>CP106715.1:81122765-86122765 GCA_025503065.1 Gossypium bickii
TGAGAAAAAGAGAAAAGTGGATGAAATGAAAGTAGTTTCGGTTTGTTTAAAGGAAGAAATGAAGAGAGAGTTTTGAAGGATGGGTTTCAGCTTAACTATGACAAGAAAAGAAAAAATGAGAGAACTTTCTTTTTAAATTCGCTTAGGCTATCACACAAAAAGAATTTTAGCTATCAACTTTGACCGAACCCTCAACATGCTAAAAATAATTTCGCATAGCCTTCTCATTGACTTACCAAACCGACCACCTCCAACAAGCTTCCCAAGGCACGCTAACACCTCCAAACACCCCAAAAATTCGCCACAATCCCTAAAAACACTCCCTACCACACTTTCAAACACTTTGAACAAGTCTCCTTCCCTAAATTCACTCTCCACCCATCTTTTAAAACATTTGACTTAGTCCAAAGTGGAATTTGAACTACATCCAACTCTCCCCCTATGCCGCCCAAAAATGAAGCCAAAAAAGGCCACTTTTGCGCCTGAAACACGTGGACCTCCCTCCTTACAAATGACGCCAACTCCAAGCCTCCAAGTGACGCATGCTTTTGCTACTCCACTGCACTCTCCTCTTTGTGCTCAAAAACGCCAAATAAACTACACATCCTCACCCACCAGCCTCCCGACTTAACACCCAAAAACCCAAAATTTTCCCATACACTCGTGCATACACCTAGCCTACAATTAAGCCCTAAAACATAAAATAAAGCAACATAAAGACACCAACATATGCAAAACATGCCATAACAAAATAGCCTCTAACCCGATATTACGCCTTACCTCTTAAGAATAATTTCACCTTCTAAATTACTCGGTCAAAAGAGCGAAGCGTATTGCCGCCTCATCATATCCTCTGTTCCCACGTGGCTTCTTCCACGCCATGGTTCCGCCTAAAGTACCTCCAACCGCAGGCATGCACTTCCTACGCAAACCTTCACATCCCGATCAAGAATCGCATGTGTTCCTCTTCCATAGTCAACCGATTTACCTCGATCTCCTCCATCGCTACTACATGTGATAGATCCGAACGATACCGGGCCAAGCATCGACACGTGAAAAACATCGTGAATCGCTAAGCTCCGCCGCAACTCCAAATTGATACGCCATCGTCCAACTCGCCTCAACACCTTATACGCCCAATAAACCCTGACTTAGCTTGCCTTTTCTCGCCAAAACCTCAAAGACCTTCTTCCAAGGCAGACCTTTAAGAAAACCCGATCTCCCACAAATAACTCTATATCTCTTTCGCTAAGATCGGTGATAAGACTTTTGCCGGTCCAAGCTTCCTTCAAACGAGATCAATCAACTTAACCTTGTCCCTGGCCTCAAGAATTCAACTCGGGTCCCAACAACCGACGCTCACCTAACTCTCGCCCAACATGTAGGTGGAATGACACTTCCTACCATACAAATACTCATATGGTGCCATTTTGATGCTTGCTTGGTAGTTTTCATGTGTTATAGGCGAACTCCAAGCTAACTAAGCAGTAAACTCTTCCCTAATCGCCTCAAGTCCGCAACACAACCTCTCAACATGTCTTCCAAGATCTCGACAACCTTTCACTGATCGCCCGCCGATCATGGGTGAAAAGTCGGTCTGCTGAAATCCAAGCGCGCACTCAGAGCCCGATGCAACGCCTCTCCTCGACGAAACTCGATCCCTATCCGAGATTATCGTAAATCGTACACCGGTGCGGCACTTTACTATCTCTCGATACATAAAGCTTCGCCAACCTCTCAAGTGAATAGTCCACTCACCGGAATGAAATGGGCCGATTTAGCCGACGGTCCACTTATAACTCAAATCAATCTTTTCTTGCTTGGCGAAGTAAAACTACTAACGAAATCCATAGTTATCCTTTCCATTTCATCAAGGATTTTCACAGTCAAGCAACCCGGACGTAATCGATGTTCGCCTTGACTACCTGGATAAGTCGATACACTTCCCAACATACTGCTACCTCTTTTCTTCAAGCCGTGCCACCAAAATCGCTTTCTTAGATCCCTATACATTTTACTACCTCCGTGATGCATAGCATAAGGATCATATGTGCGCCTCCCAAGAATCCTCCGCTCGCTCTTCAACATCTTTAGCATACAAGCCTTCCTTGAAAACACAGTAACCTCATCACTAGACAAGTCAGAATCTCTCCAAACCACCATTCTCAGACTTGTAACCTTTCAAGACTCGTAACCTCATCCTCCAATCAAGCTTTCTTTGATCCGCCAACCCAAGTAGGCTTAACTCGCAGCCGCTGCGTACTACTCCCGCTGCCATACAAACTCAAATGGGCAAACATCGTTCTTAAGTCCGAAACAACCCCACGGGCCAACGCGTCTCACCACGCAATGCTAGCCTTGCCTTGATGATATTCAATCGAACAAATGTAGTCCTTGAGCAACTCAACCCATCTACGCTTCAAATTCAGATCCTTCGAGTCAATAGATACTTCGCACTTTATGATCCGCGTGTAGACTATTGATCTCTCACCGCATAAGTAATGCCTCTAGATTTTGTAGAGCGAAGACTACTACCGCTAGCTCTAAATCATGCGCTTGAGTAGTTGACCTGTAGGGCTTCACCGCGAGAAGCGTAAGCCACAACCTTACCCTCCCGCGTGATCAAGACACAACCCAATCCCGTATGAGATGCGTCGCAATACACCGTGGAATTCCTTACCACTTTCTGTTGAATTAAAACAGAGCCTCGGGCCAAGATCTTCTTCAACTTATCAAAACTCTCCCATTGCTGCTCTCACCCAAACGAATGGAACTCCCTTTCTAATAAATTTAGTCACCGGCGCCGCAATCAACGAAAAACCTCATTTAATCTTCTGTAGTATCCTCCAAACCCAGAAACTCCGATCTCAAATGATCGACTTAGGAGGCTTCCCACCCAGAATCGCTCAACCTTCCGAGGATCTACTCTAATCCCCACCGATACTACATGACCCAAAAACGCCACTTCACTAAGCCGTAACTCTCACTTACCGAACTTAGCATAGAGTTGCTTCTCCTCAAAATTTGCAACACCACTCTCAAGTGTGCATCATGCTCTTCTTCCGACCTTGAGTAAACCAAGCATAGAGTTGCTTCTCCTCAAAATTTGCAACACCACTCTCAAGTGCATCATGCTCTTCTTCCGACCTTGAGTAAACCAAGATGTCGCCAATAAAACCACGACTTAAACGGTCCAGATATCAACAAACACCCTATTCATCATATCCATAAAAGCCGCGAGCGTTAGTCAACCCGAACGGCATTACACAGAATTCGTGAGTGCCCGCATCGAGTCCAAACGCTGCCTTATGGATATCCGCTTCCTTTAACTTTCAATTGATGGTACCTGCACTTCAAATCGATCTTTGAAAACACCGATGCACCTTTCAAATTGATCAAACAAGTCATCTATCCGCGGTAACGGATACTTGTTTTTAATCGCTACTTATTCAGGCTTGGCGTAATCGATACACATCCGCATCGCATCGCCCTTCTTCTTGGATTTAATAATACCGCGCCTCCCACTTGGAAACACTTGGCCTAATGAAGCCTCGATCCAACAAATCTCCGACCGAGCCTTAAGCTCCACCAATTCCTTTGGCGCCATCCTATATGGAGCAATAGACACCGGCGCAGCCCCTGCAGCGCAGATCTATCCTAAACTCTACCTCACGATCCTGGCAAACCCAAAGCTCCTCCGAAACACATCAACAAATTCCTTAACAAGATTTAACCTTCAACAAATAGACTCTTTTAGCCTCCAAGGCATACACATGAACTACACATACGCTTCACAAATTTCTTCCCGACCATCTTTACAGCCTTTTAATGCCGACACCACATTGATAAGTAGTCTCTCCTATTACCTATCATAATCACTTCATCTCCTTTATCCGTCGATAGAACCATGCGCTTTAGTCACAAGATCCACCTTGGCCTCGGTACTTAACCAACCACCCATCCCAAGAATCGATCGAACTCCCAAATGGCGCTCCATCGACAAAGAAAGAAATACTACCCTTGAGTTCTAAGGGTACATCCTTATACAACCTTATCTACGACTACAGAGTGACCTAGAGGGCTAAGCACATACCATCCGTCTGTAGCGCTTCGAGTCTAAGTCCATGGTCTCAACTATACTACTAGCAACATACGCATGCGTGGAACCCAAGTCAATTAAAGCAGATAGTAGGAGAACCAAAATCAAAAACGCACGGTGATAACGCCCGGCATGCCGCTCTCCTCTCGCTACCGCAAAGATACACCAATCCAGCCGCCCGCATCGTAACTACCGCACCTCCGCCTGCCCTCGCCACTCGACCAAATCCATTACCACCTCTCGCCATTACCACGCTTCTCCGTGGTGGCGGTCCATTTCCCTAAACCGACATTACCCCGACTCGTCATCAATCCTCGCCATTCTACGCGACACCCCTAATGCGATGATCCAGAACCACACTCAAGCAACCTTTTCCACCACCCAACAACCACCCCAATGAGATTTCCCACACACCGACATACATCACAAGCGGTCCCTCGCTTAGCAAAGAACAAACCTAGCAGATCGATTCGCCCACTCGCCTTAGCCCTCTTCTCATGGATTACTGCACGCATCCGTAAGACCCAAAGCCCTCTTAAGCCTACTCGCTGCCCATGCTCGTCTACCGACTTTTTAACACCTTCTGCTACCTTAGCCTTCTCAACTAAGACAAGAACTCGCACCCTCGCTGTGGAGCAATCAGCACAGCAACTCGCCTCGCACTCATCCTCGAAACGAACACACCTCTCTGCCTGCTCACACAATGCCCTCGGCATACCTACTCACCAGAACTCACCGCACTTCAAGAATGATTTACTCTCCCAACAAGCCTCGTAAATGCTCTTTCTGGGGAGTCGATGTAACTAGCCCCGATGTATTTCTTTTGATACGCAGCTCAAATAATCCCATGTCGATCCTCAATCGCTTACACTGCCCCAACCGTGAGCTACCATCGATATGACTCATCCCGAAGAAGCGATACGATGCCCTTCACCTTCTTCACCGCCAAGTCGAGATCATCCATGATCCGCCTCGCTTGCCTCCACCTAATATTCAAAGTTGCTAGAGCAACACCCGATACACCTCGGAAAAATTCGCCCCTGCATAGCCCTGAGTCGCCAGAATGCAGATTCTAACTCCCGCACTCACCACCTACACCAGCCTACTTTTTTCCAACACCCGCAAAGATCGCTCTGATACATCGCATCGCCCCTTGCCTCGATCTTGAACTCACCACCTCCACTGTGGCGAATCCAGATCTCATTTTCCCGACTCCTTGACTGTATCCTACTGGTTCGTAAACCGTCATCCTACTCTCGACCTCACCACGAGTATTACGCCACGCCCACCTCGAGTACTCATGACTAAACGATCTACGCCTCTCGACAAAGAAGATTTTTATGCATTAGTATCGCTCCACTTTCTTAACCGCAAAGAAATTTTATGGATGGAGTTTAATCAAGGGTTCTTTCGAGCAACCAAGGTTTCAATCTTCTATCCTATTCACCCAAAAGAGGTCATACATCCATTCCTTAACCCTTTCCATACCTATTCACTCTTCTGACATTGTCGCCATTTCTAACCCAAGGGTATTTTCGGCCATTTTCCTAAGGTGGTAGTTTTTTTTTTGTAATAAAAGATGTTTTAAAACTTTCAGAAAACCTGGCCACTTTGGAATTCCAAAATTTGAGAGTGTTCTTTGAAAATTTTGTAAAATACTTCGCTTTGGAAACCAGTGGGTATTTTAGTAATTTTCACAGATCGAGATGTCAGAATTTCCAAAATCAAAATTTTCGATTGATATTTTGTAAATCGTAGTGTTTGAATTTCGTGATAAATTTATTGAGTTCGAGATTTTATAAACCTGGCATTTTAGTAAATTTACCCTAAGGGCATTTTTGTAATTTTTACAAATCGAGAAATTTGCATGTAAGTGACATTCTCGCTTTGAAAGAGTTTATTGCAAAAAGTTTGAAAACATTAGGGTTGTTGTTGTATTTTCAAAACATGGCTAATTCCCTTTCTCGGTTTTAGTGTTAGGTTAAGTCTATGACCGAGCCTTCTGGTCGTGGTGAACTCGAGCTACGCACTGTGTGGGATACCGCTAAGAGGAGGTGAGTCACGAGGACCGCTAAATACCAAGCTCTTCCGATCCTTTCCTAGACATGCGCATAAGAGTTACTACACCCCAGCCTCGTGGTCGAGTCATAGATTGGTTTAGTGCTTTAAGTCTTATGCTTTAGTTCGAGTGTTTGAGTGACTCTAATCCTAGGGTTCAAGTCCTATAAATCTATCTACGCTCCATATCACCTACCCTCTACAAATAGTAATTCACAGTAAGAGTTTAGAACTACTTACCCGGGCGAATCGGTGTCGAGACTCTGCCATGCCTTGTAAACTATGCCATGTCTTTAACCCAAAACATTTAAAACAGATTTTGAAAACAGCTTGGGGCCTCGCACTCCACAAATGAGCTTTTGAACTTGGCTCGATACTACAATTGTAACACCCCAAACCCGGTCCAAACACTCACGGCCGAACTGTATGTTACTGGGAAAACATGTTTGAAAATTTCGAGGTTGCACTAGATAGATTTGATAAAACTTTGTTCCTTTTAGAAAACAAGTTGTTTAATATCACATTAGAACACTCTTACCTTAGTAAAAATTTTGGTTTCAGCTTGATCCAATTGAGTTTCATTCAATTATAAAATCGTGTGATACACGATGGTATAGTAAAAACATATCGCTTGTTGGTTTGAAAACGTGGCCTTTCCAAATTTTAATAAAAATTGCACAAGTTATTTTGTTACAAAGATATCAAAATCTAACGTAAAGCATAAATATCATAAAGCACATCTTAGAAGGCCTTTTACAAATCCAAGATAAAACCCAAATAAAAGTAAATAAGCTAAAGTACCCAAATGCAACAAATTGAGCAAAACTTTATTAAAGCATGGCATGTGCACCTTTAGTCCATCCTGCCCCAAGTCCGCGCTTCACGAAGCTACTCTGAAATGTTAAAGGAGAGGTGAGTCGAGTGACTCAAAGGTGTAAATCCTGGCCCCAAGAAAACAACATGCTAACGCACATCATACATAGCAACATAATTAATGCAACCCGATCCTAACCATCCATATCGCTTTTTTCTACCCTCGTGGTACCACCAAACCACCAGGTGGTGCTAAACCACCGTGACATTAGTCACAATGTGTTACTAAAACACCGTGTCCCAAAGACACAATATCCGCAATGTGGTACTAAAACCACCGTGTCCTAAAGACACAATTGTGCTACAAAGCACCGTGACCAAGTCACAAATCCAATGATGATGGGGCCAACCCATCGTGGTGATACCAAATCACTAGCAGACGATCCCATATCTCTGCTGGGCCAACCTACTGTGGTCAAACCACAGGGACAAGTCGCAATGAGGTGCTAAACCTCCGTGTCCTAAAGACACAATGTGCTACCAGCACCGTGACCGTAGTCACAACTGTGATGGGGCCAACCCATCGTGGTGATACCAAATCATCGCGCGCAATCCCAGATCTCACAAGTGGGGCTAACCTACGTATGGTGTTAACCACAGGACGAGACGCCTGAGGTACCAAACCTCCGAGGTGCTAAACCTCTCGTGACCCAAAGTCACAAAGTTGTGTTACTAAAACACCGTGTGCTCACAAGACAAAATACCACCGCTCCCTCCACTGTATCACCCATCAACATACCACACTCATGTAATCATGCATATCATACAATCATGCATCTCATGCTATTATGTCTAATCTCATATCCCGTGTCACATATATCCACAACATGGTAACATATAGATCATCATTAAACTCATAATAATAATACCGACTTACCCGAGTCCAAAGATCATACCCATTAGGTATCATATCAAACATCATCAAGCTTTCTTTAATCATCACACAAAGTTATCAATCATATTACTAAACTAAGTGTGTTAGTTTACACACCGATAACTACGAGTCTAGAATCCCAACGAAAATACCTAAGGCCCTCTTGATGACTAGCTCCTACAATCGCCAACATAGGGTTAGGCACTAAGACCATTCGCATAACCAAATGAACCACAAGAGTTAGCGTTGAACCCTCATTTCTGCTATTGGTTTGGTTTCCTACCAAACCCGAACCACAATGGCACTTCTAAGACAACCGCCTCCACCTTGAAAAGAATGACAATTAATCCTTTTATCATTCATGACTTAATCGAAACTAAGATTAAACTAACAACAACCAATCACTTACCCCTTACTATACTTACCAATCGGTTCAACGAGTCGACTCGCTCTTCTTGGCTACTTTTCGATATCCAAGACCCTAACACAAGATGATAATCCACAAGGTTAACACGCCTCCAAACTAACCATAATCGCCTCTTAACCAGCAACACAACCAATAAAGAACCAAAAGAGGGAGATATGGCCATTCGGCCTTGCACTTACTAACACCCAATATTCGCCAAACTAGGACTTCTAGGAGGGAACCACAAGAGATTCGGCCAAGGCTTGCAAAAGAAAGAAAAAGGAATCAGCTTTAAGTGTTTATCACCTTTAATGTTCGGCTTGACTGAAGAGAAAGAAAAGAAGTATGAGAAGAATGTAGTTTCTGCAATGGCAATTGAGAAAAAGAGAAAAGTGGATGAAATGAAAGTAGTTTCGGGTTTGTTTAAAGGAAGAAATGAAGAGAGAGTTTTGAAGGATGGGTTTCTGCTAACTATGACAAGAAAAGAAAAAATGAGAGAACTTTCTTTGAAATTCGGCTTAGGCTATTGACACAAAAAGAATTTTAGCTATCAACTTTGACCGAACCCCTCAACATGCCAAAATAATTTCGGCATAGCCTTCTCATTGACTTACCAAACCGACCACCCTCCAACAAGCTTCCCAAGGTACGCCAACACCTCCAAACACCCCAAAAATTCGCCACAATCCCTAAAAACACTCTCACCACACTTTCAAACACTTTGAACAAGTCTCCTTCCTAAATTCACTCTCCACCCATCTTTAAAACATTTGACTTAGTCCAAAATGGAATTTGAACTACATCCAACTCTCCCCTATGCCGCCCAAAAATGAAGCCAAAAAGGGCCACTTTGCAGCTTGAACACAGGACCTCCTCCTTACAAATGACGCCAACTCCAAGCCTCCAAGTGACGACATGCTTTGCCACTCCACCAGCCTCCTCTTTGTGCTCAAAACGCCAAATAAACTACACATCCTCACCCATCAGCCTCCCGACTTAACACCCAAAACCCAAAATTTTCCCATACACTCAGCATACACCTAGCCTACAATTAAGCCCCTAAAACATAAAAATAGCAACATAGCACACCAACATATGCAAAACATGCCATAACAAAAACAGCCCCTAACCCGGGATATTACACACACGCCCATGTCCCTAGCCCGTGTGGAATTTATATTTCAATTCAACCTACAAAGGGTTTTCACATGGTCGACACACACCCGCAAACCTTGGCTCCGGTCCTCCACACGCCTAGACACATCCGTGTCTCTCACCCGTGTCTCTAACCCATGGTCGACACTGACTTACAACACTAACATACAGAGGACACACGATCTGGTCTCACACCTATGGGACTGACCGTGTGTCACACACGGCCTAGACACATACCCATGTGTCTACCCGTGTGGACAAGAACAAGGTTATTGCCAAGCTTCTTTTATCACCCTAACTCATACAACATCAATCACATTCAAACATTTACCAAGCAACTCAATCATGTATCCTATAAATTCATGAATAACCTCATCTTTTCATATATATTGATAGTGAGCTATTAAATATGGCCATTTACAAAAGTGTTAATCTTTAAAGGAGCCAACACACTTGGCCAAAACAACAAAACATTTCACTATGTCTAGCCTGTATACATGCCATACTCAAAATGCTAAGTCTAGTATACCAAGATGAGCTATAGTATGGATGATCTTCAAATTATCTTCGTATCCCGAATCGGCTCTTTAACACTATAAAGCAAGGGAAAAAGAAAGAGAGTAAGCTTTAAGCTTAGTAAGTTTACATGTAATCAATAAGCATCACCACATATGCTAATCAATCAATAACATCACATACTAAGCAAGAACAATTCACATTTCCATAATCATACTTACGCATCTCATCTCTTACCACATTCCAATCACATAACAATTATATTGCTCACAATTGCTTGTACACATTACCTGCACTCATCACCACAAAGTAACATGAAACATTTACTTATACCATTTCTCAATGAATCCCTTAGAATAATACTATGTACCTGGTGGTTTCGCACACAGCCCACAGTTAATCAATAATAGGGTGGTATCACACATAGCCCACCAACAAAAGTAATTAAGGTGGTTTCGCACACAGCCCACCAAATGATAATACAAACGATGGTATTGCACACAACCCATCATGAATGAGTAATAAGGTGGTATCGCACAGAGCCACCAAAAAAGATGATTACAGTGGTATCGGACACAGCCCACCAATTAATCATTACAAATATTTTTCCGCACTTACGTATCTATTCCAAGGTTCATACGAGAACTACTCACCATCTATCAATTTCAATCAATCTCAATCATAATTGATCTTATTCATACAATGCACCAGTAAGTAACAACATATGTATTAAAGATGAATCACTTACACATAAACATACCTTAGTGCCAAATGTGTTAATTGACGACTTAGTCCGTAACCTTGCCTTTTCCTCGGTCAAGGTTGTTTCCGCTCTCTTCTTGATCTATAATAATAAAATTTACTCATTCAATCATTTTCTAATTCATGATACATCAAAATTTCTATTGAGGCAAAAATGACCATTTTTCCCTTATACTTCGGCAAAATTACTATTTTGCCCATAGGCGTAAATCATTTTTCATCACATTTCCTCATTAACCAAGCCTAGCTAAACATTTATTTCTCTTACAAAACTCACAAAACCAATTATTTCATGCATTTATTACTATATTACAACTTTTACAACTAAGTCCATTTTAGGTGTTTTCATGGTAACACCTTTCACAAAAGTTGTTCCTTAGCTCACTAACATTCATTTTCTTCTAAAAAAACTCAGTAAACAACACAAACACTCTCATGGAAAGTCCCTAAATTTTCAACCATTTTGCAAATTAGTCCCCTCATTAGCTAACTTAAGCTTTTGGGGTTCCAAAAGTACAAAAATTATCAAGAAAGACCCCTAAAATCACTTACTTGTAAGAGAGAAGCTTGGCTGAAAGTTTGGACGCCAAAATCCTCTAATTTCCTTCAATTTTCAATGGAGAAGAAGCATGAATAGTTAAAGGATGATACCTCTTCTATTTAGCTTATTTTATTCATTTTTTACCACCTAATTTCACCAAAATTTGACGAAATTTTAATGCCCTTGTCTCCTTGTTTCCTATGGCCTGCCACACCCTTTTAATGTCCTTTTTTCATTTTAAGGACCTCCAATTTAATATTCTATGGCTATTAAAACCTCTACCCTCTGCATAATAGAAATTTCAAGACTTTATGTAATTTAGTCCTTTTCTACATTTAAGCATACAATTGCTAAAATTAAAGCACCAAACTTTTCATACATCCTTAAAAACATGCTATAACACATAAAATAATATCAAAATATTTTATTCACCCTCAAATTAGTAGTTCCGAAACCACTATTCTGACTAGCTCCAAAACTGGGTTGTTACAGAGCATCCACTTCATGTATTCCAAAGAACTCGCCTTTCTGCCACTACTCATTTGGTTAGCCATTGATAATTATTACCGGAAATCCTCTCAATGATTTCGTAAGCCTCATTATAAGAATTATAAATGAGAGCACCATTAGTAAAAGCGTCCACTACCATCCTCGTGTGTGCATTGAGACCATTATAAAACGCCTCAAGTTGATGCAATGTGGGATTCCATGATGAGGGCACTTCCATAATAATTCTTTATACTTTTCTCATTCCTCATGCAAGGACTCATCATCCATTTGTTGGAAAGAAGTGATCTCATTCCTCAACTTAGCATTCTTGCTAGGCGGAAATACTTCATAAGGAATCTTTCTCAAACTCTGCCATGTGGAAATTAAATTTGGTGGCAATGAGTTCAACTAGGCTCGAGCTCATTCCCTTAGTGAATATGGGAACAAAAATTTTCAATCGTAATGCATCTTCAGTACTCCACCTATCTTGAAAGAATCGCGCACCTCCATAAACAATCTTAAGTGCAGGTGAGGATCTTTAGTAGGCATTCCACTAAATTGGCCCACTGTCTGAAGCATCTGGAACATGACTGGCTTCATCTCAAATTGTTGTGCCTCGATTTCGGGTCTCCTAATACCTGGATTAAGATCATGAAACACCGCACGACATACCGCCCTAAATTTCTATCCCCGCATCAAGAATAAGGATAGGGTTTTGAGCATGGTTTACTCTATTTCCTTGATTCAGATTTTCGAAATTCATCTCTTTAGTCCTTCTCTGACTTGCTTGTCTTCTTCGCTATCGAAAAGTTCTTTCAATCTCGTGGTCTATAGTGAGTAAATCAATAATTTGGTCAATACTCATAAACTCCTAAAATAATCATAGAAGAATTAATCAAGTTAAAAATGAACAGAAAAAAAAACTGAAATGCAAAACTAACAAATTCACAAATAATGACTTTCTAAAACAAATTCTCAAAGAATCGGTACAAAAACTTGGTACGACTTTAAATGTGTAAGTGTACACAATCGTAATAAGTAATAAAGTGACAAGTAAATGTCGAAAGTTATCGCACTCAGAATAACCCAAACCCAAATTTCAGACGTTACGATCGAACTCGACGTGTCATATCGGTGTTTTTCTCAAACGGGCTTGTTGAGAGAAATCCATTTTTAAAAGATAGCCATGTTTGTTACTGTTGGTTTCTTAGTTTGTTAAAAACCCGCGGAAGCTACTCTAATTAATATCATTTGGAAGTATGGAAATATTGTTTGTCTTTTTAAAATCGTTATTAACTTTGAAAACTTATTTGTATCAGTTTGGTAGTTTCAAAATAAGAAATTAAAACCCAATTAAGAAAAATCACCGGAGGCCTTATTACATAATTATCAAACCAATATAAAAATTAAATTACTAAGTCTAAAATTAAATAATAGTGAATGTGTGGCCACCTCCGAGTCCCTCGTAGCTCCAAATCATCTAAGGCTGGGGATTACCTGCACAGTTAAAAGACAAGGGTGAGTTACGAGAACTTAGTGTGTAATGCCCTATCATGCAGTAACGCTCTGGGCCTTAGCCCTATTCAGTAATAGTATAGTGTGGGCCTTAGCCCAATACAATAACAGTGTGGGCCTAAGCCCGATACAATATTAGTATGGTGCAAGTATGCAAACCCATCCCACCCGAATCCAGCCAGCGCACCACCCGTACCAACCCAACACACCATGTGGGGACAAAGTCGACCCACCCACTTTTCTTACACCAATATTGGCAAAGATAGCTTACCAAGAATAATAACGTGAGCAGTAGCTGCCAAGATAGATAGTATATGTGGCAAAGCCACTAGTAACAATAATTTTGGCAGAGCCACCAAGACGTGATGTGTGGCAGAGCCACCAAGAATGCATTTCCTCCATAATGTAATCCCAACCCCATGCAAGATGCCATGTCATTATTATTTCGTGTATGCAACATGTCCTATTCAAGATCACATACAATACATATTTTCATCTCACAATCTATCCCTAGGGGTAAAATAGTCATTTTCATGTACTAGGGGTAAAACGATAATTTTGTCCTTTAGTGGGTATTTTGGTCATTTTACACATTAGGGGTATTTCACTATTTTACTCCCTAAAGGTCTCTTGTGATGCTTAATCGACCTTCCCGAAGGCCAACAACCGCCTCAAGCGCATACGTGATAATCCATTTGTCGAATAGCGTAAATGGGCTTAAAGCCTCAATATTCGCCCAAATGGGCCGACATGCTCGTGGTGGTCCGCTTTGCCCAAATCCTATCACGCTTATGTGATCTACGTAGTCCCAAAATAATTTTTACTACTATTTTTAAATTTTACCCGTGTTGGGTCCATTAAGCCCATTAGGCCCACACGCCTATTTCAAATTTCAACGAGGCCCAATACGCCAAGTGTACGAGAACACTTGTAGGCCTCTTCGCCCACCGCCTCTTGGTTGTGGGCTCGCTTTTTCCACACGAGCGATCGCACACTCGTGAGGCCTCAAATGCCGTAGTTTCGACTTTTCGGCTTTTATCGATTCTTAGCGGTGGTAGTGCAATTACACACCTTTTTACTAAGTTGTTCCAAGATCTACAAGCGCACAACCTGAATTCAAACATGACCCATGTTAATCCTTTAATCATTAGGTAAAACACCCTCTTATGGACACTTATACCACCCCACCTTCCTTACCTTACTTGACAACCGACCTTAATCTCTTAAGACCACCGATCCGGGTTGATGACTCGCCATGCCAAATATCTGTCCAAACAGATCTTATCAACTAAAATGTTGGATCACATATGTGGCCTTAAACCACAAATGCTAACTTGCCAACTACATAAATATCCTACTAATCTAAGATTATGGTAGTGATCTTATCCTTAACAAAAGATAGAGTTTGATGACTTGAAAGCTTCTCGCACTTCTCTACTCCTCGTGAATACCTAACCCAACGATCACCACCCCAAGAGGAAGGAAGGAATCCCAATCACGCACTCATGAGTACTAGAAGCATCTGGGCTTTTAGAGAAAGGGGGATAAGAGAGACTAATTTTAAACGAGAAGTGAAGAATAAGAACACCTACCGATTTTAGGAATACTTCCGTAACTAAAACAGAGAGGAAGGAAGCAGAAAATTTTGTCACCTCCGAGCTAATCCAGAGGAAAGAGAAAGATTCAAACACAAGCCAATAGGAAGCCGAAAGGAAAAGGAGAGAGATGATATTCTCTACTTAGGCGAAGAAAGGGAAAAGAGGAAAAATAAATGAGTGAAGAGGAAAGGAGAAGGAAGCAGAGATTCGACCAACAAGAAGCTTGAAGAAAAGTGCTAAACCGAACATCAAAAATGCATGAAAGGTTAATTGCAAGACAAAAAGATGCACGAATGGTAAGTTGAAATTTCAAAGACACCTAAAAACAACAAAAATGCCAAAATCAACAATAGCAGAGAAAAGCATTCGTAAAACCCCTAGCCGAATTTGCATGCCCAAGACTCCTAGTTCTAAGCACAACACACCCTCCTTTGAAAATGCTTGATTCTCTTCACGATTTGCTCCTACAATCTCTCTATGACCAATTCAAACACCACATCAAGCTAGTTGTTTCACCAACTTTTCCACCTTTCCTAGCTCAAGCAAAGAAAAAAAACACTTTATCGCTTGTCCCAGATTTGAACCTTAGACCACATTGATGCCCAACACGCCACTTTCTGCCACTAGGCCACAAGCTCTTCTTGTGTCATTAACCAAACATTCTTATTAATAAAGCCTAAGTGCCAAGTGTCTAGGTTCATTTAAGAGAAAACCAAAAATTTTGCAAGACTAGGGCTTGAACCCAGACTTCTCAAACACTCCCAAACACTCCTATATCACCTAATCGACACACCAAACTTGCAATTATTTCTGTAATGTACCAAAATTAAAGACCCTATATTTTTGGGGTGTTACAATTCTACCCCTAAAAGAAATTTCTACCTCAAAATTCACCTGCTTAGAATAGGTGAGGGTATTTTTATTGCATTCCCTTCTCAGCTCTCACGTGGCTTCCTGCATCGTGATTTCACCAAAACACTTTAACCAATGGGATCGATTTCTTCCTTAGTATCTTAACCTCACGGCTTAATATCTCGCACCGACTCCTCCTCAAAAGTCGATCCGCCTAACCTCCATTTCCTTGACTAGTACTATATGTGTTGATCGAGTGATAATGCCTCAAAGATGGAGACATGGAAATGATCGTGAATCTGATTTATACCCTAGTCGATCGTCCCACACACTTCAATATACCGTAATAGTCCGGGGCTTTATACCCTAGTCGTAAAAGTGGGTTTCGGACCACAACTGAGTCCAATAATATTTTAATATTATTTTATGTGCCTTAAATACGTGATAAAACATGTGTTAAAGTTTCAGTAAATTAAATTGTTCATTTGTGTGCTTAATTTGATAAAAGGATTTAATTGAGAAAGGTGCCAAACTTGTAACACCCTGAATTTGGGCCTAGTAGAATTGGGCCTATTGGGCCTTGGGCATGGGAGTGTTTAAAATTATTGAGAATAAGAGAACGACACTAATGGAAGTTGGACCTATTAGGTGAGTGATTTTGAAGGTTAGGGGACTTCTATGAAGTCCCGAGTTCAAACTTGGGCTTTAGGAAAATTTTGGTTTTAGGTGAATAAAACCCTGGGAGTTAGTAAGTAGGCTTAAAGAATAAAATGTGGAGAAAAATGACACAAAAGGAGTTGTGGTTCATCGCAAATGGCACCACATGGGAGACAAGGAAGTGATGCCATGAGGAAGCAAGGCCCAGTGGTTCAAGTCTTGGCGCTTGCATTTCATTTTGATTTCTTTTTAAATGAACTTAGACTTTGGTCCATAGACTTATATTTAGTTGCGCATGTTTTAAGTCACAAAAAGAGCTTGTGTTGTGGTGGTATGTAGAGTTTGAAGCATGGGAGAGGGCAAGGGTTTGAATCCCATTGCAAGCAAAAAGGGATATTTATTTTGCTAAGTTGGGGCAATAGGTGGTTGTGTTGGATTTAAACCCTACTAAATGAGGGATCCCATATCAGGAAGCTAGCATGAGAGTAGACAAGAAGCTGGCTTTAAATAGAGCGATCTATGAGGAGAGTAAGCATACCTTGGTTGGAGTTGGGCATAGGAGTGGTCGAAGCGCATATTAACTCCAAATTCCTATCAAGTGTGTATTTCACACTACTCTAGTTGTAGAGCGGCAAATGCCAAAATGCCGGTCACACGGCGATGGTAGCCACACGAGTGTGCGAGCGTATGTGTGGGAGTTTCGATGCAATAGTTGAGGCCATCATAAGTGTTCTTGTGGTTTAGGCTTTTGGGCCACGATGGGCCGAAGGTTGCCATATAGGGCTAATGGGCCCGTGGGCCCATATGAATAAATTGTATGATTGTGTAGTAGATATTAAACTGGTCTATGTGAATCTCATATCTGTGGCTAAATTTGGGCTAAATGGGCCACACGAGCGTGTGGGTCCACTTAATGAGAATGGGCTTTAGGCCCATTCGCATCATTATCTCTGCTTGGAATACTTGAGTCGCTCGAGGAGACTGTAGACCTTCTGAGGGGTTGACAAAATTACTAAAATACCCTCAATTTTTGAAATTACTGAAATACCCCCAGATTGTAAAATTACTGAAATTCTCCCGACTTGCAAAATTACTAAAATACCCTCGAATTGCAAAATTACTGAAATACCCCCGAATTGCAAAATTACCAAAATACCTCTAATTTGCAAAATTACCAAAATACCCCTGATTTGTAAAATTATTGAAAGACTTCGATTTGTAAAATTACTAAAATACCCCTGAATTTGCAAAATTACAGAAATACGCTTGATTTGCAAAATTACTAAAATACCCTTGGGTTGCAAAATTATCAAAATACCTTTGGATTGTAAAATTACCGAAATACCCTCTATGGGTAAGTTACCGAAGTACTCTCTAAGGGTAAAGTTACCGAAATACCCTTTATGGGTAAAGTTACCGAAATACCCTCTATGGGTAAAGTTACTGAAATACCTTCGACGGGTAAAATTACCGAGATGCTCTTACGAGGTGACATGACCGTTTTACCTTTAACCGATTAAATGACCGTTGTACCCTCGTGGTAGTACTAGTGTTGTATGTGTTAATTGTATGATTGATTATGTTTGAGATGCACTGCATACATGGCTTAGTTATGAGTAGAATTACCGAATTACCCCTGTAGGGTAGGATTACCGAAATACCCTTATTGGGTAAGATGACTATTTTGCCCTTGTGGGTAAATGAATGACTTAGACTATTAGTTGACTAATTTGACTGTGGTTGTATGACTGATATGCTTTTATTACATGTTTAAATGATTGTTACCGAAAGATAGCCATTTTGCATACACGCAATGATTGAGCATGACATACACGCACATATTGTATGGGGTTGGGACAAAGTTACGAGGGAAGTGTACGCCCATTGCCGCTCGCATAAGGCTTTCAACCTTTCTCGCGATATTTATGGCTTTTAGTCGCTCATAACCTAGGGATGTTGCGATATTTATGGCTTTTAGATGTTCTATTTATGACGCCGAGCCGTTCTGTTGACTTAGTACCGCAACCGGTGCTAAGCTTGGTGTGTTGGTTGGGTGGGTCAATTTTATCCCCACATGGTGAATTGCTTGGATTGGGCTAGATTGCCCCAGATATCCGCATCCGATATCGATTCTCAGAAAGGGCTTAGGTCCACCTGGTTCTATTATAGGCTAAAATCGACCTGATATTATTTCTGTGGTGGGCTCAGGCCCAGTCTTTTTCTGTATACTATATATCTAGTTGTTTGTATTATAAGGGATTACACACTGAGTTTTTGCAAACTCACCCTTCTGTCTAATTGTACAGGTAATCCCCAAACTTGGTGGATTTGGAGCTGCGAGGGACTCAGAGGTGGCCACAGTACTGCTCCTGTTTTCATTTACTTGGCTTTTTTTTATTATTAGTTTTTGTCTGTATTTTTTTTATATTTGCAATAAGGCCTCTCCAATTTTATAGTTTCCAATCTGAGGTTTTAATCATTATGATTTATACATGTTAGAATTAGAACGTGGTTTTCCTAAAACGATAACTATTTTCAAAACACCATGTTCTCGCAACGATTTTTAAGCTTCAGCAAACAAACAAGGTTTTAGAAGTAATGACATTTTAAATTGATTAACAAAATGCTGGTTTAACATGAGTTCTACAAAGAGGCTTCAACCTCCAAATGAGTTTTTTTTTAACAAGGAAGAAAAAAGGTTTCCAAAAAGCACTCCAATGTGACACCGCCAAATTCGACTATAACTTCTAGGCCGGGTTTTGGGTGTTACAAACTTAGCATGTTTTTGTAAGGGAATCTATTTGTTAATGACTTTATTAAATGAGGTCCTTGAAAGGTTATTATGCCATTATTAGTAAGTGGACATTTATATCCATGCATTATAAGATGATAAAGTTATTTCATTAATGGTATAATGGTCATTTGTGAATTACATGTTTATTAATGAAATAAAAGCATGAAATTAGCAAAGTCATCATCTTCTTGCCGAAAAATCAAAACAAAAATAAGGGTTTAAAGCTTTGAAGCATTCTGCTTTTGTCTTCCTTGATTGAGGTATGAGTTTTGCTCTGGCTTTTGATAATTTCTACGCTTTTGTAATTGTTGCTTCAGATACTCCAAAACCCATGTCTCAATTTTGTGTATTGATGATGTTTATGAAATGTGCCATTGATGACATGGTGAGCATTGTGATGAGTTTAGGTGTTTAATGGAAGATATGTGTTAAATGAACATGTTTTGTTCTTAAAATTTTGATGAATTCAAATAATTAGGGATAAATTGTGAAAATAGTATTTTAAAGGACTAAATTGTGAATTTGATGAAATGTTTGATTTGTATGAGATATGTGGGCATTCACTAAGCATGGTCAAATGGTAATTTTGTATATTTGATGTTTTGAGAAAAATGGACTAAATTGATAAAATATGCAAATGTGAGGGCTAAGTTGCAAATAGCCTAAATGTGTGTTTTTTGGATTGAATTGAATGTGTTGTTAAATAAGAGGGTTAAATTTATGTATGTATAGATCAGGAATCGAAGAAAACGGACTTAGATCGCGGGAAAGCGAAAGTAATTGAGTAGCCGTACCCGTTCCCGTTAAACCGAATTTGAGGTAAGTCATTATACAAATAAATGTATTTGTATTGAATTATGTATGTTCATATGACTATTCATAATGATGAATGTTTACAAGATGATGTGTACATGAATTCCGAGATAAGATCGACCTAGTGACAATGTCTGAGAAGTCCCGTATGAACCTAGGAATACATAGGATTAGCTAAGTCATGACATAGGTATCTGTTCTATTTTATCATGTAAGACCACGTCTGGGACGCTGGCATTGATTCGAGATTTCGCAGAAACCACGCTCCCGGGACGCTAAGGCCGATATGAGACTTACGTATAAGACCATGTCTGGGACATTGGCATCATATTAATTTGTGGAAGACCCTGTCGGGGATAGTGGCATCAACATATGATTACAAGTAAGACCACGTCTGGGACGTTGGCATTGTACGACTATTCTGCATATCCTATTAGATTCTAAACGGTTCAACAGGCAATTTCAAGCTATGAACGACACCAATGTATATCCGCTTTCGTGTATGTTTGATAAGTACACAAGGTGTGTATAAAAGGTAAGTATCTATGTGAGCTTACTAAGATGAATATGTGAAATAGAATGGTGAGACAATATGTGATTATATGCTCAAATGAGCTGTGTATATATAAATTACCATAGTGTCAAATCTTAAATAAATAATAAAAACAAAAACCAGACATTAACTTAGGAAAGCCTTATTACACAACAATATCCCTATTTGAAATAAAATATAGCAAGAAATGAGTTTACGAAAAGAAAAGACTTTATGGCCTCCACGAGTCCACCTCGCCCCCATATCCACAATCTACTGATTACCTGAAAGGTTAAGCAAGGGGTGAGTCACCGAGACTCAGTGTGTAAATCCCCTATATCATATAAAAGGCTCATGGCCCACAATCGCATATTTAGGCTTAGCCCACTCAAGATGGCATATGAAAGTAATGAATGCAATATGTCTCTACCAACCTAGTTTTTCCATCCTCTACACACCACCCATACCACCCATCACACCATGGGGATTTCTACAATCAACCTCCATCCGCTACACGCCTCATAAGTGGCACCAGCCACTCGTGGTTCTAGATCACCGTGATGTAATCACTATTTACATACGCTGGGGCCAATCCACCGTGGTATCCACCATCGCGACAATCCCATATGAATATATATGGGGCCAACCCACCGTGGACGAGTCACTAGATTGTATATATGTGGTATTAAACCACCGTGGCACCAAGCCACCGAGACATGGTCACTAAATTAGATATACGTGGGGGCCAACCCACTCTGGGTACCAAACCACCGTGGATAAACCCCAAATTCTTCCCTTTCACATCATAATCCAAGCCCATGCATAATTATACATGTCATAATGAATGCAACATGTTATCAAGCAAAGTAAAAGATTACCACATACATCTATAATCACAAAGAAAACGTTAAAGTCACGTACTTGGCCTTCCTAGCCTTACCCACAAGGGTATTACGATCGCTCACATAGTCTTTTCTGGCTTTTCAAATTTCATACAATTAATAGTTTAGATAAATAATAGAGTGTGAAGTTTTACACACTTGATAACACGCAATGTTACGCTTTCTATGTCAACACTATTGTTAGCAGGAACAACTGCTATTTGCCTACTATTCTGTTCTGAAGCCGGTCCACAACCCGGTGGCCAATCTCGAATAGCAGACATTGAGCATTTTTTGTACTTAGGGGCTGGGACTATGGGTTCAACCCCTTCCTTTGTTTGACTGGCATTTGAATCCATGAAACGATCTTGGTCAGAAGATACTATAATGAGATGATGGTTGTTTAACAAAACAATGGGTTAAGGTCAGTGAATAATGAAAGGAGAACCCAATCTCATAACTAGAGAGAAAACCCTTACCTTGAGATCCCGAATAGAGAGATAGGGTTCAAAGTTGACTGATTCTCAGACTTGGAATTCAGATGATTCGGCTAGCAAAGTTTCCTAAGATAGGCGAATTCTAAAGAGGAAAAAAAGATAAAAGAATATGAGTCAAAATAATAGCATCCACAAGCCAATTAGCCATTCAGCTTTGGCTACCAAAACCGAAAGAAGAACAGAAAAAGATGACAGAGTCCCTCTTACCTTAACAACCCAAATCAATGAGAGCCCTGAAGCAGATTCCTAGCACCTTGTTCCACCGTATCAGGCTAATGGCAATAATATCCTGTGGGATCTTTGAAGATTAAAATCGAAGGGAAACGATTGGTAACAAGGGCTTAATTTCAAATTGCCGACTCATCGTTAGAAAAGAAAATAATGGAACAAGGGATGTTCAAATTTTTAGTAAGAAATAGAGAAGAAAATTGAAGTAAACAGGGTTTCTACTTTGTATGCAAATGAGTGAAAAAGAAAGGAAAAGATGGTTTCGGTTTAGAACCGATATAAGTAAAGAAGAAAAGAATAAGAAATGATCACAAAGGAAATGGTGTGATTCTTCTGGTTGTGAGGCTTAAGAGTATGAGTGGGAGAAAGAGAGATTCGATAGAGGCTTAGAAGGTTTCTGGCTTAAGAGGGGAAGAGAAGAAGTATAAGGAAACAATGGAAATGGTGAGTAGAATGATGCTAAGGTGCTTGAGAGTCTTAGGTGGAGAAAAGAAAATGAAGAAAAGGTGCACTAATGGTCTCTCCCATTCTACTAAAGATGAAAAGAAAGGAGAACAAAAGTTGACTAAACAAATTCGCACACAAGGAATATGGACCCAAAGAGAAAGAAAAGGAAGAGAGCTCAAAAGCTTTAGCACAAAAACAGCAATCACATCCCCTTCAAACCCGAATTTGTTCTAAAAAAAACTAAAAAGGAACCTAAGACCCCTAATTGATTTTCGGTACACCACTTACAAGCTAAAACTGATTTCTCCCCCCTTCTTCAAGCATCCAAAATTTGGCCACTACCTTCACCAACCATCAATCCCATATTTTCCTCCTAAATCCACTCTTGTTCACTCATTCAAAGTAGTTTGAATAATTCAAACTCCCTCTTCCTCTCCTGGCCACACATTTGAATCATTTGACCCAATCAACACTCCCCCCTTAAAGTGTCCTAGCCGAACTCCACCTCTTCCCTTCCAGACGCCAAAAGAATTCCCAAAAAGCAAATTGCACGACTCAAACCTGGTCCCACTCTGCTTCTCTGTGGCGTCACCTACCAACACCTTAAGTGGCGTCTCCTTGCCACTTTGCCTCTTCAATTCTTGTGTCAACAAACACAAAGGTCCAGTGTTCATTTAAGAGAAAACTAAAATTTTGCAAAAGCCGTGGCTTGAACCTGTGACTTCTCAGACACTCCCAAACACTTCTAAATCACCTAACCAACACACCAAACATGCAATTGTGTCAGAATAGCCAAAATTAAAGACCCTATATTTTTGAGGCGTTACAATACCCACAAGGACTGTGAAAAGAATTATTTATGAATGCAAGTTAAAACACTTATGAACATACTTACCAACCAAAATCCATTTATTTCTTGACTATATCTCTATGTCAATTCAACTGATTAAACAGATTTTAATAAGCAAATGTGTTAATGAACATACATACTTATGAAATTAAAATAATCTCTTGTACATATCTCAGTATGCCAATTCAAACAATTAATTCAATCTAATTAAGACATAAAAGATTACATGAGGTAACATTATATTTCTACTTGAAATAGTTTAATCACAATAATCTTGCAAGTTATGCAAGGCAAATGTATCGTTAGATATCATTGCTAATTCAACCCTTAGCTACCTTAGATGATTAAACATGCACTGATTAAGTATCATGTCAATTAATTACAAATTCAATCCGTTTAAATAATTAATTCATTACTTACCTTACAATTGTAATACAAGAATAACTTAGTCATGATTTTACTTAATCAAACATCTTACCAAGGCCTATAACAACACAAACACAATTTTAATAAATGAAGTAGACGAAATGCAATCAACCTAACACAAATTAAATTTAAGCCATATCAATTAATTTAAACATTTCAACATCACAAATATTCATAGACATGTTCATCATAACAACAAAAAAATAAAAAGGATAGGGAACAAGAATCAAATCAGGTGTTTCTCCGTGGCTTGACTGGTTTGCTGTACTCTTCCTTCTTTCCTTGTTCTTGTTGAACCGAGGCTACTATGAACACTTTAATACTGCTCCAGATGATGGATGAATAATTCTTTTTCAATAGGTGAAATTGGCAAGAGAATAGAGGGAAATGGATGGGAAATGAAGAGAGAAAATTGAGAGAGAATAGAATAGATGAGAAAGTTGAGGTGTGTTTGAAATGAGCAGCCAAGGGGGGTTTTTATAGGTTGAAAGGGCTGCTAAAAATATCCAAAATCAGCAACCAAAGAGCCCTCCCATGGCTGTCCACACATGTGGCAAGTTTGAAGTTTTCAAACTTGCTATATTAAGGTTGAGGCAAATCTAGAAAGGCACAAATAGTGAAGGGTTTGTTTGCAATTTGAACAAGTCTTCAAGGGTCATTTTGCAAGCTAATTAATCAACCAAACAAGCTAGTTCAGCCAGCATGTGGGATGGTTTTGGGCTGCCAAAGAATCACTGGTCTGGTTTTTCTTAGTTCAACTCAACTGGGACACTTTTCATAATTAATTAATAATAATTCATTTAACACAAATTAAATTGGATATAAATTAAAATTAATTATATTATGAATTAATACACATAATTTGACCGCTTTAAATCGAATAATTAGTTCACCTTGATGCTTCAAAATTGCTTCTTGGTTTTGTGCTTCTTGTAGTGTCTGCCGAGTCATTTTTCACCCTTTGTGTAAATCTGTCGAAAATAATCAAAATTAGTTATAAAATTAATTAAAATTCATTCTGTTAATAATTTAAGTAAAAAATAATTATTTTATAATAATTATATATTTTCGACAAGAATTTTATCGAACTTGCATGAATTTGGTTAAAAAGGGCATGAAAAAGTGTGTATAGTTTTGTGTTTCCAGTAAGCAGCTTGAAGACAGATTGAATGAAGGCATTAAGCTTCTAGTGGGTATTCTGGAATTGAAAGAATTTGTTGTTTTGGTGAACAGAGCTTGCAAAGCCGAGAAACTGGGCAAAGAAAAGAGAAAATCTGATTCTAATACTAGAGATTCGAGAAAGAGATCGATGAGTAAACCCTCTCACTCCTCGTCAAAGAAATTAAGAGATTATTATAACCGTTCGACAGCTTCACTGGGGTATTCTAACAGAGATCGTGGGAAGCAACACACGAGTTCAAAAACTTAAGCTACCTTAGTATCGAGCATTGGTAGTGTTAGAACCAACAAACTTGAGTGTCAACAATGTGGAAGGTGGCATTTTAGAGATTGTTGGATAAATAATAAAGGTTGTTTCAAATGTGGCTCACAAGATCATTTTATTTGGGATTGTCCTAAGTAACCCGAGAAAGAAAAATTTCTGAATACAAGACCTAGCAATACAACTGCTAGAGAGTGACCACCTTGATATATAGGAAATATGACTAGTAGCAAAGGTGTGACAAAGGACTCTGCTCTGAGATCTAAGGCTCGAGTGCCAGTCAGAGCTTACGCTATTCACGCTCGCGAAGATGCGTCATCACCGGGTGTTATCACCTATACCTTTTCTCTCTATGACACTGATGTAATTGCTTTCATTGATCCTGGATTGACTCATTTGTATGTTTGCAAGAATTTAGTGTCTAGTAAGAGTTTATTTGTTGAGTCTACCGAATTTGTGGTTAAAGTATCGAACCCCTGAGGCCAGTATGTTTTAGTTGATAAAGTTTGCAAGAATTGTCCATTGATGACTTGGGTTACTGTTTTTCGGCTAATTTGATGCTTTTACTGTTTGATGAATTTGATGTGATCTTGAGTATGGATTGGTTGACTCTGCATGATGCTATTGTAAACTATAGACAAAAGACTATTAAGATGAAATGTCAAAATAGTGAAATTCGTCGAATTGAATCTGATAATTCGAGTGGGTTGCCTGTTGTGATATCGACAATGTTTATGATGCTTACCTTGCTTATATACTGGATACAAAAGTGTCTGAATCGAAGATTGAATCGGTGCCAGTGGTTAGTGAATATCCGATGTGTTTCCGTAAGAGTTACTTAGGTTGCCACCGATCGTAGAAGTTGAGTTTGCTATTAAAATAGTACTAGGAACATCACCAACATCGATAGCTCCGTATAGAATGGCTCCTACTGAATTGAAAGAATTGAAAGCTCATTTGCAAGAATTAACAGATAGAGGTTTTGCACGACCTAGTTTTTCGTCCTGTGGTGCACCAGTTTTATTCATAAATAAGAAAGATGGATCGATGAGATTGTGTATCGATTATCGCCAACTTAACAAGGTTACAATTGAGAATTGATGATTTGTTTGATCAATTGAAAGGAGCAACATTATTTTTAAAGATTGATTTGCGATCATGCTATTGTCATTATGTGTTAAAGATTCGAACGCATGGAAAACTACGCCGTAACAAGGTACGACATTATGAATTTCTTGTTATGCCATTCGGATTAACAAATGCTCCTGCATTTTTTATGGATTTGATAAATAGAATTTTAGACCATATTTGGATAGATTCGTAGTTGTATTCATTGATGACATTCTAATTTACTCTCAAGATGAATCTGAGCATGCCAAACATTTGAAGATTGTGTTACAAACATTGAGAGATAAGCAACTGTTTGCTAAATTCAGCAAATGCGAGTTTTGGCTTCGAGAGATAGGATTTTGGGACATATTGTTTCAGCGGAAGGCATCCGAGTTGATCCGAATCAAATTTTAGCAGTTATTGACCGGAAACCACTAAGAAACGTATCTGAAGTCAAAAGTTTTCTGGGATTAGCTGGCTACTATTGGCATTTTGTAAAAGGGTTCTCGATGATTGCTACACTGATGACTCGATTGTTACAGAAAGATGTGAAGTTTGAGTGGTCCGAGAAATACCAACAGATTTTTGAATAGTTAAAAGCACTGTTAACTGAAGCATCAGTTTTAGTTCATCCTGAGTCAGTTAAAGAGTTTGTGATTTTCAATGACACGTCATTGAATGGTTTGGGACGTGTTTTGATGCAAGAAGGAAAAGTAATAGCTTATGCTTCCAGACAGTTAAAACCGCATAAAAGAATTATCCGAAGCATGACTCAGAGTTGGCCGCTGTTGTTTTCGCATTAAAAATTTGGCGATATCATTTATTCAGTGAGAAGTGCCACATATTTACCAACATAAGAGCCTGAAGTATGGCTCAGAAAGATTTGAATTTTTGACATCAAAGATGGCTCGAGCTGTTGAAAGATTATGAGTTAGTGATTGATTATCATTCAGGGAAAGCGAATGTGGTCGCGGATGCTCTGAGTAGAAAATCTTTATTTGCTTTGCGGGCGATGAACACGCAATTAACCTTGTTTGATGATGGTTCGATTTTAGCTGAGTTAAACGCTAAACCGATGTTTCTTCAGCAAATTCGCAAGGCTCAGAAATGTGATAATGAAATGCAAGCTAAAAGAGTACTATGCAAGTCGACTATTGATTTAGAGTATTAGATCGGATATGATGATTGTTTTCTATTTTGTGGTAGATTTTGTGTACCGAGAAATCCCGAGCTTATTTAGAAAATTTTACATGAAGCACATAGTGGTTTCTTAGCTATTCATCCGGGGAGTACTAAAATGTACAATGATTTGAAATAGTTATATTGGTGGTCAGGGATGAAACGAGATATATCTGAATTTGTATCGATATGCTTAGTTTGTCAACAAGTTAAAGTCGAACATCAAATGCCTTCGGGACTACTAAAACTAGTGATTTTACATGAGTGGAAGTGGGATAGAGTTACGATGGATTTCGTATCGAGGTTACCCCTATCTTCGAAAATGAAAGATGCTATTTGGGTTATTGTTGATCGATTGAAGAAATATACACATTTCATTCTTGTATGTACAGACTTCTCACTTGATAGATTAGCTGAATTGTACATCTCTGAAATTGTCAGATTGCATGAGGTGCTAGTTTCTATTATTTCGGATAGAGATCTGAGGTTTATGTCGTGATTTTGGATGAAATTACAAGATGCTTTGGGTACATGGTTGTACTTTAGTACTGCATTTCATCATCAAACCGATGATCAGCCTGAGAGAGTTATTCAGATTCTCGAGGATATGCTTCGTTGCTATGTTTTAGAGTTTGAAGGCAACTGGGAAAAATATTTACCATTGGTTAAATTCGCGTATAACAATAGTTTTCAATTGAGTACAAAGATGGCACCGTATGAAGTTTTATATGGTCATAAATGTTGAACTGCTTTATATTGGTCTGAGCTTAGTGAGAACAAGATTATCGGGGTTGATTTGGTCAAAGAGATCGAAGATAAAGTGAAAGTAATTCGAAACAGTTTGAAAGTAGCTTCCGATCGACAGAAATCATGCGGATTTGAAACGTAAAGACATTGAATTTCAAATCGGCGAGAGAGTATTTTTGAAAGTATTATCGTGGAAGAAGGTTCTTCATTTGGTCATAAAGGAAAATTGAGTCTGCAATTTATTGGACCGTACGAGATTATCGATAGGATAGGGCCAGTGGCATATCGGCTAGCTTTACCGTCAAAACTAGAAAAGATTCACAATGTGTTTCATGTGTCGATGTTACGATGATATCGATCGGACCCATCGCATGTAATTTCACTGCCAAATATTGAAATTCACTACAGTATGTCGATAGTGAAGAACCGATCGTAATTCTACCAAAAGATTAAAGAGTTAAAAATAAAAGCATAGCTTTAGTGAAAGTTCTTGGTGTCGAAGAAGCTACGTGAGAAATCGAGGAAGCTATGAGAAATAGTACCCTAACCTATTTTTCTCGTAAGATTTTCTGGGGACTAAAATTCCTAAAGGGAGAGTTGTAATAGCCTGCTTTTAGTCAAATCGAAATAGTAGTTTTGGGATCACAAATCCGAGGTTGAAATATTTATTTTATTATTATTTTGAGGTCTATAACATAATGGTATGATTGTATGAAAATTTCAAGTAAGAAATTTTATGGTTTGAATGCTTAATTTGATAAAAAGGAGTAAATCGTGTAAATTGTAAAAGTTGAGTTCTATTAGCTAAAGATGTCTAATAGCTATAAAACTTAAAGTGGAGGTCCTTAAATGGTAATTAGACCATTAATATTATTAGTGGAAAAATATGGGCATCATTTATGTGATTTTTAAAGGTTAATATTTAAGGTTAAATTAGTAATTTATTAAATAACATAGTAAAATAATAAAGAAACAAAAGGTTGTTATCTTCCTAAGACAATGTTCAACCGAAAATTTGAATAAGAGAAGCCATTTCTAGGGTTCTTTCATTTGGTCATTGATACCTAGTGCATGTAACTGCATTTTTGCTTGGTTTTTAATGATTTATACGTTTTTGGAGTCATTGTAGCTTAATCTAGCTAGCCTGGTGGACAAATTTGTGAAACTGTTAAAAGTCTAGGTTTTACCATTGATGAATATATATGTGTTTTGATGTTTGATGATAGAAAATGAATGGTTGTTGTTAGATAAACAACATTTGTTATGTGATTTTTGATAAAATTGTCAATTAGGGATTAAATTGAGAAATGTGATAAATTATGTGGTAAATGTGTGAAATAATGAAAAATATGGGCTACTATGAGTATAGGTGAAATTTAGCTAGCATGGGTGTGGACTTAATTGCATGAATTTGCATTTTTATGAGCTAGGGACTAAATTGTAAAAAAGTTGAAATATTAGGGGTAAAAGTGTTAAATTATCATAATATGAATTTTTGGACTCAATTGAATAGAATATGTTTTAAATGAGTTAAATTTGATTATACATAGATCAAGAAAAGTGAAGTTCAGAATTAGATCGGGGGAAAAACAAAATAGTTGATTGATAGCTCAATTCTCTCCGTATAAATTCAAGGTAAGTTCATATGTTAATAAGCATTAATGTAATTATGTTTTAAATGGTTTATAATTGTATTGTTGATGAATACGACTTTATGGAAATGTTAGATAAAGATTTGGCAACATTTGAAATCCCAATTGAACCTTAGAAATAGATAGGATACAAATGACATGTCATTAGGGGTTATTGTGTATGGGTGCTGGTCCGTACGTTCTATCGGTGGCTGAGTTTTTTGGCACGTGTTACGGATTCTCGTCAGCTTGTGTGAGCATCACCATGTAGCTATGTCTTGACCGTCAGCTTGTGTGAGCAGACTCGGTGATAGCTCGAGATGAGCATTTACATATGATTTATGAGATTGAGATGGTTTCGACCATGTATTGGCACTTAGGGGGCGAGATTCCCTAGTATTCGATATTATTCCAAATGGTTTAATGGGTATATCGAGGATATGAAAGGGTAAGAGGTAGATACGTATTAGTACAGGTATGTACGTAAATCATATGAGCATTGAATCCATGAAATTTGTGAGCTTCACGATTAACTAGGTGAATGAATATAAGTTTGCCTTGTGATTAAATGGATTTGTAGTATATTATGTTTATATTACTTAAATGGTGAATGAATGGTAAGTTATACTTATTAACTATACGAGCTTACTAAGCTTTATAGCTTACTCTGTTTACTTTTCTGTGTTTTTAGTGATTTCAAAGCTTGCTTGGATTGGGAGTTGTCAGAGATCTCATCACACTATCAAGCTGTCATTTTGGTACTTTTGAACTTGTGTATTTGGTTATATGGCATGTATAAGAGTTGTGGTTTATATGGCCTATAAGTTGGTAATGTATATAGCTAATTGATTTGGCTTGTAAATGATGTATGTTTTGGTTGTGTATAGCCATGTGATTTGGCTTATTTTAGTATACTTGGTTATGTGTTTATATGTGTAAATGGCCTTTTGTTATGTGGTATATATTTACTTTGTGAATGTCTTATTCAGAATTGGGAATGTATGTAGCAAATGGTTGAATTTGTGATTGAATTAGCATGCTAAGTATTAGGCAAATAATGTATATTTGAAAGTGACCAATTAGGCGAATTCTTGAAGATAATATTGATATGTTTTGAATTGGAAAAAAATATGATGTTATGAGCATTATAGTTGTTGGTATTGGAATGTCATGATTTAGGCTTGGTTGAGATTGGTTTGAATGTCTATTGATGCTATGTTATATGCCATTTGACATGTTTAAGTTGGTGCAAGTTTGGGTGAGAAAGATGGCTTGAAAAATAGCCTATTTTTGTCCACACGGGCAGAGACACGGGCGTGTGTGTAACACCCCAAACCCGGCCTAGAAGTTATGACCGGATCTGGCATGTCACATGAAAGGGTTGTTTAAAATCTGCCTGTTTTTAAATATTTATTCGCTGGTAATCCTTTATTTAATATTTTAGAAAACAATTATTAAGGGTTTAGGAAATTCCCGTATTGAACATTTAATAATAATAGGCAGTAATCAAATTAAAAGCTAAACCAAATAAAATACCAAATTTAAAGTAATAGTGGCCGTATTACAAAATAAAATCCCGAGTTAAAATAAGTTCAAATTAAAACAAAGTTTACGAAAGCAATCGTAAATGAATTACCTGCAAAAATTTAAGCAGAAAGGGTGAGTCAAGAAGACTCAGTGTGCAATCGCTCCACACCAACCATAGCTGGGCCAGAGCCCATTCAAATACCAACTGGGCCTTAGCCCTTACAAATTACTTTGGGCAAAGCCCATATAGAATCAGACTGAGCCTTGGCCCATTTAGCAGAGAATAGTAGATAATCAGAAATTAATGCATTATGATACAAAACCCCAACCCATCCTAAAATTTTCCATCCTCTACACACCATCTCGTACCAGCTAATCAAACCATGGGGATTTCTACAATCAACCCTCCATCCGCTACACTCCATATGTGGCACCTAGCCATAGGTGACAGAGTCACAAATTATCATATGTGGGGCCAACCCACTTGTGGTACCAAACCACTAGTGACAATCCCTACTAATCATGCATGTGGGGCCAACCCACTGTGGTACTGAACCACTGGGACAAGTCACGAAATCATATGTATGTGGTACCAAACCATTGGTGGTTCCAAACCACTGGTGACAAAGTCACAAATAATAATAAGTGGGGCCAACCCACTTGTGGTACCAAACCACTGGTGACAATCCCTAATGAATATATGTGGGGCCAACCCACTGTGGTACCAAACCACTGGAAGAAGTCACAGAAATAATATATATGTGGTACCAAACCACTGGTGGTTCCAAACCACTGAGACATAGTCACTGTATGAATTATTTGGGGCCAACCCACTTGTGGTACCAAACCACTGGTGACAGTCTTTAAAACCACTTCCCCTTTCACATCATATCCCAAGCCCATGCAACATGTCATGACATAATAGTTTGTGTATGTAGTATGACATGTATGCAAATCATATATCAAATATAACGTATGAAATGAATTACCATCATAATCAGAATAACAAATACAATATAATCAAGCTAATCAACCTCTAAGGGTATAACAAAGAATTTACCTACCAAGGGTATATCGCACTTTTCAAGACTGAATGGCCTTTTTCAAGGCCCAATGTCTCCTCAAGCGACTCAATTACCATTTCGGTCGCACTGCACTATTGGGCCTAAAACCCGATTTCTGCCCATTCGGGCCCACACGCTCGTGGGGCGCACCTAACACAAACCTAGCCACGTATATGAGATTCACCTAGTCTAGTTCACTATATACTACACCATCATACAATTTTATTCGGCTTGGGCCCACTTCGCCCATCGTGGCCTGGGCAAAATCAACCCACAAGAATACTACACGATGGCCTCAACTATCACGCCGAAGCCCTACACGTGCACTCGCACGCCGAGTGGCTACTATTGTCGTGGATCGCACTTCAAATATTTGTCGCCTACAGCCTAGAGTAGAGAGAGTTACACACCTGATAGGAATCTGGTGCTAATCCGCGCTCCGACCACTCCTGTGCCTAAACGCCCTCCAAGGTGTATTCTTCCTCCTATCATAGAATGCTCTATATATAGCTAGCTTCTCACCTTCCTTCTTTGTATCTTTCCGATGTGGGATCCTTCCATCGTGAGAGTTTAAATCCAACTCAAACTCTTCCCGTCCGCACTCACAAAATAAATACTCCCTTACTTCTCATGAGATTCGAACCTGTGCTCCTCGCAACATAATCTACGCCGCTAGCCACTAAGTCACAAGCTCCTCTTGTGTCTTAAACCATGCGCAACTAAATATAAATTTATAGCCAAATACTAAGGTCCATGTAAAAAGAAAACCAAAATGCAAGAGCCAAGACTTGAACCTTAGACCTCCTTCCTTCCTTGTGGCGTCATCCCTCATTCCTCATATGTGGCATCACTTTGCCACTACACCCCACATTCCACTTGTGTCATTTTCCTCCATATTTTATTCTTAAAGCCTACCTACTAACTCCTGTGGTTTTTCTCGCCTAAAACCAAAATTTCCCTAAAGCTAAAGTTTGATCCCGGGACTTCATAGAAGCCCTCTAACCTTCCAAAATCACTCACCTAATAGGTCCAACTTGCATTTAAGCTGATCGCTTGTTCTCCCAATTTTAAACGCTACTACTCCCAAGGCCCATTGGGCCCAATTCTCCTAGGCCAATTTCGAGATGTTACAATTTTACCTCTCCTTAAAGAAATTTCTTTCTCAAATTTCTAACTAACTAACAAATCACACATCCTAACCTACCACACTACGCTCTTGCTCAGACTTTGATCTTAATAACACTAATATACTTTTAACTAGAATTTAGAACTCCTACATACTCAAAAACCCCTAGCCATTAAAACAGAAAAATATTTCATATGCAACCAACTCTATATCCGAACATTACATCCAAACCAAACACACATAATAGATACCAAAAATACAACATATAACAAAGTAAAGTATCAAGAAACTTACAGTGCGGATTGGTGCCGGAGACTAGGGTGCCATACTTCCAAAAATCAGATATATATTTTTCTAAACCATTTTCCAAACCATTCTTTGAAAACATTTTTGAACCCAAACCCACAGCCGAGTTTTTAAACCTAGGCTCTGATACCATAATTGTAAAATCCCAAACCCGATCAAAACGTTACGATCGAATCTGGTATGTTACAGAAAAGAAAATTTTAGAAACCGAGTTAACACATAGAGTATGATATGCATAGATTTACACGTTTAGTAGAATAAATCACCTTACCTAGATCGACAAAAGCCGAAGCTTTAGGCTTGATTCACAAGTCAAGCGAATCCCGAAAATCTCTAAAAAGAATACGACACCACTTCCACCTATATTCGGCCAAGCATACAAAAAATTAGGCCAATTAGCCATTTGGCTTTGGCTACCAATACCCGAAAGAGAGAGATAATGAAATAGGAGAAATCGCCTATTACCTTAACTTCTAACCAATAACACCTGAGGATTTGGCTTGCGCTCCCGGCAAAAGGGTGATTTGATTTGCCCAAAACAACAATAGTCCCAACAATGAATCGACAGAACAAGGAGTATTCGGCCCTAGATAAAAATAGGAAAAGTAAGAGTTGCAGAAGAAGAAGAAAGATAATGGTAGTTTCGGCTAAAGAAGAAAATGGATCTCTAATGGCCTTGATAGTTTCGGCTAACACAAAGTATGGATGAAGAAGAGAATAGAGGGAGAAAAGAAAAGATTCGGCAAGGGGGTGGTCTCAATGAGTTTCGGCTAAAGAAGGAGGAATAAAGGAGAGAATAAAACAAGGAGAACAAAAATGAGAAGAAACAAAGAGTAAATGAGGGCTCGGCTATGATGTTATTGGCAAAGAAAATAAAACAAAGATGATGAGTGGAAGGCAATGTAGGTTTCGACCAAACACAAAAGTAGAAAAGAAGAAGAAGAGACTTAGAAGGCAACTCGGTTTTGGTAATTAAGAGAAAAGAAAGAATGCAAGCCAAAAGTGTGGGAGGGTTTCGGTTTTGGCACAAAAGAAATGAGAGAAAAACACTAGGTACTCTCTAACTAGCCGAAATATTCAACACACCCAAAGCTACCACCAACAATCGGCCACCCCTAAGCTAACACCCAAAAACCGAATACCCAACCCCACCTAACTCCTTTCAAAATTCGACTAACACTCACACCTCTTCAATCCCTTCTTTTTCTCCTTAATTCCGTCTCCCATACTCATTCAAACAAGTTTGAATGATTCAAACTCCTAAAAACCCTCTCCACCATTCCTTTGAATTATTTGACTGAATCAACTCTCTCCTTTTCAAGCATCCCAGCCGAACTCCACCTCTGCTCCCCTTGACGCCAAAAAGAGTTCTCAAAAGGAGGATAACGCGACTTGAACCTGCTCCCTCCAGTCCCTTGTGGCGTCACCTACCTCAAACCTTTAAGTGGCACCTCCTTGCCACATTACTAAGGCACTTCTTTATGTCATCCAGCACAAACAATATCCCTTAAGGCCCAATTCAGCTAGCCTCCCTTAAAAGTGCTCAAAAAGCAAATTTTCACCAAGACTCCAGCTTACCCCTAAATCATTCCTGGACCCTAAAGTACCCTAGACTAGCATGACAAACATAACATTCACACACAAACACTTAAAATGCAAGAGCCAAGACTTGAACCTTAGACCTCCTTCCTTCCATGTCGCGTCATCCCCTTGCCTCTTATGTGGTGTCACTTTGCCACTACACCCCACACTCCACTTGTGTCATTTTCCTCCATATTTTATTCTTAAAGCCTACCTACTAACTCACAGGGTTTTTCCCGCCTAAAACCAAAATTTTCCTAAAGCCAAAGTCTGATCCCGACACTTCATAGAAGCCCTCTAACCTTCTAAAATCACTCACCTAATAGGTCCAACTTGCATTTAAGCCGATCTCTTGTTCTTCCAATTTTAAACGCTACTACTCCCAAGGCCCATTGGGCCCAATTCTCCTAGGCCCAATTTCGGGATGTTACAGTGTGTCTCAATTGTGTGTGACGTACAGCTAGGTGACATGGTCGTGTATCCCCCGGTACTTATTTAGAAATCAAGTCAGTAGCTCCACACGGGCCAGCACATGGGCGTATGACATGGCCGTGCGGCATAAGTCAGTATACCCTATAGTTTTAGCATAGCCTATCACACGGCCTGGCACACGAGCGTGTGAGGTCAGTTCGAAGGGTACACAGGCTAGTCACAGGGGCGTGTGGTTGGCCGTGTGACCCAAGTCAAGGAGTTACACGAGGTAAGACATGGGCTAGGACACGACCGTGTGATCCCATTTCAAATGTCCATACTGCCTGTGACACGGGCGTGTCTTTGGCCATGTGAGGCACACGGCCGGGCCACACGGGCGTGTGTCCCTTGTACTTTGAAAATTTTCTATATTTTTATAAAAATTTCTTGAGTTATCGGTTTAGTCTCGAACCACTTCTAATGTTTATTTTTGGCCTCGAGGCCTTGCGTAAGGAACTATATGGTTGTATTTGTATGGTTTTTAATTAATATGATAATTGTAATTCGAATTGTACAATTGTTTATGAAATTAGTTCAGTAATGCTTTGTAACCTTATTCTGGTGACGGATACGGGTTAGGGGTGTTACAATTAGAGTTGACTCGAGCAAAATTTCAGCTATGATGGACTGAAAACCTTCGAGAGATATATTTGAAGTTAGAAGTTTTCTAGGTTTAGCCGGATATTACAGAAGATTCATCAAGGGATTCTTAATGATTGCTACACCGTTGACGAGATTGTTGTAAAAAGATGTTAAATTCGAGTGGCTCAAGAAATGTCAACAAAGTTTTAATCAGTTAAAAGCTTTGTTTACCGAGGAACCTATGTTAGTTCAGCCAGAGTCTAGTAACGAATTTGTGATTTATAGTGATGCTTTGTTTAATGGTTTGGGCTGTGTTTTGATGCAAGAGGGTACAGTGATAGCGTATGCTTTTAGATAGTTGCAACTGCATGAAAAGAATTATCTGACTCATGATTTAAAGCTTATAGCTATTGTGTTTCCTTTGAAGATTTGGCGACACCATTTGTATGGAGAAAATGTCACATCTTCACTGATCATAAAAGCCTAAAGTATTTGATGTCACAAAAAGATTTGAATTTGAGACAGTGCAGATGGCTTGAGTTACTGAAAGATTATGACTTGATTATCGACTATCATCTGGGAAAAGCTAATGTCGTTGCTGATGCATTGAGTAGTAAATCTTTATTTGCTTTGCGAGCTTTAAACACACGGCTAACGTTGATTGATGATGGTTCGATTTTAGCCTAATTAAAAGCTAAATCGATGTTTCTACAATAGATTTGTGAAACTCAAAAATGTGATGATGTTTTGATAGCTAAATGTAAACAGGTTGAGGCGACACATGATTCAGATTTTCATATGAGTTCAGATGGTAGTTTGTACTTCAAAGGTAGAATTTGTGTTCCACGAAATTTTGGTCTCATTAAGAAGATTTTACAAGAAGCTCACAGTAATAGTTTGTCAATTCATCCTTGTAGCAATAAAATGTATGGTGATTTGGAATAGATGTAATGGTGGCCATATATGAAACGAGAGATTTCAGAGTTCGTATCGAGATGTTTGGTTTGTCAGCAAGTTAAAGCCAAGCATCAAGTATCTTCAGGTTTATTATAGCCAGTGATGATTCCAGAGTGAAAATGGGAGCGTGTCATGATGGATTTTGTATCGGGATTGCCTCTATCACTGAGAAAGAAAGATGTTGTATGGGTCATTCTTTATCATTTGACAAAGTCCAGACATTTCATTCTGGTGCATACGGATTTTTCACTTAAAAGATTGGAAGAGTTGTATGTTGCTGAGATCGTTAGATTGCACGGTTTTGGGTAGCCCAGTTGCTCAATTGGATCAGTCTCTCTGTTTAGCAGAATTGGGCCCCTTTTCATAATTTAATTAATAATAATTATTTAACCCAAAATAAATTGGATTAAATTTAAAATTAATTATATTATGAATTAATATTCATAATTTGGACCGTCTTAGGCTGAAAAACTAATTCGCCTTGATGCATCACAATCGCTTCTCGATTTTATGCTTTTAGTAGTATCTGTCGAGCCATTTTTCACCCTTCTGTCGAAAATAAATCAAAATTTATTATAAAATTAATTAAAATTCAACATGTTAATAATTTAAGTACAATTTAATTATTTTATAATTATTATATATTTTTTGACAAGAATTACTATGAAATTGCATGAATTTGAGTTTAAAAAGGGCATGAAAAAGTGTGTATATTTTCTTGTTTCCGGTTACTTTTTCAAAAAATAGAGACAATTTATTTTCAACTATTAATTATATTTTTCTAGAATAGCAATTCCATCGGTTTGTATTAAAGAAGAGAGAATTTTTGTTTTCACCCAAATAGGAAAAGAAAACTTTTACTAGTTCTGTGTTTTGATTCAATTGGTTTAAGCTCGCACTCAAAGGAGTTTGTTGTACGAGAATCACAGAGAAGATCATGTGGATGAGAGCTGAAAAACATCAAGGATCTACTTATCCGTAAACATAGGTACGATTTCGGTCTAAGGTTTATTGCCATAAATATCACAAACCGAAATTTTAATTTTTCGTTGTGTAAGAAAATCATTTTCAAACCAAAATTTTTGCAATAGTATAGGTATTAATCTAGTGAGTTAATAGGTTGCTTGTCCGTTTACTATATCATTCTTGTGATTGTAACAGTCCAGTTTAGACCCTAGTCGGAACAGTGGTTTCGGAACCACAAATCTGAGTTAGAAAATATTTTAAATATTATTTTCTAAATCTTTGATATGTGATTAAGTATGTGTGAAAGCCTCGTATGAAAATTTGATCATTTGTGTGTTCGATTTGAGAACAGGGTTAAATTGCATTGAATGAAAAATTTGCATGCTTCATGATATGATACCTATTTGAAATGGCTTGTAAATAATGAGGTCTTATGAGGCAATTAAACCACTTTTAAGATAGTGGATATTAGTTGGACAAATATGCCCTTAATGTATATTTGTTTTAAATGTTTATTAAATGGTAAATATGGTAAATAGATTAATTGTATATGTTATAATAAAACAAACATATTAGATGGCCATTTTCATCTTTGGAGTGCCGAAATTGAAGAAAGAAAAAGAAGAAAACTTAGCTAGGGTATTCGACTAGCCTTTGATCCAAATTAACGTATGTTTTGACTTTGGTTTTTGATGATTTTTATGTTTTTGAGATTGTTGCTTAGTCTACTATCAAGCCCATGTTATAATTTGAGGAATTGATGATGTTTATGAAATGTGCCATTGATGAAATGGTGAGCTTTGTGATGAGTATTGGTGTTAAATGGAAGATATGTGTTAAATGAACATGTTTTGTTCTTGAATTTTTGATGAATTTAGCTAATTAGGGCTAAATTGTGAAAATAGTATTTTGAAGGACTAATTTGTAAAATAACTGAAATGTTTTGACTTGTATGAGATATAGGAGCATTCGGCTAAGCATGAGTATATGGTGATTTTGTATATTTGTTGTTTTGAGAAAAATGGACTAAATTGATAAAATGTGTAAATATGAGGGCTAAGTTGCAAATAGCCCTAATTGTATGTTTCTGGATTGAATTGAATAAGTTGATGAATGAAAGGGCTAGATTTGAATATGTATATATCAAGAACCAAAGAAAACAGACTTACATCGCGGGAAATCGAAAGTAATCGAGTAGCCATATCCGTTCCCATTAAAACGAACTCGAGGTAAGTCAATATACAAATAAATGCATTTAGTATTGAATTAAGTATGTTCATATGGCTACATAATGATGAATGTATATGAGATGTTGTGTACATGAATCCCGAGATAGAATCGACAAAGCGATAATGCCCGAGAAGTCTCGGTTGAACCTAGGAATAGATATGATTTACTATGTCATGACATAGGTGTCGTTGTGTGATATCATGTAAAACCACGTCTAGGACATTGGCATTGATTCAAGATTTTGTGTAAGACCACATCTGGGACGTTGGAATCGATATGAGACTTACGTGTAAGACAATGTCTGGGACTTTGGCATCGTATTGATTCGTGTAAGACCCTGTCTGGTGCCGTGGCATTGACATCTGACTACATGTAAGAACACGTCTGGGACATTGGCATTGTACGACTATTCCGAGCAATTTGAGTATCCTATTTAGTTCCGAACGGTTCAATGGGCAAGTCCAAGATACGAATGACTATGTGATTGTATATCCGTTTCAGGTATGTTTGATATGTACACTAAGTGTGTATGAAAGGTAAGTGTCTATATGAACTTACTAAGATGAATATGTGTAATGAAATGATGAAATAATAGGTGAAGATATGCTTGAATGAGAATATGTGCTATTTGAGTTGAAGAGTGTGGTAAGATATGGCTAAGCATATGAGCCAAAGAATATGTTATGAAATTGCTATGAGAACCATTAATGTCATTGTATCAATATGGTTATGTGCATTTTATGCTAAGTTTATTTGTGTATGGCGTACTAAGCTTTTGAAAGCATACTCTGTGTGTGTGTTTACTCTGTTTTCTAGATCGTCAAAGGTATTGAAGGCTCGGGGACCGTCGACGATCATCATCACACTTCTCAACTTGTTTTGGTACCTTTGAATATGTATATAGCTAGATATGGCATGTATAGGCTAGTGATTTTGGATAATGTTGGAAATGTGTATAAATAGCCATGAGATATGGCTAGATAAGTGTTGGTAATATGCATGAGCAAGTATGAAATATGATGTATGTTTGGTATGACTTGATAGCTAATGGAATGGTCAAGGCTATGGTAAGCTTATGAATGCACTATGAGTATGTATGTTCGAGTAAAGAAATGGTTATATGAAGGGTAAATGTGGATGAATCATTTTTGTATGTATATGTGTTTTAAGTTGGGCAAAGTGGTATGATTGGAAATGAGTTTGAATATGAAGATTTCTTGATTGTTTGACATGTTTTTAGATGTCAAATGTACATGAAATGAATTGGTAATTTGCTTGTAGAGTTGACCCTTGGGTGGGTGGCATTTTTGGCCTTGCAAGTGGCCTGTTTTGCCTACACGGCCATGGCACACGGGTGTATCTGGTATTCGTGTGTATAAGTCAGTAGCTGGCCTAATTTTACACCACCATGGCACATGGGCATGCCTGGTGTCCGTGTGAGTAAGTCAGTAGCTAACCTATTTATACACGGCCATGGCACACGGGCGTGTCTGGTGGCCATGTAGGTAAGTCAGTATACATGCTCTGTTTTGGCACGGCCAGGGCACATGGGTGTGTCTAGTAGCCGTGTGAGGCACATAGCCTGTCCACATGGGCATGTTGCCTCCATAACTTAGTAAAGTTTTAAATTTTTGAGAATTTTAGTATGTGTTCAGTTTAGTCCCGACCCTATTTAAAGCATGATTAAGGTCTCGTTGACCTATAAAAGGGATACTTTGATGTGATTAATGATTTGTAATATGCAATGTCTGTAAAAGTATCCGATATGTCTGGTAAAGCCTTTAGCCCTATTCTGGCTGCGGATACGGGTTAGGGGTGTTACATTTGATTGGTATCAGAGCTACCGTTTAGTCAATTCTCGGACTAACATAGCGTGTGAGAGTCTAGCTATACATGCCATATATCTGAACTGTGATAGTGTGATGAATCCTGACGTGAAAATTGTGATTTTCGTATGGTAATGGATCTCGAAAGAGCCATAGCTGACGATGTAGAAAGTAATGCGCCTGCTCCCACACAAGGGACAGGGCCATCTATTTCGAGACCGTCTACGAGCAGTCAAGAGGGAGAAGCTAAACAAGCTTTCTTCCAAATGATGAGTGAGTGGTTCACTCAGTTCGTAAGAAATAATCTGACTGTTTCACAATCTCCGCCCTCGCTTAATCCCCTTCACACATCTGCTATGCCTCCGACTACAAATCTGAATTTGTTGAATAAGCCTCCGGTGGACAAAATCCGCAAGTATGGGGCTGAGGAGTTCAGGGTTACCAGTGATGATGATGTTGAGAGAGCCGAGTTTTGGTTAGAAAACACTATTCGGGTATTTGCTGAAATGTCTTTAACTCCGAAAGAAAGTATTAAATGTGTTGTTTCACTGCTTCGAGATGCAGCTTGTCAGTGGTGGAAGACTTTAATTTCTGTTGTTCCGAAAGAGCAGGTCACCTGGGATTTCTTCCAGTCTGAATTTCGAAAGAAATATATTAGTCAGAGATTCATTGATTAGAAACGGAAAGAATTTTTGGAACTAAAATAGGGCCGCATGTTTGTCACTGAATACGAACGAAAGTTCGTAAGGCTAAGTCAGTATGCCCGAGAATGTGTATCATCGGAAGCAATAATGTGTAAGAGGTTTGAAGATGGTCTTAATGAGGATATCCGTTTGTTAGTCGGGATTTTAGAGATAAAAGAGTTTGTGGTACTTGTTGACCGAGCATGTAAAGCCGAGGTACTTGGGAAAGATAAAAGAAAAGCTGAGTTTGAAGCCAGAGATGTGAAAAAGAGATTTTCGAGTAAACTATTTCAGTCTACTTCGAAGAAATTCAGAGATGTACAAAGTCGTTCGAGAGTTAATGTGGGATATTCTAGTAGAGATCGAGCTAGAACACAATCGAGCTCTAAAGCTCCGGCAACTTTAATGGCAAGTGTTGGAAATGTACGATCCGATCGACCTGAATGTTAACATGTGGTAAAAGGTATCTGGGAAGTTGTAGATTGAATAACCAAGCTTGCTTCAGATATGGATCATTAGATCATTTCATCCGTGATTGCCCAGAGTCTGTTGAGCCAGACTGTCCAGAATCTGAGATCTGAGAATGTTTGAGCGAGAGGTAGATCTTCCCAAAATGTAAGAAACGTTAGTGGTAGTTAGAGAACCATAAGAGATACTGTTCCAGATCCGAAGCTAGAGCGCCTACCAGAGCGTATGCTATCCGAGCTCGTGAGGAAGCTTCATCTCCAGATGTTATAACGGGTACATTTACACTTTATGATACTTCTGTGATTGCATTGATAGACCCTGGTTCTACTCATTTGTATATATGCATGAACTTTGTATCTAATAAGACTTTTCCTGTAAAGTCTACTAAGTTTGTTATAAAAGTATTGAACCCCTTAGGTAAAAGTGTCCTGGTTGACAAAGTATGCAAGAACTGTCTGTTAATGTTTCGAGATATCTGTTTTCCTACTGATCTGATGCTTTTACCATTTGATGAGTTTGATATCATTCTGGGTATGGATTGGTTGACATTGCATGATGCTATTGTGAACTGTAAAAGAAAGACTATTGATTTGAGATGTTCAAATGATGAAATAGTTCGGGTTGAGTCTAGTGATTTGAATGGTTTGCCTACTATGATATCTGTATTAAAAGCTCAGAGTTATATGAAAAATGGATATGAAGCCTACTTTCCCTATATAATTGATTCGAAAGTGTCTAAAAAGAAAATTGAATCAGTGCCAGTTGTTTGTGAGTTTTCTGATGCATTCCTAGAAGAATTTCTGGGATTGCCTCCAATACGAGAAGTCGAATTTGGTATTGGTCTGTTTCCTGGTACGACACCTATTTTGATAGCTCCGTATAGAATGGTACCAACGGAATTAAAAGAATTAAAGTCACAGTTGCAAGAATTGACTGATAGAGGGTTTGCGAGACCGGGTTTTTCACCTTAGGGTGCTCATGTTCTGTTTGTGAAAAAGAAAGATGGCACAATGAGAATGTGTATAGATTATCGTCAGTTGAACAAAGTGACTATAAAGAATAAATATCTGTTGCTCAGGATTGATGATTAGTTTGATCAGCTAAAAGGAGCCACTGTGTTTTCTAAGATTGATCTGAGATCAGGATATTATCAATTGAGAGTGAGAGATTCAGACATTCCGAAAACGGCTTTCAGAACAATGTACGGGCATTACGAGTTTTTAGTTATGCCTTTTGGACTAACGAATGCTCCTACTGTCTTTATGGATCTGATGAATAGAATTTTCAGACCGTACCTAGATCGATTTGTTGTTGTATTCATTGACGAGATTTTGATTTATTCACGGAATGAAAATGAACATGCTGAACATCTGAGAATAGTGTTGCAAACTCTGCGAGAAAAGAAATTGTATGCGAAATTCAATAAATGTGAATTATGGTTGAGAGAAGTCAGTTTTCTGGGACATATTGTATCGGCCTCTAGAATACAGGTTGATCCGAGTAAAATTTTTGCTATTTTAGATTGGAAACCCCGGAAGAATGTGTCTGAAGTCTGTAGTTTTCTGGGACTTGCTGGTTATTATCGAAGATTCATAAAAGGCTTTTCGATGATTGCAACTCCTTTGACTAGATTGCTTCAGAAAGATGTGAAGTATGACTGGTCCGATAAATGCCAAAAAAGCTTTGATCAGTTGAAAGCTCTTTTAATTGAAGCTCCGGTTTTAGTACAGCCAGAATTGGGTAAAGAATTCATGATATACAGTGATGCTTCGTTAAACAGTCTGGGATGTGTTTTGATGCAAGAAGGCAAAGTAATAGCTTATGCCTCGAGACAACTAAAGTAGCATGAAAAGAATTATCCGACACACGACCTTGAGCTATCTGCGATCGTATTCGCATTAAAGATTTGGTGACATTATCTGTTTGGTGAAAAATGCCACGTGTTTTTAGATCATAAAAGTCTGAAATATCTAATGACTCAGAAAGATTTGAATATGCGACAGAGAAGATGGTTAGAGCTATTTAAAGACTATGTGCTTGTGATAGATTATCCCCCAGGAAAAGCAAATGTCATAGCTAATGCTTTGAGTCAGAAATCATTGTTTGCACTACGTGTTTTGAGTGCTCAATTAGATCTGTCTGGTAATAGTTCAGTGATAGCTGAATCCAAAGCAAAACCATTGTTTTTACAACAGATATGGGATGCTCTGAATGTTGATAATGAAATAATAACGAAACGAGCTCAGTGTAATTCGAACACAGATTCTGAATTTCTTGTGGATGATAAAGATTGGTTGAGATTCCAAGATTGAATTTGTATTCCGAGAAACTCAGAGTTGATTCAGTTGATTTTGAATGAAGCTCATAACATTATTGGTGGTCTGGTATGAAATGAGACATATCTGACTTTGTGTCAAAATGTTTAATCTGTCAGCAAGTTAAGGATGAACATCATGTTCCATCTGGTTTGTTACAACCGATTCTGATTCCTGAGAGGAAATGGGATAGTACAAAGATATACCATGATCTGAAGCAACATTATTGGTGGTCTGGTATGAAACGAGACATATCTGACTTTGTGTCAAAATGTTTAATCTGTCAGCAAGTTAAGGATGAACATCAGGTTCCATCTGGTTTGTTACAACCGATTCTGATTCCTGAGAGGAAATGGGATAGAGTAACGATGGATTTTGTTTCTGGACTGCCCCTGACTCTGAGAAAGAAATATGCGATCTGGGTAGTAGTTGATCAATTGAGGAAATCTGCCAATTTTATTCTGATATGATCTAATTACTCACTTGATAGATTAGATGAGCTTTATATTTCTGAGATTGTAAGACAGCACGGGATGCCACTATCCATTATGTCTGACAGAGATCCGAGGTTCACTTCACGGTTCAGGAAGAAATTACAAGAAGCTTTAGGCACTAAATTGCATTTTAGTACAGCTTTTCATCCGCAAACAGATGGTTAGTCTGAACGGATTATTCAGATTCTAGAGGTTATGTTGAGATGCTGCATTCTTGAGTTTGATGGTACATGGGAACAATACCTACCATTGATCGAATTTGCATACAATAATAGTTTTCAATCAAGCATCAGAATGGCACCTTATGAAGCATTGTACGGACGTAAATGTCGAACAACTCTATATTGGACAGAGCTTAGTGAAAATAAGATTCACGGGGTTGGTTTGATAAAAGATACAGAACAGAAAGTGAAAGTAATCCGTCACAATCTGAAAGCAGCGTCTAATCATCGGGAAGTCTCATGCAGACATGAAACGGGAAGAGAATGAATTTGAAATTGGTGATAAAATGTTTCTGAAAGTGTCTCCATGGAAGAAAGTACTTCGATTCAGACGTAAAGGCAAATTGAGTCCGAGGTTCATCGGGCCATATGAGATCATCGAGCGTGTTGGACCTGTTGCATACAGATTGTTGTTGCCCTCAGAGCTAGAAAGGATACACAATGTATTTCTCGTGCCAATGCTCCATAGATACAGATCTGATCTGTCACATGTGATTAATCCGTCTGAGATTAAAATCTGATCTGATGACTTATGAAGAGGAACCGATCCATATCTTAGCTCGTGAAATGAAGGAGTTGAGAAATAAAAAAATTTCGTTAGTGAAAGTATTGTGGCATCGACATGGAATAGAAGAGGCTACGTGGGAGTCTAAAGGTTTAATGAAACAGCAATATCTGAATCTGTTTAACGGTAAGATTTTCATGGACAAAAATCCCTAAGGGGGAGAATTATAACAGTCTGGTTTAAACCGTAGTCAGAACAGTGGTTTCAGAACCACAAATCTGAGTTAGAAAATATTTTAAATATTATTTTCTGTGTCTTTGATATGTGATTAAGTATGTGTGAAAGCCTCGTATGAAAATTTGATCATTTGTGTGTTCGATTTGAGAAAAGGGTTAAATTACATTGAATGCAAAATTTGCATGCTTCATGATATGATACCTATTTGAAATGGCTTATAAATAAGGAGGCCTTATGAGGAAATTAAACCACTTTTAAGATAGTGGATATTAGTTGGACAAATATGCCCTTAATGTATATATGTTTTAAATGTTTATTAAATGGCTAATATGGTAAATAGATTAATTGTATATGTTATAATAAAACAAACATATTAGATATTCATTTTCATCTTTGGAGTGCCAGAATTAAAGAAAGAAAAAGAAGAAAATTTAGCTAGGGTATTCGGCTAGCTTTTGATCCAAATTAAGGTATGTTTTGACTTTGGTTTTTGATGATTTTTATGTTTTTGAGATTGTTGCTTAGTCTACTATCAAGCCCATGTTGTAATTTGAGGAATTGATGATGTTTATGAAATGTGCCATTGATGAAATGGTGAGCTTTGTGATGAGTATTGGTGTTAAATGGAAGATATGTGTTAAATGAACATGTTTTGTTCTTGAATTTTTGATGAATTTAGCTAATTAGGGCTAAATTGTGAAAATAGTATTTTGAAGGACTAATTTGTAAAATAAATGAAATGTTTTGACTTGTATGAGATATATGAGCATTCGGCTAAGCATGAGTATATGGTGATTTTGTATATTTGATGTTTTGAGAAAAATAGACTAAATTGATAAAATGTGTAAATGTGAGGGCTAAGTTGCAAACAGCCCTAATTGTATGTTTCTGGATTGAATTGAATAAGTTGATGAATGAAAGGGTTAAATTTTAATATTTATAGATCAAGAACCGAAGAAAACAGACTTACATCGCGGGAAATCAAAAGTAATCGAGTAGTCGTATCTGTTTTCGTTAAAACGAACTCGAGGTAAGTCAATATACAAATAAATGCATTTAGTATTGAATTAAGTATGTTCATATGGCCATCTATAATGTTGAATGTATATGAGATGTTGTGTACATGAATTCCGAGATAGAATCGACATTGCGATAATGTCCGAGAAGTCCCGTTTGAACCTAGAAATAGATAGGATTAACTATGTCATGACATAGGTGTCTGTTGTATGATATCATGTAAGACCACATCTGGGACGTTGGCATTGATTCAAAATTTCATGTAAAAAAACGTCTGGGACGTTGGCATCGATATGAGACTTACGTTAAGACCATGTCTGGGACATTGGCATCGTATTGATTCGTGTAAGACCCTATCTAGGACAGTGGCATCGACATCTGACTACAGGTAAGACCACGTCTGGGACGTTGGCATTGTACGACTATTCCGAGTAATCTGAGTATCCTATTTAGTTCCAAATGGTTTAACGGGCAAGTCCGAGATACAAACGACTATGTGATTGTATATATGTTTCAGGTACGTTTGATATGTACACTAAGTGTGTATAAAAGGTAAGTGTCTATATGAACTTACTAAGATGAATATGTGTATTGAAATGATGAAATAATATGTGAAGATATGCTTGAATGAGCTATGAGAATATGTGATTTTTGAGTTGAAGAGGGTGGTAAGATATGGCTAAGCATATGAGCCAAAGAATATGTGATGAAATTGCTATGAGAACCATTAATGTCATTGTATCAATATGGTTATGTGCATTTTATGCTATGTTTACTTGTATATGGCTTACTAAGCTTTTGAAAGCTTTTTATGCTAGGTTTATTTGTATATGGCTTACTAAGCTTTTGAAAGCTTACTCTGTGTGTGTGTTTACTCTGTTTTGTAGATTGTCAAAGCTATAAAAGGCTCGTGGACCGTCGAGGATCATCATTATACTACTCAACTTGTTTTAGTACCTTTGAAATATGTATATAGCTAGATATGGCATGTATAGGCTAGTCATTTTGAATTATGTTCGAAATGTGTATAAATAGCCATGAGATGTGGCCAGATAAGTGTTGGTCATATGCATGAGCAAATATGAAATATGATGTATGTTTTGTATGGCTTGATAGCTAATGGAATGGTCAAGGCTATGGTAAGCTTATGAACACACTATGAGTATGCATGTTTGAGTAAAGAAATAGGTATATGAAGGGTAAATGTGGATGAATCATGTTTGTATGTATACGTGTTTTAAGTTGGGCAAAGTGGTATGATTGGAAATGAGTTTGAATATGAAGATTTCTTGATTATTTGACATGTTTTTGGATGTCAAATGTACATGAAATGAATTGGTAATTTGCTTGTAGAGTTGACCCTTGGGTGGGTGGCATTTTTGGCCTTGCAAGTGGCCTGTTTTGCCTACATGGCCATGGTACATGGGCGTGTTTGGTGGGCGTGTTTATAAGTCAGTAGTTGGCCTAATTTTACACGTCGTCAGCTACGGCTCTTTCAGGATCCATATTATACGAAAATCACATTTATACATCAGGATTCATCACACTATCAAAATTCAGATATATGGCATGTATAGCTAGACTCTAACATGCTACATTAGTCCGAGAATCGGCTAAATCGTAGCTCTGATACCAATCAAATGTAACACCTCTATCCCGAGTCCATCGTTTGATTAAGGTTAGGAGCGTTACCAGATAGATCGAAAACATTCACAGACAAAATCATGCATTCAATCATCATTCTCAGACATAATGTCCCTTAATCGGGTCCTCGAGACCTTAAGCATGCTTATAAACCGAGTCGAGACTAAACTGAAACACATACGAAATTCCTTAAAAATTTGAAACTTTTCTAAAATACAGGGGAGACACGCCCGTGGGAGGAGACCGTGTGCCCTCCACGACTTCTATACACCCCGTGTAACCATCCGTGTTTATACTGACTACTAACACGGTCATTAGGCACGCCCGTGTGCCATGGCCGAGTACTTTTAGGTTAGCTACTGACTTGCACACCACGGCTGTAACATCCTAGATTATAGCCTATGCATTAGTATGCCTTATGTGTTATGGATGTGATGTGTGCATTTTTAGAATCTTGGAAATGTAAAGAAATGTTTTGTCTTGGAAATGTAAGGAAATGTCTTGTCTTGGAAATGTAAGGAAATGACTTGGAAATGTAAGGAAATGTCTTGTCTTGGAAATGTAAGGAAATGTCTTGGAAATGTAAGGAAATGTCTTGGAAATGTGAGGAAATGCTTTAGAAATGATAAGTTTAAAGTTTAAAAGGGGGACATGAAGCAAAGTGGTCTTAAGAGGAATTGTACGCAAAACATGACACACAAATGAGCTTGGAAAAGTGGCTTGGAGGCACCACTTAGAGCTCTGGAAATGACGCCACATGCTAAGGGGAATGACTTGTGTTCGAGTCGCGTGGAGAGCAAAATTTTAAAGCCCTTATTTTGCTAAGTGGCATCAATAAAAGGGAATAGGGGGACGACACATGGCTAAATTTTAGGAGCTTTATCCCTTTTATTTTATTTAAGGATAAAAGATGATAAATGAGGAATTATTCTTTAATTAGGAAAATAAGGGAGAAGTGATGGCCAAGTAAGGGACTGATAGTTATTCAGTGACATCTCTTCAATGAATTGGTAGGCAGCCTCAGGTGTTTTGTTGTTTAGTGTACGACCAACGGCTGCATCAATCAATTGCCTACTTGAGGGGTTCACACCATTGTAAAAGGTTTGAACCTGTAGCCATAATGGTAACCCATGGTGAGGGCATCTTCTCAGTAGATCCTTATATCTCTCCCATGCATCGTGAAGTGTTTCTAAATCCATCTGCACAAAAGAAGAGATATCATTCCTGAACTTAGCTATTTTAGCCGGCGAAAAATATTTAAGTACAAATTTTTTAGTCATTTGTTCCCATGTAGTGATTAATCCTTGTGGTAATGAGTTTAACCACTGTTTAGCTTTGTTCCTCAACGAGAAGGGAAACAACCGAAGGCGAAAGGCATCATCAGAAACGCCATTAATTTTGAAAGTGTCGCAGAATTCCAGAAAATTTGCCAAGTGATTGTTTGGATCCTCATCCTGCAAACCATCAAACTGAACAAACTGCTAAATCATTTGAATAGTGTTAGGTTTCAATTCAAAATTATTTGCAGCAACAAGAGGGCAACAATACTTGATTCAGTTCCTGTTAAAGTAGGCTTAGCATTATCATACATAGTTCAAGGAGCAGGATTCTAATTTACTGGATCTGGAGCGACCACAAGAGGTAGTGGATTATTTGGGGATCAGCCATCTCCTCGGTATTAGTGATATTGTTCTCTTTCTCTTCTTGTATGTATTGTAGGCTTCACCTTATCTCTCTTTGATTTCTGCGAGTTGTACTCTCAATCTCACTATCGTAAAGCAAAGGTCCTAACGGGTTTCATCTAGTCATAAACTAAAGACACCTGCTAGAAACAAAGAAAGAGAAAAAAATAGAAAAGTAACAATAAAAAAATAAATTGCAATACAAAAATGGCTAAAGTAATAAAAAATTAGTGTTCCTAATATCTTAGTCCCCGACAACGGTGCCAAAAACTTGATGGACCTTGAAACTAACTAATATTTCGACAAAGGCAAGCGCACCTATCAAACAATAGTATGGCCTTGGTGAGTCCGGAATATCGTATCCTCAAGGACTAAAATTACTAGTAATAACTATCTTTTTATTATCTAGCCTAATAATTAAGGGGTTTTGCTTCAATCTAAAATTTAACTAACTAATTAATTAACGATGAACGCGATAGAGAGTGAAGAAATAATCAAATAAACCAATGATAAGGACAATACCCAAGGAAGAATCCACCTAGACTCCACTTATTATTCTGAATCTGAATTAAATGATTTATTCACTTGACTTGATCCGTAGAAATCCATAAATTATGTTAATATCTCTTTCGAGACTAAAAATAACTGACTCTAGGTTGATTAATTGAAATCTCTTTCTAATTAAAAACCCTATCGTTGCATTAACTCGATCTATGGATTCCCCTATTAGATTTGACTCTAATCCGGCAGATTTATGATGCCCTATTTCTAGGGTTACAATCAACTCTACTTAATTATGTTGGATCTACTCTTAAACAGGGACTTTTTCTCCACTGAATAAGCACATCAATCTTGAATTAATATTCCTGAAAACATTAAAACAAGGATTAAGAACACATAATTAAGAACAAGAACAAGTAATCATCACCTAATTCAGATTTATTAAATAATAAGATTCATCTAGGTTTCATTCTCCCTAGGTATTTGGGGAGTTTAGTTCATAACGTAAAAGGAAAACATCATAGAATTAAGAAAACAACAAGACATAAAGAACCCAAAAACTTCTAAAGAACTTGATGGAGATCTTCAATCTTGGAGTGAATCCGCTTCGAGATGATTCTGACGACTTCCTTCGAGTAATCTCTGCAATCTACTATCCGTCCTCTCTTAAGTCCTCCCCTAGGGTGTTTATATAGGCTTTAGAGCACCTTTCTTGGCCCACAAGTAGTCTTTTCTGAATAGAATTATTCTTGGTGTAATATCCCAAAATTGGGCCTAGTAGAATTGGGCCTTTTGGGCCCTAGCATCTGAACTTTTTAAATTTTTAGAGAACAAGAGATTGGCTTAAATGCAAGTTGGACCTATTAGGTGAGTGATTTTGGAAGGTTAGAGAGTTTCTATGAAGTCCCGGGATCAAACTTGGGCTTTGGAAAAATTTTGGTTTTAGGTGAATAAAACCCTGGAAGTTAGTAGGTAGGCTTTAAAAATAAAATATGAAGAAAAATGACACAAATGGAGTGTGTGGTGTAGTGGCAAAGTGACGCCACATAAGAGACAAGGGGGTGACGCCACAAGGAAGGAAGGAGGTCCAAGGTTAAAGTCTTGGCACTTGCATTTCTTTTTGTTTTATTTTTTTAATGAATTTAGACTTTGGCCATAGGGTTATATTTAGTTACGCATGATTTTAGTCACAAGAGGAGCTTATGGCTTGGTGGCAAGTGGCGTGTTGAGCTATTGAAGGGAGCAAGGGTTCGAATCTCATGACAAGCAAAGGAGTATTTATTTTGGGGACTGGATGGCAAGAGTTTGAGTTGGATTTAAACTCTGCTAATGGAGGGATCCTACATCGGAAAGGTACAAAAAGGAAAGGTAAGAAGCTAGCTATATATAGAGCTATCTATGAGGAGAGTTAACATACCTTAGTGGGCGTTGGGCATAGGAGTGCTCAGAGCGTAGATTAGCAGCTTTCAATTCCTATCAGATCTAGAGGATAATCACAAATAGTAGCAAAGAAAGGGCTACTAGAACGTGGGATACACGGTAAGGGTACAGTGAGGTTTCGATTTTTGATAAGTATGCGTTAAATCTTGGCTAATGGCTAGTAATGTGATTGTAGGATCATGACTAAGGGGTTGCAGCACGCGAGGTTACCAGGTATGTACAAACACTACACACACGATATCGGCAATGCCGAAAAGTCAAAAAGCCGAAAGTGGCTAAATAGGCCCGGTGGGCCCTGAGGCTTAGTTTGATGAAATGGTTTGGTTTGTTAAACATATTGAGTTAGTCACGCATGATACACGATTTGGACTTGTTTTGGGCCTAATAGGCCATATGATAAGATTTGGGCCTAATAGGCCATAAGGTTGGAATTTGGGTTTGATGGGCTTTATGGGGACGTAGACAAATATGCTAGGGTTTTTGGACTTAGGCCTAGTTGAACAACTCTTTAATTTCATAAGACTTAATCTAATTAAACATGTCTGTGAACAAGTTGTTGGGTTAGGGTGTGGCAACGGCATACGCATGTCTAAGATCTAAGGAGAGCCTGGTACTTAAGCGGTCCTAGTGAGGACTTTAGTGAGGATGGTACTTAATTTGAACTTTAAACACGTTGAGTGATTTGAGTGAATCTTTAGTGAGGATGTCAATTCTTGTCGGTTTTGAATTAAAGGTGATTATTTAGGTAAGGGGAAACACATATGTTTTTGTGCTATAAAAATTTGTGACTTAAATTGTTTGAATCTTTAGGACTCTTTTAGTTAAATTATCAATGTACGAATTATCAGTGAATTATGATAAAACATTATTGATGAAAGTTATAAGTTAAAAAGAATTTCTTTTGATTGTGAGTTGCGGATTTTGCTTGAGGACAAGCAAAGGCTTAAGTGTGGGGAGATTTGATAAACCATAATTTATACATATTTTGACCCCATGCTTGGCTTATTTTTGGATGAATTTTCATTAGATTTGATGAATTTAATGCTTCTAATCCTTTAATTTCATGTTTTACACTCAGGAGAGCTTAGGGAGTCGAAAAGAACGAGAAATGAGCCAAAAGGGGACAAAATGGACCTACCTCAGAAATCAACACGGCCTAGACTATCATACACGGGCAGACCACATGACCGTGTATGATGAGCAGAACCAAACACGGCCTAAGCTATCGCACACGGGCGTGTCCCTGCCAAACCCAGTCTAATTCTATTCAGAAAAGACTACTAGTGGGCCAGGAAAGGTGCTCTAAAGCCTATATAAACACCCTAGGGGAGGACCTGAGAGAGGACAGAGAGTAGATTGCAGAGATTTCTTGAAGGAAGCCGTCGGAATCATCTCGAAGCGGATTCACTCCAAGATTGAAGATATCTATCAAGTTCTTTAAAAGTTTTTGGGTTCTTTAAGCATTGTTGCTTTCTTAATTCTATGATGTTTTCCTTTTACGTTATGAACTAAACTCCCTAAATACCTAGGGAGGATGAAACCTAGATGAATCTTATTATTTAATAAATCTAAATTACGTGATTATTACTTATTCTTGTTCTTAATTATGTGTTCTTAATCCTTGTTTTAATGTTTTCAGGAATATTAATTCAAGATTGATGTGCCTATTCAGTGGAACAAGAGTCCATGTTTAGGAGTAGATCCAACATAATTAAGCGGAGTTGATTGCAACCCTAAAAATAGGGTGACATAAATCTGTCGGATTAGAGTCAAATCTAATAGGGGAATCCATAGATCGAGTTAATGCGACGATAGGGGTTTTAATTAGAAAGAGATTTCAATTAATCAACCTAGAGTCAGTTGTTTTTAGTCTCGAAGGAGATATTAACATAATTTAGGGATTTCTTCAAGTCAAGTGAATAAATCATTTAATTCAGAGTCAGAATAATAAGTGGAGTCTAGGTGGATTCTACCTTGGATATTTTCCTTATAATTGGTTTATTTGATTATTTCTTCACCCTCTATCGTGTTCATCGTTAATTAATTAGGTAGTTAAATTTTAGATTGAAACAAAACCCCTTAATTATTAGGCTAGATAATAAAAAGATAGTTATTACTAGTAATTTTAGTCCTTAAGGATACGATATTCCGGACTCACCAAAGCTATACTACTATTCCGTAGGTGTGCTTGCCTTTGTTGAAATATTAGTTAGGTTTGAGGTCTATCACCATCTCTCTCTGCACTGTTGAAAGCCGAGTACTTCTTTCCCCTCTTGATTCTCTTGTTGCCGATTGTGTTCTTCGAGTTCTAGAATTTCACGAGGGGTGAAAGAATATCCTATCATCATTCGTCTGAAGGTAACCTTGTTGCTATTATTGTGCTCAATCTAGAGTGTGTTGGTTGTATATTTTGTTGTGGTCGAATATTACTTTCCTTTACCTAGGGGTTTTGTGAGTATGATCAACCTTTGGGTTAGGCAATCGTGTCTAATAGGAGTGCACTTGTAACGCAGATAATCTGCAAGCAACAGGTGATCAATCCTAACTAGTGATATAAGTGGGCTAAGCCACATCTGTCGATTAAGGCAAGTATTGCATCATTTTGGATAGTGGTATTGAAAGGGATTATCTAAATCCTATTGATTAAATAACTGATGGGGTATCGTGGTTGATTAGGTTTGGAGTTCTCCTGGATCTTAGCACATTTTCGCAAACAGGTGTGTAATCACACTATCTCCTCTACGAATCGACAAAAGCCCAAAAGCTGAAACCTCAGCGTATGAGGCCTCACAAGCGTGCGATCGCTCGTGTGGTAAACCGAGCCCACAATCATGGACGATAGACTGTAGAGGCCACCACGAGCGTTCCCGTGCTCTTGGGCCGTTACGGGTCTCGTTTGGCTGAAATAGGCCGTGTGGGACTAATGGGCTTGTGGGCCCCAGACAGAATAAATCCATGATAGATTGCAAATACTAGACTGGGCTATATCCTTCGCATAGCCGTGACTAAATTTGGGCTAAATGGGCCATACGAGCGTGTGGGCCCACTTGGACGAATAGTGGACCTTGGGCCCATTTACATCATTTTGATCATATAGGTTATCTGTGTAGCTCGAGGCGGCTGTGGACCTTTGGAAAAGTCTTTATCTGCACTGAAACCCTAAAATAGGTAAAATGACCAAAAAACCCTTAAAGAGTAAAATTTCTATTTTATCCCTAATAGATGGAAATTACCATTTTACCCCTAGAGGTAAGTCGACTGATGAATGCATATTATTGTATGATTGTACTGAGTAGAACATACTGCATACATGAGATATTTATGACATGGCATACTACATGGGGTTGGGATACTGTTATGGAGGAAGTGTACTGTTACTGGTGGCTTTGCCACAAATAATGTTATAGGCAGCTTTGCTGCGATACTGATACTAGCAGCTCTGCTACAATCCTGTTACTGGTGGATTTGACACATATACTATTACTGGCAGCTCTGCTACGTTATTATTACTAGCAGCTATGCTGCAATATTGGTGTATTGGCTGGGTGGGTCGATTTTATCCCCACATGGTGTATTGGTTGGTACGGGTGGTGTGTTGGCTGGACTGGGTGGGTTGCATATGTGCACCATACTAATACTGTAATGGGCTAATGCCGACACAGCACTGTTACTGAATAGGGCTCAAGCCTAGACTGTTACTTCATGATAGGGGATTGCACACTGAGTTCTCGTAACTCACCCTTTTTTTTAACTGTACATGTAATCCCCAGCCTTAGATGATTTGGAGCTGCGAGGGACTCGGAGGTGGCCACACGTTCGCTAATATTTTATTTTAGACCTAGTTATTTAAATTTTTATATTGGGTTGATATTTATGTAATAAGGCCTCTAGTGATTTTAATTTCTTTTAATTGAGTTTAATTTCTTATTTTGAAACTGCCCAACTGATACAAATAAACTTTCAAAAATAATAGCTATTTTAAAAGACAAACATACATTTTCAAACTTCAAAATGACATTAATTAGAGTAGCTTCCGCGAGTTTTTTAACCAACTAAGAAACCACCATTAATAAACATGGCAATCGATTAAAACCTGTTTTCTCTCCACAAGCCTGATTTCGAAAAACACTTCAATGTGACACGTTAGATTCGGTCGTAACGTCTAGGCCAGGTTTGAGGTGTTACATTTAGTGGTATCAGAGCCCGATTGCAATGGAATGGGTTTTGAAAAGTTTTTTGAGAGTAGATTTTAAGGATTTGAAACGTTTTATAAAGATGTACAAGTATGGCACACCAAGTCTCCGGCGCCAAATCTGTAAGTTCTCTAATTCTAATTACTGTTATACTGTGAAGCTCTAGATAGATGAAACTAAGAACGTAGGAGACTGTAAACTGTAATGAGGCCTCGATCTACAAAAAAACCCTAATGACTGTTTTTCATAATACATTTGTTAATAATTACTAAAATTATAATCTGATGCATAAGACTTTTTATTCAGATAAAGCGCATACTAAAATGAGTACAAGAGGTACATGCTGAAGGGGTACATGAGGCCGCAGTAGGGGCCGAGAAAGTGCTCGGGCCGGATCATCGGCATCGGGCCATATGCCTGCTGGGGAAGCACCAGCCTCACCAGTAACTGAGATGGGTCTTATGATCGAGCAGCTGGGGATGATGCTCTATCCTAAGCGATGCACCGCGTTTTAAAGAGGGTTGCTGGAGCTAGTATTGGAACAGTGGGCCGAGGGTCAATTTCAAAGCGACTCCGGTCTAATGGAGCGAAAATTTCCAGGGGTATTTCTAGAGTAGCCCCAAATGTGGCGGAGTACTGGTTAGAGGCTACCGAACGGATAATGGACAACCTTGACTGTACTACAGACCAAAAATTAAAAGGGGCAGTGTCTTTACTACGAGATGGGCCTACCAATGGTGGCTCACCGTAAGAGAGGGTACGCAGACTGACCGAATGACATGGGATTTCTTTAAGGCGGCCTTTTAAGGGAAATATGTGGGTGCAAGTTATGTGGATGTCCGAAGAAGGGAATTTCTAAACCTGACCCAAGGGAATAAGATAGTGGTGAAATATGAGGCAGAGTTATTGCGGTTGAGTCGATATGCTCGAGGGATAATAGCAACTGAGTATGAATGCTATGTGCGTTTTGAGAATGGGCCTGCTGGTTTGGTGGTTGAGTGGAGTATTAGTATGTTGGAGGTACTGGTAACACTAAAGCAAGGCAGCCAACTCTGATATATGCTGCTCGTTGCCGAGAGGATGTTGAAGCTCCAGACGTTATAACCGGTACGTTCCTAATTCATAATGTACCCTACACAGCTCTGATTGATAAGAATCTACGTATTCATATATTGCATGCACTGTGTCTAGCACCTTGGGTATCAGCTGTAAGAGTACTATTAATGAAATGACAGTATTAAGTCCAATGGGACAGTCGGTTAGGGTAGGAAAATTGTTCAGAAATGTGCCCCTAGAGGTTCAAGGGGTTGTCTTTCTAGCGGACTTGATGGAATTGCTGTTTGGTGAATTTGACTTTATATTGGGTATGGATTGGCTGGTGAAACACCGTGCAAGTTTGGATTATGCTGCTAAGCATATGGTGTTGAGAACTACTAAGGATGAGGAAGTGGTGGTAATTGGGGAACGAAGGGACTTCCTATCTAATGTGATTTCTACATTAAAGGCCGAAAAACTAGTTCGCAAGGGTTGTGAGGCGTTTCCAGGCTATATTGACATATATGATTCTGAGGGTTCTTTTGTTGGAGATATCATAACAGTTAAGGATTTTTCTGATGTATTTCCAGATGAGCTCTCTAGGTTGCCTCCGAACCGTGAAGTTGAGTTTGGTATTGAACTCCTACCTGGAACAGCTCTGGTGTCCATCGCCCCTTATAGAATGGCACCAAAGGAGTTGATGGAGTTAAAGGCCCAAATTCAAGAGCTACTAGATCGAGGATTCATTTGACCGAGTGTGTCTCCATGGGGAACACCAGTGTTATTCGTGAAGAAGAAAGATGGATCCATGCGCATGTGCATCGATTATCAGCAATTGAATAAACTGACCATAAAAAATAAGTATCCCTTACCGATAATTGACGATCTATTTGATTAGTTACGAGGAGCTTCGATTTTCTCCAAAATAGATCTCCGTTCTAGGTACCATCAACTAAGGGTTAAAGAGGCTGATATGTATAAGACTGTGTTTAGGACTCATTATAGTTATTACGAGTTCCTAGTGATGCCATTTGGGCTGACGAATGCACCAACTGCTTTCATGGATCTGATGAACCGAGTATTCCAGCCTACTTGGACCGGTTCATGGTGGTATTTATAAACGATATCTTAGTGTATTCGAGAACTGAGGATGAACATGATGCACATCTCCGAATTGTTCTGCAGATTTTGAGGGAGAAGCAACTGTACGCTAAGTTCAGCAAGTGTGAGTTCTAGCTGCTAGAAGTGACATTTCTTGATCACGTGGTATCTGCCAAGGGGATTAGGGTTGATCCTCAAAAAATTGAAGCCGTACTGGATTGGAAACCACCTAAGACCGTATCTGAGATTCAAAGCTTTCTAGGTCTGGTAGGGTATTACAGACGTTTTGTTGAGGGGCTTTCCTTAATTGCTGCACCTCTGACTAAGTTGCTGCGTAAAGGGGTAACATTTAACTAGACTAATAAGTAGCAAGAAAATTTTGAGAAACTGAAGAAAGTTCTGACTAAGGCCTCTGTCTTGATACAGCCAGAGTCTAGGAAGGAATTTAATGTCTACAGCGATGCATCACACATTGGATTGGGTTGTGTGCTGATGTAGGAGGGTAAAGTGGTTACTTATTCGTCTCGTCAGCTTAAGCCTCACGAGGCGAATTATCCAACTCATGACTTGGAGTTAACCGCAGTGATTTTCGCACTAAAAATTTAGAGGCATTATTTATAAGATGAGAAGTGTATTATCTATAGAGATCACAAGAGCCTCAAATACCTCCCCACTTAGAAGGAGCTGAATCTTTGGATAAAGCTGCTTAAGGATTACGACTGCTCGATTAAGTATCACCTGGGTATGGCTAACGTGGTAGCGAATGCACTAAGTCGTAGGGCTGTATCTGATTTGATAGTAATGTTTGCTCGTCTCAGCTTGTATAATAATAGTAGCTTGTTAGCTGAGCTTCAAGTGAGACCAACATGGACTGAGCAAATTAAGGGAAACAGTTGTTGGATAAGTCATTAGTTTCTCATTTCCGACAAGTTGAGAATGGAGAGACTGTAGATTTTGGGTTGAATAGTGATGGAGTATTGTGTTTCTGTGGGAGAGTCTGTGTACCAAGGGATTCTGATCTAAGGTAGTCTATACTACAAGAGGCGCATAGTAGTCCATACGCTATGCATTCTGGCAGAAACAAGTTATACCGAGATCTTCGTGAGCTATACTGGTGGTTAGGACTGAAACGCGAAGTTACTGATTTTATGGGTAAGTGCTTGACGTGCCAGCAAGTTAAAGCTGAGCATCAACTGCCTTCAGGGTTATTGCAGCCAGTTAAGATTCCACTTTGGAAGTGGGAGAGAGTAACCATGGATTTTGTCAGTGGGTTGCCCTTAACGCCTACTAAGAAGGGTCGATATGGGTTATTGTAGACCGATTGACTAAATCTGCCCATTTTATACCAGTCCGCACTGATTACTCATTGTAGAAGCTGGCAAAGTTGTATGTGGCTGAGATTGTGAGACTGCATGGGGTACCACTTTCTATCATATCTGATAGAGACCCTCGATTCACATCATGATTTTAGACGAAGTTAAAGGAGGCTTTGGGTACTAGGTTGGACTTCAGTACTGCGTTCCATCCTCAGACAGATGGTCAGTCAGAGAGGGTGATTCATCTACTGGAGGACATGTTAAGAATTTGTGTCATTAATTTTCAAGGCAACTGGGAAGACTATTTGCCACTAGCAGAGTTCACAGATAATAACAGCTATTAGTCCAGTATTCAAATGGCACCATACGAGGCATTGTATGGTTATAGGTGTCGTACTCCCACCTGTTGGACTGAGCTGGGCGAGTGGCGAGTTTTGGGGCCAGAGTTAGTTTCTAATATCGAAGAAAAGGTAAAACTTGATTCGAGACAAGTTGAAGGAAGCGTCTGATAGGCAAAAGTCTGACGCAGATCTTAAACGCCAAAAGATTGAGTATTCTGTCGGAGACTTGGTATTTCTTAAGGTCTCTCGATGGAAAAAATTACTGAGGTTTGGGCGAAAGCGGAAGCTTAGCCCTAGGTTCATTGGGCCTTACTGTATACTGAAGCGTGTGGGATCAGTCGCCTAGCAACTTGAGTTGCCTCTAAAATTAGACCAGATTCACGATGTGTTCCATGTCTCCATGCTGAGGCGTTATCGCTCTGATCCCACACATATAGTGCCAGTTGAGGAGATCGAGGTTAGGCCAGATCTGACTTTCAAGGAGGAGCCAGTGCAGATATTGGACCGTGAGGTTAAGATACTAAGGAAGAAATCAATCCCACTGGTTAAGGTGCTTTGGCAAAATCACGGTACCGAGGAAGCCACGTGGGAACCTCAGGAGGCGATGCGCCAACAATACCCCCACCTATTCTGACTGTAATATTTGGGATTTTGGGGCTTTTGCATTTTAATTCATATCTATGTGTTGGTATGCTCTGTATGCTGTTTGAATGTGTTTGGGGGCTTCGAGAAACCTTGGGGTTCGATAGGAGCCTTAGTGGAAACTTTTGGTTAAAGATGAGTAGGAGAAAGCTAGGAAAGCTAGGCCTTAAGGGATTTAATGTGGTGTTTAGGGACACAAGAATTGAAGTGGTAAAGTGGCAGGGAAGGCGCCACTTGAAGCACATGGGGGTGACACCTCATACAGGTGGAAGGGCCTTGGTTTGAGCAGCATGGGCAGTATTTTGGGTTGCTTTTTGTGTCAAGCAGGGAGGAGGTAGTGGATTCGGCAATGGCACTTGGAAGGTGGAAGTTTGAATGGGTCAAATATTTTGAATATGTGGTGGAGAGTGAAGCATAAGGTTTGAATGAGTCAAACTCATTTGAATGGGTGAAGGGGAGGAAGTTTAGGAGGAAAAGAAGGGATGGGGAGAGGGGCTTGAGAGTTGGCCGAATAAAAGGTTCTAGAGGGTGGCATTTTCGGCCAAGAGGAGAGTGGTTCAGTTAGGGGGCTATAGGTGCCGAAAGTGTGAGTTAGTAGCTTGAGTTTAGGCATGTTGAAGTCTTCCTTTCTCTTCTTTAGTTCTTCTTACCGAAAGTGTGAATCAAACTCTTCCTTTTTGCTTTCTTTTCTCATGACCAAAAGTCGAAAGTGAGAGACCTTTTGTGCACTTTTTCTTACCTTTGCAAACTCTCTCTCCTCTTTTCCATTCACTTTCTAAAAGTCAAATTCACCCTTCACTATAGCCGAAATTCCATAAGTCTCAACCCTCACTTCTCATTTTCATTCCATCATTTCTTTCACTTCGTTAAGCCGAACCTTTCTCTTCATTATTCCCTATAGCCGAAACCTCATAAATCACAACCCTCTCTTCTTCTTTTCTTTCACCAAGTGTTCTTCATCAAAGCTGAATAACCCATCTTTCTTTGTGTGTTGAAGCCGAATCTCCTTGAGTGTGGGGATCATCTTTGCTTGATAATTTTTAAGAGAAGTGCCGTCGTTTAATTTCTGTCAAGTCTCTCAATCGATTGCTAGTAATCGTGGTAAGGGTTCTCTTTTATTTGATCTTTCTTCCTTCTCTTTGGTTTGCCGAAATCTAGAAGCCTAACTCTGTATTTTTTTTGTGGTGGCTGAATCTATGAAGGTTGGTTTTGGGTTCTTTGTGTAGGCTAGCGTTAAGGGAGTAAGGGATCTTTTAGGACTTGATCAATCAAGGTAAGAGGGGTGTACTTTTTGGTTCGGCCAAAGGCCATTTTGTTAGACAAATAAATGTTAGGCCGAATCTAACATGACTGATGTAGGGATTTCGACAACTTTCAAGATCAAGTGAGAGTATTCGGGATTTGGGTCAACCTTGGTAAGGATACTCGATTAAGATCTTATTTGGTTTCATTTAGATCTAACTTGACGTTTTAACCCGGGTCTTCTGACCAAGACTTTGTTTCATGGATGCGAGTATCATCTTAGGAGAGAAAGGGGTTTGACACGTAGTTCCTACCCCTAAATTCAAGAAGCGGTCCATTTCAGCAGTTCGGGATTGGCCACCGGGGTGTGGGCCAGCGTCAGAAAGAGACAAGCAGATCGCTGTAGTCTCTTCGAGTGAGGACGTTAGGGAAATCGAGAGTCTAGTGCTTCAGGTTCTCAGGTGTGTAGTTAATACACTGTTTCCTTGTTAACTAATTAAATGCATTTGATATGTGTGGTAGCCGATATAATGGGCTGTGGTGGTATTGTTACCCATATTGGGTAATCCGGTAACCAGGTTAGTACATTTCCTATATAAAAATGTGGATGGATATATGTGGATTTTTGTAAGCATGTCATATGTTATCTGGTATGTTCATACATTATCTTGCCATATCATTATAGTATGCTGCACGTGCATGGGGTTCGGGATATATTAAATAAGTGGAAGTGTGTACATTTATGTACGTGGATTGGTGACGGCCTTGAGCCTCATCATGGATTGATGTTAGGCTTAAGCTACATCATGGATTGATGATGACCTTGAGTCACATTGTGGATATCTGTGATTTTAATCACGTGGATCAGTGGCTAGACCACTAAGTGGACGGCATTCATTGCCGAAAAGGTGTGTAGCGAATGGAGGGTCGATTTAGTAATCCCCTGGTGTGTGGTGGATGGATATACGGGTGGTGTATAGCGATTGGATACTAGGTTAGGTTGGGTTAGCATTTCGTATTGTTTTATGGGGTATGTGGTTATATATATGTGGATTTGGGCCAAGCCCATTTGTGGAAACACGTGGATTAATTGCACACTGAGTCGGTTTGACTCACCCTATTTTCATTAAAAACAATGCAGGTGACACATGATCTTCTGGACCGGGCTGGAGTGGATTCGAGGTGGCCATGCAGATGCTGTTTAATTTCTATATACATTTTAAACTTTCAATTATTTTTTTGGGTATTTTTATTGTAATAAGGCCGCTTTAAATATTTCGGGATTTTTATTATGGTTTAAGTTAGAATTATTAGCGGATTAATGATTGAGGATGATTTTGAGACATTTACAACTTAAAAATCAAATTAAAGTTTTCAACCCAGATTACTCACAAACAACTCGTTTTCTCAAATTTTCGTATAAATAATGATTTAAACTATACCCAACCTTCTGAGTTTTATTTTTCTGGCAAACTACTAGTTTAGAAAACGACAAACCTCTTATAAATAAAATAACCCTTATAAGCTGAGAATTTGTTTTAAAACTTAACACGTGTTTTCACCCTTAAACCGAATTCTTTTCAAATAATTTCCCAGTAACATTTCGAATTCAGCCGTGGTGTTTTAGGCCGGGTTTGGGGTGTTACAATTTGGTATCAAAGCCCATGTTTTAAACTCAGCCTTTGGGTTTTGAGGCGCACAACATTTTCAAAACCGATATTTAAAATTAGTTAAAAGAAATTTTTCGTGGAATGGACTTTTGAAGGCATGGCACTCGAATCTTTGGGTCTGCCAGGTAAGTTTTCTAACTGTTTAAATGAATTGAGTGGAAGTGGATATTTGATGCATTATTGTGGATATTGTTGTGGATGTTAGAATTAGGGTATTCTCTCTAGAGACTGAAACTTTAGGGATGTGTGCTCTTTACGGAAGAACTACTTGAAAGATTATGCCATAAAACTACTTCTTTTAATCAAATAGTGGAAAGAAGCTAATGCATAAAATTCCTTAAAACAGATTAAGACGCGACTATAGACATGAGTAGTAGGGGACGTGGTCGTAATGCACGTGGGCGTGGTAGAGGCAGAATGGCTATATTGGAACCAGTTGGGTCTGGTCACGACTCGGGGAATGAAGCGCCGCCGCCGGTCACGGAAATTGAGTTTCAAGATCAGACGAGTGGAGACAACGCTGTGTCGCAAGCTATGCTACAGGTTTTGGAGAGAGTTGCGGGAGCAAACATGGGTACTGAGGCCAGGAAGTCAGTGTCTGAGCGACTCTGAGCGAATAGAGCTGAGATATTCAAGGGAGTCTCGGGAGTAGCTCCGAATGTGGCGGAGTACTGGTTAGAGGCAGTCGAGAGGATCATGGATGATTTGGACTGCACGGCTGAGGATAAGTTGAAGGGTGCTGTTTCTTTACTTCGAGATGAGGCCTACCAGTGGTGGCTCACTGTCAGAGAGGGTACTCCGACGGATCGAGTGGATTGGGCTTTCTTTAAAGTAAAGTTTGAGGGAAAATACATCGGGGCTAGCTACGTGGATGCATAGAGGAAGGCATTCTTGAACTTAGTGTAAGGGGGTAAGTTAGTAGCGGAGTACGAGGCAGAATTTTTGCGGCTGAGCTGGTACGCTCGGGGAATTGTTGCTACTGACTACGAGCGTTGTGTGAGATTTAAGGATGGGCTGCGAGATGAGCTGCGGGTGTTGATAGCTCCTCAGCGGGAAAGGGACTTTGCTACTCTGGTAGAAAAAGCTAGGATAGCGGAGGAAGTTAAGTGAATTGAGAGACAGAATAGAGATAAGGACAGAGGTAGGAATAAGAGGAGTTTTGGACCGTCAGCATCATCTGAGGGTTTTCAGAAAAAGCCTAGGGTTGAGAGTTCTGCTCGCGTTTCTATGCCAGTTGCTGGGAATCAGTTTCGTTCGTGTGCTCAGTGTGGAAGGTCTCATGTAAGAGAGTGCTGGGGAAGGAATAAGGAGTGCTTCAGGTGTGGGTCCAAGGATCACTTGGTTAACAGTTGTCCTGAGGATATAGATAGGACTCGGGCAGTAGGTCAGGGGTCTGTGCAGCTAGGAAGGGGTGGTCAACAGGTGTCGAGGGGTCGTGTCCGAACCGAGGAGGGAATGGTTTTGGCTGAGGTCGTGGAGCACTGGGCAGAGGTGCTGAGAGCTCAGATGCAAGACAGCCTAGGTTGGTTTACACAGCCAGACGTCGTGAAGAGGGGGATGCACCAGATGTGATCACGGGTACGTTTCTCATTTTTGGGTTACCCTTTACTGCTTTAATTGATGTTGGAACGACACACTCATATATTGCTAGCATGGTGTCTGGAACATTGAATGTGAGTCCTGAAATTGTCTCTAGAAAGATGACAGTACTTAGTCCTTTAGGGCAATCAGTAGTGGTAGATAAACTTTTTAGAGATGTGCCTTTAGAAGCTCAGGGGTCAGTGTTTCCGGCTGACTTGATGGAGCTGCCGTTTAGAGAATTTGACTTGATCCTAGGCATGGACTGGCTAGTGAGGTATCGTACGAATCTGGACTGTGCTGCTAAGCGCATGTCGTTGAGGACTTCCGAGAAAAATAAGGTTGTGGTGATATGTGAGAGGAGAGACTGCCTGCCTAATGTAGTGTCTGCTCTTAAGGCGGAGAAGATGGTGAAGAAGGGGTATATAGCATTCTTAATGTGTGTTAGTGCTTTGGATGCAAAGGAAGCTGCTGTGGGGGAGGTTAGAATAGTGAAGGAGTTTGTGGATGTTTTTCCAGAAGAACTTCCAGGGTTGCCTCCAGATCGTGAGGTGGAGTTTGGAATCGATCTGTTGCCAGGTATAGCGCCGGTGTCGATCGCTCCTTATAGAATGGCACCAAAAGAGTTGGTTGAACTTAAAGCTCAGATCTAGGAGCTGTTGGATCGCGGATTCATCCGACCCAGTGTGTCTCCATGAGGAGCACCAGTCTTATTTGTGAAGAAGAAGGACGGATCTATGCGTATGTGCATAGATTATCGCCAGTTTAATAAACTGACGATCAAGAACAAGTACCCGCTGCCGAGGATAGATGACTTGTTTGATCAGCTCAAAGGGGCTGCGGTGTTTTCGAAGTTAGATCTGAGGTCGGGATATCATCAGCTTAAGGTGAAGGAAGCGGATATCCATAAGACGGCTTTTTGTACTCGATACGGGCATTATGAATTCCTAGTAATGCCGTTCAGTTTGATGAACGCCCCAGCTGTGTTCATGGATATGATGAACTGGGTATTCCAAGCCTACTTGGACCAGTTCATCGTGGTATTCATAGACGACATCCTAGTATATTCCAAGTCTGAGGAGAAGTACGATGTGTATCTTCGGGTGGTGCTGCAGGTTTTAAGGGAAAAGAAGTTATATGCCAAGTTTAGCAAGTGCGAATTTTGGTTAAGGGAAGCTTTTGTGGGTCATGTGATGTCGGCAGAAGGGATAAGAGTGGATCCTCGGAAGATAGAGGCGGTATTGGTTTGGAAACAACCTAAGTCGGTGGCAGAGATTCGCAATTTCTTGGGGTTAGCGGGCTACTACAGGAGATTTGTTGAAGGGTTTTCTTCAATAGCAGCACCTTTGACTAAGTTGTTGAGGAAGGAGGTACCTTTTGTGTGGACGGATAAGCAGCAGGAGAGTTTCGAGTAGCTGAAGAGGGTTTTGACAGAGGCTCCAATGTTAATTCAGCCTGAAGCGGGGAAAGATTTTGTGGTGCTTGTGATGCTTCTCACACGGGGTTAGGTTGTGTACTTATGCAGGAGGGGAAGGTTGTTGCCTATGCGTCTCGACAGTTAAGACCTCATGAGGTTAACTATCCGACGCATGACCTGGAGTTGGCTGCAGTAGTTTTCCTTTGAAAGTTTGGAGGCATTATTTGTATGGGCAGAAGTCGGTGATCTAGACGGACCATAAGAGTTTAAAGTATCTGCTGACTCAGAAGGAACTGAACTTGAGACAGCGGAGGTGGGTGGAATTATTAAAGGATTGCTCGATTGAGTACCACCCGGGTAAAGCGAATGTGGTGGCGGATGTGCTAAGTCAGAAAGTAGTGTCGGATTTGAGGGCGATGTTCGCTCATCTTAGTCTTTATGACGACGGAAGTTTATTGGCAGAGCTGCAGGTGAGGCTGGCATGGTTGAGTCAGGTAAAAGAGAAACAGTTGGTGGATGAGGTTCTAAGTGCTCGACTTCTACAAGTTCAGAGTGGGGGATTAGAAGACCACAGTGTGAGCAGCGATGGAGTTTTGTGCTTCCGGGGTAGGGTTTGTATGCCATAGGGTTTGTATGCCATAGGGTTTGTATGCCAAAGGATGTGGAATTAAGGATTTAAACTATACCCAACCTTCTGAGTTTTATTTTTCCGGCAAACTACTAGTTTAGAAAACGACAAACCTCTTATAAATAAGATAACCCTTATAAGCTGAGAATTTGTTTTAAAACTTAACACATGTTTTCACCCTTAAACCGAATTCTTTTCAAATATTTTCCCAGTAACATTCCAAATTCGGCCGTGGTGTTTTGGGCCGAGTTTGGGGTGTTACACTGACTAGGTAAATTTCGAGGCCAAAATATCTTTTAGGGGGTAGAATTGTAATAGTCTGGTTTAGACCCTAGTCGGAATAGTGGTTTGGGGACCACAAATCTAAGTCATAAAAATATTTTAATATTATTTTCTAAGTCTTCAGCATGTGAATTAGTATGTGTGGAATTTTTATGATTTAATTTGATCATTTGTGTGCTTAATTTGAGAAAAGGGTTTAGGGATGAACTATAATAAAATAAAAACTTAAAAATAAGCCATTATATTATGTTCATCCACCGACATTACAAAGGAAAGAAAAAGAAAAAGAGTTGTTAAGTTTCGGCAAGGGTTTAGCTTGATTCAAGGTATGTTTTGTTTCGATTTTTAATAATTTCTACGTTTTTGTAATCGTTTCTTAGTGTACTTCAAAACCCATGCTTCAATTTTGTGAATTGATGATGAATTTGAAATGTGCCATGGATGAATTCATGAGCTTTGTGAATTTTGGTGATTAAAATATGAAATATATGTGTTAGATTAACATGTTTTATCTTTGGATTTTTTATGATTTTGAGTAATTTGGACTAAATTGAGAAAATAATATTTTAAGGGACTAAAATTTGAAATAAATGAAATGTATGGACTTGTATGATCATAGTGAACATTCGGCTAAGCATGGGTACATGAGATTTTGTGTATTTTGTGATTTTGTGAAATAGGGACTAAAATGTCAAAATGTGAAAATGTGAGGGCTAATTTGTAAATTGCCCTAAATATGTGTTTTTGGATTGAATTGAATGAATTAGTGACTAAATGGATAAAATTTGAATACGTATAGATCAAGAACTGAAGAAAACAAATTTAGATCGCAGAAAGTCAAAAGTGATTGAATAGTCGAGTCCATACGTTTATCCGAATCCGAGGTAAGTCGATATACAAATAAATGCATTTGAATTAAGTTATTTATGTATCTATGAAACTTGTATTGTGATAAATATGCTCGAGATGTTATTTATATGAAATTCGACCAAGTATCGACAGGGTATCAATGTCCGAGAAGTCCCGTACGAACCTAGGAATAGATAGGATTACATATGTCATGACATAGGTTTTTGATATGTGATATCGTGTAAGACCACATCTGGGACATTGGCATTGATTTGAGATTTACGTGTAAGACCATGTTTGGTACATTGGCATCATTTCATTCGTGTAAGACCCTTTCTGGGATAGTGGCATCTATATCTGAGTACATGTAAGACCACGTCTGGGATGTTGGCATTGTATGACTTTTCTAAGCATTATGAGTATCCTATTTGGTTCCAAACAGTTCAACGGGCAAGTCTGAGAAAGAATGACTATGTGAATTGTATATTCGTTTCAGGTACGTTTGATGTATATGCTTTGTTTAAGCATGAAAGGTGAGTATTATGGACTTGCAAAAGAGAAATATGTGCATTGAAGTAATATGATAAAATGTGATATATGTATGACTATGATATGAGTAAAAGAGATGTTTTGAGATATGATGTGTTGGTAAGCTAAGGCTAAACAAATGAGCCAAAGAAAATGTTATGAATTTGCAATTGAGAAACATGAATGAAATTGTATTATATGATTATGTGCATTTTATGTTAAGTTTATTTGTATATGGCTTACTAAGCTTTTGAAAGCTTACTTTGTGTGTATTTTCTTTGTTTTATAGAACGTCGAAGCTACGAAAGGCTTGGGAATCGTCGAGGATCATCACTACACTATCAATCTCTATATTGGTACTTTTGAATGTGTATATAGTTAAATATGGCATGTATAGGCTAGTTATTTTGGAATACGTTTGAAATATGTACATAGCCATGTGATATGGCTAGATCAATGGTTGTGTTATGAATAACTAGTCATGTCCTATGATGCTTAGTTTTGGTATAGCTTGATAGCAAATGAAATGATCATATGAATGGTAAGCTTATTGATGTATAGTTAGCATATTATTGATGGTAAGTTTGTGATAGATTATACTTTGAAATGTATGTGATTGGATTGAACCAAATGTCTTATAAGTTGGTGTGATTGTTAAGCTCATAAGTGGTTAGAAATAATGTACATTTTGGTATGTTTTGGCTGCCTTTGATGCTTGGATTGGTGCTTAATTGTGCTTGTAGGAATGACCCAAAGTGTGGGCGGCATTTTGGCTTTGCAAATGGCCTATAATTGCCCACACGGTTGAGCACACGGGGTGTGGCTCGACCGTGTCCCTCGTGGTTGTATCCAAAACAAGTCAGACTCGACCACGGGCTGGACACACGGTGTAACACCCTAAATTTTGGGCCTAGATGAATTGTCCTAAAATCAGAATCAAGCTTGGATCTACAAGTCTCTTCTGAAAAGCTATAAATACATTTCGGCTTTTGGGTAAGTGTTCTTGATTTTGGGATAAGTTGGTTGAATAGTCTATAGTAAGGGAAAGGGTGACTTAAGTGGATACAAGTCACCTATTATTTTGTCTTTAACGATTAAGATTGATGCAGATCTAGGGGATATTCGTGAGTAGTAGCTCAGGAAGGGCTATTAGGACTGGTGGCACACGGTAAGGTTATGGTATGGCCTCGATTTTTGGTAAATATTGTGGTTAAGTGTGTGATTGATTGGAAGTTGGTATTGTTTATAGGTTCAAGGCCGAGGATAGTGTAACACGTCTCATTTACCAGGTGTGTACATACACTTCACACACGGCACATCGACAAAAGCCAAAATACCAAAAAACGGAATGTCGAAAAGCCGAAATGCCAAAAGGTTGGCACCGAAAACCACACGAGCATGTGAACATTCGTGTGGAAACATCAATACAACTACCGGGACCAAGAGAGCGATCTCATGGTCTCGGGCCACTGTTTGGCCAACCGCGCTAGAAGGGGCTAAATGGGCCTGCCGAGTTCGTGGGCCCAAATCGGCAAGAATTGATATGTGAAATTGAATAATGGACTGATATGGATGGTTGTATGATTTGATTATGATCGGGCCTAATGGGCTACATATACATGATTGGGCTTAATGGGCTATATGGACATGACTGGGCTTAGTGGGCCTTTTGGGATTTTAGAAATGCATGCTAGGGTTTTAATGGACTCTAGGCTTAGTTCTGATGAATTCTTAAACAGCATAAAACTTAATTTAATAATCAAACATGTCTGTGGACAAGTTGTTTGGATAGAGTGTGGCAATCGACATATGCATGTCTAGGATTGGATCTAGAGAGAGCTTGGTACTTAAACGGCCCTAGTGACCCACCTCCTCTTCTCTGGAATCCTACCTGGTGCGTAGTGTCTGTTCACTTAGCCGCGAGGACTTGCTAAAAGGCCAAGTTTCGTAATTAAGACACATACTGTTAAGAATTACTGAAATACCCCTATAGGGTAGAATTACTGAAGTATCCTTGATTTGTGAAATGACTAAAATACCCCTATGTGTTGATTGTAAGATTTATGGATGTTGCATGTGCATTTGCTGCATTCATATGATATTCTGTTCAGGATGCATATGGGTGGGAATTATGGAAAGAATGAAGTATATGAGGATCGCATGGTTGCTTGACAAATGCGGATCCACCGATGGCTTTTTAAGCCCATTATATGATCAGCAGCTTTGCTGCAACGTTAGGTAGTATCGCAATGGGGCTACCCTTGAAATGTATCGGATGGGTGGGTTGATTTAGAAATCCCCACAGGAGTGTAGGGTTGGAAGGGAAACGATGTGTACCGGATGGATTATTTGGGGAGGGTTTGCACTGCATTGCGTGTATGAAATTATTATGTTATTATTATGATATGTATGTTTTTTTGTTTGAAAAGGGTCGTACACACTGAGTTTTCGAAAACTCACACCCTCTTTTATTTTTCTCAGGTAATCCTCAGCAGGCGGTTCGACGAATGGAGGGACTCAGAGGTGGCCAACTAGCAAGACGATTAGACCTGTTTTTCTTAATATCTAAATTCTAGATTTTAAGTTATTTATTTTAAGTTATTTTATTTCAGATTGTAATAAGGCTTTCCCTCTAGTTATTATTCCATTACTTCCACTATGCATTGTAATTTTGAAACGGAACCTAAATTTAATTCTTTTAAGCATATTTCAAGTTTTTAAAAATAATTGTGTTTTAAAGAACGAGCTTCCGCTTTCAAAGGAAATTTTTACATAGTAACAAGGAAATGGTTTTTGGCTACACCTCGTTTTGAAAGCAAACTAGATTTTACTTAACTTTTCTCTAGAAGGATTTTCAATGAAAACAAGGTTTTCGCTAAAACACTTCAATGTGACACGCCAGACTCGGGCCTAACTTCTAGGCTGGGTTTGGGGTGTTACACACGGGCGTGTGACTGGTCGTGTGGTGCAAGTCAGTAGCGACTACGAGTGAGGCACACGGGCGTGTCCACGGTCGTGTGGACAAGTTAGTATGTATGCCCTGTTTTGACATGGCTTAGACACACAGGCGTGTCTGAGGCCGTGGGAGGCACACAGCCTGCCCACACAGGCGTGTGACCTCTATAACTTAAAAAAAAAAAAATTTAAATTTTTGAGAACTTCTGTATGTGTTCAGTTTAGTCCTGGCCCTATTCTAAAGCATGTTTAAGGTCTTGTGGACCTATTCTAGGGACACTTTCACTTGATTCGTTGAATTATATTATTAGATGTCCGTAAAAGGTTTCAGTTTGTCCGGTAATACCTTTTAACCCTATTTCGACGATGGTTATGGGTTAGAGGTGTTACATTTGATTGGTATCAGAGCTACAGTTTAGTCGATTCTCAGACTAATGTAGCGTAGGAGAGTCTAGCTATACATGTCATATATATGAAATGTGATAGTGTGATGAATCATGACGTGAAAACGTATAGTAAATGGATCTCGAAAGAGCCGTAGCTGACGATGTTGAAAGCAATGCGCCTACTCCTGCTTAAAGGATAGCGCCATCTGATTCGAGACTGGCCACTAGCGGTCAAGAGGGAGAGGCTAAACAAGCCTTCTTCTAAATGATGAATGAGTGGTTCACTCAATACGTAAGAACTAATCCGGCTGTTTCATAACCTCTGCCCCGCCTAATCCTCTTCAGACTTCTGTTATACCTCTGATTATGAATTTGAATTTGTTAAACAAACCTCCAGTCGATAAAATCTGTAAGTATGGGGCTGAAGAGTTCAGGGCCACTAGTGATGACAATACCGAGAAAGCTGAGTTTTGGCTAGAGAATACAATTTAAGTATTTGATGAAATGTCACTAATTTCTGAAGAATGCATAAAATATGTTGTTTCTTTGCTAAGAGACACAGCTTTTCAATGGTGGAAGACCTTGATTCCTGTTGTTCCGAAAGAATGGATTACATGGGATTTCTTTCAGTCTGAGTTTAAGAAGAAATATATCAGTCAGAGATTTATTGATCAGAAACGGAAAGAATTTCTAGAACTGAAACAGGGTCGCATGTCTATCACCGAATATGAACGAGAATTCATGAGTTTAAGTCAATATGCTCGAGAATGTGTTTCAACCGAGGCAATAATGTGTAAACGGTTTGAAGATGGTCTAAATGAAGATATCCGTTTGTTAGTTGGGATTTTGGAAATAAAAGAGTTTGTTGTGCTTGTTGATCGAGCATGCAAAGCTGAGGCACTCGGGAAAGATAAAAGAAAAGCTAAGTCTGAAGCTAGAGATGTGAGAAAGAGATTTCTTAGTAAAACATTTCAGTCTGCTTAAAAGAAATTAAGAGATGAACATAGCCGCTCAAAGGCTAATGTAGGTCATTCGAATAGAGGTCGTGCTAGATCATAGTCGAATTCTAAAGCTCCAGCGACTTCGATAGCCAGTGTAGGAAATGTCTGATCTGAGAGACCTGCATGTAAGCATTATGGTAAAAGACATCCAGGAAGTTGTAGGTTGAATGATCGAGCCTATTTTAGATGTGGACCATTTCATCCGAGATGTCCAAAGTCTGTTGAGCAAGAGATTGTTCAAAATCTGAGATCTGATAATGTTTTAGCTCGAGGTAGACCTTCTCGGAATACAAAATATGTCAGTGGTAGTCAGAGAATTATGAAAGACACTGCTGCGAGATCTGAAGTTAAAGCGCCTGCCAGAGCGTATGCTATCCGAGTCCGTGAGGAAGCTTCATCTCCGGATGTTATTACGGGTACATTTACTCTTTATGATACTTCTGTGATTGCATTGATAGACCCAGGTTCTACTCATTCGTATATATGTATGAACTTAGTATCCATTAAGAGTTTGCATGTAGAGTGTACTGAATTTGTTATTAGAGTATTGAACCCCTTAGGTAAATGTGTTTTGGTCGATAAAGTATGCAAGAACTGTCCGTTGATGTTTAGAGATGTTTGTTTTTCAGCTGATCTGATGCTATTACCATTTGATGAGTTTGATATAATTTTGGGTATAGACTGGTTGACATTACATGATGCGGTTGTGAATTGCAAAAGAAAGACTATTGATTTGAGATGTTAGAATGATAAAATAGTTTGGATTGAGTCTAATGAATTGAATGGGTTACCAGCTATGATATCAGTGTTGAAAGCTCAGAATTATGTGAAAAAGGGGTGTGAAGCTTATTTTGCTTATGTGATTGACTCAAAAGTAACTGAAAAGAAAGTTGAATCAGTGCTAGTGGTTTGTGAATTCCCTGACGTGTTTCTTGAAGAGTTACTAGAATTACCTCCAATACGTGAAGTTAAATTTGGTATTGATTTGTTACCAGGAACAACTCCTATTTCAATAGCTTCGTACAGAATGGTACCAACGGAGTTGAAAGAGTTAAAGTCACAGTTACAAGAGTTGACCGATAGAGGCTTTGCAAGACCGAATTTCTCACCTTAGGGTGCTCCTGTTCTATTTGTGAAAATGAAAGATGGGACGATGAGAATGTGCATTGATTATCGTCAGTTGAATAAAGTTATGCCTTTCGGACTAACAAATGCTCCTGCTGTTTTTATGGATCTGATGAACAGAATTTTCATACCATATTTAGATCGATTTGTTGTTGTATTCATTGACAACATTTTGATTTATTCGTGTGATGAAACTGAACATGTTGAACATTTGAGAATTGTGTTGCAAACTTTGCGAGATAAACAATCATATGCAAAGTTCAGTAAATTTGAATTTTAGTTGCGCGAAGTCAGTTTTCTCAGACATATTGTGTTAACGAATTGATTCAAGCAAGATTTCTGCTATTCTGGAATGGAAACCTCCGAAGAGTGTGTCTGAAGTCTGTAGCTTTTTGGGACTCACTGAATATTATCGATGGTTTGTAAAAGGCATTTCGATGATAGCTACTCCGTTGACTAGATTGCTTCAGAAAGATGTGAGATTTGAATAGTCTGATAAATGTCAGAAAAGCTTTGATCAGTTGAAAGACATTTTGACTGAAGTTCAAGTTTTGGTATAGCTAATCGAGTAAAGAATCCGTGATTTATAGTGATGCTTCATTGAATGGCCTGAGATGTGTATTGATACAGGAAGGCAAAGTTATAGCTTATGCCTCGAGACAACTAAAGCCACATCAAAAGAATTATCCGACACACGACCTTGAGCTAGCTGCGATTGTGTTTGCTTTAAAGATTTGGCATCACTATCGTTTTGGTGAAAATGCCATGTGTTTTCGAATCATAAAAGTCTGAAATTGTAACACCCCAAACCCAGCCTAGAAGATAGGCCCGAGTCCGGTGTGTCACATTGAAGTGTTTTTACGAAAACCTTGTTTTCGTTGAAAACCCTTCGAAAGAAAAGTTAAGTAAAATCCATTTTGCTTTCAAAACAAGGTGTAGCCAAGAACCATTTCCTTGTTATTATGTAAAAAGAAATTTCCTTTGACAGGGGAAGCTCGTTCTTAAAACACAATTATTTTTTAAAAAAAAAAACAAACTTGAAACTCGCTTAAAAGAAATAAATCCAAGTTCTGTTTCAAAATTACAATGCATAGTGGAAGTAATGGAATAATTACAATCTGAAATAAAATAACTTAAAATCTAAAATTTGGATATTAAGAAAAGCAAGTCTAATCATCTTTCTAGTTGGTCACCTCTGAGTCCCTCCATCCGTCGAACCGCCTACTGAGGATCACCTGAGAAAAATAAAAGAGGGAGGGAGTTTTCGAAAACTCAGTGTGTACGGCCCTCGTCAAACAAATAGCATACATATCATATTATTAACATAACAATATCATACATGCAATGCTGTGCAAACCCTCCCCCAATAATCCATTCGGTACACATCATCTCCGTCCCGTCGAAACACATCTTTGGGGATTTCTAAATTGACCCACCCATCCGATACACATCAAGGGTAGCCCGGTTGTGGTACTACCAAACGTTACAATAAAGCTGCTAATCATGTAATGGGCTTAAAAAGCCATCGGTGGATCCACAGTTGTCAAGCAACCATGCGATCCTCATATACTTCCTCCGTTCCATAATTCCCACCCATATGCAACTTAAACAGAATATCACATGAATGCAGCAAGTGTACATGTAACAACCATAAATCTTACCTTCAACACATAGGGTATTTTAGTCATTTCACACATCAAGGGTTTTTCGGTAATTCTACCCTACAGGGGTATTTCAGTAATTCCGAATAGTATGGGTCTTAATTATGAACCTTGGCCCGTCAACAAGTCCTCGCGGCTAAAGTGAACAGACACTACGTTGCGATCGCCTTAGCCACGATCGCACAATGTTATCACTTTAAGATTAATCACAAATACTTATCGAATACTTTACCAAAAGCCAAAGTCTCACCTTAACCTTACCTGAAACACCAAGCCTTATTATCCCTTCTTTGATCACTAGTCACGCGTATCTCCTAAATCCAAGAAGCAATTGGCCCAAGAGGTATTCAGCTTTTGAGATTAGTATAGTGAAAGGGGTTATTCGGCACAGATAATAATAATAAGAAGAAGAAGAAGAAGAAGGAATCGGCTAAAACCAAGGGTGTATCAAAAGATAATTTGAGAAGAAAAGGTATGGAAGATCGGCAAGCAAAAAAGGAATTCAGCTTCTGAGTACTTAGAGAGAAAAAATGTTTTGGCAACTCAAAAATGAGGAATTCGGCTAAAGGGGAAAACAATTTTGGCTTTAGCCTAGAACCCTAAAATCGACACCTATTTGTAGCCTATAGCCGAATTTCCTATCCCCAAATTCCCAATTCAGCTCAACCTCTTCCACATATCTCATCTCCTAATTTTTATCCACGATAACTCCCCAATCCTTTTCCTAAATTTTCTCTTCTCATCACTCCCCTTAGAGTCCATCATCACACCACTTCCAACCTTCTAGAAGGCCAAAATTAAACTCTTAAAAAAATATTAAGCTAGGATTCGAACCTAAGATCTCCAGGCTAGCCCATAACGCCACCTTCCTATATACTAAGTGGCGTCACCTAGCCACTCCACCACAAGGCTCTTTGATGCCATTTTTCCCTATTTTAATTTAAAAGCCCAACTATTCACCGCCCTGGTTTTTTAATAATTAATTGAAAATTACTTCTCCTCAAAGTTCGAACCCAGCACTTCTCCAACACCCCTAGACACTCCAAGTTCATTAACCCTGAAGGCCTACATGCCAATTGTCACTTTCTTGCTCACTTAAAAAATTTTCTTAAACCCAAAGCCCAAAGCCCAATTCTTCTAGGCCCAAGAATTTGGGGCGTTACAACTCTACCCCCTTAAAGAAATTTCGTCCTCGAAATTTCCAACTAACTATTAACCGCACTGCTCAAGTCACACCTCTATGCTTTCACTGCGCATCTTGATCTTAACACTAACACACTTTAACTCTAATTGAACCCTCTTACACTTACCCAAGAAAAACCTTCCATCTGGAGCAGATAAAAATTGCATGCATACAGTTTCTATACCCAAAATATCACATCCACACAAAACTTACCCGTTATCACACTTGGGCATCCACGTCTTCCCAGCGACGAGTAGCATAAACCAAAGTTGGCTGCCTCACCTCAGTATGACCTGCACCTTCGCCCGGTGCTCTACGTCCAGGTCCATTGCCATTATCGCCCCTGGCCTACCCACGGCCCCTTGGCGGCAGCTGATCATCCCTTGGTGGCTAAACATTACCCCAGCCCACGGCTGGCACTTGAACCAGTACTCTAGGGCAATTCCTGATCCCATGATCCATAGATCCGCAAATTAGACAAGCTCCTATCCTTCTCCAACACTCGCCTGAATGACCTTGTCCACAATCAGCACAAGACCCTGGATTAGCAGCAGGGGGCCCCGCTCCAACTGGCCCATCAACTCTAGCCTTAGCTCTAGGCCTTTGCCCCGCACCAGAAGACTCAGCCTCCCTTTTATTCTTGCCTTTCTCTTTCCCCAAATTCAGGAGCTCAGTGTGCTTCACCTCCTCTGCTAACTTTGCTTTTTCAACCAACTTCGAGAAAACTCGCTCTCTCTGAGGAGCTATCAACACCCTGAGACTATCCAGAAGACCATCCTTGTAACACCCCTCACCGGTGTCCAACTCGGTAACAGGGTTCGAGGTGTTACTGTACTTCAACATTCACAAATCTCAAACAATCACAATCATACAAATCAAGTTACCAAATTTCGCCCAAAATTGAAACTTCTCAAACACATGCATTTGACCTTGTCATCTATTTAATCACTTATAACACATAACAAGACATTAACACATACCATGGACAAATAGGCTTACAAACCAAAATCATTATAAGCCACATCTCATGGCTATAATCAACAAATCAATATAAGCCAATACATTTGGCTAATCACAACAACATCCATCATAAAAAAAAACTAAGTCCCTATACTTGCCACTCACTTGAAAACATTTAACATACACATGCCAGTACTCTAAGGATAATGGCCCGATAGTGTGATACTACCTCCGACGATCTCCAACCCTGAGCTGACCTGACAAAACTAAAAGAAATGGAAAAGAGGGAGTAAGCTTTACGCTTAGTAAGCTCGCATGAAACTAATAAGCAATGTGATAACATGCTATTTTCATATTCTTCCTATTTATTCAAATTCTAGTTAAGCTAGTTTCTTGAGTTACAGTCATTAAATTATTTATATCTGAAGCTACAGAACTCCAAATTAAGATCCGTTAATTTTCCATGAAACTAGAGTCATATATCTTCTTACCATAAAATTTCCAGAATTTTTGATTTAGCCAATAAATACAGTTTATTCATTAAATATTCCCCTATTTTACTATTCAACTATTCTGACCTCTCTTCACTATGAATCAATTTTCTCCTCGTACAGAGTTCATTTGACCTATTTATTTAGTTTATTTGAAAATAGACTCATTCAAAATTTTAGGCATATAAATTATATCCCACAATTATTTTTGTACAATGTTTAATGATTTTTCCAAGGCAGAACAGGGGATCACGTAATCATTCTAAACCAATCTCACAAAAATTTAAATATCTCAAAATATACGAATCATTTGTTTGCTCTGTTTCTTTTATATGAAAATAAACTCAATAAGATTTAAATAAATATCTTATCCAACTTATAATTCAATCTCTACTAGTTTTAGTGATTTTTCAAACTCATGTCACTGCTGCTGTCCAAACAGTTTTATTGTAAATTTTTGCTCTCTCTTTCACTTTAGTTGTGTTCATCACTTGCTTATACCAACCTTTCCCATTTTCGATTACATAATGAACATATTGTTCATACGTACATTTTCCACATTTCTCAATTGGTCACATTCAGACTTGCACTTATTCATAACATGATAGCACCAATCATCATTAGTAAATTATCTCGTTGAACCCCTTCGGAAAACGCCCGATACTCGGTGGTCTCAGCACATATCTCCACCTACACATAATTCGGCTTTCTTGTACACATGGTGAAGGTCCCTTATCACCCATGTGACCTAGCCATTCCATCTCGTAGCTTTCTTGTCTACATGGTGTCCAACACTAGGAACCACTCATGTGACCTAGCTACTCATAACCCGTAACTTTCTTGTACACATGGTATACACACAGTATTACACATGTGACCTAGTTACATATGAAATTATTATCCCGTAGCTTTCTTGCACACATGGTGAAAGTCCCTTATTATCCATGTGGCCTAGCTACATATCAAATTTTACCATCTAGTAGCTTTCTTGTGCATACGGTGAAGGTCCCTTATCACTCGTGTGACCTTGCTACATATTGTCCGTATCTCTCGATTTTTCGAAGGTTCAATCAAGAATTTCCCATTCCATTCATTTTCATATTTTAGTTATTACCCAACGATTTCCATAATATCTAGCAAAATAATTATTGTACAAGTAAAATAAATGCATTATTTACATATAAACTTTCTTGTCGAAATCTTGTCAGGTACAACCGTGTAGCAACTCATACGACCCATGTAATATTAATTTAACATTCAATCCATTCAATTTCACATGACACAACAAACATCACATTTTCCATACCATACATACCATCCATCAACTTCTCCTAAACATATTAAATCATACAATTTATGCCATATCAATAGAAAATTACAATTCAAGCATGATATTGCAATATTATTAACACACGAACTTACCTCGAATACCGAAACGGTCATTTTACCAACTTTCTCGATTTTTTGATTTTCCTCCAGTTCTAGGTCCAAATCTCATTTCAAAACATCACATTTCACTTATTTAATTAATGTACTACTCAAAACAATCCCTAACTCAAACTTTTGCAAAATTACAATTTTACCCCTAAACTTTTTCATAATTACAATTTTGCCCCTAGGCTCGAAAATTAAATTTCATCACTTATTATTATGTTTTATAACATGCTGAACATTTTTCCCTTCTATAGCAACATCAAATTCTCACTCTAACATGTACTTATGAACATTAGGTATTTTTACCGATTATGTCGTTTTACTCGTTTTCACGTAAAATTGCTTAGCAAAAGTTGTTTAACATAATTTCAGCCTTCATATTCTATCATAAAACATCAAAATGAACACATTTAACCTATGGGTATTTTTCCAAATATGAACCCTAGGCTAAATTATTGCTAGAATAAGTTAAACCAAGTTACCGGGATTCTAAAAACGTAAAGAACATTAAAAACGGGGCTTGGAATCACTTACTATGGAGCTTGGAAGCTTGAAACAAACTCTAGATATGGAGAACCCTTGCAATTTCGTCCTAATGAAGAAGATTGACATATTTGACGTTTCAATTTTGTTTTTAATTCATTTAATTCACTAAATTACCAAAATACCCCTTAAAAAATCTTTTGAAACATACCCATCCATGTCCATTTTTGTCCACCAACTTAACCAATGGTATAATTATCATTTAAGGAACTCCAATTTAAAATTTCATAACAATTGGACACCTCTAACATGTAGAACTCAACTTTTGCACTTTTTACAATTTAGTCCTTTTGACTAAATTGAGTGCCCAAACGTCGAAATTTTCACGAAATCTTTCCGTGAAATCGTAGACCAGAAAAATATAATAAAAATAAAATTTTCCTCGTCGGATTTTTGATCTCGAAACCACTGTTCCGACTAGGCCCTAATTTGGGATGTTACATTTCTCCCCCCTTTAAGGATTTTCGTCCTCAAAAATCTTACCAAAAGTGTGGTTTAGTTCTTTCTCATAATATTTACTATCTCATAATTAGTGATAAAGAACTTTTATTTCAGCCTTCATTAAAATGCATGGTCTTATTTAGCTTTCCCATATATGTATATTGAATAGAGCATCAATTAGGTGAAACAGATTTATATCATCATGCGTATTTTCATAAAGTCCCATTAGATGGAATGTAATGAAATACCAAAAAGACATAGAGCAATACAGATTATGTACCAATCAGCTACCAATACTTTTATCTATACATCGTGATTAGAAAGCACTCCCATAAAATAAGGATTTTATTAGTGGGGCAATAACCAAAAAAAAAATTTCCAAGAACAGTTAAACCTACAGAATACCCCGAAAAAAACTGCCATAATCTGGTATCATACCTTTCAACATTATTCCTTCAATTATTTCTGCCATCGTAAATCTCACAATATGTTTTTCATTAAAGAAGTTTAGTTCTGAAGAAATTTCCAGTTAATACATTTCCTTTCAGTATCTTATCTGAATAAGTCGATTTATCAAAGTTAATTTTTTTTCACTAATTATGATATTGTATAAATCAAATAATTCTTGAGTCAATATGATATTTCTCTAACTCTGTCCTTCACTTGTCAACCATCCTCAGTCTTTGATTATATCTATAGTTATTCTATAACTGAACTCTTTGATTCCACACTTAGGAACTTAATCAACATGATTCTCATGAATTTCCGTTATAAACACCTCATCGGTAAGGGGGTGAGGTCGTACAGCCTCTAACTCAATTCTCACACATATATATACATATGACACATCTTTCATTATCAACATATGTCATTATAACTATACTACCCACTTCGAACAATTATCATTCATATTTGCCTTACATAAAAATTTCCAGTTATCTCATTCAAATAAGTGCACTCATTCATACATTCTACGAAATTTGAATAACTTACTTATCACATTCACTAATCAATTTTAGTCAAGCATACTATAGTATTCGGAGGTCAAAAAAAATATGAATAAGCATATCACTGTATAAACTTTCATTTCACATATTATCACATATACACATTATGAATTCTTATTCATACTTTTCCGGGTTTAACTCATCATAGCTACACTTTATTCAAATACTTCATTATCACTATCAAATGGTTGAATATAGCTCGGTTGGAGAGTATTTCTCTTTTAATAAGATTGTCCTCAATCGCGTCGGAAGGCATCACACTAGCACATACTGGTGGCATGTATAACTAGACTCTTACACTTGCTATGTTAGTCCGAGAACCGACTAAACATAGCTCTGATACCACTAAATGTAACACCACTCACCCGTGTCTAACTCTGGAACAGGGTTCGAGGCGTTACCGTACTTCAACATTCACAAATCTTAAACAATCACAATCATACAAATCAGGTTACCAAATTTCGCCCAAAATTAAAACTTCTCAAACACATGCATTTGACCTTGTCATCTATTTAATCACTTATACCACATAACAAGACATTAACACATACCATGGACAAATAGGCTTACAAACCAAAATCATTATAAGCCACATCTCATGGCCATAATCAACAAATCAATATAAGCCAATACATTTGGCTAATCACAACAACATCCATCATAAAAAAAAAAACTAAGTCCCTATACATGCCACTCACTTGAAAACATTTAACATACACATGCCAATACTCCAAGGATAATGGCCCGATAGTGTGATATTGCCTCCGACGATCTCCAACCCTGAGCTGACCTGACAAAACTAAAAGAAATGGAAAGGAGGGAGTAAGCTTTACGCTTAGTAAGCTCACATGAAACCAATAAGCAATGTGATAACATGCTATTTTCATATTCTTCCTATTTATTCAAATTCTAGTTAAGTTGTTTTCTTAAGTTATAGTTATTAAATTATTTATATCTGGAGCTAAGGAACTCTAAATTAAGATCCGTTAATTTTTCGTGAAACTACACTCATATATCTTCTTACCATAAAATTTCCAGAATTTTTGGTTTAGCCAATAATTACAGTTTATTCATTAAAGATTCCCTGTTTTACTGTTTGACTATTCTGACCTCTCTTCACTATGAATCAATATTCTCCTCGTATAGAGTTCATATGACCTTCTTATTTATTTCATTTGAAAATAGACTTATTCAAGATTTCAGGCTTATAAATTATATCCCACAATTATTTTTGTATAATGTTTAATGATTTTTCTAAGGCAGAATAGAGGATTACGTAATCATTCTGAACCAGCCTCACAGAAATTCAAATATCTCAAAATATATCATTTGTTTGCTATATTTCTCTTATATAAAAATAGACTCAATAAGATTTAAATCAATATCTCATCCAACTTATAATTCAATCTCTACTAGTTTTAGTGATTTTTCAAACTCATGTCACTGCTGCTGTCCAAACAGTTTTATTGTAAATTTTTGCTCTCTCTTTCACTTTAGTTGTGTTCATCACTTGCTTATACCAACCTTTCCAATTTCCGATTACATATCGAACATATTGTTCATACGTACATTTGCCACATTTCTCAATTGGTCACATTCACACTTTTACTTATTCATAACATGATCGCACCAATCATCATTAGTAAATTATCTCATTGAACCCCTTCGAAAAACGCCTGATACTCGGTGGTCTCAACATATAGCTCCACCTACACATAATTCGGCTTTCTTGTACACATGGTGAAGGTCCCTTATCACCCATGTGACCTAGCCATTCCATCTCGTAGCTTTCTTGTCTACATGGTGTCCAACACTAGGAACCACTCATGTGACCTAGCTACTCATAACCCGTAACTTTCTTGTACACATGGTATACACATAGTATTACACATGTGACCTAGTTACATATGAAATTATTATCCCATAGCTTTCTTGCACACATGGTGAAAGTCCCTTATCATCCATGTAGCCTAGCTACATATCAAATTTTGCCATTTAGTAGCTTTCTTGTGCACACGGTGAAGGTCCCTTATCACTCGTGTGACCTAGCTACATATTGTCTGTATCTCTCGATTTTTTGAAAGTTCAATCGAGAATTTCCAATTCCATTCATTTTCATATTTTAGTTATCACCCAATGATTTCCATAATATCTAGCAAAATAATTATTGTACAAGTAAAATAAATGCATTATTTACATATAAACTTTCTTGTCGAAATCTCATCAGGTACAACCGTGTAGCAACTCATACAACCCATGTAATATTAATTTAACATTCACTTCTTGTAACATTAATTTGCCATTCAATTTCACATGACACAACAAACATCACATTTTTCATACTATACATACCATCCATCAACTTCTTCTAAACATATTAAATCATACAATTTATGCCATATCAATAGAAAATTACAATTCAAGCATGGTATTGCATTATTTTTAACACACGAACTTACCTCGAATACCGAAACTGTCATTTTACCAACTTTCCTTATTTTTCGATTTTCCTCCAGTTCTAGGTCCAAATCTCATTTTTCGAGGTCTAAAACATCACATTTCACTTATTTAATTAATGTACTACTCAAAACAGTCCCTAACTCAAAATTTGGCAAAATTACAATTTTGCCCCTAAACTTTTGCATAAATTATAATTTTGCCCCTAGGCTCAAAAATTAAATTTCATCCCTTATTATTCAGTTTTATAACATGCTAAACATTTTCCCCTTCTATAGCAACATCAAATTCTCACTCTAACATGTACTTATGAACATTAGGTATTTTTACCGATTATGTCGTTTTACTCGTTTTCACGTAAAATTGCTTAGCAAAAGTTGTTTAACATAATTTCAGCCTTCATATCCTATCATAAAACATCAAAATAAACATATTTCACCTATGGGTATTTTTCCAAATATGAACCCTAGGATAAATTATTGCTAGAATAAGTTAAACCAAGTTATCGGGATTCCAAAAACGTAAAGAACATTAAAACCCTAGCTATGGAGAACCCTTGCAATTTCCTCCTACTGAAGAAGATGGACATAATTGGCATTTAAGTTTTGTTTTTAATTCATTTAATTCACTAAATTACCAAAATGCCCCTTAAAAAAATCTTTTGAAACATACCCATCCATGTCCATTTTTGTCCACCAACTTAACCAATGGTCTAATTATCATTTAAGGACCTCCAATTTAAAATTTCATAACAATTGGACACCTCTAACATGTAGAACTCAACTTTTTCACTTTTTACAATTTAGTCCTTTTGACTAAACTGAGTTCCCAAACGTCAAATTTTTCGAACGAAATTTTCACGAAATTTTTCTGTGAAATCGTAGACCATAAAAAATAATAAAAATAAAATTTTCCTCGTCGGATTCTTGATCTCGAAACCACTATTCCTACTAGGCCCTAATTCGGGATGTTACAATCCTCAAACCTTACGCAACACTCATAGTCCGTTGTCACCATAACTCTTGCATACCTACTAAGGCGTAGAAGTTTCGCTTCATACTCCGCCATAGATTTGTTCCCCTGGATCAAGTTCAGAAACTCCTTCTTCCTAGCATCAACATAGCTTGCACCTACGTACTTCCCTTGAAACGAAGTTTTAAAAAACTCCCAAGTAATCTGCTCAAGTTGGGTGCCCTCCTTCACCGTCAACCACAACTGATAGGCTTCTTCCCTAAGCAGTGACGCTGCCCCTTTCAATTTTTACTCAGGTGTGCAGTCCAAGTCATCCATTATCCTCTCTGTGGCCTCCATCCAGTATTCGGCCATGTTAGGAGCCATGCCATCAATACCCTTAAAGACCTCAGCCCCATTAGATCGAAGTCGCTCCGGAATTGCCCCCCGATTTCCAGTACCATTATTGGGCCCAGTGACTCTTTCCAAAATCCTCATCATTGCTTGTGACAATGCTTCTTCTCCAACAGCCCGGTCATTGGGCCCTGTTTCAGCCACAGGTGAGGCCGGAGCCTCTCCTACTTCAACATTGAACATATGGCCTAATGCCAACGACTCAGCCCTAACACTTCCGTAACCTCGGCCGCGGCCCCTTGCACCTCTTCTAGTGCTCATTATCTGTATTAAGAATTTTATGAAGTTTTAGTTAGTTCCAGTATTTACGTTGATGTCTTATGAGAATGTTAAGTAAAGCATTGTTTTTGCAGCCGTAAATCCTCTACAGTTTTAGTTCCCTATGGGTTTTAGTTTTACTCTAGGCATATTCTAAAAGTAGCCCACTATCTATAGTATAACAGTTCAAAATAACTAAGTATCAAGAGAACTTACTTGGTTCGACGTCGGAGACTCGGTGTGGCACCCAGCAAGAATTTCCAAACTATTCTACTAAAAAATATTTAAAATCAATAATGACGCCCATTTTCACAGCTCGAGCTTTGAAACTGGGCTCTGATAGCACTAAATGTAACACCCCAAACCCAGCCTAGAAGTTAGGCCCAAGTCTGGCGTGTCACATTGAAGTGTTTTTGTGAAAACCTTGTTTTCATTGAAAACCCTTCGAAAGAAAAGTTAAGTAAAATCTATTTTTCTTTCAAAACGAGGTGTAGCCAAGAACTATTTCCTTGTTACTATGTGAAAAGAAATTTCCTTTGACAGCGGAAGCTCATTCTTAAAACACAATTATTTAAAAAAAACTTGAAATTCGCTTAAAAGAAATAAATCCAGGTTCCGTTTCAAAATTACAATGCGTAGTGGAAGTAATGGAATAATTACAATTCAAAATAAAATAACTTAAAATCTAGAATTTATATATTAAGAAAAGCAAGTCTAATCGTCTTGCTAGTTGGTCACCTCTGAGTCCCTCCATCAGTCGAACCGCCTACTGAGGATCACCTGAGAAAAATAAAAGAGGGAGGGAATTTTAAAAAACTCAGTGTGTATGACCCTCGTCAAACAAATAGCATACATATCATATTATTAACATAACAATATCATACATGCAATGTTGTGCAAACCCTCCCTAAATAATCCATCCAGTACACATCATCTCCGTCCCGCCGAAACACATCTGTGGGGATTTCTAAATCGACCCACCCATCCGATATTATTTCACACATCATGGGTATTTTGATAATTCTACCCTAAAGGGGTATTTCAGTAATTCTTAATAGTATGGGTCTTAATTACGAACCTTAGCCCGTTAACAAGTCCTCGCAGCTAAAGTGAACAGACACTACACACCAGGTAGGATTCCAGAGAAGAGGAGGTGGGTCATTAAGACCGCTTAAGTACCAAGCTCTCCCTAGATCCAATCCTAAACATGCATATGTCCGTTGCCACACCTAAACCTTATGACTTGTCCACAGTCGCACTTAATAAATTATGAAAGTTTTATGTAAGGTTAAGCAATTTACCAAACTAAGCCCAATACCCCTTACAAAGCCCAAACAAATTCACATACATTCATATGGCCCACCAGGCCCAATCTCATTCGTATGGCCCACTAGGCCCAAATCACAACCATATGGCCCATTTGGCCCAATCACATTCATAGGGCCCATCTGGCCCAAATCAATTCCAAGCCATGTAACCAGCATGACTTGTTCATCACTTATTACCCAACCATCAAATTCACCTATTTTGAGCCAACGGCCCATCAGACCCATTTTGCCCATTCTGGCCCAATTGGCCACAACACGGCCCAAGCCCCTGAGATCGCTCATGGGGCCTCTGATAACGTATCGATTTTCCCTTACGAGTGTTCGCGCACTCGCAAGACTACCGTAGCCAAAATTTTTGGCTTTTCGACATTTTAGCTTTTCGGCATTTCGAGATTTGCCGATCTAATGTGTGTGTAGTGTATGTACACACCTGATAACAAAACGCACTGCGATCTCCTTAGCCACGATCCTACAAATGATATCACTCAAAGATTAATCACAACTACTTATTGAATACTTTACCAAAAGCTGAAGTCTCACCTTAACCTTACCTGAAACACCAAGCCTTATTAGCCCTTCTTTGATCACTAGTCATTCGTATCTCCTAAATCCAAGAAGCAATCAGCCCAAGAGGTATTCGGATTTTGAGATTAGTATAGTGAAAGGGGTATTCGGCACAAATAAGAAGAAGAAGAAGAAGAAGGAATCGGCTAAAACCAAGGGTGTATCATAAGAGAATTTAAGAAGAAAAAGTATGGGCAAGCAAAGAAGGAATTCGGCTTCTGAGTACTTAGAGAGAAAAAGTGTTTTGGCAACTCAAAAATGAGGAATTCGGCTAAAGGGAAAAACAATTTTGGCATTAGCCTAGAACCCTAAAATTGACACCTATTTATAACCTATAGTTGAATTTCCTATCCCCAAATTCCCAGTTCGGCTCAACCTCTTCCACATATCTCATCTCCTAATTTTTCTCCACGATAACTCCCCAATCCTTTTCCTAAATTTTCTCTTCTGATCACTCTCCTTAGAGTCCATCATCACACCACTTCCAATCTTCTAGAAGGCCAAAATTAAACTCCTAAAAAAATACTAAGCTAGGATTCGAACCCAGGATCTCCTTGCTAGCCCATAACACCACCTTCCTATACCCTAAGTGGCGTCACTTAGCCACTCCACCACAAGGCTCTTTGATGCTATTTTCCCTATTTTTATTTAAAAGCCCAACTACTCACCGCCCTGGTTTTTTTAATAATTAATTAAAAATTCCTTCTCCTCAAAGTTCAAACCCAACACTTCTCCAACACCCCTAGACACTCCAAGTTCATTAACCCTCAAGGCCCACATGCCAATTGTCACTTTCTCGCTCACTTAAAAATTTTCTGAGGCCCAAAGCCCAAAGCCCAATTCTTCTAGGCCCAAGAATTTGGGGCGTTACAGAAATATTTAATGACTCAGTAAGATTTGAATCTGCGACAGAGAAGATGGTTAGAGCTTTTAAAAGACTACGAGCTTGTGATAAACTATCATCCGGGTAAGGCAAATGTTTTTGCTGATGCTTTGAGTCGAAAATCACTATTTACATTACGTGCGATGAATGCTCATTTAGACTTGTCTGATGATGGTACACTTTTAGCTGAATTTAAAGCGAAACTGTTGTTTTTACAACAAATTTGTGATGCTCAGAAAGTTGATAATGAAGTGCTAGTGAAACAAGCTCAGTTTGATTTGAACTTCGATTCTAAATTTTGAGTTGATGATAATAATTGCTTGAGATTTTGAGATCGAATCTGTGTTCTAAGGAATCCAGAGCTGATTTAGTTATTTTTGAATGAAGCTCATAATATTACCTATCTGTTCATCCGGGAAGTACAAAGATGTACCATGATTGGAAGCAACATTATTGGTGGTCAAGAATGAAAAGAGATATTTCTGATTTTGTCTCAGAACATTTAGTTTGTCAGCAAGTTAAAGCTGAACATCAAGTTCCATCTGGTTTGTTGCAATCGATAATGATTCCCAAGTGGAAATGGGACAGAGTGATAATGGATTTTGTCTCTGGTTTGCCTTTGACTCCGAGAAAGAAAGATTCAATTTGGGTCGCAGTTGATCGATTGACGAAATTCTCCCATTTTATTCCAGTACGATCTGATTACTCACTTGATAAGTTAGCTAAACTTTACATTTCTGATATCGTGAGATAGCACGAAGTGCAACTGTCTATTGTGTCTAATAGAGATCCGAGATTTACTTCAAGATTCTGGAAGAAACTGTAAGAAGCTTTGGGTACTAAATTGCATTTTAGTACGCCTTTTCACCCGCAGATTGATGGTCAATCCGAACGGATCATTCAGATTCTTGAGGATATGTTGAGATGTTGCATCCTTGAGTTTACTAGTACGTGGGAATAATATTTGCCATTGATTAAATTTGTGCATAATAATAGTTTTCAGTCGAGCATCAAAATGGAACCTTATGAGGCTTTGTACGGATGCAAATGTCGGATGCCTCTGTATTGAAATGAGCTCAGTGAAAGTAAGATACACAGGGTTGATTTGATAAAAGTCACTAAACAGAAAGTGAAAGTAATTCGAGACAGTGTGAAAGTACCGTCTGATCATCAGAAATCTTATGTAGATTTGAATAAAAAGATATTACGTATAAAATCGGTGATAAAGTGTTTTTAAAAGTATTTCCGTGGAAGAAAGAACTCCGATTTAGACGAAAAGGCAAATTAACTCCAAGGTTCATCGGACCGTATGAAATCATTGAACGAATTAGGCCAGTTGCGTACAGATTGATGTTGCCACCTGAACTAGAAAAGATACATAATGTATTTCACGTATCAATGCTTAGACGATATAGATCTGATCCCTTACATGTGATTTCTCCGTCTGACATTGAAATTCAATCTGATATGACTTACGAGGAAGAACTAATCCGCATTTTAGATCTTGAAGTGAAAGAATTGAGAAACAAGAAAATCTCATTAGTAAAAGTGTTATGGCATCGACACGGAGTGGAAGAGGCTAAGTGGGAGCCTGAAGACATAATGAGACAACAATATCTGAACCTATTCAACGGTAAGATTTTCGGGGATGATAATTGATCGCTATAAAATCAAAGTTTTAAAATTTATAAAAGAATGATCAAAACCTGAAAACTAACTCTGACAACGATTAAAGGCAAGTGTACCTATCGAACAGTAGTATAGCTTAGGCAAGACCGGATATCGAACCCAAAGGAACTAAAAGTACTAATACTAACTTTCTTTTTATTATTTAGCCTTAAAAATAGAGTGAAGTTGCTTTTGACGAATACTAAACTAGGAACACAAAGACAAAAAGACGAATAGGAAATAACTTTGAAGAAAAACTCAGTTGATTGCGACGATACTCTCAGGAAGAATCCACCTAGACTTCACTTATTAATTAACCCTAAATTATATGATTTCTTTTACTTAGCTTGATCCGTAAGACTCCCTAACCTATATTAAACCCTCACTCGAGGCGAATAACGTCTAACCCTAGGTTAATTAGTGGAACTCTTGTTCGCTTATAATAACCCTCTAGGATAGCAGTAAATCGATCAATGGACTCCCATATTAGGTTTCACCCTAATCCAGTAAAATCTCATAACCCTATCTCTAGGCGTTCGATCAACTCTGCTTAATTATGTTAGATCTACTCTTAAGTAGGGTCTATTCCTCCTCCACCTAAGCACATTATATTTGGATTAAGCAACATAATTAAGAACAAACTAAGTAATTATCATATAACTTAAAAATCAAATAAAAAGATCCATCTAGGTTTCATCCCCTTCAGGTATCTGAAGGGTTTAGTTCATAATGAGTAAACAAAACATCGCAAGAGAAAAGATAAAACGAAACATAAAAAAAATCCTAAAACTCCCTGAAGGAATTGAAGGAGAATTCCGCTGTCTTGAGTATAATTTCAGCTTCTTGGGATGGATCAACTGGCTATCTTCGCGTTATTCCCTAGTTCTGACCTTCTCGGCTTGGCTCCTTGGCCTAGCTTTGACGCCCTTTTCAAGGTGGTACTTGGGGGATATTTATAGGCTCTTGGAATGTGATTCTTTCTCCCTAAGTATCCTTTTCCGACTGAAATTGCTCTTTCCAGCGATAGAGGCACGACCATGTCACATGCCCGTGCAAATCGAGACCTGATCATGTTCAGATTTCTTTAATGAAGCACGGCCGTGTGAGTCGAGGTCAGGCCATGTTCTTGATGACTGGCACAGCACGGCCGTGTGGTCCTTGGCCCAGGCCGTGTTGATTTCGTGAAAAGGCCCATTTTCTTCGTTTTAAGCTCGTTTTACGTTCTTTTCCTCCTTTGGTGCTTTCCTGAGTATAAGACATGAAAAGAAAGGATTAAGAGCACCTTTTTACACAAATCAAGGGATAAATCATCAAAAGCATATCAAATGTGGGCTTAAAATATGTTACTTTTACGGTTTATCAATAATCCCTAAGGGGGAGAATTGTAACTGTAACGCCCCAAAATCGTGAAACTCTAAATTCTTTGCACTGAAGTTGGTATGTATAAGTACCACTTAGAATATTAATTTTAAGGTATTACCAGGGTTATTTGAAGTCTTAGGGATAGGGAAAATTTTAATTTTTGCCTTAGTGGGACCCTAGTCTTAGGTATTAGGCCTCTTAAATAGATTAAGGGGAAAATAGGACACAATTGGGCCTGTTGTTCAGTGGCAAGGTGGCGTCACTTGGGGAGCTACAAGGTGGCGTTACTATCAGGTGAAGAGGTCCAAGGTTCGATGCTTAAGAGTGGTGAATTGAGGGGCTTTATTTTTACACATGGAAGGAAGGTATTAGTGCTAGAGTGGACTCTGGAAGGGAGTGTTCAGGAGAGAAATTTAAGGTAAAGATAAGAGAGAAAAGATAGGGGATTGAGGTGTGGATGTGTTGGTGCCAAATGGGACTTTGGGGGAAGGTAGTTTCGGCTTTTGGCTATAAAAGGGGGGTGCCGAATTCCTTTGAAAGGTTCCTTGGGTTTCCATTATTTTTCTTTTCTCCCCCTCACTCTGTTTCTTCCATTGCTGAATTACCATCATCCCTTTTTGCCAAAATCCATATTGGTGTTGCATTCTTCTTCTTTCTCTAAAAGCCGAGTACTCCCTTATAATTGAATAGCCCTATCTTTTTTTCGATTCCTTGTTGTTTTCCTCCATCAAAAATCAGTTGCTGTTATCTACTCTTAATCAAGTTTTAAAAGCCAGATCTCGTTCAGTAGCTATCTAGGCCGCATGATCAAAGGTTGGATTCGGTAAGTACTTAGTCAACCTCCTTTAGTGTGTTTTGGTAAAAGCTAGAGGGCCATCAAACTCTTTCTTGTCATTACCCTTGTATTAACAAGGGTAGGGTTCAAAGATCGCAAGCGTGGTAAGGATCGCTAGCAAGTGGTATGTGTACTCGTCTCAATTGTGGATTAGTAAGTGGTCGAATGTAAGTGTGGCTTATAGAAGTGACTTGTGTGGAATATGAGTGAGGTGACTTGTGTGGAATATGAGTCACTTGATTTTTGATTGTATATGTGTGGGTGCAGATCTAGGGGATATTCATAAATAGTAGCTAAGTAAGGGCTACTAGAACTGGTGGCACACGGTAAGGTTATGGTAAGGCTTTGGTTTTTGGGTAGATACTGTGGTTAAGTGTGTAATTGATTGGAGATTGGTATCAGTTGTAGGTTCAAGGCTGAGGATAGTGTAGCACATCGCATTAACCAGGTGTGTACATACACTTCACACACGACAAATCAGCAAAAGCTGAAATACCAAAAAAACCCGAAATGTCGAAAAGCCAAAAAGCGGAAAGGTTGGCACCGGCAACCACACGAGCGTGCGAACATTCGTGTGGGAACACCAATACGATTATCAGGGCCAAGAGAATGATCTTCTGGTCTCGTGCCACTATTTGGCTGACCGGGCCAGACAGAGCTAAATGGGCCTGCCGAGCTCGTGGGCCTAAATCGGCAAGAGTTAATATGTGAAATCGAGTGATGGATTGATATGGATGGTTGTAAGATTTGATTATGATCGGGCCTAATGGGCTACATAAACATGATTGGGCTTAATGGGCTATATGGACATGATTGGGCTGAGTGGGCCTTATGAGATTTTGGAAATGCATGCTAGGGTGTTAATGGGCTCTAGGCCTAGTTTTGATAAATTCTTAAATAGCATAAAACTTAATTTAATAATCAAACATGTCTGTGGACAAGTCGCTAGGTTAGAGTGTGACAATGGACATATACATGTTTAGGATTGGATCTAGGGAGAGCTTGGTACTTAAGCGGTCCTAGTGACCCACCTCCTCTTCTCTGGGATCCTACCTGGTGCATAGTGTCTGTTCACTTTAGCTGCAAGCACTTGTTGATGGGCCAAAGTTCATAACTAAAACCCGAGATGAAAGAAATTACGAAAATACCCCTGTAGGGTAGATTTACGAAAATACCCCTAGGTGCTTAATGTGTGAAAACGTGTATGTTGCATTCATGAGATATATGTTGCACTTGGGTGGGTTTGATGATACGAAGGGAGATAGGTGAGGATCGCATAGTCGCTTGACGACCGTGGATCCACCGATGGGTTTAAGCCCATTATATGTTTAGCAGCCTTGCTGCAACGTTGAGTAGTGCCGCTATTGGTGCTACCTTTGGAGTGTAGGGATGGGTGGGTTGATATTTATATCCCCACAGGAGTGTAGGGTTGGAAGGGAAATGGAGTGCAATGTTGGATTTGGTATGGGAGCATTGCATTCATGTGATACTGATGTGATATGAGGTCATTATGGGCTAAGGCCCAAAACCACTAATTTTGATAGGGCTTAGGCCCAATGTGATAATCGCATGTTTTACGAAGGTTCGTACACACTGAGTTTCGAAACTCACACCCTTTTATTTAATGTTTCAGGTGACCCTCAATAGACGGCTCGACGTGGGAGAGGATTTGGAGATGGCCACATTGCAAGCTACTTAGAAGTTTTTCATTTAGTTTCGAATGACTTAAATTTAATTACTTTATCTTCATTGGGATGTAATAAGGCCTTGTATCTCCAATTTGACTTTACGTTTGGGTTATTATTTTTTCAACTGCCTAATTATTAAACTTAAATAAATTTCTAAAGTTTAACATGGTTTTCGAAATAACTATAACATATGAATGTTTTCTTAAAACATGGGCTTTCATTGTAACTTAACAAATTGCAAGGATTTTGGGTTTCTAAATCTTAAACTTATGTTTTTAACTAAACAAAGTGGTTTTGGAATTATCCCTTTGATGTGACATCACCGGATTCGGCCATAACGTCTAGGTCGGGTTTGGGGGTGTTACAGTAATAGTCTGATTTAGACCCTAGTTGGAATATTGATTTCAGGACCACAAATCTGATTCAGAAAAATATTTTAATATTATTTTTTGAGTCTTCAGCATGTGAATTAGTATGTGTGGAATTTCTGCGATTTAATTTGATCATTTGTGTGCTTAATTTGAGGCTAAATCGCATAAAATGTAAAAGTAGCCTCCTATTTGATTAAGTGCCTAATTGATTTGTCTTTGTATGTGTGAGGCGCTTATGTTGTAATTTGGCCATTAGACCATGGGATGGACAGTTATGGGCTTCTTTCATATGGCTTGCTTATTAAATTTCAAAGGTTAATTTAGTAAATAATATGCCAACATGAATTATAATAAAACAAAAGCTTAAAAATAAGCCATTATATTATGTTCATCCACCGACATTACAAAGGAAAGAAAAAGAAAAAGAGTTGTTAAGTTTCGGTAAGGGTTTAGCTTGATTCAAGGTATGTTTTGTTTCAATTTTTGATAATTTCTACGTTTTTGTAATCGTTGCTTAGTGTACTTTAAAACCCATGCTTCAATTTTGTGAATTGATGATGAATTTGAGATGTGCCATGGATGAATTCATGAGCTTTGTGAAGTTTGGTGATGAAATATGAAATATATGTGTTAGATTAACATGTTTTGTCTTTGGATTTTTGATGATTTTGAGTAATTTGGACTAAATTGAGAAAATAATATTTTTTTGGGATTAAAATATGAAATAAATGAACTGTAAGGACTTGTATGATCATAGTGAACATTCGGCTAAGCATGGGTACATGAGATTTTGTGTATTTTGTGATTTTGTAAAATAAGGACTAAAATGTCAAAATGTGAAAATATGAGGACTAATTTGTAAATTGCCCTAAATCTGTGTTTTTGGATTGAATTGAATAAATTAGTGAATAAATGGATTAAATTTGAATATGTATAGATCAAGAACCGAAGAAAACAGATTTAGATCGCGGAAAGTCGAAAGTGATTGAATAGTCGAGTCCATACGTTTATCTGAATTCGAGGTAAGTCGATATACAAATAAATGCATTTGAATTGAGTTATTTATGTATCTATGAAATTTATATTGTGACAAATATGCTCGAGATGTTATGTATATGAAATCCGACGAAGTATCGACAGGGTACCAATGTCCGAGAAGTCCCGTACGAACCTAGGAATAGTTAGGATTACAAATGTCATGACATAGGTTTCTGATATGCGATATCATGTAAGACCACGTCTGGGATGTTGGCATAGATTTGATATTTATGTGTAATACCATGTCTGGGACATTGTCATCGTATTTGATTCGTGTAAGACCCTGTCTGGGACAGTGGCATCTATATCTGAGTACATGTAAGACCATGTCTGGGACGTTGGCATTGTACGACTTTTCTAAGCATTCTGAGTATCCTATTTGGTTCTGAACGGTTCAACGGGCAAGTCCGAGAAATGAATGACTATGTGAATTGTATATTCGTTTCAGGTACATTTGATGCATATGCTTTGTTTGAGCATGAAAGGTGAGAATTATGGACTTGCACAAGAGAAATATGTGCTTTGATGTAATATGATAAAATGTGATATATGTATGACTATGATATGAGTAAAAGAGATGCTTTGAGATATGATGTGTTGGTAAGCTAAGGCTAAATAAATGAGCCAAAGAAAATGTTATGAATTTGCAATTGAGAAACATAAATGAAATTGTATTATATGATTATGTGCATTTTATGTTAAGTTTATTTGTATATGGCTTACTAAGCTTTTGAAAGCTTACTTTGTGTGTGTTTGCTTTGTTTTATAGATCGTCGAAGCTACGAAAGGCTCGGGAACCGTCTAGGATCATCACCACTCTATCAATCTCTATTTTGGTACTTTTTAATGTGTATATAGCTAAATATGGCATGTATAGGCTAGTTATTTTGGAATATGTTTGAGATATGTACATAGCCATGTGATATTGCTAGATAAATGGTTGTGTTATGAATGACTAGTCATGTCCTATGATGCTTAGTTTTGGTATAGCTTGATAGAAAATGAAATGGTCATATGAATGGTAAGCTTATTGATGCATAGTTAGCACATTATTGATGGTAAGTTTGTGATGGATTATACTTTGAAATGTATGTGATTGGATTGAACCAAATGTCTTATAAGTTGGTGTGATTGTTAAGCTCATAAGTGGTTAGAAATGATGTACATTTTGGTATGTTTTGGTTTCCTTTGATGCTTGGATTAGTGCTTAATTGTGCTTGTAGGAATGACCCAAAGTGTGGGTGGCATTTTGGCCTTGCAAATGGCCTATAATTGCCCACGCGGTTGAGCACACGGGCGTGTGGCTCGACCATGTCCCTCGTGGTTATATTCAAAACAAGTCAGACTCGACCACAGGCTGGACACACGGGTGTGTGACTAGCTATGTGGTGCAAGTCAGTAGCGACCACGGGTGAGGCACACAGGCATGTCCACGGCCGTATAGACAAGTTAGTATGTATGCCCTATTTTGACACGGCTTAAACACACAGGCATGTAGTGTGGGTGGAATTTTGGCCTTACAAATGGCCTATAATTGCCCACACGCATGCCCACATGAGCGTGTGACTTCTGTAACTTAGAAAAAGATTTAAATTTTTGAGAATTTCAGTATGGGTTCGATTTAGTCCCAGCCCTATTCTAAAGCATGTTTAAGGTCTTGTGACCTATTCGAGGGACACTTTGACCTGATTCATTGAATTATATTATGAGATGTTCGTAAAAGATTCCTGTTTGTCCGATAATACCTCTTAACCCTATTCCGGCGACGGTTATTGTTTAGGGGTGTTACAAGAATTGTAACAACCCAAAAATCCAAGTTTTGATTTTATGTGTTTTGACTTGAATAATGGATTGTTTGAGTGGTTTAGGAGTGGTTGAGAGTCTCTGAGAAACTCTGGGTTCAAACCTGGGCTTTAACAAAATTTTTACTTTTAGAGTATAAAATCCTTGAGATCTAGATAGAGGGCTTTTAAATTGTTGTGGTTAAATTATGACACAAGATGAGCTTGTAGTCTAGTGGCAGTGGCGTGATTAAGATGGCAAGGGAGCTTGAGTTCGAGTCTCCTGTTATGCAAGGGAGTATTTATTTTACTTCCTTGCCGCATGAGAAGTGGACTTTGACTAGAACTCTACAAAGTTGGAATTTGAATTGGTCAATGAGAAGTTGGTGGAGAGGATTATGGAGGAATTTGAATGAAGTTCAAATTGGATGGCTGAGTGATTTGTAGAAAGAATTGTGGAGGGTTGTTAGGATAGATTCAGGGAGCAAAGAGAGGAGTTTGAAGGGGAGTAGAATTGTGCTGAATGGGTAATTGGAGGCTCATGAATTCAGCTATGCTTGAAGGTCGATTTTGGTAAAGGTGAGTTCGGGTTTTTGCATTTTGGGGCCTTCTTGTTTATTCTTTGGTAACAGACTTCTTTCTCCTTTGTACCGAAGTTTGTGAAGGACTTGAAGTGTCGTTCGGTTTTGGCAATTCTCTTTCTCTCCTTGCATCTAGAGTTTCTTTTGGGCCTATTTTCTCTTCTTTTCTCCCCCACTCTTGAGTTTTGGTGACTTCGTTTTCCCTCTCACTCAAACACTTTGCTTTGGCCGATTATTTCCTCTCCTCCTCTTTTTCATTTCTTTCGACTTTGGCCTTGGTACATGACCGAGCCTTTCCTTCTTCAGTCGTTACTTCTTCATCTTGGTTTTTGATTGGACATCTATTCTCTGGTAATCGGTGAGTATTCTCGACTCTTTCTTGTATTTTTATCAATCTTTTTCAAGCCATCTCTCTCTACACTGTTGAAAGTTGAATACTTCTTTCTCCTCTTGATTCTCTTGTTGTCGATTGTGTTCTTTAGGTTCTAGAATTTTACGAGGGGTGAAGGAGTACTCAAGAAATACTGAAGCATTTCAAAACGTTCCTATCGCCATTCGTCTGAAAGTAACCCTGTTGCTATTATTGTGCTCAATCTAGAGTGTGTTGGTTGTATATTTTGTTGTGGCCAAATATTACTTTCCTTTACCTAGGGGTTTTGTGAGTATGATCAACCTTTGGGTTAGGCAATCGTGTCTAAAAGAGTGCACTTGTAACGCAGATATTCGGCAAGCAACAGGTGATCTATCCTAACCAGCGATCTAAGTGGGCTAAGCCACATCTGTCGATCAAGGCAAGTATTAAATCATTTTGGATAGTGGTATTGAAAGGGATTATCTAAATCCTATTGATTAAATGAATGATGGGGTATCGTGGTTGATTAGGTTTGGAATTCTCGTGGATCTTAGCACATTTTCGCAAACAGGTGTGTAATCACACTATCTCCTCTGCGAATCGGCAAAAGCCGAAAAGTTGAAACTCGACATATGAGGCCTCATGAGCGTCCGATCACTCATGTGGTAAACCGAGCCCACAATCATGGGCGATAGACTGTAGAGGCCACCACGAGCATTCTCGTGCTCTTGGGTCATTATGGGCCTCGTTTGGCTGAAATGGGCCGTGTTGGCCCAATGGGCTTGTGGGCCCCACATGGAATAAATTCATGATAAGTGTAAAATACTGGACTAGGCTATATCATTCGTATAGTCGTGACTGAATTTGGACTAAATGGGCCACACGAGCATGTGGGCCCACTTGGGCCGAATATTGGACCTTGGGCCCATTTACATCATTTTGATCATATAGGTTATCTGTGTCACTTGAGGTAGCTGTGGACCTTTGGGAAGGTTGTTATCTGCACTGAAACCCTAAAATATGTAAAATGACCAAAATACCCCTAAAGGGTAAAATTACTATTTTACCCCTAATATATAGAAATTACCATTTTACCCCTAGAGGTAAGTCGACTGATGAATGCATATTATTGTATGACTATACTGAGTAGGACATACTGCATACACGAGATATTTATGACTTGTCATACTGTATGGGTTTGGGATACCGCATGGAGGAAGTGTATCACATTCTTCGTGGCTTTGCCACAAATATCGGCATCGCGCCTTTTCTTTGCAATATCGATACTCTGCTACAATATTATTACTAGTGGCTTTGCCACATATATCATTCTTGCGCTTCTCTGCATTATTATTATTATAGGCGCCTATCTTTGTAATATTGGTGTGTTGGCTGGGTGGGTCGATTTTATCCTCACATGGTGTGTTGGTTGGTACGGGTGGTGTGTTGGCTGGACTGGGGTGGGTTGCATATGTGCACCATACTGATACTGTAATGGGCTAAGGCCCACACAACACTATTATTGAATAGGGCTCAGGCCCTGACTGTTACTGCATGATAGGTGATTACACACTGAGTTCTCGTAATTCACCCTTTTCTTCTAACTATACAGGTAATCCCCAGCCTTAGATGATTTGGAGCTGCGAGGGACTCGGAGGTGGCCACACGTTCGCTAATATTTTATTTTAGACCTAGTTATTTAAATTTTTATATTGGGTTGATATTTATGTAATAAGGCCTCTAGTGATTTTAATTTCTTTTAATTGGGTTTAATTTCTTATTTTGAAACTGCCAAACTGATACAAATAAGCTTTCAAAAATAATAATTGTTTTAAAAGACAAACACACATTTTCAAACTTCAAAATGACATTAATTAGAGTAGCTTCCGCGGGTTTTTTAACCAACTAAGAAACCACCAGTAATAAACATGGCAATCGATTAAAAACTATTTTCTCTCAACAAGCCTGATTTCGAAAAACACTTCGATGTGACACGTCTAATTCGGTCGTAACGTCTAGGCCGGATTTGGGGTGTTACAGGATCATTTCTTGAGATAATGATCCTTGTGTCTCGAGTCAGGTCTTGTGACTTAGCTCCCACTATTTTGGACCCTTAGCTTCGATGTTTCCTTTCTCCGGACAATAAACCTCAGGTCTCAAGACCAGGCAAACAATGTCTCGAGAAATGCTCAATATGACTCGAGACCAATACCAAAAAATGCACAATTTGGTCATGTTTTTTCTTGATGTTTCAAGACATGCTCCTGATATCTCAAGACTTACATGGAAAATTGCCTAGATTAAACTTATATAAGCATACAAATGACCTTCAAATAGTACCTAACATAGAATAACTTATCACCAAATCATAATGAACCAATTTAACATATGAATACACAACCAAAACTTTTGAATCATAAAACCCAATGCATCATAAAATGACCTAATTAAATGACCGGTAAGAAGCACTAAAACATATATGCATCAATATAAATCTAGTGACCAAATTGATGAAATGAACCAAACCATGCCAAACCAAATAACCAAAACTAATAAGTAAGACTTCAACTCTTCCTAGAATTAGGTACATTCCTTTCTTTAATTCTATTACAAAAGAAACATTACATTTATTTAGTTGAGCTGAGGAATGGGCCTTTGGATGATGAAAAGTCTCACATGCCATAGGAAGTCTACTCAAGACTTGTACACAAAAAGAAACACAATCATGAATTGAGCATTGAATACTCAGTGGTTCTATAAGCCGTGCTTTATATCTTATGACTTCATTTTTCTCATTTCATTTTTGCACAAATACTCATTTATATCTATTGGTTTTACATCTTTAGGTGTTTGGATTATAAGTTCAAAAACCTCATGTTTAGAAAGTGAACTTAAATTGCATCTTTCCATTTTGACCAATCTTTTTTATTTTAACGTTCCTGAACAGATTTGGGCTTAGGATACTAATTTCTTCTGTTATTCCAATAGAAAAATTACAAGCAAAAATGTTGTCAACAACTATTATTTTATTTTGGTTCCATATTTTCTCGTATTAACATAACTTATCGAGATCTCTTTATTTTCATCATTTTCATTTTCACTTTCAGGTACTTGAATTTCTTCTTGAGTTTTATAATTAGTTATGTCATGGGTCTCTTCAGGAACCCCCGCATCCACTATATGACCACCTTGAATGTTTTCTCCTCTCTTTTTACAATGATATTTATCTTTGGAACCAACCGATCTTATGCTTCAGGCATGCATTAGTTTTGTTTACTTTAATAAATTGCCCTACTGGGACTTCAATTCAAATTAAAACATTAGCTAGTATATAAGATTTGGTTGTTCTAATAAGGTAGTAAATACATTTGGTAGTTTATTTGTAAACAGAATTATATGTTAAACTTCTGGTTCACATTGCTTTGTACGATAATCTTAGATACTGATAATTAATTCCAAGTATTTTATTCATCCAACTTTTTAGTCTCTCCCCCTAATGTTAGGAAAACTATCATATAATAATTGACAACTTATGTCATAACTAAACCTCCAATTAATAGCTCAAAAATATTTATATAAAAAGACTTATTAATGTACATTCCCAACCACCAATTAGGACTCATGTTTGTGCATTATAATTAAACAATTGAAACGTATACACATACAAAAATTCAAAGATGGGAAATATTTAAAATCCTGACCAAAAGTAAATTGTAATGGGGAGTATTTATAATTTACTGACCTAAAGCGTACAAGTGTTGTAGCATGTAAATCAACATAATCTCATATTGAAATATGAAGCTTTGTTCTTATAAGTAACGGTTTAGTTATTCATCGGAGGTGGTCAATTAATAATATCTCTAAATCATTACACGTATAAATAATAGGCTTTACAAAAAAAAAAAAATCAACTTATATACAACAATCAATAAAAGCCTGAGATATGAACTCAATAATATTAGCAAGATGAATTGTCTTACTTGCATAATTTAAAATTAATTATTTAAACAAGTACTTTTGGAAACGACAAGTTGCGAGTTGATATGACATGTGATTATTTTGTATCGAAAACATCCACATGGTGAATGAATGAACTCATATTCATTTTAGAAATGTATGACATTAAATCTCAACTTTAGCTAGTGAGTTTCTAATAATCAATGTTCATTAAGAACAAGAAACACATGAGAATTCTTTTAAATTAAAGAATCTTCTAGTTCTTTAATGAATGTCCACATGAATTCTCAATTAATTTTCACATCATATATGATCCAGGATGGTCTAACTAGTCACAACAATTAGTAAATGTATTTGTATCAATAAACTTTTAGTTTATTTTAACATGTTTTTCAATTGTACTAATAATGTCAATATAAATTGTGACAATTGATAATTTTATTGTCATTCCTTTTACTTTGTACCCTTATATAAGCAGTATTACGACATTTACTTCTAGAAATGTCTAAATCAATGTGAAATTCATAATATCATTAACTCATTAAAATAAATATAATTTGCAAACAATTATATGCATTATTTACTTCAGGGAATATGCCAAAATCTTCAAATGTCCAAATTCAATTTAATGATCAAAAGAGATTATAAAATTTATTATATTTATTGCAAACATTCACTTCAAGGAATGTGCAAAACAAAGAATAATTTAGACAATATTGTAAGCATATATCATATTCGTCACCAATAAGACTATATAGATATCATCTGCTTCAAGGAATGATTAATTAGTATAAACCATTGGTCATTATGTTCTAAAAATGAACTAGCAACATTTCAAATCATCTATCTTCTTCTTATATATTTGTCAATAATGACAATATGTTCCATTTTCATAATTGTTATGTATTGCTACATTTACTTCGGGGAATGTAGCAGAACCAAGTGAATGAATAACTATTATTTTATTTAGCTACAAGAGTTTTGCATAATCAATTAACCAGAAAGATATAGTCAAGTCATGTATGTAATTTATTGTAAACAAAATGTATGGATAAAACTGACATTTAAAATATCAAACCTAATATAATGCTAGTGCTAGCAAAAAATTCATAAACCATTGTAGACATGCATGAAATTTACTTCAAAACAATACATTTCATGTTCACTAAAACATTTCTATTGATAAATGTTCATATCGTTTCTCTAAATAATTAACAAATGAAATAATATAAAACATATGAACTACCTTTAACAGCTTTAAAATAGTAACAAGTTTCTCAGGGCTATATAGTAGGAAAAATATAAGGTATTTATAAAATCAAACCACACGAGTTTTTTTTTTTTTATGCTTGTTATCAAACAACAATCGATTAATACAAACAAGGTCTGTAGAAATGCCAATGACCAAATTAATATAGTAATTCTTAGTTTTAAGTTTATAAAAAAGTTTTCAACCAAAATAATTCAAGAATTAAAAACGACAACAATTAAACTTGAAATTCTATATTAGAATCAACCCAAAAATTAATTTAGACATTCCTCACAAATTATCTTTAGAATTAAGCATGTATAAGTATTGAAAATTTTTGAATTGTATAACCAAATTAAGAAGAGATATTAGAGGAACATAATTTATATTTGAACTAAATCAAATGTGAATAATCATAAAATTCATTGGTTTATCAACACAAATTTGCATACTAAATATGTTTTAGTCAAATATATTATTTAATTATAGAATCTACAACAACAATAAGTTAATTAATATTCATTTTCATGAACAAATAAGATGCTTAAAAATAATAAGTAACCCATGGATATAAAATTTATAAATAAGACCATCACAAATATGTAAACCATATATCAAGCTGATTTAATATTTAAAGATGCTATTATTGAGAACAAGCGTAAAGATAGAGATCCAATTAACTTGTACCTTTTTTTTGTTCAACATTAAGTCTTGACCATTTTATAAATAAGTAAACAAATTAAACTCTAGTAGTAGACTTTAAATATATTCAAAATTTATCAATAGCAAACTCTCAAAGTGAATCGTATTTCCTAATTTCATAGAGATAGTGATACCAAATCTTTCACCATCCTTAAAAATATAAAAATAAAATAAGTTAATCAAAACAATTATAATTGATCATGAATTAGTTAAAAAAAATTTAACTAGATATGAAATAATAAATAAAAGAAACTTCCTGTAAAAACTTAGCATCTTGTTGTCTAAGATCTTGGAAATCATTGAGAGTAATTTTAGTATTTTGATAAAAAGAACTATCACTTTGAGCAAGATCGTGCTGATAACTTATAATAAAACTAAAAGAATACAAAGATTAAGAGACAAAGGAAGATTAAAAAAAAAATGAAAGGATAATTCATCTTTCACTTAGGAAACAATAAGTTTACACAAACCCTCTATTTATAGGGCTTCAAGTGTCATAAATTACAAAGTAGTAAGGGGGTATGGACATCCATTTATTAATGGATTTACAACATATTTTAAAATAATTAAATAAGTTTTCATAGTGGTTTAATTTGGAGAATACTTTTAATTATATATATTTTTATTTTATTTTTAAATTGTGCTTTTGAATGGTTAGCCACATGTTGATTCGTTAGTTGATTTAAGATCCGCGTTAAATTATTTAAGAAAAAAAATTAAAACGTAAAATTTTAAAATAAGATATTTAAGTGCTTGATCTACATGTGGATTTGTATATAATTTTAAAATTTATATTTAGATATAAATATATTTACTTAGATATAATTAAGAAATATTTGCTTGTATATATAATATAGATTTAATATATAATTTATAAGGAAACTAAAACTTAAATTATAAATATATACAAGAAAAATATTGAAGTATATATTATTTATCAAGGAACTCAAAATTAAACTATAAATATATATGTGCAAATAAATATATAAAATCATTGATAAACTTAAAATAATATATCAAAACATGCCTATATTAATAGGTATACACTCACCAATACGATATTGACTAGCTTGATTTGAATTATCCAAAATATAAAGTTGAAGGTAAAGTAATGTTTGAACGAAAAAGCAAACAAAACAAAAATACAACCCCTCAATTTCCGGATAACATAAGTTACAAATTTTATTCTTGAGAAAAAAAAAAAGAGTAAAAGATGTCCAGAATGGCAATATCAGTAATATATTCTATCACGGTAGCATTGAAACGTCTAGAACAACAGACACTAATATTCAGGAGTAGAAACCCCGCATATTATTCACTAATAAAACATATATAAATACATAAATGACAAGCTAATAGGAGAGCTGGCATCTAAGCCTTGGTGTGAAGATAGTCATCGATCTCCACAAAGTTTTTCACCGCAAATTCCTTAATGACGCTTGGGTCAGGGATCTCTTCACTTGCCTTCTCAAATTCACAAGACCATTTAACCAAGCTCGACTCTCCTTTGGGAATCACATTGATCTTAGCAATGAAAGTCATGTAGTATTTCATGAGATCCCCATCAAAGATGCTGTAAACATATATCTTCTGAGCTTCATCCACTGATTCAATTCTCTCCTTTGAAACCTTAACGATTGGAGAACCTATCGCAAAATTTCAATTTCATCCTCATTAATTTATCTTCGACCCTTAGGTACAATATATTTGCATTTATAAATGACATTTATATTGGAGTGGACTTTGCCTCTTCATTAAGGCAAAAACCTTGTTAAATTTCCAAAGATATTGATATAAAATAATTTTCCACATGCATAGAAGATTCATCAACTGCTTGTAAATACTTAGATGTATTTAAATTACCTTCAGCATAATTGATGAGGCGGATGGATCCGGGGGCCTTGCCATCGCCCTCGAGCACTTCAATGCTCTTGTAATCATGGGACAAGGCTTGAGGAAATATTTTGGTAGAGTCCCTAATGGATTCCCAGACCTTTTCTGCAAGAGACTTGAGCTCAACCTCCACATGAAGCTGTCCACTGCAAGCCATTGCCATGGAATTTGTATTAATTGAAAAAAATTAAACAAAATTATTTAGTTTGATAAGAAAAGTAGAAGAGAAGGTTTAATTCTTGACCTACAGCGTAGTAGCATCGACATGTTTATATAGTAGTAGAAGATAAGGGCATTGAATTTCTCGGGTACTGCTTCAACTGCCCAACACAATTATCAAAAGGTAGAAGCATGCACCTAGCGATGGCGACGATCAGGCCCCATTATCTTGCCCTTCATTGCTGCAATTCAAGAAATAGTTGGTGAAGAATTAATTGGGAGATTTTTGGTGTTTGGGTTCATTAATAGTCATGTCGGTTTGGTAGATTGGCAGGTGAGGGCAGGCCTGCCTTCTTTTAATCTCATTATCAACATATTAATTTGCCTCTTTTTCTGGCAGACTTGCAAAGTCCTAATGTTCAATCAGCAAACATGTTCATACATTAATGAGCAAAGTCCTAATGTTCAATCAGCAAACATGTTCATACATTAATGACGTTCGACATTACCTATAGAGAAATTATTTTATACCCCTTCACTACCCAGGCTTAACCAATTAAATTTTTTCATGTCAGAATATTTTCCATGTCACTTGTACAAAATCTTAAATCACATAATTCCTACCTAAATCAAATAAAAAGCCTAACTTTTTTAGAGAGAATCAATTAAAAAACTAATAACCTTAATTTTCTTGCCGGCATTGGACATGCGAGGCTTGCCAAGTATCCATTATTTCAGGCAGTTTCATCAATGGCATCGATTTTAAAGAAAATCACCACCTTTGAATGAGACTGAGAACCTCGAAAGAATAAGTGGGGATTAATGAACTCTACTCGATATTGCTCTTCTTACTTTCAGCACTTAAGGCGATTCACATATATACATAAAGAAGCATGTTGATTTGACTATTTTATATGTACTTGGATTTTTCTGGGCTGAGTCAAATGGAGTTTCAAAGGCAGATCCAAAAAATTAGAGAATTTATATAATATCAAACTTAACAAAACATAACTCTATTCATTATTTCAAGAATCTCTCAATTTACTGGTTCAATCAAGTATCAGTTGATCAAACACTCAAATTATGTTTGTATTTCCATCAAGCATTAGTTTAAGTTTTAGCTCGAAAATCTGGATTCTCGGCAAGCTTCAGCCAGTCCAGTGCAGGCGAGCAAATAAAATAATTTAATTGATTTGGAGAAACATAAATCAGCAATTTTAAAGTTGTTGTCCAACAACAAAGGTGATATGAAAAACATCTAGCATTAAAAATTTTAATTGATGAGGTCCATAGGTAATGTAGTAAGAAGGGGCTTATAAAATAAATTTTCTATAAATTTCAATAAAATTGTGAAAATAAATTTAAAATTAGATTAATTAGATTTTGTTATTGAAATAATATATTTTTTAAAGAGTTATTTAAATATCTTTGTTATATTTGCACCACATACCCCTATACGTGTCCCAATGATGCTACACATGTTTGGTGGACCTAACTAAGCCAATGAGCCTTCCAACTTTTACCGCGAATGAACCTGAGCTCATCGAATCTCATACCACATCGTATCTCTGCTGAGTATATATGAGAAGCATGTGGAGATTCAAAATCATTGATTACCGAGCTGCCTTAAGATGTCAAATCCTAGGACGTCACATCACCTTCACTACAAGGGAACTAGATATGATATCATTGTTAGTATTCTCTAAACACGTTGGCAACCTTATCTCCCAATATAAAAACCCATGCTAATAGCCGATGAGGCCTAGGTCCTGTTTCTATAGTTGAAAATTCTTCCTCTCTAACTCTCCCACAAAAAGACTAACTTCATCCTCAGTGGCTCTTTGTAATATCCCTAAACCAGGTCTAGTAGCTTCGAGTATATTTTTGGGTTCCGAGCTTGAATTTAGAAATTTATGGGTTAATAGTAATTTTTAAATTAATTTAAGAGATCAATTTCATCTAAAATCGATTAAACAATAATCCATAAAAATAAAAATACTTTTTTGGAAAATTAATTTTAAAGTAATTAAATAATTATTAGTGAAAATAATTAATTTTGGTCGAAAAATAATTTTAAAATAATTTTTATTGGGAGTTAATTTGAGCTAAATTTAAATATTAATTAAATTTGGTTTAATTGTAAAACAAGGGAAAATTTAGAGTATTTATTTGGCAAATAAACCTTAAAATTCAAAATTTCGGAGGGAAATGATTAAATAGTAAAATAAGGAAAATGTGGGAGTGGCCATTAGGCAAATTTCCCAATTTTTAAATTCTGGTGGGTTGTTTCAGTTTTAAAAACAATGCATCTAGCCTACTTTTCAAACCATTTACATCAGATTAGTGAGCTATAAATTTTGTTTTCTTTGCATGGTTTTAAAGGTCTATCAGAAGAGAATAGATCCAACGAATTTCCTTATCAAAATACTCTCTCAATTCACCTAAATTTATTCTCAAAAGTAGCCAAAAATATTCCAAAATTTCTCAAGTTTATTAAATCAAGATTTTCAATCAACGAATTTAGAGCGAATCAAAGGTAATCTTCAATCCTAAACTTGTTTTTATGAAGACTAGAAACATTTTTACATAATTTGAGAGTCAATTAAAGGATTTTTAATCAATGTCATCTTATTCAAAAGCTTAAGGTGCTTTAATGATGAATCTTAAATTTTGAGAGGAAATCCACAAACCAATGGATGTTCCGACTCAAAATGGATATATTAAAAGGTTTTTGGTTTTATTTTTCAAGATTAAACATGATTTATAAGGTAATTTAAAGAAAACTGAATTTCATCATCTTCTAGAATTAATTTTCTGGATTTTTGTAAAATTGATTTAAATGTTAAATTGATGCTTAGTTTATGTGTATTTGGTCTAGTATTGATATTTGGAAGTGATTAGGAGGGCTAGAGAGATCAATTTTATGGGGAATCGAGTTTTCGACTTGATGTTACAAATTCGATAAGGTATCTTTGTAAGTGAATTTCAATTAGCATAGTTAATTAAAAATTGTGTTTAATATAGCTTTGGAAAGGTGGTAATGTCTACTTTACCGTTGTTGAAGCTTCGAACGGAATTGAAGCTCGAAATTGCCTAGTTGATCACTTGTTTTGATAGAATAAGATTGTGTGGTGAGTGTTTCTAAGGACGATTTGGTAAATGCTATTTTTAACTAGTACCTTAATTAATGATTAAAAAAAATTAATTATGGATGAATGGTTGATTTTGCAAGATTGATATTAAATGTGCAAAAATTGAATTTGTATTGAAAAAAAAAAAAAGGTAAGTGAGTTTTTGGGTGGTGTTGTGTTATTTAATTAGAATAATTTTAAGGATGATTTTAAGCATGTGTACTAAATTTTTTGATCATGATATATTGGTGTTACAATTGGTAACTGAATATGGGAAATTTATGAATGAATTGATTGATTTAATTGGATGCTAAATGGCTATGTTACAAGTGCTACCTTCAGCATTGGTAAAATCCCTATCAATAATAGGCCGGAATGGTGGGGAAGGAGGGCCTTCTACTTCAATGGAAAGGGGGAATCACCGTTTTACAACCGCTCCTCTACAAATACCTTTCGTCTAACATGATCATGAACGAAGACAGAGAATTGCGTAGATAGGAGGACGAAACGAACTAACCCACTTGTCCTGATCAGAACGATTGAAGAAACAAAGAGAATGGTGGCCCCTTTCGCCTAGGGGCCATCGTCGGAGAACAATGTCGGGTGTAACGACCCAAACCCGGCCCAAACGCTATGGCCGAATCTGGTCCGTTACAGTGAAAACATTTTTGAAAGCCTTCATTTATTTGAAGTTGCTAAAACCATACTTAGTTTTTAATTGAAAATTTAAAACAAGTCAAGTCATTATAAAATTACTAATGTGCCTGATGGCCCGTTAAAAACGTTTGCGAGTTCATTTTAGAAAACCCATTTCATCTCATTTCATAAAAAGATAATTTAAACAAATATTCGAGCGTAAAATAAAAAATAAAATAAAAATACTAGGAGGCCTTATTACATAAAAGAAGATAAAATTTAAATTCACAATCCCATAGTAAATAAATTGAAATTCAAGGTCCGTTAAAATTTAACTCCAACGGCATGGCCACCTCGAGTCAGCCCAGCTCCACATCCGCGATCTACTCGTTACCTGAAAAATGTAAAGGAGAAGGTGAGTCACCAAGACTCAGTATGTAACCCTTCCCCCGGTTTTAAACATGTTCATACACATCATATAACAGATTAACATGCAAAACATCATGTATCCCAACCTAGCCAGCCATACGCCACTGTCTACCCCGTTGTGGTACCAAACCACTGGTGGTGCCAAACCACTGGTGACATATAGTCACGATGTGCTACCAAAGCACTGGTGTCCGTAGACACAAATCGGGTGATGGGGCCAACCCATCGTGTGATACCAAATCACTGGCAGACGATCCCATATCTCAAGTGGGGCCAACCCACGGTGGTATTAACCACAGGGACAAGTCGCTATGAGGTACCAAACCTCTGGAGGTGCCAAACCTCTGGTGACCGTAGTCACAGTGTGTTACCAAAACACTGGTGCCCGTCGGCACGATCAATACTGCCCCCTCCTCTCGTATAACCCACAGTAAATAAACGGTTACCAACAGATCATCATATGTATCATATGTATCAATAAACCATGCTTCCCAAAAGCATTAAATAATCTCACATTAATAGAGACTTACCGGGATCCTCACTTGTACCATTAAGGTACCAAATCTGCATCTATAACAAACAGATTTACATGCACAGATATTTAACACAATCTATTAATCGCTATAAGTGTGTATGTACACACCTGTCACCAACGAGGAGTCTAATCCCGAAAGTTAAAGAAATCGGCCTCCCAAGATCCACTTGTTCCTATATTTGGCCAACTGTCAATGTTAGTACCCAAAGGCCTATTCGGTCAAATCCAAAATTTAAGAGGGTTCTCTTATGGATCCCAAAACCTTACCGCGTGTCTTGAGTACTAGCCTTTTACTTCACCACCCCCTAAATCGGCACTTAACTGTTAGTAGCCTTTAAACTAAACGAATATTAACTAAATTCATAGATCCTTACCATTACTTACCTCTAAATCGATGGCTATAGGTTTGGAGGATTCAACTTATCGCGTGGAGATCCCGAAGTCCTAGGTGAAATCGGCTTCAACCAACAAGATTAGCCCATCATTAGCTTATGCCGAATTTCGGCTTTTCCTTAAGTCCAAATCTATAGATCATAAAAGTGAACACTAAACATTAGGTTAGAACCCCTTACCTTCTTCAACCGATTGGAAAGAAAGTCCCGAAACGTCCTGTACCACCTTTGGTATTCGGCCAAAGTGCCTCCAAGTAAGAGGAAAGATTTTCGGCACTTCAAGGGAGTATAGGAGAATAGGGGTCTTGGTTCACGAATAAAGGAGTTATGGAGATGTGAAGGATTCGGCCAAGGAGTTTTAAGAAAGAAAAATAAAGAGAAAACGAGGAGGAGGAAGAAATTCGGCTGCTGCAGAAAAAATCTAAAAGAGAAACCAAGGTGATAGAGGGGGTTTATAAAGAATTCAGCACTCCCCCTCCCATTGCTTGCCGTCCACTCTTCATAGGAAGAGTTTGAATTTCGGCAAACCCCCTTAATTTGCTCCTGACCAATTATTTGATTAAATTCAAATAATTTTGAACACCCAAAATAATCAAATATTAATCCCTTTAATAATCCTTTATTATCTTAATATCCTGATAATAAAATCCCTTTTAAAAGCTCATATTATCTCTAAATAATAATAAATAAAAGAGTTTAAAGAGAGGAAGACTCTCCCCCCTCTGTGCCGTCCCTTTAAAAAGCAAAAAGAGAAAATGTTGCGACTCGAACCAAGGCTCTCCTTGCTCCCCCTTGTGGCGTCACATGCTAGCTCTTAAGTGGGCTTCTTTTTGCCACTTTACCAAGGGCTTTTAGTGTCAAATTATCCCCACTTATTCTTTTAACACCCCTCTGCTAAGGCTCCTTGCCTTTTAAGTTTAAAACTAAATTTTCTTTTAAACCGAGCCAACCCAAAGCCTTAAATTGAACTCTCTTATTCCATAAATAATATTTCAGTAATTCATACATAAGAAAATAATGAAATTTCAAATAGCCCCGTTTTTGGGATGTTACAGTTCTACCCCCCTTAAAATAAATTTCGTCCCCGAAATTACTTAACTAGAAAAGGTGGGGGTATTGCTGTCTCATTACATCCTCGGGTTCCCACGTAGCTTCCTCTGTACCATGGTTCCGCCATAGTACTTTCACCAAGGGCACTGACTTCCTACGTAGAACCTTCACATCTCGGTCCAAGATCTGAACTGGTTCCTCTTCAAAAGATAAATCTGGATTCACCTCGATCTCTGCCACTGGCACAACGTGCGATGGGTCTGACCGATACCGTCTCAGCATTGATACGTGAAAGACATCATGGATCTGGTTCAGTTCGGCCGGTAACTCAAGCTGGTACGCCACTGGTCCAACACGCTTAGTCACCGTATATGGCCCGATGAACCTTGGGCTTAGCTTCCCTTTCCGTCCAAATCTTAACACCTTTTTCCAAGGCGATACTTTCAGAAAAACCTTGTTTCCCACAGCATACTCCATCTCCTTGCGTTTTAAATCCGCATAGGATTTTTGCCTATCCGATGCTTCCTTAAGACGAGACCGAATCACCTTGACTTTATCCTCCGTCTCTGTCACTAACTCTGGACCCAAAATCATGCGTTCACCCAATTCTGCCAACATGTCGGAGTACGACACTTCCTTCCATACAGTGCCTCATACGGAGCCATCTGGATACTTGCCTGGTAGCTGTTGTTATAGGCGAACTCTGCTAACGGTAGAAATTCCTCCCAACTACCACGGAAGTCCAAGACACAACCTCTTAACATATCTTCCAAGATCTGTATCACCCTTTCCGATTGTCCGTCAGACTGTGGATGGAAAGCGGTACTAAAATCCAACCGTGTGCCCATAGCTTGATGCAAGGCTTTCCAAAACCTTGACGTGAACCTGGGATCCCTATCCGAGATGATTGATGTTGGAACCCCATGCAATCTTACTATCTCCGAGACGTATACAGCTTAGCTAGCTTCAAGAGAGAAATCCATCCTCACCGGTATGAAATGAGCCGACTTTAGTTAACCTGGTCTACTATTACCCAAACCGCATCTTTCTTCTTCGGGCGTAAGGGTAGCCCACTAACAAAATCCATAGTGATCCGCTCCCACTTCCATTGGGGAATCTTCACCGGTCAAGCAACCCCGACGGCAAATCGATGTTCACCTTAACTTGTTGACAAGTCGACACTTACCAACAAACTCTGTTACTTCACGCTTTAACCCGCCACCAAAATCGCTTCTAAGATCCCTATACATCTTGCTTCCTCCCGGATGCATAGCGTAAGGGCTGCTATGTGCATCATGGAGAATCTTCTGCCTCAACTCCACATCCTTTGGCATACACGCTCGCCCTTGGAAGCATAATACTCCATCACTCGACAGGTTATATCCTTCCAAACCACCATCCTGAACTTGTGCTCTCTTAGCGTTCAACCCTTCATCCACTAATTGTTTTTCCTTAATTTCCTTTATCCACGTCGGCTTAACTTGAAGTTCTGCCAAGAGGCTTCCATCATCATATAAACTCAACCGAGCAAACATTGCTCTTAAGTCCGTCACGACCTTCCGGCTCAATGCGTCAGCTACCACGTTGGCCTTGCCCGAATGATACTCGATCGAACAATCGTAGTCCTTTAAAAGTTCGATCCACCGACGCTGTCTCAAGTTAAGATCCTTCTGGGTCAAAAGATACCTCAGACTCTTATGGTCTGTGTAAACTATCGATTTCTCCCCATAAAGATAATGCCGCCATATCTTTAGAGCAAAACGATCGCCGCTAACTCCAAGTCGTGCGTTGGATAGTTCAATTCATGAGGTCTTAGCCGACGTGATGCATAGGCTACTACCTTCCTCTCTCGCATCAAGACACATCCCAAACCAAGATGAGACGATCACAATAAACGGTGAACAACTTCCCTCGCTTCGCGCACCAAAATCGGAGCTTCCACAAAATTTTCCTTAGCTTATCGAAGCTTTCTGCTTTGCTTCTCCGACCATACAAATGGGACTCCTTTTCTTAGTAGCTTCACAACTGCGGTGCTGCGATCGAGAAAACCCTTCTACAAATCTCCGATAATACCCCGCTAGACCTAGAAAACTTGGATTTCCCCACCGACCTAGGCGGTTTCCAATCCAATACCGCTTCAATCTTGCGAGGTCCACCCTAATCCTTCCTGCGACACTACGTGACCTAAGAAAGCTACTTCCCTTAGCCAAAATTCGCACTTACTGAATTTGGCATATAATTGCTTCTCCCTTAGTACTTGCAACACTATTCGTAAATGCTTGTCATGCTCTTCCTCCGCCTTAGAGTACACCAGATGTCGCCAATGAATACCACGACGAATTGGTCTAGGTATCTTCTTTGAAATACTCTGTTCATCAAGTCCATAAATGCCGCCGGCGCGTTGGTCAACCCGAATGGCATTACCAGAAACTCGTAATGTCCATATCGAGTTCTGAATGCCGTCTTGTGAGCATCAACCTCTTTTACCTTCAATTGATGGTAACCCGACCTAAGGTCTATCTTTGAAAACACCGCGGCACCTTCAGGTTGGTCAAACAAGTCATCGATCCGAGGCAACGGATACTTGTTCTTGATCGTTAACTTGTTTAACTGACGGTAGTCGATGCACATTCGCATGGACCCGTCCTTCTTCTTGGCAAATAGCACAGGTGCTCCCCACGGGGACATGCTTGGTCGAATAAACCCTCTATCCAAGAGCTCCTGAATTTGAGCCTTCAGCTCCACCAATTCCTTTGGTGCCATTCGATATGGTGCTATAGACACAAAAAGCCGCTCCGGTAGTAAGTCAATACCGAATTCAACTTCTCGATCCGAGGCGGACTGGAAGTTCTTCCGAATACGTCAAGAAATTCCCAAACGTTCGAACCTCAACTATCGACTCCTTAGCTTCCAAAGCACGATCCGAACCAAATATGCCTCGCAACCTTTCTTGACCATCTTTTCGGCCTTTAAGGCCGACACCACATTGGATAGGTAATTCCTTCTATCACCTATCATAACCACTTCATCGCCCTCAGCCGTCTTAAGCACCATGCGCTTAGCCGCGCAATCCAAATTTGCCTGATACTTAACTAGCCAATCCATTCCAAGGATCAAATCGAACTCTCCGAAAGGTAGTTCCATCAGATCGGCTACAAATACGACCCCTTGGAGTTCTAGGGGTACATCTCTATAAAGTTTGTCTACTACTACAGAGTGTCCTGGGGGCTTAGCACGACATCTTCCTAAGAGTAGTCTCTCGAGTCTAGGTCCATAGTTCCTACCACACTACTAGCAATGTGCGAGTGCGTCGAACCCACATCAATTAATGCAACATAGGGTAAACCAAATATTAGAAACGTCATCGGTTATGACGTCCGGTGCGTCTCCTCCTCAAGCGGCGCCTCATTTGCATAGACTAAGCCAGTGCCGCCTAGCCTGCAGTGCTACCCAACCTCTCGCCTGGTTCCACGACCTCGGTTGAAACCGGTGTTTCCTCTGCCATTGCCCCACCCCTCCGTGGTGGTCCAACATTTACGCCCCGAGCGCGATTCTACCCTTCCGGGCCGATCCTTAGTCGCCTTTTGAGGACGATCCCTTACCCGATGCTCTAAAGACCCACACTCAAAACAACCTTTGTTACCGGTCCAACAACCTCCCCAATGGGTTTTTCCACAATGCCAGTTGCTGAGTCGGCCTTTGATTAGTAGTCGTGGGCTTTCCTCCCCGATTCGGCCCACTCGGCCTAGCCCGCTTCTGAGCATTAGTGTTACCCGATCCAGCTGACCCAAATCCTCTCTTCTGATTATTCCGACTATAGTTTTGTCTCACAAATCCTTAACCCCTTCGACCACCTTGGCCTTCTCCACAAGAGATGAGAACTCACGCACTGCCGCGGGGCAATTAGTAATCTCGGATCATCTCTCGAGCCGTCCTCAAAGCGGACACAGCGCTCATGTTCGGTGGCTACGATTCCTCTGGCATACCTACTTAGCCTTAAAAACTCCGCCTCATACTCGGCCACCGACTTAGTTCCTTGCACTAGACCTAGGAAGGCTTTCCTTTGAGCATCAGTGTAACTAGTGCCCACATACTTCTTCTGAAAGGCCGTTTTAAAGTAATCCCACGTGAGATCATCAGCCGCGGCTCCATCCCGGACAGTCAGCCACCACTGGTACGCTTCATCCTTTAGAAGCGACACCGCCCCTTTCAGCTTCTCCTCCTCAGTCAGGTCGAGATCATCCATAACCCTTTCCGTAGATTCCAACCAATATTCTGCGGCACTGGGCGCCACTCCTGAGACACCACGGAATACCTCGGCCCCGTTAGATCGAATTCGCTCGGGAACAGACTTCCGAGCTCCCAAATTCCCACCAGCCCCGGCCACCATCTCCAACACTCGCAAAACAGCTTGCGACACAGCCTCTCCCACCGCGGTCCGTCCCGCGACACCGAAAGTAGGAGGTGGTGGTGGTGGTGGTACCTGCGTTCCCGAACCTTGGCCTGACCTGACGGGTTCAGACACCGTCATTCTACCCCTACCGCGTCCACGACGTCCACGTCCTCTAGAACTCATTCTATCTACTGCGCTTTAATCTGATTAAGAAAATTTTATGTGTTAGCATTTGTTTCACTTTCTTATTCGCGAAGAAATTTTATGAACAGGATTTAATTAGGGGTTCTTTCGAAGCATAAGGTTTCAGCTTCTATCCTAGTTCACACAAAGAGTTCATGCATCCATTCCTTAATGCTTTCCATACCTATTCACTCTTCTGACATTTCTCGCCATTTCTAACCTGTGGGTATTTTAGTCATTTTCCTACAGGGTATTTTAAGTAAATAAAGAAATTTTAAAACTTTAGTAAAGTAGGTCATTTTGAAATTCCCAAAGCGGAGGATATTTACAAAAATTGTAAAATCGTAATCGCTTTTGAAACCGAGGGTATTTTGGTAATTTGTCAATCGTGGGCAATTTTGTCATTTTGATAAATCGTGATATTTTCGATAGTTGTAAAACTTCGAGGTCCTTTCTGAAAATTTTCCTTTTCAAATAGTGATGTTGGTAAAGTTTTCCAAAGATCAGGGTCATTTCGGTGATTTTCACAAATTGAGGGTGTTTTCGTAATTTTCTAAAACCAAAATTTTTCAAAGGTTGATTTTCAAAACTAAGTTGTTGGATATTTGTAAAGTAGTCGAAATTTTGAGCAAAACCATTGAACGGATATTTTATGAGTCGTGGCGTTTTAGTAATTTTACCCTCTAGGGCATTTTTGTAATTTTCCAAAAATTTGAGTTTTTCTAGGGAAACGTTGCAAATATGAGGTTTTCTGATTTGAAAGAGTTGTTGCAAGAGGTTTGAAAACATTTGAGTTGTTGTTGTTTCGTTCTGTTTCGAAAACATGGCTAATTCCCTTTTCGGGTTTTAGTCATTAGGTTTAGCCTATGACCGAGCCCTTTTGGTCAGGGTGAACCAAAGCTACGCACCAGGCAGGATTCGAGTGAAGAGGAGGTGGGTCACGCGGACCGCTTAAATACCAAGCTCTCACCGAACCTTTCTAGACATGCGCACAGAGGTTGCCATACCACCGAGCCCTCTGAGTTAGGGTGAACCGAAGCTACGCACTGTGTAGGATACCCGCGAAGAGGAGGTGAGTCACACTGATCGCTTAAATACCGTGCTCTTCCGATCCAATCCTCGACATGCGTACAGGGGTTACCACACCCTAGCTCACTTGGCTAAGTCATAGATTGGTTTAGTTCTTTAATGTCTTATGTTCGGTTCATGTGTTTGAGTAATCTAATCCTAGGGTTCAAGTCCTATAAGTCTATCTACGTTCCATACTTCCTACCCTTCTACAGAATATAATTCACCAAGAGGTTCAAAAGTACTTACCTGGGCGGATCGGTGCCGGAGACTCGGGCCATGCTGTCCAAAATCCAAAAATCATTTTATAAGGCCTTCTAAAACATTTTTGGGCCTTGGGCCCTGCACAAGAGCTTTGAACTGGGCTCGATACCAATTTTGTAACGACCCAAACCCGGCCCAAACGCTATGGCCGAATCTGGTCCGTTACAGTGAAAACATTTTTGAAAGCCTTCATTTATTTGAAGTTGCTAAAACCATACTTAGTTTTTAATTGAAAATTTAAAACAAGTCAAGTCATTATAAAATTACTAATATGCCTGATGGCCCGTTAAAAACGTTTGCGAGTTCATTTTAGAAAACCCATTTCATCTCATTTCATAAAAAGATAATTTAAACAAATATTCGAGCGTAAAATAAAAAATAAAATAAAAATACTAGGAGGCCTTATTACATAAAAGAAGATAAAATTTAAATTCACAATCCCATAGTAAATAAATTGAAATTCAAGGTCCGTTAAAATTTAACTCCAACGGCATGGCCACCTCAGTCACCCGACTCCACATCCGCGATCTACTCGTTACCTGAAAAATGTAAAGGAGAAGGTGAGTCACCAAGACTCAGTATGTAACCCTTCCCCCGGTTTTAAACATGTTCATACACATCATATAACAGATTAACATGCAAAACATCATGTATCCCAACCTAGCCAGCCATACGCCACTGTCTACCTCGTTGTGGTACCAAACCACCGGTGGTGCCAAACCACCGTGACATATAGTCACGATGTGCTACCAAAGCACCGTGTCCGTAGACACAAATCGGGTGATGGGGCCAACCCATCGTGTGATACCAAATCACTGGCAGACGATCCCATATCTCAAGTGGGGCCAACCCACGGTGGTATTAACCACAGGGACAAGTCGCTATGAGGTACCAAACCTCTGGAGGTGCCAAACCTCTGGTGACCGTAGTCACAGTGTGTTACCAAAACACTGGTGCCCGTCGGCACGATCAATACTGCCCCCTCCTCTCGTATAACCCACAGTAAATAAACGGTTACCAACAGATCATCATATGTATCATATGTATCAATAAACCATGCTTCCCAAAAGCATTAAATAATCTCACATTAATAGAGACTTACGGATCCTCACTTGTACCATTAAGGTACCAAATCGCATCTATAACAAAAGATTTACATGCATGCACAGATATTTAATACAATCTATTAATCGCTATAAGTGTGTATGTACACACACATCACCAACGAGGAGTCTAATCCCAAAGTTAAAGAAATCGGCCTCCCAAGATCCACTTGTTCCTATATTTGGCCAACTGTCAATGTTAGTACCCAAAGGCCTATTCGGTCAAATCCAAAATTTAAGAGGGTTCTCTTATGGATCCCAAAACCTTACCCGCGTGTCTTGAGTACTAGCCTTTTACTTCACCACCCTAAAATCGGCACTTAACCAAGTTAGTAGCCTTTCGGCTTAAACGAATATTAACTAAATTCATAGATCCTTACCATTACTTACCTCTAAATCGATGGCTATAGGTTTGGAGGATTCAACTTATCGCGTGGAGATCCCGAAGTCCTAGGTGAAATCGGCTTCAACCAACAAGATTAGCCCATCATTAGCTTATGCCGAATTTCGGCTTTTCCTTAAGTCCAAATCGATAGATCATAAAAGTGAACACTAAACATTAGGTTAGAACCCCTTACCTTCTTCAACCGATTGGAAAGAAAGTCCCGAAACGTCCTGTACCACCTTTGGTATTCGGCCAAAGTGCCTCCAAGTAAGAGGAAAGATTTTCGGCACTTCAAGGGAGTATAGGAGAATAGGGGTCTTGGTTCACGAATAAAGGAGTTATGGAGATGTGAAGGATTCGGCCAAGGAGTTTTAAGAAAGAAAAATAAAGAGAAAACGAGGAGGAGGAAGAAATTCGGCTGCTGCAGAAAAAATCTAAAAGAGAAACCAAGGTGATAGAGGGGTTTATAAAGAATTCAAAGACTCCTCTCCATTGCTTGCCGTCCACTCTTCATAGGAAGAGTTTGAATTTCTAAGAAACCCCCTTAATTTGCTCCCCACTCCAATTATTTGATTAAATTCAAATAATTTTGAACACCCAAAATAATCAAATATTAATCCCTTTAATAATCCTTTATTATCTTAATATCCTGATAATAAAATCCCTTTTAAAAGCTCATATTATCTCTAAATAATAATAAATAAAAGAGTTTAAAGAGAGGAAGACTCTCCCCTCATGCCATCCCTTTAAAAAGCAAAAGAGAAAATGTTGCGACTCAACCAAGGCTCTCCTTGCTCCCCTTGTGGCGTCACATGCTAGCTCTTAAGTGGGCTTCTTTTTGCCACTTTACCAAGGCTTTTTAGTGTCAAATTATCCCCACTTATTCTTTTAACACCCCTCTGCTAAGGCTCCTTGCCTTTTAAGTTTAAAACTAAATTTTCTTTTAAATCGAGCCAACCCAAAGCCTTAAATTGAACTCTCTTATTCCATAAATAATATTTCAGTAATTCATACATAAGAAAATAATGAAATTTCAAATAGCCCCGTTTTTGGGATGTTACATCGGGGACAGGGCGAGAACCTTCCTTTGGTTACACCCTTTAAGTTAAAGGTTGGTTTTTCCATATAAAGGGAAAAGACGTACTCAAGCATGCCAAGAATGCTCTTCGAGCTTCCCTTATATTATGGAAAGGTTTGTAGAAAGGGGCTTTTTAACATATCCCATAACATAAATAAAGTAGGGGCTTCAAAGCTTGTAGTTTAAGGGTGTGCAGGTTTGGAATCCTATAGATAATCATTTTGTCACATTAAATTAAGCACAATAATGACTGGTTTATATGCTATATTTGACTGAATATATTGGCAACATGCATGGTGGATCCATTGAATATAGTTCGCATGCCATAGGTTTTGTAGGTACTCACCTTTATTTGTGACATTGTGAGCATATGGCCCTAGGTGGGCTGATTTGTTTGGAGTAGATGAGGGAGTGTTAAGCATGAGTCTCCACTCAATGGGTTATTTGAGGCACTATAAGGAAGCGCGTGTTTCGGCCCGCTCAACTCGGTGGATTGTATTTGATATTTATGGGAGTTCTGAGATTCATTTTGTATGATGACCCGATTATGCCATGAGAAATGAATGCCAATATATTTATATATGATTATCGCTATATCAATGGATAACTGAAAGCCATGAATAATTGATTTTTGGTATTGAAAATACTTATGGAAATTTAATTGGCATGTTTAATTATTTTTGGTTGACAATTAGTGAATAATTGGTTGTGAATTAAGCATGAATTGGATGTTAATTTACTTATTTTTTATTAACATTCAGTAAGCTTTTTAAAACCCCACACTCTCACATTCGTGCAGATAATTGTCAGGATTAAGGAGCTGAGGAGCTGAGCAAGAGAGTTCCAAGAGATTTAGGCTTGGTAGAGACTATAATCGAGCATTGTGGAACTCTAGGGAATTAGTTTAATTTTGGTTGTAATTGGACTTTGGACATTTTATTTTGGATGGTTTTATAATAACTTTGAACCATGTTTGAGTTTAATTATTGAATGATTTATGGTGTTTTGTTGCTTGATAACACAGTGTGTGAAGCATGAAATTTTTACTAATGTTTGAATAGATGAAGCTTCCACGGAGTGGTTTACTAGCGACTAAGGTACGCCACTTGTTTGATTTATTCGGTGTTGGCTATGCATGAAATTGATTGCCTAATTCTATTTAATTAAGGCTCAATTGATGCCCATAAATTCAATTGAAGGTGTATGTATATATATATGTTAATTAATCATAGTTAAATCAGATTTAATTGGTCGTTAAAATATGTAAAATTGGGTTTTAAAATGAGTTTTATTGCAAAAATAGGTGCAGTGGTTTTCACACGGGCATGTGCCTATCCATACGGGTGTGTGGGATTTCCACACAGGAGTGTGCGATCTGGCTAAAAGGTTTTCAAGACATGGGTATGGGCATTTGGTGACATACGGTCTGGGGGACACGACCGTGTGGGTTTTTGGGGGTTTAGATTTTTGTCTTTTTAAATTGGTATTCTAATTTCTTTTAAGTTACAATTTAGTCCTGAAAATTGTTTAGTCTAATTAGATCCCTAGATGACAAGGAAATTTGGTATAAATTTAGGATTAGTCTCGTAATGGTAAAAATCGATAGAAACACACTTAATTTGTAAATTAGAATAGGTCTTGATAGTTGGTATTTATTACAATTTAATCCCTAATAATAAAAATTGAATTAGACATAGCAAATGAACTCAATTTAAGCTGAAATTTTTAGGCTTGCATAATTTTTACTAAAAAAAGGTTTGTAAATATTTAGATATAAAGCTAGGCTAGTTTTACCATAGGTGGTAAAATGATGAAAATGCCTTTAGATTAAATTACCCAGAAAAAGTTTAAAATTGGTTCATAATTTGCTTCTGCATTAATAAATAACTAATATTTAAATAATATTAAGGTGTTAAAAGGTCGGGATATGTCTTGGGTGGTCGTTAGCCATATAGTCACTTAGGTGGCTAATGTAACACTTCAAATTTGAGCCTGTCTGTCCTGGTCAGGTTTGGGGTCACATTTGGTGGTATAAGAGCTCTAGTTTAAAATTGTAGACTAACCTAGACTGGTTAGGCTGCTTGAATATTAATGACATTGGAATATTATGTTTGCTGGCTTGTGACGATTAAAAATTTCGTATTTTTGTCTATGCATGATCTTTGTGATATAAATTGTTCTTGGGATAGGATTGGGAATACAATGCCCTATAGGAACTATACTTAGTTAATCCTAGATCTCTTGTTGCTATTCATTTCTAGTACGTTTTCTTTACTCATATCTTTAGTATACGATAGTCGTTATACCTCTGCGTTATGATCGGGGTATTATGGATGAAGATGTGCCATCGCGAGACGATGCTCTGATGGACCATGTTGAACACTTCATGTTTGAGATGGTAGGAGCACTACAATGTATCGTTGGTGCCAACGCTACTCCGGCTCATCAGGGTTTGCCACTGGAGCGCTTACGAGCGTTAGAAGGCAAGGAGTTTCGTGGTGTTAGAAGTGGTGATCCAACATTTGTAGAGTATTGGTTGGAAGGTGTTGTTCATATTCTCGGTCAAATGGGTTTCTTTGACGAGGATAAGATGGGTTGTGTCATGTCACTATTGACGAGCGAGGCTCACAGATGGTGGATGACTGTCGAGAGAGGTACTGCGTTAGATCGTCTAACTTGGGACTTCTTCTTAGTATCATTTTAGAGGAAGTCTGTGGGCAAGCAATATCCAGAGGCTAGAAAGACGGGAGTTTATGGATCTTATTCAGGGTACTCTGTCGATAGACGAGTACGAGGTTAAGTTTGTTCAGTTAAGCCAGTATGCTCCCGAGTTGGTGTCTTCTGAGGTGAACCATTGTAAGAGGTTTAGTTTTGGGTTGAATCGTGAGATTAAGCTCTATTTGGTTTGCTCAAAATATTAAAGTCTTTGACGAGTTAGTGGAGAAGGCTCATGCATTAGAGGAGACTTTGTGGGAGGAGCCCAAAGCTACTTCGTCTAGAGCTGTTAAAAGGTCAACTGAGGCTGCTATTGGTTCTAGTCGTAAGGGTAAGAGAGGTCAATACGGTAGATCTAGATAATGTGTAGCTAGTGGCCATGGTCATGATAGGCAGGTTGCGAGAGTTGAGGCTAGTTCTATTGATTAGGGTGCTATTGCATGGCTAATAGTGAGCATTGTAGTCGATGTCATCGTGGTGAGTGCTAGAGGATGACGGGTGCTTGTCTTGTCTGCGGTTCGATGGAGCACCATGTGAGTGAATGCCCGAGGAGAGCCATTGTTGTTTGCAATTAGCCTATTACTATTGTTGCTGCTACACCTACTCCAGCTCGAGGTAGAAGCCGTGGCAGAAGTGATGGTGGTAGAGGTGCTAGCCAGCATGGTGCTGCTGCTCAAGGTGGTGATGGTGGTCCTGCCAAAGTATATGCAGTGAGGAAGCCTTGGACAAGAAAGGCCACTGATATTATCATAGGTACTTTCACGCTACATTCTTTTCCTCTACAAGCTTAAGTTGATTCTTATGCGACGAGGTCATTTATCCTGAGAGACATAGCCAGAGTGTAACACCCCTAGACCAGGCCCAAACGTTATGGCTTAATCTGGGAATGTCACATCAAAGGGATAATTCAAAACGATATTGCTAAGTTAAAATTTTATGGCCTAAAAGCCCAAAATCCTTGAATCTTGCTAAGTAATGATTAGAGCCCATGTTTAAATTTAAGAAATTTATCCAGGTTCAACAATTAAGTAAACAGTTGAAACAAAAACAACAAAACTCAAAATCTAAAGTCAAATTAGAGTACAAGGCCTTATTACAACCCAACGGAAACAAAGTAATTTAAAACTATGTCTTTCAAAACAAATTAAGAACTGCTTGCAATGTGGCCACCTCCGAGTCCTCTTTTACGTCGAGCCGTCTACTGAGGATCACCTGAAACATTTAATAAAAAGGGTGTGAGTTTCAAAACTCCGTGTGTCAAACCTTGGTAATCCAATCAACATACAATTATTACATTGGGCCTAAGCCCTATCAAAAATGGTGGTCTTGGGCCTTAGTCCCCAATGACCTCATATTACATCAGTATGATATGAATGCAATGCACCCATCCCAAATCCAACCCTGCACTCCATTTCCCTTCCAACCCTACACTCTTGTGGGGATATAACTATCAACCCACCCATCCCTACACTTCAAGGGTAGCTCCAATAGCGGCACTACTCAAACGTTGCAGCAAAGCTGCTATAATGGGCTTAAAGCCACCAGTGGATCCACGGTCGTCAAGCGACTATGCGATTCTCAAATCTTCCTCCGTATTATCAAAACCCACCCAAGTGCAACATATATTTCATGAATGCAACATACACAATTTCACACATTAAGCACTTAGGGGTATTTTAGTCATTTCACTACCTAAGGGTATTTCCTTAAATCTACTCTAAAAGGGTATTTAGGTAATTTTGTAAAATAGGGGTATTTTGGAAATTTTGTAAATCAGGGATGTTTTGGTAATTCTACAAATCAAGGGTATACTAGAAATTTTACAATTTGGGGTATTGTAGTAATTTTGTAAATCTAAGGATATTTTTGAAATTTTCAAATTAAGGGTATTTGGTAATTTTCAAACTAAGGTATTTGGTAATTCTTCAAATTCAGGGGTGTTTTGGTCCCTCTCGGGTTTTAATTATGAACTTTGGCCCATTAACAAGTCCTTGCGGCTAAAGTGAACAGACACAACGCACCAGATAGGATTCCAGAGAAAAGGAGGTGGGCCACTAGAATCGCTTAAGTACCAAGCTCTCTCTAGATCCAATCTGAGACATGCATATGTCCGTTTCCACACTCTAACCCAGCGACTTGTCCACGGGCATGTTTAATTATTAGCTTAAGTCTTATGAGGTTTAAGAGTTGTTTAGAACTAGGCCTAAAGTCCATTAAACCCTAGCATACTTGTCAACGTCCCCATAAAGCCCATCAAGCCCATTTCACGTTTATATAGCCCAGTAAGCCCAAATAACATCCTTATGACTCATTAGGCCCAGATCTCATTCATGTGGCCTATTAAGCCCAAAACAATCATGTAACATGCATGACTAACTCAATTCATATAACCAAATCAATCAATTTCATCAAGCTTAGCTTCAGGGCCCACCAGGCCCATTTAGCCACTTTCACCTTTTCGGCTTTCCGGCATTGCTGATATCATGTGTGTGTAGTGTTTGTACACACTTGGTTACTACGATGTGCTATACTATCCTTGGTCTTGAACTAACAACCAACCAACCTTCAATCAATCACCTATACTTAATCAAAATATTTACCAAAAGCCGAAGCCTCAGCGTAACCTTACCGTGTGCCACTAGGTTCTAATAGCCCTTCCTTAGCTACTGATCATGAGTATCCCCTAAATCTGCACTCACACATACACCATCAACTTCAAGTGACTCATAATCCACACAAGTCACCCCTATAGGTCATACTCACATTCGGCCATTTACTTAAACCATAATGGAGTTGAGTACACTTACACTTTGCTAACGATCCTTACCACGCTTTCGATCTCTGAACCTTACCCTTGTTAATGCAAGATTAACAACAATGAGAAGTTAGATAGCCCTTCGGCTTTTAACAAAACACACAAAGGGGTTAATTGAATACTTACCGAATCCACTTTTGCTATTGCGGCCTAGATAGCTATTAAACTAGATCCGACTTTTAACACTTGACTGAGAGTAGGTAACAATCGATTTGTGATGGAGGAAAACAACAAAGATTCGACACGAATAGGGATTTCGGCAAGAAAGATGATGATACTTCGACAATAAAAGAGTTTGGCTATGAGAGAATTCGGCAAAAAGGGATTCGGCTATAGGAGATTTCAGCAACAAGGCAAGGTATTTTTGGTTGTGGAAAAATAAGGTTTCGGCAAGGAAAAGAAAAAGAATGGAAAATTCGGCATTACCTAGGACCCCAAATTCGGTACACACATATTTATATAGCCTATAGCTGAAACTTAGCCACCCCTAAAGTCCAATTCGACACCACTTCGTCCACTACTCCTCTCCTAATTTTTCTCCATGATATCTCCCTTATCCTTCTCCTAAATTCTCTCAATTTATCACTTCTCCTTAGAGTCCCTCTACACGCCACTTCTAGCCCTCTAAAAGCCTAAAATTAAACTCTAAAATAAAGCTAAGCTAGCACTCGAACCTTAGACCTTCCTGCATGCGTATGTCGCCACCTCTCTATACCTTCGTGGCGTCACTTAGCCACTTCACCACAGGCTTCTTTGTGCCATTTTTCACTTATTTTTATTTAAAAGCCCACTACTCACAACCTTGATTCCTTAATTAATTAAATTAAGAATCCTCTACCACAAAACTCGAATCCAGAGCTACACACCTAGACACTCCAAATTCATTAAACCTTTAAAGCCATCATGTCATTTGTCATTTTCTTGCTCACGTAAAAATTTTATGAGACCCAAAGCCCAATAGGTCCAATTTTTCTAGGCCCAAATTTGGGGCGTTACAATTCTACCCCTTAAAGAAATTTCGTCCTCGAAATTTCTAACTACTAAACGCACAGCTAAAGTCACACCACTATGCTTCCGCTGCGCACTCTGATTTAATAACACATAAACATTGCATGCATACAGTTTCTGTACCCAAAAATATCGCATCCACACAAAACATACCTGACTTAATGGTGATTGAACACGCTCTTGACTTCCTCTAGTATTCACCCGGATAACGCCTTCTGCAATATTCGCAAGCCAAAAAGTTTGGACACTCCACCACAAAACTCGAACCTAGAGCTTCTCTAACACACCTAGACACTCCAAATTCATTAAACCTTTAAAGCTGCCATGTCATTTGTCATTTTCTTACTCACGTAAAAATTTTATGAGACCTAAAGCCCAATAGGCCCAATTCTTTTAGGCCCAAATTCGGGGCATTACATAGAGAGTTAGGGATTGCTATAGAAACATCTAGATAGAGTGTTACGATTAAGATCCCTTTAGGTGATAATGTAGTGGTGGATCGGTGTATCGTGATTGTCTTCTGATGGTTCAAGGACATGTATTTTCGGTTGTTCTACTTGAGTTGCCATTTTGAGGTTTCAATATTATTTTGGGTATAGATTGGTTGTTCGAGCATCAGACTTAGGTGGATTGTGAGGCGAAGTTGGTGACTCTGTGTGGTGCTGGCGGTTAGGAAGTTGTTATTGTTGGTGAGAAGTTTGAGTTGCTATCGAATGTGATTTCTTCGCTTCATGCTGATAAGTTGGTTCGAAAAGATTGCGAAGCTTATATAGCCTATATCTTGAATACCGATAGTAAGGAGATGAGTTTGGATGAGATTCGGGCTGTCTATTATTTTTTGGATGTTTTTCCTAATGAGTTGCTTGGTATACCGCCAGATAGAGAAGTTGAGCTCGGTATTGAGTTCTATCCCAATACTACTCTAGTGTCTATTGTACCCTATCACATGGCACCTAAGGAACTAAAAGAGTTGAAACTACAGTTGCAAGGGTTGTTGGATCGTGGGTTCATTCGTTCGAGTGTGTCTCTATGGGGAGCACCGATTGTTTGTGAATAAGAAGGATGGGACTTTAAGGTTGTGCATCGATTATTGCCAGCTGAGTAAGTTGACCATCAAGAATAAGTATCCACTATCGAGGATTGATGATCTATTTGACTAGTTTCGGATAGCTTCAATTTTCTCAAAGATTGATCTAAGGTCTAGGTATTATTAGTTGAAGGCTAAAGATTTAGATGTGATGAATACTGGTTTCAGGACTCAGTATAGTCATTACTAGTTTCTTGTCATGCCACTCGGGTTGCCGAATTCACCTACCATATTAATGGACATAATGAATCGAGTATTCCATTCCTACCTAGATCGATTCGTAGTGGTTTTCATAGATGATATATTGGTGTATTCTCGATCATAGGATGAGCACGATGAACAGTTGAGAGTGGTTTTGCAAGTTTTGTGGGAGAAGCAGTTGTATACGAAGCTAAGCAAGTGTGAGTTTTGGCTTCGTGAGGTGGTTTTTCTGGGTTGTGTCATTTTAGTTGAGGGTATTCGAGCTGATCTGAAGAAGGTTGAGGTGATTTTAGATTGGAAGCCGTCGAGGATTATTTTTGAGGTCAAAAGTTTCTTAGGGTTAGCTAGTTATTACTATTGCTTTGTCGAGGGGTTTTTGTAATATCCTGAAATTGGGCTTGTGCATTTTTGCTTAATTTTATGAAATAGCATGTCTTATGTGTTATGGATGTGTTGTGTGCATTTTAGAACCTTGGAAATGTAAGGAAATGTCTTAGAAAATATTAAGTTTTGAGCTTAAAAAGAGGGAACTAAAGCAAGGTGGCCTTAAGAGAATTAGTAGGGAGAATATGACACACAAAGAGGCTCGGAAAAGTGGCTTGGAGGCACCACTTAGGGCCTCTGGAAATGACGCCATATGCAGTGCAAGGAGGGCTGGTGTTCGAGTCACAAGGGAAGTAATATTTTGGGATTTTAATTTTCGGCAAATAGGGAGTAGAGGTGGACGGCATAGGGGGACTGAGGAAGGAGTTTTAGATGGGTTTGGATTCTTTTAAAATTCGGCTAAAGCTAAGGGGATAATTGTAGATTTATTTTTAATTATTTTAAATAAAGGAAGAAGAGTTAAAAGAGGAGAAAAGCAAGGAAAGGCTAGTGTTTGTGTGTTAGCCGAAATCCTTAGCAAGAGTGTTCATCTTTTTACTTTGTTTTTCTTTTCCTTCTCATAGCCGAATTTCCACTCTACTCTCTCTCAAAGTTTTCTTTTCTCTTATTTGTTCTAGTCGAAACCTTCTACTCCTTGGTTCACCATTGCCGATTCTTCCTAAACTCATATCCCTCTCTTTCATCCTTGTTGAAGCCGAATACTCCAAATGAACCCCTAGTCGATTAATCCATTGAATTCCAAAAAGCCGAAATCTTTTGATCACTAGCTAGTCTTCATAGCTGAATCTTTGAGGGGCTTCAAGCAAGGGTATCGTCGACTTCTGTAATAAGGGTAAGGACCTATTGTTGTTCTATTTCTTTTCTTTAAGTCAAAAATCGAGATTCTAATCCCATTAGGACTCTTTAGGCCGAAACTTTGAAGGGTCCTCCGGGATTTGGTTGTTGTCAACTTCAAAGAAGGATCTTTCGGGATTCCAGATCTAAGGTAAGCAAGTAAGATTTTAGGCCGAAGGCCATTTGTTTTGGTCCATTAAGTGTTAAAATCGACATTAACAACAGTTATGCAGAGATTTCGGTATCTCCATCGATCAAGAAGCAATCTCGGGACTTAGATAATCAAGGTAAGAGAGCCTTGATATTTGGCCAAGGGCCATTTATTATGATTTAATGTTAGAACTAGATCTAACATGTGCCCTGTAGGATTTCGACATCCCTATAAGCCAAGAGACTACTTTTCGGGATTTAAAATTGCAAGGTAAGATGCTGATTGTGTTAATCCTTCGTGATCTGGTTTTATAGCAATAGGTTTTTCTAATATGTCTAGTGTTGGCCGAATATAGGAGTTAAAGGATCTAAAGCTTAGATCGGGATTTTCGGGATTCAGTGGACTCGATAAGTATACCAGGTGTGTACCCCACACTATCTTTCAATAGATTTATGGCACCTATTTAATATATATGTGTATATAAGAATGAGTAAAATATGGCTAAGGTACCATGCAATGGTACAAAGTACTCAGGTACGTCTTCCTACTCCTACTAGGATTATAATATGACCTGTTATGGTACCTATATGAAACTATAAGAATGTGACTAAGAAATACGACATGATTTATGTATGACATGGGGCATACGGGACATTATGAAAGGGGAAGTGAATTTGGTGGTTCTTACCACGATATCTGAATGTGGTGACCTTGGTCACATTATCTAAATGCGGTTTCTCATGACACAAAATATTATCTGGTGGCTAAGCCACAATATTTATAAGGGCGATGAGCACGTCGACTGCAGCGACTGCTTTCGATGGTGTGTAGCGGATGGAGGGTTGACTTAGTAGTCCCCACGGTGTGCAGGTTGGTACGGGTGATGTGTAGCGAATGGTACCTAGGTTTGGGTTTGGGTTTGCATCATATTATTTAAATGTTATATGTACATGTATGACTTGATATGCCTGAATTTGTTAGGACTTAGTGTTGTGGTTACACATTGAGTCTGTTGACTCACCCCGTTGTGGGAACATTTTTCAGGTGACGATTAGTGATGGACCGGGTCAGCAGGAGCTTAGTGGTGGCCATGCTCAACTTGAAGTTTATTATTTTAAGTACTTGGATTCATTTTGGTATTGTTTTTGGTTGTAATAAGGCCATAATATTAACTGTTTAATGCATGATTTTTATTTGAATTTACTATGTTACGAATTTTTATCAACTAAAGATTAAGTAAATTTAATTTAAAGTAAACTCTAAATGTTTTGTCACCTAAAATAAAGGGGTTTTCAATATAAGATAAACTTGTTTTCAACTCGAGCCCAACCCAAAAATAATCTTTCTTTCAAAACACAGCTTTTCTAAAGTAGCAAAAGAATTTTGAACCGTTTCACATCGAGGAAAATACCAGATCCGGTCAAGGCTTGTGGGCCGGGTTTAGGGTGTTTCAGTTTTCAAGCATTGCTGCTCCTTTAACGAAGTTTCTTAAGAATAACACTATTTTTGAGTGGACTGATGAGAGGCAGAAGTGTTTTGAGAAGCTGAAGTCGGTTTTGACTGAAGCGCCTATGTTGAGACAGCCAATATCCGGTAAGGAGTATGTAGTCTACAGTGAAGCTTCTTATATGGGACTAGGTTGTGTGCTGATGTCAGAGGGTAGGGTAGTTGCTTATGCGTCGAGGCAGTTGAGGTCGCATAAGTGTAACTATCATACTCATGATGTAGAGTTAGCTGTCGTAGTCTTCGCGCTCAAGATTTTGTTTCACTATCTGTATGGTGAGAGGTGTGTGATATACACCGATCACAAGAGTCTTAAGTATCTCTTAACCCAGAAGGAGTTGAACTTGAGATAGAGGTGTTGGATCGAGTAGCTGAAAGGTTATGATTGTTTGATCGAGTACCATTCAGGGAAGGCAAACGTAGTTGCAAATGCTTTGAGTCACAAGTCTCTGGTTGATTTGAGGGCTATGTTTGCGAGGTTGTTTGTCTCTGATGATGGGGGTCTGTTGGCTGAACTTTAAGTGGGGTTGGTTCTTTCGCAACAGATTCGTGAGCATCAGCCTTTTGATTATTGGCTCATCAGATTTGTTAGGTTGAGTCAGGTGTTCAAGGGGATTTTGATCTCAACTTTGATGGTGTTCTATGTTTCTGAGGTCACTTGTGTGTTTCAGATGACGAGGATCTGAGGTGCTTGATTCTTACCGAGGCTTATAACAGTCCTTTTGATATGCATCCTGGTGGGAATAAGATACATCAAGATCTTTGGGTTTTGTATTGGTGGCCTGGGTTGAAGCAGGATGTTGCCGAATTTGTTGCGAGATGATTAGTTTGTCAGAGGGTGAAAGCTGAACAACAGCGTCCATCGGGTTTGCTTCAACCTATTCAGATTCCAGAGTGGAAATGGAGTGGATTATAATGGATTTCATTTTGGGTTTACCTCTAACTTCGGCACGTAGGAATTTGATTTGGGAGATTGTGGATAGATTTACAAAGTCTGCACATTTTTTGCAAGTTTGTATGACTTTTTATAACACCCCTAACTCGTATCCATCGCTAAAATAGGGTTACAGAGTATTACCAAAGCTTACAATACAAACAAACAGAAATTTGAACATTTCATAACATATCAAAAACCAATCAAGATCATTCATATTTTCCTATATACGAGCCCTCGAGGCCTAAAATATGCATTAGAAACAAGTTGAGACTAAATCAGAAACTTAGAGAATTTTTCAGAAAACTTTGGAAATTTTCAAAGCTACAGAGGTCACACGATCGTGTGGCCAGGCCGTGTGGAAATTCAAAATAGGGACACATGGTCGTGTCCGTGCCCATGTAACTCACTGACTTGGGCCACACGGCCAAGCCACACGCCCATGTGCTAGGCCGTGTAACAGCCAGACTTGTAACCCTTTGAAAACTACAGGGGACAACACACGGCTAAGACCCACGCCCGTGTCTTTGCTCGTTTGGACGAAAATAGACCATTTTACAAGCCATATATCTTACCCAATTAGACATAAACCTACACCCAACATTATGCATATAAGAAAGCCATAATAAGGTACCAAAACCATGCATTTTTTAGCCTTATACAAATAGTATGATCACATACAACCAATATGCCCTCAGGCACCTTAAATAACAATTTATAAACATGACTAACCATGTGTTCAATATAACCAATTGATCAACTAACATATATGCAAATTTGCACCAAAACTTGCCATGTAAATCAATTATCAAAACATACCATTTGGTACCAATTATACCACTTAATCACTAGCATCAAATGGTCATATAATTCACATATAACTTGTACACTAAAGACAACAAATAAGTCATTCAAACAAATACCAATTCACAACCATTCCAGGCTTACACAAAATGCATATTCAAACCAAATGGTCATATCCACAACCAAAACACATAGGCTAACATTAGCCAAAATAACCTATACATGCCATTATAACCAAAATTAAACAAACTGAATGTACCAAAAGAGCCAATGGATAGTGCGGTATAGCTCTAAAAAGCTTCCAACCCAAATTAGCTTTTGAATCACTATAAAACACAAAAATTACACAGAGTAATCATTTAAGCTTAGTAAGTTCGCATAACATAGAATTTAACTTACCATTTATTCACAGATAAGGTAAGTAAACAAAGCATATCCCAACATATATTGGCCAAATGCCTAAGCACATATACATCAACCATGTTACTCATGTAAACACATATTAAACCAAGTCATGGGTGAGCCCAACAATTAATCAAATTCCATATACATGTATCATCCATTTCATATACCTATATACCATGCAATATCATTTTCCATGTAATTCATATGTATACTTTTAATAGTTTGTATCGATCTCATGTCTTATCGTATCAGAACATTGCTCGTTGAACCATTTAGAATGTCGTTGGATACTCGAGATAGCTCACACATAGTGTGCTAAACTGTAATCCGTCAATTCTTGTACATGTCTAACATCCTAGTTTAGGGCCTAGTCGGAATAGTGGTTCGAGACCACAAATTCGAGGTATATGAATGAGTTTTCGAGGTTTATGCTATGTTTGCATGGTAGTGTGAAAGTTTCATGAAGCAATTTTGTGAAATTGGGGTTGAATTGTCTAAAAGGACTAAATTGCAAAAGTTGTAAAATGTGAGATTCTAGAAGCTATTTGTGTGAAATAGCTTTAGATTATTAATTAGAGGTCCTTAAATAGCAATTTACCCAAATTCTAATTTTTTAGACAAAATTGGGCATGGATGAGTTAAAATTTAAAGTTTATCAAAAAGGGCATTTTGGTCGTTTATCAATTAAATGATTAAAATAGGATAAAAGATAACAAAATTCATTCATCTTCTTCTCTAAGGCTGCCGAAATTTTCAAGAGCCATTGTTAGGGTTCTTCAAATTTTTCAAGCTTGCTAGTAAGTGCATCCAAGCCCCATTTTTTATATTCTTCGTATTTTTGAAGTCCTAGTAGCATGAGTAAGCTATTTTTAGCTATTTGATGAGCTATAATGGATGTTCAAAAATATGCCTATGTATGACATGCATGTATTTTGATGTTTTATGGAAGAATATGAAAGCTTGATGTAGTATAAACATCTTTTACTAAGTGATTTTCCATGAAAATACATGTAGGGACTAGTTTGTGAAAGTTTTGAGCTTGGTCATACATGTGTGATTTAGTGAGAATTGATGAATGCTTTAGTTGAGTAAGTGATTCGGCTAAGCATGAAAGGCTAGAAAGTTGAATAAAAATCACTTTACGAGCCTTGGGGAAAAAGTGTAATTATGAGAAAGTTTAGGGGCAAAATAGTAATTTTGCTAAAGCATGAGATAAGGTTAATTTAGTCAATGTGTGTATTGAATAAGCTGATTTATTAATTATAGATCAAGAAAAATAAAGCCCGGATCGAAACCGAGGCAAGAGCAAGGTGGTGGACTAAATTGCACATTTTTATACCTTTGAGTATCGAGGTAAGTTTATGCATAAACAATACATTCATACTTACAATTTGTGAATGCTAGCTAGTGTGTAGCATGATTGAGAATAATTGAGAATGATTGAGAACCTGTGTGGGATGAATGTGTTAGAATTTGTGAGTGGATGTATCGGCTCCTGCGCAAGGAATTGTGCCGGTAAAAAGTGGACCCGAGGCTAGGGGTTAAGGGAAAGAGGCACGGGAAGCCTTTCTCCAGATGACGAGTAATTGGTACTCAGACTATGTTCTAGCGAACCCTCATGCTCAACCTCCTCCACCTCCTCCTATAGCTCAGCCAAATCCAGTGGCTCCTCAAGGTATGGATGTAGTGAGGATGTCGAAACCCCCGGTGGATAAGATTAGGAAACACAGGGTTGAGGAGTTTAGAGCTAAAGTAGATGATGACCCTGAAAGGGTGGAGTTCTGGTTAGAGAACGCGATGAGAGTGTTTGATTAACTCTCCTGTACACCTGAAGAGAGCTTGTAGTGTGTTGTATCCTTGCTAAGAGATTTGACATTCCATTGGTGGAAAACATTGACGTTAGTGGTCCCGAAAGAGCGGGTGACGTGGGATTTCTTTTTGGAAGAGTTCTGGAAGAAGTATATAAGACAACGATTTACTGATCGAAAAAGGAAGGAATTCCTTGAGTTGAAGCAAGGAAGAATGTCAGTAGTAGAATATGAGCGTGAGTTTGTTAGGCTTAGCAAATACGCTCAAGAATGTGTGTCGACAGAGACCATCTTGTGTAAAAGGTTCGAAATGGACTGAATTAGGACATCAAACTCCTAGTGGGTATTTTGGAGTTTAAAGAATTTGTGGTATTGGTTGAAAGGGCAAGTTAGGCCGAAGAGTTGAGTACAGAAAAGAGAAGGGCTGTGAGTGAAGCCCAAGATGCTAAAAAGAGGCCGATGGTCAAATCGTATCAAGCCCAGTCGAAAAGATCCAATGAAGGGAATCCTCGGACGACAACGCCAGTGGGTTATTCGCATCGAGACTTGGGCAATGCTCGTTCAGGTTCGAAAGTCCAAGCCACCTCGATGGAAAGTGTAGGCAATCTGAAGAGTAAGCCGGAGTGTCCAAATTATGGTAGATATCACACCGGAGAGTGTTGGGGTAACAGTCGAAACTGTTATAAATGCCCGGTTCTGGCGTAAGATACGGGTAAGGGGTGTTACACAAAATGCACAACAACATGCCAAAATATATCATTTTCCTACTTCAAAGCAATATGCCTTAAGGCACTATCACAAACATGAACCAATACTAAAGTTCAACTGCATTCATGCCAAGATAGAAAGTGACCATACATGTACCTTCTACACAAACAAAATACAACTTTCAATCATCTAACATTAACCAAAAATACCAAATCTATAACCTATAATAGACCATATTACCATAACCAACAAAATCTTACCTATTCGAACATTCCATATCATTTAGCATGCCAAACATCCATATAAATCTATCACTTTACCCATGCTTTATAATCTTATTCAAATTATCATATCAAGCCATAATCAAACATACCTAAATGCCACCAAACACATATGCTTATACATCACCATACACAATTTGTTTCCACAAAACGTTTATATACAATTCAACCCCTATTTACATGCCATACAATTGAAATAAATGATTAAAAGTCTACCAAGATAGAGGTTGCATAGTGTGATCTTCGAGTTGATTTAATCACTGAGTTCCTCAAAATGATAACTACATAAAACAAAAAATGAAACAGAGTAAGCTTCTAATAAGCTTAGTAATTTCATAGGTTGAAAACAATGTAACTTACCTTATTTTCCACATTTACATAACAAAATAGCTAACTAAACATTTTACCATGTTACCACAATTCATATCAATAGGTGAGTTCATCACATTCATATCATATAACCTTACATACTATATAATTTTATCCAACACCATATCAAGTCATCATATCATTGAACATAAATAGATTTTCAAATAATTCATCTATGTTTTACCACAGTATACCCTTTTACCATTCATCATATCTATTAATAACAACAATTTAGCTCGATGAACTATAATGAATAGATATGGATATGCGAGTAACCACCCAAAACACACTTGATTGCTTAAATGAGCCATACCATCCATAGACACACCTGGGCACTAAGTGCCAAGCCCGTAGGTTACACAACCTCCCTAGAAACACACTTGGTCATTATAAAGATAACTCGATAATCCGCAACAAATGTTGGATCTGGTACGATCAGTGAATAAATAGTACGTCATCATTTCATCTCATGTCAAACCCATATAGCGTGCAAAATAACCCTATTAGCATGCCAATTGTATCCTATCCTATGTTCATTTGGGCCCAATACATATAACAATATAAAAATTTTCAATTCAGTCATTTTTCTCACCTTAGAACCAATTTGTAATGTTTTAATATACATTCAAACATTATAAGATAAACAATACAAAAATACTCATAACTATACAATATAAACTTACTAGGGACAAATAACAAAAAACATAAATGTCAAGAACTAATATGCAATCTTCCCTTTTCCTTAATTATCTATCGATTCTTAATCTATATAGTAATTTATTTCCAATTATCAGTTCCAAACACTTTAAAGCATCTCATTTCATGAATCTGATATCTTTTATTCATTTTCACAAATTTCCTAAAGTTTTACTTTTTATTCAATTTAGTCCCTAAAATTGTAACAAGCATATTATACACATTTAAACCCCAAACTTTTAATCTAACTTTAAAATCATCCTTATACAGCTCCTAAACATCTATATTTAAAAGAGTTTCATGACAATTCCAACATATTTTCATTTTAGTCCCTAAGCTCAAAACTAACAAAATTCACTTTACAAAATAGTTCTATTTCATATCAAAGCTTCAAATCCTACCATTTAACATCAAAACCCTCAAAAACCATCAATGGTAAGTTTTGAAAATTTTCTGTTTTACGATTCAGTACCCGAGTTAGCTAAATTAAGCTACAACGATATCAAAAACACATAATTTACGAAATACGTACTTTGAATTTACTTACATGCAAGGACTTAAGCTTGGTCGAATACTCCTAAGTTAAAAATTGGTTATTTTAGGTGGGAAGAAAAAGAAATGGAGAAGATGACTTAGGATTTTTATGTTTTAGCTGTTATTATTATTACTTTTAACATTATTTTACATATAATATAATAAAAAAAACACACCCAATAACCGTCCACTATAACAGATATGGCATAATTGTCAATTAGAAGCATTCAATTTTACTTTTAAACTTATTTAGCACATATAAATTAATAGTGATTAACTTTTGTAGTTTTTACGATTAGTCGTTGTACTTTAATTAGCTAGCCGATCAATAAATTTACCGAACAAAAAATCATTATAATACTATAAATGAATCTTAAATATCAATAAATAGTATTTAGTGACTCGTCAATCAAAAAATGGGGTGCCAAAACCATCGTTTCCGGTACCACTGGAAATGTGCTTTTACAACTCTCTCCCTTTAAGAAATTTCTTCCTCAAAATTTTTACCTGAGAATAAATTTGGGTATTGAGATTTCATCAATTCCTTTGTTTCCTACATAGCTACCTTAATATCATGTTGGTGTCTGATCTGACATAATTTGGTGTAGTAGATTAAACTAGTTTTCACATTTAAGGAGCTTGAGTACAAGCATTTTCGTTATGTTTTAGTTAAGTTTTCATTGTTTTATTTATATTCAATAAAATGTGCAATTTGAGTCCTTTATTAACCTTAGGAGCCGAATAAGGCCTAAGGATGAGCTAATGCACTTTGTGAGTGTGTAGAATAGAGAAAACTTAAGACTGCCTTCGATGTCGCGACACAGATTGAGGGTGTCGCGACATACCCTTGAAGATAGCTGTAGAGGAGTATATTGATTGCTTTTTCGGGACACAGGTCCTGGTGTGTCGCGACATCGACTCTATAACGGAAACAACACAGAAGCATGGGCATTTGGGTTGCACAATCAAACTTTAAGCTCAGGAACATCAGCTAACCTAGGTTTAAGGATGACGACCACCTCAAGGCTATAAATAGGCTCATTTGTCACTTGTTATGGACATTATTCCTTTAGCCTAGATTCTCGCTTGTAAATTTGGTTTAGCTTTCTTTCTTTCTTAGGGTTTTAGATTTACTTAAATTGCTTTTGTTGATTTCAAGATATCTAAAATGTGGAAGCATTCAAACTATGCAGATTCGTGCTTAATTTCAATACAACCAGGCTTTTTTATTTACTCTATCTTGTCTATGTAATTAGCATGCTTTCTCTTTACATCGACTATATATTGTTTATGGAAGCCATGAGGAACTAATCCCGCTATAGGGGATTAGCGAGTGGAGGTATGATATATTAACTATTTGTAGGGTTACTCAATGGGTCAGCTATTTGGGAAAGGAATAAAGTTAAACAAACCCTAGGCTTGACAACCCCTGGAAGTTATCAAGGTGGGAATTAACCTAAAATTGGTATTGCCCATCTGTGAACACCTTAACCCCAAACTAGTTTGAACTATGAGGTCAGAAGATAAGTAGTCGTTGCTGACTTGTTATGTTAGTGGAAGATTATAAGATCTTACTAGGGTAGCAACTAGTTGATTGAAAAGGAACCCGAAACGACAATTGATGGAGATTATCGAAACAAGCTAATCACCCTGTAACATCCCGAAATTGGGCCTAGGAGAATTGCGCCTTTTGGGCCCCGAGCGTAGGAACTTTTTAAATTTTTGGAGAATAAGAGATCGGCTTAAATGCAAGTTGGACCTATTAGGTAAGTGATTTTGGAAGGTTATAGGGCTTCTATGAAGTCCCGAGATCAGACTTGGCTTTAGGGAAATTTTGGTTTTAGGTGAAAAAAAAAACCCTGGGAGTTAGTAGGTAGGCTCTAAGAATAAAATGTGGAGAAAAATAACACAAAAGGAGTGTGTGGTGTAGTGGCAAAGTGATGCCACATAAGAGACAAGGGGGTGACGCCACATAAGAGACAAGGGGGTGACGCCACAAGGAAGGAAGGAGGTCCAAGGTTGAAGTCTTGGCACTTGCATTTCTTTTTGTTTTAATTTTTCAGTAAATTTAGACTTTGGCCATAGGGTTATATTTAGTTGCGCATGATTTTAGTCACAAGAGGATCTTGTGGCTTGGTGGCAAGTGGCGTGTTGAGCTGTTGCAAGGGAGCCTGGGTTCGAATCTCATGACAAGCAAATGAGTATTTATTTTGCGGACTGGACGGCAAGAGTTTGAGTTGGATTTAAACTCTGCTAGCGGAGGGATCCTACATCGGAAAGATACAAAGAGGAAATGTGAGAAGCTGGCTATATATAGAGCTATCTTTGATTGGAGAGAAAACATACCTTGGTAGGAATTGGGCATAGGAATGCTCGAAGCGTGGATTAGCAGCTTTTGATTCCCATCAGATCTAGAGGATAATCGCCAATAGTAGTAAAGGAAGGGCTACTAGAATGTGAGGTACACGATAAGGGTGCGGTGAGGTTTTGGTTTTTGATAAGTATGCGTTAAATCTTGGTTAATCGCTAAGTAATGTCGATTGTAGGGTCGTTACTAAGGGATTTGCAGTGCGCGTGGTTACTAGGTGTGTACAAACACTACACACACGATATCGGCAATGCCGAAAAGTTGAAAAGCCGAAAGTGGCTCAATAGGCCCGGTGGGCCCTGAGGCTTAGTTTGATGAAATGGTTTGGTTTGTTAAACGTATTGAGTTAGTCACGCATGATACACGATTTGGATTTATTTTGGGCCTAATGGGCCGTAAGGTGATAATTTGGGTTTGATGGCCTTTATGGGGACGTAGACAAATATGCTAGGGTTTTTGGACTTAGGCCTAGTTGAACAACTCTTCAATTTCATAAGACTTAATCTAATTAAACATGTCTATGAACAAGTCGCTGGGTTAGGGTATGGCAACGGGCATACGCATGTCTAGGATTGGATCTAGGGAGAGCTTGGTACTTAAGCGGTCCTAGTGGCCCACCTCCTTTTCTCTAGAATCCTACATGGTGCGTAGTGTCTGTTCACTTTAGCCGCGAGGACTTGTTGATGGGCCAAAGTTCATAACTAAAACCTGAGAGGGACCAATTACCCTTATATTTGTAAATTTACTAAAATACTCCCAGTTTGCAAAATTACTAAAATACCCTAATTTGCAAAATTACCGAAATACCCTCTATTTGTAAAATTACTGAAATACCCCTAGTTTGTGAAATTACCTAAATACCCCTGGTTAGCCCCTAATTTGCTAAATTATCGAAATATCCCTAGTTTGTGAAATTACCGAAATACCTCCGGTTTGTAAAATTACCAAAATACCCCCAGTTAGCAAAATTACTGAAATACCCCTGATTTGTGAAATTACCAAAATACCCCCAGTTTGCGAAAGTACCAAAATACCCCTGTTTTGCAAAATTATCAAGATACCCTATTTTGCCAAATTACCAAAATACCCCTATAGGGTAGAATTATGAAAATATCCCTGGGTAGTGAAATGACGAAAATACCCCTATGTGACGAATATGAGTTTGTGGATGTTACTTTTGTGTTTGATGCATTCATATGATATTCTGCTTAGGATGCATATGGGTGGGAAATATGGTACAGAGGAAGATTTGAGGATCGCATAGCCGTATGGTATAGATCCAGGATCGCATGGTCGTATGGTATGGATCAACAGAAGGCTTTAAGCCCAATATATGATTAGCAGCTTTGTTGCAACGTTCAGTAGTACCGCAACCGAGCTGCCCTTAGTGTGTAGCGAGGGGTGGGTCGAGCTAGAATTCCCCACAGGAGTCATAAGGTTGGAAGAGAAATGGTGTGTGTAGCGGATGGACTTTTGGGGTAGGTTTTGCATTATCTTGTTTGTATACGATGCGATATGATTTGATATGAGGTCATTGTGGGCTAAGGCCCAAGACCACCGATTTTGATAGGGATTAGGCCCAATGTGAATATTTTTAAGTGATTTGATTGCCAAGGGTTGTACACACTGAGTTTCGAAACTCATACCCTTAATTTTAATGTTTCAGGTAATCCCGAATAGACGACTCGACGTGGGAGAGGACTCGGATATGGCCACACTACAAGAGGCTTGAATTTTCATTTATTTGTTTTAAAATACATGTTTTTAGTTACTTAATTTTCGGCGGATGTAATAAGGCCTTGTACTCCGTTTTGACTTCAGATTTATTTTGGGTTTTGAAACTAATTGTTTATTTAATTATTAAACCTAAGTAAGCTCTTATGTTCAAACTTAGTTTCCGAAATACTTAAAGTAATAAAATGGGTTTTTATCTTTAATTAATAAGACTAAAAGATTTTGGGCTTTTGGGCCTTAAATTTTTAATTAGCAAAACCGTTTTGAATTGTGCCTTTAATGTGACATTCCGGATTCGGGCCTAACTTCTAGGCCGGGTTTGGGGTGTTACACATCCATAATCAGATTTGATTTATTCTCCCTTTTTAATCTCTTGAATTATATCTTTTTATGTTATTTTATTTTTATTACTATTATTATAAAACCCCAAAAATCTTTAATTTCATATTTTTGTACTATAGCTTATTTAAAAGTATTAATTAGATCTTTTAATACTTAGGTTAGAATTGGCTTGGCACTAGCTTCCTTTGGATACGATCGTCGGAGTACTCACCAACTTCTTTGTAAAAATATATTACAACTCGACCTGTATACTTGCGGATACCGCCTTCTTTTGTTATATTTTATTACAATATTCACACTCTGGATGTTAGTACGTTCGTAGGTGGTTAAGTTGGTATTGTTGCTGGGGAGGCAACATCACTAGGTTAATTTTAATTTTTGCATGTAAAATAATAATTAGGAAATTTCTCATTTATAGATACGATTCACACATAAGTTACTAACAATATGCAGGTTTTGGGGACATTATTTGATGTACATTGGCTAAGGTCTAGCATTTCCCGACCTGTTATCCATAGTTCACATTTTGAATTAAATCTTGCTCTACTAACATGGATCTCTAATAATGTCAGATTCCCAATCATGTCAATGAAGTTCTCATAGGATTCTTGCAAAAATTTGACCTTATATTCAACACTATTTGTAACACACTTAACCCTTATCCGTCGCTGAAACAGGGTTACGAAGCATTACCAGAATAAACAGATCAAAAATAGACATTTCATATTATTTAACATTCATGTCAGATATTATTCATAAAGTCCCTTATTTGAGCCCTCGAGGCCCAAAACATACATTAGAAACAAGTCAGGATTAAACCGGGTACTTAGAGAATTTTTTGTGAAATTTAAAAATTTTTCCTAGGTGCAGGGTACACACGCCCGTGTGGCTCACACGGCCAAGAGACATGTCCATGTCTCAGGCCATGCGGGCATTCGAAATGGGGCACACGACCGTGTCCTAGCCTGTGTCTGTATCTGTGTAACTCTCTGACTTGGGTCACACGGCCAAGTCACACACCCGTGTGCTAGGCCGTGTGTAGGTGCAGGGGTTACACGGCCCAGCCAAACGCCCGTGTGCCAAGCCATGTGATCAATTCTGAGCATTCTGTTTTGAAATTTTAAAGATGCAGAGGACAAACGGCCAAAACACAAGCCCATGTGCTAGGCAGTCTACCCGTGTGGACAAAAGAATACCATTTCCAAGCCCCATTTCTCACCAAATTTGTCTTCCACCTACATTAACACTTAAACACATTCCCAATTCAATATAAAACATTTGAATCAAGCCATAACCAAGTCTTATGCATATCATATCATCTTATATAATCAAGTATCCATGCTTAACAATTTTATCACTTACATATATATATTCATATTTATACCAACTATACTAACTCAAGCTGTATCATCCCGAAATAGGGACTAAACGGAACAGTGGTTTCGAGACCACAAATCTGATGTTGAGAAATTTATTTTATTTATATTTTTATGGTCTACAATTTCATGGAATGATTTCGTGAAAATCTCATTCGAAAATTTTGTCATTTGGGCACTCAATTCAGTCAAAAGGACTAAATTGTAAAAAGTTCAAAAGTTGAGTTCTACATATTAGAGGTGTCCAATTGTTATGAAATTTTAAATTAGAGGTCCTTAAATGATAATTAGACCATTGGTTAAGTTGGTGGACAAAAATGGACATGGATGGGTATGTTTCAAAAGATTTTTAAGGGGCATTTTGGTAATTTAGTGAATTAAATGAATTAAAAATAAAATTTAAATGCCAAATATGTCCACCTTCTTCATTAGGACGAAATTAAAAGGGTTCTCCATAGCTAGGGTCTATTCCAAGCTCCATAGTAAGTGATTTCAAGCCCTGTTTTTAATGTTCTTTGCGTTTTTGGAGTCCCGGTAACTTGATTTAGCTTATTCTAGCAATAATTTAACCTAGGTTCATATTTGGAAAAAATACCCATAGGTGAAATGTGCTTATTTTGATGTTTTATGATAGAATATGAAGGCTAAAATTATGTTAAACAACTTTTACTAAGCGATTTTACGTGGAAACGAGTAAAACGACATAATCGGTAAAAATACCTAATGTTCATAAGTACATGTTAGAGTGAGAATTTGATGTTGCCATAGAAGGGAAAAATGTTCAGCATGTCATAAAACATAAGAAAAAGGAATAAAGTTTAATTTACGAGCCTAGGGGTAAAAGTGTAATTTTTGAAAAGTTTAGGGGTAAAATTGTAATTTTTCCAAAGTTTGAGTTAGGGACTGTTTTGAGTAGTACATTAATTAAGTAAGTGAAATGTGATGTTTTAGACCCCGAAAAACAATATTTGGACCTAGAACGGGAGGAAAATCGAAAATAGGGAAAGTTGGTAAAATTATCGTTTCGGCATTCGAGGAAAGTTGGTGTGTTAATAATAATGCAATAATGTCGTAATGTATGTTTGAAACCTAAATTGTGGTATTAAATTGATTTTATTAAATTACATGTTTAGTATATTATGTTGGTGAATTGATTTAATAACATATTTATGCTAAAAAGGTGACATAAATGACATGGAAGATAGGTTGAAATGTTGTGCTTAAAGGTGTTTTCTATGGCTATGGTTATTATGTGAAATGGAAAGTTGATATGTAAATAATGCATTCATTTTACTTGTTCAATAATTATTTTGCTAGATATTATGGAAATCATTTGGTGATAACTAAAATATGAAATGTATGGAATGAGAAATTCTCGATTGAACCTTCGGAAAACAAGAGATACGGACAATATGTAGCTAGGTCACACGAGTGATAAGGGACCTTCACCGTGTGCACAAGAAAGCTACGAGATGGCAAAATTTGATATGTAGCTAGGCTACATGAATGATAAGGAACTTTCACCATGTGTGTAAGAAAGCTACGGGATAATAATTTCATATGTAACTAGGTCACATGTGTAATACTGTGTGTATACCATGTATACAAGAAAGTTACGGGTTATGAGTAGCTAGGTCACATGAGTGGTTCCTAGTGAATGTGATAATGTGTATATGTGATAATGACGGGTTATGATGAGTTAAACTCGATAAAGTATGAAGAAGAATTCGTAATGTGTATATGTGATAATGTGTGAAATGAAAGTTTATAAAGTAATATGCTTATTCATATTTTTCTGACCTTCACATACTGTAGCATGCTTGACAAAAATTGATTAGTGAATGTGATAAGTAAGTTATTCAAATTTCGTAGAATGTATGAATGAGTGCACTTGTTTGAATGAGATAATTGAAAATTTTATATTAGGCAAATATGAATGATAAATTGTTCGAAGTGGGTAGTATAGTTATAATGACATATGTTGATAATGGAAGATGTGTCATATGTATATATATATATTTGTGAGAATCGAGTTAGAGGCTGTACGACCTCACCCCCCTACCAATGAGGTGTTTATAACGGAAATTCATGAGAATTATGTTGATTAAGTTCCTAAGTGAGGAATCAAAGAGTTCAGTTATAGAATAACTATAGATATGATCAAAAACTGAGGATGGTTGACAAATGAAGGACAAAATTAGAGAAATATCATATTGACTCAAGAATTATTTGGTTTATACAATATCATAATTAGTGAAAATTTAACTTTGATAAATCGACTTATTCAGATAAGATACTGAAAGGAAGTATTAACTGAAATTTTTCTAAACTGATTTTCTTTAGTTAAAGAAATAATGAGGAAATTAGCGAGGGCAGAATTAGTCAGAAGAATGATGTTTGACATGTGAAGATGTTTAAATATGACAGTCATAGTTGAGCAGTTTACGACTATCTCTTTGGGGCATTTTATGTGTTCGTATCTTTTCAGAGACAATTATGATTGCTTGTTTTCTGAGTAAAGAATCGTCAGTTTGATTGATCTATGATTGGTATTCCACTATCTTTTATTGGAATTCAATTCCATTACGTCTGAGATAAGAGTTGACAATGAACTTATATTGAAACACCCCAAACCTGGCCCACGAGCCTCGACCGGATCGGGCATGCTCCTGGAGTAAAACACTTTCAAAGCTTGTTTGTTAATTTGGAAAATTTGATCATTTTGAAGAGAAATCAATTTGTGTTGTGATTAAATCGAAAACGTTGTCTTTATCGGAGTCCGTATTTTATTAAAACATTATCTTCGTAATTGAAAACCATAAGTTATAAGACATGGCCGAATTTCAACCCATTTGAATTTATTTTAAGAAAACTGTTTAACATATGGTTTAAAATTAGTCGTTCCATAACAGAAATTTAAAAATGAAAGCATAAAACAGTTAATAATAATGGCCTTTATACATCAAGCAAAACCCGAAATAAATCCAAAATACTTAAATATAAAATTCAAAATAAAATAAATGCTGAGCTGAGCATGGCCACCACTAAGTTCCTGCCGACCCGATCCATTTACTGAGTGTCACCTGAAAAGATATCCCACAATGGGGTGAGTCAAACAGACTCAGTGTGTAACAGCCAACACCAAGTCCCAAAAGATTTAGGCATATCAAATCATACATATATAACAAATACAAATAATGATGCAATCCCGAACCCAAGCCTAGATATCCATCCTCTACACATCACCCGTACTTACCATCACGCTGTGGGGATTTCTAAATTGACCCTCCATCCGCTACACACCATCGAAGGCAGTCGCTGCAGTCGACATGCACATCGCCCTTATAAATTGTGGCATAGCCACCAGATAATGTGACAAAGTCACCAGATAATAATACGTGACATAAGTCACCACATTCAGATTATGTGACATGAGTCACCAGATATTATGGTAAAAAAAAACCACCAGATCACTTCCCCTTTTCATATTCACCCATATGCCCCATGTGTCATACAAACATGCATAAATCATGCCATATTTCATATTCATATTTGTTACAAATTCACATATGTGTCATAACAGATATTCATAACATTATTAACATAGTAGTAGTAGGTTAACGTACCTGGATACTCTGTACCATTAAATGGTACCTTTTTTCCATATTTTCCATATTTCCATTAACACGTATATTAAACTAGTACCATAAATCAATTAAGAATCAGTGTGGGGCTACACACCTGGTTACTAACGTTTTCACTGAATCCCGGAAAGGTCTACCGAACAAGTTGTACTCCTCCCTAAACAGTTAAAGTTAGAATCGACCACTCAATAATCACTAAATATGACCTTGGCCGAATGTTCATGCCCTCTTACCTTGTGGATCTAAATCCCAAATTCGCTATCTGTTAATGGAGATGTCGAAATACCTACATGATCTATGTTAGATCCGATTCTAACACTTGAATAAATGGCCTTCGGCCTAAACCACACTTTTACTTACCTTGGATAACCAAATCCCAAATGATCTCCCCTAGAAGTCGGCTACACTAGAAATCCTGAAAGATCCTTCATAGTTTCGGCCAAAGAACATTAATGGGATTAGTGCCTTGACTTTCGACAGTTAGAGAAAGAAAAGAACAAGAGTTCGGCCAAGAGGGATCCTTACCAAAAGAGTGACCAAAACGCAACTGATCACTACCTTCAAGAAATCGGCAAGAGAGCTTACAGAAGAAATCTATTCCAAGAGTAACAATGAAGTGAATCTTTAGGCTTTAGGATTTACTGAACAATCGGCTACCTTGAGTGTTCGGCTTTGAGTGAATTTGAAAAAGAAGAAGAGAAGGTTGATGTTAGGGATTCGGCCTCAACAAGAATGAAAAGGAAGAGTATGGGACTTATGGAGAATCGGCAATGATGAGTTTTGAGAGAGGGATATTCGGCCTTTGATGAAAAGAAAAAGAGAATGTAATTTGAGGAGTTTCGGCTTATGAAAGTGAGTAACAAAAAAGAAGAAAAGAAAAAGAACACAAGTAGATTTCTTTGGGATTTTCGGCACACATGAAAAAGATGAGAAGAGAAGCAATTTCGGCACACCTATCTTACTATCATCCAACTGAAAATGTCATCCTCCTATGCCCCATATTCGGCCAACTCCTCTTCCCTTATCAACTCCTTCTTTTTCTCCCTTTTTTTTTTCTCTTCCTTACCCATTCAAAAATATTTTGAATAAGTCCATCAATATCCTTTCACCTTAGCCGAATTTTAAAAGAAATTAACCACATCTAAAGCTCATCCCCTTGGTGTCCCATTGCCGTCCACCTCTGTCTCTCCTTGCTGCAAAATAAAACTCCCCTTTTGCTTCCCTTGCTACTCGAACCTGAGCCCTTTTACACTGATTATGGCGTCACCTCCTAAGGCTTTAAGTGGCGCCTCCTTGCCACTTTATCAAGCCCATTTTTATGTCCAATTTCCCCTACTAATTTTCTTAAGGCCTATCAAGCTTGGCTCTACTTCAAGACTTAAAATCTGATATTTTCTAAGGCATTCTCCTACCTTCTAAAGTTCTCAAAATTTATAAAACACATTCACAACACACATAGGCATGCTACTTCATACAATTAAGTAATAATGCACAAGCCCAAAGTCCCGGATAATACATATATGAATGGTTCTACTAATTCTTTTGGCTATTCTTCTATTTATATCTATATAGAATATGTTTTATCTCTGTTATAATCGACTTTGGAATACAATGGAATTATGATTTTTTTCAGTGACGCACCAGTGAACGGATTTGAATTGTATATTCTCTAGCATGTAAAGTAATGGTTCATGTTTTCAGACAGTTAATATTACATTAAAAAGAGCTATCCGGTTAGTAATTTAGAGATGGTTATTATTACGTCTGTATTGAAAAATTTGATGACACTGTTTGTTTAACGAGGATTGTCATATGTTTCCTGGTTTCGAGAGTTTAATATATCTGATGGCATAGCAAAATTTAAGTTTAAGACAGTGGTGATGAATTAAGCTATTGAAAGATTGTGAGTGATCATCGATTGATCTGTGGGGAGCCAAGAGAAATGCTAGTGGGCTCTTTTCGAATGTTTGATGGAATTAGTATAATAATTTCAATATGTATCGATTCTTTGTTTGACAGAATTCACTGAGTTCTATTAGGATTCAGATCGATGACAGAATGTTTCTAAAAGTATCGTCTTGAAAAAGATTATTTAGTGATGTTGGAAATTATGAGAAATATATTAAACCTTATTCTGTTAAGATTTTCGAGGACGAAAATCCCTAAGGGGGAGAAATGTAACATCCCGAAATAGGGCCGAAACGGAATAGTAGTTTCGGGACCACAAATCTGATGTTGAGAAATTTATTTTATTTATATTTTTATGGTCTACAATTTCACGGAATGATTTCGTGAAAATCTCATTCGAAAATTTTGTCATTTGGGCACTCAATTTAGTCAAAAGGACTAAATTGTAAAAAGTTCAAAAGTTGAGTTCTACATATTAGAGGTGTCCAATTGTTATGAAATTTTAAATTGGAGGTCCTCAAATGATAATTAGACCATTGGTTAAGTTGGTGGACAAAATGGACATGGATGGGTATGTTTCAAAAGATTTTTTTAAGGGGCATTTTGGTAATTTAGTGAATTAAATGAATTAAAAATAAAATTTAAATGCCAAATATGTCCACCTTCTTCATTAGGACGAAATTAAAAGGGTTCTCCATAGCTAGGGTTTATTTCAAGCTTCCAAGCTCCATAGTAAGTGATTTCAAGCCCTGTTTTTAATGTTCTTTACGTTTTTTGAGTCCCGGTAACTTGATTTAGCTTATTCTAGCAATAATTTAACCTAGGGTTCATATTTGGAAAAATAATCATAGGTGAAATGTGCTTATTTTGATGTTTTATGATAGCATATGAAGGCTAAAATTATGTTAAACAACTTTTACTTAGTGATTTTACGTGAAAACGAGTAAAACAACATAATCGGTAAAAATACCTAATGTTCATAAGTACATGTTAGAGTGAGAATTTGATGTTGCCATAGAAGGGAAAAATGTTCAGCATTCATAAAACATAAGAAAAAGGAATAAAGTTTAATTTACAAGCCTAGGGGTAAAAGTGTAATTTTTGAAAAGTTTAGGGGTAAAATTGTAATTTTTCCAAAGTTTGAGTTAGGGACTGTTTTGGGTAGTACATTAATTAAGTAAGTGAAATGTGATGTTTTAGACCCCAAAAAACAATATTTGGACCTAGAACGGGAGGAAAATCGAAAATCGGGAAAGTTGGTAAAATTATCGTTTCGGCATTCGAGGAAAGTTGGTGTGTTAATAATAATGCAATAATGTCGTAATGTATGTTTGAAACCTAAATTGTGGTATTAAATTGATTTTGTTGAATTACATGTTTAGTATATTATGTTGGTGAATTGATTTAATAATATATTTATGCTAAAAAGGTGACATAAGTGACATGGAAGATAGGTTGAAATGTTATGCTTAAAGGTGTTTTCTATGACTATGGTTATTATGTGAAATGGAAAGTTGATATGTAAATAATGCATTTATTTTACTTGTTCAATAATTATTTTTGCTAGATATTATGGAAATCATTGGGTGATAACTAAAATATGAAATGTATGGAATGAGAAATTCTCGATTGAACCTTCGAAAAAATGAGAGATACGGACAATATGTAGCTAGGTCACACGAGTGATAAGGGACCTTCACCTTGTGCACAAGAAAGCTACCAGATGGCAAAATTTGATATGTAGCTAGGCCACATGGATGATAAGGAACTTTCACCATGTGTGCAAGAAAGCTACGGGATAATAATTTCATATGTAACTAGGTCACATGTGTAATACTGTGTGTATACCATGTGTACAAGAAAGTTACGGGTTATGAGTAGCTAGGTCACATGAGTGGTTCCTAGTGTTGAACACCATGTAGACAAGAAAGCTACGAGATGGAATGGCTAGGTCATATGGGTGATAAGGGAGGGACCTTCACCATGTGTACAAGAAAGCCGAATTATGTGTAGGTGGAGCTATGTGCTGAGACCACCGAGTATCACGCATTTTCTGAAGGGGTTCAACGAGATAACTTACTACTAGTGATTGGTGCGATCATGTTATGAATAAGTGCAAGAGTGAGTGTGACCAATTGAAAAATGTGGCGAATGTACGTGTGAGCAAGGGTGCATGTGACTATGTGTGTATGTGAATAATGTGTTTGATATGTGATACGTGATTGAAATTGTGGTAAGGCTGATATGGTGTAAATGCCATTATGAGTACTCATAAATATTGGTGATTATTATTCATTTGTATGGTTAGTTTTGAATATGTTCGGTGTTATGTGTGCATATATGGAAGTAAAATAAAGAAAACATGGGAAAGTAAAATTTTCAGTAAAATAGATTGAAATAATAGCAGTTATGTGACTTTGAAAAATCACCATAAATCATAGAAATTGAATTATATGTTGGATGAGATATTTATTTAAATATTATTGAGTCTATTTTCATATAAAATAAACAAAGAAAGCAAAAGTTTTTATTTTTTGAGGGATTTAAATTTTTGTGAGAAAGGGTCCGAATGGTTTCAGAAATCCCCTGTTCCAAATTTGGAAAATCACTAAAAATTGTATAAAAATGGCTATGGTGTGTAATTTGTATTATCAGAATCCTCGGTGAGTCTATTTTTGAGAGAGACAAACAGAAAGGTTATTAAAACTCTATATAATGAGGAATTTTAATTTTAGTGAAGAGGTGTTAGAGTTGGCAAATAGCAAAATAGGGGAGTATTTAATGAATAAACTGTATTGATTGGATAAACCAAAAATTCTGGAAGTTTTATGGTATGAAGATATGTGAGTCTAGTTTCATAGAAAATTAGTGGATCTTAATTGCGAGTTGTATAACTTATGAAATAATTAAATTACTGACTGTGACTCAAAAAAACAGCCTAAGCTGAACTTAAGAAAAAGGGTAAAACTATGTGAATATCGATTCTATTCCCTTGAGCATTTTATTGAGAAATGGGTTAATATGGTTAATTAAATTGCTTATTATTATTAATATGCCAACTTATTAAGCTATAAAGCTTACACCATTTCTCTTAGTGCTGTTAGGTTGGCTCGGGGTTAGAGATTGTTGGAGGTATCATCACACTATCAATTTGTCAAGTTAGAATCATGACAATTCCTAATTATTTTCAAGTAAATGGCATTATAGAGATTTAGTTATTGGTTGTATGTATTATTATGAATTATACACGGGATCTAAACATGGGCGTGTGAGAACCTCACGGTCTACTCACACGGTCGTGTCTTATGTCACAAGGGCGTGTGACCCTGTTTTGGTAAAAATTTTCTAAATGTTCAAAAGTTCTGGTTTGGTTTCGAACCAACTTTAATGAATGTTTTGGGCCTCGTAAGCCCATAATAGGGACATAGGGTGTGACAATGAATGGTTTTAATGTATAATTGAAATGTATGTATCGGAGAAATGTATAAGATTGCTGTATTGCCTCGTACCCTGATCCGACGACAGATAGGGGTAAGGGGTGTTACATTTTAGTGGTATCAGAGCTATGGTTTAGTCGGTTCTCAGACCAACATAGCAAGTGTGAGAGTCTAGTTATACATGCCACCAGTATGTGATAGTGTGATGCCTTCCGACGTGATTGAGGATAATCTTATTAAAAGAGAAGTACTCTTCAACCGAGCTATATCCAACCATTTGATAGTGATAATGAATTATTTGAATGAAGTGTATTATGATGAGTTAAACTCGGAAAAGTATGAATAAGAATTCGTAATGTGTATATGTGATAATGTGTGAAATGAAAGTTTATAAAGCAATATGCTTATTCATGTTTTTCTGACCTTCACATACTGTAGCATGCTTGACAAAAATTGATTAGTGAATGTGATAAGTAAGTTATTCAGATTTCGTAGAATGTATGAATGAGTGCACTTGTTTGAATGAGATAATTGAAAATTTTATGTCAGGCAAATATGAATGATAAATTGTTCGAAGTGGGTAGTATAGTTATAATGACATATGTTGATAATGGAAGATATGTCATATGTATATATATATTTGTGAGAATCGAGTTAGAGGCTGTACGACCTCACCCCCTTACCAATGATGTGTTTATAACGGAAATTCATGAGAATTATGTTGATTAAGTTCCTAAGTGTGGAATCAAAGAGTTCAGTTATAGAATAACTATAGATATGATCAAAGACTGAGGATGGTTGACAAATGAAGGACAGAATTAGAGAAATATCATATTGACTCAAGAATTATTTGGTTTATACAATATCATAATTAGTGAAAATTTAACTTTGATAAATCGACTTATTCAGATAAGATACTGAAAGGAAGTATTAACTGAAATTTTTCTAAACTGATTTTCTTTAGTTAAAGAAATACTGTAGAAATTAGCGAGGGCAGAATTAGTCAGAAGAATGATGTTTGACATGTGAAGATGTTTAAATATGACAGTCATAGTTGAGCAGTTTACGACTATCTCTTCGGGGCATTTTATGTGTTCGTATCTTTTCAGAGACAATTATGATTGCTTGTTTTCTGAGTAAAGAATCGTCAGTTTGATTGATATATGATTGGTATTCCACTATCTTTTATTGGAATTCAATTCCATTACGTCTGAGATAAGAGTTGACAGTGAACTTATATGAAATGATTCTACTATTTCTTTTGGCTATTCTTCTATTTATATCTGTATAGAATATGTTTTATCTCTATTATAATCGACTTTGGAATACAATGGAATTATGATTTTTTTTCAGTGACGCACCAGTGAACGGATTTGAATTGTATATTCTCTAGAATGTAAAGTAATGGTTCATGTTTTCAGACAGTTAATATTACATTAAAAAGAGCTATCCGATTAGTAATTTAGAGATGGTTATTATTACGTCTATATTGAAAAATTTGATGACACTGTTTGTTTAATGAGGATTGTCATATGTTTCCTGGTTTCGAGAGTTTAATATATCTGATGGCATAGCAAAATTTGAGTTTAAGACAGTGGTGATGAATTAAGCTATTGAATGATTGTGAGTGATCATCAATTGATCTGTGGAGAGCCAAGAGAAATGCTAGTGGGTTCTTTTCAAATGTTTGATGGAATTAGTATAATAATTTCAATATGTATCGATTCTTTGTTTGACAGAATTCACTGAGTTCTATTAGGATTCAGATCGATGACAGAATGTTTCTGAAAGTATCGTCTTGAAAAAGATTATTTAGTGATGTTGGAAATTATGAGAAATATATTAAACCTTATTCTGTTAAGATTTTCGAGGACGAAAATCCCTAAGGGGGAGAAATATAACATCCCGAAATAAGGCCTAAACGGAACAGTGGTTTTGGGACAAAAAATCTGATGTTGAGAAATTTATTTTATTTATATTTTTATGGTCTACAATTTCACAGAATGATTTCGTGAAAATCTCATTCGAAAATTTTGTCATTTGGGCACTCAATTTAGTCAAAAGGACTAAATTGTAAAAAGTTCAAAAGTTGAGTTCTACATATTAGAGGTGTCCAATTGTTATGAAATTTTAAATTGGAGGTACTTAAATGATAATTAGACCATTGGTTAAGTTGGTGGACAAAATGGACATGGATGGGTATGTTTCAAAAGATTTTTTTAAGGGGCATTTTGGTAATTTAGTGAATTAAATGAATAAAAAATAAAATTTAAATGCCAAATATGTCCACCTTCTTCATTAGGACGAAATTAAAAGGGTTCTCCATAGCTAGGGTTTATTTCAAGCTTCCAAGCTCTATAGTAAGTGATTCCAAGCCCTGTTTTTAATGTTCTTTGCGTTTTTGGAGTCCCGGTAACTTGATTTAGCTTATTCTAGCAATAATTTAACCTAGGGTTCATATTTGGAAAAATACCCATAGGTGAAATGTGCTTATTTTGATGTTTTATGATAGAATATAAAGGCTAAAATTATGTTAAACAACTTTTACTAAGCAATTTTACGTGAAAACGAGTAAAACGACATAATCGGTAAAAATACCTAATGTTTATAAGTACATGTTAGAGTGAGAATTTGATGTTGCCATAGAAGGGAAAAATGTTCAGCATGTCATAAAACATAAGAAAAAGGAATAAAGTTTAATTTACGAGCCTAGGGGTAAAAGTGTAATTTTTGAAAAGTTTAAGGGTAAAATTGTAATTTTTCCAAAGTTTGAGTTAGGGATTGTTTTGAGTAGTACATTAATTAAGTAAGTGAAATGTGATGTTTTAGACCCCAAAAAACAATATTTGGACCTAGAACGGGAGGAAAATCGAAAATCGGGAAAGTTGGTAAAATTATCGTTTCGGCATTCGAGGTAAGTTGGTGTGTTAATAATAATGCAATAATGTCGTAATGTATGTTTGAAACCTAAATTGTGGTATTAAATTGATTTTGTTGAATTACATGTTTAGTATATTATGTTGGTGAATTGATTTAATAATATATTTATGCTAAAAAGGTGACATAAGTGACATGGAAGATAGGTTGAAATGTTGTGCTTAAAGGTGTTTTCTATGACTATGGTTATTATGTGAAATGGAAAGTTGATATGTAAATAATGCATTTATTTTACTTGTTCAATAATTATTTTGCTAGATATTATGGAAATCATTGGGTGATAACTAAAATATGAAATGTATGGAATGAGAAATTCTCGATTGAACCTTCGAAAAATGAGAGATACGGACAATATGTAGCTAGGTCACACGAGTGATAAGGGACCTTCACCATGTGCACAAGAAAGCTACAAGATGGAAAAATTTGATATGTAGCTAGGCCACATGGATGATAAGGAACTTTCACCATGTGTGCAAGAAAGCTACGGGATAATAATTTCATATGTAACTAGGTCACATGTGTAATACTGTGTGTATACCATGTGTACAAGAAAGTTACGAGTTATGAGTAGCTAGGTCACATGAGTGGTTCCTAGTGTTGAACACCAGGAAGACAAGAAAGCTACGAGATGGAATGGCTAGGTCACATGGGTGATAAGGGAGGGACCTTCACCATGTGTACAGGAAAGCCGAATTATGTGTAGGTAGAGCTATGTGCTGAGACTACCGGGTATCGCGCGTTTTCTGAAGGGGTTCAACGAGATAACTTACTACTGGTGATTGGTGCGATCATGTTATGAATAAGTGCAAGAGTGAATGTAACCAATTGAAAATATGGCAAATGTACGTGTGAGCAAGGGTGCATGTGACTATGTGTGTATTTGAGTAATGTGTTTGATATGTGATACGTGATTGAAATTGTGGTAAGGCTGATATGGTGTAAACGCCATTATGAGTACTCATAAATATTAGTGATTATTATTCATTTGTATGGTAGTTTTGAATATGTTCGGTGTTATGTGTGCATATATGGAAGTAAAATAAAGAAAACATGGGAAAGTAAAATTTTTAGTAAAATAGATTGAAATTGTAGCAGTTATGTGATTTTGAAAAATCACCATAAATCATAGAAATTGAATTATATGTTGGATGAGATATTTATTTAAATATTATTGAGTCTATTTTCATATAAAATAAACAGAGAAAGCAAAGGATTTTTATATTTTGAGATATTTAAATTTTTGTGAGAAAGGGTTCGAATGGTTTCAGAAATCTCCTATTCCAAATTTGGAAAATCACTAAAAATTTTATAAAAACGGCTATGGTGTGTAATTTATATCCTCAGAATCCTCGGTGAGTCTATTTTCAAGAGAGACAAACAGAAAGGTTATTAAAACTCTATATAATGAGGAATTTTAATTTTAGTGAAGAGGTGTTAGAGCTGTCGAAGAGCAAAATAGGGGAGTATTTAATGAATAAACTGTATTGATTGGATAAACCAAAAATTCTAGAAATTTTATGGTATGAAGATATGTGAGTCTAGTTTCATGGAAAATTAGTGGATCTTAATTGCAAGTTGTGTAGCTTATGAAATAATTAAATTAGTGACTATGACTCAGAAAAATAGCCTAAGCTGAACTTAAGAAAAAGGGTAAAACTATGTGAATATCAATTCTATTCCCTTGAGCATATTTATTGAGAAATGGGTTGATATTGTTAATTAAATTGCTTATTATTATTAATATGCCAACTTACTAAGCTATAAAGCTTACACCATTTCTCTTAGTGCTGTCAGGTTGGCTCGAGGTTGGAGATCGTTGGAGGTATCATCACACTATCAATTTGTCAAGTTAGAATCATGACAATTCCTAATTATTTTCAAGTAAATGGCATGTATAGATATTTAGTTATTGGTTGTATGTATTATTATGAATTATACACGGGATCCAGACATGGGTGTGTGAGAACCTCACGGTCTACTCACACGGTCGTGTCATATGTCACAAGGGCGTGTGACCCTGTTTTGGTAAAAAAATTTTAAATGTCGAAAAGTTCTAGTTTGGTTTCGAACCAACTTTAATGAATGTTTTGGGCCTCGTAAGCCCATAATAGGGACATAGGGTGTGACTATGAATGGTTTTAATGTATAATTGAAATGTATGTATCGGAGAAATGTATAAGATTGCTGTAATGCCTCGTACCCTGATCGGCGACAGATAGGGGTAAGGGGTGTTACACAAGCCATGTTACAATTTGCCTATTAGTTAACCACCCATCAATTATACTAAAACACATATCAACCATGATAATGCCATATACTTATATATATCAAAATGTATCAAACATAAGCCATTCAAATGGTTAATCATAACAGAACATTTACATGCCATCAATGGCCAAATTAACCTATACATGCCATTATACCAAAGTTGTATACCGAAAAAGGGTGATTGATAGTGTGATGTGGCTCCGACCAACTTCCAACCTTAACGAGCTTCTGGGTTACTATAAAATAAAGGAAATAAAACAAAGTAAGCATTTAATGATTAGTAAGTTCGTATAGCAGAAATTTAACTTACCATTTATTTCACATTTAAGGTAAGCTAATTAAACATGCTCACACCAATTTGGCCAATTGCCTAAACACATATCCTTATCAAGCATGTTAGTCATGTAATTCACATAAATACCAAGAAACATGAATGAGCTCATCAATATTCAATTTCCACATTCATGTATTTATCACTTCAAGTATCCGTGAACATGTACATATCGTATCTTTGTACTTCAAATATTCCTTATAGTAATTCATCTTGAATTCATTTCATCTCATATTAGAACCTTACCCATTGAATCATTTAAAATATTGATGGATACAAGGGTAGTACACATGAAGTGTATGAATATGAAATCTGTCAATTCATATTCGAGGGTACTCATTAGAGCACATAATTGGGAAGCCCTCTCTCGACCCATATAACAGGAAGCTCCTGAGAGCCATTAACGAGAAGCTTCTCCGGGTTGTATAACAGGAAGCTCATAAGAGCCATAATCAAGAAGCTCATGTGAGCCAATAATGGGTAACTCTGAAGAGCCATTAATCGGGAAGCTCACGAAGAGCCATATAATGGGATGCTTATAAGAGCTGCAGTGTGCCCACAATACATGCAGGATCACGACTGATCGAGATGCTCCGAAGAGCTATTAACGAGAAGGTCGTAAGAACCATATAAAGGGAAGCTCAAGAGGGCTAATAACGGGACGCTCTTTCGAGCTATGGTTATGTAGGACCACAACCAATTCGGGCCATCGAATCTCATTTATTCAAACGAGACTTATTACTTGTCAGATATGTGATTAATTTCATACATGGAAATTTACACAAATCATACATACAATTTGATTTAAACATATAAATATACAATTTAGTTACACGAACTTACCTTGATAAGTGTTCGTTGATCTGTTGTCTACTAATTCGACACTTTCTCTTTTCCTCGATCTAATTCCGTATTTTTTTCTTTCAGGATCTATACGAGTACATTTAACTCAATTTAATACAATTCACATTCAATTCAATCGAATTCACATCTTAGGCAAAATTATCATTTTGCCCCTATACTTTTGATTATTTCCAATTTTGTCCCTAGGCTTGGAAAATGAAATTCATGCAATTTAATCCTTATTCCAAGCCTAGCCAACTTTTACATATCACAATAGTAGCCCATGTATTTAATAAAATTTAGAATTTTTCCATGAAATTTACAAATCTTCAATTTAGTCTCTAAATCATAATTTAATCAAAATTCCCTTTACAAAAGTTATTTATTTATCAACAAGCTTGGACTTTCTACCATAAATTTCATAATTCATGCATATTCATCCATGGAAAAACTTTAATACTTTGATTACTTTGCAAATTAATCCCTAAGATAGCTAAATTAAGCTATTACGGTCTCGGAAACATAAAAATTACTAAAAACGGGACAAGATTACTTACTCAATTAAGCCAAGTAAGCTTGCTTGAGTTCTCTTCTCTTAGCTAAGGTTTCCATGTATTTAACTTTGGGAAAGATGATATAATGATGATATTTTCTTTTATTTTATTATTTATCATCTTTATTTATCATCTTTCCAATTTTGTCCTTTTCTTTATTTAATTTTCCATGGATGAATCATCATACTTATCTACTAACTCCTCTTAATGGTCTATTTGCCATATAAGGACCTCAAATTTTGAATTCCATAGCTATTTGATACTTATAGCTACTAGAACCCAACTTTTGCATTTTATGCAGTTTGGTCCTTTCCATATAATTAAACATGTAATCTATAAAAAAAATTCTTAACGAAATTTTCATACGTTATTCCTATCATAATGCAGATCATGCAATAACACTAAAATAATTTTCTTCCAAACTTGAATTTGTGGTCTTGAAACCACTATTCTGATTTCAATAAAAAGGGGTTGTTACACTATTAGTTACGCAAGAATTCTATCCGAGACTATCAAGTTGTTATTGATTCCATTTCTGTTAGAGGGAAAGGCAATAATGTGGCTAGAGACACTTCCTCTAGACACTATCACGGCATGGACCGACTTCGTGTAGTTATTCCTTTGTCGGGTGATACCTATGACTAAGGTACTAAGCAATTATATGCAATTATTTTACTTCTAGTAGAGTATCACTGAAACTTTGGGACAAGTGTGGGAAAGGTTCAAAGCAATCCTTAGATCTATATTAGGTAGAGGAATACATTTCACAATTCAAATACAAATTTTTGCTACGGGTTGGATAGTTAGAATAGACAAAAATTTGATATCATGATAGGGGGAAGTATTTGGATGAAAGCCTAGGGGAAAGTAATGGAAATATTAGAAAGATACAGCATCAATGGAACAACCTGGGAAGAATGTCCTAAAATACAAAATCAAGAACTGGAGTCTGTAGGACATAAGGATCAAGAATGTAACCAATTGGAGTTCAATACGAAAAAATCAACGAGTTACGGAATAGAAGAAGAAGGGGACAGTGCAGAAAAAGAGAACCATCATATGGTAACTCAATTGGACTAGTGCAGACAGAATGAAGAACGACCAAAGAAAATTATCCCAAACTCAATGAAAATGGTTCCATCTATTGTCAAACCCCTAGAATTATAACTAAAGCCATTGCCTAACCATTTAAATTATAGACATCTGGGGAAACAAAATACTTTACCAATAATTATTACCGCAAGTTTAAACATAAAACATGAAGATGCCTTATTAAATGTCTTGAAAATGCATAAAAAAGTGATAGAATGGATAATTGCTGATGTTAAAGGAATCAATCTTGCGTTTTATCAGCACGAGATTAAATTAGAAGAAGAAAAAGACCTATGGTAGATGCTCAGCGTAGACTTAATCCAATTTGTAAGCTACAAGACCAATTCTCTTGATAATTTCATACGGCCCAATAAACAACAGACTAAGTTTCCCTTTTTCACCAAATCATAACACTTTTTCCATGGGGAGACTTTTAAAAACACTTTATCGTCGGTCTAAAATTCAATATCTTTTCTTTTCATATCTACATACGATTTTTAATGATCAGAGGTAACTTTCAAACAATAACGAATAACACGAATTTAACCTTCAATTTCTCATATCAAATCTATCCTGACTAAATTTCTTTTGCTCAATTATGTCTAGTATAACAGAGTTCTACATTTTCATCCGTATAAAGCTTCAAATGGTGTCATTTTATTGCTAGATTAATAATTGTTATTATAGGCAAACTCGACCAACGATAAATATTTTTCCCAGCTGCCTTCAAATTTGATAACATAACATCGTAACATGTCTTCTAAAATTTGAATTACTCGCTCTGTGTAACCCCTCAAACTGGGCCTAGACGTTACGACCCAATCTAAGCAATTACATGGGCCATAAGTATGGCAAAAACTTGAGTTGAAGTAAATTAGTTTAATCTTTGAAAAACATGTATTAGTAATTCTCTTAAATACGATGTTTTTAATGTAAATTTGAAAGAAACCTTGTTTAATATTTGTATAACAACTTGATGATCTTCAAATACAAGTTCAAATAATTTTGAGTTTGTAGAAAATGATTTTATTAGGAAAAATACCAAAATATTTAGTTCGTAATAAAGAATCCATGCAATTTGTCTAATGTCCAAAGTTGAAAAATATCATTCCACAGTTCAATAGTCTATCACAAAATAAAATCCCAAAAAGAAATCATAAAGTCCATAAACATAAGAATAATCCATAATAGTAAAAGAAACATTTCTAAGAGCATCACCGATGACCAAATCTGAGTTTTAACCACAAGGATTATCTGAAAACATATAATAATATGGGTGAGCTTTAAAAGGCCTAGTGTGAGGACAACACAAGTATATTCATATACATACCAAAATATATCAATAACATCATATCAAACATCAAAATATTTAAAAATTATAATGCTGATATTTATGCATGGACATATCGATGCATATTTTAAAATGATGCACATTTTATAAAATTTCCTACCAATCTCCACTACACATCAATATCGAGTTCCCTAGAACTTCCATCTGAATAACCATTTGTGGACAAGCGACCACTGATTTGTAGATAAACTACCACTGATAACACTTTGTGGACAAGCCACCACTGATATGCAGATATACTGCCACTTATAACACTTTGTGGACTAGCCACCACTGATATGCAAATATACTACCACTTACTTCCACCTTTCACAAAACCCTACCGCATGGATGTGACATGGAAATTTCACTTTTAAACACGTGTGAATCACTTTAAACACTTAGGCATGTGGACATGCTCACATAATCACAATTCACTAATCATCACTTTAACATGTTTAATCATGCTTGTCACATTAGTCATATGTCTCAATATTAACATACTCATATATATCACATGCTTGAATCACCAAATATATCACATAAGCCATGCAACACATGTCATGAGAACAAGATCTACAATCCATTATTATTTATAATAATAATCACATCATATCTACACATTCCATTTTGTCCCTATTCCACATGCTACAGTGATACATTTGTTTGGTTGAAATTTGACTACCGAATCGCTATTCCGTGTGGGCTCTATTATGCGTAAACACTGCATATCCATTCAAAGGGTCAGGCTCTGAATGCCTATTCAATGCCTCTCGTAATAGTTTTTTTTCAGACGAAAATATTCACCCACCTCCGCTCATCATTCTGGTAACAATAGCAAGAGGTCTTCTTGGGTTTTGCATAAAATGCATAGAAGGTTCTCTATTTTTGGATTTTACGCGTGGCAGATTTGCATGTGGTGGAAAATATGGAGAAATCGATGTCGAAGGCGGAGCTTTCCAAAGAAATACGCATGTCTCCCACCCTGCATCCTAGCGATTACGGGAACAGCGAGGCTCCGATCAATTATCAATGATTGCTGTTAGTCTTCTTCCCTTCACCATCATCTCTGGGTTTTTTTTTTTAATAAAAAAAAATTATCTAAAATATTGGATCTAAATTTCTATCCTTCCAAGCTTTCAGTGAGTTTCCCTTATCTACCTCTGCTTTGATCTTTTTTTTTTTTCATGTAAATCAAAACCCCATTTCGTTTATCTACCTTAAAATTCATTTCTACTTTCCTAAGCTGCAAACAAGAAGTTGAACTTTGATGATCAAGATCTTTCCTTTTCCATTAGTTTATATTTTGGCTTTGTTGAATTGAATACCCAAAGTCATGATATTTAGTCGAGAATATGTTGAATTGCCTGTCTGGGTATGCTTTGTTTACATAAATCTGAAGCTTTTCAGCTAGATTATGTTATCATGAATAATTATCTATTTGGGTCAAATAGTTCTAAGTCATTCAATGCCTATCCAATGGGTGACTAACAGGTAATATCAAAAGAACCAGAAGGTATAAAGTTTCTTTATTTTACCCTATTTGGAATGATCAAATCCTTGGCTAACAAGCTTTACTACTATTACAAGTTACATGCACTCCTTGTTTTATTTATTTCCTTGGCACAGGTTTATCACTATATAAGTATCACTATAGGATGCTAAGAAATTATGGGAAACTTGATGAGCGGTCCAATAATTACTATCCGTATGCCAAGCTTAAGAATCTTATAATGGTTGTTGGGCATTCAATTTATACAAGCATTATGTAACATCCTAGATTAGGGGTTATGCGTTTGTGCATAATTCATGAGTTAGTAGGTTTTGGCAATGTTTGGAAGTGTATTAAAGGGTTTTTAAAATTCTAGGATGGAAGAGAAAGCTTAGAAAAATTATTGGTTTCTAAGTAAAAAGGGGAGCTAGGTAAATGAGGCTTGAAAAGAAACTCCGTGTGAAGCATGACACAAGGAACCATGTGGTAAAATGGCATGTTTTATGAATTATGTATGAATGTGTTATGTGAATTCTAGAAATAAGGAAATGTATGGAAATGTAAGGAAATGTAAGGAAATGTAAGGAAATGTAAGGAAATGTATGGAAATGTATGAAAATGTAAGGAAATGTAAGGAAATGTAAGGAAATGCAAGGAAATGCAAGGAAATGTAAGGAAATGTAAAGAAATGTCTTGTCTTGGAAATGTAGGGAAATGTCCTGAAAATGTAGGGAAATGTTAAGTTTAAAAGAGGAAAGTGAACATTTTTGGAAACCTAGAAATGCATGGAAATGGAAATGGGAAATGGAAATGAACATTTCTGGAAACTTGGAAATGTAAGAAAATGGCAAGTATACAGAGCCGATCGAAAATTTTAGGAAACTTGGAAATGACCTAGAAATGTCAAATTTTAAAGTTTAAAATAGGAAATTAGGGCAAGGAGGCCTTAAAAGAAAAAGTTGGTGAAATTTGACACACAAACAGGCTTGGAAAAGTGGCCTGAAGATGTCACTTAGGGCCTATGGAAATGGTGCCATGTGCAAGAGCTGTTGGGCTTGGGTTCGAGTCACTTGGGAAGCAAATAAATAAGTTTAATTTTTGCTTCCAGAAGGCTGAGGTGGACGGCATGGGTTTCTAGAAAAGGAAGAGTTTTATTTGCATAAATATGTGAATAAAAAGAGATAAATAAAGGAGTTTTATTCACATAAATATGTGAATAATAAGAGATAAATAAAGGATTATTTTCTAAGGAGATAATTGAGGAGATAATTGATGGATTAAAGGCTTTTATCTTTTAAATAAAAGAGATAATATTATCAAAAAGAGGAGTGGTGGCCAAGTAAGGGACTCCTAGGCTGATAACTTTGGCTATAAAAGGAGGGCAGGAGGGCTACTCATTCACTTTTGCTTCCTCTTTGCCGAAATTTTCCTAGCTCTCTCCCCCTCTCTGTCGAATTTTTCTTCAAGCAAAAACCCTCTCTTCTTTTCTTCTATTTTCTTCTCTGATTCTTCTGTCAAAGCCGAATCCTTGTTGATTCTAAGTAAAGGAGCAATCAACCGCAACATCAAAAGGGTTTATCTCATTATTGAATAGTAGGATCAAGGATCTAAGGTAAGAGGAATGAATATTTGGTTAAAGGTTATGATTCATATTTTCAAAGTTAGATTTAATCTAATACAAAGTTATAGGGATTTTGACAAGCATATAAAGGAATCCTCTTCAGATTTGGAATTTGTAAGGTAAGTGATATTCGGCCAAGGCTTGTTTTTTTAAATATTTAGGATTATTTCCCATTATTTCAAAAGCCGAAAACTCACATGGTTACATGATCTAGTGTTAGCCGATTTCAAGAAAAAAAAAGAATACTAGCAAATTTTTGGGATTTGATCATCTAATTTGGCAACAAGGTTAGTACTACAAATCCTACTAGGATTTGGTTTTTAAGCCAAATAGGTTTGTTAATATGTTTTAATATTTGGCCGAATTTAGGAGATAAAGATCTAGATCGGTAGATCGTTCTTCGGGATTTCAAGGAACCTATTAAGCGAATCAGGTGTGTACTCACACTAACTTTCAATATATTATGGCAATAATTGTTTTAATATATGAATGTGTATAAGAATGAGAATGTGGCTAAGTACCACAAATGTGGCAAAAAGTACCCAGGTATGTTTCCTACTTTTGATAGGATTATGAATGTGATATACTTTGAACATGTGATTAGTAACATGAATGAAAATTAAGTATGTGGAATATGTTATAAAATAATTGGGGCATTTGGGATATTTGTGAAGGGAGAAAGTGAAGGTGATGACTTCGGTCTCACCAACGAAGGTGTTGACTTCGGTCTCACTAACGAAATATGGTGGCTACGGTCCCATTAAGTGAATATGGTAACTTCGGTTACATTATCTGAATATAGTGTCTAATGACACAACGTAAGTGGACGATGAGCACGTCGTCTGCAGCGACTGCCTTCGATGGTGTGTAGCGGATGGAGGGTCGACTTAGTAGTCCCCACGGTGTACAGGTTGGTACGGGTGGTGTGTAGCGGATGGACAAATAGGTTTGGGTTGGGTTGCATCATTTTATTTTGAACATTTACTTGATATGAATATGTATGCTCGATTCATTGATTGTTAGCATCAGTGTACACACCGAGTCGGTGAGACTCACCCCCTTGTGGGACTATTTTTCAGTGTGACGAACGATAATGGACCGGTCGTGAAGCTAAAGGTGGCCATGCATTCCTTGAAGAGTTTATTTAGAAATTTGGACTTCATTTAATTTTAGCACTTTAAGTTTATTTTGGGTTTTAAATGATGTAATAATGCCTTAAGGCCCAGTTGGAGTTTCGTTATTTTGTTTATTTTTAATCGATTGTGCTACAATTTATTTGATTAAAGTTAAGAAAAACTAAATTTATTACTTTTAAGGTAATATATCCTAAAACTATTTGACACCTTATTTAAGATGGACTTTGTTTTTTTTTTCAAAATTTATTTAAAAGGGTTTCAATCTAAGCCCAACCCAAAATAATTTTCTTTAAATCTTACAATTTTTCTCTAAGTAGCAAAGAATTTGAAAACCGGTTTACTTAAGGAACATACCAGATCCGGTTCAGGCTCGTGGGCCGGGTGTGGGGTGTTTCACATTAGTTGTAAGAAAGTTGATAAGGAGGATTCTTGATTTTTGGAGCCATAAAATGGATTATGTAATATGGCTTCTTGAATTATGTGTTCATTTTATGATTTATGTGTTTCTTTGGATTCTTCTCTTGATTTGGGGATTTTTTTGGTAAGTTTAATTTTTAATTTTAGCTTTTTTTGTTTGTTTTGGGTTTGATGTTCAATAGCATTTCATGTTTGCAATGAAAAATGTGTATATATATCATTGTAGGCTATGTTTCATTTTGCTAATGTTAAGGGAGTTTTTGGGGCTAACCATTCATGGGTATCACGGGAATGCAGATTAAAGGTGTTTTTGCTGAAATCCAGAAGGACAAAAACACTCTTCTTGTGCCAAATGTTTTTCTTTTTCCCTTCTATCTGTAAATGCATACTATATAACCTACAAACTTATTGTGCTGTTGTATCTGTAAATGCATACTATATAACCTGCAAACTTGTTGTGCTGTTGTTTTTTCTCTGTTTATTTTTATTTTTAATTCAATGTTGTTTTATTTACTTAAATTAAGACATTCAATGCTTCTCTCATTAATAACTTAGATCTTGGCTTAGAGGGTGTGATGTATAGCACATTATAAACAAAAATATATGCACTCTCAAATATGATTTAGGTTGAATTTTTTACCATCTTAATCACAAACATTTGCAATTTACTAAAATCAATCTAACGCAAAAGATGTCTATTATGTTCGTCCAAACTTGGAATAAACTCTTGCTGTGACTCTGATACAGTTAACCTTCTAGAAACCTTTATGATTGCTCATATCAATGAAAATAAAGAAATATCCTTCTCATTTTTTCTGGAAAAAAAAAAGAGTCCAATTTTACTTGCATGCTTCTTAGCTTGAAACCTTCACCCGTTTTCTATGTTCTTTTTTCTCTAGTACTAATTGCATGCAATTCTGATATCCTTTGTGACACAAACATTCAAGATGGTTGGGATCAAATAGTTGTACGTGTTAGAGTTATGTGACGCAAATTCTAAGAGATTGCTTGCAAGTCAAGTTAAACAAAATATATTTTCTTTCTAGAAGATTTAGTATTTATTAGTATAATATATTTAGCATTTATTAGCATAATTTGTTTGGCTTCCTAATTTAGCCTATAAATAGGTTCTTTTACAACCTTAGAAAAAAAAACACACCTAATAGATATTAGAACTCATAACACATTTAGAGAATTTTGTGTTTACATTTTGAGGGTTCTTTATTTTCGGGGTTTAGTTTTTATCTCCATCTGTTGTACTCTTCGTTCTTTTGCTATTGTAGTAAAATTATCTTTGCCCGTGGGATTTTATCCTCTTTAAAGGAGTTTTTCCATGTTAAATTTATGTGTTCAATTTCTCAATTTATTCCGCTATTTTTTTACTTGTTGCTTAATCGGGTTGATCCTAACAAGTGATATCAGAGCTAGTTCAATTTTTATAGATCAGCCCATTCAGAGATGGCAGCAACAAGCTTTGAAATTGAGAAGTTCGATGGTGAGACAAATTTCAATTTGTGGCAAGTTCGGATGATGACAATTCTAGTTCAAACCAGCTTGAAAAAGGTTGTTACCAGGAAAAAAAAAAACCTGAGAGTCTAAATGAAACAGAATGGGAAGAGCTTGATGAAAAGGCATTGTCTGCAATCCAGTTGTGCCTCGCAAATATGGTATTGCAGGAGGTATTGATGGAGAAAACCTCATCAGCCTTGTGGAAAAGGTTAGAAACTCTTTATGCGACTAAGTCTCTGGCTAACCGTTTAGTGTTGAAACAACGTCTATTTATGTTTCGCATGAACAAAGGTGAGCTTTTTAGAGATCACATCAGTCAAGTCATTACTCTTTTAAATGATTTAAAGAATGTTAAGGTTCATATTGACGATGAAGATCAGGCTATGCTATTATTGTGCTCTTTACCCCCTTCATAGAAGTCTTTCAGGGAGACCCTGATTTATGGCAGAGACAAACTCTCATTCGAAGATGTGAAGGGTCATTTGTTAAGTAGAGACAAACTTGACAATGAGTTTGGTTTGGATAGCAAGGCAGATAAGCAAGCTTCCGTTTTGGTAGCATCAAAGAAACGAGACAAAATGTGTCGCTATTGTAAAAAGTTAGGTCACGTCAAAGCAGATTATTATAAACTGCGAAATAAAAGAGCTGCTGAAAGTAATGAAGAAGATGTAGCTGGTGCTAATTCGGCTGATGAAAGCGGTGATGACTTGTTGTTAGTGTCAATGAGTGATAACTCCAAGCTCACGTCCGGGTGGATTTTAGATTCAGGATGTTCTTTCCACATGTGTCCCAATAGAGAATGGTTCTCTACATACAGTTCGGTTGAAGGTGGAGTTGTGCGCATGGGAAATGATTCATCTAGTAAGGTAATTGGTATTGGTACTGTTAAAATTAGGATACACGATGGGATGATTAAGACACTCTCAGATGTCAGGTATGTACCTGATTTACGAAAGAATCTCATCTCATTGAGTAGTTTAGACTTGAAAGGATGCAAAATCAACATCGAGTCGAGCGGCATTAAAGTATCTCGTAGAGCTCTTGTTTTGTTAAAAGGTAGAAGAACCGACAGTCTTTATATTCTGGAAGATTCTACAAAGACTGGTGAAATCGGATGTCGCTCGTCCGTTACGGAGTCGAAGTCAACTCGTTTGGAGCGGAGGCAACTTGGTCATTGGAGGGAAAAATGTATGATCGTTTCGTTGAAGAGATGTTCTCTTTTGGATGTAGGTTTTGAAGAGTTAGGGCACTGTGTTCATGAAAATCAGATCCGAGTTAGTTTTGATTTGGCAGTGCACAAGTTGAAAGCTAGAAGTCTTCTAGCTTCTAAGCACAGATTCGACTCAGTTAATTCCCTGCATAGTTAAAGATAGGCCCATGGCGGGCTTTGGCAAAGATGGCGTTGTAGGAATTTGTGTTAAGGTTGAGATTGTTAGAGTTGTGTGACCCAAATTCTAAGAGATTGCTTGCAGGTCAAGTTAAACAAAATATATTTTCTTTCTAGAAGATTTAGTATTTATTAGTATAATATATTTAGCATTTATTAGCATAATTTGTTTGACTTACTAATTTAGCCTATAAATAGGTTCTTTTACAACCTTATAAAAAAACACACCCATTAGATATTAGAACTCATAACACATTTAGAGAATTTTGTGTTTACGTTTTGAGGGTTCTTTGTTTTCGGGTTTTCGGGGTTTAGTTTTTATCTCCATCTTTTGTACTCTTCGTTCTTTTGCCATTATAGTAAAACTATCTTTGCCCATGGTTTTTTATCCTCTTTGAAGGAGTTTCTCCACGTTAAATTTGTGTGTTCAATTTCTCAATTTATTTCGCTATTTTTTTTACTTGTTGCTTAATCGGGTCGATCCTAACAGTACGTAATATGAAACCCTTTCTTTTTAGAGAGATGGGAAAAGAAATCTTTGACTGCATATGTAATACAACTTACATAATGTATTAATAATTTTGCCTCTATTGGTTATCAGATGAAATTAACTTTGCATGTTGCATATTACCATGCCATCTGAAGTTAATATCTTTATCTTTTGTTCTTTTTCCAGGTCTTCATCGCAGATTATTCTCTAATATGCAAACTTCCAGATTACAAGAAGCTTTATAGAGCATTCTCTATATTGGATATAGTTTTTAGATATAGTATGTATTTAGTATTTAAAGATAAAGATATACACTGATTCTATATGTAAAAGTAGGTTTCTCGACTTCCCAATGAAAAAGAGACAGTTTATGGAGCATTGGACAAATAGGTAGCTTGGGAGACTGAGTTTCCATTGATTGCAGCTACAAAAGCTTTATGAATTTTCAAGAAGAGGAGCCAATAGTTGCGTGTTATTCAAGTATATTGGTTTTCTTGCTTTGTTTTTTCCAGCTTCTAAAATACATTCATTGATGTAGGGAAGCTTTATATGTTCAATAATTTTCCACTAATATATATTATATTAAAATGGCCTTGTATTATCATATTTGATTCTATAGAATACTTTCAATTAGTATTATAAAGGAGCCTTAATGCTATTCTTTGTGAATAGGTGCTTTCAATCAATATTCTTTGTGAAGTTTGGCACATGTAAAAATAAAGTTGCATGAGAGTTTGTGATTATATACATTAAATCTGTATTATTCATTTTTACTTTTATATGAGATTCTTATATTATACATGTCTAGTAACATAGATAAATTAATGAAAATATGTCAAAAAATATATAGACAACATTTCAATTTCATCAGTTCTTTTGCTGTATTTCAACATCTGTCTATGAGTAAAAATATTTGAGACAAGATATTCTTTAAATTACTCTTTTAAATTATTCTTTAAGTAACATATAGATTATGACATATATGCTAAATTATTTGTTTCGCTAATGAAATTCTAGCATATTAAATATGCAATATATTTTAAAAATAATAAAGTAGGCTATATATTATTTTTTGTAATATTATATATTATTATTAATTCATATTTTAATAATTGTTATATTAACAATATTATTAAATTATATATTATTATTTTTAAATTATATTTAACAGTAAATTTATTAAATAGGATTAAATTATTTATTATTTATTATTAAATTATATTTAATAATAATCCTATTAAAATTTAATAACAATAATCATCATTCTAAAAAAATTTCTGCTAAGGGTATTTTGGTCATTTCAACTTCTTTTCTTATGCTATTATAACTCTATTCCATTCAACCAAACATAAGAATACTATTACAATTCTATTCCATTCCATCCAACGAAACAATTGAATTGCTAATACAGTTCTATTCTATTACAGCTTTATTCCATTACAGTTTTATTCCATTACAGAAAACCAATTGTGGTGTTAGTGTACTCACAATTAATTATGTTTAAGTTATTAACCAAAATAATTATATAACATATAATAAGTAGAATCGACCCCACACCTTTTATTGAAGATCCTAAATATCACAATCCTTAGTATCGATTTCGCTTTGATCTAACTCGAAAGACGTATCTAACACATGAATAATTGCTTATTGGTTGGGATCAGTTTGAAAATAATTCATTACTAATAGACCGGTTACTAATAGCCTCGCCAACACTTACCCAACAGTTTTGAACTATCGAAAAGATGATTTCTAATGCGAAAGTAAGGGTCTCCTCTATGATTATCGTTTGGTACTTCAAAGATTGTAAGAAACAGAATTAGCACAAAAATAATTCTATTTTTTTCCCAATATCCTATCTTTTCTTTTATCATGTTTTAATTAAAAAATTAATATAATATTGACGTCACTTTTTTTTCACCTAAACAAATTACATTACGCTACATTATATGTTTAAGATAAATTTTTTTAAAAAAATCTTTAATTAGATAATGAAAAAATTTTAAAAATAGATAAATAAATAAATAAACAATTAATTAATTAAAAGTTCATTAGATAATTTAACATTATTTAAAATATTAAAATAATACAATTTACGCTTAATATTAAAATATCTGTTGCATAACGGTAAAATAGAAAGAATAAAATTCAATAGTAAGTAAAAAAAAACTCATTTATCTGGCTAGAAGTTAAAATATTTTATTAAAATGCACCAATTACGTTATTTGAACATGAAATAATAGTTACAACACATAATTTAAATATAATAATTTTAGAAATCAGAAAAAAATATAAATTAAAAATATATTATAATTTTTAATGTGTTAAATAATAAATAAAATATAATTTTCAATAAAAATCATTGAAAAAGATAAATAAAAAAATAAAAATGAGTATATTGAGTCAATTTATGCTTTAATTTTACCCTTTAAGTTGCAAATCAATCTACAATAATTTAGATGAAATGTTTTTATTATTAGTTTGGAAATGGTTAAAGATATAATTCTTTTTAATTTTAAGATATGATACTTTTTATATTTAACACTTTCTCTTTTACCAAAGAGTTTTTATATTCAAATTAAAATTAATGGTAAAAATATAACATTTACATTTATCTCTTTCAAAAACAAATTACATTAAAAATTCAACAATGTTTGCATTGTCAAAAGATTAAGCCAAGTTTTGGTGTAATAAATTAGAGAAGAGAAATAATTAAGTCAAGATTTTCTTGCAAGTATAGTCGAAAATAGCCTGTAAAACGCCTCTGGATTCTTGCTCTTGGGGCAACTTTAGAAGGCGAGCAACTTTGGAGAATCCGGCATGGTGTTTACCTATAGAATCTGCCTCTACTTCCGGTTTCGGCTCTTGCTTCGGGAGTGGATAAGGCCCAATTGCATTGCCCATATGGCCAAGGGGCGCATGTACAATAGAGATCTGTATTGATCATCTATGTTCCAAGCTTCAGGAGTTTGAAATGAGTAACTGTTCACAGAGTTGGTAAGAAAAAGAAGATTATTCAACCAGCCACTAAAAGGAGGAAAACCATGTTACCCAAGCCCTTCTTCAGACCAGGCTGCTTCAAAGATTCCACTTGCAGTATGAAATGCCATATCCACCAAACCTTCATGGATCATTGATGCAGCCACCGCATATGTAACACCAGACCATATTTCTCTTGATTGCATTGATGACATATCAACTGTTCCATCAGGCAGCATTCCATTTATAGCCCCCCGCTTTCCACATTTCACTTTCAACACATTATAATTGTAAACCTTGTCCAGTGTTCTTCTTGCTTTATCTTCATCAACTACTGGCAATAGACCACATGCCCTTGCATACCTATAAACATCTTCCGGGTAAGTTCCCTATTACATGATCCATGATGTATGTTTGTCTATGCCATCATATGCTGTTAAATGCTATGCTATACATAAATGCATGATATATAGGATTATGATATTTGTTATGTGAGCATGATGATGGTGGGATTAATGAGAGGAGGGGGATGATCTCTATGGACTGTCACCAGTGGTTTTGACCACCAGATGGGTTGGCCCCATCGGTTTAATTGTGACTTCTGGTCACCAAAGGGTTTTGACCACACCGTTGATATAATTTGTGACTAAGTCCCAAAGTGTTTGGTACCACCAAATGGTTTTGACCACATATTGATAATTGTGATCTATGGTCATCAGTGGTTTTGACCACACGATGGGTTGGCCCCATCATTTGATTTGTGACTTCGGTCACCAGTGGTTTTGACCACCAGTGGTTTTGACCACACGGGGTAGTTAAAGGGGTATGGATGGCTAGTTTTGGGTTGCATGTTTGCATGTCTTACTAATATTTTGTGTATGAGTTTGCATTTCCGGGTTGGGGAATTATACACTGAGTCTTGGTGAATCACCCCTTCCCATATCATTTTGCAGATGAGTAGATCGCGAAGATGGAGCCGGAGAGGACTCGAGGTGGCCATGCAATGGAAAATTTGTTTTAAATAGACTGTGGTTTATTTTTATTTCATTTATTCGAGTTGTAATAAGGCCATGGAAGTTTTAAGCATTTCCATTAAGTTTCTTTGTTATTATGTTTACTATGGATTGACAATTTAAATTTTAATTGCAAATGATTTTATTTTCTTAAGTATATATATGTTAAAGTTTTTAATCCGGGAATTTGGTAACAACTTAAATTATTTCAGAATTTTAAATGCACAAGGTTTTCCTTCCCAAAGACAATAAATTTATTTACTTCACTTTTTTTTAAATCAAAATATTTTCACACATTTTTCCGCAGTAACATACCAGATCCGGTCAGGGCTCGTGGGCCGGGTTTGGGGTGTTACAAAATCACACAAGTTTTCCTAAGTAACAAAAGAACTTTGAACCGATTTTCTTGAGGAACATACCAAATCTGGCCAAGGCTCGTGGGCCGGGTTTGGGGTGTTTCATGAATTGGTAATGAGATAGTATATATGTTGATATTTGATATGTGATTGGCATGTGATTCCACTAATGTAGTAATATTACTCATGATATGGAAAAATGACTAACACACTTGATTAGTAATGTTGCTATGTGACTAGCTATGTTATTATGTGCCAAGGATAGTCATGTTGAATGTCAAAATTATTAGTTTAATTATGATTAAAATGATCAAGCTATGTGTAGTGATTCCATTTGAACTTACTAAGAATTCTTAATACTTACTCTAATTGTTTTCTTTCCTTGTAGATTGTTACCTTGCGAAACTTGTCGAGTCAGATTAGTGAGGACCAAGCACTATCCAAAGACGATAATTATATGTTTAATTTGAGTCTAGTCTATGTGGCATGTACACATAAGGGCTCTTAGTGTGCAAATGGTCATTTTGGAGTTGATAGTCTTAAGTTAATTATGGTGATGATTGATTTTGAATATACTATTTGGTATAAAACTTAGTGGTACATAGTTTGGTAAAGTTAGATACTATGTGGATGATTGTTTTACTTTTGAAGGGTTTGGTATGTTAAAGCTATCATTTAAACTATATGAATTGGTTAAATTGAATTAATGATTTGGGGATGATAAGCTAAATGTTAAACATCTTTTATAGCTAGTGTATGCTTTCATTGATTCATGTCAATCTATTTGAATTTCTTAGTTTTCAATTGCTATAATGAACATTTTTTAGATTGTAATGAAAGCATTTTGGAATGGATAGGTGAAATGGACTTGAATATGTTTAAATGTTGAATGGTTGGATTGTATGCTATAGAAAAGTTGGTTTACATGGTTAGATACTTGAATTGGATGTCATTGGATTGATTTAATGGTTTTATTCTTGTGTAAGGTTGAATGAAACACTTAATATATGGTTTGAAGTCAATTGAATTAGGTACCAAATATGTATTTTTCCAAAAACAGGAGCAACGTTGCAACCACAAGTCCTTGACATCGTAACGTCGTCTGATAAAGAGTGGTGCTGTGATGTGGATATACATCTTGCCGTAACATGACTCATTGAGTTGAAAACATCGCAATGAATAAATAATGAAGTCGTGATGTCGACTTAAGAATTTTAAAACTTCACATTTTGGTCCTAATTCAAGCTCGGGTTAGCATAAGAGTTTTCGTAAGCTCGTGTAAGACTTGAAAATAATTGTATATCATATTATATACATGTTTTACTCGTATTCAAATTTGTAATGACATAAATTGAGTATATATTCGGTTATTGTTGCTTTGGAAATGAATGTAGCATTTTGTAGCTTAAACTCAATGATCGGATCAGGTAAGGGGTGTTATAATTTTTGAGGTAAAATATTTTCTTGGTTTAATAAGTTTCTGTGGTATGTTTATTTTTATTTTTCCATTATTGCTTCTCATTTGATAGAACTTATTAAAAACGGTATGTTCTTTAATTTGACTTATAAAAAAGAAATGACATTTAATAAACTTAAAGAGAAATTATGTAATGCTCTCATTCTTGTTTTACCAAATTTAAATAAGACTTTTGAGTTTAATTTTGATGCTTTTATTGTAGATATTGGCACAGTCCTTATGCAAGATAACAAATTATTTGCCTACTTTGATGAGAAGCTTAATGAACCACAACTGAACTTCTCAACCTATGATAAAGAATTGTTTGCCTTGATAAAGGTGTTGCAAGTTTCACAGCATATCTCTTGCCAAAAGAGTTTTTGATTTTACACAAGCATGAATTGCTTAAGCACCTAAGAAGGCAAGGTAAGTTGAACAAGAAACATGCGAAATGAGTCGAATTCATTAAATCTTTTCCTTATGCGATATGATACAAAAAAGGTAAGGATAATATTGTGGTTGATGCATTATCAAGGAGCGACACTTAGTACTTTGAATGCTAAATTTTTAAGATTTGAGTACATCAAAGATTTGTATGCAACTCAATTTGATTTTTCAAGCATTTATTAGGCATGCGAACATGATACATTCAACGCCCTGACTTTTTATTTTTATTTCTGGAAATATTTGACACAACTGTATCTCTGCTTCAGTGGTTAAGTGTTCTAGGTGTGTTTGAGAGGTCTTGGGTTCAAGTCTCATACTTGCAAAATTTTGTTATTTTGGGATCTAAAGCCTTATCCTTGTTCGGTGGGCTTATGTTAAATTGTCTATAATTCCACATCAAAATGAGCCTGCTGGTTCGAGTGGTAAGGGAGTTAGTGTGATGGAGGTCCTGTGTTCGAATCCCTACGTCAGCGTGGGTATCTATTTTTGCTAGGTCATCAGAAAGAGTTTTGGGGAATTAAAACTTTGAAGTGGTTGAGATTAGGGTGTTATTTGGAAGTTAGGGGATATCAAAATTAAATTTTATTTTTGTTACTTTTCCCAAAATTTCCTCTGTTTTTGACGTTAGCTCCTGTTTCCCTACCATCTTCCTTTTTTTTTCTTTTCTTCGGCTTTGCCTCATTTTGATTGCTTTCGTACCTTATATCCTCTTTATTTCGGTATTCGTTGCGCGATTCTGGTAAGTGAATCTATGGCATGCTGTTGCTAGCATTCTCCAATCACGGATTGGGAATTTATTTTCTTGGTTGCGGCGGAGGGGTGAGTAACTAAGGGGATGATTTTATGTATTCTTGTGGATTAGGAGAACGGGCTGAGCAGTAAAGTTACATTTGGATAGCCTAAATCTCGCTAGAGACTATTCATTTCATCGGTATGTCACTTGTGTGATTTTGGGTTTATGGGTTACTCGTAAATCGGTTGCTAAGTGGCCATTGAATTGCTGTTCTTCTGTTTTGGAGGGCTCGGGGTTGCTGTTGCATCTTATTCAAACCAGATGTGTACCCGAAATGCAGAAAATGAGGTTTCGACAAAAGCTGAAAAACTATTTTGTCGATGCCACACAGGGGTGTGGTCACCCTTGTGGTAGCCGTGTGCGAGAACACGGTCATGTGGTCAACGAAGGCATGGCCATGCGCAGCACACGGTCACGTGGGCCACACGGCTAGGCTGAGCTAGGCGTGTGGGCTGAAAATTTTGAAATTTTCCCTAGGGTCGCACGGGTCGTTCCAATTGACTGTGGGCCTACTGTAAGGTCGGTAAGAGCTAATTAAACTCTAATTTGTATTCTATGATATTCTGATAGACTGATCTGAGTAGGATACTGATGTATGTCTGACTGTATTGCTATATGCATATTTGATTTCTGTATATATATGCTTGATGAGCATGTTAAATCTGTTATATCTATATCTGATTTCTGCATCTAATTGTGGGGGTTGGTTTTGTATTGACGAAGGAAGTGTTCTGTAATGCGGTCATCCTCTAATTTCTGTCAACTTGGTTGCACTATATCTGATACGTGTCGTTACGACACAATGTGGTGTGTAGGGATGGGTAGGTTTTTTAACCACACATGGTGTGTTGGGATGGTTGAAGATGGTGTGTAAAGGATGAAGGTAGGATTCTGACTATCTGATTCTGTTACTGTATCTAAAATGGGCCGAACTCGAATCTATATCTAACTTTGTATATGATTCTATTTGTATTGCATGTCTAATTTTGTTGGGTTACAAACTGAGTTTACGTAAACTTACATCTGCTTGTCTGTTCTGTCAAGTAATCCACAGTCTTAGGCGGATCGGTGCAGCAGAGACTCAGTGGTGACCACTCCTCCGTAAAACTGCTTAAATTTATTAATTTATAGTTTTATTTACGATTTCGGTTGTATTCTGAGAGTTTGTAATTTTTGGGACTCTTTGGACTTTATGATTTTTTTAACCATTGATTTTTGGCTTGTTTATAACCAGCATGCTTATATAAACTATTTCATGAAAATGACGATTTTTGTGCAAACGAAATTTACTAATGTGAATCCGATCGCATTATGTTACGACACAACTCGATGCCACTGAGAATGGCCTAAACGTGAGGGTTCCAAGTACAAAATGAAATCTAATTTCAATTTGTTAATTTGTGTGCAGGTTTTAATTGACAGAATTTGGGGCAGAAACCATTGCTGGAATAATCAAACAATCCAAGATGTCAAGCTCAAGTGTTCCATGCAACTTGCTACGAGCTCATTTAGCTCGTTCATAGCTCATCATAGCTCATTGAACTCAAATTCATTCGGTGTTATCTTGCGCATCAATTTGTTGGAACATTCAATTCGATTTCAGTTCAATTTTAATTTTATTTAATTTATGCGTTTTGAGGTAATAGTTGCTAGAATAAACTTCAAATAATATTTAGTTAATTTAATTTAAGTTATTTAGTTAATTTAGTTAAGTATTAAATGTGTATTAAAATTAATATGTCTAAGTAAATTCGGCATTAATGTGTCTAAGTAATTAAATGTGTTCTGAATCCTACAGCCATTTAATTTGTCTTAGATTCATTTAATTTGTCCTAGCTCAAACAATTCATTAAAGTGTCTTAAGCTTAGGCAAAGTAATTGAGCTAATTATTATGTCTTAACCAAATTTATTTCATGTTATAGGTGTTCACACAAGCTGAATTCAACTAGCTCAAGTGCATGGAACGACAAGGGGAATGTATTTGGCTGGAGCATTAAGTGAAATTAATTCAGCTGCTGTTTTGAGTTTCTCCAAGTGGCTGTTCGAAGAGCTTAATGGACAAGGCTGTTCAAATGGAGTCCATTCAGCTGGCGGCTGATCAATTTCGTCCCTTCACACTTGGAGGCTGTTTGAGTTCAAGTATTCACACTATTTGGGCTTTTCGTACTCCAAAACTTCCATTAAGATGCTACTGCACGTTCAGTTCCTTAAGGCAAGATTAAATGAGCTCATTTAAGCACTTGGCTGAACATAAACATGGCCAATTAGCTCCCAACTCTTCCAAATACATTCAGCTGACTTTCCTTCATCTAGAAGCTGTCCAATGGCAATCTAAAGAGTTGAACATAGACATGGAATTCATTTGGTTTTATTCCAGAATTTTTCAGCTCATTAAAGCTGAATTACTTGGCCATTAAGCTATGAATGTGCCTATTCAGCTAGCATGGTTTCTAGTTATAAATATTTAGCTAATTTGATGTAAGGGGACTTTTGATATTTTTGAATGTTTATAACATTTGTGAGTTATTCAACACTCTTATTTCGTTTAAGACTCAAGATTGACTTATCTAGCTTGCTAGTGGCGGCATCCTTGTGTCTTTGAACTTATCACTCCTAAATCGAGTGTGGCGTTCAACCATTTGATACCTTTGGTTCCTAACTCCCTATAGTTAGCGGGTTAAGGTCCTTATCACCATCTTAAATGTCATATAGGGTTCGGGTCAATACTCCCTATAGTATTGGTTCTTCCTTGGCCTTAAGCCGATTTAATCCATCAATTTACTCCATCTATTCGACTTATCCATTTTCAAAGTTAATCTATTTCCTTGTTAGCCGAATCAACCTCATCTGTTCACTTCGCCCATTTAACATTTATTCACTATTCATAACTAGCCAAATCCGTATTTGACCGCACCTTAGCCTATCTCCACCCTAAACCCCTTTCAAACCTTTGTTTAGCCTATACTTAGTCGATTATACTCCAACATCAAGTAAGAACGACACTTCTTAGATTTTACGATCGGGCAACTTCAACGATTCGACTCACATCACTGAGGCGGGATCGCATCATTTACCTAAAAACACGATTACGTTTTCAAACTATCATGATTATTCAGGCTTCTGCTGTAACGTGTTTTGGCAAATGAATTAATTAGAACGTGTTTTCAGTAAAATTTTTGAATCATAATGTGATTGCTTTGACGAGACGACTCTATTTTCAAAACCCATTCTTTGTGACATCACCGGTTTCATCCATAACGTCTAGGCCGAATTTGGGGTGTTACATTTAGTGGTATCAGAGCCAATAAAGACTCATTTTCTTCCATAAAAATACAGCAAACAACTTAAAATATCACATGGAAAAACTCTAATTTTCAACCATTTTTGCAAAATAGTCCCTTCTTTAGCTAGCTTAAGCTTTAGGTATTCTAAAAGTATAAATATTATCAAAAAATGATCACTAAAACACTTACTTGTAAGGAGAAGAGTTTGCTAAAATTTTTGAGCTTTCAAACCCCTATTTGCTGCTAATTTTCGGTGGAGGAGTGAAGGAGAAAAGATGATATCTTTTTTTCTTTATTTTAATATAAAACCTCAATTTAGTCCACCTAATTTCAACAACTTTGACCAATTTGACATTGTTTATCCCCTATGGCTAGCCAACCATTACTAGAGGGGTCAATTTCACTTTAAGCACCTCCAATTAATATTTTATAGCTATTAGACACCTTTAGCTTGTAAAATAGAACTTTCGCACTTTATGCGATTTAGTCCTTTTTCGCAATTAAGCATGAAATCGCTAGAATTAAAGCACCAAAATTTTCATGCATCTATATAATCATGCTCTAACTCATAAAATAACATAAAAATAATTTTCTATGACCTCAGATTAGTGGTTCCAAAACCACTGTTCTGACTAGCCCCTAAGTCGGGCTGTTACAAGATACACCAAGACTGGAAGAGAATGAAAATGAATTTGTTGCTGCAATTGAGAAAGGAAAAAATGAGACAATACTGATTACATATGCATAGGCCACTTATTAAACAGTTTATCCGATGGTTTGTTCGACGCCTACCAAAACGAGGTTACTGCTAATGAATTATGGAACAAATTGGAGACAAGATACATCACCGTAGATGCTACAAGTAAGAAATTTCTTGTCAGTCGTTTCAATAGTTATCAAATGGTTTATGGTCGTTCTGTTATGGAACAATTTCGTGATATTGAAAAAAATATTGAATCAATTTAAGTAATATGATATGAAAATGGATGAAATGATTGTTGTATCCTCCATAATAAACAAACTTCATCCATCTTGGAAAGACTTTAAAAGAAGTATAAAACATAAGAATTAGGAAATATCTCTTGAGACTTTGGCAAATCATCTTCGTATTGAAAAAAAATATCGAAAGCAAGATTAGAACCTAAATTCTAAAAATGCCAAAGTGCATGTTACGGAGGAAGTACAAACTACTAAACCATTCAAGAGAAAATTCAAATAGACTGATAGAGCACCTAAGTTCAAAAAGAAACAAAAGGGTTCATGCTATCATTGTGATAAGCCGGGACATTTCAAGAATGAATGTTGATTTTTAAAGAAGAAATCAACTTCTAAGGCTGATAATAACGAAAAATTCATTGCAATGATATCTGAAATTAATATGGCACAAAATGATAATGCATGATGGATTGATACCGGAGCAACCAAACATGTGTCCAAAGACAAAAACATGTTCACAAAATTCCACAATGTGAAAATGACAATGTCTTGTACATGGAAAATTATTCCACTGCAACAATCAAATCCAAAGGGTTTGTTGAACTATAATTCACTTCTGAAAAGGTTTTAGTATTGAATGATGTACCTTATATACCAGAAGTTAGAAAGAATTTAGTGTCTGGAAGTTAGTTGAATAAGTTTGGTTTCAAACTTGTTTTTGAGGCAAATAATTTTATTTTGTCCAGAGGAGGAATTTTTGAAGGGAAATGATATATGTATGAGAGTATGTTCAAACTTAATATTATTAATAAGAATAAAAATACTATTTTTGCTTATATGATTGAATCTTCTTGTTTATGGCATTATAGATTAGATAATTTGAATCATAGAAAATTGAATGACATGCATAAGTTAGATTTAATTTCTATTTTTAATAATAATATTGAAAAATGAAATACATGTATGTTGACTAAAATTACAAGAAACCTTTTCTCTAAAATTACAAGAAAACAAAGTTACTTGATTTGATACTGTAACATCCTAGATTAGGGGTTATGCGTTCGTGCATAATTCATGAGTTAGTAGGTTTTTGCAGTGTTTGGAAGTGTATTAAGGGTTCCTAAAATTCTAGGATGGAAGAAGAAAGCTTTGGAAAATTATTGGTTTTTAAGTAAAAAGGGGAGCTAGGTAAATGAGGCTTTAAAAGAAACTCCGTGTGAAGCATGACACAAGGAAGCATGTGGTAAAATGGCATGTTTTATGAATTATGAATGTGTTATGTGAATTCTAGAAATAAGGAAATGTATGGAAATGTAAGGAAATGTAAGGAAATGTAAGGAAATGTAAGGAAATGTATGGAAATGTATGGAAATGTAAGGAAATGTAAGGAAATGTGAGGAAATGTATGGAAATGTAAGGAAATGCAAGGAAATGTAAGGAAATGTCTTGTCTTGGAAATGTAGGGAAACGTCCTGGAAATGTAAAGGACTAAAGAGGAAAGTGAACATTTATGGAAACTAGGAAAATGATTTAGAAATGATTCAAAAAAAAGGAAAGTGAACATTTCTAGAAACTTGGAAATGTAAGGAAATGTCAAGTTTACAGAGCCGAATGAAAATTTTTGGAAACTTAGAAATGACCTAGAAATGACGAGTTTTAATGTTTAAAAGGGGAAATTAAGGCAACGTGGCCTTAAAAGAAAAAGTTTGTGAAATTTGACACACAAACAAAGGCTTGGAAAAGTGGCTCAAAGATGTCACTTAGGGCCTATGGAAATGGCACCATATGCAAGAGGAATGGGCCTGAGTTCGAGTCACTTGGGAAGCAAATAAAGGAGGTTTTATTTTTGCTTCCGTAAGACCGAGGTGGACGGCACATGCTTCTAGAAAGGAGGTGTTTTATTTTCATAAATATTCGATTAAAAGGTGATAAATAAAGGATTTTTAAATTGGATTATTTTGAAGAGATAAATGTTGGATTAAACTCTTTTATTTATGATAATTAAAGGGATAAAGCTATCAAAATAGAAGAGTGGTGGCCAAGTAAGGACTCTAGCTTAGTAATTTCAGCTATAAAAGGAAAAGAGAGGCCATTCTGCATTATTTTACTGCTCTTTGAAAGCCTCTGCGAATTCTCTTCACCAAATCTTCTTCTTCTTTTATTTTTGCCAAGCCGAAATACCTTGTGTTCTAGCCCAATCCTCCATCTTTATTCTTCCTTCTCTTTTCTTTCTAATCCTCCAAAACCGAAAGTTGTGAGATCATCATCTAGCCATAGCCAATCTCTGAAGGTTGAAGTGAAGGTGCAATCGATTTCTTCAAGTAAGGGTAAGATCTCATTCGGTTTCATCCTTTTTCTTTTAAGATTTGCCGAAATCTAGGACTAACCCCATTAATATCTTGTTGCCAAAACTTTGAAGAGATCTTTCGGGATTTACAAGGAAGGAGAAGTTCTTTTCCAGAAGGTACACCATTGGCCACGTGTTCCCTAGTTATTCGGTGAGTTTCAGGATTTAAAATCCACAAGGTAAGCATATGAAGTATTCGGCCAAGGCTTATTTTTCGTATTTAGAATTATTTCCTATTTATTCAAAAGCCGGAAACTGACCTAGTTAAATGATTTGGTGGCTAGCCGATTTTTAAGGAAGGAACACTACAAAGTTTTCGGGATTTGATTTATAGTGAAATCGGCAACAAGGTAAGTTTAAGTATACTAATCCTACTAGGATTTGGATTTATGGCCGAATGGCTTTTTAAAGTGATTAATCAAATGTAGGGATTAAGGATTTAAGCGGTAGATCAGATTTCAAAATCTCAAGGAATTTGCTAAGCAAATCAGGTGTGTACTCCACACTACTTTGTAATATGAATTATGGTTGCATGTATTAAAATATGTGTTAATAGAAATATGAGCATGGCTAAAGTACCATGTTATGGTACTAAGTACTCAGGTACGTTTCCTACTTCTACTAGGAATGTGAAAAATGTTATTCGTAACATGAGAATATTATAAGATTGTGAACTCTGGTATATTATGCATATTAATATGTATGGGGCATATGGTTATATATTGAAAGGGGAAGTGAAAAGTGGTGACTTAAGACCACAGTAATCTGAAAAGTGGTGACTTACGACCACAGTAATCTGAAAAATGGTGATCTAAGGTCACAGTAATCTGGAAAGTGGTTTCCTAAAACCACAGATGCGGAGCCTTAAGCCCGCAAATTGGTGTGTAGCAGAAGGAGGGTCGACTTAGTAGTCCCCACGGTGTGTTTGGCAGGTACGGGGGTGTGTAGCGGATGGACAATTAGGTTTGGGTTTGGGAATGCATCATAACTTGTATTTTTATGTCTGAATGTATGACTATTGTATGCCTAATTCTATTATGATTTAGTGCTGGTTACACATTGAGTCTGTTTGACTCACCCCGTTGGGGAATACTTTTCAAGTGATGAGCAATAATGGACCGGGTCGGCAGGAGCTAAAGGTGGCCATGCATAGCAAGGAAAAATCTTATTATTTGGGATTTTTATTTTTACTAAGTACTTTAATTTTAAGTTTGGGAAATATTTGATGTAATAAGGCCATAAGGCCATAGTTGGATTACTTTATTTTATTTTTATTTATTAAAGTTTAAAGTATATTTATTCAAAACAAAGCCCAAACATTTTGTCACCATAAATAAATGGGTTCCAACATAAGTTAAATTTGTTTTCAACTCAAGCCCAACCCAAAACAATATTTTTTTTAATCACACAAGTTTTTCTCTAAGTAACAAAAGAATTTGAAACCGGTTTACTTGAGGAACATACCAAATCTGGTCAAAGTTCGTGGGCCGGGTTTGGGGTGTTTCAGATACATATTGATTTATGTGACATACTCCTACATTAGGTGGAAAGAAATATTTAGTTACTTTTATTGATGATTGTTCTAGATATTGCTATGTCTATTTATTGCACTCAAAAGATCAGGCACTTGATAAATTTAAATTTTATAAATCTGAAGTTGAACTTCAGTGTGAGTCATTTATCAAGTGCTTAAGATTGGATAAAGGTAGAGAATACTATATTCCAAGTTATTTTGAATCCACTGGATTATCCATCAAGTTTCAGCCTCTTACACACCACAACAAAATGAAGCTGAAAGGAAAAATAAAGTCTTGACTAAAATGGTAAATTCAATATTATCATATTCACGTCTTGGACAAGGTTTTTGGGGAGAAGCTGTTCTAGCAGCTTGTCATATATTGAATAGAGTTCCTAATAAAGAAATTAAAATAATCCCCCTATGAACAATGGAAGAAAAGAAAACCAAACCTTAATTATTTGAAGGTTTGGGGCTGTAGAGATATTGTCAAAGTTCCAACACCTAAACGTAAAAAGTTAGGTGAAAGAGGAATTGAGTGCATATTTATAGGATATGCACATAATAGCAAGGCATATAGGTTCATGGTAATTGAACCAAATGATTTAATTTCAATTAATACTGTTATTGAATCAAAAGATGCTATTTTTGATGAAAATAAATTTAATTCTATTTCAAGGCAATTATAGCCACAACAATTGATTCATCCTTCAAATGAGAATGAGATTCCATTGGAACAAATTGATAATAATGATGAATCTAAACAAGAATTAAGAAAAAGTAAAATGATTAAAAATGTCAAAGATTTTGGACAAGATTTCATTATGTTTCTTATAGAAGGAAAATGTGAAAGTATATGCAATAAGATACCTTATTATTATAATACAAAATATGATCCTATTACATTTGAAAAGGCAATGGAATCTCAAAACTTTACTTTTTGGAAAGAAGCAATAAATGATGAGATAGATTCAATAATGGAAAATCAAACTTGGGTTTTAGTTGATCTTCCATTGGGTTCCAAACCAATAGGTTGTAAATGAATCTTCAAAAGGAAAATGAAGGTCGATGGAACCATTGATAAATTTAAAGTAAGGTTGGTAGCCAAAGGTTTTACATAAAACAATGTATTAATTACATTGATACCTATGCTTCAGTAGCAAGAATTGCTACAATTAGACTCTCAATATCACTTACCTCAACATATAATTTGGTTGTTCACCAAATGGATGTTAAAACTACATTTTTAAATGGTGAATTAGAAGAGGAAGTGTAAATGGAACAACCGGAAAGATTTGTTGTTCCAAGACAGGAGCATAAGGTATGTAAGCTTGTTAAATCTCTATATGGACTTAAACAAGCACCAAAGCAATGACTCCAAAAGTTTGACAAGGTTGCTTTAGCTAATGGCTATAAAATAAATTAATCATATAAATGCATATATAGCAAATTTGAAAATGGAAAAGGTGTCATAATTTTCTTATATGTAGATGACATGCTCATTTTTGTCACAGATTTGGAACAAATAGAAAACATAAAGAAATTTTTGTCAAAAAACTTTGTATGAAGGATATGGGTGTAACAAATGTTATTATTGGGATTAAAATAACCCGAGAGGAAAGCACTATAGCTTTATCACAATCACATTACATTGAAAAGGTGCTTAAAAAGTTTGATCTTTTCAATTGTGTACTAGCATCTACACCCATGGATCCTCAAATAAAATTAGTATCTAATGCTAGTAGAAAAATTGATCAATTGAAATATGCAAGTCTAATTGGTTGTCTTATGTACATATGGACTTGTACAAGGCCAAATATTGCATATGTTAATGGAAAATTGAGTAGGTATACAAGTAATCCAAGTAGTTTGCATTGGCAAGCTTTGAATAGAGTACTTAGGTACTTAAAAAAACTATTAACTATAGATTGTGTTGTAATGGATATCTTCCAGTTTTAGAAGGGTGTTTGGATGCTAGTTGAATTACAAGTTTAAAAGATCATGCATTTACTAGTGGATGGATCTTTATTCTTGGTGGAGGAGTCATTTCTTGGGGTTCCAAGAAACAAACATGTATTACTGATTCCACCATGGTAGCAAAATTTATTACATTAGTCGCTACATCTAAAGAAGCAGAATTGTTAAGAAATTTACTTTATGATGTACCTTTATGGCCTAAGCTAATTTCACCTATTTTTATCTGTTGTGATAGTAAGGCTACTCTAGCAAAGGCATATAGCTAAGTATATAATGGAAAGTCTAGACACACTGGATTAAGATATAGTTATGACCAATAATTAATCTTCGAAGGAGTGATCACTATTAATTATGTGAGGTCAAGTGAAAATTTGGCGGATCCTTTAGCAAAAAGTCTTACTAGAGACGTAGTAAAAAAGACCTCAAAAGGGATGAGACTCAAGCCCATTAATTAGAGACACCCATGATGAAAACTCGACTTAACGCTTGGTATAACATCAAGTCTTGAGTTCAATGAGACAAAGTACATCATTAGTATGTGATTGTTAGCACTATAAATAAATTCATCCTAAGATTAAAGTGCTATAAGGGAAGGATGAGTAATGTACTCTTAATGGACCCATAACATAAATATGTTAGAGTGTTATAACTAAAAACACTCTCGATGTGATCTATCTGAGTGGAAGTGTGGCCGCTTTTAAGAGCTCAAGGGCTTGGCTCTGACAACACTCATGAAAAGAGGACACAGACACATGACGATAATAATGTCCTTAGATACTATCAATGATCGATGTTGAAATCATTGTATGAGATGTGTTCAGTTAATAAAATGGAATAGTTGGTTCAAAGCTTAGTCTATCATGCAATTTCGATTAACTTTAACATATTTTCACTAAGTGAATGTCTAATCGTAAGACACCTTCATTTATGCAAATTGATTTCTAAGAATATTAAAATCTAAAATATTTTGAAAATAGGGGGAGATTGTTGGAACATTTTCAAATATTTATAGTGTTCCAATAACTATAAATGAATGAGTGTAATTAATCAAAAGATAAATCTTTTGGTCATTGATCAAAAGTTATATCATTTGATATTTGAAAAAGAATTATAACTATTCAAATAATATTATTTGAATAGTTATAATATTAAATGAATAATTATGTTTTTTTAAAGACATTATTATTAAGAAAGACACTTGTCAAAAGATGTTTTTATGAAGAAATATAAAAATTCCTATAAATAGGAATTAGATTTCATTTGAAAATCACACCAACAAGTTCTAAAAGTTCTTTCTATATTTCCTCATTTTCTAATATTATTAGATTGTTCTATAAAGAGTTACTGTAGAAATTCTTTGTAGAAATTGAGTTTCTTGTTATTCATTGCTCAGTGCTTAGTGGACTATTCTCGTCAGTGCCAAACACAAATAGTCATTGGCTTCATTGTATCCTCGAGATTAATTTGCTTGAAACTCTTTTGTACACCGAATATAGGTGGGGCAAATATAACCTTAAAAATAGTGGCTTGACACATGCCTTAGAGCCTTGTTCTTCATTTTCTATTTGAGTTCCGTTCGTGTGTTCAAGATTTTCCCCACTGGATATTTGTACTAGCAAATATTTCATTTCTAGACATATTAAGTTGGCTTATTACATTTGTGATGTTAAAAAGTGTAAGGATGAAGTTCGTTGAAATCATTTTGTTGTGAAGAAGCTTCCATTTTAGAAAACTTCCATTCCTAAAAACTTTCTATTTTTTGAAAACTTATTATTTTTGTAATTTTTCATTTTTAGAAACTTTAATTTTTAGAAAACTTTCATTTTTCGTTACTTTCTATTTCTTTTAAAGTTAACCATTTAGGAAACTTTCTATTTTGGCGCAAAATCCCATTCCTATATTTTAAGAATTTCCTTTCTGGACAATCCTAAAATTTTTAGGGATAAACATTTAACTTCTAAAAGATGACATGGCAATATCTAACAATATTTCAAGTCAAATTCAGAATCATGAAAGTTGCCATTTTTGAAATTTTAGTGAGAGTGCAACTCTTCATTCATTTTTCTTTCTTTCTATTTTAAATTTCTTGAACTAAAATTATTAGTTTTTAGGACAAGGAGAAGCTATTTATTTAATTTTTCAATTGGGTCATGATAGATGTTGTACTTAGTTTTAATGGTGTGTTTTGGGGTTTGGTAAGTTCATTACAAGGTGCAATCCATGTTGGTTGCTTTCACTTATTTTGGACTAATTTTATTTGTTAATTTTGCAGGCCATTCAGGGAACTACCTATGAAGATTTGGACGTTCAAGCAGCTCACATCCCACGCAAAGTTAGGCCTTCACAAGTCCAATATGTGGCCGGCCATATGAAGCTTGCTTGGGGGTTTAGTCTTGAAGAGTTTTGGTTGAAATAAATGAAAGGAGGATAATTGATGCGAAGCACTTGCATAGTCAGCCATAAGAGAGGATTTATTGAGATTAAATTCTTATTTTATATGTAATATTTACATTAATGCTTTAATTCTATTGGCTAGAACACAGTTTTTAGTGGTTAGAGAGTGCTCTTTTTACATGTTTGTTAGATATTAATTAGGCGATATTATTTACATTAAACTCTGTGTAATTTGACACGTTGGTTGCCCCTCATTCAATAAAGTTATGTTTTTCTTGGATTTGCTTGAAGCATTTGGTAGAATTGAGTGATTAAATTCTTAATTATTTTGCTGTTTTGCTTGCTTTCATCCATTCCAAAGAGATGTAAACTCTTCAGGTGTCCAAGTCCAGTTATTGATGTTTTTGGCTACTTTTTTTTTCCTATTCCTTATTTTTTTGAACTTCTTTATACTTATTTGTTTAATTCAAATCTTGCTTCTTTTTTATTTTTATTTTTATCTTCAATCCATCACTTGTAGCGGGGCGAAGCCAGAACAACTTTTTAGGGAGTTAGATGAAATTTTAATTTTTTTATAGTCTATATCTTTATAATTTTTAAAGAATTAAATCGAATTTTTATAATTTAAGAGGGCTAAAATATAATTTTACCTTTATTAATTTAAAATTTTAAAAAATTTAGAAGACCTAAGTGGCAATTTTTCATTTTAAGGGGCAGGGCCCATGCCAGCGCCCCTAGAATCGCCTTTGATTTGTAGTCTAAAACATATTCAGTAGCTCTATTTAAAGGTGTCCATGAGTCAAGTCGAGTTTAATTATGATATTAACATACATTATGCTTGCCCAAGTCCAATTTGGCTTGAAATATGAGTTTAAAATTTTACCTAAATCTGCTCATATTTATAAATAGCTAACTCAATCCCATTTTAGATCTACTTGTTTTATTTTTTAAAAAAAATTATATAATTTTTAATTTAATATTTAATATTTTTAAGGAATATTTAATAATTTTATATATATTTTATTTATGAAAATTTTATATATAGTCATCTTAACATTTTTTTAATAATTACATTATAGTAGTATATGATACTATTATAAATTTAATTTTTATGTATAATAAATTACATGATATATAAAAACAACATAATATAAATATTACAATTCAAAAATATTGATCGAGTTGAGCTTGGATTTTGAATGTTCAAACTTAAGTTTAGCCCATATTTTAAATTGGTCTAATTTGTTTGCCTAAACCCAAATTTTGAGAACTATTACTTTTGTCCTAACCCTCTCAAATTTCAAACGGGTTTTTAGACTTGGACAAACAACTCGGCTTATGGATAAGTGTAACCCTAATTACTACTTCTTTGTTGTCTAACTTGGTGTTTCTTATTCTATCTAAATTCAAATCAACTTATCCTAATTAGAAATTGTTCAAGTCTCATCAATTACCGTAATCAAAATTTAGTAAATGATAAGCAAAGTGAATGGGTGAATCATAAATGCAAGAATTGATGATCCTATTGTATGTAGATAGAGGGAAAAAGTAAAGAGACCTGTTTTATTTCTTGCCACATTTGTTTTGCAGTTATGCCTGGTGAGTCCCCAGATATAAAAAAGCAGGGCCACTCTGAAATCTGAACACCTTCACTCTCCCGCGCTGCAATTGCAAAAGTGAGAGAAGGTTGTGTATCTGCAGTCCTGTTCCAGTATATACATGATGTTACTTAACAAACTTAAAGTAAGCAACGCAAAGCTATTCAAATAATCAAACCAAGTTGATTTTTTTTTTAATCACAGATGACCTTACTCGTGATGCAAAAGGATGCAATGCACACCATCCTTCATCCTGCCAAAAGCAGTTTACTTGATAGCTTAGTTAAACCATACTCAAAGAACAAGCAACACACCCACACTCATACGCTCAAACTTAAGGAAGCAGTACATTCTTACATTATTTTTGAATTAGAATGACGACCAGAAAATTCAGAAACTCCTTCCACAGAATTCTGAGTAGACATGGTGCATGAGTCTAATGGTTAATTGAGCTGAGTGATAAAGAGATTAGTAGAAAAATGGTTACTCACAGCCCAAGTGAAAAGCAACGTGACATCTGCAGTCGCCTTTTTAGTATTATATAGCTGAAATTTCAAAAGTCAACTGATCAATTCCAAAGCAATTAGTTAATCATGCCAAACCAAATTTCTACAAGGAATTATTCTCACAGTGAATGTAAAAACTGAAATAGGAAAGCTACTTTCTTTGTAATTATCAGGAATAAAAGGTGAAATTTGGCGACAAACAACTTTAAGTGGTGGGTCGGGTTCACCTGCATTTTGAGACAACCCTATAAGATGATATGGTTGTAAAAACCAAAAAAAAAAGAAAAGAAAAAGAAAAAGCTCACCACTTGATAATGTATGTACCTTCATATACTATCCAAGCCCTTGGGTATAAAGCATGATATGTAGACTTGTTACCCTTCAGATTCCAGTCCCAGGAACTAATTCCTGAAACTGCATTTTCTCTGTTAATGCACATGATATTAGTAACATAAACCTTTTCTTAACTCTTAGTTATGTTGAATCAAATTCAAAGCCAGACCACTAACGATGTTCATTTATAATTATAAGCTTACTTGACTAGGTGAGGACTGGCAGGGCACGGTACAGTGGAATACTTTTCACCACTGGTACGTGAAACAAACACCTGCTATAAACATTTACATTTGATTAAGACGGATAAATATTCCTAGAACTAAAAAGTTGGTTTGATATCCTTTCTCTGTGGTGTCTATGATATCCAACTTACCGAAAACTGATTTGATAAAACTGGTTTATCTTCACATATTCTAGGGAATAGTTGCCAGCTCTGAAGCTCACCTTTGTAACTTTTCCAATGCTTCCTGCATGTTAGAGCATTTAGTCAGGCTGATAGAGTTAGTAAATGATAGAGTTGTAATTCTGTTAGTATTAGTTGTACAAGTTGTTATATTGTTAGCAAAGTTTGTTAACCAGAGGATGCTATAAAAGGAATGCATAATAAACAAATGAGGTTAAGGTTCATTTTCACAAAAACAAATCTGTATTGTTTCTTCTTCAAACATTTTTTCATTTCTTCAATCTAAAACTTCAAGATTTAGCTATTCACCTTATATTTCTTCATGGTATCAGTCGCCAGATAGTCTTGAAAGTCATGGCTACCACAAATCCTGTTGTTGGCGCTTCTGCTGAGCCGAGTTTTGTACCATTTAATGGCGATCGTGTGGTTACGTCGTTTTCGCGTCACGAAGTAGTCAAGCTTACGGATGATACCTTCATGCAATGGCAGCAACAGATCAAGCTTATACTCGACGGTTACGATCTTATTGGTCTTCTTGATGGAACCTTGCCTCCTCCAGCTTGGTTTGTTACTAGTGCTGATGGCTCGTTGGTCCCTAATCCACTGGTTTTGGTCTTCAAGCAACAAGACCACTTCCTCACCTCCTGGCTCCTCTCCACGATAAGTGCCTCTTTACTGCCATCATTCACCGATGTTAAATCGACGTGTGATGTGTGGCTCATAGCAACTGATCTGTTTGCAGCCAACACGGGAGCCAAACAGTCGCGCCTACGACATGAACTTCACTCACTAAAGAAAGGTAATCAGACTATTAAAGCTTATGTTGCTAGGATTAAAACTCTTTGTGCCTTGTTAGAAACTTCAGGATCTCAGATCTCTGATGACGAGAAGATAGAGATCGTCTTGGCCGGCCTACCACCAGAGTTTGAGACCGTTGTGTCCTTCGCCTCTATGGCCCCTGGCCTTCTCTCGTTCAATCGGCTTGTTACTGCTCTTGTGGAGTGTGAGAGCCAACAGAGTCACGCGATCCAGGATCTATCTCTCCATGCTAATCTTGTTGAGTCCGCGTCGCCTCCGGTGGTGGAAAGCTTCTGCGGTGGGCGTTCATCCTCTCGAGGCCATGGGAGGTCGTTTCGTCCGCGGGTGCAGTGTCAGATTTGTCGCCGTTTTGGCCATGTCACCCAGCGATGTTCCTATCGCTATCACCGTGATTCTGACTCCTCACTGACGATGCCTCCGGTGGAAAACCATGGTGGTCCGGTGGTGTCGCATGGACCAATTTATGTGGGCGACGGAGCTCGTTTGTTTGAGAGAGATGAAGGTGTCGAATGGGGTTTTAAATCCCCAAAGGTGAGTTACTTTTCTAATACCCTTGGTCAAAATCAATTTAATAGTGGTCAACATTGTCATTATTTGGCTAAAAATTGTGGTCAAAATAAACCTCCACTGGGTCAAAATTGTGGCATGCATGGTCAAAATTATGTGGCTGATGTTGGTACTCAAATGGCACGTGGGCCATATGCTTGCTTAAGCAATGTTCCTAGGCCACGTGGCTTTTGGGCCTTCTTATGGTCCTACTATACAAAATTTTGGGCAGCAAAATGGAGCATTTACTGGGCCACAATCGTGTGATAACAAGCTGGATCAGGTTATGGCGGGTGGTGATTCGATCCCTTGGTATACAAAACTACGTGCCCGAGTTTATTCCGGATCCGATCCCTATATTGGACTTCCTAGACTTGGAGATTTACATGCTTCGGACTTTTCAGACACGCCAGGATCTCATATTCACATAGCTCAAGTTGGCTCTAATGACTGCGGTACTGACTCATTTATTCTGGTACCTATCGGTACCACGTCGTGGTATCCTAATTCAGGAGCAAGCCATCACATTTGTCGGGACCCAACGGCTCTTCGTGACGTCACACCTTACTCAGGTATGTCCTTTCTTTTAATGGGAAATGGCACTCCTGCCCAGATTTCGTCAATTGGTACTGGATTTTTACCTACTTCATCTAGATTGCTTCGCTTGTCCAATGTGTTATGTGTACCATCTATAAGAAAGAATCTCATGTCGGTGTCCCAATTTGCTAATGAAAATGACGTGTTTTTTGAGTTTCACCCTACATATTGTGTCATTAAGGACCTAAAGACGGGGGCGATCCTGCTGAAGGGCCACATATGTGACAGACTATATCATTTCCATGTACCTGCTGAAGTCCCGTTTATTGCTCACACCAAGGTTCAGAATAAAATTGTTGACTGTTCTGTGTTTGACTTGTGGCATAATCGCCTGGGTCATCCATCTTTTGCTGTTGTTAAAAACATTTTAGAAACATGTAATATCAAGTTTAATAAGGATTGTACTAATCGAATTTGTGCTGCATGCCAACAAGGACGGTCTCATAAATTGCCGTTTTCTTTGTCTACTACTGTGTATAAACCATTTGAGTTAATTGTGTCTGATTTGTGGGGTCCCGGGGCTGTAGCCAGTGGAAATAAGTGGTACTATGTGTCGTTTGTTGATGCGTACACTCGGTTTACTTGAATCTACCTCTTAAGTTAGAAATCTCAAGCATTAGAGTGTTTTGTACGTTTTTCAAAGTTGGTTCAAACACAATTCGGCAAGTCAATAAAACAGTTTCAGAGTGACTGGGGTGGAGAATACCGGGCATTTGCGTCTGTTTTGGCTTCCAATGGAATTGTTCATCGGCTAACGTATCCTTATACATCTGAACAAAACAGGATTGCTGAACGCAAGCATCGACATATTGTAGAAATGGGCATCACTTTGTTAGCTCAAGCAGGACTATCCATGGAGTCTTGGGGATACGCATTTTGTTGTGCAGTACATCTCATCAATCGTCTTCCAACTATAGTTCTACACGGAAAGTCTCCCTTTTCAGCCTTGTATTGTCATGAACCCACTTATGATTATTTACGAGTGTTCGACTGCTGTTGTTATCCCTATCTACGTCCATACACAAAACACAAGCTGGATTTTAGATCACAACCCTCTACTTTTCTGGGCTACAGTACTCAGCACAAAGGGTACCAATGTCTTCTTTCGGATGGTAAGGTGGTTGTATCTCGACATGTTGTCTTTGATGAAAGTCTGTTCTTGTCATCTAAAGGTAAAGGTCAGTCTGAAAGCACAGGCTTGGGGTCTAAGGAAACTCTTTCACCAGCATTTCCTCTAGTTAAAAAAATTTCTCCTTACCCTGTGGAAACTTCGACAACACTACTAAATTCTACTCGTTTGTCATCCGCTGGTAATGTTGCATCTTCCTCTCAATCAATTTTGACCGGCTCTGTTGCTGAATCTAGTCATCAAAATACTGATGATAATGTTGATTTGTCTTGTCCTACGGGAGTAGTTGACACACGTCTGTTGGTCCCTCCTTCTATTACTAGTAATACTGATTAGTTACCTAGTCTCAAGATTCTGACAAATAATGTTCATTCGATGGTGACTCAAGCCAAGGCTGGGGCTTTCAAACCCAAAGCAATGACCGTTGAGGCTACAGAACCGTCTACAATAGAACAAGCATTTTTATCTTCTGAGTGGACTGCTGCAGCACAGGCTGAGTATGATGCCCTTATTCACAACTCAACTTGGGAGCTTGTTCCTCTTTTGTTAAATCGCAAGATTATTGGGTGTAAGTGGTTGTTCAAGACTAAAAGGAATCCAGATGGTACTGTTGCTCGGCGAAAAGCCAGATTGGTAGCAAAAGGCTGTTCTCAGGTGCCGGGTTGTGATTTCAAAAAACGTTTGGCCCAGTTGTCAAGTCTGCTACTATTCGTGTTATACTGTCTATTGCCGTGTCAAGAGGATGGTCTCTTCGGTAGGTCGATGTGAATAATGCTTTCTTGAATGGGGAATTGGATACTGAAGTTTTTATGCACCAACCAGCATGCTATGTTCGGTATGATTCATCTGATAAGCAACTTGTGTGTCGTCTAAAGAAAGCCTTATATGGTCCGCGTCAGGCACTGCGTGCTTGGTTTGAAAAGCTAAAACAATTTCTTGTGTCTATTGGATTTATTGTTTCAAAGTCTGATGAGTCGTTGCTTGTTCGAATTCAACCTGCCGCCACTCTTTATGTCTTGGTGTATGTAGATGACATCATAGTCACTGGGAGCTTGACTACCGATATTGATCAGTTTGTTTGCTTGCTCAACGATGAGTTCTCACTCAAGGACATGGGTAATCTACACTATTTTCTCGGGATTGAGGTTTGTTGAAACACCTTAGGGTGTCTTCATTTATGTCAGACGAAATACATAAGAGATATTCTTGAGCGCGCTTCGATGTCAAACGCAAAAGTTGTCTACACTCCTATGGTAAGCTTGTCTATAATATCCAAAAACGATGGTGAACCGTTGGCCGATCAGACTGAGTATAGAAGTCTTGCCGGAGCACTTCAGTATGTAGTTCTTACTCGTCCTGATATTGCTTACGCTGTCAATAGGATATGTCAATTTATGCATAGCCCCACCACTATTCGCATGGCTGCTCTCAAACGCATTTTGCGATATCTCTATAGTACTATTGAGTATGGAGTTGTCATTAGGCGCTCGGGTTGTTTATCCTTAAGTGCATATGCCGATGTCAATTGGGGGCTCGATTTTGATGATCGACGCTCAACTTCCGGGTTTTGTGTATATTTTGGCACAACACCTGTTTCTTGGGGATCAAAGAAACAACAAGTGGTTGCTCGGTCTAAGGCCGAGGCTGAATACCGAAGTCTTGCGGTAGCTACTAGTGAAGTTACATGGCTCCTCTCGTTGCTTTAGGAGTTACAAGTCAAATCAGATGATACTCCTACTGTTTGGTATGATAGCTCCGGTGCAGTAGCCGTTGCAGCTAATCCTGTTTTACACTCTAAGTTCAAGCATGTTGAGTTAGATCTATTTTTTGTTCGAGAGAAAGTTGCAGATGGGTCTGTTATCGTAGGGCAAGTTCCGGCTTGTGATCAAGTAGCGGATGTTCTTACCAAACCACTTTCAGTGATCTGTTTTGCATGTTTTCGTAATCTCCTTCAGGTTTTACCCGTGGAGAAGCTGGGTGAATGTTAGAGCATTTAGTCAGGCTAATAGAGTTAGTAAATAATAGAGTTGTAATTCTGTTAGTATTAGTTGTACAAGCAGTTATATTGTTAGCAAAGTTTGTTAACCAGAGGGTACTATAAAAGGAATGCACAATAAACAAATGAGGTTAAGGTTCATTTTCACAAAAACAAATCTGTATTGTTTCTTCTTCAAACAGTTTTTCATTTCTTCAATCTAAAAGTTCAAGATTTAGCTATTCACCTTATATTTCTTCACTGCACTGAGGAGACAAAGCAAGCACAGAAACAGAAAGTGGGTAAATCTAGAAAAAATCAGTGAACTTCTCACTAATTTTGCTATATTTTCCAAACTCTACCACACACTATGTAGAAATATGGGCAAGTTATATAACATAAATAATCAAATTTTCTTATTTATTAGTAAAAATACAGGAATAGTTTGGGTTGTCTTAACATTCCAAATAAACATATTAACCGTAATAAACTAATAAAAACATTCATTCCTTAATTATAAGCATAGAAGTAAGAACGAAGAGCTACCCGACACCACCTAAAGGAACATCATGAGAGGATGTGATATAGCGGTTAACAAATGGATCTATAAAACCCTACTGCAAAGTAAACATTAAGATGCAATATCAGAAAATGGAAGAAATGGGGTCGAACTGTCATCTTTACCATGAAAACAAATGAAGCTAGAAAAGACATTTAAAAATACTACCCTTCCATTGCTTGATTGTTCTCTGATATGCTGAAACAGTCTAATACCTATTGGAGCCTATCAAAGCAAAAGAAATTATCTGATTATGAAAATATTAAGAAAAAGGTATGCATTTTCCATATACTTGTATCAAATGCACATTATATTGTAAATAGCTTATACAGCAATATTTGCAACCATAAAATGCGTGTCAAATCTATGTTCCCTATGCACTTCTTATATCACCATCAAACATACTTCATGCTGTAAGAATAGTTTTATACAAATTTGATTTGTAATATAATGGTGCATGATTTATTGGAAACTGATGGAAAAATTAGCAGTTAGACCTATGAGAAAACTAAATTCTTGAGCACTATATCTGATATGGGGCGGCAAATTTCAAGAGCTAAAATTCATGTGCAAAAAAATATGTGAAGAAGATGTTGTACAATTTTATTCACATATTATATTGCTAGCATGATTCTACTTAAACAAGCAGAACTCATATAAAAAAAAATCCTATTCTGGGTACAGGAATTTACGTACTTATCAGCGTGGACTATCCACAACAGGTGCCCTGTCCACAATCCTTGAGCCAACCTTCAGCTCAGGTTAACCTATTTTTGTTTAGCCTTTTGGCATATGTGATGTCTCAATGAGCATTAAATGCATTTACTTTTCAGAATGAAAGTTAAACTATGTAATATATACATCGAGAGATTAATGATTTGTAAAGGTGACAATAAACTTTTGTTGTCTAAACATACCCTTTGAAGTTTCTCTTAAAAAGTGAGAGTGAACATTGAAGGAACCATGTAGTATATACATCTAGAGATTAATGATCGGTAAAGATTACAGAAACTTTTGTTGTCTAAACATACCATTTGAAGTTTCTCTTGGAAAGCTTGAACATTGAAGGAACACATCCCTCACCATTGAGTTTTCGCTTCCAAGTTAGTGATGCAGGTTTCCCGGGGTCAACCTTCAGCCAAACATGCAAAAGCAGTCAGAGATTTAAATATTAGAAAGGGCCTCATAAAGTATAGAAATACAGTAAAGACATCGACTGTCATCAACATAAGGGATTCATTTGAAAGGTAATTCTTTTGTAGACCCTTCATTTGTATGGTGCAATAAGATAGTGCTGAAGGATTAGTTCAACATGAAAAGAATACAATTTCATGGATCAGCTTATGATGTCTTTGTATGGAGGCTTATATCACAAATGAAATCAGGTCTAGCCTCAAACATGAGCAGAGGTAAACTTATAATTGTAACACAGAACATAGATTTAGCTTCTTTACGGAATGATGAGATGCGTCTGTATCTCCTTCGTCAAGACCATTACCCATGAGCATTCTCTCAAAAATCTTTCCTGCATTCAAACAACTCACAACCGCAACATGTAAATAACGTATCAATATACTATTACACGCGGCAAGCAGGTGTAGAAAACTTGGATTCAATCCATATTCCTTTCTAGAATTATTTTTCAAGTTTAAACTAATTCGATCAGATTAAGAAGCTGAATTTAAGATCCATAGACAAGTAATTCACTAAAAATGGTACACAGTAAAACATCATACATATGTAGATATATCCATTAAAAACCTGTGTCCCTACAGTCACCGATCAACATGGCTGAGAGAGTGTCATTCACGAAACATCAAAAAATGAGAAAGATGGACAATGAAATCTCTAACCTGAAAAGCTTTGGACAGAAACTGAAATGGGTAAGGGAAAAATTAAGGGATTGGAAGAATGTTGAAAGAAATATCAAATTCTCGAATCTTGAAATGATTACAGAAATATAGTGACATGTTAACTAATAAATTAGGAATAAGATGGATGGCGAGGCAGTAAAGTTTCTAACCTCGGAAGGTTTGCCCAAAAATAGAAATGGATACGAGAAATGAATATCAAAGTCTAGTTTAGTTATTTCGACGGGTAAACTACAAAAATAGTCACTTTTGTTTGTCTCAGGTTACATTTTAGTCAGATATGTTTGAAATGTTACGTTTTAGGCACTTATGTTATTTTTTTTGTTACGAAGTGATCACTCTTCCGTTAAGTTTTTTTATCTCTCTAACGGTAATCCTACGTGGCAGTCCAACTAGATTTTAAGTATATCTGTTAATACATACTTCATCCGGCTAAATTATGCATTTGATTTACTATTATAATTATGTTCTTCAACCAGGGGAAGGATGACTATCCTTTGTAATATACGTCAATGAAACTTTTTAATATCGTATAGTTGTTATTAATACTCAGATTTAACAAGCCATATGGAATGTTCATCCTCACACTAATATATATAGATAAGCTAAAATATATATCTGTGGAGCAAACTTATAGAGTAAAATTTTCATAAATTATGCGCGAGGTATTCATGGTAAAGACAACCACATGTGAACAAGCACAAGAAGTGAGACTGATTCATTGCATTTTTGAAGAACAACTTGCTGATATTTTGACTTAACCCCTTAGTGTGTCAAGATTTGAAGATTTAAGAACAAAAATGGGAGTTTGTAGCATGCAAGCCAAGGAAGAGTGTTGAAGTTTGCCTGCATGCAGCACATGAAGCAGCTAAGGAGCAGACCATGTAGCCCAAGTCATGTGGATGAAGTTGAAGATTATGCTGCTGTAATATTTTCGAATGAAGTGCATGCAAACATGTTGCAGCACGTATGCTTATTGTAACAACAAGGTTTTCTTAGTTCAGTTGATGTCATGTAATCTAGTTTGTTTTGAACTTGGTTGGTGATGTATTTAATGTAATTAGGTAGTGTTTGAGCTATTAAATCAGCTTTGTTAAAGTGTACAAGTTTCATTTTTCAAGTTTCAATGTACTTAGTGGTAGTAGGTGATGATTAGATAATGTAAGTGACATTTTAACTAGCTCATGAACTAGTATATGTAATGGTTAAATGCCTTTATTCAGTATGATGTCAATGAAATATTTGAATTTCATCAAATACTCTCTCTTTTCTTTGTGTTTCATTTTATTTCTCTCCAAGCCCGATTCTGTTTATTTTCTCCAGCAAACATACAACATTGTTGCTCAAGCTTTAGAATAACCTTCATTCATCTTTGTCCAAAATCCCAACAATTACTTACATATACGATGTTAGTTGTTAAATTCGGTATTGTTAGTGAAACATATACGATTTGTTTGTCAATTTATTTCGATTTGTAAGTACTCATATATACGTAACCCGGACTAATTACATATTTGATTTACTACTACAATTATGTACTTCAACCGGGGAAGGATGACTATAAAAAAATATTTTTTATTAAAAAATGTAATAGTATTTGTTTGATTTGAAATTGTCATTTCATAATTAAAATAATTATATTATTTAAAAATATTTTAATTTTTATTTAAAAACTCAATATGTAATTATTACCCTCTCTACAGTCTCTTCTATCACTTCCTTCTTCATTCTTGAGAATATGATTGAGCGATGGCAATACATCAAAATGAACAGCAGCATGAAGATGAGGAGTTTCTTTTATTTTTCTCCAAAGAAACATAGCAGCAACCGCCTTGTTTCTATGTGGGAACCCATGAGTCCCTAGCAATGGATAGGTGAGAGGCTGTGGAGTGGATGCTTAAAGCCAGTGCTATAAATAGATTCACCACTCTCACGGCTGTTCTTTCCATTAACTTATTGGAAAGGTTATTAAGCACCTTTTAGCTTCATAGAGATAAGCCATATATTGTAACACCCCTTACCCGTGTCCAACTTTGGGACCGGATACAAGGCGTTACCATGCTTAATCTTGCTTGAACATGTAATAACGGGCTATAAAATTTCATTTTGATTAAAAAAAACTTTTCTTTCTTGGTCATAACATGCATCTCATGGGCCTACGAGGCCTTAAACAAACATCCGAAAGATTTTAAGGTTCAACCGGAAACTTTTACACTCTTTGAAAATTTTTACCTAAACAGGGGCCACACACCCGTGTAACTTGGGGACACGCCCGTGTGGGTAGGCCGTGTGGTCTCTCACGCCCATGTCCCTGGCCCGTGTACAATTTATTTTTATTTTGAACCTACAGGGGTTTTCACACGGCCAGACACACGTCCGTGTCGATGGCCCATGTCCTTCACACGGCCTAGACGCGCCCGTGTCTTAGCTCGTGTGCCAAAACCTTGGTATTCTGACTATGTCATCATCAACTCACTATGGTCACACGGCCAAGGCACACACCCGTGTCCTTAGCCCGTGTGTCAAATTAAATTCCATAATTAATGTGCAAACTTCACACGGCTTGGGCACACGCCCATGTCCTTGGTCGTGTCTCCCACACGGCTGAGACACACTGCTGTGTCTCTACCCGTGGAGCATACTGACTTGCAAACCTAGAATGTAAGGGAACACACGGTCGATCCACACACCCATGGGGCTCACCGTGTGTCACACACGGCCTAGACACAAGCCTATGTGTCTACCCGTATAGACACTTAAAGGCTATTGTAACACCCTGGTTTTAGGGGTTAGGCGTTTGATGCTTAGCTCGGGTGTTGGCACACTTCAGTGTGAGGTTGGGTTAGTTTTAGGGGTCCTGAGAACCCTAGAAGGTGGGGGAATGCCTTAGAAAATTTTTGGTTTTTAGTGTTGAAAGGGGGAGCTTGGCAAAGAGGGGACTTAAGAGAATTATTTGGGAGTTTATGTCACAAGAAAGGAGCTGGTGGAGTGGCAGGATGGGCGCCACTAAGGCCTTGTGTGTATGACGCCATTTGCAGGGGGAAGGGGCTCAGGTTCGATTCGCAAGTGCAGCTTTTGGGGCTTTGTTTTTGCGTCATCTTGGTGGGGTGGATGGACGGTTTGAAAGGCTTAAAAGGTGGAGAAGACTTGGTCAATTTTTTTAAAATTTTGGCTAGAAGGTTTGACCCATTCAAACTATTTTGAATGGATGGTGGGGAGGTATTTTAGGAGAATTTTAGGGATTATTTTTGGGGGGTTGGAGCTTGGCTTTTTAGTATAAATAGGGGGAGGGAGGTGCTTGTTTTCATTCATCATTTGCCTTCTCTTCCTTGCCGAATTTTTGTTCCCCATTTTCTTGGTTACCAAACTTTTCTTCAAAGCTTGTTATTCTTCTTCTCTCACATTTTCCAAGTGGCCGAAACCCTTCACTCTCCCTATTTCCTTCCTTTTCACTTCAAAAACCGAAAGTGCACCCTATACCTTTCTTTCTCTTCTCTTTGGCCAAAACCACTGCTCCCTACCCCTTGATTTTATAGATAGCCGAATCTACATCCACCACCCTTTTGCGAATTTCTTTCTCTCAACTTGTTAGCACTTTGGCCGAATGTTAGCATAGATCTCTTCTGTCCCATTCTTTGAGATACTCTGGGGTTTTAGTGGTTAGCCAAGCCTCCTTTTGTTAGCAATCGAAGTTGGTAAGGATATTGTTTTAATAAGTTGTATATTTAGTATTCGCTTAAGCCTAAGGTTTTGATGCTAAGGCCGATTGTAGGGGAGAAGAGCCTATCGCAGAAACTTTTCGAGAGTCGGTTAGTCGGTGTTGAGTAGCGTTTGAGAGTAGGACCGTGGTGCTATTGAGGTGCGTAATCATCGCACTATTCCTTGGTATTATGCTTGCTAACGTTGTACATGAGTAAGTTTGTGATATTGAAGTTATCATGATGTATATATAAATATATGATGATATGAGATGTATGCTCCTATTATATGATGATTTGATAAGATGCTTTATCACATGTGCATGGGATTCGGGTTGATCGAGGAAGGAAGGAGTACACCTTGTGTACGTGGTCTAGTGTTAACCGGGCTACACTAGCGCTTGATGAGTTGTCGTGTGCATCATCAAGGGAGATGTTGGCTTGGTGCCCATCTCGGCGGTTGATTGCTATGTGCATCACCGTGAGAGGCATTACGTTATTTGGATCACTTGGGTTGATCGGTGGCCCACCACGGCCTTGAGCAAAATGAGATTGCCAAGGTAAGATGTTATGGATCACGATGTGATCGGTGGGAAGTTTTCCACGGCCTTAGGCGGGAGTCCGCTAAGGTTGGAGTATGGTTGGACAATGGGTTGGGCCGAGATGCATTCTTGCATGATTTGTTTCGATGGTTTGTGTGGGTATGGGCCAAGCCCATACGGATGGAATATGTGGTGGTTATGCACTTTGAGTCGATGGACTCACCCTTTTATATTTAACCATTTCGTAATGAGTAGAATCGGACCGGGATCGGAGAGGACACATGGTGGCCCATGCGAGAAAGAAGAATTCAGATCTTTTAAGTTTATTTATATTAAGTATTTGGGATTAAATGTTGATGTAATAAGGCCCTTTGACTTTCTCATTTATTTTGGGAATTTCTTAATTATTAATTTCAAATAATGATTTGATTATTTTGATTACTATGTGCAAATGACTCAGTTTTTAGCCATTTATTTACTCAACAAATTTATAAATTAAACGAGCGTTAAAATGGACATTTCTATTTATTATCAAAGTCTAAAATATATTTTTTTAAGTACACGGGTTACCAGAAAGGTAGTAGATTTTCGTGTTTTAAATTCTAAGTAAAGAAAAATATTTTCATTAACATAACCAGATTCGGTCGTAGTGGATGGGCCGGGTTTGGGGATGTTACAGCTATTTTCGAAGCCAATTGGCACCTTAAAAATAAGAACATATCAATGTCCACTCCAACTACACAATTATTGCTTCAAATGCATGAACAATAATGCATAAATTAACAAACATTGGTGTATAAACTTAATAAATATTGGTAGATCTCTTTAGCCTTATACAAAAAGAATGATAACCCTAATAGCCAACACTTTGGCTTTCCACATGATATAACTCCTATACATGCCATACCAAAATAAACTACTAGGCTATACCAAAATATCGATTGATAGTGTGGTCCGAGTTCCGACGTTTATGATCCCCAATTTAGCTTGGCGTAACTACAAGGAAAGAAAGAAATGAAAGAAGTAAGCATATAGCTTAGTAAGTTTGCATGAAATTCATATAGAAATTATATTTACTTAATATAACTCATCCATCAAGACACAAATACAACATGAGTCACAAGTGCTTGGGCTTACTTACTCATACTTATTCTTACTCATCACATGATACATAATAATTACATACTTGAAATGTACTTATTGTAGCTGTATCACTTAATCACATAAATTGGTATATTTTGCTAATACAAACATAAATTCAATCTTCATCTTTCTTAACTTGAATAAAACTCTTTATCAACCTTGAACAACTTAGCTTATTACCATTTCTACTTGCTTTGTTTTCTTGTTACCTCTTTCATACTTGGCTCTTTTCCCCGATGAATAACCCGGAATAATTGAGGTTACTCAATCTCATCCTACATGGGTCTCGATGCCAATGCCATGTCCCAGACATGGTCTTACATGGATTGCCTCGTGATGCCAATGCCATGTCCCAAACATGGTCTTACATGGGATCGCCTCATGATGCCAATGTCATATTCTAGATATGGTCTTACATGGGATCCCTTAACTTGATGTCGATGCCATGTCCTAGACATGGTCTTACACGAGACTTTCCTTGTATGGTGCCGAAGCTATGTCTCAGACATGGTCTTACACGGGACTTTCCTTGTATGGTGTCGATGCCATGTCCTAGACATGGTCTTACACGAGACCTTCCTTGTTCGATGCTGATGCCATGTCCTAGACATGGTCTTACACGAGACCTTCCTTGTTCGATGCTAATGCCATGTCCCAGACATGGTCTTACACAGGATCTACGTTCGGTGCCGATGCTATGTCCCAGGGTCTTATACGGGACCTACATTCCTTGGGTGCCGATGCCATGTCCCAGACATGGTCTTACACGAGATTTCCATGTCTCATGTTATGACATAGGTATCCTCGTTATTTTGAATCTTCTACCGAGATTTCTACTTACATGTTCTCATTCATTTTGTTATCAACATATATATATCCTTAATCATAATCTTCATGAAAATAGTGTACATTATACAACATAATAAGTAATTTATTGAAAATACATATGAAGCCTTAAATTCATACAAAGTTACTTCGGTACTCAAAATGAGCTAGCTCGATGATCTAGTCCGAAACTTTGTTCTTTCTCCGATCAAGTCGCATTCTCGGTTCTTCTTGCTTTGCTAGAGAATATTGGCTGAAATTTTGAGCTTCAAAACCCTTATTTTTCTCTTCAATTTTCGGTGGATGAAGGTGAATGAATAGTGAAAGATGATAACATCTTTTATTCATCTTATTTTATTCATTTCTATCACCTAATTCCCACCAAATTTGACCAACATTAAAATCTTGTCTCCTTAGCTCCTATATGGCCGGCCATTGGAACAGTGGAAATGTGCAAGTGTACACAATCTTGTCTCCCTAGCTCCTATATGGCAGCTCGAATTGTTATGCCTTGATTTCGGGTTTCCTAAAACCCAGATTAAGATCGTTAAATACTGGCACAGCATATTGTCGTAAAGCTCTATCCTTATCATTAGCAATAAGGATAGGATTCTGAGTAGGGTTTGCTCCGTTTCCTTGATTCATATTCTCGAATTTCATCTCTTCGGTCCTTCTCTGGTTCGCTTGTCTTCTTCGCTGTCAAAAGGTTCGTTCTATCTCAGGGTCTACAGGGAGTAAATCTGTCATTTGGACAATACTCATAAACACCTGAAATATTCATAGAAAAATTAACTAAGTTAAAAATTAAATGGAAAATTAAACCAAAATGTAAGGCTGACAAATTCATAAATAATGGCTTTTGAAAAACAATCCCCAGCAACGGCGCCAAAAACTTGGAACGGTGGAAATGTGCAAGTGTACACAATCGCAACAAGTAATAAGGTGACAAGTAAATGTCGAGTTATCGTACCCACAGGGACTGTAAAAGAATTATTTATGAAAATAATTTCAAACACTTTGGTGAAGGGAAAATATTTGGATTTAAGAAATACTTAAAAACTAAAAAAAAATAAAATAAAATAAAATAAAGTTCTAATGCACGATTTCAAAAGCTGATTTTAATCAAGATGATATAATTGTGTTGGATTAATTACATTTTTTACCTTAGAATTATTAAACTTATGCTTATACTTGTTACGAATAAATTCATGGCAACTCGGTAATTTGCTAACTTATGAACATATTTACAAATAAAAAATCCATTCATCTCTTGTACATATTCCTATGTCAATTCGACCGATAAAACAAATTTATAAAGGTAAACATGTTATTGCACATACATACTTATTAAATTAAACAATCTCTCGCATATTCCTATGTGGATACAAACAATTAATTCAACCTAATAAGCATATAAAAGACTATGTAAGGTAACAAAGTATCCTTACCTTGAAACAATTTAATCACAAAAATCTTGCAAGTTATGCAAGGCATATGTATCGCCAAAGACAATGCTAATCTAATCTTCAGCTACCTTAGAAGAATTAAACATGCACTGATTAAGTACTGTGTCCATTAATTACAATTTCAATGCGTTTAAATAATTAATTCTTTAGTTATCTAAACAATTATAATGCTAGAATAACTTAGGCATGATTTTACTTAATCAAGCATTTTATCGAGGCCCATAACAGCATAAACATAATTTTAATAATTTAAAAGGACGACATGCAATCAACCCAACATGAATTAAATTCAAGCTAAGCTGATTAAATTAACCATTCCAATAGCATAAATATTCATAAACATGTTTGTCAAAACAACAACGAAATTTAAAGAGATAGGGAACAAGAAGCGAATCCGGTGTTTCTCCGTGGCTTGACTGATTGCTCCATTCTTCGTCCTCTGTTGTCCTCGGTTATCAAGGTGGCTTATGAACATTCTAATTGCTGCTCAATGATGGCTGAAGAAGACCCCTTTTCCAAGGGGAGAAATCGGCACAAGAGCAAGGAAATAGGAAAATGAAAAGATGAGAGAAAGTGGGAAAGGAGAAGAGAGAATGTGATGTGAATGAGGGATGAGGGATGCTTTGAATGATCAGCCAAGGGGGGGATTTTATAGCTGAATGTGGCAGCTAAAATTTGCTAAAAATAGAAGCCAAAGAGCCACCCCTTGGCCGGCCACCAATGTGGCAAAGTTGATGGCTTCAACTTTGCTAAATATGGCATGGGGCAAATCTACAAAGCCACTAATTGTGGAGGGGGTTGAATGCAACTTTGACAAGTATTCAAGGGCCTCTTTTCTAGCTTAATTAATCAGCTAATAAGCTGATTTGGGTCAGCATATGGACGGTTTGGGCTGCCCAATTCTTTGATCGGTTCGGTTTAGTCGGTTTGGTTCAATTGGGCCCTTTTTCCATAATTAATTAAGATTAATTTATTTAGCCCAAATTAAATTGGGAATAAATTAAAATTAATTAATTTATGATTTAATACACATATTTGGACCGTCTTAGGCTGGAAATTATTTCACCTTGCTACTTCGAATTGCTTCTCGGTTTTGTTCTTCGAGCAGTGTTTGCCGAGCCAATTTTCTTCCTTTGTGCGAATCTATCGAAAATAGTCAACATAAATCAAAATTAACTATAAGATTAATTGAAATTCATGATGTTCATATTTTTAACTCAATTTAATTATTTTATAATATTTAATTATTTTTGACAAGAATTTAAGCGAAATAGCATGATTTTAAGTTAAAAAGGGCATGTAAAAACACGTAAATTTTCGTGTTTCCAGCCATCACACTCCAAAATGGCCTAATTGCAGTTTAAAGACCTCCAAATTACATTCTATAGCTATTAGGTACCTCTACCTTGAAAAATAGGACTTTCGCACTTTATGCGATTTAGTCCTTTTTCGCGATTAAGCAAGAAATCGCTAAAATTAAAGTACCAAAATTTTCATGTAATTCTAAAATCATGCTCTAACACATAAAATAACATGAAAATAATTTTCTCTAACCTCAGATTAGTGATCCCGAGATCACTGTTCCGACTAGCCCCTAATTCAGGCTGTTACATGTATGGTCCAACTCCTTGCTATCACTTGCCTCTCTTTAACTGCAAAAGTTCCAGAAACACAACATTTGCCTCTCCTACATGTTTGTTCAAAACAACAACCTCGACCCTCAACACCATCACACCCTTTAACATGTTTCTCTGTTTTAGGTGGACACAAAGTATGTTTTTGAGGCCAAAGCTATACATAGAATGAAGCTTTTGGCACTCTCCACATTCAAATGGAAGATGCATCCAGTTACACCCCTTTTATTTCTAGATCGCATCATCAGAAGACTTGGGTCAAAAAACCACCTTCATACGATATTAAAAAGTTTCATTGATGTATATTACAAAGGATAGTCATCCTTCCCCCGGTTGAAGAACGTAACTATAATAGTAAATCAAATGCATAATTTAGCCAGATGAAGTATGTATTAACATATATACTTAAAATCTAGTTGGACTGCCCCATAGGATTACCGTTAGGGAGATAATGGAACTTAGCAGAAGAGTGATCACTTCGTAACAAAATAATAACATAAGTGACTAAAATGTAACATTTTAAACATAAGTGACTAAAATGTAACCTGAGGCAAACAAAAGTGACTATTTTTATAGTTTACCCTAAAATACATCACGATTGTTTATGATATTATCAATTTTGAGTTAGTGTCGAGATAACTTGTGATATCAAATTAATCAATAATATTATCAATAGTAGAAGTCATATCACAAGCATTTATATGTGGAAAACGAATTTAGAACATAAATGTATACTTAAAAATCACAAACAATAAATAATAAAATGCATAGTTTAAAACTAATTAATAATAACACAATAAATATATATGATACTAAAATGAAAAAAATTAGATTAAAAACAAAATTTAAACATATGAATACAACAAGTGAGAATACTAATAAAATACAATTGTTTTTCATGATGTTACCACCAATCTTTAATCGATGTCTAGTTAACTTGTAAAATAAAGTGTGCATAATAAAATTAAAATGTAAAAAAAAATCAAAATAAAGTTTTAGTTGAGTGGTAAATTTAAAATTTTACTAATGTAATTGACGTGGGGTTCAATTCTCCCCATATATATATTTATTGGTCTTTTTAAATAAAAAAAAACTAAAGTACCTTTGAATAATACAACTTATTTTATTTACAAGATATTTCCATAATTTCCAAACACTAATTTGGTTAGGGACTTAAATAATAGTAAGTATGTATATATAATTGATAGAGATAATACAGTATGCCTAAGACAACAAAATTTTAAAAACTAAAATAAAGCTCTGGTTTAATGGTAAATTTAATTTTTGATTAATGTAAATAGCGTGAGTTAAAATTCATGATGCTCATATTTTTAACATAAATAAAAATTAACTATAAAATTAATTAAAATCCATGATGCTCATAATTTTAACACAATTTAATTATTTTATAATATTTAATTATTTTTTGACAAGAATCTAACCAAAATAGCATGATTTTAAGTTAAAAAGGGCATGTAAAAACACATAAATTTTTGTGTTTCCACACGCCCAAACTTAATTCATTGCTCGTCCCAAGTACTGCAGAAATTTGAAAAGAATTTTCTTGGAAACACTTTCGAAAAACTCCTTCAGAACAACATTCTTCCCAAAATCATGAAATCAATATACTTATGCTCAAAAACAAGAAATTTGATAATTATGCTACTCAAGTATATATGTCGTTCAAATTAATCTCAATAATTACTACAATAGCAAAATTAGACTAAATGTTTCTTAATAAAGACATGTTAATCCCTACCATTTTGATTTTTAATCCCTTATTCAAAAATTAAACTGTAATCCTTAAGCTTAACTGATGTCTTCATATGTTGAAAAGAGCAATTTCTCTCCATTAATGTAGGTAACATTGGAACTTTGAACCAATAGGTCTTTAACAGGGTTGTAACGTGGCTGGGCTTGGGGGTAGGTAAAAGATTGATACTTTTAGGTTAAAACAACCCTAGGCTCAGCTTGTATTTGACCTTTCGAAATAATTACCTTCAATACATTAACTTTTCATTCCATTTCACATGCTCTTTAGTGCAATTTACTTCGAGTACATATGCTTCTCTCTCTCTTTTTTTTTTTCAAGTATTTTACTGCATGTACTATAATTTTTAGAGCATTTCATACTTCTTTGCAACTCCCTCAAATTTAATTTCAAAGGATACTCTGAATAGTATTGAGTCTAGTGTTTGGGACATTTTTAAGATAATTAAGAGAAGTGATGGCTAACTTTGTAAGGGTTCAATTAAAATTTGGCCACAAAGTCTCAAAATTGGGTTTCAAAGGAAAATTTTCATCATGGTTGGCTTGGAAGGCTCAAACGGTCCAAACAACAGTTGCCTAAACCATTTTTAACGTTCCATGTTTCCTAGGATTTCGCCTCAAGAAACTACTAAGTCAATTCTAAAGACTTAAACTTTCACGCATGCCTAATTTTCCTAAAGAACTAATATTTTATGGTATGATTTGCATGCTTATTAGAAATACATTTTATGTCATTATTAAGCTAACATAATAATTTATTGAAATAATCAAACTTTATTCATACTTGAATTTAGCACAATTAACAAAATTCAAATTTATTGAACAAAAATATATCATATTCATAATTAAAAGAAAAAATTTTATTCTGAGTGGAAATAATTTCAATTTCTGGTCCCCCTACTTAAAGTGAACAATGTCCTTATTGTTTAAAGTGAATAGATACTATACACCAGGTAGGATTTTAGAAAAGAGGAGGTGAGTCAACTTGATTGCTTAAATACCAAGCTCTCTCTAAAATCCAATCCTAGACATGTATATACCTATTGCCACACTTTAGCCTTTGTAACTTGTTCAGATTTTATTCATGATTCCTATCTCTTGCTTTATTGTGCAAAAATAAAAATTCCTAATTGTCCTAATCCTAAAATAACTTAAGAATAAAAATAAACTAAAGTTGAAGTCCTCCCTTTTTTATTTGTTTGTCGATCCTTCCGAATTCGACTATTCTTTTGCTCCATCAGTATTGCCTTTGCATGAGCCACCTTGCTCCCTCTTCAATAATGAAATCCATGGTTCAAATATGAAATCTGGAAACTCAGGCACAAAAATAAATGGGTCATTATAAATTTTCTTAAGGGCACTCCTCATCGAGTCATCCCTTATTTTTGAGTATCTCCAGTAGGCTTGTTGCTGCCATCGCATGTGTTGCATTAAGTCCATCAGCTTTAACAGCTCATCACGAAAATCTGGGCTAGGCGGTGGAGCTCCAAACATTGAGGTCTTGATATTAGGTTTAGCTTCTAGTTCAATTGGTTCTGCCTCACTAGGGACTTCAGTTGATTACTCTGGTGGGATCTCGGTGGGATCATCTTCTGCTTCTTCGGGATCCTCACTCTCTTCAACTCATTATTGTAGAACAAAATCTCTAGCTAATCGGTAGAGGTCCCAATCAGTATTGTGCCTTGACTATACCTTGTCTTCTTCACGTCCGCAAGGATTTTTGCTTTTAAGCACAAAATTGTTATCGTAAAGGGGAAATAGACCGGGCCAAAATGTCTAATGGCACAATTTCGCATTTCTCTTAGGATGATTTTGCCCACATCAATGGTCTTTCCAGTTAGAATCAAGTATAATAGAACCATTTGCTCTAATGAGATTGTAGTCCCATGCGAACTAGGCATAAGGCTGAAACAGATGAAATAGAACCATACCTTCTCAAGTGGTGTCAAATACTCTCTTCGACACGTGTGGATTCCTTGCTTTGACATAGTTCACTTAGAACCTGGAACTGTAAGTTCCTCGAAATTTCTTGCAGATTTTTAGGCTTGATTCCGCGAATTGGAACTTCGATCAATTCGCTTGAGGTTAATTTCGCATAAAATTCACGAACTAGTTCCTCATCCACACTTGGTCTCTTTTCACAAAACAATTCCCAATTGAGGGCTTCAGCAACTTGATGAATACGTGCCATAAAGTTTCTGTAGTTGCTTTCCTTCAATGTGAAGCCTTTCTCTAGATGCATCTGTTGATTTTTGAAGATACTTTTGTATCTTACTTTGGTTTCTTCACAGTGGAACTTATTTTGCGTTTCATTGATTTGAGTGGAAGCATGAGTTCTCTTGCAAGGCATGATTGACCTGAACATAAGATGGAAAAAAATATTTTCTCAAAAAATTTAATTAATAAAAATTACTAATATTTCAATAAATTGAAAAATTAATTAATTAAATAAAATTAAGATTTAAGAAAAAAATTTGTTCTTACCACCTTGTAAAAATTAAGAACTCCTAAACTAAAATATACTTATGAAACAAAAGATGGAAATTTAAAAGGAAGGTTGAAGGCTTAAGGGCTTGATGTGTGGGTGAAAGAGATGTGCTGGTAGGGTGTTGGAAGGTTTTAGATGTTGAATGGATGAGAAGAATAGAATAGATGGATGGAATATATAATGGAAGGAGTAAGAAGTAGAGTGAAATTCTTAGAGAAATTTAATAATTTAAATATTCTATGTCTAGTCCTACTCAAAGTTAACAACAATTAATAATTAAATATATGCATATGAAATTATCAATTGCTATTAAATTATTAAATTAAACATAAAATATAATTAAATAAAATTAATCCTAATTCTAAGCTAAATTGATGAAAATTAATATATAAATTATAAGAGATATAATTATATATTAAAGTTTATCATATTTATAAAAATATCTATATTAAGTAAAAATATTTATTTTAGATGCCTTTTGGAAATATCTACAAAAAGAGGCACCTAGTTTTTATTATTTACGAAAATAACAACCAAATTTTAAAAATAATTCAATTAAGTCTCTAGACTTAATGAAAATTTGAAATTGAGTTGCAATTTAAGACTTGGGTCAAAATTGACCTTTTCATTTGAAAAACCAAAATTTATTTCGTCATTCAGGGAATAATTTTTCGAAAAATTATGTAAAAATTAATTCCCAGGAAAGATTAGAGGGGTCACAAGCGGTCCCGCTTAAGTTCCAATCTCCTAGACATAATTTATTTAAACATAATAAACCCGAAAATATAACCTAAATAATTTATTAAAAACAAGAAAATTTAAATATCTAAAAAACTGAACAAGATTTGATCCCGTTTAGGTTTTTATCCGTAGTAATGTTTCAAACGCTGAGCGTTGACTTGAAATTTACCTCCCTTACCTTGGAGTTCAACAACTCCATATGGATAGACACGATGAATCGTAAATGGACCAGACCAACGTGATTTTAACTTACCTGAGAAGAACTTCAATATGGAATTAAATAACAAGACTTGCTGACCTGCTTCAAATTCTCTAACTCGTATGTGCTTGTCATGCCATTTCTTGAGTCTTTCTTTGAGTAATTTGGCATTTTCGTATGAGAACATTCGGAATTCCTCTAGCTCGTTGAGTTAGAGCATCCTTTTCTCTCTAGCAAGCTTAAGATCCAAGTTGAGTCGTCGAAGGGCCTAGTAAGCTTTGTGTTCTAACTCCAGAGGTAGATGACAGGCTTTCCTAAAGACCAACCTATAGGGTGACATTTCTAAAGGTGTCTTGTATGCTGTTCTGTAAACCCATAAAGCATCATCTAGTCTCTTGGACCAATCTCATCGGTTCGGGCAAACTACCTTCTCTAGTATGCCTTTGATCTTCTTATTCGCTAGCTCAGCTTGCCCATTTGTCTGCGGATGGTAAGTTGTAGCAACCTTGTGTTTCACTCCATGTTTATCTAACAACCATTTTAACCACTTGTTCACAAAATGGGTCCCTTCATCGCTGATAATAGCTCTTGGGGTTCCAAACCTTGTGAACACGTGTTTTTGCAAGAACTTCATCACAATTTTAGCATCGTTCATCGAATAAGCTTCAGCCTCGACCCATTTGGACACATAATCTACTGCTACCAATATGTACTTGTGACCAAAAGATGGAGGGAACGGACCAAGAAAGTCAATACCCCAAACATCAAACAATTCTACCTCAATGATATTTGTTCGAGGCATCTCATTTCTGTTGGTGACATTTCCAACCCTCTGACATCGATCACAACTCTTGTAACACCCCAAACCTGGCCTAGAAGTTAGGCCCGAATTTTGTGTGTCACATCAAAGGCATAATTCAAACAATTTTGCTAATTAAAAATTTAAAGCCCAAAAGCCTGAAATCCTTGAGTCTTGTTAAGTAATGAAAAAAACCCATTTTATAATTTTAAGTATTTCAGAAACCAAGTTTAAACGTAAGAAATTTACTTAGGTTTAATAATTAAGTAAACAGTTGAAACAACAAAACCCAAAATCTAAAGTCAAAATGGAGTACAATGCCTTATTACATCCAACGAAAATAAGCAATTAAAACTATGCCTTTTGAAACAAATAAATAAAAGTTTAAACATCTTGTAGTGTGTCTATCCCCGAGTCTTCTCCCACGTCGAGCCATTTACTAAGGATCACCTGAAACATTAAATAAAGGGTGTGAGTTTCGAAACTCAGTGTGTACAACCCTTAGCATTCAATTCAATATATAATTATCATATTGGACTAAGCCCTATCAAAATCGGTGGTCTTGGGCCTTCGCCCACAATAACATCATATCATATGCAAAACAAGGTAATGCAAAACCCTCCCTAAAAATTCATCCGTTACACACTATTTCCCTTCCAACCCTATACACCTGTGGGGATTTCTAAATCGACCCACCCATCCTCTACACACCAAAGGTAGCACTCATAGCGGCACTACTCAACGTTGCAGTAAAGCCGCTAATCATATAATGAGCTTAAAGCCACCGTTGGATCCATGGTCGTCAAGCGACTATGCGATCCTCAAATCTTCCTCCGTACCATAATTTCCACCCATATGCATCCTAATCAGAATATCATATGAATGCAACATGCACATGAGTAACATCCACAAAACTCATACTCATCACATAGGGGTATTTTCGTCACTCCACAACCCAAGGGTATTTCCGTAAATCTACTCTACATGGGTATTTAGATAATTTTGCAAAATAGAGGTACTTTGGAAATTTTGTAAATCAGGGATGTTTTGGTAATTCTGCAAATCAAGGGTATTCTGGTAATTTTACAATTAGGGGGTATTTTAGTAATTTTGCAAATCTAAGGATATTTTGGTAATTTTCAAACTAAGGGTATTTGGTAATTTCTCAAACTAAGGGTATTTTGGTAATTTCCAAATTAGGGGTATTTTAGTAATTTTACAAATCTAAGGATATTTTAGTAATTTTCAAATCAGGGGTATTTTAGTAATTTTACAAATCTAAGGATATTTCAAAAATTTCCAAATCAGGGGTATTTTAATAATTTCGCAAATCTAAGGATATTTCGGTAATTTCCAAATTAGGGGTATTTTGTCCCTCTCGGGTTTTAGTTATTTTGGCCCATTAACAAGTCATTGCGGCTAAAGTGAACAGACACTATGCACTAGGCAGGATTCTAGAGAAGATGAGGTGGGTCACTAGGACCGCTTAAGTACCAAGCTCTCCCTAGATCCAATCCTAGACATGCATATGTCCGTTGCCACATTCTAACCCAACGACTTGTCTACAGACATGTTTAATTATTAGATTAAGTCTTATGCGGTTTAAGAGTTGTTCAGAACTAGGCCTAAAGTCCATTAAACCCTAGCATACTTGTCTGTGTCCCCATAAAGCCTATCAAGCCCAAATCACATCCTTACGGCCCATTAGGCCCAAATCTCATCCATATGGCCTATTAGGCCCAAAACAATTCCAGATCACGTAACATGCATGATTAACTCAATTCGTATAACCAAACCAAACAATTTCATCAAACTTAGCCTCAGGGTCCACTGGGCCCATTTAGCCACTTTCGGCTTTCTGGCATTACCGATATCGTGTGTGTGTAGTGTTTGTACACACTTGGTTACTGCGACGTGCTATACTATCCTTAGCCTCGAACCTACAACCAACCAACCTTCAATCAATCACTAAATCAAAACATTTACCAAAAGCCGAAGCATTACCGTAACCTTACCGTGTGCCACCGGGTTCTAATAGCCTTTCCTTAGCTACTAATTAGGAGTATCCCCTATATCTGCACTCACACATACACCATCAAAATCTAAGTGACTCATAATCCACCCAAGTCACCCCACACATTCAGCCATTCACTTAAACCACAATCGAGTTGAGTACACTTACCCTTGCTAACGATCCTACCACGCTTGCAATCTTTGAACCTTATCATTGTTATCACAAAGTTAACGACAGGACAGTTAGATAGCCTTTCGGCTTTTAACAAAATGTACAAAAGAGGTTAACCGGGTACTTACCAAATCCCCTTTCGATCCTGCGGCCTAGATAGCTATTAACTAGATCCGGCTTTCAACCTTGACTGATAGTAGATAATAATCGATCTGTGATGGGGGAAAACAACAAGGGTTTGGAAAAAATAGGAATTTCAGCAAGGAAAAAGATGGTGGTAATTCAACAATAGAAGAGTTTGGCTATAAGAGAATTCGGCAAAAAGAATTCCGCTATAGGAGATTTCGGCAATTGGGAGAATTTGGCTACGGGAAACCAATTAAGAGGAGAAAAGAAAAACTAATGACAGCTCAAAGAACCTTTCAAAGCATTTGGCCCCCTCTTTTTATAGCCACCAGGCAAATACTCCTTTCCCCACAGTCCCATTCAACACCAATTCCTCCCTCTCCTCATCTCCTAACTTTTCTCCTAATAACACCTTAGCCTTATCTAATTTTTCCTCCATTATCAGTTCCCCTTACCACTCAAACACTCCGACGCAAGTGTTCATATTCAACACAACTCTGGTCGTCCACCTATGCAAAATCAAACACTCCAAAAATACCACTCCTAATGCTCGAACCTTGGACCTCCTCAGCTGACCATCACGCTACCTTATAGCTCCCCAAGTGACGCTACTTGCCACTAGACAACAAGCCCATTTGTGTCCTATTTTCCCTTAATTTGCTTAAGAAGCCTAATGCCTGAGACTAGGGTCCACTACAGCAAGAAAAATAAATTTTTCCCTATGGTCTTCCCTATATCTAAGACTTCAAATAATCCCGATAATACCTTAAAATTAATATTCTACGTGCTACTCATACATACCACCCTCAGTGCACAGAAATTTTAAAGTTTCGGGATTTTGGGGCGTTACAACTTCGTTAGTGCCATTCTCTTGTTCTCAAAAATTTAAACGCTCCCATGCCCAAGGCCAATTACTAGGCCCAAATTTGGGGCGTTACAACTCTTTACGTAAGCGTATGCATCCTTGAATAGTGTTGGCCAAAAGAATCTGGCTTGCAATACTTTGGTCGCTGTACGTGTACCTCCAAAGTGTCCCCCATTTGGAGCTAAGTGACAGTGGTATAAAATCTTCGGTATTTCATCTTCTGCCACACATCTCCTGATCATCTGATCTGCACACTTTTTAAACAAATATGGCTCTTCCCAGAAATAATACTTCGCACCGTGAAGAAACTTTTTCCTTTGTTGATACGTTTTATCAATCGACATCAAACCACAAGCTAAATAGTTAATACCAGCAAACCAAGGAATATTATGGACATGATTTACCTTCAGTATGTGCTCATCTAGAAATGTCTCCTGAATCGGTACAAGTGGAGAATTTCCCTCTTGTGGCTCCAATCTAGACAAGTGATCTGCTACTTGGTTCTCTACTCCCTTTCGATCTTGAATTTCTAGATCGAACTCTTGAAGTTGTAGTACCCACCAGATCAATCTCGGCTTAGCATCTTTCTTGGCCATTAAATATTTAATTGCCTAGTGGTCCGTATAGACAATCACTTTGGTACCTACAAGATAAGATCAAAACTTGTCGAAAGCAAACACAATAGCAAGTAACTCTTTTTCTGTTACTGTATAATTCAGTTGAGCTCCGGTTAGAGGTCGACTTGCATAGTATATGGGATGAAAAACTTTGTTCCTTCGCTAGCCCCAGACAGCTCTAATTGCGAAGTCACTTGCGTCACACATCAATACAAATGGCAAATCCCAGTCTGGTGTGATGATTATGGGTGCCGTGACTAATCGACTCTTCAAATCGTTGAAGGCTTTTAAGCATTTCTCATCAAACTTGAATATCGAGTCCTTGTCCAATAATTTGCATAAGGGTTTAACAACTTTGGAGAAGTCCTTGATAAATCTTCGATAAAAATCGCGTGGCCCCAAAAAGCTCCTAACACCTTTTACAGATGTTGGAGGTGGGAGTTTCTCAATAACTTCTACCTTTGTTTTGTCTACCTCGATCCCATGTCTCGTTATCTGATGGCCTAGAACAATTCCTTCTCATGCCATAAAATGACACTTTTCCCAGTTGAGTACGAGATTCGTCTCTTCGCATCGCCTTAGTACCTTAGCTAGATTGGCTAAGAAATCATCGTAAGTATCTCCAAATACTGAAAAATCATCCCTAAAAACTTCCAAATATTTCTCAACCATGTCAGTAAAAATAGACATCATACATCTTTGAAATGTAGCAGGTGCGTTACGTAAACCAAATGGCATGTGTCTAAATACAAACGTTCTGTACGAGCAGGTGAATGTCATTTTGTGTTGATCTTTCGGTGCTACTGTAATCTGATTATACCCTGAGTATCCATCGAGAAAACAGTAGTAATCTCGTTCTACGAGTGTATCCAGTATCTGGTCCAAGAACGGCAAAGGAAAGTGATCTTTCCTAGCCGCATTGTTTAGCTTCCAGTAATTGATGCAGATTCTCCATCCCGTAACTATTTTAGTCGGTGCCAACTCATTATTCTCGTTCTCTACGACCGTGATACCTCTTTTTTTTTATACGCACTGACCGGACTTACCGATGAACTGTCTGAGATGGGATAGATAATACCCACATCTAACCACTTATTGATCTCCTTTTTTACTACGTCTTTCATGATGGGGTTCAATCTTCGTTGTCCATCGATCATCCCTTTTTCACCATCTTTCAGGATAATCTTGTGCATACATACAGATGGACTAATACCGCGAATATTGGCTATGGTCCATTTGATGGCCTTCTTGAATTGTTTCAAAACTAAGATAAGTTTCTCTTCTTGCTTAGTGGTCAATTCTGCTGAAACAATCACAGGTAGAGTAGAAGCGTTACCTAAATAAATTTATTTTATATGAGAAGGTAATACCTTGAGTTCTAATTTAGGTGGCTCCTCGATCGATGCTTTTGGCTGGGTGTAATCCCTCTTTTCTAACTCCAAAGATTCAAAATAGGATTGCGGATTAAATCCCTTTTGATTAGCTCCTAGCAGAGTTAAGTATTCATCCTCCTCTTCATTATTTGGAGGGTTTGATGTCAGAACTTGTTACAACAGATCCTCAACAAAGTTGAGTTCCCTCTCACTATTAAATCCTCTAAATCGGATACTGCAGAACAATCATCAATTGTGTCAGGAAATCGCATTGACTTAAAAACATTAAATGTTACCTGATCATCCTGAACACGCATAGTGAGCTCGCCCTTCTGCACATCAATAAGGGTCCTTCCAGTTGCTAGGAACGGCCTTCCTAGGATGATTGGTACTTCTTTGTCTACTTCAAAATCTAGAGTTACAAAGTCAGCAGAAAAGATAAACTTATCTACACGTACCAATATGTCCTCGATTTTTCCTTCTGGATGTGCTAAGGATCGATCTGCTAGTTGAAGCATAACTGTTGTTGGTCTAACTTCTCCTATCCCCAACTTCCTAAATATTGACATAGGCATCAAGTTGATACTTGCACCTAAGTCACATAATGCCTTACCACAATATGTTGCTCCAATGTTGCATGGTATGGTAAAACATCCAGGATCCTTCAATTTTGGGGGTAGTTTGTCTTGAAGATACGCACTTCATTCCTTCGTCAGAGCTACCGTCTCAAATTCTCCAAGTCTTCATTTCTTAGACAAGATTTCTTTCATGAACTTGACGTAGTTCGGCATTTGCTCAAGTGCTTCAACCAATGGGATGTTGATACGAAGTTGCTTGAGTACGTCAAGGAACTTCTTGAATTGAATCTTCTGCTTCTGCTTCTAAAGTCTTTGAGGGTAGGGTGGTGGTGGTTTCATTTCTAGAACTGCTTCTAGTTGATTCACCTTTGGCTATAATTCTACATCTAACGAAGTTGTTAGTTGATCAGAATTAGCTGGTCCTGAGGTTACTTTGTCGGGTTTTGCAGATTCTAGTTGTGGTGAAACTGGGATTTTAACACTTGGTTGAACTTCTTTTGAGTCTTGAGCCTCAGCTTGCTCTTTTCTAGCTTCAATGGCATTGGGCTCTATCGTCTTCCCACTCCTCAGTGTTAGCGCTTTGCAGTGTTCATTTCCCGAATTTCTTGGATTTTTCGTATCACTGGGTAAGGTACCCTGTGGTCGGTTCCTAAGTTTAGTTGCAAGCTGGCCAACTTCATTCTCCAAATTCTTTAATGTAGCTGCTTGGCTCTAGATTAAGGCATCATTCTTTTCCATCTATGCCTTCAGCAAACTCTCCAAGCTATTGGATGCTTCAGCTTGAACTGGTTTTTGAACTTGTTGCGGGAAATTAGGCGGTTGGGTTGGTCTGGGTTAGGTGTAAGTGGTACTGGTTCCAGCCCCTTGGTTACTCCAGGAGAAATTCGGGTGGTTTCTCCATGATGGGTTATAAAAATTTGATTGCAGCCCTTGCCTTCCTCGATTTTGGTACTGATTACCCATTTAGTATAAAGATTCTGGGTTCAACGTACATTCTTCAAACAAATGTCCCTCCCCACAATAGACACAGGCTATATTCTCAAATTGATTAGGCAGCTGTGCTGCAAAACTATTAGACCTATTAGTAGTAAGATTTTTAAGCATTGAGGATATTGATGATACATGAGATGTGAGTAAAGTAAGAGCATCTACTTCATGTATTCCAACGACTCGTCTTCCTAACGCTGCTCTACTAGTTGGCCATTGATAATTGTTGCTAGCAATCCTTTCAATAATTTCATAAGCCTCGTTATAAGACTTAGAAAGGAGAGCACCATTAGCAGAGGCGTCCACTACCATCCTTGTGTGAGCGTTGAGACCAGAATGTCTCAAGTTGAATGCACTGTGGGATTCCATGATGAGGGCACTTTCGTAATAACTCTTTAAATCTTTCCCATACCTCATACAAGGACTCATCATCCATTTGGTGGAAGGCAATGATCTCGTTCCTCAGGTTAGCATTATTACTTGGCGGGAAATACTTCATGAGGAATCTCTCGGCTAACTCTTGCCATGTAGAAATGGAATTCGATGGCAATGAGTTCAACCAGGCACGAGCTCTGTCCCTTAACGAATATGGGAACAACTTCAATCGTAAGGCATCTTCGGGAACTCTAGCTATAACAGTCTAGTTTATACCCTAGTCGGAACAGTGGGTTCGGGACCATAAATTCGAGTCCGTATAATATTTTAATATTATTTTTTATATCGTTGGAATGTGATTGAGCATGTGATAAATTTTCGTAAGCTAATTTGCTTGTCTGTATGTTTAATTTGACAAAAAGATTAAATTGCATTGAATGTGAAAGTTGCTTGCTAATTGTGAAAGTAGCAATGTGTTGTGGCTTTGTAAAGTTGTGGCATTAAATTGCAAATAGACCACTATTTAGATAGTGGATGATAAATGGCCTATTATACCCCTTTTGCCTAATGATGCTAAATATATTTTAAAAGGCTAAAAAGGTAATTGTTTTATTATCATAAGATAAATGAAACAAAAGATGAAAGTGTTCATCTTTATTATTTTTATTTTGGCCGAAGCTAGTAAAAGAAAAAGAAAGAATAAGTTTGCTAAGGTTGGCCATTTGAGAGCTTAAATTCAAGGTATGATTTCGGTCGATTTTCGATAATTTCTACGTTTTTGTAATCGTTGCTTCGTCTACTATCAAACCCATGTTTCAATTTTGTGTATTGGTGATGTTTGTAAATTATGCCATTGATGCTAGGTTGAGCTTTGTGATGCTTTAAGGTGTTAAATGATAGATTGGTGGTAGATGAACATGTTTTGTTCTTAAAGTTTTGATGAATTTAGCTAAATAGGGCTAATTTCAGAAAATGATAATTTGAGGGACTAAATTATGAATTTGATGAAAAATGTGGGCTTGTATGTGATGTGTATATATTCGGCCAAGCTTGTGTATAAATGGATTTTGTGAATTTGATGTTTTGAGAAAAATGGACTAAACTGCTAAGTTGTGCAAATATGAGGGTTATTTTGCAAATAGCCCTAAATGTGTGTCCTTGGATTGAATGAATTAGTGAATAAAAGGGTTAATTCTGAATATGTTAAGATCAAGAACCAAAGAAAACGAACTTAGATCGCGTGAAAGCGAAAGTAAACGAGTTGCCGTTTCTGTTCCGATAAACCGAATCCGAGGTAAGTCATTATGCAAATAAACATATTTGTATGAATTTGTAAATGTTTATATGATTAATAATGATAATGGATGTTTATGAGAAGTTGAGTATATGAATTCGAGATAAGGTCGATATAGCGACAATATCTGAGAAGTCTCGTTCGAACTTAGGAATAGATAGGATTAACTTTGTCATGACACAGATATCTGTTCTATTTCGTCATGTAAGACCACGTCTAGGACGTTGGCATTGATTTGAGATTCGTGTAAGACCCTGTCTGGGACAGTGGCTTCGATATTTGATTATATATAAGACCACATCTGGGACGTTGGCATTATTATGATCTTTACGTGTAAGACCATGTCTGGGACATTGGCTTCGTTCTGATTCGTGTAAGACCCTGTTCGGGACAGTGGCATCGATATCTGAGTACATGTAAGATCTCGCCTGGGACGATGGCATTGTATTACTATTCTGAACTTTTGAAGTATCCTACTGGATTCCTTATGGTTCAACGGGCAAGTCTGAAATACGAATGACAAATCCGAGCTTTGGTAGATTAAGTAAATGAATGTCCGATTCAGGTAAGTTGATTATACACCAAATGTGTATATAAGGTAAGTGACTATGTGTTTTACTATGATGGATTGGAAATATGTTACATGAAAGCATATATGAAAAACTATGTGTTTGTGATTCTTGAATTGATAAATGTGGCAATTTGGCCAAGAATATGAATTAAAGTATAAATGTGAGAAATTTACCTTGTAGAAGAAATGTACCAATGTGGTTATATATTTACATGCTTTACATATCAAGTTTGTTTGTGAATTGACTTGCTAAGCTTTTGGAAAGCTTACTCTGTGTGTGTGTTTAATCTGTTTTATAGGTCGTTAAAGCTACAGAAGGCTCGGGACCGTCACGGATTGTCATCACACTACTAAAACTTATTTTGGTACACTTTGAGAATGTATATAGCTCAATATGGCATGTATAGGCTAGTTTTGGTATGAGTTGTATAATGAACTTAGCCATGTGATTTGGCTAATTATGTTTTGATAATATGCCTTAATGAATGTGATATGTGAAGTTGTTTTGGCGTGCTTAGTTGTTACATGAAATGGTTATGAGATGGTAAGTATATATGGATGAAAGGAGCTTGGTACAATTTAGATTTAGTTATGCAATTGGTATGTTTGGAATTGGTTTGAATAGTTAGATTGAATGAATATTGAATGGATTATAGTGTGATTACTTTAGTTAACAAATATGCATGAATTGGTTGATTATTTTGGTATGTTTTGATGGTTATATGTGCATGAGAAATCTTTTAAATATGGCTTGTAGGTTTGACCCTTATGGGTGGCATTTTAGCCTTGTAAATGGCCTATAATGTCACACGATTGTGGTACACGGGTGTGCCTAACGACCGTGGGTGAATTGTAGGATGCAGTTTATCATCACACGGTCTCGACACGGGTGTGTCATCTGGCCGTGGTGTACTAGTCAGTAGCTAACATAAAAGTACACGGCCAAAATACACAGGCGTGCTTGGTGGCCGTGGTGGGGAAGTTAGTATATGACCTTGTAGTACACGGCCATGGCACACGGACTTGCCTAATGACCGTGTTAGTATAGTCAGTATAAACATGGATGGATACACGGGGGTGTCTGGAAGCCGTGCAGGGCACACGGTCTCCTCCCACGGGCGTGTCTCCCCTGTATTTTAGTAAAGTTTTAAATTTTCTGAGAAATTCTCTATGTGTTTCGATTTAGTCCCGACTCGACTTCTTAGCATGATTAAGGTCTCGAGGACCCGTTTAAGGGACATTATGTCTGAGAATGATGTTTAAATGTATGATTTTGCCTGTGTATGTTTTCGATCTGTCTGGTAACGCTCCTAACCCTAATCTGGCAACAGACACGGGATAGGAGTGTTACATTTGGTTGGTATCAGAGCTACAATTTAGCCGATTCTCGGACTAACGTAGCGTGTCAGAGTCTAGCTATACATGCCATATATCTGAATTGTGATAGAGTGATGAATCCCGTCGTATAAAATGTGATTTTCCTAGAGTAATGGATCCCGAAAGAGCCATAGCTGACGACGTAGAAAGTAATGCACCTGCTCCCGCGCAAGGGACAGCGCCCTTTGAATCGAGACCGGCTACGAGCGGTCAAGAGGGAGAAGCTAAACAATCTTTCTTCCAGATGATGAGTGAGTGGTTCACTCAGTTTGTAAAGAATAACCTGACTGTTTCACAACCCCCGCCCCCGGTTAATCCCCTCAGACTACAGTTGTGCCACTGGTTATGCATCTGAATCTATTGAATAAGCCTCTTGTTGATAAGATTCGTAAGTATTGGGCCGAAGAATTCCAAGCTATTAAAGACGATGATGATGAAAAGGCCGAGTTCTGGATTGAAAATATTATCCGGGTATTCGATGAAATGTCTCTAACTCCCGAAGAATGTATAAAATGTGTTGTATCGTTACTTCAAGATGTAGCATATCAATGGTGGAAAACTCTAATTTCTGTTGTTCCGAGAGAACAAGTCACATGGGATTTCTTTCAGATCGAGTTTCGGAAGAAATATATCAGTGAGAGATTCGTTGATCAGAAACGAAAGGAATTTCTGGAACTAAAGTAGGGCCATATGTCTATTTCAGAATACGAACAAGAATTTGTGAGACTGAGTCAGTATGCTCGAGAATGTGTATCATCTGAAGCTATAATGTGCAAAAGGTTCAAAGATGGCCTTAATGAAGACATTCATTTGTTAGTCGGGATTTTGGAAATGAAAGAGTTTGTTATACTCGTTGATCGAGCATGTAAAGTTGAGGCACTCGGGAAAGATAAGAGAAAAGCTGAGTCTGAAGCTCGAGATGTGAAAAAGAGATTTCAGAGTAAATCATTTCAGTCTGCTCCGAAAAGATTCAGAGATAATCAAAGTCATTTTAGAGATAACATAGGATATTCGAATAGAAATTAATCTGGACCGTAAATGAGTTCTAAAACTCCAGAAACTTCAGCGGCCAGTGTTGGTAATGTTCGATTCGAGAGACCTAAATGTAAACATTGTGGAAAAAGACATCCGGGCAGTTGTAGATTAAACGACAGAGCTTGCTTTAGATGTGGATCGCTTGATCATTTTATACGTGATTGCCCTGAGTCTGTCGAACCAAAGACTATTTAGAATTTGAGATCTGATAATGCAACTGTGAGAGGTAGGCCATCGAAGAATGTCAGAAATGTTAGTTGTAGTCAGAGAACTATGAGAGACAACATTGTCAGATCCGAAGCTAGAGCGCCAGCCAGCGCGTATGCTATTCGAGCTCGAGAGGAAGCTTCATCACCAGATGGTATAACGGGTACTTTCACTCTTTATGATACTTCTGTGATTACTTTGATAGACCCTGGTTCTACTCATTCATATATATGCATGAATTTAGTGTTCAGCAAGACTTTGCCTGGAGAGTCTACTGAGTTTACTATAAAAGTATCGAACCCCTTAGGTAAAAGTGTTCTGGTTGACAAAGTATGCAAGAACTGTTCGTTAATGTTCTGAGATATTTGTTTCCCTGCTGATTTGATGCTTTTGCCATTTGATGAGTTTGATATTATTCTGGGCATGGATTGGTTGTTTATGCATGATGCTGTTGTGAACTGCAAAAGAAAGACTATAGATTTGAGATGTCTGAATGATGAGATTGTACGAGTTGAGTCTAATGATTTGAATGGATTGCCTACTGTGATATCTATTTTAACAGCTCAGAGTTGTTTGAATAAGGGTTATGAGGCATATTTCGCTTATGTGATTGATTCAAAAATGTCTGAAAGGAAGATTGAGTCGATGCACATGTTGTCCGTGAGTTTTCTCGTGTTTTTCAAGAGTTACCGGGTATACCTCTGACTCGAGAAGTTAAGTTTGGTATTGAATTGTTGTCTGGTACTACACCTATTTCGATAGCTCCATATAGAATGGCACCAACAGAGTTAAAAGAGTTAAAGTCACAGCTGCAAGAATTGACTGAGAGAGGGTTTGCTAGACCGAGTTTCTCACCTTGGGGTGCTCCGATTTTGTTTGTGAAAAAGAAAGATGGCACAATGAGGATGTGTATTGATTATTGTTAGTTGAATAAGGTGACAATAAAGAATAAATACCCGTTGCCCAGAATTGATGATTTGTTTGATCAGTTGAAAGGAGCTACTGTGTTTTCCAAGGTTGATCTGAGATCGGGATACTATCAGTTGAGAGTTAAAGATTCAGACATTCCGAAAACTGCTTTCAAAATGAGGTACAGGCATTACGAATTTTTAGTTATGCCATTTGGACTAACCAATAGTCCTGCTGTTTTTATGGATCTGATGAACAGAATTTTTAGACCGTACCTAGATCGATTTGTTGTGGTATTCATAGATGACATTTTGATTTATTCTTGTGATGAGGCTGAGCATGTGGAACATTTGAAATTTATTTTGCAAACTTTGAGAGAAAAGCAATTGTATGCGAAATTCAGCAAGTGTGAATTCTGGTTGTACGAGGTTAGTTTTCTGGGACATATTGTGTCAGCATCCGGATTCGAGTTGATCCGAGCAAGATTTCTCCTATTCTGAATTGGAAACCTCTGAGAAATGTATCTGAAGTCCGTATTTTTCTGGGTTTGGCTGGTTATTACCATAGATTTGTGAAAGGCTTTTCGACAATAACTTCAGAAAGATGTCAGATTTGAATGGTCAGATAAATGCCAGAAAAGTTTTGATCAGTTGAAAACTCTGTTAACAGAAGCTCCAGCGTTAGTACAACCGGAATCAGGTAAAGAGTTTGTTGTATACAGTGATGCTTCGTTAAATGGTCTGGGATGTGTTTTGATGCAGGAAAGCAAAGTGGTAGCTTATGCCTCGAGACAGTTGAAGCCTCATGAAAAGAATTATCCGACGCACGACCTTGAGTTAGCTGCGATTGTGTTTGCACTAAAAATTTGACGTCATTATCTGTACGGTGAGAAATGTCACGTCATAAAAGTCTGAAATACCTGATGACCTAGAAAGATTTGAATCTACGTCAAAGAAGATGGTTAGAGCTGTCAAAAGATTATGATCTTGTGATAGATTATCATCCTGGTAAAGCAAATGTTGTTATAGATGCTTTGAGTAGAAAATTGTTGTTTGCATTACGTGCTTTGAGTACTTAGTTGGAAGTGTATGATGATTGTTCTGTGATAGCTAAATTAAAAGCAAAACTATTGTTCTTACAACAGATATGTGATGCTCAAAAATTTGATAATGAATTGCTAGCGAAACGAGCTCAGCGTGAAGCAATTTCCGAATCTGAATTTCAAATTGTTGATGATTGTTTGAGATTCCGGGATCGTATCTGTGTTTCAAGAAATCCAGAGTTGGTTCAGTTGATCTTGAATGAAGCTCATAACAGTCATCTATTTGTTCATCCGGGAAACACGAAAATGTATCAGGATTTGAAACGACACTACTGGTGGCCTGGTATGAAACGGGGCATTTCTGACTTTGTTTCAAAATGTTTAGTTTGTTAGCAAGTGAAAGCCAAACATCAAGTTCCGTCTGGATTGTTGCAACCAATTCTGATTCCTGAATTGAAACACCCCAAACCCGGCCCACGAGCTTTGACCAGATTTGGTATGTCCCTTAAGTAAACCGGTTCAAATCCTTTTGTTACTTTGCGAAAATCTTGTGCGATTTTTAAAAATTTTGTTTTGGGTTGGGCTTGTGTTGAAACGGATTCGATTTTATTTTGAAAACCCCTTTTTAATATTAAGTGATAAAACATTTAAGGTTTAGTTTAAAGAAATTTTACTTAAACTTTAATAAATAAGGTTCATAAACATAATAAATAAAAAAAATAAATGTAAAATGATTCAACTATGGCCTTATGGCCTTATTACATCAAATAATTTCCAAATAATTCAAGTACTTAAAAACTCATAGTCCATAAAAATAAAGACTTCATGTTGAGCATGGCCACCACAAGTTCTGCCGTCCCGGTCCATCACTGTTCATCACCTGAAACATGGTCCCACAACGGGGTGAATCAAACAGACTCAATGTGTACACGACACTAAGTCATAATAGAATCAGGCATACAAGAGTTACACATTCAAAATAATGAATACAAGTTATGATGCATTCCCAAACCCAAACCTAATTGTCCATCCGCTACACACCCCCGTACCTGTCAATCACACCGTGGGGACTACTAAGTCAACCCTCCTTCCACTACATACCAAATTGCGGTCTTAAGTCACCGCATTCTTGGTCTTAGGTCACCACGTTCGGATTACTCTGGTCTTAGGTCACCACTTTTCAGATATCACGGTCTTAGGTTACCGTGTTCGTGGTCTTAAGTCACCAGATTCACTTCCCCTTTCAAAATAAAACCCATATGCCCATAACATATTATGCAATTACAAGCCAAAGTTCACATTCTTATCATATTCTCATGTTACAAATAACATTTCTCATATTCCTAGTAGAAGTAGGAAACGTACCTGAGTACTTAGTACCATAACATGATACCTTAGCCAATTTCATACTCTTAATGTCACATATTTTAATTAAACATGCCATAAAACGTATTATGAAGTAGTGTGGGGTATACACCTGATTCGCTTAGAAATTCCTTGAGATCCCAAAAAGCTTGATCTAATGCTTAGATCCTTAATCCCTACATTTTATTTATCACTTATTACCTTAATAAAAAGCCATTCGGCCAAAATTCCAAATCCTAGTAGGATTAGTATTCTTACCTTGTTTGCCGATTTGATTAATAATCAAATCCCGAAATCTGTAGTATTCCTTCCTTAAAATCGGCTAGCCACCAAATCATTTAACTATGTCAGTTTCTGGCTTTTGAATAAATAGGAAATAGTGCTAAATACTAAAAAATATAAGCCTTGGCCGAATACTTACCTTGTGGATTCTAAAATCCCGAATTGGATCCTTGCTTCCTTAATGCTGTCGAAATATCTATACACATATGTTAGATTTTAGTCTAACTTGAAATCATACTTATGGCCTATGGCCGAATATCACTTTATTGTTTTACCTTGATGCCTTAAATCCCGAAAAATCCTTCTTACAGTTGAGTTGAGACAGATCCCAAAAGAGTTCTTCATATTTCGGCCAAAATACAATATGAGAGATTAGTCTCCAAATTTCGACAGGCTTAAAAAAAGAAAAAGAATAGAAACTGAGTCTAGATCTTACCCTTACTTGGAGAAGTCGGCAACACCTATGCTTGAAGCCTCTCCAAAATTCGGCTTTTGAATGGATTGGAAGGAAAGAAATAGGAAGAAAAGAAAGATGAAGAGAGTGGCTTGCTTTACTAGAGTTTTTGGTCTTGGCAAAACAAAGAGAGAAAAGAGAGAATTTGCTAGGGAAAGTTTCAGAGAGAGAGAGAGAATGGCTTAGGAATTTCTAAGAAGGAGAGAATGAATGAAAATTAGCCTTATTTTCCTCCCTTAGCCGAATTTACTAGGCTAGAGTCCCCTACTTGGCCACCACTCTTCTTTATTTGATAGCTTTATCTCTTTAATTTAAAATAATAAGAGAATAATCCTTTATTATCCCTTGAAAATAATCCAATTAAAAATCCTTTATTTATCACCTTATTAATCAAATATTAAAGAGAATAAAACTCCTCCTTTCTAGAAGGCTTGTGCCGTCCACCTCGGAGCTTACGGAAGCAAAATAAAACTTCTTTTATTTGCTTCCCAAGTGACTCGAACTCGTGCTCAACACCTTGCATGTGGCGCCATTTCCAGAGACCCTAAGTGGCATCTTGAGCCACTTTTCCAAGCCTATTTGTGTGTCAAATTTCACAAACTTTTTCTTTTAAGGCCACCTTGCCTTTATTCCCTGCTTTAAAACTTAAAACTCGACATTTCTAAGTCATTTCTAAGTTTCCAAAAATTTTCGTTCGGCTTTGTAAACTTGACATTTTCTTACATTTCCAAGTTTCCAGAAATGTTCACTTTCCTCTTTTGAATCATTTCCAAATCATTTCCTTACTTTTCCTAGTTTCCAAAAATGTTCACCTTCCATTTTTAAACTGAACATTTCCATACATTTTCAGGTTTCCAGAAACGTTCATTTCTAACTCATTTTCATTCATTTCCGGGTTTCCAAAAATGTTCAAAATTTATTCTTAGTACATAAAACATGTCACTTCGTACAACTAAACCAAAAAATGCATAGGCCCTTTTCAGGATGTTACATGAATGGAAATGGGATAGAGTGACAATGGATTTTGTTTCTAGTTTACCTTAGACTCCGAGAAAGAAAGATGCGATATGGGTCGTGGTTGATAGATTAACAAAATCTGCCCATTTTATTCCGGTAAGATCTGACTACTCACTTGACAAATTAGTCGAGCTTTATATTTCGAGATTTTAAGATTGCACGGGGTGCCACTGTCTATTATATTCGATAGAGATCTGAGGTTTACGTCGAGATTCTGGGAGAAATTGCAAGAAGCTTTGGGCACGAAATTACATTTCATTACAGCTTTTCATCCGTAAACAGATGGTCAGTCTGGACGAATTATTTAGATTCTTGAAGACATGTTAAGATGCTGTACACTTGAGTTTTATGGTACGTGGGAACAGTATCTGCCATTGATTGAATTTGCGTATAATAATAGTTTTCAGACGAGTATCAAAATGGCACCTTATGAAGATTTGTACGAACGTAAATGTCGTACACCTTTGTATTGGACCGAGCTTAGTGAAAATAAGTTACATGGGGTTGATTTGATAAAAGACTCAGAATAGAAAGTGAAACTAATCCGAGATTGTTTGAAAGCAGCATCTGATTGTCAGAAGTCTTATGTAGACTTGAAACATAAAGATATAGAATTTGAAATTGGCAACAAAGTATTTTTGAAAGTGTCTCCATGAAAGAAAGTGCTTCGATTTGGACGTAAAGAGTCCGAGGTTCATCGGACCGTATGAGATTATTGAACGTGTCGGGCCTATTACATATAAATTGAAGTTGCCTTCTCAACTAGAAAAAATACACAACGTATTTCATGTTTCAATGCTCCGTAAATACTGATCCGATTTGTCATATGTGATTGCCCCATCTGAAATTGAAATTCGATCTGATATGACAAACAAAGAGGAACCGATCCGTATCCTAGCTCGTGAAGTGAAAAAGTTGAGAAATAAGAAAATTTCGTTAGTAAAGGTACTATGGAATCGACATGGGATAGAAGAGGCTACGTGGGAGCCTGAAGATTCAGTGGGACAACAATATCTGACTTTGTTTAACGGTAAAATTTTTGGGGACGAAAATCCCTAAGGGGAGAGAATTGTAACAGTCGGAACAGTGGTTTCGGGACCACAAATCTGAGTCTGTATAATATTTTAATATTATTTTCTGTGTCGTTGGAATGTGATTGCGCATGTGATAAATTTTCGTAAGCTAATTTGTTTGTCTTTATGTTTAATTTCACAAAAGGATTAAATTGCATTGAATGTGAAAGTTGCTTGCTAATTGTGAAAGTATCCATGTGTTGTGGCTTTGTAAAGTTGTGGCCTTAAATGGCAAATAGACCACTATTTAGATAGTGGATGAGAAATGGCCTATTATACCCTTGTTGTCTAATGATGCTAAATATATTTTAAAAGGCTAAAAAGGTAATTGTTTTATTATCATAAGATAAATGAAACAAAAGATGAAAGTGTTCATCTTTATTATTTTTGTTTTGACCAAAGCTAGTAAAAGAAAAAGAAAGAATAAGTTTGCTAAGGTTCAGCCGTTTGAGAGCTTAAATTCAAGGTATGATTTCGGTTGATTTTTGATAATTTCTACGTTTTTGTAATCGTTGCTTCGTCTACTATCAAACCAATGTTTCAATTTTGTGTATTGGTGATGTTTGTAAGTTATGCCATTGATGCTAGCTTGAGCTTTGTGATGCTTTAAGGTGTTAAATGATAGATTGGTGGTAGATGAACATGTTTTGTTTTTAAAGTTTTGATGAATTTAGCTAAATAGGGCTAAATTGAGAAAATGATAATTTGAGGGACTAAATTGTGAATTTGATGAAAAATGTGGGCTTGTATGTGATGTGTATATATTCGGCCAAGCTAAGTTAAAAATTAAACGGAAAATTAAACCAAAATGTAAGGCTGACAAATTCACAAATAATGGCTTTTGAAAAACAATCCTCAGCAACGGCGCCAAAAACTTGGAACGGTGGAAATGTGCAAGTGTACACAATCGCAACAAGTAATAAAGTGACAAGTAAATGTCGAGTTATCGTACCTACAGAGACTGTAAAAGAATTATTTATGAAAATGATTGTAACACGCCAAACTCGGCCCATGCGTTATGAGCGGATTTGGTATGTCACATGAAGAAAATGAAAAACATTTTTGTGATTCGTCCAAAAATAGGTATTGCTTTGCTAAAATCAAGAAAACAAGTTTGATTTGAAATATTTGATAAAATACTACTAACCTCGAAGATTGATTGATAACTCGATAATTTTGAACTAATGATCTTATAAAATAGTAACTTTTGAAAATGACGTTGAAAATTCGAAAGAGGATTTGATTCTTTTAAAAATTTCATTGATAATTCGAAAGACAATTTTCTTGTTAAAAATATTTGTAAAAGTTTATTTTGAAATCCATTTATTAATCAATTTTGGAAATCATTATTTAAGTTTTTAGAAAATTTCCTTTTTAAAAAAATTAAGGAAAATAATAAAAACTTTCCCAACCATAAAGCAAAAATAAAAAACAGTCCAGAAGCCTTATTACAACATTTAACCTAAAATAGTAAAGTAATAAAATAAACGAGAAAGAAGTCTAAAGTCCAAATAAACCATTTCTGAAGTATGGCCTCCACCGAGTCATCTATGGGCCCAAGCCCACGTCACTGAGCATTACCTGAAAGGGTTAAGGAAAGAAAGGGGGTGAGTTACAAGAACTCAGTGTATAATCTCCTTACCGTTGTCCACTGGGCCTGAACCCGTATATCAAAATCTTGGGCCTAAGCCATTCACACAACAATATTAAATGGATTGAATACGATGTATGTAAATGTATGAAAATGTATGAACCCAACCCATCCAGCCAATCTCTCCCCCGACCAGCCAATCTCTCCTGTGGGGATCAAGTCAACCCACCACGCCAGTCTCTCCAATTTGCAGTCAAGCTGCCATTTATAATATTTGTGGCTGAGCCACCAGATTCATATACGGTAAAATGATCGACACAGAGTCGTTAATTCATATGTTAGGCACATAGCCATTATTAGAATTTGTGGCAATGCCACCGGTCTATACTTCTCTTCATTCAAAATTTCCCATCCCATGCAATATGTAAAGATGCATCATACATAATCGTAAAACATCCATATAAAAATAACATCCATTAACCCATTGAATACTTTTTATAAATCGGCCCATTAAAGCAATAAGATCATTCGGCCCATAGGGGCATTTCGATAATTCAGTCCATAAGGACATTTAAGTTAATCGGCCCATTATAACACTTTGCATATCGGCCCATTATAACAAACTATCAAATCGGCCCATTAAGGCAATATAACAATTCAGCCCATTAAGGCAATATAACAATTCAGCCCATTAAGACAATATATCAAATCAGCCCATTAGGGGCATTTTCATAAATCGAAAGTTCTACCCACTAAGGATAATTCAGTAATCTCGCAACCCAGGGGTATTTTGGTAATTTACCCTCAAGGGTATTTTGGTAATTTCGCAACTCAGACTTAACTACTAATTTGGGGCATAAAAATTGAAACTGTCCATCCGCGTCATACTGACTAAATTGACTGTAACTCGAGATAGGAAGCTTGAAATTTAGATTTGTAAATTTTCCATGAAACTAGACTCATATATATTCTTACTAAAATTTTTCCAGAATTTTTGGATTAAACATTTAGTACAGTTTATTCGTTAAAGTTTCCCTTTTTTCACTGTCCAATGGTTCTGACCTCTCTTATTCAAAATTCAAATATTTTCATATGTTGCTTCCACTTGCTTCTATTGAAAATAGGCTCACTAAGGAATCTATAAATATATCTTATAACTCATAATTCATTTTTTACAATTTTTAATGATTTTTCCAAGACAGAATAGGAAACCACGAAGTTAATCAGAACCAGTCTCACTAAAATCAAAATATCACAGAATATAAAATTCCTTTTCCTTCTTCGTTTCTTCCATATAAAAATAGACACAGTAAGCTTTCATTATATATCTTATTCACATTCTAATTCCCTTTCCCCTATTTTTCGTGATTTTTTAAATTCACATCACTGCTGCTGACCAAACTGTTTCATTGCAAAATATGGTTACCACTACGAATATACGTACGCCCGAGTGGTCACGAATGCCGGTTTCTGGTTTTTCAGTCTTTTGACCGAATCATAGAACATTTGATGCAAACATTCAGAAAAGTGTGAGATTACACACCATTTCAAAAATGTATTTGGAAGGTACGAGATTACACATCTTATTCGGAATCCGTAACACGATATTCTCCGCAAGACCTAAAGATACAATCGGTCAACAATTAGTCCAACGCCCAATTTACAACTTCATCCAAGTATTGTAACTATCTATATCCTTACCAATAATCCGAGTCTCTTATTACGAGGGATAGGTGATCGATTGGCCCTCCGATAAAGTACTTCGAGACCTACTTACCAAACTTCCTTCCAAAAGCCAACGGCTAGAAAGATGATGAGAGTATAAGCTAACACTCTACCGATTTGGTCCACACCAAGAGAACCAAGAAGATGGAAGTAGCAAAGAATAGATTCAGCCTTGGTCAAAAGAACAGGGTGAATAATCGGTTTTAGAAGATGGAGTAAAAGAGAAACAAGAAGAAAATAAAAGAAGAGGAAGAACACTACCTTGCAACCACCAAAAACCCGAGAAGGTAAAGAAGCTTCGGTAACCACAAAAACCAAGTTTCAGCTATGAGATAAAGTTGATGTTTTAGTTATGGTGTATAAAAGATAATGTTTGAAAAGAAAAGAGTAGAAGTCAATAGGCAAATTAAAGTTTCGGCCAAGAGGGAATGCAATCAAAAGAACCAAAATATTTAGAAAGGAGAATGAAATGACCCCCAAAAACAAAAAATATGAAAATGCAAGGGAGAGCTAGAGAAATTCGACTCCCCCTATTTCCCTAACCAAAACCTTGTATTCATCTTTTCCAAAAAGATGAACATTGACTACAATAAAGTCTTTCCAGAACACCTTCCACACTATATGCCAACATGTTCTCTTCTCTTACCATTTTCCTTCATTTCTTTCCCTAATTTTCCCTAGTCTTCCTCCTTACCATATTCCTTAGCCATCTTTCCAAAAATTAAAAAGTCTTCCTTACCATAATTAGCCTTGACCGACACATGGAAGAGAAGCACAAAAAAATTAATCCAAAATGCAATAGATGGGATTCGAACCTCAGACCATTAGTACACTCCACATGCCACTTTCCACCTTTACCAATAGACTCCTTGTGCTAGCAAAATGCAAACTTATTTCCTTAAGTCTTGATGCCACTTCCCTTCTCCACTTAAGTGCTCAAATACAAAAAGTTACCTATAGTCTAACTTGAACCCGGAACTTCCTAGAAACCTCGTAACTTTCCAAAATCACCTTCCTAATAAGTCCAACTTGAAATAATGTCATTCTCTTTTTCTTAAAAATTTTAAACACTCCTACGCCCAAGGCCCATTGGGCCCAATCCTACTAGGCCCAATTTCGGGATGTTACAATTCTACCCTCCTTAAAGAAATTTTGTCCTCAAAATTTCCAACCAACTACTAAACGTATCACTCAAAACACACCACTATACTTTCACTGCGCACTCTGATATTAATAACACTAATGTACTTTTAACATAATCTTGAATCCTCTTTCACACAACCAAACATCTAACCACAGAAGCAAACAATTATCTACCACTTATACCTAAAATTTTCTACATTCAATCATCACGTCCAACCAAAACATACCTAACTTGATGGTGATGAAACAATCCCGAGCCTTATGCTCCTTAGACCCGCATCTCAAGTATGCTCCTGACCTCCTCCAGCATTCTCCCGGATGACTCCTTCTACAATAATCGCAAGCCGGAAGGTTTGGACTTGCCTTAACACACTTCACGGAACGAGACTGCGACCCTAGAGAATCGCGATCTCTTTTCTTCTTACAGTCTATGTACCCAACTCTAAGTGCTTCACTAATTCCTTTAACCTCCTCCAATACCTCATTAACTATTTGAGTCAGCTCAACAACCCCAGCTCGATCATGAAGCCCCGTCTCAGCCACTGGCAATGCCAGCGCCTCCCTTTCAAGCACATGCCTCAGTACCGAAGATCTAGTCCTAGCACCTCGGCCTCTATCACGGTCGCGTCTACCACGTCCACGTCCTCTAGTGCTCATGTTCACTAATGTTGATTTAATCTGATTACGAGTTTTATGAATCAGTATGCTATTTCAGTGTTTATTAAACAATATTTTATGAAGTATAGGAAGTATAGTCATTTTCGTAGTACGTATCTAAGGTCTCAATCTCTATAGTTTCAGCTCTGAAAGCTAAAACTTCTAGAGTATTTCTACAATCATACCACAATAATTATAAATTGAAACATAAATTTACTTTACTTGGTGTCGGATACCTGTGGTGCTATACTTCCTTTCAAACATGTATTTATAAATCAAATTTCAAGCAGTTTTAGAAAACATTTTTAAACCCAAACCACAGCTGAGTTTTGCAATCGGGCTCTACTACAATTAAATGTAACACCCCAAACCCAGCCCATGTGTTATGAGCGGATTTGGTATGTCACATGAAGAAAATGAAAAACATCTTTGTGATTCGTCCAAAAATAGGTATTGCTTTGCTAAAATCAAGAAAACAAGTTTGATTTGAAATATTTGATAAAATACTACTAACCTCGAAGATTGATTAATAACTCGATAATTTTGAACTAATGATCTTATAAAACAGTGACTCTTGAAAACGACGTTGAAAATTTGAAAGAGAATCTAAGTCTTTTAAAAATTTCGTTGATAATTCGAAAGAAAATTTTCGTGTTAAAAATATTTGTAAAAGTTTATTTTGAAATCCATTTATTAATCAATTTTGGACTATTACTTAAGTTTTTAGAAAATTCCATTTTTAAACAAATTAAGGAAAATAATAAAAACTTTCCCAACAATAAAGCAAAAATAAAAATAGTCCAGAGGCCTTATTACAACATTTAACCCAAAATAGTAAAGTAATAAAATAAACGAGAAAGAAGTCTAAAGTCCAAATAAACCATTTCTGAAGTATGGCCTCCACCGAGTCATCCATGGCCCATGTCCACGTCACTGAGCATTACCTGAAAGGGTTAAGGAAGGAAAGGGGGTGAGTTACAAGAACTTAGTGTATAATCTCCTTACCGTTGTCCACTGGGCCTGGACCCGTATATCAAAATCTTGGGCCTAAGCCCATTCACACAACAATATTAAATGAATTGAATGCGATGTATGTAAATGATGAAAATGTATAAACCCAACCCATCCAGCCAATCTCTCCCCCGACCAGCCAATATCTCCTGTGGGGAACAAGTCAACCCACCCCGCTAGTCTCTCCAATTTGCAGTCAAGCTGCCATTTATAATATTTATGGCTGTAATATTCGGGATTTGGGGGTCATGTATTTTAATTTGTATCTATGTGTTGGTGTGCTCTGTATGCTGTTTGGATGTGGTTGGGGGTTTCCGGAAACTTTGGGTTTGGGTAGGAGCCTTAGTAAAATTTTTGGTTTAAGCTGATTAGGGGGGAGCTAGGGGAGCTAGGCCTTGAGGGAATTAATGTGTGGTTTATGACACAAGAAAGGAGTTGGTGGAGTGGCAAGGGAGGTGCCACTTAGAGTTCAAGGGAGTGACGCCTCAGGGAGCTACAAGGGACAAGGTTCGAGCTACGGAGTTAGCATTTTGGCATTTGTTTTGCGTCAAGGGGAGAGGAGAGTTGGATTCAGCTATGGCACTTGGAAGATGGGATTTGACTGAGTCAAATTATTTTGAATTTGTGGCTATGAGGGGAGATAGAGGTCTGAATCATTCAAACTCATTCGAATGTGTGGTGTTGAGGAAATTTAGGAGAGAAAAGAGGGGATGAGGAGAGGGGTGAGAGTTGGCCGAATGTGGGACTTTGGAGGGGGCATATTTTGGTCATGGAAGGGAGAGCTAGGTGCCGAATTTTCTTAAGGGTTATAGGTGCATCTTTTGTGTTTTTTCCCTTCCTTAGTCTTGTGCCGAAAGTGGTAGTCAAAAGTCTTCAATTTTCTTTTCTATTTTGTTCTTTAGCTGAAACTTAGAAGACCATTAAGGTCACTTTCTTCCATTTTTCTCTTCTCCTCTATGTTCTTCTTTAGGTCGAATCTATCTCCCTCTTCTCTTTTCTATTGCTAAAGCCGAAACTTTCTCATTCTCACCAAAGCCGAAACCACACAAACTCTAACCCTTTTCTTCTTCTTTGCAATGATTCTTCTATCTTCAAAAGCCGAAAGCACTTCTCCTATTTGCTGAGATCATAGCCGAACCTCTTTGAGTCTCTCCACTAATTCTTCTTCTCTTGCTTTTCTTCAAAGCCGAAAGTACATTGACCGAATCTTCCATTTATCGTTCTCATTCTCTTCTACTGCATCGATTCTCAAGGGTGGTCGTTAAGCCGAATCGGGATAGTAGCATGGTAAGGATCTCTCCCTTGATCAATTCTCTTTTTCTTTTCTTCTTGTTTATCGAAACTAGGAAATCTAATCCCATTCATTCATTTGGCCTAAACCATGAAAGGTTGGGTTCGGGTTCTTTGTAGCCAGCGTTAGGAGCAAGATCTTTTGGGATTCAACCGAGTAAGGTAAAAGGTTGTGACATTCGGCCAAAGGCCATATCTTTTATCTATAGGTGTTAGCCGATTCTAACTGGACTAATGTAGGGGGTTTCAACAAAGGTTAAGAAGGAGCCTTCGGGATTCAGATCTACTTCGGTAAGAGTATACAATTAAGATTAGGTCTATGTCTCGTTTAGATTTGATTTATTAATTAACCGGGTATTCTGATTAAGTGATATTCAATGGATGTGAGTATCAGTCAAGAAGAGAAAGGGGTGGTCTCTACCCCTAAGTTCAAGAAACATTCAGTTTCTGCGGTTCGGGATTGGCCACTGAGGTGTGGGCCAGCGTCGGAAAGAGACAAGCAGATCGCTGCGGTCTCTTCGAGTGAGGACGCTAGGGAAATTGAGAGTCTAGTGCTTCGGGTTATCAGGTGTGTGGTTAATTAACGGCAAATATTATGTGTGTAATGGCCGATATAGTGGCTGTGGTGGAGTTATTACCCTTAAGGGGTATTTTGGTAACCAGGTTAATATTTTATTTATGGTGTGGCTGTGGTTGATCATTGTGGATACACGTAGCATGTCATATGTCTAATTAATCTGTTCATGCATTATTTGGCCATATCATTATAATATGTTACATATGCATGGGGTGGTCTATATATCGATTGAAGGACAGGGTGTACATCTATGTACGTGGTTTAGTGATGGCCTCGAGCCTCACTGTGGACTGATGTTGGCTATGTGCCACATCGTAGTTGGTGTTGGCTATATGCCACATCGTGGTTTGGTGTTGGCTATGTGCCACATCGTGGATTGATGTTAGCCTTGAGCTACATCGTAGATTGACATTGACCATGAGTCACGTTGTAGATTTTGTGATTTAATCACGTGGACCGGTGGCTAGACCACTGAGTGGACGGCACTGATTGCCGAATTGGTGTATAACAGATAGAGGGTCAATTTAGTAATCCCCTGGTGTGTGGTGGCTGGATACGGGGGTGTGTAGCGGATGGATACTAGGCTAGGTTGGGTACATTTTTGCATTATTACATGTCATGTAGATTTGTGTGGTTTGGGCTAAGCCCATATGTGGAAATACGTGGATTAGTTACACACTGAGTCGGTTTGACTCACCCTATTTTACCAAACCATGCAGGTGATACATGATGTTTGGACCGGGCTGGAGTGGATTTGAGATGGCCATGCCGATGCAGTTTTACTTTCTCTTGAAATACATTTTTAATTTCAGTACGTAAGGGATAATTTTTTTTATTGTAATAAGGCCATTTTAAGTATTTGGGGATTTTTATTATATTTGAAGTTGGATTGATTATCGGATTAATAATTGGGAATAATTTACAACATATAGACCTAAATTAAAGTTTTAATCCCGGATACTCGTAACAACGTAATTTTTCTTGAATTTTTAAACGTACAGCGATTTAAACTAAACACAGCCTTCAAAGTTTTTATTCTTCTCGACAAACTACTTTCAACATGACAATTATTTTGAAAATTACGATAACCTTTATAATCCAAGAAAAAGAATTTTTAAACTCTTTACGTGTTTTCACCCTTAAGCCAAATTTTTTTTCTTTCTCAAACGTTTTTCCCAGTAACGTTTCAAATTCGACTGTGGTGTTTTGGGCTGGGTTTAGGGTGTTACAATTTGGTATCAGAGCCCAAGTTTTAAACTCGGCCTTTGGGTTTTGAGGCCCATAACGTCTTCAAAATGGGTATTTCAAAGAAATTTTTCATGGAATGGGGCATGGCACTCGAATCTTCCGGCCCAGGTCTGCCAGGTAAGTCTTCTGACTTGTTAGATGAATTGAATAAAAGTGGATATGTGACGCATTGTTATGGATATGGATATTAGAATTTAAGATATTCTCCTTAGAGACTGAAACCTTTAGGATGCGTGCTCTTTACGGAAGGATAACTTGAAAATTCTATATCATAAAACTTCTCTCTTAATCAAACAGTGGAAAGAAAGCTAATGCATAAAACTCTTTAAAACAGATTAGAATGCAACCATAGACATGAGTTCTAGGGGACGAGGTCATAACGCGCGTAGGCGTGGTAGGGGCAGAATGGCGGTATCTGAACCGGTTGGGTCTGGTCATGGGTCAAGAAATGAGCCGCCGTCGCCAGCTTCGAAGGCTGAATTTCAAGATCAGACGGGGGGAGACGATACAGTGTCGCAGGCTATGCTGCGGATTTTGGAGAGAGTTGTAGGGGCAAACATGGGTACTGGGGCCCGGAAGTCTGTGTCTGAAAGGCTTCGAGCGAACGGAGCTGAGGTATTTAGAGGGGTATCTAGGGTAGCTCCGAATGTGGCAGAGTACTGGTTAGAGGCAGTCGAGAGGATCATGGATGACTTGGACTGCACTGTTGAGGAGAAGTTGAAGGGCGCTGTCTCTTTGTTACGGGATGAGGCCTACCAGTGGTGGCTCACTGTCAGGGAGGGTACTCCGGCGAACCGAGTGGATTGGAGTTTCTTTAAAATTAAGTTCGAGGGAAAGTACGCCAGGGCTAGTTACGTGGATGCACAGAGGAAGGCATTCCTCAACCTAGTACAAGGGGGTAAGCTAGTAGCGGAGTATGAAGCAGAATTCTTGCGGTTAAGTCGGTATGCCAGAGGGGTTGTTGCTACGGATTACGAGCGTGGTGTTAGATTTGAGGATGGACTGCGAGATAAGCTGCGGGTGTTGATTGCTCCTCAGAGAGAAAGGGACTTTGCTACTTTGGTAGAGAAAGCTAGGATAGCAGAGAAAGGTAAGTGAACTGAGAGGCAGAACAGGGATAGGGATAGAAGTCGGAATAAGAGGAGTTTTGGACCGTCAGCATCATCTGGGGGTTTTCAGAAAAGACCGAGGGTTGAGAATTCTGCTCGCGCTCCTGTGCCAGCTGCTGGGAGTCAGGTTCGTCCATGTGCTCAGTATGGGAGGGCTCATGTAAGAGAATGCTGGGGAAGGAGTAAAGAATGTTTCAGGTGTGGGTCCAAGGCTCACTTGGTTAAGAATTGTCCTCAAGAAATGGATAGGGCTCGGACAGTAGGTCAGGGGTATGTGCAGCCCGGTAGGGGTGGTCAGCAGGCGACGAGGGGTCGTGGTCCGAAGCATGGAGTGAATGGTTCTGGCCAAGGTCGTGGAGCACCGGGCAGAGGTACTGGGAGCTCAGATGCGAGGCAGCCAGGGTCGGTTTATGCAGCCAGGCGTCGTGAGGAGGGGGATGCGCTAGATGTGATCACGGGTATGTTCCTTATTTTTGGATTACCCTTTACTGCTTTGATTGATGTCGGGTCGACTCATTCTTACATTGCTAGTGAAGTGTCTGGAACTTTGAATGTGAACTGTGAGACTGTCCCTAGGAAGATGACTGTACTTAGTCCTTTAGGGTAATCAGTAGTAGTAGACAAACTCTTTAGGGAAGTGCCTTTAGAGGTTCAGGGGACGGTGTTCCCGGCTGACTTGATGGAGCTGCCATTCGGGGAATTTGACTTGATCTTAGGCATGGACTGGTTAGTAAGGTATCGTGCGAACTTGGACTGTACTGCTAAGCACATGTCGCTGAGGACTCCCGAGGACAATGAGATTGTGGTAATAGGTGAGAGGAGGGACTACTTATCTAATGTAGTGTCTGCTCTTAAGGCGAAGAAGATGGTGAAAAAGGAATGTATGGCTTTCTTGATGTTTGTTAGTGCATTGGAGACCAAGGAAGCAGCTGTAGGAGAGGTCAGGACAGTGAAGGAGTTCGTGGATGTTTTTCTAGAGGAACTTCCAGGGTTGCCTCCGGATCGCGAGGTGGAGTTCAGAATCGATTTGTTGCCAGGTACAGCGCCGGTGTCTATCGCTCCATACAGGATGGCACCAAAAGAGTTGGTTGAGCTCAAGGCCCAGATCCAAGAGTTGTTAGATCGCGGGTTTATCCGACCCAGTGTGTCTCCATGGGGAGCACCGGTGTTGTTCGTGAAGAAGAAGGACGGGTCTATGCGAATGTGCATAGATTACCGTTAGTTGAATAAGCTGACGATTAAGAACAAGTACCCGCTGCCGAAGATAGATGATTTGTTTGATCAGCTTAAAGGGGTTGCGGTGTTTTCAAAGATAGATTTGAGGTAGGGTATCACCAGCTTAAGGTGAAAGAAACAGACATTTACAAGACAGCTTTTCGGACTCGATACGGGCACTATGAATTCTTGGTAATGCCGTTCGGGTTGACGAACGCCCCAGCTGCGTTCATGGATATGATGAACCGGGTTTTCCAACCCTACTTGGATCAGTTCTTCGTGGTGTTCATAGACGACATCCTGGTATATTCCAAGTCTGAGGAGGAGCACGATGCGCATCTCTGGGTAGTGTTGCAGATTTTAAGGGAAAAGAAGTTATATGCCAAATTTAGCAAGTGCGAATTCTGGTTAAGGGAAGTTGCTTTTCTGTGTCATGTGGTGTCTGCAGAATGGATAAGAGTGGATCCTCGGAAGATAGAGGCGGTATTAGATTGGAAACCACCTAAGTCGGTGGTAGAGATTCGCAGTTTCTTAGGGTTAGTAGGCTACTACAAGAGATTTGTTGAAGGGTTTTCGTTGATAGCAGCACCTTTGACAAAATTGTTGAGGAAGGAGGTACCTTTTGTATGGACGGATAAGCAGCGGGAGAGTTTTAAGAAGCTAAAGAGGGTTCTGACAGAGGCTCCGGTTTTGATTCAGCCTGAGGCAGGGAAAGACTTTGTGGTGTACTATGATGCTTCTCACACGGGGTTGGGATGCGTACTGATGCAAGAAGGAAAGGTGGTTACTTATGCGTCTTGTCAATTAAGGCCTCATAAGGTTAACTATTTGACGCATGATCTGGAGTTGGCTGCCGTGGTTTTCGCATTAAAAGTGTGGAGGTATTATTTGTACGGAGAGAAGTCGGTGATCTACACGGACCATAAGAGTTTAAAGTATCTGCTGACTTAAAAGGAACTGAACTTGAGACAACGAAGGTGGGTGGATCTGTTAAAGGATTATGATTGCTCGATTGAGTACCACCCAGGTAAAGCGAATGTGGTGGAGGGTGCCTTAAGTCGGAAGGTAGTATCGGATCTGAGGGTGATGTTTGTTCATCTTAGTCTTTATGACGACGGGAGTTTGTTAGCGAAGCTGCAGGTGAAGCCGACATGGATAAGTCAGGTAAAAGAGAAACAGTTGGTGGATGAGGATCTAAGTGCTCGACTTCTACGGGATCAGAATGGAGGATTAGAGGACTACAGTGTGAACAGCGACAGAGTGTTGTGCTTCCGGGGTAAGGTATGTATGCCGAAGGATGGAGAGTTAAGGTAGAAGATTCTTCGGGAATCGCATAGTAGCCCTTATGTTATGCATCCTGGAGGGAGTAAGTTGTATAGGGATTTGCGGGATCAGTTTTGGTGGCCTGGTCTGAAGCGGGAAGTTACACAATTTGTGGGGAAGTGCTTAACGTGTCAGCTGGTCAAAGCTGAACACCAAGTGCCTTCAAGGTTGCTGCAACCAGTGAAGATTTCCCAGTGGAAGTGGGAGAGAATCACGATGGATTTCATTAGTGGGCTTCCCCTTACGCCCACTAAGAAAGACTCAGTGTGGGTGATTGTGGATCGGTTGACAAAATCTGCACATTTTATACCGGTGCGAGTCGACTATTCTCTACAGAGGTTGGTGCAGTTGTGTGTGGTAGAAATTGTAAGGCTGCACGGGGTGCCAGTATCGATTATTTCAGATAAGAATCCTAGGTTTACGTCCCGATTTTAGAAAGTACTGCATCAGGCATTGGGCACCAGGTTGGACTTTAGTACGGCATTTCATCCGCAGACGGATGGCCAGTCTGAAAGGGTAATTCAAATATTGAAAGATATGCTGAAGGGATGTGTTATCGACTTCAGAGGTAGTTGGGAGGAATTCTTGCCTTTAGCAGAGTTCGCGTACAACAACAGTTATCAAGCTAGTATTCGGATGGTGCCGTATGAACCATTATATGGGCAGAGGTGTCGGACTCCTACTTGTTGGACGGAACTGGGTTAACGTCATGTTTTGGGTCCAGAGATTGTGGTAGAATTGGAAGAAAAGGTTAAGGTGATTCGGGCACGGTTGAAGGAGGCATCTGACAGGCAAAAGTCGTATGTAGATCTCAAGCGGAAAGAGATAGAGTTTGCAATAGGTGACTATGTGTTTCTGAAAGTTTCATCGTGGAAGAAGGTGATGAGATTTGGACGTAAGGGTAAGCTGAGTCTCAGGTTTATAGGGCCTTATCGGGTTTTGAAGTGGGTTGGACCAGTGGCATATCAGTTAGAGTTGCCTACGGAGTTAAAGCAGATGCATGATGTGTTCCACGTTTCGATACTACGTCGTTATCGATCGAATCCATCTCACGTGGTGCCAGTTGAGGAAGTGAAGTTGAGACCAAACTTGTCTTACGAGGAAGAGCCGATTCAGATCTTGGAGTGGGATGTGAAGGTATTACGGAGGAAATTAGTTCATCTAGTCAAGGTGTTATGGCAGAACCATGGATCAGAAGAAGCTTCGTGGGAGCCGGAGGAAACAATGTGACAGCAATACCCTCACCTATTTTGACCAGGTAATTTTGAGGCCGAAATTATTTTAAAGGGGTAGAACTGTAATATCCAGGATATGGGGGTCATGTATTTTAATTTGTCTTTGTGTGTTGGTGTGCTCTATATACTGTTTGGATGTGGTTGAGGGTTTCGGGAAACCTTGGGCTTGGGTAGGAGCCTTAGTAAAATTTTTGGTTTAAGCTGATTAGGGGGGAGCTAGGCCTTAAGGGAATTAATGTGTGGTTTATGACACAAGAAAGGAGTTGGTGGAGTGGCAAGGGAGGCGCCACTTAGAGTTCAAGGGAGTGATGCCTCAGGGAGCTACAAGGGACAAGGTTTGAGCTGCGGAGTTAGCATTTTGGCATTTATTTTGCGTCAAGGGGAGGAGAGAGTTGGATTCAACTATGGCACTTGGAAGGTGGGATTTGACTGAGTCAAATTATTTTGAATTTGTGGCTATGAGAGGAGATAGAGGTTTGAAGTGTTCAAACTCATTCGAATGTGTCGTGTTGAGGAAATTTAGGAGAGAAAAGAGGGGATGAGGAGAGGGGTGAGATTTGGCCGAATGTGGGACTTTGGAGGGGGCATATTTCGGTCATGGAAGGGGGAGCTACGTCTTGAATTTGCTTAAGGGCTATAGGTGCATCTTTTGTGTTTTTTTTCCTTCCTTAGTCTTGTGCCGAAAGTGGTAGTCAAAAGTCTTCAATTTTCTTTTCTATTTTGTTCATTAGCCGAAACTTGGAAGACCATTAAGGTCACTTTCTTCCATCTTTCTCTTCTCCTCTATGTTCTTCTTTAGGTCGAATCTATCTCCCTTTTCTCTTTTCTATTGCTAAAGCTGAACCTTTCTCATTCTCACCAAAGCCGAAACCACACGAACTCCAACCCTTTTCTTCTTCTTTGCAATGATTCTTCTATCTTCAAAAGCCGAAAGCACTTCTCCTATTTGCTGAGATCATAGCCGAACCTCTTTGAGTCTCTCCACTAATTCTTCTTCTCTTGCTTTTCTTCAAAGCCGAAAGTACCTTGGCTGAATCTTCCATCTATCGTTCTCATTCTCTTCTACTGCATCGATTCTCAAGGGTGGTCTTTAAGCCGAATTGGGATAGTAGCGTGGTAAGGATCTCTCCTTTGATCAATTCTCTTTTTCTTTTCTTCTTGGTTATCGAAACCAAGAAATCTAATCCCATTCATTCATTTGGCTGAAACCATGAAAGGTTGGGTTCGGGTTCTTTGTAGCCAGCGTTAGGAGAAAGATCTTTCGGGATTCAACTGGGTAAGGTAAGTGGTTGTGACATTCGGCCAAAGGCCATATCTTTTATCTATAGGTGTTAGCCGATTCTAATTGGACTGGTGTAGGGGGTTTCGACAAAGGTTAAGAAGGAGCCTTCGGGATTCAGATCTACTTCGGTAAGAGTATTCAATTAAGATTAGGTCTATGTCTCGTTTAGATTTAATTTATCGATTAACCAGGTATTCTGATTAAGTGATATTCAATGGATGTGGGTATCAGTCAAGGAGAGAAAGGGGTGGCTCTACCCCTAAGTTCAAGAAACGTTCGATTTTTGTGGTTCGAGATTGGCCACCAGGGTGTGGGCCAGCGTCGAAAAGAGACAAGCGGATTGCTGTGGTCTCTTCGAGTGAGGACACTAGGGAAATCGAGAGTCTAGTGCTTCGAGTTATCAGGTGTGTGGTTAATTCACAGTTTCCCCGTTAATTAAATACTTGCATGTATTATGCGTGTAATGGCCGATACAGTAACTGTGGTGGAGTTATTACCCCTTAAGGGGTATTTCAGTAACTAGGTTAGTATTTTATTTATGGTGTAGCTGTGGTTGATCATTGTGGATAAACGTAGCATGTCATATGTCTAATTAATCTGTTCATGCATTATTTGGCCATATCATTATAATATGTTGCATATGTATGGGGTGGTATATATATAGATTGAAGGACAGGGTGTACATTTATGTACTTGGTTTAGTGATTGCCTCGAGCCTCACTGTGGACTGATGTTGGCTGTGTGCCACATCGTAGTTGGCGTTGGTTATGTGTCACATCGTGGTTTGGCATTGGCTTTGTGCCACATCGTGGATTGATGTTAGCCTTGAGCTACATCGGGGATTGACGTTGACCATGAGTCACGTTGTGGATTTTGTGATTTAATCACGTGGATCGGTGGCTAGACCACTGAGTGGACGGCAGTGATTGCCAAATTGGTGTATAGCGGATGGAGGGTCGATTTAGTAATCCCCTGGTGTGTGGTGGCTAGATACGGGGGTGTGTAGCAGATGGATACTAGGCTGGGTTGGGTACATTTTTGCATTATTACATGTCATGTGGATTTGTGTGGTTTGGGCTAAGGCCATATGTGGAAATACGTGGATTAGTTACACACTGAGTTTGAGACGGCCATGCCGATGCGGTTTTACTTTCTCTTGAAATACATTTTTAATTTCAGTACGTAAAGGATAATTTTTTTATTGTAATAAGGCCATTTTAAGTATTTGGGGATTTTTATTATATTTGAAGTTGGATTGATTATCGGATTAATAATTGGGAATAATTTACAACATAGAGACCTAAATTAAAGTTTTAATCCCGGATACTCATAACAACTCGATTTTTCTTGAATTTTTAAACGTACAGCGATTTAAACTAAACACAGCCTTCAAAGTTTTTATTCTTCTCGGCAAACTACTTTCAAAACGACAATTATTTTGTTAACAGGATAACCTTTATAATCCAAGAAAAAGACTTTTTAAACTCTGCACGTGTTTTCACCCTTAAACCAAATTTTTTTTCTTTCTCACATGTTTTTCCCAGTAACGTTCCGAATTCGGCCGTGGTGTTTTGGGCCAGGTTTGGGGTGTTACAGTGGCTGAGCCACCAGATTCATATACGGTAAAATGATCGACACAGAGTCGTTAATTCATATGTTAGGCACATAGCCATTATCAGAATTTGTGGCAATGCCACCGATCTATACTTCTCTTCATTCAAATTTTCCCATCCCATGCAATATGTAAAGATGCATCATACATAATCGTAAAACATCCATATAAAAATAACACCCATTAACCTATTGAATACTTTTTATCAATCAGCCCATTAAAGCAATACGATCATTCAGCCTATAGGGGCATTTCGATAATTCGGTCCATAAGGAGATTTCGATAAATCGGCCCATTATAACACTTTGCATATCGGCCCATTATAACAAACTATCAAATCGGCCCATTAAGGTAATATAACAATTCAGCCATTAAGGCAATATAACAATTCAGCCCATTAAGGTAATATATCAAATCGGCCCATTAGGGGCATTTCTGTAAACCGGAAGTTCTACCCACTAAGGATAATTCGGTAATCTTGCAACCCAAGGGAATTTTGGTAATTTCGCAACCCAAACTTAACTACTAATTTGGGGCATAAAAATCGAAACTGTCCATCCGCGTCATACTGACTAAATTGACTATAACTCGAGTTAGGAAGCTTGAAATTTAGATCCGTAAATTTTCCTTGAAACTAGACTCATATATCTTCTTACTAAAATATTTCCAGAATTTTTGGCTTAACCATTTAGTACAGTTTATTTGTTAAAGTTTCCCTTTTTCACAATCCGACGGTTCTAACCTCTCTTACCCGAAATTCAAATATCTCACTATACAGTTTTCATATGTTGCTTCCACTTGTTTCTACTGAAAATAGGCTCACTAAGGAATTTATACATATATCTTATAACTCATAATTCACTTTGTACAATTTTTGATGATTTTTCCAAGACAAAATAGGGAACCACGAAGTCAATCAGAACCAGTCTAACTAAAATCAAAATATCACAGAATATAAAATTCCTTTTCCTTTCCTATTTCTTCCATATAAAAATAGACACAGTAAGATTTCATTATATATCTTATTCACATTCTAATTCCCTTTCTCCTATTTTTCGTGATTTTTCAAAATCACATCACTGCTGCTGATCAAACTATTTCATTGCAAAATATGGTTACCACTACGAATATACGTACGCCCGAGTGGTCACGGATGCCAGTTTCTGGTTTTTCAGTCTTTCAACTGAATCATAGAACATTTCATGCAAACATTCAGAGAAGTGTGAGATTACACACCATTTCAAACATGTATTTGAAAGGTACGGGATTACACTCCTTATTCGGAATCCATAACACGATATTCTCCGCGGCACCTAAAAATACAATCGGTCAACAATTAGCCAAAGCCCAATTTACAACTTCATCCAAGTATTGCGATTGATTAACAATCTATATCCTTACCAACAATCTAAGTCTCTTATTATGAGGGATAGGTGATCGATTGGCCCTCCGATAAAGTACTTCGAGACCTACTTACCGAACTTCCTTCCAAAAGCCAACGGCTAGAAAGATGATGAGAGTATAAGCTAACACTCTACCGATTTGGTCCACACCAAGAGAACCAAGAAGATGGAAGTAGCAAAGAATAGATTCGGCCTTGGTCAAAAGAACAAGTTGAATTATCGGTTTTAGAAGAGGGAGTAAAAGAGAAACAAGAAGAAAATAAAAGAAGAGGAAGAACACTACCTTGCAACCACCGAAAACCCGAGAAGGCAAAGAAGCTTCGGTAACCACAAAAACCAAGTTTCGGCTATAAGATGAAGTTGATGTTTCAGTTATGGTGTATAAAAGAGAATGTTTGAAAAGAAAAGAGTAGAAGTTAATAGGCAAATTGAAGTTTCGGCCAAGAGGGAAAGCAATCAAAAGAACCAAAATATTTAGAAAGGAGAATGAAATGACCCCCAAAAACAAAAAATGTGAAAATGCAAGGGAGAGTTATAGAAATTCGGCTCCCCCTATTTCCCTAACCAAAACCTTGTATTCATCTTTTCCCAAAAAATGAACATTGACCAAAATAAAGTCTTTCCAAAACACCTTCCACACTATATGCCAACATGTTCCCTTCTCTTACCATTTTCCTTAATTTCTTTCCATCTTTTTCCTTACTCTTCCTCCTTACCATATTCCTTAGCCATCTTTCCAAAAATTAAAAAGTCTTCCTTACCATAATTAGCCTTGACCGGCACATGGAAGAGAAGCACAAAAAAAAAATAATCCAAAATGCAATAGATGGGATTCGAACCTCAGACCATTAGTACACTCCACATGCCACTTTCCACCTTTACCAATAGACTCCTTGTGCTAGCAAAACGCAGACTTATTTCCTTAAGTCTGGATGCCACTTGCCTTCTCCCCTTAAGTGCTCAAATACAAAAATTTACCTATAGTCTAACTTGAACCCAGAACTTCCTAGAAACCTCGTAACTTTCCAAAATCACCTTCCTAATAAGTCCAACTTGAAATAATGTCGTTCTCTTGTTCTTAAAAAATTTTAAACATTCCTACGCCCAAGGCCCATTGGGCACAATCCTACTAGGCCCAATTTCGGGATGTTACAATGATTTCAAACACTTTTTTACCTTAGAATTATTAAACTTATGCTGATACTTGTTACGAATAAATTCACAGCAACTCGATAATTTGCTAACTTATGAATGTATTTACAAATTAAAAATCCTTTTATCTCTTGTACATATTCCTATATCAATTCGACCGATAAAATAGATTTATAAAGGTAAACATTTTATTGCACATACATACTTATTAAATTAAACAATCTCTCGCATATTCCTATGTCGATTCAAATGATTAATTCAACCTAATAAGCATATAAAAGACTATGTGAGGTAAGAAGTATCCTTACCTTGAAACAGTTTAATCATAAAAATCTTGCAAGTTATGCAAGGCATATGTATCGCCAAATACAATGCTAATCTAATCTTCAGCTACCTTAGAAGAATTAAACATGCACTGATTAAGTACTGTGTCCATTAATTACAATTTCAATGCATTTAAATAATTAATTCTTTAGTTATCTAAACAATTATAATGCCAGAATAACTTAGGCATGATTTTACTTAATCAAGCATTTTACCGAGGCCTATAACAACATAAACATAATTTTAATAATTTAAAAGGACGACATGCAATCAACCCAACACGAATTAAATTCAAGCTAAACTGATTAAATTAACCATTCCAATAGCATAAATATTCCTAAGCATGTTTGTCAAAACAACAATGAAATTTAAAGAGATAGGGAACAAGAAGCAAATCCAGTGTTTCTCCGTGGCTTGACTGATTGCTCCGTTCTTCGTCCTCTGTTGTCCTCAGCTATCAAGGTGGCTTATGAACACTCTAATTGCTGCTCAATGATGGCTAAATAAGACCCCTTTTCCAAGTGGAGAAATCTGCACAAGAGCAAGGAAATAGGAAAATGAAAAGTTGAGAGAAAGTGGGAGAGGAGAAGAGAGAATGAGATGTGAATGAGGGATGAGGGATGAGAGATGCTTTGAATGATCAGCCGAGGGGGTTTTTATAGCTAAATGTGGCAGCTAAAATTTTCTAAAAATAGCAGCCAAAGAGCCCGTAACACCCCTAACCCGAGACCGTCGTCGGAATAGGGTTAAGAGGCATTACCGATCAATCAGAAAATTTAACATCTAGAATTTACGACACAAAGTAAATCATCTTCAATCACATTCATTTACAATCATGTTGTCCCTTATCAAGGTCTACGAGACCTAATTCACATGCTAAAGAGGGGTTGGGACTAAACCGAACACACACAGAAATTCTCGAACATTTTAAATTTTCTAAGATTCAGCGGATACACGCCCGTGGGAGGAGACCCTGTTCCCTCCATGGTTGCTGGACCCCCCACGTGTCCTCCCCGTGGTCATATATTGACTATACTAACATGCTACTGACTTGTACACCACGGCTAGCTGACACCCCCATGTCGAGGTCATGTGTTACTAGGCTATATTCTGTCAATTCACCCACAGTCTTTAGGCACGCCTGTGTGCCACAACCGTGTGACATTATAGGCCATTTGCAAGGCCAAAAATGTCACTCATAAGGGTCAAACCTACAAGCCATATTTACCAAAACATCTCATGCACATATAACCACCAAAAACATACCAAAATAGTCATTCAAACCATGCATTCAATACCAATTCCAACCATGACAATTTCAAAGACTAAAACTCATATCATCACAAGCATAATTCATTCATTACCAAACATCATTCCTTTCAATATCACTAATTCATACTAGCATTTACCATCACAAAGATTTCCATTCATAATTCAATTTCTCAACCCACAAACCATGCCAAAAGATGCATCACATATACCAAAATCATTCATGCTAAAACTAGCACATATCTAGCCACATCTCATGGCCATTCACAATATCAAACATGATTCACATTCAAATGACCAGCCTATACATGCCATATTTCAACTATGTACATCTTCACAAAATACCCCAAAATAGATTGCCGATAGTGTGACTGAGATGCTGACGATTCCCAGATTCGAGCTAGCTTTACTGACACTGCAAAGTAGAGAAACAAATCACACAGTAAGCTTTACAAAGCTTAGTAAGTTCGACATACGATACAATTATTTAATCAAATCAAACCAATATATATAATAAACAATCACACAGATCTATTATCTCATATTCATACTCTCTCATCCATAGCCAAAATACTCATTTACTCACTCATAGCTTGCTTATACTCATCAACCACAAAGGTTCGATACGTACCTTAGCTACACATAGTTATTAAACCACCAAACTATTCAATGCTCGATATTACTTGCTGATCATCCTTTAATTTTCATTCAGTTTGATCACACACACAGTGCTATATACATAATCGTAGCATATTTGTCATCGCACACTTAGTGCCTATTCTTTTAACCGACCTGTCTTGGCGTCGCACACACACAGTGCGAAGTCAATAAGCCGTAGCTTTCATATCATCGCACACCCAGTGCCATTCATTTCTGTTTCGATTTACATTTTCGCACACTTAGTGCCATCAACCAAATCTTACACATAGCATCTCAATTTCATACATATATACATATTCAATTCATAATACTAAAACGTATCTTAATAACATGTTTTATATCTGAACTTACCTTGGACTTTGACTATCGATACGATCGATTAATCGAGCACTTTATCTTTGCCTCGATCTCGACCCGAACACCTCTTCTCTCTTGGTCTATACACATTCAAATTCAATCCATTCAATCATTAACTCATTCAATTTAGTCAACACACACATTTAGGGCATTTTACAAAATAGCCCTCACGTTTTCACATTTCGACACTTTAGTCCCTATTTCACAAAATCATCAAATTCACATAATTTCACTTAGCACAAGCCTAGTCGAATTATTCCCATGCTAAAACAAGTCCACACATTTCATTTATTTCACATTTAGTCCCTCAATTTCTCATTTTCTCAATTAAGCCCAAAAATACTCAATTTCATCAAAAATCCCAATACAAACTACATTAACTCAGCACCAAGTTTTCATATTCCATTATCAACTAGCACTTAGCTCAAACATTCCTCAATAACTCATCACAAAAACATCATCAATTCATAAAATTACAACGTGGGTTAGCTAGAGTCCTAAGCAACGATTACGAAAATGTAGAAATTATAAAAAACCAAAGCCAAAACATACCTTAATCAAGGAAGACAATAGCCGAATGCCCTAACTAGTTTCTCTTTTCTTTTTTTGCTAGTTCCGGTCAAATGGAAGGAATAAAAGATGAACACTCATCTTTTTTTCTGTTTCTTTAATCTAATATTAATAATTAAATTACCAAATTGGCCTTCATTAATATAATTACAACAATTATATAATATGGACATTTAAGACTTTTATCCATCCACTATATATAAGTTGGTATAATAGCAACATAAGGTCTCCACCTTTAAAAGCCATCAACATTTAAGTATTTATAATTCAGCACATAGCTTTTACTCTATCTGCGATTCAGTCCTTTCTCTTAATTCGACACACAAACGATCAAATTATCACATAGAATTTTCACACAGACTATGTCATATATCATTCACACAGAAAATATCATTAAAATATTTTTACGACCTTGGATTTATGGTTCCGAAACAACTATTTTGACTAGGGTCTAAATCGGGCTGTTACAACTCTCCCCCCTTTGGGATTTTCGTCCCCGAAAATCTTACTAGTGAATAATTGTGGATGTTGCTCTCTCATAACGTTCTCAGGCTCCCACGTAGCCTCTTTGATTCCGTGTTTGTGCCATAATACTTTCACTAAAGAAATTTTCTTATTTCTTAAATCTTTGGTCTCTCGTGCCAAAATTCGGATCGGTTCTTCACTATACGACAAGTCTGACTGAATCTCAATCTTAGTAGGAGCAATCACATGAGACGGGTCTGATTTGTACCGTCGAAGCATTGACACATGAAACACGTTATGAGTCTTTCCTAACTCAGATGGCAATCTCAATCTATAAGCAACCGATCCAACTCATTCAATAATCTCGTACGGCCCGATGAACCTCGAACTCAGCTTGCCCTTTCGGCCAAATCGAAGTATTTTCTTCCACAGAGACACTTTAAAAAACACTTTATCACCAACCTCAAACTCGATATCTTTTCATTTCAAATCTGCATAAGATTTCTGACGATCTGAGGCCACTTTCAAACTGTCACAAATTACCTTCACTTTCTATTCAATCTCATTTATCAAATCAATCCCGTGAATCTTATTCTCACTCAGCTCAGTCCAATACAATGGAGTTTGACACTTTTGACTGTAAAGAGCCTCATGTGGTGCCATTTTAATGCTAGATTGAAAACTGTTGTTATACGCAAACTCAATCAATGATAAATGCTTTTCCCAATTACTATCAAATTCAACTATGCAACATCTCAGCATGTCTTCGAGAATCTGAATGATTCGCTCGGATTGACCATCCGTTTGCGGATGAAAAGTAGTACTAAAATGCAATTTTGTGCCTAAAGCATCTTGCAATTTCTTCCAAAATCGTGAGGTAAATCTCGGATCTCTGTCAGATAATATAGATAACGGTACTCTGTGTAATCTCATAATCTTATCGATATACAATTAGCTAACTTACCTAAAGAGTAATCAGTTCTTACCGGAATGAAATAAGCTGATTTCGTCAATCTATCCACTATCACCCAGATTGCATCTTTTTTTCTCGGAGATAAGGGCAAACCCGACACAAAGTCCATCGTAATTCTTTCCCATTTCCACTCAGGAATCATAATTAGTTGTAACAAACCAGACGGAACTTGATGTTCAGCTTTGACTTGCTGACAAACTAAACATTTCAATACAAAGTTAGAAATATCACTTTTCATACCATGCCACCAGTAGAACTGTTTCAGATCATTATACATCTTCGTACTCCCCGGATGCACAGTCAAATAACTATTGTGAGCTTCATTCAAAATCGTTTGAATCAACTCTGAATTTCTTGGAACATAAATCTGATCTTTGAATCTCAAACAATCATCACTATTGACTCGAAATTCCAATATAGCATCTGAATCACACTGAACTCTCTTTGCTAGCAACTCATTATCAATCTTCTTAGCATCACATATCTGTTGTAAAAATAATGGTTTTATTTTCAATTCAGCTACCACCACACTATCATCACACAGATCTATCTGGTTACTCAAAGCTCGCAAAGCATATAATGATTTTTCGACTTAAGGCATCAGCTACAACATTAGCTTTACCCGGATGGTAATCTATCACAAGTTCATAGTCTTTCAACAATTCTAACTATCTTCTCTGTCGCAAGTTCAAATCTTTCTGAGTTATCAAATACTTTAAACTCTTATGATCAGTATAAATGTGACATTTTTCCCCAAACAGATAGTGATGCCAAATCTTCAATGTGAATACAATCGCAGCCAGTTCAAGATCATGTGTTGGGTAGTTCTTTTCATGTGGTTTTAACTGTCTTGAAGCGTATGCAACAACTTTCCCTTCTTGCATCAGTACACAGCCCAAACCATTCAATGATGCATCATTGTAAACTACGAACTCTTTGCCTGACTCGGGTTTAATCAACATTGGTGCTTCTGTTAACAACACTTTTAACTGCTCAAAACTCTGCTGGCACTTTTTTGACCACTCGAATCTAACATCTTTCTATAACAACTTTGTCAACGGATTCGCAATCATCGAGAAGCCTTTCACAAATCGTCTATAATATCCTGCTAGTCCTAGAAAACTACGGACTTCAGACACACTTCTCAAAGGTTTCCATTCCAAAATAGCGGAGATTTTACTCGGATCAACTCATATCCTAGCAGCTGATACAACGTGTCCCAAAAAACTAACCTCATGCAACCAAAATTCACATTTGCTAAACTTTGCATACAATTGATTCTCACGTAGAGTCTGTAGCACGGTTCTCAAATGTTCGGCATGCTGCGTCTCATCATACAAATAAATCAAAATATCATCAATGAACACCACCACAAAGCGATCCAAATACGGTCTGAATATCTGATTCATCAGATCCATAAACACTGCAGGAGCATTTGTTAATCCGAAAGGCATCACTAAGAATTCATAATGCCTGTACCTCGTTCTGAAAGCAGTCTTCGGCACATTAGACTCTTTAACTCTTAACTGATAGTAACCTGATCTCAAATCTATCTTAGAAAACACTGTAGCTCCCTTCAACTGATCAAACAAATCATTGATACGAGGCAACGGATATTTGTTCTTTATTGTCACTTTGTTCAGCTGTCGATGATCAATACACATTCTCATGGTTTTGTCTTTCTTTTTCACAAATAACACAGGAGCTCCCCAGGGTGAGAAACTCGATCGTGCAAATCCTCTGTCGGTCAAATCTTGCAACTGCAATTTTAACTCTTTCAACTCTGTTGGTGCCATTCTATACGGAGCTATAGAAATGGGAGTGGTTCTCGACACTAATTCAATACCAAATTCCACTTCTCGAATTGGAGGTAATCCCGGCAGCTCTTCAGGAAACACATTTGGAAACTCACATACCACAGGCACGGATTCAACTCTCTTTCCCGACACTTTTTGTATCAATTACGTATGCCAAATAAGCTTCACAACCCTTTCTCATATAGTTCATGGCTTTCATCGCAGATACGACAGCTGGTAATCCTTTCATATCACTAGATTCAATTCGAACTAGCTCACCGTTTTGACTCTTCAAATTAATACTCTTTCTTTTACAATTCACAATGGCATTATGCAAAGTAAGCCAATCCATACCCAAAATTATGTCAAATTCATCAAAGGGAAGCAACATCAAGTTGACCGGAAAACATATATCACGAAACATCAATGGATAATTCTTGCACACCTTATCCACAATGACACACTTGCCTAAAGGGTTCAACACTCTAACCACAAATTTAGTAGACTTAACAGGTAGAGTTTTACTCGATACTAGATTCACACACACATAGGAATGAGTTGACCCCAGATCTATCAATGCAATAACATCAATATCAAATAATGTGAAAGTGCCGGTGATGACGTCTGGAGATGATGCTTCCTCTCGTGCACGTATAGCATAGGCTCGATGTAACATCCCCAAACCCGGCCCATCCACTACGACCGAATCTGGTTATGTTAATGAAAATATTTTTCTTTACTTAGAATTTAAAACACGAAAATCTACTACCTTTCTGGTAAAACCCGTGTACTTAAAAAAAAATATATTTTAGACTTTGATAATAAATAGAAATGTCCATTTTAACACTCGTTTAATTTATAAATTTGTTGAGTAAATAAATGGCTAAAAACTGAGTCATTTGCACATAGTAATCAGAATAATCAAACCATTATTTGAAATTAATAATAAAGAAATTCCCAAAATAAATGAGAAAGTCAAAGGGCCTTATTACATCAACATTTAATCCCAAATACTTAATATAAATAAACTTAAAAGATCTCGAATTCTTCTTTCTGCATGGGCCACCATGTGTCCTCTCCCGATCCCTGGTCCGATTCTACTCATTACCCAAATGGTTAAATATAAAAGGGTGAGTCCACTGACTCAGTGCATAACCACCACATATTCCATCCGTATGGGCTTGGCCCATACCCACACAGCCATTGAAACAAATCATGCAAGAATGCATCTCACCAACCCATTGTCCAACCATACTCCAACCTTAGCGGACTCCGCGCTAAGGCCGTGGAAAACTTCCCACCGATCACATCGTGATCCATAACATCTTACTTTGGCAATCTCGCTGCTCAAGGCCGTGGCTGAGCCACCGATCAACCCAAGTGATCCAAATATCGTAATCTGTCTACGGTGATGCACATAGCAATCAACCGCCGAGATGGGCACCAAGCCAACATCTCCTTGATGATGCACACAACAACTCATCAAGCGCTAGTGTAGCCCGGTTAACACTAGACCACGTACACCAAGGTGTACTCCCTTCCTTCCTCGATCAACCCGAATCCCATGCACATGTGATAAAGCATCTTATCAAATCATCATATAATAGGAGCATACATCTCATATCATCATATATTTATACATCATGATAACTTTAATATCACAAACTTACTCATGTACAACGTTAGCAAGCATAATACCGAAGAAATAGTGCGATGATTACGCACCTCAATAGCACCACGGTCCTACTCTCGAAATGCTACACAACGCTGACTAACCGACTCTCGAAAAGTTTCCTGCGATAGGCTCTTCTCCCCCCCTACAATCGGCCTTAGCATCAAAACCTTAGGCTTAAACGAATACTAAATATACAACTTATTAAAACAATATCCTTACCAACTTCGATTGCTAACAAAAGGAGGCTTGGCTAACCACTAAAACCCCAGAGTATCTCAGCAATGGGACCCGAAGAGATCTATGCTAACATTCGGCCAAGGTGCTAACAAGTTGAGAGAAAGAAATTCGGCAAAGGGTGGTGGATGTAGATTCGGCTATCTATAAAATCAAGGGGTAGGGAACAGTGGTTTCGGCCAAAGAGAAGAGAAAGAAAGGTATAGGGTGCACTTTCGGTTTTTTTTTGAAGTGAAAAGGAAGGGAAATAGGGAGAGTGAAGGGTTCGGCCACTTGGAAAATGTGAGAGAAGAAGAATAACAAGCTTTGAAGAAAAAGTTTCGGTAACCAAGAAAATGGGGAACAAAATTCGGCAAGGAAGAGAAGGCAAATGATGAATGAAAACAAGCACCTCCCTCCCCCTATTTATACTAAAAGCCAAGCTCCAATCCCCCAAAAATAATCCCTAAAATTCTCCTAAAATACCTCCCCACCATCCATTCAAAATAGTTTGAATGGGTCAAACCTTCTAGCCAAAATTTAAAAAAAATGGACCAAGTCTTCTCCACCTTTTAAGCCTTTCAAACCGTCCATCCACCCCACCAAGATGACGCAAAAACAAAGCCCCAAAAGCTGCACTTGCGAATCGAACCTGAGCCCCTTCCCCCTGCAAATGGCGTCATACACACAAGGCCTTAGTGGCGCCCATCCTGCCACTCCACCAGCTCCTTTCTTGTGACATAAACTCCCAAATAATTCTCTTAAGTCCCCTCTTTGCCAAGCTCCCCCTTTCAACACTAAAACCAAAAATTTTCTAAGGCATTCCCCCACCTTCTAGGGTTCTCAGGACCCCTAAAACTAACCCAACCTCACACTGAAGTGTGCCAACACCCGAGCTAAGCATCAAACGCCTAACCCCTAAAACCAGGGTGTTACAATTCTACCCTCCTTAAAATAATTTCGTCCCCGAAATTACTTGTCTAAACTAACCGTCCAATTCCTCCCACTACGCTATAGCTGCGCACGCTGATCTCTAAAGAGCTAACATACCTCTAGGCATTGGTTCTAAGTTCATACTCAAAGTCCCCATACTTTACAAGCAACAACACAAACAGCCACCCAATCAACAAAACAACGAGAGAATAATCCAAAGCTTAAGGAACTTACCAGCTGACACATCAGGCACATCATTATCCTCTCTCCGATGAACTGCATAAACCAGACCTGGCTGTCTTGCCTCAGTGCCACCATTACCGCGGCCTAAAGCTCCACGACCCCGGCCGGAACCATTTCCTCCATGGTTCGGACCACGACCTCTCGCCGCTTGGCGACCACCTCTCGCTGGGTTGCACATTACCTTGACCTTCTACGTCCGAGTCCTATTCGGATTCCGGGGACAATCCTTAATCAAGTGGGACTTGGACTTGCATCTAAAGCACTCCCGAACACGATTCCAAACTCTCGCCAACATGATACCTTCCGCGACTGCGCGCACACGGATGATCCGATTTTTGTGGTGGCTTAGCAATATGAATGTGAGTCTCGACTCTCGGTCTCTTCTCGAACCCTCTCAAACACTTCTGACGATCCAACACTTCTCTTATCACGGTTCCTTTCTCTATTGAGCCTCTCAGCCTTCTTGACCTCCTCAGCTATTCGAGCTTTCTCCACTAGAACGGCGAAGTCTCTTTCCGATGCGGAGCAATCAAAACTCGCACTCATCCCGCACCATCTTCAACCGACGCGCATCTCTCATAATCCGTTGCCACGATGCCCCGAGCATACCGACTCAAACGCAAAAAACTTCGACCGTACTCGCTATTGACTTACTACCTTGCACCAGTTTAAGAACGCCTTCCTCTCGGCGTCCCACATAGCTCGCTCCGACATACTTCCCTTCAAACTTGATCTTAAAGTAACCCACCCACTCGATCCGCAGGGGTACTTTCCTTAACCGTGAGCCACCACTGGTAGGCTTCATCCCGCAGCAATGAAACAACACCCTTAAGCTTCTCCTCAGCAGTTAAGTCTAAGTCGTCCATAATCCTTTCAACAGCCTCCAACCAATACTCTGCCACATTTGGAGCTACCCGGACACTCCTCTCGAAAACCTCGGCTCCATTCGCCCTAAGCCTTTCGGACGACTTACGATTCCTATTGCCCACATTGGCTCCCTCGCCACTCGTTCGAGCACTCGCAACACGACTTGTGACAACTGCGTGCCTCTCCTCGATCGATCCTGCTGTTCAACCTCAACGGTGGTGGCGGTGCATCGCTCTCGACCCATGGCGTGACCCAACCGGTTCGACATCGACATCCCGCCTCTACCACGTCCCACGAGTATTGCGACCACGCCCCTAGAACTCATATCTAGCGCCTCGATTTAGTCTGCATTTAGAAAGTTTTATGGATTAGAAATTCTTGTTCCACTTGCTTTATCCACGAGCAATTTTATGCAATAAAGTTTTGAGTAGTTCTTTCGAACAATCAAGTTTCCTTCCCTACCTGTGGTAAATTCGTCATTGTTCCTAAAGAGGGTATTTTGGTAATAGCTCGAGTCAATTTTGAAAATAGTTTTCCAACTTCAAAGTTTACAAAATCTCGAGGTCGTCTTGAAAATTTTGTTTTTCAAACAAAATGTGTTGCACAAATTCAGAAAAGTAGGTCATTTTCGTAATTTTGGAAATCATGGGCATTCTCAAAAATCGAAATGTCACAACATTTTACAAAATAGATTTTTTCGATATTTAGTGGAATAGGAATACTTCTTGTAAAAGTCGAGAGAAATCAAAATTTAGAAACCAGGCATTTTGGTAATTTTATTAACTAGGGGTATTTTCGTAAATTTTCACAAACCAAGATATCTTAATATTTTGAAACCATGAAAATTTTGGTATTTTACAAGGTAAAAATCATTTTATCAAAAGTTGAGGGTAGTACTGAAAATTTTATAACACAAGGGTATTTTTTGTAATTTTGCCACTAGGGGCATTTTGGTAATTTTGTAAGTCGAAAAAACGTCTTTCAAAATCGAAATTAGGGTTTACAAACCAAAAGGGGTAAATTTGAAAATTTTAAACGAAAGATATTAAAACAATCAGTCAAATCCCTTTCGGGTTTTAATAATTGGTTTAGCTTTATGAACAAGTCCTCTTGGTTAAGGTGAACCAGTAGCTACGCACTGTAGGATACTGCGAAGAGGAGGTGAGTCACACGGACTAACTTAAATACCGTGCTCTTAGGTTCCACTCCTGACACATGCGCGTGCTGATGGTTGCCACACCTTAACTCGGCGACTTACTTCACAAGTTTGTTTAAGAGCTTTAAGTTTTATGCACATGTTTGAGTAGTCTAGTCCTAGGGTCCAATAGTCCTAATTTTCTAATCTACGAGCCCAAACTAAGCCCAAATCAATTCATACAAACAAAACAACACAATTTAAAAGTTCAAGCACTTACCCGGTGGACTTGGTCTGAGACACAAAGCCATGCCGAATAACTCGAAAACTTTTATGAAAACCCACCTTCGAAAAGCCCATTTTGAAAAGCTGTTTGCCCAAAACCCTCAAAGCCGAGTTTTGAACTGCTCGATACCAATCAGTAACATCCCCAAACCCGCCCATCCACTACGACCGAATCGGTTATGTTAATGAAAATATTTTTCTTTACTTAGAATTTAAAACACGAAAATCTACTACCTTTCTGGTAAAACCTGTGTACTTAAAAAAATATATTTTAGACTTTGATAATAAATAGAAATGTCCATTTTAACACTCGTTTAATTTATAAATTTGTTGAGTAAATAAATGGCTAAAAAGCTGAGTCATTTGCACATAGTAATCGAATAATCAAACCATTATTTGAAATTAATAATAAAGAAATTCCCAAAATAAATGAGAAAGTCAAAGGGCCTTATTACATCAACATTTAATCCCAAATACTTAATATAAATAAACTTAAAAGATCTCGAATTCTTCTTTCTCGCATGGGCCACCATGTGTCCTCTCCGATCCTTGGTCCGATTCTACTCATTACCCGAAATGGTTAAATATAAAAGGGTGAGTCCACCGACTCAAAGCATAACCACCACATATTCCATCCGTATGGGCTTGGCCCATACCCACACAAAACATTGAAACAAATCATGCAAGAATGCATCTCACCAACCCATTGTCCAACCATACTCCAACCTTAGCGGACTCTCCGCCTAAGGCCGTGGAAAACTTCCCACCGATCACATCGTGATCCATAACATCTTACCTTGGCAATCTCGCTGCTCAAGGCCGTGGCTGAGCCATCGATCAACCCAAGTGATCCAAATATCGTAATCTGTCTACGGTGATGCACATAGCAATCAACCGCCGAGATGGGCACCAAGCCAACATCTCCTTGATGATGCACACAAAGAAACTCATCAAACGCTAGTGTAGCCCGGCTAACACTGAGACCACGTACACCAAGGTGTACTCCTTCCTTCCTCGATCAACCCGAATCCCATGCACATGTGATAAAGCATCTTATCAAATCATCATATAATAGGAGCATACATCTCATATCATCATATATTTATACATCATGATAACTTCAATATCACAAACTTACTCATGTACAACGTTAGCAAGCATAATACCGAAGAAATAGTGCGATGATTACGCACCTCAATAGCACCACGGTCCTACTCTCGGCGCTACACAACGCCGACTAACCGACTCTCGAAAAGTTTCTGTGATAGGCTCTTCTCCCCTACAATCGGCCTTAGCATCAAAACCTTAGGCTTAAACGAATACTAAATATACAACTTATTAAAACAATATCCTTACCAACTTCGATTGCTAACAAAAGGAGGCTTGGCTAACCACTAAAACCCCAGTATCTCAAAGAATGGGACCCAAGAGATCTATGCTAACATTCGGCCAAGGTGCTAACAAGTTGAGAGAAAGAAATTCGGCAAAGGGTGGTGGATGTAGATTCGGCTATCTATAAAATCAAGGGTAGGAACAAAGTGGTTTCAAAGCAAAGAGAAGAGAAAGAAAGGTATAGGGTGCACTTTCTGTTTTTTTTTGAAGTGAAAAGGAAGGGAAATAGGGAGAGTGAAGGGTTCGGCCACTTGGAAAATGTGAGAGAAGAAGAATAACAAGCTTTGAAGAAAAAGTTTCGGTAACCAAGAAAATGGGGAACAAAATTCGGCAAGGAAGAGAAGGCAAATGATGAATGAAAACAAGCACCTCCTTCCCCCTATTTATACTAAAAGCCAAGCTCCAATCCCCCAAAAATAATCCCTAAAATTCTCCTAAAATACCTCCCCACCATCCATTCAAAATAGTTTGAATGGGTCAAACCTTCTAGCCAAAATTTAAAAAAAATGGACCAAGTCTTCTCCACCTTTTAAGCCTTTCAAACCGTCCATCCACCCCACCAAGATGACGCAAAAACAAAGCCCCAAAAGCTGCACTTGCGAATCGAACTCGAGCCCTTCCCCGCAAATGGCGTCATACACACAAGGCCTTAGTGGCGCCCATCCTGCCACTCCACCAGCTCCTTTCTTGTGACATAAACTCCCAAATAATTCTCTTAAGTCCCCTCTTTGCCAAGCTCCCCCTTTCAACACTAAAACCAAAAATTTTCTAAGGCATTCCCCCACCTTCTAGGGTTCTCAGGACCCCTAAAACTAACCCAACCTCACACTGAAGTGTGCCAACACCCGAGCTAAGCATCAAACGCCTAACCCCTAAAACCAGGGTGTTACACTCGAGCAGGAGCTCTTGCCTCTGATCTCACAGCTGTATCAGCTGTCCCTCTCTGGCTATCATTCACATTTCTGGTATTTCTGGGTGGTCTACCTCTACCCGTCACATTACTCAGTCTTTCATTCTAAACATTTTCCTCCTCGACCATTTTCGGGCAATCTCGAATAAAATGATCTTGGGATCCACATTTGTAACAAACTCTATTGTTGTACTTGCCCCAGTACTCTCCCACATGTCGTCTTCCACACCGTCTACACTCAGGCTTGTTACTCTTAACACTGCCAACATTTGATTCATTCGGAGCTTGAATTTGTGGACCAGTACTTTGTCTCAAAAGATCTCTATTTGGATGTCCAAACGAAGTATTTGAACGATTGCTGGCATCTCTAAATCTCTTCATTAAAGGTTGGGAAAATTTATTCATCGATCTCTTTCTCTCATCACGAGCTTCTGAGTCAGCTTTCTTCTTTTCTTTACTGAATTCCTCGGCTTTGCATGCTCTCTCAACCGGTACAACAAATTCGTTTATATCGAGTATCTCAACCAATAACTTGATGTCTTCATTCAATCCCTCTATGAAAAGTTTGCACATAGTAGCTTCGGTCGAGACACATTCTCTCGCATATTGACTCAATCTTACAAATTCTCGCTCGTACTCAGTAACAGACAACCGATCCTGTTTCAAATTTAGAAACTCTTTACGTTTCTGATCAATGAAGCGTTGACTGATATATTTCTTTCTGAACTCAACTTGAAAGAAATCCCAGGTGATTCTCTCTCTCTCAGAACTACAGATATCAATGTTTTCAACCAGTTGTAAGCCAGTGTCTCTCAACAAGGAAACTGCACACTTAATGCACTCACTAGGGTTCAACGACATTTCATCAAATACTCTGATTGTATTGTCAAGACAAAACTTGGCTCGCTCAGCATCGTCATCAGATGTGGCCCTAAACTCTTCGACCCCATACTTGCGAATCTTATCCACATGAGGATTATTCAGTCTGATCGGATCTTCAACTTTTGGCACAACATGTACTTGTGAGGGTGGAGGTTGTGGAGCAGCCGGATATGTTCAAACGAACTCCATAAACTACTCGCTCATCATTTGGAAGAAGGCTTGCTTAGCCTCTCCTCCCTCACCACTATAATTCGGCCTTGATGTGGCCGGCGCTATCCCTTGAGCGGGAGCAGGCGCATTACTTTCTACATCGTCAGCAACTGCTCCATCGAGACCTATTACTATATAAAAACACATTTTTAGCTGTCAGTATTCATCACACTATCGCAATATCAAATATGGCATGTATAGCTAGACTCACACGCGCTATGTTAGTTCGAGAATCGACTAAATCGTAACTCTGATACCAATAAAATGTAACACCCCTGACCTGAGACGTCGGCGGAATAGGGTTAAGAGGTATTACCAATCAATCAAAACATTTAACATCTAGAATTTACGACACAAAGTCAATCATCTTCAATCACATTCATTTACAATCATGTTGTCCCTTATCAAGGTCTACGAGACCTAATTCACATGCTAAAGAGGGGTCAAGACTAAACCGAACACACATAGAAATTCTCGAACATTTAAAATTTTCTAAGATTCAGGGGATACACGCCCGTGGGAGGAGACCGTGTTCCCTCCACGGCTGCTGGACACCTCCGTGTGTCCTTCTCGTGGTCATATACTGACTATACTAACACAGTCCCTAGGCACACCCGTGTGCCATGCCGTGTACTATTAGCTAGCTACTGACTTGTACACCACGACTAGTTGACACCCCCATGTCGAGGCTGTGTGTTACTAGGCTATATTCTGCCAATTCACCCACGGTCTTTAGGCACGCCCGTGTGCCACAATCGTGTGACATTATAGGCCATTTGCAAGGCCAAAAATGTCACTCATAAGGGTCAAACCTACAAGCCATATTTACCAAAACATCTCATGCACATATAACCACCAAAAACATACCAAAATAGTCATTCAAACCATGCATTCAATACCAATTCCAACCATGACAATTTCAAAGACGAAAACTCATATCATCACAAGCATAATTCATTCACTACCAAACATCATTCCTTTCAATATCACTAATTCATACTAGCATTTACCATCACAAATATTTCCATTTATAATTCAATTTCTCAACCCACAAACCATGCCAAAAGATGTATCACATATACCAAAATCATTCATGCTAAAACTAGCACATATCTAGCCTGTAACACCCCAAACCCGGTCAATACACCATGGCCGAATCTGGCATGTCACAGAGGAAAACATTTTGAAGTAAAACGAATTAACGATTTAAATTTTGGTGAAAAACTCTTTGTTGTTTTATGTTTGTGGAAATCAGATGTATAATAAGTTAAAAACTGATAATTTACTTTGAAATTTCGGAAAATAAATCTTTAAAACTTAGTTACAGTTCCATAGATTAGAAAAACCTTTATAGTTTTAAAAGAAACCCAAGCGATTATTTTGAAAACTGTTTCTAATTGAAATTTGGAAAATTAAGTTTTGGAAAATAGTTTAAGTTATCGAAAACACTTAAGATGATAAATATTATCAAATGATTTATGTTACCCATTGGGAACGTTTCAAAAACCATCGCGTTTTGTAGTTTAAAAAACTTTGTACTCAAATTATTATATCAACCATGTAATTTATAAGCCATATTTAAAACAAATCCAAAGCATATAAATATTCCAAAAACATAATTAAAGAGGCCTTATTACAAATCCATAAAAAGATGGAAACCAAATTAAAATAAAGTACCCAAATGGAAGTTCATGTAAAACCAATTTTTATTGCATGGCCTCCTCGAGTTCATCCGGCTCCTCATCCGCGAATTTACGAATCACCTGAAAAGCTAAGGGAGAAGGTGAGTCACCATGACTCAGTGCATAATCCCTCTCCCGGGTAAATGCCACATTCTTACACAAATTATAACCAAGCAATGTATACATATGATGCACCCAACCTAGCCATCCATAACTCCTTTTTTTACCCCGTGTGGTACCAAACCACTGGTGGTGCTAAACCACTGGTGACCCAAAGTCACGATATCCAATAATGTGATTCCAAATCACTGGTGACCCAAAGTCACGAATAATTAAGTCGTGGGGCCAACCCACATGTGATACCAAATCACTGGCGATGATCCCAATACATCAAATGTAGGGCCAACCCACGGTGGTGTGAAACCACTGGGACAAGTCGCTATGAGGTGCCAAACCTCTGGTGTCCCAAAGACACGAAATATGTGGTACCAAACCACTGGTGACCCAAAGTCACGAATAATAAAGTTGTGGGGCCAACCCACGTGTGATACCAAATCACTGGCGACAATCCCGTAATATCAAATGTGGGGCCAACCCACGGTGGTGCGAAACCACTGGAATGAATCGCTATGAGGTGCCAAACCTCTGGTGTCCCAAAAACACGGATATCAAATCTTCCCCCTCCTCTCATGTTACCCATAACCATGCAAATATTATGCAAATCATGCCATCATGCTTTATTATGTATCATATAGAAATATATATCACATGTCATGGTAATAAATATCATATAGCAAAACATATCGAAACGGACTTACCCGAATCCTTGCTTATAGCCTTTACGGTATCATATCAAGATCTTACAGTTTCCAACTTTAATAACATGATTAGTATATTTATAAATATATTACCAAGTTATAAAGTGTGTAAGATACACACCTGTCACTAACGCAAGTACTAACTTCCGAAGACCCGATCTACCGCACTAGATCACCTTGTCCTACATTCGGCCAAACCACAAAACTATAAACAAGACCGTTCGGCCATACCAACAAATCCCGAAAGGTTATCGTTTGAAATACCAAGTCTTACCTATTGGCTTACCCCAAAACGGTTGTCAAAGAATTGAGGCTTAGAACGATTGCTTCCAAAGTCCCGAAGAGTCTAGAAGAATAAATTCCTATGAATAGTTAGAACTTTGCAACTATTGCCCAAAAAATTCGGCCTTTGCCCTCAAGAAAAACGTCATATAAAATAGAAAAGGACCAAAGGAAATACGGCCAAGAATACTTACCCCCTTCCAAAACCGATTGAAGAAAACCAAATGAAGACCTACCCTTGTTGATATTCGGCCAAGACAAATCAAGAAGGAAATGGGAAGTTTCGGCTATGGTTTTGAAAGAAGAAAGTAAATGATATGTGGATAAAAGAAATGAAGTATGTGAGCGGCAAGGAAAATCAAAATGGGAGAAAGAGAATTCGGCTTTAGCAACAATGGAAGGAAAACCAAGTGAAATGGGGAAGAAAAAGGTTCGGCCAAAAAGAAAGTAAAAGAAGAATTGTAAGTTTTAACAAATATGAAAAGAAAAGAAAGATGAGAACCAAAAGAGGTTCTTTTCGGCTACAAAGAATTAAAAGATGAGAGGGAGGTTCCAAATGAGTTTCGGCCAAATGCCTAAGAGGAGAAACAACAAACACCTAAGGACATTCAGTTTTTGTTCACTTTGGTGCACTATGGAGAATTCGGCATACACAAGAAGGTTTCGAAATGACACTAAACAAAGATTGAAAGCTTACCAAACTAGTCGAAAAATGACCACCTAACCAAAAGAAATTTTGGCACAAACTAGCAACCAGCAATACAAAATTCGGCCACTCCCCCCCTAGGCTCCAAAACCGTCCAAATTCATGGACTTCAAAGTCAAACCTATCCATACAAAACTTTCCATAACAAAATACCTTACATCAAGCCTTATGTTCTCACATCAACCTTTAATCAATTGATTTCTTTCCCAAACATCAAGCTTACCTAAACTATCATTCAACATCCCATATTTTTCCTCCTTATTTCCTCCTAATCACATTCAAAATTAAGCCAACCCCCCTAGCCCACTATACCGTCTACATTCATGGTCAAAAGGCCATAGAAAAATTTCCAAAACATCACTCCATACTTCAAGCCTTATGTCCCCTTATCCTACCATAACTCCTTAATTCCATACCTTAACTAATAACTTGCCTTATTCCTTAGTCTACTATCCATAAAAGACAATAGTCCAACCTTACCATAATTAAAATTTGACCAACACATGCCATAAAAAAGCAAAAATTAAAAGTCACCTTAAAATCATCCATAGGATTCGAACCTAAGCTCCCACACACTACTTGTGGCGTCACCTTCAAGGCTCTAAGTGGCACCTCCTTACCACTTTGCCAACTGAATTCTTGTGCTAAAATTCCCCACGAATTACTCTTAACCCCTAGCTATTTCAACTCCCTTTAACTAAAGCTTAAAAATAAAATTTTTCCTACAGCTCGAGCCTACCCTTAGCTTATTCCTAAGCCCTAGAACATCTCACTTAAGAACACGACAAACCAAACTCATGCAAAACAATACATTCACAAATAACCCCTAGTTCAGGATATTACATAGCCACATCTCATGGCCATTCACAATATCAAACATGATTCACATTCAAATGACCAGCCTATACATGCCATATTTCAACTATGTACATCTTCACAAAATACCCCAAAATAGATTGTCGATAGTGTGACTGAGATGCTGACGATTCCCAGATTCGAGCTAGCTTTACTGACACTGCAAAGCAGAGAAACAAACCACACAGTAAGCTTTACAAGCTTAGTAAGTTCGACATATAATACAATTACTTAATCAAATCAAACCAATATATATAATAAACAATCACATAAATTTATTATCTCATATTCATACTCTCTCATCCATAGACAAAATACTCATTTACTCACTCATAGCTTGCTTATACTTATCAACCACAAAGGTTCGATACGAACCTTAGTTACACATAATTATTAAACCACCAAACTATTCAATGCTCAATATTACTTGCTGATCATCCTTTAATTTTCATTCAATTTGATCACACACACAGTGCTATATACATAATCGTAGCATATTTTTCATCGCACTCTTAGTGCCTATTCTTTTAACCGACCTGTCTCGGCGTCACACACACACAGTGCCAAGTCAATAAGCCGTAGCTTTCATATCATCGCACACCCAGTACCATTCATTTCTGTTTCGATTTACATTTTCGTACACTTAGTGCCATCAACCAAATCTTCCACATAGCATCTCAATTTCATACATATATAAACAATTCATAATACTAAAACGTATCTTAATAACATGTATTATATCCAAACTTACCTCGGACTTCGACTATCGATATGGTCGATTAATCGAGCACTTTATCTTTGCCTCGATTTCGATCCTAACCTCTTTTCTTTTGGTCTATACACATTCAAATTCAATCCATTCAATCATTAACTTATTCAATTTAGTCCACACACACATATTTAGGGCATTTTACAAAATAGCCCTCACGTTTTCACATTTCGACACTTTAATCCCTATTTCACAAAATCATCAAATTCGCATAATTTCACTTAGCAGAAGCCTAGCCGAATTTTTCCCATGCTAAAACAAGTCCACACATTTCATTTATTTCACATTTAGTCCCTCAATTTCTCATTTTCTCAATTAAGCCCAAAATACTCAATTTCATTAAAAATCCCAATACAAACTATATTAACTCAACACCAAGTTTTCATATTCCATTATCAACTAGCACTTAGCTCAAACATTCCTCAATAACTCATCACAAAAACATCATCAATTCATAAAATTACAACGTGGGTTAGCTAGAGTACTAAGCAGCGATTACGAAAATGTAGAAATTATCAAAAACCGAAGCCAAAACATACCTTAATTAAGGAAGACAATAGCCGAATGCCCTAACTAGTTTTCTCTTTTCTTTCTTTGCTAGTTTCGGTCACATGGAAGGAATAAAAGATGAACACTCATCTTTTTTTGTTTCTTTAATCTAATATTAATAATTAAATTACCAAATTGGTCTTCATTAATATAATTACAACAATTATATAATATAGACATTTAAGACTTTTATCCATCCACTATATATAAGTTGGTATAATAGCAACATAAGGCCTCCACCTTTAAAAGCCATCAACATTTAAGTATTTATAATTTAGCACATAGCTTTTACTCTATATGCGATTCAGTCCTTTCTCTTAATTCGACACACAAACGATCAAATTATATATATAGAATTTTCACACAGACTATGTCATATATCATTCACACACAAAATATCATTAAAATATTTTTACAACCTTGGATTTGTGGTCTCGAAACCACTGTTCCGAGTAGGGTCTAAACCGGGTTGTTACAGAGCCACCCCTTGGCCGGCCACCTATGTGGCAAAGTTGATGGCTTCAACTTTGCTAAATATGGCATGGGGCAAATCTACAAAGCCACTAATTGTGGAGGAGGTTAAATGCAACTTTGACAAGTATTCAAGGGCCTCTTTTCAAGCTTAATTAATCAGCTGATAAGCTGATTTGGGTCAGCATATGGACGGTTTGGGCTACCTAATTCTTTGATCGGTTCGGCCCTTTTTCCATAATTAATTAAGATTAATTTATTTAGCCCAAATTAAATTGGGAATAAATTAAAATTAATTAATTTAAGATTTAATACACATATTTGGACCGTCTTAGGCTGGAAATTATTTTGCCTTGTTACTTTGAATTGCTTCTCGGTTTTGTTCTTCGAGCTGTGTCTGCCGAGCCAATTTTCGCCTTTTGTGCGAATCTGTCGAAAATGGTCAACATAAATCAAAATTAACTATAATTAAAATTCATGATGTTCATATTTTTAACTCAATTTAATTAGTTTATAATATTTAATAAATTTTGACAAGAATTTAAGCGAAATAGCATGATTTTAAGTTAAAAAGGGCATGTAAAAACAAGTAAATTTTCGTGTTTCCAGCCACCACACGCCAAAATGGCCTAATTGCACCTTAAAGACCTCCAAATTACATTCTATAGCTATTAGGTACCTCTAACTTGAAAAATAGGACTTTCGCTCATTATGCGATTTAGTCCTTTTTCGCGATTAAGCAAGAAATCGCTAAAATTAAAGTACCAAAATTTTCATGTAATTCTAAAATCATGATCTAACACATAAAATAACATGAAAATAATTTTCTCTAACCTCAGATTAGTGATCCCGAGATCACTTTTCTGACTAGCCCCTAATTCAGGCTGTTACATGAATGGTCCAACTCCTAGCTATCACTTGCCTCTCTTTAGCTGCAAAAGTTGAAGAAACACAACATGTGCCTGTCCTACACGTATGTTCTAAACAACAACCTCCACCCTCAACACAGTCACACCCTTTAACATGTTTCTCTATTTTAGGTGGACACAAAGTATGTTTTTGAGGCCAAAACTATACGTAGAATGAAGCTTTTGGCACTCTCCACATTCAAATGGAAGATGCATCCAATTACACCCCTTTCATTTCCAGATCGCATCATTAGAAGACTTGGGTCGAAAAACCACCTCCATACGATATTAAAAAGTTTCATTAACGTATATTACAAAGGATAGTCATCCTTCCCCCGGTTGAAGAACGTAAATTTAGCCAGATGAAGTATGTATTAACATATATACTTAAAATCTAGTTGGACTACCCCGTAGGATTACCGTTAGGGAGATAATAGAACTTAACAGAAGAGTAAACATTTCGTAACAAAATAATAACATAAGTGACTAAAACGTAACATTTTAAACATAAGGGACTAAAATTAAAGTACCAAGATTTTCATGTAATTCTAAAATCATGATCTAACACATAAAATAACATGAAAATAATTTTCTCTAACCTCAGATTAGTGATCCCAAGATCACTGTTCCAACTAGCCCCTAATTTAGGCTGTTACATGTACGGTCCAACTCTTAGCTATCACTTGCCTCTCTTTAGCTGCAAAAGTTGAAGAAACACAACATGTGCCTGTCCTACACGTATGTTCAAAACAACAACCTCCACCCTCAATACCGTCACACCCTTTAACATGTTTCTCTGTTTTAGGTGGACACAAAGTATGTTTTTGAGGCCAAAACTATACGTAGAATGAAGCTTTTGGCACTCTCCACATTCAAATGGAAGATGCATCTAGTTATACCCCTTTCATTTCTAGATCGCATCATCAGAAGACTTGGGTTGAAAAACCACCTCCATACGATTTTAAAAAGTTTCATTGACGTATATTACAAAGGAGAGTCATCCTTCCCCCGGTTGAAGAACGTAATTATAATACTAGATCAAATGCATAATTTAGCTAGATGAAGTATGTATTAACATATATACTTAAAATCTAGTTGTATTACCCCGTAGGATTACCGTTAGGGAGATAACGAAACTTAACAGAAGAGTAATCATTTTGTAACAAAATAATAACATAAGTGACTAAAACGTAACATTTTAAACATAAGTGACTAAAATTAAAGTATCAAAATTTTCATGTAATTCTGAAATCATGATCTAACACATAAAATAGCATGAAAATAATTTTCACTAACCTCAGATTAGTGATCCCGAGATCACTGTTCTGACTAGCCCCTAATTCGGGCTGTTACATGTATGGTCCAACTCCTAGCTATCACTTACCTCTCTTTAGTTGCAAAAGTTGAAGAAGCACAACATGTGCCTGTCCTACACGTATGTTCAAAACAACAACCTCCACCCTCAACATCGTCACACCCTTTAACATGTTTCTCTGTTTTAGGTGGACACAAAGTATGTTTTTGAGGCCAAAACTATACATAGAATGAAGCTTTTGGCACTCTCCACATTCAAATGGAAGATGCATCCAGTTACATCCCTTTCATTTCTAGATTGCATCATCAGAAGACTTGGGTCGAAAAACCACCTCCATACGATATTAAAAAGTTTCATTGACGTATATTACAAAGGATAGTCATCCTTCCCCCGGTTGAAGAACGTAATTATAATAGTAAATCAAATGCATAATTTAGCTAGATGAAGTATGTATTAACATATATACTTAAAATCTAGTTGGACTGCCCCGTAGGATTACCATTAGGGAGATAACGGAACTTAACAGAAGAGTAATCATTTCATAACAAAATAATAACATAAGTGACTAAAACGTAACATTTTAAACATAAGTGACTAAAATTAAAGTACCAAAATTTTCATGTAATTCTAAAATCATGATCTAACACATAAAATAACATGAAAATAATTTTCTCTAACCTCGACATCTTGATCCAGAAGATCACTGCTTACGACTAGCCCCTAATTTAGGCTGTTACATGTATGGTCCAACTCCTAGCTATCACTTGCCTCTCTTTAGCTGCAAAAGTTGAAGAAACACAACATGTGCCTGTCCTACACGTATGTTCAAAACAACAACCTCCACCCTCAACACCGTCACACCCTTTAACATGTTTCTCTATTTTAGGTGGACACAAAGTATGTTTTTGAGGCCAAAACTATATGTAGAATGAAGCTTTTGGCACTCTCCACATTCAAATGGAAGATGCATCCAGTTACACCCCTTTCATTTCTAGATTGCATCATCAGAAGACTAGGGTCAAAAAACCACCTCCATATGATATTAAAAAGTTTCATTGACGTATTTTACAAAGGATAGTCATCCTTCCCCCGGTTGAAGAACATAATTATAATAGTAAATCAAATACATAATTTAGCTAGATGAAGTATGTATTAACATATACACTTAAAATCTAGTTGGACTGCCCCGTAGGATTGCCGTTAGGGAGATAACGGAACTTAACAGAAGAGTAATCATTTTGTAACAAAATAATAACTTAAGTGACTAAAACGTAACATTTTAAACATAAGTGACTAAAATTAAAGTACCAAAATTTTCATGTAATTCTAAAATCATGATCTAACACATAAAATAACATGAAAATAATTTTCTCTAACCTCAGATTAGTGATCCCAAGATCACTGTTCTGACTAGCCCCTAATTTAGGCTGTTACATGTATGGTCCAACTCCTAGCTATCACTTGCCTCTCTTTAGCTGCAAAAGTTGAAGAAACACAACATGTGCCTGTCCTACACGTATGTTCAAAACAACAACCTCCACCCTCAACACCGTCACACCCTTTAACATGTTTCTCTATTTTAGGTGGACACAAAGTATGTTTTTGAGGCCAAAACTATACGTAGAATGAAGCTTTTGGCACTCTCCACATTCAAATGGAAGATGCATCTAGTTACACCCCTTTCATTTCTAGATTGCATCATCAGAAGACTTGGGTCGAAAAACCACCTCCATATGATATTAAAAAGTTTCATTGACGTATATTACAAAGGATAGTCATCTTTCCCCCGGTTGAAGAACGTAATTACAATAGTAAATCAAATGCATAATTTAGCTAGATGAAGTATGTATTAACATATATACGTAAAAATCTAGTTGGATCACTTGCAGTAGGATTACCGTTAGGGAGATAACGGAACTTAACAGAAGAGTAATCATTTTGTAACAAAATAATAACTTAAGTGACTAAAACGTAACATTTTAAACATAAGTGACTAAAATTAAAGTACCAAAATTTTCATGTAATTCTAAAATCATGATCTAACACATAAAATAACATGAAAATAATTTTCTAATAACCTCAGTTAGTGATCCCAAGATCAACTGCTACGACTAGCCCTTAATTTAGGTCATTACATGTATGGTCCAACTCCTAGCTATCACTTGCCTCTCTTTAGCTGCAAAAGTTGAAGAAACACAACATGTGCCCGTCTCTACACGTATGTTCAAAACAACAACCTCCACCTCAACACCGTCACACCCTTTTAACATGTTTCTCTGCTTTAGGTGGACACAAAGTATGTTTTTGAGGCCAAAACTATACGTAGAATGAAGCTTTTGGCACTCTCCACATTCAAATGGAAGATGCATCTAGTTACACCCCTTTCATTTCTAGATTGCATCATCAGAAGACTTGGGTCGAAAAACCACCTCCATATGTTATTAAAAAGTTTCATTGACGTATATTACAAAGGATAGTCATCTTTCCCCCGGTTGAAGAACGTAATTACAATAGTAAATCAAATGCATAATTTAGCTAGATGAAGTATGTATTAACATATATACGTAAAATCTAGTTGGACTGCCCCGTAGGATTACCGTTAGGGAGATAACGGAACTTAACAGAAGAGTAATCATTTCGTAACAAAATAATAACATGTGACTAAAACATAACATTTTAAACATAAGTGACTAAAATTAAAGTACCAAAATTTTCATGTAATTCTAAAATCATGATCTAACACATAAAATAACATGAAAATAATTTTCTCTAACCTCAGATTAGTGATCCCGAGATCACTATTCTAACTAGCCCCTAATTTAGGCTGTTACATGTATGGTCCAACTCCTAGCTATCACTTGCCTCTCTTTAGTCTGCAAAAGTTGAAGAAACACAACATGTGCACATCCTACACGTATGTTCAAAACAACAACCTCCACCTCAACACCGTCACACCCTTTAACATGTTTCTCTTTTTAGGTGGACACAAAGTATGTTTTTGAGGCCAAAACTATACGTAGAATGAAGCTTTTGGCACTCTCCACATTCAAATGGAAGATGCATCCAGTTACACCCCTTTCATTTCTAGATTGCATCATCAGAAGACTTGGGTCAAAAAACCACCTCCATATGATATTAAAAAGTTTCATTGACGTATTTTACAAAGGATAGTCATCCTTCCCCGGTTGAAGAACATAATTATAATAGTAAATCAAATACATAATTTAGCTAGATGAAGTATGTATTAACATATATACTTAAAATCTAGTTGGACTGCCCCGTAGGATTGCCGTTAGGGAGATAACGGAACTTAACAGAAGAGTAATCATTTTGTAGCAAAATAATAACTTAAGTGACTAAAACGTAACATTTTAAACATAAGTGACTAAAATTAAAGTACCAAAATTTTCATGTAATTCTAAAATCATGATCTAACACATAAAATAACATGAAAATAATTTTCTCTAACCTCGATTCATCGATCCCAAGATCAACTGCTTACGACTAGCCCCTAATTTAGGCTGTTACATGTATGGTCCAACTCCTAGCTATCACTTGCCTCTCTTTAGCTGCAAAGTTGAAGAAACACAACATGTGCCTGTCCTACACGTATGTTCAAAACAACAACCTCCACCCTCAACACCGTCACACCCTTTAACATGTTTCTCTCTTTTTGGTGGACACAAAGTATGTTTTTGAGGCCAAAACTATACGTAGAATGAAGCTTTTGGCACTCTCCACATTCAAATGGAAGATGCATCTAGTTACACCCCTTTCATTTCTAAATCGCATCATCAGAAGACTTGGGTCGAAAAACCACCTCCATTTGATATTAAAAAGTTTCATTGACGTATATTACAAAGGATAGTCATCCTTCCACCGGTTGAAGAACATAATTATAATAGTAAATCAAATGCATAATTTAGCCAGATGAAGTATGTATTAACATATATACTTAAAATCTAGTTGGACTGCCCCGTAGGATTACCGTTAGGGAGATAATGGAACTTAACAGAAGAGTAATCATTTCGTAACAAAATAATAACATGTGACTAAAACATAACATTTTAAACATAAGTGACTAAAATTAAAGTACCAAAATTTTCATGTAATTCTAAAATCATGATCTAACACATAAAATAACATGAAAATAATTTTCTCTAACCTCAGATTAGTGATCCCGAGATCACTATTCTAACTAGCCCCTAATTTAGGCTGTTACATGTATGGTCCAACTCCTAGCTATCACTTGCCTCTCTTTAGCTGCAAAAGTTGAAGAAACACAACATGTGCCTGTCCTACACGCATGTTCAAAACAACAACCTCCACCCTCAACACCGTCACACCCTTTAACATGTTTCTCTATTTTAGGTGGACACAAAGTATGTTTTTGAGGCCAAAACTATACGTAGAATGAAGCTTTTGGCACTCTCCACATTCAAATGGAAGATGCATCCAGTTACACCCCTTTCATTTCTAGATTGCATCATCAGAAGACTTGGGTCAAAAAACCACCTCCATATGATATTAAAAAGTTTCATTGACGTATTTTACAAAGGATAGTCATCCTTCCCCCAGTTGTAGAACATAATTATAATAGTAAATCAAATACATAATTTAGCTAGATGAAGTATGTATTAACATATATGCTTAAAATCTAGTTGGACTGCCCCGTAGGATTGCCGTTAGGGAGATAACGGAACTTAACAGAAGAGTAATCATTTTGTAACAAAATAATAACATAAGTGACTAAAACATAACATTTTAAACATAAGTGACTAAAATTAAAGTACCAAAATTTTCATGTAATTCTAAAATCATGATCTAACACATAAAATAACATGAAAATAATTTTCTCTAACCTCACATTAGTGATCCCGAGATCACTGTTCCGACTAGCCCCTAATTTAGGCTGTTACATGTATGGTCCAACTCCTAGCTATCACTTGCCTCTCTTTAGCTGCAAAAGTTGAAGAAACACAACATGTGCCTGTCCTACACGTATGTTCAAAACAACAACCTCCACCCTCAACACCGTCACACCCTTTAACATGTTTCTCTCTTTTTGGTGGACACAAAGTGTGTTTTTGAGGCCAAAACTATACGTAGAATGAAGCTTTTGGCACTCTCCACATTCAAATGGAAGATGCATCTAGTTACACCCCTTTCATTTCTAAATCGCATCATCAGAAGACTTGGGTCGAAAAACCACCTCCATTTGATATTAAAAAGTTTCATTGACGTATATTACAAAGGATAGTCATCCTTCCACCGGTTGAAGAACATAATTATAATAGTAAATCAAATGCATAATTTAGCCAGATGAAGTATGTATTAACATATATACTTAAAATCTAGTTGGACTGCCCCGTAGGATTACCGTTAGGGAGATAACGGAACTTAACAGAAGAGTAATCATTTCGTAACAAAATAATAACATAAGTGACTAAAACGTAACATTTTAAACATAAGTGACTAAAATGTAACCTGAGGCAAACAAAAGTGACTATTTTTGTAGTTTACCCTAATACTAAATGCATCACGATTGTTTATGATATTATCAATTTTGAGTTAGTGTCGAGATAACTTGTGATATCAAATTAATCAATAATATTATCAATAGTAGAAGTCATATCACAAGCATTTATATGTGGAAAACAAATTTACTTAAAAATAACAAACAATAATAAAATGCATAGTTTAAAACTAATTAATAATAACACAATAAATATATATGATACTAAAATGAAAAAAATTAGATTAAATTGTAAGTAAAACAAAATTTAAACATATGAATACAACAAGTAAGAATACTAATAAAATACAATTGTTTTTCATGATGTTACCACCAATCTTTAATCGGTGTCTAGTTAACTTGTAAAATAAAGTGTGCATAATAAAATTAAAATGTAAAAAAAAATCAAAATAAAGTTTTAGTTGAGTGGTAAATTTAAAATTTTACTAATGTAATTGACGTGGGGTTCAATTCTCACCATATATATATTTATTGGTCTTTTTAAATAAAAAAACTAAAGTACCTTTGAATAATACAACTTATTTTATTTACAAGAGGATATTTCCGTAATTTCCAAACACTAATTTGGTTAGGGACTTAAATAATAGTAAGTATGTATATATAATTGATAGATATAATACAGTAGGCATAAGACAACAAAATTTTAAAAACTAAAATAAAACTTTGGTTTAATGGTAAATTTAATTTTTTATTAATGTAAATAGCATGAGTTAAAATTCAATCACAACTAAATTTTTTTATTTTTTAAATAAAAAGATTAAAATACCCACAAATAATATAACTTTTTTAATTACAAAAGGATATTTTCATAATTTCTCTAAACAAGTTAATGTTCGGTTGACTCGTGACACTAACACAATTAGAGACTTAAATAGAAGTATGGATATAATAAACTAAAACAAAAATGTAAATATTATATTAAAATAAAACTTTGATTTAGTAGTAAAGTTAATATTTTATTGATGTAAATAATATGGGTTCAAATTCAATCACATCCAAAAATTTTATTTAAAAAATAAAATACTAAAATATCCTCGAATAATATAATTTTTGTTTAATTACGGAACGTAACACCCTATACCCGGCCCGGTATCACATTAGGATGCCTGTAATGCGTGGTTTGTGTAAGTGTACATAGTCGTTATCAAGTAATAAGCAAGTAAAAGAGTTATCGTCTCCACATGGACTATATATGTTAATCAATTAATTGTAAAATTAAAGTTAAGAATTTGGTAAAAAAACACAATAAGTTTTGAGTGGTGTGATGTAAAAAATAAATAACTAAATGCAAAATGATCCCTAATGCAAATTAATCTAAGTATGATGAATGAATAAAATGGATGAGATAGACTTAGCAGTAGAATTCACAAGATTTCAACAACAATAACATGAATAGGCTAGGATAGTCACATCAATTAACTTAGTTCATCTCATCATGCTAATAATGTTCCGGAGAAATATTCCCTTGCAACTCGATCTTTCATATGCTTGAAACCAATATTAAGTTCTTTCGAAATATTTTACTTAGAAAAACATGCATATTACTGATCATATTTAACTAAAGATTTCTTAGAATTCATGTGAAGTAACAGGGACTGGGTCGGTTTGAAACAATTTAATCAAATAAACCTAAAAGCTATGCAAGGTAATAGAGCTCGTTCAAGTTATTATGAACCTTAATTTATTTTGGGTCGGATATAAATTAAGCATGCACTTTTTAATTATTGTGTTTATTAGCCACCATTTGGGTTAGATTAAAGAACTAATTCTAATGCATTCAATCACATTTTAATGAATGAAATACATGCATGATTTTAATTGAAAACATGATCGATTGAGGCACAGAACATCATAACATGATTTAAATAAACTTTATTGAATTGATGCATCATCCTAGCTAAACATAATTAAGCTACCATTGTTGATGAAAAACAACAAAGCAATTTGCAAACATATTGAATAATTAAGAAAGAGCAAAAAGGAAGAAGAAACTTTTTAATGAGTGTGGTGACTAATCATAGAGGCTTCCTCCAATTCTCACAGCTGCTCTTCCACAAACTACTCCTCAAGGTGGCCAACCAAGAGAGTAATTTCTCAAGGATTTGTTGGCTAAGGGAAGTATGGATGTTTATATATGGAAAGAAAGAAAGTAAATGGGAAAATGAAATAAGAGTGAGTGATGAATGATGTTTGAGAAATGAGGAATGATTAAGGGATGATTGTTGACGGGTGTAGAGGATAGTATTTATAGTGGATGGGCTAGTATGTCTGCTAAAAATAGCTTAATATCCCTTAGGTTTCTCACTCTCATGGCCAACTATAATTTGTGGAGATAGGGGGTTATTTAGTTTCTTGATTCATGTATGAAATCATGCTTGAATTAAGCAAGGTGGTGGATAGTTTTAAGGGTAAAGTTTGTGTGCTGATTTCTAATTTATTTGCAATTGTATGGACCTTTAATAAATCTCCCAAAAGTGAACTTTGAGCTGCCCAAATGCCCTTGTTGAATTGGGCTTCATTCTCCCTTATTTGGATGAGTTGATGACCCAAATGCTTGCTAGACTTGTTCATCAATTATACCAACTTGAATTGGATCTAATTAATTTCTTCATATCCCAATTTTTCTTGCCTTTGCCATCCATGTAGAGTGAATTTGGCTAATGTCTATGTAGCTTTAATAAATAAGATATGCATAAGTCTTTGGTCCAACTACAACAAATAAATCAAGATTAGTGTACCATAAAATAATTAAATTATGCATACATTTAATGCAAAATAGCACAAAATTACATTCTTTATAAATCATGCGCATTATCTTAATATGAACAAAATTCAACCAATTAATTATTAAATACTCAGAATTAATATTATTTTAAGTAAAAAGGTGTCATAAACTACTAAAAAAACCTATATAATTTAGAGTTTACACACCCTAAACTTAATCCATTGCTCGTCCCGAGTAATGCAAAGCAAAAATTTAGGTGAAACAATCTCGCAATAAATTTAAATAGAATCCCTAAGTAGAATCAACTTTTGCACATAAACATACATCAACAAAGTCATGCTCACAAAACTCTTTTTGTTGATAGGTAGCCCATATGCAAACAATATTTCATAATTTTATACTATGTGAGGGAAAATGCTAACATAAGTCATAAAGTGCATGCTTTTCAAGGTCATACATAACATTCACCATTCAATCAAAGCTTCCTTATCAATTAGACAGAATAGTCACAAGATTTAATTAATGGTCCTCATATGTTAAATTTAGCAATTCCTCTCCACTAATGTAGTTAGCATAATTATCAAAATTAATAGGTCTTTTATAGGTTGTAATGGGGCTAGGCTCAAGGTATGGATAAAGAGAAGTAAATTTTTAGGTTCAATAATCTTAACCCTAACTTTGCCTTGGATCCTTTCGAGGTACATCCTTTCTACTAACAGGTTTTACCACCCCCAAACTTAATTTGAAGCTTTATGCCAAACAATACTCCTCAATACTTGAGTATTTATTTTACTCTTTTTGCTTGACATTTGAACAGAGATTTTTCTCTTTTTATTTTGAACATACATAGAACATATACATCTTTTTGAATTTTTTCGATCTTTTCTCACCAATACAAGTATAGTTAAGATAGGTGAAAAAATAGGATAAAACTTAAAAAGATGATAATATGACTTATGATGTAGGTGAATAATAATAAAATAGGCTTAAAGGCTCAAACTAAGGTTTCAAGGGTTAAATTCATATGGTAGGCTTGAAAGGCTTAAACGATCCAAAAAAAAATGTGCCTATATCATGTTTAGGTTCTTATGCCTCCTAGGATTTCGCCTCAAGAAAGTTACTAAGTCAATTTTAAGAACTTAAACCTTCATGCATGTTTATTTCTAAGGAAATTAAATTTTCATGACAAAAGATGAAATAAGACCTAAGTACATACAAGCATTCCATAACTGAAGATAACATAAAAAAAACTCAGATATAATCAGAAATCATGCTTGCATTTGAGCTAACTTATGAACAATTTTTTTTGAACATCCTTTTATTTCAGCATACTTATGTGTAAACATTGAATCGTACTTATGAAAAAAATTAAAATTTATGCAAATTTTGCCTTACCCCCGTTTAAAAAGAAGTAATGTCCTCATTGTGTAAACAAAGTAATGAATGAGAACTGAACACCAGGTAAGATAGCATGAAAAGAGAGTTGAGTCATGAAGACTACTTAAGTACCAAGTCTTTCTTAACAATCCAATCATAGACATGTTCATTCACATTACCACACTACTTCGCTTTTTATTAAAGAAAAGGAATTGAGTTTAATTTATTCATGTTTGCAAATTATTCAATTGATTTTATGCATAAAAAAATATATTCCTAAGTAAGAATATCCTAAAAATAATACCCAGAAAAAGAAATAAAAGAACTCTCTCAATGTTATTGATGATTGTCACTAACAAAGGCAATGTCAATCAACCATTTATCATACAAATCGTATCCATCTACAAAGAAGATATAATGTTTCCCAACAATTATATTCAATATTTCATCAAAGAATAGCAGCAGGAGATGGTCTTTCTACTTTGCTTTGCTCAACTTCCTGTCATTCATACAAATCTGCCTACTCGTGATGATCCTTAATAAAATCAGCCCATTTTCCATTATACCTTATTTCTTTGGTAGAAGTTCCATCCACTGAATGTCATAGATGGGATTCATGATCCTTCCTTTTAACCATTGAGAATCAAGTTTCATAGGATCAAATACTCGAGATTGGATCAATCTCTTTTATCACTTGATAGAACTCTTTCCAATATCTAACGACCTTTTCAAAATCCTTAAGTCTAACTCAAGTGACTCTTCTCTTGATGGGTTGGGTTTCTTGTATTCATGTGATGATAGCTATAATGATTCAAATTGAGCTTTTGAACTGAATCCTTCTAAGTTATCTTCCAAACATGTTTCATCCTTATCTTGATGTGGAGTGTCAGATGAAATACCTTTCAATGGATCAATGTATTCTAATTTTGCAAGAACCAGCAGATCTTCCTTGGAGACAGTAGAACAATCTTTAACCTCATTAGGAGATCTGATGGCCTTAATTATATTAAAAATCATCTATTCATCTTAATCTCGCATGGTGTGTAACACCCCTTACCCATATTCGACGCCAGAATAGGGTACGAGGCATTACCGAACATAAACACAATCAAACATACAAAACTGAGACGTAATTTCCATCCAATTTTAAATGTTTTCACATACATTCATATCGTCCCTAAAATGAGCCTACGAAGCCCAAATCATGTTTGGGAAGTGGTTCAGGACAAAACCGAAAACTTTAGAAAATTTTACAAAACTTAGAAAAAAACTTTCATGTTACAGGGCTCACACACCCATGTGGTCTAAGGGACACACCCGTGTGACCTTTAGACACGCCTGTGCTACAGGCCGTGTTCAAAATAGGGAGCTCTCTGACTTGTGCCACATGGTTGTGCCACACACCCGTGTGCTAGGCCGTGTGGTCGATTTAATTTTCATTATTTTTCATAAGATAGTTGCAGACTTCACACGGTTGACACACACGCCCGTGTCTCTGCCTGTGTGCTCAATTTTGGACATTCTGTTTTGCATCAATTAAGATGCAGGGACACACGACTGAAACACATGCCCGTGGGGCAGACTGTGTGTCACACATGGCCTAAACACATGCCCGTGTGTCTACCCGTGTGGACAAAAATAAGGTTATTTACCAAGCCATTTTGCCACCCTTACTTGCACCAACCTACACAACAACAAGCAACACCAATCCAAGCATATACATACAACCAAATCAGCCAGAAACAAGATATCAATACCTCATTCACATGCTATTATTTATCACATACAACCATCACATACTTATCAACTCAAACCATGCAAATCTCCCACATCCATGAAAAGCATCATCATATGCATATATATATATATATACACTTAAACCAATGTTAGCCAATTTCAATTGGCCATTTACAAAATGAGTTATCAGCCAACATAAGCCATCACATTTGGCTAAATCAATTATGACACTTAACAAAATGACCAAGTCCTTATACATGCCATAACTCAAAATATTAGAATCAATGGTACCCAAAATATTAAGTTGATAGTGTGAATGCATTTCTGACAGTTTTTGATCCTCGAGCTGACTTGGTGACACTATAAAACAAGGGAAAAGAAAATGGGAGTAAGCTATATAGCTTAGTAAGTTCCTATACAAATAATAAGCACTATAATCACACAAGTATCATACAAATATACATGATAAACTTGGCATAAATAGTATCAAGACCTTCTAATCTTAACTTACCCCTTTATGACCTTACCGAGGGATTCATCACATATAGAGCTCATTAGTAAATGAGTTTTACGTACGTACCTATACCAACTTGCAACATAATCATAATCTTTCATAACTTTGACATACTCATAGAATTTCCCATTGAACCACTTGGAATACTAAAGGATACTCGGGAATCTCGCACACACAATACTATACCAATGCCATATCCTAGATATGGTCTTACATGGGATCTCTTATCGACGCCAACAGCCCAAATATGGTCTTACACAAAATCTCATATCAATGCCATATCCTAGATATGGTCTTACACGAAATCTCATATCAATGCCATATCCTAGATATGGTCTTACACGAAATCTCAAATAACCCTAATGTCATGACATTTGTATCCTAACTATTCCTAAGATTCAACTGGGATTTTGTCGCTTGTTGAACTTTGTCGATTATGTTCGAAGAGTAAATCACAATTCATACAATAGGAAGGCGAATAAAGCATAAATAACAATGCATTATTTACATACGAACTTACCTCGGTACAAAAATAGTAGAAATAAGACCTAATCGTCAAATACTTTATTTTTCCCCCGATCTAGGTCCGAACCTCATTTCTCTTGATCTATAATAGTAAATTGAACTCATTTATTATTCACATTATTCAATTTAGTCCAAAAATCTTATTATGGCAATATTATATTTTTGCCCCTAAACTTTTACATATTTACATTTTGGTCCCTAGGCTCGTAAAATGAAACGTGTTCAATTTCTTTAATGAACAAGTCTAGCCGAACCAATTTTTATAACTATAACAGCCTACAATTTCCATGAAAACACACTTTTACTACATATTTTATAACTTTTACAAATAGGTCCTTTTAAGCATTTTCATGAAAAATCACTTAGTAAAAGTTGTTTATCTAACATTAAACATTCATTTTCTACCACTAGACATCAAAATACACAAATTTCCAACATGGGTCAAACCCTAGACCTTGATTATTCCTTAAAAATTAATGGCAGAAATAGATAGATCGAGTGATAACGACTTTAAAAAAATGTAAAGAGCATTAAAAACGGGGCGAGAACGGACTTACAATCAAGCTTGAAAGTTGGCCAAACCCTAGCTATGTCTTCCTTCTAATTTTTGGCACAAGGGGGAGAAGATGGACAAGATTTTGGCTTGATTTTCCCTTTTTATTCATTTATTTACCAAATGACCAAAATGCCTTTCACTTAAAACTTTGAAATATTATCCCATCATGTCCATTTTTGTCCACTAACTTAACAAATGGTTTAATTACCATCTAAGGACCTTCAATTTAAAATTTCATAGCAATTAGAAGCCTCTAGCATGTAGAACTCAACTTTTCCACTTTTACAATTTAGTCCTTTTAACTAAATTGAGTGCTCAAACGTCAAAATTTTCGAACAAAATTTTTACGAAATCATTTCGTAAAACTGTAGACCATAAAAATGTAATAAAAATGAATTTTACTACGTCGAATTTGTGCTCCTGAAACCACAGTTCCGAACAGGCCCAAAATCGAGCTGTTACAGCTCTCCCCCATTAGGGATTTTCATCCCTGAAAATCTTACTAGAAAATAGGTTGGGTACTGTTTTCGTATAGCTTCCTCAGGTTCTCATGTAGCCTCCTCAACACCCTGTAATACCCCAAACCTGGCCTAGATGTTATGGTCGAATCTGGCATGTCACATTGAAGTGTTTTTCGAAAACCATGTTTTCATTGAAAACCCTTCTTGAAATTTAAAACTTCTTGCCATTTATAACTTGTACAAAACCTCAGTTTTCGTTTGATTCTTTTAAATCATGGTTTATTAAAAAGTTATTCCCTTTTAAAACACTATTACCTTTAAAACCTTATTTGTTTCGGAAGCTTAATTTAAAACAAAATGATTTACAAAAACGTGATATTTAAAAATTAAGTTGCGAAAACGTAGCGTTTAAAAATAGTTATTGTTTTGGAAACTGTGTTCTACTTCTAGCAGATACAAATCACAATCAATAAAATCCCCAATTTAAAATCCAGAAATTATAGAGGCCTTATTACAACAAAACCCAAATTAAAGAAACATAATTAAAAATAAAGTAAATTAAAAACACAGAAATACAACTGTTCGTAGTGTGGCCACCTCCGAGTCCCCCAATACGTCGAACCACCTCACTAGGGATTACCTGAAAAATTAAAAATATGGGTGAGTTTACGAAAACTCGGTGTGCAATCCCTTATTAAAGAAACAATTAGTATATAGAAATAGAATCGATGCAGGCTTCAGAGCCCTTTAATAGTAACGATGCAGGTGTGGGCCTTAGCTCATTCAAGATGGCGTGGCAATTGGCCCTTAGCCCCCATCAGCCTCGGTTGGGCCTTAACGTATATCAACTGTCACACATCACATCTACCTAGGCCTAAGCCCATCTCAATATCAGAATCAGTATATGCAATGCATAAATACCCATACCAACCCTGCACTCTGTCTCCTGTCTAACCCTACACTCCTGTGGGGGTTAAATTGACCCACCCATCCATACACTCCTTGTAGCACCAGTTGTGACACTAACCAATATTGCACCAGAGCTGCCAATCACATAATCGGCTTAAAGCCATAGGTGGGTCCATAGTCGTCTCGTGTGACCCGTGCGACCCTCACATATCAATCACTTCCTCCAATACAAGATCCCAACCCCATGTAGTATGTCGTGTATGCAGTATGCCATGCTCAGAATCAGTCATATCATTCACAATTAAGTCAATCAAATCATAGTCATACAATCACAATCAAATCAGTCAAATCGGCACAAATCAGTCATTTACCCTTGAGGGGCAAAATAGTTATTTACCCTCTAGGGGTATTACAGTTATTTTACCTTACAGGGGCATTACAGTAATTTCACCCTACATGGGCATTACGGTCATTTTACCCTACATGGGTATTACGGTCATTTACCCTATGGTTAACAATGTGAATGGGCCCAAGGCCCATTTTGCGGCCTATGTAGGCCTACATACCCGTATGGCCCAGTAAGCCCACAACGACCTTGGCCATGTGAACGACACAGCCGGGTCTAATAATCTCCACATGTCCTTGAGATTTACCCTGTAGGGCCCATGAGCCCATTGGGCCCACACAGCCCATTTTGGCCCAACGTGGCCTAAAACAGCCTAAGCCCATGAGATCGCTCATGGTGGCCTCTACAGTCAAACGCCCATGTTTCGTGGGCTCGATTCACCATACGTGCGATCGCCCGCCCATGTGGCATCAAGTGCTACATTTTTTGACTTTTCGGCTTTTACCGTTTTACGGTTAAAACAGTGTGGATACACACCTGATTGCAAAATGTGTGAATGACCCACGAGAACTCCAACCTCTCCCTTGACTAGATCAGTTGGTTGTGGTTTGCCCACCTGATCCAGAGATTGGTGCAGCCACCTTGCCGCACCTCGACGGAAAATCCCAAACAGTTGACACTTTACGCTGCTTAAATTTGGGGGCAGGGGCACGAGCCCATTCTCAGCTGGCACCATTCCTGATCCTCTCTCAGAATGGCTACTACTCGCCACTATTGATATCTCTTTATGCAACATATTATCGAAAACTCCATTTGGAGTAAAAATAGAATCAGTCTCAAAAGACCGAAATACTTGGCTTAAACCTTGTAGAAAACAACAAAAAATACATAAGAGTACTAGAAGAGAATCGTGTGAACTCACCACAGTGCAATAGAGTTGAGAAAGGAGTAGTAAAATAGGCTCCACAAAATCAAGGTGCAATAAGAGGGCAAAAGAAATGTATTAGGCCTAGGAAGAGAAAAGGGAGAAGAAAGAAAAGAAAGTGAGGAGAAAAGATAGAGGTATTCGACCACTTCACAAGAGCAAATAATGTCAGTTCAAAACCGATAGGGGGAAAAACTAAACAAAAATTTGATAGAGGGAGTTATGGAGAGAATACCGAATGAAAGAATGGTGAAGGAGGGAAGAGATGTATTCGGCTAAGCAGTGAAGAGAAAGTGCCAAAATCGAAACAATAAAACACTCCCCAAAACAAAATGCTAGCTCGACTTTAGATAGGAAACACAAACAAATCTCGAAAGACCCCGAAATGCTCCCAATAATTGAAATGAAAACACCTCCAAAGCCGAAACTATGAGTTCCCCCTTAGCAAATTTGGCACAAACCCACTCAACCTCAAACTCCCCCTTTTCCTCCTAAAATCACTCCTGTTCACAAACCTCAACAACTGAAATTCCCCCTTTTCACTCCCCAAATTCGGCTAACAATAACCCCATTCAAATATGTTCAAACTTCTAGCGTTTCAGTCAAACGCAACCTCCTTCCATTACCAACAATAAAAATAATCTCCATTTGCATAAGCAAGGATTCAAACCTCAGACCACTAGTACACTCCACACGCCACTTTCCACCTTTACCAGCAGACTCCTTGTGTCATGATTTCACCAAAAATATTTATAAAGTCTTCAAGCTAAGGCCGAGATTCACTTAAGAGCAATTTTTTTTTTTGCTAAAGCCCAGGTTTGAACCCAGGACTTCTCCAACACTCCCAACTCTTCCTAAATCACTTAGCCACTAAAGCAAACAAGAAATTTGTGCCATTTTCTTGCACACATGAATATTTATGTGCAGTCTCCTAGTTGATCCTATGCTCAAGGCCCATTCTTTCTAGGCCCAAATTCGGGGCGTTACACACTGTGTCTTTGCCATAAAACTTTTACTAGGGCTATACTCTTATTTCTCAACTATTTAACTTCTCAAGCTAAGATCTTGATCGGCTCTTGATAAACCATAAAAGTAACATATTTTAATCCCACATTTAGCTTACTTTTGGATGATTATTCCTTGATTTATATAAAAAGGTGCTTTTAATCCTTCCTTTTCATGTCTTATACCCAGGAAAGCACCCGAGGATGAAAAGAACACAAAACGGGCCCAAAATGGAGTAAGTGGGCCTTAGCAAGAAATCAACACGGCCAGGCCCAAAGCCCACACGGCCGTGCCTCGTCGATCACCTGGAGCACGGCCTGACCCTCGACTTACATAGCCGTGCCTCAAGACAGAAATCCAAACACAAGCTAGAAATCGATCCACACGGGCATGTGCCATGGCCGTGCCCCTGTCGCTGGAATAAGCAATTTCAGTCGAAAAAGGATACTTAGGGAGAAAGAATCGCATTCCCAAGAGCCTATATATATATATCCCCTAAGTGCCATCTTTAAGAGGGCGTCGAGCTAGGCCAAGGAGCCAAGCTAGAAAGGTCAGAATTGTGGGAATCGCTCGAAGTTAGTCAGTTGATCCATCCCAAGAAGCTGGAATTATACTCAAGACGGTAGAATTCTCCTTCAATTCCTTCAGGGAGTTTTAGGAATTTCTTATGTTTTGTTTTATCTTTTCTCTTGAGATGTTTTCTTTATTCATTATGAACTAAATTCCTCAGATACTTGAAGGGGATGAAACTTAGATGAATCATGTTATTTGATTCTTGAATTATATGATAACTACTTAGTTTGTTCTTAATTATGCATGCTTAATCCAAATCTGATGTGCTTAGGTGGAGGAGGAATAGACCCTGCTTAAGAGTAGATCTAGCGTAATTAAGCAGAGTTGATCGAACGCCTAGAGATAGGGTTACGAGATTTTGCCAGATTCGATTTACTGCTATTCTAGGGGTTATTATAAGAGAACAAGAGTTCCACTAATTAACCTAGGGTTAGACATTATTCGCCCCGAGAGAGGGTTTAATATACGTTAGGGAGTTCTACGAATCAAGCTAAGTAAATAAATCATATAATTCAGGGTTAGATAACAAGTGAAGTCTAGGTGGATTCTTCCTAAGGGTATCGTCGTGATCAATTGAGTTTTTCTTCAAGTTATTTCCCAATTTGTTCTTTTTATCTTTATCCTTAGCTTAGTCATCGTTAATTTAGATTAAAACAACTTCACTTTATTTTTAAGGCTAAATAAAAAAAAGTTAGTATTAATACTTTTAGTTCCTTTGGGTTGACAATCCGGTCTTGTCTAAGCTATACTACTGTTCGATAGGTACACTTGCCTTTAATCGTTAGTTTCCAGGTTCGATCATTCTCTTTTATAAATTTTAAAGCTCTGATTTCAGTGATCAGCTCTTCACCGTACATCATATCCGGTCGAATCTCAACCTTTGTCAGAGAAATTGCATGTGAAGGGTCTGATCGGTAACAACGTAACATAGACACATAAAACATGTTGTGGATCTTTTCCAACTCTGTCGTAAAGCTAACCGATATGCCACTGGCCCTATCCTTTCAATAACTTCATATAGCCCGATGAAACATGGACTCAACTTGGCATTAAAGCCAAACCTCAGAATCTTCTTCCACGAAGATACTTTCAGGAATACTTTATCACCAATCTGAAATTCGATCTCTTTTCTTTTCAAATCTACGTACGACTTTTATTGATCTGAAGCTGCTTTCAAACAGTCACGGATTACTTTTACTTTCTCTTCGGTCTCCTTAACCAAATCAACCCCATGAATCTGTTTCTCACTAAGCTCAGTCCAATACAAAGGAATTCGACACTTGCGGCCATACAATGCCTCATACGGTGCCATCTTTATACTCGATTGAAAACTGTTGTTATAGGAAAATTCGACCAATGGTAGATATTTTCCCAACTACCCTCGAATTCTAAAACACAACAACGAAGCATATCTTCGAGAATCTGAATTACTCTCTCAGACTGACCATCGGTTTGCGGATGAAAAGCAGTACTAAAGTTCAACTTTATACCCAAAGCCTCTTGTAACTTCTTCCAAAATCTCGAAGTAAACCTCGGATCTCTATCTGAAATAATAGAAATGGGCACCCCGTGCAATCTCACAATCTCAGCAATGTACAATTCAGCTAGCTTATCAAGTGAATAATTAGTACGTACCAGAATAAAATGAGCCGATTTCATCAATCTATCAACCACGACCCAAACGACATCTTTCTTTTTTAGAGTCAAAGGTAAAACCCGTCACGAAGTCCATCGTAATTCTATCCCATTTCCACTCGGGTACCATCACTGGTTGAAGAAAGCCCGAAGGTTCTTGGTGTTCGGTTTTCACTTGCTGACAAATCAAACATCTTGAAACAAACTCTAAAATATCTCGTTTCATACCTGACCACCAATACAATTTCTTCAAATCATTATACATTTTTGTACTACCCGAATGCACGGATAAGCAACCATTATGCGCCTCATGAAGAATTTTTTGAATAAGTTCATCATTTTTCGATACAAAAATTCTACCTCAGAACATCAAACAATCATCGGATCCGATATGAAAATCTGAATCACTACTCGATTCACAATGAACTCCTTTGGTTTGCAAATCACTGTCACATTTCTGAGCTTCGCAAATTTGTTGAAGGAATAATGGTCTAGCTCTCAACTCGGCTAGAATTGAACCATTATCGGATAGAGTCAATTGTTTATTCATCACTCTTAAAGCAAACAAAGTCTTTCTACTCAATGTATCTGCGACTACATTTGCCTTACTCGAGTGGCAATCAATTACTAGCTCATAATCTTTCAATAACTCGAGCCATCTCCGCTGTAGCAAGTTTAAATATTTCTATGTCGTCAAGTACTTCAAACTCTTATGATCAGTAAAAACATGACATTTCTCACCGTATAGATGATGTCTCCAAATCTTCAAAGCAAGCACAATAACAGCTAGTTCTAAATCATGCGTCGGATAATTTTTCTCATGTAGTTTCAGCTATCTCGAGGCGTAGGCTGCCACTTTGCCCTATTACATCAACATGCATCCTAATCCATTTAGTGACGCGTCACTATAAATCACAAATTCTTTTCCCGGTTCAGGTTGTACTAAAACTGGTGCCTCAGTCAATAATGCCTTCACCTTCTCAAAATATTGTTGACATTTTTCGGACCATTCGAATTTGACATCTTTTTGCAACAACTTTTTCATAGGAGTAGCAATCATTGAAAATCCTTCGATAAAACGTAGGTAGTAACCGGCTAAGCCCAAAAAGCTTCAAACCTCTGATACATTTCTCAGTAATTTCCAATCAACAATTGCTGAAATTTTACTCGGATCTACATGAATACCATCTCCAGAAACAATGTGTCCCAAAAATCCAACTTCTCGAAGCCAAAACTCACTTTTGCTGAACTTAGCAAACAATTTCTTATCTCTCAAGGTATGCAACACAACTCTTAAATGTTTGGCATGCTCAGACTCATTCCGAGAATAAATCAAAATGTCATCGATGAACACAACCACAAACTTATCTAAGTACGGTCAGAAAATTTGATTCATCAAGTCCATAAAAATAGCAGAAGCATTAGTTAGTCCAAAAGGCATAACAAGAAATTCATAATGCCCGTACCTTGTCCTGAAAGCAGTTTTCAGCACATTCGACTCTTTAACTCTTAGTTGGTATTAGCCAGATCTGAAGTCAATCTTCGAAAATACTGTTGCCCCTTTCAACTGATCAAAAAAGTCATCTATCCTCGGTAGAGGATACTTGTTCTTTATAGTCACCTTGTTGAGCTGTCAGTAATCAAACAAAGTCTCATGGATCCATCTTTCTTCTTGACAAATAACACTGGTGCACCCCGTGGCGAAAAACTCAGTCTCGCAACACCCTTATCTGTCAACTCTTGCAACTGAGCTTTAAATTCTTTCAATCCAGTGAGAGCCGTCCTATATGGAGCGATCGATATCGTTGAAGTCCCTGATATTAAGTCAATACCAAACTTAACTTCTCTAACTAGTGGCAACCCTAGCAACTCTTTCGGAAACACATCCAAATATTCACAAACTATCGACACTGATTCAATTTTCAACTCAGATACTTTTGTATTCAACACATAAGCTAGATAAGCTTCACAACCTTTTCTCAATATCTCTGGGCAGAATCGAAGAGATCATGGTAGGTAACTCACACAACTCATCTGAATCAATTCGAGAATTTCACCATTTTCACATTTCAGTTCAATAATCTTTCTTTTATAGTTAACTACAGCATCATGCAGTGTCCACCAATACATACCCAAAATAACATCAAATTCATCAAATGGAAACAACATTAAATCAGCCGGAAAACAGTGACCTCGAATCATCAAGGGACAATTCATTCAAACTCTATCAACTAATACATGTTTGCCTAAGGGGTTTGACACTCTAATCACAAACTCAGTAAACTCAACTGGAAAGCTCTTACTAGCTACTAAATTCACACAAACATAAGAATGAGTCGATATAGGATCGATCAATGCAATAACATTAGTATCATAGAGAGAAAAAGTACCAATGATAACGTCAGGTGATGTCGCTTCTTCACGAGCACGGATGGCATAGGCTCTAGCAGGTGCTCGAGCTTCGGATCTTACAGCAGTATCTTTCATCACACCTTTACTACTAGCTCCATTTTCAGTATTTCTCGGTGGTCTACCCCTATTAGTAGTATTACTCGACCTCGCACTCTAAAATTTTTCCGTCTCAGCCATTTCAGGAAAATCTCGAAAAATTCTCTTGAGAACCACACTTAAAACAAGCCCAGTCATTAATTCTACACTCGCTGGGATGTCTTTTTCCACAGTGTTGACATTCGGGTCTATTAGACTTTACATTACCCACACTTGCCATCGAAGTAGCTTGAGATTTAAAACTCGAATGTTGCTTCCCACGATCTCTATGGGAATACCACGCTGAAACATTCGAATAGGAATAAATTTCTTTAGATTTCTTTGACTGAGATCGAAATGACTTACTCATCGGTCTTTTCCTTGAATCTTTAGCCTCAAGATTAGCTTTCCACTTCTCTTTATTGAACTCTTCGGCCTTACAAGCTCGTTCAACCAATACCACGAATTCTTTCAGCTCTTAGATCCCAACTAACACACGAATATCCTCACTCAATCCATCCTCAAATCTCTTGCACATAATGGCCTCGGTGGAAACACACTCTCGAACATATTTACTAAGTCTGACAAATTCTCACTCGTACTCCATCACTGTCATGCGACAAAATTCCTTACGTTTCTGATCGATGAACCGCTGACTAATATATTTCTTTCGAAACTCCTCTTGAAAGAATTCCCATGTAACCCTCTCTCTTGGTACCATCGATACTAGTGTATTCAACCAATGGTATGCATAATCTTTCAGAAGTGAGATAACACACTTTAAACACTCATCAGGTGTGCAAGATAGTTCATCAAATACTCTGATTGAGTTTTCGAGCCAAAACTCAGCTCTCACGGGATCATAATCCACATTAGCTCTAAAATCTTAGGCCCCGTGCTTTCGAATCATATCAACCCGGGGCTTGTTTATTCTTATGAATTCCATACCTTGTGAAGCTACGAGAACTGGTCGAGGAATAGGTAGGTGGGGGTAGAGGAGGTTGGGCATTTAGTTTGTTCGAACAAATTACGTATATCACTCATTCATCATGTGGAGAAAGGCTTCCCTACCCCTTTCTCCCTGACTAACTGTGGGAGGTCTACTATCAGATGACGCTGCCCCTTGAGCGGGAGCCAGCGCATTACTTTCAACTTCATTAGTCTCAGCTTGATTGAGATCCATTTACTATATGAAAAAACTTTTTAAAATTGTCAAGAGTCATCACACTATCATAGTTCATTTATGGCATGTATAGCTAGACTTTCAGACACGCTACATTAGTCTGAGAATCGACTAAACTGTAGCTCTGATACCACTAAATGTAACACCCCTTACTTGTATTCGACGCTGGAACAGTGTACGAGGCATTATCGAACATAAACACAAGCAAACATACAAAATCAAGACGTAATTTCCATCCAATTTTAAAACTTTTCACATACATTTGTATCATCCGTAAAACGAGCCTACGAAGCCCAAATCAAGTATGGGTTGTGGTTCGGGACTAAACCGAAAACTTTAGAAAATTTTATTAAACTTAGAAATTTTTTTCATGTTATAGGGTTCACAACCAATGTGGTCTAAGGGACACACCCGTATGACCCTTAAACACGCCCATGCTACAGGCCGTGTTCAAAATAGGGAGTTCTCTAACTTGTGCCATACGGCTGTACCACACGCTCGTGTGCTAGGCCGTGTGGTCGATTTAATTTTCATGATTTTTCATACAATGGGTGCAGACTTCACACGGCTGAGACACACGCCTGTGTCTAAGGCCGTGTAGCACACATGGCCGAGACACACGTCCGTGTCTCTGCCCGTGTGCTCAATTCTAGACATTCTGTTTTGCATCAATTAAGATGCGGGGACACACGGCTGAAACACATGGCCGTGGGGCAGACTGTGTGTCGCACACGGCCTAGACACACGCCCGTGTGTTTACTCGTGTGGACAAAAATAAGGCTATTTACCAAGCCATTTTGCCACCCTTACTTGCACCAACCTTCACAACAACAAGCAATACCAATCCAAGCATATACATACGACCAAATCAGCTACAAACAAGATATCAATACCTCATTCAGATGCTATCATTTATCACATATAATCATCGCATACTTATCAACTCAAACCATGCAAATCTCCTACATCCATGTAAAGCATCACCATATGCATATATATATACTTAAACCAATGTTAAATTTCAATGGCCACTTACAACATAAATTATCAACCAACATAAGCCATCACATTTGGCTAAATCAATTATGACACTTAACAAAATAACCAAGTCCCTAAATATGCCATAACTCAAAATAGTAGAATCAATGGTACCAAAAATATTAAGTTGATAGTGTGAATGGATATTCGACAGTTTTCGATCCCCGAACTGGCTTGGTGACACTATAAAACAAGGGAAAAGAAAAGGGGAGTAAATTATATAGCTTAGTAAGTTCCTATGCAAATAATAAACATTATAATTACACAAGTATCATACAAATATACATGATAAACTTGGCATAGATAGTATCAAGACCTTCTAATCTTAACTTACTCCTTCATGACCTTACCGAGGGCTTCATCACATATCGAGCTCATTAGTAAATAAGTTTTACGTACGTACCTATACCAAATGGCAACTAATCATAATCCTTCACAAGTTTGACATACTCATAGAATTTCCCGTTGAACCACTTAGAATACTAAATGATACTCGGGATTCTCGCACACACAATACTATACCAATGCCATATTCTAGGTATGGTCTTACATGGGATCTCTTATCGATGCTAATAACCCAGCTATGGTCTTACACGAAATCTCATATCGATGTCATATCTCAGATATGGTCTTACACGAAATCTCAAATATCCCTAATGTCATGACATTTGTATCCTAACTATTCTTGAGGTTCAACCGAGATTTCTCGCTTGGTGAACTTTGTCGATTACGCTCGAAGAGTAAATCACAATTCATACAATATTAAAGCATAAATAACAATGCATTATTTACATACGAACTTACCTCGGTACAAAAATAGTAGAAATGGGACCTAATCGTCAAATACTTTGTTTTTCCCCCGATCTAGGTCCGAACCTCATTTCTCTTGATCTATAATAGCAAATTTAACTCATTTATTATTCATATTATTCAATTCAGTCCAAAAATCTTATTATGGAAAAATTACATTTTTGCCCCTAAACTTTAACATATTTATATTTTGGTCCCTAGGCTCGTAAAATGAAACGTGTTCAATTTCTTTAATGTACAAGCCGAGTCGAACCATTTTTATAACTATAATAGCCCACAATTTCCATTAAAACACACTTTTACTACATATTTTATAACTTTTACAAATAGGTCCTTTTAAGTATTTTCATGAAAAATCACTTAGTAAAAGTTGTTTATCTAACATTAAACATTCATTTTCTACCATTAGACACCAAAATACACAAATTTCCAACATGGGTCAAATCCTAGACCTTGATTATTCCTTAAATTAATGGTAGAAATAGATAGATCGAGTGATAACAACTTCAAAAATGTAAAGAGCATTAAAAACGGGGCACGAACGAACTTACAATCGAGTTTAAAAGTTGGCCAAACCCTAGCTATGTCTTCCTTCTAATTTTCTGCACAAGGGGGAGAATATGGACAAGATTTTGGCTTGATTTTCCCTTTTTATTCATTTATTTACCAAATGACCAAAATGCCCTTCACTTAAAACTTTGAATTTTTATCTCACCATGTCCATTTTTGTCCACTAACTTCACAAATGGTTTAATTACCATCTAAGGACCTTCAATTTAAAATTTCATAGTAATTAGACACCTGTAGCATGTAGAACTCAACTTTTGCACTTTTTACAATTTAGTCCTTTTAACTAAATTGAGTGCTTAAACGTCCAAATTTTTGAACAAATTTTTTACGAAATCATTCTGTAAAATTGTAGACCATAGAAATGTAAAAAAAATGAATTTTACTACATCGGATTTGTGGTCTCGAAACCACTATTCTGACTAGGCCCAAAATCGGGCTGTTACATGGTGAATTCACCTTTCTATACATCGATTATCGTCCTGCCGGTTGCCAAGAAAGGCCTTCCTATGATGATTGGTACTTTTTTATCTGCTTCAAAATCTAAGATAATAAAGTCAGCAGGAAATATGAATTTATCAACATGTACCAATACATTCTCGATATTTCCTTCTGGGTATGCTAAAGATCGATTCACCGTTTGGAGTGTAACTGTAGTCAGTCCGGTCTTACCAATACCTAATCATCTAAAAATAGACATTGGCATCAAGTTGATACTCCATCCCAAATCGCACAAAGCCTTACCACAATAGGATTTTCCAATATTGCAAAGTATGGTGAAACTTCCTGTATCCTTCAACTTAGGAGGCAGCTTGTCCTGAAAAAATAGGTTACATTCTATAGTTAGGGCTACAATTTCAAATGCCCCAAGCCTTCTCTTCTTAGAAAGAAATTCCTTCATAGCTTTTGCATAGTTCGACATTTGTTCCAAAGCTTCCACCAACAAAATGTTGATACTTAGTTGTTTTAACACATCGAACATTCTCTTGAATTGACTATCCTGTTGTTGCTTATGTTGCTAGAGTCTAGGAGGATATGGAGGTTGTGAAACTTTGAGTTGGAATGGAAAGCTCTTTCGAGGTAATATATCTGCATCTAACAAAGGTGTTAGCTTATCACAATTCATTAGTTTAGATTTTACCTTTTCAGAATTAGCAGAATTTGGCTTCTCTGGTACATGAATTTTAACTGTTGGTTAATTTTCCTTTTTCTTTGGAGGTTCATCTTCAACCTAAACTTCCTTCGGTTCCAAAGTCCTTCTGCTTCGTAAAGTGACCACTTTGCAATTCTCCTACCCAGTTTTCTTAGGTTCTTTGTGTCACTGGACAAAGATCCTTGTGGTCTATTTTGAAGTTCGTTGGATAAATGCCCCATCTGGTTCTGTAAATTTCTGAAAGTTACATCATTTTTCACCGTATATGCTTCAAATAAGTTCTTAAGATTATTAGAAACTCAGCTGTTAAAGGATTTTCTATGTTTCTTGGTACAACACCTTGGGGTTTGCTTCTAAGCTCATTATCTAATTGTCTCACTTGATTTTCCAGGTTCTCCAACGTTGTTGCTTGGCCTTGAATCAAAGAATCATTTTTAGCAATGTATGCCTTCAACAAATTCTCCAAATTATTGAAAGCTCAACTTGCGGTGATTTTTGAACTTGTTGATTAAAACCAAGAGGTTGATTTGATCTATGTTGCCTATAATTGTTGTCCAGTCCACCTCATTGGTAGTGGATTGGTGATTGAGCTGCAACATAATCTAAATCATTAGTAGTAAACCATTTCAACATTGAAGAGATAGAAGACACCTAAGTTGAGAGTGAAGTAAGAGCATCTACTTCATGTACTTTGACTACTCATCTTCATGAAGCTAATTTATTTGTCGACCATTGGTAATTGTTACTGGGTATTCTGTTAATGATCTCGTAAGCCTCATTATAAGTCTTCGCCAAGAGCACCATTTGCAGAAGCATCTACCATCAACCTTGTGTGTACATTGAGACCATTATAAAATGTTTCAAATTGGATGCAATGCGAAATCCCATGGTGAAGGCATTTATAAAGTAACTCCTTGAATCTTTCCCACACCTCGTATAGGGACTCGTCATCCAATTGTTGAAAAGTGGTGATCTCATTCCGCAACTTAGCATTTTTGCTAGGTGGGAAATACTTTACTAGAAACTGTTTACTTAATTCTTACCAAGTTGATATTGAATGAGGTGGAAACGAATTAAGCCATGCTCGTGCTTGATCTCGCAATGAGTACGGAAACAACTTCAACCTCAATGTGTCTTTAGTTTCACCAGGCATCTTAAAGGAATCGCTCACCTCTATAAATAATCGAAGGTAAGATGTGGATCTTCTGTGGGCATTCCACTATATTTGCCTATTGTTTGAAGTATCTAAAACATCACAGGCTTCAATTCAAACTACGGTGCCATGATCTCCGGTCTCTTAATTCTAGGATTTAACTCATTAAAATGTGGCACATCATACTGCCTTATAGCTCGATCCCTATCATCAGCAATAAGGATTGGATTACAAACATTAGCGGCTCCTTTCCTTCAAACATCGTTTTGATTCTCATGGTCCATTTCTGTGGCTTGTCTCTGGGCTAATCTTTCTTGTCTTCTTTGTCTAAATGCCCGCTCTATTTCAGGGTCTACAGGGAGTAAATCGATGATTCGATCTATGCTTATGAAGACCTGAAAAGAAATCACAAAAACTAAAAGAATAAAGAATTAATTATTAAATTTAGGAATTAAATAAAAATAACATAAAAACCAAATTGCAAAGAATAATTTACAAAAATTATTAAGGCAACAGCCCCCAACAATGGCACTAAAAACTTGTAATGCGTGGTTTGAGTAAGTAAAAGAGTTATCGTCTCTACAAGGCCTATGTATGTTAATCAATTAATTGTAAAATTAAAGTTAACAATTTGGTAAAAAAAACACAATAATTTTTAAGTGGTGTGATGTAAAAAATAAATAACTAAATGAAAAATGATCCTTAATGCAAATTAATCTAAGTATGATGAATGAATAAAATGGATGGGGTAGACTTAGCAATAGAATTCACAAGATTTCAACAATAATAACATGAATAGGCTAGGGTAATCACATCAATTAAATTAGTTCATTCTCATCATGCTAATAATGTTTCGGAGAAATATTCCATGACAACTCGATCTTTCATATGCTTGAAACCAATATTAAGTCCTTTCGAAATCTTTTACTTAGAAAAACATGCATATTACAAATCATATTTAATTAAAGGTTTTTTAGAATTCATGTGAAGTAATAGGGACTGGGTCAGTTTGAAACAATTTAATCAGATAAACCTAAAAGCTATGCAAGGTAATAAAGCTTATTCAAATTGTTACGAACCTTAATTTGTCCTGGGTCAGATATAAATTAAGCATGCACTTTTCAATTATTGTGTCTATTATCCACCATCTGGGTCAGATTAAACAACTAATTCTAATGTATTCAATCATATTTTAATGAATGAAATAAATGCATGATTTTAATTGAAAACATGACTAGCTGAGGCACAGAACATCATAACATTATTTAAATAAACTTTATTGAATTGATGCAATCATCCTAGCTAAACAGAATTAAATTACCATTGTTGATAAAAAACAACAAAGCAATTTGTAAACATATTGAATAATTAAGAAAGAGCAAAAAGGAAGAAGAAACTCTTTCATAAGTATAGTGACTAATCGTGGAGGCTTCCTCCAATCCTTACAGCTACTCTGTGACACCCCAAACCCAACCAGGATGGACCGGCTCGAATTCAAAGAATTACATTAGTCACCTAAGTGACTCCCCGGCTAATGACCACCCAAGACACACCCCTACCTTATAACAGCTCAATCTTATGTAAATATTAGTTATTTATTAATGCGGAAGCAAATTATGAGCCAATTTTAAACTTTTCCTAGGTAATTTAACTTAAGGGTATTTTTTCATTTTACCACCCATGGTATAACTTAACCTGATTTTAGATCTAAACATTTATCGACCTTCTTTTAGTCAAAATTATGCAAGCCTAAAAATTTTAGCTTAAATTGAGTTCGTTTGCTATGTCTAATTCAAGTTTTACTATTATGGACTAAATTGTAACAAATACAAACTATCAGGACCTATTTTGAGTTAGAAATTAAGTGTTTTTATATCGAATTTTACCCATTGCGAGACTAATCCTAAAATTTTACCAAGTTTCCTTAGCATCTAGGGCTCTAATTAGACTAATCAATTTTCAGGACTAAATTGTAACATAAACAAATTAGAATACCAATTTAAAATGACAAAAATTCAAACCCCCCAAAACCCACATAGCCGTGTATCATTAAATGATCGTGTTTGCACCATGAAAAACTTTTAGGCAGATCACACACGCCCGTGTGTGATAGCTTTAGTTTCCACACGCCCGTGTCACTTACCCATATGCCTATGTGCAGTCCTTCACACGCCTATGTGGACAGGCACACACCCCTGTGAAAACCACTGCACCTATTTTTGTGAAAAACTCATTTTAAAACTTGTTTTTTCATATTTAAATTGCCAAATTAACTCGATTTAATTACAATTAACTAACATACATATACACACAACTTCAATTGAATTTATTGACATTAATTAAGCCTCAATTAAATAGAATAGACATAAAACATCAAATAAATAAAATAAGTGCCGTACCTTAGTTGCTAGTAAACCACTCCATGGAAGCTTCATTTAAACAATCGTTAGCATAAATTTCATGCTTCACACACCGTGTTATCAAGCAACAATACACCATGTTATCAAACATGCCTCCAAATTATCATAAAACCATCCAAAATAAATGTCCAATGTCCAAAGTCCAATTACAATAAAAATCAACCTAATTTTTGGGAGTTCCACAATGCCTGATTACAGTCTTTAAAATGTATAACAAAGTCTCTACCAAGCCTAAATCTCTTGGAACTCTCTTGCTAGGCTCCTCAACTCCTCAATCCCGACAATTATCTGCACAAATTGTGAGGGTGTGAGCTTTAAAAAGCTCAGTGAATGTTAATAAAAACGACTAGTAAATCAATGTCCAATTCATGCTTAATTCACAATCAATCATTCACCAATTGTCAGCCAAATAATTATATGCTTAATTCACAATCAATCATTCACCAATTGTCAGCCAAATAATTAGACATGTCAATTTAATTTCCATAAGCATTTTCAATACCAAAAATCAATTATTCATGGCTTTCAATCATCAATTGATATAGCAAAAATCACACATAAACAAATTGGCATACACTTCTCATGGCTTAATTGAGTGATCATACATCGGATAAACGGATCTCTAAACTCCCACAAATATCAAATATAGTCCGCCGAGTTGAGCGGGCCAAAGCACACGCTCCCTTATAGTGTCTCAAATAATTCATTGAGTGGAGACTCATGCTCAACACTCCCTTATCTACTCCAAACAAATCAGTCCACCTAGAGCCATATGCTCACAGTGTCACAAATAAAGGTGAGTACCCACAAATCCTGTAACAGCCCGTTTTTAGTCAAATAGAACAGTGGTTTCAAGACCACAAATCTGAAGTAAAAATAAATATTTTATTATTATTTTAAAGTCTACAGTATGATAGTATGATCGTGTGAAAATTTCGTTAAGAAATTTTATCATTTGAGTGTTTATTTTGATAAAAAAGACTAAATCACGTAAAATGTAAAACTTGTGTGCTATTAGTTATATGTGTCTAATAGCTATAGAATTTCAAAGTAAAGGTCCTTATGTGGTTATTAACCCATTTATGAGATAGTGGAGGTAAGTGGAGTGGTATTTGGTGTAGTTATTAAATGTTTTTAAGGTTAAATTGGTATTTAGTAATTAAAGTATAATTAAATAAAACAAATGAAATTATTCTTTCATTCATCTTCTTGAAACTGAAATCTAGGGCTAAGGGAAGAAATTTTTGGTGTTCAAGCATTCGGCCACTTCATTGCTTAATTGTAAGTCCGTTTTTGTCCCGTTTTTAATGATTTCTATGTTTTTGAGATCATTGCAACTAGATCTAGCTAGCCCAATGACTATTTTACAAAACTGTTAAAGATTTTGAATGATTTCTGTAACATCCTAAATTAGGGGTTATGCGTTTGGAGCATAACTCAAGTGTTAGTAGGGTATGGTTGGATATATTTTAGGAGTTTTTGAGAACTTTAGGTGAAGAGGAAAAACTTTGGAAAATATTAGAATTTTAAGTGAAAAGGGGAAACTAGGCAAGAAGGCCTTAAAAGAATTTTGTGGAGTTTAGGACACAAAAAATTAATTGGCAAAGTGGCTTGAGGCGCTAAGGTGCAAGGGAGTGCAGGAGGGAAGAGGTTCGAGTAACGCGGGGCGCATCAGAGACTTTTATTTTTGCGTCTAGAAGGGATGCAAGGCCAGGGCGGCCTTAAGGAAAAAAATCCTAGGCGTGTTTGGCATAAAACAGGCCATGGTAAAGTGGCTTCCATGCGCCACTTAAGGGCCTGGAATGACGCCTGGACAAGGGCCTTGGTTCGAATCCCGTTGGCGGCATGGGCATGTTTTTATTTTGTTTTGGCGTTAAGGCAAGGGGGAGCTAGGGAAAGAGGTCTTAAAAGAAGTTTTGGGTGATTCATATCACAAAAAAACGCCATGGCAGAGTAGCTTTGGGTGTTGTATGCGACTTGCGGTAATGAGCTCCAGCAGGTCTGGGGTTCGAGGCTGGTGAGCGGCAAGGGGAGTGTTTTATTTTTATTTGGCGTCAGATTGGAAAGGTGGTGGACACCATGTGGACTTCTTTGGATGAAGATAAAGGCTTGGTTAATCCTATTAAAACTCGGCTGCAGTAAGGTAGGATAAATGTGGCTTTATTTATTTTATTTATTTTAGTTTAAATGATAGGATAAGAGATAAAGACTGGCTTAATTCAAATTATTTTTGAATGAGTTTGGGAGAGGAAAAATAGGTGCCGAATTGTGTAGTATAATTAGAGAGTGGCCATCTTTTGTTAGTTCCTTTTTCTTTTTAATTTTTTTCATTGTCTTAGAAATTCCAAGAAGCAAAAAAGGCTATTCGTGTTTCTTTTTCTCCTCTATTTATTAGCATTAGCCAATCCTATAAACTTCTTTCTCTTTTCTTTGCTTGGCACCTAAAAGAAACACTATAGCCGAATACACTTTCTTTTTCTTGTGGCTGACTTTTCCATCAACATTTGAAGGGCTTAATTGAACCTTGTAAGTACCATACTCCCATTTATATTTTATTTTTATTGAAGAGCCATAGCCGATTATTAAAGTGCCTTTATTCTTATTCTTTTGTCGCAAGTCTCAAAAGCCGAAAATCAAGCTTTTTCTCTCCTTTGTCGACTACACACTCTCTTGTGCTTCAAGCTTGTGATTTTGGTAAGTATTGCCTATTCTAGCAATCGGTTATAGGTTTCCTTCCATTTGGGTGACGAAAGGAAGTGAGTAAGGCCTTGATTTCTAAGGTTGGCCGAATGAGTATAGTGGCATAACTTTGTATTTCTTTTTGTATGTGTTAGCGTCAAGGTGCATTGAAGGAGGTCTTTTCGGGATTTGATTTAAGCAAGGTAAGTCAAGGTGATAATTCGGCCATAGGCCATATTTGGTAAATAAGTGATAACCGATTCTGACTGTGGCCATTTAGGAATTTCAACAAAGGTAATCAGAAGCTTTCGGGATTCGATTCGTTGATAAGAATATTTAGTAAGTATAGTTTAGATTTGGTATATTTAGATTATGATGTTATCGGTTAACCGTTTGGTTCTGATTAAGATAAAGGGTGTGCAGCGGATGGACCCTAGGTTTGGGTTGGGCTTTATAATTGCATGATTTCGTATGTGAACATATGTGGAAATGGGCCAAGCCCAATATGATATGTGGATTAATGTGATATGAGTATTTAATGTGAAAATGGGACAAGCCCAGTATATGAATGTGGATCAGTGTGGAAATGGGCTAAGCCCAGTATGTGGAAATTATGTGGTTAACTACCCTATTATATGAATGTGATATGAATATGGGCCAAGCCCAGAATGTGATAATATGTGAGTATGTTAATTTGTATCTGATATATGGGATAATATGTGGTTAACATGTGGGTGGAATTCAGTGGTTTAATTACACACTGAGTCTGTATGACTCACCCAATTATTTATCAAACATCGCAGGTGATATGATGATCGGACCGGGTTGGAGTGGATACGAGGTGGCCCATGCAGAAGACGTTTTGATTATTTCAATCAGTTTCTTATTAAGTACTTTGGTTTAATTATTTATTGTAATAAGGCCCAGTTAAAGTATTTAAATTTTGTTATGTTTAAGTTAGATTTATAATTAAGTTAATATTTTGAAAGTTAAATTTTTAAAAGCTATGTATATCTCAAAAGTCATATTAAAGTTTTGAATCCGGTACTTTTATAATAATTTAAATTTTATTTTCCTAGAATGTTTTAAATTACGAACATGTTTTATTAAAGGAAACAATTTTTAACGGTTTTTACTTTTAAGTAAGAATATTTTCGAACGTGTTCCGCAGTGGCATTTCAAATTCGGTCGTAGTGAATGGGCCAGGTTTGAGGTGTTACAGTTTAGTATCAGAGCCCAGTTCAAAACTCGACTTTGAGGTTTTGGGCCCGAAAATAGTTTTCAAAAATGGGCTTTTCAAAATATGGACTTTTATTTCAGGTTATTCTAGCATGGCACCTGTACCTCCGGCCCGCAGTCCACCGGGTAAGTACTTCTGAATTCTGAAGTGAATTGTGTATATGTGAATTATGTGGGCCTTAAGGGATCGTAGATTAGTGAACTAGGATCTGTTGAACCCTAGGACTAGTCTACTCAAACACATGCATAAGACTTAAGGACTATCAAACAAACCTGTGACTAAGTCGTCGAGCTAGGGTGTGGCAACTGTTGTGCGCATATCTAGGAGTGGATTCGGTAAGAGCTTGGAACTTAAGCAGTCCGAGTGACTCACCTCCTCTTTACTCGAATCCCACCTGGTGTGTAGCTACGGTTCACCCTAACCAAGAGGACTTATTCACAGGCTAAACCCGATAACTAAAACCCTAAAGGGACTAGCCGTGTTTTTATGAAAACCCTAGTTTTAAAATCCCCATATTACCCTCTTAAAATATAGCAGAATTTAGTTTGTAAAATTATTCCCAAAATATTTTTGAATTGCAAAATTACTAAAATACCCCTAGTGGTAAAATTACAAAAATACCCTTGGTTTTAAAAAAAATCATATTACCCTTGACTTTTATTAAAATATTCTTACTTTACAAAATATCAGAAAAATCCTATTTTGCAAAATATTGAGATACCCTAATTTAGAAAAATTACTGAACTACCCCTGCCTTACAAAATTACCAAAATAACCCCGATTTCTGAAATTTCTGCAACACCTCTGATTTGGAAAGTAACTTTTCAAAAATACCCATGAGTTTTTGTAAATTTTGAAATGCCTTTGATTCATAAAGATTTTCACATTGACCTCGATTATTACCAAAATACCCTTATAAGAGAAATGACGAAATTACCCCTGGGTTGAGAATAGACAAAAATGTTCGAATAGTGAATGTGGGTGGTGGATACCACTGAATGGATGTATCTCTAGTGATGAATGTGAATATGACTCTCTGAATTAGAATAGAGAACTTGAACTGAAACTTTGTGTGATCGAAACAACCACTTCTAGAACTTCTTTTCATAAAGCTGCTCGCGGTTAATCAGTGGAACCAAAGTACTAATGCATAAAATTTTTAATCAGATTAAATCGCGACGTTAGAAATGAGTTCTAGGGGATGTGGTCGTCGTGGATGTGGTAGAGGTAGAATGGCAATATCGGAACCAGTGGGGTCTGGCCATGGGTCAGAAAACGAAGTGCCGCCGCCAGTAGTGGACGCGGAGGATCAAGATCAGACGGGAGAAGATGATGCAGTATCGCGGGCTATGCTACGAGTGCTAGAGCGAGTAGTAGGAGCTAGTATGGGAAATGGAGCTCGGAAGTCAGTATTGGAAAGGCTTAGGTTGAACGGAGCTGAGATCTTTAGAGGAGTATCAGGAGTAGCTCTGAATGTAGCGGAGTATTGGTTGGAGGCAGTCGAAAGAATCATGGATGATTTGGACTGTACTCCTGAGGAAAAGCTGAAAGGTGCTGTCTCGTTGCTTCGAGATGAAGCTTATCAATGGTGGCTCACTATCAGGCAAGGTGTTCCGGCAGATCGACTGGATTGGGAATATTTTAAGCTTAAGTTTGAAGGGAAGTACGTTGGAGCTAGCTACTTAGGCTCGCAGAGAAAGGCGTTCCTAAACTTGGTTCAAGGAAGTAAGTCGGTAGCAGAGTATGAAGCTGAATTTGTGCGGTTAAGTCAGTACGCCAAAAGAATCGTGGCTACTGATTATGAAAGGTGTGTTCGATTCAAAGACGGATTGCGGGATGAGTTACGAGAGTTGATTGCTCCGCACAGAGGAAGAGACTTCGCCATTCTAGTAGAGAAAGCTTGGATAGCTGAAGAAGTTAAGAGGACTGTAAGAGAAAACCGAGAAAAGAATAGGAACGGGAATAAGAGAAGTTTTGGATCGTCAGCATCGTCTAGAGATGTTCAGAAAAGACCAAGGATCGAGAATTCTGTATGTGCACCAGTACCAGTTGCTGAGAATCGGAATCGTTCATGTGCTAAGTGTGGAAGAGCTCGTTTAGGAGAATGTTGGGGAAATAGTAAGGAATGTTACTGGTGTGGGTCTAAGGCTCATTTGGTTAAGAAATGTCCTCAAGTGATGGATATGGTTCGAGGTCAAGGTCATGGAACACCAAGCGATGGTGCTGAAGGTTCGGATGTGAGGCAACCAAGGTTGGCTTAGGCAACCAAGGTATGTTCCCTAACCCTGGAATCTCTTTATTGACTTGATTGTTATGAGATAGTTCGAGTTTGTATGCTAGCAAAGTGTATGGAACCTTGAATGCGAATCTTGAGATAGTATCTAAGAAATGTGTTAGTTTTCTTAAGATCAGAGTGCGCAGCGGTAGAGTAGGGTGATGAGTTAAGAATGCACGATTGCTTGATAGTAAGTAATTTCGAGGACGAAATTATTTTTAAGGATGGTAGAATTGTAACATCCTAAATTAGGGGTTATGTGTTTGGAGCATAACTCAATTGTTAGTAGGCTTTAAGTGTGGTTGGATATATTTTAGGAGTTTTTGAGAACTTTAGGTGAAGGGGAAAAACTTTGGAAAATATTAGAATTTTAAGTGAAAAGGGGAAACTAGGCAAGAAGGCCTTAAAAGAATTTTGTGGAGTTTAGGACACAAGAAATTAATTGGCAAAGTGGCTTGAGGCACTAAGGTGCAAGGGAGTGCAAGAGGGAAGAGGTTCGAGTAACGCGGGGCGCATCAGAGACTTTTATTTTTGCGTCTGAAAGGGGAGCAAGGCCAGGGAGGCCTTAAGGAAAAAATCCTAGGCGTGTTTGGCATAAAACAGGCCATGGTAAAGTGGCTTCCATGCGCCACTTAAGGGCCTGGAATGACGCCTGGACAAGGGCCTTGGTTCGAATCCCGTTGGCGGCATGGGCGTGTTTTTATTTTGTTTTGGCGTTAAGGCAAGGGGGAGCTAGGGAAAGAGGTCTTAAAAGAAGTTTTGGGTGATTCATTTCACAAAAAAATGCCATGGCAGAGTGGCTTTCGGCGTTGTATGCGACTTGCGGTAATGAGCTCCAGCAGGTCTGGGGTTCGAGGCTGGTGAGCGGTAAGGGGAATGTTTTATTTTTATTTTGCGTCAGATTGGAAAGGTGGTGGACAGCATGTGGACTTCTTTGGATGAAGATAAAGGCTTGGTTAATCCTATTAAAACTCGGCTGCAGTAAGGTAGGATAAATGTGGCTTTATTTATTTTATTTATTTTAGTTTAAATGATAGGATAAGAGATAAAGACTGGCTTAATTCAAATTATTTTTGAATGAGTTTGGGAGAGGAAAAATAGGTGCCGAATTGTGTAGTATAATTAGAGAGTGGCCATCTTTTGTTAGTTCCTTTTTCTTTTTAATTTTTTTCATTGTGCCGAAATTCCAAGAAGCAAAAAGGCTATTCGTGTTTCTTTTTCTCCTCTATTTATTAGCATTAGCCGAATCCTATAAGCTTCTTTCTCTTTTCTTTGCTTGGCACCTAAAAGAAACACTATAGCCGAATACACTTTCTTTTTCTTGTGGCTGACTTTTCCATCAACATTTGAAGGGCTTAATTGAACCTTGTAAGTACCATACTCCCATTTATATTTTATTTTTATTGAAGAGCCATAGCCGATTATTAAAGTGCCTTTATTCTTATTCTTTTGTCGCAAGTCTCAAAAGCCGAAAATCAAGCATTTTCTCTCATTTGTCGACTACACACTCTCTTGTGCTTCAAGCGTGTGATTTTGGTAAGTATTGCCTATTCTAGCAATCGGTTATAGGTTTCCTTCCATTTGGGTGACGAAAGGAAGTGAGTAAGGCCTTGATTTCTAAGGTTGGCCGAATGAGTATAGTGGCATAACTTTGTATTTCTTTTTGTACGTGTTAGCGTCAAGGTGCATTGAAGGAGGTCTTTTCGGGATTTGATTTAAGCAAGGTAAGTCAAGGTGATAATTCGGCCATAGGCCATATTTGGTAAATAAGTGATAACCGATTCTGACTGTGGCCATTTAGGAATTTCGACAAAGGTAATCAGAAGCTTCCGGGATTCGATTCGTTGATAAGAATATTTAGTAAGTATAGTTTAGATTTGGTATATTTAGATTATGATGTTATCGGTTAACCGTTTGGTTCTGATTAAGATATCATTAATGGACATGGATGCCGGTCAAGAAGGTAAAGGGAAAGTCCCTATTCCGAAGTTTAAGAGGAGATCAGTTTCTGTCGTTCGGGATTGGCCACCGGGGTGTGGGCCAGCAGCAGGAGAAAGCTATAGGCAAATAGCTATAGTTTCGCTTAACGATAGCATCAGGATCGAGAGTTTAGAACTTCAAGTGATCAGGTGTGTAGTTAGCCTACCGTTTTTCGGGTTATATGTTTATATGTATGGGATATATGTGTGTTATGAATGTGCTAACTAGTGCAATGGAAATTGTGATATGGATGCCCTCAAGGGGTATGTCAATAATCCGGTAAGTATCAAATCTGATGAATGTGACTATTGTTATGAATATATGATAATATGTTAAATAACATGTACATGCATTATCATGGCATTATTTTATGTTGCATGTGCATGGGTGGGTTATGAAAGAAGGACAGGGTGTACTTCGAGTACGTGGTTTGATGTTAGCCTTGAGCTACATCGTGGATTGACGTTGACTGAGGTCACGTTGTGGATTAATTGCGATTTAGTTTGCGTGGTTTGATGAGTGGCTATGTGTCTCATCGTGGTTGATATCGGCTATGTGCCATATCATGGTTGATGAGTGACTATGTGTCCCATCGTGGTTTTGGTGTTAGCTACGGCTACATCGTGGATTGGCGCCGATCGAGGTCGCGTTGTGGATTATTGTGCTTAATTGCGTGGGCGGCATTGAATGCCTTTTGGAGTGAAAAGGAGAGGTGATTTGATAATCCCCGGTGTGTGTAGTAAATTTGGATAAGGGGTGTGTAGCGGATGGACCTTAGGTTTGGGTTGGGCTTTATAATTGCATGATTTCGTATGTGAACATATGTGGAAATGGGCCAAGCCCAATATGATATGTGGATTAATGTGATATGAGTATTTAATGTGAAAATGGGACAAGCCCAGTGATATGTGGATTAATGTGAAAAGGGCCAAGCCCAGTATATGAATGTGGATTAGTGTGGAAATGGGCTAAGCCCGGTATGTGGAAATTATGTGGTTAACTACTACCCTATTATATGAATGTGATATGAATATGGGCCAAGCCTGAAATGTGATAATATGTGAGTATGTTAATTTGTATCTGATATATGGGATAATATGTGGTTAATATGTGGGTGGAACTCAGTGGTTTAATTACACACTGAGTCTGTATGACTCACCCAATTATTTATCAAACATCGCCAGGTGATATGATGATCCGGACCGGGTTGGAGTGGATACGAGGTGGCCCATGCAGAAGACGTTTTGATTATTTCAATCAGTTTCTTATTAAGTACTTTGGTTTAATTATTTATTGTAATAAGGCCCAGTTAAAGTATTTGAATTTTGTTATGTTTAAGTTAGATTTATAATTAAGTTAATATTTTGTAAGTTAAACTTTTAAAAGCTATGTATATCTCAAAAGTCATATTAACGTTTTGAATCCGGTACTTTTATAATAATTTGAATTTTATTTTCCTAGAATGTTTTAAATTACGAAAATGTTTTATTAAAGGAAACAATTTTTAACGGTTTTTACTTTTAAGTAAGAATATTTTCGAACGTGTTCCGCAGTGGCATTTCAAATTCGGTCGTAGTGAATGAGCTGGGTTTGGGGTGTTACAATTCTATTGATGAATACATGTTTGTTTAGATGTTTAATGATAGATTATGAATGTTTGTTGTGAAATATACAAGTTTTATAAAGTGATTTTTAGTGAAAATGCAAATTGGGGGCTAAATTGTGAAATGTGTAAATTTAGTTGTTAAAATCTGAAATAAATGAAAATGGGGGCTGCTAGGGACCTAATTGAATTTCGGCTAACATGGGTTATGCTTGAATTTCATGAATTTGTGATTTTGTGAAATAAGGACCAAATTGTAAAAGTTGTGAAATTATGGGGGCAAAAGTGTAAATGTGCTTAAATGTGTGTTTTGGATTAAATTGAATAGAGAGATTATTTGTAACACCCCTCACCTGTATCCAACTCCGGGATAGGGTTCGAGGCGTTACCGTACTTAAACATTCACAACCATACAAAATCCGGTTACCAAATTTCGCCCAAAATTAAAACTTTTCAAACACATGCATTTGACCTTGTCATCTATTTAATCACTTATACCACATAACAAGACATTAACATATACCATGGACAAATAGGCTTATAAGCCAAAATCATTATAAGCCACATCTCATGGCTATAATCAACAAATCAATATAAGCCAATACACCTGGCTAATCACAACAACATCCTCACTTGAAAACATTTAACATACACATGCCAATACTCCAAGGATAATGGCTCGATAGTGTGATGCTGCCTCCGACGATCTCCAACGCTGAGCTGACCTAACAAAACTAAAAGCAATGGAAAGGAGGGAGTAAGCTTTACGCTTAGTAAGCTCGCATGAAAATAATAAGCAATGCGATAACATGCTATTTTCATATTCTTTCTATTTATTCAAATTCTAGTTAAGCTGTTTTCTCGAGTTATAGTCATTAAATTATTTATATCTGGAGCTACAGAACTCCAAATTAAGATCTAATAATTTTCCCTGAAACTAGACTCACATACCTTTTTACCATAAAAATTCTAGAATTTTTGGTTTATCCAATCAATACATTTTATTCATTAAGTATTCCCCTATTTCACTATTTGATAGCTTTAACACCTCTTCACTAAAATTAAAATTTCTCATTATACAGAGTTTGGATAACCTTACATTTTGTCTCTTTCGAAATTAGACTAGCCAAGGATTCTGACAATATAAATTACACCCCATAACCATTTTTATACAATTTTTAGTGATTTTCCAAATTTGGAATAGGGGATTTCCAAAACCATTTAGACCCTGTCTCACCAAAATTTAAATATCTCATAAAATAAAATTTATTTACTAACACCATTTCTTTTATGTGAAAATAGACTCAATAAGCTTTAATTTCATCTCTCATTCAGTATACAATTAAACTTATACTATTTATGGTGATTTTTCAAAATCATGTAACTGCTGCTGTTTCAATCTATTTTTCTGAAAATTTTACTCTCCCATGTTTTCTTTATATTACTTTCATATATGCACACATAACACCAAGCATGTTCAATACTAGCCATACAAATGAATAATCATCACCAATATTTATGAGTATTCATAATGGCGCTTACACCATATCAGCCTTACCACAATTCCAATCACGTATCACATATCAAACACATTATGCACATACACACATGGTCACATGCACCCTTGTTCACACAAACACTTGCTCACACGTACATTTGCCACATTTCTTAATTGGTCACATTCACACCTGAACTTATTCATAACATGATCGCACCAATCACCATTAGTAAGTTATCTTGTTGAACCCCTTCAGAAAACGCCCGATACTCGATGGTCTCAGCACATAGCTCCACCTACACGTAATTCAGCTTTCTTGTACACATGGTGAAGGTCCCTTATCACCCATGTGACCTAGCCATTCCATCTCGTAGCTTTCTTGTCTACATGGCATTCAACACTAGGAACCACTCATGTGACCTAGCTACTCATAACCCGTAACTTTCTTGTACACATGGTATACACACAGTATTACACATGTGACCTAGTTACATATGAAATTATTATCCCGTAGCTTTCTTGCACACATGGTGAAAGTCCCTTATCATCCACGTGGCCTAGCTACATATCAAATTTTGTCATCTCATAGCTTTCTTGTGCACACGATGAAGGTCCCTTATCACTCATGTGACCTAGCTACATATTGTCCGTATCTCTTGGTTTTCCGAAGGTTCAATCGAGAATTTCACATTCCATACATTTTCATATTATAGTTATCACCCAATGACTTCCATAATATCTAGCAAAATAATTATTGAACAAGTAAAATAAATGCATTATTTACATATAAACTTTCCATTTCACATAATAACCATAGTCATAGAAAGCACCTTTAAGCACAACATTTCAACCCATTTTCTATGTCACCTATGTCACCTTTTATCATAAATATTTTATTAAATCAATTCACCAACATAATATACTGAATATGTAATTCAAAAAAATCAATTTAATACCACAATTTAGGTTTCAAACATACATTACGACATTATTGCATTATTATTAACACACCAACTTACCTCGGATCCAAAAACGGCAATTTACCATTTTAATCCATAACCTTGTATTTTCCCGATTTAAGCCTGAATCTCGATTTCCTTGATCTATATCACATTTAGCCTACTAATTGTTCACATTATTCATATGGGTCCAAAAATCATTTTTTTACAAATTGCACTTTGACCCCTAAACTTTCACATATTTTCACTTTTGCCCCAATGCTCATAAATTAAACTTCAGCCCTTATTCTTATGTTTTATAACATGCTGATCATTTTTCTCTTCTATGGCAACTTCAATTTCTCACTAATTCACACGCTTATGACCAATTTATAATTTTTACAATTTAACCCCTTTTATACGATTTCATCGAAAATCATCTAATAAAACTCGTTTCTCTAATCATAAACATGCATAATCTACCAAAATTCATCAAAATACACAATTATTCAACATGGGTCAATTTTTAAAATTAAACTCTAGCTCAAAATAATGGTACAAATAGCTAAACTAAGTTACCGGGATTTCAAAAATACGATGAACATTAAAAACAGGGCTCAGAAACACTTACTATGAAGCTTGAAAAGCTTGAAACCCTTAGCCATGGAGTCTAGGAGTTTTCAGCAGCAACTTGAAGAAGATGAGCAGATTTATTTCTTGTATTTTGTCTTTTTATTCATTAAAAACACTAAATGACTAAAATACCCTTAAGGCTTTTCTTTCAATTTTGTCCTATTCAGGGCCATTTTTGTCCATCAAGTTATCCAATGGTCTAATTACCTTTTAAGGACCTCCAATTTAAAACTCATAGCAATTTGACACCTCTAATACATAGAACTCAACTTTTGCACTTTTTACAATTTAGTCCTTTTGACTAAATTGAGTGCTCAAACGTCAACATTTTTTTAAATGAAATTTTTACGAAATCTTTCTGTAAAATTGTAGACCATAAAGATAAAATTTTCCTCGTCGGATTTGTGATCTCAAAACCACTGTTTCGACTAGGCCCTAATTCGGGATGTTACATTATTAAATAAGTTAATTTTGAATATATTTAGATCAGGAAAAGCGGAATTCGAATCTAGATCGAGGGAAAACTAAAGTTATCGAGTAATCGACTTATTTCATCGTTTTCACATCCGAGGTCAGTTCGTATGTGATAAATTTCATTATAAATGTATTTTCAATGCTTTGATATGGTTTAAGTTGTGAATGCGAGACTTCGGATAAGTTCAACAATGACTCGATGGTAATTCGCTATTCAAAATCCCGGTTGAACCTTAGGAATTGGCTTCGAGCCATGATAGTAGCACTTCAGGTACGAGTTATACTAATTTGGCTTCGGGCCATGAATATCGGCTGATTTGGCTTTGGGCCATGGTATAGGTACTTATTGTGTGAGGCTATTGAGTATTCGACTTCTATTCCGAATGGTTCAATGGGTAAATGAATGATGTGGTTGAGAATGAGATTTGTATGAGATGGTACAGGTATGCGGAGAAACCTTATTAGCTTTGGATCGAAGAAATGGTGAAAAAAATATATAGTTTTGTGAATAAGTAATTGAAAGGTTTGTTAGTTGATGTGAATTCATGAATCAATTGTTGAATTATGTGCTTATGATTATATCAAGTTTATTTCATACGAGCTTACCTCTATAAAGCTTACGTTGTTTATTTTTCTATGTTTTATAGTGATTTCAAAGCTAGCTCGGATTTGAAGATCATAGGAGACATCGTCACACTATCCTACTATTGACTTGGTACCTATGAACTTTGGTATTTTAAGTATATGGCATGTATAGGGACTTCGATTATTTTGGTATATGTGTTGCTATGAATTTGTCCATTTGTGTTGGCTTATAAATGTTATGTATATAATGTTGTATATGGCCATGTAAGTTCACCCATTTGACTTAGTTAGGGATGTATATATATGTGTGTGTGTGTGTGTACTAATGCCATTTTGTGATGTGGTTTATATTGCTTGGTGAAGGATTGATTGTGGATTATTGGTTTGAGTAGCTAATGGTTGAATTTGAGAATGGTATGCTTGTGGTTCTAGGCAAAGGAGTGTTTAGATGAAATAGTACATGTAAATGTGTTGCGCAAGTGAGTTTTAGTATGAAATTGAATGGTATATTAATGTATTGATATGTTTGTATGTGTTGAGATGATAGGAATTATGCTTGAATAAGGTTAATAGAATGCTTATTTATGTCTTGTATTGGTGCCAATTGGTTTGATGTAGGTGTGTACCAAATTGGGTGGTAAAATGGCTTGGTAAATAGCCTATTTTTGTCCACATGGGTAGAGACACGGGCGTGTGTCTCAGCCGTGTGTGACACATGGTCAGGTTACACGGCCGTGTGTTCCCTAGTGTTGATTTAGAATCCAAGTCAGTATGCTCCACACGGCCTCACACATGCTCTTGTGACTTGGCCGTGTGGCATAAGTCAGTATACCCTATAGGATTGACATGGCCTGGCATACGGGCGTGTATGGTCATTTTTAGGACACACGGGCGTGTGTGTTGGCCGTGTGACCCAAGTCAGAGAGTTACACGGGGTCGAACACGGGCTGGGACACGGCCATGTGCTCCCATTTCGAATATCCACACGGCTTGTGACACGAGCGTGTGTCCCCTGTTTTATGCAAAAAATTTCTAAGTGTTGAAAATTTTCCTAAGTTATTGGTTTAATCCCGAACCAATTTAAATGCATGTTTAGGGCCTCATAGGCTAGTAATAAGGACAATATGAATGTTATTGATTAATGTTTGAAATAAATTTAATAAAGTATGTGAAATGTACATTTAAATGTATCATAAGCCCGTGTAACACCCCTTACCCGTATTTGATGCCGGAACAGAGTACGAGGCATTACCGGACTTAAACACAAGCAAACATACAAAACCGAGATGTAATTTCCATCCAATTTTAAAACATTTCACATACATTTGTATCGTCCCTAAAACAAGCCTACGAAGCCCAAATCATGTATGGGAAGTGGTTTGGGACTAAACTGAAAACTTTAGAAAATTTTACAGAACTTAGAAAATTTTTTCATGTTACATGGTTCACACGCTCATGTGGTCTAAGGGACACGTCCGTGTGACCGTTAGACACGCCCATGCTACAGGCCGTGTTCAAAATAGGGAGCTCTCTGACTTGTGCCACATGCCCATGTGCTAGGCCGTGCAGTCAATTTAATTTTCCTGATTTTTCATAAAATAGGTGTTGACTTCACACAGCAGAGACACACGCTCGTGTCCAAAGCCATGTAGCACACACGGCCGAGACACATGCCCGTGTCTCTATCCATGTGATCAATTTTGGGCATTCTATTTTGCATCATTTAAGATGCAGGGGACACACGGCTGAAACACATGGCCATGGGGCAGACCGTGTGTCGCACATGGCCTAGACATAGGCCTGTATATCTACCCGTGTGGACAAAAATAAGGGTATTTACCAAGCGATTTTGCCATCCTTACTTGTACCAACCTACACAACAACAAGCAATACCAATCCAAGCATATATACAACCAAATCAGCCACAAACAAGATATCAATACCTCATTCACATGCTATCATTTATCACATACAACCATCACATACTTATCAACTCAAACCATGCAAATCTCCCACATCCATGAAAAGCATCATCATATGCATATATATATATATACTTAAACCAATGTTAGCTAATTTTAATAGCCATTTACAAAATGAATTATCAACCAACATAAGCCATCACATTTGGCTAAATCAATTATGACACTTAACAAAATGACCAAGTCCCTATACATGCCATAACTCAAAATATTAGAATCAATGGTACCCAAAATATTAAGTTGATAGTGTGAATAGATCTTTGACAGTTTTCGATTCACGAGCTGGCTTGGTGACACTATAAAACAAGGGAAAAGAAAAGGGGAGTAAGCTATATAGCTCAGTAAGTTCCTATGCAAATAATAAACATTATAATCACACAAGTATCATACAAATATACATGATAAACTTGGCATAAATAGTATCAAGACCTTCTAATCTTAGCTTACTCCTTCATGACCTTGCCGAGGGATTCATTACATATCAAGCTCATTAGTAAATGAGTTTTACGTACGTACCTGTACCAACTTGCAACATAATCATAATCTTTAACAACTTTGACATACTCATATAATTTCCCGTTGAACCACTTGGAATACTAAAGGATACAAGGGAATCTCGCACACACAATACTATACCAAAGCCATATACTAGATATGGTCTTACATGGGATCTCTTATCGATGCCAATAGCTCGACTTGAAACACCTCAAACCCGGCCCATGCGTTATGGCCGGATTTGACATGTCACATGAGAAAAAAAAATATTTAAGTCCTTTTTCATTCGTACGTAAATAGAAATTGATTTGTCAAAATCAAGAAAAACATTTTCTTTGATTTAAAATAATTTGACAATATATATAACTAACTTCGAAGATTGAATGATAAATCGATAAATTTGAACTAATGGTTTTATAAACCGTGACTTTGAAAAAATTATTGATGAAATTTGAGAGAAACTTTTCGGGTTAAAAATATTTATATAAGTTTATCTAAAATCCATTTCTGTATCCATTTTAGAAAATCTTTATTTAAGTTTTTAGAAAAATCCCATTAAAAGTAATTTGAATAGAATATAAATACGTCAAACATAAAGCAAAATAAAATAAACCACAGGCCTTATTACAACATTTAACCCAAAATAGTAAAGTAATAAAGTGAACGATAAAGAAGTCTAAAGTCCAAATAAAACATTTCTGAAGTATGGCCTCCACCGAGTCATCCATGGCCCAAGTCCACGTCACTGAGCATTACCTATAGGGATTAAGAAAAGAAAGGGGGTGAGTTACAAGAACTCAGTGTATAATCCCCTTACCGTCATCCATTGGACTTGAACCCACAAAGCAATATCTTGGGCCTAAGCCCATTTATATAACAATCTTAAAATGAAATGTATGAATGTATGCAACTCAACCCATCCTAGATATCCATCCGCTACACACCACCCGTACCATCCCATCACACCTGTGGGGATCAAGTCAACCCACCCCGCCAAACACACCAATCGCAGGCAAGTTGCCATTTATAATATTTTTGTGGCTGAGCCACCAAAGTCATAATTATGTGTGGCATAGCCACTATACAGATTGTGGCAGAGCCATCAGAATATCATATACGGTAATATAACCGGCACACAGCCTTGGTTAAATATGATCGACACAGAGTCATTAATTCATATGATAGGCACATAACCATTATCAGAATTTTTGGAAGAGCCACCAGAATATGCGGCAGAGCCACCAGAATCAGATTAACAACATTTTTGTGGCAGAGCCACCGGAATCACTTCTCTTCAACATTTTCCCATCCCATGCAAAATTATGTAAATGCATCATACATAGTAAATCATGATATTTACAAATATAAGCAACAATAATTAATTCAGAGATTCATTACAAAAAAATTCAGCCCATTAACACTTTGCAACTCGGCCCATTAGGGGCATTTTCGTAATTCGGCCCATTAGGGGCATTTTCATAATTCGACCTATTAGGGGCATTTTCGTAATTTGGTAATTTTACCCACTAAAGATAATTCGATAATCTCGCAACCCAGGGGTATTTCGATAATTTACCCTCCAAGGGTATTTTGGTAATTTCACAACTTATACTTAATTACTAATTTGGGCATAAAAATTTGAAACTGCCCATCCACGTCATACTAGCTAAATTGACTATAACTCGAGTTAGGAAGCTTGAAATTTAGATCCGTAAATTTTCCCTAAAACTAGACTCACATATCTTCTTACTAAAATTTTTCCAGAAATTTTGGCTTAACCATTTAGTATAGTTTATTCCTTAAAGTTTCTCTTGTTTCACTGTCCAACGATTCTACCTCTCTTCTCTTAAATTCAAATATCTCATTGTATAGTTTTCATATGTTGTTCCCACTTGTTTCTATTGAAATCGGCTCACTGAGGAATCTATAAATATAAAGAATAACTCATAACTCACTTTGTACTATTTTAAACAATATTTACAAGACAGAACAGGGAACCACAAAGTCGATCAGAACCAGCCTCACTAAAATTAAAATATCACAGAATATAAAATTTATTTTCCTTCTCCGTTTCTTCCATATAAAAATAGACACAGTAAGATTTAATTCTATATCTTATTCACTTTTTAAGTCCCTTTCTCCTATTTTTCGTGATTTTTCAAAATCACATCACTACTGCTAACCAAAACTATTTCATTGCAAAGTATGGTTACCACTACGAACATACGCATGCTCGAGTGATCACGGATGCCAGTTTCCCATTTTCTTCGGTATTTCAACCAAATCACAGAACATTTCATGCAAATTTTTAGAGAGATGTGAGATTACACACCATTTCAAACATGTATTCGGAAGGGTATAGGATTACACACCTTATTTGGATTTCCTAAAGAACCACTCTTCGTTGACCCTAGAACAATACCAACCAAAAGTTAGCCTCGAATTTCCAAAAGATTTCATATTACTTACACTTGAATCACTTACCACATGTGATCTCCCTCTACGGAGTCCTGATATTAAACCCCGCCTTCTGACTGCCACCACACTCTCATTTACTGCAACTGATGTTAATGATTACGCTATGAGGGAGTATGGAAAACACCATTTCAGTTTAGAGCAATATGAAATAACCAAATAATGAGGGATACTCATTTGGCTAAGGAGAAAAATGAAAAGATTTGAATAAAAGCACTTACCTGGTTTAATCAAAGAAGAAATGTTCAACTTGCAAGATGGAGAAGAAGAGATGATCAAGATTCAACTTTGAAAATTTGGATTAAAGGAGAAGGAAGAAAGGTTGAAGAATTTTGTGAAAAGAAATGAAAAGATGGAGAAAAGGAGCCTAGGAGTTTTGGCCAAAAATAAGAGAAAATGGTATACCAAGTTGGCTTTATAGTTTCGGCAAGCGAAAAAAAGAAATTAGAGAAAAGAACACAAAAGAATGCAAAAAGGAATTAGGCTTAACAAGCACCAAAATTTTGCCAAAACACTAATGCAAAATTTGGCTACCCCCAAAACCCTTTCCAAACCATGTATCATCTTTACCAAAAGATGAACATTGACCAAACAAGGATCTTTCCAAAACACCTTCCACACTATAAGCCAACATGTTCCTTTATCTTTCCTTTTTCTTTTGATTCTTTCCTTCATTATCCCTTATCTTCCTCCTTACCATAATCCTTAGTCATCTTTCCCAAATTAAAAAGTCTTCCTTACCTTATTAAAGCCTTGACCTACACTTGGGATGAATAGCACAAAAATTAATCAAAAAGCTTGCAATAGATGGGATTCGAACCTCAGACCATTAGTACACTCCACACGCCACTTGCCACTTTATCAATAGACTCCTTGTGCTAGCAAAATGCACACTTATTTCCTTAAGTCTTGATGCCACTTACCTTATCTCCTTAAAGTACTTAAACATAAAAATTTTGCTAAGGCCCAATTTGAACCCAGAACTTCCTAGAACCTCGTAACATTCCAAAATAACCTTCCTAATAAGTCTAACTTGAAATAATGCCGTTCTCAAATTCCTAAAATTTTAAAACGCTTCTACGCTCAAGGCCCAATAGGCCCAATCCTACTAGGCCCAATTTCGAGTCGTTACACGACTATTGTCTTACACGAAATCTCATATCGATGCCATATCCCAGATATGGTCTTACAAGAAATCTCAAATAACCCTAATGTCATGACATTTGTATCCTAACTATTCCTAAGGTTTAACTGGGATTTCTCGCTTGTTGAGCTTTGTCGATTATGTTCGAAGAGTAAATCAAAATTCATACAATATTAAAGCAATTAAAGCATAAATAACAATGCATTACTTACATACAAACTTACCTCGGTACAAAAATAGTAGAAATGGGACCTAATCGTCAAATACTTTATTTTCCCCCGATCTAGGTTCAAACTTCGATTCTCTTAATCTATAGTAGAAAATTTAACTAGTTTATTATTCACATTATTCAATTCAATACAAAAATCTTATTATGGAAAAATTACATTTTTGCCCCTAAACTTTGACATATTTACATTTTGGTCCCTATGCTCATAAAATGAAACGTGTTCAATTTCTTTAATGTACAAGCCTAGCTGAACCATTTTTATAACTATAATAGCCCACAATTTCCATTAAAACACACTTTTACTACATATTTTATAACTTTTACAAATAGGTCCTTTTATGTATTTTTATGAAAAATCACTTAGTAAAAGTTGTTTATCTAACATTAAACATTCATTTTCTACCATTAGACATCAAAAACACAAATTTCCAACAATGGGTCAAACCCTAGACCTTGATTATTTCTTAAATTAATGGTAGAAATAGATAGATCGAGTGATAACGACTTCAAAAATGTAAATAGCATTAAAAATGGGACAAGAATGGACTTGCAATCAAGCCTGAAAGTTGTCCAAACCCTAGCTATGTCCTTCTAATTTTTGGCACAAGGGTGAGAAGATGGACAAGATTTTGGCTTGATTTTCCCTTTTTATTCATTTATTTACCAAATGACCAAAATGCCCTTCATTTAAAACTTTGAAATTTTATCTCACCATGTCTGTTTTTTTCCACTAACTTAACAATTGGTTTAATTACCATATAAGGACCTTCAATTTAAAATTTCATAGCAATTAGACACCTATAGCATGTAGAACTCAACTTTTGTACTTTTTACAATTTAGTCCTTTTAGCTAAATTGAGTGCTCAAACATCAGAATTTGCGAATGAAATTTTTACGAAATCATTTCATAAAACTGTAGACCATAGAAATGTAATAAAAATGAATTGTACTATGTTAGATTTGTGGTCCCGAAACCACTGTTTCGACTAGGCCCACAATCGGGCTGTTACAGTTCGGTAATGCTCCGTAACCCTATTCCGGTGTTGAATACGGGTGAGGCTGTTACAAATCCTATGGTATACCAACTATATCCAATGGATCCACTATGCATGTTGCCAACATATTCAGTCAAACATAGCCAAATAATTAAATTATGTATAAATTTAATGCAAAATAGCACAAAATTGCATTCTTTATCAAATCATGTCCATTATCTTAATATGAACAAAAGTCACCCAATTAACTATTAAATACTCGAAATTAATAATATTTTAAGTAAAAACGTGTCATTAACTACAAAAAAACCTATATAATTTAGAGTTTACAATGACACACCACCGTCTCATGTCACGTACAGAACAAATGAACTCAGTATTAAGGGTACGTCTTCCATTTTAACATTTGCATAGTTTTTGACCAAACATATTCTTATTAATCATTAATACATGCAGAACATACATCGAATGGTCTTATAATAATAATTAAACATGAATAGGGTCTATTTAGTAAAATTTCCAAAACAAGTAGGAATCGATACTAAAACATGGGTATCGATATTTTCCTTACACAATATCGATAGTGTATGAAAAATCAGTACCAAATCAACATTTTGTTTCTTGGCTAAAATCAATACTCAAGAAAATAGCAATGCTTTTAAAAAATACCAGATAAAATGATCCCAAGTATCGATAGTTGTTGTAATAGCCCGTTTTTAGTCAAATCAAATTAGTGGTTTCAGGAACACAAATCTGAGGTCAAAATGATTAATTTATTATTACTTTAATGTCTACAGCATGATATTATGATTGTGTGAAAATTTCATTAAGAAATTTTATCGTTTGAGTGCTTAATTTGATAAAAAGGACTAAATCGCGTAAAGCGTAAAAGTGGAGTTCTATTAGTTAAAGGTGTCTAATAGCTTTGGAATCTTAAATTAAAGGTCCTTATGTGTTAAATAGACCATTTTTAATGTTAGTGGACAAAGATGAACATCTATTAAGTGTTTTAAGTGATTAATTAACAAGGTTAAAATTGTAATTTATTAAATAAGTTAAGGTAAAATAAACCAAACAAAGTTATCATCTTCTTCCTATTCTAATTCTAGTGAATATTTGAAAGGAGAAAAGCCATTGTTAGGGTTCAAGGTTCGGCCAACTATCCTTGTTGCATGTAAGTTCATTTTTGTCCCGTTTCTAATGATTTCTATATTTTTAAAATTGTTACAGCTTAATCTAGCAAGTATAGGGACTAATTTGTAAAATTATTAAAGGTTTAGGGTTTTTCCATTGATGAATATAGGTGTATTTTGATGTTTGATGATAGAAAATGTATGTTTGTTGTTAGATAAACAATATGTAAAGTGATTTTTAATAAAATTTTCAATTAGGAATTAAATTGAGAAATATGGAAATTTTGTGGTTAATTTATGAAATAAATGAAAAATATGGGCTGCTATGGGTCTATGTGAATTCGGCTAGCATAGGTAGGGACTTAATTACATGAATTTGTATTTTTTATGAGTTAAGGACTAAATTGTAAAAATGTTGAAATATTAGGGGAAAAAGTGTAAAGTTGCCACAATATGCAATTTGGGCTAAATTGAATAGAATGATAATTAAATAAGCTAAATTTGATTACATATAGATTAAGAAAAGTGAAGTTCGAGTTTAGATCAGGGAAAAACAAAGTGTTGGACTAATCGACTTATTTCATCGTTTTTACATTCGTGGTAAGTTTGTATGTTAATAAGAATTAATATAATTATGCTATAAATGCTTTATTATTGAATTATTTGTGAATACGACCTTGCGGATATGTTCGACAATGATTCAGCAAATGAGAAATCCCGATTGAACCTTAGGAATAGATTAGGATACAAATGACATGTCATTAGGGGTTATATAATTTGGGTGCTGGTCCGTACATCCTACCGGTGGCTGAGTTATTCGGCATGTGTTGCGGATTCTCGTCAGCTTGTGTGAGCAGCACTGTGTAGCTACGTCACGACCGTCAGCTTGTGTGAGCAGACCAGTTGATAGCTCAAGAGTGAGCATTATATGTGATATGAGATTGAGATAGCTTCGACTATGTATTGGCACTTAGGGTGCGAGATTCCCGAGTATCTGATAGTATTCCAAATGGGTCAACGGGTATGTTAAAGATATAGATGAGTATGAGATTAGTACGAGATGGTACAGGTATGCACATGAACCATATAAGCTTTGAATCGAAGAATTTTGTGAATTTCACATCTAACCTTGTAAATGATCTTGTGATAGGTTTGTGAATTAATATGTGAGAAAAGGTTACGATGCTTACCTTGCGTATGTACTGGATACAAAAGTGTCTGAATCGAAGATTGAATCAGTGCCAGTAGTTTGTAAATATCTGGATGTGTTTCCAGAAGTGTTGACTGGGTTGCCACCGATTAGAGAAGTCGAGTTTGCCATTGAATTGGTACCGGGAACATCACCGATATTGGTAGCTCCATACAGAATGGCTCTGCCAGAATTGAAAGAATTGAAATCTCAGTTGCAAGAGTTAACAGATAAAGGTTTTACACAACCTAGTTTTTTGCCCTGAGGTGCACCAGTGTTGTTTGTAAAGAAGAAAGATGGATCAATGAGATTGTGTATTAATTATCGTCAACTCAACAACGTTACGATTAAAACTAAGTAACCGTTTCCAAGAATTGACGATTTATTTGATCAATTGAAAGGAGCAACAGTATTTTCAAAGATTGATTTGAGATCTGGCTATTATCAGTTGTGAGTTAAAGATTCAGATGTGCCAAAGACTGCGTTCAGAACAAGGTACAGGCATTATGAATTTCTTGTTATGCCTTTCGGGTTAACTAACGCCCCTGCAGTTTTTATGGATCTGATGAATAGAATCTTTATATCGTATTTAGACAAATTTGTTCTGTATTCATTAATGACATTCTGATCTATTCCCGAGACGAGTCTGAGTATGTTGAACATTTGAAGATTGTGTTACAAACTTTAAGAGATAAGCAATTATTTGATAAATTCAACAGATGTGAGTTTTGGCTCCGAGAGGTTGGATTTTTGGGGCATATTGTTTCAACAAAAGGTATCCAAGTTGATCCGAGCAAGATTTCAGCAGTTGTTGACTAGAAACCACCAAGAAACATATCTGAAGTCAGAAGTTTTTTAGGATTAGTTGGCTACTATCGACGTTTTGTAAAAGGATTCTCGATGATTGCTACACTGATGACTCGATTACTATAGAAAGATGTGAAGTTTGAGTGGTCTGAGAAATGCCAACAGAGTTTTGAAAAGTTGAAAGCGCTGTTAACTTAGGCACCAGTTTTAGTTCAACCTGAGTCTGGTAAAGAGTTTGTGATTTCTAGTGACGCGTCATTGAACAGTTTTGGTTTTGTTTTGATGCAAGAGGGCAAAGTGATAGCTTATGCTTCTAGACAGTTAATACCTCATGAAAAGAATTATTCGACGCGCAACTTAGAATTGGCCGCTATTGTATTTGCATTGAAAATTTGGCGACATCATTTATTTGGTGAGAAGTGCCATATCTTTACCAACCACAAGAGCTTGAAATATCTAATGACTCAAAAAGATTTGTATTTGCGACAAGGAAGATGACTCGAGTTGTTAAAAGACTATGAATTGGTGATTGATTACCATCAGGGGAAAGCGGATGTAGTCATGGATGCTCTGAGTAGAAAATCTTAATTTTCTTTGCGAGTGATGAATACTCAATTAATTTTGTCTGATGATGGTTCGATTTTAGCTGAGTTAAAAGCTAAACCGTTACTTTTCAGCAAATTTGTGAAGCTCAGAAATGTGACGATGAGTTTCAAGCTAAAAGAGTACAATGTGATTCGACTATAGATTCAGAGTATCAGATTGGATCCGATGATTGTTTTATGTTTCGAAATAGAATTTGCATACCGAGAAACTCTGAGCTTATTCAAAAAATTCTACACGAAGCACATAATTGTTATTTATCTGTTCATCCAGGAGTACTAAAATGTACAATGATTTGAAACAATTATATTGGTCGTCGGGCATAAAACGAGACATTTCAGAGTTTGTGTCGAGATGCTTGATTTACCAACAAGTCAAAGCTAAGCATCAAGTGCCTTCGGGATTACTACAGCCTGTGATGACATCAGAGTGGAAATGGGATAGAGTTATGATGGATTTCGTATCGACATTAACCCTTAAGAATCTTAATATTAATAAAAGGTAATGGCTCCGCTGGGTGGAATAACCGAGCCAGAAAAAAATATTTTAGATAAAAAATGAGTTGAAACGAAAGGAAAACAGAATACTTTTTAAATATCACCTGATTCCTTCAATATATATAGTGTAATCAAATTGATTCCTACCTTAAGTATTGGATCTCCTATCTCAGTTATCTTAGTTAAGAAGAGTCATGGAAAGAACAGGCTCAAAATCACGATCAATTCCTTTTTCAAATCCCGCTACGATTGCACGAGCTCTTCACGTGTGCCATAAATGACCCACGAATAGGAAGAATCCTAGAACAAAAAGAGAGGTAGCTAACCAACTTCTCGGAGAGACATCTGTCTTTGAAAAAGAAAGATGTTGTTTGGGTTGTCATTGATCGACTGATGAAATCTGCACACTTCATTCTTATACGTACATATTTTTCACTTGATAGACTAGTTGAGATGTACATCTCTGAGATAGTTAGATTGCATGGGGTGCCAGTTTCTATTATTTTGGATAGAGATCCAAGGTTTACATCATAATTTTGGAAGAAATTACAAGAAGCTTTGGGTACGTGGTTGCACTTTAGTATCGGATTTCATCCCCAAACCGATGGATAGTCTAAGAGAGTAATTCAGATTCTCGAAGATATGCTTCGTTGCTGTGTTTCAGATGTCGAAGGTAATCGAGAAAAATATTTACCATTGGTTAAACTCGCATATAACAAAAATTTTCAATCGAGTATAAAGATGGCACTGTATGAAGCATTTTATGGTCGCAAATGCCGAACTCCGTTGTACTGGACCAAGCTTAGTGAGAAAAAGATTCACGAGGTTGATTTGGTTAGAGAGGCTAAAGATAAAGAGAAAGTAATTCACGACAGTTTGAAAGCAGCTTCTGATTGACAAAAATCGTATGCGGATTTGAAATGCAAAGACATTGAATTTCAAATCATCGACAAAGTTTTTTTTGAAAGTATCTCCGTGGAAGAAGATTCTTTGATTTGGTCATAAAGGCAAATTAAGTCCGCGATTTATCGGGCCGTATGAAATTATCGAGAGAATAGGGCAGTGGCATATTGACTAGTTTTACCTTCATTATTAGAAAAGATTCACAACATATTTCTTGTTTTGATGTTGCGTTGATATAGATAAGATCCATCAAGCGTAATTTCTCCGTCAAAGATTGAAATTCAACCTGATATGACATATAGCGAAGAACCGATCAGAATTCTAGCTCGAGAGATTAAAGAGTTGAGAAATAAAAACATAGCTTTGGTGAAGGTTTTGTGGCAACTTCATGGGGTTGAAGAAGCTACGTGGAAACCCGAGGAAGCTATGAGAAAACAGTACCCTAATCTCTTTTCTGGTAAGATTTTCGGGGACGAAAATTCCTAATTAAGGGGGGAGAGTTGTAACAACCGATTTTTAGTCAAATAGGAACAGTGGTTTTGGGACCACAAATCGGAGGTTAAAATGATTAATTTATTATTATTTTAATGTCTACAACATGATAGTATGACTGTGTGAAAATTTCGTTAAGAAATTTTATCGTTTGAGTGCTTAATTTGATAAAAAGGACTAAATCACGTAAAGTGTAAAAGTGGAGTTCTATTAGTTAAAGGTGTCTAGGAGCTATGAAATCTTAAATTAAAGGTCCTTATGTGGTAAATAGACCATTGTTAATGTTAGTGGACAAAGATGGACATCTATTAAGTGTTTTAAGTGATTAATTAAACAAGGTTAAAATTGTAGTTTATTAAATAAGTTAAGGTAAAATAAACCAAACAAAGTTATCATCTTCTTCCTATTATATTTCCACTAAAAATTTGAAAGGAGAAAATCCATTTTTAGGGTTCAAGGTTCGGCCAACTATCCTTGGTGCATGTAAGTTCATTTTTGTCCCGTTTTTAATGATTTCTATGTTTTTGAAATCATTGCAGCTTAATCTAGCAAGCCCGGGACTAATTTGAAAAACTGTTAAAGCTTTAGAGTTTTTCCATAGATGAATATAGGTGTATTTTGATGTTTGATGATAGAAAATGTATGTTTGTTGTTAGATAAAGAACATTTGTAAAGTGATTTTTAGTAAAATTGTCAATTAAGGATTAAATTGAGAAATGTGGAAATTTTATGGTTAATTTATGAAATGAATGAAAAATACCGGCTAGCATGGGTAGGGACTTAATTGCATGAAATTGTAATTTTTTATGAGGTAAGGACTAAATTGTAAAAATGTTGAAATATTAGGGGCAAAAGTGTAAAGTTGCCATAAAATGCAATTTGGGCTAAATTGAATAGAATAATAGTTAATTAAGCTAAATTTGATTACATATAGATAAAAAAAGCAAAGTTCGTATTTAGATCAGGGGAAAAACAAAGTGGTGGACTAATAGACTCATTTCATCATTATTGCATTCGAGATAAGTAATAAGCATTAATATAATTGTGTTATAAACGCTTTATTATTGAATTATTTGTGAATACGACCTTGCGGATATGTTCGACGATGATTCAGCAAATGAGAAATCCTAGTTGAAACTTAGGAATAGATTAGGATATGAATGACATGTCATTAAGGGTTATGTGATTTGGGTGCTAGTTTGTACATCCTACCGGTGGCTGAGTTATCCGGCATGTGTTGCAGATTCTCATCAGCTTGCTTGATCAGCACCATATAGCTATGTCATGACCGTTAGCTTGTGTAAGCAAACCCGTTGATAGGTCAAGAGTAAGCATTATATGTGATATGGGATTGAGATAGCTTCGGCTATGTATTGGCACTTAGGGTGTGAGATTCCCGAGTATCTGATAGTATTCCAAATGGTTCAACGGGTATGTCAAAGATATGGATGAGTATGAGATTAGTATGAGATGGTATAGGTATGTACATAAACTGTATATGTAACACCCCAAACCCGGCCTAGAAGTTAGGCCCGAATCTGACGTGTCACATCAAAGGCATAATTCAAACGATTTTGCTAATTAAAAATTTTAGGCCCAAAAGCCCAAAATCCTTGAGTCTTGTTAAGTAAATAAAAAAAAACCCATTTTATAATTTTAAGTACTTTAGAAACCAAGTTTAAACGTAAGAAATTTACTCAGGTTTAATAATTAAGTAAACAGTTGAAACAACAAAACCCGAAGTCTAAAGTCAAAACAGAGTACAAGGCTTTATTACATCCAATGAAAATAAGCAATTAAAACTATGACTTTTGAAACATATAAATAAAACTTTAAACATCTCTTAGTGCGGCCATCTCTGAGTTTTCTCCCTCGTCGAGCCATTTACTGAGGATCACCTGAAACATTAAATAAAGGGTGTGAGTTTCGAAACTCAGTGTGCACAACCCTTGGCATTCAATTCAATATATAATTATCACATTGGCCTGAGCCCTATCAAAATTGGTGGTCTTGGGCCTTGGCCCACAATGACCTCATATCATATCATATCATATGCAAAACAAGGCAATGCAAAACCCTCCCCAAAAATCCATCAGCTACACACCATTTCCCTTCCAACCCTACACACCTGTGGGGATTTCTAAATCGACCCACCCATCCTCTACACACCAAAGGTAGCACTCATAGCGGCACTACTCAACGTTGCAGCAAAGTTGCTAATCATATAATGAGCTTAAAGCCACCGGTGGATCCATGGTCGTCGAGCGACTATGTGATCCTCAAATCTTCCTCCGTACCATAATTCCCACCCTTATGCATTCTAACCAGAATATCTTATGAATCAACATGCACATGAGTAACATCCACAAAACTCTTACTCATCACATAGGGGTATTTTCGTCATTTCACAACCCAAGGGTATTTTTGTAAATCTACTCTACAGGGGTATTTAGGTAATTTTGCAAAATAGAGGTACGTTGGAAATCTTGTAAATTAGGGATGTTTTGGTAGTTCTGCAAACCAAGGGTATTCTAGTAATTCCATAATTCGGGGCTATTTTAGTGATTTTGCAAATCTAAGGATGTTTTGGTAATTTTCAAACTAAGGGTATTTTGGTTATTTTCAAACTAGGGGTATTTGGTCCCTCTCGGGTTTTAGTTATGAACTTTTACCCATTAACAAGTCCTTGAGGCTAAAGTGAACAGACACTGTGCACCAGGTAGGATTCTAGAGAAGAGTAGGTGGGCCGCTTAAGTACCAAGCTCTCCCTAGATCCAAATCCTAGACATGCACATGCCCATTACCACACTCTAACCTAGCGGCTTGTCCACAGACATGTTTAATTATTAGAAAGTCTTATGCGGTTTAAGAGTTGTTTAGTACTACACCTAAAGTCCATAAAACCCTAGCATAGTAGTCTACGTCCCTATAAAGCCCATCAACCCATTTAACGTTCATATAACCCATAATGACCACATCACATTTTTATGGCCCACTAGGCCCAAATCTCAGTCATATGGCCCATTAGGCCCAAAAAAATCCAGATCATGTAACATGCATGCCTAACCCAATTCTTATAATCAAATTAATCCATTTCATCAAACTTAGCCTCAGGGCCCACCGGGCCCATTTAGCTATTTTCGGCTTTTCGGCTTTCCGGCATTGTCGGTATGTATGTGTAGTGTTCGTACACACCTGGTTATCACGACGTGCTATTCTATCCTTAGCCTTGAACCTACAACCAACCAACCTTCAATCAACCACTCATACTTAATCAAATATTTACTCAAAAGCCGAAACCTTACCGTAACCTTACCGTTCGCCACTGGATTCTAATAGCCCTTCCTTAGCTACTATTCGCGAATATCCCTAGATCTGCACCTAAACATATATCATCAAAATCAAGTGACTCATTCTTCACATAAGTCACCCCTATAAGCCATACCTACATTCGGCCATTCACTTAATCCACCATTGAGTTGAGTACACTTACCCTAGCTAACGATCCTACCACGCTTGCGATCTTTGAACCTTATCCTTGTTATCATGGAGTTAACGACAGGATATTTAGATAGCCTTTCGGCTTTTGCATGCAAAAGAGGTTAACTGAATACTTACCAAATCCACTTTCAATCCTGCGGCCTAAATTCGGCTTTTGAGATTAGTATGGTGACAGAGACAATTCGTCACCATTAGGGAGAAGAAGAGGAGAAGTGATCGGACAGAACTAAAGGTGAACAAGAGAAGAAATTTAAAAAGAGAAGGTGTGGGGAATTCAACTAGAGAGAAAAACCAAAATTTTCGAAAAGGAATGATGGTTTTTTTCCAGCAAATGGAAGAATTCAACTAAGGGGGAGAAAAAGAAATGTAATGGAACCCAAGAAACCTCTCCAAGGAATTCGGCACCTCCTTTTATAGCCAATAGCCGAATCCTACCTTCCCCCACAGTCCAATTCGGCACCAACTCTTCCCACCCCTTATCTCCTAATTTTTCTCCATGATATCTCCCTTATCTCATCCAAAATTCCCTCCTTTATCAGCTCACAAGACCTATTCAAACACTTTAACAGAAGAGTCAAAATTCTACACAACTCTGGCCGTCCACTAAGACAAATAAACACTCAAAAAATAGCTTACCACTACTGAACCTTGGACCTCTTTACGCCACCTTGTAGCTCTCCTAGTGACGCCACCTTGCCACTAGATCACAAGCCCATTTGTGTCCTATTTTCCCCTTAATCTGCTTAAGAGGCCTAATGCCTGAGACTAAGGTCCACTAAAGCAAGAAAAATAAAATTTTCCCTATGGTCATCCCTATCTCTAAGACTTCAAATAATCCTGATAATACCTTAAAATTAATATTCTAAGTGCTACTCATACATACCAACCTCAGTGCATAGAAATTTAAAGTTTCGAGATTTTTGGGGCGTTACAATCCAATAGGCCCAAATCTACTAGGCCCAAATTCGGGGCGTTACAATTCTACCTTCTTTAACAAAATTTCGTCCTCAAAATTTCCAACTAACTATCAATCGTACTACCTAAGTCTCACCACTATGCTTTCGCTGCGCACTTTAATTCTAAAGCAAAAATAAACACTCTGTATACTACAGTAGGGTATGCACCATTATTCGCATCTGGAGCGTCTTCGTCCCCTTGGCGACGTGCTGCATAGACCAAAGCTGGCTGCCTCATGTCCGCATAACCTGCACCTCTACCTGGTGCTCCACGACCACGTTCATTACCATTATCGCCCCTGGCTTGTCCACGGCTCCTTGGTGGTTGTTGACCACCCCTTTTGTGGTTGAAAATTACCTCTGCCATCAGCTCTCTCCTGATTTGGCCTTCTCGGGTACTCTCTAATCCTATGTTCCATAGATCCACAGCTCAAACAAGCTCCTATTCTCCTCCAACATTCACCCATATGCCCTTTTCCACACACAACACAAGGTGGTATCCCTATAACAGCCCGATTTAGGGCCTAGTCGGAACAGTGGTGTGAGACCACAAATTCAAAGTAGTAAAATGAGTTTTCATAAAATTTTAGATGTTTGCATGATATTATGAAAGTTTCATGTGGAAATTTTATGAAAATTTTCATTAAAGGGTTCATTAGGACTAAATTGCAAAAGTTGCAAAATATGAGTTTTCAGAAGATTTTTGTATTAAATAGCTTTAGAATATTAATTAGAAGTCCTTAAATAGCAATTTTCCCAAATTATAATTTTTGGACAAAAATGGACAAGAGTTAGTAAATGGTGAATTTTTAAAGAGAATGGTATTTTGGTCATTTATCAATTAAATGATTAAAAAGGGAAAAAGATGATAAAAATTCTTATTCATCTTCTTCCTTATGCCAAAAATTGAAGATACTCCATAGGTAGGGTTCTTCAAATTTTTGAAGCTTGCAAGTAAGTGTATCTTAGCCCTTTTTTAATATTCTTCGTATTTTTAGAGTCCTCGTATTATGAATTAGCTAATTATAGCGATAAGTTGAGCTAGAATTCATGTTCATAAATCTACCCATGTATGATATGCTTGTAAAATGGTGTTTTAAGAAAGATTACGAGAGTTTGATGTTAGATAAACATCTTTTCCTAAATGAAATTTATGAAAAAGGCTAGTAAGGACTAGTTTGTTATTATTATGAAATTTATCATACATGGTAGAAATAGTGAGAATTTGTTATTGCTATAGTTGAGATAATGAATCAGCTAAGCATGAAGTTTAAGAAAGTGGTATGAAAATTATTTTACGAGCCTAGGGCCAAAAGTGTAATTATGAGAAAGTTTAAGGGCAAATTAGTAATTTTGCCAAAGTATGAGTTAAGAGACAATTTAGTCAATGTGAGTTTTAAATGATCTAAATTATTATTATAGATCAAGAAAAATGAGGCTGGATCAAAACCGAGGTAAGAACAAAGTCGAGGACTAAATTGCATATCTACATACATTTTGTATATCGAGGTAAGTTTGTATGATTTCTAAGCTTTATGATTACTATCATTGAATTGCTTAGTATAATGTACATTATTACCATAGAAATGCTTAATGCTATGTTAAATAAAGAAATCAATGAGATTAAGCATGAAAAAGTCCCGATTGAAGTTGAATTACTTAGGATACTCGAACTACCACATGAGATAAGAAAGTCCGTATAAAACCAAGCCAAGGCATGGCATCGGCAATCAAGCAAAGTTATCATGTAAGTCCAAGACAAGTCTTGGCATTGAAGAGTTATTATGAGATGAAGACCCATGTAAGCCTAAGCCAAGGCATGGCATTGGTGAGTCTCCAAGCAAAGATGTCATGTAAGCCCAAGACAAGTCTTGGAATTGGAAAGCTATCATGAGATAGAGATCCCATGTAAGTCCAAGCCAAGGCATGGCATTGGTGAGTAACAAGAAAGATTTCATGTAAGTCCAAGCCAAGGCTCGGCATTGACTAGTTCATCGGTAAAGATACCAAATAAGACCATGTCAAGACATGGCAATGGTAAGTTCCTAAGAGAACACACAAGGAAGACTTTGAGTAAGTCCATGTCAAGACATGGCATCGATACCAAGATGAAAGATCCCATGTAAGACCATATCTAGGATCTGGCTTTGGCATCAAGTTATATGTGGGATGAGATTCAGTATCCTCGGTTATTCATAGAAATTCATAGGGCAAATGAGTAAAGCTTAAATGAGATAGCAAGAAATTAAGTAAGCGAAGCTATTATCAAGTTGGAAATGAGTATTATTCATGTTATGAATGATGAATTAGAGATTATGATTATTATAGTAAAGTATGCTGATCTATGTGATCAAGTGATACAGGTACCTTGTTTACCTCACGAGCATAAGACTAGTAAGTATCATGAGATATGTAGGAATCAGTAAGAGTAAGTAAGTTTAAATAGCTGAAATTATGATGCCATTGTTTATGCCAAATGGTTTATTTTAAACAAGTATGTTGCTATGTGCATTATATGCAAACTTACTAAGCTAAATGCTTACGTCTTTTATTCTCTCTTTCCATGTAGTCCCGCCAAGCTAATCTCGTAGATCATCGTCATAGGAGCTCGAAGCACACTATCAATCACTATTTTAGTATAGCCAAGATGTTTATATTAAGTATGGCATGTATAGGAAACATTTCATTTTGAGAATGTCTTAAAAAGGGGAAAAGTATGGGCTAATAAGTTTATTATTCTTTTGTATATGGCTAAGTGATTGGCCAAGATTGACTAAGTATGTATGTTTATTGATATCAATGAAGCATGTAGTATTGTTCATGAAAGATGTAGTAATTTGAGTTGTTGAATTGAACATAAGATTGATCTTGATTTCAAGGTGGCAATTGGCTTGGTAAATAGCCTACAAGTGCCCACACGGATAGACACACGGGCGTGGGCCTAGGCCGTGCGTCCCTTGCACCTTAGTACCTTAAGTCCGTATAGACCACGGGCTAATCCCACGGCTATTTGTATAGGCCGTGTGTGACACACGGTCAGAACATGGGCGTGTGCCCCGGGCCGTGTGAATAAGTCAGTATATCAAGGTATAGCACACGATCTAAGTCCAGGGGCTTGTTAAGACCGTGTGAATATAGTCAGTGTCGACCATGGTTGGAAGACATGGGCCTGCCTTAGTGGTACACGGGCGTGTCCCAAGCCACATGGGCGTGTGACCCCTGTTTTAAGGAAAAGTTTTCGATCAAGTTCTGAAAGTTTCCAAATATTCATTTAAGGCCTCGTAGGCCCATGAAATGTATGATTAGACTAAGAATGAGAAGTTTTAATTCAGAACAAAATTTTACAGCCCGTAAGTGCATGTTTAAGAAAGTTCAAGCATAGTAATGTCTCGTATCCATTCTCAGCCTTGGACTCGGGTATGAGGTGTTACATTTAGTGGTATCAGAGCTACAGTTTAGTCAGTTCTAGGACTAAAGTAGCACGAGCACGAGTCTAGCTATACATGCCATACGCAAGAATGTTTTTATAATGATAGTGTGACGACTCCTGACGACTTAAATTATGTTTATACGTATAGTAAATGGATCCCAAAAAAGCTGTGGTGATGATGTAAAAAGTAACGCACCAGCTTTCGCTGAAGGGACGGTACCGAACGAGAATTAGAATAGATCCACTACGATGAGTCAAGAAGGAGGAAAAGAGGCTAGAGAAGCCTTCCTTCATATGATAAGCACATGGTATACGGAGCTCGTTCATACGAACCCGAATGCACAAGCCCCTCTACCCCTGCCTATACGATAACCTATCCCAGTAGCCCTTCAAATAGTAGAGGTGGCAAGAGGAATTAAGCCTCTAGTTGATAGAATCAGGAAACATGGGGCAGAAGAATTCTGGGCTAGAAAAGATGATGATCCGGAAAAGGCTGAGTTCTGGATAGAAAATACTATCAGGGTATTTAATGAGTTGTCATGCACACCTAAAGAATGCATGAAGTGTGTAGTCTCTGTTTTAAGAGATTCTGCTTACCAATGGTGGAACACCCTTCTGTCGGTGGTACTGAGGGAAAAGGTCACATGGGAATTTTTCCAAGAAGAGTTCAAGAAAAAGTATATCAGTCAAAGATTTGTCGATCAGAAGAGAAAGGAATTTCTACAGTTAAAGCAAGGCAAGATGTCTGTAACTGATTATGAGCGTGAATTTGTACGACTCAGCAAATATGATCGAGAATATGTGTCCACTGAGGCCATCATGAGTAAAAGATTTGAAGATGGGATAAATAAGGACATCAAATTGTTTGTTGCTGTCCTAGAACTGAAGGAATTTGTTGTGCTAGTAGAGAGGGCTTGTAAAATCGAAGAGCTAGTAAAGGAGAAGAGAAAATTTGAAATGGAGTCTCGTGACTCCAGAAAGAGACAGTGGAATAAGTCATTCCAATCCTCATCCAAGAAGTCAAGAGATTTTTCCACCCGATCAGCTACTTCCTCTGAGTTTTCAAGGAAGGACAAGAGTAAGCAGTATTTGGGAAATAAAGCATCGACGACTTCAGTTGCTATTGTGGGGAACATCCGATCAGATAGACTCGAATGCCCACTGTGTGGCAGACATCATCTGGGAGAATGCCGAGCACATGAAAATGCATGTTTTAGATGTGGTTCCTAAGACCACTACATAAAGGATTGTCCTGAGATGACAAAAGAAGAGATAACTCAGAACCTGAGATCAGGGAGTATGATTAGAGGAAGACTACAGAGGAACCCAAAAAATAGGGCAAGTGGAAGAGGTAACCCTAGAGAACAGGCTGCGAGACCCGAGGGTAATGCACCTGCGAGAACTTATGCCATTCGAGCTCGCGAAGAGGCATCTTCCCCCGATGTTATTACGAGTACCTTTTCTCTTCATGATATTAAAGTTATTGCTTTAATAGATCCCGAATCCACACACTCTTACATTTACATGAAACTAGTATCTATTATCAGCATGCCTATAGAGTCTATAGAATTTATGATTAAGGTGTCCAATCCTTTAGGCAAAAGTGTGTTAGTTGGTGAAGTATGTAATGATTGCCCATTAATGATTAAAGGTCATTGTTTTAAAGCAAACGTTATGTTGCTACCATTTGATGAGTTTGACATCATTCTTGGTATAGATTGGTTGACCACTCATGATGTAATAGTAAATTGTGGGAAGAAGTACCTTGAGATGAGATGTGAGAATGGGGACATTCTCCATGTAGAATCAGATGAACAAGGTGGATCGCCGGTAATGATTTCTCACATGACAGCACAGAGATATATAAGAAAAGGATATGAGACATATCTTTCCTTTGTAATGAATGCTAGAGAAGCAGAGCTAAAGATCGAGTTAGTGCCAATAGTATGTGAGTACTTAGATGTTTTTCCTGAAGAGTTACCAAGATTACCTCCAGTTAGAGAGGTTGAGTTCAATATTGAGCTAGCTCCTGGTACTGTACCAATATCTATTACCCCTTATAGAATGGCTCCAACAGAATTAAGAGAGCTGAAGATACATTTGCAAGAGTTGAAAGATAAAGGTTTTGCAAGATCAAGTTGTTCACCATGGGGTGCTCCAGTTTTATTCGTGAAAAAGAAAGATGGCACCATGAGATTGTGTATAGATTACCGTCAGCTTAATAAAGTGACGGTGAAGAACAAGTATCCATTGCCAAGGATCGATGATTTGTTCGATCAATTGAAAGGAGCCACTGTGTTCTCCAAAATAGACTTGAGATCAGGGTACTACCAGTTGAGAGTAAAGGATTCAGATGTTTCCAAGACCGCTTTTCGAACAAGGTATGGGCATTATGAATTTTTAGTTATGCCCTTTGGATTGACTAATGCTCCTGCGGTATTCATGGACCTAATGAACCGCATCTTTATGCCATACCTCGACAAGTTTGTAGTCGTTTTTATTAACGACATATTGATTTATTCTTGAGATGAGATCGAGCATGCTGAGCACCTACGGACAGTTTTATAGATTCTACGAGAGAATCAGTTGTATACCAAGTTCAGTAAAACTGAATTTTGGCTTAAGGAGGAAGGATTTCTGGGACATATTGTCTTGAGAGATGGAGCCTGAGCGGATCAAAGTAAGATTTCGGCTATAATGGACTGGAAACGACCGAGGAATATCACTGAGATTAGAAGCTTCCTAGGTCTAGCTGGCTATTTCAAACGATTCGTCAAGGGGTTTTCAATGATTGCAACCCCTATGACGAAATTGTTACAGAAAAATGTGAAGTTTGAGTAGATAGAAAGATGCCAACAAAGTTTTGAGAAACTGAAAGCATTGTTGACAGAAGCTCCAGTTTTAGTACAACCCGTGATGGGGAAAGAATTCACAATTTACAGCGATGCATCCTTAAATGGGTTAGGTTGTGTGCTTATACAAGAGGGCAAAGTGATTGCTTATGCCTCAAGACAGTTGAAGCCTCACGAGAAGAATTATCCAACACACGATCTGGAATTGGCTACCATGGTTTTCGCATTGAAGATATGGAGACACCATCTATATGGTGAAAGATGTCGAATTTTCACCGATCACAAAAGTTTGAAGTACTTAATGACGTAGAAAGAATTGAATCTAAGACTGCGAAAATGGTTAGAGTTAATAAAAGACTATGAGTTGGTTATTGACTACCATCCAAGTAAGGTGAATATGGTCGCTGATGCTTTAAGCAGAAAATCCCTATTTGCATTAAGAGTAATGAATTCACGATGACTTTATCCAACGATGGTTCTATTCTAGCTGAGTTAAGAGCTAGACCAATGTTCCTCCAAGAGATCTTTGAGGCTCAGAAAGAAAATAATGAATTGCAAGCAAAGAGAGCTCAGTGCGGGTCAGATGTTGAGTCTGATTTTTAGATTGGTTCAGATGGAAGTCTGATATACAAAGATAGAGTTTGTGCACCAAGAAAGGAACAGCTTATTCAGAGAATTTTGCATTAGGCACATAACGGATGTTTATCTGTACATCCAGGTAGTACCAAAATGTATTATGACCTGAAGCAATAGTATTGGTGGCCGAGAATGAAGAAAGATATTTCAGAGTTTGTTTCTAAATGCATGATTTGTCAGCAAGTAAAGGCTAAACACCAAGTACCTTTGGGTTTGCTTCAACCTATTTTAGTTCCCGAGTGGAAATGGGACCGTATCACTATGGATTTTGTAACAGGTTTACCGTTGTCACCGAGCAAGGAAGATGCTATATGGGTTGTAGTTGATAGACTCATGAAGTCAGCCCATTTTATACCTGTACGAGTGGATTACTCACTCGACAACCTGGCAAGCTTGTATGTTTTTGAAATAGTAAGACTTCATGGAATTCCCTTGTCAATCATATCAGATAGAGATCCGAGATTCACATCCAGATTTTGGAAGAAGTTACAAGAGTCCCTGGATACAAAATTGAGCTTTAGTACAGCTTTTCATCCTCAAACCGATGGACAATTGGAGAGGTTAATACAAGTACTCGAAGATATGGTCCAGTGTTGTATTCTTGAATTCCAAGGTAGTTGGGAAAAGTTTCTTCCATTGGTATAATTTGCATACATAATAGTTTTCAGTCGAGCTTAAAGATGGCGCCTTATGAAGCTTTGTACGGACGTAAGTGCCAAACGCCTTTATATTGGACTAAACTTAAGGAAAACCAAATTCACGGAGTTGACTTAGTTAGAGAAACTGAAGAGAAAGTGAAAGTGATACGAGAGTGTTTAAAAGTTACAGCAAACAGACATAAATCCTACTCAGATTTAAGAAGAAAAGAGATAGAGTATCAAGTTGGGGATAAAGTTTTCTTGAAAGTGTCACCATGGAGAAAAGTTCTAAGATTTGGCCGGAAAGGCAAGTTGAACCCACATTTCATTGGACCATATGAGATTACTGAGAGAGTTGGGTCGGTAGCTTACCGATTGGCTTTGCCATCTAAGTTAGAAAAGATACATGATGTGTTTCACGTGTCAATGTTGAGACGCTACCGATCAGATCTTTCACATGTAATTACCCCGTCAGAGATAGAGATTCATTCCAACATGACTTATGGTGAAGAACCAGTTAAGATTTTAGCTCGAGAAGTCAAGCAGCTAAGAAATAAAAGTATTGCCCTAGTGAAAGTATTGTGGCAAAGACATGGGATAGAAGAAGCTACATGGGAACCAGAAGAAAGCATGAGAAATCAGTACCCAAACCTATTTGCTGGTAAGAAATTTGAGGACGAAAATCCCTAAGGGGGGAGAATTGTAACAGCCCGATTTAGGGTCTAGTCGAAACAGTGGTGTGAGACCACAAATCTGAAGTAGTAAAATGAGTTTTTACAAAACTTGAGATGTTTGCATGATATTATGAAAGTTTCATGTGGAAATTTTATGAAAATTTCCATTAAAGGGTTCATTAGGACTAAATTGCAAAAGTTGCAAAATATGAGTTTCTAGAAGCTTTTTGTATTAAATAGCTTTAGAATACTAATTAGAAGTCCTTAAATAGAAATTTGCCCAAATTATAATTTTTGGACAAAAATGGACATGAGTTAGTAAATGGTGAATTTTTAAAGAGAATGACATTTTGGTCATTTATCAATTAAATGATTAAAAAGGGAAAAAGATGATAAAAATTATTATTCATCTTCTTCCTTGTGCCAAAAATTGAAGAGACTCCATAGGTAGGGTTCTTCAAATTTTTGGAGCTTGCAAGTAAGTGTATCTTAGCCCGTTTTTAATATTCTTCATATTTTTGTAGTCCTCGTATTATGAATTAGCTAATTATAGCTATAAATTGAGCTAGAGTCCCATGTATGATATGCTTGTAAAATGATGTTTTAAGAAAGATTATGAGAGTTTGATGTTAGATAAGCATAATTTCCTAAATGAATTTTTTGAAAAATGCTAGTATGGACTAGTTTGTTATTATTATGAAATTTGTCATACATGGTAGAAATAGTGAGAATTTGTTATTGCTATACTTGAGATAATGAATCAGCTAAGCATGAAGTTTAAGAAAGTGGTATGAAAATTATTTTACGAGCCTAGGGGAAAAAGTGTAATTATGAGAAAGTTTAGAGGCAAATTAGTAATTTTTCCAAAGTATGAGTTAAGAGACAATTTAGTCAATGTGAGTTTTAAATGATCTAAATTATTATTATAGATCAAGAAAAACGAAGCTCGGATCAAAATCGAGGCAAGAACAAAGTCGAGGACTAAATTGCATATCTACATACATTTTGTTTATCGAGGTAAGTTTGTATGATTTCTAAGCTTTATGATTACTATCATTGAATTGCTTAGTATAATGTACATTATTACCATAGAAATGCTTAATGCTATGTTAAATAAAGAAGTCAATGAGATTAAGCATGAGAAAGTCCCGATTGAAGTTGAATTACTTAGGATACTCCATCTACCACATGAGATAAGAAAGTCCGTATAAGACAAAGCCAAGGCATGGCATCGAAAATCAAGTAAAGTTATCATGTAAGTCCAAGACAAGTCTTGGCATTGAAGAGTTATTATAAGATAAAGACCCATGTAAGCTCAAGCCAAGGCATGGCATTGGTGAGTCTCTAAGCAAAGATGTCATGTAAGCCCAAGACAAGTCTTGGCATTGAAAAGCTATCATGAGATAGAGATCCCATGTAAGTCCAAGCCAAGGCTCAGCATTGACTAGTTAATGAGTAAAGATACCAAATAAGACCATGTCAAGACATCGCAATGGTAAGTTCCCAAGGGAACACACAAGGAAGACTTTGAGTAAGTCCATGTGAAGATATGGCATCGATACCAAGATGAGAGATCCCATGTAAGACCATATCTAGGATCTGGCTTTGGCATCAAGTTATATGTGGGATGAGATTCAGTATCCTCGATTTTTCATAGAAATTCATCGGGCAAATGAGTAAAGCTTAAATGAGATAGCAAGAAATTAAGTAAGCAAAGCTATTATCAAGTTAGGAATGAGTATTATTCATGTTATGAATGATGAATTAGAGATTATGATTATTATAGTAAAGTATGCTGATCTATGTGATCAAGTGATACAGGTACCTTGTTTACCTCACGAGCATGAGACTAGTAAGTATCATGAGATATGTAGGAATCAGTAAGAGTAAGTAAGCTTAAATCACTGAAATTATGATGCCATTATTTATGCCAAATGGTTTATGTTAAACAAGTATGTTACTATATGCATTATATGCAAACTTACTAAGCTAAATGCTTACGTCTTTTATTCTCTCTTTCCATGTAGTCCCGCCAAGCTAATCTCGTGGATCATTGTCATCGGAGCTCGGAGCACACTATCAATCGCTATTTTGGTATAGCCAAGATGTTTATGTTAAGTATGGCATGTATAGGAAACATTTCATTTTCACAATATGTCTTAAAAAGGGGGAAAAGTATGAGCTATCAAGTTTATTATTCTTTTGTATATGGCTAAGTGATTGACCAAGATTGACTCAGTATGTATGTTTATAGATATCAATGAAGCATGTAGTATTGTTCATGAAAGATGTAGTAATTTGAGTTGTTGAATTGAATGTGAGATTGATCTTGATTTCCGGGTGGCAATTGGCTTGGTAAATAGCCTTCAAGTGCCCACACGGATAGACACATTGGCGTGTCACCTTAAGTCAGTATAGACCTGGGGCTAATCCCACGGCCGTTTGTATAGGCCATGTGTGACACACGGTCAGAACATGGGCTTGTGCCCCAGGCCGTGTGAATAAGTCAGTATATCAAGGTATAGTACACGGTCTAAGTCGACGGGTGTGTCAAGCCCGTGTGAATATAGTCAATGTCGACCACGGTTGGAAGACATGGGCGTTCTTAGGGGTACACGGGCGTGTCCCAAGCCATATAGGCGTGTGACCACTGTTTTAAGGAAAAGTTTTCGATTAAGTTCTAAAAATTTCCAGATATGTGTTTAAGGCCTCGTAGGCCCATGAAATGTATGATTAGACTAAGAAAGAGAAGTTCTAATTCGAAACAAAATTTTACAGCCCGTAAGTGCATGTTTAAGAAAGTTCAAGCATAGTAATGTCTCGTATCTGGTCTCAGCCTTGGGCTCGAGTATGAGGTGTTACAATCCCGGTATTAGCTATAGCAACAAGGGCCTTAGCTCTAACCGGCCCATTCACTCTGGCCCTCCTTACAGGCCTCTGTTCAGTCCCCATAGCTTCCACGTTCCATTTGTTCTTGCCCTTTTCCTTTTCTCGGTGGAGGCGCTCCTTGTGCTTTACTTCCTCCACTATCTTTGCTTTCTCCACCAAAACCGCAAAGTCCCGCTCCCTCTCGGGAGCTATAAGCACCCTAAGGTTGTCTCTTAACCCATCCTCGAACCGTACACATCTCTCATGCTCTGCTGTGACTATCCCCTTGGCAAATTGACTGAGGCACAAAAACTCAGCCTCATACTCTGCTACCAACTTATCTCCCTGAGTCAAATTCAAAAACCCCTTCCTTCGGGCATCCACATAGGCCACTCCAATGTACTTCCCCTGGAATGTCGACTTGAAGAACTCCCAAGTGATCTGCTCCGGTTGGTTGCCCTCCTTTACGGTCAACCACCACTTATAGGCTTCCTCCCTAAGTAAGGATATCGCCCATTATTCTTTCAGTAGCTTCCAACCAATACTCAGCCCCACTCGGGACCACCCCGCTACTCCTTTGAAAATCTCTGCCCCATTAGCTCGGAGTCGCTCCACGATCGACCCAGACTCCCCGTACCATTATTGGGCCCAACGACCCTTTCTAAGATCCTTAACATGGCTTGCGATACAGCATCTTCCGTAGCGGTAGCCTATTCATATGCTCCCCTTTCAGCTACTGTGAGGCCGGAGCCTCCCCTATTCCAACATTGGGCATATGGCTTGACTCGGACGACCCTGCCTTAATACTTCCATAGCCTTTGTCGCGGCCTCTTGCACTTCTTCTAGCGCTCATCGTTGCATTTTTCTGAATTAAAATTTTATGTAATTAGTACATAGTTCCACTTGTTTAGGGCACATGTCTTATGCGAGTAACCATTTTTTTAAGTTATTACGCGGTCGAGAATCCACTACAGGCTTAAGTCTCCTATGGGCTTAATCTCTAAATGCCTATTTTTAAGTAGCCTATTATCTAAATAGTTCCGTAATTTAAACAAATATAGTACAGAGAACTTACTTGGCTCGACGTCGAGGCTCGGTGAACCACACTTTAAGAATCCTGCAAAAACTTTTTTGTTAAAAAAACCAAAACCTAAGGCCCATTTCAGAGCCCGAGCATTACAATCGGACTCTGATACCACTAATGTAACACTCCAAACCTAGCCTAGAAGTTAGGCCTAAATTTGATGCGTCACATCAAAGGATTAATTCAAATGATTTTGCTAATTAAAAATTTTAGGCCCAAAAGCCCAAAATCCTTGAGTCTTGTTAAGTAAATAAAAAAAATTCCCATTTTATAATTTTAAGTACTTCGGAAACCAAGTTTAAACGTAAGAAATTTACTTATGTTTAATAATTAAGTAAACAGTTGAAACAACAAAACCCAAAGTCTAAAGTCAAAACAGAGTACAAGGCCTTATTACATCCAACGAAAATAAGCAATTAAAACTATGTCTTTTGAAACAAATAAATGAAAATTTAAACATCTCTTAGTGCGACCATCTCTGAGTCCTCTCCCACGTCGAGCCATTTACTGAGGATCACCTGAAACATTAAATAAAGGGTGTGAGTTTCGAAACTTAGTGTGTACAACCCTTGGCATTCAATTCAATATATAATTATCACATTCGCCTGAGCCTTATCAAAATCGGTGGTCTTGGGCCTTGGCCCACAATGACCTCATATCATATCATATCATATCATATGCAAAACAAGGCAATGCAAAACCCTCCCCAAAAATCCATCCACTACACACCATTTCCCTTCCAACCCTACACACCTGTGGGGATTTCTAAATCGACCCACCCATCCTCTACACACCAAAGGTAGCACTCACAGCGTCACTACTCAACGTTGCAGTAAAGCTGCTAATCATATAATGGGCTTAAAGCCACCGGTGGATCCATGGTCGTCGAGCGACTATGCGATCCTCAAATATTCCTTCGTACCATAATTTCTACCCATATGCATCCTAATTAGAATATCATATGAATGTAACATGCACATGAGTAACATCCACAAAACTCATACTCATCACATAGGGGTATTTTCTTCATTTCACAACCCAAGGGTATTTCTATAAATCTACAGGGGTATTTAGGTAATTTTGCAAAATAGAGGTACTTTGGAAATTTTGTAAATCAGGGATGTTTTGGTAATTCTACAAACCAAGGATATTTTGGTAATTCCACAATTCGGGGCTATTTTAGTGATTTTGCAAATCTAAGGATGTTTTGGTAATTTTCAAACTAAGGGTATTTTGGTTATTTTTAAACTAGGGGTATTTTAGTAATTTTACAAATCTAGGGGTATTTGGTCCCTCTCAGGTTTTAGTTATGAACTTTGGCCCATTAACAAGTCCTTGCGGCTAAAGTGAACAGACACTGTGCACCAGATAGGATTCTAGAGAAGAGGAGGTGGGCTGCTAGGGCCGCTTAAGTACCAAGCTCTCCTAGATCCAAATCCTAGACATGCACATGCCTGTTACCACACTCTAACCTAGCGACTTGTCCACAGACATGTTTAATTATTAGAAAGTCTTATGCAGTTTAAGAGTTGTTCAGTACTACGCCTAAAGTCCATAAAACCCTAGCATACTAGTCTACGTCCCCATAAATCCCATCAACCCATTTTACATTCATATAACCCATAATGGCCACATCACATTTTTATGGCCCACTAGGCCCAAATCTCAGTCATATGGCCCATTAGGCCCAAAAAAATCCAGATCATGTAACATGCATGCCTAACCCAATTCATATAATCAAATTAATCCATTTCATCAAACTTAGCCTTAGGACCCACCGGGCCCATTTAGCCATTTTCAGCTTTTCGACTTTCCAGCGTTGTCGGTATGTGTGTGTAGTGTTTGTACACACCTGGTTACCGCGACGTGCTATTCTATCCTTAGCCTTGAACCTACAACCAACCAACCTTCAATCAACCACTTAATCAAATATTTACTCAAAAGCTGAAACCTTACCGTAACCTTAGTGTGCGCCACCGGGTTCTAATAGCCCTTCCTTAGCTACTATTTGCGAATATCCCTAGATCTGCACCCAAACATCCACCATCGTGTTGAGTACACTTACCCTTGCTAACGATCCTAGGACACTTGCGATCTTTGAACCTTATCCTTGTTATCACAAAGTTAACGATAGGACAGTTAGATAGCCTTTTGGATTTTAGCAAAATGTACAAAAGAGGTTAACCGAATACTTACCAAATCCACTTTCGATCCTGAAACATAAATTCAGCTTTTGAGATTAGTATGTGACAGAGAAAATTTGGCACCAATAGGGAGTAAAAGAGGAGAAGTGATTGGCTAGAACTAAAGGTGAACAAGAGAAGGAATTTAAGAAGAGAAGGTTTAGGGAATTCGGCTAGAGAGAAGACCAAAATTTTGGCAAAGGAATAATGGGTTTTTTTCCGGCAAATGGAAGAATTCGGCTAAATGGGAGAAAAAGAAATGTAATGGAACCCAAGGAACCTCTCCAAGGAATTCGGCGCCTCCTTTTATAGCCAATAACCGAATCTTACCTTCCCCCACAGTCCAATTTGGTACCAACTCTTCCCACCTCTCATCTCCTAATTTTTCTCCATGATATTTCCCTTATCTCATCTGAAATTCCCTCCTTTATCAGCTCACAAGACCAATTCAAACACTTCAACAAAAGAGTCCAAATTCCACACAACTCTGGCCATCCACTAAGCAAAATAAACACTCCAAAAATAGCTTACCACTACTCGAACCTTGGACCTCTTCACGCCACCTTGTAGCTCCCCTAGTGACGCCACCTTGCCACTAGACCACAAGCCCATTTGTGTCCTATTTTTCCCATAATCTGCTTAAGAGGCATAATGCCTGAGACTAGGGTCCACTAAAGCAAGAAAAATAAATTTTTCCCTATGGTCATCCCTATCTCTAAGACTTCAAATAATCCCGATAATACCTTAAAATTAATATTCTAAGTGCTACTTATACATACGAACCTCAGTGCACAGAAATTTAAAATTTCAGGATTTTTGGGGCATTACAACCCAATAGGCCCAAATCTACTAGGCCCAAATTCGGGTCGTTACAGTATATAAGCTTTGAATCGAAGAAATTTGTGAATTTCACATCTAACATTGTAAATGATCTTGTGATAGGTTTGTGGATTAATATTAGTTGTTTATTGTTGTATTCAATTGTGTGAATTGTGTATTTGTGGCAAGTTGAGTTTATTACTATACGAACTTACAAAGCTTTATAGCTTACTCTGTTTACTTTTCTGTGTTTTATAGTAAATATCGAAGCTAGCTCGAATTGGGAGTTATTGGAGATTGCATCACACTATCGAGCTTCTACTTTGGTACTTTTGAACTTATGTATTTGGTCATATTGCACGTATAGGAATTATGGTCTTTTTGGTATATAGTTTGGTAATGGACTTAGCCCTTTGAATTGGCATGTAAATTATGAATGGTTTATTAAGTGTATAGCCATGTGATTTGGCTTATTTTGGCAAGCTTGGTGATGTATGTATATATATGTGCAAATGGCCTTTATTATGTGATTAGTGATTGCTAGGTAAATGCTTGTTGTAAATGGTTTTTTATGAGTTGGCATTATGGACGCCAAATGGTTAAAATTTGAGATAGATATGCTTGTGGTTTTAATTAAATTGATGCATAATTGAAAGTAACAATTAGGTGAATTGAAAATGTGAAATTGGTATGAATTGGATGACTTATTGTGATATTTGTGTGTCTTGTGATTGATGTTATTAATATAGTATGATTTGAGCTTGGTTTAGATGAGTTTAAATGCAATTTGAAGTTGTGGTCATATGCAAATTTGGTTGGTGTAGGTGATTGAAATTTAGGTGAGAAAAATGGCTTGGAAAATAGCCTATTTTTGTCCACACGGGCAGAGACACGGGCATGTGTCTCAGCCGTGTGTGACACACGGTCAAATGACACGACCGTGTGTCCCCTATGTTTAATTAGAAACTAAGTTAGTATGCTCCACATGGCCCAGCACATCAGCGTGTGACTTGGTCGTGTGGCATAAGTCAGTATACCCTACAGGTTTGGCATGACCTAGTACATGGCTTGGCACACAGGCGTGTGTGGCCATTTTTGAAGGAACACGGGTTGGTCACACGGGTGTGTTGTTGGCCGTGTGATCCAAGTCAGGGAGTTACATAGGGTCGGACATGGGCTGTGACACGGCCATGTGATCCCATTTCGAATGTTCACTTGGACTGTGACACGAGCGTGTGTCCCCTGTATTTTGAAAAATTTTCTAAGTTTTCTAAAAGTTTCCTCAGTTATCGGTTTAGTCCCGAACCATTGCTAATGCATGTTTTGGGTCTCGTAGGCTCGTATTAGGGACTTGATGAATTGTTATGAATGACTTGTATTTGAATTTGATAATTATATGAGAAATGTATATTCGATTGTGTAATAAGCTCGGTAATGCTCGTGACCCTATCCCGGTGATGGATACGGGTGAGGGGTGTTACAATTGTGATATGGTATCGATACCATATTACAATTCTAACTTCCTGCACATTTCAAAATCGCAGAGGTACCATTTTTAACACACGAATATCAATACCTCTATTCCAGACCTCAAAAATACAGCATATATAAGCCTACCGACCATTCCAACACAAAATCTATTCAACATGCATCCATTACTATATCGAATAAACATAAAATCGTCCATAATAATGGTTTCAAACATCAAAATTAGGTCCATGTAATAATCCATATAATACAAAACAAATCTCATAATCCTAAGAACGAATAGTCTATGGAAGCATCCAAAAACATCATGATAAATACCAATAAAAGTTTACTATATTACCTTATTGCCAAATCGTAAACAAGTAATAGTAACACCTACGAAAAATCGAAAATGGACTTGCTTGGATCACCCCTCGAAACCACACTGCTCACATCGGCACACAACTAATTTGCAATGGTTTTAAAAAGAGTGGGTGGGCTTAACAAGCTCAGTGAATTCCTAGACAACTACCATGCAAAGATGTCGTCAAGCATTAGTGAAACATATAAGTAGCCTAGTTATAGCAGCCTCAACTTAGTTGACATATTTTACTTCTCATGCATATTCCATAGTTTATTTACAAAGCCAATACATACATATTCATGCATACATCATAATACACAGACATATTTATAGATAATTTGGCACTTGAGCTATGAAACATAAAAGTGGACACTATCACCACTCATCGGATACACAGATCTCTAACACACCACATAGGCTTATAGAGCCAAACAAGTCCCAAAAGTGAAGCATAAAGCTAACATTCTCCAACATACCAAACATGTCCCGTTGACTGGAGCTTAGCTCACATTCTTTTATCTTTCCAAACATGTCCTAGGGCCTCAACGCTGTGCGTACTCACAATCCTATGGCATGCCAACTATATCCAATGGTCTCAAGAATCACAAGGCCAAATATCCGTATTTAAACACATATATTGCTCACTGATTTTTTTTTTTTACTATCACAACATATTTGCATCAATATTATCACTGTCACTTAGCATGTACAACACGCTTACATATACTCTTTCACAACAATAATAATGAACATATAACATAGATATAGCATCTCATTTTAGTTCACATTTTCATAATAGCACAATCACATATTCCACAAGATAAACATGAGCACAAGGAAGCTTATACTCGAAATTTAGAGTAGGGGTTTAGGCTACTACTAAATTCCCAATTAACGCATTGAATCATGCCTACAAGTAATTATTCCAAACACTCACTAATACGTTTTCGTAAAATGCCGAAAGCTCAAACTAGCCTTTCCTAACTCGTAGATGGTCCTAGCGAATTCAGAACTTCAACACAACAATTCACACAACAATACATTCAAAAATCAGCTAAGGACTCACTACAAACAATCAAAAATATAAACTTAAGCTATGTTATCATGGAACTGAAACCTTTAACATATCCAAATTGAAATCCAAATATCTCGATCTACACTTAACCTTTTTGCCTAAAATGAGTTCTATTCATCTAATTATTCATCTATGACTAATTCTAAACCTTCAATCTACGTTAAACTACTTAATTCATTGTATCAACTTTTTCGACATGTTTATGGAAATTTTTTGAAAATTCATTAAAACTCAATAATTCTTTAACAAAACTTCAAAGTAAGATTAGTAACCTTTTAAATACATCAAAACAACTTCAAAGTAAGTTTAGTAACCTTTTAAATACATCAAAACTAATTGAAAAGCACTTTAAAATCACGTTTTTACTCAAAAAGCCAAAATTCACCATTAACGACCCAATTTTCAACTTTTATTCAAAATTCACGATTTAATGGTTAACAATTCATTTTTAATGTAACACCCCAAACCCGGCCCATACGTTTCGACCAGATCTGGTATGCTACGGGTTGTACATTGAAAACTTTTGCTTTGTTGGTTTCGAAAATTGTAAGTTAATTAGACAATATTTGAATAAATAGGTGACTTTTTGAAAATAAAACCTTGTATTATTATTATTTTGAATAATTAAACCTTTGAAAATTCATAAGTTGCAAATATTAAAAACTAAGCAGTGAAATATAAACTATGGGGCCTTATTACATAAATATTCCAAAAAGTTAAAACTTAAAGAAAAGCCGAAATAATCTATAAAAAAATAAAAATAAAAACTTGATGGCCCCTCGAGTCCGTCTCGGCTCCCATGTCCACGATCTACTGCTCATCTGAAAGAGTGGAGAAAAATGAAGGGGTGAGTCACCAAGACTCAGTGTATAAATCCCGAACACACTGACCTAAGGCCCACAAACACATTATGAGCCCTGGCCCATACAAAGGCAACAATCATAATTACATAAAAATAATGAATGATGAATAGCCCAACCCATCCTCGAATTCCATCCTCTACACACTAACCCGTACCAACCATCACACCTTGGGGATTTCTACAATCAACCCTCCATCTACTACACACCATAACGACAGCCGTACTGCCTATTCCTATTAATCAGGAATCATTAAACGTGGCATAGCCACTGATCACTATGTGACCTATCATTTGAAGTTGTGGTTTAACCACCGATCACCAAGTGACCTATCATTTGAAGTTTGGTTTAACCACAGATCACCAAGTGACCTATCATTTGAAGTTGTGGTTTAATCACCGATCACCAAGTGACCTATCATGCACTTCCCCTTCATTATCTTAATCTCACCCATGCATACACACATAAGGAAAACATCACACAAGCTTCCATATATATTTCGATACACATAGAGATTTCTATGATTACGTACCTGGCATCCTTGCCTAACCCCTGTTAAGGTTTCATTCGACTGTCTACACAGCCTCTTTCCGGCTTTTTAGCCCATAACATATATATATAGACATACATACAGGTTTAATAGTGTGTTAGAGATCTACACACCTGATTATCGTTAGAACAAGACTTTCTACGTCGACGCTATCCGTAGTCAACACAGCTGCTATCTGCCCAATGTGTTGTTCAGAGGCTGGTAACAAAACATTAGGTTAAGGCACGCCTAATGAAGAGAAAACGGTTGATCATCTTAAGGAGAATTGAAATCCTTACCTAGAAATCCCAAAATTAGAGACTAGCGATCTCTGACTTTTAGATCTAAACGATCGGGTTTCCTTCAAATCCCGGAATGCCGCCCAAAACACAAAAAGAGAGAAATATTAGCCTCAATTGACAGCCTTAACAAACCAAGTGGCCATTTGGCCTTGTTTCCTAAAAACCGAAAGAAATCTAATGGAATAGCAGGAGTCAACACTTACCTCAACACAGGGAATTCGGCTAACACTTGAGAGGAGATTCAGCAATCAGAAAAAAACTATGGAGATTTCGGCTTTATAGAGAAATCGGCACAAGAGGAATAAAATGAAGAAGAAAGTGAAATAAGAGATTTCGGCTTTTAGAAGAAAGAAGAGAAAGATGGCTTAAGAAAGTTTTCGGCTTTTTGAAAGAAAGTTGACAGAAATTTCAGAGGGAGAGACTGAGAATTTCGGCACAAAGTATAAAGAAAAAAGTAGGGTTCAAATGCCGGAATTGGTGAGATATCCCCCTATTTATAGAGAATTTTGGCACTTACCTATCAAAACCCGAAAGTGCCCTTCCTGATAACTAACAACTAATCCAATAGTAGGGGAAATTTCGGTACCCCTCCAAGAGATGGAAATTCGGCCAACACTGCACTCAGCAGATAATTCCTATCTTTTCTCCTCTATCTTAATCCATTCACACCTTCAGAAGAAGCCTAGGTAACACCACCACTTTCTTCCTTTATCAGTTACTTTATCATCCATATTATCCACATTATCCATCAATTATTCTTCCTAATTTCAAGCATTCTAACTGACTCAACTCTGCTCTCCCTTGACGCCAAAATTAATTAAAATAGATGGGTAATGCGACTCGAACCTTGGACCTAAATTGACGCCAACTTCCTTCCCTCTTAGTGGCGCCATTTTGCCACTGGGCCACAAGCCCATCTTGTGTTTTAAAACACAGCTAATATTTTTTATGCCCTAACTTAACAAGCTTTCCACTAAAGTGTTCAAATAAGAATTTTAACTACAGCCTCGGCCCAAACCTGAGCCCATTCTGAACCCCTAATTCTCAACTTAACTCATTATACCTATTCACCCATTAAATGCATGGGCCCAAAAATTCAGGATGTTATATTTAAGGATCCAATAACACTAAAAACTAATAAGGTAATAAATGGTTACCTTCGATGGAAGAAAAATAGAGGTTTTATTGAGAATTCAGAAAATCCACAAGTGAGGAGGATGATGAAATCAATGAGATTTTTGGGTGTTTTCTTGAAATATTATGGAGTTTTAATGTTGAGAAGTGAAAGAATTCAAGAGTATGGAGTTTGGGAATCAAAAATCAATTTGGAGAAGCTTTTTCAAACAAGGGACGACATAAATAATGTAAAGGAGAAAACTAATGTGAAAATTGTTGATGGGGGAAGATATAAGTTCAATTTTAAAATATGGTCTAACTGTAACATAAACGCTTTAAATTTTGACCCTGTTACAAATCAATCCTTTTCCTAAAAATATAGATTTTTAAACATTTTTTTTCTAAAACTTGATTTGGTTTTCTAAAAACCATAATCGAAAACATTACCGATATACCATGTCACAAAATTCTAAACACTCTAGGGCTAAAATTCCTAAATTATCCCTAAAACTCCTAGGCCTTATTTTAGGGTGTTACACAGAAGGATATTTTTGTAATTTTTACAATCAATTTAGTGCCTAGTTGACTCATGACACTAACTCAATCAGGGGCTTAAATAATAGTATAGATAATTATTAGAGTTTAGTTTCAATTTGACTTTTTTATATCTATTTTTTAAATTGGTACATGAATTTAACTTTTGTCTTGCATTGTAATTCATGTTCATAACTTCATTAAAATTACATAAGTGGAGAGATCATGTTTAGACATGTCACACATGTCATGCCATTAGCTTATGTACCTACCATGTGTAACAACTTGATCGATCCACATTATCTAATTTTAACTAAGTTACAAAAATGAACTAAAATGCACGACGAAGACAAATTTGGGTGTCAATTTCGACATTGACGCCAAACCCATGTGGGAAAAAGTATTTATTTGTTATAAATATTTTATTATTAAGTGGATATCCATCAAAATGAAGATAAGTTTGATTTACTTTAGCACTCTCATAATCATTAGAAGTAGAGTTTTATTTCATTTATACTTTTTATGTCTAAAAAAATAGACTTTGGAAAAGCATTGTAAATATCCCTATTGATCAATAAAATACATTCTCTTTTGCTCTCACATGTTTTCTTCTTTTATGATCTTTATTATTACATAACGTATTATCAGCACAATACTCAATTTTCCATTTTAATTTCTTCTCGAACCTTTTTCAGATTAAAAAAAAAATCCTGAAACACAACCAAAGTTTTGAACCCACATCACAAAGCTTTACAATTGTTTTAACCATTTGACCACTCTCTATTGAAAATTTTCATTGTAAAAAATAGAACGACGATCATGGCAAGAAAAGAGATAAAAATATAACACACAGACTTTACATGGAAAATCTTTCGGGGAAAAACCACGGGTAAAGGAGAAGAAAATTCTGTAATATCCTGAAGTAGGGGTTATTTGTGATTGAATTGTTTTGCATGAGTTTGGACTGTTGTGTTATTATTTGAAATGTTTTAAGATCTAGTTATAAGTCTAGAGTAGGCCCGAGTGGTAGGAAATTTTTGTTTTTAAGCTTTAAGTAAAGGGGGCTGAAGGAGCTAGGGGTTAAGTGTAATTCGTGGGGGATTTTAGCACAAGATTGGGCTTAGTAAAGTGGCTAGTAGGCGCCACTTAGAGCCTTGTGATTGACGCCACATGCAGGGAAGGGAGAGCTCAGATTCGAGCAGCAGAAATCCCATTTTCTGCCTTGTATTTTGATGCTAAGAGGGAAGGAGTTGTGCTCAGCACAAACTCTGTCAGATAAGTATGGACTAAGTCAAATTTATTTGAATTGGTGGCAGGGAGAAAAATTAGGAGCTTGTGAATTTCAAACTCTTTTGAATTAGTGGCCAGGAGGAATTTGAGGAAGTGGCCGAATTTTGAACTCCTGCTTAGGAGGAGTGTTCGGTTTTGGAAAGCTGAGGAGAGAAGGGTGCCGAATTTCCTTAGGCACCTAGTTGTGCATTTTCGGCTAGCTTTTGTTTTGTGTCAAAGTCAAAAGCAAACCCTTTGAGTGTGCCAATTTCTCCATAGTGCACCATTGTGAAGCAAAAGCCGAAAAGGCCATAGGTGTTTGCCAAATTCTCTCTTAGGCAGTTGGCCGAATCTCCATTTGAGCCCTTTCTCATCTTTCATTTTCTTTGAAGCAAAAGTAACCCTCTTCTCTTCTTTTTCTTTTCTATTATCAAGTGTTTGGCCGAACCTCTCTTTCTCCCATCTCTCTTTTTCCTTTCTTCCATTTTTGCTCAAAGCCGAAAGCATCCCTCTCCCATTCTATTTTCTTTTCTTCTCTCCATTCTCTTCTTTCTTTTATTGCCGAACCCTTCCTCTCTTACTTTCATTTTTCTTTTCCCTTCTCTTTCTCCACTCTAGCCGAATCTCCCTTCTTTCTTCTTGTTTTTGCCGAATCTCAATCAAGCCTTGATCTCTTTTGTTTTTCTCTGATTGGTTTTGAAGAAGGGTAAGTGTCTTGGCCGAATTTCTTTATTTCTTTTTTTCTCTTCTCTTGGCCGATTCTCATGAAGGCAGAAGCCAATTTCGGCATTTGTTAGCAAGGTTTCTGATTACCTTTGAAAACCGATTTCTTCTAGCTCTTCAGGACTTTGGAAGCAGTTGATCTAAGCCATCTATTCTCTGTCAAGCGATTCATTAAGTCTGTGGTAAGGATCCATCTCGGTTTAATCATTCTTTAAGTTATTTGGTTAAGCCGAAGGCTATTGAAAGTGAGTTTTGTTATTGGCTGATTGTAGGGGGAGAATCAGTCTCGCATATCGTGTGTGGTGATCAGCATTCGTAAGGCAGAAAGGTAAGGATGGTGTTAGTTATACGTTATCTCATCTTTCGGGATTTATTGGTGTGGCCGAATGGCCTTGTTAGGCCAAATGTAGGACAAGGAGATCTAGTGCAGTAGATTAGGTCTTCGAGATTTAGTGCTTGCGTTAGTAATAGGTGTGACTAAGTAAATATGTTAATAACCTGAATGTGTTAAAAGATGGAAACTGTGTAGATCTTGGTATGTTACCTTATGGGTATGAGCAAGGATTCGGGTAAGTCCGTTTCGATATGATTTTGCTATATGATGCATAATACATGATCTATGATATATTTACTATATGATTCATAATAAAGCATGATGGCATGATTTGCATAAGTATTGCATTGTGATGGGTGATATGAGAGGAGGGGGAAGTTGATACCCGTGACTTTGGGTCACCAGAGGTTTGGCAGCTCCAGTGGTTTGGTACCACAGATTATTTTATGACTTTGGGTCACCAGAGGTTTGGCACCTCATAGCGACTCGTCCCAGTGGCTTAGCACCACAGTGGGTTGGCCCCACAGTTGATATATCGGGATTGTCGCCAGTGATTTGGTATCACACGTGGGTTGGCCCCACACTTGGATTATCAATATTTCGTGACTTTGGGTCACCAGAGGTTTGGCACCTCATAGCGACTCGTCCCAGTGGCTTAGCACCACAGTGGGTCGGCCCCATATTTGATATGACGGGATTGTCGCCAGTGATTTGGTATCACAATGTGGGTTGGCCCCACAGATGGATTATTCGTGACTTTGGGTCACCAGTGGTTTGGCACCACAATTATTATTGGATATCGTGACTTTGGGTCACCAGTGGTTTGGTACCACACAGGGTAGAAATGGAGTTATGGATGGCTAGGTATGGGTGTATGATATATATTGCTTGGTTATGATTTGTGTAAGCATGTTGCATTAACCGGGAGGGGGAGTATGCACTGAGTCTTGGTGACTCACCTTCTCCCTTATCTTTTTAGGTGACTCGTAGATCGCGGGTGAGGAGCCGGATGGACTCGAGGTGGCCATGCATTAAATAAACTCGGTTTTACATGGACCTTGGTTTGGGTACTTTATTTTATTTAAATTCGGTTTTCATTTTATTTGGGTTTGTAATAAGGCCTTTCAATTATGTTTTGGATTATTTATATGCTTTGGATTTGTTTTAAACTTAGCTAAATAAATTACATGGTTGATTTAATAATTTGAGCCGAAGGTTTTCTAAACTATAGAACGCAATGGTTTTCAAATCTTTACCATCAGGTAATACAAATCAATTGATAACAACAACAACTCAAATGGATTTCAAACTTAAGTTTTCCACATTCAACTTAACTGATTTCTAAATAACTAAGAAAGAACCCTTCGATTTATAAATGACATAAACGTTTTCTAAACTTGTGGATCAACAACTAAGTTTTAAAGATTTATTATCGGGATTTCAAAGTATATCATGGGTTTTAACTAATCATGCACCTGATTTCTACAAGCATAAAACAACAAAGAGTTTTTCACTGAAATTTAACCGGTAACCTATTTTCTTCAAAATGTTTTCCTCTGTGACATGCCAGATTCGGTCGTGGTGTGTTGACCGGGTTTGGGCTGTTACAAATTCATTATGTCAAACTCGAATGATTACAATTAGTACTTTTTATAGGTTTAGAAAACCTTATTCTAATAAACATTTAATAGAAGCAATGCAGTAAGGTTGAAACACTTATTGAAATGAATATCAAACATAGGAAGTAAACTTCTATACAGATTCTTCTTGTGCAACCTAACAACCTTAGCCTTCGCCCTCGTGGATCTCCCTATCTTGCCACTTGTATTTTATTTTAATAAGAATTTGGGTCAAAAATCTAGCAATCTCCACCTCTTCCATGAAACCCCTTAAGGGTTTATCTTCAACAATAACAAGTCTAAGACATTCTCAAACTTGGTTATAGGAAGTGACTTAGTCATCATATCTGTAGGATTATCATGAGTACTAATTTTTCTCACAACAATATCAATACAAGCAATAATATCACGAACAAAATGATACTGAACATCAATGTTCTTTATTCTCTCATGAAACATTTGATCTTCTGTAAGGAAGATGACACTTTGACTGTCACAAATATACTAATTTGAAGGTCTTCATTGAGTTCACTAAAGAGCCCTTTTAACCAAATAGCTTCTTTGCAAGCCTCAGTAATTGCCATGTACTCAGGTTCAGTAGTAGACAAAGCAGTAGTTTGCAAGGTGGCTTTCCAGCTGATTGCACAACCCCCAATTGTAAAGAACATGTTTGCATGGTAGTTGTCTAGGAATTCACCGAGCTTGTTAAGCTCACCCACTCTTTTTAAAACCATTGCAAATTAGTTGTGTGCCGATGTGAGCGGTGTGGTTTCGAGGGGTGATCCAAGCAAGTAATCAGAATCAGCTTATTTAATCATATCTCTATTCAATTTAGTCCAAAACACTTATTTAGACAATTTTACACATTTGCCCCTAATGTTTCACAACTTTTACAAGTTAGTCCTTATTACATAAAATTACAAATTCATGCAATTTAGTACAAACCCATGCTTAGCTGAATTTAATACATGTTACTAGCAGCCCATATTTTCATTTTATTCACACTTTTAACCACCATATTTCACATTTTCTCAATTTAATCCCTTTTTGACATTTTTGTCAAAAATCACTTTACAAAAGCTATTAATCTAACATTAAACTTTCCAAATCTATCATAAATCATCAAATTACTCAATCATTCAACAATGTAAACATGATAAATCTTTAACAATTTCCAAATTTAGGGTACGGGCTAGCTAGAATACGAAGCAACGATCTCAAAAAAGTAAAAATCATTAAAAACTGAGTTAAAACCATACCTTAATCTAGCCTTCAAAGTGGCCGATTGAAAAAGCTCTAACAATGGCTTCCAAGCTTGTAAAATTCAGTTAAGGATGAAGAGAATGAAATAAAATTTTGTTTTGTTTTATTAAATTATACATTAATTACTAAATACCAATTTTAACCTTAAAAATATTTAATAACTACACCAAATACCACTCCACTATCATCCATTAACTCTCAAGTGGGTTAATTACTACTTAAGGACCTTTACTTTAAGGTTCTATAGCTATTTTATACCTTTAGCTAATAGAACACTACTTTTGCACTTTACGCGATTTAGTCTTTTTTACCTAATTGAGCATTCAAATGCTAAAATTTCTTAACGAAAATTTCACACCATTATATATTCATGTTGTAAACAATAAAGTAATAGTAAAATAAATATCTTAACTTCAAATTTGTGGTCCTGAAACCACTGTTCTGATTTGACCAAAAACGGGCTGTTACACTAACTGTAACCCTTTGCAATAAGCTTTGCTTTATATCTAGGTTCTTCAACTCCAGAAGTCTGTTCTTTCCTCTTAAACACCCATTTACAACAAACAACCTTCTTACCTTTAGGAAGCTTCACAAGATCCCATGTTCTATTCTTGTGGAGTGACTCCATCTCTTCTTGCATGGAAAAAATCCATTTTTCTGAGTCTTCACAGCTAATGGCCTTGGAATAAGTAGATGAATCTTGATTTCCATCTATATCTTTAGCCACATTTAAAGCATAAGCAACTAGATCAACCTCGGCATACCTCTTTGGAGGTTTAATTTCTCTTCTAGTTGTATTTTTGGCAATAGAATATTATGGTGAAGAAGTGACTCTGTTTTGATTTTCTGTACTAACTTGTGGAGTCAACTCTGTTGTAGATATTATATCAATCTGAAGCTCCACCTGTTTTTATTGTTCTTTATTTGAAGAGTTTTTAATAGAAAAGTTAGGTAGCATAGTAGTTTCATAAAAAGCAACATCTCTACTAACACCATAACTTATACCTTTTACACTAGCCTTATAAATAAGAAAACATATTTAATAGATCTCGGTTGCAATTTTCCATTATCAACGTGAGTATACGCAAGAAACCCAAAAATATTTAAATTGGAATAATTAGCAAGCTTACCAGACTATATCTCTTATGGAGTCTTTTTCTCAATGGAAATGGATGGAGATTGGTTGATCAAAAAACATACAGTAGAGGCTACTTCAGCCCAAAACGACTTCGGTAAATTAGCATTTGATAACATACATTGAACCTTCTCCATGGTTATTTTGTTCATTCATTCTTCAACGTCGTTTAGCTGTAGAGTATGACAAACTGTCAAGTGTCTCACGACCCCTTCTGATTTGCACAATTCATTAAATTCATCAGTATAGAACTCCAAGCCATTATCTATCCGGAGTTGTTTTAACTATTTTCCCGTCTGTTTCTCAACCATAGCTTTCCAAGACTTGAATGCAGAAAACACATCGCTTTTTTGCTTTAGGAAGAACACTCAAACTTTTCTGAAAAAATCATCAATAAAAGTTAGCATATAATTACCTCCACCTCTCGAAGGCACTCTAGATGGTCCCCAAAGATTAGAATAAATATAATCCAATGTTCCCTTCATGCTATGGATTCTTATAGTGAATTAAAAAATCTTTTGCTTCCCAAAAATGCAGTGCTTACAAAACTTCAATTTGCTAATGCCTTGCCCATCAAGAAGTCATCTTTTGCTCAATTCTGCCATGTCGTTTTCACTCATATGCCATAGATGCTTATGCCAAAGTCTAGTAACATCATCATCTGACAAGGAAGAGGAAGCAACTGCAGCATCATCAGTAATAGTAGAAACCTGCAAAACATATAACTTGCTAGTTTTTCTTTGCCCTTAATCACAATGAGTGAATTTTTGGAAATCTTCAGAACCCCACTTTTTGCTTTGTATTTGTACCCTTTTGAATCAAGAGTACTCAACAAAATCAAATTTCTCTTTAATTTTGGAATATGTCATAGGTCACTAAGTTTTCTAACAACTTCATCAAACATCTTAACTTTAATCAGTCCAACACCTGTGATTTTACACGAAGCATTATTTCCCATTAAAACAATACCTTCAGACATTGTTTCATAAGTTGTAAATCAATCTCGGTTGGGGCTCATATGGAAGGTGCAACTAGAATGAAGGATCCACTCCTCACTCACTTTAGAATTTTTGGCAAAAGCAACTAGGTGTTCACAATCATTGTAGTCTTTTATAACATCGGCTTCACTGAATTTTTCTGGTTGTTTTCCCTTTTGATTTGCAGCCTCCCTTTTGATCTTGTTCTACAACTTATAGCAGTCAAATTTAATGCTCCCTTTCTTCTTGCAAAAGTTATAGGTTTTACCTCTCTTTTAAGATCTAGATCTACCTTTAGATTTACTGCAAGGATTCCGTTCCTGTGTCCTTCCGTGATCATTATTAGTATTCCATTCTTGTCTCCCACGAACAATAAGACCCTTTCCCTAAGAGTCAAATTTCATCACAAGCTACTTCATTCTGTCATACAAGGTCAAAGAACCATAGACCTCATCAACTGTGAGAGATTCACAGCTATACAAAATTGTGTCTCTAAAGGTTGAATAGGACGGGGGCAATGAACAAAGTAGAATCAACCCTAAATATTCTTTATAAAAAAAAACCTCTATGGCCTCAGGGTTCGAGATAATTTCCTTAAACATAGTTAAGTGTTCGTGCACAAACGAACCTTCTTATAAACGATGAGCATAAAGACGTTGTTTCATATGTAACTTACTCGTCAGGGTTTTTGACATGCATAACTGCTCTAGTTTTGCCCATATGCAACGACGGTCTTCTCCTTCATCACATCTTACAAAATTTCTTTATACAAATGAAAATGTAATTGCATCAAGGCCTTTCTGTAACAGCCCGATTTAGGCCTAGCCGGAATAGTGGTGTGAGACCACGAATCCAAGGTTAAGTTATGAGTTTTTAAATTTTATATTATGTTTGCATGCTAAGTATAAAAGTTTCATGAAGCAATTTTATTAAATTGAGGTTGATTGGTCCAAAAAGGACTAAATTGCAAAATTTGCAAAATTTGAGTTTCTAGAAGCTTTTTGTATGAAATAGCTTTAGAATATGAATTATGAGCCCTTAAGTAACAATTTGCCCAAAATTTAATTTTTGGACAAAATTGACCTTGAGATGGTATTATAGAAATTTTTAATAATAAGAGCATTTTGGTCATTTGCCTAATAAGTGATTAAAATAGGAAAAAGATGATAAAAATCTCATCATCTTCTTCCCTCATTGCCGAAAATTGAAGGAAGCCATAACTAGGGTTCTTAAATTTTTCAAGCTTGCTAGTAAGTGCTCCTAAGCCCGGTTTTTGATATTATTCGTATTTTTGAAGGCCCGGTAGCATGAGTAAGCTATTTTTTAGCTATTTGATGAGCTAAGATGCATGTTTAAAAATGTACCCATGAGTGACATGTATGCTAAGTGATGTTTTATGGGAGTTTATGAGAGTTTGATGTTAGATAAACATCTTTTCTTTAATGAATTTCACGAAACATGATAGTGTGGAACATTTTGTAAAAATTATAAAATTAGTCATACCTATTGAAAATAGAGAGAATTGATGATTGCTATAGTAGAGTAAATGATTCAGCTAAGTATGTAGTTTAAAAAAGTTGCATAAAAAATCATTTTACGAGCCTTGGGGCAAAAGTGCAAATATGAGAAAGTATAGGGGCAAAATAGTAATTTTACCAAATTATGAGTTATGAGTCAATTTAGTCAATATGATTATTAAATGATCTATTTATGATTATAGATCAAGAAAAACGAAGCCCAGATCGAAACCGAGGCAAGAACAAAGTCGAGGACTAAATTGCATAACTACATACATTTTGTATATTGAGGCAAGTTTGTATGAGCTCTAAGCTTTATGATTTTATCATTTATTTGCTTAGTATAATATACATTGTTATCATGAATGGTTTAGTGTTATGTTAAACAAAGAAGTCAACAAGATTAAATAAGAGAAAGTCCCGATTGAAGATGAATTACCCGGGAGATACGGTCTATTACATGAGATAAGAAAGTCCGTATAAGACCAAGCCAAGGCATGGCATCGGCAATCAAGCAAGTTATCATGTAAGCCCAAGGACTCAAGTTTGGCATTGATCAAGTTATCACTCAAGTTTGGCATTGATCAAGTTATCAAGCAAGTTATCATGTAAGCCCAAGGACTCAAGCTTGGCATTGATCAAGTTATCAAGCAAGTTATCATGTAAGCCCAAGGACTCAAGCTTGGCATTGATCAAGTTATCAAGCAAGTTATCATGTAAGTCCAAGGACTCAAGCTTGGCATTGAATAAGTTATCATGTAAGACCAAGGCATGCTTGGCATTGATTCAAGAAGAGATCTTCCATATAAGCCCATATCTAGAGTATGGCATTGGCATGAAGTACATGACAAGAGATCTAGTATTCTCGGTAGTTCATGGAAATTCATCGGGCAAATGAGTAAGCTAAAATGTGAAAACAAGAATGTAAAGAAAGCATAGATATTACCAAGTTGAAATTGAATATTATTCATGTTATGAATGATGAGTTAGAAGACATAATTATTAGGTTTAAGTTTATTATTCTTTTGTATATGGCTAAGTGATTGGCCAAACTTGTTTAAGTTGTTTGTATACAGATATCAATGAAATATGTAGTATTATTCATGAAAATTGTTATTAATGAAGTGTATTGTTTTGAGTTGGGTTGATCCTAATTTCAGGGAGGCAAATGGCTTGGTAAATAGCCTCTAGTTGCCTATACGGCTAGACACACGGGCGTGTGTCTAGATCGTGTTAACCCTGCACCTTAATGTTTTAAATGAAGTTAGACCACGGTCATTCTACATGGCCGTGTGTAAGGACCGTGTATGACACATGTTCAAAACATGGGCATGTGCCCAGGCCGTGTGGTTGTAGTCAGTATATGACCTAAAAGTACACGGCCTCGACACGGGCGTGCTTGGTGGCCGTGGTGGGGAAGTCTGTATATGACCTAAAAGTACACGGCCATGGCACACGGGCGTGCCTAAATATCATGTTGGTATAGTTAGTATAAACAAGGATGGGTACACGGGGGTGTCTAGAAGCCGTGGAGGGCACACGGTCTCCTCCCACGGGCGTGTCTCCCCTGTATTTTAGAAAAGTTTCAAATTTTCATGGAATTTCATGTGTGTTTCAATTTAGTCCCGACTTGACTTATAAGTATGATTAAGGTCTCGAGGACCCATTTAAGGGACATTATGTCTGAGAATGATGATTGAATGTATGATTTCATCTATGAATGTTTTCAATTTTTTCGGTAACTCTCCTAACCTTAATCCAGCGACGGACTCAGGATAGGGGTGTTACATTTTAGTGGTATCATAGCTACGGTTTAGTCGGTTCTAGGACTAACGTAGCATGAGCATAAGTCCAGTTATACATGCCATACGTAAGAATCTTTTTATAATGATAGTGTGACGACTCCTGACAACTTAAATTATGTTTATACATATAGTAAATGGATCCCAACAGAGATATGGCGGATGATGTAGAAAGTAACGCACCAGCTCCCGCAGAAGGGACGGTGCCGAACAAGAATGAGAATAGACCCACTACGGTGAGTCAAAGAGGAGAAGGGGCTAGAGAAGCCTTCCTCCACATGATGAACACATGGTACACAGAGTTTGTTCGGGCAAACCCAAATGCACAACCCCCTCCACCCCCGCCTGTTCCACAACCTGCTCCAGTAGCCCCTCAAGTAGTAGAGGTGATAAGAGGAGATAAACCTCCAATTGATAAGATCAGGAAACATGGGGCAGAAGAATTCCGAGCTAAAAGAGATGATTATCTAGAGAAGGCTGAATTCTGGTTAGAAAATACCATCAGGGTATTCAATGAACTATCATGCACACCTGAAGAATGCATGAAGTGTGTAATCTCTCTCTTAAGAGATTCTGCTTATCAATGGTGGAACACCCTGGTGTCAGTAGTACCGGGAGAAAGGGTCACATGGGAATTCTTCCAGGAAGAGTTCAAGAAAAAGTATACCTGCCAAAGGTTTGTAGACCAGAAGAGGAAGGAATTTCTAGAGCTAAAGCAAGGCAAGATGTCAGTAACTGATTATGAGCGAGAGTTTGTACGACTCAGCAAGTACGCTCGTAAATGTGTATCCACTGAGGCATTCATGAGTAAAAGGTTTGAAGATTGATTAAATGAAGATATAAAGTTGTTAGTTGCTATCCTGGAGTTAAAGAAATTAGTTGTACTAGTAGAAATGGCTTGTAAAACCGAAGAACTAGTAAAAGAGAAGAAGAAGTCTGAAATAGAGTCTTGTGACTCTAGAAAGAGACAGTGGAATAAGTCATTCCAATCTTCATCCAAGAAGTCAAGAGATTTCCCTACCCGATTGGCTACTTCCACGGGACTTTCAAGGAAAGACAAGAGTAAATAGTATTCGGTGAATAAAGCACAGACTACTTTGATTGCAAGTGTTGGGAACATTCGACCTGATAGACCCGAGTGCCCACAGGCAGATGCCATATTGGAGAATGCCGAGCACATGAAAATGCATGTTTTAGATGTGGTTCCCAAGACCATTTAATAAAACAATGTCCAGAGATGACTAAAGAAGAGAGAATTCGAAACCCGAGATCCAGGAGTATGGTCAGAGGGAGACCGCACAGGAACCCGAGAAGTGGGGCAAGTGGAAGAGGTAACCCTCGCGAGCAGGCCACAAGACCTGAGGGTAGAGCGCCTGCAAGGACCTATGCCATTCGCGCTCGCGAAGAGGCATCTTCCGTTGATGCTATTACGAGTACCTTTTCTCTTTACAATACCAAAGTTATTGCTTTAATAGATCCCGGATCCACACACTCTTACATTTGTATGAAATTAGAATCTGATTTGAACATGCCTATAGATTCTACTCAATTTATGATTAAAGTGTCCAATCTTTTAGGCAAGAGTGTGTTGGTTGATAAAGTATGTAAATATTGTCCATTAATGATTAGAGATTATTGCTTTAAAGCAAACATTATGTTGTTACCATTTGATGAATTCGGCCTCATTCTTGGTATGGACTGGTTGACTAATCATGATGTGATTGTAAATTATGGAAAGAAATACATTGAGATGAGATGTAAAAATGGAGATATTCTCCATATAGAATCAGAGAAACATGAGGGATTACCGGAAATGATTTCTAATATGATAGCATAGAGATGTGTAAGAAAAGGGTATGAATCATATCTAGCCTTTGTGATTAATGATAAAGAAACAGAGCTGAAGATTGAGTCAGTGCCGATAGTATGTGAGTATATGGATGTTTTTCCCAGCAATTCAGGACTACCACCAATTAGAGAGGTAGAGTTTAGCATTGAGTTAGCCCCTGGTACTGTACCTATATCCATTACTCCTTACAGGATGGCTCCAACAGAATTGAAAGAACTAAAGATACAGTTGCAAGAGTTGACAGACAAAGGTTTTGTAAGATCAAGTTGTTCACCATGGGGTGCTCTGGTTTTGTTTGTGAAAAAGAAAGATGGCACCATGAGATTGTGCATAGATTACAGTCAGCTCAATAAAGTGATAGTAAAGTACAAGTACCCATTGCCTAGGATCGATGATTTGTTCGATCAATTGAAAGGAGCTATTGTGTTCTCCAAAATAGACTTGATATCGGGGTACTACCAGCTGAGAGTGAAAGATTCAGATGTATCCAAGACTGCTTTTCGAACGAGGTATGGGCATTATTAATTTTTAGTCATGCCCTTTGGGTTGACCAATGCTCCTGTGGTATTTATGGACTTAATGAATTGCATCTTTAGACCATACCTTGATAAGTTCGTAGTCATTTTTATTGACAACATACTGATTTATTCTAGAGATGAGAATGAGCATGCTGAGCACTTACAGACAATCTTACAGATTCTACGAGAGAATCAGTTGTATGCCAAGTTCAGTAAAAGTGAATTTTGGCTCAAGAAAGTGGGATTTTTGGGACATATTGTCTCCAAAGATGGAGTTCGAGTAGATCCAAATAAGATCTCAGCCATAATGGACTGGAAGCCACCATAGAACATTTCTGAGATTAGAAGTTTTCTAGGCCTAGCCGGCTAATAAAGGCAATTCGTCATAGGGTTTTCCATGATTGCAACCCCGATGACCAAATTGTTACAGAAAAATGTGATGTTTGAGTGGACAGAAAGATGCCAGCAAAGTTTTGAGAAACTGAAAGCAATGTTGACAGAAGCACCAGTTTTGGTACAGCCTGAGTCAGAGAAAGAATTTATAATTTACAGCGATGCATCCTTAAATGGATTAGGCTGTGTACTCATACAAGAAGGCAAGTTGATTGCTTATGCCTCCAGACAGTTGAAACCTCATGAGAAGAATTATCCGACGCATGATTTAGAATTAGCTGCTATAGTCTTCGCTTTGAAGATTTGGAGACACCATTTATATGGTGAAAAATGTTAGATTTTTACTGACCACAAAAGTCTGAAGTACTTGATGATGCAGAAAGAGTTGAACTTAAGGCAGCGAATATGGTTAGAGTTGATAAAAGATTATGAGTTGGTCATCAATTACCATCCAGGAAAGGCGAATGTGGTCACCAATGCTTTGAGCAGGAAGTCCCTTTTTACTTTAAGAGCATTGAAGTCAAGAATGATTTTATCCGATGATGGTTCTATTTTAGCTGAGTTGAGAGCTAGACCAATGTTTCTTCAAGAGATCTTTGAGGCTCAGAAAGAAGATGACGAATTGCAAGTCAAGAGAGCTCAGTGCGAGTCAGATGTCAAATCTAACTTTCGGATTGATTCTGATGGATATTTGATGTTTAGAGATCGGGTTTGTGCACCGAGAAAAGAAGAGCTTATTCAGAAAATTTTGCACGAGGCACATAACGGGTGTTTATCTGTACATCCGGGTAGTACTAAGATGTATAATGACTTGAAGCAACTGTATTGGTGGCCGAAAATGAAGAAGGATATTTCAGAGTTTGTTTCCAAGTGCTTGATTTGTCAACAAGTAAAGGCTGAACACCAAGTACCTTCGGGTTTACTTCAGCCCATCTTGATTCCCGAGTGTAAATGGGACCGCATCACCATGGATTTTGTAACGGGTTTACCGTTGTCACCAAGTAAGAAGGATGCTATATGGGTTGTAGTTGATAGACTTACGAAGTCAGCCCATTTCATACCAGTATGAGTGGATTTCTCCCTCGACAAGTTGGCAAACTTGTATGTTTCAGAAATAGTAAGGCTTCATGGAGTTCCTTTATCAATTATATCATATAGAGACCCGAGATTTACATCCCGATTTTGGAAGAAGCTGCAAGAAGCCCTGGGTATAAAGTTAAACTTTAGTACCACTTTTCATCCTCAAACTGACGGTCAGTCGGAGAGAGTAATTCAAATACTTGAGGATATGCTCAGTTGTTGTATTCTCGAATTCCAAGGCAGTTGGGAAAAGTTCCTTCCATTGGCAGAATTTGCCTATAATAATAGTTTCCAATCTAGCTTAAAGATGGCACCTTACGAGGTCCTATATGGGCGTAAGTGCAGAACACCTTTATTCTGGACTGAACTCAAGGAAAACCAAATTCACGGGATTGACTTGGTTAGAGAAGCTGAAGAGAAAGTTAAAGTGATACGAGAATGTTTGAAAGCTACATCAGACAGACAGAAATCCTATTCAGACTTAAGGAGAAAAGAGATGGAGTACCAAGTTGGAGATAAAGTTTTCTTGAAAGTGTCACCATAGAGGAAAGTTCTCAGATTTGGCCGGAAAGGCAAGCTAAGCCCATGTTTCATCAGACCTTACGAGATCACTGAAAAAGTTGGGCCGGTAGCTTACCATTTAGCTTTGCCATCAGAATTAGAAAAGATACATGATGTGTTTCACGTGTCAATGTTAAGACGCTACCGATCGATCCTTCATGTAATAATTACCACATCGTAAATAGAGATTCTTCCCGACATGACTTATGGTGAAGAACCAATCAAGATTTTAGCTTGAGAAGTCAAGCAGTTACGAAATAAAAGTATCGCTCTAGTGAAAGTATTATGGCAAATACATGGAATAGAAGAAGCTACATGGGAACCAGAAGAGAGTATGAGAAACCAGTATCCAAACATTTTTGCTGGTAAGATTTTCGAGGACGAAAATCCCTAAGAGGGGGAGAATTGTAACAGCCCGATTTAGGGCCTAGCCGGAATAGTGGTGCGAGACCACGAATTCGAGGTGAAGTTATGAGTTTTTAAAGTTTATATTATGTTTGCATGCTAAGTATAAAAGTTTCATGAAGCAATTTTATTAAATTGAGGTTGATTGGTCCAAAAAGGACTAAATTGCAGAAGTTGCAAATTTTGAGTTTCTAGAAGCTTTTTGTATGAAATAGCTTTAGAATATGAATTATGAGCCCTTAAGTAACAATTTGCCCAAAATTTAATTTTTGGACAAAATTGACCTTGAGATGGTATTATAGAAATTTTTAGTAATAAGGGCATTTTGGTCATTTGTCTAGTAAGTGATTAAAATAGGAAAAAGATGATAAAAATCTCATCATCTTCTTCCCCCATTGCCGAAAATTGAAGGAAGCCGTAGCTAGGTTTCTTCAATTTTTCAAGCTTGCTAGTAAGTGCTCCTAAGCCCGATTTTTGATATTATTCGTATTTTTGAAGTCCCGGTAGCATGAGTAAGCTATATTTTTAGCTATTTGATGAGCTAAGATGCATGTTTAAAAATGTACCCATGAGTGACATGTATGCTAAATGATGTTTTATGGGAGTTTATGAGAGTTTGATGTTAGATAAACATCTTTTCTTTAATGAATTTCACTAAACATGATAGTGTGGACCATTTTGTAAAAGTTATAAAATTGGTCATACCTATTGGAAATAGAGAGAATTGATGATTGCTATAGTAGAGTAAATGATTCATCTAAGTATGTAGTTTAAGAAAGTTGCATAAAAATAATCATTTTACGAGCCTTGGGGCAAAAGTGCAAATATGAGAAAGTACAGGGCAAAATAGTAATTTTTCCAAATTATGAGTTATGAGTCAATTTAGTCAATATGATTATTAAATGATCTATTTATGATTATAGATCAAGAAAAATGAAGCTCGGATCGAAACTAAGGCAAGAACAAAGTCGAGGACTAAATTGCATAACTACATACATTTTTTATATTGAGGTAAGTTTGTATGAGCTCTAAGCTTTATGATTTTATCATTTATTTGCTTAGTATAGTGTACATTTTTATCATGAATGGTTTAATGTTATGTTAAACAAAGAAGTCAACAAGATTAAACAAGAGAAAGTCCCGATTGAAGATGAATTACCCGGGAGATACGGTCTATTACATGAGATAAGAAAGTCCGTATAAGACCAAGCCAAGGCATGGCATCGGCAATCAAGCAAGTTATCATGTAAGCCCAAGGACTCAAGCTTGGCATTGATCAAGTTATTAAGCAAGTTATCATGTAAGCCCAAGGACTCAAGCTTGGCATTGATCAAGTTATCAAGCAAGTTATCATGTAAGCCCAAGGACTCAAGCTTGGCATTGATCAAGTTATCAAGCAAGTTATCATGTAAGCCCAAGGACTCAAGCTTGGCATTGATCAAGTTATCAAGCAAGTTATCATGTAAGTCCAAGGACTCAAGCTTGGCATTGAATATGTTATCATGTAAGACCAAGGCAAGCTTGGCATTGATTCAAGAAGAGATCTTCCATATAAGTCCATATCTAGAGTATGGCATTGGCATGAAGTACATGACAAGAGATCTAGTATTCTCGGTAGTTCATGGAAATTCATCGGGCAAATGAGTAAGCTAAAATGTGAAAACAAGAATGTAAAGAAAGTATAGATATTACCAAGTTGAAATTGAATATTATTCATGTTATGAATGATGAGTTACAAGACATAATTATTAGGTTTAAGTACGCTGATCAATGTGATCAAGTGATACAGGTACCTTGTTACCTCACAAGTATGAGATTAGTGAGTACCATGAGACAAGTAAGAATCATGTATGAGTAAGTAAGCTTTATAGATGAGATAATGATACCATTCTTATGTCAAATGGTTTATCTGAAGCAAGTTTATTTATTACGTGTTACTCATTCAAACTTACTAAGCTAAATGCTTACGTTTTTGATTGTTTCTTTCTATGTAGTCCCGCCAAGCTATATTGTGGATCATTGGAGTCAGAGCTTGTAGTGCACTATCAACCCTTATTTTGGTATAGCCAAATTATATTACTAAGTATGGCATGTATAGAAATCATTCATTTTGAGAATATGTTTTGTGTAATGCCATTATATAGGCTATCAAGTTTATTATCCTTTTGTATATGGCTAAGTGATTGGCCAAACTTGTTTAAGTTGTTTGTATATAGATATCAATGAAATACGTAGTATTATTCATGAAAATTGTTATCAATGAAGTGTATTGTTTTGAGTTGGGTTGATCCTAATTTCAGGGAGGCAAATGGCTTGGTAAATAGCCTCTAGTTGCCTACACGGCTAGACACACGGGCGTATGTCTAGATCGTGTTAACCCTGCACCTTAATATTTTAAATAAAGTTAGACTACGGTCATTCTACACGGTCGTGTGTAAGGACCGTGTATGACACACATTCAAAGCATGAGCGTGTGCCCAGGCCGTGTGGTTGTAGTCAGTATATGACCTAAAAGTACACGACCATGGCATACGGGCGTGCCTAATGTCCGTGTTGGTATAGTTAGTATAAACAAGGATGGGTACACGGGGGTGTCTAGAAGCCGTGGAGGGCACACAGTCTCCTCCCACGAGCGTGTCTCCCCTGTATTTTAGAAAAGTTTCAAATTTTCATGGAATTTCATGTGTGTTTCAGTTTAGTCCCGACTTGACTTGTAAGTATGATTAAGGTCTCGAGGACCCGATTAAGGGACATTATATCTAAGAATGATGATTGAATGTATGATTTCGTCTGTGAATGTTTTTGATCTGTCCAGTAACGCTCCTAACCTTAATCTGACGACAGACTCGGGATAGGGGTGTTACACTTTCAATCTTTATGCTTCTTCTCTTCATCCTTTAATATCGAAAGCATCTTATCTATCCCTAGCAAGGCATCTTCCAAATTCATCTACGTAAGAACTAGCTGCCTCTTTATCTGCCACAACATGAATCTGTTGTTGTGATCCAATAGCGAAATTTCATACTTTAGTGACGCCATTATAGTGATTGAGGTAAGCAACCTGGAAAGCTTTGATACTAATTTGTAAAAAATATAACAACAATAATGACAAGAAAAGAGAGAAAATAGAACACATAGATTTTACGTGGAAACCCTTTCGAGAAAAAACCATAGGCAAAGGAGAAGAAAATTCACTATGTCAAATTTGAATGATTACAAGGAGTATAGACTGCATCTATTTATAGGTTTAGAAAATGTTATTCTAATCAACATTTAATAAAAGTAATTCAGTAAGGTTGAAACACCTTATCCAAATCCCCCTATCTTGCCACTTGTATTTTATTTTAATAAGATTTTGGGTCACAACTCTAACATTCATCAATTTATTTGTAAAATCATTTTTTTTAGAGAAGCAATTTTTACCAAAGAGAAGAAAAAAATAGGAAAAACCTACCGAAAGCATGATTCAAACCCGCGCCTTTTAGCAGTTACAAAAGAGCCTTTAACCGCTCAAAAATATTAACAGTTGTGAAACATTAATGCCAAGAAATATATATAAACAGATATCTCTATCTCTTTCTTGTTGCCTAGAAGAAAAGAAAGTTAAAATTGTTGAAAAAGACTCGAAGTTGTGCAAAGAATTACATGAAGTTTTTATTTAATGTTTCATATTAAGAATATTATTATTTTTTATTTTGTGATTAATTATAATAACCACTAGAAGTGGAAACATAGTAATAAATAAGAGAATAATGAGAGTTCTTAAGATAACTCTTTAAAGGGTATAGATAACTTATGTTATCAATTTGATATGAAAGATCATTGGCCACATACCTATCGTATGCCCAAAAATTTTGTTCAAAATGTGTTAATTTTCTTTTAGGAAGAAAATATGTCTCGCTGACAATGTAACTGCTGAAAAATATGAAACTGGCAAATTGGTGTAAGAGGGAGTGCCTACTTCCCTACCCACCAAATCTGTGGAAGATAGTTTCCATATTTAAGGTGTTGGCAATTTATTGAACTGTTTAATTAGGCTATGCTAATTATATGGATTATATGATCATATCACTTGGAGAGTATTATCTTGGTATTTGTGAAACACCCCTTACTCATATCCGTCGCCAGAATAGGGTACGAGGCATTATCGGACTTAATCACCTATAACCGATCATTTCTGAGTCACAAATTTCCATCCAAATTTAAAACTTCTCATATTCAATCATAGAGTCGTTAATATGGACCTACGAGGCCCAAAACATGCTTTGGAAGCGGTTCGAGACTAAACCAAGAACTTCGAAAAATTTCACAACACTTAAAAGTTTTTTCTTCAAAATAGGGTCACACTCAATATGCATCCTCAACAACTCTTATACATGCATAATTATATCTAACTATCATACCATACCAATGAGCCAAACTTAGCCATTCGACATCGAGACTACTAGCACATTCAACCATTAGGTATTTAGGCCATAACCCACAACTCATCATTTATCATGCAAACACAGCTCACATCACAAGACATTGGCATATAAATAATATATATAGGCTTACAATCAATTAGCCAATATAAGCCAATTAGCATGGCTACACACTACAATAACCTTTAACCATTACAAGCCAATACATTTGGCCAAAACATAATAACACATACATAAAATGACTAAGTCCCTATACATGCCATAGACTTAAATTACTTGAAGGCATTGATACCAGTCAGAAGCTTGATAGTGTGATAGGATCTTCGACGATCTCCAACTCGAGCTAACATTTGTGACATTATAGGAAAAAGAAAAGGAAGGGTGAAACACCCCAAACCCGGCCCACGAGCCTCGACTGGATCTGGCATGCTCCTGAAGTAAAACACTTTCAAAGCTTGTTTGTTTAATTTGGAAAAGTTTGATCATTTTGAAAAGAAATCGATTTGTGTTGTGATTAAATTGAAAACGTTGTCTTTATTGGAGTCCATATCTTATTAAAACATTATCTTCGTAATTGAAAACCATAAGTTATAAGATGTGGCCGAATTTCAACCCATTTGAATTTATTTTAAGAAAACTGTTTAATATATGGTTTAAAATTAATCGTTCCATAACAAAAATTTAAAAATGAAAGCATAAAACAGTTAATAATAATGGCCTTATTACATCAAGCAAAACCCGAAATAAGTCCAAAATACTTAAATATAAAATTCAAAATAAAATAAATGCTGAGCTGAGCATGGCCACCACTAAGCTCCTGCCGACCCGGTCCATTTACTGAGTGTCACCTGAAAAGATATCCCACAATGGGGTGAGTCAAACAGACTCAGTGTGTAACAGCCACCACAAAGTCCCAAAAGATATAGGCATATCAAATCATATATATAACAAATATAGTCAATGATGCAATCCCGAACCCAAACCTAAATAACCATCCTCTACACATCACCCGTACCAGCCAATCACACCGTGGGGATTACTAAATCGACCCTCCATCCGCTACACACCATCAAAGGCAGTCGCTGCAGACAACATGCACATCGCCCTTATAATTTGTGGCATAGCCACCAGATAATGTGACAGTGTCACCAGATAACAAAATGTGACATAAGTCACCACATTCGGATTATGTGACATGAGTCACCAGATATCATGGTAAAAACCACCAGATCACTTCCCCTTTCCAGTATCACCTATATGCCCCATGTGTCATACAAATCATGCAATTCTCATGCCATATGCCTTATTTCATATTCATAGCAATTTCACATACGTGTCATATTCAATGTTCATAATAGCATTATTAACATAGTAGTAGTAGGTTAACGTACCTGAATTCTCTTGTACCATTTAATGGTACCTTTAGCCATATTTTCCATATTTCCATTAACACATACATGATATTAATACCATAGATCTATTAGAAGTTAGTGTAGGGCTACACACCTGGTTATTATCGTATTCACTGAGTCCCGAAAGTTTGCCGAAACAGCTTATACTCCTCCTAATAAATCAATGTCAGAATCGGCTAGTCACTAACATTTAATATGGCCTTGGCCGAATGTTCCTACTCCCTTACCTTATGGATCTAAATCCCGAAAATAGTCACTTGACTATGGAGATGTCGAAATCTTACATAATACATGTTAGGGTCAGCCTTTTGTACAAGATCTATGAAAATGGCCCTTGGCCGAATATTAATCATGGCTCACCTTGGATCTTAAAATCCCGAAAAATCTCCTCCCTTGTAGTCGACAATAACAGAATCTCGAAATCCCTTTTCAAGGTTTCGGCCAAGAAGAATAGGAGGGATTAGATCTTTGTTTTTTCAGTCGTCAGAAAAGAATAAGGAAGAGATCAACTTAAAAAGAGATTCTAACCGAATGACCAAAACGCAAATGGTCAACCACCTTCAAGAAGTCGACAAGATGAACTTGCAGAAGAAATCGACTTAGATGAGCAAGATAATCGGCTCTTGGTGCTTAGAAGAAAATAGAAAAGGGTTATAGATTCGGCTTGATGAACACTAGGGAGATTCGGCTTCAACAAGGGAAAGGAAAGGAAGAGTATGAGGCTTTAGGGAGAATCGGCAATGATGGGATTTTGAGAGAGGGATATTCGGCCTTTGATAAAAGAAGAAGAGAATGTAGTTTGATAAGTTTTGGCTTATGAGAGTGAGTAGCAAAAAGGAAGAAAAAGAAAAAGGACACAAGTTGATTTCTTTGGGATTTTCGGCACAAATGAGAAAGATGAGAAGAGAAGCAAATTTCGGCACACCTATCCCATTATTACTAGCCGAAAATGCCATCAAGGGAGTCCCTAGGTCGGCCAACTCTTCTCCCATTATCAGTTTCCTCATTTTTCTCCTACTTCCTCTCTTCTTTACCCCTTCAAAATATTTCAAATAAATTAATTAATTTTCTCCTTTTCTTAGCCGAATTTTTGAGTGATCTTGACCAAGTCTAATCCTCATCCATCAAGTGTCCCATTGCCGTCCACCACTGCTCATCCTTGCTGCAAAACAAAACTCCTATTTGCGCCCCTTGTTGCTCGAACCTAGGCCCTTTTACCCTGCTTGTGGCGTCACTTACAGAGGCTTTAAGTGGTGCCTCCTTGCCATTTTACCAAGTTGATTTTTATGTCTAATTTCCCTTACAATTTTTCTTAAGGCCTCTCAGGCTTAGCTCCCCTTTAAACTTAAAATCAAATAATTTCTAAGGCATTCACCTACACTCTAAAGTTCTCAAAATTCGTAAAACACATTCAAAACACACACAGGCATGCTTCCACATATATTTAAGCAAAATGCACAAGCCCCTAAATCTCGAATATTACAGTTTTACCCCCTTAAAATAATTTCGACTTCGAAATTACCTGGCTAAAATAGGTGAGGGTATTGCTGTCGCATTGCTTCTTTCGGCTCCCATGAAGCTTCTTCCGATCCATGATTACGCTATAACACTTTGACTAAAGGAATTGATTTCCTCCGTAAAACCTTCGCATCTCGCTCCAAGATCTGAATCGGCTCTTCCTCGTAGGACAAATCTGGTCTCAGCTCCACCTCCTCAACTGGCACTACATGAGATGGATCCGATCGATAACGACGTAACATAGAAACATGGAATACATCGTGCATCTGCTTTCAACTCCGAGGCAACTCTAAATCGGTATGCCATCGGTCCAACTTCGCTTCAATACCCGATAAGGTCCTATAAACCTTGGGCTTAACTTCCCTTTGCGACCAAATCTCATGACCTTCTTCCATGGCGATACTTTAAGAAACACCTGATCTCCCACCGCAAACTCTATTTCCTTGCGCTTAAGATCTGCGTACGACTTTTGCCTATCAGATGCTTCCTTCAACCGTGTCCGAATTAACTTAACCTTCTCCTCGGATTCTGCCACCATCTCTGGACCCAAAACTTGACGTTCCCCCAATTCTGTCCAACACGTAGGAGTGCGACATTTCCGTCCATACAGCACTTCATAAGGTGCCATCCAAATACTGGCTTGATAGCTGTTATTATATGCAAATTCCGCTAAAGGCAAGTACTCTTCCCAACTCCCTCTGAAGTCTATTACACAGCCCCTCAGCATATCTTCCAACAATTGGATCACACGCTCAGATTGACCGTCCGACTGTGGATGAAATGCCATAGTGAAATCCAATCTGGTGCCTAAAGCTTGATGTAATGCTTTCCAAAACCGAGACGTAAACCTTGGATCCCTATCTGAAATAATTGACACTGGAACTCCATGCAACCTTACAATTTCTGCCACATACAACTTTGCCAACTTCTGCAAAGAATAGTCAACCCGCACTGGTATGAAATGCGTGGACTTTGTCAATCGATCCACTATCACCCATACAGAGTGCTTCTTAGTAGGCGTAAGGGAAGCCCACTAACGAAGTCCATGGTGATTCTCTCCCACTTCCACTGCGGAATCATTATCGGCTGAAGTAATCCTGATGGAACTTGGTGTTCAGCCTTGACTTGCTGACACTTTAAGCATTTCCCTACAAAATCTATAACTTCCCGCTTAAGACCAGTCCACCAGAACTGTTCCCGTAGATCTCTGTATAATTTACTACCTCCAGGATGCATAGCATAAGGGCTACTATGCGATTTCTGAAGAATTCTCTACCTCAACTCCTTATTCTTTGGCATACAGACCTTGCCATGAAAACACAACACTCCTTCACTGCTAACACCATAGTCCTCTAACTCCCCATTCAACACTTGCCGTAGCTTAGCACTTAAATCATCATCCACCAACTGACTTTCTTTTACCTCCTTCAGCCCAAAATTCACACTTGTTGAATTTGGCATAAAGCTTCTTCTCCCTTAATACTTGCAACACTACCCGGAGATGCCCATCACGTTCTTCCTCAGACTTGGAATACACTAGGATGTCGTCGATGAACATAACGACGAACCGATCCAAGTAAGGTTGAAAAACCCAGTTCATCATATCCATGAACGCGGCTGGGGCGTTTGTCAACCCGAACGGCATTACTAAGAACTCATAATGCCCATATCTTGTTCGGAAAGCTGTCTTATGGATATCTGCTTCCTTCACCTTAAGCTGATGATATCCAGACCGTAAGTCTATCTTTGAAAACACTGCGGCCCCCTTAAGCTGATCGAACAAGTCGTCTATCCTTGGTAAAAGGTACTTGTTCTTGATGGTCAGCTTATTCAACTGACGATAATCTATGCACATACGCATAGTTTCGTCCTTTTTCTTCACAAACAAGACCAGTGCTCCCCATGGAGACACACTGGGTCGAATAAACCCACGGTCAAGCAACTCCTGAATCTGAGCCTTGAGCTCAACCAATTCTTTTGGTGCCATTCTGTATGGAGCGATTAACACAGGAGTTGTACCTGGCAGCAAGTTAATTCCGAACTCCACCTCCCTGTCCGGGGGTATTCCAGGTAACTCCTCCAGAAAGACATCTACAAATTCCCTTACTATTCTAACTCCGCTAACTCCCTCTTCTTTTACATCCAACGCACTGACGAAAGTCAGAAATGCCTTGCACCCTTTTCGCACCATCTTTTCAGCCTTTAGTGCGGAGATTACGTTAGACAAGTAGTTTCTTCTTTTTCCTATCATAATTATCTCCTCATCCTCCGGGGTCCTTAACTCCATTCGCTTAGCTGCACAATCCAATATAGCCCGATGTTCCACTAGCCAATCCATGCCAAGTATGAGATCAAATTCTCTGAAAGGTAGTTCCATCAAGTCGGCAGGGAATATCACTCCCTGAATCTCTAGAGGTACTTTCTGAAATATCTTGTTCACTACCACAGCTTGACCTAACGGGCTTACTACAGTCATCTCCCTATTAGACAGTTCAGAAGCTATGCCTAGTGTTTCAACTACTCTACATGCAGCATAAGAATGGGTCGAGCCAACATCAATTAAAGCAAAATAAGGCTTGCCAGCTATAAGGAACATACCGGTTATGATGTCCGGTACGTCTCCATCCTCCCTCCCATGAATCAGATATACACGGACTACTGTCTTATCTCTGTATTACCAACACCTCTACCCGGTGTTCCACGTCCTCTTCTAGAACCATTACCTCTACCAATCGGACCACGACCCCGCGGTGGCTGCTGTCTACCTCTTCCAGCCTGATTAAAACCCTGACCTGTTGGTCGACTCCCGTCGATTTTCATAGGGCAGTCCTTAACCATGTGTTCCTTGGACCCGCACTTAAAGCATCCCCCTGTCTTCTTCCAACACTCTCCTAAGTGCATCTTCCCACACTGAGCACAGGTACGATATTGCCCTCCTGTAGCAACCTGCTGACCTCGCGGTCCATCAACTCTAGGCCTCTTTTGAACATTCCCAGATGACCCTGATGATCCAAAACCTTTCTTTTGCCTATTCCGATCTGTATTCTGCCTTACAGAGTCCTTAATCCCTTCGGCCACCTTGGCCTTTTCTTCCAACACAACAAACTCCCGCTCCTGCTGTGGAGCTATCAACAACCTCAGGTTATCCCTCAGTCCATCCTCAAACCGGACACATCGTTCATGCTCCGTAGCCACGATTCCTCGAGCATACCCGCTCAACCTTAAGAATTCTGCCTCGTACTCCGCTACGGACTTGTTCCCTTGAACCAGCCCCAGAAATGCCTTCCTCTGCGAATCAATATAGCTAGTCCCAATATACTTTTTCTGATACGCCGCCTTAACATACTCCCAAGTGAGATCCTCAGCTGTGGCACCATCCCGAACTGTGAGCCACCATTGATATGACTCATCGCGGAGAAGCAACACCATTCCTTTCAGTTTCTCCTTAGCAGTCAGATCCAGCTCATCCATAATTCGTTCGGTCACCTCCAACCAATACTCAACCGTACTGGGTGCCACACCAGATACACCACGAAACACCTCAGCTCCATTAGCTTGGAGTCGCTCGGGTACAGATTTTCGAGCTCACATACCTCCACCTCCTCCAGCCACCATCTCAAGAACCCGCAGCACCGCCTGCGATACTGCATCATTCCCCGTCTGATCCTGATGCTCAACTCCAGCAGCTGGTGGTGGGGGTGGTGGTACCTCATTTTCGGACCCTTGACCAGACCTAACGGGTTCCGATCTGGGTCATTCTGCGCTCTACCATCCCTCGCACATTACGACCACGTCCCCTAGAGCTCATATCTACGATCGTGATTTAATCTGATTTAAAAAGTTTTATGCATTAGTCATTGTTCCACTGATTATTCGCAAATAATTTTATGAAAAGAAGTTTAGTAGTAGTTCTTTCGATCATTTCAAAGTTTTGGTTTCAAGTTTTCTACCCTAATTCAGAGAAACACATTCATTTGATAGTATCTACTACACACATTCACTACTCGAATATTTTCGTCCATTCCAATCCTAGGGGTATTTTCGTAATTTGTCCTATAGGGGTATTTTGGTAATTTTCAAAATTTGGGTATCTCAATATTTTGTAAAATGGGGGTTTTTGGTATTTTTGTAAAGTAAGAAAATCTTAGTAAAAGTTAAGGGTAGTGTGGTCATTTTATAAACCAAGGGTATTTTAGTAATTTTACTAGCCAGGGGTATTTGGGTAATTTTGTAAATCAAGAATATTTCGGAAAATTTTATAAAAAAGTTTTTACAAATCAAAGGGGTAATTTGGTGATTTTAAAATAAGGTTTTTATAAAAATATGGCTAGTCCCTTTCGGGTTTTAATTAATGAATTTAGCCTATGAATAAGTCCTCTTAGTTAGGGTGAACCGTCACTACGCACCAGGCAGGATTCGAGCGAAGAGGAGGTGAGTCACTAGGACTGCTTAAAAACCAGGCTCTCCCTGAATCCAATCCTAGACATGCGCACAATGGTTGCCACACCCTAACTCGGCGACTTACTCACAGGTTTGTTTAATTAGGCCTTAAAGTTTTATGAAATTCTGTGTTGAAGTAAGCTAATCCTAGGGTTCAATAACTTAATATACTAATCTATGTTCCCGTTATACCCACATACATACAATAAATCATACAACAGTTAGGGGTACTTACCTGGTGGACTTCGGGTCGGAGACTTAGGTGCCATGCCTAAAAACCTGCTCATTTCACAAAATTTTTCACAAAACTTATTTGGGCTTAATTTTGAAAACGTTATGGGCTTTAAACCCAAGGGCGAGAGTTTAAAACTGAGCTTTGATACCAAACTGAAACACCCCAAACCCAGTCCACGAGCCTCGACCGGATCTGGCATGCTCTTGAAGTAAAATACTTTCAAAGCTTGTTTGTTTAATTTGGAAAAGTTTGATAATTTTGAAGAGAAATCGATTTGTGTTGTGATTAAATTGAAAACGTTGTCTTTATTGGAGTCCATATCTTATTAAAACATTATCTTCGTAATTGAAAACCATAAGTTATAAGATGTTGCCAAATTTCAACCCATTTGAATTTATTTTAAGAAAATTGTTTAATATATGGTTTAAAATTAATCGTTCCATAACAGAAATTTAAAAATGAAAGCATAAAACAGTTAATAATAATGGCCTTATTACATCAAGCAAAACCCGAAATAAGTCCAAAATCCTTAAATATAAAATTCAAAATAAAATAAATGCTGAGCTGAGCATGGCCACCACTAAGCTCCTGCCGACCCGGTCCATTTACTGAGTGTCACCTGAAAAGATATCCCACAACGGGGTGAGTCAAACAGACTCAGTGTGTAACAGCCACCACAAAGTCCCAAAAGATATAGGCATATCAAATCATATATATAACAAATATATTCAATGATGCAATCCCGAACCCAAACCTAAATAACCATCCTCTACACATCACCCGTACCAGCCAATCACACCGTGGGGATTACTAAATCGACCCTCCATTCGCTACACACCATCGAAGGCAGTCGCTGCAGACAACATGCACATCGCCCTTATAATGTGTGGCATAGCCACCAGATAATGTGACAGTGTCACCAGATAACAAAATGTGACATAAGTCACCACATTCGGATTATGTGACATGAGTCACCAGATATCATGGTAAAAACCACCAGATCACTTCCCCTTTCCAATATCACCCATATGCCCCATGTGTCATACAAATCATGCAATTCTCATGCCATATGCCTTACTTCATATTCGTAGCAATTTCACATACGTGTCATATTCAATGTTCATAATAGCATTATTAACATAGTAGTAGTAGGTTAACGTGCCTGAATTCTCTTGTACCATTTAATGGTACCTTTAGCCATATTTTCCATATTTCCATTAACATATACATAATATTAATACCATAGATCTATTAGGAGTTAGTGTAGGGCTACACACCTGGTTACTATCGTATTCACTGAGTCCCGAAAGTTTGCCGAAATAGCTTATACTCCTCCTAATAAATCAATGTCAGAATCAGCTAGTCACTAACATTTAATATGGCCTTGGCCGAATGTTCCTACTCCCTTACCTTGTGGATCTAAATCCCGAAAATAGTCACTTGACTATGGAGATGTCGAAATCCTACATAATACATGTTAGGGTCAGCCTTTTGTACAAGATCTATGAAAATGGCCCTTGGCCGAATATCAATCATGGCTCACCTTGGATCTTAAAATCCCAAAAAATCTCCTCCCTTGTAGTCGACAATAACAGAATCCCAAAATCCCTTTTCAAGGTTTCGGCCAAGAAGAATAGGAGGGATTAGATCTTTGTTTTTTCAGTCGTCAGAAAAGAATAAGGAAGAGATCAACTTAAAAAGAGATTCTAACCGAATGACCAAAATGCAAATGGTCAACCACCTTGAAGAAGTCGACAAGACGAACTTGCAGAAGAAATCGACTTAGATAAACAAGATAATCGGCTCTTGGTGCTTACAAGAAAATAGAAAAGGGTTATAGATTCGGCTTGATGAACACTAGGGAGATTCGGCTTCAACAAGGGAAAGGAAAGGAAGAGTATGAGAGTTTAGGAAGAATAGAAAATGATGGGATTTTGAGAGAAGGATATTCGGCCTTTGATAAAAGAAGAAGAGAATGTAGTTTGATGAGTTTTGGCTTATGAGAGTGAGTAACAAAAAGGAAGAAAAAGAAAAAGTGTAACATCCTAAAATTGGGGCTATTTGAGATTGAATTATTTTTTTTTCTTGTGTTTAATAGCTGTGATATTATTTGTGGAATAATAAGGCTTAATTAAGGGCCTTGAGTAGGCTCGGAATGGTAGAAAATATTTTTGTAAGCTATTTAAGGTAGGGAGCCTTAGTAGGTAGGGGTTACAAGAATAAATGAAGGATTATTTGACGCAAAAATGGCCTTGGAAAAGTGGCAAAAGGAGAGCCACTTAGGAGTTGAAAGTGACGCCACCATGAGCAAGGGAGAGCCTGTGTTCGAGTCGTGAAAATTCCCTTTTTGCTCTTTAGTATGGACGGCATAGGAGGGGAGAGATTTTCTCTCTTTGAACTCTTTTTAGATTAAGGATAATATTAGCTTTTAATCAGATTTTATTTTGATTAATCTTAAAAGGTGGCAAGGAGGAAAAATAGGCAGTTGAGCATTCAAATTATTTTGAATAATTTGGAATGGTTGGCCAAGAGGAATTTTAGGTAGTGGATGAATTTTGAACTCCTTGAAGGGGGAGTGGACGGCAAGGTGTTAGGGGGAGTGCCGAATTCTCTATTGAGCACTCTTCTATTTTCTTTTCTTTTTTCCAAAGGTGTTCAAGTCCAAAACTCCTCTCTTCTGTTCTCTCTCTGGCCGAAACCCCATCTTCCATCTCACTCTTTCTTTTCTTTCCTCAAAAACCTTAGCCAAAACTCTTATTTCACTTCCTTACCTCCTCTTTTTCCATACAAAGCCGAACTTGGAGTGATTGTGTTGATCAACCATAGCCGAATATACTCCTTTGGGTGAGCCGAAACTCTTTTCTCCCATTTAGGAGTACCTTGGCCGAATATCAAGCAAAGGTGACCTTCTCTAATCTCCAATCGATTCATAAGGTGGGTAAGTGGTTGAAGCCGAATGCCTTATTTTGTTTCTCTTGTTCTTGTCGACTTCTAAAGGAATAAAGAGCCGATTTCGGCACTTGTGAGCAAGGATGCTAATTGCTTGTTGTAACCGAATCTGTCTAGGTGCTCCAGGATTTTGAGATCTTCAAACCAAGCCTTCATTCGTTATCAATCGGTTGGTAAGTGTTGGTAAGGATCGGTTTTCATAGATTAAACTTTTAAGTATTCAAAGCCGAAGGCTATTAACTTTAATGATGGCCGATTGTAGGAAGTGAAGCAGGTGGCTAGTACTCAAAAACGTTTGGGTAAGGTTTTGGGTTCACAAGGAGCCCTTTTCAATTAATTTGGTTTGGCCGAATAGGCCATGGCACTAACCTAGTGTTTGGCCGAATATAGGAACAGGAAGTCTAGGGTGCCGATTTGATTCTTCGGGACTTAGAACGACCGTTGGTGACAGGTGTGTACATACACACTTTATAATTAATTAATGTACTAAATCTGTTGTGTGCTAATCAGATCTATGTAGATTCGGATTTAATACCATGGATGGTATAAGTAAGGATTCAGGTAAGTCCTTGTTGATTATGAGTTATTTTATGATGCTTTTGGGAAGCATGATATATTTGGTATGTGCAGTGAGTATATGACTGATAATAAACCCTGCATGTGATATCAAGTAAACATAGTTAGCATGATTCTACTAAATGCATCTTATAAATATGTGGGCTGATGAGAGGAGGGGGAATTGATATTCGTGTCGATGGACACCAGTGGTTTGGTACCACATTGTGACTACGGTCACCAGAGGTTTGGCACCTCCAAAGGTTTGGCACCTCATAGCGTCTCGTCCCAGTGGCTTAGCACCACAGTGGGTTGGCCTCACAGATTATATTAAGGGATTGACGCCAGTGATTTGGTATCACACGATGGGTTGGCCCCATCAATCGATTGTGTCTTCGGACACCAGAGGTTTGGCACCTCCAGTGATTTGGCATCACATCTGTGACTTTAAGTCACCAGTGGTTTGGCACTACCAGTGGTTTGGTACCACACGGGGTAGAGAAAGGTGTTATGGACAGTTAGGTTGGGTGCATGACTTAGTGCATGTTAATTTGTTATAAATTGTGTATGATTGTTGCACTAAATCGGGGAAGGGTTACACATTGAGTCTTACCCTCTCCTTCAATTTTTCAGGTGATCCGTAGATTGCGGATGAGGAGTCGGATGGACTCGAGGTGGCCATGCAGTGGAATTTGAATTTAATGGACTTTGAATTTCAGTTTATTTTATTTGATTGTTTGTTTTATTTTAATCAAATTGTAATAAGGCCTCCTAAGAATTATTTTTATTTTACATGTTTCGAATAATTTGTTTAAACTATTTTAATGAAATTAAAATAAGTACACATGTTTTTCTCAAGTTGTACGCAAAATGTTTTATCGTGCCATCGGGTACATTTAAAATATATAACAATTTGACTTAATAAATATTTTTAAATAAACCTAAGTATGGGTTTTATACATCTCAACTGTTTTTAAACAAGACACTACCTTCTATTAAAAAGTTAAACCAATTTTAAGAAATTTTACAAAGCATTTTCTCTGTAACACACCAAATTCGGTCGTAATGTTTGGGCTGGGTCTGGGGTGTTACAAAATTGGTATCAGAGCCCAGTTCAAAGCTCAGCTGTGGGGGCCCAAGGCCCAAAAATGATTTGGTAGGCCTTTTTGAAGTATTTTTGGTTTTGGAACAGCATGGCACCGAGTCTTCGGCACCAATCCGCCCAGGTAAGTACCTATAACTTTTTGTTTGAATTATTACTTGTAGAGTGGTAGGGATGGAACGTAGAATAGTCTTATAGGAACTTGAACCCTAGGATTAGACTACTCAAACACAAAAACAAAACATAAGCTTTAATGAACTAAACCAACCTATGACTAAGTCACTGAGCTAGGGTGTGGTAACCCCTGTACGCATGTCTAGGATTGGATCTGGAAGAGCCTGGTATTTAAGCAGTCCTAGTGACTCACCTCCTCTTCGCAGGTATCCTACCTGGTGCGTAGCTTCGGTTCACCCTAACTCAGAGGGCTCAGTGGTGTGGCAACCTCTGTGCGCATGTCTAGGAATAGTTTCGGTGGGAGCTTGGTATTTAAGCAGTCCGCGTGACTCACCTCCTCTCTACTCGAATCCTACCTGGTGCGTAGCTTTGGTTCACCCTGACCAAGAGGGCTCAGTCATAGGCTAAACATAATGACTAAAAACCGAAAGGGAACTAGTCAGGTTTCAGAAAAAAAAAAAGAAAACAACCAACCCTAGTTTTTCAGAACTTTTAATGAAACACCCCACACCCGGCCCACGAGCCTGAACCGGATCTGGTATGTTCCTTAAGAAAGTCAGTTTCAAAATTCTTTGTTACTTAGCAAAAATTTGTGTATTTTTAGGAAAAATACAGTTTTGGGTTGGGCTTAGGTTGAAAACCCATTTATTTTACTTAGAAATCATTTTGTTATGGAAAAAAAACAATCTAGGATTTATTATTGAAATAAATCTAGTTAAACTTAATTAAAAGTAATTTGTAACACAATAATTAATAAAAAATAATAAACATAGGTAAAGAAATTCAACTTGGGCCTTATGGCCTTATTACATCAATCAAAACCCAAATAAAATTTAAAGTACTTGGTAAAATAAAAGTCCCAAATATTGAAAGTTTTTCCTTGCAATGCATGGCCACCTTTAGCTCCTGCCGACCCGGTCCATTACTGCTCATCACCTGAAAAATAGTCCCACAAAGGGGTGAGTCAACCGACTCAATTTGTACGCAAACTAACAGTCAACAGATCAGGCATACATGTTCATATCAAAGACATATTCATATAAAAATGATGCAACCCAAACCCAAGCCTAGTTATCCATCCGCTACACACCACCCGTACCTGCCAGTCACACCGTGGGGACTACTAAGTCAAACCTCCATCCGCTACACACCATCGAAGGCAGTCGCTGCAGTCGACGTGCTCATCGCCCATATAATTTGTGTCAATAGACACCATATTCATATAATGTAACCGAAGTTACCAAATTCGTATAATGTAACCGGTTACCATATTCAAATTATGTGACCGTAGTCACCATATTCCGCTGGTGAGACCAAGTCAACACCTTCTTCCCTTTTCACATATAGCCCCAAATGCCCCAAATATTATTATATCATGCATAACATACTTATTTCTCATTTATGTTACTATTCACATGTTCAAAATATATCATATTCGTAATCCTATCAGAAGTAGGAAACGTACCTGAGTACTTTTTGTACCACATTAGGGCACATAGCCACATTCACATTCTTATGCATATTCATATAATTAATAACTGCCATATAATGTATTGAAGGTTAGTATGGGTACACACCTTATTCGCTTAATGGATTCCTTGAATTCCCGAAGTGAATCGATCACAGATTCAGACTTTAGATCTGTTAACTCCTATATTTGGCCCATCATATATAAACATATTAATACCCTTTTGATTTTAAAACCAAATCCTACTAGGAATAGAATTACTAGCACTTACCTTGTTTGCCAACTCAAATCCCAAAGTTGTGGTATTCCTCACCGAATTTCTTACTACCCACTAGATCCATCGATTTGATAAATCTTTGATTAAAACGAATAGATCTAATTATTAAAGAGATAACCTAGGCCGAATATAACTTCTTACCTTGAATCCCGAGTTCCCTAAAATATTCCTTTTCTTGTATGTCCATGTTTAAATCTGATAAACCCCTTGTATATTCGGCCATTCACAACAATAAGATTAGTACCACGATTTTGGTAAAAAGAAAAAGAATAGAAATTGATTGACCACAGATCTTACCCTTTTGATGTTGTAGTTAATTGCTCCTTTACTTAGAATCGACAAAGATTCGGCTTTGATAGTAGAAACAGAGAAGAAAATAGAAGAAGAAAAGATGGATTTTACTTAAGGAAAAATTCGACAGAGAGGGGGAGAGCTAGGGAATTTCTGAGAGCAGTAAAAAAGAAGCAAACCGAGGAGTAGCCCTCCTTCCTTCCTTTTATAGACAAAGTTATCACCAAGGAGTCCCTTACTTGGCCACCACTCCACATATGTGATAATATTATTCAAATAAAAAATATTTAATCCATCATTTATCTCCTCAAATAATCCAAATTTAATAATCTAAAAAAAAACTCTTATTTATCACTTAATAGCCGAATTTTAAAGAGAATAAACCTCTTTTTTTTCAAGATGCTTGCCGTCCACTCCTTGTGCTTCTGGAAACAAAATTAAAACCTTTATTTAATTGCTTCCCTTGTGACTCGAACCCAGGCCCATGCCTCTTGCACATGGCGCCATTTCCATAGGCCCTAAGTGCCATCTTCAGGCCACTTTTCCTAGCCCGTTTGTGTGTCAAAACTTACCAACTTTTTCTTTTAAGGCCCTCTTGCCTTGATTTCCTATTTTAAACTTTAAAACTCATCATTTTAGGGTCATTTCCAAGTTTCCTAAAATTTTCGATCGGCTCTGTTTACTTGCCATTTTCTTACATTTCCAAGTTTCCTAAAATGTATACTTTCCATTTTTGGATCATTTCCATTTTCATTTCTTAGTTTCCAAAAATGTGTACTTTCCATTTTTGAACCATTTCCTTACATTTCTGGGTTTCCTAAAATGTTCATGTCCTAATGCATTTCTAGGTTTCCAAAAATGTTCAGGTTTCCAAAAATGTTCAGGTTTCCAAAAATGTTTATTTTCATTTCCATGCATTTTCATACATTTCTGAGTTTCCAAAAATATCAAAAATTTATTCATAATGCTTAAGACTTGTCATTTCATACAATTAAACCAAAAATGCATAGGCCCTTTCCAGGATGTTACATTTAAAATCACTCTTTCAAAGTTGAGAATAACCCTCTTTACAACTTTTTCCGGGAAAAAAATTTTTGATTTGTGAAAATTACAAAATGTCCTTAGGGGGTAAAATTACCAAAATGTCCTTGGTTCATAAAATATCAACTACTCAATGGTTTTGCCCAAAATTTCATTATTTTACAAACATTCAACAACCCTACCTTGCAAATTATCAAAAATACTTTGGTTTTGGAAAATTACGAAAATGCCCTCAACTTGCAAAATTACCGAAATGACCCTGAGTTCTAACATTTTGCAACATCATCGCTTTTAAAAAGGAAACTCTCAAAAAGGAACCTTCAAAGTTTTACAACCAAGTAAAATATCCCCGATTTATTAAATTTACAAAATTACCCCTGATTGACAAAATTACCAAAATACCCATGGCTTCCAAAAATTTTGCTATACCTTTAATTTGTGAAATTTTCGAAAATACCCTCCAGTTTTGGAAATTTTCAAAATGTTTTGATTTAATAAAGTTTAAAAATTTCTTTTATTACGAAAATACCCCTGTAGGAAAATGACGAAAATACCTCAGGATAGAAACAGACGTAAAATGTCCGAAGAGTGAATAAGTATGAAAGATATTAGGGAATGGATGTTCCTCTCTGTGTGAACTAGGATAGAGAACTTAAAACTTTGATTGTTCGAAAGAATCCCTGCTAAACTCTTCTCATAAAATTTCTTCGCGAATAACCAAGTGAAACAACGTACTAATCCATAAAAATTTCTTAATCAGATTAAAGCGCGGTAGTTAGAATGAGCTCTAGAGGACGTGGACATCGTGGACGCGGTAGAGGCAGGATGACCGTGTCAGAACCCGTTAGGTCGGGTCAAGGGTCGGAGAATGAGGTACCTCCGCCACCACCACCCCCAACTTTTGGAGCTGAGGATCAGGATCAGACAGGGGGTGAGGCAGTATCGCAAGCTGTATTGCGAGTTCTTGAGATGGTGGCTGGTGCTAGTGGAGGAATGGGAGCTCGGAAATCTATTCCCGAGCGCCTCCGATCCAACGGAGCTGAGGTATTCTGAGGTGTGTCGGGCGTGGCACCCAGTGCAGCAGAATACTGGTTAGAGTCGACCGAGAGAATCATGGACGATCTCGATCTGACCAATGAGGAGAAGTTAAAAGGAGCGGTGTCGCTTCTAAAGGATGAGGCATATCAATGGTGGCTCACGGTTCGGGATGGTGCTACGACAGATGATCTGACTTGGGAGTACTTCAAAACTGCTTATCAGAAGAAGTATGTGGGTACCAGTTACACTGACGCGCAGAGAAAAGCTTTTCTGGCGTTGGTACAAGTAAATAAGTCAGTGTCGGAGTATGAGGCGAAATTCTTGAGGCTGAGCTACTATGCTCGGGGGATTGTGTCAACCGAGCATGATCGTTGCGTCCGTTTTGAAGATGGACTTAGGGATGAGTTAAGGTTATTGATTGCTCCATAGCAGGAGCGTGAGTTTGCTATTCTGGTGGAAAAGGCTAAGGTAGCCAAAGGAGTCAAGGAGTCTGTGAAACAGAGCTATGAGAGGAATAAGCAGAAAAGAAGCTTTGGGTCATCCGGATCGGGTAGTAATGTTCAAAAAAGGGCTAGGCAAAGTGGGCCAAATCATGCAGGAAGGCCCATGGCTACTAATCAGAGACCGGCCCAGTGTAATCGCTGTGGAAAATCACATTGGGGAGGTTGTTGGACTGGTAAGAGGGGTTGCTTTGAATGTGGGTCTCTGGATCACCGCGTAAGGGATTGTCCTCGGAAGCTAGCTAAGAATCAGCCAGAGGGGCAGAACCGTACTCAGGATAGGAATGTGGGACCACAGAGGGGTAGTGGTAATGGTAGAGGAGGCAATAGTCCTAATCGAGGTCACAGAATTCAGGGCAGAGGTGCAGGCAACACAGAGGCTAGGCAGCCTGGCTTAGTCTATGCAGCGAGGCATCGTGAGGAGGGTGACGCACCGGACCTCATAATCGGTACGTTCCTAATATCCGGTCTTCCGTATGTTGCCTTAATTGATGTGGGTTCAACGCATTCATACGTTGCCAGTAGTGTGGTAGAGACTATGAACTTAGACTCTGAGACTGCTTCTAGGGAGATGATTGTAATTAGCCCTTTAGGTCACTCTGTAGTCGTAAACAAGCTTTATAGAGATGTACCCCTAGAACTCTAAGGGGTAGTGTTTGTGGCCGATCTGATGGAACTACCGTTTGGGGAGTTCGATCTGATCCTTGGAATGGACTGGTTGGTTAAGTATTAGGCGAGATTAGATTGCGCTGCTAAGCGCATGGTTCTTAAGATGGCTGAGGGTGATGAAGTGGTCATGATAGGTAATAGAAGAGATTACCTATCCAATGTGGTGTCTGCCTTGAAGACCGGAAAGATGGTCAAGAAGGGTTGTGAGGCGTTTCTGGTTCGAATATGTGCCTTGGAGGCTAAAGAGTCAGCAGTTGAGAAGGTTCGAACAGTAGGGGAATTCACTGAAGTGTTCCTAGAAGAACTTCCAGGTCTGCCTCCAGATCGGGAAGTTGAATTCGGTATAGACTTGTTACCCGGAACGGCACCTGTGTCTATAGCACCGTACCAAATGGCACCAAAAGAATTGGTGGAGCTGAAGGCTCAAATTCAGGAGCTCTTGGATAGAGGGTTTATCCGACCAAGTATATCTCCGTGGGGAGCACCGGTGTTGTTCGTCAAGAAGAAGGACGGTTCAATGAGGATGTGTATTGATTACCGTCAACTAAACAAGTTAACGATCAAGAATAAGTATCCGTTGCCTCGGATTGATGACTTGTTTGATCAACTGAAGGTTGCATCAGTGTTCTCGAAGATAGACCTTAGGTCAGGTTATCATCAACTCAAGGTGAAGGAAGTTGATGTTCACAAGACAGCATTCTGAACTCGGTATGGGCATTACGAGTTCTTGGTGATGCCATTCGGGTTGACTAATGCGCCGGTAGCCTTTATGGACTTAATGAATAGGGTGTTCCAGCAGTATTTGGATCAATTTGTCGTGGTGTTTATAGACGACATATTGGTTTACTCAAAGACAGAGGAGGAGCATGACAGGCATCTGCGTATAGTTTTACAAGTACTGAGGGAGAAGCAGTTGTATGCCAAATTCAGTAAATGCGAATTTTGGCTTATGGAGGTGGCTTTCTTAGGTCACGTAGTATCAGCTGAAGGGATTAGAGTGGACCCTCGCAAGGTTGAAGCGGTGTTGGATTGGAAACCGCCTAGGTCAGTGGAGGAAATTCAAAGTTTTCTGGGCTTAGCAGGGTACTATCTGAGATTTGTGGAAGGATTCTCTTTAATTGCAGCACCGTTGACGAAGTTATTAAGGAAGGGAGTTCCATTTGTTTGGTCAGAGAAGCAGCAAGAAAGTTTCGATAAGCTAAGGAAGATTCTGACAGAAGCTCCAGTTCTGGTACAGCCTGAAGCAGGGAAGTTGTTTACAGTTTATTGTGATGCATCCCATACTAGTTTGGGATGTGTGTTGATGTAAGAAGGGAAGGTAGTGGCCTATGCGTCCCGTCAGTTAAGACCGCATGAGGTTAACTATCCAACTCACGACTTGGAGTTAGCGGCAGTAGTCTTCGCATTGAAAATATGGAGACACTACTTGTATGGGGAGAAGTCGATAGTCTATACGGATCACAAAAGTTTGAGGTATCTTTTGACTCAGAAGGATCTGAATTTAAGGCAACGTCGATGGATTGAACTGTCGAAGGACTAAGACTGTTCAATTGAATACCATCCGGGCAAGGCTAACGTGATGGCTTACGCATTAAGCCGGAAGGTCGTGACAGACTTAAGAGCGATGTTCGCTCACCTCAGTCTATATGACGATGGGAGTCTTTTGGCAGAGCTACAAGTTAAGCCTACTTGGATCGAGGAGATTAAGGAAAAGCAATTGATAGATGATAGCTTGAATGCTCGGAGGTTGCAAGTGCAAGATGGTGGTTTGGAAGGTAAAGTTTGACTGAGGATGGCGTATTATGTTTTCAAGGGCGGCCTTGTATGCTGAAAGATGTGGAATTAAGGCAAAGAATTCTTCAAGATGCACATAGCAGCCCATACGCTATGCATCCTAGAGGTAGCAAGATGTATGGAGATTTACGGAAATAGTTCTGGTGGCCAGGGTTGAAACGTGAGGTAACTGAGTTCGTGGGAAGATGTCTGACGTGTCAGCAGGTGAAGGCTAAACACCAGTTGCCATCAGGGTTACTTCAACCAGTAAAGATCCCTCAATGGAAATGGGAAAGGATCACTATGGATTTCGTTAGTGGGCTACCCCTCACGCCCAGCAAGAAGGATGCAGTTTGGGTGATTTTGGATCTTCTGACTAAGTCAGCTCACTTCATACGAGTGAGAATGGATTATTCCCTCCAGAGGCTAGCGAAGTTGTATGTGGCGGAGATAGTAAGATTGCATGGTGTGCCAGTGTCAATTATCTCGGATAGGGATCCGAGGTTCACGTCAAGATTCTGGAAAGCGTTGCATCAGGCTTTGGGTACACGATTAGATTTCAGCCCAGCTTTCCATCCACAGTCTGACGGGCAATCGGAAAGGGTTATACAGATCTTAGAGGATATGCTGAGAGGGTGTGTATTGGATTTCAGTGGTAGTTGGGAAGAGTATCTACCGTTGGCGGAATTCGCTTATAACAATAGTTATCAAGCAAGTATCCAAATGGCACCATATGAAGCACTGTATAGACGAAGGTGTTGAACTCCTACGTGTTGGACAGAATTGGCTGAACGACAAGTTTTGGGTCCCGAGTTAGTAATGGAAACTGAGGATAAAGTTAAGGTGATTCGGGCTCGTCTCAAGGAAGCGTCAGATAGGCAGAAATCTTATGCTGATCTCAAGCGTAAAGAAATGGAGTATGCGGTAGGAGATAAGGTTTTTCTAAAGGTGTCACCTTGGAAGAAGGTATTGAGATTTGGGCGAAAAGGGAATCTAAGCCCAAGGTTCATCGGCCCATATACGGTGTTAAAACGAGTGGGACCGGTAGCTTATCAGCTCGAGCTACCGGTGGAATTGAGTCAGATTCATGACGTCTTTCATGGGTCGATGCTGAGACGATATCGGTCAGATCCATCACACGTTGTACCAGTAGCTGAGATTGAGGTGAACACGGATTTATCCTTTGAGGAAGAACCAGTGCAGATCTTGGACTGAGATGTCAAAGTTTTGCGTAGGAAGTCAGTACCTTTGGTGAAAGTGCTATGGCGGAACCATGGTGTAGAGGAAGCTACGTGGGAACCCGAGGATGTGATGCGGCAGCAATACCCCCATCTCTTCTAAACAGGTAATTTCGAGGCCGAAATTATTTTAAGGGGGTAGAACTGTAACATCCTAAAATTGGGGCTATTTGAGATTGAATTTTTTTTTCTTGTGTTTAATAGCTGTGATATTATTTGTAGAATAATAAGGCTTAATTAAGGGCCTTGAGTAGGCTCGGAATGGTAGAAAATATTTTTGTAAGCTATTTAAGGTAGGGAGCCTTAGTAGGTAGGGGTTACAAGAATAAATGAAGGATTATTTGACACAAAAATGGCCTTGGAAAAGTGGCAAAAGGAGGGCCACTTAGGAGTTGAAAGTGACGCCACCATGAGCAAGGGAGAGCCTGTGTTCGAGTCGTGAAAATTCCCTTTTTGCTCTTTAGTATGGACGGCATAGGAGGGGAGAGATTTTCTCTCTTTGAACTCTTTTTAGATAATAAGATAATAAGGATAATATTAGCTTTTAATCAGATTTTATTTTGATTAATCTTAAAAGGTGGCAAGGAGGAAAAATAGGCAGTTGAGCATTCAAATTATTTTGAATACTTTGGAATGGTTGGCCAAGAGGAATTTTAGGTAGTGGATGAATTTTGAACTCCTTGAAGGGGGAGTGGACGGCAAGGTGTTAGGGGGAGTGCCGAATTCTCTATTGAGCACTCTTCTATTTTCTTTTCTTTTTTCCAAAGGTGTTCAAGTCCAAAACTCCTCTCTTCTGTTCTCTCTCTGGCCGAAACCCCATCTTCCATCTCACTCTTTCTTTTCTTTCCTCAAAAACCTTAGCCGAAACTCTTATTTCACTTCCTTACTTCCTCTTTTTCCATACAAAGCCGAACTTGGAGTGATTGTGTTGATCAACCATAGCCGAATATACTCCTTTGGGTGTACCGAAACTCTCTTCTCCCATTTAGGAGTACCTTGGCCGAATATCAAGCAAAGGTGACCTTCTCTAATCTCCAATCGGTTCATAAGGTGGGTAAGTGGTTGAAGCCAAATGCCTTATTTTGTTTCTCTTGTTCTTGTCGACTTCTAAAGGAATAAAGAGCCGATTTCGGCACTTGTGAGCAAGGATGCTAATTGCTTGTTGTAACCGAATCTGTCTAGGTGCTCCAGGATTTTGAGATCTTCAAACCAAGCCTTCATTCGTTATCAATCGGTTGGTAAGTGGTGGTAAGGATCGGTTTTCATAGATTAAACTTTTAAGTATTCAAAGCCGAAGGCTATTAACTTTAATGATGGCCAATTGTAGGAAGTGAAGTAGGTGGCTAGTACTCAAAAACGTTTGGGTAAGATTTTGGGTTCACAAGGAGCCCTTTTCAATTAATTTGGTTTGGCTGAATAGGCCATGGCACTAACCTAGTGTTTGGCCGAATATAGGAGCAGGAAGTCTAGGGTGCCGATTTGATTCTTCGGGACTTAGAACGACCGTTGGTGACAGGTGTGTACATACACACTTTATAATTAATTAATGTACTAAATCTGTTGTGTGCTAATCGGATCTATGTAGATTCGGATTTAATACCATGGATGGTATAAGCAAGGATTCAGGTAAGTCCTTGTTGATTATGAGTTATTTTATGATGCTTTTGGGAAGCATGATATATTTGGTATGTGCAGTGAGTATATGACTGATAATAAACCCTGTATGTGATATCAAGTAAACATAGTTAGCATGGTTCTACTAAATGCATCTTATAAATATGTGGGCTGATGAGAGGAGGGGGAATTGATATTCGTGTCGAGGACACCAGTGGTTTGGTACCACATTGTGACTACGGTCACCAGAGGTTTGGCACCTCCAGATGTTTGGCACCTCATAGCGTCTCGTCCCAGTGGCTTAGCACCACAGTGGGTTGGCCCCACAGATTATATTAAGGGATTGACGCCAGTGATTTGGTATCACACGATGGGTTGGCCCCATCAATCGATTGTGTCTTCGGACACCAGAGGTTTGGCACCTCCAGTGATTTGGCATCACATCTGTGACTTTAAGTCACCAGTGGTTTGGCACCACCAGTGGTTTGGTACCACACGGGGTAGAGAAAGGTGTTACAGACGGTTAGGTTGGGTGCATGACTTAGTGCATGTTAATTTGTTATAAATTGTGTATGATTGTTGCACTAAATCGGGGAAGGGTTACACATTGAGTCTTGGTGACTCACCGTCTCCTTTAATTTTTCAGGTGATCCGTAGATTGCGGATGAGGAGCCGGATGGACTCGAGGTCGCCATGCAGTGGAATTTGAATTTAATGGACTTTGAATTTCAGTTTATTTTATTCGATTGCTAGTTTTATTTTAATCAAATTGTAATAAGGCCTCCTAAGAATTATTTTTATTTTACATGTTTCGAATAATTTGTTTAAACTATTTTAATGAAATTAAAATAAGTACACATGTTTTTCTCAAGTTGTACGCAAAATGTTTTATCGTGCCATCGGGTACATTTAAAATATATAACAATTTGACTTAATAAATATTTTTAAATAAACCTAAGTATGGGTTTTATACATCTCAACTGTTTTTAAACAAGACACTACCTTCTATTAAAAAGTTAAACCGGTTTTAAGAAATTTTACAAAGCATTTTCTCTGTAGCACACCAAATTCGATTGTAATGTTTGGGCCGGGTCTGGGGTGTTACAAAAAGGACACAAGTTGATTTCTTTGGGACTTTCGACAGAAATGAGAAAGATGAGAAGAGAAGCAAATTTCAGCACACCTATCCCATTATTACTAGCCGAAAATGCCATCAAGGGAGTCCCTAGGCCGGCCAACTCTTCTCCCCTTATCAGTTTCCTCATTTTTCTCCTACTTCCTCTCTTCTTTACCCCTTCAAAATATTTCAAATAAATCAATTAATTATCTCCTTTTCTTAGCCGAATTTTTGAGTGATCTTGACCAAGTCTAATCCTCATCCATCAAGTGTCCCATTGCCATCCACCACTGCTCATCCTTGCTGCAAAATAAAACTCCTATTTGCGCCCCTTGTTGCTCGAACCTAGGCCCTTTTACCCTGCTTGTGGCGTCACTTACAGAGGCTTTAAGTGGCGCCTCCTTGCCACTTTACCAAGTTGATTTTTATTTCTAATTTCCCTTACAATTTTTCTTAAGGCCGCTCAGGCTTAGCTCCCCTTTAAACTTAAAATCAAATAATTTCTAAATCTACACTCTAAAGTTCTCAAAATTTATAAAACACATTCAAAACACACACAGGCATGCTTCCACATATATTTAAGCAAAATGCACAAGCCCCTAAATCCCGGATATTACAAAGGGGGGTAAGCTATATAGCTTAGTAAGTAAGTCTGTAAATAATAAGTGATTTATTAAAAGGCTTTTACAAATATTCACAATATGTTCTCAAGATAATACAATTATAATTGCACATAGTTCCACTATTTATTCATGTTCATCTCAAGCTGTCTACTCGAGTCATAGTCACTAAATTATTTATATCTTGAACTACGAAACTCCAAATTAAGATCCGCTAATTTTTCCTGAAAATAGACTCACATATATTCTTACCATAAAATTTTTAAAATTTTTGGTTTAGCAAATTAGTACAGTTTATTCTTTAAAGTTCCCTTGTTCTGCTATCTGATAATTTCGACCTTTCTGCCCTAAAAATTAATTATCTTCTCGTACAGAATTCGGATGATGTTTTCGTTTGTTTCTTTTGAAAATATTCTCATTTATTATTTTAAACATATAAATTATAACCCATAATTATTTTGTAAAATTTTTAATAATTTTCCAAATTCAGAATAGGGGATCCTGAAATCATTCTGACCCTGTCTCACTAAAATTCAAATATCTCATAATACAAAATTCTTTTGCTTACACCGTTTCTTTTATATTAAAATAGACTCAAAAATATTTTATTTCATATCCTATCTAACTTCTAATTCAGGTTTCCACCATTTTTGGTGATTTTTCAAAGTCACACAACTGCTGCTGTCCAAAACTGTTTTATTTCTAAATTTCACTCTTTCATGTTTTCTTTATAGTAACTTTCATTGTAACACTTACTCTGTATTAATCTTACCAAAGTTTGATCACATATCGAGCACATTGCTCATAAGTTTACACACACATACCTGCACTTATTCATCACATAGTCATATTCATTTACACTTAGTCATTTCCCATTGAACACATCGGAATAATAACGGATACACGGAAATTTGCACATAAGTGCCACACTTGTAGCTAAAGATACTTCATATCACACTTTTCACATAGACTCACTCTCAAGCTAATCACATTCATGGGTCTGCTCACACAAGCTGTCGGTCATACGTATCTACTCAGTGCTGCTCACACAAGCTGTCAGATATCCGCAACACATGCCTGATTACTCAGCCACTGGTAGAACTTATAAGACCAGCACCGTTTCACATAGTCACAATCTCGGGTCTGCTCACACAAGCTGTCGGTCATGGTGAAACTACATGGTGCTGCTTACATAAGCTTTCAAGTATCCGTAACACATGTCGAATAACTCAGTCACCGGTAGAACGTACGGACCAGCACCCGGATCACTTACTTCACATAGATTTCACATAGGTTTCTAGTGAACATCGTTTCCATTTTTATTCCTAAGGTTCAACCAGGAAATTTCTCACTTGTCGATATTTTGTCAATTACATCAAATATTCAGCCACAATTCATACCATTTATCAAAATATGAAAACGTAAGTAAAAACTATGCATTATTTACATACATACTTACTTCGAAAGCAAAATCGGTGAAAAGGACTTATTCATCAATTACTTGATTTTCCCCGATCTATATCTAAAACTTGTTTTTCTTGACATAAAACATCACATTTAACTTATTTAATCATTATACTAACCAACTCAGCCCTAATTTTTGCCCCTAAACTTTGTCATATTTACAATTTTTTCCCTAGGCTCGTAAAATAATTTTCATTCAATTTCTTTGTACTTTAATCCTAGAAAAACCGTTTTCATAACTTAGCAGTCCATAATTTCCATTTATTCACACACTTACACACATTTTATAACTTTTTACAAACTAGTCCTTTTTGACAATTTCATCGAAAATCACTTAGTAAAAGTCGTTTATTACACACTGAGCATTCATATTTTACCATTAAACATCAAAACACAAGCATTTCTCATATGGGTAAATTTTCAAACATCAACCCCAGCTCAAATAAATGGTAGAAATAGAGATCATGCTACGAGGATTTCGAAAACGTAAAAATCATTAAAAACGAGGCTAGAACGAACTTACAATCAAGCTTGGAAGCTTGAAAAACCCTAGACATGGTTTCTCCATGCAAGTTTCGGCCAAGGGGTTGAAGATGGACAAAAATTGGCTTTTAATTTTGTTTTTAATTTATCTTAATAACTAAATGACCAAAATGCCCTTAATGAAAAACTTTGGAAACATGCCTAACCATGTCCATTTTTGTCCACCAATTTAAAAAATGGTCTAATTACCATATAAGGACCTCCAATTTAAAATTTCATAACAATTGGACACCGCTAGCATGTAGAACTCAACTTTTGCACTTTTTACAATTTAGTCCTTTTAACTAAATTGAGTGCCCAAACGTCAAAATTTTCGAACGAAATTTTCACAAATCGTTTTGTGAAATCGTAGACCATAAAAATATAATAAAAATAAATTTTATTATCTCAAATTTGTGGTCCCGAAATCACTATTTCGACTAACCCCAAAATCAGGCTGTTACAACTCTCCCCCCTTTAGGGATTTTCGTCCCCATACAAGCGATTAGAGCATCTTACTCATAGTTTCTTCTAACTCATCGAAGATTCTCCTCCTAGGTAGTATATTCTAGAAGCACTCTATCTTCGGATCTGATATCTAAAATCCTAATCTTTCCAATCTGTATATCCGTCATGTCGGTCTGAAGCTATTTTCAACTTTCACAAATTACTTTCACTTTTCTCAAAATCACGAATCAAATCAACTTCATAAATCTCTTTCTAATCATCTTTGAACTTTAACAGACAGTGTCGGAGCATATTAACAAAGGTTTGGATTACTTTCTCAGAAACACATATACTCAACCGATCTGTCAAAATAAGGAATCCGTACATGCCGAAATGATAATGCAGACTTTTAACAAACGATTTACCACAATCCAAATAACATTTTCCTATTTTCACAATAAAGATAATCCCGATATGAAATCTATAGTAACTCTATCTCAAACACACCAATATTATCACTGACTGTAATAGTCCTGAATGCTCTTGTTATTCGACTTTAACCTGTTCACAAATCAACATCCAACACGTAATCGAAATATCGGTTTCCTCCCTACATACACGAACATTTACTTCAAGTAACTGTACATTTTGTTACTCTCTGATTGAACAGATGAGCTACTATTGAACCTCGTACAAAATTTTCTGCATAATCATTGGATTCTTCTATAAGCAATTTCTATTTTAGAACAATGATAATAATGACAGAAATCGGGTTCCTCCTAAAATTTAAAATCGAAGTCGATTCACTCTGAACTCATTCAGATTATGTAACATCCCGAAATAAGGCCTAAACGGAATAGTGGTTTCAGGACCACAAATTCGATGTTGAAAATTTTATTTTATTTATATTTTTATGGTCTACAATTGCACGAAATGATTTCGTGAAAATCTTATTCGAAAATTTTGAAGTTTGGGCACTCAATTTAGTCAAAAGGACTAAATTGTAAAAAGTGCAAAAGTTGAGTTCTATATGTTAGAGGAGTCCAATTGTTATGAAATTTTAAATTGAAGTAGAGGTCCTTAAATGGTAATTATATCATTAGGCTTTCATGGACAAAAATGGACAAATATAGGTAGAAAGACCTAAAGTTTTTAATGAAGGGTAATTTAGTCATTTGGTAATAAAAAGGAAATTAAATGGGAAAAAGATGGAAAAAGGTTGTCATCTTCTTCCTTAGGCCGAATTTTCAAGGGGGGGACTCCATAGCTAGGGTTTCCAAGCTTCCAAGCTCCATAGTAAGTCAATCCAAGCCTCGTCTTTCATGTTCTTTACGTTTTTGGAATCCCGGTAACTCTGTTTAGCTTATTCTAGCAATATTTTAACCTAGGGTTCATATTTGGAAAAATACCCAGAGGTGAAATGTGTTCATATTTCATGTTCTTTCATGTTTTCTTTATAGTAACTTTCATTGTAACACTTACTCCAAAACTAGTCTTTTTTTGACAATTTCACCGATAATCACTTCGTAAAAGTCGTTTATTACTCATCGAGCATTCATATTCTACCATTAAACATCAAAACAGAAGCATTTCTCATATGGGTAAATTTTCAAACATCAACCCCGGCTCAAATAAATTGTAGAAATAGAGAGATTGTGTTACGAGGATTTCAAAAACGTAAAAATAATTAAAAACAGGGCTAGAACAAACTTACAATCGAGCTTGAAAGCTTGAAAAACCCTAGACATGGTTTCTCCATGCAAGTTTCGGCCAAGGGGTTGAAGATGGACAAATACATGCTTTTAATTTTATTTTTAATTCATTTTAATAACTAAATGACCAAAATGCCCTTAATGAAAAATTTGGAAACATGCCTAACCATGTCGATTTTTGTCCACCAACTTAAACAATGGTCTAATTACCATATAAGGACCTCCAATTTAAAATTTCATAACAGTTGGACACCTCTAGCATGTAGAACTCAACTTTTGTACTTTTTACAATTTAGTCCTTTTAACTAAATTGAGTGCCTAAACGTCAAAATTTTCGAACGTAATTTTCACGAAATAATTTCATGAAATCGTAGATCATAAAAATATAATAAAAATAATTTTTTTATGTCGAATTTGTGGTCCTGAAACCACTGCTTCGGCTAGGCCCAAAATCAGGCTATTACACATTGGATTGATTCGAAATTACCCAAGGCAATCCCTTGGATCATGGACTTTGGATTGGATCATGATTATGTTGGATCAGCTACCAAGAGTCCTTATTTGCATTATGTGTTATTATTCTTGAGGTATTGTTGTTTTAATGGGATTGAATTAGATCTTCATTTGTAAGCAAGTCCCGAAATAAAATCTATATATTTGACATACTTGCCTAGATTAATGTACTAAATGTTAGGCACTTAATTTGTTCTAGTGAGAATTTATTATAAGAATGCTATTTTGATAAGTAAAGATGATGTTGTGGTTTTACTTATTGTATTCACAATGAGTAAATACAGTGGCGAGAGTATTATATCTTCAAAGTATAAGGGTGAGGGAAAATATCACGGTGAGTGTATTTGAGTAGATTTAATTTATAATTGTTGAATAGAGTGCATATTTCTCAATGAGCTAGGCTACGCAGATGTAGGAAAACTAAACCACATAAACAACTTATTGTGCCTTATGTGTTGTCCATTTTCATTTAGTGCTTAAAGGAGTGACCACCATCTCAGGCACCACTTCAGTTGTGTAGATTAGTTCTCAGCAATAATGAATTTATTTCAATTGGTATCAAATCTTGACACTTAAAGTAGCTAGTGGAGATCAGCAGTGTTAACTTAGGGTATTATATTATATACCCTTATAGTATTACTATTTTATTAGGATTGTATTAGATCTTCTATTGTAAGTAAGTCTCAAAATCAATATCTATAGATTTGAGAGACTTTCTTAGGAAAGTGTATTGAGAGTTAGATATTTAATTTATTCTTGGGAGAATAATTTTGTAAGATTTTTATTTTTATAGTAAAATAGTTTGTTGTGGTTTTAGTTGTGTTCACAAGGGGTGATCATGTTGGATCTGATGCCTTGAGTGTAGTATATTCGTTTGCAAACTTGTACATTTTTCAAATAGATTGGTTAACAAAACAAATTCATTAATTACATTAATATACTTTGTATAATTATCCTCATATGGTTTTTGCATACAAAGCAAAATGGAAGCAAATGTTACTCATTGGTTGTCTAAATGTTTAACTAAAACTAATCGGTATTACGTGGTTGGACTGTAGTATGAAAAGACAACTTGTATTAGTAGACGAACCTAAACATGTACTTAGTCTAATTAGAAATGAACAAACTGATCAAAATACTCATATGTCATCTATCAAGTCCAATTGGAGAGATGCACTGTCTTGGGCATCGGAGCGGATGACTCCCAGAAGATAGAGACATAAATGTGACTAACTAGACTGGCAGTACATCAGACGAGACCCAAGTAGAATAGATCCTGAATCCATTTATGGATTTATTCACTTATGACGTTTATAGTGTGGCATACCTAAATCCTGAGAGGATGGCGGACTATGTATGCATGACTCGTACACTTTATTGTAAGTAAAAACATGGGTTAAAATAGATAAGAAGTCAAAAGTTGGTGCATTAGGAGTACAACTTCTATAATATGTAGCGTCATTCAAAAAAATGGAATTCATAGCCTAGAACATGGGTAAATGATATCCTCTCATTTGTATTACATGGTTGATGGAAATTAGCTATGGCCATAGGTCATCCGTCTTTGTGATGGATGACTTAATCACTATTTGATAGTGATTGACTTTTCGTAAAGGAAGATGTAATGGTTACCATGAAATAAAATAGGATCATATTGAGAGAAAAAATATTATCCCAAAGAGATCAAGGATATCCTATGAGGGTAACACACTTATGACAAGGTCATTGGACGAGCATTGAGTAGTTACTTTCATAATGTTATGTCATTGGGGAGAGCTCATTCATGATATTATAGTGAAATCACTTCGTGACTAAATAAGTTTATAATTATAGGTGAAAAGTCAAAACTTAATTATAAATCATTTGAGCCTCAACTACATATGTCCAATCAATCCCTCTGCTAGCTCATCGAAACTAGAAATGAATGTAATAAATAGGAAAAGAGAAATGGGAAACATTTAGGAATGATTATGGTTTTCTCCAAAATGGAGAAATGGAATCATTTGAAAATGAGTATAAGTTTCCAAATATGAATTACTTAAAAAATGATTGGAAGAATGAGATTATATTTTTGGATTGTTTTGAACTCCGAAAATAAAAATAAACCATCCAGTCATAGTGAACATGTTAAGTTGTGAAATATTGAACATATTTTCTCGAAATTTTACCATGGGAAAAATCGACAAAATTTTACTAGGGATAAAATCGTAAAAATTTTACTAGGGATAAAATAGGGATTAGAAATTTATTGTATCTACAAATATTAAAGTTTATTTTGGGAAATAGAAAAGCTGAATTGTGTTAGATCACATTACAGAGTACTGGGTTAAAAATGTTCAAGAATTACTCCTAATTGAACCTGATGTGAGAGAGGCCCAAAAACCCCTCATGGATAAGTGGGTGGCAACCTTAGTAGGAATACTAGAGTCTGCCGTAGACCCTAGTCCTATTCTAAGTAGGATGTTTCTTTTCTATTTGAAATAAATCACTGCAACTCAACAAGGGTTCTACCTTCTCTTCCTATAAATAGATGGCATCGATAGAGCTATTAACACAACTTTGAGAGATTGTTATTCTATTGAAAAATAAAGATAATTTATGAAAATAGAGCTATTAACATCCTTAAATGGGTTGGGATGTGTGCTTATGCAAAGAGGGAAATTTATGCCATATGCATCTCACCAGTTCAAACCACATGAAAAGAACTATCCAACACATGACTTGGAACTGACAGTCGTGGTGCCAGCACTAAAAATCTGGAGACACTATCTCTATAGGGAGAGAAGTGTCATATGTTCTCGAAAAATAAGAGCTTAAAGGGCCTGATGACATAAAAGGATTTGAATTTATGCCAACGATGATAGATGGAACGACTAAAAGACTACGACCTAGGAATTGAGTATCATTCTTGAAAGGCCAACATAGTGGCGAATGCTTTATGCAAGAAAACTGTGGCAACTTTGGCATCTCTTCGAGCAAGTGTTCAACTAACAGATGATAGATCGCTTCTTGCAGAATGAATTGTTCGACCTATCTTCCTCTCTTAGATATTAGAAAAGTAGTTAAAAGATACGAAGTGTGATGAGTACAAGAGACAATTGGCATCTCATGATACTACAAACTTTACCTTGGGAATAGATGGCAAACTTTGATTTATGAGTAAGATGTATGTGCCATCAGGAAGTGATTTGAGGGAAGAATTATTAAAGGAGGCTCACCAAGGACCCTTTTCACTTCATCCAGGAAGCATCAAGATGTATCGTGACTTAATAAGTTTGTATTGGTCACTTGGAATGAAAAAGGAGATATCAGAGTATGTCTCGATTCGTCTGACATGCTAGCAAGTGAAGGCAGAACATCAAGTTCCCTTAGGGAAGTTGTATCCTCTAGAGATTCCTAAGTGGAAGTAGGATAAGATCACCATGGATTTCGTTTTGGGTCTTCCCCTCAGTATTATTAAAAAGAATGCAATTTGGGTGATTGTAGACTGTGTAACACCCTATACCCAACTCGATCGTCGAGCTTGAGTAACAGGACGCTACACTGGTGTCACATCATCACACATTACACCACGTCTAATTAGCATACGAACATCATCATAATTAATCAATTAGAAGAGTTACCCTAGGATGTTAAAATTACTAAACATATATTGAACAACCATATTACAAGTTAGAAGCATGCTTAAAGACAACTTAACGAAAATTTCCAAAAAAAAATGATGTAGGTGTCGATACACACTTGCTGGTATCAATATTTCTCATAAGAGGTATCGATGCCGTTTGGAAAATCAGTACCTTTTTAGCATTTTGTTTCTCTGCAAAATTTAAAACCTTGCAATTTATCAATACAATTCAAAAAGTATCTATTTTTTTACCCCGAGTATCGATACTCAAGAATTGGTATCGATACGAAAATGGGCTACTATTTTCCTGGACATACGAATTAATATGGAGATATTGATACATATGCCTCGAATATCAATACCTCTATACAAATCAACAAAAATTACAGCAAAACAGGGCATTTAATACAACCAAACATATTCCAATTCATCATGTATCTATAACCTCAAAATTCAACATAAAAAATATCCAAAATTGTAGCTTTTGCATCATCAATAATTCAAGCCAAGACAAAACTAAGAACATAATATCATCGGCTATCAAACCTAAGAGTCTAAAATCATATCAGCTATTTAGAACATAATAATAATCAACCAAAAACATCTACCACATTGCCTTATTCCGACAGTTCAAAGAATAAAATGACTTCACCTACTCAAAATCCAAAGCCTAACTTGGATCACTTTCTCGGGATTTCTGCACCACTTACACCGCAACGTTAACTTTTTGCAAGGTTTGAAAAGAGTGGGTGAGCTTAAACAAGCTTAGCAAATTTCAGAATAACCCAAAAGTATACACAAAATTAAAGGTTAAACAATAGCATACTACAACACATTCACAACCATATTCTAACCAAGTCAAAATAACATTTTCACGCGTCATTAAATCATAAAACTAGCATATACTCTCACATGCAATTACACTCAACTCATATATATATAATTCATTTAACGATAAATCATCAAGACAAAACAATGTATTCATGCTTTAATAACTTACAAGTCAATTTTATATATTCACTGTAACACCCCAAACCCGGCCTAGAATTTAGGCACGAATCTGGCGTGTCACATGGAAGTGTTTTTCAAAACCATCTTTATGATTGATAAAAACTTGTTTGAGAATTAAAGCCTCTTTGTTAAAACTCAAAACACTTAAGCAATTGTTATCTACTTGAAAACGTAACTACCTTTAAAACCTTATCTGTTGCGGAAGCATATTTAAAATAAACAATTTATGAAAATGTGATGTTTAGAAATAGAGTTGCAGAGGCATTTTGAAAACATTGCGGAAACGTAGTGTTTTGAAAACAGTTACCGTTTCGGAAATCGTATTCCAGTTTTAGCAGTTTGAAAAAATCATAAATAAATATCAGAAATAATAAGTTGAAAATAAAGAGGCCTTGTTACAAAATTATTAACCCAATGAATTAAAATAAAATGAAATAAAGTCACTAAGTTTAACTTTAAAGCATATATGACGTGTGGCCACCTCCAAGTCCCTCGCAGCTCCAAATCCTCTAAGACTAGGATTACCTGCACAGTTAAAAACGGGGTGAGTTTATGAAATCTCAGTGTGTAATCCTCTTACTAGAGTAACAGCCAATATACAGAAACAAAAACTGAAATAGTCTGGGCCAAAGCCCTTTTAGAGTAACAGTACAGTCAATTCAAAGCATACGTGAGTCAAAGCCCACTACAATATCATTTGGGTCACAACCCATAACAGAATCAATTGGGCCTAGCCCAACCAATATCAGAGCAAGTGGCCTAAGCTTAGTACAGTGACAGATCTCATAAACAGATATGCAACAGTATGAGGATGCATCCCACCCTGATCCAACCAACACACCTCCCGTACCAACCAACAGACTTTGTGGGGACCAAGTCAACCCACCCAACCAGCACACCAATAATGCAGTCTAGCTGCTAATAATAACGCAGTAAAGCTACCAGTAACAATAAACGTGGCTAAGCCACCAGAATCAGTATACGTGGCAGAGCCACTAAATTAGTAAATCGTGGTATAGCCACTAGTACAATACTTCCTCCAAAATACAAAAGTCCCAACCCCATGCAATATGTCATGTATGTCATGCTCAATCATTACACGTGTATGCAAAATGGCCATGCTTAGTAACAGTCATTTCAACACATACTAAAAACATATCAGTCTCACAACCATAGTCAAATCAGTAAAACATAGTCATGCGATCATAGTCAAATCAGTCAAATCATGGCGCAAGTCAGTCATTTACCCACAAGGGCAAAACAGTCATCTCACCCTATAAGGGTATTTTGGTAATCCTACCCTACAGGGGTATTTCGATAATTCCACCTTACAGGGGTATTTCGGTAACTCTACCCTACAGGGGTAATTCAATAATTCTACCCTACAAGGGTAACTTAGTAATTCTATCCTATAGGGGTATTTTGGTAATTTTGCAAACTGAGGGTATTTCGATGCTTTCACAAATCAAGGGTATTTTGGTAATTTTACAAATCGAGGGTATTTCGGTAATTTCCCAAATTAGGGGTATTTCAGTAATTTATAAACCAAGGGTATTTCAGTAATTTGTAAATCAATGGTATTTTAGTAATTTGTAAACCAAAGGTATTTCAGTAATTTGTAAACCAAGGGTATTTCATTAATTTGTAAACCAAGGATATTTCAGTAATTTGTAAACCAAGGGTATTTCAGTAATTTGTAAACCAAGGGTATTTCAGTAATTTGTAAATCAAGTGTATTTCAGTAATTTGTAAACCAAGGGTTTTTCAGTAATTTGTAAATTAAGGGTATTTTAGTAATTTCATAAATCAGAGGTGTTTCAATAATTTTATAAATCAGCAGTATTTCGGTAATTTTCCAAATTAGGGGTATTTCGATAATTTTACCCCTCGAGGGTATTTCTGTAATTTTACGACCTCCTAGAAGGTCTGCAGTCACCTCGAGCGACTTAAGAAACCTAATTCGACTTAACAGTGAAAATGGGCCTGAGGCCCATTACCTTGCCCAAGTGGGCCCACACATTCGTGTGGCCTATTTAGCCTAGAAGCAACCACGGCTATGCGATGGCATAGCCCAAATCAATAACTTATCACATCATAGCCATTTCATCTATGTGGGCCCACAAACCCATTAAGCCCACACGGCCCCCTTTGAACCTTACGCAGCCCAAAGCACCTAATTCATGTGCGCGACATGATAAGCATATCCACTTCCCATTTAACAGTCTAACTTGCATTTGCGGGCTGTAGCCTACAGCCCATTGGGCCCATCGAGGCCTATTCTAACCCAAGTGACCCACTATGGCCCAAGCCCATGAATTCGCTCATGGTGGCCTTTCTCATCACACGTTCACGCTCCGTGAGCTCGGTTCACCACATGCGCGATCGCGCGCTCGCCGGTATTTCAGCTCCTCGGCATAATGCCAATCAATAGTCAAGATAATGATGCGATTAACAATCAGAACAGTGTATACGAATACACACCTTATCACGTAGAGTACTAAATAATCACAAGCGACGTCACCTGCACTAGAGAGATCAACTGCGATTTGCCCAGTTAAACCAAAGTATTCTAAACAGAGATAATGATGCGAGTGGGCCACACAATCATACAATTTATTCATATGGGCCCACTCGGCCCAAGGCAGCCTAAACCCATGAGAACACTCATGAGGGCCTCAATTATCGTGTCGAAGCTCCCACACGTGCGCTTGCACGCTCGTGTGGCTACCATCTCTGTGTGACCAGCGTTTCGGCATTTCCCGCTCTACAGCTAGAGTAGTGCGAAATACATACCTAATAGGAATCTGAAGTTGGTCCACGCTCTGACCACTCCTATGCCCAAACGCCAACCAAGGTATGCTTACTCTCCTCATAGATTGCTCTATTTAAAGCCAGCTTCTTGGCCACTCTCATGCTAGCTTCCCGATGGGGGATCCCTCCTTCAACAAAGTTTAAATCCAACAAAACTCTGGCCGTCCCAACTTAGCAAAATAAATATTCCTTTTTGCTTGCAATAGGATTCGAACCTTGCCCTCTCCTATGCTCTAGACGCTACATGCCACCACAACACAAGCTCATTTTGTGTCTTAAAACATGCGCAACTAAATATAAGCCTATGGGCCAAAATCTAAGCTCCTTTAAAAAGAAGTCAAAATGAATTGCAAGCGCCAAGCCTTGAACCCAAGCTCTCCCTTGCAACCTTAATGACGCCTTGCCACTAGACCACTCACTTCCTTGTGTCATTTTCCCCCACATTTTATTCTTAAAGTCTACTTACTTACTCTCAGGGTTTTATTCACCTAAAACCAATTTTTTTCCTAAAGCCTAAGTTTGATCCCAAGACTTCATGGAAGCCCCCTAACCTTCCAAAATCACTTACCCAATAGGTCCAACTTACATTAGTACCGTTCTCTTGATCTCAAAAATTTTAAATGCTCCCATGCCCAAGGCCCAATAGGCCCAATTCTACTAGGCCCAAATTCGGGGCGTTACATTCACATGCATTTACACCCAACAATTTTCATATGTTAACCAATTTATGATAATTTGGCAACTTGGAAACATGAAACATAAAAGTGGACTCTATCACCAAACATTGGATACATGGATCTCCATCACTCCAATGACTCAAAGAGTCTAACATATCCCATTAAGTGTAGCATAAAGCTAAACACTCTCCAACACACCAACATATCCAGGTGAAAGGAGCTTGGCTCGACATTCCCTTATCCCTCCAATCTGTCTTGGGCCTTAATGCCCAAATCACAGAACACAAGGGTGAGTACTCAAAATCCTATGGCATGCCAACTATATCCAATGGTTTCATGAGATCACAAGGCCAAAGTATCCATAAATACACACATTTAATTACTGTTCTTATGCACCTAATCACTTTTCATAAACATCAATTCACATAACAATTTGTACACATAGCACACTTATCATATTAACATTTAATTGCACTTTAAGTGTTGCTCATTGAACCATCACATACCCGTTTACATATGAATGCATTAAAAATCAGATTATCACATACCACATTCCAGTATTCACTTACTTTACTTGTCACATCGACATCACATTCAACAATTCAACACATATGTACTTACCATTTTCTGTACACTTTCACTGCACATTTATATCACTAACACAACATCATCACTGTCATTTGGCATGTTTAATATGCCTACAACTAACACATTCACAAGATCTATCACAATATATATATCACATGTCACATTATCACAACTTAATACTCAATCCACTTCACACAATCACCTACTTTGCAAATTAAACTACGGGTATAAGAAAGCTTCCACTCAGAACTTAGGATAGGGGTTTAAGTTACTCCTAAACTCCCGATTAACACTATGAATTGTGTCTACAAGCAGCGATTCCAAACACTTACCATTCGTGCTTTCACCTAGTCACCGAAACCCTAAACTAGCTTTTCCTTTCCTTTTGTCTTGGTCATCGAAGGCTCAAACAGTTATGAATCTTCACCAAAATTAACCACACAACAAACATAATTAATTTACAGCTATAGACACACCCAAACAATAAAAAACATAGATCTAAGATTCCTTACTCTTGGAACTGAAATTTTCAACTTGCAAATTCGAAACTCAAATATCTTAATATTTACTCATTCCTTTTGCCTAAAATCAATTCCAATCACTAATTATTTATCTAGGAATGATTCCCAACCTTCAAACTACACAAAACTACACAGGTTCATGGTTTTCGAAATTTTGACGTACAATGGCCCATTTCCATGAAAACTTAATAAAACCTTAGTATCTTTTAATGAAACTTTAAGGAGATTTTAGAAACCTTATAATCACATCAAAACGAGTTGAAATACACTTTAAAACATTTATTTCATTCAAAATCCCAAGTTTCACCATTAATGCCCCAAAATATGACATTTATTCGAAACTTTTGGTTTAATAGATAAAAACTCAATGAAAAAGGTTAGATATCATAAAAAACTAATAAAAAGACGAAACATTATCTTCGTTGAGGAAATAATGAATATTTGATAGTAAATCTGAGAAAACCCACAAGATGAATGACAAGGAAATTAAGGGTGTTCTTTTTGCTTTTCTTAGTTTTCAAAGGGGGTTTTAATGCTAGAAGATGATAGAAAACAAGGGATTGGACTTTTGAAGATTGAAATTGAAGGATGATGGTTTGGGGTTTTTTCTTCCTAATGGACGACACAAAAGAAAAAGATGATTGATGCTTTCTCTCTTTTTTTAGGTCAAAAATAGGGTGAAAAGGGGGAAAATAGGCTGATTTTAAAACTTGGTATATTTACTTTAAAACTACTCTTAAATTAAACCCTTTTACAAAATAGTCCTATTTTTAAAATTGAAAGTCTTTTTCACACTATTTTCACAAATTGATTTAGTTTTAAAAAAGCCATAGACGAAAATATTTTCAATTTACCATGCTTCAAATTTTCGAACACATTTTGAGCTAAAATCCCCAAATTACCCTCAAAACTTCTAGGCCCAATTTTGGGGTGTGATAGACCAGCTTACTAAGTCAGCCCATTTCCTGCCAGTACGCAGAAACTATTCGTTGGAAAAATTGGCAGAACTCTACATATATGTAATTTTATACCTCCATGGTATACCAAAATCTATAATGTCAGATCGAGATCCAAGGTTCACATCGAGGTTTTGGAAACAACTACAACAATCTTTAGGAACCAATTTACGGTTCAATATTGCTTCCATCCCTAGATAGATGGGCAATTAGAAAGAGTAATTCAAGTTCTTGAAGACTTGCTCATAAGTTGTGTAATAGATTTTGGAGTGAATTGGGAAAAATACCTTCCTTTGGCAAAGTTTGCATATAACTATAGTGTAACGCCTCAAACCTGACTTGATTCACAAGGTCCAAGTATCAGGTGTTACTACATAAAGCTTAACCATTAATGAAAATAGTTTACAATTTTCTCATTTATTCAAACATATTATTTGATATTTTAATTAGAAACCTTTTGTATGAAAACAAGGGAAATAACTTAAAATAATCTTATTACAACAGTCTCGATACAAATTCTTACAAAGTGGAAGCTTATTTAATACAGACTCAATAGGCGTATTCCTAGACTATGTCACAACCCCACTGTATGCATAATAGGCCACTTCACCACCACTTTGGCATACTCCTAATGTTGTCCCTTTAGGCGAAGTCTCATCTCAAGTACTTGCAAAGCAATAACAAATCTTGTAAGTACATGAGTACTTAGTGAGCTCTTTATAACAATATATTTATGGATACTTTGCAATCTTGTAGGAACTACTGTGTGCCAATTATTCTACATCATTTATTTCGATGGATACCTCCACATTTTACCATTCTCTTATATACCAACTATCATTCTCTTGTTATACTCATTCTTCTTTATCTAACTAAATGAGTAATTCTTCCAAACGTTTCATAAATATATTGTCCCACAATAATTTCTTAACAAAACATGCCCTTAGAAAACACTTCCAATAATCATTACCTTAACTCATACTCTTATTTCAACAGTTTTTCACTGACATTTATCACGGATGGATACATATATGTTTGGCAAATACTTACACATAATTTAATACCATCAATTCATACTCAGACATACCCTAATTCAGTACCACACATATATTTACTGACAATTCACTACATAGACCATTCTAACGAATTCCATATTGTGTTATATCAGGATCCCATAACTCAAGATAACAATAACTCAAATTTAGAATAATTTTAGAATAAGATACAGTACCCCTCATTTTCCATATTTATAAATCATCATAACAGATACCCATATCAACATACATATACACATCTTCATAGAAACCTTTAAGGCTTATTCACTCTTAACCAAGAACATATCAATACCTCATGTTAGCTTTACTTATTATAAAACTAAAAGAATTTACCCATATCTTACAATAATGACAGACATTCAGATTCAACTCCTACTAGAAATTCTTGACAGTTCATGCCACATAGGCCTAACAGAATATGCCATACAAGCAATCGTACAAAGTCTTGTGTTTACTATCTCAACAGACTTCATAGAACACATTAAAGACAAACAAAAAATATATTGAACACTCATAGTTATTTATTATAGAATATGCTCTAAAGCTATCTAATCAGAGTATGCCACAAAGGCTTATAAGAAACCACATAGGCATCCCAAAACTACCATGTTTGCGATATGAATTTTCCTAAACTCACATTGAGTGAGGTTTTCCCATCATATCACTAGGACCCACAGAGAACTCCATTAGCTAAAATTCCATTTGACAATTCTTTTTCAGAGTATGCCATGGCCATGGACTTTTTCTTTCAGAGCTTCATATCAGAGTTCATGTTTACTTTCTCGATAGACATCCTTATTTACCACCGTGATGAATCGTTTCACTTTACAAAATCTATGAACCAGACACATCCCAGACCAAACATTTCATAATTTCATAACATTCTTCATACATCCCATAGAAGTTATTTTCAAACAGACTAACTTGTATCTTAATCTAATCATAACTTTATTCGTATAGTTGAATCAGTGTCATATTCATACTAAACTATCCATGATTTCTAGTTTCCAGTTTGATCACTTTCATTTAGATATACTTCAGTACGAACAATTTACATGCAATAGTCAAAGTAGAAACTTACATATCACTCACCTACAGAAGCTTAAACTCCAAATCTCAACATCTCGCATGAAACAACAATGACCACTTTTTTTCAGAACATAAGAACATCATTAAGAGTCATTCGTATACAATTTACCATCAATTCAAACACTAAAAACTCCCATGCAAAGACTTATACTTACATCTTATTGTCCGTGCACCTCATATAGGCTTACTCTTTCAGAATTTAACATGCAAAATAGTAATACTTAATAAGACGCGAAATAAAATCTGATCATAAAAAACCATAGCTTTTAGATCACCTTGATACATCAGGCATAAAGAAAGTATCAAAAAATATCACAAGGAAGAGGAATAAAAAAGAACCCCTTCAGAACTTATCTCTTAAATATAAATATGACTCAACTTACTTAATGGAATTTAACAAGTGTCATACATTTTAGAACTTGCCTTCTTAATGGCCTACAGTTTCTGAGAGAAATTTTAATAAATATCTTGCAATAATAGTTATCCAACTTGGCTATTTAGTTTATTTCTAACCAAATTACTTAAAATCTAAGTAGCATTGTAACACCCCTAACTCGTAACCGTCGCCTGCTTAGGGATTAGGAGCTTTACTGAACAATCCAGAACATTTACAATCATTTTACAACACAAAGTCAATCATCATCCAAACATATCAAAATATAAACATATAGTCCCTTAATGAGGTCTACGAAACCTTAAACACATGTTAAAAAGGGGTTGGGACTAAACCAAACACATACAAAATTTTTAGAAAAATCAAACATTTTTCAAAGCTGCAGAGGTCACACGTCTGTGTGGGTAGGCCGTCGCCCGTGTGCCTCACCTGTGGTCGACACTGACTTGTACGACATGACCAGTCACACGCCCTTGTGTCTAGCCCGTGTGCGAGCCTCACTTGTTTCAATTTTTCAAACTCGAAGGATACGGTAAAGCCACACGCTCGTGTGCTCAATCGTGTGCGCAATTATAGGCCATTTCCAAGGCCAAATTACCATCCACACTTTGGGATCACCTACAAGCACCAAACCAATATCAAATCATACCTCAAATGCAACCAAAACATACCAATATATGCACCAATTAATCATCAACCACACCATTTATTTCCATACCCAATTTCTACTCAAATAAGTTCATCTAAAATACCAATTTTCACATCCCAAATCATATAAGTTAAGAATCATATAATTCATACCACAAGTTCACACTTGAACAATCATTTTCATCAACCAATTTAAGTATGAGACCTACCATTTTCATCATTCACATAACCCACACATATATATACCAACATCATTCAACTTCAAGCCATATCACATGGCAAGACTATACAACTCAAAACATGTCCTAATCACTAGCCTATACATGCCAGATTCAAATATATACATCTTTCCCAAAATACCAAAATAAATAGCCGATAGTGTGATTGAGTCACTGACAATCCCCGGATTTGAGCTAGCTTTAAAGACACTGTAAAACAGAGAAACACTTCACACAGTAAGCTTAAAAGCTTAGTAAGTTCGTAATATAATACATTTAATTCAACGATTCAAAATCAATATACAAAATAAAACATCACATAGGTTAATTTACAAAAATACACAATCTCATATATATCCAATACTCACAAAACCATCTATTCATCTATTTCCAAATTCATCAGCCACATAGGTTAAATACATACCTTTGCCAACACTTAGTTAACGACCAATTTTACTACTCAATGCTCGATACCACATTTCTATCAATCTTCGTTATTCCTTCGATTCAATCTCACACCTAGCGCCAATTTCATAGTCGAAGCTTAAATATCATTGCACACTTAGTGTCTTTACTTTAAACCAAATTTAGCTCAGTATCGCACACACAGTGCCAAACAAAGTAGTCGATACTTTCTCTGTTTCGCACACACAGTGCCATTCTCTACTGTATCAATTCTATTTCGCACACTTAGTGCCACATTTCTCAATTTCACACATATAGCATTTCTAATTCAATAACCACATATTCATTCATTTCGTAATACATAGATATGAATTTAACAATTTGTATTATACCCGAACTTACCTCGGAAGTCTAAATAACAAAACGAGTCGATTAATCGAGCGCTTTATCTTTGCCTCGATCTCGATCCAAATCCCTCTTTTCTTGATCTATACATATTCAAATTTAACTCTTTCAATCACCAAATTATTCAATTTAGTCCAAACAAACATATTTAGGGCATTTTACAAAATAGCCCTCACATTTTCACATTTCGACACTTTAGTCCCTATTTCATAAAATCATCAATTTCACATAATTTCACTTCACATATGCCTAGCCGAATTCTCCTTATGCATATACAAGCCCATATATTTCATTTATTTCACATTTTAGTCCTCCAATTTCTCATTTTCACAATTTAGCCCAAATTACTAAATTTCATCAAAAATTCAAAGATAAAATATATTAATCTAACACATATATTTCATATTTCATCAACTAACATCACAAAGCTCAAATATTCATCAATGGGACATTTCAAAATCATCGTCAAATTCCAAAATTAAGACATGGGTTTTGAAGTATTCGAAGCAACGATTACAAAAACATAGAAATTATCAAAAATTGATTTAAAAACATACCTCAATCAAGCTCCAACCTAGGCCGAATATAACAAAGCTTCAACTCTTTCTTTTTCTTTCAAGAATCGATGGAAAAGATGAACATAGTGGCTTATTTTAGCCTTTTGTTTTATTATAATAACATTAATAATCATTTTACTATTTTGCCCTTTTATTAACTCGTTTAAAGTTCCACTCACTTAGCCCATTTTTGTCCATCCAAGCCATTAATGGTCCATTTACAACATAAGGACCTCTCATTTAAAAAGCCATGCCAAATAAGCACTTTAACAATCAGCACACAGCTTTTGCATTTTATGTGATGAAGTCCTTTTTACAAATTAAGCACACAAACGTTAAAATTTTCACACAGAACTTTCACACATACTCAATCACATATTGTAAACACGAAAAATAGTATTAAAATATTTTTTCGACCTCAGATTTGTGGTCTTGAAACCACTGTTCTGACTAGGTTTAAACCGGGTTGTTACAAGCATAGTATTTCAGACAAATCAGATGTATTATACCTTTGGTAAATACTCATTCCATACTTACCCTTTTATCAATTAACACAACTTCTCTTTAATGTAGAAGAATATCATAAGTCAAATTCTTACTAACTCATGTGGCGGTTACTATATATACCCATACGTATATGCAGAAATAATCATTTGGGTAGATTACACTATGCCGTACAAACTTTTACTACTATATGCCCAAAACTTTAGACCCGCCAGATCTAGAATGTTACAAACAGTCATTATATGGAAACAGGAGCAGATCACCTACCTATTGTTTGACACGTAGTGTGGGATAGATAATTGGTCCTGGCTTTGTACAGGAAATAGAATAGAAAGTTTTGATATTCGAACCCATTTGAAGGCCGCTCAAGATCGACAGAAGGCTTACGTTGATAAAAAAAGAAGGATATTTTGTTTGAAATATGAGGCAAGGTATTTTTGAAAGCTTCTCCATGGAAAAAGGTTATAAGATTTAGAGTAAAAAGAAAGTAGAGCCTAAGTCTCATAGGACCATACGAAGTTATGGAGCGAGTTGGTCCAGTGGCATATGGATTGACACTACCCCCGGAACTGTCAAAGATTAATAACATGTTTTATGTATCCATGATTAAGAGATATCAACCGAATCTAGACCATGTGGTGCAAGTAGAAACACTGGAGGTGGAACCTGACTTATCTTATGAAGAGGAGCTTGCTTGTATTTTGGGAAGAAAAGTGAAAGAATTGAGAAATAAAAGAATTCCACTTGTAAAATTATTGTAGAGGAACCATAATACAGAGGAAACCACTTGGGAGAGAGAGAGTTTGATGAAAGAGCAATATCCTTAGCTATTCACATGTAAGAATTTTGAGGAAAAAATTTTCTAAGTGAGGAAGATTTGTAACAGCTCTACCAACGTAGACCGTATAAATATGTTGTTTGGCATATAGTTGATTAAGCCTAAGGTAGAAAAAGGTGAGACTAGTGAAGTATCCATTAGATGTTTGGGTGCCATATTGCATGGATTCAACGGTACGCTCAATTTTGGAATGCCTCACTGAAATTTACCATTTAACAGAGTCTTTGAGACCATCCACCAACCTCGATACTTTTGGTGAACTTGTTAGTTCATGAATTGATAGACTTGTTTTCTATTTTTCATATGATCAGAGTTTAGTTAAGACCTTGTTAAAATTGAACTAGAGTACTGTAAATGATAACTTGTTTGTTTAGTTAGCTTGTGATCTGCCACAAATTGATGTGGCAAATTAGGCTCTTCTGGTATACTTAAGAAGCTTTTTGTCGAGCAAATTATCGTATTTAGCATAGTTTTTTTGTTATTTTTAGATTTTCAGTTAATAAGGGAAAATATCTCATTTTTTTCCATTTTTTGACCCAATTTGGCCAATAGTGCCATTGGGAGGCCTAACGTGTGATTGAGTAGTGTAGGGACGTGTTGGAGATTGAAAACGAGTGAGAATGGCACCAAAAGAAATGGTATTGCGATATCCACACCTTATCAGAGCTCTAGGTGTTCCAAATCTTGAAAAGATGTTCTTAAGGAGAAACTTCACCACTGCCTTAGTATCATTGGTAGATAAAGCCACTACTTCAACTCATTTGGTTCTAAATTTTAGCTAGTGGAAGGTGGTGAGACAAAAGATTTTAGTGTGAATAGTGATGGGGAATTGTGCTTTCGTGGAAAGGCTTGTATGCCAAAGGATTTTGAGTTAAGGCAGAAGATTCTGCAGGAAGCGCATAGTAGTCCATACGCTATGCATCCTGGTGGAAGTAAAATGTATCGAGGTTTGCGTGAATAGTTTTGGTGGCCAAGTTTGAAGCAAGAGGTGACCGAGTTTGTGAGTAAGTGCTTGACGTGTCAGCAAGTGAAGGCAGAACATCAGTTGCCTTCGAGGTTGCTACAGCCAGTGAAGATTCCACTTTGGAAGTGGGAGAGGATAACAATGGACTTTGTTAGTGGGCTTCCTCTTACGCCTACAAGGAAGGATTCGGTTGGGTGATTGTCGATCGGTTGACGAAGTCTGCTCACTTTATACCCGTTCGTGTCAATTACTCATTGTAGAAGTTAGCTAAGCTGTATGTAACAGAGATTGTGAGGTTACATGGGGTACCAATGTCTATCATCTCAGACAGAGACCCCAGGTTTACATCACGATTCTGGAAGGCGTTGCATCAAGCGTTGGGTACAAGACTGGATTTCAGCACAGCGTTTCATCCACAGACTAATGGTCAATCTGAGAGGGTAATTTAGATCTTGGAAGACATGTTGAGAGGTTGTGTTATCGATTTCAGGGGTAGTTGGGAGGATTTCTTACCGCTAGCGGAATTCGCATACAATAATAGCTATCAATCCAGTATCCAGATGGCACCCTATGAAGCGTTGTATGGTCGGAAGTGTCGCACTCCTACCTGCTGGACAAAGTGAGGTGAGCGACAGTAGTTGGGTCTGGAATTGGTTTCGGAAACAGAGGAAAAGGTTAAATTGATTCGGACTCAGTTGAAGGAAGCTTTCGACAGGCAGAAATCTTATGCAGATCTGAAGCGTAAGGATATAGAATTTGCAGTGGGTGATCAGGTTTTTCTAAAAGTTTCACCTTGGAAAAAGGTCTTACGGTTTGGACAAAAGGGCAAGTTGAGTCCCAGGTTCATCGGGCCTTATAGAGTGTTGAAGCATGTGGGACCAGTGGCTTATCAGCTCGAGTTACCTCCGAAATTGAGGCAGATACATGATGTATTCCATGCCTTGATGTTAAGGCGTTATCGTTCAGATCCATCTCATGTAGTGCTAGTGGAGGAAATTAAAGTGAGACCTGATTTATCTTTTGAATAGGAACCAGTTCAGATCTTAGACCGTGATGTTAAAGTATTGTGGAGGAAGATGGTTCATTGGTTAAATTTTTGTGGCAGAATCACGATTCAAAGGAAGCCACGTGGGAGCCGGAGGATGTGATGCAACAGTAATACCCTCACCTCTTCTGATTAGGTAAATTTCGAGGCCGATTTTTCTTTAATGGGGTAGAACTGTAAAATCCTGGAATTAAGGGTTCTGCATTTTATGTTTTCTGTGTGTTTGGCTTGTCCTGCTTGTCAATTTGGTGTATTTGGGAGGGTTCTGGGAAGGCTCAGGTTCGAGCCAGAACTTAGGAAATTTTGCTTGTTGGGCACTTTGGAAGGGAGAGCTAGCTGGGGCAGGCCTTATGTGTAATTGTTTGTAATTGTTTGCACAAGATGGAGTGTGGTAGAGTGGCAAGGTAACGCCACTTAAGAGCAAGGGAAGTGGCGTCACAAGGGAGCAACAGAGGGAAGGAGTTTGAGTCTCGCCAGCAGCATTCAGAAGCTTTATTTTTTGTACTCAAGGTAGTGAAGTGTTAGCATTCGGTTTGGACTCTTCAAAAGAGGGTGTTGACTGGGTCAAAACATTTGAATGGAGGGTGTGGAAGAGTTTGTGGAAAAAGACTTGGTCTACTAATTCAAAATGAGTGATGGGGAGTGAAGCAAGGAGAGAATTGTGGGATTCATGTTGGTGGAGTGGTGGTCGAATGTGGGGCTCTTTTGTGAGGGGAATTTCGGTCAACAAAGGGGTCTTTTGGTGGGAGCATAATCGGTTTTGACTTGTGGGGGTTGTGTGCCAAATGTTTCTTTTGTTTTTAGGTAACTTGGATAACTTATTCGGTCATAAGGGGGAAGTAGTGTAGTGCCGTTTTTGCAAGTGTCATTTGAGAGAGGAGTTAAGCCGAAACCATCCAAAGAGACTTTCCTTTTCTTTTGCACTTTGGTCTTTTGGGTTTATTTTCTTTTGTTACCAAAGAAAAACTGTAGCATTCTTTTTCTACTATCTTTCTCTCATCACAATTTCTCTATATCTTTTCCCTATAACCGAACTCCCATCTCATTTCTTTTGCTTCATCTTTCTTTTGTTCTTTTATGTGTTAGCCGAAACATTCCCTCTTTCTCACTTTCCTTCTAGTACTCTTCTCCTTAAGCCGCATATTTCCTTTTGTTCCATCGAAATCTTCTTTCCATCATCCCTTGCCAATAGCCGAACTTGGAAGTTGCATCTATTATTTCTCCTGTGCCGAATCTTCTTGTGTGTCATTTGGTTTCTCTGCTCAAGGTAAGGTTCTTTCTTTTATTTTCTTATGGACATTCTTTTCATTCTTTCTTTTTAAGGTGAAGCCAAATCTATTCTTGTAAACAACTAAACCCGTTTCTTCTATTCTGTGCCTCTTAGCCAAATATCAAGAAGCAGCTAGGAGTCTGAAGCTGCAGGGAGTCTATACAATCGGGTTCTGTTGTTTAAGGTAAGGAGGAGACTCTTTTGCCCATTTCTTTTCTTTCTCTCGAATTTATGTGGCCAAAGCGAAATGGCTAGTTGGCTTGGTGTTTATATTTCGGTTAACCCCTTTTCATTTTCTTCTTCTCTTGTTTGGGACGTTTACTCCGGGAAACTCCATTAGCCAAGCGTTCGTTGTCCAAAGCCTGAGGATCTAGTGATTGTTGAACCTTACCATATCATTCGGGTTCTGGAGGTAAGGAGATTCTCTTGATTTTGGGATGTCTATTTCCCTTGTCCCTTTTGTTGCCTTAACCACATGTTTTTCTTTAAAGTACTGATCAAGACTCTTACCATGGATGTGAGTGCCAGTCTTTCTAAAGAAGGGAGTGGACCCATAGTCTCCGCTCCTAAATCTAAAAGGTGAGCTGTGTCGATGGTTCGAGACTATCCGTCGGGTTGTGGTAGAGAGCCTACGTCTGTCTGGGTTAGGCAAATAGCCATTGTCCCTGCTAGTGAGAGCGTCGACGTAGAGAGTTTAGTTTTGAGCGTTATCAGGTGTGTAATTCTCACACTCTGTTTATTAAATTACGTTATTAACTGTGTTGGCTGAAAGCCGAAACAACTGTGTTGATAGTCGAGATACCCTTGTGGGTAAGGTTGATAAGTTCCACTATGGTTTACATTCGAATATATGTGTATGTATGAAATAGTTGACAGTTGTGCATTTGAAGCATGTTCGCATTCATCTCAGTATGTTAATATGTCCATGGGCTTGGGATATGATGTGAAAGGGGAAGTGTTACTTAAGGACTGTCACAATGGTTTGGTACCACAGTGGGTTGGCCCCACATATCTTATTCAGTGACTATGTCTTAGTGGTTTGGTACCACAGTGGTTTGACACCACGTATATTATATTTCAGTGACTTGTCTCAGTGGTTTGGTACCACAGTGGGTTGGCCCCACATATATCTATTCGGGATTGTCACAGTAGTTTGGTACCATGGTGGGTTGGCCCCACACACATCTGTCACAGTGATCTGGTATCACGGTGGTCTAGAACCACAGTGGCTTGGTGCCATGGGCGTTTGGCTGATTCAGGTGATGTAGAGGATGGAAAATTAGGTTGGGCTGGGTTGCATTGCATACATGATTTATATGTTGTACTGCGTGGGCTTAGGCCCAATGGGCATCTGTGGGCTTAAGGCCCAGATTGCATTGTATGGGGATTCACACAATGAGTCTCGGTGACTCACCCCTCTGCTTAATTTTGCAGGTAATCATTAGATCACGGATTTGGGAGCCGAGGGACTTGTGGTGGCCATACAATGTTTTTCTCGTAAACTCGTTCTCTTGTTTAAACTTATTTTTAATTGGGATTTTGTGATGTAATAAGACCACTATAAGTTTAATTTGGGTTTTGATATAATGCTGATATTGCATGTTTAATAAACTATCGAAGATGGAGTTTTTCTACAATTAAAAAAAACTTTGAACAAATAGTTTTCAAATTGTTAACGAAAGATGGATAACAAGCAACTAATTGATTCAGAGATTTTACTTAAAATCGCAACATCGTTTTCAACTGACAAGTTTTATGAAATTCCTTAAATTCGACTTTCGAAAAATGAACCTGACTTCGTAACTCAGTTCAAATTAAACAACTACTTTAGATTTTCTCCAAAATACAATGCAAAGGTTTTCCCTTAATCATGATATTTAGTAGTTTTTTCCAAATTTCTTTTCCTGTAGCATACTAGATCTGGTCGTGGCGTATTGACCGGGTTTGGGGTGTTACAGCGATGAACACTCTTGACCATCAGGCCATCACATGGAGTTCTAAAAGAATTAAACGTTAAAAGTTAACTATTGGAACTCCAACGAAAACTTAAAAAATACAGGTTTTCCTTTCGTGCGCTTTTTTATGCACGACCCAATATTCTCTTTGTTTTTTCCTTCATACATATATATTATTTATATCTTTATGTTCTTTTGTAAATCAAAATTGTTGCATGTATTATTATATCATATGCAATTTTTAATATCACTAAATGATTTATGATGTCACTCGGATATGGAGTGTACACCACTTATGTCATTCTGGTGACTTCATACTTCAATATTTGTAATTCAATAGTTGAATTGTTAGAGTCTCATCATCCTTTATAATTTCCAGATCCATATCCAAAAATAAAATTTTCTTAATTGTAGTATAAGAAATTTGGTTGGATCCAAAAACGATATTTTGTAAAAATAAAGTGTTCTCAAGAAATTATCTTTAAGAATAGTTATTTCCTTTCCGTGTGTAGAATGATTAAGAAATACAATTCCTAGGATACACAATCTTTACTCAAAAGGAACAATCTATAATGCACTAGGAATTGTTTTAAACTAGAATTAAATCCAGAGACACACAAGATAGATATAATATAATATTAATGGTATCATTATCTTAGAACTCAATTCCATTATTTCAACTCATTTTTGGTGTCTATATGTAGAGTATCAACACATACCTATGTGCTTATTTAAAAAGACAACTTTTCCTTTTAAAATTTTTATGAATAATTATATCAATTTATATATAGATACCTCTATTTAATTTTATATTAAATTCTTTCTTTCTTTTCCATTATATATATATATGTATATATATGATTGTTGTATATATATTATAAATAATATAAAGTATAGTAGTAAATATTTTATTTGAAAATACTTTATATATGTAACATCCTGAAAAGGGCCTATGCATTTTTGGTTTAATTGTACGAAGTGACATGTTTTATGTGTTAAGAATATATTTTGAACGTTTTTGGAAAGTCGAAAATGAATGGAAATGATTTAGAAATGAACATTTTTGGAAACCTGGAAATGTATGGAAATGTTAAGTTTAAAAGAGGAAAGTGAACATTTTTGGAAACTAAGAAATGTAGGGAAATGATTTAGAAATGAGGAAAGTGAACATTTCTGGAAACTTGGAAATGTAGGGAAATGTCAAGTTTAAAGAGCCAAACGAAAATTTTTGGAAACTTGGAAATGAAAGGAAATGTCAAAGTTTTAAGGCTTAAAAAGAGAAAACTAAGGCAAGGTGGCCTTAAGGAAATTAATAGGAAGAATTTGACACACAAACAGGCTTGGAAAAGTGGCCTGAAGATATCACTTAAGGCCCAGGTAGGTGACGCCATCAGCTAGGCAAGTGGGCTTGAGTTCGAGTCACATGGGAAGCGAATAAAAGAAGTTTTATTTTTTTTGCTTCTAGAAACACAGAGGTGGACGGCACAAGGCTTGCAAAAGAGGAGTTTTATCCTCTTTAAAATTCGGCTAATAAGGATAAATAATGGGATTATTTTAGATTATTCTCAAAAGATAATTGTGGATTAATTCATTTTATTCTAATGGATAAAAGAAGAGATAATAGGAGGATTATTATTATTAATGAGATAAAGTTATCAAATTAAGAAGAGTGGCGGCCAAGTAAAGGATTCTGAGTAGTAATTCGGCTACAAAAGGAAGAATACAGGGCTACTCATTAATTTTCTTCTTCCTCTCCTTTCTGCCGAAATTCTTAGTGCTCTCTACTCTCTGCCGAAATTCCTTAGTGTTCTCTTCTCTTCTCTTTTTCTTTTGTCTAGTCGAAACCTCCATCTTTACTCTCCGCTCTCTTTTCTTTCTAATTCCTTCAAAAGCCGAAAGTTGTGAGAGCCTCAGGTGCAATCAATTTCTCCAAATAAGGGGAGATTTCGGGATTTAGTGGTGGTCAACTACAAGAGGAGATCTATCGGGATTTTCAAAGATCTAAGGTGAGGCAATCAATCTAAGGTTATTTCTTATGATTAAATGATTGAAAATTAGACCTAATATATAAGTCTATAGGGATTTCGACAGAGGTATACAGGGATTTCGGGATTTGAGAATTTCAAGGTAAGTCCCTATATACATTCGGCCAAGGCCTTAATTATTGGTTAAGATCTATTCCTTATTTTTATAGGCTGAAACTAATTTGTTTAAGTGATTCCATGCTTGGCCGAATGCAAGAAAAGTCTAGCAAGGATTTCGGGACTTGATTCTTAGGTCAATCGGCAAGGTAGGTTTTAATTGTACAAATCCCACTAGGATTTGGAGTTGGCCGAATAGGCCTTTGCTAAATATTATCATGTTGACTGAATGTAGGAATTGAGCAATAAATCAGGTTTTACTGGGATTTCAAGGAATTCGTTAAGCAAATCAGGTGTGTACCCCACACTACTTCGTAATACGTTTTATGGCATGTTTAATTAAAATATGTGACATTAAGAATATGAAAGTGGCTAAGGTATCATGTTATGGTACTAAGTACTCAGGTACGTTTCCTACTCCTACTAGGATTATGAAATATGTTAGTTATAACATGAGAATAAGAATAAGAATGTGAACTTTGGCATATTTATGCATATTATTATTATATGGGGCATATGGGTTTTATTTTGAAAGGGGAAGTGAATGTGGTGACCTAAGACCACGAACACGGTGACCTAAGACCGTGATATCTGAAAAGTGGTGACATAAGACCATAGTAATCTGAAAGTGGTGACCTAAGACCACAGTAATCTGAACGTGGTGACCTAAGACCACGAGTGCGGTGACCTAAGACCGCAATTTGGTGTGTAACGGAAGGAGGGTCGACTTAGTAGTCCCCACAGTGTGACTGGCAGGTACGGGGGTGTGTAGCAAATGGACAATTAGGTTTGGGTTTGGGAATGCATCATAACTCGTATTCTATGTTTTGAATGTGTAACTCTTGTATGCCTAATTCTATTATGATTTAGTGTCGTGTACACATTGAGTCTGTTTGACTCACCCCGCTTGTGGGACTATTTTTAGGTGACGATCGAGAATGGACCGGGCTCGCGAAGCTTAGGGATGGCCATGCACAGAGAAGGAATTTAATTAATGTGGATTTTTATTTTTATCAAGTACTTAAACTTAAAGTTTGGGGAATTATTTGATGTAATAAGGCCATAAGGCCATAGTTGGTTTTCTTTAATTCTTTTACTCTTATTTATTATGTTTACAAATTATTATTTATGGATTCAAGTAAATTTATTTTGAAATAAACCCTAAATGTTTATCACCTTAAATAAATGGATTTCAATGTAAGATAAATTGGTTTTCAATAAAAGCCCAACCCAAACAATATTTTTTTAAAAATCGCACAAATTTTCTCTAAGTAACAAAAGAACTTTGAAACTGATTTACTTGAGGAACATACCAAATCTGGTCAAAGCTCCGGGTTTGGGGTGTTTCAGTTTGGTATCAGAGCCCAGTTTTAAAACTCTCGACCTGTGGGCTAAGGCCCAAAATGTTTTCCAATCGAGCCAAATGAGTTTTATGGAAGTATTTCTGAAAATAAGCAGGTTTTCTGGTATGGCACCCAAGTCTCCGACCCGCAGTCCACCAGGTAAGTACCTCTATCCTCTGTGTAAATTCTGGTTTGAATTATAGAAGGGTAGAAATGGAATGTAGATTAGACTGTTAAGTATGTGAACCCTAGGACTAGTTTACCCCAACTATTACATAAGACTTTAATGCCTAATTAAACAAACCTATGGCTAAGTTGCCGAGTTAGGGTGTGGTAACCCTTGTGCGCATGTCTAGGATTGGATCCGGAAGAGCCTGGTACTTAAGCAGTCCTAGTGACTCACCTCCTCTTCGCAGGAATCCTACCTGGTGCGTAGCTACGGTTCACCCTAACCAAGAGGACTCAGTCGCAGGCTAAACTCAATAACTAAAACCCGAAAGGGACTAGCCATGTTTTCATGAAAACCCTAGTTTTAAAATCCCCAAATTTGCCCCTCTGAATAGTAACAAAAACTTATTTCTAGAAAGTTTTCAAAATATTCCCAATTTACAAAAATTACCAAAATGCCCCTAGTGGCGAAATTACAAAAATGCCCCTGGTTTCTAAAATTACCGTACTACCCTGACTTCAATAAAATCTTCCTTACTTTACAAAAGCACCCAAGAATCATATTTTGCAAATATTAAAATACCTTGATTTTGGAAAAATTACGAAATTGCCCCTGACATACGAAATTACCAAAATGACCTTGATTTACAAATTTTTGCAACATCATCCTTTTGGAAAACAAATTCTCAAAAATAACCCTAAAAGTTTTGTAAAATCTGTAATACCCCTGATTTATTGAGCTTTACAAATTTACCCTGGCTTATTACCAAAATACCCTTGAGTTTCAAAATTTTCGAAATACCCCCGGATTTTAAATTTTTCAAAATTTCCCCAAGAATGCAAAATTACCAAAATACCCTTATTGACAAAATTACCAAGGAACCTTATTTTGAAAAATTACGAAAATACCCACAGAGGACAAATTACTGAAAATACCCACAGGATAGGAATAAGGCAAAGAGTGTTCGAATAGTGAATGTGGGTGGTAGATACCACCAATAAATATGTTTATGTTGATGAATGAATGTGCCTCTATTGAGGAATGAAGGTGTCTCTGTTGATGAATGTGAATGTGATTCTCTGAATTAGAGTAGTGAACTTGAACTGAAACTTTGTGTGATCGAAAGAACTACTTCTAAATATCTTTATTTCATAAAATTGTTCATGGTTAAAAAGTGGAACAAAATTCTGATGCATAAAACTTTTTAATTAGATTAAATCGCGGCGTTAGAAATGAGTTCTAGGGGACGTGAACTTAGAGATTGTGCCTAGGAAGTATGATGGTTCTATTAAGATTAGAGTGCGCAGCATAAGCGTAGCGCGGTGAGTTAAGATGTACGATTATTCGTTAGTAAGTAATTTCGAGGACGAAATTATTTTTAAGGGGGGTAGAACTGTAACATCCTGAAAATGGCCTATGCATTTTCGGTTTAATTGTACGAAGTGACATGTTTTATGTGTTAAGAATATGTTTTGAACGTTTTTGGAAACTCGGAAATGAATGGAAATGATTTAGAAATGAACATTTTTGGAAACCTGGAAATGTATGGAAATGTTAAGTTTAAAAGAGGAAAGTGAACATTTTTGGAAACTAAGAAATGTAGGGAAATGATTTAGAAATGAGGAAAGTGAACATTTCTGGAAACTTGGAAATGTAAGGAAATGTCAAGTTTAAAGAGCCAAACGAAAATTTTTGGAAACTTGGAAATGAAAGGAAATGTCAAGTTTTAAGGCTTAAAAAGAGAAAACTAAGGCAAGGTGGCCTTAAGGAAATTAATAGGAAGAATTTGACACACAAACAGGCCTGGAAAAGTGGCCTGAAGATATCACTTAAGGCCCAGGTAGGTGACGCCATCAGCTAGGCAAGTAGGCCTGAGTTTGAGTCACATGGGAAACGAATAAAAGAAGTTTTATTTTTTTGCTTCTAGAAACACAGAGGTGGACGGCACAAGGCTTGCAAAAGAGGAGTTTTATCCTCTTTAAAATTCAGCTAATAAGGATAAATAATGGGATTATTTTAGATTATTCTCAATAGATAATTGTGGATTAATTCCTTTTATTTTAATGGATAAAAGAAGAGATAATAGGAGGATTATTATTATTAATGAGATAAAGTTATCAAATTAAGAAGAGTGGTGGCCAAGTAAAGGATTCTGAGTAGTAATTCGGCTATAAAAGGAAGAATACAGGGCTACTCATCAATTTTCTTCTTCCTCTCCTTTCTGCTGAAATTCTTAGTGCTCTCTACTCTCTGCCGAAATTCCTTAGTGTTCTCTTCTCTTCTCTTTTTCTTTTGTCTAGCCGAAACCTCCATCTTTACTCTCCCCTCTCTTTTCTTTCTAATTCCTTCAAAAGCCAAAAGTTGTGAGAGCCTCAGGTGTAATCAATTTCTCCAAGTAAGGGGGATTTCGAGATATAGTGGTGGTCAACTACAAGAGGAGATCTGTCGGGATTTTCAAAGATCTAAGGTGAGGTAATCAATCTAAGGCTATTTATTATGATTAAATGATTGAAAATTAGATCTAATATATAAGTCTATAGGGATTTCGACAGAGGTATACAGGGATTTCGGGATTTGAGAATTTCAAGGTAAGTCCCTATATACATTCGACCAAGGCCTTAATTATTGGTTAAGATCTATTCCTTATTTTTATAGGCAGAAACTAATTTGTTTAAGTGATTCCATGCTTGGCTGAATGCAAGAAAAGTCTAGCAAGGATTTCGGGACTTGATTCTTAGGTCAATCGGCAAGGTAGGTTTTAATTGTACAAATCCCACTAGGATTTGGAGTTGGCCGAATAGGCATTTGCTAAATATTATCATGTTGACCGAATGTAGGAATTGAGCAATAGATCGGGTTTTACCGGGATTTCAAGAAATTCGTTAAGCAAATCAGGTGTGTACCCCACACTACTTCATAATACATTTTATGGCATGTTTAATTAAAATATGTGACATTAAGAATATGAAAGTGGCTAAGGTATCATGTTATGGTACTAAGTACTCAGGTACGTTTCCTACTCCTACTAGGATTATGAAATATGTTAGTTATAACATGAGAATAAGAATAAGAATGTGAACTTTGGCATATTTATGCATATTATTATTATATGGGGCATATGGGTTTTATTTTGAAAGGGGAAGTGAATGTGGTGACCTAAGACCACGAACACGGTGACCTAAGACCGTGATATCTGAAAAGTGGTGACCTAAGACCACGATGTCTGAAAGTGGTGACCTAAGACCACGATGAATCTGAGCGTGGTGACCTAAGACCACGAGTCACGGTGACCTAAGACTGCAATTTGGTGTGTAGCGGAAGGAGGGTCGACTTAGTAGTCCCCACGGTGTGACTGACAGGTACGGGGGTGTGTAGCGGATGGACAATTAGGTTTGGGTTTGGGAATGCATCTGAACTTGTATTCTATGTTTTGAATGTGTAACTCTTGTATGCCTAATTTTATTATGATTTAGTGTCGTGTACACATTGAGTCTGTTTGACTCACCCCGTTGTGGGACTATTTTTAGGTGACGATCAGTAATGGATCGGGCTCGGCAGAAGCTTAGGGATGGCCATGCATAGCAAGGAATTTAATTAATGTGGATTTTTATTTTTATCAAGTACTTAAACTTAAAGTTTGGGGAATTATTTGATGTAATAAGGCCATAAGGCCATAGTTGGTTTTCTTTAATTCTTTTACTCTTATTTATTATGTTTACAAATTATTATTTATGGATTCAAGTAAATTTATTTTGAAATAAACCCTAAATGTTTATCACCTTAAATAAATGGATTTCAATGTAAGATAAATAGTTTTCAATAAAAGCCCAACCCAAACAATATTTTTTAAAAATCGCACAAATTTTCTCTAAGTAACAAAAGAACTTTGAAACCGGTTTACTTGAGGAACATACCAAATCTGGTCAAAGCTCGTGGGCCGGGTTTGGGGTGTTTCAATATAATATATATAATACATATTATTATATAATATAGAACAATATGATACCATTTGTGAGAATGAAGTCAGGCACAAGCACCAAAGACAACTCAAGAACTCTTTAATTTGAGACTTCAAAGCTTCAAAATATGGTTGAGAGGATATTTGTTCTATAAAAAATGATTTCTCACATTAACAATATCACCTTAGCATAAAAAAGTAAGGTTGGATCTTACTAGCATCTTTGTTAGAGATTCTGTGACCCAAATCCCGTCACTTGTTGAAGAAATAAATACAATGGAAAAATAAGGGGATCTGTGGGGGCGAGGGCCGTAGGCTCAAGGCTACCATAGATCCCTAACAAACACAAAATTGGACTGAGGTTGCAATCATGAGTACACCCCTGCGATACGGACCATATCGCACAAGTTAAGTCCATATAGAACTATACGTCTACTATTTGACTTTGATTAGAACAGGGTTTTTCAACCCTTAAATAGATGTAGTCGAAACTCCTCTTCTATAATTTGTTTTTCAACATTAGTAAATTTCTTCTCCTCTGCCCATGGTTTTTTTCCCCGAAAGGGTTTGCACGTAAAATATGTATGTTCTTATTTTTCTTTTCTTATTGCTTTGCAATCATTCTACTACCATTATCAACATTTATTATAACAATGTTACATACTTCATAACTTCATTCGTGGGTGGAATTGGGATAATCCATCCTTTAAAAAGTACATGGAAGAAAGAAATCTTGATGATCTTAATGACACGGATTCAGATTCAGATTCAGATGATGAAGACGATTAAGGACCAACAAATATGGAATGCTAAATCAATTAGATAAAATTGCATATGATGCTTATTTTTATTGTTATTTTTATTAGTAATCATATTATCAACTACATTATTGAATTAACATATTGCATATGATTATTTGATTTTAATATTTGTTACTTGTTTAGAAAATTTTTTAAATGTACCAATACTTTTTTATAGTAATTAATATTTTTAAATTATGTAAATTAATATCGTATATAGTAATTAATATTTTTTAATTCAACTTATTTAACTATGTAATTACAATTTTGTACCATCAAATATGACACATGTAATTACAATGTAATTACATTTTGTCAGCCAAACATGTCTAGGGAATTACAAAAGTGTGTAATTACTATAATAATAATTACCACCTTCATCCAATTAAAATGTGTTATCCAATCATACCTTTATGGTTTCTACATGCAATTCGTTTCGGGTTATCTTAAGCTAGCAAAGAGATCAATTAAATATATATAATTAGTACTCAAATAATTTGAAATTAAGCTTCAGCTCTTTGCCTATTAATTGTAGTATTATTTAATCATATAGTCATTCCACTATAGTACAATGACTGAACTATCCCTTATACAAAAGTTACTTGGTAAGTGCTCGTCCAATGAGTTTGTTATAACTGTGTTACTCTCATAAAATATCATTAATCTCTTTGGGATAAAATTTGTTCTCCCAATGTAATTCTATTTTATTTCATGGTATCTATTAGATCTTTGTCAATTAGTAACATATATCTATTAGATCTTTGTCAGTTACTAACATAATAATTAAATCATTTGTCTTATGACAAATGACCCGTGGGCACATTCTTGGAAAAATGAATGGTGTTGAGAAAGATCAAATTCTTTACAAAATTGATAGGGTGGTTTCAAAATTAGAACATGAAAGAAGAAATAAGGCTATAACTGTGTTGAGGTTGTTGTAATTGAATTCAAAAATCTGAGTTTCTGTTGGGGATCGACTCGTATATGCAACGAAGTAGTAAAAGTAGAGACAAACAAATATGAATATTTTACGTGGAAAACCCTCAAGGAGGGAAAAACCACGGGCAAGGGAGGCATTGAATTTTCACTAAATAAGTAAACAAGTGAGTACAATATGGAAAAAATAAACCTAACGGCACTAAACATACAATACCCAAACCCCCAAAAATAAAAACCCAAAGAGAAAATCAATAAACGAAATCTAAATCTCATAGGGCACTCACAAAAGGGGTATAAATACTCTCCACAATTACCATGAAAATCTCACCAAAATTCATATGCCACTACATCTTGTCGCCCTCAAGAAAAAAACTCGTACTGATTGGCATCAAAACGGGGAACAATGACTTGTAACACCCCAAATCCTAGCCCAGAAGTTTTAACCGGATTCTAGAGGTCACATTAGCCACTAAAATGGCCCAAACCAAACACCTTTCAAATTTCCAAATTTCTTTTCGAAAATCATTTTCTTCTCATGTTAAACAAAAATCCCATAGTTACCCTATCTTACATTACCAAACGTTTGTTTTCTCGTAGCATAAATAAATTTAAAACCAAATCACCGAATCCTTATTCATTTTGCAAACCTTTCAGATTTGAGCAAATTGTTAAACAAAATTTCAAAATTAATATTGCAAGGAAAAATCTGATGTTTTACTATTGGTTGGAATTCATAAAGTTGACTCTTAGATTTTGGTTAATTATTTAAGAAGGAAAAACAATTAATTAACCAATGTCCATGCATGAGATTGCTGATCTAAATTAAAAGTGGAAACCATACCATAATTCATATAATTTATTTAAAAATCTGATGAAAAATCGATAATCATCTCTAAAAAAAAAACTTTATTAAACCAACCGAAATAATAAATTCTAATACCTCCGATTCGCTGAGTCCAAAACCTAACCTCACGGATTACCTAAAAGGGGATAACTAAGGGAGTGAGCTACTAAAGCTCAGTGTGTGTCTAAAATAAATATAAATTGGCAATGTCAAACAAAAGTCCAAGCACTCGAAAATCTCAAATATGTCATAATAGCCATACACATCGTACAAGCGATTCAATTCACAAATATTATAAACAGTTAGATATGTAATACATACTCAAATGTAAAACAAATGTAGACAAATCCCCCTATCCAACCGCTACACACCATCTCTATACATCCCACACACACTAAATAGGGTACGCTAGTCCCTTTAACCAACCTCTACACACCAATATTAGGTTATGGTGGACCCATCCAACCGAAACACACTTTAGTGTGGTCTTTTGCCACTTGAATTATTGCAGGTTTACCGCTAAAAAATAAGAATACAGTAAGACTACCAAATCAAACTTCCTTCTCATCAAAAACAAATCTCAACCGCAGATGCAGATGCAAACCATATCATGCATACAAATCTAAAGAACCAAACATGTTGATTCTCTATTCCCATAATCAATAAACATATTGGTAAATAGTTTAGATCAGCAAAATCAGAATCAGACATACTCGTGTTCCTTTACAAAATAGAGGAAACAACAATATACACCATTTTCATTTATCATATCCAATCATACCATATTCCAAGTTAACATATGCCTTGAAGAAATAGAGTACCCATCTAAAGTCCCATTGGGCTCATTCTCATAATTATTCTTATCACCAGTCTCCATAATTAAGGAGTTTTCTACGAGGCATGTGGGATGAAATCCGAACTCAACTAAAAGCATTGAGAATTAAGGAGTTTGCGGACTTATCAGAATGAGCAAAGATGATCGAACAATCCCTGGGTTTATGTAAGAAAGTTGAACTTCCTCATGCTACAGGTAAATGATCTGGGAACTTTAATCCTTCTTCTGTATCAAAAAGAAATAAAGAATCACGGGAAATTGGGAAATCAACTGCTAGATCAAATGCACCGACTAAAGCCCAAGATCATCAACCCATAATTTCAGTGGGCAGTGTAAAGGGACTAATTAGAGTTTTAGAGATGCAGAATTGCAAACATTGGGGAAAGAAACACTGGGGTAAATGCTAGAAATTGACGAAAGGTTGTTTCCGTTGTTGGTCATTGGAACATTTTGCTAGAGAATGTCCGAAAAATGAAAATGATACACCTAATGATTTTCAGTGAGCCGCCTCTACGTGAAAGGTCAAAGGACAAGTAGAAGTGAATTGATTTTGAGGGGTGGGTCAAGAAAAAGGAATGAAATAGTTGCTCATCAGCCTGAGGCCAGAGCACTGGTACGTGCTTATGTAGTGCGGACTCGTGATGAGGGAGATGCTATTGATGTTGTAGCAGGTATTTTTCTATTATTCTCCACACCTATTTATACTTTAATAGATCATGGTTCCTTTTATTCATATGTCAGTTCTGATATGGTTAAATTGGGGAGCTTGAATTATGAAATGTCTAAAGTGGCTATGTCAGTATCGAGTCCCTTGGGTCAAACCGTATTAGTAGGTCAAGTTTGTAAAAGCTGTCTACTAGAAATTCAAAATCTAGTGTTTCCTGTAGATTTATTGATTATGCCCTTCGGTGATTTTGATATAATCTTGGTATGGATTGGTTGACCGAATACAGAGTCGTTCTAGATTGTTGTAAGAAAAAGTTTTCAATTCAAAATTGAAAAGGGAAAGTCATAGAAGTTAGCGGTGTTAAAGCAAGTTGGGCAAATTGTATTATTTCTTCGATGCAAGTTAATAAGTTACTGAAGCAAGGTTGTGAAGCTTTCTTAACATATGTTATTAACTTGAAAACTAGAAGCAATCACATTGGTAATATTCAGACTGTTTGTGACTTTCCTGACGTATTTCCTAAAGAATTTCTGAGGTTACCACCAGATAGAGAAGTTGAATTTGCAATCAAAGTGTTTCCTAGTACAACTCTAGTATCCATAGCTCCGTACCAAATGGAACCAATAGATTTGAAAGAATTGAAAATTTAGTTACAGGATTTGTTGGAGCGCAGTTTTATTTGCCCTAGCATATCATCTTGAGGAGCTCCAGTGTTGTTTGTTAAAAAGAAAGATGCTTCAATTTGACTCTGCATTGATTATCATCAATTAAACAAGTTGACAATTAAGAATCAATAACCCCTTCCGCGTATCAACGACTTGTTCGATCAACTTAAAAGAGCATCTATCTTCTCCAAGATTGACCTAAGCTTAGGATACTATCAGTTGAAAGTAAAAGATAGTGATGCACCAAAAAGAGCTTTCCGAACGCGTTATGGTCACTATGAATTTTTGGTGATGCCCTTCGGATTGAGGAATGCTCTAGCAGCGTTTATGGATCTAATGAATCGTATTTTTCAACTATATCGATGATATTCTGATTTATTCAAAATTAGAAGTTAAACATGAACAACATTTATGAATTGTGTTACAAGTATTGCGAGAAAAGTAGTTGTTTGGGAAATTCAGCAAATGTGAATTCTAGTTAATTGAAGTGGTATTCTTGGGACATGTGATATCAGCTAATGGAATTTGAGTAGATCCGAAAAATATCGAAGCAATTGTTTTGTGGAAAGCACTGAAGAATGAGTTAGAAATTCGTAGTTTTGTTGGTTTAGCCAGTTATTATTGAAGATTTGTGAATGGCTTCTTAAAAATAGTTTGCCAACGATAAAGTTTCTCCAGAAAAATGTGCAGTTTGTTTGGACAAGAAGTGTCAAGAGAGTTTTGATAAGTTAAAAGAGTTGTTGACAGAAGCACCGATTTTAGCTCTACCTGAGTTAAGAAGGGAATTGGTGGTTTATACTGATACTTCAATGAGTGGTTTGGGTTGTGTTCTGATGCAAGAAGGAAAAGTAATTACGCACGCGTCTCGACGGCTGAAAACTCATAAACGCAATTATCTGACGCATGATTTGGAGTTAGCTGCAATAGTCTTTGCCTTGAAAATTTGGAGACATTACCTGCATGGTGAGAGATGTCATTTATACACTGATCAAAAAAGTCTTAAATATCTCCTGACTCAAAAGGATTTGAATTTAAGACAACATCACTGGATCAAGCTTTCAAAAGACTATAACTGTGTTATAGACTACCACCCTGGTAAAGTTAACGTTGTCACAGATGCGTTGAGCAGGAAAGTGGTAGCTGATTTGTGAGCAATGTTCACTCAACTCAGTGTTAATAGTGATGGTAGTCTATTGGCCGAATTTAGGATTAAATGTAACACCCCTTACCCATATTCTATGCCAAAGCCGGGTACGAGGCGTTACCGTACTTGACTCACATGGTCATACAACTTCAGGTTATCAAAATCGATTCCAAATTAAAACTTTTCCATTCTCATATTTAACCTCTTTATAATGGACCTACAACGCCCTAAACATACTTCCATAAGGTTTCGAAAATAAATCGGAAACTTTTACACACTTAGATAAATTTACCTAAACAAGGGCCACATGCCCATTGTGAAATGGGACACGCCCGTGTGGGCAGGCCGTGTGGTCACACATACCCATGTCCCTCACCCGTGGTCAACACTGACTTATTTCACATGGCCGGACACACGCCCGTGTCCCTGGCCCTGTCCCTGTCCCTCACACGGCCTCGACACGCCCGTGTCTCAGCCCGTGTGCCAAAACCTTGGCATTTTTGTTTATGATGTCATCACCTCACTATGGTCACACGGCCAAGGCACACGCTCGTGTCTATAGGTCGTGTGTCGAATTAAATTCCTAAATTCAGGTGCAAACTTCACACGGCCTCGGCGCACGCCCATGCCTTTGGCCATGCCTCCCACACGGCTGAGACACACGGCCGTGTCTCTGTCCGTGTGTTTACTACTGAGCTTATTGACTTGTAATTTGAACATGCAAGGGGACACACGGCCTAGTCACACACCCATGCAATTGACCGTGTGTCACACATGGCCTAGACACACGCCTGTGTGCCTACCCGAGTGGACAAGAACAAGGCTATTTGCCAAGCTCTTTCAGCACCCTAACTCACTCAAGCAGAATTTACCCTCTACCATCAATTCATTCATGCATATTCATACCCAAACAACCCAACCATATACTCTACACACTTATGAATAACCTTTCATTCCATTGATTGATAGTAAAGAGCCATTTACTATGGCAATATACAAAAGATTTCATCTATAAGGAGCCAACACATTTGGCTAAAATAACAAAACAATATACCTAGTCTAGCTCCTATACATGCCATTTCCATACTCAAAATGCTAATTCTAAATATACCAAGATGAGCTGATAGTGTGGGTGATCTCCCAATTATCTCCGTATCCCAACTCAACTCTTTGTCACTATAAAACAAGGGAAAAGAAAAGGGGTAAGCTTTAAGCTTAGTAAGTTTACATGTAAACAATAAACATCATAACATGTGCTAATCAATAAAATGCATTTCACAATCCAAGATCATGCTTACTCATTCATCTCTTACCACAATCCAATCATATCACAACCAAATGCTCTTATTATTTAACATACGTCCCTGCACTTGATCACCACATGATCACATGAAACAACCATCACAATTACATAATAAACCATTCTTAGTAATACCAAACACTCGGTGGTATCGCACTTAGCCCACCATTTATTATTAACAGGGTAGTATCGCACATAGTCCACCAACAAGAATATTTACGGTGGTATCACACTTAGCTCACCAAATAATAATACTAACGATGGTATCGTACACAGCCTATCGTGAATAAGTGATAAGGTAGTATCGCACATAGCCCACCATTATTTACTACGAATAATATTCCACACCTACATACTTATTTCAACGTTCATACGGAGTTTATTCACTTTCTACCAAATTTCCATCCATTTAAATTGTAAGTGTTCTCAATCATACCATGCACCAATAAGCAATTACATGTGTATTTAAGATGAATCGTTTACACATAAACTTACCTCGGTGCAAACGCTTTAATCAAAGGTCTATTCCGTAACCTTGCCTTCTCCTCGGTCAAGGTTGATTCCACGCTCTTCTTGGTCTATAACAAAAAAATTCACTCATTCAATCATTTTATAATCATAATACATCATAATCTCTAATTAGGCAAAAATAACCGTTTTCCCCTTGTACTATGGCAAAATTATGATTTTGCCCCTAGATTCGTAAATCATTTTTCATCAGATTTTCTCATTAAACAAACCTAGCTGAACATTTATTACTCTTACAACTACTCATAATTCCAATTATTTCATGCATTTATTACACATTTTCAATCTTTGCATTCAAGTCCTATTTAGGTGTTTTCATGCTAACACCTTTCACAAAAGTTGTTCCTCATCACCCTAACATTCATTTTCCTCCATAAAAACTCAGCAACCAATATGAACACTCTCATGGCAGGTCCCTAAACTTTCAACCATTTAGCAAATTTGTAACACCCCATACCCAAGTCCGAAACTAGGGCTAGATACAAGACATTACCATGCTTGACTTTACTTGAACGAATACTAACGGGCTATAAAATTTCATTTCAATTTAAAACTTTTTTTTCTTTGACATAACATACATCTCATGGGCCTACGAGGCCTTAAACTTACATCTGGAAAGTTTCATAGATCAACCGAAAACTTTTACACACCTTGGAAATTTTTGCCTAAACAGGGGTCACACGCCCGTGTGACTTGGAACACGCCCATGTGGGCAGGCCGTGTGGTTTCACACACCCATGTCCCTAGCCCGTGTAGAATTTATTTTTATTTTGAACCTACAGGGTTTTCACACGGCTTGACACATGCCCGTGTCAATGGCCCGTGTCCTTCACACGGCCTAGACACTATCGTGTCCTCACCAGTGTGAAAAACTAAGGGTATTTTGTTTGTGACGTCAGCAACCCCTTAAGGAGCACACGACCTAGGCACACGCTCGTGTGGCTAGCTGACGCTGACTTAAAACACTAACATGCAGAGGACACACGGCCTATTAACACATCCATATGGGTTGACCATGTGGACATTTAAAGGCTATTTTCCAAGCCAATTACCACGCTGAAATCAAGATCATTCATATACTCAATCCAACTACTCAAATATTTCATCAAAAACATGAAAATTAATGCATAACTCATCATTATTTGATGTATGAACTTAGTAAATATTGGCTAATCTCTTTAGCCGTATACAAAAAGAATAATAACCATAATAGCCAACACTTTGGCCCTTCTTAGGATTACATCAAGATGAAATAATTCTTATACATGCCATACTTAATAAAAACAACTTGGCTATACCAAAAATAGTGATTGATATTGTGCTCCGAGCTCCGACGTCAATGATCTATGAGTTAGCTTGGCGATACTACAAGAAAAGAATAAGAAAGAGAAGTAAGCATATAGCTTAGTAAGCTTGCCTGAAACTCATATAACAATATAATAACTCATTATAATTCATCCGTCCTGAGATAAGAACAACATATATCTCAAGTGCTAGGCTTACTTACTCATCACATGTCAAATAATAATTTCATACTTGCATTATAATCATGGTACCTGTGTCACTTGATCACATAGATTAGTACATTTTGCTGATGCAAAAGTAAACTTAACTTTCATCTTTCTTAACATAAATGATGCTTAATATCGACCTTGTATAACTTAACTTATTATTATCTTAACTTGCTTAGCTTTCTTATTACCTCTTTCTTGATTGGCTCTTTTGCCTGATGAATTACCTGGAATAATCGAGGTTACTCAATCTCATCAAACATGTATTTTGATGCCAATGCCATGTCCCAGACATGGTCTTACATGGGATCGCCTCATGATGCCAATGCCATATCCTAGATGTGGTCTTACATGGGATCTCTTGATTCGGTGCCGATGCCATGTCCCAAACATGGTCTTACACGAGACCTTCCTTATATGTTTCTTTTGGAAACTTACCATTGCCATGTCTTGACATGGTCTTACTTGGTATCCTTGCCTTATGAATCTTATCAATGCCGTGTCTTAACATGGACTTACATGACATCTTTGCCTTATGAATTCACCAATGCCAAGCCTTGGCTTGGACTTACATGGGACCTTTGCCTCATGATAACTTTTCAATTCCATGACTTCTCATGGGCTTATATGATATCCTTGCCTTAATGTCGATGCCATGTCTTGACATGGTCTTACATGGTCTTTAACCGGGACTTTCTCTTACATGTTCTCATTCATTTTCTTATCAATATACCATTAATCATAACTTCATGAAAATAGCGTATATTATACAACATAATAAGCAATTTATTGAAAATACGTGTGAAGCCTTAAATGCATACAAACTTACTTCGGTATTCAAAATGTATATAGATGTGCAATTTAGTCCTCGACTTTGTTCTTACCTCAGTTTCGATCCGGGCTTCGTACTTCTTGATCTATAATAACAATGTAGCTCATTTTAATCATCACATTAATAAAAGCATTTCAATATTAATGCTTTGGCAAAATTACTATTTTGCCCCAGAATTTGGCAAAATGACCATTTTGCCCCTAGGCTCGAAAATAATTTCTAATCACATTTCTACCTTCAACAAGCCTAGATGAACATTTAATACTCTTATAGCTATCATCAAAACTCAACCTTTCACATAATTATTACAAATTTATAACCTTCTCATCAAGGTCCAATTTGGTGTTTTCAAGACAACACTTTTCATAAAAGTTGTTCATCTAACAACTAACACTTAATCTCTTCCATAAAATGCAGCAAATAACAATGAAAGCTCTCATGGAAAAACTCTAAACTTTTCACCATATTGCACAATAGTCCCCTCATTTGAAAGCTTAAGCTTTAGGGGTCTTAAAAGTACAACTTTTATCAAGAAAATGATCCATAGAACACTTACTTGTGAAGAGAAGAGTGTGCTAAAATTTTTGAAGCTTTTACCCCTATTTGGCTGCCAATTATCTGTGGAAGAGATTAGCAAGAAAGATGGACATCATCTTTTCTTTATTTTAATATTAAACTATCAATTTAGTCCACCTACTATCACCAACTTTGACCAACATTGACAAATTTGCCTCCTATGCTAGTCTATGGCTGGCCAAGCATTTACAAGGGGCTAAATTACATTTTAAAGTTCTCAAATTAACAATCAATTGCCATTTGGTACCTTTAGCTTATAAAATGAAACTTTTGCACTTTATGCGATTTAGTCCTTTTTTCGCAATTATGCAAGAAATCGCTAAAATTTAAGTACCAAAATTCTCATGTACATATACCATCATGCTCTGACTCATAAGATGACATGAAAATAAATTTCTCTAATCTCGAATTAGTGATCCCGAGATCACTGTTCTGACTAGCCCCTAAATCAAGCTGTTACAAAATTAGTCCCTTCATTAGCTAGCTTAAGCTTTGGAGACTCCAAAAGTACAAAAATTATGAAATAAAACCACCAAAATCACTTACTTACAAGGAGATAGCTTGGCTGAAAGTTTGGTCTCTAAATTCCTCTATTTTCCATTCAATTTTCGATGGAAGAAGAAAGATGAATAGTGAAAGATGATATCTTTTATTTTTATCTTATTTTATTCATCTTTTCATCACCTAATTTCACCAAATTTGACCAAAAATTTAATGCCCTTGTCTCCCTAGCCTCTATGGCCGGCCAACACCTCCCAATTAGCCTAATTGTACATTAAGGACCTCCAATTAATATTCTATGGCTATTAGACACCCCTACCTTGAATAATGGAACTTTCGCACTGTAACATCCTAGATTAGGGGTTATGCATTTAGTGCATAATTCAAGTGACAGTAGGCTTGGAGTGTGTTTGGATATGTTTGGGAGGTTTTGAGAACCTGAGGATGTAGGAGGAAGTCTTGGAAAAATAATTGGATTTTAAGTGAAAAGGGGAAACTAGGCAAGGAGGCCTTAAGGAAATTTATGTGAAGTTTAGGACATAAGAAATGCCTTGGTAAAGTGGCTGCAAAGGCGCCACTTAGGGCCTGGTGAATGACGCCATGTGCAGTGGGCAAGGGGCCTTGGTTCAAGTTGCAAAGGAAGCAAGTGGGTGCCTTTATTTTTGAGTCAATAAGGAGCTTGGCTAAGGAGGTCTTAAAAGGAATTCTGGGTGAAGCATGTCACAAAAAGCGCCTTGGTAAAGTGGCTTGGGACGCTAACTAAGGTGCTAGGAGAGTTGCGTCAGCAGGGGATCCAAGGGAAGGGGTTCGAGTCTTGTTGGTAACAAGGAGGAGTGTTTTTATTTTGCTTATGGCGTTAAGACAAAGGGGAGCTAGGGAAGGAGCTCTTAAAAGGAATTGTAGGGAGTTTATAACACAAAGGAGCTAGCAGCAAAGTGGCTGGTAGCGTGTGGTGGTTCCAGTAGGTCTCATGTTCGAAACCTGGGGGCAGCAGATGGGTGTTTTATTTTTGGCTATTGGCGTCAGGAAAGAAGGGAGGAGATAGACGGCATTTGGACTTTGTAAAGATTAAAGATAAGCTTTAATTTTATTTTAAATTTTGGCAATAGATGGGAGATAATTGTAGATTTATTTTATTTATTTTGAATAGGTGATTAAGAGATTAAATAGGAGATGGATAAATGTTGACTTATTCAATTTATTTTGAATAAGTGTTGAAGAGAGAAAATAGGAGAAGAAAGTGGATTTTGATTAGTGAAGATATGGTGGCCGGCCAAGGGACTCTCTTGGTGACAATTTTCGGCTTTGAAGTGTATTAAGGTGAGTGTGCCGAATTTTAGTTAGTAAAGCATTCATCTTTTTCTTCTTTTTGTTGCTTTGCCGAATTCTTCTACTTTCTCTTTTTCTTCTTTATTTTTTTTTCTTTCAACCCAAATCCTTTTTTATTTTCTTTAAAGCCGAATACCCTTTGTCATTGGAAGTGATAGCCGAAACTTTGCTACCATTGTTCACATTGCCGAAATCTTTTAGCCACTTTATTCCTCTTTTCTTCCATCTACATCTACTTTTAAGATATAGCCGAATGTTCTAGCATTCTTTGAAAAGTCTAACCGAATCCTTATTGAAGGTGCAGTCGAATACTCTCTTGTAGTCTCTCCAAGCGACATAGTGGTAAGTGATCTCCTCTTTGAGCAATCGGGTTTGGGTTCTTTTTATTTGTGTGCCGAAATCAAAGTAAGTGTTATGTAATTTCGGCCAAGGGCCATTATTCATAGAGTTTTGTGCCAGTCGATTTTAACATATGGTATATATAGGGATTTCGACAGTTTCAGGAGCAAGCAGTGGTTTTTCAGGAGTTGTTTTAACAAGGTAAGGAAGTGTGACTTTCAGCTTAAGGCTATATTTGGTATTAAGTGTGACCGATTTGACTATGATGGTATTTAGGGACAAATCGATAGTGGTGAGCAAGGCCTTCGGGATTCAAGATCATCTTGGTAAGAATACTTTGCAAGTTGGATTTAGTTATTAGATTATAATATGGATGTTTAACCGTTTGATCTGATTAAGTGTCGTTGATGGAGGCGAATATCAGTCAAGAGGGGAAAGAGAAGGTCCCTATCCCAAAGTTTAAGAAAAGATCTGTCTCGATGGTTCGGGATTGGCCACCAGGGTGTGGGCCAGCAGCAGGAGAAAGTTATAGGCAGATAGCCGTAGTGTCTCTTAGTGATAGCATCGGGATCGAGAGTTTAGCACTTCAAGTGATCAGGTGTGTAGTTAGCCTACCGTCTTCCAGGTAATTGTGTTATATCTGTATGTGTTAATGAATGTGCTAACCAGTGCAGCGGCAGTTATGTGGTGAATACCCTAAAAAGGGGTATATCGATAATCAGGTTAGTATTGTCTGTTGATAAGGATGTGAAAGTGCCGATGTGAATGTGGCTATGCCTATGGAAATGTGATTGTCTGCCTATACAAACATGTGCATGCATTTATTATTATGCCACTATTATTATGCATAGGTGGGATATGATATGAAAGAAGGTACGGGTGTACTTCGAGTACGTGGTTTGATGTTAGCCTTGAGCTACATCGTGGATTGACGTTGACTGAGGTCACGTTGTGGATTAATTGCAATTTAGTTCGCGTGGCTTGATGAGTGGGTATGTGCCTCATCGTGGTTGATATCGGCTATGTGCCATATTGTGGTTGATGGGTGACTATGTGTCCCATCATGGTTTTAGTGTTAGCTACAGCTACATCGTGGATTGGCGCTGACTGAGGTCGCGCTGTGGATTATTATGCTTAATTGCACGTAGGCGGCATTGATTGCCTTTTGGAGTGAAAAGGAGAGGGTATTTGATAATTCCCTGGTGTGTGGTGGCTGGATACGGGGGTGTGTAGAGGATGGACCCTAAGTTGGGTTGGGTGCACTTTGCATAATTCCAATTGATATGTGGATTAATATGGAAATGGGCCAAGCCCACTATATGAATGTGGATCAGTGTGGAAATGGGCTAAGCCCGATATGTGGAAATTATGCGGTTAATTACCCTGTTACCTGATAAGTGATTTGAATATGGGCCAAGCCCAGAATGTGATAATATGTGAATATGATAATTGTTATCTGATATATGGGTTATTATGTGGTTAACATGTGGGTGGAATTCAGTGGATTAATTACACACTGAGTCTGTGTGACTCACCCAATTTTTACCAACATCGCAGATGATTCGTGGTGATTGGACCGGGTTGGAGTGGATACGAGGTGGCCCATGCAGAAGACATCTTCTTTATTTTAGTCAGTTTATTACTAAGAACTATTGTTTAATTATTTTTTGTAATAAGGCCCAGTTAAAGTATTTGAACATTTTTATTATGTTTAAGCTAGATGACGATTAAATTCTTATCTGGAAGTGCTTTTAATTTTGGCAACTTATATTTTAAAAAGATATTAAAGTTCTAATCCGGGAAATTGTAATAACTTAGTTTTATTGGGAGATTTAAACACACAATGTTTTATTAAAGACAAAAATTTTTAATGTTTTTCCCAAAAGTGAAATCAGTCTTCAAAAGTTTTTCCGCAGTGACATACCAAATCCGGTCAGGGCTCGTGGGCCGAGTTTGGGGTGTTACACGCACTTCATGCGATTTAGTCCTTTTTCACAATTAAGCATGCAATCATTAAAATTAAAACACCAAAATTTTCATATAGCCATATATTAATGCCATAACACATAAAATAATATCAAAATAATTTTCCTCAACCTTGGATTAGCGGTCTCAAAACCACTGTTCTGACTAGCCCCAAAATTGGGCTGTTACAACTCTCCCCTCCTTTAGAGATTTTCGCCCTCAAAAATCTTACCAGTAAAAAGGTTTGGATATTGTTCACTCATGGATTCTTTCGGTTCCCACGTAGCTTCTTCCACACCGTGTTTTTGCCATAACACTTTTACTAAAGCTATGCTCTTATTCCTCAATTGTTTAACCTCTCGAGCCAATATCTTAATCGGCTCCTCTTCATAAGTCATGTCCGATCGTATCTCAAATTCCGTTGGAGGGATCACATGCGAAGGATCGGAACGATATCGTCGCAACATTGACACATGAAACACGTTGTGTATTTTTTCTAACTCTACCGGCAAAGCTAACCGGTATGCCACTAGCCTAATCTTTTCGGTAACCTCATATGATCCTATGAATCGTAGACTCATTTTGCCTTTATGACCAAATCTCAATATTTTCTTCCATGAGGATACCTTTAGAAATACCTTGTAGCCCACTTGAAACTCAATTTCTTTCCTTTTTAAATCCGTGTACGACTTTTGTCTATCCGAAGCAGCTTTCAGACTATCTTGGATCACTTCCATTTTCTCCTTGGTCTCTTTAACTAGATCGACCCCATGAATTTGCTTCTCACTAAGCTATGTCCAATACAAGGGAGTTCGACACTTACGACCGTATAAAGCTTCGTACGGTGCCATCCATATACTCGACTGATAACTGTTATTGTAAGCAAACTCAACCAAAGGTAGATATCTTTCCCAATTACCTCCAAACTCTAACACACAGAATCGGAGCATATCCTCAAAGGCTTGAATCACTCTTTCAGATTGGCCATCAGTTTGTGGATGGAACGCAGTACTAAAATTCAACCTTGTACTTAAGGCTTCCTGTAACTTCTTCCAGAATCTCGAAGTAAATCTAGGATCTCTATCCGAGATAATATATATAGGCACTCCATGTAATATCACCACTTCAGCAATATACAACTCGGCCAACTTATCGAGGGTATAACCAACACACACCGGTATAAAGTGAGCCGAATTCGTTAGTCTATCCATAATAACCCACACAGCATCTTTCTTTCTCGGAGTCATAGGCAACCCCGTTACAAAATCCATAGTGATATGATCCACTTCCACTCGGGAACCATTACCGTCTGAAGTAACCCTGAAGGTACCTAATGCTCGGGTTACACTTGTTGATAGATCAAACATCTTGTAACAGCCCGGTTTAGACCCTAGTCAAAACAATGGTTTTGGGACCACAAGTCCGAGGTCAGAATGATAATTTAATATTATTTTCTGTGTGAATAGTATGTGATATAGTCCGTGTGAAAATTTTGTGTGGTAATTTTATCAACTGTGTGCCGAAATAAGAGAAGGATTTAATTGCGTAAAGTGTAAAAGCTATGTGCTGATTTTTAATTACCTAAGTGTTGTTGTCTTTATAAAGAGGAGGCCTTATGTTACAAATAGCCCATTAATAAAGAAAGTGGGTGGTAATGGTCAAGAATGACCTTATATCATATGTTATATATATTTTATACCACAGGTTAGTTTTGTAATTAAGTAATTATGTTTAATATAACAAAGCAAAGCATGAAATAGCAATCATCTTTTTCATGTTCCACTGAATTTAGAAAGAAAAAGAAAGGGTTTAAGCTTCCAGGATATTCGGCACTTACTTAGCTTAATTCAAGGTATGTTTGAGCTCGATTTTTGTTAATTTCTATGATTTTGTAATCTTTGCTTCGTCCTCTAGCTAACACATGTTGTAATTTTGTGAATTGATGATGTTTTTGTGATGAGCCATTGATGAATGTTTGAGCTATGTGCTGTTGATAGTGAAATATGAAAACTTGGTGTTGGGTTAGCATATTTTGTATTGGGATCTTTAGTGAAATTGAGTATTTTAGGCTTAATTAAGAAAGTGAGTAATTGAAGGATTAAAATGTGGAATAAATGAAATGTGTGGGTTTGTATAAGCATGGTGAGAATTCGGCTAGGCTTGAATCAAGTGAAATTATGTGAATTTGATGATTTGGTGAAATAGGGACTAAAACGTCAAAATATAAAAATGTGAGGGCTATTTTGTAAAACGCCCTAAATATGTGTGTTTGGACTAAAATGAATAATTTGGTGATTGAATGAATTTAATTTAAATGTGTATAGACTAAGAAAGAAGAAGTTCTGATTGAGATCGAGGCAAAGATAAACTGCTCTATTAATCAATAGTTTCGATAGTTCGACGTCCGAAGTAAGTTCGGACAAATTACATGTACTATATTTAGTTATGTTTAATGTTTGAAATGAATGGCATGGTATAAATGAATCACGAATGCTATGTAAGAGCTCGACGTTACGTGACACTAAGTGTGCGTGATCAGAGATGTAACCGAGATGATTAGTACTGTGTGTGAGAAATAATATAAGCTTTAGTTTATGGTGGGCATTGTGTGTACGATACCGAAATAAAATTGGTTTGATATAGATGCACTATCGGCAATCTATTTTGGGTACTTTTGGAAAGATGTATATAGTTGAAACATGGCATGTATAGGCTAGTTATTTTGGTACATATTTGAGGTGTCTAATTAGCCATGTGATGTGGCTAAATATATGGTTGTTTCAAGCATGAATGGCTTTGTGATATGAGGCATATTTTGGTATGGTTTATGGTTGAAGAGAATGATTTATCAATGGTAACTTTGTGTTGGTAAAATACTAGTATGATTTAGTGAAATTGAGAAGGAATAATGTTTAGTATTGAATGTGTTCAAGTTGTATATGTTAGCTTATAAGTTGATATGTTTGAAAGTGAGTTTGTATCAGTTGATAGATTGATCATATGATAGGAAATGGTTGCCAAAATGTGTGTATAAACATGCTTAAGTGTGCTTGTAATGATTGACCCATGTGGGTGGCATTTTGGCCTTGTAAATGGCCTATTTTTTTTGCGACACGGTTGAGGTATACAGGCATGCCTAGTGACCATGGCCGTAGGTCATTATATGGCCGAAGAGCACACGGCCATGGCACACGGACGTGCCTGGTAGCCATGTGGTTTTTGACAGGATCGACCATGACCAAGGTACACGGGCATGCTTGGCGGCCGTGGAACAAAGGTCAGTTTCGACCACGGAGAGGACACACGGGTGTGTCTAGCAGCCGTGGGAGGCACACGGCCTACCCCCGCTGGCGTGTATCCCCTGAACCTAGAAGTTTTAAATTTTCATGAAGTTTCTGTATGTGTTTCGATTTAGACCTGGCCCCTCTCTAGCATGTGTTTAAAGGTCTTATACACCTTAATAAGGGACTAATTATTTATGTTTGATGCATTATGATGATGATCGACTTTGTGTCGTAATTGGTTTGTAAATAATCCTATTGTCCGGTAATGCCTCTTAACCCTATTCTGGTGACAATTTCGGGTTAGGGGTGTTACATTTTATTGGTATCAGAGCTATAGTTTAGTTGATTCTCAGACTAACGTAGCGCGTGGAAGTCTAGCTATACATGCCATATTATGAAATTGCGATAGAGTGATAAATTTTGATAGTTGAAAATGTGTTTTCATATAGTAATGGATCTCGATCGAGCAGTTGCTGATGATGTAGAAAGCAATGCGCCTGCTCCCGCTCAAGGGACAGCGCCAGCCACATCTAGGCCAAATGATAGTGGTGAGGGACGAGAGGCCAAGCAAGCCTTCTTCTGAATGATGAGCGAGTGGTTTACGAAGTTCGTTCGAACGAATCTGACTATTCCACAACCTCCACCCCGACAAGTACCTATTGTGCCACAAGTTGTAGATCTGATCAGATTGAATAAACCACCTGTAGACAAGATTCGAAAATACAGGGCTGAGGAGTTTAGGTCCACATCTGATGACGATTCTGAGCAAGCTGAGTTTTGGCTTGAGAATACAATCAGAGTATTCAATGAGATATCATTGAACCCTGATGAGTGCATTAAGTGTGTTGTTTCCTTGTTGAGAGACATGACTCATAACTGGTGGAAAACATTGATATCTGTGGTTCCGAGAGAGAGAATTACCTGGGACTTCTTTCAAGTTGAGTTTAGAAAGAAGTATATTAGTCAGCGCTTCATTGATCAGAAACGTAAAGAGTTTCTAGAGTTGAAACAGGGCCATTTGTCTGTTACTGAGTACGAGCGGGAATTCATAAGATTGAGTCAATACGTGAGGGAATGTGTTTCGAAGCAACTATGTGCAAATGTTTCATAGAGGGATTGAATGAAGACATTAAATTGCTGGTTGGGATACTTGATATAAATGAATTTGTTGTGTTAGTTGAAAGAGCATGCAAGGCTGAGGAGCTCAATAAAGAAAAGAAGAAAGCTGATTCTGAGGCTCGTGATGAAAGAAAGAGATCGATGAATAAGTTCTCTCAACCTTCAGTGAAGTGATATAGAGATGCAAGCAATCATTCAATTGTTTCGTTTGGACATCCAAGTAGAGATTGTTCGAGACAAAGTATTGGTTCATGAATTCAAGCTCCGAATGAATCAAGTGTTGGTAGCGTTAAGAGTAACAAACCTGAGTGCAGACAGTGTGGAAGACGACATGTGGGAGAGTGATGGGGCAAGTACAACAATAGAGTTTGTTATAAATGTGGATCCTGAGATCATTTTATTCAAGATTGCGCGAAGATGGTCGAAGAGGAAAATGTTCAGAATGAAAGACCAAGTAATATGACGGCTAGAGGTAAACCACCCAGAAACAACAGAAATGTGAGTGAAAGTCAGAAGGGGACAATTGACACAGCTGTGAGGTCAGAAGTGAGAGCACCTACCCGAGCCTATGCTATACGTGCACGAGAGGAAGCATCATCTCCAGACGTCATCACCAGTACTTTCACTTTATTTGATTCTGATGTTATTGCATTAATAGATCCAGGATCAACTCATTCCTATGTATGTATGAACTTAGTATTGAATAAGACTCTACCTGTTGAGTCTACTAAATTTGTGGTTAGAGTGTCGAACCCCTTAGGCAAGTGTGTTTTGGTGGATAAAATATACAAGAATTGCCCATTGATGTTTCGTGATATATGTTTTCTGGCCAATTTAATGTTACTACCATTCGATGAGTTTGACATAATCCTAGGTATGGATTGGCTTACTCTGCATAATGCCATCGTGAATTGTAAAAGAAAGAGTATTGAGTTGAAGAGTCAAAATGGTGAGATAGTTCGAATTGAATCAAATGATATGAAAGGATTACCAGTTGTTGTATCTATAATGAAAGCAATGAATTATATGAGAAAAGGTTGTGAAGCTTATTTGGCGTATGTGATTGATACAAAAGTGTCGAAAAAGAAAGTTGAATCTATGCCTGTGGTATGTGAGTTTTCATATGTGTTTCCTGAAGAGCTACCGGGATTACCTCCAATTCGAGAAGTGGAATTTGGTATTGAATTAGTGCCGGGAACCACTCCCATTTCTATAGCTCCGTATAGAATGGCACCAACAGAATTGAAAGAGTTAAAATTGCAGTTGCAAGAATTAACTGATAGGGGATTTGCACAACCGAGTTTCTCACCCTGGGGAGCCCCTGTGTTATTTGTGAAAAAGAAAGATAGAACTATGAGAATGTCTATCGATCATCGACAGTTAAACAAAGTGACGATAAAGAACAAATATCTGTTGCCTCGTATTGATGATTTGTTCGATCAGTTGAAGAGAGCTACAGTGTTTTCAAAGATAGACTTGAGATCTAGTTACTATCAGTTAAGAGTTAAAGAATCTGATGTACCGAAGACCGCTTTCAGAACGAGGAATGGACATTATGAATTCTTAGTGATGCCTTTCGGACTAACAAATGCTCATGTAGTGTTTATGGATCTAATGAATTGGATATTCAGACCGTATTTGGATCACTTTGTTGTGGTGTTCATTGATGATATTTTGATCTATTCGTGTGATGAGACGCAACATGCTGAACATTTGAGAATCGTGCTACAAACTCTACGTGAGAAGCAGTTATATGCAAAGTTTAGTAAATGTGAATTTTGGTTGCGTGAAGTTGGGTTTTTGGGACATATTGTATCAGCTGCGGGAATAAGAGTTGATCCGAGTAAAATCTTTACTATTTTGGAGTGGAAGCCTTCGAGAAATGTGTCTGAAGTCTGTAGTTTTCTGGGACTAGTGGGATATTATAAGCGGTTTGTGAAAGGTTTCTCTATAATTGTGACTCCGTTGACAAAGTTGTTACAGAAAGATGTTTGATTCGAGTGGTCAAAAAAGTGTCAGCAGAGTTTTGAGTAGTTGAAAGTGTTGTTAATGGGAGCACCAGTTTTGATTCAACCCGAATCAGGCAAAGAGTTTATAGTTTACAGTGATGCATCATTAAATGGTTTGGGCTGTGTGCTGATGCAAGAAGGGAAAGTCATTGCTTACGCCTCGAGACAGTTAAAGCCGCACGAAAAGAATTATCTGACGCATGACCTTGAGTTAGCTGCGATTGTGTTTGTGTTAAAGATTTGGCGTCACTACTTATTTGGTGAGAAATGTCATATTTATACTGATAATAAGAGTTTAAACTACTTGATGACTCAGAAAGACTTAAATTTACGACAGAGAAGATGGTTAGAATTATTGAAAGACTACAAACTGGTGATAGATTACCACCCAGGTGAGGCTAATGTGGCAGCTGATGCCTTGAGCCAAAAATCGTTATATGCTTTGCGAGCTATGAGTAATCAGATAGATTTGTGTGATGATAGTGCAGTTATAACTGAGTTGAAAGTTAAGCCGATGTTCGTACAGCAGATTTGTGATGCCCAGAAAAGGGATGTTGAAATGATGACTAAACAAATTCTGTGTGAATCAAATGTTGAATCAGAATTTCGAGTAGATAATGATGATTGTTTGTGATTTAGAGATTGGATTTGTGTTCCGAGAAATTCAGAGTTAATTTCGATGATTTTGAATGAAGCTCACAATAGTCATTTAACTGTGCATCCGAGGAGTACAAAGATGTATAATGATTTGAAACAGTTCTATTGGTGGCATGGCATGAAAAGAGACATTTCTGACTTTGTGTCAAAATGTTTAGTTTGTCAGCAAGTCAAAACTGAACATCAAGTTCCGTCTAGTTTGTTACAACCGATTATGATTCTTGAGTGGAAACGGGAGAGAATCACGATGGACTTTATGTTGGGTTTGCCCTTATCTTCGAGTAAGAAAGACGCAATCTGGGTGATAGTAGACAGATTAACAAAATCAGCTCATTTCGTTCCGATGAGAACCGATTATTCTTTAGATAAGTTGGCTGAATTGTATATTACCAAGATAGCGAGATTGCATGGAGTACCATTATCTATAGTGTCTAACAAATATCCAAGATTTACCTCGTGATTTTGGAAAAAAATGCATTTCAGTACTGCTTATCATCCACAAATGGATGGTCAATCTGAGCAAATCGTTCAAATTCTCGAAGACATGCTGAGATGTTGCATACTTGAATTTGAAAGTACGTGGGAAAAACATTTATCATTGATTGAGTTTGCGTACAACAATAGTTTTCAATCTAGCATTAAAATGGCACCATATGAGGCTCTTTATGGTCGAAAGTGTCAAACTCCATTGTATTGGAATGAGCTGAGTGAGAATAAGATTCACGAGGTTGATTTAATAAAAGAAACTGAACTGAAAGTGAAAGTAATTTGTGACCATTTGAAAGTAGCCTCAGATCGTCAGAAGTCCTATGCAGATATGGAACGAAAGGATATTGAATTCGGAATTGGTGATAAAGTGTTTCTGAAAGTGTCTCCGTGGAAGAAAATACTTTGATTTGGCCGAAAGGGCAAGCTGAGTTCGAAGTTCATCAAAACGTATGAGATTATTGAACGAGTTGGGCCGGCTGCTTATAGATTGAGATTACCCTCTGAGTTAGAAAAGATTCATAACGTATTTCATGTGTCAATGCTTCGACGGTATAGATTGAGATTACCCTCTGAGTTAGAAAAGATTCATAACGTATTTCATGTGTCAATGCTTCGACGGTATAGATCAGACCCATCTCATGTGATTGCTCCTACTGAGGTTGAAATTCAGACAGATTTGTCATATAGTGAAGAACCGATTCGAATTTTGGCACGAGAGACCAAAGAGTCGAGAAATAAGAAAATTTCTTTAGTGAAAGTATTATGACACAAACACGGAATTAAGGAGGCTACGTGGGAGCCTGAGAACGCTATGAGAGAGCAACATCCACAATTATTCACTGGTAAGATTTTCAGGGACGAAAATCCCTAAGGGGGGAGAGTTGTAACAGCCTGTTTTAGACCCTAGTCAAAACAGTGGTTTCGGGACCACAAATTCGAGGTCAGAATGATAATTTAATATTATTTTCTGTGTGAATAGTACGTGATATAATCCGTGTGAAAATTCTGTGTGGTAATTTTATCGACTGTGTGCCAAAATAAGAGAAGGATTTAATTGCATAAAGTGTAAAAGCTATGTGCTGATTAATTACCTAAGTGTTGTTGTCTTTATAAAGAGGAGGCCTTATGTTACAAATAGCCCATTAATAAAGAAAGTGGGTGGTAATGGTCAAGAATGACCTTATATCATATGTTATATGTATTTTATACCACAGGTTAGTTTTGTAATTAAGTAATTATGTTTAATATAACAAAGCAAAGCATGAAATAGCAATCATCTTTTTCATGTTCCACTGAATTTAGAAAGAAAAAGAAAGGGTTTAAGCTTCCATGATATTCGGCACTTACTTAGCTTAATTCAAGGTATGTTTGAGCTCGATTACCTCCAAACTCTAACACACAGAATCGGAGCATATCCTCAAAGGCTTGAATCACTCTTTCAGATTGGCCGTCAGTTTGTGGATGGAACGCAGTACTAAAATTCAACCTTGTACCTAAGGCTTCCTGTAACTTCTTCCCGAATCTCGAAGTAAATCTAGGATCTCTATCCGAGATAATATATATAGGCACTCCATGTAATATCACCACTTCAGCAATATACAACTCGGCCAACTTATCGAGGGTATAACCAACACACACCGGTATAAAGTGAGCCGAATTCGTTAGTCTATCCACAATAACCCACACAGCATCTTTCTTTCTCGGAGTCATAGGCAACCCCGTTACAAAATCCATAGTGATATGATCCCACTTCCACTCGGGAACCATTACCGTCAAAGTAACCACAAGGTACCTAATGCTCGGGTTACACTTGTTGATAGATCAAACATCTTGTAACAGCCCGGTTTAGACCCTAGTCAAAACAATGGTTTTGGGACCACAAGTCCGAGGTCAGAATGATAATTTAATATTATTTTCTGTGTGAATAGTATGTGATATAGTCCGTGTGAAAATTTTGTGTGGTAATTTTATCAACTGTGTGCCGAAATAAGAGAAGGATTTAATTGCCTAAAGTGTAAAAGCTATGTGCTGATTTTTAATTACCTAAGTGTTGTTGTCTTTATAAAGAGGAGGCCTTATGTTACAAATAGCCCATTAATAAAGAAAGTGGGTGGTTATGGTCCAGAATGACCTTATATCATATGTTATATGTATTTTATACTAAAGGTTAGTTTTGTAATTTAATAATTATGTTTAATATAACAAAGCAAAGATTGAAATAGCTATCATCTTCTTCATGTTCCACCGAATTTAGAAAGAAAAAGAAAGGGTTTAAGCTTCCATGATATTCGACACTTACTTAGCTTAATTCAAGGCATGGTTGAGCTCGATTTTTGTTAATTTCTATGTTTTCGTAATCATTGCTTCGTGCTCTAGCTAACCCAATTGTAATTTTTTGAATTGGTGATGTTTTTGTGATGAGCCATTGATGAATGTTTGAGCTATGTGCTAGTTGATAGTGAAATATGAAAACTTGGTGTTGGGTTAGCATATTTTGTATTGGGATCTTTAGTGAAATTGAGTATTTTAGGCTTAATTAAGAAAGTGAGTAATTGAAGGATTAAAATGTGGAATAAATGAAATGTGTGGGTTTGTATAAGCATGGTGAGAATTCGGCTAGGCTTGAATCAAGTGAAATTATGTGAATTTGATGATTTGGTAAAATAGGGACTAAAGTGTCAAAATATAAAAATGTGAGGGCTATTTTGTAAAACGCCCTAAATATGTGTGTTTGGACTAAAATGAATAATTTGGTGATTGAATGGATTTAATTTAAATGTGTATAGACCAAGAAAGAAGAAGTTTTGATCGAGATCGAAGCAAAGATAAAGTGCTTGATTAATCGACCGTTTTGATAGTTCGACGTCCAAGGTAAGTTTGGACATATTACATGTACTATATTTAGTTATGTTTAATGTTTGAAATGAATGGCATGGTATAAATGAATTATGAATGCTATGTGAGAGCTCGACGTTAGGTGGCACTAAGTGTGCGTGGTCAGAGATATAACCTGAGATGATTAGCATTGTGTGTGAGAAATAATATAAGCTTTAGTTTATGGTAGGCACTGTGTGTGCGATACAAAAATAAAATCGATTTGATATAGATGCACTAAGTGTGCAATGTTTACTAAACTTTGGTAAATGATTTGGGCACTGAGTGTGCGAACGAACCGAAGAAGTTACGAAAGCTTATTGAAAGGAAATCAGTGAGTATTTAATAGTACGTGATCAAAAACTAAGTGTTGACTAAGGTACGTTTGGAACCAATGTGGTTGATGAAATTATGATTGAGATTATGGAATGTTAAATGAACATATTAGCTTGTATGGTATGGTACATATGTGTTCATGAAATAATTTATGTGATGGTTGGTTTAGTATAATGTTTTATGTTACGAACTTGCTAAGCTTTATAAAGATTACTGTGTGATTTGTTTCTCTGTTTTGTAGTGTCAGTACAGCTAGCTCAGATCTGGGAATCGTCAGCTTCTCAAACACACTATCGGTAATCTATTTTGGGTACTTTTGGAAAGTTGTATATAGTTGAAATATGGCATGTATAGGCTAGTTATTTTGGTACATATTTGAGGTGTGTAATTAGCCATGTGATGTGGATAAATACATGGTTGCTTCAAGCATGAATGGCTTTGTGATATGAGGCATATTTTGGTATGGTTTATGGTTGAGGAGAATGATTTATCAATGGTAACTTTGTGTTGGTAAAATACTAGTATGATTTAGTGAAATTGAGAAGGAATAATGTTTATATTGAATGTGTTCAAGTTGTATATATTAGCTTATAAGTTGATATGTTTGAAAGTGAGTTTGTATGAGTTGATAGATTGATCATATGATAGGAAATGGTTGCCAAAATGTGTGTATAAACATGCTTAAGTGTGCTTGTAGTGATTGACCCATGTAGGTGGCATTTTGGCCTTGTAAATGGCCTATTTTTGTTGCCACACGGTTAAGGTACACAGGCGTGCCTAGTGACCGTGGGCATAAGTCAGTATATGGCCTAAGAGCACACGGCCATGGCACATGAACGTGCCTGGTAGCCGTGTGGTTTTTGATAGGACCGACCATGGCCAAGGTACACGGGCGTGCTTGGTGGCCGTGGAGCAAAGGTCAGTTTCGTCCACGGAGAGGACACACGGGTGTGTCTAGCAGACGTGGGAGGCACACAGCCTACCCCCACGGGCGTGTATCCCCTGAAACCTAGAAAAGTTTTAAATTTTCATGAAGTTTCTGTATGTGTTTCGGTTTAGACCCGGCCCCTCTCTAGCATGTGTTTAAGGTCTTATACACCTTAATTAGGGACTAATTATTTATGTTTGATGCATTATGATGATGATCGACTTTGTGTCATAATTGGGTTGTAAATAATCCTATTGTCTGGTAATGCCTCTTAACGCTATTTCGGCGAAGGTTTGGGTTATGGGTGTTACACATCTCATCACGAACTCAGAGATGTCTCTTTTCATACCCAGCCACCAATAAAACTTTTTCATATCATTGTACATTTTCGTGCTATTGGGATGTACTGAAAAATAACCATTATGTGCTTCATGTAAAATTTTTCGGATCAACTCATCATCTTTCGATACACAAATCCTGTAGTGAAACATCAAACAATCATCTGAACTCACCCAAAAGTCGGAATCATTTCCCGATTCACACTTAGCCCTCTTAGCTTGCATTTCATTATCATTCTTTTGAGCTTCACAGATTCACTAAATAAATAGCAGTCTAACCCTCACTCAGCCAATATAGCACCATCCTCAGACATCGCTAAGCTCTTACTCAAGGCCCTCAAAACATACAGGGATTTTCTACTCAAGGCATCCGCCACTACATTTTCTTTCCCCAGATGATAATCAATTGCTAGCTCATAGTCCTTCAATATTTCGAGCCACAGTCGTTGTCGCAAATTCAAATCCTTTTGATCCATCAAATACTTCAAACTCTTTTGATCAGTGAAAATTCGACACTTCTCACCATATAAATAATGGCGCCAGATCTTTAAAGCGAAAATGATCGCAGCCAACTCCAAGTCGTGAGTTGGATAATTCTTCTCATGTGGTTTTAACTATCTCGAGGCGTAAGCGACTACCTTACCCTCTTACACCAACACACAGCCGAGACCATTAAATGACTCATCACTGTAAACTACAAATTCTTTCCCTGACTCAGGTTGTACCAAAATTGGCGCCTCAATCAACAAGGTTTTCAATTTCTCGAAGCTCTGTTGGCATTTCTCAGTCCATTCAAACTTGACATTTTTATGCAACAGTTTCAACATCGGGGTAGCAATCATGGAAAACCCCTTTACAAACCATCTGTAATACCTTGCTAAACCCAAAAAGCTTCTGACTTCCGACACATTTCTTGGCGGTTTCCACTCCACAATAGCTGAGATCTTACTCGGATCAACTCTAATACCATCACCCTATACAACGTGTCCTAGGAATCCAACCTCTCGGAGTCAAAACTCACTCTTACTAAATTTAGCATATAGCTGCTTGTCTTTTTGAGTCTGCAAAACAATTCTCAGATGCTCCACATGTTCACTCTTATCCTGAGAATAGACTAATATGTCGTCAATAAAAACGACTACAAACTTGTCCAAGTATGGCCGGAAGATGCGATTCATCAAATCCATGAAAATCGCAGAGGCATTTGTCAAACCAAATGGCATAACAAGAAATTCATAATGGCCATACCTCGTCTGAAATGCAGTTTTTGGTACATCTTGCTCCTTCACCCTCAACTGGTAATAGCCAGACCTTAGGTCTATCTTAGAGAACATTAAAGCTCCCTTCAGTTGGTCAAATAAATCATTTATTCTTGGTAAAGGATACTTATTCTTCACCGTCACTTTGTTGAGCTGTCTGTAGTCTATGCATAACCTCATCGACCCATCTTTCTTCTTTACAAAAAGTACAGAAGCACCTCACGGTGAATAGCTCGGTCTTGCAAATCAAATCAAACTCATCAAATGACAACAACAAAAGATTTGTCAGAAAACAAAGACCTCTAATTGTCAAAGGACAATTCCTACAGACCTTGTCCACTAGCACATGTTTGCCTAACGGGTTTGACATCTTTACTACAAATTTTGTAGACTCAACAATCACACAAATACTAGATGCCAATCTCATGCAAATGTAAGAATGGGTAGACCCAGGATCAATCAAAGCAACAACAGAGGTATCACGAAGAGAAAAAGTACCCGTTATCACATCTGGAGATGATGCCTCTTCGCGAGCGCGAATGGCATAGGTCCTCGTAGGTGCTCGACCCTCTGCTCTCATAGCAGAATCTCAAGGTGCACCTCTACTACTAGTCTCGCCTCCTGGGTTCTTTTGTGATCTACCCCTCGAAGATACATTGCTTGATCTCACTTCTTGCTTTCTTTCCTTCTCCTCCATCTCTGGACAATTTCAAATGAAATGGTCAGGTGAACTGCACTTCTAACAATTCCAATTGTTTCCCCAACACTCCCCAGTGTGCTGCCTACCAAAATTTGGACACTCCGGTTTAGTCTTCGGATTGCCCACACTTGCCACCGAAGTGGCTTAAACTCTCGAGCTTGAGTATGTGTTACCTCAATTTCGATATGAATGTCCAACTGACGCTGTCGTCCAGGGGTTCATTTCCTTGGACCTCTTCGATTAAGTTTGGTATGATTTACTCATTGTGTAACACCCCTTACCCGAGACCTTTGCCGGGGTCGAGTATGTGGCATTACAAGACTCGACTACAAGTTCGGAACATAAAAATTTAAAGCTGTCAAACTGCATCATGCTGACTAAATTGATCATAACTTGAGTTACAAAACTCAAAATTTAGATCCGTAAATTTTCCTTGAAACTAGACTCTTATAAGAATTTACAAAATTTTTCCAGAATTTTTCATGTGGCCAATTAGTACAGTTTATTCATCAAAGTTTCCACTATTTCACTGTTGATGATTCTGACCTGTCATTACAAAAACTCATTTATCTCTTAGAACAAATTTTCAATAATGTTCTTGTTTATTCCTATTAAAAATAGACTCATCAAGGATTTCAAACATATAAACCATGCTCCCTAATTATTTTTTTACAATTTTTAACAATTTCTCCAAGACAGAACATGGATTCACGAATTCATTCAGATCAAGTCTCACCAAAATTTAAATATCTCATAACATAAAACTCCTTTGCCTACTCTGTTTCTTTCATATCAAAATAGACACAATAAGCTTTGATTCTATACCTCATTCACCTTCTAATTCAACTTATCCTATTTTTGGTGATTTTTTAAAACTACATCACTGCTGTTACTAAAGACTGTTTCTTTACAAGATATGATTACTAGCTTATAACCGAATATACTCATATATAATTCGTACCATCCATGCGTCTTAACCATTTACGCAATTTAGCTTATACCTAAATCATTCGCATAATATCATAACATCATCGATTTAAAAGAGCACCAACATTTATAACCAAAGTCCCAAAAAGCATACTTGACTAAAAATTTAGCCATATTCGCATGGCTATTACATACATGAACCAAAGTTTCCGTCAAACTTAGACAAAGTCTTTCCTATAAATGCCTTCTTTGGAAAAAAACCAAAATGAAAGAGTACCAAAACAGTTTGATAGTGTGGGCGACTTTACGAGAACGATCCCGACAAGCTTGTAGCTTGCACCTAATCTATAAAACAAAGGAGAACATTTCACACTAGTAAGCTTACTAGCTTAGTAAGTCCTAATCTCATGATAATAAAACATACAAATAATTGAAATTAAAACTTCCAACTTATTGTATTCCACATAAGCACTTAAGTAAATTACTTATACAAGGCCGAATACTAGAAATTCAATAACCCAAGTAAAGTAGAAATCATTTCATTAAAATTCATATAAGCATATCGCATGAAAATCTCCTTTCTTAGCATTTATACTTGAAAACCAATTGTTCCATAATAGCACATTCTAACTCAAATTCCATCATATTACACCCATCAATATTAACTTCAACACATATAACACAATTCTCATAACATTAATTCGACTCAAGTGATATTAAGCATAACATACCTTACATGCTTACAGAACCATATACTCAATAAATTAGCTTTAAGTTGTCTTGAACAAAGATTCGATTTCTCTTTTGTAAAATACATCACCAGCATCAAGCTCGCTAGGCGTAAAAGCCCGAAAAGTAACACCACACAAGGCACGCTGGGCGTAAAAGCCCGATAAATAACACCTGGACAAGGCACGCTGGGCGTAAAGCCCGATAAATAACACCGCACACAAGGCACGCTGGGCGTAAAGCCCGAGTCATGTCAATACAGCTTAAACATTACCAACACACTTCATGACTATTATAAACTCATCTAATTCAATTGGGCTCACTCACATTGGACCAACAAAACCATTTTATCATTATACAATCCAACAATTCCCATCACATACTCAACATAAATCATCAACCTAATATGTCAATATACATTCGGCCATGATGTAAATGGATACTAACATCCATCAATTTTTAATATTCAAGATAACCATAATTAATTCTTTGACACGATTTAACTAAAGGACTTACCTCGGTTGTTGATAGTCCGTGCGAATCTGGCTATTCGAGAACCTTCGTCTTTCCCTGGTCTAATTCCGTTTTCTTTGCTCTTGATCTAAAACACATTAAAATTTAGCTCATTTAATCGCATTTCATCTCAATTTAGTCCCAAAACACACAAATGGGCAATTTACCATTTTGCCCCTAATGTTTCCCATTTCTTTTACAAATTGGTCCCATTTGCACAAAACACAAAATATGAAAAATTTTCCAACACTATAGCTTGGCGAATCTTCCCCATAGCCCTATGTGTTCATGCATTTCATTTATTTCATGTTTTAGTCCTTCAAAATATTTATTTTTTCAAATAAATCCCTAACATCCAATTTCATCACAACTTCTAATTCAAAAGAGGATGATTTAACACATACTAATTGAAATCTACTATCAAACATTTCAAACCATGCCTATACAACCATAGCCGAATTTTAAAGTGCCAAAATCTCAAAAATTTCTACATGGGTTGTATAGCATTCAAAGCAACCATTCCAAAAATGTAAAAATTATCAAAAACTAAGCAAAATATATACCCCTAATTAAGCTCCAAATTGCCGAAATTTCAAGCTCCAACAATGGAGTTTCTTCCTCTAACTTTCGGCCAAGAAGATGAATGAGGTAAGGTTCTCTTTCTTCCCACTTGTTTTTATTATTTTATGTTAAAACAACACACATATATTAACAATATTTATTAACTCACTAATATAACTTATACTAAAATAACATCAAATTTGTAATTAAAGTGGCCCATTGCCGTCCCTCTTTGTAGTATATGGGCTAATTGCCCTTTTAGTACATCCACTTAAAAAGCCACAATCAATTTAGTACCTTTCACTTTAGTATGCAACTTTTGCTCTTTTCTCGATTAAATCCTTTTTATCAAATTGAGCACTTAAATGACTAAATTTTTCTACGAAACTTTCACACTCACTAAATCACATATAATAAACACGAAATATAATATTAAAATATTACTCAGGCTCGAATTCGTGGTCCCGAAACCACCGTTCCGATTAGGGTCAATATTGGTCTGTTACAACTCTCCCCCCTTAAGAATTTTCGACCTCGAAAATTTTACCGTTAAACAAGGTCGGATATTGTTGCCTCATTGACTCCTCAGGCTCCCACGTAGCCTCTTCAACTCCATGACGATTCCATAAAACCTTTATTAATGGAATTCTTTTATTTCTCAACTCTTTTATTTCCCGAGCTAGGATACGGATCGGTTCCTCATCATATGTCAAATCAGATCTAATTTCAATCTCTAACGGTGAAATCACATGGGACGGATCCAATCTATATTTGCGAAGCATCGAAACATGAAATACATTGTGTATCTTTTCTAAGTCAAGGGGCAATTTCAATCTATAAGCAACAGGCCCTATACGCTCTGTGATTTCATACGGTCCGATAAATCTCGGACTCAACTTGCCTTTCCGACTAAATCGGAGTATTTTCTTCCACGGAGAAACTTTTAAGAACACCCGATCTCCGACCTGAAATTCAATGTCCTTACGTTTCAAATCGGCATAAGACTTTTGACGATCCGAAGCGGCTTTCAAATTACTCCTAATAACAACCACTTTTTGTTCTGTTTCTTTAATCCAATCAACCCCGTATCTTATTTTCACCGAGTTCACCCAATATAACGGCGTGCGACATTTTTGCCCGTACAAGGCTTCATAAGGTGCCATTTTTATGCTAGATTGGAAGCTATTATTATAAGTAAATTCAACCAAAGGTAGGTATCGTTCCCACGTACCTTCAAATTCGAGAACGCAACACCTCAACATGTCCTCAAGTATCAAAATAGTTCGCTCGATCGACCGTCATTTGCGGATGGAAGGTCAGATCTTGAAATGAAGTTTAGTACCTAGAGCATCTTGCAATCTCTTCCAGAACTGCGATGTGAATCTCGGGTCTCTATCCAAAACAATGGAACTTGGTACACCATGCAACCTTACAATCTGCGACACATACAATTCGGCAAGCTTATCAAGTGAATAATCGGTACGTACCGGTACAAAATGGGCTGATTTAGTCAGTCTATCAATGATAACCCAGACGGCAACTTTCTTACTCGGTGTCATAGGAAGACCGGATACAAAATCCATTGTAATTCTATCCCATTTCCATTCGGGTATCATGATTGGTTGAAGTAATCCGGACGGTACTTGATGCTCGGCTTTTACTTGTTGACAAATTAAGCACTTGGAAACAAACTCAGATATATCCCGCTTCATGCCAGGCCACCAATAGAACTGCTTCAAATCGTTATACATTTTAGTGCTACCCGGGTGTATCGATAGTCGACCACTATGGGCCTCACTCAGGATCATCTGTATCAAACCTGAGTTCTTTGGGACACATAATCGGCTTTTATAATTCAAACAATTATTTGCATCAATCCGAAAATCTGATTCTGTACCATTTCCATACTGAATCCGAATAGCAATCAACTTTTTGTCAACTTTCTGTGCATCACAAATCTGCTGAATAAACATCGGTCTTGCTTGCAACTCGGCTATGATCGAACCATCATCAGACATAGCCACCTGTGTGTTCAATGCACGAAGAGCAAATAATGATTTTTGACTTAACGCATCCGCAACAACATTAGCTTTCCCCGGATGGTAGTCAATCACTAATTCATAGTCTTTCAGCAATTCTAACCATCTGCGTTGTCTCAAGTTTAGATCTTTCTGAGTCATCAAATATTTTAAACTTTTGTGATCTGAATAAATATGACATTTTTTGCCGAATAAATAGTGACGCCAAATTTTTAATGCGAACACAATGGCTACTAACTCCAGATCGTGAGTTGGATAATTTTTCTCATGCGGCTTCAATTGTCTCAAAGCGTAGGCTATCACCCTGCCTTCTTGCATTAAAACGCAACCCAACCCATTCAAGGAAGCATCATTAAAATAATAAATTCTTTACCCGATTCAGGCTGAGTTAATACTGGAGCCTCGGTCAAAAGGGCTTTCAACTGCTCAAAACTTTTCTGACACTTTTCTGACCACTCAAATTTGACATCTTTCTGTAGTAGTCTCGTCAAAGGTGTAGCTATTACAGAAAAACCTTTTACAAATCGTCTGTAATATCCCGCAAGGCCTAGGAAACTTCGGATCTCAAAAACATTCTTTGGGGGTTTCCAATCAAGTATAGCTGCTATCTTGTTTGGATCTACCCGAATGCCTGACACCGAAACAACATGACCCAAGAAGCTGACTTCATTCATCCAGAACTCACACTTACTGAATTTTGCATACAACCATTGATCTCTCAAAGTTTGTAGTACTACTCTCAAATGCTCAGCATGTTCCGCTTCATTTTTGGAGTAAATCGATATATCATCAATAAACACTACTACAAATCGATCCAAAAACTGTCGGAAGACTCGGTTCATTAGATCCATAAAAACAGCAGGTGCATTAGTGAGTCCAAAAGGTATAACTAAAAACTCATAATGTCCGTACCTCGTTTGGAATGCAGTCTTCGGCACATCTGAATCTCTGACTTGCAACTGATAATAGCCCGATCTCAAATCTATCTTCGAAAACACTGAAGCCCCCTTCAACTGATCAAATAAATCATCAATCCGAGGTAACGGGTACTTATTCTTTATAGTTACCTTATTTAGTTGCTTGTGTCGATACACATTCTCATAGTCCCATCCTTCTTTTTCACAAATAAAACCGGTGCACCCCAAGGAGAGAAACTCGGTCGTGCGAAGCCCCTATCTGTCAACTCTTGCAACTGCGCTTTCAATTCTTTTAATTCAGTAGGCGCCATTCGGTACGGAGCTATCGAAATCGGAGTCGCACCCGGCACTAACTCAATGCCAAACTCAATCTCTCGCACTGGGGGTAAAGCCGGTAGTTCTTCAGGAAACACATCCGGGTATTCACATACAACTGATACTGATTCAATTTGTTTCTCGGACATTTTATTGTCTAGTACATAAGCCAAATAAGCTTCACACCCTTTTCTCACATACTTCCGGGCTAACATTGAAGATATTACTGTAGGCAACCCATTTACGTCATAGGATTTAATTCTGATGGTCTCGCCGTTTCGACATTTCAAATCAATAAGCTTTCTTTTACAATCCACTACTGCCTCATGTGCAGTTAACCAATCCATACCCAAGATTATATCAAATTCGTCAGAGGGCAACAACATTAAATCAGCTGGGAAGCAATAATCTCGAATCATCAATGGGCAATCTCTACACACTTTATTAACAAGCACACATCTACCCAAAGGGTTGGACACACGAATCACAAACTCAATAGACTCAACTAGCAGAGTCTTTCCGAATTCTAAAGTTTCACACACATATGAGTGAGTCGAACCAGGATCAATCAATGCAATTACAGTAGTGTCATAAAGGGTGAAAGTACCGGTAATGACGTCGGGGGAGGAAGCATCCTCCCTGGCTCGTGCAGCATAAGCTCTAGCTGGGGCTCTAGCCTCAGATCGTACTGTAGTGTTCTTCGTTCCTTTCTGACTACCACCTACATTGCCGGAATGTCTGGGTGGTCTACCTCGCATCGACGTGTTGCTCGGCTTAGTGTTCTGAACTGTATTTTGCTCAGCTAACCTCGGACATTCTCTAATAAAATGATCTGACGATCCACATTTATAGCAAGACCGATCATGAAATCTACAACTCCCTGAGTGCCATTTTCCACAGTGCTTGCATTCAACTCTATTCTGGGGAACGTTACCAACACTGGCTATCAAGGTAGCTCGAGAGCTCATAGGAGATCGATCCCGTCTAGGTGGATCTGTAGTAGCTTTATGCCAGCTGTAGTCATCTCTGGACTTCTTGGTTGTGGAACGGAAGACCTTACCTGAAGATCTTTTACGGATATCTCTAGCTTCATCTCGACCTTTCTTTTCTCTTTCCCAAGCTCTTGACTTTTGCAAGCTCTCTCAACTAAAGTCACAAACTCTTGAATTTCAAGAATGCCAGCAAACATCTTTATATCTTCATTCAGGCCATCTTCAAATCTTTTACACATAATAGCTTCAGTAGAAACACACTCTCTAGCATATCCGCTGAGCCTGACAAATTTTCTTTCATATTCTGCTACGGTCATTCGCCCCTATTTCAACTCAAGGAACTCCTTTCGTTTTGATCAATGAATCTTTGGTGATGTACTTCTTACGAAATTCATTCGGAAGAAATCCCATGTCACTTTTTCTTTCGAACCACTCGATACTAGTGTGTTCCACCGGTGATATCTGATGTCCCGCAAATAAAGATATAGCACACTTGAGCATTCATCCGAGTACAAGATAGCTCACCAAGTACCCGAATAGTGTTATCGAGCCACATTTCGGCTCTCTCTACGTCATCATCATCATTGGCTTTAAATTTTTCTATTTAAATTTTCAGATTTTATCAATCTGGGGGCTTTCCTACTAGATCTCACCGGATCTATCATCGAAGTGCGAAAGGAATCGGAGTTGGATTATTCGGGGTGGAGGTTGGTGTACAATGGGTTATTTTGAATAAATTGGGCAAACCACTCATTCATCATCCGATAAAAGGCTTGTTTAGTCTCTCCTTCGTGGCTACCCGAAACAGGTCGAGAGTCTACCAGCGCTGATCCGTGTGCACGGTCAGGCGCTACACTCTCTACATCATCAGCTACGGCTCTTTCAGGATCAGTGTCCATTTACTATATAAAACAAAGTTCGATCATCGAAAGTCACCACACTATCAATATATATAAAAGGCATGTATAGCTAGACTCACACGCGCATACGGTAGTCCTAGAATCGACTAAACCTTAAGCTCTGATACCAATCAAATGTAACACCCCTTACCCGAGACCTTTGCCGGGGTAGAGTACGTGGCATTACAAGACTCGACTACAAGTTTGGAACATAAAAATTTAAAGCTGTCAAACTGCATCATGCTGACTAAATTGATCATAACTCGAGTTACAAAACTCGAAATTTAGATCCGAAAATTTTCCTTGAAACTAGACTCTTATAAGAATTTACCAAAATTTTTCTAGAATTTTTTATGTGGCCAATTAGTACAGTTTATTCATCAAAGTTTCCACTATTTCACTGTTGACGATTCTGACCTGTCATTACAAAAACTCATTTATCTCATAGCAAAAATTTTCAATAATGTTCTTGTTTATTCCTATTAAAAATAGACTCATCAAGTATTTCAAACATATAAACCATGCTCCCTAATTATTTTTGTACAATTTTTAACAATTTTTCCAAGACAGAACATGGATTCACGAATTCATTCAGATCAAGTCTCACTAAAATTTAAATATCTCATAACATAAAACTCCTTTGCCTACTCTGTTTCTTTCATATCAAAATAGATACAATAAGCTTTGATATTATACCTCATTCACCTTCTAATTCAACTTATCCTATTTTTGGTGATTTTTCAAATCTACATCACTGCTGTTACTAAAGACTATTTCTTTACAAGATATGATTACTAGCTTATAACCGAATATACTCACATATAATTCGTACCATCCATGCGTCTTAACCATTTACGCAATTTAGCTTATACCTAAATCATTCGCATAATATCATAACATCATCGATTTAAAAGAGCACCAACATTTATAACCAAAGTCCCAAAAGCATACTTGACTAAAAATTTAGCCATATTCGCATGGCTATTACATACATGAACCAAAGTTTCACAAACTTAGACAAAGTCTTTCCTATACATGCCTTCTTTGGAAAAAACCAAAATGAAAGAGTACCAAAACAGTTTGATAGTGTGGGCGACTTTCCCGAACGATCCCGACGAGCTTGTAGCTTGCACCTAATCTATAAAACAAAGGAGAACATTTCACACTAGTAAGCTTACTAGCTTAGTAAGTCCTAATCTCATGATAATAAAACATACAAATAATTGAAATTAAAACTTCCAACTTATTGTATTCCACATAAGCACTTAAGTAAATTACTTATACAAGGCCGAATACTAGAAATTCAATAACCCAAGTAAAGTAGAAATCATTTCATTAAAATTCATATAAGCATATCGCATGAAAATCTCCTTTCTTAGCATTTATACTTGAAAACCAATTGTTCCATAATAGCACATTCTAACTCGAATTCCATCATATTACACCAATCAATATTAACTTCAACACATATAACACAATTCTCATAACATTAATTCGACTCAAGTGATATTAAGCATAACATACCTTACATGCTTACCTGAACCATATACTCAATAAATTAGCTTTAAGTTGTCTTGAACAAAGATTCGATTTCTCTTTTGTAAAATACATCACCGGCATCAAGCCTGCTAGGCGTAAAAGCCCGAAAAATAACACCGGCACAAGGCCTACTAGGCGTAAAAGCCCGATAAATAACACCGGCACAAGGCCTGCTAGGCGTAAAAGCCCGAGTCATGTCAATACAGTTAAACATTACCAACACACTTCATGACTATTATAAACTCATCTAATTCAATTGGGCTCACTCACATTGGACCAACAAAACCATTTTATCATTATACAATCCAACAATTCCCATCACATACTCAACATAAATCATCAACCTAATATGTCAATATACATTCGGCCATGATGTAAATGGATACTAACATCCATCAATTTTTAATATTCAAGATAACCATAATTAATTCTTTGACAAGATTTAACTAAAGGACTTACCTCGGTTGTTGATAGTCCGTGCGAATCGGCTATTCGAGAACCTTCGTCTTTCCCGGTCTAATTCCGTTTTTCTTTGCTCTTGATCTAAAACACATTAAAATTTAGCTCATTTAATCGCATTTCATCTCAATTTAGTCCCAAAACACACAAATGGGCAATTTACCATTTTGCCCCTAATGTTTCCCATTTCTTTTACAAATTGGTCCCATTTGCACAAAACACAAAATATGAAAAATTTTCCAACACTATAGCTTGGCCGAATCTTCCCCATAGCCCTATGTGTTCATGCATTTCATTTATTTCATGTTTTAGTCCTTCAAAATATTTATTTTTTTCAAATAAATCCCTAACATCCAATTTCATCACAACTTCTAATTCAAAAGAGGATGATTTAACACATACTAATTGAAATCTACTATCAAACATTTCAAACCATGCCTATACAACCATAGCCGAATTTTAAAGTGCCAAAATCTCAAAAATTTCTACATGGGTTGTATAGCATTCAAAGCAACCATTCCAAAAATGTAAAAATTATCAAAAACTAAGCAAAATATATACCCCTAATTAAGCTCCAAATTGCCGAAATTTCAAGCTCCAACAATGGAGTTTCTTCCTCTAACTTTCGGCCAAGAAGATGAATGAGGTAAGGTTCTCTTTCTTCCCACTTGTTTTTATTATTTTATGTTAAAACAACACACATATATTAACAATATTTATTAACTCACTAATATAGCTTATACTAATACTAAAATAACATCAAATTTGTAATTAAAGTGGCCCATTGCCGTCCCTCTTTGTAGTATATGGGCTAATTGCCCTTTTAGTACATCCACTTAAAAAGCCACAATCAATTTAGTACCTTTCACTTTAGTATGCAACTTTTGCTCTTTTCTCGATTAAATCCTTTTTATCAAATTGAGCACTTAAATGACTAAATTTTTCTACGAAACTTTCACACTCACTAAATCACATATAATAAACACGAAATATAATATTAAAATATTACTCAGGTTCGGATTCGTGGTCCCGAAACCGCCGTTCCGATTAGGGTCAATATTGGTCTGTTACACATTGGCCTTTTTCTCGCATCTCGGGCCTTACTTATAGCTTTCCTCTTTTCCTTATTCAGTTATTCGGCCTTACATGCTCGGTCAACCAACACCACAAACTGTTTTAACTCCAAAATCCTAACTAGCAGTCTAATATCCTCATTCAGCCCATCTTCAAACCTCTTGCACAAGATAGCTTCTGTAGACACACACTCTTGTGCATACTTGCTGAGCCTAACAAAATCACGCTCATATTCTGCCACAGTTATTTCTCCTTGTTTCAATTCAAGGAATTCCTTCCTTTTCTGGTCCACAAATCGTTGGCTTATATACTTCTTTCGGAACTCCTCCAAAAAGAAGTCCTACATCACTCTCTTCTTTGGAACCACCAACGTTAACATCTTCCACCAATGATAGGCCGAGTCCCTCAGCAAAGACACGGTGCAGTTTAAGCTCTCCTCAGGTGTACAGGAGAGTTCATCAAATACCTTCATTGAGTTCTCATGCCAGAACTCCGCCCTCTTAGGGTCATCATCTATATTGGCTCTGAATTCCTCGGCCCCTTGCTTTCGAATCTTATCTACCGAGGGCTTGGTTATTCTCACTAAATCTATACCTTAGGGAACCACAGGAACTGGCTGAGGTATAGGAGGGGGTGGAGGAGGTTGAGCATTAGGGTTTGCTCGTACATACTCCGTGTACCAATTACTTATCATTTGGGGAAAGGCTTCCCAGGCCTCTTCTCCTTGACCCCTAGTCTTGGGTCCACTCCCTATAGGTGCGGTCCCTTGTGCGGGAGCCAGTGTGTTACTAGCTGCGTCATCAACAGCTGCTCGATTGCGATCCATTTACTGTATAAAAACAAAGTTTAGAATTGTCAGAAGCCACCACACTATCAATATACCCTTATGGCATGTATAGCTAGACTCTTACACACGCTACGGTAGCTCGAGAACCGAATAAACCATAGCTCTGATACCACTAAATGTAACACACCTTACCCGTATTCTATGTCAGATCTGGGTACGAGGCGTTACCGTACTTGACTCATATGGTCATACAACTTTGGGTTATCCAAATCCATTCCAAATTAAAACTTTTCCATTCTCATATTTAACCTCCTTATAATGGACCTATAAGGCCCTAAACATACTTTCGGAAAGTTTCAAATATAAATCAGAAACTTTTACACACTTAGAAAATTTTTCTTAAATAGGGGCCACACGCCAGTGTGAAATGGGACACGCCCGTGTGGGCAGGTCGTGTGGTCACACACGCCCATGTTCCTCACCCGTGGTCGACACTGACTTATTTCACACGGTTAGACACACGCCCGTGTCCCTGGCCCTATCCCTTACGCGGCCTCAACACGCCCGTGTCTCAGCCCGTGTGCCAAAACCTTGGCATTCTATTTATGACGTCATCACCTCACTATGGTCACACAGTCAAGGCACATGCCCGTGTCCTTAAATCGTGTGTCGAATTAAATTCCTAAATTCAGGTGCAGACTTCACACGGCTTGGGCACACGCCCATGCCTTTGGTCGTGCCTCCCACACGGCTGAGACATGCGACCGTGTCTCTGCCCGTGTGTCTACTACTGAGCTTACTGACTTGTAAATCTAACATGCAAGGGGACACACAGCCTGGTCACACACCCATGCAATTGACTGTGTGTCACACATAGCCTTGACACATGCCCGTGTGCCTACCCGAGTGGACAAAAACAAGGCTATTTGCTAAGCTCTTTCATCACCCTAACTCACTCAAGCATAATTTACCCTCTACCATCAATTCATTCATGCATATTCATACCCAAACAACCCAACTATATACTCTACACACTTATGAATAACCTTTCATTCCATTGATATACAGTAAAAAGCCATTTACTATGGCAATTTATAAAATATTTCATCTATAAGGAGCCAACACATGTGGCCAAAATAACAAAAACATATACCTAGTCTAGCTCCTATACATGCCATTGCCATACTCAACATGCTAGTTCTAAATATACCGAGATGAGCTAATAGTGCGGGTGATCTCCCAATTATCTTCGTATCCCAACTCGACTCTTTGTCACTATAAAACAAGGGAAAAGAAAAGGGGTAAGCTTTAAGCTTAGTAAGTTTACATGTAAACAATAAACATCATAACATGTGCTAATCAATAAATAGCATTTCACAATCCAAGATCATGCTTACTCATTCATCTCTTACCACATTCCAATCATATCACAACTAAATGCTCTTATTATTTAACATACGTCCTTGCACTTGATCACCACATGATCACATGAAACAACCATCACAATTACACAATAAACCATTCTTAGTAATACAAAACACTCGGTGGTATCGCACTTAGCCCACCATTTATTATTAAAATGGTAGTATCGCACATAGCCCACCAACAAGAATATTTACGATGGTATCGCACTTAGCTCACCAAATAATAATACTAACGATGGTATCGCACACAGCCCATCGTGAATAAGTGATAAGGTAGTATCGCACATAGCCCACCAACAAAAATAATTAAGGTGGTATCACACATAGCCCACCATTATTTACTACGGATAATATTCCACACCTACATACTTATTTCAACGTTCATACGGAGTTTATTCACTTTCTACCAAATTTCCATCCATTTAAATCGTAAGTGTTCTCAATCATACCATGCACCAATAAGCAATTACATGTGTATTTAAGATGCATCATTTACACATAAACGTACCTCGGTGCAAAACGCGTTAATCAACGGTCTATTCCGTAACCTTGCCATTTCCTCGGTCAAGGTTGATTCCACGATCTTCTTAGTCTGTAACAACAAAATTCAGTCATTCAATCATTTTATAATCATAATACATCATAATATCTAATTAGGTAAAAAAGACCATTTTGCCCTTGTACTATGGTAAAATTATGATTTTGCCCCTAGGTTCGTAAATCATTTTTCATCACATTTTCTCATTAAACAAGCCTAGCTGAACATTTATTACTTTTACAACTACTCATAATTCCAATTATTTCATGCATTTGTTACCCATTTTCAGTCTTTGCATTCAAGTCCTATTTAGGTGTTTTCATGCAAACACCTTTCACAAAAGTTGTTCCTCATCACCCTAACATTCATTTTCCTCCATAAAAAATCAGAAACCAACATGAACACTCTCATGGCAAGTCCCTAAACTTTCAACCATTTTGTAAATTAGTCCCCTCATTAGCTAGCTTAAGCTTTGGGGACTCCAAAAGTACAAAAATTATCAAATAAAACAACCAAAATCACTTACTTGTAAGGAGATAGCTTGGCTAAAACTTTGGTCTCTAAAATCCCCTATTTTCCCTTCAATTTTCAGTGGAAGAATGAAACACCCCACACCCGGCCCACGAGCCTGAACCAGATCTAGTATGTTTCTTAAGTAAACCGGTTTCAAAGTTCTTGTTACTTAGAGAAAATTTGTGTAATTTTTTTAAAATATATCATTTTGGGTTGGGCTTAGGTTGGAAACCCATTTATTTTATTTGAAAATCCAATTAATGAAGGTGACAAAACAATTTAGGGTTTATTTTTAAAGAAATAATTTTACTTGAACCTTAATTTAAAATAATTCGTAACATAGTAATTAAAAATAAAAGTAAAGAAATGTAACTATGGCCTTATTACAACAAGTAAAATCCCAAAATAAAATTTCAAAGTACTTAAATAAAATTAAAGTGTCCATATTGAATAAAACTTCAAGTTGAGCATGGCCACCACAAGATCTACCGTCCCGGTCCATCACTGCTCATCACACAAAACATGTTTCCCACAACGGGGTGAGTCAACAGACTCAATGTGTAACCAACACTAAAATTCAATAGATCAAGCATACATGTTCATATCAAACACTTATTCATACAACAGATAGCAATAATGATGCAACCCAAACCCAAACCTAGATGCCATCCGCTACACATCCCTGTACCAACTTGCACACCGTGGGGACTACTAAGTCGACCCTCCATCCGCTACACACCATCGAAGGCATCGCTGCAGTCGACGTGCTCATCGCCTATATAAAATTTGTGGCATAGCCACCAGATATAATTGTGTCAAGAGACACCAGATTCAGATAATGTAACCGAAGTTACCACATTCAGATAATGTGACCGAATTCACCACATTCAGATAGTGAGACCGTAGTCATCACATTCACTTCCCCTTTTTCATATATCCCGAATGACCCATATTATTCATATCATTCATATCATACTTAAATTCACATTCTTATAAATTTTCACATGTTATAAATAACATATTTCATAATCCTAGTGGAAGTAGGAAACGTACCTGAGTACTTTGTACCATAACACAGTACCTTATCCATATGCACATATTACATATTACCATAATCATATTAAAAGTTAGTGTGGGGTACACACTTAATTCGCTTAACGAAGTCCTTGAAATCCCGAAAACCGATCTACTGATTTAGATCTTTAATGCCTATATTCAGTTAACATGGTAATCTTTAGCAAAGACCTATTTGGCTATAAACCAAATCCTAGTAGGATTTGTATTACTAAAACATACCTTGTTGCCGTACTGAATTAAGAATCAAATGCCGGAACTTTGTATTCCTCCCTTAAAATCGGCTAGCCACCAAATCATTTAACTATGTCAGTTTCTGGCTTTTGAATAAATAGGAAATAGTTCCAAATACCAAAAATATAAGCCTTGGCCGAATACTTACCTTGTGGATTCTAAAAATCCTGAATTGGATCCTTCCTTCCTTAATGCTGTCGAAATATCTATACACATATGTTAGATTTTAGTCTAACTTGAAATCATACTTATGGCCTATGGCCGAATATCACTTTATTGTCTTACCTTGATGCCTTAAATCCCAAAATCCTTCCCTACAGTTGACTTGAGACAGATCCCGAAAGAGTTCTTCATATTTTGGCCAAAATACAATATGAGAGATTAGTCTCCAAATTTCGACAGGCTTAAAAAGAAAAGAATGGAAACCGAGTCTAGATCTTACCCTTACTTGGAGAAATTGACAACTCCTTCCTGACACCACTTCAGAGATTCGGCTAGAGACTAAGTGAATACTTGACAGATTTCGGCTTGACAAAAGAAAGAAAAGAAGAGAGGGGAGCACTAAGAATTCGGCAGAGAAGAGGAGGAAGCAAAAATTGATGAGTAGCCCTCCTTCCTTTCTTTTATAGCCGAAATTATCATCTAAGGAGTCCCTTACTTGGCCACCACTCCTCTATCTGATAACTTTATCTTTTAATTATCATAAATAAAAGAGTTTAATCCAATATTTATCTCTTCTAAATAATCCAATTTAAAAATTAAAAAAAATCCTTTATTTATCCCATTAATTGCCGAAATTTAAAGGGAATAAAACTCCTTTTTTCTAGAAGCCTTGCCGTCCACTCCAGTCTTCTGGAAGCAAAAATAAAACTCCTTTTTATTTGCTTCCCAAGTGACTCGAACCCAAGCTCATTCTTCTTGCATATGGCGCCATTTCCATAGGCCCTAAGTGGCATCTCCAGGCCATTTTTCTAAGCCTGTTTGTGTGTCAAATTTCACAAACTTTTTCTTTTAAAGCCACCTTGCCTTTATTTCCTCTTTTAAACCTTAAAACTCGACATTTCTAGGTCATTTCTAAGTTTCCAAAAATTTTCGATCGGCTCTGTAAACTTGCCATTTCCTTACATTTCTAAGTTTCCAGAAATGTTTACTTTCCATTTTGAATCATTTCCTTACATTTCGTGTTTCCAAAATGTTCATTTCCATTTTCATTTCCATGCATTTCTAGGTTTCCAAAAATATTAAAAATTTATTCATAGTACTTAAGACTTGTCATTTCGTACAATTAAACCGAAAATGCATAGGCCCTTTCCAGGATGTTACAGTTCTACCCCCTTAAAAATAATTTCGGCCTCGAAATTCCCTAACTAAAATAACTGAGGGTATTGCCGTTGCATTGTCTCTTCTGACTCCCACAAAGCTTCTTCCGATCCATGATTGCGCCATAACACTTTGACTAGAGGAACTGACTTCCTTCGTAGTACTTTCACCTCACGTTCCAAGATCCGAATCGGCTCTTCCTCGTAGGATAAGTCTGGCCTTAGCTCCACCTCTTCAACAGGTACCACATGAGACGGATCCGATCGGTAGTGACGTAGCATGGATACATGGAATACGTCGTGCATCTGCTGCAACTCTGGTGGCAACTCCAATTGGTATGCCACTGGCCCAACTCGCTTCAATACTCGATAGGGCCCTATAAACCTTGGGCTTAACTTCCCTTTGCGCCCAAATCTCATTACCTTCTTCCAAGGTGAGACTTTTAGAAACACTTGGTCTCCCACTTCAAACTCTATTTCCTTTCGCTTAAGGTCTGCGTACGACTTCTGCCTATCAGAGGCTTCCTTCAACCGTGCCCGAATTAACTCAACCTTCTCTTCAGTGTCTACCACTAACTCTGGACCCAAAACTCGACGTTCTCCTAACTCAGTCCAACAAATAGGTGTTCTACACTTCCGACCATAAAATGCTTCATATGGTGCCATCCGAATGCTAGCCTGATAGCTGTTGTTGTAGGCGAACTCAGCTAAAGGCAAGTAATCTTCCCAACTTCCTCGAAAATCCATCACACGACCTCTCAACATATCCTCCAACACTTGTATAACCTGCCTGCATCGCCGAGTCTAATTGTGGATGAAAAGCCGTAGTGAAGTCCAACTTAGTGCCTAAAGCTTGATGAAGTGCCTTCCAAAACCGAGGCGTAAACCTTGGGTCCCTATCGGAGATGATCGATCTGCGGTACTCCATGTAACCTCACGATTTCCGCCACATATAACTTAGCCAATTTACAAGAGAATAATCAACTCTTACTGGAATAAAGTGCGCGGATTTGGTCAAACGTTCCACTATCACCCATACCGAGTCCTTCTTAGTAGGCGTAAGGGGAAGCCCACTAACGAAGTCCATGGTAATTCTCTCCCACTTCCATTGTGGAATTTCGATTGGTTGAAGCAATCCGATGGGACTTGGTGTTCACCTTAACTTACTGACACGTCAGACATTTTCCCACGAATTCAGTAACTTCTTGTTTAAGATTAGACCACCAAAATTGTTCCCTTAGCTCTCTATACAAATTAATGCCTCCGGGATGCATAGCATAAAGGCTACTATGCGCTTCCCGAAGGATCCTCTGTCTCAACTCCTTGTCCCTCGGCATACAGACCTTCCCTTTGTAGCACAATACTCCTTCATCATTGACGTCATAATCCTTTAATTCTCCGTTTTGTACTTGCTGTAACTTAGCACTTAGGTCCTTATCGATATCGTCCCTCTTTCACTTCATTCACCATGTGGGCTTGACTTGCAACTCGCCTTACAGCTTCCATCATCATCTGAGACTTAAGTGAGCGAACAAAGCCCTTAGATCGACATAACCTTCCTACTTAGGGCATCGGCTACCACATTCGCCTTGCCGGATGATATTCTATCGAACAATCGTAGTCCTTCAACAATTCCACCCACCTTCGTTGCCTCAAGTTCAACTCCTTCGAGTCAACAAGTACTTAAGACTTTTGTGGTGCACGTGTAGATAACTAACCTTTCTCCATAAAGGTAGTGCCTCCAAACCTTAAGGCGAAAACCACTGCTTTGCGGTTCAAGTCATGAGTTGGGTAGTTAACCTCATGAGGCATTAATCTGCCGAGACGCATAAGCGACCACTTTTCCATCTTGCATTAGCATCTGACCTAACCCCGTATCTGAGCGTCCACGAAGACACCACAAAATCTTTTCCCGCCTCACAATTAACACTGGAGCTTAGTCAACACCTTTTTAAGCTTTTCAAAGCTCTCCTGCGCTTATTAGTCCATTCAAAGGTACTTCCTTCCTTAGCAACTTTGTCAAAGCGCGGCTATCGGCGAGAACCCTTCCACAAACTTTCTCTGTAATAGCTTTGCCAAACCCAATAAACTTGGTTTCACCACGGACCTAGGTGGTTTCCAATCCAACACTACTTGATCTTCCTAGGGTCCACTCTTATTCCTCTCTGCGGATACCACATGTCCTAAGAATGCCACCTCCTTAAGCCAAAATTCACACTTGCTGAATTTGGCATAAAGCTTCTTTTCCTTAACAATCTTGAAGACAACTTCGGAGATGTTCATCATGCTCCTCTTGGGACTTAGAGTACACCAAGATGTCATCGATGAACACAACGACGAACCTATCCAAATAGGGTTGGAAAACCCGATTCTTCATGTCCATGAACGCAGCTGGAGCGTTCGTCAACCCAAATGGCATCACCACAAACTCAAAATGGTCGTATCTTGTCCTAAAAGCGGTCTTATAGATATCAGCCTCCTTCACCTTCAGCTGATGATATCCCGACCTTAAGTCGATCTTTGAAAACACTCACGGCCCCCCCGGTGATCGAACAAGTCATCGATCCTTGGCAAAGGATACTTGTTCTTAATGGTCAGCTTATTCAACTGACGGTAATCTATGCACATACGCATAGTTCCGTCCTTCTTCTTCACAAATAGGACCGGTGCTCCCCATGGAGAAACACTGGGTCGGATGAACCCATGATCCAACAACTCTTGGATTTGAGCCTTGAGCTCCACTAACTCCTTTGGCGCCATTCGGTATGGAGCGATTGACACGGAGCTGTTCCCTGTCAGCAAATCTATTCCAAATTCCACCTCCTATCTAGGGGTATTCTCAGTAGTTCCTCCTAAATACATCCTCAAAGTCCTTGACCGTTCTAACTCCGCTAAAACCTTCTTCCTTTCCACCCAACGCACTTACGAAGGCTAGGAATGCCTTGCACCCTTTCTTAACCATTTTCTCAGCCTTCAGCACCGAAACTACGTTAGACAAGTAGTTCCTCATTTCTCCAACCATTACTACTACTTCATCCTCCGAGGTCCTTAGTTCCATTCGTTTAGCCGCACAATCCAACACGGCTCGGTGTTCTACTAGCCAGTCCATTCCGAGTATAAGTTCAAGCTCTCCGAAGGGTAACTCCATTAAGTCAGCCCGAAAGTTCACTCCCTGAATCTCTAGGGGTATATTCCGAAAGATCTTATCTAACACTACAGTTTGGCCTAATGGGCTTACTACATTCATCTGCCTATCAGAGAGTTCAGAGTCTAGGTCTAGTGTTTCCACTACACTACATGCAATATATGAATGGGTCGAGCCCACATCAATTAGAGCAAAATAGGGCTTGTCAAAAATAAAGAACGTACCGGTTATAACATCCGGTGCGTCACCATCCTCCCTTCAGCGAACCGCATAAACCAAACCTGGTTGCCTTGCCTCGGCGTGCAAAGACACCTCGTTACCCTGTGTTCCACGGCCTCTGTCAGCACCATTACCTCTGTTGCCCGAACCACGACCCCGTTGAGGCTGCTGTCCGCCTCTACCAGCCTGACTAATAGTCTGAGTTACCGGTCGACTCTCATCTGGTTTCTTGGGACAATCCTTGAGCATATGGTCCTTGGACCCACACCGAAAACATCCTCCCGTCTTTTTCCAGCACTCCCCTAAGTGCTTCTTTCCACAATGCTCACAAGGACGATCATCGCCATCCTGTATCGAACTAGCGATTTCACGGCCCATCAATTCTAGGCCTCTTATGAACCTTTCCAAATGGTCCAAAACCTCTTTTGGGCTTATTCCTATCCACAGCCTGCTTGGTAGAATCCTTAATTCCCTCGGCCACCTTAGCCTTTTCTACCAAAGCAGAGAACTCCCGCTCCTGCTGCGGTGCTATCAACAGTCTCAGATCGTCCCTCAGTCCGTCCTCAAAAGCGGACACGGCGCTCATCTTTCGATTGCCACTACTCCTCGAGCATAGCGACTCAACCTCAGGAATTCAGCTTCATATTCCGCAACAGACTTGCTCCCTTGCACTAGCCCCAGAAAAGCCTTCCTTTGCTCATTTGTATACCTGGTTCCCACATATTTCTTCTGAAATGCTTCCTTAACATATTCCCAGGTCAGATCCTCAGCCGTGGCACCATCCCGAACAGTTAACCACCACTGATACGCTTCATCGCGTAACAGTGCCACCATCCCTTTCAACTTTTCCTTAGGGATCAGATCAAGCTCGTCCATGATGCGCTCCGTTGCTTCCAACGATGACTCGGTATCTTGGTGCCACTCCAGATACTCCTCGAAACATTTTCGCTCCATTAGCTCAGAGCCGTTCCGGCACAGACTTACATGTTCCCGAATTTCCACCTGCACCAGCCACCAATTCTAAAACTCGCAGCACAGCCTGCGACACAGCATCTTCCCCCGTCTGAGCTTGTTGCTTAACACCAACAGTTGGGGTGGTGGTGGCGGTGGTATCTCATTGTCAGAACCTTGACCCGATCTAACGGGTTCTGACACAGTCATCCTTCCTCTACCTCGTCCATGACGACCATGTCCTCTAGAGCTCATTTCTAACGTCGAGATCTGATTAAGAAGTTTTATGCATTGGTACTTTTGTTTCACTTGATTACTCGCGAAGAAGTTTTATGAAAAAGAATTTAGGAGTGGTTCTTTCGTATTCATACAAACACACAGTCTTTCCATTCATTCATTCATCCATCAAACAAGTATGAACTTTTGTTCATTCAGAGAAACGTTGTAGTTTTCATCGTTGTTGTTTTTCCACTACCCAGGGGTATTTTTGTAATTTGTCCTACAAGGGCATTTTTGTAATTTTTCAAAAGAAAAAGTTCCTTGGTGATTTCGTCAAAAAGTATTTTAGTAATTTTGAATTCCTGGGGTATTTTGGAAAAATTTTGAAATACGGGGGTATTTCGGTAATTTTTCACAAACCGGGGTAAATTTGTAAAATTTAATAAATCAGGGATATTTCAAAAGTTGTAAAACTTTATGGGTTCTTTTTGGTAGTTTTACCTTCCAAATAATGATGTTTGCAAAAATTTCGGAAACCAGAGCCATTTTGGTCATTTTTGTAAGTTAGGGGCAATTTTGTAATTTTCCAAACTCAAGATATTTTTGATAGTTTGCAAATTAGGGTTTTTGAATACTTATAAAATAATGAAATTTTGGTAAGACTGTTGGGTAATTGGACATTTTATAAGCCAAGGGCATTTTGGTAATTTTACCACTAAGGGTATTTTTGTAATTTTCATAAATCGAAAATTTTTCGGAAAATTTTGTAAAGATAGTTTTCACAAATTAAAAGAGTGATTTTAAAGGTTTTAAAACTAGGGTTTTGTTGTTTTTCTTTTTTAAAAAAAAAATCGCTAGTTCCCTTTCGGGTTGTAGTTATTATGTTCGACCTATGGCCAGAGCCCTCTTTGGTCGGGTGAACCAAAAGCTACGCACTGCGCGAGATTCAAGTGGAGAGGAGGTGAGTCACGCAGATCGCTTAAATACCAAGCTCCCACCAAAACCATTCCTAGACATGCGCATGCAGGTTGCCACACCACCGAGCCCTCTGAGTTAGGGTGAACCGAAGCTACACACCGGATAGGATTCTGCGAAGAGGAGGTGAGTCACTAGGATTTGCTTAAATACCAAGCTCTTCCGGATCCAATCCTGAACATGCGCACAGGGGTTACCACACCCCTAGCTCGATGACTTAGCCATAGGTTTGTTTAGTGCATTAAGTCTTATGTGTTTGTGTTTGAGTAGACTAGTCCTAGGGTTCAAGTTCCTATCATGCTATTCTACGTTCCATTCCTTTTCTACCCTTCCACATTCATAATTTACATATCACCCAAATAGTTAGGGTACTTACAGTGGATCATGGTCGGAGATTTAGGTGCCATGCCGAAAAACCTGCTTATTTCATAAAATCCTTTCAAAAAGCTTACTTGGCTCGGTTTGAAAACGTTTTGGGCCTTAGCCCACAGTAGGAGAGTTTAAAATTGGGCTCGATATGCAAATCAAAACACCACACCCGCCCACGAGCACAGAACGGATCTGGTATGTTCCTTAAGTAAACCGGTTTCAAAGTTCTTGTTACTTAGAGAAAATTTGTGTAATTTTTTTAAAATATATCGTTTTGGGTTGGGCTTAGGTTGGAAACCCATTTATTTTATTTGAAAATCTAATTAATGAAGGTGACAAAACAATTTAGGGTTTACTTTTAAAGAAATAATTTTACTTGAACTTTAATTTAAAATAATTCGTAACATAGTAATTAAAAATAAAAGTAAAGAAATGTAACTATGGCCTTATTACAACAAGTAAAATCCCAAAATAAAATTTCAAAGTACTTAAATAAAATTAAAGTGTCCATATTGAATAAAACTTCAAGTTGAGCATGGCCACCACAAGATCTACCGTCTCGATCCATCACTGTTCATCACCTGAAACATGTTTCCCACAACGGGGTGAGTCAACAGACTCAATGTGTAACCAACACTAAAATTCAATAGATCAGGCATACATGTTCATCTCAAACACTTATTCATACAACAGATAGCAATAATGATGCAACCCAAACCCAAACCTAGATGCCATCCGCTACACATCCCCGTACCAACCTGCACACCGTGGGGACTACTAAGTCGACCCTCCATCCGCTACACGCCATCGAAGCGATCATTGCGATCGGCGTGCTCATCGCCCATATAAAATTTGTGGCATAGCCATCAGATATAATTGTGTCAAGAGACACCAGATTCAAATAATGTAACCGAAGTTACCACATTCAGATAATGTGACCGAAGTCACCACATTCAGATAGTGAGACCGTAGTCATCACATTCACTTCCCCTTTTTCATATATCCCAAATGACCCATATTATTCATATCATGCATATCATACTTAAATTCACATTCTTATAAATTTTCACATGTTATAAATAACATATTTCATAATCCTAGTGGAAGTAGGAAACGTACCTAAGTACTTTGTACCATAACACGGTACCTTATCCATATGCACATATTACATATTACCATAATCATATTAAAAGTTAGTGTAGGTACACACACGATTAAACTTAACGAAGTCCTTGAAATCCCGAAAACTGATCTACTGATTTAGATCTTTAATGCCTATATTCAGTTAACATGGTAATCTTTAGCAAAGACCTATTTGGCTATAAACCAAATCCTAGTAGGATTTGTATTACTAAAACTTACCTTGTTGCCGTACTGAATTAAGAATCAAATGCCGGAACTTTGTATTCCTCCCTTAAAATCGGGTAGCCACCAAATCATTTAACTATGTCAGTTTCTGGCTTTTGAATAAATAGGAAATAGTTCCAAATACCAAAAATATAAGCCTTGGCCGAATACTTACCTTGTGGATTCTAAAAATCCTGAATTGGATCCTTGCTTCCTTAATGCTATCGAAATATCTATACACATATGTTAGATTTTAGTCTAACTTGAAATCATACTTATGGCCTATGGCCGAATATCACTTTATTGTCTTACCTTGATGCCTTAAATCCCGAAAATCCTTCCTACAGTTGACTTGAGACAGATCCCGAAAGAGTTCTTCATATTTTGGCCAAAATACAATATGAGAGATTAGTCTCCAAATTTCGACAGGCTTAAAAAGAAAAGAATGGAAACCGAGTCTAGATCTTACCCTTACTTGGAGAAATTGACAACTCCTTCCTGACACCACTTCAGAGATTCGGCTAGAGACTAAGTGAATACTTGACAGATTTCGGCTTGACAAAAGAAAGAAAAGAAGAGAGGAGAGCACTAAGAATTCAGCAGAGAAGAGGAGGAAGCAAAAATTGATGAGTAGCCCTCCTTCTTTTCTTTTATAGCCGAAATTATCATCTAAGGAGTCCCTTACTTGGCCACCACTCATCTATCTGATAACTTTATCTTTTAATTATCATAAATAAAAGAGTTTAATCCAATATTTATCTCTTCTAAATAATCCAATTTAAAAATTAAAAAAATCCTTTATTTATCCCATTAATTGCCGAAATTTAAAGGGAATAAAACTCCCTTTTTCTAGAAGCCTTGCCGTCCACTCCAGTCTTCTGGAAGCAAAAATAAAACTCCTTTTTATTTGCTTCCCAAGTGACTCGAACCCAGGCCCATTCTTCTTGCATATGGCGCCATTTCCATAGGCCCTAAGTGGCATCTCCAGGCCATTTTTCCAAGCCTGTTTGTGTGTCAAATTTCACAAACTTTTTCTTTTAAGGCCACCTTGCCTTTATTTCCTCTTTTAAACCTTAAAACTCGACATTTCTAGGTCATTTCTAAGTTTCCAAAAATTTTCGATCGGCTCTGTAAACTTGCCATTTCCTTACATTTCCAAGTTTCCAGAAATGTTTACTTTCCATTTTTGAATCATTTCCTTACATTTCCAGGTTTCCAAAAATGTTCATTTCCATTTTCATTTCCATGCATTTCTAGGTTTCCAAAAATATTAAAAATTTATTCATAGTACTTAAGACTTGTCATTTCGTACAATTAAACCGAAAATGCATAGGCCCTTTCCAGGATGTTACAAAGAAGAAAGATGAATAGTGAAAGATGATATCTTTTGTTTTTATCTTATTTTATTCATCTTTTCATCACCTAATTTCACCAAATTTGACCAAAAATTTAATGCCCTTGTCTCCCTAGCCTCTATGGCCGGCCAACACCTCCCAATTGGCCTAATTGCACATTAAGGACCTCCAATTAATATTCTATGGCTATTAGACACCCCTACCTTGAATAATGGAACTTTCGCACTTCATGCGATTTAGTCCTTTTTCACAATTAAGCATGCAATCATTAAAATTAAAGCACCAAAATTTTCATATAGCCATATATTAATGCCGTAACACATAAAATAATATCAAAATAATTTTCCTCAACCTCAAATTAGCGGTCTCGAAACCACCGTTCTGACTAGCCCCAAAATCGGGCTATTATATTAAACTTGTATTATTTTATCAGATTAGAGAAGCACAATTATCGGATTGTAAATTGTCAGAGATGAGAAAAATGGTTCAAGATGATTCAATTGAAAATTTCAGCATCAATGATCGAGATTGTTTAAGATTTTGCAATCGAATATGTGTTCCTAATGTTTTTGAATTAAAAGAATTAATTTTACGTGAAGGTCATGATATTCTTTTTTCTCTACACCCTGGTGGAACAAAAATGTATCAGGACCTGCAAGAGTTGTATTGGTGGCCAAGCATGAAAAGGGAAATAGTAGAACTCATGGCTAAATGCCTAACCTGTCAATGGGTCAAGGCGGAACATCAAGTCCCCACAGGATTGCTTCAACCTATTTCTATTCCTCAATGGAAATTGGAGCACATAACAATGGATTTTGTCTTCGGATTACCTTTATCTCCAAATAAGAGAAATGTCATTTGGGCGATAGTCGATCGTTTCACAAAGTCATCTCATTTTATTACGGTTTGAATGGATTGGTCTATACAAAAGCTAGCTGAAGTATATATTCAAGAAATTGTCAAATTACACGGCATACCTATGTTAATTATATCTGATAGAGATCCTTGATTCACTTCATGGTTTTGGAAACAATTGCATGAGTTACTTGGTACGAGGCTAAATTTTAGCATGGCTTTTCACCCTCAGACAAATGGACAATCTGAACGTGTTATTCAGATTTTAGAAGACATGCTTCGAGCCTGTGTGATTGACTTTGAATCTGGTTGGGAATGTTATTTACCTTTGACCGAGTTTGTGTACAATAATACTTTCCAATCAAGTATTCAAATGGCTCATTACGAAGTTGAAAATGTAGAACACCAGTATGTTGGTCTGATTTATGCAAGAAGAAAGTGATTGGGGTTGAATTGATTCAAGAAAAGGAAAATATGGTTAAAGTGATTCGAGATAGATTGAAAGCGGCTTCCGACAGACAAAAATCCTGTGCAGATTTGAAACGATAGGACATTGAATTCTCAGTGGGTGATAAGGTCTTTTTACGAGTGTCTCCGTGGAAGAAAGTATTGCATTTCGGAAGAAAAGGGAAATTGAGCCCTCGCTTATAGGTCCGTATGAGATCATTGAAAGAGTCGGACCTGTTGCGTATTGACTAGCATTACCAGTAGAATTGTAGAAAATTTATAATGTTTTCCACGTATCGATGCTCAAAAGATATCGTTCGGATCCGTCTCATATTTTACCAACAGAAGAAATTGACTTACAGTCTAATTTGACATATGAAGAGGAACCGGTCAAAATTTTGGCTCGTGAGGTGAAGGAATTGTGTAACAAATGAGTCCCATTAGTGAAAGTTCTTTGGCATAGCCATAACGTCGAGGAAGCGACGTGGGAGTCGGAAGATACGATGAGGTCACAATAACCTCACCTCTTTTCAGGTAAATTTCAGGATGAAATTTCTTAAGGGGGGAGATTTGTAACATTCCGTAAGTCAGGGGTGTCAGGAAACATATTTTTGGGACCTGTATTCACAAATCGAGCTTAAAAATATTATTATTATATTTTTTAGGAGTGACTTTAGAAGTGAATTGAATGTTAATTAGATAATTTTAATTATTAAGGACTAAATTAAGAATGAGAGAGAAATAGTAGTTATTAGTAAATTGTAAAGTGGAACTTTATTAAAGGACTTATTTAATAAATAGACCATTACCTATATAGATTTTGTTAGTGGATGTTTGCGATGGTTTATATATATATATATATTAAATATATATATGTATATTTGTGTATTGAAATCATTAGTAATTAAATTATATTAAATAAAAGATAAAAAATTTAAGAGAGATGGTTTAATAAGAAAAAGAAATAGATTAGTAGAGAGAGACAAAAGAAAAGTAAAAGTAAAAGCTTCATGTTCTCTTGCATGCCGAAAAGGGGAGAGAAAATTTCAGCCATTTTATTCATGTTTTAAAGCTCAAATTGGAACAAATTGATCGGATGTGAATCGTGAAAAAACAAAAGTAACGAAGTAGCCATTGGCCTCACTATTATGACTATTTTGTTAAGGTAAGTTCGTAGACTCGATGTAACACCCCATACCCATATTCGACGCCGGAATAGGGTACGAGGCATTACTAGACTCATACGCAAACATTCATACAAAACCAAGACGTGACTTTTCACTCAATTTTAAAACTTTTCATAAACTTTCATTTCATCCCTTAAACAAGCCTACAAGGCCCAAAACACACTTTATGAACAGTTCAGGATCAAACTGAATTCTTTAGAAGATCTCTGGAAAAACTTAGAAAAATTCTCATCAAACAGTCCACACGCCCGTGTGGAAGAAGGGACACTCCCGTGTGGCATATCACATGTCCTTTTTCCACACCCGTGTAGATTTTTTCTCAATTTGAACCTACAGTGGTTTTCGCACGGCCTGACACACGCCGGTGTCCATGGCCCGTGTCCCTCACACGGCCATGACACGCCCGTATCTTAGTCCGTGTGCAAAAACCTTGACATTCTATTTCTGACGTCATCAACCTAATAAGGTCACACGGCCAAGGCACATGCTCGTGTCCTTAGACCGTGTGGAAAATTAAATTCCTAAATTCAGGTGCAGACTTTACACGACCTGGGCACACGCCCATGTCCTATGGCCGTGTCCCCCACATGGCGGTGCCTCAGCCCGTGTGGTTACTACTGGGCATTCTGTTTTGCCAACTTAGGATGCAGAGGGACACACGGCCAAACCACACACCCATAGGGCAGACCATGTGTCACACACAGCCTAGACACACACCCGTGTGTCTACCCGTGTGGACAAGAACAAGGCTATTTACCAAGCCCTTTCTACCACCCTTACTTGCACCATCATACACTACAACAAACAACCTATTGATTCATGCATAACTATACCATTTACTCAACCATGCAACTCACACATTCATGAAAAACATCATCATTTCATATATTAATAAGAAATAGCCATCAACTATGGCCTTGTACAAAAGAAATCATCTTCAAATGAGCCAATACATTTGGCCAAAACAATATGACATTCGATAAAAGACTAAGTCCCTAAACATGCCATTCTCAAAATGCTAAATCTAACTATACCAAAATGTGTGGATAGTGTGGGTGATCCTTTGACAGTCTCCGTATCCTGAGCTGGCTCTTCGACACTATAAAACAAGAGAAAAGAGTAGGGAGTAAGCTTTAAGCTTAGTAAGTCTATATGTAAACAATGAACATCATACCATATACTTATCAATCAAGATCATTACATACTAATCAAGAACAAATTTAGATCCTCATAATTATACTTACTCATTTCAAATCTTACCACATCCCAAACACATATCACAAAACATTACTCACGTTTACATGCACTTATACCCTGCACTTATCACCACAAAGCCACACGTAATTTTACTTAGTCAAAGCTTCTCGATGAATACTTTGGAATAATAACATGTTTACGATGGTATCGCACACAGCCCACCAATAATAAATAACACAGTGGTATCGCACACAGCCTACCAATAATCACATAATCACGGATGTTTATCTATATCCTTTTCCGAAGGTTCATTCGAGAATCTCCTCACTTTCTATCATTCTACTAGATATCAATAATGTTCATTCACACTTCACACAATGCATAGATATACAAAAACATAAGTAAATAGGATGTATCATTTACACATAAACTTACCTCGATACAAAATATGTCACTTTGCAATTTAGTTTGAAACTTTTGCCCTTTCCTCGGTCAAGGTTGATTCCACATTCTTCTTGATCTATAATGACATATTTAACTTATTAAATCACCACATTAATCAAAGCATTTCAAAATCTCTATTTTAGAAAATTACTGTTTTGCCCTTAAACTTTCATATAATTACGATTTTGCCCCTAGGCTCGTAAAATAATTTTAATTAAATTTTTTCCTCTAAAAAGCCTAGCTGAACCTTTATTACTCTTATAGCAACTCACAAAACCAATTATTTCACACATTTACCACCTATTTTACTACATTTACAAAAAGGTCCTTTTTAGGTGTTTTCATGGAAATTCCTTTCACAAAAGTTGTTTATTTAACAACCAAGATTCATTTTCTTCCATAAAATTTCAGAAATCAACATGAATTATATCATGGAAAAACCCTATACTCTCTACCATTTTGCAAAATAATCCTCTCATTAGCTAGATTATGCTACAAGGGTCCCAAAAGTACAAAAAATATCAAGAAAACCCACCAAAATCACTTACTTGCAAGGAGGATAAGTTGCTGAAAATTTCAAGCTTCCAAACTCCTATTCTTGTTGGTATTTTCGATGGAGGAAGAAGGTGATAGGAAAAAGTGTTGGAACGCCGATACCCTATGGCGCAGCAAAATAAAATTAGATCCGGCGATCCAAACCGTGGATCCATGTGTGAGGAACGAATCGGGGTGAAATAAAGGTTTCAAATTACCAAAACTTCAATCTGAGTAGACAAATGACGCCTTGGCAACAAGAGTTTTGATCTCTTTGTCGAATCAAGCCACAACCTTTTCGATGTCGGCCTCTACGTGATTCACCCAGGTTTGACTATGAATCGGAAGAAATCTCCAAAACTATTTTGGAGGTTTATTTGCTTGACTACTGCTAGACCTAACAAGCAATCTCTTAGGGTTTTCACACATAAGCTTTGCCTCTTTTAAATACCTTTTATATTGGGTATCCTTTTAATTGGGCCTTTTATAATGGGTATTTTTTTCATTGGGCCCATTATTTGGTATCCTTTTAATACCCTTTTATAATTGGTATCTCTTGAATGTATCATAAGATTAAATAAATATAATAAAGTTTTTAACCTAAAATTATAATTACATTAATTATATCCAAAAAATTATAATTACATTAATTATAATAAGGATTTCGATAAACTATATTTATTTAAATTTATATATGAATCAAATTCATATATTAATAGAATTATGTTGTCATTATGTGTACAACATCCTTGTACATATAATATGTTCAATATTTGATTGCCCAATTAAATTAATTCTTTAATTAATTTAATTCATGTGACAACTAAAAACAATACCAATTATATTTTATTCCGTTCATTTAAACCATAGGGTGTGACCACAGTAGGTTCTTGCAACGTTAGCGATAATAATAGAACGATTCTAATGTCACAAACAATGAGTGGCATCTAGCAATGCATCATTGCTACCTAAGTTACAAGAAGTCATGGTTCCATATAACTTTTTGTGATTAACCTTTCATACATTAATCCTTAAGTCCTTTATCTCTCGGAATGGACACAAGTCATGGAATAGTCACACTTGTATAGTCCATCCCATGTTTCTTGATATCTTGAGTAGACTATGATATACAAATTAGTATGACATCTCATGTCAACTTATTTGAGCATGGCCATGCATTTCTAGTCTCACTCAATCAAGTGGCCTAAGATATTACTCCCATTATGTAGGAGGGACTTATCCTATATTGATCAACCATATCCTCTACATAGATTGTGGTATATCCAACATCGATCTTTATAGAACAACCAATTATGGTGTACGTTTGATCAGTATCAAAATATACAACTCACGATGTTGAGATAATAATTATCTCAAGTCCGAGGATCATATACATATTAATCACTATGAGTAATGTTGTGACAATTACATAATAATCCAATAAACATACTCATAACGGGTCAATCCAATATGTTGTTCTCTAACACACATATTCACGCATTGATTTTGACAATCCACATCAATGACAACTCTTTATCATCAATCAACTACATGTTAGTCTTAATGCATTATTGTTGTCCTAGTCAACAATAATACTCGACTAAGGATCTTTTAAGAATAATCATATTATTCTTAGGACATTATTATAAAGCAGTTTTATTTATACACACGTAAAGAAAAAGCGAAATAATAATGACAACGCTTTATATTAATAAACATGGTAAATTAAGTATGTTATTACAACCATCTCATGATTGGTCTTTGGGCATACTCTTACAATCTCCCACTAGCACTAAGACCAATCACTCATATATCTAATACCAAGTGACTTAGTGTGATGATCATGCTTCACATGTCGGAGGCTTGGTCGAGGATCGACAATGTTATCATCCGAAGGTACTCTGCATATCTCTACATCCCCTCGATCGATAATCTCACGAATAAGATGGTAGCGTCTAAGTATATGTTTGGATCATTGGTGAGATCTCGGGTTCCTTAGCTTGTGCAATAGCTCCATTGTTATCACATCGGAGCTCTATAGCATCCGATATGCTAGGCACAACCCCTAGTTCAATAATGAACTTCTTAATCCAAACCGCTTCCTTTGTTGCCTCACTTGTTTGCGCAATATACTCGACCTCTGTTGTAGAATCGAATCGCATTGTACTTTGCTTTGAACTCTTCCACTCACAAAGACCACCATTAAGGCAAAACACAAAACCCGATTGCGATCGAGAATCATCCTTGTCGGTTTGGAAGGCGGCATCGGTGTAACCTTTTACACTTAACTCTTCCTCACCTCCATATAATAGGAACGTATCCTTAGTTCTTCTTAAGTACTTAAGGATACTCTTGATCGTGGTCCATGACCTTCACCGGATCTACTTGATACCGCTTTCGTCATACTTAAGGCATACGATACATCCGGGCGGGTACATAACATAGCATACATGATAGATCCAATAGCGGAAGCATATGAAATTTTACTCATACGTTCTCTCTCTTGTGGAGTTGAAGGACACATTTCCTTCGAGAGTGAAATACCATGTCTCATAGGTAGAAATCCTCTTTTAGATTCTTCCATCTTGAACCTTTTCAAGATTTTTTATCTATGTATGTACTTTGGCTTAGACCTAGTAGTCGCCTTGATCTATCTCTATAGATCTTGACTCCTAAGATATAAGTGGCTTCCCCCAAGTCCTTCATAGAAAAACAACTTCTTAACCAAGTCTTAATAGACTGCAAAGTAGGTATGTCATTTCCCATGATAAGTATGTCATCCACATATAGTACCAAGAATGTGATAGTGCTCCCACTAACTTTCTTGTAAACACATGGTTCATCTTCATTTTTGACAAAACCAAACTCTTTGATTGCATCATTAAAACGAAGATTCCAACTTCGAGAAGCTTGCTTTAATCCATAAATGGATCTTTGCGACTTACATATCTTTCTAGCATCCTTTGGATTTACAAAACCTTCAGGTTGTGTCATATACACATCCTCTTCAAGTTTCCCGTTAAGGAAAGGCGTTTTGGCGTCCATCTGCGATTTCATAATCATGAAATGCATTATATGGCGAGCAAGATCTGATGGATTTAAACATAGCTACGGGAGAAAAGGTTTCATCATAGTCAACACCATGAATTTGGCGAAAACCTTTAGCGACTAATCGCCTTTTTGTATGTTTGTACATTACCATCCATGTCGGTTTTCTTTTTAAAAACCCATTTGCACCTATAGGTTTAACCCGCCGGGTGGATCAATCAAAGTCCATACTTGGTTTTCATACATGGAATCCATCTCGGATCTCATGGCCTCAAGCCATTTCTCGAGTCTGGGCTCGTCACACCGCTTCTTGATAAGTCCTAGGCTCATCTTGATCTATAAGAAGAACGTCACCATGCGTTGTAATGAGAAATCCATATCTCTCGGTGCACGGCGTTCTCTTAAAGATCTGCATGGTGGTTGTGTTTCTCTGATGAGTTGTTTGTTCCTCAATTTCTTGTGGAATTTGCTTTGTTGTTCAATCTCTCTCGTTCGATGGTATCTTGTGATTCTCGAATTTCTTCAAGTTCAATCTTTCTCCCACTTCCTTTTCTAGAAGTAAATTCTCTCTCTAGAAAAAAACACCGGTCAGAGCAACAAACATTTTGTTCTCGATGGGATTAAAGAAATAATATCCTTTGGTTTCTTTTGGATACCCCACAAAAATACACTTTTCGGATCTGGGTTCAAGCTTAGTAGGCGTCGACGTTTAACATAAGCTTCACAACCCCAAATTTTCATAAAAGACATACTAGGGCGTTTCCCACCCACATCTCATATGGCGTCTTTTGAACCGATTTAGATGGAACACGATTTAATGTGAAAGCAAATTGTCTCAAGTGCATATCCCCAAAAGGAAGTCGGTAGATCAAAGATGACTCATCATGGATCGAACCATGTCTAACAAAGTTCGATTTCTTCTCTCGGATACTCCATTCCATTGAGGAGTACCGGGAGGAGTAAGTTGTGAGACAATCCCACATTCTTTCAAAAGATCATCAAACTCTAGGCTCAAGTACTCTCCACCTCGATCGGATCGAAGTGACTTGATAGTTTTGCCTAGTTGATTTTGTACTTCATTTTTGAATTCCTTGAACTTTTCAAGGGACTCGGACTTATGGCGCATGAGATAAACATACCCATATCTCACCAAATCATCGATGAAAGTAATGATGTAGTGAAATCCACCTCGGCTTGTGTATTTATTGGTCCACATACATCGAATGTATTAGGTCCAATAAATCACTAGCTCGTTCACTTTTACCAAATGAAAGGAGATTTAGTCATTTTTCCCAATAAGCAAGATTCACATACTTCAAATTGTTCAAAAACAAATGAATTCAAGAGACCATCTTTATGGAGTTTGGATATGCGTTTCTCACTTATGTGGCCCAAACGACAATGCCAAAGATAAGTTTGATTTGAGTCATTTATTTTAGATCTTTTAGTATCTATGTTGTAAATGGGATTAGTTCGATCTAAAATATAGAGGCCATTAATTAATTGTGCCGAACCATAGAAAACATTATTGAGATAAAATGAAAAACAATTATTCTTAATAATTATCTCAAAACCAATTTTGTCTAAACAAGAAATTGAAATAATGTTTTTAGTCAAACCCAGCACAAAATAACAATCCTCTAAACATAAATCAAGTCCACTAGGCAAAGATAAAGTATATGTTCCCACAATAATGCAAAGAACTTTTGCTCCATTTCCAACTCGTAGGTCCACATCTCCTCTAGCCAAAGTCCTACTCCTTTGTAGTCCCCATGCATGTAGTACAAATATGAGAACCACAACCAGTATCTAATACCCAAGAAGTAGTAGTTGATAAATTAATATCAATAACATAAATACAAAGCGGACATTCCGCTTGCTTTAGCCTTCTTGACTTCTTCAAGATAGACAGAGCGATTCCATTTCCAATGTCCAATCACCACAATGAAAACAGTTTCCTTCCTTAGACACCCCACCTTTAGGTTTCATGTAGCCTTTCCTTTTCCAAATTTGGGCTTACCTTTGCCCTTAGGCTTTGTTTGAACTTTGGCCTTTCCCTTGCCCTTGTTATTACGGACCATCGGTATGGGCTTGGGTCCAACCTTTTTCAAGTTGCCTTCAGATTCGTAACATCTTGAGCAATTGTGGTAGAGTCTTGTCAATTTCATTCATATTGAAATTGAGGACAAAGCTGGATGTAGCTATCGAGACAACGATTGCAAAATAACATCGGTGGCCAACTCTTGGCTCAATGGAAACCCAAGCTTAGATAGGCTTTCAATATAGCCAATCATATTAAGGACATGAGGTCCTACTGGGCTTCCTTCACCAACTTACATTGGAATAGGGCTTTAGAGATATCAAACCTCTCTTGCCGTGCTTGCCCCGATAAAGTTCTTTCAGTGCTGCTCGATCATATCATAAGCAACCATGTCCTCATGTTGCTTCCGAAGTCGAGAGATTCATAGTGGCAAGCATAAGACATCCAACATCTATCATGTCATCGAGATACTTCTTGTAAGCATCTCTATCGAGTCCTCGAGGCATTAGCGGGTGGTTCATTAGGAAGTGGTTGTTCAATGACATATAATTTCCGTTCTTGTTTAAGGACAATCCTCAAGTTACGGAACCAATCAAGAAAATTCAAACCATTCAATTTGTCCTTCTCAAGGACCGATCGCAAATGAGAGTGTGCTAGTGTTTGCAGCCATAATATATCTACAACAATTAAATATGCATGTGAGTAAATTTACCATTTTTATATCAATCATTAAAAGACTTTATTAAATGATATTCCCACTATTTTATTTCAAAATTAATAACCCTCGTATATTAATTTGGAAAAACTTTCTCAAAAGTATTTCTAGTAGGTTAAGGATCCATATTTCACCACCTCTTAAGTCACTTTGGCTTTACTCTTAAGATTATGGTTATTTAGGTAAGCAACATTTGCTAATTACATCATATGTAACTCCTAATATTTGGTGAACAACTCTTGTTCTAATCATCTTATGATTTATCCAATTTACTTGCCTCTAGGTTTCTAATCCTATTAGAGTAACCTAGTTAAGTCATTAACCAAATTTTAACCAAATAATATCACTTGTTTATTCTTCGCGTTTAACCAAGATAAATACTAGTACTTCGCTTTGGCAGAACCTACATAGTATTGATCGAGGCCTTAACGAGGGCAAAATTGGAAGGCCATGTTGACTTAATATTTTAATAGAGGGATTTTATTAAGGTTGTTGCATCTCACCAATTCTGATCTATTTCATTACATTTAGTCTTCTAATCGATCTCATCAATTAATAGGGTTTATTATCTTCAAATTTTAATATATATAAAAAGTTTGGCATGCTTTAGACATCCATAGCATCTCATACATGAATAAATAAAGCAATAAATAAATGCAATAGTTATAGCCCATAAACTAAGGTGGTTCAACCCAAGCCAATGGGAAAACCAAAAAGAAACCTAAAGGTGTAAGCCATTTCACAAGCTATCATTCTAAATCATTGTCCCACCTTCCTTCTCGTTTGGCCCACAACTCTCTTGCAAATTACAATATCTGAAAACTTCGTTTTACATACGAGGGAATAAGATGAGAAGAGAAATACAAGAGAATAGTAGTAAGGCACGACACGCAGGCCGTATTTAAAAAAAATACAACCTTTTATCGAATGGGTCATTGGGCTATAACTAAGCATTTCAAACACCGTGCTAGTCAAAAATAGCATACATAATTCAATTATTATTATTTTAAAGTGAATTATAAAATATCCTTTCAACCTTTTGTAGCCCATCAAGTTTATAAATTTCTTTTATTAACAAAACTTTTTGCAGTGTCGAGGATGTCGGAGGAAGCGGGCGAAGGCCATGCGAGCCATCCTCGATCCTCATCCCGAGTGCGGGCGGAGCCCCACAGATAGACTTGGGGTATGGTGGCGAGAACCCTGCGGTACAAATCGCATATCGATAAAAATGAAACCTCACGATTTGATAACTTTTATCAACGAGAATCGTGTTTTTAGGATTTTAATCCTTGAGGTTTCATATCGGAACAACCCTTGTTCCACTAGCCGATTAACACTTACTGGAAACTATAAATACCACCGTCGCATTATTACAGATTTGTTAATAGTTAACAAGAATAACATAAAATCAAGTAGGCCACAACACCATGATTAACATTTAATCAATTTCCGAAAGGAACAGATTATCGAGTTATGCTTAAACGATTTAAACAATCAAAAATACAATCGGATCAAAATATGAATCTCATACAATTGCATCACCCAAGTATTTAAACCCGAGTTCGTATCACACAAGTGGCTCGATACCATTTGTTGGAACGCCGATACCCTACCTATGGCGCAACAAAATAAAATTAGATCCGTGATCCAAACCATGGATCCATGTGTGAGAACGAATCGGGGTGAAATAAAGGTTTCAAATTACCAAAACTTCAATCTGAGTAGAGCATGACGCCTTGGCAACAAGAGTTTTGATCTCTTGTCGAATCAAGCCACAACCTTTTCGATGTCGGCCTCTACGTGATTCACCCGGTTTGACTATGAATCGGAAGAAATCTCCAAAACTATTTTGGAGGTTTATTTGCTTGACTACCGCTAGACCTAACAAGCAATCTCTTAGGGTTTTCACATAAGCTTTGCCTCTTTTAAATACCTTTTATATTGGGTATCCTTTTAATTGGGCCTTTTATAATGGGTATTTTTTTTCATTGGGCCCATTATTTGGTATCCTTTTAATACTCTTTTATAATTGGTATCTCTTGAATGTATCATAAGATTAAATAAATATAATAAAGTTTTTAACCAAAATTAGAATTACATTAATTATATCCAAAATTATAATTACATTAATTATAATAAGGATTTCTGTAAAACTATATTTATTTAAATTTATATATGAATCAAATTCATATATTAATAGAATTATGTTGTCATTATGTGTACAACATCCTTGTACATATAATATGTTCAATATTTGATTGCCCAATTAAATTAATTCTTTAATTAATTTAATTCATATGACAACTAAAAACAATACCAATTATATTTTATTCCGTTCATTTAAACCATAGGTGTGACCACAGAGGTTCTTGCAACGTTAGCGATAATAATAGAACGATTCTAATGTCACAAACAATGAGTGGCATCTAGCAATGCATCATTGCTACCTAAGTTACAAGAAGTCATGATTCCATATAACTTTTTGTGATTAACCTTTCATACATTAATCCTTAAGTCCTTTATCTCTCGAATGGACACAAGTCATGGAATAGTCACACTTGTATAGTCCATCCCATGTTTCTTGATATCTTGAGTAGACTATGATATACAAATTAGTATGACATCTCATGTCAACTTATTTGAGCATGGCCATGCATTTCTAGTCTCACTCAATCAAGTGGCCTAAGATATTACTCCCATTATGTAGGAGGGACTTATCCTATATTGATCAACCATATCCCTTTACATAGATTGTGGTATATCCAACATCAGTCTTTATAGAACAACCAATTATGGTGTACGTTTGATCAGATCAAAATATACAACTCACGATGTTGAGATAATAATTATCTCAAGTCCGAGGATCATATACATATTAATCACTATGAGTAATGTTGTGACAATTACATAATAATCCAATAAACATACTCATAACGGGTCAATCCAATATGTTGTTCTCTAACACACATATTCACGCATTGATTTTGACAATCCACATCAATGACAACTCTTTATCATCAATCAACTACATGTTAGTCTTAATGCATTATTGTTGTCCTAGTCAACAATAATACTCGACTAAGGATCTTTTAAGAATAATCATATTATTCTTAGGACATTATTATAAAACAGTTTATTTATACACACAGAAAGAAAAACTGAAATAATAATGACAACGCTTTATATTAATAAACATGGTAAATTTAGTATGTTATTACAACCATCTCATGATTGGTCTTTGGGCATACTCTTACAAAAAGATGATAGCTTTTAATGTTTTATTTTATTTTATTTTATTCCATTAAGTCACCTAATCCATCAAATCTTGACCAAATTAAAATTTCTTATCCCTATGGCCAGCTATCAACCTTAGAAAAATCTAATTGCACCTTAGGGACCTCCAATTTAAAGTTCTATAGCTATATGACACCTCTAGCTAGTAAAATAAAACTTTCGCACTTTATGCGATTTAGTCCTTTTTTGCAATTAAGCATACAATCACCAAAATTAATGCACCAAAATTTTCATGCACTCATATAATCATGCTATAACACATAAAATAATATTAAAATAATTTCTTTGACCTCGAATTAGTGATTCTGAAACCACTACTCCAACTAGCCCCAAAATCAGGTTGTTACACTCGAACTTAATTTTTCTATTTACTATTTAATTAATCAATGCTAAACCAGTACTTGATATAAAAATGTATGTGTTTTATCTAATTGATGTAAGATAAATGATAAGAAAATCATGGAAGAAATCATTGCAATATCGTCAGCTAACCCGACTAATGCTGGGCGCAAACATCGTTGGTAACTAACTAGAGTTGGGCTCACTATGGATTTTATCGATATATTCGACTAGCGCTGGGTGCAATTTTTGTTAGCTTGCCTGACTAGTGCTAGGCACACAATCTTCGGTATACCCGACTAGTGCTGGGCACAAACATCGTTGGTTTATCGAACTAGAGCTGCGCTCACATTTAGTATCGTCGGTATATCCAACTAACGTTGGGTGCAAACATTGTTGGTTTATCCAACTAGAGTTGGGCTCACATTCAATATCGTCAGCTAACCTGACTAACGCTAGGCGCAAACTCCTCTGCGATTTATCCACTAAGCACCGAGTGTCATGTAATTAATAAACCATACAACAAGGTTACTTAAATTATTGAAAGAGTTGGTTATAGGTATAATTAATGAAGAATTGAGATTTTTATTTGGTGTGCATATAAGCTCATATTATTTTATTATTCTTGTGGTTAATTATATAAATTAAATCTATTAAATGTAAATTGGTTTCCATGTTTACAGGCTAGATAAATCATAGACTCAGACTCGACATCCTACAAGAATATCGCACTCAACGTCGGTGATGTTTCTTTTTTCTTTTTTGAAATTTTGTCATGTACCTAGGGTGTGTCTATATCCTTGAAGTTGAATATTTTGGGTATATGTTTATAAGATTGTAAATATGTATAGATATATTCTATGTTGCATGTTTTGGTGATGGCTGGCTTTGTTTCTATGATTATTTCATATGATAATGCTAAATGAATGTAGTTATTTTGAGAAGGATGAGTATAAATCATGTTTTTACTACATTCAATTATTTGATTGCTTAAATTTTATTTGAGGTACCTATGAAGCGTCTATTGGTTGTGGATGGATGTTTTAAATGTGGTGTCAATTAGGGCACATTGGTTAGGTATTAAGTTGTTTGTTTAAATAAGATTTGAACACGTCTTATTGAGCTTTGTTGTTGTTAAATGTCCCTTGTTAAAGTGCTTTTAGGTAGTTGATTGGTTATGCTTGTATTGGTTTGAAAAAAGGCTTGTTTTTAGGTGATTTTTAGACCACACGGCCTGAGACATGGACGTGTGTCTCAACCATGTGTGACACACGGCCTGGCAACACGGCCATGTGTGACACACCTAACCCGAAACCGTTACCGGAATAGGGTTAAGAGGCATTACCAAACAATCAGAACATTTCACCTTCATTTTACAACACATAGTCAATCATCATTAAAACGTATTGCAACATAATCATATAGTCCCTTCATGAGGTCTACAAGACGTTAAACACATGTTAGAAAGGGGTCGGGACTATGTCGAACACGTATGCTCAACCGTGTGGGCAATTATAGGCCATTTTCAAGGCCAAACTTGCCTCCCACACCTTGAATCACCTACAAGCTTCAAGTCAATACTAAATGCCGCTTCTAAATGCATCCAAACATACCATTTCATGCACCAATTAATCACCAACAATACCATCTACTTCCATACCAAATATCATCACAAATAAGTCCATCCAAAGTAAAAAATGTACATCTCAAAACATATATATATATCAAGCATCATGTAATCCATGCCATAATTCATCTTCAAACCACAACTTTCATCAACCACATAAGCATGAAATATACCATATTCATAGCTCATTCATAAGTTCAACATCATTCAACTTCCAAGCCAAATCACATGGCAAGGATTAAACATTTTAAAACATGCTATAACTTCTAGCCTATACATGCCATATTTCAACTAGATACATCTTTCCAAAAGAACCAAAATGGTTAGCCGATAGTGTGATTTAGTCGCTGACGATTCCCTGATCCTAGCAAGCTTTACTGACACTGTAAAACAGAGAAACATATCACACACTAAGCTTTAAAAGCTTAGTAAGTTCGTAACATAATACATTCAAATCAACAAACTAAACTCATAGATCAACTCTCAACTATTTTTACCATTTCATCCATAGCTAAAATACTCATTCAACCATTCATAAAATCATATACAATCTCATCAACCACAAAGGTTCAACACATACCTTAGCCAACACATAGTTATTCACCATCCATGCTAATTTATACTCGATATTGCATTTCAATCGACCTTTGTTATTCGTTTGATTTAATCACACACTTAGTGCCAAATTCATAGTCGAAGCATAACTGTCATCGCACACTTAGTGCCCGTACTTTAAACCAAGTTCATACCGGTATCGCACACACAGTGCCAATCATTATAGCCGAGGCTTCCATAGCTTCGCACACACAGTGCTATTCATATCTGTCTCGATTTCAATTTCGCACACTTAGTGCCATTCAATTCAATTCCACATATAGTATTGCTAATCTCATAGTCATACGTATATTCATTTCATGATACTAAAACATTATTTAACAACATGTATTATATCCAAACTTACCTCAGACTTTGAAATACAAAAACGGTCGACTAATCGAGCACTTTGTCTTTGCCTCTATCTTGATCCGAACCTCTCCTTTCTTGGTCTATACACATTTAAATTTAACTCATTCAATCACCAATTCATTCAATTTAGTCCAAATATACATATTTAGGGCATTTTACAAAATAGCCCTCACACTTTCACATTTTGACACTTTAGTCACTATTTCACAAAATCATCAAATTCACATAATTTCATCTTATACATGCCTAGCTGAATTTTCATTGTGCTCATACAAGCCCATACATTCTATTGATTTCGCAATTTAGTCCCTCAAAATATTATTCTTTCAATTTAATCCAAATTACTCAAAATCATCAAAATTCCAAAGACAAACTATGTAATTCAAACACATATCTTTCATATTTCATCATCAAACATAATAAAGCTCATGAATTCATCAATGGATCATCTCAAAATCACCATCAATTTCTAAAATTAAAGCATGGGTTTTGTAGAGCACAAAGCAACGATTACGAAAATATAAAAATTATAAAAAAATCGAGCTCAAACATACCTTAAATCAAGCCAATTGCTAGCCGAAAATCACAAAGCTTCAAACCCTTATTCTTTCTTCAACTTTCGACAATAAAAAAGATGATAATAGCTTTTTATTTCCTTTTTGTTTTATTAAAACATATATATATCATCATTTATCAAGTTACAAATTTAACCTTACTAATAAACATTATAACATATAATATAATTGGTTATAAATGTCCATCTACCATCCACTATCTTTATAATGGCTTAATAAAAACATAAGGACTCCTTCTTTAAAAATCCATGCCAAATAGGTACTTTAACAACTAGCACACAGCTTTTACATCTTATGCGATTAGGTCCTTTTCGCAAATTAAACACACAATCAATAAAATCTTCACACAGAAATTTCACACAAGCTAAATCACATATTCTAAACACAGAAAATAATATTAAAATATTATTCCAACCTCGAATTTGTGGTCTCGAAACCACTGTTCTGACTAGGGTCTAAACCGGGCTATTACACCATGTGTCCCCTATAGGTTCCTTTGCATGCAAGTCAGGTAGTTACTCAACCTAGCACATGGCCTGGCACATGGGTGTGTGAGGCCACTTCGAGAGTTACACGACCTGGCACACAGGCTTGTGGCTTGGCCATGTGACCCATGTCAGTGAGTTACATGGGCATGGACACGGGCTGGGCCACGGCCGTGTGTCCCTACTTCAATTGTCCACACGGTCTGAGACACGGGCGTGTGTCTCAATTGTGTGAGTCATATGGCCTGGCCACACAGTCGTGTGACCCCTATAGTAAAAAATTTGCAACTTTTTCATAGGCTTTCCAAATGATTTCAAATTGGTCCTGAAATGTTTCTAAGGTATTTTTAGGGCCTCAAAGGCTCGATTTTGGGATGATACGCTTGAAAATGATTCAATTATAGTATGTTTATGATTATATATGTAAATGATAAATGTTCCGATTGTTTGGTAATACTCCGTAACCCCATTCCGGTAACAGACACAGGTGTTTCACGTGTGACCCATTCCAGGCCGTGTGACAAGAAAATTAGCCTAGTTTCTAAAGCGGCACACGTCTGTGTGAACCGTCCGTGTGCTGCACACGTCCGTGTGGTTCAAAAACCACCCCTAAATCTACTGCAGAAACACAAAAATCCACATAATAGGTACCACAGATTACATATGTTTAAGAGAACGCATCTGAAAGACGATTCCAAAGTACTAACGATTGACCGACACGCCCTAACTATACCAATCTGAAACTTGATTACAAAAAGAAATGCATAAAACTTAATAGGAAATTGATTAAAACAAAATAAACACAATTAAGAGGAACACCAATCAATACCAAAACAACGCACTTATGCTTCTCCTACTCGAATCTGAACTGAACGAAGATGAAAAAGGCATGCAAACCTCCAACGAGACGGAAAGCAACAATGGTATTGGAACAACAAGAAAAGAAAAATTGAAGAACAAGGGAGAAGAAATAAAGGACGTTGGAAAAGAAAGAATATTGATAACCAAAAACTCAAAATCAGAAATTGGGGTAAAATGAAAGAAACTAACATGAGGAGAAGTGGGAACATGAGAAAAATTTTAGGAGTTTTTTTTCAAAAATAAAATAAATTAAAATAGACAAAATAATAATTAACAAAATCCTATCAAGTTTTCCAGAATTGGAACAAAAAGAATTTCCCCTAAACGCACACAAGGGCTCAAACACGAGACCTAAAAGTAAGCTAACACCTTACCACTGAACCAGCAAGCTCATTTTATCTCAGAACAGAAGATTAAACCTAAACATCTAACGGTGACCTCTGACTAAACTTGCAAACCTTAATCCTTCTAACTCCAATTTCAAGATGTGGCAATGACCCCCTTTAAATAGGCTAAGATTAGAGTTCTAATCACACTAAAATATCTCTGGAACAATTAGAATCTAATTGGGAGAAGAAGTCCTGCTTGAAGTCTAAAACGCAACTGTTAAATAGGAGAACACATCGTGATGTCGCAATGTCCCATTCGCCTCATCACGACGACGTCCATTGCATGTCCCAACGAGCTGACACTCCTCGTCCCAACGTCGGGCATGTTTTGGCCCTTCTTCGGTTGCTCGTTGATTATCGTCTAAGATGCCTGCAATGTGTCCAGTAAATACGAGGCACAACTCACAATTTCGATGTTGGTAGAGCTCTTAGAGTTATAATTTATATATATATATATATATCATAGCAAAACCAACGCTAAATATAAATTATTTTAAAAAGATGTGGAGACTCTAGTCATTTTGTTTACTTGCCCTATCAGTGGATAGAGCAACTTCTAAAATTGTATAACAATGCCTTGTATCAGCTTAGAGATATCCAACATGACTGGTTGGAATTGCCAAGAAATCAGTGTCTTTCTGCAGAAGATACGGTGCTATCCCTGCAAACACATGTGAGTAAATTCAAGTGTCAGAGTTTGAGTAGAACTAATCGTAGGAAAAGCAGTCGACAATGGAGTTTAGAGCTACACTCCAAGCTATGCCATGCAATGAGTAGGTTTCCTCAATAAAAGCTGGAAATTTTTCTTCTTCTTTTTTCTTTCCCCAATTTGATTAATGTTTCAAATAATCCATATGGAGATGACGATGATGAGTCGGAGGAAAGCAAGGACGAAAATCATTATGGCTTTACGACTCCCGAGTCCTTTGGCTATTTTCAAGCTTGTGTTTTGCTTTGATTCTTTCAAAACGGTGTTGTATATTGACTGTAATTTCCCACCATGTAGTGTGTTAGTGACATCGGAAAATCTTTGGTTGTTAGTATTCTGTTAAGGGAGATAAGCTTTCTCAGGTGTGAATGGAACCATGAAGCTTAAATCATATAAGTTCTTGTCCGTAATGCCAACTTTATACATAAAATGTTTTTTCGATTCTAAATTTGTTGTCTATTTTGCTTTTATTTCCAAATTTTAGGTTTCCCGTTCAGGTGGGTCATGAGTTAATTCTTTAGTTAAATTGGGTTATTAATTCTTATATGTTAATTTGATATTTTTTATCTTTATATTTTTTAAAATTTAAAATTTTAATCCTCATCAAATAATAATTATTAAATTTATTAAGACCAAATAATAATTATTAAATTTATTAAGATCAATTTTGATACATCAAGTAATGCCACCGAGAGCAATGCTATTTCCATATAAGTAATACAATTTTCACAAGAGTAATACAAAAAGTCCAATAATAAATTTATATATTGTCAATTGTATTAAAATTAAAATTTTGAAACAAAATTTAACTAATATCATTTAATCATTATATTTTTTTTTTCTCAAGTGGAAGAGTATTTTACATGTAACAGTAATTTGGCACACGAATTTGTTATTTTAAATTGATTTACCTTACTTTTCTTATTACTACATTGGATAAATTGGTCGAAAATTATTAACGTAAAATGCCAAATTTCATATTAGAGACCCAAGTCCTTTCCCTCCACTTTTTTATATCTATTAGATATAAACCAACCATACTAAAGAACAAATTAGAGTATGGATGCGGGGGGGTTCGGATTATAAATTCCAGCAACCGAAACCATCCTATCTAAAGTTTGAAAAACAAACTATGAATGAAAATCTTTATCGAAGCTAACCCCTTTACAAATCAGTTTTCTTTACCACAAAAATTGATATTCACCACACCTACTCAGTTTCCTGCTTACTTTTGGAGTCCATGAAAGAGGAGGTGAGGCTCAGTTCCACCAAGGCCCCAGTTTCCGCCTTATCATCCTTCTCAAAAGTCCGAAAAGAAATTGATCCATTCCTGGAATTCCTCTCAGGGCTACTTACAAGATGGTTCTGATTAACGATAAGAGAAACAGCAGCATCATTCTGATCATCACTTCTACCTTCCACATCAAGAAGATTCCCCAGGGCTATACAATCCACAACTGGACAGCATATAAGCATGCAGATACAGACCCCAACACAACATAGAAGGACAACAAAAGCTGAGAATGCAAGAACTTCAAAAACAAATTGCTCTGGTTTAGATAATACAGACAAACCAAGTAAAAGAACCCTTAATGGAAGGAAACTTGAAACCGACAAAATTAATGTGTAAACTCTCTTCTGCAAGCCCTTGTTGATAACTAAATTCAAAATCCGCCTTCCAAGCCAAAACAAATAGACACTCATCACGGTGGCAAAAACCCCAAGAAGAATAGTATTCAGTAAAGGGTAAGTGCAAAGAGCAATGCTATCAGAATTTTCTATCACTCGAGTGGCTGTTCTAGTGAAATACGGTGGCAATTCCCTCCTTTCCTTGTGTAACTCTGGTCCAATCAAAATAAGAATGAGCTGAAGAACAGACAATGGGAAACAGTAGAGAAGAACATAGCCTGCAGTTTTTCCGTTCCATTTTCTGCTTAGAATTCCAGTGTCCATATTTTGTAAAGGCGCACGAAGAAGAAACACAAGAGTGAGGAAGAGACAAGGTTCTGCAAAACCTAAATTTGAGACGATGTAACATTTGCAGACGTATTCTTGCCATTTCAAGTTGAGTGCATTCAACACTCTTCCTTGTCTTCTTAGAAAATTTAGCCTTGTAATTTCACCAAAACCCCACCAGATAGCAAACAAAATGAATGTTATTCGGATGATCCAAGGACCAGTGAAATAACTAAGCTGAATAAATCCTTGTCTAAGAACACGTGAATGTAAGTAAAATGAGTATCCGATGCACACTAAACCAAGAAGAATCAACAGAGCAACAAGACAAATCGTCAACACACCGAGTGTTTCGGCAGAATATCTCGTTAGGGGCATTACCCGAAACACAGATTCCACGCATGCTCTCTGCCAGCATGGATACAAAGGATCCTCTGATAGTGTACAAGCTACCTTCAGAGAATTATTTTCGGAATCTATTACTGAATTAACACTGGATGATACTAAGATTAACTATGAGAAGATGACCAAGCAGGCATTGTCAATAGAACTTCCTTATTTCTTTCCAGTCCACCGGATCCATGTATATCTAAGCACTAACTGATCCAAGACTTGCAAAATTCACATTTATACTATTGTTTCAGCCACTAACCTTTAAGCTTTAGCTCAACTTTAATTATTTGGTCCAACAACCTGTGGAACAAGATGGGAAGAAATCAATTAATTGCCAAAAACTAAAGGATGAAGAAAAAAAAAAAGAACCATAGCATATGCATAAGGCATGACAAAATCCACCACTTTCAGCACATATTTTCCTCAAAGAAAATGAGAATGTTCTAGAATTTCAGGTTCTAGATATTTATCATAAAAACAAAAAAAGGAAAATTTAGATTCATGACCACAGAGAAAATCGGTGAGAGTGTGCACAATCACCCATATAATACACAACATTCTCAGAAGGGACTTCACATGTGCTGGATGTAAACCTTAACATAGCCAATCGTATAGTAGTACATATGTGAACAGAATATTAAAATTCATTACCCAGCACAAGCAGCACACATGTCAAGTTGCCTAGTCTGGTTCAAACTCACTCAAGCTAGTACCACATAGATCAAAATCCATGACACTCATGCATATACACACACACGGGCGTATATAAGCATTCAGGAAATATCATCATTTAAAGTTAGTCAGGAAAAACAAGCATTCACCCCATGCACCTCACTAGTAATGTCTTAGTTCACTAGGAAAATATATACATGTCATCTTAATTAAACATTTGAGACAACAACAAGAGACACAAGAAATGCCCTTAAGTTTCAACAACAAAAGGAATCCTTTGGTAACAGTGCATGTTTACCAGAGGAGTATGCAAATATTGGGTAAGATCATACACATTTAAGTAAATAGTTTCTGTGTAAGAAAAATAACTTAAGTTCATAAAAGATTAATAAATCAAAATCAGCACTTTAGTCCATTTAGAGAATGATATAAAAATCACTTTCTGATAATTGGCAACTGACCAGAAAATACTATAATAGATAACTTAAGAAGCATATATTCAATTAAAAATCCAAATTGGTTGTAAGCAAAAAAGGTGACAAACAACTCCGTAAGCATGATTAACCAATAATACCTAAAATAGCTCCATAATATCAAGCAATAACCCTATTTAACACAATGCCCGCAATATGCTTGCATATGCCCTTACCATATATCACTAACTTACTAAGGACATTATAGTCAGACTGTCTAATGAATGATTTCAACACTAACACCTTACCTTAAACTTATATCAAAGTCCCTTCGAATATAAAACCATAATGAGACCTGTAACTTAGTTTCTTATAGTCACAAAGAAAGACGTAACATAAATTGCATAAAACCTCACAAATCCAAACAACTTACCCAGTTTCTTCAAATTAGCAGTCAATCATACAAGTATAGTTTCCCCTAAATTTTGATAGCATTGACAACCGATAATTTGCAAAATCTAGAAAATTATTTTCGCTTATTTTTCCTTCGAGAGAAAAAACAAATTATAGCTTCCGCTAACCAGTTCTTCAAATCTGAGAAGTTTGCAAAAATAATGAAAAAATAAACGATTTAATCTCAAATTCCTAACGTTAATTGTCATCACCAGTGCATACAGCACAAAATTGCAGCTAAATTTTCTCGAAAAAGTACAAGAACAAACAATTTCAATAATACTACAAAATAAAAAGAATCCAAAAAAGCAAACCGAAATGAATAAAATACAGATCAAAGAAGAACCTACCAAGGGGAGAATCTTGATCCAGCGAGAGTAAGAGACGAAACGGAGAACCGAAAGAAGAAGAAGAAGAAACCCTAAAAACTGATTGCAGAGTAGAAACGAAGATGTAGGGAGAGAGAGAAAGAAAGGAAGAGGAGGAAAAAAGAGAAAAAGAATAACGCAGTTAAGGGGAATAGCCAATAGGCAAGTGGGACTTTGTTGGTAACAGCCTGTCTCCAGCTGTATCCTCCGAACCTCTTGCTTCGGAGTTCCTCAAAGCGTTAGCCTCATGCGTTTCTCGGACCTACGTGGCTTTTTTCTTTTAATCGGGCCCCTTACCTTTTTCTAAACCTCTATCGGTGGTATTGATACATATTGATATTCTTCTTTTTGATATATCGTTTTATAGGTATTGCTATTTTAAAAAGTATTTTATATGTATATATATAAGAAATTTTTACAAATATCATAGAATTAGATTATATAAATTTTAAATTTAAAAATTCATCAATTATATAAAGGATGGTATAATTTTTTACCTTTGAACTTGATAACTAGGTTCACTTTAGCACATCAATTTGGTAACTAAGTACATTTTGGTCCTTGAACTTGAACTTCATCACGACTTGATAATGTGGTCAGTGTTCTTAGAACATGATTGGATTTGCCAATCAGACCAATTGGATCGAGAACCAATTGGTATACTGGTCCAAACAAAGGGATTGAGTCGATTGAATAGAAAACTGTTCTAACCAGTAAAATTCGAGATCTGACACAAAAATCAATAGTTGAACCCATTTAATGTTTTTTTTTAAATTATGAATTTTTAAGTGCTTATTTAATTATTGTTGGTCTATCAGTTGAATCAATCAAACCAATTGAATTGGGAACCAATGGTTTGGCCAGTTCAACAACTGGTCTAATTACTAGAACACTGTATATAATACTCTAAGATTGTGCCATGTCATCACCTAAAAATTTATATAATTTTTTTAATTTTCAAGTGATGATGTGACACAATCTCAAATTATCACATTATCAAGTTCATAGGCCAAAATGAATCTAGTTGTCAAGTTCAAATATTAATTATTTTCAATCAACTTCACAAATACAAATCATTTGTAACACCCCTCGCCTGTCCCGATGGTCGGTACGAATGTGAGACACTAATGGGACATTTTCGGAGCAAAATCTTGTCGGGGTCTCTAATTCAAGCAGTCTAAGAATCATGTGTATTTCTATTATGCACTCGACAGATCATATTAAACTTATTACCAAATTGTCAACAATTTGGTCACAACTTATCAAATAACTACTTGGGACTCGCATCACATACCCTACACCCGACTCAATCATTGGGTCCGAGCTACAGGATGTCACATTCATCGTCGAAGCGACTATGATTAATTTTATTCAACTTTAAACCATTATAAGATTTAATTCAATCAAACGAATATTAATCACAATAACCAACCATTTACGAGATTTATACGAGCTTACAAAAGCTCCAAGAACAAATCTAAGGTTGATTAAGGATCAAACATCCATCATATGATATCAAATTCAACAGGAGCATTCACTTAAGAGTAACCCAAACTAGACTCAACTAGGTACATACCAACTTAGAATAAAAACGGGATATAAAAACATTGATGAGTTCGCGATTGTTAACTAGATGCTAAAATCGTAGTTCAAATATCTTGAGTTATACCTAACATACGCACGAAAAAACAAATTGTATGTTGAGTAATAGAACTCAATATTATTTCTATGATTCAATTAACAAAATTTCAAGTTAAGAAATTGTAACATCCAACTAGTATGTCATTCATATCAAGTGGACCACAAATTCGAATCGGAAAGAAAATTATTTTTATATTTTTGCATGATTTGTATTTAGATAGAAATATCATGTGAAAATTCTGATAAGAAAATTTTATCGATTTAGTGCTTAATTACGAGAAGGACCAAATCACATAGAATGCAAAAGTTGAATTCTAGTAGCTAGAAGGATCAAATAGCTATGGAATTCAAAAATTGGGGTCCTTATATGGTAATTAGACCATTAATCAAAAGTTAGTAGATATTTTTGATGATTCATCCATGGAAAAATTAGAAAAGGCTAAGGACTAAATTGGAAAGTGATAAAATTAAATATGATAATTAAATTAAATGGAAATATCATCTTATTTTATATCATCTTCCCAAAAATTTGCATGGAAACCCTAGGAGAGAGAGAAGAAACTAATCAAGTTTAATTGGATAAGATTTCTTGTCCCATTTTTAGTAATTTTATATTTTTGAAACTGGGATAGTTTACTTTATCTATTTAGGGAATTAATTTGAAAAGTTATCAAAGTATAGAAATTATGCCATGGATGAATATGCTTAAAATTTAAAATTTATGGTGGAAAATGAAAGGTTTCTGATAGATAAAAATCTTTTACAAAGTGATTTTTCATTAAAACATGATTTAGGGACTAATTTGTAAAGTTGTGAAAATTGAAGAAAAATTCTGAAATTTATGGAATACATGTGCTGTAAATTGTATATTGAAATTTCGGTTAGGCTTGAAATAGGGAGTAAATTGCATGAATTTCATTTTTCGAGCCTAGGGACGAAATTTGAATTTATGGAAAGTTTAGGGGCAAAATGGTAGTTTTGCCTAAGATGTAAATTGAGTCCAATTGAATATGGAATGTGATAAATTGATGATTAAATTCATTTATATAGACCCAGATAACTAGAATTCAAAGTTAGATCGAGGAAAGGAGAAAGTTTCGGATCAGTAGATTTATATACGCGAACAAGTGTCGAGGTAAGTTTGTGTAATTTAATTGAGCATGTAAATATGTTGAATTGAATGTTATATTTGTATAGAATGTGATTTATATTTATGTAAATTAATTGGATGTTACAATATAAGAAATGAATACATGCTTGAAATTATTTGAAAAGGGTTAAGTTCTGTTCGAATATTGGATTTCAATGGACAAATGTGATTTCCCCTATTGAATGATGTCCTGCATTTGTTGCTGACAGGATTTAGCTCGGACAAGTAATCCTATTGGCCTCATTATAGAAAGGATTTAGCCTAGGCTGATAATCCTAATATAAGCCCTCTTAAGCATATGTTATAGATAGGATTTAGCCCGGACATGTAATCCTGAGTAAGCTCTTATGAGCATATGTTGGAAACAAGATTTAGCTTGGACAAGTAATCCTGTTATGTGATATGTGGCTCGAGAGTGTGTTTTTTGATCAAGTGCCTTAATGGGTACTCCTGAATATGAATTGACGGGTTATTGAATTGTACACCTTGAGTGTACTATTTGAGTATCCATCGGAAATTTCAATGATTCAACGGACAAAATACTTGACATGATATGAGAATTATGAGATGAAATGAATAAAGTCTTGAAAGAATATAGCATGATGAGCTCATCTATGTTTACTTGATGTATATGAGAATTTTGTGACTAACATGTTTGATTGAATGCATGTGTTTAGGCAATTTTACCAAGTTGATGGAAACATGTTATTATATGCTTAATTTTAATAAATGAGATTGGTAAGTTTAATTCCAGTTATACGAACTTACTAAGCATAACATGCTTATTAGGTTTACTTTTCTCTGTTTTATAGTGCTCGGAAGCTCACGAAGGTTGGTGAACGGTTGGAGCATCATCACACTATCCACAAGCTTATTTTGGTATAAATAGTAAACTTATTTTGGTATAATGGCATGTATAGGTTAACTTGACCATAGATCATAGATGGCTAGAATATGTTATTTCTAATTTAGCCATTGGAATGGTTAGTAATGGTTTGTTTTGGTACTTATAAAGCATTATGTCATGAAAAATACATATATGTTAAGTATGGATGATCAAGTGATGCTTAATGTTTAGGTTAAACTAAGGTAAGATTATAAACATAATTATATATGCAATGATACATCATATTAGATGTTAGAATTTTCTTGAAATCAATGCTTGAATTGGTTGGTATTAGGATGTAAGTTTTAGTGCAGGATATTGGTAAAATTTTGGGTGAGAAATGAAGCTAGAAATGATTTTATTTTGTCCATACGAGTAGACACACAGGCATGTATCTAGACCGTGTGTGACACACGACCTGGTATATATGAGCATGTGGTTAGGTCGTGTGTCCCCTGCATCTTAAATTCGAGAAATAGAATGCTCAAAATTGAGCACACAGGTGTGTGTCTTGGCTGTGTGAAACATGCACCTAATTTTGAAAATTTTAATTAATCACACAGCTTAGCATACGGGCGTGTAGCTGGCAATGTGGCACAAGTTAGAGAGTTACACGGGGTCGGACACGGCCTATAGCACGGGCGTTTCCCTTGACCACATGGGCGTGTGTGCCCTATATTTAGGAAAAATTTTGAATTTGTGCGGAAAATTCTCTGAGTTCCCGATTTAGTCCCGACTCGATTCCAAAGTTTATATTAGGCCTCGAGGGTCCATTTAAGGGACAATATGACTACTTTCAGAAATGAATAATAATTAACATGAATTATCTGTAATTTTTCTGTAAACTCTGATAATAATCTGTAACCCTATTCCGACGACGGATACGGGTTAAAGGTGTTACAGTAATAGAAGTGATCGATTCCAGTTATATGCCAACACCTATCATACAGCATTTTTAAAATTCAATACCAATCATGAATCAACCATTTATATCCTTAACATTATAACAATCAATTCCATGTTCATTCCACAACAATAAAATATTAAAGTATCTTTTTAAAGTTAGACGACTCATTCATATTCATTTTAGCCTCCCTTAGAACTCGTTTCCAATTTATTCACACAGAAGTTTACGTATTTCCTTTATCATTATCCACTCATATATATATATGGACAATTAATGCCATAACATTATATTATTTCATTTCGATATCTTTTATCAATCCGTAAACTCATACCAATTTCACATAACTCATTTCATTACATTTCAATCCAATATATATATTCACATTAATTTCTGAATCACAACTTAATTCATCATTAACATACAATATCTCATGATAAACGCGTCTTATGAATCATCTTAAATATGAACAAACAACTAGTTAGGAATATATCATATTAACATGTCATTTCCCAAATTGAATCGTTGAATTCGTCACAATTCCGTACCAACCTTCCAGACATATAAATCTAGTTTTCAAATTTCTTTCACATTAACAATTCTTTTCATTATAATTATAAATTTTTACATATTAAATCCCTATTAACTTGACTCGGACACAAATGGATACACAAATCCAACCAATACCCCAATTTGGAACCCAATGCCTCATTGGACAATTTTCGAAGAAAATAGATTGCGCCCAGTGCTCATCAGTATGACTGAAGTAAAAAATGTGCCCAACACTCATCGACACGTAGTCGAAGTAACCATTTGGCACCCAATGCCTCATCGGAACGTCCGAAGTAATTAGTTTGCGCCTAGCGCTCATCGGTATAACTGAAGTAAAAATTGTGCCCAACACTCATCGACACATAGTCGAAGTAACCATTTGACACCTAGTGCCTCATCAGAATGTCCAAAGTAATTAGTTTGCGCCCAGTGCTCATCGGTATAACCAAAGTAAAAATTGTGCCCAGCACTCATCGACACGTAGTCGAAGTAACCATTTGGCACCTAGTGCCTGAATGTTTGAAGTAATTAGTTTGCGTCTAGCGCTCATCAATATAACCGAAGTAAATGTTGTGCCTAGCACTCATCGGAACCTCCGAAGTAAAAATTGTGCCTAGCATTCATCGACACATAGTCGAAATAACTCCACCCGAGCAGTTAATAGGGTAATCATTTATCCAATTCCCTTATAATTTCAATTCCCATTCTATCGATCTCACATCATCAATTCATCACTCATGATATCATCTAATACATAATATAACATACTCGTTTCAATTCCAAACCAGTTTCACCATTTTATTTAGTATTAATATTTTCACTTTTATTCAATTTAATCATCTATATCAATAATCAATTAAATTCACACCAATATGATTCGATCAATCATAATCAACTATTATTTCATTTATAGTTCTTCTGTTATTTCTCCTCCTCCTCCTCCTCTCCATTTCACTTCCTTTATTTACGAGTATTTGTACAAGAATCTTTAGCCTTAGTATGACATGCTTTTATGTAACATGAATTATCGTTTCACTATTTATACATATACTTTTAAAAGTTGTCTTCTTGAGTAGTATTCACTAAATTATTTATATCCAGACCTATAGAATTCGAAATTAAGATTCTTTTATTGTTTTTGAAACTAGACTCAACGAAATTTTTACCATAAAAGTTTTAGAATTTATTTCAAAATAGATTAATACCACTTTTTTTTTAAACCTCCCCTATTCTACTGCTAGGCAGCTTCGACTTTTTTTCCACTAAAAATTAAATATCTTTCGGTAAAAGTCTCATATTATGTTGTCATTTGTTTCCTTTGAAAATAGACTCATTAAGATTTCAGGCATATAAATATCATATCTTAAACATTTTTGTACAATTTATAATAATTTTTCAAAGTTAGAAAAAGGAAACCCAAAATTATTCTGATATTGTCTCATAAAAGGTATAATATCTCATAATATAAAATTTCATTGCTTTCACCGTTGCTTTTATGCAAAACTAGACTCAATAATATTGTTAAACCTTTAAATTGATTCCTACAATTTTTGGTGAATTTTCAAAGTCCTACTACCACTACTATCCATAAAGTGTTTAGTGAAACATTTTACTCTTCCATGATTTGATTAAGTTTTTCTCATTTCATTATATAACATACTACATTTCAACCAAATTCAATGTCAAAAAATATAACCATCAAGTTACACAAATTCTTATTTATGTTCAATTAGTCCTCTAGTTCGATAATCAATCTCAAACAGAACATTTTAAACTCAAATGATCATTTTCAATTTACCTCGGTGTCATACTTTACAAAATAAAATAAATATGTAACGAATATAATGATTCGATTTATAGAAATACAAATATAACATGAATTAACTTAGTAAGTTTCATATGAACTTTTCTGACAAAAATAGCGACACACAAAATGCCGAGGACTAATTTGCCAAAATTTGACTTTTCCCCAACCATCCCCCGATTAGCTCAAATTTCGATCTATACAATAATTTATTTCAATTTCAAACATCTCCTAAACAACCTATTATAATTATATATTAATTCAAATATTTTTTTTCAATATTTTTTGCATTTTATTTAATTTATTCCTTAAAACCGAAATGGTTATATTTTTCAAATTTAAGCACCAATTTTTTAAAAGATTTCAAATACATCCTTTTACAGCCCTCTACAAACAAAATTACAAAAAATTCATACCAATTTTGAAATATTTATACTTTGGTCCCTATGTTCAAAACTAACAATTAAACTTTACAAATTAGTTTTTTTTTTAACAAGTCTAAGCTTAAAAGTTAACCATTTAACACCAAAACTTCAAACATTCAACTAAAGTAACATCTTCAAATTTTAATAATAACAAAAACTACAATGTGGGTTAGCTAACTTATAGTATCGGGATTCCGAAAATATATAAATTATAAAAAAATAACTAAATTAAGCATACCAATTGAAGCTTTAAACTTTCAACGTCCTTCTCCAATTCTTTTTTTTTTCTTTCCCCCTGTTTCGATGATCTCATGGAAGAAACAAAAATGTTTCTTTCCACCCACAACCACCATTTAACTATTTCTTTTTTTTTCTATTAATATTATTGTAACACTCCGAACCCGGCACGTTATGGCCGTATCTGGCAATGTCACACGATAGTGTTTTAGAAACCTCGTTGTTACGATGAAAACATTCCATGTTATTATCTTTAGTAAACCTTTGTTAGAACTTAGGAAGTCGTCTTTATTCATTTAAAACATTTGTTTTGAAACATCCATCGTTGCAGGAGCTTTAATAAAACAGTTTAGGTGATCATGCATTTAGAAATTACTTTAACTTTTTGAAAACCGAATTTCCTATGACCAGCAGGTATAAATCCATAAAGTAAAATAAATAAATAAAAACCCAAATTTAAAACCAAAGTCTCAGAGGGGCCTTAAATTACAACCCAAATAATCAATAATAATCAAATAATAAATCGTAAATTGAAAACCATGAAGTCCAAAAATTACTGTGGTCACCGCTAAGTCCTCCGTCGCACCGATCCGTCTAAGTCTGGGGACTACCTGTGCATATTAAACAAAAAGGGTGAGTTTACGTAAACTCAGTGTGTAATCCCATAGAAACAAACAAACAATCAGTATTTACAGTGCACAGTTAAACAGTCTTGGGCCTAAGCCCTTTTTAGTATCAGTGACAATTTGAGCCTTAGCCTATCTCAGTATAGTGTCAAAATGCAGTAGGGCCTTAGCCCATCATAGTTATGCAGTAGCAGTTATGCAGTAGCAAATAGCAAAATCCTACCCAACTAGCCTCTACACACCATCTCCATCCAGCCCTAAACTCTATGTAGGGATATAATTAACCCACCTATTCCTTCACTCCAAGTAGTACCGAATACGGCACAATACAGTAGTTTGCAACTAAGCTGCCTGTAAATTAGGCTTAAAGCCTTTCAGTACACTTCCTCCGAATAACAACCCCCAACCCAATGCAATGCAACACACAATGGATGACATGCTATTATGCAATTTCAAAGACATATATTCGATTCGAGATATTAACATGCCCGAAGATGAGATATCATTCAGTCAATTTCACACATTTAGGAGTCTAAGTAGCGCTTACCGACCCTACAATAGGTTCACAGACGACTTGGGCGACCTGTGCAACCTTAAAAACATTTCAGTGAAAATGGGCCCACATGCCCATGTGATCTGCCCGTGTGGGCCCACACGCCCATGTGGCCCACTCAGCCCAAATTGGCCTTGGTCGTGTGATCCATTTTTAAAGTAACCAATGCTAGCTCAATACTCATATATGTTTTCACTATTTACTTATATGTTCATTCAAAGTTGTCTACTTGAGTCATTATCACTAAATTATTTATATCTTGAGCTACAGAATTCCAAATTAAGATCCGCTTGATGTTTTTGAAACTAGACTCAAATACCTTTCTACCATAAAATTTTCAAAATTTATAGCTTATCAAACAAGTACAGTAAAATCTTTAAAGTTATCCCTATTATGCTATTTGACAGCTTTATCCTTTCCTTACTAAAAATTATTTATCTCTTAGTACAGAATTTAGATGATGTTTCTATTTGTTTCTCTTGAAAATAGACTCATTAAGGATTTAAACATCTAAATTTAAGACCCTAATTATTTTTTTTACATTTTTTTGATGATTTTCCTAAGTCAGAACAGGGGAGCCCAAAATCATTCTGACCTTGTCTCACAAAATTTATTATATCTCATGATTTACAATTCCATTGCTTACACTGTTTCTTCCATGAAAAACTAGATTCAATAAAATTTAATTTCATATTTTAGTCAACCTCTAACTCAATTCCCACTAATTTTGATGATTTTTCAAAGTTAGATTACTGCTGTTGTCCAAAACTATTTTAGTGCAAAATGTTGATTTCCAAGTTTATAACACCATTATTTCCTTTCTCTACAATTTTTCGCATCATTTTTTTCTTATTTCTCAACATCAAGCAATTTCGACTTTTCACCGAATCTTGTTTTCTGTGTTTCAGGTACACACCTGGTATCATTTCTGATGCGTAAGCACTCCTAAGCCTCTAGAACTTAAAAATCGACCAACATATCTCCAGATTAATCACTTAATTTGTTTTTAATCAATCAATTTTGGAAGGAACTTTACCAAAAACCTTGCAAAACCCTTACCTTGCTTGAGTAACCACGACTTCACACAATCACAGTGTCGATTCAAAACCACCAACCCCTTGATTAACTCCTAAACACCAAAAAGGAATCCCCCTTTTAGAGATTAACTAAGAACGATTAACTATAGAAAAAACTGTTACTTACCGAACATGCGCAACCAACGATGAACAACTGAATCAATTGGAAAAAAAGAGAGAAATAACGGAAGGGGAAAAAATAATAGAAATTTTGGCAGTAACTAGGGGAAAGAATCGGCAGAGGAGGGAAAAAAGAAAAAGAAGAAAATGTTAGAAAAAGTTTGGGGAATTGGAGAGAAAACCGAACCTCTATTTTTTTTTCTTTTTGTAACAAAATGATAATCAAATTATTTTCTGATAACCTCTCCCTAATTATCTCCTAAAATCACTCCCTATTAACTCACTAAAACACAACTTCTCAAAATTTTGCCTCAACACAACTCTTAGCTGAAATTGGAGCAAAAATACTGTCTCCACACCATCACAGAGAATTGAACACAGGACCTCCAACACTCCCATTAACCACCAGACCAGCAAGCCCATTCCGTTATATATTTATCAACAGTTAAATAAAAGCCTATTGACCAAAGATTGGGCTTTATTCATAAAAAATACCAAAATTTGCCCAAGTCATGGCATGAACTTGGGACCTCTCACACACTCTCAGAACATTTAACCATTGAAGCAGATACAGATTTGTGTCATACATTCGCAAAGACAAAAATTTAAATTTTGGGGCATTACAATTATTCTATACGTATATTACAACGGCACTGACCACTTTAGTAGTTAATTGCCACTTTAATCCTTTCTATTTATTTTCAATTATAATTCTTTTATAAATTATATTTTTACCTCTTATGCAATTTGGTCATTATACTTAAATTAAACATTATGTAAATGGAAGTACCTAACCAAGATTCAATTTGCCTACAAATTAACTCCGTAAATATTTTTATGAAATATTTACAAGTCTAGTTTACAGAAACGAGGTCCTGATACATCAATTTCAATAACTACTGACTTTAGAACTGATACACTTATACTTTTATTAATTTTCCAATTAGCAAATTTATCCGATCAAAATTTAATATAAAATTATAATTAAATTGTAAATATTATTTAATAATATTTACTAACTCGATTGATGAAAATAGGATCTCAGAATCGTAATTTTCAACTCCACTGACTTTAGTACCATTACACTTGTACCTTAATTTTCTATCAATTAAACAAAATATAACACCTCTAACCCCGTATCCGTCACTAGAATAAGGTTATAGAGCTTTACCGTACAAACGGAACACATTAACATACATTTCATACATCATTGAAAACATATCATAATACATTCATTCTTATACATATCGTCCCTAAATTGATCCCTCGAGGCCTTAGAAATACATTAGAAACAATTCTGGACTAAATTGGAAACATTTGGAAAGTTCAAGAAAAAGTTAGAAAAATTTAACTGCAAGGGTCACACAACTGTGTTGCCAGGCACACGGCTGAGACACACACTCGTGTAACAATCGAATTAGGGACACACGATCGTGTCCCAGCCCGTGTTCTCACCCATGTAACTCTCTGAGTAGGGTCACGCGGCCAAGTCACACGCTCGTGTGCCAGCCCTTATGTTAGGTCGTGTAACTGCCTAACATGTATGCAATAGAACCTACAGGGGAGACACGGCCGTGTCGCCAGGCTGTGTGTCACACGCCCATGTCTTTGGCCGTGTGTACATGAATTTGCCCAAAATCAAGCCATTTCCAACACCAACTTATACATGACCCTTTAGGTCAATTGTACACCTATTCAAGGCAACAATACCTTACTAAAACATACATATAAATACCAATTCTGTAACACCCCTAACCCGAATCCGTCGTCAGAATAGTGTTACGGAGCATTACTAGAGTTTACAAATCAAATAGATAGGAAATGCAAGCATTTCATATCATATAGCATTCATGTCAAAAACCAATCAAAATCATACATATTGTCCATTATACGAGCCCTCGAGGCCCAAATTACGCATTAGAAACAAATTGGGACTAAATTAAAAACTCAAAAAACTTTTCAAAAACAGTTAAAAATTTTCAACATTGTAGGGGTCACACGACCGTGTGGCCAATCCGTGTGACTCACACGATCAAGAGACACACCCGTGTCTTAGGCCGTGTGGACATTCGAATTAGGGACACACGACCGTGTCCCATCCTGTGCCAATGCCCTTGTGATTATACTGACTTGGGTCACACAGCCAAGCCACACGCTTGTGTGCTAAGCAATGTGAACATATTAATTTACAAACCTTTACAAGCTATAGGGGACACACAGCCGTGTCACCTGGCCGTGTGTCACACACGATTGAGACACTGTCCGTGCCTCTACCCTTGTGAATGAAAATAGGCTATTTTATAAGCTATTTTTCTCACCCAACAAGACATGTACCTAAAGTTAATATTGTACTTCTAAATAAGGCATATTATGACATCCAAAACAAGTAAAAATTGTAACAGTCCAGTTTATACCCTAGTCAGAACAGTGGTTTTGAGACCACAAATCTGAGCTCGTATAATATTTTAATATTATTTTCTGTGTCTTTGATAAGTGGTTAAGCATGTGCTAAAGTTTCATATGTTAATTCATCCGTCTGTGTGTTTAATTTGACAAAAAGGTTGAATTGCATTAAAGGTGAAAGTTGCTTGCTATTTGTTAAAGTACTTATGTGTTATGGCTTATTTAGGGTGGAGGCCTTATGTTGTTATTATGCCAATTTATAGATGGTGGATGGATAAAGGTCTTAAATGCCTATATTGTATAATTGTTCTAAATGTTCATTAAATGGCTAATTTGGTAAAATGCATATTATTATGTTTGTAATAAAATAACTAATGGAAAGATGAATGTTATCATCTTTTATGAGTGCCGAAAATTTCAAAGAAAAGAAAAGAGAAAGAAGCTAGGTTATTCGGCCATTGTAAGCTCAAATTAAGGTATGTTTTTGTTTTGGTTTTTGATGATTTTTATGTTTTTGAGATTGTTGCTTAGTCTACTATCAAGCCCATGTCTCAATTTGATGAATTGATGTTGTTCATGAAGTGTTCCATTGATGATATGTTGAGCTTTATGATGATTTATGGTGTTAAATGAAAGTTTTGAGTTAGATGAACATACTTTGTTCTTAGATTTTTGATGAATTTAGCTAATTAGGGCTAAATTGAGAAAATATTATTTTTGAGAACTAAATTGCAAATTTGATGGAAAATATGGGCTTGTATGATATATATGTACATTCGGCTAAGCATGAGTGTGGGTTGATTTTGTGAATTTGGTGTTTTGAGAAAAATGGACTAAATTGATAAATTGTGCAATTATGAGGGTTAAATTGCAAATAGCCATAAATATGTGTATTCGGATTGAATTGAATGAGTTAGTGAATAAAAGGGATAATTCTAAATATGTTTAGATCAAGAATCGAGGAAAACAGGCTTAGATCGCGGGAAAGCGAAATTAACCGAGTAGCCGTTTCCGTTTCAGCTAAACCGAATCCGAGGTAAGTCATTATGCAAATAAACGTATTAGTAATGAATTATATGTATTCCTATAACTATTGCTATAGATGAAAGGTTACGATATGATCTGTATATGAATTCCGAGATAAGATCGATATAGTGACAAAGTTTGAGAAGTCCCGTACGAACCTAGGAATAGATAGGATTAGCTATGTCATGACATAGGTATCTATTCTGTTTTATCATGTAAGACCTCGTCTGGGATGTTGGCGTTGATTTGAGATTTCATGTAAGACCACATCTGGGACGTTGGCATCGATATGAGCTTTACGTATAAGACCATGTCTGGGACATTGGCATCATATTGATTCGTGTAAGACCTTGTCAGGGAGTGCATGTAAGACCTCGTCTGGGACGTTGGTATTGTACGGCTATTCCGAGCTTTCTGAGTATCCTACTAGATTCCTAACGGTTCAACAGGCAGGTCTATGATACGAATTGAAATTTCAAGCTAAGAACAAATACGTGAATGTATGTTCGTTTCAGGTACGTTTCATATGTACACTAAATGTGTATAAAAAGGTAAGTACCTAAGTGATTTTTTATTTGAAGAAATGTACAATTGAATATGAGAATGTGAATGAGATACAAGAATAGTTATGCAAGAGATATGTATATACATGTGATTCTTGAATTGATAAATGTGGCAAATTTGGCCAAGGATATGGTTTAATGCATATATGAGAGAAATACACTATGAATATAAATTGTGCCAATGTTTCTATATGCTTAAATGTTTTACATGTCAAGTTTATTTGTATATGACTTACTAAGCTTTTGGAAAGCTTATTCCGTGTGTGTGATTTCTCTGTTTTAGAGGTTGTCAAAGCTACTAAAGTCTCAGGACCGTCAAGGATCGTCATTACACTATTTAACTTGTTTTTGGTACATTTTGGAAATATATTTTGCTAGATATGGCATGTATATGCTAGTCTTTTGTATTTGTAAATGAAGTGAATTTAGCTATGTGATTTGGCTAGTTATGTGTTGATAATATGTTTTAATGAATGTGTTAAATGAAGTATACTTTGGCATGGTTGAAATGGATATTGAATGTTTAGATTGAATGGTTGTTTTGGTTGTCTAGTATGCATGTAATATGTTGGTAAATCTTGTTTGTAGGTGTGACCCTAGTGGGTGGCATTTTGGCCTGAAAATGGCCTATAATGTCACACGATCGTGGCACACGGGCGTGCCTAGTGATCGTGGGCTAAGTATATAGCTAGCACAAGAGTACACGGCCTTGGCACACGGACGTGTCTACTGCCTAGTAGCCATGTGATTTTTGACAGGATCGACCACGGCCTGGGTACACGGGCGTGTTTAGTGGCCGTAGAAGATAAGTCAGTTTCGACCACGGGGAGGACACACGGGGGTGTCTAACAGCCGTGGGAGGCACATGGCTTGCCCACACGGGCGTGTAACCCCTGAAACTTAGAAAAGTTTTAAATTTTCGAGAATGTCTGTATGTGTTTCAGTTTAGTCCCGACCCAGTTTATAAGCATGTTTTAGGTCTCGTTGACCTTATTAAGGGACATTATGTTTGAGATTGATGGATGAATGTATAAACGTCTGAAAATGTTTCTGATTGGTCCGGTAATGCCTTTAACCCTAGTCCGACGCCGGATACGGGTTAGGGGTGTTACAAAAATCAAGCTTTAAACGTATAGTATATTCGCATACAACCAATATGCCCTTAGGCACCTCAAATGATAATTATAAACATGTTTAACCTTGTAATCCACGTAAACAAGAAATCAACCAACATTTATGTATAATTGCATTAATACACAATATGTAAATCATTTACAAAACTTACTATTTGGTACTAATTGTACCACTTATTCAATAGCATCAAATACATATCTTACTATAGCATAGTACCAAATCACACCAAGTTATAAAACATAATTCGTATGCATATTCAACTACTATTTTACCTTTCATTATTCAACCACAAATCATTCCACACATCAACATTATAAGAAAATTATGCACAAACCAAAATACCAAAACACAAGCCAAATAAGTGGCTAATCTCAACAAAACAAATATAGGTCAACATTAGGCAAAATAACCTATACATTCCATTATAACTTTAACCAAGACCTCAAAATCTACTAATATAATCTCTGGGTAGTGTGATAGCTCTCCAATGAGCTTCCAAACCGATCGAGCTTTCGATAATCTGAAAAGTAAAGGAAAGCAACTACGTAAGCAATGAATGCTTAGTAAGCTCATAGAAACTTTAATCATATCAATTTATTTCAAATATGAAATTTATACATATCAAGGATAATCCAATATTGATACCGCAAGATTCATGAAGCTATATTCAACAACTCACAAGGTGAATAAATCCACAACATCACATATACATATCATCCCTAGCATAGTAAGATTTTAAATAACTTTAAAACCTTATCACTCTTTCATGAGCTCAAGCATATTTTCATTTGAGCACTTACCATGTCATTGCAACTTATAATTAAACATATTACCATTCAACCAACAGCTTGGCACTTGCCTAAGCATTAAACAACAATACTTGTTAGCATACTTGAACATATTTTATATAAATTCAACATCGATAACCTTATTATCTCAACATGTCACATTTGAGTTTATTACTCGTCTCAACTTACATAATTTTCATGTATCAACATTTCAAAGATATTCATATATGTACATGTCATGATACATATCATTCTCTTATCATTTCTTCATATACATATATAATCCATTTCAATATATCAATTTATTATGTACCATCATTTCCAAGTATTTCATGTATATATACTTGTATTAGTTCGTATCGAACTCATATCGTCTCGTAACAGAACATTGCCCGTTGAACTACTTAGAATAACGTTGGATACTTGGGTAGCACACACGAGGTGTACTAAACTATAATTCGTCAATTCCTATACATGTATGCTCATACGAGCTCTGAATCGGTATGCTCTTATGAGTTGTAAACGGTAAGCTCATACGAGTTGAATATCGGTAAGCTCTCTCGAGCTAAGAATCGATAACCTTAATGACATGTCATTTGTATCCTACGGATTCCTAAGGTTCAAACGAGACTCGGTAATCGTCATACGTCTTTGGATTTATGTCGTTTCATAACACAATAAATTGCATACTAACATATATATTGATTTAATCACATATTATCATTCAATTTAATCAAAATTATACAGAATAAAGTTCATACGAACTTACCTCGCAAAATTGCAGAAATACCCAAATTTAGGGGCATTTTGGTAATTTTCTATTTTCCTCGATTTTCCACCCGGTCCTGATCTAAATTAATAATTTCATTTAATATATTAATTTAGACAATAAAACAATTCATTTCATGCAATTTGGTCATTTTGACTTTTTTACAAATTACCCCTAAAGTTTTACTTTTATTCAATTTAGTCCCTAAGCCCAAAACATGCAATTTAACCATTTTTTTACCCAAAATTAAGCTTAGCCAAAGGTTCATGTAACACCCCAAACTCAACCTAGACGTTATTGTCGAATCTGGCGTGTCACATTGAAGTGTTTTTCAAAAACCATGTTTTCATTGAGAACCCTTCTTGAAATTGTAAAACTTCTTTCCATTTAAAACTTGTACAAAACCTCAGTTTGCTTTTGTTTATTTTCAATTGTGGTTTATTAAAAAGTTATTCCCTTTTAAAAAGTTATTACCTTTAAAACCTTATTTGTTGTGGAAGCTTAATTTAAAACAAATGATTTACGAAAACGTGATATTTAAAAATTGAGTTGCGGAAACGTAGCGTTTGAAAATAGTAATTCTTTTGCGAAACCGTGTTCTACTTCTAGCAGATATAAATCATAATCAATAATATCCCAAATTTAAAATCTAGAAATTATAGAGGCCTTATTACAACTCGAGTCAAAATCAAAATGCTTAAGTGAATGAGCAAAACAGAATAAAACATGTGCAGTTGTGTGGCCCTCTCCGAGTCCCTCGCAGCTCCGAACCGTCTAACGTTGGGGATTACCTGAAAGTTTAAAAATGGGGTGAGTTTACGAAAAAATACAGTGTGTAAACCCCTTATTAAAGAAACAGTTAGTATATAGAAATAGAATCATTCTGGGCTTGAGCCCTTTAACAGTAACAGTACAGTTCAGAGTATATGGGGGCCAAAGCCCAAAACAAAGTCATTTGGGTCACAGCCCATAACAGAATCAATTGGGCCTAGCCTATCATAGTAACAATCTCAGTATGACTGATGCATGATGCATGCAAACCCATCCAACCCTGCACTTGCCTTCGTCTAACCCTGCACTACCTGTGGGGAATAAATCACCCACGCCATCCCTACATTTACAGTGTTAGCACTGGTTGCAGCACTAACTGAAATCGTAATAAAGCTGGTAGTATATATGCGGCTTTAAGCCTTCAGTAACGGTCTCATAATTGGCACATAGCCATTGGTAACTGTAATAAGATCGGCACATAGACATCAGCTACTGTAACATAACCGACACATAGCCATGGGTAAGTATGATCGACACAAAGTCATCAATAATTACGATCGGCACATAGCCATGGATAAATATGATCGACACAAAGTCATAATCAAGACGGTACAGAGCCATAATTAGATTGGCACCGAGACATAATCAGATTTACTGGCTTAAAGCCATCGGTATGTCCACAGTCGTCTCGTGCGACCTGTGCGACCCTATCAGAACAGTACTTCCTCCACAACCAATATCCCAACCCCATGCAATATGTCATGTATGCAGAATATTTGGCCCACAAATCATCATATCATTCACAGTTAAGTCAATCAAATCATAGTAATACAATCATAGTCAAATCAGTCAAATCATAGCACAAGTTAGTCATTTACCCTCGAGGGGCAAAATAGTCATTTACACTATAGGGGCATTACGGTCATTTTACCCTATAGGGGCATTACGGTGTAAATGGGCCTAAGGCCCAATATTCGGCCCAAGTGGGCCCACACGCTCATGTGGCCCATTTAGCCCAAATTTAGTTATGGCTATGAGAACCACATAGCCCAGTCCAGTATATGCCACATAACGTGGATTTTATCTGTGTGGGGCCCACGAGCCTATTGGGCCCACACGACCTATTTCAGTCAAACGAGGCCCAAGATCACAAAAACGCTCGTAGAGGCCTCTACAATCTATCGCCCATGATTTGTGGGCTTGGTTTACCACACGAGCGATCGCACGCTCGTGAGGCCTCGAATGCCAAAGTTTTAGTTTTTCAGCTTTTCTGCTTTTGCCGATTCACAGCAAAGATAGTGCGACTACACACCTGTTTGGATTCTTGGTATGAATGATCATGAAATGATTCCTACTTCCACTGCTTCAATCGATGTAGTCTTACAAATTCGTAGATAAACCGAGTTCAATACGTTTGAATGCTGCCAAAACAATGCGACATGATCACATGTTAAGCCTTAATAGATAACCAAATAACAGACTACTTACATGCTTGCAACGTTACTTTTGTCCTTACCGAAATACCTATCCACCCGAAGCAACTCGTGTTGGGCAGAACCAACCGCTAGTAGAAAGATAGTCAACGGAAGAGAAAGAATAGGAATACCAAATATTCGGCCGATGAAACAGAGGAATACTGAAGCCTATTCCCCCACGTTTAAGAGAAACCAAAAATAGAAGAGGAGAAGAGAAGAAAATATTCGGCTTAAATCAATGTAAGGGGAAACTCAAAAAAATCGAAGGAATAGAGTAAAAGAGAAAGGGATATTTGGCCAGAGCGGAGGAGGTAGAAGAGTGAACTCACAAATAAATGATTCGACAGGGACTGAAATAGAAAAAGAAGAAAGAGACTTGGAAAATGCAACACAAAGCTTCGGTATTTCACAAAACGAAGAAGAACAAAAATAACCCGAATCGTCACTTGCCAATTTCGGCACTATAGAGAAAAGGGAAGGATTTGAGGTTCAAAACATCAAAAAAAGCAATAAGGAAAATACCAAAAGTACAATCGGCATAGCCAATCTTATCCCCAAAAGCTCTCAAATTGCTGCAAATACACACACAAAAGGACCCCTACCGAATTCACCTACTCAAGCTACGCAATTCGGCTACAACTCTCCTCACACTTCAAACTCCTTGAAAATCTCCTCAAATCACTCCCCTTATCCCTCCTTGATATCCTCCCTAACAACTCCAAGACCAGTTCAAACTTTCACTTAACAGAGTTCGAATCTACTTGCAACACTTATCGTCCCATGTTAGCAAAATAAATATTTCTTCGCTCTAGGCGTGACTCGAACACCATCCCCCTTTGAAGTTTTATCACACCATTTACCATCAAGCCAATAGGCTCTTTATTCATAACTTATCCTCAATATTTCATAAAGCCTTTACGCCAATATCCAGGTTTATTCAAGGAACAACAAAAAATTCTGCACATGCCCTGACTTGAACCTCAGACAGCATGCATACTTCTAACGCCACCTTGCCACTAGACCACATGCTTCCTTTGTTATATTTTAACCATAAATAGTTATAAGGCCTTCTTGCCAACGCCAAGGTTCACTTACAGGAAAAACTAAAATTTTTGCTAAAGCTTAGATTTGAACCCAAGACCTTCCAACTGAAAATTTTTGAAATTTTCTCGCACAACTAAAATCCAACTGTTTCGATGACCAAGGCCTATTTCTTCTAGGCCCAAAATTCGGGGTGTTACAACTCACCCCTTCTTAAAGAAATTTCATCCTCGAAATTTCCATTTAACAGGGTAGTTGTGTAACAACTACACCACTATGCTACCGCTGCGCACTCTAATCCCAATAACACTAATGCACTTTTAACTTAATCTTGAAACCTCTTACACACATCCAAAACATTTAACCACAGAAGCAGACAAATATTTATCACACATGCATATAATTCCTATATCCAAACAAAATGCACCTGACTTAAAAGGGACTGGACAAACTCGAACCCGATGCTCCTTAGATCCACATCTGAGACATGCTCCTGACTTCCTCTGGCATTCACCCGGATGATGCCTTTTACAATGCTCGCAAGTCGAAAAGTTTAGACGCGTTTTAACTCGCTTCACAGAATGAGGCTCTTAGTTTAGAGGACTGTGATCCCTTTTCTTTGAGCAGTCCAAGCATCTAGCCTGAAGCATCTCACCATTCTCCTTAACTCTGGTCTCAAACACTTTCTCTACTACCTCCCTTACCAACCGAGTCAATGCCGCAATCCCAAGCTCTAGGTTACCGCTACCCGAAGTTAGCGGACTTACCTCGACCACCGTCTCCTGAACAATCTCATGTTCCGGGGAAACTGGCAACTCATCGCGTCCTTGCTCGCCTTCTGAATCTATCACAGTACTGTTGCTTGCTTAAAAATCTAATTGCCATGACATACACTGAATAAATACAAAATCTAACTTTATGCATAGTCTAATATCTAAAGAACTTACGGATTCGGTGCCGGAGACTCGGTAAACCACAATTTTCAGAAGAAGTATCTCAAAACACTTCACATATTCGAAAATAACCTTTTGAAATCCAAAAATTTGAAAACTCATTCGACAGCCGAGTTTTGCAACTTAACTCTAATACCACTAAATGTAACACCCAAACTCGACCTAGACGTTATGGCAGAATCTGGAGTGTCACATTGAAGTGTTTTTCGAAAACCATGTTTTCATTAAAAACTCTTCTTGAAATTTTAAAACTTCTTGCCATTTAAAACTTGTACAAAACCTCAGTTTGCATTTGTTTATTTTCAATCGTGGTTTATTAAAAAGTTATTCCCTTTTAAAAAGTAATTACCTTTAAAACCTTATTTGTTGCGAAAGCTTAATTTAAAACAAATGATTTACGAAAATGTGATATTTAAAAATTGAGTTGCGGAAAAGTAGCGTTTGAAAATAGTTATTGTTTTAGAAAACTGTGTTATACTTCTAGTAGATATAAATCACAATCAATAAAATCCTAAATTTAAAATCCAGAAATTATAGAGGCCTTATTACAACCCGAGTCAAAATCAAAATGTTTAAGTGAATGAGCAAAACAGAATAAAACATGTGCAGTTGTGTGGCCCCTCTTCGAGTCCCTCATAGCTTCAAACCTTCTAACGCTGGGGATTATCTGAAAGGTTAAAAAAGGGGTGAGTTTACGAAAAACTCAGTATGTAATCCCCTTATTAAAGAAATAGCCAGTATATAGAAACAGAATCGATGCAGGCTCGAGCCGCTTTAACAAGATAACAGTGAGATTCAGAGTATATGTGGACTAAAGCCCAAAATAAAGTCATTTGGGTCACAGCCCAAAACAGAATCAATTTGGCCTAGCCCATCACAGTAACAGTCTTAATATGAATGATGCATAATGCATGCAAACCCATCCAACCCTGCACTTGCCTCCATCCAACCCTGCACTACATGTGGGGAATAAATCACCCACGCCATCCCTACACTTACAGTGTTAGCACCTGTTGCAGCACTAACCAAAATCGCAGCAAAGCTGCTAGTATATATGCGGCTTTAAGCCTTCAGTAATGGTCTCATAATTGGCACATAGCCATCGGTAACTATAATAAAATTGGCACATAGCCATCAGCTACGGTAACATAACCGGCACATAGCCATGGGTAAGTATGATAGACACAAAGTCATCAACAGTTACGATCGGCACATAGCCATGGATAAATATAATTGACACAAAGTCATAATCAAGACGGTACAGAGCCATAATTAGATTGTCATAGAGCCATAATCAGATTTACTGGCTTAAAGCCATCGGTAGGTCCACAATCGTCTCGTGCGACCCGTGCGACCCTATCAGAATAGTACTTTCTCCAAAACCAATATCCTAACCCTATGCAATATGTCATGTATGCAGAATATCTGGCCCACAAATCATCATATCATTCACAGTTAAGTTAATCAAATCATAGTAATACAATCATAGTCAAATCAGTCAAATCATAGCACAAGTCAGTCATTTACCCTCGAGGGGAAAAATAGTCATTTACCCTATAAAGGGCATTAGGTCATTTTTCCCTACAGGGGCATTACGTTCATTTTACCCTATAAGGGCATTATAGTCATTTTACCCTACAGAGGCATTACGACCATTTTACCCTACAGGGACATTACAGTCATTTTACCCTATAGGGGCATTACGGTGTAAATGGGCCTAAGGCCCAATATTCGGCTTGAGTGGGTCCACACGCTCGTGTGGCCCATTTAGCCCAAATTCAGTCATGGCTATGCGAACTACATAGCCCAGTCTAGTATTTGCCACTTAACGTGGATTTTATCCATGTGGGGCCCACGAGCTCATTGGGCCCACACGACCTATTTCAGCCAAATGAGGCCCAAGATCATGTGAACGCTCATAGTGGCCTCTACAATTTATCGCCCATGATTTGTGGGCTCGGTTTACCACACGAGCGATCGCATGCTCGTAAGGCCTCGAATGCCAAAGTTTTAGTTTTTCGGCTTTTCGACTTTTGCCGATTCATAGCAAAGATAGTGCGATTACGCACCTGTTTGGATTCCTGGTATGAATGATCCTGAAATGATTCCCACTTCCACTGCTTCAATCGACGTAGTCTTACAAATCCGTAGATAATCTGAGTTCAATACATTTGGATGTTGCCAAAACAATGTGACATGATCACATGTTAAGAACCTTAATAGATTACCAAATAACAGACTACTTACATGCTTGCAACGTTACTTTTGTCCTTACCGAAATACCTATCCACCAGAAGCAACTCGCGTTGGGCAGAACCAACCGCTAAGAGAAAGACAATCAACGGAAGAGAAATAATAGGTATACTAAATATTCGACCGATGAAATAGAGGAATACCGAAGCCTATTCCCCCTCGTTTAAGAGAAACCGAAAATAGAAGAGGGGAAGAGAAGAAAATATTCGACTTAAATCAATGTAAGGGAAACTCGAAAAACCCAAAGGAATAGAGTAAAAGAGAAAGGGATACTCAACCAGAGTGGGGAAGGTAGAAGTAAGAACTTACAAATAAATGATTCGATAGGGACTGAAATAGAAAAAGAAGAAAGATACTTGGAAAATGCAACACAAAGCTTCGGTATTTCATGAAATAAAGAAGAACAAAAATAACCCGAATAATCACTTGCCAATTTTGGCACCACAGAGAAAAAGGAAGGATTAGAGGTTCAAAACATTAAAGAAAGCAATAAGGAAAAATACCAAAACTAAAATCGACACAGCCAATCATATCCCCCAAAGCTCTCAAATTATCACAAATACACACACAAAAGGACCCCTAGACGAATTGACCTACTCAAGCTACGCAATTCAGCTACAACTCTCCTCACACTTCAAACTCCTTGAAAATCTCCTTAAATCACTCCCATTATCTCTCCTTGATATCCTCCCTAACAACTCCAAGACCAGTTCAAACTTTCACTCAACAGAGTTCGAATCTACTTCCAACACTTGCCGTCCCATGTTAGCAAAATAAATATTTCTTCGCTCCAGGCGTGACTCAAACACCACCCCCCTTTAAAGCTTTATCACGCCACTTACCATCAAGCCAATAGGCTCTTTATGTCATAGCTTATCCTCAATATTTCATAAAGCCTTCACGCCAATATCCAGGTTTATTCAAGGAACAACCAAAAATTCTGCACACGCCTTGACTTGAACCTCGGACCACATGCATACTCCTAACGCCACCTTGACACTAGACCACATGCTTCCTTTGTCATATTTTAACCGTAAATAATTATAAGGCCTTCCAGCCAACGTCAAGGTTCACTTAAAGGAAAAAGTGAAATTTTTCCTAAAGCCTAGATTTGAACCCAAGACCTCCCAACTGAAAATTTGTGAAATTTTCTCGCACAACTAAAATCGAACTGTTCCGATGCCCAAGGCCTATTTCTTCTAAGCCCAAAATTTGGGGCGTTACAGTTCATAGCTCCAAATATAGCCCATATTTATGAAAATTTCACATCAAATCCTTGTACTTTTATTAATTTAACAATTTAATCCCTAATCGATAAATTCATCAAAAATCACTTAACAAAATACTTTTAAATAACAATTAATATCTCAGATTCATCATTTAACATAAAAAATTACAAGGTTCATCAATGGCAACATTCAAAATCTTTAACAGTTTCAAAATGGAAGGTATGGGCTAGCTGGACCTAGTTGGAATGATATCAGAAACATAAAAATTACAAGAAATAGGATCGATTATACTCACATGTAAAGGAAACAAGCCAAAACCAAAACCCCCATAGCTATGGTGTTCGGTGGAGTGAAGGAGAAGAAGAAATGAAATTAAAGTGTTTTACTTTCACTTTAATTTGTTTTAATTTCACTTTAATTACAAAATTGCCATTGAATTTATATTATTTAATTCATTTTCAACCATTATGCCGTCCCACTCATTTTTAATGGCTTAATTATCACTTAAGCCCTTCCTCTTTTATTAATTAAACCATCTAATCACCTAAATGTATTAATTAACAAGTTCTGCACCTTTTTCAATTTGGTCCTTTTCTCTTAATTAATTGTCGAAACGTTAAAATTTCTTAACGAAACTTTAATTCCACCTTAATGACACTCCATAAATATTTATAAAAATATTAATGGCTCGGTTTATAGAAACAAGGTCCCGATACCTTATTTTTTAAAACCACTTGACCTTAGGGTCAAACCACTTAAACTGAATAAATCGTTTATATAACATATATTATCATATCAAAACCTTTTAAAAACCATATTTTACTCAAAAATATTTAAAACTTACTCATCGGATTTGGTGGCCCAAAACCCCTGTTTCTGACACCATGAAAAACGGGCTGTTACAAATTCAAGAGTCCTAAATCAACTAACCAATATGCCATTCAAGGCACCTCAATTTCAATAACCAAAACCTATCTAATCATACAAATTTTTCCACTTACCATTCATTAACTACTAGTTCCAAGAACTACTAAACATACAAAATAAGGTAGCTCAATGACACAAACCATCAAATGATACTAATAAATCATCCTTATTCATTATCAAAACTGACCAAAAGTACTTTCTAAACTAAGCATTACAACCTATTATGCATACATGACACTAAAACACAAACACATTTAGCTATTATTTACATATTCATCAATCACCACTTTAAAACATCCTAAATACATTTCAACCACAATTTAACTAAATAAGTTTATACATGCCACTACCTTAAGAGATACAAAAACTACCAATATCGATGGATAGTATGAGTAGAAGGTTTTATCCGTCCAATATATCAGCAACAACGATCTAAAAGAAATCCACAAGAGTGAATAAACTTATAGAACTTAGTAAGAACATAATATATCATTTAATCTAACAATGAATTGAATACGGTTTATATATTATTCAATTTAGAATTGTAACAGCTTGATTTAGGGGCTATTCAGAATAGTGGTCTCGGCACCACTAATCTGGGGTCAGAGAAAATTATTTTTATATTATTTTATGAGTTATATCATGATTATACAGGTGCATGAAAATTTTGGTGCTTTAATTTTAGCGATTTCATGCTTAATCGCGAAAAAGGACTAAATTGCATAAAGTGTGAAAGTTCTATTTTATAAGCTAAAGGTGCCTAATAGCCATAGAATATTAATTAGAGGCCTTTAATGTGCAATTTGACCCTTAGAGATAGGGTGGCTGGCCATATGGGGACAAAGAAGCCAAAATTAATCAAGTTGGTGTAGTAGGTGGATTAAATAAATGAAATAGAATAAAATAAAGAAAAGATGATATCCTCCTATTCACTCATCTTCTTCCACCAAAAATACTAGAAAAAATAGGGGTTTGAAAGCTTAAAATTTTTAGCAACTTGTCTTCCTTGCAAGTAAGTGATTTTGGTGACTTTTCTTGATGATTTTTGTACTTTTGGGACCCTTGTATCATGATCTAGCTAATGAAGGGTCTATTTTGCAAAATGGTTAAGAGTCTAGGGTTTTCCCATGTGAGTAATTATGTTGTTTTCTGAATTTGTATGGAAGAAAATGAGTCAAGGTTGTTAAATAAACAACTTTTGTGAAAGGTGTTACCATGAAAACACCTAAATGGACCATTTTGCAAAGGTTGTGAAATAGGTGTAAAATGTGAGAGATGATGAGAATTTAGAGTTTTTATAAGAGAAATAAATGTCCACCTAGGCTCATTAAAGAAAGAAATTTGATTAGAATTGATTTACAAGCCTAGGGGTAAAATAGTCATTTTGTGAAAGTCTAAGGGCAAAATGGTAATTTTGCCAAAGTATTATTATTGAAATGTCCTGATTAATATGGTTATTAAATGAGCTAAATTGTTATTATAGATCAAGAAGAACGAAGAATTAACCTCGACCAAGGAAATGGCAAAGTATAAGACTAGATCAGCAATCTAGCCTATTTTGAAATCAAGGTAAGTTTGTATGTGATAAATTCAACATCATGCTAGTATGTTTGAGAATGTTTGATATTATAATGATGCATAATATTTCTATGAAATTGAGTGATGGTGTTGAACGAGAAAAATGATGAAAGTTGTGATGTTGAAGTCCTAGTTGGACTATAATAAATGTGAGAATACTATCATAGAGACATGAGATGGATAAGGTCCCGTGTAAGACCATCTTTGGGACATAGCCTCGGCACCGAATTGAGATCCCGTATAAGACCATATTTGGGATATGGCATCGACATTGAATATGAAAATCGTATAAGACCATATCCGGGATATGGCATCGATAATTGATATGAGATCCTGTATAAGACCATATCTGGGATATGGCATTGACTTCGTAATTGTATAAATGACGATGAACATGTATCTTTGAGTATCTCAAGTGATTTAGTGGGATAAATAGTTGAACTTGAAATAGAAATGAGATTAGTGCTAAAGCTATGTGATTGAGTGAATACAGGTACCCGTGAGTAATTCACGAGAAATTGTTTACGATACGTGACATGGTATATATGTAATAAGAATAAGCAAGAGTAAGTTATGGCAAAGTACTTAAGACTTTGCATTTTATCCAATGCCATGATTGGATGATATTATGAGCTTATGTTGTTATTTATTTTTCATGCAAACTTACTAAGCTTTATGCTTACTCCCCTCATTTCCCTTTTCCTTGTAGTATTGCCAAGTTAGCTCGAGAATTCGTGGAACGTCGGAGTTCGAAAATCACACTATCGACTACTCTTTGGTATAGCAAAGTTAGATTCATTTTGAGTATGGCATGTATAGGACTTAGTCTATTTTGTTATGTCCTATTTGTTAGCCAAAGTGTTGGCTATTAATGTTGTTAAATTCATTTTATAAGTGGTCATTGGAATTGGGCCAATACTTGACAAGTTTATATTTGTTCAATGATGATGAAATTCATTAAGTGTATACTTGTGTGGATGTCTTAATTTTGAGTCTTTAGAAATGCTTTATAGTCCATATATATGTTGAATTGTATTGGTTTAAGTATGATTACTGTATAGGGTGGCATTTGGCTTGGTAGATAGCCTTTCAAATGTCCACACAGGAGTGTGTCTAGGCCGTATGTCACGGCCAGCCCCATAGGCTTGTTGGTTGGCCATGTGTCCCCTTGCATGATAGGTTTACAAGTTAGTATGCTCCATGGGCAGAGACACGACCGTATGTCTCGACCGTGTGGGAGGCATAGCCATGGACATGGGCGTGTGCCCAGGCCATGTGAAGTCTGCACCTTGAATAGGGAATTTAATTCGCCACACGATCGAAGGACACGGGCATGTGATGAACTGTGTGAAATAAGTCAGTATCGATCACGGGTAAAGCACACGGGTGTGTCGAGGCCGTGTGAGGGACACGAACGTGTGTTAGGCCGTGTAGAATCTCTTGTAGGTTCAAAATGAGAAATAAATCGACACGGGTGTGGAACACAGGCATGTGAAATTCCACACTTGCGTGTTATTTTTTCCACACGGGAGTGTGGCCCTGTTTTATGTTAAAATTTTCTAAGTGCTTAAAAGTTTTTGGTTTGGTTCCGAACCATTCCAAATGTATGTTTAGGGCCTCGTAGACCCTTAATAAGGAAGTTATGTAAATGAATGAAATTTTTTCAAGTTGGAACGAAATTTTATAGCCCGATGATGTATGTTTAACTCTGTTAAGTTTGATATTGCCTCGTATCTGGTTCTGGTGTTTAACACGGGTAAGGGGTATTACATTTAGTGGTATCAGAGCTATGGTTTAGTCGATTCTTGGACTAATGTAGCGTAAGTATGAGTCTAACTATACATGCCATACGTAAGTGTATTTGTGTAATGATAGTGTGATGACTCCTGACGATTTGAATTGTGTTTTTATATAGTAAATGGATCCTGATCCCGACTGAGCTACAACCGATGATACTGCAAGTAATACGCCAGCTCCCGCGCAAGGGACGCGCTAGTTGAGAGTAGACCCGAGACTATGGGTCAAGGAGAAGAGGAGAAGAGGCTCGAGAAGCGTTTCTCCATATAATGAGAAATTGGTACACTGAGTACATTTGAGCAAATCCTAATACTCAACCCCCTCCACCCCCACCTATTCTTCAGCTCGCTCCTTTAGCTCCTCAAGTGGTAGAAGTAGTAGGAAGAGAAAGACCTTCGGTCGATAAAATCTGGAAAAAGGATCAGGGGAATTTTGGGCTAGTAAAGATGACGATCCGGAGAGGACGAAATTCTGGCTTGAGAATACCATTAGAGTATTCGACGAGTTATCATGCACACCTAAAGAGTGCATGAAGAGTGTAGATCTCTCTTGAGAGATTCGGCCTATCAGTGGTGGAATACCCTTATGTCGGTGGTACCAAGGGAGAGAGTTAACTGGGAATTCTTCCAAGAGTAATTCTGGAAAAAATACATTAGCCAAAGGTTCATTGACCAGAAGAGAAAAGAGTTATAGCTTTAATTGATTTATCAGTGGTGGAATACCCTTATGCATGACGTGATCACGGGTACATTTTCTCTCTATGATACTCATTTTATAGCTTTAATTGATTCGGGATCTACCCACTCGTATATTTGCCTGAAATTAGTCTCTAGCATGAACATGCCTATAGAGTCTACTAAATTTGTGATAAGAGTGTCAAATCCTCTAGGCAAATGTGTACTGGTCGATAGAGTATGCAAAGGTTGCCCATTGATGATTAGGGGTCATTGTTTTCCTGCTAATCTCATGTTATTACTATTTGATTAGTTTGATGTCATCCTTGGGATGAATTGGTTAACTACTCATGATGTAATAGTGAATTGTGGAAGGAAGTTTATTGAGTTAAAATGTGAAAGTGGGGATTTTGTTCATGTTGAATTAGATGAGCAAAATAGATTACCAGTGGTGATATCTTCCTTGTTAACTCAGAAGTATCTAAGAATGGGGTACGAAGCTTACCTTGCATTTGTGATGAATACTAAAGAGACTGAGTTGAGAATTGAGTCGGTACCCATAGTCTGCGAGTATCCAGATGTTTTCCTGGAGGAATTGCCAGGGTTACATCCAGTTAGAAATATTGAATTTGGGATTGAGTTAGCTCATGGTAATGCCCCCATTTCTATAGCTCCATACATAATGGCTCCAATTGAGCTAAGAGAATTGAAGGCACAGTTGCAAGAGTTGACAGACAAGGGCTTCGCAATACCGAGTTATTCTCCATGGGGTGCTCCCGTATTATTTGTGAAAAAGAAAGACGGTTCTATGAGGTTATGTATAGATTATCGGCAACTCAATAAGGTAATGGTGAAGAACAAGTATCCATTGCCAAGAATTGGTGATTTATTTGATCAATTGAAGGGAGCCATGGTATTTTCCAAAATAAACTTGAGGTTTGGATATTATCAGTTTAGAGTCAAGGACTTGGATGTGCCGAAAACCGCATTTAGGATAAGGTATGGCCACTATGAATTTTTGGTCATGCCTTTTAGTTTAACAAATGCCCCTGCCATTTTCATGGATTTGATGAATTGTATTCTTCGACCGTATTTGGATAAATACCGTCTTTATCGATGATATATTGATTTACTCTCGGGATAAGAACGAGCATGCCTAGCATTTGAGAACGGTTTTGCAAATTTTGAGAGATAAATAATTTTATGCCAAGTTTAGTAAAAGTGAATTTTGGCTAAAGGAAGTTGAATTTTTGGGGCACATCATCTCGGGAGATGGAATCAGAGTCGACCTGTGTAAGATCTCAGCAATTGTGGATTGGAAACCACCAAGGAATGTAACTGAGGTTAGGAGTTTTCTGGGCCTAGCTGGCTACTATAGACATTTTGTCAAGGGATTGCTACAAAAGGATGTAAAGTTTGAGTGGACAGAAAAGTGTCAAAGGAGTTTTGAGAAACTAAAGGCGTTTTGGCTGAGGCTCCTATTTTGGTGCAACCTGAGCTGGGAAGAGAATTTGTGGGTTACAGTGATGCATCTCTAAATGGGTTAGGTTGTGTACTCATGCAAGAGGGCAAGGTGATAGCATATGCCTCTAGACAATTAAAGCTGCACGAGAAGAATTACCTGACCCATGACTTGGAGTTAGCTGCAATTGTTTTTGCACTAAAAATTTGGAGACATCATTTATATGGTGAGAGATGTCGGGTGTTTATGGATCATAAGAGCCTAAAGTATTTGATAACTCAAAAAGAGTTAAACCTTAGGCAGTAGAGATGGTTAGAGTTGATAAAGGACTATGAGCTAGTGATTGACTACCATCCAGGAAAGGCGAACGTGGTCACCGATGCCTTAAGCAGGAAATCCTTGTTTGCGCTGAGAGACATGAATACACTGATAGCTTTGGCAGATGATGGTTCTATCCTAGCCGAGTTGAGGGCTAGACTAATGTTTCTTCAAGAGATTGGTGAAGCCTAGAAGGGCGACAATGAGTTACAAGCTAAAAGAGTTCTATGTGAGTCAAATATTGAGTCGGACTTTTGGATAAGTTCTGATGGATGTTTGATGTTTCGAAATAAGGTCTGTGTACCCAGCAATGATGAAATTATTCAGAAGATTCTGCATGAAGCTCATAGTGGATGTTTGACTGTACATCCAGGCAGCACGAAGATGTATAATGACTTGAGAAAATGGTATTGGTGACCGAGTATGAAGAAAGACATTTCCGAGTTTGTTTCTAGATGCTTAATTTGTCAACAAGTGAAGGCTGAACACCAAGTACCTCCGGGCCTACTTCAGCCTATTATGGTTTCCGAGTGGAAGTGGGATCGTATTATTATGGACTTCGTGAGGGTTTACCATTGACGCCAAAAAAGAAAGTTGCTGTATGGGTCGTAGTTGATAGACTCACGAAGTCAGCCCATTTCATACCAGTGCGGGTCGACTACTCGCTTGATAAGTTGGCAGATTTTTACGTGACTGAAATAGTAAGACTTCATGGAGTACCATTGTCGATTATTTAGATAGAGATCCGAGATTTAAGTCACGGTTTTGGAAAAAGCTGCAAGAGGCTTTAGGCACAAAATTGAGCTTTCGTACAGCTTTTCATCAGCAAACCGACAGGCAGTCGGAGAGAATAATTCAGATACTTGAAGACATGCTTCGATGTTGTGTTTTGGAATTCCAAGGTAATTGGGAAAAATATTTATTGTTGGTGGAATTCGCCTACAACAACAGTTTTCAATCATGTTTAAAAATGGCACCTTATGAAGCATTGTACATGCGTAAGTGCTGAATGCCCTTGTATTGGACAGAACTCAGTGAGAATCAGATTCACGGGGTCAATTTGGTCAGGGAAACTAAAGAGATAGTAAAGGTGATACGTGAATATCTGAAAGTGGCCCCAGATAGACAAAAGTCCTATTCAGACTTGAAGTGGAAAGAGGTCAAGTTTCAAATCTGTGATAAAGTGTTTCTGAAACTATCGCCATGGAGAAAAATCCTCAGATTTGGCCGGAAAGGCAAATTGAGTCCATGTTTTATTGGACCATATGAGATTACCGGGAGGATAGGGTCGGTAGCTTATCGTTTGGCCTTGCCACCTGAGCTGTAAAAGATTCATGATGTTTTCCACATATCCATGTTACACCGTTACCGTTCGGACCCTTCACTTGTGATTCTACCATCAGAGGTAGAAATTCAACCGGACATGAATTATGGTGAAGAGTCGGTTAAGATTTTGGCACGAGAGGTCAATGTAACACCCCTAACCTGTGTCCGTCGCCGGATTAGGGTTACGGGCATTACTTTACCAACCACAAGTCAATGCACCTTATAAAAACCACTTCATTAATAGACACGTACTAAACTATACTTTCATGATTAGATATGTACATCCCTTCCAATATTAAAACATTAACGAACATATCACAAATGATATCATTATCATCAATTAAAACTACTTACAATTATCATCAATTAAAACTACTTACATTCAAATAGATAAACACTATTCATTTGGTCAATTTGTATACTATGGCCGAATATATCTATATTTCTCTTATTCAATATATACCAATCAAATGCTATAATAATTTAATCACATACATACCATAATTGATTATTCACTACAAAATTTCCCATTTTAAACCTCATAACCGAATATAAATATATACACCCAATATGTAATATGAATTCCAAATTAAATCTATACCATGACGGAATACTTACAAATGAACATATTTCAACTTGCTCATTAATATAGCACTGTATCCATACATACCCAAATTTAAAATCCAAATTCAAGCATGACTAAGCTATATTCAATTAAATAAATTAACATCAATTTATACCTACTTGAATCATGAGACGTTCATTCGAAATGTATAGATATATTACCTCTTTTAGAAATTCACAAAGCACACATACCACAATATGCTTATATCAAGATTGAAAATGCACAAAGATATACATCACCACAAGCATTAACAAGTTAACCCAAGCATAGAAGAGAAGCCATTTTCGCATGGCATTTATATACATTATGTATAAGATAGACTCTAAAGAGAAAATAGCCTATACGTGCCATAATTTCCAAAAGTTCAACTTAACAAAAAGGTACCAAAGGTAGATGATAGTGTGGTTGACTTTGATGATAATCCCCGAGCTTGAGATTAGACTTCAAAATCTATGGAACAATGCAAACAAACACACCAAATAAGCTATTATAGCTTAGTAAGTTTTAAGCAATCTAATGCAAATTATCAATGTTACTCAAAATGATTTAAACCAAAAATAGTAAATAAGGATTTATCATTACTCATTTAATAATACATATCCATCCGCAATCATAATCCTCTACTCAATTTCAAGCCATTAACACATACTCATGATACATTATCTCACATAACCGAATCACATTGGTGAACCAAACAACATTTTAATTATTCTAGTAAGGTCTATTTCATACCAACTCAATCATTTAGAATCATAACTAAAACAAATATAACATTCCATTTGAATAACACCTTACTTGAATATTTGAATTCGAATAGTAAAATTTCATAGTATCAACTTACCAAATTCAACCTTTTGAGATTAAAGTTGATCGCACACTTAGTGCCCTTCAGCCAGTTTCTCACACTTAGTTCTCGGACATTTTATTCGTACACCTAGTGCATATCGACCGATTTCGCACACTTAGTGCTCGGTACTTTATAATTTGCACACTTAGTGCATTACGACCGATTTTGCACACACAGTGCTCGGCTTTTCAAACTCGCACACATAGTGCCATATACTTAAATGGTCACCACCACTCAATTTTCCTATCATATACCATTACATTCGACACACCCATTTTACATGTAAACTTATATCCACCAATTTAAAACAATCATCTCTCTCATTTCATTCTCACATTTAACTATCTCTTAATCCATACATATATATATTCAAACAACTCAATCAATCAAGGTTTATTTATACATATACCAAATCCTACATTCGGCCAACTCATGCTAATTCATTAACACATTCGGCACTATGGTATTTAACATACCTACCATCATTCATCATATGCATATAATATAGAATAAAATTCAACTTAACCCATTTGCTTAAAAACTTACCTCAAAAATTATCAGATTAAGGTTTTCCGGCTATTCGTGCAACTTTGCTTTTCCTCGATCCAATCCCGATTCTTTTTGTTCTTGATTCAATTAAGCCTCGTAAGTGCCGAACCTCTTGAAGCTTTTCTTCTCTTATTTTTTTCTCTTAGTTTCGATCAATAGAGAAAGATGACAACTTTCTCTTTTCTTTCTTTTCTTTTATTTAATTATTCATATATCATATATTAAATTTTTACCTAATGACATGAAATATATAATAAACAATTGCATTACTATTACATGCAAATGATGGCCGGCCACTAGGCTTGATTTTTTTGCTAAATTGCACTATTACTACCTTTATTTAAGAAGACACCTTGAATTTAGTACTTACACTTTTAACCACCAAATTTTCTTTCTATGCAATTAAGCCTATTTTTCACAATTAAACACCAAAACAATCAAATTTTAATACGAAATTTTCACACGCACCAATTTGCACATAATAAGCATAGAAAATAATATTAAAATTATTTTTCCAACTCGGATTCGTGGTCTCGAAACCACCGTTCTGATTAGAGTCAAAATCAGGCTGTTACAACTCTCCCCCCTTAAGGATTTTCGTCCTCGAAAATCTTACCGGTGAATAGCTTAGCATAACATTCTTTCATCGAATGCTCAAGCTCCCAAGTTGCTTCCTCAACCTCGTGCTTATGCCACAGTACTTTTACTAACGAGATTTTCCTGTTACACAACTCTTTCACTTCGTGAGCCAAAATATGAATCGGTTCTTCCTCATAGGTCAAATCAGATTGAATCTCAATATCTGACGGACAAATCACATGAGAAGGATCGGATCTATATCGTCGAAGCATCGAAACATTGAAAACATTATGGATCTTTTCCAACTCAAATGGCAACATAAGTCTGTACGCAACCGGGCCGATACGCTCAATAACTTCGTACGGTCCAATAAATCTCGAGCTCAGCTTTCCTTTATGACCAAATCTAAGTATTTTTTACCACGGCAAGACTTTCAAAAATACTCGATCACCCACCTGAAACTCTATATCTTTACGTTTCAAGTCCGCATAAAACTTCTGACGATCTGAGGCTGCTTTCAAACTTTCTCGGATTACTTTTACTTTCTATTCAGTCTCTTTGATTAAGTCAACCCCGTGTATCTTGTTTTCACTAAATTCGATCCAATTTAAAGGTGTACGACATTTACGACCATACAAAGCTTCGTAAGGTGCCATTTTGATAATGGATTGAAAGCTGTTATTATACGTAAATTCAATCAAAGGCAAGTATCGTTCCCATGTACCCTCAAACTCAAGAACGCAACATCTCAACATATCCTCAAGTATTTGAATAACACGTTCGTATTGATCATTCGACTGAGGGTGAAAAGCAGTACTGAAGTGCAATTTAGTACCTAAAGTATCTTGCAGTTTCTTCCAAGCATAGAAGAGAAGCCATTTTCGTATGGCATTTATATACATTATGTACAAGATAGACTCTAAAGAGAAAATAGCCTATACATGCCATAATTTCCAAAAGTTCAACTTAACAAAAAGGTACCAAAGGTAGATGATAGTGTGGTTGACTTTGACGATAATCTCCGAGATCGAGCTTAGACTTCAAAATCTATGGAACAATGCAAACAAACACACCAAATAAGCTATTATAGCTTAGTAAGTTTTAAGCAATCTAATGCAAATTATCAATGTTACTCACAATGATTTAAACCAAAAATAGTAAACAAGGATTTATCATTACTCATTTAATAATACATATCCATCCTCAATCATAATCCTCTACTCAATTTCAAGCCATTAACACATACTCATGATACATTATCTCACATAACCGAATCATATTGGTGAACCAAACAACATTTTAATTATTCTAGTAAGGTCTATTTCATACCAACCCAATCATTTAGAATCATAACTAAAACAAATATAACATTCCATTCGAATAACACCTTACTTGAATATTTGAATTAGAATAGTAAAATTTCATAGTATCAACTTACCGAATTCAACCTTTTGAGATTAAAGTTGATCGCACACTTAGTGCCCTTCAGCCAGTTTCGTACACTTAGTGCTCAGAGATTTTATTCGCACACTTAGTGCAGATCGACCGATTTCGTACACTTAGGGCTCGGTACTTTATAATTCGCACACTTAGTGCATTACGACCGATTTTGCACACACAGTGCTCGGCTTTTCAAACTCGCACACATAGTGCCATATACTTAAATGGTCACCACCGCTCAATTTTCCTATCATATACCATCACATTCGGCACACCCATTTTACATGTAAACTTATATCCACCAATTTAAAACAATCATCTTTCTCATTTCATTCTCACATTTAACTATCTCTTAATCCATACATATATATATTCAAACAACTCAATTAATCAATGTTTATTTATACATATACCCAAATCTTACATTCGACCAACTCATGCTAATTCATTAACACATTCGACACTGTGGTATTTAACATACCTACCATCATTTATCATATGCATATAATATAGAATAAAATTCAACTTAACCCAATTGCTTAAAAACTTACCTCTGAAATTGTCGGATTAAGGTTTTTTGGCTATTCGTTCAACTTTGCTTTTCCCCGATCCAATCCCGATTCTTTATGTTCTTGATTCAATTAAGCCTCCCAAGTGCTGAACCTCTTGAAGCTTTTCTTCTCTTATTTTTTTCTCTTAGTTTCGATCAATAGGGAAAGATGAACACTTTCTCTTTTCTTTCTTTTCTTTTATTTAATTATTCATATTATCATATATTAAATTTTTACCTAATGACATGAAATATATAATAAACAATTGCATTACTATTACAAGCAAATGATGGCCGGCCACTAAGCTTGATTTTTTTGCTAAATTGCACTATTAATACCTCCATTTAAGAAGCCACCTTCAATTTAGTACTTACACTTTTAACCACCAAATTTTCTTTCTATGCAATTAAGCCCCTTTTTCACAATTAAGCACCAAAACAATTAAATTTTAATATGAAATTTTCACACGCACCAATTTTCACATAATAAGCATAGAAAATAATATTAAAATTATTTTTCCAACTCAGATTCGTGGTCTCGAAGCCACCGTTCCGATTAGAGTCAAAATCGGGCTGTGACAGTCAAGTAGTTGAGAAACAAAAGTATATCCCTTGTGAAAGTTTTATGGCAAAGGCACAGGGTAGAAGAGGCCACATGGGAGCTTGTCACACCCCAAACCCGGCCCAGACATTATGTCCGAATCTGGAAATGTCACATCAAAGGCACAATTTCAAACAATTTTACTAAGTTGAAATTTAAGGCCTAAAAGCCCAAATTCCTTGAATCTTGTTAAGTCCATTTAATTTTTTTAAAGTATTTTGAAAACCATGTTTAAACATAAGAGATTACTCAGGTTTAATAATTAAGTAAACAGTTGAAACAACAAAACTCAAAATCCAAAGTCAAAACGGAGTACAAGGCCTTAATACATCCAATGAAAATAAAGCAATTTAAATCACGTTTTTTGAAACAAATAAATAAAACTTCTAAATATCTTGTAGTGTGGCCATCTCCGAGTCCTCTCCCACGTCAAGCCGTTTACTGAGGATCACTTGAAACGTTTAATAAAAAGGGGTGTAAGTTTCGAAACTTAATGTGTACGACCCTTGGTAATCAAATCAACATGCAAATATTACATTGAGCATAAGCCCTATCAAAACCAGTGGTCTTGGGCCTTATCCCACAATGACCTCATACCACATCAGAGTCACATGAATGCAATGCACCCATCCCAAATCCAACACTGTACACCAATTCCCTTCCAACCCTATACACCTGTGGGGATATAAATATCAACCTACCCATCCCTACACACCAAAGGTAGCACCAGCAGTGGCACTACTCAAACGTTGCAGCAAAGCTACTATAATGGCTTAAAGCCACCGGTGGATCCACAATCGTCAAACGACTATGCGATCCTCAAACCTTTCTCCGTATCATCAAAACCCACCCAAGTGCAACATATATTTTGTGAATGAAACACACATTTTCACACTTTAAGCACCTAGGGGTCATTTCACTACCCATGGGTATTTTCGTAATTCTACCCTCAGGGGTGTTTAGGTAATTTTGGAAAACAGAGGTACTTTGGAAATTTTGTGAATTAGGGATATTTTGGTAATTCTGCAAATTAGGGGTATTCTGGTAATTTTACAAATCAAGGGTATTTTAGTAATTTTACAAATCTAAGGATATTTCGGTAATTTCCAAATTAGGGGTATTTTAGTAATTTTACAAATCTAAGGATATTTTAGTAATTTCCAAATTAGGGGTATTTTAGTAATTTTACAAATCTAAGGATATTTCAGTAATTTCCAAATCAGGGGTATTTGGCCCCTCTCGGGTTTTAGTTATGAACTTTGGCCCATTAACAAGTCCTTGCGGCTAAAGTGAACAGACACTATGCACCAGGTAGGATTCCAAAGAAGAGGAGGTGGGCCACGAGGACCGCTTAAGTACCAAGCTCTCCTTAGATCCAATCCTAGACATGCATATGTCCGTTGCCATACTCTAACCTAGCGACTTGTCCACGGACATGTTTAATTATTAGATTAAGTCTTATGCGGTTTAAGAGTTGTTCAGAACTAGGCCTAAAGTCCATTAAACCCTAGCATACTTGTCTACATCCCTATAAAGGCCATCAAGCCCAAGTCACATCCTTACGGCCCATTAGGCCCAAATCTCATCCATATGGCCTATTAGGCCCAAAACAATTTTAGATCATGTAACATGCATGACTAACTCAATTCGTATAACCAACCAAACAATTTCATCAAACTTGGCCTCAGGGCCCACCGGGCCCATTTAGCCACTTTCAGCTTTTCAGCTTTCCGGCATTGCTGATATCGTGTGTGTTTAGTGTTTGTACACACCTGGTTCCTACGACGTGCTATACTATCCTTAGCCTTGAACATACAACCAACCAACCTTCAATCAATCACTAAATCAAAACATTTACCAAAAGTCGAAGCCTTACCGTAACCTTATCGTGTGCCACCAGGTTCTAATAGCCCTTCTTTAGCTACTAATCAGGAGTATCCCCTAGATCTGCACTCACACATACACCATCAAAATTTGAGTGACTTATAATCCACACAAGTCACCCGTATAGATCATACATACATTCAGCCATTCACTTAAACCACAATCGAGTTGAGTACACTTACCCATGCTAACAATCCTACCATGCTTGCGATTCTTGAACCTTATCCTAGTTATCACAGAGTTAACTATAGGACAGTTAAATAACCTTTCGGCTTTTAGCAAAACGTACAAGAGAGGTTAACCGAATACTTACCAAATCCCCTTTCAATCCTGTAGCCTAGATAGCTATTAACTAGATCCTGCTTCCAACCTTGACTCATCGATTTTTTATGGAGGAAAATAACAAGGGTTTGGCTCAAATATGACTTTCGGCAAAGAAAAAGATGGTAGTAAGTCGATAATAGAAGAGTTTGGCTATGAGAGAATTTCAGAAAAAATTATTCAGCTATAGGAGATTTCGACAATTGGGAAAATTTAGCTACGGGAAAACTGATTAAGGGAAGAAAAGAAAAACTAATGAAAGCTCAAAGAACCTTTTAAAGCATTCGGCCCTTTCCTTTTATAGCCACAAGCCGAATACTCCTTTCCTCACAGTCCCATTTGGCACCAATTCCTCCCTCTCCTCATCTCCTAACTTTTCTCCTGATAACACCTTAATCTTATCCCAAATTTCCTCTACAACCCTCATACCAGATTACTTCAAACTCTCTACGGCAGAAGTTCATATTCAACATAACTCTGGCCGTCCACCTATGCAAAATAAAGCACTCCAACAATACCACTCCTAATGCTCGAACCTTGGACCTCCTCAGCTAACAAACACGCCACCTTATAGCTCCCTAAGTGACGCCACTTGCCACTGGCCACAAGCCCATTTGTGTCCTATTTTTCCTTAATTTGCTTAAGAGGCCTAATGCCTGAAACTAGGGTCCACTAAAGCAAGAAAAATAAATTTTCCCTATGGTCTTCCTTATCTCTAAGGCTTCAAATAATCCCGATAATACCTTAAAATTAATATTCTAAGTGCTACTCATACATACCAACCTCCATGCACAGAAATTTAAAGTTTCAGGATTTTTGGGGCGTTACAGAGCTCGAGGAGGCCATGAGATTTATGGTCCTAAAACCACTTTCCTGTAACACCCCTAACCCGTATCTGTCACCGGAGTAGGGTTACAGAGTATTACCAAAGTTTACAGATTAATTATAGATAATTCATGTTAATTACTATTTATTTATGAAACTAGTTATATTTTCCCTTGATTGTACCCTCGGGGCTTAATAAAAACACTGGAATCGAGTCGGGACTAAATTGGGAACTCAGAGAATTTTTCGTGAAATTTCAAATTTTTTTCCCTAGATGCAGGGCAAACACATCCGTGTGGTCAAGGGACAAGCCCGTGTGACCATAACACACGCCCGTGTTGTAAGCCATGTCCGACCCCGTGTAACTCTCTAACTTTTACCACACGGGTAGCCACACGCTCGTGTGAGTAGGCCTTGTGATCAATTAAATTTTCATAAATTAGGTGCAGGGTTCATACGGCCAAGACACACGCCCGTGTTCTAGGCTGTGTATGTAACACCCCAAACCAGGCCTAGAAGTTAGGCCCGAATCTGGAGTGTCATATTCAAGTGTTTTTCGAAAACCATGTTTTCATTGAAAATCCTTCTTGTTTAAAAGGTTAAGTAAAATCCCAATTACGTTAGTTTATTTTTAAAACGTGGTACATTGAAAAATTATTAATTTTATTCCCAAAATATCTTTTTGGTTGCGGAAGCTAATTTTGAAAGTAATCGATTTACGAAAATGTTGCGAAAATGTAGTGTTGTTTTAAAAATAGTTAACATTTTGGAAAATCGTGATTTACTTCTAATGGATATAATTCAAAGTAAATAAAAACCCCAAGTTAAAATCTAGAACCTTAAAAAGGCCTTATTACAAAAATTAAAACCCAAAACGAAAACTAAAGCATAAATGAAGTCCAAAGGCAGTTGTGTGGCCAACTCCGAGTCCCTCGCAACACCGATCCTCCTAATGCAGGGGATTACCTGTACAATTAAAAATAGGGTGAGTTTACGAAAACTCAGTGTGTAATCCCTTAATATAAAAACAATCAGTCAGATAAACAGAATACAGAAGTAGACTGGGCTTGAGCCCTATTTAGTCACAGTACAGTTTCAGTAAGCCTAAGCCTATTGCCATATTTTTTGGGTCCCGGCCCATAATAGAATCATTTGGGCCTAGCCCATATCAGTATCGAATCTCATAAACAAAAATGCAATAGTGTAAGAATGCACCCCACCCCACCCCAATCTAGCCAGCACACCACTCGTACCAACCAACACACCAAGTGGGGATAAAATCGACCCACCCAGCCAGCACACCAATGTTAGCACAGGTTGCGGCACTAATCGATATACAGTAGAGCTGCTAGAATATAAGCGGCTTAATTAGTAGGTCCACAGTCCTCTCGGGCGACCCATGCGACCCTAACAACCAAATCGATGGGTCCACGTCGTCTTGGGTGACCCGTGCAACCCTAACAATTAAATCGGTGGGTCCACAGCATCTCGGGCGACCCGTACAACCCTAACAATCAAATCAATGGGTCCACAGTTGTATCGGGCGACCCGTTAGACCCTAACAGATCAATCACTTCCTCTAATTACAAAATCCCAATCCCATGCAGTATGTCATGTATGCAAAGCACATATATATAAATCATATGTCATACTCTAGAAAGACAGACAAATCATAGCTCAGGTCAGTCAAAACATAGCATAAAACAATCATTTACCCACGGGGGCAAAACAGTCATTTTACCCTATAAGGGTATTTCAATAATCTTACCATTTAGGGGTATTTAGTAATTTTGCAAAACGGGGGTATTTTGGTAATTTTGTAAACTGGGGGTATTTCAGTAATTTTGTAAACCAGGGGTATTTCGGTAGTTTTACCCTTCGAGGGTATTTCAGTAAATTTACCCTTCGAGGGTATTTTGGTAATTTTACTCCCTAGGGGTCTCGGTATAGTATATGACCTTTCCAAAGGCCTACCGTCGTCTCGAACGACTCAGATAACTTATATGGCCAAAATAGTGTAATTGGGCCTAAGGCCCAAAACTCAGCTTAAGTGGGCCCACACACTTGTATGGCCCGTTCAGTCTAAATTCCATTACGGCTATACGAATTTCGCTACCCAATCCATTATTATTTGCTTACTGTGGATTTACCCATTGTGGCCTATGAGCCCATTGGGCCCACATTGCCCATTTCGGCCCAACGAGGCCCATTACGACCTAAGCCCACATATTGTTTGTGGCGGCCTCTACAGTTTATCGCCAACGATTGTGGCTCGATTTATCCCTACGAGCGTTCGCACGCTCATGACCCCTCAGATGCCGAAGTTTCAGCTTTTTGCCTTTTCAGCTTTTCGGCTTTTGCTGATTCACAGTCAAACAGGGGTGTGAATTCACACCTTCATCCGTCCTTTTGATAGTAACAATATTAGGTGTACGATTAAACACCTTTTAGTGACCTCTCGCGAAAATCCAACAGCCCCAACCTTGGTAAACAGGAGTATAGCCTTTAATCTTAAACTTGCTTGGCTAGACTCCCACAATTGATGCTTTACCCCAACTGCATAACCATAAATTCTGTTAGAGGGTTGAATAAGGATACAATCTACACCCATCGCAAAAACTTGAGCAAAACAGGGAAAACTTACCGAATCCCTCAGAACCGAAAGTTTCCTTAAAGGAGTGGCACACACGGATGGAGTATTGCGTTCAATCTAAGAGTGAGTAACCCGAAAAAAGATTATAGATTAGCAATAACAATAATCCTAAAAGAGAAACTGATAAATCATAATATATACATATTTTAATCCCACATTTAGCATACTTTTGGATGATTTATTCCCTGAATTGTGGAATTTGGTGCTCATAATCCATTAATTTCATGTTTTATACTTAGGAGAGCACCGGAGGATGAAAAGAACAAGAAACGGGCCAAAAAAAAGGAGAAAATAGGACAAAGTATGAAATGCACACGGCCGTGCCTCTTTAGCAGACCCGACCACGGCCTGGATTTGATTCACACGGTCGTGCCACACAGGCGTGTCCCTGACGTGACCTATTTTAATTCTATTCGGAATAGGGTACTTAGAGGCAAAGAAAGACATTCCAAAAGCCTATATAGACACCCTAGAGGCCAACCTTCAAGGGGCCGGTACAGGTAGGCCGAGGAGCCAAGCCAGAGAGGTCAGAATTGTGGGATTTACTTGAAGAAAGCCAGTTGATTCATCTCAAGAAGCTGGAATCATACTCAAGACGGAAGATCTTCCCTTCAATTTCCTTCAGGGGGTTTTAGGGTTTTTCTTATGTTTTGTTTTATACTTTCTTTTGAGATGTATTCTTTTATAATTATGAATTAAACCCCTCAAATACCTGAGGGGGATGAAACCTAAGATGGATCTTGTTATTGTTTTCTGAACTATATGATAAATACTTGATTTGTTCTTAATTATGTGTTCTTAATCCTTGTTTTAATATTTCAGGATATTGATTCAAGTATTGATGTGCTTAGGCAATGAAGGAATATTCCCTGTTTAAGAGTAGATCTAGCATAATTAAGTGGCGCAACCCTAGAGATAGGATGATGAAAATCTGCCAGATTAGGGTCAAACCCAATATGGGAGTCCATAGATCAAGTTATTACAACTCTAGGGTTTTAATTAGAAATAGATTTCAATTAATCAACCTAGGGTTAAACATTAGTAGCCTCGAGAGAAGTATTAATATAAATTAGGGAATCTTACGGATCAAGTCAAGTGAATAAATCGTCTGGTTCAGAGTTAAATAACAAGTGAAGTCTAGGTGGATTCTTCCTTGGGTATCGTCTTAATCAATTGGTTTTTCCCAAAAGTATTTTCCCCAATTCATTCTCTGTGCCTTAGCATCTTTAGCTTAGTAGTTAGTTAATTTTAGATGAAACAACAATTCTCTCAATTCTTAGGCTAAATAATAAAAAAAAAGTCAGTATTAGTACTTTTGGTTCCCTTGGGTTTGACAATCTGGTCTTGCTACTAAACTATACTACTGTTCGATAGGTGCACTTGCCTCAATCGTGGTGATAGTTAGTTTCTAGGCTCGATCATTCATTATATAAATTTTAAGACTTTCCCACCACCATCAAGTTTTTGGCGCCATTGCTGGGAACTAAAATATTAAGAACTCTCAATTTTTATTACTTTAGCCATATTTTTTTTTGTAATTAAATTTTATTTGTACTTTTCTAAATTTTCTTCTTTGTTTCTGACAGGTATTCTAGTTTATGACTAGAAGAAACCTGTTAGGACCTCTACTTTATGATAGTGAAATTGAAAGCACAGTTCGCAGATACCGAAGAGAAATAAGGAGAAGCCTATAATACATATAAGAAGAGCAAGAGAGCGAAATTAATACTATCGAAGAGATGGCTCAGAATAATCCACTACCTCTAGAGGTGGCCGAAAATCATGCTCCTCGAACTATGTATGATTATGCTAAACCTAATTTAATAGGAACTGAGTCAAGCATTGTTAGACTTGCTAATGCTGCAAATAATTTTAAACTGAAACCTAACACAATTCAGATGATACAACAATTTGTTCAGTTTGATGGTTTGTAGGATTAAGATCCAAATAATCACTTGGTGAGTTTCTTAGAATTTTGTGATACTTTCAAAATAACTTAGAATTTTGTGATACTTTCAAAATAAATGGCATTTCTGATGGTTCCATCCGTCTTTAATAATTTCCTTTTTCTTTGAGGAATAAAGCTAAACAGAGGTTGAATTCTTTTCCACGAGGATCAATCACTACATGGGAACAAATGACCGAAAATTTTTTATTGAAATATTTTCTGCCGGCTAAAACGGCTAAGTTGAGGAATGATATCTCTTCTTTTGTGCAGATGGATTTAGAAACACTTTACGATGCATGGGAGAGGTACAAAGATCTATTGAGAAGGTGCCCACACCATGGATTACCCTTGTGGCAACAGGTCCAAAATTTTTACAACGGTGTGAACCCCTCAATCAGGCAGTTGATTGATTCAGCCACCGGCGGAACCTTAAATAATAAAACACATGAGGCTACCTACGAATTCATTGAAGAGATGTCACTGAATAACTATCAGTAGCAAGTCACGAGGACAAGGCCAACAAAAGTCGCCAGTGTTTTCAACCTCGACACAGTAACCATGCTATCAAACCAGGTAGAACTTTTAGCTAAGAAAATTGATGGTTTATGTGGTTCTTCACAGGTACATCCAGTTATGCAGTGTGATATGAATGGAGGAGGGATGAGCAATACAAAATATCCACCTTACAACCCGAGCGCTGAAAACGAGCAAGTTCACTATATGGGTAACAATTTTAAACCTCAAAATAACCCTTATAGTAATACTTATAACCCAGCTTGGAGGAACCACCCTAATTTCTCATGGGGTTGTCAGGAAATCAGAGACAACAACCCCCCTCCAAACTTCCAACAATAGTGTAACATCCTGAATTGGGGGCTGTGCATTTGATGTGTTTTTGTGTGTATGTTGTGTGCTATGTGTTGTGTTGGTGTTTGGGGGTTCCGGGAAGGCTTGGGGTTAAGCCTGAGCCTTACTAAAAGTTTCTGTTTTAGGCACTTTAAGGGATAGATAGCTGAGTTGGGCCTTAAGAGATAATGTTTGTGTTGGATGACACAAGAGTTGGAGCAGTAGGGTGGCAAGTGGGGCGCCACTTAAGGTGGAGGTATGTAACACCACAAGGGAGCATGAGGGAGCAGGTTCAAGTCGCATGGTGCTCATTTTGGGAATTTCTTTTTGGCGTCAAGGGGAGCAGAGGTGGAGTTCGACTAGGATGCTTGAAAAGGGGAGAGTTGATTGAGTCAAATATTTCAAATGCATGGACAGGAGCAAAAGGTGGGTTTTGAAACTTTCAAATGATTTTGAATGAGGGATCAGGAGGGAGTTAAGGAGGAAAAGAAAGGATTGACATGGGGGGAAAGGGAGTGGCCGAATTTTGAATGCTGGAGGGGAGTGTTGGAATCAGTTCTAGTTTGTGTAGGATATGCCGAATTTCACTTGTGGTCATAGGCATTTTAGTTCTCTAATAGTGCAATTTCGACTTTAGAGTGGTAGGTGCCGAATTTCTGCTTCTTGTTAGTTGCCGAATCACTTAGCTACATCTTCATTCCCTTAGCACTTCTCTTTTCTGTCAAACAAGGTCTTCTCCATTCCTTCTCCTCTTGATCGAAATCATTCTTTTGAGACTTCCATCATTTTGACAATCCCTTATTCCCTCATCTACTTACCTTTCCACAAAAAGCTGAGACCCCAAGGTCTTTGATCATTCTTCTTCACCTAAGGCCGAATCTTCCTGTCATCTCTTTTTACTTTTCGTTTCCTTCTTCTCTTTTGCATTATCAAAAAGCTGAAACCTTATTCTTCATTTCTTCTCTTCGTCTCTTTTATTTCATCTTGTCTAGCCGAATCCTCGTAGCCAAGTTCTTTTCGTATTTTCTCTTCATTCCCTCATGAACCGAAACCTATCTCCTCTTCTTTCTTCTGAAGTTGTTCTTTTTCCCCCTGTAACTCTTGTGGCCGAATCTTTCTTGGGTACTCATTTTCTTCTTTCGTTCTTTGGTCAGCAAATTGCCGCCACCTTGTTTCACAACTTGTCAATCGGATTCTCTTTGATCGGGGTAAGTGTTCCCTTTTCATTTTAAATCTCCTTTCTCTTCTTTCTGATACCGAAGGTGTTAGTCGATTTAAGTACTCAATCGGCACTTTGATCTAAGTCATTGAATCTCCGGGATTTGTCGGTCTAGGTAAGGGATCTTGGTGTTTTGTACATATTCCTATTTGTTTCCTATTCAATGCTTTAATGCGGTCTATTGACCAAGATCTTTTCATGAACTCCAACGTTAGCCAAGCAAAGGAAGGGGTTAAACCCATAGCCCCAGCCCCAAAGTACAAGAAGCGTGCGGTGTCTGCTGTTCGAGATTGGCCACCGGGTTGTGGGCCGACTTCTGAGCAGAATAGTAGACAGATAGCAGTAGTGCTTGTTAGCGATAGTGTCGACATAGAGAGTGTTGTGTTACGTGTTATCAGGTGTGTAACTCTCACACACTTTGTATTTTAATTATATTATTCTGTTGGCTAAAAGCCGGAGTGACGACATTGGTTACTAGAATACCCTTGTGGGTTAGATCAAGGACTTCAGGTAAGTTCCGTTATGCACTGTTATTAGCAAAGGTATGTATGAATGAAATGGTTGATTTTTATGCATTTGTAAGCATGATCATATCATATCAACTGTTAAACATGGTATGGACTTGGGATATGATGAGAAGAGGGAGAGAACATGATTTCTAGACTGTCACCAGTGGCTTGGTACCACACGTGGGTTGGCCCCACACGTTATATCTTGTGACTAAGTCTCAGTGGTTTGGAACCACCAGTGGTTTGGTACCACATATATATTATTTCTGTGACTCGTCCCAGTGGTTTGGTACCACAGTGGGTTGGCCCCATGTATTGATATTAGGGATTGTCACCAGTGGTTTGGTACCACAAGTGGGTTGGCCCCACATATTATTAATTGTGACTGCTGTCACCAGTGGTTTGGAACCACCAGTGGTTAGGTACCACCAGTGGCTAGGTGCCACAGATATGGGGTAGAATCCGGAGATATGGAGGATGGATATACTAGGTCGGTTGGGTTGCATGTCATACATACTTGATATATGGATTTGTGTGAGGGCCCAAAACTCTTTTGGACGGGGATTTACACACTGAGTCTCGGTGACTCACCCCCTCTATTTAAATTTGCAGGTAATCCTTAGACCGCGGATATGGAGCCGAGGCGGACGTGAGGTGGCCATGCATAATGTTTTAAGTAATTCTATCTTTAATATTTATTTTGGATTATTACTATTTTAATTTTGACTTTTGGGTATTGTAATAAGGCCATTTAAACATTAATTTGGTTTTTGTTATTAATTTCAGATGTCATGGCATGCCTAATGAATTTTCTAAGTGGGTGTTATTCAAAACTAAAAACTTTGAATTCAAGATTTGTAATATGGCTAATTAAGATCGGGTTTTAGTAACAAAGCAACCCAAATTTTTCAACCTAAGATGCAACGTTGTTTTCACTTGATCGCTCAATAAGTTTTCCTTAAAATTCGACTTTGGATTTCAAAACCTGAAAGGGGTTACGGCTTAAGTCAAGAAATTGTTTTCTTTTAAAAATATATGGCACATTTTTACCAAAGGCGAGTCAATATGGAAAATTTTTCTCAACTCAAGGTTTTTAACTCGGTTTTTCCCCTTTTCCCTTCCCTGTGACATGCCAGATTCGGTTGTAGTGTTTTGACCGGGTTTGGGGTGTTACAAATAGCCCTATCCACAAGAAAAGAAGCCGAACCTTGAGGAGATGCTGGCAAAGTTCATAGTGGTGTTAGAAACATGTTTCCAAAACACTGAAACAACACTTAAAAATCAACAAGCATCGATTCAAGGGATCGAGAACCAATTAGGTCAACTTGCTAAGATCATATTAGAGCGACCACAAGACAGCTTGCCAAGCAACATAGAAACTAACCCAAAGGAGCTACATCAAGCCATAACCGCTCATAATAGTGAAAGGTTAGATGAAACAAAATTAAGACAAGAGAAGATGGTAGAGGAAGGTAAGGTTGAAGTAAGTCATGACAAGCCAAAACTGGTAATTAAAGAATACCAACCTCATATACCATACCTCAATGCAATGAAGAAAGACAACACAGATGAACAATTCGGTAAACTTCCTAAACTTTTAAAGAAATTACATATTAACTTACCATTTCTTGAAGCTCTTTCACAGATGCCAGATTCAAGGAAATTTTTAAAAGAGCTTCTGACAAACAAACGGAAGTTAGATGAGGAGTCGCATGTGGAACTAAACACAGTATGCTCAGCAATTTTGCAAAATAAGCTACCACAAAAATTAAAAGATCCAGGGAGTTTTACAATTCCATGTTTAATTGGTAGTTTATCTTTTGATAATGCTTTAGCTGATTTAGGGGCAAACATAAATGTTATGCCTTATAAAATGTTTAAACAACTAGGTATAGGGAAACCCAAACAAACTAGGATGAGCATTCAATTAGCTGATAAAACTATTAGAGTTCCTAGGGGTATAATCGAAGATGTTCTCGTGAAAATTGATAAATTCGTATTCCCAGTAGACTTTGTCATTTTATATCTATTAGTTGTATATATTTATATATATAAGCTTAAAACTTACTAAGCTATAATAGCTTTTTTGGTGCGTTTGATGCATTGTTCATTAGATTTGAAGCGAAGCTTGAGCTCGAGGATCGTCGTCGAAGTCGATTACATTATCAACTCTTTTGGTACCCTTTTTGTTTTTCAAACCCAAGGTTCATGGCATGTATAGACTAAGCTACTTGTTGAGATGTTTTAGCTGACTTGTTTATGCATGGTAAAATGTATATATTTATACTTGTAATGTCATTTGATAATGCTTAAATATGTATGGCTTTGTGGTAAGCATTTAGGGTAAAATTTTATACTTTGATAAAATATACCTATGGTACGCATAAATGCATGTAAATTATGTTTGATTCATGCATATCATATATTTAAGAATTGAATGAACATAGGTACCATTATTTGCATGTACTGTATGTTAAACGCATAAATAAAATACTAGGTTATGAGTTGATCTTGTTTGGAGTTTAGGTTTACATTTGAATGCTAACTATATTCGGTTATGTGAAATGAGTATTAAGGTATGATTATGAGGTTATAATTACATAAGTATATATATATGTACGTAAGTAATGGTCATTGTCGAATGGGATGAATGAATATGTGAATTGATGAATCAGTTGATATTTATGTACATGTTATGCTATAATGCAAAATGGTTACATATGCAAATGGTGTGATCTTAAGTGATAATGAAATGAGAAATTTATGAAATCCGTAATGATGTATGCGTTAATAATTATAATAATAATAATAATAATAATAATAATAATAATAATAAAGGGTACATGATTGAATGCAAGGTTGATTATAGAAAAGGAGTAAACTGATTATTACCATATGCTCATTTAGTCTTTGATGGTGAATGATTCAATGAGTAATGAGTCACTAGTTGTTAATGATTTTATTTGTGAAGTATTAGTAAATGTCTTGATATTTGACTAGGGATACGGCTTTATTTTCGATAGTATGAGTTGGTATACTATATATTTAAGTTGAGGTCGGGTAATACCTCGTAACCCTATTCTGGCGACGGATAAGGGTTAGGGCTGTTACACATACGCTATCACTTTAACCTCTTGCATCAAAACACAGCCCAAACCATTCAATGAAGGATCACTATAAATCACAAATTCTTTACCGGATTCTGGCTGAATTAACACAAGTGCCTCGGTTAACAAAGTTTTTAAATTATTAAAACTTTGTTGACATTTCTCATGTAACAGCCCGATTTAGACCCTTGTCAGAATAGTGGTTTTGAGACCACAAATCTAAGGTCAGTAAAATATTTCAATATTATTTTTAGTGTTTACAGTATGTGATTAAGCATATGTGAAAATTCTGTGTGAAAATTTTATCGTTTGTGTGTCGATTTATGAAAAAGGACTTAATCGCATAAAATGTAAAAGCTGTGTGCTAATTGTTAAAGTGCTTAATTGGCATGGCTTCATAAATGAAAGGTCCTTAGATAATAGACCATTGATAGTGGGAATGGACATAAATGGTCTAATATTTGATGGTTAAATGGTTTATTAATTAAGGTTAAAATTGGTATTTGATTATTAAAGTTAATATAATTAAAATAAAAGAAATTTGGAGGCCATTATCATCATCCTCCCACCGAATTTGAAAGAAAAAAAACCAAGGGTTTGAGCTCTTAATATTCGACCATTGTTTAAGCATCAATCGGGTATGTGTTTTTGATCCGTTTTTGATTATTTCTATGTTTTTGTGATCGTTGCTTTGTGTTCTAGGTAGCCTATGTCCTAATTTTTGAGTTTGTTGGTTATTTTGTGAAATTAAATTGATGAATGCTTAAGCTTTGTGATAGTTGATGATGACATATGAAAGATATGTGATAGATTAACATAGTTTGTCTTTGAATTTTTGATGAATTTGACTATTTTGGGCTAAATTGTTAAAATGAGAAATTGAGGTACTAAAATGTGAAATAAATGAAATAGGTGGGCTTGTATGAGCTAGGGGAAAATTTTGCTAGGCATGAGTGTAATGAAATTATGGGTATTTTGTGATTTTATGAAATAGGGACTAAAATGTCAAATTGTGCAAATGTGAGGGCTATTTTGCAAAATGCTCAAAATATGTGTTTTTGGATTAAATCGAATGATTTGGTGAATGAATGAGTTAAATTTAAATATGTATAGATCAAGATCAAGAAAAGAGAAATATAGACCAGGATCGGGTAAAGATAAAGTGCTCGATTGATCGACTAGTGTTGTTATTTCTATGTCCGAGGTAAGTTCGTGTATAATGCAGATTGTTTTAATCATGTTCATATGTTATATAATGAATGAAAATGTGGTTGATGAGTTAGTAATGCTAAATGTGAGTTTGAAGTGATGTGGCACTAAGTGTGCGAAAATAGAATCGATATAATGATGATCGGCACTAAGTGTGCGGGATAAAGAAAGCATCGAATATATTAGTTGGCACTGTGTTGCGATATTGAAACATTTTCTGTATAATGTGATGGCACTATGTGTGTGATAATATTGTGGCTTCGGCTAATTATATGGCACTGAGTGTGCGAATTCATCGAATGTTTAAAGAGGGTCAAATAAGCAATGGTTTGGAACATTGAATGGTAAATGTGGTAGTTAAATACGTGATGGTACAGGTACGTACATAACCTATGTGGTTGATGAAGTTGTGTTTGAGATAAATGGATAGTTATGTGAATGAATGATGGAAAGAGTTAGATTAAGTAGCTTAGTAAATGCTTGTACATTGAACATATAGTTATGTATGAAAGTGAGGAATTGATATGGACGAATATTGAGTATTAAGGTGAATTGAACTAGGTGTTGAGTTAATTGTGTTATATTACAAACTTACTAAGCTTTTTTAGCTTACTCTGTGAAGTCTTTCTCTGTTTTTCAGTGTCATTAAAGCTAGCTCGGGTCCGAGGATCGTCAGCGACTCAATCACACTATCGGCTATCTATTTTGGTACTTTTGGAAGTTGTATATTTGGTATATGGCATGTATAGGCTAGTGATTATGGAATAATTTGAGATGTATAGATCTTGCCATGTGATATGGCTTAATAGTTGAATGCTTTTAGTATATGTTTTGGATATATGAAAATGATGGTTATAATTTGTATATGTGGTTTATGCGAATAATGATTATGGTATGAATTGGTGAAAATGGAAATGATATGTTCTATGCTTGAAATGGTTGATGGGAATGGTGGTTTAAGTGTATGTTTTGTGATATGGTAATTGAGCTTGTAGGTTAACCCAAATTTGGGTGGCAAATTGGCATTGCAAATGGCCTATATTTGCCTACATGGTTGAGCACACGGGCATGTGGCACGACCGTAGTTTGTAATTTGAAATAAGTCAGACTAGCACACGGGCTAGACACACAAGCTTATGACAGGCTGTGAGAATTAAGTCAGTGTTGCCCACGTGTCAAGCACACGAGCTTGCCTTCGGCTATGTGGAAAAGTTACTATGTATGCCCTATTTTGCCACGGCTTGGACACACGAGTGTGTCTGATGCCGTGTGAGGCACACGGCCTACCCACACGGGCGTGTGACCTCTATAACTTTGAAAAATGTTTAAGTTTCAGGAAAATTTTGTATGTGCTCAGCTTAGTCCCGACCCCTTCCTAAAGCATGTTTGAGGTTTCGTAGACCTTCTTAAGGGACTTTATGTCAATGATTAATTATGATTTAATGATGTATGAGTTATGGATGTTTAAATGTTATGAATTGATCGGTAATACCTCGTAACCCTAGTCTGATGTTGGATATGGGTTAGGGGTTTTACATCTCAGACCATTAGAATTTAACATCTTTTTGAAGCAATCTCGTCAAAACGTAGCAATCATCGAAAATCCCTTAACAAATATTTGATAATATTCAGTTAAATCCAGGAAACTTTTAATTTCAGATACATTACTCAGAGATTTCTAGTCTACCATAGTTGAGATCTTACTCGAATCAACTCTAATACCATCTGCCAATACCACTTGTCCCAAAAATCTGACTTTTCGGAGCCAGAACTCTCATTTTCTGAACTTAGTGAACAATTTTTTTTCGCGTAAAGTTTGCAAAACAATTCTCAAATGCTATGTATGCTCTGTCTCGTCTCGTGAATAGATTAGAATGTCGTCAATGAATACAACCATAAATTTCTCTAAGTACAGTCTGAAAATTCTATTCATCAAGTCCATAAATACAACAGGTGCATTAGTCAAACCGAATGCTGTTTTTAGCACATCAGAGCCTTTAACCCATAGTTGATAATAACCAGAACAAAGATCAATCTTTAAGAATATCATCGCACCTTTCAACTGGTCAAACAAATCAACGATACGTGGCAATGGGTACTGGTTCTTCATTGTGACTTTGTTAAGCCGTCGATAATCAATACATTGTCGCATTGATCCGTCTTTTTTCTTCATAAACAACAGAGGGGCACTCTAAGGAGAAAAGCTGGACCGAGCAAAGCCCCTATCTGTTAACTCTTACAACTGTGCTTTCAACTCTTTCAATTCTGTAGGTGCCATTCTATATGGAGCTATCGATATCGGAGATGTTCCCGGCATCAATTCTATAGCAAACTCAACCTCTCTGGTCAGTGGTAACCCTGGTAATTCCTCTGAAAACACATCTGGGAACTCACACACAATCAGAATCGACTCTAATTTCAATTCTGAAACCCTAGAATCAATTATATAAGTGAGATATACTTCACAGCCCTTTTTAACTTGTTTTTGTGCCGTCATAGTTGAGATTATATTAGATATACCATTCAATTTATCTAACTCAATTCAGATTTGTTTACCATTCTGACATTTTAACACAATATGCTTTCTTCTACAATTCACAACAGCATTATGCAGGGTCAACCTGTCCATACCCAGAATCACATCAAACTCATTAAAGGGTAATAACATCAAACTAGGGGGAAAATTGTAACCCCTAAATATCAGTGGACATGATCTACATAATTGGTTAACTAAAACACACTAACCCAGGAGATTTGTAACTTTGACAGTATATTTAGTGAACTCAACAGATTATTTCTTTTTGTCTACTAATGTAGTGCATATATACAAATGAGTTGATCCAGGATCAATCAATGCATATGCATTAATATCAAAGAGAGAAAAAGTACCCGCAATAACATATGGAGTAGTAGCTTCCTCTCGAGCTCAGATTGCATATGCCCTAGCTGGTGTTCTTGCTTCAGACCGTTTAGTCATCTTGCTATTCTTTCTTCGAACGGAACTAGCATTTCTAGCGTTTCCAAATCATCTACCTCTTTGAGAAATTGCTTCAGGCTTGTTTGATTGGTTACCAAAATCATTTTGCTTCTTCGGACAATTACGAAGAAAATGGTCAGTAGACCCACAATGAAAACAAACTCCCGACTTTGACCGACATTCACTAAAATGCTTTTTATTGCATTCATCACAAATAAGAACGATTCTCTCAACATTTCTTACACTTCCAACACTAGCCACTGGAGAATTAACTGACTGGAAATTGCTTCGCATTAATTTCTCTCTACCAGAGAACTCTGAAGAGGCAGCCGATCGACTTGTTTCATTTCTAAATTTCTTTGATGGAGACGTTTGAGCATGTTTGAATGACCCCATTTTGTTAAGTCTCAAAATTTCGAATCTGACTATCGTTTGCTTTTACAAATTTCTTTAACTTTATGTGCTCGCTCTAGAAGTTCTACAAATTCTCGTAACTTTAGTACTGCTACAGACATACGGATATCATTATTCAACCTATCTTCAAATCTAATACACATTACCTCCTCGTTTGATATGATATTACGAGCATACTTGCTTAACTACATAAATTCATGTTCATACTCAGCTACAGTCCGATTTCCTTATTTTAACTCGAGAAATTCTTTCTTTTTCCTATCAACAAACTACTTCTTTTTGAATTCCGTCTGAAAGAAGTCCCAATTAATGCGATCATTCAACGTCATCGTGCTCAAAGTATCCCACCATAAACACACTTCATCTTTCAATAGCGATACCACACACCTTAAACAATCTTTAGGAGTGCACATAATTTCCACAAAAACTCTCTTTGTAGTCATTAGTCAATACTCGACTTTTGAAGGATCATCATCTACCTTACCACTGAATTCTTCCGCTCCACATTTTTAAAATTTATCTACTGATACTCGGGTAACCATTATAGGTACAAGGTTTGGAGTATCTAGGGTGTCGGAAGAGGCACAATAGGGGGTTGAGGTGGTGGAGTTGCAAGATTTGCTTGCTTGAACTCATTAAACCACTGGTTCATCATTCCGAAGAATAGATTTTTCATATTGTCACCAATAGATTGTGGAATAAACACACCATTACTTGCTTAATGATTCAAAGCTTGAACTTTCAGCTTCATTAGCTATAGCTCGATTTGGATCACTTGACCTCTTGAATCTATAAGAAAATTCAATATTAGAATGGATCAAAAGCATCACACTATCACAGGGTATATGTGGCATGTATATACTAAACTTTACTCCGCCGTGTGGACATGAATTTGCCCAAAATCAAGCAATTTCCAGCACCAAGTCATACATGACCCTTTAGGCCAATTGTGCACCTATTCAAGGCAACAAGACCGTATTAAAACATACATATAAATACCAATTCAAGAGTTCTAAATCAACTAACCAATTTCAAGAACTTACTAAACATACAATATAAGGTAGTTTAATGACACAAACCATCAAATGATACTAATAAACCATTCTCATTAATTATAAAAAATGACCAAATGTACTTTCTAAAACAAGCATTACAACCTATTATGCATACATGACACCAAAACAAAAACACATTTAGCTATTATTTACATAATCATCAATCAAAACTTTAAAACATCCTAGATACATTTCAACCACAATTCAACTAAATAAGTTTATACATGCCACTACCCTAGGAGAAACAAAAACTACCAATATCGATGGATAGTGTGAGCTGAAGGTTTGATCCGTCCCAAATGTCAGTAACAATGATCTACAAAACAATCTACAAGAATGAATAGACTTATAGAACTTATTAAGAACATAGTATATCATTTAATCTAACAATGAATTGAATACAATTCATATATTATTCGATTTAGAATTACCAAAGTCTAAACATGGTACAAGAGGGCATTCAGGGGTATCGAAGTACAAATAGGGGCATATATGTGTAATTCAAGGGTATCAAAGTACTAATAGGGGCACGTATGTATAATTCAGGGGTATCGAAGTACAAACAGGGGAACATATGTTCAATTCAGGGATACCGAAGTACAAACAGAGGCACACATATGCAATTCAGGGGTACCGAAGTACAAACAGGGGCACATATGTGCAATTCAAGGGTATCAAAGTACAAACAGGGGCACATATGTGCACTTCAAGGGTATCGAAGTACAAACAGGGGCACGTATGTGCAATTTAGCAATATTCTTCTAAATAGATAATAATTAAAGCATCATAATACAAGTAGACAAATAGAAATTTTTTTACATATTAAAAACACTATGAACTTACCTCGATTACTAGGACTTAAAACGAAGTCGAACTAATCCAAGGCTTTAGCTTTTCTCCGATCAAAATCCGTACGCGGATTATTTTGATCTAAATGGAAAAATTCAATCCATTTAATATCTCTATTATTCAATTCAGTCCACATTTCATTTTTACAAAATTACAATTTTGCCTGTAACATTTTAACTTTTCACAATTTAGTCCTTAAGCTCAAAAAACTTTAAATTTAAACATTTTAATCCTCTTCTCATACTAGCAGAATTCTCTAGGGACCTAAACCAATTCATACAAACCATCATTTCATAAATTTAACATGAAATTTTACTACTTTTACAAATAAGTCCCTAAATGACATTTTCATCAAAAATCACCTTACAAAACTTATTTATTTGACACCTTTAACTAACAGAACTTTACTTTTGTACTTTTTATGATTTAGTCCTTTTCACTTAATTAAGCATGCAAACGTCAAAAAATTTCTTAATGAAATTTTTATACGACCTTACTAACATTCCATATACATTAAAATAATAAAAAAATAATAATTTACTTGTCAGATTTGTTGTCCCAAAACTACTGTTTTGATTTCATTGAAAACGGGCTGCTACACAAAATTACTAAACCAAGTTTAATATGTGTCTATACTAGTATCATAACTATTAAATATTAATATCTATGAACATATTTTGCAAAAATGACATTTTAGAACCATTATTTTTTACACCACTGGAAACCGGGTCATTACATCACATTGACTCATAGTTGGCATGTATGCATAGACTTTATTCTCAAGCTAGGTATAGTCCTAAAACTGACTAAATTTTAGCTTTGATTCCACTAAATGTAACGTAACTCGTCCATCTCGATGGCTGGTACAAACATGAGATGCTAACTAGACATGTTCGGAGCAAAACCAATACTTTATTTAAGAAAATAAAGTGATAGAACATTTTTTTGTAAAATTATAGAAAAATATTTTATTTCTATTCGAAATAAGTTTTATGCTTTCAAAACAAAGTTAAAATTTTTTATAGTACCCATTAAAACAAAAAAAAAACTAGGAAATTTGTAAAATAAATAAAAGTTACTTAATTTGTTAAAGGTTATTCAAAATATGAAGGAATTTATAAGAAATTAAGTAAAACCAAAAAGAGTAACAATACATTAAGTTGTTGCCCAGGTGATCTGCCGTAATTTGTTATGTCAAATTACGCTCACCATTATACTTAATGAGCTTATTCTCAAGCAATTTAGATGTCTTTTTTATTTTACTTTTATCGAGTTTTAGTTTTTGTAGTTAATAAATTATTTTTTTTTGTTTTACGCCAAAGTAGCCAAATATGCCATGGGGGGCCTAGCGATATGATTGAGTGGTGTAGAAAGTCGATAATAACCCAAACTCAAAGAAACCATCATTCAAAAGGAGGTATTGCGACACTAAGGCCATAAAAGTAATGATACCTTTGACAATACTAAAGCGAAGAAAATTGAGGCCAACTCTAATGTTATCACGATACCAAGGAGTGGGTATCACAACATGAAGACCTCTAAGACTTCAATTTATTCATTGTTTTGGGTGTCGCGATATAACGACCCAAATTTGGGGCTAGTAGAATTGGGGCCATTGGGCCTTAGGCGTGGGAGCGTTTAAATTTTTGAGAAAATGAGAACGGCATTTATGCAAGTTGGACCTCTTAGGTGAGTGATTTTGGAAGGTTAGGGGGCTTCTATGAAGTCCCGGGATCAAACATGGGCTTTAGGAAAATTTTGGTTTTAGGTGAATAAAACCCTGGGAGTTCGTAGGTAAGCTTTAAGAATAAAATGTGGAGAAAAATGACAAAAGGAGTTGTGGTCTAGTGGCAAATGGCACCACATAAGAGCCAAGGGAATGACGCCACAAGGAAGCAAGGGGTCTAAGGTTCAAGTCTTGGTGCTTGCATTTTGATTTTCTTTTTAAATGGACTTTAGACTTTGGCCATAGACTTATATTTAGTTGCGCATAAGATAACAAGGAGTTAGTTGGTAAAGTGGCTAACGGCGTGGATTATGCTACAGGGGAGAAGCTGGCTTTAAATAGAGCTACCTATGAGGAGAGAAAGGATACCTTGGTGGGCGTTTGGGCATAGGAGCATTCGAAGCACGGATTAGCTTCAGACTCCTATCAGGTGTGTATTTCGCCCTACTCTAAGCTATAGAGCGGCAAATGCCGAAATGCCGGTCACATGGCGATGGTAGCCACACGAGCGTGCGAGCACACGTGTGGGAGCTTCGACGCGATAGTCGAGGCCACCATGAGTATATTCTTGTGGGCTAATGCTGTTTGGCCACGATGGGCCGAATGGGGCTAAGTGGGCCCAATAGGCCCGTGGGCCCATATGAATAGGTTGTATGATTGTGTAGTAGATGTTGGATTAGACTGTGTGAATCTTATATTTATGGCTAGATTTGGGCTAAATAGGCCACCCGAGCGTGTGGGCCTATTTGGGTCGAGAATGAACCCTAGGCCCATTCACATCATTATCTCTGTTTAGAATGCTTGAGTTGCTCGAGGCAACTGTAGATCTTCTGTGGGGTTGACAAAATTACTGAAATACCCTTGGTTGACAAAATTACTGAAATACCTTTGGTTTACAAAATTACTGAAATACCCTTGGTTTATAAAATTACTGAAATACCCTTGGTTTACAAAATTATTGAAATACCCTTGGTTTACAAAATTATTGAAATACCCTCGATTTGCAAAATTATCAAAATACCCTCGAATTGTAAAAGTACCGAAATACCATCGATGGGTAAAATCACTAAATTACCCATGTAGGGTAGAATTACCCAAATACCCCTGAGGGGTAGGATTATCGAAATACCCTTATAGGGTAAATACTGTTTTGCCCTTGTAGGTAAATGGCTGATTTAGACTGTGAATTTGACTGAGTTGATTGTGATTGTATGACTATGTTTTAACTGACTTGACTGTGGCGTGTGTCTGATTTGCTGTTAATATATGTTGAAATGACTGTTACTAAGCATGGCCATTTTGCATACACGTGTAATGATTGAGCATGACATACACGGCATATTGCATTGGGTTGGGTTTGATGATCGGAGAAAGTGTCTTTTGGTGGCCCTGCCACATTCTGTTTTAGTGGCTATGCCACATATATTATTTTGGTGGCTTAGCCACATATACTGTTATTAGCAGCTTGGCTCTGTGCCATCTTGAATATGGCTTTGTGCCAATTGTATTTACCCGTGGCTTTGTGCCTAACAGATATCGATGACTCTGTGTCGATCCTATTTACCCAAGGCTGTGTGCCGATTATATTACCGTCGCTGATGGCTATATGCTGATTATGATTCTGGTGGCTCTGCCACATTCTGTTCTGGTGGCTACACCATGTATATTCTGTTATTTTGGTGGCTCCGCCACAAATTCTGTGATGAGCAGCTTGTCTGCCATACTGGTGTATAGCGGATGGGTGGGCCGATTTAGAAATCCCCACAGTTGTGTTGGGCTGGTATAGGTGGTGTGTAGCGAATGGATTATTAGGTTGGGCTACATTACATTGTGCACTATCATGTTTATAGGGCTAAGGCCTAGTCTGCTTTTGTATGGGCTTCGGCCCAGTCTGCTACTGTATGGGCTCAGGCCCAATTAATGACCGGTTAGGGGATTACACACTGAGTTCTCGTAACTTATCCCCTCCACTTTAACCTTGCAGGTAATCCCCAGCATTAGAGGATTTGGAGTTGCGGAGGACTCGGAGGTGGCCATACCTAGAATTTGCTCCATACATTCGGTTTTAACTTATCTTTATTTTGTTTTCTTTAGTTTGGGTAAATATTTTGTAATAAGGCCATTGGATTTCATTTTTCTTTTAAACTTTCGTTTTAGTTATATTCAAACTATAAATGATTAAACTCTGGGTTTTTTAAAAATTTAATAACCAATTTTCAAAATATCACGTTTCCGCAACTACGCAAATTACTGATTCTGATTTCTACGAAAAACAAAGTTTTCGCAAATAATAATAATAACGTTTTTACAAGAAACCCATAAAAGCAAATCTGAATTTCACAAACATCAAAGCTTGGAGTTTTAAAAAGAATACGAAGTTTTTAATGAACTCACAGTTTTTAAACAACCCTTTTTATGTGACATGCCAGATCCGGTCATAACGCCTAGGCCGGGTTTGGGGTGTTACACGCGATACCGCTGCCTGATGGGTGAAAAACTGCAGGGGAAATTTTGTGTCCAAACAAGCTTAAGTCTTTTTTTTTTATTTAAGGGCATAATTGTCAATATTAGGTTAAATGTTAGAATACTATAGATACTACTTTATAAGCTTTTGATTTTAGACCTTTTTTCTTGTTGAACATTTCTCCTTAGTTTTTCATAGTTTTAGGTTCAGTTTTATTTATTTATTTATTTTTATTTTCATTTTTAGATTACGATTAGAATAGATTTTATTTTTTTTGTTTTTTTAATTTCTTCTTTTATTGAAGACTATGCAAAAGAAAGATGATCAAACTCTTGTGCTTCATTGGATTTCCATCAATTGAATGATCATTTTCTTAAACCCTTTATTTTATACTTACCATGTGTTTGATAAAATGTTTGTTTGAAATTTAAGTTTGATTACGTGCTAATGTTATTGATGATTTTGATTAGTTATTTGTTAGTTTAAGTTAATGTTTATTCTTGATTAACTGATTGTTTGGTTATATTGAAATACTTAATACGTTAGAATTTACACCTATTGTGGAAAATCTAGATAAACGAGACTGATAGGAGAGTTTATCATTAGATAGTTCAATATAATTGTACTGAATAGTGAGACCGAGAGGAGAACCTAGATGGTATCTTTTAGTCTAGGGTGAGTCCAAGAGGAGATTCTTACGTGTAGTGTAACACCCCAAACCTGGCCTAGACTTTATGACCGAATCTGGCATGTCACATTGAAGGGTTGTTAAAGAAACTACGTGTTCGTTAAAACTTCAAGTTTTGTTGCTTATGGAAAAAAAATCTATTTTGTTTTATAATTCTCTTGCAAAAACATTAGGGTTGCTGTTTTCGGAGACTTATAAATAATCAAATCCAATGATTTTCAGAAAAATGTTGCTTTGAAAAGAGTTTCAGGAAGTTGAGAAGCTAAGCGATTGTTTAGAGAAGTTGTTCGTTGTAAATGTTGCGTTTCTTTTGAAAAAATTCTGTGCTTCGTTCTTTGTTATGAAACCCGATTTACTCAATGCCCATCTTAGAAAAGTCGGGATTAATTGAAAACTGCCTTTGTTACGAAAACCGCCTTTGTTACGAAAACCGAATTTGAAAATTTGCAAAAACGTGATACTTTGGAAACTGTTATTAGTGTTTAGGAAACCCCATATTGAACGTTTAATAAAAGATAGCAGCCGAATTAAAAGTTAAAAACCAATTAAAATCCCAGAGGCTTTATTACAGAACATAATCCCAAATTAAAATGAAATTTAAAAGAAAGTAAAACTTAATTTACTGAAGTAACGACGTATGGCCACCATAGAGTCCACCCCGGCTCCAAATCCTCAAAGCTAGGGATTACCTGCAAAATATTAAACAGAGGGGGTGAGTTACGAGAACTCAATGTGTAATCCCCTAAACGAACGTTAATTGGGCTCGAGCCCATTCAGATACAAATTTGGGCCTTAGCCCCTATGAAATCAAACTGGGCGAAGCCCATACGAAATGAATTGGGCCTGAGCCCTTTTAGCATGGTAGAACAGATAAATGCATGCAATGCAATGCAATGCAACCAAGCCCAACTAATAATCCATCCGCTACACACCACCCGTTCCAACCAGAACACACCAGTGGGGATTTTTACAATCAACCCTCATTCGCTACACACCTCGATGGCAGTCACGCTGCTCATCGCCGAAATTGTGGCAGTGCCACCGAAATAATGTGGCAGAGTCACCGAAATAATTGGCAGAGCCACTGAATTATGTGGCAGAGCCACCAAAATACACTTCACCTTTCATCAATACAATATACCTTTCCCGTGCAGCATGTTATATCATCATAATATGGTGAATGCATGCATATGTCAATGTACATCATATAATTAGAGCACACATACAATCATGCTAGTTTATCCAAATGGTATAGTCATAAATTTTACTTACCTGGTATATCTCCAATCTTACCCCCAGGGTATCTTAACTGCATTCCCGTTAAGGGTATTTCGGCTTTAAGCCGACACATAGTATAACATAAACAAAACGAAATAAAGGTGTGAAATTACACACCTGATTACACTAAGAACTAAACACTCCTGATCACCGTCACCCTCACTAGCGCGAACAACAACAATTTACCTATCCAAAGCAGATGTCGGCTCCCTACCACAACCGGCGGAAAATCCTGAATCGCTGACACTTTATGCTGTTTGAACTTGGGAGCATAGACTACGAGTCCACTCCTCTCAGACTCCCTTAACGCAACCTCCTTAGGTTGGCTAGCCCTCACCTCCATGAAGAAAGTCTCGATCAGAATATGTCAAAACTCTAAGGTCGAAAGCGACAAAACACCAGACTACTTACCAAGAATAACGGCACTTTTTCGCTATACCCGAATGTCAGTTACTAGGTTGAGTCCCTAAATAACACATGAGTTAGGACCGATGTTCCAAAACAAAATAATAAGAAACGGCCTTTCAGCCTAAATGAAACATGAAGGAGGGCATCCATCCATCCCCCCTATTCGACCTTAAAAGAAAACTCGGCAAAGTAAGGGAACTTTCTTCTCTAATCGGTTAAGGATACACTTACCAAGGTGCCACAAAAATGATAGATGCACAACCGGGAATTCAGCTTCTACACAAAGAAAAGTGAACGAATACACTAGATGGAGAAAGTCTCAGATTCAAACTTAACCATAAAAGCAATAAGGTAAGAGATTCGGCTTTAAGGGAAAGCTCAAAGAAGGAAAAGATGGAAAACAAAGTTACCTTGTGCTGACAATGGTGGTGAAAAGCCAAAATAGATTCGGCAGAAAATAGCCCTTCACGCCTTAGGCTACTCAAGCAACACCGATTCGAAATGGAAAGAAACAGAGGTTCGGTTAGTGAAGAAAGAAATAAAGGAGCAAAGAAGAAAAGAAGAAGAAGTAGAAGAAGTAGAAGAGGTAGAAGAAGGGAGATTCGATTTTGAAGAATTGGAGAAAGAGATGAATAGAATAAAACACCACAGAAGAAAAAGGGGTTTCGGCTATAATGTTCACAGAGAAAAAGATGAGAAAAAGGAGAATAGCAACTAAAGGTTTCGACAAAGAGAGTAGAAGCAATGCTTTTCTAAAGTGTTAATATCGCAAATGCAAAAAGAGACAAAACTCACATAGCCACTCTTGAATCAAACGGCGCACTAATCTCCCACTACCGAAAATGCTACTCAATGATCCGTTACTCTTCCTTATCCTTTGACCGATTTTTCCCCTTCACGAGTCTCTCACTTTCGGCCAAACACCCCTTCTCACCTTAATCCCACGATTCCCTCCTTAACTTTCTCCCCACATTACTCTCCACCCACCATTTGGAATATTTGACCAAGTCTCCCCTCTCTCCTACAAAGTTTGATCTTCATTCAACCACCTCCCTTGTTTGAGCACAAAAATAAAACCTCCAAGTGCTAACTGTGAGATTCAAACCTCACTTCCTTTGCATGCCTGTTGACGCCATCACCACTAAGCCACACACTCCACTTATGTTAGCAAAACACAAATAAATATGCTTAACTCCTGCTTCCACTAGCTCTCCCCCATTATTTGCCCAAAAAGAAAAATTTTACCAAGGCTCCAACACGACCGTAGACCTCCTCAGGAGCCCTAATCACACCCAAACAACAAACTTAGCTAGCGAAACACATAGAATAGAGCAAAATGCCGAACCCCAAATTTTAGGATGTTACAGTCCTACCCCCTTAAAGAAATTTCGGCCTCGAAATTTTGCCTGATTAAAAGAGATGAGGGTATTGCTGTCGCATCACATCTTTCGGCTCCCACGTGGCTTTCTCTGAATCGTGATTACACCATAATACTTTAACCAATGGAACCGATTTCCTCCTCAGTACCTTAATATCTTGATCCACGATCTGCATTAGTTCTTCTTCAAAAGATAGATCAGGTCTAACCTCAATTTCTTCCACCAGCACTATGTGAGATGGATCTAAACGGTAGCGCCTCAACATGGAAACATGGAATACATTATGTATCTGCTCAACTCCAGGGGTAACTCAAGCTGATAAGCCACTGGTCCCACATATTTTAACACTCGATAAGGCCCGATGAATCTAGGGCTCAACTTGCCCTCCCGTTCAAATCTTAAAACCTTCTTCCATGGTGAGACTTTCAAGAAGACGTGATCCCCAACTGAAAATTCTATCTCCCTACGCTTTAGATCCGCATACGACTTTTGTCTATCGGAAGCTTCTTCTCAAATCAACTTAACCTTTTCCTTCGTTTTTGAGATCAATTTCGGGTGCAACAACTGCCGCTCACCTAACTCTGTCCAATAGGTAGGGGTAGACACCTACGACCATACAACGTCTCGTAGGGTGCCATCTAAATGCTGGAGTGATAGTTGTTGTTGTACACAAATTCAGCCAAAGGCAGGTAATCTTCCCAACTACCCCTGAAGTAATCACACAACCCCTTAACATGTCTTCTAGAATCTGAATTACTCTCTCTGACTGACCATCCGTCTGTAGGTGGAACGCTGCGCTGAAATCTAGCCTTGTACCCAAAGCTTCATGCAACACCTTCCAGAACCGTGATGTAAATCTAGGATCCCTTTCTAATATGATAAACACTGGTACCCCATGCAGCCTCACGATTTCTGCCACATACAGCTTGGCCAACTTCTGGGGTGAGTAATGAAAGTGCACCGGTATGTAGTGAGCGGACTTCGTCAATCGATCAACGGTTACCCACACTGAATCTTTCTTAGTAGGCGTTAGGGGCAGCCCACTAACAAAATCCATTGTTATCCTCTCCTACTTCCATAGTGGAATCTTCACCGACTGCAGCAACTCCGAAGGCAACTGATGCTCCGCCTTCACTTGCTGACATGTCAAACATTTACTTACAAGGTCAGTAACTTCCTATTTCAAACCAGGCCACCATTACAGTTCACGTAAGTCCCGATACATCTTGCTTCCATCGGGGTGCATAGCATAAGGGCCACTATGCACCTCCCGTAGAATCATCTGTCTTAAATCAGGGTCCTTCAGTATACAAACTCTTCCCCGAAAACACCATACCCCTTCACTGTTCAGACCAAAATCCCCTGTCTCTCTACTTTCCACTTGCTGAAGTCGAGAACCTAACAATTCATCCAACAATTGCTTCTCTTTAATCTGACTTATCCATAACGGTTTCACTTGAAGTTCCACTAATAAGCTACCATCTTCATAAAGGCTGAGATGAGCAAACATTGCTCTCAAATCCGATATTACCCTACGACTTAATGCATCCGCCACCATATTGGCTTTACCCGGGTGATAGTCGATCGAGCAGTCATAGTCTTTCAACAATTCTATCCACCTCCGTTGCCTTAAATTCAACTCCTTCTGGGTAAGGAGATATTTCAGGCTCTTATGATCCGTATAGATAATTGACTTTTCCCTGTGCAGATAGTGTCTCCATATCTTTAGGGCGAACATCACTGCAGCTAACTCCAAGTCATGAGTGGGATAGTTCATCTCATGCGACCTTAGTTGACGAGATGCATACGCTACCACATTCCCTTCTTGCATTAACAAACATCCCAAACCTGTGTGCGATGCATCACAGTAGACCACAAATACCTTCCCAGCCTCAGGCTGAATCAATACCGGCGCCTCAGTCAAAATCTTCTTTAACTTCTCAAAACTTTCTTGCTGCTTATCGGCCCAAACAAATGGAACACCTTTTCGCAACAACTTGGTTAGGTGCGGTAATCAACGAAAACCCCTCAACGAACCTTCTGTAGTACCCAGCCAAACCCAGAAAACTTCAAATTTCTGACACTGACTTCGGTGGTTTCCAATCCAATACAGCTTTGATCTTTCGGGGATCAACCTTGATCTCCTCAGCAGAGACAACATGCCCCAAAAAGGTCACTTCTTTCAGCCAAAATTCACACTTGCTGAATTTGGCGTACAGTTGCTTTTCTCTTAATATTTGCAGTGCCACACAAAGATGAGAATCATGCTCCTCCTCAGTTCTTGAGTACACCAAAATGTCATCTATGAACACCACCACAAACCGGTCTAAATAGGGTTGGAAGACCCGGTTCATCATGTCCATAAAAGTGGCTGGTGCGTTTGTAAATCCAAACGGCATCACTAGAAACTCGTCATACCCATAACGCACTCGAAAGGCAGTCTTGTGGATATCCGCCTCCTTTACCCTTAACTGATGATACCCTGACCTCAAATCTATCTTCGAGAAAATCGAAGCTCCTCGCAGTTGATCAAAAAAATCGTCAATTCTTGGTAGCGGGTACTTGTTCTTAATAGTCAACTTGTTCAATTGCCTATAGTCAATGCACATACGCATCGACCTATCCTTTTTCTTTACGAACAAAATTGGCACTCCCAACGGGGATACACTTGGTCGGATAAATCCCCGATCCAATAGTTCTTGGATCTGAGCTTTTAGTTCTACCAGCTCCTTCGGTGCCATCCTATAAGGGGCGATGGACACCGGAGTCGTTTCTGGCAATAGCTCAATGCCAAATTCGACCTCGCGGTCAGGAGGCAATCCCGGAAGCTCTTCAGGAAAGACGTCTGATAAACCGTAAATGTAACATATTTTAATCCCACATTTAATATGCTTTTTGATGATTTATCCCTTGATTTAAGTAAAAAGGTGCTCTTAATCCTTTCTTTTCATGTCTTTGACCCAGGAAAGCACCCGAGGATGAAAAGAACACAAAACGGGCCTAAAACGAAGCAAATGTACCTTTCCATGAAATCGACACGGCTTGGGCCAAGGACCACGCGGCAGTGTCTCGACGAACAACTGAAGCACGGCCTCATCGCCACCGCACACGGTCGTGCCAAAGCAGAAATCTGAATACGGTCAGGTCTCGACTTGCACGGGCGTATGACATGGCCGTGCCTCTATCACTGGAAAGAGCAATTTCAGTCGAAAAAGGATACTTAGGGAGAAAGAATCACATTCCAAGAGCCTATAAATATTCCCCAAGTACCACCTTTGAAAGGGAGTCAAAGCTAGGCCAAGGAGCCAAGCCGAGAAGGTCAGAGTTAGGAAATAACGTCAAGATAGCCAGTTGATCCATCCCAAGAAGCCAAAATTATACTCAAGACGGCAGAATTCTCTTTCAATTCCTTCAGGGAGTTTTAGGATTTTTCTTATGTTTTGTTTTATCTTTTCTCTTGAGCTATTTTCTTGTTTAGTTATGAACTAAACCCTTCAGATACCTGAAGGGGATGAAACCTAAATGGATATTTTTATTTGATTTTTAAGTTTTATGATAAATTACTTGGTTTGTTCTTAATTATGTTGTTTAATTCAAATCTAATGTGCTTAGGTGGAGGAGGAATAGACCCTGCCTAAGAGTAGATCTAACATAATTAAGCGAAGTTGCTTGGGCGCCTAGAGATAGGGTTATGAGATTTTGCCAGATTAGGGTGAAACCTAATAGGGGAGTCCATTGATCGATTTACTGCTTTCTTAGGGGGTTATTATAAGCGAATGAGAGTTCCACTAATTAACCTAGGATTAGACGTTATTTGCTTCGAGAGAGGGTTTAACATAGGTTAGGGAGTCTCACGATCAAGCTAAGTAAAAGAAATCATATAATTTAAAAGTTAATTAACAAGTGAAGCCTAGGTGGATTCTTTCTCGGTGTCGTCGCAATCAATTGAGTTTTTTCTTCAAAGTTATTTTCCTATTCGTCTTTTTGTCTTTGTGTCCTTAGTTTAGTTTTTTTCAAAAGCAACTTCACTCTAATTTTAAGGCTAAATAATAAAAAGAAGGTTAGTATTAGTACTTTTAGTTCCTTTGGGTTCGATATTTGGTCTTGCCTAAGCTATACTACTATTCGATAGGTACACTTGCCTTAATATCGTTGTCAGAGTTAGTCTCTAGGTTTGATCATTCTTTTATAAATATTTAAAACTCTGATTTTATAGCGATCAAGTTTTTGGCGCCGTTGTCGGGGAACTAAAATATTAAGAAAGCTCTATTTTTATTACTTTAGTCATTATCTTATTCGCAATTTATCTCTTTTGTTTTCTTAGGTTAAAATTTTAATTTTTCTAATTTTTATTATTTTATTTCTTTCCCTTTTCTAGGTACCTCTAGTTTATGACTAGAAGGAATCTGAGAGGACCTTTGGTATACGAAAGTGATATCGAAGCAACCGCTCGAAGGAATCGTCGGGAAACTAGGCAAGCCTTAGATTACATAGAAAGAGAGGAGGAAAACAGAGCCAATCCTATTGAAAGGATGGGCAAAAACAACCCACCACTACGTGATGTGGGGGATCACAATGCTCCACGTACAATGTTTGATTATGCGAAACCACATTTAACAGGAGCAGAATCTAGTATTGTTAGGCCTGCTATATCTGCAAACAATTTTGAATTAAAGCCTAACACAATACAAATGATTCAATAGTTTGTTCAATTTGATGGTTTGCAGGACGAAGACCCAAACATGCATATAGCTAACTTTTTAAAGTTCTGTGATACCTTCAAAATAAATGGCGTTTCTGATTATGCCATCCGTCTTTGGTTATTCCCTTTTTCATTAAGGAATAAAGCCAAACAGTGGTTAAACTCGTTACAGCGAGGGTCAATCACTACATGGGATCTAATGACCGAAAAATTTTTGATGAAATATTTTCCACCAGCCAAAACGGCTAAACTACATAATGACATCTCTTCCTTTGTGCAGATGCATTTAGAGACACTTTACAACGCATGGGAGAGGTTCAAAGATCTCTTAAGGAGGTGCCCACACCATGGTTTACCCCTATGGCTACAAGTCCAAACCTTCTACAACAGAGTAAACCCCTCAACGAGACAACTGATAGATTCAGCCGCCGGTGGAACGCTGAACAATAAAACCCCTGAACAATAAAACGCTGAACAATTGAGGAGATGTCTTTAAACAACTATCAATGGCAAGTTTCGAGGACCAAACCGACAAAATCGGCAGGAGTTTTCAACATCGACACCATGACCATGCTATCAACGCAGCTAGAGATGATGAATAAAAAGCTTGATAGTTTGTGTTCTTCACAGATACATCCAGTCATGCAGTGCGATGCTAGTGGAACTGTGGCGAATCCTGAGTACCCACCCTACCAACCAGGAGCAGAAGATGAACAGATGAACTATATAGGTAATAATTTCTGATCTAATAATAATCTTTATAGTAACACTTACAATCCAGGTTGGAGGAACCACACAAATTTTTCGTGGGGAGGACAAGGCAATCAAGGAAATCAAAGGCAAAACTTCCGAAATCAGCCTTATCCACAAGACAAGAAGCTAACCATCGAGGAACGTATCCAAGAAGCTGACAGAACAATCAAAAGCAATGAATACCGAATGGAAGAACTTGCTAAGTCAGTCAAGGAAGTAAGCAAAGCCGTGGAACAACTTGTAAAGTCAATGTCAGAACGACCGCAAGGACGCTTACCTAGTAACACCGAAATTAATCCTAAGGAGCAAATTCAAGCTATCACACTTCAGGATAGCAAGGAAATAGATACACCCAACCCAACTCCAGAAAGTAAGGGAGACGAAGAAACAATAGAGGTGGTACAAGAAAAGCCAAAATCGGGAGTCACGGAGTACAAACTTCCATACCTTATCCCACAGCATTACAAAAAGACGATTCAGAGGAGCAGTTCGGTAAGTTTCTTAAACTTTTAAAGAAATTACATATTAACTTGCCTCTTCTTGAAGCTCTTTTCAGTGTGCCAGACGCAATGAAATTTTTAAGATAGCTCTTGACCAACAAACACAAAATAGATAAAGAGCAGCACGTGGAATTAAACGCAACATGCTCAACAATGTTACAAAATAAACTACCACAGAAGCAAAAAGATCCAGGGAGTTTTACAATTCCATGTTTAATTGGTAGTTTAAATATTGATAATGCGTTAGTTGATTTAGGGGCAAGAATAAATGTTATGCCTTATACGTTGTTTAAGCGACTAGGTCTAGGGAAACCAAAACAAACTAAGATGAGTATTCAATTAGCGGATAAAACTGTTAGAATCCCTAGAGGCATTATTGGAGATGTTCTCGTAAAAATCGATAAATTTGTTTTCCCAGTAGACTTTGTTGTTTTAGACATGGATGAGGATAATTCAATCCCCTAAATTTTAGGAAGACCTTTTCTAGCAACTGCCAAGACTAAAATTGACGTTGCCACAGGTGAGCTCATACTTTGTGTAGGTGACGACTCAATAAGTCTTCAAGCCCTCGATTCAGCTAGGACGTCAAGGAATCAAGGTAAGCAAGAAAATTCTTTCATTAATCATTTAATTTCACCTTCTTTCCAGGAACCTCCAAAAAAGGAAACTATTGAACCAGATCCTCAGTTCAGTGCCGACAAAGAAACAACTCACGAAGAACAAAGGACCCAAATCGATGACCTAAATGAATAGAAAATACACTTCAAGGAAAAACTAGGGTTACACAAGGAAGAACAAGAAACACGGGTCAAAGAAAAGCTAGATTTACACACTGTACAACCAGAGGAACCACCAGAAGAGCTCGTGGGAACATCAAATCACTATAAGATAGGAGATCAGGTTCTGTTAAAAAAAATCGAGCCTCACATCACCACAACAAACCTGAAGGAAAAGGGAGAACTTCTTCTTAAGGTGCATGATATCTTCCTACAAGGAATAGTCGAGGTTAGTAATCCTACTTTTGACACTTTCAAGGTAAATATTTCTTGACCTCAATTTTGTCATAAAACTAAAACTGTAGATATGACGGAAGATATTCAAACTTTTAAACCTCCCTAAAATTTTCAAACATGAGGAAAGTCTAGCTTAAGACTATAAACGAGCGTTTCTCGGGAGGCAGAATCCCAGATCACACGACCTTATACACGGCCGTGCCCGTAGCCGTGTGGACTACCAAAACCACCACATTAATAGGACAGAGGCTGTGCAGTCAGCCCAACCACCACCCCAACGTCATGGAACCAACCACTCTCAACACGGGCACCAACAGACACGGCACGGCCGTGGCACCAACCGTGTGAGGCTACCAACTTCCATTCCACAGACAGAACACGCCCATGCCACAAACCGTGTAAAATTACTAAGGTTACTAACTTATCGAGCACGAGTAAGACACGCCTGTGTCATCTGACCGTGCCAAAAAAGAAACATCACGAACACGAGCGTAAAAGGATCAAGCACGGGCATAGGGTGACAACACCCTCTATAACACGACCGTGTGAAGAGGCCGTGTAACTCGACACACCTTGGGAATACAACCGTGGGGGAGCAGAACAAATGAACGTCTATTTAAATCTCTCCCTTCTTCTCCTTTCCCCCATCTGATTTCATCCTTATTTTCTTTGTTTCTACTCTCCTCCATCTCAAGAATTCTCCACTTACTACGGCTCTAGATCCTTGAGCAAGCCAACACCATGCCAAAGAAGCGTAAAAGGCCATATTCCACAAGGGAAAACGATCAACATGAGTTCATGCCGGCAGCTTCGTCTCAACACCAAGCCAAGGACCTATGAGATCATTTATTTTTTGTTTCGCATTTATCTTTTCCTTTATATTCCTTCTTTTTAACTATCTTATGCTTGATTTATTTTATTTCATCTTAGTTTCTTAGCGTCAGGTTCTAAAGGCTGCTTGAGAATCACGCCACTTCTGCCACCGTGAGCACCTCCGTCACCTTAGAAGTCACACCCACCTCGCGAACCACCTACCAATAAGGATTCTCAAGCCCCTTTATTCCCTAGCCTTAGTCTATTTTCCTTCTTAGTCTCCTCCTCTTTATCTTTCTTGTCTTTATTTATATATTTAGTTTATTTTCATTAGGTCTTAATGAAACCTGGCTATTTCTCAAAGCGCTACCCAATTTCTTCATCTAGCGCAGGAACGTTATCCCGACGGACCATCACCGCCACCAAAGACACTCATTCGGGAAAACATCCACAAATCAGGGAGTAATTCTTTCCCCTTCTCTTTTGGTTTATCTTTAAAATGTCATTATCTATCTTTGTACATTGAGGGCAATGTACATCTTAAGTGTGGGGGTGAATAGTTATTCTGAGAAAATGTCTAATTTTTCATTATTCTCAAACCCTGAGGATAAAAGTGTCTAAATTTTGCATGATTCTCAAATCCCCCTGATTTAATCTTATTTTGAAGTAATTTTCTCATATTACTAATTAGGATGAAATTTTTAATGGTTTATGATTTTCATTAATATGTTTTTGAATAAGTCATAGTTAATTGTACATTGATGTTTAATTTAAAGAATATTAGAGAATCAAGCATGATAAGTCTGTTTTTCAGATATTAAAATTTTTGCTAGGTTGTTGACCTGAAATTAACTTCTACCTTGAAATTTGAAATTTATAAGGATGATGTCAAAATACCCATAATTTTTGTGAGTATTTGAACCTTATAGAGCATATATTCTTTTTCATGCTCAGTTTTTGATTATGAGTGTGTCAACTATGAACTGTTATTCTAGAACTTGCCTCAATTATACATATCAAGACCACAGTTATGATTTGATATACCGAGATGATAAAGGGACTTAGGTTTTAACCCACTTACTCCACTAAATAGCCGACCCTCATGATTAACCCTTAGTAAACCTTGTTGAGCCTAACAACCCTTTTTATTGACTTACCCGCTAAATTTAACCCAAGACCCTTTGTATTTGTTATCACCCTTTATTTTTGATTATCCTTTAATCGAGATTTGATTTGAGCTAGTTACCTAAGTTTATTATTTTGGTAGTTAAATTTATCTTGTATTTAGTTTGTTTCAAAAAAAAATTCAAGTTTTCAATATTAGTAGTATGTAAAGTGAGCTTACACAATCAAATACTAATTCCCAAAAGGAAAAGCTCGTATTAGTAGGATTTTTATTATTTTCAGTAAATGTAATTATTATCTTAGAAATTTTTAGGTAGGTAACTTATCAAGTCAATCTCGATTCTAACCTTCTAATTTCAGCCTTTATCCACACCTTTAACCCTAGCCCCGTTACAATCTTAACAAAGACCTTTTGATCTGTTTATCATTTTATTTTACAGTGGTGGAGATTTGATTTTTAGGCAAGCCTATAGGATTAACTTTTCAGGTTCGACTTATGAGTGCTTAATTTTGACCCTTAAACACTTTTTGAGTGATTTGAGTGAATCTTTTGTGAGGATATCAATCCTTGTCGGTTTTGAATTAAAAGGTAATTATTTAAATGAAGGGAAACTCCTATGTTTTCATGCTACAAATGTATGACTTATCTTGTTTGAGTTTTTAGGAATCTTTGAGTTGAATTATCCATGTATAAATTATCTATGAATTAGGATAAGGAATTATTGATAGGAATTATGAATCATGGAAAGTTCATTTTAATTGTAAGTTGAGAATTTTGCTTGAGGACAAGAAAAAGCTTAAGTGTGGGGGTATTTGATAAACCGTAAATGTAACATATTTTAATCCCACATTTAATATGCTTTTTGATGATTTATCCCTTGATTTACGTAAAAAGGTGCTCTTAATCCTTTCTTTTCATGTCTTTGACCCAGGAAAGCACCCGAGGATGAAAAGAACACAAAACGGGCCTAAAATGAAGCAAATGGGCCTTTCCATGAAATCGACACGGCTTGGGCCAAGGACCACACGGCCATGTCTCGACGAACAACTGGAGCACGGCCTCATCGCCACCGCACATGGCCGTGCCAAAGCAGAAACCCAAACACGATCAGGTCTCGACTTACACGGGCGTGTGACATGGCCGTGCCTCTGTAGCTGGAAAGAGCAATTTTAGTCGAAAAAGGATACTTAGGGAGAAAGAATCGCATTCTAAGAGCCTATAAATATTCCCCAAGTACCACCTTTAAAAGGGAGTCAAAGCTAGGCCAAGGAGCCAAGCCGAGAAGGTCAGAGTTAGGAAATAACGTGAAAATAGCCAGTTGATCCATCCCAAGAAGCCAGAGTTATACTCAAGATGGCGGAATTCTTCTTCAATTCCTTCCGGGAGTTTTAGGATTTTTCTTATGTTTTGTTTTATCGTTTCTCTTGAGATGTTTTCTTGTTTAGTTATGAACTAAACCCTTCAGATACCTGAAGGGGCTGAAACCTAGATTGATATTTTTATTTGATTTTTAAGTTATATGATAAATTACTTGGTTTGTTCTTAATTATGTTGTTTAATTCAAATCTAATGTGCTTAGGTGGAGGAGGAATAGACCTTTCCTAAGAGTAGATCTAACATAATTAAGCAGAGTTGATCGGGCGCCTAGAGATAGGGTTACGAGATTTTGCGGGATTAGGGTGAAACCTAATAGGGGAGTCCATTAATCGATTTACTGCTTTCCTAGGGGGTTATTATAAGCGAACGAGAGTTCACTAATTAACCTAGGATTAGACGTTTTTCGCTTCGAGAGATGGTTTAACATAGGTTAAGGAGTCTCACGGATCAAGCTAAGTAAAAGAAATCATATAATTTAATAGTTAATTAATAAGTGAAGTCTAGGTGGGTTCTTCCTGAGGGTATCGTCGCAATCAATTGAGTTTTTCTTCAAAGTTATTTTCCTATTCGTCTTTTTATCTTTGTGTCCTTGGTTTAGTTTTCGTCAAAAGCAACTTCACTCTAATTTTAAGGCTAAATAATAAAAAGAAGGTTAGTATTAGTACTTTTAGTTCCTTTGGGTTCGATATTCTTGCCTAAGCTATACTACTGTTCGATAGGTACACTTTCCTTAATATCATTGTTAGACTTAGTCTCCAGGTTTGATCATTCTTTTATAAATATTTAAAACTCTGATTTTACAGCGATCAACGTCCGAGAACTCTTTCACAGTTCTGACATCTCCAACAGATAATTCCTTGCCATCAGATGCGCTGACAAAAGCCAAAAATGCCTTATACCCTTTTCGCACCATCTTATCTGCCTTTATTGCCGAAACCACATTGGACAGGTAATTCCTCCTTTCTCCTATCACAATTACTTCCTCATCCTTTGGAGCTCTTAAAACCATACGCTTAGCAGCGCAATCTAAATTTGCATGATGCTTAACTAACCAGTCCATGCCTAAGATAAGGTCAAACTCTTGAAATGGTAGTTCCATCAAATCCGCCAGAAATACCACTCCCAGAACTTCTAGAGGCACATCCCTAAACAATTTATTCACTACCACAGATTGTCCTAAAGGGCTAACCACAGACATTTCTCTAGCAGCAACCTCAGACTTAATACCCAAAGTCCCAAACACAGTGCATGCAACATATGAATGTGTAGACCCAATATCTATCAAAGCTGTAAAGGGTACACCAAATATGAGAAATGTACCTATTATGACGTTCGGTGCATCGCCATCCTCTCGACGTCTAGTTGCATAAACCAGCCCAGGCTGTCTTGCATCTGTATTACCAGCACCTCTGCCCGGTGCTCCACAACCTTGTCCAAACCCATCTCCTCCTCTAACAGGACCTCGACCCCTTGGCGGCTGCTGACCACCTCTCCTTGACTGTGCAAATCCCTGACCTATCCTCTGTACCCTAGCAAGCTCTTGCGGACAATCCTTTATCAAATGATCCCTAGATCCACATTTAAAACATCCTCCAGTTCTTCTCCAACATTCTCCCGCATGTGTTTTACCACACTTAGCACACGGTCACAACTAGCCTATAGCAACAGGCATCCCCACTCGAGCTGGCCCATCGAACCTAGGCCTCTTTTGAAAACCCGAGAAGAACCTGACGACCCAAAACTTCTCTTACTCTTGCCCCTATCCTTATCTCGGTTCTGCCTCTCAGAATGTTTCACCTCTTCGGTGATTTTTGCTTTCTCAACTTGAATGGAAATTTCTCTTTCTTGCTGCGGAGCTATCAGTACTCGCAGCTCATCCTTCAGACTATCCTCGAACCACACACAACGCTCATAATCGGTTGCGACTATACCCCGAGCGTAATGACTCAAGCGCAGAAACTCCGCCTCATATTCAGCCACGGACTTACTCCCCTGGACCAAGTTCAGAAATGATTTCTTCTGGGAGTCCACATAACTCGCCCCAACATATTTTCCCTGGAACGCTATCTTAAAGAAGTCCTAGGTGATACGATCTGCTGGAGTACCCTCCCTCACTGTGAGCTACTACTGATATACCTCGTCTCATAAGAGGGGTACTGTGCCTTTCAATTTTTCCTCTACTGTGCAGTCCAGATCATCCATAATTCGCTCCACTGCCTCCAACCAGTATTCTGCTACATTTGGGGCTACACCAGAAATGCCCTTAAATATCTCAGCCCCATTTGTCTGAAGTCGCTCAGGGATAGGTTTCCGGGCTACCGATCCAGCGCTTGCTCCAGCAACCCATTCCAAGACCCGCAGCATCGCTTGGGACAAAGCATCGTCCCCTTCAGTTCTGTCCTGAGACCCTGCTTCCACTATTGGTGATGCAGGTACTTCGCCTTCCGGCACATGTCCTGATTCTGAAGATCCAACCTCAGCACCCGGCCTCTACCACGGCTGCGTATACTACGTCCACGTCCGCTTGTGCTCATGTTTGCTGATTCGAATTAATCTGATTAGAAATTTTATGAGCTTGTAACACCCCAAACCCGGTCAATACGCCATGACCGAATCTGGCATGCCACAGAGGAAAACATTTTGAAGTAAAACGAATTAACAATTTAAATTTTTGTGAAAAACTCTTTGTTGTTCTATGTTTGTAGAAATCAGATGAATAATAAGTTAAAAACTGATAATTTACTTTGAAATTCCGGAAATAAATCTTTAAAACTTAGTTACAGATCCATAGATTAGAAAAACCTTTTAAAATTTTAAAAGAAACCCAAGCGATTATTTTGAAAACCGTTTCTAATTGAAATTTGGAAACTTAAGTTTTGGAAAATAGTTTAAGTTATCGAAAACACTTAAAATGTTAAATATTATCAAATGATTTATGTTACCCTATGGTAACGTTTTGAAAACCATCGTGTTTTGTAGTTTAGAAAACTTTGTACTCAAATTATTATATCAACCATGTAATTTATAAGCCGTATTTAAAACAAATCCAAAGCATATAAATATTCCAAAAACATAATTAAAGAGGCCTTATTACAAATCCATAAAAAAATGGAAACCAAATTAAAATAAAGTACCCAAATGGAAGTTCATGTAAAACCAATTTTTATTGCATGGCCTCCTCGAGTTCATCCGGCTCCTTATCCGCGAATTTACGAATCACCTGAAAAGGTAAGGGAGAAGATGAGTCACCAAGACTCAGTACATAATCCCTCTCCCGGGTAAATGCCACATTCTTACACAAATTATAACCAAGCAATGTATACATATGATGCACCCAACCTAGCCATCCATAACTCCTTTTTCTACCCCGTGTGGTACCAAACAACTGGTGGTGCCAAACCACTGGTGACCCAAAGTCACGATATCCAATAATGTGATGCCAAATCACTGGTGACCCAAAGTCACGAATAATCAAGTTGTGGGGCCAACCCACATGTGATACCAAATCACTGGCGACGATCCCAACACATCAAATGTGGGGCCAACCCACGGTGGTGTGAAACCACTGGGACGAGTCGCTATGAGGTGCCAAACCTCTGGTGTCCCAAAGACACGAAATATCAACGATCCAGGTGTGGAGCCAACCCACGTGTGATACCAAATCACTGGCGACGATCCCAATACATCAAATGTGGGGCCAACCCACGGTGGTGTGAAACCACTGGGATGAATCGCTATGAGGTGCCAAACCTCTGGTGTCCCAAAGACATGAAATATGTGGTACCAAACCACTAAAGGTGCCAAACCTCTAGTGTCACAAGGACACGGATATCAAATCTTCCCCCGCCTCTCATATCGCCCATACCAATGCAATAGATAAACAAATCATGTCATTATACTTTGATATGAATATATAACCAATATATATGTATATCGTAGATCGTGATAATTAACAACATATAGCAACATCATATCGAAACGGACTTACCCGTTTCCATGCTCATACCCATCAAGGTATCATATCAAGATCTCATAGTTTTCGGCTTTAACAACATGAATAGTTATTTAACACATATATACATATTACCGAGTTATAAAGTGTGTAAGGTACACACCTTTCACCAACGCAAATACTAACTTCTAAAGATCCGATCTACCGCACTAGATCACCTTGTCCTACATTCGGCCAAACCACAAAACTATAATCAAGACCATTCGGCCAACATCACACCTTAATCCCAATAGCCTTAGGCTTTTCATCCTCAAAAAGAATAATGAATCATGAATCCTTACCACTTGACTTACCAACTTCGATTGCTAGAGAAGTAGGCTTAGATCGATTGCTTCCAAAATCCCAAAGAGCCTAAAAGAATGATCGATTCCTAATAATGGTTAGAACTTTGCAAACAAATGCCCAAAGATTCAGCCTTTGTCCACAAGAAAACGACTTAGAAAGGAGAAAGAAATAACGAAAATACGGCCATGAACACTTACCTATCTTCCAAAACCGATTGAAGAAAACCCAAAGATTATCTACCCTTGATGATATTCGGCCAATATAACAGCAAAAGAGAGAAAAAAGATTCGGCTATGGTGGAGTAAAAAGAAAGGAAAAAATAAAAGTGAAAGTGAAATAGGAGAAGGATGATTCGGAAATAGAAGAAAGAAGAAAATAGAATGATAATGGATGTTTTTAACTTTGAACAAAAAAAATGAAAGAAATGGGATTTGGGAAGGAGGAAGATTCGGCCAAGAGAAAGTGAAAAGGAAATGTGGTTTTTTGAGCAACTATCAAAAGAAAGAAAAGAGAGAGATGGGAGAAAGAGGTTCGGCCAAACACCTAGTTTGCCGAAAATAAAAGTGCACAAAAATGCAAAATGTGGTTTCGGTTTCAAAAGGGAAATGAGAGAAAGAAATTAGAATTTGATTCAAACACAAATGAGAGCTAAATCAAAAGCAAAATTGCACAAAAATGCCTAAGGTGCATTCGGCCAAAGAGGGAGTTTTTGGAGAGGAAGAGAAAATTGCCTAATGATGCACAAAATGCTAAAGTTGGCCAACTATTTCCCCCCCAAACTTCCTATCAACATTCGGCCACCCCCCCAGCCACACATGCCATCCACATTCATGCACAAATGGCCATAGGAGAGTTTCCAAAACAACTCCCTTAAGCCAAGCCTCATGTCCCCCCATCCTTCCATAAACCTTAAGATTCCTTTCCCAAAGTACAAACTTTCCTAAACCAATATTCAACTTGCCAAAAATTGAAAGTCCAACCTTCCATAACTAGAACTTGACCTACACTTAATGCTAGGATGCATAAAAATAAAATCCTTAATATGCCTTGCATGCTACTCGAACCACTTCCCTCAAGCAACTATCCATGCGCCATAACCACCTTGCCACTAACTCCTCATGTGCTAGAATTTAACACTTAAATTAACTTAAGTGTCAAGTTCACTTAATTCACTTCACTAAATTTTCAATACTAAAAAATTATTCTAGCTTAGCTAATAATTCCAAGCCTTCACACAGATATACTAAGCACACAATAAACATCCTATCCGAGCTAACACAAGTAACAAAATGATACTCTAATTTTTTAGGATGTTACAATTCTACCCCTTAAGAAAATTTCGTCCTCGAAATTACCTGATCAAAGGAGTTGAGGGTACTGCTTCCTCATCGCATCCTCTGGTTCCCACGTAGCTTCTTCTATGCCATGGTTCCGCCATAAAACCTTCTCTAATGGAACTGATTTCCTGCGCAACACTTTCACGTCTCGATCTAGAATCTGCACTGGTTCCTCTTCCACCGTCAGATCTGGACTCACCTCTATTTCCTCTACTGCCACGACATGCGATGGATCAAAACGATAGCGTCTAAGCATGGAGACATGAAACACATCGTGAATCTGACTCAGCTCTGATGGCAACTCGAGCTGATACGCTACTGGTCCCACTCATCTCAACACCTTATACGGCCCAATAAACCTTGGACTTAACTTGCCTTTTTTCCCAAATCTTAACACTTTCTTCCATGGCGAGACTTGTAGAAAAACTTTGTCACCCACGAAAAACTCTATATCCCTCCGCTTGAGATCGGCATAAGACTTCTGCCTATCCGGCTTCTTCCTTCGAATGAGCTCAATCATCTTAACCTTATCCTCAGTCTCTGCAACCAACTCTGGTCCTAACATCTGACGTTCACCCAACTCTGTCCAGCAAGTAGGTGTGCGACACCTCTTACTATACAACGCCTCATATGGTACCATCTTAATGCTTGCCTGATAACTATTGTTGTATGCGAACTCAGCTGCCTCTGAAGTCCAAATCACATCCTCTCAACATATCCTCTAAAATTTGAATAACTCTTTCTGATTGCCCATCAGACTGTGGATGAAATGCGGTACTGAAATCCAACCGCGTACCCAAAGCCAGATATAACGCTCTCCAAAACCTCGACATAAATCTAGGATCCCTGTCCGAGATGATCGACACCGGCACACCGTGCAACCTCATTATCTCTGCCACATACAACTTAGCTAACCTCTGAAGCGAGTAATCCACCCTTACCGGAATGAAATGAGCTAACTTAGTCAGACGATCCACAATCACCCAAACTTAGTCCTTTTTACTTGGCGTAAGAGGTAATCCACTGACAAAGTCCATAGTGATCCTTTCCCACTTCCACTGTGGAATCTTCACCGGCTGAAGTAACCCAGACAGTAACTGATGCTCCACCTTGACCTGTTGACATGTCAGACATTTGCCCACAAACTCAGTTACCTCCCGCTTCAGACCTAGCCACCAAAACTGCTCTCTTAAACCCCGATACATCTTGCTACCTCCAGGATGCATAGCGTATGGGCTGCTATGTGCATCTCGAAGAATCCTTTGCCTCAACTCAACATCCTTCGGCATACAAGCTCTCCCTTGAAAACACAAAACACCAGCACCGGACAAACTATAATCCTCTAAACCTCCATTCTGAATCTGCAACCTCCGATCATTCAAACCATCATCCTCTAACTGTTTCTCCTTGATCTGCTCTAACCAGGTCGGCTTGACTTGCAATTCCGCCAAAAGACTTCCATCGTCATATAAGCTAAGACGAGAAAACATCGATCTTAAGTCTGATACAACCTTACGGCTCAACGCGTCTGCCACCACGTTAGCCTTGCCCGGATGGTACTCAATCGAACAGTCGTAGTCCTTCAACAACTCAATCCATCTGTGCTGCCTCAAGTTTAAATCCTTCTGAGTCAAAAGATACTTAAGACTCTTGTGATCCGTATAGACTATCGACTTCTCTCCATACAAATAGTGTCTCCATATCTTCAGAGCAAAAACCACTGCAGCTAATTCCAAATCATGCGTCGGATAGTTAACCTCATGTGGTCTCAACTGTCGAGATGCATAAGCCACTACCTTCCCTTCCTACATCAGAACACATCCCAAACCAGTATGTGATGCGTCACAGTCAACCGTGAATTCCTTGCCTGCCTCACGTTGAATCAAAACTGGAGCTTCAGTCAGAATCTTCTTCAACTTGTCGAAACTTCCTTGCTACTTCTCGGTCAACTCAAATGGGACTCCTTTTCTCAATAACTTGGTCATAGGTGCGGCGATCAAAGAAAATCCTTCCACAAATCTTCGGTAATACCCCGCCAGACCTAGAAAACTCCGAATCTCAGCCATTGACTTAGGCGGCTTCCAATCCAATACTGCCTCAATCTTCCGAGGATCCACTCTAATCCCCTCAGCTAATACTACATGACCCAAGAAAGTCACCTCCTTAAGCCAGAACTCGCATTTACTAAATTTGGCATAAAGCTGCTTTTCCCTCAAAATCTGCAACACTACTCGCAAATGCGCATCATGCTCCTCCTCTGACTTTGAGTATACCAAAATATCGTCTATAAATACCACAATAAACTGATCCAAAAACTGCTGAAATACCCGATTCATCATGTCCATGAATGCTGCCGGCGCGTTAGTCAACCCAAACGGCATTACCAGAAACTCATAGTGCCCATACTGAGTGCGAAATGTCGTCTTGTGGATATCAGCCTCTTTCACCTTCAGCTGATGATATCCAGACTTTAAATCAATCTTGGAGAAAACCGCTGCCCCCTTAAGCTGATCAAACAAGCCATCTATCCTCGGCAAAGGATACTTGTTTTTGATCGTCAGCTTATTCAACTGGCGGTAGTTATTACACATCTGCATCGTACCATCTTTCTTCTTGACGAAGAGTACAGGCGCTCCCCAAGGCGAAACACTAGGTTGAATGAAACCTCGATCCAACAACTCCTGAATCTGAGCCTTCAATTCCCCTAATTCCTTTGACGCCATCCTATACGGAGCAATAGACACTGGTGCAGTTTCGGGTAACAGATCTATACCAAATCAACTTCACGATCCGGAGGCAGTCCCGAAAGTTCTTTAGGAAATACGTCAACATATTTCTTTATCGTTCGAACATTCCCCACATTAGACTCCTTAGCCTCCAACGCACAGACATGGACCACAAATGCCTCACAGCCCTTCCTGACCAACTTCATAGCTTTCAACGCAGATACCACATTTGATAGATAATCTCTTCTATTACCTATCATGACCACCTCTTCGCCCTCAGCTGTCTTCAAAACCATGCGCCTAGCAGCGCAATCCAAACTTGCTTGGTACTTGACCAACCAATCCATCCCAAGAATCAGATCAAACTCCCCAAATGGCAGTTCCATCAGATTAGCTACAAACACTACCCCTTGAAGTTCTAGGGGTACATCTCTATACAGCTTATTTACTTCTACAGGGTGACCTAGAGGGCTAAGTACTGTCATCTTCCTAGAAGTAGTCTCAGAGTCTAAGTTCATGGTCTCTACAATGCTACTAACAACATACGAATGTGTCAAACCCACATCTATCAAAGCAGTATATGGTACACCAAAGATTAAGAACGTACCGGTTATGACGTCTGGTGCGTCGCCCTCCTCTCGACGTCTCGCTACATACACCAAACCAGGCTGTCTTGCCTCAGTGTTGCCAGCGCCTCTGCCAGATTCTCCGCGGCCTCGACCAGAACCATTACCTCCTCTACCATTACCACGACCTCTCTGCGGTGGCGGTCCCTCCTTTCTGAACTGAGCACGACCTTGACCCTCAGACTGATTCCTGGGTAGCTTACATGGACAGTCTCTCACACGATGATCCAGTGAGCCACACTCGAAACATCCTTTCCCTCCGGTCCAACATTCGCCCCAATGAGATTTCCCACATCAGTTACACTGTGTCTTTGGTCCGATTAGCGATAATGTGCCTCTCGCATCGATTCGGCCCACTCTGCCTAGCCCTCTTCTGAGAATTACCGGCTGACCCGGATGATCCATAACCTCTCTTATGCTTATTCCGGTCGTGACTCTGCCTTACAGATTCCTTTATCCCCTCAGATATCTTAGCCTTATCCACTAGCGCAGCAAACTCTCGCTCCTGATGTGGAGCAATCAGCAATCTCAGCTTGTCCCTCAATCCATCCTCGAACCGGACACATCGCTCGTGCTCTGAAACCACGATACCTTCAGCATACCGGCTCAGTCTTAAAAATTTTGCCTCATATTCAGATACGGACTTACTTCCCTAGACCAAACTCAGAAATGCCTTACACTGCACATCAATGTAATTAGACCCAACATATTTCTTTTGATACGCTGCCTTAAAATAGTCCCAAGTGAGATCCTCCGCCACAGCACTATTCCGCACCGTGAGCCACCACTGATATGACTCATCTCGAAGAAGCGACACTATCCCTTTCAGCTTTTCTTCAGCATTCAGATCCAAATCGTCCATGATTCGCTCCGTCGTCTCTAACCAATATTCGGCCGTACTGGGAGCCACACCTGAAACACCTCGAAATACTTTAGCTCCATTGGCTCGAAGTCGCTCAGGTACGGATTTTCGAGCTCCCGTGCCTCCACTTAATCCAGCTACCCTCTCAAGGACTCGCAGCACTGCTTGAGACACTGCATCATCCCCCGTTTGATCCTGACGCTCAACTCCAACCGCTGATGGTGGGGGTGGTGGTACCTCATTTTCGGATCCTTGACCAGACCTCACTGGTTCAGACACAGCCATCCTACCTCGACCGCGTCCACAAGTAATACGACCTCGACCTCGACCTCGAGTACTCATGTCTAAAGTCTCGACTTATCTGATTTAAAAGTTTTATGCATTAGTCATAATTCCACTTTCTTTAAAACACAGTTTTATGAAAAAATTTAATAAGAGGTTGTTTATAAGTACATCCAACCTATAGTTTTGGGTCTCTAAAGTAGTTCCTACTACTATACAGTCATATCATCATCATCATATCATCAAAATCAATAGTTTGAGGTACTTACCAGGGCGAATCGGTGCCGGAGACTCGGTGCCATGCCTTTCCAACCATATAATTTAAACAAAAACATTTTTAAGACCATACTTTAAATCATTTTGGGCCTCGAGCCTACAGCCGAGCTTTTGAACTTGGCTCTGATACCAATTTGTAACACCCCAAACCCGGTCAATACGCCATGACCGAATCTGGCATGTTATAGAGGAAAACATTTTGAAGTAAACGACTTAACGATTTAAATTTTTGTGAAAAACTCTTTGTTGTTCTATGTTTGTAGAAATCAGATGTATAATAAGTTAAAAACTGATAATTTACTTTGAAATTCTGGAAATAAATCTTTAAAACTTAGCTACAGATCCATATAGAAAAATCTTTTAAAATTTTAAAAGAAACCCAAGCGATTATTTTGAAAACCGTTTCTAATTGAAATTTGGAAACTTAAGTTTTGGAAAATAGTTTAAGTTATCGAAAACACTTAAAATGTTAAATATTATCAAATGATTTATGTTACCCGATGGTAACGTTTTGAAAACCATCGCGTTTTGTAGTTTAGAAAACTTTATACTCAAATTATTATATCAACCATGTAATTTATAAGCCGTATTTAAAACAAATCCAAAGCATATAAACATTCCAAAAACATAATTAAAGAGGCCTTATTACAAATCCATAAAAAAATGGAAATCAAATTAAAATAAAGTACCCAAATGGAAGTTCATGTAAAACCAATTTTTATTGCATGGCCTCCTCGAGTTCATCCGGCTCCTTATCCGCGAATTTACGAATCACCTGAAAAGGTAAGGGAGAAGGTGAGTCACCAAGACTCAGTTGCATAATCCCTCTCCGGGGTAAATGCCACATTCTTACACAAATTATAACCAAGCAATGTATACATATGATGCACCCAACCTAGCCATCCATAACTCCTTTTTCTACCCCGTGTGGTACCAAACCACTGGTGGTGCCAAACCACTGGTGACCCAAAGTCACGATATCCAATAATGTGATGCCAAATCACTGGTGACCCAAAGTCACGAATAATCAAGTTGTGGGGCCAACCCACATGTGATACCAAATCACTGGCGACGATCCCAACACATCAAATGTGGGGCCAACCCATGGTGGTGTGAAACCACTGGGACGAGTCGCTATGAGGTGCCAAACCTCTGGTGTCCCAAAGACACGAAATATCAACGATCCAGGTGTGGGGCCAACCCACGTGTGATACCAAATCACTGGCGACGATCCCAATACATCAAATGTGGGGCCAACCCACGGTGGTGTGAAACATCTGGGATGAATCACTATGAGGTGCCAAACCTCTGGTGTCCCAAAGACACGAAATATGTGGTACCAAACCACTGGAGGTGCCAAACATCTGGTGTCACAAGGACACGGATATCAAATCTTCCCCCTCCTCTCATATCGCCCATACCAATGCAATAGATAAACAAATCATGTCATTATACTTTGATATGAATATATAACCAATATATATGTATATCGTAGATCGTGATAATTAACAACATATAGCAACATCATATCGAAACGGACTTACCCGTATCCATGCTCATACCCATCAAGGTATCATATCAAGGTCTCATAGTTTTCGGCTTTAACAACATGAATAGTTATTTAACACATATATACATATTACCGAGTTATAAAGTGTGTAAGGTACACACCTTTCACCAACGCAAATACTAACTTCCAAAGATCTGATCTACCGAACTAGATCACCCTGTCCTACATTCGGCCAAACCACAAAACTATAATCAAGACCATTCGGCCAACATCACACCTTAATCCCAATAGCCTTATGCTTTTCATCCTCAAAAAGAATAATGAATCATGAATCCTTACCACTTGACTTACCAACTTCGATTGCTAGAGAAGTAGGCTTAGATCGATTGCTTCCAAAATCCCAAAGAGCCTAAAAGAATGATCGATTCCTAACAATGGTTAGAACTTTGCAAACAAATGCCCAAAGATTCGGCCTTTGTCCACAAGAAAACGACTTAGAAAGGAGAAAGAAATAACGGAAATAAGGCCATGAACACTTACCTATCTTCCAAAACCGATTGAAGAAAACCCAAAGATTATCTACCCTTGATGATATTTGGCCAATATAACACCAAAAGAGAGAAAAAGATTCGGCTATGGTGGAGTAAAAAGAAAGGAAAAAATAAAAGTGAAAGTGAAATAGGAGAAGGATAATTCAGAAATGGAAGAAAGAAGAAAATAGAATGATAATGGATGTTTTTAACTTTGAACAAAAAAATGAAAGAAATGGGATTTGGGAAGGAGGAAGATTCGGCCAAGAGGAAGTGAAAAGGAAATGTGGTTTTTTGAGCAACTATCAAAAGAAAGAAAAGAGAGAGATGGGAGAAAGAGTTTCGGCCAAACACCTAGTTTGCCGAAAAGAAAAGTGCACAAAAATGCAAAATGTGGTTTCGGTTTCAAAAGGGAAGTAAGAGAAAGAAATTAGAATTTGATTCAAACACAAATGAGAGCTAAATCAAAAGAAAAATTGCACAAAAATGCCTAAGGTACATTCGGCCAAAGAGGGAGTTTTTGGAGAGGAAGAGAAAAATGCCAAATGATGCACAAAATGCTAAAGTTGGCCAACTATTTCCCCAAACTTCCTATCAACATTCGGCCACCCCCCCAGCCACACATGCCGTCCACATTCATGCACAAATGGCCATAGGAGAGTTTCCAAAACAACTCCCTTAAGCCAAGCCTTATGTCCCCCCATCCTTCCATAAACCTTAAGATTCCTTTCCCAAAGTACAAACTTTCCTAAACCAATATTCAACTTGCCAAAAGTTGAAAGTCCAACCTTCCATAACTAGAACTTGACCTACACTTAATGCTAGGATGCATAAAAATAAAATCCTTAATATGCCTTCCATGCTACTCGAACCACTTCCCTCAAGCAACCATCCATGCGCCATAACCACCTTGCCACTAACTCCTCATGTGCTAGAATTTAACACTTAAATTAACATAAGTGTCAAGTTCACTTAATTCACTTTACTAAATTTTCAATACTAAAAAATTATTCTAGCTTAGCTAATAATTCCAAGCCTTCACACAAATATACTAAGCACACAATAAACATCCTATCCGAGCTAACACAAGTAACAAAATGATACTCTAATTTTTTAGGATGTTACAGAGTTAGTATATCATTCCACTGTTTATTAACAGATATTTTATGAAGACAGATTTAAGAGTGGTTTTCAAGAATCGAATTCCTAATGTCTCAATTTCTATAGTCTTAAGTCTTATAGCTAGCAGTTATAATACACTAAATCTAATAGTTTCTTTCTAAAATCATTTCATGATGTCAAATAAAGTTAGAAGACTTACAGATTTGGTGCCAAACTCGGGTGCCATGCTTCCAGAAAGACATATTTTCTAAACCATTTTTCAAGCAAGTTTTGAAACATTTTCGAACCCATTCCACAGCTGAGTTTTGCAATTCGGCTCTGATACCAAAAAATATAACACTCTAAACCCGGCCTAGACGTTATGACCGGATCTGGCATGTCACATGGAATGGTTGTTAAAGAAATTACGTGTTCGTTAAAACTTCAAGTTTTGTTGCTTATGGAAAAAAATATTTTTTGTTTTATAATTCTCTTACAAAAACATTAGGGTTGCTGTTTTCAGAGACTTATAAATAATCAAATCCGATGATTTTCAAAAAAAATGTTATTTTGAAAAGAGTTTCAGGAAGTTGAGAAGCTAAGCGATTGTTTAGAGAAGTTGTTCGTTGTAAATGTTGCATATCTTTTGAAAAATATTCTGTGTTTCGTTGTTTGTTTTAAAACTCGATTTACTCAATTCCCATCTTAAAAAAGTTTGGGTTAATTGAAAACTGCCTTTGTTATGAAAATTGAATTTGAATATTTGCAAAAACGTGATATTTTGGAAACAATTATTAGTGTTTAGGAAACCCCGTATTGAACGTTTAATAAAAGATAGCAGCCGAATTAAAAGTTAAAAACCAATTAAAATCCCAGAGGCCTTATTACAGAACATAATCCCAAATTAAAATGAAATTTAAAAGAAAGTAAAACTTAATTTACTAAAGTAACGACGTATGGCCACCACAGAGTCCACCCCGGCTCCAAATCCTCAAAGCTAGGGATTACCTACAAAATATTAAATAGAGGGGGTGAGTTACGAGAACTCAGTGTGTAATCCCCTAAACGAATGTTAACTGGGCTCGAGCCCATTCAGATACAAATTTGGGCCTTAGCCATTACGAAATCAAACTGGGCGAAGCCCATATGGAAACTAATTGGGCCTGAGCCCTTTTAGCATGGTAGAACAGATAAATTCATGCAATGCAATGCAATGCAACCCAACCCAACCTAATAATCCATCCGCGACACAGCACCCGTTCCAGCCAGAACACACCAGTGGGTATTTCTACAATCAACCCTCATCCGTTACAGACCTCGATGGCAGTCACACTGCTCATCGCTGAAATTGTGGCAGTGCCACCGAAATAATGTGACAAAGTCACTGAAATAATTTGCAGAGCCACCAAATTATGTGGCAGAGCCACCGAAATACACTTCCCCTTTCATCAATACAATATCCCTTTCCCATGCAGCATGTTATATCATCATAATGTGGTGAATGCATACATATGTCAATGTACATCATATAATCAGAGCACACATACAATCATGCTAGTTTATCCAAATGGTATAGTCATAAATTTTACTTACCTAGTATATCTCCAATCTTACCCCCAGGGTATCTCAACTGTATTCCCGTTAAGGGTATTTCGGCTTTGAGCCAACACATAGTATAACGTAAAAAAATGAAATAAAGGTGTGAAATTACACACCAGATTACGCGAAGAACTAAACACTCCTGATCACTGTCACCCTCACTAGCGTGAACAACAACAATTTGCCTATCCCAAGCAGATGTTGGCTCCCTACCACAACCGGCGAAAAATCCCGAATCGCTGACACCTTACGCTATTTGAACTTGGGAGCAGAGACTACGAGTCCACTCCCCTCAAGCTCACTTAACGCAACCTCCTTAGGTCGGCTAGCCCTCGCCTCCATGAAGAAAGTCTCGATCAGAATATGTCAAAACTCTAAGGTTGAAAGCGACAACACACCACACTACTTACGAAGAATAACGGCACTTTTTCGCTATACCCGAATGTTGGTTACTAGGTTGAGTCCCTAAATAACACATGAGTTAGGACCATTGTTCCAAAACAAAATATTAAGAAACAGCCTTTCGGCCTAAATGAAACATGAAGGAGGCATCCATCCATCCCCCCTATTCAGCCTTAAAAGAAATCTCAGCAAAGTAAGGGAACTTTCTTCTCTAATCGATTAAGGGTACACTTACCAAGGTGCCACAAAAATGATAGATGCACAACCCGGAATTCGGCTTCTACACAAAAGAAAAGTGAACGAATACACCAAATGGAGAAAGTCTCAGATTCGACCTTAACCATAAAAGCAATAAGGTAAGATATTCGGCTTTAAGGTAAAGCTCAAAGAAGGAAAAGATGGAATACAAAGTTACCTTGTGCTGACAACAGTGGTGAAAAGCCAAAATAGATTCGGTAGAAGATAGCCCTTCATGCCTTAGCCTACTCAAGCAACACCGGTTTAAAATGGAAAGAAACAGAGGTTCGGTTAGTGAAGAAAGAAATAGAGGATCAAAGAAGAAAAGAAGAAGAAGTAGAAGAAGTAGAAGAGGTAGAAGAAGGGAGATTCGGCTTTTGAAGAATTGGAGAAAGAAATGAATAGAAGAAAACACCACAGAAGAAAAAGGGGTTTCGGCTATAATGTGCACAGAGAAAAAGATGAGAAAAAGGAGAATAGCAACTAAAGGATTTGGCAAAGAGAGTAGAAGCAATGTTTTTCCAAAGTGTTAATACCGCAAATGCAAAAAGGGACAAAACTCACATAGCCACTCTTGAAACAAACGGCACACTAATCTCCCACTATCGAAAATGTTACTCAATGATCCCTTACTCTTCCTTATCCTTTGAACGAATTTTTTCCCCTTCACAAGTCTCCTACTTTCGGCTAAACACCCCTTCTCACCTCAATCCCACGATTCCCTCCTTAACTTTCTCCCCACATTACTCTCCACCCACCATTTGAAATATTTGACCAAGTCTCCCCTCTCTCCTACCGAGTTTGATTACCATTCAACCACCTCCCTTGTCTGAGCACAAAAATAAAACCTCCAAGTGCTAACTGTGAGATTTGAACCTCACTTCCCTTGCATGCCTGTTGACGCCATCACCACTAAGCCACACACTCCACTTGTGTTAGCAAAACATAAACAAATATGCTTAACTCCTGCTTCCACTAGCTCTCTCCCCTTAAGTGCCCAAAAAGCAAAATTTTACCAAGGCTCCAACACGACCCTAGACCTCCCCAAGACCCCTAATCACACCCAAACAACAAACTTAGCTAGCCAAACAAACAGAATAGAGCAAAATGCCGAACCCCAAATTTTAGGATGTTACATGGAGTGACAAACAATATAATTGGTATAGGTTTATTAGCTTATTTAGCGAGTAATGAATCAATCGACAATGTTTTTATCATTTTCATTGTCTAAAGCAGTAAGGAAGAAAATTAGATTAGTTTTTTTAATTGATAATTTAAATTTAGTTTATAAACAATTTATTTTGGAATTTGCACTAATGATTTTCGACTCAATTAGATTAGTAATTACTTAACTTATAATTAACTTGATAAACACATTTACCAATTTGGAAATCCCTTGGGTTTGATCATTGGAATACTCGAACTGTTCCATTGTAACACTTATAAATGTCATCATATTATAGTAAATATGCAACTATTTTTTATGTATTTTAACAATGAATAAATAAATAAAGTTAATTTCACATTTTGTGACATCCCGAAATTGGGCCTAGTAGGATTGGGCCCATTGGGCCTTGGGCTTAGGAGTGTTTAAAATTTTGAGAAAAAGAGAATGGCATTATTTCAAGATTGGACTAATTAGGAAGGTGATTTTGGAAAGTTACGAGGTTTCTAGGAAGTTCCGGGTTCAAGTTGGGCCTTAGTATAAATTTTGTGTTTAAGCCTATTAAAGAGAGATAGTAAGTGGCATCAAGGCTTATGGAAATAGGTGGGCAATTTGCTTGCATAAATAAGCAATTAATAAAGAGGTTATGGCATCAAGTGAAGGCATTAAGGGAAGAGGTTCGAATCCCACTTGGTACAAAAATTTTGACTATTTTTTTGTATACTTTCCCGAAGTGTCAGCCAAGATGTATATATGGCAAGGTGTACTTTTTAATTTTGGCAAGGTGGCTAAGGAAATAAGGAAAGGGTGAAGGTAAGGTAAGGAATCAAAAGAAAAAGGGCAAGTAAGGGGAACATGTGGCCTTTTTCAAGGGAAGTGTTATGGAAAGTGTGGTTGGTCAATTTTTGACCATTATTGTCATGGATGTGGACGGTTTTGGCATAGGGAGGGCTTAGCCGAATTTTTCTTTGGCAATTGGTAAAAGCTTTGGTGTTGTTTTTTTGGCCAAAATTCGTATTTGCAACTTTTGTGTCATTTTTATTTTCTCTCCAAATTCCTTCTCCTCCTTGCCGAATCTTCAAGCTTTGAGTGTGCATATTGTTTCTTCATTTCTTCTTGTTGCTGAATGTACCTAAGCCATTGAGATTAAATCTTTCACTCTTTCTCCTTTGGAAAAAAACTGAATCCTCATAAACACTCCTTTTCATCCTTCTTTTCCTTTTTACAAAATTTTACAATCGTTTCTTCTTCCTCTCAAATCCATATCCTCCATAGCCGAATATCATTGTTCATTTTCCTTTATAGCCGAACCCTTCATTTCTTCTTTATCTTTTCTTCTCATCCGTATTAACACTCATTCCTTGATAAATCAGTAAGTGGTTCTCTTCAACATTTTATTTTCTTTCTCTTAATGTCGAATTATGCCTTGGTTTGGGATGGTCATATCGACCGAGAACATCATTTTATCTCTCAAATGAGATCACTCTCCCTTTTGTAGTATTCTAGTGGGAGGCCGAACATCATCCTAGCCTTAAGTCGAAAGGAGAAATCGGATCCAATATTAATAAGGTAAGGAGTCTTATGGACTATTGATACTATTCAATATTCGATTGGTTGCTAACGGAGTAATAATTTGAAATAATCGACTATATGTTTTAGGGACAAATCACTCGATATATTCTACATTTAGACATAGTGGTAAGTGATTCAAGTGTAAGTGATACGAAATCTTTTGAAAATTCAAGGCTAACTTTTGGTTGGTATTGTTCTAGGTCATTGACGAGTGGTTCTTTAGGAAATCAAAATCAAGGTGTGTAATCCTGTACCTTCCATATACATATCTGAAATGGTGTGTAATCTCACAGTTCTCTGAAAGTTTTTACGAAATATTTGGTGAATCGGTCGAAATACCGAAGAAAACCAAAAACCGGCATCCGTGATTGCTCGGGCGTGCGTATGATCGTAGTGGTAATCGTATTTTGTAATAAAACAGTTTCAGTTAGAAGCAGTGGCATGTTTTTGAAAAATTACGAAAAATAGGAGAAAAGGAATTAGAAAGTGAATAAGATATTAAATTAAATCTTACTGTATCTATTTTAATATGGACGAAACGGAGAAGGAAAAAGAATTTTATATTCTGAGATATGTTAATTTTAACAAGACTAGTTCTGAATGACTTCGTGGCTCCCTAATCTGTCTTGGTAAAATCAGATAAAATTGTACAAAGTGGATTATGAGTTAAAAAGTATATGTATAGATTCCATAGTGAGCCTATTTTCAATAGGAATAAGTGGGAGCAGTATATGAAAACCGTACAGTGAGATATTTGAAATTAAGTTAAGAGAGGTCAGAATCATTGGATAGTGAAACAAGGGAAATTTAAGGAATAAACTGTAATAATTGGTTAAGCCAAAAATTTTGGAAAAACTATAGTAAGAAGATATATGAGTCTAGTTTCAAGAAAAATTTACGGATTTAGATTTCAAGATTCCTAACTCAAGTTATAGTCAATTTAGTCAGTACGACGCAGATGGATAGTTTAAATTTTTAAGCCCAAATTAGTAGTTAAGTCTGGATTGCGAAATTACCGAATTACGAAAATGCCCTTACGGGTCGAATTATGGAAATGCCCCTAATGGGCAGATTTGCAAAAGTGTTAATGGGCCGATTTGATATATATTGCCTTAATGGGCCTATTTGATAAATTGTTACAATGGGCCAAATTGAGATATTGCTTAATAGGCCGATTTGATATATTGCTTATTGGGCCAATTTGATATTTTGATAAATGGGCCAATATGATATTATGGCTAGATGGGCCAATTTGATATTTTGCTAAATGGGCCAATCTGATATTATGGCTAGATGGGCCAATTTGATAAATTATTATAATGGGCTGTACGTTTGTAATGAATATCCGAATAAAGTACTGTTGTTATATTGTAAAAATCATGAATTGCTATGCATTATATACATGATTTTGCATGGGATAGGATAATACCGAAGAGAAGTTCTCTTGGCTCTACCACATATTTTGGTGGCTCTGCCACAAATCTGTATAGTGGGAATGCCACGTATATTTTGTTATCCTGGTGGCTTGTCCATAATTAAATTTGTTATAAAAGGCATGATGAGTACGATTGGTGTGTTGGTGAGGTGGGTTGACTTGATCCCCACAGGATTGTTGGTTGGTACGGGTGGTGTGTAGCGGATGGATTATCAGGATTGGTATAGGAATTGCATTTCATTCACATGATAAAATTGATACATTATTTTGTAAATGGGCTTAGGTCTAAATTTTGCTAAATGGGTTTCGGCCCAATGGATAATGGTAAGGGGATTACACACTGAGTTCTTGTAACTTACCCCCTTTCTCTTATATCTTTCAGGTAATACTCAGTGACGAGGACTTGGGGCCATGGATGACTCGGTAGAGGCCATACTTCAGAAATGGTGTTTAATTTTGAACTTTAGATTTCTATTTCCGTTCACTTTACTATTTTGGGTTTTTATGTTGTAATAAGGCCTCTGGAGTATTTTATTATTTACTTTATGTTTGATATACTTATTTTCTTACTTAAATTGTTTTAAATGAGAATTTTCTAAAAACTTAATTAAAGGTTTTCCAAAATCGATTAACAAATGGATTTCAAAATAAACTTTTACAAATACTTTCAAAAGACTCAGATTCTCTTTCAAATTTTCAACATCATTTTCAAAAGTCACGGTTTTATAAGGTTATTAGTTCAAATTTTTTGATTTATCAATCAATCTTCGAGGTTAGTAGTATTTATCAAATATTTCAAATCAAACTTGTTTCCTTGATTTTTAACAAAGCAATACCGATTTTAGTACGAATAAAAAGGGTTGAACATGTTTTGCTCGTGTGACATACCATATCCGCTCGTAACGCATGGGCCGGGTTTGGGGTGTTACACATTTCACTGTTTTTGTCTTTCATGTTCTGCATACATAGCAAAATTCTGACAAACAAATATTTGCTCATTGATTGTCTAAGTTCAAACTAATGATAAGTGGCACTGTAAGAACGTTTACATTGTGAGAAATACAACTTACTTCATTAGATAATCTAAACGCGTCCGTAATCCGGTAAAAGAATCAAAATGAACATTTGATTCAAATACTTATAAGGATTATTATGACGTCTACAATTCCTATTAGAGAGATGACTAGTCTTGGCTATCGGAGCAGTTGACTCCACGAGTAGAGACACAAATGTATTCATTGGAAGAATGATACATTGGACTTGACCCAAGATGAATTAATTTTGAATCCATTTGTGAATTAATTCACTTGTGAAATTCATGGTATGATTTATCTAAATCCAGAGTTAGTCACTGACCATGTGTATGTATCTCATGTGCTTTGATAAAAGTGAAGGCTTATGCTTTAAAGATGATCGGGCTCACAAGTGGTATGTTGGGTACATGAGTTGTGTATGGCATGACTTTACTAGGAACAATGGAATTCATAACTCGATTAAAGAGTTAACGATATCTTCTCATTGGCATTGTGTGGATTGATAAATATGGAACACGGTCATGGGTTGCTTGTTCTTGAACAAGCAATTTATTATAATCATTTGTTAACAGTGATCATATTAATTATTAACAAGACACAATGGTGACAATTAGATAAAATAAGATTGTATTGAGTGAACAAATTTAACTCAAAGGAATCAAGGATATCCTATTACATACAAGACAGGGTCATTGGAAAAAGTAGTTGGATGAATTGCTTTCGTAAAGAGTACACAATAAGGAGTTTTCAATCATAACACTTCTTCTAGACTGACTCCATGATTAAGTAAATTGCGAATTATCAAAACAATACTTCTAGATAATTACAATTACTAATGTAACACCCCTTACCTGTGTTCGAAGCCAAAACTGGATACGAGACATTACCTAACTCAACTTGTTTAAATATGATGTTTTGGGCTATGAATTTTTGTTTCGTCTTAAAAAATTTTAATTCAAACCCATAACATACTCATCCTAGGCCTACGAGGCCTTAAACATACTTCCAAAAGGTTTCGGGAATTAATTGGAAACTTTTATGCATTTAAATTTTTTTCCCTAAACAAGGGCCACATGCCCGTGTTGTTCAAGGGACACACCCGTGTGCCCTTGAGACATGCCCGTGTTTTTCACCCGTGGTCGACACTGACTTATTTCATACGATTGGACACATGCCCGTGTCCCTCACACGGCCTCGACACGCCTGTGTCTTAGCCAGTGTGCCAAAACCTTGGCATTCTATTTATGATGTCATCATCTTACTATGGTCACACGGCCAAGGAACACGCCCATGTCCTTAGACCGTGTGTCGAATTAAATTCCTAACTTCAGGTGTAAACTTCACACGGCCTGGGCACATGCCCATGTTCCTAGCCGTGCCTCCCACACGGTTGAGACACACGGCCATGTCTCTGCCCGTGTGTTTACTATTGAGCATACTAACTTGCAATTCTAAAATGCAAGGGGACACACGGCCAATTAACACGCCCATGGGGCTGACCGTGTGTCACACACGGCCTAGACACACACCCGTGTGTTGTAACAGACCAATTTTGACCCAAATCGGAACGATGGTTTCGGGACCACGAATCCGAGCCTGATAAATGTTTTAGTATTATATCTTATGTCTATTATATGTGAATTTATGTGTGTGAAAGTCTCGTAGAAGAATTTAACCGTTTGAGTGTTTGATTGGCAAAAAGGATTAAATTGCTAAGGTGACCAATGTTGTGAGCATGAAATAAAAAGGGCAAAGTGACTTGTTTATTAAACTTAAGGACTTGCATGTCAAATTCCCCATAATTAATATGGTGGACGGTAAGCATGCAACATAAATTCCATTTTTATTTTGTATGATATTTTTAAGGCATTATTATATTAAAAGCATGCCAAGAATATTATGTTTTCTAAGTATATATTAATTAAAGTAATATTATAAGGTAAGCATGCTATATTATGTATTAATAGATAAAACAAAAATAAAATATTTCTCTCACTTGCTTCATCTTCTTCACGAACACAAAGGGGAAAGAAAAGAAAATTTAAGCTTCCATAGTTTCTGTCATTGCATGTCTCTTTAAGGTGAGTAATTTCCCTTAGTTTTTATTAATTCTAACAAATTTGAGGTTATTGTCTTGTATACTAACTAGATCATACTCAAATTCTTGAGTTGGTGGTGATAGCCGAATGTTGCCTTGGGTGGAAATTTAGTTGTAAAAAAAAATTATTAATTGTGGAACTTGTTGCAAGCATGTAAGATTAATGATATTTTTATTTAGAATTTGTTGAATAAAGCTTGGTATAAGGACGTAGGAATAGAAAGAAAATTTATGAATGTGTTAAATAGCAAATAGGTGGAATAAATGAGTTGAAAGAAGGGCTGTGAACATTCGACCCTTCATAGAGATGATTTATTTTTGAACATTCGACCCTTCGTTTAAAATTGAGGTAAGAAATACAAATGCCGAGTGCTCCATGATATTTAATGGTACATGCCGAATGAAATACTATTATATATATATATATATATTGGATTATGTATTTGGTTGAGTACTTGGAAATTATATAAGTTGTATATGCATGTAATTATTGATGTAATTACATTTAAATTACTGAATGTAAAATGGTGTGAGATTTAAATCATGTAAAAACCGAATGTGCAGTAAAGCATGTGTTCAATTAATGTGTTAAAATTAGATGATTTGAAGTGAATGGAATATAAGTTAAATCAAATCTTGAGTTGTAGTATAATAATCATCGGATATTAAGTTATGTGCAATTTGTTTTGAGTTGAGCAAATGGATAGGGTGTATATGAATAAAATTTACTTGACATTTTTAGATCGGGAACAAAAAGAGAAAGAACAAGATCGAGGAAAAACAAAGGTTCTCGAATAGCCGATTTACACGGCCTATCGACAACCAAGGTAAGTCCTTAAGCTATATTATATTGAAGAATTAGTTATGAATCTATTGTATGAAAATGTTTGATAAATTTTAGTAGATATTCATGTTAGAGCCGAATGTATATAAGCCTATTAGAATGGTTTCGATTATTTGATGTAAATAAGACAAAGTAATTTCAATATGTGATATAGTTATGAAAAGTGTTAGCAATGATTGATTGTATTAATGTGTTTCGGGCTTTTACGCCTAGCAGGCCTAGTGCCGGTGATTTATTTCAGGCTTTACGCCTAGCAGGCCTTGTGCCGATGTTACTTATCGGGCTTTACGCCTAGCAGGCCTTGTGCCGGTGTTACTTATCGGGCTTTTACGCCTAGCAGGCCTTGTGCCGGTGTTACTTATCGGGCTTTTACGCCTAGCAAGCTTAATGCCGGTGATGTATTTGACAAAATAGAAACCGAAATTGTGTTCAAGGCGAATTAAAGCAAATTTATCGAGTTAATGGTTCAGGTAAGCATGCAAAGCAGGAATGTACTTCTTACTTATTTAAGGCAAGGTAAACCAATGATTCAGTGATTTATTACAAATGGTATGTGTTATGAGTGAAGTATATATATATATATGGTTATAATATGTGTCCTCGGTTTTACTAACGAATGATATGGATACCCGACTAGGTATATTCGGCCACATGGGTGGTTGTGTAATTGATGCCATGTCATAATTATTGAAATTTAAGTATATGAATGTTTGTACCTATGGTTACATGATGACATTTTGGGTTTTGAAAGCTTGATAATAAATATGAATACAAGCATACAAGTTGAATTTTAGTAATTTACATGTTGATATTTGAATGTTATTTTTATTGTGAAATTAGGACTTACTAAGCTAGTAAGCTTAATTGTGTAAATTGTTTCCCCTGTTTTATAGATTAGGTTCAAGCTACAAGCTCGTCGGGATCGTTCGAAAAGTCGCCCACACTATCAATCTATATTTTGGTACTCTTTCATTTTGGTTTTCGAATGAAGGCATGTATAGGAAAGACTTTGTCTTTGTTGTGATGAAAACTTTTGGTTCATGTATATAATAGCCATGCGAATATGGCTAAATTTTTAGTTAAGTATGTTTGTTTGTGCTTTTGATACAAATGTCGGTTTATGTTGGCAATGCTTGTGCATTCTTAATCGAAGTTTAATCGTTTTTGATAAGGAAATGTATGTATGAGAAATGAATCCTTGTATGAGGTATGTGGGTATGTTCGGTCACAAGCTAGTTACTCATAATTTGCAATGAAATAGTTTTTAGTTAACAGCAGTGATGTGATTTTGAAAAATCACCAAAAATTGAATAAGTTGAATTAGAAGGTGAATGAGGTATAGAATCAAAGCTTATTGTGTCTATTTTGGTATGAAAGAAACAGAATAGGCCAAAGGAGTTTTATGTTGTGAGATAATTAAATTTTAGTGAGATTTGTTCTGAATGAATTCGTGAATCCATGTTCTGTCTTGGAAAAATTGTTAAAAATTGTACAAAAATAGTTATGGAACATACTTTATATGCTTAAAATCCTTGATGAGTATATTTTTTATTGAAATAAACAAGAACGTTATTGGAAATTCGTGCTATGAGATAAATGAGTTTTTGTAATGACAGGTCAGAATTGTCAACAGTGAAATAGGGGAAACTTTGATGAATAAACTGTACTAATTGGCCACATGAAAAATTCTGGAAATATTATGGTAAATTCATATATGAGTCTAGTTTCAAGGAAAATTTACGGATCTGAATTTCAAGTTTTGTAACTCGAGTTATGGTCAATTTAGTCAGCATGACGCAGTTTGACAGCTTTAAATTTTTATGTCCCGAACTTATATTCAAGTCTAATAATGCCACATACCCGACTCCGGCGAAGGTGTCGGGTAAGGGGTGTTACATGTGTCTACCCGTGTGGACATGAAAAGGCTATATCCCAAGCCAAATGCCACCCTACATAGCAACCATGCCTATACCAATTCAATTTGGCATAACTCATGACCCTAAAGCAATTCTAAGAACTCAAATCAAAGCATCCACACAACATACACTACATGAATTTCATAATCCTTGAATATATATATAAACTTATCAAGTATTGGCCCAATTCCAATAACCATTTACAAAATGACTTTGATATCATGCATAGCCAACACTTTGGCTAAAAAATACAACCTAACAAAATACCCAAAATCCTATACATGCCATACTCAAAAATAAATCTAATTTGGCTATACGAAAAGTGGTTGATAGTGTGATCCCCAAATCTGATGTCCGCAACTTCTCGAGTTAAATTGGCAATACTACAAGGAAAAAGGAAATGAGAGGGGTAAGCATAAAGCTTAATAAGTTTTCATGAAAATAAATAGCAACAATAAGCTCATAATGACATCAATCCAAAGCATTAGATAACCATTCCAAGTCATAAGCACTTTGCCATACTTACTCATACTTGTTCTTATCTAGAACATACCATGCCACATATCATAAACATTCCTCGTGAATTTCTCACGGGTACTTGTATTCACTCATTCACATGACTTTAATACAATTCTAATATCTATTTCCAAGCAGACCTATTTATCCCAATAAATCACTAAGGATACTCAAAGATGCATATTCATTATCTTTAGCATAAACAAGAAGCCAATGCCAATCCCAGATGTGGTCTCACATGGATCATCTCTGAATACCGATGCCATATCCCGGATATTTTCTTATACGGAACCTCACATCAATATCGATGCCATATCCTGGATGTGGTCTTATATGATTTTTCATATTCAATGCCGAAGCCATATCCCAGATATGGTTTTATACGGGATCTCAATTAGGTGCTAAGGCCATGTCCCCGACATGGTCTTACACGGGACCTTATCCATCTTATGTCTCGATAATATTATACTCACATTCATTATAGTCCTACTGAGACTTCAACATTTCAATTTCTTAGAATATCGTACATCACTATAATGTTAAACATTCTTAAACAATACAAGTATAAATGTTGAATTTATCACATACAAACTTACCTCGATTTCAAAATAAGCTAAATCGTCGATCTAGTCCGAGACTTTATTCTTGCCCTGATCAAGGTTGATTCTTGGTTCTTATTGCTCTATAATAGCAAATTAGCTCGTTTCAACCATCACATTAATAAAAGCATTTTAATAATCATGCTTTGGTAAAAATTACTATTTGCCCTTACACTTTGACAAAATGACCATTTTACCCCTAGGCTTGAAAATCAATTCTAATCAAATTTCTAAATTTAATGAGCCTAGGTGAGCATTTATTTTATCTTATGGCTATCATCAAAACCCAACATTTCACACATTTACTACCAATTTTACAACCTTTGCAAAAGGTTCATTTAAGTGTTTTCATGGCAACACCTTTCACAAAAGTTGTTCATCTAACAACTAAGATTCAATTTCTTCCATAGAAATGCAGCAATTCACATACAAGCTCTCATGGAAAAACCCTGAACTTTTCACCATATTGCAAATTAGTCCCCTCTTTAGAAAGCTTAAGCTTTAGGGACTCCAAAAGTAGAAAAACTATAAAAAATAATCACCAAAAGGACTTACTTGTAAGGAAGATATGTTGCTGAAAATTTCAAGCTCCCAAAATCTATTCTTGCTGAAATTTTCGATGGGTGGAAGAAAAGAAAAATGAAAAGATGATAGTCTTTGCTTATTTTATCTTATTTTATTCATTTAGTCAACTAATGTTACCAACCCTTGTCAAATTTTAATTCCCTTGTCCCCTGGTCGGCCATGACCTCTAGATAGGTCTAATTGCACATTAAAGGCTTCCAATTAAAATTCTATTGCTATTTGACACCTTTAGCAACTAAAATAGAACTTTCGCACTTTATGCGATTTAATCCTTTTTCGCAATTAAGCCTAAAATCGCTAAAATTAAAACACCAAAATTTTCATGCATCTATGTAACATCCTTAAAACGGGGCCTTTGCATTTTATTTGTTGCATGTAGATAGTATGGATGTCATGTTAGTTTGGACTATTTTAGGGTCTAGGCATGAGCTAGGGGTAGGCCAGAGCTGTAGGGGAAATTTGCGTTTGGGCTTCTAGAAGAGGGGAGCTATGTGAGCTGGGAGTTAAAAGTAGTTGTCGGTAAGAGTTGACACAAGAATCCCAGTGGTAAAGTGGCAAGGGAGGTGCCACTTAATCACAAGAGGGAGTGATGCCTCATGTAAGCTGGAGGGCCTTGGTTCGAGCTGCAAGAATCCCTTTGCTACATAATATTTTTGACACCAAGGCTAGGGAAGAGTTGTGCTCAGGATGGACACTGGTGGATATGTGTTGAAGGAGTCAACACTTTGAATTGGTGGAGAAGAGAAAATGTAGGGATTTGAAACATTCAAACGGATTTGAATGAGTGGTCAAGAGAAATTTGTGGAGATGGACATGGGAGCTCAGAGTTGGCCGAAACTTGAACTCTGGATAGGAAAGGAGCAATCGATTTTGGGTGCTAGTAAAGGGGGTGGCCGAATGTGGTAGGCCTTGGTGAAGTGTGTATTTTTGGCTGGTTATGGGGCATTTGGAACTCTTTTTGTCCCATTTTCTTTTGGTGCCGATTTCTCATTTTCTTTCCTCTCAAAGCCATAGCTGAATTCTTCTACTCTTCCTCTCATCTTGTGTCAAAACTGAAACCATCACCCCTCCCTCTCTACTGACTTCTTTTCTTTCCCTTCTTTTGGATCTATAGCCGAAACCTACATTGCCCTTTACTCCTCAACTTCGTTCATCTTCCTTGTCTATAAGCATCAAAGCCGAATACCCTTGGCCATACTATTCCTTCTCCATAGCTGAATCTCCTTACCATTCTTCCCCCTCATTTCTTTTCAATCTTTTGAGGAGTCGAACCTATTTCTTATATTTTCCTTCTTCCCTATTTGGGTACTCTCATGCCGAAACCTCAAATCCCATTCCTTGTTTCTTCTTTGCACCTCTCTTTTTCTTGTCATCCGAAACCTGTGGAAGCTTCAACCCTTGCCGAAAACTCATTAAATTTTCACTCTTCTCTTTTAACCTTTGGCCGAATATCATCTGCTAAAAGATCCCCCTTCGATTTCTTCTTCCTCTTTGCATAACTGGAACACTTCCAGCATTTGGGTAAGTACTTGGCACTATGGCCGAATCTCTTCCATCTCTACTCCCTTCCCTCTATCATTTTCTATAGGGAGAAAAGCCAGGATCGGACATCTGTTTTGGGTAGTTCTTTAGCTGAATCCCTTTGGGCTCTTATAATCGGTTCTTTGGTTCTTGTAACAGCAGATCGTCGTTATCTACTCTCTTCTACTCTCAATCGAATTTGCTAGTGTTGTGGTAAGTGACCCTGCCATTCAATCTTTTCTTATTGCGTTAAATGCTGAAGGCAGTAATTAAATCTTGTAGATCTTGGCCGATTGAAGGGTGTTAAGGAAGGCTTGGTGTTAGTCGACTGGGTACTCGCTCAGTGCTTTGGTCTAAGTCACTGAATCTCCGGGATTTGGCAATCTAGGTAAGGGATTTGTTCATTCGAGTTTTATATCTCTAGTTGTCGTTATTTCGTTGCTTTAATCTGAGTTAGTGACTAAGGTGTGTTATGCACTCGAAGGCTAGCCAATCGTTAGGAGGGGTTGGATCTGAGACCCCAGCCCCTAAATTCAAAAAGAGGGCGGTGTCGGCTGTTTGCATTGGCCACCTGGGTGTGGGCCGGCATCTGAGCAAAATAGTATGCAGATAGCAGTAGTGTGGGTTGATGACAGTGTCGACGTAGAGAGCGTCATGTTATGAGTAATCGGGTGTGTAACTCTTACACACTTCGTAAGTTCATATGTTATTATTTTGTGATTTGTCAAAAGCCAGAATAACTGTAGAAATCGATGTGTTACCCATGTGGGTAAAAGCGAGGATGTCGGGTAAGTTTGTTGTGGCTGTAAATGATATTTACTTATGTTAAAATCTGCCAGTGCCATGTTATTTAACGCATGTTATTTTATATGTTAAACTTGTTCATACCTGACTGTAAGCATGTGCATGAAAAACGGGTAATGAGAGGGGGGAAGGTATGATTTCAGACTGTCACCAGTGGTTTGGTACTACACAGTGGGTTGGCCCCGCTTGTTATAATATTGTTACTAAGTCTCAGTGGTTTAGCACCACCAGTGGTTTTCTACCACATACATCAATCTATGTGACTCATCCTAGTGGTTTGGTACCGCAGTGGGTTGGCCCCACATATCGATACGGGATTGTCATCAGTGGTTTTGTACCACAATGTGGGTTGGCCCCACACATATTATTTGTGACTAGGGTCACCAGTGGTTTGGTACCACATATATTATTTGTGACTTCAGTCACCCGTGGTTTGGCACCACCAGTGGTTTGGCACCACAGGGGGTAGATTTGGGAGTTACGGATGGTTAGGTTTTGGGGTTGCATGGCATGCATGTTCGCTTATGAAATTGTGTAAGGGATTATAATCTTCGTGATGAGGATTTACACACTGAGTCTCGTTGACTCACCCCTTCCTTTACATTTTGCAGATAACCCCTAGATCGTGGATGTGGAGCCGGGAGGGACTTGAGGTGGCCATGCTCAACATTTTGCCTTTTTTTTATTGGTTAATTTCGAATTTGCTTTGCTTTTAATTTCAGTTTTTGGGTTTTGTAATAAGGCCACTAAACTATTACTTTTGGGGATTATTTATTTAGGCAAATACTTTGAAATTCCGTTAAAACACTAAAGCATGTTTAAAAGAAAAATAACCTGTAAAATGAATGTTTTCACAAAATTTAATAAATTTCAGGATTTTTCCAAAATATCACCATCGGGTATTCCACAAACATGTAATAATATCAAGTCAACACGGTTTCCTTAAAAACTAAGTTTTGAAATGAACACAGCAACTTCCCTTAACCAACTCGACTTTTCATGAAGTCAAAAGTTTTCTTAGAATAAGAGACGACAACTTGTTTCCCAAAAACATTTCTTTACAAATTAAGTCAACAACTTATTTTCTTCAAGGACGGTTTTCCCTGTGACAGCTCGGATTCAGTCGTAGCATTTTGACCGGGTTTGGGGTGTTACAATTTTGGTATCAGAGCCTGGTTCAAAAGCTCGACTGTGGGCCTGAGGCCCAAAATGTTTTCAATAAGGGGTTACAAAATGATTTTGGTGGAAAATGCATGATTTGGGAAAGCATGGCACCTGAGTCTCCGGCACCAATCTGCAACGGTAAGTTCCCTAACTGCTGCTTTTATGGTTTAAGTAATTGTGATATGGATGCTAGTAATAGGAAATTTACTTTAGAGACTGAAACCCGTAGAGCTGTGTGAACTTTGCGAGAAGAACTACTATAATGAAATGTTTATAAAATTGTGCTGTAATAAAAAGTGGAAGAAGACTAACTCATAGAATTTTTAAATCATATTAATTCGGGAACGGTAGTCATGAGCACTCGAGGACGTGGGCGTGATACGCGTGGTCATGGTAGAGGTAAGATGACTGTGTCGGAACCGATAGGGTCTGGCCATGGGTCAGAAAATGAGGTACCACCGTCGCCAGCTGTGGGCGCGGAGTTTTAGGATCAGACGGGTGGTGATGACGCGGTGTCGCAGGCGATACTGCGGGTTCTGGTGAGAGTTGCGGGTGCAGGTGTTAGAAGGGGAGCTCGAAAATCTGTGTCTGAATGACTCCGAGCCAATGGGGTAGAAGTATTCAGGGGTGTTTCTTGTGTGGCACCCAATACAGCTGAGTACTGGCTAGAGGCGACCAAGCGCATAATGGACGATTTGGACTTTATGGCTGATGAGAAGTTGAAAGGGATAGTGTCTCTTCTCCGGAATGAGTCTTACCAGTGGTGGCTCACGGTCAGGGATGGTACAATGGCCGATGATATCACTTGGGATTTCTTTAAGGCGGCTTATCAAAGGAAGTACGTCAGGTCTGGTTATATAGATGCGCAGTGTAAGGCGTTCCTAAATTTGGTCCAGGGGAGTAAGTCAGTATCGGAGTATGAGGCAGAGTTTCTTCAGTTAAGTCGCTATGCTCGGGGTATCGTGGCTACGGAACACTAGCGCTATGTCAGATTTGAGGACGGACTGAGAGATGAGCTGCGGATGTTGATTGCCCTATAGTGGGAGAGAGAATTTACTGTCTTAGTGGAGAAGGCCAAGATAGCTGAGGAGGTAAAGCAGTCGGTGAAACAAAATCAGGATAGGCATTGGAATAAGAGGAGTTCTGGGTCATTAGGGTCTACCAGGAATTCGCAGAAAAGGGCCAGATTTGGCGGGCCGAGTTAAACTGCAAAGCCTGCTGCTACTACTCAGTGGCCGCCACGGTGTGCTCGATGTGGGAAGTCTCATTCGGGAGAATGTTAGACGAGAAATAGAGGGTGCTTCGAGTGTGGATCAACGGAGCATCGGGTAAGGGATTATCCACGTAAGCTAGCTAGGATACAGTCTGAGGCTCAGGGGTGTGTTTAGTTTTGCAGTGGTGACAGCAACCACAGAGGGGTCGCGGTTCCACAAGGGGAGGTAATGGTTCTGGACGAGGTCGTGGAGCACTGGGCAGAGGTGCCAGGAATACTGAATCAAGACAGCTAGGGTTGGTCTATACAGCGAGACATCGAGAGGAGGGCGACGAACCGGACGCCATAACCGGTACGTTCCTGATTTTTGGATTGCCTTATACTACTTTGATAGATGTTGGTTCGACGCACTCCTATGTTGCTAGTAGTATAGTGGGAACTATGAACTTAGTCTATGAGATTTCTTCTAGGGAAATGACAGTAATTAGCCCTCTAGGTCACTCTGTAGAAGTAAACAAACTATATAAGGATGTACCCCTAGAACTTCAGAGGGTAGTGTTTCTAGCTGATCTGATGGAACTGCCATTCAGGAGTTCGATTTGATCTTACGGATGGACTGGCTAGTGAAGTACCAAGCAAGTTTGGACTGTGCAGCCAAGCGCATGGTGTTGAGGTCTATTGAGGGTGAAGAGGTGGTGATGATAGCTGATAGAAGGAATTACCTATCCAATGTAGTATCCGCTCTGAAGGCCGAGAAAATGGTGAGAAAGGGTTGTGAGGCGTTCATGGTTCATGTTTGTGCATTGGAGGCCAAGGAATCAACAGTAGGGAATGTTCGAACGGTGGAGGAATTTACCGATGTGTTCCCAAAAGAGCTTCCAGGTCTGCCTCCGGATCGCGAGGTTGAGTTTGGTATAGACCTGATACCGAGAGCCGTGCCAGTGTCTATTGCCCCATATAGGATGGTGCCGAAGGAGTTGGTGGAGCTGAAAGCGCAGATTTAGGAATTGTTGGACCGGGGTGTTATCCGACCAAGCGTATCATATTGGGGAGCACCTGTGCTTTTTGTTAAGAAAAAAGATGGAATAATGCGGATGTGTGTAGACTATCGTCAGCTGAATAAGTTGACGATTAAGAATAAGTACCCATTGCCGAGGATAGATGACCTGTTCGATCAACTTAAGGGTGCATCAGTCTTCTCTAAGAAAGATCTAAGGTCAGGGTATCATCAGCTTAAGGTAAAGGAGGCCGATATCCATAAGACAGTGTTTCGCACTCGTTATGGGCACTACGAGTTCTTGGTAATGCCGTTTGGGTTGACCAACGCACTAGCAGCGTTCATGGACATGATGAATCGGGTGTTTTAGCCATACTTGGACCGATTCGTCGTGGTATTTATAGACGACATCTTGGTGTACTCGAAATATGAGGAGGAGCATGATGCACATCTACGTGTGGTTTTGCAGATTCTGAGGGAGAAGCAGTTATTTGCAAAGTTTAGTAAGTGCGAGTTCTGGCTAAAAGAAGTAACCTTCTTGGGTCTTCTGGTGTCAGCTGAGGGGATTAGAGTGGACCCTCGAAAGATTGAGGCGGTCTTGGACTGGAAACCACCTAAGTCTGTAGCAGAGATTCAGAGTTTTTTGGGTTTAGCAGGATATTATAGAAGGTTTGTGGAAGGATTTTCCTTGATTACAGCGCCGTTAACCAAGTTGCTAAAGAAAGGGGTTCCATTCGTGTGGTCAGACAAGCAACAGGAAAGTTTTGACAAGTTAAAGAGGATTCTGACAGAAGCCCTGGTTTTGATTCAGCCTGAAGAAGGGAAGGAGTTTGCGGTGTATTGTGATGCATCGCATACTGGATTGGGATGTGTACTGATGCAAGAGGGGAAAGTAGTGGCGTATGCGTCTCGACAGCTGAGACCTCACGAAGTGAATTACCCGACGCATGATCTGGAATTAGCTGCGGTGGTTTTTGCTCTGAAAATTTGGAGGCACTACTTGTATGGAGAAAAGTATATAGTCTACACGAATCACAAGAGTTTGAAGTACCTCTTGACTCAGAAGGAATTGAATTTGAGGCAGCGGAGGTGGATCGAGTTGTTAAAGGACTACGACTACTCGATTGAATACCATCCGAGTAAGGCTAACATAGTGGTTGGCAATGTTTGCCAATCTTAGTCTGTATAATGATGGAAGTCTGTTAGCGGAATTGCAGGTGAAGCCGACTTGGGTAAATCAGGTTAAGGACAAGCAGCTAGTGGATGAAGTCCTAAGGGCTCGATATTTGCAAGTGCAGAAGGGTGGATTGGAGGGTTATAGCTTGAGCAGCAATGGAGTGCTGTGTTTCCAATGGAAAGTTTGTATGCCGAGAGATGTTGAGTTAAGGCAGAGGATTCTTTAGGAAGCTTATAGCAGTCCATACACTATGCATCCCGGAGGTAGTAAGATGTACCGGGATTTACGGGAACAATTTTGGTGGCCGGGTCTGAAGCGAGAGGTAACAGAATTTGTAAGTAAGTGTCTGACGTGTCAGCAAGTCAAAGCTGAACATCAGTTACCTTCAGGTCTGCTGCAGCCGGTAAAGATTCCGCAGTGGAAGTGGGAAAGGATTACGATGGATTTTGTCCGTGGGCTACCCCTTACGCCTAGCAAGAAGGATTTGGTCTGGGTGATTGTTGATCGTCTGACAAAGTCTGCTCATTTTATACCGGTTCGGGTTGATTACTCACTTCAAAGATTGGATAAGCTGTATGTAGCGGAAATCGTGAGACTGCATGGAATGCCAGTGTCGATTATCTCAGATAGGGATCTTAGATTCACGTCAAGGTTTTGGAAAGCGTTGCATCAAGCATTGGGTACAAGGTTGGATTTCAGCATGGCATTTCATCCGCAGTCAGACGGGCAGTCAGAGAGGGTAATCCAGATTTTAGAAGATATGTTGAGGGGTTGTGTTTTGGATTTCAGAGGTAGTTGGGAGAAATTTCTATCATTGGCAGAGTTCGCGTACAACAACAGTTATCAGTCAAGTATCCATATGGCACCATATGAAGCGTTATATGGGCGGAAGTGTCATACCCCAACGAGTTGGAAAGAGTTGGGTGAACGTCAGTTGTTGGGCCCGGAGTTGGTTGCTGAAACAGAGGATAAGATTAAGCTGATTCGAGCTCGTCTGAAGGAAGCTTCAGATAGGAAGAAGTCCTATGCCGATCTTAAGTGGAAGGATATAGAGTTCGCAGTGGGTGACAAAGTCTTTTTGAAGGTGTTTCCGTGGAAGAAAGTGCTGAGGTTTGGTCGAAAGGGCAAGCTAAGCCCTAGGTTTATCGGGCCTTATACAGTAGCTTATCAGCTCAAGCTACCATTAGAATTGAGTCAGATCCACGACGTATTCCATGTTTCCATGCTTAGATGCTATCATTCAGATCCATCACATGTTGTGCTAGTGGAGGAGATTGAGGTGAGCCCGGATTTGTCTTTTGAGGAGGAACCAGTGCAGATTCTGGACCGGGACATCAAGGTCTTACGTAGGAAATCAGTTCCTTTGGTGAAGGTATTATGGCAGAACCACGAAACAGAAGAGGCTATGTGGGAACCAGAGGATGTGATACGGCAGCAATACCCTCAACTCTTTTTACCAGGTTATTTCGAGGCCGAAATTATTTTTAAGGGGGTAGAACTATAACATCCTTAAAACGGGGCCTTTGAATTTTATTTGTTGCATGTAGATAGTATGGATGTCATGTTAGTTTGGACTATTTTAGGGTCTAGGCATGAGCCAAGGGTAGGCCAGAGCTGTAGGGGAATTTGCATTTTGGGCTTCTAGAAGAGGAGAGCTATCTGTGCTGGGAGTTAAAGGTAGTTGTTGGTACGAGTTGACACAAAAATCCCAGTGGTAAAGTGGAAAGGGAGGCGCCACTTAATCACAAGGGGAAGTGACGCCTCATGTAAGTTGGAGGGCCTTGGTTTGAGCTGCAAGAATCCTTTTGCTACATATTATTTTTTACGCCAAGGCTAGGGAGGAGTTGTGCTCAGGATGGACACTGGTGGATATGTGTTGAAGGAGTCAACACATTTGAATTGGTGGAGAAGAGAAAATGTAGGGATTTGAAACATTCAAACGGATTTGAATGAGTGGTCAAGAGAAATTTGTTGAGATGGATATGGGAGCTCAGAGTTGGCCGAAACTTGAACTCTGGATAGGAAAGGAGCAATCGGTTTTGGGTGCTAGTAGAGGGGGCAGCTGAATGTGGTAAGCCTTGGTGAAGTGTGTATTTTCGGCTAGTTAGAGGGCATTTGGAACTCTTTTTGTCCCATTTTCTTTTGGTGCCGATTTCTCATTTTCTTTCCTCTCAAAGCCATAGCCGAATTCTTCTACTCTTCCTCTCATCTTGTGTCAAAACTGAAACCATCACCCCTCCCTCTCTATTGACTTCTTTTCTTTCTCTTCTTTTGGATCCATAGCCAAAACCTACATTGCCCTTTACTCCTCATCTTCGTTCGTCTTCCTTGTCTATAAGCATCAAAGTCGAATTCCCCATGCCATACTATTCCTTCTCCACAGCCGAATCTCCTTACCATTCTTCCCCCTCATTTCTTTTCCATCTTTTGAGGAGCCAAACCTGTTTCTTATATTTTCCTTCTTCCATATTTGGGTACTCTCATACTGAAACCTCAAATCCCATTCCTCGTTTCTTCTTTGCACCTCTTCTTTTCTTGTCAGCCGAAACCTGTGGAAGCTTCAACCCTTGCCGAAAACTCATCAACTTTTCACTCTTCTCTTTTAACCTTTGGCCTAATATCATCTGCTAAAAGATCCCCCTTCGATTTCATCTTTCTCTTTGCATAAGTGGAACACTTACGGCATTTGGGTAAGTACTTGGCACTATGGCCGAATCTCTTCCATCTCTACTCCCTTCCCTCTATCGTTTTCTATAGGGAGAAAAGCCGGGACCTGACATCTGTTTTGGGTAGTTCTTTAGCCAAAACCCTTTGGGCTCTCATAATCAGTTCTTTGGTTCTTGTAATAGCAGATCATCGTTATCTACTCTCTTCTACTCTCAATCGAATTTGCTAGTGTTGTGGTAAGTGACCCTGCCATTTAATCTTTTCTTATTGCGTTAAATGCCGAAGGCAGTAATTAAATCTTGTAGATCTTGGCCGATTGAAGAGTGTTAAGGAAGGCTTGGTGTTAGTCGACTGGGTACTCGCTCAGTGCTTTGGTCTAAGTCACTGAATCTCCAGGATTTGGCAATCTAGGTAAGGGATCTGTTCATTCGAGTTTTATATCTCTAGTTCTCGTTATTTCATTGCTTTAATCTGAGTTAGTGACTAAGGTGTCTTATGGAATCTAAGGCTAGCCAAGCATTAGGATGGGTTGGATCTGAGACCCCAGCCCCTAAATTCAAAAAGAGGGCGGTGTCGGCTGTTCGCGATTGGCCACCTGGGTGTGGGCCAGCATCTGAGCAAAATAGTAAGCAGATAGCGGTAGTGTCGGTTAACAACAGTGTCGACGTAGAGAGCGTCGTGTTACGAGTAATCAGGTCTGTAACTCTTACACACTTTGTAAGTTAATATGTTATTATTTTGTGATTTGTCAAAAGTCAGAATAACTGTAGAAATCGATGTGTTACCCATGTGGGTAAAAGCGAGGATGCCGGGTAAGTTTGTTGTGGCTGCAAACGATAATTACTTATGTTAAAATCTGCCAGTGCCATGTTATTTAACGCATGTTATTTTATATGTTAAACATGTTCATACCTGACTGTAAGCATGTGCATGAAAAACGGGTAATGAGAGGAGGGGGAAGGTATGGTTTCAGACTGTCACCAGTGGTTTGGTTCCATACAGTGGGTTGGCCCCGCTTATTATAATATTGTGACTAAGTCTCAGTGGTTTGGCACCATCAGTGGTTTGGTACCACATATATCTATCTTTGTGACTCGTCCCAGTGGTTTGGTACCACAGTGGGTTGGCCCCACATATCGATATGGGATTGTCATCAGTGGTTTGGTACCACAATGTGGGTTGGCCCCACACATATTATTTGTGACTAGGGTCACCAGTGGTTTGGTACCACATATATTATTTGTGACTTCGGTCACCAGTGGTTTGGCACCACCAGTGGTTTGGTACCATACGGGGTAGATTTGGGAGTTACGGATGGTTAGATTTTGGGGTTACATGGCATGCATGTTCGCTTATGAAATTGTGTAAGGGATTATAATCTTCGGGATGGGGATTTACACACTGAGTCTCGGTGACTCACCCCTTCCTTTACATTTTGCAGATAACCCCTAGATCGCAGATGTGGAGCCGAGAGGGACTCGAGGTGGCCATGCTCAACAGTTTGCTTATTTTTATTGGTTAATTTCCAATTTGCTTTGCTTTTAATTTCAGTTTTTGGGTTTTGTAATAAGGCCACTAAACTTTTACTTTTGGGGATTATTTATTTAGGCAAATACTTTGAAATTACGTTAAAACACTAAAGCATGTTTAAAAGAAAAATAACCTGTAAAATGAATGTTTTCACAAACTTTAATAAATTTCGGGATTTTTCCAAAATATCACCATCGGGTATTCCACAAACATGTAATAATATCAAGTTAACACGATTTCCTTAAAAACTAAGTTTTGAAATGAACACAGCAACTTACCTTAACCAACTCGACTTTTCATAAAGTCAAAAGTTTTCTTAGAATACGAGACGACAACTTGTTTCCCAAAAACGTTTCTTTACAAATTAAGTCAACAACTTGTTTTCTTCAAGGACAGTTTTCCCTGTGACAGCTTGGATTCGGTCGTAGCGTTTTAACTGGGTTTGGGGTGTTACAATCTATATAACCATGCTCTAATTCATGATATAACATTAAAATAATTTTCTCTAATATCGGATTAGTAATCTTGAGATCACTGTTCCGACTAGCCCCTAAATCGGGCTATTACAACTAGAGCCTAATTGTATATGTTCGATTGGTCCCTCCACTAGCTTAGCAAAAGCTCGATCAGACTGCATTTGAATCAGAAGAAAATTCTATGACTTTGGAAATAATTTAATTGAGCCAATTTATTTGATGTGGAATTAAATTAGGTGGTTATAAGAATTGTTCAACTAGAGAATTTGATTAAATAATTTTCTTGAAAAATTAATTTGAAAAATATAAGTGATTTTTAGAAAAAAATAATTTTGATTAAGTAAAATTAAATTAATCAAAATAAGTAAAATTAATATGATATTTTTGGAAATTAATTTTTAAGTCAGACAATTGGCCTAATAGGTAGTTGAACTTGAAAATTGGACCTGAGATCCAAAATTGGACACGAGAGCCCAAAACTAAGATCGAGACCCAAAAATTAGTCGAACTAGCCCTAGTATGTGAAACTAAGCCGACGACCATCATTGGCCTGAACTGAATCGGCTCGAGGTGTCGTAAGGGTGTCACACTTGTAATGGCACTATCGGACACGATGGTGCCAGAAGCAGTGACGACGACATTTCGGTGGTCGGCGGGTGGTCCTTCAACAGTTGAGCAGTGGAAGAATTACACTTCTACTGGATAATTTAATTTCAAATTAACAATTCAAAAAATAATATTATTTTAATAAATTTAATATTTATCTTATAGATAAATATTCTATTAAAGTATCATCTTTATGTTTTTCTTCTTCCACCGAGTATCAACCTAAAAACTCCATTGTGGAAGGTTGGAGGTTTGGACAACTTGCATGTAACTCTGTTTTGAGTCCATTTTTTTCAATTTTTTTTTGTTTTTGAGATCGTTGTAACTAAGCCCCGCTAGCCCGTATCACCGTTTTTGAAACTGTCAAAGATTTTGGATTTTGCCATTAATGAATTTTAGTTGTTCTTGAATGTTAGATGAAAGAATTATAATTTTGGTTGATAAGTAAGACTATTTTGTAAAGTGATCTTTAATTAGTTTTCAGTTAAAAGGCTAAATTGATAAAATATAAATATTGACATGAAATTCATGTGAATTTTGAATATTTATAGGTTGTTCTAGTATTAGTAAAAATTCGACCAGCATGAAAATGGATGAAATTGTGATAAACTGAAAGTTTCGAGTTTAGGGACTAAATTGAGTGAAATGAAAAAAGTTTAGGGAAAATTTTTAAATATAAAAATTTTAGGGTATATGCTTTGAAATAAGTTTGACGGTATATTTGAAAATGATATATTGAATATAATAACTATATAGATCAAGAATTGAATCGTACAGAGATTAAACGGGGAAAAGAGAAAGTTGTGGATTAGTCTATACAAGTCGAGCGAAAGCATAATCTAGGTAAGTTCATAGTGTAATAATATGTATATGTGTGTTTCTTTATGATTATGTATATTAATTGCTAGTCAATTGTAATAAATGTGAAATTTCATTGTTTACTTGGAAATTATTAAATGTTGCAATTAAGTACAAATGGAAAATTAATATTTGGTAGTGGTAAATCTTGTGGTTGCACAATATTGAAATGAATGTAACAACTTTATAGTATGTGTACAGAAATAAAAAATGCCTCTGAATGGTTGATTTACTAATATTATGAATGTAAGTATAATGCCCTATTGAACGTAGTAAACAGTTAGGATTGACATGCCAATAGGGTTAATACGAGAGCTTATACAGGATTGCACTTTGATGCCTCTATTATCATTTTGATGCTCTCTAGTGTGTTTTGGGGAAGCCTGAGTATCCGAGTCAATTTGCTATATTTCAATGGGACATGAAGTTTTATGATTAAATGTTAAATTACTCTTTGAGTTGGATTTATGTATAGTGATATATTTGTGTATATATATGTATGGAAGCATGGATTACTTTTATTTGAGCCATTGTGTATATTTAATTATATGATTGAATCTCTTGGTACTAATGATATGTGATTTTGGAATTGGTTGTAAGGTTATAATGATTTAACTTTAATTTGTGATCAGTTATAAGGTAAGACATATCAACTTCAATGCTCACACTATCCAGACTATTTTTGGTAGCTTTTATTTTGGAGTTATTTTGATTTGTGGCATGTATATAGGATTTCAAGTTTGTCAAAGTTAACTTATTAGTTGAATTTGTAATTAAGCTTATATGGATGTGAAGTGATAAATTATCTCATGTTGATCATATTTTGTATCGTAATGTTTTGTGTACTTGTCTTTAAACTTTGTTTTGGTTGGTATATTTTATAATGATTGAATTATGGAATAGCTAAATGGATAGTTAAAGTGATGATAGTATTTTAGGTGAATGGTATATTTCATTTGCATAAAAATTGTGTTGCCAATCGATAGCATATTGATTTGGCACATAAGATTAATGCTTTGTATGTTTTATGTGTGTTTGAATGTGTTTTAACCATATAAATGTGTGTGGAAATGGTTTGGTTTGATGCCCAAGTAGTTGAAGTGAATTTGGCTTGCATTAGAGGTCATTTGGGGAGTACACGGCTTGAGAGACGAGCTGTCACACAGTCGTGTGCCACACACAGCCACCATACACGGCTGTGTGTCATTTAAAATTTTAGGTGCAGGATGAATCACACGGTCTCAGAGAGTTAGACAGCCTGGCGACACGACTGTGTGACATAACTTTGAATGCACACACAGTCTAGTACACTGATTGCCTCTGGACGTGCTAACATGCAGAGTGTGAATACTGTAATAAATAGTGAATTACGAGACAGTATCTGCAAATATACGGGTGGAGTTGTAATATAGATTTTACAACAAAGTAAGTGAGTACTCCGAGGATTGTACCCAAAGGAGGTGAGTACTAAACAAATTTTAACCTAAACAATTAAAGATCTAATTAATACTCTTTAATCAGTTATAGTACGAGAGTAAAACAAGAAGTATTTTTAGGGTTTGTAAACTAATAAAGTAAAATTACATAAAATAATTAAAACTGCGAGAGAGGGATAAATAAAGTTAATCAAATCTTAATATGGGTGATCAGCTTGCTTCGGTAATGCCAATTAACTATCGTCTTGAGTTCCTCGTCAACCAACTAGTCGATACCGTAGCAGTATCTTCCGTTCTTCCATTAACATAACAAGTCAGCAAGAACTACTTATCTTCCAATAGCATAGTTTAGACTTGCTTGGGGTAATGGTGTTCACAAATGGGACATAACGTTGCGACATCAAAACCCCCATGTTGCGACATAACGTTCAATATTGACTTGAAATCCCCTCTAATGGTCTCTTGCACACTCACAAAGTACGTTAGCTATCCCTTAGGCCTTATTCGACCCTTAAGGTTAATAAAAGACTCAATGTGCATATTTTATTGAATGTACACAAAACTAAAGAAACTGAATTAAAACATAACAAAAATTCTTGTTTTCAAGCTCCTTAAATGTGTAAACTAGTTTAATCTGCTACACCGAATTACGATAGATCAAACACCCCTACATTTAAGTCATTGCTTGTCCTCAAACAACATAAACAAATATTACAAAATGAAAAATGATGACCCTTGAGCAGGTATGGTACAAGTATTGATTTCGGGGCATATGACTTAGGCATTTCACATTTACTAACAATTTTGACATGATGAGTAGTTGACTTACCATTTTTGATCACAAACATCTAAATTCATAAATGTTACAAAATATACATGTATTAAGCTTCTCATCTATAAGAATCCATCAACAAATCATACAAGTACTTTGATTATCTGAGCAGAATATAGATAGTCATTTATCTGAATATTTAGTATGATGTCCATTCATGTATAAGCATATTTAGGTCACATAGGGCTTTTCGGCTTGTAACATTTTGAGGCTTAGGACAGGTATGGAATTCAAAAATAGTAAGCATCAAAGGGTTACAAACATGAAAATAGTGTGGCATATCATATTGATCCATATTCCTCCCTCTTAGTGACCCTTACCCGCTCACCGCCATATTTTTCATTCTCTTTCCTTCCTTGTCTCTCCATAGGAAATCATAGTACGATATGGTAACTACGCTAGCCTACGATTTTTTATGCACTAATGAATGAGTTTTCTCTTTCCTTCTATGACTTTATCACTTACTTTTTCAGCTCATCTCACCTAAGAATGCTTTTTTTTTCAAGTACCTTTTCTACTCGTATTACTTTTGCTTTTTGGATTTCTCTTTTGTCTTACACTTTTGGGCTAACCTCGAGTTCTCACATCACACTAATCATTCCCATTTCTCTCTTATTTTTACAAACTCTGCCTTATTGTATCTTCTTAACCCTCAATACATATGGAAAGACGTCTATAATCGTGCAATGCAAGACCCAAAAAAAAGGGCAAATACAAATTAACGTTATTAGGCTTGGGTTTGTAATGAGGTTCATCAAAAAGTGTTAATAGGCTCAAAATTGAAACTAAAGGTGAAATATAAATAGGATAACTTTTTGGCTCTCGATGTGTTCCAAACAACGCCTTAAGTCATCCCTAAATATCTCAACATGAGCAAATTTAATCAACTGAACAAACACAAATCCAACCATTTATCATTCATACTAGCATGCTCGTTTCCTTGTATTTTCTATATCACTTGATACAAATGATAGCTTAATACCTATTTACAGTGTAACATATAGAACTTTAGTAGTTTACTAATCAAAATTTTAAAATCTCCTATCATCATGCCAAATTTATTCACAATCAACCTATGTACATTCTCCTAACCAATCACTTGTAATTATACAAGCTCAATCACACAAAAGACAAGAAAAGTCAAAAGAAAATGCAAAAAATTGAAGTAGATTTTTCTATGTTACCCCCCACACTTTAGTTGTCACATTGTCATCAATGTGTAGCCCAATAATAGATAAGGAAGAAAGTTACCCGATTGATCGTGGTCTCTCCAATTGCTAATGGTGGGTGCCTCCTCATTTGATCGTGTTAGCTTGAATTGTTTATGTCTCCTTCGTGTTGGGTTCCTACATAGAAACCTTAACAAAGTGCAAAAAAAAAAAAAAATTCTACTCATTAATCCTATTCCTACAAAGTCTAAATTAAAATCATCCCATAATTAATACAAGTCTTTTAAAATGAAATAAAAAAATTGCTCAATCCTCCTTCGACTCATCTAGGGGATTAGAATGCCTCTTTTCCATAGGGGTTTTCCCTTTCCTCTAGCATATGTTCTGTGTGAGTTCCCATCCATTGAAGTCGCATGGTGAGTTGGGCTTCGTATGATAGCCCTTTTTGGTGTAGAAAATTACGGCTGAATGTCGCTTTGTACTCGTTCTTCGTTTCAAGGTACTCTTGAGTAGCACCATCCTCCTCAAGATTTGCCCCCTCATTTTGATGAGTCGAAGTCGGCCTGAGCATATCTGGAGGGTAACTTGGAGCGCGTAACCCATTCATCCTTATGAATTGTTACAGTACCGGGCCTGTTTCTTACATCCATCTGATCATTCCATCGAGTTTTGCTTCAATGGTTCCACTAGCTCCCTTTTTAATATTTGTTGAATCTTTCTATTTAACTGATACTGGTACATACATTTTCTTCTTCATCCTTTGATTCCATTTAGTAATTTGCTTCTATTAAAGCTCAACGTACTGTATATATAATGTATCTCCAATGATACTCCTCATAGGTTTCATGAATTACTCATTGTTGTTCATTGGCACTTCTGCCTAGCGGCATAGGGCCTTTACGAGGTGAGGGAAGAGAAGTCTAGCTTTTTGGCTTTGCATGCACCATTTTATCTCTTGAAAGATCTAGCACCCTACACAATTTTTTTTTTTTTTTTGCTGCAGAATACCATATAGCAAAACTGATCGAAACACATTAATGTTAGATACATTTAATACGAGTACAATTCTAGTGCCAATAAATTACTTCCACATCTTAGTAATAGGAAACATAATGGCCTGATTAAAGTTCGTGGAAAGCTCAGTATTTGGCTTGTCATTCCAACTACCCCTGCCTTGTGTCAGATATTTTATAACATCGTCCCTATCAATGTTTTGAAATCTCTCAAAATCTATACTATCAATAAAATCTTTTTCATAAAATAGGATGTTACAAAATTCACAAATATCATTAGGAGAAATTGGAACGTCTTCCCATTGTATTTCAATGTTAATGATTACTGCACTATAGCCTTTCTTAATTATTTGGCCCTTAACAGACGCATAAATTTCCTGCACCACAGGTATATTTTCATTATTCATGGGAGTAATGCAAAATTACTCCCATTGATGATACCGAAACAAAGTCCAAATTTATTTGCAATGGACCATCGAGGGTTTGAACCCTCGCTTTTGAATTAGAGGTCATCCTTTTTCATATTAGCATTGTGGAATCTAACATGATCGAAAACACGCGGAGTTTCTGGAACATGAGTTCTCTTGCTTTTTTTAGGAGGCATATTAGAAACAATATTTCTAAAAATATGAACATGTAATAAATAAAACAGTAGAGAAGTTTGAGAATACTTGAACCTCGAATTTGTTTGCACTTCCTCTTTGTTTTGTTGATGAGAACTCCTTTTAATGTAGCCTTTTGAAGTGGGAATGCGGAATTGGGGATTTAGGGTTTGAGGAGAAAGAGGGATTTTAGAGATTTAAGGGTTTTGAGAAGATTTTGAAAGATTTTAAGTGTTAGAATAAGGTTAAATTAGATTAAAAAAGTATTTGTATGTTTAAAAATAGTATTTTTTAGGTGTAAAAATCGGGTAAAATCATGGTTATTTCGTCTAGTTGCGCAACCGGGTTAGGTCAACCCTATAGAAAATTGCAATAATGTCGCGACACATAGGTTCCATGTTGCAACATCCCTGACAGACTACCTAAGTCGCGACATCGGGGTTCGATGTCGTGACACATCCTATAGTTTTAGAATTCTAAAGAAACTATCTTCTATGTCGTGACACAGGTAAGTGATGCCGTGAAGTTGGGTCGATTTGTAAACATTTTCATTACCGCCCTTTATGTTACGACATAGAGTTGTCTGTGTCATGATGTTAACCTTGTTTCCCACATTTTCGGTCCTTTGGCATGTTTCAAACATTTGTTGAACCGGTCTTTGACCGACCTATAACATGTTAACAATTTTGTTAGCAAAATATATAGTTAGTACAGTTAGTAATGGTCAATTCGTAGAAAAAGTTAGGTTTTGCTGCTGGACTCATCCGTCAGCTCGGTCAATATGCATTGATGAGCTCCCTATCTATCTGTATTTGTCCAACTCATGTCGTGCCATTCTATTCATCTGCGATTGTTTCTTTATCTGAACTTCCCTTTTCGTCTTCCCTAAACGACTGATAGTTCTTTCCGCAGATCATGGCTATTAATTATTTGATAAGCCACATAACCACTCAAGCACTTTAGCCTACACTTAGTGTTTTTACTGTGTAAGAAAGTTGGAAATTTTCATATTTATCGCTTATTATGTCTTTGCTCATCTTATCAATCCAGAATAGCTTTTCATGTGTACTTGAGGTGATGATTGGCACGAACGTTGGTAAAAGGATTGGCAAGGAATGTTGCACTAAGTCTCTTAAATTCCAACCTTGTAGACTTTTTAATTCGTTCATTTGCAATCTTTCCATGTGTTTACAGATAACTTCCTTACATGGCTCTTACATGCTTAAACATTCCGTGATGCCTACAACTCAAGGCTTGTACTCATTAGTTACCTTGCTTGATTGATCTTTGTTATATGGTCATGAGTCCTGTCTATATATATTTCCTATTTTTTTAGCATCTGGAAAATTCCTATACTGCCGAATCTCTAGGGTGTCTGGTTTAGGACTAAGGTCTTGCAAAGGATAACCAATTCAGGCTCGTCATCTAGAATCACTAGTATCTCCTCATTTTTCTTTGGGAATTCCTAATTCGACAAATACTCTTCCACTAGATCGGCCTTAATTACCATTGGCTCTATTAGTTAATCTGCGTTATACTGCTCTTGTATTTTGACCTTATTAGCAGAACCCAAGATTTCTGAGACAATGAGTTCCATGCTAATCTAATTCTTCGGTTCACTGACCATTTCCTCCACTGGCTCTATATCTTTTCTGTTTGTAGTTGTGTTTGAATATACTTTTATCTGCTGAGATGGATAGTCATCTAAGAGTTCTCCCTTTTTACAAACGTCTATGGTAGCATCCTCCTCGTTGCTCAACACCGGACTTAGCACCTCTTGTTACTTTTCTGATGGTATATCAATATGTTCGTTATCTTCCTGTGAAAGAACTAGGGTTTCTCCTCGGAGTTGACTTAATTCAAGCATTAGTAATCATTGGTTCTCCTATATATCCCAGACTTCATAGACTCCTTCTTCATAAATATCTTTCTTATAATCGAATTGTTCAGGGGAACACATATAGTGAAAGTTATTCATGGCTTGTGCTGACTAACTCTTTGTTTCATGGTGTTTAAGGTTCCTAAAAAAATAAACAAATGTCAAAAATGTTAATTATGTAACAACCCGTTTTTAGTTAAATTAGAATAGTGGTTTCGAGACCACCAATCTGAAGTCAAAATAATTATTTCATTATTATTTTGATGTCTACAGCAAGATTGATTGATTGTGCAAAAGTTTTGTTTAGAAATTTTATCGTTTGATTAGTCAATTTGATAAAAAGGACTAAATTGTGTAAAATGAAAAAGTGTTGTTCTAATAGCTAAAGGTATTAAATAGCTATAGAACCTTAAAGTAAGAGTCCTTAAGTGTTAATTAGACCATTTTAACTATGAGTGGATTATTATTATGGGCATGCATTAAGTGATTATAATGTTTTATAATTAAGGTTAATTAAGTAAATTTGTAAATAAACATAAAATAAATAAAAAAAATCAAATTATTAAGGCTATCATCTTCTTTAACCGATTCTTAGCAAGGAGAAAACCATTTTTAGGGCTTGAAATTCGGCAAGTTATTTTCCTTCAATTAGGTATGCATTTTTAACCCATTTTTAATGATTTCTATGTTTTTTAGATCACTGTAGCTAAGTCTAGCTAGCCCAGGGACTATTTTGCAAAATTATTAAAGATTTAAGTTTTTCCATTGATGAATCCATGTGTGTTTTGATGTTTGATGATAGATAATGAATGTTTGATGATAGTTATACAAGCTTTGTTAAGTGATTTTTAGTGAAAATGCAAATTAGGGATTAATTTGTGAAATGTTGAAATTTGGTGGTTAAATTTTAAAATAAATGAAAAATATGGGCTGCTAGGGACCTAATTGAAATTCGGCTAGCATGGGTTGTGGTTAAATTGCATGAATTTGTGATTTTATGAAATAAGGACTAAATTGTAAAAGTTGTGAAATATTAGGGGCAAAAGTGTAAATGTGCTTTAATGAATGTTTTGGATTAAATTGAATAGAGAGGTAACTAAATAAGCTAAATTTGATTACGTATAGATCAAGAAAAGCGAAATCTGGATCTAAATCAAGGGAAAAACAAAGTTGTAATATCCCAAAATTTGAGTATCATTTGTGTTGGCTCGAGTATGAATTTTGTGTGTTAGCATAGTCTTGTGAAGGCTTGATTTTATTTAGGAAGCAAGAATAATTTTTAGTATGGTTTATTTAATGAAGTGGATTAAGTGAGCTTAGCACTTAAGTTAATTTAAGTGTTAATTAAAGCATAAGAGGAGTAAGTGGCAAGTTGGTTAAGGAGCTTGAAAGGTGGCTTGAGGTTAGAGGTTCGAGTATCATGGAAAGCATTTTTTTTGAAGACTTTATTTTTATGTCTAGCATTAATGGGCGGTCAACCTATGTTTATGATAGGTTGGACTATTGTTTTTGGTAAGTTGAATTTTGTTTAAGGAAAGCATGAGATAGGGGATAAGAATCTTGAAGTTATGGTATTAAGAGGGGACAAAAGGCTTGGAATATAGAGGATGTTTTGGAAAGTAATCCTAGGCCTTTAGTGGATGAATGTGGACGGCATGGGTGTCTAAGAGGGTGGCCAAATTTTGTAAGTAGCTTGGGGGGAATAGTTGGTAAATTTCTCCTTTTGATCATCTTTTTGGCATTTTTGTTTTCCCTTTCCAAAAACTCTCCTTTGGCCGAATGTGTCTTGTGCATTTTGGTGCATTTTTGCTTTTGATTTTAGCCTCTTTTTGTTGAACCAAACCATATCATTTCCCTTTCTTTCATTTGCTCTTTTGAAACCGAAACAACATTTGATTTTTGGGCATTTTGTGCACATTTCTATTAGGCAAAATAGGTGTTGGCCGAACCTCTCTCTCCCACATCTCTCTCTTTTTCTTTCTTTCAATATTGTTCAAATCACAATTTCCTCCTATTCTCTCTTGGCCGAAACTTCCATCTCTCCATCTCTCTTTACGTTCTTTTATTTTTATTCAAATCCATAAACATTCCTTTCCATTGAAATCTTTTCCATCTTCTTCTTTTGTTTTCCTTTCTTCTTCTCAACTTTAATTGAATCCTTATTGCTAATACAAATCAACGATAGCCGAACCTTCTTCCTCTCTTTTAGTCTTTATTTTTGGCTGAATATTCAAGGGGAAACTCTCTTTGATTTTCTTCAATCGATTTTGGAAAAGGGTAAGTATTCATGGCCGATTCTCTTCAATTCTTTTCTCATCTCTATGCTATTTTTCTTGTGGACTAAGGCTGAATCTATGGGCACTGGTTTGCAAGGTTCTAACCGTTTTAGGAACCGATTTCTTTTAGGCTCTTCAGACGTTGGAAGCAATCGATCTAAGTCTCATTCCTTTAGCGATAAAAGTTGGTAAGTCAAGTGGTAAGGATTCGATATTATTTAAGTTGGTTGAGAAAGTCTAAGGCTTTTGGAATTTAGTGATATGGTCGAATGGCCTTTGTTCATAATCTTAATATTGGCCGATTGTAGGACAAGGTGATCTAGTGGTAGATCGGATCTTCGGACGTTAGTTATTGCTTTGGTGAAAGGTGTGTATCTTACACACTTTATAACTTGGTTTATATATGTATGTTTATGTGTGTTATGACTAATCATATTATGAAAGTGGGAAAATCGATGTGATTTGGATATGATACCATGATGGTATGAATGAGGATTCGGGTAAGTCCGTTTCATTATGTATTAACATGTGGATTGAAATCATGATCTACGATTTATGATATTTGTTATGAGATACATATCAAAGTATGTGACATGATTTGTTTATCTATTGCATTGATATGGGCAATATGAGAGGAGGGGGAAGATCGATATTGTGTCTTCGGACACCAGAGGTTTGGTACCTCCAGTGATTTGGTATCACATTCGTGTCTTCGGACACCAGAGGTTTGGGACCTCATAGCGACTCGTCCCTGTGGTTAACACCACCGTGGGTTGGCCCCACTTTTGAGATATGGAATTGTCTGCCAGTGATTTGGTATCACACGTGGGTTGGCCCCACAACTTGATGATTCGTGACTTCGGTCACCAGTGGTTTGGCACTACCAGTGATTTGGTATCACATTCGTGTCTTCGGACACCAGAGGTTTGGGACCTCATAGCGTCTTGTCCCTGTGGATTAATTCCACCGTGGGTTGGCCCCACTTTTGAGATATGGGATCGTCGCTAGTGATTTGGTATCACATGTGGGTTGGCCCCACACTTGATTATTCGTGACTTTGGTCACCAGTGATTTGGTATCACATTTGTGTCCTCGGGACACCAGTGGTTTGGTACCACACGGGGTAGAAAAGGAGTTATGGATGGCTAGGTTGGGTGCATTATACATATATATATATGCTTTGTTATAATTTTGTGTAAGTATGTGGCATTTACCCAGGAGAGGGAATATGCACTGAGTCTTGGTGACTCACCTTCTCCCTTATCATTTCAGGTGATTCGTGAGATCGCGGATGAGGAGCCGGATGAACTCGAGGAGGCCATGCAATAAATTTTAGTTCTACGTGAACTTTGGTTTGAGAACTTTACTTTATTTATATTTGATTTTTATATTTTGTGGGTTTGTAATAAGGCCTCTCTAAATTATAGTTTGGATTATTTTTTATGTTTTGAGCATGTTTTAAATATGAGTTATAAATTTCTTGATTATTATAATAAATTGAGCACAAAGTTTTCTAACTACACAACACGATGATTTTAAAAGCGTTACCATCGGGTAACATAAATTATTTGACAATTTTAACAACTTGAGTGTTTTCGATAATTTAAATGATTTTCAAATATTAAGTTTCTATATTCAAATGCGAATGGCTTTCAAAGTAACAATTCGAGTTTTCTTAAAATGATATAAATGTTTTCTAACCTATGATTTATTCGCCTATTTTAAAGTTTTACGTAATTTCAAAGTAAATTATTAGTTTTAACTTATTATATACCTGATTTCTTCAAATATAGAATTTTCAAAGGGTTTTTCACAAAAATTAAATCGTTAACTCGTTTTTCTTCAAAGTATTTTCCTCAGTGACATACCAGATTCGGTCATGGCGTATTGACCGGGTTTGGGGTGTTACAAAAGTACTCGACTAATTGACCTATTTCACCGTTTTTGCGTCCGAAATAAGTTTGTATTTAATAAACATTGTTATATTTGTGTTTTAAATGTTTTGATATTGCTTAAATTGTGAATTACAAACTTGCAGACACATTCGACGATGATTGGGCATTAGAAATCCAGGTTGAACCTTAGGAATAAATTAGGATACGAAGGACATGTTATTAGGAGTTACATTGATTTGGCTTCGGGCCATGATATTGGCACTTTGGGTGCGAGTTACATTGATTTGGCCTCGGGCCATGATATTGGCACTTTGGGTATTTGGCTTCGGGCCATGATATTGGCACTACGGGTGCGAACTTCATTGATTTGGCTACGGGCCATGATATTGGCACTTCGAGTGCGAGATACATTGAGTTGGCTTCGGGCCATGATATTGGCACTTAGGGTGTGAACTCTCGAGTATCTTACTTTTATTCCTAATGGTTCAATGGGTATATTAAAGATGTGAAGTGTTGAGAAATAAATACGTATTGGTACAAGTATGTACGAAAAACTATACGAGCAATGAGTCTAAGGAAGTTGTGAGTTTATGATCAAGTATGTGAATTTATTCATGTTAGCTTGAGATTAATGTATTGTTACATATTATGTCATCTAATTTGAATGGTAAATGATTGGTGAGACTTGCTTATTATTTTCATACGAGCTTACTAAGATATAAAGCTTTCTTTGTTTAGTTTACCATGTTTTATAGTGATTTCAAAGCTAGCTCATATTCGAGGATCGTCGGAGACTTCGCCACACTATCCAAATATCATCTTGGTACTTTTGAAATTATGTTTTGGTCATATGGCATGTATAGGAGTAGGTCATTTTGATGTATAGTTTGGTAATGAATTTAGCCATTTGGTTTGGTTTGTATATGATAAGTATTTTGCTTGGTGTATAGCCATGAGAGATGACTTATTTTGGTTCCATTTTGGCAAATATTGTATCATCCCGAAATAGGGCTTAAACAGAACAGTGGTTGCGAAACCATGAATCTGAGATAGAAAAGTTTATTTTGAATAATTTTTATGATTTACCGATTGATTGGGTGCATGTTTTAGAGTATCGATAGAAAATTTTATGAATTTCATGTCTAATTTGCTTATTAGAGCTTAATTGTAAAAGTTGATAAATGAGAGTTCTAGATGCTAAAGAATTAAATTGAAGTGTATATCTATAGTAGGGGTCCTTAAATGGTAATTAGACCATTATATTTTCATGGACAAAAATGGACATGCATAGGTAGAAATAACAAAAAATTTAATGAAGGGTATTTTAGTAAAATGTCAAATAAAAGAAATTAAATGGGAAAAAAGATGGAAAAAGGTTGTCATCTTCTTCCTTAGGCCGAAACTTCAAGGGGGGGACTCCATAGCTAGGGTTTTCAAGATTCCAACCTCCATAGTAAGTCAACCCAAGCCCCGTTTTTCATGTTCTTTATGTTTTTGGGATCCCGGGAACTTGATTTAGCTTATTCTAGCAATAATTTAACCTATATATATCAAACATCACAAACATTTATATATTTGGTATTAAGCTTGCTATTTTAAATTATAAGCACATACATAACGCACCCCACATATAAGACATACATATTACTTATTTCATATATTAAAATTATATATATATGTATATATAACATTTCCTTTATAATATACTTAGCATTTTACTCATTTATTCAATCCACACATCTTAAGACTTTATACTAGATAAACCAAGTTTATCAAATACATGTAACTTAAATATCTCATCCAAATGCAAGCTCAAATCATGATCCAATATAGTCGAATTCGAGCATAAAAATTAAACACATTAAGCACCCATTCACGAGCACATAAAATCCAACTTAAGCAAACTGATCATAGATAAACCAACTTTAAACTAAACTAAACATAAGCATGGAAATTAAGCCATTTTCGCATGGGTATTTATATACATATCCCAAAATCAATCATTTCAAAATATAACCCAGCCTATACATGACATAGTTTCAAAAAATTTAGCTTATAAAATACCGAAGTTAGTCGATAGTGTGATAGACTTTGACGATGATCCCCGAGCTCGTAACTTGACTCCAAAATCTATAAAACAATACAAACAAACACATACAGTAAGCTATCATAACTTAGTAAGTTATAAGCAATTACATAACAACAATGCATTATATCATTATATTAATAAGGCCAATTCAATATAATCACAATCAAGGTTTATAACCATAACTATAATTTATATCACTATTCGTAAACTTTCACATTTCATAGCCTTAAGGTTGAACACTCACACATTCAATAATAGATTTCACATTGATCTATAAAATCACTTTCTCATCTCAAAACAAATACATATACATTTATACAAGTACACATGTATATATATCACATTTTCTTAATTTCATATGTATATATCACTTATCGAATTTATACCTACATTTCAAACTCATATAAATCACATATTAACATGTATAATACATAGTTTCATTTCAACAGTCAATACTTACTTTATTATCTAAAAGATAATCTATCATCACATACTTGATCATTTTATCTCGTTTAACACATTCATTAATCGATACACTTAAAGGATCAGCAAACTCACACACACAGTGCCAAAACCTTGTAACGTATCGCACACTTAGTGTCGTCACATTAACATCTCGCGCACATAGTGCCAAATCCTTGTTACGTGTCGCACACTTAGTGCCGTCACATTTAACAATTCGCACACTTAGTGCTATATTTCATACTATCATTTCCATACATTAATTTTACTTATTACAAATTAGCATATAAATCTCATGTTTATTTATAATTAACAACACATATATGCTTATAAACTTACCTCGGACGATGAAAATAAGAATGGGACGATTAATCAACGGCTTTGGTTTTTCGCCGATCCAAATCTAATTTCTTTGGTTCTTGATCTAAATGTATTCAAAATAAACTAATTCAAATATAATTCATTCAATTTAATCCAAAAACACATAAATAGGAAAATTACCATTTTGCCCTGACATTTTACACTTTTTGCAATTTAGTCCCTATTGCATAAAACACAAAATACACAAAATTTACCTATCTCATGCTAGAGCCGAATATTCATAAGCTCTATACAAGTCCATATATTTCATTTATTTCACATTTTAGTCCCTCAACAATTTATTTTCACAATTTAGTCCAAATTACTCAAATTCATCAAAAATCCAAAGACAAAACAAGTTAATCTAACACGTATATTTCATATCTCATCATCAAAAAACAAAAATAACAAGCTATCATCAATGGCTTAACTCTAAATATTCATCAAAATCAAAAATTGAAGCATGGGTTTTGTACATTTCATATCAACGATCTCAAAAACGTAAAAATTATCAAAAACCAAAACCTAAACATACGTTAATCAAGCTAGATAGGTGTCGAATGCCCAAAGATTTTCTATTTTCTTTTTTTTTTCTCCATTCGGTCATGAATGGATGATAATGGCTTTTTATTTTATGTTTTGTTTTATTATTATAACTTATAATATATTAATATAAATTTTAACTTATAAAATTAACATATAAAAACATATCCACTCACTTATATAATAGGCTAATTACAACATTAAGCCTCCAAATTATAAAGACAACAACAATTAGGCACTTTCTTATTAAACCATCAAATTTTCATTTTACGAGATTAAGCCCTTTTATTTAATCGGACACTCAAACAACAAAATTAAAACACGAAAATTTAACACAAGAAAATTCACACATAACAAATACTGAAAATAATTTTAAAATATTTCTCATACTCAGATTTGTGGTCCCAAAACCACTATTCCGATTAGGGTCAAAATCGGGCTATTACAGTTAATTTACGTGTTGTACGCATCAAGCCAATAAGTTATAAATACTCCTCATTACAATTGATTTTTGGTTAAGAGCTAAATATTTCTCATCTTTGAATTTTTGTATGTGCGTATATGTTCTAATTGTTCCACCATAACAAAGATGAATAAATACTCAAAGAAAGTTTAGAATATATATTAATTATGAGTCTCCTTGTAATAGCCTATTTTTAGTGAAATCAAAACAGTGGTTTCGGTATCACAAATTCGAGACAGAAAGAAAATTTATTTTAATTGAAACACCCTAAACCCGGCCCACAAGCCCCGACCGGATCTAGCATGCTCCTTGAGGAAAACTCGTTTTGTCAACTTAGAAAAACATGTGGATTTTTGTGTAAAAATAAGTTTGTGGTATGATCTTGTTGAAAACTGTTTTGTGATTAATGTTCGTATCTCATTAAAAACGTTATCGTTTTGCTTTTAGAAAATTTTATAAGTTATAAGAAAACCAAATTAAAACTTATTATTAAGTTGGAAACCTTAGGTGTTTAAGTGTCAAAACAGATTAAGTTATTTATCGAGAATAATTAATCATTTAGTTGAAATTGTTCGTATCAAAATAAAAGTTTAAAACGTATAAAAACATAGCTAATGGCGGCCTTATTACAATAAAACTTAACCCGAAATAAATCCCGAATAATAAAAGCAAATCGTAATAAATTTAATTAAAAGTAAAATCGAAATACTGAGTTGAGCATGGCCACCACCTAGTCCTCGCTGACCCGGTCCAAATCACTGAGTATCACCTGAAAAAGATATCCCACAAAGGGGTGAGTCAACAGACTCAATGTGTAACAGTTCACTAAAAGCCCAATCAACCATATGCCCATGCAACATACATATTATTCAGATATCATGCCATATACCCCAAAATCGTAACAGAATCATACACATTTCATATCCATGCTTGTAGCATTATTAACGAAGTATTAGGGGTTAACGTACTTGAATTCCATGTACCACTGAATGGTACCCACAACCATTACTGTATATATATTTTTATTAACACATACTAACATTAACACTATTAATTTATCAGAAATTTAGTGTAGGGCTACACACCTGATAACCGTAAGTACGATACTATCGATTCCGACACTCTCACTAGCAGGGATAACAGTGAATTGCTTATCCCTTTTCGACGCTGGCCCACACCCCGGTGGCCAATCACGAGCAGCAGAAACCGAACGTTTCTTAAACTTAAGGGTAAGCACTACCCCTTTCTCCCTTCCACTGGTATTCGTATCCATTGAGGCACACTTAATTAAAAAACCCGGTTAATTAATATATGAGATCTTAATCGAATAAAAACTACAACTCAAATACCCTTATCGAAATGGATCAGAATCCCGAGACTCCTTTTATACCACTGTCGATCTGCCCCTAAAAGGTAATAGTTAGAATCGGCCATCCTTAAAACAATATGGCCTTTGGCCGAATATTAAGACCCCCTACCTTGATTGTCTAAATCCCGAAAAATACCACTTGTCCTTGGAGATGTTGAAATCCCTACATGGTCTATGTTAGATTCAATCTAACATTTAATGAATCCAAAATAAATGGCCTTCGGCCTATGGTTACACTTGCTTACCTTAGATCTCGAAATCCCGAAAGATCTCCCCTTGTATTCGACTACAAACAAATCCCAAAATAAATGGGATTTGATTCCTAATTTTCGGCTAATCCAAAAGAAAAGAAAGAAAAATGACTAGCAGTTAATCCTTACCCCTAACGCTGAGATCGATTGCAACCTTGCTTGAAACCACAGAGAGATTCGGCTATATAGGCTAGATGGTGATTGATATGTTTCGGCTTTGGGGTTTAATGAACAATCGACTAAGGCTTACTTGTGCTTTCGGCTTTTGATGAATTGTGAAAAGAAGAAGAGAAGGAATTGAAGTTTGATGAGATTCGGCTTTAACAAGTAAGAAGAAAAGGGATGGAGTTTAGAGAGATTTGGCAATGGTGGTGTTTTGGGTTGAAGAGATTTCGGCTAGAACAAATTAAAAGAAAAGAGAAGAGAAAGTGATGGTGAAGCTCACAACAAAAGAATGGAGAGGGAGAGGGTAAGGCTTAGAAGTTGCGGCAATGGTGAAATAGAATGGATGAGAGGTTCGGCCTAAGCAAAATAAAAAAAAAAAGAAAGATGATCAAAAGAGAAAGAGGTGCACGAGAGGTCACTTACTTGGTTTACGGTCTCAAAAGAAAAAGAACACAAAAGCTTTCGGGAAAAGAAATCGCACAGAGAAAATGCCCAAACCCCACTATGCATATTCGGCCTCTCCCCCCAACCTCATGGCCGAAAATAACATCAAAAACAATCCCTTGGCCGGCCAACTCTCCTTCCCCTATCAATTTCCTTCTTTTTCTCCTACTTTTTCTCTTCTCCCCCCATTCAAACAAATTTGAATGAGCCAACACTTATCCCTTTCCTTATAGCCGAATTTTTAAAAGAATTTGACTTGATCCATGCTCATCCACTTAGTGTCCCAGTGCCGTCCACTACCTCTCCTCCTTGCTGCAAAATAAAAGCTCCCATTTGCTTCCCTTGCTGCTCGAACCTGAGCCCCCTTTTACTGCTTATGGCGTCACCTTCCAAGGTCCTAAGTGGCGCCTTCTTGCCACTTTACCAAGGCACTTCTTGTGTCCAAATTCTCCAACAAATTTTCTTAAGGCCTCCTTTGCCTAGCTCCCCTTTAAGACTTAAAACCCAGTATTTTTCTAAGGCATCTCCTACATTCTAAAGTTCCCGAAATCTATAAAACACATTCAAAACACACATAGGCATGCTACAGCATGTATTTAAATTAAAATGCATAACCCCTAAATCCCGGATATTACATTAATAATATTGCATGGTCTACATTATGATAGGAAAGACATATGAAATTTTGATAAGAAAATTTTACCAATTTCATGTTTAATTATAGAAAGGACCAAATTGCGTAAAATGAAAAATTTGAGTTCTAGTAGCTCTAAGTATCAAATAGCTATGGAATTCAGAATTTGAGGTCCTTATATGATAATTAGACCATTAAGAAAAGTTAGTAGATATTTTTGATTATTCATCCGTGGAAATTTAGAAAAAGAAAAGGACTAAAGTGGAAATTGAAATAAATAAAAAATGATAAATAAAATAAATGTTTAATATCATCATTTTATATCATCTTCTTCCCCAAATTTTCTATGGAAACCCTAGGAAAGAGAAAGAATATCAAGCAAGCTTAATTAGGTAAGTAATCATGTCCCGTTTTTAGTATTTTTTATATTTTTGAGATCGGAATAACCTAATCTAGCTATTTTGGGGATCAATTTGTAAAGTTATCAAAGCATTAAAATTTATCCATGAATGAATATGCTGAAATTTTGAAATTTATGGTAGAAAATGAAAGGTTGTTGATAGATAAACAACTTTTGGAAAGTGAATTTCCATGAAATTGTGATTTAGGGACTAAATTATAAAGATGTAAAATTCATGGAAATTTTTTTACTTTTATGAAATATATGTGCTGTAAATGTTATATGTAAAAATCGGTTAGGCTTGGAATAAGGATTAAATTGCATGAATTTCATTTTTCGAACCCAGGGACGAAATCGTCATTTATGGAAAGTATAGGGGCAAAATGGTAATTTTGTTTAGGATGTGAATTGAATTAAATTGAGTATGAAATGGATTAAATTGACATTAATTTAATTTATATAGATCAGGAAAGACCTAATACTGAGTTGGATCGAGAAAAACAAAAAGTTTCGGATTAGTAGATTTCTGTATACGAACAAGTGACGAGGTAAGTTCGTGTAACTAAATTTGTACATTTATACACTTGAATTTAATGTTGTGTATGAGAATTATGTAGTTTTCATGCATATGAAAATTGAATACATGTCCGATAATGCCTGATAAATGATAATTCCCGTTTGAATAAATGAAATTCGATAGATACAAGTTTCCCGATTGGTTGTAGTCTTGCATATGTTGTAGACACACCATAGCTTTTACAAGCTTCCTATTATAAGCCCTCTCAAGTTTCTTGTTACATGGTTCCTACGAGCATCCTGATTGGTAGTGATCTTGCATGTGTTGCAAACTACTGTAGCTCTTTGTGAGCGTCCTGTTATGATACGTACTCGTATTCGTGAATTCAATTACAAGACGCTGAATTTCCCGATCGTCTCATTTCAATATCGTTTCAAGTTGAAATTAAAAATGAAATTGTGAGTAATGGAAAATAGGTTGAATGAAAACAACAAAGAAGGTTTTGGAAGGATGACTTGTACGGATTAAACACTTAGAAAAGAACCAACGATATAAATGATCGTGGCCCAATTTCTATATAGTGAAATAACAAACAAGTCTTCGAAGAAGAAGTAAAATGTGACCCACTATTTAGCAAAATAGGAACCAAAAGTATGTTAGAACGCCACACTTCAGGACAAAGAAAGAAAGGATAGAAGTGATAAGTTAAAAAAAAAAAAAAAGGGTTTGACGCCACAAGGAGAACCTTGATAAGTCCAAGTAAGTTAGACCAAGAACAAAGAGATAGAATTCTCACACCAAACTTAGAAAAATTCAATTGCTAGCAAAGTTCTGTTTACAGAAAATTTATAGGCACTTTTGTGACTGTTCAAATGCCTATGTGAGACTTTTCATAGTCAGCCATTAACTAGTATTATTACAAGCAATAATTTCATTTTTAACTCCTGTAAGGAAGCCAATGAATCATGTCTCTTCATTGGAATCTGATGTAGTTGAAAAGGCATGTCAATTCTCCTTAATAAAGACTTAAAGTATCCTTAATATCTTTGATTGATGTCCCTTCAGCTCCCTTGCAACCACATGATAAAAGCTTGTGAAACATCCTCTTAAATGGCACCATGATGAAGACAAAAACGTTCAGATTTGAAGAGTCTCTTTTGGTCCATTAAACAGCCTCCTTCATATTCTTTTAAAAGCTTTGAAACTATCCAAATTTGAAGAGTCTTTAATCATAAAAGTCACCTGCAAAATAGATTTTAAGATTAAATAATAACTTAAAAAACTAATAAAAATAGCATATTTAATAACTCTCATGCACACAAATTAAATGAACATGCAACTTAAACCATACTTGAAGTGAATTAACAAATGAGATGATTTAATACATGACTTATTAAACATGAAAAACACATAACGCAAGTCTTAAATGATGCTGATGTATTAATGCAAAGCATTAACTAAAGACACGTTCAATAAACAAGAAAGATAATTCAAATTTTTAAAATATGTAGATGTATTAATGCAAAACATTTTATAAAGATGCATTTAACAAACAAAACACATAATGAAGCAGATCATTAAACAAAGATGCATTTAACGAGCAAAACACATAATTAAAAATTGAAGAGTTTGTTCAAACTAATCAAACTGTCACATACAACACATTGCATGAAATTGGATCATTATCTTGAGTCCAACAAAAATTGGACTTCTCATGCTCGGCCCAAACTTGCTGAATCAACCCTATCATTGCTTATTTGAGCTTCTTGGATCTAGCTCCAGTTATAGGCCCAATGGGAATTTCAATTGGATTTCTTCTTGAATTCTCCTCATCTTTCAACCCCGATTGGTATTGACATAGAGGACTTTAATTTTGTTCCAATCGATTCTTCACCAGACCCTGCCATGCATGTATCATGTTTTATGATTGGTTGTGATACTTCATATATTGCGGACACAAACGCAGCTCTTTATAAGTGTCTTGATATAGGCTCTTTGTGAGCTTTCTAACAAGGCTCGCTTGAACATCCTATTATATAGATACCCGGAGCTCCCTGATAATAGCTCTTCGGAGTTACCTGTTAAGCTCAATGAGCTTCATATTTTAAACTCTTGTGAGTTTCTTGTTATAGCTCGGATAAGCTTTTTGTTACATGGCTCACATGAGCATCCTGTTATATGGCTCAAGACAGTGATTCCTGATTATGTGCCCTATTTGGGTACCCCTAGATATTAACTGACGAATTTCAATTTTGTACACTTTAAGTGTACTACATGAGTGTATCCATCAATATTTCAAATAAATTCAACGGGTAAAGTTCTGACATGGCTAAATTGAACTTGAAATGATTTTTCATGGAAATGTACATGTGATATGGAATAATGATATGGAAAGTATATGTATATGAAAGCCATTAAATGATGAGCTTATCCATGTTTTTGGTATTATGTGAATTACTTGACTAAAATGATTGGTGAAGTTGTGTGTTTCAGGCTATTAGCCAAATTGCTTGGATGCATTTTTGTGTGCTTATCTTAAATGTAAATATATGGTAAGTTAAATTCCTGTTATACGAACTTACTAAGCATTTGAAATGCTTACTTAGTTTTATTTCCTCTGTTTTATAGTACTCGAAAGCTTGTAAAGGTTGGAATTGGTTGGAGCATCATCACACTATCCTTCAACTTGTTTTGGTATAAATAGAAAAGTTATTTTGGTATAATGGCATGTACAGGCTAACTTGGCCAATGTTGGCATCTAAATGGTTGTTTGTAATCTAGCCATTGGAATGGCTACTAATGGTATTTTAGTGAATGCATATATATCTATTTGAGGTTATAGTATGGTTAATATAAGTGTGCTTGGTTTGATTATATTAAATTATGGTAAACATATATGTCTATAAAAAGGTAAGTTTGAATGCATGTGATGATATATCATGTATAATGTTAATGTTGGCTTGATTTAAATGTTTTGAATTGGTTTGGAAATGTGTTAAAATGTTATGTAGGTACAAGGTAAAATTTGGGTGAGAAATAAGGCTAGGAAATAGCCTTATTTTGTCTACACAGGAAGACACACAGGCGTGTGTCTCAAACCGTGTGTGACACATGGCCATGCGCACGGGCATGTGGTTTGGTCATGTGTCCCCTACATCTTAAAAATTGAGAAACAGAATGCTTAGAATTGGTCAAACAGGCGTGTGCCTCATCCGTGTGAAACACACAGCCCAATACGCGGGTGTGTGTCTTGGCCGTGTGAATCCTGCACCTATTTTTGAAAATCAAATTATCCACACGGGCGCGTGTCCCCTGCGCCTAAGAAAATTTTTAAATTTTTGCAAAAAATTCTCAGAGTTCCTAATTTAGTCCCGACTTGTTTCTAATGTATAAATAGGACCTCGAGGGTCCATTTAAGGGACAACATGATTGAATTATGATTTGATTTGGATATGAATAGTAAAAGACATGAAATAATTGTATTTATTCTATAAATTTCAGTAATGCTCTATAACCCTGTTCCGGCAAAGGATATGGATTAAGGGTGTTACATTTATTGGTATCAAAGCTATGGTTTAGCCGATTCTCGGACTAACATAGTAAGTATAAGTTTAGCTATACATGCCATTATATATAATTTTTGATAGTGTGATATCTCTTGACCATTTTAAATGTGTTTTTTCATATAGTGATGTTGTCCAATCGAGCTAGAGCTGAATTCGAGGAAGCTTAGAGCAATGCTCCAGTTTCAGTTTAAAGAGTTACATCTAGTAGTAGTAGAAGGCCCGAATCTAAGGGTCAAGGTGAGGTGGCAAAAGAAGGCTTCTTTCAAATAAGGAATGCGTGGTTTATAGAATTTTTAAGAACAAATCCTGCTATACAACAACCTCCCCCTACTGCTCCTCAACCGATTCCAGAGATGTCACAGGGTGTCGAACCTATTAGAACTAGTAAGCCTCCGATAGATAAAATCCGTAAATATGGGGCAGAAGAATTCAGGGCTACTGCGATGATGATCCAGAAAGGGCTGAATTCTGGTTAGAAAATACTATCAGGGTTTTAGATGAATTGTCTTGTACACCTGAAGAATGTTTGAAATGTGTTATATCTCTGCTAAAAGATTTAGCCTACCAGTGGTGGAATACTATCATTTCTATTGTACCGAGAGAAAATGTTACATGGGAATTTTTCCAAACAGAATTCAAAAAGAAGTACATTAGTCAGAGATTCCTTGATTAAAAACAGAAGGAATATTTAGAGCTTAAACAAGGAAATATGACTGTGTCTAAGTATGAACGAGAATTTGTTCATTTAAGTAAATACGCCAGAGAATGTATCCCGACCGAAGTTGCCATGTGTAAACAGTTTGAAGAGGGATTAAACGAAGACATCAAATTGTTAGTTGGGATCTTAGAATTAAAAGAATTTGTTGTACTGGCTAATCAAGCACATAAAGCTGAAGAACTAAATAAAGAAAAGAGGCAGGCAGAGATGGAAGCTCGAACTTCAAGTAACAGATTTATGGGCAAGCCACAATCATCAACTTCAAAGAAATCAAAGAAACCTATCTCATCTGTGGGAAAGTACGAGGCTCTCAATGCTCTAATTCGAGATCTTCGGCCCATCAGTAGCAAGTCCTGGAAGTGTCAAGAATTCCAAACCTAAATGCAAACATTGTAATAAATTTCACTTTGGAGAATGCCGTATGAGAAGCAGAGCCTGCTATAGATGTGGTTCACTCGACCACTATCTTAAAGATTTTCCGTAAAGGATTGAAAAAGATACTATTCAGACTTCAAGGCCGAGCAACCCTGCCTCGAGAGGTAGACCACCTCGTAACCCTAGTAATATGAATGATAGTCGAGGTATAAGAAAAGATTCAACTGCTAAATCTGAAGCTCGAGCACCAGCCAGAACATATGTTATACGTGCACGAGAGGATGCTTCTACACCGGATGTTATTGCTGGTACATTTTCTCTTCTTGATACTGATATTACTACTTTGATTGATCCTGGTTCAACACATTCATACATATGCACGAATTTAGTTTCTGTTAAAAATTTACCTATTGAGTTCACTGAATTTGTGGTTAAAGCTTCAAATCCCTTGGGCCAGTATGTGATGGTAGATAAAATTTGTAAAAGCTGTTTGTTGATGATAAAAGGTTATTGTTTCTCGGCTGATTTGATGTTACTTCCATTTGATGAATTTGATTTAATTCTGGGTATGGACCGGCTAACTCAGCATGATGCAGTGGTAAATTGTAAACAGAAGTACATTGTGTTAAAATGTCAGAGTAGTGAATTGCTCCAAGTTGAATCTGATGTACTAAATGGGTTGTCAAATCTAATTTCAGCTATATCAGCACAGAAATATATCAGAAAAGGGTATGATGCTTACCTTGTTTATGTGTTGGACACTAAAGTATTAGAGTCGAAGATTAAGTCAATGTCGGTTGTTTGTGAATTTCCTGATGTATTCCCAGAAGAATCACCCGGATTACCATCGATCAGAGAAGTAGAATTTTCTATAGATCTTGTACCGAGGACAACACCAATATCTATAGCACCCTACAAAATGGCTCCTACCGAATTGAAAGAATTGAAAGCACAGTTGCAAGAACTAAAAGACCGAGGCTTTGCTCGACCTAGTTCATCACCTTGGGGTGCACCAATTTTATTTTTTAAGAAGAAAGATGGGTCATTGAGAATATGTATTGATTACAGACAGCTTAATAAGGTTACAATCGAGAACAGGTATCCATTGCCTCATATTGATGACTTGTTTGATCAGTTAAAAGGTGTCACTATATTTACAAAGATTAATCTCTGTTCTGGCTATTACCGGTTATGGGTAAAAGACTCATATGTATCGAAACAGCCTTCAGAACCAGGTACGGGCACTATGAATTTCTTGTGATGCCGTTCGGCTTGACTAATACACCTGCAGCATTTATGGATTTAATGAATAGAATTTTCAGACCGTATTTAGACAGATTTGTGGTGGTATTTATTGATGATATCCTGGTATATTCTCAAGATGAAAATAAGTATGCTGATCATTTGAGAATTGTGTTACAAACTCTGTGTGAAAAATAATTGTATGTCAAATTTAGTAAATGTGAATTTTGGCTTTGGGAAGTTGGTTTTCTTGGACATATAGTATCTGCTGAAGGTATCAGAGTTGATCTGAATAAAATATCAGCAATTTTTAATTGGAAGCCACTTAAAAATATGTCTGAAGTTAGAAGTTTTCTGAGATTAACCAGTTACTATTGGAGATTTTCACAAGGTTTCTAGATGATAGCCTCTTCGATGACCCGTTTGTTACAGAAGGAAGTTAAATTTGAATGGACTGATAAATGCCATTAGGGTTTTGACATATTGAAAACCTTGTTGACTAGTTCAACCTGAATCTGGTAAGGAATTTGTGATTTACAGTGATGCATCATTAAATAGTTTGGGTTGTTTCTTGATGCAAGAAGGTAAAGTAATAGCATGTGCTTCTAGACAGCTTAAACCTCATGAAAAGAATTACCCGATACATGATTTAGAGTTGGCAGCTATAGTGTTTGCTTTAAAAATTTGGCGACATTACTTGTTTGGTGAAAAATGTTATATATTTACTGATCATAAAAGTTTAAAGTATTTGATGTCATAAAAGGATTTGAATCTGAGACAACGCAGGTGGCTTGAACTGTTAAAAGATTATGATCTGGTTATTGATTATCATCCGAGAAAAGATAATGTGGTTGTAGATGCTCTGAGCAGAAAATCCATGTCTGTCTTGTGAGCAATGAACACCGGATTGTCGTTATCTTATAATGGTTCAATCATAGCTGAGTTAAAAGCTAGACCGATGTTTTTGCAGCAAATTTCTGAAGCTCAGAAAAATGATAATGTACTACGAGCTAAACGGGTACAGTGTGAGTTGAATTCTGATTTAGAATTTTAGATTGGGTCCTATGATTGTCTATTATTCAGAGGTAGAATATGTGTACCGAGGAATTCAGAACTTTTACAGAAGATTTTAAATGAAGCTCACAATGGTACTATGTATGTTCATCTGGGAAGTAACAAAATGTACAATGATTTGAAAAAGATGTATTGGTGGCCGGGAATGAAACGTGATATTTCTGAATTTGTGTCTAAGTGTTTGATATGTCAGCAAGTAAAAGCTGATCACCAGGTACCTTCGGGATTATTACAGCCAGTTACGATACTGGAACGAAAATTGGAAGAGTTACTATGGACTTTGTATCAGGGTTACTCTATCTCTGAAAAGGAAAGATGCCATTTAGGTAATCGTTAATCGATTAACAAAGACTGCACACTTTATTCCGATACGTATCGATTTCTTCCTGGATAGATTGGCTGAATTATATGTTTCTAAAATTGTTACATTAAACAAGGTACTAGTTTCCATTATTTCTGATAGAGATCCCTGATTCACATCCCGATTCTGGAATAAGTTGTAAGAAGCTCTGGGGATACAGTTACATTTCAGCACCTCTTTCCATCCTCAGACTGATGGACAATCTGAACGTGTAATACAGATTTTAGAAGATATGCTTCAATGTTGTGTGTTGGAATTTGAAGGTAATTGGGAAAAAAATACCTAGCTTTAGTTGAATTTGCATACAATAATAGTTATCAGTCTAGCATTAAAATGGCATCGTATGAGGCTCTGTATGGTCCTAACTGTAGAACTCCATTGTACTTGTAACAACCCGATTTTGGGCCTAGTCAGAACAGTGATTTTGAGACCACAAATACAACGTAAGAAAATTTATTTTTATTATATTTTTATGGCCTACAATTTCACAGAACGATTTCGTGAAAATTTCGTTCGGAGATTTTGACATTTAGGCACACAATTTAGTCAAGAGGACTAAATTGTAAAAAGTGCAAAACTTGTGAAACACCCCACACGCGGCCCACGAGCCTGAACCGGATCTGGTATGTTCCTTAAGAAAATCGGCTTCAAATTCTTTTGTTACTTAGAAAATTTTTGTGAATTTTTAGAAAGATATTGGTTTTGAGTTGGGCTTAGGTTGGAAACCCATTTATTTAATTTAGAAAACATTTAATTTTGGTGACAAAACAATTTAGGGTTTATTTTTAAAATAAATTTAATTAAACTTAGTCAAAAATAATTCATAACATAACAATCAAAATAAAAGCGAGGAAATAAAACCATCCAACTTGGGCCTTATGGCCTTATTACATCATTCAAACCCAAAGATAAAATTGAAAATACTAAAATTGAGTAAAGTCCAAATTCTAATAAATTCTTCAAGTGATGCATGGCCACCTTTAGCTCCTGCCAACCCGGTCCATTACTGCTCATTTCCTGAAAAATAGTCCCACAAAGGTGTGAGTCAACAGACTCAATGTGTACACAAACTAACAATCAACATTCCAGCATACATATTCATATCAAAGCATATTCAAATCAAATAATGATGCAACCCAACCCAAGCCTATTTGTCCATCCGCTACACACCACCCGTACCTGCCAATTACACCGTGGGGACTACTAAGTCAACCCTCCATCCGCTACACACCATCGAAGGCAGTCGCTGCAGTCGACGTGCTCATCGCCCACTTACATTGTGTCATTAGACACTATATTCAAATAATGTAACCGAAGTTACCATATTCACGCAATGGGGCCGTAGCCACCATATTTCGTTGGTGAGGCCGAAACCAACACCTTCGTTGGTGAGACCAAGTCAACACCTTCGTTGGTGAGACCAAGTCAACACCTTCACTTTCTTCCTTCACATATATCCCAAATGCCCCAATTATTTTATAACATATTCCACATACTTAATTTTCATTCATGTTACTAATCACATGTTCAAAGTATATCACATTCATAATCCTATCAAAAGTAGGAAACATACCTGGGTACTCCTTACCACATTTGTGGTACTTAACTACATTCACATACTGATACATATTAATATATTTAATAATTACCACGTAATTTATTGAAGGTTAGTAAGGGTACACACTGATTCGCTTAAGGTTTCCAATCCAAATCTGAAAAGCTTGATCTAATGCCTTAGATCTTAATTCTCTACATTCAATCATTTAATACTTAGTAAAGAGCCATTCGACTATAAATCCAAATCCTAGTAGGATTAGTATACTTAAAAGCCCGACCTTGAAACTCTCAAATCCCAAATCCTTGTATCCTCTGCAGTGAAATCCCTATAACTACATGTTAGATCAATTTCTAACATTTATTCACAATAATTAACCCTTAGCCAATGTTAAATATGACTTACCTTAGATTCTTAAATCCCAAATTCACCGAATAACTAGGGAACACGCGGCCTATAGTGTACCTTCTGAAAAGAACTTCTCTTTCCTTGTAGTCGACACTTAGTAAATCCCGGAAGATCTCTTCTACAATGTATATTAAGGGTATTAGAATCTTAATTTCGATGACCTTAAAAGAAATAGAATGAGAATCTAACCTAATCTTACCCTTACTTGAAGAAATCGATTGCATCTTCACTTCAACCTTCAGAGAGATTCGGCTATGGCCTTGATCTTAACAAGCTTTCGGCTTTTGGAATATTGAGAGGAGAAGAATGAAGAAGAAAAGAGAAGAGAAAAGAGAATAATGGTAGAGAAAATTCAAGTAGAGAGAATAGGAGAAATTTTAGAGAATTTCTGTGAGGTTTTCTTGGAGAGAAAGAATGAATGAAGAATAGCCTTACTCTTCCTTTTATAGCCAAAATTACTAGCTAGAGTCCTTTACTTGGCCACCACTCTTCTATTTTGATAACTTTATCCTTTAATTATCATAAATAAAAGAGTTTAATCCAATATTTATCTCTTCTAAATAATCCAATTTAAAAATCCTTTATTTATCACCTTTTAATCGAATATTTATGAAAAAAAACACCTCTCTTTTTAAACACATGTGTCGTCCACCTCGACCTTTCTCCTCGCAAAATTAAAACCTTCATTTAATTGCTTCCCTTGTGACTCAGACCTGTGCCCATGCCTCTTGCACATGGCGCCATTTCCATAGGCCCTAAGTGCCCTCTTGAGCCACTTTTCCTAGCCCGTTTGTGTGTCAAATCTTACCATCTTTTTCTTTTAAGGCCCCTTAGCCTTAATCTCCTATTTAAAACTTTAAAACTTGACATTTTTAAGTCATTTCTAAGTTTCCTAAAATTTTCGATCGGCTCAGAAACTTGCCATTTTCTTACATTTCCAAGTTTCCGAAATGTTCACTTTCCATTTTGAATCATTTCATACATTTCCTAGTTTCCATAAATGTTCACTTTCCTCTTTATTCCTTTACATTTTCAGACATTTCCTACATTTCCAAGACAAGACATTTCCTTACATTTCTTTGCATTTCCTTACATTTTCATACATTTCCTCACATTTCCTTACATTTCCTTACATTTCCATACATTTCCATACATTTCTTACATTTCCTTACATTTTCTTACATTTCCCTACATTGCCTTACATTTCCATACATTTCCACGCATTTCCACACATTTCCATACACTTCCATACATTTCCATATATTTCCTTACATTTCCATACATTTCCTTACATTTCCTTACATTTCCATACATTTCTTACATTTCTCACATTTCCATACGTTTCTGACATTTCCTTACATTTCCATATTTCCTTACATTTCCATACATTTCATTATTTCTAGAATTCACATAACACATTCATAATTCATAAAACATGCCATTTTACCACATGGTTCCTTGTGTCATGCTTCACACTGAGTTTCTTTTAAAGCCTCATTTACCTAGCTCCCTTTTTTTACTTAAAACCAATAATTTTCCAAAGCTTTCTTCTTCCATCCTAGAAGTCTAAAAACCCTTAATACACTTCCAAACACTTTGCCAAAACCTACTAACTCATGAATTATGCACAAACGCATAACCCCTAATCTAGGATGTTACGGTTCTACCCTCCTTAAAAATAATTTCGTCCTCGAAATTACTTATTAATGTTGCAGTACAATCCTTCTTACCGCACTATGCTTACGCTGCAAGACTCGATCTTAATAAAACCATCATACTTTCTAGGCACAATCTCTAAGTTCACGTCCCTAGAACTTATTTCTAACGTCGCGATTTAATCTGATTTAAGAGAATTTTATGAATTTGTCTTTATTCCACTTACACCGAAAAGAAGTTTTATGGAAAGAATTTTAGAAGTGGTTCTTTCGTATTCATACATGCACATAGTCTTTACATTCATACATCCATCAATCAATTATGAACTTTCGTTCATTCAGAGCAATGTTGTAGTTTTCATTGTTGTTGTTTTTCCACTACCTGGGGTATTTTCGTAATTTTATCCTACAGGGGTATTTTCGTAATTTTTCAGTGGAAAACGTTCCTTGGTGCTTTTGTCAAAAGCATTTTGAAAACTTCAAAGTTTTGGGGTAATTTGGAAAAATTTTGAAATCCGGGTATTTCGGTAATTTTCGACTGTGGGTATTTTGGTAATTTTTCACAAACCGGGATATATTTGGAAAAATAACAAATCAGGGATATTTCAAACGTTGTAAAATTTTGTGGGTTCTTTTTGAGAGTTTAACCTTTCAAATGGTGAGGTTGCAAAAATTTGGAAATCGTGTCATTTTGGTAATTTTGCAAGTTAGGGGCAATTTTGTAATTTTTTCCAAAATCGTATTATTTTTGATAGTTTGCAATTTGAACATTTATAAAATAATGAAGTTTTAGCAAGACCGTTGAAAAGTTTGACATTTTGTAAATCAAGGGCATTTTGGTAATTTTACCATTAAGGGCATTTTTGTAATTTTCACAAATCGAAATTTTTCTAGAAATTTTGTAAGGATAGTTTTTACAAATTTAAAAGAAAGTTTTAAGAATTTTAAAACTAGGGTTTCGTTGTTTTTTTATAAAAACACAATTAGTTCCTTTCGGGTTTTAGTTATTGTGTTTAGCTTTATGACCGAGTCCTCTTGGTCGTAGGTGAACCAAAGCTACGCACTGTATGATTCTGCAAAGAGGAGGTGAGTCACTAGGATCGCTTAAATACCAGCTCTTCCTGATCCAATCCTAGACATGCGCATGTGGGGGTTACCACACCCTAACTTAGTGACTTAGCCATAGGTTTGTTAAGTGCATTAAGTCTTATGTACTTGTGTTTGAGTAGACTAGTCCTACGGTTCAATAGATCCTAGTTCACTAATCTACGTTTCCATAAAAGCCCATACAGATCACATATTCAAATCACTACAGAAGTCAGAAGTACTTACCTGGTGGACTGCGGGTCGGAGACTTAGGTGCCATGCCAGAGAACCTGCTTAATTTCAAAAAAAAATCATTTGGCTCGCTTTGAAAACGTTTTGGGCCTTAGCCCACAGGCCGAGAGTTTAAAATTGGGCTATGATACCAAACTGAAGCACCCCACACCCGGCCCACGAGCCTGAACCGGATCTGGTATGTTCCTTAAGAAAATCGGCTTCAAATTCTTTTGTTACTTAGAAAATTTTTGTGAATTTTTAGAAAGATATTGGTTTTGAGTTGGGCTTAGGTTGGAAACCCATTTATTTAATTTAGAAAACATTTAATTTTGGTGACAAAACAATTTAGGGTTTATTTTTAAAATAAATTTAATTAAACTTAGTCAAAAATAATTCATAACATAACAACCGAAATAAAAGCGGGGAAATAAAACCATCCAACTTGGGCCTTATGGCCTTATTACATCATTCAAACCCAAAGATAAAATTGAAAATACTAAAATTGAGTAAAGTCCAAATTCTAATAAATTCTTCAAGTGATGCATGGCCACCTTTAGCTCCTGCCGACCCGGTCTATTACTGCTCATTTCCTGAAAAATAGTCCCACAAAGGTGTGAGTCAACAGACTCAATGTGTACACAAACTAACAATCAACATTCCAGCATACATATTCATATCAAAGCATATTCAAATCAAATAATGATGCAACCCAACCCAAGCCTATTTGTCCATCCGCTACACACCACCCGCACACCGCCAATTACACCGTGGGGACTACTAAGTCAACCCTCCATCCGCTACACACCATCGAAGCGATCATTGCGATCGGCGACGTGCTCATCGCCCACTTACGTTGTGTCATTAGACACTATATTCAAATAATGTAACCGGTTACCATATTCACGCAATGGGGCCGTAGCCACCATATTTCGTTGGTGAGGCCGAAACCAACACCTTCGTTGGTGAGACCGGTCAACACCTTCGTTGTTGAGACCGAAGTCAACACCTTCACTTTCTTCCTTCACATATATCCCAAATGCCCCAATTATTTTATAACATATTCCACATACTTAATTTTCATTCATGTTACTAATCACATGTTCAAAGTATATCACATTCATAATCCTATCAAAAGTAGGAAACATACCTAGGTACTCCTTACCACATTTGTGGTACTTAACTACATTCACATACTGATACATATTCATATATTTAATAATTACCACGTAATTTATTGAAGGTTAGTAAGGGTACACACCTGATTCGCTTAAGGTTTCCAATCCAAATCTTGAAAAGCTTGATCTAATGCCTTAGATCTTAATTCTCTACATTCAATCATTTAATACTTAGTAAAGAGCCATTCGACTATAAATCCAAATCCTAGTAGGATTAGTATACTTAAAACTTACCTTGAAACTCTCAAATCCCGAAATCCTTGTATCCCTCTGTCGAAATCCCTATAACTACATGTTAGATCAATTTCTAACATTTATTCACAATAATTAACCCTTAGCCGAATGTTAAATATGACTTACCTTAGATTCTTAAATCCCGAAATTCACCGAATAACTAGGGAACACGCGCCTATGGTGTACCTTCCTTCTGAAAAGAACTTCTCTTTCCTTGTAGTCGACACTTAGTAAATCCCTAAGATCTCTTCTACAATGTATATTAAGGGTATTAGAATCTTAATTTCGACAACACCTTAAAAGAAATAGAATGAGAATCTAACCTAATCTTACCCTTACTTGAAGAAATCGATTGCATCTTCACTTCAACCTTCAGAGATTCGGCTATGGCCTTGATCTTAACAAGCTTTCGGCTTTTGGAATATTGAGAGGAGAAGAATGAAGAAGAAAAGAGAAGAGAAAAAGAGAATAATGGTAGAGAAAATTCGGCAGAGAGAATAGGAGAAATTTTAGAGAATTTCGGCAGAGGTTTTCTTGGAGAGAAAAGAATGAATGAAGAATAGCCTTACTCTTCCTTTTATAGCCAAAATTACTAGCTAGAGTCCTTTACTTGGCCACCACTCTTCTATTTTGATAACTTTATCCTTTAATTATCATAAATAAAAGAGTTTAATCCAATATTTATCTCTTCTAAATAATCCAATTTAAAAATCCTTTATTTATCACCTTTTTAATCGAATATTTATGAAAATAAAACACCTCTCTTTTTAAACACATGTGTCGTCCACCTCAGCCTTCTGGAAGCAAAATTAAAACCTTCATTTAATTGCTTCCCTTGTGACTCGAACCCAGGCCCATGCCTCTTGCACATGGCGCCATTTCCATAGGCCCTAAGTGCCCTCTTCGAGCCACTTTTTTTCCTAGCCCGTTTGTGTGTCAAATCTTACCATCTTTTTCTTTTAAGGCCCTTAGCCTTAATCTCCTATTTAAACTTTAAAACTTGACATTTTTAAGTCATTTCTAAGTTTCCTAAAATTTTCGATCGGCTCAGAAACTTGCCATTTTCTTACATTTCCAAGTTTCAGAAATGTTCACTTTCCATTTTTGAATCATTTCCTTACATTTCCTAGTTTCCATAAATGTTCACTTTCCTCTTTATTCCTTTACATTTTCAGACATTTCCTACATTTCCAAGACAAGACATTTCCTTACATTTCCTTGCATTTCCTTACATTTTCATACATTTCCTCACATTTCCTTACATTTCCTTACATTTCCATACATTTCCATACATTTCCTTACATTTCTTACATTTTCTTACATTTCCTACATTGCCTTACATTTCCATACATTTCCACGCATTTCCACACATTTCCATACACTTCCATACATTTCCATATATTTCCTTACATTTCCATACATTTCTTACATTTCTTACACATTTCCATACATTTCCTTACATTTCTCACATTTCCATACGTTTCTGACATTTCCTTACATTTCCATATTTCCTTACATTTCCATACATTTCATTATTTCTAGAATTCACATAACACATTCATAATTCATAAAACATGCCATTTTACCACATGGTTCCTTGTGTCATGCTTCACACGGAGTTTCTTTTAAAGCCTCATTTACCTAGCTCCCCTTTTTACTTAAAAACCAATAATTTTCCAAAGCTTTCTTCTTCCATCCTAGAAGTCTAAAAACCCTTAATACACTTCCAAACACTGCCAAAACCTACTAACTCATGAATTATGCACAAACGCATAACCCCTAATCTAGGATGTTACAGTTCTACCCTCCTTAAAAATAATTTCGTCCTCGAAATTACTTATTAACAGCCGTACAATCCTTCTTACCGCACTATGCTTACGCTGCGCACTCTGATCTTAATAAAACCATCATACTTTCTAGGCACAATCTCTAAGTTCACGTCCCCTAGAACTTATTTCTAACGTCGCGATTTAATCTGATTTAAGAGAATTTTATGAATTTGTCTTTATTCCACTGATTACCCGCAAAGAAGTTTTATGGAAAGAATTTTAGAAGTGGTTCTTTCGTATTCATACATGCACATAGTCTTTACATTCATACATCCATCAATCAATTATGAACTTTCGTTCATTCAGAGCAATGTTGTAGTTTTCATTGTTGTTGTTTTTCCACTACCCAGGGGTATTTTCGTAATTTTATCCTACAGGGGTATTTTCGTAATTTTTCAGGGAAAACGTTCCTTGGTGCTTTTGTCAAAAAGCATTTTGAAAACTTCAAAGTTTTGGGGTAATTTGGAAAAATTTTGAAATCCGGGGGTATTTCGGTAATTTTCGACCTCAGGGGTATTTTGGTAATTTTTCACAAACTGGGATATATTTGGAAAAAATAACAAATCGTGATATTTCAAACGTTGTAAAATTTTGTGGGTTCTTTTTGAGAGTTTAACCTTTCAAATGGTGAGGTTGCAAAAATTTGGAAATCGTGGTCATTTTGTAATTTTGCAAGTTAGGGCAATTTTGTAATTTTTTCCAAAATCGTGGTATTTTTGATAGTTTGCAATTTGAACATTTATAAAATAATGAAGTTTTAGCAAGACCGTTGAAAAGTTTGACATTTTGTAAATCAAGGGCATTTTGGTAATTTTACCATTAAGGGCATTTTTGTAATTTTCACAAATCAGAAATTTTTCGGGAAATTTTGTAAGGATAGTTTTTACAAATTTAAAAGAAAGTTTTAAGAATTTTAAAACTAGGGTTTCGTTGTTTTTTTATAAAAACACAGCTAGTTCCCTTTCGGGTTTTAGTTATTGTGTTTAGCTTTATGACCGAGTCCTCTTGGTCGTGGTGAACCAAAGCTACGCACTGTGTATGATTCTGCGAAGAGGAGGTGAGTCACTAGGACTGCTTAAATACCAGGCTCTTCCGGATCCAATCCTAGACATGCGCACAGGGGTTACCACACCCTAACTTAGTGACTTAGCCATAGGTTTGTTAAGTGCATTAAGTCTTATGTACTTGTGTTTGAGTAGACTAGTCCTACGGTTCAATAGATCCTAGTTCACTAATCTACGTTTCCATAAAAGCCCATACTGAGATCACATATTCAAATCACTACTGAAGTCGGAAGTACTTACCGTGGATCATGGGGTCGGAGACTTAGGTGCCATGCCGAGAACCCGCTAATTTCAAAAAAAAAAATCATTTGGCTCGCTTTGAAAACGTTTTGGGCCTTAGCCCACACAAAGCCGAGAGTTTAAAATTGGGCTATGATACCAAATCAAGCACCCCACACCCTACCCACGAGCCCAAACCGGATCTCGTATGTTCCTTAAGAAAATCGGCTTCAAATTCTTTTGTTACTTAGAAAATTTTTGTGAATTTTTAGAAAGATATTGGTTTTGAGTTGGGCTTAGGTTGGAAACCCATTTATTTAATTTAGAAAACATTTAATTTTGGTGACAAAACAATTTAGGGTTTATTTTTAAAATAAATTTAATTAAACTTAGTCAAAAATAATTCATAACATAACAATCAAAATAAAAGCGGGAAATAAAACCATCCAACTTGGGCCTTATGGCCTTATTACATCATTCAAACCCAAAGATAAAATTGAAAATACTAAAATTGAGTAAAGTCCAAATTCTAATAAATTCTTCAAGTGATGCATGGCCACCTTTAGCTCCTCACCGACCCTGCCTATTATCGCTCATTTCTGAAAAATAGTCCCACAAAGGTGTGAGTCAACAGACTCAATGTGTACACAAACTAACAATCAACATTCCGGGCATACATATTCATATCAAAGCATATTCAAATCAAATAATGATGCAACCCAACCCAAGCCTATTTGTCCATCCGCTACACACCACCCGTACCTGCCAATTACACCGTGGGGACTACTAAGTCAACCCTCCATCCGCTACACACCATCGGCGATCGTTTGCGCAATCGACGTGCTCATCGCCCACTTACGTTGTGTCATTAGACACTATATTCAAATAATGTAACCGGTTACCATATTCACGCAATGGGGCCGTAGCCACCATATTTCGTTGGTGAGGCCGAAACCAACACCTTCGTTGGTGAGACCGAAGTCAACACCTTCGTTGTTGAGACCGAAGTCAACACCTTCACTTTCTTCCTTCACATATATCCCAAATGCCCCAATTATTTTATAACATATTCCACATACTTAATTTTCATTCATGTTACTAATCACATGTTCAAAGTATATCACATTCATAATCCTATCAAAAGTAGGAAACATACCTAGGTACTCCTTACCACATTTGTGGTACTTAACTACATTCACATACTGATACATATTCATATATTTAATAATTACCACGTAATTTATTGAAGGTTAGTAAGGGTACACACCTGATTCGCTTAAGGTTTCCAATCCAAATCTTGAAAAGCTTGATCTAATGCCTTAGATCTTAATTCTCTACATTCAATCATTTAATACTTAGTAAAGAGCCATTCGACTATAAATCCAAATCCTAGTAGGATTAGTATACTTAAAACTTACCTTGAAACTCTCAAATCCCGAAATCCTTGTATCCCTCTATCGAAATCCCTATAACTACATGTTAGATCAATTTCTAACATTTATTCACAATAATTAACCCTTAGCCGAATGTTAAATATGACTTACCTTAGATTCTTAAATCCCGAAATTCACCGAATAACTAGGGAACACGCGGCCTATGGTGTACCTTCGGGAAAAGAACTTCTCTTTCCTTGTAGTCGACACTTAGTAAATCCCTAAGATCTCTTCTACAATGATATTAAGGGTATTAGAATCTTAATTTTGATGACCTTTAAAAGAAATAGAATGAGAATCTAACCTAATCTTACCCTTACTTGAAGAAATCGATTGCATCTTCACTTCAACCTTCGAGAGATTCGGCTATGGCCTTGATCTTAACAAGCTTTTGGCTTTTGGAATATTGAGAGGAGAAGAATGAAGAAGAAAAGAGAAGAGAAAAAGAGAATAATGGTAGAAAAAATTCGAGAGAGAGAATAGGAGAAATTTTAGAGAATTTCTGAGAGGTTTTCTTGGAGAGAAAAGAATGAATGAAGAATAGCCTTACTCTTCCTTTTATAGCCAAAATTACTAGCTAGAGTCCTTTACTTGGCCACCACTCTTCTATTTTGATAACTTTATCCTTTAATTATCATAAATAAAAGAGTTTAATCCAATATTTATCTCTTCTAAATAATCCAATTTAAAAATCCTTTATTTATCACCTTTTAATCGAATATTTATGAAAATAAAACACCTCTCTTTTTAAACACATGTGTCGTCCACTCACCCTTACGGAAGCAAAATTAAAACCTTCATTTAATTGCTTCCTTTGTGACTCGAACCAGTGCCCATGCCTCTTGCACATGGCGCCATTTCCATAGGCCCTAAGTGCCTCTCTTCAGCCACTTTTCCTAGCCCGCTTGTGTGTCAAATCTTACCATCTTTTTCTTTTAAGGCCCCTTAGCCTTAATCTCCTATTTAAAACTTTAAAACTTGACATTTTTAAGTCATTTCTAAGTTTCCTAAAATTTTCGATCGGCTCTGTAAACTTGCCATTTTCTTACATTTCCAAGTTTCGAAATGTTCACTTTCCATTTTGAATCATTTCCTTACATTTCCTAGTTTCCATAAATGTTCACTTTCCTCTTTATTCCTTTACATTTTCAGGACATTTCCTACATTTCCAAGACAAGACATTTCCTTACATTTCCTTGCATTTCCTTACATTTTCATACATTTCCTCACATTTCCTTACATTTCCTTACATTTCCATACATTTCCATACATTTCTTACATTTCCTTACATTTTCTTACATTTCCTACATTGCCTTACATTTCCATACATTTCACGCATTTCCACACATTTCCATACACTTCCATACATTTCCATATATTTCCTTACATTTCCATACATTTCCTTACATTTCTTACATTTCCATACATTTCTTACATTTCCTCACATTTCCATACGTTTCCTGACATTTCCTTACATTTCCATATTTCCTTACATTTCCATACATTTCATTATTTCTAGAATTCACATAACACATTCATAATTCATAAAACATGCCATTTTACCACATGGTTCCTTGTGTCATGCTTCACACTGAGTTTCTTTTAAAGCCTCATTTACCTAGCTCCCCTTTTTACTTAAAAACCAATAATTTTCCAAAGCTTTCTTCTTCCATCCTAGAAGTCTAAAAACCCTTAATACACTTCCAAACACTGCCAAAACCTACTAACTCATGAATTATGCACAAACGCATAACCCCTAATCTAGGATGTTACAGCTTCTACCCTCTCTTAAAAATAATTTCGTCCTCGAAATTACTTATTAATGTTATTGCATAATCCTTCTTACCGCACTATGCTTACGCTCACGCACTCGATCTTAATAAAACCATCATACTTTCTAGGCACAATCTCTAAGTTCACGTCCCTAGAACTTATTTCTAACGTCGCGATTTAATCGATTTAAGAGAATTTTATGAATTTGTCTTTATTCCACCGACACCTACATGAAAGAAGTTTTATGGAAAGAATTTTAGAAGTGGTTCTTTCGTATTCATACATGCACATAGTCTTTACATTCATACATCCATCAATCAATTATGAACTTTCGTTCATTCAGAGCAATGTTGTAGTTTTCATTGTTGTTGTTTTTCCACTACCCAGGGGTATTTTCGTAATTTTATCCTACAGGGGTATTTTCGTAATTTTTCAGGGAAAACGTTCCTTGGTGCTTTTGTCAAAAAGCATTTTGAAAACTTCAAAGTTTTGGGGTAATTTGGAAAAATTTTGAAATCCGGGGGTATTTCGGTAATTTTCGACCTCAGGGGTATTTTGGTAATTTTTCACAAACTGGGATATATTTGGAAAAAATAACAAATCAGGGATATTTCAAACGTTGTAAAATTTTGTGGGTTCTTTTTGAGAGTTTAACCTTTCAAATGGTGAGGTTGCAAAAAATTTGGAAATCAGGGTCATTTTGGTAATTTTGCAAGTTAGGGGCAATTTTGTAATTTTTTCCAAAATCGGGTATTTTTGATAGTTTGCAATTTGAACATTTATAAAATAATGAAGTTTTAGCAAGACCGTTGAAAAGTTTGACATTTTGTAAATCAAGGGCATTTTGGTAATTTTACCATTAAGGGCATTTTTGTAATTTTCACAAATCGAAAATTTTTCTGAAATTTTGTAAGGATAGTTTTTACAAATTTAAAAGAAAGTTTTAAGAATTTTAAAACTAGGGTTTCGTTGTTTTTTTATAAAAACACAAACTAGTTCCCTTTCGGGTTTTAGTTATTGTGTTTAGCTTTATGACATGAGTCCTCTTGGTCGGGGTGAACCAAAGCTACGCACTGTATGATTCTGCGAAGAGGAGGTGAGTCACTAGGGCTGCTTAAATACCGTGCTCTTCCTGATCCAATCCTAGACATGCGCACGGGTTACCACACCCCTAACTTAGTGACTTAGCCATAGGTTTGTTAAGTGCATTAAGTCTTATGTACTTGTGTTTGAGTAGACTAGTCCTACGGTTCAATAGATCCTAGTTCACTAATCTACGTTTCCATAAAAGCCCATACAGATCACATATTCAAATCACTACAGAAGTCGAAGTACTTACCCGTGGATCATGGTGGAGACTTAGGTGCCATGCCGAGAACCTCGCTTAATTTCAAAAAAAAAAATCATTTGGCTCGCTTTGAAAACGTTTTGGGCCTTAGCCCACGTGCCGAGGGTTTAAAATTGGGCTATGATACCAAATCAAGCACCCACACACCCTACCCACGAGCCCAGAACCGGATCTCGTATGTTCCTCAAGAAAATCGGCTTCAAATTCTTTTGTTACTTAGAAAATTTTTGTGAATTTTTAGAAAGATATTGGTTTTGAGTTGGGCTTAGGTTGGAAACCCATTTATTTAATTTAGAAAACATTTAATTTTGGTGACAAAACAATTTAGGGTTTATTTTTAAAATAAATTTAATTAAACTTAGTCAAAAATAATTCATAACATAACAATCGAAAATAAAAGCAGGAAATAAAACCATCCAACTTGGGCCTTATGGCCTTATTACATCATTCAAACCCAAAGATAAAATTGAAAATACTAAAATTGAGTAAAGTCCAAATTCTAATAAATTCTTCAAGTGATGCATGGCCACCTTTAGCTCCTGCCGACCCGGTCCATTACTGCTCATTTCCTGAAAAATAGTCCCACAAAGGTGTGAGTCAACAGACTCAATGTGTACACAAACTAACAATCAACATTCCAGGCATACATATTCATATCAAAGCATATTCAAATCAAATAATGATGCAACCCAACCCAAGCCTATTTGTCCATCCGCTACACACCACCCGTACCTGCCAATTACACCGTAGGGACTACTAAGTCAACCCTCCATCCGCTACACACCATCGAAGGCAGTCGCATCATTTGCGATCGACGTGCTCATCGCCCACTTACGTTGTGTCATTAGACACTATATTCAAATAATGTAACCGGTTACCATATTCACGCAATGGGGCCGTAGCCACCATATTTCGTTGGTGAGGCCGAAACCAACACCTTCGTTGGTGAGACCGAAGTCAACACCTTCGTTGGTGAGACCGAAGTCAACACCTTCAATTTCTTCCTTCACATATATCCCAAATGCCCCAATTATTTTATAACATATTCCACATACTTAATTTTCATTCATGTTACTAATCACATGTTCAAAGTATATCACATTCATAATCCTATCAAAAGTAGGAAACATACCTGGGTACTCCTTACCACATTTGTGGTACTTAACTACATTCACATACTGATACATATTCATATATTTAATAATTACCACGTAATTTATTGAAGGTTAGTAAGGGTACACACTGATTAAACTTAAGGTTTCCAATCCAAATCCTGAAAAGCTTGATCTAATGCCTTAGATCTTAATTCTCTACATTCAATCACTTAATACTTAGTAAAGAGCCATTCGACTATAAATCCAAATCCTAGTAGGATTAGTATACTTAAAACTTACCTTGAAACTCTCAAATCCAAATCCTTGTATCCTCTGCCGAAATCCCTATAACTACATGTTAGATCAATTTCTAACATTTATTCACAATAATTAACCCTTAGCCGAATGTTAAATATGACTTACCTTAGATTCTTAAATCCCAAATTCACCGAATAACTAGGGAACACGCGCCTATGGTGTACCTTCTGAAAAGAACTTCTCTTTCCTTGTAGTCGACACTTAGTAAATCCCGAAGATCTCTTGACAACAGATATTAAGGGTATTAGAATCTTAATTTCGACAACCTTAAAAGAAATAGAATGAGAATCTAACCTAATCTTACCCTTACTTGAAGAAATCGATTGCATCTTCACTTCAACCTTGAGAGATCTCTATGGCCTTGATCTTAACAAGCTTTCGGCTTTTGGAATATTGATAGGAGAAGAATGAAGAAGAAAAGAGAAGAGAAAAAGAGAATAATGGTAGAGAAAATTCGGCAGAGAGAATAGGAGAAATTTTAGAGAATTTACAGAGTTTTCTTGGAGAGAAAAGAATGAATGAAGAATAGCCTTACTCTTCCTTTTATAGCCAAAATTACTAGCTAGAGTCCTTTACTTGGCCACCACTCTTCTATTTTGATAACTTTATCCTTTAATTATCATAAATAAAAGAGTTTAATCCAATATTTATCTCTTCTAAATAATCCAATTTAAAAATCCTTTATTTATCACCTTTTTAATCGAATATTTATGAAAATAAAACACCTCTCTTTTTAAACACATGTGTCGTCCACCTCAAATTTCTCCGAAGCAAAATTAAAACCTTCATTTAATTGCTTCCTTTGTGACTCAACCCGTGCCCATGCCTCTTGCACATGGCGCCATTTCCATAGGCCCTAAGTGCCCTCTTGAGCCACTTTTCCTAGCCCGCTTGTGTGTCAAATCTTACCATCTTTTTCTTTTAAGGCCCTTAGCCTTAATCTCCTATTTAAAACTTTAAAACTTGACATTTTTAAGTCATTTCTAAGTTTCCTAAAATTTTCGATCGGCTCAGAAACTTGCCATTTTCTTACATTTCCAAGTTTCCGAGAAATGTTCACTTTCCGCTTTTGAATCATTTCCTTACATTTCCTAGTTTCCATAAATGTTCACTTTCCTCTTTATTCCTTTACATTTTCAGGACATTTCCTACATTTCCAAGACAAGACATTTCCTTACATTTCCTTGCATTTCCTTACATTTTCATACATTTCCTCACATTTCCTTACATTTCCTTACATTTCCATACATTTCCATACATTTCCTTACATTTCCTTACATTTTCTTACATTTCCTACATTGCCTTACATTTCCATACATTTCCACACATTTCCACACATTTCCATACACTTCCATACATTTCCATATATTTCCTTACATTTCCATACATTTCCTTACATTTCCTTACATTTCCATACATTTCTTTACATTTCTCACATTTCCATACGTTTCTGACATTTCTTTACATTTCCATATTTCCTTACATTTCCATACATTTCATTATTTCTAGAATTCACATAACACATTCATAATTCATAAAACATGCCATTTTACCACATGGTTCCTTGTGTCATGCTTTACACACGAGTTTCTTTTAAAGCCTCATTTACCTAGCTCCCTTTTTACTTAAAAACCAATAATTTTCCAAAGCTTTCTTCTTCCATCCTAGAAGTCTAAAAACCCTTAATACACTTCCAAACACTGCCAAAACCTACTAACTCATGAATTATGCACAAACGCATAACCCCTAATCTAGGATGTTACAGTTCTACCCTCCTTAAAAATAATTTCGTCCTCGAAATTACTTATTAATGTAAATTGCATAAATCCTTCTTACCGCACTATGCTTACGCCAGCACTCTGATCTTAATAAAACCATCATACTTTCTAGGCACAATCTCTAAGTTCACGTCCCCTAGAACTTATTTCTAACGTCGCGATTTAATCTGATTTAAGAGAATTTTATGAATTTGTCTTTATTCCACTGATTACCCGCGAAGAAGTTTTATGGAAAGAATTTTAGAAGTGGTTCTTTCGTATTCATACATGCACACGCCTCTTTACATTCATACATCCATCAATCAATTATGAACTTTCGTTCATTCAGAGCAATGTTGTAGTTTTCATTGTTGTTGTTTTTCCACTACCCGTGGGTATTTTCGTAATTTTGTCCTACTGTGGGTATTTTCGTAATTTTTCAGGAAAACGTTCCTTGGTGCTTTTGTCAAAAGCATTTTGAAAACTTCAAAGTTTTGGGGTAATTTGGAAAAATTTTGAAATCAGGGGTATTTCGGTAATTTTCGACCTCGGGGTATTTTGGTAATTTTTCACAAACCGGGATATATTTGGAAAAAATAACAAATCGTGGATATTTCAAACGTTGTAAAATTTTGTGGGTTCTTTTTGAGAGTTTAACCTTTCAAATGGTGAGGTTGCAAAAATTTGGAAATCGTGGTCATTTTGGTAATTTTGCAAGTTAGGGGCAATTTTGTAATTTTTTCCAAAATCGGGTATTTTTTGATAGTTTGCAATTTGAACATTTATAAAATAATGAAGTTTTAGCAAGACCGTTGAAAAGTTTGACATTTTGTAAATCAAGGGCATTTTGGTAATTTTACCATTAAGGGCATTTTGTAATTTTCACAAATCGAGAAATTTTTCTGAAATTTTGTAAGGATAGTTTTTACAAATTTAAAAGAAAGTTTTAAGAATTTTAAAACTAGGGTTTCGTTGTTTTTTTATAAAAACACACTTAGTTCCCTTTCGGGTTTTAGTTATTGTGTTTAGCTTTATGACCGAGTCCTCTTGGTCGGGGTGAACCAAAGCTACGCACTGTATGATTCTGCGAAGAGGAGGTGAGTCACTAGGATCGCTTAAATACCGTGCTCTTCCGGATCCAATCCTAGACATGCGCATGGGGTTACCACACCCCAACTTAGTGACTTAGCCATAGGTTTGTTAAGTGCATTAAGTCTTATGTACTTGTGTTTGAGTAGACTAGTCCTACGGTTCAATAGATCCTAGTTCACTAATCTACGTTTCCATAAAAGCCCATACTGATCACATATTCAAATCACTACTGAAGTCAAGTACTTACCGTGGATCATGGTCTGGAGACTTAGGTGCCATGCCGAGAACCTCGCTTAATTTCAAAAAAAAATCATTTGGCTCGCTTTGAAAACGTTTTGGGCCTTAGCCCACAAAAGCCGAGAGTTTAAAATTGGGCTATGATACCAAATCAAAGCACCCCACACCCGGCCCACGAGCACAGGCAGGATCTCGGTATGTTCCTTAAGAAAATCGGCTTCAAATTCTTTTGTTACTTAGAAAATTTTTGTGAATTTTTAGAAAGATATTGGTTTTGAGTTGGGCTTAGGTTGGAAACCCATTTATTTAATTTAGAAAACATTTAATTTTGGTGACAAAACAATTTAGGGTTTATTTTTAAAATAAATTTAATTAAACTTAGTCAAAAATAATTCATAACATAACAACCTGAAAATAAAAGCGTGGAAATAAAACCATCCAACTTGGGCCTTATGGCCTTATTACATCATTCAAACCCAAAGATAAAATTGAAAATACTAAAATTGAGTAAAGTCCAAATTCTAATAAATTCTTCAAGTGATGCATGGCCACCTTTAGCTCCTGCCACCCTATCCATTACCGCTCATTTCACGAAAAATAGTCCCACAAAGGTGTGAGTCAACAGACTCAATGTGTACACAAACTAACAATCAACATTCCGGGCATACATATTCATATCAAAGCATATTCAAATCAAATAATGATGCAACCCAACCCAAGCCTATTTGTCCATCCGCTACACACCACCCGCACGCCAATTACACCGTGGGGACTACTAAGTCAACCCTCCATCCGCTACACACCATCGAAGCGATCATTTGCGATCGACGTGCTCATCGCCCACTTACGTTGTGTCATTAGACACTATATTCAAATAATGTAACCGGTTACCATATTCACGCAATGGGGCCGTAGCCACCATATTTAGTTGGTGAGGCCGAAACCAACACCTTCGTTGGTGAGACCAAGTCAACACCTTCGTTGGTGAGACCAAAGTCAACACCTTCACTTTCTTCCTTCACATATATCCCAAATGCCCCAATTATTTTATAACATATTCCACATACTTAATTTTCATTCATGTTACTAATCACATGTTCAAAGTATATCACATTCATAATCCTATCAAAAGTAGGAAACATACCTAGGTACTCCTTACCACATTTGTGGTACTTAACTACATTCACATACTGATACATATTCATATATTTAATAATTACCACGTAATTTATTGAAGGTTAGTAAGGGTACACACTGATTAAACAAGGTTTCCAATCCAAATCCTGAAAAGCTTGATCTAATGCCTTAGATCTTAATTCTCTACATTCAATCATTTAATACTTAGTAAAGAGCCATTCGACTATAAATCCAAATCCTAGTAGGATTAGTATACTTAAAACTTACCTTGAAACTCTCAAATCCCGAAATCCTTGTATCCTCTGCAGTAAATCCCTATAACTACATGTTAGATCAATTTCTAACATTTATTCACAATAATTAACCCTTAGCCAAATGTTAAATATGACTTACCTTAGATTCTTAAATCCAAAAATTCACCGAATAACTAGGGAACACGCGACCTATGGTGTACCTTCGGAAAAGAACTTCTCTTTCCTTGTAGTCGACACTTAGTAAATCCCGGAAGATCTCTTCGGCAACAGATATTAAGGGTATTAGAATCTTAATTTCGACAGCCTTAAAAGAAATAGAATGAGAATCTAACCTAATCTTACCCTTACTTGAAGAAATCGATTGCATCTTCACTTCAACCTTGGAGAGATTCGGCTATGGCCTTGATCTTAACAAGCTTTCGGCTTTTGGAATATTGAGAGGAGAAGAATGAAGAAGAAAAGAGAAGAGAAAAAGAGAATAATGGTAGAGAAAATTCGGCAGAGAGAATAGGAGAAATTTTAGAGAATTTCGGCAGAGGTTTTCTTGGAGAGAAAAGAATGAATGAAGAATAGCCTTACTCTTCCTTTTATAGCCAAAATTACTAGCTAGAGTCCTTTACTTGGCCACCACTCTTCTATTTTGATAACTTTATCCTTTAATTATCATAAATAAAAGAGTTTAATCCAATATTTATCTCTTCTAAATAATCCAATTTAAAAATCCTTTATTTATCACCTTTTAATCGAATATTTATGAAAATAAAACACCTCTCTTTTTAAACACATGTGTCGTCCACCTCACCTTACCGGAAGCAAAATTAAAACCTTCATTTAATTGCTTCCCTTGTGACTTCGAACCAGGCCCATGCCTCTTGCACATGGCGCCATTTCCATAGGCCCTAAGTGCCCTCTTGAGCCACTTTTCCTAGCCCGTTTGTGTGTCAAATCTTACCATCTTTTTCTTTTAAGGCCCTTTAGCCTTAATCTCCTATTTAAAACTTTAAAACTTGACATTTTTAAGTCATTTCTAAGTTTCCTAAAATTTTCGATCGGCTCTGTAAACTTGCCATTTTCTTACATTTCCAAGTTTCCGAAATGTTCACTTTCCATTTTGAATCATTTCCTTACATTTCCTAGTTTCCATAAATGTTCACTTTCCTCTTTATTCCTTTACATTTTCAGGACATTTCCTACATTTCCAAGACAAGACATTTCCTTACATTTCCTTGCATTTCCTTACATTTTCATACATTTCCTCACATTTCCTTACATTTCCTTACATTTCCATACATTTCCATACATTTCCATACATTTCTTACATTTCCTTACATTTTCTTACATTTCCCTACATTGCCTTACATTTCCATACATTTCCACGCATTTCCACACATTTCCATACACTTCCATACATTTCCATATATTTCCTTACATTTCCATACATTTCCTTACATTTCCTTACATTTCCATACATTTCTTACATTTCCTCACATTTCCATACGTTTCTGACATTTCCTTACGTTTCCATATTTCCTTACATTTCCATACATTTCATTATTTCTAGAATTCACATAACACATTCATAATTCATAAAACATGCCATTTTACCACATGGTTCCTTGTGTCATGCTTCACACTGAGTTTCTTTTAAAGCCTCATTTACCTAGCTCCCTTTTTACTTAAAACCAATAATTTTCCAAAGCTTTCTTCTTCCATCCTAGAAGTCTAAAACCCTTAATACACTTCCAAACACTGCCAAAACCTACTAACTCATGAATTATGCACAAACGCATAACCCCTAATCTAGGATGTTCTGAGTTCTACCCTCCTTAAAAATAATTTCGTCCTCGAAATTACTTATTAACAGCCGTTGCATACAATCCTTCTTACCGCACTATGCTTACGCTGCGCACTCTGATCTTAATAAAACCATCATACTTTCTAGGCACAATCTCTAAGTTCACGTCCCCTAGAACTTATTTCTAACGTCGCGATTTAATCTGATTTAAGAGAATTTTATGAATTTGTCTTTATTCCACTGATTACCCGCGAAGAAGTTTTATGGAAAGAATTTTAGAAGTGGTTCTTTCGTATTCATACATGCACACAGTCTTTACATTCATACATCCATCAATCAATTATGAACTTTCGTTCATTCAGAGCAATGTTGTAGTTTTCATTGTTGTTGTTTTTCCACTACCCAGGGGTATTTTCGTAATTTTGTCCTACAGGGGTATTTTCGTAATTTTTCAGGGAAAACGTTCCTTGGTGCTTTTGTCAAAAAGCATTTTGAAAACTTCAAAGTTTTGGGGTAATTTGGAAAAATTTTGAAATCCGGGGGTATTTTGGTAATTTTCGACCTCGGGTATATTTTGGTAATTTTTCACAAACTGGGGTATATTTGGAAAAAATAACAAATCAGGGATATTTCAAACGTTGTAAAATTTTGTGGGTTCTTTTTGAGAGTTTAACCTTTCAAATGGTGAGGTTGCAAAAAATTTGGAAATCAGGGTCATTTTGGTAATTTTGCAAGTTAGGGGCAATTTTGTAATTTTTTCCAAAATCAGGGTATTTTTGATAGTTTGCAATTTGAACATTTATAAAATAATGAAGTTTTAGCAAGACCGTTGAAAAGTTTGACATTTTGTAAATCAAGGGCATTTTGGTAATTTTACCATTAAGGGCATTTTTGTAATTTTCACAAATCGAGAATTTTTCTGAAATTTTTGTAAGGATAGTTTTTACAATTTAAAAGAAAGTTTTAAGAATTTTAAAACTAGGGTTTCGTTGTTTTTTTATAAAAACACGGCTAGTTCCCTTTCGGGTTTTAGTTATTGTGTTTTAATTTATGGCCGAGTCCTCTTGGTCGGGGTGAACCAAAGCTACGCACTGTGTATGATTCTGCGAAGAGGAGGTGAGTCACTAGGATTGCTTAAATACCGTGCTCTTCCGGATCCAATCCTGAACATGCGCATGCAGGGTTACCACACCCTAACTTAGTGACTTAGCCATAGGTTTGTTAAGTGCATTAAGTCTTATGTACTTGTGTTTGAGTAGACTAGTCCTACGGTTCAATAGATCCTAGTTCACTAATCTACGTTTCCATAAAAGCCCATCTGATCACATATTCAAATCACTACAGTCGTCAAGTACTTACCGGTGGATCATGGGTCGGAGACTTAGGTGCCATGCCGAGAACACTGCTTAATTTCAAAAAAAAAAAAATCATTTGGCTCGCTTTGAAAACGTTTTGGGCCTTAGCCCACAAAGTAGAGGGTTTAAAATTGGGCTATGATACCAAATGAAAGCACCCACACCCGGCCCACGAGCACGAACAGGATCTGTATGTTCCTCAAGAAAATCGGCTTCAAATTCTTTTGTTACTTAGAAAATTTTTGTGAATTTTTAGAAAGATATTGGTTTTGAGTTGGGCTTAGGTTGGAAACCCATTTATTTAATTTAGAAAACATTTAATTTTGGTGACAAAACAATTTAGGGTTTATTTTTAAAATAAATTTAATTAAACTTAGTCAAAAATAATTCATAACATAACAAATCAAAAATAAAAGCGGGAAATAAAACCATCCAACTTGGGCCTTATGGCCTTATTACATCATTCAAACCCAAAGATAAAATTGAAAATACTAAAATTGAGTAAAGTCCAAATTCTAATAAATTCTTCAAGTGATGCATGGCCACCTTTAGCTCCTGCAGGCCCGGTCCATTCTTCGCTCATTTCCTGAAAAATAGTCCCACAAAGGTGTGAGTCAACAGACTCAATGTGTACACAAACTAACAATCAACATTCCAGGCATACATATTCATATCAAAGCATATTCAAATCAAATAATGATGCAACCCAACCCAAGCCTATTTGTCCATCCGCTACACACCACCCGTACCTGCCAATTACACCGTGGGGACTACTAAGTCAACCCTCCATCCGCTACACACCATCGAAGCGATCATTGCGATCGGCGTGCTCATCGCCCACTTACGTTGTGTCATTAGACACTATATTCAAATAATGTAACCGAAGTTACCATATTCACGCAATGGGGCCGTAGCCACCATATTTCGTTGGTGAGGCCGAAACCAACACCTTCGTTGGTGAGACCGAAGTCAACACCTTCGTTGGTGAGACCGAAGTCAACACCTTCACTTTCTTCCTTCACATATATCCCAAATGCCCCAATTATTTTATAACATATTCCACATACTTAATTTTCATTCATGTTACTAATCACATGTTCAAAGTATATCACATTCATAATCCTATCAAAAGTAGGAAACATACCTGGGTACTCCTTACCACATTTGTGGTACTTAACTACATTCACATACTGATACATATTCATATATTTAATAATTACCACGTAATTTATTGAAGGTTAGTAAGGGTACACACTGATTAAACTTAAGGTTTCCAATCCAAATCTGAAAAGCTTGATCTAATGCCTTAGATCTTAATTCTCTACATTCAATCATTTAATACTTAGTAAAGAGCCATTCGACTATAAATCCAAATCCTAGTAGGATTAGTATACTTAAAACTTACCTTGAAACTCTCAAATCCAGAAATCCTTGTATCCTCTCTGTGAATCCCTATAACTACATGTTAGATCAATTTCTAACATTTATTCACAATAATTAACCCTTAGCCGAATGTTAAATATGACTTACCTTAGATTCTTAAATCCAGAAATTCACCGAATAACTAGGGAACACGCGCCTATGGTGTACCTTCGGAAAAGAACTTCTCTTTCCTTGTAGTCGACACTTAGTAAATCCCTTGAAGATCTCTTCTACAAATGAGATATTAAGGGTATTAGAATCTTAATTTAAACAAACCTTAAAAGAAATAGAATGAGAATCTAACCTAATCTTACCCTTACTTGAAGAAATCGATTGCATCTTCACTTCAACCTTGAGAGATTCGGCTATGGCCTTGATCTTAACAAGCTTTCGGCTTTTGGAATATTGAGAGGAGAAGAATGAAGAAGAAAAGAGAAGAGAAAAAGAGAATAATGGTAGAAAAATTCGGCAGAGTGAATAGGAGAAATTTTAGAGAATTTAGTGAGAGGTTTTCTTGGAGAGAAAAGAATGAATGAAGAATAGCCTTACTCTTCCTTTTATAGCCAAAATTACTAGCTAGAGTCCTTTACTTGGCCACCACTCTTCTATTTTGATAACTTTATCCTTTAATTATCATAAATAAAAGAGTTTAATCCAATATTTATCTCTTCTAAATAATCCAATTTAAAAATCCTTTATTTATCACCTTTTTAATCGAATATTTATGAAAATAAAACACCTCTCTTTTTAAACACATGTGTCGTCCACCTCAAATATTCAGAAGCAAAATTAAAACCTTCATTTAATTGCTTCCCTTGTGACTCGAACCAGGCCCATGCCTCTTGCACATGGCGCCATTTCCATAGGCCCTAAGTGCCTCTTGAGCCACTTTTCCTAGCCCGCTTTGTGTGTCAAATCTTACCATCTTTTTCTTTTAAGGCCCTTAGCCTTAATCTCCTATTTAAAACTTTAAAACTTGACATTTTTAAGTCATTTCTAAGTTTCCTAAAATTTTCGATCGGCTCTGTAAACTTGCCATTTTCTTACATTTCCAAGTTTCCAGAAATGTTCACTTTCCATTTTTGAATCATTTCCTTACATTTCCTAGTTTCCATAAATGTTCACTTTCCTCTTTATTCCTTTACATTTTCAGGACATTTCCCTACATTTCCAAGACAAGACATTTCCTTACATTTCCTTGCATTTCCTTACATTTTCATACATTTCCTCACATTTCCTTACATTTCCTTACATTTCCATACATTTCCATACATTTCCTTACATTTCCTTACATTTTCTTACATTTCCCTACATTGCCTTACATTTCCATACATTTCCACGCATTTCCACACATTTCCATACACTTCCATACATTTCCATATATTTCCTTACATTTCCATACATTTCCTTACATTTCCTTACATTTCCATACATTTCCTTACATTTCCTCACATTTCCATACGTTTCCTGACATTTCCTTACGTTTCCATATTTCCTTACATTTCCATACATTTCATTATTTCTAGAATTCACATAACACATTCATAATTCATAAAACATGCCATTTTACCACATGGTTCCTTGTGTCATGCTTCACACGGAGTTTCTTTTAAAGCCTCATTTACCTAGCTCCCCTTTTTACTTAAAAACCAATAATTTTCCAAAGCTTTCTTCTTCCATCCTAGAAGTCTAAAAACCCTTAATACACTTCCAAACACTGCCAAAACCTACTAACTCATGAATTATGCACAAACGCATAACCCTAATCTAGGATGTTACTGCTCTACCCTCCTTAAAAATAATTTAGTCCTCGAAATTACTTATTAACTGTGCGTACAATCCTTTTAACCGCACTATGCTTACGCTGCGCACTCTGATCTTAATAAAACCATCATACTTTCTAGGCACAATCTCTAAGTTCACGTCCCCTAGAACTTATTTCTAACGTCGCGATTTAATCTGATTTAAGAGAATTTTATGAATTTGTCTTTATTCCACTGATTACCCGCGAAGAAGTTTTATGGAAAGAATTTTAGAAGTGGTTCTTTCGTATTCATACATGCACACAGTCTTTACATTCATACATCCATCAATCAATTATGAACTTTCGTTCATTCAGAGCAATGTTGTAGTTTTCATTGTTGTTGTTTTTCCACTACCCAGGGGTATTTTCGTAATTTTGTCCTACAGGGGTATTTTCGTAATTTTTCAGGGAAAACGTTCCTTGGTGCTTTTGTCAAAAAGCATTTTGAAAACTTCAAAGTTTTGGGGTAATTTGGAAAAATTTTGAAATCCGGGGGTATTTCGGTAATTTTCGACCTCAGGGGTATTTTGGTAATTTTTCACAAACTGGGGTATATTTGGAAAAAATAACAAATCAGGGATATTTCAAACGTTGTAAAATTTTGTGGGTTCTTTTTGAGAGTTTAACCTTTCAAATGGTGAGGTTGCAAAAAATTTGGAAATCAGGGTCATTTTGGTAATTTTGCAAGTTAGGGGCAATTTTGTAATTTTTTCCAAAATCAGGGTATTTTTGATAGTTTGCAATTTGAACATTTATAAAATAATGAAGTTTTAGCAAGACCGTTGAAAAGTTTGACATTTTGTAAATCAAGGGCATTTTGGTAATTTTACCATTAAGGGCATTTTGTAATTTTCACAAATCGAAATTTTTCTGGAAATTTTGTAAGGATAGTTTTACAAATTTAAAAGAAAGTTTTAAGAATTTTAAAACTAGGGTTTCGTTGTTTTTTTATAAAAACACGGCTAGTTCCACTTTCGGGTTTTAGTTATTGTGTTTAGCTTTATGGCCGAGTCCTCTTGGTCGGGGTGAACCAAAGCTACGCACTGTATGATTCTGCGCGAGAGGAGGTGAGTCACTAGGGATTGCTTAAATACCAGGCTCTTCCGGATCCAATCCTAGACATGCGCACAGGGGTTACCACACCCTAACTTAGTGACTTAGCCATAGGTTTGTTAAGTGCATTAAGTCTTATGTACTTGTGTTTGAGTAGACTAGTCCTACGGTTCAATAGATCCTAGTTCACTAATCTACGTTTCCATAAAAGCCCATACAGATCACATATTCAAATCACTACAGAAGTCAGAAGTACTTACCTGGTGGACTGCGGGTCGGAGACTTAGGTGCCATGCCAGAGAACCTGCTTAATTTCAAAAAAAAAAATCATTTGGCTCGCTTTGAAAACGTTTTGGGCCTTAGCCCACAGGCCGAGAGTTTAAAATTGGGCTATGATACCAAACTGAAGCACCCCACACCCGGCCCACGAGCCTGAACCGGATCTGGTATGTTCCTTAAGAAAATCGGCTTCAAATTCTTTTGTTACTTAGAAAATTTTTGTGAATTTTTAGAAAGATATTGGTTTTGAGTTGGGCTTAGGTTGGAAACCCATTTATTTAATTTAGAAAACATTTAATTTTGGTGACAAAACAATTTAGGGTTTATTTTTAAAATAAATTTAATTAAACTTAGTCAAAAATAATTCATAACATAACAACTGAAAATAAAAGCAGGGAAATAAAACCATCCAACTTGGGCCTTATGGCCTTATTACATCATTCAAACCCAAAGATAAAATTGAAAATACTAAAATTGAGTAAAGTCCAAATTCTAATAAATTCTTCAAGTGATGCATGGCCACCTTTAGCTCCCCGCCAGGCCGGTCTATTACTTTGCTCATTTCTGAAAAATAGTCCCACAAAGGTGTGAGTCAACAGACTCAATGTGTACACAAACTAACAATCAACATTCCGCATACATATTCATATCAAAGCATATTCAAATCAAATAATGATGCAACCCAACCCAAGCCTATTTGTCCATCCGCTACACACCACCCGTACCTGCCAATTACACCGTGGGGACTACTAAGTCAACCCTCCATCCGCTACACACCATCGAAGCGATCATTGCGATCGGCGTGCTCATCGCCCACTTACGTTGTGTCATTAGACACTATATTCAAATAATGTAACCGGTTACCATATTCACGCAATGGGGCCGTAGCCACCATATTTCGTTGGTGGTAAAACCAACACCTTCGTTGGTGAGACCAAGTCAACACCTTCGTTGTTGAGACCAAAGTCAACACCTTCACTTTCTTCCTTCACATATATCCCAAATGCCCCAATTATTTTATAACATATTCCACATACTTAATTTTCATTCATGTTACTAATCACATGTTCAAAGTATATCACATTCATAATCCTATCAAAAGTAGGAAACATACCTGGGTACTCCTTACCACATTTGTGGTACTTAACTACATTCACATACGATACATATTCATATATTTAATAATTACCACGTAATTTATTGAAGGTTAGTAAGGGTACACACACGATTAAACTTAAGGTTTCCAATCCAAATCTTGAAAAGCTTGATCTAATGCCTTAGATCTTAATTCTCTACATTCAATCATTTAATACTTAGTAAAGAGCCATTCGACTATAAATCCAAATCCTAGTAGGATTAGTATACTTAAAACTTACCTTGAAACTCTCAAATCCCAAATCCTTGTATCCCTCTGTAAATCCCTATAACTACATGTTAGATCAATTTCTAACATTTATTCACAATAATTAACCCTTGGCCGAATGTTAAATATGACTTACCTTAGATTCTTAAATCCCAAATTCACCGAATAACTAGGGAACACGCGCGACCTATGGTGTACCTTCGGAAAAGAACTTCTCTTTCCTTGTAGTCGACACTTAGTAAATCCCGGAAGATCTCTTGACAATGAGATATTAAGGGTATTAGAATCTTAATTTCGACAACCTTAAAAGAAATAGAATGAGAATCTAACCTAATCTTACCCTTACTTGAAGAAATCGATTGCATCTTCACTTCAACCTTGAGAGATTCGGCTATGGCCTTGATCTTAACAAGCTTTCGGCTTTTGGAATATTGAGAGGAGAAGAATGAAGAAGAAAAGAGAAGAGAAAAAGAGAATAATGGTAGAGAAAATTCGCGAGAGAGAATAGGAGAAATTTTAGAGAATTTCTACAGAGGTTTTCTTTGGAGAGAAAGAATGAATGAAGAATAGCCTTACTCTTCCTTTTATAGCCAAAATTACTAGCTAGAGTCCTTTACTTGGCCACCACTCTTCTATTTTGATAACTTTATCCTTTAATTATCATAAATAAAAGAGTTTAATCCAATATTTATCTCTTCTAAATAATCCAATTTAAAAATCCTTTATTTATCACCTTTTTAATCGAATATTTATGAAAATAAAACACCTCTCTTTTTAAACACATGTGTCGTCCACCTCAGCCTTCTGGAAGCAAAATTAAAACCTTCATTTAATTGCTTCCCTTGTGACTCGAACCCAGGCCCATGCCTCTTGCACATGGCGCCATTTCCATAGGCCCTAAGTGCCCTCTTCAGGCCACTTTTCCTAGCCCGTTTGTGTGTCAAATCTTACCATCTTTTTCTTTTAAGGCCCCTTAGCCTTAATCTCCTATTTAAAACTTTAAAACTTGACATTTTTAAGTCATTTCTAAGTTTCCTAAAATTTTCGATCGGCTCTGTAAACTTGCCATTTTCTTACATTTCCAAGTTTCCAGAAATGTTCACTTTCCGTTTTTGAATCATTTCCTTACATTTCCTAGTTTCCATAAATGTTCACTTTCCTCTTTATTCCTTTACATTTTCAGGACATTTCCCTACATTTCCAAGACAAGACATTTCCTTACATTTCCTTGCATTTCCTTACATTTTCATACATTTCCTCACATTTCCTTACATTTCCTTACATTTCCATACATTTCCATACATTTCCTTACATTTCCTTACATTTTCTTACATTTCCCTACATTGCCTTACGTTTCCATACATTTCCACACATTTCCACACATTTCCATACACTTCCATACATTTCCATATATTTCCTTACATTTCCATACATTTCTTACATTTCCTTACATTTCCATACATTTCCTTACATTTCCTCACATTTCCATACGTTTCCTGACATTTCCTTACATTTCCATATTTCCTTACATTTCCATACATTTCATTATTTCTAGAATTCACATAACACATTCATAATTCATAAAACATGCCATTTTACCACATGGTTCCTTGTGTCATGCTTCACACGGAGTTTCTTTTAAAGCCTCATTTACCTAGCTCCCCTTTTTACTTAAAAACCAATAATTTTCCAAAGCTTTCTTCTTCCATCCTAGAAGTCTAAAAACCCTTAATACACTTCCAAACACTGCCAAAACCTACTAACTCATGAATTATGCACAAACGCATAACCCCTAATCTAGGATGTTACAACTTGAGTTCTAAAAGTTAGAGGTGTCAAATTGCTATGAAATTTTAAAGTAGAGGTTCTTAAATGGTAGCCCATTGATTAAAGTTTTGGACAAAAATGGATATGGTATACGTTAGATAAGATTTTTTTTTTTTTTGTAAAGGCATTTTGGTCCTTTTGTAAATTAAATAAATTAAAAACAAAATTAAAATGCCAAATTTGTCCATCTTCTTCATATGGACGAAATTTACCATGAGACGACATGGCTAGGGTTTTTTCAACTTTCCAAGCTCATGGTAAGTCCGTTCTTGCCCCGTTTTTCAAGTTATTTACGTTTTTGGAGTCCTAGTAGCTCGATTTATGCTACCAATAATTCATGCTAGGGTTCATCTTTGGAAAATTACCCATAGGTGAAAAGTGTGTATTTTGATGTCTTATGGTAGAATATGAAGCTTGAAATTATGTTAAAGAACTTTTGCTACGCGATTTTAAGTGAAAACGAGTAAAACGACATAATCGGTAAAAATACCTAATGTTCATAAGTGTATGTTAGAGTAAGAATTTGATGTTACCATAGAAGGTAAAAATGATCAGCATGTCATAAAACATAATAAAAAGGAATAAATTTTAATTTACGAGCCTAGGGGTAAAAGTGTAATTTTTGAAAAGTTAGGGGGTAAAATTATAAATTTGCCATAATTTGATATGTGAATTGAATTGATCAGTGTGTTGATAAAATGTGTTAAATGAGTGTTATTTGACATGTTAGATCAAGAAATTATGAAATTTGGACTAAGATCAAGGAAGAACAAAGTTGTGGGCTGAGTCAGGAAAATTAGTCGTTTCGGCATTCGAGGTAAGTTGGTGTGTTAATAATAATGCAATAATGCTGTAATTTATATTTGAAAGCTAAATTAGTGAATTAATTGAATTATGTTAAATTAAATGTTTAATGTGCCAAGTTTATAAATTGATTTAAAATATGTCTATGGTACATGGAAGTGCATTGAAATATTGTAGTTAAATGTGACTTCTATGATTGTGAATGTTATGAGTAATTGTGAATTAGTGTTATCATGAGACAAGTAATTAAGTGAATATTGAATAAGTGTTAACAAGTGTGAAAAAGTCCCGATTGAATCTTAGGAAACGATTAGGATACAAGTGACATGTCACTAGGAATTTCAGTGTGAAAGTGTGAAAGTGTTCCCCGGGTGCTGGTTCATTGTGTTATATCAGTGGCTGGGTGATCTTGTATGTGTTGCATGTAACAGCCCGGTTTAGGGGCTAGTCAGATCAGTGATCTGGGAATCACTAATTCGAGGTTAGAGAAAATTATTTTCATGTTATTTTATGTGTTATAACATGTTCATTGGATGCATGAAAATTTTGGTGCTTTAATTTTAGCGATTTCTTGCTTAATCGCGAAAAAAAGGGCTAAATCGCATAGAGTGCGAAAGTTCTATTTTGTTTGCTAGAGGTGTCATTTAGCTATGGATTATAAATTGGAGGTCCCAAATGTGCAATTTGGCCTTGTTAATTGTGTTGGCCGGCCATAGGGTGCATAAGGGACAAGTGCATTTATTGTAGTCAAAAGTTGGTGATATTAGTTGGAGAATATGAATAAAATAAGATGATATAAGCAAAAGTTATCATCTTTTTGTTTAGTCTTCTTCTCCAACCAAAAATATCAGCCATGGGAGGGCTTTGGAAGCTTGAAATTTAAGCAGCTCATTTTCTCTTCAAGTAAGTCAAGTTGATGGGCTTTTTTATGATTTTTGTATTTTTAGAGTCCTCAAAGCTTAAGCTAGCTAATGAGAGGACTAGTTTGCAATATGGTAGAAAGTCTAGGGATTACCATGATAGAGTTTATGTTGTTTGGTGAGTTTTTATGGAAGAAAATGAATGATATGTGATGATAAACAACTTTTGTGAAAGGTGTTGTTATGAAAACACCTAATTGGGGCTAAAATGCAAAAGTTGTAAATTGTTCATTAAGGCATGAAATAGTTGGCATTGTGGATAGTTGTAAGAGGATTAAATGTTCAGCTAGGCTTGTTTAATAAGAAAATGTGATGAAAATTTATTTACGAGCCTATGGGCAAAATCATAATTTTGCCAAAGTGTAGAGGCAAAATAGTCATTTTTGCGTAAAGTGTAGATTATAGTGTATTATGATTTATAAGTGATTAAATCAGTAAATTCCATTGTTCTAGATCAAAGAAAACAAGTTTCGGACCTAGAATGGATGAAAAGAGAAATGTGGGCAAAAAGTCCCTTTTGACTCTTTCGACATCGAGGTAAGTTCATGTGTGAATCTGGTAATTACGTATGAGTTAATTTAGTATTCCAATGTTCTATGGAATGTATATTTACTCTATGAATGTATGAAATATCTTTTAATGAGATGTCAAGAGAATTGAATTTGGGGGTAATGGGAAATGTATATAGTATGATATGATGATAGTTATAGTCTCGTGTATGACCATATTGGAATATGGCCTCGGTTTAAGAATTCGTATAAGACCATGTCAGGGACAAGGCATCGATATGTTAATTTAAGTAAGACCCTATTAGAGTATGATGTCAATGTGACACTATGTGTATGAGACTCAATAGTGTTATCTAACAATTTGAGATGAATTCAGTATATGATGAACCCCTAGCGAGTTATGTGTAATCGATATACCTTAGCTATATGAAATAGATTTATTAATCCATTGTGTGAATGCGAACGAGAATTGTAGAAAGTTAAGTAAGAATAGAAATGTGTGAGGATGTTCTCGGTTGAACATTTGAAATAGAGATATACATATGGATTATTATCCATGAATGTAAAATAATGGTAAGCTATGTGCGATATCACCTTATTGATGTTAATGATGGGCTAAGTGTGATACCATCAATTATATTGTTATCGGTGGGCTATGTGCATTACCACCTGATTAATTAGTAATCAATGGGCTGTGTGCGATACCATCGCTTATAAATGATTGGTGACCTAAGTGCAAAATCACCATAAGTATAAATGCTTGGTGAGCTAAGTGCAAAATCACCATAAGTGTGAATGATTGGTGGGCTGTGTGCGATACCACCCTATTAGAGATTCAATGGTGGGCTAAGTGCGAAGCCACCGAGAGATTAGTAGTACGAGTGACTCATTGAAAATGCTTGATATGTTGTTTTATATGATCATGTGGTGATCAGTGCAGGAATGTATGCTAATTAAACGAGCAATTGACTTGTGGCATGGTAAGAATGTGGTAAGAGATAGAATGAGTAAGCTTCAAAAGTGGTTGAGTAAGTAACCATAAGTTTATGAGAAAATTCATTATAATACCTTATAGTCATGGATATTCAGTGAATATTAGAAATTGTCAGTTATAAATACAGATGAACTTACTAAGCATATTTGCTTACTCCTTTTTTTCTTTCCCATCCATTATAGGTTTTTAACTAGCTCGGCTTGGAGGCCGCCGGAGATGTTTCCACACTATCGAGTAGACTCCTAGTATCGCGTTTCAAGTTCTTTTGAGTCATGGCATGTATAGGGATTCTTTTAAGGTTGATAAAGTTCTAATTGATGTAGCCAAGTTGTGTTGGCTTAAGAGAATTTATAATTTGGTTGTGAATAGCCATACATGATGGCTTAAGTTGTTTGTAATTGTATTGAGTATAGTTTTCCCTAGTGTATTGGATAAAGGCTTTATTTCTCCTATGATTAAATGTCTTTAATTCAACAGTTACATTGAAACCATGTGAAATTATGTGATGATATACGAATGTATGCAGATGAGAGTGGTACCAGGCTTGGTAGATAGCCTCTAAGTACTCACACGGACAGACACACGGGCGCGTGTCTAGGCCGTGTGTCCCCTACACCTTAGTGTCTTAAGTCAGAATAGACCACGGGCTAACCACATGGCCATTTGTTCAGGCCGTGTACTTCAGACCGTATGAATAAGTCAGTATATCAAAGTATGACACACGGGCTAGGGCCACAGGCGTGTCAAGGCCGTGTGTACTTTGTCAGTATTCCCTACAGGTGGGAGACACGGGTATGTCTTAGAGATACATGGGCGTGTCCCAAGTTACACAGGCGTGTGACCCTTGTTTCGAGAGAAAGTTTCCAGATGAGTTTCGAAAGTTTCGTAACGAAAGTTTAAGGCCTCATAGGCCCATGAAATATATGATTTGACTGAGAAAGAGAAGTTTTAATTCAGAACAAAATTTTATAGCCCGTAAGTACATGTTTAAGAAAGTTCAAGCATAGTAATGTCTCGTACCCAGTCTTAGCCTCGGACTCGGATATGGGGTGTTACATTGCAGACACCTGACAGCTTGTGTGAACAGCACTATTTATTAACCTTGAACTGACAGCTTGTGTGAGTAGGCTCGAGGGTAACCCCAGTGTTACAGTGGTAGCTTCTACTACATTACAGTGGTAGCTTTGGCTACATTACAGTGATAGCTTCAGCTATATTAAAGTGTGGCACTCTGTGCCTTATTCCGCGTATCCTTTAGTATTTCGTATGGTTCAACGGGTATTGAATTGATATAATGAAAAGTGATTGAATGTGAAAAGGATTTAATCATGTGATAATAATGTGAAAGTGAACATTGTCTTTGATGTATTTATATGAGTAAGTGTGAATATGAAATTGTTTGTATAAGTGAAGTGCAGGTATGAAACTAAGTAGAGAATCGTATGAATAAGAAGTACAAGTATGTGTACAAAATTGTTATTGTATGATTTATATGTTGAATAAAATGCTTAGATTATGATGCATTAATAGTAAGGATGCAAATGAGTGAGATGTTCATATGATCAAGTGATAGTTATGTGCCAAGTTATATGTTGTTTTAGTGCATATGTGTAAAAAAAATGAAAGTGAATACATGGGAATCATGAAAAAGTGAAATTTACATTAAAACAATACTGGACAACTGCAATTGTGTACTTTTGAAAAATCACCGAAAATAGTGGAAATTGAATTAGAAAGTGAAAGAGATATGAATTTAAATCTCATTGAGTATATTTTCATATAAAAGAAATAGAGTAAGAAAAAGAAGTTGAAATTATGAGATATTTAAATTTTAGTGAGACTAGTTCTGAATGACTTCGTGATCCCCTGTTCTGTCTTGGATAAATTATTAAAAATTGTACAAAAATAATCACGGAGCATAGTTTATATGCTTATAATCCTTATGAATCTATTTTTGATTGGAATAAAAGAAACATTATTTGAATTCTGTAAAATGAGATAACTGAGTTTTTGTAAAGATAGGTCAGAACCATCGAACAGTGAAATAAGGAAAACTTTAAGAATAATCTGGTATTTATTGGCCACACCAAAAATTCTGGAAATTTTATGGAAAGAAGTTATATGGGTATAATTTCATGGAAAATTCACGGAACTTAATTTCGAGTTTTGTAGCTTATGAAATAATTAAATTGGTGACTATGACTCAGAAAAATAGCTTAAGATAAACTTAAGAAATAGGTGAAACTATGTGAATATTGATTCTATTTTCTTGAGCATATTTATTGAGAAATCGGTTAATATTGTTAATTAAATTGATTATTATTATTAATTTGCCAACTTACTAAGTTATAAATCTTACACCATTTTCCCATTTCTCTTAGTGTTGTCAGGTTGGCTCGGGGTTGGAGATCGTTGGAGGTATCATCACACTATCAATTTGTCATGTTGGAATCACGACAATTCCTAATTATTTTCAAGTGAATGGCATGTATAGATATTTAGTTATTGGCTGTATGTATTATTATGAATTTGCCAAATGTTTAGGCTTATATTGCTTCGTTGAATAGAGCCATGACATGTGGCTCATAATGTCTATAGGTAAGTAAACCTATTTTATGCATGCATGGAGAAATGTCTTGATGTGGCTAAGTTAGAATAGCTAAAAGTATAACAAAGATCGATATATTGTATATTAGTACAAAGAGTTAAGAACAAAAAAGGTTTGAAAAATAGCCTAATGTATACCACACGGGCTAGAGACACGATCGTTTGTCTCAGCCGTGGGGTAGGACACGGCCACCGCACGGACGTGTGGTTTGGCCGTGGTGCATAAATAGAATGCTAGTGAATTACACACGGGGTCCAGAAATGGGCGTGTGAGGACCACACGGTCTACTCACACGGCCATGTCATATGTCACACGGGCGTGTGACCCTGTTTTGGTAAAAATTTTCTAAATGCCCGAAAAGTTCTGGTTTGGTCCCGAACCAACTTTAATGTATAATTGAAATGTATGTATCGGAGAAGTGTATAAGATTGATGTAATGCCTTGTACCCTGATCCGGCGACGGATAGGGGTAAGGGGCGTTACAGTACTAGACGGAACTCAGTGAGAAAAAGATACATGGAGTTTATTTAATTCGTGAAACTAAACAAAAAGTGAAGGTGATTCAGGATAGTTTAAAAGCAGCCTCTGATCATCAAAAGTCTTATGCCGATCTTAAACAAAAAGAAATAGAATTTCAAGTTGGAGACAAGGTATTCTTGAAAGTATCACCTTGGAAGAAAGTTCTTCAGTTTGGCCATAAAGGAAAATTGAGTCCACAGTTCATTGGACCATATGAAGTTATTGGAAGAATTGGACCAATTGTATATCGATTGGCATTACCACAGCTTGACAGAATTTATAATGTTTTTCATGTGTCTATGTTGCAATGGTATCGGTCAGATCCTTCACATGTTATTTCTCCGACAGAAGTTAAAATTTAGCCTTATATGACTTACAACGAAGAACAGATTAAAATCCTAGCCCGAGAGACAAAAGAATTCAGAAATAAAAAGGTAGCTCTAGTGAAAGTTCTTTGGCAACAACATGGGAATGATGAAGTTACCTGGGAACCAAAGGATATCATGAGAAAACAATACCCGAACCTTTTTTACTGGTAAGATTTTCGAGGACGAAAATTCTTTAAGGGGGAGATTTATAACAGTCCGTTTTTACTGAAATCAGAACAGTGGTTTCGGGATCACAAATTCGAGACAGAAAGAAAATTTCTTTTAATAATATTGCATGGTCTACATTATGATAGGAAAGACAGATGAAAATTTTGATAAGAAACTTTTACCGATTTCATGTTTAATTATAGAAAGGACCAAATTGCATAAAATTCAAAATTTGAGTTCTAGTAGCTATCAGTATAAAATAGCACCAAATTGCATAAAATGCAAAATTTGAGTTCTAGTAGCTATAAGTATCAAATAGCTATGGAATTCAAAATTTGAGGTCCTTATATGGTAATTAGACCATTAAGAAAAGTTAGTAGATATTTTTGATGATTCATCCATGGAAATTGAGAAAAAGAAAAGGACTAAAGTGGAAATTGAAATAAATAAAAGACGATAAATAAAATAAATGTTTAATATCATCATTTTATATCATCTTCTTCCCAAAATTTTCTATGGAAACCCTAGGAAAGAGAAAGAATATCAAGCAAGCTTAATAAGGTAAGTAATCATGTCTCGTTTTCAGTAATTTTTATATTTTTGAGATCGGAATAACCTAATCTAGCTAATTTGGGGATCAATTTGTAAAGTTATCAAAGTATTAAAAATTTTTCATGGGTGAATATGCTAAAATTTTGAAATTTATGGTAGAAAATGAAAGGTTGTTGATAGATAAACAACTTTTGTAAAGTGAATTTTCATGAAATTGTGATTTAGGGACTAAATTGTAAAGATGTAAAATTCATGGAAAATTTCTAATTTTTATGAAATATATGTGCTATAAATGTTATATTTAAAAATCGGTTAGGCTTGGAATAAGGGTTAAATTGCATGAATTTTATTTTTCGAGCTTAGGGACAAAATCGTCATTTATGGAAAATATAGGGGCAAAATGGTAATTTTGTCTAGGATGTGAATTGAATTAAATTGAGTATGAAATGGATTGAATTGACATTAAATTCATTTATATAGATCCGAAAAGACCTAATACTGAATTGGATCGAGGAAAACAAAAAGTATTGGATTAGTAGATTTCCGTATTCGAACAAGTGACGAGGTAAGTTAGTGTAACTAAATTTGTACATTTATACACTTGAATTTAATGTTGTGTATGAGAATTATATAGTTAGCATGCATATGAAAATTGAATACATGTCCGATAATGCCCGATAAGTGATAAGTGTAACACCCCTCACCCGTGTCCAACTCTGGGACAAGGTTCGAGGCGCTACCGGACTAAAACTTTCACAATGGTACAAAATCGGGTTACCAAATTTCGCCGAAACTTAAAACTTTTCAAACACATGCATTTGACCTTGTCATCTATTTAATCACTTATACCACATAATAAGACATTAACACATACCATGGACAAATAGGCTTATAGGCCAAAAGTATCATAAGCCACATCTCATGGCTATAATCTACAAATCAATATAAGCCAATACATTTGGCTAATAACAACAACACCCATCAGAGAAAAACTAAGTCCCTATATATGCCACTCACTTGAAACATTTAATATACACATGTCAATACTCCAAGGATAATTGCTCGATAGTGTGATGCTGCCTCCGATGATCTCCAACCCTAAGCTGACCTGATAAAACTAAAAGAAATGGAAAGGAGGGAGTAAGCTTTACGCTTAGTAAGCTCACATGAAAATAATAAGCAATGCGATAACATGCTATTTTTCATATTCTTTCTATTTATTCAAATTCCAGTTAAGCTATTTTCTTGAGTCACAGTCATTAAATTATTTATATCTAGAGCTACGGAACTCTAATTAAAATCCGTTCATTTTCCATGAAACTAGACTCACATATCCTCTTACCATAAAATTTTCAGAATTTTTGATTCAGCCAATTAGTACAGTTTATTCTTTAAAGTCTCCCCTGTTTCACTGTTTGACTATTCTGACCTCTCTTCACTACAAATCAATTTTCTCATCGTACAGAGTTCATATGACCTTCTTGTTTGATTAATTTGAGAATAGACTCATTCAGGATTTCAGGAATATAAATTATATTCCATAATTATTTTTTTACAATTTTTAATGATTTTTCCAAGGTAGAATAGGGGATCACATAATCATTCTGAACCAGTCTCACAAAAATTTAAATATCTCAAATTATACAAATCCTTTGTTTTATCTGTTTCTTTTATATAAAAATAGACTCAATAATATTTAAATCAATATCTCATTCAACTTATAATTCAATTTATACTATTTTTGGTGATTTTTCAAAATCACGTAACTGCTGTTGTTTCAATCTATTTTACTGAAAATTTTACTCTGCCATGTTTTCTTTATACTACTTCCATATATGCACAAATAACACCAAGCATGTTCAATACTAGCCATACAAATGAATAATCATCACCAATATTTACGAGTACTCATAGTGGCGCTTACACCATATCAGCCTTACCACAATTTCAATCACGTATCACATATCAAACACATTATGCATATAAACACATGGTCACATGCACCCTTGCTCATACGTACATTTGCCACATTTCTCAATTGGTCACATTCACACCTGCACTTATTCATAACATGATCACACCAATCACCATTAGTAAGTTATCTCGTTGAACCCCTTCGGAAAACGCTCGATACTCGGTGGTCTTAGCACATAGCTCCACCTACACATAATTCAGCTTTCTTGTACACAAGGGGAAGGTCCCTTATCACCCATGTGACCTAGCCATTCCATCTCGTAGCTTTCTTGTCTACATGGCATCCAACACTATGGACCACTCATGTGACCTAGCTACTCATAACCCGTAACTTTCTTATACACATGGTATACACACAGTATTACACATGTGACCTAGTTACATATGAAATTATTATCCCGTAGCTTTCTTGCACACATGGTGAAAGTCCCTTATCATCCATGTGGCCTAGTTACATATCAAATTTTGCCATCTCATAGCTTTCTTGTGCACACGGTGAAGGTCCCTTATCACTCGTGTGACCTAGCTACATATTGTCTGTATCTCTCGGTTTTTCGAAAGTTCAATCGAGAATTTCACATTCCATACATTTCCATATCATAGTTATCACCCAATGATTTCCATAACATCTAGCAAAATAATTATTGAACAAGTAAAATAAATGCATTATTTACATATAAACTTTCCATTTCACATAATAACCATAGTCATAAAAAACACTTTTAAGCACAACATTTCAACCCATTTCCTATGTCACCTATGTCATCTTTTATCATAAACATATTATTAAATCAATTCACCAACATAATACACTAAACATGTAATTCAGCAAAATCAATTTAATACCACAGTTTAGGTTTCAAACATACATTATGACATTATTGCATTATTATTAACACACGAACTTACCTCGGATCCAGAAATGACAATTTACCAACTTTCTTGATTTTTGATTTTCCTCTCGTTCTAGGTCCAAATCTCGTTTTTCAGGGTCTTAAACATCACATTTCACTTATTTAATTAATGTACTACTCAAAACAGTCCCTAACTCAAACTTTGGCAAAATTACAATTTTGCTCCTAAACTTTTGCATAATTATATTTTGCCCCTAGGCTCGAAAATTAAACTTCATCCCTTATTCTTATGTTTTATAACATGTTGATCATTTTTCCTTCTATGGCAACATTAAATTCTTACTCTAACATGCACTTATGTACATTAGGTATTTTTGCCGATTATGTCGTTTTACTCGTTTTCACTTAAAATCGCTTAGTAAAAGTTGTTTAACATAATTCTAAGCTTCATATTCTACCATAAAACATCAAAATAAACACATTTCACTTATGGGTATTTTTCCAAAAATGAACCCTAGGTTAAATTATTGCTAGAATAAGCTAAATCAAGTTACCGGGACTCCAAAAACGTAAAGAACATGAAAAACAAGGCTAGAATGGACTTACCATGAAGCTTGGAAAGCTTGAAAACCCTATCCATGGCTTCCCACATGTTAAATTCGGCCTAAGCTTGAAGATGGACAAATTTGGCATTTAAATTTTGTTTTTTATTCATTTAATTCACTAAATTACCAAAATGCCCCTTAAAAAATCTTTTGAAACATACCCATCCATGTCCATTTTTGTCCATCAACTTAACCAATGGTCTAATTATCATATAAGGACCTCCAATTTAAAATTTCATAACAATTGGACACCTCTAACATGTAGAACTCAACTTTTACACTTTTTACAATTTAGTCCTTTTGACTAAATTGAGTGCCCAAATGTCAAAATTTTCGAATGAGATTTTCACGAAATCATTTTGTGAAATTGTAGACCATAAAAATATAAATAAAATAAATTTCTCAACATCAGATTTGTTGTCCTGAAACCACTGTTTCGACTAAGCCCAAAATCGGGCTGTTACAATAAGTCTCGTTTGAATAAATGAAATTCGATGGATACAAGTTTCCTGATTGGTTGTAGTCTTGCATATGTTGCAGACACAATAGCTCTTACGAGCTTCCTGCTATAAGCCCTCTCGAGCTTCCTGCTACATGGTTCCTGTGAGCATCCTAATTGGTAATGATCCTACATTTGTTGCGGACTACCGCAGCTCTTTGTAAGCGTCCTATTATATGATCGATTGTGATCCTGCATATATTGTGAACACAAGCACAGCTCTTTATGAGCATCTTGATATAGGTCTTTATGAGCTTCCTGACAAGGCTCGCTTGAACATCCTGTTATATGGCTATCCAGAGCTCCTTGATAATAGCTCTTCCGAGTTACCTGTTAAGCTCAATGAGCTTCCTGTTTTAAACTTTTATGAGTTCCTTGTTATAGCTCGGATAAGATTCCTGTTACATGGCTCACATGAGCATCTTGTTATATGGCTCGAGAGAGTGTTTCCTGATTATGTGCCCTATTTGGGTACCCCTGGATATTAATTGATGGATTTCAGTTTTGTACACTTTAAGTGTACTACATAAGCGTATCCATAGATATTTCAAACAAATTCGACGGGTAAAGTTCTGACATTGCTAAACTGAACTTGAAATGATTTGTCATGGAAATGTACATGTAATATGGAATAATGATAAGGAAAGTATATGTATATGCATATGAAATTCATTAAATGATGAGCTCATCCATGTTCTTAGTATTATGTGAATTACTTGACTAACATGATTGGTGAAGTTGTGTGTTTTAGGCTATTAGCCAAATTGCTTGGATGCATTTTTGTGTGCTTATCTTAAATGTAAATATATGGTAAGTTAAATTCCTATTATACGAACTTACTAAGTATTTGAAATGTTTACTCGATTTTCTTTCCTCTATTTTATAGTACTCAAAAGCTCGTAAAGGTTGGTATCAGTCAGAGCATCATCACACTATCCTTTAGCTCATTTTGGTATAAATAGCAAACTTATTTTGGTATAATGGCATGTACAAGCTAACTTAACTAATGTTGGCATGTAAATGGTTGTTTGTAATCTAGCCATTGGTGTGGCTAGTAATTGTATTTTAGTGAATGCATATATATATTTGAGGTTATAGTATGGTTAATGTAACGCCCCAAATTTTGGGCCTAGATGAATTGGGCTTTGAGCTTTGGGTCTCATAAATTTTTTTTAAGCAAATGACATGTTGGCTTTAAGGGTTTAATAAACTTGGAGTGTTTAAGGGTGTTGGAGAAGTTCTAGGTTCGAACTTTAAGGAGAAGGAATTTTTAATTAATTATTAAAGGAACCAAGGCGGTGAGTAAATGGGCTTTTAAATAAAAATAGGGAAAAATGGCATAAAAGAGCCTTAAGGTGGAGTGGCTAAGTGACGCCACTTAGGGTATAAGAAGGTGTCGTTATGGGCTAGCAAGGAGATCCTAGGTTCGAATCCTAGCTTAGTATTTTTTTAGGAGTTTAATTTTGGCCTTCTAGAAGGTTGGAAGTGGTGTGATGATGGACTCTAAGGAGAGTGATCAGAAGAGAAAATTTAGGAAAGGATTGGGGAGTTATCAGAGAGAAAAACGAGGAGATGAGATGGGGAAGAGTTGGAGCCAATTGGGACTTCGAGGGGGTAGGCAGTGTTTTGGTTTTGTGTATAAATAGGGGTTGCCGAATTCCCTTTGTGCTATTTCGGCAATTGGAATTCCATTTGTGCTATTTCGGCAACTATAGTGCTCTGTCGAATTCTCCTTCACCTTTTCTGTTCTAAACCTCGCCTCTTCCTTATATGTTTTCTTTTCTTCTCTCCTAAAGCCTTAAATCGAATATCATTCTCTTCTTTCTCCATTGCTTGTGCCATCCCACCTTCATCTCAACTATTGAGGACCAAATGTTCGTGACTTTAAAAGCCGAAAACCTTTGCTCTTGGGGCTAATTTCTTCATCACCCCAAAACTTGTACCGAATACTCTAGTGACCAAATCTCTATCTTGCTGTCATCATTCCTGATTTTTGGTGGATCGGATCTTGGAAAAATTGGAATCAAGCTTGGATCTACAAGTCTCTGCCGAAAACCTATCAATACGTTTTGGTTTTTGGGTAAGTGTTCTTGATTTTGGGATAAGTTGGCGGAATAGTCTATAGTAAGGGAAAGGGTGACTTAAGTGGATACAAGTCACCTATTATTTTGTCTTTAACGATTAAGATTGATGCAGATCTAGGGGATATTCGTGAGTAGTAGCTAAGGAAGGGCTATTAGGACTAGTAGCACACTGTAAGGTTATGGTAAGGCTTCGGTTTTTGGTAAATATTGTGATTAAGTGTGTGATTGATTGGAGGTTGGTATTGGTTGTAGGTTCAATGCTGAGGATAGTGTAACACGTCTCATTTACTAGGTGTGCACATACACCTCACACGCAACAAATCGGCAAAATACCAAAAAATCAGAATGCCGAAAAGCTGAAACGCTGAAAGGTTGGCGTCGGCAACCGCACGAGTGTACGAACATTCGTGTGGGAACACTGATACGACTACCGAGACCAAGAGAGTGATCTCAGGGTCTCGGGTCACTGTTTGGCCAACCGGGCCAAAAGGGGCTAAATGGGCCTGCCAAGCTCGTGGGCCCAAATCGACAAGAGTTGATATGTGAAATTGAATGATGGATTGATATGGATGGTTGTATGATTTGATTATGATCGGGCCTAATGGGCTACATGTATATGATTGGGCTTAATGGGCTATATGGACATGATTGGGCTTAGTGGGCCTTATGGGATTTTAGAAATGCATGCTAGGGTTTTAATGGACTCTAGGCTTAGTTCTGATGAATTCTTAAACAGCATAAAACTTAATTTAATAATCAAACCTGTCTGTGGACAAGTCGCTAGGGTCGAATGTGGAAATGGACATATGCATGTCTAGGATTGGATCTAGGGAGGGCATGGTACTTAAGCGGTCCTAGTGACCCATCTCCTCTTCTCTAGAATCCTACCTGGTGCATAGTGTCTGTTCACTTTAGCCAACGGACACATGTTGACAGGCCAAAAGTTCGTAATTTAAAACCCATACTGTTAAGAATTACTAAAATACCCCCTAAATTGCAAAACTATAGAAATACCCCTAAATTGCAAAATTACCAAAATGCCCTTGATTTGTTAAATGACTAAAATGCCCCTATGTGTTGAATGTACGATTTATGGATGTTACATGTACATTTGCTGCATTCATATGATATTCTGTTTAGGATGCATATGGGTGGGAATTATGAAAGGAGGAAATATATGAGGATCGCATGGTTGCTTGACAACTGTGGATCCACCGATGGCTTTTTAAGCCTATTATATGAGAAGCATCTTTGATGCAACGTTTGGTACTACCGCAACTGGGCTACCCTTGAAGTGTATCGGATGGGTGGGTCAATTTAGAAATCCCTACAGAAGTGTTTCGGTTGGACGGAGACGAAATGTACCGGATGGATTATTTGGGGAGGATTTGCATTGCATTGCATGTATGATATTATTATGTTATTATTATGATATGTATGTTGTTTGTTTGACGAGGGTCGTACACACTGAGTTTTCGAAAACTCACTCCCTCTTTTATTTTTCTCAGGTCATCCTCAATAGGCGGTTCAACGGATGAAGGGACTCAGAGGTGGCCAACTAGCAAGATGATTAGACTTGTTTTCTTAATATCTACATTCTAGATTTTAAGTTATTTTGTTTCGGATTGTAATAAGGTTTCCCTCTAGTTATTATTCCATTACTTCCACTATGCATTATAATTTTGAAACGGAACCTGGATTTATTTCTTTTAAGCATATTTCAAGTTTTCTTGAAAATAATTGTGTTTTAAGAACAAGCTTCCACTGTTAAAGGAAATTTTTGCATAGTAACAAGGAAATGGTTTTTGGTTACACCTCGTTTTGAAAGCAAACTGAATTTTACTTAACTTTTCTCTAGAAGGGTTTTCAATGAAAACAAGGTTTTCACAAAAACACTTCAATGTGACACGCCGAATTCGGGCCTAACTTCTAGGCCGAGTTTGGGGTGTTACAATTAATATAAGTGTGCTTGGTTTGATTATATTGAATTAGGGTAAACATATATGTCTATAAAAAGGTAAGTTTAAATGCATGTGATGATATATCATGTATAATGCTAATGTTGGCTTGATTTAAATGTTTTGAATTGGTTTGGAAATATGTTAAAATGTTAATGTAGGTGCAAGGTAAATTTTGGGCGAGAAATAAGGCTAGGAAATGACCTTATTTTGTCCACACGGGAAGACACACGAGCATGTGCCTCAACCTTGTGTGATACACAGCCATGTGCACAGGCATATTTCAAGTTTTTTTTGAAAATAATTGTGTTTTATGAACAAGCTTCCACTGTCAAAGGAAATTTTTGCATAGTAACAAGGAAATGGTTTTTGGTTACACCTCGTTTTGAAAGCAAACTAAATTTTACTTAACTTTTCTCTAGAAGGGTTTTCAATGATAACAAGGTTTCCGCAAAAACACTTCAATGTGACACGCCGAATTTGGGCCTAACTTCTAGGTCGGGTTTGGGGTGTTACAGTTAATATAAGTGTGCTTGGTTTGATTATATTGAATTATGGTAAACATATATGTCTATAAAAAGGTATGTTTAAATGCATGTGATGATATATCATGTATAATGCTAATGTTGGCTTGATTTAAATGTTTTGAATTGGTTTGGAAATATGTTAAAATGTTAATGTAGGTACAAGGTAAATTTTGGGCGAGAAATAAGGCTAGGAAATGGCCTTATTTTGTCCACACGAGAAGACACACGAGCGTGTGTCTCAACCTTGTGTGATACACGGCCATACGCACGGGTATGTGGTTTGGCCGTGTGTCCCTTGCATCTTAAAAATTGAGAAACAGAATACTCAGAATTGGTCACACAGGCAGAGACACGGGCATGTGTCTCAGCCGTGTGAAACACTCGACCCAACACACGGGCGTGTGTCTTGGTCGTGTGAATCCTGCACCTATTTTTGAAAATCAAATTATCCACACGGCCTAACATACGGGCGTGTGGCTGGCCGTATGACCCAAGTCAGTAGCTACCCTAATTTGAACATGGGCTGGGACACGGTAGTGTGCTTCACATCGAATACCCATACGGCCTAAGATACGGGCATGTCACCTAGCCATGTGAGCCACACGGCTTGACCACACAGGCGTGTGTCCCCTACATCTAAGAAAAATTTTGAAATTTTGAGAAAAATTCTCAGAGTTCTTGATTTAGTCCCGACTTGTTTCTAATGTATAAATAGGACCTCGAGGGTCCATTTATGGGAGAACATGATTGAATTATGATTTGATTCGGATATGAATTGTAAAAGGCATGAATTAATTGTATTTGTTCTATAAACTTCGATAATGCTCTATAACCTTGTTCCGGTGATGGATATGGGTTAGGGGTGTTACACTCCTTGTATTATTATATGTTTTAAATGTATTGGAGATTCAATTATGACATGATTTGTGATTACAATTTTGATGCAATAGTTTTCCTAACATTAGGGGGAGAGAAATAATAAGTTGTAATGAGTGGGGAGAGTAATTTGAACCAGAAGTTCAACAAGGATAACGCATTACAAGTTCCAAATATGAAAATTCTCATAAAAGAAAATAATAAATCTAGATGGTCATATAGTGAAGGCGGATGCTCTTGTTGTAATAGCTCGTTTTCAACGAAATCAAAACAGTGATTTTGGAACCACAAATCCGAGTCAGAAAGAAAGTTTATTTTAATAATATTGCATGGTCTACATTATGATAGAAAAGACATATGAAAATTTTGATGATAAAATTTTACCGATTACATGTTTAATTATGGAAAGGACCAAATTGCATAAAATTCAAAAGTTAAGTACTAGTAGTTATAAGTATCAAATAGCTATGGAATTCAAAACATGAGGTCCTTATATGGAAATTAGACCATTAAAAGAAGTTAGTAGATATTTTTGATGATTCATCCATGGAAATTTAGAAAAAGAAAAGGACTAAATTGGAAATAAAAATAAATAAAGATGATAATAACTTAATATCATCTTATGTCATCATCTTCCCCAAATATTTTCTATGGAAACCCTAGGAAAGAGAAAGAAAATCAAGCAAGCCTAATTGGGTAAGTAATCTTGTCCCGTTTTTAGTAATTTTTATATTTTTGAGATCGGAATAACCTAATCTAGTTATTTTGGGGATCAATTTGTAAAGTTATCAGAGTACTAAAATTTTTCCATGGATGAGTATGCTGAAATTTTGAAATTTATGGTAGAAAATGAAAGGTTGTTGATAGATAAACAACTTTTGTAAAGGAAATTTTGATGAAATTGTGATTTAGGGGTTAAATTGTAAATATGTAAAATTCATAAAAAAATTTCTGATTTTTGTGAAATACATGAGCTGTAAATGTTATATGTAAAATTCGGCTAGGCTTGGAATAAGGATTAGATTGCATGAATTTCATTTTCCAGGCCTTGGGACGAAATTGGAATTAATGAAAAGTATAGGGGCAAAATGGTACTTTTGCCCAAGATGTGAGTTGGATTGATTTGAATGTGAAATGTAATAAATTGATGATTAAATTCATTTATATAGATCTGGAAATACCAAATAAGGAGTTAGATCGAGGAAAAGAAAAAGTTTCGGATTAGTAGATTCTTATATACGAACAAGTATCGAGGTAAGTTCGTGTAACTAAATTGTATACATTTATATGTTTGAATTAAATGTTGTATATATGAATTGTGTAATTATTAATGTTATGTATATATGAAATTGATTGAATATCCGATAATGCCTGATAAGTGTTTAATTCTATTTGAAAAAAAATGAAAATCGATGGATACAAATTTCCCGTATTGGTTGTGGTCCTGCATATGTTGCGGACACACCGTAGCTTAAAATAGCATCCCAATTTATGGCCCTCTCGAGCTTCCCGTTATATGGTTCTTGCGAGCTTCCCGTTAATAGCTGTTTGGAGCATCCTGATTGGTTGTGATCCTACATGTGTTGTGGACACACCTTAGCTCTTATGATCATCCCGATATATGGCTCTTCATGAGCTTCCCGTTAAATTGACTCTTTGTGAGCTTCCTGATATGGCTCGCTTGAACTCCCCGATATATGGCTATTCAGAGCTTCCCGTTATATTGCTATTTGTGAGCTTCTCGATATGGTTCTTTGTCAACTTCTTGATTATGGCTCTTAAGAGCTTCCTATTATACAGCCCGAATAAGCTTCCCCTTACATGGCTCACATGAGCTTCCTATTATATGGCTTAAGAGAGAGCTTCCCCGTTTATGTGCTCACATGAGCATTCCCGAATATGAATTGACGGATTACAGATTTGTACACTTCAAGTGTACTACCCGAGTATCCATCGATATTTCACTGATTCAACGGACAAAACTCCTAATGTAAGAAAATATTAGAACTAATCCCTAAAATACCTAGAAATGGTTGCATGATGAGCTCATCTTTGTTTTCTTGATTTTCATGCAAATTTCATGACTAATTTGATTGATATGAGCATGTGTTTAGGCAATTGGCCACAAAGTTTGGATGCATGTTTTTGTATGTTTACTTTAAATGAATATGATTGGTAAGTTCAATTCTTGTTATACGAACTTACTAAGCATTAAATGCTTACTCTGTTCATTTTCTCTATTTTATAGTATTTGAAAGCTTGTAAAGGTTGGAGCGGGTCAGAGCAAGATCACACTATCCTACAACTCACTTTGGTATAAATAGCAAAACTACTTTTAGTATAATGACATGTATAGGCTAAAATAGATCAAACGATGAAATATTTTGATTGTAACTAGCCATTGGAATGGCTAGTGTTAAACATATTTTGATGTAATTATCTAAGACTTTATCATGTTTAATGTGTGATGAAATGATTATATGGTGGAGAGTATATAAACCTATTGACGAATGATTTTGAATTAGTATATTTGATAAAATTTGTCAATAAACATAAGAGTGAAATTGGGAAGTTTAAATGCTTGAACATATGAGCTAATATGACATGCATAACATGTTGTTGTTGGTTGATGGTATACTTGATAAGACCATGACCTCGTTGAGATGTCTGAGTCGTTTATGTGCCCGGTCGTCAAACGAAGAAGTATCGTTCTAATTTTTAAATAATGTCGAATTTGACAAAGTATGGAATTTGGGTGACAAAAATAGGTTCAAAAATGGCTAAGTATAGGATGATATAGGTTTGGCTAACAAGGGAAACAAAAGAAATGAAATAGTTTGTGGTAATGGAACGAAATGAGCTTAAGGGTCAAGAATGAACCAACACTATATACGAGTGTTGACCCGAGACTTATAGGATTCTTTAGGTGATTTGGAAGAAGATAGGACCTTGACCCATTACCGAGGAAGGTAAGAACCAAAGGTATAGTTTTGGTGAACGCCACACTACGAGAGTGATAAGTTTGGATAAAAGAAACATGTTGACGCCACTGACTAGCAGATAAGTCAAGCTGAGTCTTAGATGAAATTTAAGAGTCGAAAATGCTCACAAATAACTCAAAGTTCATTAAAAAAGGAAAAAGTCTCTACAACCAGCAAATAACACAATATTTATAGGAGAGTCCTAAGGCTAGACGAATAGGCAAACAAATAACTTAATGATCAAGTGTTTTCAGCCTTAAATTAACTGAAAATTCTAGAATAAGTCCATAAAAAATCCCATGTCTATGTTCAGCCTTGGAACGCCATTAGACATCTTCTAGATAATGCACATTCAGCTGAAATGACCTTGGATTGATTAGGAGCTGATTGGGTAATGTCTACATTTGGCCAAGGTGCTTAAATAAGCTTAAATGCTAGCTTCTTATTCAGCTAAATGCTTTTGAGAAGTTAATGGGCAGCTTGGATAGTGCAATAGGCTTGGGAGTGTGAACACTGAACTTGAGGAGCGATGCGTGTATGAAAACACAAAACCGAATGGCCTTCATGTGTGAACAAATTAGATCGACTGGTGTGAAAACCCCCAAGGCTACCTTGGGAGTTAATCGGCCAGCTTGGGGAACATAAAGGAGCAGCTACTCTTTGGCCAAATAGTTGCTTGGGAGAAACCAAACATCAGCACACCATACATTAAAGTTATCCATGCATGTACCTCACCATGCATTGAAGCTGTCCATGCATGTACCTTTGCATTAAATCCCTTTCATGCATATGGCTACAAATAATTCAAAGAACACATTAATTTGGTTTAAAACAAAGTTAATTCGGCTGCACTAGGATAAAATAAATAAATGCTTTAAACTTAAACACATTAATAACATGTAACTAAGCAAGACGCATTAAATACTTGTATAAAATAAGACACATTAATTCAGCTGGAACAAAACATATTAAGATCATGTAATGAACAAAAAACATAATTATGAGCTGAAATTAATTTTAACTAACTAAAATAAATACTTAGTTTATTTCAGCAAATAAATACACGGGCTAATAAGAAATAGAAATGAGCTCAAATGAGCTGAATTGAGCTAAGTTCGACTTCCAAGAGGTTGCAAGGTGATCTTGTTGAGCTGGTCCAAGCTTTCTCAATATGTCCAGCCAATGTCTCGCCCCACACTTGGTTGATTAAGGCCATAATGCCCTCTTTGAATTGCTTGGCTCAAGCTCGTGTGATCGGTCCTTGGGGCAGCTCCAATGGATCCTTGCTTGAGCTAGGTGCGACACGGAGCGTGGCCATATCATCCCTCCTGTTCAAAGCGACTTATCCTCAAGTCGGATCCTGCATCAAACGGAGATAAGTCAGACACGTTAAAGCTTCCACTAATATTATACTCACCTGGTAAGTCAAGTCGATAAGAATTCTCGTTGATTCGTCCTAAGGCTTGAAAAGGTCCATCTCCTCGCGATAGCAACTTGGACTTACGTTGGGCTGGAAAACGTTATTTTTGCATATGAACCCAAACCCAATCACTGGGTTCAAATACAATTCTCTTTCGTCCTTTGTTCGCTATTTGAACATAGCTTTCAGTTCTTGCTTCGATATTTGATCGAACCTTTTGGTGCAACTCATTAACATACTCGTCCTTCTTCTTCGCATCTACGTGAATGAATTGATCGTTAGGCAAAGGCACTAAGTCTAACAGAGTTAACAGATTAAATCCATAAACAATCTCAAAAGGAGAAAATTTAGTCATCGAATGGACTGATCGATTATATAAATTTAGTCATCGAATGGACTGATCGATTATATGCGAACTCAATATGAGGTAAGCAGTCCTCCCATGACTTTAAATTTTTCTGGATGATGGCCCACAACAAAGTAGACAACACTCGATTAGCCACCTCCGTTTGGCCATCTGTTTAGGGGTGAAAAGTGGTGGAGAATAGCAACTTGGTTCCGAGCTTCCCCCACAACGATCTCCAAAAGTGACTCAAAAACTTCACGTTGCGATCAGAAATGATCGTTCTTGAAATTCCATGTAGTCGAACGATTTCCCTAAAGAAAAGATTAGCAATATGAACAGCATCGTCAGTTTTTGTACATGCAATAAAATGTGACATTTTTGAAAATCTATCAACTACAATGTAAATAGAATCCTTCCTCATTTTTGTTCGCGGTAATCCAAGGACAAAGTCCATGGATATATCCATCCAAGAAGCTTCGGGTATAAGGAGTGGCGTGTACAAGCCATGTGGTTGAATCTTGGACTTGGCCTTCTTACACGTCACACAACGCTCGCAAACACGTTCGACGTCCCTTTCCATCCTAGGCCAATAAAAGTGTTCTTGGAGCATCGATAATGTCTTACCTACACCGAAGTGTCCTACGATGCCCCCACTATGCGCCTTGTTAACAAGCAAGTCCCGAATGGAACTTTGCGAGATGCATAATTTTCCTTCCTTGAAAAGGAAGCCTTCATACCTATAAAACCTTTCAACAGAAGCATTCTCACAAGCAGTAAATATTTCACCAAAGTCATCATCATCAGCATATAAATCTTTCAAGAAGGATAATCCAAGCAATTTAGAATCAAGATACGATAACAAAGCATACCTTCTTGAAAGCGCATCTGCCATTATCTTATCTTTACCTTTCTTATACTTGATGACATAGGGAAATGATTCGAGGTATTCGACCCACTTCGCATAGTGCTTGTTCAACTTATGCTGGCCCTTAATATGTTTCAATGCTTTGTGATTGGAGTGAATCACGAACTCTTTTGGCCATAAATGATGTTTCTATGTCTCAAGAGCTCAAATGAGTGCATACATTTCTTTATCGTAAATGGGATACTTAAGTGCGACTCCATTTAGCTTCTTGCTAAAGTATGCACTAGGCCTTCCATCTTGAGTGAACACAGGCCCGATTCCTACAGTTGAGGCATCACATTCAATCTCAAAAGGTTTAGAGAAATCATGAAGTGCTAATAAAGGAGATTTAGTAAGGTAATTCTTAATATCATTAAAAGACTTCTCTTGCTCATCGGCCCAATAGAAGGCTGAATTTTTCTTGATGACACTCGTCAACGGCACGGCTATAGTGCTAAAATTGGGCACAAAGCGCCTATAGAAGCTAGCCAAGCCATGGAAGCTTCGAACTTGGCTAATACTAGTCGGTCTCGGCCACTCTTGAATATATTTTATCTTTTCTTGATCCACCTTTAAGCCTTCCGAGCTAAGCACGAAACCTAGAAAAACAACCTTATCAAAACAAAACATACACTTCTTAATATTAGCATATAAGGTCTCCTTTCGAAGAACCTCCAAAACAGATTTAAGGTGTACTACATGCTCTTCCAATGATTTGCTATAAATGAGTATGTCATCAAAGTACACAACACAAAAATTACCGATAAATGATCTCAATACATAATTCATAAGTCTCATAAAAGTGCTAGGAGTGTTGGTTAGGCCAAATGGCATGACCAACCATTCATACAAACCGTGTTTCATTTTAAAGGCAGTCTTCCATTCATCACCTTCTCGCATACGAATTGATGGTACTCGCTTTTAAGGTCGATCTTCAAAAATAACTTGGCACCACTTAATTTATCGAGCATGTCGTCTAAACGTGGTATTGGATGCCGATATTTGATGGTGATTTTGTTCACAGCTCGGTAATCGACACAAATGCGCCACATTTTATCCTTCTTCGAAACCAACAAAACGGGCACGATGCATGGACTAAGGCTCTTGCGGATGTAGCCTTTTTCCATAAGCTCATTGACTTGTCATGGATTTCCTTGTTCTCTTCAGGTTAGTCTGATATGCTAGTCGGTTCGGAATGAGAGCTTCGGGCACAAAATCAATTTGATGCTCGATTCCACGAAGGGGTGGCAACCCACTTGGAGTTTCTTCTAGAAATACGTCTTGGAAATCTTGCAAAAGGGACACAATAGAAGAGTGTAGGTCCTCGAGTAACTCATTAGTGTTAATGAAATTTTCCTTGTACATGAGCACAAGGACGGATTGCCTCAACATCAAGGCCTTTTGAACATCACTTGCCTTTGCAAAAACATTCACTTTCTCACATTCTTTTTCTTTTTCATCTTTTTCTTTTCTCATTTTATTTTCACTTTCTTTTGTTGTTTTTCCTCTCTTTTTCTCATTTTTCTTTTCTTTTTCATTTTCACTCTTTTCATTTTCTCTTATTTGATCTACAGAATTCTTCAATTTTATTTGGTCCTTGTATACTTGCTTCGGCGTCAATGGTGCTAATGTTACGTTCTTCCCCAAATGTTTGAACGTATACCTATTGGTATACCCGTCGTGGATGACTCTTCGATCAAATTGCCACGGGCATCTAAGTAACAAATGGCCCGCTTGCATAGGCACAACGTCACAAAGTATTTCATCATCATATTTTCCAATAGAGAAAGAGACAAGTACTTATTTCATTACCTTTAACTCGCCACCATCATTGAGCCATTGAAGTTTATACGGGCTCGGATGCTTGGTGGTCGGCAATCCTAACTTCTCCACCATGAGAGTGCTCGCCATGTTTGTGCAATTCCCACCATTGATAACCACACTACAGACTTTCCCTTGGACTTGGCACCGTGTATGGAAAATATTTTCCCCACACTTTGGAGACTTATACTCCTTTTAACGACAAGGAGTTTGCCATCAACAGCATGCTCCAAGTCTTCCTCCGCGTCGGATGTGGCTTCGAGATCATTTTTGACTTCTTCCTCCGACTTGATTTCTCCATTCGCGCGCACCACCATAGTGCTTCGATTAGGGCATTAACTTGCAATATGCCCCCTCTCAAGGAATTTGAAGCCCTTGATGTCCCTCGAACGATTGGGAAAGCTTTCGGTAGCCTTGCCTTTGCTTGATTCGGCCATGGGTTTAATCGTCTTGGCTAGCATCGTTGGCTCTTTGACTCAGCTCGGTGGAGTATTTTTGCTAATGCCTTGGTTCCATTTGGAAGTATTCGCAGTGGAATAGCCTCGAACAACACCTTACACTTCAATTCTTTCTCTACCTTGATGGCCATGTGCACCATGTCCACCACTTCCACGTAATGTTGCAACTTCACAATATTAGCAATGTCTCGGTTGAGAATGGCTAGGAAACGCGCCATTGTTGCCTCGCAGTCTTCTTGCACATCCACACGTATCATCGCGATTTCCATCTCCTTGTAACAGTCTTCGACGCTCCTTGCTCCTTAGGTAAAGTTTTGGAGCTTTTGGTAAAGCTCGCGATGGTAATAAGATGGTATAAACTACCGGCACATCACCGCCTTCATTTCAGCCCACGTGCTTATTGGTCGTTCTCCGTTTCTTCTTCAACTCGTGGTGAGTTGGTCCCACCAAATCATCGCGTAGTCAGAGAATTCAATCGTTGCCAACTTAACCTTTTTGGTCTCAAAATAATTATGGAACTTGAACACCAACTCGATCTTTTTCTCCCACTCGAGGTAAGCCTCCGGATCCGACTTTCCTTGGAATGGTGGAATGGAAAGTTTGATGTTCTTCAAATCATCATCCACTCGCCCTCGTTCTCTAAGGCCTCAGTTCCTTGGACCTCTTCACATTTCACTTTGGTTTGACCCTTGATCACTTTCGACATCACTTGGGTCATAGACGTCATATTGGTTGATTTCTGAGCGGCTTCGACCTCTTTGTGGACCTTGAGGAGTCCGCTCTCATTGGGCCCTTTCCTCGACTCACTCCAAGCGCTCGTTGAATGACTCCAACTCATTCTGCAACATGCATTGGAACTCTCGTAATAGAGCTTGTTGGCCTAAGTCGAGTACTCCACCTTCTCCTGGGGCTACATTTCTAATGGGTTGTCGTCCTCCGTATAATAGCCCGGTTTAGACCCTAGTCAGAATAGTAGTTTCGAGACTACAAATCCGAGTTAGAAAAATATTTTAATATTATTTTCTGTGTTTTTAGTATGTGAATTGACATGTGTGAAAATTCCGTGATTAAATTTGATCATTTTTGTGATTAATTTGATAAAAGGACTTAATTGCGTAAAATGTAAAAGTGGCTTTCTATATGTTAAAGTGCTTAATTGCTTTGATGAATTAATTATGGAGTCCTTATGTTGTAATTTGGCCATTAAACCATGGGATGGATGGTTAAGGGCTTATTATATATAGTTTTCTAATTAAATTACAAAGGTTAAATTAGTAAATGGTATATTATTATGTAATGTGATAATACAAAAATTACAAAGCCATGCATTTGTTCATCTTTATGACCGAAAATACCAAAGAAAAAGAAAGAAAAAGAATAAGCTAGGTTCGGCTATGTTTTTGCTTGATTGATGTATGCAATTTGTTCGGTTTTTTATAATTTTTATGTTTTTGAGATCATTGCTGTGTAATCTATCAAGCCCATGTCTCAGTTTTTGAAATTGATGATGATTTTTTGTTTTGCCATTGTTGAAAGCTTGTGGTTTTTGTTGTTTGATGATGGAAAATAAAAGATATGTGATAGATTAATATGTTTTGTCTTTGGATTTTTGATGAATTTGAGAAATTTGGGCTAAATTGTGAAAATAATAAATTAAGGGACTAAAATGTGAAATAAGTGAAATGTGTGGACTTGTCTGAGCTTAGTGAATATTCGACTAAGCTATTGTGTAATGAAATTATGTTTATTTTGTATTTTGTGAAATAAGGACTAATATGTGAAAAATGTGAAATGTTAGGGGCAAAAGTGTAATTTACCCATTTATGTGTTTTTGGATGAATTTGATTGAATATATGATTAAATAAGTTTAATTTATACTAATTTAGATCAAGAAAAGAGGAAATCAGAATTTGATCGAGGTAAATCTAAAGTTGTTGAATAGTCGTTCCTGTTCGTCCATCTTTGTCCGAGGTAAGTTCATAAGTAAATAAATGCCATTAAATTCAATTGTATATATTTTATTTGTATCGAATTGAATTATTATTTGTATATAAATGTGAATGCCAAATTGGTAAAAGTGTGGAAGAATTGTCTACAAGCTTGAATCGATTGAGTTACGACATCCGAAAGTCTCGTATGAACCTTAGGAATAGTTAGTATACATATGTCATGACATAGGATTGTGATATGTGTTTTCATGTAAGACAACGTCTAGGACGTGGCATCGACTTGTGTTTACGTGTAAGACCATGTCTGGGACATTGGCATCGTATTTGATTCATGTAAAACCCTGTCTGGGACAGTGGCATCGATATGTGATTACATGTAAGACCACATCTGGGACGTTGGCATTGTACAAGATTTTTGACCATCCGAGTATCCTTATTAATTCTGAATGGTTCAACGGGCATTACCGAGTTGAGATCGAATGTGAAAACGAACTAAAAGGTTCAGGTACGTGCTATATTATATGAATACGAAAGTAAGGTAATTATATGTTTGAAATGAATATATGAGTTAGACATAGTAAGTAAGAAATTTATATGTGCTTATGAGTATATGTGTATTCAGCCATTGATGTTATAATGCTATTGTATATGTAATAGTGTTTAAGTTTCAAGCATAATAAATGTACAATTGGTTAAGGTTTATTTGATTTGGCTAGTTAATTTAATGCTAATGTTTATTTGATCATTATTTGCTTATGACTTACTAAGCTATGAAAGCTTACTCTCTGTGTGTATTTGTTCATTATTTTATAGATTATAAAAGCTACGTGAAGCTCGGGGATCGTTAAGGATTATCACCACACTATCAAACTATATTTTGGTACCTTATGAAAATGTACATATTAAAGTATGGCATGTATAAGTTAGAGAACTTTGATTATGTTTTGAGATGTGTAAATATAGCCATGTGATATGGCTTGTTAATGAATGTGTTTATGAATGAGTTTTGTCTATGCTTTATGATGCATAAGTTGGAATGTTGATGTGCTCATGAATGGCCAAATGAAATGGTCTATATTGGTAAGTTCATGGTTGATTTGGAAAATTGATATGATGAGAAATGCTATGAATTGAAATGGTTTTAAATGAAGTAGTAACCATATGTTTTGATGTGAAATTTAGGATTTGAATTGGTATGTTTGAGTAGGGTTTGTAAATGGAAATGAATGATGTTGTTAAGAGTCAAATTGTACATGTTTTGGAATATTTTGGATGCCTTTGGGATATGAATTTAGATTTGTATGATGCTTGTAGGTTTGAACCAAATTTTTGGGTGGCAAATTGGCCTTGCAAATGGCCTATGTTTGCCCACACGGTTGAGCACATGGACGTGTGTCTCGACCGTGTCTCTCATGGTTGCATTTTGAAATAAGTCAGGAAGCCACATGAGCTGGACAAACGGGCATGTGACTGGCCGTGTGAGCAAGTCAGTAGCCTCTCTAAATTTTGCACGACCTGGCACATAGGCGTGTCTTGTGGTCGTGTGGACAATTCAGTAAGTATGCCCTCTTTTGTCACGGCCTAGACACACGAGTGTGTCTAATGCCATGTGAAGCACACGGCCTGCCCACACGGGCGTGTGACCTCTGGAACTTTGAAAAATGTTTAATTTTAGGAAAAATTTGTATGTGCTTGGTTTAGTCCCAAACCCTTCCCAACGTATGTTTAAGGTCTTGTAGACCTTCAAAAGGGACTCTATGTGTATATTTCTCTATGGAATATTTGTGAATGTTTGATGTTAATGAAATGTTTGTGTTTTGATTCGATATGTCCGGTAATGCCTCTTAACCTTAGTCCGGCGACGGATACGGGTTAAGGGTGTTACACTCTGCCTTCCACCATATTACGTTCTGGACTTCTAGACATAGAAAAATAAAACCTCACAACAAACCTCACGTTCACTCGGAAAGAAAGAGTTAATGGCACTCACACTCGTGTTTATACTCTTTTACGACTTTTTCTTCTCTCTAATGCTCTCACTTCACTCGTGCCTTTTTCCACTTGTTTGTTCTCTCATGATTTCGTAGAAGACTCGTTTAAACTTTATCTTTAGTCTAGGGGTCAGCTTCAAATGGCTTGCAAGGGTATTGATGATTAGGTGCAGGGTTAGCTGAATGAAACAAATTTGGTTTGAATGTGGCGTGAAGGTAGATGATGATAGTAGAAAGGAATTGATGATTTGGAATACAAGAAGATGAGTACAAACTTTTCAACACTTTTTTTTTCAATTACAATAAGATGAATACAATAGAAATACTTTGATTCACGATTTTTTTTTTGAATTTTTTTACGAACCTATTCTGGGATAGCTACGAACTTCCATGCTTCTCATTTTTGCAAGCTTTGATACCAAATGGTACGACCACTACCTTGTTGAGATGTCCGAGTCGTTTATGTGCCCGATTGTCAAACAAAGAAGTATCGTTCTAATTTTTAAATAATGTCGAATTTGACAAAGTACGGAATTTTGGTGACAAAAATAGGTTCAAAAATGGCTAAGTATAGGATGATATAGGTTCAGCTAACAAGGGAAACAAAAGAAATGAAATAGTTTGTAGTAATGGAACGAAATGAGCTAAGGGTCAAGAATGAACCAACACTATATACGAGTGTTGATCCGAGACTTATAGGACTCTTAAGGTGATTTGGAAGATAAGATAGGACCTTGACCCGTTACCTAGGAAGGTAAGAACCAAAGGTATAGTTTTGGTGAACGCCACACTACGAGAGTGATAAGTTCGGATAAAAGAAACAAGTTGATGCCACTGACTAGCAGATAAGTCAAGCTAAGTCTTAGGCGAGATTTGAGAGTCGAAAATGCTCACAAATAACTCAAAGTTCATTAAAAATAGCAAAAGTCTCTACAATCAGCAAATAACACAATATTTATAGGAGGGTCCTAAGGCTTAGGCAAACAAATAACTTAATGATCAAGTGTTTTAAGCCTTAAATGAACTGAAAATTCTAGAATAAGTCCATAAAAAATCCCATGTCTATGTTCAGCCTTGGAACGCCATTAGACAGCTTCTAGATGATGCAGATTCAGCTGAAATGAACTTAGATTGATTGGGAGCTGATTGGGCAATGTCTACATTCGGCCAAGGTGCTTAAATGAGCTTAAATCCTAGCTTCTTGTTCAGCTGAATGGTTTTGAGAAGTTAATGGGCAGCTTGGATAGTGCAATAGGCTTGGGAGTGTGAACGCTAAACTTGAGGAGCCATGTGTATGTGAAAACACAAAACCAAATGGCCTTCATGTGTGAACAAATTAAATCGGCTGGTGTGAAAACCTTCAAGGCTACCTTGGGAGCTAATTGACCAGCTTGGGGAACATAAAGGAGCAGCTACTGTTTGGCCGAATAGTTGCTTAGGAGAAACCAAACATCAGCACACCATACATTGAAGCCGTCCATGCTTGTAACAGCCTGATTTAGGGGCTAGTCGAAACCGTAATCTCGGGATCACTAATCTGAGATTAGAGGAATTTATTTTCATGATATTTTATGAGTTAAATTATGATTGTGTAAGTACATGAGAATTTTGGTACTTTAATTTTAGCGATTTCATGTTTAATCGCGAAAAAGGACTAAATCGCATAAAGTGTGAAAGTTCTATCCTATAAGCTAAAGGTACCAAATAGCCATAGATTATAAATTTGAGGTCTTTAAAAGGAAATTTAGCCCTTTAAAAAGGCTTGGCCGGCCATAGACTATCATAGGAGACAAAGATGGACAAAAATTGGTCAAAGTAGTTGATAGTTGGTGACTAATTTGACTAGTATTAATAAAATAAAGAAAGAAAAGATATCATCTTTTCTCCTTCACTCTTCCATCGAAAATTAGCAGCAAATAGAGGGTTGAAAGCTTCAAAAATTTCAGCACACTCATCTCTTCACAAGTAAGTGTTCTAGTGATCTTTTCTTGAAGATAGTTGTACTTTTGAGACCCCTAAAGCTTAAGCTTTCAAATGAGGGGACTATTGTGCAATATGGTGAAAATTTTAGAGTTTTTTCATGAGAGCTATCATTGTTATTTGCTGCATTTCTATGCAAGAAATTGAGTTTTAGTCGTTAGATGAACTTTTGTGAAAGGTGTTATCTTGAAAACACCTAATTGGACCTTGATGAAAAAGTTACAAATTTGTAGTAACTATGTGAAATGTTGAGTTTTGATGATAGCTATAAGAGTATTAAATGTTCACCTAGGCTTGTTAAAGGTAAAAATGTGATTAGAATTAATTTTCGAGCCTAGGGGCAAAATGGCCATTTTGCCAAAGTCTAGGGGCAAAATAGTAATTTTGCCTAAGCATGATTATTGAAATGCTTTAGTAATGTGGTAATTAAAATGAGCTAAATTGTTATTATGGAGCAAGAAGAACCGAGAATCCGTCTCGATGGGGGAAAGAACAAAGTCTCGGACTAGACCGACGAGTTGGCTCATTTTGAAAACGAGGTAAATTTGTATGTGATTAATGCAACATTCATGTTAGTATAATTGAGAATGCTTGGTATCATATTGATGCATGATACTTTACTAAATTGAGTGATTAATGTTGAATGAGATGTTGAGTTCCTAGTGGACTATAATGAATATGAAAATGCTATCATCGAGATGAGAAATGAGTAAGGTCCCGTATAAGACCATGTCCGGGGCATGGCCTCGGCACCAAGTTGAAATCTCGTATAAGACCATATCCGGGATATGGCTTCGGTAATGAATATGAGAATCGTAAAAGACCATATCCGGGATATAGCATCGATACTTGATGTGAAAGTCCATATAAGGCCATATCCGGGATGTGGCATTGGCATTTAGAAGTGACTCCATGTAAGACCACTTCGAGGATGTGGCATTGACATTTAAAGGTGACTGCATGTAAGACCATCTCGGGGATGTGGCATTGGCTTCGTACCTATATTAATGACGATGAATATGCGTCTTTGACTATCCTTAGTGATTAATGGGATAAGTAGATGAGTTTAGAAGTAGAAATGAGAATTGTACTAAAGTTATGTGAATGAGTTAACATAGGTACTCGTGAATGAGTCACGAAGAAACGATTACGATATATGGCACTGTATGTGCTAAATAAGGGCAATTGTAAGTAAGTATGGCAAGAAGCCTATGACTTGTGCATGGTTAGTTAATGCCATGGATGGATTATATTATGAGCTTATTATTGCTACTTATTTCCATGCAAACTTATTAAGCTTTATGCTTACCCCTTTCATTGCCCTTTTCTCCTTGTAGTATTGCCAAGATAACTCGAGGAACGTAGACGTAGGAGTTCGAAAATCACACTATCGACATCATTTTGGTATAACAATTTAGACTTATTTTGAGTATGACATGTATAGGACTCGAGTATTTTGTTAAGTTGTAATTGTCAGCCAAAATGTTGGCTATGTATGTTACTAAAGTTATTTTGTAAATGGTCTTATAAGTTAGGCCAATACTTGGCAAATTCCTATACTTGAATAAAGATGAAATTCTTGAAGTACATGCCTTGTGTTTGGATATGCCTTTGGGTTATGAGTTGTGTTGATATAAATTGGTGTATGATTGTGTGCAATGTATGGTGGCAAAGGGCTTGGTAAATAGCCATCTAATTATCCACACGAGTAGACACACGGGCGTGTGTCTAGGCTGTGTGTGACACACGGTCAGCCCTATGGGTGTGTGGATCGACCGTGTGTCCCCTTGCATGCTAGAATTGCAAGTTAATAAGCCTTGTAGTAACCACACGGGCAGAGACACGGCTGTGTGTCTCAGCCGTGTGGGAGGCACGGCCTAAGACCTGGGCGTGTGCCTAGGCTATGTGAAGTCTGCATATTAATTGTGGAATTTAATTCGACACACGGGCTAAGGACACGGGCATGGGCCTTGGCCGTGTGACCTTAGTGTGATGATGACATCATAATCAGAATGCCAAGGTTTTAGCACACGGGCTAAGACACGGGCGTGTCAAGGTTGTGTGAGTGACACGGGCCAGTGACACGGGCTAGGGATACGGGCGTGTGTCCGGCCATGTGAAATTGGTCAGGATCGACCACGGGTGGAAGACACGGGCATGTCTTAGGGGCACACGGGCGTGTCCCTAGACCAACACGGGCATGTGGCCCTTGTTTTGAAGAAAAGTTTTCCAAGCTCGTAAAAGTTCCCGAATAGATTCCGAAACCTCTTGGAGGTATGTTTAGGGCCTCGTGGGCTAAGAATGAGCTAGTGATAGGTTTAAATGAAATTTTATAGCCCTATTTTAGATGTTTAAGCGTGATATGTTAGGTAATGCCTTAACCCGATTCCGGCTTTGAACACGGGTAAGGGGTGTTACAATGCATGTACCTCACCATGCATTGAAGCCGTCCATGCATGTACCTTTGCATTAAATCCCTTTAATGCATATGGCTACAAATAATTCAAAGAACACATTAAATTGGTTTAAAACAAAGTTAATTCGGCTGCACTAGGACAAAATAAATACATGATTTGAACTTAAACCAATTAATAACATGTAACTAAGCAAAAAAATTGCTTTTAATTTTCATGTACCCATATGTACCCACATGGGCGTGTGACCCCTGTATTTAAGAAAAAATTTGGAATTTTGCGAAAAATTCTTTGAATTTTCGATATAATCTCGATTTGCTTTTAATGCATAAATTGGGCCTCGAGAGTCCATTTAAGGGACAATATGATTGATTTCGAATATGAATAGTAAATGACATGAATTAATAATATTTGATATATAAACTTTGGTAATGCTCTGTAACCCTATTTCGACAATAAATATGGGTTTGGGGTGTTACACTAGAAGAGACTAAAGACATAACTAATAAATAAAACTCCAGAAGAGAATCAGGTATCTGAAACTGAAAATTAAAATAGTGAAAATAAGAGATCTTGATAAGTTATGTTAATATGAGAAAATGTCGAACCAATAATAAAAGTGGTAGACAATAGTTTTGCATGCAATATTATCATTAAAATAATGAAACAAAAGGAGGATCTTGAATAAATTTATTGAGAAATATAGTTATGGAATAAATTGGTCAAAATAGAAAGATGCAACTCAAGTACAATTAAATTTGTGGAGTTTTTGGACCAGTAGTCAAAATACCTGAAGTTATAAAACCAGTTATGGTGCAAATGAAGTAGTTTTGCAAAACGAAATAAAATATGAAGTTTTTTGCTCAGTCCTGGCATTGATTATGAAAAATATATATCATTCTTTTGTGGTGGATGCAATAACCTTTAGATATATTATTTTGAAAATTCATAAAAGATTTAACTTGCGCCTAATGGCTATGGTTACAACCTTTTATGAATCACTATATAGTAAAGTTTATATTAAAATCCTTGAAGGATTTAGAATGCTAGAAGCATATTGAAATTCTTGAGGAATTCTTCATTTATATGAATTGAAATAATTTAAACATATGTGGTAAATAGTAGTTGAAGGAGGATTATAAAATGATCAAAAATACTTATTTGTGTTTTTATAGAAGAATCATGATTAAATTTTGTTATGATTATTGTTAAAACTCCTAAAGGGAGCAAAATATATTTCCCCCAAATTCCTTCACTCATGACTTTCAAAAGAATGGTAATATAAATGCTTAGCAAATACATTGAAATAGTCATTTGAAAAACTAATATTCAAGATTGAATATGTAGAATATGAGAAAGTATGTGATGTTTTCATGAGGAGGAATAAATACGCGTTGTATTATTTTTCCCTTAACTGAGGTTTTGTCTCATTGGGTTTTTCTAGTAAGGTTTTTAATAAGACGACATATTATGCATATTATAAATATGTGTACTCTTTTTCTTTCATTAGAAATTTTTTTCCTACAATGTTTTTATCTTAGTAAGTTTTTAACGAAACACATTATCTATCAATGGACATCCAATAGGGAGTCTTATGAATATCTTATTAAGTGAATATCCATTAAGATCAAGATAAATTTTAAACTTTAAATTCTAATAGTCATTGGAATTAGATCTCTACTCCATTTATACTTATTATGCTTATAAATAGACTTTGAATAAGCTTTATAAATATTTTGATTGATCAATAAAAATACGCTATCTTTTTGCTCTCACATTCTTTTTATTCTTTACTTTCTATCTATTTATTTTATAACCAAAACAATTTTATATTCTTTTATTAAAAAATAAAATACAAAAGAGTTCAAATATTATTTTCTCAAAATTTTAATTAGTATATTATTTTATAAAACAAGAAATTGGTCCATCCGACGGATAGAAAACTAATTATATAGATTTGATAGGATTGGTATAGAATGTATAGAATATAGATTGGGGCATAAAGGGTGAGCTCTAGGCTGAATCCAAAGGCTAGAACGTTGGTGAGGGCCGAAAATAGGAGTTGAAACCATTAAGTGATGTGTCGCTGTCAGCCAGGATCTCAGCCTCCCTCGGGGACCACACTCAAACCTCCACTACATGCCACGTTGCACCTCTTCCACTCTCCACTCGTGCGGTGCGGCGCGTTCAACTACCTCCTCTCCTTTAAACATTCTTTTTGTTTTTATTTTCTCCCCTCTCTCTCTCTCTCCCCCAAACACTGCAAATTTTCCTTTCACTTTCAAAACAGATCACTCATTTTCTTCTTCTTCTTCTTCTTCTTTTTTACTTTCTTCTTTCTGGTCTTGTAGAGACTAGAAAACAAAAATCTGATTTTGTTCAATTTGTAAAAAGAGGGAAGAGTTCAAATTATGGACACTATGTATTAACCAAACTTATATTTTTCAAGGGCTATTCGTAATCTTAGGGCTGATAAGCAGATCCGCTTTTATCTCTTTGTTTTGTAAGAAGTAAGAACCAATTGTAAACATTTTGCATTGTTCTAAAGAAGGTATTTTTGTCCAAGCAAAAACCTCTGTTTTCAGAATGTCATTTAACTTCCCCAAAATATTTTTTGGCTAGGGTTATTTGTATCTTTTTATCATACATTTACTTCAATTTTATGTCTCTATCAAATTTAGACAATTACATATTACAAAAAGGTATTTTTTTTCATTGTTGGATTGGTTTAGTTTATATGCATTTCGTTTTAATTGTTTTTGGGTCCCGAAATTTGGTTCATATAATTCACATATTGATCCGTTTCTCGGTTCGTTTGAGTTATTTTCTTCGATTTTGGGATCTGGGTTCTTGTTGATTGTACTTTAAGCTTTTTGGGATCTCTCGAATTAGCAATCTCTTTGGGATATCCTTTTGATTTGGGATCTGGGTCTTTCTGATTCACTGGAAAGCTGCATTCTTTTTATGTAATTCAAAATAAAAAATTCCAAACCTTCTTTTTTATCCTAACAATTCCAACATTCAAGAGAGAAAATTAGGACTTTTTTTTTTTTTTTTTTTTTTTTTGAGGATCATTGAATCCTACAACAAGGAAGGGAACTACATTGAATGAGGCAGTTTCCTGATTGGAAAACAAACTGAGGCTATAAATTATGGGTTGCATTTGCTCGAAAGGTTCTCGAGCAAATGAATACGTTGAAAATAACCATGGAAAAAGAGACAAGGCCCACAAGAACTCGAGAAAAACCGCAAAAAAGTTATCTGTTTCCTTTAAGAGGGACAATGTGGTGGTTGAGGCGGATGCCACTGCACGGTTGATCTCGAATCAGCAGCCAAACCACAGTGCCGTTTCAGGGCCTTCGTCCTCTTCTGATGATGAAGAAAAGAAGGCAGCGTTGGCGGTTTTTGAGAGGTCTAAAGGGACCCCACCCGAGCTGCAAAGGCGTCGAACAACGGAGGCGGATGAGAGGGGTGGACAAGGGCGGCCGAGGATGTCCAGGATCATAAATGCAACTGGTGGCGAAAGAGGTGCACAGGTGGTCGCTGGTTGGCCTTCTTGGCTAGCAGCAGTAGCTGGGGAAGCCATCAATGGTTGGATACCTCGAAAGGCAGAGTCATTCGAGAAGTTGGAGAAGGTCTGCTCAATAGCTTTATCTTTTATTGCTTATTTATAGTTTCGTTTCTTGTTTCTGTCCATTAAAGAAATTTGTGTTTTGCTTATGCATATCTACTTTGAAATTTATAATTTATAAACTAGCTGCTACTGTGCAGTTAAAATGGGTGTATGTTTCATTAATGTGCATCTCGATACAAATTATGACAACCTTTATGAGGCCTTTAGCTCTTTGCTTTATTAGTGTAATCTTCTATGTCTGTTCTTTTTCCTCTTTCAATAAATATAGTATACATTCCTGCTAATAATGTAGATTGGCCAAGGAACCTACAGCAGTGTGTACAAAGCTCGTGACCTTGAATCAAATAAGATAGTTGCCTTGAAGAAAGTTCGATTTGTTAATATGGACCCTGAAAGTGTTTGTTTCATGGCAAGAGAAATTATTATTCTACGTCGGCTTGATCACCCTAATGTCATGAAGCTTGAAGGTCTAATTACTTCTAGGGCGTCTGGAAGCTTATACCTTATATTTGAATACATGGAGCATGATCTTGCAGGGCTATTAGCAACACCTGAGGTTAAGTTCACTGAAGCTCAGGTACGTTCATATTTTCAATATTTATTTGATTAATGTTGCTCAGATCTGCATAAAATTTGTGATTCCATGGTGGAGGAAAACAGTTTCATAAGAAGTCTGTCACATTGTGAACTGTTAGTGGATTTTCAATGATATTTGATGGAACATATTGTGCATGTAGCAAATGATCAGCTGCCTGTACTAGTGGAAGCAGTTTTCTTTACCAAGTTGTAACCTTTAATTATATATACTGTGTTACCATTTGACAGCAAAGAATTATGTTTAACCCTTTTTTTAGCTCAAATGAAAGAAAGGGACTTGGTTATTTGGGTGTTGAAGTGCTGGATTGTATGTGTAACCATGCAGATAAAGTGTTATATGCAACAGCTGTTTCGCGGACTTGACCATTGCCATAGTCATGGTGTTTTACACCGTGATATCAAGGGCTCAAATCTCTTGATAGACTGTAATGGAAACCTCAAGATTGGTGATTTTGGACTGGCAACCTTTTTCCATCCCAATCAGAAGCAGCCTCTAACAAGTCGTGTCGTAACCTTATGGTACCGCCCTCCTGAGCTTTTGCTTGGTTCTACAAACTATGGAGTTGCTGTCGATCTGTGGAGTTCTGGTTGCATACTTGCAGAATTATTTGCTGGGAAGCCTATCATGCCTGGAAGAACTGAGGTACTTTTTTCATTTTTTGAGGGTGTTGACACATATAATTTGAAATTCCTTCTGCATGGCGAGCTTCTAATGAAGCTTTTTATTTCTTATGATGACATGGAATTATTACCGTACTCATGTATGCATGACTATATATATTTATTAGTTATGTGTGTTTGTGGATATGTGCGTGTTGTTGCCCGTGCTTAACAAGATGGAAAAATATAAATGCAAAGAGAATTTGAGTTCCTTTTTGACACTATGGCATTGGAAGACCTGTATGCCAAAAGTTAATCTTAAAGTCATACTAGCATCACTCTGCTATGATCTAGGCATAGAATTGTTTAGAACCTAAGCTATGATCTTATTCAGGGGTTTGGCATTTGTTTGAATTTGCTTATCATCTCATTTTGCACATATTTAATTGTCAAGTTATTTGCTCATTATGTGCTTGTATCACCTTTAAGGTGATTTTTGGGTTGGAGGTAGCATTGCTGGTGTTGACAGCCACAAAAATCATCTACTTTTGTTGATAATTTACTGGACCGTGGGTTCAGTGATGTACTGCTCAGCATTTATAATTGCCATTGTCATGACATGATTATGCAATGAATGTGTACTCTAGAACTGCCTACAAGTTATTTTTCAGAATTTACTCATAGAAATATCCAAAGTGCAGTGCACTTGCAGTTGAGCTTTTTAGTTCAACTTCTGGTAAGTGACGATCTGATTGTTTATCATTTTTAGGTCGAACAACTGCACAAAATCTTCAAACTCTGTGGATCACCTTCTGAAGATTATTGGAAAAGATCAAAATTGCCACATGCAACCATTTTCAAACCTCAACATCCTTATAAAAGCTGTGTTCTCAAGACATTCAAGGACTCTCCTGCATCTGCTTTGGTCCTTTTGGAGGTTCTTCTTGCAATAGAACCCGAGTGTCGTGGAACTGCTTCTTCAGCACTTCAGAGTGAGGTGAACCTGAGACGTTCAATCTCTTTTAGTTGTACTTGTTACCTTGTAGTCTTCTTTTTGGGATTTATCTTTTTGTTAGTCCAACTGGTTCTGTTTATGCTTTTTCCTTGAAAACAATTTAAGTTCATACTTTTTCTTATACAAGCAAGATGACCCTTTTAATTCCTATCTTATTGGCTTGAACTGCATTTGAACATATTACCATTGGTTGATTTGCTAATAAGGGAAAGAAACCCTTATAATAAACAAGAAGCCTGTCTTTCAATTGCATTTGAAATGTTGTTAGTCGTCATCTTTATAATTGCAACCTTTAACTTTTCGTTGGGACTTGGGACATTCAGATGTCCAGCCTGTTGGTTCATTTGTGCATATGTCAGCTCTTCTTACTTGATAAATGGCATGTTCACTAAGGTCAACTATGAAATAGTCATTGCACAGCTTGTGTTGGGTCCTGCTGGGATGTTCATCTTTGGAATGTAAACTATATTGGTTGCTTATGATTATCCTACCTTTTCATCCTTCATACATGTCATCTCATTTTGGTAATTTTGTTTTAACTCTGAAGTTTCTCTTCCAGTTCTTTACAACACTTCCTCTTCCTTGCGATCCATCTAGCTTGCCCAAGTATCCACCTAGTAAGGAGTTTGATGCCAAGCTTCGAGAAGAGGAATCTAGAAGGTAGTTATCTGCTCCTACTTTGTATTAAAAATTTTGATCTCATCAATGTTTAAACAACATTTTGTGAAAATTATCTTGTGTCTTATTAAACTTTTGCCTATATTCTGGTCATTTAGTTCATTATACTGGAAGCTCTAATAACTTCATTGTGATGTATTACGTCTTGAAATGTTTCGAAATAGTTAAAATGTTATAAAATCTTATAAAAGTTTAAAATATTCTCATTAAACTGTATAAAAGTAGTTATAAAAGAAGGGCATTTTGGTAATTTTAGTTTGTCTCAAACCTGCACAAGCTGTACCCAGAAATTTTAATTGAAAATCTGCCCTGCCCCCTAATCCAGTTCGTCTTCTTTTTTTTTTTTTTTTTTTTTTTTTTTTTTATGCCCCTATAGGGTCAGGACTGATATTGACAGATTTGGGTTATTTTGCCATCTACTAGAAAGGGATGACAAGTCTCAATTTGAATTAGTTTGTGTTATTGAGAACAATCACGTTCTCTAAAGTCCCCGGCCCAAAAAAAAAAAAAGTATAAACAGCTGTTCTTCCTGTTTAAAACTTGAAAACCAGGCAGAGAGCTGGTGGGAAAGTACATGCAGTTGATCCTGTTAGAAAGTTTTCCAGAGAATCTATAGCTGTTCCTGCCCCAGATTTCAATGCTGAGTTACAGGCATCCCTACAGGTACTTCTAACTTGCAAGATTTATTTGCTATTGCACAGTTCATATGTTTTTGATAGTATTTAATATGGTGTTTGAACACTTTCCAACTGAAAATCAGTCTTTTGGTCACGACTGATGTTTGTTATGTTGCTTAATACAGAAACGGCAAGGACAGTTTGATGCTAAAAGTTTCAGTGAAGTATGCTACCCTGAAGAAGACAGAGGTGCTGGCTTCCCTATTGAGCCTTCAAAAGGAACAGAAAGAGTTGTATACAACTCTCATTTTGGCCAGTCAATGCACCCTGGTAAGTTTGAATCTTCACGGAATAAGAAGACGACTGAGATTGAGTCTATGAAGGCTTCTGCTCGAGCATTTGGTTTTCCAAGGAAGCCTGAAGAGTTGAAAACTCAGACAACATGTGTTCATCGTGGAGCTGTTGAATTGTCCCGATTTTCTAATTCAATTGCAGTTAGAGGCAGTTCACGGTTTGATATGACCAAAGAGACTAATATAAATCGTCAATGGCCTGAGGAGCGTTTTAATTCCGGATATAACCATCTGGATAATGCTGAGTCCTCTGAAAAGCATGATTTGTCCCATGGTTTACTCGATAGACCAAAGGCTTCAAATGTGAAGGATGAACAGCCATCTTCCAAGGAATCAGCCGTGGTAAGGGAATTTTGTACAATTAGAATTAGTCTTGTCGACATGTATTTTTGACTTCCTATTTCTTTTCCTTTACTGGTAGATTCAATATCCATTCTAATCACAACTGATTTCTGAATGCAAGGATTTTATGTGATATCCATCTTCTAGAAAATCCATGAAAATTTGAAGCTAGAAGTGTATACTAGGCGAGGAACACAATTTATAATGATTGCTTTTATGTTGTTCATGGCACAATTTTATCAGTTTCAACCATCTGGAGTTACTAACACTTAAATTTTGGTGTGTGAATCCAGGGTTATGTTTCCATGAATAATCGAATCCACTATTCTGGACCATTGATGCCTTGCGGAGGAAACCTTGAGGAAATGCTTAAAGAGCATGAGAGATGGATTCAGAATGCTGTTCGCAGAGCTCGTTCGAACAAGACAAAGGCAAAAATTAACTTTGATGACAATGGACAGACTGAATCACTACTATAACACTAGAAGTGACAGTGAGAAACTGGAAAAATGCTTATACCTGTTCCATGCCGATCTGGAAACTCAGCAGAGTGGTCATAATTTAATTATTAGGAAGAAATATTTTTGTTTTGGAGATTTGACACGTCTTGCTGCCAGATGATGTTCAATAATCATGGAAATCCTGCAGCAAGGACAAATTTTTTCCGGCCAAAGTTCACTCCGGAAGTTCTATTAAAAAAAAAAAAAAAAAAAAAAGCAGCTCTGTTCGACTGAGAATGTTGAGTGGTATTTGGTGATTATCTTTGAAATTCGGCCATTTTGTTGTTACCTTAGGTACAGGTTTGTGTCATTGTTCAACTTTCTGAACTATGCTTTGTACAGATAAAATAGGCTTCTTACAAAATTTATAATCAAGTTCACTGCATTTTTAATTTTTTGGGTTTGTAAAGGTCGAATCATCTGCTCGAATTTACTCAAATCTTATCATCTATCTTTAGGAAAAATCACCTCTTTAATTTTCTTAAAGCGCAATTTAATCTAAGGAGGACAATATTTGTGAATTTGATTGATATAATAATAAACTTACTATATTTGGAAGATAAAATTTGTATATATTACCTTCAATCAGAATTAAATTGAAGAATGAAGGTTTAATTTGTAATTATATCAATGTAGATTTGATAGAAACATTTTATATGAAGCAATTGACTGAAATTGATCTCCCTAGGGTTTTTGTTCACATCCCCCGTTGTTTGGTAAAGATATAGATGTATGTTTGAAGCAGAACAGCATATAACACTCACCAATGCACTGTTGTAATGGGGTTGGTTGGAGATGGGATTAGGTGGACCATGAACGCTTCCATTGCCTTATCACCAACCAACAACCAAAATAGAAAACGTTTTCAGTCACAATGAATAACTTGTTATTGTTTGAAACATCATTCAGCCAGCAAATTCTGAAAACTAAGGCTTCCCAAATCATCCCTTGCTGTTGGACCTTAAAATTAATAACCTTATAAACCCACAAATTGGGTCAAATCCATGAAATCTTTTTATTATTATTTTTTAAAACTGCAGTTCCCACACAAAAAATGAAACCACCAAACTAGTAGATGTGCCAACCGCAATATTGCTTGCTTGCTTCACCCACAATCCTTGCAGATGTTTTGTCTTCATCAAGTATCTGACGTTTCTTCCCTTTGTTTCCAAGCATAATGGAAACCATATCATATCATAGTATGTTCCACCCATTTTTATGTATTTGCAGCTCAAAACCTCTCACAAATATAATAACCAATACTCTGCATCAAGGAAAAAAAACCATTTCTTGCAGACAAACATGAGGCCTAAAGGCAGTCAAGCCCTCAATTTTAAGGTCCTCCTTTTAGGAGTTTTCTTTGCTTTTCTCCTTCTTTTTGTGTTAAGATCAAGTATATCATCTTCTCAAGATGATACATCGGATTTACAAACATTTGCCGCAGCTAAAACCTCTAATGGTGTTAAAGAAAGCAAAAGTGGAGCAAATTGCTCGCCATCCTGTGACAAGATTCCACGCTCTCTAGCCCAAGCTCTCATTCACTACGCAACTTCGAGTATCACTCCGCAGCAAACACTGAAAGAAATCTCTGTCACTGCCAAAATTCTAGAAAAGAAGTCACCATGCAATTTCCTAGTATTTGGCCTAGGCCATGACAGCCTTATGTGGAGTTCCCTCAACTACGGTGGGCGAACAGTTTTCCTTGAAGAAGATGAGGCTTGGATTGAGCAAATCCGACGTCGGTTTCCCATGTTGGAGTCCTACCATGTGACGTATGATAGCAAGGTAAACCAAGCTGAGAATCTCATGGACGTGGGCAGAGGACCTGAATGCACAGCAATTGCTGACCCTAAATACTCAATGTGCCAACTTGCATTGAAAGGTTTGCCAAGTGAAGTTTATGAGATGAAATGGGACTTGATAATGGTAGATGCACCGACCGGATACTACGAGGATGCTCCGGGGAGGATGACCGCCATATACACCGCGGGTATGATGGCAAGGAATAAAGAGAAAGGAGAGACTGATGTGTTTGTGCATGATGTGAATAGGGTGGTCGAAGATAAGTTCTCCATGGCATTTTTATGCCAAGGGTACATGAAAAAGCAAGAAGGAAGGCTTAGACACTTCAGAATCCCTAGCCATAAGGATAGCTTGGAAAGATCCTTTTGCCCTGAGTGATCTTACAAATTTCTTGCCTGCCTTTTTCCCTCCATCAATTCTTTGTTATATTGTTGATTGATGCTGTTTCACGGGGGGGTTATCCTATTTTTTTGTTCTTTTGTTTTGTTTGATCAAAGCAAAATAGGAAAGCGTAGCACTATTGCATTGCAAATTGCTATGCATGCATTTCTTTGAACTCAGATATAGAACTGCAGAATTTATAATAAAGGATCAGTTTCGTATTCCGTAGTTAATTTCTAACTGCATCGTCAGCAATCCAGTCATTATTTATTTATTTCTGGGGGTTGCTTCATATTTTCTTTAAAATCTCTTTATATATGCTATACATTCATTTTCATTTGGTATAAATACCACTAAATCCCTACAAATTTCAAATTTTGGTAAATTTATCCCTTTGGAAAAGAGAGAGACTTACTCATTCCTTGAATAAAAACAATCAATGACGGTGTTAAATATTTTGCATTTAATTGGGATTTGCTTTCCTTTCAATATTTCAAAATTTTTACAAAAGCTTTCTTTTCAAAGTTCATCACAAAGTCTTTTCTTTCCTGACGTGCTTATGATATGGATTTGTCTAAACTCACATTATGTGAGGTTTGCCCATCATCGTTCTGAGACACATAGAGAACCCAATTGGGTAATCATTTCCCTTTTAGTTCTTTTTCAGAAGGCGCCATTTTCATGACTTAATATACATGCAAGGTTATCAATCCAGGCTAAACTTTTAAAACGACAACAAATTACTAGTTCAAGCTAAATCTGTGTCACATGTATTTTCGAATCCGCAACAAGTGCTGGAGCTCGATTTCAAACATATTTATTCGCAAACACTTCATACATTGAAACATACTAAGCTCAATCTTCTTAATCCATAATAAGCAACCAATATAACACACTTCTCATAACATGCATTTCAACATTTAGATACAACCATGCTTCACCTTACATTACTCATGCATCATTCAACACATGCTTGAACCCATCAGACTCTGTACCAGATTTACATATTATTCTTAACAATATTCACTCAATCATAGATATCTTTTAGGAATCATTTACCTTACCTATTATACCCTTCATGATCTCGGCATGACCTTTCGATTTGTTCCACAAACATCAAGGTATGAACAGTACCACGCAAGAGCCAATTTAGAGACTCACCTGATACCCACGAATAGTAACTTGAACTCTAGATTCAACATTCAACATGAAACTGCAACGGCCACCATTAAAACTCATTCGTATAACCTTTACCATCATCTCAAACCCAGATAACCTCATGCAAAGCTTTACTTCTTCATCTTACTATTCATTCACTCTTACAGACTTAGTCTTTCATAACATAACATGCAAAGTCATAAAACTTACCCAGACACGAAACACCTCATCATAACAACCCAGAATCACAACTTCCAGCTTAAGGAAGGAAGAAATGCTTGCAGTTCCTTAAGAATCAGATACTAATACTTTTAAAAAAATGGAGAAGATAACTTCCCTTGTAACACCCTAAACTCGGTCTGGACGTTATGGCTAAATTTGGAGATGCTACGTAAAACAATTGTAAATCCCACTTTCGTTTATTTGAAAACATCGTGAACTTTTGTTTTTAAAAGCTCGTTTTATTAGAAAACATGTTTGACATAATTATTTAATTAAAAACTTTGTTTGTTTACATTTTCTAAATAAATCGAATACTTTGCAACGAAATTTCTTAGATCGTTATATTTTGGAAAACCAAATTTGTTTCCTTGAAAACAGTTGATTGCAGGAAAATAATCATTTTCAGTAAATCGTTTTATCAATATCATGCAAAAATCCATAATAAAATTCAAAACTGAGATTGTCCCAAAATGTCCAAGCAGTCCAAATTTTCCAAATTACTTAAACCATTTTAAAATTGTTAAAAAAACGAATTACTAATGTAACTGAGCTCCCATGGCACCGACCCGCCTAAGTATGAGGATTACCTGAAAATATTAGTTAAACCTAGAGTGAGTTTTGAAACTCAGTGTATAACGATAAAATTAACACAGTAAAATACATATTAGACAGATCTATCAGAAACAGATTTATAGCAGAGCAGAGCAAATACAACACATAAGCCTACCCCCAGTCGCTACACACCAACTCCGTACATCCTAACATATCATATGGGTATAAAACACTCATTCATCCCTACACACCACTTAGTGTCCACATGACACTTTACAAAATAGTTGCAGCTGAGCTGCCGGATCAATAGGCGATTTACCGCCTTTTATAGAATCACTTTCTTCATATGTTATTTACAACCCAACCCAAATGCAGATAAAAAGTGCATAAAATATCATACATATTCAAAGCAGAAATTAAACATGACATAGCTTTACATGCACAACATAACATATACGAACCACATGCTTATTATGCGTATTCATTATTCTTACGGATAGCAGAATTTGTACCAACAGATGTCCAAATTTCATTTCTTATAATATATTTAGTCTCATACCGATCCTACGGAAGGCCCACGGTCAATTGGGACGACATGTCCGACCCTAAGGAGAAATTTTGAACTCTAAGCCCACACGCCCGTGTGGTCCACACGGCCCAAAATAACTCAGATTGTGTGTCAACACGGTCCAGCACACGGTTTGTCACACGGCCATGTGTCGCATACGGTCTGTCACACAGCCGTGTGTCTCACACGGCCTACCACACTACTGTGTGGCGTCGACAGTGCCAAATTTTGACTTTCGCCGTTCGCTGTTTTCAAGGTTTCTCGTTACACACCTGATTATTTTCTGATGCTAATTCAACACGTGTAATCCCAGAACCTATATTGATAATTAACCCAACCAATTTCAATAACGATTTGCAAAAACATAACTAATAATCACCTCAATCAAACTAAAACAACCTTTCATAACACAACCACACATTTACCGATGAACGAGCAACCACTACGCAAATTCTGAATTGCTGGAGGGTTGCTCACTGCCTCTTGTACTACTCCTAAAAATGCATTAGAATTAATACAATATCACTAATCTGATTTAACACAACCCAACGTCCAACACATCTTAAAGAAAAAAACGCATAACAAACTTAAATACTTACCCTTAGATTTGCAGTAAAAAAATAACCACTATTGCTTAAAAAAAAACAGCAGCCCAACATTTAAAGAAAATTCCCAAAACAAAATCGAAAGAACAGACGAAAAGATGAAAATAAGAAAAACAAAATTTTGGAATTGAAATTTGCGGCGTAGGTTAGAGAAATAACAGGAGTGGGAACGTGGGTTTTGGTTTTTTTACAAAATAAATAAAACAAAAATAAGATGGAATTAATTTTTAAAAAAAAAGAATGGATAAGCACAACATAAATTAAACACATTGTTTTATTTATTTCAAAACAAACCCAAAAGATAAAACATTTTAATTTAACTACTTGATTTTATTATTATATATATTTTAAAACAAATTCATTTAAAATTAACTCCAAAATTATTTTGACAACAAAAATTTATTTTATTTTAAAATTAGATAAGCCTAAGAAGAAAAACGATTGAATTGAGATTTAAACCCAACACCTTAACACATAACTAGAGCCCCTAACCACTAAAACAAATACTTACTAACAATAGAATCTAACAACCATGACCACTAAAATTTTGGGGCGTTACATCCCGTACTCCTCCTAAATACAATTATATATAGCCTAAGTCCCTTTTAGAACTTGACACATGTCACTTTCTCTCAAAATTATCCCTATAATGGCCTACAACCTTTGGGAAGAACATAAGTGAAGATCCAATGTTTTAGTTACTCCATTACTCAATCCAGTTGACTTCTAACTAAATCGCCTTATATCCTATCTTAAATACTTACAACATGATCAGCACAGTAACTTAAACAAACTTGGCACACATCACGCCCTTGGCGTTAATCTCACTTGCAAATTTCTCTTACCTGACTCTTCTCCCTTACGACTCCACTTTCTTAGATCAATCATTACTTAATATTTTGACTTCGACTATGCGACCAAATCTATATGCCACAAGAAACGATTGGCAAATAGAACTGCGTTATACAGATTACTTTTAGACTACGCGCCAAAACTTAGAACCCGCTAAACTGAGGTGTTCCAAGGAAGACACATCATCTTTCTTTCCACTATCTTAGCTATTTATAACTTGATTAGGAATAGATTAATTTAACTAATCTTGATTATAACATTAATTAATCTTATTTTTATTCTTTAATTATAATTACCACAATCCACTACCTCCTATTTAAACTTGGTTAAATAACCATTTTTGTTCTTTGGATAATTGTTATATAGGTCCCAAGCTTTTTTTTAATTAAAACTCAATAAAAATTAAACTTTGACAATTTAATCCTTGAATTTAAAAAAAATCTCGGTTAAATTACTTATTCGATCTTTAATATATTTTCATATAAAATTTGTAAATATTCCCATTTTACTTTTACAGACTTGGATTATGGAAATGAAGTTTCAAAATCTCATTTTCTGATACCACTTAAAATCGGATCGTTTTTTCCATTCTCTCAAAAATCAAAACAATATCAATTAACAAGTAAACTATTTTGTATCAATGATTTTTTAGGGTTTAATTATTTTTTTATAATTCAATGGAATCATAAAATAAAAAAAAATAAAAACATGATTACTAAATATTAAAAAGTAATAATATTTCATAATTAATTACCTTAATCTTTTAATCATTGATGCATGTGAAGATATCATCCAAAACTAACACAACTCAACTGAATCGGAGAAAGCATACATTTATTATGTGAACAACAAAAGAAGCTAACTTTGATGCAAGACGTAACATATTAAAGAAAACAAGAAACTAACTTAATACGTAACTCCAATCATTGTTGATCGGGAAAGTAGCTATCATACTTTGGTCTTCTAGTCTATAACTTTTTCTATTATTTATCTTTTATAAACTAGGTTAAGAAGCCCCTACCATGAATGACATTTTAATCACTTAAATAATTAATAATATCTTGATTAAACAATTTCAATAACAATTACTATCGTCAAGGGTCCTTGATGTAAGCCATTCGGCTTAAACTTGGATACATTCTTCCCATTACATGCACATAATGTTTTAATTAAGAGGAATTAATATCTTCAAGGAATGGATAATCGGTGTAACCAAGGATGGGATCCGAAGTGTAGAAAGTGTCTCGATTGTTAAGAGGAGCATTGTGCTGAAATCGCCTTGGTAAATCTGGATTAGCTAAGAACAACCTCCCAAATGCAACCAAATTCGAGTAATTATCAGCAATAGCCTTGTTACCATCGTCTACGTTGTACCCTCCGGCAGCAATGAAAGCCCCCTTGAAGGCGTTCCTTATTGGCAGAAGACTATGAGAAGTTTCATACTTGTCGTTTATTTAATCATCCGTGGCTCAATAACGTGAAGATAGAGAATGACAAACTTGTTAACTGCATTCGCCATGTAAAACGCCTAGTGCTTCAGGGTTTGATTCACTAGCTTCCATGTAACTGGCGTAAGGTGATAGTCTCATTCCCACCTTATCAGCTCCTATTTCATTCACCACCGCTTCGACTATTTCGAGCGGAAACCGGCACCTATTCTCCAAGCTTCCACCGTACTTATCTGCCCTGTCATTCACTTGGTCTTTCATGAATTGATCAAGTAAGTAACCATTTGCACCGTGGATCTCAACCCCATCAAATCCTGCTTAATACTCTACTTTTAATTACAACGATCAATTTTCAATCTATGATAACTTAAACAAGTATTCATACATATATTCTCACCCGCTTCAATGGCATTTCGGGCAGCCAGCCTGACATCATTGACAATGCTGAGAATTTCATCGGTTCTAAGCCGACGAGGAGGTGACCAATCCATCCCATCAAGGCCCGGTGTCACCCCTTTATCAGTACAAGAGATTGGAGCTTGACCATTAGGTTGAAAAGCTGTAGTACAAAATTTTATACAAGGTATAAGAACATTTCTTCACCTAAACGAAACGATTCTAAGCATTGTGTTATAGTGGTTGGAAATGGATTGCTATTTCATATGTTATCTTTCCCTTTCTCTAGATTGGGCCAGGCTTAATGAAGTATGTTGATTGTTAGACATTAGCAGTGCGGTTGAAATGCTGTGGTCCATGGTCCATGCACCATGATGCGGCATCTAAAAAGGGAATATTTTCATTATTCTTTTGTTCCTCTAATCTTACACAAAAAAATCATCTTTAACCTTCCATTTAATTATTCGTCTTTTTTAATCCTTAAAAATTTTTTATTTGTCAAATCACCATAAAACGGATGCAAAAACTAACATGATATGGTCACGCCCCGGAGCGCACCTAGCTCGAACAAGTATCCATTGGAGCTGCCCCAAGGCCCTATCACACGAGCTCGAGCCAAGCTATTTAAGGAGGCCATTTCGGCCTTAGTCAATCAAGTATGGGGTGAAACGTTGGCCGGACATATTGAGAGAACTTGGACCAGCTCAACAAGGACTCCTTGCAACCTCTTGCAAGTCGACCTCAGCTCACATTCAGCTCCACGAGCTTAGCTCAGCTCATTTCAGCTTGTTTAGGCTCATCCTTATTTCTTTCTAGCTCATTTGCTTATTTGCTGGAATAAACTAAATGTCTATTATTAGATAGTTAAATTTGTTTTAGCTCATTAATACATTTCTTAGCTCATTACAGCTCATTATATGTGTTTAATATGTTTTGTGTTAGCCGAATTAATGTGTCATGTTTTATGTCAATATTTAATTTGTCTTAGCTTAATTATGTGTTATTAATGTGTCTAAGTAAAGCGTGAATATATTTTGTCATAATTCAGTCGAATTAAACTTGTCATGAATCAATTTAATGTGTTCATTGGATTTACGTGCAGCCAAATGCATGAAGGAGATTTAATGCAAGGTGCGTGAATGGCCGGCTACAATGTAGGGAGAGATACATGCATGGACGGCTTCAATGCATGGTGTGCTAATTATTTGGCTTCTGTAACACTACTTACCCATATTCGACACCGGAACAGGAAACGAGGCGTTACCGGACTTATACACAAACAATTATACAATAACGAGACATGACTTTCCAATCAAAATTAAAACTTTTCGTAACACCTCTTAAACAAGTCTACGAGGCCTAAATCACACATTAGGAATGGTTTAGGATCAAATCGAATTCTTTTAAAGATCTCTAGAAAGACTTAGAAAATTTTCATCAAACAGTCCACACGCCTGTGTGAAGGATAGAGCACGCCGGTGAGGAATATCACATGCCCGTGTTCCACACCCGTGTGGATTTATTTTTCAATTCGAACCTACAGGGGTTTTCACACGGCCGGACACACGCCCGTGTCCATGACCCGTGTCCCTCACATGGCCACGACACACCCATGTCTTAGCCGGTGTGCAAAAACCTTGGCATTCTTTTCTGATGTCATTACTCCATAAATGTCACACGGCCAAGACACACACCCGTGTCATTCGACCGTGTGGCGAATTAAATTCCTAATTCAGGTGCAGACTTCACACGGCCTGGGCATACACCCATGTACTATAGTCATGTTTTCCACACAGTTGAGACACACGGCCGTGTCTCCACCTGTGTGGTTACTACTGAGTAGACTAACTTGCAAACCTAGCATGCAGGGGGACACATGGCCTAACCACACGCCCATGAGGCTGACCGTGTGTCACACACGGCCTAGACACACGCCCGTGTGCCTATCCGTGTGGACAAGAATAAGGCTATATACCAAGCTCTTTCTACCACCCCAACTCATACAAACATAAATCACACCAAACCATCAACTCATTCATGCATAATTAAACCAAGTAAATCAACCATGCAACTTGCATATTCATGAATAACCTCATCATTTCATAGATTAATAAGAAAGAGCCATCAACTATGGCCTTATACAAAAGAATTCATCTTTGAATGAGCCAACACATTTGGCCAAAACAATATGACATTCAACTAAATCTAGTCCCTATACATGCCATACTCAAAATGCTAAATCTAACTATACCAAGATGTGTTGATAGTGTGGGTGATCCTCTGATTATCTCTGTATCCCGAGCTGGCTCTTCGACACTATAAAACAAGGGAAAAGAGAAAGAGAGTAAGCTTTAAGCTTAGTAAGTCTATATGTAAACAATAAACATCTTACCACATACTTATCAATCAAAAGCATTACATACTAAGTAAAAACAATTCATATCCTCATAATCATGCTTACTCATTTCAAACCTTACCACATCCCAAATACATATCATAAACATTGCTTACATTGACTTGGACTTATACCCTGCACTTATCACCATAAAGCCACATGTAATTTCACTTAGACAAGTTTCCCGATGAACCCTTCGGAATGATACAAGATTCCTGGTGGTTTCACACACAGCCCACCATTTATAATCAACGAGGTGGTATCGCACACAGCCCACCAATAATCACATGTCTACGGTGGTATCGCACATAGCCCACCAATGATAATAAATACGATGGTATCGCACACAACCCATCGTTAATAAACAACAAGGTGGTATCACACACAGCCCACAAAAATTTACATATTTATGGATATTCATCCGTACCCATATTTCTATTCTGAAGGTTCATCCGAGAGTTTTCACATTTTCTACTATTTCAATAAATCTCACCAATAATCAATTACATCCACACAATGCATTAATAGTTAAAAGATACGTAATAAGGATGTATCGTTTACACATAAACTTACCTCGATACAAAATATATCAGTTTGCAATTTAGTCCGTAACCTTGCCTTTTCCTCAGTCAAGGTCGATTCCACGTTCTTCTTGATCTATAATAATAGAATTTACTCATTTAGTCACTTCATAAATCAAGACATTTCAAAATTTCTACTTTGACAAAATAACCGTTTTGCCCTTATACTTTGGCAAAATTACGATTTTGCCTTTAGGCTCGTAAAATGAAATGTGTTCATTTTTCACATATCCAAACCTAGCTGATTCATTTTCTCTCTTATAGCAACTCACAATTTCAAGTATTTCATGCATTTACTACCCATTTTACATCCTTTATAAAAAGGTCCTTTTTGGTGTTTTCATGAAAACACATTTCACAAAAGTTGTTTATTTAACAACCAAGACTCAATTTCTTCCATAAAAACTCAGCAAAAAACATAAGCACTTTCATGGAAAATTCCTAAACTTTCAACCATTTTGCAAGATAGTTCCCTCTTTAGCTAGCTTAAGCTTTAGGGGTTCCAAAAGTACAAAAGTTATAAAAATAACCATAAAAAACACTTACTAGAAAGGAGGATAAGTTGCTAAAATTTCAAGCTCCCATAGCCCTTTCTTGAGTGCAAAAATCGGTGGAAGAAGAAAATAAATGAAAAAATGATAGCCTTTTCTTTATTTTATTTTATTCATTTAGTCATCTAATGTCACCAATCATTGACCAATTTTAATTCTCTTGTCCCTTTGGTCGGCCATCACCCTTAGGAAGGCCTAATTGCACATTAAAGACCTCCAATTTAAGGTCCTATAGCTATTTAACACCTCTAACTTGTAAAATAGAACTTTCGCACTTTATGCGATTTAGTCCTTTTTCACAATTTAGCATACAATCACTAAAATTAATGCACCAAAATTTTTATGCATTCATATAATTAAGCCATAACTCGTAAAATAATATTAAAAATAATTTCTTCGACCTTGAATTAGTGGTTCCGAAACCATTATTCCAACTAGCCCCAAAATCGGCCTGTTACAGCTTCTCCAAGCACCTTTTCAGCCAAAGGTTAGTTGTAAATTTAAGCTCTCAAGTTGGCCAGTTAGCTCCCCAAAGCTGCTTGAATGCTTTCACACCAACCGAATTAATCCATTCACACAAGAGAACTGTTGGGTTTTGTGCATTCACACATGGATGGCTCTTTAAGTTCAGTGTTCACATTTCTAATGCCTATTGCACTCACCTAGCTGCCAATTTAATTCATCCATCCATTCAGCTGATCAAGGCAAAGCAATTAAGCTCATTTAAGCTCATGGACGAACTTAAACATGCGCAATCAATTTCCAAATTCTTCCAAGTTCATTCAGCTGAATATCCTTCATCTGTCTAGTGGTGTCCCAAAGGCTGAATATAGACATGGAATTCTTATGGTTTTGTTATAGAACTTTTTAGCTCATTTAAAGCTGAAATACTTATTCATTAAGTCACTAATGTACCTATTCGGCTAGCCTTAGGTTTTTCCTATAAATACTTTATTTTTATTTTTTTAATAAACCTATAAATACTTTGTTATTTGCTGTTTCTAAGGACTTTTTGCCAATTTGAATGAACATTAAGTTGTCTGTGAGTTTTTCCTCTCTAAATTTTGTCCGAGACTCAGCTTGACTTATCTGCTAGTCAGTGGCGTCAACCTGATTCTTCTTTCGAACTTATCACTCTTGTAGTGTGGAGTTCACCCAACCTTATACCTTTGGTTCTTACCTTGCTAGGTAATGGGTCAAGGTCCCCTATCTTCCATCACCGAACCACCTTAAGTCATATAAGCCCCGAGTCAGCACTCTTCTTAGTGTTGGTTCGTTCTTGACACTTAAGTTCTGTAACACCCCTAACCCATATCTAGCGTCGGACTACGGTTAAAGGCATTACCAGACCGATCGGAAACATTTTCAGAAGTTCATACATTCAACCATCAATCTCAAACATAATGTCCCTTAATACAGTCAACGAGACCTAACACATGCTTATAAATCGGGTCGAGACTAAATCGAAACACATACAGACATTCTCAAAAATTTAAAACTTTTCTAAGTTTCAGGGGTTACACGCCTTGCTGGTAGGTAGCAGTGTGCCTCCCACGGTACCGCTAGACACCCCGTGTCCTCCCGTGGTCGAAACGACTTATCTTCTACGGCCACTAAGCACGCCCGTGTACTCAGGCCGTGGTCGATCCTGTCAAAAATCACACGGCTACTAGGCAGTAGACACGTCCGTGTGCCAAGGCCGTGTACTCTTGTGCTAGCTATATAATTAGCCCACGGTCACTAGGCACGCCCGTGTGCCACGACCGTGTGACATTATAGGCCATTTTCAAGGCCAAAATGCCACCCACTTGGGTCTTACCTACAAGCAACATACCAACACCTCTCATGCATATTTATCAACCAATAACACACCAAAACAACCATTCTATCAATACATTCAATACCAATTTCAACTATGCCAAATTACAAGGCTAAAACATAGATAATATAAGTATAATTCATCCTAATACTTACCCAAAATATTGACCATTTCATGTGCTTCAACCATACCAAAGTATACTTCATCTAACACATTCATTAAAACATAATATCAACACATATTTAGCCAAATCACATGGCTAAATTCCCTTCATTTACAAATACAAAAGACTAGCCTATACATGCCATGTCTAGCAAAATATATATATATATATCCAAAATGTACCAAAAACAAGTTGAATAGTGTGATGACGATCCTTGACGGTCCCGAGCCTTTAGTAGCTTTGACGACCTATTAAACAGAGAGAACGCACACACGAAGTAAGCTTTCCAAAAGCTTAGTAAATCATTATACAATTAAACTTAACATGTTTAACATTTAAACATATAGAACATTGGCACAATTCATATTCATATTGTATTTCTCACATATATACATTAAACCATATCCTTGGCCAAATTTGCCACATTTATCAATTCAAGAATCACATGTATATACATATCTCTTGCATAACTATTCTTGTATCTCATTCACATTCTCTATTCAATTGTAAATTTCTTCAAATCAAAAATCACTTAGGTACTTACCTTTTTATACACATTTAGTGTACATATGAAACGTACCTGAAACGAACATACATTCACGTATTTGTCCTTAGCTCGGAATTTCAATTTGTATCTCAGACTTACCCGTTGAACCGTTAGGAATTTAGTAGGATACTCAGAAAGCTCGGAATAGTCGTACAATACCACCGTCCCAGACGAGGTCTTACATGCACTCAGATATCGATGCCACTATCCCAGACGAGGTCTTACACGAATCAATACGATGTCGATGTCCCAGACATGGTCTTACACGTAAAGATCAAATCGATGCCAACGTCCCAGATGTGGTCTTACACGTAGAACTCATATCGATGCCTACGTCCCAGACGAGGTCTTACACAAAATCTTAAATCAACGCCAACGTCCTGGATGTGGTCTTACATGATAAAACAGAACAGATACCTATGTCATGACATAGCTAATCCTATCTATTCTTAGGTTCGTACGGGACTTCTCGAATATTGTCACTATATCGATCTTATCTCAGAATTCATGTACAGATCATATCGTAAACATTCATCTATAGCAATGGTCATAGGAATATACATATTTCAATACGAATACGTTTATTTGCATAATGACTTACCTCAGATTCGGTTTAGTTTATTTCAATACGAATACGTTTATTTCGCTTTCCCGCGATCTAAGTCCTTTTTTCTCGATTCTTGATCTAAACATATTCAGAATTAACCCTTTTATTCACTAACTCATTCAATTCAATCCGAATACACACATTTAGGGCTATTTGCAATTTAACCCTCATAATTGCACAATTTATCAATTTAGTCCATTTTTCTCAAAACACCAAATTCACAAAATCAACCCACACTCATGCTTAGCCGAATGTACATATATATCATACAAGCCCATATTTTCCATCAAATTTGCAATTTAGCCCTCAAAATTTTTTTTCTCAATTTAGCCCTAATTAGCTAAATTCATCAAAAATTTAAGAACAAAGTATGTTCATATAGCTCAAATCTTTCATTTAACACCATAAATCATTATAAAGCTCAACATATCATCAATGGCATATCACACAAATATCATCAATTCACAAAATTAATACATGGGTTTTGTAACTCTCAAAGCAGCGATTGCAAAAACATAGAAATTATCAAAAACGGATCGAAAACTGACCTTGAATTAGACCAAAACTATGGTCGAACCCTTGCTTATGTTTTTCTTTTCTTTCTGTGCATATTTCGGCTAACAAAGGATGATAATGTGGCCATTTTCATGTTTTTATTACATTAAAGTAAGCTTAATAATATAATTCCTATTCTAGCCCTTTTAAAACAAAATATTTATAACATATATTACAAGGTCATTTTTGACCATATCCACCCACTAACTAAATAGTGGTTCAATTGCCACTTAAGGCCACAACTCTTAAAAGCCACAACACATAGGCACTTTAACATATAGTATACAACTTTCACATTTTATGCAATTTAATCCTTTTGTCAAATTAAACACACAGACAGGCAAATTAGCATATGGAACTTTACCGCATGCTTAACCACTTATCAAAGACACAGAAAATATTTTTACAGTATTATTACAATATTTAATCTCATCGTCACCAATATTTTTACACTAACCGCATGTAAACTTACTGTAGATCTAAAAATTCGCTCAAGTTTTTATAAGTAAAAGAAATAAATTTGATGATTCTTGGTTAAAAAGGAAAAAAAAAAAGGATGGAATTTAGAATACCATAACTAGAGGCGCGGCAACATGCCAAAGTTTACAAAAGAAGATGCCTCCCTTGTCGTGAACAGCTTCCACAATTGGTTTCCATGCTTCCACTTGCTCTTTTGTCCAAATTCCAGGCGTGTCTGGGTACCTTCAAATCCAATATGCCCACTAATATCATTAATGAAATAATAATAAAATCTCTTTAAAAATTCAAAAAAAAAAAAAATCTCTTTAATCTTTTTGTTAAACAACTGATGACACCCACTTGATCCTTTGTTTTCAAAGAAGGAAATGGAGAAAAGGTTACCCTTGTGCTGTAGTGGAAACCCACCATTGGTTGAACGCTGGGAGTAGTATAAGATGGCATGTGGTTGTGGAATATTATTGTAAGATCTATTTCTTGTCAATGGTGCTAAAACTACCCCGTATCATTTTTCCAAAAATTTAAAAAGAAATACACTATTAATTCATTCATTACCGAAACAACTCTGGGAATTCCGCAAAAGAGGGAAAAAAACAAACTTCAAAATATCTCTGAATTGATTGCCTTTGTCGATTAGCTATATTTTACGACCAAAATAATGGACCACAATTATTATTATATTATTACTGAGAAGAAAAGTGTTCTCAGTTTCCCAAAGTGAAGAATCAACGGAAGAAAATAAAGAAAAACCTAACTAAAATCCGTTCGCCCAGAATTCCAGATAACGAATTTCCTTAATTTTTTATATATATAAAGGAAACAAACCCGTGAGAGAGGTTAAAGTTTCCCATTTTGTGAGGCGTGAGAAGAGGAATGGGGGTAGAGTTGAGTGCCATATTTGATATTTCTTTTCTCCACCTGAATTTTGCTTGATCTTCTTCTTCCTCTGCTAAATTTCAGAGCAGCGCCTCACTTTGGAAGATGACTGGAAAGTCAACTAATAGCTAATCATTAAAGGAAAAGGAAAACAGCTGGAAAGGGAAGAGCACTACCGTTTTTAGGACGTTTTTCATGACAATCAAACAATCAAGCGCTTTCTATTGCAATTTGCAAATATCTCCGTTTTCATAACATTTAAAATCCGAATATCTCCGTTTTCATAACATTTAAAATCCGAAATTTCTTTTATATATATATATAATTATTGATTAGATTGTGTTTTTTTTTTTTAAATTACTAAATTAGGCCGAAGTAATAAAACGCTTATCGTTGAAAGTGTTTTTAATAGATTCGCAGGAAAATGCTTCCAGAGTTTCATGCTGAAACAGCTTTCTGCCTCTAATATCTTTTTTTTTTTCCTTTAACTTTTTGGATGTCACTTCTTATCAAAATAAAATTTACAAAACAGGTTTTTATATATACCTCAAGTCTTATTTCTCTTCTTTTTCTTAAGCAACGTAGAATATGAGTTTATAATCTATTTGTAGTTTGTTCATAGACAATGTGAGGTTGAAGGCTACACTTAATTCTTAAAAATTAAAGACAAAACTTTGTACAACATTAAACTCTAACGAAATATATTTTGTTATCTTTAAATGTTATCATTTTGTTTGAGAATGTTCTGATTATAATTTGAGGAGGTTGCTCATTAGACAACCAATTATTATCTTTAAATGATTTTTTGGGGTAATTCGGGTAAATAATTCATGTTATTTATTTTATAATTTTTTATTTTCTTTAATTTTTTATCATGAAAATTTTACACATTCGTATCGTATTTGTGTTATTTTTTATTTTATAATCATGTATTAATTTATATTTAAAAATATTATTTACACTTGCAAAAAAAATTTTTTACAAATAAGAAAAAAAATATTTTCATAATAAAATATTCTTAGTACATTTAGTAACGTCTCTTCCTGTTCTGTGGATAATCCTACGGCAATAATTACAGGCAATGTATTCTGCTCTCTCAAATATTCATATTTCAGGTGGTCAGGTAAAGGTTATAATTCCAAAACAGGTGGTTTGATCATAGAAGGGAACATTTTAATTGTCACTGGATTTACTTGTTCTAGTTGTTCTTTGCTTTTACGCCACCAGTCAAGTTGAAGGGCCATGTCATGATTTTCTTATTCTAGATCATCTATTATTTCCTCCTATGTTTCATCTTTATTTAGCTCGATTGAGTTCAACACTTTTGATTCTGAATTATCGATCATTCTTTCTTGGAATGTGAATTCTGCTGTTTTAACAGTTTCTTCCCCCCAGCTCATACCCTATGTAAGCTCATCACTACTGACTTTCTCCAATAGGTCAACTATTTCTCGTCTCGTTTTTGACCAAATACTTCCTCCAACTATGATATCAAATTTTCGTTTACTTTGTGCATCTAGTCCATCATAGAAATGTTGTAATTGTACTACAAAGTTATGCCCCCTTCCAATATTGACCGAATAATCAATTTAAACCTCTCCTAAGCCTATCCCAATGTCTCAGTCGCATCTTCTTGAATTTAAATAGCTCCTCATATGTGTTGATTATTGTAGTCATCGGTACAACTCGACGAAAGAATGATTGTACAAATTCAGTCCAGGTGGTAATAGTGTCTAAGGTAGTGCATCTAACCAAGTCTTTGTTTGTCCTTCTAAGGCAAATGAAATTAATAACAATTTGATAACTTCTACTAACACATTGGCATACACAATGGTGTTATATATGTGCTTAAACTGACGAAGGAAAACTATAGGATTCTCATTTTTGTAACTGCTAAACCTGATATTTGAAGAAATCCAAGTTAGTAATGCAGGATTCAATTCAAAATTGAGATTCTTAATAATAGGTCAAGCAATACTAGGCTTTAACCAGTTCATCTCAAAAGGAACTTGTAACACCCCTAACCCCTCTCCGTCGTCGGATTAGGGTCACAAGTATTACTAACGAATCAAATAATTAATTCAATCATAATCAACGTATAAACTAACTAATAACATTATAACATGCAGAGGCAGGTCACAATAATCTAATACTTTCATGCTAGATTCTTATACATTCAAATAATAAATTATGCTATCCATTTCTAAACTTGGTCTTCTATTATCTACACTCTTATCACTATTTATACATTGCTAAACTTAGTCTTCCACTGACTACACTCTTATCACTATTTATTCCTTTTAGACTGTCAGAATTCAGATACATATAAGACTATTCCAATTATTAGCATCAGAGTATTAGTCCATACTCCGTCTACGATTATCTTTTTAATTTATGTTCGATGATGTTAGTGGAATGCACTTAATTTAGGTTTGCTAATCTACCCCAATTCAGAGTAAAAGCTACTCTTATAGCCCCTATTACGAGTCTATGGGACCCTAAAAGTAGTTTAAAAATAGGTAGGGACTAATTTGAAATAATTCTGGAAGTTTAGGAATAATTACAAAAATTTTGATTTCAGGGGTCACACACCCGTGTGGCTAGGCCGTATAACTCTCTAACTTGGGTCACACACCCATGTGTGTTGCCCGTGTGTGACACGCGCTCGTGCGGCCACGCTGTATGCACCCAAAAGTACCTTAAAACTCAAGTTTACCATTTCCCATTTACTTGGACACTAAACAACTCAATTACCAATCGTTTAACCTATTCAAAACACGATTAAACATGCCCAAAATACAACAAATTTGTAACACCCCTTACCCGTATTCTACATCTGAACCGAGCACGAGGTATTACCGGACTTAACTTACTTGATCATGCAACTTTGAACCATAAAATTTCTCATTTACAATCAAAACATTCTCCTTAAGGGCCTACGGGGCCTTAAACATGCATACGAAGGGTTTCGGAATCCAACTGGGAACTTTTGTGCACTTAAATTTTTTTATCTTAACAAGAGCCACACGCCCGTATGGTCACACACGCCCATGTCCCTAGCCCGTGTGGGATTTATTTTCACTTTGAACCTACAGGGGTTTTCACACGGCAGGACACACGCCCATGTTCTTGGCTCGTGTACTCTACACGGCCTAGACAAGCCCGTGTCCTCGCCTGTGTGTAAAAACCTAAGTATTCTGTTTGTGACGTCAGCAACCTCATAAGGGACACACGACCTAGGCACAAGCTCGTAGTCGATACTGACTTGAAACACTAATATGCAGGGGACACACGGCCTCGTCACACACCCATGGGACTGCCCGCGTGTCTCACACGGCCTAGATACACGCCCGTGTGCCTACCCATGTGGACATGAATAAGGCTATTTGCCAAGCTATTTTTGCCACCCTATCTCACACAACATGATCCCATACAACAAATCACCAAGTAAGTCAATTTTTGCAACAAACACTTTATTGAATAACCTCATATTTTCATAAATTAATCATAATAAGCCATCAACTATAGCAATATACAAAAGAGTTCATCTTTAAGGGAGCCAATGCACACTTGGCCAAAATAACAAAACAATTCACCTAGTTTAGCCCCTATACATGCCATACATAAAATGCTAATTCTAGATATACCGAGATGAGCTGAAAGTGTGGGTGATCTTCCAATTATCTTTATATCCCGACCCGGCTCTTTGACACTATAGAACAAGGAAAAGAAAGGGGAGTAAGCTTTAAGCTTAGTAAGTTTACATGTAAACAATAAGCATTGCAATATATGCTAATCAATAAATAGTATTATGCACTAAGCAAGAACAATCCACATTCCATAGTCATGCTTACTCATTCCATCTCTTACCACATTTCCAACCATATAACAAGCAAAATGCTCACATTTAATAGCATACATTCCCTGCACTTATCACCACAAAGCCACATGAAAGAAACACTTAAACAATTTCTCAATGAACCAGTAAAATAATACCAAACACTTGGTGGTTTCACACATAGCCCGCCATTAAACTATATTAGGGTGGTATCGCACATAGCTCACCAACAAGAATATTTATGGTGGTATCGCACATAACCCACCAACAAGAATATTTAAGGTGGTATCGCACATAGCCCACCAAATGATAATATAAACGATGGTATCACACACAGCCCGTCGTGAATGAATAGCAAGGTGGTATCGCACTTAGCCCACCATTAAAAGTATTTACGGTGGTTTCGCACATAGCCCACCATTTATCTTTAATTAAACTTTCACGGTAGTTACTCAATATCTATTGAATTCAATTCATCTCAATCATGAATAATTTCATCAATACAATGCACCATCTATAAATAACATGCATACTCGAAATGAGTAGTTTACACACAAACTTACCTCGGTGCAAAATGTGTTAATCGACAGTTTAGTCTGTAACCTTGTCTTTTCCTCGGTCAAGGTCGTTTCCACGCTCTTCTTGATCTATAATAGTGAAATTCACTCATTCAATCATTTTATAAATCATAATACAACAAAATCTATATTTAGGCAAAATGACCATTTTGCCCTTACACTTTGGCAAAATTAAGATTTTGGCCCTAGGCTCGTAAATCATTTTTCATCACATTTTCTTATTAAAAAAGCCTAGATAAACATTTATTTCTCGTAAAAATACTCACAAATCCAACTATTTCATGCATTTATTACAAAATTACAACATTTACAACTTAGTCCCATTTAGGTGTTTTCATGACAACACCTTTCACAAAAGTTGTTTCTAATCTCCCTAACATTCATTTTCTTCCATAAAAACTCAGCAAACAACATAAACTCTCTCATGGCAAGTCCCTATACTTTCAACCATATTGCAAATTAGTCCCCTCATTAACTAGCTTAAGCTTTTGGGGGTTCCAAAAGTACAAAAATTATCAACTAAAACCATCAAAATCACTTACTTGTAAGGAGATAGCTTGGCTGATAATTTTGAGCTCTAAATCCTTTACTTCTCTTCAATTTTCGATGGAGAAGAAACTTGAATAGTGAAAGATGATATTTCTTATTTTTATCATATTTTATTCATTGTTTATCACCTAATTTCCACCAAATTTGACCAAAATTTAATGCTCGTCTCCCTAGTCTATATGGCCGGCCAACACCCATATAATGGCCTAATTTCACTTTAAAGACCTCCATTTTGATACCCCTTAACTATTAGACACCTCTAGCTTGAAATTTGAAACTTTCGCACTTTATGCGATTTAGTCCTTTTTCGCAATTAAGCCTTAATCGCTAAAATTAAAGCACCAAAACTCTCATGCATCATTATAAACATGTTATAACACATAAAATAATATGAAAAAAAAATTCCTCAACCTCGGATTAGTGGTCCCAAAACCACTATTCCGACTAGCCCCAAAATCGGGTTGTTACAAAATTCACCACCTAATATGCCTAACCAAGGTACCCTCATTGGTACCACATTTTATATGTTCAAATACATCAACAACACATCAAACATTCAAGAATTTCATTCACATCACACTTACCATATTTGAACTAACTTTCAAACTTCTAAAGTTACCAATTATGAAGCTAAGCACATACCAAGCATTATGCTAAGCTACCAAACTTTAAAATATCACATACCAAAATATAAACTAGGCTAGCATAGCAACATAGCCTCAACCACAACCATATACACATTTAACCATCATTTCACTAGCAACTAAGTTAACAACATCTTATAAACGATATCAACAAAAGACTCTTTAGGTACATTCCATCACAAAATGAAATATCACCACACTTGAGCTCGAGATTTGTGATTTGATGCTGAGTCGACAATAATTAAAACAATACCAAGCCTGTGCATGGAAAACAAAACTGCACGCTGAGTAAAACTTAATGGTATTCCTATAATCCAAATAACATAAACTTGATATAAGTATTTAAAATGCAAAATGAAACAAGTAAGCTATGTTCACGTGTTTCAATTTAATAATATAATTTTTGCTCATTATTTATTCACATCTACTAAGATTTTTCACACGTTCAAATATATAAGTATATATCAATGGCATTTCATTTAACATTTGAATACATCATCTCATGCAATGGCATGATTCTTATCTTTGATCAATACTTGAATTCATTCAAGTTTCACATATCAATTCATCAATTCATATCTCATTTCTCATCTCATAATCATTTCTCATATTTGCCATTTCAATATTTTCTCATCTCATATTCATTTCTCATCTTTGCTATTTCAATATCAATCACATAAAACCATTATTTTACTTTCCCCCATTAACACGACACAGACTCAGACAGATACATGGATCCAACCAACACACTAGTTTGGCACCCAGTGCCTTATCGGATAAATCCAAAGTAATAACTGCGCCCAACGCTATATAAATTGACACTCAGTGTCTCATCAGTTAAACCGAAGCAAATTGGCACCTAATGCCTCATCGACTCAAGGTTGAAGTAATCCCTGAACTCTTCCTATCCTATGGCATGCCATTTATATCTGAATCAGCCCGATACAGTTAATAAGGATTCATTTCACTTTTCAATACAACCAATGTCTCAATTTCATGAATGTATATCATCACATATAAACATATATTCAATTTGATAATAATCACATTTTTCTCAATACACATATATTCATAATCAATATATTTCATAATATACAAAATCAATCCATTTCATTTTCAATTATGAATTTAATTCAATCCCAAAGTACCAAAGTACTCACCTCAAATTCTTACCATATGCAAACAATTATATATGCAATAATCTACTATTTAATTCAGATTATAGAAACACTAACTGTAACAACCCAATTTTGGGGCTAGTCGGAATAGTGGTTTTAGAACCACTAATCCGAGGTCAGAGAAATTATTTTTAATATTATTTTATGTGTGATAGTATGACTATATGAGTGCATGAAAATTTTGGTGAATTATTTTTAGTGATTTCATACTCAATTGAGAAAAATGACTAAATCGCATAAAGTGCAAAAGTTCTAATCTATAAGCTAGAGGTGTTAGATAGCTAGAGAACTTTAAATTGGAGGTCCTTAAAGTGAAATTAAGCCTTTATAAAGGGGATAACCAGCCATAGAGGATAAGAGACTAAGTTTGGTCAATGTTTGGTGATATTAGGTAATGAAATGAATAAAATAAAATAAAAACAAGAAAGCTCATCTTTTTTTTCCTATCATCTTCTTCCGCCGATTTTCAATCAAGCATAAGGGTTTGGAAGCTTGAAATTTTTAATATTTTATCCTCCTTGCAAATCAAGAAGAACATGGAATCAACCTTGACTAAGGAAAAGGCAAGGTTTCAGACTAAATTGCAATTTGACATATTTTGTATCGAGGTAAGTTTATGTGTAAATGATACATCCTTTTTACTTATGTTTTTACATATTAATGCATTGTGTGAAATGTGAATGAATAATATTTGTATCAAATAAAATGATATAAAGTGAGGAAATTCTCAGATGAACCTTCAGAATAGGAAAAAGGATACGGATAAATATCCGTGGTCATGTTATTATTATTGGTGGGTTGTGTGCGATATCACCGTATTTATTTTTATTGGTGGGTTATGTGTGATACCACCGTATTTATTATTGGTGGGCTGTGTACGATACCACTGTGAACATGTGATTATAGGTGGGTTGTGTGCGAAACCACCGTGTGTCAGGTATTATTCCGAAGTGTTTATCAAGAAACTTGACTAAGTGAAATTCATGTGGCTTTGTGGTGATAAGTGTAGGGTATAAGTGCATGTAAATGTGAGCAATGGTTATGATATATGTTTGGGATGTGGTAAGATTTGAATGAGTAAGTATAATTATGAGGAACTGAATTGTTCTTAAATAGTAAGTAGTGATCTTGATTGATAAGTATGTGGTATGATGTTCATTGTTTACATATAGACTTACTAAGCTTAAAGATTACTCCCTCTTCTTTTCCCTTGTTTTATAGTGTCGAAGAGCTAGCTCGGGATACGGAGACAGTCAAAGGATCACCTACACTATCTACGCATTTGGTATAGTTAGATCATTCTTTTGAGTAAGGCATGTATAGAGACTCAGTTAAGTGTCATTTTATTTTGGCCAAATGTGTTGGCTTGTCTTAAGATGAATTCTTTTATATAAGGACATAGTTGATGGCTCTTTCTTATTAATCTATGAGATGATGATGTTATTCATGAATGTGTAAGTTGCATAATTGATTCATTGGTTTACTTATGCATGAATGAGTTGGTTGCTTAATGTGGCTTATGATGGTGCAAGTAGGGGTTTTGGTTGCTTAATGTGGCTTATGATGGTGCAAGTAGGGGTTTTGGTTGCTTAATATGGCTTATGATGGTGCAAGTATGGGTGGCCATAAAGGGCTTGGTAAATAGCCTTGTTCTTTTCCACACGGATAGACACATGGACATGTGTCTAGGCTGTGTGTGACACACGGTCTGCCCCATGGGTGTGTAGTTTGGCCGTGTGTCCCCTTGTATTCCAAGTTGGCAAAATAGAATGCCCAATAGTAATCACAAGGGCTGGGACACAGCCGTATGTCTCAACGGTGTGGTATACACGACCTTAGGACATGGGCGTGTGCCTTGGCCGTGTGACCTTATGGAGATGATGACGTTAGAAATAGAATGTCAAGGTTTTCACACACGGGTTAAGATACGGGCGTGTCATGGCCGTGTGAGGGACACAAGTGTGTGTCAGGCTGTGTGAAAACCCCTATAGGTTCAAATTGAGAAATAAATTTGCACGGACGAGGGACATGGGCGTGTGTGATAACACGACCTTCCCACATGGGTGTGTTCCCTTCCACACGGGCTTGTGGCCCTGTTTTGAGCAAAAAATTTCTAAGTGTTTGTGAGTTCCCGGTTCAATTCCAAACTACACTTTATGTATGTTTTGAGCCTCGTAGGCTCGTTTAAGGAGTGATATGAATGTCTACAGAAAGTTTTAAATTTGGGTGGAAAGTTATGTAACGATTTGTATGGTTGCTTGCTTGTAAGTCTGGTAACGCCTCGTACCCTGTTTCGGCGTTGAATACGAGTAAGGGGTGTTATACTAACCGTGATTTCCAAACTATTCGACGTCGATTTTATCCTTCCCCTTTTTACTCGAGGATTCCGGTACCACATTAGCTATAGAATAAAATAATTAAATCACATTAATATTACACATTTCAACTTCACATTAAATTTCAATTTTCACACTATATTTTGCTTATTCTTCAATTTAGTCCTTAAACCAAGATTAATTTTAACCTTCACTTAACTTCAGATTTTTATACTAATTTCACTCTAGACCACATTTAGCTTCCTTTTTTCCAATTCGACCCTTTAATTTTGAATTTTTCACAATTTAGTCCTTATTGTTCAAAATCAACAATTAATTCCACAATTTAACCTTTTTTCATTTCTAACTTAAAAACCTATCTATTTAATCCTTAACACTTAAACTATTCAACAATTTCAACATCTAAAATTTTGAACAATATAAAAAATTACAATATGGGTCGGGTAGCCCTAAGTACTGGGATTCTAAAAACGTAAAAATTACAAGTATAGGAACTAAATTGCACCAACCAATTCAGATTTGAACTTCCAAACCCTAGTAGTACGTGACTTCTCTTTTTTTCTTTCTTTCTTTTGTTTGCATGTAACAGAGAATGAAACGTTCTCTTTCTTTTCTTTTGTTTATGTTGATATAACTATTATTATTATAACTTAATATATAATATATAATATATAATATATAATATATAATATATATATATACATATATATATACATAATAAACACATGCAAAATCATTAAGACATGGTCGATCACCATCCCACCATTTAATACATGGTATTTTTGCTACTTTAGTCCCTCTAGTTTATTTCAATCTATAATTCATACTTTTAACCCTTACGCAATTTAGTCCCTCTACCTTAATAACTCCTAATTTCACAAAGTTCACTATTCCAAGAATTAATTAGCTACTAAGCTAGTTTCGTAAATATTTAATAAAAATACTTACGAGTTCGGTTTACAAAAATGGAGTCTCAAAAATTCGTTTTTCGACAACTCTAACTATCGGGTCGTTATAAAACTGCCCCTAACACCTACAACCTCTTACTAATATTCAGTTAAATTAAGTGAGAAGAGATATGTTATAAGTTAAGTTTCATGGGGTTATTTTTGCAAATCTCCTATATGGCAATCTTGTTATAGGTACTCATCACTCTAAACGAACACCACCACGCATACAAGCGTCTAGAGTGTAATTCTTGCAACCAAATATTATCGTTAGGCGGTTTCTGTAAGTATACAAGTTAAGTTGTAATATAATTTATATAATGAAGTATGGAAGTACTCCAAGGATCATACCAAAGGGAGGTGAAACTAAATCAATTCTAACTTTGACGTTAATAGATCTAATTAGTAATTTAACTAAACTATATTATGATAATTCCTAGGGTGATTAAAATTCATACTTTATAAAAATAATTAAGATGTATAAAAGTAAAGGCAGAAAACTAATTTATATATTTGATCAATTCTAAGAACGGAAGACTAACTCACTTTGATGGTCATAACTAATTCCTATTTCGGGTTCTATCCAATCAAGTCGTTATTAACCTAGTAGGATCCCTTGATCTTCCACTAAACTAATGAGTTAGCGAGAACTACTTATCTCTCAACCTCACAGTCCAAATCTAATTGGGGTAAGGTGTTCACAGATAGACAATACCAATTTTGAGTTCATTCCCACCTAGATGACTTCCTAGGATTTTCAAGCCTAGGGTTTTAAGTTCTTCCTATCCTAACTAGTTGATCTGCTAAGAAACCCTACATAGAAACTAATTACTCCCATGTCCACTCTCTAATCTCCCCTATTTTTGGAATTTTAGAGGGAAATGATTACTTTGTAAAACAAAGGAATTATAGGAGTGGCCTGATGGCAATTTCCCCAAATTTTGAAAATCAAGTGGGTGTTCTTTAGCTCAAAAACACTGCAACCCTTCACTCCACACACAATTTTCACCCGATTTCTAAGCGTTTTCTCTCATTTTTCATTTTCATTTTCGAAGTCTACATATCAAAGATTAGATCTTATCTTTTATTTTCTCCAAATTCTCTCAAAATTCTCTAGAAAAGATTTTCAAAGTTGGGAAAAAACTCATCCGAGCTATTCAAATATCTTGATCCAATCTTCAATATTGATGATTATAGATCGATTGAAGGTAATTTCTCAACTCTAAATTCATTTTAAAGTTGTTTTTAATCATTATTTTTTTATTTAAATCAATTAAAATGGTTTTTCAAATCTTGATCTCCTCTCTTGAACATGAAATTCATCAATGGCGAATTCATGGTTTTGAGTTGGAATCCATGTTTAAATGGATATCTAAGCTCAAATCATGTTTACTAAGAGGTTTTTGATCAGAAAACAAAATATTAAACTCGTTTGCTTGATCAATTTTCACAAATCCATTTTTAACTAAGAACATGAGTTGATTTTCCGAAAAATTATGAAATGGTTTGTTTGATGAAATTGATGCTCAGGTTTTGTGTTAATAGATTAAAAATGATGTTTAGAAATGGTTTTTGGTGTAGAGAAGGTTATTTAGGGGCTGAAATTTGTGTTTCGTCTATACCGTGAGTTTTCGGTAAGGTAGATTAGAGATGCGTTTTAGATCAGTGTAGTTCATGATTTTTTTTATTTTCTTGTTGTTAATGATAGCTTGTAACATGTATTTTATCTCTATTTATGCTCCACAACGAGGAGAGGCCATTGTTCATCAGAATCGAGGTCCAAACACAACTACTTGATATACTTTGGCTTGATAAGCAAAGTGTGAAGGTGGGTGATTTTTAAAGGCAACTGGTAAACATGCCTTTTTACATTCTAAATTGAGATTTTGAATTGTGTTTCCAATGATTGAATTGTATCTCAAATGGTTTAGATTATTAAAATTGATATTAATTTTATATAGGCATATTTGTAAATGATTTATGGAAATTGTGAATTGTGTGTTTGGTATGATTGATTTGAATTGTATTAAATAATAATTGGAGCATGGATTACTATATATTAGAGCACTTGATGATGGTTGGGTTTTAGATACATGGACACTTATTGTGATTATCTATGTTGGTACTAAAATTGCTAAGTGACATGATTTAAATTAAATTTTTATATAATGAATTAGGTGTTTAAATATCAATTTTTATGCCCTGTATGATTGGTTATATAAGCAACATTGCATGGTGGATCCATTGGACATAGATGGCATGCCACAGGATTATTGAGTACTCAGCATTATATGTGTTATTTGTAAGCATATGGCTCTAAGAGTATTAATTTTGTTGGAGTGGATAAGGAAGTGTTGAGTCTTTTTTTCCACTCAATTATTGGCGATTTTGAGGCAATATAAGGGAGTGTGTGGCTACGCCCCATTTAACTGGAGTATTGTATTCGATATTTGGGAGATCAGAGATCCGTTTATCTAATGCATGATCACATATTTATATTTTGCCATGGATGTCATTTGCCAATATAAGTGTTTGTTTGTTAATTAAATTATGTTTCCATATGCCATAATAAATGTGATTTTGCTCGTGGAATAACATATGGAATTATGATGTTATGATGTTGCATTATTGTTGTAAATTTCAGTCAATTGAATGTAATAATTGAGCATGAAAATTAATTGAAACTATGATTCATATACTCAAAATTTGATACATGATTTGCCTTGGTTTAAGTATGTTTTTTGGTGTGATTTACTAATTGAATTTATGGCCACTCGCTGAGCTTTTTTGACTCACACCCTTACAACTTTGTGCAGAGTTTTTTTTTCCAGCTTTGGGGAGTTAATGAGTAAGGGCAAGGCTGGTCCAAGTTTAATGCTATTTGGTAGTATAGATTAAGGACTCTTCTTTAGAAACATTAGAAAGCATTGTGGCACTCAAGTGATATAATTTGATATACTTGTAATGGACATTTGAAACTTTTATTTGGATTTTAATTTTGAGATGTTATACTTATTTTTTTTAATGATTGATTTTATGGTTAAATGTTGTGTGGATTTTAGTATGTTGTTAAGTGATATCATGGTGATTGAAAACATGGTGATTGAAGCGTGAAATTTTCACTAATACATTTTAATTGTGGCTTGTCAAAGAGTGGATAGCTTTTGTGGCTAAGGTAAGTCCATTGTATAATTTAATTGTTGTTTGTTAAGAATAATTTTGAATGCTTAAATTATGAATACATGTTGTTTATTAATTGTAATTAGATTAATTAAAATTGTATATATATGATTAAAGCAATAAAACTTAGCTAATATAGCCTTAATTAGTAAAAGGATTAAGGAAAAATGGTTAATTAAAATGAATTTTAGGGGTTTCTCGAAATTGATTAAAAGGAAGTAGGTAATCATTTAAAATTAAAATTGGGATCGTTTAGTTTTAAGTGGTAAAATGAATAAAATACCTTTAGGTTTAAATCCTTAAAAATAATTTTAAAATGGTTTACAAATCACTTCTGCAATAAGTTTAGACAATTATTAGTTAGAATTGAGATGTTATAACGTTGGGGTGTATTTTGGGGTGGTTTTGTGCTGGAGAGTCACTTCGGTGGCTAATGTGTCGCTTCAAATTCGAGTCGGTCCGTTCCGGTCGAGTTTGGGGTGTCACAGAGAGCAAAGTTAGAGTGTATTTTATTGATCAATCGTAATAATCTTCAATGCTTCTCCAAAGTCTATATTTATAGACATAATAAGTATATATAAAATAGAACTCTACTTCTAATGACCACAAGAATTTAAAGTATATCAAAACTTATCTAGATCTTGATGGATATTCACTTAATAAAATATTCATAAAACTCCCCATTGGATGTCCATTTGTAGATAATGTGTCTCGTTAAAACCTTACTAAGATAAAAACCTTGAGGGAAAAAAATTCCTAGTGAAAGAAAAAGAGTACACATATCTATAATACGCATAATATGTTGCCCCATTAAAAACCTTACCAAGAAAACCCAATGGGACAAAACATCTATTAAAGGAAAAAAAGTACAGCGCGTATTTCCTCCCCTTCATGAAAATATCACATACTTTCTCATATTCTATTATTCAATCTTGAATACTAGTTTTTCAAATGACTATTTGAATGTATTTGCTAAGCATTTATATCAGTATTCTTTTGAAAATCATGAGTGAGGGAAAATTTAAGGGAAATATAGTTTGATCTCTTCAGGAGTTTCTATAACACCCCGATTTTTAGGGTTAAAAGTTTGAGCTTTTGTGGTTAGGGTTAGTGAGTAGGTTGAGCTATTGTGTTTAGTTTCGCATTTCAGTGTTAGAATGGGCCTGCTGGTCTGGTGGTTGGTTGTGTGTTAGTCTAGCCTGGGGTCCCGGGTTCGAGTCCTCGAGTGTGTTTTGAGGGAACTATTTTAATTTAGCCTTGTTTTGGTTTTAAAAGGTTAGATAGTTATTTTTATTTGTGTTACTTATTTTGCTTTTATATTTTTTTGGTTTTGGGAAACAAGGGGGAAAAGTAATAGAAAGCACGTTCCTCTTTTTCCCCTCTCCCTCTCTTCTCACGAAATTTCTTTCTTTTTGGTCATTGTGGCTTCGTCATCTTGATTTGGTTTTGGGTTCTAGAGGGAGACACAATTGAGCAGCAAGTGAAGGCATTGTGGTTCACCGATTGTTGGGGCATATTATTGCGAACTAAGGTGTGGGTTTCGAAACTCTTTTAGTTTATTTGTGAATTGATGATTCAACTCGGTGGCAATCTGTATTTGCGTGTGTGATTGGAAACCCTTCCCCCTTGTTATCAAAATTTTTATTTACTTCGGTGAAATTCGACATTGTTTGTGTGATTGTGAAATTAACCATTCAAAATGTCAAATATCGTGGGATGGCTTGGAACTAGGTGTGATTTTGATTTATTTCTGAGTTATTAAGGATTGGGGAACGTTTTGACAACAAAGGCACATTCGGTAGCCTACTTGTAACACCCCAAACCCGGCTCATGCGTTATGAGCGGATTTGGTATGTCACATGAAGGAAATGAAAAACATCTTTGTGATTCGTACAAAAATAGGTATTGATTTGTTAAAATCAAGAAAAAAAAGTTTGATTTGAAATATTTGATAAAATTTCTACTAACCTCGAAGATTGATTGATAAATCGATAAATTTGAACTAGAGAATTTATAAACCATGACTTTTGAAAACGACATTGAAAATTCGAAAGAGAATACGAGTCTTTTGAAAATAGCGTTAATAGTTCGAGAGAAAATATCCGAGTTAAAATATTTGTAAAAGTTTATTTTGAAATCCATTTGTTAATCGATTTTGGAAAACCTTTATTTAAGTTTTTAGAAAATTCTTATTTAAAACAATTTAAGTAAGAAAATAAGTATATCAAACATAAAGCAAATAATAAAATACTCCAAAGGCCTTATTACAACATAAAAACCCAAAATAGTAAAGTGAACGGAAATAGAAATCTAAAGTTCAAAATTAAAAACCATTTCTGAAATATGGCCTCCACCGAGTCATCCATGGCCCCAAGTTCTCGTCACTGAGCATTACCTACAAGGGTAAAGAAAGGGGGTAAGTTACAAGAACTTAGTGTAAATCCCCTTACCGTTATCCATTGGGCCGGAACCCATTTAGCAATATTTTGGGCCTAAGCCCATTTACAATAACAATAATGTATCAAATATAACATGTATATGAAATGCAATTCCCAAATCAATCCTAATAATCCATCCGCTACACACCACCCGTACCAACCAACACACCTGTGGGTAATCATCAGTCAACCCACCCTGCCATCACACCATACGCGGGCATTAAGCCATTTATAGCAAATTTAATTGTGGACAAGCCACCAGAGTAACAGAATTTACGTGGCATTGCCACTATACAAATTTGTGGCAGAGCCACCAGAACTTCTCTTCAATATTATCCCATCCCATGCAAAATCATGTATGTAATGCATAACAAATCACAATATAACAACAGTAATTTATTCGGATATTTATTACAAAATTATGGCCCATTATCTCAATTAATCAAAAAGGCCTATTAAGCAAAATATCAGATTTGGCCCATTTAGCAAAATATCAGATTGGCCCACTTAGCAAAATATCAGATTGGCCCATTTAGCAAAATATCAGATTGGCCCATTTATCAATATGTCCATTCGGCCCATAAGCAATTTCGTATTTAGGCCCTTTAAGGGCATTTCCATAATTCGGCCTGTAAGGGCAATTTCGTAATTAAGTAATTTACCCACTAAGGGTAATTCGGTAATTTTGCAATCTAGACTTAACTACTAATTTGGGCATAACAATTTAAAACTGTATATCTGCGTCGTACTGACTGAATTGACTATAACTTAAGTTAGAAATCTTGAAATCTAAATCCGTAAATTTTCCTTGAAATCTAGACTCATATATCTTCGTACTACAATATTTCTAGAATTTTTGGCTTAACTATTTAGTACATTTTATTCCTTAAAATTTCTCTCGTTTCACTATCCAATGATTCTGACCTCTCTTACCTTAATTTCAAATATCTCACTGTACGGTTTTCATATGTTGCTCCCACTTGTTTCTAATGAAAATAGGCTTACTAAGGAATCCATACATAATTATAACCCATAATTCACTTTGTACCATTTTATACAATTTTTCCAAGACAGATCGGGGAACCACGAAGTCAATCAGAACCAGTCTCACTAAAATTAACATATCTCAAAATATAAAATTCCTTTTCCTTCTCCGTTTCTTCCATATTAAATTAGACACAGTAAGCTTTAATTTGATATCTTATTCACTTTCTAATTCTCTTTCTCTTATTTTTCATGATTTTTCAAATACACGTCACTGCTTCTAACCGAAATTGTTTTATTACAAAATACGATTACCACTACGATTATACGCACGCCCGAGTGATCACGGATGCCGATTTTTGGTTTTCTTCGGTATTTCAACTGATTCACAGAATATTTCATACAAACATTCAGAGAAGTGTGACATTACACACCATTTCAGATATGTATACGGAAGGTACGGGATTACACACCTGATTTCGATTTCCTAACGAACCACTCGTCGATGACCTAGAACAATACCAACCAAAAGTTAGCCTCGGATTTCCAAAAGTTTTCGTATCACTTACACTTGAATCACTTCCACTATGTTCGAAGGTAGAATATATCGAGTGATTTGTCCCTAAAACATATAGTCGATTATTTCAAGTTATTACTCCGTTAGCAACTAATCAAATATTGAATAATATCAATAATCCATAAGAACTCCTTACCTTATTAATATTGGATCCGATTTCTCCGTTCGACTTAAGGCTAGAATGATGTTCGGCTTCTTGTTAGAATATTACAAAAGGGAAAAATGATCTCGATTGAGAAAGTATAACAAAGTGATGGTCTCGATCAATATGGCCATCCCACACTGAGGCATAGATTCGGCACTAAGAGGAAGAAAAAATAAAATGTTGAAATGAATCACTTACTGATTGATCAAAGTATGAGTAGTAATACGGTTGAGAAGAAAATATGGATGAGATGGAAGATTCGGCTATAAGGGAAAATGAACAATGATATTCGGCTATGGGGTAAAAACAAACATTAATATTCGGTTATGAAAAATATTGATTTGAGAGGAAGAAGAAAAGTGTTTGGAAAATTTTGTAAAAAGAAAAGAGAGCAATATGGTCTCAATGGCTTAGGTACATTCGGCAAGAAGAAAGAAAGAAAGAAAATATGCACATTCAAGGTTTGAAAATTCAGCAAGGAGGAGAAAGTTTGGAGAGAATAGAAAATATGACACAAAAGTTGCATAAAGGAATTTTGGCCAAAACAATACCAAAATTTTTACCAATTGCCAAAGACAAAATTCGGCTATCCCTCATAACACACAAAACCATTTACATTCATGATCAAAATGGTCAAAATTATCCAACCATACTTTCCATAACATTTCCCTTGAAAAAGGCCACTCGATCCCCCTACTTTCTCCTTTTTCTTGATTTCTTTCCTCACCTTCATTCTTTCCTATTGTCATGACATTTGTATCCTAACTATTCCTAAGGTTCAACCGGGATTTTCTTGCTTGTCGAACTTTGTCAATTACGTTCAAGGAGTCAATCATAATTCATACAATATTAAAGCATTTAAAACATAAATAAGGCAATACATTATTTACAAACAAACTTACCTCGGCATCAAAAAGGCAAAAATAGACTTAATCATCAAATACTCGTTTTTCCCCAGTTCTAATTCTGAACCTCGTTTTTTCTTGATCTATAACATCACATTTAACTTATTTAATCATTATACTATTCAAAACAGCCCAAAATCACATTATGGAAAAAATTACATTTTTGCCCCTAAAGTTTCACATTTTTATAATTTAGTCCCTAGGCTCGTAAAATGAAATCTATTCAATTTCTTTAATATACAAGCCTAGCCAAACCATTTTCATAACTATAACATCCCACAATTTCCATTAAAACACACTTTTACTACATATTTTACAACTTTTACAAACAAGTCCTTTTAGGCATTTTCACCGAAAATCACTTAACAAAAGTCGTTTAACAAGCCATATATACAATCAAACATCAAAATACACAAATATCCATCATGGCTAAAATTTTAGACTTTGATTATGTCTTAAATTAGTGGTAGAAATAGATAAATCACGTTACGAGGATTTCAAAAACGTAAAAATATTAAAAACGGGGCTAGAACGGACTTACAATCGAGCTTGGAAGCTTGAAAAACCCTAGCTATGTCTTCTCCATGAAATTTTCGACCATGAAGAAGAATATGGACAAAAATTGGCTTTTAATTTGGCTTTTTAATTCATTTAATTACAAAATTACTAAAATGCCCTTAATGAAAAACTTTGAAAACATACCTAACCATGTCCATTTTTGTCCACCAAATTAACTAATGGTCTAATTACCATTTAAGGACCTCTAATTTAAAATCTCATAGCAATTGGACAGCTCTAACATATAGAATTCAAGTTTTGCACTTTTTACAATTTAGTCATTTTGACTAAATTAAGTGCCCAAACATCAAAATTTTTGAACGAAATTTTCAAAAAACAATTCCATAAAATTTTAGACCATAAAAATATAATAAAAATGAATTTTACTGTGTCAAATTTGTGGTCTCAAAACCACTGTTTCGATTAGACCCAAAATCGGGCTGTTACATGTTCGTCATAATAATTATGACTTTTTCTGCACGTATTAAGGTGTTAACGTAGTGGCATTTTGGATTGTAATGATAAGTATTATTGTATCGACCCGTTGATGGGTTTATCTGTTGAGTATTCTGTGTGTGATTTGGTGTGCTTTGACTGTTGCATATTTTTGGGATGTTGGTTTCGAGTTTGCTTTCTGTTTCTGCATATCTTTGTAAGTACTTTTTGTTATCAAATGACTATTTGGTTTCTGATCTGTATTTTCGTTGTTAGATACGTTTTAAACTCATACTGCTCGTGTAGCTCACCCCTTAGTGTTTCCCCTTGCAAGTATATTTCCAAATTCTGATGCTGGACTCGGTATGGAGAGGTCTCGGATAGTCACAGTTAAAAATAGGCTTTAATATTATTTTAATAATTTTTGAGTTTATAATTAAACACCTTGAATTGTAAGTACTGTTTTGAAAACCGTGGTACGAAATTTTGTGTTTTACGCACGTAAGTGTCATTGGGACTGTATTTTCTTTTGAAATATCAGGATTTTATAATTGAGAATTTTACATAACTTAAATACTGCAATATTTTTCGATTTGTTAAACTAAAATATTTCTATGATCACTTCGGTGATCAATGTGACCTCCGAAATTCGACCAAAACTTCTGGGCCGATTTTGGGGCATTACAGTTTCAACAATAATCATAGCAAATTTTAATCATGATTCTTCTATAAAAACACAAATAGGTATTTTGGATCATTTTATAATCCTCCTTCAACTACTATTCACCACATATGTTCAAATTATTTCAATTCATATAAATGAACAATTTTTCGATAATTTCAATATGCTTCTAGCATTCTAAATTCTTCATGGATTTTAATATAAACTTTACTATATAGTGGTTCATAAAATGTTGTAACAACAACCATTTGACGTAAGTTAAATCTTTCATGAATTGTTAAAAGAATATATCTAGAGGTTATTGAATCCACCATAAAAGAATATTCTTTTCATAATCAATGCCAGGACTTAGCGAAAAACTTAATATTTTTATTCCGTTTTTGCAAGACTACTTCATTTGCACCCTAACTGGCTTTATACTTTTAGATATTTGGACTACTGGTCCAAAAACTCCACAAATTTAATTGTACTTGAGTTGTGTATTTCTATTTTGACCACTTTATTCCATATCTATATTTCTCACTAGATTTATTCAAGATCCTCTTTTCATTTCATTATTTCAATAAAAATATTGCAAGCAAAACCATTGTCGACCAATTTTATCATCAGTTCCACATTTTCTCGAATTGACATAACTTATCGAAATCTCTTATTTTCACTATTTTAATATTTAGTTTCAGGTACTTGAATCTCTTTTGGAGTTTTAGTTATGTCTTGGGTCTCTTTTGGAGCACTCGCCTCCACTATATAACCATCTAAAAGAATTTTCATCTTTGGAACCGATAAATCTATCATTAATTCTAATTGATTGTCCTAATGGGACTTTAATTCAAATTAAAATATTAGATGATATATAACACTTGGTTATTCTCATTAAGTTTGTAAATACATTTGACAATTAACTTGTAATAAAGTGAGTTATCATTTTTGAACTTCTAGTTCAAATTACTCTATATAAGGATCTAGATAATGATAACTCTTTACAAATAGTGATTTCATTCAGCTATTATTTCTCTCCTCCTAATATTGGGAAAGCTATCAAATCAAAATAGTAACCACAAATCATGTCATAATTGAATCTCTAATACAATCAAAAGATCTAATAATACAAGGAGACTTGTAATTAATATATATTCCCAACTTTCTTTAAGGACTCGCTCATCCTTCTGTAGAATATATATGCACATACAAAAGTTCAAAGATGAGAAATATTTAGCTCTCGACCAAAAATAAATTATAATGGGGGAGTATTTATAACTTATTGGCTTGATGTGTACAACACATAAAACAACATACTCTCATGTTGAAATAGGAAGTTTAGTTCTCATAAGTAATGGTTTAGATATTAATCAGAGGTGTTCAATTAATAATTTCTCTTAACCGTTATGTGCATAAATAACAAGCTTTTACAAAAGTTTTTTAAACCCAATCAATAAAAGATTGAGATATAAACTCATAAACTTTAGCAAAATGAATTATCTTAATTGCATAATCTAAAATTAATTATTTAAACAAGCAGTCTTGCAAATGACAAGTTGCAAATTGATAACACATGTGATTATTTTGTAGATGCATCTATCAAAATCATATAATATCAAAATCATCCACATGGTGGATGAATGAGCCCATATTCATTTCAGAAATGTAAGACATTAAATTTCAACTTAAGCTAGTGAGTTTCTTATAAGCAATTTTCATTGAGAACAAGCAACAAATGAGAATTCTTTAAATTAAAGAATCTTTTGGTTTTTTAATGAATGTTTATATGAATACTCAATTAATTTTTGCATCATATATGATTTAGAATGGTCTAACTGGTCACGCCAAGTAGTAAATGAATTTGTATCAGTAAACTTCTGGTTTACTTTAAGATGTATTTCAATTGTACTAATAATGTCAATATAAATTGTGACAAATTGATAATTTTACTGTCATTTCTTTTACTTTGTATCCACATATAAGTACTATTGTGACATTTACTACTGAAAATGTCTAAATCAATTTGAAGTTTATAATGACACTAAGCCAACAAAATAAATGTAATTTCCAATCAAGTATATGCAATATTCGCTTTAGGAAATATGCCAAAATCTTCAAATATCCAAAAAGAAATGATTATAAAATTTATTATATTTATTGCAAACATTCACTTCAAGGGATGTGTAAAAAGTAATTCAGACAATTGTAATGCCCTGATTAATTTAACTTTCTTGTATGTGAATTTTGTCATAAATATGTATATGCTTCAATGGCTAAGTGTTCTGATTGTGTGTTTGATGTCTTGGGTTCAAGTCCCACTTTTGGAAATTTATGCTATTTTTTATCTTAGTCTTATCCTTGGCGGTTTTGCATATATTTTACTTCTAGACAAATCATATCAAAATGAGCCTATTGGTTCAAGTGGTAAAGTGTTAGCTTGCCCTAAGTTCTCATGTTCGAATTCCCGTGTGAGTGTGGATAATAATTTTTGCTTTGGTTGTTTGATAAAGGTTCAGTGGAACTGAAACTCTGAGGTTGTTAGATAAGGATCAGGGTGTGTGTTAGTGGGATTTATTTTGTTAGTGGGGAGTTAGGATATTCTTTAATTTTTAATTTTTATTTTTCTCTTCTCTCTCTCCTCAAAATTTTTCTGACGTCAGTTTCTCCCCTTCCGTTCTTTTCCTCTGTGTTTTATTTTTCTTTTTCATTCCTCTCTATTTAGAATCGATTGTTCTAATTGTTGGGGTTTGATAATTCGATTGTTCTTAGTTTGTTTGGGTAAGTATAAGTTCGTTTAGTTTGATTTTTCTTTCTGCTTGAATTAGTGTAAAGGTGTGAAGTTAGGGAAGTTAATGTTCTGTGAATCTATTGCGTAGGAGAAGACGGTGAAGCAGTGGTTTCTGCTCCAACGATCTAATCTGTGCGTTTGATCATGTTTTTGGCGGTAAGCTTGTGCGCGCTGTTTGGTTTAATATTGATGAATTCGTAGATTGATTGTTAAATTAGTCATTAGAATGTTATTTCTTAGGTTTCGGAGGCTTCAGGATTACTGTAGCATCAAAATCGAACTAGGTGTGTAACGAAAAAGCGAGAAAATGAGGTTCAAAGAAAGCTGAAAAACTGGTCTGTCGACGCCACACGGGCGTGTGCCTGGCCGTGTGGTAGGTCGTGTGCGACACAGCCGTGTGATGGGAGTATGTGTGGCCATGTGGGTTACACAACCTAGGCCGATTTGGGTGTGTGGGCCATACGGGCAAGGCCAATTTGGACGTGTGTGGCCTACACGGGCATGTGGGACCAAATTTTAGATTTTTCCTTAAGGTCGCACATGTCATTCTGATCTACTGTGGGCCTTCCGTAGGGTCGGTAAGGGAAAAACAAACCCTAATGCATGAGATCTGCTAATCTGATAGACTAATTAGAGTATTAAGAAAACCAATATGTATGATTTGACTGTTTTGTATAAATATGTATGATATCTGTATATGAGCATGCGTGACATGTTAATTCTGTAATATCTGTTTTACTGTTATATGTATCTGTATATGGGGTGGGATTTGTATATGTGGAGGAAGTATTCTATGAGGTGACATTTTGCCAATATACTGGTAGCTTGGTTGCAAACTATTCTGATAAGTGTTGTATAAACACTATGTGGTGTGTAAGGATGGGTGGGTGTTTTATACCCCACGTGGTGTGTTGGGATGGTCGGAGATGGTGTGTAGAGGATGGGGTACGACTCTGCATATCTATTTGTTTTTTATAATCCGATTCTATTAAAGATTGATATCCATACCTGATCTGTTATGTGATAATCTGAGTTAATATGCAAGTAAGTTTCCATTGAGTTACACACTAAGTTTTTTAAAACTCACATCTGTTTGTCTGTTCTGTCCAGGTAATCTTCAGGCATAGGCTGGTCGGTGCGATAGAGGCCCAGTGGTGACCACTAGTCCTTGAACTATTTTTACTTAATAGTTTATTTGATTTTCTAGTTTTTCCTTAATAGTTTGCTCTCTAGACTTCTTTCTTTTGGTTTTTGGATTAGATTAAGGTTCATGCGATGCACAACAAAACAATTTACAGAAACAACAGTTTTACGGAAACTAAGGTTTTGAAAATACAAACACAATTTTCAAAATATAACGACTTTTAAAACTTCCGCTGCAAATTATGTTTTCTAAAAAAGCAAATTGTCAATGGTTTCATTATTAAATATAATAGTAATATGTTTTATAAAATGTGCATTCTCTTTTAGTAATAAATTATACAAGGATTTTTTTTGACATGATAAGATTGGATTCAAAACCCTTCTTTGTAACATTCCCAGATTCGACCATAATGTCTAGGTCGAGTTTGCGGTGTTACAATAATAATGTAAGCATATATCATATTTCTTACTAATAAGATTATATAGATATCATCTGCTTCAACAAATGATAAATTAATATAAATCATTGAACATTCTGTACTAAGAATAAACATTTGGCAATATTTTGAATCATCCATCTTCTTCTTATCTATTTGTCATAATGACAATAAGTTAAATTTTCATAACTGTTATGAATTACTACATTCACTTCAGGGAATAGAGCAAAACTAGTGAAACAAATAACTCGTTATTTTGTTTAGCCATAATGAGATATGAGATCAATTCAAAATACTTTTAAAACCCTTTTAATAAGATTTTTGCATAATCAATTAACTACCAAGAATAACTGGCTAGGTCATATATAGAAACAAGCCTAAATTAAATATATCAATAAAAGTCACATCTCAAACATAAAAATATGACATAATAAAAAACTAGCAATGTTTTCCTTTCATAACCATCATTGTAAACATGCATGAAATTTAATTCAAAATCCAACCGTTCATGCTCATAGAACTTTTCATTTACAATTGCTAATGTCATTTCTCTAAATAATTAACACATGGAATAATATAAAATGTATGAACTACTACCTTTAACAAGTATTTGAATTGAATCAAATTTGAATAACCATAAAATTCATTAGTTTATTAACACAAATTTGCATACTAGATATGTTTTAGTCAAAAATATTAAATTATAAAACCTACTATAGCGATATAAATAAATCAGTTAATATTCATTTTCATGAACAAATGAGATGTTTAAAACAATATGTAACCCTTGTTGTAACACCCCAAACCCGGCCTAGAAGTTATGGCTGAATCTGGCGGTGTCACATTGTAGTGCTTTTTGGAAACCCTTCTTTTTCCTTGTTGAAAAAACTCGTTTGGAGGTTGAAAACTCTTCGTAGAACTCATGTTAAACCAGCATTTTGTTAATCAATTTAAAACGTCATTACTTCTAAAACCTTGTTTATTGCGGAAGCTTAAAAATCGTTGCGGAAACGTAGTGTTTTGAAGACAGTATCGTTTTGGAAATCGTATTCCACTTTTAGCAGTTAGAAAACATCATAAATAAATATCGCAAATAATAAGTTAACAATAGAGAGGCCTTATTACAATCCAAATCAAAACATTTAAAAGTAAATAATCAAAACGGCAACCATGAGCAGTGTGTGGTCTTCTCCGAGTCCCTCGCAGCTCCGATCCGTCTAAGGCTGAGGATTACCTGCACAGTTAAAAATTCGGTGAGTTTACGAAAACTCAGTGTGCAATCCCCTTACTAGAGTAACATCAGTATACAGAAACAGAAACTGAAACAGTTTGAGCCAAAGCCCTTTAACAGTAACAGTACAGTCCAGTTCAAAGCATTCGTGGCCAAAGCCCACTATAATATCACTTGGGTCACAACCCATAACAGAATCAATTGAGCCTAGCCCAAACCAATAGCAGAACAAGTGGCCTAAGCCCAGTACAGTGACAGATCTCATAAACAGATATGCAACAGTATGAGGATGCATCCCACCCCGATCCAGCCAACACACCACCCGTACCAACCCTACACTTACGTGGGGATAAAATCGACCTACCCAGCCAACACACCAAGCTTAGCTCCGGCTGCGGCACTAAGTTAACAGAACGGCTCGGCGCCGTGGATAGGACGACTAAAAGCCATAGATATCGCAGCAACGCTGCCAGTTAATAGCACGGCTAAAAGCCATAAATAGAATGGTTATAAACTATAATCAGGATGGCACAGAGCCATAATTAGAATGACACAAAACTATCGGTAACTGTAATAAGTTTGGCACATAGCCATCAGCGACGGTAATATAATCGGCACACAGCCTTGGGTAAATATGATCGACACAGATTCATCGATATATATGTTAGGCACATAGCCACGGGTAAGTACGATTGGCACAAAGCCACAATCAAGATGGCACAGAGCCATGTTTAGGTTGGCACAGAGCCATAATCAGATTACGCGGCTTTAAGTCGTCCGTTGGTCCACAGTCGTCATGCGACCCGTGCGACCCTATTAGACCAATACTTGATCCTCAGTCGTCATGCGACCCGTACGACCCTATCAGAACTTCATCCGTATCAATGTCCCAACCCCATGCAATATGTTGTGTATGTCATGCTCAATCATTACACGTGTATGCAAAATGGCCATGCTTAATAATAGTCATTTCAACACATATTAACAGCATATCAGTCACACGCCCACAATCAAGTCAGTTAAAACACAGTCATACGATCACAGTCAAATCAGTCAAATCATAGCACAAGTCAGTCATTTACCCACAAGGGCAAAACAGTCATTTACCCTATAAGGGTATTTCGGTAATCCTACCCTTCAGGGGTATTTTGATAATTCTGCCCTACTGGGGTATTTCGATAATTTTATAAACCGGGGGTATTTTAGTAATTTTGCAAACGGGGGGTATTTTGGTAATTTTGTAAATTAGGGGTATTTCGATAATTTTGCCAATTGAGGTATTTTAGTAATTTTGCAAACTGTGGGTATTTCAATAATTTTGCAAACCGCGGGTATTTTAGTAATTTTATAAACCGAGGGTATTTTGATAATTTCACAAATCAGGGTATTTCGATAATTTTGCAAATCGGGGTATTTTAGTAATTTTGCAAACCAGGGTATTTCAGTAATTTTGTAAACCAAGGCATTCTAAACAAAGATAACGATGTGAATGGGCCTAGGGCCTATTCTCGGCCCAAATGGGCCCACACGCTTGTGTGGCCCATGTAGCCCAAATCTAGCCACAGATATGAGATTTACATAGTCCAGTCCAATATTTACTACACAATCATACAACTTATTTGATTGGGCCCACGGGCCCATAAGCCCCACATGGCCCCTTTCGGCCCATCGTGGCCCAAACAGCCTAAACCCACAACAACACTCATGATGGCCTCAACTACCGCGTCGAATCTCCCACGCGTGCGCTCGCACGCTCGTGTGGCTACCATCGTCGTGTGACCGGCATTTCGGCATTTGCCGCTCTACAGCTAGAGTAGTGCGAAATACACACCTAATAGGAATCTGGAGTTAATCCGTGCTCCGAACACTCCTATGGCCAAACGCCAACCAAGGTATGCTTACTCTTCTCATAGACCGCTCTATTTAAAGCCAGCTTCTCGCCTACTCTCATGCTAGATTCCTGATGTGGGATCCCTCCATCAATCCTCCAAAACCGTCCCAAATTAGCAAAATAGTCACCTTTCGCATGCAAGGGGTTTCGAACTCAGGCTCCCCTGTAACTTAATCCACACCGCTAGCCACCTTACCAACTAGCTCCTTGTGTAACAAAACAAGCACAACTAAATAAAAGCCTATGAGCCAAAGTCTAAGTTCATTTAAAAGGAAATCAAAATAAATTGCAAGCGCCAAGACTTGAACCATGCTCCCTTGCAACCTTAATGACGCCTTACCACTAGACCACTCACTACCTTGTGTCATGATTTCCCCAACAATATTCTTAAAGCCTAACCTCTAACATCAAGGCTCCTTTAAGAGAAAAACATAAATTTTTGCTAAAGCCCAGGTTTGAACCCAAGACTTCTCAGACACTTCCAAACACACCCAATCACTTAACCATTAAAGCAAACAATCAATTGTGATATTTCCTGCATGCATAAACTTTTATGTGCAGTCTTTTAGCGGCTACCATGCACAAGGCCCAACACTTCTAGGCCCAAAAATTTGGGGCGTTACACTTGTAATCAAAACTTAAAAAGAAGATCATCTCAAATATTTAAACCATATATCAAGTTAATTTAATATTTAAATATGTACCTTTTTTTTTCTGCATCGAGTCTTGACGATTTTATCAAGAAGTAAGCAAATTAAACTCCAGTAGTAGACTTTGAATCCAATCAAAATATATTAATAGCAAACTTTTAGAGTGAATCTTATTTTTCAAATGTATAATAGGTACATAGCCAATGACTTTTCATACATAAGTTTTCTCTCTTGCAAGTTCTTATCAGTAATATTTTTCCACGTAATTTTAATTGAGAACTTATTCTGAATATTATAGAGTTATACTCACAATTTTTTTGAAAAAAAACTTGCAATTTCATGTGTATCCAACCATGATGATCTTTAGATATAATTACCATATTCTATTGCTCATAAGTAGTTATTTCACAGTCAAATATTTTACTCTCAACCCTTTAATGGGGATGATGACAAAAGAATATCACAAAGATAGTCACAGTCAATTCAATTTAATAACAAGAGTAATCAATAACTTAATCTTCCCTTTTTTTATCCTTTCAAAATAGATATTTATAGTAATAGTGATTAACGATAGTTATATATAATTACCATATTCTATTGCTCATAAGTAGATCTTTCACAGTCAAATATTTTACTTTCAACCCTTTAATGGGGATGATGACAAAAAAATATCACAAAGATAGTCATAGTCAATTCAATTTAATAGCAAGAGTAATCAATAACTTAATCCTCCCTTTTTTTCATCCTTTCAAAATAGATATTTATAGTAATAGTGATTCATATGAAATATAATATTTTCTTCATTCATAATCTCCATATGATATCCATTATAATGGATATCTTTTAGAACTAATTATTAACTATCACAAATTTTGTACTTTTTAGATATTGATATATTAGCTCTTCTGAAACTTTTAACTAATTTTGTACTATTAAATATTGGAATAATATTTGTTTATTTCAGTACCAAATAAGATAAATATTTTCTATCTGTAATGATAGAATTCATTACTACATTCTCATATCCTTCCTCAAAGAATATTAATAGAAACAAAAATACTTGGGCATACGTTATATGTGGCAAATAATATTTCATATCACATTGATAACATAAGTTATCTTTACTTTTTGAATAGTTATTTTGAGAACTCTCATTGTTCTCTTATTTATTACTATGTTCTCACCTTTAGTGGTCCATAATTATATATTTTATTTTCTTTATGTTTGCATACACTTTAGGGAATGCAACAAATCTAGTAGGACAGACTTCTAAATGCATTTATTGATTCATTATTTCATAATTACCATCGCAAACATACGTGAATTTCAAATCAGAATCTATCTATTCTTGTTGTCATGATTAGTTTCCAATTATAATAAATATGATATAATAAATAATCATAGTAAAATATACCCAAAAATCTTTTACATAATCATCATCACTCACGTAAGGATTATATAAATTTCTTTGGATAATGATTATCCATAGTGCACAGGTCTCAATTAAAGATTGAAATTGTAATAGCTCTAGAAAGCAATCAACAACAACTTGAGCATCAGATTTGGAGTGATCGTATTATAAAATAAAAGTGAATCATACTGATAACGTGTTATGAAATAAAAGACAAAAAGTAAAAAATAAAGAGAATGGGTGTAACACCCCCTACCCGTATCCGTTGCCGGAATAGGGTACGAGGCATTACCGAAGTTTACTAAACATTTTCAAATAATTCAGAGTCATTTATTATTCATATTCTGAAAATAATCATAACGTCCCTTTATTGGGCCCTCAAAGCCCAAAACATACATTAAGAACCAACCGGGATTAAATCGGGATCATAGGGAATTTTTCGCAAAATCCTAAAATTTTTCTCAACTACAAAGGTCGCACGCCTATGTGGTTCGGGGACACGCCTGTGTGGTCAGGCCGTGTGGCCAACACGCCCGTGTGACTTACCTCGCTCCAGGCTATGTGGCTTCACACGCCCGTGTCCCTAGGCCGTGTAGTTAATTTTTATTTCCGAATTAGGTGCAGGATTCATACGGCCGTATCACATAACAAATCATTTCATAAGAAATTGCATAACTGAAACCTTTCCACTCTTTCATAAGCTCAATTATATTTTCATCTAAGCACTTACCATTTCAATCCATCTTATAATTAAACATATTGCCATTCAACCAGTAATTTGGCATTTGCCTAAACTTCAGGCAACAACATTGGTTAGTGTACTTTAATATTGACAAACTTATTTTCTCGACATGTCTCACTTGAATTTATTACTTATCTTAATATACATAATTTTCCTTGTATCAACGTATCAAAGATAAAGATAGTCTCATATTTACATGTCATGATACATGTCATTCTCTTATTGTTTCTTCATAAATATAAATATTCAATTCATTATGACAATATTTCATGTACCATCATTTTCATGAGTTTAGTGTATCTTTATTCTAGTAGCAGTTCATAATCTTGAATATGCATAATTATCAGGCAAGTTTCACATACATGTATTTTCCATGTCATTTTTCAATATATCAAATAATTATCATTTCTATGTATTTCAAGTTTAATTTCATGATTTGAAGTACTTACCATTTTCTATATTTATCTCGTTGAATTTCTCGAAATTTCGATGGATTTCCATTAGTACACTTATAGTGTACAATCTCATTAATCATCAATTCGTACATATATATACATAAGTCATTTTTAGAGAGCACACTCCCGTGAACCTCATTTTTTACAGCGGGATTACCAGTCCAGGCTAAATCCCCTGTAATGACAAATACTCTATAGAGCTTTGTCTGGATTACCAGTCCAGGCTAAATCCAGACTCACATTTACTTCGATTACCCATCCGGGTTAAATCCTTTTCACACAATTCTTCGGGAGGGCTTATATCAGGATCACCTATCCGAGCTAGATCCTTTTCACACATATTCTTCGAGAGAGATTATATCAGGATCACCCGTCCGGGCTAGATCCCTTTCACACATATTCTTCGGGAGGGCTAATACCAGGTTCACCCGTCCAGGCTAGATACTTTTTACCGTCAAATCCTTTTCATTGATCCATCGAATTCCATTCCATCCAGCCGGGATTTATTTCTCTTTTTATCAAGTATTACCAACATTTCATCTATTATCATACATTAAACATTCAATTCACATTCATGTCACATAAATATACAATTCAAGCATTCAAGAATTCAATTCAAGTTGCACGAACTTATCTCGTTGCTTGTTCGTGTTTATAATTTCACTAATCCGATGTCTTTTCTTTTCCATGTTCAAGTCTCGTATTTGAGTCATCTGGATCTTTATAAATAAATTTGATCATCATTTTAATTCATTTCATATTCTGATACATTCAATTAATGCTCTAGGCAAAATTACCATTTTACCACTAAGCTTTTAATTAATGTCGATTTCATCCTTAGGCTCAGAAAAATAAAATTCTTGCAATTAATCCTTGTTTCAAGCCTAATTATTCTCATATATATTGATAACAGCCCATGACTTCTATGAAATATCAGAATTTTCCATGATTTCAACACTTTTCAATTTAATTCCTAAAACATATTTTCACCCGATCTTTATCTAAATTAATAATTTCATTCAATTTTGTAATTTAAATAATAAAATAATTCATTTCATGCAATTTGGTCATTTCTAACATTTTTACAAAATTGCCCATAAAGTTTTACTTTTATTCAATTTAGTCCCTGAGCCTAAAACATCAAATTAGCCATGCTAGCTGAATATTCATATATATTTTCCTCCTCCTCCTCTCCATTCCACATACTTAATTTATATAACATGCTTATAAGTAACATTATCTATGATTTCACTATTTACTTATAAGTTTATTCAAAGTTGTCCATTTGAGTCATAGTCACTAAATTATTTATATCTTGAGCTAAAGAATTCCAATTTAAGATCCGATTGATGTTTTAGAAACTAGACTCATATATTTTTCTACCATAAAAATTTAATAATTTATAGTTTAGCCAATAAGTACAGTAAAATCTTCAAATTTGACTATGTTCTGCAGTTTGACAGCTTCTACCTTTCTTTACTAAAAATTAATTATCTCTTAGTACGAGATTTCGATGATGTTCCCATTTCTTTTTATTAAAAATAGACTCATTAATAATTTAAACATATAAATTTAAACCCCCAAATATTTTTATATAATTTTTAATGATTTTATAAAGTCAGAATAGGGGAATCCAAAATCATTCTGACCTTGTCTCACAAAATTTACTATAACTCATAATTTACAAGTCCATTGCTTACACCGATGCTTCTATGAAAAACTAGACTCAAAAATATTTAATTGAATATTTTATTCATCCTCTAATTCGATTTCCACAATTTTTGGTGATTTTTCAAATTTAGACTACTGCTGCTGTTTAAAACTATTTTAGTGCAAAATGTTAATTACCAAGTTTGTAACACCTTTATATCCTTTCTCCACAATATTTCCCATCACTTTCTCTTATTTTAATTTACTAACATATCAAGAACATAAAACCTTATGTAACGCCCCAAATTTTTAATGTCGGCATTTGTGAGTTTTGACACAACTGTGTATCTACTTCAATGGTTATGTGTGCTGGGTGTGTGTGTAAGGTCTCAAGTTCCAGCCATGTCTTTGGCAAAAATTTGTATTTTTTCTAAATCAAGCTCTATCTTTGGTTAGTAGGCTTTTAAGTAAAAGTCAGTAAAATCATATCAGAATGGGCCTCCTACTCTGGTGGTTAAGTAGTGTGTTGGCTTGCTGATGGTCCTGTGTTCGAATCCTTGCGTGAGCAAGGGAGATTATTTTTACTCCATTTGGTGGCTGAGAGTTTGAGTTGTATTGGAAATCTGAGTAGTGGGAGTTTGATGAAGAGAATTTAGGAGTGAATTAGGGGATGTTGGGGAATATCCAAAAATCAGATTTGGGGTTTCCTTTTTGCCAAAAAGTCTGCTATCTTTTTTTCCCTTTTCTTTGTCTCTACCGATTCTTTGCCCTCTTGCTGCCAAATTTTTTACTAAATTTTCCCTCACCCTTTTCCTTCTTTCGGTTCTTTTCTCTCAATTCCTTAGTGTTTCGTAGACTACACGCATTCAATAAGTTCGGTTTTTGGTTAAACTTTAATTATGTTTTGAATAAGCGTTAAGAAGGGTTCGCTTGGTGTTTAGGGGTTTTTTGAGTGGCTGAATATCGTTCATCAGCATTTTAAGGGCGTGGAATCTCTGATATTCAATTGAAGGTAAAGGTTTATGCTCGAATGATGAATATTCCTTTTCGAATTTTGGTAGTTCGGTTGTTTAAGTGATTAACTAAGTGAAAATACCGGTCTATTATAGGTTTGGGATTGTTTGGAGTTGCTTTTGCATAAAAAACGATACAGGTGTGTACTCGAAACGCAAAAAATGGGATTCGGCGAAAAGCTGAAAAAGTGGACTGTCGACACCACTTGGGCGTGTGGTCTCCCGTGTGGTAGGCCGTGTGCGACAACACAACCGTGTGTTTGACGAGGCCAGGCTGTGCGAGCATGACATGGCCGTGTGATGGCCAAGCAGGTCGTGTGCGACACACGAGCTGTACTAATTTGGGCTGTGTAGGCCACACGAGCGTGTGGGATTCTGGGCCAGGCCGTACGATTCACACGGCCAAGGCCAATTTGGGTTGTGTGGGCCCACACAGGCAGGCCACATGGGCGTGTGAGCCCATTCTCACTGAAATGATTACTAAGGTTGCACGGGTCGCCCAAGTCGACTGTGAACCTACTGTAGAGTCGGTAAGCTCTATTTGGACCCTTATTTGTGTGAACTAAACAAATGATGATTGGACTGAGTATGATAAAATGTATGCCTGTGTACTGATATATATCTGGTTACTGATAGTTGCATAAAAGCATGTCATCTATTGTATGTGTGCATTGCATTGGGTTGGGTTGATTATATTTGGAGGAAGTGTACTGAAAGGCTCTTAAGCCTAATATACTGGCAGCTCAGCTGTAAATTATTGTTTTGTGCCGCATTCAATACTACCTGGAGTGTAGGGATCGGTGGGTTGATTTAATCCCTACATGGAGTGCTGGGTTGGACGAAAATGGTGTGTAGAGGCTAGTTGGGTAGGACTTTGTTACTAAAAATTGCATGAATGATACTGATATTAGGATGGGCTAAGGCCCTGTAACACCCCTTACCCGAGACCGTTACCGAAGTCGAGCACGAGGCATTACTAGACTTAACTACTAATTCGGCATAAAAATTTAAAACTGTCCATCTGTGTCATAGTCACTAAATTATTTTTATCTTGAGATACAAAACTCTAAATTAAGATCCATAAATTTTCTCTGAAACTAGGCTCATATATCTTCTTGCTATAATTTTTCCAGAATTTTTAGCTCTGCCAATTAGTACATTTTATTCATTAAAATCTCCCATATTTTACTGTTCTTCTATTCTGACCTCTCTTCACTACAAATCAATTATCTCTTTGTAAAAAATTCATATGACCTTCTTATTTATTCATTTAAAAATAGACTCATTCAGGATTCCATGCATATAAACTATATCCCACAATTATTTTTGTACAATTTCTAATGATTTTTCAAAGACAGAACAGGGGATCACATAATCATTCTAAACTAGTCTCACAAAAATTCAAATATCTCAAAATATATGAATAATTTATTTGTTATGTTTCTTTTATATGAAAATAGACTCAATAAGCTTCAATTATATATATTATTCACTATTTAATTCCATTTCTTCTATTTTTGGTGATTTTTCAAAGTCGCATAACTGCTGTAATTCAAAAACTGTTTCATTGCAAAATATAATTTACTAGTTTATAACAACTTTACTCCATTTCATTTAAACTCTATACATGCCATATAAATCTTTAAACATAAAACAAAGGCTACCGGAATTGATCTGGATAGTGAGCTTTGCTGTGATGATCCGATCTACCAACTTCTCTTTAATTCAATCTACATAAAAATATCAACACACACGAGTAAGCTTATTGAAGCTTAGTAAGTTCATAGGTTTAAAAGTAATGCTTACCACATATAATATTTCCAAACAATAATAAAACATTTACTAAAGTTCCCTGCCATTCACAACCATTATTAAAATACTTCACATAGTTGAGCTCAACATTAACAACTACTCAATCTCTTTCATTTGATTCACTTCTTTTATATTACTTAATATCAAATTAGGAAACGTCTTACGAATTTGAGTACGCCATTGCTCAGTGCCACGTTTCACAACTCAGTATGGATGATACCATACCTACATTTCACAACTCGGTATAGACGATATCATACCTACTTTTCATAACTCAGTATGGACGATACCATACCTACATTTCTTAACTCAGTATGGTTGATACCATACTTACATTTCACAACTCAGTATGGATTATACCATACCTACATTTCACAACTTAGTATGGATTATACCATACCTACATTTCACACTTTGCCATGGATTAACCATGGTCTTATCCGTCAATTCATCACATGTCACGATACGAACGTACTCAATTCTGCGTTTTTCCTAATTTGAATTACCGCCTTTATTCTTTCGTTTTATCATAATTTCATAATTTCACAGCAAATTCATATTTAACAACACATTATATCATTTAATCATTCACAAATAAACATATAAATTCAACCATATGAACTTACCCGGCTGATTTGTAGTAGATATTGAAATTTAGGGACTATTCTGCAACTTTTTCTTTTCCCCGTTCTTCTTTGGATTCTTGATCTATAATGTAAAATACTTTCACTCATTAGCATTTATTTCATTTCTATTTCACTTCATAATTTATGCTCTTCAATTTTTGAAATTACACTTTTACCCCAAACTTTATAGTTTTTACAATTTAGTCCCTACTCAATTCAGCCATCAATTGAACTAATTTTTCTCAATTAACACTTTAATCTATCATTAAAAACTATTTCACAACCTTTTATATTCTGAATTTCAACACCAACCTCTAATTCACAACTTTTTCACAATTAGGTCCTAAATACCATTTCCTATCAAAATCACTTAATAAAACCACCTTAATATGAAATTAGAATTTAAATTTCATAATAAATCATCATAAAATCCCATTACTCAGCCAGGGTAACTTCTAATTTTACCCACCAAATCAAAAACTAATGAATTCTATAAGTGGATCTAGTTGTAAAAGTCATAAAAACATAAAAATTATCAAGAAAAAGCAAGAATCAAACTCACATGATGTAAAAATATGAATAACCAGCTTTCTCCAGTACTCCTATGGCGTTTTGGCTGAGATAATGTGAAGATATCTCTAGGTTTTTCAATTTTATCTTTATTATACATGTTAAAATCATAAAATTTCCAATTTTGCCCTCATTTCCCTTATTTTCTGCTGATTTCCTTGACTTTGCCGTCCAACCTTTTCACTTTTAGGTTTAATTGTCCTTTAAACCTTCCTTCTTTTAACACTTGAGCTATTTAATTCTTCTAGCAATTTTACATTTGTTACAATTTAGTCCTTTTTATTTAATTGACTACCCAAACATTTAAATTTCTCAGCCAAACTTTAATACTAACTTAATAACACTCCATAAATATTTCTAAAAATATTTATGGCTCGATTTTCAAATTCGAGGTATCGATACCTCGTTTTTGACCCATTTGACCTAATAAATTATTTTAATTCACCAAATTCACCAATCCACAATTTCTTCTAAATTCTCACTTGACTCATAAATATTAAATTACTATCTTATTCAATCTTACCTGTTGGATTTAGTGATCTCATATCACTATTTTCGACACCACTGAAAATTAGGCCGTTACAGGCCCAAACCGTTACTGATACTGAAAGGGGCTTAGGCCCAGGACTTTTTGACGTGCACTGTGATTACTGATTGTTTGTTGTTTTCTGCGGGATTACACACTGAGTTTACAAAAACTCATCCTTTTCTGTTCAATGTGCACAGGTAATCCCCAGACCTAGATGGATCAGTGCGGCGGAGGACTCGATGGTGACCACAGTTCTGGATTGTCATGGTTTTAATTTATGATTATTGGTTTTATTTTTAGTCTATTTTTACTGTTTAAATTTTTGGGTTGTAATTGGATTTTTGGACTTTGGTTTGGTTTTGAGTTTTAATTATCTTTACCTTATGGATTACAACTGCTAGTAGTAGGAAACTTCAGTTTTCAAAAGAAACAAACAATTTTCGAAAACGCCCGATTGTTTAAACTGTTTTAAAAGCTTTCGCAACAAATAACGTTTTGAAACTATCGACTAAATGAGTAACATGATTTTGGAACTAATAAGATATTAAGATAAGTAATTCAATGGAATGGTTTTATCGCGACAGCACGGATTTCAAACACCCTATCATGTGACATCGCTAGATCCGGCCATAACGTCTAGGCCGGGTTTGGGTGTTACACCTTATATAAGAAAACTCTACATTAACATCATTTCCATGCTTTTTCAACAATATCAAACTTAAAAATATATTGAAATCTTGATGTTCTTACCTAGTCTTATTGATTTCAATCTTTAACTTGATTTTCTCTCTCCTCCAGCTTCTATTTCTTGAATTTAACTTGATATTCTTGCTCTCCATAGTCTCCTTGTCATCTTTCTCTCTTGATGGCTATGGAAATTCTTTTGAATTCTAAGTGAAAATGGTGGATTTTTGGTGAAAGGACCAAATTGTAAAAAAAGTAAAACTTTCTTTCTTTCTCTCTTCTTCTGACGTTGGTGCATGGAAAAGATGATAGAAATTCTTCATCTTTTCTTCCTTATATACTAAATAAATAATAATAAAATATCTCATTAAAATATTAATAAAATAATATTCATCTAATTAAATAATTATAAAATATCAACAACATTATCATTACTTTCTAGATTTCTCTCTCTTCCAATTGACTATTTTGCCTTTTGTGATCTTTTAAAATCCCATCCTTGAACAATCACATAATTTGGTAAAATTACGATTTAGTCCCTCATAATTCTTTACCTATTCAATTTGGTCCTAATTCATCCATTTTCTTTAGTTTCTAGATCATTCTACCCTTAAAATATTTACACTATTGGTCCTTCAACTTTTTTATATTTACACTTTAACCCCTCAAGTTTTGAGTATTTACTCTTAAGCAACAAAACTTTTCTCACTTTTACTATTTAGTCCTTTCTTGAATTGATATATCATTATATACTTCACAATATTGTCATAACTCCAAAATTTCCTTTTTTGTCACTTTATTTTTTTATTTTACATTTTCGGAGTATTACAATGGGAGAGCAAAGAGAGATCTCATTTTATTAATCAACTTCTCCAAAATATATATTTATGAACATAAAAAATATAAATAAAATAAAATTCTATTTATAATGACTATTTATCAAAATTTATCTAGAATTTAATAGCGATCCGCTCAATAAAACATCCATAATATAAACAGATTAAACTTTTCATTAAACAGGGTAGGTAATAAATAAATTATCTACAATTCAAAAGATAAATGCCCCCGAAACGAAAGTTCTTTGAAGGAAAATAAATAGTAGTCGAACCACTAACAAAATTAGAAGAAATCGAAAAAATGAAGTTAAAAAAGGAAGAAAAATCTGAAAAAGAAAGAGAAAATTCCATAGCAAAACATAAAATGGAAAAAGATCCAGGAATGAATGAATCTCTTAGCTTTATAACAAGCAAGTGAACTCAACAAACTGATACTGGTCTCACAAATTCCCTTCTCATCATCAAACCCTAGCCGCTCTGTAGAAGCCCTAATTAATGGCTTCACGTCGGCTCCTCTGTTTCCTCCCTCGCTCAGCTTCTCGGCGATCTGTGTCTAAACCTTCAAACTCTAACCCTCGTCTCTGTTCTCCTCTTCCTACGCGACGCCCTTTTCCCTGCACCTACTTTCTCTCACGCGATGCTTAGTAATCCCACTTCTGCAGCTGCTTCTACCGCTCCTTCGCAGTCTCATCCCGCTAAGGTAGCCGGCAGAGGTAAGATCACCGATGAATTTACAGGAGCTGGAGCAGTCGGTCAGGTTTGTCAAGTGATTGGTGCCGTCGTTGATGTAAGATTCCATGAAGGTTTGCCTCCTATTTTGACGGCCCTTGAGGTAATGGACCACTCGATCCGGCTTGTGCTCGAAGTAGCTCAGCACTTGGGTGAAAACATGGTTAGGACCATTGCTATGGATGGAACGGAGGGACTTGTTAGAGGGCAACCCATCCTCAATACCGGATCTCCTATCACTGTAATTCTTCTATTTTTTTGTTGGCATTTAGACATGTTTGAAAATTTCATCTGGGTTGGTTTTGTTTCATGTTCGGAACTAGAATCTTGGAGATGAAGTGAAATAGAGATGGATATCTGATTAGATTTTATGGATATGAGTTATGTTCTGGAATTAGTGAGAAATTTATCTTAAATAAGTTAAAACTTACCTTTTTCAGGGTGGAAGGGTGGGTGAAAGGGTCGGTTTGGATATGCTGTGAGTTCAAAAATAGTTGTGGCGGTGAAATTAGATACCGAAGCGATATCAGCGTGAAACAAAAAGTACAAAGTACAAACTACGCTAAACGCACCTTACCCGCTCAATCGCCCATCCAAACTCATCCTCAGTGTTCCCCCCTCCCCCGGGCCGAAAATAATAGGCATCTAATTCAAATCCATTACTTTGTAGCTTTTTACCATTTTCACTCGTCTACCGTATAACATTTTGTGTTTGAATTTCACTAACTTCTAAATCATGTTTGCTTATTGTCGTCAGGTGCCTGTTGGTAAAGCTACTCTTGGACGAATTATAAATGTTATTGGAGAGCCTATTGACGACAAAGGCAAACTCAGTAAGAGATTTGCCAACAGTTTAATCTTTTGCACTGTTTATATATTACTGGTGCAAAAGACTAGCGGACTGTTTAATTTTAACCAGAAACCGATCACTTCTTGCCCATTCACAGAGAGGCACCAGCTTTGTCGACCAAGCTACAAAACAACAGATCCTTGTCACTGGCATTAAGGTGTTAATTATTGCTTGCAATATGTACTTCTTTGACGCCATGCTATCCTTTTTCTCTTCCTTCTGTGAAAGATGTTATGCTGTTTCAGGATAAACTTCTATTCGCAGGTTCTGTTGTCTGAATCTGGAGGAGATACGCAAGTTAAAACTTTTTTCTCTTATTTTATTATGCAGGTTGTTGACCTCCTTGCACCATATCAAAGAGGAGGAAGATTGGACTTTTCGGTGGTGCTGGTGTAGGAAAGACTCTACTTATTATGGAACTTATCAACAATGTAGCTAAAGCTCATGGTTGGTTTTATGTTATATTTGTGGTTGGTTACAGTTTGTACTTTGTATATTATTCTTATATTACTAGTTTCTGTACATAGGTGGTTTCTCAGTGTTTGCGAGTGTTGGAGAACGTACAAGAGAGGGTAATGACTTGTACAGGGAAATGATTTAGAGTGGTGTAATTAAGCTAGGTGACAAGCAGGTAATATAAGGTATATTATTCATTTTCTCTAGATTTCTGTATTTTCCTTCTTTTTTTTTTTTCTTTTGTATCTTATCCTTGTGGGTTTTTTCTTTCTTTCTTTATTATTATTATTATTAGTATTTAATTTCAGGCTGAGAGCAAGTGTGCTCTTGTCTATGGTCAATGAATGAACCCCTTGGTGCCTGTGCTCGTGTTGGCCTTACTGGTTTGACTGTGGCTGAACACTTCCGTGATGCTGAAGTGTAAGATGTTCTTCTCTTTATTGACAACATTTTCTGCTTTACACAAGTGAGATGGCTTATTGTGGAAGCTTTGGAAACATTTTACATTACATGTATGTTGCTAATGTGGTTTGATTTTTTTTTTCCTCCTTTTTTTCCTTCAGGCAAACTCTGAAGTGTCTGCTTTACTTGGTCGAATTCCATCTGCTGTTGGTTACCAACCAACTTTGGCTACTGATCTTGGAGGCCTTCAAGAGCATATTACCACCACCAAGAAAGGTTCTATCACTTCTGTGCAAGCGATTTATGTGCCTGCTGATGACTTGACTGATCCAGCACCTGCAACAACCTTTGCTCACTTGGATGCTACGACTGTGTTGTCCCGGCAGGTATTGTAAATATATGTAGCTTTTTAGGAGGTACTCTGTTGTTACTTTATATATTAGCTGCTGCTCTCTGCTCATAACACTTTTTCCTTTATTACATCAGATATCTAAGTTGGTATTTACCCTGCTGTGGATCCTTTGGATTCTACATCTCGTATGCTCTCTCCTCATATTTTGGGTGAGGAAGACTACAGTACTGCTCGTGGTGTGCAGAAGGTTCTCCAAAACTATAAGGACTTGCAAGATATCATTGCAATTTTGGGAATGGATGAGTTTAGTGAAGATGACAAGTTAACTGTTGCTCGTGCTCGTAAGATCCAAAGGTTCTTGAGCCAACCTTTCCATGTAGCAGAAGTGTTCACTGGTGCTCCCGGCAAGTATGTGGAGTTGAAAGAGAGCATCACTAGCTTCCAGGTACAAATATTTTATTAGTTGCATTTTTTAATGATAAGTGTATTTTAGTTGTATATTGTGTGGTTATTAGTAGCATTTAATTCTTAATAATCATGATTCATACAGGGTGTGTTGGATGGAAAATATGATGACCTTCCCGAGCAGTCATTTTACATGGTTGGAGGAATTGAGGAAGTCATTGCTAAGGCAGACAAGATTGCCAAGGAATCTGCAGCCTAAGTACATTAATACCTTTTATCTCTTGGATAGCTTAAAAAATAATCTAGGTGGTGTTGGCCATACCATTGCCAGCAGTACAACTGTTCATTCTTTGGAATCAAATGTACGGTTTCTTTTTTTATCAAAACAATATAAAAAAATTAATTATTTATGAAATTGGGTTGTTATCTATAGTAACATTGGTGGTACCACCCTAATTCTTCCCCATCATTAGCCGATTATACCATTTTAAAAAATAATTTTAAAGTGATTGGTGGAATTGATTTGTATTTTTAGAAACATATTTGTATTTGTAAATGTGGGTAAGGAAAATTGTTTTTGGTGTGGCTTGATATATTAACGATATTGGTAATTTTTTAAATTAGAGTTTGACAAGAAAAGCTAAAAATAGTGAAAAAAAAAAAAAGTTGTTTGTGGTGTGCATGAGAAGTTGGTACCGGTTTGAAATTTTTTTTTTTAAAATTAGCACTGAAAATAAATTTTTTATGGGCGCCACTTGATAGTGTGGTGGCTTTAAATCCCTACTAAAATCACTTCCCCAGTCAAAAATTATAAAATTTTGATTGTTTATGAGTATAAGAAAATGGAGAGAAAAAAGTAGTTAGAAATCAAGATTGAAGATGAACAATATTTGTTTTCCATTTTAGAATTTAAGTTTTTTTTTTTAACTCCAAAAGTTAAGTTTGAATTGACAAGGTTAGTTTATAATTATTTTTATGTATTTTTATTTTATTTTACTATTATATGTGATTATGTGAATATATATTGATAATTAATAGAATAATTATATTGTTTGATAAAAAGTTCTTTGTTGCTTTAAAATGGTATGAGTTGTTTTGATACAAACTAATATATTTTTTATTTTTAATTTATTTTACAGATTTAATATCGAAGATGAATAGTCAATTCTTTGTATACATTGATTTCGATGAGGTGATTTTTCAAACAAAAGTTGGTTGTATATTTGAAACGTGCCATCAAATAAGAATGAGCTTTAACAAGAGTGTAAAACTTGATGAAATCAAATAAAAGATTAGTGCAAAAATTGCTCGACGTTGTGGGAGGAGGATGTCTAGACCATTTTACAAATTTCTACTTTTGTCAAATTCGTGCAAATATAGAGAGATGGAACTTGTAAAGGAGGATGACCTGGAGGCTATGATTGCACTCTATTGCTCGTCTAGTAACATTGAACCAGTTGAGTTATTCGCTGAGTTAGCGGATGTTGAGCCCATACAAAATGTAACTGCATTAAATCAACAATATGGAGTTCATGATCCGTATAGAGAGGTTCCGAGAGTGACTGTTGATAGGCGATCTTCTGTACACAGGTTTGACTCTGATCTGAATGTTGGGTGGGTAGAACCGTGTGACTATGGAATGACATCGACATGTGGTGGCAATACGCACAATGCTCCTATTGTGTATAAGAACCCTAATACGAATTCCTGTTTACAAAACAACCATTGGTGATTGGTATTGATGTATATGGTGAAGAAAGACTCGATAATGATAGTGGTTTTGATCACCAAGGTAAAGATTTTAGTGACCCCGATCTCGATGAGGTTTTAGATGATATTAACCATGAAGACGTAGGTAATGATCATAATGTTTACACCCCTCCGCTTGAGAAATCGACTTGCGGCATTATTATATAGAATGATCCTTTAGCCCACATTTTGAGAGTAGATCTTGATGTTGCACATGCATCTGAGTTTCCTGAATACCCAGATATAATGCCTTCCCGTATGTTGACACTAGATCCTGAATCGGAAGATTTGGCTATAGGTCAACTATTCCTAAAGAATGAGGAATGTGTGTTTGACATTAAGAAGTATAGCATGAAAGTATTGGGACTACAAAGTCGTTGTATCTAAATCGACATTATATATTAAGGAATGTTGGAGGTTTGCAGAAGGTTCAAACTGGCGGGTACGAGCTGCATCGATGCAGAGGTCGCAATTGTGGGAGATTCAAAAATATATGGGTGACCTGCCACCAAACGAGGTAGAGTTTTGGTACATTTCAGCACTTTAAGGGCTTGTTTTCTAGGCATTTTATGATTAATTATGTTATTTTCAGTACTAGTAGCTTAAGTATAAAAATAAGCGTTTTTTATGCATAAATTGATGTTTATTGACCCTATTATGCCAATTCGGGCTTTAGGCAGTTATAATGTGTCCAATTGAGTGTCCAGGATGATTATTTAGTGGCCTAAGAGCCTCATGGATGACACCCAAGTGGAGCGCGAGTTCTCAAGACGCAACACGTGAAGCCAGAAGATCAATTGCCAATGTTGATGTCATGGAGAGCAAGCACCGAGAAGGCTAAAATTGTTCGTACAATTTATATATTCCGAGATTAGGGCTTCCAATTGACCTAGTTAAGGGTTCTAAATGTCTCTATAAATAAAGGCTATTCCTAAGCTGGAAAAGGCCGATTAAGAGCCGTAGTAGTAGATTTATGTTTCTATTACATTATTATTTCAATTCCAAAAACTCTTTGTTCTTTTTGGCTAGGTTTGGTTTGAACCTAAGTCTTTTCTTTGAAGTATTTAGTTTTATTTCATTGTTTTTATTCAAACATCGAAGATCAGTTAACGCTTTCGAGTTTACGCAACATCAAGCACATCCGATTACATCGACTGAGAAAATTCTCACCCTTTTCTTATTTAGTTTATTTGTGTTCTTTTGCATGTTTAAATTAAACCTAAGAGTTATGACATCTAGATTGATGAGAGGCTAAATATTTAGGAAGATGAACGAGTGGATGTGAGAGTAGTTAACAGATGGATTAGGTTTTCCGAGAGAAATTAACTAGTGATAAATTATGTGTGCTTAAACCCTAAGAGTGACGACCCAAGGAAGTAATATAGGATAAGCGAGGTCGAGAGATAAGTTTACCGAGTAAATCATAACTTATCTCGGTGGGGTAAGTGAGGTCGAGAGATAAGTGAGTACTTGTCGATTAATTAATTAGTAGACGTTGAGAGGTAATACTAGTTAGTTAGTAGTTAATTCCAGCTAAAATCTAATTATGAAGTTAATTACGACATTGAGACGAGTTAATCTTCTGCTTGTTATTTTGATTTCATTATTTGATTATTTTTTTGTTTATTTAATTCAAATAATTTAGTTGCCATTGGTTGTCTATTTAATTGTTCATTGTAATACTTATTTTAATTATTACTATTTATACTTAATATTGTAAAAATATATTTTTGGTTTAATTCATCCTCCCTTGGGTACGATCCTTGGAATACTTACCAATATTTTGTTGTAACACAACTATATTATAATTTGACCTATGCACTTACGGACATTGCCGTTTTAATTTAATATATTTTGGTGTGGCATTTATACTCTAAACTATAACACATTTAGAGGCGGTCAAGTTTTTGGGGCCGTTGCTAGGGAGGTTTCGATATTAAATAAAAAAACTTTTAATTTCCGCAATCAATAAGATAATAGGAAAATTAAAATTTATAGATATGGTTTCCTTTATTTTATTTTCTAATTCTTGTCATTTATTTCCTTTTCTGTGCTAGGTCTTAGTGTTTGACTCGAAGCGGGAACATTCTAGTCAAGTCGTACCCTGATCCGAAACAACTTCTAAGGCATCACTATCAAGGAAGAAACGTAAATCAGTTGTAGTAATTGATCTACCTCGGGAAAATCCGATGTGTAACACTCCTAACCCGTATTCGTCGCCGGAATAGGGTTACAGGATATTACCGGAGTTTATAGAACAATTTTAGATAATTCATGTTAATTATTATTCATTTCCGAAAGTAGTCATATTGTCCCTTGAATGGACCTTCGAGGCCCAATATAAACATTGGAATCGAGTCTGGATTAAATTGGGAACTCAAAGAATTTTTCACAAAATTTCAAAAATTTTCCAAGATACAGGGCACACACACCCGTATGGTCAGGGCACACGCCCGTGTGATCATATGTCACACCAATGGCACAGGCCGTGCCCAATCCCGTGCAACTCCCTGACTTGTACCACACAGCCAGCTATACACCCGTGTGCTAGGCGGTGTGGATGATTTAATTTTCCAAAATTTAGTGCAGGTTTCACACGGCCAAGAAGCACGCCCGTATTTTAAACCGTGTAGCACACACGGCTGAGACACACGCCTGTGTGCTCAATTCTGAGCATTCTATTTCTCGAATTTAAAGTGCAGGGGACACACGGCCTAACCACATACCCATGTACCAAGCCGTGTGTCACACACGGTCTAGACATACGCCCGTGTGTCTACCCGTATGGACAAAATAAAGCCATTTCTAGCTTTATTTCTCACCCAAAACTTTGCCAATAACCTACACCAAAACTTGTATTCATAAACCAACTAATCCAAGCATTATAATCAAGCTAATTCTATCATTTAACATGATATATCATTATATGCACACCTATTTATAATCTTACATTGTTTTAGTCTATATGTTAAACATAATTTAATCAATCATACTTAACATATATGTAACTACCATAGTATAACCTTATAAGCATATTAAAACATACCGTTACTAGCCATTCCAATGACTAGATTACAGTCATCATTTTCAAGCCAACAGTGGCCAAGTTAACCTATACATGCCATTATACCAAAATAAGTCTACTATTTATACCGAAATAAGCTTGTGGATAGTGTGATGATGCTCCAACCGTTCACCAACCTTCGTGATCTTCCGAATACTATAAAACAGAGAAAAGTAAACCTAGTAAGCATATTATGCTTAGTAAGTTCGTATAACTGGAATTAAACTAACCAATCTCAGTTATTACAATTAAGTATATAATAACATGTTTCCATCAACTTGGCAAAATTGCCTAAACACATGCATTCAATCAAACATGTTAGTCACAAATTCTCATAAACGTTAAGAAGACATAAATGAGCTCATCTTGCTATATTCATTCAAGACATTATTCATTTCATCTCATAATTCTCATATTATGTCAAGTATACTCAAATAGTACACTCAAGGTGTACAATTTAATAGCCTGTCAATTCATATTCAGAAGTACCATTAAGGCACTTAATCAGGAAGCACACTCTCGAGTCACATATCATATAACAGGATTACCAGTCCAGGCTAAATCTTTTCTGTAACATATGTTCAGAAGAGCTCAACTAGGATTAACAGTCTAGGCTAAACCCTAATTATAACATATGCTTAGAAGAGCTCAATTAGGATTACCAGTCCAGGCTAAATCCTAATTGTAAGATATGCTCAAGAGGGATTATATCAGGATTACCCGTCCAGGATAAATCCCATCTGTAATGAGGTCAATAGGATTACTCGTCCGAGCTAAATCCCATTAGTAACAAATGCAGGACCTCATTCATTCCGGGAAATCGCATATATAAATCGAAATCCAATATTCAAACAGAATTTAACCCTTTTCAAACAATTTCAAGCATGTATTAAATTCTTATATTATGACATTCCAATAATTCACATAAATATAAATCACATTCTATACAAATATAACGTTCAATTCAACATATTTACGTGCTCAATTAAGTTACACAAACTTACCTCGACACTTGTTAGCGTATAAAGATCTACTAATCCAAAACTTTCTCCTTTCCTCGATCTAACTTTGAATTTGAGTTATCCAGATCTATATAAATGAATTTAATCATCAATTTCTCACATTTCATATTCATTTGAACTCAATTTACATCCTAGGCAAAATTACCATTTACCCCTAAACTTTTCATAAATTCCAATTTCGTCCCTAGGCTCGGAAAATGAAATTCATGCAATTTACTCCCTATTCCAAGCCTAAGCGAAATTTGAATATACAATTTAGTGCAAATGTAATCCATAAATTTCAGAATTTTTCTTCAATTTTCACAACTTTACAAATTAGTCCCTAAATCATGTTTTCATGAAAAACCACTTTGTAAAAGATGTTTACCTTTCAACAACCTTTCATATTCTACTCATCCATGACATAATTTCTATACTTTGATAACTTTTCAAAATAATTCCCCAAATAGATAAATTAAATTATCCCGGTTTCAAAAATATCAAAATTACTCAAAACGGGACTAGAAAACTTACCCAATTAAGCCAAGAAAACTTGTTTTCTCTTTCCTAGGGTTTCCATGGAATATTTGGGGAAGAGGATGATATAAAATGATAGTAACTATATTTTAATTATTTATCATCTTTTAATTATTTTTATTTCTAATTTAGTCCTTGCTCTTTTCTAATTTTTCCATGGATGAATCATCAAAAATATCTACTAACTTTTGATTAATGGTCTAATTACCATATAAGGACCTCAAATTTTGAATTCCATAGCTATTTACTAGAATTCAATTTTTGCATTTTATGCGATTTGGTCCTTCCCGTGATTAAGCACTAAATCGATAAAATTTTCTTATCAAAATTTTCACATGATATTTCTATCTAAATGCAAATCATGCAAAAATTTAAAAATAAATTTTCTTTTCGGTTCGGATTTGTGGTCCCAAAACCACTGTTCCGATTTCACTAAAAATGGGTTGTTATAACTCTCCCCGCTTAAGGTTTTTCGTCCTCGAAAATCTTACCAGTAAAAAGGTTTGGATATTTCTTTCTCATGGTATCCTTCGATTCCCAGGTAGCCTTTTCAATACCATGTCGTTGCCAAAGTAATTTTACCAAAGCTACCTTTTTATTTCTTAACTCTTTTGTTTCCTGAGCTAAAATTTTAATCGACTCTTCACCTGTATGTCATATCAGACTAAATTTCTACCTCTATCGGAGAAATAACATGTGGAGGATATGATCGATACTGTCGTAGCATAAACACATGATAAACATTATGAATTCGATCAAGTTCTGGCGGTAAAGTTAACCGATGCGCAACAGGTCCAATTCTTTCTATGATTTCATAAGGACCAATGAACCGTGGACTCAATTCCCCTTTACGGCCAAATCGAATAACTTTCTTCCAAGGTGACACTTTCAAGAATACCTTGTCACTGACTTGAAATTCTATTTCTTTCCGTTTAAGATCAGCATAAGACTTTTGACGATCTGAAGCTGCTTTCAAACTGTCCCGAACTACTTTCACTTTTTCTTCAGTTTCATAGACTAAATTAACTCCATGTAACTTTTTCTCACCGAGTTCTGTCCAATATAATGGAGTTCTGCATTTGCAGCCATACAGAGCTTCATATGGTGCCATTTTGATACTGAACTAGTAACAATTATTATAAGCAAATTCAACCAAAGGCAAATACTTTTCCCAATTACCTTCAAATTCAAGTACACAACATTGAAGCATATCTTCCAAAATATGTATTACACGTTCAGATTGACCATCTGTCTAAGGATGGAATGCAGTACTGAAATGTAACTGTGTACCTAGAGATTCTTGCAATTTGCTCCAGAATCGGGATGTAAATCGAGGACCTCTGTCTAAAATAATGGAGATAGGTACTCCATGCAATCTAACAATATCAGAGAAATATAATCCAGCCAATCTATCCAAAGAAAAATCCATATGTACCAAAATAAAGTGTGCAGGCTTTGTCAATCGATCGAGAATTACCCAAATGACATCTTTCTTCTTTGGAGGTAAGGGTAATCCCGATACAAAGTTCATGGTAATTCTTTCCCATTTCCGTTATGGTATTGTAACTGGCTATAATAATCCAGAAGGCAACTGATGTTCAGCTTTTACTTGCTGACATATTAAACATTTAGATACAAAATCAGAAATATCTCATTTCATTCCTGGCCACTAGTACATCTTTTTCAGGTCATCGTACATTTTATTACTTCCCGGATGAACAGACATAGCACCATTATGGGCTTCATTCACAATTTCTGTACTAGTTCTTGATTCTTTGGCACACATATTCTGCCTCTGAATAACAGAAAACCATCAGTGTCGATCTAAAATTATGAATCAGAAGTTGATTCACACTGTATCCGTTTCACTTGTAATTTACTATCATCTTGCTGAGCTTCAGAAATCTACTGCAAGAACATCAGTCTAGCTTTTAACTCAGCTATAATTGAACATTCATCTGATAACATCAATCGAGTATTCATAGCTTGCAAGGAAAACAAGGATTTTCTACTCAGAGCATCAGCAACCACATTGGCTTTTCCTAGATGGTAGTCAATAACTAGATCATAATCTTTCAATATCTCAAGCCACCTGCGCTGTCTCAAATTCAAATCTTTCTGTGACATCAAATACTTCAAAATTTTATGATCAGTGAATATGTGACATTTTTCACCAAACAAATAATGTTGCCATATTTTTAGTGCAAATACAATTGTTGCTAATTCAAGATAATGTATCGAGTAATTTCTTGCATGTGGTTTTAGCTGTTTTGAAGTATAGGCTATTACTTTACCTTCTTGCATCAAAACATAGCCTTAACCATTTAACGATGCATCACTATAAATTACAAATTCCTTACCCGATTCAGGATGAACTAACACAGGTGCTTCTGTCAATAAGGCTTTCAACCTATCAAAACTGTAACATCCGGGATTTAGGGGTCTTGCATTTTATCTCGTATCTGTGTGTCTTGTGTGTTGCATGACTGTTGAGTGTGTTTGGGGGCTTCGGGAAACCTTACGGTTAGGAAGGAGCCTTAGTGAAAATTTTTGGTTTGAAGTCTTTAGGAGAGAGCTAGTGGAGCTAGGCCTTAGGGGATTTAATGTGGTGATTATGGACACAAGAAGTGAAGTGGTGAAGTGGCTAGGAAATGCCACCTAGCATGATGAGTGGTGGCATCACAAGGGAAGCTGAGGGAGAGGGTTCGAATCTTGGAGGTAGCAACAAGGGAGCTTTATTTTTATTTTGTTTTGGCTCAGGTAAGGAGGGTGTTGGACAACAATCAAACTCTGGAAGGATGGAGTGGAAGACTTGGTCAAGTTATTCAAATGAGTGGTGGAGAGTTATTTGTGGAGTTTGAATGATTCAAACTCATTTGAATGGGTGATGTAGAGGGAATTAAAGAGAGAATCGTGGGGGGTGTTGGCTAGGTGGGTGTTAGCCGAATTCTTGAGGGGTTGAGAGGAGGGGGAGTATTTGGTTTTGAGTTTAAGGGGAGGGTGCCGAAATTTGGTACTAGGGTGTAGTGGTCATTTTTCGGCATTTGGTTTGTGCTTTTCATTTTTGTTTTAGTTTTGCTCTCATCCTCTCTTGTGCTGAAAATCACTTAGCTCTTCAACTCTTTTCTCTCTTTTGACTCATAGCCGAAATCTAGAAGACCATTAGGGCTTCTTATCTTCAAAAGCCGAAAGTATCACATTCTTTTCTCCCTTTGTCATTTTTAAGTTTCCATTTTCTTTCTTGAAGCCTTTCTAGCCGTATCTTTTGCTTTGAATTAGGGTGTCCTTCTTTTTCTTTCTATTCACTCTCTAAAAGCCAAAATATACCCTTCATTTTTCCCCATAGCCGAAATCTCTTAAACCTCAATTCCCTCTCTTTCTTGTTTCACCGATTACTCTACTTTCAAAAGCCGAACCTCTTACCAAGCTTCTCTCATTTTGTTTTACCATCTTCACTTGATTGCCTTCCAAGCTGAATTTCATCTCTCCATATCTCATCTCTTGGCCGAATCATTCAAAGCCAATATCTCTGTGGTGGTGACTCTGTTGCGTGCGTTGATCTCTTGAGGAAATGCTATCATTCGTCTTTTATCATCTCTTTCAAACGTTCGTAGGGAGTGGTGGTAAGGGTTCACTTTTTCTTTAATTTATCTAAGGTTTCTCTTGAGATTGTGGAACCAAAAGCCTAACTCTACTTTTGTGTGTGGCCGAATCCTTGGAGGGCTTGATTTCAGATCTTCTGTTTGAAGCTAGCGTTAGGGGCGTTAAGGGTCTTTCGGGATTTGATCAATCAAGGTAAGAAGGTTATAACATTCGGCCGAAGGCCACTTCTTCTGACCATAAGTGTTAAGGCCGAATCTAATGTGGTTTATGTAGGGATTTCAACAACCTTTAAGTTCAAGTGAGTAGTCTTCGGGATTTGAGTTGACTTTGGTAAGGGTGTTCTTTCATCAAGTATTCTTTTGGTTTCCGATATGGTTTTATTCAACGTGTTAACCCGGGTCTTCTGACCAAGATTTTATTTGATGGAATCGAGTACCAGTCAATTGAATGGAGGGGTTGGACACGTAGTCCTTACCCCTAAGTTCAAGAAGCGATCAGTTTCAGCGGTTTGGGATTGGCCACCGGGCTATGGGCCAGCGTCTGAAAAGGATAAGCAGATCGCTGTTGTCTCTTCGAGTGGGGACGTTAGGGAGATCGATAGTCTAGTTCTTTAGGTTTTCAGGTGTGTAATTATCGCACTGTTTCCTTAGCTGCTTTAATTAAATATATGTATTATGTGTGGTAGCTGAAATAGTGGCTACGGTGGTGTTGTTACCTACAATGGATAAGCTGGTAAATCATGTTAGTAAACTACCTACATTGAAACTGAGGATAAATGATTGTGGATGCAGGTAAGCATGTTGTATATATGTATATGGATGTGCTCATATTCTATTATATTGCCATTTCATCATATTATGCTGCATGTGCATGGGGTTTGGGATATACTGATTAAAGGGGAAGTGTATATTCATATGTGTGTGACTCTGTCACGATTAATGATGGCCTTGAGCCTCATTGTGTATTGGATAGATGTACGGGTGGTGTGTAGCGGATGGATACTAGGTTGGGTTGGGCTAACATATTGCATTTCGGATTTGAGCATGGTATGCTGGTATGTTGTGGATGTGGGCCTAAGCCCATTAGTGGAAACTGTGTTGTATAATTGCACACTGAGTCTGGTGACTCACCCTATTTTTCTAAAAAACAATGCAGGTAACACATGATTCGTTAGACCGGATCGGAGGGGATTCGAGGTGGCCATGCAGAAGTTGGTTTCATAACTTTATTCATGAACTGCTAGTTTTTATTTTGGATATTTTCATTATGTTCATTCGAGGTGGCCTCTCTAAACATTTCGGGACTTCATGGTTTATGTTGGATTTTATCTTTGATTATTTTTGAAATGTGACATTAAAATATATATTTTTTAACACGGGGACATAAAATGAAGTTTTCACCATTTAAAAACAATCGTTTTTCCTTCACAAAACCAGCACAAATAACGAATTGCATTTTATACAACTTGAAAGTTTTCATTCATCGATAAAACCGCTATTTTTAACAACCACACCTGAAAAGATAGGTTTTTCCCCAAATCTAAAGTATGATTTCACTAATAAAACTAGAACTCCTTTTCACCTCTTTCCCGTAACATTCTGGATTCGGCAGTGGTGTTTTGGGCCGATTGGGGTGTTACAAAAACTCTGTTGACATTTATCAGACCACTCGAACTTCACATCTTTTTGCAACAATCAAGTCATTGGAGAAGTTATCATTGAAAATCCTTTTACAAACCTCCGATAATATCCAGCAAGTCCCAGAAATCTTCAGACTTCAGACACATTCTTCGATGGTTTCCAATTGACAACAACTGAAATTTTACTTGGATCTACTTGAATATTGTAACAGCCCAATTTTGGGGCTAGTCGAAACAGTGGGTTCGGGACCACTAATCTGAGGTTGAATAAAATTATTTTAGTATTATTTTATGTGTTATAGCATAAATATATGACTACATGAAAATTTTGGTCCTTTAATTTTAGCAATTGTACGTTTAGCTGTGAAAAAGGACTACATCGCATAAAGTGCGAAAGTTCTATTATGCAAAGTAGAGGTGTCTAATAGCTATAGAATATTAAATTGGAGGTCTTTAAAGTGCAATTAGGCCATTGAGAGGGTGTGGCCAGCCATATAGACTAGGGAGACAAGGGCATTAAATTTTGGTCAAATTTGGTGATATTAGGTAATGAAAATGAATAAAATAAGATGAATAAAAGAGATGTTATCTTTTACTATTCACCTTTCTTCTTCCACCAAAAATTGAAGAGGAAATAGAGGTTATTGGAGCTTAAACTTTCAGCCAAGCTATCTCCTTGCAAGTAAGTGATTTTAGGGGTCTTTCTTGATGATTTTTGTATTTTTGGAACCCCCAAAGCTTAAGCTAGCTAATGGGGGGACTAATTTGCAATATGGTTGCAAGTTTAGGGAATTTACATGAGAGTATCCATGATGTTTGCTGAGTTTTTATGGAAGAAAATGGATGTTAGTGAGTCAAGAAAAAACTTTTGTGAAAGGTGTTACATTGAAAACACCTAAATGGGACTAAGTTGTAAAAGTTGAAATTGTGTAATAAATGCATGAAATAGTTGGAATTATGAGTAGTTGTAAGAGTAATAAATGTTCAGCTAGGCTTGTTTAATGAGAAAATGTGATGAAAAATGATTTATGAGCCTAGAGGCAAAATCGTAATTTTGCCATAGTACAAGGGCAAAATGGTCATTTTTGCCTAAGTAGAGATTATGATGTATTATGATTATAAAATGATTGAATGAGTGAATTTTTGTTACTATAGACCAAGAAGAGCGTGTAATCAACCTTAATCGGGGAAAAGGCAAGGTTTCGGATTAAACCACAAATTAAAACATTTTGCACCGAGGTAAGTTTATGTGTAAATGTTACATATCGAATATATATATGTTGTTACTTATTTGTGCATTGTATGAATGAGATCATTTATGATTGAGATGGATTGAGTTTGATAATTAATGAGTAATTTCTGTATGAATCTTGGAATTGATGTGTAGGTGCGGAAATAATATCTGTACTTATTCTTTTAGTGGGCTGTGTGCGATACCACCTTGTTACACATTCACGATGGGCTATATGCGATACCATCGTGTGTATTATCATTTGGTGGACTATGTGCGATACCACTGTAAATATTCTTGTTGGTGGGCTATGTACGACACCACCCTATTATATATTAATGGTGGGCTATGTGTGATACCACTAATTTATAGATAAATGGTGGGCTTTGTGCGAAACCACCGAGTGTTTAGCATTATTTCAAATGATTCATTGAGAAATTGTTCAAGTGTTGTATCATGTGACTTTGTGGTGATAAGTGCAGGGATGTATGTTAATAAATGTGAGCATTGTGCTTGTAAAATGGTTTGAATGTGGTAAGAGATGAAATGAGTAAGCATGATTATGGAATGTGGATTGTTCTTGCTTAGTATGTAATGCTATTTATTGATTAGCATAAGTTATGATGTTTATTGTTTACATGTAAACTTACTAAGCTTAAAGCTTACTCCCTTTCTTTTCCCTTGTTTTATAGTGTCAAAGAGCCGGTTCAGGATACAAAGTTAACCAGAAGATTACCCACACTATCATCTCATCTCAGTATATCTAGAATTGGCATTTTAAGTATGGCATGTATAAGGGCTAGACTAGAGGAAATGTTTTGTTGTTTTGGCCAAGTGTGTGTTGGCTCCTTTAAAGATGAATTCTTTTGTACATAGCCATAGTTGATGGCTTATTATTACTAATTTATGAAAAGGTAAGGTTATTCATGAATGTGTATGTTGCATAATTGAGTAGCTTAGTGATTGGTTGAATGGATTTATGTTGTGTGAGGTAGGGTGATAAAAAGAGCTTGGCAAATAGCCTTGTTCTTATTCTCACAGGTAGACACACGGGCCTGTGTCTAGGCCGTATGTGACACATGGTCAGTCTCATGGGTGTGTGACCGGGCCATGTGTCTCCTGCATGTCAAGGTTGCAAGTCAGTGTCAACCATGGGCTAGCCACACGGGCGTGTGCCTAGGCCGTGTGACACTTAAAAGGCTGCTGACGTTACAAACAAAATACCTAGGTTTTTATACACGGGTGAGGACACAGGCGTGTCTAGGCCGTGTGGAGCACACGGGCCAAGAACACGGGCATGTGTCCGGCTTTGTGAAAACCCTTGTAGGTTTGAAATGAAAATAAATCCCATACGGGCTAGGGACATGGGCGTTTGTGACCACACGACCTGCCCACACGGGCGTGTCTCATTTCACACGGGCATGTGGCCCCTATTTAGACAAAAATTTTGAAGTGCACAAAAGTTACCGATTGGGTTCCGAAACCCTATATATGCATGTTTAAGGCCTCTAGGCCCTTAATGAGAATGTTTTGATTGTGAAATAGATATTTTAAGTTGGAATGAAATTATATAGCCCAAAGTTGTATGTCTAGGAGAGTTAGGTCCGGTAATGCCTCGTACCCAGTTTCGGCGTAGAATACAGGTAAGGGGTGTTACAAATACCCTCTACAGATACAATATATCCAAAAAAACCAACTTCCTGTAGCCAAAATTCGCATTTACTGAATTTGGCATAGAATTGCTTTTCACACAATGTTTGGAACACTATTCTCAAATGATTAGCATGTTCATTTTCATCTCAAGAATAAAGCAAAATATCATCAATAAATACCACCACAAACCTGTCTAAATAAGGTCTAAAAATTCTGTTCATTAGATCCATAAACACTGCAGGTGCATTTATCAAACCAAATGTGTAGCGTCCCAAATTTGGGCCTAGTAGAATTGGGCTTATTGGGCTTTGGGCTTTGGGTCTAAGAAAATTTTTAAGTGAGCGAGAAAATGACAATTGGCATGTGGGCTTTGAGGGTTAATAAATTTAGAGTGTCTAGGGGTGTTGGAGATGTCATGGGATCAAGTAAGTGTATAGGAAAAATTTTGGTTTAAGCCCCAAGGGAACTGTGACTTCAGTTAGTAGGCCTTTTAAATAAATGAAGAAGAAAAATGGCACAAAAGAGCTTGTGGTGTAGTGGCAAAGTGGCGCCACTTAGGGAGCAGGGCGGTGGCGTCATTAGCAGGCAAGGGAGTCCAAGGTTTGAGTAGTGGCATGGTATTTTATTGGAGTGTTTATTTTGCAGATTGGACGGCCAAAGTTTGTGTTGGATTTGAACTCTTGCAATGGAGAGTTTGAATTGGTCTTGTGAGATGGTTGTGGAGGAATTTTAGGATGAGATTGAGGAGTTATCAGGGAGAAAAGTTAGGAGCTGAGAAGTGTGAAGAGTTGGTGCCGAATGGGACTTTGGGGGAAGGTAGTTTTGGTTTTTGGCTATAAAAGGGAATGCCGAATTCCTTTGAGAGGTTCATTGGGTTTTCCATTACTTTTCTTTTCTCCCCCTCATTCTGTTTCTTTCGTTGCCGAATTCTTCCATTGCCGAAAAACCATGATTCCTTTTTGTCCAAATCCCTATTGGTGTTGCGTTCTTCTTCTTTCTCTGAAAGCCAAATACTCCCTTATAATCGAATAGCCCTATCTTTTTGCCGATTCCTTGTTTTTTTTCCTCCATCACAAATTGGTTGCTGCTATCTACTCTTAATCAAGTTTTAATAGCCGGATCTCATTCAGTAGCTATCTAGGCCGCAGGATCAAAGGTTGGATTCGGTAAGTACTTAGTCAACCTCCTTTAGTGTGTTTTGGTAAAAGCCAGAGGGCTATCTAACTCTTCCTTATCGTTAACCTTGTATTAAAAAGGGTAGGGTTCAAAGATCGCAAGCGTGGTAAGGATCGCTAACAAGTGGTAAGTGTACTCGTCTCAATTGTGGATTAGTAAGTGGGCAAATGTAAGTGTGGCTTATAGAGGTGACTTGTGTGGAATATGAGTCACTTTATTTTTGATAGTATATGTGTGGTGCAGATCTAGGGGATATTCGTGAATAGTAGCTAAGAAAGGGCTACTAGAACTGGTGGCACACGGTAAGGTTATTGTAAGGCTTCAGTTTTTGGGTAAATATTATGGTTAAATGTGTGATTGATTGGAGATTGGTATTGGTTGTAGGTTCAAGGCTGGGGATAGTGTAGCACGTCGCATTAACCAGGTGTGTACATATGCTTCACACACGACAAATCGGCAAAAGCCGAAATCCCAAAAACCTGGAATGCTAAAAAGCTGAAAAGCTGAAAGGTTGGCGCCGACAACCACACGAGCGTGTGAACATTCGTGTGGGAACATTGATACGATTATCGGGGCCAAGAGAGTGATCTCATAGTCTCGGGCCACTATTTGGCCGACCGGGCCAGACGGGGCTAAATGGGCCTACCGAGCTCGTGGGCCCAAATCGACAAGAGTTGATATGTGGAATTGAATGATGGATTGATATGAATGGTTGTATGATTTGATTTTGATTGGGCCTAGTGGGCTACATAAACATGATTGGGCTTAATGAGCTATATGGACATGATTAGCCTTAGTGGGCCTTATGAGATTTTAGAAATGCATGCTAGGGTTTTAATGGACTCTAGGCCTAGTTCTGATAAATTCTTAAATAGCATAAAACTTAATTTAATAATCAAACATGTCTGTGTACAAGTCGCTAGGTTAGAGTGTGGCAATAGACATATGCATGTTTAGGATTGGATCTAGGGAGAGCTTGGTACTTAAGCGGTCCCAGTGACCCATCTCCTCTTCTTTGGGGTCCTACCTGGTGTATAGTGTCTGTTCACTTTAGCCGCAAGGACTTGTTGATAGGCCAAAGTTCATAACTAAAACTCGAGATGAAAGAAATTACGAAAATACCCCTGTTGATACGAGCACGTTCCATGTCAAGTCGAGCTCGAGTCATGATCTGTTGATGCTACCTCGTGGCCCTATCACTAGAGCTCGATCTAAGCTATTCAAAGACGCCATCAGAGTTTTGGTCTAGCAAGTGTGGAAAGATAATGAAGCTAACTTACTTGGACGAGAGGAGGGACCAATGTTGGAGCATTTTCGCAATGTTTTACAAGCTCAACCAGCAACCTATGAGCTCGGTTCTAGCTCGTGCTAAGTTTCGACTAAGTTCAACGAGCTTAATTGGCCATTCGGCCTTAAGCTAAATAAATTAGTTGGAATTTTTTTTAAAATAAATTTGGATAAATTTAATTTCCTTTAATTAATTTGCTGTTATTAAATAAGGTTTTAAGTTGTTCTTAAATCTAGCATATTTACTTGGAAATTAAAGTTGTTTAGCCAAAACTAGTATTTAATGTTGTCCTAAGCTTCAGTCGATTTTTATTAGCTGTTAAATAGCTTAGATTTAATTTGTGTCAGCTCAATTTAATGTCTTAATGTGATCTTTAATTGCTGGAATTAATTAGCTAAGTTAATGAACTTAATTTGCTTGTAGGTGCATGTAAAAGGGACGGCACAAGGAGATTAATGGGCAGCAGCAATTACTTTCATTTAAGGTGATGTTTTGATTAGCTCAATAGTTTTCTATAGCTGCCGTTTCAACTTCCCAAGGTGCCCATTCAGCTCACCGAAGTTAATGCAAGAAGGTCAAACCATCAGCAGCAACTTGAGCTAAAAAGTCAGCCATTAAAGCTGGAATTTAAGGAGGAATTTAAGGGCATTCATGCATGCTTGGTTGAAAAATGAAGAGTCATTCAATTATCTTTCTTTCCTTGATGATTTGGCTGCACCTTGGTGATTTAAAAGCTGCCTCTTGAGCTCCCATTCAGCCAATGTGGACTTGGAACTTGAAGAGTTTTCCTATCTAGAATTTTCAAGTTAATGCTAGTATTAATTTTGCTTAGTCATTAAGGCTAGAAGATGACCATTCGTCTAGCTCAAGCAACTATAAATAGTTGGCCATTTTATTTTGTAAGGGACTATTTGCCAAATTTTATATCGTTATTAAGCTGAATTTGCGAGAGCAATTTCTCCTATTTCGTTCTTACGATTTGTTGGCTTATCTAGGAGTCTAGTGGCGTCAACCATCCTTCGTTCAATCCCGATACCAAGGTTCCTATCGTACATCGATAGTGGGTCGAGGTCCGTAAAACAACTAAAATCGAAAACCTTTAGAAACGTATAAGTAATCAGGTCAATACCTTTCTCGGTATTGGTTCTTACTTGTTTCCTAAAGTCTTAAACTGAAACCCGAATACTCTTTCATCCTTAAACCGAAACCCAAGCCTTATTTTCCTTTTTAAACCGAAATCCGAGCCATATATTCTTCCCTAACTTCGAAACATATCCTAATCCGAAACCATCCTAAGCTAATACAGAATCCAACTCATTTTGTCAACTCAATTCTTACAACTTATCCGAACTTCATCGAAATTTCTTTCTTTCTTTGATTCTCTGGTTTACGATCGAACTCCAAGTATACATCTCATTTTCTCCTCGAGACCAGGATCGTATCACCTGTAAGGTAGATTTACAAAAATACCCCTGGGTAGTGAAATGTCTAAAATACCCCTAGGTGCTTAATGTGTGAAAATCTGTATGTTGTATTCATGAGATATATGTTGCACTTGGGTGGGTTTGATGATATGGAGGAAGATATGTGAGGATCGCATAGTCGCTTGACGACCGTGGATCCACCGGGCTTTAAGCCCATTATATGTTTAGCAGCCTTGCTGCAATGTTTGAGTTGTGCCGTTGTTGGTGCTACCTTTAGAGTGCAGGGATGGGTGGGTTGATATTTATATCCCCACAGGAGTGTAGGGTTGGAAGGGAAATAAAGTGCAGGGTTGGATTTCGGATGGGAGAATTGCATTCATGTGATACTGATGTGATATGAGGTCGTTGTGTGCAAAGGCCCAAGACCATCGATTTTGATAGAGCTTAGGCCCAATGTGATAATCGCATGTTGGTTGGATTACCAAGGGTCGTACACACTGAGTTTCGAAACTCACACCTTTTTTTAATGTTTCAGGTGACTCTCAATAGACGGCTCGACATGGAAGAGGACTCGGAGGTGGCCACACTACAAGCTACTTAGAAGTTCTTAATTAGTTTCGAATGACTTTATTTTAATTACTTTATTATCATTGGGTTGTAATAAGGCCTTGTATCTCCAATTTGACTTTACATTTGGGTTTTATTATTGTTTCAACTGCCTAATTATTAAACTTAAATAAATTTCTAAAGTTTAACATGGTTTTCGAAATAACTGTAACATATGGACGTTTTCTTGGGCTTTTATCATAACTTAACAAGTTTCAAGGATTTTGGGTTTCCAAATCTTAAACTTAAGTTTTTAACTATGCAAATTTCTTACTGAACATAAATTTAACTAAACAAAGTCGTTTTGGAATTATCCCTTTGATGTGACATCACTGGATTCGGCCATAACGTCTGGGCCGGGTCGGGGGTGTTACAAAATGGCATCACAATAAACTCATAGTGTCCATACCTAGTTCTAAAAGCTATCTTTGGCACATCTGAATCTTTTACCCGTAACTGATAGTAACCAGACGGAGATTAATCTTTGAAAATACAATGGCACCTTTCAACTGATCAAATAAATCACCAATTTGAGGCAATGGGTATTTGTTTTTTATTGTAACTTTGTTAAGATGTCTGTAATCAATGCACAGCCTCAACGATCCATCCTTCTTCTTTACAAACAGAACGGGTGCACCCCAAGGTGAGAAACTAGGACGAGCAAAGCCTCTGTTAATCAACTCTTGCAACATTGCTTTCAACTCCTTTAATTCAGTAGGAGCCCTTCTGTATGGTGCTATGGATATAAGTGTTGTTCCCGGGACAAGATCTATAGAGAATTCCACTTCTCTAACTGGTAGTAAACCAGACAATTCTTCCAGAAATACATTAGGAAATTCACATACAACCGACACTAACTGAATCTTTGACTCTGATGCTTTAGTGTCCAACACATATGCAAGATAAGCATCATAATCCTTTCTGACATATTTATGTGCTGATATTGCTGAATTCACATTAGATAACCCATCTAATTTATTAGATTCAACATGGAGTAACTCACCGTTCTGACATTTCAACCAAATATATTTCTATTTACAATTCACCACTATATCATGTTGAGTTAACCACTCCATTCCCAAAATCACATCAAATTCATCAAATGGAAATAGCATCAAATCAGCCGAAAAATGATAACCCTTTACCATCAATGGACATTTTTTACAGACCTTATCCATCATAACATATTGGCTCAAGGGATTTGAAACTTTAACCACAAATTCAATAAATTCAACAGGTAAAGTTTTAACAGACACTAAATTTTGTGCATATGTATGAATGTGTGGAACCAGGATCAATCAAAGCAGTAATATCAGTATCAAGTAGAGAAAATGTACCAGTAATGACTTCTGGTGCAGAGGCATCTTCACTAGCACGAATGGCATATGTCCTTGCGGTGCTCGTGCCTCAGATTTAACTATTGTATCATTTGTAGTATCTCGACTACCACTAACATTTTCGGGGTGACGAGTTGGTCTGCCTCTCGAAATAGGATTACTCGGCTTTGGAACATGCTCAATTTCTTTTTTAACCCTTTTTGGACAATCTCTACGAAAATGGTCAAGGGAACCACATCCATAACAAGCCCCGTGTAACACCCCTTACCTGAGACCTTTGCCGGAGTCGAGTATGTGGCATTACTAGCCTTGACTACTAAATCAGGGCATAAAAATTTAAAACTGTCCAACTGCATCATGCTGACTAAAATGACCATAACTCGAGTTACAAAACTCAAAATTTAGATCCGTAAATTTTCTTTGAAACTAGACTCATATAAATTTTTACCATAATTTTTCCAGAATTTTTCATATGGCCAATTAGTACAGTTTATTCATCAAAGTTTCCCCTATTTCACTGTTTGATGATTCTGACCTATCTTTACAAAAACTCAGTTATCTCATTGTACAAAATTTCAATAATGTTCTTGATTATTCCAATCAAAAATATACTCCTTAAGGATTCTAAGCATATAAACTATGCTCCATGATTATTTTTGTACAATTTTTAACAATTTTTCCAAGACAGAACAGGGAATCACGAATTCATTCAGAACAAGTCTCACTAAAATTTAAATATCTTATAATATAAAATTCCTTTGCCTATTCTGTTTCTTTCATATAAAAAAGACACAATAAGCTTTAATTCTATATCCTATTCACTTTCTAATTCAATTTATCCTATTTTTGGTGATTTTTCAAAATCACATCACTGCTGCTAACTAAAAACTATTTCATTGCAAAATATGTTTAACTAGTTTATAACCGAATATACCCACATACAACTCATACTGTCCATGCATTTTAATCATTTATGCAAATTAATTTATACCTAATTCAAAGGTTCATTCCGTAAACATACATTTCCTTATCAAAACGATTAAACTTTGATTAAAAAGCACAAACATTACCAACATAAACCGACATTTGTATCAAAAGCACAAAAAGCATACTTAACTAAAAATTTAGCCATATTCGCATGGCTATTATATACATGAACCAAAAGTTTTCATCAAAACAAAGACAAAGTCTTTCCTATACATGCCTTCATTCGAAAACCAAAATGAAAGAGTACCAAAATTGTTTGATAGTGTGGACGACTTTCTGAACGATCCCGACAAGCTTGTAGCTCACACCTAATCTATAAAACAGAGGAAACATTTTGCAGAAATAAGCTTACTAGCTTAGTAAGTCCTAAGCTCCTAATAATATAACATTCGAACATTTAACATTTAAATTAAGAATAATTCAGCTTGTATACTTGTAATCACAATTATTTTCAAGCTTTCAATTCCATACTTATATAACATATAAATTCATAGAACAATTTCTCTTTAGCCGAATGCTTATATAATCAAAATATTTACTCATAATCCAACCTTTCAAAACCAAAATGTCATTATATAACCAAACGTATAACCATTCATATACTTAAAGCTCAATTTCTATAATATAGCATTACATACACAAACTATCCATGTGGCCGAATATACCCGGTCTTGCATATACAATTAAAAAGACCAAAACCACAATATTCATATCATTCATTCATAAAACCGAGAACACATATTATAATCATATATATATAAACTTCATTTGTAACATATACAATTTGTAATAAATAACTGAGTTACTTGCTTACCTTACTTTAAATAGGTAAGAAGTTAATTCATACCTTACATGCTTACCTGAGCCATTAACTCGATAAATTAGCTTTAATTTACTTTGAACAAAATTCGGTTTCTCTTTTGTGAAACACATCACCGGCATCAAGCCTGCTAGGCGTAAAAGCCCGATAAGTGACACCGGCACAGAGCCTGCTAGGCGTAATAGCCCGATAAGTAACACTGGCACAAAGCCTCGGTTGTCGATAGATTCGAAATTTCCAGCTATTCGTTTAGTTTAGCTTTTCCTCGCTCCAAATTCTTCTCCTTTTGTTCTTGATCTTACTACTACATGCATGGCCGAAACAATGGAGGTTTCAAGCTTTCTTTTCTTCTTTCAAATAGAATCGGTGAAGAAGATGGGGAGAAGGAGAGAAAATAGAATAATAATAAAAAAATACTTCTTTTTGTTTAATTAATTAACATATTTTATAGCATGCTTATTATACAAATAATACTTTAGTTATAATATACTAAAAATATAATATTCATAGCATGCTTACCGTCCACTATATTATAAATGTGGGGAATTTGACATGCAAACCCTCCCATGCAAGAAACAATTCAATTTACCCCTTTCATTAGCTAATAATCGGCCATGAGAGAATGAAGAAGATAGTGGCCTTATTTTATGTTTTATTTAACATATACATTAACATTATTTCTTTATAAAAGTACTAACATAAGCATATAATAAAAATATAATTAAACTAACATATATATCTAGCTAACCTGGCCCATTGCCGTCCATCACTATGGTCAATGGGCTAATTGTCCTTTTAGGACACCCACTTAAAAAGCCACAAGCAATTTAGTACATTACACCTTAGCATGCAACTTTTTCGCTTTTCGCGATTAAATCCTTTTTATCAAATTAAGCAATTAAACGATAATATTTTTCTACGATATTTTCACACACATTAGTCCACATATAATAAACATAGAATATAATATCAAAATATTTCTTGGGCTCGGATTCGTGGTCCCGAAACCACCGTTCCGATTAGGGTCAATATTGATCTGTTACACCCTGCTTCTCAAGCGACATTCTTCAAAATGAAACTTATTACAGTGTGTACATTTCTGTTTGAGATTACCAACACTACCAACACTGGTTACAGATGGAGATGAAGACCTCGAGTTAGACCGTTGAGAGCCTCGTTCTTTTCCAGAATATCCCGTAAAGGTGATACACAATCATAATACTTCTTTAATTTCTTAGAAGCAGTTGATTGTGACTTACTCATAATTCTTTTACTAGAAATCTGAGCTTCTTTCAGCTTGTTTCTTTTCTTTACTCAATTCTCCAGCTTTGTGTGCTCGATCGGCCAGTACCACAAATTTTCATAATTCAAAGATTCCAATCAACAACTTGATGTCTTTATTTAAACCCTCTTCAATCGTTTGCACATATCAACTTCGGTTGGAACCCATTCTTTGGCATATTTTCTCAACTGAACAAATTCTCTTTCATATTCAGACACAGTCATATTTCCCTATTTGAGCTCTAAAAATTCTTTCTTTTTCTGATCTAGGAATCTCTGACTAACATACTTTTTTCTGAATTCATTTTGGAAGAATTTCCAGGTAATATTTTCTCTCGGTACCACATAAGTTATGGTATTCCACCAATGATAAGCTGTGTCTTTGAGTAAGGATACTGCACATTTCAGACATTCAGCGGGAGTACAAGATAATTCGTCTAAAACCCGATGGTATTTTCCAACCAAAACTCAGCTCTTTTCGGATCATCATCTGCGGTAGCTCTAAATTACTCTGCTCCATATTTACCAATTCTAGCGGGTTCAGCACCTTGTGGTATTTCAGGAACTGGGTGAGGAGCAGGTAGGTGAGGTTGTTGTACAGTAGGATTTTTTCTTATATACTGAGTGAACAATTCATTCATCATTTGAAAGAATGCTTCTTTTGCCTCTTCACTTTGGCCCTCAGATACATGCCTTTCACTACTAGTTGCAGCTCTTTGAATTGAAGCTGAAACATTGCTCTCAGCTTCCTCGAATTCAGCTCTAGCTTGGTTGGATGGCATTACTATATGAAAAACACATTTAAAATGGTTAGGAGATATCACACTATTACAAATTATATAATGGCATGTATAGCTAAACTTATACTTGCTACATTCAATCCAAGAATCGACTAAACTGTAGCTCTGATATCAATAAATGTAACACCCCTAACCCATATTCGTCGCCAGAATAGGGTTATAGAGTATTATCAGAGTTTACAAAACAATTTCAGATAATTCATGTTAATTATTATTCATTTCCGAAAGTAGTCATATTGTCCCTTAAATGGACCCTCGAGGCTTAATATAAACATTGAAATTGAATCGGGACTAAATCAGGAACTCAAAGAATTTTTCAAAAAATTTCAAAAATTTTCCAAGATACAGGGCACACACGCCCGTGTATTCAGGGCACACACCCGTGTGATCATATGACACACCCGTGTCACAGGCCGTGTCCGACCCAGTGTAACTCTCTGCCTTGTACCACACAGCCAGCCACACGCCCGTGTGTTAGGCCGTGTGGATAATTTAATTTTCTAGAATTAATTGCAGGTTTCACACGGCCAAGAAACACGCCCTTATTTTAGACCGTGTAGCACACACGACTTAGACACAAGCCCTTGTACTCAATTCTGAGCATTTTGTTTCTCGAATTTAAAGTGTAGGGGACACACGGCCTAACCACACGCCCGTGTGGACAAAATAAAGCCATTTCTAGGTTTATTTCTCAACCAAAACTTTGCCAATGATCTACACCAAAACTTATATTCATAAACCAACTTATATTCAAGATAATTCTATCATTTAACATGATATCATTATATGCACACCTATTTATAATCTTACTTTGTTTTAGTATATATGTTAAACATAATTTAATCAATCATACTTAACATATATATAACTACCATAGTATAACCTTATAAGCATATTAAAACATAGCATTACTAGCCATTCCAATGACTAGATTACAATCATCATTTTCAGGCCAACAATGGCCAAGTTAACCTATACATGCCATTATACCAAAATAAGTCTACTATTTATACCAAAATAAGCTTGTGGATAGTGTGATGATGCTCCAACCGTTCAACAACCTTCGTGAGCTTCCGAATACTATAAAATAGAGAAAGGTAAACCTAGTAAGCATATTATGCTTAGTAAGTTCGTATAACTAGAATTAAACTTACCAATCTCATTTATTACAATTAAGTATATACTAACATGTTTCCATCAACTTGGCAAAATTGCCTAAACACATGCATTCAATCAAATATGTTAGTCACAAAATTCTCATATACATCAAGTAAACATAGATGAGCTCATCCTGCTATATTCATCCAAGACATTATTCATTTCATCTCATAATTCTCATATTATGTCAAGTATACTCAAATAGTACACTCAAGTTGTACAGTTTAATAGCCCGTCAATTCATATTCAGAAGTACCATTAAGGCACTTAATCAGGAAGCACACTCTCGAGCCACATATCATATAACAGGATTACTAGTCCAGGCTAAATCCTTTCTGTAACATATGCTCAGAAGAGCTCAACTAGGATTACCAGTCCAGGCTAAATCCTAATTATAACATATACTCAGAAGAGCTCAATTAGGATTACCAGTCCAGCCTAAATCTTAATTGTTAGATATGCTCAAGAGGGATTACATCAAGATTACCCGTCCGGGCTAAATCCTATTTGTAATGAGGTCAGTAGGATTACTCGTCCGAGCTAAATCCCATCAGCAATAAATGCAGGACCTCATTCATTCCAGGAAATCGCATATATATATCAAAATCCAATATTCAAACGGAATTTAACCCTTTTCAAACAATTTCAAGCATGTATTAAATTCCAATAATTCACATTAATCTAAATCACATTCTATAAAAACCTACCATTCAATTCAACATATTTACGTGCTCAATTAAGTTACACGAACTTACCTCAACACTTGTTAGCGTATAAAGATCTACTAATCCAAAACTTTCTCTTTTTCTCGATCTAACTTTGAATTTGAGTTATCTAGATCTATATAAATGAATTTAATCATCAATTTCTCACATTTCATATTCATTTGAACTCAATTTACATCCTAGGCAAAATTACCATTTTACCCTTAAACTTTCCATAAATTCTAATTTCATCCCTAGGCTCGGAAAATGAAATTCATGCAATTTACTCCCTATTCCAAGCTTAAGCGAAATTTGAATATACAATTTACAGCAAATGTATTCCATAAGTTTTAGAATTTTTCTTCAATTTTCACAACTTTACAAATTAGTCCCTAAATCATATTTTCATGAAAAATCACTTTGTAAAAGATGTTTATCTATCAATAAACTTTCATATTCTACCAAAAATTTCAAATTTTCAGCATATTCATCCATGACTAATTTCTTTACTTTGATAACTTTTCAAATTAATTCCCCAAATAGATAAATTAAATTATTCCAGTTTTAAAAATATCAAAATTACTAAAAACGAGACAAGAAAACTTACCCAATTAAGCCAAGAAAGCTTGTTTTCTCTTTCCTAGGGTTTCCATAGAATATTTGGGGAAGAAGATGTTATAAAATGATATTAATTCTATTTTAATTATTTATCATCTTTTAATTATTTCTATTTCGAATTTAGTCCTTCTTCTTTTCTAACTTTTCCATGGATGAATCTTTAAAAATCTCTACTAACTTTTGATTAATGGTCTAATTAGCATATAAGGAACTCAAATTTTGAATTCCATTGCTATTTGATCCTTCTAGCTACTAGAATTCAACTTGCAACACCCCAAAAATGTGGGGTTTGTAATTTTGCTGAATTTGCTTAAATTCCATGTTGTGCTTGAACGAAGTTATTTGAGTGTATTTTGGGGTTTTTAGGAAGCCTGTATACAAGTCTGAACCTTGGAAAAATTTTAATTTTTGCTCATAAGTGAAACTGGCAGTTAACAGTAGGACTTATGATTAAATATGTGTGGTTATGTGTCACAAGAAGAGCTTGTGACTTAGTGGCTGTGGCGTCACTGAGATGGCAAGGGGTGTAGGGTTCGAATCCCATGATAAGCAATTAGGGGGTTTTTATTTTATGAGTGGATGGTGCAAGAGGTAGAGTTTGGATCAAACTCTTCAGAGGAGGTTGAAGACTTGGTCAAGAATTTCGAATGGGAGGCTGGGAGTAATTCAAGGAGCATTCGGTGGAGAGTTTGAGGGAGTTGGAGGTGTGTAGGAGTCTTGGCCGAATGTGGGGAAGGTTGAGTAAGGGATTTTCGGCTGGGGGTATTTCAGTTGTACAAATTCGACAATTAGAGTGAGTGTAGAAGCCGACTTTCTCTTTGGCATTTTAAGTTTCTTTTGTTGCATTTCGGGTTTCTTTCTTTTTTTGCATCTCGTGCAACCTTTACCATTCGGGTCTTATCGTTCTTTCCTCTTTTCATCTAATATTTCTCTGTTTCTGCCGACTTTCTGCCGAATCACCTTTCTTTTTTCGATTTCTCCTTTGGCCGAACACAACTCTTCTTTGCCCTCTTGTGATTCTTTCCTTTTCTTTGCAAGATAGCCGAGCACTTTCTTTCTTATTGTGTTAGCCGAATCTATTAGGGCCTAAGTAACCTCTTCTCTTCGTTTCTAACTATTTTCGAGACTCTTGATTGGTTGGTAAGTGGTGACTATAGCTGAATGTAGGTTGGCTTTTTCTCCTTATTCAATTTTGTTTCTCTAGGGCCAAAAGGCTTTTCCCCTAGTTGCCGTGGAGATGTATTGCTAACACTTTCTTTCTCGACGATTGTTGCTAGGGACTCATTTTCCTTAGCCAAGGGGGGTAAGCTGAATACTCTTCCACTACAAGAGATCTATCGGTTCGTGGTAAGTGAAGTTAGTTTGATTAGCATTTCAATATTTTGGATTAACAAGTGTTGTGAATAATTAATGGGATGGTTGTTATCATAGGTGTCTTGGAAGCGCGTCAAACTACAACTCGTAACAGTTGTGTAATCGTACACCCAATTTTGGTTCTGTCAATATGACGAATGAGGGTGTGTATTCACACCTCTGACGAATTGTGAATCGGCTAAAGTCGAAAAACCAATACGTCAAAACTTCGACATCTGAGGGCTCTCGAGCATGCGAGCGCTCGTAGAGATAAACCAAGCCATAATCATTGGCGATAGACCGTTGAGGCTGCCACGAACATTCTCGTGGGCTTAGGTTGTAATGGGCCTCGTTGGGTCGAGATGGGCCCCACGTGGGTAAAATTCACGATAGTGTCAAATAATGGTTTGGGCTATGAAGTTCGCATAGCCGCGACCGAAATTGGGTTAAATGGGCCATACGAGTGTGTGGGCCCACTTGGGCCAAAAATTAGGCTTTGGGCCCAATTGCACCGTTTCAACCAAAAAGGGTGTCTGTGTCGCTCGAGGCGATTGTAGGCTTTCGGAGAGGTCGTTATAGGGTAAAATTACTGAAATACCCTCGAAGGGTAAAATTACCAAAATACCCTCGAAAGGTAAAATTACTGAAATACCCTCGAAAGATAAAATTACCGAAATACCCTCAAAGGGTAAAATTACCGAAATACCCTCATTAGGTAAAATTACCAAGATACCCTCAAAGGGTAAAATTACTGAAATACTGTAGTTGGGTAAAATTACCGTTTTACCCCTAATTGACAAAATGATCGTTATACCCCTAGTGGTAGTTTAAGTGTTGTGTGTGATAGTTATATGACTGATTATGATTGTGACATACTGCATACACGAATTATTTATGACACGACATTCTGTATTGGGGTTGGGATTTGTATTCAGAGGAAGTACTGTACTAGTGGCTTCGCCACGTATTCTGATTTTAGTGGCTTGGCCCACGTTTACTGTCATTGTCAGCTTTGCTGCGTTACTACTAGCAGCTATGCTGCGATATTGGTGTGTTGGCTGGGTGGGTTGACTTGGTCCCCATATAGTGTGTTGGTTGGTATGGGTGGTGTGCTGGCTGGATTGGGTTGGGTTGCATTACTACTCTGTTCTGTGATCATTTGGGCTTAGGCTCACATCACATCAGATAGGGCTAAAGCCCGCATCGAACTAATACTGAAAATAGGGCTCAGGCCCAGACTATTATTGAATGATTGGGGATTACACACTGAGTTCTCGTAACTTACCCTTTTCTTTGACTGTTCAGGTAATCCCCATCCTTAGATGATTTGGAGCTGCGAGGAACTCGGAGGTTGCCACACGCTCGATATGTTTTAATCTTAGACTTAGCTATTTTATTTTCAATAATTTGGGTTAATAATGTTGTAAGAAGGCTATTTGGGGGTTTTTAAACCTTTATTTGGTATTTTTTTTTATTTTAATCTGCTAGTCTAGGAAACATGGGTTCTTAAAACAATAATGGTTTCTAAAGAAAATTACGATTTTCAAACCTTAAAGTTGACATCTAGAACAAGCTTTCGTAATATTAAATCCTGATTAGTAAATGATATGACCATTAAGTGAATCAACAAGTTTTTGATTTTACAACCCCAACATTTTCCAAAAAGTTTTAACATTCAGTAATGAGCGATTATCAACAAGCTGGTTTTCAAACGACACTTTGATGTGACACGTCAGATCCGGTCGTAACGTCTAGGCCAGGTTTGGGGTGTTACACAACTTTTGCATTTTATGCGATTTGGTCTTTCTCGTGATTAAGCATTAAATTAATAACTTATCAGAATTTTCACATGATATTTCTATCTAAATGCAAATCATGCAAAAATATAAATATTTTTTCTTTTCGGTTCAGATTTGTGGTCCCGAAACCACTGTTCCGATTTCACTAAAAATTGGCTGTTACATGATGTTTGACGATCCATGTAACACCCCAAACCCGGTCAACACACCACGACCGAATCTAGCATGTCACAGAGTGAAAACATTTCGAAGAAAACAAGCTGCCGTTTAATTCCAGTGGAAAAACTATTTTGTGTTTGCAGAAATCCGGTGCATGTATAGTTGGATACGTTAAGTTGCTTAGAAATCCCAAAAAAAAACTTTGTAAAACTCGTTTGTCATTCATTACTTAAGAAAACATCTAAGTCTATTGAAACCCGAATGAAATTAACTTAGTTACTTAAAACCGTTTGTATTTGAGCTTTGAAAAACTTAGAATTGATAATCATTTAAGTTGGCCTTGTTATCACGTGAATTGTATTACCCGATGGAAAAGTTTAGAAACCCAGTTCGTATTATAGTTTAGAAAACTTATTGTTTCAGGTTATTAAAACAAGTCAAGTAATTTACTTAATCATATTTGAAATCAAATCTAAAGCAGATGAAATAATCAAAATAAAAATAACCAGTGGCCTTATTACAAACCCAAATAAAAACCAAAATTAAAGTAAAGTACCCAAATCAAAAGTCCATGTAAAACCAGAAGCAAATATCGCATGGCCACCTCGAGTTTACCCGGCTCCTCATCCGCGATCTACGAGTCACCTGAAAAGATTAGGGAAGAGGTGAGTCACCAAGACTCAGTGCATAATCCCCCTCCCGATTATAGCAACATGCTTACACAATCATAATCAAGCAAACATATCATGCATCTAAACCTAGCCATCCACAACTCCTTTTTCTACCCTGTGTGGTACCAAACCACTGGTGGTGCCAAACCACTGGTGACCCAAAGTCACTGATATCAATAATAATGTGGTGCCAAACCACTGGCGACCCAAAGTCATGAATAATCCAATTGTGGGGCCAACCCACGTTGTGATACCAAATCGATGGTGACAATCCCGTTATATCAAATGTGGGGCCAACCCACTGTGGTGCTAAGCCACTGGGACAAGTCGCTATGAGGTGCCAAACCTCTGATGACCCAAAGTTACGAAATCAACTGTGGTACCAAACCACTGGTGGTGCCAAACCACTGGTGACCCAAAGTCACAGATAACAATCTTCCCCCTCCTCTCATATCACCCACCATAATGGTCATGTACATGCAAATTATGCCATCATGCTTAATCATTAATCATACAGTGAAACATAGCATATGCGATTTCAACAGAATCAATTATCTTAACCTGATCAAACGGACTTACCCACATCCTTGCTCATACCCATAAGGGTACCAAATCAGAATCTACACAGTTTCAGCTTTTAACACAGTTTAGGTCATTAACAAGTTTACAACGATTAAGAAGTGTGTAAGTTACACACCTGGTTACTAACGCAAAGGAAAGAAAAGAAATAAATCTGGCTAGGGTGTTCGGCCTTTCTATTGCAAATTAAGGTATGTTTTTGCTTTGGTTTTTGATGATTTTTATGTTTTTGAGATTGTTGCTTAGTCCACTATCAAGCCCATGTCTCAATTTGATGAATTGATGTTGTTTATGAAATATGTCATTGATGATATGTTGAGCTTTGTGATGATTTATGGTGTTAAATGAAAGATTTGAGCTAGATAAACATACTTTGTTCTTGAATTTTTGATGAATTTAGCTAATTAGGGCTAAATTGAGAAAATATTATTTTTGAGGACTAAATTTCAAATTTGATGGAAAATATGGGCTTGTATGTGATGTATGAACATTCAGCTAAGCATGAGTATGTAATGATTTTGTGAATTTGATGTTTTGAGAAAAATGGACTATATTGATAAATTGTGCAAAAATGAGGGTTAATTTGCAAATAGCCCTAAATGTGTGTCTTTGGATTGAATTGAATGAGTTAGTGAATAAAAGGGTTAATTCTGAATATGTATAGACCAAGAGCCGAGAAAAACAGACTTAGATCACGAGAAAGAGAAAGTAATCGAGTAGCTGTTTCCGTTTCTGTTAAATCGAATTCGAGGTAAGTCATTATGCAAATAAACGTATTCTTATTGAATTATGTATGTTCTTATGATTATTGTTATCAATGAATACTCATGATATGATCTGTTCATGAATTTCGAGATAGGGATTACTTAGTGACAATATCCGAAAAGTCCCGTATGAACCTAGGAATAGATAGGATTAGCTTTGTCATGACATAGGTATCTGTTCTGTTTTTATCATGTAATGGGACGTTGGCGTTGATTTGAGAGTTTGTGTAAGACCACGTCTGGGACGTTGGCATCGATATGAGCTTTACGTGTAAGACCACGTCTGGGACTTTGGGATCGATATGATCCTTACGTGTAAGACCATGTCTGGGACATCGTCATTGTATTGATTCGTGTAAGACCCTGACTGGGATAGTGGCATCGATATCTAAGTGCATATAAGACCTCGTTTGGGATGTTGGCATTGTACGACTAGTCCGAGCTTTCTGAGTATCCTACTAGATTCCTTACGGTTCAACGGGCAAGTCTGTGATATGAATGGCTATGCAAATAGTGAATCTGTTTCAGGTACGTTGAATTCATACACTAAGTGTGTATATAAGGTAAGTTCCTAGGTGATCTTACTATGATGATTATGTATATATGAGACTTTTGAATTGATGAATGTGGCAAATATGGCCAAGTACATGGACCAAAGATATATGTGATAATTTACTAAGTGATTAGATGTGCCAATGTATCTATGAGTATATATGCCTTCTATGCTAAGTTTGTTTGTATTATGACTTACTAAGCTTTTGGAAAGCTTACTCCGTGTGTCCGTTTTCTCTGTTTTATAAGTCATCAAAGCTACTCAAGGCTCGGGACCGTCAAGGATCATCATCACACTATTCAACTTGTTTATGGTACATTTTAGTTATATATTTTGCTAGATATGGCATGTATAGGCTAGTCTTTGTAAATGAAGTGAATTTAGCCAGTGATTTGGCTAGTTATATATTGGTATTATGTTTAAATGAATGTGATATATGAAGTATACCTTGGTATGGTTGAATGAATTGGTCAAGTTTTTGGGTAAGCATTTGGATGAATTATACTTGATATACATATGTTTTGGTCTTGGAAGTTGGCATGGTTGAAATGGATATTGAATGATTAGATTGAATGGTTATTGTGGTTGTCTAGTATGCATGAAATATGTTGGTAAATATTGCTTGTAGGTAAGACCCAAGTGGGTGGCATTTTGGCCTTGAAAATGGTCTATAATGTCACACAATTGTGGCATATGGGCGTGCCTAGTGACCGCGGGGCTAAGTCAGTAGCTCGCATAAGAGTACACGGCCTTGGCACACAGACGTACCTAGCAGCCGTGTGATTTTTGATAGGATCGACCACGGCCAAAGTACACGGGCGTGCATGGTGGCCATGGAGGTAAGGTCAATTTTGACCACGGGGAGGACACACAGGTGTGTCTAGCAGCCGTGGGAGGCACACGGCCTACCCACACGGGCATGGAACCCCAGAAACTTAGAAAAGTTTTAAATTTTCCAAGAAATTTGTATGTGTTTTGATTAAGTCCCGATCCGGCTTATAACATGTTTTAGGTCTCGTTGACCGTAATAAGGGACAATATGATTGTATTCGATGTGATACTTGATCAATTGTCTGATTAAGTTTCCGATCTGTCAGGTAAAGCTCTTAACCCATCCCAGCGACAGACACGAGATAGGGTTATTACACAAACCACCCGTTTATATGCTATCATGTAGTAAGAAAGAATCTGTGTTAGGACATGGATATATTGGAGCATGATTCTTTATGTCCGAAAATCAAAGGTTGAAATATTCTTCCCCCATCTTGTTATAGAATTGTGCAAGCGAGCAAAGGCAATGGTAGGACGTTCGGGACATGTCTTCCAACCAACAACAAATCCAATAAAACAACCTAGTGTGGAGCACAGTGGAAAAGATCGAAAGCGCAAGCGGGATAACCTGAACATGAAAAACGAAGGTGCGAATGAATTAACTAATACATAATGGATAATTCGTTGGATGAAAGAGGCGGGACCAGTTTATGGAGCTCATGCCAAGAAAAATGACTTATGAGTGCCATAATTTTTCGCTGTTAAATACCAAGACAAGGACGAGACTAGTAAGAATGAGGAAGAAGAGGATCCGAAAGAAGAGGTGGATGTAACAGCCCAATTTAAAGGCTAGTCGGAACAGTATTCTCAGGATCACTAATCCAAGGTTAGAGAAAATTATTTTGATATTATTTTATGAGTTAGATCATGATTATAATTAGTGCATGAAAATTTTGGTGCTTTAGTTTTAGCGATTTAATGTTTAATTGCGAAAAAGGACTAAATCGCATTAAGTGCGAAATCTATTTTATAAGCTAAAGGTGTTTAATAGCTAAAGAACATTAATTGGAGGTCTCTAAAGTGCAATTACACCACTAATTATAGGGTGGCCGGCCATAGGAGACAAGAATTGTCAAAATTGGTCAAAGTTGGTGTAGTAGGTGGATTAAATTGATGAAATTAAATAAAATAAAGAAAAGATGATATCCATCTTTTTTCTCATCTTCCTCCACCAAAAATAGCAAGAAAAATAGGAGTTTTGAAAGCTCAAATTTTTAGCAAACTCTTCTCCCTACAAGTAAGTGATTTTAATGGGTTTTCTTGATGATAGTTGTACTTTTGGGACCCCTAAAGCTTAAGCTTTCTAAAGAGGGGACTATCTTACAATATGGTGAAAAGTTTAGGGAATTACCATGTGAGCTTTTAAGTTGTTTGCTGCATTATTATGGAAGAAAATGAGTCTTAATTGTTAGATAAACAACTTTTGTGAAAGGTGTTACTATGAAAACACCTAAATGGACCTTATTGTAAAGGTTATAAAGTTTGTAGTAAATGTGTGAAATGTTAGGTTTTGATGATAGCCATAAGAGAAATAAATGTTCATCTAGGCTTGTTGAAGGTAGAAATTTGATTAGAATTAATTTCCGAGCCTAGGGGTAAAATGGTGATTTTGCCAAAGTTTAAGGGATAAATAGTAATTTTACCAAAGCATGATTATTGAAATGCTTTTATTAATGTAATGATTAAAATGAGCCAATTTGCTATTATAGAGCAAGAAGAGCCAATAATCAACCTCGAACGGGGAAAGAATAAAATATTGGACTAGACCGACAATCTAGCTTATTTTGAAAACGAGGTAAGTTTGTATGTGATAAATTCAACATTTATGTTAGCATGTTTGAGAACGTTTGATGTTATAATGATATATGATGCTTTTGAAATTGAGTATTGGTGTTGAATGAGAAAGATGATAAAAGTTGATAAGTTGAAGTCCCGGTTGGACTATAATAAATGTGAGAGTACTATCATCTAGCCGTGAGATGGATAAGGTCCTGTATAAGACCATGTCTAGGACATGGCCTTGGCACCAAATTGAAATTTCGTATAAAACCATATCTAGGATATGGCTTCGGTATTGAATATGAGGATCGTATAAGGCCATATCTGGGATACGAAATTGATACTTGATGTGAGATTCCATATAAGACCATATCCAGGATATGTCATCGGCACTCAGAGGTGACCCTATGTAAGACCACATCTGGGATGTGGCATTGGTTTCATGTTTATGCTAATGATTATGAATATGCATCTTTGAGCATCCCTAGTGATTTATCAGGATGAATAGATTAGCTTAGAAATAGAAACGAGAATTTTATTAAAGCTATGTGATTGAGTTAACACAGGTATCCGTGAGTAATTCACGAATAAGCATTTACGATATGTGGCATGGTATGTGCTAAATAAGTGCAAGTATGAGTAAGTATGGCAAGAAGCCTATAACTTTGTGTATGGTTAATTAATGCTATGGATGGATTTTATCATTAGCTTATTGTTGCTATTTATTCCCGTGCAAACTTACTAAGCTTTATGCTTACCCCTTTCATTGCCCTTTTCCTTGTAGTATTGCAAAGTTAGCTTGAGAATTCGCGGACGTCGGAGTTGGAGATCATACTATCGACCACTTTTTGGGTATAGCCAAATTAGACTTATTTTAAGTGTGAAATGTATAGGGCTTGAATATTTTGGTTATATCATATTTGCAAGCCAAATGTGTTGGCTACTATGGTGGTTTCAATTCATTTTGTAAATGGTCATTAAAGTTGGGCCAATGCTTGACTAGTTCTTATATATATTCATTGATGATGAATCATGAAGTTTATGCTTGTGTGGATGCTTTATTTGAGCTAGTATAAGTATGCTTGCTGTGTAGGGTGACATTTGGCTTGGAATATAGTCTTTTTAATGTCCACACGGGTAGACACACGGGCATGTGTCTGGGCCGTGTGTGATACACAGTCAGCCTCATGGGCGTGTTGGTCGGCCGTTGTCCTTTTTGAGCTAGGCTTACAAGTCAGTATGCTCAGTAGTAAACACACGGGCAAAGACACGGCCGTGTGTGTCTCAGCCATGTGGGAGGCACGACCTTAGACATGGGTGTGTGTCCAGGCCGTGTGAAGTTTGCACTTGAAGCTAGGAATTTAAATCAACACACGACCTAAGGACACGGTCGTGTGCCTTGGCCGTGTAACCTTTGAGAGGTGATGACATCATAAAAAGAATGGCAAGGTTTTAGCACACGGGCTAAGACACGGGCGTGTCGAGGCTGTGTGAGGGACACAGGCGTATGTCCGGCCGTGTGTATTAAGTCAGTGTCGACCACGGGCGAGGAGCATGGGCATGTTTCCGGGGCACACGGGCGTGTCCCTTGAGAAACACGGGCGTGTTGAATGGATAGTTTCCGATTAATTCCTAATTAATTCCTGAAACCTTCCGGAAGTATGTTTAAGGCCTCGTAGGCCTACGATGAGTATGTTATGGGCTTGAATGGAAAGTTTTTAAGGCGAAACAAAATTTTATAGCCCGAAATGTCATGTTTAAGCAAGATGAGTTAGGTAATGCCTCGTATCCGATTCTGACTTCGAACACGGGTAAAGGGCGTTACATTTATTGGTATCAGAGCTATAGTTTAGTCGGTTCTCGGACTAACGTAGCATAAGTATGAGTCTAGCTATACGTGCCATATGTAAGAGTACTTGTGTTATGATAGTGTGACGACTCCCAACGGTTTAAATTGTTTATTTTTATATATTAAATGGATCTTGATCCCGATCAGACTGCAACTGATGATGCTACGAGTAATACGCTAGCTTTGGCGCAAGGGACTGCGCCAGTAGATAGTAGACCCGAGACCTTGGGTCGGGGAGAAGAGGCCCAAGAAGCTTCCTCCATATGATGAGCAATTGGTACACAGAATACATTCGAGCAAATCCTAATGTTCAACCCCCTCCATCCCCACCTATCCCTCAACCCGCTCCTGTAGGTCCTCAAGTGGTTGAGGTAGTGAGAAGAGAAAGGCCTCTGATTGATAAGATTTGGAAACAAGGAGCTGAGGAATTCTGGGCTAGTAAGGATGATGACCCGGAGAGAGCAAAATTCTGGCTCGAGAATACCATCAGGGTATTCGATGAGTTGTCATGCACGCTTGAAGAGCGCATAAAATGTGCGGTATCTTTCTTGAGAGATTCGACCTATCAATGGTGGAACACCCTTGTGTCGGTGGTACCAAGGGAGAGAGTTAGCTGGGAATTCTTCCAAGAGGAATTTTAGAAGAAGTATATCAGCCAGAGATTCATTGACCAGAAGAGAAAAGAGTTCTTAGAGCTGAAGCAAGGCCGAATGACGGTGACTGAATATGAACGTAAGTTCGTAAGGTTTAGTAAGTATGTTCGAGAGTGCACGTCTATCGAGGCCATTATGTGTAAAAGGTTTGAGGATGGATTAAATAAAGATATCCGTTTATACGTCAGAGTTCTTGAACTAAAATAATTTGAAGTGTTGGTGGACAGAGCCTGTAAGGCTGAAGATTTGGCTAAAGAGAAAAGAAAAGCTGAGATTGAGTCCCGTGACTCGAGGAAAAGACAACTGAATAAGTCACTCCAATCCTCATATAATAAATCGACAAATTTCGCTACTCGATCAGCCACTTCAGCCGGGTTTTCAAACCAAAGTAAGGGCAAACAGTTCTCGGGGTCTAAAGTGCAAACCACATCAGTTGCTAGTGTTGGCAATACCCGACCGAGTAGATCGGAATGCCCGCAGTGTGGTAGACGTCATTCTGGTGAGTGCCGAGCAAACGAGAAGGCTTGTTTCAAGTGTGGGTCTCTAGTCTATTTTATCAGAGATTGCCCCGAGGCAGGTGAGAAAGAAAAGTCTTAGAGTGTAGGACCGAGAAGTGCTGTTAGAGAAAGACCACAGAGAAACCTGGGAAATGAGATGAGTAGCAAGAATTCATCTAGAAAGTAGACTACAAGAGTCGAGGGTAGAGCACCCGCGAGAACGTATGCCATTCGTGCTTGTGAAGAGGCATCTTCCCCTAACGTAATCACGGGTACATTTTCTCTCTATGATACTCGTGTTATAGCTTTATTTGATCTGGGATCTACCCACTCATACATATGCATGAAATTAGTCTCTAGCATGAGCATGCCTATAGAGTCTATTGAAGTTGTAATAAGAGTGTCTAATCCCCTAGGCAAGTATGTGTTGGTTGATAGAGTATGCAAAGGTTGCCCTTTGATGATTAGGGGTCATTGTTTTTCGGTTGATCTTATGTTATTGCCGTTTGATGAGTTTGATGTCATCCTTGGGATGGATTGGTTATTTACACATGATGTAATTGTGAGTTGTGGAAAGAAGTTTATTGAGTTGAAATGTGTGAATGGGGACACTCTTTGTGTTGAATCAGATGAGCAAGACAGATCACCGGTAGTGATCTCTTACAATGCCCTTGTGATGAATGCTAAAGAGACTGAGTTGAGAATTGAGTCGGTACCCATAGTATGCGAGTACCCAGATGTTTTCCTAGAAGAATTGTCAGGGTTACCTCCGGTTAGAGAGATTGAATTTGGGATTGAGTGAGATCCGGGCACTGCCCCTATTTCTATTGCTCCGTATAGAATGGCTCTAACTAAGCTAAAAGAATTGAAAGCACTGTTGTAAGAACTAACGGATAAAGGTTTTGCAAGAGTGAGTTTTTCTTCGTGAGGTGCTCCTGTTTTCTTCGTGAAGAAGAAAGATGGTTCTATGAGGTTATGCATAGATTATCGGTAACTCAACAAGGTAACTGTGAAGAACAAATACCCGTTGCCGAGAATCAATGATTTGTTTAATCAATTGAAGGGAGCCACGGTGTTTTCTAAGATAGACCTAAGGTCTGGGTATTATCAGTTGAGAGTCAAGGACTCGGATGTGCCTAAAATGTCATTTCGGACGACGTATGGCCACTATGAATTTTTGGTCATGCCTTTTAGTCTAACGAATGCGCGTGCCATTTTCATGGACCTGATGAATCTCATTTTTCAGCCATACTTGGACAAATTTGTCGTGGTCTTTATCGATGATATACTGATCTACTCCTGTGATGAGAGTGAGCATGCCGAGCACTTAAGGACAGTTTTACATATTTTGTGGGACAAATAGTTGTACGCTAAGTTCAGTAAAAGTGAATTTTGGCTCAAGGAAGTTGGATTTTGGGGGCACATTGTCTCGAGAGATGGGATTAGAGTCGACCCGAGTAAGATTTCAACAATTGTGGATTGGAAACTGCTAAGGAGCGTAACTGAAGTAGGCCTAGCTGGCTATTATAGGCGTTTTGTCAAGGGGTTTTCAATGATAGCTACCCCGATGATGAAACTTTTGCAAAAATATGTAAAGTTTGATTGGACAGAAAAGTGTCAATAGAGTTTTGAGAAACTAAAGGCGTTGTTGAGTGAAGCTCCTATTTTGGTATAACCTGAGCCAGGAAGAGAATTTATGGTCTACAGTGATGCATCCCTGAATGGATTGGGTTGTGTACTCATGCAAGAGGGCAAGGTGATAGCCTATGCCTTTAGACAATTAAAGCCGCACGAGAAGAATTACCCAACTCACGACTTGGAGTTGGCTGCCATTGTGTTTGCATTGAAGATATGGAGACACCATTTGTATGGTGAAAGGTGTCAGGTATTTACCGACCATAAAACCTAAAATATTTGATGAATCAAAAGGAATTAAATTTGAGGAAAAGAAGGTGGTTGGAGTTAATCAAGGATTATGACCTAGTAATTGACTATCACCTGGGAAAGGCGAATGTGGTCGCCGATGCTTTGAGCAGAAAATCATTGTTTGCACTGAGAGCCATGAATACACGGATGGCTTTGCTAGACGATGGTTCTATTCTAGCCGAGCTGAGGGCTAGACCATTATTTCTTCAAGAGATTTGCGAAGCACAGAAAGAGGACAGCAACTTGCAAGCTAAAAGAGTTCTATGTGAGTCAGATGTTGAGTTAGACTTTCGGGTAAATCTTGATGGATGTTTGACATCTCGAGATAGGGTCTGTGTACCCAGAAATGATGAACTTATTCGTAAGATTTTGCATGAAGCACATAGCGGATGTTTAACTGTGCACTCAGGTAGCACGAAGAGGTATAATGACTTGAGGAAGTGGTATTGGTGGCCTAATATGAAAAAGGACATTTCTGAGTCTATATCGAGATGCCTGATTTTTCAGCAAGTAAAGGCTAAACACCAAGTACCTTCGGGTCTACTTCAGCCCATTATGGTTCTCGAGTGGAAATGGGACCGTATTACTATGGACTTCGTGACGGGTTTACTGTTGACAACCAAAAAGAAAGATGTTGTGTGGGTTGTGGTTGATAGACTCACGAAGTCAGCCCATTTCATACCTGTGTGGGTTGACTACTCAGCTTGATAAGTTGGCGGACTTGTACGTGACTAAAATAGTAAGACTTCATGGAGTACCATCGTCAATTATTTCGGATAGAGATCCGAGATTTACGTTACGATTTTGGAAAAATTTCAAGAGGCCTTAGGCAATAAATTGAGCTTCAGTACAGCTTTCCATCCACAAATCGACGGGAAGTCGAAAAGAGTGATTCAAACACTCGAAGACATGCTTCGATGTTGTGTTTTGGAATTCCAAGGTAATTGGGAGAAATACTTACCGTTGGTGGAATTCGCCTACAACAACAGTTTTTAGTCAAGTTTGAAAATGGCACCTTACGAGGCATTGTATGGGCGTAAGTGCTGAATGTACTTGTATTGGTCAGAACTCAAAGAGAAACAGATACACGGGGTCGATTTGGTCAGGGAAACTGAAGAGAAAGTAAATATGATACGTGAATGTCTGAAAGTGGCCTCAGATAAACAAAAATCCTATTCTGATTTAAAAAGGAAAGAGATTGAGTTCCAAGTAGGTGATAAAGTGTTTTTGAAAGTATTGCCATGGAGAAAAGTCCTTAGATTTGGCCGGAAGGGTAGATTGAGTCCATATTTTATCGGACCTTATGAAGTTACTGAGAGGATAGGACCAGTAGCTTATCGTTTGGCCTTGCCACCTGAGCTGGAAAAGATTCATGATGTTTTCCACGTGTCCATGTTACAGCGATATCGTTCGGACCTTTCACATGTGATAGAACCAACAGAGGTAGAAACACAACTGGACTTGACTTATAGCGAAGAACTAGTTAAAATTTTGGCATGAGAGTTCAAACGATTGAGAAACAAAAGTATAGCTTTTATGAAAGTGCTATGGTAAAGACATGGTATCGAAGAGGCTACATGGAAGCCCGAGGAGTCTATGAGAAACCAATATCCCAACCTTTTCACTGATAAGATTTTCAGGGACAAAAATCCTTAAGGGGGAGAATTGTAACAACCCAATTTAGGGGCTAGTCAGAACAGTGATCTCTGGATCACTAATCCGAGGTTAGAGAAAATTATTTTGATATTGTTTTATGAGTTAGATCATGATTATATTAGTGCATGAAAATTTTGGTATTTTAGTTTTAGCGATTTCATGTTTAATTGCGAAAAAGGACTAAATCACATTAAGTGCGAACGTTCTATTTTATAAGCTAAAGGTGTTTAATAGATAAAGAACAATAATTAGACGTCTTTAAAGTGCAATTCGACCCCTAATTATAGGGTGGCCGGCCATAGGAGACAAGAATTGTAAAAATTGGTCAAAGTTGGTGTAGTAGGTGGATTAAATTGATGAAATTGAATAAAATAAAGAAAAGATAATATCCATCTTTTTACTCATCTTCCTCCACCGAAAATAGCAATCAAAATAGGGGTTTTGAAAGCTCAAAATTTCAGTAAACTCTTCTCCCTACAAGCAAGTGATTTTAATAGTTTTTCTTGATGATAGTTGTACTTTTGGGACCCCTAAAGCTTAAGCTTTCTAAAGATGGGGACTATCTTGCAATATTGTGAAAATTTTAGGGATTTGACATGTGAGCTTTTAAGTTATTTGCTGCATTTTTATGGAAGAAAATTAGTCTTAGTTGTTAGATAAACAACTTTTATGAAAGGTGTTACTATGAAAACACCTAAATGGACCTTGCTGGCAAGGTTATAAAGTTTGTAGTAAATGTGTGAAATGTTGGGTTTTGATGATAGTCATAAGAGAAATAAATGTTCACCTAGGCTTGTTGAAGGTAGAAATTTGATTAGAATTAATTTTTGAGCCTAAAGGTAAAATGGAGATTTTGCCAAAGTCTAAGGGTAAAATAGTAATTTTAAGCATGATTATTGAAATGCTTTTATTAATGTGATGATTAAAATGAGCTAATTTGCTATGATAGAGTAAGAAGAGCCAAGAATCAACCTCGAATGGGGAAAGAACAAAATATCGAACTAGACCGACAATCTAGCTTATTTTGAAAACGAGGTAAGTTTGTATGTGATAAATTCAACATTTATGTTAGCATGTTTGAGAACATTTGATGTTATAATGATATATGATGCTTTTAAAATTGAGTATTGGTGTTGAATGAGAAAGATGATAAAAGTTGATATGTTAAAGTCCCGATTGGAGTATAATAAATGTGAGAGTACTATCATCTAACCGTGAGATGGATAAGGTCCCGTATAAGACCATGTCTGGGACATGGCCTCAGCACCAAATTGAAATTTCGTATAAGACCATATCTGGGATATGGCTTTGGTATTGAATATGAGAATCGTATAAGACCATATCCAGGATATGGCGTCGATACTTGATGTGAGATTCCGTATAGGACCATATCCGGGATATGGCATCGGCACTCAGAGGTGACCCCATGTAAGACCACATCCGAGATGTGGCATTGGTTTCATGTTTATGCTAATGATTATGAATATGCATCTTTGAGCATCCCTAGTGATTTATCAGGATGAATAGATTATCTTAGAAATAGAAACGAGAATTTTATTAAAGCTATGTGATTAATACAGGTACCCGTGAGTAATTCATGAAGAAGCATTTACGATATGTGGCATGGTATACGCTAAATAAGGGCAAGTATGAGTACGTATGGCAAGAAGCCTATAACTTTGTGTATGGTTAATTAATACCATGGATGGATTTTATCATGAGCTTACTGTTGCTATTTATTCCCATGCAAACTTATTAAGCTTTATGCTTACCCCTTTCATTACCTTTTTTCTTGTAGTATTGCAAAGTTAGCTTGAGAATTCGCGGACGTCTGAGTTGGAGATCACACTATCAACCACTTTTTGGGTATATCCAAATTAGACTAATTTTGAGTATGGCATGTATAGGACTTGAATGTTTTGGTTATATCATATTTGCAAGCCAAATGTGTTGGCTACTATGGTGGTTTCAATTCATTTTGTAAATGGTAATTAAAGTTGGGCCAATACTTGACTCGTTCTTATATATATATATATTCATTGATGATGAATCATGAAGTTTATGCTTGTGTGGATGCTTTATTTGAGTTAGTATAAGTTGATAAACCATAATTTATACATATTTTTTTACCCCACACTTGGCTTATTTTTGAATAAATATTCATTAGATTTAATGAATTCGATGCTCCTAATCCTTTAATTTCATGATTTATACTCAGGAGGGCTTAGGAGTCGAAAAGAATGAGAAACGGGCCAAAAAGGGACAAAAAGGGCCTACATTAGAAGTCACACGGCCTAGACTGTTGACCATGGGCAGAACACACGGCCATGTGCCGAGCAGAATCGAGCACGATCAAAGGAGTCCACCATGGGCATGTCACACGGGCGTGTCCTTGCCGAAACTAGGATGAATCTTATTCGGAATAGGATACTTGTGGGCCAAGTAAGGCATCTCAAAGCCTATATAAACACCCTAGGAAGCAACCTAAAGAGAGTAAAGGGAGAAAATACTCCAAGACAGCTATTAGGAACAGCCTAGGAGAAGGATCTCCATCAAGACGAAGGATCTCCCATCAAGTTCTTTAGAAGTTTTTGGGTTTTCTTATGTTTTGTTGTTTTCCCTATTCTAATATGTTTCCCTTTATCAGTATGAACTAAATCCCTTAAATACCTGAGGGGATGAAACCTAAGACAGATCTTATTATTATTTGATTCATGAGATAAATACTTGTGCTTATACTTAATTGTGAGTTCTTATTCTCATTTGATAATTCAGGTTATTGATTCAAGTCGAATGTGCTTATTCAGTGGAGAAAACGTTCTTGTCTAAGAGTAGATCAACACAATTAAGCGGAGTTGATTGCAACCCTAGAAATAGGGCGACAAAAGTCTGCCGAATTAGGGTCAAACCTAATAAGGGAATCCATAGATCGAGTTAATGCGACAATAGGGGTTTTAATTAGAAAGAGATTTTAGTTAATTAACCTAGAGTCAATTGTTTTTAGTCTTGAAAGAGATATTAACATAAATCATGGGTTTTTACGAATTAAGCCAAGTGAATAAATCGTATGAATCAAAAGTAATAAGTGAAGTCTAGGTGGATTCTTCCTTAGGAATTGCCTATCTCATATAAAGTTGTCTAAAAGTATTTTCTCAATTTACTCTCTGTCGCGTTCATAGTTAGTTAAATTAGTTAGTTAATTTTAGATTAAAAATAAATCCCCTTAATTACTAGGCTAGATAATAAAAAGATAGTTAATTGTAGTACTCTTGGTCCTTGAAGATACGATATTCCGGACTCACCACAGCTATACTACTGTTCGATAGGTGCGCTTGCCTTTGTCGAAATAATATTTAGTTTCGAGCTCCATCAAGTTTTTGGCGCCGTTTCCAGGGATTAAAATATTAGGAAAACTAAATTTTTATTACTTTAGCCATTTTATTTATTTGCAATTTATATTTATTCTATTTTTAACTTTGCTAATTTTTTCTTTTATTTGCTTCTGGCAGGTAACTCTAGTTTATGACTAGAAAGAACCCGTCAGGACCCTTGATTTTTTACAGTGATATAGAAGGTACCATTCGCCAAAACCGTAGGGAAATAAAGCGAAGCCTACAGTACATAGAATAAGAGCAAGAAGATGAAACCAATATTACCGGAGAGATGGCTGATAATAATCCGCTACCTCTTATGGTTGCCGCAAAGCCGGTGAATCAAAATCCTGCTCCTCGTTCTATGTATGATTACGCTAAACCTAATTTAACAGGAACTGAATCAAGTGTTGTTAGACCTGCTATTGCTGCAAATAATTTTGAACTGAAACCTAACACTATACAGATGATTCAGCAATTTGTTCAGTTTGATGGTTTGCAGGATGAGGATCCAAACAATCATTTGGCAAATTTTCTAGAATTATGCGATACTTTCAAAATCAATGGCATTTTTGATGATGCCATTCGCCTTTGGTTGTTTCCCTTTTCATTGAGGAACAAACCCAAACAGTGGTTGAATTCATTACCACGAGGATCAATCACTACATGGGACCAAATGACCAAAAAATTTTTACTGAAATATTTTTCGCCGGCTAAAACGGCTAAGTTGAGGAATGATATTTCTTCTTTTGTGTAGATGGATTTAGAAACACTCTACGACACATGTGAGAGATATAAAGATCTATTAAGGAGATGCCCTCACCATGGGTTACCTCTATGGCTACAGGTTCAAACTTTTACAACGGTGTGAACCTCTCAACTAGGCAATTGATTGATTCAGCCGCTGGTGGAACCCTAAATAACAAGACCCTTGAAGCGGCTTATGAGTTTATAGAGGAGACGTCACTGAATAACTATCAGTGGCAAGTTATGAGGACAAAGCCAACAAAAGTCGTCAGCATTTTAACCTCGACCCAATAACCATGCTATCAAGCCAGGTAGAACTTCTAAATAAAAAAATTGATGGTTTGTGTGGTTCTTCACAGGTACATCCAGTGATGCAGTGTGATATGAATGGAGGAGGCACCAACAACACAGAATATCCATCCTACAATCTTGGCATAGAAAGCGAACGGATGAACTATATGGGTAATACTTCTAGACCTCAAAATAACCCTTATAGTAACACTTACAATCCAGGTTGAAGGAACCACCCAAACTTCTCATGGGGTGACCAAGGAAATCAGAGACAACAACCCCTCCCATGCTTTCAATAACAACCCTACTCACAAGAGAAAAAGCTGAACCTTGAGGAGATGCTAACAAAGTTCATCGCGGTTTCAGAGACACGCTTCCAAAACACCAAAATAGTACTTAAAAATAAAAAAACATCGATTCAAGGGATCGAGAACCAATTAGGACAACTTGCTAAGCTGATCTCTGAATGAGCACAAGGTAACTTGCCAAGCAACACCGAAACAAACCCAAAGGAGCAACTTCAAGCCATAACTGCTCATGATAGGGACGGGTTAGATGATCCAAAAGTGAGGCAAGAGAATATGGTAGAGGAAGGTAAGGTTGAGGTAAGCCATGATAAACCAACCCCGGTAATTGCAGAGTACCAACCTCATGTGCCATACCCCAATGCGATGAAGAAAGACCACACAGATGAACAATTCAGTAATTTTTTTAAACTTCTAAATAAATTACATATTTACTTACCGTTTCTTGAAGCTCTTTCACAGATGCCAGATACAAGGAAACTTTTAAAAGAGCTTTTGACAAATAAAAAGAGGTTAGACGATACGTCGCATGTGGAGCTAAATGCAGTGTGCTCAGCAATTTTACAAAATAAACTACCACAAAAGTTAAAAGACCCAGAGAGTTTTACAATTTCGTGCTTAATTGGTAGTTTATCTGATAATAATGCTTTAGCTGATTTAGGGGCAAGCATCAATGTCATGCCTTATAAAATGTTTAAACAGCTAGGTCTTGGGAAACCCAAACAAACTAGGATAAGCATTCAATTACCTGATAAAACTATTAGAATTCCTAGGGGTATAATCAAAGATGTAACAGTAAAAATTGATAAATTCATATTCCCAGTAGACTTTGTCGTTTTAGACATGGATGAGGACAATAATATTCCTTTAATTTTAGGAAGACCCCTTTTAGCAACTGCTAGAACTAAAATTGATGTTGGTACTGGTGAACTCATACTTCGTGTAGGTGACGAAATGATCACTCTCCAGGCTCTTGACTCGGCTAGGACATCTAGTAATCAAGGTCAAAGCATAAACCCTACTAATGACCATTTGGTTCAACCTTCTTTACAGGAAACACCACAAAACTACACAACTGAGACATATCCTAGACCTCGTGCCAACAAGGAAATAACTCATGAGGAATGAAGGCTTCAGATCGATGAACTAGACGAGTGCAAGACACATTTCAAGGAGAAACTAAAAACACACGAAGCAAAAACGAGGCAACTCCATGTCAAACTTAAAGATGGGACATACCAATTTTAGATCGGGGATCAGGTATTGTTGGATAAAACAGACCCTTGAATCACCACTTCAGACCTTAATTCAAATGAAGAAATCACTTTTAAGGTGCTCAATGTCTTCCCATATGGAACAGTCGAGGTAACTAATCTTACATTCGGCACTTTTAAGGTAAAAACCACTCGACTTAAACTATATATCGATAACCAAATTGATAGCAAGAATGAGGAGTTTCAACTTTTCAAACCACCATGATTATGCGAATGAAAGGTAAGTCTAGCTTAAAACTTTAAACGAGCGCTTCTCGGGAGGCAACTCAAGCACTTACCCCACTAACGTCCATATTTTCGATTTTTAGTACCTAACTAACAACTAACCAAGTTAATAAAGCGCAGGTTTCTTTCTCCACACGGCTTTATACAAGGGTGTGGCCATTGTCGTGTGGACACCACGAATAGGCACATTGGAATGGCAAGAGACCGTGTGAACCAAGGACAAAAATTCCCCAAAACATGAGCTGCGATAAAATGCCACGGCCATGCAATTCAGCCGTGGTCGGCACTAAGAAATCTATACGGGCATGCAACATGCCCGTGCTTTTAGGCCATGGCCGACACTAATTAAGCAACATGAACGTGGAAACCTCTACACAGGCGTGGGAGAAACGAACGAAACACCACACAATCGTGCGATACGGTCGTGTGACATAACACTCCCATGGTACACGAGCGTAAGCCACTGAGTTCTATTTAAACCCCCTTCTTCTCACTTTCTCCCCAATTTCTTCTTCTCCTACACCCTAGCCACCACACCCCTTCCCTTTTTCTTTATCTTTCCCCTTTCATTTTCCTTTTTCCCTTCCCTCACTCTTTCTCCACACCACTATCCCATGTCGAAGAAGCGAAAGGACCCTAGTGCAGTCTCCTTATGCGAAACCAATCTCCATAAGTTCATGCCGGCCGCTTCAATACCTCGATAGGACAAGGACCTTAGAGTCCATTTAGTTTTTCTTTTCCTTTTCTCTTCTTCTATATTTTTCTTCACTTTATCTTTCTTGTCGTTAATTTATTTTATTATATTTTGATTTCATTAGTTTAGGTTCAAAAGGCTGTTACGGAATCACCACACCACGGCCCTAGTATCCACATCCACCTTCATTTACGCCCAACTTACTGTTCCTTTTCCTTGAGTTCATCCGAAATTTAGGAAGTTTCACTTCACCCCCTATCTTATGATTGTTTATATTGTATACATCTATCTTTGTACATTAAGGACAATGTACATCTTAAGTGTGGGGAGGTTATTTAATTGATAATTAGAAAATCCCTGAATTATGTCTTGTTCTTAAGTAACTTTCTCATATTTACTATTAGAATGTAGTTTCTATTGATTTATGATTTTCATTTATATGTTTCGGATTAAGTCATAGATAATTGTGCATTGATGGTTTAAATTTTAAAATATTAGAGAATCAAACATGATAAGCCTATTTTCAGAATTAAAATTTTTTTAGGCTGTTTCCCTAAATTTAAATATTACTTTGAAGTTTGAAATTTACAAGGTTGACATCAAAAACCATAATTTCTGTGAGATTTTGAGCCTTTTAGAGCATATATCTTTTCTTGCTCACTTTATTAATTATGAGTGTGTCAACATTGATTTGTTATTCTAGAACTTGCTTCGATTATACATGTCGAGACTACATTTTTATTTGATATACTGAGATGATAAAGGCATCTAGGATTTAACCCACTTACTCCACAAAAAGCCTACCTCCACAATTAACCCCTAGTAAACCCCTTTTAGCCTAATAAACCGTTTTCTTGACTCACCCACTAATATTAACCTAAAACAAAATTTTTACTGCCCCTAATCTTTTGACGTCCCTTTTGTCGAGATTTGATTTGAGCAGTTGCCTAACTATGTTCTCTATTTCCGTTGTTAAGTTCTTTCTTATTAATTGTATGTGCTTATTACAAAAAAAAAAATTTGAAAGTATATTCATTACTAGTTTCATGTTTTATGAGCATAAATAGTTAATTTTAGAAGAAGCTCTTGTTATTAATCTAATTATTCATCACTAGTTCATTGTTGCTAGTTAGGTAATTTGTCAATTCAATCTCGACTCTAACTTTCTAATTTAGCCTATATCCGTACCTTTAACCCAAGCCCCATTACAACCCTTTAAAGACCTTTTGATTTGTGTATCATCTCATTTTATAGTGGTTGAGATTTGATTTTCATACAAGCCTATAGGATTAACTCTTCATGTTTGACTTTTGAGTGCTTAATTTGAACCTTAAACACCTTGAGTGATTTGAATGAATCTTTAGTGAGGATGTTAATTCTTGTCGATTTTGAATCAGAGGTAATTATTTAGGTAAGGGGAAACACCTATGTTTTTCGTGCTATAAAAATTCATGACTTAGATTGTTTGAATCTTTATGATTCTTTTAGTTAAATTATCAGTGTATGAATTATCTATGAATTATGATGAAACATTATTGATAACGACCATGAATTAAGGTAAGTTAATTTTAATTGTGAGTTGAGGATTTTGCTTGAGGACAACCAAAGGCTTAAGCGTGGGGATATTTGATAAACCATAATTTATACATATTTTTTACCCTATACATTGCTTATTTTTGGATAAATATTCATTAGATTTAATGAATTCAATGCTCCTAATCCTTTAATTTCATGATTTATACTCAGGAGGGGTTAGGAGTAGAAAAGAACGAAAAATGGGCCAAAAAGGGACAAAATGGGCATACATCAGAAATCACACGGCCTGGACTGTTGACCACGGGCAGATCACACGACCGTGTGTGGCGAGCAAAATCGAGCACGACCGAAGGAGTCCACCACGGGCGTGTCACACGGGCGTGTCCTTGTCGAAACTAGGTGAATTTTATTCGGAATAGGATACTTGTGGGCCAAGTAAGGCATCTCAAAGCCTATATAAACACCCTAGGAGGCAACTTAAAGAGAGAGTTTGACAGGATGTCGAATAGACGTCGAGTAAAGGGAGAAAATACTCTAAGACAGCCATCGGGAACAGCTTAGGAGAATTATCTCCATCAAGACGGAGGATTTCCCATCAAGTTCTTTAGAAGTTTTTGGGTTTTCTTATGTTTTGTTGTTTTCCCTGTTCTAATATGTTTCCCTTTATCAGTATGAACTAAATCCCTTAAATACCTGAGGGGATGAAACCTAAGACAGATCTTATTATTATTTGATTTATGATATAAATACTTCCGCTTATTCTTAATTGTGAGTTCTTATTCTTGTTTGATAATTCAGGTTATTGATTCAAGTCGAATGTGCTTATTCAGTGGAGCAAAAGTTCCTATCTAAGAGTAGATCAACACAATTAAGCGGAGTTGATTGCAACCCTAGAAATAGGGCGAAAAAAATCTGCCGAATTAGGGTCAAACCTAATAAGGGAATCCATAGATCGAGTTAATGCGACAATAGGGGTTTTAATTAGAAAGAGATTTCAATTAATCAACCTAGATTCAGTTGTTTTTAGTCTTGAAAGAGGTATTAACATAAATCAGGGATTTCTACAGATTAAGCAAAGTGAATAAATCGCATGAATCAAAAGGAATAAGTGAAGTCTAGGTGGATTCTTCCTTAGGTATTGCCTATCTCATATAAAGTTGTCTAAAAGTATTTTCCAAATTTACTCTCTGTCGCGTTCATAGTTAGTTAAATTAGTTAGTTAATCTTAGATTAAAAATAAATCCCCTTAATTACTAGGCTAAATAATAAAAAGATAGTTAATTCTAGTACTATTGGTCCTTAAGGATACGATATTCCGGACTCACCACAACTATATTACTGTTCGATAGGTGCGCTTGCCTTTGTCGAAATAATAGTTAGTTTCGAGCTCCATCATAAGTATGGTTGCTATGTAGGGTGCCATTTGGCTTGGAATATAGCATTTTTAATGTCCATACGGGTAAACACACGGGCGTGTGTCTGGGCCGTTTGTGATACACGGTCAGCCCCATAAGCGTGTTGATCGGCCGTGTGTCCTCTTGTGAGCTAGCCTTACAAGTCAGTATGCTTAGTAATAAACACACGGGCAGTGTCAGGGTCGTGTGTCTCAGCCGTGTGGGAGGTATGGCCTCAGACATGGGAGTGTGCCCAGGCCGTGTGAAGTCCACACCTGAACCTAGGAATTTAAGTTGACACACGGCCTAAGGACATGGGCGTGTGCCTTGGCCGTGTAACCTTTGAGAGGTGATGATGTCATAAACAAAATGCCAAGGTTTTGGCACACAGGCTAAGACACAGGCGTGTCGAGGAAGTGTGAAGGACACGGACCAGGGACACGGGCATGTGTCTAGCCATGTGTATTAAGTCAGTGTCGACCACAGGCGAGGAGCACGGGCATGTCTTAGGGGCACACAGGCGTGTCCCTTGAGCAACACGGGCATGTGGCCCCTGTTTAGGCAAAAAATTATCTAAGTGCATAAAAATTTCTGATTAATTTTTGAAACCTTCCGGAAGTGTGTTTAAGGTCTCGTAGGCCTAGGATGAGTATATTATGGGTTTGAATGGAAATTTTTTAAGACGAAATGAAATTTTATAGCCCAAAACATAATGTTTAAGCAAGATGAGTTAGGTAATGCCTCGTATCCAGTTCTGGCTTCGAACACGGGTAAGGGGTGTTACAGTGGAAGGCCCCAAAAAAGTAGAAGAAGACTTGAAAGAAAAGGCATATACGACCATCAATTCCATCTAAATCAGAACATTTTTTTAAGAAAATTTTGGACTTATTTATTATTATTTTTATAAGATTTGGATATTTTATTTTGTTTGGGTTGGACAATTTTAATTTTTAGGATTAGATAGTTTTAATTTATTAGGTAGGTGGCAGTTGTACTTTTCTTATGTAGAATCCTTACTATTGTTGTCCGACAATACAATATTCGAGCTTCATTCATAAGGAAGAGACCACCCATCGAATTTCGAGGCCTTTTCATGATTATTGGGTAATGTCTTTCTTTCATTTTTATTTGCACATTAGGGACAATGTGCCGACTAAAGTGTGTGTGGGGGGGTGACATAGAAAAATTTCAAATTTTTATTAGTTTTGTTTTGTTTCATTTTAGTTTACTTTAGTAGTTAATTTTTTTTATTATTTTGTATTTTGTTTGTGCTTGATCTTGTAGAAATACAAGTGATTGATTAGGAGCATGTACCTATGATGATTGTTTAAATTAAAAATTTAGCCTAAAAATAAATAATTTTTGTTATTTATATTTAAACTAATTAGTTCAGTTTATTAAACTGTGAATAGGAAAAGGAAATTAAATGTACCAAGTGATAAATGTAGATACAAATAAGCAATTACGCTTGTTGAATTTTAGGATGATTCAATTAAAATACTCACCCAATAAATTCATAGTTACTAAAATGGTGCATCATAATAAGTATAATTTTTAAAATGAATTGTGGGAACAAAAGCATTGTCAGAGTTAAAAGCATTGCAAGTGTGATAAAAGAATAGAACGAGATAGAAGCCAAGAGAGTGTGGATTGTTCACAGTGTAATAAAAAATATGAGAATTTGAGAAGAATCTCACTCATATTGGCACAAAAACTCGTAAATGCTTATGTTTATAAATACTGCACTAGAGTTCAAAGCATGAATAAAAATAAGCTGAGTAGGAAAATTTTGAATTGGCTAGATTCTTCACTCATAAATGCTATATTCGCATGCACATTTTGATGGAATCCTATGTTTAATTTTCTTTTGCATGTTTGATTTGTAATATTATGAACTACTTGGTTTGATGAAGAATTGTAAGTTGTTTAATATTGTAGCTAGAACTATATATTTAGGCAATTCTTTCTAGTGTTAATGCTTCGATTTGTTCTCGTGTACCAAGCCAGCTCAAGTACATTTTCTTTTGCGTGTATGTTTATTTTTCATTTTTCCCATTTCTGTGTTATTTTTCTATTTGTTTGCTTGAGGACAAGCAAAAACTTAAGTGTGGGGGTATTTGACCTGCCATAACATGAAGTGGTAGTTTTGGTATGCTTCAGTGCTTTAAGGGCTTGTTTTCTAGGCATTTTAGGGTTAATTATGTTATTTTCAGCACTAGTAACTTATGTATAAAAATAAGCGTTTTTACGCAAAAATTGATGTTTATTGACCTACTAGGCCAATTTGGACATTAGGTAGTTTTAATGTGTCTAATTGAGTGTGCATGATGATTATATAGCACCCAAGAGTCTCATGGACGACACCCAAGTGGAGCACGAGTTCTTGAGATGAAACACGTGAAGTCGAAAGACTAATTGCCATATGTCAATTTCGTGTCATGACTGATGCGAGTCTTAAGACTCAATTTCAGACCCATGGATGTGATGGTCTCACATTACCTCAAGGCCTAATAACAACGTCGGAGGCTAAGCAAATCCAAGCAAGATTGAACAGGACCATCCAAGACTTTGTTCCCAAGGCCCTAGATGTGCACACGACCGAAAAATAAAATCAAGATTCACTTTCTTGTTTTCAAGAAAATAAAGAAACTGAATCTTGCTCCAATTTTGCTGTTTCGCACAATTCTAAGAATCTAGAAAATCAAGATTTCAAATCTTGGAAATCTTGGTCCAAGAAACCAAATCCTACAACCAAGGCACATTGGATTTCATGTACAAGTTTGAATGAGCCAATTTCGAGAGCAAGCGGATCATAAGACCAAATTCTTGAAAAAAAAATGGCCCATTAAGATGTCTACAAGCCCATCCTGAAGTTTGGAAAGTAATTTAAATGAATATCAAGCCAAATTATCAAAGTGGCCTAAATTGTAAAATATTTAAACTATATGTTTAATTTTATTTTAATAGGTGGATAATCATGCAAGAATTCAGCCCACGGAGCCGATTTAATTCATTTGGTTGCATTCCCTTTAAAAGTCCACACTTGAATTATTTTATTTTTTTATTTGATGAGTTGTCATGTTAGTTATTCCATTAGAGTTAGGAAAACTTATTTTGGGGGCCTATAAGTACCATGGACATTCACCCTTATACACACACAATTGATTTATGTTTTTTTTTTGAGTTAATAATAATTCTCTTTGAGTTTTTCTTCAAGAATTGCTCTTGAGTTTCTTTTAGAAGTTATTTTAACAATCTTTTAGGTTGTGGGAATCATCTTCAAGATTTTTCTTGCCAAGATCTCTTTCTTGGAGTGGGGATTAGAGCCACTGAAAAGAGTTGTGCATTCTTAATGTTTCCAAGGATTCTTAGGATGTCATCTTCTATTTTCTATCCTTAATTTATCGTTTCTTGCTTAGTTAAGTTAGTTCTTGCTGTTTTGGCTTGCTGATTTTATTGATTTTCGTTCTAGGTTAAAGTTGCTTCAAGAAAGACATTCTCCTATCTTGTTCTATCAAGAAACACACCAAAAAATAGGAGTTTTAATATTTTCTTGTTGTTTCAAACATTCTTGCACAAAATAGTTTGCTTTTGTCTTTAAAATCACTTCTAACAAATTTGTTTGTGTTTTGTTTTTTCATATCTCGTTGGGTTATTTTCTTGAGGTCCAAAGAAGGTTTCTTTCCATCCAAGAATTCCTAATTCATTCTCTTTTGGACTCTTTACCCGCCGGTTCATTTTTCTTTTACTTCAATTTCGTGTGACTTTCTTTTGTAACAACTAATCTGTTTTCATTGTTTCTCGTTTCAGTTTACATTCATCTATAGATCTAGGATAAATCTGTGACTTTGAAAAACTTTACAATCCGCTTCTATATTCATCTATCTCATTCTTCCTCAATGATACATGCCCAATGTGTCGCGACACATGACTAAACGTGGAGAGCAAGCACTGGAAAGGCTAAAATCATCCATACAATCGATATATTCCAAGATTAGGGCTTCTAATTAACCTTGTTAGGGGTTCTAAACGTCTCTATAAATAGGAAGGCTATTCCTAAGCTAGAAGAGGCCGGTTAGAAGCCATAGTAGTAGATTAAGGTTTTTATTACGTTGTTATTTCAATTCCAAAAATTCTTTGTTCTTTTCGACTAGGTTCGATTTGAGCCAAGTCTTTTCTATTGAAGTATTTAGTTTTATTTCATTATTCTTATTCGAACATCGAAGATTAGTTAACGATTACGAGTTTAGGCAACCTCAAGCACATCTGATTACATTGATTGAGCAAATTCTTACCCTTTTCTTATTTAATTTATTCTTTTCTTTTGCATGTTTATATTAAACCAAATAGTTATGGCATCTAGCTCGATGAGAGAGTAAATCTCTAGGAAGATTAACGAGTGGATGTGGGAGTAGTTAACAGATGGATTAGGTTTCCCTAGAGGAATTAACCGGTAATAAATTATGTGTGCTTATACCTTAGAAGTGACGACCTTAGGAAGTAATCTAGGATAAATGAGGTTGAGAGATAAGTTTATCAAGTAAATCATAGTTTATCTCGGTAGGGAAAAATAGTTCGAGACATAAGTGAGTACCTTTCGATTAGTTAATTAGTAGAGGCTGAGAGGTAATAGTAGTTAGTCAGTAGTTAATTCCATCTTAAACCTAATTCTGATGTTAATTACGACCACTGAAATGAGTTAATCTTCTGCTTGTTATTCTGATTTCATTGTTTAATTATTTTATGTTTATTTAGTTCAGTTATTTTAGTTGCCACTGGTTCTCTATTTAATTATTCATTGTAATATACATTTTAATTACTACTATTTATACTTATTATTGTAGAAATATATTTTTGGTTTAATTCATCCTCCCTTGGGTACGATCCTCAAACTATGTAATAGTCACAAACATTACTCATACTGATAACTATGTATATGATCCTTAAACTTGAGATCATCATTGTCCCAACATCGTGACTTGTATATTTTGATATAGTCAATTGTATACCATAACAAGTTGAACGATAAAGACTGATGTTGGATATACCATACACCATGTAGTGGGATTGATGAAGATAGGATTTATCCCTCCTACATAATTGGAGTAATATCTTGGGCTACTTGGTGAAGTAAGACAAAAATTACATGGTCATGCTCAAATAAGTTGATATGGGATATCATACTGATTTGTTTAATGTTGTCTACTCAGAATATCATGAAAGATGATATTAAAATTTATAAGTGTGATTATAACATGACCTGTGTCCAATCTAGATATAATGGATAAAAGGATAAGATACATGAAAATTTTATCACATAAAGGTTATGTTGAATCATGACTTTTTGTAACTTGGGTAGCAATGATGCATTGCTAGATGCCTTTCATTGCTTGTAACATTAGAAATGTTCTAATATTACTACCAATGTTACAAGAACCTACAATGTCACACCCTATGGTTAAAATGAATAGACTTTACGCCAAAAAGATAGGCGTATACCCTCCTACATACAACTATGGAAGATTCTTATCATTGGGGGATAAGTATCACTGCGGAGACGATTACGCATGAACAAAGATCCTCCAAATGGATAGCATCGTCTAGAGAACAATTTCGCTTGGTGGATAGTATCGCTTGGTGTACAGCATTGCTTGGAGAACAGTATTGCCTAACAACCAAAATTACTTGGTGGATATGATTCACAACTTCTTTCTAGAGTTAATATTTATGGAAGACATTATTCTTTTTAAAAGAGTATAATTTCAATATCTTCCATGATTTTCTCTGAAAAGTAAAATGGTAATTATTTCATTTTTAGTATACATGATATTAATAAAAGGAGTATAATCTCATATTATAAAAGGGGGTTGAAAAAAAAAACTAAGTCTAGCGGCCAAAATTTTTTTGAGTCTCTCTGAAATGTTTAAAGAGTTCTGTTGTTCGTGTTTTGATTGGTTAGAGTGTGGAGAGGTTGAGACACTTCGTTGCGGCTTGGATTGACATCACGCAAAGGGATCAAACCAACAATATTATTTGCGAGTTTTTAGATTGTAATATTGAAACACCCCAAACCCGGCCCACGAGCTTTGACCAAATTTGGTATGTTCCTCAAATAAACCGGTTTCAAAGTTCTTTATTACTTTGAGAAAATTTGTGCGATTTTAAAAAAAAAATATTGTTTGGGTTGGGCTTGTGTTGAAAACCAATTTGATTTTTATATTAGAAACCTTTTTTAAGTTTAAGTGACAAAATATTTAGGGTTTAGTTTCAAAGAAATTTTACTTAAACTTTAATAAATAAAACCCATAAACATAATAAATAAAAATAAATGTAAAACATTTCAACTATGGCCTTATGGCCTTATTACATCAAATAATTTCCAAATAGTTCAAGTACTTAAATAAAAATAATAGTCCATAAAAATAAAGACTTCATGTTGAGCATGGCCACCACAAGTTCTGCCGTCCCGGTCCATCACTGTTCATCAGCTGAAACATGGTCCCACAATGGGGTGAGTCAAACAGACTCAATGTGTACACGACACTAAATCATAATAGAATTAGGCATACAAGAGTTACACATTCAGAACAATGAATACAAGTTATGATGCATTCCCAAACCCAAACTTAATTGTCCATCCGCTACACACCCTCGTACCTGCCAGTCACACCGTGGGGACTACTAAGTCGACCCTCCTTCCGTTACACACCAATTTGCGGTCTTAGGTCACCGCATTCGTGGTCTTAGGTCACCACGTTCAGATTACTGTGGTCTTAGGTCACCACTTTTCAGATATCACGGTCTTAGGTCACCACATTCACTTCCCCTTTCAAACAAACCCATATGCCCCATATAATAATAATATGCATAAATATGCCAGAGTTCACATCCTTATCATATTCTCATGTTACTAATAACATTTTCCATATTCCTAGTAGGAGTAGGAAACGTACCTGGGTACCTTGTACCATAACATGGTACTTTAGCCACTTTCATATTCTTAATGTCACATATTTTAATTAACATAGCCATAAAACGTATTATAAAATAGTGTGGGGTACACACTGATTCGCTTAACAATTTCCTTGAGATCTCAAATCGATCTATCGCTTAGATCCTTAAACCCTACATTGATTTATCACTTATTACCTTAATAAAAAGCCATTCGGCCACAAATCCAAATCCTAGTAGGATTAGTATTCTTAAAACTTACCTTGTTGCCGATTGGGACACCAACAAATCCCGAAATTGATCCTTGTTTTCCTAGGAATGTCGAAATTCCTATAACCTTGCGTTAGATTTAATCTAACCATTAAAACATAAAACATGGCCTTTGGCCGAATATACATATGTCTTACCTTAATCTTAGAAATCTCGAAACTCACCGAATAACTAGGGAACTCGTGGCCTATGGTGTACCTTCGGGAAAAGAACTTCTCCTCCCTTGTAGTCGACACTTAGTAAATCCCGAAAGATCTCTTCAAAGTTTCGGTAACAAGATATTAATGGGGTTAGTCTTAGATTTCGGCAAATTTTAAAAGAAAGAGGATGAAACCGAATGAGATCTTACCCTTACTTGAAGAAATCGATTGCACCTTCACTTCAACCTTCAGAGATTCAGCTATGGCTAGATGATGATCTCACAACTTTCGATTTTGGAGGGATTAGAAAGAAAAGAGAAGGAAGAATAAAGATGGAGGATTCGGCTAGCACACAAGGTATTTCAGCTTGGTAAAAATAAAAGAAGAAGAAGATTTGGTGAAGAGAATTCGGCAGAGGCTTTCAAAGAACAGAAAATAATGCAGAATGGCCTCTCTTTTCCTTTTATAGCCGAAATTACTAACTTAGAATCCCTTACTTGACCATCACTCTTCTATTTTAATAGCTTTATCTCTTTAATTATCACTAAAATAAAAGATAATTCAGCAACTATCCTTACTTAGCTGAAATTATTAAACTCAAAGTCCCTTACTTGGCCATCACTTCTCCCTTGTTTTCCTAATTAAAGAATAATTCCTCATTTATCTCTTTATTCAAATCAAAAGAATTTAATCCAACAATTATCTCTTGAAAATAATGATAAATAAATCCATTATTTATCCCTTATTTATCCACTATTTATCTCTTAAAAATAAAAGAATAAAAGCTCCTAAATTATAACCCATGTGCCGTCCACCTCTGTCCATCCTTGTAACAAAATAAAACTTTTATTTTGCTTCCCCTGGGGCTCAAACCTTGGCCCACTACCCCTGTATGTGGCGCCATTTCCAGAGGCCCTAAGTGGCATCTTCAGGCCACTTTTCCAAGCCCGTTTGTGTGTCAAATTTCACATACTTGTTCTTTTAAGGCCACCTTGCCTTAATTTCCTCTTTTAAACTTTAAAACTTGACATTTCTTTTCATTTCCAAGTTTCCAAAAATTTTCGTTCGGCTCTTTAAACTTGACATTTCCTTACATTTCCAAGTGTCCAGAAATGTTCACTTTCCTTTTTTGAATCATTTCTAAATCATTTTCCTAGTTTCCATAAATGTTCACTTTCCTCTTTATTCCTTTACATTTTCAGGACATTTCCCTACATTTCCAAGACAAGACATTTCCTTACATTTCCTTGCATTTCCTTACATTTCCATACATTTCCTCACATTTCCTTACATTTCCTTACATTTCCATACATTTCCTTACATTTCCTTACATTTCCATACATTTCCATACATTTCCTTACATTTCCTTATACTTCCATACATTTCCTTATTTCTAGAATTCACATAACACATTCATAATTCATAAAACATGCCATTTTACCACATGGTTCCTTGTGTCATGCTTCACACGGAGTTTCTTTTAAAGCCTCATTTACCTAGCTCCCTTTTTACTTAAAAACCAATAATTTTCCAAAGCTTTCTTCTTCCATCCTAGAATTCTAAAAACCCTTAATACACTTCCAACACTGCCAAAACCTACTAACTCATGAATTAGGCACGAACGCATAACCCCTAATCTAGGATGTTACAGTTCTACCCTCCTTAAAAATAATTTCGTCCTCGAAATTACTTACTAACAGTCGTACAATCCTTCTCACCGCACTATGCTTACCCTGCGCACTCTGATCTTAATAGAGCCATCATACCTTCTAGGCACAATCTCTAAGTTCACATCCATTAGAACTCATTTTCTAACGCCGCGATTTAATATGATTTAAGAGTTTTATACATTAGTACTTTTGTTTCACTGATCAACCGCGAACAGTTTTATGAAAAGAGATGTTTAAAAGTGGTTCTTTCGATCAAACAAAGTTCTCAGCTCAAGTTCACTATTCAGAAAGTCACGTTCACATTCATCAACCAATTATGAACTTTCGTTCATTCAGCGAAATGTTGTAGTTTTCATTGTTGTTGTTTTTCCACTACCCAGGGGTATTTTCGTAATTTGTCCTATAGGGGTATTTTCGTAATTTGTCAAAATAAGGTTCCTTGCTGATTTTGTCAATAAGGGTATTTTGGTAATTTTGGAATCCTGGGCCTTTCGGTAATTTTGAAATTCCAGGGGTATTTCTTGGTAGTTTTTTTACAAACCAGGTAAATTTGTAAAGTTTAATAAATCGTGGGTATTTCAAAATTTATGAAGCTTGAGGGTTCTTTTTGAGAATTTGTTTTCCAAATCGATCTTCATTGCAAAACTTTGAAAACCAGGTCATTTTGGTAATTTTGTAAGTTAGGGGCAATTTCGTAAATTTTCCAAGTTCAAGGTATTTTTGATAATTTGCAAATTAGGGTTTTTGAACATTTTATAAAGTAATGAAATATTGATAAGAACTGTGGGTATTTTGGAAATTTCATAAACCAAAGGCATTTTTGTAATTTTACCACTAGGGGTATTTTAGTAATTTACAATACAGGGGCATTTTTGTAATTTTGTAAATCGAAGATATTTTGGAAAAATTTTCACAATAATCTTTTACTACAATTAAAAGGGTAATTTAGGGATTTTAAAACTAGGAATTTTATAAAATCGCATGGCTAGTCCCTTTCGGGTTTTAATCATTGGTTTGGCCGATGACTAAGTCCTCTTGGTTAGGGTGAACCGGTTACGCACTGTAGGATTCCCGCAAAGAGGAGGTGAGTCACTAGGACCGCTAAGTACTGTGCTCTTCCTGATCCAATCCTAGACATGTGCACAGGGTTACCACACCCCTAGCTCGGTGACTTAGCCACAGGTTTGTTTAGTGTATTAAGTCTTATGTGTTTTGTGTTTGAGTAGTCTAATCCTAGGGTTCAAGTTCCTATCATACTATTCTACGTTCCATGCCTTTTCTACCCTTCTAATGTTCATAACATAATTCACATAATCACCCAAATAGTTAGGGGTACTTACCGTGGATCATGGTCTGAGAGACTTGGGTGCCATGCCGTAAAAACCCGCTCATCTTCAAAAATACTTCCATAAAACTCATTTGGGCTCGATTTGAAAATGTTTTGGGCCTTAAACCCCTAGGCCGAGGGTTTCAAACTAGGCTCTGATACCAAACTGAAACACCCCAAACCCGGCCCACGAGCTTTGACCAGATTTGGTATGTTCCTCAAGTAAGCCGGTTTCAAAGTTCTTTGTTACTTAGAGAAAATTTGTGCGATTTTAAAAAAAAAAATATTGTTTGGGTTGGGCTTGTGTTGAAAACCAATTTGATTTTTATATTAGAAACCTTTTTTAAGTTTAAGCGACAAAATATTTAGGGTTTAGTTTAAAAGAAATTTTACTTAAAATTTAATAAATAAAACCCATAAACATAATAAATAAAAACAAATGTAAAACACTTCAACTATGGCCTTATGGCCTTATTACATCAAATAATTTCCAAATAGTTCAAGTACTTAAATAAAAATAATAGTCCATAAAAATAAAGACTTCATGTTGAGCATGGCCACCACAAGTTCTCACGCCTTGGTCCATCACTGCTCATCACCAAAACATGGTCCCACAACGGGGTGAGTCAAATGCAGACTCAATGTGTACACGACACTAAATCATAATAGAAGTAGGCATACAAGAGTTACACATTCGTAACAATGAATACAAGTTATGATGCATTCCCAAACCCAAACCTAATTGTCCATCCGCTACACACCCCGCACTGCGCAGGTCCACACACCGGGGACTACTAAGTCGACCCTCCTTCCGCTAAACACCAATTTGCGGTCTTAGGCCACTGCATTCGTGGTCTTAGGTCACCACGTTCAGATTACTGTGGTCTTAGGTCACCACTTTTCAGATATCACGGTCTTAGGTCACCACATTCACTTTCCCTTTCAAACAAACCCATATGCCCCATATAATAATAATATGAATAAATATGCCAGAGTTCACGTCCTTATCATATTCTCATGTTACTAATAACATTTTTCATATTCCTAGTAGGAGTAGGAAACATACCTGGGTACTTTGTACCATAACATGGTACTTTAGCCACTTTCATATTCTTAATGTCACATATTTTAATTAACATAGCCATAAAACGTATTATAAAATAGTGTGGGGTACACACCTGATTCGCTTAACGATTTCCTTGAGATCTCGAAATCTGATCTACCGCTTAGATCCTTAAACCGTAGATTGATTTATCACTTATTACCTTAATAAAAAGCCATTCGGCCACAAATCCAAATCCTAGTAGGATTAGTATTCTTAAAACTTACCTTGTTGCCGATTGGGACACCAGCAAATCCCGAAATTGATCCTTGTTTTCCTAGGAATGTCAAAATTCCTATAACCTTGAGTTAGATTTAATCTAACCATTAAAACATAAAACATGGCCTTTGGCCGAATATACATATGTCTTACCTTAATCTTAGAAATCCCGAAACTCACCGAATAACTAGGGAACACGTGGCCTATGGTGTACCTTCGAGAAAAGAACTTCTCCTCCCTTGTAGTCGACACTTAGTAAATCCCAAAAGATCTCTTCAAAGTTTCGGCAACAAGATATTAATGATGTTAGTCCTAGATTGCACCTTCACTTCAACCTTCAGATATTCGGCTATGGCTAGATGATGATCTCACAACTTTCGATTTTGGAGGGATTAGAAAGAAAAGAGAAGGAAGAATAAAGATGGAGGATTCGGCTAGCACACAAGGTATTTCGGCTTGGCAAAAATAAAAGAAGAAGAAGATTTGGTGAAGAGAATTCAGCAGAGGCTTTCAAAGAACAGAAAATAATGCCGAATGGCCTCTCTTTTCCTTTTATAGTCGAAATTACTAACTTAAATCCCTTACTTGGCCATCACTCTTCTATTTTAATAGCTTTATCTCTTTAATTATCACTAAAATAAAAGATAATTCAGTAACTATCCTTACTTAGCCGAAATTATTAAACTCAAAGTCCCTTAGTTGGCCATCACTTCTCCCTTGTTTTCCTAATTAAAGAATAATTCCTCATTTATCTCTTTATTCAAATCAAAAGAATTTAATCCAACAATTATCTCTTGAAAATAATGATAAATAAATCCATTATTTATCCCTTAAAAATAAAAGAATAAAAGCTCCTAAATTATAACCCATGTGCTGTCCACTCTATCCATCCTTGTAACAAAATAAAACTTTTATTTTGCTTCCCCTGCAACTCGAACCTTGGCCCACTACCCCTGTATGTGGCGCCATTTCCAGAGGCCCTAAGTGGCATCTTCAGGCCACTTTTTCAAGCCCATTTGTGTCTCAAATTTCACATACTTTTTCATTTAAGGCCACCTTGCCTTAACTTCCTCTCTTAAACTTTAAAACTTGACATTTCTTTTCATTTTCAAGTTTCCAAAAATTTTCGTTCGGCTCTTTAAACTTGACATTTCCTTACATTTCCAAGTTTCCAGAAATGTTCACTTTCCTTTTTTGAATCATTTCTAAATCATTTTCCTAGTTTCCATAAATGTTCACTTTCCTCTTTATTCCTTTACATTTTCGTGACATTTCCTACATTTCCAAGACAAGACATTTCCTTACATTTCCTTGCATTTCCTTACATTTCCATACATTTCCTCACATTTCCTTACATTTCCTTACATTTCCATACATTTCCATACGTTTCCTTACATTTCCTTACATTTCCATACATTTCCATACATTTCCTTACATTTCCTTACACTTCCATACATTTCCTTATTTCTAGAATTCACATAACACATTCATAATTCATAAAACATGCCATTTTACCACATGGTTCCTTGTGTCATGCTTCACACGGAGTTTCTTTTAAAGCCTCATTTACCTAGCTCCCCTTTTTACTTAAAAACCAATAATTTTCCAAAGCTTTCTTCTTCCATCCTAGAATTCTAAAAACCCTTAATACACTTCCAACACTGCCAAAACCTACTAACTCATGAATTAGGCACGAACGCATAACCCTAATCTAGGATGTTACAAATATCTTCAACCCTATTTCAACCCAACTCGTTCCTCGTACATGGATCCATGCTTGACGATCATTAGAATAATTTTTTTGCTCTGCAACGGGGCGTACCGGTAATCCAACACATATATCAACTGACGGAGCTGACGGATGAATCTGACAGCAATACCTAATATCTTTTAAACTAAGTTAAATTTTTGTATAATATTGTATTTTAAAAGACATACGAGTGGTTTAGGAACTAATTTTATTTCAAATGTTTAAAGATATGTTATTCCAAACACTTTGAAATCCAAGAGGAAAGGCCAAAACAGAGTTAGTGTCGCAACACGGAACCACCGTGTCATAACCCCTATAATAGGTTCGAGGAATCGAGAAACTTAGTGCGATGTCACGACATGGCACATCTATGTCGCGAAAAAGTAGTCAGTAGCCCAAAAATTTGAAAATTTCAAAGTGTGTCGCAACATCGAACCTTGATGTCATGCCATCTATAGTCTGCCAAGGGTGTCGCGACATGGAACCCCTATGTCCTGACATCGCGGAAATTTTTGGCAGGGTCGACCCAACTCAACTCGCCACACAACCCATCAATTTTAACTCTTATTTCACTCGATTTTTAACCTAAAAACACTCATATTTTTAACACCAAAACACTTTTAAACTAATTCTAAACACTTTCTAACTTTAAAACCTCCCAAACCCTTCAACTCTAAAACCCCATTTTCTTTTTCTCTCTCTTTTGGTGTAATTTTTTTCTTCCTTTTTCTTGTATCTTACTTTGTGTAGGGACAAAAGCACTGCATCAACGAGGAACTTGCAATGAATCGTCACAAGGAATCAATAGTTCTCAAGCGAGGTTAAGGATTGCAATTAGATTTTTTACTATTCCATTGTATTGTTTCTTGTTTTCTTGGAAATATATTGATTGATTGTGGTTAGTTTTTCTAGATATTGAAAATGCCTCCTAGAAAATCTAGAAAAACTAATGAATAAGAGACACCAGTGGTTGCGAACCCCTCAAATTTTCCAAACTAGAATGGTGAAATTTTTTCTTAGAACTTCAAGGAAAGATGTTTGTACAAGAGAGGGGCTTTGAATCATCGATGATCTTGTGCAAGGAAATTTGGTCATTCATCCATTACCATAGGCGGAAATGTTTTTGTGTAACCCTTAAAGACCCCGCTATAGTCCTTGTAGTACATGAATTTTTATGCATTATTGAGGATCTATCGGAAAAAGTGCCTGTACGGGGGCGTAAATGCACTCGTCACCCCTAGAGAGATTTGCGAGTTTTATAATGCTTCGTATTATAAATCAGTTTTATTGAAAATAGTGATCTAGAGTATTTCAAAGATTTTAATATGGATAGTATTATAAACTATCTAACAAAAGGTAGGGGTGAATGGAAACATCGTTCAGACACTGATATTCCCACTTCTTTTAACCAAGCAATTATGTTTCTTATTGTGAAATGTGTATGCAATTTTTATGCACTTGAATTGCTCTTGCTTTGAACGTTTCTAATGTTGATACTTTTCAAGTGGTTTTATTATATGCTAGTTTGCATAAAAAAAAGGTATGCATCAAGACATGGATCTATCATTATATAAAGAGGTTCATAGTGTCCAGAAAGTTGGGGTGCTCTTTCCTTCTTTAGTGACGGCCTTGGGGCAAAAGTTTAGAGTTCCAATTACAACCACATAACAATTCATGAAGCCATCCAGAAGTTTCATAGGAGATTCATTTTACGCACAATATACAAAGCTTCAAAGAAAGCAAATAAGGGATTGGAACAAATGGAGAAAGGGGAAGATGGACGTCCCACCTTCACTAAAATAAAAAACAAAATCAACGTCTCAGAAAGGGTTAGAGGGAAGCAACAGCCCGGATACAGAGGGGATGATAAGATGGATACAAGAGATGGGCGTGGTTTTTCAGGAATTTGTACAGCAAAACAATATGAGAATATAAAATTTGCCATCAAATAAATATGGCCCGATGTATACATCCAAGGAGAAAGGAAGTGAGGACGAGGAAGGAAGTGAAGAAGAGGGAGATGAAGAGGAGGAGGAAGCTACAGAATGAGACTTTCAAGAGGAGGAGGATGACGACTATGAGGTGACATTCTAGCCTAAACAATCTACGAAGAGAGGGCCGATCATTCATAGCCCAACTTGACAGACACATTCATCGAGTAGAGGCTCTTCTCGAGGCCATGTCTCAAGTCGAGGGAAAGATACAATTGAGGGGCGGCCATTGTCCCATTTTGATGATTGACAAACTATTAAAATTTTGGGATTGTAAAAAAAGATTAAATAAGATGAATTTTATTTCATTGTTATAGGAGTAGGAGTTACAATAGTTGTATATATATTTTCTGTTTCTGTTTTTGAACTATTTATGCAAGAACGTCACATGAAGGAAACATTGCATTTACGAGCTTCAAACGAAAAATTACCCACTATAAGACTACGACAATGTCATGATCAATTGGGTAACTTTGTTCCTTAACTATTTAAGGGTTGCACATTAGGGACAATGTTCTATCTAAAGTGTAGGGGGTAACATAGGAAGTTGAATTTTTTTATACTTATTCGTTTATTTTTCTTGTCAAAAGTGTGCTTGAGCTTGTAGAAATACAAGTGATTGGCTAGGAGCATGTATATAAGTTGATTGTATTTACGATAAAATCTGCATGATAGTGAATGATTATAAGTTTTTAGTTATTAGACTATTAAGTTCTATATATTACACTGCAAATAGGCATTAAGTGATTGAATATACCAAATGACAGAGAGAATATAGGGAAACGACCATGCTAATATGTATGATAAATGGTTAAAATTGTGATTGTTTGATTGATTAAATTTGTGCATATTGAGATAACTAGGGATGACCTAAGACATTGTTTGGTATAACCTAGAGCAAAAAAGCCAACCTTATTCATTGATCCTTAGTACCTATATTTGATGAACCTTCATACAAAACCCGAGCCAAAATGTGAACTTGTACTTATCCTTTTTTCTTGGTCCCTGCAATGCACGAATTTAGACGTTTGACCATAAGTATTGAGGGATAGGTAAATACATCATGGTGGTTTTGTAAAAATTAGAGTGGAATAGGAAGGAGCACTGTGATACAGTGATTATGGGTCTATCTAGGATGTGAAAAATAAAAGAAAGATATAGAAAAAGTCATTACGAGTAGAAAAAGTACTTGAACAATGAAAAATAAAAGCATTGTGAGTGAGATTCATTGAAAAAGTCAAAAGTGACTCAAAAATAAAGGTCACAAAATCAGAAACCTCAACCATTAGTGCACAAAAACTCGTAAGGTGACTGTAGTTACTTTATCATGTTGTGACTTCCTACATGGAGAAATAAGGTAGGTGAGAGAAGAAGAAATAAGGCGGTGAGCAAGAAGGGTTATTAAGGGAAATAATAGGGAACAATACGATGTGCCAAACTACTTTCGTGCTTGAAACTGTTTTGATGCTCCTTGTTCTTGAATTCCATATTAGCCTCAAGCCTCAGAACGTTACAAGCTGAAAAGTCCTATGTGACCTAGTTAAATCTATTTATGGATGGACATTGTATCGAGTAATTGCAATAATAAATGTTTGTATTCTACTACGATAATCAAATTACTTGTATGATTTCTCGACAGATTAACATATTTGAGGACCTTATTATTTATATACTTTGTAATATATTGAACTTAGATGTTTGAAATTGAGAATGGTAAGTTATTTATATATCATGCCAAAATTACATGTATGTATGATTCTGCCTAGTTATATGCTCCAAAGCTTGTATTGTATTATACTTGTTCAAGAGTCATCTTTTCTTTTGTGTGTGTTTTTTTTTTATGTTTTCTTGCTTTAGGACAAGCAATGACTTAAGTGTGGGGGAGCTTAAACTGTCACAATTTGTTGTATCAATTAAATCATTTTTCGTACTTAAGGAGCTTGTATAAAAGCAATTTCATTATGTTTTACTTAGTTTTTCACTTTTATTTATCGACTAATAAAAAGTGTAATTTAAGCTATTTATATGACCGTAGAGGACAAAGTAGGTATAAAGGAAGGCTAACATATTTGGTGAGTGTGTAGGACATCATTCAGAGGCATGAGAACAAGAAACTGGCCTCCATGTTACAATACGGAGGGTTGACTTCGCAACATAGTGACCAGGATACCCAAAAAAGAAAAACTGCCTTCGGTGTCACGACATAGCAAAAGGGTGTCATGGCATAGCCTTGAATCCAAACCTGAGCTTACAAACTGCCACTAGTTTCATGATCTACGTCGCGCCACCAGCATGATGTGAAGAAGTAATAAGCTAAAGGCATTTTGGTCTGCACAATAAACTTTAATGAGGAAATATCAACCGGTTTAGGTCAATAGACGATGACCAACCCTAATTCTGTAAATAGACTTCACTAAACACTTTACAAATAGTTTTGGAATATAGTTAATCTTTTATTCTAGTTTAGGTTGCAACTTTTATTAAGTTTTCAGTTTTTAGCTTCTTTTGTACTTAGGATTTCCATTTGTAATTAAATTCTATTTTCATTCTTGTTCGTCGGAGAATCTAATTTGAACTCTTATGGGTATTTGCGCTTTCAAATCATCAATACAATTCAGGATTTCTCTTAAACTCTTATTCTTGATTTACTTTTCATGTTTACCTTTTTAATCAAGTTTATGTTGCTTGTGACATCCATGAGGAACTAATCCCCTTATGGGAGATTGCCCAGTGGATGTGGGAGCAATTAATTTCTATGTAGGGTTTCTTAGCAGATTAGCTGGATGGAATAGGACGAACTTAAACCTTAGGCCTGACAACCTTAAGAAGTCATCTAGATGGGAATGAACCCAAAATTGGTATTGCCTATCCATAAAACCCCTTATCCTAATCCAGTTTGGACTATAAGGTTAAAAGATATGTAGTTCTTGTCGACTCGTTAGTTTAGTTGATGATCAAGAGATCCTACTAGGTTAGCGACTAGTTGATTGAATTGATCCTAAAATAGGAATTTGTTACGACCATAAAGCGAGTTAATCTTTCATGCTTAGAATTTATTGAGTCAAGAAATTAGTTTTCCATATTTGTTTTTAGGCAATTTATTTATTTTTCCTATAAAATAAATTTTCTATACTTTATATTTTATCGTAATATAATTTAATTAAAATAATAGTTTGATCTATTAACGTAACAGTTATTACTAATTAAGTATTCACCTCCCTTGGGTATGATCCTTAGAGTACTTTCACACTTCGTTCTATAAACTATATTACAACTTGGCCTATATAATTGTAGAAACTGCCTAACTCTTATATTTGGTTGCAAGAATTAAACTTCAGATATTAGTACATCTAAATGCGGTCAAATATGCTTCCAATTGAGAAAGCCTTATGTGATAAGTTCAAATAGGGTTTTTAAAAAAAATTCATATGGAGATGATAGTTCGAGAGAATAGTAGAACTTTAACAGAGAAAGATTGAAGCGTGGATTTACTAGTCACCACCCTTATCTCATTTCAAAAGGACAAAAGATTAAAGTTTCTTGGCATCAAAGAGGGATTCGTAGCCTATGAGTTTTAGGTGAGATGGAAGTGGTCGGCAAGCTACCTTGATGGCAAGTATGGGCGGATCTAGAGTAATGAGGAATTCTGATTGTGAACATTGTAGAAGAAATCATAGGGGATAATGCTGGAGGAATACTAGAGCCTGTTTTGGATGTGGGTTTATGGACCATTAGCTTAGATATTGTCCCTCCAAGGTTGAGGTAAGATCAGAACTATCTATGCGTGGGACCCAAAATTTTTAGCAAGAAGCAAGATATAGTGTGGTGGCAAAGCCAAGATCAGTTCAAGGGCCTCCGAGAAAGAGTTTCACCAAGCCTAGCTTTTGAGTATCCACCAAAGCATATGTGATGAAAGCTAAGGAGGATGTTAATTTGCCAGAAGTTATAACGGGTAAATTTTCTTTTCTTGGAAACAATATTCATGCACTAATAGAAATGGGCGCTATTTAAAACTAAAAGATATAAAGGCACAACTACAGGATTTGTTGGATAAGAGGTTTATTTGACCAAGTGTTTAGCCTTGGGGAGCGTCAATTTTGTTTGTAAAGAAGAAAGATGGGACACTCTGCCTATGCATTGATTACCACCAACTGAATAAAGTAATTGTAAATAATAAGTAGCTATTGCCTCAAATTGAATTTTTTTGATCAGTTAAGAGGAGTTGCAATCTATTCCAAAATTGATCTGTGTTTGGTCTACTATAAGGAGAAGATAAGAGGCGATGATTTTCCGAAAACTTCATTTCGTTCATGGTATGGACATTATGAGTTTTCGGTGATGCACTTTGGCTTAACGAATGCGCCAGCAGTATCTATGGATTTGATGAATAGAGTGTTTTAGCCTTACGTAGATCAGTTTGTTGTGGTCTTCATTGATGATATTTTACTCTACTCAAGAAGTGAGGCTGATCATGAAGAACACTTAAGAATTTTGTTAAGAACATTGCGTAAGAACAAGTTGTATGCCAAGTTCAACAAGTGTGAATTTTGGCTAAGAGAAGTCCGTTTTCTTGGTCACGTTATTTTTGTTGAAGGTATTAAAGTAGATCCTAACAAAGTCAAAAGCCGTGCTTTATTGGAATCCGCCAAAGAACGTTATTGAGGTACACAACTTCTTGGGTTTGGCAAGTTACTATAGAATTTTTGTAAAAAGGTTTGCTATGTTGGCAACACCTTTGACACATTTTTTAAGGAAGAAATAGAAGTTTGAATGGTTAGATATGTGTCAGAAAAGTTTTGATAAGTTGAAAACTATTCTAACAGAAGCTCCAACCTTAGCCCAACCAGAATCTGACGTGAAGTATACAATATGCACAAATGCATCCTTGAATGAGCTTGGATGTGTGCCTATGCAAAGAGGAAAGGTTGTGGTGTATGCATTTTGTTGCGTATGAATATGATATGTGAATTGTGCAAGTATACATGTCGGTTCAAGTAATAAAGTGATGAGTGAATATCGTTCCCATGAGGATCAGATTGAGGCACAAAATTGGTCAAGTTATTTTAATCGAATGCAATTAATATTATGGTAAATCTATGGTAAGTATGTAGTGATAATTCAAATGAATGATGATGTATGCGATAGATGAAATTGATGAATAATTGGAAATGTTATAGCAAAAGTGAGAGCAAAAATGTAATGGTAATAACGAGAGAGTTTATCCGAATAGAATATAAACAAAGAAATAAACAACTAAACATGCCGTGGCAAAGTTATTATGATCACTTGCCTAGTCCACACTTCGACAGCACAACGTCCTGTGATGGCTAAGAAGGACTGCTTTTGACTTCCTTCCCTTTGCACAGTCAAACCCTTATTCACGCCTAAAGATCTCTCCCATTTTTTTCCTACCATTTGTTATGTAACACCCCTTACCCGTATCTGACACCGGGATAGGGTACGAGGCATTACCAGACTTATTTACAAGCAAACATTCAAAATTGAGACAGGAATTTCCATTCAAATTAAAATCTTTTCAAAAACATTCATATTGTCCCTAAAACGAGCCTACAAGGCCCAAAAAGTGCATCGAAAGTGGTTCGGGACTAAATCGAGAACTTTGGAAACTTTTGGGAAACCTTAAAAAAAATTCATAGAAAAAGGGTCACACACCCGTGTGGGTTCAGGACATGCCTGTGTGACCCTAAGACACGCCCGTGTTTTAGGCCATATTCAAAGTAGGGAGCATTTTGTTTATGACATCATCATCAAATTGAGGTCACACAGTCAAGTCACACGCCCGTGTGCTTAGGCTGTCTGATCGATTAATTTTTTTATAATTTTTCATAAAATAGGTGCAGACTTCACACGGCCAGGGCACATGCTCGTGTTCGAGGCCGTGCCGTCCATACGACTGAGACACACGCCCGTGTCTCTGCCCGTGTGTTCATTACTGAGCATTTTGTTTTGCAACAATTAAGGTGCAGGGGACACACGGCCGAAACACATGCCCATGGGGCAGACCGTATGTCGCACACGCCTAGACACACGCCCGTGTGTCTACCCGTGTGGACAAATATAAGGTTATTTACCAAGCCTTTTTGTCACCCTTCCATGCACCAACCTACACAACAAAACATAGCACCTATCCAAGCACATACTTTAAACCCAATCAGCCATACACAAGGCATCGACATATCATTTACATGCTATCATTTATCACATACAACCATCACATACTTAGAATCTCAAACCATGCAATTTCCCACATTCATAAAAACATCATCATATGTTTATATATTTAACCAATATTAGCTAATATCAAATGGCCATTTACAAAATGAATTATCAACTATTGAAGCCAACACATATGGCCAAATCAATTATGACACATAACAAAAAGACCAAGTCCCTATACATGCCATAACTCAAAATATTATAATCATAAGTACCCAAAATGATAATTTGATAGTGTGAATGGATCTCCGACAGTGTCTAATCCCCGAGCTGGCTTGGTGACACTATAAGACAAAGGAAAAGAAAATAGAGTAAGCTTTAAAGCTTAGTAAGTTCCTATGTAAATAATAAGCATCATAAACACACATTTATCATGCAACTAACATGAAATGAGTTAACATAGATGTCATTAAAAATCTCATAGTCCAACTTGGCATAGATATTATTGGAAACCTTAATATCATATCTTGCACAATCATAACCTTACCGAGAGATTCTTCACACATCGAGCTCATTAGGAATAAGTTCTACGTACATACTTGTACCAATTGGCAACACACCATGGTCTTTCGCAACATTAACCTTTCCATTACGTGTTCTGTTGAACCACTTGGAATACTAAATGATAGTCGGGGAATCTCACACACATAGTACCATACCAATGCGATATCCCAAATATGGTCTTACACGGGATCTCATATCGAAGCCAATAGCCCAGCTATGGTCTTAAACGAAATCTCATATCGATGCCATATCCCAGATATGGTCTTACACGAAATCTTAAATAACCCTAATGTCATGACATTTGTATCCTACCTATTCCTAAGGTTCAACCGGGATTTCTCGTTTGTCGAACTTTGTCAATTTTATTTAAGAGTAAATCACAATTCATAAAATAATAAAGAAATTAAAGCATAAATAACAATGCATTATTTACATACGAACTTACCTCGGTACAAAATAGTAGGAATGGGACCTAATCGTCAAATACTTTCTTTTTTCCCCAATCTAGGTCTGAACCTCGTTTCTCTTGACAATCAAGCTTGAAAGATGACAAAACCCTAGTTATGATGCTCTCCCAAGTTTCGGCCAAGGTTGAAGAAAGATGAGCAAATTTTGGTTTTAATTTCCCTTTTTATTCTTTTATTTACCAAATGACCAAAATGCCCTTCACTTAAAACTTTGAAATTTTATCTCACCATGTCCATTTTTATCCACTAACTTAACAAATAGTCTAATTACCATCTAAGGACCATCAATTTAAATTTTCATAGAAATTAGACACCTCTAGCAAACTTTTGCCCTTTTTACAATTTAGTCCTTTTTACTAAATTAAGTGCCCAAACGTCAAAATTTTCAAACAAAATTTTCGCGAAATCATTTCATAAAACTATAGACCATAAAAATGTAATAAAAATAATTTTTTCTATGTTGGATCCATGGTCCCGAAACCATTGTTTCGACTAGCCCCAAAATCAGGCTGTTACATGTGAGATCCCCTTTATCGACTTTTATAGATAGATTAGGCTAGGGTCGGCTAACAGCTTGTGATTATCTTCTCCTCTTTTAAGGGGATTTATTTGGTAAAATTTTGAATTTAAACGGGGACTGTTGCGTGAAAAATGTTGACTTGGTTTTCTCGGCATTGCCATGGCATCTATGTTGGCAAATTGTCTACACTTTTACCCTGACAAAACTTCACTCCTTTATTTCCTCATTCCAAAACTTGTTCCTTCCATACCAACACACAATAAACTCCACCATAAGCGATTAAATGCATCTACTTCCAACACAGTCCAAGTCCTAATGCACTATAAAAAATGCTAACTAAAATGTCCAAAAATGCAACAAAATGTAATTAAGTACAAGCAATTAGCTAGGTCTAAAGGCATGAAATATAACTCTTTTCAAGAGTTATCACACCCTAAACCTAAGTTATTGCTTGTCCTCAAGCAAAATACATCGAATGCATAAATGCACCCATTTTACCTTGGTCAAAAAAAACTTCTTGTACTGCCTAGCTATTCAAAAAAAAATTTATACCTCCGTTCTCAGCAATATTCCCTTTTCCTAAAACTGATCCGAATGTCAAAGATTTGTTTAGCAAAGACAGTGCAAAAATTTCTCCTTAAAAACAAAATTTCCTAAGTACCCATGCATTCTTTCTTTCGTCCTATAGCAAATATCTTTTTATTCACTTAGTTCATTCGTTACCTAAACAGAAGTCACTTGCTTTAAGACAATATCAAAATATATTTACTCACATTTTCATATATTTATTCTCCTTTTTTTTTCTCTTTTTAATGGAAACCATATTAGGGGATTTAGTAATGCCACACAAATGTTTTTGACTTGACAATCACGATGGAGCATACACAGAATTGTTGAGTGTGACACCTCTAGCCCATATCAATCATCGAAACAGGGTTACAGAGCATTACCGAATAAACAGAACAATAAACCAAACAATTCATACCTCAATGCAATACTCATTCTAATTTCATTCAAATAAATTCATAATGTCCCTTAATCGAGCCTTCGAGACCCTAAAAATACTATACAAATAGTCCGAGACTAAATTGGAAACATTTGGAAAATTTAGGAAAAAGTTGAATATTTTAAACTACAGGGGTCATACGGTCGAGACACATGCCCATGTCTCAGGCCGTATGGACATTCAAAATAAGGACACACGACTGTGTCCCAGCCCGTGTCTGTGCCCGTGTAACTCACAGACTTGGGTCACATGGCCAAGCCACACGCCTGTGTGCCAGGCCATGCAACTTCTTGGCTTGCATGCCTTTAACCTACAGGGGACACACGGCCGTGTCGCATGGCCATGTGTCACACACAGCTGGGACACACGCCCGTGTCTCAGGCTGTGTGGACCCAAAATGAACTTTAGAAAACAAGTTTACCTTTCAAGTTTGCTTGGACATTAAGAAACTCAAATACCAACCAAAATACCAATTCAAAATAACATTAATCAAGCTAAAAACACATCAAAACCAACCTAATAAGTGCCTAAACCAATGTATCCTAATTGGTACCACAAGTATATATAATTATACATCAAAATAAAAATCAATTCAGTTTATCAATTCATTCAAGCAATACCTAACCAAAATACATCTCAAATGTACCACAATCACAACATTTCCTTAATATATATCATTCATACTAGCATAAAAAATATACCTTATTCTCATTTATCATAATAGTTGCCCATTTGCACAAAAGATCATACTTAATACATACATATCCCAAAACATTACTATTAACAACACAAAAGCCTATTACATGCCATATAAAACGAACCAAACATTCCAAAAACTACCGAATTAAGCTGGATAGTGTGACTTGAGTGTTGATCTGATCGTCCAACCTTCCGAGTATCTACAATGACATTAAACAACACAAGTAAACTTAATAAAGCTTAGTAAGTTCTACACATTAAATGACTAATCTTATCGAAGTAAATACAACAGTTCAAACAATAATAATTAACCAAGAGAATTCCCTGTCATCACAGTTTCAACTGATGAATTCATCTATGTTCAGATCAACATACATTAAATAACAAATCTTTCAGAATTCACTAAACATATTACTTTACCGAGATTTTCCATTCGAAGAACCACTTACGGATAAGAGTACATCGTCAGATCAACTGAACACACCAGACAGAAGCTCATAAGAGCTGATCCCACCGAATTGCCAACAGAAGCTCATAAGAGCTAAACAGAAGCTCATAATAGTTGATCCACCTGAATCACGCCAAACAAAAAGTATAACGTTAGAGTTCGCAACAAATGATGAACTTCGTTTAACTTGGGTAATATATCAATATCTCCCTCCAATACCATCTCCATTCCAAACCCCGTAACACACCAAAACACGAATCTACTCTATCCTACGTTCAGTTCAAACCGAACATCAAATTCAATATTAATATTATAACTCAGGTAATGATTTATTTCCAACAATGGATATATTATATCATGTAATACCAGTCACCTATGTATATAAATATTAATCTTTAACTGTATGAACTTACCTGGACTGAATTGTAGTAGTTGCAAAAGTTAAGGGACTATTCCGCTATTTTTCCTTTTCCACGAGTAATATATTGGAACTTGTTCTAAAATATAGAATTCCTCAATTATCAGCTTAAATTTCACATTGCAATTCATTTTATAATTTACACCCTTTTATTTTTTAAATTTACACAATTACCCCAAACTTTTACAATTCTTACAATTTAGTCCCTTAACTTGAAATTCATCAAATTAACCATTTTTATCAAATCAATATTTTATCCAAATATACTAGGCCCTTAAAAATCCCCCAATTAACCTTAAATTTACTATCAAACCCTAAAATTTTGATATTTTCACAATTTAATCCTAAAATCAAAATATAACAAAAATCATTTTACAAATTCATCAAATAACATAATCAAAGCTCCAAATACATGGTATTCATCAAAAAAATTCAATATTCATCAATAGAAACTTTCAAAATTTTTAATAGAATAAAAAAACAAAGGTACGAGCTAGCTGGACCTAGTTGCAACGATCTCAAAAACATAAAAATTACAAGAAACGAATAAGAGAATCACTCACATGCAAGGAGATTAGTTTGGTCGATCTTCCTAGCTTAGAAAACCATAGACATTCGGTTAACAAGAAGAAAAAATGAAGAAGAACACTAATTAATTCTATTTGTTTTATTTTAATTTTAGCTTAATTACAATTTTGCCATTAAAATCACATTAATTTATCATTTTAATTCCTTTTGCTGTCCAACACTATCCATTAGGGACTAATTGTTATACTGGTCCCTCCTAATGTAGTAAATAAGCTATTTAATCATTTAATTGCAATAATTACTAACTTTTGCACCTTTTTCAATTTAGTTCTTTTCTTTAATTAACTAACCAAACGTTAATATTTCCGAACCAAATTTTAATATGACTCTAATGACTTCATAAATATTCTAAAAATAATATTTATGAGTTGACACGATAGAATTTTTTGGTTCCAAACCACTGTTCCGTCACCACTGAAAATCGGACTGTTACATTAAATACCTCATCATGTCACAGTGTAAACCAAAAGTCACTCATGAAGCTAAGGCCTTTAACTAAAAAGATGGATGGAGCATACAACTACATCCTTAGCTACTCAATCCTTTGCTATAGCGGAATGCCCCAAAAATTATATCACACACTCTTACTTAGACCCTCCTTTCTAATCAACAGCACAATGGAGCAAACAAAGTGATGTTGACCTACTTAGCAACTCTAAGCTTTGGAGTGCATACTTATTTAAACAAATTGCCGTAGCAATTTAACTAATTTTTGGTTTCAAAACTCCCTAAAGGCATTAAAAGATACTTACTATATTTCAAAAAACCAAAAAACATAGTATAGGACATCCCATTTTTAGAAATTAATTTCCAAACAACTTAGCCTAAGCTAACTTCACCTAATCTATTATTACCTGTTCTAGGTATATCAAGAAAAAAATTAAGCTCATCATCGAACATCATAAAGAAGAACCATACTTATTATAGACAAAGTAGTATTTCAAGAGTTATTATGTCATGGCAAAATATCCTATATACCAAAATGAACATACTAAATACAAAATGCAACCTATATGCACAATACACCTCCAAACCTAAGGGATGCATTGTCCTTAATGCATATAAAATCATGAACAATATATAACAAGTATGAACATGCATACAAATGATACAAAAATTTTATGCAATGCATGAGAGAAAAAACCAAAACACAAACTTAACTTTCTTGGACTGGAACGTTGACACTTCATTCAATTTTTTTTGTGGACTTGCGAGCATTGACTTTATATTGCATCTTCCTTTTCTGTAGGCAAGTCTCATTATAAAGATTTCAATTCATTTCACCCATAGTAAACTTTAGAAAAATGACTTTGATGCATGAGACTCCATCCAAACACACTAGAGAGCACATAAGTGGTAATCCTCCAAAGCACACTATAGAGCACATAAGTACTAATCCTCCAAAACATTAGAGAGCACCGAAGGGCTAAGACCAAAGGCAACAAAGAGTACACATAACTGCAAGGCCCGAAGGAAACAAAACTCCAAATCACAACAAAAATCCATATTAGAATAGAATTCCATATCAGAACAAAACTCCACATCACAACTAAAATACACATCTAAATCCCTCATGGCATGACAATCGTATCCTAACTATTTCACTAAGTTTACTAGGACATATTATAATCATGAATAACTTATATTAATCAAGGCCAATCACAAACTTATCATCTATGCAGAGGCATATTAGAAGTTTCAGAGTTTGAAGATTCATAAGACTTAAAGTATCATATATACAATTCATTGTCCAATTACACATTTCATATAGAGGCACTTTAAGTGCCTTTACATATATGTTCAAATACATATTTTAATTTAGACTTTATAAACATGTCCATTTTTCTATATTATTAACATAAGCCATAAAACCATATTCTTTATTCTTATTACAAATTCATACGAACAGAGGGTCTCCATTTCATATAATTATCATCCTATACATAGTCAAACTAGTAAAAGGGGTCATTATAACCTCACATATAGTCAATCCTCTAATTAAGGCCACACCATGTTACCACATATTAAAATCATGTTTATAGCAACATGTCGACCTTATTAGCAATCTTTTCAAAATTAAAAAATTAATCACATAATTAGATTTGGTGACATATTAGCATATTACCTCATTATCGACACATTTATTGCTTATTCACAAGTTACAGATCACATTTAATAGTCATTCCATGGCAATCAAGTTTTCATCATATTACTAGGAATTATGACACTTTATAATTAAAGCTGATTAAGCCATAACTTTCCAAATCACTTATTTCCAGCACTTTAATTCATAGGATTTACACATACATTACAACATAATTTTCATATTTATTCACAAATATATCAATTTTTTTCCTAAACATGTTAGCATAAAATAAGTATGATTATTTAATGGGTACTTACCTCGCGAATGCACATTATCTCAAAATCAAGCTTGTAAGCACATGAATCAATCTTCAACAAGCTTGAAATTTTCCATTTCTTAACATTTCCTAATTTCTTATACATACAAAAATATTACCAAAAATAGCACAAGAGCTTCCCAAGCGTTATAATAACCAAGATCAAATATTAAGTTAAGAGATGTGAAAATCACCATTTCTTACCTTATGAAAGCTTTCTTTGTCTAGCTCCAACTTTCTCTATCTAGTTTTATTTTTCTCTCTCAAGAACCATAAAAACCCTTGCTGAAAATTGGGGTTTTGAAGGTGGATTTAAGCTTGAAGATGAGTTTTTCTAGTTGATTTATGAAATAATATAAAGTTTGGGTGTGGTGTTTATGGTGGGATTTGAAGAAAAATGACAAAGAGAAGAAAAGTTGGTGGTTGGCTAAACAAGGTTGAGTGGGAGATTATTGCCCCCTTTTCTAAATTGGTCAAAGCCCACTTAAAAATTGTATGGTTCAAATTTCATCTCACCAAATTAATCACATCCAATGATCATATTAATCCCAAATATCAATTATCTTATAAAAAAATATTTCCATAATAATATTCTAAGGGAATGACCAAAATACCCTTATGTGACAAAATTATCATTTTACCCTATTTTGCCTCAAGGCACAATTTCTTCATAACAAGTGGCATTTAATCACTCAAACTCCATAATTCATATTTAATAGTTAATAATACTCTTTGGGTGATGATATTTAAACTTTTACCCTTCTTTCGATAAAAATGAGAAATTTATAATTTAGACCTTGTACTTTCAATCTTTCCAATTTAGTCCAAAAAGTGATTTTTATCACACCAACACATATTCCAACTTATTCTTTTTTAATTAATAAATAATAACTCACATTCATTATTTTGGTCAAAATTTCACTTTAGTCCTCAACTTTTCAAAATTTACAATTTTGTCCTTTTTGCCTCATTTCCATCTCCAATATAAATTCTTCTTTCGTAAAAATTCTTTATCTCATCCAATATCGTCGGAATTTTTCACTTATCTAATCTCAGAACAATGTCAGATGTAATGGGATTTTGGAGTATTACATTGTATGCTATGAAATCTTGTGTTTTAAACTTGTTTTCATATGTCAATTATGTGTGGAATGATTTGGTTACATATTATACATGTTCTGGAGCATATAAGGGACCATTTGCATGACTTGTAGTGTTATTTTTGTGCATTTCTGCATTTATATTTTAAGACACCAAAAACAAGTCTTGAGACCATAAGAACATTTTCTTGCAATTCATGTATTTTTGGGCAGAGGTTTCGAGACATATTAGACAAATTTCGAAACATGATACCATTGCATCCACACATTATATCATTAAAGTAGAATTTACATTTGTAACACAAGAGGTCAATAACAAACAAAGCCTTCTCCAAGTTAGTGATGGTGGAATATTTTAATAATTATTTATAATTATTTTATTTTATTACAATTTTATTAACTTTTATGTTTTTATAAATATTTTATGATTTTTTATAACCACGTTTAAAATGAATTTAGACAAATATATATAAAGATTCAAATGAATGGGGATGTACATTTGTCTAGATTCATTATAAATATGTTTTTTTAATTTTTATTTATATTTTAATAATTTTATATTTTTTTAACATTTTTTAAAAAAATATTTACTTTTAGAATGAATGTGGATATATATATATATAGACTCAGTCTGAATGTAATTTTTTTAAAAATAATTTTTTTAATTTTGTAAAATTACTTGATGTAACTTTCACATAATATGTTAAGTGTTAACTTCTCGTACCTTTCATCAATCATGGTTAACGATAAAATTAAATAAAAGATGATTATTATTAGCGGAAGAGATCAAATTATTCTTTTTATTGACTCAAGTTGATGTATTATTTATAAAAATTTAATTGATTTTCTGATTTTTTTTAAATTTACCTTTTAAAAATTATATCAAATATTCATAAATTAATAGGCAAGTTACAATCGTAGTTGGAGAAGGCACTCGCATTGCACGAGATAGAAGAGGCCCACGATCAATTATAATAAGAAAACGAGTTCCAGAGGAAAATGTGCAACAGCCAACTACTGACGAAAATTATAAGTTACAATTATGTACAGTTATCATAGAAAATGATCATTTTAATCAATAAATTGAATTAAACTATTTATATAAGTGCATGAGACTTATAAATCAATCATTCATTACAAGTAATAGATTAATTAACTTAATAACGAATTTAATCATCAATATTAATATCAATTTATTAATTTAGTCTTTTTTTTAGTTAAATATGATTTTCAACCTTTTAAAAGAGTTGAATTTGATATTAATTTTTCAAAAAGAGTTAAATCGTTTTTCTAATGAAAATGTTGATTAAAATATTAATTTTTTAAACACGACAATCCTCATATTCATCTAAATGTACTTCATGCCTTCTTTCTTAAAAAAAATTATGAACTTTTTATAAATTTAAATTTCTTTTTAGATTTTAGATTATTTATTAATTTGACATATCAGACGAATAATACCATATTAATATAAGGTATACGTGATATGTCACAGGCTGACACACAAACATCAGTTAAAAAAATTAATATTTTAGTCAATATATTCGATTTTTAAAAAAAAAATGATTTGACTTTGAAAAATTTAATGACAAAATTTAATTAAAAAATGACCAAATTAATTAAAAAAATTAAAAACTAAAATTATAATTATACTTAAACTAAATTAATTGAAATCAACTCATCCACGCTTAGTTTACTTGGTTAATATTTGAAATTGAATGCTCAAAATCTCAAATTCTAACATTTTAGCCAAAATCTGGTTAGGTAGAAAATCAATGGAGAATAATAGTTCAACTTAGAATTGGAATAAAGCTTTTCATAAATTAAGAAGGCGAAGAGGTGTTTCTCCAACATACAACTTTACACAAATTAAGAAAGCTTGTCCTAAAATCGCAACACTGGAGAGAGAGGGTGATGTGCCGTCTACTAAGAGCATAAAGACAAGAGATTAATTACTAAGAAAAATGTACTTAATTTAAGGAATTAGTTCATTATTGGGATTTCTCATAATGTCGCCATTCAGTCCACTTACCATACACTTGTCAACACCAAACACAGTCTCTTGCACACTGCATGGAGTTGCATGTCGCCATTTTAAAAATCTTTATTTATTTAATGTTTTTCATCCTATTAGCTTTACCATTAAAATCCAGTTTTTGTTTCTCTCTTTCCTTTCTATATGTATCGTCAAATATCAACATACATTAGTACGAATCTCTCCACCGGCCATGTAAGATGAAGACGAAGGAGCATTCCTTTATCTCTTCTCTATTTATTTGTCTTCTTTACCTTCCTGTCTTGGTCACTGCAGAGTGTAGTTGTGAAAATGAGGTGTTGTCAAAGGATACCGGCAACAAAACCAAGGCTTTGAAATACAAATTTGTGGCAATTTCATCAATCTTGATGGCCGGGGCTGTAGGAGTTTCTCTGCCAATTATGGCCAAGAAAATCCCAACTTTTGGACCCCAAAATAATATTTTCTTTCTGATAAAAGCCTTTGCGGGTGGAGTGATACTTGCCACTGCTTTTGTACACATACTTCCGGATGCATACCAGTCTTTAACTAGCCCTTGCCTTAGTGAAAAGCCTTGGGGGGTTTTCCCTTTCACCGGCTTTTTGGCCATGGTTTCTGCTATACTCACAATGATGATGGATACATTTGCGACAAGTTTCTATAAGAGCTCCCATTTCGACAAAGCTTTGCCGGTGAATGGTGATGAGGAGATGTTTGGGGAGCACGAGGGACATGTTCATGTTCATACGCATCCCACTCACGGTCATGCTCATGGATCTGCCGAATCATCTCATCATCTTATGATCACCCAACGTATTATTTCACAGGTACCATCCAGTTTCTCTGCCAATTCATTCTAACAAGGTAATTTATGGTTTTCATGATGTAATGTATGCAAATAGAGTGGGAAATAGTTGTGGATGTATGTATGCTGAGCAAATAATATTATTAAAATTGACACGTCTGGTAAAAGATAGAAATGAATGGTAGGTGTTGGAGGTGGGGATTGTAGTTCATTCTGTGATAATTGGAGTGGCATTGGGTGCATCCCAAAGTGCAAAGACAATCAAGCCTCTTGTAGCAGCATTGACTTTCCATCAATTCTTTGAAGGCATGGGTCTTGGTGGTTGCATCTCTCAGGTAACTCTCTTCTCAACTCTACTCATTTCTCAATTCGAAGGAAGAAAAGTTGTTGGCTTTTTCATCTTATCAATTGAAAAAACAATTAATAGTAGTACTGTAGCACTGCTGTTGTACAAAATATAACTCTCTCCATTTACTTTTTATTATCAGCCGTTGGATATCATGATGAAAACCTTTATTCAAAACCTACATCTCACAACATTAACGTGGGTTGTGTATTTTTTTAATGTAAAAATTAGATAAAGTTTTAGTTGAAATGGTAAAATTTTAAAATTAAAATTTTATGATTGTATTTTTATTGATTTAAAAAAAATCTCTAATAATATAATTTAGTTTATAAAAATAATTATTTAATCATTTTTCTTTTAATTGAGTTGGTACCCAATTAACTTTAACATCAACTAAGTCTCGGTTTGGTTGGGCGGTGTAGTGCGTTTAGCTTACTTTTTGTCACACGCTACAGTATCGTTAGAGTATATAATCTCACTCTCACTATTATTTTACACTACCTGCAAGTAAACGCACCACTCATCCAAACTCATACTAAGTTAGAAAATTTAAGTATAATATTTATATACTTAAATAATAATAAATAAGACACAATGACTTTTTTGTCCTCTAACTTAAAAAAGTCATTTTAACCATCCATTTAATTTTTCGTCTCTTTTAGCTCTTAACTTGCATTTTTTTTGTCAAATCACCCCATAGTGAATGAAAAATTAATATTTGTTAACTTTGCTGACGTACATGTGGATTGCCACGTGGAAAACATGTCTGTATTTAATTAACTTTTTAAAATTAAAAATTATTTTCTTATAATTTTAATTTTTTAATTTTTTAACTTGTTAAATTATAAAAATTAATTAAATGTTGACGTGTTATCCCGTGTAATCCACATGTATACCATGTCAGCAAAGCAAAAAAAAATTGAATTCATTTTAAGGTGGTTTGACAAAAAATATAAATTTAAATATTAAAAAAATAAAAATTAAATGTAAGGTTAGAATTCTTTTTTGGTAACATTAAACAACCACATAAATTATTATTCCAATAAATAAATGAAAGAAGTAATTGTTGAACAGGAAAAGATAATTTGCATGTGTGATTAGGGGTATTCAAACGGTTAACCGAATTGAACTAATGTTAATTGAATTAACCAAAATTTTTAATCTTTTAACTGTTAATCGAACTGAAAATTTTTCAAAAATAATTAACTGAACTGAGATATTTCAGTTAACCAAATTAACCGAAATTTTTATGTTTTTTTTTTGGGTTAAAACAAATATAAAATATATCAACAAAATAAAATGATAATGTTCATTTAACCGAATTAGTAATAACCTAATACATAAAATATATAATATTATTTAACCTAATACATAAAATATATAATATTATTTATTAAGTTTGGTTAATTACCCGATTTTGAGCTGAATTAACCATTAACCGAATTAGATCAGTTTGATCGGTTAAGTAACCGATTAACAGAATTAGATTGGTTCGATCGATTAATTCAGTTTTAACTGAAGTTTGAACACCCCTAAATGTGAGCATGAATAAGGTGAGTTACGGTAGGGTGTATAGTACACCATGCGGAAATTGGTCCAATAAATCAGCAGGCTTACTTGTATCCTCACATAATAATAATAATAATAATAATAATAATAATAATAATAATCACAAAATAACTTTAATTTACTATATTTTCCATTTTGATTTCGTCTTTTGGGAAAAATGATTTCTTCTTAATAGTAATGATGATGATAATAGTAGAAGAGAAAACTGAAGGCGTAGCTATAGTAAAAGTAGAGTAGTAGTGGAGGAATATTAATATTTGTCAAATAATGACTGTTATGCTGATAATGGATTGATGACATGGGGTGCAGGCAAAATTCAAGAGCAGAGCCATAGCAATGATGTTAATTGTCTTCTCCCTGACTACTCCAATGGGAATAGCATTAGGCATGGGAATATCAAAGATATATAATGAGAATAGCCCCAAAGCCCTAGTGGTGGAAGGAATCTTCAACTCCCTTTCCGCTGGAATTTTAATTTACATGTCACTGGTTGACCTCCTTGGGGTAGATTTCATGAACCCTTTAATGCAAACCAATCTTAAATTGCTGCTTGGATCAAATCTTTCACTCCTCCTCGGAGCAGCTTCCATGTCACTCTTAGCTAAATGGTCCTGATCTCCTACCTGCCATCCCTTGTTTCTTTTTTCCTGTTTGTACTTTATAAATAAATACTTATGGGTTGATAAAGTGTGCAATGCAAATCCAAATCCATGACTTGACTATAGTGCAGGATTAAATCCAAATAAATACTATAGTGCAGTGCAATGCTGTGCCTTTTAATTTGTACCATAGAATTAAAGTTTCTGAATGGATTGGGCATCTCAGTAATGAACTGAGGTATGCAATGCTTAATAAGAAAGCAGGATATTTTAATCTCAATGCTTAATAAATTGTATGGATGAATTCTTTATTTATTTAAAAATTTAAACAATATTTTGATTTTTAACAAATATAGAAAAATGTATAATTTTAACAGATTCTACTAACATTATTTTGATTTTATTTTTTTAGCTCATCATTAGCGTATGAAATCAAGTAAAAGAGAATTTTCATACCTCCAACAAGGATGGTCATCATCTTATTCTATCTTTTCTCAACTTTTATACCTATATCAAACTCTAAACGATACTGATTATTTCTATAAAAAATATTTTAAAAAAAATCAAGGTTAAAATCCACTTTACCGAAATAGTGCAAGCTATTTGATCATGTGGATCAAATCTCATTGATTTCAATCTTTAAATCGTGACATTCAAGCTTAAATCGAAATCACAAAGAAAATTTCTTCAAAGCTATTTGGGGCGGCGTAAGTTGTTTATATACGGTAGGCTTTTTTAACCTACCCTTAGATATTTACGCCATAAATCTCTAGAACTTTACTAAACTTTCAATTAACTACATCTTGTTTTAATTTATAAAATTCTATAAACGTGATTTACCCATTATGCTTACAATTATGTTGGATCATGAGCGGGATCAACAACCCATAATGACTTCTGATTATTAGAAGAGTTAAATGTAGTTTTCGACATGGCCTTTCAGTGCCCAATACTTATATTTAATTCGATCATTTCGTCATATATCTTATTTTAGTTAAAAGGAGTAGCGCGGTGTCTACCTTCAATTAGTCTTGCAACTCTTTGTACTAACTCGAGCAAATTCCCTTGATAAAATACTCATGGTTAATACAAGTCAAGAGCATATAGGATATGTCTCCACATATCATTGAGGTGATTGATCCTTTATGGATTACTCCAAAACCTTCATATGCCTTATAACATAATCAAAACATCCCACCTTAACTATTTGTACATGCTAACATGTTTTGTGATGGATTAAATATGACAGTCTACATACAAGAGAGCTAGTGTCACATGTAACAGCCCGATTTAGGGCCTAGTCAGAATAGTGGTCGCGAGACCACAAATCTGAAGTAGAAATATGTGTTTTATGATTTTTATAAGGCTTATAAGGTGTTTACATAATTGTGAGAAAATTTCATGAAGAAATTTTATTAATTAGTGATCAAATTGTCCATTAGGACTAAATTGCAAAGATTAGAAAATATGAGATTCTAGAAGATTTAAGTATGAAATAGCATCATAAAAATTATTAGGGGTCCTTATTTAGCAATTAAACTATTATATATTAATATGGACAAAAATGGACATGGGAAGGAAAAATATCAAGAAAGGGCCTTAAGGGCATTTTTGTCATTTGGTTAATAAAAGAATTAAAAAGGGAAAAAGAAGTCAAAATTATGTTCATCTTCTTCTCCCATGGCTGAAAATCACTAAGGAAGATATAGCTAGGGTTTGTTCATCTTCCAAGCTTGATACTAAATGCATCCTAGCCCGTTATTAATGTTTTTCGTATTTTTGAGATCCTCGTAGCTCGATTTAGCTATTTCTAGCTATTTTTTGAGTTAGGGTTTATGTTCAAAAATTTACCCATGCATGACATGCATATATTTTGATGTTTTATGAAAGAATATGAAAGTTTGATGTATGATAAATATCTTTTTCTAAGTGATTTTCATGAAAAATGCATAAAAGGACCAAATTATAAAAGTTATAAAAATAGTCATACATGAGTTAAATAGTGGAAATTAGGGGCTGTTGTAGTAAATAAAATGAATCGGCTAGGCTTGAAATACAAGAAAGTTGAATAAAAATCATTTTACGAGCCTAGGGGCAAAAGTGCAATTATGAGAAAGTTTAGGGGCAAAATTATAATTTTGAAAAAGTGTGATTCATGAGTCAATTTAGTCAATGTGAATATTAAACAAGTGAAATTGTTATTATAGGTCAAGAAACACGAAGCCCGGATCAAAACCAAGGCAAGGACAAAGTGTTGGACTAAATCGAACATCCACACACATTTTGAGTACCGAGGTAAGTTTGTGTGAAATTAAGGTTACATATGTTATTATGTTTATGTAACAGTCCGGTTTAGACCCTAGTTAGAACAGTGGTTTTGGGACCACAAATCTGAGTCTGGATAATATTTTAATATTATTTTTTGTGTCTTTAATATGCGATTTAAACATGTGTTAAATTTCCGTAAGTTAATTTTTCCGTCTGTGTGCTTAATTTGACAAAAGGATTGAATTGCATTGAAATGCAAATTTGCATGTTTTATGAAAAGATGCCTATTTGTCATGTCTTTATAAGTGTGAAGGTATGTTCTTCCACCGAAAATCAAACAAAAGGAAAAGAAAGAAGAAGCTAGGGCATTCGGCACTCTTTAAGCTTGATTCAAGGTAAGTTTTGCTTTAATTGTACGTTTTCGTAATCGTTGCTTCAAATACTACTAAACCCATGTCTTAATTTTGAGAATTGATGATAATTTTGAAATGAGACTTTGATGAACTCATGTGATTTGTGATGAGTATTGGTGTTAAATAAAAGATGTGTGTTTAATGAACATGTTTTGTTCTTGAATTTTTGATGAATTTAGCTAATTAGGGCTAAATTGAGAAAATAGCATTTTGAGGGACTAATTTGTGAATTTGATGAAATGTATGGATTGATATGAGCATAGTATGTATTCGGCCAAGCATGGGTAAAAGTAATTTTGGTGTATTTTGTGAATTAGGGACTAAATTTTCCAAATATGAAAATATGAGGGCTAAATTACAAATTACCCTAAATATGTGATTTTGGATTGAATTGAATGTGTTGTTAAATAAAAGGGTTAAATTTGAATATATTTAGATCAAGAACCGAAGAAAACGGACTTAGATCGCGGGAAAGCGAAGGTAGTCGAATAATCGAGTCCGAACGAATATCCGAATTCGAGGTAAGTCATTATACAAATAAATGTATTTGTGTTGAATTATGTATGTTCATATGACTATTGATAACAATGAATGCTTACAAGATTGCTATGTACATGAATTCCGAGATAAGATCGACATAGTGACAATGTTTGAGAAGTCCTATACGAACCTAGGAATAGATAGGATTAGCTATGTCATGACATAAGAATCTGTTATGTTTTATCATGTAAGACCACGTCTGGGACGTTGGCATTGATTCGAGATTTCGTGTAAGACCACGTCTAGGACATTGGCATCGATATGAGATTTACGTGTAAGACCATGTCTGGGACATTGACATCGTATTGATTCGTGTAAGACCCTGTCTGGGACAATGGCATCGACATCTGATTACATGTAAGACCACGTCTGAGACGTTGGCATTGTACGACAATTCTAAGTATTCTGCATATCCTACTAGATTCCGAATAGTTCAACGGGAAAATCCGAGATACGAACGATTATGTGATTTGTATATCTATTTCAGGTATGTTTGATTTGTACACTAAGTGTACATGAAAGGTAAGTATCTATGTGAGCTTACTAAGATGAATATGTGAAATGGAAAGATGAGACAATATGTGAATATATGCTCAAATGAGCTATGTATATATGTTATATTTGAGTTGAAGTATTTGGTATGATATGGCTAAGCATATGAATCAATGATTATGAGATGAAGTTGCTATGAGAACTATAAATGACATTTTATCAATTTGAAAATGTTTATTATTAGATAAGTTTATTTGTATATGGCTTACTAAGCTTTTGAAAGCTTACTTTGTGTGTATTTTCTCTGTTTTATAGATCATCAAAGCTACTGAAGGCTCGGGGACCATCGAGGATCATCATCACACTACTCAAACTCATTTTGGTACTTTAGGAAATGTGTATATAGCTAAATATGGCATGTATAGGCTAGTTGTTTTGGTTTATGGTTGAAAAGTATATAATTAGCCATGAGATGTGGCTACATAAATGTTGATGATATGCATAAGTAAGTATGAAATATGGTGTATGTTTTGGTATGGTTAAATAGCTAATGAAATGGTCAAAGTGTTGGTAAGATTATGAATGCATTATGAATATGTATGGTTGAGAAAAGAAATGATTATATGAAAAGAAATTATATATGAATTATGCTTGAAAGTATATTTGTTTTAGTTGGACAAATTGGTATGTTTGAAAATGAGATTGGATGCAAAGCTTTGTTAAGTATTTGGCATGTCTTTGTTTGTCAATTGAGCATAATATAAATTGGTATATTGCTTGTAGGTATGACCTTATTGTGGGTGGCATTATGGCCTGTTTTGCCTACACGATTATGGCACACGGGCGTGCCCAATGGCCGTGGGAAATTGACAGTATCTAGCTAAGGGAGTACGGCCTTGGCACACAGACGTGCCTGGTAGCCGTTTGATTAAGTCAGTATATAGCTTAAGAGCACATGGCCATGGTACATGGGCGTGTCTAGTGGCTGTGTGGAAAAGTCAGTATACATACCTTGATTTGGCATGGCCAAGACACATAGGGGTGTTTGGTGTCCGTGGTAGACACACGGCCTGCCCACACGGGCGTGTGGCCAGCATAACTTAGAAAAATTTTAAATTTTCGAGAATTTCTTTATGTGTTTGGCCTAGTCCCGGTCTTACTCTAAAGCATGATTTAGGTCTTGATTGACCAATATAAGGGACACTTTGATTGTGTTTGGTGAATGATTGTATGAAATGTCTATAAAAGTTTCTGATCTGTCCGGTAATGCCTTTAACCTTAATTCGGCGACGGACACGGGTTAGGGGTATTACAGTTTAAATTACTTATTATTTTGAGAAATGCATATCATTTACATGAAATTTTATTGATGATGTCTTAATGAGAAAATGATGAAATTATGCTAAGTGAAGTCCCGGTTGAAATTTTGGAATAACGAGGATACTTATGTCACAACATGAGATAAAGACGGTCCCATATAAGACCATGTCTTGACATGACATCGGCACTGAATGTAGGTCCTGTATAAGACCATGTCTAGGACATGGCATTGACACCGAACGTAGGTCTCGTATAAGACCATGTTTGGGACATGGCATCGGCACCGAATGTAGATCCCGTATAAGACCATGTCTGGGACATGGCATCAGCATCGAATAAGGAAGGTCCCGTGTAAGACCATGTCTGGGACATGGCATCGACATCAAGCTAAGAGATCCCGTGTAAGACCATATATGGGATATGGCATCGGCATTAAGAGGTGATCCCATATAAGACCATATCTGGGATATGGCATTGGCATCGTAGTACAAGTATGATAAGATTGAGTATCCTATGATATTCCGAGTAGTTCAACGGGCAAAAGAGCTAAGTATGCAAAGATGATATAGAGCTAAATTATACAAGGATAATAATGAGTTCCATTTATGTTAAGGATGATGATGATTTAAGTTTATGTTCAAGTTAGCATAAGTGTTAAATTATGTGACTAAGTGATACAGGTACCATGAGTAAAATACAAGTTATGAAACCATAATGTGATGTGTAATGGTAAGAGTGAGTATGAGTAAGTATGCCTAAACACTTGAGAACTTGTGTTGCTATTGTTCTATGAGATGAATGGATTTTACCATGAGTACTTATGCTGTTATTTTTAATTCATGCAAACTTACTAAGCTATATGCTTACCCCTCTCTTTTCCCTTTTCCTTGTAGTATCACCAAGCTAGCTCAGGGATCGTAGAACGTCGGAGCTCGGATCACACTATCAGTCATTCTTTTGGTATAGTAAAGTTATTTTATTTTGTGTACGGCATGTATAGGATCTTGGTCATTTTGTGTTATGTCATGTTTGGATGCCAAAGTGTTGGCTACTAATGTTACACACTCATTTTGTAAATGGCCATTGGAAGTTGGCTAATATTTGTCAAGTTTCATATATTTAATGATGATGAGTTTATGAAGTGGATGAATGATGATTAATGATTCTTCATAGTGTATTTTTGCCATGATATATGTTGCTTATGTTGGTATAGTTGTGTTTATATTTCAGGGTGGCAATTGGCTTGGAAAATAGCCTTCTAATTGTCCACACGGGTAGACACACGGGCGTGTGTTTAGGCCGTGTGCGACACACGGTCAGCCCCATGGGTGTGTTAATAGGTCGTGTGTCCCCTGCATCAAATTTGCGAGAATTTGATTCATCAAACGGGCCAGCACACGGGCATGTGCCTAGGCTGTGTGCCCCTTACGAGTTGCTAACGTCATAAACAGAATACCCAGGTTTTCATACACGGGTGAGGAAACGGGCGTGTCTAGGTCGTGTGGAGGACACGAGCCAAAGACACGGGCCTGTGCCCGGCCGTGTGAAAACCCCTGTAGGTTCGAAATGAAAAATAAATTCCACATGGGGTAGGGACATGGGCATGTCCCATTTCACACGGGTGTGTGGCCCTGTTTAGGCAAAAATTTCTAAGTGTGCAAAAGTTTCTGGTTAAATTCCGAAACCTTCCGTATGCATGTTTAGGGCCTCGTAGGCCCATAATAAGGATGATATGAATGTGAATGAGAAGTTTTAAGTGGAAAAAAAATTTTATAGCCCAAAGTTGTATATTCAAGCAAGTTAAGTCCGATAATGCCTCGTACACGATTCTGAAGTTGAATACGGGTAAGGGGTGTTACATCACAAGTTGTAACACTTCCCCGTATCTATAGCCAAAATAGGCTTACAGAGCATTACCATAAAAACGTAGCATAAAAACATGCATTTCCAAACATTAATATAAACATAGAATAATCCATTCATCTACATGCCTATCGTCCCTTATTCGAGCCTTCAAAGCCTAAAAAACACTTTAGAAACAATTCAGGTTTAAATCGAAAAAATTTGGAACATTTAGGAAAAAGTTGGAAAAACTGAACTATAGGGGTCCATAAAACCAATATGCCATACAAGGCACCTCAAAAGCAAACATACAACATACCTAAACATATGCCTATTTGACAACATTTCATTCATAACCATCTAGTTCAATGCCTTTCCAAAGCAAAGCTTATCTTGACCATTTTGAAACTATTCCCTCACATACCATATTGGCCATAAAAACATGCATCAAACTTAGCCATATTAACACATACCAACAAGGCATCAAAAGTACCAAAAGTACATCAATCCAAAATAACATATACATGCCAAACTCATCAAATAACATTCAAACACAAGTCCACCTATACATGTCATTATAACATTGGCTAAAACATCAAAAACTACTGATATAATCGCTAAATAGTGTGATAGATCTCTGACGAGCTTCCAAACGGATCGAGCTTCCGATTATCTATAAAACATAGGAAAGAAAACTACATAAGCATATAATGCTTAGTAAGTTCGTAAAACATGAGCATAACTTACATTTGAATGCATAACATTAGAATTAAACATGATATAATCCAACCATAAGCTTGTCACAAGCCTAAGCACCATCAACACCACATGTTAGTGCATTGACACATAATTCACTTGAATTATCATATGGTAAGCTAGGTATACATGAACATAATGCTTTTGAATTCATCCTTTCCATGAACATAGATATACTTTCATTGATCATTTCCATTTCAAACCTTTTCACAGATTCATGACATAGTTCATTTGGACACTTACCATTCCTTTCCTTTTCATACCCATTGAACCATTTAGAATAACGTTAGATACACAGAAAACTCCCACGAAGTGTGCTAAACATATAACCATAAAGTTTCCTTTTCCTTTACATCGTTTCTCACACGAGCTGTGAAATGGGCCTGCTCACACAAGCTGTGGGTCAAAATGTAAGCTACATGATGTTGCCCACACAAGCTATAGAGTATCCGCAACAAATGCAGGACCTCAGCCATCGGTATGACATTCAAGACTAGCGCTCGAAACATGGAAATCCTAATGACATGTCATTTGTATCCTACGTATTCTTAAGGTTCAAACGGGGCTCAAATGCCATCGTGACATTGTTGGATTTACACCATTTAGTTACATGGTAAGTAATACATGAACATATTGATCGATATAACATTAAATCGTTATTTAATCATATGAACTTACCTCGATGACAAAGACGTAGAAATGAGATCAACTAATCCGATGCTTTAGCTTTTCCTCAATCTAGATCCCTACGAGGTCTATCTTAATCTAAATAGACAAATTCAACCCATTTAATACTTATACTATTCAATTCAGTCCATATTTCATATTTTTGTAAAATTACAAATTTGCTCTTAACATTTTAACTTTTTCACAATTTAGTCTTTAAGCTCGTAAATTAAAATCTAAGCATTTTCATCCCTAATTAATTCTAGCTGAGTACACTAGGGATCTCTACCAACTCATAAGAATCACCATTTCATGAATTTAACTTAAACTTTTGTCATTTTTACAAATAAGTCCCTAAAGGACAATTTCATAAAAAATCCCTTTAAAAAACTTGTTTATTTAACAATGACTTATAATCTTCCATCAAACATCAAAAACCATACTAGCATATTCATGGAAAAACCCTAAATCTTTAATTGTTTTCTAAATTAGTCCTTAGGCTAGCTAGATTAAGCTACAATGATATCAAAAACATAAAAATAATTAAAAATAGGACAAAATAACACTTACATGCAAAGAAGTAGCTTGACCGAACTTATCTTCCCCGTTAATGGTGTATTTCGGCCATGGTTGAAGGAAACAAGAAAGATGACAACCTTTTCATCTTTTAATTCTTTACATTTTCAATTATTTATCAAATTACTTTAATAACCTTTTTAATTAACCTTAAAAATCACCTAATTTGTGTCCATCTTTGTCCACAACAATATAAATGGTCTAGTTACCATTTAAGTCCACTCACTTTTAATTTTCATAGCTAATTGATACCTTTAACTAATAGAATTCTACTTTTTCACCTTTTATGATTTAGTCCTTTTCACTTAATTAAGAATGCAAACGTCAAAATTTCTTAACAAAATTTTAATACGACCATACTAACATTCCATACAAATTAAAATAATAATAAAATAAAAATTTTCTCATCAAATTTGTGGCCCTGAAATCACTGTTTCGATTTCACTAAAAACAAGCTGTTACAACTCTCCCCCTAAAGAAAATTTTGTCCCCGAAAATCTTACTAGAAAAGTGGTTCAGGTATTACTCTTTCATAGTTTCTTTTGGTTCCCAAGTAGCTTCTTCCTCTCCGCGACATTGCTAGAGAAATTTCACTAAAGCTATACTTTTATTTCTCAATCATTTAACCTCTTGAGCTAAAATTCTGATTGGCTCTTCATCGTATGTCATATCTGGCAAAATCTCAACATCAACAGGTGAAATCACGTGTGAAGGATCTGATCGATACCATCGTAACATAGATACATGGAATACATTATGAATCCTTTCTAACTTCAATGGAAAGGCTAATCTGTAAGTTACTGGCCCGATTCTCTCAATGATCTTATACAGTCCGATAAACTGCGGACTAAGGTTTCCTTTTCGAATCTGCATAGGATTTCTAACGATCTGAAGCTACTTTCAAACTATCATGTATCACTTTAACCTTTTCCTCAGTTTCTCGTATCAAGTCAACCCCGAAAATATAGCTCTCACTGAGCTTAGTCCAGTAGAACGGAGTTTGACACTTTTGACCATACAACGCTTTGTACGGTGCCATCTTAATATTTTCTTGATAACTGTTGTTGTAAGAAAATTCAACAAATGGTAGAAATCTTTCCCAGTTACCTTCAAACTCTAAAATACAACATCTAAGCATATCCTCGAGTATTTGAATTATTTGTTCGGACTGTCCGTCGGTTTGAGGATGAAATGCGGTATTAAAATGCAGTCGAGAGCCTAAAGCCTCATGTAACTTGCTCCGGAATCAAGACGTAAACCATGGATCTCTATCAGACATAATAGAAATAGGCACATTATGAAATCTAAAGATCTCAGCCACATACAACTCTATCAATCTCGCGAATGAAAAATCCGTACGCATTGGAACAAAATGTACGAACTTCGTGAAATGATCAACAACGACCTACACAACATATTTCTTTCTCGATGAAGGAGGCAACCCCTATACAAAATCCATCGTGACACATTCCCATTTCCATTCTGGAATCATCACTGGTTGTAACAAACCAGAAGGTACCTGATGCTCGACTTTAACTTGCTGACAAACTAAACATTTCAATATGAACTTAGAAATCTATCGTTTCATACCTGGCCACCAGTAAATTTGTTTAAAATCACCATACATTTTATTGCTACCAGGGTGAATAGACAAGCTACTACTATGAGTTTCCTGCAATATCTTCTAAAGAAGATCAGAATTTCCTAGGACACAAATTTTGCCTTTGAAATACAAACTATCATCGAAACCAACAAGAAAATCTGAATCATATATTGTCTCAATCTATTTTCGTTTAGTTATCAAAACATCATCACATTTCTGAGCTTCCCAAATCTGTTGCAAAAACGTTGGTCTAGCTTTCAATGCAGCTAAAATCGAACCATCATCAATCAATGTTAACTATGTGTTCAACGTTCACAACGCAAATAAGGATTTTCTACTTAATGCATCAGCAACATCGTTAGCCTTTCTTGGATGATAATCAATGACCAAGTCGTAATCTTTCAATAACTCAAGCCATCTACGCTGTCTCAAATTCAAATCTTTCTGCGACATCAAATACTTCAGGCTTTTATGATTCATGAAGATATGACATTTTTCTCTGTACAAATAGTGTCGCCAAATCTTCAAAGTAAACACAATAGCTGCAAGTTCTAAGTCATGCTTCAGATAATTCTTTTCGTGCAGTTTCAACTGTTTAGAAGCATACACTATCACTTTGCCCTCTTGCATCAAAATACAACCCAAACCATTCAACGAAGCATCACTATAAATCACAAATTCTTTACCAAGCTTTAGCTAAACTAACACAAGTGCTTCGGTTAACAATGCTTTCAACTAATTAAAGCTCCGCTGACATTTCTCGGGCTATTCGAACTTAACATCTTTTTGCAGCAATCTCGTCAACGGTGTAACAATCATTGATAATCCCTTGATGAATCTTATGTAATATCTGGTTAAACCCAGAAAACTTCTAACCTCAAATACATTTCTTGAAGGCTTCCAGTCTACCACAGCTGAAATTTTTCTCAGATCAACTCTAATGCCATTGGCCAATACAACATGTCCCAAAATTCTGACTTATCTAAGCCAGGACTCACATTTTCTAAACTTAGAGAACAATTGTTTTTCGTGTAAAGTTTGTAAAACAATTCTCAAATGCTAGGCATCCTCTATCTCATCTTGTGGATAGATTAGAGTATCACTAATGAATACAACAACAAATCTGTTTAAGTACAGTCCGAATATTCTGTTCATCAAGTCCATAAATACTGCAGGTGCATTAGTCAAACCAAATGGCATCACAAGAATCTCATAATGTCTATACCTGGTTCTGAACGTGATTTTCAGCACATCTGAGTCTTTAACTCATAACTAATAATAACTAGAACGAAGATCAAGCTTTGAGAATACTGAAACACCTTTCAACTGGTCGAACAATCATCTATACGTGGCAATGGATACTTATTCTTGATCGTGACTTTGTTAAGTTACCGATAGTCTATACATAGTCACATGGGTCCGTCCTTTTTTTAACAAATAACACAGGAGCACCCTAAAGAGAAAAATTGGGTCGAGCAAAACCCTTATTTGTCAACTCTTGCAACTATACTTCCAACTCTTTCAATTATGTAAGGAGCTATCGGTATCAGAGATGTTCCTGGCATTAACTCAATAGCAAACTCAACCTCTCTGATTAGTTGGTAGCCCAGGTAATTCCTCTGAACATACATTTGTATACTCATATACCACTAGAACTGATTCTAGCTTCATGTTTGAAACTCTAGAATCAAATATATAAACAAGATATGCTTCACAACCTTTTCTAACATATTTCTGTGCTGACATAGCCGATACAACATTAGATACACTATCCAGTCCATCTGATTCAATTCAAAGCTTTTCATTGTTCTGACATTTCAATATAATATGCTTTTTCTACAATTCACAACAACATATTGCAAAGTTAACCAGTCCATACCTAGAATCACATCAAACTCATTAAAGGGTAGCAACATCGAATAAGCCAGAAAGTTGCAACCTCAAAAAATCAAATGACAGTTTTTACAAACTCTATCAACTAACACATATAGACCTAAGGGGTTCGTTACTTTAACCACAAAATCAATAGACTCGAAAGAAAATTTCTTATCTGATACTAACGTCGTGCATACATATGAATGTGTTGACGCTAGGTCAATCAAAGCAATAATATTAGTATCAAAGATAGAAAATGTACCAGTGAGAACATCTAGCGCTGAAGCTTCCTCTCGAGCACGGATTGCATAAGCACTAGCTAACAGTTGTACCTCAGATCTCGTTATAGAGTCTTTTGTCCCACTACAGCTATTTCCCACATTTCCAGTGTTCCGTGGCGGTCTATCTCTTGCAGCAATGTTACTTGGTTGAATAGTTTGAGCCTTTTCTTTGTCGGACCTTTTTCGGGCAATCTCTAAGATAATGTTCTTATGAACCACATTTAAAACATGCCCCATCTTTCATTCTGCATTCACTAAAGTGTCGTCGTCCACATTGTTGGACATTCAGGCTTGTTTTTTCTAACACTACCCACACTCACTACAGACGTAGCCTGAGGTTTCGAGCTTGCATGCTATTTTCCTCTATCTTCACCTAAACAACCCATTAATGCTGACGAATGATCGTGATAAATTTTTGACTTCTTCAAAGGTGATTGGTATGACTTTCCTACCAATCTCTTTCCCGAATCACGAGTCTCATAATCAACTTTTCTCCTTGCTTTACTTAGTCTTTCGGCTTTGTGAGCTCTGTCAACCATAACTACAAATTCTTTTAATTCAAGGATCCCAACTAATAGCTTGATGTCTTCATTTAACCCATCTTAAAATCATGTGCACATAGCAACCTCTGTCGGTATACATTCTCGGGCATACTTACTGAGTCAAATGATTTCTCTTTCATATTCAGATACTGTCATCCGACCATGTTTCAACTCAAGAAACTTTTTACGTTTCTTATCAAAAAATCTTTGACTCACATATTTCTTTCGAAACCTAGTCTGAAATAATTCCCAATCTATCCGTTCTCTTGGCACAACCGAAACTAAGGTATTCCACCACTGATAAGCTGAATCTTTCAATAAAGATACATCACATTTAACATATTCTATCGGTGTACATGATAATTCATTGAAAACTCTAATAGTAGTTTCCAAACAAAACTCACTTCTCTTCAGATCATCTTTAGACGTACCTCTAAACTCTCCAGCCCCATATTTACGGATGTTATCAACTAGAGGCTTGCTCACTCGTACTAGTTCCAAACCTTGAGGAACTACGGGGATCGGTTGGGGAACAGGTAAGGGTGGAGTTTATTCAGCCATTGGGTTCATTCATACGAACTCGATAAACCATTCATTCATCATCTAGAAGAAGGCTTCCTTAGCCTCTCCTCCCCGGCCCTCAGATAAGGGCCTAGCACTCTGTGAACGGAGGCTTGTGCGTTACTTTCAATCTAATTGGGATCATCTCGGTTGGAAGAGATTTTTATCTATATGAAAACATAGTTCAAATCGAGTCAGAAGTTATCACACTATCACAGGTTATATAATGGCATATATTTCTAGATTCGTACATGCTACGTTCAGTCTGAGAACCGACTAAACCATAGCTCTGATACCACTAAAGGTAACACCTCTAACCTGTATCCATCGCCAGAATAGGATTACTGAGCATTACCGTAAAAACATAGCATAAAAACATACTTTTCCAAACATTAATATAAACATAGCATAATCCATTCATCTACATGCCTATTGATCGAATGTTTAACGTCACAGCAATATTGTGCAAGCGTACACTGTCGATACAAGTATAGTAGACAGATGTGAGTCTGTCGAGTATCGATCCTACAGGGATGGTTGTCTTTTGTCTGTTAATGTCGGTGCAATAACTAGATAGAAATGAGATAAATTGTGAGGATAGTTTTCAGAGTAACAATTGAAAACAATAAAATAAAATATGGTAATGATAAACTGGGATCCCCAGCATGAATCTTCAGTAGAATACTAAGTGCTCACAGGGTATAAAAGGATAGGTGATTGTCGAGGTAATAAATTTCAATTTATAACTTACCAAACGTCACTCCTCTATTTATATGAGACTTAAACATGTACATTAACCCCGTATTGCAATGATGGCAATATGGCACTGTTACTTAAACATGTACATTAACCCCGTATTGCAATGATGGCAATATGGCACTGTTAAGAACAAGTGGACTAAATTCCTCTAATCCTCACTTAACTTCCGTTGTAATGCTTGTTGGCTCGAACTGTCACTACACTTTCTAGTGTTAGTGACTGCAATAACATTCCCGTGTTAAGAAACATTCAAACCCCAAGATTAAACAATAAAAGTAAGATTGAATAAGATAACATTTAACCAAGAATTTATATGTACTTATATACAAATAGAAAATAGAGAGTAATCACCAGCATTTAGAAAGAAATAAGAAATAATCGAGTGGAGAATACTATTCCTAGAAAACTCGACTGAATCTCTCTATTCCTACTTGTCTCGCACTTAGGTCTCCTTGTTAGAAGCTAATCTGCATCAATTTTCACGTTGGCTCACCCGTGAGAGGCTTAAGTTACAATAGCCGCAAGCTTCAAGGTAGGATGAAGAAGATGATGGTCAAGAAAAAGCTCTCTCCCCTCTATTTTTTCTTCTCACGTCAACCTTTTATGTCCTCCTCCAATAGTACAAGTGTCGTTTCCTTAGAATTATTCTATCCTTGTACGTACAGGTTGGTTATACCAGACTGGACAGCTCATGCATTTTTAGTTCTTATCCAAACAACGGTCAAGTGCGGCGACAATTTTAGACGAAATCTCGAATTAACTCATGCAGCTATGAATGCAAAAATATAGCAATATTAAGGATAAAATAGGCTAGGATTCACTGAGTTATAAAATGCAATTTGCTAAACTGAAAATGCTAAAATATATGCTAAGGATAACTAAATGGGAACAATTTAACCAATACGTAAGGAGGAAAACCTATGTTTTTTCTAGTGTTATCACACCCCCAAACTTGAGTTTTTACTTGTCCTCAAGTAAAACAAAAACTAGCAAGGCTACAAAAAATTTACTAAGGCAAATGATCATTCTAGCAACTTGAACCTTCTAAATTCCCAATGAACTTACATTCAGATGAAAGAATATTGCATCGACAATACATAAGAATGAATGAATAAGGTTGCAACCTCATCAATGCTAGCATCATGCTTTAAACCCTAAGTTCTATCTGTAATAGGCCCATTTCACCCGGCCTATTTTAAAACCAAAAATAAACTAAACCAAATAAACCAATAATAATAGTCCATTAATAAAATAGTCCAAAAATACAAAATAGTCCAGCCTTTGTTAGCCCAAAATTTGAATTAACTAGACCTAGCCTAAAACCCGAATTAGCTAGTTCCAGCCCAAAGCAAATCAGAATTGATAGAAACCCTAAAGGTTTTCAAATTGTTAACGCACGCCTCGCATGTGTTCGTGGCACGCCATCAAGACTACCAGACCTCGACGAAAGCGGTTTCACACGGTGCACTGCAAAACAAACACAGCAGAACAAACAGCATAGCAATTGACAAAGAGATATAACAAAAAATTGAAAAAGAAAAAAGGGTTTTTTGTATTTTTATTTATTCTTTATTCGGCTATAAAAATAACCGAATGTAATTTGTGAGGGGATTCTGATTCTTTTGGCTAAGCACAGAGAAACAAAATCAAAAGCAACAAAAAATTCGAATCCTTTGGAGGTGATTTTCGATTTTAATTCCTTTAAATTTTTCGATTCTATTATGTGAGTTGATGATTTATTTTCTTTTCTTTTCTAATTTTCACATGCAAAAGTAGAATAGAGGGGAGAGATTTACCTTTACCTTAGATCGAAGCCCATTTTCTTCGTCGCAATCGAAGTAAAATGGGAATTTCGAAGCCGGAGTTGGTAACTTTTGAAGCCGAAATTTAAAGGCGCCATCAGGTTCCACCAGTCGCCATTCATGGTGACGAAAGGGTGTCCGATCGGAGTGTTCTTAGGAGTCGGCTGATAAAGGGGTTAGGAGAGTGATCAGGTTTTTTCTTTCTCCCTAATTTAAGTGGCTAAGTAGCTAGGTTTTCTTTTAATTTTATTAAGGTATGTGAAAAGGAACCGTTTAGGGCCTGTTTCAGTGGCTCTAAAATGGTGCCGAATAGGCCACGATCCGATTCAATTCGACCCGCTCCAATTAGGATCTGCGTGTTTCTGAGCATTGGTTTTATTGCTCGATTAGTCCCTCCTTTTTGTACCACTATTTAATTAGATCCTATTGTACATTTTCTCAGTTTAAACTAATCTCTGTAATTTGTGTGCTATTCCAATTCGATCCGTGTTTAAAACAATGTGCGCAGGGATTTGGCTCAATTGTATTTTTAACCCTCACTCATTTATGCGCATTTTATTTGAGTCCTTGATTTGATTTTTATTTGTTCAATTATTCTTTTGATTTTGTCTATATTTCAATTGAGTATATTTTAAATTTATGTTTTTAATTCCTTATAATTTATTTATTTTCTTAAATACTATTTTAACATAGAACTTGGAAATATTTTATTAATTTTACATTGTTTTAATATATATATTATATATTTTTATTTATCTTATTATAATTTATTTGTAAATTTTTTCTTCTTTTTTAAAAATTTTTATAATATTTAATTTACATACTCTTGTTAAATTATATTAAGTTGCTAAATTATATACATTTTTATACGTATAATTTATATTAAATTTTCCTTATGTTATTATGAATTTCCTATTATTTCATGTATGAATTTTCTTTTAAACTTACTTATATATATATATGCATTTTTGTTTCCTTTTAAATCCTATTTTATTATATATTTTCGTTCATTTCAAGAACTTTTATATATTATTACTTTCATGTATAAATTATTTATATTAGTTTATTTTATTATTTCACATATATTATTTATGTAAATTAATATATATTATTCTATATATATTTTGTTTTGATTTTCTCCTTGTATAATATTTTATTTTAAAATCTATTTACCTCATTATTGCATGTACTAATTATTTTTGTATTTCAATTTATTTTAAATTTTTGGTATACATATTGTACATATATTTTAAAGCTTGCATATTGATATTGTTTTTATATATACAAGAAAATAGAACATATAATAAAATACATTTTGATTATTAAATTTTTTTTCAAGATAAAGTGATATTTGGTGTTTTGGAAATCCGAGAAATCGTACCCTACGTATTGGGTCGCGGTTTCTTCGTTTGACCAAAAGACTTAATATCCTTTTTAATCACCTGGTTTTGAAATAATAAGATGATCTCGACTTTGAGGGTCCAAGATATTGCATCCTAACGTACTGGGTATAGTATTTAGTTCCTTTAGAGCGAATGAATCTTACATTTGGTATATTCCACTCGTTTTTCAAAGAAATTACATTTTCAAAACTTTTCAAATTTTCGACGTTAGGACAACATTTAATCAATTTGGTACCAATTTTGGGCGTGCAAGGATGATAACTCTTCCTCATACATAATCGACTTCCGAACCAGTTTTTTTAATTTACGTAGGCCAAAATTAATTTTTAAAGATGAAACATTTTACGAGGTGATCCGATTACACCTAAACAAAAATGATCGTTGGCGACTTCGCATCACATTTTTAAGGCGACCCCATTTTTTCAAACTTAAAATAAAAATGGTTTCTACACAATCTACCAATACAACATTTATTGTACAATACTAAGTATTTATATATTATATATTTTCGAAATAAGGGATATTGTTGCATTACTGTACCCTTGTTCCTACGATATCCTTTATTCTGGAGAAGTAATGATGGAATGCAACAAACCCCCTAGGGAGTACGTAATTGCACCGACACACAGCTATGCAGCAACAACCTTTGGCATGATAGCAGCTGTAAAAAGTAGATTCATTCAAGATTTAAGGAATGATAGCAGTCATCCATTACTAATGCAACCTAGTCTATTCATCAAAGAATTGAAGCTACAACCTTCTGTCACATTTATCCAACTCATTCATTGATAATTAAGCATCGAATGTAACCAAAATTTTCGAAAAATTTTCATTAACTATAATTAAACCTTGCATACTTCATTACCGAAAAAAATTTTGAAATATGGGTGCATTTCCAAGCCCCATGTGCATTCCCCCAAACTTAAAGTTTGCATTGTCCCCAACGCACTAACATGAAAATGTAATGACAATAAAAATGCAATAACAATGTGTATTTATCAAAATAAAACTTACAGCTACATGCAATGCATGAATACTACAGCGGAAGCTTAAAATAAACTAACTTTGTTATCCTCAGTCATCGATGTGGTTGCACGATGTTTCGTCCTCCTCCTTTTGTTTTTTTATCCTTGGAGCCTTTTCTCTTCTTTTCTTTGGTCTTTGCACGGTCCTCGGATTGCTCCTCAATTTTTGCCTCTGCCCTGGCATCATCGACTGCTTCTTGTGTAGGAAAGGTTACCTGGAGTGGTCTTGTGTAGACCACTATTGCCAATGAATTCCATTGCTCATCATTGGTTACTTTAGCAACTTTAGCTTGTAACATCCCGAAATTGGGCCTAGTAGGATTGGGCCCAATGGGCCTTGGGCGTAGGAATGTTTAAAATTTTTGAGAACCAGAGAACGACATTATTTCAAGTTGGACTTATTAGAAAGGTGATTTTGGAAAGTTACGGGGTTTCTATGAAGTCTCGGGTTCAAGTTAGGCTATAAGAAAATTTTATGTTTAAGTCTTTAAGGAGATAGAGTAAGTGAGCTTAAAGCTTATGGAAATAAGTGAGTAAATGGTTAGCATAAATGAGCAATTGGTAAAGAGGATATGATGCCACATGAAGGACTTTAAGGGAAGAGGTTCAAATCCCATTGTGTGCAAATTTTGACTAATATTTTTGCACGCTTTCCTTATGTGTCGGCCAAGAGGTATATATGGCAAGTTTGACTTCTTTATTTTTTGGTAAGGTGGCTAAGAAATAAGGAAAGGTTGAGGTTGGGGAAATGAATCAAAAGAATAATGCAAGTAAGGGGAACAAGTGGCTTATTTTGTGGAGATTGTTTTGGAAAGTGTGGTGCCAAATGTTGACCAATATTGTACTGCATGTAGACGGTTTTAGGGGTAGATAGGTAGCTGAATTTTTACTTTGGCATTTGGTAAGGTCTTGGTATTGTTTTGGCCAAAAATCCTATTTGCAACTTTTGTGTTATCTTTTCCCAATTTGCTATTCTCTTTGCCGAAACCTACTAGCACAATAGTGCATTTTTCCTTCTCTTTTGATTGGCCACATATTCATCTTTTGTCCACCTTCCTTGATAGCCGAATTAGTGCTTTGCCTTTTGATAAACCAAAGTGTTTGTTTTGGTCAAATTTTCTCATTGTCAAATTGAATCATTTTTCAAATTCCTTGTCAAATTGAATCATTTTTCAAATTCTTCCTCTTCATGCCGAAACTTCAAGTTGATAATAAGCAAATTTTTACTCTTTCTTCTTGATTGCCGAATTATGCCTTGTTTTGGGATGGTCATATTGATCGAGACCATCATTTTATTCTACTCTCTCAAACGAGATCACTCTCCCTTTTGTAGTATTCTAGTGGGAGGCCGATCATCATTCTAGCCTTAAGTCGAACGGAGAAATCGGATCCAATATTAATAACGTAAGGAGTTCTTGTGGATTATTGATATTATTCAATATTCGATTGGTTGCTAACAGAGTAATAATTTGAAATAATCGACTATATGTTTTAGGGACAAATCACTCGATATATTCTACCTTCGGACATAGTTGTAAGTGATTCAAGTGTAAGTGATACGAAATCTTTTGGAAATCCGAGGCTAACTTTTGGTTGGTATTGTTCTAGGTCATCGACGAGTGGTTCGTTAGGAAATCAAAATCAAGTGTGTAATCCCGCACCTTCCGAATACATATCTAAAATGGTGTGTAATCTCACACTTCTCTAAAAGTTTGAATGAAATATTCTGTGAATCAGTCAAAATACTGAAGAAAACCAAAAATCGGCATCCGTGATCACTCGAGCGTGCGTATGATTGTAGTGGTAATTGTATTTTGCAATAAAATAGTTTCGGTTAGAAGCAGTTATGTGTTTTTAAAAAATAACGAAAAATAGGAGAAAGGGAATTAGAAAGCAAATAAGATATTGAATTAAAGCTTACTGTGTCAATTTTAATATGGAAGAAACAAGAAAGGAAAATGATTTTTATGTTCTGAGATATCTTAATTTTAGTGAGACTTGTTCTGATTGACTTTGTGTTTCCCTGATCTATCTTGGAAAAATCATATAAAATGGTACAAAGTGAATTATGGGTTATAAATAATATGTATAGATTCCTCAGTGAGCCTATTTTCATTAAAAATAAGTAAGAGCAACATATGAAAACTGTACAGTGAGATATTTGAATTTTGGGTAAGAGAGGTCAGAATCGTTGGTCAGTGAAACAAGGGAAATTTTATGGAATAAACTGTACTAAATGGTTAAGCCAAAAATTCTGGAAAACTTGCAATAAGAAGATATATGAGTCTAGTTTCAAGGAAAGTTTACGGATTTAGATTTCAAGATTCCTAACTCAAGTTATAGTCCATTTGGTCAATATGATGCAGATGGATAATTTTGATTTTTATGCCCCAAATTAGAAGTTAAGTATAAGTTGCGAAATTACCGAATTACCCTTAGGGGGTAAATTACCGAATTATGAAAATGCCCTTACGGGCTGAATTATGGAAATGCCCTTAATGGGCTGAATTGATATTGTTTAATGGGCCAAATTGACGTATTGTTTAATGGGCCAAATTGAGATATTTTGCTAAGTGGGCCAATCTGATATTTTGATAAATGGGCCAATCTGATATTATGCTTAATGGGCCTTTTTGATTAATTGAGATAATGGGCCATAATTTTGTAATAAATATCCGAATAAATTATTGTTGTTATATTGTGATTTGTTATGCATTATATACATGATTTTGCATGGGATGGGATAATATTGAAGAGAAGTTCTGGTGGCTTGCCACATATTTTGGTGGCTCTGCCACAAATTTGTATAGTGGCAATGCCACGTAAATTCTATTACTCTGGTGGCTTGTCCACAACAAAATTTGCTATAAATGGCTTAATGCCTGCGTTTGGTGTGTTGGCGGGGTAGGTTGACTGATAATCACCCACAGGTGTGTTGGTTGGTACGGGTGATGTGTAGCGGATGGATTATTAGGATTGGTTTGGGAATTGCATTTCATACACATGTTATATTTGATACATTATTGTTATTGTAAATGGGCTTAGGCCCAAAATATTGCTAATGTGTTCCGGCGCAATGGATAACGGTAAGGGGATTTCACACTGAGTTCTTGTAACTCACCCCCTTTCTCTTAACCCTTGTAGGTAATGCTTGATGGTATGGGCTTGGGCTATGGATGACTCGAGGGAGGCCATACTTTAGAAATGGTTTATTTGTTATTTGGACTTTAGACTTCTTTCTCGTTTATTTTATTACTTTACTATTTTGGGTTAAATGTTGTAATAAGGCCACTGGACTATTTTTATTTTGCTTTATGGTTAGGATGTTTTTATTATTTTTCTTAAATTGTTTAAAAAGGGAATTTTCTGAAAACTTAAATAATGGTTTCCAAAATCGATTAACAAATGAATTTTCAAAATAAACTTTTACAAATGTTTTTAACACGGATATTTTCTCTCGAACTATTAACGCTATTTTCAAAAAAACTCGGATTCTCTTTCGAATTTTCAATGTCGTTTTCAAGGTCACAATTTTGTAAGATCATTAGTTCAAATTTATCGATTTATCAATCAAATCTTTGAGGTTAGTAGTATTTTATCAAATCAAACTTGTTTTCTTGATTTTAACAAAGCAATATTTTAGTACGAATAAAAAGGGTTTAACATGTTTTGCTCGTGTGACGTACCAAATCCGCTCATAATGCGTGGGCCACGTTTGGGGTGTTACATTTTATGGTATCAGAGCCCTGTTGCAAAACTCAGACATGGTTCGAGTTCAAAAGCGTTTTCCAAAGCTGTTTAGAATTTTGATTTATAAATATATGTTCTAAAGGAAGTATGGCACCACGAGTATCCGGCACCAAGTCAAGTAAGTATTTGTTTTCATTTTATGATTATTGTGTTATTACTGTGGTACGAAAATTCTACGAAATAGAATACTCTAGAACTGTTAGCTTTAGGAGTTGAAACTATAGAGACTGAGGCTTTAGGATGCGTTTTGCGAAAAACAACTTTACTCCTTATACTTCATAAAATATCGTTTAATAAACACTGAAATAGTATGCTGATTCATAAAACTCGTAATCAAGAATAAATCAATTAGTGAACATGAACGCTAGAAGATGTGAACATGGTAGATGTGGACGTGCTAGAGGCCAAGGTGCTAGGACTAAATCTTCAGCATCGGGGCTTGTTTCTGAAAGGGAGACGTTGGCATCGCCAGTGGCTGAGACGGGATCTCATGATCGAGCCGGGGTTGGCGAGCTGACTTAGATAGTTAAGGAAGTATTGTAGAATGTTAAAGGAATCAGAGAAGCACTTCGAGTTGGGTCTGTGGACTGTAAGAAAAAATTAGATTGCGGTTCGTATGGGTCACAGTCTCGTTCCGTGAAGTGTGTCAAGGCACGTCCAAACTTTTTGGCTTGCGATTATTGTAGAAGGCGTCATCTGGGAGAATACTGGAGAAGATTAGGAGCATGCTTGAGATGTGGGTCTAAAGAGCATAAGGCTCGGGATTGTTTCATCACCATCAAGCCAGGTATGTTTTGGTTGGACGTGATGATTAAATGTAGAAAATTCTAAGTATAAATGGTAGATAACTGTCTGCTTATGTGGTTAGATGTTTGGTTGTGTGAAAGAGGATTCAAGATTACGTTAACGGTACATTAGTGTTATTAAGATCAAAGTGCACAGCGAAAGCATAGTGGTGTGATTTGAACGGTGCATTTAATAGTTGGTTGGAAGTTTCGAGGATGAAATTTCTTTAAGGAGGGTAGAATTGTAACATCCCGAAATGGGCCTACCAGGGTTGGGCCCAATGGGCCTTTGGCGTAGGAATGTTTAAAATTTTTGAGAACCAGGGAACGACATTATTTCAAGTTGGACTTACTAGGAAGGTGATTTTGGAAAGTTATGGGGTTTCTATGAAGTCTCGGGTTCAAGTTGGGCTATAAGAAAAGTTTATGTTTAAGTCTTTAAGGAGATAGAGTAAGTGAGCTTAAAGCTTATGGAAATAAGTGAGTAAATGGTTAGCATAAATGAGCAATTGGTAAAGAGGATATGATGCCACATGAAGGACTTTAAGGGAAGAGGTTCAAATCCCATTGTGTGCAAGTTTTGACTAATATTTTTGCACTCTTTCCTTAAGTGTCAGCCAAGAGGTATATATGGCAAGTTTGACTTCTTTATTTTTGGTAAGGTGGCTAAGAAATAAGGAAAGGTTGAGGTTGGGGAAAGGAATCAAAAGAATAAGGCAAGTAAGGGGAACATGTGGCTTATTTTGTGGAGATTGTTTTGGAAAGTGTGGTTGGCCAAATGTTGACCAATATTGTAATGCATATGCATGGTTTTAGGGGTAGATAGGTAGCTGAATTTTTACTTTGGCATTTGGTAAGTTCTTGGTATTGTTTTGGCCAAAAATCCTATTTGCAACTTTTGTGTTATCTTCTCGCAATTCCCTATTCTCTTTGCCGAAACCTACTAGCACAATAGTGCATTTTTCCTTCTCTTTTGATTGGTCACATATTCGTCTTTTGTCCACCTTCCTTGATAGCTGAATTTGTGCTTTCCCTTTTGATAAACCAAAGTGTTTGTTTTGGTCAAATTTTCTCTTTGTCAAATTGAATCATTTTTCAAATTCTTTCACTTCATGCTGAAATTTCAAGTTGATAATAAGCAAATTTTTCTTCTTTCTTCTTGATTGCCGAATTATGCCTTGGTTTGGGATGGTCATATTGGCCGAGACCATCATTTTATGCTACTCTCTCAAACGAGATCACTCCCCCTTTTGTAGTATTCTAGTGGGAGGCCGAACATCATTCTAGCCTTAATTCGAACGGAGAAATCGGATCCAATATTAATAAGGTAAGGAGTTCTTGTGGATTATATTCAATATTCGATTGGTTGCTAACGGAGTAATAAATTGAAATAATTGACTATATGTTTTAGGGACAAATCACTCGATATATTCTACCTTCGGACATAGTGGTAAGTGATTCAATTGTAAGTGATACGAAATCTTTTGGAAATCCGAGGCTAACTTTTGGTTGGTATTGTTCTAGGTCATCGACGGGTGGTTCGTTAGGAAATCGAAATCAGGTGTGTAATCCCGTACCTTCCGAATACATATCTGAAATGGTGTGTAATCTCACACTTCTCTTAAAGTTTGAATGAAATATTCTGTGAATTGGTCGAAATACCGAAGAAAACCAAAAACCGGCATCTGTGATCACTCGAGCGTGCGTATGATTGTAGTGGTAATCGTATTTTGTAATATAATAGTTTCGGTTAGAAGCAGTGACGTGTTTTTGAAAAATCACAAAAAATAGGAAAAAGGGAATTAGAAAGAGAATAAGATATTGAATTAAAGCTTACTGTGTCTATTTTAATATGAAAGAAACGGAGAAGGAAAATGATTTTTATGTTCTGAGATATCATAATTTTAGTGAGATTGGTTCTAATTGACTTCGTGTTTCCCTGATCTGTCTTGGAAAAATCATATAAAATGGTACAAAGTGAATTATGCGTTATAAATTATATGTATAGATTCCTTATAAGCCTATTTTCATTAGAAACAAGTGAGAGCAACATATGAAAACTGTACAGTGAGATATTTGAATTTTGGGTAAGAGAGGTTAGAATCGTTGGTCAGTGAAACAAGGGAATCTTTAAGGAATAAACTGTACTAATGGTTAAGCCAAAAATTCTGGAAAACTTGCAATAAGAAGATATATGAGCCTATTTTCAAGAAAAATTTACAGATTTAGATTTTAAAATTCCTGACTCGAGTTATAGTCAATTTGGTCAGTATGATGCAGATGGACAGTTTCGATTTTTATGCCCCAAATTAGAAGTTAAGTCTAAGTTGCGAAATTACTGAATTACCCTTAGTGGGTAAATTATCGAATTATGAAAATGCCCTTACGGGCCGAATTATGGAAATGCCCTTAATGGGCCGAATTGATATTGTTTAATGGGCCGAATTGACATATTTCTTAATGGGCTAAATTGATATTGTTTAATGGGCCGAATTGACATATTGCTTAATGGGCCGAATTGAGATATTTTGCTAAGTGAGCCAGTCTGATATTTTGATAAATGGGCCAATCTGATATTTTGCTAAATGGGCCAAATATGATATTTTGCTTAATGGGCCTTTTTGATTAATTGAGATAATGGGCCATAATTTTGTAATAAATATCCGAATAAATTACTGTTGTTATATTGTGATTTGTTATGCATTATATACATGATTTTGCATGGGATGGGATAATATTGAAGAGAAGTTCTGGTGGCTCTGCCACATATTTTGGTGGCTCTGCCACAAATTTGTATAGTGGCAATGCCACGTAAATTCTGTTACTCTGGTGGCTTGTCCACAACCAAATTTGCTATAAATGGCTTAATACCTGCATTTGGTGTGTTGGCGGGGTGGGTTGACTGATGATCACCCACAGGTGTGTTGGTTGGTACGGGTGGTGTGTAGCGGATGGAATATTAGAATTGATTTGGGAATTGCATTTCATACACATGTTATATTTGATACATTATTGTTATTGTAAATGGGCTTAGGCCCAAAGTATTGCTAATGGGTTCCGGCCCAATGGATAACGGTAAGGGGATTTCACACTGAGTTCTTGTAACTCACCCCCCTTTCTCTTAACCCTTGTAGGTAATGCTTGATGGTATGGACTTTGGCTATGGATGACTCGAGGGAGGCCATACTTCAGAAATGCTTTATTTGGACTTTAGACTTCTTTCTCGTTTATTTTATTACTTTACTATTTTGGGTTAAATGTTGTAATAAGGCCTTTGGACTATTTTTATTTTGCTTTATGGTTGGGATGTTTTTATTATTTTTCTTAAATTGTTTAAAAATGGAATTTTCTGAAAACTTAAATAATGGTTTCCAAAATCGATTAACAAATGAATTTTCAAAATAAACTTTTACAAATATTTTTAACACGGATATTTTCTCTCAAACTATTAACGCTATTTTCAGAAAAACTCGGATTCTCTTTCGAATTTTCAATGTCGTTTTCAAGGTCACGGTTTTGTAAGAACTTGATAATTTATCAATCAAATCTTCGAGGTTAGTAGTATTTTATCAAATCAAACTTGTTTTCTTGATTTTAACAAAGCAATATTTTAGTACGAATAAAAAGGGTTTAACATGTTTTGCTCGTGTGACATACCAAATCCGCTCATAATGCATGGACCACATTTGGGGTGTTACATTTAATGGTATCAGAGCCTAGTTACATAACTCGGCCGTGGTTTGGGTTCAAAAGCGTTTTCCAAAGCTGTTTAGAATTTTGATTTATAAATATATGTTCTAAAGGAAGTATGGCACCACGAGTATCTAGCACCAAGTCAAGTAGGTATTTGTTTTCATTTTATGATTATTGTGTTATTACTGTGGTACGAAAATTCTATGAAATAGAATACTCTGGAACTCTTAGCTTTAGGAGTTGAAACTATAGAGACTGAGACTTTAGGATGCGTTTTGCAAAAACGACTTTACTCCTTATACTTCATAAAATATCATTTAATAAACACTAAAATAGTATGCTGATTCATAAGACTCGTAATCAAGGTTAAATTGACTTAGTGAACATGAACGCTAGAAGGTGTGGACGCGGTAGACGTGGACGTGCTAGAGGCCGATGTGCTAGGACTAATCTTCAGCATCGGGGCGTGTTTCTGAAAGGGAGACGTAAGGACTTGATATTCAAGTTTGATGAGGAATGCTTAAAGGCTTTCAACAATCTGAAGAGTTGATTAGTCACGGCACCCATAATTGTCACACCAGACTGGGATTCGCCATTCATATTGATGTGTGATGCAAGTGACTTCACTATTGGAGCTGTCATGGGCCAGCGAAGGAACAAAGTTTTTCATCCTATCTACTACGAAAGTAGAACTCTAACCGGAGCTCAACTGAACTATACGGTAACAGAAAAAGAATTACTTGCTATTGTGTTTGCTTTCGACAAGTTTCGATCTTATCTTGTAGGTACCAAAGTGATTGTCTATACGGACCACTCCGCGATTAAGTACTTATTGGCCAAGAAAGATACTAAGCTGAGATTGATCCGGTGGGTGCTTCTACTTCAAGAGTTCGATCTAGAAATTCAAGATCGAAGGGGAGTAGAAAACCAAGTAGCTAATCACTTATCCAGATTGGAGCCGCAAGAGGAAAATTCTTCATTTTTACCTATCCAAGAGACATTTCTAGATGAACACATACTGAAGGTAAATCATACTCCTTGGTTTGTTGATTTTGCTAACTATTTAGCTTGTGGTTTGATGCCGATTGATAAAACATATCAGCAAATAAAAAAGTTTCTTCACGATGTGAAGTACTATTTTTGGGAAGAGCCATATTTGTTCAAAAAGTGTGCAGATCAGATGATTAGAAGATGTGTGACAGAAGATGAAATACCAAAGATCTTATACCACTGTCATTCAGCTCCGAGTGGGGGACACTTTGGATGTACACGTAAAACGGCCAAAGTATTGCAAGCCGGACTCTTTTGACCAACACTATTCAAGGATGCATACGCTTACGTACTGTCAGAGGGTTGGAAATGTCACCAACAGAAATGAGATGCCTCGAACAAATATCATTGAGGTAGAATTGTTTGATGTTTGGGGTATTGACTTTCTTGGTCCCTTTCCTCCATCTTTTGGTCACAAGTACATATTGGTAGCAGTAGACTATGTGTCCAAATGGGTCGAGGCTGAAGCTTATCCGACGAACGATGCCAAGGTTGTGATGAAATTCTTGCAGAAACATGTGTTCACAAGATTCGGAACCCCAAGAGCTATTATCAACAATGAAGGGATTTGTGAACAAGTGGTTAAAATGGTTGCTAGATAAACATGGAATGAAACACTAGGTTGCTACAACTTCCCATCCGCAGGCAAATGGACAAGCTGAGCTAGCAAATAAGGAGATCAAAGGCATACTTGAGAATGTAGTTTGCCCGAACCGACGAGATTGGTCCAAAAGACTAGATGATGCTTTATTGGCTTACAGAACAGCATACAAGACACCCTTAGGAATGTCACCTTACAGGTTGGTCTTTGGGAAAGCATGTCATCTACCTCTGGAGTTAGAGCATAGAGCTTACTAGGCTCTTCGACAACTCAATTTGGATCTCAAGCTTGCTAAAGAGAAACGAATGCTCCAACTCAACGAGCTAAAAGAATTTCAAATGTTCTCATATGAAAATGCCAAATTACTTAAAGAAAGACTCAAGAAATGGCATGACAAGCATATCCGATTCGAGAATTTGAAGCAGGTCAGCAAGTCTTGTTATTTAATTCCAGATTAAAGTTCTTTCCTGGTAAGTTGAAGTCACGTTGGTCCGGTCCATTTACAATTCATCACGTCTATCCATACGGAGTTATTGAACTCTAAGGTAAGAGAGGTAATTTTCAAGTCAATGCTCAGCATTTGAAACATTATTATGGAGGAACCCCTGAACGGGATAAAATCTCGTGTAGTTTATCTAACTCTTAGTTTTTATTGCTTTCAATAAATTATATAGGGAATATTTTCGGGTTTATTATGCTTAAATAAATTCTGTCTAGGAGATTGGAACTTGAGCGGGACCGCTTGTGACCCCTCCAATCTTTCCTGGGAATTGATTTTTGCATAATTTTCCAAGGAATTAGCCCTAAATAACAAAATAAATTTTTAGTTTTTCAAATAAAAAGGTCAATTTTGACCCAAGCCTTATATTGCAACTCAATTTCAAATTTTCATTAAGTCTAAGGACTTAATTGAATTATTTTCAAAAGTTCGTTGCTATTTTCGTAAACAATAAAAACTAGGTGCCTCCTTTTTTAAATATTTTAAAAGGCACCTAAAATAAACATTTTTATTTATTTTCATACTTATAAATTATTGATAAACTTTAATATATAATTATATATTAACTTTTATCAACTTAGCTTAGGATTAGATTTAATTTAATTTTATATTTATCTTGGCAATTAAATAGCAAATGATAATTTATATGTGTTTATTTAATTATTAATTGTTGTTTATCATGAGTAAAATTAGAAAGGGACCCTTATTTTTAATGCTTTAATTGTTCTAAGAGTTCTATTCCAATTTATACTCCTCCATCTATAAATTGCACCCTTGTTCTCACCATTCACTCATCACTCAAACTCCCATCCACCAAAACACCAAGTGCCGCACCACCCTAAGCCACCATTCGGCCAAAGCAGACTCCAAAGACACGCCGCGACGCCAAAGACCGGCTCCCGCCTGTCGTCGTGGCCCGCGCGTCTGCTGCCTCAAGCTGCACGTTTGTGCGCACCATTGCCCCACACCAGACCAGCTTGTAGCCTGCCTAGCGCAAGGCCTTGCTGCAGTCCCCTTGCGCGCCACCTGCTTGCTGACTTGTGCTCCTATGCACACATCTCCTTTCCCCCAACCTAAGCCAACCCTCCTTTAAATTCTCCCTTTTAATTCATTAGTATAGTTTTACTTTAGAAGTTTTTAAATCCTGCAAGGAAGGTGGTAAGAATATTTTTTTTTCTTAAGTTTAATTTTTATTCAATTATTTAATTTTCAATTTATTGAAATATTAATAATTTGTATTAATTAAATTTTTAAGAAACTAATTTCTTTTTTTTTCTTTCCATCTTATGTTCAGGTTAATTATGACTCGCAAAAGAACTCGTGCCTCCGCTCAAATTGACAAAACACAAAGCAAATTCCACTGTGAAGAAGCCAAAGTAAGATACGAAAGTATTCTCAAAAATCAACAGATGCATCCAGAGAAAGGCTTCACATTGAAGGAAAGCAATACAGAGACTTTATGGCACATATTCGTCAAGTTGCTGAAGCCCTCAATTGGGAATTGTTTTGTGAAAAGAGACCAAGTATGGATGAAGAACTAGTTCGTGAATTTTACGCGACTTTAACTTCCAGTGAATTAACTGAAGTTCTAGTCCGAGGAATCAAGGTACCAATAAATTCTAATGCTATTAATGAGTTCTTTGAATTACCTGATTTCGACAACGATGAATATTCCTCTCTGTTGAGCAATATTAAGCCTGAAAATCTGAAAGAAATCCTCGAAGAACTCACAGTTCCAGGTTCCAAGTGGATCGTGTCAAAGCAGGGGATCTACACTTGTCGAAGAGAGTATTTGACACCTCTCGCGAAGGTATGGTTCTATTTCATCTGTTTCAGCCTTATGCCTAGTTCGCATGTGACTACAATTTCATTAGAGCGAATGGTCCTATTATACTCAATTCTAACCGGAAAGACCATTGATGTGGGCAAAATCATTCTCAGAGAGATGCGAAATTGTGCCGTTAGACGGTCTGGCTGTAACACCCCCAAACCCGGCCCACAAGTCCTGACCGGATCTGGTTATGTCACTGCGAAAACCGTTTGAAAAATCTTCGACTTTAGAATAAAACTTGAAAATTTTATTAACTTTTGGAAACCATGTCTTTTCTTTTAAAATTATAAATAAAGTGTTGTTATTAAAAATAATCCATATTAAAACTTTAGTATAAAAATATATAAATACTTTGATTAGATAGGTTGCTAAAATTAAAATCATCTTCACATAATAATTTCTTTTAAGTAAACCATAATATCAAGTAATATCAAAAACAGTGATAACAAAAATAATAATAAGGCCCTTATTACAAAAATAATTAATTCAAGTACTCGATAATAAAATGCATAAAGAAAAGATTAAAAACGTCCTCTGCATGGGCCACCTTGTATCCACTCCAACCCGGTCCGATCAACATGTCACCGCGATGTTTAAAAGTTGGGTGAGTCATACAGGACTCAATGTGTAATTTAACCACCGATATCCACCCACATATTAGCCACAATCAACCCAATTATCATATGCAACATGTAATCATAATTATTTAGATATTACTACAACTGGGCTTGGCCCATAATCAATTCACATCCAAAGTCTTGGCTAGGCCCTTTTTCTCAATAAACCACATATCAACTGGGCTTGGCCCATTTCCACGTATGTTCCCAAAACATACCTATCCACATGTCATATTGGGCTTGGTCCATTTCCATATCATTTTATAAAGAAACAATGCAACATGATACCCAACCCAAACCTAAGGTCCATCCGCTACACACCCCCTTATCCAACCTACCACACACCAGGGGACTATCGAGTCACCCTCTCCTTTTCCCTCCAAAAAGGCAACCAATGCCATCCACGATGTAGCGTATAGCTAACATCAAACCACGATGGGGCACATAGCAACCCATCAAGCCACGATATGGAATAAAGCCGATATCAATCGAGGTAACCACGCGAACTAAATCGCAAAGATCCACAACGCGACCTCAGTTAGCGCCAATCCACGATGTAGCACAAAGCTGACATCAACCACGTACTCGAAGTATACCCGTACCTTCTTTTCATAACCCACCCATGCACATGTAACATAATATATAATGCGGAGATGATGCATGTGCATGATATTCACAATCATAGGCATACTCACATATTAAAAATCAATTATCACATATTAACTAATTTGCTACTTACCTGGTCATCACCATACCCCCTTCAAGGGTATCTTTTTCACATTTACTGCACTTGTTAGCAAACATATAAAACAAGCAAATATCACGCAAATCCCGGAAACAATGGCTAACTACACACCTTATAACCTGAAGCTCTAAACCCTCGATCCTGATGTTATCGTTTAGCGAGACTACAGCTATTTGCCTAACGTTTTCTGCTGCACGTCCACACCCCGGTGGCCAATCCCGAACTGCCGAGACGGCTCTTTTCTTAAACTTCGGGACAGGGACCTTCCCTTTCCCCTCTTGACTGGCACTTGCATCCATCGACACTTAATCAGAATCACACCATTAATCAACAAGTCATAATCTACTTATTAACGAGTTTAAGTCACTTACTAATATCCTTACCGAAATAATCTAAGATCCCGAAGGCTTCCTTTGCTCTTGTCGATCGCCCTAAAAAGACCATAGTCAACCTTCTGGTCAACACATAACCACATATATTGGCCTAAGGCCGAAAATCAAACCACTTACCGAATCGACTACCAACGATTGAGGAGAAGAATCAAGAGAGATCCACACCACACCAATATTCGGCCAAAGTAAAAGAGAAGATTTGGCTTGCCAAAGGATGAAAGTAAACAAAAGAATTGAGAGGAGAAGGTTGGTATTCGGTCAACAATGGAGAACAAAGTGAATAGGGAATGTTTAGGAGAGCTAAGAACAAAAGAAATCAAGTAGACAGAATGAGGTTTAGGGGTTCAAGTGAATTTTCTACTACTCATAAAATTTAGGAGACACAATTTACAACTTTTTTTGCAAGAGTCTAAAAGAATGATTCGGCATTCTCCCCCACCTATTTATAGCATTCGGTCACTACTCCCACGTGAAGAAGCCAACATGCGGCCACCACCTATGGCCACTAATTCAATTTAATTTGAGTTAAACCAATCCCTTACTATTTTATCCATACTTTATCACTTATTCTTAAAAAAAGTAAACCACCAGCAGCCATGATAAGTATTTGACTCATTTTAAACTAATTATAATAATCCTACATTATCTAAAATAATAAACTAACAAAGCTACCCCCCAGCCGAATTAAAAAACTAAACACTAATCTAATCTTATCCTATTTCACCTCTTCAATTAAAAAAAAAATCAAAAACCAACCTTCCAGCCGAATTTAAACACTGCCCAATAACTTTGGCCGGCCACCAATTCCTTTTAATTCTAATCCAATTCCCTTCCTCTTTTATACCTTTATCAACTAAAAAAAAATATAAAAGAATAATCTAATAATTATCTCCTCCAGCTGAATTCAAAAAGAACTAAACAACTCTCCCATGTGCCGTCCACCCTTCAAATTTGCTGCCAAAAGCATAAAAAAATTGAACTCCAACGTAGCCATCTTGGTTCGAACCTGGGACAACCTGCTGCTGCTGACCTTTCCCCCAATGCCCAGGCCACTTGGCCTCATTGAATTCCATGCTAAAAACCTCCATCATTTTATTTTAAATCCAACCTACTTCAGCCCATTACCGCCCATAAAAATAAAATACGCAAAATGCTTCTCCAGGCACTCGAAACCGCGCCCTCACTCCTCCTCAGCGCCTAAGTGGCGCATGAGAGCCACTTTGCCAACCGGGTCTTCCATGTCCACCAACCTGGCCTTTTATTTTTAAGGCCTACTTAGCCCAGATCCTTGACGCAAAAATAAAACAAAATTGCTGCCCAACCTTTCAGAACCCTGCTCCCTTAGGCGTCACCTTCCAAAGCCCCAAGCGCCGCCTCCCGCCACTTTGCGGATCCTTTCTTGCGTCCTAAACTCCACAATTTTATTTTAAGGCCTTCCTGCCCTATTTCCCTTTTTACACTAAAAATCCAAAATTTTCCAAAGCCTTCCCCTTTCACCCGAGCATTCTTAAAACCTCTAAAACACCTCCAAACACACCCAAAAACCTACCAACACCTGAATTATACTTAAATTGCCTAGCCCCTAAACCAGGGTGTTACAATTCTACCCTCTTTAAAAATAATTTCGTCCTCGAAATTACTTATTACCGAATAATCATAACTCGCTATTCTACTTCTTTGCTGCGCACTCTGATCTTAATCTATCATACTTCCCGACACAGTCCCTAAGTTCTCACTCAAGATCCAAATCATACCAGAAAGAGCTAATCTTACAAACAAGGAAATCAATTAAAGAATATTCCAAAACAAAGGAGCTTACCCGATATCACATCCTTGGTTGACTCTGACTAGAACCATTCCCTCCATGGCTTGAACCACGACCCCTCGTCGCTTGAGGACAATTCTTAACCAGATGTGCCTTAAATCCGCATCGAAAGCATTCTTTACTATTTCCCCAACACTCTCCTGTGTAAGGTCTTCCACATCGAACATAAGTACGATTCCGATCCACTGGTATACGTGCACGCATAGGATTCTCGATCCTTGGTCTTTTCTGGACATTACCAAACGATGCTGATGGTCTAACATTTCTCTTACTCTCGTTCCTATTCTTTTCTCGGTTTTCTCTTACCGTCCTCTTAACTTCTTCAGCTATCCGAGCTTTCTCCACTAGCACCTCGAAGTCTCTCTCCCTCTGCGGAGCAATCAGCACTCGAAGTTCATCTCGCAATCCGTCTTCAAACCGGACGCACCTCTCATAATCAGTGGCCACAATTCCCTTAGCATATTGACTTAGCCGTACAAATTCCGCCTCGTACTCCGCTATCGACTTACTTCCTTGTACCAGATTTAGAAACGCTTTCCTTTGCGCATCTAAGTAACTGGCTCATACATACTTCCCTTCAAACTTAGCCTTAAAGTAATCCCAATCCAATCGATCTGCCGGTACCCCTTGTTTGACAGTGAGCCACCATCGATAAGCCTCGTCCCGAAGCAGCGAAACAGCACCTTTCAACTTTTCCACTGGGGTACAGTCCAAATCGTCCATAATCCTTTCGACTCCTTCTAGCCAATACTCTGCCACATTCGGAGCTACTCTAGACACTCCTCTAAAAACTTCAGCCCCGTTCGACCTGAGTCTCTCGGATACTGACTTTCGAGTTCCATTTCCCCTACTAGCTCCTGCTACTCGTTCTAGCACTCGTAACATGGCCCGCGATACTGCATCATCTTCTCCTGTCTGATCTTGCCCCTCTACGTCCACTGCTGGCGGCACTTCACTTTCTGATCCATGGCCAGACCCTACCGATTCCGAAGTTGCCATCCTACCTCTACAGCGTCCCCTAGAACTCATCTCTATCGTCGCGATTTAATCTGATTAGAGAGTTTTATGCATTAGAAATTTTGTTCCACTATTTAATCGCGAGCAAATTTTATGAAAGAAGGGTATTTAAAAGTAGTTCTTTCGATCACACAAAGTTTAAGTTCGAGTTTACTACTCTAGTTCAAGGATCACATTCACACACACAATCATTCATCATCAAGAACACATTCCTTCCTCAGTAAAGGCACATTCAGTGGTATCCACCACACACATTCACTATTCGGACCTTTCTACCCGTTTCTACCCCAGGGGTATTTTCGTCATTTTCCTACAGGGGTATTTCAGTAATAAATCAAAGCGATTCTGAAAACTTTAATAAGTCAGGATCTTATTTTAAAGTTCCCAAAATGAAGAGTATTTTTGAAATTTCACAAAACTGGAGGGTATTTTCCGAAAATTTCTCAAATTAAAGGTATAACAGAATTTTTTTTGACACCAGGGGTATTTCGGTAATTTTGTCAATCAGGGGTTCTTTTGTAAATTTTTCAAATCAGGGTATCTTGTATTTTCGCAAAATAGAGTTTTTTAAAATACTTTTGCAAAGTAGGGAAATTTTATTAAAATTGGGGTTAATCTGGAAATTTTGAAAGTCAGGGGCATTTTAGTAATTTTTAACACAGGAGTATTTTCGTTAACTTTCAAAGTCAGGGTATTATTTTGAAATACATAATTTTGAATACTTTTACAAAGTATGAGGATTTTATTGAAATCGAGGTAACACGATAATTTTAGAAATCAAGGGCATTTTCGTAATTTTGGTAAGTCAAAAATATTTTGAATTTTTTTTTAAAAAAATAAATTTTCGTTACTATGGAAAAATGCTTTAGTGATTTTAAAACTAGGGTTTCCATAAAACAAGGCTTGTCCCTTTCGGGTTTTATTCAGTGTGTTTAGCCTATGACTGAGTCCTCTTAGTTAGGGTGAACCGAAGCTACGCACCAGGTAGGAATCCCGCGAAGAGGAGGTGAGTCACGAGGACTGCTTAAGTACCAAGCTCTTCCTGATCCAATCCTTGACATGCGCACAGGGGTTACCACACCCTAACTCGGCGACTTAGTCGTAGGTTTGTTTTAGTAACCTTAAGTCTTATGCATATGTTTGAGTAGACTAGTCCTAGGGTTCAACAGATCCTAGTTCACTAATCTACGAGCCCAACTAAGCTCATAACAGTTCATATAACAAATTACTTCAACAATCGAGTACTTACAGTGGACTCAAATAGAGGTACAAAGCCATGCGAATAACTGCAAATATTTCATAAAACTCATATTTTTAAAAAGATGTGAATGTATTTTTAATAAAGCATGTAAATTCGTACCATAAAATTTTTTTAGTTCCCTACGAAAAAGTTAGGCATGCATGAAAGCTTAAGTCTTTAGAATTGACTTAGTAATTTCTTGAGGCGAAATCCTAGGAAGCATGGAATGTTGAAAATGATTTAGGCAACTATTGTTTGGACCGTTTGAGCCTTTCAAGCCGACCCTGATAAAATTATCCTTTGAAACCCAATTTTGAGATTATATGGCCTAATTTTATTTGGACCTATGCAATATTTAGCCATCAATTTTCTCTTCATTACTTCTAAAATTGTCCCAAACACTAGACTCAGTACTATTCAGAAGATTGTTTGAAAATAAGTTTGGGGGAGTTGAAAAGAAGTATCAATGGCTCAAAACAAAAATTGTAGTACATGAAGCAAGTGCTCGAGTTTGAGCTTAATTTAAAAAAAATGTACTCAAAATGAAATAAGTAGTCGAAAGAGCACCAGTTGGGTATCAAGGGTGAAAGTTCCAAAGGTTCGATTTTAAACTGAGTCTAGGGTTTTAAAGTAAAAAATTTATCTATCTTTTACCTACCCCTAAGCCCAGCCACGTTACAACCTTATTAAAGACCTATTGATTCAAAATTCCAATGTTGCCTACATTAGTGGAGAGAAATTGCTCTGTTCAACATATGAAGACACTAGTTAAGCTTAATGATTGCAGTTTACTTTTTGAATAAGGAATTAAAATCAAATTGGTAACAAGTAACATGTCTTTATTAAGAAACATTTGGTCTGATTTTGCTAGTAAAATAATTGTTGGAGGTAATTTGAACGATATGAATGCTTAAGTAGCATAACTATCAAATTTCTTATTTTTGAGCTTAAGTATATCCAATTCATAATTTTGAGAAGAGAGTTGTTCTGAAAGAGTTTTTCAAAGGTGCTTCCAAGAAAATTCTTTTCAAATTTGTGCATTACTCGGGATGAGCAATGAATTAAGTTTGGGGTTGTGGAAACACAAAAACTTATATACTTTTTCATGCCCTTTTTGACCCAAATTCATGTGGTTTCGAGTAAATTCTTGTAGGAAAATAATTAAATGTCATAAAATAATTAAAGTGTGCTAAAAATATGAATATGATGAATTTTAATTAATTTTATAGTGAACTTTGTTTAATTTTGACCATTTTCAATAGATTCGCAAAAAAGGCAAAAATCGGCTCGGCAGACACTGCTCGAAGAAAAAAACCGAGAAGCAATTTGAAGTTCAAGGAAAATTTATTTCCAGCCCAAGACGGTCCAATTATGAATATTTAAGTATAAAATAATTAATCTTAATTTATTCCCAATTTAATTTGGGCTAAATAAATTATTATTAATTAATTATGGGAAAAAAAGGCTAGTTGAACCACACTGGTTGAACCAAACCGATTGAACCGAACCAGCCACCAATTGGGCAGCCCAAACTGTCCACAATGATGGCCCAAATCAACTTATTAGCTGATTAATTCAGCTTGCAAAGGAGTCCTTGAAGATCTTTCAAAACCTCATTCAAACCCCTCCAAAATTCATGGCTTTTAAGATTTGCCCATGGTATATTTAGCAAAGTTGAATCTTTCAACTTTTCCACATGGGATGGCCGGCCAAGGGAGCCTCTTTTGCTGCTGGTAAATGCTATTTTTAGCAGCCTTGATCACCTATAAATACAGCCCTTAGCTGCTCATTCAAAACACACCTCAAGCCTTCACATTTTCCTCTCTCATTTTCTCTCAATTCCCCATTTTCCCTTTTCCCTTCTTGGTGTTCTTGTGCCGATTTCTCCTCTTGGAAAAGAGGTGTTTTTCCAGCCATTTGAAGCAGCAATTTAAGTTTTCATAATCCCCTTTGATAGCTGAGGACAATGAAGAACGAAGAAGGGATCAATTAGACAAGCCACGGAGAGCCACCGGATTTGTTTCTTGTTTCCTATCTCTTTAAATTATTTGTTGTTGTTTTGACAAACATGCTTATGAATATTCATGCTTTTAAAATGTTTAATTTAATCAATTTAGCTTGAATTTAATTCGTGTTGGTTTGATTTTATTTCGCTCTCTTAGATTATTAAAATTGTGTTTATGCTGTTAAGGGCCTTGGTGAAATGTTTGATTAAGTAAAATCATGTTAAGTTATCTGGCATTTTAATTGTTTAGATAGCTAATGAATTAATTATTTAAACGCGTTGAAATTGTAATTAATGGACACAATACTTAATCTTTGCATGTTTAATTCTTCTGTTAATTCTTCTGAGGTAGCTGAAGATTAAATTAGCATTGTACTTGACGATACATATGTCTTGCATAACTTGCAGGATTTTTGTGATTAAATTGTTTCAAGGTAAAAATACTTTGTTACTTCACATGATCTTTTATATGCTTGTTAGGTTGAATTAATCGTTTGCATCGACATAGGAATATGCGAGAGATTGTTTAATTGAATAAGTATGTATGTGCAATAACATGCTTACTAGTAGAAGTCTGTTTAATCGTTCGAATTTGCATAGAAATATGTATAAGAGATGAATGGATTTTTATTTGTAAGTATGTTCATAAGTTAGCAAATTACCGAGTTACCATGTTTTAACAAGTATAAACACGAGCTTAATAATTCTAAGGTAAGAAATGTGATTAATCCAACACAATTATGTCATCTTGATTAAAATCAGTTTTTGAAATCGTGTATTAGAACTTGTTTTATTTTATTTTCTTACTTTGGTTTTTCTCTTAGTTTTTAAATATTCCTCAAAACCAATTATTTTTCTGTCACCAAAGTGTTTGAACCAATTTCATAAATAATTCTTTTACAGTCCCTGTGGGTATGATAACTCGACATTTACTTGTCACTTTATTACTTGTTACGATTGTGTACACTTGCACATTTCCACCGTTCCACCTCCCCGTGGACCTATACTGTCTTGGTCTCCACGGCCACCAGGCACGCCCGTGTGCACTGGTCGTGTACTCTTAGGCCATAAACTGACTTCCCCACCATAGCCACCAAGCACGCCCGTGTGCCATGGCCGTGTGCTCTTAGCTAGCTTCTGACTTGCACACCACGGCCAGCTGACACGTCCATGTTGAGGCCGTGTACTACTAAGCTACATCCCGCTATTCACCCACGGTCTTTAGGCACGCCCGTGTGCCACAACCGTGTGACATTATAGGCCTTTTACAAGGCCAAAATGCCACCCATAAGGGTCATACCTACAAGCCATATTTAACAAGATATCTCATGCACATATAACCATAAAAAACATACCAAAATAATCATTCAAACCATACATTCAATACCAATTCCAACCATGACAATTTCAAAGACTAAAACTCATATCATTATAAGCATAATTCATTCATTTGCTCACTCAAAACTTGGCCATTTCACATGCTTCCACCATACCAAGATATGCATCATATATCACATTCATTTAAGTAAAGTCTCAACTCATAAATAGCCAAATCACATGGCTAAGATCACATAACAACTTATACAAAAATACTAGCCTATACATGCCATATCTAGCTTTATACATTTTCAAAGTGTACCAAAATAAGTTTAGTAGTGTGATGATGATCCGTGACGGTCCCCAGCCTTCAGTACCTTTGACAACCTATAAAACAGAGAAAACGCACACAGAGTAAGCTTTCCAAAAGCTTAGTAAGTCAATATACAAACAAACTTAGCATAATATTACATATTTGCTTTGGTTCATACACTTTTGACCACATTAGCCATATTCACAATTCAAGAATCATATAAACACATAACTCATCTAACCAAAACTTTACATATCATATCATCATTTCCATATTCATAGAATCATAGTAAGATCATATAGATGCTTACCTTGTATACACAATTAGTGCATATTCAACATACCTGAATTGGATTTATAATCACATATTTGTTCATAGCTCGGATTTGCCATTTGTATCACAGAATTTCCCGTTGAACCATAAGGAATCCAGTAGGATACTCAGAAGCTCGGAATAATAGTACAATGCCATCGTCCCAAACGAGGTTTTACATGTACTCAGATATTGATGCCACTATCCCAGACAGGGTCTTACACGAATCAGAACGATTCCGATGTCCCAGACATGGTCTTACACGTAAGGATCATAATGATGCCAATGTCCCAGACGTGGTCTTATACGTAAAGCTCATACTGATGCCAACGTCCCAGACATGGTCTTACTCATAATTAGATATTGATGCCACTGTCTCGGACAGGGTCTTACGCGAATCTCAAATCAATGCCAACGTCCCAGACGTGGTCTTACATGATAAAAACAGAACAGATATCTATGACATGACTTAACCAATCCTATCTATTCCTAGGTTTGTACGGGGCTTCTCGGACTTAGTCACTATACCTAACTTATCTTGGAATTCAAATACATAACCTCTCATAAGCATTCAATATCATCATTAATCATATGAACAATTACAAATGCATACATATACATTTATTTGCATAGTGACTTACCTCGGATTCAATATGTTGGAATGAAAACAGCTACTCGGTTATTTTTGCTTTCCCACGATCTAAGTCCGTTTTCCTCGGTTCTTGATCTAAACATATTCAGAATTAACCCTTTTATTCACTAATTCATTCAATTCAATCCAAGGACACACATTTAGGGCTATTTGCAAATTAACCCTCATATTTGCACAATTTATCAATTTAGTCCATTTTTCTCAAAACATCAAATTCACAAAATTTACTCATGCTCATGCTTAGTCGAATATTCATACATCACATATAAGTCCACATTTTTCATCAAATTCACAAATTAGTCCCTCAATTTTCCATTTTCTCAATTTAGCCCTATTTACCTAAATTCATCAAAAATTCAAGAACAAAGTATGTTCATCTAGCTCCTATCTTTCATTTAACACCAAAAATCATCAAAAAGCTTAACAAATCATCAATGGCATATCACACAAACATCATCAATTCATTAAATTGAAACATGGGTTTGATAGCTCTCAAAGCAACGATTGCAAAAACGTAGAAATTATCGAAAACCGATCAAAAATGAACCTTGAATTTTGCTTGATAGTAGCTGAATATCAAGAGAACATTTTCTCCCTTTCTGTCCTTGCTATAATCGGTGGTAGATGGATGAATGAAAATCCACTAACCAAGTTTCTTTTATTATAATATATTTATATAATATATAATATAACTGTAACTTATAAAATAACATATAAAAGCATAATTTATACACATGATGCCGTCCACCATAAATAAAAATAGGCTATTTGCCCTTTAAGGTCTTCACTATAATAAAGCCACATCGATTTAGCCAAAAATCAAATAAAAGGCGACTTTTACCAATTATGCAATTCAGTCCTTTTGTCAAATTAAACACACAGACAGACAAATTAGTGCACGAAAATTTCACACATACTAATTCACATTTCAACGGCATAGAAAATAATATTAAAATATTATTTAGACTCGAATTCGTGGTCTCGAAACCACTGTTTTGAATAGGGTATAAACTAGACTGTTATACGTAGATCTGCGTTTGTGTCCGCATTATATGTTGGATCGCAACTGATCGAATCATGTAACAGGACGCTCACAAAGGGCTGAGGTAGTGTGCAACACATGCAGAATCACTACCGATCAAGATACTCACAGGAGCTATATAACAGAATGCTCAAGAGGGCTTTTATCAGGATGCTCATCTGAGCAATATTTTGTCTGCAACATATGTAGGACCACATTCAATGCGGGAAATCATATATCCAACAAAGTTCATTATTCAAACGGAACTTAACATTTTCCGGACTTGATTGAATATGTGATTATTTTATTTATTTATAATATTTATATAGTTCATATAATCACATACCACATTCAATTCAAGCATGAAAATAAACACAATTTGGTTACACGAACTTACCTTGATATTCGTTTGTATAAGTAAATCTACTAATCCGACAGTTTTTGTTTTCCTTAATCCAATTTCGTATTTGGTCTTTCCGGATCTATATTAATGAATTTAATCATCAATTGAATACAATTCATATTCAATTAGATTCAATTTACACTCTAGGCAAAATTACCATTTTGCCCATATACTTTTCATAAATTCCAATTTCGTCCCTAGACTCGGAAAATGAAATTCATGGAATTTAGTCCTTATTTCAAGCGTAATCAAAATATTCATATAACATTTACAGCACTTGTATTTCACAAAATTCAGAATTTTTCCATGGGTTTTACCACTTTTCAATTTAGTCCCTAAATCATGATTTCATCAAAATTATCTTTGTAAAAGTTGTTTATCTATCAACAACCTTTCATTTTCTACCATAAATTTCAACTTTTCAGCATATTCATCCATGGAAAAATTTCTATACTTTGATATCTTTACAAATTAATTCCCAAAATAAATAAATTAAGCTATTCTGATCTCAAAAATATAAAAATTACTAAAAACGAGACAAGAATACTTATCCAATTAAGCCAAGAAAGCTTGCTTTCTCTTTCCTAGGGTTTCCATGTATATTTTGAGGGAAGAAGATGATATAAAATGATATTATTTCTTTTTAATTCATTTATCATCTTTTAATTATTTTAGTTTCCAATTTAGTCCTTACCTTTTTCTATTTTTTCCATGGATGAATCACCAAAAATATCTACTAAGTTTTCTTTAATGGTTTAATTACCATATAAGGACCACTTATTTTGCATTCAATAGCTAATTGATCCTTTTAGCTACTAGAACTCAACTTTTGCATTTTATGCAATTTGGTACTTTCTATAATTAAACACATAATCGGTTAAATTTTCTTATCAGAATTTTCATATAACATTCCTATCATAATACGAACCATGCAATAATATTAACATAAATTTCCTTTCTGGATGGGATTTGTGGTCCTGAAACCACTGTTTCGATTTCACTGAAAACGAGTTGTTACAACTTTTCCCCCTTAAGAATTTTTGTCCTCGAAAATCTTACCAATAAAGAGGTTTTGATATTGCTTTCTCATAGTATCCTCCGGTTCCCAGGTAGCCTCTTCTATACCATGTCGTTGCCAGAGAACTTGTACTAAAGCCACCTTTTTGTTTCTTAACTCTTTTGTCTGACGTGCCAAAGTTTTAATTGGTTCCTCAATATGTCATATCAGGCTTAATCTCAACTTCTGTTGGAGAAATAATATGTGAAGCATCCGAGTGATACTGTCGCAACACAGACACATGAAAAACGTTATGAATTTTGTCAAGTTTTGTTCATAATGCTAGCCGATATGCAACAGGTCTGATTCTTTCAATAATCTCATATGCCCCGATGAATCGTGGACTCGATTTTCCTTTTCGGCCAAACCGAAGAACTTTCTTCCAAGGTGATACTTTCAAGAATACCTTATCATCGACCTAAAATTCTATCTCTTTTTTTTTTAAGATCGGTATAAGACTTTTGACAATCAGAGGCTGCTCTCAAACTATCTTGAATTACTTTTACATTTTCTTCAGTTTCACGGACTAAGACAACTCCATGTATCTTTTTCTCACTGAGCTCTGTCTAATACAATGGAGTTTTACATTTACGACCATACAGAGCCTCATATGGTGCCATTTCAATACTGGACTGGTAACTGTTATTGTAAGTAAATTCAACTAAAAGAAAATACTTTTCCCAGTTACCCTCAAATTCCAGAATACAATACCAAAGCATATCTTCCAAAATCTTTGTAATACGTTCGGATTGTCCATTAGGCTGAGGATGCAGTGCTGAAATGTAACTGTGTATCCAAAGCTTATTGCAATTTATTCCAGAATTGGGACGTAAATCAAGGATCTTTGTCTAAAATAATGGAGATTGGCACTCCATGTAGTCTAACAATTTTAGAAATATATAATTCTGCCAATTTATCCAGAGAAAAATCCATACACAGGAATAAAGAGTGCAGGCTTTGTTAAGCAATCGACTATTACCCAAATGGGATTTTTCTTCTTCACAGACAAGGGTAATCCTGATACAAAATCTATAGTAATTATTTCCCATTTCCATTTCGGTATTGTAATTGGCTGTAATAATACCAAAGGCACCTGATGTTCAGGTTTTACTTGCTGACATATCAAACATTTAGATACAAATTTAGAAATACCTTGTTTCATTCCTGGCCACTAGTACATCTTTTTCAAATCTTTATACATTTTATTACTACCAGGATGAATAGACATGGTACTATTATGAGCTTCATGTAGAACCTTCCGTACCAATCTCGAGTTCTTTGGTACACATATTCTGCCTCTGAATAATAAATAACCATCAGATCCAATCTGAAATTCTGAATCAGGATTCAACTCACACTGTACCCGTTTATCATATAATGCATCATCATTTCTCTGAGTTTCACAGATCTATTGCAGAAATATTAGTTTAGCTTTTAACTCAGTTATAATTGAACCATTGTATGACAATGACAACTGAGTATTCATTGCTTGCATGGCAAATAAAGTCTTTTTTGCTTAGGGCATCAGTAACCACATTAGGTTTTCCCAGATGATAATCAATAACAAGATCATAATTTTTCAACAATTCAAGCCCTCTGCGTTGTCTCAAGTTCAGATCTTTATGTGACACCAGATACTTCAAACTTTTATGATCAGAAAAGATGTGACATTTTTCACCAAACAGACAATGCCGCCAAATTTTTAGTGCCAACACTGTAACACCCCTTACCTGTATTCGACGCTGAAATAGGGTACGAGGCATTACCAGAACACATACAGCTGTAAACATATTAAATCGTCATAAAATTTCATCCAAATTAAAAATTTTCAAATTTTTATCTTTGAGTCCCTAAATAAGGCCTACAAGGCCCAATACATACTTTGGAAGTGGTCCGGGACTAAACGGAGAACTTTGGAAAACATTAGAAAATTTCTTGAAAAACAGGGGCACACGCCCGTGTCCAAGGCCATGTCCTTCACACAGCCGAGATACACGCCCGTGTGTTAGGCTGTGTGGCATTCTCAAATTTTTGAAAATCAAGTGTAGACTTCACACACCCTGGGCACATGGCCTGTAACATCCTAAATTAGGGGTTAATTTTAAATTGTATTGTTTTGCTTGTGGTTGGACTGTGGTATCGTTGTTTGTGATGTTTTAAGACTTAGTTATAAGTCTAGAGCAGGCCTGAGTAGTAAGAGAATTTTTGTTTTAAAGTTTTAAGTGAAAGGAGCTGAAGGAGCTAAGGGTCAAAAGTATTTCAAGTGGGTTTTTAACACAAGAAAAGGGCTTGGCAAAGTGGCAAGGAGGCACCACTTAGAACCTGGGATTGACGCCACTTGCAAGGGAAGGAGGTCTCATGTTCGAGTAGCAGAAATCCCACCTTTTTCTATTTTGACGCCAAGGAGGGGGAGGAGTTGTGTGCAGCTGAACTTCTGTCAGATAAAGATGGACCAAGTCAAAAATATTCAAATGGTTGGCAGAGAGAAAATTAGGAATTTGACTGATTCAAACTTGTTTGAATTAGTGGCCAGGAGCATTTTTAGGAGGTGGCCGAATTTTAAACTCCTTGTTGAAGAGGAGGGCGGCTAAGAGACCGCGAGAATAGGGGAGAGTGCCAATTCTCTTAAGGCACCTATTCATCATTTGATTCTTTTTCTTTTTCCCTTTGAAAATAGCCGAATTTCCCTCTCTCTCATCTTCTATTTTTCTCTCCTTTCTCATTCTCTCAAAACCGAAACCACCATTGTCATCTTCCTTGTAATAGACCAATATTGACCCTAATCGGAATGGTGGTTTCGGGACCACGAATCCGAGCCCGAGAAATATTTTGGTATTATATTCCATGTTTATTATATGTGAATTAATATGTGTGAAAATTTCGTAGAAAAATTTTATCGTTTAAGTGCTTAATTTGATAAAAAGGATTTAATCGCGAAAAGCGTAAAAGTTGCATGATAAGGTGTAATGTACTAATTTGCTTGTGGCTTTTAAGTGGGTGTCCTAAAGGGCAATTAGCCCATTGACCTTAGTGATGGACTGACAATGGGCCAAGTAGCCTTAAATATATGTTAGTTTAATTTTGTTATAAAGTTATATTAGTATAATTATAAATAATGTTGATATATGTTAAATACTTCATAAAATAATAAAAACAAAGTGGAAAGAAAGAGAACATACCTTGTTCATCTTCTTGGCCGAAAGTTGGAGGAAGAAAACTCCATTGTTGAAGCTTCAATTTACAGCAACTTGGGGCTTAATTTGGGGTATGTATTTTGCTTAGTTTTTAATAAATTTTACATTTTTGGAATGGTTGCTTTGAATACTATACAACCCATGTGATAATTTTTGAGATTTTGGCACATTGAGATTCGGCTATGGTTGTATATCCATGGCATGAAATGTTTGATGGTAGATTATAAATAGTATGTGTTAAATCATCATTTTTAGAATTAGAACTTTTGATGAAATTGAGTGTTAGGGACTAATTAAAAAAAATTAAATTCTTGAAGGACTAAAACATGAAATAAATGAAATGCATGGACTTGTATGGCTATGTGGAAGATTCAGCCTAGCTATAGTGTTGGGAATTTTGCATATTTTGTGTTTTGTGTAAATAAATAGACCAATTTGTAAAAGATGGAAAACATTAGGGGCAAAATTGTAAATTGTTATTTAAGTGTCTTTGGACTAAATTGAGATGAAATGTGCTTGAATGAGCTAAATTTTGATGTGTTTAGATCAAGAACAAAGAAAAACGGAATTGGATCGGGGAAAGACAAAGGTTCTCGAATAGCCGATTTACACGGTCTATCGACAACCGAGGTAAGTCCTTAAGTTAAATTATATTAAATAACTATTTATGAACATATTATATGATAATGTTTGATAAAATTTTAGTATGAAATTTTGTCATAGCCGAATGTATGTAAGTGTATTAAATGAGTTATATAGTATGATAACGTAATACGAATAAATGTCTCGATGCGAATTGCGGGATTGTACGATGACGAAATGATTTGATTGTACGATGACGAAATGATTTTAGTTGTTTAATGTGAATAAGTTTAGTTTAATTGGACATGTAATATATTATGAAATGTGTGTGGAATGATTTATCACATTGAGGTATTTCGGGCTTTAAGCCTAGCAGGCCTAGTGCCAGTGATTTCTTTCGGGCTTTAAGCCTAGCAGGCCTAGTGCCAGTGATCTCCTTCCGGCCCTGAGCCTAGCGGTGCCTCGTCTTGGGGTGTTACTTAACGGGCTTTATCACCTAGTAGGCTTGATGCCGGTGATGTGTATTATAAAGGAGAAACCAAATATTATTCAAGGCAAACCACAATTAATGTATCTAGCTAACAGCTCAGGTAAATATGTAAGGTATGTTATGTTTAATATTACTTGAGTCGAGTTGATGCTATAAAAATTGTGTTATATATGTTTGATGATAATATTAATTTGTATGAGCATTATATGATCGAATTTAAGTTTTAATGTTCTATTATGGATATTCGGTTTTTAAGTTGAATGTTTTAATTTCTTAAATGTATAAATGTTATATTATTATGAGCTTAGGACTTACTAAGCTAGTAAGCTTATTGCGTGAAATGTTTTCCTCTGTTTTATAGATTTTGGATACGCTACGGGCTCGAGAAGGATCATCAAGAAAGTCGCCCACACTATCAACTATTTTGGTACTCTTTTAGTTGCGTTAAATTAGATAAAGGCATGTATAGGAGGAAATTTTGAAAATGACCTTGTTTGAGTGAAAACCTTCATATTACATGTATTATAGCCATGCGAATATGGCTAAATTTTTAGTTGGGTATGCTGTTGTGCTTTGATACAAATGTCGGTTTATGTTGGAAATGTTTGTGCATTTTTAATCGAAGTTTACTCGTATTTGATAAGGAAATGTATGTTTACGAAATGAACCTTTGAATTAGGTATTGTGGTAAGTAACCAATGGTACACTCGATTATATGGAACCATAGTCGTGTTTTGTTAATAAATCGATGATGTTATGATATTATGCGAATGTTTTAGGTATAAGTTAAATTGCATAAATGATTAAAATGCATGGATAGTATGAGTTGTATGTGGGTATATTCGGTTATAAACTAGTTAATCATATTTTGTAATGAAACAGTTTTTAGTTAGCAGCAGTGATGTGATTTTGAAAAATCACCAAAAATAGGATACATTGAATTAGAAAGTGAATAAGATATAGAATTAAAGCTTATTGTGTCTATTTTGATATGAAAGAAACAGAGTAGGCAAAGGAATTTTATATTATGAGATAATTAAATTTTAGTGAGACTTGTTTTGAATGAATTCGTGATTCCCTGTTCTGTCTTGGAAAATTTGTTAAAAATTGTAAAAAAATAATCAGGGAGCATAGTTTATATGCTTAGAATCCTTAATGAATCTATTTTTGATTGGAATAAACAAGGACATTATTGAAATTTTGTACAATGATATAACTGAGTTTTTGTAATGATAGGTCAGAATCATCAACAGTGAAATAGGGGAAACTTTGATGAATAAACTGTACTAATTGGCCGCATGAAAAATTCTGGAAAAATTATGGTATATATATATATGAGTCTAGTAGGGATCTAAATTTAGAGTTTTGTAACTCGAGTTATGGTCAATTTAATCAGCATGATGCAGTTGGATAGCTTTAAATTCTTATGCCCCGAACTAGTAGTCAAGTCTAGTAATGCCACATACTCGACTCCGGCAAAGGTCTCGGGTAAGGGGTGTTACATTCCTCTTTTTCTTCTTTTTGCTTAACACCAAAACCCCTCTACTCTCTTCTTTGCCGAAACACCTATCTCCCTTTTCCATTATTTCTTTCTTCCTCTCTAGCCGAACATACTCCATTGGTGTGCTGAAATTCCCTTTCTCCTATTGGATTCACTTTGGCCGACTATTAAGAGTGGTATAAAGCTCTTCGGGAATTCTTTTTCAATCGATTTGAGAAGGTAAGTGCTTAAGGCCGAATGCCTATTTCTTCTTCTCTCTTTTTCTCTGTCGACCTTTAGAAGAGGTAAGAGCCGATTTCGGTATTTGATAGCAAAGGTGTTAATTATTCTTGTTGGAACCGATTTATTGTAGGGCCTCCGGGATTTTGGAAATAATCAAGTGAAACCTTCATCCTTGATTAATCAGTTGGTAAGTGGTGGTAAGGATCTATTTTAGTAAACTATTCTTTTAGTATACGAAAGCCGAAGGCTAATAATATGGATGTATGATTGCCAAATGTAGGGAAGAGAAGCAAAATCACATAGCGTGTGGTGGCTAGTGTTCAAGGGGCGTTTAGGTAAGGTCTCGGGTTTCAAGCGTTAACCCTTTGGGTTTATTTGGGTTGGCCGAATGGCCTTGGTACTAATCTTTATGATTTGGCCGAATATAGGAGCAAGGAAATCTAGTGTGGCAGATCGACTCTTTGGGATTTAGGGCTTTCATTAGTAACAGGTGTGTACATACACACTTCATAACTAATAAAAGTGTTAATACATTGTGTATGCTAAACCGGTAGTGTTTTGAAAACAGTTATCGGTTTGGGAAAAATCGTATTTAACTTTTAGCATATTTAAATCACAATAAATTGAAAATCCCAACTTAAAAACCAGAACTTAAGAGAGGCCTTTTTACAACCCAATAAGAAAATGGTTTAAATAAAGTAGAATAGAGTACTAAAATTCAACGCTGCTCGTAGAGTGGCCACCTCCAAATCCTCCAGTACGTCGAACCGCCTACTGGGGATTACCTAAAACATTTAATAAAAAAGGGGGGTGAGTTTACAAAAACTCAGTGTGTACAACCCTCATCGGTCATAAGGTATGCATCAAATCAATCCGGGCCTAAGCCCATTACAGTAACGGTGGCAATTGGGCCTTAGCCCAAAATAGCCTCGATTGGGCCTTAGCCCATAACAAAAGTCACAGATCACATCTATTTGGGCCTAAACCCACCTCAATAACAAAAAATTGAATTCAATGCATTAATCCCCATACCAACCCTACACTCCGTCTCTTGTCCAACCCTGCACTCTTGTGGGGATTTAATCGACCCACCCATCCCTACACTCCTTATGTAGCACCAGTTGTGGCACTAACCAATATTGCAGCAGAGCTGCCAGTCATATAATTGGCTTAAAGCCATCGGTGGATCTACAGTCGTCACGTGACCATGCGATCCTATCTGTATTTCCTGCGCATCAATAATCCCTTTTCCCCATGCAACATAATATCCCATGAATGTTACATACCATAATTAACATACGTTAACATGAATGCAACATACCATAATCAACATACGATAACAATCATATAACATGTAGGGCATATTAATCATTCTGCCCTTCAGGGGCATAACGGTCATCTTACCCTCCAGGGTATTTCTGCCATTTTACCCTTCGAGGGTATTTTAGTAATTTTACACTTTTTTCGAAGGTGTACAGTCGCCTCAAGCGACAAGATGACATATTTAATCAAAATGGTGAATTTGGGCCCAAAGCCCAAAACCAGACCCAGGTGGGCCCACACTCTCTGTGGCCCATTCGGCCCAAAACTGCCTTTGGCCATGTGATCATCATGGTCGGCTCCTTACTCCCTATCCGTCTACAAAATTTACTCGCGTAGGGCCCACGAGCCCATTGGGCCCACTTTGCCCATTTCGCCAAATAAGGCCCAAAATGTCCTAAGCCCATGAGAACGCTCATGGTGTCCTCATGCATCTTACGCCCATATTCATGGGCTCGGTCCACCACACGTGTGATCGCACGCTCGTGTGGCATCATTTGCCGGTATTTCAACTTTTGGCATTTGTCGATCTACAGTTGAAATGGTGTGAGTACATACCTAATCATGAGTTGTATTTTCCAACGCTTCCGAAACACCTATAGAGATAGTTAATCATGTGGTTAGTCTCAATCCTTAAAAACCGTAACTTGAAGCGCCTTACTAGATTAACTTTACTTACCACAAACATCGTCCCCTTCAGGGCACCAATATTCGGCCTTATCTCTTTAGCTATCCAAACCCTAACAATAATTGGTGAACAAGAGAGTCATTAACAATTATCCCACTTCCAGCCAAAACAAAGAAACTATGGCAACATTTTTACCTCACTTGCTTGATGAGTTACAGATGAAGACTTAATAAATTCAAATCCTTTGAGCCTCTTCACCTTGTAGAAAATCCTAAGCCCAACGATGGCCATAACACAAAAACGTAACTTAACCCAACAACAGAAAAAGAACACAACATGACAGAAACTGAATGAAACCAAGTGATAGGCCAAGAGAGAAATCCCCCACTTACCGATTTCCCAACTCCTTATTGCCACTCTAGGAGAGAACGAAACTATGATTCAGCTAAGGATTAACTCACAAGATACCGTGAGTATGCCCAACACAACAAGCGACAGAGGGTATTCAGTTAAGAGAATTAAATTGCAAAGAACAGTCGAATGGTGTTGAAAGAAGAAAGAAGAACAATTACAGATTAGAGAAGAGATAGGAGATTCGACTTATGGAGAGGGAGGACTAGAAAAGAAAACGAAGAAGAATAGAGAAAGTGAGATTAAGATTTCGGCCAGAAAGAAAATGCAAAAGAGATGACCCGAAATGTTCAAGGAAAAAGTGCCCAAAATGCAAAAACACCAAAGAAAGCTAGAGAAATTCGGCACCCTTCCCACTCAAGGCCGAATATGCTACCCAAGACTCCTCTTCTGCGGAAATTCCCCTTAGCTAGATCCCCACTTTCGGCCAACACCTCCTACACCCATCACTTCCACGATTTTCTCCCCCTTTTCCTCCTACAATCCCTCTCCTTCATCCATTTGAATTATTTGACCCATTCTCCAACTCCCATAGTAGAGTTTGATCCCAACTCTACCTCCTCCTTTTCCAAAGCATAAAATAAAAGCTACCAGCTGCAGCTTGTGGGATTCGAACCCCTTCCCCCTATGCTCTCCACTTGATGCCACACCACTCCACCATGTGCTTAACTTGTGTTAGAAAAATACACTTTAATTTACATAAGCCCTGCTTCCAACAGCCCTCTCCACTGAAGGCTCAAAACCAAAATTTTTCCAGGGCTCAGCCTCGAACCTAGGCCTCCTTAGAACCCTCAAACACACTCAAAAAATTAACTAAGCAAACCCAACACATGCAATATGTAAAAGTCACAAACCCCTAATTTTTGGGATGTTACATTCTATTTACAATTCACCACTGCATCATGCTGGGTTAACCAATCCATTCCCAAAATCACATCAAATTCATCAAAGGGCAAGAACATTAGATCAGTCAAAAAGTAATAACCCTTTACCATCAACGGGCAATTTTTACAAATTTTATCCACTATAACATACTGGCCAAGGGGTTTGAAACTTTAACCACAAATTCAGTGAATTCAAAAGGTAAATTTTTAACAGACACTAATTTCGTGCATATGTGTGAATGTGTTGAACCTTTTGTAGTGACATCTAGTGCAAAGGCATTCTCTCTTGCACGTATAACATATGTTGTCATCGATGCTCGTGCTTCAGATTTAACAGTTGAATCTTTTGTAGCACCTCGACTACCACTAACATTGCCGGGTTGACGAGGTGGATTACTCGACTTTGAAGTCTGATCAATATCTTTTTCAATCCTTTCTAGATAATCTTTAAGAAAATGGTCAAGAGAACCACATCTACAACATGCTCCACTTTTCAAATGGCATTCCCCAAAATAAAATTTGTTACAATATTTACACTTCGGTTTGGGATTACCAACACTTCCCACACTCGTTACAGATGGGGACGAAGATCTCGAGTTAGAACGTTGAGAGCCTCGCTCTTTCCAGAATATCCCATAAAAGTGGTAGAATGATCATGGTACTTCTTTGATTTCTTTGAAGTAGTTGACTGTGACTTGCCCATAAATCTTTTACCAAAAATTCGGGCTTCTTTCTCTGCTTGTTTCTTTTCTTTACTTAATGATTCAACTTTGTATGCTCTATAAGCCAATACCAAAAATTCCCGTAGTTCAAGAATTCCAATCAACAGCTTGATATCTTCATTTAATCCTTCTTCAAAACATTTACACATATCAGCCTCAATCGGAACCCATTTTCTTGCATACTTACTTAACCGAACAAATTCCCGCTCGTATTCATATACAGTCATGTTTCCCTGTTTAAGTTCTAGAAATTCTTTCTTTTTTCTAATCCAAAAAACTCTTACTAATATACTTCTTTCTAAATTCTATTTGGAATAATTCCCAAGTAACATTTTCTCTCGGTACAATAGAAGTTATGGTGTTCCACCAATGGTAGGTTGTGTCTTTTAGTAAAGATACTGCACATTTCAAGCATTCGGCTGGTATACATGATAATTCATCTAAAATCCTAATGGTATTTTCCAACCAAAATTCAGCCCTCTCTGGATCATCATCGGCAGTAGCCCTAAATTCCTCTGCCCCGTACTTACGGATTTTATCCACTGGAGGCTTACCGATTCTAACATGTTCAGCACCCTATGGCATCTCTGGAACCAGTTGAGAAGCAAATGAGGGAGGTTGTTGTACAACAGGATTTGTTCTCAAATATTCAGTGAACCACTCATTCATCATTTGAAAGAAGGCTTCTTTTGCCTCCTCACCTTAGCCCTCAGATACGATCCTTCTAGTGCTAGATACAGTTCATTGAATGGAAGCTTGAGCAGTGCTCTCAGCTTCCTCAGATTCAGCTCTAGCTTGGTTGGATGACATTTCTGTATGAAAATTACATTTAAAAATGGTCAAGAGATATCATATCACACAATCAAAAATTTTATAATGGCATGTATAGCTAAACTCAGACTTGCTACGATAGTCCAAGAATCGACTAAACTATAGCTCTAATACCAATAAATGTAACACCTCTAACCCGTATCTATCACCAGAACAGGGTTATAGAGTATTACCGGAGTTTACAGAACAATTACAGGTAATTCAGTATATCTACTATTCATATCCAAAACTAGTCATATCGTCTCTTAAATGGACCATCGAGGCCCAATTTAAGCCTCAGAGACAAATCGGGACTAAATCGGGGACTCAAAATTTTTTTCGAAATTTCAAAAATTTTCTTATGTACAAGGATCACACGCCCATGTGAGCCACACGGCCAGGGACATGCCCATGTCTCAGGCCGTGTGGGCATCCGATTTGAGGCACACGACCTCGTCCCAGCCAATGTCCTTACCCGTGTAACTCTCTTACTTGTGCCACACGGTCTGCACACACCCGTGTGCTAGGCCATGTGGTCAATTTAATTTTCACAAATTAGGTGCAGGTTTCACACGGCCAAGACACACGCTCGTGTTCTAGGCCGTGTATCACACACGGCTGAGACACACGCTCGTGTGCCCAATTATGAGCATTCTATTTATCAATTTTAAGATGTAGGGGACACACGGCCAAACCACATGCCCATGTGATAGGCTTTGTGTCACACATGGTCAAGACACGCGCCCGTGTGTCTACCCATGTGGACAAACTAAAACCATTTCCTAGCTTTATTTCTGACCCAAATTTGCCAACAACTTACTCCAACACTTGTAAACATATACCAACCAATTCAAACCATATAAATCAAGCTTATTATAAGTATCAATCATGTAAGATATATCAACATGTTTATTGAAATGCTTAAGCTAAAGATGCTCATGAATTTTGTCACGCTTGCGATCGCTATCAAAGAACTAGAAATCTATCGAGGAGGTATGAGATGCCCTTGCAAACTATTTTAGAAGCGAAACTATTTGATGTTTGGGGAATTGATTTGATGGGACCATTACCACCTTCTTGGGGCAATGCATACATAATTTTAGTTGTTGATTATGTCTCCAAGTGGGTTGACGTTGTTGTTTTACCAACAAATGATGCCAAATCGGTACTGAAATTTCTACATAAGAATATTTTTACCAGGTTTGGTACCCCTCATGCTCTAATTAGTGATAAAGGTTCACTCGTTGATTGCAAATTAGTTGCTAATGCTCTGAACAAGTATGGAGTTAAACATAAAATTTCCATCACATACCATCCCCAAACAAATGGGCATATAGAAGTCTCTAATAGAGGGACTAAACAAATTTCGAAGAAGGTAGTCAATCCCAACCAAAATGATTGGTCATCCAAATTGGATGAAGCTTTATGGGCATATGGCACAGCATTCAAGACACCATTGGGGATGTCACCCTTCAAGCTTATTTATGGGAAACCCTGTCATTTGCCCGTTAAACTTGAACATAAGACATATTGGGCAATTAAGAAATTGAATATAGATTGGAGTGCTGCTGGTTGTAGTTGAATGAGATGGAAGATTTCCGAGCACAAGCTAATGAAAATGCCAAGCTATACAAAGAAAAGATTAAGCGACGGAATGACAACAAAATTTTGCCACAACAATATACACCTAGACAATAGGTCTTGTTATTCAATTCTAGGCTTAAATTATTTCCCGGCAAATTGAAATCTTGTTGGTCTGGCCCATTCGAGATAGTGCATGTCCATCGTCATGAAGATGTAGAAGTTAAAGGCAGCAAGATTGGTTAAATTTTCAAAGTCAATGGCCAACGGTTAAAGCACTACTTTGGAGCCCCTATAATTCGTGATAAAAATTCCATCACTTTTCAAACTACTTAATATTTCTTTCCTATTCTATTTTATTCATTTACTTTGCTTTTAATTTCTTCGTTTAGTTTCTTCAATAAGTTTATTTAATTGTTGTTTTCTTTTGTTATAGGCACATTATGGTCCAGGTTTGTAGAAATCGGCCCATTTAATACATTAGTTAATTTTAATTTCCTAATTTTTCTGCTATTTTTCTTTTCCCGTTAATTTTTTCTTTCTTGTGTATTCGGGCACACTCTCAGATTAATCTTAGCAACTTTCTCTGCTTTTACTCCATAAAACTGTAAAGTTTCACCTTTTTTTTTCTACTCACTATTGTCTTTACAATGGCTCGCCAAGCACTATTTTCTTCCACCTCTATGCCTCCACGAACATTTTTTAGCAAAATCGCGGAAGAAAAGTATACCCAAAACATATCAAAGATCCCATTTTGTTTGGAAAAAGGTTTCCTTTTCCAAGATGCCCCCTTTATGGGCTACTCTGAAGCAATCTCTTCTGTAGTCGAGAAACATGGATGGAAAATCTTCTGTCTCTACCTCGATGATGTTCTTACCAAGGTAGGAAAAGAATTTTATGCTCATCTCACCTCTCCTGATAATGCTTTTATATATGTACGCAGTGTCTCGGTGATGTTCGATAAAGACTGCATTAATGCACAATATAGGTTATCTGATAGCCCTGATGAACACACCTAATTTGTCAAGACTATGACCACCGAATGACTCCACCAAGTTCTGACAGATTTATTTGTCGAGGGGATGAAGTGGACAATAGATCAAAATGATTGCAAAACCATTGATGGTGTATCATTGAAGCCTCACTGCAGAGTGTAGTATCGTTTCCTTAAAACTCGTCTCATCCTTTAAAACAGGCCATGTGCTAGGCCGTGTAACTGCCTGACTTGCAAACCTTGAAACCTATAGGGGACACACGGCTGAGTCACATGCCAATGTCTTAGGCCGTGTGGACATGTATGTAACAACCCATTTTCAATGAAACCAGAACAGTGGTTTCGAGGCCACAAATCTGAGCTAAAAAAAATTTATTTTGATATTATTGCATGATCTGCATTGTAATATGAATGTCTTATGAAAATTCTGATAAGAAACTTTTATCGATTATATACTTAATGGTGGAAAGGATCAAATTGCATAAAATGCAAAAGTTGAATTCTAGTAGTTAGAAGGATCAAATATGTAAGGAATTCAAAACTTGAGGTCCTTATAGGGTAATTAGACCATTAATAAAAAGTTAGTATTTATTTAAGGATGATTCATCCATGGAAATTTCATAATGTTCCTCAATATTTGCATGGAAACCCTAGGAGAGAGAAAGGAAACTAATCAAGCTTAATTGGGTAATTATTCTTGTCCCGTTTTTAGAAACTTTTTTTTATTTTTGAGATTTAGATAACCTAATCTATTTAGATTGGGGATCAATTTGAAAAGTTATCAAAGTATAGAAATTTTGCCATGGATGAATATGCTGAAAATTTGAAATTAATGGTAGAAAATGAAAGGTTGTTGATAAATAAACAACTTTTACAAAGTGAATTTTGATGAAATTGTGATTTAGGAACTAAATTGTAAAGTTGTGAAAATGGAAGAAAAATTTTAAATTTCATAGAATACATGTGCTGTAACTGTTATACTAAAATTTCAGTTAAACTTGGAATAAGGATTAAATTTCATGAATTTCATTTTCCGAGCTTAGGGACTAAATTGGAATTTATGAAAAGATTAGGGGCAAAATGGTAATTTTGCCTAGAGCGCAAATTGAACTCAATGGAATATGAAATATGATAAATTGATGATTTAATTAATTTATATAGATCCGGACAACTCAAATTTGAAGCTAGATCGAGGAAAAGAAAAACTTTTGGATTAGTAGAATTTCTTGTACTGACAAATATTAAGGTAAGTTCGTGTAACTTAATTATGCATGTTAATATGTTTCAATTGAAGGATGTATTCGGTTGATTGTGGTATATGTTTATGTGATTTATGTGAATGTTATGAATATATAAAATGATCACATGATTGAAAATGTATTAAAATGTTAAGTTCCGTTTGAATAATGAAAATCGATAGATACATATGATTTCCCGTATGTGAATGTGATTCTGCATATGTTGCAGAAAAGATTTAGCTCAGACGAGTAATCCTAATATAGCCTTCTCGAGCATTTTGATGTATAGTTCTTGCGAGCATCCTGATCGGTAGTGATTTAGCATGTGTTGCACACTACCGCAGCTCTTTATAAGCATCATGTTACATGATTCGATCTATTGTGATCCTACATAGGATGCAGGCACAAACACATCTCTTTATAAGTTTCATATTAAGCTCGCTTGAACTCCTTGTTACCTTATCCGGTGCTCCTTGATATTATCTCTTTAGAGATATCTGATAAGCTCTGTGAGCTTCCTAAGTAAAACTCTTATGAGTTTCCTGATTAGCTCGGATAAGTGTCCTGTTACATGGCTCTTCTTAGCATCCTGATATGTGGCTCGAGAGTGTGCTTCCTGATTAAGTACCTTAATAGGTACCCCTGATTATGAATTGATGGATTACAGATTTGTACACCTTGAGTGTACTATTTGAGTATCCATCGATATTTCTATAATTCAACGAATAAAGCTCTCGGCATGAGAAAATGATGAGCTAAATAAAAATATGCCCTGAATCTTCTGAATTATTTGATGAAGAGTTATATGATGAGCTCATCTATGCTTATTTGATGTGCAAATGTATTATATGACTAACTTGCTTGATTGAGTATATATGTTTAGGTAAACTTCCCAAATTAATGAAAAGCATGTTAATTGTTTGCTTAATATTAATAAATATGATTGGTATGTTTTAATTCCTGTTATACGAACTTACTAAGCATTTTATGCTTACTAGGTTTTATTTGCTCTATTTTATAGTGTAGAAAAGCTCGTGAAGGTTGGAGATCAGTCGGAGTTTCATCACACTATCCACTAGCTTCTTTTGGTATAAATAGTAAACTTATTTCGGTATAATGTCATGTATAGGTAACTTGGCCATTGTTGGCTTGTAAATGTTTTTTGTAATCTAGCCATTGGAATGGCTAGTAATGATTTGTTTTGGTATATTTATAAGGTTATATTATGACAAATATCTATGTGTTAAGTATATTAAGTATGGTTGATCAAGTTATGTTTAACATATAAGTTAAACAAGGGTAAGAATATAAACATGAATGCATATGATAAGCATATCATATTAGATGTAAGAATTGGCTTGGATTTAATACTTAAATTGGCTAGCATATACTTGTAAGTTTTGGTGTAGGTTATTGGCAAATTTGGGTGAGAAATAAAGCTAGGAAATGGCTTTATTATGTCCACACGGGTAGACACACGGGCGTGTGTCTTGACCATTTGTGACACACGGCCTGGCAAATAGGTATGTGGTTTGGCTGTGTGTCCCCTGCATCTTAAATTTGAGCAACAGAATGCTCAGAACTAAGCACACAAGCAGAGACACGAAGGTGTGTCTCAGCTATGTGTGCTACACGACCCAGACCACGGGCGTGTGTCTTGGCCGTGTGAAACCTACATTTAATTTTGGAAAAATTAAATTGACCACACAACCTAGCATACGGGCATGTGGCACAAGTCAGAGAGTTACAAGAGGTCGGACATGGCCTACAGCACAGGCGTGTTCTATGGTCACACGGGCATGTCCCTTGACTACATGGGCGTGTGTGCCCTGCATTTAGGAAGAATTTTGAAAATTTCGCGAAAAATTCTTTAAGTTCCTGATTTAGTCTCGACTCGATTACAATATTTATGTTGGGCCTCGAGGGTCTATTCAAAGGACAATATGACCATTTTCGGAAAAGAATAGTAATTAAAATGAATTATCTGTAACTGTTCTGTAAAACTGGGTAATACTCTGTAACCCTATTCCAGCGACGGATACGGGTTAGGAGTGTTACATTTTGATAAACTGTAAAAGTAACATATTTTAAGCCCACATTTAGCATGCTTTTGGACAATTTAAGCCTTGAATTATGTAATTTGGTTCTCTTAATCCTTTGCTTTCATGTTTTACACTCAGGAAAGCACCGAATTATGAAAAGAACGAAAAATGGGCCCAAAACAGAGTAAATGGGCCATATCACGAAATCCACATGGCCTGGGCCTAAGCCACATGGTCTTGCCTCACTCAACAGTCTCAAACACGGCCTGGCCACGACTTACACGGGGGTGTGCCATGGGTGTGTCCCTGCCGCGGCTGTAACATCCCGAAATAGGGCATAGTAGGATTGGGCCCCATGGGCCTTGAGCATAGTAAAGTTTAAAATTTTTGAGAACAAGAGATAGGCTTAAATGCAACTTGGACCTATTAGATAAGTGATTTTGAAAGGTTAGAGGGCTTCTATGAAGTCCCGGGATCAAACTTTGGCTTTAGGGAAATTTTGGTTTTAGGCGAAAAAAACCCTGAGAGTTAGTAGGTAAGTTTTAAGAATAAAATGTGGAGAAAAATGACACAAAAGGAGTTTGTGGTGTAGTGGCAAAGTGACGCCACATAAGAGGCCAAGGGGTGACACCACAAAGAAGGAAGGAGGTCCAAGGTTCAAGTCTTAGCTCTTGCATTTTGGTTTTCTTTTTACAAGGACCTTAGTATTTAGCCATAGATTTATATTTAGTTGTGCATGGTTTAAGACACAAGAGGAGCTTATGGCCAAGTGGTTAGCGGTGTGGATTATGTTGCAAGGGAGCCTGGGTTCGAATCTCATAAAAAGCAAGGGAGTATTTATTTTGCAAATTGGAGGGGAACAGTTTGAGTTGGATTTAAACTCTGCTGACGGAAGGATCCCACATCGGAAAGATACAAAGAAGGAAGGTGAGAAGCTAGCTATATATATAGCATTCTAGGAGGAGGATGAATACACCTTGGAGGGAGTTTGGGCACAGGAGTGGTCGGAGCGCGGATTAGCACCAGATTCGTATCAGGTGCGTAACTCTCTCTACTCTAGTTGTAGAGCGGCAAATGCCAAAGTGCTGGTCATGGCAATAGTTGCCACACGAGTGTACGAGCGCACGTGTGGGGCTTCGACTTGATAGTTGAGGCCATCAGTAGTATTCTTGTGGGTTGAGGCTGCTTGGGCCACGATGGGCCGAAGTGGGCCCAATTGGCCTGTGGGCCCAATTGAATAAAATTGTATGATGGTGTAGTATATAGTGAACTAGACTAGGTGAATCTCATATACGTGGCTAGATTTGTGTTAGGTGGGCCACACGAGTGTGTGGGCCCAAATAGGCCAAAATCGAGTTTTAGGCCCAATAGTTCGGTACGACCGAAAATGGTAGCTGAGTCGCTCGGGGCGACATTAGGCCTTCGAAAAGGCCATTGCAGGGGCGAAATTATTGAAATAGCCTCGATAGTTAAATTACAAAAATACCCTTGGTAGGTAAAATTACTGTTATACCCATAGAGGTTGACTAGCTTGATTATGATGTATTATGTCTATCTGATTATGATGGTAATTCATGTTATACTCATATTTGATATATGTTTTGCACACATGACATACTGCATACACAAATTATTATGTCATATTGCATGGGATTTGGGATGTAATGATGATAAAGGGGAAGTGATAAGGTCACATAGTGATCGGTGGCTCGACCACATTTGATTATATATAAGGTCACGTAGTGATCAGTGGCTTTGCCACATTGATTTATAAGGTCACATAGTGATAGGTGGCTCTGCCACATTTGATTATAAGGTCACGTAGTGATCTGTGGGTCTGCCACATTGATTTATAAGTCACATAGAGATCGGTGGCTCTGCCACAAATGATTTATAAGGTCACATGGTGATCGGTGGCTAAGCCACAGTGGATTTGAAGGTCACATGGTGATCGGTATTATGACTGACAGCATGACTGTCAAAGTGGCGTGTAGCGGATGGAGGGTTGATTGTAGAAATCCCCACGGTGTGATTGGCTGGTACGAGTGGCGTGTAGAGGATGGAAAAACTAGGCTTGGGCTGGGACATGATGCATTCATTTATTTTTATGTCATCTTGAGTGGGCTAAGGCCCGATATGTGAATGTGGGCCTCGAGTCGTTTATGTGTTATAGGGGATTTACACACTGAGTCTCAGTGACTCACCCCTTTGCTTCACCTCTCAGGTAATCAGTAGATTGTGGATATGGGAGCCGAGGTGGACTCGTGGAGGCCATAAAGACTTTACTTTTCGTAAACTTTTCCTGCTTTACCTTATTTTTATTTGGGTTTTTGTTATGTAGTAAGGCCACTATAACTTAAATTTTGGTATTTTATTTGGTTTAGCTTCTCATTTGATTACTGCCTATTATTATTAAATGTTCAATACGGGAATATCCAAAAACCTTAATAATCATTTTCCAAAATGTTAAATAAAGGATTACCAGCGAATAAATATTTAAACTCGAAATTTTTAACAAACGCGCAGTTTATAAACAACCCTTTTATGTGACATGCCAGATCCAGTCGTAACGTTTAGGCTGGGTTTGGGGTGTTACAATTATGGTATCAGAGCCTAGGTTCAAAAACTCGGCTGTGGGTTTGGGTTCAAAAATGTTTTCAAAGGATGGTTTGGAAAATGGTTTAGAAAAATATATATCTATTTTTTTTGGAAGTTTGGCACCCGAGTCTCCAGCACCAATCCGCACTGTAAGTTTCCTAATTCTCTGCTTTGTTATATGCTGTATTTCTAGTATGAATTCTGTGTGTTTGGTTTGGATGTGATGTTCGGATATAGAGTTGGTTACGTATGAAATATTTGTCTGCTTTAACGGCTAGGTGTTTTTGAGTATGTGTATGAGTTCTAAATTCTAGTTAAAAGTATATTAGGGTTATTGGAATCAGAGTGCGCAGCGTGAGCGTAGTGTTGTAGGTTAGGTTGTACGACTGTTCCTGTAGTTGGAAATTTCGAGGACGAAATTTCTTTAAGGAGGGTAGATTTGTAACATCCCGAAATTAGGCCTAGTAGGATTGGGCCCCATGGGCCTTAAGCGTAGTAACGTTTAAACTTTTTGAGAACAAGAGATCGGCTTAAATGCAAGTTGGACCTATTAGATAAGTGGTTTTGGAAGGTTAGAGGGCTTCTATGAAGTCCCGAGATCAAACTTTGGCTTTAGGGAAATTTTGGTTTTAGGCGAAAAAAACCCTGATAGTTAGTAGGTAGGTTTTAAGAATAAAATATGGAGAAAAATGACACAAAAGGAGTGTGTGTGTAGTGGCAAAGTGACGCCACATAAGAGGCCAAGGGGTGACGCCACAAGGAAGGAAGGAGGTCCAAGGTTCAAGTCTTAGATCTTGCATTTTGGTTTTCTTTTTACATGAACCTTAGTATTTGACTATAGATTTATACTTAGTTGCGCATGGTTTCAGACACAAGAGGAGCTTGTGGCCAAGTGGTTAGCGACATGGATTATGTTGCAAGGGAGCCTGGGTTCGAATCTCATAAAAAGCAAGGGAGTATTTATTTTGCAAATTGGACGAGAACAGTTTGAGTTGGATTTAAACTCTACTGACGGAAGGATCCCACATCGGAAAGATACAAAGAAGGAAGGTGAGAAGCTAGCTATATATATAGCATTCTAGGAGGAGGATGAATACACCTTGGAGGGTTTTTAGGCGCAGGAGTGGTCGGAGCGCGGATTAGCACCAGATTCCTATCAGGTGTGTAACTCTCTCTACTCTAGTTGTAGAGCGGCAAATGCCGAAGTGCCGGTCACGGCAATAGTAGCCACACAAGCGTACGAGCTCACGTGTGGGGCTTCGACGCGATAGTTGAGGCCATTAGTAGTATTCTTGTGGGTTGAGGCTGCTTGGGCCACGATGGGCCGAAGTGGGCCCAATTGGCCCGTGGGCCCAATTGAATAAAATTGTATGATGGTGTAGTATATAGTGAACTAGACTAGGTGAATCTCATATACGTGGCTAGATTTGTGTTAGGTGGGCCACACGAGTGTGTAGGCCCAAATGGGCCGAAATTGGGTTTTAGGCCCAATAGTCCGATACAACCAGAAATGGTAGCTGAGTCGCTCGGGGCGAAATTACTGAAATAGCCTCGATAGGTAAATTACAAAAATACCCTTTGTAGGTAAAATTACTGTTATACCCTTAGAGGTTGACTAGCTTGATTATGATGTATTATGTCTATCTGATTATGATGGTAATTCATGTTATACTCATATTTGATATATGTTTTGCATACATGACATACTGCATACACAAATTATTATGTCATATTGCATGGGATTTGGGATGTAATGATGATAAAGGGGAAGTGATAAGGTCACATAGTGATCGGTGGCTCTGCCACATTTGATTATATATAAGGTCACGTAGTGATCGATGGCTCTACCACATTGATTTATAAGGTCACATAGTGATCGGTGGCTTTGCCACATTTGATTATAAGGTCACGTAGTGATCGGTGGGTCTGCCACATTGATTTATAAGGTCACATAGTGATCAGTGGCTCTGTCACAAATGATTTATAAGGTCACATGGTGATCGGTGGCTAAGCCACAGTGGATTTCAGGGTCACATGGTGATCGATATTATGACCGATGACATGATCACAAAGTGGCGTGTAGCGGATGGAGGGTTGATTGTAGAAATCCCCACGGTGTGATTGGCTGGTACGGGTGGCGTGTAGAGGATGGAAAAACTAGGCTTGGGCTGGGACATGATGCATTCATTTATTTTTATGCCATCTTGAGTGGGCTAAGGCCCGATATGCGAATGTGGGCCTCGAGCCGTTTATGTGCTATAGGGGATTTATACACTAAGTCTCGGTGACTCACCCCTTTGCTTAACCTCTCAGGTATTCAGTAGATCGTGGATATGGGAGCCGAGGTGGACTCGTGGAGGCCATAAAGACTTTACTTTTCGTAAGCTTTTTCTGCTTTACCTTATTTTTATTTGGGTTTTTGTTATGTAATAAGGCCACTATAACTTAAATTTTGGTATTTTATTTGGTTTAGCTTCTCATTTGATTACTGCCTATTATTATTAAATGTTCAATACGGAAATATCCAAAACCCTTAATAATCATTTTCCAAAATGTTAAATAAAAGATTACCAGCGAATAAATATTTAAACTCGAAATTTTTATAAACAACCCTTATATGTGACATGCCAGATTCGGTCATAACGTTTAGGCCGGGTTTGGGGTGTTACAGCGGCGAAGAGGAGTTTTACTCAGATTTGGATACTTGGAGGCAAAGAAACACATTCCAAAGCCTATTAAAACACCCTAGTAGGAATTCTACTTGAATTAGGATACTTAGGGCCAAGTAAGGCATCTTAAAGTCTATATAAACACCCAAAGGGGCAACTTGAAGGAGGAGTTCGGCAGAAGCCGGAACCCAGGGTTTTAGTTAGGGGGCGTCCAGCTAGGCCAAAGATGGCAGATTTGTGGAGAATTACTCCAATATAGCCAGTTGATTCATCTCAAGAAGCCAGGATTATACTCAAGACGGAGGATCTCTCCTTCAATTCGTTCAGGGTGTTTTAGGGATTTCTTATGTTTTGTTTTATATTTTCTTTTGAGATGTATTCTTTTATTATCATTATGAATTAAACCCTCAGATACCTGAGGGGGATGAAACCTAAGATGAATCTTGTTATCGTTTGCTAAACTATATGATAAATAATTGACTTGTTCTTAATTATGTGTTCTTAATTCTTGTTTTGATATTTACGGGGTATTAATTCAAGTGTGATGTGCTTAGGTGGAGGAGGAAAAGTCCCTACCTAAGAGTAGATCTAGCATAATTAAGCGGAGTTGATCGCACGCCTAGAGATAGGGTGACGAGATTTTGTTAGATTAGGGTGAAACCTAATATGGGAGTCCATAGATCGAGTTAATGCGATTCTAGGGGTTTTAATTAGAAAGAGATTTCAATTAATCAACCTAGGGTTAGACGTTAGTTGCCTCAAGAGAGGGATTAATATGACTTAGGGAATCTTACGGATCAAGTCAAATGAATAAATCGTCTGGTTTAGAGTTAGATAACAAGTGAAGTCTAGGTGGATTCTTCCTTGGGTGTCGTCTTAATCAATTGGTTTTTTCTCAAGTTATTTTCACAAATTTCATTCTTCTCTATCTTAGAGTCTTTAGATTAGTTATTAGTTAATTTTAGATTAGATAAACAATTCCCTTAATTCTTAGGCTAAATAATAAAAAGGGTTAGTATTAGTACTTTTGGTTCCTTTAGGTTCGACATTCCGGTCTTCCCTAAACTATACTACTGTTCGATAGGTGCGCTTGCCTCAAATCGTTGTCATAGTTAGTTTCCAGGTTTGATTATTCTTTATATAAATTTTTAAGACTTTGACATCACATAAAACAACGATCAAGTTTCTGGCGCCGTTGTCGGGGAATTGAAATATTAAGAAAGCTCAATTTTTATTACTTTAGCCAATTTTTTGCAATTTAATTTTATTTCTTAGTTTATTTTTAACTTTGCTAATTTTCTTTCTTTCTTTCCCTCATTTCAGGTCCCTCTAGTTTATGACTAGAAGGAATCCGACAAGACCCCTACTTTACGACAGTGATATTGAAGGTACCGTTCGCAGAAATCGTAGAGAGATAAGGCGAAGCTTAAACTACATAGAAGAAGAGCAAGAAGCCAAAATAAATATTACAGAAGAGATGGCTGAAAATCATCTGCCACCTCCAGAGATGGTCGAAAATCATGCTCCTCGAACTATGTATGATTATGCTAAACCTAGTTTAACAGGAACCGAGTCTAGTATTGTTAGGCCTACTATTGCTGCAAATAATTTTGAACTGAAACCTAACACTATACAAATGATACAACAGTTTGTTCAGTTTGATGGTTTGTAGGATGAGGATCCTAACACACACTTAGCGAATTTTCTAGAATTTTGTGATACCTTCAAGATAAATTTAATTTCTGATGATGCCATCGGTCTTCGGTTATTTCCCTTTTCTCTAAGGAATAAAGCCAAACAGTGGTTGCATTCTCTTCCACGAGGGTCAATCACTACATGGGATCAAATGACCAAAAAAATTTATTAAAATATTTCCCGCCGGTCAAAACGACCAAATTGAGGAATGATATCTCTTCTTTATGCAGATAGACTTAGAGACACTTTACGATGCATGGGATAGATACAAAGATTTGTTAAGGAGGTGCCCACACCATGGATTGCCTTTGTGGCTACAAGTCCAAACCTTCTACAATGGTGTGAACCCTTCAACAAGGAAACTAATTGATTCAGCTGTCGGCGGAACTCTGAATAACAAAACTCCTGAAGCGGCTTATGAGTTTATAGAAGAGATGTCACTAAATAACTATCAGTGGCAAGTTACAAGGACAAGGCCAACAAAAGCAGCCGGAGTTTTCAACCTCGACGCAGTAACCATGCTATTAAATTAGGTAGATATGTTACATAAAAAATTTGATGGTTTATACGGTTCTTCGCAGACTCATCCAGTTATGCAGTGCGACACAAGTGGAGGAGTAGCGAATCTCGAGTACCTACCCTACGGACAGGGCATGGAGAGCGAACAAATGAACTATATGGGTAACAATTTCCAATCTAACAATAACCCTTATAGTAATTCTTATAATCCAGGTTGGATGAACCACCCCAATTTCTCATGGGGTGGTCAAGGAAATCGAAGGCATCACCCATCCCAAAACTTCCAACAACAGCCCTACCCACAGAAAAAGAAGCCGAACCTCGAGGAGATGTTGACAAAAGTCATAGCAACCATAGAAACACGTTTCCAAAATATAGAAACAAAACTTGAGGCATCAACACAGGAGATCAAGGATCAATTTGATCAGCTTGCTAAGCTGATCTCAGAACAACTACAAGAAAGCTTGCCAAGCAACACTGAAACTAACCCAAAAGAGCAAATTCAAGCCGTAACAGCTCATGACAGTGAAAGGTTAGTGGAATCTGACCCAAGGCAAGAGCCTGTGGTAAGTGAAGGTAAGGTTAAGGTAAGCCGTGATTTACCAAAACCGGTGATTATAGGGTACCAACCCCGTGTGCCATACCCCGATGCGATAAAAAAAGACCACACAGAGGAACAACTCGGTAAGTCTCTTAAACTTTCAAAGAAATTTCATATTAACTTGTCGTTTCTATAAGCTCTTTCGCAGATGCCAGATCCTAGACCTCGTGCCAATAAAGAAGAAATTCATGAGGAACGAAGGCTTTGGATCGATGAACTAGACGAATGGAAGACACACTTCAAGGAGAGACTAAAAACACACAAAGCAAAAATGAGGCAAATCCACGACGAACATAATAATGGGACAACCCAGCTTAAGATAGGAGACAGGTACTCAAAATCTTCCCAGATGGAACGGTCGAGGTAACACATTCTAATTTCGGTACTTTTGAGGAAAACATTACTTGACTTAAATTTTATATCAATAACCGAATTGATCGCATGAGAAAGGATTTTCACCTCCTCAAACCACCATGACCATACGAATGAGAGGTAAAGTCTAGCTTAAGACTATAAACGAGTGCTTCTCGGGAGGCAACCCGAGCACTAACCCCATTAATTTTTACATTTTTTATTTTTTACTTTTATTTTTCCTTTTAGTACCTAACCATAAACTAACCAAAGTACAGATTTCCATACCACACAACCTTGCACACGGCCGTGGCCGCGGCCGTGTGGCCACCACAGGAAGGTACAAGGACGGGGTCAACTACTAGATCCATAATTTCAATTTAGCCCCCTTCTTCCCTTCCTTTTTCCCGTTATATTTCTTCTTTCATTTTCCATTATTTATTTTTATTTTTATTTTTATTTTTATTTTCTTTATTATCTTCTTCTTATTCTTCGTACAATTTAGATTTAGCTTAGGATACAATAAAATCAGGACGGCTGCTTCGAGGATTCAATTTCAAACGGTTCGAGACGCTTCCCCACGTTCACCTCCAATCCTATCCGGTTTCTTTTCATTGACTTCATCCAAAATTCAGGAATTTTCACTTCTCTCCCCATCTTACGATTTTATGATTATTTTGATATTATCTATTTTTGTACATTGAGGACAATGTACATCTTAAGTGTGGGGGGTTAACTATAGTATTATTTGAAAATCCTTGAATTTTTCCTTGTTCTAAAGTAAGTTTCTCATATTATGATTAGAATGAAATTTCCCTGATTTACGATTTTTATTGATATGTTTTGGATTAAGTCATTGACAATTATGCATTGATGATTAAATTCGAAGGATACTAGAGAATCAAGCATGATAAGTCTATTTTCAAAAATTAAAATTTTGTTAGGTTGTCTACCTAAGTCTAATTATTACCTTGAAGTTTGAAATTTACAAGATTGACATCAAAAACCCATAATTTTTTTTTGAGATTTTGAGCCTTTTAAAAGCATACATTCTTTCGTGCTCACTTTTTATCATGAGTGTGTAACACCCCAAACCTGGTCAAAACGCTACGACCGAATCTGGCATGTCACAGGGAAGAAAACGTTTTTGAAAACTAAGTTATCGTCTCGAGTTGGAAAGAAAACTTTTGAATCTATAAAAATCGAGTTTGTTTTGAGTGAACCGTTGAAACCATTTTGAGACTTAGTTTAAAAAGTAGAGTTGCCTTGTTATTAACACTCGTTTGTTAAATTACCCGATGGTAAAAATCTTGGAAATCCTGAAATAGATTTAAGTTTTGAAAACATCCATTTCACAATTTATTAGGCATGCCTTAATGTTCCTGGTCAAAAGAGTTGAGGGTATTGCTGCCGTATAACATCCTCTGGCTCCCACATGGCTTCTTCTGATCCATGGTTCCGCCATAACACCTTCACCAAAGGAACTGATTTTCTACGTAATAATTTGACATCCCGATCCAAGATCTGTACTGGTTCTTCCTCAAAAGACAAGTCTGGACTTACCTCAATTTCTTCTACTGGCACAACATGAGACGGATCCGAACTATAGCGTCTAAGCATGGAAACATGAAATACGTCATGGATCTGACTCAACTCTGAAGGTAACTCAAGCTGATAAGCTACTAGTCCCACACGCTTTAACACCCGATAAGGCCCGATAAACCTAGGGCTCAACTTGCCGTTCCGACCAAATCTCAGCACCTTCTTCCATGGTGACACCTTCAAGAAAACCTTGTCACCCACTGCAAATTCTATATCTTTCCGCCTAAGATTAGCATAGGACTTCTGTCTGTCCGAAGCTTCCTTCAAACGAGCTCGAATCAGCTTAACCTTATTTTTCATTTCAGCAACCAACTCCGGACCCAACAATTCCCGCTCTCCCAACTCTGTCTAACACGTAGGAGTACGACACTTCCGTCCATATAACGCTTCATACGGTGCCATTTGAATACTCGACTGGTAGCTATTGTTATATGTGAATTCCGCCAACGGTAGGAATTATTCCCAACTACCTCTGAAGTCTAAGACACAGCCTCTCAACATATCCTCCAGAATCTGAATTACCCTCTCCGACTGCCCGTCAGACTGGGGATGAAACGCTGTACTGAAATCCAACTTCATACCCAAGGCTTGATGTAACGCCTTCCAAAATCTTGACGTAAATCTAGGGTCTCTGTCCGAAATGATCGACACTGGCACCCCATGTAACCTTACAATCTCTGCTATATATAATCTAGCCAACTTCTGAAGAGAGTAATTCACACGCACAGGTATGAAATGAGGAGACTTTGTCAAACGGTCAACAACCACCCAAATTGAATCCTTCTTAGTAGGCGTGAAGGGTAGCCCACTGACAAAATCCATCGTAATCCTTTCCCATTTCTATTGCGGAATCTTCACCTGTTGCAACAATCCCGAAGGTAACTAATGTTCTGCCTTTACCTGCTGACACGTCAAGCACTTACCCACAAATTCAGTTACGTCTTGCTTTAGTCCCGGCCACCAAAATTTCCCCCGCAATCCCGATACATCTTACTACCTCCAGGATGCATAGCGTATGGACTGCTATATGCTTCCTAAAGAATCTTCTGCTTTAACTCCACATCTTTTGGCATGCAAACCTTCCCCTAAAAACATAACACTCCATCACTGTTCAAGCTATACCCCTCTAACCCACCATTCTGCACTTGCAAACATCAAGTGCTTAAGACTTCATCTACTAGCTGTTTCTCCTTAACCTAGTTTACCCATGTTGGCTTCACCTGTAGTTCTGCTATCAGACTTCCGTCATCATACAGACTAAGGTGGGCAAACATTGCTCCTAAGTCTAATACTACCTTACGGCTCAACGCATCCGCCACCACGTTAGCCTTACCCAGATGGTACTCAAACGAGCAGTCATAATCCTTCAACAACTCGATCCACCTCCGCTGCCTTAAATTGAACTCCTTCTGAGTGAGAAGGTATTTCAAACTCTTATGATCTGAGTACACAATAGACTTCTCCCCATACAAGTAATGTCTCCAAATTTTCAGGGTGAAAACCACTGCGTCCAACTCCAGATCATGCGTCGGGTAATTCATTTCGTGAGGTCTCAATTATCGAGAAGAATACGCCACTACTTTCCCTTCTTGCATCAGCACACATCCTAACCCTGTATGGAATGCATCACAATAGACAGTAAACTCTTTCCCTGCTTCAGGCTGAATCAACACCGGAGCTTCCGTCAAAATCCTCTTTAACTTCTCAAAACTTTCTTGTTGTTTATCAGACCACACAAACGGAACCCCTTTCCTTAACAACTTGGTTAACGGTGCTGCAATCAAGGAGAACCCTTCCACAAACCTTCTGTAATACCCAACTAGACCAAGAAAACTCCGAATCTCTACCACAGACTTAGGTGGTTTCCAGTCTAACACAGCTTCAATCTTCCAAGGGTCAACTCTAATTCCCCCAGCTTACACCACATGACCCAAAAAGGTAACTTCCCTTAGCTAGAACTCGGACTTACTAAACTTTACGAATAACTGCTTCTCCCTCAGAATTTGCAAAACCACACGAAGATGTGCATCATGCTCCTCCTCGGACTTCGAGTACACTAGAATGTCATCTATAAATACTACCACGAACCGGTCTAAATACGGTTGAAAGACCAGATTCATCATATCCATAAACGCTGCTGGTGCGTTGGTCAACCCAAACGGCATCGCCAAGAATTCGTAGTGACCATAACGAGTACGAAATGCCGTCTTATGAATATCCACCTCCTTGACCTTAAGCTGGTGATACCCCGACCTCAAATCTATCTTGGAGAAGACTGATGCTTCCTTAAGTTGGTCGAACAGATCGTCTATTCTCGGAAACGGGTACTTATTCTTAATCGTTAACTTATTCAACTGACGGTAATCTATACACATTCGCATCAATCCGTCCTTCTTTTTAACAAAAAGCACGGGTGCTCCCCAAGGTGATACACTCGGCCGGATAAAACCCCGGTCTAACAACTCTTGAATCTGTGCTTTCAGTTCCACTAACTCCTTCGGTGCCATTCTATATGGGGCAGTAGACACTGTCACTGTTCCGGGTAGAAGGTCAATACCAACTCAACCTCGCGATCTGGAGGCAACCCTGGAAGCTTTTCTGGGAAAACATCAGAAAATTCCTTTACCTTTCGGACATCGCCCACAGTTGATTCCTTAACCTCCAAAGCACAAACATAAGCCACAAATGCCTTACATCCCTTTCTTACCATTTTCTCGGCCTTCAAAGCGGATACCACATTAGATAGGTAGTTCCTTCTCTCACCTATTACCACCACCTCTTCATCCTGACAGTTCTCAACACCATGCGCTTAGCTGCACAGTCCAAGCTTGCTTGATATTTCACTAGCCAGTCCATACCTAAGATCAGATCGAACTCCCCAAATGGCAGTTCCATCAGATCAGCTGAAAACACTACCCCTTGAAGTTCTAGGGGTACATCCTTATACAGTTTTTTTCACTACTACAGAGTGCCCTAGAGGGCTAAATACAGTCATCTCCCTAGAAGAAGTCTCATAGGCTAAGTTCAAAGTTCCCGCTATACTACTAGCAACATAAGAGTGCATGGAACCAATATCAATCAAAGCAGTATAAGGCAACCCATAAATTAAGAACGTACTGGTTATGACGTCCAGTCCGTTACCCTCCTCTCGACGCCTAGCCGCATAGACCAACCCAAGCTATCTTGCATCTGTATTTCCAGCACCTCTACCCGGTGCTCCACGGCCCCGTCCGTTACCATTACCACCCCTGGCTGAACCACGACCCCTCTGTGGTTGCTGACCATCTCTCCTGAATTGTGCACGTCCTTGACCCTCAAATTGTGTCCTTGCTGGCCTTCGCGGACAATCCCTTATCTGGTGATCCATCGACCCACACTCGAAGCACCCTCTGTTACCTGTCCAACACTCCCCCAAATGAGACTTCCCGCATCGAGCACACCGTGGTGGCCATCGAAAGCAAAGAAGAAGCCGCTACGACCGCCCGCCAAACCTAGTTTTTTTCTGAGAACTCCCAGCAGACCCTGATGGCCCAAAGCTTCTTTTATTTCTATTTTTGTCCTGATTCTATTTCTTGGTCTGCTTTACCTTCTTACCTATCTTGGCCTTTTCCACGAGGACGGCAAATTCCCTCTCTCATTGTTGGGCAATCAACACCCGCAGTACATCCCTTAGCCCGTCCTCAAACCTAACACAACGCTCATGTTCCGCCTCGTATTCGGATATCGACTTACTCCCCTGAACCAAATTCAAAAATGCCTTACGCTGCGCATCCACATAACTAGACCCGACGTACTTCCTCTGATATGCCACTTTGAAAAAATCCCAGGTGATATCATCAGCCATCACACCATCCCTGACCGTGAGCCATCACTGATAGGATTCGTCCTAAAGAAGAGACACGACCCCTTTTAACTTCTCCTCAGCCGTGAAGTCAAGATCATCCATTATGCGTTCAATCGCCTCTAACCAGTACTCAGCTGTGTTGGGGGCTACACCAGAAACACCCCTAAACACTTCAGCTCCATTGGCTCAGAGTCGTTCAGACACAGATTTCTGAACCCCCGTACCCATGCCTACTCCAGTAACTCTCTCTAAGACCCGTAGAATCACTTGAGACACCGCATCATCTCCACCTGTTTGGTCCTGAAATTCTGGTTCCATAGCTGGCGGTGGCGGTGCCTCATCTCCTGACCCATGACCAGACCCTACTGGTCCCGATACAGTAATCCTACCCCTACCACGACCACGAACATTACGCCCACGTCCTCGAGTGCTCATGACTAACGTTCATGATTTTGATATGATTTAAGAGTTTTATGATCTAGCTTTCTTTCACTGTTTATTACCGAACAGTCTTATGAGTATTTTCTCAGAGTAGTTGTTTCTGCGAATGCACACAGTCATACAGGCTTCAGTCTCTAAGGTAAATTTCCTAATACTAGCATTCATATCACAAAACATTTAGATCAATACAATTAGAAATTAGAAAACTTACCGTTGCGGATCGGTGCCGGAGACTCAGGTGCCATGCTTCCCAAAACATGTATTTCATCAAAATCATTTTGCAAACCATCCGTTGAAAATTATTTTGGGCATTATACCCACAGCCGAGCTTTTGAACCAGGCTCTGATACCACAATTGTAACACCCCAAACCCAGTCAAAACGCTACGACCGAATCTGGCATGTCACAGGGAAGAAAACGTTTTTGAAAACTGAGTTGTCGTCTCGAGTTGGAAAGAAAACTTTTGAATCTATAAAAACCGAGTTTGTATTGAGTGAACCGTTGAAACCATTTTGAGACTTAGTTTAAAAAGTAGAGTTGCCTTGTTATTAATACTCGTTTGTTAAATTACCCGATGGTAAAAATCTTGGAAATCCCGAAATAGATTTAAGTTTTGAAAACATCCATTTCACAATTTATTAGGCATGCCTTAATGATCAAAGCAAAATTTAAAGAATTTAACAAAATAACTAAATCCAAGATAGAATTTAGATGGCCTTATTACATAACCAAAAATCCCAACTTAAAGCAAAATAAATCTGAAGTGACTATTTAAAATGAAAACTGAAATATTGTGCATGGCCCCATCGAGTCCACCTCGGCTCCATATCCGCGATCTAAGGATTATCTACAAAAATTAATGGAAGGGGTGAGTCACCGAGACTCAGTGTGCAAATCCCCCTCCAATAGATTTTAAGCTCTTACACTGATCCATATGCAAATATGTGTGTCACGCAACCCATCCGACCTAGGTATCCATTCGCGTCTCCTGAGTCTACCCAAATTTGTGGCACCTAGCCACTGGTGGTACCTAACCACTGGTGGTTCCAAACCACTGGTGACTGAAGTCACAAATAATCATATGTGGGGCCAACCCACTTGTGGTACCTAACCACTGGTGCCAATCCCTTATATCAATATGTGGGGCCAACCCATTGTGGTACCAAACCACTGGGACGAGTCACATAAATAGGCATATGTGGTACCTAACCACTGGTGGTTCCAAACCATTGAGACTTAGTCACAAAGTAATGATATGTGGGGCCAACCCACTTGTGGTACCTAACCACCGGTGACAGTCTGAACGATCATATCTTCCCCCTCCTCTCATCGTAACCCATTTGTATGTACATGCTTTGCAATATAGTATGATCGTGCTTAACATTTAAAATAACATGGCATGTGCAAATTTCAATATATGCAATAACGTTAGCAACCATGACAGACTTACCCAGAGTCCTTGCTTTTACCCTCAAGGGTAACTTAAGGATCTCTACCATCACTTCGGCTTTTGACAATACACAAACAAAAACATACTTAACATATGGAGTGTGTAAGAGTTACACACTTGATTACGCGTAACACGATACTTTATACGTCGACACTCTCGTTGATAGGCACTACCGTTATCTGCCTACTACTCTGTTCAGATGTTGGCCCACAACCCGATGGCTAATCCCGAACAGCAGACACCGCACGCTTCTTAAACTTAGGGGCTGGGTTCACAGATCCAACCCCTCCTATCGCTTGGCTGACATTTGAGTCCATGAACGCTACTTGGTCACTAAACCGGATTAAGGCAGTGAAATCAAATCAAAAGAGATTAACGCTTAAGGCTAAGGCCCTTACCTAGACCGACAAATCCCAAAGATTTAGGCTTGACTCACAGACTAAACGAATCCCAGAGATCTCAAAAGAATGTGACACCACTTCCACCTATATTCGGCTAAGCATCCAACCATTAGGCCAAGTAGCCATTCGGCTTTGGCTTGTAAACCCAAAAGAGATATTACGAAATAAAAGAAATTGCCCCCTTACCTTAACTCGACAGATTCGATCAACACCTAGCAAGAATCGGCACCACACCACCGTAGAGAAGATTCGACAAGGCTAGAATAAAAGAGAATCCGATAGAAAAGTCAAAAATAGGAATAAAGGTCTTCAAATGGAGGCTTAGGGGTTTCGGCTTCTAGGGAAAAAATGAAATAGGGGAAGAGAGTTTGAGGTTTCGATTTTGAGAGTGCACAAAAAGAGAAGGAGAAGAAAAAAATAAGAAACAAGTTTCGGCTCTTAGGGAGATTGAGAGAAAACGCAAAAAGGAATGGCTAGGAGATTCAGCTATGGGGGAGAAAGTATGGGCAAGAGGTGTTCGACTAAAAGGAGATGGAAGAGATGAAGAGAAGGAATGGGAAAATAGAGTTTCGATTTTGATGTTAATGGCAAGGAAAATAAACCAATTGGAGAGGGTGACTGGCAATGTAGGTTTCGACCAAGCACAGAAGGAGAGAATGAGAAGAGAACTAGAGGATGTTTTGATTTTAGTTAACAAAAGAATGAAGAGATGCTAAAAATGAGAAAGAAAAGAACAAAAAGGTCTACCCCAAGAAACTAAGGAGAATTTCGGCACATCTATGCACTCATAAATTGATTGGACTACAACCAGGTGAGGGACCTCGACTATCAACACACCAAATCGGCTCACACCCTCCTAGCAACCAAAACCGAATGCTCAACCACACCTAGCCACTATAGAATTTGGCTAACACTCCACCATCCTTTAATCTCCTCTTTCTTTCCTTAATTCCCTCTTCTTCACTCATTCAAACAAGTTTGAATGATTGAAACAAGTTTGAATGATTCAAACTCCTAAAATTTCTCTCCACCATCTGTTCAAAACTTTTGACTTAATCCACTCTCCCCTTTTCAAGCATCCCAGCCGAACTCCACCTCTATTCCTCCTGACGCCAAAAGAATTCTCAAAATGAGAATGTCGTGACTTGAACCTACTCCCCCCTAACTCCCTTGTGGCGTCACCTCCTCAACCTCTAAGTGGCGTCTCCTGGCCACTTTGCCAAGGCACTTCTTTGTGTCATCCAACACAAACAATCTCCCTTAAGACCCAATTCAACCAGCTTCCCCTTAAAGTGCTCAACAAGCAAAATTTTCACCAAGACCCCGGCTTATCCCTAACTTATTCCTAGACCCTAAAGTATCCTAAACTAGCATGTCAAACATATTATTCACATACATATGCATAAAATGCAAAGGCCTTGATTCAGGATGTTACAGAGTGTGTCAACACTGATTTTTATTCTAAAACTTGCATCGATTATACATGTCGAGACCACACCTTTGGTTTGATATACAGAGATGATAAAGGCACCTAGGTTTTAACCCACTCACTCCACTAAAAAGCCTACCATCACAATTAACCCATAGTAAACCCCGTTGATCCTAACAACCCTTTTTATTAACTCAACCTCTAATATTAACCAAAAGCCCTTTGTATTTGTTATCATCATTCTTCTTAAATACCCTTTTTGTCGAGATTTGATTTTGAGCAGTTACCTAACTATGTTCTATATTTCAGTTGTTAAATTTCATTATTTGTGACTTGTTCTTAAAAAAATAAAGTAAATTCATTATTAGTGCTACTAAGTGAGCTTACATTTCAAATCTTTAAGCTCGTATTGTTAGTTTTCAATTCATTAGTTCATTTTTCTAGTTAGGTAAATTGTCAATTCAATCTCGATTCTAACCCTCTAATTCAGCCTATATCCACACCTTTAACCTAAGCCCCATTACAACCCTGTTAAAGACCTTTTGATTTGTGTATCATCTCATCTTGTAGTGGTGGAGATTTGATTTTCATACAAGCCTATGGGATTAACTTTTCATGTTCGACTCTTGAGTGCTTAATTTTGAACCTTAAACACTTTGAGTGATTTGAGTGAATCTTTAGTGAGGATGTCAACTCTTGTCGATTTTGAATCAGAGGTAATTATTTAGGTAAGGGGAAATGCCTATGTTTTCATACTATAAAAACTATGACTTTGATTGTTTGAATCTTTAGGACTCTTTGAGTTGAATTATCCATGTATGAATTATCTTTGAATTATGATGAAACATTATTGATAAATATTATGAATCAAGTTTTTTTTAATTATGAGTTGAGAATTTTGCTTGAGGACAAGCAAAAGCTCAAGTGTGGGGGTATTTGATAAACCGTAAAAGTAACATATTTTAAACCCACTTTTAGCATGCTTTTGGATGATTTAAGCCTTGAATTATGTAATTTGGTGCTCTTAATCCTTTGTTTTCATGTTTTACACTAAGGAGAGCACCGGATGATGAAAAGAAAGGAAAATGGGCCCAAAACAGAGTAAATGGGCCATATCACGAAATCCACACGACCTGGGCCTAAGCCACACAGCCGTGCCTCACTCAACAGTCTCGAACATGGCCTGGCCATGACTTACACGGGCATGTGCCATGGGCTTGTCCCACCGCGGTGTAACACCCCTAACCCGAAGCTGTCGCTGAAATAGGGATAAGAGGCATTATCGGACTATAGGATTATTTATAACCCAATTACAACACAAAGTCAATCATCATCGTAATACATCAAACAAAAACAATTAGTCCCTTATTAAGGTGTATAAGACCCTAAACACATGCTAGAGAGGGGTCGGGACTAAACCGAAGTACATACAGAAACTTCTTAGAAATTTAAAACTTTTATAGATTTCAGGGGATACACACCCGTAGGGGTAGGTCGTGTGCCTCCCACGGCTGCTAGACACACCGGTGTGTCCTCCCGGTGGTCAAAACTGACCTTTGCTCTACGGCCACCAAGCATGCCCGTGTACTTTGACCGTGGTCGATCCTGTCAAAAGTCACACGGCTACTAGGCAACAAACACGTCCGTGTGCCAAGGCCGTGTACTCTTATGCTAGCTATATACTTAGCCCACGGTCACTAGGCACACCCGTGTACCATGATCGTGTGACATTATAGGCCATTTTCAAGGCCAAAATGCCACCCACTAGGGTCATACCTGTAACATCATGAAATGGGGCCTTTGCATTTTATGTGTTGTGTGTGAAAGTTATGTTTATCTTGCTAGTTTAGGGTATTTTAGGGTCCAAGAATGACTTAGGGAAAAGTAAGGTTGACACAAGTAAGGTGTTGGCAAGGTGGCAAGGTGATGCCACATAAGGGTTGGAAGGTGACACCACAAGAGTAGGAGAGGGAGCAAGTTCAAGTTGCGAGGAGCTCATTTTGGGGTTCTTTTTGGCGTCAGGGAGAGCAGAGGCAGAGGTTGACTGGGACACTTCAGGATAGAGGGTGGACTGAGTCAAATAGTTTGAATGGATGGCAAGGAGGAAAAAGTGGAGTTTGAAATATTTAAAATATTTCAAACGAGTGATCAGGAGAAATTTGTGGAGAAAAAGAAGGGATGGACATCTGAGCATTGTGTTGGCCGAATGTCAAACTCTAAGGAGAGGGGGGAATCGGTTTTAGAGTGGCTAAGGTGTGCCGAAATTTTGTATAGTCAGCATAGATTTTAGTTCTCAAAGTGTGCATTTTCAGCTTTTGGTTAATGAGTGTCGAAATTCTGTGTAGTCAGGTGAGTACCTTTTTGTTCATTTTTGATATTTAGGGTCTTCATCCATTTTCTTTTTTCTTTTTTTCCAAGTATGAGCCGAAACCTTCTTAAGCATTCCTTCTCTTTACATTTTTCTGCCATAGCCGAATCTACCCCAAGTCTTGCCAAAATCATTCTTCTTCTTTACCGGTTCTATTGCTTCGTTTCATTCCATTTTACTCTTCTTCTCTCAATAATCTCTTTCTCAAAAGTCAAAACCCTTAACTCCATTTTCATCTCCATATCTATGCCATGGCCGAATGTCCTATGATCTTCATTCTCTTCTCCATTCTTTCCCTATAAGTCGAATCCCCATAGATTTCTTTGCACCATCTTTTCTTTTGATCGTCTCAAAAGCCAAAACTCCCACGTCTCACCTATAGTCCTCTTTGTTATTGGCGACTCTTTCATCTCCTTCCCTAACCTTTGCCGAAATTCTTCTTCTAGGGTGCTAAGTGCCGAAATCTATTAGGATTAGCTGAATCTTCTGTATTAAGGTAAGTGACGATTTCTCCTATATTTCACCTTTCTCTTTTGATTTTGGAAGACAAAGCCGAAAGACTAATTAGCTTGGTAAGGTTATCTTTTGATTAATGTTTGACCGTTCTTGTGTTTTCTTTTTTGGGGTGACACGTCGGGAATCGAAGTAGATCGAATCGTCTAGATTCCTAAGCCGAAAATCGTTAGTTTCTAAACTCTATCTCTTTTTGGATTTCAAGGTAAGGGTGTTCTCTTTAGCCTTATTAGACTCGTTATCTTATTATTACCTTAACCCTATGTTATGGTTTAACAACCATATGTCATGATGGTAGTGACTGACAAGGTCTTTTGATGGAATCAAGTACTGATCAGGCGAAGGAGGGGATTGGACCCGTGAACCCAATCCCTAAGTTTAAGAAGCGAGCGGTGTCAGTAGTCCGAGATTGGCCACCGGGTTGTGGGCCGGCTTCAGAACAGAGTAGCAGACAGATAGTAGTGGTTTCCATTAGTGATAGTGTTGACATAGAAAGCGTCGTATTATGTGTTATCAGGTGTGTAAAACCTAACACACTTTATTTAATTGTAATACTAATTGTATGGGCTGAAAAGCCGGAAAAGGCTGTGGAAACAGTCGAAATACCATTGTGGTAAAGGCAGGAAGTGCCAGGTACGCATCTGTAATTATCTTATATGAGATGGTTGTAATGATGATATGTATTGCCTTGTTTTTATCATGATACAGTTGTTCAATATAAATGTTGTGCATGGGATATGGGAATGTCGATAAAAGGGAAGTGATAAGGTCACATGGTGATCGGTGGCTCTGCCACATTATATTAAGGTCACATAGTGATCGGTGGCGCTGCCACATCTGTTATGAGGTCACATAGTGATTGGTGGCTATGCCACAATTGATTTTCAGGTCACATAGTGATTGATGGCTATGCCACAGTTGATTTTAAGGTCACATAGTGATCGGTGGCTCTGCCACATTTTCTGACAGTATGACTGTCAAGACGGCGTGTAGCGGATGGAGGGTTGATTGTAGAAATCCCCACAGTGTGATGGTTGGTACGGGATGGCATGCAGAGGATCAAAATACTAGGTTGGGCCGGATTTAATGCATTCATTAATTTTTATGACATCATATATAAGTTTAATACGAGATTGTGGGCCGTGGGCCGATTTTGGTGTTTAGTGGTTTTACATACTAACTCTCTGTGACTCACCCCTTTCCCTAAACTTTTCAGGTAATCAGTAGATCATGGATGTGGGAGCCGAGGTGGACTCATAGAGGCCATAAAAGACGTTATATTTTATGAACTTTCACTATTTAAAGTTTTCTTTTAAAATTTGGGTAATTTTTGATGTAATAAGGCCTCCGTAACTTAAATTTGGGTTTGACTTTAATACTGTTATTATATATATTTTATGAATTGTCAAATATGGAGTTTTCTAAAATATAAATATAATCAAATGTTTTCAAAATATTAACAGAACTTGAGATTTTCTTGGAACTACAAATATTATTTTCAAAAGGTCACGTTTCTTCAAACCCACTAGTTTCGATTTTCGTATCACAAAATAACTTTCCGAAATTATTAGTATTTATAATGTTTTGCAAGTACCATTAATGCAACCATGTCCTCTTAAATTGAACTAAAACTCGAAATTTTTAAACGATCACAAGTTTCTTTAAACAACCTTTTCCCGGTGACATACCAGATCTAGTCGTGAAGTTTAGGTCGGGTTTGGGGTGTTACAATACCTATAAGCACATTTGAGCATCTTTATACACACAATTTGCAACCAATTTCATGTCCAACAATCATCATATCATCCCATATAATTTCATTTCTAAGCATGCCATTTTATACAACCAAATTACATATAAATCTAGATATAAATCATCCATAACTTCACCAAATCACTAAGGCATTAATTCATCATTGAACTCACCATTCATATGCTAATTCATTACCATCATGCCATATCAAAATATGCACCAAATACCATATTTACTCATGCACATTACCAACATTTAGCTAGCCATATCACATGACTATTTACACATCTCAAATATGATTCAAAACAACTAGCCTATACATGCCATATTTCAACTATGTACATCTTTCCCAAGGTACCAAAATAGAATGCCGATAGTGTGATTGAGATGCTGACGATCCCCAGATCCGAGCTAGCTATACTGACACTGTAAACAGAGAAACAATCACACAGTAGGCTTTCAAAAGTTAGTAAGTTCGTAACAAAATACATTAAATCAAAACATATCATCACGTAGATTATTTCACAATCTAATATCTCATATCATCCAAAGCTAGTAATTTCAATTAACCTTCCATAAACTCATTCGTAATTTCATCAACCACATAGGTTCCGAACGTACCTTAGCCAACACTTAGTTGTCAAATATTTATGCTACTCAGTACTCATGAATCACTTTGATCAACATTCGTCCCTTCTTCAGTTTAGTCGTACACTTAGTGCCTAAATAGTTAACCGAAGCTTAATTAGCATCGCACACGTAGTGCATCTATGTCAAATCGATCTTGAATCGGTATTGCACACACAGTGCCAACCACAAAACCGAAGCTTATATTACACCGCACACACACTGCTATTTATCTTGGTCACATTTCCAAATATGCACACTTAGTGCCATTTAACTCAATCTATCACATAGCATTCACATTTCAACAATATCATACCATTCATTTCATAACATTAAACATAACTAAATACACGTATTACGTCCGAACTTACCTCGGACGTCGCACTATCGAAGTGGTCGATTAATCGAGCACTTTATCTTTGCCTCGATCTAGATCCGAACCTCTCCTTTCTTGGTCTATACACATTCAAATTCAATCCATTCAATCACTAATTCATTCAATTTAGTCCTCACACACTTATTTAGGGCATTTTACAAAATAACCCTCACATTTTCATATTTCGACACTTTAGTCCCTATTTCACAAAATCATCAAATTCACATAATTTCTTTCCACACAAGCTTAGCCGAATTTCTTTTATGATCAAACAAGCCTACACATTTCGTTTATTTCACAATTTAATCCTTCAATTACTCATTTTCTCAATTAAGCCTAAAATGCTCAATTTCACTAAAAATCCCAATACAAACTATGTTAACCCAACACCAAGTTTTCATATTTCACTATCAACTAGCACATAGCTCAAGCATTCATCAATAGCTCATCACAAAAACATCATCAATTCACAAAATTTCAACATGGGTTAGCTAGAGCACAAAGCAATGATTACAAAAACATAGAAATTAACAAAAATAGAGCTCAAACATACCTTAAATCAAGATGAACAATAGCCGAAATTTTCAAAGCTTAAAACCCTTCTTTCACTCTAAATTTTCGGTGGAGCAAAGATGGTAACAATGACCATTTTCCATGGTTTATTATAACATATTAAACATAATTATTAATTTACCAAACTATCCTTTTAATAAACATATAAGACAAATATACATTTAGGTTATCTAGTCATTTCACCCTTCACTATCTTAAAAATGGATTATTAATAACATAAGGCCTCCACCTTAAAAAGCCAACAACAATTTAGCACATATAAATCAACACATAGCATTTTGCACCTTATGTAATTAAGTCCTTTCTCTTAATTCGACACACAAACGATCAAATTATCACACAGAATTTTCACACAGACTATGTCACATACTATTCACATAGAAAATAACATTAAATTAACATTCTGACCTCAGATTTGTGGTCTCAAAACCACTGTTTTGACTGGAGTCTAAATTGGGCTGTTACATGCGGCCAAGAGGAGTTTTACTCAGATTTGGGTACTTGGAGGAAAAGAAACACATTCCAAAACCTATTCAAACACCCTAGTAGGAATTCTACTTGAATTAGGATACTTAGGGGACAATTAAGGCATCTCAAAGTCTATATAAAAACCCAAGGGGGCAACTTGAAAGAGGAGTTCGGCAGAAGCCGGAACCCAGGGCTTTAGTCAGGGGGTGTCCATCTAGGCCAAAGAGGACAGATTTGTGGAGAATTACTCGAAGATAGCCAGTTGATTCATCTCAAGAAACTGGCATTATACTCAAGATGAAGGATCTCTCCTTCAATTCTTTTAGGGGGTTTTAGGGATTTCTTATGTTTTATTTTATCTTTTCTTTTGAGATGTATTCTTTTATTATCATTATGAGCTAAACCCTTAGATACCTGAGGGGGATGAAACCTAAGATGAATCTTGTTATCGTTTGCTGAACTATATGATAAATAATTGACTTGTTCTTAATTATGTGTTCTTAATTCTTATTTTGATATTTTTGAGATATTAATTCAAGTGTGATGTGCTTAGGTGGAGAAGCAAAAGTCCGTGCCTAAGAGTAGATCTAGCATAATTAACCGGAGTTGATAGCACGCCTAGAGATAGGGTGATGAGATTTTGCTTGGTTAGGGTGAAACCTAATATGGGAGTCTATAGATCGAGTTAATGCGATTCTAGGGGTTTTAATTAGAAAGAGATTTCAATTAATCAACCTAGGGTTAGACGTTAGTCGCCTCGAGAGAGGGATTAGTATAATTTAGGGAATCTTATGGATCAAGTCAAAAGAATACATCGTCTGGTTTAGAGTTAGATAACAAGTGAAGTCTAGGTGGATTCTTCCTTGGGTGTCGTCTTAATCAATTGGTTTTTCCTCAAGTTATTTTCACAAATTTCATTCTTCTTTGTCTTAGAGTCTTTAGATTATTTGTTAGTTAATTTTTGATTAGATAAAAAATTTCCTTAATTCTTAGGCTACATAATAAAAAGAGAGTTAGTATTAGTACTTTTGGTTCCTTTGGGTTCGACATTCCGGTCTTGCCTAAACTATACTACTGTTCGATAAGTGCGCTTTCCTCAAATCGTTGTCATAGTCAGTTTCCAGGTTCGATCATTTTTTATATAAATTTTAAGACTTTGACATCGCATGAAACAACGATCACATTTATTGATATCAGAGCTACGATTTAGTCGATTCTCAGACTAATGTAGCCAGTACGAGTTTAGCTATACATGCCATTATATAATTTGTGATAGTATGATATCTCCTGACCATTTTTAATCTGATTTTCATATAGTTATGTCACCCAACCAAGCTAGAGATGAATCAGAGGAAGCTGAGAGCACTACTCAAGCTTCCGTACAATGAGCTGCATCTAGTAGTAGTAGAAGGCCCGTATCTGAGGGCCAAGGTTAGGAGGCAAAACAAGCCTTCTTTCAAATGATGAATGAATGGTTCACCGAATATTTGAGAACAAATCCTACTGTACAACAACCTCCCCACCTACTCTTAAACTAGTTCCAGAGATGCCACAAATTGGTGGACCAACTAGAATTGGTAAGCCTCCGGTGGATAAAATTCATAAGTATGGGGATGAAGAATTTAGGGCTATGGCCGATGATGATCCAGAGAGGGTTGAGTTTTGGTTAGAAAATAGCATTCAGGTTTTAAATGAATTATCATGTACACCGGCTGAGTGTTTGAAATGTGCAGTGTCCTTACTAAAAGACACAGCCTACCACTGGTGGAATACTATAATTTCTGTGGTACCCCAAGAAAATGTTACATGGGAATTCTTCTAGACTGAATTTAGAAAGAAGTACATCAGTCAAAGATTTTTGGATCAAAAAAAGAAAGAATTTTTAGAGCTCAAACAGGGAAACATGACTGTATCTGAATATGAGCTGGAGTTTGTTCGGTTAAGTAAATATGCCAGAGAATGGGTTCCAACTGAGGCCGATATGTGGAAACGATTTGAAGAAGAGCTAAATGAAGACATCAAACTATTGATTGGTATTCTTGAATTAAGAGAATTTATTGTACTGGCAGATTGAGCACACAAAGCTAAGGAATTGAGTAAATAAAAGAAACAATCAGAGAGAGAAGTTAGGGTATCTGGTAAAAGATTTATGAGTAAGTCGCAATCATCTACTTCAAAGAAATCAAAAAAGTATTATGATTATTTTATCACGTCAATGGGGTATTCTTGTAAAGAGCGGGGCTCTCAACACTCTAACCTGAGATCTTCATCTCTATCTGTAACGACTGTGGGAAGTGTCGGTGACCCTAAAATGAAGTGTAAACACTATAATAAGTATTATTTAGGGGAATGTCATCTGAGAAGTGGAGCATGTTATTAATGTAGTTCTCTTGATCATTTTCTTAAAGATTGTCCGAAAATAGTTGAAAAAGATATAGATCAGACTCTGAAGTCGAGTAACCCCGCCTCGAGAGGCAGACCAGCCCAACATCCCAGAAATGTTAGTGGTAGCTGAAGTACTACAAAAGATACAACAGCTAAATCAGAAGCACGAGCTCTGGTAAGAACATATGCTATACGTGCAAGAGAAGATGCCTTGGCATTAGTTGTCATTACTGGTACATTTTATCTACTTGATACTGATATTACTGCTTTGATTGATTCGGGTTCAACACATTCATACATATGTACAAATTTAGTATCTGTTAAAAATTTACCTTTTGAATTCACTGAATTTGTGCCTGGGTCAGTGTGTGTGGTGGATAAAGTCTGTAATAATTGCTCGTTGATGGTAAAGGGTTATTGTTTTTCAGCTGATTTGATGTTATTTCCCTTTGATGAATTTGATATGATTTTGAGAATGGGCTTGTTAACCCAACATGATGCAGTAGTGAATTGTAAACAGAAATATATTGTATTGAAATGTCAAAATGGTCATGTTGAATCTAATAAACTGGATGGGTTATCTAATGTAATTTCAACAATATCAGTACATAAATATGTCAGAAAGGGTTATGATGTCTATCTTGTATATGTGTTGGATACTAAAGTAGCTGAGTTGAAGATTCAATCAAATCTGGTTGTTTTTGAATTTCCTGATTTATTTCTAGAGGAATTACCTGGTTTACCACCAGTTAGAGAAGTGGAGTTCTCTATAAACCTTGTCCTGGGTACAACACCGATATCTATAGCACATTATAGAATGGCTCCAACTGAATTGAAATAGTTGAAAGCACAGTTGCAAGAGTTGATTGACAGAAGCTTTGCTCGACCTAGTTTTTCACCTTGGGGTGCACTGGTTCTGTTTGTAAAGAAGAAAGATGGATCATTGAGGCTGTGCATTGATTACAGATAGTTCAATAAGTTTACAATAAAGAACAAGTATCCATTGCTTCGAATTGATGATCTATTTGACCAATTGAAAGGTGCCACTGTATTTTCGAAGATTGATATTCATTCTAGATATTATCAACTTCGTGTAAAAGATTCAGATGTGCCAAAGACATCTTTCAGAACCAAGTATGGACACTATGAGTTTCTTGTGATGCCATTTGGTTTGACAAATATACCTGCAGTGTTTACGGATATGATGAATAGAATTTTTAGACCATATCTAGACAGGTTTGTGGTGGTATTATTGATGATATTTTGATATATTCTTGAGATGAAAATAAACATGCTGAACATATGAGAATAGTGCTGCAAACATTGCGTGAAAAACAATTGTATGCCAAATTCAGTAATTGTGAATTTTGGTTACGTAAAGTTGGTTTTCTCGGGCATATTGTGTCTGCAGAAGGTATTCGAGTGGACCCGAATAAAATTTCAGCTATTGTCAACTGGAAACCACTGAATAATGTGTTTGAAGTCAAAAGTTTTTTGGGACTTGCTGGATATTATCGGAGGTTTGTAAAAGGGTTCTCAATGATAGCTTCTCCGATGACCCGTCTGTTGCAGAAAGATGTGAAATTTGAGCGGTCTGATAAATGTTAGCAAAGCTTTGATAGATTGAAAGCTTTATTGATAGAGACACCTGTATTAGTTCAACCTGAGTCGGGTAAGGAATTTGTAATTTATAGTGATGCGTCATTAAATGGGTTAGGTTGCGACTTGATGCAAGAAGGTAAAGTAATAGCCTATGCTTCAAGACAGCTAAAACCACATGAAAAGAAATACCCGATACATGATCTTGAATTGGCAGCCATTGTTATTGTATTGAAGAATTGGCGGCATTACTTGTTTGGTGAAAAATGTCACATATTCACTGATCATAAAAGTTTGAAGTATTTGATGTCGCAGAAAGACTTGAATTTAAAACAGTGTAAGTGGCTTGAATTATTGAAAGATTATGATCTTTGTTATTGATTATCATCCGAGGAAAGGTAATGTGGTTGCTGATACTCTAAGTAGAAAGTCTTTATTTGCTTTGAGAGCAATGAATACCCGGTTATCTATGTTTGATGATGGTTCAATGAAGTCCCGGTTATCATAAAAACTAGACTGACGTTTCTGCAACAAATCTATGAAGCTCAAAAGAGTGATGATGAATTACAAGCTAAACGAGTACAAAGTGAGTCAAAGTCTAATTCAGAATTTCAGATTGGGTCTAATGATTTTTTATTATTTAGAGACATAATATGTGTACCGAAGAACTCAGATTGGTACAAAAGATTGTACATGAAGCTCATAACAGTACCATGTCTATTCATCCTGGTAGTAACAAAATGTACAATGATTTGAAAAAGATTTACTGGTGACTGGGAACGAAACAGGATATTTATAGATATGTAACTAAATGTCTGATATGTCAGCAAGTAAAAGCTGAACATCAGTTGCCTTTGGGATTATTATAGCCAGTCATGATACCGGAATGGAAGTGGGAAAGAATTACCATAGACATTGTATCAGGATGACCCCTGTCTCCAAAGAAGAAAGATGCCATTTGGGTAATTGTTGATCGGTTAACAAAATCTGAACACTTTATTCCAGTATGTATGGATTATTCCTTAGATAGATTGGCTGAATTATATGTTTCTAAGATTGTTAGATTGCATGGAGTGCCTGTCTCTCTTATTTTTGATAAAGATCCTCGATTTACATCTCAATTTTAGAGTAAATTGCAAAAAGCTTTGGGTACGCAGTTACATTTCAACACTGCATTCTATCGCCAAACTGATGGTCAATCCGATCATGTAATACAGATTTCGGAAGATATGCTTCGTTGTTGTATACTTGAATTTGAAGGTAACTGGGAAAAGCATCTGCCTTTAGTTGAATTTACTTACAATAATAGTTATCAGTCCAGTATCAAAATGGCACTGTATAAAGCTCTCTATGACAAGAAATGTAGAACTCTATTCTATTGGACAAAACTTAGTGAGAAAAAGATACATAGAGTTGACTTGATCCGTGAAACATAAGAAAAGGTAAAGGTAATTCAAGACAATTTGAAAGCAGCCTCAGATCGTCAAAAGTCCTATGCTGATATTAAATGGAAAGAAATAGAATTTCAGGTCAGTGACAAGGTATTCTTAAAAGCATACCTTGGAAGAAAGTTCTTCGGTTTCACCGTAAAGGAAAATTGATGTAACATCTAGGATTTAGGGGTTATGCATTCGTGCGTAATTCAAGTGTTAGCATGCTTCAGTATATGGTTGGATGAGTTCTAGTGGTGTTGTGAACTTTAGGTGAAGAGGAAATGCCTTAGAAAAATTATTGGTTTTTAAGATGAAAAGGGGAAGCTAGGCTAAGGAGGCTTTAAGGGAATTTATGAGGGAATTTGGACATAAGAAATGCCTTGGTAAAGTGGCTTGAAGGCGCCACTTAGGGCCTTGGTAAGTGACGCCAGGAGCTAGGAGGAAGGGAGGAGGTTCGAGCAACGCGAGAAGTGGGGGGAGCTTTTATTTTTGTGTCAAGGTGGAGAGAAGTGGGACGGCAATTGGATTTTCAATGGATAAGGATTAAGCTTGTTTTCTTTTTAAATTTCGGCTAGGATGAGGAGATAAATTGTTGATTTATTTTTATTTATTTTGAATAAGTGTGGATTAATTCAATTTATTTCAAGTGGGTGATAAAGAGATAAAATAGGAGATTATTATGGGATTTGATAAGGAGTTGAGGTAGTAGCCGAATTTGGGTCTCCTTGGGTTGGTATATATTCGGTCATGTTTAGGGGGGTTGAGTGCCAAAATTATTCTTTGTGAAGTGTTCATCTTTTTGGCCGAAATTCTTCTACTTTCTCCTCTCTTTCTTTATTTTCTTTCAACCCCAATTCTACACCTTTTTCTTATGGCCGAATGTTCCTTTTTCTTTTAGAAGCCTAGCCGAGATTGGTAGTCTTCATCTTCTCCTCTCATCTCTTGAGATCATCAAAGCCGAAACACTCCTTATGTTAGCCAAATGTCCCATCTTCTTTTGAGAGCCATAGCCAAATCTCAATAGAAGTCGAAACTCCCTAGTGATCTTAGGGCCGATTCATTCTTAGACCAAAAGCCGAAAATCAAGCACTTTTTCCTTATTGTCGACTACTCTTTCCTAATCTCTTCAAACGTGGGTGGTGGTAAGTAGATTCTTCCTTAATAATCGGTTTGGGTGCTCTTTCAATTAGTATGCCGGAATCGTGTGATTGGGCCTTGGTTAAGGTTGGCCGAATGTGTATAAGTGTCATAATAATGTATCTTTTGTGTATAGCCAACGTTAAGGACCAGTAAGGAGACTTTCAGGATTTGATCCATCAAGGTAAGTCAAAGTGCTATTCGGCCAAGGGCCATTCTCATAGATTTATGTATAAGTCGGTTCTAATAGTGTTAGCAGGGATATTGACAACTTCAAGAGCAAGCAAACACTTCGGGATTTAAGTAAGCTAGGTAAGTGGTTGTGATATTCGGCCATAGGCCATGTTTGGTATTTAAGTGGTTAACCGATTTGACTATGGTGGTTAAGGGCTAGTCGACAGGAATAAGCGAAGCCTTCGGGATTTGGTAAGAGACCAAATCGGCATTAAGGGAAGAGGAAAACCACGTTCCAAGATTTGGTTAGATTCAAATAGTTCGGGATTTCGCTAAATAGTCAGGTGCGTAGTTATCGCACTATTCTCTTGATTATTTATATGTGTTGTTATGTATGTGTATGATGTGAATGGTAGCCGATAATAATGGCTAAGATGGTGGATACCATGGTGGGTAACCGGTTAAACAAGTCAGTATTTTATGATATTAAACTACCTGTGTTATGTGTATGAATTTCTGGTAAAGCATGTGTTGTATATTCTTTACAATGTTACTTTGTCATGATAAATATATGCACATGGGGATTGGGACATGAATATTGAAGGACAGAGAGTACATTATGTACATGGTCTGATGTTAGCCTTGTGCTACATTGGCGCTTGATGTTAGCTAGGTGCTTCATCAAGGTGGGGTGTTGGCTATGTGCCACCTCCTGGCGGCTGATAAGCTGTGTGCATCACCGTGGATTGAGGATGACCTCGAGTCACCTCGTGGATATTGACATGTGGGGTCACTTAGGTGATCGGTGGCTTAGCCACGGCCTTGGGCAGCAGGTCTGCTAAGGTAGGTGTAACGGATGGACATTAGGTGGGGTAGGGCTTCATAATTGCATAATTTTGTATGTGGACTGTGTGGATAGGGGCCAAGCCCATATGTGGAGTGAAACACCCATACCCGGCCCACAAGCCTGGACCGAATCTGGTATGTTCCTCGAAGTAAACCGGTTAAAATTCCTTTTATTACTTTGAAAAACTGTGTGTTTTGAAGAAAGTTTGTTTGTGGGTTGGGCTCGAGTTGAAAACAAATTTATTTGTTATTGAAACCCTTTACTTTAGGTGTCAAAACATTTAGGGTTTAGTTTAAAAGAAATTTACTTAAACTTTAATTGACAAATATTTGTAAACACAATAAATAAAAATAAATGTAAAATAGTTCAACTATGGCCTTATTACATCAAATTAAACCCAAGATAAAAATTCAAAGTACTTAAAATATAAAGAGTCCAAAATAAAGTAAAATCTGAACTTCACATGGCCACCACTAAGCTCCTGCCGACCCGGTCCATTACTGTTCATCACCTGAAACATGGTCCCTCAACGGGGTGAGTCAACAGACTCAATGTGTACACAATACTAAATCATAATAGAATCAGGCATAACAAATATTACACATTCATATCATAGCATACAAATTATGATGCATTCCCAAACCCAAACCTAATAAGCCATTCGCTACACTCCCCCGTACCAACCTGTACACCATGGGGACTACTAAGTCGACCCTCCTTCCGCTACACTCCATATCGCGGTCTTAGGTCACCGCATTTGTGGTCTTAGGTCACCACATTCAGATATCGTGGTCTTAGGTCACCGCATTCGACATCGTGGTCTTAGGTCACCACATTCGGATACCACGCCTTAGGTCACCGTGTTCGTGGTCTTAGGTCACCACATTCAGATATCGCGGTCTTAGGTCACCGCATTCAGATTACAGTGGTCTTAGGTCACCACATTCAAATACCACGGTCTTAGGTCACCGTGTTCGTGGTCTTAGGTAACCACATTCAGATATCACGGTCTTAGGTCACCCTGTTCGTGGTCTTAGGTCACCACATTCACTTCCCCTTTCAATAACCCATATGCCCTATTTTGTAATATGCATTAATATGCCAAAGTTCACATTCTTATTCTCATGTTACAAATAACATATTTCATATTCCTAGTAGGAGTAGGAAACGTACCTGAGTACTTAGTACCATAACATGGTACCTTAGCCACTTTCTTATTCTTAATATCACATATTTTAATTAGACATAGCCATAAAACTTATTAAGAATTAGTGTGGGGTACACACTTGATTAACTTAGCAAATTCCTTGAGATCTTGAAATCTGATCTATCCCTTAGATCCTTAATCCCTACATTTGATTAATCACTTACTAATTTAATAAAAAGCCATTCGGCCATAAATCCAAATCCTAATAGGATTAGTATACTAAAATTTACCTTGTTGCTGATTTGATAATTAATCAAATCCCGGAAACTTGTATTCTTCCCCTTTGAAATCGGCTAATCACTAGATCCCTTGAATCGGTTAGTTTTCGGCTTAAAACACATAAAAATAGATCTAACTACTAAAATAGCCCTTGGCCGAATATTCATAGTCACTTACCTTAAGGATCTTAAATCCCGAAATTATCCCTTGGTTATAGCTTCTGTCGAAATCCCTAAAACCACATGTTAGATCAACTTCTAACCTTTAATCACAATCAATGGCCCTTGGCCGAAAGTCAGATATGACTTACCTTGATGGTCAAATCCCGAAGATCTTTTCCTTTATAGTCGACTATGGCAAGAATCCCAAAAGAATCCTTCCAAATTTCGGCAAATAAGAATATTGATGGGATTAGTCCTAGATTTCGACAAATCTAAAAGAAAAGAATAGAAATCAAACTTGTCCTTACCCTTTCTTGAAGAAATTGATAGCACCTATGCTTGAAGCCCCTCAAAGATTTGGCTTTTGATGGATTGGAAAGAAAAGAAATTGGCTAATGGTGATATCCTGAATTTTCGGCTTTGGCTAACAAAAAGAAGAAGAACAAATGCTCTAGGAAATTTGGCAGAGAGAAGGGTTGAGAGAAAGAATGATGAATGGCCCTCTTTTCCTTATATAGCCAAATTTACTAACTTAGAATCCCTTAATTGGCATCACTCTTCTATTTTGATAGCTTTATCTCTTTAATTATCTCCTAAAATAAAAGATAATTTAGCAACTATCCTTACTTAGCTGAAATTATTAAACTCAAAGTCCCTTACTTGGCCATCACTTCTCCCTTATTTTCCTAATTAAAGAATAATTCCTCATTTATCTCTTGAAAATAATCTAAAATAAATCCATTATTTATCCTTTATTTATCCACTATTTATCTCTTAAAAATAAAAGAATAAAAGCTCCTAAATTATAGCCTTGTGCCGTCCACCTCTGTCCATCCTTGCAGCAAAATAAAACTTCTATTTTTAGCTTCCCATGCGACTCGAACCTTGGCCCAATACCTTTGTATGTGGCGTCATTTCCAGAGCTCTAAGTGGTGCCTCCAAGCCACTTTTCCAAGCTCGTTTGTGTGTCATATTTCACATACATTTTCTCTTAAGACCACCTTGCTTCATGTCCCTCTTTTAAACTTTAAACTTGACATTTCTAAAGCATTTCCTTACATTTCTAAGACATTTCCTTACATTTCCAAGACATTTCCTTACATTTCCAAGACAAGACATTTCCTTACATTTCCAAGTCATTTCCTTACATTTCCAAGACAAGACATTTCTTTCCATTTCCAAGTCATTTCCTTACATTTCCAAGACAAGACATTTCCTTACATTTCCAAGTCATTTCCTTACATTTCCAAGACAAGACATTTCCTTCCATTTCCAAGACAAGACATTTCCTTACATTTCCAAGTTTCCAAAAATGTTCACCATACATTCATAACACATAAGATATGCCATTTCGTATAATTAAATCAAAAATTCATAGGCCCATTTCCAGGATGTTACATGGAGGCATGTGAAATAACTATGCATTGAGTCTGTTGACTCACCCAAATTTTACCAACATCGCAGGGGATGCATAAAGCTTGGACCGGGTTGGAGTGGATACGAGGTGGCCCATGCAGAAGATATTTCAATCGATTAAGTATTTTATTTGTGTTCAGTATTTTTAAGTATTTATTTATTGATAAGGGCCTCCTAAAATATTAAAGGATTTTTATTATGTTTTAAGAGGGATTGTCGATTTAAATTATTATCTGTGAATGTCTTTATTTAAGCAACTTACATATTAAAATATATATACTAAAGTTTTAATTCTGGATAATTTGTAACATCAAAGTTTCACTTATAATTTTGAATGGACACGGTTTTACAAATGACAACCAATTTTCAAGTTTTCACCTTTAAGTCAAAATCTTTCAAACGTTTTCCGCAGTGACATACCAGATCCGGTCAAGGCTCGTGGGCCGGGTTTGGGGTGTTACAATTGAGTCCACGGTTCATTGGGCCATTGAAATCACAGAAAGAATTGGACCTATTGCATATCGGTTAGCCTTACCACTAGAACTTGATCAGATTCATAATGTTTTTTGTAATGCCTCAAAAATCTCGAAACCCTAATTTCTGTGCATGAAAGTTAATACGTATGTGTAGCACTTAGAATAATAATATTAAGGTGGTATCGAGATTATTTGAAGCCTTAGAGATAGGGGTGACCATAGGGAAAAATTCATTTTTCTTGCTTAGTGGACCCTAGTCTCAAGCATGAGGCCTCATAAGCAGATTAAGAAAAGAGAGGACACAAATGGGCTTGTGGTCCAGTGGAAAGTGGCATCATTTAGGAGCTATGAAGTGGCGTGTTTTTCAGTTAAGGAGGTCCAAGGTTCAAGGCCTAAAAAGGGGAGAATTAAGGAGTTTTATTTTTGTGCCTGGACAGAAAGAGTTGGCGTTGGAGGGGACTCTGGAAGGGAGTGTTCAGGATTGAAATTTAAGGTGAAGATAAGGGAGAAAAGTTAGGAGATGGGGAGTAAGGATATGATGGTGTCGAATGGGACTCTAAGGGAGGGGAGTGTTCGGCCTATGGCTTTAAAAGGAGAAGGGGTCGAATGCTGAAAGGTTCTTTGAGCATTCTCTAGTTTTATTCTCCCCCTCAAACAGTTTCTCCCTTTTTACCAAAATTTTGCTAAGTCAAATTCCCTCCATTGGTGAAAATTCTATCATCCCTATTTGTCGAATCCTTCATACTCTCCCTTCTCAAATTTTCTTTTTGGTTCACCACTTGGTTCTAGCCGAATCACCTCTTTTCTTATTCTCTCTAGTGTTGCCGAATTGCCTTTGTCACCTTACTAGTCTCAAAAGTCGGACTTAAGCTGCAGGATCAAAAGAGAATTTTGGTAAGTGCTTAGTTGATCTTTCAACGAGTTTTGTTAAAAGCCGAAGGGCTATCTAACCCAATTCTTGTCACTAACCTGTATTAACAAGGGTAAGGCTCGACAATCGCAAACGTGGTAGGTAAGGGTTGCTAACAACGTGGTAAGTGTTCTCGACTCAGTCATGGTTTAGTAAATGGTCGAATCTAATGTGGCTCGTAGGGATGATTTATGATCAATATGGATCACTTGGTTTTGACGATATAGGTGTTTGGGTGCAGATCTAGAGGATAATCACCAATAGTAGCAAAGGAAGGGCTACTAGAACGTAAGGCACACGGTAAGGTTTCAGTTTTTGATAAGTATTTGTTAAAGCCTTGGTAAATTTTTAGTAATGTCGATTGTAGGTTCGTGACTAAGGGGTTTGCAGCGTGCATGGATACCAGGTCTGTACAAACACTACAAACATGATATCGGCAATGCCAAAAAGTCGAAAAGTCAAAAGTGGCTAAATGGGCCCGGTGGGCCCTAAGGCTGGGTTTGATGAGTTTATTTAATTTGGTGTATGAATTGAGTCTGTCAAGCATAATACTTGATCTAGAATTGTTTTGGGCCTAACGGGCCATAAGGATGTGATTTGGGCCTAATGGGCCGTAAAAATGTAATTTGGGTTTGATGGGCTTTATGGGGACGTAGGCAAGTATGCTAGGGTTTATGGACTTTAGGCCTACTTTAAACAACTCTGAAATTTAATAAGACTTAATCTAATTAAACATGTCCGTGAACAAGTCGCTGGGTTAGGATGTGGCAATGGGCGCGTATGTCTAAGATTGGATCTAGGGAGAGCTTGGTACTTAAGTGGTCTTAGTGGCCCACCTCCTCTTCTCTAGAATCCTACCTGGTGCGTAGTGTCTGTTCACTTTAGCCGCAAGGACTTGTTGATGGGCCAAAGTTTATATCTAAAACCCGAGAGGGCCCCTTATATTTTTAAAATTACTAAAATACCCTTATATTTGAAAAATTACTAAAATACCCCTGTTTTGTACAAGTACCAAAATACCCCTGTAGGGTAGAATTACAAAAATACCCGTGTGTAGGGAAATGACAAAAATACCCCTCTGTGACAAATATGAGTTTATGGATGTTACTCGTGTGTGTGATGCATTCATCTGATATTCTGCTTAGGATGCATATAGGTTGGAATTATGGTACGGAGGAAGATTTGAGGATCGCATAGTCGTATGGCATGGATCGACCGGTGGCTTTAAGCCCATTATATGATTAGCAGCTTTGCTGCAATGTTAAGTAGTACCGCAACTGGGCTACCTTTGGTCTATAGATGATGGGTGGGTCGATTTAGAAATCCCTACAAGTGTGTATAAGTTGGAAGGGAAATGGTGTGTGTAGCGGATGGATTATTGGGATGGATTTTGCATTATCTTGTTTGTATATGATACAATATGATATGATATGATATGATATGAGGTCATTGTGGGCTAAGGCCCAAGACCACCGATTTTGATAGGGCTTAGGCCCAATGTGAATATTTGTATGTGATTTGATTGCCAAGGGTTGTATACATTGAGTTTCGAAACTCACGCCCTTTTATTTAATGTTTCAGGTGATCCTAAATAGATGGCTCGACATGGGAGGGGACTCGGAGATGGCCACACTACAAGCTGATCAAATGTTTTATTTCGTTCAAATGAATTTATTTTAAATACTTTGTTTTTTTTATTGCATTGTAATAAGGCCATGTAACTCCTAATTGACTTTAGATTTTGGGTTTTATTATTATCGTTTCAACTATCCGCTTAATAAATTTCACAAAATTTATAAAGTTAACATGGTTTTCGAAATAACTTAACCTATGAAATTTTCTAAAATATGAGCTTTTCAACGTAACTTAACAAGATACAAGGGTTTTGGGCTTTTGGGCCTTAAATTGTTAAATGTTAAAATCGTTTTGAAGTGTGCCTTTAATGTGACATTCCGGACTCGGGCCTAACTTCTAGGCTGGGTTTAGGGTGTTACATTTTTCATGTGTCTATATTACGACGGTATCTGTTGGATCCTTCACATGTTATTTCTCCGTCAGGGATAGAGATTCAGCCTGATATGACATACAATGAAGAACTGATCAAAATCTTGGCCCGTGAAACAAAAGAGTTAAGAAACAAAAAGATGGCTTTATTAAAAGTTCCTTGGCAATGACATGGTATAGAAGAAGCTACCTGGGAACCAGACAATACCATAAGAAAGCAATACCCGAATATTTTTACTGGTAAGATTTTTTCTACGAAATTCTTAAGGGGAGAGTAGTAACAGTCCATTTTCAGTGAAATCTGAACAGTGGTAGGAATTTCATATGAAAATTCTGATAAGAAAATTTTATCGATTATATGCTTAATTGTGGAAAGGACCAAATTGCATAAAATGCAAAAGTTGAATTCTAGTTGCTAGAAGGATCAAATAGGTATGGAATTCAAGACTTGAGGTTTTTATATGGTAATTAGACCATTAATGAAAAGTTAGTAGATATTTTAGGATGATTCATCCATGGAATTTTTATAAAAAAAGGCAAGGACTAAATTGGAAATTAAATTAATTAAAAGATGATAATAGAAAATGATCGTAGTCTGAGAGTTTTAATACTTATATAATGAATGATCAAGCCTAAAAACTAACTATCACCATGATTGAGGCAAGCGCACCTATCGAACAGTAGTATAGCTTAGTGGCAAGACCAGAATGTCGAACCCAAGGGAACTAAAAGTACTAGTACTGACTTTCTTTTTATTATCTAGCCTAAAAATAAAAGGGATTGATGTTTATCTAACTAATTCCTAAGCTAAGGATGCCAAGACACAGAGAATGAATTAGAAAAATACTTTTGAGAAAACCAATTGATTAAGACAATACCCGAGGAAGAATCCACCTAGACTTTACTTGTTATTTAACTTTAAAACCCTAAACGCCCCTAAAGGAAATTGAAGGGAAAATCCTCAATTTTGAGCGTGATTTCGGCTTCTGAGATGGATCAACTGACTTTCTTCGACTAATTCCCTAATTTCAGCTCTCTCTGGCTTTGCTCCTGTCAAAAACCCTGACAGAGGCCTTCTGTCGAACTCTCCCTTTAGGTTTCTATCTAGGGTGTTTATATAGGCTTTCAGGATGCCTTACTTGGCCCACAAGTATCCTATTCTGAGTGGAATTAAAATAGGTCATGGTAGGGACACGCCCGTGTGAATGGAGTCCAAGGTCGTCTTCGAGTCTGCTAAAGTGGCACGGCCATGTGGTTAACTCCAGGCCGTGTTGATTTCTTACTTTGGCCCATTTTCTCTGTTTTTGGCCTGTTTCTCGTTCTTTTCATCCTCCTATGCTCTCCTAAGTATAAAACATGAAATTAAAGGATTAGGAGCATCAAATTCCACAATTCAAGGGATAAATCATCCAAAAGTATGCCAAATGTGGGATTAAAATATGTATATATTATAGTTTATCAAATACCCCCACACTTAAGCATTTGCTTGTCCTCAAGTAAAATCCTCAACTCACAATTAAAATTCATTCTTCTCAACTTATAACTCCTATCAATAATGTTTCAAAATAATCCATAGGTAATCATACATTGAGAATTCAACTAAAAGAACATCAAAGTTTCAAACAATCCAATATGATCATTTTATTCAAGAAAACATGGGTATTTCCCCTTATCTAAGTAATCACCTTTGATTTAAAATATCATAGAGTTAACATCCTCACTAAGGATTCACTCAAATCACTCGAAGCGCTTAAGAGATAATAAATTAAGCACTCAATAGTCAACATGAAAAGTTATTACCATAGGCTTGCATGAAAATCAAATCTCCACCACTATAAATTGAGATGATACATCGATCAAAAGGTCTTTAAAAAGGGTTGTAACGTGGCTTGGTTAGGGGGCGTGGTCACAGGCTGAAAGAGGAGGTTAGAATCGAGATCGAATTAACAAATTACCTAGCTAGAAAAATAGACTAGTAATGAATAATTACATTAATAATACGAGCTTCTTTCTAAAGATGTGAGATTTACTGTTTAAGCTCATAAAAACATAAAACTAATAATGGATATACTTTCAACCTTTTTTTAAGAACAAATCAAGTACAATAATAAGAATTTAACAACTAAAATGGAAAACATAGTTAGGCAACTTCTCAAATCAAATCTCGATAAAAAGGTTAATATAATAGGAAAAATTCTTAATGAATCAAAAAGAGTAAGTCTTGGGTTAATATTAAGGGTAAATCAATGAATGGTTTATTAGGATCAAAGGGGTTCACTAAGGGTTAATTATGGAGGTAGGCTTTTGGGAAGTAAGTGGGTTAAATCCTAGGTGCTTTTATCATCTTAGTATATCCAATCAAAAGTATGGTCTCGACATGCATAATCGAAGCAAGTTCTAGAATAACAAATCAATATTGACTCACTCAAAGCAATAAAAAAAGTGAGCAAGAAAAATATATGCTCTAAAAGGCTCAAGATCTCACAGAAATTATGGTTTTTGATGTCAACCCTGTGAACTTCAAATTTCAAGATAATACCTAAACTTAGGGAAACAACCTAGCAAATTTTTAATTTTCAAAAATCAACTTATCATGCTTGATTCTCTAAAGCGTTCAAGGTTAAACAATCAATGCACTAAAGCGTTCAAGGTTAAACAATCAATGCACAACTGCCTATGTTATAATTCAAGACATATCAATAAAAATCATAAATCAATCAGAATTTGTTCTAATAGTGATATGAGAAAGAAAAGACAAAATTCAGGGATTTGAGAATAATGCAAAAAGTTATATGAATAAAATTCACCCCTCACACTTAAGATGTACATTGCCCTCAATGTACAAAGATAGATATCTATAATATATAAATTCATAAGATAAGGTGAGAAGTGAACTTCCTAAATTTTCGATGAAGTCAAGGAAAAGAAACGGTCGTGGTGTCTATGGTCGTGGTATGATGATTCCCAAGGAGCCTTTCGAACCTGAATCAAAGAAATCAAAATGTAATAATAAAAATTAAAGACAAGAAAGATAAAGGGGAGGAAAATAAAGGAAAAGAGAAAAGAAAAAGAAAAATTCAATGGACTCAAATGTCCTTGGCTTGTCAGATAATTGAAGCGGCCGGCATGAACTCATGTAGATCGGTCTCGCACGGGGAGACTATGCTAGGGTCCTTTCGGTTCTTCGACATGGGAATGGTGGTGTAAAGAAAGGAAAGTGAAAGGGGGAGATAATAGTCAAAGAAAGGGTGTGGTGGCTAGGGTTTGATTGAAGAAGAAATTGGGGAGAAAGTGAGAAAAAGGGGGTTTAAATAGGAAAGAGGGATCTGATGGCTTCCCATGCCCGTGTGCCATGGGCGTGTTAGGTCACACGGCCGTATCACACGGCCGTGTTGTGCTTCGTTTGTTTCTTCCACGCCCGTGTAGAGGTCACCACACCCATGTTGATAAATCAGTGTTGACCACGGCCGTACCGCTCAGCTGTGGCATTTTATCGCTGCCTGTGGTTTTAGGGATTTTTTCGTTCTCGGTTTGTACCATCTCTGCCACACCGGTGGGCAAATCCGTGGTGTCCACACGGCCATGGCCACGCCCGTGTGTAAGGCCATGTGGTAGGGAAACCTATGTTTCACTGATTTGGTTAGTTTGTAGTTAGGTGCTAAAAGTAAGAATAAAAATAAAAATTGAAAATTAATGGGGTTAGTGTTCGGGTTGCCTCCCGAGAAGCGCTCGTTTAAAGTCTTAAGCTAGACTTACCTCTCATTCGCGTATTCATGGTGGTTTGAGGAGTTGAAACTCCTTATCCCTGCTATCAGTTCTATGATCGCTATATAGTTCAAGTCAAGTAGTGTTTACCTTAAAATTCCCAAACTTGGGATTAGTCACCTCGACTATTCCATATGGGAAGATATTCAGTACCTCAAAAGGGATTTCTTCATTTGTATCAAGGTCTGAAGTGGTGATCCGATGGTCTATTTTATCCAACAATACCTAATCTCCGAGCTTAAATTGGTTTGGCTCATGGAGTGGTTTTGGCTCTGCATCGTGTGTTCCTAGTTTCTCCTTGAAATGTGTCTTCCACTCGTCTAGTTCATCGGTCTGAAGCCGTCGTTCCTCGTGAGTTATTTCTTTGTTGGCACAAGGTCTAGGATGTGGCTCAGCTGTGTAGTTTCGTGGTGTTTCCTGTAAAGAAGGTTGAACCAAATGGTCATTTGTAGAGTTAATGTTTTCACCTTGATTACCTAATGTCCTAGACGAGTCAAGAGTCTAAAGAGTGATCATTTCGTCTCCTACACGAAGTATGAGTTCGTCTGTACCAACATCAATTTTAGTTCTGGCAGTTGCTAAAAAGGGTCTTCCTAAAATTAAAGGAATATTATTGACCTCATCCATGTCTAAAATGACAAAGTCTACTGGGAACACGAATTTATCAAATTTTTACTAGTACATCTTCAATTATTCCCTCTAGGAATTCTAATAGTTTTATCAGCTAATTGAATGTTCATCCTAGTTTGTTTGGGTTTCCCTAGACCTAGCTGTTTAAACATTTTATAAGGCATGACATTGATACTTTCCCCTAAATTAGCTAAAGCATTATCAATAGATAAACTACCAATTAAGCATGGAATTGTAAAACTCCCTGGATTTTTTAACTTCGTGGTAGTTTATTTTGTAGCATTGCTGAGCACACTGCGTTTAGCTCCACATGCGATGCCTCGTCTAACTTCTGTTTATTTGTCAAAAGCTCCTTTAAAAATTTCCTTGAATCTGGCATCTACGAAAGAGCTTCAAGAAACGGTAAGTTAATATGTAATTTCTTTAAAAGTTTAAGGAATTTACCAAATTGTTCATCTACGTGGTCTCTCTTCATCGCATTGGGGTATGGCATACGTGGTTGGTACTCTGTAATTATCGGTTTTGGTTTATCATGGTTTACCTCAACCTTACCTTCCTCTACCACTTTCTCTTGCCTCAATTCTGGATCATCTAACTTTTCACTATCGTGAGCTGTTATGGCTTGAAGTTGCTCATTTAGGCTAGTTTTAGTGTTGCTTGGCAAGCTACCTTGTGGTCGTTCAGAGATCAGCTTAGCAAGTTGTCCTAATTGGTTCTCAATCCCTTGAATTGATGCTTGTTGAATTTTGAGTATTTTTTTGGTGTTTTGGAAACGAGTTTCTAACACCGCAATGACTTTTGTTAGTATCTCCTCAAGGTTCAGCTTCTTCTCTGGTGGGTATGGTTACTGTTGAAAGCCTGGGAGGGGTTGTTGTCTCTGATTTCCTTGGCCACCCCATGAGAAGTTGGGATGGTTCCTCCAACCTTGATTATAAGTGTTACTATAAGGGTTATTCTGAGGTCTAGAATTATTACCCATATAGTTCATTTGTTTGCTTTCTATGCCAGGGTTGTAGGACGGATATTCTGTGTTGCTAGTCACTCCTCCATGTATCGCACTGCATTACTGGATGTACCTGCGAAGAACCACACAAACCATCAAATTTCTTACTTAAATGTTCTACCTGATTTGATAGCATGGTTACTGCGTCGAGGTTGAAAACACTGACGGCTTTTGTTGGCCTTGTCCTTGTAACTTGCCACTGATAGTTATTTAGTGACATCTCCTCTATAAACTCATAAGCTGCTTCAGGGGTTTTGTTATTTAGGGTTCCATCAGCGGCTGAATCAATCAACTACCTGGTTGAGGGGTTCACACCGTTGTAAAAGGTTTGAATCTATAGCCACAAAGGTAACCCATGGTGAGGGCACCTCCTTAATAGATCCTTGTATCTCTCCCATGCATCGTATAGTGTCTCTAAATCCATCTATACAAAAGAAGAGATATCATTCCTCAACATAGCCATTTTAGCTGGCAGAATATTTTAGCAAAAATTTTTCGGTCATTTGTTCCCATGTAGTGATTGATCCTCATGGTAACGAGTTCAACCACTGTTTAGCTTTGTTCCTCAATGAAAAGGGAAATAACCGAAGACGAATGGCATCATTAGAAACGCCATTAATTTTGAAAGTGTCGCATAACTCAAGAAAATTCGCCAAGTGATTGTTTGGATCTTTATCCTGCAAACCATCAAACTGAAAAAATTGTTGTATCATCTGAATTGTGTTAGGTTCCAGTTCAAAATTATTTGTAGCTATAGCAGGTATAACAATACTTGACTCAGTTCCTGTTAAATTAGGTTTAACATAATCATACATAATACGAGGAGCAGGATTTTGATTCACCGGGTTTGTGGCAACCGTCGGAGGTAGCGGATTGTTATCAGCCATCTCTGCGATAGTATTGGTATCGTCCTTTTGCTCTTCTTCTATGTATTGTAAGCTTCGCCTTATTTCTCTTCCATTTCTGCAAACGGTACCTTCTATATCGCTGTCAAAAATCAAGGGTCCTGACGGGTTCCTTCTAGTCATAAACTAGAAAAACCTATCAGAACAAATAATAGAGAGATTTAGAAAACTAAGAATAAAAATTAGAAAGAAATAAATAAATAAATAAAAGAAAAATGACTAAAGTAATAAAAATTGAGCGTTCCTAATATTTCAGTTCCCCGGTAATTGCGCCAAAAACTTGGTCGTAGTCTGAGAGTTTTAATATTTATATAATGAATGATCGAGCCTAAAAACTAACTATCACCACGATTGAGGCAAGTGCACCTATCGAATAGTAGTATAGCTTAGTGGCAAGACCGGAATGTCGAACCCAAGGGAACCAAAAGTACTAGTACTGACTTTCTTTTTATTATCTAGCCTAAAAATAAAATTGATTGATGTTTATCTAACTAATTCCTAAACTAAGGATGCCAAGACACAGAGAAGGAATTGGGAAAATACTTTTGAGAAAACCAATTGATTAAGACAATATCCGAGGAAGAATCCACTTAGACTTCACTTGTTATTTAACTCTGAACCAGACGATTTTTTCACTTGACTCGATCCGTAGGATTCCCTAATTTATATTAATACCTCTTTCGAGGCTACTAACGTCTAACCCTAGGTTGATTAATTGAAATATCTTTCTAATTAAAACCCCTAGTGTTGCATTAATTCGATCTATGGATTCCCATATTAGGTTTGACCCTAATCCGGCAGATTTTCGTCGTCCTATCTCTAGGAGTACGATCAACTCCGCTTAATTATGCTAGATCTACTATTAAACAGGGACTTTTGCTCCTCTGAATAAGCACATCAATACTTGAATTAATATCCTAAAATGTTAAAGCAAGAATTAAGAAAACATAATTAAGAACAAATCAAGTATTTATCATACAGTTCAGAAAACAATAACAAGATCTGTCTTAGGTTTCATCCCCCTCAAGTAGTTGAGGGGTTTAGTTCATGTTTATAAAAGAATACATCTTAGAGGTTGCCCTCTAGGGTGTTTATATAGGCTTTTGGGATGCCTTACATGGCTCACAAGTATCCTATTCCCAGTGGAATTAAAACAGGTCACGGCAGGGACACGCCCGTGTGAATCGAGCCCAAGGCCATCTTCGAGTCTGTTAAAGTGGCACGACCATGTGGTGAACTCCAGGCCATGTTGATTACTTACTTTGGCCCATTTTCTCCATTTTTAGCTCGTTTCTTTCATCCTCCTATGCTCTCCTAAGTATAAAACATGAAATTAAAGGATTAGGAGTATCAAATTCCACAATTCAAGGGATAAATCATCCAAAGGTATGCCAAATGTGGGATTAAAATATGTATATTATTGTTTATCAGAAAATATCATCTTATTTGCATCATCTTCCTCAATATTTGCATGGAAACTGTAGGAGAGAGAAAGAAAACTAACCAAGCTTAATTGGGTAAGTATTCTTGTCTCGTTTTTAGTAATTTTTATATTTTTGAGATTTTGAACCTAATCTATTTAGATTGGGGATAAATTTGAAAAGTTATCAAAGTATAGAAATTTTTCAATGGATGAACATGCTGAAAATTTAAAATTTATGGTAGAAAATGAAAGGTTGGTAATAGATAAACAACTTTTACAAAGTGAATTTTGATGAAACTGTGATTTAGGGACTAAATTGTAAAGTTGTGAAAATTGATGAAAATTTTTGAATTCTATAGAATACATGTGTTGTAAATGTTAAACTAAAATTCGAGTTAGGCTTGGAATAAGGATTGAATTTCATGAATTTTATTTTCCGATACTAGGGACAAAATTGGAATTGATGAAAAGATTAGGGGCAAAATGGTAATTTTGCCTAAAGTGCAAATTGAACTCAATGGAATATGAAATATGATAAATTGATGATTTTATTATTTTATATAGAACCGGACAACTCAAATTCGAAGCTAGATCGAGGAAAAGAAAAACTTTCGGATTAGTAGAATTTCTTGTGCGGACAAATATTAAGGTAAGTTTGTGTAACTTTGTAACACCCCTTACCCGTGTTCGAAGCCGGAACTGGATTTGAGGCATTACCTAACTTAACTTGCTTAAAAAATCACATTGGGCTATAAAATTTCTTTTAACCATAAAGAGTTTCCATATAAACCCATATTCTGCTCATTCTCGGCCCACGAGGCCTTAAACATACTTTCGAGAGGTTTCGAAACTAAACCGAGAACTTTTACGAACTTAAAAAATTCTTCATCAAAATAGGGGCCACAAGCTCGTGTTGTCCTAGGGACACGCTCGTGTGCCCCTAAGACATGCCCATGTCTTTCACCCGTGGTCGACACTGACTTATTTCACACGGTCGAACACATGCCCGTGTCCCTGGCTCGTGTCCCTCCCACAGACTCGACACGCCCGTGTCTTAGCCCATGTGCCAAAACCTTGGCATTCTGTTTATGACGCCATCATCTCAATATGGTCACATGGCCAAGGTACACGCCCGTGTCCTTAGACAGTGTGTCGAATTAAATTCCACATTTAAATTGCAGACTTCACACGACCTAGGCACACACCCATGTCCAAGGCCGTGCCTCCCACACGGTTGTGTCTCTACCCGTGTGTTTACTACTGAGCATACTGACTTGCAAGCCTTGGCAAGGGGACACACGACTGATCATCACGTCCATGGGGCTGACCGTGTGTCTCATACGGCCTAGACACACACCCGTGCGTCTACCCATGTGGACATTAAAAAGGCTACATTCCAATCCAAATGCCACTCTGCATAGCAAACATACTTACTCCAACTCATCTCAACACAAATCATAACCCAAAGTCACATACAAAGACTCTATTCAAAACATTCACACAAGCATAAACTTCATAATTGCATCCTCATAGAATATATATATACACTTATCAAGTATTGGCCCAATTCCAATGACCATTTACAAAATGACTTTAATAAGATACATAGCCAACACTTTGGATAACAATTATGACCTAACAAAATACCCAAGTCTTATACATGCCATACTCAAGATAAGTCTAAATTGTTATACCAATGTGATGTCGATAGTGTGATTTCTGAACTCCAATGTCCCACGTTCCTCGAGTTATCTTGGCAATACTAAAAGGAAAAAAGGGCAAGAAAAAGGGGTAAGCATAAAGCTTAGTAAGTTTGCATGGAAATAAATAGCAACAATAAGCTCATGATAAAATCCATCCATGACAATAATTAACCATACACAAGGTTATAGGCTACTTGCCATACTTACTCATACTTGCCCTTATTTAGCACATACCATGCCACATGTCGTAATTATTTCTTCGTGAATCATTCATGAGTACCTGTATTCACTCATTCACATGTCTTTAGTACTAATCTCATTTCTATTTCCACACTCATCTATTTATCCCATTAATAACTAGGGATACTCAAAGATGCATTTTCATGAATGCCAATGCCAAATGCCAAATGTGGTCTTACATAGGGTCACCTCTGAATGCCGATGACATATCCCGGATATGGTCTTATACGAAAATCTCACATCAAGTATCGATGCCATATCACAGATATGGTCTTATACGAGATCTTAATTCGGTGCCAAGGCCATGTCCCAGACATGGTCTTATACGGGACCTTATCCATTTCATGTATCGATGATAGCATTTTTACATTCATTACAGTCCACTAGGACGTCAACATCTCAACTTACTCATTCAACATGAAGTATTCAATTTAGTAGAACATCATGTATCAATATAATACCAAATATTCTCAAACGTGCTAACATAACGTTGAATTTATCACATACAAACTTACCTCGATTTCAAAATAAGCTAGATCGTCGATCTAGTCCGAGACTTTGTTCTTTCCCTGATCGAGGTAAACTCTTGGTTCTTCTTGCTCTATAATAGCAAATTAGCTCGTTTCAATCATCACATTAATAAAAACATTTTAATCATCATGCTTTGGCAAAATTACTATTTTGCCCTTAGGCTTTGGTAAAATGACCATTTTACCCCTAGGCTCGGAAATAGATTCTAATCATCTTTCTACCTTCAACAAGCCTAGGTGAACTGTAACATCCTGGAAAGGGCCTATGCATTTTCGGTTTAATTGTACGAAGTAACATGTTTTATGTACTAAGAATAAATTTTGAATATTTTTCGAAACCCGGAAATGAATGAAATGATTTGGAAATGAACATTTCTGGAAACTTGGAAATGTAAGCAAATGATTCAAAAGAGGAAAGTGAACATTTCTGGAAACTTGGAAATGTAAGGAAATGTCAAGTTTACAGAGCCGAACAAAAATTTTTGGAAACTTAGAAATGACTTAGAAATGTCGAGTTTTAAAGTTTAAAAGAGGAAATTAAGGCCAGGTGGCCTTAAAAGAAAAAGTTGGTAAATTTTGACGCACAAATAGGCTTGGAAAAGTGGCCTAAAGATGCCACTTAGAGTCTCTGAAAATGGCGCCACATGCAAGGTGATGGGCCTGAGCTCGAGTCACTTGGGAAGCAAATAAAGGAAGTTTTATTTTTGCTTCCAGAAGCCTGAGGTGGAGGGCACAAGCCTTCTAGAAAGGAGGAGTTTTATTCTCTTTAATATTCGATTAATAAGGTGATAAATAAGGGATTTAATTTGGATTATTTTTGAAGAGATAATAAAGGATTATTCTCTAATTATTTTAAATTAAGGAGATAAACTTATCAATAAAGAAGAGTGGTGGCCAAGTAAGGGATTCTGAGTAGCAGTTTCGGCTATAAAAGGAAGAAAATAAGGCTACTCATCAATTTTTCTTCCTCCTCTTCTCTCTGCCGAATTTTTGAGTGCTCTCTTCTCTTCTCTTCTCTTTTTCTTTTGTCAAGCCGAATCTATAGTCCACCATTGTCAAAATTCTCAAGTTTTCTTTTCTTCCTATTTCTTCTTACCAATCCATTCAAAAGCCGAATCTTGGAAGGGCTTCAAGCATAGGTGTTGTTGATTTCTTCAAAGGTAAGAACAAGTTTGATTTCTATTCTTTTCTTTTAGATTAGCCGAGAGATAATCTAACCCCATACATATTATGGTTGCCGAATATGGAAGGATCTTTCGAGATTATCAGAGTAGTCGACTAAAAAGAGGAGTATTCGAGATTTCTAAGATTAAGTTAAGACATGTGAATATTCGGCCAAAGGCCTTGATTTATGTTTCGATGATTAAGATTAAGTCTAACGTAAGGTTTTAGGGATTTCAAAATTCCTAGGGAAACAAGGAACAGTTTCGGGATTTGTTGGTGTTCCAATCGGCAACAAGGTAAGACTACTAATCCTACTAGGATTTGGAATTTTGGCCGAATGGCTTTTTATTAAGGTAATAAGTGATAAATCAATGTAGGGATTAAGGATCTAAGCATTAGATCAAGCTTTTCGATCTCAAGGAAATTTTCAAATAATCAGTGTGTACCCCACACTACTTCATAATACGTTTTATGGCATGTTTAATTAAAATATGTGTTATTAAGAATATGAAAGTAGTTAAGGTACCATGTTATGGTACTAAGTACTCAGGTACGTTTCCTACTTCTACTAGGAATATGAAAAATGTTATTAGTAACATGAGAATATGATAAGAATGTGAACTCTGGCATATTTATGCATATTATTATATGGGGCATATGGGTATGTTTGAAAGGGGAAGTGAATGTGGTGACCTAAGACCACGAACACAGTGACCTAAGACCGTGATATCTGAAAAGTGGTGACCTAAGACCACAGTAATCTGAATGTGGTGACCTAAGACCACGAATGCGGTGACCTAAGACCGCAAATTGTTGTGTAGTGGAAGGAGGGTCGACTTAGTAGTCCCCACGGTATGATTGGCAGGTACGGGGGTGTGTAGCGGATGGATAATTAGGTTTGGGTTTGGGAATGCATCATAACTTGTATACCTTGTTCTGAATGTGTAACTCTTGTATGCCTAATCCTATTATGATTTAGTGTCGTGTACACATTGAGACTGTTTGACTCACCCGCTGTGGGACCATGTTTGGTGTTGAATGCAGTGATGGACCTGGACTGGAGAACTTGTGGTGGCCATGCTCAACATGAAGTTTTTATTCTTATGGACTATTAATTTTTAAGTACTCCGAATTATTTGGATTTATTTGATGTAATAAGGCCATAAGGCCATAGTGCACTATTTTATTTCTGTTTATTGTTTAACTACATTACAAACTTTATTAAGCTAAAGTTTTAAGAAATTTATTTTAAATGTACTCTAAATGTTTTATTCTTAAAATTATAAAGGGTTTCCAATATAAAAAAAATGAATTCGTTTCCATCATAAGCCCAACCCAAACAATATTTTTTTTTAAATCACACAAGTTTTCCCTAAGAAACAAAAGAACTTTGAACCGGTTTACTTGAGGAACATACCAAATCTGGTCAAAGCTCGTGGGTCGGGTTTGGGGTGTTTCAGTTTGGTATCAGAGCCCAGTTTTATACTCTCGACTGTGGGCTAAGGCCCAAAACATTTTCAAATCGAGCCCAAATGAGTTTTATGAAAATATTTTTGAAGATGAGCAGGTTTTCTGGCATGGCACCTAAGTCTCCGACCCGCAATCCACCAGGTAAGTACCCCTATCTATTATGTGATTTATATTATGATTTGTAGAAGTAGAAGTGGAATGGAATGTAGAATAGCATGATAGGTACTTGAACCCTAGGACTAGTCTATCCCAACTATTGCATAAGACTTAAGGACCATTAAACAAACCTATGACTAAGACGCCGAGTTAGGGTATGGTAACCATTGTACGCATGTCTAGGATTGGATCCGGAAGAGCCTGGTACTTAAGCAGTCCTAGTGACTCACCTCCTCTTCGCAGGAATCCTACCTGGTGTGTAGCTACGGTTCACTCTAACCATAAGGACTTATTCATAGGCTAAACTCAATAACTAAAACCCGAAAGGGAACTAGCCGTATTTTTATAAAAAACCCTAGTTTTAAAACTCCTAAAATTACCCTTTTAATTAGTGAGAACTATTTTTACAAAATTTTTCTGAAAAATTTCTGATTTATAAATTACCTAAATACCCCTGGTGGTAACATTACAAAAAATGCCCTTGGTTTATGAAATTCCCAAAATACCTACAGTTCTTATCAAGATTTCATTACTTTATAAAATGTTCAAAAACCCAAATTTGCAAAAATATCAAAATACCTTGATTTTGGAAAATTATGAAATTGCCCCTAACTTGTAAATTACCAAAATGACCCTAATTCCCAAAATTTTTGCAACATCACCATTTTGGAAAACAAATTCTCAAAAATAACCCTAAAGTTTTGTAAAATCTGCAATACCCTGATTTATTGAGCTTTACAAATTTACCCTGGTTTATTACCAAAATACCCCTGAGTTTTAAAATTACCGAAATGCCCTCGAATCTCAAAATTTCCAAAAATACCCCGAGAACGCAAAATTAACAAAACACCCTTATTGACAAAATTACCAAGGAACCTTATTTTGATAAATTACAAAAATACCCCTGTAGGACAAATTACGAAAATACCCCTGGGATAGGAATAAGGCAAAGAGTGTTCGAATAGTGAATGTGGGTGGTAGATACCACTGAATAACTATGTCTTGGTTGATGAATGTGAACGTGACTTTTTGAATAGTGAACTTGAGCTGAGAACTTTGTCATCTCTTTGCATAAAATTTGTTCGCGGATAAACAGTGGAACAAAATTTCAAATGCATAAAACTCTTTAATCAGATTAAATCGCAACGTTAGAAATGAGTTCTAAGGGACGTGAACTTAGAGATTGTGCCTAGGAAGTATGATGGTTCTATTAAGATCAGAGTGCACAGCAATAGCGTAGTGGGGTGAGTTAGACCGTACGATTGTTCGTTAGTAAGTAATTTCGAGGACAAAATTATTTTAAGGGGGTAGAATCAGAACATCCTCGGAAAGGGCCTATGCATTTTCGGTTTAATTGTGCAAGTAACATGTTTTATGTACTAAGAATAAATTTTGAATACTTTTGGAAACCCGGAAATGAATGAAAATGATTTGGAAATGAACATTTCTGGAAACTTGGAAATGTAAGGAAATGATTCAAAAGAGGAAAGTGAACATTTCTGGAAACTTGGAAATGTAAGGAAATGATTTAAAAGAGGAAAGTGAACATTTCTGGAAACTTGGAAATGCAAGGAAATGTCAAGTTTACAGAGCCGAACAAAAATTTTTGGAAACTTAGAAATGACTTAGAGATGTCGAGTTTTAAAGTTTAAAAGAGGAAATTAAGGCCAGGTGGCCTTAAAAGAAAAAGTTGGTGAAATTTGACACACAAATAGGCTTGGAAAAGTGGCCTGAAATGCCACTTAGGGTCTCTGGAAATGGCACCACATGCAAGGTGATGGGCCTGAGTTCGAGTCACTTGGGAAGAAAATAAAGGAAGTTTTACTTTTGCTTCCAGAAGCCTGAGGTGGACGACACAAGCCTTCTAGAAAGGAGGAGTTTTATTCTCTTTAATATTCGATTAATAAGGTGATAAATAAAGGATTTAATTTGGATTATTTTTGAAGAGACAATAAAGGTGATAAATAAAGGATTTAATTTGGATTATTTTTGAAGAGACAATAAAGGATTATTCTCTAATTATTTTAAATTAAGGAGATAAGCTTATCAATAAAGAAGAGTGGTGGCCAAGTAAGGGATTCTGAGTAGTAGTTTCGGCTATAAAAGGAAGAAAATAGGGCTACTCATCAATTTTTCTTCCTCCTCTTCTCTCTCCGAATTTACGAGTGCTCTCTTCTCTTCTCTTCTCTTTTTCTTTTGTCAAGTCGAATCTATAGTCCACCATTGTCAAAATTCTCAAGTTTTCTTTTCTTCCTATTTCTTCTTACCAATCCATTCAAAAGCCGAATCTTGGAAGGGCTTCAAGCATAGGTGCTGTTGATTTCTTCAAAGGTAAGAACAAGTTTGATTTCCATTCTTTTCTTTTAGATTAGCCGAGAGATAATCTAACCCCATACATATTATGTTGCCGAATATGGAAGGATCTTTCGAGATTATCAGAGTAGTCGACTAAAAGGAGGAGTATTCGGGATTTCTAAGATTAAGGTAAGACATGTGAATATTCGGCCAAAGACCTTGATTTATGTTTCGATGATTAAGATTAAGTCTAACGTAAGGTTTTAGGGATTTCGACATTCCTAGGGAAACAAGGAACAGTTTCAGGATTTGTTGGTGCTCCAATCGGCAACAAGGTAAGAATACTAATCCTACTAGGATTTGGAATTTTGGCCGAATGGCTTTTTATTAAGGTAATAAGTGATAAATCAATGTAGGGATTAAGGATCTAAGCATTAGATCAAGCTTTTCGGGATCTCAAGGAAATTTTAAGCGAATCAGGTGTGTACCCCACACTACTTCATAATACATTTTATGGCATGTTTAATTAAAATATGTGTTATTAAGAATATGAAAGTAGCTAAGGTACCATGTTATGGTACTAAGTACTCAGGTACGTTTCCTACTTCTACTAGGAATATGAAAAATGTTATTAGTAACATGAGAATATGATAAGAATGTGAACTCTGGCATATTTATCCATATTATTATTATATGGGGCATATGGGTATGTTTGAAAGGGGAAGTGAATGTGGTGACCTAAGACCACGAACACGGTGACCTAAGACCGTGATATCTGAAAAGTAGTGACCTAAGACCACAGTAATCTGAACATGGTGACCTAAGACCACAAATGCGGTGACCTAAGACCGCAAATTGGTGTGTAGCGGAAGGAGGGTCGACTTAGTAGTCCCCACAGTGTGATTGGCAGGTACGGGGGTGTGTAGCGAATGGACAATTAGATTTGGGTTTGGGAATGCATCATAACTTGTATACCTTGTTCTGAATGTGTAACTCTTGTATGCCTAATCCTATTATGATTTAGTGTCGTGTACACATTGAGTCTGTTTGACTCACCCCGTTGTGGGACCATGTTTCTGGTGTTGAACAGTGATGGACTGGGACGACAGAACTTGTGGTGGCCATGCTCAACATGAAGTTTTTATTCTTATGGACTATTAATTTTTAAGTACTCCGAATTATTTGGATTTATTTGATGTAATAAGGCCATAAGGCCATAGTACACTATTTTATTTCTGTTTATTGTTTAACTACGTTACAAACTTTATTAAGCTAAAGTTTTAAGAAATTTATTTTAAATGTACTCTAAATGTTTTATTCTTAAAATTATAAAGGGTTTCCAATATAAAAACGCAATTCGCTTTCATCATAAGCCCAACCCAAACAATATTTTTTTAAATCACACAAGTTTTCCCTAAGAAACAAAAGAACTTTGAATCGATTTACTTGAGGAACATACCAAATCTGGTCAAAGCTCGTGGGCCGGGTTTGGGGTGTTTCATGAACATTTAATTCTCTTATGGCTATCATCAAAAACCAACATTTCACACATTTACTACAAATTTATAACCTTTACAACAAGGTTCAATTAGGTGTTTTCATGGCAACACCTTTTACAAAAGTTGTTCATCTAACAACCAAGACTCACTTTCTTTCATAAAAATGCAGCAATTAACAATGAAAGCTATGATGGAAAATTTCTAAACTCTTCACCATATTAAAAATTAGTCCCCTGATTAGAAAGCTTAAGCTTTAGGGGTCCCAAATGTGCAAGTATCATCAAGAAAAGCCATTAAAATCACTTACTAGTAAGGATAAGGGTTTGCTGAAATTTTGAGCTTTTAAAACCCCTATTTGGCTGCCAATTTTCGGTGGAGAAGGAGATAGAAAAAGATGATATTTTTCTCTTCTTTATTTTATTAATACAAGTCAATTTAGTCACCAATTTTTACCAACTTTGACTAATTTGTCCATCTTTGTCTCCTATGATCCCCTATGGCCGACCAACTATTTACCATGGGGCTAACTTCCTTTTAAAAACCTCCAATTTGCAATCTATGGCTATTTGGCACCTTTAGCTAATAAAATAGAACTTTTGCACTTTATGCAATTTAGTCCTTTTTCGCGATTAAGCAAGAAATCGATAAAATTAAAGCACCAAAATTTTCATACTCTTATACCATCACACTACAACTCATAAAAAATCATGGAAATAATTTTCTCTAACCTCGAATTAGTGATCTCGAGATCACTGTTCTGACTAGCCCCTAAATCGTGCTGTTACAATTCTCCCCCTAAAGGATTTTCGTCCCAGAAAATATTACCAGTGAAAAGGTTGGGATATTGGTTTCTCATAGTCTCTTCGACTCCCATGTAGCCTCTTCTATTCCGTGCCTTTTTCATAGTACTTTCACAAGGGCTATACTTTTTTTCTTAACTGTTTGACCTCACCTGCCAAAATTTTAACCGGCTCTTCACCATAAGTCAAATCCGGTTGTATCTCTACCTCTGTTGGTACTATGACATGTGAGGGGTATGAATGGTATTGGCGCAACATGGATAGGTGAAAGACATCATGAATCTTTTCCAGCTCACGTGGCAGGGCCAACCGATAAGCTACCGGTCTTATCCTCTCGGTAACTTCATAAGGTCTGATATAACGCAGACTTAATTTACCTTTCCGGCCAAATCTGAAGACCTTTCTCCATGGTGATACTTTTAGAAACACTTTATCACTGACTTGGAATTCAATCTCTTTCCTTTTTAAATTCGAGTAGGACTTTTGTCTATTTGAGGTCGCTTTCAGACACTCGCGTATCACCTTTACTTTTTCTTCAGTTTCCCTAATCAAATCAACCCCGTGTATTTGTTTCTCTCTAAGTTCTGTCCAATACAAGGGCATTCAGCACTTGCACCCATACAATGCCTCATAAGGCACCATTCTCAAACTTGACTGGAAACTGTTGTTGTAGGCGAATTCCACCAACGGTAAATATTTCTCCCAATTACCATGAAATTCGAAGACACAACATCGAAGCATGTCTTCGAGTATCTGAATTACTCTTTCCGACTGCTCGTCAGTTTGTGGATGGAAGGCTGTACTAAAACTCAATTTTGTGCCCAAGGCCTCTTGTGGCTCTTTCCAACACAGTGACGTGAATCTCGGATCTCTATCCGAAATGATCGACAATGGTACACCATGAAGTCTTACTATCTCTGACACGTACAAGTCCGCCAATTTATCAAGCGAATAATCGACTCACAATGGTATAAAATGGGCCCACTTCATGAGCCTATCGACTATGTAACACCCCAAACCCGGCCTAAATGTTACGATCGGATCTAGTATGTCACATGGAAAGGTTGTTTTAAAGAAACTTTGAAATTTTAAAAACATCGAGTTTTGTTTTCATTTTGAAAATCATATTCAGTTCTAAGGTTTTCTTGTCAATTTTTATTAATAATACTAACAATCGAAAACTAGTTTTGTGATACGAAAAACCGAAACTAGTGGATTTCAGTAACATGACATTTACAAAAACTGTTTGTGTAATTCTAAGAAAATCCTGAGTCTAATTATTTATTTGCTTGTTATCCGTTGGTTAATATTTCGGGAAAAAGTTGGTTTATGTTTTTAGAAAAACTCCATATTTACATTTCATAATATATAATAACCGCATTAATTCAAAAACCAAATTAAAATCCCAGAGGCCTTATTACATAGCAAATTCCCAATTTAAAAATAAGTTTAGATAAAGAAAACGAAGTTTACGAAAGAAGTAATGCATGGCCACCACAGAGTCCTCCTAGGCTCCAAATCCTCGAACTAGGGATAACCTACAAAATTAAGCAGAGGGGTGAGTTATGAGAACTCAGTGTATAATTCACCTTACGAATGAAATCTGGGCCTAAGTCCACAGAAGCAAATTGGGCCTTAGCCCTCACAGTCACACATATGGCCGAAGCCCATACGTATCGAATTAGGCCGTAGCCCTAACAACATGGCATATCAGATAGTGAATGTAATACAACCCAGCCCAACCTAGTATTCCATCCGCTACACACCGCTTCATATGTCCAACCTCAACACACCTGTGAGGATTTCTACAATCAACCCTCCATCCGCTACATTCCTCATTGGCAGTCATGCTGACAGTCATGCTGTTCAAAGCCAATATACTGTGACAGAGTCACTGATATATGTGGCCTAGCCACCGAAACAATGTGACTGAGTCACCGATATATGTGGCACTGAGACATCGAAATAGTGTGACAGAGTCACCGATATACACTGCCCCTTTTCATCAATATCATATCCCAATCCCATGCAACAAATAATCATATTGTAATGAATGCAACATATATCAATATACATCAAATAATCAGAACATACGTATATTCATGCTAAGGTATTTACATGACATAGTCAAAAGGTAACTAACCTGGTATCTCCAATTCTAGCCCCCAAGGGTAACTCAACAGCCATTACCGATATTTCGGCTTTTAAACAATACATGCATTTATTACAAAACAAACAAAGGAAGGTGTGGGAATTACACACCTAATTATGCGAAGAACTAAATACTCCTGATCGTCGCTACTCTCATTAGCGGAAATAACCACTATCTGCCTATCCCAACCTGATGTCCGCTCTCTACCACAACCCAGCGGAAAGTCTCGAACCTCTGATACCACACGTCGTTTGAACTTGGGAGCAGAGACTACTAGTCCACTCCCCTCCTTAGATTGGATAGCACTCGCATCCATGAAGAGAATCTTTGATCAGTACAGTACTTTCAGAGAGAACGATGGTTGTCTAACAAAGAGATTGGGTTAAGGCCGAGTAAAATAAAAGAGAGACTACTCGTAAAGGACAAGAGAGAAACTCCTTACCTAAATTATCAATGCAGCTTGGTTCCATTCTCTAACCGAGTTCCAAGATGTCTTAGATTCGGCCACCGCTGATAAGAGTTTCGGCTTCCTACGAAAGAACGAACACGTTTTAAGGTAGAGAGAGTACCTATATTCGGCCTTTCAACTAGCAAAGCTGATTGAAAAAAAAAACCTCCGGCAATCAAAGAAATCCTAGCACCTTGCTTCTAGAGGTTTGGCTAAATGGCACAGGATGAAAGAAATGAATTTAGTTGTCACAAGGAGAGATTCGACTTGAAAAAGGAAATGAATAGAGAAGAATGAAAAGTAAGGAAGAAGAACAAAATTCAGCTATGGCGCACACTCAAGAGAAAATCAATTCAAAAAGGCTATAAGGGAGATTTGACTATGGAGAAAACTAAACAAGAAGAAAAAGGGGTGGGGGTTTCGGTTTAAGAGTAGAACAAGAGAGAAAGACGAAAAGAAAAGTGAAGAAGATGGGAAACTGAGGTTCGGCTAGTGAAGCAAGAGATAAAGGTGCAAGAAGAAATGATGAAGAAAATCGCAAAAGTGTTGAAGAAGAGTGATTCGGCTAAGGTGTCAACAAAGGAGAAAAGAAACAAAAACTTGAAGGGAAAATATGGAGAGAATACTTTGAGAGATTCAGCACAAGCACAAAAGTAGCCAACCTGAAAATGCCTTAGGAGTCAAACACCCAAAACGTCAAAAGAAAAGCTAAAGAAACTGAAAGATTCGGCACAACACTCCCAAAAGGTTCAGTTTTGCTATCCCACACCAAAATGCCGAAATTCCCTAGCCAACTACATCACATAGCCAAAATTCTCCTCCCACCTCTCCAACATTCGGCCAACTCTCACTCCACCTCCCCACTTCCTTGATTTGCTCCTAGATTTGCTCCACCAAGTCCTCTCCATCCACCATTTGAATTAGTTGACCACTTCCAACTCCCCCAACTCCTCTCCTCCATCCATTCAAATTATTAGACTCATTAAACACCTACCTTGGTAGAGTCCCAGTCGAATGCCACCTCTCTCTTCCCTTGAGCATAAAAATTAAAGCTCCACAATGCCACAGTAGGGATTCGAACTCCTCCCCCTTTTATGCTCCCTTGTGACGCCAACCACTAAGCCACCTTGCTCCTTGTGACATCAAATTACAACCAATTATACCTAAGGCCTGCATCCACTAGCTCTCCCCTTAAAGTGCCCTAAAGAGAAAAATTTCCCAAAACTCTGGCTCGAACCCGAGCCTCCCAAAAACCCCCAAACACACCAAAACCACAAGCATAGCTAGCCGAATGTATGAAATAGCACAAAACACAGAACCCCTTATTCTAGGATGTTACAGACTATGACCCACACAACATATTTCTTTTTGGGCATCAACGGTGAACCTGTCACAAAGTCCATGGTAATACGGTCCCACTTTCACTCAGGAACCATAATAGGCTGAAGTAGACCCGAAGGTACTTGGTGTTCAGCCTTCACTTGTTGACAAATCAGACATCTCGATACAGACTCGTAAATGTCCTTTTTCATACTAGGCCACCAATATCACTTCCTCAAGTCATTGTACATCTTCGTGTTGCCTGGGTGCACAGTTAAACATCCGCTATGTGCTTCATGCAAAATCTTTCGAATAAGTTCATCTTTTTTGGGTACACAGACCCTATCTTGAAACATTAAGCATCCATCTAGACTTACCTAAAAGTCTGATTCAGCATTGGACTCACATAAAACTCTTTTGGCTTGTAATTCATTGTCCCCTTTCTGCACTTCACAAATCTCTTGAAGAAACAATGGTCTAGCCCTCAACTTGGCTAAAATGGAACCATCATCCAACAAAGTCATTTAAGTACTCATGGCTCTCAGCATGAACAATAATTTTCTGCTTAAAGCATCGACTACTACGTTCGCCTTTCCCGGATGGTAGTCAATCACTAACTCATAATCCTTAATCAGTTTCAACCATCTTCGTTGCCTTAAATTCAAATCCTTTTGAGTCATCAAATATTTTAGGCTTTTATGGCAGGTAAAAATCTAACACTTTTCACCATATAAATGGCGTCTCCATATCTTCAATGCAAATACAATTGGAGCTAACTCCAAGTAGTGAGTCAGGTAATTCTTCTCATGCGGCTTTAATTGCCTAGAGGCATAAGCAATCACCTTGCCCTCTTGCATAATTACACAACCCAATCCATTCAGGGGTGCATCACTGTAAACCACAAATTCTCTTTCAGGTTTAGGTTGCACCAAAATAGGAGCCTTAGTCAATAGCGTCTTCAGTTTCTTAAAACTCTGTTGACACTTTTCTGTCCAATCAAACTTCGTGTCTTTTTGCAACAATCTTATCATTGGAGTAGCTATCATGGAAAACCCCTTGACAAAAAGCCTATACTAGGCCTAGAAAACTCTTTACTTGGGTTACACTCTTCGGAGGTTTCCAATCAACAATTGCTGATATTTTACTTGGGTCGACTCTAATTCTATCTCTCGAGACAATGTGCCCCAAAAATCCTACTTTCTTAAGACAAAATTAATTCTTGCTAAACTTGGCATACAATTGTTTTTCTTTCAAAATTTGCAGAACCATACTCAAATGCTCGACATGTTCGTTCTCATCCCGAGAGTAGATCAGGATGTCATTAATGAAGACCACTAAAAACTTATCCAAGTATGGTCAAAAAATGCGGTTCATTAGGCCCATGAAAATGGCAAGGCATTTGTTAGACCAAAAGGCATGACCAAAAATTCATAGTGGTCATACTATTCCTAAATGTGGTTTTCGGTACATCCGAGTCCTTGACTCTCAGCTGATAGTACCAGGACCTCAAATTTATCTTGGAAAATATCGTGGCTCCTTTCAATTGATCAAATAAATCATCGATTCTTGGCAACGGGTACTTATTCTTCACCATTATCTTGTTGAGTTGCCGATAATCTATGCATAATCTCATAGAACCATTTTTCTTCTTCACAAATAAAATAGTAGCACCCCACGGAGAAAAACTCGGTCTTGCGAAACCTTTATCCGTTAGCTCTTGCAACTGTGCTTTCAACTCTCTTAGCTCAGTTGGAGCCATTCTATATGAAGCAATAGAAATGGGGGCAGTACCTGAGGCTAGCTCAATCCCAAATTCAATCTCTCTACCAGGGGTAACCCTAGCAATTCCTCCGGGAAAACATCTAGATATTCGCATACTATGGGTACCAACTCAATTCTCAATTTAGTCTCCTTAGTATTCATCACGAAGGCAATGAAAGCCTCATACCCTTTCGTCTTGCTTATCTGATTCAACACGAATAAAATCCCCATTTTCATTTCTCAACTCAATAAGCTTCTTTCTACAATTCACAATCACACCATGAGTAACTAACCAATCCATCCCAAGGATGACATCAAACTCATCAAACGGCAATAACATAAGATCAACCGGGAAACAATGACCCTTAATCACAAAAGGGCAACCTTTGCAAACTCTATCAACTAACACATACTTCCCTAAGGGATTAGACACTCTTATTACAAATTCAGTAGACTCTATAGGCATGCTCATGCTAGAGACTAATTTCATGCATATGTATGAGTGGGTAGATCTCGGATTAATTAAAGCTATAACACGAGTATCATAAAAAGAAAATGTACCCATGATTACATCGGGAGAAGATGCCTTTTCACGAGCATGAATGGCATATGTTCTCGCCGGTGCTCTACCCTCAATTCTTGCAGTCTGCTCTCTGAGTGGATTCTTGTTACCCATTTCATTTCCTGGGTCCCTCTGTGGTCTTCCTCTAGTAGCACTTCTCGGTCTTGCATTTTGAGACTTCTCTTTCTCGCCCACCTCGGGGCAATCTCTGATAGAGTGGTTGATAAATCGTAATATGTACATATTTTAATCCCACATTTAGCATACTTTTGGATAATTTATCCCCTAAATTATGGAATTTGATGCTCCTAACCCTTTAATTTCATATTTTATACTTAGAAGAGCATCGAAGGATGAAAAAAATGAGAAACGGGCCAAAGTAAGAAGTCCACACGACCTGGAGTTTACCACATGGCCATGCCACTTTAACAGACCCGAACACTGTCTAGGCTCGATTCACACGGTCGTGCCACATGATCGTGTCCCTGCCATGACTCATTTTAATTCCATTTGGATTAGGTTACTTAGAGGAAAAGAAGACATTCCGAAAGCCTATATAAACACCCTAGAGGGTAACCTAATGGGGGGAGTTCGACAGAAAGTTTGACAGAAGGCCTCTGTTAAGGCTTTTGACAGAAGCGAAGCCAGAGAGGACTGAATACAGGGAATTACTCCAAGAAAGACAGTTGATCCATCTCAGAAGCTGGAATCACGCTCAAGACTGAAGATTTTTCCTTCAATTTCCTTCAAGGGGTTTTAGGGTTTTCTTTATGTTTTGTTATTTAATTTCTTCTGAGATGTATTTTTCTATAAACATGAACTAAACTCCTCAAATATCTGAGGGGGATGAAACCTAAGACGGATCTTGTTATTGTTTTCTGAATTGTATGCTAAATACTTAATTTATTCTTAATTATGTGTTCTTAATTCTTGTGTTAATATTTTCGGATATTGATTCAACTATTGTTGTACTTATTTAGAGGAGCAAAAGTCCCTGTTCAAGAGTAGATCTAGCATAGTTAAGCAGAGTTGATCGCACTCCTAGAGATAGGACGACAAAAATCTGCCGGATTAGGGTCAAACCTAATATGGGAGTCCATTCATCGAGTTCATGCAACACTAGGGGTTTTAATTAGAAAGAGATTTCAATTAATCAACCTAGGGTTAGACGTTAGTAGCCTAGAGAGAGGTATAAATATAAATTAGGGAATCCTATGGATCAAGTCAAGTGAATAAGTCATCTGGTTCAGTGTTAAATAACAAGTGAAGTCTAGGTGGATTCTTCCTCGAGTATTGTCTTAATCAATTGGTTTTCTCAGAAGTATTTTCCCAATTCATTCTCTGTGTCTTGGCATCCTTAGCTTAGTAATTAGTTAGATAAACATTAAATCCCTTTTATTTCAAGCTAAATAATAGAAAGCAAGTCAGTACTAGTACTTTTGGTTCCATTGGGTTCGACATTCCGGTCTTGCCACTAAGCTATACTATAGTTCGATAGTTGCGCTTGCCTCAATCGTGGTGATAGTTAGTTTCTAGGCTCGATCATTCATTATATAAATATTTAGTTTCTAGGCTCGATCATTCATTATATAAATATTAAAACTCTAAGACACACGATCAAGTTTTTGGCGCCGTTGCCGGGGACTAAGATATTAGGAACACTTGATTTTTATTACTTTAGCCATTATTTTTATTTATTTGCAATTAATTTTTCATTTTCACATTTCTAATTTTTCTTTTCTTTTCTTTGCTTCTGATAGGCTTTTCTAGTTTATGACTAGAAGGAACCCGTCAGGACCCTTGATTTTTGACAGCGATATAGAAGGTACCATTTGCAGAAACAGAAGAGAAATAAGGCGAAGTTTACAATACATAGAAGAAAAGCAAGAGGACGATAACAATACTACCGAAGAGATGGCTGATAACAATCCGCTACCTCTTGTGGCTGCCGCAAACCCGGTGAATCAAAATCTTGCTCCTCGTACTATATATGATTATCCTAAACCTAATTTAACAGGAACTGAGTCAAGTATTGTTAGACCTGCTATTGCTACAAATAATTTTGAACTGAAACCTAACACAATTCAGATGATACAGCAATTTGTTCAGTTTGATGGTTTGCAGGATGAAGATCCAAATAATCACTTGGCCAATTTCCTAGAATTTTACGATACTTTCAAAATAAATGGCATTTCTGATGATGCCATTCGTCTTCGGTTGTTTCCCTTTTTGTTGAGAAACAAAGCCAAACAGTGGTTGAACTCGTTACCACGAGGTTCAATCACTACATGGGAACAAATGACCGAAAAATTTCTGTTAAAATATTTTCCACCGGCTAAAACGGCTAAGTTGAGGAATGATATCTCTTCTTTTGTGAAGATGGATTTAAAGACACTTTATGATGCATGGGAGAGATACAAGGATCTATTGAGAAGGTGCCCACACCACGGGTTACCCTTGTGGCTACAAGTTGAAACCTTTTACAACGGTGTGAACCCCTTAACCAGGTAGTTGATTGATTCAGCCGCTGGCGAAACCCTGAATAACAAGACCCCCGAAGCGGCTTATGAGTTTATAGAAGAGATGTCACTAAATAACTATCAATGGTAAGTCACAAAGACAAAGCCAAGAAAAGCCGCCAGTGTTTTCAACCTTGACGCAGTGACCATGCTATCAAACCAGGTAGAATTGTTAAGTAAGAAAATTGATGGTTTATGTGGTTCTTCACAGGTACATCCAGTTATGCAGTGCGATATGAATGAAGGAGGGATGAACAACACAGAATATCTGCCTTACAACCCGAACACTGAAAACAAGCAAGCTATATAGTAACAATTTTAGACCTCAAAATAACCCTTATAGTAACACTTACAATCCAGGTTGGAGGAACCATCCCAACTTTTCATGGGGTGGTCAAGGAAATCAAAGACAACAACCCTTCCCAAGCTTCCAACAGCAACCCTACCCACAAGAAAAGAAGCTGAACCTTGAGAAGATGCTAACAAAATTTATAGCGGTGCCAGAAACCCGTTTCCAAAACACTGAGACAACACTCAAAAATCAACAAGCATCGATTCAAGGAATCGAGAACCAATTAGGGAAACTTGCTAAGCAGTTCTCTAAACGATCACAAGGGAGCCTACCAAGCAACACTAAAACTAACCCGAATGAACAACTTCAAGCAATAACCATTCATGATAGTGGAGGGGTAGATGAACCCAAAGTAAGCCAAGAGAATGTGGTAGAGGAAGGTAAGGTTGAAGTAAGTCATGATAAGCCAAAACCAGTAATTAAAGAGTACCAACCTCATGTGCCATACCCCAATGCGATGAAGAAAGACAACACAGATGAACAATTCGATAAATTTCTTAAACTTTTAAAGAAAATTTTGGAAATTTTTAAAAGAGCTTTTGACAAATAAAAGGAAGTTAGACAAAGAATCGCATGTGGAACTAAATGTAGTGTGCTCAGCAATTCTGCAAAATAAACTACCACGAAAATTAAAAGATCCAGGGAGTTTTACAATTCCATGCTTAATTGGTAGTTTATCTGTTGATAATGCTTTAGCTGACTTAAGAGCAAGCATAAATGTTATGCCTTATAAAATGTTTAAACAGCTAGGTCTAAGGAAACCCAAACAAACTAGGATGAGCATTCAATTAGCTGATAAAACTATTAGAATTCCTAGGGGTATAATTGAAGATGTGCTCATGAAAATTGACAAATTCATATTCCCGGTAGACTTTGTCGTTTTAGACATGGATGAGGACAATAATATCCCTTTAATTTTAGGAAGACCCTTTTTAGCAACTGCTAGGACTAAAATTGATGTTGGTACAGGTGAACTCATACTTCGTGTAGGTGACGAGACAATCACTCTTCAGGCTCTTGACTCAGCTAGGACATCAAGTAATCAAGGTGAGAAAATAAATTTTATTAATGACCATTCAATTAAACCTTCTTTTCAGGGAGCACCACAGAACTACACAACTGAGCCAGATCCTAGACCTCATGCCAAAAAGGAAATAACTCATGAAGAACGAATGCTTCAGATCGATGGACTAGACGAGTGGAAGATGCATTTCAAAGAGAAATTAGGAACACACAGAGCAGAACCAAAGCAATTTAAGATCAGAGATTAGGTATTATTGGACAAAACAGACCCTCAGATCGCCACTTCAGACCTTGATACGAACGAAGAAATCCCTTTTGAGGTACTGAATATCTTCCTATATGGAATAGTCGAGGTAAGCAATCCCAAGTTCAGCACTTTTAAGGTAAACACTACTCGACTCAAACTATATAGTAATCGTAGAACTGATAGCAGGGTGAGGAGTTTCAACTCCTCAAACACCATGAATGTGTGAATGAAAGGTAAGTCTAGCTTAAGACTTTAAATGAGTGCTTCTCGGGAGGCAACCCGTGTCACACCCCAAACTCGGTCCAGATGTTATGGCCGATCCGGGAATGTCACATCAAAGGCACAATTTCAAACAATTTTGCTTAGTTGAAATTTAAGGCCTAAAAGCCCAAAATCCTTGAATCTTGTTAAGTAGTGATAAAAGCCCATTTAATTATTTTAAGTATTCTGAAAACCATGTTTAAACATAAGAAATTACTCAAGTTTAATAATTAAGTAAATAGTTGAAACAACAAAACTCAAAATCCAAAGTCAAAACGGAGTCCAAGGCCTTATTACATTCGATGAAAATAAAACAATTAAAATCATGTCTTTTGAAACAAATAAATAAAACTTCTAAATATCTTGTAGTGTGGCCATCTCCGAGTTCTCTCCCACGTCGACCCGTTTACTGAGGATCACCTGCAACTTTAATAAAAAGGGTGTGAGTTTCGAAACTCAGTGTGTACGAACCTTGGCAATAAAATCAACATGAAAATATTACATTGGGCCTAATCCCTATCAAAATCAGTAATGACCTCATACCACATCAGAGTCACATGAATGTAGTGCACCCATCCCGAATCCAACCCTGCACACCATTTCCCTTCCAACCCTACACACTTGTGGGGATATAAATATCAACCCACCCATCCTTACACACCAAAGGTAGCACCAGCAGCGGCACTACTCAAGCGTTGCAACAAAGCTACTATAATGGGCTTAAAGCCACTGGTGGATCCAAGGTCGTCAAGCGACTATGCGATCCTCAAATGTTCCTCCGTATCATCAAAACCCACACAAATGCAACATATATTTCATGAATGCAACATACACAATTTCACACATTAAGCACTTAGGGGTATTTTAGTCATTTCACTACCAAATGGTATTTTCGTAGTTCTACCCTATAGCGATATTTAGGTAATTTTGCAAAAGAGGGGTACTTTGGAAATTTTGTAAATCAGGGATATTTTGGTAATTCTACAAATCAAAGGTATTCTGGTAATTTTACAAATCAGGGGTATTTTAGTAATTTTACAAATCTAAGGATATTTTGGAAATTTTCAAACTAAGGGTATTTTGGTAATTTTTAAATTAAGGGTATTTTGGTAATTTTCAAATTAGAGGTATTTTCGTCCTTCTCGGGTTTTAGTTATGAACTGTGGACCATTAACAAGTCCCCGTGGGTAAAGCGAACCGACACTACGCACCATATAGGATTCCAGAGAAGAGGAGGTGGGTCACTAAGACCACATAAGTACCAAGCTTTCCCTAGATCCAATCTTAGACATGTATATGTCCATTGCCACACTCTAACCCAATGACTTGTCCACAGACATGATTAATTATTAGATTAAGTCTTATGCGGTTTAAGAGTTGTTCAGAACTAGGCCTGAAGTCCATTAAACCCTAGCTTACTTTTCTACGTCCCCATAAAGCCCATCAAGCCCAAATCACATCCTTATGGCCCATTAGGCCCAAATCTCATCCATATGGCCTATTAGGCCCAAAATAATTCTAGATCATGTAACATGCATGGCTAACTCAATTCGTATAACCAGCCAAACAATTTCATCAAACTTAGCCTCAGGGCCCATTAGGCCTATTTAGCCACTTCCGGCTTTCCAGCATTATCGATATCGTGTGTGTGTGTAGTGTTTGTACACACCTGGTTACTGCGACGTGCTATACTATCCTTAGCCCTGAACCTACAACCAACTAACCTTCAATCAATCACTAAATCAAGACATTTACCAAAAGTCGAAACCTTACCATAACCTTACCGTGTGCCACCGGGTTCTAATAGCCCTTCCTTAGCTACTAATCAAGAGTATCCCCTAGATCTGCACTCACACATACACCATCAAAATTCAAGTGACTCATAATCCACACAAGTCACCCCTATAGATCATACACACATTCGACCACTTACATAAACCACAATCGAGTTGAGTACACTTACCTTTGCTAACGATTCTACCACGCTTGCGATCCTTGTTATCACAATCACACATTTGTGCTGAATACTCCTTTCTCCATAGTCCCATTCGGCACAAATTCTTCCCCTCTTCATCTCCTAACTTTCCTCCCTGATAACACCTTAGCCTTATACGAATTTCCCTCCATTATTAGTTCCCCTTACCACTCAAACACTCCAACGCAAGAGTTCATATTCAACACAACTCTGGCCGTCCACCTATGCAAAATAAAACACTCCAAAAATACCACTCCTTATGCTCAAACCTTGGACCTCCTCAGCTGACAACACGCCACCTTATAGCTCCCCAAGTGAAGCCACTTGCCACTGGACCACAAGCCCATTTGTGTCCTATTTTCTCTTAATCTACTTAAGAGGCCTAATGCCTGAGACTGGGGTCCACTAAAGCAAGAAAAATAATTTTTTCCCTATGGTCTTCCCTATCTCTAAGACTTCAAATAATCCCGATAATACCTTAAAATTTATATTCTAAGTGCTAATCATACATACCAACCTCCATGCATAGAAATTTAAAGTTTCGGGATTTTGGGGCGTTACAACTCTACCCCTCTTAAAAAAAAATTCGGCCTCGAAATTTACCTGCTTGAAACAAGTGAGGGTATTTTTGTCGCATTGCCTCCGCAGGATCCCAAGTAGCCTCCTTGGCAGTATAGTTACACCATAGCACTTTGACCAAAGGGACAGACTTTCTTCTTAGCACCTTAACATCCTGATCAATTATTTGAACTGGCTCCTCTTCAAAAGTTAGGTCTGGTCTAACCTCGATCTCCTCGACAGACACAATGTGAGAAGGGTCTGAGCTAAAACATCTTAGCATTGATACATGAAACACATCGTGTATTTTTCTTAGTTTCGAAGGTAATTCCAGCTAATAGGCAACTGGCCCAATTCGCTTCAACACCCGGTATAGCCCGATGAATCTAGGGCTTAACTTGCCCTTCCGACCAAACCTTAACACCTTCTTCTAAGGGGAAACTATTTGTCGCCTCCTTCAACCGATCCCAAATCAACTTTACCTTATCCTCGGTTCTGCTGCTACCAACCTGCACCCCAAGATCTGCGCTCACCACCCAACTCGGTCCAACAAGTCAGAGTATGACATCTTCGTCCATACAGTGCTTCATATGGTGCCATTCTAATACTTGCTTGATAACTATTGTTATACGCAAATTCAGCTAACGGTAAGTAATCCTCCAAACTTCCTCGAAACTGAATTACACACCCTCTCAGCATATCCTCCAATACTTGAATTACCCTCTCCGATCGACCATCGATGCAGGGGTGAAATGTCAGAGTAAAATTCGACTGCACTCTAGTGCCTCATGCAAGTTCATCCAAAAACGAGATGTAAAAAGAGGGTCTCTATCAGATATAATAGAGACCGAAACTCCATGCAACCTCACAATCTCCCCCACATACAACCTTGCTAATTTTTGTAATGAATAGTTGTTGTGAACCGGTATAAAATGGGAAGACTTAGTTAACCGATCCATTATAACCCACATAGAGTCCTTCCTAGTAGGCGTCAAAGGTAGCCCACTAACGAAATCCATAGTAATCCGCTCCCATTTCCAAAGTGGAATCTTAATCGGTTGGAGTAACCCTGATGGCAGTTGATGTTCTGCTTTCACTTGCTGACAGACCAAACATTTGCCCACAAACTCCGTAACCTCGCGTTTTAAACCCGGTCACCAATAAAGCTCTCATAAATCCCGATACATCTTGTTACCTCCGGGGAGCATAGCATAGGAATTACTATGCGCTTCCCGTAGTATAGACTTCCTTAACTCTTCGTCCCTTGGCACACAAATTCTACCATGGAAACACAACAACCCGTCACTATTTATCCTAAAATCCATCGTTTCCCCCTTCTCAATTTGCTTGAATCGAGCACCCAGAGTTTCATCCAATGACTGCTTAACTTTAATCTGTTCAACCCACAGTGGCTTCACTTGCAACTCGGCTAACAAACTCCCGTCGTCATACAAACTTATCCGAGCAAACATTGCCCTCAAGTCCAACATAGCCCTACGGCTTAGTGCATCAGCCACCACATTCGCTTTGCCCGAGTTATATTCGATCGTGCAATCGTAATCCTTTAACAGCTTAATCCATTGGTGCTGCCTCAAGTGCAACTCCTTTTGAGTTAAAAGGTACTTCAGACTCTTGTGATCCGTATAAATGGTGCACTTCTCTCCATACAAATAATGCCTCCAAATCTTAAGTGCGAACACCACTGCTGCCAATTCCAATTCATGAATTGGGTAATTTCTTTCATGAGTCTTAAGTTGGCGTGACGCATATGCAACCACCTTCCCTTCCTGCATCAAAACACAGCCCAAGCCCACGTGTGACGCATCACTATAAACTGTAAACTCCTTCCCGTGCTCCGGCTGAATCAAAACAAGGGCCTCCGTTAAAACCTTCTTAAGCATCTCAAAGCTTTCTTGCTATTTATCCATCTACACAAACGACACCCCCTTCCGTAGTAACTTGGTCAAGGGTGTAGCGATTAGGGAACACCCTTTAACAAACCGCCTATAGTACCTTGCCAGGCCTAGAAAACTCTGAATTTTTGACACCGTCTTAGGTCATTTCCAATCCAACACAGCTTCCACTTTCTGAGGGTCAACTCTAATTCCCTCAGCGGAAACCACATGCCCTAAGAAAGTGACTTCCCTTAGCCAGAATTCGCACTTACTAAACTTAGCATAAAGTTGTTTCTCTCTTAGAATCTGCAGTACAATCCTTAAATGTGCATCATGATCATCCTCCGTTCTCGAGTATACTAAGATGTCTCCTATGAACACTACTACGAACTGGTCTAGATACGGCTGAAAAACCCGGTTCATAAGATCCATAAAAGTAGCAGGTGCGTTCGTTAGCTCAAACGGCATCACCAAAAACTCGTAACGTCCATAACAAGTTCTAAAAGCTTTCTTATGTACATTTACTTCCTTAACCCTCAGTTGATGGTACCCTGAACATAAGTCAATCTTCGAGAAAACTGAGGCTCCCCTAAGTTGATCGAAAAGGTCATCTATCCTAGGCAGAGGGTACTTATTCTTAATGGTTAACTTGTTTATCTGCCTATAGTCGATGCACATCCTCATGGACCCGTCCTTCTTCTTAACGAATAATACCGGTGCTCCCCATGGAGACACACTTGGTCTAATAAATCTGCGATTTAATAACTCCTGAATCTGGGCCTTCAAGGCCACCAGCTCCTTCGATGCCATCCTATAAGGTACGATTGACACTGGAGTCGTACCAGTTAACAACTCTATTCCAAACTCCACCTCTCTATTGGGAGGTAACCCTGGCAATTCCTCCGGAAACACATTAAGGAATTCTTTTACTGTTTTTAAATCTCTAACAGTAAAACTCTTAGATTCTAAATCACTGATATAAGCTAAGTAAGCTTCACAACCCTTCTTTACCAACTTTTCTACCCTTAAAGCTGAAATCACGTTCGACAAGTAATCCCGTTGCTCCCCGATCACTACCACTTCATCACTTTCCATAGTTCTTAACACCATCCATTTCGCAGTACAATCTAGAGTTGCTTGGTGCCTCGTCAACCAATCTACGCCTAAGATGAGGTCGAACTCTCCTAATGGTAATTCCATCAAGTCCGCTAAGAAAGTAACTCCTTGAACTACCAATGGTACATTCCTAAACAACTTACTAACTTTCACCGACAGCCTTAAGGACTCAACACAGTCATTTCATTCTCAATGGTTTCAAACTCAACCCCTACAATTTCAGTCCTATTGTATGCAATGTACGAATGTGTTGACCCCACATCAATTACCGCAATATAAGGTAGCTCACAAATAAAAAATTTACCCGTTATCACATATGGTGCATCACCTTCCTCTCTGCGACGAGCAGCATAAACCAACACTGGCTGTCTCACCTCTGCCTGACCTGACCTCTACCTAGTGCTCTGTAATATCCTGGATTATGGCCTATGCATTTGTGCTTGAATTGTGTAAAATGGCATGTTTTATGAATTATGAATGTGTTATGTGAATTCTAGGAAATGTCTTGTCTTGGAAATGTAAGGAAATGTCTTGGAAATGTAAGGAAATGTCTTGGAAATGTGAGGAGATGTTTTGTCTTAGAAATGTAAGGAAATGTCTTGGAAATGTAAGGAAATGCTTTAGAAATGTTAAGTTTAATGTTTAAAAGAGGGACATGAAGCAAGATGGTCTTAAGAGAATTTATAGAGGAAATATGACACACAAACGGGCTTGGAAAAGTGGCTTGGAGGTGCCACTTAAGTCTCTGGAAATGAAGCCATACACAGTGCAAGGATGGCTTGTGTTCGACTCACGTGGGAAGCAAAATTTTAAAGCTTTTATTTTGCTAAGTGGCGTTAATGAGAGGGAGTAGGGTGGACGGCACATGGGCTATATTTTAGGAGTTTAAAATCCTTTTATTTTTATTTATTATTTAGAGATAAAATGTGATATATTAAGATAAGAGATAATTGAAGGATTATTTCTATTAATTTTAAATAAGGAGATAAAGAGGAAAATAAGGAAGAGTGATGGCCAAGTAGGGGAGTCTTGGCCTAGTAATTTCAGTAAAAGGAGGAAAAACAAGGCTAATCATCATTCTTTCTCCCTTCCTCTCTGCCGAATTCTCTCTGCCACTGTTCTTCCTTTTTCTTTTCAATTCTTCACAAAGCCGAAAGCAGAACCCCCTAGTCTTGACTGAATTTTCCTAAGTTTTATATCTTCCTCTTCTTTCTTTGAAAAACCAAAATCCTCTAGTGTTCATCAAGAAGCCGAAATTGTTGATCCACATCTAGGCCATAGCTTAATATTTTTGGAGTTTCAAAAGGTGTTGCCGATTTCAATATAAAGGGTAAGGATCTATAGTCATAATTTTATTCTTTTCTTTAAAGCCGAAAGTTAGTCTAATCCCTCCTAAATCTTGTTGATCGAAATATGAAAGGTGAATTCCAGGATTTCAGATCTAAGGTATTTCGGCATCTCCATTAACCAGGAAGAGAGTTTCGAGATTTAAAGATTCAAGGTAAGACAGATGTATATTCGGCCAAAGGCCATGTTTTATGTTTTAATGTTAGATTAAATCTAACATATGGTTATAGGAATTTCGACATCCTTAAGGGAGCAAGGATCAATTTCGGGAATTTCATCACAAGGTAAGTGGATATGTAATCGGCCAAGGCCCTATCTTAGTACTTAGATCTATTTGCTTTAACCGAAAACTAACCAATTCAAGGGATCTAGTGATTAGCCGATTTCAAAGGGGAAGAATGCAAATTTCTGGGATTTGATTAGTAGACAAATCGACAACAAGGTAATAAAGTGGTTACGATAATCCTTCGGGATTTGATTAAAATTAGCCGAATAGGCTTTTCCCTAAAAATACTAAGTGTGGCCGATTGTAGGGAATTAAGGATCTAAAGTAGTAGATCGGAATTCTTCGAGAAATCAGTGAACTTTCTAAGTTAATCAGGTGTGTACCCCACACTAACTTTTAATAAGATTTATGGAAATGTTTAATATGTGCATGTTTATAAGAATGTGAATATGGCTAAGGTACCGTGTTATGGTACAAAGTACTCATGTACGTTTCCTACTTCTACTAGGATTATGAAATATGTTATCTTTAACATGTGAAAAGTGATAAGAATGTGAATTTAAGTATGATATGCATGATATGAATGATATGGGGCATACGGGTTATATGAAAAGGGCAAGTGAATGTGGTGACTTAGGTCACAGTATCTGAATGTGGTGACTTCGGTCACATTATCTGAATGTGGTGTCACATGACACAAATATTATCTGGTGGCTATGCTACGAAAATTATAAGGGCGATGAGCATGTCGTCTGCAGCGACAGCCTTCGATGGTGTGTAGCGGATGGAGGGTCGACTTAGTAGTCCCCACGGTGTGCAGGTTGGTACAGGAGACTTGTAGCGGATGGCTATCTAGGTTTGGGTTCGGGTTGCATCATTTTAATTTAATGGTATATGAATATGTATGCTATGAAATGCCTGAATTTGTTAAGACTTAGTGTTGTAGTACACATTGAGTCTGTTGACTCACCCCGTTGTAGGAACATTTTTCAGTGATGATCGAGAATGGACCGGCCTTAAAGAGCTTAGTGGTGGCCATGCCCAATGAGGAAATTATTATGTGGACTCTTTATTTTTCTAAGAACTTTGAATTTCATTTCGGGTTTTTATTTGATGTAATAAGGCTATAGCGAACTATTTTATTTCTGTTTTATTTATTTATCATGTTACGAACTTTTTGTTAATTAATGACTAAGCAAATTTAATTTAAAATAAACTTTAAATATTTTGTCACCTGAAATAAATGGGTTTCCAATATAAAATAAACTTGTTTTCAACTCGAGCCCAGCCCACAAACAAACTTTCTTCAAAACACATAGTTTTTCCAAAGTAACAAAAGAATTTTGAACCGGTTTACAACGAGAAATATACCAGATCCGGTCAGGCTCGTGTCCCAGGTGTGGGGTGTTTCAATTTGGTATCAGAGCTCAGTTTCAAACCCTCAGCCTAGGGGTTTAAGGCCCAAAACGTTTTCAAAGCGAGCCCAAATGAGTTTTATGAAAATATTTTTGAAATAAGCAGGTTTTTGGCATGGCACCCAAGTCTCCGACCTGCAGTCCACCAGGTAAGTACCCCTATCCATTGTGTGAATTATAAATTGTAAAAGGGTAAGAATGGAACGTAGAATTAGTATGATAAGTATGTGAACCCTAGGACTAGCTACTCTAACAATCACATAAGACTTAAAGGCCTAATTAAAACAAACCTGTGGTTAAGTCGCCGAGTAGGGTGTGGCAACCATGGTGCGCATGTCTAGGATTGGATCCGGAAGAGCCTGGTACTTAGGCCTAGTGACTCACCTCCTCTTCGGAGGTATCCTACCTGGTGCGTAGCTTCGGTTCACCCTAACCAAGAGGACTTATTCACGGGCTAAACCCCTAACTAAAACCCAAAAGGGACTAGCCATGTTTTTATGGAAACCCTAGTTTTAAAATCACCCAATCTACCCCATTGAATAGTAACAAAAACTTACTTTTAGAGAATTTTCAAAATATTCCCAATTTACAAAAAATTACTAAAATGCCCCTAGTGGCGAAATTACAAAATATGCCCTTGGTTTCTAAAATTACCGTACCACCCCGATTTCAATAAAATTTTCTTACTTCATAAAATGACCAAAAATCCTAAATTACAGTCTTGAAATACCTTGATTTTGGAAAATTTACAAAATTACCCCTAATCGACAAAATTACCAAAATGACCCTAATTTCCAAAATTTTTGCAACATCACCATTTTGGAAAACAAATTCTTAAAAGAACCCCCAAGTTTTGCAAATTTTGAAATACCCCTGAATTATTAAACTTTACAAATTTACCCTGGTTAATTACCAAAATACCCCCGAGTTCTAAAATTTTTGAAATGCCCCGAATTTCAAAATTTCCAAAAATACCCCAGGAACGTAAAATTACCAAATACCCTTATTGACAAAATCACCAAGGAACCTTATTTTGAAAAATTATGAAAATACTCCTGTAGGAAAAATTACGAAAATACCCCTGGGATAGGAATAAGACAAGAGTGTTGAATAGTAAATGTGGGTGATAGGTACTACTGAATGAATGTCTGAATGAATGTGTTTCTCTGAATTAGGATAGAGAACTTGAACGAAAACTTTGATTGATCGAAAGAACAACTTCTAAAACTTCTTTCATAAGATTCCTTCGCGAATAATAAGTGAAACAAGGACTAATTCATAAAACTCTTTAATCAGATCGCGACGTTAGAAATGAGCTCTAGAGGACGTGGCCGTCGTGGACGCGGTAGAGGTAGGATGACCGCGTTAGAACCCGTTAGAACGGGTCAAGGGTCTGAAAATGAGGTACCACCGCCACCACCACCCCCAGCTTTTGGTGCTGAGCAGCAGGATCAGACGGGGGCTGATGCTGTGTCGCAGGCTGTGCTGCGAGTTCTTGAGATGGTGGCAGGAGCAAGTGGAGGCACGGGAGCTCGGAAGTCTATACCCGAATGACTCCGAGCCAACGGAGTTGAGGTGTTTCGTAGAGTGTCGGGAGTGGCACCCAGTACCGCTGAGTATTGGTTGGAGGCAACCGAGCAAACTATGGATGAGCTCGATTTAACTCTTGAGGAGAAGTTGAAAGGAATGGTGGCATTGCTACGCAACGAGGCGTACCAATGGTGGCTCATAGTTCGTGATGGTGCCACAGCTGAGGATCTAACGTGGGATTATGTTAAGACGGCAGATCTGAAGAAGTATGTCGGCACACGTTATACTGATGAGCAAAGGAAGGCTTTTATGGGCTAGTTCAAGGGAACAAGTCCGTAGCAGAGTACGAAGCTGAGTTTCTGCTGCTGAGCCGGTATGCTCGAGGAGTGGTGGCTACGGAGCATGAACGTGTGTCCAGTTTGAGGACGGTCTAAGGGATGACCTAAGGTTATTAATAGCCCCACATCAGGAGCAGGAATTTTTCGCGTTAGTAGAAAAGGATAAGGTAGCCGAGGGAATCAAGGACTCGGTAAGGCAGAACTCTGACCGGAATAGGCAGAAAAGAAGTTTTGGATCGTCTGGATCATCTAGAAATGTGCAGAAAAGGCCTAGAGCTGTTGGGTCGTGAGGTCAGCAAGTTGGTACAGGAGGGCAGTATCGTCCTTGTGATCAGTGTGGAAAGAAACACTTAGGGGAGTGTTGGAAAAAGACATGAGGATGCTTCAAGTGTAGGTCAAAGGACCATATGATTAAGGATTGCCCTATAAGGCCAGATGGAAATCGACCACTAGCTCAGAATGTTAATCAGGCTGGTAGAGGTGGACAGCAGCCTCAGTGAGGCCGTGGTTCGAAGAATCGAGGAAATGGTGCTGGCAGAGGACGTGGAACACCAGGCAGAGGTGTTACTGAGGCTAGACAATGGGTTTGGTTTATACTGATTTGTTTGAGGGAGGATGGAGACGCACCGACATCATAACCCAGACGCGTTCCTTATTCATGGCAAGCCCTATTTTGCTCTTATTGATGTGGGCTCGACCCATTCTTATGTTGCATGTAGTATAGTGGAAACACTAGGCCTAGACTCTGAACTTTCTGATAGGGAGATGACTGTAGTGAGCCCATCGCGCCAAATTGTAGTGGTGGATAAGATCTTTCGGAGTGTACCTCTAGAGATTCAGGGATTGAACTTTCGAGCCGACTTAATGGAATTACCCTTCAGAGAATTTGACCTCATACTTGGTATAGATTGGTTAGTAGAGCATCGGGCTGTGTTAGATTGTGCAGCTAAACGAATGGAATTAAGGACCCCAAAGGATGAAGTAGTAGTAATGATCGGGGAAGGAAGAAATTACTTATCTAATGTAGTTTCGGCGTTGAAGGTTGAGAAAATGGTTAGGAAAGGGTGCAAGGCATTTTTGGCCTTTGTAAGTGCCGTGGATGCGAAGGAAGGAGGAATTAGTGGAGTTAGAACGGTAAGGGACTTTGTGGATGTGTTCCTAGAGGAATTACCAGGAATACCCCCAGATAGGGAGGTGGAATTTAGAATAGACTTGCTACCGGGAACAGCTCCTGTGTCAATCGCTCCATATCGAATGGCGCCGAAAGAGTTGGTTGAGCTCAAGGCTCAGATTCAGGAGTTACTTGACCGTAGGTTTATTCGACCCAGTGTGTCTCCGTGGGAGCACCCCAGTCCCGCTTTGTGAAGAAGAAGGACGGAACTATGCATATGTGCATAGATTATCGTCAGTTGAATAAGCTGACCATCAAGAACAAGTATCCTTTACCCAGGGATAGATGACTTGTTCGGTCAGCTGAAGGGGGCCGTAGTTTTCTCAAAGATAGATCTACGGTCGGGATATCATCAGTTAAAGGGGAAAGAGGCGGATGTCCATAAGACAGCCTTTAGGACAAGGTACGGCCACTATGAGTTTGTAGTAATGCCGTTTGGGTTGACGAACGCCTCAGCCGCGTTCATGGATATGATGAACCGGGTTTTTCAACCCTACTTGGATAGGTTCATCGTTGTGTTCATCGACGACATCTTTGTGTATTCGAAGTCGGAGGAGGAGCATGATGAGCACCTATGATACGAGCTCACCTATGAAACCTGTGACGGACGTCAACCATGACCCGATGAGGCTACCTAATGGGCCAATCACACGTTCCCGAACCAAACAATTCAAAGATGCCGCAACGGTGTTGGTGGCACAAATTTGGGATGACCATAAACGAGAGCCCAAAAACATGCTAAACTCATACAACTTGTTTGAAGTTGAATATACTAGCTAGTCCGATTGCTAGTTTATTTAACACTTTATTTTACGCATGTTTTAATTTTAATTTTCAGTATTAACTTCATTTTCGTATTTCATATTTGTTTTTTTTAGATGGTACAAGTTTTTAGTTAGTCTATGTCAAAGTTGAATATTAGTATTGGTATAATATGCTCTTATCTAGTGTTTAAATAAGGTAATTAAAATTGCATCTAGACTAATTTTAATTAATGTGATTTATTTTGTAGTGCCTCACGTTTATGATAAGATGATGGAAGTCACCATAGTGTGTTTATCAAGATGACATACGGCATGGTGGAAGCATAAAAGAAATTGAAGGATTGATTATTTAAAGCAAGTGGAAACATCATGGTGAAATTAATTGAAGAAATTTTATTTGAATAAATGTGAGTTGACTGGCAACTAGTGGGGTATTTAGAACAAAGCCATGGATTACCTAGGTGGACGGCAAGCATGAAGCACCATAGAGGATTTAAATTAATTGGACAATTTTTTAATTGAAGCTAATGGGAATAATGTGGGTGCATGCGTGAAAGGTGAGAAAAAACATATTGATTAAACAAATGTAAAAGGTGAAAGTGTGCAAATGGGCATGGACGGCAAGGCATGGATTAAAATGTGGTATGTTGACTTGAATTAATGGGACGGCATTGGAGCAATTTGAAGAATTAGAATTGAACGCCATTACTTTCAAAAAAGCATTATTTTTTTAAGTGGCTATGTTGTCATACTCCATAAATTATCTTAGCCGAATGTTCATAGAAATTGAGGCCATCAAATTTATTCATCCCTATTCGGCTATCATTAGAAAGAGCCTATAAATAGTATGTTATTTTTCATTTTAAAGAGAACTTGAATTTGAATGAAAGAAAATTTTCTTTTGGTGAGTATTCACTCTCCTAATTCTCAAGGTTTGAATTGACTTATCTAGTTTTCTAGTGGCGTCGTTCTTTCCTTATTTTGAACTTATCATCCTTTCTGTGTGGCGTTCATCTACCTATACCGTTGGTTCCTATCTCGCTAGATAGTGGGTCTCGCTTTTATTTCAAACTCATTCCATCAATTTGAAACTTATAAGATTCGGTCTTTAATTTTTATTAAAGGTTCTTTCTTGTTTCAAATACGTACCCATTTCAACCTATCACCTATCTTTACATTTCAAAGATATTTCGAAACTCATTCCATCAATTTGAAACTTATAAGATCCGGGTCTTTAATTTTTATTAAAGGTTCTTTCTTGTTTCAAATACGTACCCATTTCAACCTATCACCTATCTTTACATTTCAAAGATATCATTTCCAATAAAATTATCCCTTTTGTTAGTTGAACGAGAAACTGTCTAATTTACGATCGGGCAACATTAACGATTCGCCTCCTAACCTGAGACGGGCCTTTATCATCTGGTATCAGAGCCAATTAGATTAGACACGTTTTGATCATTTTGAGTTTTTCCGAGTAAGTTTTAATAAAAAAAAAGAACCCTCTTCCTACGGTAGCCTGTTTAGATTGTCAAGTTCTTATCTAAGACGACAAACGACATTTGCTTGCTTATATTCCCAGTGTTTTACAAAGTATACTAACTGAGATGATCCCTTGTCTGTATAATTAGTTAGCTCTATAAGATGTTGGAAATCAACTATAGTTGACTTCCCCGACATAGTTATCTCCTCCAACATATCTTGGTCATCTCTTGGCTTTTCTACATTAAACTGCTTCCCAGCTTCATGCTCAATTAGCTTGAAACTACCTACGAGTTGTTAGTAAGTCAAAGACAACCTTCTAGAATCTAGAAGAGTGAATTTGAGCGGTAAAAGGCAAGAGTGAATACATTAAGAAAAAAAGCCAGAATTGAGTAAAAACACGAGTGTGAGTGTTGATAATTTTCTTTGTGAGTGAACAAGTGAGGATTGTAGTGAGGATTCATTAATTTTGTTTAAAACATGTCTAGAAGCCCCGAACGTCGAATAATAAGTGACAAAGCATCCGACGCCGCCGGAGGTGGGGAAGGATTACAACCCCGAAGGAATGATCCCGAAGGGAGAAATCAGGATGTGCAAACAGTATTGCAAGAAATCACACGTATGTTCAGATCAATCACTGAACGATTAGATCGAAGAGATGAACGAAGGCCTCGAGCAAACACCCCTCCAATTCCGAGAAAGGGACGAGAACAACCTTGGTTACGTAACAACAACGTCTATGAACCAAGTGAAGCCGATAGCAACCCAGCTTTTGAACAAGATGAACGAAGAGAAGGTCCACGAGTCCGTGAGCGAAGAAATCGAGAATGGGACGATGACGATTTAAAGAACATTAAAATGGCGATTCCTGCTTTTCAAGGGCGGTCCGATCCCGAAGCCTACCTTGAGTGGGAAAAGAAGGTGGAACTAATTTTCGACTGTCATAATTATTCAGAAAATAAGAAGGTGAAACTTGCTGCCATCGAATTTTCTGATTACGTCCTCATTTGGTGGAATCAATTAACGACGAGTCGAAGACGGGATGGTGAACGCCCAATATCCACATGGGCGGAAATGAAGGCACTAATGCGAAAAAGGTTCATCCCAACCTACTATCACCGCGAGTTGCATCAAAAGTTGCAAAGCCTAACCTGTGGTCACCGGCGCGAAGATTACTACAAGGAGATGGAAGTGGCCATGATCTGAGCCAATGTGGAAGAAGAACGAGAAGCCACCATGGCACGTTTTAGCGCTGGTCTCAATTGAGATATCGCAAATATTGTAGAATTACATCATTACATCGATATCATCGAAATGGTTCACATGGCTATAAAGGTTGAAAAACAACTGAAACGAAAAGCTACGCCTAGAGCAAACCCCAATCATGCTTCAACATCGAAGTGGGGGCAAGTGACCAATAAATGGGACATACCAAACCGAGCCAAAGAAACAAATGGCGCACCCAAGTTTACCAAGCCGATCGGTGAAATGAGCAAAGGTAAAATGGAAGCTCTTCCAAATTGATCCCGAGACATTAAGTGTTTCAAATGTTTGGGACGAGGACATATTGCAAGTCAATGTCCAAATCGAAACACTATGTTTGTTCAAGATAATGGCGAGATTGAATCTGGAAGTGAAGAGGAAGATGATGCCAGTGAGACATCCCAAGATGAGGAAGAGATAGAACAAGCCGAAAGTGGAGAAATATTGGTGGTAAAAAAGGAGCCTTAGCTTACAAGGTGTCGAAAATGAGCAACAATGCGAAAACATCTTCCATACGCGTTGCCAAATACAAGGGAAGATTTTTTGCATCATTATTGACGGAGGAAGCTGTACTAATGTGGCTAGCACCATATTAGTGGAGAAACTTGGATTGACTACCACAAAACATCCCCATCCGTATAAGCTACAATGGCTTAACGACGCGGGAGAACTTAAGGTCACAAAAAAGTTTTGGTTTCCTTTTCAATAGGGAAGTATCAAGATGAGGTTTTGTGCGATGTGGTTCCGATGCTAGCGGGACATCTCCTGCTTGAACGACCTTGGCAATTTGATAAGCGAGCAATCCATGACGGCTACACTAATCGGTACACTTTTAAATACTTGGGCCGGAACGTGACACTAGCTCCGTTAACACCCAAGCAAGTTTATGAAGATCAGTTGAAAATGAAGACATCAATAGAAAAATCAAAAGAAATAGAGAAGAAAAATGAGAAAGAAAAGAAATTAAAAAAAAAGAGGGACAAGAAACTAAGTGATAAAATAAGAGAGTGTGAACAAAAAGAAGAGGAAACGAAGGAAGAAAAAGAAAATGGAAAAATGAGTGTTTTTGCAAAGGCAAGAGATATTCGAAAAGCTTTGTGTGTGAGACAACCTATGTATGTCTTACTATACAAGGAATCGTTTTTGAATACTAACGACTTACCCGAGAATCTTCCTTTTTTTGTGTTGTCTCTGATTCAGGAATTCAAGGACGTCTTTCCAGAAGAGTTACCAAGTGGTTTACCGCCCATTCGAGGCATGGAACACCAAATTGACTTGGTGCCGGGAGCTTCACTGCCCAATCGACCTGCGTACCAGAGCAATCCCGAAGAAACAAAAGAGCTCCAAAAGCAAATCACTGAATTGCTAGAAAAGGGATATATCCGAGAAAGCCTTAGTCCATGCGTGGTACCGGTGTTGCTAGTGCCAAAGAAAGATGGTTCTTGGCGGATGTGTGTAGACTGTCGCGCCATCAACAAGATTACCATCAAATACCGACACCCGATACCCCGACTCGATGACATGCTCGACGAGTTAAGTGGAGCTCGAATCTGTTCAAAGATTGACCTCAAAAGTGGTTATCACCAAATTAGGATGCGAGAGGGCGATGAGTGGAAAACGGCTTTCAAAACAAAGTTAGGTTTGTATGAATGGTTGGTAATACCATTCAGACTTACAAACGCTCCGAGTACTTTTATGCGACTTATGAATCATGTTTTACAAGCTTTTATTGGCAAATCATATGTTGTTTACTTTGATGACATATTAGTGTACAGCAAATCTTTGGAGGATCATCTCCAACATCTACGTGCGATCTTAGAAACACTGCGAAACGTGGTATTGTACTCCAATCTCGAGAAAAGTTCTTTTTGTACTGACAAGGTTATTTTCTTAGGCTACGTCGTAAGTACAACTGGATTAGAGGTGGACCAAGAGAAGATTAGAGCAATCCAAGAATGGCCCCGTCCTACAACGGTTAGACAAGTACGAAGTTTCCATGGGTTGGCTAGTTTTTACCGCCGATTCGTGCCCAACTTCAGTAAGATAGCCGCTCCTTTAACGAGCGTGATCAAGAAGAATTCGGCTTTCCATTGGTCCGAGGAGCAAGAACGGTCTTTTAATGCCATTAAAGAATTTCTTGTTAAAGCTCCATTGTTAACCCTTCCTGACTTTAATAAAACTTTTGAAATTGAATGTGATGCATCAGGTGTAGGGATCGGAGCTATTCTAACTCAAAATGGAAGACCGGTGGCGTACTTCAGCGAGAAATTGAACAGAGCTACACTCTATTACCCCGTGTATGACAAAGAGATGTACGCTCTAATAAGATCGCTTGAAACGTGGCAACATTACTTGAGGCCGAAAGAGTTTGTTATTCATTCAGATCATGAAGCACTCAAGTACATTAAAGGTCAGCACAAGCTCAACAAACGACATGCAAAATGGATTGAGTATTTAGAATCCTTTTCGTACGTAATTAAGTATAAGAAAGGTAAGGAAAATGTGGTTGCGGATGCATTATCACGAAGGTACACTTTATTAACCTTTCTTGATTCTAAAATACTTGGTTTCCATCATATTAAAGAATTGTATGCTAATGATGCTGATTTTGGCAATGTCTATAATGCTTGTGAGAGTGGTGCTTTTGATAAGTTTTACAGGCATAAAGGATTCCTTTTCAAGGAAAACAAGATTTGTATACCGCAAGGTTCTATGCGAGACATGCTTGTGATAGAGGCACATAGTGGTGGCCTTATGGGTCACTTTGGAAGAGACAAAACATTGTCCACTCTTCAAGAACATTTTTTTTTTGGCCAGGAATGAGCAAGGATGTTGAACGAATTTGTGAACGTTGCATCACTTGCAAACAAGCCAAATCACAGGTCCAGCCTCACGGTTTATATACGCCCCTTCCTATTCCAGACACTCCGTGGGTCGACGTTTCCATGGATTTCATCCTTGGATTACCAAGATCAAAAACTGGGAAGGACTCAATTTTTGTCATAGTTGATCGTTTCTCTAAAATGTCCCATTTTATCCCTTGTTCTAAGACTGACGATGCTGTGCATATTGCAAACTTGTTTTTTAGGGAAATCATACAATTGCATGGAGTTCCGAAGACGATCGTATCTGATCGGGACGTAAAATTTTTAAGTCACTTTTGGCGAACTCTATGGGGAAAGTTAGGGACAAAACTACTATTCTCGACCACATGTCATCCTCAAACGGATGGACAAACTGAAGTAGTGAACCGAGTCCTATCAACCTTGCTGCGAGCATTGGTGCAAAAAAATCTCAAAACGTGGGAAGACTGTCTGCCCCACATCGAATTTGCTTATAACCGTGCTGTTCATTCTGCAACTAAATTTTCGCCTTTCGAAATTGTTTACGGGTTTAACCCTCTCACCCCTCTTGATTTATTGCCATTGCCTTCAGATAAATTTATCCATTTTAATGCTAAAAAAAAGCGGAATACATAAAGGAGCTGCATAGAAAGGTGCCCGAGAATATTGAAGCAAGAACCAAGCAATACGTCCAACGAGCTAACAAAGGTCGTAGATGCATTCTCTTTGAACCAGGGGACTGGGTTTCGGTTCATATGCGAAAAGAAAGGTTTCCCAAGCAAAGGCGATCTAATCTTCTCCCAAGGGGGGACGGTCCATTTCAAGTCATTGAACGCATAAATGACAATTCGTACAAATTGGACTTGCCAGGTGACTATAATGTGAGCGCGAGTTTTAATGTTTCTGATCTTTCTCCTTTCGATGTAGGTGATGATTCGAGGACGAATCAACTTAAAGAGGGAGGGGATGATACGAGCTCACCTATGAAACCTATGAGGTACCACCGCCACCACCACCACCCCAAATTTTGGTGCCGAAAGCAGCAGATCGACGGGTCGATGTCTTTGTGTCGCAGTCCGTGCTTTGCGAGTTCTTGAGATGGTGGCAGGAGCAAATGGAGGCACGGGAGCTCGGAAGTCTATACCCGAGTGACTCCGAGCCAACGGAGTTGAGGTGTTTCGTGGAGTGTCGGGAGTGGCACCCAGTACCGCTGAGTATTGGTTGGAGGCAACCGAGCAAATTATAGATGAGCTCGATTTAACCCTTGAGGAGAAGTTGAATGGAATGGTGGCATTGCTACGCGACGAGGCGTACCAATGGTGGCTCATAGTTCGTGATGGTGCCACAGCTGAGGATCTAACGTGGGATTATGTTAAGACGGCAGATCTGAAGAAGTATGTCAGCACACATTATACTGATGAGCAAAGGAAGGCTTTTATGGGCTAGTTCAAGGGAACAAGTCCGTAGCAGAGTACGAAGCTGAGTTTCTGCTGCTGAGCCGGTATGCTCGAGGAGTGGTGGCTACGGAGCACGAACGTGTGTCCAGTTTGAGGACGGTCTAAGGGATGACCTAAGGTTGTTAATAGCCCCACATCAGGAGCAGGAATTTTTCACGTTAGTAGAAAAGGATAAGGTAGCCGAGGGAATCAAGGACTGGGTAAGGCAGAACTCTGACCGGAATAGGCAGAAAAGAAGTTTTGGATCGTCTGGATCATCTAGAAATGTGCAGAAAAGGCCTAGGGCTGTTGGGTCGTGAGGTCAGCAAGTTGGTACAGGAGGGCAGTATCGTCCTTGTGATCAGTGTGGAAAGAAACACTTAGGGGAGTGTTGGAAAAAGACATGAGGATGCTTCAAGTGTGGGTCAAATGACCATATGATTAAGGATTGCCCTATAAGGCCAGATGGAAATCGACCACTAGCTCAGAATGTTAATCAGGCTGGTAGAGGTGGACAGCAGCCTCAGCGAGGCCGTGGTTCGAAGAATCGAGGAAATGGTGCTGGCAGAGGATGTGGAACACCAGGCAGAGGTGTTACTGAGGCTAGACAGCCGGGTTTGGTTTATACAGTTTGCCAGAGGGAGGATGGAGACGCACCGGACATCATAACTGGTACATTCCTTATTCATGGCAAGCCCTATTTTTCTCTTATTGATGTGGGCTCGACCCATTCTTATGTTGCATGTAGTATAGTGGAAACACTAGGCCTAGACTCTGAACTTTCTGATAGGGAGATGACTGTAGTGAGCCCATCGCGCCAAATTGTAGTGGTGGATAAGATCTTTCAAAGTGTACCTCTAGAGATCCAGGGATTGAACTTTCGAGCCGACTTAATGGAATTACCCTTCGGAGAATTTCACCTCATACTTGGTATGGATTGGTTAGTAGAGCATCGGGCTGTGTTAGATTGTGCAGCTAAACGAATGGAATTAAAGACCCCGGAGGATGAAGTAGTAGTAATGATCGGGGAAGGAAGAAATTACTTATCTAATGTAGTTTCGGCGTTGAAGGCTGAGAAAATGGTTAGGAAAGGGTGCAAGGCATTTTTGGCCTTTGTAAGTGCCGTGGATGCGAAGGAAGGAGGAATTAGTGGAGTTAGAACGGTAAGGGGCTTTGTGGATGTGTTCCCAGAGGAATTACCAGGAATACCCCCAGATAGGGAGGTGGAATTTGGAATAGACTTGCTACCGGGAACAGCTCCTGTGTCAATCGCTCCATATCGAATGGCGCCGAAAGAGTTGGTTGAGCTCAAGGCTCAGATTCAGGAGTTTCTTGACCGTAGGTTTATTCGACCCAGTGTGTCTCCGTGGGGAGCACCGGTCCTGTTTGTGAAGAAGAAGGACGGAACTATGCATATGTGCATAGATTATCGTCAGTTGAATAAGCTGACCATCAAGAACAAGTATCCTTTACCCAGGGATAGATGACTTGTTCGATCAGCTGAAGGGGGCCGCAGTTTTCTCAAAGATAGATCTACGGTCGGGATATCATCAGTTAAAGGGGAAAGAGGCGGATATCCATAAGACAGCCTTTAGGACAAGGTACGGCCACTATGAGTTTGTAGTAATGCCGTTTGGGTTGACGAACGCCTCAGCCGCGTTCATGGATATGATGAACCGGGTTTTTCAACCCTACTTGGATAGGTTCATCGTTGTGTTCATCGACGACATCCTTGTGTATTCGAAGTCGGAGGAGGAGCATGATGAGCACCTATGATACGAGCTCACCTATGAGACCTGTGACGGACGTTAACCATGACCCGATGAGGCTACCTAATGGGCCAATCACACGTTCCCGAACCAAACAATTCAAAGATGCCGCAACGGTGTTGGTGGCACAAATTTGGGATGACCATAAACGAGAGCCCAAAAACATGCTAAACTCATACAACTTGTTTGAAGTTGAATATACTAGCTAGTCCGATTGCTAGTTTATTTAACACTTTATTTTACGCATGTTTTAATTTTAATTTTCAGTATTAACTTCATTTTCGTATTTCATATTTGTTTTTTTTAGATGGTACAAGTTTTTAGTTAGTCTTTGTCAAAGTTGAATATTAGTATTGGTATAATATGCTCTTATCTAGTGTTTAAATAAGGTAATTAAAATTGCATCTAGACTAATTTTAATTAATGTGATTTATTTTGTAGTGCCTCACGCTTATGATAAGATGATGGAAGTCACCATAGTGTATTTATCAAGATGACATACGGCATGGTGGAAGCATAAAAGAAATTGAAGGATTGATTATTTAAAGCAAGTGGAAACATCATGGTGAAATTAATTGAAGAAATTTTATTTGAATAAATGTGAGTTGACTAAAGGCAACTAGTAGGGTATTTAAAACAAAGCCATGGATTACCTAGGTGGACGGCAAGCATGAAGCACCATGGAGGATTTAAATTAATTGGACAATTTTTTAATTGAAGCTAATGGGAATAATGTGGGTGCATGCGTGAAAGGTGAGAAAAACATATTGATTAAACAAATGTAAAAGGTGAAAGTGTGCAAATGGGCATGGACGGCAAGACATGGATTAAAATGTGGTATGTTGACTTGAATTAATGGGACGGCATTGGAGCAATTTGAAGAATTAGAATTGAACGGCCATTACTTTCAAAAGCATTATTTTTTTTAAGTGGCTATGTTGTCATACTCCATAAATTATCTTAGCCGAATGTTCATAGAAATTGAGGCCATCAAATTTATTCATCCCTATTCGGCTATCATTAGAAAGAGCCTATAAATAGTATGTTATTTTTCATTTTAGAGAGAACTTGAATTTGAATGAAAGAAAATTTTCTTTTGGTGAGTATTCACTCTCCTAATTCTCAAGGTTTGAATTGACTTATCTAGTTTTCTAGTGGCGTCGTTCTTTCCTTATTTTGAACTTATCATCCTTTCGGGTTTGGCGTTCATCTACCTATACCGTTGGTTCCTATCTCGCTAGATAGTGGGTCTCGGTTTTATTTCGAAACTCATTCCATCAATTTGAAACTTATAAGATTCGGGTCTTTAATTTTTATTAAAGGTTCTTTCTTGTTTCAAATACGTACCCATTTCAACCTATCACCTATCTTTACATTTCAAAGATATTTCGAAACTCATTCCATCAATTTGAAACTTATAAGATTCGGGTCTTTAATTTTTATTAAAGGTTCTTTCTTGTTTCAAATACGTACCCATTTCAACCTATCACCTATCTTTACATTTCAAAGATATCATTTCCAATAAAATTATCCCTTTTGTTAGTTGAACGAGAAACTGTCTAATTTACGATCGGGCAACATTAACGATTCACCTCCTAACCCGAGACGGGCCGTTATCAACCTATGGGTAGTGTTACAAGTATTAAGGGAGAAAAAGCTCTATGCCAAATTTAGCAAGTGTGAATTTTGGCTTAAGGAGGTGGCATTCTTAGGACATGTGGTATCCGCAGAAGGAATAAGGGTGGACCCTAGAAAGATTGAAGCAGTGTTGGATTAGAAACCACCTAGGTCCGTGGCCGAGATCCGAAGTTTTTTATGTTTGGCCGGCTATTACAGAAGGTTCATGGAAGGGTTCTCGTCAATAGCCGCGCCTTTGACAAAGTTATTGAGGAAGGAAGTACCCTTCGTATGGACGGATAAGTAACAGGAGAGCTTCGAGAAGCTTAAAAGGGTTTTGACTGAGGCACCAGTTCTGATTCAGCCTGAGGCAGGAAAGGATTTTGTGGTGTACTGTGACGCTTCGCATACGGGATTAGGCTGTATTCTAAGGGAAAAGTAGTCGCTTATGCATCTCGGCAACTAAGGCCTCATGAGGTTAGCTACCTTACTCATGACTTGGAATTGGCGGCAGTGGTCTTCGCTCTTAAGGTGTGGAGGCATTACCTTTATGGAGAAAAATCAGTAATCTACACGAACCACAAGAGTCTTAAGTATTTGTTGACTCAGAAAGAGTTGAACTTGAGGCAGCAAAGGTGGGTGGAGTTATTAAAGGATTATGATTGTTCAATAGAGTACCACCCGGGCAAGGCGAATGTGGTAGCAGATGCTCTAAGTCAGAAAGTTGTGTCGAATCTGAGGGCGATGTTTGCACACTTGAGTTTGTATGATGATGGAAGTCTGCTGGTAGAGTTGCAAGTCAAACCCACGTGGTTAAGTGAGGTAAAGGAAAGTCAATTGTCAGATGAGGACTTAAGTGCTAAGCTACAGCAAGTACAGAATGGAGAGTTAGAGGATTATGGTGTTAATGATGAGGGAGTATTGTGCTTCAAGGGAAAGGTCTGTATGCCAAAGGACGAAGAGTTAAGATAGAGGATTCTTCGGGAAGCGCATAGTAGCCCTTATGCTATGCATCCCGGAGGCACTAAGTTGTATAGGGATCTAAGGGAACAGTTTTGGTGGCCTGATCTTAAGCGGGAAGTTACTAAATTTGTGGGAAAATGTCTGACGTGTCAGCAAGTTAAGGCTGAACACCAAGTTCCATCAAGATTACTTCAACCAATCGAGATTCTGCAGTGGAAGTGGGAGAAAATCACCATGGACTTCGTTAGTGGGCTTCCCCTTACGCCTACTAAGAAGGACTCGGTGTGGGTAATAGTGGACCATTTGACCAAGTCCGCGCACTTCATCCTGGTAAGAGTGGATTATTCTCTTCAGAAATTGGCCAAGTTATATGTGGCGAAAATTGTGAGATTACACGGAGTGGCGGTATCAATCATTTCGGATAGAGACCCAAGGTTTACATCTCGGTTTTGGAGAGCACTTCACTAAGCTCTAGGCACTAAGTTGGATTTCACTACGGCTTTTCATCTACAGTCGGACGGGCAGTCTGAACGGGTAATTTAGGTGTTAGAAGATATGTTGAGGGGCTGTGTGATGGATTTCCGAGGAAGTTGGGAGGACTATTTGCCTTTGGCAGAGTTCACCTACAACAATAGCTACCAAGCTAGTATTTGAATGGCACCGTACGAAGCACTGTATGGTCGAAGGTGTTGGACTCCTACGTATTGGACGGAATTGGGAGAACGTCGAGTTTTGGGTCCTGAGATTGTGGTCGAATCCGAAGAGAAGGTTGAGATAATTTGGGCACGGTTGAAGGAAGCATCGGATAGGCAGAAATCATATGCAGACCTCAAACGAAAGGAAATAGAATTTGATGTGGGAGATCAAGTATTTCTTAAGGTTTGGCCTTGGAAGAAGGTGATGAGATTTGGTCAGAAAGGGAAGTTAAGCCCAAGGTTTATAGGGCCCTATCGAGTATTGAAGCGAGTTGGACCAGTGGCATACCAGTTAGAGTTGCCTTCGGAATTGAGGCAGATGCACGACGTATTCCATGTATCTATGCTACATCGTTATCGATCGGATCCATCTCATGAGGTACCAGTTGAAGAGGTAGAGTTAAGGCCAGATTTGTCCTACGAGGAAGAGCCGATTCAGATATTGGAACGTGATATGAAAGTATTACAGAGGAAGTCAGTTCCTCTAGTCAAAGTGTTATGGCGCAACCATGGATCGGAGGAAGCTTCGTGGGAGCCGGAAGAAGCAATGCGACAGCAATACCCTCACTTGTTTCAGTCAGGTAATTTCGAGGACGAAATTATTTTAAGGAGGGTAGAACTGTAATATCCTGGATTATGGCCTATGCATTTGTGCTTGAATTGTGTAAAATGGCATGTTTTATGAATTATGAATGTGTTATGTGAATTCTAGAAACCTTGGAAATGTAAAGAAATGTCTTATCTTGGAAATGTAAGGAAATGTCTTGGAAATGTGAGGAAATGTCTTGTCTTGGAAATGTAAGGAAATGTCTTGGAAATGTAAGGAAATGCTTTAGAAATGTTAAGTTTAAAGTTTAAAAGAGGGACATGAAGCAAGATGGTCTTAAGAGAATTTATAGAGGAAATATGACACACAAACGGGCTTGGAAAAGTGGCTTGGAGGTGCCACTTAAGTCTCTGGAAATGACGCCATACACAGTGCAAGGAGGGCTTGTGTTCGAGTCATGTGGGAAGCAAAATTTTAAAGCTTTTATTTTGCTAAGTGGCGTCAATGAGAGGGAGTAGGGTGGACGGCACATGGGCTATATTTTAGGAGTTTAAAATCCTTTTATTTTTATTTATTATTTAGAGATAAAAGGTGATATATTAAGATAAGAGATAGTTGAAGGATTATTTCTATTAATTTTAAATAAGGAGATAAAGAGGAAAATAAGGAAGAGTGATTGCCAAGTAGGGGAGTCTTGGCCTAGTAATTTCGGCAAAAGGAGGAAAAACAAGGCTAATCATCATTCTTTCTCCCTTCCTCTCTGCCGAATTCTCTCTGCCACTGTTCTTCCTTTTTCTTTTCAATTCTTCACAAAGCCGAAAGCAGAACCCCTAGTCTTGACCTAATTTTCCTAAGTTTTATATCTTCCTCTTCTTTCTTTGAAAAACCAAAATCCTCTAGTGTTCATCAAGAAGCCGAAATTGTTGATCCACATCTAGGCCATAGCCGAATATCTTTGGAGTTTCAAAAGGTGTTGTCGATTTCAATATAAAGGGTAAGGATCTATAGTCATAATTGTATTCCTTTCTTTTAAGCCGAAAGTTAGTCTAATCCCTCCTAAATCTTGTTGATCGAAATATGGAAGGTGAATTCCGGGATTTCAGATCTAAGGTATTTTGGCATCTCCATTAACCAGGAAGAGAGTTTCGGGATTTAAAGATTCAAGGTAAGACAGATGTATATTCGGCCAAAGACTATGTTTTATGTTTTAATGTTAGATTAAATCTAACATATGGTTATAGGAATTTCGACATCCTTAAGGGATCAAGGATCAATTTCGGGAATTTCATCACAAGGTAAGTGGATATGTAATCGGCCAAGGCCCTATCATAGTACTTAGATCTATTTGCTTTAACTGAAAACTAACCAATTCAAGGGATCTAGTGATTAGCCGATTTCAAAGGGGAAGAATGCAAGTTTCTGGGATTTGATTAGTAGACAAATCGGAAACAAGGTAATAAAATGGTTACGATAATCCTTCGGGATTTGATTAAAATTAGCCGAATAGGCTTTTCTCTAAAAATACTAAGTGTGGCCGATTGTAGGGAATTAAGGATCTAAAGCAGTAGATCGGAATTCTTCGAGAAATCAGTGAACTTGCTAAGTTAATCAAGTGTGTACCCCACACTAACTTTTAATAAGATTTATGGCAATGTTTAATATGTGCATGTTTATAAGAATGTGAATATGGCTAAGGTACCGTGTTATGGTACAAAGTACTCAGGTACGTTTCCTACTCCTACTAGGATTATGAAATATGTTATCTTTAACATGTGAAAAGTGATAAGAATATGAATTTATGATATGCATGATATGAATGACATGGGGCATACGGGTTATATGAAAAGGGGAAGTGAATGTGGTGACTTAGGTCACAATATCTGAATGTGGTGACTTCGGTCACAATATCTGAATGTGGTGTCACATGACACAAATATTATCTGGTGGCTATGCTACGAAAATTATAAGGGCGATGAGCATGTCGTCTGCAATGCGACGATGACCTGATGGTGTGTAGTGGATGGAGGGTCGACTTAGTAGTCCCCACGGTGTGCAGGTTGGTACGGGAGACGTGTAGCGGATGGCTATCTAGGTTTGGGTTCGGGTTGCATCATTTTAATTTAATGGTATATGAATATGTATGCTATGAAATGCCTGAATTTGTTAAGACTTAGTGTTGTAGTACACATTGAGTCTGTTAACTCACCCCGTTGTGGGAACATTTTTCAGGTGATGATCAGTAATGGACCGGGTCGGCAGGAGCTTAGTGGTGGCCATGCCTAGCGAGGAAATTATTATGTGGACTCTTTATTTTTCTAAGAACTTTGAATTTCATTTCGGGTTTTTATTTGATGTAATAAGGATATAGCGAACTATTTTATTTCTGTTTTATTTATTTATCATGTTACGAACTTTTTGTTAATTAAAGACTAAGGAAATTTAATTTAAAATAAACTTTAAATATTTTGTCACCTAAAATAAATGGGTTTCCAATATAAAATAAACTTGTTTTCAGCTCGAGCCTAGCCCACAAACAAACTTTCTTCAAGAACACAGTTTTTCCAAAGTAACAAGAGAATTTTGAACCAATTTACAACGAGGAACATACCAGATCCGATCAGGCTCGTGGCCCGGGTGTGGGGTGTTTCATGCTCCCAGTCCTCGTCCTGCGCCATTGCCAGATCTGGCTTGACCATAGCCCCTTGGTGGTTATTGACCACCCTTCTACGGCTGGAAATCACCTTTGCCCTCAGCTCCCACCTGGTCTGGCCTTCTCGAGCACTCTCTAATCCTATGTTCCATAGATCCACAGCCTAAACATGCTCACATCCTCCTCCAACATTCACCCAGATGCCTTTTTCCACACCCCGCACAAAGTGGTATTCCGTTATTAGCAACAGCAACAGGAGCCCCAGCTCTAACCGGCCCATTCACTCTGGCCCTCCTCATGGGCCTCTCTTCGGCTCCCATAGGTTCTACATTTCGCTTGTTCTTGCCCTTCTCCTTTTCTCGGTTGAGACACTCCGTGGGCTTTACTTCCTCCGCTATCTTTGCTTTCTCCACCAAAACCTCAAAATCCCACTCTCCCTATAGGGCTATAAGTACCCTAAGGTTGTCTCTTAACCCATCCTCAAACCGTACGCATCTCTCATTTTTTATTGCGACTATTCCTTTGGCATATCGACTAAGGTGTAGAAACTCAGCCTCGTACTCTACTACCAACTTATCTCCCTGAATCAGACTTAAAAACTCCTTCCTTTGGGCGTCCACATATGCTGCTCCAATATACTTCCCCTGGAAAGTCGACTTGAAGAACTCCCAGGTGATCTGCTCTAGTTGGTTGCCTTCTCTTACGGTCAACCACCACTGATAAGCTTCTTCCCTAAGTAGGGATATCGCCCTCTCAACTTTTGTTCCGTCATGCAATCTAGGTCGTCCATTATTCTTTTTGCAGCTTCCAAATAGTACTCCGCCACATTCGGGGCCACCCCAACTATTCTTTTGAAAATCTCTGTCACGTTAGCTCAGAGTTGCTCCACGATCGACCCACAACTTCTCGTACCATTGTTGGGCCCAGCGTCCCTTGCTACGATCCTTAACATGACCTACGATATTGCATCTTCCGTAGTGGCAACCCGTTTATATGGTCCCGTTTCAGCTACTGGTGAGGTCAGAGCTTCCCCTACTCCAACGTTAGGCATATAGCCCGACACCGATGACCCAGCCCTAACATTGCACAGCCTCTGCCGCAGACTCTTACAGCTCTTCTAGCACTCATCGTTGCGTATTTATGAATTAAAATTTTTATGAAATTAGTTCGTAATTCCAATGATTAAAACGCATGTCTTATGTAAGTAACAAATTTTTTTAAAGTTATTACGCGGTCGAGAATCCACTACAGGCTTAAGTTTCTTACGGGCTTTAGCCTCTAAAAACCTATTTTTAAGTAGCCCATTATCTATACAGTTCAGTAATTTAAACAAATGTAGTACAGAAAACTTACTTGGCTCGACGTTGAGGGCTCGATGAACCACACTTTAAGAATCCTACAAAAAAACTTTTTAAAACCCAAAATTTAATGCCCATTTCATAGCTCGAGCTTTGCAACCGGGCTCTGATACCACTAAATGTCACAACCCCAAATCTGACCCAGATGTTATGGTCGAATCTAGGAATGTCACATCAAAGGCACAATTTCAAACAATTTTGCTAAGTTGAAATTTAAGGCCTAAAAGCCCAAAATCCTTGAATCTTGTTAAGTAGTGATAAAAGCCCAGTTAATTATTTTAGGTATTCCGAAAGCCATGTTTAAACATAAAAAATTACTCAGGTTTAATAATTAAGTAAACAGTTGAAACAACAAAACTCAAAATCCAAAGTCAAAAAGGAGTACAAGGCCTTATTACATCCAATGAAAATAAAGCAATTAAAATCATGTCTTTTGAAACAAATAAATAAAACTTCTAAATATCTTGTAGTTGGCCATCTCCGAGTCCCCTCCCACGTCGAGCCGTTTACTGAGGATCACCTGCAACGTTTAATAAAAAGGGTGTGTGTTTCGAAACTCGGTGTGTACGACCCTTGGCAATAAAATCAACATGCAAATATTACATTGGGCCTAAGCCCTATCAAAATCAATGGTCTTGGGCCTTAGCCCACAATGACCTCATACCACATCAGAGTCACATGAATGTAATGCACCCATCCCGAATCCAACCCTGCACACTATTTCCCTTCCAACCCTACACACATGTGGGGATATAACTCACCCATCCCTACACACCAAAAGTAGCACCAACAATGGCACTACTCAAACGTTGCAGCAAAACTGCTATAATGGGCTTAAAGCCACCGATGGATCCACGGTCGTCAAGTGACTATGCGATCCTTAAATCTTCCTCCGTATCATCAAAACCCACCCAAATGCAACATATATTTCATGAATGCAACATACACAATTTCACACATTAAGCCCTTAGAGGTATTTTAGTCATTTCAATACCCATGGGTATTTTCATAATTTTACCCTATAGGGGTATTTAGGTAATTTTGCAAAATAGGGTATTTTTGAAATTTTTTTAAATCAGGGATATTTTGGTAATTCTACAAATTAAGGGTATTCTGGTAATTTTACAAATCAGGGGTATTTTAGTAATTTTGCAAATCTAAGGATATTTTGGTAATTTTCAAACTAAGGGTATTTTGGTAATTTTCAAACTAAGGGTATTTTGGTAATTTCCAAATCAGGGGTATTTTGGTTCCTCTCGGGTTTTAGTTATGAACTTTGGCCCATTAACAAGTCCTCGCGGCTAAAGTGAATAGACACTACTCACCAGGTAGGGTTCCAGAGAAGAAGGTAGGCCACTAGGACCGCTTAAGTACCAAGCTCTCCCTAGATCCAATCCTAGACATGCATATGTTCGTTGCCACACTCTAACCCAGTGACTTGTCTACGGACATGTTTAATTATAAGATTAAGTCTTATGCGGTTTAAGAGTTGTTCAGAACTAGACCTGAAGTCCATTAAACCCTAGCATACTTTTCTACGTCCCCATAAAGCCCAAATGATATACTTACGGCGCATTAGGCCCAAATCTCATCCATATAGACTGTTAGACCCAAAAAAATTTCGGATCATGTAACATGCATGGCTAACTCAATTCGTATGACCAACCAAACAAGTTCATCAAACTTAGCCTCATGGCCCACCGGACCCATTTAGCGCCACTTTCGGCTTTCTAACTTTCCAGCATTGCCAATATCGTGTGTGTAGTGTTTGTACACACCTGGTTACTGCGACGTGCTATACTATCCTTAGCCCTGAACCTACAACCAACCAACCTTCAATCAATCACTAAATCAAGACATTTACCAAAAGCCAAAACCTTACCATAACCTTGCTGTGTGCCACCGGGTTCTAATAGCCCTTTCTTAGCTACTAATGAGGAGTATCCCCTAGATCTGCACTCACACGTACACCGTCGAAATCCAAGACTCATAATCCACACAAGTCAGCCCTATAGATCATACACACATTCGGCCCTTGAGTTAAACCACAATCGAGTTGAGTACACTTACCCTTTGTAACACTCCAAACCCGGTCAAAACATTATGACCAGATCTGGTGTGTCACAGGGAAAAGTTGTAGAAACGACTTTTGAAATCTTAGGAAAGTACCACAAGTTCAAAACTTTTCGTTTTAAGTGATATTTTGGAAACAGCGATTTGTAGTTTAAGGAAAATTTTTCGAGTTGAGTTAATCAAATATTTGTTATCTTTTTTGGTATTCGAAAGAAAACGGTTGTTTATTTTCTTATGTTTTGAAAACTTCATATTAATTTTCATGTTAAAATAAATGTTAACGTCACATCAAAAAAAAAAAACCAAATCTTAAGTTAAGAAGGCCTTATTACATAACAATATCCCCAATTAAAATAAATTATAGAAAGGAAATGAGTTTATGAAAAGGAAAGGTTTAATGGCCTCCATGAGTCCGCCTCGGCTCCCAGATCCACGATCAACTGATTACCTGCGAAGATAAACATTGGGGTGAGTCACCAAGACTTAGTGTGTAAATCCCCTATATCACAAAGACGGCTCATAGCCCACAGTCGCACTTTGGGCCTTAGCCCACTCAAGATGGCATACAAAAGATATGAATGCAATATGCCCCAGCCCAAACCTAGTTTTTCCATCCTCTACATGCCACCTGTACCAGCCCAAACACACCGTGGGGATTTCTACAATCAACCCTCCATCCGCTACACGCCTCATATGTGGCACCAAGCCACTGGTGACAGAGTCACTAATTATAGCACGTGGGGCCAACCCACTTGTGGTACCAAACTAGTGGTGACAATCCCTGAGAATCATATATGTGGGGCCAACCCACTGTGGTACCAAACTAGTGGGACAAGCCACAAAATCAAGATATATATATACGTGGTGTCAAACCACCGTGGTACCAAACCACTGAGACTTAGTCACTAGATTAAATATGTGGGGCCAACCCACTGTGGTACCAAACCACTGTGACAGTCTTTCATAACACTTCCCCTTTCGTATCATATCCCAAGCCCATGCATAAATTACATATCAGAATGAACGTAAACACACTCTCAAGTAAATTGATGAATTACAGTTTACATGTATATACTCATAAATAGAACGGTATAGTCACTTACCTGGTGTCACCAACTTTACCCTCAATGGCATTACGACTGTCTACGCAGTCACTTCGGCTTTCAGCCAATACAGTTAATAACATAATTTAATAACAGAGTGTGAAATTTACACACATGATAACACGTAATACTACGCTTTCTACGTTGACACTCTCATTAGTAGGGACGGCGGCTATTTGTCTATCCCACGCAGACGTCGGCTCCCTAGCACAGCTTGGTGAAAAATCCCAAACTGCCGACACAGCACGTTTCTTAAACTTTGGAGCCAAAAGTAAGGGTTCGCTCCCTTCCTTGGATTGACTAGCAGTTGGATCCATGAAGAGACTTGATCAAGAAAAAGGGTTAAGGCTTTAAAAGAAAGTAGAGAAAATAAGAACTCAAAATGATGCAGTCCCTTACCTTGATTAATAGGAGCCGAATGTTAGCAGAGTCGGCTTAAGAACCCGATTGAACTCCTAAACGAACCCTGTTGAACCGATTCTTAGAGATAGAATAAAAGAAGTGACCTTTCGGCCCACCAAATCAATGAAGAATTCCCTTACCACCTATACGGCCAATCAACTACTTACCAAAATCTTCTCGAAAGTAGGCCACACAAAGTAGGCCACCAAAACCTTCTTTACCAGTTCAAACTCCCCAAATCCCTCCTGGCCATGCATTCAAATTGTTTGACTCATTCAACTCTCACTCTTGAAGAGTCCATGCTGAAACCATCATCCCTCCATTCAAATGCCAAAAGAATTCCAAAATGCAATACATGCGACTCGAACTCCTTCCCTCAGTTGCCTCCTTGCTGATGCCACTTCCCTTGCTCCCTAAGTGGCGTCACTTGCCACTCCACCCCATCTCTTCTTATGTCACAAAACACAATTGAATACTCTTAAGGCCTGCCTCTGCTAGCTCTCCCCTAAAATTGCTTAAAACAAAAATTTTGCCAAGGCCCTGGCTTAACCCCGGGCCTTCCCAGAACCCCCCAACGCACCAAATTAACATGCAGAACAATCCAACACACAAAAACACAAAAATGCATAACCCCTAATTTAGGATGTTTCACCCTTGCTAACGATTCTACCACGCTTGCGATCTTTGAACCTTATCCTTGTTATCACAGAGTTAACGACAGGAGAGTTAGATAGCCTTTTGGCTTTTAGAAAAACATACAAGAGAGGTTAACTGAATACTTACTAAATCAACTTTTGATCTTACAGCCTAAATTTGGCTTTTAACCTTGACTGATAGTAGATAATAATCAATTTGTGATGGAGGAAAACAACAAGGGTTTGGCACAAATAGGAATTTTGGCAAGGAAGGCTAATGGTAATTTGACAATAGGAGAGTTTGGCTATGAGAGAATTCGGCAAAAAGAATTCGGCTATAGGAGATTTCGGCAATAGGGAGAATTCGACTATAGGAAAACCGATTAAGGGGGAAAAGTAAAACTAATGAAAGCTCAAAGAACATTTCAAAGCATTCGGCCCTCTCCTTTTGCTTAGCAAGGTGATATTGAGAGTTTCAACATTGATATGAATGATTGTCTCTGGTTTTGTAGTTGGATCTGTGTTCCTAAAAATGCTGAACTGAAGAGAATGATTTTGTGTAAGGCTCACAATGGTCCTTTTGCTTTGCACCCTGGTAGTGCGAAAATGTAATGTGACTTACGTGAATACTACTGGGCTAGAATGAAAAGAGAAATTATGGAGTATGTCGCAAGTGCCTGACCTATCAGCAAGTAAAACTCGAACACCAGGTTCCCACCGGGCTGTTTCTGCCCATCTCATTTCCAAAATGGAAATGGGAACAAATTGCCATGGATTTTGTAGTTAGTTCACCATTATCACTAAGCAAAAGAAATGCAATCTGGGTGATAACGGATTTATTGATGAAGTTTGCTCATTTTCTGGCTTTGAGAATTGTTTGGTCACTCTCGAATCTAGCTGAAGTATATATTCATGAGATAATTAGACTTCAGGGTGTGCTTGTGTTCATTATCTCCGATTAAGATCCCTGATTCACCTAAAGATTTTGGAAGCAATGTCAAGAATCGTTGAGTATGAGGTTAAGTTTCAGGGTAGCTTTCCATCCTTAGTTTGATGGCCAATCAGAGCAAGTTATTGAGGTGCTGGAAAATATGTTGCAAGCCTATGTTATTATCTTGAATTTGGCAGGGAATGTTATTTATCGTTAGCTGAATTTGTATATAATAAAAATGTCCAGTCAAGCATTTAGATGGCTTCAGGTGAAACACTATATGGCTAATAGTGTAGAACACCCTTATGTTGGTTTGAATTGAGTGAGAAGAAAGTAATCAGGCCAAAATTGATTTAGGAAGCTTAAAATGTTGTAAAGTGATCAGAGGCAGATTGAAAGTAGCTTTTGATAGGCAAAAATTGTATGCCAATCTGAAATAGAAAGATTTTGAATATGGTGTTGGTGATAAGATATTCTTAAAGGTATCTCCGTGGAAAAAGATCATGGAAAATTGAGTCATAGATTTATCAGGCAGTATGAAATTTTAGAAACAGTTAGACTGGTTTCATATCGCCTAAACCTACCATTAAAATTACAAAAGATTCATGTAACACCCCTTACCCGTATTCAACACCGGAATAGCGTAAGAGGAGTTACCAGAATACATACACTTGTAAACGTATTAAACCGAATCATAAAATTTCATCCAAATTAAAAATTTTCAAATTTCTATCTTTGAGTCCCTAAATAGGGCCTACGAGGCCAAATACATACTTTGGAAGTGGCCCGGGTGTAACAGCCCAATTTTGGGTCTAGTCAGAATAGTGGTTTCGGGACCATAAATCTGACACAGTAAAGTTTATTTTTGTGATATTTTTATGGTCTACAATTTTATGGGATTGTTTTGTGCAAATTCCGTTAAAAAATTTTGACGTTTGGGCACTCAATTTAGTCAAAAGGACTAAATTGTAAAAAGTGTAAAAGTTGAATTCTACATGCTAAAGGTGTCCAATTGTTATGAAATTTTAAATTGGAGGTCCCTATATGGTAATTAGACCATTGGATAAGTTGGTGGACAAAAATGGACATGGTTAGGCATGTTTCCAAAGTTTTTTATTAAGGGTATTTTGGTCATTTAGTTATTAAAATGAATTAAAAACAAAATTAAAAGCCAATTTTTGTCCATCTTCAACCCCTTGGCCGAAATTCACATGAGGAAGACATAGCTAGGGTTTTTCAAGCTTCCAAGCTCGATTATAAGTCAGTTCTAACCCCGTTTTTAATGATTTTTACGTTTTTGAAATCCTTGTAACAAGATCTATCTATTTCTACCATTTATTTGAGATATTATGAAGGTCTAGGGTTTGACCCATGTTAGAATTTGTGTATTTTGATGTTTAATGGTAGATTATACATGTTTGATGTGTAAAAATGTCAAAAGGGGCTTATTTGTAAAAGTTATGAAATACATGTTAAAAATCTATTTTAATGGAAAATGTGGACTGTGATAAGCGAGAATAAAGTTTGGCTAGGCTTGGGTAACAAAGAAAATGGTTACATTTCATTTTACGAGCCTAGGGGCAAAATTGTAAATATGTGAGACTTTAAGGACAAAAATGTAATTTTTCCATAGTGTTATTTTTGGACTAATTGAATAATGTGAGTATTAAATGAGTTAAATGTGTTATTATAGATCAAGAAAGACAAGGAATTGACCTTGATCGGGGAAAAGAAAAGGTTGTGGACTAAATTGCAAATTCATCATATTTTGCACCGAGTAAGTTTGTATGTAAATAATACATCGTTTTTTATTTATGTTTTAATATTTTGTTATATTATATGAGATATTTTGTGTAATTATTTGATGTAAATTATGAATTGTGATTGATTATGGATGAATTGGTAAAATGTTGAAAAGTGAGAATTCCCGGTTGAACCTTCGGAATAGAAAAGATATGAATGAGGTAGCTAGGTCACATGTGTGGTATTAAGTGTAGGCCACTATGTGTACAAGAGAGCTACAAGATGGTTTTAGGTCACGTGTGTAGTACTAAGTGTAGGCTACTACGTGTACCAGACGGATAGGTCGCATGTGTAGTACTAAGTGCAGGCTACTATGCGTACCCGATAGCTTCGATCACATGTGTGGTACTAAGTGCATGCCATTTTGGTCACATGTGTGGTACTAAGTGCAGGCTACTATGTGCACCAGATAGCTTCGGCTACATGGGTTGTACTATGTGCAGGCCATCGTGTATCTGTTATTATTCCGATGAGTTCAATTGGAAATTGACTAAGTGAAAATACATGTGATCATGTAACGGCTAAGTGTAATTGAATATAAATATGTGATGAATAAGTGCAGGCATAAGTGTGAAAATTTGTGAACAATGTGCTTGATATCGAATCTTCGGTAAGATGAAATGGAGTAAGTGAAATTATGAAAGAGTAAATTTAGCAACAAAATAGATTTGGTATAACAACAGTTATGTGTCTTTGAAAAATCACCAAAAATGGTGGAAATTGAATTAGAAGTTGAATAAGATATGAAATTAAAGCATGTTTAGTATATTTCGCATAAAAGAAATGGTGTAAGCGAAAGTGAAATTACCGGACAGATCGGAAACTTACATAACATTTCATACATTACATTCATCATTAACAATCATAGTGTCCCTTAGATGAGTCATCGAGACCTAAACATGCATATAAACCGAGTTGGAACTAAACTGAAACATATACAGAATCTCATGGAAAAATTTAAACTTTTTTTTAAAATACAGGGAAGACACGCCCATGGGAGGAGACCGTGTGCCCTCCACGGCTTCTAGACACCCCCGTGTGTCCTTCTGTGTCTATATACTGACTATATCAACACGGTCACTAGGCACGCCCGTGTGCCCTGGCCGTGTGCTTCTAGGCCATATACTGACTTCCCCACCACGGCCACCAAGCATGCCCGTGTGACATGGCCGTGTGCTCTTAGCTAGCTACTAACTTGCACACCACGGCCAGCTGACACGCCCGTGTCGAGGCCGTGTACTACTAAGCTACATCTTGACAATTCACCCACGGTCTCCAGGCACGCCCGTGTGCCTCAACCGTGTGACATTATAGGCCATTTACAAGGCCAAAATGCCACCCATAAGGGACAAACCTACAAGCAACATATATCATCCCATTTCATGAACATATAGCAACCAAAAACATACTAATTTGCCCATTCAATCCATGCATTCAATTCCAATTCCAACCATGACAATTTCAAAGACTAAACTCATATCATCACAAGCATAATTCATTCATTTGCTTACTAAAAACTTGGCCATTTCAAATGCTTCCACCATACCAAGATATGTATCATATATCACATTCATATAAGCAAAGTTTCAACTCATAAATAGCCAAATCACATGGCTAAGTTCACCTAACAATTCATATCAAAGACTAGCCTATACATGCCATATCTAGCCATATACACTTTCAAATTGTACCAAAATAAGTTCAATAGTGTGATGACGATCCGTGACAGTCCCGAGCCTTCAGTAGCTTTGACGACCTATTAAAACAGAGAAAACGCACACAGAGTAAGCTTTCCAAAAGCTTAGTAAGTCAATATACAAACAAACTATGTAAAGCATGTAAACATATAACCATATTGGTACATTTCTTCTACAAGGAAAATTTCTCACATTTATACTTTAATTCATATTCTTGGCCAAATTGCTACATTTATCAATTCAAGAATCATATACACAAAGTTTTTCATATATGCTTTCATGTAACATATTTCCAATCCATTGTAGTAAAACACATAGTCACTTACCTTATATACACATTTGGTGTATAGTCAACGTACCTGAACCGGATATTCATTTACTTAATCTATCAAAGCTCAAATTTGTCATTCATATTTCCGACTTGCCCATTGAACCATAAGGAATCCAGTAAGATACTCAAAGGCTCAGAATAGTAGTACAATGCCATCGTCCCAGACGAGGTTTTACATGTACTTAGATATCGATGCCACTATCCCGGATAGGGTCTTACACGAATCAGAACGATGCCAATGTCCCAGACATGGTCTTATACGTAAAGATCATATTGATGCCAATGTCCCAGACATGGTCTTACACATAATCAGATATCGATGCCACTGTCACGGACAGGGTCTTACACGAATCTCAAATCAATGCCAACATCCCAGTCGTGGTCTTACATGATAAAAACAGAACAGATATCTATGACGTGACTTAACCAATCCTATCTATTCCTATGTTCGTACGGGGCTCCTCGGACTTAGTCACTATATCAGACTTATCTCGAAATTCAAATACATAACCTCTCATAAGCATTCATTATCATCATTAATCATATGAACATTTACAAATGCTTACATATAAATTTGTTTGTATAGTGACTTACCTCGGATTTGGTTTATCAGAATGAAAAATGCTACTCGGCTATTTTCACTTTCTCACGATCTAAGTCTGTTTTCTTCAGTTCTTGATCTAAACATATTCAGAATTAATCCTTTTATTCACTATTTCATTCAATTCAATCCATACACACATATTTTGAGCTATTTACAATTTAGCCCTCACATTTGCACGTTTTATCAATTTAGTCTATTTTTCACAAAACATCAAATTCACAAAATCCACCCATACACATGTTTGGCCGAATACATATACATCACATACAAACCCACATTTTTCATCAAATTTGCAATTTAGTCCCTTACTTCCCATTTTCTCAATTTAGCCCTATTTAGCTAAATTCATCAAAACTTCAAGAACAAAACTTGTTCATCTAGCTCATATCTTTCATTTAACACAAAAAATCATCAAAAAGCTTAAGAAATAATCAATGGCATATCACACAAACATCATCAATTCATTAAACTGAAACATGGGTTTGATAGCTCTCAAAGCAACGATTGCAAAAACGTAGAAATTATCAAAAACGGATCAAAAACTAACCTTGGATTTAAGCTTGTAATAGCCGAAAATTTGAAAGCTTTTATTCTTTCTTTTCTTTCTAAAATTTGGTGGAAAGATGAATGATTCATGCCCATTTTTCATGTTTTATTATGTTATAAACATAATATTTATCTATTTACTAAACTAACCTTTCATAATAATAAGAAACATATAAATAAATCAAGGATATAATTGACCTTTGTCCATCCACTATCCATAGATTGGCATATTTGCCTACTAAGGCCTCAAGCATTTAAAAGCCACAACAAATAGGTGCTTAAACAAATAGCAAGCAAATTTATATTTTATGCAAATAAATCCTTTTGTCAAATTAAACACTCAGACAAACAAATTAGCTTACGGAAATTTACTACCTGCTTAATCACATATCAATGGCACAGAAAATAATATTAAAATATTATACAAACTCGAATTTGTGGTCTCGAAACCACTGTTCCGACTACGGTATAAACCGGACTATTACAGAAAGAATTTCATATTCTGAGATATTTGAATTTTTGTGAGACAGGGTAAGAATGATTTCGAAATCCCCTATTCCGACTTTGGAAAATCACTAAAAATTTATAAAAATAATTATGGGAAAATCTTTAATGAGTCTATTTTCAAAAGAAAAAAGCAAGAATATCATTTGAATCCCTTACAAGGAGATAATTAATTTTTAGTGCAGAGGGGTAGGAACTGTCGGACAACGAAATAGGGGAGACTTTAAAGAATAAACTGTACTTATTGGATAAACCAAAAATTCTAAAAATTTTATGGTAATATGATAAATGAGTCTAGTTTTAGTGAAAATTAACAGATCTTAATTTGGAGTTCTTTACCTCGAGCTATAAATAATTTAGTGACTGTGACTCGAGTAGACAGCTTAAGATGAACATGAGTAAATGGTGGAACTATGTGTAATTATGATTGCATTATCTTGAGAACATATTATGAGGATTGTTAAAGGCATGTTAATAAATTTTTTATTATTTACATACTTACTTACTAAGCTATATGCTTACTCCCTTCTCTTTTCTCTTGTTTTATAGTATCACCAAGCTAGCTCGGGATTCGGATATCGTCGGAGATCCATCCACACTATAAACACTCTTTTGATATTTTTGAAATCAATATTTTGAATTATGGCATGTATAGAGGACTTGGTTATTTTGTTATGTATCATAATTGATTTGGCCTAAAATGTTGGCCTATGTTATTTGATAGTTCATTTTGTATAAGGCCATTAATGTTGGCTATTATTGATCAAGTTATATGTTTACGATGATACAATTTATGAAATGCATGACTAGGTTAAATGAGTGTGTGATGAAAATTGAAAAGTTTTAAATTTGAATGTAAATTTTGTCTCGGTTTTGTACGACTATATGTGTTATGTTTCGGTAATGCCTCGTACCCTGTTCCAGTGTCGAACACGGGTAAGGGGTGTTACACCGGGACTAAATCGAGAACTATGGAAAACATTAGAAATTTTTTTGAAAAACAGGGGCACATGCCTGTGTCCAAGGCGATGTCCTTCACACAGCCAAGATACACTCCCGTGTGTTAGGCAGTGCGGCATTTTGAATTTTCGAAAATCAAGTGCAAACTTCACACACCCTGGGCACATGGCCGTGTGGCCACAAGTAAGGCTATTTACCAAGCCCTTTGCCACCCCAAAACACTTATACAACTTTATCATCACACAACATGGTATTATTAAGCATTCAAACATCCACACTAAGACATCCACATACCATTTACAAACCATTCACATACTTAACCATCATGCATAATAACACACACATACTTAACCATTCAAATCATACAACTTACACAACCAATCACATTTACCACTCATAATTATCACACATTTACTCATCCAACACATGCAAGCATACACATCCTTGAAATGCATCATTATAGACTTATAACATAACAATTATTAGCCACATTAAACGGCATTATACGATAATAACCACCAAATAAAATAGGCCAACATTCTAGGCCAACTCATAATAACATATACACACATAATCAAGTCCCTATACATGCCATAGACTTATAAATACTTGAAGATCATTGATACAATACCATTCAATAACTTGTTAGTGTGATAGAATCTCCGACGACCTCCAACTCGAGCTAGCATCTGTGACACTATAGGAAAAAGAAAGGAAGGGGTGTAAGCTATATAGCTTAGTAAGTTAGCATGTAAATAATAAGCAATTAATTAATATGTTTTTACCAATCCTTACAATATGTTCTCAAGATAATACACTATATGTTCTCATATATTCTTACCGTAAAAGTTTCAGAATTTTTGGTATTAGCTAATAAGTACAGTTTATTCATTAAAGTCATCCATGTTCCACTATCTGACCCCTCTTTACTAAAAATTAATTATCTCCTCGTACGGGATTCGGATGATGTTTCTGTTTATTTCTTTTGAAAATAAACTCATTAAGGATTTTAATAATATAAATTATAACACATAATTATTTTTATACAATTTTTAGTGATTTTCCAAATTTGGAATAAGGGATTCCAAAATCATTCTAACCTTGTCTCACAAAAATTCAAATATATTAGAATATGAAATTCTTTCGCTTACACCGTTTCTTTTATGCGAAAAATAGAATTAATAAGCTTTAATTTCATCTTATTAATCTTCTAATTCAATTTCTACCATTTTTGGTGATTTTTCAAAGGCACATAACTGCTGCTGTCCCAAAACTGTTTTATTGCAAATTTTACTCTTTCATAATTTCTTTGTATTAACTTTCATAGTAACAGTTACCCCATATCAAACTTACCAAAGTTCGATCACCTATCGAGCACATTACTCATAAATTTACACATACATGCACTTATTCATCACTTAGTCATATTCGTTTATACTTAGTCATTTCCCGTTGAACGCATCGAAATAATAACGGATACATAGAAATTTGCACATAAGTGTGACACTTGTAGCTAAAGATACTTCATATCACACTTTTCACATAGACTCGCTCTCGAGCTAATCACATTCACAAGCCTGTTCACACAAGCTGTCGGTCATACGTAACTACTCAGTACTGCTCACACAAGCTGTCAAGTATCCGTAACACATGCCGAATTACCCAGCTATTGGTATAACTTATAAGACCAGCACTCGTTTCACATAGTCACAATCTCGAGTTTGCTTACACAAGCTGTCGGTCATGATGAAACTACACAGTCCTGCTTACACAAGCTATCGAGTATCCGTAACACATGTCGGATAACTTAGCCACCGGTAGAACATACGGACTAGCACCCGGATCACTTATTTCACTTAGATTTCACATAGGTTTCTAGTGAACATGTCACTCGTATCCATTTTTATTCCTAAGGTTCAACTGCGAAATTTATCACTTGTCAATATTTTTTCAATTATATCAAATATTCAGCCACAATTCATACCGTTTATCAAAATATGAAAACATAAGTAAAAAATGATGCATTATTTACATATAAACTTACCTCGGTAGCACAATCGGTGAAAAGGACTTATTCTTCACATTCTTTGTTTTCCTCTCGGTCTAAGTCTGAATCTCATTTTCTTTGATCCATAATATCACATTTATTCTATTTATTAGTCACATTATTCAATGTGATCCCAAAATCATATTATAGCAAAATTATATTTTTGCCCCTAAAGTTTTACATATTTATACTTTTGCCCCTAGGCTCGTAAAGTGATTTTCATTCAATTTCTTTGTATTTTAAGCCTAGTCAAACCATTTTCATAACTACAACAGCCCACAATTTCCACTAATTCACACTTTTATGACAAATTTTATAACTTTTCCAAATTAGTCCTTTTTAGCATCTTTACCGAAAATCACTTAGTAAAAGTCATTTCTCTAACCATAAACATGCATAATCTGTAATGCCCCAAAAATATCAAAACCCCAATTTCTATGCACTGAAGTTAGTATGTATGTTTAGCACTTAGAATATTAATTTTAAGGTATTATCGAGATTATTTGCAGCCTTAGAGATAGGGGAGATGATAGGAAAAAAATTATTTTTTCTGGTTTCAGTGGACCCTAGTCTCATGCATTAGGCCTCTTAAGCATATTATGAGAAAATAGGACACAAATGGGCTTGTGGTCCAGTGGCAAGTGGCGTCACTTGGGAGCTATGAGGTGGCGTGGTTGTAAGCTGAAGAGGCCCATGGTTCGAGCAGTGGTAAGGTGTTTTGGAGTGTTATTCTGCATGGTGGATGGCCAGAGTTGTGGGGAATTAGAACTCTTTAGTTGGAGTGTTTTACTTGGTCTTGTGAGCTGATAGAGGAGGAAAATTCGGATGAGATGGAGGGATTATTAGAGAGAAAAGTTAAGACATGAGGAGTGTGGAAGTGATGGTGCCGAATGGGAATCTAGGGGAAGGGAATTTTGGTTGTTGGCTATAAGAGGAGGGTGCCGAATCCCTTTGTAAGGTTCTTGGAATTTTGTTTTCTCCCCCTTAGCCGAATTCTTCCAATTGCCAGAAAAAAAAAAACCCATCATCCCTTTGCCAAAATTTTAGTTTCCTCTCTAGCTAAATTCCCCATACCTTTTCTTCTTAAATCCCTTTTCTTGTTCACCTTTATTTCTAGCCGATCACTTCTCCTATTCCTCTCCCTAGTGGTGCCGAATTGTCTCTGTCACCATACTATCTCAAAAGCCAAATTTAATCCGTAGGATCAAAGGAGAATTTTGGTAAGTGCTTAGTTGATCTTTTTAGTGAGATTTGTTAAAAGCCAAAGGGCTATCTAACCCCTCCTTATCATTAACTTTGTATTAACAAGGGTGAGGCTCAACAATCGCAAGCGTGGTAGGTAAGGATCGTTAGCAAGGTGGTAAGTGTTCTCAACTCAGTTATGGTTTAGTGGATGGCTGAATGTAATATGGCTTATAGGGGTGACTTATGTGGAATACGAGTCACTTGATTTTGACGATATACATTTGGGTGCAGATCTAGAGAATATTCGCAAATAGTAGCAAAGGAAGGGCTACTAGAACATGTGGCACACGGTAAGGGTACGGTGAGGTTTCGATTTTTGATAAGTATGCGTTAAGCCTTGGTTAATCACTAGTGATGTCGATTGTAGGTTCGTGATTAAGGGGTTTGTAGCACGCGAGGTTACCAGGTGTGTACAAACACTATGCACACACAAAATAAGCAATGCTGAAAAGCCGAAAAGCCGAAAAGCCGAAAGTGGCTAAATGGGCCCGGTGGGCCTTGAGGCTAAGTTTGATGAAATGGATTAATTTGATTATATGAATTGGGTTAGGAATGCATGATACATGATCTGAATTTGTTTTAGGCCTAATGGGTCATATGACTGAGATTTGGGCCTAGTGGGCCGTACAAATGTGATGAGGCCATTTTGGGTTATATGAACGTGAGATGGGTTGATGGGCTTTATGGGGGACGTAGACTAGTATGCTAGGGTTTTATGGACTTTAGGCTTAGTACTGAACAACTCTTAAAGCATAAGACTTTATAATAATTAAACATTGTCTGTGGACAAGTCGCTAGGTTATAGTGTGGTAACGGGCATGTGCATGTTTAGGATTGGATCTAGGAGAGCTTGGTACTTAAGCAGCCCTAGCGGCCCACCTCCTCTTCTCTAGAATCCTACCTGGTGCATAGTGTCTGTGGGTCGAAGTTCATAACTAAAACCCGAGAGGGACCAAAACACCCCTGATCTGTGAATTTCCAAAATACCCTTAGATTTGTAAATTACCAAAATACCCTTATATTTGTAAAATTACTAAAATACACTTGATTTGAAAATAACCAAAATACTTATAGGTTGCAGAATTACCAAAAGATCCCTGATTTAAAAAATTCCCAAAGTACCTGTGTTTTGCAAAATTACCTAAATACCCCTATAGAGTAGATTTATGAAAATACCTTTGGGTTGTGAAATGACGAAAATACCCCTATGTGATGAGTATGAGTTTTGTGGCTGTTACTCATGTGCATGTTGCATTCATATGATATTCTGAGTAGGATGCATATGGGTGGGAATTATGGTACGGAGGAAGAATTGAGGATCGCATAGTCGGTTGATGACCATGGATCCACCGGTGGCTTTAAGCCCATTATATGTTAGTAGCTTTGCTGCAATGTTGAGAAGTGCCACTGTGAGTGCTACCTTTGGTGTGTAGAGGATGGGTTGGTCGATTTAGAAATCCCCATAGGTGTGTAGGGTTGGAAGGGAAATGGTGTGTAGTGGATGGATTTTTAGGGAGGGTTTTGCATTATCTTGTTTTGCGTATGATATGATATGATATGATGTGTTATGAGAACATTATGGGCCAAGGCCCAAGACCACCGATTTTGATAGGGCTTAGGCCCAATGTGAATATTTGTATGATGATTTTATTATCAGGGGTTGTACACACTGAGTTTCGAAACTCACACCCTATATTTAATGTTTCAGGTGATCCTCAATAGAAGGCTCGACGTGGGAGAGGACTCGGAGATGGCTACACTACGAGATGTCTAAATTGTGTTTTTTTTTTGTTTTTTTTGTTTTCTTTAAAAAAACACGGTTTTAATTGTTTTATTTTAGTTGGATGTAATAAGGCATTGTACTCCGATTTGATTTTAGATATTGGGTTTGTTGTTTTCAACTCCTTACCTAACCTAAGTTAATTCTGTATGTTTAAACGGGTTTCTAAAATGCTTAAATAATGAATGAACAGGCTTTTGTCATTTATTAACAAGACTCAAGGATTTTGGGCTTTTGTGCCTTAAATGGTTAATTAGTAAAATTGTTTTGAAGTGTGCCTTTAATGTGACATTTCGAATTCGGGCCTAACTTCTAGGTCGGGTTTGGGGTGTTACATAATCTACCTTTAAACATAAGAATACACACATATTCATCATGGGTCAAAACCCTAGACTTCAACCATATCTCCAAATATTGGTTGAAATAAATAGATCTTGTTACGAGGATTTCAAAAACGTAAAAATCATTAAAAATAGGGCTAGAACGGACTTACAATCGAGCTTGGAAGCTTGAAAAACCCTAACCATGGTTATCCCTTGTGAAATTCGGCCATGGGGTTGAAGACGGACAAAAATTGGCTTTTAATTTTGATTTTAATTCATTTTAATTACTAAATGACCAAAATGCCCCTAACTTAAAAATATTCTATTTCACCTATTTCATGTCCATTTTTGTCCAAAAAACTAACCGATGGTCTAATTATCATTTAAGGACCTCATTTAAAATTTCATAACAATTGGACACCTCTAACATGTAGAACTCAACTTTTGCACTTTTTACAATTTAGTCCTTTTGACTAAATTGAGTGCACAAACGTCAAAATTTTCGAACGAAATTTCCACGAAATCATTTTGTGAAATCGTAGACCATAAAATGTAATAAAAATAATTTTTTTCCTCGTTGGATTTGTGGTCCTGAAACCACTGTTCCGACTAGGCCCAAAATCAGGCTGTTACAACTCTCCCCCTCTTAGGGATTTTTTTCCCTGAAAATCTTACCAGAAGAAATTTCTTTCAACTCTCATGAATCACTTTCACTAATTTCCCTGAATCGCATATCATATCAACCTCGTATATCTCTTTCTAATCACCTTGAACTTTAACACATAGTGTCGGAGCATATCGTCAAAGTTTTAAATTACTCTAACAGACTTACCATCGATTTACAAGTGTATTACTGATATACCATAATTTACACATATTTTAACCCTATGCTTGGCTTAATTTTGGATGATTTTCCATTGGATTTTTTTGAATCCGATACTCCTAATCTCTTAATTTCATGTTTTATACTCAGGAGAGCTTAAGAAATCAAAAAGAACGAGAAACGGGCCAAAAAGGGGCAAAATGGGCATACTTAGGAAATCACACGGCCTGGACCATCGACCACAGGCAGATTACACGACCGTGGGTGGCGAGCAGAATTGACCACGGCCGAAGGAGTCCACCACGGGTGTGTCACACGGGCGTGTCTCTACCGTCCCTAGGTTTAATTCTATTCAGAAAAGGTTACCTATGGGCCAAGAAAGGCATCTCAAAGCCTATAAAAACACCCTAGGGGGCAACCTAAAAGAGAGGGTCAACAAGACGTCGAATAGGCATCGAGTAGAAGGAGAAAATACTCCAAGACAGCCCTTGGGACAGCTTAGGAGAAGGATCTCCATCAAGACTGAGGATTCCCCATCAAGTTCTTTAGAAGTTTTTGGGTTTTTCTTATGTTTTGTTGTTTTCCCTATTCTAATATGTTTCCCTCTATTAGTATGAACTAAATCCCTTAAATACCTAAGGGGATGAAACCTAAGACGAATGTTACTATTATTTGATTTATGAGATAAATACTTGTGCTTATTCTTAATTGTGAGTTCTTATTCTTGTTTGATAATTTAGGTTATTGATTCAAGTCGAATGCGCTTATTCAGTGGAGCAAAAGTCCCTGTCTAAGAGTAGATCAACACAATTAAGCGGAGTTGATTGCAACCCTAGAAATAGGGTGACGAAAATCTGTCAGATTAGGGTCAAACCTAATAAGGGGATCCATAGATCGAGTTAATGCGACAATAGGGGTTTTAATTAGAAAGAGATTTTAATAGAGTCAGTTGGTTTTATTCTTGAAAGAGATATTAACATAAATTAGAGATTTCTACGGATTAAGTCGTGAATAAATCGCATGAATCGAAAGTAATAAGTGAAGTCTAGGTGGATTCTTCCTTAGGTATTGTCTATCTCATATAAGTTGTCCAAAAGTATTTTCCCAATTCACTCTCTGTCATGTTCATAGTCATTTAGTTAGTTAAATTAGTTAGTTAATTTTAGATTAAAAACAAATTCCCTTTAATTATTAGTCTAGATAATAAAAAGATAGTTATTACTAGATACTTGGTCCTTGAGGATACAATATTCCGGACTTAACATAACTATATTACTGTTTGATAGGTGCGCTTGCCTTTGTCGAAATAATAGTTAATTTCAAGCTTCATCAATTACCGTGCCAAGATGCAACTGCGTATTCATATTTTTCTATAGCTTTTTCCATAATTGGGATATAACCCTCGAATCTCAATCCAAAATAATGGGGACTGGCACTCTATGAGAGCTAACAACCTCAGAAACATATAACTCGGTCGATCTGTCAAATGAGAAACCCGATCCCCAAAACATCTATTTCAAATAACTGCACATTTTGATTACTCCCAGAATGAACTAACGAGCTGCTACTGAGCTTCGTACAAAAATTTCCTGCATAAGCTCTGAATTCATATGCACACAATCTCTATCTCAGAACAATAACATCAATCATCAGGTCAGACCTGAAATTCCGAATCAAAAATTGACTCATACTGAACTCGTTTAGCTTACCATTCATTAACACATTTTTGAGATTCTCAATCTTGCAATGAAAACATCGCTTTAGCTTTTAATCTAACTAAAATTGGATCATCATCATCAATTAAGATCAATCGTGTAACCCAATCACAAAATAAACAAGGTTTTTTTTTTCATTCAGCATTTGTAACTATATTTGTTTCCCAGAGATTAATCAATAACCACTCGCGATCTTTCAATGGCTCAAGTCTTTAACATTATCTTAACTTCAGGTCTTTCTATGACATTCGATACTTTAATTCTTGAAATCAGGGAACATGAGACACCTTTCATCGAATAAATGATATCACCAAATTCTCAATACGGACATAAAAGTGACCGTCTCTAACTCACTGGTCGAACAATTCTTTTTAATGTGACATTAACCATCTGAAAACATGAACCATCACTTTACATTCTAGTAATAAAACACATCCCAATCCGTTCAATAGTGCATCACTGAAAACTCATAAATTCATTACTCAGTTCAAACTGAATTCAGAACTAGAGCTTTGGTTAATAATATCTTCAACTGTTTTCAACTTTGCTAACATGGACAAACCATCCAAATTTTCATAAATGTGATAACCATATCATTCAGAACAACTTTAACTCATAATAACATCATCAGATTAGAACAAATCTAATAGGTGTATTTCAGTATCATACTCCCTAGAATATCAATCCTTCATTCAGACTGTCCATCAATATACTCGTGAATGCACAAAATTAATTACCATAACTGAGGATACTTTTAACTACATGTAACTCAAATCACATTTCAACTGACCAGCTCACTCTGATAAAAACAACCGAGTCGATTTCGACTATCGAATAATAATATAACAAAATGCTCCTTTCTTCATGCTATTAAAACAACTCAAACACACAATCTTTCAAAATTCTCTTATCATGCCATCAAAGGCCTTTACAATCACATTAGCTCTAAGAAACAAAGATATCCCGATTGAATGTATTGACTTTAATTAACTTACCCGAGAAAATAAGTCCATCTACAAATTGAAGCTTGTGATTTCATTACTTATACATTTACCGATGTCAATTCCTTACACGAAAATTAGAGAAATCCAGTTACTAGAATCACCACGTTTCTATGATCGAACTAGAAGCATAATCATAATAGACATAGTTATCAAAAGCTGAAGAACACACTTTAAAGATAAGCCATGATTAATAATTTATGAAGTATGAATGATAGGAAAACCAAGATAAGGAAATTCAAGATACAATACCATACCAGAAATCCGAGAACATAACTCATAAGAAAATAAAAAAGATACCGATGATTCCTCAGAGAAAGCCAGAAGAAAAATACTGTTTACCGAATCTAGACTTCCATCATAACAAAGATAATATATTTCCAAATATTTATATATAAGACAGAATAATATCCAGTAAAAATGGAAGAATAGTCCAAAATAATTTTTTACCATCGACTTTATTCCAACATAATAGAATAGAATTTTGAAGAGATAAAGAAATACCGATCATAAACCAACCTGACCAATAGGGATTTCATCTAACATCATAGTTAGCTAGCATTCTCATAACATAAGAACTCCATAAGAATTGAACAATCATACACATATCTCTGAGGATAAAAGAATATATATAGAATACACAGAAAGATCATCATATTCATCTCAACTATAACTATCACACATAGACATCTTTACTACTCAATTATTATTTCTCTGACTAATTCTGCCATCATGTACCCTGCATCATTCCATTCACTAACGAAAACCAATTCAAGAAGAATCTCAGCAAACACATACTTTAGACTTCATACTCAATTGAGTCGAATAGTCGAGACTAGCTTCTTCTTTATCCGTGACATTGCATAATTTGTGTAATCTTTAAAATAATCTGATATTTCTTCTAAAACTGAGTTCATTTGTCACACTATACTCAACTCTATTTGCATTACTAATTATTTCACCACTGAACTCTTTAGATTCCCACTTATGAAGTTATGCAACATAATTCTCGCGAACTTTCATCATAAAGCAACACTGGTAAGGGGGTGAGGACGTAAAGCCTCTAACTTGACTATCATAAATACACACATATGACTCAGCATTCATCATCAACGTAATATCATCATAATCACATAATTCACTCTAAGCAAATTTTCATACTTAGTTATGTTACATGAACTTTTCGATTATATTATTCAAACAAGTGTACTTAAACATACATTCCATGAATTTTGAGTAATTTTACTCATAGCACTCACTTAATCAAGCATGTTAGGCACATAACATCATATGAATACCAACATACTCGGATGAGCTTATCACAACATAGACTTTCATTTCATTTCACTTTTTCACATTTCCCAACTTATGGTTATCTCATTTCGCACATTAACACATGCATATCATGAACTTCTATTCATACCTTTCCACATTTCAACACATCATAAGCACATTTCAATCATATCAATATCATTTTTAGCATTATCGGCAATAGCTCGGTTGTAAGTCATCTCTATCTTAACAAAAAAATTTTGTTAGAGTCGGGAGATATCACACTATCACGGTTTACATATGGAATGTATAGCTAGACTCTTGCACACACTATGTTAGTCCAAGAATCGACTAAACCATAGCTCTGATACCACTAAATTTAATACCCTTTACCAGTATTCAACGTCGAAATAGGGTACGAGGCATTACCAGAACACATACACTTGTAAACGTATTAAAACGAGTCATAAAATTTTATCCAAATTAAAATTTTCAAATTTTTATCTTTGAGTCCCTAAATAGGGCCTACGAGGCCCAATACATACTATGGAAGTGGTCCGGGACTAAATCGAGAATTTTGAAAAACATTAGAAAATTTCTTGAAAAACAAGGGCACACGCCCGTGTCCAAGGCCATGTCCTTCACACAACCGAGAAACACGCCCGTGTGTTAGGCCGTGTGGTGTTTTGAATTTCTGAAAATCAAGTGCAGACTTCACACACCCTGGGCAGATGGCCATGTGGCCACAAGTAAGGCTATTTACCAAGCCCTTTGCCACCCCAAAACACTTATACACTTATACAAATTTATCATCACACAACATGGTATTATTAAGCATTCAAACATCCACACTAAGACATCCACATACCATTTACAAACCACATTCATCATGCATAATCACACACACACACTTAACCATTCACAACATGCAACTTACACAACCAATCACATTTACCACTCATAATTATCACACATTTACTCATCCAACACATGCAAGCATACACATCCTTGAAATGCATCATTTTGGACTTATAACATAATAATTATTAGCCACATTAAACGGCCTTATACAACAATAACCATCAAATAGCATAGGCCAACATTCTAGGCCAACTCATAATAACATATACACACATAATCAAGTCCCTATACATGCCATAGACTTAAAAATACTTGAAGATCATTGATACAATACCAATCAATAACTTGTTAGAGTGATAGAATCTCCGATGACCTCCAACTCGAGCTAGCATCTGTGACACTATAGGAAAAAGAAAGGAAAGGGTGTAAGATATATAGCTTAGTAAGTTAGGATGTAAATAATAAACAATTAATTAATATGGTTTTACCAATCCTCACAATATGTTCTCAAGACAATACAATCATAATTGCACATAGTTCCACTATTTATTCACATCCATCTCAAGTTGTCTACTCGAGTCACAGTCACTAAATTATTTATATCTTGAGCTAAGAAACTCCTAATTAAGATCTGCTAATTTTCCCTAAAACTAAACTCACATATATTCTTACCATAAAAGTTTTAGAATTTTTGGTTTAGCCAATAAGTATAGTTTATTCATTAAATTCATCCCTGTTTCGTTGTCTGACAGTTCTGATCCCTCTTCACTAAAAATTAATTATCTCCTCGTATGGGATTCGAATGATATTGCTATTGGTTTTTTTTTTTTTGAAAATAGACTCATTAAGTATTTTAATCATATAAATTATAACCCATAATTATTTTTATATAATATTTAGTGATTTTCCAAAGTTAGAATAAGGGATTCTGAAATCATTCTAACCCTGTCTCACAAAAATTCAAATATCTCAGAATATGAAATTCTTTCGCTTACACCGTTTCTTTTATGCAAAAATAGACTAAATAAGCTTTAATTTCATATCTTATTAAACTTCTAATTAAATTTCCACCATTTTTGGTGATTTTTCAAAGGCACATAACTATTGCTGTCCCAAAACTGTTTTATTACAAAATTTACTCTTTCATAATTTCTTTGTATTAACTTTCATATTAACAGTTACCCCATATCAAACTTACCAAAGTTCGATCACCTATCGAGTACATTGCTTATAAGTTTACACACACATACCTGTACTTATTCATCACTTAATCATATTCGTTTATACTTAGTCATTTCCCGTTGAATGCATCGGAATAATAACGAATACACAAAAATTTTCACATAAAGCCACACTTGTAGCTAAAGATACTTTATAGCTCTCGAGCTAATCACATTCACGGGTCTACTCACACAAGATGTCGGTCATACGTAACTACTCAGTGCTGCTCACAGAAGCTGTCAGGTATCTACAACACATGTGGGATTTCCTAGCCACTGGTAGAACTTATAAGACCAGTACTCATTTCACATAGTCACAATCTCGGGTCTGCTCACACAAGCTATCGGTCATGACGAAACTACACGGTGTTGCTTACACAAGCTGTCGAGTATCCGTAACACATGCCATATAACTCAGCCACCGGTAGAACGTACGGACTATGTAACATCCTGGAAAGGGTCTATGCATTTTCGGTTTAATTGTACGAAGTGACATGTTTTATGTACTAAGAATAAATTTTGAATATTTTTGGAAACCCTAAAATGAATGAAAATGATTTGAAATGAACATTTTGGAAACCTAAAAATGTATGGACATGATTTAGAAATGATTCAAAAGAGGAAAGTGAACATTTCTGGAAACTTGGAAATGTAAGGAAATGTCAAGTTTACAGAGCCGAACGAAAATTTTTGGAAACTTAGAAATGACTTAGAAATGTCGAGTTTTAAAGTTTAAAAGAGGAAATTAAGGCAAGGTGGCCTTAAAAGAAAAAGTTGGTGAAATTTGACACACAAACAGGCTTGGAAAAGTGGCCTGAAGATGTCACTTAGGGCCTATGGAAATGGCGCCACATGCAAGGTGATGGGCCTGAGTTCGCGTCACTTGGGAAGTAAATAAAGGAAGTTTTATTTTTGCTTCCGGCTGAGGTGGACGGCACAAGCCTTCTAGAAAGGAGGAGTTTTATTCTCTTTAATATTCGATTAATAAGGTGATAAATAAGGGATTTAATTTGGATTATTTTTGAAGAGATAATAAAGGATTATTCTCTAATTATTTTAAATTAAGGAGATAAAGCTATCAAATAAAGAAGAGTGGTGGCCAAGTAAGGGATTCTGAGTAGTAGTTTCGGCTATAAAAGGAAGAGAATAGGGCTACTCATCAATTTTTCTTACTCCTCTTCTCTCTGCCGAATTTCTGAGTGCTCTCTTCTCTTCTCTTCTCTTTTTCTTTTGTCAAGCCTAATCTATAGTCCACCATTGTCAAAATTCTCAAGTTTTCTTTTCTTCCTATTTCTTCTTACCAATCCATTCAAAAGCCGAATCTTGGAAGGGCTTCAAGCATAGGTGCTGTTGATTTCTTCAAAGGTAAGAACAAGTTTGATTTCCATTCTTTTCTTTTAGATTAGCCGAGAGATAATCTAACCCCATACCTATTATGGTTGCCGAATATGGAAGGATCTTTCGGGATTATCAGAGTAGTCGACTAAAAGGAGGAGTAATCGGGATTTCTAAGATTAAGGTAAGCCATGTGAATATTCGGTCAAAGGACTTGGTTTATGTTTCGATGATTAATATTAAGTCTAACATAAGGTTTTAGGGATTTCGACATTCCTAGGGAAACAAGGAACAGTTTCGGGATTTGTTGGTGTTCCAATCGGCAACAAGGTAAGAATACTAATCCTACTAGGATTTGGAATTTTGGCCGAATGGCTTTTTATTAAGGTAATAAGTGATAAATCAATGTAGGGATTAAGGATCTAAGCATTAGATCAAGCTTTTCAGGATCTCAAGGAAATTTTAAGCGAATCAGATGTGTACCCCACACTACTTCATAATACGTTTTATGGCATGTTTCATTAAAATATGTGACATTAAGAATATGAAAGTGGCTAAGGTATCATGTTATGGTACTAAGTACTCAGGTACGTTTCCTACTCCTACTAGGAATATGAAAAATGTTATTAGTAACATGAAAATATGATAAGAATATGAACTCTGGCATATTTATGCATATTATTATTATATGGGGCATATGGGTTTGTTTGAAAGGGGAAGTGAATGTGGTGACCTAAGACCACGAACACGATGACCTAAGACCGTGATATCTGAAAGTGGTGACCTAAGACCACAGTAATCTGAAAGTGGTGACCTAAGGCCACAGTAATCTGAACGTGGTGACCTAAGACCACAATTTGGTGTGTAGCGGAAGGAGGGTCGACTTAGTAGTCCCCACGGTGTGACTGGCAGGTACGGGGGTGTGTAGCAGATGGACAATTAGGTTTGGGTTGGGAATACATCATAACTTGTATTCATTGTTCTAAATGTGTAACTCTTGTATGCCTAATTCTATTATGATTTAGTGTCGTGTACACATTGAGTCTGTTTGACTCACCCCGTTGTGGGACCATGTTTCAGGTGATGAGCAATGATGGACCGGGACGGCAAAACTTGTGGTGGCCATGCTCAACATGAAGTTTTTATTTTTATGGACTATTAATTTTTAAGTACTCCGAATTATTTGAATTTATTTGATGTAATAAGGCCATAAGGCCATAGTGCACTATTTTATTTCTGTTTATTGTTTAACTACGTTACAAACTTTATTAAGCTAAAGTTTTAAGAAATTTATTTTAAATGTACTCTAAATGTTTTATTCTTAAAATTATAAAGGGTTTCCAATATAAAAAAATGAATTCGTTTTCATCATAAGCCCAACCCAAACAATATTTTTTTTTTAATCACACAAGTTTTCCCTAAGAAACAAAAGAACTTTGAACCGGTTTACTTAAAGAACATACCAAATCTGGTCAAAGCTCGTGGGCCGGGTTTGGGGTGTTTCAGACTAGCACCCGGATCACTTATTTCACTTAGATTTCACATAGATTTCTAGTGAACATGTCACTTGTATCCATTTTTATTCCTAAGGGTCAGCCGGGAAATTTCTCACTTGTCGATATTTTGTCAATTACATCAAATGTTGAGCCACAATTCATATCATTTATCAAAATATGAAAACGTAAGTAAAAACAATGCATTATTTACATACAAACTTACCTTGGTAGCACAATCGGTGAAAAAGACTTATTCGTCATCTTTTTTGTTTTCTCCCGTTCTAAGTCTGAATCTCGTTTTATTTGATCTATAATATCACATTTAGTCTTTTTATTAGTCACATTATTCGATGTGATCCAAAAATCATATTATAGCAAAATTATGTTTTTGCCTCTAAAGTTTCACATATTTACTCTTTTGTCCCTAGGCTCGTAAAATGATTTTCATTCAATTTCTTTGTATTTTAAGCCTACCCGAACCATTTTCATAACTACAACAGCCTACAATTTTCACACTTTTATGACAAATGTTATAACTTTTCCAAATTAGTCCTTTTTAGCATCTTTACCGAAAATCACTTAGTAAAAGTCAATTCTCTAACCATAAACATGCATAATCTACCTTTAAACATCAAAATATACACATATTCATCATGTTTCAAAACCCTAGACTTCAACCATATCTCAAAATATTGGTAGAAATAGATAGATCTTGTTACGAGGATTTCAAAAACGTAAAAATCATTAAAAACGGGGCTAGAACGAACTTACAATCGAGCTTGGAAGCTTGAAAAACCCTAGCCATGGTTTCCCCTTGTGAAATTCGGCCATGGGGTTGAAGATGGACAAAAATTGGCTTTTAATTTTCTTTTAAATTCATTTTAATTACTAAATGACCAAAATGCCCCTAACTTAAAAATATTCTATTTCACCTATTTCATGTCCATTTTTGTCCAACAAATTAACCAATGGTCTAATTATCATTTAATGACCTCAAATTTAAAAGTTCATAACAATTAGACACCTCTAACATGTAGAACTCAACTTTTTCACTTTTTACAATTTAGTTCTTTTGACTAAGTTGAGTGCCCACACGTTGAATTTTTTGAACGAAATTTCCACAAAATCATTTCGTAAAATCGTACACCATAAAAATGTAATAAAAATAAATTTTTTCCTCATCGGATTTGTGGTCCCAAAACCACTATTCTGACTAGGCCCAAAATCGAGTTGTTACAATTCTCGACATATTTCATGTATCCATGCTTCGACGATATAGATCTAACACATCCCGGGTTATTCTGGTAGAAGAAATGGAAGTCCAGTCTGATCTATCTTATAAAGAAGAATTGATTGAAATCTTAGCTCTAGAAGCGGAAGAACTGATGAATAAGCGTGTGCCATTGGTAGAAGTCCTATGGCACCACCATAGTGCTAAAGAAGTGAACTGGGAATTGGAAGATGCAATAAGATCGTAGTATCCTCACATTTTGCAAATAAATTTCAGGGAAGAAATTTCTTAATTGGGAGAATTATAATGGCTAAAATTTCAGTGGTGTCTAAAACTATGATTTGGGGACTTCGTTTCCGTAAATTGAGTTCGTAAATATTAAATAGTGATATTTACAAAGTTACTATATGGATGAATTCAATGTGAATTTGATAGAAATTAAGCTTACATTATGAAAGGGACTAAATTGTAAAGCTTAATTGATAGTTTTGTTCATTATGATCTAAATTGAATAAAATGAAAAATTGTTATGAAATTTTGGTAGGAATAGAAAGTATAGGGTCCCTAATTAATATATGTGAAATCAGATTTCAATCCAAAGCTTTAGATTAAAAGTTATGCTTGTCCTAGTTTTAGGTATTCAATTGAATAAATTGTAAAATATGCATGAATTGATAATTGGTTATGAATTGGATGGAAATTAATAGTGTGTCATGTTTTATGGTTATACATAGCTAACGTTGATGTGCAACCTTAGAGAGGGAAAGGAAAAACGAGAGTTGTCGATGATTGATGCGAGACCACGGTTTGTACTTTTATGATTCAGGATAGAAATATTTGCTTGCACATACATGTTTATTTATTAATGAATCATTAAGGTGAGTATATGTGATGGTATGACATGTTTTGATTGAGTTTGGTAAGGATTATCGGGATGGAGAAATGAAAGTGGTTTTCTCAAAAATGGAAATGGAAATGGAAATGAGAAATGATTTATTTGCAAATGTACATGGATTACTTAGAGATGATTAGAAGAATGAGTTTATGTTTTTGAGCTATTTCAAAGCCCGAAAATAAAAATAAACTATTCAGTCATAGTGAACAAGTTGAATAGTGAAATATTAAATATATTTTCTCAAAAATTTTACTAGGGGTAAAATTATAATAAATTTATTGGGGGGTAAAATTGGTATGAGAAAATTATTTGATATAAAATATTGAAGTTTATTTTGGGAAATAGAAAAATAGAATTGGGTTGGATCAAATTACAAAGTACTGGGCCAAAAAGTCCGAGAAGTACTTGTAATTGGACTCGATGTGAGAGAGGCCTAAAATCCCTTCATGGAACATGTAGGAGGTGGCAACCCTAGTAGGAATACTAGGGGATGCTGTCCACCCTACTCCTAATTTAAGTAGGAAGTTGTTTTTCTATTTGAAATAAATCTCTCTAATTCAACAAGGGTTTTACCTTCTCTCCCTATAAAAAGATGGCACCGATAGGGCTATTAACAAAACTTGAAGATATTTTTACTCTGCCGAAAAATAGAGAGAATTTATCCTCAAATATGAAATATATTTTACGAGAATAACTATTCTTTTGATTCTATTTTGAAGAGAGTATTTTCCTTTTCACTTCAAAAGAAAACAAAACTTTTTCTTATTCTATGTTTTGATTCAGTTGGTTCGAGCCCGCACTCAAAGCGGTTATTGGTACAAGAATAGCGAAGAAGATTGATTGGCTGAAAGCCGAAAAACGTAAAGGATTCACTTATTCAAAAACACAAGTATGATTTCTATTTAAAGTTTATTGCTATAAATATGACAAATTGGGTTGGTTTTCAAAATTTTAATTTTCTGCTGTGTAAGAAAACTATTTTCAGACCGGATTTATTCCAACACTAATAGGGGACGTCTATTCTTTATGATAGGATATGCGACTTCGACCGTGGTTTAACACTTTCGTGCACCTACTTTGGCCTTTTGGTATAGTACATACGTGCTTCTATTTTTAGAACTTCTGCGTAATACTTGTTGGATCATCGAGACGCCCCGTGGCACAGCGAAAAAATTATTATGGTGATCCAAACCAGGAATCCATGCACGTGGAATGAATCGGGAAGAAAAGGTTTGAAAAATATACATTTCGTACTTTGAAAAATAGGAATGAACCACTGTTGTTTTAATCCCCTTCACATGCTACCGATCCAAAGCCACAATAGAATCGTCCCAGCCTCTACGTGGCCTACCTTGTTGCGAACAAACAAACAAAAACTCTTGCTGAACGTTTCAGAGAGTTTTTTCGAAACGAAATGCGACTGCTAGACCTAGGTTCTTTTCTTTTGTGGTTAATGTTGGTTAACATTTTTTTGCACCCTAGGGTTTTATTTTATGGTCCCTTTCCTTTTATTTAATATCCCTAAATAAATAAATAAATAAAAATGGAATCCCCTTTTCAGTGCCAGGATATAAATGAAAATATCACAGTTTAATATCCTTTCCAAAAGGATATTAATTTCCATATATATTTTATGTTTGACCGAAATTAATTATTATAATACTTTATTTTAATAATTTCGATAAACATATCATAATTAATATTTCATATGAATCAAATTCATACGTTTATTTTAATTATCTTATCTATTATTCTACAACAAATTTGTACATATATTATGTTTATTATTTAACTGTCAAATTAAATTAATTCAATAATTAATATAATTTTCGTGACAGTTAAATTTAATACCAACTGTGTTCAGATTTTGATCGTTACAACCATAGGGTGTGACCCTGTAGGCTCTTGTAACATTGGTTGTAATACTAGAACACTTCTAACGTTACAAGCAACGATGGCATCTAGCAATGCATCATTGCTACCCAAGTTACAAGAAGTCGTGGTTCAACATAACCTTTTTGTGATTAATTTTCATGTATTATATCCTTTTATCCTTTATATCTCGATTGGACACAAGTCATGGAATAGTCACACTTGCAAAGTCCAATCTCATGTTTATTGATACCCGAAGTAGACTACAGTAAACAAATAAGTGTAATATCTCATATTAACTTATTTGAGCGTGACCACGCATTTCTAGTCTCATTTCATCAAGTGGCCTAAGATATTGCTCCCATTATGTAAGAGGGACAAATCCTATCTTGATCAATCATATTCTATTACATAGATTGTGGCATACCCAACATCAGTCTTTATAGTACAACCTGTTAAAGTAGACGTTTGACTGTACGAAAATATATGACTCGCTATGTTGGGACAATGATGATCTCAAGTCTAAGGATCGTATACATAGTTATCACTATAAGTAATGTCGTGACTGTTACGTAATAATCTAAGGAACATACTCATAGCGGGTTAGTCCAATATGTCATTGTCTAACATACACTCATGTATTAATTTTGACATCCCTATGTCAATGACAACACTTTGTCATCAATAAACTAAATGTTAGTCTTAATGCATTATTGTTGTCCAAGCCCACAATAATACTCAATTAAGGACCTTCTAAGAATAATCATATTATTCTCAGGACATTATTATAAAACATATTATATATACACAGAAAAGAAACTGAAATAATAATGGCAATGTCTTATATTAATAAATGAGGTCAAACAAGTATGTTACTACAATCATGTCATGATTGATCTTTGGGCATACTATAACAATACTGTCCTAGCCTTCGAACACTAATTGTACGACACTCCTATTACTTTGGTGTGATTTCTGGCTAGTCACGAGTATCCACTCTTTATTTTCTAAGCATACTAAAGGCTAAACCCTATATGAATTTTGAATCTTATGAATCGTGAAATTGGTTATTGAAATGGATTTTGGAAATGAATTGATTTTGTATGTATTGTTGTGAGTTTTTAGAATTATCTCTTTTACAAAATTAAATTGTTTTGCATTCTTTGAAAGATTAGAGAATGCCATAAATATGGCCCCTGAATGTTTTGTCTATAACTTTTTTATAAGATCCAAATCACAGATTTGAAGGTGAGTAATTAGAGAATTTCCATATTATCTTTCTAAGCTTTATGTTTAACGCGATGTTGTTTTACATGTAGGTCCTCTGAAAGAAAGGCTTGGTGCAAACTGATACCTAGTTTCATGTAATAGGGAAGTAAATTAGGGATATATATATAATTTTTTTCATATTACTATAATGTGTAATGGTGATACTAACTATCTCTATTTTGCTTGTTTTGGTTGGCCTTGAGCCATATGCTATATAAATTTTGAAAGTATGCATGCATTCTTTGGTTTTACACGCTTTAGTTTGGTTATTGGATGGTTTTATATAAGTTTAATATGCTACTATAAAATCCTAAATGTTGTAACATATCTTGCCTTATTTTGACATTATTTTATGAAAAAAGATGTCGACATTTAACTACTCTTTAGACATGTTTTATAAAAATCTAGTTTGGAGGTGTTTAGGAAGTTGTTTCGACTATTAAAATGTGATTTTTTAAGTTACTAAAGCCTAGATTTTGTTATGGTGAAGGTTGGGACTGAAAAAATGGGAGTTTTCGGACAAATTTTTACTTCAGGGGTCGAAGTATCAGTAGAAGGGCTCAAAGGTATCGATGCGAGTGTTACAGAATGTAACGCCCCTATCCCGAGTCCATCGCCAGATTAAGGTTAGGAGCATTACCAGACAGATCGGAAACATTCACAGACAAAATCATGCATTCAATCATCATCCTCACACATAATGTCCCTTAAACGGGTCCTCGAGACCTTAATCATACTTATAAGTCGAGTCGGGACTAAACTGAAACACATATGAAATTCCATGAAAATTTGAAACTTTTCTAAAATATAGGGGAGACACGCCCGTGGGAGGAGATCGTGCGCCCTCAACGGCTTCTAGACACCGTGTATCCATCCTTGTTTATACTGACAATACCAACACGGTCATTAGGCACGTCCGTGTGCCCTGGCCGTGTACTACAAGGTCATATACTGACTTCCCCACCACGGCCACCAAGCACGCCCGTGTATTTTGGCTGTGTACTTTTATGTTAGCTACTGACTTGTACACCACGGCCAGATGACACACCCGTGTCGAGGCCGTGTGATGATAAACTGCATCTTACAATTCACCCACAGTCGTTAGGCACGCCCGTGTGCCACAACCGTGTGACATTATAGGCCATTTTGCAAGGCCAAAATACCACCCCTAAAGGTCACACCTACAAGCCATATTTACCAAGACATTTTATGCACATATCCAGCCACATCTCAGGGCTACAACAAATCTCAAACATGATTCCAAAAGACTAGCTTATACATGCCACATTTTAACTATGTACATTTTTCCAAAATACCCCAAAATAGATTACCGATAGTGTGGCTGAGATGCTGACGATCCCCTGATCCGAGCTAGCTTTACTGACACTGCAAAGTAGAGAAACAATTCACACAGTAAGTTTTATAAAGCTTAGTAAGTTCTTAACATAATATATAATATCATCAATTCAAATTAACGTATACAATAGCCATCACAAAGATCATTTCTCATATACTCATACCATATCATCTATAGTTAAAATGCTCATTTCCTCAATCATAGCTCGATTATACTCATCAACAACAAAGGTTCAATACGTACCTTAGCTACACATATTTGTTAAACCACTAAACTATTCAACGCTCGATAATACTTGTTGATCATCCTTTAATTTCCATTCAATATAATCGCACTCATAGTGCTATATGCATAATCATAACATTTTTGTTATCGCACACTTAGTGCCAAATCTCTTAACCGACTTGTCTCAGTGTCGCACACACAGTGCCAAGCAAATAAGCCGTAACTTTTATATCATCGCACACCCAATGCCTCTCATTTCCGTTTCGATTTACATTTTTGCACACTTAGTGCCATCAACTCAATCTTGCACATAGCATCTCAATTTCATCCACATATACACATTTATTTTATAATATTAAACATATCTTAATAACATGTATTATATCCGAACTTACCTCGGAAGTCGACTATCGATACGGTCGACTAATTGAGCACTTTATCTTTGCCTCGATCTCGATCCGAACCTCTTATCTCTTGGTCTATACATATTTAAAATCAATCCATTCAATCACTATTTCATTCAATTTAGTCCACACACACACAATTAAAGTATTTTTTCCTAATAGCCCTTATATTTTCACATTTCGACACTTTAGTCCTATTTCACAAAATCATCAAACACACCAAATTTCAATATACATGTGCTTAGCCGAATTCCTCTTATACCTATACAAATCCACACATTTCATTTATTTCATATTTTTACCCTTCAATTTGCTATTTTCACAATTTAGCCCTAATTAGCTAAATTCACCAAAAATTCAAAAACAATACATGTTAATCCAACACCAAGTTCTCATATTTACTACCAACTAGCACATAGCTCAAGTGTTTATCAATGGCTCCTCACAAAACATCATCAATTCATGAAATTACAACATGGGTTAACTAGATCACGAAGCAACGATTACAAAACGTAGAATTTATCAAAAACCGAGCTCAAAACATACTTCAATCAAGCATAGCAAGTGCCGAAATTTCAAGAACTTCAATGGCTATTCTCTCTTGCATTTTTCGGTGGAAGAAAGATGAGAAAATGGCCATCAAATTATTTTGTTTTTCATTAATAATAACTTATTAAACAAATACCAACTTTGCCCTTTTATAAATCATATAAAACAAATAAAATTTAAGGCCATTATGTCATTTTGCCATCCACTATCTTAAAATGGTTTATTAACAACATAAGGCCTCTACTTTAAAAAGCCAACAACACTTAAGTATTTATAATTCGGCACATAGCTTTTACTCAAAACGTGATTCAGTCCTTTCTCTTAATTCGGCACACAAACGATCAAATTATCACACAGAATTTTCATACAAACTATAGCACATATCATTCACACAGAAAATATCTTTAAAATATTTTTACGACCTCGGATTTGTGGTCTCAAACCACTATTCCGACTAGGGTCTAAACTGGGATATTACAACTCTCCCCCTTTAGGGATTTTCGCCCCCAAAAATCTTACCAGTGAATAGGTGTGGATATTGCTTTCCCATAACATTCTCAGATTCCCACGTAGCCTCTTCAATACCGTGTTTGTGCCATAATACTTTCACTAAGGAAATTCTTTTGTTTCTTAACTCTTTAATCTCATGCACCAAAATTTGGATCGGTTCTTCACTATACGACAACTCTGACCGAATTTCAACCTCAGTAGGAGCAATCACATGAGATGGATCTGATCTATACCGTCGAAGCATTGACACATGAAACACATTATGAATTCTTTCTAACTCAGATGGCAATTTCAATCTATAAGCAACCGGCCCAACTCATTCAATAATCTCGTACGGTTCAATGAAACTCGGACTCAGCTTGCCCTTTCGGCCAAATCAAACTATTTTCTTCCACGGAGACACTTTCAAAAACACTTTATCACTAACTTCAAACTCAATATCTTTTCGTTTCAAATCTACATAAGATTTCTGACGATCTGAGGCTGCTTTTAAACTGTCACGAATTATCTTCACTTTCTGTTTGGTCTCTTTTATCAGATCAACCCCGTGAATCTTATTCACACTCAGTTCAGTCTAATACAATGGAGTTCGACACTTCTGACCATAAAGAGCCTCATACGGTGCCATTTTGATACTAGATTGAAAATTGTTGTTATACACAAACTCAATCAAGGATAAATGCTTTTCCCATGTATTGTCAAATTCGAGTGTGGAACATCTCAGCATGTTTTCAAGAATCTGAATGATTCACTCTGATTGACTATCCGTTTGCGGATGAAAAGCAGTACTAAAATGCAATTTCGTGCCTAAAGCATCTTGCAATTTCCTCCAAAATCGCGAGGTAAATCTTGGATGTCTATCAGACACTATAGATAACGGTACTCCATGCAATCTCACAATCTCATCAATATACAATTTAGCTAACTTATCTAAAGAATAATCAGTTCTCACTGGAATGAAATAAGCTGATTTCGCCAATCTGTCCATTGTCACCCAGCTTGCATCTTTCTTTCTCGGAGATAAGGGTAATCCCGATGCAAAGTCCATCGTGATTCTTTCCCATTTCCACTCAGGAATCATAATCGGTTTTAATAAACTAGATGGAACCTGATGTTCAGCTTTGACTTGCTGACAAACTAAGCATTTCGACACAAAGTCAGAAATATCTTTTTTCATGCCATGCCACCAATAGAACTGGTCCAGATCATTATACATCTTTGTACTCCCCGGATGTACAGTCAAATGACTATTGTGAGCTTCAGTCAAAATTTTCGAAATCAACCCTGAATTTCTTGGAACACAAATCCAATCTCTGAATCTCAAATAATCATCACTATCAACTCAAAATTTTGATACAATATCTGAATCATACTGAATTCTTTTTGCTAACAACTCATTATCACTCTTCTGAGCCTCACAAATCTGTTATAAGAACAACGATTTTCCTTTAATTCAGCTATCACAGAACAATCATCAGGCACTTCCAACTGAGTACTCAAGGCACGTAATGCAAACAACGATTTTCTACTCAAAGCATCTGCAACAACATTTGCTTTACCAAGATGATAATCTATCACAAGCTCATAATCTTTTAACAGCTCTAACCATCTTCTTTGACGCAAATTCAAATCTTTCTGGGTCATTAGATATTTTAGACTTTTATGATCTGAAAACACGTGACATTTCTCACCGTACAGATAATGACGCCAAATCTTTAGCGCAAACACAATCGCAGCTAACTCAAGGTCGTGCGGCTTTAACTGTCTCGAAGTGTATGCAATGACTTTCCCTTCTTGCATCAGTACATAGCCCAAACCATTCAATGATGCATCTCTGTAAACTACGAACTCTTTGCCCAATTCCGGTTGAATCAACACTGGTGCTTCTGTTAACAACACTTTCAACTGCTCAAAACTATGTTGGCACTTTTTTGACCACTCAAATCTAACATCTTTCTGTAATAACTTTGTCAACGGAGTCGCAATCATCGAGAAGCCTTTCACAAATCGTCTATAATATCCTGCTAGTCCCAGAAAACTATGGACTTCAGACACACTTCTCGGAGGTTTCCATTCTAAAATAGCGGAGATTTATTTCGAATCAGCTCGTATCCCGGTAGCAGATACAACATGTCCTAGAAAACCAACCTCACGCAACCAAAATTCACATTTGCTAAACTTTGCATACAACTGTTTCTCATGTAGTGTTTGTAGCACTATTCTCAAATGCTCGGCATGCTCTGTTTCATCACACGAATAAATCAGAATATCATCAATGAACACCATCACAAAGCGATCCAAATATGGTCTGAAAATCCAATTCATGAAATCCATAAACACTGCAGGAGCATTTGTTAGTCCGAAAGGCATCACTAAGAATTCATAATGTCCGTACCTCGTTCTGAAAGTAGTTTTCGGCACATCAGCTTCCTTAACCCTTAACTGATAGTAACCAGACCTCAAGTCTATCTTAGAGAACACTGTAGCTCCTCTCAACTGGTCAAACAAATCATCGATACGAGGCAACCGATATTTGTTCTTTATCGTCACTTTGTTCAACTATCGGTAATTAATACACATTCTCATAGTTCTGTCTTTCTTTTTCACAAATAGTACAGGAGCTCCCCAGGGCAAGAAACTCGGTCGTGCAAATCCTCTATCAATCAACTCATGCAACTGCGATTTTAGCTCTTTCAATTCTGTTGGTGCCATTCTATACGGAGCTATTGAAATAGAAGTAGTCCCCGGCACTAATTCGATACCAAATTCCACTTCTCGGATTGGAGGTAATCCTGGCAGCTCTTCAAGAAACACATCTGAAAACTCATATATCACAGGAACTGATTCAGCTTTCTTTTCTGACACTTTTGTATCTATCACATATGCCAAATAAGCTTCACAACCCTTTCTCACATAGTTCATAACTTTCATCGCAGATACAACAGCTGGTAGTCTGATATGAGCTCACCTATGAAGCCTGTGACGGACGATGACCATGAACCGATGAGGCTACCTAATGGGCCAATTACACGTTCCCGAACCAAACAATTCAAAGATGCCGCAATGGTGTTGGTGGCACAAATTTGGGATGAACATAAAAGAGAGCCCAAAAACATGCTGAACTCATACAACTTATTTGAAGTTGAATATACTAGCTAGTCCGACTACTAGTTTATTTAACACTTTAATTTACGCATGTTTTAATTTTAATTTTCAGTAGTAACTTCATTTTCGTATTTCATATTTTAGATGGTACAAGTTGAATATTAGTGTGTTCTTACCTAGTGTTTAAATAAGGTGATTAAAATTCTGTCTAGTCGAATTTTAATTAATGTGATTTTATGTTTTTTGTAGTGCTCCACGTTTGATAAGATGTTGGAAGGTGGTAGCTAAAATTCAAAACAAATGTGCAAGTGGAAATACATGTGCAGGCATAAACGGCACCATGCTTTGACTTTGTAGTAAAATAATCACCATGGTGTATTTATTAAGAAGACATACGGCAATGCTTGGAATAAATAAATTGAAGTGCAAAACCACCATGGGATAAACAATTGAAGGCATGGACGGCAATCCCTTGAATGAAGCATGCGTGAGAATAATCAAAGAAATATATTATTGAAGATCACAAAGGTGGATGGCATGGAGAATTGGAGTATGTTAAATTGACATTTGAGTGGCCTGGGAAGTCAACTAATTGGACGGCACAAAGACAAGCAATGTATGAATTAAATAATGCATGAAGTGGACGGCCACACCTAAATTAGGCCATGTGCGCATAAGGTAATAAACAAAGGGGAGAGCATGCATAGTGGATGGCTAAGCACTTTTAAATTAAGATAATTCAAGTGTTTTATTTTAATTGCAAGTGGTCATCCCTTCTCTTGGCCGAATGCTACTTATGGCAATTGAAAGTGGCAGCAAACTTTGGTGGAGTTTAGGTTGATCGGCCACATAGTTCAAGTATTTTGTTTTAATTGCAAGTGGCCATCTCTTCTCTTGGCCGAATGCTCACAAATGCCCCACCAAGTCAACTGCTCGTGTGCACAAATAGAGATTGAAGCCCTCTTTCCTATCATTAGAAAGAGCCTATAAATACTTTGCACATTTCATTTTGTAAAAAAAACTTGGAATTTGAATGAAAGAAAAGTTTCTTTTGGTGAGTACTCACTCTCCTAATTCTCAAGGTTGAATTGACTTATCTAGTTTTCTAGTGGCGTCGTTCTTTCCTTGTTTCGAACTTATCATCCTTTCGGGTGTGGCGTTCATTTACCTATACCGTTGGTTCCTATCTCGCTAGATAATGGGTCTCGGTTTTGTTTCAAAACTCATTCCATCAATTTGAAACTTATAAGATTCGGATCTTTAATTTTTATTAAAGGTTCTTTCTTGTTTCAAATACGTTTCCATCTCAATCTATCACCTATCTTTACATTTCAAAGATATCATTTCCAATAAAATTAATCCTTTTGTTAATTAAAAGAGAAACTACCTAATTTACGATCGGGCAACATTTACGATTCGCCTCCTAACCCGAGACGGACCAAACCATCTGGTATCAGAGCCAATTAAATTAGGCACATTTTGATCGTCTTGAGTTTTTCCGAGTAAGTTTCAAAAAAATAATTATCGTAGTGACTGGATATTTTTTTTAAACTCTTCATTTTTTCAACACCTCTACTATCAAGCCTTTTTTTTTTTTTCGACCAACCACCTATCAACATTTCTATCCTGTCTAAGCCTACCCATTTCCGAAACCAATCTTACCTTTTTAACTCTTGAAACGACCTCCGAGTTGCTAGTAAGTCGAAGACAACCTTCTAGAATCTAGAAGAGTGAATTCGAGCGGTAAAAGGCAAGAGTGAATACATTAAGGAAAAAGCCAGAATTGAGTAAAAACACGAGTGTGAGTGTTGATAATTTTCTTTGTGGGTGAACAAGTGAGGATTGTAGTGAGGATTCATTAATTTTGTTTAAAAACATGTCTAGGAGCCAGAACGACGAATAATAAGTGAGGAAGCATCCGACGCCGCCGGAGGTAGGAGAGGATTACAACCCCGAAGGAATGATCTCGAAGGGAGAGATCAGGATTTGCAAACAGTAATGCAAGAAATCACACGTATGTTCAGGTCAATCAACGAACGATTAGATCGAAGAGATGAATGAAGACCACGAGCAAACACCCCTCCAATTCCGAGAAGGGGACGAGAACAACCTTGGTTACGTGACAATGACATCTACGAACCAAGTGAAACCGACAGTAATCTGGCTTTCGAATACAATGAACGAAGAGAAGGTCCACGAGTCCGTAAGCGAAGAGATCGAGAATGGGCCGATGACGACTTAAAGAACATTAAAATGGCGATTCCTGCTTTCCAAGGGCGATCCGATCCGGAAGCCTACCTTGAGTGGGAAAGAAGGTGGAGTTAATCTTCGACTACCATAATTATTCAGAAAATAAGAAGGTGAAACTTGCTGCCATCGAATTTTCTGATTACGCCCTTATTTGGTGGGATCAATTAACGACGAGTTAAAGACGGGATGGTGAACGCCCAATATCCACATGGGCGGAAATGAAAACACTAATGCGAAAAAGATTCATCCCAACCTACTATCACTGCGAGTTGCATCAAAAGTTGCAAAGCCTAACTCAGGGTCACCGAAGCGTGGAGGATTACTACAAGGAAAGGAAGTGGCCATGATCCGAGCCAATGTGGAAGAAGAACGAGAAGCCACAATGGCACGTTTTAGCGCTGGCCTTAATCGAGATATCGCAAATATTGTAGAATTACACCATTACATCGATATCATCGAAATGGTTCACATGGCTATAAAGGTCGAAAAACAGCTAAAACGAAAAGTTACGCCTAGAGCAAACCCCAATCATGCTTCAACATCGAAGTGGGGGCAAGTGACCAACAAACGGGACATACCGAATCGAGCCAAAGAAACAAGTGGCGCACCCAAGCTTAACAAGCCGATCGGTGAAATAAGCAAAGGCAAAATGGAAGCTCTTTCGAATCGATCCTGAGACATTAAGTGTTTCAAATGTTTGGGACGAGGACATATTGCAAGTCAATGTCCAAACTGAAACACTATGTTTATTCGAGATAATGGCGAGATCGAATCCGGAAGTGAAGAAGAAGATGATGCCTGTGAGACATCCCAAGATGAGGAAGAGGTAGAACAAGCTGAAAGTGGAGAGATCTTGGTGGTAAAAAGGAGTCTTAGCTTACAAGGTGTCGAAAACGAACAACAACGCGAAAACATCTTCCATACGCGTTGCCAAGTACAAGGGAAGGTTTGTTGCGTCATTATTGACGGAGGAAGCTGTACTAATGTGGCTAGCACCATATTGGTGGAGAAACTTGGATTGACTACCACAAAACATCCCCATCCATATAAGCTACAATGGCTTAATGACGGGGGAGAACTTAAGGTCACAAAACAATTTTGGTTCCCTTTACAATAGGGAAGTATCAAGATGAGGTCTTATGCGATGTGGTTCCGATGCTAGCGGGACATCTCCTGCTTGGACGACCTTGGCAATTTGACAAGCGAGCAATCCATGACGGCTACACTAATCGATACACTTTTAAATACTTGGGCCGGAACGTGACACTCGCTCCGCTAACACCCAAGCAAGTTTACGAAGATCAGTTGAAAATGAAGGCATCAATAGAAAAATCAAAAGAAAGCGAGTGGAAAAATGAGAAAGAAAAAGAGAAGAATTTAAAAAAAAAAAGAGGGGCAAGAAATTAAGTGATAAAACAAGAGAGTGTGAACAAAAAGAAGAGGAAACGAAGGAAGAAAAAGAAAATGGAAAAATGAGTGTTTTTGCAAAAGCAAGAAATATTCAAAAAGCTTTGTGTGTGAGACAACCGATATATGTCTTACTATACAAGGAATCATTTTTGAACACTAACGACTTACCCAAGAATCTTCCTTCTTCTGTGTTGTCTCTGATTCAGGAATTCAAGGACATCTTTCCAGAAGAGATACCAAGTGGTTTAATGCCCATTCGAGGCATAGAACACCAAATTGACTTGGTACCGGGAGCTTCACTGCCCAATCGACCTGCGTACCGGAGCAATCCCGAAGAAACAAAAGAGCTCCAAAAGCAAATCACTGAATTACTAGAAAAGGGATATATCCGAGAAAGCCTTAGTCCATGCGCGGTACCGATGCTACTAGTGCCAAAGAAAGATGGTTCGTGGCGAATGTGTGTCGACTGTCGCGCCATCAACAAGATTATCGTCAAATACCGACACCCGATACCCCGACTGGATGATATGCTCGACGAATTGAGTGGAGCTCGAATCTTCACAAAGATTGATCTCAAAAGTGGCTATCACCAAATTAGGATGCGAGAAGGCGATGAGTGGAAAACGGCTTTCAAAATAAAGTTAGGTTTGTATGAATGGTTGGTAATGCCATTCGGACTTACAAACGCTCCAAGTACTTTTATGCGACTTATGAATCATGTTTTACAAGCTTTCATTGGCAAATCATGTGTTGTTTATTTTGATGACATATTAGTGTACAGCAAATCTTTGGAGGATCACCTCCAACATTTACGTGCGATCTTAGAAACACTACGGAAAGAGGTATTGTATGCTAATCTCGAGAAATGTTCTTTTTGTACTGACAAGGTTATTTTCTTAGGATACGTCGTACGTGCAAATGGATTAGAGGTGGACCAAGAGAAGGTTAGAGCAATCCAATAATGGCCCCGTCCTACAACGGTTAGCCAAGTACGAAGTTTCCACGGGTTGGCTAGTTTTTACCGCCGATTCGTGCCCAACTTCAGCACGATAGCCGCTCCTTTAACGAGCCTGATCAAGAAGAATTCAGCTTTCCATTGGTCCGATGAGCAAGAACAGTCTTTTAATGCCATTAAAGAATGTCTTGTCAAAGCTCCATTGTTATCCCTTCCTGACTTTACTAAAACTTTTGAAATTGAGTGTGATGCATCAGGTGTAGGGATCGGAGCGTTCTAACTCAGAATGGAAGACCGGTGGCATACTTCAGCGAGAAATTGAATGGAGCTGCACTTAATTACCCCATGTATGACAAAGAGATGTACGCTCTAATAAGATCGCTTGAAACGTGGCAACATTACTTGAGGCCAAAAGAGTTTGTTATTCATTCAGATCATGAAGCACTCAAGTATATTAAAGGTCAGCACAAGCTCAACAAACAACATGCAAAATGGATCAAGTATTTAGAATCATTTCCGTACGTAATTAAGTATAAGAAAGGTAAGGAAAATGTAGTAGCGGATGCGTTATCACCAAGGTACACCTTATTAACCTTTCTTGATTCTAAAATACTTGGTTTCCATTACATTAAGGAATTGTATGCTAATGATGCTGATTTTGGCAATGCCTGTAATGCTTGTGAGAGTGGTGCTTTTGATAAGTTTTATAGGCATGAAGGATTCCTTTTCAAGGAAAACAAGATATGTATACCGCAAGGTTCTGTGCGAGACGTGCTTGTGATAGAAGCACATAGTGGTGGCCTTATGGGTCACTTTGGAAGAGACAAAACATTGTCCACTCTTCAAGAACATTTTTTCTGGCCAGGAATAAAGAAGGATGTCGAACAAATTTGCGAACAGTGCATAGCTTGCAAACAAGCAAAATCACGGGTCCAGCTGCATGGTTTATATACGCCCCTTCATATTCCAGACACTCCGTGGGCCGACATTTCCATGGATTTCATCCTTGGATTACCGAGATCAAAAACCGGGAAGGACTCAATTTTTGTTGTAGTTGATCGTTTTTCTAAAATGTCCCATTTTATCCCTTGTTCTAAGACTGACGATGCTGTGCATATTGCAAACTTGTTTTTTAGGGAAATCATACGATTGCATGGAGTTCCGAAGTCGATCGTATCTGATCGGGATGTAAAATTTTTAAGTCATTTTTGGCGAACTCTATGGGGAAAATTAGGGACTAAACTACTATTCTCGACCACGTGTCATCCTCAAATGGATGGACAAACCGAAGTAGTGAACCGAGTCCTATCAACCTTGTTGCGAGCATTGGTGCAAAAAAATCTCAAAACATGGGAAGACTGTCTGCCCCACATCGAATTTGCTTACAACCGAGCTGTTCATTCTGCAACTAAATTTTCGCCTTTCGAGATTGTTTATGGGTTTAACCCTCTCACTCCTCTTGATTTATTGCCACTGCCTTCAGATAAATTTATCCATTCTGATGCTAGGAAAAGGCGGATTACATAAAGGAACTGCATCGAAAGGTGCGCGAGAATATTGAGGCAAGAACCAAGCAATACGTCCAACGAGCTAACAAAGGTCGTAGACGCGTTCTCTTTGAACCAGGGGACTGGGTTTGGGTTCATATGCGAAAAGAAAGGTTTCCCATGCAAAGGCGATCCAAACTGCTCCCAAGGGGGGACGGTCCATTTCAAGTCATTGAACGCATAAATGACAACTCCTACAAATTGGACTTACCAGGTGACTATAATGTGAGCGCGAGTTTTAATGTTTCTGATCTCTCTCCTTTCGATGTAGGTGATGATTCGAGGACGAATCAACTTAAAGAGGGAGGGGATGATATGAGCTCACCTATGAAGCCTGTGACGGACGATGACCATGAACCGATGAGGCTACCTAATGGGCCAATTACACGTTCCCGAACCAAACAATTCAAAGATGCCGCAATGGTGTTGGTGGCACAAATTTGGGTTGACCATAAAAGAGAGCCCAAAAACATGCTGAACTCATACAACTTATTTAAAGTTGAATATACTAGCTAGTCCGACTACTAGTTTATTTAACACTTTAATTTACGCATGTTTTAATTTTAATTTTCAGTAGTAACTTCATTTTCGTATTTCATATTTTAGATGGTTCAAGTTGAATATTAGTATGTTCTTACCTAGTGTTTAAATAAGGTGATTAAAATTCTGTCTAGTCGAATTTTAATTAATGTGATTTTATGTTTTTTGTAGTGCTCCACGTTTGATAAGATGTTGGAAGGTGGTAGCTGAAATTCAAAACAAATGTGCAAGTGGAAATACATGTGCGGGCATAAACGGCACCATGCTTTGACTTTGTAGTAAAATAATCACCATGGTGTATTTATCAAGAAGACATACGGCAATGCTTGGAATAAATAAATTGAAGTGCAAAACCACCATGGGATAAACAATTGAAAGCATGGACGGCAATCCCTTGAATGAAGCATGCGTGAGAATAATCAAAGAAATATATTATTGAAGATCACAAAGGTGGACGGCATGGAGAATTGGAGTATGTTAAATTGACATTTGAGTGGCCTGGGAAGTCAACTAATTGGACGGCACAAAGACAAGCAATGTATGAATTAAATAATGCATGAACTGGACGGCCACACCTAAATTAGGCCATGTGCACATAAGGTAATAAAAAAAGGGGTGAGCATGCATAGTGGACGGCTAAGCACTTTTAAATTAAGATAATTTAAGTGTTTTATTTTAATTGCAAGTGGTCATCCCTTCTCTTGGACGAATGCTACTTATGGCAATTGAAAGTGGCAGCAAAATTTGGTGGAGTTTAGGTTGATCGGCCACATAATTCAAGTATTTTGTTTTAATTGCAAGTGACCATCTCTTCTCTTGGCCGAATGCTCACAAATGCCCCACCAAGTCAACTGCTCGTGTGCACAAATAGAGATTGAAGCCCTCTTGCCTATCATTAGAAAGAGCCTATAAATACTTTGCACAATTCATTTTGTAAAAAAAACTTGGAATTTGAATGAAAGAAAAATTTCTTTTGGTGAGTACTCACTCTCCTAATTCTCAAGGTTGAATTGACTTATCTAGTCTTCTAGTGGCGTTCTTTCCTTGTTTCGAACTTATCATCCTTTCGGGTGTGGCGTTCATTTACCTATACCGTTGGTTCCTATCTCGCTAGATAGTGGGTCTCGATTTTGTTTCAAAACTCATTCTATCAATTTGAAACTTATAAGATTCGGGTCTTTAATTTTTATTAAAGGTTCTTTCTTGTTTCAAATACGTTTCCATCTCAATCTATCACCTATCTTTACATTTCAAAGATATCATTTCCAATAAAATTAATCCTTTTGTTAATTAAAAGAGAAACTACCTAATTTATGATCGGGCAACATTTACGATTCGCCTCCTAACCCGAGACGGACCGTATCATAGTCCTTTCATATTACTGGATTCAATTCGAACTAGCTTTTCGTTCTGACTTCTCAATTCAATACTCTTTCTCTTACAATTCACAATGGCATTATGCAAAGTAAGCCAATCCATACCCAAAATTATGTCGAATTCATCAAAGGGAAGTAACATCAAATTAACCGGAAAACATATATCACGAAACATCAGTGGGCAATTCTTGCACACCTTATCCACCAAGACACATTTGCCTAAAGGGTTCAACACTCTAATCACGAATTCAGTAGACTTAACAGGTAGAGTCTTATTCAATACTAAATTCATACACACATAGGAATGAGTTGACCCCGGATCTATCAATGCAATAACATCGATATCAAATAAAGTGAAAGTACCGGTGATAACGTTTGGAGATGATGCTTCCTCTCGTGCACATATAACATAGGCTCGGGCAGATACAGTCGCTTCTGATCTCACAGCTGTGTCATTTATCCATCTCTGACTTTCACTCACATTTTTGGTGCTTCTGGGTGGTCTACCCCTAACTATCACATTACTTGGTCTTTCATTCTGAACATTTTCTTCTTCAACCATCTTTGGGCAATCTCGAATGAAATGATCTCGAGATCCACACTTATAACAAACTCTATTGTTATACTTGCCCCAGCACTCTCCCACATGTCGTCTTCCACACTGTCTACACTCAGGTTTGTTACTCTTAACACTGCTAACACTTGGTTCATTCGGAGCTTGAATTCGTAAACTAGTACTTTGTTTCGAACGATCTTTACTTACATGTCCAAAAAAAGCATTGGAATGATTACCTGCATCTCTGTATCTCTTAGTAGAAGGTTGAGAAAATTTATTCATTAATCTCTTTCTCTCATCACGAGCTTCTGAATTAGCTTTCTTCTTTTCCTTACTGAGCTCTTCAGCTTTGCACGCTCTTTCTACTAACACAACAAATTCCTTTATATCGAGTATCCCAACCAATAGTTTGATGTCTTCATTCAATCCCTCTATGAAACATTTGCACATAGTAGCTTCGGTCGAGACACATTCTCTCGCATATTGACTCAGTTTTACAAATTCTCGCTCGTACTCCATAACAGACAACCGGTCCTATTTCAATTCTAGAAACTCTTTACGTTTCTGATCAATGAAACGTTGACTAATATATTTCTTTCTGAACTCGGCTTGAAAGAAATCCCAGGTGATTCTCTCTCTCAAAACCACGGATATCAACGTTTTCCACCAGTTGTAAGCCGTGTCTCTCAACAAAGAAACTGCACACTTAATAGACTCATCAGGGTCCAACGACATCTCATCAAATACTCTGATTGTATTCTCAAGCCAAAACTCTGCTCGTTCAGCATCGTCATCTGATGTGGTCCTAAACTCTTCGACCCCATACTTACGAATTTTATCCACAGGAGGCTTATTCATTCTGATTGGATCTACAACTTGAGGCACAACAGGTACTTGCGGCGGTGGAGGTTGTGGATCAGTCGGATTCGTTCAAACGAATTTCGTAAACCACTCGCTCATCATTCGAAAGAAGGCTTGCTTAGCCTCTCCTCTCTCATCACTATCATTCGGTCTAGATGTGGCTGGCACTGTCCCTTGAGCGGGAGCAGATGCATTGCTTTCTACATCGTCAGCCACTACTCGATTGATATCCATTACTATATAATAAAACACATTTTTAGCTGTCAATATTCATCACACTATCGCAATTTCAAATATGGCATGTATAGCTAGACTCATACATGCTACGTTAGTCCGAGAATCGACTAAATCGTAGCTCTGATACCAATCAAATGTAACACCCTATCCTGAGTCCGTCGTCGGATTAAGGTTAGGAGCATTCCAGATAGATTGAAAACATTCACAGACAAAACCATACATTCAATCATCATTCTCCCACATAATGTCCCTTAAATGGGTCCTCGAGACCTTAATCATACTTATAAGTCGAGCCGGGCCTAAACTGAAACACATATGACATTCCATGAAAATTTGAAACTTTTCTAAAATATAAGGGAGACACGCTCGTGGAAGGAGACCGTGTGCCCTCCACGGCTTCTAGACACCCCCGTGTATCCATCCTTATTTATACTAACTATACCAACACGATCATTAGGCACGTCCGTGTGCCATGGCTGTGTATTATAAGGTCATATACTGACTTCCCCACCACGGCCACCAAGCACGCCCGTGTATTTTGGTCGTGTACTTTTATGTTAGCTTTTGACTTGTACACCACGGCCAGATGACACACCCGTGTCGAGGCCGTGTGATGATAAACTGCATCCTACAATTTACCCACGGTCGTTAGGCACGCCCGTGTGCCACAACCGTGTGACTTTATAGGCCATTTTGCAAGGCCAAAATACCACCCCTAAAGGTCACACCTACAAGCCATATTTACCAAGACATTTCATGCACATATAACCACCCAAAACTTACCAAAATAGTCATCCAAACCATGCATTCAATACCAATTCCAACCATGTCAATATCAAAGATTACAACTTATATCTTCACAAGCATATTACATCCCATTCCAAACTTCATTCCTTTTTCAATTTCACTAAATTCATGCTAGCATTTTATCAACACCATTCATGCCAAAACTAACACATATCTAGCCACATCTCATGGCTACAACAAATCTCAAACATGATTCCAAAAGACCAGCTTATACATGCCACATTTTAACTATGTACATTTTTCCAAAATACCCCAAAATAGATTGCTGATAGTGTGACTGAGATGCTGACGATCCCCTGATCCGAGCTAGCTTTACTGACACTACAAAGCAAAGAAACAATTCACACAATAAGCTTTATAAAGCTTAGTAAGTTCTTAACATAATACATAATATCATCAATTCAAATTAACGTATACAATAGCCATCACAAAGATCATTTCTCATATATTCATACCATATCATCTATAGTTAAAATGCTCATTTCCTCAATCATAGCTTGATTATACTCATCAACCACAAAGGTTCAATATGTACCTTAGCTACACATAGTTGTTAAACCACCAAAATATTCAACGCTCGATGATACTTGTAACATCCTAGATTAGGGGTTGTGCGTTTGGGGCATAACTCAAGTATTAGTAGGCTTTAAGTGTGGTTGGTGATGTTTTAAGGGTTTTTAAAACTCTAGGATTAAAAGGGAATGCATTGGAAATTTTTGAAATTTTAAGTTAAAAGGAGAAATTGGGCTAAGGAGGCCTTAAAGAAAATTTTAGGAGTTTAAGGACATGAACTTGGGCTTAGTAAAGTGGCTTGGGACACTACTTTAGGGGCCTTGGAGGCTTGCGCAGGAGGGAAGAGGTTCGAGTAACGCGGGGCGCATCAGAGGCTTTTATTTTTGCGTCAATAAGGGAACTAGGCTACAAAGGCTTTAAGGGATATTCGTGAGGGATTTATGACGCGAGGGTTGGCCTTCGTAAAGTGGCTTCCCTGCACCACTTAAGGGCCTGGAATGACGCCTGGGCAAGGGCCTTGGTTCGAATCCCGTTGGCGACATGGGCATGTTTTATTTTTGTTTTGGCGTTAAGGCAAGGGGGAGCTAAGGAAGGAGCTCTTAAAAGGAGTTGCAGAGAGTTTATGTCACACAAAGACGCCATAGCAGAGTGGCTGGAGGCGTGGGGTGTTTCCAACAGGTCTTGGGTTCGAAACCTAGGGGCAGCAACATGGATGGTTTTTATTTTTGGCGTCCAGGAGAAGAGGTCGTGGCCTGCACATGGGACTTTTAATTTGATAAGGATTTAAGCTAGTTTTGATTTTTAAATTCAGCTGGGATAATGGGTATATGCTGGCATTTATTTTTTTATTTAATTATTTTAAGATAGAAGACAAAGTTGGCCTTATTTTATTTGTTTTTAAAGAGGTGATAAGGGGATAATTGCTATTTTATTTATTTGAATGGGTGTTAAGAGATAAGGTAGGAGGTTATCTTGGGATTTAATAAGTATAGATAAAGTGGCCGAATATGGGTCTCTTTTTGAAGTCAATTTCGGTCATGTGGGGGGGAGTATTAAGTGCCGAATTATAGTTGCATGAGTATTCTTCTTTTTGCCGAATCTACACCCTTCGTCCCAAGCTTCTTCTTTCATTTAGTGATTAGCCAAATACTCCATTATCATTTAGGAACCTTAGCCGAATCTTTTTAGTCCCACATTCTCTATTCTTTGTCACAAGTTTTGAAAGCCGAAGCCCCAAGGAAGGTGCTATCGACCCCTCTCTCTTAGCCTCTTCAAGTAGCGTGTAGTGCTAGCATAAAATAGATCTTCCGGGATTTCAAGTCATTAAGGTAAGGGGTTGTCGTTCTATTAGTTTCTCGTTATTTTATCAAATCAAAGAGACTAACTCCCTTCTCTTGTAATGGCCGAATTCATGGAGGGTGTTATCGGCTAACGTTAAAGGTATAGGGGACCTTCGGGAGTTGGAGCATTCAAGGTAAGGCAAAGTGCTATTCGGCCAAGGGCCCATTATTCATGGATTTAAGTATTAAAATGATTCTAACAGGTGACTGTAGGGATTTCCACAACTCAAGGGGCAAGCCTATATTTCAGGATTTGATAGAGTAAGGTAATTGTTTGATAATATTCGGCCATAGGCCATTTTATGAGTTTTTGTGTGACCGGTTGTGTACTATGGTTCTTAGGGGCAAGTCGGCACAAGGGCAAGTTTCGGGATTTTAGATTGTGTTAGATTCAATAGATCGGGATCTCGCTAAATAATCAGGTGCGTAGTTATTCCAATGTCTCTTGAATGTTTATATGTGTTATATGTGTGATTTCATGTATGTGTATAAAGTGAATGATAGCCGAAATAAGGGCTAAGATTGTGAATACCCGTGGTGGGTGATTGAATAATCAGGTTAGTGATTTACGATAATAAATGATTATTGATGAATGTATAAAAATGTGGTGGCATGTGATGTATATTTGTTTCAAGTAATATGTTGCCATGGTACATATATATTATGCATGGGACTTGGGATGTGACTATTGGAGGAAAGGGTGTACATTATGTACGTGGTCTAATGCTAGCCTCGTGCTACATTAGCGCTTGATGTTAGCTATGTGCTTCATCAAGGGAGGTGTTGGCTAAGTGCCCATCTCGGCGGTTGATAGCTGTGTGCATCACCGTGGATTGATTGATATGTGGTATCCCTATGGGATCGGTGGCATAGCCACGGCCTTGAGCAGCAAGTCTGCCAAGGTAAGATATGTGGATCACTATGTGATCGGTGGTGGATTAGCCACGGCCTTGGGCAGGGGGTCTGCCAAGGTAGGTGTAATGGATGGACCCTAGGTTGGGATGGGCTTCATAATTGCATAATTATGTGTATGGACTGTGTGGATATGGGCCAAGCCCATATGTGGAGACATGTGAAATGACTATGCACTGAGTCGGTTTGACTCACCCAATATTTTATTAAACCTTTCAGGTGATGCGTAAAGCATGGACCGGGTTGGAGTGGATACAAAGGTGGCCATGCAGAAGTAGATTTTCATGCAGAAAGATATTTTTAATTAATTAAGCATTTATATTTTCAGTACTTTGATTATTCAATTATTGTAATAAGGCCCCTAAAAGTATTTAAAGTTTGTTTAAGTGTTTTCATTAAGTTTATTATTATGTTTTATTATGGATTGACAATTGGGGAATCATTTGCAAACGATTTTCTTTAAATCTATATATACTAAAGTTTTAATCCGGATATTTTTATAAACACCACACCTTATTTAAGAGTTTTTAATGAACACTGTTTTCTAAACTTAACAAAATTTTCATGTTTTATCTTTAAGTTCAAATTTGTTTCAAACGTTTTCCGCAGTGACATACCAGATCCGGTCAGGGCTTGTGGGCCGGGTTTGGGGTGTTACAATACTTGTTGATCATCCTTTAATTTCCATTCAATATAATCGCACACATAGTACTATATGCATAACCGTAACATTTTTGTTATCGCACACTTAGTGCCTAATCTCTTAACCGACCTGTCTCGGTGTCGCACACACAGTGCCAAGAAAAATAAGCCGTGACTTTTATATCATCGCACACCCAGTACCTCTCATTTCCGTTTCGATTTACATTTTTGCACACTTAGTGCCATCAACTCAATCTTGCACATAGCATCTCAATTTCATCCACATATACACATTTATTTCATAATACTAAACATATCTTAATAACATGTATTATATCTGAACTTACCTCGGACATCGACTATCGATACGGTCGACTAATCGAGCACTTTATCTTTGCCTCGATCTCGATCTGAACCTCTTCTCTCTTGGTCTACACACATTTAAAATCAATCCATTCAATAACCATTTCATTCAATTTAGTCCACACACAAACATTTAGAGTATTTTTTCCATAATAGCCCTTATATTTTCACATTTTGACAATTTAGTCCCTATTTCACAAAATCATCAAACACACCAAATTTCAATATACATGTACTTAGCCGAATTCTTCTTATACCTGTACAAATCCACACATTTCATTTATTTCACATTTTAACCCTTCAATTTTCTATTTTCACAATTTAGCCCTAATTAGCTAAATTCACCAAAAATTCAAAAACAATACATGTTAATCCAACACCAAGTTCTCATATTTACTACCAACTAGCACATAGCTCAAATGTTTATCAATGGCTCCTTACAAAACATCATCAATTCATGAAATTACAACATGGGTTAGCTAGACCACGAAGCAATGATTACAAAAACGTAGAATTTATCAAAAACTCAACTCAAAACTTACCTCAATCAAGCCTAGCAAGTGCCGAAATTTCAAAAACTTCAATGGCTGTTCTCTCTTGCATTTTTCGATGGAAGAAAGATGAGAACATGGCCGTCAAATTGTTTTATTTTTCATTAATAATAACTTATTAAACAAATACCAACTTTGCCCTTTTATAAAACATATAAAACAAATAAAATTTAAGGCCATTATGTCATTTTGCCATCCACTATCTTAAAATGGTTTATTAACAACATAAGGCCTCCACTTTAAAAAGCCAACAACACTTAAGTATTTATAATTCAGAACATAGCTTTTACTCAAAATGCGATTCAGTCCTTTCTCTTAATTCGGCACACAAACGATCAAATTATCACACAGAATTTTCACACAGACTATATCACATATCATTCACACAGAAAATATCATTAAAATATTTTTACAACCTCGAATTTGTGGTCTCGAATCACTGTTCTGACTAGGGTCTAAACCGGGATGTTACACAGAATGTGTAACACCCTAAACCCGGTCAAAATGCTACGACCGAATCTGGCATGTCACTAGGAAAGGAAAATTTTGAAAAAACCGAGTTAACGTAATGTGTTGGGCAAAATCTTTGATTTTATAAAACAGAATTTTATATTGAGTGATCATTTGATAATAACTTGGAGTTTTAGTTTGAAAAGTTGAGTTGCCTTGTTACTAAAAACCCGAATGTTAATTACCCAAGTATAAAATCATGAAAATCCCGAAGTTCTTTAAATTCCGGAAATCACCCATTTTGAAAATTTATTAGGCATGACTTAATAATCAAAAATAAAATAAAAGAAAATTTATAAAAACAAAACAACAACCAAATTAACGTTTATATGGCCTTATTACATTACCAAATCCAAATTAAAATAGAATAACTCCAAAATAACTATTTAAAGTAAAATCCAAAATATTATGCATGGCCGCCCCAAGTCCTCCTCGGCTCCATATCCGCAGTCTAAGGATTACCTGCAAAGATTAATGGAAGGGGTGAGTCACCGAGACTCAGTGTGTAAATCCCAGACCAAAAGATTTTAGGGCTCTCACACAGATCCATATGAAAAGTATGTATGCCATGCAACCCAACCAACCTAGATATCCATCCGTATCTCCTATGTCTACCCAACATTTGTGGCACCTAGCCACTGGTGGTACCTAACCACTGGTGGTTCCAAACCATTGGTGACAAAAGTCACAAATAATAACATGTGGGGCCAACCCACTTGTGGCACCTAACCACTGGTGACAATCCCTAATATCAATATGTGGGGCCAACCCACTGTGGTACCAAACTACTGGGACAAGTCACAGAAATGAGATATATGTGGTACCTAACCACTAGTGGTTCCAAACCACTGAGACTTAGTCACAAAATGATAATATGTGGGGCCAACCAACTTGTGGTACCTAACCACTGGTGACAGTCTGAAAGATCATATTTCCTCCCTCTTCTCATCATATCCCATTTTCATGTACATGCTTTACATTATGGTATGAACATGCTATCCATGCACAACAGCATTCATTTCACTCATACATGCATCCATTAATAACAGTACATAATAAAACTTACCTGGAGTCCTCGCTTTTACCCACAAGGGTAACTTAGTAATCCATACCATCACTTCAGCTTTTGGCCATACACAGATAACAACATATTTAACATGTAAAGTGTGTAAGAGTTACACACCTGATAACACGTAATATCACGCTCTCTACGTCGACACTATCGCTAATCAAAGCCACCGCTATCTGCCTACGATTCTACTTAGAAGCCAGCCCACAACCCGGTGGCCAGTTTCGAACAAACCCCTAACTCATTCCTGGACCCCAAAGTACCCTAAACTAGCATGACAAACATAGCATTCACATACAAACACATAAAATGCAAAGGCCCTGATTCAGGATGTTAAAGAATGCTCAAATGTAATAGCTTTAAGCACTTGTATTGATATATCTAGGTAGTTGCCCCGATGCAACAGTGTCAAGGGAGGATCCTTGCATTGTTTTGCAAGTTTTGAGCCTTCCAAGACTCATTTTGACCCCCGGACACCTCCGGTCACCCTCGATTTGGTTCTAAATTTTAAATACATGATTCTTGATGGGATATGGGATAGAGTTCGAATCTCGTTCAAACATAATGCGGCGGAAAATAAAATTGATATCCCATAAACTACGAAGGATCTCATGCAATACGTACAGATCGAAAAGGGAATAACAAAAATTACCTTGTTTCGTTAAACTTCCAGATACTAATGCTTAATTTGGATTAGATCTCCAAAGCTGCTTCCTTGCTGGAAGATGACCACCCTCTACAAGTATCCACACTCGAACGAATGACGAATGGTCGAATGAAATGCTAGTTCCAACTTCATTTTCTCAAAACGTTTTTATTTATTCTCTCAAATGGCTGATAGCCAAAAACTTGTGTTACAGGAGAAGTGTACATATATCACATATATATAAGGTTATATAAAACTTGATTTGAGGTTGTATATATATTTAAAACTCTTTTAAATAATTTAAAATCTCTTTCTTTATTTGATAAGAAATATCAAATTTTGTCTTGAATTTTAAAACTCTTTTAGATAATAATTAAATTATGTTTTAATTATTATTTATCTAAACTCTTTTAAATAATAATTAAATTATATTTCCTTATCTGATAAGGAATATATCAAATCCCCTTTTTTATCTCATTTATTACTATTTTTGAATTTAATAGGAAATTGTAACAAAATTACTATTTGTTATCATTTTGACTACGAAATTAAATTTCCAAAATTAAATACGAATCAAAGTAATAACTGATTATTACTAGTAATTTAAAATAATCTTATCATTTTAAATTACTTAAAGAAAGCGATAAATTTAACCATTCTTGATCATTCTTAATGTGCGACCTTATAGGTTCAATTAACGTTGGTAGTGGTCCCAAACCATATCTGGTCCTACAAGTCATAAGTGGCCTCTAGCAAGACATTACGACTACCCAAGTTAAATGAAAGCTCATGATTCGAGACAACCTAAGTACAGCTCATGACATAATCCTTTTGTCTCACGATATCTTGATAGAGTATAAGGCATGGATAAAGTCAACCTTATATTATTCTATATTTAATTTCTCGATACCTAATTAGACCGAAAAAACAAATGACATTGATCTCCATCAATTCATTCGAGCATGGCCATGCATTTTTCAGTCTCAATCATCGAGGGGCCTAGAGATATCTTTCTTATAATAAGAGGGACAAATTCCATCTTAATCACTCACATCTCACTACATGATTCTAATTATGTTCAAGCATAACTTTTATAGTTGTCCGGTTAAAGACAACGATGGATTATGTCAAAACATAAAATTCCTCATGTTGAGAACTATAGTGATTTCAGGTCTAGAGATTCATCTATTTAGAGATTTAATTTATAACTTTGATCAATGTATTGATCTCAAAACAGACCGATCCAATATTCATTTTTAACAAATACTTATGAATATGATGTGTTTCTCAAACACATATTCATCACATGCATATCTACCATCTAATCTTAATTCATTATTGTTCCTACAAACGACCGATTAGGGACATTTAGGATAAAATTATTCAAGGATATTATTATATATTAGACATGCAAATAATAATAATAAATTCATTTAATCAAAATAAAGTGTTCATACAATAGGCCTAGGGCACTCTTATTAACAGTTCTTATATATTAAAAGTAAATTTATCTATTTTTTATGAATTTATAAAAGTTTTTATTATTTATTTTCTTAAATAAAGTATTGGTTTTTGCTCTGAAAATATTTTGTGAGTGTCTTTGTTCGTTCTGGCCATCAGGACGTGTGAGGGACGTTACATGAATTATATATATAAGTGATGGAAAATGTGTCATAATGTGTTAAGACATATTTTTATGGTATTAACGTTGGTTAAATACTGAGAAATGGAAAGTTGCTAATATTATCTAGTGAAAAAGACTAAGTTAATGTAATTTCGATAGAGTGAAACAAAGTGTTGAAACTATGAAAATTGATGCTCATTAAATTGAATATAACCTATAAAAATTCTTAACATTAGTTGGAAATGATTATGTTATAGGAATTGCCTAATGAATTCAATGTGTGCAAACTTAAATAAGTGCTCAATGAGCAATGATATGTGTATATGTGTATGTACATAAGAATGGCTAAGTGACAGTGATGATATTGTGTTCCTTGTGATATGAAATGAAATGATATATGTTTTTTTACATAATATGTGAATAATTAAATTGCTAAGTGATATGGAATAAGTGATTAATGATTGATAATTCTCACCTGTGAATGTGTAATGCGAATGTGCAAGTATACACGTTGAATCAAGTAATAAAGTGATGAGTGAGTATCGTTTCCACAAGGATCAGAATTGATTAAAATAATTGGTTATGCTATTACTACGAAATTGACTAATTAAACTGTGCAAAAAAAAACATATGATAAATTGATAAAGAGATTTAATGAATTGATCAATAAAATCAATTATCAATGAAAATATGCTAGGGCAATTGAAGTGTTGTGGCAATTCTCAAAGAGCAAGTGGGAAAAAGTTTGTACTGTTGAATGATAAAGGTTGGATTTACTTAAGCTTATTGTTATATTAGTATAATGCCATGGAAAAATCTTGACCATTTTATAGCTCAGGGACAAACTACTGTAGTTTGCTTCTTTTGAAAGCTAAACTTTGAGCTATCATCTAAGTTTTTGTATGTGTACAGAACTCAAGAATGATATCCAAATTTTTCTTCCTTTCCCTGTACAGATCGTAACTTCTACATCTAGAGTGCTACAAATGTTCTTTCGAATACTTGTCTGTATCAATAGATTATAATCCAATCTAATTAGTCTTTTCAGAATAAAATCAAATCTAATAACATACCATAGAGTCATCTATGTCTAGATCTTGCATGCATGCATTTAAAATAATCACAAATCGAATGAAATAATATTCTATTCAAAACCAAACCATGGGCATTAAAGATAATAAAAACTCACCCAAATAATTCCAACCCAATGAGATTTAGCTCATGGGTTGAACATTCAAATCCATAACAAAACCATTCAACATCATTGTTTAAGTTCATGAATCACAAAGTTCAAACAAAAAAATAAAGGCAGAACTACAAGAAGCTTTCGCTACTCTAGCTTTCACTCTAATAATGAGATTTTATGCAAAACCCAGGGAAAATTTATCTTCCTCTTCCTTGCGTTTGTAATTATTTTGCTTTGTAAGTTGCTACCCTCTCTTCCGTTTCTCTGAGATTTTTCACAAGAACCTGATGCAAAGAAAAACTATCATTCTTCTCTCTCCCCCCGATTCTCCCTTTTCTCTTTTCACTTTCCTTCTTTATAGGGAAGGACCCTCCCTCTCACCACACACCTTTTGCTTCCTCTTTTTCAAGGCGGTTTATCTGGTATAAGTATAGCTGGCTGAGAGTGACGTGGACTAAGTGTCGTGTCATCTTCTTGGAATTGCCATGACATTCTTGTTGGCAATCTAACCAACATTTTGTCATGGCAATATTTCACTTCATTTTCCTACTCTTTTTTCTCTTCTCTTCTTCATCCTTCACCTGCTGCCAACCATAACCAATACCTTTCTTCCCCAATAATAAAAATAACAAATAATAACATTTATAGCACAATCCAAGCTTTGTTATGCAATGTTCTAAAATATCTAAAAGTTCAAACATATTTACTTAATTACAAACAATTAATTCAATCTAGAGGCTTGAAGTATAACTTTTTTCAAGAGTTATCACACCCCCAAACCTAAATTATTGCTTGTTCTCAAGCAAAATGTATATGAATATGCATGAGTGCATGAATATTTTCCAAAACACACATTTACCATTTGCATTGTTGAACCATATAAAGTATATTTAATACCTCTATTCTTAGTAGTCTTTTAAACAAAAATTGGTTTGAGTTTTATAGGCTTGTTTAGCAAATGAAATGCAGAAAATGTTTCCTAAAAATAAAATTTCCTAAATAATTATGCAATTCTGACTATAGTAGACCTCTTCTAATGTATTTAGGATATCTTTCCTCTAAACTCAGTTTCACTATTCTCACTTATTCAGTCATTTCAAAATTTTAATGACAAATATTATTTTCTCTGGGGAATTCATCTTGTCACATGTTTTCTTTACTTGAAATTCTATTGGAGCATACACTAGATTACCAAGTAGTATATCATGCCACAACTTGAATGTATTTCACTCATAAAGCTAAGGCTTTTAATTAAAGAGATGGATTTAACAAACAACTACCTCCTTAGCTAATCAACTTATTACTACAGTGGAGTGTCCCTAAATTATTATTAATACAACATTTTTCTTACTCATTCTTATTTGAACTTGTTTTTCTGATCAATAATACGATGAAGCAAACAAAGCATTTCTGACCTACTCAACAGTTTCAAACGTTGGTGTGTAAAACTATTGATGGGGTACTCCTTATCATTCATAACCAAATTATTAAATTTAGGTTCAAGAAATTCTAAATGCATTAAAAGAATCCTACAAAAGATTTAATTGCATTGATACTTAAGTTGTTCTACATTTAGGAATCAATTTTCAAACACTATTCTAAGCTAAACATGCTTAATCAACTTTCACAATTTCCTACATTAATCGAAGAGTTATTATCCTTATCTAACATCATTGATATTAATATTGTAACAGCTCATTTTTAGTCAAATCAAAACAGTGATTTTGGGATCACAAATCCAGGGTCAAAATAATTATTTCATTATTCTTTTAATATTTACAACATGATAATATGTTTGTGTGAAAATTTCATTAAGAAATTTTATCGTTTGAATGCTCAATTCAATAAAAAGGACTAAATCGCGTAAAGTACAAAAGTGACGTTCTAATAGCTAAAGGTATTTAATAGCTATGGAATATGAAATTAGAGGTCCTTATGTTGTAATTAGACCACTAATAGCATGGGTGGACAATTATGGTCATTTTGATGTATAGTTTGGTAATGAATTTAGCCATTTGGTTTGGTTTGTATATGGTAAGTATTTTGCTTGATGTATAGCCATGAGAGATGGCTTATTTGGGTTCCATTTTGGCAAATATGATGATGTATATATTTGTGCTAATGTTCCTTGGTGATGTAGTTTATAATTGCTTGTGAATGGCTTATTGAAGTTTAGAGTTTAAGGTAGCTAATGGTGAAGAATTTGATATTGATATGTTTATGGTTTTAAGTAAATAACGCTTAGATGAAATTGTGCATATAAATGCTTTATGAATGTGAAATTGGTATGATTGAATGAGCAAAACATGATATTATAAGCATTTTAGTTGTTGGAATTGAAATGGCATGTTTTAGTCTTGGTTGTGGTTGTATTAGATGCCTATTTATGCTATGATTTTAGCCATTTGGGTTGTGTAGGTGTGAGCAAGTTTGGGTTGCAAGATGGCTTGGTAAATAGCCTGTTTTTGTCCACACGGGCAGAGACACGGGCATGTGTCCCTGCCGTGTGCAACGCACGGTCAGGTTACACAACTGTGTGTTCGTGGTGTTGAATTAGAAATCAAGTCAGTATGCTCCAGATGACCTCACACGCGGGCGTGTGACTTGGCCATGTGGCATAAGTCAGTATACCCTACAGGTTTGGCACGGCCTAGCACACGGCCGGGCCACATGAGCATGTGTCCCCTATTTTTGGTAAAAAATTTCTAAGTGTTATTAAATTTTTCAAAGTTATTAGTTTAGTCTCGAACCATCCCAAATGCATGTTTTGGGCCTCGTAGTCTCGTATTAGGGACTATATGAATGTGTTGATTAATAATTGCATGAAAATTTAAAATGCATGAGTAATTGTATGTGAATTTGTTTTATAAGTCCGGTAATGCTCCGTAACCCTATTTTGGCGTTGAATACGGGTGAAGGGTGTGATATTTATTGGTACCAGAGCTACGATTTAGTCGATTCTAGGTCTAACATAGTGTATATGATATTCTAGCTATACATCCCATATATAACTTGTGATAGTATAATGACTCCTAATAATTTAAACTGTGTTTTCATATAGTAAATAGATCCCAATCGAGTAGTAGCTAATGATATCGAAAGTAATGCACCTGCCTCCGTTCACGGAGTAGAGCAATCGGAGTCTAGACCCATATCGGGTAGCCATGGAGGAGAGGCTAAAGAAGCCTTTTTCGAGATGATGAACGAGTGGTTTAGGGAGTTTGTTCAAACAAATTCGGCTGCTCAACAACTCCACCCCCACCTAATCCCCAACCAGTTCCCATAGTCCTCAAGGTGTGGAACTCCTAAGATTAAATAAGCCACCAGTCGATAAGATTTGAAAATACGGGGCTAAAGAGTTCAGAGCTACTGTTGATGACGATCCTGAAAGAGCTTAATTTTGGCCTGAAAACACTATTTGAGTCTTAGATGAACTTTCTTGCACATCGGGTGAGTGTTTAAAATGTGTTGTATCACTTTTGAAGGACACTGCGTATCAATGGTGGAATACTTTTGTGTATATGGTACTGAGAGAAAGAGTTGCCTGGAAATTCTTTCACACTGAGTTCCGGAAGAAATAGAATTGAAAGAATTTGTTGTCTTGGTTGTTAGATCTTGCAAAGTTGAGGAGCTTAACAAAGAAAAGAGAAAAGCAGATTCAAAGGCTAGAGACTCGAGAAAAATATTGATAAATAAGCCATATCAATCTTCGTCAAAGAAATCTAAGGATTCGTACACTCATCCAAATGCTTCAGTCGGGTATTTGAACAGAGATCGTGGAAAACAATATTCAAGTCCTAAAGCTCAAAAAATTTCAGTATCGAGTGTTGTCAGTGTGGGAAACAACAAACCCAAGTGTCAACAATGTGGGAGATGACATTTTAAAGAATGCTGGAATAAAAGTAATAAAGCTTGTTACAAATGTGGTTCACCAGATCATTTTATTCGGGATTGTCCTGAGTTATCTGAGAAAGACAAATATCAGAGTGCAAGACCGAGTACTACAATTGCTAGAGGGAAACCACCTAGAAATGCGAGGAATGTGTCTAGTGGCAAAGGTACGACAAAAGACTCTGCTATGAAATCCGAGGCTAAAGCACAAGCCAGAGCTTACGCTATTAGTGCTCGCGAAGATGCGTCATCACCAGATGTTATTACTGGTACATTCTCTCTTTATGAGACTAATGTGATTGCCTTGATTGATCTTCGATCGACTCATTCATATATCTATATGAATATAGTGTCTAGTAAGAATTTGCTTGTTGAGTCTACTGAGTTTGCGATTAAAGTATCGAACACCTTAGGCAAGTATGTTCTAGTTTATAAAGTTTGCAAGAATTGTCCTTTAATGACTTGGGGTTACTGTTTTCTTGCAGATTTGATGTTATTACCGTTTGATGAATTCGATGTAATTATGGGTATGGATTGGTTGACGTTGCATGATACTGTTGTGAATTGTAGACGAAAGACTATTGAATTGAAATGTCAGAATGGTGAAATCATTCGAATCGAATCAGATGAAACAAGTGAATTGCCTGTTGTGATTTCGTCTATGTCAGCTCAGAAATGTGTGAGAAAAGGTTACGAAGCTTACCTTACATATGTGCAGGATACAAAAGTGTCTGAATCAAATATTGAATCAGTGCCGATAGTCTGTGAGTTTTCGAATGTGTTTCCAGAAGAGCTGACTGGGTTACAATCGATCAGAGAGGTCGAATTTGCTATTGAGTTGGTACCGAGAACATCACCGATATCCATAGCTCCGTATAGAATGGCTCCGAAAGAGTTGAGAGAGTTGAAAGCTCAGTTACAAAAGTTAACGGATAGAGGTTTTTTATGACCTAGTTTTTCGCCTTGGGATGCACCAGTGTTATTTGTAAAGAAGAAAGACAGATCAATGAGAATGTGTATTGACTATCGTCAACTCAATAAGGTTACAATAAAGAACAAGTATCCTTTGCCGAGATGTCTAAATCTTTAACTCTCAACTGGTAGTATCCCAATCTCAGATCAATCTTAGAAAATACAGTAGCTCCTTTTAACTGATCAAATAAATCATCTATTCGGGGTAACGGATATTTATTCTTTATTGTCACCTTATTCAACTAACAGTAATCGATACACATCCTCATCGTGCCATCTTTCTTTTTCACAAATAGAACAGGAGCACCCCAAGATGAAAAACTAGGTCTAGCAAACCCTCTATCGGTCAATTCTTGCAATTGTGACTTTAACTCTTTCAACTCTGTTGGTGCCATTCTATACGAAGCTATCGAAATAGGTGTTGTACCAGGCAATAGATCAATACTAAACTCAACTTCACGAATTGGAGGCAAACCCGGTAATTCTTTAGGGAATACATTGAAAAATTCACAGACAATAGGCATTGATTCAACTTTCTTCTCAGACACTTTCGAATCAATCACATAAGCGAAATATGCCTCATAACCCTTTTTCACAAAACTTTGAGCTTTCAAAACAGATATCACAGCAAGCAATCCATTCAAATCATTAGACTCAACTCGTACAATCTCATCATTCGGACATCTCAAATCAATAGTCTTTCTTTTACAATTCATAATAGCATCATGCAAAGTTCGAATGTCCCACATTATCTCTGGAATGACTTTGATTATCTCTAAATCTTTTCAGAGCAGACTGAAATGATTTACTCTAAAATCTCTTTCTCATATCTCGAGCTTCTGACTCAGCTTTTCTTTTCTCTTTCCCAAGTACCTCAGCTTTGCACGCTCTATCAACGAGTACTACGAACTTTTTTATTTCTAAGATCCCGACCAAAAAACGAATGCCTTCATTAAAACCATCTTCGAACCTTTTGCACATTATCGATTTAGATGATATACATTCTCGGGCATACTGACTCAGTCTCACGAACTCTCGTTCATATTCTAGAACAGTCATTCGGCCCTATTTTAGTTCCAAAAATTCCTTCCGTTTCTGATCAACGAATCTCTCACTGATATATTTCTTCTGGAATTCACTCTGAAAGAAGTCCCATGTAACTCACTCTTTCGGAACAAAAGAAATCAAAGTTTTCCACCATTGATAAGCTGCATCTCAGAGTAATGACACAACACACTTTATGCATTCTTCCGAATTCAAAGACATTTCGTCGAATACCCGTATAGTATTTTCTAACCAGAACTCAACCCTTTTAGCATCATCATCATTAGTAGCCCCAAACTCTTCAGCCCCATACTTACAAATCTTGTCAACCAGAGGCTTATTCCACAGATGCAGATTTGCAGTCAGAGGTATATCAGATGTCTAAGGGGGATTAACCAGGGGCGGGGGTTGTGAAACAGTCGGGTTATTCTTTACAAATTGAGAGAACCACTCACTTATCATCTGGAAGAAAGCTTGTTTAGCTTCTCCCTCTTGACCGCTCGTAGTCAGTCTCGAATCAGAGTGCGCTGTCCCTTACGCGGGAGCAGGCGCATTACTCTCTATGTCGTTAGCTACTGCTCTTTCGGGATCCATTACTATACATAAATCACATTTTATACGTCAGGATTCATCACACTATCACGATTCAGATATATGGCATGTATAGCTAGACTCTGACCGGCAACGTTAGTCCGAGAATCGACTAAACCGTAGCTCCGATACCAACTAAATGTAACACCCCTAACCCGTATCCATCGTCGGAATAGGGTTAAAGGCATTACCAGACAGATCGAAAACATTTTCAAAAGTTCATACATTTATTCATTAGTCTCAAACATAAAGTCCCTTAATACGGTCAACGAGACCTAAAACATGCTCATAAACCGGGTCGGGACTAAACTGAAACACATACAGACATTCTGGAAAAATTAAAACTTTTCTAAGTTTTAGGGGTTACACGCTCGTGTGGGCAGGCCGTGTACCTTCCACAGCTGTTAGGCACATCCGTGTGTCTTCCCGTGGTCGAAACTGACCTTTGCTCCACAACCTCCAAGCACGCCCGTGTACTTTGGCCGTGGTCGATTGTGTTAAAAATCACACGGCTACTAGACACGTCCATGTACCAAGGCTATGTACTCTTATGCTAGCTACTGACTTAGCCCCACGGTCAGTAGGCACGCCCGTGTGCCACAACCGTGTGACATTATAGGCCATTTTCAAGGCCAAAATGCCATCCACTTGGGTCTTACCTACAAGCAATATTACCAACACAATTCATGCATACTAGACAACCAAAATCACCATTCAATCTAAACATTCAACATCCATTTCAACCATGCCAACTTCCAAAATCAAAACATATGTATATCAAGTATAATTCATCCAAATACTTGCCCAAAACCTTGACCAATTCATGTGCTTCAACCATACCAAAGTATACTTCACATATCACTTTCATTTAATCATAATACCAACATATAACTAGCCAACTCACATGGCTAAATTCACTTCATATACAAATACAAAATACTAGCCTATACATGCCATATCTAGCAAAATATATATATCCAAAATGTACCAAAAACAAGTTGAATAGTGTGATGACGATCCTTGACGGTCCCGAGCCTTCAGTAGCTTTGATGATCTATAAAATAGATAAAACGTACACACGAAGTAAGCTTTCCAAAAGCTTAGTAAGTCATAATACAAACAAAATTAGCATAGAAGGCATATATATATATTCATAGATACGTTGGCACATCTAAATCACTTAGCAAATTATCACATATATATATGCTTTGGTCCATGTACTTGGCCATATTAGCCACATTCATCAATTCCAAAAAATCTCATATACCCAAATCTCTTTCATACATAATATCACATCTCATATTGTTATCCAAATACACATAATTATCATAGTAAGATCACATAGGAACTTACCTTATATACACACTTAGTGTATGAATCAATGTACCTGAAACGGATTCACTATTTACATGGCCTTTTCGTATCACAGACTTGCCCGTTGAACTGTAAGGAATCTAGTAGGATACTCAGAAAGCTCGGAATAGTCGTACAATGCCAACGTCCCAGACTAGGTCTTACATGTAATTAGATATCGATGCCACTGTCCCAGACAAGGTCTTACACAAATCAATACGATGCCGATGTCCCAAACATGGTCTTACACGTAAAGATCAAATCGATGCCAATGTCCCAGATGTGGTCTTACACGTAACCCTCATTTTGATGCCTACGCCCTAAACGAGGTCTTACACGAAATCTCAAATCAATGCCAACGTCCCAGACATGGTCTTACATGATAAAAATAGAACAAATACGTATGTCATGACATAGCTAATCCTATCTATTCCTAGGTTCATACTGGACTTTTTGGATATTGTCTCTAAGTAACCCTTATCTTGGAATTCATGAACAAGTCATATCATGAGTATTCATTGATAATAATAGTCATAAGAACATACATAATTCAATATGAATACGTTTATTTGCATAATGACTTACCTCGGAATTGATTTAACTGAAACGGGAACGGCTACTCGGTTACTTTCGCTTTCCCGCGGTCTAAGTCCGTTTTCCTCGGTTCTTGATCTATATATATTCAGAATTAACTCTTTTATTCACTAACTCATTCAATTCAATCCAAGGACACACATTTAGGGCTATTTACAAATTAACTCTCATATTTACACATTTGGACAATTTAGTCCATTTTTCTCAAAACTTCAAATACCCAAAATCATCACATATCTATGCTTAGCCGAATGCTTATGAACATCATACAAGCCCCATAATTTCCATCCAATTTGCAATTTAGTCCCTCAAATTTCTATTTTCACAATTTAGCACTATTTAGCTAACTTCATCAAAATTTCAAGAATAAAATATTGTTCACTAAACACATATCTATCATTTAACACCATAAATCATCATAAATCATATGAGTTCATCAAAGTCTCATATCATAAACATCATCAATCCACAAAATTGAAACATGGGTTTTGTAATAGACAAAGCAACGATTACAGAAACGTAGAAATTATCAAAAATCAAACAAAACTCTTACCTTAATTAGCTTGAGCAAAGGCCGAACATTCAAAGGTTTTAACCTATTTTTCTTTTCTTCTTTTTCGGTGGAAGAACATATAAATGGCCACCATCTTTTTAACTTTGTTTTTATTATAATATCTTATAATGTATTATATTAACTTAACTTATAAAATAAACATATAAAACATAATATATATATATGCATGTTGCTGTCCATTAACCAAAAATAAAGGCTAAATTGCCACATAAATCCTCACACTTATAAAGACATAACAAATAGCATCCTTTCATAAAACATGCAAATTTGCACTTCAATGCCATTCAATCATTTTTATCAAATTAAACACACAGACAAACAAATTAACTCACAGAAACTTACAACATTCTTAGTCACATATCAGCGGCACAGAAAATAATATTAAAATATCATACAAACTCGGATTTGTGGTCCCGAAACCACTGTTCCGACTAGGTATAAACCGGACTATTACAACATGACCACGGTTAACTCAGTTAAAACACAGTCATACGATCACAGTCAAATCAGTCAAATTCATAGTCTAAGTCAGTCATTTACCCACAAGGGCAAAATAGTCATTTTACCCTATAAGGGTATTCCAGTCATTTTAGCCTATGGGGGTATTACGATCATTTTACCCTACAGGGGCATTACAGTAATTTCACAATATGAGGGTATTTCGATAATTTTACAAATCAAGGGTATTTCGATAATTTTACAATTCGAGGGTATTTTAGTAATTTTACAAATTTGGGGTATTTTGGTAATTTTATAATCTGAGGGTATTTTGGTAATTTTACAAATCAAGGGTATTTCGATAATTTTATAAATCGGGGGTATTTTAGTAATTTTACAATCTGAGGGTATTTTGATAATTTTACAAATTAGGGGTATTTCGGTAATTTTACAATCTGAGGGTATTTCGGTAATTTTACAAATTGGGGGTATTTTAGTAATTTTACAATCTAAGGGTATTTTGATAATTTTACAAATCGAGGTCTCAACCACCCAACAGAAGGTCCACCGTCGCCTCGAGCGACTTAAGTAACCTAAACAGTCACAACGGTGTAAATGGGCCTAAGGCCCATTATTCGGCCCAAGTGGGCCCACACACTCATGTGGCCTAATTAGCCCACAAATAGCCTCAGTTATACAAACAGCACAGTTCAAACCAATAGAAACCATAAAACATGCATTTATCCGTGTGGGGCCCACCAGTCCAGTGGGCCCATACGACCCATTGCCCAAAAATGACCCTAGCCATGTGGACTACACGACTTGGTCTAACATTTACCAAAATATGCAAATTTAATTCGTGTGGGGCCCACATGACCCATTTTGGCCACAACGCGGCCCAAAACGACCTAAGCCCATGAGAACGCTCACAATGGCATCACCATCTTACACCCATATTCGTGGGCTCGGTCCACCACACGTTCGATCGCACGCTTGCGTGGCATCATTCACCGGTATTTCGGCTTTTTGGCATCTTGTCGATCTACGATAAGAATGAGTGTGGGTACACACACTCTCTCGGCTTTCTCGCCAACTATCGAATACAGGGTACACACCTTTGTTGCAAAGAAAGCGAATAATCCTTGAGCACTAAGGCCTACATCGATTCCCAACACACGATTAATCACATGTTGATAGGGATACAACCAACCTTAATAGTCACATAAACATACCACCTTCTTAATACTTAGCCCCAAAACATTCACCACCCTTACCTTGATTGAGTGAGTGCCTCCAGTCCTCTAAGATCGCTAACCATGATAGATCACACGCCTTGCTGCCAAACTGCACTACGATAGATCTCTGTTAGGTAGTACTGGTCATACATGCAGCCTACATCCCAAATTTTACTTTGCAAACCCATAGGGCCTAATCGGTCTATACCCAAAGAGTAAGATAACAAATTACCTTAATCGGACAATGAGAGAAAAACCTCGACGGCCTTAGCACTCTAGAACTTCTTCGCTCCTCGAATTTGACTAGCCCCCAACAAGCATCATATCGCGTAAGAGAATCAAGAGCGTAATTAGACTCCAAAAGAACAGAAGCATTCAGCTTCCAAAGAAATACTAAAAGAGATCAAATTTGAGTGTAAAGGAGAAAGGATAAACACCTACCCTTCAGTCAGGAACACTTATAGAACTAATTAACAATACCAACAGTGGAGCATAGAAATATTCGGCCAAGGATAGGGAGAGAAGAAGGTTGAGTACCTTCGGTCTACCAAGCAGAAGAAAGAAAAGAAGGAAGAAGGAATAGAAAAGGGAAAAAGAATGAAGGTAGAGAAAGAGAGGTTGAATTCAACTCAAATATAGAAAACAGGGGGAAGAGAATAAAGAAAAACCAAAACGGGAAAAAAACACAAAAAGGTCTATGGAAATATTTGGCACTATAGGTAGAAGAGAGAAAATACAACAAATCGGCATAAAAGAAAGAAATTGCCGAAAATGCACCAAATGCACTCCCTAGTCGAATATGCACATACCAGCTACCCAATTCAGCTACAACTTCTCCCATTTTCAAATTCCTTAAAAATCTCCACCAATCCCTCCACCGAATTTTTCTCTTTGATTTACTCCAACTCCCCATTCAAATTCAATTGAATTTGACCAATTCAACCACAGAGTTCCAGTCCAGTTCCAACACCTCCACAGCTCAAGCAGCAAAATAAACATACAATTGCACACTCCATGCCTCGAACCTTAGACTCCTTGCCATACATGTAGCGCCACCTTGCCACTAGATCACCCACTATCTTTGTGTCAGATTTTACCTTCAATAAATTAAAAGGTCTAAAGGCCAAAGTCCAAGTTCCTTTAAAAGAAAAACCAAAACAAATTGCAAGAGCCAAGACTTGAACCCAGGCTCCCTTGCAACCTTAATGACGCCACAACCACTAGACCACATGCTTACTTATGTCATTTTTTTAACGCAATAATTTAAAAGGCATACTTCCAAGCATCCAGGGTTTTATCCACTTAAAACCAAAATTTTTGCTAGATCCCAGGTTTGAACCTAGGACTTCTCCAATACTTCTCAAGACCCTTAACCACTAAAGCATACATTTAATTGTGTTATTCACTTGCACAACTAAATTCCAATTCCTCCTATACGTGAAGCCCATTTCTTCTAGGGCCAAAAGTCGGGGCGTTACACTGGTACAAATATCCCCATGTCCTTTAATCAAGCGATTATGGTCCCTATTGCAAAGATTTGGAAACAATTTTTATGCATTCAAATTGCTCCTGCTTTGAATGTATCTAACGTCAATACTTTTTGAGTGGTTTTGTTATGTGTTATTTTGCAGAAAAAATAGGTGTGCATCAGGACATAGATCTATCATTAAATGAAGCGATGCACTAGTGTCCAGAAAGTCAGGGTTTTTTTCCCTCACTTAGTAGAGGCTTTGTGCAAAAAGGCCTGAGTTCCAATGACAACCACTAAGAAATTCATGAAGCCATCCAAGAGTCTCATAGGAAATTCATTATCTAAGCAATATACGAAGCTTCAACAAAAGCAAATAACGGATTGGATTAAACGTTGAAAGAAAAAGATAAACGTCCTAGATTCACTTAAACGAACAGAAAATCGACATCTCGAAAATAAATAGACGAGAGTAGCATTCCAGAGATGGAATAGATGACAAGATGAATGCAAAAGACGGAGGGCCCAGTTCTTCAAGAATTTGTACGACAAAACAACATGAGGGTTCCAAACTATCCGCCAAATATATTTGGTCCAACGCATTCCTATCATGAAGCAGAAGATCAAGACAGCGAAGAAAGGGAAGATAGTGACAATAAGAAAGCTAAAAAGGAGGGGAATGATTAACTGAACTTTTATTTTTAATTTTTGGATTGTAAATCGTTAATTATGATAATTTTTTTAGGAGTAGGATTAATGATAGATTAATATATATTTTTTATGTTATCAAAAGTCTTCTATGCAGGAACCTTATACTAAAGAAGCACAACATTTTTGAGCTTTCAACGAACAAGGAAGGGAGTACCCACCATAAGACTACGGCAATGCCACAATCAATCGGGTAATTTATTTTCTTATCTATAGGGTTTCACATTAGGAACAATGATCTATTTAAAGTGTGGGGGTAACATAGGAAATTTTGCATTTTGCTTAATTTGTTTTCATGCTTTTCTTTTATTTTACTTGTGAAAGTGTGCTTGAGAATGTAGAAATACAAGCGATTGGTTAAGAGTATATATATAGGTTGATTGTATTTACTATAAATTTGGCATGATAGTTAATGATTTTGAATTTGGGTTATTAGACTGCTAAGTTCTATACATTACATTGTAAATAAGCATCAAGTAATTAAATATACCAAATGACATAGAAAATACAGGGAAAAAAGCATGCTAATATTTATGATTATTTTATTGGTTAAATTTGTGAATATTGAAAAGGTCAAATGTGACAAAGTCACAAAATTAGAAAACTCAGTCATTAGTGCACGAAAACTCGTGAGATAGACATAATTACTTTATTATGTTGTGACTTCCTATGTGGAGATATAAGGAAAGTAAAAGGAGGAAATATATGGCAGTGAGCGGGCAAGGGTTATTAATAGGGAGAATGGGGAACAATACAATGTGCCAAACTACTTTCTTGCTTGAAACTATTTTGATGCTTCATGTTCTTGAATTCCATACCTATCCCAAGTCTCAAAACGTTACAAGTTGAAAAGCTCTATGTGATCTAGGTAATTTTATTCATGAATTGACATTATATTAAGTAATTACAATAATAAATGTTTGTATCCTACTAGGATAATCAAATTACCTATTGATTTATCGATAGATCCATATATTTGAATATCTTATTGTTTATATACTTTATAATATACTGAACTTAGGTGTTTGATACTGAGAGTGGTAAGTCCTTTATATAGCATGCCAGAATTATATGTAGATATGATTTTTCCTAGCTATGTATTTCAAAACTTGTCCTTGTATCCTAGTTGCTCAAGAATCATCTTTCATATTTTTTTTTATGTTTCTTTTCTTAAGTTTTCATATTTTATTTTTATGTTTCTTTACTTGAGGACAAGCAATGACTTAAGTGTGGAGGAGTTTGATCTGTCGCAATTCATTATAGCATATTAAACAAGTTTTCATACTTAAGTAGCTTGAATATGAGCAAATTTATTATGTTTTATTTAGTTTTTCCAACCTTAGTTTTCATTTAATAAAAAAGTGTAATTGATTTGTTTTATGACCTTAAGGGCCGAAGGAGGCATAAGGGAAGACTAACATACTTAATGAGTGTGCAGGACACCATCCAAAGTCATGAGGACTCAAGGCTAGGCGTAATGTTGCAACATAGTGAACAGAGTGCCAAAATACCAAGTCTACCTTTGCTGTCGCAACATAGTTAGTGGGTGTCGTGACACAGGCAGCAGATGTCGCAACATCAACCTTGTACGTGAAAGCCTTAATGAGCTAAGGGTGTTTTGATCCGCACAATGAAAATTAACGTAAAAATGTTAGTCGACTTAGGGATAAGGACAACAGCCAACCCTAACATTATAAATAGGCTTATTAAACACTTGAGAAATGACCTCTCCTGTAATTTAGAATGTTTCTTTCAATTTAGATTTTTGTTTTTATTTCTTTTTTAGACTTGGGATTTATTTTCAGTTTTGTTTTCGTTCTTTAAATTCGAAGAAACTGATTTCTAGATTCAACTAAATACTTTGTGGATTTTTGCGCTTCAATCAATCAATACAGTCAGTATTTCTCCTTAAACTTTTATTCTTAATTCGTTATTCATGTTTACCTTATTAATCAAGTTTACATTGTTTATGAAATCCATGAGGAACTAATCCTCTTATAGGGGATTATCAAGTGGACGTGTGATTAATTAATTTCTATGTAGAGTTTACTTAGTGGATCAAATGTAGGATAAGAAGAACTTAAACCCTAGACCTGACAACTCTAGGAAGTCATCTAGGTGGAATTAACCCAAAATTGGTATTGCCTATCCGTGAACCCCTTACCCCAATCCGGTTTGGACTGTGAGGTCGAGAGATAAGTAGTTATTGCTGACTCGTTAGTTTGGTGGAAGATCGAGAGATCCTGCTATGGTAACTACTAGTTAATTGAGTAGAAAACCAAATTAGGAATTAGTTATGACCACTAAAGCAAGCTAATCACCCATGTTTAGATTTGGTTGAGTTACACATTAGTTTTTCATTTTCATTATGTTATGCATGTTTTATTCTTTTCTTATAAAACTTAAATTCTTTATGTTTTGTCATAATATAATTTGTCTAAAGTACTAATTAGATCTATTTACGTTTAGGTTAATATTAATTTCAAACCCGCATCCCTTGGGTACGATCCTCGGAGTACTTACCGACTCTGTTGTAAAAACTATATTTCAACCTAACACGTATACTTGCAGACACCACCTCAATTTCATATATTTAGTTGCAGTATTTACACTCTGGACGTTAGTACGTCCAGAGGCGATCAGTTCCAGAACTCAGGTCTTAAATAGTTGCTCACTTATTTTTAATATTGTGTGTTGGGTATGTCTAATTGGATGTTGTGCAAATGATGAGTTACTATGGTCAAATTATGATGTATCGTTACGCATGTTATGTTGATACGCAAATGCATGATTGATTGTATGTTTATCCATGTGGTGTAGATGAAATGCATGTATTGGTTGATTTTTTGTTTATGAAATGCATGTATATGAATGATATGCGAACTAATAGCGGTATGTCGAAGTGTGATTGACATGGGAAGAGTAACAGAGAATATGATATGTTATACGTTTTGCCTCCAATAGGGCATGTGAATATGAACTGAGGTTGTGGAATGTCCCCGACCTTGCCAGGGAACACATGTGTTCAAGTTAACAAGGAGGATTTGTGGAGGTTCGGGTAGACTATACAGAAAATAAGTATTAATGGTACTTGGCTTTACGGAGGTTTGTTTGGTTTGTATGGAGAATATGTGCAGATAGTTATAAAAGCCCTTTTACGGGTAGTATAAAATCCATTTAGGGGTAGTATGAGACTTTGTAGAGTCTAAGCCTTAAAGTAGTATAAAGGAAAGTAAGACCATGGTAATGTCATGATCCAAGGAGCTCTTCCATACTCGCCTATATGGCATGATCCAGAGATGTAACACCCAGAATTGGCAGGTCCTACGTTAGGTCAATAACCCAAAGGAATCTAAGTGGAGCGGTCCTATTCACCCAATTGACATCTTTGACATATACTTAGGGTGTTTAATTGATAATAGAGTATAAGGTAAAGAATGTTCTCTGAAGGGTGCAGATATGCAAAAATAAAGGGATGGTAAGAGTATTAAGGGTTCTCTGGGTAATGAAGATATCGCCAAAGGTAGTTACTGTGCAAGTTAAATTTTAACGAGATGGTTGGGAATAAACGATAGGTTAAATCAAAGATACATAAAGATTGTGAAATCTTGTATACGTTTCCTTACAGCTCTTAACCCCTGAGAGGTCATGGTTGAAGGTTGATGACACGTGTTAAGTTCCACTATGGAAACATGGGTTTTCTATATATTTATATATATCTCAGTATGAGCTTTAGAAAAAAAAAGAGTTATCTTCTTCCTTTTGTTTGAAAACACCATTTCTATCTTGCTTTGGAGTTGATCAAGGATCTTTCTTGCTAAGCTGAAATTAAGGATCAGAGTTCATGCAGATGGTTGTTTCATTTTGAAGGTAAGTAAGCTAGACTTGCATGTGGACTTCTGATCAAGTAAGTCTTTTTTATGAGTGCAAATAGTAAATGAAGAAGTATGGCTTTGCATGAAAGTTAACGGAGCATCTAATGATAATAAAAGTTATATGAATGAGTTTTAATGGTATCTAATCTTATAAACAGTGATTATTGAGTTTTCCTGGTGAATGTTTAGGATCTGAAGACCAAGCTACCGTTTGTGGATGTCAAGTGAGTCCCTAAGTCGACTCTTATATGTAAGGTAGTATTTGTAATGTTTCTATAGATAACAGCCAGACTATGAATGCTAAATAAGTCGTGCATGTATAGTTCGTGCGGAATTTGATAGGTTAAGTATGATATGGATGTTCTAATGATGAAATAAACTATACGAGCACTTCTAGAATGCATAAGAAAATGTGAAATGAAATGTATGTTAATTTCTGTATGGTGTCAAAGCATGAAAGATCTATTAAGTGAGTTTGTGTCTGTCTCAGTGGAGTTGTCTAAAGGAGTCTGTCGGGACTTTAATCATAATATTATCTAAAGGAGTCTAAGTATGTTAATTTCTATATGGCACCATATTATGTGAGACCATAGCCAGTGGGTGATGGCGTCATATAGAAAGACCATATTGTATAAGACCATAACTAATAGGTTATTACCAAATGGAGTTTTCTGCGTGACCCAAGACAATGAGAAGCAAACCTCACATAAAATGAGTCTAGGCGAATACCTATTGTGAAAACATCAGAAAAAGGAAGCCTTTGTGGTGATCTATAGAAAGGAATGCCTTCATGGTGCACTCTAAAGGAATAATATGTATGGTGTACTCTAAAGGAATAATACGTATAGCGAACTCTGAAGGAATAGTACATATGGTGAACTTTGAAAGAATGATTCCGTATGAAATCTTGTGGCGTATCTTGCATAGTCTTAAGATATGTACAGAGAAGATGGAATGTGCCAGGAAATATGACGAATTCATAGTGTGAACCAAGTAGACTAGAAGAACAACTTGGTCAATAGTGTTTTGTAAGTATGGGTTTCAAAATGGAAATAGTTAAGGAATCAAAAAGGCTAGGTAAAGAATGTAAGTAATGTACTAAATATGCTAAGGGTTAGGAATGGTCACAAAGCAATGTATGGCGTCTATGTTGGGATGAAGAAAGGTACTCGCCAAAGTGAAGTTTAAGAACGAAGAATAATGAGATGATAATGAAATCACTAGATGCATTGTACTAAGATGGTATAGGTAAATGGAGTTTAACACACAAGTTCTCATGAATTTACCTCCGTGTATTGTGTCACAGGTAAGCTGATTTGGGTCTACACTAAGAGAGATGATGCCAAAGCTATGCCAGAGTTGGCAGGATGGACTATTATGCATACAGAATGTATTGGCAATACAGTTGTAGTAAGTATTATCACTAAGGGATAAAATAAATAGAACAATGTAATTAAGTTATGATATGCGCTTGTAAGTCCTTTCTATTTGAAATATTGTACAATGGTTGTAATTATCTACGATACATCCAGTGGTAAGTTAGTTGGAACAGTACTCTTAAATAAGTTGTAAATGTTAAAAATTTGTATATGTCTGTCCTAGAGTTGTAACACCTGAGATCCGAATCCAACGAATCAGATCAAGTTGAGGGCATTACAAGTTTTGTATTAGAGTTTGATTTAGTCTATTCTTGCACCATGAAGATAAGAGAGCCCTGTACGCATAACGCGCCAATCCTGGCGGAGTCGCTGAGGTATGTGTAGACAGTTTCATTTAATATAAAGTAAAGCATGTAATAAAATGACAAGCAAGATAGTAGCAAAAGTAAAGGAATGATTGCATTAATAAGAAGGAAAAATATTACATGGTTCAAGGTTTGGTGAGATAAAGGATGAAAAGAAATGAAGTACAAGATAAAAGAAGTGGTTTTTAATCTTCCCCTACATCGGGCTGACTAGTGGGCTCAGTAGGGATCCCTTCAGTAGGAGAAGCGTCTTCTGGAACTTGATCCCCAGACGTTGAGCCTTCCTTATTGCCTTTAATAATAGGCGTGGTTGGAATAATAAAACCTTCTAATTGCTTCCACTCCCTTTGGAAAGCTTCCCATTCATTGCCTTCTAAGTGGTAAACATCGAAGCCAAGTGAGTTAGTGGAAATGTCCTTGATAAGTCAACCTTTTTAAGATCTTAATTGATCGAACGTGGGGTGGAAACCATTGCTGGCTTTATCAAATAATCAAGGAAGTTCAACTCAAGTGTTCCATGCAACTTTCTAGAAGCTCATTTAGGTCATTCATAGCTCATCCTAACTCATTGAGCTCAACATTATTCAGTTTTAGCTTGTGCATCAATTTGCTAGAATATCTAATTAGGTTTAGCTCAATTTTAGCTTTCTTTAGTTTATGCGTTAAAGCTACTGGAATAATTAATTTGGGTTTAGTTAAATTAGTCTAATTAGCTCAAACAATTAAGGTAGTGCTTAAGTTGTGTCATAATTAAGTAGGATTTAAATATGCATTAATTTGAATGTATTTAATGTGTTTGAGTTTATTTAATGTGTTTTATTTAGTTCAGCAACTTATTATGTCTTAAGTTTATTTAATATTCCTTAGTTAGCACAACTATTTAATATGTCCTAGGTTCAGACATTTTAATCGTGTCTAAAGTTTAGACAACTTAATTGGTGTCTTGAGTATGTCCTAAACCGATTGTTAATTCTGCTTGAAGGAGTTCACACCAGCTGATTAGTTAGTCAAATTCATGGGATGGCATTAAAGAGAATACATGCACCCAGCTAGTTCATGGATAGCAATAAATTCAGATGCTGATTTCTCTTCTCCAAGAGGCTGTTCGTGAAGATCAATGGACAAGGAGTTGTTTACACAAGTCCATTTAACTCACAAACGTTTTCACACCATGGTAGCTATTCAAATCCATCCATTCACACCTTGTGGCTGATTGTATTCAAGAGTTCACATTCAAAGGTTGTTCGTGCGCCTAAAATGCCATCAATATTGGCTGCTACTTATTCTGCTACCCAAGGAAGAATCAAAGGATGTATTAAATTTCCTTGGCTGCTCAATCATTGGACATTTTAGCTAAACTCATCAGCTCATTAATTTAGCTGAATTGGAAGACTAAATGAGCTAATCATTGGCGTCACCTAGGCCTAGATTTGTTAATAGACATGTAATTATTCTATAAGCTCATTAACAGCTTAATTAAGTTGATTGCATGTGACCATTCGTCTAGGCTTAACTTAGGCCTATAAATACTTTGTTTTCAGCTGGTTGTAGGGACTTTTTGCTCATTTTTATGAACTTTATACTATTGGTGAGTGTTCATACTCTCCTTGTTCTCTATAGGACTAAATTGACTTATCAAGACTAGTCTTTTGGCGTCATTCCTTCCTTTGCTTCAAACTTATCACTTGTCTAAGTGTGGTGTTCGTTTATACCATAGGTTCCTATCTGACATAGATAGTGGGTCAAGGTTTACTTTCACTTCCATCACCATTTCCATCGATTTCACCTAAGTGTTGTTTAAGATTCAGTTCAACAATCATCTATATTGTTGGTTCAATCTTGGCATTAGCCCAATTCCTCCATGTAACACCCCTTACCCGAGTTCTACCCCAGAACCGAACCCGAGGTGTTACCGTAATAAAACCACTTGATCGCCACTTAGGCTCGTCGTGACTACTCTCTTAAGTCACCTCAACAACCTCAATCTCGACTTACAAGGCCTCACTCATACACACGAGGGCTCCCGAGACTATTTCAGAACTTTTTCCAATCTTAAAAATTTTCTCTTTTGTACAGGGTTAACACGCCCATGCAAGAAGAGACACGCCCGTGCATAGACCCACACCCCCATGCTCCACAACCGTGGTGAATACTGACTACATACACACGGCCTCAAAGCCTAGTCACACGCTGCGTGTGGCTGGCCCGTAACCAACATCGACTAAACTCACACGGCCTATGCACACGCCCGTGTGGCTAATCCGTGGTCTATTCTGACTTAAAATATTAACATGCAGGGGACACGCGGCCAAGTCACACACCCGTGGGCTGACCGTGTGTCACACATGGTCTAGACACACGCCCGTGAGTCTATCCACATGGACGAAAACAAAGCTATGTGCTAAGTTCCTTTCACCCCTCTAGCATACACAATATGCATTCATTCAACACATTCATAATCAACTCAAATTGAAGTGCAAGCTCACATAGATAACTACAATCTTTTCATAAAATAAGGTAGCCAACTACTATGGCATTATACAAAATAGACTATCCATCTAAAAGCCAACGCATCTTAGCCATTTACAACAAAATTCACTAACTTGTCTAGCCTCTATACATGCCATATAGAAAACATTGAGTCTCATGTACCAGAGTGTGCTGATAATGTGGACGATCTTCCAATTTATCTTCATATCTCGATTCAACACTTTTACTCTATAAGACAATAGAAAAGAAAAGGAGTAAGCTTTGAGCTTAGTAAGTTTACAGATAAACAATTAAGCATCATAGTATAAGCTAAACAACAATTAGCATCATACTAACATATAATGTACAAAATGCTTACTCTTTCTATTCCTTACCACATTTCCAACACATCATGAATCACATACTCATAACCATTGAAATGCACCCCTGAATTCAATATCACATTTACACAATATACAACACAACATCATTTCTTGATAATTCATCCACACAGCTAATTAACTCAATAATATAACCGCACAGCCAATCCACGCAACTAATCCAAACAGCTAATTTCTCGGTGGTTTCGCACTTAGCCCACCACAATCAATTCATAAGGTAGTATCGCACTTAGCCTACCACAAAGGTATTCATAGTGATTACACACATAGCCCACTAGACGATATACCTAATGATAGCATCGCACATAGCCAGCTTATCATCAATATGCATTAGGATGGTATCGCACTTAGCCCACCATTTAGCATTCTCACTACACATTCACATATCTACTTACTTAACCATACATCCATTCACAAATTCTACTACATTCATCCCACATAGGTTCTCAATCATTCTCAATCATGCAACACACTAGCTAGCATTAAGAAATTGTAAGTATGAATGCATTGTTTAAGCATAGACTTACCTCGATACTCAAAAGTATAGAAATATGCAATCTAGTCCATCACCTTGCTCTTGCCTCGGTTTAGATCTGGGCTTCGTCTTTCTTGATCTATAATGAATAAATCAGATTATTCAATACACACGTTGACTAAATTGACACTTATCTCATACTGTGGCAAAATTACCCTTTTACCCTTAATCTTTCTCATAATTACACTTTTGCCCCAAAGCTCGTAAAATGATTTTTATTCAACTTTCTAGCCCTTAATGCTTAGCCGAATCACTTACTCAACTAAAGCATTCACCAGTTCTCACTAAATCACACATGTATGACCAAACTTAAAACTTTCACAAACTAGTCCCTACATGCATTTTCATGGAAAATCACTTAACAAAAGATGTTTCTACTATATCAAGCTTTCATAATCTTCCATAAAACACCAACATACATGCATGTCATACATAGCCACATTTTTTAACATTCAATATAGCTCATCAAATAGCTAAAAATAGCTTATTCATACAACTAGGACTTCAAAAATACGAAGAATATCAAAAATGGGGGTTGGATGCACTTACTAGCAAGCTTGAAAAATTTGAAGAACCCTAACAATGGCTCTCTCAATTTTCGACAGCCTTGGAGAAGAAGATGAATGAATTTTTTCATCTTTTCTCCCATTTTAATCATTTAATTGCCAAATAACCAAAATGCCCTTTTTGATAAACTTCCTATTTTAACTCATCCATGCCCAATTTTGACCAAAAATTAGAATTTGGGTAAATTACTCTTTAAGGGCCTCTAATATATATTCTAAAGCCATTTCACACAAATAGCTTCTAGAATCTCACATTTTTCAACTTTTGCAATTTAGTCCTTTTAGACAATTCAACCAAAATTTCACAAAATTGCTTCATGAAACTTTCACACTAGCATGCATACATAGCATAAATCTCAAAAACTCATACATAGACCTTGGATTTGTGGTCTCGCACCACTATTCTGACTAGGCTGGGATGTTACAACTCTCCGCCCTTTAAAGATTTTCGACCCTAAAAATTTTACAAGTAAAAAGGTTAGGATGTTGCTCTCTCATAGATTCTTCCGTTTCCCACGTAGCCTCTTCCACACCGTGTTTCTGCCATAACACTTTCACTAATGCTATGCTCTTATTTCTCAACTGTTTCACCTCTCGAGCCAAGATCTTAATCGGCTCTTCTTCATAAGACATATCTGGTCTTATTTCAATTTTCGTTGAAGGAATCACATGTGAAGGATCGAAGCGATATCGTCGCAACATCGATACATAGAACACATTATGAATCTTTTCCAACTCTACCGACAAAGCCAACCAATAAGCTACTGGCTCATCTCTGCCTGTAATCTCATACGGCCCTATAAATCTTGGACTCAACTTCCCTTTTCGTCCAAATCTCATAATCTTGTTCCACAGGGACACTTTCAAAAGCACTTTGTCACCCACCTCAAACTCAATCTCTTTTCTTTTCAAATCCGCGTACGACTTCTGTCGATCCGAAGTAGCTTTCAGACTATTACGAATTGCTCTTACTTTCTCTTTGGTCTCTTTTACCAGATTAACTCCATGGATTCGCTTTTCACTAAGCTCAGTCCAATACAATGCAGTCCGACACTTACGACCATACAAGGCCTCATACGGAGCCATTCGTATACTCAACTGATAACTGTTGCTGTAAACAAACTCTACCAAAGGTAGATATCTCTCCTAACTACCTACAAATTCTAACACACAGCATCGAAGCATATCTTCGAGAATTTGAATTACTCTTTTCGACTGACCATCAGTTTGCGGATGGAATGCAGTACTGAAATTTAACCTCGTACCCATGGCCTCTTACAACTTCTTCCAAAATCTCGAAGTAAACCTTGGATCTCTATCCGATATAATAGACATAGGCACACCATGCTATCTCACTATTTCTGCAACATACAACTCAGCTAACTTATCCAGTGAATAATCAATACGTACTGGAATAAAGTGAGCTGACTTTGTTAGTCTATCCACAACAACCCACACAGCATCTTTCTTTTCGGAGTCATCGGCAACCTCATTACAAAATCCATGGTAACCCGATCCCACTTCCATTCGAGAACCATCACTGGTTGATGCAATCCCGAAGGCACTTGGTGCTCAGCTTTCACCTGTTGACAAATCAGACACTTTGCCACGAACTCTGAAATGTCTCTTTCACCTGGCCACCAATACAACTTTCTCAAGTCATTGTACATATTCGTACTGCCTAGATGTACTGACAAACATCCATTGTGGGCCTCATACAAAACCTTTCAGATTAACTCTTCATCTCTTGGTACACCAAACAAACATTCGAGCCCACTCGAAAATCAGAATCACTTTCTAATCCGCACTTAGCTCTCTTTGCTTGCATCTCACTGTCATCTCTCTGAGCCTCACATATCTGTTGAACAAATAGTGGCTTAGCTCTCAACTCTACCAAAATAGCACCATCATCAGCTATTGCTAAACTCGTGCTCATAACTCTTAGAGCATACAAGGATTTCCTACTCAGGGCATCCGCAACCACATTTGCTTTTCCCGGGTAATAATCAATGACTAATTCATAGTCTTTCAATAACTCAAGCCACGGCCTCTGCCTCAAATTCAGATCCTTCTGATCCATCAAATATCTTAAACTCTTGTGATCCGTAAAGATCCAGCACTTCTCACCATACAAGTAATGTCGCCAAATCTTTAACACGAAAACGATCGCAGCCAACTCCAAATCATGAGTCGGATAATTCTTCTCGTGCGGTTTTAGTTGTCTCGAGGTGTAAGCGACTACCTTACCCTCTTGCATCAACATGCAACCGAGACTATTAAACGACGCCTCACTGTAAACTCAAACTCTTTCCCCGATTTTGGTTGAACCAAAATCGGTGCCTCAGTCAACATTGTTTTCAGTTTCTCGAAACTCTGTTGACAAATTTCCTTCCATTCAAACTTGACATCTTTATGCAAAAGTTTCGTCATCGGGGTAGCAATCACAGAAAACCCCTTTATGGAACTTCTGTAATATCTCGCTAATTCCAAGAAACTTCTGATTTCCGACATGTTCCTCGGCTGTTTCCAATCCACAATAGTCGAAATCTTACTTGGGTCAACTCTGACACCATCACCCGACACAATGTGTCCTAGAAATCCGACCTCTCTGAACCAAAACTCACTCTTGCTAAACTTAGTATACAATTGCTTATCTCTTAAAGCTTGCAAGACAATTCTCAAATGCTCTTCATGATCATTCTCATCCCGAGAATATATTAATATGTCGTCAATAAAGACAACTACAAACTTGTCCACATATGGTCTGAAAACACGATTCATCAGATCCATAAAAATCGCAGGTGCATTCGTTAAACTCATAATGGCTATACCTTGTTCGAAATGCAATTTTCAACACATCTTGCTCTTTCACTCTCAACTGATAGTAACCAGACCTCAGGACTATCTTGGAGAACACTGTAGCTCATTTCAGTTGATCGAAAAGATCATCAATCCTTGGTAAAGGATATTTATTCTTCACCGTCACCTTGTTGAGCTGTCTATAGTCTATACATAATCTCATAGACCCATCTTTCTTTTTCACAAATAATACCGGAGCACCCCACGGTGAGTAACTCGGTCTTACAAAAACCTTATCTGTCAACTCTTGTAACTGTACCTTCAGTTCTCTCAACTCTAAAGGTGCCATTCTATATGGAGCAATTGAAATCGGTGCCATTCCTGGAATCAACTCAATCCCAAACTCGACCTCTCTCCCTAGAGGTAACCCAGGTAACTCTTCTGGGAATACATCTGGATACTCGCATACTATCGGCACTGTTTCAAACTTCGCTCCAACCTCTCGAGTATTCAACATGAAGGCGAGATAGGATTCACACCCTTTTCTCAAACATTTCTCAGCCACTAGGGAAAAAATCATCACTGGTAGACTATCCGGTCAACCTGATTCAACCCGAACCACATCTCCACTCTCACATTTCAATTCAATGTACTTACTACCACAGTTCACTAAAACACTATGGGTAGTCAACCAATCCATGCTTAGGATCAAATCAAACTGATCAAACGGTAACAACATCAGGTTTACCGGAAAACAATGATTCTCAATCAATAAAGGATAATTTTTACACACTTTGTCCACTAACACATGCTTTCCTAATGAGTTTGACACCTTAACCACAATATCCGTAGACTTAACGATCATACTCAAACTAGATGCTAATCTCATGCAAATATAAGAATGAGTAGACCCTGGATATATTAAAGCAATAACAAAGGTGTCAAAGAGAGAAAAATTACTCGTTATCACATCTGGGGAGGATGCCTCTTCGCGAGCGCGAAAAGCATACGTCCTCACAGGTGCCCGACCCTCCGGTCTCACAGCAAAAATTCTATGGATGCACCTCTACCACTATTCCCACCTCTCAGGTTCCTAGGTGGTCTACGTCTTGCAGACACATCACTGGATCTTATCTCTTGCTTCTCTTCCTTATCATCCCTCTTGGGGTAGTTTCGGGTAAAGTGATCAGAGGAGCCACATTTATAACAGTTTTGACTGTTACCCCAACACTCTCCGGTGTGATATCTACCACAACTTAGACACTCCGGTTTGCTCTTTGTATTGCCCACACTTTCCATCGAGGTAGCTTGGACTCTCAAACCTGAATGAATATTGCCCAAGTCTCGATGCGAATATCCCACTGAGGCTATTGTCTGAGGATTCCCTTCCTTGGATCTTTTCGACTAGGCTTGATACGACTTGCCCATCGACCTTTTTCTAGCATCTCGGGCTTCACTCACAGCCCTTCTCTTTTCTTTACTCAATTCTTCGGCCTTACTTGCCCTTTCAACTAACACCACAAACTCTTTCAACTCCAGAATACCCACTAGGAGTTTGATATCCTCATTCAGTCAGTCTTCGAACCTCTTACACAAGATGGTCTTTGTCGATACACACTCTTGAATGTATTTGCTAAGCCTAACAAAGTCATGCTCATACTCTGCTACTGACATTATTCCTTGCTTCAACTCAAGGAACTCCTTCCTTTTTCGATCAGTAAATCGTTGGCTTATAAACTTCTTTCAGAACTCTTCCAGAAAGAAGCCCCACGTCACCTGCTCTTTCGGGACCACCAACGTTAGTGTCTTCCACTAATGGTATGTCGAATCCCTAAGCGAAGATATGGCACACTTCAAGCTCTCTTCGGGTGTACATGAGAGTTCATCGAACACTCTCATCGAGTTCTCTAACCAGAACTCTGCCCTTTCAGGGTCATCATCTACCTTTGCTTTAAACTCCTCAGCCCCATGCTTCCTAATCTTATCCACTAGGGGTTTCGATATTTGCACAACATCAATACCTTGAGGAGCCACTGGATTTGGCTGAGGTATAGGAGGAGGTGGAGGAGGTTGAGCATTAGGGTTCACTCGAACATAGTCTGTAACACCCCTATCCCGAGTCTATCACCGGATTAAGGTTAGGAGCATTACCGGACAGATCGGAAACATTCACAAACAAAATCATACATTCAACCATCATTCTCAGACATAATATCCCTTAATTGGGTCCTCGAGACCTTAAGCATGCTTATAAACCGAGTCGGGACTAAACTAAAACACATACGAAATTCCATAAAAATTTAATTCTTTTCTAAAATACAGGGGAGACATGCCCGTGGGAGGAGACCGTGTGCCATCCACGGCTTCTATACACCTTCGTGTAACCATCCGTGTTTATACTGACTATACCAACACGGTCATTAGGCACGCCCGTGCGCCATGGCCGTGTACTTTTAGGCCATATACTGACTTCTCCACCACGGCCACCAAGCATGCCCGTGTCGTGGCCGTGTATTTCTATGTTAGCTACTGACTTGTACACCACGACCAGATGACACGCTCGTATCGAGGCCGTGTGATTTTAGGCTGCATCCTGCCAATTTACCCACGGTCTAAGGCACGCCCGTGTGCCACAACCATGTGACATTATAGGCCATTTACAAAGCCAAATTGCCACCCACAAAGGGTCATACATACAGGTCATATTCAACAAGATATTTCATGTTCATAAAACCATCAAAAGCATACCAAAATAACCATTCAAACCTTACATTCAAAACCAATCCCAACTATGGAAATCTCAAGGATTAAAACTCATATCATTACAAGACTAATTCATGCTTTTGCTCATTCAAACTTGGCCATTCCACATTCTTTCACCATACCAAAAGATACCTTCATATAACACATTCATTTAAGCAAGTTTCAACTCTTAAATAGCCAAATCACATCGCTAAGATCACATAACTATTTATATCAAAATACTAGCCTATACATGCCATATCTAGCTTTATACAATATCAAAATGTACCAAAATAAGTTCTATAGTGTGATAAGGATCCAAGACGGTCCCGAGCCTTCAGTAGCCTTGACTACCTATAAAACAGATTGAACACACACACACGGAGTAAGCTTCCTAAAAGCTTAGTAAGTCAATATACAAACAAACTTAGCATAAAATGCATATATTTGCTTTGGTTCATACACTTTTGACCATATTATCCATATTCATAATTCAAAGATCATATAAACACATATCTCATTTCACTAGAACTTTATACAACATATCATCAATTCCATATTCATAGCATTATAGCAAGATCATATTGATGCTTACCTTGTATACACAATTAGTGTATAATCAACATACCTGAATTGGATTTACAATCATATGTTTGTTCATAGCTCGGATTTGCAATTAGTATCATAGACTTGCCCGTTGAACCGTAATAAATCTAATAGGATACTCAGAAATCTCAGAATAATCATACAATGCCAACGTCCCAGACGAGGTCTTACATGCACTCGGATATCGATGCCACTGTCCCAGACAGGGTCTTATACGAATCAAAACGATGCCGATGTCCCAAACATGGTCTTACACGTAAGTGCCATAATGATGCCAACGTCCCAGACGTGGTCTTATACGTAAGTTTATATTGATGCCAACGTCCCAGACGCGGTCTTACACATAATCAGATATCGATGCCACTGTCTCGGATAGGGTCTTACATGAATCTCAAATCAATGCCAACGTCCTAGACGTGGTCTTACATGATAAAACAAAACAGGTGCCTATGTCAAGGTTCTTACGAGGTTTCTCAGACTTAGTCATTATACTAAACTTAACTCAGAATTCAATTACAGAATTTCTCATAAGCATTCATTATCATCATTAAACATATGAACAATTACAAATGCATACATATTCATTTATTTGTATAGCAACTTACCTCAGATTCGGTTTATCGGAATAGAAAATGGCTACTCGTTTACTTTCACCTTCCCACGATCTAAATCCGTTTTCCTCGGTTCTTGATCTAAACATATTCAGAATTAACCCTTTTATTCAATAATTCATTCAATTCAATCTAAGGACACTCATTTAGGGTAGTTTGCAAATTAGCCCTCACATTTGCACACTTAACTAATTTAGTCCATTTTTCTCAAAACATCAAATTCACAAATTCAATATACAACCAAGCTTAGCCGAATATATATACATCATAAAAGCCCATACTTTTCGTCAAATTGACAATTTAGTCTTCCAAAATAACATTTTCTCAATTTAGCCCTTTTTAGCTAAATTCATCAAAACTTCAAGAGTAAAACATATTCATCTACCACCAATCTATCATTTAACACCTTAAAGCATCATAAAACTCAACATAGCATCAATGGCATAACTTGCAAACATCACCAATACACAAAATTGAAACATGGGTTTGATAGTAGACGAAGCAACGATTACAAAAAAACGTAGAAATTATCAAAAATGGATCAAAAACTTACCTTGAATTAAGGCTTGAAATAGCCGAATATAACAAAGCTAAACCTTTCTTCTTATCTTTTTGTTTTTCGGTGGAAGGATGGATGATTCATGCCCATTTTTCATGTTTTATTATGTTATAAACATAATATTTATCTATTTACTAAACTAGCCTTTCATCATAATATACAAAACATATAATATCAAGGTTATTCATGACCTTAACCAACCACTAACATGATAATGGCTTAATTGCCATTTAAACACACAGACGGTCAAATTAACTCACAAAAATTTACCACATGCTAAATCATATATCAACGGCACAAAATATAATATTAAAAATATTATACGAACTTGGATTTGTGGTTCCAAAACCACTGTTCTGACTAGGGTATAAATCGAACTGTTACATAGTCCGAGTACCAATTACTCATCATCTGGAGAAAGCCTTCTCGTGCCTCTTCCCCTTGACCTCTAACCTCGGGTCCACTTTGTACAAGCATAGTTCCTTGCGCAGGAGCCGGCGCATTACTAGCTGCTTCATCAGCAGTAGATTGATCAGGATCCATACACTATATAAAACAAGATTTAAAATCATCAGAAACCACCACACTATCATAGTACACTTATGGCATGTATAGCTAGACTCTTACACCCGCTACGGTAGTCCTAGAAACGACTAAACCATAGCTCTGATACCACTAAATGTAACACCCCTAACCCGAGTTCTACCCCAAAATCGAGCCCGAGGCGTTACCGTAATAAAACACTTGATCGCCACTTAGGCTCATCGTGACTACTCTGCTAAGTCACCTCAACAACCTCAATCTCGACTTACGAGGCCTCACTCATACACTCGAGGGCTCCAGAGACTATATCGAAACTTTTTCCAATCTTAAAAATTTTCTCTTTTGTACAAGGTTAACACGCCCGTGCAAGAAGAGGCACGCCCGTGCATAGACCCACACGCCCATGCTTCACAACCGTGGTGAATATTGACTACATACACATGGGCTCAAAGCCTAGTCATACGCCCGTGTGGCTAGCCCGTGGCCAACACTGACTAAACTCACACGGTCTATGCACACGCCCGTTTGGCTAATCCGTGGTCTATTCTGACTTAAAATATTAACATGCAGGGGACACACGGCCAAGTCACACGCTCGTGGGCTGACCGTGTGTCACACAGGGTCTAGACACACGCCCGTGAGTCTATCCACATGGACGAAAACAAAGCTATGTGCTAAGTTCCTTTCACCCCTCTAGCATACACAATATGCATTCATTCAACATATCCATAATCAACTCAAATTGAAGTGCAATCTCACATAGATAACTACAATCTTTTCATAAAATAAGGTAGCCAACTACTATGGCATTATACAAAATAGACTATCCATCTAAAGGCCAACACATCTTAGCCATTTACAACAAAATTGACTAACTTGTCTAGCCTCTATACATGCCATATACAAAACATTGAGTCTCATGTATCAGAGTGTGCTGATAATGTGGACGATCTTCCAATTGATCTTCATAACTCGATTCAACACTTTTACTCTATAAGACAAGGGAAAAGAAAGGGAGTAAGCTTTGAGCTTAGTAAGTTTACAGATAAACAATTAAGCATCATAGTATAAGCTAAACAACAATTAGCATCATACTAACATATAATGTAAAACAATGCTTACTCTTCCTATTCCTTACAACATTTTCAACACATCACGAGTCACATACTCATAACCATTAAAATGCACCCCTGCATTCAATATCACATTTACACAATATACAGCACAACATCATTTCTCAATAATTCATCCACACATCTAATTAACTCAATAATATAACCGCACAGCCAATCCACGCAACTAATCCACACAGCTAATTTCTCGGTAGTTTCGCACTTATCCCACCACAATCAATTAGTAAGGTAGTATCGCACTTAGCCTGCCACAAAGGTATTCATAGTGATTACGCACATAACCCACTAGATGATATATCTAATGATAGCATCGCATATAGCCAGCTTATTGTCAATATGCATTAGGATGGTATCGCACTTAGCCCACCATTTAGCATTCTCGCTACACATTCACATATCTACTTACTTAAACATACATCCATTCACAAATTCTACTACATTCATCCCACATAGGTTCTCAATCATTCTCAATCATGCTACACACTAGCCAGCATTAAGAAATTGTAAGTATGAATGCATTGTTTAAGCATAGACTTACCTCGATACTCAAAAGTATAGAAATATGCAATCTAGTCCACCACCTTGCTCTTGCCTCGGTTTAGATTCGGGCTTCTTGACCTATAATGAATAAATCAGCTTATTCAATCCATACATTGACTAAATTGACACTTATCTTATACTTTGGCAAAATTACCCTTTTGCCCCTAATCTTTCTCATAATTACACTTTTGCCCCATAACTCGTAAAGTGATTTTTATTCAACTTTCTAGCCTTTCATGCTTAGCCTAACCACTTACTCAACTAAAGCATTCACCAATTCTCACTAAATCACACATGTATGACCAAGCTTAAAACTTTCACAAACTAGTCCCTACATGCATTTCCATGGAAAATCACTTAACAAAAGATATTTCTACTACATCAAGCTTTCATAATCTTCCATAAAACATCAACATACATACATGTCATACATGGCCACGTTTTTGAACATTCAATATAGCTTATCAAATAGCTAAAAATAGCTTACTCATTCAACTAGGACTTCAAAAATACGAAGAATATCAAAAACGGAGCTTGGATGCACTTACTAGCAAGCTTGAAAAATTTGAAGAACCCTAACAATGGCTCCCTCAATTTTCGGCAGCCTTGGAGAAGAAGATGAATGAATTTTGTCATCTTTTCTCCCATTTTAGTCATTTAATTGCCAAATGACCAAATTGCCCTTTTTGATAAACTTCCTATTTTAACTCATCCATGCCCAATTTTGTCCAAAAATTAGAATTTGGGTAAATTTCTATTTAAGGACCTCTAATATATATTCTAAAGCCATTTCACACAAATAGCTTTTAGAATCTCACATTTTACAACTTTTACAATTTAGTCCTTTTGGCAATTCAAACAAAATTTCACAAAATTGCTTCATGAAACTTTCACACTAGCTTGCATACATAGCATAAATCTCAAAAACTCATACATAGACCTCGAATTTGTGGTCTCACACCACTATTCTGACTAGGCCCTAAACTGGGGTGTTACACTCCATCCATCACCAAACTATCCTTAAACCATTTATTTTGAACCTATCTTTCAACCCTTCTTTAACCATTTTTGAAACAACCTATTCTTACATAATTTAACGATCAGGCAACCTAAACGACTCGAATCATTACCGAGGAGAGTTCGTATCGAAAGGGACCTGTAGCAACTTAGGTGTACAGGATTAAGTTGGACTTCCACTCTGGCAAGGCCTCAACAAGGTTTTTATCGGTATCTTCTTGATACTTTTTAAAGGCCACGACCTGAGAACGATGTTGGTTCTCTAGCTCTACCATGTGATTTTCTCCCAGAGCTTTGAGCTTCTCTTCTCAAGCAAGTTTTTGACCCTTCAGCGAACTGACCTCCTCCTTCAGTTGCTCATTTACAGTTTGAGGGTCTCTGTGTTTGTTTGTTAAAGTGGAAAGTTGTGCATCCAATTTCCCAATCAAATTGGTATCTTCTCGATGTTGTCAACATAACTTAGCCAAGTAGTCTTCGCTAGATTTTGCAGCCTTCTCTGAATCAGATATTTTATTTTTGTATTTCTGGCTGGCAACCCTGAGAGCCTACTCCATAGGCCTTGCTTAAAAGACATACTTTCTAAGACTTGGGCTATGACAATCAAAGGATCTACATTGAAAGTTAATGTGAGATAAGAATTGAAAGCCTCCCTTAACTGAGTAGGCACTAAGCTTTGTTGTTACTAAAAAATATCACTACGAGATGAGAAAAGTGGCACATACTTTAAAATAACTTTCCAAGGAAGGTCATTCTATGTTAACCCAAACGCTCCACCTCCTCCACCCCTTCCAACTCCCCAGCCTGCCCCTATAACTCCCAAAGTAATGGAAATGATTAGAAGGGAAAAACCTTTGGTAAACAAAATTCGAAGCAAAGGGCCAAGGAATTTAGAGCGAATATAGATGATGAACCGGAGAGGGCAGAGTTCTGGTTAGAAAATACCATTAGAGTATTCAATGAGTAATCTTGCACCCCTAAGGAGTGCATGAAGTGTGTTGTATCACTCCTACGAGACTCGACCTACCAATGGTGGAACATCCTTCTGTCGGTTGTACCAAGGGAAAGGATAACTTGGGAATTCTTTCAAGAACAGTTTCGTAAAAAGTATATTAGCCAGAGGTTCATAGACCAGAAAGGAAAGAATTTCTAAAATTGAAGCAAGGCCGAATGACAGTAACTGAGTATGAGCGTGAGTTCGTGAGGCTCAGTAAATACGCTCGGGAGTGCACTTCCACCGAAGCCATCATATGTAAGAGGTTTGAGGATGGATTAAATGAGGACATCCAATTGTTTGTTAGTATTCTAGAACTGAAGGAATTTGTTGTACTAGTAGAGAGAGCTTGCAAGGCCGAGGAATTGGCCAAAGAAAAAAGGAAAGTTGATATGGAATCTCGTGACTCAAAGAAAAGACAGTTGGGAAAATCATTGCAATCCTCATCTAAAATACCCGATCAAATGCTTCAGTGGGATTCTCGAATAGAAATAGAGTAAGCAGTACTCAATTTCTAAGGCTTAGACCACTTCTATTGCGAGTGTTGGTGGTGCTCGACCAAATAAACCAGAGTGTTTGCAGTGTGGTAGACGACATTTTGGTGAGTGTCAAGGAAATGATAGAGGTTGTTTCAAGTGTAGTTCACTAGACCACTTCATTCGAAACTGTCCTAAGATGGAGGAAAAAGACAGAAAGCAAGATGTGCGAGCGAGTAATTCACCTTCGAGGGGTAGACCACAAAAGAACCCGGAAAGTGGGGCTAGCAGTAGAGGTGTGCCTAGGGATTCCACCATGAGGTCTGAAGGCAGAGCACCTGCAAGGACTTATTCCATTCACGCTTGTGAAGAGGCATCGTTGCCAGATGTGATAACGGGTATTTTTTCCCTTCATGATATCTCTATTGTTGCATTGATTGGTCCGGGGTCTACCAATTCGTATGTTTGTATGAAATTGGTGTCTAGTATGAATATGCCTGTTGAGTCTACAGAATTTGTGATAAAAGTGTCAAACCCGTTACGCAAGCATGTGATAGTTGACAAAATATGTAGAAATTGTTCGTTGACAATTAGAGGCCATTACTTTTCGGCTAATCTCATGTTATTGTCGTTTGATGAATTTGACGTGGTTCTTGATATGGACTGGCTAGCAGCCCATGATGTGATAGTAAATTGTGGGAGAAAATTTATTGAGTTGAAATGTGAAAATGGAGATATCCTTCAGGTTGAATCAGGTGAATCGAATAGCTTACCTATACTGATTTCTTCTATAACTTCTAAGAAATACATGAGAAAAGGGTATGAGTCATATCTTGCATTTGTGTTGAATGCCCAAGAGTCAGAAGTAAAGATTGAGTCAGTGCCTGTAGTATGTGAGTATCCGGATGTGTTTTCGGAAGAGTTGCCCAGATTGCCTCCAGCTAGAGAAGTTGAGTTTGGTATTGACTTGGTTCCTGGTACGGCATATAGGATGGCACCGTTGGAATTAAAAGAACTGAAGGCTCAGTTACAAGAGTTGACGGATAAAGGTTTCACAAGATCGAGTTATTCTCCATGGGGTGCTCCGGTATTTTTTGTGAAAAAGAAAGACGGGTCGATGAGATTATGTATAGACTACCGACAGCTCAACAAGGTTACAGTTAAGAACAAGTATCCTTTTCCAAGGATCGACGATCTGTTCGATCAATTGAAGGGAGCCACAATGTTTTCTAAGATAGACTTGAGGTCCGGTTATTACCAGCTGAGAGTTAAGGAACAAGATGTACCGAAAACTGCATTCTGGACAAGGTATGGCCATTATGAGTTCCTTGTCATGCCCTTTGGCTTAACAAATGCTCCCGCTGTGTTAATGGATTTAATGAATTGTATTTTCTGACCATACTTCGATAAGTTCGTTGTTGTTTTTATCGATGATATATTAATTTATTCTCGTGATGAGAGTGAGCATGGGGAGCAGTTGAGAACTATTTTGCAGACTTTAAGAGATAAGCAGTTGTATGCTAAATTTAGCAAAAGTGAATTTTGGCTCCGAGAAGTCAGATTCTTAGGACACATTGTGTTGGATGATGGAATTAGAGTTGACCTGAGTAAGATATCGGCTATCGTTGATTAGAAACTGCCGAGGAATGTGTCAGAGATTAGAAGCTTTTTAGGCTTAGTCGGATACTACAAACAGTTTGTTAAAGGATTCTCCATTATTGCCACACCGATGATGAGGTTGCTACAAAAAGATGTCAAGTTTGAATGGATAGAGAAGCACCAACAAAGTTTTGAAAAACTGAAAATATTGTTAACTGAAGCCTCAGTTTTAGTGCAACCGGAACCAGGAAAAAAATTTGTAGTGTGTAGCGATGCATCCTTAAATAGATTAGGGTGTGTGCTTATGCAAGAAAGCAAGGTAATAGCTTATGCCTTGAGACAACTGAAGCCACATGAGAAAAACTATCTGACACACGACTTAGAGTTAGCCGCCATAGTGTTCGCACTGAAGATTTGGAGACACCATTTGTATGGCGAGGGATGCCGAGTATTCACCGACCATAAAAGTCTAAAGTATTTGATGACTCAAAAGGAGTTAAACCTACAGCAGCAAAGATGGCTAGAGTTGATAAAGGATTATGAGTTGATAATTGACTATCACCCGGGGAAGGCAAACGTGGTTATCGATGCTTTGAGTAAGAAGTCATTATTTTCCTTGAGGGCTATGAACACTCAGTTATTAGTAACTGACAATGGTTCGATTTTAGCCAAGTTGAGAGTGAAACAATGTTTTTGCAAAAGATCTGCAAAGCTCAGAAAGGTGATAAAGAATTGCAAGCTAAGATAACTCAGTGCAAGAAGGTCATAGAATAAGACTTTCGGATTGGTTCAGATGGTTGTTTAATATTTTGAGACAGAATTTGTGTACCCAAATATGATGAGCTTTTTCAAAAAATCTTGCATGAGCCACATAGCAGTTGTATGTCTATCTATCCGGGTAGTGTGAAAATGTATGACTTGAAGAAAATGTATTGGTGGTCGGGAATGAAAAAAGACATCTTAAAGTTTATCTCTAGTGAAAGCTAAACACCAAGTACCTTCGGGTTTACTTCAGCTCGTGATGGTTCCTGAGTGGAAATGGGACCGTATTATCAAGGATTTTGTGTCTGGATTGCCAATGATGCCAAAGAAGAAAGATGTTGTGTGGGTTGTGGTTGATAGGCTAACTAAGTCATCTCATTTTATACCAGTGCGTATCGATTATCCACTTGAGAAATTCACTGATTTGTATGTTTCTAAAATTGTGAGGCTTCACGGGGTACCTTTATAGATCATTTCGGATAGTGATCCGAGGTTCACATCTCAGTTTAGGAAAAAGTTGCAAGAAGCATTGGGGACAAAACTGAATTTTAGTACTGCTTTCCACCCACAAACCAACAGTCAGTCCGAAAGAGTAATTCAAATTCTTGAAGATATGTTGCAGTGTTGTGTTCTTGAGTTTCAAGGCAGTTGGGAAAGGTACTTACCGTTGGTAGAGTTTGCCTACAACAATAGTTATCAATCGAGTTTGAAAATGGTGCCTTATGGGGCTTTGTATACGCACAAGTATCAGACGCCCTTGTATTAGACCGAACTAGAAAAAATTAGATTCACGAGATTGACTTAGTCAAAGAGACCGAAGAGAAAGTAAAAGTGATTCGTGACTATTTGAAGGCTGCTTCGGACCTACGCGGACTTGAAACGAAAAAGATTGAGTTTCAGGTAGGTGATAAGGTATTTTTGAAAGTATCTCCGTGGAAGAAAGTCCTCAGACTCGGTAGGAAAGGAAAACTAAGTCCACGTTTTATTGGACCTTATGAGGTGCCTGAGAGAATTGGACTAGTAGCTTATCGACTAGCCTTGCCATCCAAGTTAGAGAAGATCCACAATGTATTCCATGTGTCTATGTTGTGTCATTATCGTTCTAACCCATCACATGTGATTTCACCAAAAGAGGTTGAGATTTGTTCAAACATGACCTATGGTGAAGAGCCGGTTAAGATTTTAGATCGAGAGGTTAAGCAATTGAGAAATAAAAGTATAGCACTCGTGAAAGTACTATGGCATAGACATGGGATTGAAGTGGCCATATGGGAGCCTGAGGAGACTATGAGAGACAAATACCCAAACATGTTCGCTAGTAAGATTTTCGAGGACGAAAATCCCTAAGGGGGAGAATTGTAATAGCCTGAATATGGGCCTAGTTGGAACAGTGGTTTCAAAACCACTAATCCGAGGCTGAAGAAATTATTTTTAATATTATTTTATGTGTTATAGCCTGATTATATGAGTGCATGAAAATTTTAGTGAATTAATTTTAGTGATTTCTTGCTTAATTATGAAAAAGGACTAAATCGCATAAAGTGCGAAAGTTTTATTCTACAAGCTAAAGGTGTTAAATAGATATAGAATCTTAAATTGGAGGTCCTTAATGTGCAATTAGGCTCTTGAAAGAGTGATGGCCGACCATAGGGGACAAAAAAATGAAAATTGGTCAAAGTTGGTGGCATTAGGAGACTTAATTGATGAAAGAAAATAAAATAAAGAGAAAAAGATATCATCTTTTTCATCTTCCTCCCTACTACTAAAAATTTGAGCAAACTTAAGGGTTTTGTGAGCTCAAAATTTCAGCCAAGCTTTTCTCTTGCAAGTAAGTCATTTTGATGGTCATTTTTGTTAATTTTTGTGTTTTTGGAACCCTTGTAGCTTAATCTAGCTAATGAGGGGACTATTTTGCACTAGGGTTGAAAGTATAGAGTTTTTCCATGAGACCATTAGTGTTGTTTGCTGGATTTTTATGGAAGAAAATGAACCTTGGTTGTTAAATAAACAACTTTTGTGAAAGAGTTTTTCTATGACAACACCTAAAAGGGACCTTTTTTGTAAAGGTTGTAAAATGGGTAGTAAATGTGTGAAATAATTGGATTTGTGAGTTGCTATAAGCTCAAAATAGATTCGGCTAGGCTTGGTTAATGAGGAAATTTGATGAAAATCATTTTCTGAGCTTAGGGGCAAAATCGTAATCTTGTGATAGTATAAGGGCAAAACGATAATTTTGCCAAAGTAGGAATTTTGAAATGTCTTGGTTAATGCAGTGATTAAATGAGTAAATTTTTTCATTATAGATCAAGAAAAATAGGATTCGGACTTAGACCGGGGGAAAACCAAGATAGTGGACTAAATCGAACTAGTCACCCAAATTTTGTATACTGAGGTAAGTTGTACATAAATAATACAACATTATTGTTATTATGTATTAAACAATTGATTTTGCATAAATGTTTAATTATTGCTATGAATATGCATGACCAAAGTTGATGTGGTATACTCCCGGTTGAACCTTAGAAATAGATTGGATATCCAAGCCATGACATTTGAGTGATATGTGTGCCAGTGTAAGACCATGTCTGGGACATGGCATCGACGTTGTTATGTGCGCCAGTGTAAGACCATGTCTGGGACATGACATTGGCATTGATAGCTAGTGTAAGACCAAGTCTGGGACATGGCATTGGCCACATTATGAGAGCCAGTGTAAGACCATGTCTGGGACATGGTGTCGGCATTGAGGTTAGAGCTAGTATAAGACCATGTCTGGGACATGGCATCGGCCTCGATATGCGAGCCAGTGTAAGGCCATGTCTAGGACATGGCATCGGCATCGTACCTTCTTGTGAAAGGCTTGTCAAGTATCCTTTGGTATTCCAACTGGTTCAACGGGTAATTTAAAGCTTGTGTCAAAAGTGAGAAACGTTACGACTATGTTGCAAGTGATACAGGTACCTACACAAAATTTATGAGAAATGAGCTCGATTTATGTTGTATGATTAGTAAGGATGAAAATGAGTAAGTTATGCCTTTAATCATTCGAGAATTATGTGCAAGTTTATAATATGTTATGAGTATATAATGCATGGTAATTGTTGTTAATTATTTATATGCGACTTACTAAGCTTTATGCTTACTCCCCTTTCCTTTCCATTTTCTTATAGTATCACCAAGCTAGCTCGTGGATCAAAAGACGTCGGAGGCTCGAGCACACTATCAATCTGAACGTTTGGTATAATTAGATTTAGCATTTTGAGTATGGCATGTATAGGGACTTAGTCTTTGTTAAGTGTCATATTGTTATGGCCAAATGTGTTGGCTTGTCTTGGGGATTGATTCATTTTGTATAAGGCCATGGATGATGGTTATTACTTATTATTGACATACACAAATGATGATACTTTTCATGATTGAGCAAATTGCATGGATAAATGAGTAGGTTGCATAATTGGATTGATAAGTATGTGATAATTTTTGCATGTAACTAGAGTATAGTGGCCTTGATGTGTGTATGTCTAGATGTGGCTTATATTGGTGTAATAGGGTGGCAAACAAGGCTTGGTAAATATTTGTCCACACGGGTAGATACACAGGCGTGTGTCTAAGCCGTGTGTGACACACGGTCTGCCCCATGGGCGTTTAGTCCGACCGTGTGTCCTCTGCACCTTATGTTGGCAAAACAAAATGCCCAGTAGTAACCACACGGGCTGAGACACGGCCATGTATCTCAACTGTATGGATGACACGGGCATAACACATGGGCATGTGCCCAGGCCGTGTGGAGTCTACACTTGATTTTAGGAATTTAATTAGCCACATGGCCTAAGGACACGGGTATGTGCCTTGCCCGTGTGACCTTATTAGGTTGATGACATCAGAAATAGAATGTCAAGGTTTTTACACACGGGTAGAGACACGGGCGTGTCATGGCCGTGTGAGGGACATGGGCAATGGACATGAGCGTGTGCCAGGCCATGTGCAAACTTCTGCAGGTTTGAGTTGAAAAATAAATCCACACGGCTAGAGACATGGGTGTGTGTTACAACATGGGCGTAACCCTTGCCACACGGGCGTATCCCTTGCCACACGGGCATTGCCCCTATTTTTAGTGAAATTTTCTAAAGTTTTCTTAAGATCTCGGTTTGGTCCCGAACTGTTTCCAAAGTGTGTTTTGGGCCTCGTAGGTCCATATGAGGAACTTCAAGGCAAAATTTGAAAATTGTTAACATTGAATGAAATTTTATGACTGGGAAATGTATGTTTGCATGTGTTAAAGATAGCTATCGCCTCGTACCCTGACCCGGCGTCAGGTACGGGTAAGGGGTGTTACTCTAGGACTGAATTGACTTATCAAGACTAGTCTTGCGGCATCATTCCTTCCTTTGTTTCGAACTTATCACTTGTCTAAGTGTGGCATTCGTTTATACCTGTGGTTCCTATCTAACATAGATAGTGGGTCAAGGTTTATTTTCACTTCCATCACCATTTCCACCGATTTCACCTAAGTGTTGTTTAAGACTCGAGTCAACAATCATCTATATTGTAGGTTCAATCTTAGCCTTATCCCAATTCCTCCATCCATCACCAAACTATCCTTAAACCCTTTGTTTTGAACCTATCTTTCAACCCTTCTTTAGCCATTTTCGAAACAACCTGTTCTTACTTAATTTAACGATCAAGAAACCTAAACAACTCGAATCATCATCGAGGTGAGTTCGTATCATTTGGTATCAGAGCTAGTAAAAAACTAAGTAAGTATCGACATTTTTCATCTTCGGGTTGTGATTTGTTGAAAAAAAATTGAAAAAAAAAATTGTGTTAGAAAAATAAAAAGAATACCTAGTATTTGATGTACAAAAGTTGAAATATAAAAAAAAGGAACTTCAAATTTTTTTAAAAAAAATAAGAGAAGAGAAAAGATCGTTTGAAAGGGTTTGTTTCCCGAACTCAAATTTTTTTTCACCAAACGTTTCCAGCCACACTCAAGTAACTTCTTTTTTTTTTCTAGCCTGCCCTTTTGCCCTAACATTAATCCATATCCAAACCGATCATCACTTTTGCAGAACTGATTCCACAATGACTGCTGGTTTGTCTAAGTAGTACATTGAGAATTTTGAGAGGCGAATTTGAGTGGAAAAAGGCAAGAGTGCGGTGAGACTATTCAAGCAAGTAAAAAGCCAAAGTATGTGAAAAGTTTCTTTTGCGAGAGAAGTTGTGAGGTTTGTTGTGTGATTAAACCAAAATGTCAAGAAATACCGAAAGGATTGTTGATGGTGACGGTGTTTTTCTGATCCAACATATCATATATTTATTCATGAGATGGACCAAATGCTCAAACGAAAACTAGATTCCATGCTTAAAAGATTGGATCGTGTAGAAGGAAGATTCTCGAAAGAGTCTTTTGTACAAATAGAGCGAAAAGATTCAATTAGGAGAGAGCCACGACTTTATTCCTATTCTTCATGGGATTCAAGTTGGAGTAAATAAAATAGCAAGTTTGAAACCTTTCGAGGTAGCAAACAAGAAAGCACAAGTAATTCTTCGTATGCACCAAAGTACTCGTCCATAAAGGATCAATCACGAAGAGGTGAATGAGTTTCGTATGCATCAAGGTATTCGCCCACATAGGGTTATTCACGAAGAGTTGGTCGTGACTTATATGAAAATTCTGCCACTTCTTTCCCACAAAAAGCTTGTCGTTATGATTCTTATATGTTATCTTCTTCTTGCAACGAAAGAACGGGACAAAAACAAATTAAACGAAAAGAGAGACCAGAAATGCTAATAAGAGAAAATGAGCTAATATTGAATGAAATTGAGAGAAGGAAAAAAGAAGTGAAAGAAAAAGAAAATTGAAAAAGAAAAAGAGAGTGAGAGTGAGAGTGAGAGAAAGAAAAAAAGAGAATGAGATTGAAAAAGCATGTGAGAAAGAAAAGAACGTTAAAAAAAGAGAGAGAGATTGAAGAAAGAAACGATGGTGAGCAAGAATCGAGTGTTATTGTTGAAAAAGAAAATGAAAATAAGAAAGAAAGTGAGTTTTCAATAATAAAGGAGACTGAGTTAAAAGAGAGAGGATTTGAAAATGAGTTAGAAAAAGAGACGAGTGAAAAGGATGCAAGTAAACAAGAAAAAGTGAAGAATATTTTTACTAACCAACATGCGAGTTGTCCTTGTATTGTTTCTTCTTTCCAGGTTTCTAGAGATTCAATTGACAAATTTCAACTTCAATACCTTCCCGATGAGAGACGATTTCAATTGATCGAGAAAGGTCAGGTTGAAAGTGAAATCCAGCCACCACAAGTGCTTAAAGGTAAGCAAGGTAAGGAGTCTCTAGCCATTGAATTACGGCAAACCAATTTGAATATTGATGAGAAAATTACCGATGACTTAGTTTTTGAAAGATCTCATTTTGATTTGATTTATTTTCATTCTATGTTTAATGTTGACTATTTCATTTTATGTGGAGGCATGAGGAGTTGTTCACTTGATGTGTCTTGTGTTGAAAAATATGTTGATTTCGTTCGATTAAATCGATGAATACAAAATGTGATCTTGTGTGATAACGAGTTTTTCAAGTAAAATGCTTAATCTGTTTGAATGTGATGTTAATGTGAACTTTCTAAAGTTTTGTACGGAATCCTTATGTATGTGGAAGAATTTTAAGAGGTTTGATTGTTTGAATTTGTTTATGCCTAAATCTTCTTTATTTGGCATGTGTGATTTCTTTGTGAAAACGAAATTTTTGTTGCATTGTGGAACGAGTGATCAAAACCATGTGTTTAAACCCGGAGTATGTGTTCCTAACTGTTGATAAGTGAAGGTGAGCATCATAACTTCATTGTAAATAAATGTGTTGAACCCTTTCATCTGCTTCGAATTTTATCATTATGTTTGAAAACAAAGCACGTGAATCTTATTGTCTTGGAAAGTCAAAATTAGATTTATGATTCTGAATATTGTTCTATATTAATGTTCAAGGGATTTGAAGCATGGATTGTTGATTTCCAATATTTTAACTATCGAAAGCTTTATTATTCTGGATTGTTATTGAGAGAAATCAAGCACCCTGAATTTTGTGGGAATAGACGTGTGAACAATTTATGCCTGCTTTTTGTTTTGTCTTTAAATTTGAAAACAAAGTAATTGAACTGTGATAAGTTGTAAATGCTAAATCAACGTTTTGGTTCCATATCCTTGTTCAAAGTATTGGAGTCATGGACTTTTGTCATCCAAAATTATAATTCTCGAATGCTTCATGATTTTGGTATATTACCATCGAAGAAATTTTTTATTCAATTTGAAACGATGAGGCCAACTCATGTTTTTGATCCCGGCATTGGTTCATATGTTCAACTTTTGAATAAGATTTTCGAAAGTTCTTTTGAGCCTATAATTTATAGTGTCACTCATCTATTTCATTCTTGCGTAGGTGACATTTTGGAATGGTTTCCTCTTAAAGAGGAAGGGCATGAACATAACCTATTTTCTTTTTGAGGCATGTGTGATTTTCATGTTCTTGGGAGCAACTCTGTCAATTTCATCATCTAAAGGGTTCGTGACCTTGAAAGATTTTTCGCGAGCTAATGGCTCAATTTGAGGACAAAACATCTTCAAGAGGAAGGGTATGATGCGAACCCGGCCACATCATATTTTGACTCAAATCGACAACACCGGGAATGGCCTAAACATGATGGGCCCAAGTGCAAAATGAAATTTAATTGCGATTTGTTAATTTGTGCGTAGGTCTTAATTGATAGAACGTAGGATGGAAACCATTGCTGGCTTTATCAAATAATCAAGGACGTTCAACTCAAGTGTTGCATGCAACTTGCTACAAGCACATTTAGCTCATTCATAGCTCATCCTAGCTCATTGAGCTCAACATTTTTCGGTTTTAGCTTGTGCATCAATTTGCTAGAATATCTAATTCGGTTTAGCTCAATTTTAACTTTCTTTAGTTTATGTGTTTAAGATGCCGGAATAATTAATTTGGGTTTAGTTAAATTAGTTTAATTAGCTCAAATAATTAAGGTAGTGTTTAAGTTGTGTCATAAATTAAGTAGGATTTAAATATGCATTAATCTGAATGTATTTAATGTGTTTTATTTAGTTCAGCAATTTATTATGTCTTAAGTTTATTTAATATTCCTTAATTAGCACAGCTATTTAATATGTCCTAGGATCAGACATTTTAATTGTGTCTAAAGTTTAGACAACTTAATTGGTGTCTTGAATATGTCCTAAACCGATTGTTAATTCTGCTTGTAGGAGTTCACTCCAGCTGATTAGTTAGTCAAATTCATGGGATGGCATTAAAGAGGATACATGCATTCAGCTAGTTCATGGATGGCAATAAATTCAGCTGTTGATTTCTCTTCTCCAAGAGGCTGTTCGTGAAGATCAATGGACAAGGAGTTGTTCACACAAGTCCATTTAGCTCACAAACATTTTCACACCATGGTGGCTGTTCAAATCCATCCATTCACACCTTGTGGCTGATTGTATTCAAGTGTTCACATTCAAGGGCTGTTCATGCACCTAAAATGCCATCAATGTTGGCTGCTGCTTATTCGGCAGCCCAAGGAAGAATTAAATGATGTATTAAATTTCCTTGGCTGCTCAATCATTGGACATTTCAGCTCAACTTATCAGCTCATTAATTTAGCTGAATTGGAAGACTAAATGAGCTGACCATCGGCGTCACCTAGGTCTAGATTTTGTTAATAGACATGTAATTATTCTAGAAGCTCATTAATAGCTTAATTAAGCTGATTGCATGTGACCATTCATCTAGGCTTAACTTAGGCCTACAAATACTTTATTTTCAGCTGGTTGTAGTGGCTTTTTGCTCATTTTTATGAACTTTATACTGTTGGTAAGTGTTCATACTCTCCTTGTTCTCTCTAGGACTGAATTGACTTATCAAGACTAGTCTTGTGGGATCATTCCTTCCTTTGTTTCAAACTTATCACTTGTCCAATTGTGGCGTTTGTTTATACCTGTGGTTCCTATTTGACATAGATAGTGGGTCAAGGTTTACTTTCACTTCCATCACCATTTCCACCGATTTCACCTAAGTGTTGTTTAAGATTCTGGTCAACAATCATCTATATTGTTGGTTCAATCTTGGCCTTAGCCCAATTCCTCCATCCATCACCAACCTATCCTTAAACCCTTTATTTTGAACCTATCTTTCAACCCTTCTTTAGCCATTTTCGAAACAACATGTTCTTACTTAATTTAACAATCAAGCAACCTAAACTACTCGAATCCTTACTGAGGCGAGTTCGTATCAAAAGGGACATGTAGCAACTTAGGTGTACAGGATTAAGTTGGACTTCCACTCTGGCAAGGCCTCAATAAGGTTTTTATGGGTGTCTTCTTGAAACTTCTTAAAGGCCACAACGTGAGAACGACGTTGGTTCTCTAGCTCTACCATGTGAGTTTCTCCCAGAGCTTTGAGCTTCTCTTCTCAAGCAAGTTTTTGACCCTTCAGTGAATTGACCTCCTCCTTCAGTTGCTCATTTTTAGTTTGAGCGTCTCTGTATTTGTTTGTTAAAGTGGAAAGTTGTGCATCCAATTTCCCAATCAAATTGGTATCTTCTCGATGTTGTCAGCATAACTCAGCCAAGTAGTCTTGCTGGATTTTGTAGCCTTCTCTAAATCAGATATTTTATTTTTGTATTTCTGGCTAGCAACCCAGAGAGCCTTACTCCACAGGCCTTGCTTAAAAGACATACTCTCTAAATTTTGGGCTATGACAATCAAAAGATCGACATTAAAAGTCAATGTGAGATAAGAAATGAAAGCCTCCCTTAATTGAGTAGGCACTAAGCTTTGTTATTGCTAAAAATATCACTACGAGAGGAGGAATGTGGCACAGAATTTAAAATAGCTCTCCAAGGAAGGTCATTCTATGTTCAAACAAGGGAGTATATGTATGAGGAGGAAGAAGTGATAGGTGAACCGTAAGAATTTCTTCTAAAGGACTCGATGGCAAAAGTGGATCAAAAGAAGGTTGGTGTAAACCAGGATGATCGACAGACTCCTCTAAAAGTGATGAAATCTCTAAAAGAGTAAGAATTGTAAAAGTAGGGGAAACTGTAGCCACAGACTCCCTAAGTGACCTATGCTTTATCAGAGGAGGGAAATCGTTGCATGTTGTGTTGATATACAAATGCGTAACTAATTGAGCGTTCATCCATGTGGTGTAAATGAAATGTTTGGTACAATGTGTATTGTTAATGAGCAGTAGTATTGGTTGATTGCTTGTGTATGAAATGCATGTGTATGAAATGCATGTAAATTAATGATATGTGGAATAATAGAGGTCCGTTAAAGTGTGTTCAAATTAATAGGATTTACGAAGGTTCAGGTGTACTATAAAGAAAATGAATCTTAATGGTATTCAGGTTTGCGGAGGTTTGATTGGTTTTTATGGGGAATATGTGCACATAGTTATGAAAACCCTTTTACGAGTAGTATGAAAGCCCTTTAGGGGTAGTATGAGACTCTACAGAGTCTAAGGTTTTAAGTTATAAAAGAAAGCAAGACCATGGCCATGGCATGATCCAGGAAAGTCCTCCAGACTCACCTATATGGCATGATCTAGGGGGTCAGCCAAACTCATCTACATGGCATGATCTAGAGAGGTTCGCCAGATCCATCTTTAAGGCATAATCCATGGAGCTCAGCAAGACTCGCCTATCTGGCATGATCTAGGGAGGTCTGTTAAACTCGCCTATATGGCATGATCCAGGGGGGTTTGCTAGATCCATCTTTAAGGCATAATCTAGGGAGGTCAGCTAGACTTGCTTATACGGCATGATCCAGGGAGGTTCGCCAGATCCACCTTTAAGGCATAATCTAGGGAGGTCAGCCAGACACGCCTATATGGCATAATCTAGTAGTGTCAATGAGATAATTCAAGTATGTGAATCTATTTCTACATGAGGAATTCCTTACAGGGATCCACATTATCCAAGGAGGTTCGCAAGATAGTACGCATATACACATTTGCAACTTCCGTGAATCTATGTATATGTTTGCATCTATGTTTCCGCAAATATTTGATCTACTTTTATAAGTCCACCAAGAATGAGTTCATTTACTTGTAATCTATTTCTATGCGCGAATCCAAAGAGGTCTTCTTTTATGAATCTGTCAATATGTTTCGCATGTATGAATTTTCATACTTGGGTCTGAAACATGAATCCATAGTTATTGTACTACGAATTTGAGTTTGTTAGGACAAGCTACTAATAGAATTTCAAAGCATGAACCATTTGCCAAGATCTATCTCATATGGTTATCTGTATTTTTTGGTGCAAAACGTGCCATGGGAATTATCTATGGGTCTTCTTTCATAAGCCTACAAGTTCAAATCTACAAGGATTATCTCTCAATGAAGTAATTGCACAAGAGTCCACAAGGACAACTATTAAAGAAACAATCTGTAGGAGTTATCTGCCACAATGGTAAAAGTCTATACATATGTATACCCGATTATATTTTTATGGAATCTCATAAATGGAAGCCTGATATAGGCAAGATCGCGAATAGTCCAAATGTGTAATCTCATGTTTTCGAGTCGTCTCTGATATATGGCAGTCAAGCAAAGTCGAATTATTCTCCAAGATACACAATTGAATAAGTGAAGGTGTCATCAAGATAATGTATCAAGTACAGGTTAAGCCAAATTGTCCAATGTCAAGACTATGTCAATAAGATTGGCAAACCGTCATAGTGTCGATAAAGTGAAACATGAAATCTGAATCATGAATTTCAAGCTTGCTAGCGTCATGCTAATACAAGTTATGGACAACTCACTAAGTTCATTTGAACTTAGGTATGTGTTATTATGTATTGCAGGTAAAAAGGGAAATTCAAGGATTAAAGGAGGGACAAAGTTAGAATCTATCGTGCTTAGGCAGATTTGCTTCTCAGTCATAATATGCATACAGTGGGCCGCCCTAGAGGCAGAGCCTTAAGGTCATAGTCATATTTGTAATTATTTATGGTCAGAAGATTAATTTCAAGACTAAGCAAATATTCAATATGTTAATGTTACTTTGTGAAATTTTTGTATCTTAAATTAAAGTATATAATTGAAATAAATTCTTATGTTTGGCAAAGATAATTAGCTAACCGTGTTAGATAACAATTGTATTACGTGATTATGAATTACAAATTGTAATATTAAATGTCTTAGTTAAATTCAATCATGGAGCATAAGACCCTAGAGTCTGGATCCGACAATCGGGTCAGGTGTGAGGTGTTACAGATAGTGTTCAAATTTTGACTAGAGAATCCTGAACTAACACTATTAAATGGACAAATTGGACCAGAATATCTACCTAAAGAAAAAGAAATAACCCAATCAAAGAGCCTTAGGTCTCACCATGCTCAGCACCACCGACTACAGAAAAAGGAAAGGATCCTTGATGGGAGTACGCTGGGAACCACGCACCTTGAACTTGCTTCCATGCCAGTGTAGATATTTTGAATCCTTCATACCCTTGCACAAAGACAAATCAAACCTGCAGCTAAGCGGCTTACCCAAATCATGAATTGGTAAACTACGGATCCACCCCACCAAAGCTAGACGTATGTTAGGATTTGTGTAACACCCCTAACCCGTACCCGTTGTCAAAACAGAGTTTTGGAGTGTTACCAAAACATTCAGAACATTTATCAATTAATTCAGGTAAGTTACTATTCATTCACCGAGGTCATTCATAATGTCCCTTGAATGGATGCTCGAGGCCCAATATGAGCATTAGAATCAAGTCGGCACTAAATCGAGAACTCAGGAAATTTTTTGTGAAATTCCAAAATTTTCCAAGGTACAGGGCTCACACGCCCCTGTGGTCCAAGAGACACGCTCATGTGACCCTGGGACAAGCCTATGGGACCCTGGACACGCCTGTGCTGTAGGCCGTGTTCAAAACTAGGTAGCTCTCTAACTTGTGCCACACGGACCTGCTGCACGCCCGTGTGCTAGGCCGTGTGGTTAATTAATTCAATTCGAATTAGGTGCAGGTTTCACACGGCCAAGACACACGTCCATGTTCAAGGCCGTGTCAGCCACGTGGCTGAGACACACACCCGTGTCTCTGCTCGTGTGCTCAATTTTAAGCATTCTATTTTCTCGAATTTAAGGTGCAAGGGACACACGGCCTAACCACATGCCCATGTTACCAGGCCGTGTGTCACACACGGTCTAGACACACGCCTGTGTGTCTGCCCGTGTGGACAAAATAAAGTCATTTCTAGCTTTATTTCTCACCCAAAATTTCAATCATGACCTGCACTTGAATCACACATACAAATACCAACCACTTCAAGAATTTAAGATGAGCAAACTCTATCATTCAACATGATATATCATCACAAGCATTCATGTTTACAATTCTTACACTTTAATAAGCATACTTGTTTCCTCTTTCTTAATCAAACAATATATAGTACCTATGTTATCACCATAACATGAACTTAAATACAAATATGCATGTACCAAAACTTAATCATCACTAGCCATGCCAATGGCTAGATTACAAGCATCATTTACATTTACATGCTAATATGGCCAACATATCCTGTACATGCCACTACAACCGTAATTGAATTACCATACTATACTGACATGGGTCGATGGATAGTGTGAGTGATCTCTGCCAAGCTTCTGATTTACTCTAAAATAGGGGAAAATAAAACAGGGTAAGCATTGTATGCTTAGTAAGTTCGTATAACATGGTACTTAACTTACCATTTATTCTATTTTGAGGTAACTATGTACGGCACATTCATTCAATTTGACCTCAAGCCCTACACATATCCTCATTGACCTTGTTAGTCATATATATCATAATAACCTCAAAACATATATGGGTTCAACAACCATCAAGTTTTCATGTACATATGCTTTCCACAACATGTATTCATTCAACATGCATGATCCATTCATTATTACAAGTATAATTTCATAATAGTTTACTTTAGGTTCAGATCATTTCGCATTAGAACTTTACTCATTTTACTCGGACTATCAGGGTCACAATTAGTACCCTCAAGGTGTAGAAGTCTATAATCAAGAATGCACATATTCGCCAATAAAGTCAATGTACAAATCTATTCTCATAAATAAACGTATTCATCAAACTATTTCATGTTCATATATAAACATCTCATACTTCCATATTTCATTTCATGTAACATCATTTCATTTTTTTTTCCGATAGATATATGTAAAAAATCCCTTTTCTTCTGATATTAGTAGTTTTACCCGTTGAATTATTAAAAACATCGATGGATACACCGGTAGTACACTTGAGGTATACAATTCTATAATCCGTCAATTCATATCCAGTAGTACCTTTTAGGTACACTCTTAAGCCGCATATCATACAGCAAAATTACTAGTCCAGGCTAAATTCTGACTATAACATATACTCTAAGGGCTTTGTCGGATTACCAACGAAGCTAAATCCTTCATATGACAAAGAATTTCCCTATAGAGTCCATTTTGGATTACCCATCTGGGCTAATTCCAATCCATAACATATGCTTGAGAGGATTTATATCAGGATTACCCGTCCAGGCTAAATCCTATCAAAATTGAGGTTGAAGGATTACTCATCCGAGCTAAATCCTATCCGCAACAAATGCAAGACCTCTTTCATTTCGGGAAATCACATATCCATTGATTTCCCTTTTATTCAACCGGGATTTAAACAGTTTTCAAGCATTACCAGGCATTTGATTATTTCATACGTCCGTAACATTTATGTAATTCGAGTGAAACATATTCCACATTCATGTCAAACATACAAGTAACATTTTATTCATTTACCATTTTATGTAATTTCATTTATCGGGCTATATCAAGTAGGTGATCATTTCACATATTTATGACATTAATAAAATTCACAAACACAATATTTAAACCAAGCATAAAAACATATATAATTTAGTTACACGAACTTACCTCGACAAAGGTTCGTGTACGTAAAGTCTACTAATCCGAAATTTTCCTCATTCCTCATTCTAACTCCAAATTTAGTCTATCCTAATCTATACGAGTAAATTTAACATCAATTTATCATATTTTACATTCATGTGGACTAAATTTTCATCCTAGGTAAAATTACTATTTTGCCCCTAACTTTTCCATAAATTATCATTTGTCCCTAGGCTCGAAAAATGAAATTCATGAAATCCCTCCCTCTACCCAAGCCTATCCGAAATATACATACAACTTTTACAGCATAATCATTTCACAAATTTCAGCATTTTCCATGGATTTTCACCAATTTTCATTTTAGTCCCTAAATCAAGTTTTCCTGAAGAATCACTTTGTAAAAGTTGTTTATCTATCATAAATCTTTCATTTTCTACCACCAATTTCAAATCTCTAGCATGTACATCCTTGACCCAATTTTTATACTTTGATAACTTTTCAATTTAATCCCCGCAATAGAGAGATTAAGCTATCCCGATTCCAAAAATGTCAAAATTACTAAAAACGGGACAAGGAAACTTACCCAATTTGGCCATGAATATTCTCTCTCTTCTAGGGTTTCCATGTTTATTTCTAGGGAAGAAGATAACATAAAATAATATGATGTCTTTTATCATCTTTTTAATTAATAAGTATTTTGCTATTTCCAATTTAGTCCTTCCCTTTTTTCTATATTTCCATGGATGAGTCACCAAGAAAAATCTACATACTTTTCTTAATGGTCTAATTACCATATAAGGACCTATAGTTTTGAATTCCATAGCTATTTGATCATTCTAACTACTAGAATCCAACTTTTACATTTTATACGAAATAGGGCCTAAACAGAACAGTGGTTGCGAAACCACGAATTTCAGATAGAAAAGTTTATTACGATTAATTATTATGATTTACAGAGTGATTAAATACATGTGTTAAAGTATCCATAAGAAATTTTATTGATTGCATGCTTAAATTGCCTATTAGTACTTGTTTGCAAAAGCTGCTAAATAGGGGTTCTAATTCATAGAGTACTTGATTAAAATGGGGGTTTGAAGTAGGAGTCCTTAAATGGTAATTAGACCATTATATTTTCCATGGACAAAAATGGACATACATAGATAAAAATAACTAAAGTTTTAATGAAGGGCATTTTAGTCATTTGGAATTAAAAAGGAATTACAAGGGAAAAAGATGGCAGAATGTTGTCCATCTTCTTCATTAGGCCGAAATTTCAAAGGGGACACCATAGCTAGGGTTTCTTCAACTTCTCAAGCTCATAGTAAGTGAAACACCCCAAACCCGGCCCACGAGCCTTGATCGGATCTGGTATGCTCCTCGAGTAAAACATTTTAAAAGCTTGTTTGTTAATTTGGAAATTTTAAACATTTTGAAGAGAAATCGGTCTGTGTTGTGATTGAATTGAAAACGATGTCGTTATTGAATTTTAAGTTTAATTAAAACTATATTATCGTATTTGAAAACTACAAGTTAAAAGAAGTTGCCGAACTTTAAACACAATTGAAATTATATTAAGGAAAGTTGTTTAACCTTTGGTTTAAAATTTGTCATATCGTAATAGAAATTTAAAGTGCAAGCATAAAACAGTTTAATGGTAATGGCCTTATTTAAACTGCTCCCTTGCTTGAACCCACAGAGATTCGGCTATGTAAGCTAGATGTTGATCAATAGGTTTCGGCTTTTGTAAAATTGTGAAAAGAAGAAGAGAAAGGTTGATGATGAAGCAATTCAGCAATGGTGATAAATGAAGATTCGGCTTCAATGGGAAAGAAAGAATGGTATTGTGGTTCGGCCTTTATCAAAAATATGGAGAGGGAGAGTGTGAGGCTTAAAAGTTTCGGCAATGGTGATCAAGTGAGAAAGAGAGGCGTTTTTGGTGTGGTTCGTGTATGAAAAAGAAAAGAGTGAAGAGAAGGGCTAAATTTCGGCACACCTATCCTATTAACACCCAAAACCGAAAATGCCACCAAAACAATCCCTTGGCCGGTCAACTCTCTTCCCCCTATCTAATCCCTTCTTTTCCTCCTAAAACTTCTCTTCTTTACCCTTTCAAAATAATTTAAATAAATCAATAATTATCTCCCTGCCTTAGCCGAATTTTAAAAGGAATTTAATCACATCTAAAGCTCATCCCCTCAGTCTCCCAATGCCATCCACTACTACTCCTTTTGCCGAAAAATAAAAGTCCCAAAATGTTGCTTGTGCTGCTCGAACTCAAGACCTTCTTGCACTGCCTGTGGCGTCACTTACTAGGGCTTTAAGTGGCGCCTCCTTGCCACTTTAACAAGCCCATTTATATGTCCAATTTCCCCTACAAATTTCCTTAAGGCCTCACTCGCCTAGCTCCTCTTTAAAACTTAAAATACAATATTTTCCAAGGCATTCCCCTACACTCTAAAGTTCTCAAAATTCATAAAACACATTCCACATACACATAGACATGCTTCCACATATATTTAAGTAAAAATGCACAACCCCTAAATCTCGGATATTACAGTAAGTGCATCTAAGCCCCATTTTTAATGTTCTTTACATTTTTGGAGTCCCGGTAACTTAATTTAGCTTAATCTAACAATAATTTCACCTAGGGTTCATATTTGGAAAAATACTCATAGGTGAAATGTGTTTATTTTGATGTTTTATGATAAATTATGAAGTCTAAAATTATGTTAAACAACTTTTGCTAAGCGATTTTAAGTGAAAACGACTAAAACGACTTAATCGGTAAAAATACCTAATGTTCATAAGTACATGTTAGAGTGAGAATTTCGTGTTGTCATAGAAGGGAAAAATGATCAGCATGTCATAAAACATAAGAATAAGTGATAAAGTTTAATTTCTGAGCTTTGAGGAAAATGTGTAAATATGTAAAAATTTAGGGGCAAAAATCGTAATTTTGCCAAAGTTAGAGTCAAGGACTATTTTAATAAATATGAGTATTAAATAAGCTAAATTTGCTATTATAGATCAAGAGGAACGAAATTCGGAGTTAGACCGAGGAAAGAAAAAGATAGTGGACTAAATCAATATAGTTGATCGTATTTTGTTCCGACGTAAGTTTACGGTAAATAAATGCAATATTCTATTATTTTGTATTTAATACTATTAAATTCCAGCATTTACATATTTATTCTGTAAATTTATCATTTAAAGTCTCAAGCATGAATTGACGGAGAAGCAATCTCAGAAAGTCCCGGTTGAACCTTAGTGTTGGATACAAATGTCATGACATTAGAGTTTAAGGAAATCATGTAAGACCATGTCAAGACATGGCATTGCTAAGTTTCTATAAGGCAAAGGTCCCATGTAAGACCATGCCAAGGCATGGCATTGGTGAGTTCATAAGGCAAGGATACCACGTAAGACCATGTCAAGACATGGCAATGGTAAGTTTCAAAAGGAAAGGTACCCATGTATCCTTAGTATTCCAAGTGGTTCAATGGAAAATTCAAAGAGTATACCAAAGGAAAGGTAAGACAAGTTCATGCTAAAAAGATACAGGTAAGAATTCAATACTTAAGCATATTGAGTTAAAGGCTTAAATGATCTTGATAAGAAAAGAATAAGATAATTCATTAAGAATGTTGTTATTCATTTACATGCAAACTTACTAGACTTTATGCTTACTCCCATTCCTTTCTCTCTTTTTATAGTATCGCAAGCCAACTCGGGGATCGCAAGGACGTCAGAGATCATTTCACACTACCAAAGGATTATTTCGGTATTTTGTGACTCGAAACGTTTTAAGTTATGGCATGTATAGGGACTTAGTCATTTTGTGTGTATGTCCTTATGATATGGCTAAAGAATGGCTTCTAAATACTTGATAATGATTAGCCATTAAAATGGCTAATTAAGAACATGTTTTGGGTGTTATGTATGCCTAAATGATAGTTATTACAAAGAAATTATGTAAGAGTAAAATTTGCAATGGAACAGTTTTTGGACAGCAGCAGTGACATGATTTTGAAAAATCACTAAGGATAGTAGAAATGGAATTAGGGTGTGAATAAGGTATAGAATTAAATCTTATTGAGTCTATTTTTATATGAAAGAAACGGTGTAGGAAAAAGAATTGTATATTATGAGATAATTGATTTTTAGTGAAGAGGGGTCAGAACCGTCAGACAGTGTAATAGGGGAGCCTTTAACTAATAAACTGTACTAATTGGCCACACCAAAAATTCTAGAAAAATTATAGTAAGAATATATATGAGTCTAGTTTCAAGGAAAATTTACGGATCTAAATTTCAAGTTTCGTAACTCGAGTTATAGTCAATTTAGTGACTATGACGCAAATGGTTAGTTTCATTATGAATAGGGAAATAACTTATTTTGATATGTTTAAGAAATCAGAAAATTGATTTATGTTTCTGGTTTGGTCCTGAACAGTTTCAATTACATGTTTTAGGGCCTCGAAGGCCCTTTTTAGGAACATATTAGATGTATGTGAACTAATTAATTTTAAAAGCAAATTTTTATGCCACCGAACTAGTAAGTTAAGTTTGGTAATGCCTCGTACTCGACTCTGGCGACAGTCTCAGGTAAGGGCTGTTACAATTTGAGTTTTCCTTGAAGGAGACGACGAAATAAAAATTGGAGCTCAAGGTTGTCTGCATTTTGTCCCCAAAGAAACCTCAAAATGGGGTTCAAACAATTTATTGTAAAGTGGGCCACAACGGTAAGTTTGTTGAAAAAATTGATTAAGAAAATGGTTGTTTTAGGTACAGCAGAAGTTTTAAAATTTTCTAAAACTAAAATCGGTATGTTATTTATAACAATAAACTTAACCAAATATTGTGCTTTGTACAAGACGGACTAAAGTCGATCCTGACTTTCTCCTGAATGGTCTTCTCCATTATTCTCGAACCACGAATTACCTCGAGTGTAGACTCAAGTAATACGAACCAAATCAAAAAAAATGAAAACTTTAACGTAACTTTTAGTAAGAAAGTTAATTCTCTCTTTAACCGAAAACTATGTGTTTTTTCCCAGAAAATAGAATTTATTCTTTAAAATAAATTTACATTATTTTTTGATAGAATAACGGCATATGAGAAGTGTTGTGTATTGTTTAACACATTGTTCCTATTTATAGATAAACAATACAAGAATTTTGCTCAAATAAGGCTTGATTAAATAATAATATTTAATTGAAAATACAACTTCTACTCCAATTAGAAGTATAGTAGGGCGGCATGCCCTAATGAATACTAGGGTTTGTAGCCCTTTGTACTAATCGAGTCTATTTTTGGACCTCTCATATATTGGGTCACTTATATGTGTTATCTATGTTTTTATCCAACACTCATAATTTATCCACCCAATATTTATTTTCTATTTCTCAAAATATTATTATTTAATTAAATTAATATATTAATTCAATTAAATAAATTTATTTCTCAATTAAATTATTTTCTTAACTCAATTATAATTTCATTAAAGTCGTGACAACTTTACCGCACTAGACTCTATGAGGAAAATATATTTAATTTCCTTATTCAACAAATCCATAATGACTAATTAATTTAATTTCATCTTCGAACTTCGATTATTTAATTATAATTAATTAAATAATAATTCTAAAAACTTAAACTAATTCTCAAGACATCTTTTGTACTTAACGAGAAAATGCAATCACTATAGATAGTGATACATGCAGTTTATTTCTTTTACTTCATTGTTTTCAATCATTCCATATTGTTGGTTTCTTACATGCAATTCGTTTGTTATCTTAAGCTAGCGAAAGGACTGATTAGATATATATAATTAACGCTCAAATAATTTGTAATTAAGTTCTGACTCTTCACCTATTAATTACAACATTATTTAGTCATGAAGTCATTCTACTAAAATATCATGATTGAGCTCTCATTTGTTATATATTATTACGGAAGTTACTTATCAAGTGTTCATCTAATAATCTTATCATAAGTGTATTACCCTCATAAGATATCCTTAATCCCTTTGAGATAAATTCGCTCTCCCAATATTATCTTGTTTTATCTCATGATAACCATTACATCTTTTTTTATAAAAAATCAATTATTATCAAATAATAATTAATCATTTATCATAAAGACAAATGACCCATGATCATATTTACTTTTCATCTATCATGTAATGTCAATGAGAAGATATAATTTACCCTTTATTAGACTATAAATTCCACTGTTGTAAAATGATGTTACATATTGTAAAAGTCGTACACCCTACATATCAGCTTCCGATTCCTTATATATTTGAACTCAGATTTTTAATTGCATCAAAGTATACAAGTTACGCATGCATAGTTCATCATCCACTTAAGATTGAAGTATGCCACATTATGAACATCACATATGAATAAGTCCATAAACGGATTTAAGATCTATTCTACGTGGGTTATGTCTGATGTACAGCCAATCTAATTAGTCACATCTATGTCTTTCTAAAAGTCATCTACTCCAATCCCCAAGAAAATGAATCCCCAAATTAGACTCAATAGCCAAAATATTAATCAATCAATTTCTCAAGCATTTAAACTAAGGACATGTTTAGATTATCTACTAATATAAATCATCTTTTCGTATTACAATCCTGATGCATTCCCAGCCGCATCATCTTATGACTCAAATCGACGACACCGAGAATGGCCTAAACACAATGGGCCCAAGTGCAAAATGAAATTTAATTTCGGTTTGTTAATTTGTGTACAGGTCTTAATTGATCGAACGTGGGGTGGAAACCATAGCTGGCTTTATCGAATAATCAAGGACGTTCAACTCAAGGGTTCCATGCAACTTGTTACAAGCTCAGTTAGTCGTTCATAGCTCATCCTAGCTCATTGAGCTCAACATTATTCGGTTTTAGCTTGTGCTTCAATTTGCTGGAATATCTAATTCAGTTTAGCTCAATTTTAGCTTTCTTTATTTTATGCGTTTAAGCTGCTGGAATAATTAATTTGGGTTTAGTTAAATTAGTTTAATTAGCTCAAATAATTAAGGTAGTGTTTAAGTTGTGTCATAAATTAAGTAGGATTTAAATATGCATTAATCTGAATGTATTTAATGTGTTTGAGTTTATTTAACGTGTTTTATTTAGTTTAGCAATTTATTATGTCTTAAGTTTATCTAATATTTCTTAGTTAGCACAACTATTTAATATGTCCTAGGATCAGATATTTTAATTGTGTCTAAAGTTTAGACAACTTAATTGGTGTCTTGAATATGTTCTAAACCGGTTGTTAATTCTGCTTGTAGGATTTTCACACCAGCTGATTAGCTAGTCAAATTCATGGGACGGCATTAAAAAGAATACATGCACTCAACTAGTTCATGGAGGGCATTAATAGGGAGCTGCTGATTGCTCTCCTCCAAGTGCCATTTTCGTGGAGAGCAAAGGCCACCAGCTCATTCACACTAGACCATTCAGTTGTAGCTGATTTCACACCTTAAGAGGCTGCCTAAATTCGTATGTTCACACTTGGGAGGCTGATTGAATTCTTATGTTCACACCTAAAGCCTATTGAAGTGCCAAGCTAATTTTAATAGCTCAAAAATTGTTCAGCTAATCAAAGTAGGACATTAAAGTTTGTTCTTTCCTCTTGGTTGAACCTAAAGTGTCCATTCAACTCATCATTCATTCTAAATTAAGCTAATTGGCCTAGAAAACTACAAGGGATGTTCAAGGAAGCTTCCAAGCAATTTCAAATCAATTAAGATAATCACAAGCTATCCATTTAGATTACTTAGTGTCCATTCAGCTAGCTTAAGCATTGAGCTATAAATATGAAGCTCTTGATTTGTATTTTAGACTTTTTTGAGACTTTTGCTCATTTATGAACTTTATACTATTGGTGAGTGTTCATATTATTCTTTTTCTCTCTGGGACTAAATTGACTTATAAGACTAGTCTTGTGGCGTCATTCCTTCCTTTGTTTCGAACTTATCACTTGTCTAAGTGTGACGTTCGTTTATACATGTGGTTCCTATCTGACATAGATAGTGGGTCAAGGTTTACTTTCACTTCCATCACCATTTCCACCAATTTCACCTAAGTGCTATTTAAGACTCGGATCAACATTCATCTATATTGTTAGTTCAATCTTGGCCTTAGCCGAATTCATCCATCCATCACCAAACTATCCTTAAACCCTTTGTTTTGAACCTATCTTTCAACCCTTCTTTAACCATTTTCGAAACAACTTGTTCTTACTTAATTTTACGATCGGACAACCTAAACGACTCGAATTAACACCGAACCGAGTTCATATGAAATCCCACTATGTAATACTACTTAATACTACTTGTCAATTAATTATATTGAGCATTTTTCTAAACCTTCCAAATTGATATTGCATTCATGCATCTCTTATTTCACTGAAACTTATCCATATATATATATATTATCTAGTTACCAATATACTTCATCTTTGATATTCATTGTTTTCAATCCCATTGGAAACTCAACTATTAGATCAAATCTTAAAATAATATCACACTTTACGTTTCACCTCAAGCTAAAAAAGTCCAAAGTATATCGAAAATCCATTTTATGATGCTTATTATTCATAGTCGTATCGCAAGATTTAAAGAATATGTACAAGTGTACACAGTCATCAACAAGTAATAAAGTAGTAAGTATAGAGTACCGTCTCCATAGGGACTAAAGTTAATTCAATTAATTGCAAAATTAACTCATGTCGAAATGGTAGGTAACAGAAATATGAATGAATTGAGTTACTAAGTACTAAAATTAAATCCAAGTATGCGGAACAATTTAAAACAATAACACAATTGTAATTGCAGTGAAAACAGTGACACAAGTTTCAATAACAATGACATGAAAGGTTAGAACATTTATTTTCCCCTAACATGGAAATATCGAGAGCAATGCTGGAGAATGTTGCAGTAATATGGTGGTTTACTAATTCGGAATCCACTGGTTGTAGGCTTCTCTAGAAGTCACTACGTTAGACCTTTTAATCAACTTAACACATGTTTATGTCAAGTTAACCTCAAGATCACCTTTTCAGACATCGTTCCCAAGGATTATGAAAGATAACAATATATTTCTATACCACTACAAGTTTAATTACTAGATGAATTAAACATGCACCTTTCAAGTGACGTCTTGGCTTATCTTGATGGAAACCATGCCAGTGACCATATGCTAATATATATACCCGTGGTTCAGTACACTTAATACACTACCTTACCTTAAACTAATTTATTTGCCAAAGCAATACCTCAATTCTCGTATCAAGAAAAGCATGCAACCCATAATCAGTGCTCATTACTTATCTACATAATAATAATAATAAGAAGAAGAAGAAGCTCATTTGGAGGGGAAATCTAGTCAAACGAATACAGTTAGAAACTCTGTAAAATACATATCTCAATGCAGTCTGTCAAGAACTCTTTCAACTACTCTTTGAAGAAGAATCATCCCACTCAATTCCTTCGAGATGCTTCCCAAAGTCGACGTTCGATGCCCAATTTCCGAAGCTCCATCAGTCCTTCCTCAACTAAACAAAAACAAGAAAAAACATAAGTGCTTACTTGCAAGAAAGATTGGGTTCGGTCTTGTATATGCAAGAAAATAATTGTCATTTTTAAGTTCAAAGTTTAGAGAGTGAGAAACACTGCACCAATACTTCCATTTTGAAGAAATTAATGCTACAATAGATATTACCATCAACAGCATCATGTGAACTTGGTGAATGCACAGAACGGCTGATCCAAAATTTAAGTCGCTCTTTGGCTGTATCCTCCTCTATGCCATGGGATTTGGCTCTTCTCCAAAAATATGTAAGCCATGCCTATACAGTATGTTTTATAAATGGTCAGCCAGATAATACTATATTCCTCTTTCTAAGTGTCGAACAGGACACACAAAATACTAAAGGGAAAATGTTATTGCACACTGTACAGTGACCACTGCTTAACCAGGAACCATTTAACTATTTAACTAAGTGGCTAACTAATTTGAAGTAAAACAAATTGAGAATCCAATATTTAAGCTCAGCATCATGCCAAGCAGGTCTCATCCCTTGTTGGCAAGAAAAGAAATACGGACAAGAATATGGAAATTCCAAAATTTGAAGCCGCTGCAATTTCGACACACATAAAAACACGTATTATTTATTGGGTTTATAAACAGACTGAAGCCATGTAGTTGGGCGAGGATAAAGTTAGTGCCACCAACAATTAAACAAAACCGTTTAACAGGAAGACCAAGAAATTGATGAACTTTGTGGATAAACATCATTGAGATAAAATTGAAGATAACAAAGAAAGATGACTGGCATACCTCCTTGAAGAGAACATCCTCAGACTCCTCTGGACTCAATTCTGCAATAAAGCATACCAGTCATTCTTGTGATCGCAAGTTTGGGAACATGGGAATACAAAGAAACAAACAAGACAGCAACTAAATAAATAAATTAGACTTACCAAATGCCTCCATAAACTTTGGATCACGTGGTGACTTGATATCTGAAAAAACATGCAAGTAAGAATTCAGTCAGATCAGAGGAGACAGCTCTAGGCAGTTAGCATGGGTTGAGGTTAAAAAATGCGTTGAATTAGAAAAATTGCAAAGAAATGAGTTTGAAAAAAGAAAATAAAAAAAAAAAAGAGCAATCAACCAGCCAAGCAAACAAACTATTTTAAAGTAATCAGAAAATTAAGCAAAGATGTTACAGAGTGATATAGAGCATACCAGACAATGAAATTCTAACAGAACTTGCTCTTCTCTGTTGGGCCAATGCATTCACGATGGCTTCCTCAACCTTCAAAAACATAGCCAGAATTAAACCAGTGGAATGCATGTAGCATCTTAATTCCAGAAATGCACCACTTTTTACTTTTGGATGGGTTGGGAAGAAAAGAGGGGAGTACCTTTAAGGATGCAAGCTCCTTCAAACCCATTTCAACTGAAAGCATACTCTCAATATTTCCTTCTCCAGTCAGGTCACTCAAATCCTCAACAAGTTTGCTCCTCTTTTCATTCTCATCATCACCTGCTCGACATTGTTATAGTCTAAAACACGAAAAATGTGTATGACAGGAGAAGAGAAGGATGCCACTATCTAGTTAACCACAAAGCATAAAATTATTTATTTACTAGCCTTTTTCAGAAAACTCCTCCTTAGCTTTTTGTCCAGCAGAAACAACCACCTCAAAAGGAAGAGGAGCTAATGATGACCAGTACTCATGCTTAGACACAGCGATATCTGCACAGATCCCTATAAAGCAAAAGAATGAGGTGAAACGGTAGGGCTTAATGATGGATAACTGAACATTTATCTACCTTTAATTGCAATGGAGTTATAATTGTCAGTTTGAATATATTATTACCACATTCTCAACCTTTAACAACTTGACAAGGGGCAGGATGAAGTAAAATTTCTTTTACAAAAAACAAATGACCGTAATTCATTCATGCCCTTTAAAATGACTGTCGAATGATTCAACAAGATTTAATCAACAGAGAGTGAATGGTGCATTTCTCTTCACAACAAATATAAGTTACCAGTAACTACCATATCTCACAGCTAAGCCCCAGTAACGAGCAAGCCAACACCTCTTAAGGACAACTTCTTCCTGAAATTCAAATGCATAAGGTAATTGATCTTCTAATAAAAAGTGGGCTCCTAAAATTTTGAGGCAATATAAGCACATACCATCTCTTTTTGAGTCAATACCATTCTTTGAGTCATTGAACGAAGGGCTTTTACTTCAGATTCAGCTCCATGAAGCTGATTTACAATGGCTATTGCCTCATCTTTAGCATTCTAATTCAAGCAAAATAAATAAAGCATAAGAGAATATGGAATAGCATGATACAGGAAGACTACTTGCTGATATTTACCTCAACTTCAGATCTAAAAGACAAAATCTCCTTGTCTACAACATCCTTAGTTTGTTTTGCATCCTTAAGTGCAGCCTGGGAAGATAAAAGAAAAGGAAAAAAATAATTCTTTTTTTTTCTTTTTTTTTTTTTGCATTATCCTGAAGATAAAATTACAAGAAAAAAATTGCCATTCCTATTCTCAAAAGGAAAAATGTCAGGATTACCACAATAGATGAAACTCAAAATTCAACACAGTTTGTGCTATAACAACAAACCTGAGTCTGCCTAGCTCAAACCAACATTTAAAAAACTTAAAAAAGAGAAAAAGAACCAAAAAACTAAAATATAGCTGGGAAGCCTAGAATTAATCATCTATCCACAAATAGAGCAGAATCCAAATTCTGAAATACCTCTCTTTGACGCAATGCAGCCTCTTTTCTGTAGATGGTAACACAAGATGTTAGAAAAAGATAAATAAAACTAAAGTGGATAAAAAAAGGTATACATTAAGGTTGTTTGAACCAAAATCTACCTGCTTAACAGTTTGGCTTCCAAAGATACCCCTTCACCAAGAGCAGCAACCTAAAAGCTCAAAAAAGAAAAATTAACAGCTAAAAACACATTTATCTAATTATGATCCCTTATAGTTACTACTCATTTTTAAAAAACTAGTTTACATTATCACACACGTTACATGAGAATTTATTTATTAAGTTCTATAATTTATTAGATGATATAAATTTTGATACTGTAACTAATGCAAATAATATTATTCAAAATCAATACTTTTTAATAATGTAATTAATGCAAAGTAATATTATTCAAAATAAAATCTAATAAAATAATTGAAATGTACAAATTATTTTATTAATTCAAATATTATAATAATAATAAATTCTTAATCATTATTAAAGCATTTTTACAATACTAAAAAAGTTTACATTTCATAAATAACCCTTTAATTTTCATTTTTCCCTTAATAATATAATCAATAAATCAACCATCATAGTTTGTTGACAATATATAATTAATATAATATGTTATATTATATAAATGTATTATTTATAAAATCATATATATGAAATATAAAGATATTTATTAAATAAATAATTAAATTTTGATTTTAAAACTAAAGTACAATTATTTTTTTACTTTTTTGATTAATGAAAAAAAATACTTTAAAATAAAGTAATTTGATAAAAAAATTTAAATTTTTTATTTATTATCATATAAATGCATTAAACAAAAGTGTTTTAAAAGAATCAAAATTCTTTTTTATACCTGTGAAAAATCTAGTAAATAATAAAAACCATTTCTATAATAAATTATATAAATTATTATTTATAAAATTATACAAATGAAATATAAAGTTATTTATTATATAAATAATTAAATTTTAATATTTAAAACTAAAATAATATTTTTTCACTATTTTATTAATGAAAGATAATACTTTAAAGATAAAATATTTCTATATAAATTCATTTAACAGAAGTTTTTTAAAAGAATCAGAATTCTTATTTATAAATATGATAATTTTTATAAATAATAAAAAAATATTTAAAATAACAAAACAATAATATAATCAACAATGAAGGATATATTACTAGTTCAATAGTTTCTTCAAATTTGTGATTTTATATATATTACGAATAAAGGATATAAAGTCTAAAAATTTTAATGAAAATTTTCATTTCTGGTTTTATTAATATTTATATCAACCGATACAATTTAGACCAAATTACCTTTTTTGCCACAACTTTTAGAAATTTTCTAGTTTGAACATCCAAAACTATGAAAGATTTTGGTCACCTAACAAAAATATGCCATCTAAGCAAACATATCATGACACAAAAATCCAAATGGCAAGGCCATTATTTTTAACCAACAATTTGTCAAATGACCAAAATAATAACATTTATTAAAATTGGTGACCAAATGTTGAACAAAACCTTCCAAAAGTTTAGCAACCAAATCGGTAGTTTGCCCTTGCCTTGTAGTAGTAAGGGAAAAAGAAAACCATAAATAAAAACAAAAAGGAAAAATTCAATTTCCATGTTACCTGTTTCTCAAGCTCTTTGACTCTAGCCTCCACTTCCTTGCACCTTTCTTCCTCAAGTCTGAGCTGTAAAGTTCATTCAAGAATTACTAATGATGTGGTGGTTTAAGGAAGATAACAAAAACCAAAAGTATTAAATTTTAAAGATGAGTCAAAAAGAAGTTAAAACTCTAGAAAACGTAAAGTTACAGAAACTTGTAGGTTTAGGGTTAAACTATGAGTAACCTTGGAGAGCTTCGGAAGCCAAAACCTAGAGTTACATGCGTGAAAAGGAGAAAAGTGGCGCAAAGCGCCAATGATAGGAGTTGATTGTGAGGTGACTTAGATGACTTGAATGATCAATGCCATGGGTTTGTTATCGTGAGAAACCTTAGGTTTCCTTGAAGTCTTGAGAAGCATATGTCCGAGGTTAGGTGACTTGAGGCCTAACCATGGAAGCTTAAGGAGCCTATACCCATAGTTAGGTGACGAGGGACCTTGGGGCCTGAGGAGTCTTATGCTCAGGGTTACTTGGCTAGTCAGAGAAAGTGAGGCACCACTCTCTGAGGTTAGGTAACAAGGGTCCTTGGGACTTAGGGAACCTACGCTCAAGGTTACATGGCTTGCGAACTTTTCAAACTTGAACTTCCCAAACTACTTGAATTCCTTGAACGAGCCATATGAGAAAGTGAGGCACCACTCTTCGAGGTTAGGTAACAAAAGGCCTTGGAGCCTAAGGGGTCTAAATCTGAGGCTATGGCACGACTAACAAACTTGCCGAATTGCTCAAACTCCTTTCGGGGACAACGAGCCGTGAGGGGTTCAAGGCAACACCTTTAAGGATTATGTGATGAACAGGCTTGGACTTCAAGAGCCTAAACCGGGGATTTCTTCTGGCTAATGGACCTCTCTCGAGCTTCTCAAACTCATCTTGAAAACTTGTGAGAAAAAATGTTGAATTAGTGCATATTGGAGATTTTACCTCCAACAAACACTTCGACGATTAAGTGAGCAATGTCATCAAACTTAAATTTTTAGAGAGGAAGTAAAGAACTTCTAACCAAGTGATTTGGTGACTTATAAGATGAATTCAAATGGCAATAGTGCTTGCTATTTATAAGAGGCTTTGAGGTAATCTAGGTGTCAAGTGTCACACCCCCATTAGGGGCTTGTGAAGTGGCTCCAATAGGTGCACCTTGCACTCCCTACACCCTAATTTGACTTCTTTCGAGGTTTGCATGGTCGTTGAATTATTCCCCAATAATACTAATCAAAACGAGGTTGCTAACAAAATAAATAAACCTCTTGAAATAGCCAAAGCCCTTCTTTCTCAAATGAGAATTCTGAAACAATTTTGAGATGCAATTTTAATAGCTTGTTTTTTATTAATCATATGCCCCCTTCTATACTCAATGGTGATATTCCTTGCATCATCATTTTCTTTCAAAATCTTTGTTTACTTTTGAATTTAATATATTTGATAGTTCTTATTTTGTTCATGATATTCGTCCATGGGTCACTAATTGGATCCAAAGCCTGTTCCTTAGATATTCTCGACTTCAAAAAGGTTATAGATGTTATCTTAAATACTATCTTGTTTCTACTAATGTTACCTTTCTTCAAATTGCTCCTTTCTTGATTAAACTATTTACAATAGTCAATAGGAGGAAGATGATCTAATGGATAACACTATAACTTGGCCTACAAGTTCTACAGTTACTATTGCACTAGATCAAACAACCACTCAACACCTATTGTTCTTGTCTATTTAAGACAAGAATCTCATAACTCATGTCTTCTACTCATCTCTTCGTCGAATGATCCCTTCTCTTGTGATTCTAATCTCAATCTTGATCTATCTCCCTATGAAAGGGTAAATGTCAATGTACTTATTTCATCTTTTATTTTTTAGGACAATTTGTCTTTTGCTTCCAACTCTTTTATTGCATCCTTAGATTTTGTTTCAATTTTTTAGATTATTGATGAAACATTGTCCCATCTTAGCTGGCATGATGCAATGGTACAGGAGATGGTGACTTTAGATGGTAATAGTACTTGAGATTCAGTAATCTACTAGCAACAAAAAGTATCGAGTGCAAGTGGATGTTTACGATTAAGTCAACCCTAATGGGTCAATATTCACAACTTAAAGCCCAACTTGTTGCTAAGGGGACTGTTCAAACCTACAACGTTAACTATTTTAATACCTTCTCCCCAGTAACTAAATTGACTTCGATTTGATTGTTCATCTCTATGGAAACTATGTATGAGTGGCGTTTACACTAGGTAGGTATAAAAAAAATGTTTCTCTCTATGGTATCTTCAAGAGGAAGTCTAAATGAAGTGACCACCGCTCAAAGAAGACTTGTTGACTTCGAAAACCTTTTGTATGGTTTGGATGGAACAAATTCCTCATGCTTGGTTTGGTAGATTCAATAAAGTAGTCCAAGAATCTGGATTGAAAAAGAGTGATTGTGATCACTCAATATTTTATAAAAAATCAAAAGAAACTATAATATTGTTAATGATTCATGTTGACAATATTGTCATTACTAGAAGTGCTGATGCAGGCATGCTTTGAAATCTTTACTACACAATCAATTTCAAATAAGTCTACATTTGAAGTATTTCTCGAGTGTTGAGGTCACAAGAAGGTATTTTCTTGTCTTAAAGAAAATATACTCTCGACTTACTAGCATAAACTAGAAAATAGTGATTTATCTGAAGATCCTGCGAGGTATAGAAGGCTAGTTGTTAAACTGAATTATCATATAATGACTCGTCCTGACATTGCATGCTCTGTTAGTGTTGAGTCAATTAATATCTTCACCAACAATCAAACAAAGGGCAGCTTTGAAACAAACTCTTTATCTAAAAGGAGGCTCCAAGACATGATTTATTATATGGGCTCAATGACATTGAATGTTTCTCAATGCAATTTGAGTGGGATCTAAGATGGACAAGATATCCACTACAAGATATTGTGGTTTGTTAAAGGAAATTTGATTTCATGGTAAAACAAGAAACAAAATGTATTATTCCAATCAAGCACAAAGTCAAAATATAGAGCTATAACACAATCTATGTAAGATTGAGTGCACTAACTATTAAGTGAACTGGATCTAGAGATTTCATTGTCAACAAAGATATAGTGTGATAACTAAACTGCTCTTCATATATCTTCTAGTCTTGTGTTTCACGAACGAACCAAGCACATTGAAATTAACTCCCATTTTGTTTGTGAAAAGCTTCAACAAAAGCTATCTTTATAGGCTACGCTAAAATTGAAGATCAACTAGGAGATATCTACACAAAAGCTTTGAATGTAGCTCAAGTTGATTATATTTGAAATAAGCTGGGCATGATTAATATTTGTACTCCAGCATTAAGGGAGTGCTAAAGAATATTGTACAGTTCTAAAGATACATTCACTCAATTTGTTCTATTCTCCTTCTAGCACTCTAAATTCGTTACATAGACAAAATGCTTCAAACAAATAATTAGTGTTCAAATGGAAAGGAAAACAATCACCCCAACTTCTTACCAAAAAGTCTTCATTTGTTACTAGCTTGCATGTTTTTTTAATCCATTAGCAACTATCTTTCAATAGAAACCATTTAAACTTGACTTTCAGTAATAGCTTTCATGTTGATTGCAGGTAGTTTTTTCTCTGAAACAATGCATCACCTTCACATCATTACTAGCATTCAAGTTTTTTCTACTTTTCTTGAGTTTGGCATTGAAATTACTCTCAACAAAATATGTTTCAATTGTAAAAACTGAATCAACTCTTTTACTCTATAATTATCACCCAACATTGTCCCTTGAAATATCCCAAAAGATTTCTAACTTGCCCTTCTGAGAATGTGGTTGTCATTCTTGAAACAAACAAGAAACACATAAATTTCTTCACTTTCTTGAGGATACACATTATAAATAAGATCTAATAGATCATGGTCTTACTCTTCCACATGCATTTTGCCAAGAAAATCTTCCTCACCAAATCAAATTTATCAATGCAAGTACCTTCTGATATGTCAAACTGGTTGTAAGCAGCTTTTAGAATTTCCATCTACATTTCCACATATTCTTGTCAAAGCCAAGAATAAATTGCACATGACAATTCTTCAATCACACATCATACCATAGTCAATTCTGCTTTTCAATCCTGATTTTCTCTTCCTCCGCCTCTAAATGTGTCCATGGCTTAAAGACAAACCCTAATATTTAATTAAGCTCTGATGCTAAATTTGATGGGGTTTAAAGAAAATAGCATTAAATCAATAGAATTAAGCTAAAAACTAGTAAGAAAGAAGTTGGGTCTCTAAATAATCTAGGGTTACAAAAAAACCTCTAATTTCTCTCTATTAATTCAAAGAAAATAATAACAATAATAATAACAATGTTAACTGAAAGCTTACAAGTTATTTATATAGGCCAAGTTGCTAGGCTTTCTTGCAAATAATGTTTTATTCCTAGCCTTGGGTTTAAACCCTAAAGATAAGTAATAACCCCACTCATCCATAATATATCTCATACTTAATAAGTAAAGCTGAAACAATAAAATATTAATAAATAAAGCTCTTGCATCAATTAAATTGCAATCAAATGGCATTAGAGCCCGCACTACACATTAAATCGACTAAGAATAAGATTTGCACACCTTATCTATGACATTCTCGTTTTCTTCCTGCAGCATATCTAGCTGTATGATAAATAATTATCAGTTTCATAGATTGCAAATTAAGAATGCATTTAATTCTGTGAATGAAAAAAATGAATATTTATGTTACTAGAGTGTGATTAGCATACTTCATCTCGAAGTGCAGAAGCCTCACGGTAATCTCCTGTATCTTTCAAGTTAAACCCAATGTCTGATGTGAATCTGCATTCATAGATATTTACATAGTTTATTTGCTACATAAACAACTATAAAGATATTTCCCTTAATAGCTAGTACTTTCCATACAAACTTACAAATATAAAAGTATGCTTTTTGTTTGAATGGCGTAAGAATTAATATAACAGATATATATTTAAAAGGAAAAGGTGATTGCTTTCAAAGCAATAATTCAATAGTAACGCTTAATCAAGATGGTATAAATTCCTGCCACCAAAATTTGATACTCAACATACAAATGCTAAAAGACCATAAATAAATAAAAACATGTAATCCACTCTAGAAAGTAGAAATAAAACAATGAACTAGTTCGTATCATGATTTATTTGATCATCTAGAAAGTCCTATGATAAAAGAAGGAAACTAATTTTCTTGGCTTTGCTTTTGTTAGTCTGAGTGTGAGGCTTTTTGTTCATTGCTACTTTTTATACCTTTTCTCTGGTTGTCGGTTTTTTGGAGACTCAGAAGGTAGAGATACAGCAGTCCTCAGTGATGTCTTATTGGGCGGCGGTACAGGTGGTGCTGTATGAAGAGACATTGGTGACCTTCCAGTTGATGTCGATCGAACTGATGGTGCTTCCTCTACCAAGTTCCGTGCTAACTAGTCCCAAAGTATCAGATATTCTGGTGAGACCTCCATATACACTAGTAAACTAAAACATCTAGTTTGGAGTTTAACATTAGCAATCGATGCATAAAACATTATTAGATTAACCATCATCCACGCTATTATTTTGCATTTATTAAAATTCTCCTAGTACAAATCTTACCAACAAATTTTTTGATCGTATACAATCTGAATTAGAAGAAATCACAAAACGTAAAACAAGAGAATTTACAACACAATGCAACTAATATCAACTTTGTGCCGCATTGAACTCAGAGATCAAATCCGATCTCTGCTTTTATTAACATTCTCCTGATACAAATTCCTCAGCAACAAATTTCTCGATCAAACACAAAATCCAAATTTAGAAGAAAATACTAAACGTCTAGCAACAGAACTTAAGACAGAATGCAACTAAAATCAACTTTGCGCCGTATCGAACTCAAAGATCAAACCCTACTTCAAAGAAAAAGCAAACGAGTAAAAAAAGAACAGTAAGAATTTAGCAAATGAAGTAAACCTACCGCAGGTGAAGGAGATCTCCCGATCCTCGTAGTGTTAAGAGCGGTTCTATTACCGACACCACCAGCCGTAGCGGCGGTGTTTTTTCTAGACAGAGCGAGAGGAGGTGGAGCACTGTACCGGAAACCTAGATCGTCGCCGTCATCTTCTTCATCGTCATCGTCAGTGGTTTGCGAAGCCATGACCTGAGCCAGCCGCTGAGCCGCAGCTTTCGCGGCGAAGTTTTGCGTGCGCTTTATGCTGGAAATGCCAGCGGCGGAGGAAGAACGCGCGTGGCGGGGTTGGTTATGCGCTGGCGACAATGCAGGTGACTCAACACCGCCGCCAGTGCTCCCCGTGCCCGAGTGACTACTCCACCGGCGCGTGTAGCTGGGGCTCTCCGTTCGGTTCCGGTCCATCAAACCGAAGTTAGTAAAACTGGATTCTATTCTGTTTCTATTATTCGTAACAACAGTAATAATTAACAATATAATTAAAAAAGAAAGTGAGTGAAGGCAAGCCTAGATCTTAGTGGAAGGAGAGTAGCAAGAGTAAGACAGAAGATAACCATGTTTTAGAGATAGACGGAGAATTTCTTTTATATATTATTTTTTAAAATTTAAGTTTTGCTTCTCTGGTCAGACTCCGTTTTTTTATTTCAACTGCACGATTTAAATGAAAAACCAATATTGTAAAATAATTTCTCCTTAGATTACATGCATTTGGAAATTAAAATCTAGATTTGAATTTCTTATTTTCTTTAGAAATTTAAAATAATTTAAATCTAGATAATATTTTAATTAATTTTAAGTCTTAAAAATATTTTTTTAAAATTTAATTATTTAAGAGAATTTGAACATTGTTGTTTGAACCGATCTAGACGTGCCGGTTAGACTGCAAACCGATCAAGATAGTAATTTGGAGAAAAGCATTAGATCAGTTGACTTAGGGATAGATATGGATCGGTTGATTTGACGGTTGAACCATTTTTTTATGATTTTTTAATGATTTGTTTAATAAAATAGGATGGATTGATCGAACCGGTCATATCTGTCAAATTGATCGAACCATTTTTTTATGATTTTTTAATGATTTGTTTAATAAAATCGTATGAATTGATTGAACCGGTCGAATTGATTGAACCGATTGGGCCAACAAACCAATGGTCCAATTATGGAAATTATAAATTAAAAGTTAGGGATTTATAAATTAAATTTGTGAAAATTATGGTATAAATGAATTTTTTTGAATATTTATATTGTATTAAATTAAATGCATGAAGTTTCGTCACTATTTTCAAAATCGAATTGAATGACCAGTTAGACCAATTGGATCGGAAATTGGTCGAGGTACTAGTCCAGAAAAAGGGTTAGATTTGTTGACTTGTGAACCAATTAAACTGATTGGAAAGGTCGAACCGATGGTCAAACCAGTTTTTATTTTTAATAATTTATTCAATCAAATCGATTAGATCAATCGAACCGGTTGAACCAAATCGGTGATTTGGCCAGTTCGCCTACTAGTCTAATTTTGAAAACTTTAAGTTTCGTTGATGATATATTATAAATAAAATTAATTATTTATTATTTGAGTTTTGAAATAATTATGAAAGAAGAAAGAACAAATAAGTTCTCATGTTTTTTAATTAATTTTGTATTTTGAAAATTCCAAGTTTTAAAATGCATTTTGAAATCCAAAATTTAACTATTATGAAATTGGACTTGGATTTACCCAAATTCAAATCCAACTTTTTATTTGCTACCCAAATAAACAAGTTGGATTTAAAAATATGTTTTAATCACGCAACATTCAAAAAATTATATAATAGCCACTAACTTTATCTAGTTATTACATTTTTCTCACGTGTTCATTAATTTCCCTTAAAATTAAAAAAAATATATAAAAGTATTTTAAATAATTATAAACAATTTCCAATATATATATATGTACCTTCTTTTTTTCCCATCGCTAACCCATCATCTACCTTATTCTTCCTCCCATCCTTACTTTATCGTTGTTTAGTGGTCTTCGTTGACTAACAATGGCACCTATCTAACTATACATTGAATGAGGATGGTAGCTTTGATTTTCAAAATATTTTGACATAAGAAACTATTAAGATGAAAATATTTTGATATAACAAACTATTAAGAATCAAATTAGATTTTCAAACCCTCAAAGTTAAGTGAAAACTAATTTGATAAGCTTTAAAATGTTTTCTAGTGTTACAAAATCACAAAAACAAGTTTACAAAATGCATTGAACCTTTACAAGTGTTTTTGAGTAATCTTAAGACCCTTCAAAAATGTTTTTAAGTGTTTTCCAAGTTTTTTATGGCTAATTATCAAATACCATGTATTAAGGTATCAATATTTGACCCTATTTACCGATACCCAAGCCTGAAGTATCTATACATTGCAAAGTTAATAGCCAAAAATACATTTTAGAGAAGTAGGGTATCAATACATGTGCTTGAGGTATTTGCACCTGCTATTGAGGTATTGGTACTTGCCTTAAAGGTATCAATACCTAGACACTTCTAATGGTTACTTTTGCATGAGGTATCAATTCCATATTTATGGGCACTAATACCACTGCTTGCAAGATGTCTTAAATTCATGAATTTAATACTTCCAATGGTTACAAAACTCCTGCCAACAACCCTACGCAAGACCTAGAAGACTATTAAATGCAATATGCAACATTAGTTACCGAAGTAATCTCAAACAAAACAAAACAATCGAACTCACTTACATACGTTATACTTAAACCACATTTACAAGGGTGTCAATGCTTCAATGATGATGGTCAAGCGAAACTCAAAGAAAATTAGCTTTGGAACGACATTTGGGGCAAAAACATAAAAAAATAGGGGACAAATAATATTTAGTCCCAATGTATTGATACATTAACTAAAAATTCAAACAATTAGCTCTAGGGATCCATGTCTCGATACCTTAAAGACAATTCCTTGGAACTTATTGAAAAACAAGTCTCAATTTCCAAATACTACTGACATAGAATGTATCGAAACATTGAAACCATGTATAGAAATCTCTTAAGAAGTACCAATACCTGCGTATGAGGCTCTAATTCCTTATCCCAAAACCCAAAAATTTGCAGAATTTCAATAGTTTAGGACTTTCAAACAGGTCTCAAATTTGCACCAAACGAGTTCTAACATATATGCACACACATTTGACATATCAAACCAAGTCTAAAACACATAAAATCATGCTTATTAACACAACTGATCAAAATTTAGCTAAGTAAAATTGCATACAAAACAATATATTCAACATCAATTTTGATTACAAATTTCAATTATAAGCACAAACATAATACCAACATACCATATAAGCACTGAAAAACCAAAACCAACATAACGATCCAACAATTAACAAACAGTAGACAAAAATCACACTAGGGTCCTAATACATGCCCAAACAATAACACAAGTTTAAAGTTATTACAAAACCACTAAGAATAGTCGAAGTTTCCTTTCTTGATGTTGCTTGAGCCCCAAAAAGAATTCAAACTTCAAATACCTACACACAGAAAACAAATCTGTACATTAAGCAAGCAATGATCAGTGGTGCAAATCAATTCTAGATATACCATAAGTTATAACTAAATTGCTATACATATAAAACTACATTGAAATCATAATCTCAACAACTTACATTCTTTTAACAATCTCAATTTAACATGCTTTTAACAAGTACACTAGATAGCATTGAGGCTGTAACAGCTCAATTTTAGCTAAATCGGAATAGTGGTTTTGGAATCACAAATCTGATGTCAGAAAATTATTTTAATATTAACTTATGTGTTTACAGCATGTTATTTGATATTTGTGAAAATTTCGTGAGCTAATGTTATCGTTTAAATGGTTAATTAGAGAAAAAAGGACTAAATCGCGTAAAGTGCAAAACTTGTGTTCTATTAGCTAAAAATGTCTAATAGCTATAGAACCTTTAAGTTAAGGTCCTTATATTGAATTTAGACCATTAACATGATAGTGGATGATAGTGGCTTGGTAAATTTGAAATTGTTAATGTTCATTAAGGTTAAAATTGTAGTTTATTAAATAAAGGTTAATAAAATAAAAACAAAATGAAATGGTGTCCATCTTTCTTTCCTTTAGCCGAATTTTTGCAAGAAGAAAACCAAGGAATTAGGTTTCCATTCGGTTTCTTTGAAAGCTTGATTAAGGTATGGTTTTAGCTCGATTTTTTATGATTTTTACGTTTTTGAGATCGTTGCTTCGTATTCTAGCTAACCCATACCTTAGATTTCAAAATTGTTAAAGATTTAACATGTTGCCATTGTTTAATACTTGAGTAATTTGATGATTGATGATAGATTATGAAGGTTAATTGATAGCTTAATAGTTTTTATAAAGTGATTTTTGACAAAAATGTCAAAAAGGGATTAAATTGAGAAAATTTGAAATGTAGTGGTTAAAAGTGTGAAAAAATGAAATATGTGGGCTACTAGGGGCACTAGTGAAATTCGACTATGGTGAAATTGGTTTAAATTGCATGAATTTGTGATTTTAGGAAATAATGACTAAATTGTGAAAGTTGTGAAACATTAGGGGTAAATGTGTAAAAATGCCTAAATGTGTGTTTTTCGGATTAAATTGAATGAGTAGATGATTAAATGAGTTAATTTTGAATACATATAGATCAAGAAAGAAAGAATTCAGATTTAGATCGGGGGGAAAGCAAGGTTATCGAGTAGTTGATCCGATCTGTCAATTCCGAGTACGAGGTAAGTTCGTATGCAATGAGCTTATTTATAATTGTATTTTATATGCTTTGATATAGCATGAATTGTAACTATGTGATTACGAACAAGTTCGGGAATGATTCGACTACAATTTGGTATTGGAAAAATCCCAAATAAACTTTAGGAATAGTCTAGGATGCGAGTGACATGTCATTAGGCTATTGTGTTGGCTTCGGGCCATGATATTGGCACTTCGGGTGCGAGTTATACCTTGATTTGGCTTTGGGCCATGGTATAGGTATTTTAGAGATGAGTTATCTTGATTTGGCTACGGGTCATGGTATAGGTACTTATTGATTAATATCCTTGAATATCCGACTTCTATTCCAAATGGTTCAATGGGAAAATGAAAGATATGGACAAGAATAAGATTGGTACGAGTTGGTACAGGCATGTACGTAAAGTTTATAAACATGGAATCCATGAAATGGATGAATTCTTGGTAAGTTAGTGAATGAATGATTGAATGGCTTGAGATTTAATGTATTTTTGTTATCTTACATTATTATTGTTTGAATTGTGAATGAATGGTGAAGTTGCTCATTACGTTAATACAAACTTACTAAGCTATGAAGCTTACTTTGTGTTATTTTTTCTATATTTTATAGTGAATCAAGGCTAGCTCGGATCCGGGAGTCGTCGAGAACATCATCACACTATCAAACATCTAAGTTGGTACTTTTGAGTTGTGTAAATATGGTATATGGCATGTATAGGCTAGATGAGGCATTTTGGTTGTGATTATAGCCATGAGAGTTGGCTTGTAAATGATGTAAATATTGATGTGTGTTTGGCTATTAGAAATGGCTTGTGAATGTATATGTTTTGGTATATATATATAGCCAAGAGTGATGGCTTATTATGGCATGTTTGTTATGAATATGGTTATGGATTTATAGTTGCTCAAATGGCTAATTGATTTGTGGAGTATAAAAGCTTGAGAAAATGCTTTGATGAAGTATGATTTTAGAAGTTGAGTTGATATGTATTTGATTAGGTAAATGGCATTGAATTGAGTATTGATTTTGGTTGAAATGGATATGGTATGAATTGTGCATTGGTTGATGATTTTGGCTACCTAATTGTATGATGATATGGTACCATTTTAGTTGTTTAGGTGAGCATGAGTTGGGGTGGCAAATTGGCCTAGCAAATGGCCTATTTTTGTCCACACGGGCAGAGACACGGGCGTGTGTCTCAACCGTGTTCGACACAAGGTCATGTTAGACGGCCGTGTGTCCTCTGGTGTTGAAATTAAATAAAGTCAGTATGCTCCACACAGTCTCACACACGGGCATGTGACTGACTGTCTGGTACAAGTCAATATACCCTTTAATTGTCACATGGCCTAGCACACGGGCATGTGACTTGGCCGTGTCGCATAAGTCAGTATACCTTATAGTTTTGGCACGGCCTGGCACACGGGTGTGTGTGGCCACTTTGAAAGGCACACGGGCTAGACACATTGGCTTGTGAACGGCCGTGTGACCCAAGCCAGTATTATGCCCTATTTTTACACAACCTGAGACACGGGCGTGTCTGGAGCCGTGTAAGGCACACGGTCTGTTCACACAGATGTTTGACCCCTGTATTGATGAAAAATTTCTAAGTTTTCCAAAATTTTTGTATGTTATCGGTTTAGTCCCAAACTATTTCTAAAGCATGTTTAAGGCCTCATAGGCCCTAATAAGGGACAATGTGATTGTGTTGAATGGTATTTGAGTATGAATACATAAATGTATGAGTTATGTATGCTTTATGATGTATATTGATCAGTAATATCTCGTAACCCTACTCCGCGATGGATATGGGTTAGGGGTGTTACATTTTATTGGTATCAGAGCTACGGTTTAGTCGATTCTGGGACTAACGTAGTGTGTGTGTGAGTCTAGCTATACATGCCATATATACTTTGCGATAGTAGTTTAAATTGTACTTCCGTATAGTAATGGATCTAGAACGAGTTGTAGCTGATGATGTTGAGAGTAATGCGACCGCTCTTGCTCAAGGGGCAGCGCCATCTGATACTAGGCCTGTAACGAGTAGGCATGAGGGAAAGGCTAAACAAGCCTTTTTCCAAATGATGAGTGAGTGGTTCACGGAGTTCGTTCGAACGAATCTGGCTGCTCAATGGCCTACACCCTTACCTATTCCTCAACAAATCCCTGTTGTTCCTCAAGTTATAGATTCGATACGGTTGAATAAGTCGCTAGTAGATAGGGTATGTAAACATGGGGCTGAAGAGTTTCGGGCTACTGCTGATGATGATGCTGAGAGAGTTGAGTTCTGGCTCGAAAATATGATTCAAATATTTGATGAATTGTCTTGTACTCCGTAAGAATGTATTAAATGTGTTGTATCTTTGCTGAAGGACACCGCGTATCAATAGTGGAACACGTTAATACCTGTGGTTCAGAAAGAATAGGTTACTTGGGAGTTCTTTCAATCTGAATTCTGAAAGAAATACATCAGTCAAAGATTTCTCGATCAGAAGCATAAAGAATTTCTAGAGTTGAAACAAGGCCGCATGATTGTAACTGAGTATGAAAGAGAATTCGTACGGTTAAGCAAGTACGCTCGAGAGTATGTGTCTATTGGAGAAATAATGTGCAAGCGGTTTGTTGATGGGCTGACCAAAGATATAAAACTACTAGTCGGAATTCTAGAGTTGAAAGAATTTGTCGTTCTGGTTGAAAGGGCTTGTAAAGCCAAAGATCTTAGCAAAGAAAAGAGAAAGGCAGATTGGAACGGTGGAAATGTGCAAGTGTACACAATCGTAAAAAGTAATAAAGTGACAAGTAAATGTCGAGTTATCGTACTCACAGAGACTGTGAAGGAATTATTTATGTAAATGATTTTAAACACTTTGGTGAAAGAAAAATATTTGGTTTTAAAAAATATTTAAAAGCTAAAACAAAAAACAAAGTAAGAAAATAAAATAAAACAAAGTTCTAATGCACAATTTCAAAAACTGATTTTAATCAAGATGACATAATTGTGTTGGATTAATCACATTTCTTACCTTAGAATTATTAAGCTCGTGTTTATACTTGTTAAAACACGACAACTCGGTAATTTGCTAACTTATGAACATACTTACAAATAAAAATCCATTCATCTCTTGTACAAATTTCTATGCAAATTCGAACGATTAAGCATGTTATTGCACATACATACTTATTAAATTAAACAATCTCTCGCATATTCCTATGTCGATGCAAACGATTAATTCAACCTAACAAGCATATAAAAGATCATGTGAAGTAACAAAGTATTTTTACCTTGAAACAATTTAATCACAAAAATCCTGCAAGTTATGCAAGGCATATGTATCGTCAAATACAATGCTAATTTAATCTTCAGCTACCTTAGAAGAATTAAACATGCACAGATTAAGTATTGTGTCCATTAATTACAATTTCAATGCGTTTAAATAATTAATTCATTAGCTATCTAAACAATTAAAATGCCAGATAACTTAACATGATTTTACTTAATCAAACATTTCACCGAGGTCTTTAACAGCATAAACACAATTTTAATAATCTAATAGAGCGAAATGAAATCAAACAAACACGAATTAAATTCAAGCTAAATTGATTAAATTAAACATTCTAACAGCATAAATATTCATAAACATGTTCGTCAAAACAACAATGAAATTTAAAGAGATAGGGAACAAGAGGCAAATCCGGTGTTTCTCCATGGCTTGACTGATTGCTCCGTTCGTCGTTCTTCGCTCTTCGTTGGCCTCGGATATCAAGGTGACTTACGAATACTCTAATTGCTGCTCTGAATGGCTGGAAAAACACCTCTTTTCCAAGAGGAGAAATCGGCACAAGAACACACAAAGGGAAATGGGAAAAATGGGAATTGAGAGAAAGTGAGAGAGGAGAATGTTAGATGTTTGAGGTGTGTTTTGAATGAGCAGCTAGGGGCTGTATTTATAGGTGTTTAAGGCTGCTAAAAATAGCAATTACCAGCAGCAAAAGAGGCTCCCTTGGCCGGCCATCCTATGTGGCAAAGTTGAAAGATTCAACTTTGCTAAATATAGCATGGGCAAATCTTAAAAGCCATGAATTTTGGAGGGGTTTGAATGGGATTTTGAAAGATCTTCAAGGGCTCCTTTGCAAGCTGAATTAATCAGCTAATAAGCTGATTTGGGCCTTCATTGTGGACGGTTTGGGCTGCCCAATTGGTGGCTGGTTCGGTTCAATTGGTTCGGTTCAACTGATGTGGTTCAACTGGGCCCCTTTTTCATAATTAATTAAAAATAATTTATTTAACCCAAATTATATTGGGAATAAATTAAAATTAATTATATTATGATTAAATCTTCATAATTGGACCGTCTTGGGCTGGAACTAAAGTCGCCTTGACACTTCAAATCGCTTCTCGGTTTTATTCTTCGAGCAGTGTCTGCCGAGCCGAATTTCGCCTTTTGTGCGATTCTGTCGAAAATAGTCAAAATTAAACAAAATTAACTATAAAATTAATTAAAATTCATCATGTTCATATTTTTAGCACAAATTAATTATTTTATAATATTTAATTATTTTCCGACAAGAATTTACTCGAAACCACATGAATTTGGGTCAAAAAGGGCATGAAAAATTATATAACTTTTTGTGTTTCACAGATTTAGAAGCTAGAGACTCGAGAAAAAGATCAATGAGTAAGTCGTATCAATCTTCATCGAAGAAATCCAGAGATTCGTACGCTTGCCCAAATTCTTCAAATGAATATTCGAACATAGATCGTAGAAAACAATATTCTGGTTCTAAAGCTCAATGTAAGACCCCTTACTCGTATCCAACACCGGAACAGGGTACGATGCATTACCAGACTTACAAGCAAGCAACCATACAAACCGTTACATAACTTTTCACCCAAATTTAAAACTTTCTGAAGACATTTATATCACTCCTTAAACGAGCCTACGAGGCCCAAAACATACATAATGTGTAGTTCGAAATTGAACCGGGAACCCACAAGCACTTAGAAAATTTTTGCTCAAAACAGGGCCACACGCCCGTATGGAAGGGAACATGCCCGTGTGGGTAGGCCGTGTTATCGCATACGCCTATGTCCCTTGACCGTGCAAATTTATTTCTCAATTCAAACCTACAGGGTTTTTACACGGCCTGACACACGCCCGTGCCTATGGCCCATGTCCCTCACACGGCCATGACACACTCGTGTCTTAACCCGTGTGTAAAAACCTTGACATTCTGTTTCTGACGTCATCATCTCCATAAGGTCAGACGACCAGGGCACACGCTCGTGTCCTTAGGCCGTGTGGTAAATTAAATTCCTAAATTCAGGTGCAGACTTCACATGGCTTGGGCACTCGCCCATGTCCTAAGGCCATGTATACCACACGGTTGAGACACACGGCCCTGTCTCAGCCCCTGTGATTACTACTGGGTATTTTGTTTTGCCAACTTAGAATATAGGGGGACACATGCTCGTGTGTCTACCCGTATGGATAAGAACAAGGCTATTTACCAAACCCTTTCTGCTACCCCTACTTGCACCATCATAAGCCACATTAAGCAACCAACTCATTCATGCATAAGTAAACCAATAAATCAACCAAGCAACTTGCACATTCATGAATAACATCATCATCTCATAGATTAATAATAAAGAGCCATCAACTATGGCCTTATACAAAAGAATTCATCTCAAGACAAGCCAACACATTTGACCAAAATAAAATGACACTTAACAAAGACTGAGTCTCTATACATGCCATACTCAAAAGAATGATCTAACTATACCAAATACTAGATAGTGTAGGTGATTCTTTGACGGTCTCCGTATCCCGAGCTAGCTTTTTGACACTATAAAACAAGGGTATAAGTGCTTGTAAATGTGAGCAATAAACATCAAACCACATGCTTATCAATCAAGATCACTACTTACTATTCAAGAACAATTTAGTTCCTCATAATTATACTTACTCATTCAAATCTTACCACATCCCAAACACATATCATAACTATTGCTCACATTTACATGCACTTATACCCTGCACTTATCACCACAAAGCCACAGAAATTTCACTTAGTCAAGTTTCCCGATGAACACTTCGGAATAATACTTGACACACTGTGGTTTTGTACACAGCCCACCATTTATAAATAACACGGTGGTATTGCACACAGCCCACCTATAATCACATGTTCACGGTGGTATCACACACAGCCCACCAATAATAATAAACACTGTGGTTTCACACACAGCCCACCAATAAAAATAAATACAGTGGTTTCGCACACAGCCCATTAATAATAACATGACCACAGATATTTATCCGTATCCCTTTTCCTATTCCGAAGGTTTATCTGAGAATTTCCTCACTTTCTATCATTTTATTTGATACCAATATTATTCATTCACATTTCACACAATGCATTAATATGTAAAAACATAAGTAAAAAAGGATGTATCATTTACATATAAACTTACCTCGATACAAAATGTGTTAATTTGCAATTTAGTTCGAAACCTTGCCTTTTCCTCGGTCAATGTTGATTCCACGTTCTTGTTGATCTATAATGATAAAATTTACTCATTTAATCACTATATAAATCAAGACACTTTAAATTGTCTACTTTGGAAAAAATTATCGTTTTGCCCTTAGACTTTGGCAAAATTACGATTTTGCCCCTAGACTCGTAAAATGAAATGTATTCATTTTTCTCACACCCAAGCATAGTAGATCCATATTCCCTCTTATAGCAACTCAAAATTTCAATTATTACACACATTTATCACCTATTTTACAACCTTTATAAAAAGGTCATTTTAGGTGTTTTCATGGAAACACCTTTCACAAAAATTGTGTATTTAACAACCAAGATTCATTTTTTTTCAATAAAATTTCAAAAATAAACATGAATATTCACATGGAAAAACCCTATACTCTCTACCATTTTGCAAAATAGTCCCCTCACTAGCCAGCTTAAGCTTTATGGGTTCCAAAAGTACAAAAATTTTCAAGAAAGACCACCAAAATCACTTACTTGCAAGGAGGATAAGTTGCTAAAAATTTCAAGCTTCCAAAACCCCTCCTTGGCTGATATTTTTGGTGGAAGATTATGAAGATGATATGTGATATCATCTTTCTTTTTATTTATTTAAATTTATCAATTAAGTCACCAAAACCACACCTAACCATTGGCCATGTCTTTTCTTTGTCCCTATGGTCGGCCATCACCCTAAACAAGACCTAATTGCATATTAGGGACCTTCAATTAAAATTCTATAGCTATTTGATACCTTTAGCTTGTAAATTAAAACTTTCACACTTTATGCGATTTAGTCCTTTTTCACAATTAAGCATGACATCACTAAAATTAATTCACCAAAATTTTCATGCACTCATGTAATCATGCTATCACACATAAAATGATATAAAAATAATTTCTCTGACTTCAGATTAGTGGTTCCGAAACCACTGTTCTGGCTAGCCCCAAAATCAGGCTGTTATACTCAAGCTACATCATTATCGGGTGTTGGCAGTGTGAGAGACAACAAACCCGAATGTCAGCAGTGTGGAAGACAACATTTTGGAGAATGTTGGAATAAAATTAATAAAGCTTGTTACAAATGTGGTTCATTAGATCATTTCATCCAAGATTGCCTTGAGCTGGATGAGAAAGATAAAGTTCAGAATGTGAGACCAAGTAACACGTCGAATAGAGGTAGACCACCTAGAATTTCCAGAAATGTAAATGGTAGTAAAGGGGCGACAAGATCTGAGGCCAGAGCACCTGCTAGAGCCTACGCTATTCGCGCTCGCGAAGAAGCGTAATCTTCAGATGTTATCACCTGTACTTTCACTCTTTATGATACTAATGTGATTACATTGATAGATTCAGGATCAACTCATTCTTATATATGTATGAATTTAGTATCTAGTAAGACTTTACCTGTAGAGTCTATTGAATTTGTGATTAGAGTATCGAACCCCTTAGGCAAATGTGTTTTGGTTGACAAAGTCTGCAAGAATTGTCTGTTAATGTATCAGGATTTCTATTTTCCAGCTAATCTGATGTTGTTGCCATTTGATAAATTTAATATGATTCTGGGTATGGATTGGCTAACGATGCATGAGGCTATAGTGAATTGTAGATGAAAGACAATCGAATTGAAATGTTAGAATAATGAGACTATTAGAATTAAATCAAATGATCTGAATAGTTTGCCAGTTGTGATCTCATTTATGAAAGCTCAGAGGTATGTGAGAAAAGGTTGTAAAGCTTATCTCGCTTATGTTTTAGATACTAAAGTGTCTGAAAAAAAAGGTTGAATCAGTACCAGTGGTGTGTGAGTATCCAGATGTATTTCTTGAAGAGTTACCGAGTTTACCACCCATCAGAGAAGTTGAGTTTGGTATTGAATTAGTACCTAGAACAATGCTGATATCGACAGCTCCATACAGAATGGCTCTGACAGAGTTGAAAGAATTGAAAGTTCAGTTGCAAGAGTTGGCAGATAAATGTTTTGCTAGATTGAGTTTCTCTCCCTGGGGTGCACCGGTATTATTTATGAAAAATAAAGATAGCACGATGAGAATGTGTATAGACTATCGATAGCTCAACAAAGTAACGATCAATAATAAATACCCTTTGCCACGAATAGATGATTTGTTTGATCAGTTAAAAGGGGCAACGGTGTTTTCAAAAATTGATTTGAGATCGGGTTATTACCAGTTGCGAGTTAAAGTCTCCGATGTGCCAAAGACTGCATTTAGAACAAGGTACAGACACCACGAATTTCTTGTTATGCCTTTCAGACTAACAAATGAACATGCTATTTTTATAGACTTGATGAACTGGATTTTCAGGCCGTACTTAGACCGATTCGTAGTTGTGTTTATTGATGATATTTTGATTTACTCTCGTGATGAATCTGAGCATGCCAAGCATTAGAGAATAGTGTTACAAACTTTGAGAGATAAACAGTTGTTTGCAAAGTTCAGCAAATGTGAGTTTTGGTTACAAGAAGTTGGTTTTCTGGGACATATAGTTTTAGCCGCGGGTATCATAGTCGACCCGAGCAAAATTTCTGCGATTATATATTGGAAGCCTCCGAGAAATGTATCCGAAGTTTGTAGTTTTCTAGGACTAGCCAATTATTATAGATGATTTGTGAAAGACTTCTCAATGATTGTGACTTTGATGACATGATTGCTTCAAAATGATGTTAAATTTGAGTGGACAGAAAAGTGCCAATAGAGCTTCGAACAGTTGAAAGCATTATTGACAGAGGCACCCGTGTTAGTTCAGCCTGAGTCGGGTAAAGAATTCGTAGTTTTTTATGATGCATCATTAAATGGCCTGGGTTGTGTTGTGATGCAGGAAGGCAAAGTTATAGTTTATGCCTTGAGACAATTGAAGCCGCACGAAAAGAATTATCCGACGCATGATCTAGAGTTAGCCGCGATAGTGTACGCATTGAAAATTTGGCGTCATTATTTGTTTGGTGAGAAATGTCACATTTATACTGATCACAAAAGCTTGAAATATCTGATGGCTCAAAAAGATTTGAATTTACGACAGCAGAGATGGTTAGAATGGCTAAAAGACTATCAATTGTTGATTGACTGTCATCCGGGAAAAATGAACGTAGTTGCTGATGCTTTGAGCCGAAAGTCCTTATTTGCCTTATGAACACACAATTAGCTTTGTCTGATGATGGTTCAATAGTAGCCAAGATGAAAGCGAGACTGTTATTTCTACAGCAGATTTGCGAGGCTCAAAAATTTGATAATGAATTGCAAGCAAAACGATCTCAGTGTGAGTCGATTTCTAATTCAGAGTTTCGAATAGGGCCTGATGATTGCTTGATGTTTCGTGTAGAATATGTGTAGCAAGAAATTCTGAACTTCTTCAGAAAATTGTAAATGAAGCACACAATAGTTGTTTATCAGTACATCTGGGAAGCATGAAAATGTATAACGATTTGAAACAGCTTTACTGGTGGCATGGCATGAAACGAGATATCTCATAATTTGTTTTGAAATGTTTGATTTGTCAGCAAGTCAAAGTTGAGCATCAAGTACCTTCAGGTTTATTACAGCCTATTATGATTCCTGAGTGGAAGTGGGATAGAGTAACCATGGATTTTGTAATGGGTTTACCTTTATCTCCGAGAAAGAAAGATGCAATCTGGGGTGTTGTTGACAGATTGACAAAATTGACTCATTTCATTCCTGTACGTACAAATTATTCGCTTGATAAATTGGCTGAGTTGTATATATCAGAGATTGTTCGATTGCACGGAGTGCCACTATCTATTGTTTCGAATAGAGATCTGAGATTCAGTTCACGATTTTGGAAGAAATTACAAGAAGCTTTAGGTACAAAGTTGCATTTTAGCACTGCATTTCACCCGCAAATAGATGGTCAATCCAAGAGAGTTATTTAGATACTTGAGGATATGTTGCGTTGTTGTATTCTTGAGTTTGAAGGTAGTTGGGAGAAATATCTACCGCTGATACGGTCGCATATGTAGAACATCGTACGAAGATAAAGATGGCACCGTACGAAGCTCTATACGGTCACATATGTAGAACACCGTTGTACTGGACTGAGCTTAATGAGAATAAGATTCAAGGGGTATATCTGATTTGAGAGACAAAAGAAAAAGTGAAGGTAATTCGCGATAGTTTAAATACAGCTTTGGATCAAAAAAAATCATACGCAGATTTGAAATGGAAAGATATTGAGTTCCAGATCAGAGATAAAGTGTTTTTGAAAGTGTCGCCGTGGAAAAAGATATTGCGGTTTGGTCAAAAAGGGAAATTGAGTCCGAGATTCATCAGACCGTATGAGATTACTGAGCGAATCGAGCCAGTTGCTTATCAACTATCTTTACCGTCTGAGTTAGAGAAAATACATAATGTTTTTCGTGTGTCGATGCTTCGACAATACTGATCCGACCCTTCACATGTCATTTCCCCGACCGAGGTTGAAATTCAGTTTGATATGTCGTATGTAGAAGAACCGATTCGAATTTTAACTCGTGAGATCAAAGAGCTGAGAAATAGGAGAATTACATTAGAGAAAGTATTATGGCATCGACACGGGGTTGAAGAAGCTACATGGGAACCCAAGGATGCTATGAGAAAACAATACCCGAACCTATTCAAAGGGAAGATTTTCGGGGACGAAAATCCCTAAGGGGGAAAGTTGTAATAGCCCGGTTTAGCTAAATCGGAACAGTGGTTCCAAAACCACAAATCTGATGTCAAAAAATTATTTTAATATTATTTTATATGTTTACAGCATGTTATTTGATATGTGTGAAAATTTCGTGAGCTAATTTTATCGTTTAAATGGTTAATTAGAGAAAAAAGGACTAAATCGCGTAAAGTGCAAAACTTGTGTTCCATTAGCTAAAGGTGTCTAATAGCTATAGAAACCTTTAAGTTAAGGTCCTTATGTTGAAATTAGACCATTAACATGATAGTGTATGATAGTGGCTTGGTAAATTTGAAAATTTTAATGTTCATTAAGGTTAAAATTGTAGTTTATTAAATAAAAGTTAATAAAATAAAAACAAAATGAAATGGTGTCCATCTTTCTTTCCTTTAGCCGAATTTTTTCAAGAAGAAAACCAAGGAATTAGGTTTCCATTCGGTCACTTTGAAAGCTTGATTAAGGTATGGTTTTAGCTCGATTTTTGATGATTTTTAAGTTTTTGAGATCGTTGCTTCGTATTCTAGCTAGCCCATACCTTAGATTTCAAAATTGTTAAAGATTTAACGTGTTGCCATTGTTGAATACTTGAGTAATTTGATGATTGATGATAAATTATGAAGGTTAATTGATAGCTTAATAGTTTTTGTAAAGTGATTTTTGACAAAAATGTCAAAAAGGGATTAAATTGAGGAAATGTGAAATGTAGTGGTTAAAAGTGTGAATAAAAGAAATATGTGGGATATTGGGGACACTAGTGAAATTCGGATATGGTGAAATTGGTTTAAATTGCATGAATTTGTGATTTTAGGAAATAAGGAGTAAATTATGAAAGTTGTGAAACATAGGGGCAAATGTGTAAAAATGCCTAAATGTGTGTTTTCTGATTAAATTGAATGAGTAGATGATTAAATGAGTTAATTTTGAATACATATAAACTAAGAAAGAAAGAATTCAGATTTAGATCAGGGGAAAAGCAAGGTTATCGAGTAGTCGATCTGATCCGTCAATTCCGAACACGAGGTAAGTTCGTATGCAATGAGCTTATTTAAAATTGTATTTTATATGCTTTGATATAGCATGAATTCTAACTATGTGATTACAGACAAGTTCGGGAATGATTCGACATTAATTCGAAATGATTAGGCTACGATTTGGTATTGGAAAAAATCCCGGATGAACCTTAGGAATGGTCTAGGATGCTAGTGACATGTCATTAGGCATTTGTGTTGGCTTCGGGCCATGATATCAGCACTTTGTCTAACACCCCTAACCCGTATCCATTTCCAGATAAGGTTAAGAGGCATTACCAAACATATCAGATCATACCACAAACATTTCACTAACATCAAATATTCATAAACATTTCGTAGCTAAATATACACATCGAGTCCCTTCAAAAGGTCTACGAGACCTTAAACATGCATTGGGAAAGGGTCGGGACTAAACTGAGCACATACAATTTTTTTCAAAACTTAAACATTTTTCAAACTTACAGAGGTCACACGCCCGTGTGGGCAGGCCGTGTGCCTCACACGGATTAGACATGCTCGTGTGTCCAAGCCGTGACAAAATAGGGCGTACATACTGACTTGTCTACACGGCCACAAGATATGCCCGTGTGCCAGGCCGTGTGAAAATTAGGAAGGCTACTGACTTGGTCAAATGACCAGTCACATGCCCGTGTGTCTAGATCGTGTTCCTAATCGAATTGGCCTCACACGCCCTTGTGCTCGACCGTGACAATCGAAGGGGTTATACTGACTTGGCCGTAAGGCCTAGCACACGCCCGTGTGTGCGACCGTGTGCTCTGCCCAGGCTCACTTTAAAGTGGCCCTTGAGCAACACGGCAGAGACACACGCCCGTGTCCCTGCCCCATGTGGGCACAAAATAGGCCATTTACAAGGCCAATTTGCCACCCAATTTGGGTCCTCTCTACAAGCATCAAACAAGACAAATATGCCACATTTCTAGCCAATTTCAAGCACAAAACATACACCATTTAAACCATCTCCTCATCAACCAATTTCATGCTCAAAACCTAAACCAAAACATACCAAAATCTCATAACAACTTATTAATTCATACATGATCAATGTCCAAAAATATCACTTCCATTTTCATACTAAAATCATATCAAATTCTCAACAAAGCACATACCAAATTGACCATTTCTTCTGGTCATTTATAAATATCAAAACATACCTTTACTTAGCACAAATCATTTACCACATCCAAACTATATTTTCTTCCACAAGCAAGCCATATCACATAGCTATAAAATGCATATCTCAAAACATATCACACTAGTCCTAGCCTATACATGCCATACTTATAACATTTACACTTCCAAAAGGTACCAAAATAGAATTCGATAGTGTTGTGATGATCCTCGACGATCCCTGAGCCCCAATAGCTTTGATAATCTATAAAATAAAGCAAACACACACGAAGTAAGCTTTCAAAATCTTAGTAAGCCATATACAAATCAACTTATCACATAGAACAGTTATAAACCATTTCATACATATGGTTCATGGCATAACACAATCACAAGTCATATTTCTCTCTTATATCTCAATTGATCATGTTCACTTGCTCATAATCACATGTCATGTAATGTATCTCACATATCAAATGATCATATACATACATTCCTTTCATTGCCAAATTTCATATACATACATACGTACCGGAATTCGGATGCACATTCGTATACTCATTCATTTCTCGGAATGCCCGTTGAACCGTTCGGAATCAAATAGGATACTCGGATAGCTCGGAAAGCTCGTACAATGCCAACGTCCCAGATGTGGTCTTGCATGAAATCAAATTCGATGCCACTATCCTAGACAGGGTCTTACACAAAACAAAATATGATGCCAATGTCCCAGACATGGTCGTACACGTAAATCACAAATCGATGCCAGCATCCCAAACATGGTCTTACCCGATAACACATATCAGAATCCTATGTCATGACATACGTATCCTAACTATTTCCTAAGGTTCGTAGGGACTTTTCAGACGTCGTCACATTATCGAAACTTTCCCGGATTTCACATATTCAGCTCAAATAGCCATATATCACAATTCATTCACATATAAGCAATAATAATTCAATTCAAACATATTTATTTGTATATCGACTTACGTCGTAGGATTCGGATAGAAATAAACGATTACTCGACCACTTTAGATTTCCCTTGATCTAATTCTGTTTTCTTTGGTTCTTGATCTATACACATTCAAATTTAGCTTATTCATTCACCAAGTCATTCAATTCAATCAATATACACATATTTAGGGCATTTTACAAATTATCCCTCATATTTTCATATTTTGACATTTTAGTCCCTATTTCATAAAATCACAAAATACACATAATTTAACAATATCATACCTTGGCTGAATATTCTTTTAGCTCATATAAGCCCACATATTTCATTTATTTCACATTTTAGCCCCTCAATTTCTTATTTTCACAATTTAGCCCAAAATACTCAAATTCATCAAAAATCTCAATACAAAACATATTAATCCAACACATATCTTTCATAATTCATCAATTAACATCATTAAACTCTGAAATTCATCAATGTCTTAACTCACAATCTTCATCAAAATTAGAAATTGAGGCATGGGCTTAATAAAATGCTAATCAACAATCACAAAAATAAAGAAATTGTCAAAAATGGATCAAAACACATACCTTAATCACCAAATATCAAAGCCGAACCCGAGCTTAGTCATTTTCTTTTATTTTTGGCCAAAGATGAACATAATGGCCTATTTTCATACTTTTGTTTTATTATTACATCATTTAATTATCAATTTCCATTTTTAACCTTTATAATATCATTTAAAATCCACTAAGTAATGTCCAACTTTGTCATTTAATGCATTCAATGGTTAAATAACCACATAAGATCCTTCTCTTTATAAAGATACATCAATTCAGCCATTATTCAAATAGAAGGACAATTTTTGCATTTTCTACGATTAGTCTTTTTTGTAAATTAAGCACACAAACGATCAAATTAAATCACAAAAAGTTCACACATACCAATTCACATGCTATAGACTCGAAAAATAATATCAAAATATTTTTTTAAACTCGGATTTGTGGTCTCAAAACCACTATTCTGACTAGGGTCTAAACCGGGCTATTACAACTCTCCCCCTTTAGGGATTTTTGTCCTCGAAAATCTTACCGTTGAACAGATTCGGATGTTGCTGCTCATAGCATCTTCGGGCTCCCACGTAGCCTCTTCAACACCGTGTTGATGCCATAATACTTTTACTAATGAAATTTTCTTATTTCTCAATTCTTTAACGTCGCGAGTTAAGATACGGATCGATTCTTCTTCATAAGTCATATCAAACTGATTCTCTATCTCAGACGGAGAAATCACATGCGTGGGATCGGATCTGTATCATCGAAGCATCGATACATGAAACACATTATAGATCTTTTCTAACCATATGGTAGTAACAGTCTATAAGCAACCGACCCAATACGCTCGATAATCTCATACGGCCCGATAAATCTCGGACTCAATTTTCCTTTTCTGTTGAATCGGAGTATTTCCTCCCACGGAGACACTTTCAAAAATACTTTATCACCGATCTCAAATTTTATATCTTTTCGTTTCAAATATGCGTATGATTTCTGTCGATCAGATGCTGCTTTCAGACTATTTCGTATAACTTTTACTTTTTATTCAGTCTATTTAATCAAATCAACCCTGTGAATTTTATTTTCACTAAGTTCAGACCAGTACAGAGGTGTTCGGCATTTCCTACCATACAAGGCTTCGTACGGTGCCATTTTAATGCTTGATTGAAAACTATTATTATATGCAAATTCAATCAATGGCAAATGTTGTTCCCACATACCTTCAAACTCAAGAATGCAACATCTCAACATATCCTCGAGTGTCTGAATAATCCGCTTGGATTGACCATCCATCTGCGGGTGAAAAGTCGTAATAAAGTGCAATTTTGCACCTAAAACCTCTAGCAGTTTCTTCAAAAACCGCGAAGTAAACCTCGAATCTCTGTCAAACACAATAGATAGTGGCACCCCGTACAATCTCACAATATCAAAAATGTATAACTCAGCTAACTTATCAAGTGAATAATCTGTTCTCATCGGTATAAAATGAGCTGATTTTGTCAATTTATCAACTATAACCCAGATTGCATCTTTCTTCCTCGGAGTTAAAGGCAAACCTAAAATAAAATCCATCGTCACTCTATCCCATTTCCGCTCGGGAATCATAATCGGTTGTAACAAACCAAATGACACCTAATGTTCAGCTTTAACTTGCTGACAAATCAAACATTTCGAAACAAAATCAGAGATAACTCTTTTCATTCCAGGCCGCCAGTAAGTTGCTTCAAATCATTATACATCTTTGTACTTCCCGGATGAACCGATAAGCGACTGCTATGAGCTTATTTCAAAATCAACTAAATCAACTCTGGATTTCTCAGAACACAAATCCAATCTTGGAATCTCAGAATATCATCATCAACTTGAAATTCTGAAGCAGAGTTCAAATCACACTGAGCTCATTTTGCTAGTATTTCATTGTCAACTTTTTGGGCATCACAAATCTGCTGTAAGAACAATGGTCTTGCTTTCAATTCGACTAAAACGAAACCATCATCAGACATAACTAAATAAGCATTCATCGCAAGTAAGGCAAACAACAATTTCCGACTCAAAGCATCAGCAACAACATTTGCTTTTCCCGGATGATAATCAATCACAAGCTTGTAGTCTTTTAACAGTTCTAACCATCTTCTCTGTCACAGATTCAAGTCTTTCTGAATCATCAAATATTTTAGAATTTTATGATTTGAAAACACATGACATTTCTCACCGAAAAGATAGTGGCACCAAATTTTTAGAGGAAACACGATAGCAGCTAACTCAAGGTCGTGCGTCAGATAATTCTTTTCATGCGGTTTAAATTGTCTCGAAGCGTAAGCTATAACTTTCCCTTCCTGCATCAAGACGTAACCAGACCGTTTAACGAAGCATCACTAAAAATCATGAACTCTTTACCCGATTCTGGCTGTACCAAAACTGGAGCTTCAGTCAAAAGGGCTTTCAACTGATTAAAGCTTTTCTAACACTTTTCAGACCATTCGAATTTTACATCTTTCTGAAGCAATCTCGTCAACGGAGTTGCAATCATTGAAAAGCCTTTTACGAACCGTCGGTAATAACTAGCAAGTCCTAGAAAAACTGCGGACTTTAGACACATTTTTCGGAGGCTTCCACTCTAAAATAGCTGAAATCTTGCTCGGATCAACTCTTATACCTGATGCTGACACAATATGCCCCAAAAAGCCAACTTCACGCAACCAGAACTCACATTTACTAAACTTTTCATACAATTGCTTATCATACAGAGTTTGTAGTACAATTCTCAAATGTTCGGCATGCTCAATTTCATCACACGAATAAATCAAAATGTCATCAATGAATACAACAACAAATCAATCTAAATTCGGTCTGAAATTTCTGTTCATCAAGTCCATAAAGACAGCAGGAGCATTTGTTAGTCCGAAAGGCATAGCTAAAAACTCATAGTGTCCGTACCTTGTTCAGAAAGCTATTTTCAGAATGTCTGAATCTTTTACTCTCAACTGATAATAGCCTGATCTCAAATCTATCTTTGAAAGCACAGTAGCACCTTTCAATTGATCGAACAAATCATAAATCCTAGGTAGAGGATATTTTTTCTTCATAGTCACTTTGTTCAACTGATGGTAATCAGTGCACATTCTCATCGTGTCATCTTTCTTTTTCACAAACAGAATGGGAGTGCCCCAAGAAGAAAAGCTCGGTCGTGCGAAACCTCTGTCTGTCAATTCTTTCAACTGAGACTTCAATTCTTTCAATTCTATCGGAGCCATTCTATATAGAGCTATTGAGATAGGAATCGTCCTCGACACTAACTCAATTCCAAACTCAAGTTCTCGTATCGGAGGTAATCTCAGTAATTCTTCAGGAAATACGTTAGGAAACTCAGAAACAACTTGCACAGATTCAACTTTCTTTTCTGTCACTTTCGTATCATTCACATACGCAAGATAAGTTTCACATCCCTTTTTCACATAATTCAGAGCTTTCATCGAAGATATTACAGCCGATAACCCATTTAAATCACTGGACTCAATTCGTATTATTTCATCATTCTGACATCTCAAATCAAAAGTCTTCCATTTGCAATTCACAACAGCATCATGCAATGTTAGCCAATCCATACCCAGAATTATATCAAACTCATCAAAGGTTAATAATATTCGATCAGCCGGGAAACAAATATCTCGAAACATGAATGAACAATTCTTTCACACTTTGTCAACCAGAACACACTTGCCTAAGGGGTTCGATACTCTAATTACAAATTCAGTAGACTCTATAGGCAAAGTCTTACTGGATACTAAGTTCATGCATATATATGAATGAGTAGATCCTGGATCTATCAATGCGATCACAAAAGTATCATAAAGAATAAAAGTACCAGTAATGACGTATGGAGACGAAGCTTCTTTACGAGTGTGAATAGGATAAGCTCTGGCAAGTGCTCTCACCACAGAACTCGCAGTTGTATCTTTCATAGCTCTCTGGCTACCACTCACATTTCTAGTGTTTCTGGGAGGTCTACCCCTAGCTGAAGCGTTATTCGACTTCGGATTCTATACAATCTCTTACTTAACAGACTCGAGACAGTATCGAATAAAGTGATCTAAAGATCCACATTTGAAACAAGCTCGATCATTTAATCGACAATTTCCCAGATGTCTTTTACCATAATGTCTACACTCGGGTCGCTCAGATTTGACGTTTCCAGCACTTGCAATCGAAGTAGCTGGAGCTCGGAAGCTAGAATGTGATCTTGCATGATCTCTACTCGAATGTCCCACAGTAGCCTTTGAACGGCTATAATCATCTCAAAATTTCTTTGATGTCAATAGATATGACTTACTCATTGTTCATTTTCGCACCTCTTTAGCTTCCGAATAAGCTTTTCTTTTCTCTATCTCGAGTTCTTCAGCTTTACACGCCCGGTCAACAAGCACAAGAAATTCTTTATTTCTAGAATTCTGACTAACAAACATATATCTTCATTCAAGCGTCTTCGAAACTTTTATACATTATTGCCTCAGTCAAAACACATTCTCGTGCATACTGGCTCAGTCTCATAAATTCTCGCTCGTATTCTGTAACATACATACGACCCTATTTCAATTCAAGAAACTCTTAGCGTTTCTGATTTATAAATCTCTCACTGATGTATTTCTTTTAGAATTCAGTCTAGAAGAAATCCCTGGTAATTTGTTCCCTCAGAACAACAGAAGTTAGAGTTTTCCACCATTGGTAAGTTGTATCTTTCAACAAAGAAATGACACTTTTAACACATTCATCAAGGGTACATGACAACTCATCAAATACCCAAATCGTATTCTCAAGCCAAAACTCGGCTCTCTCAGCATCATCATTAGTAGTAGCACGAAATTCTTCAGCCCCATATTTTCTAATCTTATCAACTGGAGGTTTATTCAGACGAATCATATCTATAACTTGGGGAGCTACAGGAACTTGTGGGGGCAGAGGTTGAGGAACAGCCGAATTTGCTTTAACATACTAAGTGAACCACTCATTCATCATTTGGAAGAAGGCTTGTTTAGCCTCTCCTTCCTAACAACTAGTAACCAGTCTAGAATCAGATGGCGCAGTCCCTTGAGCGAGAGCAGGCGCATTACTTTCAACATCGTCAGCTACGGCTCGTTCGGGATCCATTTACTATACGAAAAACACATTTTATCTGTCAGGATTCATCACACTATCACAGTTCATATATATAACATGTAAAGCTAGACTTTTACATGCTACGTTAGTCCTAGAATCGACTAAACCGTAGCTCTGATACCAACAAATTGTAACACCCCTAGCCGGTATTCGTTGTCGGACTAAGGTTAAAAGGCACTACCGGACATATCGGATCATATCACAAACATTTCACTAACATCAAATATTCACAAACATTCAATAGCTAAATATGCACATAGAGTCCCTTTAGAAGGTCTACGAGACCTTAAACATGCATTGGGAAAGGGTCAGGACTAAACCGAGCACATACAAATTTTTTCAAAACTTAAACATTTTTCAAAGTTATAGAGGTCCCATGCCCATATGGGCAGGCCGTGTGCCTCACACGGCTTAGACACGCCCGTGTGTCCAGGCCGTGGCAAAACAGGGCGTACATACTGACTTGTCCACACGGCCACAAGATATGCCCGTGTGCCAGGCCGTGTGAAAATTAGGGAGGCTACTGACTTGGTCACATGGCCAGTCAGACGCCCGTGTGTCTAGCTCGTGTACCTAATTAAATTGGCCTCACACGCTCGTGTGCTCGACCGTGACAATTGAAGGAGGTATACTGACCTGGCCACACGGCCTAGCACACGTCCGTGTGTGCGACCGTGTGCTCTGCCCAGGCTCACTTTGAAGTGGCTCTTGAGCAACACGGCAGAGACACAGGCCCGTGTCCCTGCCCTATGTGGGCACAAAATAGGCCATTTACAAGGCCAATTTGCCACCCAATTTGGGTCCTCTCTACAAGCATCAAACAAGACAAATATGCCACATTTCTAGCCAATTTCAAGCACAAAACATACACCATTTAAACCATCTCCTCATCAACCAATTTCATGCTCAAAACCTAAACCAAAACATACCAAAATCTCATAACAACTCACTAATTCATACATGATCAATGTCCCAAAATATCACTTCCATTTTCATACTAAAATCATATCAAATTCTCAACAAAGCACATACCAAATTGACCATTTCTTCTGGTCATTTATAAATATCAAAACATACCTTTACTTAGCACAAATCATTTACCACATCCAAACTATATTTTCTTCCACAAGCAAGCCATATCACATAGCTATAAAATGCATATCTCAAAACATATCACACTAGTCCTAGCCTATACATGCCATACTTATAACATTTACACTTCCAAAAGGTACCAAAATAGAATTCGATAGTGTTGTGATGATCCTCGACGATCCCTGAGCCCCAATAGCTTCGATAATCTATAAAATAATGCAAACACACACGAAGTAAGCTTTCAAAATCTTAGTAAGCCATATACAAATCAACTTATCACATAGAATAGTTATAAACCATTTCATACATATGGTTCATGGCATAACACAATCACAAGTCATATTTCTCTCTTATATCTCAATTGATCATGTTCACTTGCTCATAATCACATATCATGTAATGTAGCTCACATATCAAATGATCATATACATAATTTCCTTTCATTGCCAAATTTCATAAACATACATACGTACCAGAATTCGGATGCACATTCGTATACTCATTCATTTCTCGGAATGCCCATTGAATCGTTCGGAATCAAATAGGATACTCGGATAGCTCGGAAAGCTTGTACAATGCCAACGTCCCAGATGTGGTCTTGCATGTAATCAAATTCGATGCCACTGTCCCAGACAGGGTCTTACACGAAACAAAATACGATGCCGATGTCCCAGACATGGTCGTACACGTAAATCACAAATCGATGCCAACATCCCAAACATGGTCTTACCCGATAACACATATCAGAATCCTATGTCATGACATACGTATCCTAACTATTTCCTAAGGTTCAAATGCACGGACTTTTCGAGGACGTCGTCACATTATCGAAACTTTCCCGGATTTCACATATTCAGCTCAAATAGCCATATATTACAATTCATTCATATATAAGCAATAATAATTAAATTCAAACACATTTATTTATATATCGACTTACCTCGTACGGATTCGGATGAAAATAAACGATTACTCTACCACTTTAGATTTCCCCCGATCTAATTCTGTTTTCTTTGGTTCTTGATCTATACACATTCAAATTTAGCTTATTCATTCACCAAATCATTCAATTCAATCCATATACACATATTTAGCGCATTTTACAAATTGGCCCTCACATTTTTACATTTTAACATTTTAGTCCCTATTTCATAAAATCACAAAATACACATAATTTAACAATATCATAGCTTGACCGAATATTCCTTTAGCTCATATAAGCCCGTATATTACATGTATTTCACATTTTAGCCCCTAAATTTATCATTTTCACAATTAGCCGAAAATACTCAAATTCATAAAAAATCTCAATACAAAACATATTAATCCAACACATATCTTTCATAATTCATCAATTAACATCATTAAACTCACAAATTCATTAATGACTTAACTCACGATCTTCATTGAAATCAGAAATTGAGGCATGGGCTTAATAAAATGCTAAGCAACAATCACAAAATCATAGAAATTGTCAAAAATGGATCAAAGCACATACCTTAATCACCAAATATCAAAGCTGAACCCTAGCTTAGTATTTTTCTTTTATTTTCTTGTTATTTTCGGCCAAAGATGAACATAATGGCCTATTTTCATACTTTTTTTTATTATTACATCATTTAATTATCAATTTCCATTTTTGACCTTTATAATATCATCTAAATTCCACAAAGTAATGTCCAAATTTGTCATTTAATGCATTCAATGGTTAAATAATCACGTAAGGACCTCCTCTTTATAAAGACACATAAATTCAGCCATTATTCAAATAGAAGGACAATTTTGCATTTCTACGAATTAGTCCTTCTTGCAAATTAAGCACACAAACGGTCAAATTAAATCACGAAAATTTCACACATACCAATTCACATGCTATAGACTCAGAAAATAATATTAAAATATTTTTAGACTCGGATTTGTAGTCCCAAAACCACTGTTCTGACTAGGGTCTAAACCTGGCTGTTACCCTTTGGGTGCGAGTTATACCTTGATTTGGCTTCGAGTTATGATATAGGTATTTTAGGGACTAGTTACCTTGATTTTGCTACGGGCCATGGTATAGGTACTTATCGATTGAGATCCTTGAATATCCAACTTCTATTTTGAATGGTTCAATGGGAGAAATGAAAGATATGGACAAGAATAAGATTGGTACGAGTCGGTACAGGCATGTACGTAAAGTTTATAAACATGGAATCAAGGAAATGGATGAATTCTTGGTAAGTTAGTGAATGAATGATTGAATGGCTTGAGATTTAATGTATTTTTATTATCTAACATTACTATTGTTTGAATTGTGAATGAATGGTGATGTTGCTCATTACGTTAATACGAACTTACTAAGCTATGAAGCTTACTTTGTGTTATTTTTCTATGTTTTATAGTGAATCAAGGCTAGCTCGGATCCAGGAGTCATCGGGAACATCATCGCACTATCAAACATCTAAGTTGGTACTTTTAAGTTGTGTAAATATGGTATATGGCATGTATAGGCTAGATGAGGTTTTTTGGTTGTGATTATAGCCATGAGAGTTGGCTTGTAAATGATGTAAATATTGATGTGTGTTTGACTATTAGAAATGACTTGTGAATGTATATGTTTTGGTATATATATATAGCCATGAGTGATGGCTTATTATGGCATGTTTGTTATGAATATGGTTATGGATTTATAGTTGCTCAAATGGCTAACTGATTTGGAGTATAAAAGCTTGAGAAAATGCTTTGATGAAGTATGATTTTAGAAGTTGAGTTGATAAGTATTTCTGTAATAGCCCAAATTTTAGTGATGTTAGAAACAGTGGTTCGAGACCACCAAATCCTACAAATAAATTCATAGATTATATTATTTAATATTTACGAGCCAAATGTTGCTTTTAAAAGATTTTTAAATAGTAAATTGTGTTTTATAAAGATTTATTTGATCAAGAAATTGAGAAAAAGAGGTATCGAGATCTTGGTGTTATAAACTGAGCCATAAATATTTTTATGAATATTTATGGAGTGTTAATAAGGTAGTATTAAAATTTTGTTAGAAAATTTTGACGTTCGGGTGGTTAATTAAATAAAAAGGACTAAATTGAAAAAGGTGTGAAAGTTGTTAGAAGGATTAAATAGTGCAATTGTCAAATGAGGAAGGACCTAAAGTGATAATAAGCCTAAAGGATATATTTTGGGTGGCAATAGCTAAGAAAAATCAGGAAATGGGTGAAATAAAGGCAAAATTAGAAAATTGCCAAAATTAGCTAAATAAAAATGGGACCAAATTGGAATATCTAGAATTCTCTTCATTTCTCTTCATTTTCATTAGCTGAAAAATAGCCATGGAAGAGAGTTCAAGCTGGTTTTCATGCTCTAGCTTTATGTAAGTTTAATTCTTGCTTTCTCCTTGAAATTTCTATGTTTTTGGACTTTTACAATTGGGTCCAACTTACTATGTCATTAGTTTTTGATTTTATGGCTAATTTTTAAAGTTGCTATGGATGAGTGCTGGAAGCATATGATGAATAAACATAGAATTGAAGCTTTAATTTTGATATATGATGATTTTATCTAGTAAAATTGATGGAAATTGGTTTTATGACCTATTTGTGAAAGAGTTTGGAATTAAGGTCTAATGCTAAAGTTCTGATTTTCAAGGGTTATGAAGTAGTTTAAAATGATAGAATAAAGTATTAATTGAGAAAAATTAGCCCAATTGAAGGGTTAATTGGACAAGGACTGAATTGTATGAACTGTGAAATTTGGGGCAAAATGGAAATCAACACTTTGCACTAAAACAGTTTTGGACAACAGCAGTAGTCTAACTTTGAAAAATCACCAAAAATTGTAGAAATCGAATTAGAGAATTAATAAAATATGGAATTAAATCTTATTAAGTCTAGTTTTTATAGAATAAACGGTGTAAGCAATGGAATTGTAAATCATGAGATATAATAGGTTTTGTGCGACAATGTCAAAATGATTTTGGGTTCCCCTATTTTGACTTTGGAAAATCATAAAAAATTGCAGAAAAGTAATTAGGGGCTTAAATTTATATTTTTAAAATTCTTAATGAGTATATTTTCAATAGAAATAAACAAGAATATAATTCGAATCTCGTATGAGGAGATAACTAATTTTTAGTGAAGAAGGGTCGAAACTGTTAGACAACAGAACAGGGGCGACTTTAAAGAATAAATTGTACTTATTGGCTAAACCAAAAATTCTGAAAATTCAATGGTAAGAATATATGTGAGTCTAGTTTTTGGGAAAATTAGCAGATCTTAATTTGGAGTTCTGTAGCTCAAGATAAAAACAATCGAGTGACTATGACACAGATGGACAGCTTGAATATTCACATAAATAAATAATGAAAATTATAGATGATGTTACTTACAAGTGTGTTATTTATACTAAGGATGTGGATGGAGAGGAGGAGGAGGAAGAATATATGAACGACTTGTGTATAAATTGATCACATGCCCGATTATAATTGATAAATGTTGAATTAGAAATGATATAATGTTTTATTTGGAATATTTATTATGAAATTATGATTATCGTTATAATACAAAAATTGAATTTGTGAGTTTATATGGCTAAAATTTTAGTGATCATTTGTTAATTTTATGAACTTCATGATGTGTTATTTCATATATTGATGATAAAATCATGAATAATGTAAAAGCATGAAAATTGAATAAATGATCAAATTGAGCACTTCAGTTCAGCGAAAAAATGAATTGACGGAAAAGGCCATGGTTGAACCATGGCAATAAGTAATAAGTGATAGCTTTGGCTACACTTATCTGATCAAGGACAAGTGAAAGTGATAAGTGATAGCTTCAACTACACTTATCTGATCAAGGGCAAGTGAAAGTGATAAGTGGTAGCTTCGGCTACCTGATCAAGTGAATAGTGGTAGCTCCGGCTACTTGATCAAGTGAAAAGTGGTAGCTTCGGCTACCTGATCAGTGAAAAGTGGTAGCTCCTACTACCTGATCAGTGAATAGTGGTAGCTTCGGCTACAAGTGACAAGTGATTCCCGTGTAAGACCATATCTGGGATATGGCATCGGTGTGATACGTGTTTAAGATGTAAGACCATAACTGGGCTATGGCATTCTAGTGAAAAATGATGAATTGACGAATAAGTCCATGGTTTCACAATGGCATAATGATAGTGAAGATGTAAGACCATGGCTGAGCTATGGCATTCTAATGAAAAGACCATAGTTATGTTATGGCATCAGTGATTATCAGTGAAATTCAGTGCATACCTGTGCAAACCAATTCCGTAAGACGTTCACTAATTTGGCAAATTTTGGTAAGTGTTACATAGAATTATGTGATATAAGGAAATACGAGTTGATGAGACATGGACATAGAACTTGGTTGATGAATGAGTTCATTTGTGATTATATGTTTGTACACCATTGAGTGTATTATCTGTATGAATTGGTATTCCAAATGAGTTAATGAGAAGAGTTCTAATATGAAATAATCTGAATTCGAAATGAAATATTATGAAAACGTACTTGAAATACATTGGTATATCTTGTATATGTTATTTGAGTTCATAATGTAGAAATATGAGATGATGATACCTATACATGGAATCTATTAGTGGATAAGTACATCCAAATTTATATGATAAATTTTAGTGAACATTGAAATTGGACTCAATAAGTGATTTGACAATTTAAATTGTGATTGGCAGGAAGAGTTAGTGAGTTGTATGTTTATGAATTGTTACATGTATTTGTCTGAAATACGAGGAAATGATACTATTTGATACATGGAAAATATGAGACTGTGATATATAAATAAATGGAATATGTGTTTATTCATAATTATAAAACTGTACAGTTAAAGTGTACTATTTGTGTAAAGATGATGTTCAAATGATTTGATGAGTAGAACTCAAATATGTAGTGGATAGAAACCAAGACAAATTGTTATGAAAATGTATATGAAATACAAAGGTATGATTATTATATGTGATATGAATACATAATGTGAAAAAGTATAGGTATAAGAGGAATTTAATAAGAATTGAGCCTATATACGTTTCTTGTTATTTATATGAAGTGTACGACTAACAAATGGTGATAAGTGTAAGGCTTGGTTGAATATCTTAAATTGGTTCTTGACTGTATTAAAATGTTGGTAAAGATAAAGGATCAAGTGAGTGAGAAATATGGCTTGGAAAATAGCCTAATTTTCATCCACACAGGTAGACACAAGTATGTGTCTGGGCTTGTGTGACAAGCGGTCTACCCCATGGGCATATGGTCCAACTGTGTGTCCCCAGTCACACGGGCGTGTGACCCTTATATGGGAGAAAAATTTTAAAAGTCGCGAAAAATTTTCCTGTGGATCCAGTTTAGTCTCGACCTGATCTTAATGCATGATTTAGACCTCGAAGGTCCATTAAGGGAACGTTTATAATTAGTCTTGGTATTTGAATGATAATGATTTCAAATTATCTGTAAGTGTTCTGTACTCTTTGGTAATGCCTTGTAACCCTGTTCTGGTGACGGATATGAGTTAGGGTTGTTACAATTTGATTAGGTAAATGACATTGAATTGAGTATTGATTTTGGTTGAAATGGATATGGTATGAATTGTGCATTGGTTGATGATTTTGGCTGCTTAATTGTATGATGATATGGTACCATTTTGGTTGTTTAGGTGAGCATGAGTTGGGGTGGCAAATTGGCCTAGCAAATGGTCTATTTTTGTCCATATGGGCAGAGACACGGGCGTGTGTCTCAGTCATGTGCAACACACAGTTATGTTACACGGCCGTGTGTCCCTTGTTGTTGAAATTAAATGAAGTCAGTATGCTCCACAAGGTCTCACACACGGGTGTGTGAGCAGCCGTGTGGTACAAGTATACCCCATAATTGGCGCACGGCCTAACACACGAGCGTGTGACTTGGCTGTGTCGCATAAGTCAGTATACCATACAATTTTGGCACGGCCTGGCACATGGGCATGTGTGGCCACTTCGAAGGGCACACGGGCATGTGGTTGGCCGTGTAACCCAAGTCAGTATGTATGCCCTGTTTCCACATAGCCTGATACACGAGCGTGTCTGGAGCTATGTGAGGCACACGGCCTATTCGTACGGGCGTGTGACCTTTGTATTGATGAAAAATTTCTAAGTATTCCAAAATTTTCATACGTTATCGGTTTAGTCTCGAACCATTTCTAAAGCATGTTTAAGGCCTCATAGGCCCTAATAAGGGACATTGTGATTGTGTTGAATCGTATTTGAGTATGAATGCATAAATGTATTAGTTATGTATGCTTTATGATGTATATTAATCGGTAATGCCTATGTATGCTTTATGATGTATATTAATCGGTAATGCCTTGTAACCCTACTCTGGCGACAGATACGGGTTAGAGGTGTTACAAAGGCATAATAGTTGTCTCAACAATGCATCATAGATCCATTACAAGTTTTCATTTCAATATAGCATAAACATATCCAAATTTGTATCATAAAATATTATATTACAATTTCCAATCTCATTTTGTAATGACTCGATTTTTTATGGTGTCAAAAAATTCGATTTCGAGGTTGAAACTTCTTAAACCAAGCTAGTCTGAATATTAAAATGGGAAGTTTATCAGACAACTATGAAACTTATAAATAGAATTATTAAATACATTGTTAAATATAGTATAAGGACTAAATTGTAAAACGGCTAACTAGAAGGTATTAGATGAGAGATTAAACCAAGGACCTAAATGAAAATAAACCATAACTAAATTATGGTTTGTTCTTTAACTTGATCATATCCATTATCCTTCACCCTTGGTTTCATGAATGAAGTTTAGCCATTGATTTGTATTATTATAATTTTTTTATTAGTTAATTAAGCTTAAAGATATATATATTTATATAGACACATACATATTAGTAGTGGGAGAGAGAAAGAGTTTAAGCTTCACCTTCATTTCTTCTCGACTGTTCATAAAGTATAAAAAGAAGAAAAAAATTCTTGGGTTTTCCTTACCATTGTTGTAACATCCTTAAAACTCCATAAGTTGTGAACAAGGTTAATATGAGAATATACGAGTTAGAATTTTTGAAGTAAATAAAATAAGAATTTACTGTGTTAGTAGAGAGGATAGATGGATACTAGAGAGAATTGAAAAGACTTTTATGTTGAGAAAATTAAATATGGGAATAGAGAAAAATTATAAGATAGTGAAAAGTGTTGTGCAAAAGTGTGAAAATTAAAAATATAAATGATTAAATTGAATTGAAAGGAGAAACAGGAGATTAGATGTATAATTTTACCAAAAGTAAGTATGAATCAAGGATGAAATTTTAGAGATTTCCAAGGGTCAAAATGATCATTTCTCAAATTGGATAATTATCAATTATTGAGGTGTAACAATTAAAGATTATTTGGTGTTGAAAAATGATTGCTTGAAATATATTATTAATTTATAATTATTTTATTATTAGATATTTTTATTAAATTAATTAATGGTTAAGTAATTGGAAACCATGAAAAAAAATCATCTTCGTCCTCTCCATCATCTCATACCACTCTCCATGAAAGAAAACAAGTTTTGTTTTCTTTACAATTTGATCATTTTTCTTGAAATTGAGAAAGAAATTCTTGAATTACACCAAATTTTTTAGTAGAATCAAGCCTCCAACAATCTAGTGAATTTTAATTACAAGATAAAAGCTTGTATGTTCATGTTTGGAGAGAGAGAAAATCAACTTAGGGTTTGAAAACATGAGAACAATGTAAGAATATCAAGGTTTCACCATGTTTTTAAGTTTAATCTTGTTAGATACATATAGAAGTGATGTTAAAGTTGTAAGAGTATGCCCAAAGATCAATCATGAGATGGTTGTAATAACATACTTAATTTACCATGTTTATTAATATAAAGCGTTGTCATTATTATTTCAGTTTTTCTTTCTGTGTGTATAAATAAACTGTTTTATAATAATGTCCTGAGAATAATATGATTATTCTTAAAAGATCCTTAGTCGAGTATTATTGTTGACTAGGACAACAATAATGCATTAAGACTAACATGTAGTTGATTGATGATAAAGAGTTGTCATTGATATGGAGTGTCAAAATCAATGCATGAATATGTGTGTTAGAGAACAACATATTGGATTTACCCGCTATGAGTATGTTTCTTGGATTATTATGTAATTGTCACAACATTACTCATAGTGATTAATATGTACATGATCCTCGGACTTGAGATCATTATTATCCCAAAGATCGTGAGTTGTATATTTTGATACAATCCAAATGTACACCGTAATGTGTTGTTCTATAAAGGCCGATGTTGGATATACCACAATCTATGTAGAGGATATGGTTGATCAATAAAGGATAAGTCCCTCCTACATAATAGGAGTAATATCTCGAGCCACTTGATTGAGTGAGACTAGAAATGCATGGCCATGCTCAAATAAGTTGATATGAGATGTCATACTAATTTGTATATCATAGTCTACTCAAGATATCAAGAAACATGGGATGGACTATGCAAGTGTGACTATCCCATGACTTGTATCCGCTTCAGAGATAAAGGACTTAAGGATTAATGCATGAAAGGTTAATCACGAATGGTTATGTCGAATCATGACTTCTTGTAACTTAGGTAGCAATGATGCATTGCTAGATGCCACTCATTGTCTGTGACAATAGAATCGTTCTAGTATTACTGCTAACGTTGCAAGAACCTACGTGGTCACACCCTATGGTTGAAATGAACGAGAATAAAATATAGTTGGTATTGTGTTTGGTTGTCACATGAATTAAATTAATTAAAGAATTAATTTAATTGGGCAATCAAATATTGAACATATTATATGTACAAGGATGTTGTACACATAATGATAACATAATTTTATTAATATATGAATTTGATTCATATATAAATTTAAATAAATATAGTTTACCGAAATCCTTATTATAATTAATGTAATTATAATTTTCAGATATAATTAATGTAATTATAATTTTCGGCTAAAAACTTTATTGTATTTATTTAATCTTGTAAGACATTCAAGAGATACCAATTATAAAAGGCTCAATTAAGAGGATACCTATTATAAAAGGCCCAATGAGAAAGGCACCCATTATAAAAGGTATTAAAAGGAGACCAAGCTAAAAAATGAAAAACCTTAAGTGATTGCTTGTTAGGTCTAGCAGCCGTCAAGCAAATAAACCTCCAAAATAGTTTTGGAGATTTCTTTCGTTCATAGTCAAACCGGGTGGATCACGTAGAGGCCGACATCAAGAAAAGGTGTGGCTTGGATTCGACAATGATCAAAACTCTTGTTGCCAAGGCGTCGCTGTCTACTCGGGACAAGTTTTGGTAATTTTGAAACCTTTATTTCACCCCGATTCGTTCCTCACACATGGATTCCTGATTTGGATCGCCGGATCTAATTTTATTCTGCTGCGCCATGGGGTTCCGGCGTTCCAACAAAAGTAGGGACTTCTCATGAATATGTTCTTGACATGTTGTTGAAGAAAGAAATTGAGAAAGTGAATCAAGTGATAAAGAGAAAGGGAGAACAAGTGATTTGAAGTGGAAAAATAGGTAAGTTCCTTGAATTCTTTTGTTGCCTGAGGACTAAATTTCATGAGAAATGTGAAATTATAATTATAATATTAAGGGAAAATTAATAATATGTACAAGAAACAAAAATATATGATTTAATTATTTATATGTGTAACGACCTAAAATCCGTGGGCACCGGAAAAGTGTGTTATCGGGCCTCCGTCTTAGTAAATCGAGTTAGTAAATAATTATTAGGAGTAATTATGAGTCTAATAGTGTGTTTAATTAGATTTTTATTTAGTGAATTTAGCTTAATTGAGAGAAATTAGGAAAAAGGACTAAAGTGAATAAAGGGTAAAAGTTGAATTGTAGATTAAAAGAAAATAAAAAGGACTAAAATGGCAAATAGACCATTTAGTATATTTGAGGCGGCATAAGCATAAAAATCTGAGATTTTTATGTGTTAAAATATATTATTATTATTAGATAATTATGTTAATATAATATTATATTATATAATAAAGTAATAGAATAAAAGAAAAAGAAAAGAAACAGAGAGCATACGAGGCAGGAAAGAAAGAAGAAAAAGAAAGGAAAAAGGAAAAACTAAAGATTCAAGGTTTTAAGCTTTAAAAGGTAAGTTGATTTAGTCATTTTCTTTTAATTTTGATACTTTATAAGATTTAGAACAAAGTTTTGATGAATTTAAGTTGAAGTTTTTGAAGTTTTAGAGTTTTTGAATATAGCATATGATGAATAAAATGATGAATTAGTGGTTTAATTGAAAGAATTTGAAGTTAGAATTAGTAAGAGGATTAAATTGTAAAATGAGTTATAAGAAAATAGTTTTGGGACAGCAGCAGTAAGGTAACTTTGAAAAATCACCAAAAATAGTAAAAATGGAATTAGAAGTTGAGTGAGATATTAAATTAAAGCTTATTGAGTCTATTTTCATATGAAAGAAACAGAGAAAGAAAAGGAATTCTGTATTTTGAGATATTTAGATTTTGGTAAGACTGGTTCAGAGTAATTTCGAGATCCCCTGCTCTAACTTGGAAAAATCATCAAAAATTGTATAAAAATAATTTGAGAACATAATTTATATGGTTAGATTACTTAATGAGTCTAGTTTTATAAGAAATAAACTATTACATCATTTGAATTCTGTATAAAAAGATAATTAATTTTTAGTGAAGAAGGGTCGGAACTGCCAGACAGCAGAACAGGGGTGACTTTAAAGAATAAACTGTACTAATTGGCTAAATCAAAAATTCTGAAAATTCAATGGTAAGAATATATGTGAGTCTAGTTTTTGGGAAAATTAGCAGATCTTAATTTGGAGTTCTGTAGCTCAAGATAAAAATAATCGAGTGACTATGACACAGATGGACAGCTTAGAAAGAACTTATAAGTAAATAATAGAATTGTGTACAAAGAATGTGGAATGAAGAACAAGGGTAGGAATTGAATAAAATTCAATTATTTATTGTAATTTAATGCTATAATTAATAATGTAAATTGTTATTATTATTGTAGCAAACAAGGAAATCGAGACGTCTAATACGAAGGGGAAGGAAAAAGTGATCGAGGAGTAGTTCGAGAAAATATCGGTTTGTATTATCATAATTCAAGTTATTTATAATTGCATGTTTAATTTCAATGTATGTGTATGAAAAATGAAATTTAGGTAAGTCTTGATGCTTGAATTGAATATGACCTGGACTTAATTGATGAATATGTGTTAGTATTGAATTAAAAATATTAATATGAAAGGTACATTGAATTAATTTGTGAAATTAAATTGAAAGTGATATGAATATGTGATTTAAATACCCTATTAACTAGTCGAGCTGAGTCGGATATAATTGGCATGCCATAGGATTGGAAGTGTTCAGGGATTCTTCGACCTTGAGTCGATGAGACACTGGGTGTCATATTATTTATTTCGGATAGATTCAATAAGGTACTGGGTACCACTTTACTTCAGCTAGGCCGATGAGACACTGGGTGTCACTATATTGCTTCGAACTATCCGATTAGGCACTGGGTGCCAGTATGGTGTGTTTGGTTGGATCCGAGTATCCGCTAAAGTCCGAGTCATGTTAATAGGGATAATTATGTGAAATAAGAAAATTATATGAATTTGATTATTTGAACCTCTCGAATGAAAGAGATATTGTGATACTAAAATATATGTGATTGAGAGATGAACCAGAGGTTCATGAACAATTGGAATTCTATGGATGAGATATTAATTCAAATATTAAAATTGTTACATTGGAAATATAACAACTTAGTATAATTATATGTATAATGTGTTATTTATCTAAGTATATTTACGATATTTGATCATTGTTATAAATTGAATTATGATAATACCACCGAGTAATTCCAATACTCAACAGACGGTTTGTTTTCCGTCGCGCAGTTAGTAGAGTTTCGACCCGGTCCAAAGATCCAAATCCAATCCGACTCAACAAGAGGATTTTGGTGATGAAATTCTTCCTTTTGTTAAGTGGCATGTACTAGATAGTTATACGAATTATGAACATATATATATACTTAAATTAAATGCTTTGGTTGTATTTAAATGATTATAATATTTTGGATGAGGAAAATGATATAAAGTTATAAAATGATAAATTAGTATTGGTTGTTTTGGTCTGAATTTGCAGGGGGATTTAGGTGAAAATAAGCAGAAATACTGCCAAAATTTTTATAAATAAAAGAAAAATTTACGAAAAATTTTCTAGAATGATTGAACAAGTTTCTTTCTACTTTTAATATATGCTTAGGCATTGAAAGTCCAATATAGGTATTTAATTATTAAATTATACTATGAATGCTAATTTATTTGTGAATAATTAGTAAATTGTTTGATATGTCCAGTAATACCTTGTAACCCTGTTCCGGCGACAGTTTAGGTTAGGGGTGTTACATTTTATTGGTATCGAGCTTATCGGGTTTAGTCGATTCTCGGGCCAATTTGAGCTCGGAGTGAGTTTAGTAGTACATGCCACTTTTGAATTAAAAATTGAGTCGGGAATTTTAGATGTCACCTATTTATTTATTTTTGTTTTATAGATTAAAGATGTCCGATAAACACATTGATGATATAAATGAAGAAATGTTCACTGGAGATGAAGAATCATATGATTTAAATGAAATCGAGTCACTACACCTAGTGTAAATCCGATCGTAAATCACCCTCCCAATGTAGAAAGAGAGAACATTAAGGAGAGAGATGAAAAGGTAGAAATGATTATGATGTAGTAAGGGTTTTAACCGATGCTCTTCAAATAATAATGCGAGTCTATACTTGCTACCACGTCACTTTGCTCCTAGACGGGCCCCTATTAAGGAACTAAGAAAATACGGTGCCACAGAATTTTCGGTCCGAAAGGAGTTGATCCGTCAGAAATGAAAACGGATGGAAGCAACGAAAAGAATTTTACAAAGCAGCTAGAATGTACGTCACGAGAAAGCTTGTTATGTGTCAGTATCTTTATTACAGGTGAGGCATATCTATGGTGGGAATCAGTAATCGACATTTACCGACTGATCAGGTAACGTGGGATCTGTTCCAAAAAGAATTTCAAAAGAAGTATATTGGGGATATGTATATGGAAGACAAGAAACAAGAATTTTTGACACTTAAACAAGGTGAAATGACAGTAGTGGATTATGAACGGGAATTCTCAAGACTTGGTAGATATGCATCAGAGTTTGTACCAACTGAAGCCGATAGTTGTAAAAGATTCCTACGGGGATTAAGGGATGAAATAAAACTGCAATTGGTGTCCCAGCGAATCACTGAATTTGTTGATTTGATCGAACGGGCCAAGATGGTAGAGCAAGTCTTGGGACTAGACAAAAAGGCTGAAGCTTTAAAATCAGTTGGGAAACGTACAGGAACTATGAGTTTGAATCCTTCATTTAAAAGATCTCGAGATTCTAGAGGTGGATAGAGATCTAATTTTCGAACAGATAGAGGAGACAAAAATTGGGAAAAACAAACTACAGTGTCTACCGGTAGTGTAAGAGGTCCATCTCAGGAAATAAAAATTCCAGATTATCAGCACTGTGGGAAGAAACATAAAGGAGAATGTTGGAAATTAGCTAGAGGTCAAGTTTTCGATGTGGTTCTAAAGATCATTTCATCGTAGACTGCCTGAGACTAATAGTGCTACACCTGTTATATCACGTAGATCGGTATCTCACAACTAGAGGTAGAGGATCGACTGCAGGTAGACCAAAGATCTAGAGGAGCAGTGTACGAGAAGAGGGAGTGATATAGTGACCCAAAGAAATCGAAGTTAGAGTACCGCGAGCTTATGTAGTTAGAGCCCTGAAGATGGCGATGTACATGATGTTGTAACAGTATATTCTTACTATATTCTCGAGCTGTTTATGCTTTGATTGACCTCGGATCTTCACATTCATATATAAATTTGAAGTTGGTTGAATTGGGAAAATTTGAATCAAAATGTCTAGTGTAACGTTAAGTCCATTAGGGCAAACAAAGAATAGTAAATCAAGTATGCCCGAGGTGTCCGTTGAAAATTCGTAATGAAACTTTTCCAGCTGATTTGTTGATTATGCCATTTGGAGATTTTGATATAATATTGGGTATGGATTGGTTGTCCAAACATGGTGTGATATTGACTCATTATAAGAAGAAATTCAAAGATTCGCACTAATGATGGTAACAATATTGAGAGCAAGGGATTTCTAAACAGTGGGCCAACACGTGTTATCTCAAAGAATGAAGGCTAATAAGTTCTTACAAAGAGGTTGTACAAAGATACTTAGCTTATGTTATTAATTCAGATTCGATTAGTAGCCAATGCAAAGAAAATTAAAACAGCTTTACGAGTTTCAGCACGTATTTCTGAAGAGTTACCAGGCTTGCCACCGCATTGCAGAAGTTGAATTTGCTATTGAAGTGTATCCGGCATGCAGTCTAATTTCTATGCCTCCATACCGTATGTCGCCCATTGAACTCAAATAGTTAAAGATACAAGATTACAAGATTTGTTAGACCGTGGATTTATTAGACCGAGTATTTCACCATGGGGAGCTCCAAAGGCTATTTGTTAAAAAGAAAGATGGCTCGATGCGACTTTGTATTGATTATAGACAGCTAAACAAGGTAACAATCAAGAATAAGTATCCACTTCCCGTATTGATGATTTATTTGATCGGTTGAAAAGAGCTACGGTATTTTCAAAGATTGATCTCCGATCAGGCTACTATCAGTTACGGGTAAAAGAATGTGATGTATCAAAAACAGCCTTCCATACGAGATATGGTCACTATGAATTTTTAGTAATGCCATTCGGGTTGACTAACGCCCCAGCTGCTTTTATGGATTTGATGAACCGTATTTTTCAGCCATATTTGGATCAGTTTGTGGTAGTTTTCATTGATGATATACTGGTCTATTCTAAATCAGAGTCAGAACATGATCAACATCTTAGAATTGTACTACAGATATTACGAGAGAAGCAGTTGTATGGAAAACTTAGTAAATGTGAGTTTTGGTTATCAGAGGTTGTATTTTTGGGGCATATGGTATCAGCAGATGGAATTAGAGTTGATCCGAGAAAAATTGAAGCAATTGTTCAATGGAAAGCACCAAAGAATGTGTCTGAGGTGCGTAGTTTTCTTGGTTTAGCCGGGTATTATAGAAGATTTGTGAATGGATTTTCGAAGATAGCTTTGCCAATGGCTAAGTTACTACAGAAGAATGTTCCTTTTATATGGGATGATCAGTGTCAGAAGAGCTTTGATATGTTGAAGCAAATGTTAACCGAGGCACCAGTTTTGACATTACCAGAATCGGGTAAGGATTTTGTATTATACAGTGATGCTTCTTTGAATGGTCTGGGTTGTGTTTTGATGCAGGATGGGAAGGTAATAGCCTATGCATCTAGACAGTTGAAACCACACGAGCGTAATTATCCGACTCATGATTTGGAGTTGGCCGCTATAATTTTTGCATTAAAGATTTGGAGGCATTATCTTTTTGGTGAAAAATGTTATATATATACCGATCATAAAAGTTTCAAATATCTTCTATCACAAAAGGAGTTGAATTTGAGACAGAGACGGTGGATCGAGCTTTTGAAAGATTATGATTGTGTCATAGATTATCATCCGGAAAGGCAAACGTAGTAGCCGATGCACTAAGTAGAAAAGTGCAATAGAGTTAAGAGCAATGTTTGCCGCTCGATGACGATGATGATGGGAGTCTTTTTGCTGAGTTGAGAATTAAGCCGGTAATGTTTGATCAGATCAAATCAGCACAGTTGAAAGATGATAAGTTGTTGAAGAAGAGAGAGATGGTGTTGAGTGGCCCAGTAGAAAATTTCAGTATTGATAATCAAGGTTGTTTGAGATTCCGTAATCGAATTTGTATTCCAGTTACTTCAGAACTTAAAGAGTTGATTCTTCGAGAAGGTCATGATAGTTCATTTGCTTTGCACCCTGGAAGTACGAAGATGTATCGGGATTTACGAGAGCTATACTGGTGGACTGGAATGAAAAGAGATATAGCTGAATATGTTGGTAAATGTTTGACATGTCAGCGGGTAAAAGCGGAACATCAGATAACAACAGGTTTACTTCAGCCCATTAATATTCCAGAATGGAAATGGGATCGAATCACAATGGATTTTGTTACAAGATTATCGTTGTCAACAAACAAAAAGAATGCTATCTGGGTGATAGTTGATCGGCTTACTAAGTCTGCTCACTTTATAGCAATCGAATCGATTGGTCTCTACGTGTTTGGTGAGATCTATATTAGGGAAATAGTGAGATCGCATGGTATTCTCAGTATCTATTATTTCGCATCGGATCCGCGGTTTACATCAAGATTTTGGAGACGATTACACGGTTCTCTAGGTACCGACTTAATTTCAAAGATCGCATTTCATCCGCAAACCGACAGCAATCTGAACGAGTAATTCAAATATTAGAAGATATGCTTGAGCTTGCATTGTTGATTTTGAATCAAAGTTGGGAACGTTATCTACCCTTAGCTGAATTTGTGTATAATAATAGTTTTCAATCAAGTATTCGGATGGCTCCGTATGAAGCATTGTATGGGAGAGATGTAGATCACCCGTGTGTTGGACCGAATTAAATGAAAGAAAAATAATCGGGCCGAGTTGATCCAAGAAACCGAAGGAATAGTAAAAAAGATACAAGAGAAATTAAAAGTAGCTTTTGATAGACGTAAGTCTTATGCTTTGATTTGAAACTACGAGATATTGAATATTCGGTTGGTGACAAGGTATTTCTTAAAGTCTCTCCTTGGAAGAAAGTATTGAGATTTGGCCGGAAAGGGAAGTTAAGTCCTTGTTATATCGGGCCATATGAAATAGTAGAGCGAGTTGGACCAAAGAGCTTATCGTCCGGCTTTACCTCTAGAATTACGTAAGATTCATGATGTTTTTCATGTTTCGATGCTTGAAGATATAAATCGAGATCCTTCTCATGTTATCTCTCTCTGAAACTATTGAGATTCGACCAGATTTGTCTTATGAAGAAGAACCAGTTGAGGTTCTAGCACGAGAAATAAAAGAATTAAGAAATAAAAAGGTTCCTCTAGTGAAAGTGTTATGGAGAAGTCATAGCGTGGAAGAAGCAACATGGGAACTTGAAGAAACTATGAGAGCACAAAGACTCCCATCTATTTTCGTGTAAATTTCGAGGACTAAATTTATTAAGGGGAGAAATGTAACGACCCAAACTGTGGGCACCGAAAAAGTGTGTGTTATCGGGCCTCCGCCTTAGTAAATCGAGTTAGTAAATAATTATTAGGAGTAATTATGAGTCTAATAGTGTGTTTAATTAGATTTTTATTTAGTGAATTTAGCTTAATTGAGAGAAATTAGGAAAAAGGACTAAAGTGAATAAAGGGTAAAAGTTGAATTGTAGATTAAAAGAAAATAAAAAGGACTAAAATGGCAAATAGACCATTTAGTATATTTGAGTATGAGATAAGCATAAAAATCTAAGATTTTTATGTGTTAAAATATATTATTATTATTAGATAATTATGTTAATATAATATTATATTATATAATAAAGTAATAGAATAAAAGAAAAAGAAAAGAAGAAAAGAAACAGAGAGCATACGAAGCAGGAAAGAAAGAAGAAAAAGAAAGGAAAAAGGAAAAACTAAAGATTCAAGGTTTTAAGCTTTAAAAGGTAAGTTAATTTAGTCCTTTTCTTTTAATTTTGATACTTTATAAGATTTAGAACAAAGTTTTGATGAATTTAAGTTGAAGTTTTTGAAGTTTTAAAGTTTTTGAATATAGCATATGATGAACAAAATGATGAATTAGTGGTTTAATTGAAAGAATTTGAAGTTAGAATTAGTAAGAGGATTAAATTGTAAAATGAGCTATAAGAAAACAGTTTTAGGACAGCAGCAGTAAGGTAACTTTGAAAAATCACCAAAAATGGTAAAAATGGAATTAGAAGTTGAGTGAGATATGAAATTAAAGCTTATTGAGTCTATTTTCATATGAAAGAAACAGAGAAAGAAAAGAAATTCTGTATTTTGAGATATTTAGATTTTGGTAAGACTGGTTCAGAGTAATTTCGAGATCCCCTGTTCTGACTTGGAAAAATCATCAAACATTATATAAAAATAATTTAAGAACATAATTTAAATGGTTATATTACTTAATGAGTCTAGTTTTATAAGAAATAAACTATAACATCATTTTAATTCTTTATAAAAAGATAATTAATTTTTAGTGAAGAAGGGTCGGAACTGCCAGACAGCAGAACAGGGGTGACTTTAAAGAATAAACTGTACTAATTGGCTAAATCAAAAATTCTGAAAATTTTATGGCAAGAAGATATGTGAGTATAGTTTCATAGAAAATTTACGGATCTTAATTTGGTATTCTGTAACTCAAGATATAGATGATTTAGTGACAATGACTCAGGTAGACAGCTTAGAAAGAACTTATAAGTAAATAATAGAATTGTGTACAAAGAATGTGGAATGAAGAACAAGGGTAGGAATTGAATAAAATTCAATTATTTATTGTAATTTAATGCTATAATTAATAATGTAAATTGTTATTATTATTGTAGCAAACAAGGAAATCGAGACGTCTAATACGAAGGGGAAGGAAAAAGTGATCGAGGAGTAGCTCGAGAAAATATCGGTTTGTATTATCATAATTCAAGTTATTTATAATTGCATGTTTAATTTCAATGTATGTGTATGAAAAATGAAATTTAGGTAAGTCTTGATGCTTGAATTGAATATGACCTGGACTTAATTGATGAATATGTGTTAGTATTGAAATAAAAATATTAATATGAAAGGTACATTGAATTAATTTGTGAAATTAAATTGAAAGTGATATGAATATGTGATTTAAATACCCTATTAACTAGTCGGGCTGAGTCGGATATAATTGGCATGCCATAGGATTGGAAGTGTTCAGGGATTCTTCGACCTTGAGTCGATGAGACACTGGGTGTCATATTATTTATTTCGGATAGATTCAATAAGGTACTGGGTACCACTTTACCTCGGCTAGGCCGATGAGACACTGGGTGTCACTATATTGCTTCGAACTATCCGATTAGGCACTGGGTGCCAGTATGGTGTGTTTGGTTGGATCCGAGTATCCGCCAAAGTCCGAGTCATGTCAATTGGGATAATTATGTGAAATAAGAAAATTATATGAATTTGATTATTTGAACCTCTGAATGAAAGAGATATTGTGATACGAAAATATATGTGATTGAGAGATGAATCAGAGGTTCATGAACAATTGGAATTCTATGGATGAGATATTAATTCAAATATTAAAATTGTTACATTGGAAATATAACAACTTAGTATAATTATATGTATAATGTGTTATTTATCTAAGTATGTTTACGATATTTGATCATTATTATAAATTAAATTATGATAATACCACTGAGTAATTCCAATACTCAGCGTACGGTTTGTTTTCCGTGCGCAGGTTAGTAGAGTTTCTGACTGGTCCAAAGATCCAAATCCAATCCGACTCCAACAAGAGGATTTTGGTGATGAAATTCTTCCTTTTGTTAAGTGGCATGTACTAGATAGTTATACGAATTATGAACATATATATATACTTAAGTTAAATGCTTTGGTTGTATTTAAATGATTATAATATTTTGGATGAGGAAAATGATATAAAGTTATAAAATGATAAATTAGTATTGGTTGTTTTGGTCTGAATTTGCAGGGGGATTTAGGTGAAAATAAGCGAAATCTTTCATAAAATTTTTATAAATAAAAGAAAAATTTACTGAAAAATTTTCTAGAATGATTGAACAAGTTTCTTTCTACTTTTAATATATGCTTAGGCATTGAAAGTCCAATATAGGTATTTAATTATTAAATTATACTATGAATGCTAATTTATTTGTGAATAATTAGTAAATTGTTTGATATGTCCAGTAATACCTTGTAACCCTGTTCCGGCGACGGTTTAGGGTTAGGGGGTGTTACAATATGTGTTCATGAAGAATTGTTATTAAAGTTAGTTTGTGATAACATACGATATAAATAGTAGTGTTAGTGATTTTGATAAGTAAGATTTATGTAAATAAATATTCTTGTAAAGTGAAAATATTGACTAAAGTGTAAGAAGCAAAAGTAAGCAAAATATACGCAAGATGTGAAATTAGTGTTAGTGAGAATGAAAATCACGGTAATTTTTGAATTAGAGAAATAAAGTTAACTCAAGCATTCAATTCATAATAAGTAGTGAAGTGTGAACTAAATTGTGAGAAATGTAAAGTTTAATTATAATAAGTAATGTGGAAATAAGAAATTATCTAATATGAAAGTGTGAATGAATATCATGATATGTAACACATGGATATCTTTATTGACCTGAAATTTAAGAAAAGTTAGGATTAAATTGAATGGATTGGTGAATTGTCGAGCTTCACCGTGAAATTCAGAAATTTTAGTAGCTGAATTGTGATTGATTGGGTCTCAATTCTGGTTTGGTTAGGATGGAACTGACTGGTTCTACAGTGGGAGACATAATGATTAGCAATGATTGGCTATAAAGGAGTAAAAAGACTGTGCCAACTTTGGCTATATATGTGTGTGGGGGGAGGGAGGAAAGGTTTCTCCTGAATCTAGCTTATAATATCCTTGCCTACAATGTCTTCTTTGATTGCTCCAAAGAAAAAGAAAAGGAGGTTCGAGAAAGCTCTGCATGAGGTGGTAAATATGAGGTTTGAAGTTTAGGAAACCAAGAATTCAATAAACTGGTAAGCCTTAAGCCTCCCTATACTTGTGGGTTAGAGAAAAGAGAAGTAAGGATTCCCAAAAATTTTTGTATAACTATGGATTATGGGTTTTTAAGGCTTGAGTACCTTTAAGTTAATCGATAAATGATTACTATGCTTAGCTTTTAGGATAAAGAAGGCTCTGGCATTTGGAAAAGCTAAGCTCTCAAGGATAAAGGAAGTAAAGTGAGTTTCTACACTTTGTCTTGGGTGGTTGATGAGATTGAGTTGTTGAATGGTTTGTGTTGTGACTATTCTGGGTTGTTTGAGCCTGTTTTTGTATGTAAACAAAAGGTGACTAAGCATGTTGTGTTTGCATAATCATGTACGAGTATATAAGTATCTATAAGAATGATCATTGAATATTAAACCTGTCACACCTGAAATCCTTAAAACCCAAATATTAGGAACTTTAGGAGTTGAATTAAAAAAGACGGAAAGTTGGCAGTCTCTGTTAGAAAAACATGAAAAGTTAGGAACGAAATGGGATATTATTGAAAACCAATCCTGGTTTGGTTAAGATATAACTAGTCGACCCCTTAGTGGGAGATAAAATGATTATGGATGAATGGTTGATATACGATGGCTGACCGTGCATGAATGGTTATAAATAGCTAAGAAATGAATATTCAAATTGGTTCCTCTCAATCTATTTCATTCTCTCTTCTTCATTTTCCATGGTTACACTGAGGAAGCAATGGCAATAGAAGGCTCTGCATGGAGCTATGATCGTGAGGTTCAAGTTAGAAAAATAGAGAAACCAGTAGGCTGGTAAGGTTCTAAGCCCTTCAGTGTACATAAGACATAGAAAGCAAAGGTAAGAGTTTCCAAAAACCATTTTTAAGGGTTCTACATGTTTTTGGAAAACTAAGTTTTAAACTAGGATCGCTAAGTTTAACCAATGGATTAGTTGTCTTGCTTAGCTGCCTGGAGAATAGAAGCTTTGAAATTTGGAAAACCTAAGCTAGTAAGACAAAGGTGTATCAGGTGAGTTTCTGTACTCAAACCTTGAATTGCTAAAGTATGTTGTATGCTTTTATGAGTTTATGAGTATCTACCATTCTAGTTTAGTGTGCATAATACGGGAAAATTATAAAAGGGATTTGAGGAAGTTAAATACCGCCATACGATATTACTGAGCACAAACTGTGATGGGCAGGCCTTACGGAGGGGACACTATGGTGTTCGAGCATCAAGGTATAGGATAGAGAATAAAGGAATGGATGGAATGTGATGAAGAGGGTGAATAAAAGATCATGGCTAGGCCATGGGATCAATCAGAGGCTATACGCCTAAAATGAATAAGACCGTAGCTGAAAGATGCTATGGTATCATGACAGAAATGAGTAAGACCATGGCTAAAAGATGTTATGGCATCATGGTAAATAAGACAAAGACCATAGCTAAAAGACGTTATGGCATCTTCCGATAGTCCGTCGAGACGGTAAACACAGGGTTATATGGTGTAAGACCATAGCTAAAACACGCTATGGCATCATAGCTAGTCCGACGGGACAATAAACATGGGTTTGTCTTTGAGACACTAAACTTAGGATAGTCCTATGGGATAGTAAACACGTGGATCACGAGGTGTAAAACCATAGTTAGGCTACGACAACTAATAGAGTCCACCATGATATTAAATGTGGGACACATTGCATGAATATGGGACACATTGCATGAGACCACAGTTCGACTGTAGTGGTATGAGAAAGAGAATGTGCTGGGACAGTCAAACGGGTGGATAAATTGGGCAGTAGTTGGGGAAAACCCCAAAATCATGGAAAGGATGATAGAAGGAAATTAAAAGCATAAAAAAGCAATTGATAGCCATAAGTTAAGGAAATCTGCCAACGAATGATAAGCGTAAGAAGAGTTAGAAAGAAAGGTCAAAATAGTAAGCCAGGGAGGCATGAATGTGGTAATTTGGCAGAAATCAATCATGCAAACGATCGATCCAGTAGTGCTTAGTGTATAAGGAATCTGAAAGCATGGGTAAATAAAGGATCGCAAAAGAGGTTCGTTGTTAAGAATCGTCGAGAGACGTACAGTGATACGGGTAGATAGAGTTAATATCGTCAGCACCCTAGTAAAAAGGGACTTGGAATAGAGGGGTCAGTTAGGGACCCATGATATAAAAGTATTAAAAGGGATGATACAAATGATAGGTATGTATGTCAAGACTATTCCTCTTACAGAAGAAATCAGCAAGGTAGTGTCAGCCAAAAAGGCTAGTTAGGTGGAAATGCGGTAAGAAAGAGAACTCATAAACCCTGATGGTCACTCAGTGACAGTGACTGAGTATTATTAGCCATAAAGGTTTGTAGCAGAAGGATGTGTTACACTTAAGGGTAAAGTGAACAAGGCGGATTATGAAAAAGTAACCGGACTACTATTTAGACCAACCGAGATTTGGTTAGCCGGAGTGGCATGGGACCTTGTTAGTCTTACCAATGGACGATATGCGAGCAAGTCATATGGGGTTAAGATAAGTACAGAGTATGTCACGAACTAGATAGATTGAAAATACTCACCAAGAGCCTTTAAAAGGGTATGCTAGAAGGATGCCTTAATAACACAAAATGGTGGGAAGAAGAAATCCACAATAGGGATAAGTGGAAAGAAGAAAATAGGTAAAGGAATGATAAAGTTCGTGGAAATGGTGAGACATTCAGAGAAGTTGTCAGGGTGGCTTGAAGTCTGATAGAACGGTAGGAAAAGAAATCGCTCAAAGATCTGTCCGTAAATGGATAGGATAAGGAACAAATCAGAGCCTACTATGACATGATAAGAGAATTTACTCTTCCAAACAGGGAGTTATTTATATTTAGTTCTTTTTATATAGCCCCTATAAGATGGGAGCCATTATAGTGTAAGTAATAAGGAAACTCACTAAGTTCATTCGAACTTACCAAAGTGTGGCTTGTGTTTTGAAGGATGTAACATCCCGGTTTAGACCCTAGTCGAAATAGTAGTTTTGGGACCACAAATTCGAGGTTAAAAAAATATTTTAATATTATTTTTTGTGTTTACGATATGTGATTGAGTTTGTGTGAAAATTCTGTGTGAAAATTCTATCGATTGTGTGTTTAATTTGCGAAAATGACTTAATCGCATAAAATGCAAAAGCTATGTGCTGATTGTTAAAGTGCTAATTTGGCATGGGTTTCTAAATGGGAAGTCTTTATGATGTTAATAAACAATTAAAAGAATGGATGGACAAAAATAGTCTAAGTTAGTGGAAATTTAAATGATATACATTAAGGGTAAATTGGTAAATGTTGTAATAATATGTATTAAATAAAACAAAAAGAAAAATGAAGCCATATTCTCATCTTTTCTTGCCGAAATTTGAAGAAAAAAAGAAAGAAAGAAAGCTTGTTAGGTTTCGGCTAGCAATTGGTTTAATCAAGGCATGTTTTGAGCTCAGTTTTTGATGATTTCTACATTTTTGTGATCGTTGCTTAGTGTTCTAGCTAGCCCATGCTTTAATTTTGTGAACTGATGATGAATTTGAAATATGCCATTGATGAACACAGGAGTGTTGTGATAGTTGATGATGAATTATGAAAGATATGTGAAAGATTAACATGTTTTGTCTTTGAATTTTTGGCGAAATTGAGTAAATTGGATTAAATTGTGAAAATAATATTTTGAGGGACTAAAATGTGAAATAAATGAAATATATGAGCTTGTATAAGCACAAGGAAAATTTTCCTAGGCATAAGTGAAGAGAAATATTGTTTATTTTGTGATTTTATGAAATAGGGACTAAAGCGTCGAAATGTGAAAATGTGAGGGCTATTTTGTAAAATGCCCTAAATATGTGTGTCTGGACTAAATTGAATGAATTGATGATTAAATGAGCTAAATTTGAATATGTATAGACCAAGAAAGGTGAGATTTGGATCGAGATCGAGGCAAAGACAAAGTACTCGATTGATTGGCTAGTTTTGGTATTTCGACGTCCGAGGTAAGTTTGGATATAATACAAGTTGTTAAATTTATATCTATGTGATGAAAAATGAATGAATTGTATAGTTAATGACATAGCAATGTTATATATGAAATTGAGTAATGAGGCACTATGTGTGCGTAATTAGAAATGAGACAGAGATGATTGGCATTGTGTGTGCAAAATAGTAGAAGCTTCGGCTTATTGATTTGGCACTATATGTGCGATACCGAGATAAGTTCGGTTCAAAGTACAAGCATTAAGTGTGCGATGACATTTATACTTCAGCTACAAAATTGGCACTAAGTGTGTGATTAAATCAAATGAATAACAAAAGTTGATCGAAATGTAATATCAAGCATTGAGTAGCATGGATGGTGAATAACTATGTGTTGGCTAAGGTATGTATTGAACCTTTGTGGTTGATGAAATTGTGTATTGAATTATGAATGGTTGAGTGAGTATATTAGCTATGGATGATATAGTGTGAATATTTGGGAGTTGATCTATGTGATGGATTATCTTTGTATATTGTGATTATATTATTGAACTAAATGTATTATATTACGAACTTACTAAGCTCTTAAGCTTACTGTGTGATGTGTTTCTCTGTTTTACAGTGTTAGTAAAGCTAGCTTGAATCCGGGGATCGTCAACAACTCAATCACACTATCGGCAATCTATTTTGGTACTTGTGAAAGATGTGTATATTTGGATATGGCATGTATAGGCTAGTTAATGTAACATGTTTTAAAGTGTATAAACCTTGCCATGTGATTTGGCTTGGTAGAATGATGGTTGATATATGTTTTGAGCTTGTAAAAAGAATGTCCTATAAGTATAGGTGTATTCTCTATGTGAGTGATCATTATTGCATGAATTAGAAAGATGGAAATGGTATGTTTTATGGTAGGATTAATAAGGAATGAATGTTTGATAGGTTATATGATTTTGGTTGTGTAGCTAATAGTTTGGTTTGGTATATTTTGGTGGATTTGTATAGGAAGTTGAATGATGTTGTTATGAGTTTAAATTGAATATTATTTAGTGTGTTTGAATGCCAATTAGAGTATGAAATTGGATTGGTTTGTGCTTGTAGGTGTGACACTAAGTGTGGGTGGAAAATTGGCCTTGCAAATGGCCTATAATTGCCCACACGGTTGAGCACACGGGCGTGTGGCTCGACAGTGTCCTTTGAGGTTGTGTTTTAAAACAAGTCAGACTCGACCGCAGGTTGGACACACGGGCGTGTGACTGGCCGTGTGGTGCAAGTCGATGTCGACCACGGGTGAGGCACACGGGCGTGTCTCAGGCCGTGTGGACAAGTCAGTATGTATGCCCTGTTTTGCCACGGCTTGGATGCACGGGCGTGTCCAAGGTCGTGTGAGGCACACGGCCTATCTACATGGGTGTGTGACCTCTGTAACTTAGAAAAATGTTTGAATTTCAAAAATTTTCGTATGCGTTCGGTTTAGTCCCAACCCCTTTCTAACATGTGTTTAAGGTCTCATTGACCTATTTAAGGGACTATATGTTTATATTTGGACATGTTTGATTGATGATTGACTTTGTGTTCTAAAATGAATTTATATGTTCTGGAATGATTAGTAATCCCTCTTAACCCTATTCTAGAAATAGTTTCGAGTTAGGGGTGTTACATAGGATTTGCAAAACAAGGAACTCGAGAAGGGACCAAACCAGACAGTGGTAGATCGAGAGGAAATTGTTAGTTCATGTCATGCACATAGGAGGGGTACCATAAGGAAATTGTTAGTTGTAATTACTTAAACATCTTATAGTTTGGAGTTAGGATGGTGAACTTTATTTTTAAATTTTTCATTGTTGTAAATTTATTACATAGACAATATAGTATGTTTAAATATAGAGAGATTTAGTATGAACGATCACCCAATCTAGTTGTAATGCCTGCATCTAGATTTGACGAAAGGGTCGGGTGAGGGTGTTACAAAACTAATATTACATGGTGTTAAATATGTGGCATACTTTGTAATATGTACCCAGTATCTTGATTGCATGAAATATATGATTATATTATATGCCAATTACGGAGGTAATTTACCTTGACAGGGTATAGGAAGTTGGGAAAAATTGGCGTAATAGGAGGAGTGGGCGAATTGTTATAGGGATACAAGGGAGTATGGTTGTGTCACGGAACTATAATGATTGGCTCACTAGAATGAAACCATGATGACGGTTATTGACTGGTCCTTCTAGGCCAAATCATGATGATGGTTTATAGGTTCCATAAAGCAACACCATGATGGCGGTCTACAGGCTCTATGGGCGACATCGTGACGATGGTATACAAGTCATATGAGGCAAAACCTTAAAAGAGGTTTAAGGTGTGAGACCATAGCTTAGCTATGACCACCAATAGAGTCTGCCAAAATGTTAAACATGGAGTTACAAGGTGTAAGACCATAGATTGGATATGACAACCAATAGAGTTCACCTGGCCGTTAAATATGAGTTTCCAAGGTGTAGAACCATAGCTCAGCTATGACAATCAATAGTGTCTGCCAGGACGTTAAACATGGCTTCATACTGAGTAAGACCGTAACTCAACTATGACATTATGTGAAGTTCGCTAAAAATGTTAGGCTAGGAAGATGACAGGATAAGGTAAGGGATGTCGAAGTGTGACCCACTCGGAGAGTAACATGAACGGCCGAGTACGATGTATCTAAGAACACGGGTAAACGAGATAGCCCAAGGATCTGTCAAATTATGAAGATAAGAAAGGCGAGTAGGAATAATTGATAATGCAGGCAAGCTATAATGAGGGATAAGTATGTAGAGGTATGAGTCCGTGAATTTTAGTGAGTATATCGAAATTAGGGGTGATAGTGAAATGATTAAGCGGAACCTAAGTATAAGGGCTCGCAGGTAAAGGTTAGCTAGAAATGGGTATTTCTGCCAAGGTTTACTTGAAGTTAATGATTGCTCAAATGGTTGGACTGGTAAAGTCTACCGGACATCTATAGCAAGGAAGGATGTTTGACCAGGACTAGGTAATCACTTGATGGACCATAGAGGTTAACAGGATGGGGTATCCAATTAGTTAGCTTATCATCATGTCTAGGAAAATGAGTATGTACTGGAAAGAGTGTTAGATAGGAAAAATCTTAAGGTTAATCTAAAATGGGATGAATGGATCAGGGTATGGATCAAAATTTTAGAACATAAATGAAAGTCAGCTAGTAGTAGGCAATGAACCTTATTCCCAAGTGTATAATTGATTGTGAAAGAGTAAACTCGTCAAAGTATAAAGGAATCCGAGATGAGGCAGAATCAGGCCGAAACCATAGAGGACTATCTCATAAAGGTAACATTCGTATACATGATAGAAAATAAGTTCGCTGGTGATAAGTTGCGAAAAAAGGGGCAAGATGTCGACCGCACCAGTGAAATCTGTGGAAAGGTCAATGATAGATTGAGAGCTTGAAATATCAGCTTAAAACTTTTATTTTGAATTCTAAATATTTGATATAGCACCATTTGCAAAATATCATCCAGTTCATTTGAACTTACGCACTTGCTGCCTGTTTGCAAGACAAATGTGTGATTGGAACATAATGTGGAGGGAACAAGCCAAGTACCATCGAACTTGAGGGTTAGACATGGGATTTGTACATGCATATTGAGGGGCTCCCTTAGAGGCCACACCTTGGGGATTAAATCGAATGAAAATCTTAAGGTTTAAAATTTAGAAATGTAAATACTGCTAAGATTGTAAGGTAGTAACTTTTAGATGTTATGTTTCTTAATATAGTTAATGTACAACTTGAGCATTTAAGAATGTAATAAGAAACAAATAAAATATATCATCAAGTTATTTGGGCCTTTGTTTCATCCAGTACCCATCCTGGTAATCGAATCAGGTATAGGTTGTTACATGATATTTGATTAGTGATTAGTAAGGAAAGATTAACGTGTGTTATAGAATTGGATGCAATTGTGCAAATTATCAAAAACCGACATTGGGCTTACTATAGCCAGAGGAAAGATAAGTGAAGCAAACGTGAAAGATGAAAAAAGAGAGTAACAACAATCTTTACTAAATATAGAGAGAATTTTTACAAGATACATGAATGTTTCAATTCTTCCTCGAAGCAGGCTTTTCTGGAGACTAGGGTCAAACGTTTCCAAGTTTTGAGCATAGAAGAGTTCTCCAGATTCTCTCCATTCCCTATGAAAGTCCTCTCAGCTAGCTCTTAGAGGGTATTAAACGTTTAAGTCAAGGTCCGTATTGGTAAATTGGTACAGGCAACTGAAGTTTACCTAACTTAAGTCAAGGGTACCCATGGCGCCTGTGCGTGTAGGAACAGATTAGCCCTTAACTTAGGAAAAATATCCTGAATTCCTTGCTGGGAGTCTGCCTTATACTTCTCTAAGGCCTCCTCGTTCTCTTTCTAAATGTGTTCCTTATCGGAGAGTTGTTGCTTCTCGAGGGTGTTTAGCTGGCGAACCCTCTCCTCCAACTCCTTTGCTCGGGTCTTCAAAGACTGGTATTTGGTCTCCTGGGTGAAGACAGACTTAGAAAGCTCAACAAATTTTTTGATAGTGGCTTCAAATGCTTGGCTGAGCTGGGTGAGGGACTGCTCACCAGAAAGAAGGGCCTTCTCAAACTTTGCCCGCTTGGAATTAGTCTTAGCACACAACTGTTGGATAGCCCAACTTACAAGGTAGATGAAACCCACCAGTTCAAGGAAAGTGGATTTGTGAACGTCAAAAGAAAGAGAGGAAGGATAGACGACCTCCTATAACTCCTAGTATAGCTCATTGTCCTAATTTTATTGGACAACAAAGAGAGAAAAGGGATACTGGCCCGTGCTGATGTGTTTTCGCCAAGAGAAGAAGGTTTGGACTTCTTTTGAATGAGGTAATAGAGGTCGCCAATTGGGGAAGTATGAGGATTTTAGCATTGAGTGTTGGAGCCTGCAGGAGGGGAGCTGAAGTAGTAGGAGGAGGAGGGTCTGCAGTAGTGGCAAACTCCACAAGAGGATAGGAAAAGACCAGAGGAATGAACAAATGGCGTATTTTAGAGTCAAATGTTGGGAATGTTGTCATGGGCACTAGTGGGGGGTAGGAGATTCACCTTCTAGAAAGATGGGTTGTTTCCAGGTATGTGGTAGAATGATCAATTATCACTTCTCTCTCCAGCACTAGAGGACCCCCTCTCAAGTCTCAACCTCTTGCTGCTACTATTACCATCTTACACTCCCAAATCAACAATATTCATGGCTTGTTGTGCACTCTTAAACAAAGCCTCTATATCCATGACTTTGGGCTGGGATAGTAGTGTTAGGAGCAAGATATAAGTAAGACCTGCAAGAGGAACAGTTGGGTCAACAACATTTTCAACTAAGTTTCTACCCGATGACTCATCCATGAACCCTAGAGTAGAGGAAAGCCAATGGCGGGAAGGAATATTAAAGACAGTGTAGAAGAAATTAGTGGGCTCCGTTAATTTTCTAATGAGAGCACAAGCTCACTCGCCATCGGCCCTAAACGACCACACCTCTTCAGAAGACGAACCATTTTGGGATTCACGCTAAGATAATAATCTAAGGCATGCCAGCCATTTGGGTTCCTTCCCTTCAAGTAGTAGTGAAAGATATTTCTAATAGTAAGAAGCCTTTTTAACTCTAGAGTCCTCTCCAGATTCAATCTTTCAACTTCTGCTATCGCAATTTCTGTGTTGAAGGGTTGGGATTGGCGACAGGTACAATCTCTATGAAGTGACCACTTCGTGGGAAAATCGAAACAGCGGGAAAGATTACTTTTCACTAAAATAAATTTATTGTGGTCCAAATGATAGTTCGGGGCCTAATCATTGAGAATGGGTTCGCGATCCTAACGAACACTTAAGTAGATCGTTCCAGTTGAAGGCCCCTGAGTCAGAACCTTTAATTGGTATAAACCAAGTGAGGGAGGCTCATTTCGGCTACTGTAGTGTAAGAAGTATGCCACCAAGGTCCACCAAGATAAACCAGTTAGTTGCTCTAGTGAAATTCCATACCCTTGGAGTACTATGCAGTAGAAGGTGAGATGGAAGCCAACTTCCAACAAGTAGAGGGGTAGAATGAAGCCCTCATTAGAATCACTCAGATGTCTCAACCCCATGACGATCTCAAAGTGATATGCAAAGTTGGGCAATTGGATACCCTAGGATGCCTAGTAATGTACCATCTCCTCCAGAGTGGTTAGGCATTTGTACAATGGTGTTCTCAAAGAAGTACTAGTCCCTTGGGACCATAGAATATTTTTATTTTCAACAATAACGCTCCTTTGGTAATCCTTTTGACTTCAAGGATCAGATCCCCTAGCCCTTCCTCCCGACGTTGGTGCAAGTCCAGACATAGTGATATAGTATATGATGAACGAAAAGAAAAGTGAAAGATTATATGGAAACTAAGAATTGACTACAGAAGATGAGTAAAGCGAGTGAAGGAAATAAGGAGTGAAAGAAGGAATGAAAGAATGGAGATAAAGAAAGAAGACATAGGTTCAGAAAGAATCTCAAATGATAAAAGATTTAGGGGAAAAAAGTTGATTTCAAATGAAAGAATTTCTTCTCCTTGTGTCTTAGTTTAAATAACCAACTATTCAAGTCCCCGAACCTGTTTTTGATATCTGTCAACTAGGGGAGGGGTGTTTCTTAAACTACTCGTAGACCAAATAGCGAGAAAGCCCGCCAGAGTAAGACGCTCGTCAAGCGTCCACCAAATTAGTGTATGCTCGTATAGGATCGGTTAAGTAACCTTTTTTTAGGGGACGTCTGGCACCAGGAGTAATCCAGAGGCCCCATTAGGAAGACATTAAAGATATCCTTAAATTTGTTACCCACTACAGATGGAGTATGGGTGGGCCTACTACTCCAATGAGATGAGTTTAAGGAAAAATGCTGAGGTAGTGGTTAATGCAAAAGCACAGGTAGTGGTTAATGCAAAAGCACAAGTGTAGTGGTGGTTTTTCTTAAGTTGTGAAAGGAATATTACCGGAGTCCGCTTTTAGAGTTAGCCATAAGAGGAAATTTTGAGGACCGAATTTTCTTTGAAGGTAGGGGAGTTGTAACACCCGGATACCTTTATTAGCTCGAAATTTAATGTAAGTTAGGATCAAATTAAATGGATTGGTGAATTGCCGGGCTCCACCGAGAAATTCAAAAATTTTAGTGGTAGAATTGTGATTGATTGAATCTCAATTCTGGTTTGGTTAGGATGGAACTAACTGGTTCCATTGTGCGAGACATAATGATTAGTAGTGATTAGCTATAAAGGACTAAAGAGACCGTGTCAACTTTGGCTGTATATGTGTGTGTGAGAGGAGGAAAGATTTCTCCTAAATTTAGCTTATAATCTTCTTCTTATTTGCAATATATTCTTTGATTGCTCCAAGGAAGAAGAAGAAGAGGTTTGACAAAGCTCTGCATGAGGTGGTAAATGTGAGGTTCAAAGTTTGGAAAATAAAAATTGATAAACTGGTAAGCTCTAAGCCTCATTGTACTAGTAGTTCAGAGAAAAGAGAAATAAGGATTCTTAAAACTTTTTTGTATAATTATAGATTACGGGTTTTTAAGGCTTGAGTACCTTCGAGTTAACCAATAAATTATTGCTATGCTTAGTTGCCAGAATGAAGGAGGCTCTGGCGTTTGGACATGCTAAGTTGTCAAGGATAAAAGAAGTCAAGTGAGTTTTGCACAATGTCTTAGGTGGTTGATGAGATTGGGTTGTTGAATGATGTGTGTTGTGACTATTCTGGGTTGTTTGATTCGGTCATTGTGTCTACAAAAAATGGTGACTGAGCATGTTGTGTATGCATAATCGCGTATGAGTATGTGCGTATCTGTAAAAATGATCACGGAATGTTAAACCAATATTACATGGTGTCGAATATGTTGCATACTTTGCATTATGTAACCAATATCTTGATTGCTAGAAATATATGATTATATATATGTGAAGTACAGAGGTAATTTACCTTGATGAGGTAAAGGAAGTTAGGAAAAATTAGCAAAATTGGAGGAATGACCAGATTGTTATAGGGATACAAGGTGTATAACTATGTCGTGGAACGATATCAATTGGCTTGGTAGAATAAAATCATGATGAAGGTTATTGATTGGTCCTTATGGGCGACATAGTAACGAAGGTTTATAGGTCCTACAGAGCAACACGTCGATGATGATCTGTAGGCTCTATGGGGCGACATCATGACGAATGTATACAGGTACTATAGAGCAACACCTTAATAGTGGTTTAGGGTGTAAGACCAGAGCTTGGCTATGGAACCAATAAAGTCTGCCAAAATCAATAATCGACGAGGGCAATTTAAAAAGAAATGATTAGAAGTCAAGTGATAGTTATTCCTATAGCTTTGATTTGGAAGAATTAATTGAAGAATAATTCCCCACAGAATTGTTGAGAGTGAAGTTGGAACAAGTTTATCAAGTAGATAGGTGGAAGTAGTGTAAGGAACCATTAGTCCAACCATAAAATTCTCTGGCTAAAATGGTCCCTTCAATCATTAAGCCACCAACATTGGAACTCAAACCGCTCCTAGGGCTTTTAAAATATGGGTTTTAGGGTGACAATAATAACACTTTGCCATTAATATTGCAGATGGTTTATTTGTGGAACAAAAGAAGACATTATTGGAGGTTCTAAAAACACACAGAAAAGCAATTGGGTGGACCATGGCCGACATCAAGGGGACTAGTCCAGTACTGTGTCAACATAGGATACGAGTGGAGGAAGGAAATAAGCTAGTAGTGGATGCCCAAAGGTAACTTAACCTCGCAATGAAAGAAATGGTAAGGAGTTGCTAAAATGGCTTGATGCCAGGATCATTTACCCCATATCTGATAGTGAATAGGTAAGCCTAACATAGTGTGTGTAACACCCCTTACCCGAGACCTTTACCGGAGTCGAGTATGTGGCATTACTAAACTTGATACCAATCAAATGTAACACCCCTTACCCGAGACCTTTACCGGAGTCGAGTATGTGGCATTACTAAACTTGACTACTAGTTCAGGGCATAAGGATTTAAAGCTGTCCAACTGCGTCATGCTGACTAAATTGATCATAACTCGAGTTACAAAACTCAAAATTTAGATCCGTAAATTTTCCTTGAAACTAGACTCATATAAATATATACCATAAGTTTTCCAGAATTTTTCATGTGGCCAATTAGTACAGTTTATTCATCAAAATTTCCCCTATTTCACTGTTGACGATTCTGACCTATCGTTACAAAAACTCAGTTATCTCATTGCACAAATTTTCAATAATGTTCTTGTTTATTCCAATAAAAAATAGACTCATTAAGGATTCTAAGCATATAAACTATGTCCCCTAATTATGTTTGTACAATTTTTTACAATTTTCCCAAGACAGAACATGGACTCACGAATTCATTCAGAACAAGTCTCACTAAAATTTAAATATCTCATAACATAAAACTCCTTTGCTTACTCTGTTTCTTTCATATCAAAATAGACACAATAAGCTTTGATTATATACCTCATTCACCTTCTAATTCAATTTATCATATTTTTGGTGATTTTTCAAAATCACATCACTGCTGCTAACTAAAAACTGTTTCATTACAAAATATGATTAACTAGTTTATAACCGAATATACCCACATACAACTCGTACTATCCATGCATTTTAATCATTTACGCAATTTAACTTGTACCTAAAACATTCACGTAATATCATAACATCATCGATTTATTAACAAAATACGACTATGGTTCCATATAACCGAGTAAACTTCGATTAAGAGTGCACAAACATTACCGACATAAACCGACATTTGTATCAAAAGTCCATAAAGCATACTTAACTAAAAATTTATCCATATTCGCATGGCTATTATATACATGAACTAAAAGTTTTCACCAAAACAAAGACAAAGCCTTTCCTATACATGCCTTCACTCGAAAACTAAAATGAAAGAGTACCAAAACGGTTTGATAGTGTGGACGACTTTCTGAACGATCCCGACGAGCTTGTAGCTTGCACCTAATCTATAAAACAGAGGAAACGTTTCGCACACATAAGCTTACTTGCTTAGTAAGTCCTAAATTCATGATAATATAACATTTAAAATATTCAACTTATGACATTGCACATATACATTAAAAAGAAATATGTAAATTTTCACAAGGCCGATTACTATTAGTTCATCAACCGAAATAATTGCACTTCATTTCATAGACCTGTATTACTTCGAAATCACGATTAAAATATATTCCAAGAATCACATACTCCAAATCATGTAATTATAGCATTCATATCCATCATACTACCGTATTAAAAATTTCTTTTGTTCTTAGCATTTATACATGAAAACCGAATCTCCATAATAGTACATTAACCTCAATTTCGACCATATGATACTCATACACATCCATCTTAAACTCAAATATACATAACATAGTTCTCATAGTATTAACTTGACTCAAGTAATATTACGCATAACATACCTTACATGCTTACCTGAGCCGTTAGCTAAATACCATAATTAAGGTTTGCCTTGAAGAATATTCGATTCTTTTTTTTTTTTGTAAAACACATCATTGGCATCAAGCCTGCTAGGCGGTAAAGCCCGATAAGTAACACCGGCACGAGGCCTGCTGGGCTCAAAGCCCGAAAATAATCACTGGCACTAGACTTGCTAGGCTTAAAGCCCGAAATAAATCACCGGCACTAGGCCTGCTAGGCTTAAAGCCCGAAACACATTAATACGATCAATCATTGCTAACACTTTTCATAACTATATCACATATTGAATTTACTTTGGCTTATTTACATCAAACAATCAAAACCATTATAATAGGCTTATATACATTCGGCTATGACATGAATATGTACTAAAATTTATCAAATATTATCATACAATAGATTCATAAATAATTCTTCAATATATCATAGCTTAAGGACTTACCTCGGTTGTCGATAGACCGTGTAAATCGGCTATTCGAGAACCTTTGTCTTTCCCCGATCTATCTCCTTTTCTTTTTGATCCCGGTCTCGGTTGTCGATAGACCGTGTAAATCGGCTATTCGAGAACCTTTGTCTTTCCCCGATCTATCTCCTTTTCTTTTTGATCCCGATCTAAGAAAATATCAAGTAACCTTTATTCAATACATTTTTCAATTAATTCTACTCAATTCAATTCAACCTCAAAATTTATACAATCATTTAAATTTTACCCTTACAAGTTCACACCCTATTCGATTAAGTCCCAAATCTATCATTCACAAATCAATTATATAAATATGGTCATAATTCAATTTTCCCCAAGACCAAATGCCCATTATTATTATAACCATTCTTACAATTCAATTTTAGACATAATTTCATCTCTCATAGCTACGATTAGAACATTCCCATTCATTAATAACAAATTTGTTTAATAGCAATTTACTCCTCCCTAATTCGGTTTCCTTGCAAATTTAGTCCCTAAACAAATTCACTAAATATTCATAAAACTTGGAATAATTCCTCTTAAATGACGAACCTTATACCTCCCTTCCTAGGTACACAAAGCCATTCATTCAAGCAATTTAGCTTCCAACCGATTGTTTCCCAAAATATTCAAGCCATAATACATACCCATTTTCCTATTTAACATGCTAATAGGCCAACCATAACCAACATTTCTTCATCGAACATGAATAAGTCATAGAACTAGATCATGGCCGAATCTAGGGGGAGCTTTAAGCTCAAATTTTGCACATGAATTTGATAGTATATAAGATTACCAACACAACCATGCAAAATCATCAAAAAATGGAGCTTGATACCTCACCTTAGAGACACATGCAAGGTCCAGCCATGAAGGTTTAAAAATGGCTTCTTGTTCTCTTCTTGTTTCGTGAGAGAAAGATGAAGATGATGGAGGAGAAAATGAATTAAAAATGTATTTTCCCTTTTTTCTTTATTCACATAAAATATTTAATCTATATTCCACTATCATAATTTTTATTATATTTAATATTATTCATCAACATTACCGTCCACTACTATAAATTTTTTTTTTTGGACAAATTGACATGCAAATCCCCTTGTTCTATGTCACATTTAAATTTTGTCCCTCTCAATCTATTAAAAGTGACTCTTAAATTTTTATCTATTCGGTCCTTTCTCTAAATTCAAACATATCAACCATATATTCCATACAATTCGACACACACATAGCACAATAATTATGTATATATATTTTACGAGATTTTCTAAGTCGAATTCGTGGTCCCGAAACCACCATTTCGACTAGGGTCAATATTGGTCTGTTACAGTGTGTTCCCAAGAAAGGTGGCTTGACATTTGTTGCAAATAAGAAAAACGAGTTGATTTTGACTCAAACTATAACAAGATGGTAAGTGTGCATTGACTATAGGAAATTGAATGGCGTAACCAAAAAGGATTATTTCCCACTCCCATTTATCAATCAAATGCTTATCAGACTAGTTAAAAAAAAAGAGCATTACTATTTCCTTGATGGATATTCAGGATATCATCAAATCCCAATCTATCCGGATGACCAGGAAAGGACTACCTTCAAATGCCCATTCAAGGCATACGTATTCTAACGAATGCCCTTTAGACTATGTAACGCTCTGGCCACCTTCATGAGATGTATGACAACAATCTTTGCTGACATGTTGAAAGATGGCCTTGATATCTTCATGGATGACTTCTCAGTGTATGAAGATTCATTTACATAGTGCTTAGGTAACTTGGAATGGTATTTAGAGAGATGTGAATACACCAATCTGGTCCTTAATTGGGAGAAATGTCATTTTATGGTAAAAAAAAGGGATTGTTCTCAGACATCAAATTTCTAAGAAAAGGTTAGAAGAAGACAAAGCCAAGATTGAAGTAATAGAGAAATTATCACATCCAACAAATGTTCGAGAAGTTCAAAATTTTTAGGACACGTCGATTTTTACAAGAGATTCATAAAGTATTTTGCTCAGGTTTCAAAACCTTTTGGCTAACTACTGCAAAAAGAAACCCCCTTTAAATGAACGTGTCAAGGCCTTTGAGGTACTTAAAAACAAATTAATCTTACTTCCTATTATAGTTAGTCCAGATTGAAGGAAACTTTTCATGATTATATGAGACACAAGTGGCTACGTTGTTAAAGTAGTGCTGGGGCAAGATAAACACAAAATCTTCCATGTGATTCACTATGCAAGTAAGACACTGAAACCTGGTCATTGAAGTTATACTACCATTGAAAAAGAAATGTTAGTTGTAGTATTTGCATGTGAAAAATACAGACCATACTTAATTGCAAACAGAGTATATGTCTACACGAACCATTCAGCCTTGAAATATGTCATGAAGAAGAAGGAGACAAAAGCAAGACTAATCCTTCAAGAACTTGACCTATGGACTCTAGATAGGATGAGAGCAAAAAATCTAGTTGCGGATCATTTATCAAGGCTTGAAATAGGAGCTGAAGAAAAGGTAAACATCAACATTAGTGAGAAATTCGCTAGTAAGCAGTTATTTCAAGTCGAGTACTGTGAAGTTACGCAGTTGACTTACAGAATGCCTTTGTATGTTGATATTGTCAAATACTTGGCCTAAGGAATCTTCTAGGCAAATGCATCTTGGTCGAGGAAAAAGAAAATCAATCATGACACCAAGAAATGTATATGGGGAAGAACTGTATTTATTTTGATAATGTTCAGACAGATTAATCCGGTGATGTGTGGTTGAAGAAGAGATAAAAGATATATTGGCAGGATGTTATATGGCCCCATGTGGCAATCATTTCGAAGATAGAAGAACAACACATAAAGTACTACAATCCGGATTTTATTGGCCCACCATAATCAAAGATGCTTAGTTCCCACATCAATGCGATATATGCCAATAAACGGGGAATAGTTGGAAAAGGATGAAATGACACAAAATGGAATTTTGGAAGTATAAGTTTTTGATGTCTAAGGCATAGACTTTATGGGACAATTTCCCAGTTCGTTTGGAAACCAATACATTCTTCTGGCAGTTGATTATGTTTCAAAATGGGCAGAGGCAATTGCACTGCCAGCTAATGATACTAAAGTTATGGTGCAATTTTTATCTAAAAACATATTTTCATGATTTAGGACTCTCAGGGCTCTCATCAGTGACGATTGATCCCATTTTTGCAGTAAATAGTTAGAAGTTGTGTTAGCCAGTGTGAAACATCGTATCACCACTTCATATCACCCACAAGCTAATAGACGGGCATATGTTTCAAATCGAAAAGTGAAATAGATATTGGAAAAAATGATGAACCCAAATTAAAAATATTGGAGTACGCGACTAAATGATGCACTATTGGCATATCAGAAAGCTCACAAAACTCAATTGGATATGTCATTGTACAAGTTAGTATATGGAAAGAACTATTAGTTACCTGTACAGTTAGAAAAGATTGCATATTGGGCCATCAAAGAACTAGACTTAGACCCTAACTTAGCCAATAGGCATGTTTATTTTAGTTAAATGTGTTAAAGGAGTTTAGGTTTTTGGCTTACAAAAATGCAAAACTGTACAAAGAAAGGGACAAGTGGAGACATGATGCCATGATCAAGAAATGAGTTTTCCTATCGGGGCAATATATGTTATTCTTTAACTCCAGATTAAAGTTATTTCTAGGCAAGCTGCGCTTGAGATAGATAGGACCATATATAGTAAACTAGGTACTTCCTAATGGTGCGGTAGAACTAATAAGCAAAGACGGCGAAACTTTCATTGTCAATGGGCAAAGAATAAAACATTTTGGGTATCATCGAAACTACAGGTGGAAAACAAGAGTTGGAATGTTAAGCAATAACGAACATCAAAGATGAAGTAGAGGATTTGGAAGAATGCTTAACTTGGGTGCTAGACGAATCCAGTAGCCACACTTAAATGTAACCATCGAACCTTATAAGTGTGTGAACATTGTAAAGTTATTTGTATTTTGAGTTGTATATGTTTAGGGTAGATATAAGGTTTTAGGGAACGAAAGTGTAACAGCTTGTTATTTAGTGGTGTCAGAAACAGTGGTTTCTGGGCCACAAATTCGATGAGCAAGTTTATAAATATTATTATTTAAGGTATTTACGAGTCAAATATGGTATTCAAATAAAAGTTGAATTGGTAATTTATGCTATTCGAGAGAACAATTAGGTTCAAGTGCTAACACCCTCAAGTCAAGTGGTTTTAGAAAATGAGATATCGGGACCTCGTTTCTATAAACCAAGACAAAAATATTTTAATAAATATTTACGGAGTATTATTAAGGTTGTATTAAAGTTTCGTTAAGAAATTTTAATGCTTAGATAGTTAATTAATTAAAAAGGACTAAGATGTAAAAGATGCAAAACTTATCAATTAATGCATTTAGCTTATTAAATGACTTAATTAGTAATTAAGGGAGGATCTATGTGGTAATTAAGCCTATAGTTGGACGGCAATGGAAATAAAAATAGTAAAATAACACATGTTTTAATGGCAAAATGGTAATTAACCTAAAAATTAAAATAAATTAATTAGAAAAAGACATCATCTTCTTCTTCATTTGTTTTGATGGTTGGCCGAATATATCATGGGAGAAAATCTTAAAATTTGGTTGGTTTGAACCTTGCCTTGGTAAGTTTTGAGTCTCGTTTTTGATGAATTTTTATGTTTTTAAGATCGTTGCAACTAGGTCCAGCTAGCCCGTACCTTCGTTTTTGACTCTGTTAAAAATTTTGGAAGTTACCATTGATTAATTTTGGTTTTTTGTGATGATAATTATATGTTTGAAGCTTTGGTTATGATTTTTTATGGTTTTATAAATTAATTTTTGTTACTTTTTGATTTAAGGATTTAATTGTTAAAATGTCAAAGTTTCAAGAATTACAGGTGAATATGTCGTCTTTTATGGACTATTTAGAAGCATTATATATTCGATTATAATGTTGATTTGAGGAAAAATGGTTAATTTGATGATTTTTGGATTAACGGACTAAACTGTAAAAGTTATAAAAGTTAGGGGTAATTATGTAAATTCAAAAAATAAAAGGGTATAAAATGTAAAATAAATTGAAAGGTGAAATGTAAGCTAATAATTGAGAAATTTTATATTTTAGATCAAGACTCTGTTGATATACGTGGAAAAAGGAAAAATTACAGATTAGTCCCTAAACTTCTATAACTACTACAATTCAATCCAAGTAAGTTCGTATAGTTTAAAATTCAGCATCTATATGATATATTGGATGATATGAAATAGTATATTAGATATATTTGATTATATATGTGTAAATTATTTGTGAAAATTTGTTGAAATTCAATACTTGGATCAGATTGAACGCGAGATAGAGTACGGTCGAGATATGGTGTGTTATGAGGGTTTGGAATGGAGATGGTCATGGAGTTGTGTATATATGTTTCCCGAATAAATCGAGGTTCAGCATTTGTTACGAACTCTCGTGTTATACTCTCTATTTGGTGTGTTTTAGTTGGACTAGCTCTTATGAGCATTGGTGTGTTTTGGTGGGCTTAGCTTTTATGAGCATTAGTGTGTTTTGGAGGGATTAGCTATTACGAGCATTGGCGTGTTAGGACGGATTGGCTCTTATCAGCATGTGTGTTTTGGTTGGATTGTCAATGTACTCCTATCCTGTAACACCCCTTACTCATGTTCGACGCCAGAACCGGATACGAGGCATTACCGAACTTAACTTGCTTAAACATACAACATTGGGCTATAAAAATTTATTTGAACTTAAAACTTCTCATTCATATACATAACATCCTTATAATGGGCCAATGAGGCTCTAAACATACATATAGATGGTTTCAGAATTAAACCAGAAACTTTTGCGCTCTTAGAAAATTTTTGCCTAAACAGGGCCACAAGCCCGTATGAAATGGAACACGCCCGTGTGGGCAGGCTGTATGGTTACACACGCCCATGTTCCCAGCCTGTGCAGAATTTATTTTTCAATTCGAACCTACAGGGGTTTTCACACAGCCGGACACACGCCCGTGTCAATGACTCGTGTCCTTCACACGGCCTAGACATGGCCGTGTTCTCACCTGTGTGTGAAAAACCTGGGTATTTTGTTTATGACGTTAGCAACCTCCTAAGGGGTACACGGCCTAGGCGTGTGATGAATTGAATTCTCCCAAGTTTGATGCAGGGGACACACAGCTTATCAGCACACCCATGGGGCTGACCGTGTGTCATAACGGCCTAGACACAAGCCTGTGTGTCTACCCGTGTGGACAATTAGAAGGCTATTTTCCAAGCCAATTGCCACCCTGAAACATAAACACAACTATACCAACACAAGCAACATATATCATGGCAATAACACACTATGAAGAATCATTAAATCATCGTTCATGCATTTCATATTTAATTCCAACAATTGCATGAACTTTCACTTCATAAAACTCATCATCGTTAAAAATATGCAACTTGAAAAATATTGACCAATTTCTAATGGCCATTTACAAAATGAGTGCGTAACCTTACTAGCCAACCTTACTAGCCCGTTGAGCTACTCGGAATACTAGAGGATACTTAATCTCATCATACATGTATCACGATGCCAATGCCATGTGCCAGATATGGTCTTACATGGGATCACCTCTTGATGCCAATGCCATATCCCAGATATGGTCTTACACGGGATCTCTTAACTCGATGTCGATGCCATGTCCCAGACATGGTCTTATAAGAGATCGTACATCTTACACGAGATCTTCCTTTGGTGCCGAAGCCATGTCCTAGACATGGTCTTATATGGGACCTTCCTTATTCGATGCCAATGCCGTGTCCCAGACATGGTCTTATACGAGACCTACATTCGGTGCCGATGCCGTGTTCCAGACATGGTCTTATACGAGACCTACATTTGGTGCCGATGCCATGTCTCAGACATGGTCTTTACGGGACCTTCCTTATCTTATGTTGTGACATAAGTATCCTCGTTATTTCAAATCTTCAACCGGCACTTCAACTTAGCATATTCTCATCATTTTCTCATCGAGGCTTCATTTGTCGATTTTCATGGGAATAATATTCTTTATCATAATATCGTAATTTAAAATATGAAAACACTATGGAACTTTAATTTCACACAAACTTACCTCGGTACTCAAAATAGGTGTAGATGTTTGATTTAGTCCACGACTTTGTCCTTGCCTCGGTTTCGATCCGGGCTTCATGTTTCTTGATCTATAATAACAATTTCACTTGTTTAATACTCAAATTGACTAAATTGACTCATGAATCATACTTTGGCAAAATTATAATTTTTCCCCTAAACTTTCTCATAATTACACTTTTGCCCCTAGGCTCGTAAAATGATTTTTATTCAACTTTCTTATATTTTAAGCCTAGCCGAATTATTTTCTTAACTACAACAGCCCTTAATTTCCACTATTTCACCCATGTACGACCATTTTTATAACTTTTACAATTTGGTCCTTTTATGCATTTTTCGTGAAAATCACTTAGAAAAAGATATTTATCATACATCAAACTTTGATATTCTTCCATAAAACATCAAAATACATGCATTTTATACATGGTTAAATTTTTGAACATAAACCCTAGCTCAAAATATAGCTAAAAATAGCTAAATCGAGCTACGAGGATCTCAAAAATACGAAGAACATTAAAAACAAGGCTAGGGTGCACTTACTATCAAGCTTGGAAGTTGAAGAAACCCTAGCTATGGTGCTCTTGTGATTTTCGACCAAGCTTGGAGAAGGTGGACACCATTTTTTACTTATTTTCCCTTTTAATTCATTAATTAACCAAATGACCAAATTGCCCTTAAGGCCCCTTTCTTAAGTTTTTCCTTCTCATGTCTATTTTTGTCCATCTTAACATATAATGGTCTAATTGCTAAATAAGGACCTCTAGTAATTTTTATGATTCTATTTCATACTTAAATCTTCTAGAATCTCATATTTTCTAATCTTTGCAATTTAGTCCTAATGGACAATTTAATCACTAATAAATAAAATTTCCTCATGAAATTTTCACACCATCATGAAAACACATCATAAGCCTCATAAAAATCATAAAACACATATTTCTACTTTGGATTTGTGGTATCACAACCACTATTCTAACTAAGCCCTAAATCAGGCTGTTACATATCCGTGAGACGTTCATCGAATTGAAAATCTCGGTAAAGTGTCTTGTTTCATGATTTTGATGGATTTTTTATATAATTGAGTTTTGAATTGAATGTTACAATTCACAAGTTGAGATTGCAGGTGACAGGAAAACATATGGTTGATTTTTATGTTTATAATTTGTACTATGCAAATGAAATGAGTAAGAAAAGGAATGGAATGGTAAGTGACTTAATGGAAAGGTTGATGCTTATGTAATGTATTCTATGAAAGATAATTTATGTTATAATTGAGTTTATATGATTTTCAATGAATCTACTAACATGTGTGTTTGATGATGCTTGAATATGCTTATAGTAAACTCATGGTATTGGAAACGGTAAGTAAGCAAATGGAATGAAACATGATCATATGGTAACAATGATAAATTAAATGTTATGTTTATATATATATATATGGTTGATTTCATATGTATCATGAACAAGTATGCTAACTTGAGAGTTTGATGGTGTTATATAGGCTTTATTAATCCTATGGCATTGGCAAAGGTTTATATAATTTTGTAAAATTCATTATTGAATTAGAATATTATGTTAAAGTTATACGAGCTTCCTAAGAATTCATTACTTTCATAATTATTTTCCTTTACTTTACAGATTATCGGAAGCTCAATCGGTTGAAAGTTCGTCAGAGATCTATCACACTATCTGTTGGACAATTTAGTAGTTGTTGAGTATTTTGGATAAGGTTTATAATGGCATGTATAGGATGATTTCTAATGGTACTGTAGTGCGTGTGTTAATGATGTTTAGGTATGTGTAAGCTTTGGAAAGCCATATTGGTTTGGTACACCTTGGTACCTTATCAAGTTATGTGATATTGATTACTTAAAGATACTTGTTGATATGATTCACTTGGCATGTTGATGATAGTTTGAAAATGGTTACTTGTGACATGTTTTAATTCATATTTGAACTAGGCTATTAAGTTTAAAAATGGATTGAAAATGATTTGGTATGTATACGTTATGTAAGTTAACTATGTTGGTACTTTTGATGCTTTGTTAGTTTGTGTCATTGTGACTATATCATGTTGCATGTTTTGAATAGTTCAAATGGCATGTTTCGTGATAGAAGTGTTACTGGTCATAATTGTAGCATGTTTGATTAGAGGTTGAATTATGTTTGAAGATAGAAATGTGAATAAATATGCATGTGTAGGTAAGCTTTTATGTTGCTTATGAGGTGCCTTGAAATGGCATATTGGTTGATTGTTTTGAGGCTATTGAATTGGTCATTATATGCATGTTTAGGTAAGTGTTTTATGTCTTGATTATGTACAAAAAATGCCTTTAGGTGTATGCATGGTTTGGTGTTGGAAATGGCTTGATTTTGGGCAAATTCATGTCCACACGGCCAGAGACACGGGCGTGTGACTCAACTGTGTGTCCCCTGTAGGTTTTATTGTATACAAGTCAGGCAATTACACGGTCTAAAACACGGCCTAGCACATGAGCATGTGGGGCTATTTTCAATGTTACACGGCTTGAGACACAGGGTGTTACTCAACCATGTAACACCACTTACCCATATCTTACGCTGGAACTGGGCACGAGGCATTACCGAACTTAGCTCACTTGGTCATACAACTTTAGTCTATAAAATTTCATTCCAACTTAAAATATCTCTTTCACCACCAAAACATTCTCATTAAGGACCTACGAGGCCTTAAACATGCATACGGTAGGTTTTGGAACCCAACCAGAAACTTTTGTGCACTTAAATTTTTTTACCTAAACAGGGGCCACGCGCCCGTGTGGGCAGGCCGTGTGGTCACACACACCTATGTCTCTAACCCGCGTGGGATTTATTTTCATTTCGAACCTATAGAGGTTTTCACATGGCTGGACACACGCCTGTGTGCTCCACACGGCCTAGACACGCCCGTGTCCTTGCCTGTGTGTAAAAACCTGGGTATTCTATTTGTGGCATCAGCAGCCTCATATGGGACACACGACCTAGGCACACGCCCGTGTCGCTAGCCCGTGGTCGACACTGACTTGCAACACTAATATGCAGGGGGCACACGGTCTGATCACACAACCATGGGACTGACCGTGTGTCACACACGGCCGAGACAGACGGCCGTGTGCCTACACGTGTGGACAAGAACAAGGCTATTTGCCAAGCTCTTTTCACCACCCTAGTTCACACAACATAATTCCATTCAACAAATCACTAAGCAACTCAGATTTGCAACATACACTTCCATAAATAACTTCATTGATCGTTGTTTTAGGCGATGTCAAAGTCTTAAAATTTATATAAAGAATGATCGAACCTGGAAACTAACTATGACAACGATTTGAGGCAAGCGCACCTATTGAACAGTAGTATAGTTAAGGCAAGACCAGAATGTCAAACCCAAAGGAACCAAAAGTACTAATACTAACTCTTTTTTTATTATTTAGCCTAAGAATTAAGTGAATTTTTATCTAATCTAAAATTAACTATCTACTAAACTAAACTAAAGACTCTAAGATAAATAAGAATGAAATTGGGAAAATAACTTTGAGGAAAAACCAATTGATTAAGAAGACACCCAAGGAAGAATCCACCTAGACTTCACTTGTTATCTAACTCTGAACCAGACGATTTATTCATTTGACTTGATCCATAAGATTCCCTAAGTTATATTAATCCCTCTCTCGAGGCTACTAACGTCTAACCTTAGGTTCATTAATTGAAATCTCTTTCTAATTAAAACCCCTAGAATTGCATTAACTCAATCTATGGACTCCCATATTAGGTTTCACCCTAATCCGGCAAAATCTCGTCACCCTATCGCTAGGCGTTCGATTAATTCCACTTAATTATGCTAGATATACTCTTAGGCAGGGACTTTTGCTCCTCCACCTAAGCACATCATACTTGAATTAATATCCCGGAAATATCAACATAAGATTTAAGAACACATAATTAAGAACAAGTCAAATATTTATCATATAGTTCAGCAAACAATAACAAGATTCATCTTAGGTTTCATCCCCCTCAGGCATCTAAGGGTTTAGTTCATAATAATAAAAGAAAACAACTAAGAAGAAAAGATAAAACAAACATAAGAAATCACTAAAACCCCCTGAAGGAATTGAAGGAGAGATCCTCCGTCTTGAGTATAATTCCTGCTTCTTGAGATGAATCAACTAGCTACCTTCGAGTAAATCCCCACAAATCTGCCCTCTTTGGCCTAGCTGGATGCCCATTGACTAAAGCCTTAGGTTCCTCCCTTTTAGGTCATACTTAGGGTGTTTATATAGGCTTCAGAATATGTTTCTTTGCCCCTAAGTATCCTAATCCGAGTGAAACTCTACTTTCTCACGGCAGGGACACGCCCATGGTAGACGCCCGTGTAAGTCGTGGCTAGGCCATGTTCGAAGTTGTTGAATGAGGCACGACCATGTGGTCTTGGGCCCAGGCCGTGTGGATTTTGTGATATGGCCCATTTACGCCGTTTTGGGCCCATTTTCCATTCTTTTCGTCATCCGATGCTCTTCTGAGTATAAAACATGAAAACAAAGGATTAAGAGCCCCAAATTACATGATTCAAGGCTTAAATCATCCAAAAGCATGCTAAATGTGGGCTTAAAATATGTTACTTTTACAGTTTATCAAATACCCCCACACTTAAGCTTTTGCTTGTCCTCAAGCAAAATTCTCAACTTACATTTAAAATGAACTTCCTTGATTCATAATATTCATCAATAATGTTTCATCATAATTCAAAGATAATTCACACATGGATAATTCAACTCAAAGAGTCCAAAAGATTCAAACACTCAAAGTCATACATTTGTAGCACAAAAAATAGATTCAAAATCAACAAGAGTTGTCATCCTCACTAAAGATTCACTCAAACCACTCAAAGTGTTTTAAGGTTCAAAATTAAGCACTCAAAAGTCAAACATCAAGAGTTAATCCCATAGGCTTGCATGAAAATCAAATCTCCATCACTTTAATATGAGATGATACACAAATCAAAAGGTCTTTACAGGGTTGTAACGGGGCTTAGGTTAAGGGTATGGATATAGGCTGAATTAAAAAGTTAGAATCGAGATTGACTTGACAATTTACCTAACTAGAATAATAAACTAATCCTAAATAATTACCTGAATTGAAAACTAATAATACGAGCTTTTTCTTTAAGATTTGGAATTTTTCGTATAAGCTCAATTAGATAAAATAAATACTGAATATACTTCTCTCTTTTTTTTTTCTTTTTTTAAGAACAAGTCAAATGATGGATTTACTACTGAAATAAAATAATTAGGCAACAATTCAAATCAAATCTCGATATAAGGGTAGTAAAAAAGAATGGTGATAACAAATACAAAGGGTTTTGCGGGAATATTAGTGGGTAAGTCAATGAAAAGGGTTGTTAGGATCAACGGGGTTCACTAGGGGTTAATTATGAAGGTAGGCTTTTTAGTGGAGTCAGTGGGTTAAATCCTAAGTGCCTTTATCATCTCTGTATATCAAATCAAAGGTGTGGTCTCGACATGTATAATCGAAGCAAGTTCTAGAATAACAGATCAATGTTGACACACTCATAATCAATAAGGTGAGCAAGAAAAAGAATATATGCTCTATAAGGCTCAAAATCTCACATAAAATTATGGGGTTTTGATGTCTACCTTTTAAATTTCAAACTTCAAAGTAATATTCAAATTCAGGTAGACAACCTAAAAAATTTTTAATTTTGAAAAATAGACTTATCATGCTTGATTCTCTAGTATCCTTCAAATTTAATCATCAATGCACAATTATCAATGACTTAATCCAAAACACATCAATAAAAATCATAAACCAAAGGAAATTTTCATTCAAATCATAATATGAGAAACTTACTTTAGAACAAGGCATAATCCAGGGATTTTCAAATAATACTATAGTTGACCCCCCCACACTTAAGATGTACATTGCCCTCAATGTACAAAGATAGATAATAGCATATAGTAAGAAAATCAAAAGAGAGGGAGAGAAGTGAAACTTCCTGAATTTGGGATGAAATCCTTGGAGGATGTTCCATGACGAATGTGATGACTGGGTATACGTGATGTTTTCATTCCTTGAGTGGTATATTTAATCTATTTATTCTGTGAAGTCATCAATAGGATTTTAGGGGATAGATGTTGTTATGGCGATTTGTTGTCGGATAGCCAGTGATAAAGTGAGATCAATAGTATTAATTAAACGTTCAAGTTCTTAAATAGTTAACTAAAATAGAAGCGAAATATAAATGAAAATAAAAGTAGAAATGAAAGTAAAAATAAAGATAATAAAAATAAAAAGATAAGAACTCAGATGTCCTTTGCGTCAGCTGGGTCGGGCGGTGGTGGCGGCGATGAGATGTGAAGGTGTTGACATATCTGTTGGAGGGTGGTGTCAATATGGTCAAAGCGTTGGAAGCATTGCTGCTCAAATCGTGTTAGGCATTCAGATATGTCTGGAATAGATGCTGTCGCATGGGATGGACGATGGCTCGGTGGTGGTGCTTCCTGTGTTGGGGGGACATCATCAGTAATGTCTCCAGGGTCCTCCTCGTCGGTAGTGGGTGCTAACCGATATTGGGGGGACCTGTCCCACGTTGACGTCAAATCATCCTCATGTGTAACATTGTCTGGATGCTCTGTGGGGTAATATGACCTATCAGTGTAAGGGAGGAGGTTTAAGCATCGGTGTTGAGGAGACCGAAATATTGAGCCAAGCGTGTGATGTAGGGCCCTATAGAGATGACTCCTCTCCTGTGCTGTTCCGTCTGATGTTGAATGGCGCAAGCTAAGAAATAAGCCAAGTCAAAAACGTACCCGTTTGCCATGCACCGTAGGAAATAGGCATCGTGAGTGTTGACGACGCTGGTGCTCTCTCGCCGACCTATCAGTGTATGAGCTAAAAGCGCGTGTACGTACCTCAGGGATGGGGCAAGGGCCGTCGCTTTGGAGTGGCTAGGGTCATAATCATTGTTGTTGGGACCTATGTTGTACCAACATCTTATGGGGGTTTTGTGGATATGGCGAGAAAGCTCCGAGAGATCATGTTCCTCCATGAATTCGTCAGTATAAAGTCCCAATGTGGTCCTGAATTGTGGTACATTTAGTTCTTGTATAATACCTCTGGGTCAGAATTGGATCGTACCGGGGTCATCGTGTTGTGACATCACTGTCTGAAGATGAAATGTTGAACAGAGCTCCAGAGTGAGCTCTAAGTAGGAAGGCTCGATGATGCTTAAAAACTGGTTCCAAGGGTCGATAGTTAGTAGAGCCCGTACATCGTCGGCTAGTTGGACCTGTTCCAAGGTGGCCCAATTAATACATCTCCCTGTTCCGAGTGGTCGCGCCTAAAATATCTTGTAACGATCCTCTTGAATACCTGGAGGAAAACGTAAGAATGGGTGATGCACTTCCGTGGTTGCGCTGGCTGATGAGGAACCGGGTCCTTTTCATTTTTTGGAACATGGGACTGCGGTTTTCTTGCCTCGGAATGATGACATTATGGGCCTCAAATTAATCGATAATCAATGATTCAAGTATATTTCCAGCCAAAACATATATTTCCAGCCAAAGGCTAAACTCATAATAAGTTAAGTTAATCATGTTTAGCAGGAGCAAGAATTTGACAAATAAGTATTCTATCTAATTCTAAGCATTATTTAAACGAGGATTCAATGACTACATCAAAATAATAAGACTAATCTAATATTAAACTTAATTAAATAGATAAAATTCTTAAGTATAAAATAGTTAAATAGAGGTAAATGTGACAATGAGATGTGATCAGTGGTGGTAACGGTGTGATTTGGCGGAGCACGAGCGTGTAGGAGCGAGCCACGGGTGTGTGCTGCAATTATTTGGGGAACATGGCGGTGGAAAACCTTTGGGGCGAGCGTGTACTCCGTGGGCACGGGCGTGTACTGGTTTTTTGGTGTGAATGTGAAAGAAAGTGGAAGATTTGGGATGGTGGAAGGTAATGGTGGGGGCTTCTTTGATGGTGGCCGGAGTGGGAAAAGGAATTTTTTAGGGGAATGGCTAGGGTTGGGGTTTTAGGAAGAAATTTTGGGGAAAACGGTGGTGATGTTCTTTAAATAGGAAGGGGGCACGGGCAGGTGCCACGCCCGTGTGTCTTTTATTTAGCCCGTGTTTTTCATGTTTTTTAAATTTGGGCGCGTTTAAGATGTTGCCCACGCCTGTGCTCCTAGGCCGTGTACTATTATGTTCGCTTCTCCCACGCCCGTGCTAAGGTTGCATCGCACGGCCGTGGTCATATTATCGCAGCTAGTGTAAAAATTTTCTTCTTCATTTCGCGCGTCTACCTGCACGCTCGTTTTTCATCCCATGGTGTCCACACGGTCACGGGCACGCCCGTGTGCAAGGCCGTGTGGTAGGGAAACCTGCACTTCATAATATTGGTTAGTTTTAGGGTTAGATGCTAAAAATTACAAATATAATGTTAGTGAAGTCAGTGCTCGGGTTGCCTCCCGTGAACCGCTCGTTTTAAGTCTTAAGCTAGACTCACCCTGTTTTCATTTCTAAAAGAAGGTTCACGGAGCTGAAGCTCCTCTCTCAATTACTTGAAATCTTCACCATTATAAAGTTTCAGTCGATGGCCATTTACCTTGAATGTTCCTTGAGTTGGATGGGTTACCTCGACTGTGCTGTAGGAAAAATAGTTTTGATCACGAATGGGCCTGACCACCTTGATTTCAGCTTTCCAGGAAATAGTTTGAGTCTTGAATTATATAGTAGAACCAAGTCTCCTACTTTGAGTTGCTTTGATTTTTTTTTAAACAAGCATCATGGCGTTGTTTTGTTGCCTCCTTATATAGTCGTGAGTTCTCGTAGGCCTCAGCTCGCCATTCATCTAATTCGTTCAACTGCACCATTCTCTTCTCACCTGCGGTTCTAAGATTGTAATTCAAGAATTTTATAGCCCAGTATGCTTTGTGCTCTAACTCAAATGGTAGATGACAACTTTTTCCGTACACAAGTTTGTACGGGGATGTTCCTAAAGGGGTTTTAAATGATGTTCTATAGGCCCATAAAGCATCATCTACTTTTATTGCCCAATCTTTCCTATTTGATTCAACTGTTTTCTCTAGGATTCGCTTAAGCTCTCGATTTTCCACCTCCACTTGCCCACTGGTTTGAAGATGATAAGGGGTAGCTGTTCTGTGGTGTACTCCATATTTTTTTAAGACTTTATCAAATTGAGTATTGCAAAAGTGAGTACCCCTATCACTTATAATTGCTCTGGGTGTTCCAAAATGAGAGAAGAGTTTCTTTAGAAACTTTACTATAGCTCTAGCATCGTTAGTAGGTAAAGCTTGGGCTTCCACCCATTTTGACATGTAATCTACTGCTACTAAGATGTATTTATTTCCGAATGAACTAGGAAACAAACCCATAAAGTTAATACTCCATACGTCAAATATTTCACATGATAACATATATGTTTGAGGCATTTCATCGTGTTTAGAAATATTACTTGTTCTTTAGCATTTATCACACGAAGCGGCATACCTGTTGGCATCTTTAAAAGAATTGGCCAATAAAATCCTGATTCGAGCGTTTTGTGTGCTGTCTTAATCCCGCTGTAATGTCCTCCTGAAGGTCTTGAATGGTAATGTTCTAGGATTTTACTTGCTTCCGCCTTTGTAACACATCTCTGAATTACTTGATCTGCACATATGCGGAAAAGAAAGGGATCCTCCTAAAAATAGCTTTTCGCATCAGTAAAGAATCGCTTCTTTTGATGATGTGTTAACCTTTTTGGTAGGATGTTGGCAGCTAAATAAATCACAATATTTGTAAACCACGGTACCTCGGAGTTGGTTATAGAAAAGAGTTGTTCCTTAGGGAACAAGTCGTTTATCTTACTCTCGTCGAGCTTTTCGATATGTAGGTTTTCAAGCCTGGAGAGGTGATCTACTGCAAGATTTTCAGCTCCCTTCTTATCCTGAATTTCCAAATCAAATTCTTGTAAGAGTAAGATCCATCGTATGAGTCGAGGTTTTGCATCAGATTCAGTTAAAAGATAACAAAGAGCTGAATGATCAGTGTAAATGACAACTTTAGATAATATCAAATACTGTTTAAATTTGTCAAATGTAAAAACTACAGCGTGGTGTAGTTTTCTTGTGCGGGCGTCAATGTTCTACTAGCATAATAAATTGGCTGAAAATGCTTGTCTCTTCGCTGTCCCAAAACTACACCTACTGCAAAATCACTCGCATCACACATTAGTTCAAAGGGTAAATTCCAATCAGGTGCAATTATAATCGGAGCATTTATTAGTTTATCTTTGAGGATATTAAATGCATCTAAACACTCCTGATCAAAATTGAAAGGAATATCTTTTTCTAGTAATTTTGTTATAGCTATTTTAGAGAAATCTTTAACGAATCTTCTATAAAATCCAGCATGTCCTAAAAAGCTTCTAATAGCCTTAACTGAACTAGGGGGAGGTAATTTTTCTATGGTTTCAATCTTTGCTTTATCTACCTCAATCCCTTTACTAGAAATCTTATGTCCTAACACAATCCCCTCTCTAACCATAAAGTGACATTTTTCCCAATTCAAGACAAGATTCGTTTCCTCACATCTTATTAGAACTCGGTCTAAATTTTTAAGGTAAAGGTGGAAAGAATTATCGGATACCGAGAAGTCGTCCATAAATACCTCCATAATGTCTTCCACAAGTTCATCAAAGATGGCCAGCATGCAATGCTGAAAAGTAGTAGGAGCATTACATAATCCAAAAGGCATTCTACGATAAGCAAACGTACCGTATGGACATGTAAATGTTGTCTTTTCTTGATCTTCAAGAGCTATTGGGATTTGGAAGTAGCCGGAGAGTCCGTCCAAGAAGCAGTAGTACATATGCCCAGATAATCTTTCTAACATCTGATCAATAAAGGGCAAAGGGAAGTGATCTTTTCTGGTGGCATCGTTCAGCTTCCTATAGTCAATACAAACTCTCCAACCTATAACTATTCTTGTAGGAATCAATTCATTCTTTTCGTTGGCTACAACAGTCATGCCTCTTTTCTTTGGAACTACCTACACAGGACTTACCCAAGTACTGTCAGAAATAGAATAAATTATTCCTGCATCTAGAAGTTTAATTACCTCAGCTTTGACAACTTCTTCCATATTGGGGTTCAAACGTCTCTGAGGCTACACACACGGTTTATACTCATCTTCCATTAAAATTTTGTGGGTACAGAATGATGGGCTTATTCCTTTAATGTCAGACATTTTCCACGCTATGAATATTTTATGTTTCCTTAGTACCCTTAGCAAAATCTTCTTTCTCCTTGGGTTCTAGTTCTGAAGAGATGATTACTGGTAGCGTAGAATTATCCCCGAGGAATGCATATTCTAAATGTTTTGGCAATTGTTTTAGTTCTAATTTGGGCGGCCCATCAATAGAGGATTTCTATTTTAGTTCGTCAATGATCTTAATGTCCTCTATTTTTGTCTGTCTAGAGGATGATGTATTAGGATTCACTTCATCGGTATCGTCATCTATTCCCTCATCTTGTGAAAGGCACAGTTCCATCGTGTCACTGTGCATGATTTCCTGCAAAGACTCTTGAAAAATATGATCAGTGGCATCAACAAAGTAACAAGAATCATCTTGTTCTTTAGAATATCGCATGGCATCATAAATTTGGAAAACAATTTCCTCATCGCCTACCCTTAGTGCAAGTTTACCATCACCAACATCAATGACAGCCCTAGCAGTAGCTAGTAAGGGTCGTCCCAAAATTAAAGGTACATCTACGTCCTCATTCATGTCAAGCACAACAAAATCAACAGGAAATATAAATTTATCTACTTTTACCAGAACATCTTCGATAATTCCCTAGGATACTTAATGAGATCGTGCACCTAATCAATACTAATCCTAGTGGGTTTTGGTTCCCTGAGACCAAGTTGCTTAAACATTCTATAAGGCATTAGACTAATACTAGCACCTAAATCAGCTAGTGCTTTCTCTATGTTCAATCTACCAATTAAACAGGGAATAGTGAAACTTCCTGGATCTTTCAATTTGGTTGGCAGCTTGTTTTGTATGATAGTTGAGCATTCTTCATTAAGTTCCACTATTAAAATTTTCTCGAACTTCCTCTTATTTGTTAGAAGCTCCTTTAAAAATTTTGCATATGTTGGCATCTGCGAAATAGCTTCAACAAAAGGTAAGTTAATATGTAGCTGTTTGAAAAGTTCAAGAAATTTACCATATTAGGTGTCTAAGCAGTCTTTCTTCAACTTCGCTAAATATGGGATCGTTGGTTTAATTTCCTCATGGGTCAGGGTTGCCTTTTCCTTATCGGTTTCATGTGGAATCTTTTTCTTTGTTTCGACTAACTCCCTTCCACTTCTTAGCGTCACTGCCTTTACCTGCTCTTTTTTCTCTAGGTAAGCTTTCTGATTGTATTTCAAAAACTATCTTAGTAAGTTGCCTAATTTGATCATTGAGCTCCATTGTCGATGCCTTAAGTTGATTTTTAAAGGTTGTTTCAGTATTCTACAAACGTGTTTCTGTGGCTGCCATGAATTTTGTCAACATCCCCTCGAGGTTTGGCTTCTTTTCCTGTGGGTAGGGCTGTTGTTGGAAGTTTTGGGATGGTTGTTGTCTTTGATTTCCTTGATCACCCCATGAGAAATTGGGGTGGTTCTTCCAACCTGGATTATAAGTATTACTATAAGGGTTATTGTTAGATCAGAAATTATTACCTATATAGTTTATTTGTTCGCTCTCCATGCCTTGTCTGTAAGGTGGGTACTCTGGATTCACTACTCATCCACTTGCGTCGCACTGCATAATTGGATGTGCCTGCGAAGAACCATATAAACCATCAAATTTTTTATGTAACAATCTACCTGATTTGATAGCGTGGTTACTGCGTCGAGGTTGAAAACTCAGGCTGCTTTGGCTGGCCTTGTCCTTGTAACTTACCACTGATAGTTATTCAATGACATCTCCTCTATAAACTCGTAGGCCACTTCAGGAGTTTTGTTGTTTAGGGTTCCATCAACGGCTGAATTGATTAGTTGCCTTGTTGAAGGGTTCATACCATTGTAAAAATTTTGGACATGTAGCCACAAAGGGAATCCGTGGTGTAGGCACCTCCTCAACAAATCTTTGTATCTCTCCCATGCATCGTAAAGTGTCTCTAAATCTATCTGCACAAAAGAAGATATATCATTCCTTAACTTGGCCATTTTGGCCGGTGGAAAATATTTTAATAAAAATTTTTCGATAATTTGATCCCATGTAGTGATTGACCCTCGTGGAAGTGAATGCTACCATTGTTTGGCTTTATTTCTCAAAGAAAAGGGAAATAACCAAAGACGGATGGCATCATCAGAAACACCATTTATTTTGAAGGTATCACAAAATTCTAGAAAATTTGCTAAGTGTGTGTTAGGATCCTCATTCTGCAAACCATCAAACTGAACAAACTGTTGTATCATCTATATAGTGTTAGGTTTCAGTTCAAAATTATTTGCAGCAATAGTAGGCCTAACAATACTTGACTCAGTTCCTGTTAAACTAGGTTTAGCATAATCATACATAGTGTGAGGAGCATGATTTTCAACCATCTCTGGAGGTAGAGGATGATTTTCAGCCATCTCTTCGGTGGTATTAATTTCGGCTTCTTGCTCATCTTCTATATAGTTTAAGCTTCGCCTTATTTCTCCGCGATTTCTGCGAACAGTATCTTCAATATCACTGTCATAAAGTAGGAGTCCTGTCGGGTTCCTACTAGTCATAAACTAGAGGTACCTGAAAGGGACAAAAGAAGGAAGAAAAATTTTAAAAAGTAGAAAAAAATAAATTGCAATAAAATAAATATAGTATGGCTCAAGTAATAAAAATTAAGCGTTCTTAATATTTCAGTTCCCCAGCAACGGCGCCAAAAACTTGATTGTTGTTTTATACGATGTCAAAGTCTTAAAATTTATATAAAGAATGATCGAACCTGGAAACTAACTATGACAACGATTTGAGGCAAGCGCACCTATCGAACAATAGTATAGTTAAGGCAAGATCGGAATGTCAAACCCAAAGGAACCAAAAGTACTAATACTAACTTTCTTTTTATTATTTAGCCTAAGAATTAAGTGGATTTTTATCTAATCTAAAATTAACTATCTACTAAACTAAACTAAAGACTCTAAGATAAATAAGAATGAAATTGGGAAAATAACTTTGAGGAAAAACCAATTGATTAATACGACACCCAATGAAGAATCCACCTAGACTTCACTTGTTATCTAACTCTGAACTAGACGATTTATTCATTTGACTTGATCCGTAAGATTCCCAAAGTTATATTAATCCCTCTCTCGAGGCGACTAACGTCTAACCCTAGGTTGATTAATTGAAATCTCTTTCTAATTAAAACCTCTAGAATTGCATTAACTCGATCTATGGACTCCCATATTAGGTTTCACCCTAATCCGGCAAAATCTCGTCACCCTATCTCTAGGCATGCGATCAATTCCGCTTAATTATGCTAGATCTACTCTTAGGCAGGGGCTTTTGCTCCTCCACCTAAGCACATCATACTTGAATTAATATCCCAGAAATATCAACACAAGAATTAAGAACATATAATTAAGAACAAGTCAAATATTTATCATATAGTTCAGCAAACGATAACAAGATTCATCTTAGGTTTCATCCTCCTCAGGTATCTGAGGGTTTAGTTCATAATAATAAAAGAAAACATCTCAGAAGAAAAGATAAAATAAAACATAAGAAATCCCTAAAACTCCCTGAAGGAATTGAAAGAGAGATCCTCCGTCTTGAGTATAATTCCGACTTCTTGAGATGAATCAACTAGCTATCTTCGAGTAAATCCCCACAAATCTGCCCTCTTTGGCCTAGCTGGACGCCCCTTGACTAAAGCCTTAGGTTCCCTCCTTTTAGGTCATCCTTAGGGTGTTTATATAAGCTTCGGAATGTGTTTCTTTGCCCCTAAGTATCCTAATCCGAGTGAAACTCTTCTTTCTCACGGCAGGGACATGCCCATGGCACACGCCCGTGTAAGTCGTGGCCAGGCCATGTTCAAAGTTGTTTAATGAGGCACGGCCGTGTGATCTTGGGCCCAGGCCGTGTGGATTTCGTGATATGGCCCATTTACTTCGTTTTGGGCCCATTTTCCATTCTTTTTGTCATCCGGTGCTCTTCTGAGTATAAAACATGAAAATAAAGGATTAAGAGCACCAAATTACATAATTCAAGGCATAAATCATCCAGAAGCATGCTAAATGTGGGCTTAAAATATGTAACTTTTACGGTTTATCATTCATCTTTTCATAAATTAGTAATAATGAGCCATCAATTATGGCTATATACAAAAGAGTTCATCTTTAAAGAAGCCAACACACTCTTGGCCAAAATAACAAAACAATTCACCTAGTCTAGCCCTTATACATGCCATACTCAAAATACTAAGTCTGGATATACTGAGATGAGCTGATAGTGTGAGTGATCTTCCAATTATCTTCGTATCTCGACCCGGCTCTTTGACACTATAAAACATGGGAAAAGAAAGGGAGTAAGCTTTAAGCTTAGTAAGTTTACATGTAAACAATAAACATCATAATATATGCTAATCAATAAATAGCATCACATACTAAGCAAGAACAATCCACATTCCATGGTCATGCTTACTCATTTCATCTCTTACCACATTCCAAGCATATCACAAGCTGAATGCTCACATTATTTAACATACATCCCTGCACTTATCACCACATGATCACATGAAACAACACTTAACAATTTCACAATAAGCCATTCTTAGTAATACCAAACACTCGGTGGTTTCGCACTTAGCCCACCATTAATCTTTAACAGGGTGGTATTGCACATAGCCCACCATCGAGAATATTTACGGTGGTATTGTACATAGCCCAACCCACCATTAATCTTTAACAAGGTGGTATCGCACATAGCCCACCATTGAGAATGTTTACGGTGGTATCGTACATAGCCCACCAAATGATATTATAAACGATGGTATCACACACAGCCCATCGTGAATAAGTAATAAGGTGGTATCGTACATAGCCCACCAACAAGAATTATTAAGGTACTATCGCACACAGCCCACCATTAATTACTACGGGTAATATTCCACACTTACATATCTATTTCAACGTTCATACGGAAATTATTAATTATTTACCAAATCCAATCCACTTGAATCATATATTTTCTCAATCATACAATGCACCAATAAGTAACAATATGTGTATTTAAGGTGCATCGTTTACACATAAACTTACCTCGGTGCAAAATGTGTTAAGTTGCGGTTTAATCCGTAACCTTGCCTTTTTCCCGGTCAAGGTTAATTCTGCGCTCTTCTTGATTTGCAAGGAGATAGCTTGGCTGAAAGTTTGAACTCCAAAAACCTCTATTTTCTCTTCAATTTTCGGTGGAAGAAGAAGGGTGAATAGTGAAAGATGATATATTTTCTTTATATCTTATTTTATTCATCTTTTCATCACCTAATTTCACCAAATTTTGACAAAAAATTTAATGCCCTTGTCTCCTTCTCTATGGCCGGCCAACACACCTATAATGGCCTAATTGCACTTTAAGGACCTCCAATTTAATATTCTATGGCTATTAGACACCTCTACCTTGAAAAATAGAACTTTCGCACTTTATTCTATTTAGTCCTTTTTCACAATTAAGCATGAAATCATTAAAATTAAAGCACCAAAATTTTCATATAGCCATATATTAATTCCATAACACATAAAATAATATCAAAATAATTTTCCTCAACCTCAAATTAGCGGTCTCAAAACCACTGTTCCGACTAGCCCCGAAATCAGGCTGTTACAAGCCATGTGTCCCCTATAGGTTTTATTGCATACAAGTTAGGCAATTACATGATCTAAAACACGGCCTGGCACACGGGCATATGGGATTATTTCCAATGTTACACAGTTTGAGACACGGGCGTGTGTCTCAGCCGTGTGAAGCACACGGCCTGGCCACATGGGCATGTGGGGCTATTTCAAACGTTACACAGCTTGAGACACGGGCATGTGTCTCAGCCGTATGAGGCACACGGCCTGGCCACATGGCCGTGTGACTTTTGTTTTGTAAATTTTGTAACTTTTTTCTAAACATTCCAAATTGTTTCCAATTTAGTCCTGAATCGCTTCTAAAGTAATTTTAGGGCCTCGAGGGCTCGATTAAGGGACAATATGTTCGTGAATGATTTTTTTATAATGTGTTTATGATAATGTATGAAATGGATGTTTAAATGTTTCGTTTGTACGATAATACTCAGTAACCCTATTTTGATGACGGATACAGGTTAAGGGTGTTACCAAAAATGGTCTTAAATGTGGTTTAAAGGGATTAGGCACAATTCGAGAAGTCCAACACAACTCGACAAGGTAATTTTGGAGACTTCCAGGCCGTGTCGTGACACAAAGCTTCGAAGCTCAAGAAGTTGAAAATTCCAAGGCGCATCGTGACACATACCCCTCTGTGTTGTGAAAAGAAACTTCAAAGCAAAAAAATTGAAAAATAAATGAGTTCTGTCGTGACACACATACCCTGTGTCACGACACGATATCGGGTTTTGTACTTTTCTAGCCCGTTTTTCTGCACGGCCCATCTATTTCCTTTAAATAGAACCCGCTTATTAGCCATAACCTCACCTTAGATCAGTTCCTAATCAGCCACCAAGCTATCCCTAAGCTGCCGCAACCCCCAAACCGCTCCACTCCAATCCCATTTCTTCTTCATTCACTGCTTTACTTGCTACTGTTATTCATCCTATCTTGTATTCATTGCTTTTCTTTTGCAGATACCAGGTGCCACAATTGGATCGTCGAGCAACCTGACACGCGCAAAGTTTTCAACTAAGAGGTTAGACGTTCCGACTTAGTTTTCTGCCATGGATTGTGTTTAGGTAGTTTGCTGTTTTGTTAGTTTCATTAGGATTGTTTCATGGCACCCCAAAAAGATCAAAGAGCTAATATCAAGGCACTGATGGTTATCGCTGCCAACTGTTTCCAAAACCTAAAAGTGGAGCGGTATTATTTACAGATGAATGGGCTTACATTTATCCAGGAATGGGGTTCAATCCCTCATTGACTGAATATGACCCAATATGTGAATTGGTGGATTTCCACCACTGGTGGAATTTCTGCTCGACCCCAAACGAACTGACAGACAACTCAGTAGTCTATGAGTTTTATGCCTCTTTGAAAGGTCAAAAAATCCCTAAACTATCGAGTACAATACACACCACTTCAAAGTTTGGGGTAAAGAAGTGCTAGTCACGCCCTGAGAAATATGTAAATTTTATGATGCTCTTTTCTATGTTTTCGATTTTTTAGAGTCGCTTGATTTATATGTGTATAGGGGCATAGATATGGATGCGATATTAAAATATCTGACACAGGGGCGAGGCGAGTGGACTCGCTAAGCTAGTACTAATATACCTGTCAAATTTAATCAGGCCATTTTGTTTCCGATAGCCAAAATGTTGATGCAATCTATTTGGACCTGCATTTCCCCAACACAAAATGTTTTTCACATCACCGCTTTTTGAGCGATTTTGCTTGATGCTAAACTGCACAAAAAATAGGTTTGCGTGGGACATTGGATTTATCAGTCGATGTTCATGTGCATTAGTGGCCAGAAGAAAGGAATGTATTTCCTGCATCTCGTGACAGCCGTGTACAAACAAGCAAAGGTTCCATGTCGTCAATGGAGTAATTCATGAAGTCGTCAAGGAGCATTCTTGGTAATACAATATATGCTCAGTTTGTCGACCTTCAGTGAAAACAAGTGCAGGAGTGGAGCCAACGACGCAAACAAAAGATGGATGTCTTGCCATTTATGGCAAGAAAAAGCAAAACCAATGCGCCCTAGTTAACGAGTTTGACGGGCTTATCGGATATGGAATGGGCAATCCGATGGATGCAAGAGATGTCTCATGTGGGCATCGACTCTGCACAGAGGCACAGCATGCGAGTGCCTAATCTGCCTCCTAATAAATATATACCCTTTCCATATCCTGATGAGTTCAAATGAGAGGACAAGGAACAAGAAGAAGACGATGACGAAAACATGGAGGAAAAGGAAGACCCATTCCCAAAGCTACAGTGTTAACTAACTTAAGTAACTATAAGAACAAGAAGAACAAGAAGAAAAATGCAAAAACATAAACACTACAACTGTGGAGGAAGATGAAAATAGAACACCTTAGAAAAGTGCAGAGAAAACTAAAGGAAAACCTAAGAGAAACTATTTAAAACTAAACCTATGTGTGTCTTCTCTCTCTTCAGCCAAATTTTGTTGTTTTTAGCAGCAATTTTTTGAACCCTAAAATACCCTTGTACGGGCCTTCAATGATTGGTTTTTCGGTGGGACAAAAACTACCCTTGCATAATTTTTTGTCCCCTCACGATGTTGGTATCACAATACCGTTAACATACTTAACTGGAGGTGCTTATTGGGCAGGTGTGTATCACGATACCCAAAGTGGGTATCGTGATACCATTGTAGGTGGTCTTCATTTTTGGTGCTTGTTGAGGGTATCACGATTCCGAGGGTAGGATATCGTAATACCCTCTCCTTTGATGATGTTCTCGTTTGATTCTGACCTTCAACGTGTCCCTACAAAACTCAATCACATGTTAGGGCCTCCAATGGCACAATTGGCTAATTTGGGTCTCAAAATAAGTAAAAGGAGACATTTACACTTATTAAATAAAAATTTAAAACTACAAAAAAATATAGAAAAGACACCAATTTGCTCGAAAACAAGCTCCGCAAGTATAACGGGAAAGCTTAATTTGCCATGTCAAATTATGACAAATCACTTATACACATGTCCATTTTATGTAATGGTCCCATATGGAGGGAAGTCATGTTTCTATTTATTCGTAATCTCTTGTATTGTAAATCTCATGTTTTTAGCATGAGGACAACTCTATTAACAATTTGTAGGAAATAGCCGATTAATCTCATTATTGGTCATGATGACATTATTTACATTTTCACATTAATAAAACAATTCATACTTATCGAAATAAACATATTAATATTTTCATAGCAACCAAAGTTCCATAGCACCTCATGGAACTAATATGTCATCTCAGTTTCAAGTATATAGCACAACTTAATAAGAATTAACCTTATCATTTTTAGGTCATGTAATTAACATATATTCATTATATAATTATTCAAATATTTATCACATAAATATTATCAAATTCATAAAATTTAATACAAGATAAGTAAGTGCATCTAAGGGACTTTTCTTTGGATGCTTTAACATACATAATCAAGCCTCCAAAAACTTGATTCCATCATCAACTAAGCTTGAAAACCCCAATTCCAATATTTCATCATTTTCCATACACATAAAAAATATCCAAAATTAATATCAAAACTAAGCTTTCTCATAATTATCAAATTCAAATATTATGCTAGGAGAGAAAGAGAGAAATTTCAATTACTTACCATTTTGAAGCTTTCTCTCACTAGCTTCAATTTCTCACACCAAAACCCATGTAACCTTAGGCTAAAAGCTGAAGGAATAATGGTAGAAATGAGAGTAGTAAATAGTTTTCCAAAAGATTTTTACTAAAACCTCAAAATAGGTTGCGTCATTTTTAAAAAAAAAAAAACTAAGGAAAATGGAAGAGGCGTGTGGAGAACCCCCATGATACAAGGTTGACTGATTGCTCAAGGTTGATGGGGTGAGGTAGCGGGTTGAGCCAAAAGCCCATGTCCAACACCCAAACCCAAATTTAAAAACATTTATGGTCCAGTTCTTTATTTCATGGCAAAAGGTCCAAGCTTATTTCAATTATCTAATATTTCATTCATATAACATTTCTAATGTTAAATTATTGGAAAAAGACTAAAATTACTATTTTGGAAAATGGGTAAAATAGTAATTTGTCATTTTCCTCACTTTGCACAATTTCTTCACAATAATAGACAATTATCAACTCCAAATCTCATAAATCACTTATAAACATTAATATAAACCTTTGGGGAGTGAAAATTACATAATTTCCCTTTTCTTGATAAAATTGAAAAATTTATAATTTAGTCCTTATACTTTTCAATCCTTTCAATTTGGTCCCAAAAGTGATCTTCATCATACTAATACATATTCAAACTGATTCTTAATTCAGTTCACCACTAATAACTCCCTTTCCCCATTTTGGTCATATTTGCACTTTAGTCTTTAAACTTTTCAAAATTTTCAATTTAATTCTTTTGTCACGTTTTCACCTCTAAAGTTTATTTCATAAATTTCCGTCTCAATTGTCAACTTTTCTTTCATAGGATTCCTTTATCTAACTCATTTTTCATGTTTTCTCACCAATTTATTGTATTTGATACCGATAGTGCCACATGTTTAATTAGAAATTTTAGGGTGTTACACCAATAACTTAAGGAGACATTTGTAGAAAAATTCTTGGCTCTAGGTGAAACGATCATTTGACCCTTGAAATGCATTCTTGTAACACTCAAAACCCAACCCTTAAGGAGGACCCGAGAATATCGTGTCACTAACATAAAATTAATACTTTTAAAACCATATTTGGCGTAAACCAACTTATACTACATTTTAATTTAATATAGAATGTAAATAGTTTATCATTCAAGGTTAGATAAACTGGTACACTTTAAGAACCATAAAGACTTCAATGAAATTTCATGGAAATCATAGTTTCATGAACACAAGTTTAAATACAAAATTCATTCTTCAAAATGTAAGCACCTTGACACCACCCCTATGCCATGCATAATACACAATACTAAAAGTCTCACAACAATGATTTTCATCTAGCGTAGTCTTCAGAAATTATTTTAGTTCGTCAACAAGCTTGAGAAGGAAAGGTAACTAAGTAAGTTTCAAAGAACTTAGTAAGTTTCAGAAGTAGACATTACATTGGTTATACATGATTTAAACAAAACCTTTCCAACTCAACACAGATACACAGTTCACCAGTTGGCTGGTACCAATCACAGACAGACAATACGCCAAATACTATTCTCTTTGGCATATATATCATGCCCATGTGACCATACAGACAACCTTCTTCATGTTAGCCACGTACCCCAGTTCATAGTCAAGCCATATCATTCATTCCAATCATATTTCTTTGTCATGATTTGCCAATCTAGTTTGCAACATAATTTCTACCCTACCAGAGGTTACACAACCATTTTCATATATCGTGATCTACCAGTTCAATGATTATTCCATTGAAGGAAATGCCATGAATTCATTTCCATTTTTTAGTTTATATTATCCTTGTCAGAAGCAAATGGTTGTAGCTTAAACACGAAGGAAGGTTCTCACACCTTTAACATAGACAAGCCAAACTATACTAACAACTACGAACAACCACCGCTCATGTACATACATTTCATCTTTACAAAATATGAATACTTACCTTAAACAAAAATAAACAAGGCATTACACACACATGGAAGTAAGAAGGAACTCACCAGAAAACACTGTTAGTCTAAATAGCAAGACCTTTGCCCTTATCACGAGAACCATCTAAAGTGTCTTAAGTAGGTGCTAAAACAACGAAGGAGTTGGCTGAGTATAACAAATCCAAATTTTCAAGAAGGTTTCTGGTCTAAGGTTTTCTAAGAGAAAGTGCAGAAAAAATTTGAAAGGAAGAATGGGTGCAAAGAAAAACGTAAAACTTGCCCAAGAAGCCAATACTAACTTTAAAAAACTAAACATAGAAGCTAGGTTAAGTGGATAAGTCAAAATATCCCACTAAACTCCTCGATTCATGTGACTAAGAACTTTTTCTCACATCATAAATGTGAGTCTTATTGACTACAGTAACTTAGTTTTATTCTGACTGATTCTCATCAGACCAACTAAATTATCCAACCAGAGTAATAAAATAATAAATGGTCCTTTCAAACTAATGACTTAACCCAAACGTCTAGCAACTGGGGTAGCGTGTTCTCTACAGAGGAGTTTGCCCAACCAACAAGCTCGCCAGACATAAACTTCGCCCATAGGTGCAATCACAGACTTACATATCTAGTCGCAATTACTACCTCACTCACTCAAAATTTACTCTTCATACCATACTTTGATAAACATTAACCAACACTGGGACTTCGCTGGGCGAGATGTTACAATTTTTGTGTTATGACACACCAATACGTCTAGCTGGCCATCATTATTGCAATTAGGCCCACGTGTCACTTAACAACTGTCAATGTGTCGTGACACACCATCTACAACTACCACAATTTGATTCAAGTGCATCTATTTCTTCTTCATCTTCGATCATTCCTACAAGATAAACACTGAATAAGTCTATAGATCGAGAGATATTATAAATGTTTCATAATTTAACAAAAAAAAAAACTAACTAAAAACATTGAAAATAAGAAAAAAATGTCTAAAAACTAGACACTATTGGAAACTAAACTAAAAAGGCTAAACACATAAATTTACCTAAGCATAATGTCAAATTAAGACTAAAAAGATGCTTAAAATTATGTGTTCTTAGAGGGTGATCAATAATCAAAATCAAATAAAAATAAATTTCACTTTTTTTTTTCTTTTTGAGATTTTTAACTCAAACAAAATCCAAAGTTTTCGAGATCTTTTTCCAATTAAGTGCTTTTTATTTATTTATTTGCAATTTGCTATCAATACCAAAGGATATAGACTGAAATTGTATATTTTATGAAAATAAAAAATGATAATTATAATTTACAAGTTATAAATTAAAACAAATAAATATTTTTTGGTTATAGATATTAATTTTATTAAGCTATTTTTAAAAAAATACTTATTTTATGTTAGGATCACTTCGGATTAATTGTAATCGTATTGTCCAAATCATTCCGTGTTTAGATTAACCGTGTACTGGATAAGTCAATTCAAGCTGCTGAATTTTTTATAGTGAAATCAAATTTAAATTAATTGGGTCAAAAATGGTAGTTACAGAACCTGAAGAAGGTTTGCAAATCTTGACCACCCAGTCTGTCGTGGGTGAAAAAACAGAGAAAGGTAGCGTGTGACGTGAATCTTTTTCCCTATCTAGTACTGGTAGTATATGAACATATTTAATAAAGAAAAATGAAGCGCATAAAATCATTTTCTTTTATGGATCTTCCTGCTTCCTTATAACATTCTAAAACATACCATTATGGCAACTGGGAACCCAAAGATGGAATTTTACATCCCAACCCCATTGCCCAAGTGATTTAATGACATGTTTTGTGAACATGGCTTGACTACATTGACCTAACCAAAATAATGGGCTTAAATGACATTTAAGTTAAATATATGGTACCACTTGAGCCTTGGCTTGCCCATCTATCAGATTCAAGACTAGCAGCCGTTATGAAGGAAAGCAGAAGTGATGAGCAAATTCAATGCACCATAGTGAGGCAGACCTCACAGATGGCTGGCTGGCTTTTGACACCATGAGAATGCGGATTGCACACTATTACTCGCTCCATGGACCATCGAAAAGCCAACTGATTTTACATCAATCAGTCCTGCATTCTTTCACACCATTTTCAACCCCACAAAATACATGTGTTCTATTGGAATTAGCTTTTACTAGAACGATGGTAGCTGTAAACTATTGTTCTGAAATAAAAGCTCTGGCAATTTAACGTTACATTTTAGAGTCAAAAAGCCCCAGAGCTGGAGATAAAACTTTAGTTACTTTCCGAGAGCTGGCTGAGCCAACTGCTGCAATTGATGAACAACATGAGACATTCTAGGCCGCATAGAAGGGACATTTTGCGTGCAAGCATACACAAGGTCCACCACCTTCTGAATATCACCAACTTCTGGAATATCAGATGTTGATGAAGATATTAGAGGATCCAGGAGCTCAGGATAGTGATGTGCCTGCACTAAGGGTGTTGCCCATTCAAATATGCTCTGCCAACCCACTGAATCAACTTGCTGAGCAGGCCTACGCCCGCTTACTATTTCAAGCAGCAACACTCCAAAGCTATATACATCACTCTTTGTTGTGAGCTCATTCCTATATACGAACTCAGGGGCAAGATATCCATAGGTTCCACCAGCCATCACAGTCCTCTCATGCATTACCTCCCAAGGAACAATCTTTGAAAGACCAACCCCCATCAGATGTGCTCCAAACTCTTCATCAAGTAGTACATTGCTTGCGCGTATATCCCTGTGCACAACATGTGGCTTCACCTTGTCATGCAGGAATCTGTTCTAAGAGATTAACTTGTTAGACACTCATTACCAGGAAAAAGAAGAGATAAAGACTTGCAGAAAGTATGAAGATCATAATTTCATTAAAAGATCTTAAACCAGCTAGTAGAATCTGCAAAAACTTGAAAACTGATATGTAATTCTGGTTGTGATAGAAGTTTGCTAATTCAAAGCATGGTGCTGTAGTTATGAGGTAGAAAATGCAAAACTAATGTGGGAAATTCTTTCAATCATGACAGGGAGATATTCTAAAACGAATGCTTGCAACAGCTTAAATTGACTAGACAAGTAATATAAGAATGAAAAGAACTTGCCAGTATAAACTATAAATGCTTTTAATTGAAGTAATGAATAAGAATAATTAATAAAAAAAAAAAAAAATCTTTTAGCAAGTATTAAAAATTGTCTCCAAGCAGAAGCAGCAACAGGGATATCACAAGTATCAATTACAATTGCACTTAACGTAGAAAGAGGATTTAGTGTTTATACTCACGCAATTCCCTGGGCAAGAGTTGTAGCAATTTTGATCCTCATGGTCCAATCCAAGCTCCTACCACCCCTTGGAATGTGGTATAGCCATCTATCCAATGGTCCGTTTGTGATAAACTCATATACGATGTAACGGTCACCATGATCATAGCAGCATCCTTTCACAGCAACTAAATTAGGGTGACGAAGCTTAGCAACCCTACCAATTTCAGAGTAGAACTCCTTTTTCCTCTGAAAACTAGATCTTTTTAACCTCTTAACCGCTACCTTTGATCCATCAGGCAGGAGGCCACTGTATGTGCTACCTGTTTTAGCATCCCCATGAAGTCGATTTCCTTCACTGAAATTTTTTGTGATTGACCTCAATTCATCACTGGTGAATATTTTCCATGAGGGGGGAACTAATGCAGAAGTGGCAGGATTAGATAGTTTTCTTGATCTTCTACGCCGTTTACTCCGCTTATAAGCAAGCAGCCAAACAACAACAGCAAATGTTGTAAAGAGAACCAATCCACTAACAACTGCTAGGATAATGAGATATTCCTTATGGCAGTGCATGTAGTAACATTTGTCCTCTGCAAGTGGAAAAATATAATCTCCCCAATGACAAAATAATGTCGGTCAAATTCTGTTATTAGTCCCTATACTATGCGTAAGTTATAAATTTAATCTTTGTACTTTAATCTGGTTAATTTTAGTCCGAATACTTCTTGAATTTAAAATTTCAGTCCTGACCCAAATGACAGTAGTTAAAACCGTTTGATTAAATTCTACTATTAATCATGAACTATTCCTAAAGTTGTTGCTTTAATCCATATTCTTCAATTTGAACATTCTTAATCCTTGAACTTCTTGAATTTTGAAATTTCAATCTTGGAGTAATATGTAAAAATAACAAGCTGACATGCCATTACACTCTAATAATATATTTGCCATATAAGATTTTGGAAATAGCATAAATTAACTTGATGAATTTGACAGCAACTGCCTGGTCAGGACTAAAATTTCAAAATTCAAAAAGCAAAGAGACTAAAAATAACCAATTTAAAGCACAAAAACTAAATCCATAATTAATGCATAGTACAAGGACTAATAGCAGAACTTAACAAAAAAAATGTGAAACATACTATAGAAAGGAAAGATCAATATATAATCTAATAGTGGTGACAAAAATGCTATAGAGCAACCACTCGAAAAAATTAAAATAACCGTTATCTTACCAATATCAACCATGCACACAAAAGCACGAGATGCATTGCATCTCTTGCTTACAAGAGCTTCTGATCCATTCTTCACCAATGTACATAAATCAACTGAATTGTTGACAAAGCATGACGATTTGGGGCAAATGGATTGGGCAGATGATCTAAGAATTGATTCATTCCAGACCGATGTATTATCAGACCACTTCCAACCAGAACTGATAGTCGAATTGCTAACTCTTCCTCCAACCCAGCAACCATTGACACTTTGGCCACACAGATGTTGTGCAAGGTTTAGTTCTTCAAATGATGTTAGGGCAGCTAAGTGTCCATGATATCGTTTACAATGGATCTCGGATTCATCCCATGATTCCAAACTTTCATTGTACCCAAAGCACTTAGTTTTATTTGGAGCAAGAACCCATCCCGAAGGGCATTCTGCTATTTGACCCAACAAAATGAAACAACTTAATCTTCAAAAAAATGTCAATATTTACCACAACAATTAACAAATTTAACAAATCCAGCACCTTCATTACCCTTATACTTGGAAGAATTGTTAGAAGGTGCAGTCCATCCATTAGAGGCCTGAGATACCAAAATGATGACAAAAAGAGAAACATTCAGATTCTGAATGCAAGTTATAAATTCTACAACTTGCATATAACTTTTAGATTGTACAATCTTACAGTGTCAGAAGCCACAAGCGGGACTACAAAAGAAGCAACTAAGACAATAAATTGCAGGGGGGCAACCTTTACTCCCATCACAACTCTATCTTCAATCCTAGAAACGGGCAAAAGAAAAAAGAAAACTATCAAAGTGATTCTCTAGCGAAATTATAAAAATAATTTAAAAAAAAAATTAACCAAGTCGTGAGTTCAATGGATTGCTCTTCTCTTTTCTTTAAAAAAGAAACTAAAATATTGGTTATTGAAAAGTAGAAACGATGGCAAAGAAATGAAGATACTTTTTAAAATGCTAAGCAATAAGGCAGGGAATAAAAGTACTACGATATACAAAGAAGAACATATACTAACCTCCAAAACCAAAGGGCCAAAAGCTGATCATCAGAATTCCGCTAAGAAACCCTAATGCTCCCTGTGGGTTTAAACTGAGAAACTAAAACAGTACAACAAAATTTTTGGGATCTTCCGGATTTAGTAAATGAAAATGTAAATTAGCCTGATATTCAGAAAATGCAATTCTCTATTCATTTCCACAGGGTTTCTCAGCAATAAAACTGAGACACGCACGGAGAGAAAGAGAGAGGGGATTGAATGAATGGTTGAAAAAAGCAAGGAGTAGATGGGAATGTTTAATAAGAGTAGGAAAGTAGAAAATTAAAAGGCAAAATAGAAAAATAAATGCTAACTGGGCTTGTGCTTTTTAACAATCCATCTACCAAAGAAGCAGAGGGCAGTATGCTTTGCAAAGACCGGACTGGCTGTGGCAGAGGTGAAGTGGGTAGTTGCAACTTGCAAGCTTTTAGACTTTTCCACCATTATTACTTAGTACTACGACTCTACGACCAACGACTATCATATGCAGAGTATTCATACATTTAAGCTCGCAAAATCTAAGTTAACCCAAAAGCCAATCCCATATATTTAAATTCGAATTTGATTTTGTTTTGGGGTTCAATTAAACCCAAAATGTCATCGCATATAAAACCTAGCATCATTCCTAATCATCGTAGGGAAAAGATTGTAATAAATAGAGATGTCTTATCATCCTAAATTTATTATCAATTATTTAATGTTATTTTAATATTTTTTTCATGTTATTGATATATTATTTTGATAATTTTTTTAACCCGAATCTTAAACCCTAAACTTTAGACCATGGATCATTGATTTTAAATTTTAGACCCTAGACCTTAAACTTTAGACCTTAGACCCTAAACCCTAGACCTTGGACCCTAAACCCTAGACCATGGACCCTAAACCTTAGACCTTGGACCTTGAACCCTTAGGTCTAGGGTCTAAGACTCATGATTCAGGGTCTAGGGTTCAAGGTCTAGGGTTTAGGGTCCAATGTTCAAGTTGAAAAAATTACCAAAATGTTGTGTCAATGACATGGAAAAAGATGTTGAAATGATATTAAATAATTGGTAAGAGATACTGGATGATGTAGCATCTTTGTTTCATACAATCCTTTCTCAATCATCATATAATACTCTTCACTTGTCCTGACTCCCAATACACATGGACACTAAAGCATATATAAATTAATAATCTTGAAAATATTTAAGATTTTAATCTTTGAAATAATATAAATAAAATTATAAAAATGAGGTAAAATCAACTTGAATGTTTTGAAATAATCTCAAATCATTTAGAAATCTTTCATGAGTGTTTGGAGGTGCTTGAAGCAAAAAATGAGCTTTAGATGGCTCAAAACACCCAAAACAATTCAGTGGCACTACCCAAGGTATTAGGTATCAATACATAGCCCCAATGTTCTAATACTTGGGGCTATGTATTAATATCTAGCAAGGTATCAGTACTTATTTCCCTTTCTTGTAACTTTTCAGCTATTGCTTGTTGAGGTTAGTGCCCTTAGGTTTTTCATCATATGTAATTTGTAACTTTTTCAAACAAACTGGTTTAATAAAATTCCATCTTTCACATTAATATCATTTGTATTTGTCCTTTATAGTTTTTGCATGCAAAGCAAAATGAACAAGCAAATATTGGCTCGTTGATTACCTACTGTTTAACTAATATATATCAGTAAGTAATCTAATGGCCCATAGTCTGATTAAAATCAAGCAAATTGGTTAAAAAATTATTATGTCGTCTATCAAGTTCATTTAGGGAGGTACCTTGTCTTGGGTATTAGAGTAAATAACTCCCAAAAATAGAGACATAGATGTGATTGTCTTGATAGAAAATAAATCAAATAAGACCCAAGTAGAATAAATCCTAGATTTGTTTATGCATTTATTCACTTGTGATGTTCGTAGTTGTAACACCCCAAAATAGGGCCTAGGAGTTTTAGGGGTATTTTAGGAATTTTAGCCTTAAAGTGCTTGAAATTTAGTAGCATGGTAAACCAAAATTATATTCGACTATGGCATCTTAGCTGTTAAATCAATTTTTTGAATATGTGCTTTAGGAACCCTTAATTTTAGAAAAAGGACTTATTTGTAACAAAGTCAAAACTGTGAGCATTTATGTTGCAGCTTCACTAATTTTTTAAAATTGAACCTAATAAACCCCACTCCAAGCATATTTCACGATAGCTTCTTCTCTTCTCTTTAAAGTTGTCGTCCCTTGCTTTTCCCTCACCATTCTCATTGATTTTTGATTCCCAAACCATAATACTTTGATTTCCTATCATTCTCAAGCATTAAACCTTCCTAAAACTCCAAGAAAAACATTCAAAGACTCCATAGATTTCACCATATTCTTCAAACGTGGGTTTTTCAGATTTGTGTCAAAACTCGTTTAATCTTCCATCAAAGGTAATGTTTCTAATTCTTATGAGTTTTTCATGATATCTAGTCCTTAAAATTGAAGTATTAACCATTGAATCACAAGTTTTTAATAAAAGCCGAAAATTGAGACATTAATGGTGGATTTCAGGATTTTGAGTAAAAACATGGTTTCGATGTGTTTTCAACTCATTTTGTCATGATTAGAAAGTTTCTGACTTGAAGTTTCATTAATGATTTCTTACTTTTTAATTAATTTTGTGAAAATTTCCAAAAAGATGTCAAAAAATTTCAATACCATGAATTGAGTAGTTTTTTTGTGGTTTAAAGGTTGGGGATTAGGTGTAGATGACTAATAAGATGAACAGAATTCATTTTAGGTGAAAAGGTTAAGCGTAGACCGAGTTTTGAGCATTCTAAGTTTGTTATGTTAAAGGTTTTTGTTACATGAGAACTTAGAATAGATTGATGTTTTAGTTGGTTTAAGTAAGTCCTTGGCTAGTATCTGATTGTGAATATTGTATGGTTCTTGTGTGTAAAGCCTCAGATTCATTGGAGCCTTCTACAAGTTAAAAGAAGAGCTAGTTTGAGCTTTTGACTTCTCGGCGAAAGCATAGGGTGAGTGTTTGGAATCGCCACTCGTAGACACGAGTCATGTGTTATTTGGGAATTTAGTAGTAGTCTAAACCCCTACTCTAAATTTCGAGTATAATTTTTCTTGTATCTATATTTATTTTATGGTTTATGTGCTTATATGATTATGAAATTGTGTATTAGTGATGAGAAGCTCAAATATGTGACATGTGGATATGGTAACTGTTGTGAAAAGTGCAAATGCATACATGAAATATATACGTTACATGAAAGTGATAGTGTTTTGCAAAAGATGCTAACATGCAGTGATAGTGCACTGATAATCGATAAGTGTTATATGTTTGATTTCAGGTATTTTTTCCTTGTGATTTTGAAACCATTGTATATAGTTGGCATGCCATAGGATTGTGAGTACTCACCTATATGTATAGTGATTTTGGGCGTTGAGGCCCTAGGACATGTTGGAGGGATAAGGGAATGTGAGCTAAGCTCCATTCAATAGGACATGTGAGGGGAAATAAGGAGAGTGCTAGCTACGTGCTTCACTTATGGGCACATGTTTGACTCTATGAGTCTATGAGGTGTCTTGGAGATCCGCCCATCCGATAAGTGATGATAGAGCTCACTTTATGTTTCATACCTCAAGTGCCAATTTATCGTTATATGTGACTTGTGTGAAATGTGATATATGCTTGATTAAATATGTGCATTACATGATATATGTTTGCATGAGTAAGTATGCTATGTAGATGAACCGGTAGATAATGCATGGATAGGTACTCTGCGACACTAGACATAGGACTATTGTAATTGTACTTATAAATGGTTGTCTTGAGGATGCATGATTATATGTTTGTGATGTGGTTATTCTAACCATTCACTGAGCTTGTTAAGCTTACCCACTCCCTTATTTACCCATTGCAAATTAGTTGTGTACCAGTGTGAGCGGTGTGTGTTTTCGAAAGGTGATCCAAGCCAATTTTGTGTTATTCTGTAGGTGTTCTTTATTTATTTGCGTTTTGGGAAAAACCCAATATGGTAAACTTGTTTATAGCCATGTTAACTTCTACAAAATTTTGCTGGTTTTTGGTTCGATTTATAAGGATTACATATTATTGTTATGCTTGGGTTCATGAACATGAGGATGGATTATCGTTACTTGCTCGAACACAATTCTGTGATATTGAACTGTTCATTAGGCCGTTGAATGATTATTTGTTGAAGCAATTGATGTATGATGTTTAGGAACTATAGTGGAATGGATTAATTGCATATGTATGCTGCATTTTTGAGGTCTGGAGTAAAGGTATCGATAATTGAGTTTTAAAAATCAGTACCTCTGTGCTTGAAACATGTAGGAAGTCAGAATAGAGATTTGGTATCGATACCTTTGCTTGAGTATCAAAACTTGGGGTTAAAATATTGATATTTCATGACAGGTACCGATAATTTTTGAGACTTTGGGTTTTTAATCGAGAAACAAAATGCAAGTTTGGTATTGTTTTTCCAAGTAGTATTGATACCAGTTAGAGAAAATATCGATACCCTAGTGTCAGTATCAATACCTATGGACATGTTTTGGTAATTTTACTAAATGGACCTTATGCATGTTTTAAAATGTTTATAAGACTAATTATTGTAATGTTTGCATGAAACAATGGTAACTATCAAGTTTGAGTGACTTAAAACCTTCATGAATATTAAAATGGAGTTTTTGTTTAGAATGAGCTTTCTACTTGATGTATGCGACATGAGATGGTAGTGTGACATCCCCTATTTGGGCTTGGTGACCAGGTCGGGTATAGGGTGTTACAATAGTGTGGCTTACATCAATTGTGAGTGATGAACTTTTTGCATATGACTCGTATACTTTGATATATTGAAAGCTTGAGTTCAATTGGTAATTGAACACCCAATACCCATCTTGACATTTGATACAAATGAGATGTTCCACCAGAATACAACTCAGAATATTCTTGAAAATATTTAAGGCTTAAAAAAATTTAAACCAATCAAATAAAATTTAAAGAATTATTTAAAATCAAATTAAAGAAGTAAAAATCAAGTTGGAAAAATTTATAAATAATTTACAGGTGATTGGAGGTGTCTAAGATAGAAAATGGGCTTCACCGGGCCCAAAATAACCAATACAGTGCAGGGGCACTGTCTAAAAGCTGAGAATCAATACCTAAGCCCTACGTTCAGATACCCAATCAGGGTACTGGTACCTAGGTGCCAAGTACCGATACTATCAAATTAGGGTTCAATACTTATGTAAGTGTCACAAGGCTAAAACTTTCATCTCGCAATCTGTACGGCCTTAGGCGATTTATTAGTTTCAAATCCACCTAAGTTAGCCTAACTCTCGCAGAAGTGAGAATTCTCGTAGAAATTCTCAAAGGCTTTGAAGCAAACTAGAAAGGCTTTCCATGAATGAACAAAAAAGCCACAGAAAAATAACGCACATTAGTTATTTAAGTAAATGTTATCCAAAAGTATAGTGTTACTTTAAAGGCTTACAACAGAGTGATTACAAATGAGTGGGGATGACCTCTATTTATAGTTGAGCTCATCCAAATCCAATGGTACATATCGAGTTACATCAATGGTTGAGATTAAAGCTTATCTACAAAATGAGAGTCCTAATAAATTTAAACTCTATACATCTTTATCCCTTAGGATTTACATTAATTACCCTGGTAACTTTAGTTCTACTAGAGTGTTTTTTTGGGCCACCAAGGCTTCAAGTAGATGGGTGTAACACCCTTAACCCGTCTCCATCATTAGATTAGGGTTACAGAGCATTACCGAACAATCGGAACAACATTTAACATCATAACATTAAATAAATTAATCTCATTAAAAACCTATCAAACATATGCATTTGATTCCTAAATTGAGCCTTCGAGGCCTTAAAAATAGCTTAGAAGCAATTTGAGACTAATTTGAAACAAAACAGAAGTTTTAGGAAAAAGTTACAAAATTTGAAAATAAGGGTACACGGTCGTGTGACATAGCCAGGCCGTGTAACAATTGAACAAAGAGACATACGGCTGTGTCCCAGCCCGTGTCTCAACCCGTGTAACTCACTGAGTTGGGTCACATGGTTGTGTCGCAGGCCGTGTAACACACTGACTTGATACACTAAAAATTTACAAGTGACACACGCCGTGTCGCCAGACCGTGTGTGTCACACGACCGTGTGACAGCCCGTGTCCTAGGCCATGTGTTCCATAATTTAACCCTAAATCAAGCCATTTCAAACCCAAAACACACCTTGCCGACCATCCCATTTGTGCACACATTCAAGAGACTTAAACATAATTCAAACACATCAAAACATACCATTTCAAACATCCTGTTCCATCTAACCAATATGCCATTCGAAGACACCACATTTATACCAAAACATCATTAACTAAAACAAATCAATATAGCCATATTCCAAGCACAAAACCTAATTCTTTAACTACCAAATAACATTACATATAACCACTTACATATCATCACAAACATACCAACAAAGATAATGTATTTCAAGTACCTAAAAGTGGCCAAAATGACCTAACTTGACAAGGCATTAAAAGTCCATCAAACCAAACATAAACTTCAAAATCATGTACATACCAAATCAACCATTAACACATTCATGAACTACCATTATGAAAGGTCCTATACATTCCATTTATAACCTTGGCCAAATACTCAAAAAATACCAAAATAGTTGCTGGATAGTGTGATAGATCTCCAACAAGCCTCCAATCGATCGAGCTTCTGATAATTTGAAAAAACAAAGGAAAGTAACTACGTATGCAACTAGTGCTTAGTAAGCTCGTATAAACTCAAACATAACTTGCCATTTATTTAGCACAAACTATTGAATATGCATAATATCGTTACCAAAGCCATAAGCTTAGTAAAAGCCTATACAAGCACCATCAAACTCACAAATTAGTAGGCTCATCCATGATACATATGAGTTCATTCATATAGCAAGTAGATTTTATATACACATAATTTAACTCATCAACCTTTTCATAAGATCATGAACCATTTCATTTGTATACTTACCATGCCATTTCCTTTACTTACACGTTGAACCATCTAGAATTGCATCGGATACTCGGGACTACTCATACATAGTATGCCTTTCCATATAACTGTAACCTTTCCTATACAATAGTGCTTACACGAGTTGTAGGTCAAAATGTTAACTACAAGATGCTGCTTACACGAGCAGTGGAGAATTCGCAACAAATGCAGTACCTCAGCCATCGGCAGGACATTCAAGACTAGCACCTGAAACATGAAAACCCCATTAATGACATATCATTCGTATCCTAAGAATTCTTAAGGTTCAAACGGGATTCGTTATCCGTCAATTACTCACAACATAGATTCATAAGCATTTTTAGGTCCGTTTATATTAACAAATATAGTAAATAATCAGTTTAACTATCATTAATATGATAATAATTCATACAAACTTACCTCGACAACTATAGTCGTAGAAGTAGAATTTGAAACTAATCCAAAGCTTTCACCTTTCCTCGATTTAAGTCCAATTGTTGTTTATTTTGATCTAAATAGATAATTTCATTCAATTAAGTACTTCAAGTATTCAATTCAATTCAATGCATAATTCATATTTATGTAAAATTATGAAGTTACCCCTAATATTTTAACTTTTCACAACTTAGTCCTTAAGCTCATAACTTGAAATTTAACCAATTTAACCTAAACCCATGTTAACCAATTCTACTAGGGACCTTAAAATAGCACACAATTACCAATATTTCACTATTAAAACCCATAATTTTCACTTTCCACAATTTAATCCCTAATTACAATTTCACCAAAATCACTTAACAAAACATGTTTGTTTAACAACCAAGATTAATAATCTATCAAATAACTTCAAAACATATTCAAAAAAAACTATGGAAAGTCCTTCAACCTTTAAAATTTTTACAAACTAACCCCCGGGCTAGCTAGATTAAGCTAAAACGATCTCAAAAACATAAAAATCATTAAAAATGGGAGTTGAATACATACCATGTAAGGTAAAATACCATGATCGAAAGCTTTTCCCCCTTTTTCTAATAACTAAACTATTTTGGGTGATCAAATGAAGAAGATGACCACTTTTTACTAGATTTAATTTAGCTTTAATTATTATTTTACTATTTTCCCCTTTAAAAACACATAATTACAATAAAACCTATCCATGCACATCCATTAACCTATAACATCGTATAATTTCTAATTAAGTCCATTAATTTACCTTTCTATAGCCATTTAGCCCTTTTAACTAATAGAAATCCACTTTTGCAACCTTCACGATTTAGTCCTTTTTACTAAATTAACCATTTAAACTTTGAAATTTCTTAACGAAACTTTAATATGAACCTAATAGAATCCCATAAACTTTAAATAAATATTAAAATATTAATTCTCTCATTAGAATCATGATTTCAAAGCCACTATTTCTGACACCACTGAAAACGGGTTGTTACAACTCTCCTTTTTGTCTCCAAAAATCTTACCAAAAAAATAGGTTCGGGTATTGCACTTTCATAGCCTCCCCCGATTCCTAAGTAGCTTCCTTGACTCCATGACGTTGCCAGAGAACTTTAACTAAAGCTGTATGTTTATTATTTAACTCTTTAACTTCTCGAGCTAAAATTTTGATTGGTTATTCATTGTACGACAGATCTGGCTAAATCTCAACATCAATAGGTGAAATCACATGTGAAATGTTTGATCGATACTTCCGTAACATCGATACATGAAATACACTGTGTTTTTTCTCCAACTCAGAGGGTAAAGCTAAACGATAAGCTACTGGCCTAATTCTCTCGATGATTTGATACAGTCCGATGAATCGTGGACTAAGCTTTTCTTTTCGGCAAAAACGAAGAACTTTTCTCCTAGGTGATACTTTTAAGAACACTCTACCGCCAACTTGAAATTTAATGTTTTTTCTTTTCGAATCTGCATATAATTGTTGACGATCAAAAGCAACTTTCAAACAATCACGAATTACTTTGACTTTTTCTTCAGTTTCTCGAATCAAATCAACAGCAAATAGTTTTTTCTCACCCAATTTAGTCTAGTACAATGGAGTTCTACATTTCTTACCATACAAAGCTTCATACAGTGCCATTGTAATACTCACCTAATAATTATTATTATATGCAAACTCAACCAACGAAAGAAATTTCTCCCAGCTACCCTCAAACTCTAAAATAAAAAAAACCGAGCATATCTTCAAGTACCTGAATCACTCACTCAAACTGACCATCAGTTTGTGGATTGAATGCTATACTGAAATGCAGTCAAGTACCTAGAGCTTCATGTAATTTACTCCAAAATCAAGAAGTAAATCGTGGATCTCTATATGAGATAATAGATACTGGCACACCATGCAGTCTAACAATCTCATAAACGTATAGTTCCACCAACTTCTCAAGTGAATAATCCGTACATACTGAAATGAAATGTGTGGACTTAGTCAACTGATCAACAATAACCCAAATAACATCTTTCTTCCGCGGAGACAAAGGTAACCTTGATACAAAATCTATCATAACTCGTTCCCATTTCCACTTTAGAATCATAATAGGTTGTAATAGTCTAGAAGGTACCTGATGCTTGGCTTTGACTTGCTGATAGATTAAACATTTTGATACAAACTCTGAAATCTCTTGTTTCATACCTGAGCACCAGTACATTTTTTTCAAATCACTATACATTTTATTACTACCAGGGTGTATCAAAAAATTACTATTGTGAGCTTCCTGTAAAATCTTATATAAAATATCAGAATTCATAGGTACACAAATTTTGTTTTGGAAATACAAACTACCATCAGAACTAACATGAAATTCTGAGTCAAGTGTCTTTTCAATTTGGTCTTGTTTAGCAATCAACTCGGAGTCACTTTTCTGAGCTTCACAAATCTGCTGTAGAAATGCCGGTCTAGCTTTTAATTATTCTACAATAAACCATCATCAATCAACGTCAAATGAGTATTCAAAACTCGCAAAGCAAACAAATATTTTCTACTTAAAGCATCAGCAACAAGATTAGCTTTTCCTGGATGATAATCGATAATCAATCATAATCTTTTAGCAGTTCCAACCATCTACATTGTCTCAAATTTAATTCTTTTTGTGACATCAAATACTTCAGGCTTTTGTGATCCATGAAGATATGACATTTTTTTCCGTACAAATAGTGTCGCTAGACTGTTAAAGCAAACACAATAGCTGCAAGCTCCAAATTATGAGGCAGGTAGTTTTTGTCGTGTGGTTTCAACTAACGGGAAGCATAAGCTACCACTTTACCTTCTTGCATCAAAATACAGCCTAAACCATTTAGTGAAGCATCACTATAAATCACAAATTGCTTGTCGGACTTAGGCTGAATTAACATAGGGGCTTCAGTCAACAACATTTTTAACTGACCAAAGCTTTGCTGAGACTTTTTAGACCATTCAAACTTGACATCTTTCTAGAGTAGATGCATCGACGGTGTGGAAATAATCGAAAACCCATTTACAAATCTCTAATAATATCTGGCTAGGTCGAAGAAACTTCTCATTTCTAAAACATTTCTCGGAGGTTTCCAGTCTACTCTAGCTGGTATTTTACTTGGATCCACTCTAATACCATCTACCGATACAACGTGTCCCAAAAATCCAACTTATCGAAGCCAAAACTCACACTTGCTAAATTTAGCAAATAACTGTTTCTCACACAAAGTCTTCAAAATTATTCTCAAATGTTGTGCATGGTTAATATGTTACAATGGGCTTCTCAACATGTTCCATGAGTTGAGCTAGTTCAAGTGGGTCAAATGAGCCTCAGTTAATCTATTACCCTCAATGGGACATTTTGTGTGCAATGGCCACGGGCTTTGATCTACAGCCTGTGACATTCCCCTTATTGATTCTCGTGATGCCCTAATCGTATCCTCGGAATGAAACTGGTTTGAGTCTTCTAGGAATGATCTTGATGCCTCGGTTGATTCCCAACTACTCTCTTTATTAGATAGTTCCGTCTCTCAGAACATTTGCCTCAGCTTATGTCTTCTTCATCGTCTAACTCACACTGTATTTCTCTCTTATGCATCTTGATCATAAGAGGCCACCACTCTTACTTGACTCGATTGGTATCCTCTTAATCTCCATAAATATGCTTAAACATGTTTGTTGGATTTGGTGCCCTAAGTGTAGTATTTTGGTAGATATACACTTGTAATTTTTTTTTCTACCAGATTGGTTAATAAAAAAATTATTGATTATATGAATATACTTTGTATAATTTTACTCATATGATTTTTGTACGGAAAGCAAAATGGAAGCAAATGTTGCTTATTGGTTGTCTAAATGTTTAATTAATACTAAGCGGTATTACGTGGTCGAATTGTAGTACAGAAAGACAACTTGTATTAGTAGACGAACCTAAATATGTATTTAGTCTAATCAAAAATGAGAAAACCAATGAAAAGACTAATATGTCTTTTATCAAGTCCAATTGATGAGATGTCTTGTCTTGGGCATCGGAGCAGATGACTCCCAAAAGATAGAGACATAGATGTGACTGACTAGACTGAATGTACATAGGAAATGACCCAAGCAAAATAGATCTTGAATTTGTTTATGGATTTATTCACTTGTGACATTCATAGTGTGGCATACTCCTGAGTGGATGGTTGACTATGTATGCGTGACTCATACACTTTTATGTAAGTAAAAGCCTGAGTTTAAATAGATAAGGAACTGAAAGCTGGTGTTTTGGGTGTACAACTTCTGTAATATGTAGCGTCATTCACAATAGTGGAATTCATAGCCTAAAAGATGGGTAATTGTATCCTCTAATTGGCATTACATGGTTGATGAAAAGTAAACATGGTCATGAGTCATCCGTCTTTGTGATGGATGACTTGATCACTATTTGATAATGATTGACTTTTCATGAAGGAAGATTTGATGATTATCATGAGATAAAATAGGATTATATTGGGAGAATGAATATTATCCCAAAGAGATCAAGGATATCCTATGAGGTGACACACTTATGACAAGGTCATTAAACAAGCATTGAGTAGTTGCTACACTTTTGGGACATGTTAGACTCTTTGAGTCATTGTGATCTTTTGAAACTATTAGATATACTTTTCATGTCATAAGATTGTGAGTAGTCACCTTTATGTTTTGTAATTTGAGCGTTGAGGCCTCGGGACAGGCTGGAGAGATAAGGGAATGTCGAGATAAGCTCAATTTATCGGGACATGCTGGTGTGTTGGAGAGTGTTTAGCTTAATGCTACACTTTTAGGACATGTTAGATGTAACAGCCGGTTTTCAGTGGTTTCAAAAACAGTGGTTTTGGGACCACAATTTCAACAAACAAGTCAGCAAATATTATTACTTTAATATTTACGGGTATTTATTAAATTCATATTAAGTTTTGGTTAAGAAATTTTAATGTTTAATTAGTTAATTAAGTAAAAAGGACTAAATTGTAAAGGTTGCAAAATATAATTGCTCTTAGTTAATTGTTTTAAATAGATATAGAGTTAAGGTTGGATGAGCTTAGGATAGTGGACGATTTTGATGGTTAGTAGTATGAAATATTAAAGATTTTAAAAGGGTAAAATGGTAATTTGATAATTAAATAAAAATTAAATTAAAAAATAAGCAAAAAGGAATTGTCATCTTCCTCAATTAGATTAGCAAACTGAAAACACCATTTTTGAAGAGAGAGCATTCGACCAAGCTTGGTCTTTCATGCATGGTATGTGTTTGATTTATGTTTTTATGATTTTTATGTTTTTGTGATCGTATTAGCTTAATTTAGCTAACCCAGGGGTTAAATTGTGAAACTGTTAGACATTTTGGATTATGCCATTGATAAATTAAGGTGTTTGTATAGTTTGAAGTAAATTATTAAGCTTGATAGTTAAATAGAAGAATTTTGTAAGATGGTTTTTGATGATTTTGGTGTTCAAGGATCAAATTATGAAATTTGTAAAGTTGCATGGTTATTATTGTAAAATTGTGTTAGACATGGGCTGTACCGAGGTCCTATGAAATTTGGTTAGCTTGGGCTTTGTCTAAATTTGGTCAAGTTGTGAGTTTTGAATTTAAGGACTAAATTGCATAAAGAGTAAAACTTTAGGGGTAATTATATAAATATTAATGAAATGACTTATTAGCTTAAGAATAATTAATTGATATGTTTGGATGTATTAATTGAGTGGAAATTTCCATTTAGATCAAGAAACAACAAAAGCATATGTTAATCGCGAAAAAGCTAAAGTAGCAGAATAAACATTAGTTTCGTGTTTGTGACCATTTCTATCTAGGTAAGTTTGTAAGTTAATTTGATAGTTAATTGATTGATGTTTCATAATTAAATGCTTGTCCATATATGATTGGTTCATCAAATTCATTGGATTGAGAAATAAGAAAGACCATGATTAAAAGATATCATGGCATTTTAGACGAAATGAGATAGACCATAGTTGAAAGATACTATGGCACTAAATCGACAATGTGTAAGACCATAGTTGAAAGATATTGTGGCGTTACCAATACGAATAAGACCATAGTTGAAAGATACTATGGCATCACATTGGTAATGATCAAGACCATAGTTGAAAGATACTATGGCACTACTTTGGGAATGCATAAGACCATGGTTGGAAGATACCATGGCATCTTTTGAAACGATGAATTATTCAAAAAGGTACATCATTGGAGTGAATACTTTATTGAACTATCGAGGTTTGTGGTACAAAAATGAATCAAATGAACATATAGATGCTTTATGACTCAATGCATAATTAAGTTTAAATAATCTTGATTTAGCAAATTATGTTACATTTTGTATGAGCTTACTAAGTATAAATTTCTTACATTGTCTGTATTTTTCTCTTGTAGATTTTAAAAAGCTTTGATAGTTGGAAGATTGAGTCAGAGCACATGCACAATCCATTCATCATCTCTGTAGATGTTTTGGGTCATTTTGATGTTGGTTATGAATGGCATGTATTAGGATCTTTTGGTTAATTTGTTCATGTTGTTATGTTTAGTACTTGAAATGGTGATACTTTGTAGTCATGTTGATCATTGTAAATCAGAGTTTTAAAATTTATAAAAGAATGATCAAACCTGGAAACTAACTCTGACAACGATTAAAGGTAAGTGCACCTATCGAATAGTAGTATAGCTTAGGCAAGACCAGATATCGAACCCAAAGGAACTAAAAGTACTAATACTAACTTTCTTTTTATTATTTAGCCTTAAAAATAGAGTGAGGTTGCTTTAAACTATATTGACGAAGACTAAACTAAGGACACAAAGACAAAAAGGACGAACAGGAAAATAACTTTGAAGGAAAACTCAGTTGATTACGATGATACCCTCAAGAAGAATCCACCTAGACTTCACTTATTATTTAGCCCTAAATTATATGATTTCTTTTACTTAGCTTGATCCGTAAGACTCCCTAACCTATATTAAACCCTCTCTCGAGGCGAATAACGTGTAACCCTAGGTTAATTAGTGGAAATCTCGTTCGCTTATAATAACCCCCTAGGATAGCAGTAAATCGATCAATGGACTCCCATATTAGGTTTCACCCTAATTCGACAAAATCTCGTAACCCTATCTCTAGACGTTCGATCAACTCCGCTTAATTATGTTAGATCTACTCTTAGGCAGGGTCTATTCCTCCTCCACCTAAGCACATTAGATTTGGATTAAACAACATAATTAAGAACAAACTAAGTAATTATAATATAACTTAAAAATCAAATAAAAAGATCCATCTAGGTTTCATCCCCTTCAGGTATCTGAAGGGTTTTGTTCATAATGAATAAACAAAACATTGCAAGAGAAAAGATAAAACAAAACATAAGAAAATCCTAAAACTCCTTGAAGGAATTGAAGGAGAATTCCGCCGTCTTGAGTATAATTTCGGCTTCTTGGGATGGATCAACTGGCTATCTTCGCGTTATTCCCTAACTCTGACCTTCTCGGCTTGGCTCATTGGCCTAGCTTTGACGCTTGATTTAAACCTGCTCAACTCTCTTTCAAGTTGCCCCCTTGGGTGTTTATATAGACTTTGTGATGCTTTACTTGGCCCCTAAGTTTCCTAATTTAAGTAGAATTCCTACTAGGGTGTTTGAATAGGCTTTGGAATGTGTTTCTTTGCCTCCAAGTATCCTTTCCCAAATGAAATTGCTCTTTCCAGCGACAGGGACACGGCCATGGCACACACCCGTGTGAATCGTGGCCAGGCCTTGTTTGGACTTTTAATGAGGCACGGCCGTGTTTATCGGGGTCCAGGTAGTGTTCTAGTAATTTAATGGGGCACGGTCGTGTGGCTTGAAGTCCAGGCCGTGTTGATTTCGTGAATTGACCCATTTGGCCCGTTTTAAGCCTATTTTATGTTCTTTTCATTTGTGGGTGCTTTCCTGAGTATAAGACATGAAAAGAAAGGATTAAGAGCACCTTTTTACATAAATTGAGTCTTAAATTATCCAAAAGCATGCTAAATGTGGGCCTAAAATATGTTACTTTTACGGATTATCACATGTATATTTGTTTGGTATTTTGGTTTAATGGTATTGTAGTAAATTCTTTTAGTCTTTGGTGGATGCTTTATGATGATATATAAATGTTGTTTAAAGGATGTGAAGAAATGGAATATTTAAGAAGTGTTAAGTACATATTTTAGATGTTATCTTGAGATGAAATTACGTGATTGTTGGAAGTAGTCATGGATGGTTTGAATGAATGGTAAATTAGGTATGTGATTATCCTTGTTCAATGTGGATTTAAATAAAAGTTAGGTTGGTGTATGATAGGTGTTTGATTTGGTTTATTTTGGCAAATGAATTGTGGTGTCAATGAGGGCACATTGATTAGGCACATTGGTCTGTGAATGTGTTTGGAAATAGTTTGTCTTGGTGTGTAAGAAAGGGTTGTTGAATTGGCTTGCATTAGGGGTTATTTTGGCAGCACACAGCCTGGGACATGGCTGTCATAGTCGTGTGCCATACACGGTCACACCACACGACCGTGTGTCATTTAAATTTTAAGTGCAAGATGAACCACGCTGTCATATAGAGTTATACGGCTTGTAAACACAGCTGTGTGACCTTACTTCGAATGCACACATGGTTTGACACACGGCTAGCAACATGGTCATGTGACCCTATTTGGAATACCCACACGGGCTAAGACACGACCGTGTGTCCCCTAGTTCAAATGTTGCATAGTTGGCCACACAACCATGTTTTGAGCCACACGGCTGTGTAACCCCTGTTTCCAAATTTTCCAAATTTTCTATTTTGTTTCAAATTAGTTTCTGAATGTTCCTAAACTATTTTTTAGGCCTCATAGGCTTGGTTTACCCTGAAAAAAGAGTCTAAAGTCCTTCTTCACTTTAAGCTGACCCTGGAACAGACATAATAGTTCTTCCTCTTACTGGGCCATAACCCTAAACATCAGCTGGTGTAGGCCTATTAGTCCCAGCAAGCCCAAGGGTTATAACGTCTTCGGTAAAGGGATATGACTTCTATTTGGGAAAGTCCCTAAGTGCTTTTCTTCCCGGTGAGGCATATGTGTTATATACATCAAAGTCCCTAATAGGAAAGTAGATTGCAAAAAAGTTGAGAAGAAAGAGCAGGTACAGTACTGAGAAGAAAAGCCTAAACTGGGTCTAAACTTTGAGGAAGAAGTCCGAAACTAGCTGCTTATGAGTTTGTTGAGGTACATGCATCGGCTGTGAGAAGCGGTGCGGGAATAGAAAAGGTACATGAGGGAGCGGGCTTTGATGCCCTTTCTTCTTCTAGGTTTGAACTATGATAAAAGAACTTGAGGATACCATTACTTGGGTACTTCACTTCCTTATTTACCAAGCTGTGACTGAACTACCTTACTTTATACTTAATCTATGAAGGGAATAATAGTATGACGAAGGTGTACATAAGGAATTCTTTGAAGGGGCTCATTGGCTGTTGTGCTAGAATCAGATGTGGTTGAGCTAGTGGGAGAAAGTGCACTTATACTATAAATGAAATGTGTATTTGACTGTTAGTATTTAATTTGAATAACTGTTTCTTTTTTAAGTTAAATGTTTTGAATTGTACTGTAATACTCCGTAACCTTAATCTGGTAACGGAGACAGGTTAGGGGTACTATATTAGACTCTTTGAGTCATTGGTGTAATGGAGATTAGTTTATCCAATGTGTGAACGTGTGTATGTGTGTGTATACATGTATGATTCATAGTCTCAAGATGCCAATATATCATTGATTGAAAGATTTGAGTTTGTTGGGTGAGTTTATATGTGAGAATAAGTACTATGTTTGTGAGGTATTTATGGCTAGAATATATCGACTTAGCTTGATGAAAGTGAATTATGAACATGCCTATAGTATGCTCTTGCTAAACCTTTGTGTTTAATTTTGTTATGGATGATGCATATTATGCTTGATTGATATACTTATGTTAAAAGAGCTTGAAAAATGGTTGAAATGTGATTTAATGGACACAACAGTATACTATAGCTTTTAACATGTTTTAATTGACCAAATAGTTCATTTTGTGCATATAGGTTTTTTAGAAAAGCATGATATGTTGATTTGGTAAGTTGAGTATTTATTTTCGAGCCTAATGATATATGCAAGTATGTATTGTTCACTTAGAGAGTCAAATTATACTATGATTTATTGTGGTGGTTGTGAGCATCTTTTAAATGTTGAAAGAGAGTAATATGACTTGTGTGGATTGAGTTTAGACTTTAAATGCACGAAGTGGTAAGTGAGGAAGTGCCCAGACTTTGAATTGCTGAATTGTAGGTCTGTTTGTTGAAAAAGTGCAATGGATGTCGAGGCGACATTTGAACGTCGTTGGGACATGGAACTGGCGTCGGAACAAGGGCTTATACTATGGCACGCTGTGACATGCTTCTTTGCGTCATCTCGACGTGGAGCTTGGTGCTCCAAAAGGTAGTTTCTTCAGTTTTGCAATTTAGTCCTATGTTTTAAGTAATGAAATAAGAGCTCTAAATATTTACTAAACTCTTTGAAAACACGTACACAAGTAACTCAGATGTTTAAATTTGTAACTCCCTAGAAAAATTTTGTAATACGTTTAATTTGATATTTTGTTATCCTTGCAATTTACTTTAAACTCTAATTTCAAAATTGGCTAAAAATTATCATTCGGATTAAGTAGATTTGTTCAATGATTCGGTTAGCAACATATTAGAGCTATAATGTACTCTATAATTGTCATTAATTGAATGTTTTATTTTATGTTTATGTGTTGCGCGTGTGTTAGAATGTAATGTGTTTCAGGTCACTTCGGTGACTAATGTGATGTTTTGGATTCGGGCCAGACTTGTAATACCCTGAACCCATATCCATCGTCAAAATAGGATTACTGAGCATGTAACACCCCAAACCTGGCCCATGCATTACGAGCGGATTTGGTATGTCACATGAGCAAAACATGTTAAACCCTTTTTATTTGTACTAAAATATTGCTTTTGTTAAAATCAAGAAAATAAGTTTGATTTGATAAAATACTACTAACCTCGAAGATTTGGTTGATAAATCGATAAATTTGAACTAATGATCTTACAAAACCGTGTCTTTTGAAAATATCGTTAATAGTTCGAGAGAAAATATTCGTGTTAAAAATATTTGTAAAAGTTTATTTTGAAGATCCATTTGTTAATCGGTTTTGGAAACCATTATTTAAGTTTTTAGAAAATTCCCTTTGTAAACAATTTAAGAAAAATAATAAAAAAATCCCAACCATAAAGCAAAAATAAAAAAAAATCTAGAGGCCTTATTACAACATTTAACCCAAAATAGTAAAGTAATAAAATAAACGAGAAAGAAGTCTAAAGTCCAAATAAACCATTTCTGAAGTATGGCTTCCACCGAGTCATCCATGGCCCAAGTCCACGTCACTGAGCATTACCTGAAAGGGATAAGAAAAAGGGGGTGAGTTACAAGAACTCAGTGTGTAATCCCCTTACCATTATCCATTGGGCCGAAACCCATTTAGTAATATTTTGGACCTAAGCCTATTTACAAAATAATGTATCAATTTTATCATGTGAATGAAATGCAATTCCCAAACCAATCCTAATAATCTATCCGCTACACACCACCCGTACCAACCAACACACCTGTGGGGATCAAGTCAACCCACCCCGCCAACACACCAATCGCAGGCATTATGCCTTTTATAACAAATTTAATTGTGGACAAGCCACCAGAATAACAGAATATACGTGGCATTGCCACTATATAGATTTGTGGCAGAGCCACCAGAACTTCTCTTCGATATTATCCCATCCCATGCAAAATCATGTATATAATTCATAGCAATTCATGATTTTTACAATATAACAACAATAATTTATTCAGTTATTCATTACAAACGTACGGCCCATTATAACAATTTATCAAATTGGCCCATCTAGCCATAATATCAGATTGGCCCATTTAGCAAAATATCAAATCGGCCCATTAAGCAATATCTCAATTCGGCCCATTGTAACAATTTATCAAATAGGCCCATTAAGGCAATATATCAAATCGGCCCATTAACACTTTGCAAATCGGCCCATTAGGGGCATTTCCATAATTCAACCCGTAAGGGCATTTTCGTAATTCGGTAATTTCGCAATCAAGACTTAACTACTAATTTGGGCTTACAAATTTAAACTGTCCATCTGCGGCGTACTGACTAAATTGACTATAACTTGAGATAGGAATCTCGAAATCTAAATCCGTAAATTTTTTTTGAAACTAGACTGATATATATTCTTACTACAATTTTTCCAGAATTTTTGGCTTAACCAATTAGTACAGTTTATTCCTTAAAGTTTCCCTTGTTTCACTATCCAACGATTCTAACCTCTCTTACCTTAATTTCAAATATCTCACTGTACGGTTTTTATATACTGCTCCTACTTGTTTCTATTGAAAATAGGCTGACTAAAGAATCTATATATATTATTTTTAACTCATAATCCACTTTGTAAAATTTTATTTGAATTTACCAAGACAGATCAGGGAACCACAAAGTCATTCAGAACCAGTCTCACTAAAATTAATATATCTCAGAATATAAAATTCCTTTTCCTTCTCCGTTTCTTCCATATTAAAATAGACACAGTAATATTTAATTTGATATCTTATTCACTTATCCCTTTTCTCCTATTTTCCTTGATTTTTAAAAATCACATCACTGCTACTAACCAAAACTATTTCATTGCAAAATATGGTTACGACTATGAATATACGCACGCCCGAGTGATCACGAATGCTGGTTTCCAGTTTTCTTTAGTATTTCGACCAAATCACAGAACATTTCATGCAAATTATCAGAGAAGTGTGAGATTACACACCATTTCAAACATGTATTCAAAAAGGTATGGAATTACACACCTAATTTTGATTTCCTAAAGAACCACTCGTCGATTACCTAGAACAATACCAACCAAAAGTTGGCCTCGAGTTTTCAAAAGATTTCACATCACATACACTTGAATCACTTACCACTATGTCCGAAGGTAGAATATATCAATTGATTTGTCCCTAAAACATATAGTCGATTATTTCAAATTATTACTCCGTTAGCAACCAATCGAATATTGAATAATATCAATAATCCATAAGAACTCCTTACCTTATTAATATTGGATCCGATTTCTCCGTTCGACTTAAGGCTAGAATGATGTTCAGCCTCCCACTAGAATACTAAAAAAAGGAGAGTGATCTCGTTTGAGAGAGTAGAGTAAAATGATGGTCTCGGTCAATATGACCATCCCAAACCAAGGCATAATTCGACATTAAGAGAAAGAAAATAAAATGTTGAAGAGAACAACTTACCGATTTATTAAGGAATGAGTGTTAATACAAATGAGAAGAAAAGATAGAGAAGAGATGAAAGTTCGATTATAGGGGAAAATGTATATTGATATTCAACTATGAGGGATAATCAAACAAGAAGATGTGATCTTATGGTGGTGTCGATTTAGAGAAGAGGAAAGATTGAAGGAATGTTTAAAAGAAAGGAATGGAAGGTTGGATGGAGGCTAGATGATTCGGCTATCAAAGGAAGATGAACAAGAGATGAATGTTTTGACCAACAAAAGAGGAGAAAAATGCACAAATGTGCTAGGAGGATTCGGCAAAAAGAATAGCAATTGGAGAAAATAACACAATTGATGCTATAGGAATTTTGACCAAAACAAGCACTAAAACTTTGCCAAAAGACCAAGAAAAATTTGGCTACCTCCCTCTACACCCAACATCGTCCACATTCATGACCATAATGATCAAAAATTGGCCAACCACACTTTCCATAACACTTCCCTTGAAAAAGGCCACATGTTCCCCTTACTTGCCCTTTTTCTTTTGGTTCCTTACCTTACCTTCACCCTTTCCTTATTTCCTTAGCCACCTTGCCAAAATTAAAAAGTCCACCTTGCCATATATACATCTTGGCCGACACTTAGGGAAAGTATACAAAAAAAAAAAATAGTCAAAATTTTTGTACCAAGTGGGATTCGAACCTCTTCCATCAATGCCTTCACTTGATGCCATAACCTCTTTACTAATTGCTCATTTGTGCAAGCAAATTACCCACCTATTTCCATAAGCCTTGATGCCACTTACTATCTCTCTTTAATAGGCTTAAATACAAAATTTATACTAAGGCCCAACTTGAACCCGGAACTTCCTAGAAACCTCGTAACTTTCCAAAATCACCTTCCTAATTACTCCAATCTTGAAATAATGTCATTCTCTTTTTCTCAAAATTTTAAACACTTTTAAGCCCAAGGCCCAATGGGCCCAATCCTACTAGGCCCAATTTTGGGATGTCACAATTCTACCCTTCTTAAAGAAAATTTCGTCCTCGAAATTTCCAATCAACTACTAAACGTACCACTCAAATCACACCACTATGCTTTCGCTGCGCACTCTGATCTTAATAACACTAATGTACTTTTAACATAATCTTGAATCCTCTTTCACATAACCAAACGTCTAACCATAGAAGCAAACAGTTATCTACCATTTATACTTATAATTTTCTACATTCAATCATCACGTCCAACCAAAACATACCTGACTTGATGGTGATAAAACAATCTCGAGCCTTATGCTCCTTAGACCCACATCTCAAGTATGCTCTTGACCTCATCCGGCATTCTCCCGGATGACGCCTTCCGCAATAATCGCAAGCCGGAAAGTTTGGTCGTGCCTTGACATGCTTTACGGAACGAGACTGCGATCCAAAAGAACCACGATTTCCTTTCTTCTTACAGTCCACAGACCCAACTCGAAGTGCTTTAGCGGTTCTTTTAACCTCCTCCAATACTTCCTTAACTATCTGAGTCAGCTCATCAACCCCAGCTCGATCATGAGATCCCGTCTCAGCCACTGGTGATGCCAACGCCTCCCTTTCGGAAACATGCCTCGGTGCCGAAGATCTAGTCCTAGCACCTCGGCCTCTAGCACGTCCACGTCTACTGCGTCCACATCTTCTAGCCCTCATGTTCACTAAGTCGATATAATCTGATTAAGAGTTTTATGAATCATTATACAATTTCAGTGTTTATTAAACAATGTTTTATGGAGTATGAGAAGTAAAGTTGTTTTCGCAACACGCATCCTATAGTCTCAATCTCTATAGTTTCAGTTCCTAAAACTAAAAGTTCTAGAGTATTCTATTTGTGGAATTTTTCTTAACACAGTACTAACACAATAATCATAAAATAAAAACATATACTTACATGACTTGGTGCCAGATACTCGTGGTGCCATACTTCCTTTAGAACAAGCATTTATAAATTAAAATTCAAATAGCTTTGGAAAACGCTTTTGAACCCAAACCACAGCAGAGTTTTGCAACTGGACTCTGATACCATAAAATGTAACACCCCAAACTCGGCCCATGCGTTACGAGCGGATTTGGTATGTCACACGAGCAAACATGTTAAACCCTTTTTATTCGTACTAAAATATTACTTTTGTTAAAATCAAGAAAACAAGTTTGATTTGATAAAATACTACTAACTTCAAAGATTTGATTGATAAATCGATAAATTTGAACTAATGCTCTTACAAAACCGTGTCTTTTGAAAATATCGTTAATACTTCGAGAGAAAATATCCGTGTTAAAAATATTTGCAAAAGTTTATTTTGAAGATCCATTTGTTAATCGGTTTTGGAAACCATTATTTAAGTTTTTAGAAAATTCCCTTTTTAAACAATTTAAGAAAAATAATAAAAACATCCCAACCATAAAGCAAAAATAAAAAAAAATCTAGAGGCCTTATTACAACATTTAACCCAAAATAGTAAAGTAATAAAATAAACGAGAAAGAAGTCTAAAGTCCAAATAAACCATTTCTGAAGTATGGCTTCCACCGAGTCATCCATGGCCCAAGTCCATCTCACTGAGCATTACCTGAAAGGGATAAGAAAAAGGGGGTGAGTTACAAGAACTCAGTGTGTAATCCCCTTACCGTTATCCATTGGGCCGAAACCCATTTAGTAATATTTTGGACCTAAGCCCATTTAGAAAATAATGTATCAATTTTATCATGTGAATGAAATGCAATTCCCAAACCAATCCTAATAATCCATCCGCTACCCACCACCCGTACCAACCAACACACCTGTGGGGATCAAGTCAACCCACCCCGCCAACACACCAATCGCAGGTATTATGCCTTTTATAACAAATTTAATTGTGGACAAGCCACCAGAATAACAGAATATACGTGGCATTGCCACTATATAGATTTGTGGCAGAGCCACCAAAATATGTGGCAGAGCCACCAGAACTTCTCTTCGATATTATCCCATCCCATGCAAAATGATGTATATAATGCATAGTAATTCATGATTTTTACAATATAACAATAATAATTTATTCGGATATTCATTACAAACGTACGACCCATTATAACAATTTATCAAATTGGCCCATCTAGCCATAATATCAGATTGGCCCATTTAGCAAAATATCAAATCGGCCCATTAAGCAATATCTCAATTCGGCCCATTGTAACAATTTATCAAATAGGCCCATTAAGGCAATATATCAAATCGGCCCATTAACACTTTTGCAAATCGACCCATTAGGGGCATTTCCATAATTCAGCCCGTAAGGGCATTTTCGTAATTCGGTAATTTCGCAATCCAGACTTAATTACTAATTTGGGCTTAAAAAATTTAAACTGTCCATCTGCGGCGTACTGACTAAATAGACTAGAACTTGAGTTAGGAATCTCGAAATCTAAATCTGTAAATTTTCCTTGAAACTAGACTCATATATCTTCTCACTACAATTTTTCCAGAATTTATGGCTTAATCAATTATTACAATTTATTCCTTAAAGTTTCCCTTTTTTCACTGTCCAACGATTCTAACCACTCTTACCTTAATTTCAATTGCTCCCACTTGTTTTTATTGAAAATAGGTTGACTAAGGAAACTATACATATAATTTTTAACTCATAATCCACTTTGTACAATTTTATCTTGTTTTACCAACACAGATCAGGGAACCACGAAGTCATTCAGAACCAGTCTCACTAAAATTAACATATCTCAGAATATAAAATTTCTTTTCCTTCTCCGTTTCTTCCATATTAAAATAGACACAGTAAGCTTTAATTCGATATCTTATTCACTTATTAATCGCTTTTCTCCTATTTTTCGTGATTTTTAAAAATCACATCACTGCTACTATCCAAAACTATTTCATTGCAAAATATGGTTACCACTACGAATATACGCACGCCCGAGTGATCACGGATGCCTGTTTCCAGTTTTCTTTAGTATTTCGACCAAATCACAGAACATTTCATGCAAATTTTCAGAGAAGTGTGAGATTACACACCATTTCAAACATGTATTCAGAAAGGTACGGAATTACACACCTGATTTTGATTTCCTAAAGAACCACTCGTCGATTACCTAGAACAATACCAACCAAAAGTTGGCCTCGGATTTCCAAAAGATTTCGTATCACTTACACTTGAATCACTTACCATTATGTCCGAAGGTAGAATATATCGAGTGGTTTGTGCCTAAAACATATAGTCGATTATTTCAAATTATTACTCCATTTGCAACCAATCGAATATTGAATAATATCAATAATCCATAAGAACTCCTTACCTTATTAATACTGGATCCGATCTCCGTTCGACTTAAGGCTAAATGATGTTCAGCCTCTCACTAGAATATTACAAAAGGGAGAGTGATCTCGTTTCAGAGAGTAGAATAAAATGATGGTCTCGGTCAATATGACCATCCCAAACCAAGGCATAATTCGACATTAAGAGAAAGAAAATAAAATGTTGAAGAGAACCACTTACCGATTTATCAAGGAATGAGTGTTAATACGGATGAGAAGAAAAGATAGAGAAGAGATGAAAGTTCAGTTATAGAGGAAAATGTATATTAATATTCGGCTATGGGGGATAATCAAACAAGAAGATGTGATCTTATGGTGGTGTCGATTTAGAGAAGAGGAAAGATTGAAGGAATGTTTAAAAGAAAGGAATGGAAGGTTGGATGCAGGCTAGGTGATTCAGCTATCAAAGGAAGATGAACAAGAGATGAATGTTTTGACCAACAAAAGGGGAGAAAAATGCACAAATGTGCTAGAAGGATTCGGCAAAAAGAATAGCAATTGGAGAAAATGACACAATTGATGCTATAGGAATTTTGACCAAAACAAGCACTAAAGCTTTACCAAAAGACCAAGAAAAATTTGGCTACCTCCCTCTACATCCAAAACCGTCCACATTCATGACCATAATGGTAAAAAATTGGCCAACCACACTTTCCATAACACTTCCCTTGAAAAAGGCCACATGTTCCCCTTACTTGCCCTTTTTCTTTTGGTTCCTTACCTTACCTTCACCCTTTCCTTATTTCCTTAGCCACCTTGCCAAAATTAAAAAGTCCTCCTTGCCATATATACATCTTGGCCGACACTTAGGGAAAGTATACAAAAAAAATAGTCAAAATTTTTGTACCAAGTGGGATTCGAACCTCTTCCTTCAATGCCTTCACTTGATGCCATAACCTCTTTACTAATTGCTCATTTATGCAAGCAAATTACCCACCTATTTCCATAAGCCTTGATGCCACTTACTATCTCTCTTTAATAGGCTTAAACACAAAATTTATACTAAAGCCCAACTTGAACCCAGAAATTCCTAGAAACCTCGTAACTTTCCAAAATCACCTTCCTAATTAGTCCAATCTTGAAATAATTCCATTCTCTTTTTCTCAAAATTTTAAACACTCCTAAGCCCAAGGCCCAATGGGCCCAATCCTACTAGGCCCAATTTTGGGATGTCACAGAGCATTACGGGAAATCGTAACTTAAAAACTTTCATTCTCAAACATTTCATATATCATAGCGTTGTTCATTCAAACACATGCATAATGTCCCTTATTTGAGCCCTCAAGGTCTTAGAATCACTTTAGAAACAATTCGGAACTAAATCAAAAACATTTATAATTCATAAAAAAAGATAGAATTTTCTTCAAATTATAAGGTTCACACGTCGTGTAACACTTGAAATGGGCTCACACGCCCGTGTGCCAAGCCATGTGCTAGGCCATGTAACTAGCTTACTTGAAACCTTTAGAAATTACAGGGGACATGTAATAGCCCGTTTTCAATGAAATCAGAATAGTGGTTTTATGACCACAAATCTGAGTTAGAAAGAAAAATTATTTTAATATTATTGCATGATCTGTAATATGATAGGAATAGCATATGAAAATTTCGTTAAGAAAATTTTTACCGATGACATGTTTAATTGTGGAAAGGACCGAATTGCATAAAAAACAAAAGTTGAGTTCTAGTAGCTATAGCTATCAAATAGCTATAGAATTCAAAATTTGAGGTCCTTATATGGTAATTAGACCATTAAATGGAGTTAGTAGGTATTTATGATGAATCGTCCATGAAAAATTAGAAAAAGAAAAGGACTAAATTGGAATTTGAAATAAATAAAGATGATAATAACTTAATATCATCTCATTTCATCATCTTCCCCAAATATTTTCTATAGAAACCTTAGCTAAGAGAGAGAGAGATTCAATCAAGCTTAATTGGGTAAGTAATCATGTCCCGTTTTTAGTAATTTTTACATTTTCGAGATAGTAATAACTTAATCTATCTATTTTGGGGATCAATTTGTAAATATGTCAAAGTATTGAAATTTTTCCATGGATGAGTATGCTGAAATTTTGAAATTTATGGTAGAAAATGAAAAGGTTGTTAATAGATAAACAACTTTTGTAAAGGAAATTTTCATGAAATTATGATTTAGGGACTAAATTGTAAAGATGAAAAATTCATGGAAAATTTCTAAATTTTATGAATTTCATGGGCTGTAAATGTTATATGAAAAATTCAGTTAGGCTTGGAATAAGGATTTAATTGCATGAATTTCATTTTTTGAGCCTAGGGACGAAATTGGAATTAATTAAAAGTATAGGGGAAAATGGTATTTTTGCCTAAAATGTGAATTTGATTGAATTAAATATGAATTTCATTAAATTGAGTTAAATTTACTTGTATAGATCCGGATAGACCTAGTATGAAATTGGATCGAGAAAAACAAAAAGTATTGGATTAGTAGATCGTTGTATATGAATGCTTGTCGAGGTAAGTTCGTGCAACTAAATTGTGTATATTTATATGCTTGAATTGAATGTTGAATATGTGAATTGTATAACTGTCTTATGTATGAAATTGATCACATGTCTGATTATGCCTGATAAATAATGTGTCCCATTTGAATAAATGAAATTCGATGGATACAAGATTTCCTGTATTGGTTGTGGTCTTGCATATGTTGTGGACACACCATAGCTCAGAAGAACGTCCTGTTATAAGCCCTCTTGAACTTCCCGTTATATGGTTTCTGCGAGCACCCTGATCAGTAGTGATCTTGGATGTGTTGCGGACCACCGCAGCTCTTTGTGAGAGTCCTATTATATGATCGGTTGTGATCCTGCATATATTGTGGACACAAATGCAGCTCTTTATGAGCGTCTTGATATAGGCTCTTTGTGAGCTTCCTGATATGGCTCGTTTGAACTTCCTTTTATATGGCTATCCGGAGCTCCCTGATAATAACTCTTCGGAGTTACCTGTTAAGTTCAATGAGCTTCCTGTTTTAAACTCTTACGAGTTTCCTGTTATAGCCCGGATAAGCTTTCCGTTACATGGCTCACATGAGCATCCTGTTATATGGTTCGAGAGGGTGCTACATGATTATGTGCCCTAAAGGGTACCCCTGGATATGAGTTGACGGATTACAATTTTGTACACTTCGAGTGTACTACATGTGTATCCATCGCAAATAAATTCAACGGGAAGAGTTCTGACATGGTTAAAATGAACTTAAGATGATTTGTTATGGGAAATACACATGTTATATGGAAATATGATATAAATAGCACATGTTTATGAAAGTTACTACATGATGAGCTCATATTTAGTTCTTGAAATTTATGTGAAGTAATGACTAACATGTTTGATGAAGTTGTGTTTTAGGCTATTAGCCAAATTGCTTGATGCATTTTTGTATGCTTACTTTAAATGTAAATGTATGGTAAGTTAAATTCTTGTTATGCGAACTTACTAAGCACTAAATGCTTACTTTGTTTTATTTTCTTTTGTTTTATAGTACTCAACGGCTCGTGAATGTTGGAACTTGGTCGGAGTCACATCACACTATCCTTTGGACTTCCCGGTATGTAAAGCAAGCTAACTTTTGCTATAATGGCAGTATAAGCTAAATAGGCATAATGATGAAATGTTTTTTGTTTGTAACTAGCCATTGGAATGGCTAGTGTTAATCATATTTTGATGTAGTTATATGAGGCCTTATCATGCTTGATGTGCGTATTGAAATGGTTGAATGATGGAAGTTACATAAATATACTTATATGTTTAAATGGACAGTTATGTAAGATTAAATACTTAGATAAATGGGATATTATGACATGTATTGAACTTGAAATTGGCTTGAATTGAAGGTATTATTGTGACTTGTAATGGTAAAAAAATTTGTTGGATAGGTTGATGCTAGATTGGGTGAGAAATAAGGCTTGGAAATGGCCTTATTTTGTCCACACGGGTAGAGACACGAGCGTGTGTCTCAGCCGCGTGTGACACATAGCCATGCACATGGCCGTATGGTTTGGCTGTGTGTCCTCGACATCTTAAATTTTGAGAAATAGAATGCTTTGAATTGCTCACACGGGCATAGGCACCGACGTATGCCTCAGCCGTGTGTGTCACATGGCCTAGCACATGGGCGTGTGACTTGGTCGTGTGACCCCTGCACTTAATTTTGAAAAATTAAATTGTCCACAAGGCCTAGCACACAAGCGTGTGGCTAGTCGTGTAATCCAAGTCAGAGAGTTACACGGGTATAGACACGGGCTAGGGCACAGCTGTGTGCCTCACATCAAATGCCCACACAGCCTGGGACACGGGTGTGTCACTTCGCCATGTGAACCACACGGCCTGACCACACGGGCATGTGTCCCCTGTACCTTGGAAAAATTTTGAAATTTTGCGAAAAATTCTCTGAGTTTCTGATTTAGTCCCGACTTGTTTCTAATGCATAAATTGGGCCTTGAGGGTCCATTTAAGGGACAATATAATTTAATATAATTGGATTCGGATATGAATAGTAAATGACATGAATTAATTATATTTTTTCTGTAAACTCAGGTAATGCTCCGTAATCTTGTTCCAACGACGGACATGGGTTAGGGGTGTTACAGGACACACGACCGTGTCACATGGCTGTATGTCACACACGGCTAAGACACACGCCTGTGTCTTAGGTCGTAGGGACAAGAAAATGACCACTTCCAAGCCATTTCTTTCACCCTTTTCAGGCATAAACTTACAAGAAATTTGTACATGTATACAAGGCCTTTAAATATACTCAAATTATGCAAAGAATGACTAATCTCCATATAAATGTTCATATAACCAATATGCCAAAAGGCACCTCAATCATCAAGCATCAAACTTATATATATATATACATGAGAATATTTGTTCAAACTTTAACCATACATACCTAATTAATCTCAATACTATTTCCATGCTATATCAAAAATAATCTCACCACATTTATACCATTTACCAACTGACTTGTTTCCATACCAATACATAACACAATTGACACATACCAACCTTACCATATTAGGCATACCATATTTCAATCATGCACATCTATTCAAGACTTTTCCAAAACATACCATGTCTTGGCCATATTGAGATCGAAACACATTTACCAAATTTGGTTATTTCTAAACATGCACCAAATTGACCATATTAACCATAACCAACAAGATATCAATAGTACCTTAAGTACCTTAAATTCAAGGCAACATTTCATGTCATAATTATCAACCAAAATGACATATATATACCAAACACATCAATTAAACATTAGACATAATCCACCTATACATGCCATTATAACCTTAACCAAGACATTAAAATCTATCGATATAATCGCTAGATAGTGTGTTAGATTTCCAACGAGCTTCCAACTCGATCGAGCTTCTGATAATCTGTAAAGTAAGGGATAAACAACTATGTAAGCAATGAATGCTTAGTAAGCTCGTACAAACCTTAAACATAATATTCCAATTCAATAATAAACTTTATATGATAAATATAAGGCTATACCAATGCCTCAAGATTTATCAACTACATAACCACCAACTCATAAATGAGTAAGCTATCAACATCATATATATGTATATTCATTCATAACATAATAAGATTTTATAAAACATTTTACACCATCATTAACCTTCACACAAAACTACGAATAACTTCCTTTACTTACTTTCCATTCCATTTACTAAACATAAACTTAAACAACAACATCAATTAACTAATTAGTATATTTATTCATAACATAGGTAAGTTCAACCATAACATACGTAATTTCTCATATATAAGTACATTGTTCAAATCATCAATCCCTTTTTCATCATATCACATTTGTAACACCCCAAACCTGGCCCAAAACACCATGGTCGAATTCGGAATGTTACTGGGAAAAACGTTTGAAAAAAAATTGTCTTAAGGGTGAAAACACGTGTTGAGTTTAAAATATTTTTTCTAGTTTATAAAAGATAACTTGTTTACAACATGTTTGTCGTTTTGAAAGGAGGTTGCCGAGGAGAATAAAACTTGGAAGGTCTTGTGTAGTTTAAATCATTGTGCATTTGAATAGCACTTAATCAGAAGACCCGGTTAAACTTTAAATCAAATCTTAAACGAGACAAAACCAAATCTTAATCGAATACTCTTACCGAAATAAATTCGAATCCCGAAGATTCTCGCTTGCACTAGAAAGCTTGTCGAAATCCCTACATAACCTATGTTAGATTCGGCTCTAACATTAAATGGTCAAAAGAATGGCCCTTGGCCGAATCCAAATACCGTCTTACCTCGATCGGTCAAATCCTGAAAGATCACTACTCCCTTAACCCTAACTTCAGGCAGAAGACCCGAAATCACCCTCTAAAGATTTGGCCACACCAAAAAAATGGAATTAGACTTCTAATTTTCGACAACCAAAAAGAGAAAGAAGAGAATCGAATAGAAGAGAACCCTTACCAACTATTGGAAATCAATTGGAACAGATCTTGACAGAGAAAGAACGAGAACTCCCCCTCAGAGATTAACGAACAAAGATGACCACCACACTCAAGTAGAGATTCGGCTAGAGTAATAGGTTTGAGAAATAGGAAAAGAACACGAACATAAAAGGAAAAGATGGCTTAGAAGATTCAGTCAAGAGAAGAGAAATAGGCATTTGGCTATGAAGAATAGTGAAGAAGAACTCGGCTTAAGCAAATGGAATGAGGCTTAGGAAGTTTCGACTATGGTGAGGGTTGAGGGTGTATTTCGGCTTCTGAAGAATGAAGGCTCAAAGATGACAAAGTGAAAAAGAAAAGAGGAGAAAAGAGAGAAGTGCAATTCGGCTTCAGAGAAAAGAGGAGAAGAGATGAACGAAAGAAAATGCCCCCCAATAGCTCTCCCACTTTCGGCTTTAGACTAAGAAGAGAAATGACAGAAAATGAGTTACCTTGCTGACACTTTCGGCAATGAGCTAAAAGAAAAAGAAAAACTGAAAAATGCCCCCAAAAACTAGCACACGTACGACACCTACACTCATAGCTCCCAAAACCGATACCCCCACTCTCCCCACACAAGAATTCGGCTATCATCCAACTAGCCAACATGCTCCACCTTTTCCTCCTATTTTTCCTCCCCTCCACTCATTCAAATGAGTTTGAATGAATCAAACTCCTATCTCCCTTCTTAGCCACAAGTTTGAGCTGTTGACCCAATCCATACCTCATCCACCCAGAGTTTGCATGCCGTCCAACTCTTCCTCCCCCTTGACGTAAAAAGCAACCCCAAAATGCTTCTTCTGCAGCTCGAACCTCCTCACCCTTGACACTCCTTGTGACACAACACTCCCCCTTGCTCCTAGACGTTACCTTGCCACTCCACCACCCCTTTTCTTCTGTCATAAACCCCACACTAATTTTCTTAAGGCTTAGCTCCCCTAACTCCCCCTAACTCAGCTTAAACCAAACATTTTTCCTAAGTCCTCTACTTAAACCCCAACGTTCCCGAAGCCCCAAAACATACTCAAACAACATACAGAGCATACTAACACGTAATTACCAATTAAAATGCATAACCCCAAAATCCTGGATATTACAGTTCTACCCCCCTTAAAAATAATTTCGGCCTCGAAATTACCTGATCATAATAAGTGAGGTATTGCTATCGCATTGCCTCCTCTGGTTCCCACAAAGCTTCCTCCGATCCGTGATTCCGCCACAACACCTTGACTAGGGGAATCGATTTCTTCCGAAGCACTTTAACATCTCATTCCAATATCTAAACCGGCTCTTCCTCATAGGAGAAGTCTGGCCTTAACTCAACTTTCTCCACTGGCACCACATGAGATGGATCTGATCTGTAACGACGTAACATCGAAAAGTGAAACACATCATGCATCTGCTTCAATTCTGAAGGCAATTCCAACTGATACGCCACTGGCCCCACTCGCTTCAAAATCCGATAAGGCCCGATAAACCTGGGACTCAGCTTACCCTTGCGTCCAAATCTCATCACCTTCTTCCACGGCGAAACCTTTAGAAACACATGATCACCCACTGTAAACTCTATCTCTTTCCACTTAAGGTCCGCGTACAATTTCTGTCTGTCAGATGCCTCCTTCAGCTGTGCTCGGACTACCTTAACCTTTTCCTCTGATTCTGCCACCATCTCTGGACCCAAAACATGACGTTCACTCAATTCTGTCCAACACGTAGGAGTGCGACACATCCGTCCATACAGCGCTTCATACAGTGCCATCCGAATACTTGCTTGGTAACTGTTGTTGTACGCAGACTCCGCTAAAGGCAAGAATTCCTCCCAACTACCTCTGAAGTTGATAACACATCCCCTTAGCATATCCTCTAACACCTGAATCACCCTTTCAAACTGACCATCCGTCTGCGGATGAAATGCCGTACTAAAATCCAATCTGGTGCCTAAAGCCTGAAGCAACGCCCTTCAAAACTTCGACGTAAATCTAGGATCCCTATCCGATATAATCGACACCGGCGCTCCATGCAGTCTCACAACCTCCGCTACATACAACTTTGCTAACCTCTGCAGAGAGTAATCCACCCGAACAGGTATGAAATGAGCGGACTTCATCAACTGATCCACAATCACGCATACCGAGTCCTTCTTAGTAGGCGTAAGAGGAAGCCCACTAACGAAATCCATGGTGATCCTCTCCCACTTCCACTGCGGAATCTTTACTGGTTACTGCAACCCCGATGGCACTTGGTGTTCAGCCTTGACCTGCTGACATGTCAAGCATTTCCCCACAAACTCTATAACTTTCCGCTTCAATCCAGGCCACCAAAACTGATCCCTCAGATCCCTATACAACTTACTTCCTCCAGGATGCATAGCGTAAGGGCTACTATGCAATTCCCAAAGAATTCATTGCCTTAACTCCCCATCCTTCGGCATACAGGCCCTACTACGAAAGCACAAAACCCCGTCACTATTCACACTGTAGTCCTCTACTCCTCCACTCTGAACTTGTGCAAGCTTAGCACTCAAAACATCATCCACCAACTGTTTCTCTTTAACCTGACTTAACCATGTCGGCTTTACCTGCAGCTTTGCTAACAAACTCCTGTCATCATAAAGACTAAGATGCGTGAACATCGCCCTCAGATTCGATACCACTTTCTGACTTAGCGCATCCACCACTACATTCGCTTTTCCCGGGTGATATTCAATTGAACAGTCGTAATCCTTCAGCAGCTACACCCACCTTCGCTGTCTCAAGTTCAGCTCCTTCTGAGTCAGCAGATACTTCAAACTCTTATGGTCCGTGTAGATCACTGACTTCTCCCCATACAAATAATGCCTCCATACCTTCAAAGTTAAGACCACTGCAGCCAACTCCAGATCATGCGTCGGATAGTTAACTTCATGTGGTCTTAACTGTCGAGACGCATAGGCAACAACTTTCCCTTCCTGCATTAGTACACATCCTAACCCGGTATGAGATGTATCACAATACACTACAAAATCTTTCCCCGCCACAGGCTGAATTAAGACCGAAGCATCTGTCAAAACCTTTTTCAGCTTCTCGAAACTCTCCTGCTGCTTATCCGTCCATACGAAAGGTACCTCCTTCCTCAACAACTTTGTCAAAGGTGCCGCTATTGAAGAGAAACCCTCGACAGATCTTCTATAGTAGCCTGCTAGCCCCAAGAAATTACGAATCTCTGCCACCGACTTAGATGGTTTCCAATCCAATACTGCCTCAATCTTCCGAGGATCCACTCTTATTCCTTCCGCAGATACTACATGACCCAGAAAAGCAACTTCACTTAACCAAAATTCGCACTTACTCACTTAACCAAAATTCGCACTTACTAAACTTGGCATACAACTTCTTTTCCCTTAAGACCTGCAGCACTACCCGAAGATGTTCATCGTACTCTTCCTCCGTCTTGGAATATACCAGGATGTCGTCTATGAACACCACAACGAATTGATCCAAGTAGGGTTAGAAAACCCGATTCATCATATCCATAAACATAGCTTGGGCGTTCGTCAACCCGAATGGCATTACCAGGAATTCATAGTGCCCGTATCGAGTCCGAAAAGCTGTCTTATGGATATCTGCTTCCTTTACCTTAAGCTGCTGATACCCCGACCTCAGATTAATCTTTGAAAACACCGCAGCCCCTTTAAGCTGGTCAAACAAGTCGTCTATCCTCGACAGCGGGTACTTGTTCTTGATCGTCAGCTTATTCAACTGGCGGTAATCTATGCACATCTGCATAGATCCGTCATTCTTCTTTACAAACAAGACCGGTGCTCCCATGGAGACACACTGGGTCGAATAAACCCGCAATCTAGCAACTCCTAGATCTGGGCCTTAAGCTCAACCAACTCTTTTGGTGCCATTCTATACGGAGTGATAGACACTGGCGTTGTACCTGGCAACAGGTTGATTCCAAATTCCACCTCATGATCCGGAGGCAACCCTGGAAGTTCTTCCGGAAAAACATCCACAAACTCTTTCACTGTCCTGACCTCCCCCACAGTTGCTTCCTTAGCATCCAAGGCACTAACAAACATCAGGAAAGCCATACATCCCCTTTTCACCATCTTCTTCGCCTTAAGAGCAGACACTACGTTAGACAGGTAGTCTCTCCTTTCACCTATCACTATAACCTCATTGTCCTCGAGAGTCCTCAACGACATGCGCTTAGCAGCACAGTCCAGATTCGCACGATACCTTACTAACCAATCCATCCCTAGGATCAGGTCAAATTCCCCGAATGGCAGCTCCATCAAATCAGCCGGGAACACTATCCCCTGAACCTCTAAAGGCACTTCCCTAAAGAGTTTATCTACCACTACTGATTGCCCTAGAGGACTAAGTATAGTCATCTTCTTAGGAACAGTCTCAGAGTTCACATTCAAAGTTCCAGACACCATACTAGCAATGTAAGAATGAGTCGACCCAACATCTATTAAAGCAGTAAAGGGTAATCCAAAAATAAGGAACGTACCTGTGATCACATCTGGCGCATCCCCCTCTTCACGACGTCTGGCTACATACACTAACACTGGTTGCCTTGCATCTGAGCTCCCAGCACCTCTGCCCGGTGCTCCACGACCTCGGCCAGAACCATTCCCCCCATGATTTGGACCACGACCCCTCGACATCTGTTGACCACCCCTACCTAACTGCACATACCCCTGACCCACTGTCCGAGCCCTATTCAGATCCTGGGGACAATCCTTAACCAAATGAGCCTTGGACCCACACCTGAAACACTCCTTACTCCTTCCCCAGCACTCACCAACATGAGTCCTTCCACACTAAGCACACGGAGGACCTGATTCCTAGCAGCTGGCATAGAAACACGAGCAGAACTCTCAACCTTAGGCTTTTTCTGAAAACCCCCCGAAGATCCTGATGGTCCAAAACCTCTCTTATTCCGGCCTCTGTCCTTATCTCTATTCTGCCTTTCAGTTTGCTTAACTTCCTCCGCTATCTGAGCTTTTTCGACCAGAGTCACAAAGTCCCTCTCACGCTGAGGAGCTATCAACACCCGCAGTTCATCCCGTAGCCCATCCTCAAATATCATGCAGTGCTCATAATCAGTAGCAACAATCTCTCTAGCATACCGACTTAACCTCAAGAATTTTGCCTCATATTCTGCTACCGACTTACCCCCTTATACTAAGTTCAGAAACGCTTTCCTCTGCGCGTCCACATAACTAGCTCTGACGTACTTCCCATCAAACTTAATCTTAAAGAAACCCCAATCCACTCGATCCGCCGGAGTACCCTCTTTGACAGTGAGCCACCACTGGTAGGCCTTATCCCGAAGTAAAGAAACAGCACCTTTCAGCTTTCCTTAGCAGTGCAATCCAAATCATCCATGGTCCTCTCAACTGCCTCCAACCAATACTTCACTACATTCGGAGCTACCCCTGAGACACCCCTAAATATCTCGGCTCCATTCGCCCTGAGTCGCTCAGACACTGATTTTCGGGCCCCAATACCCATATTAGCTCCCGCGACTCTTTCCAAAACTCGCAGCATAGCCTGAGAAACTACATCGTCTCCACTCGTCTGATCTTGAAATTCAGCTTCCGCAGTTGGTGGCGGCGGCTCATTCCCCGATCCATGACCGGATCCAACTGGTTTTGATACTGCCATTCTGCCTCTACCACGCCCACGTGCGTTACGACCACGTCCCCCAGAACTCAAATCTATTGCCGCGTCTTAATCTAATTTAAGAAATTTTATGCATTAGCTTCTTTCCACTATTTGATTAAAGGAAAAGTTTTATGATATAGAAGTTCTAGTTGTTCTTTCGTATAAAGCACAAATCTCTAGAAGTTTCAGTCTCTAGAGAGATTATCCTATCTTCTAAAGTCCACAACAATATCCACAACAATGCAGTATGTATCCATTTCCACTCAAATGATGAAGACTTACAGCGGCACTGAGTAGAGAATTCGAGTGCCATGCCTCCAAAAATCCATCCCATGAGAAATTTTTCTTTAACAACTTGTAGAAATTCATTTTGAAAACGTTATGGGCCTAAAAACCCAAAGGCTGAGTTTAAAATCTGGGCTCTGATACCAAATTGTAACACCCCAAACTTGGCCCAAAATACTATGGCTGAATTCAGAATGTTATTGGGAAAAACGTTTGAAAAAAATTGTCTTAAGGGTGAAAACACGTGTTGAGTTTATAAAAGATAACTTGTTTACAACATGTTTGTCGTTTTGAAAGTAGGTTGCCGAGGAGAATAAAAATTGGAAGGTCGTGTGTAGTTTAAATCGTTGTGCATTTGAAAATTTAAGAAAAATCGAGTGGTTACGAGTATCCGGGTTTAAAATTTAATTTAAGTCTTTAAGTTGTAAATTGTTTCCAAATTCATTTCCAGTGATTAATTCGATAGTCAATCTAACTTAAAACATAATAAAAATCCCCAAGTACTTAAAACGTCCTTATTACAATAAAAATTATCCCAATAGTAATTAAAAATTTAAAATGCAAATATAAATAAATCATCGTCCGCATGGCCACCTCGAATCCACTCCAGCCCGGTCCAAGCATCATGTATCACCTGCATTGTTTTTAGAAAATAGAGTGAGTCAAACTGACTCAGTGTGTAGTTAATCCACGTGTTTCTACATATGGGCTTGGCCCAAGCCATACAAATCCACATGACATGTAATAATGCAAAATGTACCCAACCTAGCCTAGTATCTATCTGCTACACACCCCCGTATCTAGCAACCACACACCAAGGGATTACTAAATCGACCCTCCAACCGCTACACACCTCGTTGGCAGTCATGCTGCTTAAAGTCAATATAACGTGGCCTAGCCACCGATCACTATGTGACCAAATCTCGATATCCACGATGTGACTCAAGGTCATCATCAATCCACGATGAAGCACAGAGCTTTCATCAATCCACGATGTGGCACATAGCCGACACCAGTCCACGATGAGGCACATAGCCAACACCAATCCACGATGTAGCTCAAGGCTAACATCAAACCACGTACATAAATGTACACCCTTTCCTTCATTAATCATATCTCGATCCCCATGCGCATACATTATTTTATGATACAATGACAGTATAACCATTATGGCATATCAACATGCATATATAACATGCTTACAAAATTTTCACATATATCATTCAAGATTTGATATCAACAGTTACTAACCTGATTATCAGATTACCCACCATGGGTAGCCACACCACCACAGCCGTTATCTCCAGCTACCACACATACCACATACATATAATAAATAAAAGTAGAGAAACAGTGCAATAACTACACACCTGATAACCCGAAGCACTAAACTCTCAATTTCCCTAGCGTCCTCACTAGAAGAGACTACAGTGATCTGCTTGTCTCTTTCCGACGCTGGCCCACACCCTGGTGGCCAATCTCGAACCGCAAAAACCGAACATTTCTTAAACTTAGGGGTAGAGAGCACCCCTTGCTCTCCTTGACTGGTACTCGCATCCATTGAATAGCACTTAATCAGAAGACCCGGTTAAACTTTAAATCAAATCTTAAACGAGACAAAACCAAATCTTAATCGAATACTCTTACTGAAATAAATCCAAATCCCGAAGATTCTCACTTGCACTAGAAAGCTTGTCGAAATCCCTACATAACCTATGTTAGATTCAGCTCTAACATTAAATGGTCAAAAGAATGGCCCTTGGCCGAATCCAAATACTGTCTTACCTCGATCGATCAAATCCAAAAAGATCACTACTCTCTTAACCCTAAATTCAGGCAGAAGACCCGAAATCACCCTCTAAAGATTCGGCCACACCAAAAAAATGGAATTAGACTTCTAATTTTCGACAACCAAAAAGAGAAAGAAGAAAATCGAATAGAAGAGAACCCTTACCAACTATTGGAAATCAATTGGAACAGATCTTGACAGAGAAAGAACGAGAACTCCCCCTCAGAGATTAACGAACAAAGATGACCACCACACTCAAGTAGAGATTCGGCTAGAGTAATAGGTTTGAGAAATAGGAAAAGAACACGAACATAAAAGGAAAAGATGGCTTAGAAGATTCGGTCAAGAGAAGAGAAATAGGCATTCGGCTATGAAGAATAGTGAAGAAGAACTCGGCTTAGGCAAATGGAATGAGGCTTAGGAAGTTTCGGCTATGGTGAGGGTTGAGGGTGTATCTGAAGAATGAAGGCTCAAAGATGACAAAGTGAAAAAGAAAAGAGGAGAAAAGAGAGAAGTGCAATTCGGCTTTAGAGAAAAGAGGAGAAGAGATGAACGAAAGAAAATGCCCCCAATAGCTCTCCCACTTTTGGCTTTAGACTAAGATGAGAAAAGACAGAAAATGAGTTACCTTGTTGACACTTTCGGCAATGAGATAAAAGAAAAAGAAAAATCGAAAAATGCCCCCAAACACTAGCACATGTACGGCACCTACTCTCACAGCTCCCAAAACCGATACCTCCACTCTCCCCACACAAGAATTCGGCTATCATCCAACTAGCCAACATGCTCCACCTTTTCCTCCTATTTTTCCTGCCCTCCACTCATTCAAATGAGTTTGAATGAATCAAACTCCTATCTCCCTTCTCAGCCACAAGTTTGAGCTGTTGACCCAATCCATACCTCATCCACCCAGAGTTTGCATGCCGTCCAACTCTTCCTCCCCCTTGACGCAAAAAGCAACCCCAAAATGCTTCCTCTGCAGCTCGAACCTCCTCCCCCTTGACACTCCTTGTGATGCAACACTCCCCCTTGCTCCTGGGCGTTACCTTGCCACTCCACCACCCCTTTTCTTGGGTCATAAACCCCACACTAATTTCCTTAAGGCTTAGCTCCCCTAACTCCCCTTAACTCCCCTTAACTCAGCTTAAACCAAACATTTTTCCTAAGTCCTCTACTTACACCCCAAGGTTCTCGAACCCCCAAAACATACTCAAACAACATACAGAGCATACTAACACGCAATTATCAATTAAAATGCATAACCCCAAAATCTCGGATATTACAACATTTCAATTATGAACTTACCTTTTCATTTGTATAATACCAGACATAAGCATATACATCAATCATAATCTTAAGCTTGACATAAGCCTAACCACCATCATCAATACACAAGTTAGTGCATTTATGTATATAACTCATTTGGAGTAAATCACATGATAAACCATTTTATAAGAAATTACACCTTTTGAATCTTACCACCTTTTCATGAACATAAGCATATTTCCATTTAACCAATTACCATGCCAATATATATCACTAATATTCAACATGATATAATGCAACCAAAAGCTTAGCACAAACCTAAGCATTATCCACAATCTCAAATGACGAATTCATTTTTGTTTAGCTCAATATTCAATAAATAACAAAACTTTCAAATTCATCAAACAAATTATCTTACTGAGATTTTCACGAAGAACGACTTACGGGTAATAGTACATTGTCAACAGAAGCTCATAAGAGCTGGTCCTCCCGAACATGCCAATAGAAGCTCGTAAGAGTTGAATAGAAGCTTGTAAGAGTTGAACAGAAGCTCGTAAGAGTTGATCCACTCGAATCACGCCAAACAAAAAGTAAAATGTGAGAGTTAACAACAAATGCTAAACCCCGATTTACTTGGATAAAATGTCGATATCTCCCTCCAGTACCATCTCCACTCCAAACCCCCGTCATACACCAAATCAAGAATGTACTCAAATCTCGCGTTCAATCCAAACGGAGTTTTAAATTCAATAATATATGTCCAACAATAATTAAATTCCAACAATAGAACATATATATAATACCAATCATCAATTTATACAAATGCTAAATTTTAACCGTACGAACTTACTTGACAAAATTGCAGAAATGTCAAAGTATAGGGGCATTTTGGTAATTTTCCATTCTCCTCGATTTTCCACTCGACCTTGATCTAAATTAATAATTTCATTCAATTTATTAATTCAGACAATAAAATAATTTATTTTATGAAATTTAGTTTTTTTATATTTTTACAAAAATTGCCCCTAACATTTTACTTTTAATCAATTTAGTTCCTGAGCCTAAAACATGCAAATTAACCATTTTTAATGCAAACCCATGCTAGCCAAATATTCATGGCATTCATTACAGCCCTTTTTTGCAATAATTTCACAACAAGCCCTTTTATTTTTACTATTTCAACAATTTAGTCCCTAATAAAAAATTCATCAAAAATCCCTTAACAAAATACTTTTAAATACCAACCAACATTTCAAATTCATAATTTAACATAAAAAATCACTAGATTCATCAATGGAAACATTAAAAATCTTTAACAGTTTCAAAATCAAAGGTACGGGTTAGATGGACCTAGTTGCAACGATCTAAAAAACATAAAAATTACAAGAAACAGATAAGAATTGAACTCACATGCAAGAGTATAAAGTGGCCGAAGCTCCAAGTTAAGCTCGCATGGTGTTTTAGCAATGAAAAATAGAAAGATGAAGAGAAAATGTCTTTTTCTTCTTCTAATTTTGTTTTAATTCCAACAAATTTACAATTATGCCATTATCATTAAATTTTCTTTCATTTTTAACTCTAATTGTCGTCCCACTCATTATTTATGGGTTAATTATCACTTAAGCACTTCATCATTTATTAATTAAACCATCTAATCACCTAAATGTATTAATTAACAAGTTTTGCACCTTTCTTAAGTTGGTCCTTTTCTCTTAATTAACTAACTAAACATTAATATTTCTTAACCAAATTTTAATACGACTATAATGACTATAACTATTCTAAAAATAATATTTACGAGTCGACACAACAAAATTTGTGGTCTTGAAACCATTGTTTCTGTCACCATTGAAAACCGGGCTGTTACAACTGTCCCCCATTAGGAAATTTTGCCCTCGAAATTGTTACCTGAAAATAGATTCGGGTATTGTAATCTCATTGATTCTTTAGTATCCCAGGTAGCTTCTTTCTGGCATTTATCGTTCCATTCAAACTTTACATATTTCTGTAGTAAATGAGTCATCAGTGAAACTATCATTGAAATTTTTTTTACAAACCTCCGATAATAACCAGCTAGTCCCAGAAAACTTCGGACTTCGGCTACTTCCCGTAGCCAAAATTCACATTTACTGAATTTGGCATACAATTGTTTCTCACGCAGAGTTTGCAACACTATTCTCAAATGCCCAGCATGTTCATTTTCATCTCGGGAGTAAACCAAAATATCATCTATAAATACCACCACAAACCTATCTAAATATGGTTTGAAAATTCTGTTCATCAGATCCATAAACACTGCAGGTGCATTTGTCAAACTGAATGGCATCACAAGAAACTCATAATGTCCATACCTAGTTCTAAAAGCTGTCTTTGGCACATCTGAATCTTTTACCCATAACTGATAATAGCCAGAACGGAGATCAATCTTGGAAAATACAGTGGCACATTTTAACTGGTCAAACAAGTCATTAATACGAGGCAGTGGATACTTGTTCTTTATTGTAACTTTGTTGAGTTGTCTGTAATCAATGCATAGCCTCAACGATCCATCTTTCTTCTTTACATACAGAACCGATGCTCCCCAAGGTTGGAAACTAGGTCGAGCAAAACCTCTGTCAATCATTTCTTGCAACTGTGCTTTCAATTCCTTCAATTCAGTAGGAGCCATTCTTTAAGGTGCTATGGATATTGGTGATGTCCCCAAAACAAGGTCAATAGAGAACTCCACTTCTCTAATCGATGGTAAACCAGGTAATTCTTTTGGAAATATGTCAGGAAATTCACAAACAACCGGAACTGACTGGATCTTTGACACAGATACTTTAGTATCCAACACATATGCAAGATAAGCATCATAACCCTTTCTGACATATTTCTGTGCTGATATTGCTGAAATCACATTAGGTAATCCATCCAGTTTATCAGATTCAACATGAAGTAATTCACCACTCTGACATTTCAATACAATATATTTCTGCTTACAATTTACCACTACATCATATTGGGTTAACCAATCCATTCCCATAATCACATCAAATTCATCAAATGGCAATAACATCAAGTCAGCCGAAAAACAATAATCTTTTACCATCAATGGATAGTTTTTATAAACTTTATCCACCAAAACACACTGGCCTAGGGGGTTTGAAACTTTAACCACAAATTTAGTGAATTCAACAGGTAAATTTTTAATAGACACTAGGGCTGTGCATATGTATGAATGTGAGGAACTAGGATCAACCAAAGCAGTAGCATCAGTATTAAGTAGAGAAAATGTACCAGTAATGACATCTGGTGCAGAAGCATCTTCTCTAGCTCGATCATAATACTTATTTAATTTCCTAAAAGCAGATGACTGTGACTTACTCATAATCCTTTTTCCAGAAACTCGAGCCTCTCTTTCTGCTTGTTTCTTTTCTTTACTCAATTCTTCAGCTTTGTGTGCTTGTTCGGCTAGCACCAAAAATTCCCTTATTTCGAGAATTCCAATCAACAATTTAATGTCTTTATTTAAACCCTCTTTAAAGCATTTACACATTTCAACCTCAGACTGGACCCATTCTTTGGCATATTTGCTCACCGAACAAATTCTCGTTCATATTCAGATACAGTCATATTTCCCTGTTTGTGTAACAACCAAATTTTGGTGAAATCAGAAGTGTGGTTTCGGGACCACAAGTCCGAGCCGAAAATAAAATTTATTTTTATTTTATTATATGGTCCGTATTATGATAGATATGACTTGAGAAAATTTTTGTACGAAAATTTTATCGATGTAGTGCTTAATTACAAGGACTAAACCGCATAAAATGCAAAAGTTGAATTCTAGTAGCTATAAGGATTAAATAGCTGTGGAATTCAAAACATAAGGTCCTTATAAGGTAATTAGACCATTAAAGAAAGTGTGTAGATATTTTGGTGACTCATCCATGTAAATTTAGAAAAAGGGCAATGACTAAATTGGAAAGTGGAAATATTTAATTAATTAAAAGATGATAAAAGAGATATCATCTTATTTTCTCATCCTCTTCCCCAAAATAATACATGGAAATCCTAGGAGAGAGAGAAGAAACTTTCATGGCCAAATTGGGTAAGTTTCCTTGGCCCGTTTTTAGTAATTTTTATATTTTTGAAATCGGGATAATCTAATCTATCTATTTGGGGGATTAATTTGAAAAGTTATCAAGGTATGAAAAATGGGCCATGGATGTATATGCTGGAAATCAGAAATTTATGGTAGAAAATGAAAGATTATTGATAGATAAACAACTTTTACAAAGTGATTTTTGATGAAAACATGATTTAGGGACTAAAATGTAAACTTGTGAAATTGAAGGAAAAATTCTAAAATTTTATGAATACATGTGCTGTAGATTTTGTAATGGGGCTTTGGTTAGGCTTGGAACAGGGAGTAATTTGCACAAGTTTCATTTTCCGGGCCTAGGGATGAAATTTGAATTTATGGAAAAGTTGGGAGCAAAATGGTAATTTTGCCTAAGATGTAAAATGAGTCCACATGAATATGAAATGTGATAAATTGATATTAAATTTACTCGTATAGATTCGGATAGACGAAATTCAGAGTTAGAACGAGGAAAAAAAGGAAAATATCAGATTAGTAGATTTACGTACACGAACATTATCGAGGTAAGTTTGTGTAACTAAATTGTGTTTATTTACATGCTTGAATTGATTGTGTTTATGTAAATTGTATAAATTTCATAAATATGTGAAATTTTTACCCGATCAAGCTCGATAAATAAAAATGTCTAATTTAAATGATAATGCTCGATAGATGATAGATGATAAATGACAAACGATGAAAATGTTACTTTTATGCTTAGAATGAATGTGAAGTGTGATCATTTGAATTATATGGTTGATTATTGATACGCTAAGTTCCTCAGGATACCGAGCACTGACATGGATCCACTCGAGCTACCTAAAGGTCCGATCACCCGAGCTCGGGCTAAGAAGTTCAAAGATGCAACAACGACCTTGGTTGATCGAATTTGAGGTGAAACCGTTGTTGGACTTCTCGAAAGTTCTTGGACCAGCAAGTCGAGCACGCCATATAATCTTCTTCAAACTCAAATCAGCTCAGCCTTAGCTCAATGAGCTCATTCCTAGCTCAATGAGCTCGTTTTTAATTTACTCTTGCTTGTGTCTAATATGCTGGAATAAGAAATTAATTTGTCTTTATTTAAATTAGTTATTTAGTTTAAATAATTAATTTGCCATAATCTGGACAATATAATTAAGTTAAGTGTTTAATTATGTTTTTAATTAATTGTGTGTGTTTAATATGTCTTAAACTATTACATAGATTAAATATGCTAGTTGAAATTAATATGCAGATTTTATTTTATTTTTCTGCCGAATTTAATGTGTCCAGATGGGGATTTAATTTTCTGATTTAATTTTGTGTAGGTACACTTCCTTTGGACGTCCTAGGTGCATGGATGAATTAATTTAGGTGTGCTGATCATTGGTGTTTCCCAAGTGACTATTTAGCCAAGCTTTCCAACTCTCCAAGATGGCTGATTGGCTACCTAAGGCAATCTAATGCCTTTCACACCAGCCGAATATTCCTTTCACACCAAGAGCTGTTCGATTTTGGTTATTCACACTCACGTGGCCATTCAAATCATCTTGTTCACACACCATGACCCATGGAGTGCCCAAAGCAGCTCATTAACTCCCATGTACATTTTGTAACAGTCCGATTTAGATCCTAGTCGGAACAGTGGTTTCAAGACCACAAATCCGAGTTTGAATAAAATTTTAATATTATATTCTATGCCTTTAATATGTGACTAAGCATGTGTTAAAATTTCGTAAGTTAATTTATCTGTCTGTGTGCTTAATTTGATAAGAGGATTAAATTGCATTAAATGCAAAATTTGTATGCTATTTGTTAAGGCACCTATGTGTTGTGGCTTTTAAAGGTGGAGGCCTTATGAGGCAATTAGACCACTATTAAGTTAGTGGATGGATAAAGGACATAAATGCCCATAATGTTTATATGTATATATGTTTAGTAAAAGGTTAAATATGTCATTTATGTATTAAAATGTGTTATGATAAAAACAAAGCATGAAAATAGGCATTAATTCATTCATCTTTTGACCGAAAATTAGAGAAAGAAGAAAGGGTTTAGTGCTTTTGATTTTCGGCACTTGAAAGCTTTGATTAAGGTATGTTTTGACTTTGGTTTTTGATGATTTTTATGTTTTTGAGATTGTTGCTTAGTCTGCTATCAAGCCAATATTGTAATTTGAAGAATTGATGATGTTTATGAGATGTGCCATTGATGAAATGGTGAGCTTTGTGATGAGTTTAAGTGTTAAATGAATGATGTGTTAAATGAACATATTTTGTTCTTATTAGGGCTAAATTTTGAAAATAGTAGTTTGAGGGATTAAATTATGAATTTGATGAAATGTTTGGACTTATATGAGATACATGAGCATTTAACTAAGCATGGATATATGGTGATCTTGTATATTTGATGTTTTTTGAAAAATGGACTAAATGGATAAAATGTGCAAATATGAGGGTTAAGTTGCAAATAGCCCTAAATGTATGTTTTTGGACTGAATTGAATGAATTAGTAAAAAAAAGGGTTAAATTTGAATATGTATAGATCAAGAACCGAAGAAAACAGACTTAGATCGTAGGAAAGCGAAGGTAGTCGAATAACCGAGTTCGAACGAATATCCGAATCCGAGGTAAGTCAATATACAAATAAAAGTATTTGTATTAAACTATTTGTGTATTTATGGAATATGAATTGCCATGAACATCCATTGTGATGGAATGTATATGAAATAAGAGTTACGAATAAGTTGACAAGTTGATAATGTCTGAGAAGTCTTGTTTGAACTTAGGAATAGATAGGAAGTACGTATGTCATGACATAGGTGTCCGTTATGTGATATCATGTAAGACCACTTCTGGGACGTTGGCATTGATTCGAGATTTCGTGTAAGACCACGTCTGAGACGTTGGCATCGATATGAGATTTGCGTGTAAGACCATGTTTGGGACATCGGCATCGTATTGATTCGTGTAAGACCTTGTTTGGGACAGCGGCATTGACATCTGACTACATGTAAGACCACGTCTGGGACGTTGGCATTGTACGACTATTCCGAGCAATCTGAGGATCCTATTTAGTTTCGAATGGTTCAGCGGGCAAATCTAAGATACGACGATTATGTGATTTGTATATCCATTTCAGGTACGTTTGATTTGTACACTAAGTGTGTATAAAAAGTAAGTGTCTATATGAACTTACTAAGATGAATATGTGCAATAAATTGATTGAATGAGCTATGAGTATATGTGATATTTGAGTTTAAGAATGTGGTAAGATATGGTTAAGCAAATGAAGCAAAGAATATATGTGATGACTTTACTATGAGAACCATTATGGTCATTGTATCAATATGGTTATGTGCATTTTATGCTAAGTTTATTTGTATACGGCTTATTAAGCTTTTGAAAGCTTACTTTGTGTGCGTTTGTTCTATTTTATAGATTGTCAAAGTGATAAACCGTAAAAGTAACATATTTTAAGCCCACATTTAGTATGCTTTTGGATGATTTAAGCCTTAAATTGTGTAATTTGGTGCTCTTAATCTTTGTTTTCATGTTTTATACTCAGAAGAGCACCGGATGATGAAAAGAATAGAAAATAGGCCCAAAACGGAGTAAATGGGCCATATCACGAAATCCACACGGCCTGGGCCCAAGACCACACGGCCGTCCCTCATTCAACAGGATCGAACACGACCTGACCACGACTTACACGGGCGTGTGCCATGGTCGTGTCCTTGTTGTGGGAAAGAAGAGTTTCACTCAGATTTGGATACTTAGGGGCAAAGAAACATATTCCTAAGCCTATATAAACCCCATAAGTATGACTAGAAAAGGGGGAACCCAGGGGCTTTTGTTAGGGGCCGTGCAGCTAGGCTAAGGAGGGCAGATTTGTGGGGATTTACTCGAAGATAGCCAGTTGATTAATCTCAAGAAGCCAGAATTATACTCAAGACGGAGGATCTCTCATTCAATTCCTTCAAGGGGTTTTAGGGAATTCTTATGTTTTATTTTATCTTTTCTTCTGAGATGTTTTCTTTTATTTTTATGAACTAAACCCTTAGATACCTGTGGGGGATGAAACCTAAGATGAATCTTGTTATCGTTTGCTGAACTATATGATAAATATTTGACTTGTTCTTAATTATGTGTTCTTAATTCTTGTGTTGATATTTCCGGGATATTAATTCAAGTATGATGTGCTTAGGTGGAGAAGTAAAAGTCCCTGCCTAAGAGTAGATCTAGCATAATTAAGCGGAGTTGATCGCACGCCTAGAGATAGGGTGATGAGATTTTACCGGATTAGGGTGAAACCTAATATGGGAGTCTATAGATCGAGTTAATGCGATTCTAGGGGTTTTAATTAGAAAGAGATTTCAATTAATCAACCTAGGGTTAGACGTTGGTCTCCTCAAGAGAGGGATTAATATAACTTAGGGAATCTTACGGATCAAGTCAAATGAATAAATAAATGCAGTTCGAGTTAGATAACAAGTGAAGTCTAGGTGGATTCTTCCTTGGGCGTCGTCTTAATCAATTGGTTTTTCCTAAAAGTTATTCTCCAAATTCATTCTTCATTGTCTTAGAGTCTTTAGTTTAGTAGTTAGTTAATTTTAGATTAGATAAAAATCCATTTAATTCTTAGGCTAAATAATAAATAGAGAGTTAGTATTAGTACTTTTGGTTCCTTTAGGTTCGACATTCCGGTCTTGCCTAAACTATACTACTGTTCGATAGGTGCGTTTACCTCAAATCGTTGTCATAGTTAGTTTCTAAGTTCGATCATTCTTTATATAAATTTTAAGACTTTGACATCGCATAAAACAATGATCACAAAGCTACTGAAGGCTCGGGGATCATCGAGGATCGTCATCACACTACTCAAACTTGTTTTGGTATTTTGAAAATGTATCTATAGCTAAATATGGCATATATAGGCTAGTCATTTTGGGTTATGTTTGTAAAGTGTGTATATAGCCATGAGATGTGGCTAGATAAATGTTGATGATATGCATGAGTGATTATGATAAATGATGCATGATTTGGTATGTCTTGATAGTTAATGAAATGGCCAAGACTATGGTAAGCATATAAATGCATTACGAGTTTGAATGTTTGAGCAAAGGAATTATCATATGAACGGTAAATGTAGATGAATCATGCTTGATTGTATATGTGTTTTAGTTGGGCAAATTGGTAGGATTGGAAATGAGATTGAATGTGGAAATTTGTTGAATATTTGACACATCTATGGTTGTCAATTGTATATGAAATGTTTTGGTATGTTACTTGTAGGGATGGCCCTAGTGTGGGTGGCATTTTGGCCTCGCAAATGGCCTATTTTGCCTACACGGCTATGGCACATGGGATTGTCTAGTGGTCGTCTAGATAAGTCAGTAGCTAGCCTAACTTTACACGGCCATGGTACATGGGCGTGCTTTGTAGCCGTGTGATTAAGTCAGTAGCTAGCCTAATGTTACACAACTATGGCACATGGGCGTGCTTGGTAGCCGTGTGGATAAGTTAGTACACATGCTCTATTTTGGCACGGCCAGGACACATGGGTGTGTCTAGTAGCCGTGGGAGGCACATGGCCTGACCACACGGGTGTGTGACTTAGGTAACTTAGAAAAGTTTTAAATTTTTTGAGAAATTTCATACGTGTTTGGTTTAGTCCCAACCCTATTCTAAGGTATGATTAAGGTCTCGTTGACCTATAAAAGGGACACTTTGATTGCGATTGGTGAATTGTTTTACTAAATGTCTGTAAAAGTTTCTGATCTGTCCGGTAATACCCTTAACCCTAGCCCGGCGACAGATATGGGTTATGGGTGTTACACATTTAGTTGAACCAAGCAGCACCATTAAAGAAGAATTCAAGCACATGGCCGAACCAATTTAAGGCATTCAGCTCCCAACCATTCCTTTTAATTTTTCAGCTAGATTAAGGCATCTAGAAGTAGCCATTGATGTTCCCCATGCACAAGAAGCTTCAAGGAACCTTCCCACAAAATTTTGGAATTTTCAGCTAACTATTCAACTACTTTTAGGGCCTATTCGGGTACCCCTTGTATTTTTTATAAACTTCGGCTCCATTCACTTTGTTAAGGACTTTTGACATTTTTATGATTGAAATTAAGCATTTTGTGAGATTAACTTCTCTCAAATTTTGTCCAAAGACTCTGTTGACTTATCTACTCAGCTAGTGGCATCAACCTAGTTCTTTTGAAATCGAACTCATCACTTCCGTAGTATGGCGTTCGAACCATTATACTGAGGTTCCTATCTTCCATAGATAGTGGGTCGAGGTCCTTATTTTCATTCACCAAACCACCTTAAGGACTTATAAGTTTTGGGACAGCACTTTCGCATCTTGTTTCTTAAGCCCTTTTATTCCATTTTCCATATTAAACTGAGTCATTATCAGCCTAAACTAATTCTTCTTGTTAGCCGAACCTAAAACATTAAACCAACCTTCTTTTGAACCCAATCTAATATCGATTCTTATTTATAGCCAAATAACTTCTTTCTTTCGCAAAACGAATGAAACTTCATCGTTAGATGATCGGGCAATGAAAGCGAATCAACTCACTAAACCGAGGATAGATCGTATCAGTTAGTATCAGAGCTATCCAAAATGAGAAGTTCGGAACAACCCCGGATTAGGTTCGTAAAAAAAATTCAAAAAAAAATTTGTATTGAGATTATTGCATTGTAATTCATCTTATTGTATTTCAAAAAAGAAGAAGAAGAAGAAGAAATAAATACGAAATTAAAAAAAAAAGTTTGTATCATTGCAAGTTTGAAAATTCAATGTTTGTAGTTCCCGATCATCCATCTTTGCCCTTACCTCATTTACCTTTCACGCCACACTTTATAGCCCATTTTGTTTCTTTCAGCCAACCTTACACCGGAAACAACATTACCCTTGTTACCCCTTTGAAACTGACCCTTTAGGCTAGAGATAAAGTCTCATTGAGTCTTATACGAAATCATGAGAGAAGAAACGAGTGGAAAAAGGAACGAGTGTGAGAGGAGGTAAAAGCTGAAAAGAGTGCAAACACGAGTGTGAGTGATATCTTTTCTTTCTTTCTGAGTGAACGTGAGATTTTGTGGTGAGATTAAAAGATTATGCCTAGAAGTCCTGAGCGTAACATGGCGAAAAGACCTGAAAGGCAACCAATAAGAAATGTCGCACCTGGAGGAGGTGGAGTTCCTAATTTAGGCCAGCAAGCTCTTTTACGGGAATTTCAACGGATGCTTCAGAACAAGCTTGAGTCTATCAACGAACGTTTGGATCGTGTCGAAGAGAGGGGTCAATAGGAAAGAACGCCCCGAGGTCCAAGACAAGAGCGAGGGCATGCGAGATTCCGTGATGACGATCTCTACGATCCAAGTGAAGTAGAGAGCGACCAAGCATCAAATCAAAGCGAAAGATGATGAGGTCAAAGGAATCGGGCCCCTAGAGAACGAGGATGTGTTGATGATGATTTGTAGAACATCAAGCTGCCCATACCCCATTCCAAGGAAAATCTAACCCGGAGGCATACCTAGAATGGGAGAAGAAAATAGAGTTGGTCTTCGAGTGCCACAACTACTCGGAGAGCAAAAATGTGAATTTAGTGGCAATTGAGTTTTCTGACTACGCCATGATCTGGTGGGATCAGTTAACCACGAGCTGGAGAAGGAACGAGGAGCGGCCAATATCTTCTTGGGCCGAGATGAAAGCCGTAATGCGAAAGAGATTTATCCCCTCCTTGTAACATCCCTTACCCGTGTCCGACGCCGGGACAAGATACGAGACATTACCGTACTTAACCTTACTTGAACTTGCATTATTGGGCTATAAAATTTCTTTTCAACTTAAAACTTTTCTTTCTTAATCATAACGTACACATGAGGGGCCTACGAGGCCTTAAACTTACATCCGGATGAATTCGGAGTTCAACCGAAAACTTTTGCACTCTTTGAAAATTTTTGCCTAAATAGGGGTCACACGCCCGTGTGACATGAGACACGCCCATTTGGGCGCCCGTGTGGGCAGGACGTGTAGTCATGCACGCCTATGTCCCTAGCCCATGTGGAAATAAATTTTCAATTCGAACCTACCAGGGTTTTCACACGGCCGGACACATGCCCATGTCTTTGGCCCGTGTCCTTCACACAGCCTCGACACGGCCGTGTCCTTGCCGTGTGTAAAAGCTGGGGGTATTCTGTTTATGACGTCAGCAACCCTTAATGAGCACACGGCCTAGGCACACGCCCGTGTTCTGGCCCATGTGACAAATCAAATTCTCATAACTAAATGCAGGGGACACACAACCTATCAGCACACCCATGGGGTTGGCCGTGTGTCGCACACGGCCTAGACACACGCTCGTGTGTCTGATCGTGTGGACAACTAGAGGCTACTTACCAAGCCTTTTTGCCACCCTGAAACATAAACTCACTCATTTCATCACAAGTAGCACATACATAGCAATATTAAACTTTAAAGAATCCTTAAAATTATCATTCATTCCATCCATATTTTACTCAATAACTTGCATGAACATTCATTTCATTATACTCATCAACTTTATACCCCGAACTTGGCAATATTGGCCAGTTCACTATGGTCATTTAAAGAATGAGTGTAAAACATTAATAGCCAACCCTTTGGCCTTCAAACATGTCATGACACAAAATAATCAAGTTCCTATACATGCCATACTCAAAATGAAGTGACTTTACTATACCCAAAGAGCGGTTGATAGTGTGATCCGAGCTTCGACGTTTTATGATCCTCGAGCTAACTTGGTGAAACTACATGGAAAAAGGGAAAAGAGAGGGGTAAGCATATAGCTTAGTAAGCTTGCATGAAATTCTAAAGCAACATAATTGCTCAAACTAAATTCATCCATTTCATGATACAATAGCAACATATGTCTCAAATGCTTAAACAAGCTTATTCATACTTACTCATACTTGATCTTACCCATCTCATATCACATTATGGGTTCATAACTTGTACCTACTCATGGTAGATGTATCACTTATCACTTAACTCAGCACATATACTAACATGAGCGTAATTCAAATCTTTATCATTCTTAATATGAATGAAACACAAGGTCATCCATAAATAGTTTTGGTTCTATGCCATTTTGTACACTTAGTTCTTTTGCCTGTGAACTAATCAGATTATCGTAAGATATTCAAACTTATCATGCATAAGTCTTGACGCCAATGCCATATCCTAGAAATGGTCTGACACGGGATCACCTCTTGATGACGATGCCATATCCCAGATATGGTTTTACACGAAATCTCATAGCTCGATGTCGATGCCATGTTCCATACATGGTCATTTACGAGATCGTACATAGATGTCAATGCCTGTCCCAGACATGGTCTTATACGAGATATTCCTTTTAGTGCCGAGGCCATATCCCAGACATGGTCTTATACGGGACTTTCTTTATTCAATGCTATAACATGAGTATCCTCATTATTCCTAATCTTTATCTGGAATTTCACCTAGCTTATTTTCACCATTTCCACATCGAGGCTTCATCACTTGATTTCCATAGCAATACATACATTGTCATAATATTAAGTAATTTCAAATATCAAAACATTATGAAACTTTAACTTCATACAAACTTACCTCGATTCTCAAAATGTGTATTGATGCTCAATTTAGTCCCCGATTTTATTCTTGCCTCGGTTTTGATCTGAGCTTTATCTTTCTTGATCTATAATAATAATAGTTTCACTTGATAAGTACACATATTGACTAAATCGACTCATAATTCATATTTTGGCAAAATTATGATTTTGCTCCTAAACTTTTCATAATTACACTTTTTTCCTTAGGCTCGTAAAATGATTTTTATTCAACTTTCTTGAATTTCAAGCTTAGCCGAATCATATTCTCAACTAAGGCAACCTTCACTTTCCACTATTTCACTCATGTATGACCATTTTTACAACTTTTACAATTTGATCCTTTTATGCATTTTTCATGAAAATCACTTAGAAAAAGATGTTTATCCTACATCAAACTTTCATATTCTTCCATAAAACATCAAAATACATGCATGTCATACATGGGTAAATGTTTGAACATAAACCCTATGTAACAGCCCGATTTTGGGCTTAGTCGGAATAGTGGTTTCGAGACCACAAATCTGATGTTGAGAAATTTATTTTATTTATATTTTTATGGTCTAAAATTTCATGAAATGATTTCGTGAAAATCTCATTAGAAAATTTTGACGTTTGGGCACTCAATTTAGTCAAAAGGACTAAATTGTAAAAACTAAAAAAGTTGAGTTCTACATGTTAGAGGTGTCTAATTGTTATGAAACTTTAAATTGGAGGTCCTTAAATGATGATTAGACCATTGATTAAGTTGGAGGACAAAGATGGACACGGATGGGTATGCTTCAAAAGATTTTTTTAAGGGGCATTTTGGTAATTTAGTGGATTAAAAACAAAATTTAAATGCCAAATTTGTCCATCTTCAAGAATAGGCCAAATTTAACATGTGGGAAGCCATGGATAGGGTTTTCAAGTTTTCCAAGCTTCATGGTAAGTCCATTCTAGCCCTGTTTTTCATGTTCTTTACGTTTTTGGCGTCCTGGTAACTTGATTTAGCTTATTCTAGCAATAATTTAACCTAGGGTTCATATTTAGAAAAATACCAATAGTTGAAATGTGTTTATTTTGATGTTTTATGGCAGAATATGAAGCTTAGAATTATGTTAAACAACATTTACTAAGCGATTTTAAGTGAAAACGAGTAAAATGACATAATCGACAAAAATATCTAATGTACATAAGCAGATGTTAGAGCAAGAATTTAATGTTGCCATAGAAGGGAAAAATGATCAGCATGTTATAAAACATAAGAATAAGGAATGAAGTTTAATTTTCGAGCCTAGGGGCAAAATCATAATTATGCAAAAGTTTAGGGGCAAAATTGTAATTTTGCCAAAGTTTGAGTTAGGGACTGTTTTGAGAAGTACATTAATTAAATAAATGAAATGTGATGTCTTAGACCCTGAAAAACGAGATTTGGACCTAGAATGGGAGGAAAATTGAAAATTGAGAAAGTTGGTAAAATGACCGTTTTGGTATCGAGGTAAGTTCATATGTTTAATAAGCATTTAATGATGCAAGTTTGAATGTTAAGTTGAAATTTTAGTATGAATACTTTAGTATTGATTTTCCAATATAATTATAATGTTCGATAATGACTCGACATTTTAATGAGAATTGGTATAAGTTTACATGTAAAACCAAATTAGGAAGATGGCTTTGTGTAATATCAAGAAAGTATTGAATAGAATAATTTAGGGAGGATAAGTTAAATTGATGATGTGGTGAGATTAAGAATGTAATTATGTAAGTTGTATGTAAATAATTCATTATTTTTATTAATGTTTTTATATTTCAGCACATTTTATGTATTGTAGCTGATTTTTAAATTATAATTGACTATTGAAGGAATGGAATAAAGTATTAGAAAGTGAGATACTTCCCGTTTTAACCTTCGGAATCAAAGATATAAATGGTATGTAGCTAGGTCACATGAGTGGTACTAAGTGCAGGCCACTATGTGTAGAAGAGAGCTACAAGATACATATATATACGTAGCTAGGTCACATGTGTGGTACCAAGAGTACACCATGTGTACAAGAAAGCTATACGTAGCTAGGTCACATGCGTGGTATGTAGTGTGAGCTACTATGTGTACAAGAGAGCTACGAGATGGCCAGGTCATATGAGTGGTGCTAAGTGAAGGCCACTATGTGTACAAGAGAGCCAGAATTATGTGTATAATCGAGCTAGGTCACATGAATGGTACTAAGTGAAGGCCACTATGTGTACAAGAAAGCCAGAATTATGTGTAAAATCGAGCTAGGTCACATGAGTGGTACAAAGTGAAGGCCACTATGTGTACAAGAGAGCTTCAACTTCAATGGTGGGCACTATCGCGTATCCGTTATTATTCCGAAGCGTTCAACAGGAAAATTGATTAAGTGAAATTATGTGTGACTTTGTAGTTATAAGTGTAGGTATATGCATGTGTAACGTATGAGCGATATGCTCGATATGTAATCGGAAATTGGAAAGATTGTTATAGGTAAGTAATGAATACAACTAAAGTGAGATAGAGCAAACTTTATAATAAAACTATTTTGGACAGCAGCAGTGACGTGAATTTAAAAAATCACCAAAAATAGTAGAAATTGAATTATAAGTTGGATGAGATATTGATTTAAAGCTTATTGAGTCTGTTTTAATATAAAAGAAAAAAAAGCAAACAAAGGATTTTTATATTTTTAGATATTTAAATTTTTGTGAGACTAGTTCAGAATGATTATGTGATCCCCTGTTCTGAATTAGAAAACTCATTAAAAATTTTACACAAATGATTATGGGATATAATTTATATTTCTAAAATCCTGAATGATTCTAGTTTCAAATGAACTAAACAAGAAGGTCGTCTGAATTTTGTATGAGGATAAAATTTATTCGTAGTGAAGAGAGGTCAGAATAGTCAAACAGTGAAATAGGGGAAAATTTAATGAATAAACTGTACTAATTGGAAAGACCAAAAATTTTAGAAATTTTATGGTATAAAGCTTTGTGAGTCTAGTTTTAGGGAAAATTAGAGGATTGTAATTTGGAGCTCTATAGCTTAAGAAATAAATAATTTAGTGACAGCGATTCAAGTAAACAGATTAATGTGAACATGAGTAATAAGGTATAAGCATGTGATTTAATGATTGTATCAATTTGAGAACTTCTTGTGAGGATTTGTCTCATTGAGGCTTTGGTAAGGATACAAGTGAGTAAGTTGAGAAAGTAAGAACTTAGCATTATTTATGCAAGTTATGATAGCTTAGTAGTAAGCTAAATTCATTGCTAATGCTTATTATTTTTACATGTGAACTTACTAAGCTTTATAAGCTTACCCCCTTTTCTTTCCCATGTTTCAGAGTCCTATTAAACAAGCTCGGGCTAAAAGTCGTCGGAGATCGCCTCACGCTATCAAGCTATCTATGGGTATCTTTATTTATAAATGATTTAAGTTATGGCATGTATAGGGTCTTGACTAAGTCATTTTGTATATGTGTTAATTAATTTGACCAAATGTATTGCTTCATAACGGTAATAAGGATTATTGATCGTGTCTGAAAGTCTTAATATTTATATAATGAATGATCGAGCTTAGAAGTTAACTATGACAATGATTTAGGCAAGCGCACCTATCATTTGGTAGTATAGCTATGGCAAGACCGGAAATATCGTATCCTCAAGGACTAAGAGTACTAGTAATTACTATCTTTTTATTATTTAGCCTAAGAATTAAAGGAATCGTTGTTTAATCTAAAACTAACTAATTACTAGCTAAAGATGCTAAGACATAGAGAGTGAATTGGGGAAATACTTTTTGGAAAACCAATTGATTAAGACAATACCCGAGGAGGAATCCACCTAGACTTCACTTGTTATTTAACTATGAACCAGACGATTTATTCACTTGACTTGATCCGTAGGATTCCCTAATTTATATTAATACCTCTCTCAAGGCTACTAATGTCTAGCCCTAGGTTGATTAATTGAAATCTCTTTCTAATTAAAACCCCTAGAATTGCATTAACTCGATCTATGGACTCCCATATCAGGTTTGACCCTAATCCGGCAGATTTTTGTCTCCTATCTCTAGGAGTGCGATCAACTCCGCTTAATTATGCTAGATCTACTCTTAAACAGGGACTTTTGCTCCATTGCCTAAATACATCAATACTTGAATTAATATCCTGAAATATCAAAGCAAGAATTAAGAACACATAATTAAGAACAAATCAAGTATTTATCATATAGTTCAGAAAACAATAACAAGATTCGTCTTAGGTTTCATCCCCCTCAGGTATCTGAGGGGTTTAGTTCATGTTTATAAAAGAATACATCTCAAAAGAAAATATAAAACAAAACATAAGAAAAACCCTAAAACCTCTTGAAGGAAATTAAAGGGAAGATCTTCCGTCTTGAGTATGATTCCAGCTTCTTGAGATGAATCAACTGGCTATCTTCGAGTAAATCCCACAATTCGGCCCTCTCTGGCTTGGCTCCTTGGCCTACCTGAACGCCTCCCTTTAGGTTGCTCTCTAGGGTGTTTATATAGGCTTTTGAAATATCTTTCTTTGCCTCTAAGTACCTTTTTTTGAGTAGAATTAAAACAGGTCACGTCAGGGACACGCCCGTGTGACACACCCGTGTAAATCAAATCCAGGCCGTGTTCGGATCTGCTAAAGAGGCACGGCCGTGTGGATTTCTCCAGGCCGTATGAATTTCGTACTTTGGCCCATTTTCTCCATTTTTGGCCCGTTTCTCGTTCTTTTCATCCTCCAATGCTCTCCTTAGTATAAAACATGAAATTAAAGGATTAGGAGCATCAAATTCCACAATTCAGGGGATAAATCATCCAAAAGTATGCCAAATGTGGGATTAAAATATGTACATAAATGTGGGATTAAAATATGTACATATTATGGTTTATTAAATACCCCCACACTTAAGCATTTGCTTGTCCTCAAGCAAAATTCTCAACTCACAATTAAAATAAACTTCCTCAATTCATAATATTCATCAATAGTGTTTCATCATAATTGATAGATAATTTATACATTGATACTTTAAGTAGAAAGGTCCTAAAGATTCAAACAGTCAAAGTCATAGTTTTTATAGCACGAAAACATAGGTGTTTCCCCTTACCTAAATAATTACCTCTGATTCGAAACTGACAAGAATTGACATCCTCACTAAAGATTCACTCAAATCACTCAAAAGTGTTTAAGGTTCAAATTAAACACTCAAAAGTCAATCATGAAAAGTTAATCCCATAGGCTTGCATGAAAATCAAATCTCCACCACTATAAAATGAGATGATACACATCAAAAGGTCTTTAAAAAGGGTTGTAATGGGGCTCAGGTTAAAGGTGTGGATAAAGGCTGAATTAAAGGGTTAGAATCGAGATTGAATTAACAAATTACCTAACTTAGAAAGATGAGCTAAGATTCGAATAATTATATTAATTAAAACTTCATTACTAATAATACGAGCTTCTTCTCAAGATGTGGAATTTAAACGTATAAACTCACTTAATCATAGAACTAATAAATATTCTTCATTTTTTAAAGAACAAATCTAATAGATAAATTTTAACAATTCAAATAAAGAACATAGTTAGGCAACTGATCAAATCAAATCTCGATATAAGGGTAGTCAAGAGAAATGGTGATAACAAATACAAGATGGGTTTTGGGTTAAAATTAGTGGGTGAGTCAATAAAAGGTTTGTTAGGATCAAAGGAGTTCACTAGGGGTTAATTGTGAGGGTATGCTTTTAGTGGAGTAAGTGGGTTAAAGCCTAAGTGCCTTTATCATCTCTGTATGTCAACTCAATGATGTGGCCTTGACATGTATAATCGAAGCAAGTTCTAGAATAACAAATCAATGTTGACACACTCATAATCAATAAAGTGAGCAAGAAAAGAATATATGCTCTAAAAGGCTCAAAATCTCACAAAAATTATGGGTTTTTGATATCAACCTTGTAAATTTCAAACTTCAAGGTAATAATTAGATTCAGGTAGACAACCTAACAATTAGTTTTTTGAAAATATACTCATCATGCTTGATTCTCTAGTCTCCTAAAGTTTAAATCATCACTGCACAATCATCAATGACTTAATCCAAAACATATCAATAAAAATCATAAGTCAATAGAAGTTTCATTCTAATAGTAAAATGTGAAAATTACTTAAGGTCAAGACATAATTCAGGGATTTGAGAATAATGCAAAAAGTTAGGAACTTTTCAAAATAAAATTCACCCCCCATACTTAAGGTGTATATTGCCCTCAATGTACAAAGATATATATGAAATCATAAGAGATAGGGAAAAGTGAAACTTCCTGAATTTTGGATGGATTCCTTGAGTTAGAAGTGTAGAAATTTGATTCGGAGGTGAAAGATAAGTTGGAGGAGGTGTCTCTAGTGGTGTTATGGTGGCTGCCGACAATCTTTGCACTAGATGAAGAAATTGGGTAACTCGTGAAGAATTAGCCAGGAAATAATAAGAATAATTCAAAATATACGAATTATAAATTTAAAGAAAAGAAAGATAAAAAAAGAGAGTGCAAAAAGTAAAATAAAACTAAAAATTTCAGTCCTTATCGTTAGATGGTTCGTGAGGTGGGTGTGATTTCTAAAGGCGTGGTGTTCCCTAATAGCCTTTAGAACCTAAATCAAAGAAAACAAAATAAAATAGACTAAAATAAACCTAACAGCCTGTGTACCTTGGGCGTGTTAAGTCACATTGCCGTATCGAACGGTCATGTTGTGCTTTGTTCGTTTCTCCCACGCCTGTGTGCAGGTCGCCATGCCCATATTTGATAAAACAGTGTCGACCACGGCTGTATCGCACGGCCGTGGTGTTTATCGGAGCCTATGGCTTGAAGATATTTTTTGTCCTGTTTCGTACTATCTCTGCCACGCTGGTACGGGAATCCGTGGTGTCCACACGGCAACGGCCACGCCTGTGTGCAAGGCCGTGTGGTATGGAAATCTGGGTGGTTAGTTTGTAGCTAGATGCTGAAAGTAAAAATGAAAATAAAAATATGAAAATTAATAAGGTTAGTGCTCGGGTTGCCTCCCGAGAAGTGCTCGTTTATAGTCTTAAGCTAGACTTACCTTTCATTCACACATTCATGGTGGTTTGAGGAGTTGAAAATCCTTTCTCATGTTATCAATTCTATTATCAGTATATAGTTCGAGTCGAGTAGCGTTTACTTTAAAAGTGCCGAATGTAGGATTACTTACCTCGACTGTTCCATATGGGAAGACATTGAGTACCTTAAAAGAGATTTTTTTCGTTTGTATCAAGGTCTGAGGTGGCGATCCGAGGGTCTGTTTTAGCCAACAATACTTGATCCCCGATCTGAAATTGGTTTGTCCCATCTTTAGGTTTATCATGGAGTTGCTTCAGTTTTGCTTCGTGTATTCCTAGTTTCTCTTTGAAATGTGTCTTCCACTCGTCTAGTTCATCGATCTGAAGCATTTGTTTCTCATCAGTTATTTCCTTGTTGGCATAAGGTCTAGGATCTGGCTCAATTGTGTAGTTCCATGGTGCTTCCTGAAAAGAAGGTTTAACCGAATGGTCATTAATATAATTTATTTTCTCACCTTGATTACTTGATGTCCTAGTCGAGTCAAGAGCCTGAAGAGTAATTGATTCATCACCTACACCAAGTATGAGTTATCCTGTATCAACATCAAATTTAGTTCTATCAGTTGCTAAAAAGGGTCATCCTAAAATTAAAGGAATATTATTGTCCTCATCCATGTCTAAAACGACAAAGTCTACTAGGAATATGAATTTGTCAATTTTCACGAGTACATCTTCAATTATACCCCTAGGAATTCTAATAGTTTTATCAGCAAATTGAATGCTCATCCTAGTTTGTTTGGGTTTCCCTAGACCTAGCTGTTTAAACATTTTATAAGGCATAACATTGATGCTTGCCCCTAAATCAGCTAAAGCATTATCAACAGATAAACTACCAATTAAGCATGGAATAGTAAAACTCCCTGGATCTTTTAATTTTCATGGTAGTTTATTTTGTAGAATTGCTGAGCACACTGCGTTTAGTTCCACATGCGACTTTTCGTCTAACTTCCATTTGTTTGTCAAAAGCTCTTTTAAAAACTTCCTTGAATCTGGCATCTGCAAAAGAGCTTCAAGAAACGGTAAGTTAATATGTAATTTCTTTAAAAGTTTAAGAAATTTACCGAATTGTTCATCTGTGTTGTCTTTCCTTATCGCATTGGGGTATGGCACACGAGGTTGGTATTCTTTAATTACCGGTTTTGATTTGTCATGGCTTACCTCAACCTTACCTTCCTCTACCACATTCTCTTGCCTTAATTTGGGCTCATCTAACCCTTCACTATCATGAGCTGTTATGGCTTGAAGTTGCTCCTTTGGGTTTGTTTCTGTGTTACTTGGTAAGCTGCCTTGTGGTCGTTCTGAGATCAACTTGGCAAGCTGTCCTATTTGGTTCTCGATCCCTTGAATCGATGCTTGTTGATTTTTAAGTGTTGTCTTGGTGTTTTGAAAACGAGTTTCTGAGACCACGATGAATATTGTCAGCATCTCTTCAAGGTTCTGCTTCTTTTCTTGTGGGTAGGTTTGCTGTTGGAAGCCTTGGAGGGGTTATTGTTTTCGGTTTCCTTGACCAGCCCATGAGAAATTGGGGTGGTTCCTCCAACCTGGATTGTAAGTATTACTATAAGGGTTATTTTGAGGTCTAGAATTATTACCCATATAATGAACTTGCTCATTTTCAGTGCTCGGATTGTAAGGTGGATATTCTGTATTGCTCATCCCTCTTCTATTCATCTCGCACTGCAGAGCTGGATGTACCTGCGGAGAATCACATAAACTGTAACACCTCAAACCTGGCCTAGACGTTACGACCGGATCTGGCATGTTACTTAGAAAAGGGTTTAAAAAGTTTTGCGAGCTTTAGAAGGTTTTTAAAATGTTTTTAAAAGAAATCAAATTTCGTGGGTCAGTTGGAGTTCATTATTCATTTAACACTAGAGATTTAATTAGCTAAGCCTTGCGATTAGGTGATTTTTGAAAATGTTTACCGGTTGTTCAGTTAATTGATTATAGCAAAGAAAAATCCCTTCTTCTATAAGAAACGTTGTTTGGCAGATTGAAAAGAAACATTCGTTTGTAGTTTATAAAAACGTTCCATCGAGTAGTTCAAAATTCAGGCGTCTAAAAATTTAAAATCTAAAAGAAATTCGAAATTTACCAAATTTGAAATGGCCTTATTACAACTCGAAATCCAAAAGTAGTAAATGCTAACTAAAATAAAGTTTTAATCAAATCACCCTTGCGTGGCCATTTCGAGTCCCCTCTAGCCCAGTCCATGTAACTAAGAGTCACCTGCAAGTTGTTTGAGAAAAAGAGTGAGTCGCAAGACTCAGTGTGCAATTAGTCCACAAAATCCACAAGTGGGCTTGAGCCCCAAAACACCATCGGCCGAAGCCCAATCATTACAGCATAAACAAATGATCAACATGATAGCCCAACCTAGCCTAATCTTTCCATCCTCTACACTCTGCTCCATATGTCCATCCTCAACACACCTGTGGGGATTTCTACAATCAACCCTCCATCCTCTACACTCCTCTTTGGCAGTCATGCTGACAGACACACTACTGAAAGTCAATATAACGTGCTCTAGCCACCGATCACCATGTGACCAAATCACCGATACGATAATGAGGCACCAAGCCATCATTTAATGTGGCAATGTCACCGATATACACTTCCCCTTCATATCATTAATATCCCAAATCCCATGCACATACAGCATATTATAATAAACGGATTATAAGATGTCATACATGCAATATCTAGTGTAAACACATAATCATGCTATCAACATCCTTTATAAGGCTTAATTAAAATACTCTGATCTGCGGTTTCGATTTTACCCATCATGGGTAAGTCAATTGCCATTGCCGAGATTTTTGGCTTTCAAGCATAACACATTTGTGATTTACACAATTAAAGCGTGGTGTGGTAATTACACACCTGTAAACACGCAAGGCTACACTATCGATCTCGCTAACGTCCTCCCTTGCAGGGATCACAGCGATCTGCTTATCCCTTTCCGAAGTCAGCCCACAACTCGGTGGCCAATCTCGAACGGCAGACACCGCACGTTTCTTGAACTTAGGGGCTGGGGTTACGGGTCCAACCCCCTCCTTCGCTTGACTAGCATTTGATTCCATAAAAAGATCTTGGTCAGAAGACTGAGTCAAATCATTGGAACAGAGAAAATAAGAATATATGTTCCAAGCGAAGATTTCTTACCTAGATCGATCGAATCCAAAGATTAGAAGGCTTGGATTAAGAAGTTGATCGAGTACCTAAGCAAATACCAAGTGATAATTGGTTGAAAGAAAATAGATTAGGAGAGATGGCCTTTCGGCCAAACGAGATACATGAATCCTCCTACCACCATTCGGCCAACACCACTTACCAAGATCCCTTTGAAGACAGGCCACACGACCACGAGATACTAGAACCACCAGCCTCTACAATCGACCATAGCCCCAAGATGTAAGTCAGCACTCTGATTTTGTCAGACTAGAGGAATACGGATGATGTATGAAAAGAGAAGAGAAGAAACTTCTTACCGAACTAACAGATTGGCGAGTGAAGAAGCTATAATCAACTTCTAGCAACCCGATAGGAAAAGTTGTCTACCCTTGACAAGAAAAGAGGTTTCGGCTTCCTTAGAATTATGACATACAGAAGAAAAAGAACAAGAATGAATTTCGGCTAACAAAAGAGAAAAAGAAAACGCTAAGGAGATTCGGCTAGAATATAATAGGTTAAAGAAATGGATGGATGTAGGAGGTGTTTAGATTAGAAAGAAAAGAAGAAATGGAGGTGTTAGAATGTTGAGGAGGTTTCGGCTGAAATGGAAGAAAAGAGACTAAATGGTGATTCGGCTTACCAAATGAGGGATGACCAAATAGCAACCTTGGGAATTTCGGCAACTAGAACAAGAAAAAGTACCGAAAGTAGAACACACCCCAAATGCCGAAAAAGAACCTTAACACTCACACCAGCTACTAAAAACACACCTAAGTTTCGGCATCTACTCCCACTACCCAAAACCGAAATCTACCCTCCCCTAACACTACTCAAAATTCGGCTAACACCCTTCTCCACCTTTTTCCCCTTGATTTTCTCCTGACTTCCTTCTTGGTCACACATTTGAATCCATTTGAATCATTCAAAATCCCCTTTTTACTCTTGTCCATCTATTCAAAAAGTTTGACCAATTCAACACCCACTCTTCAAGGTTCCTAGCTGAATCCACCACTTCCCTTCCAGACGCCAAAAAGAATTCCAAAAGTGTAAATAGTGCAACTCGAACCTGCTCCTTCCCTGCTCCTTATGGCGTCACTCCCCTGCCTCCTAAGTGGTGCCTCTTTGCCACCCTACTACTTTAATTCTTGTGTTACCAAACACAAGCAATAAACCTTAAGTCCTGCCCCAATCAGCTTCCCTCTTGAAGTGCCCAAAATTAATGTTTAGGCCAAAGTTCTGATTTAACCCCTAGCCTTTCGGGGGACCCCAAACACACTCAAACAACATACAAAGCATACCAAACACACAGATACAAAGTAAATGTAGAGCCCCTAAATCCCAGATGTTACAGTTCTACCCCCTTAAAGAAATTTCGACCTCGAAATTGCCTGATCAAAAGAGATGAGGGTATTGTTGCTACATAACATCCTCAGGCTCCCACGTCGTCTCTTCCATACCGTGATTCCGCCACAAAATTTTGACCAGAGGAACTGATTTTCTTCTTAGTCCCTTGACGTCTCGTTCCAAGATCTTGACTGATTCCTCCTCATAAGACAAATCTGGTCTTACCTCAATTTTCTCCATCGGCACGACGTGAGACGAATCTGACTGGTAGCGTCTTAACATTGAAACATGAAACACATCATGCATCTGTTTCAATTCTGAAGGTAACTCCAATTGATACGCCACTTAACCTTCTCCTCCGTGTTTGTAACCAATTCTGGACCCAAAATCTGACGTTCACCCAATTCTGTCCAACAAGTAGGAGTACGACACTTCCGCCCATATAACGCTTCATAGGGCGCCATCTGAATACTAGATTGGTAGCTGTTGTTATAAGCGAATTCTGCTAACGGTAGAAACTCTTCCCAACTACCCTTGAAATTAATGACACAACCTTTCAATATATCCTCCAAGATTTGAATTACTCTTTCAGACTGACCATCAGTCTGTGGATGAAAAGCTGTGCCGAAGTCCAGTTTTGTACCCAATGCCTGATGCAGTGCCCTCCAGAACCACGATATAAACTAGGGTCTCTATCTGATATAATCGATACTGGTACCCCATGCAACCTCACAATTTCTGCCACATACAACTTTGCCAACCTCTGAAGAGAGTAGTCGACTCGAACAAGTATGAAATGGGCAGACTTTATCAACTGATCCACAATCACCCATATCGAATCTTTCTTAGTAGGCGTAAGAGGTAGCCCACTAACAAAGTCCATAGTGACCCTCTCCCATTTCCACTGTGGAATCTTCACCGGCTACAATAACCCTGAAGGCAACTAATGCTCGGCTTTTACCTGCTGACACATTAAACACATTCCCACAAACTCCGTAATTTCCCGTTTCAATCCAGGCCACCAGAACTGTTCACATAGATCCCAGTACATCTTACTCCCTCCAAGATGCATAACGTAAGGGCTACTATGCGCTTCCTGAAGAATCATCTGCCTCAACTCTACGTCCTTTGGCATGCAAACCTTCTCACGAAAACAAAAAATCCCATCACCATTCACACTGTAATCTTCTACCCCACCATTCTGTACTTGCAAAAATCGAGCGCTCAAGACATCATCCGATAACTATTTCTCTTTAATCTGATTTACCCACGTCAACTTCACTTGAAGCTCAGCTAATAGACTTCCATCATCATATAAACTGAGATGGACGAACATTGCTCTCAAATCTGATATTACCTTCCGGCTTAATGCATCTGCCACCACATTAGCCTTACCCGGATGATATTCGATCGAGCAGTCATAATCTTTCAACAGCTCAATCCACCTTCGCTGCCTTAAATTTTACTCCTTTTGAGTTAGAAAATATTTCAAACTCTTGTGGTCGGTGTAGATAACGGACTTCTCTCCAAACAAATAATGTCTCCAGATCTTCACAGCGGAAACTACCGCAGCCAATTCCAATTCATGCATGGGATAATTAATCTCATGTGGTCTTAACTGCCAAGATGCATATGCAACAACCTTCCCATCCTGCATTAACACACATCCTAACCCTTTGTGAGAAGCATCACAATAAACCACAAACTCTTTTTCGGCCTCAGGCTGAATCAACACCGGAGCCTCTGTCAAGATCCTTTTTCGCTTTTCAAAGCTTTCCTGTTTCTTACCAGTCCAAACAAATACTACCCCCTTCCGCAACAACTTGGTTAATGGTGCCGTAATCAACGCAAACCCCTCAACGAACCTTTGGTAATACCCAGCTAAACCAAGGAAACTCCGAATCTCCACCACAGACTTAGGCGGTTTCCAATCCAACATAGCTTCAATCTTCCGAGGATCAACTCTTATCCCTTCTTCAGATACCACATGACCTAAAAAGGTAACTTCCTTCAACCAAAACTCACACTTGCTAAATTTGGCGTACAACTGCTTCTCCCTTAAAATCTGTAGAAGCCCCCGAAGATGCGAATCGTGTTCTTCTTCAGTCTTAGAGTATACTAGAATGTCGTCTATAAACACTACGACGAACCGATTCAGATAGGGTTGGAAAACCCGGTTATCATATCCATGAACGTAGCTGGTGCATTTGTCAACCCAAACGGCATCACCAGGAACTCGTAGTGACCATAGCGAGTGCGAAAAGCCATCTTATAAATATCAACTTCCTTACCTTAAGCTGATGATATCCTGACCTCAAATCTATCTTTGAAAAGACCGAAGCCCCTTTGAGCAGATCAAACAGGTCATCTATCCTCGGCAGCGGGTACTTGTTCTTAATTTTTAGCTTGTTCAACTGGTGATAATTAATGCACATTCGCATGGACCTGTCTTTCTTCTTCACAAATAACACCGGCGCTCCCCATGGAGATACACAGGGTCGGATAAAACCACGGTCTAACAACTCTTGGATTTGAGCTTTAAGCTCAACCAGCTCCTTCAGCTTCTCCTCTGTCATGAGTCCAAATCATCCACAATTCCCTCGACCACCTCTAACCAATACTCAGCCATGTTTGGAGCTACTCCAGAAATACCTCTAAACATTTCAGCTCCATTCGCTCGAAGTCGCTAAGGGATGGACTTCCGAGTTACTGTTCCCGTGCTTGCCCAGCCACTCACTCCAACACACGCAGCATTACTTGAGATAAGGCATCATCTCCACCAGTTCTATCTTGCAAACCCACTCCTACCACAGGTGATGCTGGCTCTTCGCCCTCAGGCTCATTCCTTGCTTCTGAGAGTTCAGCTTTAGTACCCCGGCCCCTTCCACGGTCATGTATAGCACGTCCACGTCCTCTACCACTCATGTTTATCACTCCGTCTTACTCTAATTACAAATTTTATGCATCAGTATTTCTTTCCACTTGTTTATTAATTAGTAGTTTTTTGAAGATAGTGTTATAAGTAGTTTTTCCACAAGCACATGTATACCTAAAGTTTCCGTTCCGAAAGTAGAGTTTCTTAGTTTTATTGTCCATAATAATATATTCACATAATACATCCACTTTATACAAATCACTTAACAATCAGAGAAAACTTACCTGGCAGACTTGGGCTGGAGACTCAGGTGCCACACTTCCAGAAAACAAGTTTGTACATGTATATATATTTTTAAAACCATTTTAAATGCTAAATTTGGAAAATGTTTTGAACCCTAAACCCAAGGCTGAGCTTTTTAAACCTGGCTTTGATACCATATTGTAACACCCCAAACCCGGCCTAGACGTTACGACCGGATCTGGCATGTTACTTTGAAAAGGGTTTAAAAAGTTTTTCGAGCTTTAGAAGGTTTTTAAAATGTTTTTAAAAGAAATCAAATTTTGTGGGTCAGTTGGAGTTCATTATTCATTTAACACTAGAGATTTAATTAACTGAGCCTTGCGATTAGGTGATTTTTGAAAATGTTTACCGGTTGTTCAGTTATTTGATTACAGTAAAGAAAAATCTCCTCTTCTATGAGAAACGTTGTTTAGAAGATTGAAAAGAAACATTCGTTTTTATTTTATAAAAACATTCCATCGAGTAGTTCAAAATTCAGGCGTCTAAAAATTTAAAATCTAAAAGAAATCCGAAATTTACCAAATTTGAAATGGCCTTATTACAACTCGAAATATCCAAAAGTAGTAAATGCTAACTAAAATAAAGTTTTAATCAAATCACCCTTGCGTGGCCATTCCGAGTCCCCTCTAGCCCAGTCCATGTAACTAAGAGTCACCTGCAAGTTGTTTGAGAAAAAGAGTGAGTCACAAGACTCAGTGTGCAATTAGTCCACAAAATCCACAAGTGGGCCTGAGCCCCAAAACACCATCGGCCGAAGCCCAATCATTACAACATAAACAAATGATCGACATGATAGCCCAACCCAGCCTAATTTTTTCATCCTCTACACTCCGCTCCATATGTCCATCCTCAACACACCTGTGGGGATTTCTACAATCAACCCTCCATCCTCTACACTCATCTTTGGCAGTCATGCTGACAGGCACACTGCTCAAAGTCAATATAACGTGCTATAGCCACCGATCACCATGTGACCAAATCACCGATACAATAATGAGGCACCAAGCCATCATTTAGTGTGACAATGTCACCTATATACACTTCCCCTTTATATCATTAATATCCCAAATCCCATGCACATGCAGCATATTATAATAAACAGATTATAAAATGTCATACATGCAATATCTAGTGTAAACACATAATCATGCTATCAACATCCTTTATAAGGCTTCAAAATACACTGATCTGGGGTTTCGGTTTTACCCATCATGGGTAAGTCAATCGCCATTGCCGAGATTTTCGGCTTTCACACATAACACATTTATGATTTATACAATTAAAGAGTGGTGTGGTAATTACACACCTGTAAACATGCAAGACTACACTATCGATCTCGCTAACGTCCTCCCTTGTAACATCCTGGAAATGGGCCTATGCATTTTTTATTTAATTATATGAAATGGCATGCCTTATGTGTTATGAATGTATGGTGAACATTTTTGGAAACTTGGAAATGTAAGGAAATGACTTGGAAATGTAAGGAAATGTCTTGTCTTGGAAATGTAAGGAAATGACTTGGAAATGGAAGGAAATGTCTTGTCTTGAAATGAAAGGAAATGACACTGAAATGGAAGGAAATGTCTTGTCTTGAAATGTAAGGAAATGACTTGGAAATGTAAGGAAATGATTTGGAAATGATTCAAAAGTGGAAAGTGAACATTTCTGGAAACTTGGAAATGTAAGGAAATGTCAAGTTTAAAAAGGCAAACGAAAATTTTTGGAAACTTAGAAATGACTTAGAAATGTCGAGTTTTAAAGTTTAAAAGAGGAAATTAAGGCAATGTGGCCTTAAGAGAAAAAGTATGTGAAATTTGACACGCAAACAGGCTTGGAAAAGTGGCCTGGAGATGCCACTTAGGGCCTCTGGAAATGGCGCCACATGCAAGGGGATTGGGCCTGAGTTCGAGTCACAGGGAAAGCAAATAAAAGAAATTTTATTTTGCTTCCAGAAGAAGTGAGGTGGACAGCACAAGGCTATAATTTAAGAGCCTTTATTCTTTTATTTTTAAGAGATAAATAGTGGATAAATAAGGGATAAATAATGGATTTATTTTAGATTATTTTCAAGAGATAAATGAGGAATTATTCTTTAATTAGGAAAATAAGGGAGAAGTGATGGCCAAGTAAGGGACTTTGAGTTTAATAATTTCGGCTAAGTAAGGATAGTTGCTGAATTATCTTTTATTTTAGGAGATAATTAAAGAGATAAAGCTATCAAAATAGAAGAGTGATGGCCAAGTAAGGGATTCTAAGTTAGTAAATTCGGCTATATAAGGAAAAGAGGGCCATTCATCATTCTTTCTCTCAACCCTTCTCTCTGCTGAATTTCCTAGAGCATTTGTTCTTCTTCTTTTTGTTAGCCAAAGCTGAAAATTCAAGATATCACCATTAGTCAATTTCTTTTCTTTCCAATCCATCAAAAGCCGAATCTTTGAGGGGCTTCAAGCATAGATGCTGTCGATTTCTTCAAGAAATGGTAAGAACAAGTTTTGATTTCTATTCTTTTCTTTTAGATTTGTCGAAATCTAGGACTAATCCCATCAATATTCTTATTTGCTGAAATTTGGAAGGATTCTTTTGGGATTTAAGATCCTTAAGGTAAGTGACTATGAATATTCGGCCAAGGCCTATTTTAGTAGTTAGATCTATTTTTATGTGTTTTAAGCCGAAAACTAACCGATTCAAGGGATCTAGTGATTAGCCGATTTCAAAGGGGAAGAATACAAGTTTTTGAGATTTGATTAATTATCAAATCGGCAGCAAGGGATTTAGGATCTAAAGCGATAGATCAGTTTTTCGGGATTTCAAGGAATTCGTTAAGCTAATCAGGTGTGTACCCCACACTATTTCATAATATGTTTTATTGCTATGTTTAATTAATATATGTGATATTAAGAATGTGAATATGGCTAAGGTACCATAATGTGGTACAAAGTACTCAGGTACGTTTCCTACTCCTACTAGGAATATGAAATATGTTATTTGTAACATGAGAATAAGAATGTGAACTTTGGCATATTAATGCATATTACAAAATGGGGCATATGGGTTATTAAAAGGGGAAGTGAATGTGGTGACCTAAGACTACGAACACGGTGACCTAAGACCGTGATATCTGAATGTGGTGACTTAAGACCACGAACACGGTGACCTAAGACCGTGGTATCTGAATGTGGTGACCTAAGACCACGATGTCCCGAATCGCGGTGACCTAAGACCGCGATATCTGAATGTGGTGACCTAAGACCACAAATGCGGTGACCTAAGACCGCGATATGGAGTGTAGCGGAAGGAGGGTCGACTTAGTAGTCCCCACGGTGTACAGGTTGGTACGGGGGAGTGTAGCGGATGGCTTATTAGGTTTGGGTTTGGGAATGCATCATAATATGTATGCTATGATATGAATGTGTAATATTTGTTATGCCTGATTCTATTATGATTTAGTGTTGTGTACACATTGAGTCTGGTTGACTCACCCCGTTGGGGAATATTTTTTCAGGTGATGATCAGTGATGGACCGAGTCCGCAGAAGCTTAGGGGTGGCCATGCGAAAATTCAGATTTTATTTTATTCCAGACTTTCTTTTATTTCTAAGTACCTTGAATTTTATTTTGGGTTTTAAATTGATGTAATAAGGCCATAGTGCACTATTTTATTACTGTTTTATTTATTATGTTACGAAACTTTATTTATTAAAGATTAAGTTAATTTCATTTAAAATAAACTACAAATGTTTTGCCACCTGAAATAAATGGGTTTCCAATATAAAACAAGCTTGTTTTCAACTCGAGCCCAACCCACAAACAAACTTTCTTCAAAACACACAGTTTTTCCAAAGTAACAAAAGAATTTTGAATCGGATTACTTCGGGGAACATACCAAATCCGGTCAAGGTCGTGGGCTGGGTCTGGGGTGTTTCATCCCTTGCAGGGATCACAGCGATCTGCTTATCCCTTTTCGAAGCCGGCCCACAACTCGGTGGCCAATCTCGAACGGCAGACACCACACGTTTCTTGAACTTAGGGGTTGGGATTACGGGTCCAACCCTCTCCTTTGCTTGACTAGGATTTGATTCCATCAAAAGATCTTGGTCAGAAGACTGAGTTAAATCATTGGAACAGAGAAAATAAGAATATATGTTCCAAGCGAAGATTTCTTACCTAGATCGATAGAATCCAAAGATTAGAAGGCTTGGATTAAGAAGTCGATCGAGTACTTAAGCAAATACCATGTGAGAATCGGTTGAAAGAAAATAGATTAGGAGAGATGGCCTTTCCGCCAAACGAGATACATGAACCCTCCTACCACCATTCGGCCAACACCACTTACCAAGATCCCTTTGAAGACAGGCCACACGACCACGAGATATTAGAACCACTAGCCTCTACAATCGGCCATAGCCCCAAGATGTAAGTTAGCATTCTGATTTAGTCAGACTAGAGGAATACGGATGATGTATGAAAAGAGAAGAGAAGAAACTTCTTACCGAACTAACAGATTGGCAAGTGAAGAGGCTATAATCAACTTCTAGCAACCCGATAGGAAAATTTGTCTACCCTTGACAAGAAAAGAGGTTTCGACTTTCTTAGAATTATGACATAAAGAAGAAAAAGAACAAGAATGGATTTCGGCTAACAAATAACAAAAAGAAAAGGCTAAGGAGATTCGGCTAGAATATAATAGGTTAAAGAAATGGATGGATGTAGGAGGTGTTTAGATTAGAAAGAAAAGAAGAAATGGAGGTGTTAGAATGTTGAGGAGGTTTTGGCTGAAATGGAAGAAAAGAGACTAAATGGTGATTCGGCTTACCAAAGGAGGGATGACCAAATAGTAACTTGGGAATTCCGGCAACTAGAACAAGAAAAAGTACCGAAAGTGGAACACACCCCAAATGCCGAAAAAAAACCTTAACACTCACACCAGCTACTAAAAACACACCTAAGTTTTGGCATCTACTCCCACTACCCAAAACTAAAATCTATCCTCCCCTAACACTACTCAAAATTCAACTAACACCCTTCTCCACCTTTTCCCCCTTGATTTTCTCCTAACTTCCCTCTCGGTCACACATTTGAATCCATTTGAATCGTCTAAAATCCCCTTTTTACTCTTGTCCATCTATTCAAAAAGTTTGACCAATTCAATACCCACTCTTCAAGGTTCCTAGCGAATCCACCACTTCCCTTCCAGACGCTAAAAAGAATTCCAAAAATGTAAACAGTGCAACTCGAACCTGCTCCTTCCCTGCTCCTTGTGGCGTCGCTCCCCTGCCTCCTAAGTGGCGCCTCTTTGCCACCCTACTACTTTAATTCTTGTGTTACCAAACACAAGCAATAAACCTTAAGTCAACAACATACAATGCATACCAAACACACAGATACAAAGTAAATGCATAGCCCCTAAATCCCGGATGTTACATAAACCATCAATCTTTTTATTTAACATCTCTACTTGATTTGATAGCATGGTTACTGCGTCGAGGTTGAAAACACTGGCGGCTTTTGTTGGCCTTGTCCTCGTGACTTGCCATTGATAGTTATTCTGTGACATCTCTTCAATGAATTCATAGGCAGCCTTCAGGGTTTCGCCAGCGGCTGAATCAATTAACTGCCTGGTTGAGGGGTTCACACCGTTATAAAAGGTTTGGACCTTTTGCCACAAGGGTAACCCATGGTGTGGGCACCTTCTCAATAAATCCTTGTACCTCTCCCATGCATTGTAAAGTGTTTCTAAATCCATCTGCACAAAAGAAGAGATATCATCGTAAAGTGTTTCTAAATCCATGTTGTGATTGATCCTCGTGGTAATGAGTTCAACCACTGTTTAGCTTTGTTCCTCAACAAAAAGGGAAACAACCGAAGACGAATGGCATCATCAGAAACGCCATTTATTTTGAAAGTATCACAAAATTCTAGGAAATTCACCAAGTGATTATTTGGATCTTCATCCTGCAAACCATCAAACTGAACAAATTACTGTATCATCTGAATTGTGTTAGGTTTCAGTTCAAAATTATTTGCAGCAATAGCAGGTCTAACAATACTTGACTTAGTTCCTGTTAAATTAGGTTTAGCATAATTATACATAGTACGAGGAGCATGATTTTCGGCCACCACCGGAGGTAGTGGATTATTATCAGCCATATCTTCGGTAGTATTAGTTTTGTTCCCTTGCTCTTATTCTATGTATTATAAGCTTCACCTTATTTCTCTTCTATTTTTGCGAACGGTACCTTCTATATCACTGTCAAAAATCAAGGGTCTTGACGGGTTCCTTCTAGTCATAAACTAGAAAAACCTATCAAAAGCAAAGAAAGGAAAATAAAAATTAGAAAAATAAAAATAAATAAATAAATAAAAATAATGGCTAAAGTAATAAAAATCAAGTGTTCCTAATATCTTAGTCCCCGGCAACGATACCAAAAACTTGATCGTGTCTAAAAGTCTTAATATTTCTATAATGAATGATCGAGCCTATAAGTTAATTATGACAACAATTGAGGCAAGCGCACCTATCGTTTGGTAGTATAACTATGGCAAGACCAGAAATATCGTATCCTCAAGGACCAAGAGTAGTAGTAATTACTATCTTTTTATTATTTAGCCTAAGAATTAAGGGAATCGTTATTTAATCTAAAACTAACTAATTACTAACTAAAGATGCTAAGACATAGAGAGTGAATTGGGGAAAACCTTTTGGGAAAACCAATTGATTAAGACAATACTCGAGGAAGAATCCACCGAGACTTTACTTGTTATTTAACTATGAACCTGACGATTTATTCACTTGACTTGATTCGTAGGATTCCCTAATTTATATTAATACCTCTCTCGAGGATACTAACGTCTAGCCCTAGGTTGATGAATTGAAATCTCTTTCTAATTAAAACCCCCAGAATTGCATTAACTCGATCTATGGACTCCTATATTAGGTTTGACCCTAATTCGGCAAATTTTCGTCGTCCTATCTCTAGGAGTACGATAAACTCCGCTTAATTATGCTAGATCTACTCTTAAATAGGGAGTTTTGCTCTACTGCCTAAGCACATCAATACTTGAATTAATATCCTGAAATATTAAAGCAAGAATTAATAACACATAATTAAGAACAAATCAAATATTTATCATATAGTTCAAAAAATAATAACAAGATCTATCTTAGGTTTCATCCCCCTTAGGTATTTGAGGGGTTTAGTTCATGTTTATAAAAGAATACATCTCAGAAGAAAGTATAAAACAAAACATAAGAAAAACCCTAAAACCCCCTGAAGGAAATTAAAGGGAAGACCTTCCGTCTTGAGTATGATTACGGCTTCTTGAGATGAATCAACTGGCTGTCTTCAAGTAAATCCCATAATTCGGCCTTCTCTGGCTTGGCTCATCGGCCTACCTGAACGCCTCCTTTAGGTTGCCCTCTAGGGTGTTTATATAGGCTTTTGGAATATCTTTCTTTGCCTCTAAGTACTCTTTTCCGAGTAGAATTAAAATAGGTCAAGTTAAGGACACGCCCGTATGACATGCCCATGTAAATCGAATCCAGGCCGTGTTCGGATCTGCTAAAGAGGCACAACTGTGTGGATTTTTCCAGGCCGTGTGAATTTCATACTTTGGCCCATTTTCTCCATTTTTGGCCCGTTTCTCATTCTTTTCATCCTCTGATGCTCTCCTACGTATAAAACATTAAATTAAAGGATTAGGAGCATCAAATTCCACAATTCAGGGGATAAATCATCCAAATGTATGCCAAATGTGGGATTAAAATATGTACATATTATGTTTTATCAAATATTCTGTATTTAGCCACGAGTTGTGGCTCATATTGGTCATGGAGTTATAATTCTTGTGTATGCATGTGTTTGTTAAAATTTAAATTATAAATGAAATTTTGTGGCTCGGGATTTGGTAAAATGTATTGTTAAGTCTGGTAATGCCTCGTACCCGGTTCTGGCGTAGTATACGGGTAAGGGGTGTTACATTTAGTAGTATCAGAGCTATGGTTTAGTTGGTTCTCGGACTACCATAGTGAGTGTGAGAGTCTAGCTATACATGCCATATTGAACTGTGATAGTGTGACGACTCCCAACCCTGATGTAAATTGTTTTATTAGACAGATGCGCACTTCAACTGAGCTAAATTTGATAGTTCAAATAGTGTGTTTATGATGAGTTGACACTCATAAAAAGTAAGAATAATAGTTTATGATGTTTATGTGATGATGAATAAATTGTGGATGGGAATTTCTCTTAAAATATGAAACATGAGATGAAAGGAAAATTTATACTATGATAAGTGTTCATGTTTGATTGGCATTTGTACGATGCTATGAGTATAACTTGTGAAACTAAGTGAATGTTATGAGTAATTTTACTCGAGATTTATGAATGAAAGTATAAGTGCACTTGTTTGTACAAGATGATAGGAAGGTTGTGTAAAATGAGTATGCATGTTAAGTTACTTAAAATAAAATATATGTATTGATGAGTGTTAATGATACGAACCGGCTCGGGGTGAGTCGAAACGTATGTCGGTTGCCCAATCGTCTACGAGGAGGAATCAAGCCTTCGGAAAATTATCGGAAAATATGGATGAGTTTTCGGAAGCTTTAAGTGAATAAAATAGGAGATGGTTCAGTGTAATGGAATGAAATAAAAATAAAATAGATAAAAGATAATTTGATGGAAATGGATAAAAGAACTTAAACGAGAAACAGTTCAACACTAAAAAGTGTCACCCCTGATTCTATAATGTTTAATATGGAAATATGAAGATAGGTTGATGGAAATGGAATTACGAACTTAACTTAAGAAAGATTCAACACTATATAACAGTGTCACCCCGTTTCTTATATCGTTAAGGTGGATAGATGAAGATAGGTTGATGAACGCCACACCAAAAGGGAATTTGGTGATAAGTTCAAACAAGTCGAAGACGCCACAAGCAAGCTCGATAAGTCTAACGAAACTTGTACAAAAAACGAAGAGGAGATGAACTCACTCAAATGAACAACAGTTCATAAAATTTCATTAAAGTCTAAGGTGCCTTACAATTGAAAATTGACAAGCTATTTATAAGCCTAAGGTAGCTTGATGTGGCTGAAACTTCAACATGAAAATTAAAAAAATCAAATCCTAGCACAAATGCTCCTTAATTTGCCATGGAAGCTTCGTTGTCCAACTATGGAAAAATAATTCCTACGTGGTAACCATGGCATATTTAATTCTTTTAATCTCACTTTGGCCTTGCCGTCCAAACATGGAAGCTCTTCAATTCCAACCACTTCCACTCCTTGTTAATGATTTAAAAATCAAGCCACTTATGCAATTCCATGCTCCAATTAAAAGATACAAATTCAGCTCCATATTGTCGTCCTCCACGTTTACATGCTTCCACTTGTTCCATCATGTTGCCACTGTTGATTAAATTATTTACTCCAAAACCACATGCATTTTTGTTCATGCATCCAACATGCCGTCCATGCATTTCCACAACACACTTGCACATTTTTAATTTCATGCATCCAACATGCTTTATTTTATTCAAGCTTGTGCCGTCCATGCATTTCCACTTTCAAGAATATTCCCTCATCAATTGTTTATTGAATTCACCCATAACATCCCTTCAAAAATTGTTTACTCCTTGTTTCTTCATATTGCCATCCATGTCTCCACTAGCCACACACATGCCTTATTATTTAATGTTTCACACATGCACATTTCTTATTTCATGTTCCCACTAAACGCACATCACCATTGTTTATGCTTCCACTCATCATTTCAACACACATGCAAATTTGTTTATTCACCCACAATATCCATGTTGCCGTCCAAGTCCATGCTCCCATCTTGATTATTTTAATTCAAATAGCACATGCTTTTGTTTATTTAATTATTGCTTCCATTCATCATGCTCATCCACCCATTTGTTGTTCACGCATGGAGAATCTTCTCCTTTAATTTATTAGTGTGTATCCATGCTATAGAAGTCTTTCATGTTCCACGTTGGCTTGTCTTTAGCTACTGTCCATCCAAGGTTTTCCATCATCCATTGCCCAAGTAATTCACGCATGCTTAGTGTTCGGCTATCCTTCATGCATCATGCCTTTCATCCAATTGATGTGTGCCGTCCCATGGTCAATGTACCTACAAAGAAAAATACAAGAACCAATTTAATTCAAATGTATGTTCGGTCGAAATAAATTTTAATAAAAACTTAGACATCCTAATTAACATATAAACTAAGCTAAAACAAATTTAATAAAGTCTTAAACAAGACATATTAAATTTGGCTATGGCTAACACAAACATATTAAAACACGCAATCACTAGCACATATTAAATTATTTAATTAACTTAAACTAAATTAATTAAATTTCATTCCAGCAATTTAATTAACTCAAACTAAGTTAACTAATTTTTATTCTGACAATTAACTAATTAAAAATGAGCTAAGAAACGAGCTCCATAAATTTGAAAATTGTTGGTGCCCCGGGCGTGCTCGTATCAGTTAAGTTATATGCATGAGTATATAAGAGGCAAGTCAGAGGCGTTACAACCTCACCCTCTTCCAATAAGGTATGTTATAAAGAAATTTCATGAAATTCAGACCGAATGGGTTTACAAGTGGAAGACTAAAGAGTTGAATTGTAGATTAATTGACAACGTGATCAGAGTTGATAATGGTTTAGTAAATGAACACAGTTGCAGAAAAGATGTCAGATTAATATAAAGATCATTCGGATTCCGAAATGTTATAGTTAAAGAAAGGTCAGGCTTAGCTAATTAACTTATCCAGGTATGAGGCCTAAAGTATGTGATTGCTGGAATTTATTCTGAATTTATTTCTGTTTGCAATTGGAATAATAACATATTAGTAATGTCAGAATTAGATAGTGCAATCATGATCGAGATGTATTACTGACTGAATGCAATGTTTATGGTTGAGAAATTACAGCAATCTCTTCCGACTATTATATGTTTCCATTTACTCTCAGAGGTATATATATCTGCAAGATTTTGAATGAAATTACTATAGTATGAGAATGTCAGCTAAATTTACAGGTAGATGAAAGCATTGTAGTCTATTTGAGCTGTGATCGAAATTGCTCTATCTTTTTTGGTTTTCTGCATCATGCACAGATAGAAAGTTGACGGTAAGGTCCGTATAATGTTAGTGTCCTGTTTTACTAGCTATTGCTCAATGAAAATAAAGGAAGATTGTGTGGCTTTTGTTAAGATTATTTTCAGTACTTATGAGTATTTTCTGTGTAGCTCCATGTTCTGAGATTTTGTTATTTCTGTTTCCTTAATAAATTATTGTTCAAAGTATCAGCCATGAGATATCAGTAGGAAATGTTCTATTGATGAAAATGGTTTCTTCTTATTATTAAAATGCTTATGATGATTATAAGTTTTGACTTGATGGCGAGAGTACTTTGATACAATTACCAGAGGTATAAAGATTGTGCTTTGTATTGGTTGTTATGGAAATTTGTGTTTAAATTTCTTTGATGATCGAGATGTTTTGTTTTCAACTGGGACATTATCTACTAAAGTAATTGAGAAGTTAGTCTTATTATGGCACTATGATTTTTAAGCTATATGAGTATTGTGGCATGAGTATAGTTATGTGCTTCGACGAGTAAAAGTTGAAGTAAATAATATTATAAGTTTAATCTTTCTCTAGATTTGAGAATAAATTAAAGTTGGCAAAGTGTGAATGATAGGAAGTTCAACTTAGACCTGTGTATTGGTTTTCACATTTCAAATGATCTTGATACATATATCAACGAGTTAAAGATAGAATGTTAGGATGTCTAGCATAGTGATAATTATCTGTTTATTTGAGAAGTATAGAGATGGATGATACTCCAAGGCAGTTACACTAGTAAGAGTATGAAATGTTATGTACCATACTTTGAACCTGATGTCTGAACTTTTAATGGGTTAGAGTTGATTTTCAAGTATCTCAGAAGCTATTACAGTCAGTATTGATATCTGTGTGAAAATGTGATGGTTTTCCGAGGAAATGTGAACTGAGGCTATTATTATCATAAAAAAAGGTAAATGTTATCTGAGTTATTATTGACTGCTTGAAGAAGTCTGTGCACTTTTCTCAGTACGAATGAGTTTTTGTATTATGGATTATTGGAGTTATTTATTCTGAGGTTGTCAGATTATACAAAGTGCAAATTTTCATTGTTCGTGATTGGAAACCAAAATTTGTATTGTGACTTCAGAAGAAAGCTATAGTAGGTCTTAAGTATGAGATTGTTAAATATTATTGTATGTCACCTTTGTACTGATAGTTATATTGAAGAAGTGATCCAGATTCTCAGAAAGGTATGTGTGTTATCGTGTCTTAAATATTGAAAGCAATTGAGGAAAAGGAGCTCATGGGGCAAAATTGAGCTAAAAAACTAGAAAAATGTAGAAGTGAAGATTGATTTTAGAGATCAAATACAGATTATCAGAAATTGTATATAGAACCGAAAGGTAAGAGTATTGAACTTAGATAAGTGTCAAGTGTTTCTGAAAGTATTTCATTAACAGAGAATTTTTCATCTGGATAAGTAAAGACAGGAGAGTTGTGGTTCATCGAAGAGTATGAGATTATTGATAGAATAAGGCCAGTTACTTATTAGTGGGATTTTCAGTCAGAATTTAAGAAGATCAGTAATATGATTTTTATGTTCATGATAAGAGAGTACAGTTCTGACTCTTAGTTTAAGAAGTAAGATGTTGAAGATGCCGAGACTATATGAGAAGCTGAAAGTGACTTGTGAAATTAAACCTCAATCCATTAACTGGTGAGATTTTCGGGGACGAAAATCCCTAAAGGGGGAAGAGTTGTAAAAACCTAATTTTGGGCTTAGTCGGAACAGTAGTTTTGGGACCACAAATTCGATGTCGAGAAATTTATTTTATTTATATTTTTATGGTCTACAATTTCACAGAATGATTTCGTGAAAATCTCATTCGAAAATTTTGACATTTGGGCACTCAATTTAGTCAAAAGGATTAAATCGTAAAAAGTGCAAAAGTTGAGTTCTACATGTTAGAGGTGCCCAATTGTTATGAAATTTTAAATTGGAAGTCCTTAAATGATAATTAGACCATTGGTTAAGTTGGTGGACAAAAATGGACATGGATGGGTATGCTTCAAAAGATTTTTTAAGGGGTATTTTGGTAATTTAGTGAATTAAATGAATTAAAAACAAAATTTAAATGCCAAATTTGTCCATCTTCAAGCTTAGGATGAATTTAGCATGTAAGTCCATTCTAGCCCTGTTTTTCATGTTCTTTACATTTTTGGAGTCCCGGTAACTTAATTTAGCTTATTCTAGCAATAATTTAACCTAGGGTTCATATTTGGAAAAATACCCATAGGTGAAATGTGTTTATTTTGATGTTTTATGGCAGAATATGAAGCTTAGATTTATGTTAAATAACCTTTACTAAGCGATTTTAAGTGAAAACGAGTAAAACGACATAATCGGCAAAAATACCTCATGTACATAAGTGCATGATAGAGAAAGAATTTGATGTTGCCATAGAAGGGAAAAATGATCAGCACGTTCTAAAACATATGAATAAGGAATGAAGTTTAATTTTCGAGCCTAGGGGCAAAATCATAATTATGCAAAAGTTTAGGGGGAAATTGTAATTTTTCCAAAGTTTGAGTTAATGACTGTTTTGAGTAGTACATTAATTAAATAAGTGAAATGTGATGTCTTAGACCCCAAAAAATGAGATTTGGACCTAGAACGAGAGGAAAATAAAAAATCGGAAAAGTTGGTAAAATGACCTTTTTGGTATCGAGGTAAGTTCATATGTTTAATAAGCATTTAATGATGCAAGTTTGAATGTTAAGTTGAAATTTTAGTTATGAATACTTTAGTATTGGTTTTCCAATATAATTATAGTTCGATAATGACTTGACATTTTAATGAGAATTGGTATAAGTTTACATGGAAGATCAAATTAGGAAGATGGCTTTGTGTAATATCAAGAAAGTATTGAATAGAATAATTTGGGGAGGATAAGTTAAATTGATGATGTGATGAGATTGAAATGTAATTATGTAAGTTGTATGTAAATAATTCATTATTTTTATTGACGTTTTTATATTTCAGCATATTTTATGTATTGTAGCTGATTTTTGAATCATAATTGACTATTGAAGGAATGGAATAAAGTATTAGAAAGTGAGATACTTCTCGTTTGAACCTTCGGAACCAAAGATATAAATGGTATGTAGCTAGGTCACATAAGTGGTACTAAGTGCAGGCCACTATGTGGACAAGAGAGCTACAAGATACATATATATATAGCTAGGTCACATGTGTGGTACCGAGAGTATGCCATGTGTACAAGAAAGCTATATGTACCTAGGTCACATGTGGGTATGTAGTGTGAGCCACTATGTGTACAAGAGAGCTACGAGATGGCTAGGTCATATGAGTGGTGCTAAGTGAAGGCCACTATGGTCCAAGAGAGCCAGAATTATGTGTACAATCGAGCTAGGTCACATGAGTGGTACTAAATGAAAGCCACTATGTGTACAAGAGAGCTTCAACTTCAATGGTGGGTTGTGTGCGAAACCACCGCGTATCCGTTATTATTCCGAAGCGTTCAACGGGAAAATCGATTAAGTGAAATTATATGTGACTTTGTAGTGATAAGTGTAGGTATATGCATGTGTAACGTATGAGAAATATGTTCGATATGTAATCGGAAATTGGAAAGATTGTTATAGGTAAGTAATGAATACAACTAAAGTGAGAGAGAGCAGAATTTATAATAAAACAGTTTTGGACAGTAATAGTGACGTGAATTTAAAAAATCACCAAAAATAGTAGAAATTGAACTATATGTTGGATGAGATATTGATTTAAATCTTATTGAGTCTATTTTCAAATAAAAAAAATAGAACAAACAAAGGATTTTTATATTTTTAGATATTTAAAATTTTGTGAGACTTGTTTAGAATGATTACGTGATCCCCTGTTCTGACTTAGAAAAATCATTAAAAATTTTACACAAATAATTATGGATATAATTTATATGTATGAAATCCTGAATGAGCCTAGTTTCAAATGAACTAAACAAAAAGGTCATCTGAATTCTGTACGAGGAGAAAATTGATTCGTAATGAAGAGAGGCCAGAATAATTAAACAGTGAAACAGGGGAAATTTTAATGAATAAATTGTACTAATTTGAAAGACCAAAAAGTCTAAAAAATTTATGGTATTGAGATATGTGAGTCTAGTTTTAGGGAAAATTAGCGGTTTGTAATTCGGAGTTCTATAGCTCAAGAAATAAATAATCTAGTGACAGTGATTCAAGTAGACAGATTAATGTGAGCATGAGTAATAAGGTATAAGCATGTGATTTAATGATTGTATCAATTTGAGAACTTGTTGTGAGGATTTGTCTCGTTGAGGCTTTGGTAAGGCTACAAATAAGTTGAGCAAGTAAGAACTTAGCATTATTTATGCAAGTTATGACAGCTTAGTAGTAAGCTAAATTCATTGCTAATGCTTATTATTTTTACATGTGAACTAAGCTTTATAAGCTTACCTCCTTTTCTTTCCCATGTTTCAGAGTCCTATTAAACAACTCGGGCTGAAGGTTGTAGGAGATCACTTCACTCTATCAAGCTATCTATCGGTATCTTTATTTATAAATGATTTAAGTTATGGCATGTATAGGGGCTTGACTAAGTCATTTTGTATATGTGTTAATTAATTTGACCAAATGTATTACTTCATAACGGTAATAAGGATTATTCTGTATTTAGCCACGAGTTGTGGGTCATATTGATCATAGAGTTATAATGCTTGTGTATGCATGTGTTTGTTAAAGTTTAAATTATAAGTGAAATTTTGTGGCTCGGGATGTGCTAGAATGTATTGTTAAGTCTGGTAATGCCTCGTACCCGGTTCAGGCGTAGTATACGGGTAAGGGGTGTTACACCCTAGCTAAAAATAGCTAAGCCGAGCTACGAAAGTTTCAAAAATACGAAAAACATTAAAAATGGGGCTAGGATGCACTTACTATCAAGCTTGGAAGTTGAAGTAACCTTAGCTATGGCTCCTTGTGATTTTCGGCCAAGGGGGAAGAAAATGGACACCATTTTTTACTAGTTTTCCCTTTTTATTCTTTTATTAACCAAATGACTAAAATGCCCTTAATGGTCCTTTCTTGAGATTTTTCCTTCCCACGTCCATTTATGTCCATCATAAAATATAATGGTCTAATTGCTAAACAAGGATCTCTAGTAATTTTTTTAATTATATTTCACACTCAAATCTTCTAGAATCTCATATTTTCTAATCTTTGCAATTTAGTCCTAATGACAATTTATTCACTAATTAATAAAATTTCTTCATGAAATTTTTCACACAATCATGCAAACACCTCATAAGCTTTATGGAAATCATAAAACTCATATTTCTACATCGGATTTGTGGTCTCGCACCACTTTTCCGACTAAGCCCTAAATTGGGCTGTTACACTCCTACTATCTTCGCAAACTTTACGAAAAGCTTAAGAACCTCATGCAAGGAAATCAAAGCGTGGAGGAATACTTTAAAGAGATGGAGATTGCCATGATTCGTATGAATATGGAGGAAGATCGAGAGGCGACCATGGCCAGATTTTTAGCCGGACTTAACCGCGACATCGCCAACATGGTGGAGCTTCAACATTATGTCGATGTAGTCATCATGGTGCACGTCGCCATAAAGGTGGAGAAGCAATTAAAGAAGAAAGGACCAATCCAGACCTTTCCTAGCTCCAACTCCACTTCAAAATGGAGTCAAGGCACGGGTAAGAAAGACCTGCCAAACCGTGCGAAGGACCTAGCGATGTCAGCAAAGCCTTGGAAGCCTATTGACGAATCTAGCAAAGGCAAGGACGTAACCTTTCCAAACCGATCAAGGGATATCAAATGCTTCAAGTGTCTATGGAAGGGGCACATCACCAGCCAGTGTCCTAATCGAAGCAATATGATCATGAGAACCAATGGTGAAATTGAGTCGAAGGAAGAAAAAGACGAAAAATCTAACGCAACTACCGACGAGGAGGAAGAACTTGAATACGCTGTTGATGGCAAAATCCTAGTTATTAAACGATGTCTAAGCCTTCAAAGCGTGATGAATGAGCAGCAAAGATAAAATATCTTCCATACATGTTGCCATGTCCAAGGCAAGGTGTGTAGTTTGATCATGGATGGCGGAAGTTGCACGAACGTAGCCAGTACTTTGATGGTGGAAAAACTCAGTTTGCTAACAACTAAGCATCCTCATCCCTACAAACTTCAATGGCACAATGATGGTGGGGAATTGAAGGTAACCAAACAAGTCTTAGTTTCCTTTTCCACTGGTAACTACAATAACGAGGTTCTTTGCGACGTGGTGCCCATGCATGTCGGTTATCTGTTGTTGGGGCGCCCATGGCAATTTGATCGTAAAGTTATCCATGATGGCTATACGAATCGCTACACCTTCAAACACCTTGGGAAAAATTTGACTTTGGTTCCATTGATGCCAAGACAAGTGTATGAAGATCAATTGAAGTTAAAAGACATCATTGAAAAATTTAAAGAGAGTGGACAAAAAGAAAAGAGTGAAAAAGAGATTGAAAAGAAAAGTGAGAAAAAGCAAGGAAAACAAGTGATCAATCCGAGAGAAACGAAAAAGGAGCGAAAGGACAAAATGAGTGAAGTAAAAGAGATCAACAAAATGAGTGTTTATGCAAAAGAGAGTGATATTTGAAAGTCCTATTTGCTGAAACAACCGGTTCTTGTACTTATGTACAAGGAAGATCTTTTGAACACTAACGAATTGGATGCGAATCTTCCCTCTTTGATTGTTTTTCTTTTGCAAGATTCTGAAGACGTATTCCTGGATGAAGTTCCAAGTGGATTTCCACCCATTCGGGGAATTGAACATCAAATTGACTTCATTCCCAAAGCTTCCATCCCGAATCACCCAGCTTACGGTAGCAACCCCGAGGAAACCAAGGAGTTGCAAAGGCAAGTGAACGAGCTCATGGAGAAGGGGAACATACGAGAAAGCTTCAGCCCTTGCGTCGTACCAGCATTATTGGTGCCAAAAAAGGATGGAACGTGGCGCATGTAAGTGGACTGTCGCGCAGTGAATAAGATAACCATCAAGTACTGACATCCAATACCGTGTCTAGATGATATGTTACTAAGTGGTGCACAATATTTTTCCAAGATCGACCTTAAGAGTGGGTATCACCAACTTCAGATGCGCGAAGGTGATGAGTAGAAAACTGTGTTTAAGAGGAAACATGGTTTGTATGAGTGGTTGGTCATGCCATTCGGCCTAACCAACACACCCAGCACCTTCATGTGACTTATGAATCATGTTTTACGTGCTTTTATTGGAAAATTTTTCGTTGTTTATTTTGATGATATACTTATTTATAGTAAATCATTAGATGATCATGTGTTGCATTTGAAATCTATTTTGGAAGTCCTTCTAAAAGAAACTTTGTATGCTAACCTTAAGAAATGCACCTTTTACACTAACAAGGTTGTTTTCTTAGGTTTTGTAGTCAGCTCGGAGGGACTTAAGGTAGACCAAGACAAGGTGAAAGCAATCCAAGAATGGCCTAGACCAACGAGTATAAGACAAGTGATGAGTTTCCATGGCTTGGCGAGATTTTATCGATGCTTCATCCCAAACTTTAGCACCTTGGCTGCACCTTTAACGAGTGTGATGAAGAAATCTACAGCTTTTCATTGGGATGAAGAACAAGAGAATTCCTTTAATTCTATTAAAGATTGTTTAACTAATGCACCTTTACTTGTGTTGCCTAACATTTCTAAAATGTTTGAAATTGAATGAGATGCCTCAGGTGTTGGAATAGGAGTCATGCTAACGCAAGATGGGAGGCCCGTGGCATACTTTAGTGAGAAGTTAAATGGAGCCACACTAAACTACCCAACGTATGACAAAGCTTGCCTTCTCGAAAAAGGAATTCGTCACACCTATAAAACTTATGAACAACGATATACTCTTTTATCTTATTTGGATTATAAGTTGCTTGGATTTGTTTTCTTGAAAGATTTTTATGCCACTGATGTTGATTTTAGAGACATTTATAAATTTTAACACCCACAAACCCTGCGCAGACATTATGGCCAAATCCGTTGATGTCACATCAAAGGAATATTTCAAAACGACTTTGCTTATTTAAAACTTAAATTTAAAGCTTAGGAACCCAAAATTCGGGCAACTTGTTAAGTAATGATAAAAGCCCATATGTTATAGGTATTTCGAAAACCACGTTTAAACTTTAGAAATTTATTCACGTTTAACAATTAAATAGTTCAAAACATAAGGAAACTTAAATGTAAAGTCAAATTAGAGATACAAGGCCTTATTACAAATGAAATAATTAACAATAAGTTATTCGAAATCAAATAAACAAAAACTTCTAAGTAACTTGTAGTGTGGCCATCTCCGAGTCCTCTCCCATGTCGAGCCGTCTACTGAGGGTCACCTGAAACATATAAAAAAAAGGGGTGTGAGTTTCAAAACTCGGTGTGTATGACCCTTGGTAACCAATCAACATGCAATTAGCACATTAGGCCTAAGCCCTATCAAAATCGGTGGTCTTGGGCCTTGGACCACAATGACCTCATATCACATTAGTATCACATGAATGCAATGCTCTCACCCCAAATCCAACCCTGCACTCCATTTGCCTTCCAACCCTACACTCCTGTGGGGATATAAATATCAACCCATCCATCCCTACACTCCAAAGGTAGCACCAACAGCAGCACTACTCAAACGTTGCAGCATATAATGGGCTTAAAGCCACCGGTGGATCCACGGTTGTCAAGCGACTATGCGATCCTCACATATCTTCCTCTGTATCATCAAACCCATCCAAGTGCAACATATATCTCATGAATGCAACATACACATTTTCACACATTAAGCACCTAGGGGTATTTTAGTCATTTCACTACCTAAGGGTATTTTTGTAAATCTACCCTACAGGGTATTTTCGTAATTCTACCATAAAGGGGTATTTTTGTAATTTCTTTCATCTTGAGTTTTAGTTTTGAACTTTGGCCCATCAACAAGTCCTTGCGGCTAAAGTGAACAGACACTATGCAACAGGTAGGATCCCAAAGAAGAGGAGGTGGGTCACTAGGACCGCTTAAGTACCAAGCTCTCCCTAGATCCAATCCTAGACATGCATATGTCTATTGCCACACTCTAACCTAATGACTCGTTCACAGACATGCTTGATTATTAACTTAAGTTTTATGGTATTTAAGAGTTTATTAGAACTAGGCCTAGAGTCCATAAACCCTAGCATACTTTTCTAAGACCTCATAAGACCCATTAAGCCCATTTCATGTTCATATAGCCCATTAAGCCCATTTCATGTTCATATAGCCCATTAAGCCCATTTTAGGTTCATATAGCCCGTTAAGCCCAATCATGACCAAATCATACAACATCCATATTAATCCATCATTCACATATCAACTCTAGGCTACTTGGGCCCACGAATTCGGCAGGCCCATTTAGTGCCGATTGTCGTGTGTGTGTAGTGTATGTACACACCTTTAATTGCGAAGCACGCTACGATTCCTTAGCCACGAACCTATGATCAATCAAAACTAACAGTTAGTCATACTCTTAGTATTGTTTCTCCCTTTTTATCAAAAGCCGAAAACATACCAATCCCTTACCTTGAACGATTAAACCTATCAACCCTTCACTTATTCGATAACTGCAATTGACTCCAAGATTTGCGTTAAAGAACCTTGACTGTCAAAGGCTACAGAACCAAGTGATTTACATCCATCAAAAGTCACTCTTAACAAATTCTAACCATATTCGGCCAACCATTAATCCAAGAATTAAAGATGAGTACACTTACCGATTGACTAGGGACTTTACCACACCAAAACCCAAAGCGCGAGGAGAGTACCTCGTTAAAGAAACAAAAACGATTTGGTAGAGAAACACAAGGGTTCGGCCTAGTCAAGAGAATGAGTGAAAGACACAATGAGGGGTTTCGGCTAAGAATAAGATAATAAAGCGATTAAAACTTACCCCTTTTGTTGAATAAAGAAAGATTTGCTCTCTTACCATCATAAGATTACTTGCCCATAAGATTTTAGATTATGGAGTGTGATTTTTAGAAGTGAGATTCGATTTTACAAATGGAGAAGAAGAGATTGGTTTGACAAAGGATGAAACCCCAATGAGAGAATTCCTCTTTGAATTCGGCAATAGAAGAAATATTGTGGGAGGGAAGGAGAATTCAGTCTAGGCATATTTGTTTGGAAAAAGAAAGAAATTGTGATTACTCGGGTATTTGCCAAAAGGAAAGAAACTAAAAAGAATTGGGAGATTGGAAGGAACTTTCCCCTAATTAATCAACTAAAGCACACAAAAGCAACAAATGCCCTACTTACCCATACGGCACACATATATATACTAAATAAATAAATAAAATAAACCTACACTTCCAGTCGACTCAAACTTATCACCAATTAAATTCCTTTATTTTCTCCAAATTTTATCTTCATCCCCATTTAATAATTCCTTTATTTAGCCAAAAATCCAATTTGAATTATATTGAAATTGCTTTCCCCGAACAGTAGCCATCCTTTTGTGTTTCAAACACCTTTCCCATGCCAACAGCAAAATAGCAAGTTATTGCGCACAAGGTAACTCGAAACCAAGACCTCTAGGCACCACCACACACTACCAGCCACTAGATTCGAACCTGCGACCACTCGGATCCATAGCACGCTTCTGGCCACTGCACCACAACTCTTTTTGTGATATGTTCCATTCTCAACTTCTTTTAAGTCCTATTTCCCAGCGACCGAATCATCCAAAGAAATCTAAAAATATTCACCACACCCAGCTTCGAACCTCCAACCTCTTCACTATGATACACGCCCCTTGCCACTGCGCCGCCCATTTTATTTGAGTCATATTTCCTCCCTAATTAATTATAAACCTTTCTGCCGCACTCCAGGTTTACTAAAAAAAACCAACATTACTAGAACCCTGCTCCTCCTCCTGCTCCTAACGCCTTTGCCACTGGGCCAGGCATTCCTTTGTGTCGTGAATCAGACCCAACTAATTATAAGGCCTAAACTCTAGCCTTCATACTAACATATGCGTAATAAAAACTTTTTGCCAAGTCCAAAACTTTTGACTAACACTACCAACCCTTCTTAAATCACCTAAAAATTAAACTAAACATGCAATCATAACTAAACACACTTAATTCATTATTCCCTTTCTTCTTCTTTTTTTTCTCGATTGATAAAATCCATTCTCTCGACACACAAAACCCATTTATTTTAGGCCCAATTTTCGGGGCGTTACATAAATATTGTGAAAACATTGTTGTTCATAAGTTTTATAGGTGTGACAAATTCCTTTTTTGAGAAGGCAAGCTTTGCATTCCGCAAGGTTCCGTTCAAAATTTACTGGCGAGTGAGGCACATAGTGGCAGCCTTATGTGCTATTTCGGAGTAGCCAAGACCTTGGCCATGCTCCAAGAACATTTCTTTTGGCCGAGGATGAAGAGGGACATCGAGAAAATTTACGCTCGATGCGTGACATACAACAAAGCAAAATCCAAAATCAACCCACATTGACTATACACGCCACTGTCAATACCCGAGGAGCCTTGGGTTGACCTTTCCATGGACTTTTTCCTTGGCTTACCGAGAACCAAAACCAGAAAAGATTCTATCTTTGTTGTTGTAGATAGATTTTCCAAAATGTCTCATTTTATAGCGTCCTTGAAAACTGACAATGCTATTAATGTTGCTAATTTGTTCTTTAGGGAAGTCATTAGATTGCACGAAATTCCAAGAACAATTGTTTCTGACCAGGACGTGAAGTTCCTTAGCCATTTCTGGAGGTCATTGTGGGGAAAGCTTGGAACGAAAATACTATTTTCAACAACTTGTCACCCCCAAACAGATGGCCAAACGGAGGTGGTGAATCACGTATTATCAACTTTGCTGCAAGCTATTATTCAGACGAATCTTAAGTCATGGGAGGAGTGTTTGCCACACATCGAGTTTGCTTATAATAGATCCGTTCATTCAGTGACTAAACATTCACCTTTCGAGATTGTTTATGGTTTCAATCCTTTGACTCAAGTTGATTTAATTCCTTTGCCTAATGATCAACTTGTTCATGTAGATGCTAAACGAAAGGCTGAGTGCGTGAAGCAACCACAGCAAAAAGTAAGAGCCAACATTGAGGCGAGGACTGAACAATACGTGTGCAAGGCTAACAAAAGAAGGAAGCAAGTAGTGTTCGAACCCAGAGATTGGGTTTGGGTTCACATGAGGAAGGAATGGTTTCCAGCTCAATGGAGGTCGAAACTATTACCGAGAGGAGATGGACCTTTCCAAGTGTTGGAACGAATTAACGATAATTCTTACAAGCTCGACCTCCCAGGTGAGTATAACATAAGTATGAGTTTTAACGTAGCTGATTTATCTCCCTATGATATAGGCGACGATTTGGGGACAAATCATTTCGAAGAGGAGAGGAATGATACGGCTAAGTCCCTTGGGATACCGAAAGCTGACATGGATCCACTCGAGCTACCTATAGGTCTGATCACCCGAGCTCAGGCTAAGAAGTTTAAAGACGCAACAACGACCTTGGTTGATCGAATTTGGGGTGAAACCGTTGCTAGCCTTCTCGAAAGTTCTTGGACCAGCAAGCCGACCACGCCATATAATCTCCTTCAAACTCAAATCAGCTCAACCTTAGCTCAATGAGCTCGTTTTTAATTTACTTTAGATTAATTTGTCATTATTTAAATTAGTTATTTAGTTTAAATAATTAAATTTTCGTAATCTGGACAATATAATTAAGTTAAGTGTTTAATTATGTTTTTAATTAATTGTGTGTGTTTAATATGTATTAAACTATTACATAGATTAAATATGCTAGCTGAAATTAATGTGCAAATTTTATTTGTTTTTTTCTGCCGAATTTAATGTGTCCAAAAGGGGATTTAATTTTCTGATTTAATTTTGTGTAGGTACACTTCCTTTGGACATCCTAGATGCGTGGATGAATTAATTTAGGTGTGCTGATCATTGGTGTTTCCCAAGTGAGTATTCAACCAAGCTTTCCAACTCTTCAAGATGGCTGATTGACTGCCTAAGGCAATCTAATGCCTTTCACACCAGCCGAATATTTCTTTCACACCAAGGGCTGTTCGGTTTTGGTTGTTCACACTCGCATGGCCATTCAAATAATCTTGTTCACACACCATGACCCATGGAGTGCCCAAAGTAGCTTATTAACTCCCATGTACATTCAGTTGAACCAAGCAGCACCATTAAAGAATAATTCAAGCACATGGCTTAACCAACTTAATGCATTCAGCTCCCAACCATTCCTTTTAATTTTTTAGCTAGATTAAGGCATCTAGAAGCAGCCATTGACGTTCTCCATGCACAAGAAGCTTCAAGGAACCTTCCCACAAAATTCTGGAATTTTTAGCTAACTATTCAGCTACTTTTAGGGCCTATTCGGCTACCCCTTGTATTTTCTATAAATTTCGATCCTTTCACTTTGTTAAGGACTTTTGACATTTTTATGATTGAAATTAAGCATTTTTTTGAGATTAACTTCTCTCAAATTTCATCCAAAGACTCTATTGACTTATCTACTCAGCTAATGGTGTCAACCTAGTTCTTTTGAAACTGAACTCATCACTTCCGTAGTGTGGCGTTCAAACCGTTATACCGAGGTTCCTATCTTCCATAGATAATGGGTTGAGGTCCCTATTTTCATTCACCAAACCACCTTAAGAACTTATAAGTTTCGGGTCAGCACTTTCACACAGTGTTGGTTCACTATTGTTTCTTAAGCCCCTTTATTCCATTTTCCATCCTAAACCAAGTCATTATCATCCTAAACTAATTCTTCTTGTTAGCTGACCTAAAACATTAAACTAACCTTCTTTTGAACCCAATCAAATATTGATTCCTATTCATAGCCAAATAACTTCTTTTGTAAAATGAACGAAACTTCATCGTTAGATGATCGGGCAATGAAAGCGAATCAACTCACTAAACAAGGCTAGATCGTATCAATTATAGATGTATGAAATAATCACATGCCCGATAATGTTTGAAAAATGTTTAAATCCTAATTGGATAAATGGAAAAATCGATGGATATGTGATTTCCCGAAATGAATGAGGCCCTGCATTTGTTGTTGGTAGGATTTAGCTCGGACGAGTAATCCTATTGACCTCATTTCTGAAAGGATTTAGCCTAGATGGGTAATCTGATGTGAGTCCTCTTGAGCATATGTTATGAATTGGATTTAGCCCAGACTGGTAATCCAGATCAAGCTCTTTAGAGCATATGTCATAAAAAGGGTTTAGCCTGGACTGGTAATCCTGTTGTATACATGTATGGCTCGAGAGTGCACTCCCTGAAATTGTACCTTATGGGTACTATTGGACATGAATTGACGGATTTTGATTTGTACACCTCGAGTGTACTACCTATGTATCCATCAATAATTCAAATAAATTTAACGGGCAAGGTTCTGATAGGGGCAAATATGAATTTAAGACAAATTAACATGGAATGATGTATACGATATGGAAATATGACATGAAAAGAATATTACATGAAATACAAGAAAATGATGATACATGACAAGTGATATATGAAAATATGATATTATGATATTTGTACATGGAAATTATTTGATGAGAATGATCATTCTTGACTATAGACTTGTACACCTTGAGTGTACAAATCGTGACCTTGATATTTTGATTAATATCAGTAAAGTTCTGATATGAAATGATCTGAACTCGAAATGAGCTATTATGTATTTATACTTGTAATAATGAGATGAATCATGCATGTTGAATGAATACATGTTGTGGAAAGCATATGTGCTTGTAAACTTGATTGTTGTTGAGCCTATATATGTCTTGATGTTACTATGGATTATATGACTAACAAGGGCATGAGGATGTATGTAAGGCTCGAGGTCAAATTGATTGAATATGCATTACATAGTTACCTGAAAATAGAATAAATAGTAAGTTAAGTACCATGTTATACGAACTTATTAAGCATTTTATGGTTACTTAGTTTTATTTCCCTATTTTAGAGTAAATCGGAAGCTCGACAGATATCACTCACACTATCCATCGACCCAGGTCGGTACAATATGGTAAATCAATTTTGGTTGTAATGGCATGTATATGATATATTCACCATATTGGCATGTAAATGTAAATGATGCTTGTAATCTAGCCATTGGAATGGCTAGTGATGGTTTGTTTTGATATATTTGTAATGTCATACTATGGTAGCTACATATGTGTTTGGTAGTTGATCAAATCATGCCTAACATATGGACTAAACCAAGGCAAGATTATGAACACGTATGCATGTAATGGTATGCTATGTTGAATGATAGAGTTTGCTTAACTTGAATGCTAGAAATAGTTATTATTTGGATGTGTGATTCAAGTGCAGGTCATGGGTGTGATTTTGGGTGAGAAATGAAGCTAGGAATGGCTTTATTTTGTCCACAGGGGCAGACACATGGGCATGTGTCTAGGCCGTGTGTGACATACGGTCTGCCCCATGGGCGTGTAGCCTGGCCGTGTGTCCCCTGCACCTTAAAATCAAGAAATAGAATGCTCAGAATTGAGCACACGGGCAAAGACATGGGCGTGTGTCTCAACCGTGTGAGGGACATGGCCTTGCACACGATCATGTGTCCTGGCTGTGTGAAAATGCACCTTAATTTCGAAAATTAAATTCACCACACGGCCTAGCACATGGGTGTGTGACTTGGCCATGTGACTTCGATTTGTTCATGCCTTGCAAGTCAGAGAGTTACACAGGTAAGGGACACGAGTGTGTGTGACCACACGGCCTGACCACACGGGCGTGTGACCCCTATATATGGAGAAATTTTCTAAGTTTTGTAAAAGTCTCTTGAGTTATCGGTTTTGTCCCGAACCACTTCTAAAGCATGTTTTAGGCCTCGTAGGCTCATAATAGGGACCATATGATTGAATGCAAAAAGGTTTTATATTATTCAAAATTATGATTCGAATTGTATGTCTGAAAATATTCTGAAAGTCCCGGTAATACTCCGTAACTCTGTTCTGACGACAGATACGGGTTAGGGGTGTTATAGTTTGAGCTTTAAAAATTCTTTCTTTTTCTTATCCATAAATATTTGACTAACATACTTCTTTTTGAATTCAGCTTGGAAGAATTCCCACGTAACATTCTCTCTCGGTACCACTGAAGTTATGGTACTCCACTAATGATAAGTTGTGTCTTTCAGTAGAGATACTGCACGTTTCAAACATTCAGCAGGTGTACAGGATAATTGATCAAAAACCCAGATGGTATTTTCTAGCCAGAACTCAGCTCTTTCTGGATCATCATCTGCAGTAGCTCTAAATTCCTCTGCCCCATACTTGCGAATTTTATCTACTGGAGGCTTACCAGTTCTAATAGGTTTAGCACCCTGTGGCATCTCAAGAACCAGTTGAGCAGCAGGTGGGAGAGGTTGCTGTATAACGGAGTTTGTTCTTAAGTACTCAGTAAATCATTCATTCATCAATTGAAAGAAGACTTTTTTGCCACCTCACTTTAGCCCACGAACCAGGCCGTGCACGAGTGACACAGTCGTGTGATGGCTGGGTACGATCGTGTATGACAAATGGGCTCGACCAATTGGGCTGTGTGGACCACATGGGTGAACCAAAGAGAAGTGTGGGATTCTGGGCCAGGCTGTGTGGCCAATTTGGGTCGTGTGGGCCACACGGGCATGTGGGCCCACACGGGTAGGCCACAAAAGCGTGTGAGCCCATTTTTCTGAAAACTCTGTAAGGTTGAACGGGTCGCCCAAGTTGACTGTGGACCTACCGTAGGGTCGATAAGCAATACTTAGACCCTTAAATGAATGATATGTCTATCTAATTTCTGTACTAAACATGTATACTGATCTGAATATATGAGTTTAATTGCATAATAGCATGTAATACTTGTATGTTGCATTGCATCGGGGGGGTTGATTATGATTGGAGGAAATATCTGAAAGGCTTTTAAGCCTGTTATCGGGCAGCTCAGCTGCCAATTTTTGATTATGTGCCGCATTTAGTACAACGTGGTGTGTAGGGCTAGGTGGGTTGATTTTATCCCCACATGGTGTGTAGGGTTGGACGGAGTCGGTGTGTAGAGGTTGGTGGGTATGACTCATTTTCGCATACTCTGCATGCAAATGGGGCTAAGGCCCCAAATATGTCTAATTCTCAGATCCGAGTAGGCTAAGGTCCACACCGTTTCTGTAATGGGCTCAGACCCAAACTGTGAAAATCATTACTGTTGTCTGATATTTCTGTGTGTATGTTTTCTGTGGGGATTACACACTGAGTTTGCGAAAGCTCGCCCTTTTCTATTTAATCTGTTCAGGTAATCCCCAGTAGTAGACGGATCGGTGTGGCGAAGGACTCGGCAGTGACCACGGTTCTGGACACTTATTTACGGTTTATTTTTAATTTTGATTTGGTTATATTTGGGTAAATTTTATGTAATAAGGCCTTTCGAATTTTTGTTTAAAATTTGGGATTTTATTTTATGAACTGCTAGCAGTAGGATGAGACGTGAGTTTTCAAAATAAACAAATGTTTTAATAAAATACGTACAACTTTGCAAATCATTTTAAAAGCTTCCGCAACATATAATGTCTTGAAAATGGATAATGGATAATGAATAATTAAACAACATGCTTTGACAAAAGCCCAAGATATCTAAAAATGGTTTTAACATAGTTATGTTTTCCAAAGCACTATCATATGACGTCGCCAGATTCGGCTATAACGTCTAGGCTGAGTTTGGGGTGTTACATTTAATGGTATCAGAGCTAGATTGCAAAACTCGACTGTAAATTTGGATTTTTAAATTGGTTTTCTCGAAACACTTTATTTAAAAAGGATTCAAAATATTTTTGAACTGAGTATGTGGTACACCAAGTCTCCGGCGCCGATCCTGTAAGTGTTCTCAATTCTGTTTAAATTTGTCTAAAATACTACTTGTATGCTTGAAACAGCCTTAGCTAGTATACTATAATGAAAACACTTTAGGTAGTGCAAATTGAAAACTGTAGCAAAATTGGAAATCGTAATAAAACTATGATTCGCGATAACGAACTCTGAACTTCTGATACTATTCTGACTAAAACATCTGTTAACAAATATTGGAACTGTAACTAATGCATAAAACTATTAATACAGACAAATTCCAAAATTTATGATGAGCGCACGAGGTATCCACGGACGGGGTACTAGAAGTCGTGGTAGAGGCCGTAGGGGGGCTCGAGCTGGGTCCTCTGCATTTGAGAACCTACCTAATCTGGATACATGCGAGACACCGATCTCACTTGCTACAGAGACTGGGTCTCATGACCGTGAGGTTGGGGATGGCGCACTATCCCGGGCTATGCTACAAATTTTAAAGAGGGTCGCTGAACCCAACACTAGATCTGGGGGCCGAGGGTTGGTTATGGAACGACTCTGATCCAATAGGGCTGAATTATTCAGGGGTGTCAGTAGGGTTGCCCCTATCGTGGCCGAATACTAGATGGAGGCCACAGAAAGAATTATGGACGATTTGGACTTTACTGCCAAGCAGAAGCTTAAGGGGGTTGTTTCCCTACTTCGCGACAAGGCCTACCAGTGGTGGCTAACTGTTTAGGAGGGCACTCAGCCCGACCGTCTGACTTGGGATTATTTTAAGATAACTTTCCAGAATAAGTATGTGGGAGCCACCTACATCGATGCTAGAAGGCGTGTGTTCCTTAATCTCACCCAAGGGGGCCGTTCAGTGGCCGAGTATGAGGCTGAGTTCCTGAGACTGAGCCGTTATGCCCAAGGCATGGTGGCGACTGAGTATGAGCATTGTGTCTGGTTTGAGGATGGACTCAGGGACAACTTACGGATTCTGATAGCTCCGCAGAGGGAGGGTGATTTTTCTGCTTTGGTAGATAAGGCGAAGATCGCCGATGAGGTTAAGCACGCTGAGTGCCAAAACCGCGAGAAATGAAAGAATCAGAGCCCTCAAATTTTGTAATAAGGCCTAAGGAAAAGGCCAAATCAGATGGGCCAGTGAGAGTTGGCCTCGTATTGCACCTATTAAGGTGGCGCCTTGTGGGCACTGTGGTAGACGCCATCCGGACGAGTATTGGAGGATGACTGGGGCATGTTTGAGAAGTGGATAGACTGAGCATCGTGTCCGGAATTGTCCACTGAGAACTGATCAGATGCAAACTGCGGGAACTAGTAGTGCGCAGCCACCGAGAGTAGCTCAGCAGCCACCTAGGGGCGGAGCTCAGGCCAGAGGTGGTAATGGCATGGGTCAAGGACAGAGAGCACCGGGTAGAGGTGCGGGACCGACTGAGGCGAGGCAGCCTGCACTGGTTTATGCTGCATGTCGCCGAGAGGATGGTGATGCCCCGAGCGTCATTACGGGTACGTTCTTAATTTTTAACGTACCCTATACTGCATTGATAGACATAAGCTCTCCACACTCTTATGTAGCTAGCTCTGTGTCTGAAACTTTAGGCATTCCGGTTGAGAGTACTTCAAGTAAGGTAACTGTGGTGAGTCCTTTGGGGCAATCTATCCGGGTTAGTAACTTGTTTAGAGACGTTCCGCTAGAGGTTCAAGGGACAGTATTTCTAGCTGATCTGATGGAGCTTCCATTTGGGGAGTTTGATTTGATTCTGGGAATGGACTGGCTGGTCAGGCACCAAGTAAGTCTAAACTGTGCAACAAAGAGGGTTGTTTTGAGAACTGAGGATGATAGCGAAATAGTGGTGATTGGAAAACGTCAGAATTATCTGGCGAATGTGATTTCCACATTGGTGGCTGAAAAGTTGGTACGAAAAGGATGTGAGGCATTCTTGGCCTTCATCAGTGTTTCAGATTCTGAGGACTCTTCGATTAAGGACATCAAAACCGTAAGGGATTTTCTAGATGTTTTTCTTGAGGAACTACCGGGTCTGCCTCCGAGCTGAGAAGTGGAGTTTGGGATTGAACTCTTTCTTGGTACAGCTCTGGTGTTCATCGCCCCTTATAGAATGGCACCGAAGGAGCTTGTAGAGTTTAAGGCTCAGATTCGAGAGTTACTAGATCGTAGCTTCATCTGCCCTAGTGTGTCACCGTGGAGAGCACCTGTGTTGTTTGTGAAAAAGAAGGATGGATCCATGCGTATGTGTATTGAATACCACCAATTGAATAAGTTAACCATCAAGAATAAGTACCCCCTACCAAGGATTGATAATCTGTTTGACCAGTTCCGAGGAGCTTTGGTTTTCTCCAAGATCGATCTATGATTAGGATATCACCAGTTGAAAGTTAAAGAGGTTAATGTACATAAGACGACATTTAGGACTCGTTACGACCATTACGAGTTCCTAGTGATGCCATTTGGACTAACGAATGCACCAACAACTTTTATGGATCTGATGAACCGAGTGTTCCAGCCCTATCTGGATTGGATCATGGTAGTCTTCATTGATGACATTCTGGTGTATTCGAAGACTAAAGGTGAGCATGATGAGCATCTCTGAGTGGTATTACAGACGCTTCGTGAGAAATAGTTGTATGTCAAGTTTAGTAAGTGTGAATTTTGGCTCTAAAAAGTAACCTTTCTAGGGCATGTAGTTTCTAGGGAGGGGATTTGTGTTGATCCTCGTAAGATTGAGGCTGTGTTGGAGTGGAAACAGACGAAGGATGTGTCTAAAATTCGTAGCTTTCTAAGGTTAGCGGGTTACTATTAACGTTTCGTAAAAAGGTTCTCTTTAATTGCAACACCATTGACCAAGCTTCTGCGCAAGGGATTTCCCTTTTTCTGGACCGATAAGCAACAAGAGAGCTTCGAGAAGCTCAAATCTATCTTGACACAGGCTCCAGTTCTGATACAGCCTGAATCTAAGAAAGATTTAGTCGTATACAGTGATGCGTCGCATGTGGGTCTGGGTTGTGTTCTGATGCAGGATGGTAAAGTGGTAGTTATGCGTCTCGTCAGCTCAAGACGCATGAGGCTAACTATTCTACGCACGATTTGGAGTTGGCAGCGGTAGTCTTCGCTCTAAAAATCTGGAGGCACTATCTGTATGGTGAGAAGTGTACTATCTACACTGATCACAAGATCCTCAAGTATCTCCTCACTTAGAAGGAGTTAAACCTTAGGCACCATAGATGGGTTGAACTGCTTAAGGATTACGGCTGCACCATTCAGTACCATTTGGGTAAGGCCAATGTGGTAGCCGACGCTTTGAGCCGTAGGGCTATGACCGATCTAAGAGCAATGTTCATTCGACTCAGTTTATTAGACGATGGGAGTCTGTTAGCGAAACTTTAGGTTAAGCCTGTATGGATTAATCATATTAGAAGTAAACAGATGGAGGATAAATCGCTTGAGTTGCAGTTCTATCAAGTGAAGAGTGGGAATACTATTGATTTTGGGATTAACAGTGATGGGATGCTTTGTTTCCGCGGTTGAATCTGTGTGCGGAATGATGAGGATTTGAGACAGTTGATTCTGAGGAAGGCGCATAGTTAGTAGCCTTTATGCTATGCATCGCGGCAGGAATAAAATGTACCAAGATCTGTAAGAGTCATACTGGTGGCCAGGGTTGAAGTGTGAGGTTACTGACTTCATTGCTCGCTATTTGACTTGTCAACAAAGTTAAGGCCGAGCATCAATTGCCTTCAGGGTTGCTACATCCTGTAAAGATTCCGATGTGGAAATAGGAGCGAGTAACTATGGACTTCATTAGTGGGTTGCCTTTAACACCCACTAAGAAGGATTCTATCTGGGTCATCGTGTATTGATTGACCAAGTCTTCTCATTTCATTTCGGGCAAGACAAACGTTTCTCTCCAGAAGTTAGCTAAGTTGTATGTATCAAAAATAATGAGACTGCATGGGGTTCCTGTCTCGATCATCTCTGATAGGGACCCTCGTTTCACGTCTCGATTTTGGAAGAAGTTGCATGAGGCTTTGGGTTCAAGGTTGGACTTCAGTACTGCTTTCCATCCTTAGACAGATGGTCAGTCGGAGAGGGTGATTCAAGTACTAGAGGATATGTTAAGGAGCTGTGTTATAGATTTCAGAGGTAGTTGGGAGGATTACTTGCCGTTAGCAGAGTTCGTATATAACAACAGCTATCAGTCTAGCATCCAGATGGCATCATACGAGGCCCTGTATGGCCGAAAGTGTCCCACTCCCTTATGTTGGACTGAGTTGGGGGAGCGACGTGTAACATCCAGGATTTGGGGGCTTTGCATTCACTTTGTATCTGTGTGTTTAGTATGCTTTGTATGTTGTTTGATGTGTTTGGGGTCCCCAGGAAGGCTCGGGGTTAAGTCAGAACCTTGGCCAAAATTTAAATTTTGGGCACTTTAGGAGGGAAGCTGACTGGTCAAGACTTAAGGATTATTGCTTGTGTTTGGGGACACAAGAATTTAATTGGTAAAGTGGTAAGGAGGTGCCACTTAAGGTGAAGGTAAGTGACGCCTCAGGGGGAGCATTGAGGGTTTCTTATTTTTTTGCTTATACGCCAAGGAGCTTGGATGATGGTTTTGGTTGGGAGCCTTGAAGAGTGGATGTGGACTTAGTAAAATATTTCAGAAGGGTGGACAAGAGTAAAAAAGGGGATTTTGAATGATTCAAATGGATTCAAATGTGTGATCAAGAGTGAAGTTAGGAGAAAATCAATGGGGAGAAGGTGGAGAAGGGTATTAGCCGAATTTTTGAGTAGTGTTAGGGGGTAGGTTTCGATTTTGGTAGTGGTATTAGATGCCAAAACTTAGGTGTGTTTTTAGTAGCTTGTGTGTGTTAGGGTTCTTTTTCGGCATTTAGGGTGTGTTCCACTTTCAGCACTTTTTCTTATTCTAGTTGCCGAAATTCCCTAAGTTGCTAATTGGTCATCCCTTCTTTGGTAAGTCGTAACTTCTTGGGGCATCCTTTTCTGTCCATATCTCTCTTTACTCTCAATTGCTTCTTCTCCCCAAGCTCCCAACCTTTGTCGAATTCTCCCAAGCCTTTTTGTCAACTTTTGCTTTAGTTCTTTCTCTTCTACTCTAAAGCCGTAGGACCCTTTGCTCTTCTTCTCTTTTTGTTTTCTTGCTTCACTATTCAAAGCCGAACCACATCCCTCATTTTCCCTATTGACCGAATCATCATCTTCCATCACTCATCTCCCTCTAAATTCTTTTACTTTAGCTGAAAGTCCCTAGCCTTTCTTCTTATTAACCAAAGGTGTTAAGGTGGTGTCTTGGTGCTTTGGCCGAATGTAGGAGGGACTTCGCATTCATACTCCTATCTGCATCTAATCAACGGTTGGTAGATCTTGGTAAGTGGTGTTGGCTGAATGGTGGTAGGAGGGTTCATGTATCTCGTTTGGCCGAAAGGCCATCTCTCCTAATTCTATTTTCTTTCAACTGATTCTCACTTGGTAATTGCTTAGGTACTCGATCGACTTATTAATCCAAGCCTTCTAATCTCTGGATTCTATCGATTTAGGTAAGAAATCTTCGCTTGGAACATATATTCTTATTTTCTCTGATCCAATAACTTAACTCGGTCTTCTAACAAAGATCTTTTGATGGAATCAAATGCCAGTCAAGCAAAGGAGGCGGTTGGACCCGTAATCCCAGCCCCTAAGTTCAAGAAACATGCGGTGTCTGCCGTTCGAGATTGGCCACCAGGTTGTGGGCCGGCTTTGGAAAGGGATAAGCAGATCGCTGTGATCCCTGCGAGTGAGGATGTTAACGAGGTTGATAGTGTAGTCTTGCGTGTTTATAGGTGTGTAATTACCACACCACTCTTTAATTGTATAAATCATAAATGTGTTATGTGTGAAAGCTAAAAATCTCGGCAATGGCGATTGAGTTACCAATGATGGGTAAAATCGAAACCCCAGGTCAGTGTATTTTGATTAAGCCTTATAAATGATGTTGATAGCATGATTATGTGTGTGCTCTAAATGATGCATGTATGATGTCATATAACCTGTTTATTATACTATGTTTCATGTGCATGGGATTTGGGATGTTAATGATATGAAGGGGAAGTGTATATCGGTGACATTGTCACACTAAATTATGGCTTGGTGCCTCATTATCATATCGGTGATTTGATCATATGGTTATCGGTGGCTAGACCATGTTATAATGACTTTGAGCAGTGTGTTTGTCAGCATGACTGCCAAAGAGGAGTGTAGAGGATGGAGGGTTGATTGTAGAAATCCCCACAAGTGTGTTGAGGATGGACATATGGAGTGGAGTGTAGAGGATGGAAAATTAGGCCAGGTTGGGCTATCATGTTGATTATTTGTTTATGCTGTAATGATTGGGCTTCGGCGGATGGTGTTTGAGGGCTCAGGCCCACTTGTGGGTTATGTGGACTAATTGCACACTGAGTCTTGTGACTCACTCTTTGTTTAAACAACTTGCAGGTAATTCTTAGTTCTTTGGACTAGGCTGGAATGGACTCGAGGTGGCTATGCATGGGTTACTCTAATAAATTTTAATTTGATTATCGTTTGCTACTTTTGGGGATTTTTCTTGATTTGTAATAAGGCCACTTCAAAGTTTGGAAAATTTCTTTTGGGTTTTAATTTTTGGACATATTAATTACAAACTGCTTGATGGGACGTTTTAAAAAACAATAATAATACAACCTGAAGTTTTCTTGGCAACCTGTTAGACAACGTTTTTTATATAAAAAGGGATTTTGTTAATAATCTAATAATTGAATAATTGATAATTGTTTTCAAATGTCACCTAATTGCCAGGCTTGGCTAATTAAAATTTGTAACTTAAATGAACAACGGGTTTTCAACTGAGCCACGAAACCTGAGATTTTGAAAATGTCTTAAAAACTCTTCTGAAGCTCGTAAATTTTGTAAACTCTTTCCTAGTGACATGCCAGATCCGGTAGTGGTGTTTGCGCCGGGTTTGGGGTGTTACAATTTGGTATCAGAGCCTGGTTCAAAAGCTCGGCCTTGGGTTTTTGGGTTCAAAATGTTTTTCAAATTTTGTATTTAAGATGGTTTTTTTAAATATATATATATATGAACCTGTTCTCTGGAAGCACGGCATCTGAGTCTCCGGCCCAAGTCTGCCAGGTAAGTTTTCTGATGGTTAAGTGATTTGCATAAAGTGGATGTATTATGTGAATATGTTGCCATGGATGATAGAATTAAGGAAACTCTACTTTAGTGATGAAACCTATTGGTAAATGTGTGCTTGCGGAAAAAACTACTTAAAACTCTATCTTCATAAACCTACTCATTAATCAACAGTGGAAAGAAATGCTAATTCATAAAATTCATAAACCAGATCAAGACGAAACGATAGACATGAGTGGTGGGGGACGTGGACATGTTACACGCGGCCGTGGGAAAGGCTGGGGTCTCAGAAGCGAGAAATGAGCCTGAGGGCGAAGTGCCAACATCATTAGTGGCAGAAGCGGGATCGCAAGACAGAACTGGTGGAGATGATGCCCTGTCCCAGGCAATGCTGCGTGTGTTGGAGCGAGTGGCTGGGGCAAGCATCGAAACGGCAACTCGGAAGTCCATCCCTGAGCGACTTCGAGCGAATGGAGCTAAAATGTTTAGAGGTATCTCTAGGGTAGCTTCGAATGTGGCGGAGTATTGGCTAGAGGCGGCCGAGAGAATTATGGATGATCTAGACTGCACGACAGAGGAGAAGCTGAAGGGCGCTGATAAACCATAAATATAACATATTTTAATCCCACATTTATTATGCTTTTCGATGATTTATCCCTTGAATTGTGTAAAAAGGTGCTCTTAATCCTTTTTTTTCATGTCTTACATTCAGGAAAACACCAAAGGATGAAAAGAAGGTAAAACGGGCTTAAAACAAAACAAAATGGGCCTTTCCACGAAAACGACACGGCCTGGGCCAAGGACCACACGGCCGTGTCTCGACGAACATCTGGAGCATGGCTTCATCACCACCGCCGCACACGCGGCGCGTGCCAGCGTAAATCCGAACACGGTCGGTCTCGACTTATGCAAGGCGTGTGACATGGCCGTGCCTCTGTCACTGGAGAGAGCAAATTCAGTCGAAAAAGGATACTTAGGGAGAAAGAATCGCATTCCAAGAGCCTATTAATATTCCCCAAGTACCACTTTTGAGGAGGCGTCAAAGCTAGGCCAATGAGCCAAGCTGAGAAGGTCAGAGTTAGGGAATAACGAGAAGATAGCCAGTTGATCCGTCCCAAGAAGCCAGAATTCTACTCAAGACGGCGGAATTCTCCTTCAATTCCTTCAGGGAGTTCTAGGATTTTCTTATGTTTTGTTTTATCTGTTCTCTTGAGATGTTTTCTTGTTTAGTTATGAACTAAACCCTTTAGATACCTGAAGGGGATGAAACCTAGATGGATCTTATTATTTGATTTTTAAGTTATATGATAAATTACTTGGTTTGTTCTTAACTATGTTGTTTAATCCAAATCTAATGTGCTTAGGTGGAGGAGGAATAGACCCTGCCTAAGAGTAGATCTAACATAATTAAGCGGAGTTGATCGGGCGCCTAGAGATAGGGTTATGAGATTTTGCCGGATTAGGGTGAAACCTAATATGGGAGTCCATTGATCGATTTACTGCTTTCCTAGGGGGTTATTATAAGCGAACGAGAGTTCCACTAATTAACTAAGATTAGACGTTATTCGCTTCGAGAGAGGGTTTAACATAGGTTAGGGAGTCTCACGGATCAAGCTAAGTAAAAGAAATCATATAATTTAAAAGTTAATTAATAAGTGAAGTCTAAGTGGATTCTTCCTGAGTGTATCGTCGCAATCAATTGAGTTTTTCTTCAAAGTTATTTTCCTTTTCGTCTTCTTTGTCTTTGTGTCCTTAGTTTAGTTTTCGTCAAAGGCAACTTCACTCTAATTTTAAGGCTAAATAATAAAAAGAAGGTTAGTATTAGTACTTTTAATTCCTTTGGGTTCGATATCGGGTCTTGCCTAAGCTATACTACTGTTCGATAGGTACACTTGCCTTTAATCATTGGCAGAGTTAGTCTCCAGGTTTGATCATTCTTTTATAAATATTTAAAACTCTGATTTTACAGCGATCAAGTTTTTGGCGCCGTTGCCGGGGACACTAAAATATTAAGAAAGCTCTATTTTTATTACTTTAGCCATTATTTTATTCGCAATTTATTTCTTTTATTTTCTTATTTTAAATTTTAATTTTTCTAATTTTTATTATTTTATTTCTTTCCCTTTTCTAAGTACCTCTAGTTTATGACTAGAAGGAATCCGAGAGGACCTTTGGTGTACGATAAATATCGAAGCAACTGCTCGAAGGAATCGTCAGGAAACCAGGCGAACCCTAGATTACATAGAAAGAGAGGAGGAAAACAGATCCAATCCTACTGAAGGGATGGGCGAAAACAACCCACCACTATGTGATGTGGGGGATCACAATTCTCCACGTACAATGTTTGATTATGCGAAACCGCATTTAACAGGAGCAGAATCTAGTATTATTAAGCCTGCTATATCTGCAAACAATTTTGAATTAAAGCTTAACACAATACAAATGATTCAATAGTTTGTTCAATTTGATGGTTTTCTGGACGAAGACCTAAACATGCATATAGCTAACTTTTTAGAGTTCTGTGATACCTTCAAAATAAATGGCATTTCTGATGATGCCATCCGTCTTCGGTTATTCCCTTTTTCATTAAGGAATAAAGCCAAACAGTGGTTAAACTCGTTACAGCGATGGTCAATCACTACATGGGATCAAATGACCGAAAAGTTTTTGATGAAATATTTTCCACCAGCCAAAACAGCTAAACTATGTAATGACATCTCTTCCTTTGTGCAGATGGATTTATAGACACTTTACGACGCATGGGAGAGGTTCAAAGATCTCTTAAGGAGGTGCCCACACCATGGTTTACCCCTGTGGCTATAAGTCCAAACCTTCTACAACGGAGTAAACCCCTCAACAAGGCAACTGATAGATTCAGCCGTCGGTGGAACGCTGAACAACAAAACTCCTGAAGCAGCCTACAAATTCATTGAGGAGATGTCTTTAAACAACTATCAATGGCAAGCTTCGAGGACCAAACCGACAAAATCGACAGGAGTTTTTAACGTCGACACCATGACCATGCAATCAACGCAACTTGAGATGATGAATAAAAAGCTTGATAGTTTGTGTTCTTCACAGATACATCTAGTCATGCAGTGCGACACTAGCGGAACTGTAGCGAATCCTGAGTACCCACCCTACCAACCAGGAGCAGAAGATGAACAGATGAATTATATAGGTAATAATTTCCGATCTAATAATAATCCTGATAGTATCACATACAATCCAGGTTGGAGGAACCACCCAAATTTTTCGTGGGGAGGACAAGACAATCAAGGAAATCAAACGCAACCACCTCCTCAAAAAGAACTAATACACGGCAAGGAATAAGTAACCATATACAAACGCCTGCAAGATATTGAGAGAATCTTTAAAGACCAACAAGCATCAATTGAAAAAAATCGGTGAGACATCTTGGGAAATCACTAAAACAGTTGGAATACTTACCAAAATAATTGGTGAAGCCCGTACAGTAAATTTTCCTAAGGGAACAGAACAGGTCAAAGCAATCACACTAAGAAGTGGAAAAGAATTGAGCGAATTGAAGAAACACTCCCCAACAGACAGTAACAAAGCAAGCAATAAGGGAATTGAGGAAGCAACCCTATTATGCAATGGAAACAAGTCACCACTTCCATACCCGGCAAAGTTAAAGAAAGAGCGAATAGACGCACAATTTGGTAAGTTTCTCAAACTTTTTAAGCAAATACATATTAACTTACCTTTTGTTGAAGCTATTTCACAGATGCCGAAGTATGCAAAATTCTTAAAGGAACTCCTGACGAATAAACGAAAGTTTGAAGAGGTGTCAACAGTGGAACTTAATAAAGAATGTTTAGCCATTCTCCAAAACAAGCTACCCGCCAAGTTAAAAGACCCAGGGAGTTTTACTATCCCTTGTCTAATTGGTAGTTTAAATGTTAAGAAAGCATTAGCTAATCTAGGTGCTAGTATAAATTTAATGCCTTATAAAATGTTTAAACAACTAGATCTTGGGGAACCAACGCCCACTAGATGAGTATTCAGTTAGCAGACAGATCAATTAAATATCCTAGAGGAGTCATCGAAGATGTTTTGGTAAAAATTGATAAGTTTATTTTCCCTGTTGATTTCGTTGTATTAGACATGGATGAAGACATTAATGTCCCCTTAATATTAGGGCGTCCCTTTTTAGCCACTGCTAGAGCCGTCATTGATGTATGAGATGGTAAACTCGCATTAAGGATAGGAGACGAAGAAATTATTTTCCAAATTTATGATGCTATGCGATATTCTAAAGAACAAGATGATTCCTGTTATTTTGTTGATACTACTAATCATATCATTCAACGTTCATTACAGGAAATCATACATGACGACACGATGGGCCTGTGTCTGGCTCAAAAAGAGGGGGAAGAAGATGAAGACAATACGCTGAATTGGAAAACTTCGTCATCCAAACAAATGGAAGAAGAAATCATTGACAATAATGACGAAACAAGATAGAAGCCTTCCATCAAAGAGCCACCCAAGCTGGAATTGAAACAGTTACCGAAACACTTGGAATATGCATTCCTCGGTGACAATTTTACATTACCAGTAATCATATCTGTAGAACTAGAACCTAAAGAAAAAGAGGAGCTGATAAAGGTACTAAAGGAGCACAAAAAAGCCATAGCATGGAAAATTTCTGACATCAAGGGAATAAACCCTACGTTCTGCATCCACAAAATTTTAATGGAAGAAGAATACAAACCTTGTGTGCAACCTCATAGGCGGCTAAATCCCAACATGAAGGAAGTGGTCAAAGCTGAGGTCATAAAACTCCTAGATGCAGGAATAACTTATCCTAGCTCTGATAGCACTTGGATAAGTCCTGTACAGTTAGTTCCAAAGAAAGGAGGAATGACGGTAGTGCCCAATGAAAAGAATGAGTTGATTCCTACAAGGATAGCCACAGGCTGGAGAGTTTGCATAGATTATAGAAAGTTGAATGATGCGACCAGAAAAGATCACTTCCCTCTACCTTTCATAGATCAAATGTTGGAAAGATTATCCGGGCATATGTACTACTGTTTTTTGGATGGACTCTCCGTCTACTTCCAAATTCCTATAGCTCCTGAAGATCAAGAAAAGACAACATTCACATGTCCATACGGTATGTTTGCTTATTGTCGAATGCCTTTTGGATTATGTAATGCTCCTGCTACTTTTCAGCGTTGCATGTTAGCAATCTTTGATGAACTCGTAGAAGACATCATGGAGGTATTTATGGATGACTTCTCGGTATTCGATAATTTTTTCCATCTTTGCCTTAAAATTTTAAAATGAGTATTAATGAGATGTGAGGAAACAAATCTCGTTTTAAACTGGTAAAAATGTCACTTTATGGTGAGAGAAGGGATAGTGTTAGGACACAAAATTTCTAGTAAAGGGATTAAGGTAGATAAAGCAAAGGTTGAAGCCATAGAAAAACTACCTCCCCCTAGTTCTGTCAAGGTTATCAGAAGCTTTTTAGGACATGTAGGGTTCTATAGAAGATTTTTCTAAAATAGTTAAGCCTTTGACAAAATTACTAGAAAAAGATGTTCCTTTTGATTTCAATCATGAATGTTTAGTTGCATTCAATATCCTTAATGATAAACTAATAAATGCACCAATTAGTATTGCACCTGATTGGAACTTACCCTTTGAGCTAATGTGTGATGCAAGTGATTTTGCAGTAGGTGCAGTTTTGGGACAACGAAGAGACAAGCACTTTCAGTCGTTTTACTACGCTAGCAGAACACTAACACCTGCACAAGAAAACTACACCACCACAGAAAAAGAACTGTTAGCTGTAGTTTTTGCTTTTGATAAATTTAGACAGTATCTAATAATGTCCAAAGTTTTCATTTACACTGATCACTCAGCTCTTCATTATCTTCTAAACAAACCTGATGCTAAACCCAGACTCATCTAATGGATTTTGCTCTTACAAGAATTTGAATTGAAAATACAAGATAAGAAGGGAGCTGAAAATCTTGCAGCAGATCACTGTCTAGACTTGAGAATCCACACACCAAAGAGCTCAACGAAGGTGAAATAAATGACTCGTTCCCTTAAGAACAACTCTTTTCTGTAACACATTCTGAAATACCATGGTTTGCGAATATTGCGAATTATTTAGCAGCTAACATCTTACCAAGAAAATTAACACATCACCAAAAGAAGCGATTCTTTTCTGATGTAAAAAATTATTTTTGGGAAGATCCCTTTCTTTTCTGCATTTGTGCAGATCAAGTCATTCAAAGATGTGTTACAAAGATAGAGGCGAACAAGATTTTGGAACATCGTCATTCAGGACCATCCAGAGGACACTATAATGGCATTAAGATGGCACATAAGATACTCGAATCAGGTTTTTTCTGGCCCACTCTATTTAAAGATGCCAACAGGTACGCTACCTCATGTGATAGATGTCAATGAATAGGTAATATCTCTAAACGTGACGAAATGCCCCAAACATATATGCTATCATGTGAAATATTTGATATATGGGGTATTGATTTTATAGGACCATTCCCTAATTCATTTGGAAACAAGTACATTCTAGTAGTAGTCGATTACGTGTCAAAATGGGTAGAAGCGGAAGCTTTACCTACCAATGATGCTAGGGTAGTAGTCGAATTTCTCAAGAAGCTCTTTTCTCGGTTTGGCACACCGAGAGCAGTTATTAGCGATAGGGGTACGCACTTCTGTAATACACAATTTGAAAAAGTTTTAAAAAAATATGGAGTATATCATAAGACAGCAACTCCATATCACCCTCAAACCAGTGGTCAAGTATAGGTAGCAAATCGAGAACTCAAGCGCATTCTAGAAAAAACCATTGAAACAAACGGAAAAGACTGGGCATTAAAAGTAGATGATGCATTGTCGGCTTATAGAACAGCTTTTAAAACACCTCTAGGGACATCCCCATACAAGCTTGTATATGGGAAAAGCTGTCATTTGCCGTTTGAATTAGAACACAAAGCTTTTTGGGAAATAAAATTTTTTAATACTGATCTCGAAATTACAGGAAAAATAAGAATGATGCAGATGAACGAGCTGGAAGAATGGAGAACGAAAGCCTATGAGAACTCAAAACTGTACAAGGAAGCAACAAAGCGACGCCATGACGCTCGTCTCAAAAGATCGAGACAATTCAAAGTTGGAGATCTGGTTCTATTATACAATGCAAGGCTTAAACTATTCCCGGGAAAACTAAAGTTAAGATGGTCAGGCCCATTCATGATCAAAACAATTTTTCCATATGGCACCGTAGAGGTAACCCACCCCACTAAAGGCACTTTCAAGGTAAATGGTCACCAAATTAAAATTTACAATGGTGCAGATTTGGGCGATATGAGAGAGGAGCTTATGCTCCACGAACCATCTTTTAGAACCGAAAACAGGGAGAGTCTAGCTTAAGACTATAAACGAGCGCTTCTCGGGAGACAACCCGTGCACTAACACACTAACATCGTTTTTTTATTATTTTTCTAACATCGCATGAAAATACAGGATTTTGCACACGCCCTTGACCACGGCTGTGTTCCAAGCCGTGTCAGAAACAGGGGAAGGCACACAGGCGTGCCACGCTCCGTGCCAAAAAAGGGTAGAAATTTTCTGGATAACATAGGCTACACCTCCTCGACACGACCGTGTTCTTTGACCATGTAAAATTATTCTAGCTATTGACTTCTACAACACGGTCACCACACGGCCGTGCTACACAACCGTGTAAAATTTCTGAGGTTACTGACTTGTTATACACGGGCGACACACGGCCGTGTGACCTCACCGTGCCTATAGTTTTCCTTATCCCGCCCGGGCGTGTCCCTGAAACACACGGCCATGCAAGACACCTAATCCTGCAAAACATGAAAAACACAGACGAATTTAAGCCCGACACGGGCGTGTTGACTGACCGTGTTACCCTCCCTATAAATAAACATTAACCGTCATCTTCCCTAAACCAGACCCTAAACTCAAAACTTTCCCTCCCAACCTTCAAAATTCGGCCAACAAATCAATCTTCTCCAATCCCATTGCAGTTTACTCCAAGAAAACTCAACCCAGCCACTCACACGGCCACCACACAACCGTGCGTCCAAACCCCACGCCCTCAACAGTAGCGTGCCCACGCTAGAAACCCAGAACATCGCCGTGCGCGCCGCCCGTGCCTGTCATTCACTGCCACCGTCGGTTCATTCTTTCTTCAAGTCTTTTTCATTTTCTTGCATGTTATCCTTCATGTTTAGAAAAAAATGATTAATATTGCTTAGTTTAGTCAAATTCTTGTTTAGTATACAGAGATTCTTTGTCTAGTTCATAGAAAATTAATTCATATTCTTTGTTTACATGTCTCTTTTTCTTTACATTTACTATTATATTTACATAAAATTGCAAGTTTTTGATTGTTCCATTTTGCTTAGTAATGCATGCTAGAATAGGTTGTTACAGTAATGCTTGTTGTTTAATAAAATGCAATAGAAAAATCTAGCAATATATTGGTTGAAATAGAGAGTTTTATGTGCAGGAATATGTCGTCGTCACGATTAAAAAGAGCCATCCCAAGCAAGAAACTCAAAGGACTCGGATCCTCTTCTGCCAGCACCGAACTTCAACATCCATTCCTCTGTTTCCCACAAGACTCTCAGGAGAACTGATACAAGGCCATGAGGAATAGGCAAATAGGCACCGGTCGTCGAATTGATTGGGACGTCGTCAGACAAGTAGGGCTCGCTACCGGTATTCAAGCACTATTGTCAACGGATCCATGGGACAACTTCTTCGTAATCAACGAGCCTACATACCTCGAGCTTACACTCAAATTCTGTTCCACATTCATTCTACAAACAGTGATGACCCAATTCGACGACCCGGGTACCATACAATTCCGTCTGGGGGGCGAGGTACGACGACTAAGCGTTCCCCAATTCGGAGCAGCCCTGGGCCTCTACACGGCAGATTTCATCGCAGAAAACCCATTAGCAGGTCTAAATCAAGAACCTCACAAGCTTTCGTACGACTATTGGCTCAACCTCTAGCCAACGACGGCCTTCTACAACCCCAGCAAATCCAAAGCAACAGCCCTTCCTCCCATCTTACGGTACATCCATGCCATACTCGCGCATACCATCACCGGTCGAAAGGAGAGCACCAGTGTCGTCAACAAACACGACGTCTACTTCTTGTCTTGCATGTCTGAAGGACATGTGTTCAACCTGGCATACTTCATTGCATGCGCGATACAACACCAAACCGAAGCCCACAAGAAGGGAATCCTATTGATGGGGGCATACATTACAAGGTTAGCTCAGCACTTCAACCTCCTCAACTCCGACGAGCAAATATCCCCCCTCACACTGATGGGGAACATGGTTCCTCAAGGCATCCAAACCATGTTACGCATGAGGATGATTAAACAACGTCGAGGGACCAATCCTCCGTAGTACACACTAAAGTCACCATTTACCGAGGAAGAGGACGAGGACATTCCTGACGATGTCCCACAACCATAAGAGGAGGCACCAATTCCGAGCCAAAGATCCATACGGCGGTAACATCATCGGCGGACATTTCAAAGACGACTGATCGATTCGAGCTGTATTTTACGGAAAATGCTCAGTGCTTTGACGGGATAGAGGGGACGTTTCATCAAATATGCCAGCACCTCCACATCTCATTATCGGCACCACCACCAGACCCGACCTATGATGAGGACCTCTGAGTCCTTTTTAATTTACTTGCTTTAAATTTTTTCTTTCTTATTACATTTTATTTTCTGTTGTTTAATTGGAACCCTTGTTATTATTGCAAATTTTTATCATTGGCTATCCAATTATTTAAGCATCCCTAACAAACATATCTATTTCATGGAAAAAATCACTAACGAGTGACTTTGTAGAATAAATTATATATTCCACCAACACAAAAGCACAATTAAGCGAAATACACAAAAGTCACCTGATGCCACACACTGTCCACATTCTCAAGGATCTCGTTAGTCAAACTAGGAAGTGCAACTTTCTCCTCCTATCTTCTTGATTGATCACTAACTATAATTATCTATCTTTGTACATTGAGGACAATGTACATCTTAAGTGTAGGGGGTAAAAGTGTCTAAATTTTGCATGATTTTCAAATTGTGCCTAAACCTTTTCTCAAATCCCTAATTTAATCTTGTTTTAAAGTAATTTTCTCATATTACTAATTAGGATGAAATTTTTACTAATTTATGATTTTCATTGATATGTTTTTGAATAAGTCATAGTTAATTGTACACTGATATTTAATTTAAGGAATATTAGAGAATCAAGCATGATAAGTTTGTTTTTCAGACATTAAAATTTTTGCTAGGTTGTTGACCTGAAATTGAATTCTACCTTGAAATTTGAAATTTATAAGGATGATGTCAAAACACCCATAATTTTTGTGAGTATTTGAACCTTATAGAGCATATATTCTTTTTCATGCTCAGTTTTTGATTATGAGTGTGTCAACCATGAACTATTATTCTAGAACTTGCCTCAATTATACATGTCAAGACCACAGTTATGATTTGATATACCGAGATGATAAAGGCACTTAGGTTTCAACCCACTTACTCCATTAAAAAGCCTACCATCATAATTAACCCTTAGTGAACCCGTTGAGCCTAACAGCCCTTTTTATTAACTTACCCGCTAAATTTAACCCAAACCCCTTTGTACTTGTTATCACCCTTTATTTTTGATTATCCCTTAATCGAGATTTGATTTGAGCTAGTTACCTAAGTTTATTATTTTGGTAGTTAAATTTACATTATATTTAGTTTGTTCTAAAAAAAAATTTGAAGTTTTCTATATTAGTAGTATGTAAAGTGAGCTTACACAATCAAAGACTAATTCCCAAAAGGAAAAGCTCGTATTAGTAGGATTTTTATTATTCAGTAAATGTAAGTATTATCTTAGAAATTTTTAAGTAGGTAACTTATCAATTCAATCTCGATTCTAACCTTCTAATTTCAGCTTTTATCCACACCTTAAACCCTAGCCCCGTTACAACCTTAACAAAGACCTTTTGATCTGTTTATCATATCATTTTACAGTGGTGGAGATTTGATTTTTAGGCAAGCCTATGGGATTAACTTTTCAGGTTCAACTTATGAGTGCTAAATTTTGACCCTTAAACACTTTTTGAGGATTTGAGTGAATCTTCTGTAAGGATATCAATCCTTGTCGGTTTTGAATTTAAGGTAATTATTTAGATAAAGGGAAACACCTATGTTTTCGTGCTACAAATGTATGACTTATCTTGTTTGAATTTTTAGGAATCTTTGAGTTGAATTATCCATGTATAAATTATCTATGAATTAGGATAAGGCATTATTGATAGGAATTATGAATCGTGGAAAGTTCATTTTAATTGTAAGTTGAGAATTTTGCTTGAGGACAAGTAAAAGCTTAAGTGTGGGGGTATTTGATAAACCATAAATATAACATATTTTAATCCCACATTTATTATGCTTTTTGATGATTTCTCCCTTGAATTGTGTAAAAAGGTGTTCCTAATCCCTTTTTTTCATGTCTTACACTCAGGAAAGCACCAAAGGATGAAAAGAACGTAAAACGGGCCTAAAACGAAGCAAAATGGGCCTTTCCACGAAAATGACACTGCCTGGGCCAAGGACCACACGGTCGTGTCTCGACGAACACCAGGAGCACGGCCTCATCACCACCGCACACGACCGTGCCAAAGCAGAAATCCAAACACGGTCAGGTCTAGACTTGCACAGGCGTGTGACATGGCCGTGCCTCTGTCGCTGGAAAGAGCAAATTCAGTCGAAAAAGGATACTTAGGGAGAAAGAATCGCATTCCAAGAGCCTATAAATATTCCCCAAGTACCACCTTTGGGGGGCGTCAAAGCTAGGCCAATAAGCCAAGCCGAGAAGGTCAGAGTTAGGGAATAACGCGAAGATAGCCAGTTGATCCATCCCAAGAAGCCAGAATTCTACTCAAGACAGCGAAATTCTCCTTCAATTCCTTCAGGGAGTTCTAGGATTTTCTTATGTTTTGTTTTATCTGTTCTCTTGAGATGTTTTCTTGTTTAGTTATGAACTAATCCCTTCAAATACCTGAAGGGGATGAAACCTAGATGGATCTTTTAATTTGATTTTTAAGTTATATGATAAATTACTTGGTTTGTTCTTAATTATGTTGTTTAATCCAAATCTAATGTGCTTAGGTGGAGGAGGAATAGACCCTGCCTAAGAATAGATCTAACATAATTAAGCGGAGTTGATCGGTCGCCTAGAGATAGGGTTACGAGATTTTGCCGGATTAGGGTGAAACCTAATGTGGGAGTCCATTGATTGATTTACTGCTTTCCTAGGGGGTTATTAAAAGCGAACGAGAGTTCTACTAATTAACCTAAGATTAGACGTTATTCGCTTCGAGAGAGGGTTTAACATAGGATAGGGAGTCTCACAGATCAAGCTAAGTAAAAGAAATCATATAATTTAAAGGTTAATTAATAAGTGAAGTCTAGGTGGATTCTTCCTGAGGGTATCGTCGCAATCAATTGAGTTTTTCTTCAAAGTTATTTTCCTATTCGTCTTCTTTGTCTTTGTGTCCTTAGTTTAGTTTTCATCAAAAGCAACTTCACTCTAATTTTAAGACTAAATAATAAAAAGAAGGTTAGTATTAGTACTTTTAGTTCCTTTGGGTTCGATATCCGATCTTACCTAAGCTATACTACTGTTCGATAGGTGCACTTGGCTTTAATCGTTGACAGAGTTAGTCTCCAGGTTTGATCATTCTTTTATAAATATTTAAAGCTCTGATTTTACAGCGATCAAGTTTTTGGCGCCGTTGTCGGGGACACTAAAATATTAAGAAAGCTCTATTTTTATTACTTTAGCCATTATTTTATTCGTAATTTATTTCTTTTGATTTCTTAGGTTAAATTTTAATTTTTCTAATTTTTATTATTTTATTTCTTTCCCTTTTCTAAGTACCTCTAGTTTATGACTAGAAGGAATCCGAGAGGACCTAAGCTATACTACTGTTCGATAGGTACACTTGCCTTTAATCATTGACAGAGTTACTCTCCAGGTTTGATCATTCTTTTATAAATATTTAAAACTCTAATTTTACAACGATCAGGCGCGGTGTCTCTACTTCGGAATGAGGCGTATCAGTGGTGGCTAACCGTGAGAGAGGGTACTCCAGCGGACCGAGTTGATTGGGATTTCTTTAAGATAACATTCCAAGGGAAGTACGTTGGGGCTAGTTATGTGGATGCTCAGAGGAAAGCATTCTTGAATTTAGTTCAAGGGGGTAAATCGGTAGCTGAGTATGAGGCAGAATTTCTGCGGTTGAGCCGGTACGCTCGAGGGATAGTTACGATCGATTATGAGGGTTGCGTGCGATTCGAAGATGGGCTGCGAGACGAGTTGCGAGTGTTGATAGCTCCACAACGGGAGAGGGACTTTACTATTCTGGTGGAAAAGGCCAAAATAGCCGAGGAGGTAAAATGGACCGGGAAGCAAAATAAGGACAAGGATAGAGGCAGAAATAGGAGGATTATGGACCGTCGGGGTCATCTGAGGGTTTCCAAAAGAGGCTTAGGATTGATGGGCCGGGTCGTGTTGCAACACCAGCTACTGTTGGACGATTTTGACAGTGTGCTCAGTGTGGGAGGTCACATGCAGGAGAGTGCTGGGGAAGAGATAAGGTATGTTTCAAGTGTGGGTCAAAGGATTATCTGATCAGGAACTATCTGCTAGATGTGAGCAGGGCTCGGATGCTAGGTCATGGGTATGTGCAGCCAGGTAGGGGTGGGCAGCAGATGCCAAGAGGTCGTGGTCCGAACCGAGGAGGGAATGGTTCTGGTCGGGGTTGTGGAGCACCGGGCAGGGGTGCTGTGAATACAGAGGCAAGACAGCCCAGATTGGTTTATGCAACTAGACGCCGAGAAGAGGGGGATGTACTAAACGTTATAACGGGTATGTTTCTCATTTTCGGTTTACCCTTTACTGCATTAATTGATATTGGTTCGACGCATTCCTATGTTGCTAGTGTGGTCTCTGGAACTTTGAACATGAACTCTGAAACTGCTTCTAGAGAGATGACTGTACTTAGTTCTTTAGAGCAATCTGTAGTAGTAAACAAACTTGTTAGAAGTGTGCCTTTAGAATTACAAGGATCTATTTTCCCAGCTGATTTGATGGAACTACCATTTGGGGAGTTCGATTTGATCTTAGGCATGGATTGGTTGGTAAGATATCGTGCAAACTTGGATTGTGCTGCTAAGTGCATGGTGTTAAGGACTCTCGAGGATGATAAAGTTTTAGTGATAGGCGAAAGGAGAGGCTACTTGTCCAATGTAGTGTCTGCTCTTAAGGCAGAAAGAATGGTGAGAAAAGGGTGCATGGCTTTCTTAATTTTTGTAAGTGCATTGGATGCAAAGGAAGTGACCGTAAATGAGGTTAGAACAGTAAAGGAATTTATGGATGTCTTTCCTGAAGAGCTTCTAGGGTTGCCTCCGGATCGTTAGGTGGAGTTCAGAATTGAGCTACTTCCAAGTACGGCTCCGGTGTCCATCGCCCCTTATAGGATGGCGCCGAAGGAGCTGGTTGAGCTTAAAGCTCAAATCCAAGAGTTGTTAGACTGTGGTTTTATCTGACCCAGCGTATCCCCGTGGGGAGCGCCGGTGCTATTTGTGAAGAAGAAAGATGGGTCTATGCGTATGTGCATTGATTACCGTCAGTTGAACAAGTTGGCGATTAAGAATAAGTACCTGCTACCGAGGATAGATGACCTATTTGATCAGCTCAAAGGGGCTTCGGTCTTTTCAAAGATAGATTTGAGGTCAGGATATCATCAGCTTAAGGTTAAGGAAGCAGATATTCACAAGACGACTTTCCGGACTCGCTATGGTTACTACGAGTTCTTGGTGATGCCGTTTGGGTTGACAAATGCACCAGCCGCATTCATGGATATGATGAACCGGGTTTTCCAACCCTATCTGGACCGGTTCATCGTAGTATTTATAGACGACATTCTGGTATATTCCAAGATAGAAAAGAAACATGATTCGCATCTTCGGGTGGTTTTGCAGATTTTAAGGGAGAAGCAGCTGTACGCTAAATTTAGCAAGTGTGAGTTTTGGTTGAAGGAAGTTACATTTCTGGGTCATGTGGTGTCTGCAGAAAGGTTTAGGGTTGATCCCCGGAAGATTGAAGCTGTGTTGGATTGGAAACCGCCTAAGTCTGTGGCGGAGATCCGAAGTTTTTTGGGATTGGTAGGTTACTACAGAAGGTTTGTACAGGGTTTCTCCTTGATTGCGGCACCCTTAACTAAGTTGTTGAGGAAAGGGGTGCCTTTTGTTTAGACTGGTAAGCAACAGGAAAGCTTTGAGAAGCTGAAGAGGATTTTGATAGAGGCTCCGGTGTTGATTCAGCCTGAGGCCGGTAAAGAGTTCATGGTTTATTGCGACGCTTCTCAGACGGGGTTAGGATGTGTGTTAATGCAGGATGGGAAGGTTGTTGCGTATGCATCTCGGCAATTAAGACCGCATGAGATTAATTATCCCACGCATGATTTGGAGTTGGCTGCGGTAGTTTTCGCTCTGAAAATCTGGAGACACTATTTGCATGCAGAGAAGTCTGTTATCTGCACCGACCACAAGAGTTTGAAATATCTTCTAACTCAAAAGGAGTTGAATTTAAGGTAGCGAAGGTGGATTGAGCTGCTGAAAGATTATGACTGCTCGATTGAATATCATCCGGGTAAGGCTAATGTGGTGGCAGACGCGTTAAGCCGAAAAGTAATATCGGATTTGAGAGCGATGTTCCGCCATCTCAGTTTATATAAGGACGAAAGTCTGTTAGCTGAGCTCCAAATGAAACCGACGTGGGTGAATCAGATTAAAGAGAAGCAGCTATCGGATGATGTCTTGAGTGCTCGACTTCTGCAAGTACAGAATGATGGGGTAGAATATTACAGTTTGAACGGTGATGGGGTTTTATGTTTTTGTGAGAAGGTTTGCATGCCGAAGGATATGGAATTGAGGCAGATGATTCTTCGGAAAGTGCATAGTAGCCCTTACGCTATGCATCCTGAGAGGAGTAAGATGTACCAGGATCTGCGTGAACAGTTCTGGTGGCATGGATTGAAGGGGGAAGTTACGGAGTTTGTGGGAAAGTGTTTAACGTGTTAGCAGGTAAAAGCCGAGCATCAGTTGCCTTAGGGGTTATTGCATTCGGTGAAGATTCCACAGTGGAAATGGGAGAGGATCATTATGGACTTTGTTAGTGGGCTACCTCTTACGCCTACTAAGAAGGATTCGGTATGGGTGATTGTGGATCGGTTAATAAAGTCCGCGCATTTCATACCTGTTTGTGTCGACTACTCTCTTTAAAGGTTGGCTAAGTTGCATGTGGCAGAAATTGTGAGGTTGCATAGGGTACCAGTATCGATCATATCAGATAGAGACCCTCGGTTTACGTCGCGATTCTGGAGGGCACTGCATCAGGCATTGGGTAAAAGACTGGACTTCAGCACATCTTTTCATCCACAGACTGATGGTCAGTCTAAGAGGGTAATTCAGATCTTGGAGGATATGTTGAGAGGCTGTGTCATTGACTTCAAGGGTAGTTGGGAAGAGTTCTTACCGTTGGCGGAATTCGCATACAACAACAGCTACCAATCTAGTATTCAAATGGCGCCCTATGAAGCGTTATATGGGCAGAGGTGTTGTTCTCCTACCTGTTGGATAGAACTAGGTGAGCGTTAGACTTTGGGTCCAGAATTGGTTGCAGAGACAGAGGAAAAGGTTAAGTTAATTAGGGGTCGATTGAAGGAAGTGTCTGACAGGAAAAAGTCATATGCGGATATGAAGCGGAAGGAGATAGAGTTTGCAGTAAGTGATCTGGTGTTCTTGAAAGTTTCACCTTGGAAGAAGGTGAGGAGGTTTGGATGGAAGGGCAAGATAAGTCCCAGGTTTACCGGGCCTTATCGGGTTTTGAAACGTGTGGGTCTAGTGGCGTATTAACTAGAATTACCTTCAGAATTGAAACAGATTCATGATGTGTTTCATGTTTCAATGTTAAGATGCTACCAATTGGATCCGTCTCACGTCGTGCCAGTGGAGGAAATTGAGGTAAGGCCAGACTTATCTTATGAGGAGGAACCAATTCAGATCTTGGAACGAGACGTCAAGGTGCTAAGAAGGAAATCAGTTCCTCTGGTCAAAGTTTTGTGGCGGAATCACGGTATGGAAGAGGCGACATGGGAGCCAGTGGATGTTATGCGTCAGCAATACCCTCATCTCTTTTGACCAGGTAATTTCGAGCCCGAAATTTCTTTAAGCGGGGTAGAATTGTAACATTCGGGATTTGGAGGCTTTGCATTCTCTTTGTATCTGCGTGTTTGGTATGCTTTATATGTTGTTTGATGTGTTTGGGGTCCCCGGGAAAGCTCGGGGTTAAGTCGGAACCTTGGCCAAAATTTTAATTTTGTGCACTTTAGGAGGGAAGCTGACTGGGGCAGGACTTAAGGATTATTGCTTGTGTTTAGGGACACAATAATTCAATTGGTAAAGTGGCAAGGAGGCGCCACTTAGGGTGCAGGTAAGTGACACCTCAGGAGGAGCATTAAGGGTGCAGGTTCGGTTCGCGTGGTGAGCAATGTGGTTTCTTATTTTTTTTCTTATGCACCAAAGAGCTTGGATGATGGTTTCGGTTGGGAGCCTTGAAGAGTGGGGGTGGACTTAGTCAAATATTTCAAAGGGTGGACAAGAGTAAAAAAGGGGATTTTGAATGATTCAAATGGATTCAAATGTGTGATCAAGACTGAAGTTAGGAGAAAATCAAGGGAGAGAAGGTGGAGAAGGGTGTTAGCCAAATTTTTGAGTAGTGTTAGGGGGTAGGTTTTGGTTTTGGTAGTGGGATTAGATGCCGAAACTTAGGTGTGTTTTTAGTAGCTTGTGTTAGGGTTCTTTTTCGGCATTTGGGGTGTGTTCCACTTTCGACACATTTTCTTGTTCTAGTTGCCAAAATTCCCTAGGTTGCTAATTGGTCATCGCTTCTTTGGTAAGCCGTAACTTCTTGGGGCATCCTTTTCTGTCTATTTCTCTCTTTTCTCTCAATTGCTTCTTCTCCCCAAGCTCCTAACCTTTGTTGAATTCTCTCAAACACTTTTGTCAACTTTTGCTTTAGTTCTTTCTCTTCTACTCTAAAGCCATAGGACTCTTTGCTCTTCTTCTCTTTTTGTTTTCTTGCTTCACTCTTCAAAGCCAAACCACATCCCTCATTTTCCCTATTGACCGAATCATCATCTTCCATCACTCATCTCTCTCTAAATTCTTTTACTTTAGTCGAAAGTCCCTAGCCTTTCTTCTTATTAACCAAAGGTGTTAAGGTGGTGTCTTGGTGCTTTGGCCGAATGTAGGAGGGACTTCGCATTCATACTCCTATCTGTATCTAATCAACGGTTGGTAGATCTTGGTAAGTGGTGTTGGCCAAATGGTGGTAGGAGGGTTCATGTATCTCGTTTGTCCGAAAGGCAATCTCTCCTAATCTATTTTCTTTCAACCGATTCTCACTTAGTATTTACTTAGGTACTCGATCGACTTCTTAATCCAAGCCTTCTAATCTCTGGATTCTATCGATTTAGGTAAGAAATCTTCGCTTGGAACATATAATCTTATTTTCTCTGATCCAATGACTTAACTCGGTCTTCTGACCAAGATCTTTTGATGGAATCAAATTCCAGTCAAGCAAAGGAGGGGGTTGGACCCTTAATTCCAGCCCCTAAGTTCAAGAAACGTGCGGTGTCTGCCGTTCGAGATTGGCCACCAGGTTGTGGGCCGGCTTCGAAAAGGGATAAGCAGATCGCTGTGATCCCTGAAGTGAGGACGTTAACGAGGTTGATAGTGTAGTCTTGCATAATTACAGGTGTGTAATTGTATAAATCATAAATGTGTTATGTGTGAAAGCCGAAAATCTCGGCAATGGCGATTGAATTACCCATGATGGGTAAAATCGAAACCCCAGGTTAGTGTATTTTGATTAAGCCTTATAAATGATGTTGATAGCATGATTATGTGTGTGCTCTAAATGTTGCATGTATGACATCATATAACCTATTTATTATACTATGTTGCATGTGCATGGGATTTGGGATATTAATGATATGAAGGGGAAGTGTATATCGGTGACATTGTCACACTAAATGGTGGCTTGGTGCCTCATTATCGTATTGGTGATTTGATCACATGGTTATCGGTGGCTAGACCACATTATAATGACTTTGAGCAGTGTGTCTGTCAGCATGACTTCCAAAGAGGAGTGTAGAGGATGGAGGGTTGATTGTAGAAATCCCCACAGGTGTGTTGAGGATGGACGTATGGAGTGGAGTGTAGAGGATGAAAAATTAGGCTGGGTTCGGCTATCATGTTGATTATTTGTTTATGATGTAATGATTGGGCTTCAGCCGATGTTGTTCTGGGGCTCAGGCCCACTTGTGGATTATGTGGACTAATTGCACACTGAGTCTTGTGACTCACTCTTTGCTTAAACAACTTGCAGGTAATTCTTAGTTCTTTAGACTGGGCTGGAATGGACTCGAGGTGGCTATGCATGGATTACTCTAATAAACTTTAATTATATTATCGTTTGCTACTTATGGGGATTTTTCTTGATTTGTAATAAGGCCACTTCAAAGTTTGGAAATTTTCTTTTGGGTTTTAATTTTTGGACATATTAATTACAAACTGCTTGATGGGATGTTTTAAAAAACAATAATAATACAACCTGAAGTTTTCTTGGCAACCTGTTAGACAACGTTTTTTATATAAAAAGGGATTTTGTTAATAATCTAACAATTGAATAATCGATAATTGTTTTCAAATGTCACCTAATTCCGAGGCTTGGCTAATTAAAATTTGTAACTTAAACGAGCAACGGGTTTTCAACTGAGCCACGAAACCTGAGATTTTGAAAATGTCTTAAAAACTCTTCTAAAGCTCGTAAATTTTCTAAACTCTTTCCTAATGACATGCCAGATCCGGTCGTGGTGTTTGGGCCGGGTTTGGGGTGTTACACGACGTGTTCTGGGTCCAAAATTGGTTTTCAAAACTGAAGATAAGGTCCGATTAATCTGGGATCGACTGAAAATAGCATCTGATAGGCAGAAGTCTTATGCCGATCTTAAGAGGAAGGACATTGAGTATTCTGTGGGGGGGCTTAGTCTTTTTCAATGTATTGCCATGGAAGAAGGTTCTGAGGTTCTGTCACAAGGGTAAGCTGGCCATATTCTAAAGCGTGTGGGGCCGGTCGCGTATCAGTTGGAACTTCCTCTAGAGTTGGATCACATTCATGATGTGTTCCACGTCCCAATGTTGAGACATTACCGCTCTGATCCCACGCATGTTGTTCCTATTGAGGACATTGAGGTTAGGCCAGATCTGACATTTGAAGAGGAGCCTATTCAGATTCTAGAGCGTGACATTAAGGTTCTGCGGAGGAAATCTATCCTCTTAGTGAAGGTGCTATGGCGGAATCATAGCACTGAGGAGGCTGCTTGGGAGCCAAAGGATTCGATCTGACAGTAGTATCCTCACCTCTTTTGATCAGGTAAAATTTCGAGGACGAAATTTTCTTTTAGGGGGTAGAGTTGTAATGCCCCGATTTTTTTTTTAAATTTTGGTTTTGTAATTTTGACACAAATGTGTATCTACTTAATGGTTATGTGTTCTGGGTGTGTGGGGAGGTCCCAGGTTCAAGTCCCAACTTAGGTAAATTTTGGTATTTTTATGAGTAAAGCCCAAACTCTGGTTAGTAGGCTTATAAGTCAAAGTGTGTAAGTAATTATCAGAATGGCTTGCTGGTCCGGTGGTTAAATGGAGTGTTGGTTATGTTGAGGTCTTGAGTTCGAATCTCTTTGCCAACAAGGGATTTATTTTGCTGCTTGTGCCAATTCTGATAGTGGAGAGGTTAAGGTAGATAATTAAGCAAACTTGGATAAGGGAGTTATCAGAATGTAACACCCCTAACCCGTAACGTCACTGGAATAGGGTTAAGAGGCATTACTGATCATTCTAGATCATTTAAATTCATTTCATAATACAAAGTCAATCATCAATCAATCATATCCAAATATAAACATATAGTCCCTTAATGAGGTCTACAAAACCTTAAACACGTGTTAGAAAGGGGTTGGGACTAAACTGAATGCATACGAAAATTTTCAAAATTTTAAAGATTTTTCATAACTACAGAGGTCACACGCCCGTGTGGGTAGGCCGTGTGAGGACACGCCCGTGCGTCCAAGCCGTGGCAAAACAGGGCATACATACTGACTTGTTCACACGGCCTGAGACAAGCCCGTGTGCCTCACCCGTAGTCGACACTGACTTGCACCACATGACCATTCACACGCCCGTGTGTCCAGCCCATGGTCAAATCTAACTTGTTTCAATTTGCAATCTTGAAAGACACAGTCGAGCCACACTCTCGTGTGCTCAACCGTGTGGGCAATTATAGGCCATTTTTAAGGCCAATTTGCCATCCACACTTAAGGTCACACCTACAAGCACAAACCAATACAATTTCATACTTCAAATGGCATTCAAACATACCAAAACATACTCGATTTTAATCTCTTAACATCATCATTCATCTTCCTATACAATTCCATCTTAATAAGTCAATCCAAATTATCAACTACACATTCAAAATCATGTTAACCAAACATCATATAAATTATACCACGAGTTCACATTTGAACCATCATACTAATCAACCAATTTAAGCATAAAACATACCATTTTCATTTTCACTATTTCATAACATATTCATCATTTTCATAGCCCATATATAATAGCCAATATCATTCAACTTCCAAGCCATATCACATAGCAAAGACCAACATCTCAAAATATACCATATCTACTAGCCTATACATGCCATATACCAACTATATACATCTTTCAAAAGTACCAAAATAGATAGCTGATAGTGTGATTGAGTCGTTGATGATCCCCAAATCTGAGCTAGCTTTACTGACACTGTAAAACAGAGAAACACATCACACACTAAGCTTTTAAAGCTTAGTAAGTTCGTAATATAATACATATTACTCAATAATGCAAAATCAATACATAAATAAACCATCACTTAGATTGATTTACAACTAAGCACAATGTCATCCTCAACCATATGCTCAAACATCCATTCATTCAACCTTAAAGTCTATCATCAACCACATAGGTTCGGAAACGTACCTTTTCCAACACTTAGTTAACAAATGTTCTTGCTAATCAATGCTCGATACCATATTTCATTCATTGTTCGTTATCTTTTCAACTCAATCGCACACTTAGTGCCCAATTCATAGCTGAAGCTTAAGTGACATCGCAAACTTAGTGCCTCGATATAAAACTGAACTTAATTCGGTATCGCACACATAGTGCCAATCGGTAAAATCGATACTTTCTCAAATTCGCACACACAGTGCCATTCAATTTGTATAATTTCTATTTCGCACACTTAGTGCCATATTTCCCCATTCCAAACATATAATATTTCTATCCAATAATCACATAATTATTCATTCTATAGCACTTAAACATAAATTCAACAACATGTATTATATCTGAACTTACCTTGGACGTAGATATATCGAGATTAGTCAATCAATCGAGCGCTTTGTCTTTGCCTCGATCTCGATCCGGATCTCTCCTTTCTTGGTCTATACATATTCAAATTTAGCTCATTCAACCACCAAATCATTCAATTTAATCCAAACACACATATTTAGGGTATTTTACAAAATAGCCCTCACATTTTCACATTTCAACACTTTAGTCCTTATTTCGTAAAATCATCAAATTCACATAATTTCATCTCATACATGCCTAGCTGAATTTTCCTTGTGCTCATAGAAACCCATATATTTCAGTTATTTCACATTATAGTCCTCTAATTTCTCATTTTCACCATTTAGCCCAAATTACTCAATTTCACCAAAAATTCAAATACAAACTATGTTAACCCAATATTAATCTTTAATATTCCACCAACTATCAATACAAAGCTCACATACTTATCAATGGCATAAATCTCAAAATCTTCATCAAATTATAAAATTAAAGCATGGGTTTGATAGAACACAAAGCAATGATCACAAAAATGTAAAAATCACTAAAAATCGAGCTCAAAACATACCTTGATTTTGAGCAACTATGGCCGAATGTATCAAAGCCCTATTTCTTTCATTTCTTTCAAGTTTTGACAAGAACAAGATGAAAATACCACTAATTTAAGCTTTATTTTATTTAATAATAACTTTATACATAGTTTACCATTTTGCCCTTGCTTATTAAACCATTTAATCAAAAATTTTATGCTTTTTTATGTCCATCCATTCTTTTAATGGTCTATAATCAACATAAGGACTTCTCATTTAAAAAGCCATGCCAAATAAGCACTTTACACAGCTTTTACATTTTATACGATTAAGTCATTTTTTTTTGCAAATTAAGCACAAAATCGATAAAATTTTCACACATGCTCAATCACATATTGTAAACACCAAAAATAATATTAAAATATTTTTCTGACCTCGAATTTGTGATCTCGAGACCACTATTCTGACTAGGGTCTAAATCGGGCTGTTATACAGAATTTTTGGCAAATCTGATTACTCTTTCTTTTTTTGGTTTTCCACATTTGTTTCCCCCAAAATCCTTACTACCGTTTCTTCCCTTTTTCCTCCCCTTACTGCTGCCTTTTCCCTTAGATTTTCCCTTTCCTCTCATTTGTGTTCCTCGTTCAATCAGTTCTATTGTGCAACGGTTGTTCCGTTGTTCGATAAATGAGTTTTCGTTAGTTCTGGCGTTGTTTTTTATTTAGTGAGTAATAAAGGAAACTTTTTACTCATACTTAGGTACTGCTCAAAGATTTTAATTGGATTTTCGGGTTTCAAAAATGCTACTTCGTGCTCAAAGGTAAGTTCGTCGCTCATGGGATGAGCATTCCGTTTTGGGTTTATTTTGATTCAATCGTTTAGGTAATTAACAGTGTAAACGTTGTTCAATTATAGGTACTGGTTATCTCGGGAGTGCATAAAGAGCAAAAACAACCAGGTGTGTACCTGAAAATGCAGAAAACGAGGTTTTAGTTAAAAGCCAAAACCTTACTGTTGATGCCACACGGGCGTGTGGTAGCCCGTGTGGTAGGTCGTGTGCAAGACTGTAAGTCACCACACGACCATGTGATCGACGAGCCAGGCTGTGCGCGAGTGACACGGCTGTGTGATGGCTGGGCACGGCCGTGTGCAACACACAGGCTAGACCAATTGGGCCGTGTGATCTGCACGACCAAGGCCAATTTGGGTCGTGTGGGCCCACACGGGCAGGCCACATGGGTGTGTGAGCCCATTTTTCTGAAAACTCTGTAAGATTGCACCAGTAGCCCAAGTCGACTGTGTACCTATTGTAGGGTCGGTAAGCAATACTTAGACCCCTAAATGAATGATCTATCTGTCTTATTTCTGTACTAAGCATGTATACTGGTCTGAATATATGAGTTTAATTGCATAATAGAATGTCATTCTTGTATGTTGCATTGCATCGGAGGGGGTTGACTATGATTGGAGGAAGTATCTGAAAGGCTCTTAAGCCTGTTATCTAGTAGCTCAGCTGCAAATTTCTGATTATGTACCGCATTCGGTACAACCTGGTGTGTAAAGCTGGGTGGGTTGATTTTATCCCCACATAGTGTGTAGGGTTGGACGGAGTTAGTGTGTAAAGGCTGGTGGGTTGACTCTGTTTTTTGCATACTCTGTCTGAAATGGGCTAAGGCCCTGAAATATGTCTAATTCTGTATCTGAGTGGGCTAAGGTCCACACCGTTTCTGTAATGGGCTCAGACTCGAACTGTGGAAATCATTACTATTGTCTGATATTTCTGTGTGTATGTTTTCTGTGGGGATTACACACTGAGTTTGCGAAAGCTAACCTTTTTCTATTTAATCTGTTCAGGTAATCCCTAGCAGTAGACAAATTGGTGCAGCGGAGGACTCGACAGTGACCACGATTTTGGACACTTATTTACGGTTTATTTTTAATTATAATTTGGTTATATTTGGGTAAATTTTATGTAATAAGGCCTTTCGAATTTTTGTTTAAAATTTGGGATCTTTATTTTATGAACTGCTAACAATAGGATGAGACGCGAGTTTTCAAAATAAACAAATATTTTAATAAAATACGTACAACTTTGCAAATCATTTTAAAAGCTTCCGCAACATATAATGTTTTGAAAATGGATAATGAATAATTAAACGACATGTTTTGACGAAAGCCCAAGATATCTAAAAATGGTTTTAACGTAGTTATGTTTTCTAAAGCACTATCATGTGTTGTCGCCAGATTCGGCCATAACGTCTAGGTCGGGTTTGGCGTGTTACAGAAACAACATATACCAAATTTGGTTATTTCTAAACATGCATCAAATTGACCATATTAACCATAACCAACAAGATATCATTAGTACCTTAAGTACCTCAAATTCAAGGCAACATTTCATGTCATAATTATCAACCAAAATGACATATATATACCAAACTCATCAATTAAACATTAGATATAATCCACCTATGCATGCCATTATAACCTTAACCAAGACATCAAAATCTACCGATATAATCGCTAGATAGTGTGATAGATCTCTGAAGAGCTTACAACCCGATCGAGCTTCCGATAATCTGTAAAGTAAGGGATAAACAACTATGTAAGCAATGAATGCTTAGTAACTAAGCTCGTACAAACTTTAAACATAATATCCCAATTCAATAATAAACTTTATATGATAAATATAAAGCTATACCAATACCTCAAGATTTATCAACTACATAACCACTAACTCATAAACGAGTAAGTATATCAACATCATATATATATTCATTCCTAACATAATAAGATTTTATAAAACATTTTACACCATCATTAACCTTTTCATAAAACTACAAATAACTTCCTTTACTTACTTTCCGTTCCATTTACTAAACATAAACTTAAACAACAACATCAATTAACAAATTAGTATATTTATTCATAACATAGGTAAGTTTAACCATAACATATGCAATTTCTCATATATAATTACATTATTCAACTCATTAATCCCTTTTTCATCATATCACATTTCAATTATGAACTTACAGTTTCATTTGTATAATACCAGACATAAGCATATACATCAATCATAATCTTAAGCTTGACATAAGCCTAACCACCATCATCAATACACAAGTTAGTGCATTTATGTATATAACTCATTTGGGGTCAATCACATGATAAACTATTTTATAAGAAATTAAACCTTTTGAATCTTACCACCTTTTCATGAACATAAGCATATTTCCATTTAACCAATTACCATGTCAATGTATATCACTAATATTCAACATGATATAATGCAACCAAAAGCTTAGCACAAACCTAAGCATTATCCACAATCTCAAATGATGAATTCATTTATGTTCATGTCAATATTCAATAAATAACAAAACTTTCAAATTTATTAAAAAAATTATCTTACTGAGATTTTCCATAGAAGAACGACTTACGGGTAATAGTGCATCATCAACAGAAGCTCATAAGAGCTGGTCCTCCTGAACACGCCAACAGAAGCTCATAAGAGCTGAACAAAAGCTCGTAAGAGCTGAACAGAAGCTCGTAAGAGCTGATCCACCAGAACCACGCTAAACAAAAAGTAAAACACGAGAGTTCACAACAAATACTGACCCCCAGTCTACTTGGGTAAAATGCTGATATCTCCCTTCAGTACCATCTCCACTCCAAACCCCCGTTTTACACCAAATCACGAATGTACTTAAATCTCGCGTTTAATCCAAACTGACCCCCGTTTTACACCAAATCACAAATGTACTTAAATCTCGCGTTTAATCCAAACTGAGTATTAATTTCGATAATATATTTCCAACAATAATTCAATTCCAACAATAGAACATATATATAATACCAATCATCAATTTATACAAATGTTAAATTTTAACCTTATGAACTTACTTGGCTAAATTACATAAATGTCAAAGTATAGGGGAATTTTGGTAATTTTCCATTCTCCTCGATTTTCCACTTGACCTTGATCTAAATTAATAATTTCATTCAATTTATTAATTCAGACAATAAAACAATTTATTTTATGAAATTTATTATTTTTTACATTTTTACAAAATTGCCCCTAACATTTTACTTTTAATTAATTTAGTCTCTGAGCCTAAAACATGCAAATTAACCGTTTTTAACGCAAACCCATGCTAGAAAAATATTCATGGCATTCATTACAGCCCATTTTTGCAATAATTTTACAACAAACCTTTGTATTTTTACTATTTCAATAATTTAGTCCCTAATAAAAAATTCATCAAAAATCCCTTAACAAAATACTTTTAAATACCAACCAACATTTTAAATTCATAATTTAACATAAAAAAATCACTAGATTCAGGAATGGAAACATTCAAAATCTTTAACAGTTTTAAAATCAAAGGTACGGGTTAGCTGGACCTAGTTGCAACGATCTCAAAAACATAAAAATTACAAGAAACAGATAAGAATTAAACTCACATGCAAGAGTATAAAGTGTCCGAACCTCCAAGTTAAGCTCACATGGTGTTTCGGCAATGAAAAATAGAAAGATGAAGAGAAAATGTCTTTTTCTTATTTTAATTTTGTTTTAATTTCAACAAATTTACAATTATGCCATTATCATTAAATTTTCTTTCATTTTTAACTCTAATTGCCATCCCACTCATAAATTTATGGGTTAATCCTCATTTATTAATTAAACCATCTAATCACTTAAATGTATTAATTAACAAGTTTTGCACCTTTCTCAATTTGGTCCTTTTATCTTAATTGCTAACTAAACATTAATATTTCTTAACCAAATTTTAATACGACTATAATGACTCTATAAATATTCTAAAACAATATTTACGAGTTGACAAGATGAAAGTTTTGGTCCCAAAATCACTGCTTCCATCACCATTGAAAATTGGGCTATTACAAGACCGTTTCGGCCAAGTTTAGGATGCCACGCTCCTCCTAATAATAAATTCATCCTTGAAATTTACTTGAATTGAAAAACTATGGATAAATTCCATATAATTTTTTATAATTTTATTGGTTAATATTTTTTTAAAACTTTAATTATTTTAAAATTTTTATAAATAAATTTTTATACCAATTATAAGCTTTGTTGAGTAATATTTTCTCGTATCGTATTAAGGGAAACGCAGGGGTATTTATACATGTTCCCACCGCTACTATTATAGCTCACAATGGGTCCCACTATTTTGTCTCGGCCTTGGGGCTGATGTTTCGGGTGCTGACATTCTCTAGGCATCCCTTGGCTTATTGGATGCGTGTCTACGGAGCACGCAGTTCTTTCTGATCCTGGGACTGGCTCCCCCAGCGAACCTCGTATCCACTAGTCACGAGTAGGGATCCCTTGCAGGGCTCACGATCCCTTCTGTGGACATAGCTCGCGGCCTCGTCCCTGCGAGCCTTACGCAAGCTTTCCTCTCGCGACCTCATTCCTGTGAGGCTTACGTGAGCTCTCCTTGCGGGCTTCTGGCACGAGCTATCTGTGCGAACATCCAGCATTCCCACAAGGTCCTCAGCTGACTATATCTGTAGGGGAACATTCTTCTTCCGGTTCAGGTCCATCCGGGTCAGAGATCTAGATCCTATCGGGTCACTTGAGTTGGCGATTCCCAAATCCTAACAAGCTTAAAAATATTTCAATAAAAAATAAAGGTTTGTGTATTTTAAATATATTATAAGTAAATTTTTATACTTATTATAATCATTGTAATGAGTCAAAATTGGATAAATTTACTATGAGCTTTACAATAATTAAAGGGTAAATTCAAAAAACAAACCTTACATTTAATTGAAATTTTTAAAAACAAAGAAAAGTTAAATTATATGACTGACAAAGTTTGAGGGACCTAATCTGAAGATACGCTGAAAATAAAAAAAAAAAAACTTTTTAAACCCATTCTGCAATTCACAGGTGAGTGTTGATTTGTCAGCAGTTTTTAATTTCCATTAAAAACCTATAGTTTATATTTTATGTATGAATTTTTTTATATAAAATTTATCTCTCTTCCTCAACTTTTAAATATGAGAATAAAATATTTTAGTATGTTTAAACTCACGTCCTTCTATATTAATAACAATATCAATGTTAACCGAACTAAAACTTAATCAGTTATAGTTTATGTATGAATTAATAGTAAATAATTATTGATTTTAAAGAAAGATTTGATTTAGACATTTAATTACCATGATGAAGAATATATAAAATTTGATATCAATATTTATGTAACATGTAATGTGAAATATTACAATAATAGAGTATATATAATTTTGTAAATAGTATTACCATATAATCGTAATATTCAAAGATTTGTTTGTAGAACGATGATAAACAATTTTAAAATTATTATTATTGAATATTGTTTAAATTTATATTGTAATTTTGTTTTAGTAATTTTTTATATTACATTTTATGATTTTTAAATAATTTAAATTAAAAGTGCTATGTTTATATACTTGCATGTTCTTGAATGAACTAAGTTGCAATATGTTAAATTTTAATTTATTTAATTTGTTGTCATAAGGTAGTGTTAACATTTTTTTAAAATGATAAAAGTAAAGAAAATTATTTTTATTATAATACTTAATATTTCGAAATAAATATTAATTTAAAAAATTTAAAATTATATTAATTTGAGTAATTGTTAATTAATTTTAATGTATTTAATTATAACAATGTAAAAATTTAGAGGACTTGAATTGTAATCTTAAAAAGAAGTACATAAATAATTTGTTATAAATATAGAAAGTCGTAGTTGTAATTATGCCATTTTTTAAAAGGTATAATTAAAAATTGTACAAAAATCTGAAGGATCAAATTGATTATTTAAAAATGCTGGAGCCCTTTTAAAAAAAATGTCAAAAACACGGAGGCCCTTCTTATTAAACCATTTAAACCAAAATACTTTCCATTTCAGTACTTTCTACCGCGTTTAAAAAAAAAAAAAAAAAAAACTTCTCGTGCCTTCTCTCTCTTTTTTTTTTTTTTTTTTTTTTTTTTTTTCTCTTTAACAGTTTTAAACTTTCATTTCAGGATTATCCTTTCAATGCTTTTTTTTTTTTTTTTCAGATTTTATTCCATACCTTTGTGATATTGATCAGGCTCCAAAGTATCCCCACCATTATTTCGGGAGCTTTTGAACTTTGATTTTTTTTATAAAATTTTTATTTGATTAAATTCTAAGTTTTTTTCCTTAAATTTCATAGATATGATAATTTTTTATTTGTTTTTTAAGGAATTTTTAGATTGTTTAGATCTATTATGTCTTTTTTTAGAAAATAATAAGATTTCTTTTCGCTACATTATGATAATGATTTCTTGTCAGATTATTAATCACTCTATTATGTTTATGGTGATGAATCTTAGAGAAGGCATGATTTTCTTTTTATTTTTTTTTAAAATGAAGGTCGGACATATTTATTGAAGTAATACGGTAACATTTTATAAATGGGAATAAAAAATACAAACCCTAAGATTTAAAAAAAAAACATTAAAAGAAAAGTATAGATTTCAACTATACTCAAACTTTCCTCGTTCAAAAACCAAAATATTAAGAAATTAAAAGTTCCCAAATTCACCTTTATCCACATATGTTGCTATTTGCAGATGGTGGCAGAAGCATCCAAAAGTAAACAAGTTGATGGTAAGCACTCTGATCGTTGAGATCCATTCCAATCCTCCGTCTCCCACCACTATCGCCCTTAGGCTTGACCCATCCACCACATAACCTATGTGGACACTTTTCGTCATTCGTCTTTTACAAGAACATAACAATCGGGGTCCCCTTCGCTAACTAGCATCCTATCAAAAAGAAGATCTATTCGCATCTAGTCGTTGTTTGAGCTACCCTTCGTGCAAACGAACATTTTCACATTAATACGTAGAGAGCTCTCTTAATACCACACATCTCCCGTGATAAATTAATAATGAGAGACATTCACTCCGATAAGATCCACCACCATCTATTCATCCCCAATCTGTCCTCGTTCCACTCCAAGATGATAGCATCCAGTTTGTGTCCACTCCTTGATCTAGTGTGATGCAAGTCTCAAGGCCCAAAATCAGACTTACTCAAGGCCCAATAACGAGGTCGAAGGCCAAGCAAATCCGAGCAAGATTGAACATGACCATCCAAGACTACGTTACCAAGTCCCTAAATGCGCTCACGACCGAAAAAGAAAATCAAGATTCACTTTCTTGTTTTCAAGAAAATTAAGAAACTGAATCTTGGTCAAATTTTTCTGTTTTAGACCATTTCAAGAATCAAGAAAATAAGATTTCAAATCTTGGAAATATTAGTCCAAGAAACCGAATCTTGCAACCAAGGTGCATTGGATTTCATGTACGAGCTTGAACGAGTCAAATTCGAGAGTAAATGGATCACAAGACCAAGTTCTTGAAAAAATGACCTATTAAGATGTCTACAAACCCATCCTGAAGTTTGTAAAGTAATTTATTTGAATATCAGGCCAAATTATCAAAGTGAACCGAATTGTAAGATATTTAAACTATAGGTCCAATTTTATTTTAATAGGTGGATCATCATGTAAGAATTCAGTCCAAAGAGCCCATTAATTCCTTTGGTCGAATTCCCATCAAAAGTCCACACTTAGAATTATTTTGTTTATTTTATTTGAAGAGTTGCCATATTAGTTATTCCATTAGGGTTAGGAAAACTTATTTTGGGGGCCTATAAGTAGCATGGACGTCCACCCTTGTTGATGAACAATTGATTCTCTTTTTTTTTAAGTTAATAATAATTCTCTTTGAGTTCTTCTTCAAGAATTGCTCTTGAGTTTATTTTATAATTATTTTAACAATCTTTTAGGTTGTGGGAATCATCTTCAAGCTTTTTCTTGCCAAGATCTCTTTTTTAGAAGGGGAATTAGAGCCATTGAAAGGAGTTATGGATTCTTAATGTTTCCAAGGCTTCTTAGGATGCCATCTTTTCTTTTCTAGCCTTAATTTATCATTTTTTGTTTATTTTAATTTAGTTCTTGCTATTCTCGCTTACTGATTTTATTTATTTTCGTTCTAGGTTAGAATTGCTTCAAGAGAGACGTTCTCCTATCTTGTTTCATCAAGAAACACATCAAAATTAGGAATTTTAATCTTTTCTTGCTGTTTCAAACATTCTTGCACAAAACAATTTGCTTTTATCTTTAAAATCACTCCTAACAAATCTGTTTTGTGTTTTGTTTTTCCGGAACTGGTTGGTGCATTTTCTTGAGGTCTAAGGATGGTTTCTTTCCATCCAAGATTCGGTTCATCTTTTTTTTGTTGTTGTTTTAATTTTGTTTGATTCTCCTTTGTGACAACTAATCTATTTTTGTTGTTTTTCGTTTCAGTTTACGTTCGTCTAGAGATCTAGGTTAAATACACAACTTAGACAAACTACAATCCTGTTCCGCATGCGTGGCGTATTATTCTTTATCATTTGGTATCAAATTTGGGTGTTTGGGGGTGTTCATGGTTGATTTCTAAACTGATTTCCATTCCAAAACAACCTATAAGCAGATTTTACCCAGAATTTTTTCAAAAAAAATATTTTTGAGTGGGAAAACATTTTTTCAATTGATCTAACATTTTATATACTGATTCTTGGCACTTATTACAATATAAAAAAGTATTTCCTAGGAAAAAAAGTGATCAAAAAATGCAAAAAAAAAAGATAAAGATAAAAAAAAACTTTATGGGTTGAATTTTGTGCTGAAATTTTCTGGATCAAATACATATTATTTGAGGAGGCTCCAGTTTAAATTTTGTGATTTTTGGAATTTGGGAGCACCTCGAACGAAGTTTTTCAAGTTGCTTCGCAATTTTTCGGGTTTCAGCAATTTTCATTGACTCTTAGCCTTAGGTTTTCATTTGTTTATGTTTTTTTATTGTTCCTTTATGCATTCTAACACTTTATTGTTTCTTGTATTAGTAGGTTAAAGCACGTTGCACATTCCTTCCTTCGTGCAACACATTCTTTGATGTCTAGTCGATTTTGGACTTATAGTGCTATTAGGTTTGCTTTGTTAGTTGATTCTAATACATTCTGATTGATTAATATAGACACTTTTAAAAGACTCACAAGATTAATTCTTACTTGATAGCATATTTATTTTGCATATTTTACGTGTTCAAATCAACTTGTTCTTGAATTAATTCCTGCTAATTAGAGAATTTTATGTTTAAATCTCGTCAGAAATGAAATTCAGATGTTTTAATGCAAAAAATAAGCAGAAAAGGATTCAATTGGAGCATGAACAATAGAAGAGGGGCCAAATAAGAAATTTGGAGACATTTAAAGGCTGATAAGATTTTTGACCTTATAAAAGCCAAATTTAGAAGATAAAATCTGATATTTTTCATGTAATTAGTGGGTAGGTGGGATTAGCCTAATTTTAGTATATTGAATACCTGGAAATTGAATAAAAAACCAATTCATTTCTTTCTTGCTTTGCGTGAAATAGTAGTAGGCACTCTGCCAACTTTCTTTTCCTTTTCAATATTTAGGGTTAATTATTTCCCAAGTCCTCCCCTTATTTCATCTCCCACCATTTCCATTTAAGCTATTTCTACAAACCAACAAAAGCATGATTAATTTCCCATGATTAATTTCCCATCGAGAGTGGCCTAAGCTCGAGGGGCCAAAGTGCAAAATAAAGCTGATTTCAGCTCATTTTCAGCTCAATTAAACTCCCTTCCCATGCGGTTCAGCTCACATGAGCTCATCTCAGCTCATTGAACTCGGTTTAAGTTTATATTCAACTCATTCAGCTTGTGTTTAGCTTGATTTAATTCATGCATTTTTATTTTTATTTTTGCTGAATACAAACTTTTAAATTAAATATTAGCTTTAAATAAAGGTGTTTCGTTTAAATAAATAAGTTGTGTTTAATAAGTGGCTTATTAATTAATCTAGTTACTAGGACCTTTTAATGAAGCATGAGTTTAAGTTTGTTTAATTCTGCTTCTATAATTAAACTAGTTGCTGCATTAATTGATGTCTTAACTTTAAGTTCATTTATTAAAGTCATGTGTTTAATATGTTTGAGTTTAATTAGTGTTAAATTGTGTTTAATAAGCTCATTTTATTGTGTTTATTGTAAGTGTCTTTTCAGCTCACAACAGTTACAATTCATGGGCTGCTACAACTTTAATGAAGTGACTTTTAGTTGATTTTTGGTTACAAATGAAGTGGTTGTTAAAAGGGTGTTTAACACATCAAATTAAGGAGTTTTAAGGAGCATTTTAACTCCTCTTAAATTCAGTAGCAACCTCTTCATTTACCAGCAGTTTTTTGGCTCACTTAAAAGATGATAACAAGCATTCAAAACACCATTAGTTGCTGGTGTCTTGTAACACCCCAAACCCGGCCTAGACGTTATGGCCGGATCTGGCATGTCACATAAGAGGGTTGATTAAAAACTGCGTGTTCGTTAAAGACCTCGTATTCTTTTTGAAAATTTCGAACCTTGTTGTTTGTGAAATTCCGATTTGCTTAAGTGGTTTTCTTGTAAAAATATTGTTATTATTATTTTCGAAAACTTTATTTATAACAGAAATTAGATTCAGTGAATTACAGAAATGTGATATTTTGGAAAACCATTTATTAACTTTTTAAGAAAACTTCATATTAATCCTTTAGCAATAAATCATAGCGGAGATGAATGTTTAAAAGAAAATTTAAGTGTAAAGGCCTTATTACATAATATTAAACCCAAATCAAAATAATACTAAAATAAAGTAAAGACCAGATTTACTAAGTCTCGTGAATAAAACTCCGATGTATGGCTACCACAGAGTCCTCCACAGCTCCAAATCCTCTAACGCTGGGGATCAACTGCAAGGTTTAAGCAGAGGGGTGAGTTACGAGAACTCAGTGTTTATTAACTGGGCCTGAGCCCATACAGAAGCAGACGGGGCCGAAGTCCTATTCGGTAACAATCTGGGCCTTAGCCCTATAAACATGATAATGGAAATAGAGTATGCAGCCCAACCCAATCCAACCCTACACACCACCCGTACTAGCCTTACACACCTGTGGGGACCAAGTCAACCCACCCAGCCCTACACACCAATATGGCAGACAAGCTGCTAATCACAGAATTTATGGCGGAGCCACCAGAATAACAGAATATATGTGGCATAGCCACTATACAGAATGTGGCAGAGCCACCAGAATACACTTCCTCCGATCATCAAACCCAACCCATGCAACATAATATAAATGCAATGCATCATTCATACAAAAGTGCAAATAAAGCATATACATGATAACCAACCATAATCAAGGGTATAATAGGCATTTACCCTCTAGGGGTATTTCGGTAATTTACCTTTCTAATGGTATTTCGGTAATTTGCATTTAACGGCCTTTACGAAGGCCGAATGGGCCCACATGCTTGTGTGGCCCAATACGCATGGTTTCAGTTTCAGATTTGCAGATTTTGCAATCGAACCTATTGTTTGATAGTATTCCAACAATTTTGCCCAAGTGAGCCAGATAGCCCATTGGGCCCATTTGGCCCGTTACAGCCTCCATTTTGCGAGAGTGCTCGTGACACTCTCAATGACTTACCATCATTATTCGTATTTTAATTAACCACTATGAGCGTTCGCACTCTTGAGTGGTCACAGATGCCGATTTTTTGGCTTTTCGCCGAGTCACAGAACATTGCAAGCAATCATCCAGAGGGGTGTGAGATTACACACCTGTTACGAGCGTAGATTGAACCCTCAAGATTACGCATCTATGAGATCAAAACATCCAAATCCATTAGTCCCACCACCAATAAAACATAGTTAAAACTTGAATTCGAATAATCACCAATCACCACTTACTACAAGATGCAGCCTTCTTCAATCGAGTTACCACTATTCGGCTTTTGCTCCTTTAATGGCTAAAGCAAACAACTCCTAAATTTATTGATGCACTGGGGTTAGCATCTACCAATACTCGGTACAAGAAAGAAATCCAACCGTGTTTAATGCTACTTACCCTTCTAATCGGTGGAACCAAATCCCTAGAACAAAGGGAGTTAAGCACATACGCCCTCAAAGATGATATCTGACTAAAAGAAAAGAGGAAGTTAGAAGCATACTAGGAACCAAAAGAATTAGATTTAGCAGTTGGTCCCTCCCCCCAAAGAGCTTCGGCTCTTACCAACACTTCCCGAAACCTAAACGTTTAGAGAACAGAGAAGAGGGCAAGTTTGATCCTTAATAAAAATCAGCCTAGGCAAAGAGATGAGGGTTTTGGCTTTAGTAAGAAGAAAAAGAGAAAAGAAGAAAAAGAAACAAAAGGGAAAGAAACATTACCCTGTGATCATAGAAGAACCAAATAGACCAGGTGGATTCGACAGACCAAAGAACACCGAGCTTCCGGTTACAAGGTGTTTGACTATTAACAAAAGAGAAAATTCAGTTGATGGAGAAAAGAGTAGAAAAACAATGAAAAAGAAGAGAGGTTTCGGCTATGGTGAACACAAGAGAAAAAGGTGAGGGGAGAGTAGAAAAGAATGGGTGAAAAGAGGTGAAAAGGAGAGATTCGGCCCAGAGGTGTTTAGGTAACAAGTACAGGAAACAATGCACAAAAACAAAGTGAAAAGAAATGAAGTAGAGAAATGAAAAGAAATTCGGCACAAGCAAGTTTAAAGGAAAAGACCCGAAATCCTATAATCCAAACGCCAAAAGCAAAAACTCTCTCCAAATGAATTTTTGAAAAATGGTACTCTTTTCCTACACAAGACCGAATATGCTACCAAAGTGACCCACCTCTCTTCTTTTTCTTCTTTTGACCGAAATTCGCCCCAAGCAGTTCCCCATATTCGGCCACCACTACCTCTCACCCTCAAATCCCCTGATTCACTCTTCTTTTTGCTCCCCAACATCCTCTCCATCACCCATTCAAATCATTTGACCAAGTCTCCGACCACCAAGGTAGAGTTTGATCTCAACTCTGCTTCTTTCTTTCCTGAGCACAAAATAATAGCCTTCAAAATGCCACTTGTGAGATTAGAACCTCCAACCTCCTTGCACTCCCCTTGACGCCACACCACCTAGCCACAAGCTCCACTTGTGCTAGCAAAATACCAACAAATTTCCTTAAGTCATGCTTCCAACAGCCCTTCTCCACTAAAGAGCCAAAAACCAAAATTTTTCCTATGGCCTAACTTGAGCCTGGGACTTCATAGGAACCCCGTAACCTTTCAAAATCACTTACCTAATTGGTCCAACTTGCAATAATGCCATCCTCCTATTCTTTAAAATTTTCAAATGCTCCTACGCCCAAGGCCCAATAGGCCCAATTCTCCTAGGCCCAATTTCTGGGCGTTACAAATCTACCCCGTTAAAGAAATTTTGTCCTCGAAATTTCCAGCTATCTGATAATGGTTTTAACACAGGCTACTCTACCATGCTACCGTTGTGCGCTCTCACTCCAATAACACCAATACACTTCTAACTTAATCTAGAGACCTCTTCATACAACCGAATATTTATTTGTAACCACAGAAGCAAACAGATATTTATCACACATACATAAAATTTTCTACATTCATACACCACATCCAACCAAAATGTACCCGAATTAATGGTGATGGAACAATCCCGAGCCTTATGCTCCTTAGACCCGCATCTCAAGCATCCTCCTGACCTCCTCCAGCATTCACCTGCATGACGCCTTTTGCAATATTTGCAAGCCAGAAAGTTTGGACGTGCTTAACATGCTTCACAGAACGAGACTGCGACCCCACAGAACTGCGATCTCTATTCTTCTTACAGTCCACGCACCCAACTCGAAGTGTTTCACCAATCTCTTTAACCTCCTCCAATACCTCCCTAATTAGCTGAGTCAGCATATCATCTCCGGCTCGGTCATGAGACCCTGCTTCAGTCATTGGTGATGTCGGCGCCTCCTTTTCGGGTATATGCCCAGATGCTAAGGATCCAGCCCTGGCACCTCGGCCCCTACCGCGGCCGCGTGTTCCTTGTCCATGTCCTCTTGTACTCATATTACTGAATCGGATTAATCTGATTAAGAATTTTATGAGTCAATTTATAGTTCCAATGTTTATTAACAAGTGTTTTATGGAAAATATGTATAAGAGTTGTTTTCACAGATCGAATTTCCTACTATTTCAGTCTCAATAGTCTTAATTCCATTTTGCTAACAGTTTCAGTGTACTACCACTAACTCTAGTAGTTTTCTCCCTACAATCCTTTCATCGTATAACCAGATATAAAGTAAGAAGACTTACGGATTTGGTGTCGGAGACTCAGGGTGCCATACTTCCAATAAAGATATCTATATTTTCTAAACCATTTTTCAAATAAATTTTGAAAACATTTTCGAACCTATTCCACAGCTGAGTTTTGCAACTCGGGCTCTGATACCATAAAATGTAACACCCTGACCCGGCCTAGACGTTATGGCCAGAACTGGCATGTCACATAAGAGGGTTGATTAAAAAATGCGCGTTCGTTAAAGACCTCTTATTCCTTTTGAAAATTTTAAACCATGTTGTTTGTGAAATGTCGATTTGCTTAAGTGGTTTTCTTGTAAAAATGTTGTTATTATTATTTTCGAAAACTTTCTTTATAAGAAAAATCAGATTCAGTGAGTTACGGAAATGTGATATTTTGGAAAACCGTTTATTAACTTTTTAAGAAAACTTCATATTAATCCTTTAGCAATAAATCATAGCGGAGATTAAAGTTTAAAAGAAAATTTAAGTGTAAATGCCTTATTACATAATATTAAACCCAAATCAAAATAATACTAAAATAAAGTAAAGACCAGATTTACTAAGTCTCGTGAATAAAACTTCGATGTATGGCCACCACAGAGTCCTCCGCAGCTCCAAATCCTCTAACGCTGGGGATCACCTGCAAGGTTTAAGCAGAGGGGTGAGTTACGAGAACTCAGTGTGTAATCCCCTAAACGGTCATTAACTGGGCCTGAGCCCATACAAAAGCAGACGGGGCCGAAGCCCTATTCGATAACAATCTGGGTCTTAGCCCTATAAACATGATAATGTAAATAGAGTATGCAGCCCAACCCAATCCAACCCTACACACCACCCGTACTAGCCCTACACACCTGTGGGGACCAAGTCAACAACCCACCCAGCCCTACAGACCAATATGGCAGACAAGCTGCTAATCACAGAATTTATGGCGGAGCCACCAGAATAACAGAATATACGTGGCATAGCCACTATACAGAATGTGGCAGAGCCACCAGAATACACTTCCTCCGATCATCAAACCCAACCCATGCAACATAATATAAATGCAGTGCATCATACATACAAAAGTGCAAATAAAGCATATACATGATAACCAACCATAATCAAGGGTATAACAGACATTTACCCTCTAAGGGTATTTCGGTAATTTACCCTTCTAGGGGTATTTCGGTAATTTTGCATTTAACGGCCTTTACGAAGGCCTACTGCCGCCTCGAGTGACACATGACCCTTTTTGGGTCTCTACGAAACTATTGGGCCTAAAATCCATTTCAGGCCCAAACGAGCACACATGCTCGTGTGGCCCAATACGCATGGTTTCGGTCTCAGATTTGCAGATTTTGCAATCGAACCTATCGTTTGATAGTTTTCCAATAATTTTGCCCAAGTGGGCTGGAGAGCCCATTGAGCCCATTTGGCCTGTTTCGGCTCGATCAGGCCCGTTACGCCCTCCGTTTCGTGAGAGTGCTCGTGACACTCTCAACGACTTACTGTCATTATTTGTATTTTGATTTACCACTACGAGCGTTCGCACGCTCGAGTGGTCACAGATGCCGATTTTTCGGCTTTTCAGCTTTTGGTCGAGTCACAGAACATTGCAAGCAATCATCCAAAGGAGTGTGAGATTACACACCTGTTACGAGCGTAGATTGAACCCTCGAGGTTATGCACCTATGAGATCAAAACATCCCAATCCGTTACTCCCACCACCGATAAAACATAGTTAAAACTTCAATCCGAATAATCACCAACCACTACATACCACAAGATGTGGCCTTCTTCAACCGAGTGACGACTATTCGGCTTTTACTCCTTTAATGGCTAAAGCAAACAACTCCTAAATTGACTGATGCACCTGGGTGAGCATCTACCAATACTCGGTACAAGAAAGAAATCCAACAGTGTTTAATGCTACTTACCCTTCTAATCGGTGGAACCAGATCCTTAGAACAAAGGGAGTTAAGCATGTCTGCCCTCAAAGATGATATCTGACTAAAAGAAAAAGAGGAAGTTAGAAGTGTACTAGGAGCCAAAAGAATTAGATTCGGCAGTTGGTCCCTCTCGTCCCTCCCCCAAAGAGTTTCGGCTCTTACCAACACTTCTCGAAACCCAAACGTTTAAAGAACAGAGAAGTGGTAAGTTTAAACCTTAATAAAAATCAGCCTAGGCAAAGAGATGAGGGTTTTGGCTTTAGTAAGGAGAAAAAGAGAAAAGAAGAAAAAGAAACAAAAGGGAAAGAAACATTACCCTGTGATCACAGAAGAACCGAATAGACCAGGTGGATTTGGCAAACCAAAGAACACCGAGCTTCCGGCTACAAGGTGTTCGGCTATTAACAAAAGAGGAGATTCGGTTGATGGAGAAAAGAGTACAAAAACAATGATGAAGAAAAGAGGTTTCGGCTATGGTGAACACAAGAGAAAAAGGTGAGGGGAAAGTAGAAAAGAATGGGTGAAAAGAGGTGGAAATGAGAGATTCAGCCCAGAGGTGTTTAAGTAACAAATACAAGAAACAACGCACGAAAACAAAGCGAAAAGAAATGAAGTAGAGAAATGAAAAGAAATTCGGCACAAGTAAGTTTGAGGGAAAAGACCCGAAATCCTATAGTCCAAATGCCAAAAACAAAAACTCTCCACAAATGAATTTTTGAAAAACGGCACTCTTTTCCTATACAAGGCCGAATATGCTACCAAAGTGACCCATCTCTCTTCTTTTTCTTCTTTTGACCGAAATTCCCCCAAGCACTTCCCCATATTCGGCCACCATTACTTCTTATCCTCAAATCCCCTGATTCTCTCCTCTTTTGCTCCCTAACATCCTCTCCATCACCCATTCAAATCATTTGACCAAGTCTCCAACTGTAACACCCCTATCCCGAGTCCGTCACCGGACAGATCGAAAACATTTACAGACGAAATCATACATTCAATCATCATTCTCAGACATAATGTCCCTTAAAAGGGTCCTCGAGACCTTAATCATACTTATAAGTCGAGTCGGGGCTAAACCAACACGGTCATTAGGCACGCCCGTGTACTTTCAGGTCATATACTGACTTCCCCACCACGGCCACCAAGCACGCCCGTGTCGAGGCAGTGTACTTTTATGTTAGCTACTGACATGCATACCGTGGCCAGATGACACACCCGTGTTGAGGCCGTGTGATGATAAACTGCATCCTACAATTCACCTACGGTCGTTAGGCACGCCCGTGTGCCACAACCGTGTGACATTATAGGCCATTTACAAGGCCAAAATGGCACCCATAAGGGTCAAACATACAAGCCATATTTAACAAGATATCTCATGCACATATAACCATCAAAACATACCAAAATAATCAACCAATTCATGCATATTTGTTAACTAAAGTAATCACACTACAATCCATTCAATATTCATTCAATCTAACTATTCAAACCAATTTCAAACATACCAATTTGCATAACTAAATCTAAATTGTACCAAGCTCCTTCCATCCATATATACTCACCATCTCATAACAATTTTATGTAACAACTAAGCATGCCCAAACAACTTTTCAATTCACATTCATCTAAGCATGATACCAAAACATAACTAGCCAAATCACATGGCTAAGTTCACTTTACAAATCATCACAAACTAGCCTATACATGCCATATCTAGCTATATACATAACCAAGGTGTACCAAAATGATATTAATAGTGTGATGACAATCCTTGACGGTCCCGAGCCTTCAGTAGCTTTGACGACCTATAAAACAAATTAAACATACACAGAGTAAGCTATCCAAAAGCTTAGTAAGTCATATACAAATAAACTTGGTATGGAAAGCATATTTGCAAATAAATATATTGGCACATATAATTCACTTAGCCATTTTCATCATTCAAGAATCATATAAACACATAGCTAATCTAGCCACACAACTCTAGTCAAACTTTACATATTGTATCATCCATTTCACATACATAGCATCATAGTAAGATCACTTAGATGCTTACCTTATGTACACATTTGGTGTATAATCAACATACCTGAATCGGACATTCATTTATTCAATCTATCAAAGCTTGGATTTATCATTCGTATTTCAGACTTGCCCGTTGAACCACAAGGAATCCAGTGGATACTTCAAAAGCTCAGAATAGTAGTACAATGCCATCGTCCCAGACGAGGTCTTACATGTACTCAAATATCGATGCCACTGTCCCAGTTAGGGTCTTACACGGATCAGAACAATGCTAATGTCCCAGACATGGTCTTACACGTAAAGATCATAATGATGCCAATGTCTCAGACGTGGTCTTCTACATAATCAGATATCGATGCCACTGTCCCGGACAGGTTCTTACACGAATCTCAAATCAATGCCAACGTCCCAGACGTGGTCTTACATGACGAAACAGAACAGATATCTATGTCATGACATAGCTAAACCTATCTATTCCTAGGTTCGTACGGGACTTCTCAGACGTTGTCACTATATCGACCTTAACTCGGAATTCATATGCATAACATCATATAGATTATTCATTATCTACAATAATCATGAGAACATTTACAATTTCATATAAATACGTTTATTTGCATAGTGACTTACCTCGGATTCAGTTTTATCGGAATAGAAAACGGCTACTCGATAACTTTGGCTTTCCCGCGATCTATATCCGTTTTCCTCGGTTCTTGATCTAAACATATTCAGAATTAACCCTTTTATTCACTAGTTCAATCAATTCAATCCAAAGACATACATTTAGGGCTATTTGCAATTTAGCCCTCACATTTGCACATTTTATCAATCTAGTCTATTTTTCACAAAACACCAAATTCACAAAATCCACTTTTACACAAGCTTGGCCAAATAGATACACATCACATACAAGCCCACATTTTCATCAAATTCACAATTTAGTTCCTCAAATTATCATTTTCTCAATTTAGCCCTATTTAGCTAAATTCATCAAAACTTTAAGAATAAAACATGTTCATCTACCACCAATTTATCATTTAACACCTTAAAGCATCACAAAGCTTAACCTAGCATCAATGGCATAACTTACAAACATCACCAATACACAAAATTGAAACATGGGTTTGATAGTAGACGAAGCAACGATTACAAAAACGTAGAAATTATCAAAAACCGACTGAAATCATATCTTGAATTTAAGCTTGAAAGTGCCGAAAATCAAAAGAAATAAACCCTCACTTCTTTCTCTAATATTCGGTCATGAATGAATAGAAATGGCCATTTTTAATGCTTTATTTTACCATAATATAACTTAATAACTCATTTCCAATTTTAACCTTCAAAATAAAATTTATAAAACATATTATACAAGGTCATTTTTGACCAAATCCACCTACTAACTAATAGTGGTTCAATTGCCATTTAAGGCCATAACTTTAAAAAGCCACAACACACAAGTACATCAACAAATGGCATTCAACTTTCACATTTAATGCAAATCAATCCTTTGCTCAAATTAAACATGCAGATAGATAAAGTAACATACAAAACTTTAACACATGCTCAATCATATATCATAGGCATAAAAAATAAAATTAAAATATTATACGAACTTGAATTTGTTTTCCCAAAACCACTGTTCTGACTAGGGTATAAACTGGACTGTTACAATTCTCCCCCCTTAGGGATTTTCGTCCCCGAAAATCTTACCGTTAAACAAAGTCGTATATTGTTGTCTTACTGAATCTTCAGGCTCCCACGTAGCCTCTTTTATCCCATGTTGATTCCACAGTACTTTTAATAACGAAATTTTCTTATTTCGCAACTCTTTCACTTCACGAGCTAGGATAAGGATCAGTTCCTCTTCGTATGTCATATCAGATCAGATTTCAACTTCAGATGGGGCAATCACATGTGACAGATCGGATCGGTATTTACCGAGCATTGAAACATGAAATATGTTATGTATCTTTTCTAGCTTAGAAGGTAATTTAATCTATATGCAACAGGTCCGACACGTTCAATGATCTCATAAGGTCCAATGAACCTCGGACTTAATTTGCCTTTACGTCCGAATCGAAGCACTTTCTTCAATGGAGACACTTTCAGAAATACCTTGTCACCGATTTCAAATTCTATATCTTTACGTTTCAAGTCTACGTAAGACTTCTGACGATTAGATGCTGCTTTCAAGCGATCTCGGATCTGTTTCACTTTCTGTTCTGAATCTTTTATTAGATCAACCCCGTGTAGCTTATTCTCACTGAGTTTAGTCCAATACAGAGGTGTACGACATTTACGTCCGTACATAGCTTCATATGGTGCCATTTTGATGCTCATCTGAAAACTATTATTATACGCAAATTCGATCAATGGCAGATTTTGTTTCCACGATCCACTGAACTCAAGTATACAGCATCTTAACAAATCTTCAAGAATCTGAATAACTCGTTTAGACTGACCATCTATTTGCGGATGAAAAGCTGTATTGAAATGTTATTTCGTGCCCAAAGCTTCTTGCAATTTCTTCTAGAATCTCGACATAAATCTCAGATCTCTATCAGATACAATAGACAGTGGCACCCTGTGCAATCTTACAATCTCAGAAATATAAAGCTCAGCTAATCTGTCAAGTGGATAATCAGATCTTACCGGAATAAAACGGGCAAATTTCATTAATCTATCAACCACGACCCATATCGCATCTTTCTTTCTCGGAGTCTGAGGTAAACTAGAAACAAAATCCATTATCACTCTATCCCATTTCCATTCAGGAATCAGAATTGGTTGCAACAACCCAGACGGAACTTGATGTTCAGCTTTCACTTGCTGACAAACTAAACATTTTGAAACAAAGTCAGAAATGTCTCGTTTCATACCAGACCACCAGTAGTGTCGTTTCAAATCCTAATACATTTTCATGCTTCTCGGATGAACAAATAGACGACTGTTATGAGCTTCATTCAAGATCAACTTAACCAACTCTGGATTTCTCAGAACACAGATACGATCCCGGAATCTCAAACAATCATCAATAATTTGAAATTCAGATTTGGAATTCCTTTCACACTGAGCTCGTTTCGCTAGCAATTCATTATCAGATTTCTGAGCATCACATATCTGTTGTAAAAACAATGGTTTGACTTTTAATTCAGCTAACACAGAACTATCATCAGACAAATCTAACTGAGCATTCAAAGCACATAATGCAAACAATGATTTTCTACTCACAGCCTCAGCAACAATATTCGCTTTACCCGGATGATAATCAATCACGAGCTCATAATTTTTTAACAGCTCTAACCATCTTCTTTGATGCAGGTTCAAATCTTTCTGGGTTATCAGGTATTTCAAATTTTTATGATCTAAAAACACGTGACATTTCTCACCGTACAGATAATGACGCCAAATCTTTAGCACAAACACAATCACAGCTAACTCAAGGTCGTGTGTCGGATAATTCTTTTCATGAGGCTTCAACTGTCTCGAGGGATAAGTTACCATTTTGCCTTCCCTGCATCAAAACACATCCTGCACCATTTAACGAAGCATCATCAGACACAACAAATTTTTACCCGATTACGCTTACTAACACTTTGGAGCTTCATAACATGATTTTTCAACCGATCAAAACTTTTTTGACACTTATCTAACCATTCAAATCTGACATCTTTCTGAAGTAGTCTAGTCAGTGGAGTAGCTATAGTCAAAAAGCTTTTTACAAATCTGCGGTAATAACCATTAAACCAAAATCATGGACTTTAGATACATTTCTGAGGTTTCCAATTCAAAATAGCAGAAATCTTGCTCGGATCAACTCGAATCCCGTGATCTTTGACACAATATGTCCCAGAAAACTAACCTCGTGCAACTAGAATTCACACTTGCTGAATTTCACATACAATTGCTTTTCTGTCAAAGTTTGCAAAACAACTTTCAAATGTTCAGCATGCTTCTTTTCATCACGTGAACAAATCGATCTAGGTACGGTCTAAAAATTCTATTCATCAGATCCATAAAAACAGCAGGAGCATTGGTTAGTCCAAATGGCATAACTAAAAATTCGTAATGCCCGTACCTCGTCCTGAAAGCAGTCTTCGGAATATCTGAATCTTTCACTCTCAACTGGTAATATCCCGACCTCAGATCAATCTTGGAAAACATAGTAGCTCCTTTCAACTAATCAAACAAATCATCAATTCTGGGCAACGGGTATTTATTCTTTATTCTCACCTTATTCAACTAACGATAATCGATACACATCCTCATCGTGCCATCTTTCTTTTTCACAAACAAAAATCGGAGCACCTCAAGGCGAGAAACTCGGTCTAGCAAACCCTCTCTCAGTCAATTCTTGCAGCTGTGACTTTAACTCTTTTAACTCTGTTGGTGCCATTCTATACGGAGCTATCGAAATAGGTGTAGTACCAGGCAACAATTCAATACCAAACTCAACTTCTCGAATCTGAGGTAAACCCGGTAACTCTTCAGGAAACACATTAGAAAACTCACAGACAACAGGCACTGACTCAATCTTCCTTTCAAACATTTTCGAATCAATCACATAAGCAAAATATGCCTTATATCTCTTTTTCACATAACTCAGAGCTTTCAAAACAGATATCATGGCAGACAAATCTTTTAAATCATCAGACTCAACCCGTACAATCTCGTTATTCGGAGCTCTCAAATCTATAGTTTTTCTTTTGCAGTTCACAACAACATCACGCATAAACAACTAGCCCATACCCAGGATAATATCAAATTCATTAAAGGGCAAAAGCATCAGATCAGTAGAGAAACAGATATCTTGAAACATTAGCGGACAGTTCTTGCATACTTTGTCAACAAGGACACTTTTACCTAAGGGGTTCGATACTTTTATAGCAAACTCAGTAGACTCTACAGGCAAAGTCTTACTGAATACTAAATTCATGCATATATATGAATGCGTAGAACCAGGGTCTATCAAAGCAATCACAGAAGTATCATAAAGAGTAAAAGTACCCGTTATAACATCTGGTGACGAAGCTTCTTCTCAAGCTCGGATAGCATATGCTTTGGCTAGCACTCTAGCTTCGGATCTGACAACGTTGTCTCTCGTAGTTCTCTGACTACAACTAACATTTCTGACATTTTTTGATGGCCTACCTCTCACAGGTGCATTATCAGATCTCAAATTCTGAATAGTCTCTGGTTCGACAGACTCAGGGCAATCACGTATAAAATGATCAAGCGATCCACATCTAAAACAAGCTCTGTCGTTTAATCTACAACTTCCCGGGTGCCTTTTTCCACAATGTTTACATTCAAGTCTCTCGGATCAAACATTACCAACACTGGCCACTGAAGTTGCTGGAGTTTTAGAACTCATTTGCGGTCTAGATTGGTTTCTGTTCGCATGTCCCACATTATCTCTGAAATGACTCTGGTTATCTCTGAATTTCTTCGAAGATGACTGAAATGATTTGCTTGGAAATCTTTTTCTCATATCACGGGCTTCAAAATTAGCTTTTCTCTTATCTTTCCCAAGTGCCTCAGCTTTGCAAGCTCTGTCAACGACTACAACAAACTCTTTTATTTCCAAAATCCCGACTAGCAGACGAATGTCTTCATTAAGGCCATTTTCGAACCTTTTGCACATTATAGCTTCAGATGGTAAACATTCTCGAGCACACTGACTCAGTCTCACAAATTCTCGTTCGTATTTTGAAACAGTCATATGACCCTGCTTTAGTTCTAGAAATTCCTTTCGTTTCTTATCAACGAATCTCTCACTGATATATTTCTTCTGAAACTCGATCTGAAAGAAACCCTATGTGACTCGTTCTCTCGGAACAACAGAAATCAGAGTTTTCCACCATTGATATGCTGCATCTCAGAGTAATGATACAACACATTTTTACATTCTTCTGGAGTCAGAGACATTTCATCGAATACCCGGATATTATTTTCAATCCAAAAATTGACCTTTTCAGCATCATCATCTTTAGTAGCTCAGAATTCTTCGGCCCCATACTTACGGATCTTGTCAACAGGAGGCTTATTCAACAGATTCGGATATATAACTGGTGGCACAACTGTAGTCTGAGGGGGATTAACTGGGGGCGGGGGTTGTGAAACAGTCGGGTTATTCCTTACAAACTGAGTGAACCACTCACTCATCATCTAGAAGAAAGCTTGTTTAGCTTCTCCCTCTTGACCGCTCGTAGCCGGTCTCGATTCGATTGAGAGGCGCTCACCCTCAAAGGAGCAGCACATTACTTCCTATGTCGCCACTCTGACTCTTTTCGGGCATATTTTATACGTCAGAATTCATCACACTATCAGAATTCAGATATATGACATGTATAGCTAAACTTTGACATGCTACATTAGGCAGAGAATCGGCTAAATCGTAGCTGTGATACCACTAAATGTAACACCCCTATCCCGAGTCCGTCAGCAGATTAAGGTTAGGAGCGTTACCAGACAGATCGTAACCATTTACAGATGAAATCATACATTCAATCATCATTCTCAGACATAATGTCCCTTAAACGGGTCCTCGAGACCTTAATCATACTTATAAGTCGAGTCGGGTCTAAACTGAAACACATATGAAATTCCATTAAAATTTGAAACTTTTCTAAGATACAGGGGAGACACGCCCGTGGGAGGAGACCGTGTGCCCTCCACGGCTTCTAGACACCCTTGTGTATCCATCCTTGTTTATACTAACTATACCAACACGGTCATTAGGCACGCCTGTGTGCCACGGCCTTGTACTTTTAGGTCATATACTGGCTTCCCTACCACGGCCACCAAGCACGCCCGTGTAGAGGCCGTGTACTTTTATGTTAGCTACTGACATGCATACCACGGCCAGATGACACACCCGTGTCGAGGCGGTGTGATGATAAACTTTAACACATGCTTAATCATATATCATAGGCACAAAAAATAATATTAAAATATTATACAGACTCAGATTTGTGGTTCCGAAACACTGTTCTGACTAGGGTATAAACCGGACTGTTACACCAACCACCAAGGCAGATTTGATCTCAACTCTGCTTCTTCCTTTCCTGAGCACAATATAATAGCCTCCAAAATGCCACTTGTGAGATTCGAACCTCCAACCTCCTTGCACTCCCCTTGACGCCACACCACCTTGGCACAAGCTCCACTTGTTCTAGCAAAATACCAACAAATTTCCTTAAGTCATGCTTCCAACAGCCCTTCTCCACTAAAGAGCCAAAAACCAAAATTTTTCCTATGGCCTAACTTGAACCCGGGACTTCATTGGAACCCCGTAACTTTCCAAAATCACTTAACTAATTGGTCCAACTTGCAATAATGTCGTCCTCCTATTCTCTAAAATTTTCAAATGCTCCTACGCCCAAGGCCCAATAGGCTCAATTTCTGGGCGTTACATGTCTTTTTGGCTAGCCAAGGACAACTCAATGGATATTTTAAAGAATTCAAGGATGGACATTCAAGCTGAAATAAAGTGAATTCAAGCAAGGAGTTAAATTGCTAGAAGAATATTAAGAGTCTTGAGTTTAATTTTATTTTAATTAGCAAATTAAGATGTGACTCTTCAGCTAGTCTTTCTATCACTATAAAAATGTGTAACTAGCCATATGGAAGGGACTTTTGATGCTTAATGAAATTTTCAGATTGTGAGTTATCCAATCTCTTAATTCTTCAAGGTTCAAGCTGACTTATCTATCAACTAGTGGCGTCAATCTGAATTTGTTTTTGGAACTTATCATCCTTTCGGGTGTGGCATTCAACTCAATACCGTTGGTTCCTATCTTGTTAGATAGTGGGTCTCGATTTTATCTAATTCCATACTTACCTTTGAAACATATAAGATTCAGGTCCTTAATTTCTATTAGGGGTTCTTTCTTGTTTCAGCCAACTATCCACTTAACCATCTTTCATCTTTGTTTTAAAACCGTTGCCATTTTACTTAATCCATTACATTTTTCCTCGTTTTAAACAAATCGAACGAAACTCCTACGTAGATGATCGGACATCTTACATACGACTCGACTTATCCCTGAGGCAGATCGTATCAGTCTTACCAATAGCTGAGGTTCGGCATGTGTTGCGGATACTCCAAAGCTCATGTGAACAGCATCGTATAGCTATGTTTCGACCCACAGCTCGTGTGAGTAGGCCCATTTTCACAGCTCGTGTGAGCACACTTATTCACAGCTCATGTGACCATATATGTACATGAATTGATAGATTAAGGTTATATGAGTTAGCACACTTTGTGTGAGCCATCCTGGGTATCCAACGATATTCTATTTGGTTCAACGGGTATGAATTGGAAAGGAAACGGTAAATATTCAATATGAGCAAATATAGGTATACATGAAATATATTGAAATAATGAGATACATGGTAAGCATGTAATGTTATGAAGGATGTTATATCTAGTTGAATCATATTCAAGTATAATGGTTATCCTTGTTGAATTCATGTGAAATATGTTCAAGCATGCTAACATGTGAGGTTGTTTGATGCTTAGGCATGTGCCAAGCTATTGGTTGGGTTGTATTATGTTTACCTATAAGTTATGCATTAAAATGGTAAGTGCCCAAATGGAAATATGCTTGTGTTCATGAAAGAATGGTAAGGTTTAAATTATGTAATTTCTTATGAAATGGTTCATCATGTGGTTAATTCCAAAATAGCTATGTTTAAATGCACTGGCTTGTGGTTATGCTTGATGATATGCTTATGTCTTGTGTGTTATTCATATGAAACGGGTGTGGAAAGGTAATGAAATAGTAAGTTCATACTTGAAGTGCAAAATGATGAAAAAGGGAAAGATGAGTTGAATTGATGATGTTATTTAAGCTAAGGAAAGTAAATGCAATGGAAGGAATGAAATGCAAATGAAAATAATAAAATTTGAAAAGGTTTGAGATTTATAAAATCCTACTATGTTAGGGATGGTACATATATGTGATTTTGTGGATTTATTCACTTTGTGAATTATTGAATATTGTTTCATGAATCTTACGGTATTGGTATAGGATTATTCTTAATATGTATAAATTTCATATTTGAAATGGATTGATTTTAATAAATTTTATACGAGCTTACTAAGCATTCATTGATTACGCAGTTGTTTTTCCTTTACTTTTCAAATTATTGGAAGTTCAATCGGGTTGGAAGCTAGTCGGAGATCCATCACACTATCCATCGATTTTATCAGTAGATTTCTATGGTTTGGTCGTGGTTATAATGGCATGTATAGGTGGACTATGTCTAATGTGTAATTGATGAGTTCGATATATAAATATGTCATTTTGGTTGATGATTATGGCATGAAATGTTGCCTTGGATTTGAAGTACTTAAGGTACTATTGATAGCTTGTTGGTCAAATTGGTGTGATTTATGTATGTTTTGAAATGACCAAAATTGATATGGTTGTTATGTATCAATTATGTTATGTTTTGACATGAAAACAAGTTAAGTGATAATTGGTTAAATACGCACATGTATAGGTGTTTTGGTCGTTAATATAGCCATTATGTTTTGGCTTGTAATTATAGTGTTTTGAGTGATGGATTTGATGTTATATTGGCATGTCTATGTGATCTTATAATGGTTGATATTTTGGTATATGGTGCTTGAATGATGAGAATTTAGAATGGTTAATATAAATGCATATTAGGAGATGTTCTTTAATATGCTTGAATATGATCAATTTGGTATAGGGAATGTAATTGACATGTGAGACTATTTGTGCTAATGTTTTTGTTTATGGATATGAAATGCTAAATTTAGTATAATAAATGTAATTTTGATATGTGAATTAAGTGGTAAGTTTTGATATAAACTTTGCTACAAGTTGGTTGCAAATTTTGGCTTACTATACACTTGTGTAATACATGTTAAATTGTTGTAATTAAGGTGCCTTTTGGGAATATTGGTTGTATGATTAAATATTTATTTGGATAACTTGTTGTTGCATAGTTTGGTGCACTTTGGAATGCTTATTCATATATAGTAAAGTGGTTGTAGGTGTGTTCTTGTTTGGATGATAAAAATGGCTTTGAAGTGGCCTATTTTTCGTCCACACGGCCAAAGACATAGGTGTGTGTCTCAACCGTGTGTGTCATACGGCCATGCGACACGGCTGTGTGTCCCTTATAGCTTACAAAGGGTTGCGAGTCAAGTAGTTACACGGCCTAACACATGACCTGGCACACGGGCGTGTGAGGCCATTTTGAAGGGTACACGACTTGGCACACGAGCGTGTGGCTTGGCCGTGTGACCTAAGTCAGTGAGTTACACAGGCTTGGCCATATGACACTTGCCGTTTGAAAATTTTCATCTTTTTTTCCTAAAAAGTCTCGATTCAGGCCTTGAGGGCTCATATAAAGGACAATATGTATGTTATTGATTGATTTTTCTATAATTGATGTTGTGAATTACATATTTTAATTTTTCTGGTAGTTTTGAAATGTAAACTCCGGTAATGCTCCGTAACCCTATTCTGACGACGGATACATGTTAGGGGTGTTACAAAAAGTAATCATAATCTCTCCAGAATATTGGGATTGAAAAATTCATCCCTTAAAGTTAACTCAATTTTAACACAAAGGGCACGTTGGGTTGGAGTCATTTTAGTGTACAGTTGGGAAAATGAGTCGACTGTGCTGTATTCGGATTCTTACGAACAAATTGGCATATCCTAGCAGGGTCATACTAGTGGGATTTTTGTCAAGGGAGATAGTGATCAGATTAAAATGTCTTGCACGGTTGAGGCTGTTGATCCGAGTTGGGTTCTTCAAAACACAAGGCTACCGAAGTCTTGAATCACGAAAGTGTGTATTGCGGTTAGATGATTAGTAAGGGTTGGTTTGCAATGTAACAACCCTTTTTTTCAGTGGTGAAGAAAGCAGTGGTTTTGGGACCACAAATTCGACGTGTTGGTTCATAAATATTTATTAGTATAAAATATTTACGAGGTCATTACTGTAGTATTAAATTTTGGTTGAGAAACTTAATCATTTAAATGGTTTAATAAGTAAAAAGGATTGAATTGTAAAAACTGTAAAAGTTGAATAGTTAAATTAGAATGGTTAAAATATAATTAAACCACGAAATCTAGTTAGTGGAATGGAATGATGATTTACATGAGTGAAAATGGTTTAATTAGGCTTAATCTAGGATTAATTAAGGTTTAATTAAAAAAGTTATAATATTTACAAAATTACCAAGGTATATATATTAAACCAAAGAAATAAAATTTAAAATTCTATTCTATTTCATTGTCTTCTCCATAATAATAAAAGAGAAATATTAGGGTTTTCATGCTTTTGGTTGAAGCTTTGATTTGGTAAGTGTATTGATATTCGTTTTTAGTAATTTTTATGTTTTTGGACTCGTATTAGCTTAACCTATCATGCTTGGGGATTAATTTGTAAAACTATCAAACTATGTGGATTGTGTCATTGTTAAGTTGAGTTGTTTTCTTGAACCTTTTGAAAGAGTTCTAAGCTTTGTTGTTAGATTAGACTATTTTGTAAAGTATTTTTTTGATGATTTTAATGTTTAAGGATTAGATTTCTAAAATGATGAAATTGTTTGTACTTAAAAGGAAATAAATGCAAGTAGGGACTAGTATGAGGCCATGGAAGAACTGGCTAGATTTTTGTGTAAAAGAAATGGGTAAATTGCATGGTTGGGGTTTAGGGATTAAATTGAATAAAGGTGAAAAGTTGAGGGTAATTTTGTAAAATGTTAATAAAAGATTAAATTGTATAGAATGATTGATTCGGCTGTTGATTTTGTTAATTGAATGAAACTACTGTTTTAGATCACGAACGTGTTGACGATTGTGGAAAAGAAAAGATTGCGAGTAGTTGTTGTGCTTTTGTGATTACTGCAAACCAATCCTGTAAGTTTGTTTCTATATATACATAGTTGTATTCAATTCCTTGTTAATGATTTAATCTTTTAAATTCTATTATATACTGATACTTAAATGTTGAATCGTACTGTTATTCAGGCTTAGTGCCTGGCAGGCTTAGTGCTGGTGTTATTTAGGCTTAGTGCCGGTGTTATTTAGGCTTAGTGCACGGTAGGATTAGTGCTGATGTTATTCAGGCTTATTACTGGTGTAGTAAATGATAATGTTCCCTGGAAACTTGGAAATTTATAGTAATTAGTTGAGTTATCGAACTGCTAAGCTTCCTTGTGCTTATTCATTTAATTTGATTTTATAGGACTCTTAGAATCGTTGCATCGATTGGATCAACTTGGAAGCTTACACAGTATCATCTATACCTTGGTAATTATTTTGTGCTTGTTTTGAAGTGGTTAAAGTGACATGTATTAAGTGTCTTTTAGGACTATGATATTTTGTGAATGTGTAAATGGTGACTTGGTATGATCATACTTGTGAAGTTTATGTTTGAACTTGATGAATTTTTAATGCTTGTTTAAAATTAGGTCATTTTGACCATCCTTAAGTGTAACAGCCCGATTTAGGGTGTAATATCCCAAAATTTGAGTATCATTGTGTTGGCTCGAGTATGAATTTTGTGTGTTAACATAGTCTTGTGAAGGCTTGATTTTATTTAGGAAGCTAGAATAATTTTTAGTATGGTTTATTTAATGAAGTGGATTAAGTGAGCTTAGCACTTAAGTTAAATTAAGTGTTAATTAAAGCATAAGAGGAGTAAGTGGCAAGTTGGTTAAGGAGCCTGAAAGGTGGCTTGAGGTTAGAGGTTCGAGTATCATGGAAAGCATTTTTTTGAAGACTTTATTTTTATGTCTAGCATTAATGGGCGGTCAACCTATGTTTATGATAGGTTGGACTATTGTTTTTGGTAAGTTGAATTTTGTTTAAGGAAAGCATGAGATAGGGGATAAGAATCTTGAAGTTATGGTATTAAGAGGGGACAAAAGGCTTGGAATATGGAAAATGTTTTGGAAACTATTCCAATGCCTTTAGTGCATGAATATGGACGGCATGTGTGGCTAGGGGGGTGGCCGAATTTTGATAGGTAGCTTGGGGGGGATAGTTGGCCAATCTTTAGTTTTGTGCATCTTTTTGCACTTGTTTTTCCTCTCCAAAAAACTCCCACCTTTGGCCGAATGTCTATGGTACTTTTGGTGCAAAATTTCTTTTGGTTTTAGCATCATTTTGTTTGAAACAAATACCACTTTCTTTCTTTCATTTGTCATTTTGAACCAAAACTACATTTTTGTATTTTGTGCATTTTCTTCTTTGGTAAAATTAGTGTTGACCGAATCTCATTTCTCCCATCCCTCTCTTTTCTTCTTTTGATGTTTGCTCAACCCCATTCCTTTTCTCTTTCTTTTTGGCCGAACCTTCTCTTCCCCATATTTACTTGATTTTTCTTCCATTGTTTACTAAAGCCGAATTTTCTCTCTCTCTCATTTTGATTTTCTTGCCACTCAAGTACTTCTTAACTTTTTATTCTCATATCATTTGTTTTCTTCTCTCATAACCAAATAGCCGAATCTTCTACTTCCTTTTAGTTTTAGTTTGGCCAAATATTCAAGGGTAGATTTCCTTTTGTTTTCTTCAATTGATTTTGGATAAAAGAGTAAGTATTCTTGGCCGATTTTTCTATTATTTCTTTTCTCCTCTCTATGTTATTTTCTTGTGGACAAGGGCCGAACCTATGGGCAATTGTTGCAAGGTTTTAACCATTTTAGAAATCGATTTCTTTTAGGCTTCTCGGGACGTTGGAAGCAATCAATCTAAGCCTCGTATCTTTATCGATCGTTTTGGGTAAGCCTTTAGGTAAGATTGGTATTTCGAAGGATAACTATTCGGGATTTAGTGATATGGCCGAATGGCCTTTGTTCATAATCTTAATATTGGCCGATTGTAGGAAAGGTGATCTAGTGGTAGATCGGATCTTCGGACGTTAGTTATTCGCCTATTTTAAAGTTTTACGTAATTTCAAAGTAAATTATTAGTTTTAACTTATTATATACCTGATTTCTTCAAATATAGAATTTTCAAAGGGTTTTTCACAAAAATTAAATCGTTAACTCATTTTTCTTCAAAGTATTTTCCTCAGTGACATACCAGATTCGGTCATGGCGTATTGACCGGGTTTGGGGTGTTACATAGGGGCTAATCGGAATAATGGTTTTGGGACCGCTAAACCAAAGTTAAGGAAAATTATTTTGATTTTATTTTATGAAACGAGCACGCCCGGGCACCAACGATTTTTAAATTTGTGGAGCTCGTTATTTGCTCACCCTTGGCGCATTTTAAATATTTAATTGCGGGAATAAAATTAGTTAATTTAGTTTAAGTTAATTAAATTGCTGAAATGAAATTTAATTAATTTAGTTTAAGTTAATTAATTAATTCAGTCATATATTATTTTTTTGCTACATGTTATTTTATATTAATTAAATTGTTTAGTTAATATAGTTTTTAATATGTCTAGTGTTTAAAATAAAGTTTTAAATTTTGTCAAGTTAAAATTTTATTCAAATTGATGTTGGTTTATGTGTTTTATAAATACCGCCCAATGTGAAATAATTTAAGTAAAATTATGCACGGTTGAAGGAGCAATGCATGGTGGCTAAATTAATTTGGTGGACATGTTTCATGCAATTTGAATTCTATGCACATTTGAAGGAGCAATGGATGATACCCACGTGAAGCCATTGACATCTTTTTGGCCGAATATTTAATGGTGAAGGAATATTATGGATGAAACCAATTTAAAGTCAATTGGAGATAGCATGGGGATTAATGGAAGAATAAACAATGAGGATTGGTTAGAGCATGCGGCACAAGGGAAGTTATTTTATTCAAGCATGGACGACAACAAGGCAAAATGGGAAGCATGAAGTAGAAACTTGGCTGAATTTTAAGTGGAATGTTTTGGAAACATGGGATAAAATAATCAAGCACAATTCCTTTGTCTTCTTGTGAGTTGGACGGCATGGTGGAGCATTGGTATTGAGCATAAAATAAATAATAAGACTACGAGCTATTTAAGGAGATTGTTGGAATAAACAAATAGAAGAAAACATGTGTTGAATTGAGGAGAATATGGACGGCAACATGAATTAAAATATTCCCTTGTCTTCTTAAGTTGGACGGCCATATGGTATTAAATAGTTGAAGGAATTTTCATGGCCATACTTTCATATTTTGCTAGAATCCATTCTTCCATGTTTTGAACGGCAAGTGGGATTAAATAATTAAAGAATTCCTTTCCAAGTGGGAGCTTGATGCAAGATTTATTGAAGCTATGTGATTGCTTAGTGGAATATAAGTTTGGACGGCATGAGATAGAAAAACTTGAAGGGGAATAATTATTCATTTGATAGAGCTTTATTTTAAGAAATGAATTATTTATGATATCCCTACCTTTATTGGACGGCACAAATGAAGAACAAGGCATGGTGACTTAAAGGAATCTTCATTTATTTAGTATTTATGTTGACATGCTAAGACATTAATTATTGAATACTTAGTGCATGCATAGGACACAATTAAGGCACATTGGCTATAAATATCTTGCTATTTTCATTTGTAAGAGGACAGAATTTTTATGAATGAAATTTTATGAACTGTTGTTCATTTGAGTGAGTTTATCTCCTCTTCGTTTTCATACAAGTTTTGTTAGACTTATCAAGCTTGCTTATGGCGTCTTCGACTTGTTTGAACTTATCACCAAATTTTGTTTGGTGTGGCGTTCATCAACCTATCTTCATCTTTCCACATTAACGATATAAGAAACGGGGTGACACTGAAATATAGTGTTGAATCTTTCTTAAGTTAAGTTCGTATTTCCATTTCCATCATCGATTCCATTTATCCACCTTAAACATATAGAACCCCCGGTGACACTCTTTAGTGTTAAATCGCTTCTCGTTTAAGTTCTTTTATCCATCTCCATTAAACTATCCTTTTATCTATTTTATTGTTATTTTGTTCCACCAAACCGAACCATCTTCTATTTTATTCACTTAAGCTTCCACAAACTCATTTATATTTTCTGATTATTTTCCAAAGGCTTGTTTCCTCCTCGTAAACGATTGGGCAATTCATATATGTTTCGACTCACCCCGAGCCAGTTCGTATCAGTTGGTATCAGAGCTATAAAACAAAGAAATTTGACGACGTACAAGAAGCCAAGTTCAAAAAAAAAGAGATACAAAAAAAAAGAAAAAAGTTCAAATAAAAAAATCGTACTAAAAAATATACGAATACAAAAAAAAAGAGAAGTAAAAAAAAGAGTTTAAAAAAAAGTGTGTGGAAATTTTTTTGAAGTTTGCAAGTTTTGTGTCATTACTTCTTTCCCGATCAAGCCACCCTTCCTCACCCCAGCGCCACTATACCAAATTTTTTTTTATTGTTCAGCCTACCCTATACCCGACATCAATCCTTTGTAAAAAAAATTTTTTTTTTGAAGCCGACCCTCAAGCCGCAATAAGTCTTTCAAAATGAAATACGAATTTGTGGGAGTGAGAAATATCGGTAAAAGGCACGAGTGTTTTCATCAAAAAAAAAAAGCCTTATACGAGTGAAACACGAGTGTGAGCAAAATTTTTTTGTGAGTGACTTGTGAGTTTTTTGTGGTAAGGTATTTTTAACTCTTTATGTTTATTTTATTATTTTTTTCTTGATAACATATTTCTTTCAGCAACGATAGCATGTCTCTATATTTTGAAAGAAGAAGTGCTATAGATGGCGGTTGGTTCGATCCATCATCCAACCAAGGCGAAAGGCGACGCGACCAAAGAAACCGAAGCCTTAGAGATCAAGGATGCTTTAATGGCATCAAGAGAAGTAGCAAGTCAAACATTCCACCGTTTCAAGGTCGAGCCGATCCGAAGGTATACATTGAATGGGAAAAGAATGTAGAAATGGATTTCTAGTATCATGACTACTCGGAAAGCAAGAAAGTCAGGCTGGCGGAAAATAGTTTCACCGATTATGCCATGACTTGGTGGGATCAATTCACCACGAGTAGAAAATGAAATGGAGAGTACCCAATATTAACATGGTCTGAAATGAAAGATGTGATGCGCAAGCGGTACCTCCCATCTTCCTATCATCAAAGCCAAATTTCATCAAGACGGAGAACGGAGTCAAGATCTTCACAGCAATATACATCCGAAAACTATTCGCGAAGATACTCTTATCAGGACTCATGTTTGTTAAAGCTTCCAAGACGAAAAGAGACCGATCTTGAATCCTTTCGAGATGACCTTTGAGATGATAGATATTCTTCTTCGAAAGCCTCAGCCTATCCATCTACGGAAACAAGAACCCCACGGAGATTTACCGCTGAATACTACTTCACGAAGTCTCATACGAAGAACTTTTCACTAAGAGCTGATCGAGATATCTTTAAAAATGTTTCTTCGATCCTTGAGTCAAATTTTTCTCTTTTTGATTCTTCTAAATCAACTTCTTGTTGTAATCAAAATGAAAATGAAAAAGAAAATGAGAGAAAAGAAAATCAAAATAAGAAAAAGGAAAATAAAATTGAAAAGGGAGAAAAGGAAAATAAAGAAGAAGAAATGGAGAAAGAAAAAGAGAGAGTTTATTTAACTAACTCGTTTGAAGTTTGTTCTTCTTATGTTTCTTCATCTCAGGCTCCCGACGTATCGCACAAGAACCTACAACTTCAATACCTCCCGAAAGAGTGACGTTTTTCTTTGATTGAAAGAGGTAAAGTTGAAGGTGAAGTTGAACCTCTCGAGCCGAAAGGTAAGGAAGGTAAGTGTTTTGAAACGATTTCAACTCCACCAAATTTTTCTAATGAATGTGAAAATGTGGATAACCCCGTCATTTGCCATCCCTTGATTCATTTTGATGTTTTAAATGATGGTAAGACGAGTTTGTCAAATCAAGGAAATTATTGTGTTGCAAAGAATGAAAGTGGAGTAACGAATATTCAAGACTCGATAAGGTATGATGATGGCTTTTCTTTTAATTCTCATTTGTTTGATTGTGGTTATTATGAGATTTGCTCATTGTCTAATATGAAATCTTTGAGTGTTTGTAAATCAGTTTTGAAATTCGTCAAGAATTTTGATCGCTCGATTTTGAGTTTGCACAATTCCTATTGGTTTAACATGTTTGATTTTTATAAACCATTGTCACATCTTGGATTTAATAATCAAAATCATGTTTTTAAACCGGGAATATGTCTTGTGTCATCTGGTATATCTTGTTGGAAAATCAATCAATCCCAATTGTGCTTGAAAAATTTCAATCATTTTGGAAATTGGTTCTTGGATAAGGTAACGAATTTTGTCCATCTTGTTTTCAATTTTTATTCGTTCCTTAAGCAACTTTTGTGTTTGTACATGCAATTTGTGTACATAGAGTTCCCATTTTGTTTGAAAAATGTTGATTCGCGAATAAAGCATCGACTACATTACATGCCCGAGGAGAGAAAGTTCATCTTGATCGAGCAAGGTAAATTCGATCTTCAATTTTTAGCTTGTGAAGACAAGCAAAGTAAGAATGACTTTTGTCATACCATGCATAAAGGTAAAGTCGATTTTTTTCTTTCAACTCCCAAAGGTAAGACACTTGAAACCTATGAACCCATTTTGTTTTCTTCGGATGTTGAAAGAACTCGTAATGATGACTGCCATTTTGTAAAGCATTTAGATCATGATTTATTTGAAGACAAAAAGAATTCTGTGTTTGATAAATTTTATTCATGTGCAAGCACAAAGCAAGGGTTGAATGTTCAATTTCGAGTGCCATATGCGTTTTCTTCGTTACTTGCTTGTGACGAATATATCTATCACTGGATGTGCTACTCGCATGATCATCTTGTCTTGTGGAATCCAATTAGATCGTATGCATGCTTTAAAGCTTATCCGCTTTTGATCCAAAATTTTGACAAGGCTTTGATCCTATTGTATGATAAAGTACCTATGCCTATCCGCATGCGATTTATTTGTTTGGTGTTGTTCTCATTCAGGTTGCAAGTATGTTTAAAACATTTCTTGCTAATTCTTGAATATTCTGTTCAGGTATTGCATTTATTATTCGTCCCGTTTGATCGAGGAAAGACAAGGAGTTTTGTTCGGACAAGTAACGGGTCGATTCGAGGACAAATTGTCTTGAAGAGGGAGGGGATGTTACGAGCACGCCCAGGCACCAACGATTTTTAAATTTGTGGAGCTCGTTATTAGCTCACCCTTGGCGCATTTTAAATGTAACATCCGGGATTTAGGGGTTAGGCGTTGAATGCATAATCCATGTGATGGAAGGCTTAGTGTGTGGTTGGATGTGTTTTAGGGGTTTTGAGAACCCTAGGATGTAGGAAAGTGCCTTAGAAAAAAATATCGGATTTCAAGCTTGGGAAGGGGAGCCAAAGGAGTGAGGTCTTAAAGGAATAAGTGGTGGAGTTTATGTCACGAAAAGGGTAGTAGTAAAGTGGCAATAGAGTGCCTAGGTGCAAGGGGAGAGGGTGGCGTCACATGGAGTGTCAAGGGAGAGGAGGTTCGAGCAGCGTGGGAAGCAGTGGGAGCTTTTATTTTTGCGTCAAAGAGGAAAGGAGTTGGGCGGCTACTGGACTTTCAAATGGATGAGGATGAAGCTTGTTTTTTTATTTTGAATTTCGGCTAGAAGGGAAGGATAAATGTTGACTTATTCAATTTATTTTGAATGAATAGCATGGAGGAAAAATAGGAGAAAATTTTGGGATTTGAGAAGGGGATGAGAAGTGGCCGGCCAAGGGACTCTTGGGTTGGCAAAATTCGATCATATGGAGGGGGATAGGTGCCGAAATTTAGTCTTTGTGTGTGCTAAATTCTCTCTTTTTCATCTTTGTGTTTTGCCGAATTTTTACACCCTATTTCCCTTTGACAAAAGCCGAAAGTGAGAACCTTTTGTGCATCTATTTTCTCTCTTCTTTCACATCTTTTTTTTTCTTTCTGCTTGAGCCGAAATCACTCTTAAAACTTGCCATTGCCGAATTCTATTAAGATTCACACTCTCTCCATCTTTTTGACAAAGGCCGAAACCTCTCCACCATTAGTCACCATTGCCGAATATTCCAACTCCATTTAGGAGTCCTTGCCGAATCTTTCAGCCTCTCATTTTCCCTCCTATTTCGCAGATCTTTGAAGCCATAGCCGAATCCTTATTGAAGGTGCTGTCGACTACTTGCTTGTGATCTCTCTCTCTCTCTCTTCAAACGTGTAGTGGTGAGTGTTCTTTCATTATCAATCGGTTTGGGTACTACTTATATTAGTGTGCCGAAATCATGTAGTTAGGCCTTAGGGATGGCCGAGTGTTTATAGGGCTTTTATCTAGTTTCTTTTGTATGTAGCCAAAGGAAGGAAGCACTAAGGATTCTATCAGGATTTGATCTATAAAGGTAAGTGATATGAGGTATTCGGCCAAGGGCTATTTTCTATGGATTTATGCTTAAAGTCGATTCTAACATGTGGCATATAAGGATTTCGACAGTTTTAGGAGCAAGTGCAGTTTCGGGTTTTGGTAAGTAATGTTGTTTCGGCCAAGGGATGTATCCATAGGTATTCATGTGTTGAAGCCGAACCTAACATCTAGCACGCAAGGATTTCGTCAACTTCATAGACAAGTGGTGGTTCGGGATATAGGGAAGCAAGGTAAGTGGTTCATGGTATTCGGCCTTAGGCCATTTTTATCTATTAAATTAGCCAATTTTGACTATGAGTATTTAGGGGCAAATTTACAAGAGTAAGCAGGAGCTTTCGGGATTCTGATCCATTTTTGGTAAGGTTGTCAAGATTTAGTTTCTATTCGTTTAAGATCTTGTATTAATCAGTTTTGATTTAAGTATTGTTGATGGAGGCGAACACCAGTCAAGAAGGTAAAGGGGTAGCTCCTATCCCTAAGTTCAAGAGGAGATCAGTCTCTGCAGTGCGAGATTGGCAACCGGGGTGTGGGCCAGAAGTAGGGTAGGACTATAGGCAGATAGCGGTAGTTTCGCTTAGTGATAGCATCAGTATCGAGAGCATAGTGCTTCAAGTTATCAGGTGTGTGATTAACCCACCGTTTTCCAGGTATATAACTATATTTGCATGTGTTATGTGTGTGCTAATAAGTGCAGTGGCAATTATGAAATGGATACCCTTAAGGGGTATGTCGATAATCAGGTCAGTATCAAATCTGATGGAAATATGGTTATTAATGTGTATATGTGTGAATATGCCAATAAGAATATGATTGTATGCCTGAATAACATGTACGTGCATTATTTATCATGACATTATTATATGTTGCATGTGCATGGGATGGGATATGAATGTGAAAGAAGGTACGGGTGTACATTTATGTACGTGGTTTAATGTTAGCTATGAGCTACATTGTGGATTGGCGCTGACTGAGGTCGCGTTGTGGATTAACTGTGATTTATTTCACGTGGCTTGATGAGTAGCTCTGTGCCTCATCGTGGTTGATATCGGCTATGTGCCATATCGTGGTGTGATGAGTGACTGTGTGCCTCATCGTGGACTGATGTTGGCTACGAGCTACATCGTGGGCGGCATTAATTGCTAAATTGGTGTGTAGCGGTTGGAGGGCGATTTAGTAATCCCCTGGTGTGTGGCGGCTGGATACGGGGGTGTGTAGAGGATGGACCCTAGGCTGGGCTGGGTGCACTTTGCATGATTATGTGTGGCATTATGGTTATTGATGTGGTTATGGGCCAAGCCCAACATGTGGAATCATGTGGTTAATTACATTATTATTCGATATGTGGTATGGATATGGGCCAAGCCCCATTGTGGAACTATGTGAATAAGTTCCCTTATTATCTGATATGTGGTTTGATATGTGGTTGTGGGCCAAGCCCATGTGGGTGGAATTCAGTGGACTAAATTACATACTGAGTCTGTTTGACTCACCCAAATTTTTACCAAACATCGCAGGTGATTCGTGATTCTTGGACCGGGTTGGAGTGGATATGAGGTGGCCATGCAGAAGATATTTTTATGTGCACTTGAGATTTTCAGTATTTTGAATAATTATTTATTGTAGTAGGGCCGCTTAAAGTCTTTAAAGTTTGTTATTATGCTTTAGTTGGATTGACGATTACACTACTATTTGGAAATGATTTTATATTCAGCAACTTATATCTTAAAATATATACTAAAGTTTTAAACTCGGATATTTGGTAACAATCAAACTTTAGTTTGGCATTTTAAATGTATAATGTTTTACAAATGACAACGAGTTTTCACGTTTTCACCCTTAAGCAAATTATCTTTTCAAACGTTTTACTCAGTGACATACCAGATCCGGTCAAGCCTCGTGGGCCGGGTTTGAGGTGTTACATTAAATATTTAATTGCTGGAATAGAATTAGTTAACTTAGTTTAAGTTAATTAAATTGCTGAAATGAAATTTAATTAATTTAGTTTAAGTTAATTAATTAATTCAGTCATTTATTATTTTTTTGCTACATGTTATTTTATATTAATTAAATTGTTTAGTTAATATAGTTTTTAATATGTCTAGTGTTTAAAATAAAGTCTTTAAATTTTGTCAAGTTAAAATTTTATTCAAATTGATGTTGGTTTATGTGTTTTATAGGTACCGCCCAATGTGAAATAATTTAAGCAAAATTATGCACGGTTGAAGGAGCAATGCATGGTGGCTAAATTAATTTGGTGGACATGTTTCATGCAATTTGAATTCTATGCACATTTGAAGGAGCAATGGATGATACCCACGTGAAGCCATTGACATCTTTTTGGCCGAATATTTGATGGTGAAGGAATATTATGGATGAAACCAATTTAAAGTCAATTGGAGATAGCATGGGGATTAATGGAAGAATAAACAATGAGGCTTGGTTAGAGCATGCGGCACAAGGGAAGTTATTTTATTCAAGCATGGACGGCAACAAAGCAAAATAGGAAGCATGAAGAAGAAACTTGGCCGAATTTTAAGTGGAATGTTTTGGAAGCATGGGATAAAATAATCAAGCACAATTCCTTTGTCTTCTTGTGAGTTGGACGGCCTGGTGGAGCATTGGTATTGAGCATAAAATAAATAATAAGACCACGAGCTATTTAAGGAGATTGTTGGAATAAAAAAATGGAAGAAAACATGTGTTGAATTGAGGAGAATATGGACGGCAACATGAATTAAAATATTCCCTTGTCTTCATTAAGTTGGACGGCCATATGGTATTAAATAGTTGAAGGAATTTTCATGGCCATACTTTCATCTTTTGCTAGAATCCATTCTTCCATGTTTTGAACGGCAAGTGGGATTAAATAATTAAAGAATTCCTTTCCCAATGGGAGCTTGATGCAAGATTTATTGAAGCTATGTGATTGCTTAGTGGAATATAAGTCTGGACGGCATGAGATAGAAAAACATGAAGGGGAATAATTATTCATTTGTTGGAGCTTTATTTTAAGAAATGAATTATTTATGATATCCCTACCTTTGTTGGACGGCACAAATGAAGAACAAGGCATGGTGACTTAAAGGAATCTTCATTTATTTAGTATTTATGTTGACATGCTAAGACATTAATTATTGAATACTTAGTGCATGCATAGGACACAATTAAGGCACATTGGCTATAAATATCTTGCTATTTTCATTTGTAAGAGGATAGAATTTTTATGAATGAAATTTTATGAACTGTTGTTCATTTGAGTGAGTTTATCTCCTCTTCGTTTTCATACAAGTTTTGTTAGACTTATCAAGTTTGCTTGTGGCGTCTTCCACTTGTTTGAACTTATCACCAAATTTCATTTGGTGTGGCGTTCATCAACCTATCTTCATCTTTCCACCTTAACGATATAAGAAATGGGGTGACACTGAAATATAGTGTTGAATCTTTCTTAAGTTAAGTTCGTATTTCCATTTCCATCATTGATTCCATTTATCCACCTTAAACATATAAAACCCGAGGTGACACTCTTTAGTGTTGAATCGCTTCTCGTTTAAGTTCTTTTATCCATCTCCATTAAATTATCCTCTTATCTATTTTATTGTTATTTTGTTCCACCAAACCGAACCATCTTCTATTTTATTCACTTAAGCTTCCGCAAACTCATTTGTATTTTCTGATTATTTTCCAAAGGCTTGTTTCCTCCTTATAGACGATTGGGCAATTCATATATATTTCGACGCACCCCGAGCCGGTTCGTATCATTTTATATGTTATGGTATTATTATAAGGCTATGTGAAAATTTTTGGTGCCTTAATCTGAGTGATAGTATGCTTAATTATGAAAAAGGACTAAATCGCATAAAATGCTAAAGTTCTATTTTATAAGGTAGAGGTACCTAATAGCTATAGAATGTAAATTGGAGGTTTTTAAAGTGCAATTAGGCCACTTATCTAGTGATGGCCGGCCATATAGGAGCTAGGGAGACAAGATTTTAATGTTGGTCAAATTCGGTGGATATTAGGTGATAAAAATGAATAAAATAATATGAATGAAGATGTTATCATCTTTTCACTATTCCTCCACCTTCACCCATCGGAAATTGAAGAGAAATAGGGGTTTTGAAGCTCAAAAATTTCAGCCAACATATTCCCTAGCAAGTAAGTGATTTTGAGGTTTTTCTTAATGGTTTTTGTATTTTTGGAGTCCCCAAAGCTTAAGCTAGTTAATGAGGGGACTAATTTGAGATGGGGTTGAAAGTCTAGGGACTTGCCATGAGAGTAGTTATGTTGTTAGCTGAGTTTTTATTGTAGAAAATGGATGTTAGGGAGGTAGGAAACAACTTTTATGAAAGGTGTTAGCATGAAAACACCTAAATAGGACTTAAATGCAAAGAATGAATTTGTGTCATAAATGCATGAAATAGTTGGAATGGTGAGTAATTGTAAGAGAAATAAATGTTCATCTAGGCTCATTTATTGATTTAATGTGTTGAAAAATGATTTATGAGCCTCTGGGCAAAATTGTAATTTTGCCATTGTGGAAGGGCAAAATGGTCATTTTTGCCTAAGTGTAGAAATTGATGCATTATGATCATAGAATGATCTGAATGAGTGAATCTTATTGTTATAGATCAAGAAGAGCGCGGAATTAACCTTGACCGGGGAAAAGGCAAGGTTACGAATTGAATCGCGAATTGAAACGTTTTGTACCGAGGTAAGTTTATATGTAAACAATGCATATTTGTGTAAACATTATGTTGCTAATTAGTGTATGGCATGATTGAGAACATGTGTGGTTCAAGTGGATTGAATGTGGTAGTCATTGAATATTTATTATTTGAATAATGAAATAGTCATATAAATGTGTAATGACGACACTTGTTGGTGGGCTAAGTGCGATACCACCTTGTTGCATAATTACGATGGGCTATGTGCGATACCATGTCTATTCATCATTTGGTGGGCTATCTGCGATACCACCCTAATAAAGGCTGTTAGTGGGCTAAGTGCGAAACCACCAAGTAAATTGACTATGAGTAATGGAATTAGAGATAGTGATATGTTGTATTATGTGACTTCGTGATGCTAAGTGCAGGGAAACCTCTTAATGAATGTATGCATTAAGTTTGTGATATAGTTGGAATGTGGGAATGGAGAAAATGAGTAAGTACGATTATGAATGTAGATTGTTTTCTTGCTTAGTATGAAATGCTATGTAATTGTTTAATACATGTTATGATGTTATATTGTTTACATGTAAACTTACTAAGCTTAAAGCTTACTTCCCCTTCTCTTTTTCCTCGTTTTACAGAGTTTAAGAGCCAAGCTGAAATACGAAGATATTCAGAAGACCGCCCACACTATCAGCTCACCTCGGTATACCTAGACTTAATGATTTTGTACATAGCATGTATAGGGGCTAGACTAGTTATGTTATTTTGTTATTTTGGCCAAAATGTACTGGCCCTTGTTAAGATAACTATTTTGTATATTGCCATGGTTGATGGCTCACCTTATCATTTATGAAATACAAAGTTATTGTAACATCCTAGAATTAGGGGTTCTGCATTTTGCGCTATTCTATGTGTTTGGCTCGATTAGCTTGTTATTTAGGTGTGTTTGGGGGTCCTAGGGAGGCTCGTGTTCGAGCCAGAACCTTGGTAAAATTTTGCTTTTTGGGCATAAAGGGAGAGAGCTAGTAGAAGCAGGCCTTAAGGATAATTATTTGTGTTTGATGACTCAAAAGTGAGCATAAGGTGGAGTGGTTGTGGCGTCACTGGTAGAGCAAAAGGGGAGGAGTTCGAATCCTATCTGTTGCATTGTGGAGCTTTAATTTTTATGCCAGGTTGGTGAAGAGGTGGCATTCGGCTGGGACTCTACCTTGGTGGTTGTTGAATGAGTCAAACAAATTGAAATGGATGGAGGAGAGGAGCTTGGGGAGTTTGAAGTGGTCAACTAATTTGAATTGGTGGATGGAGAGTAAGTTGAGGAGAAAATCATGGGATGTGGAGAGAGAGGAGGAATTTGGCCGAATGTGGGAGCTTGGAGGGGGTGAAATTCGGTTGTGGGTTGTAGGAGGAGCATTTTCGATTTTGAGGAAGAGTGAGTGCCGAAATTCTCTTAGACTCTTTTCGTGTTCCTCTCCTATTCTTTTGGTGCAAATTGGGTGCATTTCGGGTTACTTTTGCTCTTGTCAAAAACCTCTCTTCTTCTTTCTTTCATCCTTTCTCCTCATAGTGTGGTATAGCCGAACCTTTAGAGAGTGACCACTCGTGCACTCTTTTCATCTTTTCTCTCCAACATCCATCTCTTCCTCCCTCCTTTTTTTTTTCAATGTAGCCGAAACTTTACTTTTCCTTCACTGCTTTTCCATTTTTCTCTTAAGCCGAATCTCTTTTATTCATCTCCTATAATTTGTTTTCATCACCATAATCGAACCCCCTTGTTACCCTATTCTAAATCGACTTTTTTCTTGTGTGTTCATCATAGCCGAACCTTTACTTTTCTTCAATCGGAAGTAGTGCTTTGCTTATACTGTTAGCTGAATTCCAACTCCTCTCCTACTTGTTTCTATTGATAATTCTTTTCTTAATCCTCTGATTAATATTGGAGTTTCATTTCTTTGAGCCTTCATAGCCGAACTTGGATTGCTTCTATTATTTCTGCCAGTGTCGAATTACTTTGGGTTCAATTCGGCTTCTCTCTGTTCAAGGTAATGTTCTCTTCTTTTTATTATTTATTATTCTTTCCATTTCTCTTACTTCTCCTAAAGAAGCCGAACACTCATCTTCTAAATCATCAAACCGAATTTGGTTCCTCTCTTTCGTAACTGTTTACTCCATCACATTGTGACCTTGCTTGTTCTGCGATTCGTGATATACTCTCGTTATATAGGTTGAACATCCTGTAACCGAATCTGTGGTGGTGCAATTCCTCGTTTATCAAGGTAAGGAGTCATCTCTTCGGTCTCTTAGCTATCATTTCCTTTTCATTTTACTCTGCCATAACCAAACCTCTTTGTTAGACAACTACCATTTCACTGTGATACCTTACTGACGAGATTTTCTTCATGGAGGGGAGTGGTAGCCGTTCTAAGGGGGTATCGACTAAGGAGCAAAAAGGGAACAGACTCGCAGTCTCCACTCTTAAGTTCAAACGATGTGCAGTGTTAGCCGTTCGGGATTTTCCACCGGGTTGTGGAAGAAAGGCGACATCGAATCTGAATAGACAGATCATAGTTGTTCGTGATAGTGAGAGTGACGACGATTAGGAGTGTTTAGTCCTTCACGTAATCAGGTTTGTAATTCATACACCTTCATTTGTTTGTTTAGTATTAATATGAGTATTGGCTGAAAGCTGGAATAACCGCAACGGCAATTGAGATACCCTTGTGGGTAAGGTTGGAGTTACCAAGTAAATAACACTTATGACTATGCCTTTCGAATAAGTTAGCATGATTATATGTGTGTTTTGGTTATCTGATGTATATTGATTATAACACTTATGACTATACCACGGACCAACCATATGGGCGTGTTTCAAGGTCGTGTGACTCAAGTCAGTGTCGACCACAGACGTCGAACATGGGCATGTGAGATGATACACGTACGTGTCATCCACCCCACGGGCGTGTGACCCCTGTTAGCTCAAAATTTTCTAACTGTGTAAATGTTTCCGAATTATTTTCAGAACCTTTTGGGAGCGTGTATAGGGCCTATAGGCCCATTATAAGGAAGTTAAATAGGAGAATGGAAAAGTTTAAACTTGGGATAGAATTTGTTAGCCCGAGGATCTATGACCAAGTGAGTCGAGTCCGGTAATGCCTCGTGCCCAACCCCGGTGTAAGATTCGGGTAAGGGGTGTTACATTAAGTACTTGTATATATGGTTCTTTAGTATGTAAGTGATGGTTTGGAAATGGTCTTTTATGGTTTCATGTAATGGTTAATTGATTGAGGTTGGCATATTTGGAATATAACATTATTGGTATGTTTTGGAAATTAATGTTTTGATACAAATGGGGTGCCTTTGAATGGAATATTGGTTATGTGTTTTAAAATGGTTGATAGTGTATGTTGGTGTGTATTTTGAGGGTGATTGAATCCGTTGATTATGTGTTCAAATGTTTTACATGGTTAGCTATAATATAGATTTGAAATGGCTTGTTTAGGGTAAATTTTGAGTTCACACAGCCAGGGACACGGGTGTTTCACTCGATCGTGTGACGCACATGGCCTTGCAACACGATCGTGTGTCATCTGGGAATTTCTTAGTGTTTTCAAGTCAGTGAGTTACACAGCCTAGCACAAGGCCTGACACATGGACGTATGTGGCAACTTAGAGAGTTACTTTGCCTAGCACACAGCCTAGCACACGGGTGTGTGAGGCATGCCAGTGAGTTACACGGGTGAGGACACAAGCTAGGACACGGCCATGTGTCCCTTGTTCGAATGTTACACAGCTTGGGGCTATGTCACACGGCCTGGCCACATGGCTGTGTGACCTTTGCTTTTCAATTTTTGCATTTTGTTCTCAAAACTTCTAATTTGTTTCAAATTAGTCCCGAGTCACTTCTAAGCTATTTTTAGGGCATTGAAGCTCGATTTAGGGACAACATGCATGTGATTGAATGATTTATGATATATTTAATTTATTAAATGTTATAATGTTAAATGTTTTCCTATTGTACGATAATATTTAGTAACCTTAATCTGGCAACGGATATGGGTTAGGGGTGTTACATACAGGGTGTACCGAAATCAACTATGAGAGGAGGAATTGGTGGCTAGGACGTTCTTAGCGGCTATAACCAACTTATTGTTTGGAGGAGAAAACTCATTTTTGAGGATCGATTTAGAGACCTGACTTCACCGAGTCTAGGGTAAGGCTTTATAATTCTGTTTTCAAAATCCAAATTCATTTTCTAACTTAATTTTACTTCAGATTTCTTTAATTTCTTAAATCTTCTATCTTAATTATTTAATATCTAGACATTTCCAACTCCCCTAATTTATTTAATTTATTTTTAAGCAAGTGTAACAGCCCTTTTTTTAGTGGTGTCAAAAATAGTGGTTTCGGGCCACAAATCCGACGAATGAATTTGTAAACATTATTATTTGATATTTATGAGTCAAATATAGTGTTATAATAAATTTTGATTTGATAATTTATGTTATTAGATCGAATAATTAGGTTCAAGTGGTAAATCCTTAAAGTCCAATGGGTTTAGAAAATGAGGTATCAGGACCTCATTTCTATAAACCGATGCCGTAAATATTTTATTAAATATTTACAGAGTGTTATTAAGGTCATATTAAATTTTGGATAAGAAAATTTGACGTTTATATAATTAAATAATAAAAAGGGAGTAAATTATAAAAGGTGCAAAAGTTGGTTTCCATTAGTCGAATGAATCAAAAAGCTTTGAAAAGATAAACTAATGGAATTGAATGGTAATTATACCATATTTAAAGTTAGTGGATATTCATGGATAGGTTGCATGGTAAATTTCATGAATTTTAAAGGTTAAAATAGTATATAGGTAAATAGTAATTAATGTAAAAGATGACAAAATGTATCTTCAAAAATACTTCTTCTCCACCAAATTTGAAGATAGAAAACCACCATTTTTCTTGGCTTTAAGCTTTGACCAAGGCTTATTTCTTTTACATTGTAAGATTTTGAACCTTGTTTTTAGTAATTTTCATGTTTTGAGCTCGTACTAGCTTAATCAAGCTAACCCGAGGGTCAAATTGTAAAATTGTTAAAGGTTTAGGGATTTTCCACGAATGATTTTGAGGTGTTTTTTATTTTAATGAATGAATTATTAAAGTTGATAGCTAGATATAAGTATTTTGTTAAGTGATTTTTAGTGATTTTGAATGCTAGGGGTTAAATTGTTTAAATAGTAAAATTCAAGGGAGATAATGTGAATTTGTTAAAGATTTGGGATATTTTAGACCCCTAAGGAATCAGCTAACATGGGTTCACTTTCAAAATGATAAATTTGCAAGTTATAGGTGTAAAGGCTAAATTGAAAAAAGGTAAAATATTAAGGGTAATTTTGTAAATTCCCATTAATAAGGGTTATAGGTTAATTTAATTATTCTAAGTTATTGAATGGTTTAACCGAGTGAAACATTTTTATTTAGATCACAAAACGAACCAAACAGATCAAAATCGAGGAAAAGCTATGTGTTGGATTAACCGTCGACTTCGTTGTTACAATTGTATTTGTTAAGGTAAGTTCGTTTAAGGATGGATATTATTATCTTGTTCATTTTGGATGAATGTAAATAATTATTTATGTTATGTTAAAATTAATTGATAAAGATGTGATAAATTAGTATTATGGTTCAAATAGAGGAATTAGTCAAATTAAATTATATGACAGCTAATACTAATGTTGTTATCTAGTTAATGGAATTGTATATATGTGTGAGATATCTTTGGTTATTTATATAACAATGAGAATTGCAAGTATTAAATATATATGAAATTAAGAAGAGACTGTTAGTAGAAATTCTTGGATTTGAAATAATTTATCTGTGGATGTAACGAGTTCTATTGTATACAGAAATGAAGAAGTGCCCCTGTTTGCACAACTGTGCCCCTATATATACTTCTGTGTCTCTATTTGCACATTTATGCTCCTTTCGCACTTCGGTGTCTCTATTTGCACGTCTGTGCTCCTGTTCGTACTTTGGTGCCCTTTGTAACACCCTTTACCCGTATTCGATGCTGGAACCGGGTACGAGGCATTACCAGACTTAACATACTTAATCACACAAAATCGGCCACAAATTTTCATTCCAACTTAAAACTTATCATTCATAATCATATTGTCCCTATTACGAGCTTACGAGGCCCGAAACATACATATAGAGTGGTTCGGGAATGAACTGGAAGCTTACGAATACTTAGAAAATTTTTGCTCAAAATAAGGCCACACACCCGTGTGGAAAGGAACATGCCCATATGGGAAGGCCGTGTGGTTACACACGCCCATGTCCCTAGTCCGTATGGATTTTATTTTTCATTTCGAACCTAGAGAGGTTTTCACACAGCTTGGCACAAGCCCGTGTCTATGGCCCGTGTCCCTCACACGGCCACGACACGCCTGTGTCTTAGCCCGTGTGTGAAAACCTTGACATTTTGTTTATGACATCAACAGACATTTAGGTTCACACGACCTAGTCACACGCCCGTGTGCTAGCCCGTGTGATGAACTTAATTTTTTGCAAATTAGGTGCAGGGGACACACGGCTAGGCTACACGCCCATAAGGCAGACCGTGTGTCACACACGGCCTAGACACATGCCCATGTGTCTACCTGTGTGGATAAATATAAGGCTATTTACCAAGCCATTTGCCACCATGAAAAGCAACCACACTTATACCATTTTCAGCAACACATATCATAACAACAATGCACCTCTAATATCCACAATCAAGACATCCACACCTTAATTTCGTACTGCGTACATCATGCATATACTTCACACATTACTCATTCAATTGCACAAGCTTGCACTTCATGAATTTCATCATCGTTGATTAAATATAACTTAACTAGTATTGGCCAATTCCAATGGCCATTTACAAAATGAAATAAGTAACTTTAATAGCCAACACATTGGCTAACCAATATGGCATTTAACAAAATGACCAAGTTCGTATATATGCCATACCCAGAATAATCAAACTTTACTATACCCAAAAAAATAGCTTGATAGTGTGAATTGAGCTCTGACTTCCTACGATCCCTAAGCTAGCTTGGCGATATTACAAGAAAAGGGAAAAGAGAGGGGTAAGCATAAAGCTTAGTAAGCTTGCATGTAATAAATAACAACATAAAATCTTGTGAAAACATCCACACATTACATCACGAATTAACCCAAAACTCTCAAGCAACATTGCCATGGCTTACTCATGCTCACTCTTACCAACCAAATATCACATACCAGACTCTTTTCTCGTGAGTTTCGCATATGTACCTATATCATTCCATCACATAACTTTAGCCCTTTTTCCATCCTTATCATAAACTTTAATTCTTTACCCCGTTGAACCACTTGGAATATTGAAGGACTCTGGAATTGTCATACACGTAGTAAGATGCCAAAGCCATATCCCAGATATGGTCTTACATGGGATCACAAGTCGATGCCGATGCCATATCACAGATATGGTCTTTTACGGGATCTCATATCGATGTCAACGCCATATCCCAGATATGGTCTTACACGAGATCGTATGTCGATGCCATGTCCCAGACATGGTCTTACACAGAATCACTATTTGATGCCGATGCCATATCCCAGATATGGTCTTAAATGGGATCTCAATTTGGTGTCGAGGCCATATCCCAAATACGGTCTTATACGAGACCTTATTAATCTAATGTCGTGACAAGGGTATCCTTTCTATTCTTAAGGTTCACCCGAGACTTCAATATAGTAAAACTTCATCATATTTTTCATCGAGACCTTATTAACCAATTTCATAAAAAAAAGAATATAGATTTTATGTAATATCAAGTATTTAAATACATAATAACATAATGTTGATTTATTACACACCAACTTACCTCAGTACCAAAATATAGATAGTTGTTCAATTTAGTCCACCACATTGTTCTTTCCTCGGTTTAGGTCCGGACTTCGTGTTTCTTGATCTATAATGACAATTTTCACTTATTTAATTATCACATTGACTAAAACAGCCCAGGAATCATACTTTGGCAAAAATTATAATTTTTCCCCTAAACTTTCACATATTTGCAAAATGGTCACTAGGCTCGTATGATGAAATGTGTTCATTTTTCTCACACCCAAGCCTAGCTGATTCACAATCTCTCTTATAATAGCCCAAATTTTAACTATTTTACATTTTATACACATATTATTTCATCTTTGCATATAAGTCCTTTTTATCGATTTCACCAAAAATCATCTAGCAAAAGTTGTTTATCACACTTCAAACTTTCATATTCTACCACTAGACATCAAAATACATGCATGTCATCCATGGGTAAAATTTTAAACACAAACCCTAGCTCAAAATAGTGGTAGAGATAGCTAGATCGAGCTACGAGGATTTCAAAAATACAAAGAACATCAAAAATGAGGCTAGGAGGTACTTATAATCAAGCTTGAAAGCGAAACAAAACCCTAGCTATGGCTCCTTGAAAATTTCAACTATGGAGGATGAATATGGACACCAATTTTGACTTCTTTTTCCCTTTTTATTAATTTATTAACCAAATGACCAAAATGCCCTTAAGGCCCTTCCTTGAGATTTTTCCCTTCCATGTCCATTTTTGTCCATCATGAGATATAATGGTCTAATTAATAATTAAGGACCTCTAATAAATTTTATAATGCTATAATTAATAATTAAGGACCTCTAATAAATTTTATAATGCTATCACATACTTAAAGTTTCTAGAATCTCATATTTTTCAATTTTTGCAATTTAGTCCTAAAAGATAAATTGATCACTAAATCATAAATTTCCTTCATGAAATTTTCACACAGCCATGCAAACATGTCATAGACCTCATAAAAAACCATAAAACATATATTTATACTTCATATTTGTGGTCTCGCAACCACTATTCTGACTAGGCCCTAAATCAGGCTATTACACCCCTGTATACACTTCAGTGTCCCTATTTGCATGTATGGCCCCTATTTGCACTTTAGTGCCCCTCAGTATGTGCCCCTGTTCTGCATCTACAATGCCCTTAAAAATGGAGTAATGACCGAGTATGTGAACCGAGTACTAACGATTTAGACTAAATGATATGGATTGTTAAATGGAATTGGTGTAGTTACTCTAGTACTCTAGTTAAATTACTAGTTCATCAGGCTATGAAATAATTGAATTACAATCTATTGATGTTCTTATATATATTGTGGCATATTTATAGTATTGGTAAGTGAAAGATATTGTAATGAGTTTTTTAGTTACAAGTATAGTTTTTACCTTGAGTAAATGTGATTTATGGTATGGAAAAGTCCTTTGAAATGGACTTTGTTTTGATGTGTTTGGATTGGAAAGGTAACATTTGAATTATATGGATGAACAAATTATATAGTGAAATTTTTTTTATGATATGAACGGATAATTAATTTTTTATAGAGTATGATATGATCTATTATTTAAAGGAAGGGTATGGAACATATGATAAGCATAGTTAAAAGAAAATGAAGGTATACGGTAGTCATATGATAGATGAATCGTGCAATTGAAATGCTTGATATGTTATATGCCTTGACTAGGTTTGAATTACATGTGTATTGCTTCATCTACTAACCTTGTGAGGTTTGGTGTATAGAAAAAGGGAAATATGATTTATGGCTAAATTGAATTACTCATAATTGATTAGTTTATTACAACTGGTGAGTTCAACTCTTTTTATATGAGTTTACTAAGCATTAGTTTCTTATATAGTTGTTTTTTTTTAGATCATTGGTAAGCTCAAATGGTTTGAAACTCTGTTGGAGTATGATCATACTATCCATTGAATTAATTTGGTAGTTTTTAAACATAGTTATAAGTGGCATGTATTGTAACAGCCTGGTTTAGACCCTAGTCAGAACTGTGGTTTCGGGACCGCAAATCTGAGGTCATAAAAATAATTTAATATTATTTTTGATGTTTATGGCATGTGATAAAGTATCTGTGAAAGTTCTGTGTGAAAATTTTATTGTTTGTGTGCCGATTTGTGAAAAAGGACTTAATCGTGTAAAATGCAAAAGTTGTGTGCTAGAAGTTAAAAGTGCCTAATTGCTATGTCTCCTTAAATTTGAGGTCCTTGTGTTGTAAATGGGCCATTGGTTTAATGAATGGAAAAATGTGGTCATGAATTAGGGATTTTAATGACATTAATAAGGCTAATTTAGTAATGAACTAAATAAGTGTAGATTAAATAAAACAAAGGCCAATTCATGCATTCATCTTTGTTCTTACCAAAAATTTAAAGAAAAAGATAAGAAAAAGTGCTAACTAGTGTTCGGCAAGCTCAAGCTTCAATTAGATCAAGAGAAGAGAAATTTGGACCTAGATCGAGGCAAGAACAAAGAACTCGATTGATCGACTAGTATCGTTGTTTCTACGTCCGAGGTAAGTTCATGTATAATACATATTGTTTAAACAATGTTTATATGAAATGAAATGAGTGGTAACGTGATTGTGAAGCTTGATTATATGAAACATGGATTCGATTATTTGAGGCACTAAGTGTGCAAAAAATGAGATAGCTACGGTTACAAAAATGGCACTAAGTGTGTGAGATCAAAACAGCGTTGGTTGAATAATGGGCACTAAGTGTGCGATACCGAGACCATTTTGGTTTAATGTGATGGCATTAAGTGTGCAATATTATTATAGCTTTGGCTAATTGATTGTCACCAAGTGTGCAAGTATATTGAATGTTTAAATATGATCGAATGGATTAATATATCGATCATTGTGGTGGTAAATGTGATAGATAAATGCGTGATGTACAGGTATGTGCGGAACCTATGTGGTTGATGATATTGAGTATGAATGAGATGAAAGGTTATGAGAATGAACAATGAAAAGAGTTGGAATGAGTAGCATTATGAATTTGTTTATAAGCCTAAATGAATGATATGAAAGTAAGAAATAGTATGGATGAGATTGAGTAGTGATATGAGTTGAACTATGTGCTGGTTAATTTGGCATATTGCATATAAATTATTGAGTTAACTGTGTTATATTATGAACTTACTAAGCTCTAAAGCTTACTGTGTGAAGTCTTCTCTATTTTACAGTGTCATTAAAGCTAGCTTAGATCCGGGGATCATTAGCGACTCAATCACACTATCGGACATCTAATTTGGTACCTTTTGGAAATTATATTTACAGTATATAGCATGTATAGGTTAGTGAGGTTGTGGAATGTTTTTAGATGTATAAATCTTGCCATGTGATATGGCTTGATAATGGATGAGACTTTGGATTGATATTTGGTATATGTTTTGATATGTGAAAATGGTGTATGTGATGTGTATATATGTTCTTGTGTGAATGGCCATTATGGTATGCTTTTGTGAAATAGAAATGGTATGTTTCATACTTGATTTGGTAGTTGAGATGGTAAAAAAATTATATGTTATTTGATGTTGGTATTGATGCTTGTAGGAGTGATCCAAAACGGGTGGCAAGTTGGCCTTGTAAATGGCCTATAATTGCCCACACGATTGAGCACACGGGCATGTGTCTCCACCGTGTCCTTCAGTGTCCCAATTCGAAGCAAGTCAGACTTGTACATGGGCCAAACACACGGGCGTGTGACAGGCCGTGTGATTCAAGTCAGTGTTGCACACGGGCTAGACACACGAGCGTGTGACAAGTCGTGTGACCCAAGTTAGTGTTGCACACGGAGTAAGGCATGGTCTAAGGCACGGCTGTGTGAGGCACACGGCCTAGCCACATGGGCGTGTGCCCTGTTTTAAAAGAAAAATTTTCTAAGTTTTGCAAAGTTTTTGTATGAGATTGGTTTAGTCCTGAACCTTTTTTAAAGCATGTTTAAGGTCTCGTAGACCTTCTAAAGGGACTTTGTGTTATTGATTAACTATGATATGCTGATGTGTGAGAAATATTGTTTAAATGTTATGATTCGACCAATAATACCTTGTAACCCTAGTCCGGCGATGGATACGTGTTAGGGGTGTTGCATGTATAGGGTTGTGTGTTGTTTTGGTATGATTTGAATGTTATAAGGTTTTAAAAGTTGTTTTGGAGATTGGTTTGCTTTTGAATGGTGCCAAGTTCATTTTGGTTTATGTCTTTTGATGAAGGCCTGTAAATAATGTGTATTCATATGAGATAATAGTAGCTATGGATACTCTTATGTGGTTAGAATGAAGAAGGTTGTTTGAGATGTCTGTGATATGGTCATTTGGTATGCATAAGGTATGCTAAATGATGGAAATTATATTGTTGAATAGGTTCAAAATTGACTGTAATTATGGTTCCTACTGTTGGTACATTGGTTAGAACATATAGGATGATTGATTTAGTATATTATGAGCAAGTTTGGAATGATTTTTGGTTTTATGAATGCTTGTGAAAATGGTGTGTTTTAAAGGTGTAAGTTTTGGCTTGATTTTAGCTTGTTTTAGGGGTTAATTTGGAAGAACACATCCTGAGACATGGCCTGTCACACGGTCGTGTACCATACACGGTCACCCCACACTGCCATATGTGTTTTGTTATTTTTGGTGCACGTTTCACATGGTTTGAGACATGGGCTAAGACATGGCCGTGTGTCTCAAGTTAGTGAGTTACACGATCTATGACTCAAGTTGGGACACGATCGTGTGTCCCTACTTCAAAGACTCACATGGTCTTAGCTGTATCACACAGCCTGGCCACACGGTCGTGTGACCCTTATTTTCCAAATTGTCAAGTTTTTCCTAAAATTTATGTTTTGATTCATTTTGAGCTCTAATTACTTTCAAACTAATTTTAAAGCCCTGAAAACCTGAATGAAGGCTTATGTGAATATTTATTCTGTGAATTGATATATGTTTATAAATTAAATGGAATTTTTGTTTTGACTTAAGAGAAATTGTTCTGTTTGGTTTTGTAACACTCTGATCCTTAATCTAGCAACAAAGACGGGATATAGGTGTTACAGCAAGTTTGTTTGGAGTCGTGGGCACAACTATTGCCATGATTATTAGCTCAACCAAAATTCTGTTCACAACAAAAACACGGAAGTTGATCATAATATCTAATCCTTGTGGACTCGACCCTACTACTCCTTAGTACTGTTTAGAGTTATTTTATTGTAAGAATTATTTTTGGTGGTTTCGACACCCATCATTACGTCATTGAGAATTCAATTTTATTTTTGAGTGCATAAAGATGAGATTTGTTTAATTTTTAGTTTTTGAGTGTTGTGTTTTTCTTTCAGATTTGTCACAAAGTCTCGTAGCGGCAAAGGAAGTGATGACCAGAGTGACACACTGTCACGTGTAAAATGGTGTTCGATTTGTGTGCAAGTATACGCGTTGATTCAGGTAATAATGTGATGAGTGAATATCGTTCCCACGAGGATTGGATTGAGGGACAAAATTGGTTAAGCTATCTTAATAGGGTCAAGTTAATGTTATAGTAAAATAATTGAAGGAAATGCTATGGCAAAGGCTAAGGTAAATAGGCGGTGATGGGTAAATAACTGGAATTGCTATGGCAATGGAGATAATAGAAATGTAAATATGGGAACTGTTGCGTGAAAAATATTATAAATGAACAAATAATCAACTAAGAATGCTAAGGCGAAGATATTTAACCAAGGAATCAAGTATAGTGTCTATGATATTTATATGAAAGGTTGGGATTACTCAGAATCAACCTTAATGGTAATAATGCCGTGGAAAAATCTTGATTAACTTATTGTGCAAAAAAGTCCTAGAGTGGCCTGCCTCTTTTAAGGGCAAAACCTCAAGTCACTGTCCCTGCTCATATAGGGCCTTATTATAGTAACCTATGTAATTCCTTTTTTATGACGCAAGCATCATTTGAATGTTGCTCATGTTATCTAATATTAGTTAAGTAATCTATCTTTTCCCGTATTACATCAACTTAACAAGAATAATATGCCCTCAACTATTCCTAGGGATTGCACTTAAACAATTGAATGGGCAGTAAAATAATCAGATTTATACCATGGAAATTAAAAATAGTTAAGTATCATCAAAATAATCCCAACCCGATGAGATTTAATTCATCGGTTGGAAAATATAATTCCAAACCATCACCATCATTTACAACCAAATAAGTTCACAAGAGAGCACTAAGGAAATAATGGAAGGTCGGGAAAATAGCTTCCGCTGGTTTACACTACATCAGCACAATCTTGTGTTAGACAAGGGGATGACTTCTTCCACTTGAGATCTCTTACTATTCTACTTCTCTCTGGGATGCCTTTTTAGGTCCCCTTCATCGTCCTTTTATAGATTGATTTCAGCCAAACAGTTTGAATTAATCTTCTCTTCTTTTCTAGGGTGATTTATCTGGTACGAGTTTAAATTTCAAACTGAAATAGCTGCATGTGAAATATTTGACTCAGTCTTCCTGACATTGCTACGACAGTCGTGCTGGCATATAATTTGCACTTTGCCCTAGCAAAACTTCACTCATTTATTTCCTTTCTTCAAAAACCTATCCGTTTCCTACCATAAAACTTCCACAAAAACTAATTAAAAGCACCAAATAACTCAACATAGTCCAAGTCCGAATGCAATATAACAAATGCTAATTAAAATGCCATAAAATGCAACAAAATATACCTAAGTAAAAACAACTAGCTAGGTCAAAAGGCAGAAAATATAACTCTTTTCAAGAGTTATCACACCCCCAAGCCTAAGCTATTGCTTGTCCTCAAGCAAAAAATTCTTATATGTACTAATGCAAATATTTTGCCCTAGCATGAAACCCTTTCGTACTGCTAATCTATTCAAAAAACAATGTATATCTCAGTTTTCAATAATTTTCTCTATCCTAAATACTGTTCTAATGGCTAAAGTTTTTCTAGCAAAGGTAGTGTAGAAATATCTCCTAAAAACAAAAACTCGTAAATACTCATCCACTCTCTCCTTCTGTCATATAGCAAATATATTCTAACCCACTTAGTTCATTTGCCACCTAACATCAATTATTTATTATTATTCCAAATTTTTCTCTTCTTTTTTTGAATGGGTTAAAGAATTTAGCATGACACAACAGTTTTCTGCCTTAACAATCACAATGGAGTATACATCAAATTGCCGTGGCATTACATATGTCACAATTTAAACATTAAATCATTCATAAAGCTAAGGCCTTTGACTAAAACGATGGATAGAGCATACAACTACCTCCTTAGCTACAGTGGAATGTCCCTAACAATTTTTATTACACACTCATACTTAGAGCCACCTTTCTAATCAACAACACGATGGAGCAAACGAAGTGGTGCTAACCTACTTAGCGATGCTAAAGCATTGGAGCATCTACTATCCTTTATTTCAATAATATGTCGTAGCATTGTTAATAATACTAGGTTGTAGAATCCCCAAGGCATTAAAAGATACTCATTATAGTTCGAAAAAGAAAAGTGCAGAGTATAAGGCATCCTATATTTAGAAATCAATTTCCAAGCAATCTAGCCTCAACAAAACTTACCAAATCCATTTTGATAAATTCAGGCAAATCAAAAAATAATATTTATAATCATCATCAAACATCATGAATAAAAATTGTAGTTCGTATAGACAAACAATATATTGATAGCCACACTGCCATGGCAAAATACTCCTACATGCAATAATATAGATATATCCTAAATATAAAATGCAACCTAGAGGCCCAATACACCCCCAAACCTAAGGGATGTATTGCACTCAATGCATGAAAAAACACAAACATAAGTATATCCATGGATATAGACAAAAATAATATGCAATGTATTATGAAAAGAAATGAGGAAAGAAAAAACTTATTGGACTTAGATTGGACAGCCGGTGCATCATTCAATTTGTCCCACGGTCTTGCGGGCTTTGAATTTGTACCACATTTTTCGTTTCAAAGTGGTGCTCTCTCCACCTTCCTTATCAGTTTCCGTAAGATCATCGATCGATTGATCGATTAATTTGTCTTGCTCAGTCACGGAAGTCTGTGAAGACACGGGTACAGAAGTTTTACCCTTACCAGTAGCAGTGGTAGTGGTAGTGGCATCAGCAGTGGCAGTGGCAGTGGCTTGCTCATCAATCTGTCTTTCTTCTCGAAGGTCCTTAAATTTAGGTTTTCCCAGCTCACCCTCACCAGCTTTCTCCTTAAGAGTGGCTTCTTCTTTTACAGAATTACTGCTAGTAGTAGGCTAATCTGGCTCCTCCTCAAAATCATCAGCTGACAACAAAGTCGATGGAAACACAGGAAATGGTGACATGGGTGTTGAAAAATTCTTCTGAAGGGATCTTTGTAAGGCCAAGTCTCAATTTTTTTCATATGCCTAATACTGAGCCTAGCGTGCATTGAGTTGTCCCAACTCTTCAGTGAGGTGGTACTGCTGGACTTCAAAAAGAGATAGCCTTTAATCTAGTTGCGTCAAAGAATGTAAGATTTTTTTGGTCAAGAGAATCATTTGAGTTAGGAGACGTTGCTATGAGAATTTGTGTACAGGTAAATCTTGATGGTGCTGTAATGCCACGGCAAACTTAGCTCCTTTGAGTTTTACAAAAATGGCTCATGTTATCCTATCCTTGTTGGGGGTAACATCATCAGCATCACTTAATGGCACATTTGCTGTCTCACACAGGGCCGAGATAAGAGAAAGGAAGTTTAAACTACTAGCATTCTTATCTGCACACTTGTGAACTTCTTGGAATATAATTCTCCCAATATTTATCCTTCGACCTTGAATAATAGAATGTAACAACAATATTCTCTCCTTTGACACTATCGTATTTCGTATTGATGGCATCAGTCTACTTCTCAGGAAGTGATACCACACCTTCCCAACTGGCTTCAATGTAGTGTACTTAACGGTGTATCAGTCGTGGCTTGAATTAGGCTACTTTTTTCCTTCAACACACAAATCACCCAAAACTCGTGATAATCCTGCTGGTGTAATATTGTCAGAAAACTCCGAATGTTCATCTTCAACCTCCTCGAGACTGAAATGGCTAATTATTTGGTCTTCATCAAACAAAACAAATTTACCCTTTACGTAGATGAATAGAAAATCTGAGGAGTTAACATGAGCATAAAATTCTCGCACCACTTTGCCCAAAACATCTCTTGGGTGCAAACAAAACTTACTCTAGTTGTGCTTTTCGATAACTGTCACCACCAATTCATCATATCCAAAATGGGGTTCATCTTTCAACAAAAATCTTTGCTCAAAGCAAAACTATCGTTTGAGAATGTTAGATGTGTACCTCATAGTGGTGGTAGCATTGAAGAATATCTTCAGTTGAGAACCCCTAGCACGAGAAGATTCTCCCATATTTGAAGTACTCTTTGCATGGGCCATAAAGGAATTTTGGAAAGAAGTTTGGGAAGATTACCTGAATGTGAAGAGTATAATAGAGGAGTTAAAGAAGGAATTAGTGTAAAAATGAAAAATTTATGAGAGGTAAGAGACGTGAGTAGTTTGAAGAAAGAGGAATTAAAAGGGGATAATAATGATAGTTTTTTAGGGAATGTCAAATGTGAGGAGAGGGGTTATGATGTGGGGAAAAAAAAAGAAACTCAAGTTTGGGGGGAAATGAAATATCAGGGCCCTCCATTTAGGGCTTTTATTGTGTTTCCCAAGAGGTTTTTCCAACAAATCTTTTTTTTGGAGTTTTCCAACTAATCAAGTCTTAACACCTCATTACCTAGTTTATTGTGGCATCATACTCCTCTCTAATGCTGAGTGCTTACTACCAAATCCTGATCCTTTTATTTTGCTTCGATTTAAACTGTAAATAATAAAATATTAATAACAAGGAAATAATGAAAAATTTTATTATTAATTAAAGTACAAAAATTAAAAGAAAAATTGCTAAATCAAACATTACGAAGATTAATGGTTTGCTTGTCATGTTCAACAGGAGCACCCCAATAATGCTTCAGGTGTTGTTTGTTAACTTTGAATGTTGCTCTTGTTTTCCATATTTAGCCTCTTAATTGCCCAAAATGCCTTTTTCTCAAGTTCAACAGGAAAATGATATGGATTACCATGATCAAGCTTGAAAGGTGACTTCCCTAATGGTTTTTTTAAATGTTGTTCGGTATCCCCATAGAGCTTTATCCAATCCGGTAGACTAGTCTTTTCAAGAAGGATTTACTACTTTTTCCAAAATTTTCTTAATTTCTCTATTAGAGATTTCAGCTTGACCATTGGTCTGGTGATGATATGCCGTGGCAATTCTGTGTTTCACCCCATACTTGTGCAAGGCATTGGCCATCAGTATGCAATCAAAATGGAATCCCTCGTCACCAATAATTGCTCTTGGTTACCAAATCGTGTGAAAATTTTCTTATATATAAATTCCAATACCAACTTAGCATCATTAGAAGCTAGAACTACTGCTTCTACCCATTTAGAAACATAGTCTATTGCCAAAAGTATGTATAACTTGCCTGCGAGTGGTGGAAATGGACCCGTAAAGTCTATTCCCCATACATCAAATAACTCAATCTCTAGTATACTATGCAACAAGATTTCCTGTCTTCTTGAGATATTCCCTGTTCTCTAACAACGGCCAAATGACTTATAAAATTCATGAACGTCTTTAAACAGGGTTGGCCAATAGAATCTTGACTAAAGTACCTTGGCAGTTGTCTTCATTCCTCCATAATATCCTCTATGAGGAGCTGAGTTGCAATGCTCTAAAATGCTATGCATCTCCTTGTTAGGGACACACTTCTGAATTATCTGGTTGGCACAATGCTTAAATAGGAAAGGGTCATTCCAATAGTACTATTTTGCATCATGAAAAAGTTTATGTTTCTTGTGCGTATCAGGTGGCATTACACCACTCACCAAAAAGTTTACTATGTCTGCATACCAAGGTAGTGCCTTGGTAATGAGTAACTGTTCATCTGGGAAATCCTCTTTAATGCATTTTGCTCGACCATCTTCATTTCCAGATCCTATCCTTGACAAATGGTCAGCCACTTGATTTTTGGTTCCCTTCCTATCTTTGATTTCCAAATCAAACACTTGCAGCAAAAGTATCCACCTAATTAATCTCAACTTGGCATCCTTCTGGCATATCAAATATTTTATAGCCAAGTGATCTGTGTAAACCATAACTTTTTTCCCCCTAAGTAAGATCAGAATTTGTCGAACACAAAGACTACTACCAGCAATTCTTTCTCTGTGGTGGTATAATTAAGTGAGCTTCTATCATCATCCTATTGGCATGGTATATTATGTGTAATACCTTTTCCTTTCTTTTCCCCAACACTGCTCCCATAGTAAATTCATTGGCATCGTACATGAGTTCAAAGGGCAATGACCATTCTGTAGCAACTAGAATTGTATTGCTACTAGCCGCTCGTTAAGTACTTTGAAAGCCTGCAAAGATTGATCATCAAAATTAAAATTTTTATTTATTTTAAGTAGAGTACATAAGGGTTTAGAGATTTTTGAGAAGTCCTTGATAAATCTTCTATAAAAATCCTGCATGTCCTAGGAAACTTCGAATACCCTTTACATTGGTGGGAGGTGGCACTTCTTCAATCACTTCTATTTTTGCTTGGTCCACCTCAATTCCTTGTCGTGACACCTTATGTCCCAAGACAATGCCTTCACAGACCATGAAGTGGCATTTCTCCCAATTTAACACAAGATTTGTTTCTCCACAGCAGCATAATAACATCTTTAAATTCTTTAAACAATCCTCAAAATCATTCCCAAACATGGAGAAGTCGTCCATAAAAACATCAAGGAAATTCTCCACCATATCTGAAAATATAGCCATCATACAATGTTGGAAAGTTGTTGGGGCGTTACGTAACTCAAACGGCATCTGTCCAAACGTAAAAGTGCCAAATGGACAGGTGAAGGTGGTCTTCTCTTGGTCTTCTAGTGCTATGGTAATCTGGTTGTAACCGGAATAACCATCTAGAAAACAATTATAAGAACTTTTTTTCTGTGATGTCAAAAATAGTGGTTTTGGGGCCACAAATCCAACGAGTAAGTTGTAAATATTATTATCTAATATTTTCGAGTCAAATATGGTATTAAAATAAATTTTAATATTGGTAATTTATGCTATTTGAGTGAATAAATAAGTTTTAGTAGTATGACCCTAAAGTCAAGTGGTTTTTTAAAATTAGGCAATGACACCTCATTTCTATAAACAGATTCATAAATATTCAATAATACAGAGTGTTATTAAGGTTGTATTAAAGTTTCATTAAGAAATTTTGAAGTTTAATGGATTAATTTGATGAAAAGGACTAAATTGTAAAAAATGTAAAATTTGAGTTCTACTTGTTAAAAAGGTCAAATGGATATAAAACTTTAAATTAAATGGACGTAACTGGTAATCATACCATCTTTAATGTTAGTGGACAAGTATGGACATGATTTGGGTTGATTTTTAAAGTTAATGACTAAGATTAAAAAGGTAATTTCATAAATTAACGTAAATTAAAATAAGGTAAAATTTGTATCATCATCCCAAAAGGTTAACACCACTGAAATGAAGAAAGGAAAAATACATTTTTGGTGCTTGAAGATTCAGTCAAGTTATCTATGTGCATGTAAGTGATTTTTAGCCCGTTTTTATTCATTTTTATGTTTTTGAGATCGTTGCAACTAGGTTCAGCTAACCCATACCTTCGTTTTTGAAACTGTTAAAGATTTTGAAGTTTACCATTGATGAATATTTGTGATTTTAGATGTTAAATGATGAATTTGAAGTATTGGTTGTTATTTATAAGTATTTTGTTAAGTAATTTTGATGAATTTAATAATTAGGGATTAAATTGTTAAAATATTAAAAATACAAGGACTTGATGTGAATTTGTTACAAATATGGGCTATAATGGAAGTATGAACATTTGTTGGCATGATTTTTCAATAAAATTTGTTTATTTGCATGATTAGGACATAGGGACTAAATAGAATAAAAATGAAAAGTTGAGGATAATTTTGTAAAAATGTCAAAAAGGACAAAATTGCATAAAATGAATTGGTTTTTCTGTCTAAATTAAGGAATTGAATGAAATTGTTAATTTATATCGAGAACAAGTGGAAAAACCGAGGAGAAGGGAAAATTTCCAAATAGCCCATGTACTTTGACATTTCTGTAATTTAGCCAGGTAAGTTCGTGTGAACTATAATCACTTAAATTTTGATTAAATTGAATGTTTAATGTGTTGTTCCAATGTAAATGAATCAATACATATATGTTATTTTTCAATTTATCATGTCATGAAATGATGGAAATCTAACGACGTACGACGATTATCGAGCCCCTTTTGAACCTTAGGAATATATAGGATACAAATGACATGTCATTAGGGTTACCATGTTTTAGGTGCTGGTCCTGGATGTCCTATCGATGGCTGATTTGTAACACCCCCAAACTCGGCCCAAACACTACCACCGGATCTGGTATGTCACTAAGGAGATTTTATAAAACACGTCGCATTTTGGAAAACAATTTATCAGGTTTAAACATTTACACCGGAAAACTTAATAATTAAATAATTCATATAAGATGTAAATTTTATAAAATGCCTTGGTAAATAAAAAAACTGAATTTGTTACATGCCTTAACTTAATTAAAGGAAAAGTTTAAACTTCTAATAATATTAAAAGCCCAAAATAAAACCGGAATAAAAATATAACTAATGGCCCATGGCCTTATTACAAAGAAATTTAAAACCCACTAACTAAAAATATTAAAAACAAATATTCTAAGTCTTTTGCGGAATTAAGGTACTCTCTTGCATGGCGACCTTGCGCTCCTCTCCAGCCCGGTCCGACGCACTAGGTGCTACCTGAAAATGTTAAATAATAGGTTGAGTCGCGAGACTCAGTGTGCAACCCTCATACACCGTTAGATTTGGCCTTAGACCCACCGAACAAAATAACAGATTATCATGCAACAGATATGATACAAAGCCCAACCCAATCCTAGGTTTCCATCCACTACACACCACCCTTACCTGCCAGTCACACCATTGGGGATTTCTACAATCAACCCACACCGCTACACACCATCGATGGCAGTAATGCTGCAATTAGCAGCTCATCGTCAAAATTGTGACATAGGCACCAGGTCATGGCATAAGCCACTACAATAGGTCATGGCATAAGCCACTACAACTACCACTTCCCCTTTCATAAATCACCCAACCCCGTGCAAACACAGAAAATCGATGTACTCATAAATCATATCATTTTATCAGAAACATTCACTTAGAATGACAGAGATCACTAACCTGGTGATTTGCTTTTACCCTCCTCGGGTTTTCATCAGCCATGCCAATATTTCGGCACTTCACAGAATATCACAGATTTATAAACATATTTTAACAGACAATCTAAATGGTGTGGAAGTGTTACACACCTGATATCGCGTAGTACTACACTCTTAGTTAATATTCTTGCTATCCGAATCTACTACCCTCAGTCTATAACTTGGCTCAAAAACCAAAAGAACACAAAGATTAGGCCTCCCCTACATTCGGCCAAGGGTTAGTATATACCCGAATTTAGACGTTAAATTAACAGATCTCCTTACCTTGAAATCTCGAAAGTAACACGATTCGAGTGTTACTGAACTCTAACTTAGAGATCTAAGCGATTGACTCCCCTTCAAATCCCAGAATGCTGCAATTAAGAGAAAAACTTAAGATTAGTTTCCTTATAGCCATTTGGCTAGAGTCCCTAAAAAGCCAGAATTGAAATCTTATGAATCAACACCTACCTTCAGTTTCCTTCGGAATTCGGCACAAACAGATACCCCAAAAAGAATTCGGCAAACACAGGAGATGAGATCTAAGGATTTCAGCTTTGATGAAAATCCTGAAAAAGATGAACTGATGCGTTTTCGGCTTTTAGAAAATCTGAGTGAGGTGTTTCGGCTTTGGCTTAGAAAGAAAGTAAATAGGAAGCGAGGGAAGGCTTAGAGGTTTCGGCTAAAGTTTTTGAAAGAGATGAGAAAGGAATTGTCAGAGGATTCGACCCAAAAGAAAAGAAAGAAAGTTGAGAGGGAGAATGAAATGGGGATTTCGGCAGAGAAAAGAAAAAGATGATGAGAACTGACAGCAAATTTTGGCACATACTTCTGCCTATACTAAACCGATTCCTCACCCTTACTGAGTTTGATTTTCGGCCAACACTAGCTTCCACAAGATAACCCCTATCCTTTTTCCTTATTTTAATCTATTAACTCCTCAAAAATAGCCCTAATTAGCACCAACTCCTCCTCCTTTATCTGCTTATTATCCTCATAAATTAAACATTAAAAATCCCTATTTTATAACCTTGTTGCCGTACCCCTTATGGCTCCCCTTTAAGTGCCGAATTTGGCCTAATAACTTGGGCTTCAAGCAACCAAAGCTTAGCCCTATCCATCTACTAGTGACGCCACTTATAGCTCCCTTATAGCACCACTTCCCTTTGGGCCACAAGCCCATTTTGTCATTTAAAACACATATAACTACCTCTTAAAGTGCTAGAGTGTCTACGCAGATGTTTAATCAAGGTCTCAGCCCTTTCCTGAGCCCAATCTGGACCCCTAACCCTTGATTTAATATTTTTAAACCATCAACATACAACATGCACAGGCCCAATAATTCGGGATGTTACAATTCTACCCCCCTTAAAATAAATTTTGGCCTCGAAATTTACCTGATCAGAAAAGATGGGGATACTGCTACCGCATAACATCCTCTGGCTCCCATGTTGCTTCCTCTACGCCGTGGTTTCACCACAAAACCTTGACCAAAGGGACGGACTTCCTCCTCAACATCTTTACGTCTCGATCCAAGATTTGCACTGGCTCCTCCTCAAAGGACAAGTCTGGCCTTACTTCAATCTCTTCCATCGGCACAACGTGCGATGGATCAGAATGATAACGTCTTAGCATCGAGACATGGAACACGTCATGTATCTGCTCCAACTCTGAAGGCAACTCCAACCGATATGCCACTGGGCCCACACGTTCCAATACTCAATACGGCCTAATAAACCGAGGACTCAATATACCCTTCCGTCCAAACCTCATTACCTTCTTCCATAGAAAGACTTTCAAAAAGAGTTGGTCTCCCATTGCAAATTCCAACTCCTTGCGCTTAAGATCCGTGTACGATTTCTGTCGATCAGACGCTTCCTTCAACCGAGCCCGTATTAACTTAACTTTCTCCTGTGTTTTTGAAACTAGTTCTGGACCTAACACCTGACGGTCTCCCAACTCTGTCCAACAAGTAGGGTACGACATCTCCTTCCATATAACGCCTAATAAGGTGCCATCTGAATACTAGCTTGATAACTATTTTTGTATGCGAATTCTGCCAAAGGTAAATATCCTTCCCAACTACCTCTAAAATCGATGATGCAACCCCTTAGCACATCCTCCAAGATCTGAATTACCCTCTCAGATTGACCATCAGTCTGTGGGTGAAAAGCGGTACTAAAGTCTAACCTTGTTCCCATTGCTTGATGAAGGGCCTTCCAAAATCGTGACGTGAACCTAGGGTCCCTATCTGATATGATCGACACAGGTAGACCATGTAGTCTCACGACCTCAGCCACGTACAACTTAGCCAACTTTTGCAGAGAATAGTTAACTCGAACCGATATGAAGTGAGCAGACTTCGTCAGTCGATCCACAATCACCCAAATTGAATCCTTCTTAGTGGGCATAAGCGGTAACCCACTAACAAAATCCATCGTGATTCTCTCCCATTTCTATTGCAGAATCTTTACCGGCTGCAACAACCCCAAAGGCAACTGGTGTTCCGCTTTCACCTGCTGGCACGTCAAGCAATTACCCACGAGTTCTGTTACCTCTCGCTTCAGACCTGGCCACCAAAATTACTCCCGCAAATCCCGATACATCTTAACTCCTCCCGGATGCATAGCATATGGACTACTATGCGCTTCTTGTAGAATCATCTACCTTAACTTCATATCCTTTGGCATGTAGACTCTCTCTCGAAAACACAAAACTCCATCACAATTCAAGCTATAGTCCTCTACTTTACCATTCTGCACTTGTCAGATTCGAGTACTCAATACATCATCCAAAAGTTGCTTCTCTTTGATCTGACTTGTCCACATAGGTCTTATTTAAAGTTCAGCTACCAAACTGCCATCTTCATACAGACTAAGACGAGCGAACATATCCCTTAAATCTGCTATCGCCTTCCTACTCAACGCATCCGCCACCACGTTAGCCTTACCCAGGTAGTACTCAATCGAGCAGTCATAGTCTTTTAACAGCTCGATCCACCTTCTCTGTCATAGGATCAACTCCTTCTGAGTGAGGAGGTACTTCAAGCTCTTATGGTCAGTGTAAATAACTGACTTCTCCCCATACAAGTAGTGTCTCCAAATCTTAAGAGCAAACACTACTGCCACCAATTCTAGATCATGCGTAGGGTAGTTCAACTCATGCAATCTTAACTGTCGAGACGCATACGCAACCACTTTTCCATCTTGCATCAACACACACCCTAAACTTATGTGTGATGCATCATAGTAGACGATAAATTCTTTTCCCGCCTCTCGCTGAGTTAACACCGGTGCTTCTGTCAGTATTCTTTTCAATTTCTCAAAGCTCTCCTGCTGTTAGTCGGTCCACACAAATGATGGTCCCTTCCTCAGCAACTTAGTTAAAGGTGCTGCTATTAATGAGAACCCTTCAACAAACCTTCTGTAGTACCCTGCCAATCCCAAGAAACTTCAAATCTCGGCTACCGATTTCAGTGATTTCCAATCCAATACAGCTTTTATCTTCCCAGGGTCTACACTAATTCCCTCTCCAGAAACCACATGTCCTAGGAAAGTTACTTCCCTTAGCCAGAACTTACACTTACTGAACTTTGCGAACAACTACTTCTCCCTCAAAACTTGCAACACCACACGAAGATGTGCATCATGTTCCTCTTCTGACTTGGAATAAACCAAGATGTCGTCGATGAACACCACGATGAACCGATCCAGGTATGGTTGGAACACTCGGTTCATCATATCCATAAATGTTGCTGGCACGTTCGTCAACCTGAACGGCATCACCAAGAACTCATAATGATCGTACCGAGTCCGAAATGCTGTCTTATGAATGTCTCCTTCCTTAACCCTTAACTGATGATATCCCGACCTTAAGTCAATCTTAGAAAAGACTGAAGCTCCTTTGAGTTGATCGAACAGGTCATCGATCCTTGGCAGTGGGTACTTATTCTTAATCGTCAACTTGTTCAGTTGACGATAATCCACACACATATGCATGGATCCGTCCTTCTTCTTCACGAATAGGATCGGCACTCCCCATAGAGACACACTCGGTTGAATAAACCCTCGATCCAACAGTTTCTGGATCTGAGCTTTGAGCTCCACCAGCTCCTTCGGCGCCATTCTATAAGGAGTAATGGACACCGGGGTTGTACCCGGAAGTAGCTCTATTCCAAACTCCACTTCGCGATCCGGGGGTAATCCTGGCAACTCCTTCGGAAAAACGTCCGCAAAATCTTTGACTGTTCGAACGTTATTGACAGTTACCTCCTTAGCATCCAAAGCACTGATAAAAGCTAGAAATGCATCACATCCCTTCCGAATCATCTTAACAGCTTTCAATGCCGATACTACATTGGACAAATAATTCCTCCTCTCTCCTAACACAACCACCTCCTCGCCTTCTGGGGTACTCAACACCATGCGCTTAATTCCACAATCCAACTTAGCACGATGCTTAGTCAACCAATCCATTCTTAGGATAAGGTCAAACTCTCCAAACGGGAATTCCATTAAGTCTGTCGGGAGCACTACCCCTTGAGTCTCTAAAGGTACGTCCCTAAACAGTTTGTCCACTACCCTAGATTGTCCTGAAGGACTAACCACAGTCATCTTCCTAGTAGTTGTTTCAGATTCTATACTTAGGGTCTCAGATACCGAACATACAACATAAGAGTGGGTGGACCCAATGCCAATTAAGGCAAGAAAAGAGTTATCAGCAATAAGAAATATACCGGTTATAACATCCTGTGCGTCACCATCCTCTCGTCAGTAAGCTGCATAAACTAGACCTGACTACCTCGCTTCTACATTACCTGCACCTCTACCAGGTGCTCCACAACCCCGACCAAACCCATTTCCTCCTCTGACTACGCCACGACCCCTTGGTCTAGGCTGACCACCCCTCCTAGCCTGATCAGAATCTCGGCCCGTTGGCTGTACATGATCCACCTGTAGACAGTCCTTAATCATATGCTCCGTGGATCCACACCTAAAACATCCACCGGCTTTCCTTCTGCACTCCCCATAATGCGCCTTCCCACATGAAAGACATGATCGATTCTGACCCATCGGAGCACGAGTTGGTCCATCAGTTCTAGGCCTTTTCTGAAAATTTCTGGATGATCCTGATGGCCCAAAACTTCTCTTATTCTTACCCCGATCCTTATCCCTTTCTTGTCTCTCAGTCCTCTTCACCTCCTCAGCTATCTTAACCTTCTCAACCAGAACAGCAAAATCTCTCTCTCACTGCGATGCTATCAAAACCCTTAACTCATTCAGCAGTCCATCCTCGAACCGTACACAACTTTCATATTCAGTTGCCACCATTCCTCAAGCATAGCGGCTCAAGCACAGAAATTCTGCCTCATATTCAGCCACAGACTTGCACAAAAATTCCGCCTTATATTCAACCACAGACTTACTTCCCTGTACCAAATTCAGAAATGCCTTTCTGTGTGCATCCACATAGCTGCCACAACATACTTTCCCTGAAATGACTCCTTAAGAAATTCCAGTCAATACGGTCTACGGTAGTACCCTCCTTTATCGTGAGCCACCACTGATAGGCCTCGTCTCAAAGAAGAGACACGACCCCTTCCAACTTCTCCTCCACTGTGAAATCTAAGTCATCCATTATACGCTCAGTCGCTTCCAACCAATACTCAGCTGTGTTAGGGCTACGCCAGAAACGCCCCTAAACACCTCCACTCTATTAGCTCAGAGTCGTTCAGACGCAGATTTTCGAGCTCCTGAACCCGTGCCTGCCCCAGCAACTCTCTCAAGAACCCACAACATTGCCTAATATATCGCATCATCTCCGGCTACTTGGTCCCGAAATTCTCCCTCCACATCCAGTATATCCGGCATCTCATTTCCTGACCCGTTGCCAGACCCTACTGGTTCAAACACGGTCATCCTACCCCTACAACGACCATGCGGCGGACATCCTCGACCCCTTGCACTCATTCTTCCGGTTGGCGTTTATCTGATTAAAATTTTATGAATCATAAATTTTCTTCCACTGATTATCCACAAACAGTCTTATGAATACTAGTTTTAAGAGTAGTTCTTTCGAATTCGCAATTATATCTACAATTCAGTCTTAAGTTCACATCTCCTAGTTCTAGGAAGCACATACATTCAATCATCAAACATCCACATAGTAGCATTCACGAACTTACACTCATCATGTAGGGGTATCCTCGTCATTTCACAACCCAAGTGTATTTGCGTAATTTATCCTATAGGGGTATTTTCGTAATTTTCCAAAATAGGGTTCCTTGGTGATTTTGGAAAATAAGAGTATTTTGGTAATTTACAATCCGAAGGTATTTCGGTAATTTTGAAATCCAGGGGTACTTTGGTCATTTTACAAATCAGGGGTAATTTAGTAATGTTACAAATCAGGATATTTTGGGAAATTTTTATAAATCAAGGGTATTTTCAAAAATTTTACAAACCTAAGGTTTTTTTTTTTTTGAGCAGGGGTATCTTAGAGATTTTGATTTCAAAAGGAATAGTAGTAGCGTTCAGATGTTTGTGGTTTTTGGTTGTTGTCGTGTATTGTGTGTGTTTTTTTTCCTAAGGAGAGATTTCGTTGACTTTATAAATCGGGGTATATTTGCAAATCATGGGTATCTTAGTAATTATTTTCAAAATAAGAGTATTTTAGCAATTTTGTAAATATAAAGTGGCTGGTCCCTTTTGGGTTTTAATTATAGATTTCGGCCCGTCAACAAATCCTCGTGGCTAGGATGAACAGTCACTACGCACCAGGTAGGATTCCAGCGAAGAGGAGGTGAGTCACTAGGACTGCTTAAGTACCAGGCTCTTCCGAATCCAATCCTAGACATGCGCATGCCTGTTGCCACATCCTAACCTTGCGATTTGTTTACGAGTTTGTTTGGATAGATTAAGTCTTATGGAATTGAAGAGTTGTTTAACTAAGCCTAAGGTCCATCAAGTTTTAAAAATAATCTACGTCCCTTAAAGCCCCTCAAGCCCACATTCATATATAACACACAATGAGTTCATAATACTTACCTGGCGGACTTCGGCCGGAGACGTAGGTGCCATGCCGAAAAACAATCCTGTGTTATTTATAAACATGCATGCTTCAAAAACCCATCTTTTAGAAAACATTTTGAGCCCAAAACCCTAAATTTGAGTTGTGAACCGAGCTCTGATACCAATTTGTAACACCCCCAAACCCGGCCCAAACACTACCACTGGATCTGGTATGTCACTAAGGAGATTTTATAAAACACGTCGCATTTTGGAAAATAATTTATCAGGTTTAAACATTTACACCGAAAAATTTAATAATTAAATAATTCATAAAAGATGTAAAGTTTATAAAATGCCTTGGTAAATTAAAAAAAACTGAATTTGTTACATGCCTTAACTTAATTAAAGAAAAAGTTTAAACGTCTAATAATAATAGAAGCCCAAAATAAAATCGGAATAAAAATAAAACTAATGGCCCATGGCCTTATTACAAAGAAATTTAAAACCCACTAACTAAAAATATTAAAAACAAATATTCTAAGTAAAGTCTTCTGCGGAATTAAGATACTCTCTTGCATGGCCACCTTGCGCTCCTCTCCAGCCAGGTCCGACGCACTAGGTGCTACACAAAATGTTAAATAATAGGTTGAGTCGCGAGACTCGGTGTACAACCCCATGCACCATTAGATTTGGCCTTAGACCCACATAACAAAATAACAGATTATCATGCAACAGATATGATGCAAAGCCCAACCCAATCCTAGGTTTCCATCCACTACACACCACGCTTACCTGCCAGTCACACCATTGGGGATTTCTACAATCAACCCACACTGCTACACACCATCGATGGCAGTCATGCTGCAGTTAGCTGCTCATCGTCAAAATTGTGACATAGTCACTGGTCATGGCATAAGCCACTACAACGAGTCATGGCATAAGCCACTACAACGAATCACTTCCCTTTCATAAATAACTCCAACCCCGTAAACACGTAAAAATCGACATACTCATAAATCATATCATTTTATCAGAAACATTCACTTAGAATAACAGAGATCACTAACCTGGTGATTTGCTTTTACCCTCCTCAGGTTTTCATCAGCCATGCCGATATTTCAGCACTTCACAGAATATCACATATTTATAAACATATGTTAACAGGCAATCTAAATGGTGTGGAAGTGTTACACACCTGATATTGCGTAGTACTACACTCTTAGTCAATATCCTTGCTATCCGGATCTACTACCCTCAGTCTATAACTTGGCTCAAAAACCAAAAGAACACGAAGATTAGGCCTCCCCTACATTCGGCCAAGGGTTACTATATACCCGAATTTAGACGTTAAAATTAACAGATCTTCTTACCTTGAAATCCCAAAAGTAACACGATTCGAGTGTTACGAATTCTGACTTAGAGATCTAAGTGATTGACTCCCCTTCAAATCCCGGAATGCTGCAATTAAGAGAAAAACTTAAGATTAGTTTCCTTATAGCCGTTCGGCTAGAGTCCCTAAAAAGTCAGAATTGAAATCTTACGAATCAACACTTACCTTCAGTTTCCTTCAGAATTCGGCACAAGCAGATACCCCAGAGAGAATTCGGCAAACACAGGAGATGAGATCTAAGGATTTCGGCTTTGATGAAAATCCTGGAAAAGATGAACTGATGCATTTTTGGCTTTTAGAAAATCTGAGTGAGGTGTTTCAGCTTTGGCTTAGAAAGAAAGTAAACAGGAAGTGAGGGAAGGCTTAGAGGTTCCGGCTAAAGTGTTTGAAAGAGATGAGAAAGGAATTGTCAGAGGATTCGACCTAAAAGAAAAGAAAGAAAGTTGAGAAGGAGAATGAAGTGGGGATTTTGGCAGAGAAAAGAAAAAGATGATGAGAACTTGACAGCAAATTTTGGCATATACTTCTGCCTATACTAAACCGATTCCTCACCCTTACTGAGTTTGATTTTCAGCCAACACTAGCTTCCATAGAATAGCTCTATCCTTTTTCCTTATCTTAATCTATTAACTCCTCAAAAATAGCCCTAATTAGCACCAACTCCCCCTCCTTTATCTGCTTATTATCCTCATAAATTAAACATTAAAAATCCCTATTTTATAGCCTTGTTGCCATCCCCCCTATGGCTCCCCTTTAAGTGCCGAATTTGGCCCAATAACTTGGGCTTCAAGCAACCAAAGCTTAGCCATATCCATCTACTAGTTACGCCACTTATAGCTCCCTTAAAGCGCCACTTCACTTTCGGCCACAAGCCTATTTTGTCATTTAAAACACATATAACTACCTCTTAAAGTGCTAGAGTGTCTACACAGATGTTTAGTCAAGGTCTCAGCCCTTTCCTGAGCCCAATCTGGACCCCTAACCCTTGATTTAATATTTTTAAACCATCAACATACAACATACACTGGCCCAATTATTCGGGATGTTACATGATTTCTAGCATTTGTTGTGGATACTCGTCAGCTTGTGTAAGCGGCATCGTGTAGCAACATTCCGACCGTCAGCTTGTGTGAGCAGACCCATTTTTGGCTCGAGTGAGCAACAATGTAAAGATAAAGAAAAAGGAATGGTTTCAACCATATGTTTAGCACACTTTGTGTGAGCTTTCCCGCATATCAATATTATTTTAAGTGGTTTAACGGACATGTAAAGGGAAGGAACGGTAACTGTTTCAATCGACTATATTATGAAATTATGGAAATGTATGAAACGTTATTGATCAAGGTATGTATAACTAAGTTTCATTGAAAGTATGATATGTTAAGGAAAATGATGAATTCAGATGAATTAAGTTCATGTGTAATGACTTACCTATGTTGAATTCATGTGAATTATGTTTGAATATGCTAACATATGTTATTTTTTGTGCTTAGGCTTATACCAAGCTTAAGGTTGGATTATATCATGCTTAATCTTAATGTTATACATTGAAATGGTAAGTGTCCAAATGGAAATAAGCTTATGTTCATAAAAAGGTGGTATGAATCAAAAGATGTATTTTTCTTATGAAATGGTTTATCATGTGATTGATCCCAAAAGACTTTTGTATAAATGCATTAACTTGTGTATTGATAATGATGTTTAGGCTTGTGTCAAGCTTGTGTTATGGTTGATGTTTATGCTTATGTCTTGTATTATGCTAATTGATCGTGTGTCAGAGTCTTAAAAATTTATATAAAGAATGATCGAGCCTAGAAACTAACTATGACAATGATTGAGGCAAGTGCACCTATCGAACAGTATTATAGTTTAGTGGCAAGACTGGATTGTCGAACCCAAAGGAACCAAAAGTACTAATACTAACCTTCCTTTTATTATTTAGCCTAAGAATTAAAGGAATTTGTTAATTAATCTAAATTTAACTAACTACTAAGCTAAGGATGCTAAGACATAGAGAAGGAATTGGGGAAATACTTGTGGGAAAAACCAATTGATTAAGACAATATCCGAGGAAGAATCCACCTAGACTTCACTTATTATCTAACTCTGAACCAGACGATTTATTCACTTGACTTGATCCGTAGGATTCCCTAATTTATATAAATACCTCTCTCGAGGCTACTAACGTCTAACCCTAGGTTGATTAATTGAAATCTCTTTCTAATTTAAACCCCTAGAATTTCATTAACTCGATCTATGGATTCCCATATTAGGTTTGACCCTAATCCGGCAGATTTTCGTCATCCTATCTCTAGGGTTGCAATCAACTCGATCTATGGACGCCCCCTCTTAGGTCACAGTTAGGGTGTTGATACAGGCTTTCGGAATGTCTTTCTTCACCCCTAAGTATCCTAATCTGAATGGAATTAAAACAAGTCTAGGCAGCGACACGCCCGTGGCACACGCCCGTGCGAATCGAGGCCAGGCCGTGTTCAGGTCTGCTAAAGAGGCACGGCTATGTGGCTTGGGCCCAGGCCATGTCGATTTTCAGCACTCGGGTTGTAAGGCGAATATTCTGTATTGCTCATCCCTCCTCCATTCATATCGCATTGTATAACTGGTTGTACCTGCGAAGAAACACATAAACCATCAATCTTTTTTTTTAACAGTTCTACCTGGTTTGATAGCATGGTTACTGTATCGAGGTTGAAAACACTGCGGCTTTTGTTGGCCTTGTCCTCGTGACTTTCCACTGATAGTTATTCAGTGACATCTCTTCAATGAATTCGTAGGCAGCCTCAGGTGTTTTATTATTCAAGGTTTTGCCGGCGGCTGAATCAATCAATTGTCTAGTTGAGGGGTTCACACCATTGTAAAAGGTTTGGACCTGTAGCCACAAGGGTAATCCATGGTGTGGGCACCTTCTCAATAGATCTTTGTATCTCTCCCATGCATCGTAAATTGTTTCTAAATCCATCTGCACAAAAGAAGAGATATCATTCCACAACTTGGTCGTTTTAGCCGGCGAAAAATATTTTAACAAAAATTTTTCGGTCATTTGTTCCCATATAGTGATTGATCCTCGTGGAAGAGAATTCAACCACTGTTGGGCTTTATTCCTTGAAGAAAAAGGAAATAACTGAAGACAAATGGCATCATCAGAAACGCCATTTATTTTGAAAGTATCATAAAATTCTAGGAAATTCGCCAAGTGAATGTTTGGATCTTCATACTGCAAACCATCAAATTGAACAAACTGTTGTATCATCTGAATTGTGTTAGGTTTCAGTTCAAAATTATTTACAACAATAGTAGGTCTAACAATACTTGACTCAGTTCCTGTTAAATTAGGTTTAGCATAATCATGCATAGTTCGAGGAGCATGATTTTCGGCCACCTCTGGAGGTGGTGGATTATTTTCAGCCATCTCTTCGGTAGTTTTAATTTCGTTCTCTTGCTCTTCTTGTATGTACTGGAGGCTACGCCTTATCTCTCTTCAGTTTCTATGAACTGTGCTTTCAATTTCACTGCCGTAGAGTAGAGGTCCTGACAGGTTTCTTCGAGTCATAAACTAGAATACCTGCCAGAAGCAAAGAAGAAAATTTAGAAAAATAAAAATAAAATTTAATTGCAAAAATAAAATATGACTAAAGTAATAAAAATTGAGCGTTCTTAATATTTTGGTTCCCCGAAAATGGCGCCAAAAACTTGCTCGTGTGTCAGAGTCTTAAAATTTTATATAAAGAATGATTGAGCCTAGAAACTATGACAAGGATTGAGACAAGTGCACCTATCGAATAGTAGTATAGTTTAGTGGCAAGACCGGATTGTCGAACCCAAAGGAACCAAAAATACTAATACTAACGTTCTTTTTATTATTTAGCCTAAAAATTAAAGGAATTTGTTAATTAATCTAAATTTAACTAACTACTAAGCTAAGGATGCTAAGACATAAAGAAGGAATTGGGGAAATACTTGTGGGAAAAACTAATTGATTAAGACAATACCCGAGGAAGAATCCACCTAGACTTCACTTATTATCTAACTCTGAACCAGATGATTTATTCACTTGATTTGATCCGTAGGATTCCCTAATTTATATTAATACCTCTCTCGAGGCTACTAACATCTAACCCTATTTTGATTAATTGAAATCTCTTTCTAATTAAAACCCCCTAGAATTGCATTAACTCGATCTATAGATTCCCATATTAGGTTTGACCCTAATCCGGCAGATTTTCGTCATCCTATCTTTAGGGTTGCGATCAACTCCGTTTAATTATATTAGATCTACTCTTAAATAGGGAATATTCCTCCTCTGTCTAAGCACATCAATACTTGAATCAATATCCTAAAATATCAAAACAAGAATTAAGAACATATAATTAAGAACAAATCAAGTGTTTATCATATAGTTCAGAAAACAATAACAAGATCCGTCTTAGGTTTCGTCCCCCTCATATTTGAGAGGTTTAGTTCATAATAATAAAAGAATACATCTCAGAAAAAAATATAAAACAAAACATAAGAAAAACCCTAAAATCCTCTGAAGGAAATTGAAGGGAAGATCCTTGCTGTAACGACCCGAATTTGGGCCTAGTAGAATTGGGCCTATTGGGCCTTGGGCTCGGGAGCATTTAAAATTTTTGAGAACGAGAGAACGGCACTAATGCAAGTTGGACCTATTTGGTAAGTGATTTTGGAAGGTTAGGGGGGGCTTCTATGAAGTTCCGGGATCAAACTTAGGCTTTAGAAAAATTTTGGTTTTAGGTGAATAAAACCCTGGGAGTTAGTAAGTAGGATTTAAGAATAAAATGTGGAGAAAAATGACACAAAAAGGGGTTGTGGTCTAGTGGCAAATGACGCCACATAATAGACAAGGGAATGACGCCATAAGGGAGGAAGGCGTCTAAGGTTCAAGTCTTGGCGCTTGCATTTCATTTTGATTTATTTTTTTAAGTGATCTTAGACGTTGGCCATAGACTTATATTTAGTTGCGCATGTTTTAAGACAAGAGGAGTTTGTGGCCTAGTGGCTAGCAGCATGGATTATGTTACAAGGGAGCCTGAGTTCGAATCCCATCGCAAGAAAAAAGGGATATTTATTTTGCTAAGTTGGGACAGCCAGAGTTTGTGTTGGAATTAAACTCTGCTGAAGGAGGGATCCCACATCGAGAAGCTAGTAGGAGGGAAGGTAAGAAGCTGGCTTTAAATAGTGCAATCTATGAGGAGGGTAAGGATACCTGGGTTGGCGTTTGGGCATAGGAGTGTTCGGAGCACGGATCAACTCCAGATTCCTATCAGGTGTGTATTTTGCCTGCTCTAGCTGTAGAGCGGCAAATGCCGAGAAGCCGGTCACACGGTGATGGTAGCCACACGAGCGTGCGAGCGCACGTGTGGGAGCTTCGACGCGATAGTTGAGGCCCTCATAAGTGTTCTCATGAGTCTAGACTGTCTTGGGCCAAGTGGGCCCAAATGAATAAATTGTATGATTGTGTAGTAGATAGTGAACTGGTCTATATGAATCTCATATCTGTGGCTAGATTTGGGCTAAATGGGCCACACGAACGTGTGGGTCCATTTGGGCCAAGAATGGGCCCTAGGCCCATTCGCATAGTTATCTCTGTTTAGAATACCCTTGGTTTACAAATTACTGAAATACCCTTGGTTTACAAATTACCGAAATACTCCTAGTTTATGAAATTACCGAAATACCCTAATTTTTGAAATTACTAAAATACCACTGGTTAATGAAATTACCGAAATGCCCTCGATTTGCAAAATTACCAAAATACCCCTAGTTTATGAAATTACCGAAATACCCTGATTTGTAAAATTACTGAAATACCCTGGTTTATGAAATTACCAAAATGCCCTCGATTTGTAAAATTATCGAAATACCCCTAGTTTATGAAATTGCCAAAATGACCTCGGTTTGCAAAATTACCGAAATACCCCTGGGTTATGAAATTACCAAAATACCCTAGTTTACGTGTAACACCCCAAACCTGGCCCAAACACCACGATCGGATCTGGCATGTCACTAGGAAAGAATTTATAAGGTATTACAAAATTCAGAAGATTTTTAAGTCGTTTTTAAAACCCCAAGTTTTGTGGTTCAATTGAAAACCCATTATTCATTTAAGATAAAAATTAATTTGCCAAAACCCTGTGATTAGGTGACATTTGAAAACACCTGTTGTTACGTTTGATTAAGCTAGAGGTATGTTGTGGAAATCCGTTTATAAAGTCGTTAATTATATATAAAAAAAAACTTTATTTGCATTTCTGCGAATAAAACATCTTATCAATTATCTTAGATTTAAAGCGTCTAAAACTTAAAACTGAAATTTTAAACCAAATTAATAGTGGCCTTATTACAGCATAGAATCCCAAAATTTAAAGATAAACAATGTTCTAATTTAAAAGAAAGAATCGTGCATGGCCACCTCGTAGTCCTCTCCGGCCCGGTCCACTGCACTATGTATTACCTGCAAAGATGTTAAGCAAACAGAGTGAGTCAAAAGACTCAGCAATTTCCAAGCACCTTTATTGGGCTCAAGCCCACCACTTACCATTTGCGCCTCAGCCCCCATTAAATGATCACATTGGGCGAAGCCCATCCGAAATCAGATTGGGACTTAGCCCCACTGTACAGAATAGTAGAATAACATATGTAAGATGATACAGAACCCAACCCAGCCTAAATATCCATCCGCTACACACCACTCGTACCAACCAATCACACCAATAGGGATTTCTACAATCAACACTCATCACTACACACCATTGACGGCAGTCATGCTGCAGTTAGCTGCTCGTCGTCAGAAACTGTGATAGAGTCACTAGGCTGAAATGGCGTAAGCCACCAGATATAGAGTTGTGACAAAGTCACCAGGCTGAAATGGCGTAAGCCATCAGATATACTTCCCCTTCCATTCATGGCATATCCCCTCATGTAACATAAAATCATGATGTATGCATGCAACAGATTTCAACATGTATCAAATGCTCAGAGTGCGCTAATAATCATGTCAGTACAACTACATATTTATCACAGATAAAAGTCACTAACCTGATGTCCTGCTTTTACTCCCCATATGTAAAAGAACAGCTAATGCCGAAGTTTCGGCATTTAACAGAGCATAAACATACTTAAAAGTAAAAGTAAAAAGGTGTGAATATTACACACCTGCAATGGCCTTTCTGAAGGCCTAATGTCACTTCGAGCGACTCAACTACCATTTCCGGTTGTACCGGGCTATTGGGCATAAAACTCGCTTTCGGCCCTTTCGAGCCCACACACTCGTGAGGCCCACCTAGCACAAATCTAGCCACATATATGAGATTCACCTAGTCTAGTCCATTCTATACTACACAATCATACAATTTACTCATATGGGCCAAGTGGCCCATTGGGCCCACCGCAGCCCATCGCGGCCCAAGCAGCCTCAACCCACAAGAATACTAATGATGGCCTCAACTATCGCGTCAAAGCCCCACATGTGCACTCACACGCTCGTGTGGCTACTGGTGCTAAGCCGCACTCCGACCACTCCTGTGCCCAAACGCCCTCCAAGGTGTATTCACTTTCCTCATAGAATGCTCTATATATAGCTAGCTTCTCCCCTTCCTTCTTTGTATCTTTTCGATGTGGGATCCCTTCATTAGCAGAGTTTAAATCCAACTCAAACTCTTGCCATCCAGTCCGCAAAATAAATACTCCTTTGCTTGTCATGAGATTCGAACCCTTGCTCCCCTGTAGCATAATCCACGCTGCTAACCACTTGGCCACAAGCTCCTCTTTTATCTTATACCATGCGCAACTAAATATAAATCTATAGTCAAATTCTAAGGTCTATGTAAAAAGAAAACTAAAATGCAAGAGCCAAGACTTGAACCTTGGACCTCTTTCCTTCCTTGTTGCGTCATCCCCTTGCCTCTTATGTGGCGTCACTTTGCCACTACACCACACACTCCACTTGTGTCATTTTCCTCCATATTTTTTTCTTAAAGCCTAACCACTAACTCCCAGGGTTTTTTTCGCCTAAAACCAAAATTTTCCCAAAGCCAAAGTTTAAACCCGGGACTTCATAGAAGCCCTCTAACCTTCCAAAGTCACTCACCTAATAAGTCCAACTTGCACTAAAGCCATTCTCTTGTTCTCAAAAATTTTTAGACGCTACTGCTCCCAAGGCCCATTGGGCGCAATCCTACTAGGCCTAATTTCGGGATGTTACAAATCTACCCTCCTTAAAGAAATTTCGTCCTCAAAATTTCCAACTAACTAACAGTCGTACGTCCCAACCTACAACACTACGTTTACACTGCGCACTTTGATTCTAATATCCCTATCATATTTTAACTAGAATTTAGAACTCCCTACTCAACCACCTAACCATTAAAACACACAAATATCTCATACACAACCAATTGCTATATCCAAACCAAACACACAGAATAAATACCAGAAACACAGCTATAACAAAGTAAAGTATCAGGAAACTTACGGATTTGGTGCCAGAGAATCAGGTGCCATACTTCCAAAAAACATTTATTTTTTTCTAAACCATATTTCAAACCAACTTTGAAAAATATTTTTTTTGGAACCTATTCCACAACTGAGTTTTACAACCTGGCTCTAATACCATAATTGTAACACCCCAAGTCTGGCCCAAACACCATGATCGGATCTGGCATGTCACTAGGAAAGAATTTATAAGGTATTATGAAATTCAGAAGATTTTTAAGTCATTTTTAAAACCCCAAGTTTTGTGGTTCAATTGAAAATCCATTATTCATTTAAGATAAAAGTTAATTTACCCAAACCCTCTGATTAGGTGACATTTGAAAACACCTGTTGTTACGTTTGATCAAGCTAAAGGTATGTTGTGGAAATCCATTTGTAAAATCGTTAATTATATATAAAAAAAACTTTATTTGCATTTCGGTGAATAAAACATCTTATCAATTATCTTAGATTGAAAGCGTCTAAAACTTAAAACCGAAATTTTAAACCGAATTAATGGTGGCCTTATTACAGCATAGAATTCCCAAAAATTAAAGATAAATAATGTTCTAATTTAAAAGAAAGAACCGTGCATGGCCACCTCGTAGTCCTTTTCGGCCCGATCCACTGCACTATGTATTACCTGCAACGATGTTAAGCAAACAGAGTGAGTCAAAAGACTCAGTGTGCAATTTCTGAGCTAGTTCTTTCTGTAACATCCTTAAATCGGGGTCTCTACATTTTGTATGTGGTTGCATGTGATGGTATGTCTGCTGTGTTTGTTGAGATGTTTTGGGGTTTAGGCATGACCCTGGGTTAGGCCTGAGTTAGGGCTAAAAATTTTATTTTAGTGTTTGGGAAGAAGGAGCTAGGTGAGTTAGGGGTTAAGAGAATTTATTGGGAGGTAGTGACACAAGAAATCAATTGGAAAAGTGGCAAGAAGCGCCACTTAAGCATAAGGGAGATGACGCCACAAGCAGGGGAAGAAAGCTTGGGTTCGAGCTGCAGAGATCCCTTCTTTGCTATTTCTTTTTCACGCTAGAAGCAGGGAAGAGGTTGCTCAGGTGGGACTCTCTTGATGGATGAGGATTAAGCTATCAGCTTTTAAATGGATGAAGGGGAGGAAAAGGTGGAGTTTGACTCATTCAAACCGATTGGAATGAGTGGATGGGAGAGCTTTGAGGAGTTGCCCGAATCATGGACTGTGGGGGGAGGGAGTGTAGTCAGTTTGGGAAGTTAGGTAGGCCGAATCTCTATAGCAAAGGGGAGAGTGCATTTTCGGCTAGCTTAGGGGGTTCTTTCCTTTTGGTGTAGTGTCAAAACTGAAACACCAAAGTGCTTTTCCTCTCTTTTCCTTTTCGGCAATTTGGGCATTTGGCCGAACCAAATATTGCCATTCCTTTGTAAAAACTGAAACTTCAATAGCTATCTTCTTCTTCTCTTTTCGGTTCACCCTTTGTTAGCCTTCTCTTCGCCGAAATCACCTTGGGCACTTCTTCTTTTCTTATTTTTGCTCAAAGCTGAAACCAACACCACTCTTCAGTCGACTTTCTTCACTTGTTCTTTTCTCAATCTCTTTACCGAATCTATTCTCTCCTATTCCACTCTCTTATTCATCTTTCCACTTCTTCAAAAGCCGAATACTTTGCTCATAAACCCCTCTCTTCTTGCATTTTCTCTTCATCATCTCAAGTGCCGAAACTCATCTCCTCTTTGAGTCTCATAGCCGAACCTCAAACTTGGGTGTGGAAAGTTTCGTTACTTCATCTCTTTTCCCTTTTTATTTCTTGTGGTGTCTGGCCGAATCTTCTAAGTAGCCTCACCCTCTCTTTTGGTTGTCGATTCCTTTATCTTTGGATGCTAGGGCAGAATCTTTGTAAAAGCCGGAGGGATCTTTTGTGTTAAGGTACGTGTAGGTTCTCGGGTTTTCTTTGGATTATAGCTTGGATCTAGATCTTCTAGATCTTCGGGATTTGGCTGTCGACTTAAGTAAGTGCTTTAACGTTTTGGGATCTGTTTCATATTCTTTCAAAGCCAAAGGCTAATTGTTTCTATGTAATAGTGGTTGGCCGATTGCAAGGGGGGATCATCACGTAGTTCCGGGATTTGGTTGGAAACCAAATCGGCACTAAGGTAAGGAGTTATCTTCATGTGACATATCCTTCGGGATTGCTAGTTTAGCCGAGTGGGCTTTTGGTTAGTAACAAGTATTGGCCGATTGTAGGAAAAAGGAAAGCAACGTTTCTGGATTTTGCTAGTTTTGCGTAGTTTCGGGTTTCGCTTAGATCTACAAGTAGTCAAGTGTGTAACCTTACACACTTCATTAGTATTACATGTTATTGTGTTAACTGTTATAAACAAATTAGCCATTGAAATCAGTGATTTTGCCTTGTGGGCATGAGCGTGGACTCCGGGTAAGTCCCCTGCTATGTGATTTTTGATAAACATCGTCATGTTACTGTTAAATGATATGCTATGTGTTATTTGCATAATTATTTGGTATTGTGTCACGTATGATATGGACATGATGATGGGATTGACGAAAGGAGGGGGAGGATTTATTTGGACTGTCACCAGTGGTTTTGACCACACGACGGGTTGGCCGCATCTTTGATATTATTATTTGTGACTAAGTCCAGTGGTTTTGACCACCAGTGGTTTTGACTACATTGATGATATTTGTGACTACGGTCACCAGTGGTTTTGACCACATATGGATATTGTGACTCGTCCTAGTGGTTTGGTGCCACAGTGGGTTGGCCCCACATGATTGATATGGAATTGTCATCAGTGGTTTTGACCACACGATGGGTTGGCCCCATCACTTGATTTGTGACTACGGTCACCAGTGGTTTTGACCACACCGATATATATTTGTTACTTTGGTCACCAATGGTTTTGACCACCAGTGGTTTTGATCACACGGGGTAGATAAAGGAGATAGGATGGTTAGATAATGGGGTTGCATGATTTGCATGTTCTATTAATGATTTGTGTAAGTGCTATTCCATCGGGTTGGGGATTTATGTACTGAGTCTCGGTGACTCACCCCTTCCCTTATGTTTTGCAGATGAGGCATAGATCGCGGATATGGAGCCGGGGAGGACTCGAGGTGACCATGCAAACTTATTTCGGGTTTTGGCTTTAAATTATTATTTCGGTTTTATTTATTTACTTTAAATTTGGTTTTGGTTTTGTAATAAGGCCGCTAAGTATTATTTTGGGTTCTAAATTACTTGCTTTACTTTTGATGACATTATGCATGTGCTTAACAAATTGATTGCTTAAATAACCGGTAAAAAGTAATGTTTTCAAAATTATACCTCCTTCGGGTTTTCAAACCTCACTATCGGGTAACAACATTTACAATATGATTGCAAAGGCAACCTAAATGATTTCTGGGTTTAAGTTTCAAACAACTTCAAAGCGAATGGTTTTAACCTGACTATACACAACTTACTCAGAATTTAAAAGAATCACATGATATCCAAAAGCTAGTATCGACCAACGAATTTTTCAACCATAAAGTTTTCTGGGTTTACAGCAACACCAAAATGATTTCAACATCACTTTATACAAGGTTTTCTAAACACTAAAACAATAAAGAGTTTGTTTTTAATAATAAAATTTAACCGGTAACTTGATTTATTCGAATGTATTCACTCCGTAACATGCCAGATTTGGTCGTGGTGTGTTCACCGGGTTTGGGGTGTTACAATTGTGGTATCAAAGCCAGTTTCAGCAGCTCTGCTATGGGCCCGAGGCCTAAAAATGTTTTTTTAAATGGTTTATGAAAGGCTTTTACGGGAAAAAGTATAGTGGTGAAAGTATGGCACCGAGTCTCCGGCACCAATCCGCCCAGGTAAGTACTCCAAACTGTTGCTTTTGATGATGTAATTATGGTGATATTGGCATGACTAAATAGTAGTAAGAACTACTCTAAAGATTTGAACTATAGGATGGATGTACTTACAAAACAATCTCTGATTAAACTTCTCATAAAACTGTGCCTTAATAGACAGTGGAATAAAAGTCTAATGCATAAAACTTTTAATCAGCTCGTATCTTATTGGTAGACATAAGTACACGTGGACGTAGGCGTAACACTCGTGGACGAGGTAGGGGTAGGATGACGGTCTTGGAGCCGGTAGGGTTTGGTCATGGATCAGAAAATGAGGTGCCACCGCCGCCAATCCAAGAGGAGGAGGACAGCAGACTGCAGACGGTGATGACACAAAGTGTCACAGGCGATGCTGCGGGTGTTAGAGAGGGTTGCTAGTGCGCGCGTCGTCGGGCGGGTTCGAAAATCTGTGCCCGAACGACTCCAGGCTAATGGTGCCGAGGTGTTCAGAGGTATATCTAGTGTGGCTCCTAGTACGGTAGAATATTGGTTGGAGGCGACAGAACGTATTATGGATGATCTAGACTTCTCGGCTGAGGAGAAGCTTAAGAGGGTTGTATCTTTGCTGCGAGATAGTCATATCAGTGGTGGCTTACAGTTAGGGTTGGATCAATGGCGGATGATTTTACTTGTGAATTCTTTAGGGCAGCTTATCAGAGAAAATACATAAGGGCTAGGTATATTGATGCGCAGCACAAGGCGTTCCTGAATTTGGTCCAAGGTAATAAGACTGTATCAGAATATGAGGCGGAATTTCTTCGGCTGAGTCGCTATGCACGTGGTATTGTGGGCACGGAGCATGAGCGCTGTGTCAGATTTGAGGATGGGCTAAGAGACGAGCTGCGGATGGTAATTGCCCCACAGCAGGAAAGAGAGTTTGCGGTCTTAGTTGAAAAGGCCAAGGTTGCTGAGGAAGTGAAACAGTCAGTAAGACGGAATCAGGATAAGGGTTGGAACAAAAGGAATTCTGGATCATTTGGGTCTACCGGGAATCAACAGAAATGGGGTAGATTTAGTGGGCTGAGTCAAGCTGCTAAGCCTGCTGCTGCTAATACTCAGTGGCCGCCACGATGTGCTCGGTATGGGAAGTCTCACACGGGGGCATGCTGGACTGGAAATAGAGGTTGTTTTGAGTGTGGATCGATGGGGCATCAAGTGAAGGATTGTCCACAGAAGTCAGCTAGGTTGCAATCTGGGGATCAGAATCGTACTCAGGTCAGGAGGGATGGTCAGCAGCCTCAGAGGGGCTGTGTTGCAGCCAGAGGAGGTAATGGATCTTGTAGAGGTCGTGGAGCACCGGGCAGAGGCACAGCTGGTACAGAGGCGAGACAGCCTGGATTTGTCTACGCAGCGAGGCGTCAAGAGGAGGGCGACGCCCCGGACGTCATAACCGATACGTTCTTAATCTTTGGACTACCTTATAATACTTTGATAGATGTGAGATCGACGCACTCGTATGTAGCCAGTAGCATAGTGGAAACCATGAACTTAGACTCTGAGATTACTTCTAGAAAGATGACAGTGATAAGCCCTCTAGGTCACTCAGTAGAAGTAAATAAACTGTATAGGGGTGTACCCCTAGAACTCCAAGGGGTCGTGTTTTTGGCTGACTTGATGGAACTGCCATTTGGGGAGTTTGATCTGATTCTTGGGATGGATTGGCTAGTAAAGTATCAAGCCAGTTTGGATTGTGCAGCTAAGTGCATGGTGTTGAAATCAGTGGAAGGTGAGGAGGTAGTGATGATAGGTAATAGAAGAGATTACCTATCTAATGTGGTCTCGGCGCTGAAGGCAGAGAAAATGGTTAGGAAAGGTTGTGAGGCATTTGTGGTGCATGTCTGTGTTTTGGAAGCCAAGGATTCAGCTGTGGAAAGTGTCTGAACCGTGAGGGAATTTGCTGATGTATTTCCAGAGGAACTTCCGGGTGTGCCTCCGGACGTGAAGTTGAGTTCGGCATAGATCTGTGCCAGGAACCACGCCAGTGTCTATTGCTCCATATAGGATGGTGCCAAAGGAATTGGTGGAGTTAAAGGCGCAGATTCAAGAATTGTTGGACAGGGGTTTTATTCGGCCGAGTATATCTCCTTGGGGAGCACCTGTGCTCTTTGTTAAGAAGAAAGATGGTACAATGTGGATGTGTATAGACTATCGTCAGCTGAATAAGTTGACGATAAAGAACAAGTATCCGTTGCCCAGGATTGACGACTTGTTTGATCAACTTAAGGGTGCATCGGTTTTCTTTAAGATCGATCTCAGATCAGGCTATCATCAACTCAAGGTGAAAGAGGCTGATATTCATAAGACGACATTTCGTACTCGGTATGGGCATTACGAGTTTCTAGTGATGCCATTTGGGTTGACTAATGCGCCAACAACATTCATGGACATGATGAATCGGGTGTTTCAGCCGTATTTGGATCAATTTGTCGTAGTGTTCATAGACGACATCTTGGTGTACTCGAAATCAGAGGAGGAACATGACGCGCATCTTCGGGTGGTTCTGTAGGTTCTGAGGGAGAAGCAGTTGTTCGCCAAGTTTAGTAAATGCGAGTTCTGGCTTAATGAGGTAACTTTCTTGGGTCATGTAGTATCAGCTGAGGGGATTAGGGTGGATCCTCGTAAGATCGAAGCGGTGTTGGATTGGAAACCACCGAAGTCGGTTGCAGAGATTCAGAGTTTTCTGGGGTTGGTAGAATACTACAGGAGGTTCGTGGAAGGTTTCTCTTTGATTGCAGCGCCGCTACTAAGCTATTGAGAAAAGGGGTTCCGTTTGTCTGGACTGAGAAACAGCAAGAAAGCTTTGACAAGTTGAAGAAGATTTTGACTGAGGCTCCGGTTTTAATTCAGCCTGAGGCAAGCAAGGAATTCACAGTCTATTGTGATGCATCGCATACTTGCTTAGGGTGCGTGCTGATGCAAGATGGAAAAGTTGTAGCGTATGCATCTCGACAGTTGAGGCCTCATGAGGGTAACTATCCGACGCATGATTTGGAATTGGCTGCAGTAGTTTTTGCCTTAAAGATATGGAGGCATTATTTGTATGGAGAAAAGTCGATAGTTTACACGGATCAAAGAGCCTGAAGTATCTCTTGACTCAAAAAGATCTAAATTTAAGGCAGCGAAGGTAGATCGAGTTATTAAAAGACTATGACTGCTCGATTGAGTACCATCCGGGTAAGGCAAACGTGGTAGCTGATGCGTTGAGCCGTAAGGTGGTAGCGGACTTGCGAGCGATTTTTGCTTACCTTAGTCTATATGACGACGGGAGTCTGTTGGTAGAATTGCAAGTGAAGCCGAATTGGATCAATCAGGTTAAGGAAAAACAGCTGGCTGATGAGGTTTTGAGTGCTCGAAGGTTGCAAGTGCAGAATGGTGAATCTAAGGGTTACAGCTTGGGTAGTGATGGAGTAATGTGTTTTCAAGGGAAGGTATGTATGCCTAAGGACGTCGAGTTGAGACAGCGGATTCTTGAGGAAGCTCATAGTAGCCCATACGCTATGCATCCTGGAGGCAGTAAGATGTATCGTGATTTGAAGGAACAGTTTTGGTGGCCGGGTCTTAAGTAGGAGGTAACAGAGTTTGTGGGCAAGTGTTTGACATGCCAGCAAGTTAAAGCTGAGCATCAGCTACCGTCAGGGCTGTTGTAGTCGGTAAAGATCCCGCAGTGGAAATGGGAAAGGATTACGATGGATTTCGTTAGTAGGCTTCCCCTTACGCCTAGTAAGAAGGACTCAGTCTGGGTGATTATGGACCGTTTGACTAAGTCAGCTCATTTCATACCGGTAAGGGTGGATTATTCACTCCAAAAGTTAGCCAGGTTGTATGTGGCAGAGATAGTAAGGTTGCATGGGGTGCCAGTGTCAATCATTTCGGATAGGGATCCCAGGTTCACGTCGAGGTTCTGGAAAGCTTTGCATCAGGCTCTGGGTACAAGGTTGGGTTTCAGCATGGCATTTCATCCGCAGTCTGACGGACAGTCTGAAAAGGTAATCCAGATTCTAGAGGACATGTTGAGAGGTTGCGTTCTGGATTTCAGCGGTAGTTGGGAGGAGTATCTACCTTTGGCAGAGTTCGCTTCTAACAATAGTTATCAAGCGAGTATTTAGATGGCACCATATGAGGCACTATATGGAAGGAAATGTCATACTCCTACGTATTGGACAGAACTGGGTGAACGACAGATGTTGGGTCCGGAGTTGGTAGCAGAAACAGAGGATAAGGTTAAGGTAATTCAGACTCGTCTTAAGGAAGCGACAGACAGGTAGAAGTCTTACGCCGATCTTAAGCGCAGGGATATAGACTATGCAGTGGGTGATAAGGTCTTTCTAAAGGTATCGCAATGGAAGAAAGTGTTGAGATTTGGGCGGAAAGGGAAGCTAAGCCCAAGGTTTATCGGGCTGTATTCGGTGTTGAAGCGAGTGGGACCAGTAGCTTATCAGCTCGAGTTACCAGCAGAGTTAAGTTAGATTCACGATGTCTTTCATGTTTCAATGCTTAGGCGCTATCGACCAGATCCATCACATGTTGTGCCAGTTGCGGAGATAGAGGTGAGCCCTGATTTGTCTTTCGAGGAGGAGCCAGTGCAGATCTTGGATCGGGATGTCAAGGTTCTGCATAGGAAGTCAGTGCCCTTGGTGAAAGTATTATGGCGGATGGGAACCGGAGGATGTGATGCGACAGCAATACCCTCAACTCTTCTGACCAGGTAATTTCGAGGCTGAAATTATTTTTAAGGGGGTAGAACTGTAACATCCTTAAATCGGGGTCTCTGCATTTTGTATGTGGTTGCATGTGATGGTATGTCTGCTGTGTTTGTTGAGATGTTTTGGGGTTTAGGCATGACCCTGGGTTAGGCCTGAGTTAGGGCTAAAAATTTTTTTTAAGTGTTTGGGAAGAAGGAGCTAGGTGAGTTAGGGGTTAAGAGAATTTATTGGGAGGTAGTGACACAAGAAATCAATTGGAAAAGTGGCAAGGAGGCGCCACTTAAGCACAAGGGAGATGACGCCACAAGCAGGGGAAGGAGAGCTTGGGTTCGAGCTGCAGAGATCCCTTCTTTGCTATTTCTTTTTCACACTAGAAGCAGGGAAGAGGTGTGCTCAGGTGGGACTCTCTTGATGGATGAGGATTAAGCTATCAGATTTTAAATGGATGAAAGGGAGGAAAAGGTGGAGTTTGACTCATTCAAACCGATTTGAATGAGTGGATGGGAGAGCTTTGAGGAGTTGGCCGAATCATGGACCGTGGGGGGAGGAAGTGTAGTCGGTTTGGGAAGTTAGGTAGGCCGAATCTCCATAGCAAAGGGGAGAGTGCATTTTCGGCTAGCTTAGGGGGTTCTTTCCTTTTGGTATAGTGTCAAAACTAAAACACCAAAGTGCTTTTCCTCTCTTTTCCTTTTCGGCAATTGCGCATTTGGCCGAACCAAATATTGCCATTCCTTTGTAAAAGCCAAAACTTCAATAGCTATCTTCTTCTTCTCTTTTCGGTTCACCCTTTGTTAGCCTTCTCTTTGCCGAAATCACCTTGGGCACTTCTTCTTTTCTTATTTTTGCTCAAAGCTGAAACCAACACCACTCTTCAGTCGACTTTCTTCACTTGTTCTTTTCTCAATCTCTTTGCCGAATCTATTCTCTCCTATTCCACTCCCTTCTTCATCTTTCCACTTCTTGAAAAGCCAAATACTTTGCTCATAAACCCCTCTCTTCTTGCGTTTTCTCTTCATCATCTCAAGTGCCGAAACTCATCTCTTCTTTGGATCTCATAGCCGAACCTCAAACTTGGGTGTGGTAAGTTTCGTTACTTCATCTCTTTTCCCTTTTTATTTCTTGTGGTGTATGGCTGAATCTTCTAAGTAGCCTCACCCTCTCTTTTGGTTGTCGATTCCTTTATCTTTGGATGCTAGGGCCGAATCTTTGTAAAAGCCGGAGGGATCTTTTGCGTTAAGGTACGTGTAGGTTCTTGGGTTTTCTTTAGATTATGGCTTGGATCTAGATCTTCTAGATCTTCGGGATTTGGCTGTCGACTTAAGTAAGTGCTTTAACGTTTTGGGATCTGTTTCATATTCTTTCAAAGCCAAAGGCTAATTGTTTCTATGTGATAGTGGTTGGCCGATTGCAAGGGGGGATCATCACGTAGTTCTGGGAATTGGTTGGAAACCAAATCGGCACTAAGGTAAGGAGTTATCTTCATGCGACATATCCTTCGGGATTGCTAGTTTAGCCGAGTGGGCTTCTGGTTACTAACAAGTATTGGCCGATTGTAGGAAAAGGGAAAGCAACATTTCGGGATTTTGCTAGTTTTGCGTAGTTTCGGGTTTCGCTTAGATCTACAAGTAGTCAGGTGTGTAACCTTACACACTTCATTAGTATTACATGTTATTGTGTTAACTGTTATAAACCAATTAGCCATTGAAATCAGTGATTTTGCCTTGTGGGCATGAGCGTGGACTCCGGGTAAGTCCCCTGTTATGTGATTTTTGATAAACATCGTCATGTTACTGTTAAATGATATGCTATGTGTTATTTGCATAATTATTTGGTATTGTGTCACGTATGATATGGACATGATGATGGGATTGACGAAAGGAGGGGGAGGATTTATTTGGACTGTCACCAGTGGTTTTGACCACACGACGGGTTGGCCGCGTCTTTGATATTATTATTTGTGACTAAGTCCTAGTGGTTTTGACCACCAGTGGTTTTGACTACATTGATGATATTTGTGACTACGGTCACCAGTGGTTTTGACCACATATGGATATTGTGACTCGTCCTAGTGGTTTGGTGCCACAGTGGGTTGGCCCCACATGATTGATACGGGATTGTCATCAGTGGTTTTGACCACACGATGGGTTGGCCCCATCACTTGATTTGTGACTACTGTCACCAGTGGTTTTGACCACACCGATATATATTTGTGACTTCGGTCACCAGTGGTTTTGACCACCAGTGGTTTTGATCACACGGGGTAGATAAAGGAGATCGGATGGTTAGATAATTGGGTTGCATGATTTGCATGTTCTATTAATGATTTGTGTAAGTGCTATTTCATCGGGTTGGGGATTTATGTACTGCGTCTCGGTGACTCACCCCTTCCCTTATGTTTTTCAGATGAGGCATAGATCACGGATATGGAGCCGGGGAGGACTCGAGGTGGCCATGCAAACTTATTTCGGGTTTTGACTTTATATTATTTTTTCGGTTTTATTTATTTACTTTAAATTTGGTTTTGGTTTTGGTTTTGTAATAAGGCGGCTAAGTATTATTTTGGGTTCTAAATTACTTGCTTTACTTTTGATGACATTGCGCTTGTGCTTAACAAATTGATTGCTTAAATAACCGGTAAAAAGTAATGTTTTCAAAATTATACCTCCTTCGGGTTTTCAAACCTCACTATCGGGTAACAACATTTACAATATGATTGCAAATGTAACCTAAATGATTTCCGGGTTTAAGTTTCAAACAACTTCAAAGCGAATGGTTTTAACCTGACTATACACAACTTACTCGGAATTTAAAAGAATCACATGATATCCAAAAGCTAGTATCGACCAACGGATTTTTCAACCATAAAGTTTTCTGGGTTTACAGCAACACCAAAATGATTTCAACATCACTTTATACAAGGTTTTCTAAACACTAAAATGATACAGAGTTTTTTTTTAATAATAAAATTTAACCGGTAACTTGATTTATTCGAATGTATTCACTCCGTAACATGCCAGATTCAGTCGTGGTGTGTTGACTGGGTTTAGGGTGTTACACTTTCTTTCTTTCTCAGAGATAGAGCTAGTTCCGATACAAAATCCATTGTAATTGATGGGCTCGAAACTAACTATTATTTTGACAAAGGCAAGCGCACCTATCGAACAGTAGTATGGTAAGTCCGGAATATCGTATCATAAAGGACTAAAATTACTAATAATAACTATCTTTTTATTATCTAGCCTAGTAATTAAGGGGATTTATTTTTAATCTAAATTTAACTAACTAATTTAACGAACTAAATAATTATGAACGTGACAGAGAGTGAATTTGGAAAATACTTTTAGAAAACTTATATGAGAGAGGCAATACCTAAGGAAGAATCCACCTAGACTTCACTTATTACTTTTGATCCATATGATTTATTCACTTGACTTAATCCATAGAAATCCCTAATTTATGTTAATTTCTCTTTCAAGACTAAAAACAACTGACTCTAGGTTGATTAATTAAAATCTCTTTCTAATTAAAACCCCTATTGTCGCATTAATTCGATCTATGGATCCCCTTATTAGATTTGACTCTAATCCAGTAGATTTTCGTCACCCTATTTCTAGGGTTGCAATCAACTCCGCTTAATTGTGTTGATCTTCTCTTAAACAGGGACTTTTGCTCCACTGAATAAGCATATTCGACTTTGAATCAATAACCTAAATTATCAAAACAAGAATAAGAACTCACAATTAAGAATAAGAACAAGTATTTATCTTATAAATCAAATAATAATAAGATCTGTCTTAGGTTTCATCCCCTTAGGTATTTAAGGGATTTAGTTCATACTGGTAGAGGGAAACATCTTAAAATAGGGAAAACAACAAAACATAATAAAACCCAAAAACTTCTAAAGAACTTGATGGGAGATCTTCAATCTTGATGGAGATCCTTCTCCTAAACTGATCCTGACGGCTGTCTTGTAGTATCTTCTGCCTTCTACTCGACATCTACTCGATGTCCTCTTTAGGTTGCCCCCTAGGGTGTTTATATAGGCTTTTGGAACGCCTTTCTTGGCCCACAAGTAACCTTTTCCGAATAGAATTAAACTCAGGTCCGACAGGGACACGCCCATGTGACATGTCCGTGGTCGATAATCCAGGCCGTGTTTGATCCTGTTTGTCACACACGGCTGTGTGGTCCAGGCGGTGTAGGCCCATTTTGTCCTTTTTTGGCCCGTTTCTCATTCTTTTCGACTCGCTCAGCTCTCCTGAGTGTAAAACATGAAATTAAAGGATTAGGAGCATCGAATTCATTAAATCTAATGAAAATTCACCCAAAAATAAGCCAAGCATGGGGTTAAAATATGTGTAAATTATGGTTTACCAAATATCCCCAAAATTAAGCCTTTGTTTGTCCTCAAGCAAAATCCTCAACTTACAATTAAAATTAACTTCCTCAATTTATAATCCTCATTGATAATGTTTCATCATAATTCATAGATAATTCATACATTGATAATTTAACTGAAAGAGTCCGAAAGATTCAAACAATCTAAGTCATAAATTATTATAGCACGAAAACATAAGTGTTTCCCCTTACCTAAATACTTACCTCTGATTCAAAACTGATAAGAATTGACATCCTCACTAAAGATTCACTCAAATCACTCAAGGTGTTTAAGGTTCAAATTAAGCACTCAAAAGTCAAACATGAAAAGTTAATCACATAAGCTTACATGAAAATCAAATCTCCACCACTATAAAATGAGATGATATACAAATTAAAAGGTCTTTAAAGGGTTGTAATGAGGCTTGGGATAAAGGTGTGGATAAAGGCTGAATTAGACGGTTAGAATCGAGATTGAATTGACAAATTACCTAACTAGAAAACATGAACTAATACTGAATAATTATGTCGATTAAAAACTTATCACTAACAACACGAGCTTCTTCTAAGGATGTGAAATTAAACGTTTAAGCTCATAATACTAATAATGAATTGATTTTATTTTTTTTAAGAATAAGAACATACAATAATAGGTAAGTATTTAACAACTGAAATAAAGAAAGTAGTTAGGCAACTGATCAAATTAAATCTCGACATAAGGGGAGTCAAAGGAGAAGAAGTAAAAATTTGCTTTTGGGTTAATATTAATGGGTGAGTCAAGAAATGGTTTTAGGCTAGAAAGGGTTCACTAGGGGTTAAATATGAGGGTAGGCTTTTTATGGAGTAAGTGGGTTAAATCCTAGGTCCCTTTATCATCTCAGTATACCAAACCAAAAAATATGGTCTTGACATGTATAATCGAAGCAAGTTCTAGAATAACAAATCAATATTGATACACTCATAATCAATACAGTGAGCAAGAAAAATATATGCTCTACAAGGTTTAAAATCTCACCGAAATTATGGTTTTTGATGTCAACCTTATAAATTTAAAACTTCAAAGTAATATTTAAGATTAGGGGGAACAACCTAATACATTTTAATTCTTAAAATAGACTTATCATGCTTGATTCTCTAATATCTCAAAGTTTAAGCCATCAATGCATAATTATTATTAGTTAATACGAAACATATCAATGAAAATCATAAATCAACAGAAGTTTCATTCTAATATTAATATGAAAAATTTTCTTAAGAACAAGATATAATCCTTTAATTTCATGTTTTATACTTAGAAGAGCACCGGAGGATGAAAAGAATGAGAAACGGGCCAAAAAAGGAGAAAATGGGCTAAAGTATGAAATGCACACAGCCTGGGCCCATGCCACACAGTCGTGCCTCTTTAGCAGACCTGACTACGGCCTGGATTTGATTCACACGGGCATGTGCCACGGACGTGTCCCTAACGTGACCTGTTTTAATTCTATTCGGAATAGGGTACTCAGAGGCAAAGAAAGACATTCTAAAAGCCTATATAAACACCATAGAGGCCAACCTTCAAAGTGGGTTCAGGTAGGCCGAGGAGTCATGCCAGAGAGGCCAGAATTGTGGGATTTACTCAAAGAAAACCAGTTGATTCATTTCAAGAAGCCGGGATCATACTCAAGACGGAAGATCTTCCCTTCAATTTCCTTCAGGGGGTTTTAGGGTTTTTCATATGTTTTGTTTTATATTTTCTTCTGAGATGTATTCTTTTATGATTATGAACTAAACCCCTCAAATACCTGAGGGGGATATTGTAACGCCCCGAATTTGGGCCTAGTAAAATTCGGCCAATTGGCCTTGGGCATGGGAGTGTTTAAAATTTTTTAGAATAAGAGAACAGAACTAACCAAGTTGTAACGCCCCAAAAATCCTGAAACTTTAAATTTCTGTGCACTGAGGTTGGTAAGTATGAGTAGCACTTAGAATATAAATTTTAAGGTATTATCGGGGTTATTTGAAGTCTTAGAGATAGGAGTGACCATAGGGAAAAATTTATTTTTCTTGCTTTAGTGGACCCTAGTCTCAGGCATTAGGCATCTTAAGCAGATTAAAGAGAAAATAGAACACAAGATTGGCTTGTGGTCCAGTGGCAGGTGGCGTCACTTGGGGAGCTATAAGGTGGCGTGTTGTCAGCTGAGGAGGTCCAAGGTTCGAGCATTATGAGTGGTATTTTTGGAGTGTTTTATTTTGCATAGGTGGACGGCCAGAGTTGTGTTGACTATGAACTCTTGCATTGGAGTGTTTGAGTGGTAAGGGGAACTGATAATGGAGGGAAATTCGGATAAGGCTAAGGTGTTATCAGGGAGAAAAGTTAGAAGCTGAGAAGTGTAAAGAGTTGGTGCCGTTTTGGGAAGTGGAGAGTGTATTAATTCAGCTTAGGAGGGTAGATGAGTGTCGTTTTTGGGTCTTTTAGGGGATATTACGAATTTTCATTGTGGCTTTCGGCATTTGGAGAGTTTTGGCAAATAGGTCAGTCTTTCTTTTCTTTATCGAATTCCTTTGAAAGGTTCCTTGGGTTTCCATTACTTTTCTTTTCTCCCCCTCATTCTGTTTCTCCCATTGCCAAATTCTTCCATTGCCGAAAAACCATCATTCTTTTTTTACCGAAATCCCTATTGGTGTTGCGTTCTTCTTCTTTCTCTGAAAGCCGAGTACTCCCTTTTAATCGAATATCCCTATCTTTTTGCTAATTCCTTGTTATTTTTCCTCCATCACAAATCAGTTGTTGTTATCCACTCTTAATCAAGTTTAAAAAAGCCAGATCTCGTTCAGTAGCTATCTAGGCTGCAGGATTGAAAGGGGATTTGGTAAGTATTCGGTTAACCTCTCTTGTACGTTTTACTAAAAGTCGAGAGGCTATCTAATTATCCTGTCATTAAACTCTGTGATAACAAGGATAAGGTTCAGAGATCACAAACGTGGTAGGTAAGGATCGTTAGCAAGAGGTAAGTGCACTCGTCTCTGTTGTGGTTTAGTAGATGGTCGAATGTAATATGGCTTATAGGGGTGACTTATGAGGAATATGGGTCACTTGATTTTGACAATATATGTTTGGGTGCAGATCTAGAGGATAATCGCAAATAGTAGCAAAGGAAGGGCTACTAGAACGTGTGGCATACGGTAAGGTTACGGTGAGGTTTCGTTTTCTAATAAAATGTGTATTAAGCCATGATTAATTGTTAAGTGATGTCGATTGTAAGTTGGTGATTAAGGGGTTTGCAACACACGTGGTTCCCAAGTGTCTACAAACACTATGCACACACGAAATCGACAATGCCGAAAAGCTAAAAAGTCGAAAGTGGCGAAATGGGCCCAGTGGGCCCTGAGGCTGAGTTTGATGAAATGGATTAATTTGATTATATGAATTGGGTTAGGCATGCATGTTACATGATCTAGATTTGTTTTGGGCCTAATGGGTCATATAACTGAGATTTGGGCCTAGTGGCCATAAAAATGTGATGTGGCCATAATGGGTTATATGAACGTGAAATGGGTTGATGGGCTTTATGGGGACATAGACTAGTATGCTAGTGTTTTATGGACTTTAGGCTTAGTACTGAACAACTCTTAAATCGCATAAGACTTTCTAATAATTAAACATATCCGTGGACAAGTCGCTAGGTTAAAGTGTGGCAACGGGCATGTGCATGTCTAGGATTGGATCTAGGGAGAACTTGGTACTTAAGCGGCCTAGCGGCCCACCTCCTCTTCTCTGGAATCCTACCTGGTGCATAGTGTCCGTTCACTTTAGCTGCAAGGAAATTTTAATGGGCCAAAGTTCATAACTAAAACCCGAAAGGGACCAAATACCCCTGATTTGAAAACTACAAAAATATCCTTAGATTTGTAAAATTACTAAAATACCCCTGATTTTGAAATTACCAAAATATCCTTAGATTTGTAAAATTACTAAAATACCCTTGATTTGGAAATTTTTGTGCATTGACGTTGGTAAGTATAAGTAGCACTTAGAATATAAATTTTAAGGTATTATCAGGATTATTTGAAGTCTTAGAGATAGGGGTGACCATGGGGAAAATTTTATTTTTCTTGCTTTAGTGGACCCTAATCTCAGGCATTAGGCCTCTTAAGTAGATTAACAAGAAAATAGGACACAAGATGGGCTTGTGGTCTAGTGGCAAGTGGCGTCACTTGGGGAGCTATAAGGTAGCGTGTTGTCAGCTGAGGAGGTCCAAGGTTCGAGCATTAGGAGTTGTATTTTTGGAGTGTTTTATTTTGCATAGGTGGACGGCCAGGGTTGTGTTGAATATGAACTCTTGCATTGGAATGTTTGAGTGGTAAGGGGAATTGATAATGGAGGGAAATTTGGATAAGGCTAAGGTGTTATCAGGGAGAAAAGTTAGGAGCTGTGAAGTGTGAGGAGTTGATGTTGTTTTGGGAAGTGGAGAGTGTATAAATTCAACTTAGGAGGGTAGATGAGTGTCGTTTTTGGGTCTTTTATGGGGTATTACGAATTTTCATTGTGGCTTTCGGCATTTGGAGAGTTTTGCAAATAGGTCGGTCTTTCTTTTCTTTACCAAATTCCTTTGAAAGGTTCCTTGGGTTTCCATTACCTTTCTTTTCTCCCCTTCATTCTGTTTCTCCCATTGTCGAATTCTTCCATTTCCAAAAAACCATCATTCTTTTTTTGCCGAAATCCCTATTGGTGTTGCGCTCTTCTTCTTTCTCTGAAAGCCGAGTACTCCCTTATAATCGAATAGCCCTATCTTTTTACCGATTCCTTGTTATTTTTCCTCCATCACAAATCGGTTGTTGTTATCTACTCTTAATCAAGTTCTAAAAGCCAGATCTCGTTTAGTAGCTACTAGGCCGCAGGATCAAAAGGGGATTTGGTAATCATTCAGTTAACCTCTCTTGTACGTTTACTAAAAGCTGAGAGGCTATCTAACTGTCCTGTCGTTAAACTCTGTGATAACAAGAATAAGGTTCAGAGATCACAAACTTGGTAGGTAAGGATCGTTAGCAAGAGGTAAGTGCACTCGTCTCGGTTGCGGTTTAGTAGATGGCCGAATGTAATATGGCTTATAGGGGTGACTTATGAGGAATATGGGTCACTTGATTTTGACGATATATGTTTGGGTGCAGATCTAGAGTATAATCAAGGGCTACTAGAACGTGTAGCACACGGTAAGGTTACGGTGAGGTTTCAGTTTCTAATAAAGTGTGTATTAAGCCATGATTAATCATTAAGTGATGTCGTTTGTAGGTTGGTGATTAAGGGGTTTGCAACACGCGTGGTTACCAGATGTGTACAAACACTACGCACACACGAAATTGGCAATGCAGAAAAGCCGAAAAGCCGAAAGTGGCAAAATGGGCCCAATAGGCCCTAAGGCTGAGTTTGATGAAATGTATTAATTTGATTATATGAATTGGGTTAGGCGTGCATGTTACATGATCTGGATTTTTTTTGGGCCTAATGGGTCATATGACTAAGATTTGGGCCTAGTGGGCTATAAAAATGTGATGTGGCCATAATAGTTATATGAACGTGAAATGGGTTGATGGGCATTATGGGGACGTAGACTAGTATGCTAGGGTTTTATGGACTTTAGGCTTAGTGCTGAACAACTCTTAAACCGCATAAGACTTTTAAATAATTAAACATATCCGAGGAAAAGTCGCTAGGTTAAAGTGTGGAAACAGGCATGTGCATGTCTAGGATTGGATCTAGGTAGAGCTTGGTACTTAAGCGGCCCTAGCGGCCCACCTCCTCTTCTCTGGAATCCTACCTGGTGCATAGTGTCCGTTCACTTTAGCCGCAAGGGCTTGTTAATGGGCCAAAGTTCATAACTAAAACCTGAGAGGGACCAAATACACCTGATTTGGAAATTACCAAAACATCCTTAGATTTGTAAAATTACTAAAATACCCCTGAACTGGAAATTATCGAAATATCCTTGGATTTGTAAAATTACTAAAATACCCTTGATTTGAAAATTACCAAAATACCCTTAGATTTGTAAAATTACTAAAATGCCCCTGATTTATACAATTACTAGAATACCCCTGATTTGTAAAATTACCAAAACAACCCTGATTTACAAAATTACCAAAACATCCCTGATTTACAACAACTCCAAAGTACCTATGTTTTTCTACATTACCTGAATACCCCTATAGAGTAGATTTACGAAAATACCCTTGGGTTGTGAAATGACAAAAATACCCCAATGTGATGAATATGAGTTTTGTGGATGTTACTTATGTGCATGTTGCAATCATACGATATTTTGTTTAGGATGCATATGGGTGGGAATTATGGTACGGAGGAAGATTTGAGGATCGCATAGTCGCTTGACGACCATGGATCCACCGATGGCTTTAAGCCCATTATATGATTAGCAGCTTGGCTGCAATGTTGACTAGTGTCATTGTGAGTGATACCTTTGGTGTGTAGAGGATGGGTGGGTCGATTTAGAAATCCCCACAGGTGTGTAGGGTTCGAAGGGAAACAGTGTGTAGCGGATGGATTTTTGGGGAGGGTTTTGCATTACCTTGTTTTGCGTATGATATAATATGATATGATATGATATGAGGTCATTGTGGGCTAAGGCCAAGACCACCGATTTTGATAGGGCTTTGTCCCAATGTGAATATTTGTATGTTGATTTGATTGCCAAGGGTTGTACACACTGAGTTTCGAAACTCACACCCTTTATTTAATGTTTCAGATGATCCTCAGTAAATGGATCGACGTGGAAGGGGACTCGGAGATGGCCACACTACAAGATGTTTAAACTTTTATTTACTTGTTTCAAAAGACATAGTTTTAATTACTTATTTTCATTGGATGTAACAAGGCCTTGTATTCCAATTTGCCTTAGGTTTTGGGATGTTGTTTTCAATTGTTTACTTAAATTTTAAACCAATGTAAATTTCGTATGTTTAAACTTGGTTTCTGAAATAATTAAAATAATAAAATGGGCTTTTATCATTACTTAACAAGACTCAAGGAAGAAAGGGCTTTTGGGCCTTAAATTGTTAATTAGCAAAATCTTTTGAATTATGCCTTTGATGTGACACGTCAGATTCGGGCCGAACTTCTAGGCTGGGTTTGGGTGTTACATCTAGTGGTAACAGAGCCCGATTGCAAAGCTCGGGCTGTGAAATGGGCCTTAGATTTTGGGTTTTAAATAGTTTTTGCAGGATTCTTGAAGTGTGGTTCACCGAGCCCTCGACGTCAAGCCAAGTTTTCTGTACTACATTTGTTTAAATTACTGAACTTTATAGATAATGGGCTACTTCAAATAGGCTTTTAGAGACTAAAGCCCGTAGGAAACTTAAGCCTGTAGTGGATTCTCGACCGGGTAATAACTAAAACAAATGTTACTCGCATAAGACATGTGCCCTAAACAAGTGGAACTATGTACTAAGTACATAAAATTATTTTTAATTGAGAAATACACAACGATGAGCGCTAGAAAAGGTGCAAGTGGCCGCGGTAGAGGCCGTGGAAGTGTTATGGCTGGGTCGTCGGCGTCGGGCCATATGCCCAACATTAGAGTAGGGGAGGCTCCGGCCTCACCAGTAGCTGAAACAGGATGATATGAACGGGCTTTCGCTACAAAAGATGCAGTATCATAGGCCATGTTGAGGATTTTAGAAAGGATTTTAGAAATTGTAACCTATCTGCTATAATAGGTGGGTGTTTTGGATGTATGTTAGAGACGTTGGAATCAGAGTGTGCAGCGGTAGCGTAGTGGGGTAGTTATTACACGACTACCCTATTAGTTGGAAATTTCAAGGACGAAATTTCTTTAAAGGGGTTGATTTGTAATGCCTCAAATTTGGGCCTAGTAGAATTGGGCCTATTGGGCCTTGGGCATGAGAGCGCTTACAATTTTTGAGAACAAGAGAACGGCACTAACCAAGTTGTAACGCCCCAAAAATCCTGAAACTTTAAATTTCTTTGCACTGAGGTTGGTAAGTATGAGTAGCACTTAGAATATAAATTTCAAGCTATTATCGGGATTATTTGAGGTCTTAAAAATAGGTGTAGCCATAGGGAAAAATTTATTTTTATTGCTTTAGTGGACTCTAGTCTCAGGCATTAGGCCTCTTAAGCAGATTAACGAGAAAATAGGACACAAGATGGGCTTGTGGTCCAGTGGCAAGTGGCGTCACTTTGGGGAGCTATAAGGTGGCGTGTTGTCAGCTGAGGAGGTCCATGGTTCGAGCATTAGGAGTGGTATTTTTGGAGTGTTTTATTTTGCATAGGTGGACGGCTAGAGTTGTGTTGAATATGAACTCTTGTGTTAGATTGTTTGAGTGGTAAGGGGAACTGATAATGGAGGGAAATTCGGATAAGGCTAAGGTGTTATCAGGGAGAAAAGTTAGGAGCTGAGAAGTGTGAAGAGTTGGTGCCGTTTTAGGAAGTGGAGAGTTCAGCTTAGGAGAGTAGATGAGTGTCGTTTTTGGGTCTTTTAGGGGGTATTACGAATTTTCATTGTAGCTTTCGGCATTTGGAGAGTTTTGTAAATAGTCAGTCTTTCTTTTCTTTACCGAATTCCTTTAAAAGGTTCCTTGGGCTTCTATTACTTTTCTTTTCTCCCCCTCATTCTGTTTCTCCCATTGGCGAATGCTTCCATTGCCAAAAAACCATCATTCTTTTTTTGCCGAAATCCCTATAAGTGTTGCGTTCTTCTTCTTTCTCTGAACGCCGAGTACTCCCTTATAATCGAATAGCCCTATATTTTTGCCAATTCCTTGTTAGTTTTCCTCCATCACAAATCGGTTGTTGTTATCTACTCTTAATCAAGTTCAAAAAAACCGGATCTCGTTCAGTAGCTATCTAGGCCGCAAGACTGAAAGGGGATTTGGTAAGTATTCGGTTAACCTCTCTTGTACGTTTTACTAAAAGCCAAAAGGCTATCTAATTGTCCTGTCATTAAACTCTGTTATAACAAGGATAAGGTTCAGAGATCACAAACGTGGTAGGTAAGGATCGTTAGCAAGAGGTAAGTGCACTCGTCTCGGTTGTGGTTTAGTAGATGGCCGAATGTAATATGGCTTATAGGGGTGACTTACGAGGAATATGGGTCACTTGATTTTGACGATATATGTTTGGGTGCAGATCTAGAGGATAATTGCAAATAGTAGCAAAGGAAGGGCTACTAAGGTTATAGTGAAGTTTCGGTTTCTGATAAAGTGTGTATTAAGCCATGATTAATTGTTAAGTGATGTCGATTATAGGATGGTGATTAAGGGGTTTGCAACACGCATGGTTACTAGGTGTGTACAAACACTATGCACACACGAAATCGGCAATGTCGAAAAGTCGAAAAGCCAAAAGTGGCTAAATGGGTCCGGTAGGCCCTAAGGCTAAGTTTGATTAAATAGATTAATTTGATTATATGAATTGGGTTAGGCATGCATGTTACATGATCTGGATTTTTTTTGGGCCTAATGGATCATATGACTGAGATTTGGGCCTAGTGGGCCATAAAAATGTGATGTGGCCATAATGGGTTATATGAACGTGAAATGGGTTGATGGGCTTTATGGGGACGTAGACTAGTATGCTAGGGTTTTATGGACTTTAGGCTTAGTACTGAACAACTCTTAAACCGCATAAGACTTTCTAATTATTAAACATATCCGTGGACAAGTCGCTAGGTTAAAGCGTGGTAACGGGCATGTGCATGTCTGGGATTGGATCTAGGGAGAGCTTGGTACTTAAGCGGCCTTAGCGGCCCAGCTCCTCTTCTCTGGAATCCTACCTGGTGCATAGTGCCTGTTCACTTTAGCCGCAAGGACTTGTTAATGGGCCAAAGTTTATAACAACAACCCGAGAGGGACCAAATAACCCTGATTTAGAAATTACCAAAATATCCTTACTAAAATACCCCTGATTTGAAAATATTGAAATATCCTTAGATTTGTAAAATTACTAAAATACCCATGATTTGTAAAATTACCAAAATACCCCTAATTTGCAGAATTACCAAAACATCCCTGATTTACAACATCTCCAAAATACCTATATTTTTCAACATTACCTGAATACCCCTATAGAGTAAATTTACAGAAATACCATTGGGTTGTGAAATGACGAAAATACCCCTTATGTGATGAATATGAGTTTTGTGGATGTTACTCATGTGCATGTTGCAATCATACGATATTTTGTTTAGGATGCATATGGGTGGGAATTATGGTACGGAGGAAGATTTGAGGATCGCATAGTCGCTTGATGACCATGGATCCACCGGTGGCTTTAAGCCCATTATATGATTAGTAGCTTCGCTGCAATGTTGACTAGTGCTGCTGTGAGTGCTACCTTTGGTGTGTAGAGGATGGGTGGGTCGATTTAGAAATCCTCATAGGTGTGTAGGGTTGGAAGGGAAACAGTGTCTAGCGAATGGATTTTTGGGGAGGCTTTTGAATTACCTTGTTTTGCATATGATATAATATGATATGATATGATATAGGGTCATTGTAGGCTAAGGCCAAGACCACAGATTTTGATAAGGCGTAGGTCAAATGTGAATATTTGTATGCTGATTTGATTGCCAAGGGTTGTACACACTGAGTTTCGAAAGTCACACCCTTTATTTAATGTTTCAGATGATCCTCAGTAAATGGCTCGACGTGGGAGAGGACTCAGAGATAGCCACACTACAAGATGTTTCAAATTTTATTTACTTGTTTCCAAAGACATAGTTTTAACTACTTATTTTCGTTGGATGTAATAAGGCCTTGTACTCTGAATTGACTTTAGGTTTTGGGATGTTGTTTTCAACCATTTACTTAAATTTTAAACCTAAGTAAATTTCATATGTTTAAACTTGGTTTCTGAAATACTTAAAATAATAAAATGGGCTTTTATCATTACTTAACAAGACTCAAGGAAGAAAAGGCTTTTGGGCCTTAAGTTGTTAATTAGCAAAATCGTTTGAATTATTCCTTTGATGTGACACGCCAGGTTCGGGCCTAACTTCTTGGCTGGGTTTGGGGTGTTATAGATAAAACCTAAGACGGATCTTGTTATTATTTTATGAACTATATGATAAATACTTGATTTGTTCTTAATTATGTGTTCTTAATTCTTGTCTTGATATTTCAAGATATTGATTCAAGTATTGATATGCTTAGGCAGTGGAGGAATATTCCCTGTTTAAGAGTAGATCTAGCATAAATAAGCAGAGTTGATCGCAGCCCTAGAGATAGGATGACGAAAATCTGTCGGATTAGGGTCAAACTTAATATGGGAGTCCATAGATCGATTTAATGCAATTCTAGGGGTTTTAATTAGAAAGGGATTTCAATTAATCAACCTAGGATTAGAAGTTAGTAGCCTCGAGAGAGGTATTAATACAAATTAGGGAATCCTACGGATCAAGTCAAGTGAATAAATCGTCTGGTTCAGAGTTAATTAACAAGTGAAGTCTAGGTGGATTCTTACTTGGGTATTGTCTTAATCAATTGGTTTTTCCCACAAGCATTTCCCCAATTCATTCTCTATGACTTAGCATATTTTCCTTAGTAATTAGTTAACTAAATATTAATCACTTTTATTTTAGGCTAGATAATAAAAAGAAAGCTAGTATTAGTACTTTTGGTTCCCTTGGGTTCGACAATCTGGTCTTGCCTCAATCGTGGTGATAGTTAGTTTCTAGGCTCGATCATTCATTATACAAATTTTAAGACTTTCCCACCACCCTCAAGTTTTTGGCGCCGTTGCCAGGGAACTAAAATATTAAGAACGCTCAATTTTTATTACTTTAGTCATATTTTATTTTTGCAATTAAATTTTATTTTTACTTTTCTAAATTTTCTTCTTTGCTTCTGGCAGGTATTCTAGTTTATGACTAAAAGAAACCCGTCAGGACCTCTACTTTATGATAGTGAAATTAAAAGCACAGTTCGCAGAAACCAAAGAGAAATAAGGAGAAGCCTACAATACATATAGGAAGAGCAAGAGAACGAAATTTATACTACCGAAGAGATGGCTGAGAATAATTTGCTACCTCCAGAAGTGGCCGAAAATCATGCTCCTCGAACTATGTATGATTATGCTAAACCTAATTTAATAGGAACTGAGTCAAGTATTGTTAGACCTGCTATTGCTGCTAATAATTTTGAACTAAAACCTAACACAATTTAGATGATACAGCAATTTGTTCAGTTTGATGGTTTGCAGGATGAAGATCAAAATAACCACTTGGCGAATTTCCTAGAATTTTGAGATACTTTCAAAATAAATGACGTTTTTGATGATGCCATCCATCTTCGGTTATTTCCCTTTTCTTTGAGGAATAAAGCTAAACAGTGGTTGAATTATCTTCCATGAGGATCAATCACTACATGGGAACAAATGACCGAAAAAATTTTATTGAAATATTTTCCGTCGGCTAAAATGGCTAAGTTGAGGAATGATATCTCTTGTTTTGTGCAGATAGATTTAGAAACACTTTACGATGCATGGGAGAGATACAAAGATCAATTGAGAAGGTGCCCGCACCATGGATTACCCTTGTGGCTATAAGTCCAAACTTTTTACAATGGTGTGAACCCCTCAACCAGGCACTTGATTGATTCAACCATCGGCGGAACCTTGAATAACAAAACACCTGAGGCTGCCTACGAATTCATTGAAGAGATGTCACTGAATAACTATCAGTGGAAAGTCACGAGGACAAGGCCAACAAAAGCCGCCAGTGTTTTCAACCTCGACGCAGTAACCATGCTATCAAATCAAGTAGAGATGTTAAATAAAGAGATTGATGGTTTATGTGGTTCTTCGCAGGTACATCCAATTATGTAGTATGATATGAATGGAGGAGGGATGAGCAATACAGAATATCCACCTTACAACCCGAGCGCTGAAAACGAGAAAGTTCACCATATGGGTAACAATTTTAAACCTCAAAATAACCCTTATAGTAGTACTTATAATCCAGGTTGGAGGAACCACCCCAATTTCTCATGGGGTGGTCAAGGAAATCAGAGACAACAACCCCCTCCAAACTTCCAACAACAGCCCTATCCATAGGAAAAGAAGCCAAACCTTGAGGAGATGCTGACAAAATTCATAGCAGTGTCAGAAATAAATTTCCAAAACACCGAAACAACACTTAAAAATCAACAAGCATCGATTCAAAGGATCGAGAACCAATTAGGTAAACTTGCTAAGATCATATCAGAGCGACCACAAGGCAACTTGCCAAGCAACATAGAAACTAACCCAAAGGAGCAACTTCAAGCCATAATAGCTCATAATAGTGAAAGGTTAGATGAAACAAAATTGAGGCAAGAGAAGATGGTAGAGGAAGGTAAGGTTGAAGTAAGTCATGATAAGCCAAAATCGGTAATTAAAGAATACCAACCTCATATTCCATACCCCAATGCGATGAAGAAAGACAACACAGATGCACAATTTGGTAAATTTCTTAAACTTTTAAAGAAATTACATATTAACTTATCATTTCTTGAAGCTCTTTCGCAGATGCCAGATTCAAGGAAATTTTTAAAAAAGCTTTTGACAAATAAGCAGAAGTTAGACGAGGAGTCGCATGTGGAATTCAATGCAATGTGCTCAGCAATGTTGCAAAATAAACTACCATGAAAATTTAAAGATCCAGGGAGTTTTACAATTCCATGCTTAATTGGTAGTTTATCTGTTGATAATGCTTTAACTGATTTAGGGACAAGCATAAATGTTATTCCTTATAAAATGTTTAAACAGCTAGGTCTAGGGAAACCCAAACGAACTAGGATGAGCATTCAATTAGCTGATAAAACGATTAGAATTCCTAGGGGTATAATTGAAGATGTACTCGTGAAAATTGACAAATTCATATTTCCAGTAGACTTTGTCGTTTTAGACATGGATGAGGACAATAATATTCCTTTAATTTTAGGAAGACCCTTTTTAGCAACTGCTAGAACAAAATTGATGTTGGTACAGGATAACTCATACCCTGTGTAGGTGATGAATCAATCAGTCTTCAGGCTCTTGACTCAGCTAGGACATCAAGTAATCAAGGTGAGAAAATTAATTTTATTAATGACCATTCGGTTAAACATTCGTTTTAGGAAGTACCACAGAACCACACAACTGAGCCAGATCCTAGACCTCATGACAACAAAGAAATAACTCACGAGGAACGACGGCTTCAGATCGATGAACTAGACGAGTGGAAGACACATTTCAAGAAGAAACCAGGAATACACGAAGCAGAACCAATGCCATTCCGTGGGATAAACAAATTTAAGATCGGAGATCAGGTATTGTTAGATAAGACAAACCCTCGAATCTTCCCTTCCAACCTTAATACAAATGAAGAAATCCCTTTTAAGGTACTCAATGTTTTCCCATACGGAACAGTTGAGGTAAGTAATCCTATATTCGGCACTTTTATAGTAAACGCTACTCGACTCAAGCTATATATTGATAATAGAACTGATAGCATGAGAAAGGACTTTCAACTCCTCAAACCACCATGATTATACGAATGAGTGGTAAGTCTAGCTTAAGACTTTAAACGAGGCTTCTTGGGAGGCAACCCGAGCACTAACCCCATTAATTTTTACATTTTTACTTTTACTTTTATTTTTCCTTTTTAGCATCTAACTATAAACTAACCAAAGTGCAGATTTCCATACCACACGGCCTTGCACATGGCCATGGCCATGGCCGTGTGGACGCAACAGATTTCCGTACTGGCATGGTAAAGATAGTACGAAACAGGACAACAAATATCTTCCAGCCACGGGCTCCGACTAAACACCATGGTCGTACGATGTGGCCGTGGTAGACACTGATTAAACAACACGGGCATGGCGACCTTCACACAGGCATGGGGGAAACAAGTGAACCACAACACGGCCGTGCGATACGACCGCGTGACTTAACACACCCATGACACACGGGTGTGGGAATGTACCAGATTTGAGATTTCCATTTAAAACACCCCTCTCCCGTTCTCACCTACTCTCCATTTCCCTTCTTCCATACCCTTTAGACTCCCCTCTCTTTTCATTTTTCACCCTTTTTCATTCTCCAAGCTCTTGATCTACACCTTATCCATTTTGAAGAAATGGAAGGATCCTAGCACAGTCTCCCTCTACGAGACCGATCTACATAAGTTCATGTCGGTCGCTTCATTAACTCGACAGGACAAGGATCTTTGAGTCCATTTCATCTTTCTTTTTTTTTCTCTTCTCATTTATTTTCCTTTTCTTTATTTCTCTTATACTTAATTCAGTCTATTTTATTTTGTTTTCTTTGATTTAGGTTCTAAAGGCTGCTTGGGAATCACCACATCACCGCCTTAGAAATCACACCCACTTTCTAAACCATCTAACAATAAGGACTTTTCAGTCCATTAATCTTTTCTTCTAATTTTATTTTAATTTTTACATTCTTTCTTTTTATTTTTCTTTTCTTTAAATATATAATTAGTATATTTTGAATTATTCTTATTATTTCCTGGCTAATTCTTCATGTGCTTTCCAATTTTTTCATCTAGCGCAAAGATTGTTGGCGGCCACCACACCACGACCACTACCAACTCAAGGAAACATCCAAAATTTAGGAAGTTTCACCTCTCCCTATCTCTTATGGTTTCTTATATATCTTTGTACACTGAGGGCAATGTACGTCTTAAGTGTGGGGGGTGAATGTTATTTCGAAAAGTTCTTAACTTTTTGCATTATTCTCAAATCCCCGAATTATGTCTTGTTCTTAAGTAATTTTCTCATATTACTATTTAGAATGAAACTCCTATTGATTTATTAGTTTCTTTGATATGTTTTGGAGTAAGTCATAGTTAATTGTGCAGTGATGATTTAAACTTTAGGAGACTAGAGAATCAAGTATGATGAGTCTATTTTCAAAAAAATTAAAATTTTGTTAGGTTGTCTACCTGAATCTAATTATTACCTTGAAGTTTGGAATTTACAAAGTTGATATCAAAAACCCATAATTTTTGTGAGATTTTGAGCCTTTTAGAGCATATTCATTATTAGTTCTATAATTAAGTGACCTTATAAGTTAAAATTCCACATCTTGAAAAAGAAGCTCGTATTATTAGTATTACAAGTTTTCAATTGCTGTAATTATTCAGGATTAGTTCATTTTTCTAGTTAGGTAAATTGTCAATTCAATCTTGATTCTAACCCTTTAATTTAGCCTTTATCCACACCTTTAACCATAGGCCCATTACAACCCTTTTAAAGACCTTTTGATCTGTGTATCATTTCATTTTATGGTGGTGGAGATTTGATTTTCATATAAGCCTATGGGATTAACTTTTCATGTTCGACTTTTGAGAGCTTAATTTTGAAACTTAAACACTCTGAGTGCTTTGAGTGAATCTTTAGTGAGGATGTCAACTCTTGTCGATTTTGAATTAAAGGTGATTATTTAGGTAAGGGGAAACACCTATATTTTCATGCTACAAAAACTATGACTTTGATTGTTTGAATCTTTAGGACCCTTCTACTTAAATTATCAATGTATAAATTATCTATGAATTATGATGAAACACTATTGATGAATATTATGAATTGAGGAAGTTCATTATAATTGTGAGTTGAGAATTTTGCTTGAGGACAAGCAAATGCTTAAGTGTGGGGGTATTTGATAAACCGTAATATGTACATATTTTAATCCTACATTTAGCATACTTTTGGATGATTTATTCCCTGAACTGTGGAATTTGGTTCTCCTAATCCTTTAATTTCATGTTTTATACTTAGAATAGCACCGGAGGATGAAAAAAATGAGAAACGGGCCAAAAAAGGAGAAAATGGGCCAAAGTATGAAATGCACACGGCCTGGGCCCATGCCACACAGTCGTGCCTCTTTAGCAGACCCGACCACGGCCTGGATTCGATTCACACGGGCATGTGCCATGGGCGTGTCCCTAACGTGACCTGTTTTAATTCTATTCGGAATAGGGTACTCAGAGGCAAAGAAAGACATTCTAAAAGCCTATATAAACACCCTAGAGGCCAACCTTCAAAGTGGGTTCAGGTAGGCCGAGGAGTCATGCCAGAGAGGCCAGAATTGTGGGATTTACTCAAAGAAAACCAGTTGATTCATTTCAAGAAGCCGGGATCATACTCAAGATGGAAGATCTTCCCTTCAATTTCCTTCAGGGGGTTTTAGGGTTTTTCATATGTTTTGTTTTATATTTTCTTCTGAGATGTATTCTTTTATAATTATGAACTAAACCCCTCAAATACCTGAGGGGGATGAAACCTAAGACTGATCTTGTTATTATTTTCTGAACTATATGATAAATACTTGATTTGTTCTTAATTATGTGTTCTTAATTCTTGTCTTGATATTTCAGGATATTGATTCAAGTATTGATGTGCTTAGGCAGTGGAGGAATATTCCCTGTTTAAGAGTAGATCTAGCATAAATAAGCGGAGTTGATCGCAACCCTAGAGATAGGATGACGAAAATCTACCGGATTAGGGTCAAACCTAATATGGGAGTCCATAGATCGAGTTAATACAATTCTAGGGTTTTAATTGGAAAGGGATTTCAAGTAATCAACCTAGGGTTAGAAGTTAGTAGCCTCGAGAAAGGTATTAATATAAATTAGGGAATCCTACGGATCAAGTCAAATGAATAAATCGTCTGGTTCAGAGTTAAATAACAAGTAAAGTCTAGGTTGATTCTTCCCCGGGTATTATCTTAATCAATTGGTTTTTCCCACAAGTATTTCCCCAATTCATTCTCTGTGTCTTAGCATCTTTTCCTTAGTAATTGGTTAAATAAATATTAATCACTTTTATTTTAGGCTAGATAATAAAAAGAAAGCTAGTATTAGTACTTTTGGTTCCCTTGGATTCGACAATCCGGTCTTGCCACTAAACTATTCTACTGTTCGATAGGTGCGCTTGCCTCAATCGTGGTGATAGTTAGTTTCTAGGCTCGATCATTCATTATATATATTTTAAGACTTTCCCACCACCATTAAATGGAACCAATAAAACGCATGATGAACTAGACAGAGGTGAAGGTGGGTGAGAATATTCCAGTTCCTTAGTAGCACCTTGAACCTTTTGAACTGCTCATCAGTAAAGTTTTAGGGGGTTTTATTAAATGGATGGCATTATGATTACTCGATAAACGGCCAAATATAAACAGAAATCAACATAATTAATATAATTTAAAGACAAGAAAAGGAAATACTTTAATAGTTTAAAACTTTAAATAAAATAATGAAAAGGAAAATGAAAATGAAAATAAATGGACTCAAAGGTCTTCATCCCCAGATGGATCGTGAGGTGGGGGTGTCAGCAATATATGGAAGTGCTGACAAATCTGTTGAAGAGTCGCCTTGATGTCGTCGAATCGTCAAGCGTTGTCATTATATTACTGCGTACAATACTACTCGACCTAGTGAGGCGCTCAAAGATTTCAATCTGTGAAGCTGCCACATGAGCTGGTTGGCGTGGCGGTGATGGCACAAATGGTTGCTCCTCGTGCTGTGGGGGGACATCATCAGTAATGTCCTCTGGGTCGTCCTGCTCAGTGGGTTGCGAGAGCTGGTGGCCGGAATGGGAAGGAGAGGTAGGTTGTTTGGGGGGTATTTTGGGGAAGATGAGCCGTGGGTCCCTTTAAAAAGGGAGTAGGGGACACGGTCAGAGGCCACGCCCGTGTGCCCTTTGTTTAGCCTGTGTGTTTCAAGAATTTTGAATTAGGGCGCGTCTGAGTATGAGACCACGCCCGTGTTCCCTGCGCGTGTTATGGCACACGGCCAAATCGCACGGCCGTGTGATGTTTCTTTCATTTCTCCCACGCCCGTGTTTAGGGTCACACGCCCGTGGTAATTAGTCAGTATCAACCACGACCTAAAGGCACAGGCGTGTCCCATGCCCGTGTGATTCTTTCATTTCAACCACGGCTTCTGGGCACGGGCGTGTCACACACCCGTGTCATTTACTCAGTATCGACCGCGGCTACATCGCACGGCCGTGGCCATTTTGTCACAGCCCGTGTTTTGGAGTCAATTTTGAGCACGGCCACATCGCACAGCCGTGGTGTTTTATCGTAGCCCGTGTTGGGGAAAAAATTTTCTTCCTTGGCCCACATGGTCTCCGCCACGGTGATGTCTCTTCTCGTGGTGTCCACACGGCAACAGCCACGCCCGTGTGCTAGGCCGTATAGGTAAGAAATCCTGCGCTCATTAAATTAGTTAGTTCTTAGATAGATGCTAAAATCAAAAATATGGATGTTAATGAGGTTAGTGCTCGGGTTGCCTCCCGAGAAGCGCTCGTTTAAAGTCTTAAGCTAGACGTACCCTGTTTTCATTTCTATATGAAGGTTCACGAAGCTGAAGCTCTTTTCTCATATCCCTAAAATCTTCACCATTTGAATGTGCCATAAGTCGGATGAGTTACCTTGATTGTGCCATAGGGAAAAATAGTTTTGATTACGAATGGACCTGACCATCTTGATTTTAGCTTTCCAAGAAACAATTTGAGCTTTGAATTGTATAGCAGAATAAGATCTCCCACTTCGAATTGCTTCGGTTGTTTCAAACGAGCATCATGGCGTCGTTTTGTTGCCTCCTTATATAGATGTGAGTTCTCGTAGGCATTAGCTCGCCACTCATCTAGCTCGTTCAACTACATCATTCTTTACTCACCTGCAAGTTTAAGATCGTAATTCAAGAATTTTGTTGCCCAAAATGCTTTGTGCTCTAATTCAAATGGTAGATGACAACTTTTCCCGTAGACAAGTTTGTATAAGGATGTTCCTATGGGAGTTTTAAAAGCGGTTCTATAGGCCCATAAAACATCATCTACTTTTAATGCCCAATCTTTCCTGTTTGATTCTACTGTTCTCTCTAGAATACGCGTAAGTTCTCGATTTGCTACTTCCACTTTCCACTAGTTTGAGGGTGATGAGGGGTAGCTGTTCTGTGGTGTACTCCATATTTCTTCAAGACTTTATCAAATTGTGTATTACAAAAATGAGTACCCCTATCACTAATAATTGCTCTGGGTGTTCCAAATCGAGAGAAGAGTTTCTGAAGGAATCTCACTGCCACTCTAGCATCATTAGTAGGTAAAGCTTGAGCTTCCACCCATTTTGACATATAATCCACAGCTACTAGGATGTATTTATTCCCAAATGAACTAGGGAATGGACCCATAAAATCAATACCCCATACATCAAATACTTCACATGATAGCATATACGTTTGAGGCATTTCATCGCGTTTAAAGATATTACCTATTCTCTGACATCTATCACATGAATCGACATACCTGTTAGCGTCTTTGAACAGAGTGGACCAATAAAAACTTGATTCGAGCATTTTATGTGCTGTTCTAATCCCACTGTAATGCCCTCCTGATTGTCCTGAATGGCTATGTTCTAGGATTTTGCTTGCTTCTGCCTTTGTAACACATCTCTGAATTACTTGATCAGCACATATACGAAAAAGAAAAGGGTCCTCCCAAAAATAGTTTTTTGCATCAGCAAATGATCGCTTCTTTTGATGATGTGCTAACCTATCGAACAGTAGTATAGTTGTGGTGAGTCTAGAATATTGTATCCACAAGGACTTAAATTACTAGTAATAACTATCTTTTTATTATCTAGCCTAGTAATTAACGGGATTTATTTTTACTCTAAATTTAACTAAATAATTATGAACGTGACAGAGAGTGAATTTGGAAAATACTTTTAGACAACTTATATGAGATAGGCAATACCTAGGGAAGAATCCACCTAGACTTCACTTATTACTTTTGATCCATATAATTTATTCACTTGACTTAATTCATAGAAATCTCTGATTTATGTTAATATCTCTTTCAAGACAAAAAACAACTGACTCTAGGTTGATTAATTAAAATCTCTTTCTAATTAAAACCCCTATTGTCGCATTAATTCGATCTATGGATCCCTTATCAGATTTGACTCTAATCTGGCAGATTTTCGTCGCCCTATTTCTAGGGTTGCAATCAACTCCGCTTAATTGTTGATCTTCTCTTAAACAGGGACTTTTGCTCCACTGAATAAGCACATTCGACTTTGAATCAATAACCTGAATTATCAAAACAAGAATAACAACTCACAATTAAGAATAAGAATAAGTATTTATCTTATAAATCAAATAATAATAAGATCTGTCTTAGGTTTTATCCCCTTAGGTATTTAAGGGATTTAGTTCATACTGATAGAGGGAAACATCTTAAAATAGGGAAAGCAACAAAACATAAGAAAACCCAAAAACTTCTAAAGAACTTGATGGGAGATCTTCAGTCTTGATGGAGATCCTTCTCTTAAGCTGCTCCCGATGGCTGTCTTGGAGTATCTTCTGCCTTCTACTCGGTGTCTACTCGACGTCCTCTTTAGGTTGCCCCCTAGGGTGTTTATGGAACGCCTTTCTTGGCCCACAAGTAACCTTTTCCGAATAGAATTAAACTCGGGTCCGGAAAGGACACGCCCGTGTGATACGCTCGTGGTCGATAGTCTAGGCCGTGTTCGATCCTGTTTGACACACACGGCCATGTGGTCCAGGCCGTGTAGGCCCATTTTGTCCCCTTTTTGGCCCGTTTCTCGTTCTTTTCGACTCTCTAAACTCTCCTGAGTGTAAAATATGAAATTAATGGATTAGGAGCATCGAATTCATTAAATCTAATGAAAAGTCATCCAAAAATAAGCCAAGCATGGGGTTAAAATATTTGTAAATTATGGTTTATTAGTAATACGTCCCCATTTCCACTTTGGAATCATCATAGGTTGTAACAAACTAGAAGGTACCTGATGCTCAGCTTAACTTGCTGACAGATCAAACAATTTGATACAAACTGTGAAATCTCTTGTTTTATACTTTGCCACCAATACATCTGTTTCAAATCATGTACATTTTATTGCTACCAGGATGTATCGATAAGCTACTGCTATGAGCTTCATGTAAAATGTTTTAAATAACATCAGAATTCCTTGAAACATAAATCCTATTTTTGAAATACAAAATACTATCAAAACCAACATGAAATTCTAAATCAAGTGTCGATCTAATCTGTTCCCGTTTAACAATTAACTCGGAGTCACTTTTCTAAGCCTCACAAATCTGTTGCAAAATTGTTAGTCTAGCTTTTTATTCAGCTAGTATAGAACCATCATCAATCAACGTCAACTGTGCGTTCAAAGCTTGCAAAGCAAACAATGATTTTCTACTTAGAGCGTCAGCAACAACATTAGCTTTTCCCGAGTGATAGCCAATGATCAAATTGTAATCTTTCAGCAATTCAAGCCGTTTACATTGTCTCAAGTTTAGATCTTTCTATGACATCAAATACTTCAAGCTTTTGTGATCCGTGGAAATATGACATTTTTCTCCATACAAATGGTATTGCCAAATCTTTAAAGCAAACCCAATAGCTGCAAGCTCCATATCATGAGTCGAATAATTTTTTTCATGCGTTTTCAACTGTCATAATGCGTAAGCTATCACTTTACCTTCTTGCATTAAAACACAGCTAAACCATTCAATGAAGCATCACTATAAATCATGAATTCCTTACCAGACTTTAGTTGAACTAACACAGGGGCTTCGGTGAACAACGCTTTCAACTAATCAAAGCTTTGCTGACACTTTTCAAACTATTCAAACTTGACATCTTTCTAAAGTAGTTTCGTCCACAGTGTAGTAGTCATTAAAAATCCTTTAACAAATCTTCAATAATATCCGGCTAAACCCAGAAAACTTCTGACATCTAAAACATTTCTCAGAGGCTTCCAGTCCACTATAGCCAATATTTACTTGGGTCAACCCTAATACCATTTGCCGATACCATATGTCCTAGAAATACAACTTATCGGAGCCAGAACTCACCTTTGATAACAACTATTTTTCGCGCAAAGTCTGCAAAACTATTCTCAAATCTTGGGCATGCTCTATTTCATCTCAAGAACAGATCAGAATGTCATCAATGAACACAATAACAAATTTGTCTAAATACGGCTTGAATATTCTGTTCATCAAATCCATAAACACAGCAGGTGCATTGGTCAAACCAAATGGCATAACAAGAAATTCTTAATGTCCATACCTGGTTCTGATAGCAGTCTTTGATCACTAAAATCAAAGGTTTAAAATTTATAAAAGAGTGATCAAACCTGGAAACTAACTCTGACAATGATTAAAGGCAAGTCTAACTATCGAACAGTAGTATAGCTTAGGCAAGACCGAATTGTCGAACCCAAAGGAACTAAAAGTATTAATACTAACTTTCTTTTTATTATTTAGCCTAAAATAAAGTGAAGTTGTTTTAATCTAAATTAACAACGACTAAGCTAAGGACACAAAGACAAAAAGAGCAAATTGGGAAATAGCTTGAAGAAAAACCCAATTGATCATGACGATACCCTTAGGAAGAATCCACCTAGACTTCACTTGTTATCTAATCCTGAATCATATGATTTATTTACTTAGCTTGATCCGTGAGACTCCCTAACATATATTAAACCCTCTCTCGAGGCGTATAACATCTAACCCAAGGTTAATTAGTGGAACCCTCATTCTCTTATAATAACCCCCTAGAATAGCAGTAACTCGATCTATGGACTCCCATATTAGGTTTCACCCTAATCAGGCAGAATCTCGTCACCCTATCTCTAGGCGTGCGATCAATTTCGCTTAATTATGCTAGATCTACTCTTAAGTAGGGTCTATTCCTCCTCCACCTAAGCACATCAAATTTGGATAAAGCATGCATAATTAAGAACAAACTAAGTATTTATCATATAACTCAGAAATCAAATAATAAGATTCATCTAGGTTTCATCCCCTTCAGGTATCTGAGGGGTTTAGTTCATAATGAATAAAGAAAACATCTCAAGAGAAAAGATAAAACAAAGCATAAGAAATCCCTAAAAATCCCTGAAGGAATTGATGGAGAAGTCCGCCATCTTGAGTGTAACTCTGGCTTCTTGGACTAGATCAACTGGCTATCTTCGAGTGTATTCCTACAATCTGACATTTTTAGCTTGGCTCCTTGACCTAGCTCGACGCCCCCCTTTCAGCTGATACTTAGGGGGTTTATATAGGCTCTTGAAATATGTTTCTTTCTCCTCAAGTATCCAAATCTAAGTGAAATTGCTCTTTCCAGCGACATGGACACAGCCATGGCACACGCCCTTGTGGATCGTGGCCAGGCCGTGCTCGGATTCTTTAATGAGGCATGGCCGTGTGAATCGGGAGAAGGCCGTGTTCTAGATGATTGGTGTGGCACGGCCGTGTGGTCTTTGGGCTAGGCCGTGTCGGTTTCGCGATATGGTCCATTTACTCTGTTTTGGGCCCGTTTTGTGTTCTTTTCATCCTCGGGTGCTTTCCTAGGTATGAGACATGAAAAGAAAGGATTAAGAGAACCTTTTTATATGAATCGAGGGATAAATCATCCAAAAGCATACTAAATGTGGGATTAAAATATGTTACTTTTACGGTTTATCAAATACCCCCACACTTAAGCTTTTGCTTGTCCTCAAGCAAAATTCTCAACTTACAATTAAAACGAACTTTCCATGATTCATAATTCCTATCAACAATGTCTTATCATAATCCATAGATAATTTATACATGGATAATTCAACTCAAAGAGTCCTAAAGATTCAAAACAAGATAAGTCATACATTTGTAGCATAAAAACATAGGCATTTCCATTTATCTAAATAATTACCTTTAATTCAAAACCCACAAGGATTGACATCCTCCAAAAGATTCACTCAAATCACTCAAAAAGTGTTTAAGGTTCAAAGTTAAAAGATCACTCATAAGTCGAACCTGAAAAGTTAATCCCATAGGCTTGCCTGAAAATCAAATCTCCACCACTGTAAAATGAGATGACAAACAGATCAAAAGGTCTTTAACAGGGTTGTAACGAGGCTAGGTTAAGGGTATGGATATAGGCTGATTTAGAGGGTTAGCATCGAGATTGAATTGACAAGTTATCTATCTAGAAAAATTAAACCGATAATTACATCAATTGAGAATTTACAATACTAATAATACGAGCTTTTTCTTTTGATAATTTGACTTTAACTGTATAAGCTCACTCTTCCTAATACTAATACTAAATATACCTTGATTTTTTTTTGAAGAACAAACTTAAGTAAAAGCTAAATTTAACTACTGAAATAATATAATTAGATAGCTAATCAAATCAAATCTCGATATAAGAGTAGTCAAAAAGGAATGGTGATAACAAATACAAAAGGTTTTGGGTTAATATTAGTGGGTTAGTCAATAAAAAGGTTTGTTAGGATCAACGGGGTTCACTAGGGGTTAATTGTGGAGGTAGGCCTTTTTAGTGGAGTAAGTGGGTTAAAACCTAAGTTCCATTATCATCTCGGTGTATCAAATCATAACTGTGGTCTTGACATGTATAATCAAGGCAAGTTCTAGAATAACAGTTCAATGTTGACACACTCATAATCAATAAAGTGAGCATGAAAAAGAATGTATGCTCTATAAGGCTCAAAATCTCACAAAAATTATGGGTGTTTTTTACATCAACCTCTTAAATTTCAAACTTCAAAGTAATATTCAAATTCAGGTTAACAACATAAAATTTTAAATTTTTGAAAATTAGACTTATCATACTTGATTCCCTAGTATTCTTCAAATTTAGTCATCAATGCACAATGAACTATGACTTATTCAAAAACATATCAATAAAAATCATAAACCATCAGAAATTTCATCTTAATTAGTAATATGAGAAAATTACTTAAAAACAAGATTAAATTCAGGGATTTGAGAATCATGCAAAAAGTTAGGCATTTTTATCCTCAGGATTTGAGAATAATGAAGAAAGTTAGGCATTTTCTCAAAATAATTATTCACCCGCCCACACTTAAGATGGACATTGCCCTCAATGTACAAAGATAGATGATAACATTTAAGGGATAAATCAAAAGAGAAGGGGAAAGAATTACTCCCTGAGTTTTGGATGTTTTCCCCGAGGAGTGTCTTTGGTGGTGGTGATGGTCGGCCTAGATGACGAACCTGTGCTAGATGAAGAAATTGGGTAGCGCACTGAGAAGTAGCCAGGACTTATTAAGACCTAATTAAAATAAATGAAATATATAATTAAAAATAAGAAAGATAGAGAAAGGGGAAACAAAAATGTAAACGAAATGAAGATAAAAGATAAATGGACCGAAGCGTCCTTATTGTTGTATGGTTCACGAGGTGGGTGTGACCTCTAAGGCTGGGAAGGTGCTGGCGGTGGCGAAAGTGGCATGATTCCCTAGCAGCCTGACGAACCTGACACTACGAATCTAAAATAAGTGAAACTAAATTAAATAGAAAACAAGAAAAATTAAGGAAATTGAAGCAAAAGAGAAAAGAAAAATAGAAATTGTATGGTCTCAAAGACCCTTGGCTTGTTGTTTAGACGAAGCTGCCAGCATGAACTAATGTAAGTTAGTCTCCTTTGAGGAGATTGGCCTTTTATGCTTCTTCGACATGTTGTATGATGGCTCAAGGATCTAGAGTTTTAGTAAATGGAGTGAAAAGTCTGAGAGGAAGAAAGGAGAAAAGAAAAGAAAGTTTAGATGGGGAGAAAGGGAAGGGCTGTAGGGTTTAAATAAAATTTCAAATCTAGCACGTTCCCACGCCCGTGGCCCGAGGGTGTGTCGATTCACACGGCCGCTTCGCACAGCCATGTGCCTAGGCGTGTTGGCTCTCCATGCCCGTTCTTCCGCAAGCCATGCCCGTTTTCGACAAGCTAGCATATTGGCACGGGTTGAAGGCACGGGCGTGTTCTACCCATGGTTGGTAAGTCAGTAGCTTCACATGGTTGTGGGGCACAGCCGTGCCACTTTGTCGGTGCCCGTGGTGTCCGTGGTGTAATGGTTAGGTCTGTGACGTCGAAAAGTGGTTGGGACTGATTCGCACGGCCTCTACTATGTTAGTACCAAGATTCTGGTGGTCCACACGGTCACAACCATGACCGTGTGCAAGACCGTGTAACCTGGAAATCTGCACTTTTTTAATTAGTTTAAAAGAAGAAAAATAAAATGAAAACAAAAAAAAAAGATATAAGAAGTAGGGTTAGTACTTGGGTTGCCTCCCGAGAAGCGCTCGTTTATAGTCTTAAGCTAGACTTTCCTCATGTTTGAAAATTTTCAAGGAGGTTTAAAGGTTTGAATATCTTCCCTTATATTATCAGTTTATTTTCATTGTATTCTTCAGGTCGAGTAGCATTTATTTTAAAAGTGCCAAAAATAGGATTGCTTACCTCGACTGTTTCGTGTGGAAGAACATTGATTACCTAAAAAAGGATTTCTTTGTTTGTGTCAGGGTCTAGAGGGAATAGTCGTGGGTCTGCTTTATCTAACAATACCTGATTTCCGACTTCGGACTTGTCTGTCCTGTAGAGTGGTTTTGATTCTGTTTCCTGTATTCCTAATTTTTCCTTGAAGAGTGTTTTCCACTAGTTTAAGTCATTGGTTTGAATCCTTTGCTCCTCGTGAGTTATTTCTTTGTTGGCTTGGGGTTCATGTTTCAGCTCAAGTTTGTATCCTTGTGGTGTTTCCTGCGGTGTAGGTTGAATAAATTATTATCAAAGTAATTGTCTTTCTTACCTTCATCGATTGTTGTCCTGGTCGAGTCAAGAGCTTGCAGAGTGACTGTCTCGTCGCCTACACAAAGTATAAGTTCACCTGCATCAACATCAATTTTAGTTCTGGCGGTTGTTAAGAATGGCCTTCCTAATATTAAGGGGATTGAATTATCCTCTTCCATGTCTAAGACAACAAAGTCTACTGGGAAAACAAATTTATCGATTTTGACAAGAACATCTTCGATAATACCTCTTGGAATTCTAACAGTTTTATCAGCTAATTGAATACTCATCCTAGTTTGTTTGGGCTTCCCTAGACCTAGCTGTTTAAACAATTTATAAGGCATGACATTTATGCTCGCCCCTAAATCAGCTAATGTATTATCAATAGTTAAACTACCAATTAAACATGGAATTGTAAAACTCCCTGGATCTTTTTGCTTCTGTGGTAGTCTATTTTGTAGAATTGCTGAGCACTTTGCATTGAGTTTCACGTGTGGCTCTTCATCTAATTTGCGTTTGTTTGTCAAGAGCCGTCATAAAAATTTTCTCGAGTCTGGCATCTGGAAAAGAGCTTCAAGAAGAGGTAAGTTAATATGTAGTTTCTTTAGAAGTTTAAGAAACTTACCGAACTGCTCCTCTGAATCGTCTCTTTTCATCATTTCGGGGTAAGGTATGCGAGGTTGGTATTCTTCGATTGCTGGTTTTGGCTTTTCTTGCGTTACCTCAACTTTACCTTCTTTGACCTTGTCTTCTTGTTTCGAGATGGGTTCATCTATCTCTGCATTTTCCTGAGCTGCTATGGCTTGAATTTGCTCCTTTGGATTAATCTCAGTGTTGCTTGGTAGACGTCCTTGCGGTCGTTCTGACATTAGCTTTGCAAGTCGTTCGACTGCATTGGTGACTTCTTTGACTGATTTAGTAACTTTTTCAACCGATGCTTGTTGGTCTTTACGTATTTTCTCATTTTCTTGGAAACAGTTTTCTGTGTCTGCCATGAATTTTGTCAGCATCTCTTTTAGGTTTGGCTTCTTCTCTTGGGATATGGCTGATTTTGGAAGTTTTAAGGAGGTTGTTATCTTTGATTTCCTTGATTTCCTTGGCCTCCCCATGAAATATTACGGTGGTTCCTCCAACCTGGATTGTAAGTATTACTATAAGGGTTATTATTAGATCTGAAATTATTACCTATATAGTTCATCTGTTCGCTTTCTGTTCCCGGTTGGTAGGGTGGGCACTCAGGATTCGCCACAGTTCTACTTGTGTCGCACTGCATTACTGGATGTACCTGCAAAGAACACAAATTATCAAGTTTTTTATTCACTATCTCCACCTGTGTTGATAGCATGGTCACTGTGTCTATGTTGAAAGCTCTGGCTGATTTTGTGGGTTTTGTCCTTGTAACTTGCCACTGATAGTTATTCAGTGACATCTCCTCAATAAACTCGTAGGCTGCTTCAAGAGTTTTGTTGTTCAGAGTTCCACCAGCGGCTGAATCAATTAGTTCCCTAGTTGAGGGGTTTACACCGTTATAGAATGTTTGGACTTGTAGCCACAAGGGTAAACCATGGTGTGGACACCTTCTCAAGAAGTATCTCTCCCATGCATCGTATAATGTCTCTAAATCCATCTGCATAAAAGAAGAGATATCATTCTTTAATTTGGCCGTCTTGGCCGGTGGGAAATATTTTAATAAAAATTTTTGGGTCATTTGTTCCCATGTAGTGATTAACCCTCGTGGTAACGAGTTTAATCACAGTTTGGCTTTATTCCTTAATGAAAAGGGAAATAACCGAAGACGTATGGCATCATCAGAAACGCCATTTATTTTAAAGATATCACAGAACTCTAAGAAGTTAGCTATATGAGTATTTGGACCTTCGTCCTGCAAACCATCAAATTGAACAAACTGGTGAATCATTTGTATTGTGTTAGGCTTTAATTCAAAATTATTAGCAGCTATAGCGGGCCTAACAATACTTGATTCTGCTCCTGTTAAATGTTGTTTAGCGTAATCAAACATTGTACGTGGAGCATTGTGTTCCCCCGCATCATGGGGCTGTGGAATATTCTCGTCCATCCCTTCAGTAGGATTGGATCTGCCTTCATGATTTTCCTCTGTGTAATTTAGGGCTTGCCTGATTTTTTGACGATTCCTACGAGCGGTTGCTTCAATATCATTGTCGTATACTAAAAGTCCTCTCGGGTTCCTCCTAGTCATAAACTAGAGGTACCTGAAAAGAAAAAGAAGAAACAAAAATTAGCAAAATTAAAAATTAACCTAAAAATAAATTGCTGAAAATAAAAATAATGGCTAAAGTAATAAAAATAGAGTTTTCTTAATATTTTAGTTCCCCGGCAACAACGCCAAAAACTTTATCGCTAAAATTAGAGCTTTAAAATTTATAAAAGAGTGATCGAACCTGGAAACTAACTCTGACAACGATTAAAGGCAAGTGTACCTATCGAACAGTAGTATAGCTTAGGCAAGACCGGATTGTCAAACCCAAAGAAACTAAAAGTATTAGTACTAACTTTCTTTTTATTATTTATCCTAAAATAAAGTGAAGTTTTTTTAATCTAGATTAACAACGACTAAGCTAAGGACACAAAGACAAAAAGAGCGAATTGGGAAATAACTTGAAGAAAAACTCAATTGATCACGACGATACCCTCACGAAGAATCCACCTAGATTTTACTTGTTATCTAACCCTGAATCATATGATTTATTTACTTAGCTTGATCCGTGAGACTCCCTAACGTATATTAAACCCTTTCTCGAGGCGAATAACATCTGACCCTAGGTCAATTAGTGGAACTCTCGTTCCCTTATAATAACCCCCTAGAATAGTAGTAAATCGATCTATGGACTCCTATATTAGGTTTCATCCTAATCTGGCAAAATCTCGTCACCCTATCTCTAGGCGTGCGATCAATTCCACTTAATTATGCTAGATCTACTCTTAAGCAGGGTCTATTCCTCCTCCACCTAAGCACTTCAGAATTGGATTAAGCATGCATAATTAAGAACAAACTAAGTATTTATCATATAACTCAGAAATCAAATAAAAAGATTCATCTAGGTTTCATCCCCTTCAGGTATCTGAGGGGTTTAGTTCATAATGAATAAAGAAAACATCTCAAGAGAAAAGATAAAACAAAACATAACAAATCCCTAAAACTCCCTAAAGGAATTGAAGGAGAAGTCCGCCGTCTTGAGTATAACTCCGGCTTCTTGGGATAGATCAACTGGCTATCTTCGAGTGTATTCCCACAATCTGACCTTTCCGGCTTGGCTCCTCGGCCTAGCTCGACGCCCCCCTTTCAGCTGATACTTAGGGGGTTTATATAGGCTCTTGAAATACGTTTCTTTCTCCCCAAGTATCCAAATTCGAGTGAAATTGCTTTTTCCAGCGATAGGGACCTGGCCATGGCACACGCCCGTGTGGATCGTGGCTAGGCCGTGCTCGGATTCTTTAATGAGGCACGACCGCGTGTATCGGGAGAAGGCCGTGTTCTAGATGATTGGCGTGGCACGGCCGTGTGGTCTTTGGGCCAGGCCGTGTCGATTTTGTGATATGGCCCATTTACTCTGTTTTGGGCCAGTTTTGTGTTCTTTTCATCCTCGGGTGCTTTCTTGGGTATAATACATGAAAAGAAAGGATTAAGAGCACCTTTTTATATGAATCGAGGGATAAATCATCCAAAAGCATACTAAATGTGGGATTAAAATATGTTACTTTTACGGTTTATCAGTCTTCGACACCGAGTCTTGAACCCATAACTGATTATATCCAAAACGAAGGTTGATCTTTGAAAATACTATCACACCTTTAAGCTAATCAAACAAATCATCAATACGTGGCAAAGGATATTTGTTCTTGATCGTGACTTTGTTGAGCTATAAGTAGTCAATACATAACCACATTGACCCATCCTTTTTCTTAACAAATAATACAGGAGCACCCTAAGGAGAAAAACTAGGTCGAACAAAGCCTCTATCTATCAACTCTTTCAATTGTGCTTTCAACTCTTTCAATTCTTTAGGTGTTATTCTATATGGAGCTATCGATATTGGAGATGTTCCCAGCACTAACTCAGTAGCAAACTCAACCTCTCTGACCAGCAGTAACCCTGGTAACTCTTTTGGAAATACATTTGTGAACTCACATACAGTCGAAATCGAATCTAATTTCAACTCTGAAACCCTGGAATCAAATATGTAAGCTAGATATGCTTAACAGCCCTTTTTAACATATTTCTGTGCCATCATAGGTGAGATAACATTAGATGTACCATCTAATCTATCTGATTCAATTCGAACCCTTTCACCGTTCTGACATTTCAACACAATATGCTTTCATCTACAGTTCACAACAGCATTATGCAAAGTTAACCAGTCCATACCCAGAATCACATCAAACTCATTAAATGGCAACAACATCAAATCAGCCGAAAGGTTGCAATCTTAAATCATCAAAGGACAGTTTTTACAGACTTTATCAACTAACACATACTGACCTAAAGGATTCGTTACTTTTGATCACAAATTCAGTAGACTCAAAAGGTATTTTCTTATCCGACATTAACGTTGTGCATACATATGAGTGCGTTAACCCTGGGTCAATCAAAGCATTAACATTAGTATCAAAGATAGAAAATGTACCAGTGATCACGTCAGGTGCTGAAGCTTTCTCTCGACCATGAATCGCATAAGCCTTAGCTGGTGCCCGTGCCTCAGATCTAACAGTAGAGTCTTTCATTCCACTCCGATTATTACCCGTATTACCACTATTTCTGGGCGGCCTCCCTCTCATAGTGGTATTACTCGAACGAGTATTCTAAGGTTTTTCCTTATCCGATCTTTCAGGGCAGCCTCTAACGTCTTTCAATCTGTACTCCCTGAAATTTCATCTATTGCATTGCTGACATTCAAGTTTATTGTTTCGGATACTACCCATACTCGCTACAGGTTGTAGCCTGAGGTCACGAACTCGAATGCTGCTTCCCTTTATCTCTCCCCGAGAAACCTACTAAAGCTAATGAACGACTATAAAATTATTTTGATTTCTTCGATGGAGATGAGAATCATTTTCCTATAGGTTATTTTCCTACATCACGAGCCTCAGAATCTACTTTCCTTTTTGCTTTAATGAGATCGTTGGTCTTGTGTGCTTTATCAACCAAAGCCATGAATTCTTTCAACTCTAGAATCCCAACTAATAACTTGATATCTTCATTTAAACTGTCTTCAAACCGGGTACACATAACAGCCTCTGATGATATACATTCCCGAGTATATTTTTTGAGTCGCACAAATTGTCTCTCGAACTCGGCTACTGTCATACGACCTTGTTTCAATTCAAGAAATTTTTTGTGTTTCTTGTCTAGTATTCGTTGGCTAACTTATTTCTTTCTAAATTCTGCCTAAAAGAAATCTCAGTTCACACAATCTTTCAATACTACTGCAACCAAGGTGTTCCACCGCTGATACATTGAGTCTTTCAACAGAGAAACAACACACTTTAAGCATGAAACACCCCTAACCCATATCTGTCGCCAAGATAGGCTTACAGAGCATTACCAAAAATTCATAACCTAAAACATTCGATTTAAAACATTTTATAAATCATGGCAATTAACAGTCAATCACATTCATAACATCCCTTATTCGAGCCCTCTAGGCCTTAGAAACACATTAGAAATGATTCGGGACTAAATCAGAATCATATAGAATTTCATGGAAAAAGTTGAAATTTTTAACACTGCAAGGGTCACACAGCCGTGTGGCCAAGCCGTGTGACTCACACGGCTGAGACACACGCCCGTGTCACAAGCCGTGTGGACATTCGAAGTAGGGACACACACACCTGTTTCCCAACCCGCGTCCATGCCCATATAACTCTTTAACTTAGGTTACACGGCCAAGCCACATGTCCGTGTGCCAGGCTGTGTAACTCTCAAAATGGCCTAACACGCCTATGTGCCATGCCATGTGCTAGGCTATGTAATTGCCTGACTTGCAACCCTTTAAAACCTACTGGGGAAAAACGGCCGTGTTGCATCGTCATGTGTCACACACGCCCGTATCTTAAGTTGTGTAGATAAGAAATAGGTCATTTTCAAGCCATTTCCTTCACCCCAAATCATGAACACACATAGAAGCAATTCGCACCCATTTCAAGCTTTCAAAATGTCCCTAAAACATGTATAATCAAACTAGATCAATATGGTACCTATTCATACGACCAATATGCCAAAAGGCACCTCAATTCACATAACATTAAATATACTTAAACATAAGCATAACTTAGCCATTTATCAACTTAACATTTGCAACCTAATTCCATACCAAATCCTACCATAATGGCCACATACCAAGATCACATTCACGCATACCAAAAGAGCCATTTAAAACATATCATCACTAACCATTTCAACATTAGCCAACAAGCACTAAAATGCCAAAATGTCATCAACCAAAGTACCTTATTAACCAACTAAACGTATTGGCTATTTTGTCAAGTACAAAACACCAATACATGCCATTATAACCATGACTTAAAAACATCAAAATCTACTGATATAGCTGATAGATAGTGTGATAGGTCTCTGGCGATCTTCCAACTCGAATAAGCTTCCAATTAACTATAAAACATAGAGAAAAAAAAACAAAGTAAGCATATAATGTTTAGTATGTTTGTAAATCATTAATAATGCTTACCATTTTAGTGCATAAGCTTTAAAAATATATATAAATCAATCCAACACAAGCTTGGCACAAACCTAAGCATCACTAACAACACAAATTAGTGCTTAATCACATAACTTAACAATATCATCAGATGATAAGATAGATTTCATAAACATAATTCACATGAACCATTCTTTTTCATAATTATAAATATACATACTTCATACCTTTCCATAATATCAAAGTGAATTCCATCGAACCCTTACTGAAGCTTACGCAAAGTGTACTAAACGATGGTCAAAACCATCCATTTTCATATTCAATGGTCGTCACCATCCCTTTTCATATTCGATGGCCATCACCATCCCTTTTCATATTCAATGGTCGTCACCATCCCTTTTCATATTCGATGGTCAAACCATCCCTTTTTATATTCGACGGTCGTCACCATCTCTTTTCATATTCGATGGGCGTCAATATGTCATTGGATTTTTCAATCGAGACATGATATGATAATGAAACATGATAGCATTTAAAACAACAATTTAAAACTCTATTTAAATGTACGAACTTACCTCGGATATAAAACGTAGAAATGGAGTCGATTAATCTGAAGCTTAATCTTTGCCTCGATCTAAAGTTGTACGAGGTCTATCTTGATCTAAATGAATAAATTCAACCTATTTAATAATCATTCTATTCAATTCAATCAAAATTCAAATTCAATTTTTTTGCAAAAATTACACTTTTCCCCTAATGTTTTTATTTCATTTCAATTTAGTCCTTAGGCTCGTAAATCAAAATTCATGCAATTTCATCCTTACCTAAGTTAACCAAATTTCATATACATCCATAGCAACTCATACATTTTATTATTTCACAATCTTCACCAAGAATATTTCATATTTTTCAATTAAATCCTTAGTTGACAAATTCATCAAAAATCACTTTACAGAAGTTGTTTACCTAACAACAAAGATTCATTTTCTTCCATCAAACATCACAAACAACATGTATAAATTCATAGCAAAACCCTAATATTTTAACATCTTTGCAAATTAGCCCCTGGGCTAGCTAGATAATCATTAAAAACGGGACGAAAACTCACTTACATGCACAAGGTAACCTAGCTGAACCTTCGAAGCACCAAAAATGGTGTGTTTATTCAATATTTTGGTGGAAGAAACCAAATTAGAATATGTTGCCATCTTTTACTATATTTTATTTTAAGTTATTTATTAAATTACAAGTTTAACCTTATTAATTAACCATTTAAAACACATATAAAATGTCCATAATAGTCCACTCATGATATTAATGGTTTTTTTACAATATAAACCCTTCAACCATTTAATTTCATATCTATTAAATCCATTTATCTTATAGAACTCAAGTTTTGCACCTTTTGCAATTTAGCCCTTTTTACCAAATTAAGCATGCAAACGATAAAATTTCTTAACGAAATTTTTATACGAAAATACTAACATGTTGTAGACATTAAAATGGTAATAAAATAATTATTATCAAATTGTATTTGTGGTCCTGAAATCACTATTTTGATTTCACTAAAAATAGGTTGTTATAAAGTATTCAACTGGTGTATAAGATAATTCATGAAAAACCCTTACAATCTTTTCTAACCAAAACTTGTCTCTTTCAGGATCATCTTCAACTGAATTACGGAACTCTTTAGCTCCATATTTTTTAATTTTATAAACTAAAGGCTTGCTAGCTCGTACTTGTTCCAAACCTTGAGGCATAACAGGGACAGGTTGGGGTATGGGAGGGGGTAGAGGTCATTGAGCCATTGGGTTCGTTCTCACGAACTCTATAAACCATTCAGACATCAACTGGAAGAAGGCTTATTTAGCCTCACCTCCTCGGCCCTCATCTACGGGCCCACTACAACTACTAGCTGCTCTGTGTACAGAGGCTTGCGCATTACTTTCAACCTCATCAGAATCGGCTCGGTTGGATGACATCTTATCTATACGAAAACATAGTTTAATTCAAGTTAGGAGTTATCACACTATCACAGGTTATATAATGGCATGTTTTCTAGACTCCATACATGCTATGTTCAGTCTGAGAACTGACCAAACATCGCTCTAATACCACAAATGTAACACCTCTAACCCGTCTCTGTCGTCAGATTAGGGTTACGAAGAATTACCGTACAATCAAAAATATTTAAACATCATTTCATTCAATAATTTAAAAATATCATAAACCGTTCATTCTCATACTTTTCGTCCCTAAATCGAACCTTTAAGGCCCTAAAAATATCTTGGAAGTAATTCGGGACTAATTTGAAACAAAATGGAAAGTTAAGGAAAAAGTAGCAAAAATTAGAAATAAAGGTTAGACAATCGTGTGACATAGCCCCAGGCTGTGTAACTTTCAAACAAGGGACACACGGTTATGTTCCAGCCCGTGTAACTCACTGAGTGGGGTTACACGGTAGTGTGTTAGGCCGTGTAACTCTCTAAGTTGCCCTACACGCCTGTGTGCCAGGCCGTGTGCTAGGCCTTGTAACTCACTGACTTGAACCCTAAGAAAATCCTCAAATGACACACGGCCATGTCGCCAGGCCGTGTGCTTTACATGTCCATCTGACAACCCGTGTCTCAAGCCGTGTGAACCCAAAATTTACCCAAAATCAAGTTATTTCAAAACCATTTAATGCATAACTTTTCAAACCGTTTAAGCACACATTCAAGGGGTTTAAACGCCATTCAAAAATGCATATACATACAATTTCAAACATCCAAAATCACGTAACCAATATGCCATTCAAAGGCACCACAATATACCAAAATATCAACTAGCAAAACTTGTCATTTTACCAAACACAAATACCTAATTCAAACACCTGTCAAATCATATCACATTTACCACTTTCAAGCTATTCAAAACATACCATAAAGAGCCTTAAAAACATGCATAATCAGGATGTAACACTCGTTACCTGTATTCAATGTCAAAATAGGGTACGAGGCATTACCAGACATAAACACAAGAAAACATACATTTCTGAGTCATAAATTTCCATCCAAATTAAAACCATTCATATTCGATCATGAAGTCCCTAAAACGAGCCTATGAGGTTCAATACATGCTTTGGAAGTGGTTCAGGACTAAACTGAGAACTTTAGAAAATTTTAAAAAACTTAGAAAAAATTTCATGTTACAAGGCTTACATGCCCGTGTGGTCCAAGGGACACGCCCGTGTGACCCTTAGACACGCCCGTGCTACAGGCCGTGTTCAAAATAGGGCGCTCTCTAACTTGTGCCACACGCCCGTGTCTCTGCCCATGTGCTCAATTCTAGATATTCTGTTTTGCAACAATTAAGGTGCAGAGGACACAGGGCCGGAACACATGCCCGTGGGGCAGACCGTGTGTTACACACGGCCTGGACACGCGCCCGTATGGACAAATTAAATGCTATTTACCAAGCCATTTGCCACCCTTGTACACACATACACTTACACCAATTCAAGGCACATACATAACATACTTAGGTAACCAAATCATCCACAATTATGACCAACACAATATCCACATCTATCATACTCACAACATTTACTAAGTCACAATTGACTACTTTCAAGATATCTAATTGTACACCACTTTATCATTTCATCAATAGACCACATTTCCAAACATCTCACATTCAAGTCATAAATAACATTTCTATCATTCACCAAGCATACCATGACCATATCATCAAAGTCATTAGCACACATATATATACTTAGGCTTACGACCATGATAGCCCAAATAAACCAATCTACATGCCATAGACTGAAAATACTTGGATTCACTTATACCCAAAATGATAGCTTGATAGTGTGATAGGATCTCCGACGAACTCCAACCCGTGCTAGCTCAATGACCCTATGAGACATTGGAAAGGAAGGGGGTAAGCTATACAGCTTAGTAAGTTCATATGCAAATAATACAAAACATTATTCATACACTTGACATACAAATAACTTAACAAATATTAACATAAATGTCATTAAACTTCATAAACACAACTTACTCAATCCCAATCTTACCAACAGCTCATCATATAAATAACATAACATATTTCAACATGAATGTCATTAAACTTCATGAGCATAATTTGCTCAATCACATTCTTGCCTATAACTCATCATATGAATAACATAACATATATCAACATGAATGTCATTAAAACTTCACAAATGTCATATGGACATAAATGTCACTTAATATCAGTATAACACATGTCAACATAATTTTCATATACTAATAGCTCTTCGTATGAATAACATAATACATACCAACATAATTATCATATACCAATAGCTTGTCGTATGAATAACAACACACATATCAACATAAATGTCATTTAAGCTTCATAAGCACAACTTGCTCAATCACAATCTTACCAATTGTTCATCATATACTGAGTTCATTTTCTTTGAGTTTTTCGTACATACCTGTACCAACTCTAACATAATCACATACTTTCTCGTCTTTGACATACCCGTTGAACCACTTGGAAAACTAGAGGATACTCGGGAATCTCGTACACACAATACTATACCAATGCCATATCCCAGATATGGTCCTACACGAAGTCTCATATCGATGCCACATCCCAGATATGGTCTTACACATAATCTCAAATAACCCTAATGTCATGACATTCGTATCCTACCTATTCCTAAGGTTCAACCGAGATTTTTCACTTGTCAAACTTTATCGATTACATCCAATGAGTCGATCATAATTCATACAATATTAAAGCATTTAAAACATAAATAAAACAATGCATTATTTACATACGAACTTACCTCGACATAAAATGGCAAAAAGGACTAAATCGTCAAATACTCGTTTTTCCCCCGTTCTAGGTCCAAACCTCATTTTTTCTTGATCTATAATATCACATATAACTTATTCAATCATTATACTATTCGAATTAGCCCAAAATCACATTATGGCAAAACACCTTATTGTTTGAATAAGTCACGGTCATTGGGTAATCTACCAAATTTCCCTATAGTTTGTAACATCTTGAACATTACTGATTTCAACTTAAATTGCTGAGCTTGTATAGTTGGTCTGACTATTCAAGGATTCAGACCATCCAATATCGGGACGGCATGCTCTCTAATTAGCATATCTTGATTATCCACCACACTTCCAACGGGAGAATTTTTATTGCGATCGTTTGGATTACCATTAACATCATTCCTATTTTCAGCCATTTTTCTCAATTCTTTTGTCTTTCTTTGCAAGGTTCTGTCAATCTCTACATCAAAAAGGTATTTTATGTTAGCAAGAATGCCTCTTCTCATGCACTGATGGCAAACCTGTAAAAAGTAAATACACTAAGTTAAATAAAACTACTAAGTAAAATAGTCAAACCAAAATTCACCAAAATACCAATCCCTGGCAACGGCACCAAAAACTTGTCACGTGTAAAATGGTGTGCAATTTGTGTACAAGTACACATGTCAGTTCAAGTAATAAAGTGATGAGTGAGTACCGCTCCCACAAGGATTGGATTAAGGCACAAAATTGGTCAAGTTATCTTAATAGGATTATGTAACACCCTTAACCCGTATCCGTCGCCGGATTAGGGTTATAAGGCATTACCGATCATATTACAACTCATACAATTATGCATTATATATTATAGCTCAACTTTAATATCACATCAGTGAGTATAATCATTTCATATACCAGAACCTAAAAATTTTATCATTCATCACATAATATAAATAAAATATACCTCAAGTACATCAGCATAGCTTATACATATACCGAACATATGACACATCGATATCTTTATTTTTGAGTGTTAAACATGTTCTTGAACAAGCCATGCACTTGCTTAAGTTATATATAGATATACACGCATAAATAAAAACTCCTAGCATTTTCGAATAGAGCTTTTTAGCAAATCATACTTGAGGCTAAGAAAATAACTAATATATATATATATATAAAAGGGATGTAGCATGTTACATAAAGGACAAACTCATTACAACATTTTTAAAACTAAACCACTTTCGGACACAATTAACAACTCCAGCATAAGCTCACAATATAATTAGTTAAATCTTATTTCACAAGTTAGCAAACAACTACGCATGCAATTTAAATTCAATATAACATAGCCGAATATACCTTAAGGTTTAATACTAGTGCACATTCACCCTAAGAACCAAAGCCACACTTTATTAATTAATTTCATACCAAGTAAATGACAAAACCAATCATGGAATATTTTTTTTCTTTATTTAATGCCATGCAAAGCCAAATTAAAAATTTAATATACACACACCTATTCAAGGTTTACATTACCGAATTATTAAACCAGTTTCATAAATCTTTTTTTTTTAAATATTAAATTAAAAATAAATATAATAAAGAACATCCACATGCATACTTTATCTTAGTATATTACACATCTAAGCTAATCACCTTCATAACACATCCAAGATTTATAATTAAATCCAATACTCAAAATGCATATCATAATCACTTCCAAACCATGGCATATAGCAGAATGATTGAAACGAGCTCAAACCATAGTCTAGGCAAACAAACTCAACATAGCACTAAAGCCATTTTCGCATGGCTAAATTATACACAACCCAAAAATCTAATATTTCAAAATAAAATCCAGCCTATACATGCCATAGTTCGAGTTTGACTATTTAAATATCAAAACAGCAGATAGTGTGATGGACTTTGCTAACAATCCCCGAGCTTTTAACTTAAATCCAAAATCTATAAAACAGAAACAAATATACACACAATAAGCTATTAAAGCTTAGTAAGCCATAAGCGAATAAACAATCTAATGATATAATTATGTCATAATAAATTTAGCCGAATTATACTAATATGAGTATGCTTAATCTCAACCCACCAAATTCATTCATGATATCTCATTTTTTTTTTAATACAAAATGCTCACCTTGGCCGAAAGCCTATATAACCAACATAATTAATCCATATTTATTTACAAAGCCAAGATATCATTAAACAATTGAAAACACAAAAACTCATAATTACTACTTAAGCATCATAATGTGTCATCACGTACACATTAATCAAATGGCCAAATACACTTAGTTACATCAATAAGCATATCACATATCATTTTGAAGACAAACACAGTACATATATATATCCTTATCAAATTCGATTACAATCATATGATTATATCTTCCATATTTATTTAAATAGTCATTCGTATCAACCATTAATTACTTACTTACCTTACTTAGACTTGGTAACAAATTAATCCTTACCTGGCACATGGCTCGTTTTACATATTCAAATATAGCTTATCATTGCCCGATGAACCATTCGGAATCGGATAGGACACTCAAATAATCACATAAATCGTACAATGCCAACATCCCAAACGTGGTCTTACATGTAAGTCACATATCGATGCTACTGTCCCAAACAGGGTCTTACTCGTAAACACATATCGGAACCACATATTGATTCCATGGTCTTACTCGTACATATATATCGGAATCCTATGTCATGACATATGTATCCTAACTATTCCTAAGGTTCATACGGGGCTTTCGAACGTCGTAACTCGGTCAAACCGAACTCGGAAGTGTAGTAGCCAAATTTACTCATTTTCAGCCATAGCATATTTAAATTCTAACATTTCATAACAGCATATAAATATAACATTTAATTACCAATTAAACACGACTATTTGCTTATAAACTTACCTCGGACGTCGTAAAATGGAATCGGGCGGCTAGTCGACAACTTTCGTTTTTCCCCGATCCAAATCTGATTTCTTTGGTTCTTGATCTAAATATTCAAATTAAGCTCATTCAAACATATTTTCATTCAATTTATTCCACAAACACATAAATAAACAAATTACCATTTTACCCCTGACATTCACAATTTTTTCAATTTAATCCCTATTGCACAAAACACAAAATATTCAAAATTTCAAAGTACCCCTGTTTGGCTGAATATTCCTAGTGTTCATACAAGCCCATATATTTCATTTATTTCATATTTTAGTCCCCCAAATTATTATTTTTTGCAATTAGGTCCTAATTACTCAAAATCATCAAAAACTCCAATACAAAATATGTTAATCTAAAACATATCTTTCATATTTCATTATCAAACAACAAAAATCACAAGCTATCAACAATGGCACAACTCAAAATATTCATCAAAATCAAAAATCAAAGCTTGGGTTTTGAAGATTACTAAGCAACGATCTCAAAAACGTAGAAATTATCAAAAACCGACAAGAAAACGAACCTTGATTGAGCTCCAAATAGGCCGAACCCTAGCTTTTATTCTTTCTTCTTTTCTTTTTTTAAGTTTCGGTGTAAGAAAGAATGAAAAACATAGTTTATTTTATGTTAATATATCATATATATGTTTTAATAATTAAAATAATTTTATAACCTTAGTTAATAAATTACAAAATCACATATATCATGTCCACTACCGTCCAATTCATTCAATATTGGGCTATTTATTTCTTAAAGGCTTCTATTTTAAAAGCCAAGTGCAAATTAGCCCCTTTTAAAAATAACCACCTAATTTTCACTTTACGCAATTAAGTCCTTTTATTTAATCGGACATCTAGACGACAAAATTAAGTCACGAAAATTTAACACAAACAAATTCACACATAATAAATACGAAAAAAATTAAAATATTTTTCAAACTCGGATTTGTGGTCCCGAAACCACTATTTCGATTAGGGTCGAAATCAGGCTGTTACAGATCAAGTTAATGTTGTAGTAAAATGATTGAAAGAAATGCTATTTGAAAGGTTAAGGTAAATAAGCTGTGATGGGTAAATAACTGGAATTGCTATGGCAAAGGTGATAATAGAAATGTAAGTATGAGAATTATTGCATGAGTAATATATAAATGAACAAATAATCAACTAAGAATGCTAAGGCAAAGATATTTTGGCAAAGAATCAAGTATAGTGTCTACGATATACGATATTTATGTGGAAGGTTGGGATTACTCAGAATCAACCTTACTAGAAATAAGGTTGTGGAAAATCTTGATTAACTTACTGTGCAGAAGAATCCTAGAGTGGTCTACCCCTTTCAGGGGCAAAACCTCAAGTCACTATCCCTGCTCATATAGGATCTTATTACAGTAACATGTATAATTCCTTCTTTATGATGCAAGCATCATTCAAATGTTGCTCATGCCATCCAATATTAGTTAAGTAATCTAACATTTCCCGTATTAAATCAACTTAACAAGAATAATATGACATCAACTATTCCTAGGGATTGCACTTAAACAATTAAATGGGAAGTAAAATAATCAGATTTATACCATGGAAATTAAAAATAGTTAAATATCATCAAAATAATCCCAACCTAATGAGATTTAACTCATCGGTTGGAAAATATAATTCCAAACTATCACCATCGTCTACAACCAAATAAGTTCACAAGAAAGCATTAAGGAAATAATGAAAGGTCGGGAAAACAACTTCCACTGGTCCACACTATAGTAGCATAATCCTTTGTTAGCTGAAAGGATAACTTCCTCTTCTACTCAAGATCTCTTACTCTTCTACTTCTCACCGAGATGCCTTTTGAGGTCCCCTTCATCGTCCTTTTATAGATAGAGTTCAGCCAAACAGTTTATGCTAATCTTCTTTACTTTTCTAGGGTGATTTTGTAACACCCCTATCCCGTGTCCGTCGTCGGATTAGGGCTAAGAGTGTTACCTAACAGATCAGAAACTTAATCAGACAATTCATCAAGTATCACATCAAATACAATCATAGTGTCCCTTATTGTGGTCAACGAGACCTTAAGCATGCTCAGAAATAGGGTCGGGACTCAACCGGAACACATATATAAATTCTCAGAAATTTAAAACTTTTTTAAGTTTCAGGGCTTACACGCCCGTGTGGGTAGACCGTGTGCCTCCCACGGCTGCTAGACACACCTATGTGTCCTCCCCGTGGTCGAAACTGACTTTACTTCCATGGCCACTAAGCATGTTCGTGTACTCTGGTAGTGGTCGATCTTGTCAAAAATCACACGGCTACTAGGCACGTCCGTGTGCCAAGGCCGTGTACTCTTATGCTAGCTACTGACTTAGACCCACGGTCGCTAGGCACACCCGTATGCCATAATCGTGTGGCAAAATAGGCTATTTGCAAGGCCAAAATGCCACCCACATGGGTCTTACCTACAAGCAAAATCATCAAGACATCTCATGCCTATTTGCCAACCAAGAACATACCAAAATAACCATCCAAATTACAAGACTAAAACTTATCTCATCACAAGCATAATTCATTCATTTTCTTAATCAAAACTTGACCATTACATGTATCAACTAACCATGCCAAAATCATACTTCACATATCACATTCATTCAAGCAAATTCTCAACTTATAACTAGCCAAATCCTATGGATACGTTCATATAACAAACTTATATCAAATACTAGCCTATACATGCCATATCTAGCTATATACATTTCCAAAATGTACCAAAACAAGATGAGTAGTGTGATGACGATCCTCGACGATCCCCGAGCCTGCAGTAGCTTTGACGATCTATAAAACAGAACAAACATGTATGCAGAGTAAGCTTTTAAAAGCTTAGTAAGCCAAAGTACAAATAAACTTAACATGAATTACACATAACTAAAATGATGTATTAACCATAATGGTTCTCATAACAAATTCATCTCATCCTTTCTTTAGCTCATTTGCTTAGCCCAAAACTTACCACATTCTCAACTCAAATACCTTATATGCATATAGTTCATTTAAGCCCAACTTCACATATCATCTCATCATTTCATTGCTCATATTCAAATTAGTAAGTTTATATAGATACTTACCTTTCATACACACCTTGTGTACTTATCAATCATACCTGAATCGGATAAACATCTACTTAATCATTCGTAGCTCGAAATTGCCCGTTGAACCGTTCGGAACCTAATAGGATATACAGAATACTCAGAATAGTAGTACAATGCCAGCATCCCAGACGTGGTCTTACATGTAATCAGATGTCGATGCCACTGTCCCCGACAGGGTCTTACTCGAATTAATACGATGCCAACATCCCAGACATGGTCTTACACGTAAAACTCATATCGATGCCAATGTCCCAGACGTGGTCTTACACGTAATCAGATACCGACGCCTCTGTCCCAGACAGGGTCTTACACGTAATTAGATATCGACGCCACTGTCCCAGACAGGGTCTTACACGTAATCAAATATCGACGCCACTATCCCAGACAGGGTCTTACACGTAATCATATATCGATTCCACTGTCCCAGACAGGGTCTTACACGTAATCAAATATCGATGCCACTGTCCTAGACAGGGTCTTACACGTAATCAAATATCGATGCCACTGTCCCAGACAGGGTCTTACATGTAATTAGATATCGATGCCACTGTCCCAAATAGGGTCTTACACGTGTCGAGATATGATGCCACCGTCCCGCATGGTCTCTTACACGTGTCGAGATATCGATGCCACCGTCCCGCATGCATGTCTTACACGTAATCAGATATCAATGCCACTTTCCCAAACAGGGTCTTACACGTAATCAGATATCGATCACCTATGTCATAACATAGTTAATCCTATCTATTCTTAGGTTCAAACGGAACTTCTCAGATGTTAACACTATGACTATCTTATCTTAGAATTCATATATACGCAACATCTCATATGCATTCATCATTATCCATAGTCATATAAACATATGTAACTCAATACAAATACATTTATTTATTTATCGACTTCCCTCGAATTCGATTTAACAGAAATAGAAACAGCTACTCGGTTACTTTCGTTTTCCCGCAGTCTAAGTCTATTTTCCTCGGTTCTTGATCTAAACATATTCAAAATTAACCCTTTTATTCACTAATTCACTAATTCGTTCAAAATTAACCCTTTTATTCACTAATTCACTAATTCATTCAATTCAATCCAAGGACACACATTTAGGGCTATTTACAAATTAACCCTTACATTTGCACAATTTATCAATTTAGTCCATTTTTCTCAAAACATCAAATTCACAAAATCATCACACATCCAAGCTTAGCCGAATGCATATATATATATCATACAAGCCCATATTTTCCATCAAATTTGCAATTTAGTCCTTCAAATTACTATTTTCTCAATTTAGCCCTAATTAGTTAAATTCATCAAAAATTCAAGAACAAAGTATGTTTATCTAGCTCAAATCTTTCATTTAACCATTAAACTCATCACAAAGCTTAACATATCATCCATGGCATATCTCAAAAATATCATCAATACACAAAATTGAAGCATGGTTTTGGTAGCTCTCAAAGCAACGATTGCGAAAACGTAGAAATTATCAAAAACCAACTAAAACATACCTTGAATTTGTGCCTCAATCTAGCCGAATGTAAAAAGCCATTCTCATTTCTTTTGTTTCATGCATTCAGTGGAAGAACATAACACTTAAGCTTATTTTAAGCTTTTGATTACTTAATATTTTGATATAAACTAATTTACCATAATAACCTTTCATAATAATATATATATTACATATAGTTACATGGTCATTTATGACCTTTAACAAACCACCAACTTATGAAAGGCTTAATTCCCAAATAAGACCTCTATCTTTTCAAAGCCACAACATATAAGTGCTTTAACAAATAACATGCAAATTTCACTTTTAATGCAATTCGATCCTTTTCATCAAATTAAACATACAAACGAGCAATTTAACTTACGAAACTATAGTACATGCATAATCACTTATCAAAGACACAAAAAATATAATATTAAAATATTATACGGACTCGAATTTGTGGTCTCGAAACCACTGTTCTGACTAGGGTATAAACCAGACTGTTACAGATTTATCTGGTATGAGTTTAAATTTCAAATTGAAACATCTGTGCGTGAAACATTTGACTCAGTCTTCCTAGAATTATTGTGGCACTTGTGTTGGCATATCATATATACTTTTCCCTAGCAAAACTTCACTCATTTATTTCCTTTCTTCAAAAACCTGTTCCTTTCCTACCACAAAATTTCCACAAAAACCAATTAAAAGCACCAAATAACTCAACATAGTCCAAGTCCAAATGCAATATAACAAATGCTAATTAAAATACCCTAAAATGAAATAAAATATACCTAAGTACAAACAATTAGCTAGGTCGAAAGCTAGAAAATATAACTCTTTTTAAGAGTTATCACACACCACTAGTGACCATCGAAAATCTTATTGGTTTGGCAGTGAAATTACAACATGACCTCAATGAACTCAATGATAAGTTTGAACACATGTTCGATAGGTTGCAACAAAATCTAGAGGATCGAAATGCTCGAGATCAAAAATGTGACACTGTTCTAGACACAATTAGCAAAATTTTGGAATGTCTAAGTACCAAAATTGAGCGTCGAAATCGTAATTGGGGAGATAAGGTCGATCAGCCTCGTCTTCGTGCAAATAATGCTTGATGTGTCACTCATGCAAATGATGAGACTTTGGTTAATAATGACCATGGGAAAAATTTTTTTGCTAAATCAAAGTTCTCAATTCTAGAATTTCAAGGAAAGAATGATCATATGATTATTTTGATGGAAAAAGTGATCATAAATTAGTTTGTCAATTTAAGGGGAGATGGCCAAATGAAAGGAAGAATACGATTGAGCTATCACCTTTTGTGCAATGTTATTGCTGTAGTTTAAAAGATCGTAAGGGTTTGCAATGTCCAATTAAATATCCAACTAGAGAAGAAAGTAAGTATGACTTCGTACCTTTTGTTGACTCATACACTAGTGGAAAAGAGATTTGTGATGACGAACTTTGTGAACCCGAAAAAGATGATAGTGAGAATTTTTTTTCCTTGAATCTAGTGAGTTAGATGATATAGTGATGCGATCCCGGCCGGATCATGTCATGATACGATTTGAAACCATCGGAATTGTCCCAAGCACGAAGGGCCCAAGTGCAAAAGGAAGCTTTAATTTCAGCTTGTTAATATGGTTGCTGACGTGGAACCTTTGGAAACCGTTGCAGGTTTCATCGAACGTTCTCAGACCAGCAATTCAAGCGTTCCTTGCAACTTTCCCCAAGCTCATCCAACTCGTTCCTAGCTCAATGAGCTCATTTTAGTTTATTTTAGCTTGCAATTATTTTGCTGGAATAAAATATTTAATTTGTTTTAGTTATTTAGTTTAAGTTATTAAATGTGTCATATTTGAACATTTTAAATGCAAGTTTTAAATATGTCTTATTTTAGTACATATTAAATAGGCGTTTTAATGTGTCTTAGTTTTAAACATCTTTAATACATGTTTTATTTTAGACCAATTAAATATGTTTAAAGTGTGTTTAAATTTTATTTTTAATATTGTATTAAAACTGTGTTTTAATGTGTTTCAGGTCTGTTCACATTGGTTGTTGATTGGAAGCTTCTAATCAAGCTAATGCATGCATAATTGAGGTTCAATGGACGGCATTCAAAGGGAAACATGCATTTGGGACGTTCATGCAAGAAGGAGCTGTTGATTTTTCATGTATTTGAAGATTCATGGACCGCATTTATGGAGAAAAATGCACTGGGACAATTCATGCATGTAGGAGCTGCTGGTTACTTTCCTCCAAGCAACTCTTCTTGAAAAGCTATTTCATCAAGTGTTTCACACTTGATTAGTCCAATCAGCTGGGTACATTCAAGCTATCCATTTAAGTATTCAAGACACATTCAAGCAATAATTTCAGTTGGTTCAAGTCCCATGCTACATACATTCGGCCAAGGGAAATGAAGGGTAATTAAAAGTTGATCATTCACGGAACTTTAAGAATTCTTCAAGGTTAAGCATGCAAACACGCATCAAGGGGGAAGAAAGTGACCATTCGGCTAGTGCATGAATTTGCCAAATTCAAGAACTAGTTTTAACGCTTTAAGTGTGAACATTTTTAATTGTGTGAACACCATAGATGCCAAATTTCAATAGACAACTTTTGACTCTTTTCATGAACATTATACCAATTGTGAGTTATTCAACTCCCTTTGTTCTTTTGTGACTCAATTGACTTATCAAGTTATTCTTGTGGCGTCAATCTATTTCATTTGAACTTATCACTCTAACAAGTGTGGCGTTCACCCTTATACCTATTGGTTCCTATCTCCATATAGATAGTGGGTCACGGTTTACCTATCTTTCTATCCACCTTAAGTGTTGTTATAAGTTTCGGGTCAATACTGTCCTATAGTATTGGTTCACTCTTCAACCTTAAGCCCAAACTATTCCATCTGAATTACCAACTTCAAAATATCCATATCTTTGCTATTAGTCGAACCTTAGCCTTTACTATATTTGAAATAATAAAAATCCTTTGTTTTAAACTTATACTTAGCCAATTTCAGTCTTAACTCCAAGTAGAACAATACTTCACCATTTTACGATTGGGAACATTCTCGATTCGAATCCATCAACGAGTACGAGTTCATATCAGATAGAAACATCATGTTCCCCTACTGAGATGTATTGTACTGAATTGAATATTCATAATACTTGTGAGGGGATATGGGAAGTGCGACAGAACCATGTGAAAAGACCGAGAAAAAGGAGACCTTAAGTGATAAAAGTCTACTTCATGGTCCAAATTTGGTGAGTGAAAATCCATATGAGGTAAAATTGGAGAGTTCTCAAGTGGAAAAGGAAAAAGGAAAGCAAGAAAATACCCATACAAAAGTGAGAAATGATTATATTTTAACTAACCCTAACTCAAATTTGTTTAATGGTGTTTCTTTATTACAAAATTTCAAGGATCCATTGACGGACTTCAAATTATATTGCTCTACCATCGATAAACGATTTTCCTTATGACAGAGAGAGGTAAGTGGAACATTGATACTTCTCCATAGTGCTACAAGGTAAGAAAGGCAAGAAAACATTAGAAATTGATTTAAGAAGGCATACCTTGAATGTTTTTTTTATAAGTATGCTACTGCTTTTGTTTGTAAAGTATCTTCTTACAACATGTTTTCTCGTTCGTCACATTTTATTAAACCTTGGTCTAAAAGTTCAATTGATTTTATGGGTTTATCTAGGTATGTCAAGGTTACTTTTGTTACATTAAATATGTTTATTAAATAACTTTATGCATTTGATCTTGCAACAAAATTTTTTATCTTTGACTTTAAATATGATTTTTTAAATAATAATATTAAACTTCTGAATTTTGATTATTATGTGAAATTATTGACTAATCTTTGGAAATTCTTATGGATGACCATGCATATTCAAAGAAAGTTGCAATTTATTTTTTACTTGGATACTCATGTGTCTAACATTTCTTTGTTTAGTTTTGATACCTTGTTTTTAAAGGAGACGTCCATGATCGAAGCCAATTTGAAGGATCGAACTAATGTCTTTGATCCTTGAGATAGTTGTGGCGCACAAGAAAGCTAAGGTAAGTATTTTTTATTTTATTATTATCTATTCTAATCCATTTTCTTTTCATGAAGTTAAAGATTCGAGGACAAATCTTCTTAAGGAAGGGGAATGATGCGAGTCTCAATGCCCAAAATCAGGCTCATGAATGTGATGGGCTAAAATTTCCTGAAGGCCCAATAACGAGGTCAAAGACCAAGAAAATCTGAGTAAGATTGAATGGGACCATCCAAGACTTTGTTACCAAAGCCCTAAATACGCATATGACCAAAAAAGAAAATCAAGATTCACTTTCTTGTTTTCAAGAAAATTAAGAAACCGAATCTTGGTCCAATTTTGTTGTTTCAAACAATTTCAAGAATCAAGAAAATCAAGGTTTTAAATCTTGGAAATCTTGGTCCAAGAAACAAAATCTTGCAGCCACAGCGCATTGGATTTCATGTATGAGCTTGAACAAGCCAATTTCGAGAGCAAACGGATCACAAGACCAAGTTCTTGAAAATATGGCCCATTAAGATGTCTATAAGCCCATTATGAAGTTTGGAAAGTAATTTAATTGAATATCAGGCCAAATTATCAAAGTGGCCCAAATTGTAATATATTTAAACTATAGGTACAATTTTATTTTAATAGATGGATCATCATGTAAGAATTCAGCCCAAGTAGCCCATTTAATTCCTTAGGTCGAATTCCCATTAAAAGTCTACACTTAGAAATATTTAATTTTTTTTATTTGATGAGTTGTCATGTTAGTTATTCCATCAGGGTTAGAAAAACTTATTTTGGGGCCTATAAGTAGCATGGACATCCACCCTTATAGATGAACAATTATTTCTATTTTTTAAAATTAATAATAATTCTATTTGAGTTCTTCTTCAAGATTCTTTTAGAAGCTGTTTTAGCAATCTTTTAGGTTGTGGGAATCATCTTCAAGCTTTTCATTACCAAGATCTCTTTCTTGGAGGGGAATTAGAGCCATTAAAAGGAGTTGTGGATTCTTAATGCTTCTAAGGCTTCGTAGGACGTCATCTTCTCTTTTCTAGCCTTCATTTATCATTTCTTGTTTATTTTAATTTAGTTCTTGTTGTTTTGGCTGGATGATTTTATTGATTTTCATTCTAGGTTAGAATTGCTTTAAGAGAGACGTTCTCTTGTCTTATTCCATCAAGAAACGCATCAAAATTAGGAGTTTTAATCTTTTCTTGTTGTTTCAAACATTCTTGCACAAAACATTTTGCTTTTGTCTTTAAAATCACTTCTAACAAATTTGTTTTGTGTTTTGTTTTTCCATAACTAGTTGGGGCATTTTCTTGAGGTCCAAGGATAGTTTCTTTCCACCCAAGAAACCATAATTTGTTTTCTTTTGGACTCTTTACCAACCGGTTCATCTTTCTTTTGTTTTAATTTTGTTTGACTTTCTTTTGTGACAACTAATCTGTTTTTATTGTTTCTAGTTTCAGTTTACGTTCGTCTAGATATCTAAGTTAAACCCGCAACTTAGACAAGCTACGATCCTGCTCCGCATGCATGTCGTATCATTACGTAAAATAGTGGCAACATCCTTGGCGATTTGAAGTCCACCCCCACCACGGTGATTTCAAGTCCACCTGATCCACCATGGCGCTTAATGGCAAGGCTTCTCCTATAACCCGTCCCCTTTTGTCTGTTGCTGCCGTCACCCAATTTCTTCCTCCCCTTGTCGAAATTGATATGCCACTTGTCAACTTTCCCACCCTTTATGGACAGCGCCATAACCACTCAACAAATCGTCGAACCGCAACTTTACCATCTTTCTCCCAAATGCTTTGAAAATCAAAAGACTAAACAGAAATCCAAACTACCGTGCTATAAAAGTAGACATAACCGTGCTATAAAAGCAGACATAATTGTGCCATAAAAGTAGACAAAACCATTGGAAGAAAAATTTAATGGAGAAATGTTTCTTCCATGGACAAAAAGTTCATGAAAGCCTAAACACAGAAATGGAAGGAACAAATTCTTCATTTGAAAACGCGTAAAGGAACTATAAGCAAAAAGCAGTTGTAACAGCCCGATTTTGTGTCTAGTTGGAACAGTGGTTTTGGGACCACAAATCTGACGTAGTAAAGTTTATTTTTATTATATTTTTATTTTCTACGGTTTTATGGAATTTTTTTGTGAAAATTTCGTTCGAAAATTTTGACGTTTGGGCACTCAATTTAGTTAAAAGGACTAAATTGTAAAAAGTGCAAAAGTTGAGTTCTACATGCTTGAGGTGTCCAATTGTTATGAAATTTTAAATGTGAGGTCCTTATATGGTAATTACACCATTGGTTAAGTTGAGGGACAAAAATGGACATGGTTAGGCATGTTTCCACAGTTTTTCATTAAGGGCATTTTGGTCATTTAGTTATTAAAATGAATTTAAAACAAAATTAAAATCCAATTTTTGTCCATCTTCAACCCCTTGGCCAAAAATTGCATGGAGAAACCATGGCTAGGGTTTTTCAAGATTCCAAGCTCGATTGTAAGTCCGTTCTAGCCTTGTTTTTAATGATTTTTACGTTTTTAAAATCCTCGTAACAAGATCTATCTATTTCTACCATTTATTTGAGATATGATGAAGGTATAGGGTTTGACCCATGTTAGAAATTTATGCATTTTGATGTTTAATGGTAGATTGTACATGTTTGATGTGTAACACCCCAAACCCGGACAATACTCCACGTCCGAATCTGGCATGCTACGGGGAAATCGTTTTTGAAAAGTTAGATTTTCCATTTAAAAGCTGAGTGAAATCACAGTGTGGGAAAACAAATTTGGAGTAGTCTTGTTTGAAAAACAGTTGATGTATTTGGAAACCCGAAGATTTTGAAAACTTAGCCAGAGTTTGTAGTTAAACCGAGTTTAAACCATTTAAAACCTCATTAGTTACTTAGTGATACATAAAACACTTTTACACTTAGAAGAACTACAGGTTTGAGTTGAAAACCATTTGTATTTGCTTATCCCAAAACTTAGTGTGATACCCGATGGTATAGTTTAAAACACATTGCGTTATGATTTTGAATTCGTTATCTTTCCAAGTTTTAGTGAAAATCATACCAACTTATTTTGTTAAGGCATATCAGAATTTAATTAAAACATAAGCATCGTAAATCATAAATAAAAAGGCCTTTTACAAATCCAAATTAAACCCAAATAAAAATCAATAAGTTAAAATACCCAAATGCAAAAGTCTGAGCAAACTCTTATTAAAGCATGGCATGTGCACCCCGAGTCCATCCCGGCTCCAAGTCCGCGTCTACGAGTCACCTGAAATGTCAAAGGAGAGGGTGAGTCGAGTGACTCAGTGTGTAAATCCCGCTCCCGAATAAACCTCATGCTAACACACATAATACAAAGCAACATGATTAATGCAACCCGATCCTAACCATCCATATCACCTTTTCTACCCCGTATGGTACCAAACCACTGGTGGTGCCAAACCACTGGTGACATATAGTCACAATGTGTTACCAAAACACTGGTGTCCCAAAGACACATTAACCATCGATGTGGTCCCAAACCACCGTGTCCTAAAGACACAATGTGCTACCAAAGCACCGTGACCGTAGTCACAAATCGATGATGGGGCCAACCCATCGTGTGTTACCAAAACACTAGCAGACGATCCCATATCTCAAGTGGGGCCAACCCACGGTGGTCAAACCACGGGACAAGTCGCAATGAGGTGCCAAACCTCTCGTGTCCCAAAGACACAATGTGCTACCAAAGCACCGTGACCGTAGTCACAAATCGGGTGATGGGGCCAACCCATTGTGTGTTACCAAAACACTCAAGTCAATCCCAGATAATCATCTCGTGGGGCCAACCCATCGTGGTGCTGAGCCACTGGGACGAGACGCCGAGGTACCAAACCTCTGGAGGTGCCAAACCTCTGGTGACCCAAAGTCACAAAGTGTGCTACCAAAGCACTGGGTGCTCGTCGGACAATATATCATCAAGCCTCCTCTCTCGTATCACCCATACATATCATACTCATGGGATTATGCATCTCATACTAACCATGCATATCATGCCAACATACCAAGCATTACAACTCATAACATGCGTAACATAAATCATGATATCATGCTTCATCAATAGTACTCATAATGGAACAGACTTACCCGAATCGTACACATACCCCGTTTGGGTATTCATTTGTCCATCATACTGTTATAATTTTAACAAGCAAATCGGTTTATTAATAATATTACTAAGTATCAGGGTGTTAGTTTACACACCTGATAATACGAGCCTAGAAATCCTGACCCAAAGCGATCTAAGTCCCTCGATTGCTAACTCCTACAATCGGCCAAACAAAGGGATTAGGCATCCATAGCATTCGGCCAAAGCTATCAAACCAAAGGGCTTACTTTTAAACTCTTACCTTCGATAGATTTGGTTTCCTCCCAAATCCGAACCAACAAAGGTTCTTTTGCCAATCGGTCAAGTCCCTAACAACAAACAGCAGTTAGTCCTTTGTCTTAATCGAATGAAAGAATAAACACAAGCCCATACTTACCACCACCTACCAATCGGTTAACAAGGGTGAAGGCTCTTCTCGGCTACTTTTCAACGTCCAAAGACCCTAACACAAGATGATTATCAAAAGCTTAATATCCTTCCAACCACAACCAATCATAAGCTTTTAATCCAACCAATTTCAATATAGAACTAGAGAAAATAGACATGGCCATTCGGCCAAACACTTACCCCAATACCAACCACCAAGAATTCGGTCACAAGAATCCCTATGAGAAAAGGGAGATTCGGCTCAAGAGCTTTTGAAATGGAAGAAAAATAGAAAATAGATGGGGACAAGAACTTACGGTTTTGGAAGAAAAAGAGATGGAAAATGTGTTTTGGGAATTAGTGTTTCGGCTTAATGAAATGGTAAGGCATACATGAAAGATTCGGCTAGGAGGGGATATGAATTCGGCACAAAAGTTATGAAAGAGTGAAAAAGAAAAGAAAGAGCAAGAATGAGAAAGAGGGGTCACTGAATTCGGTTTCAACAATTGAAAAAGAAAAGAATTGATTGAGAACTTTCGGTTTCAAAGGGTGAAGAAAAGATGAGAGAATTTTCTATGGCAACAAAAATCGGCTTGTTTTGTCAAAAATGGGAGAACTTTGGTTGCTACCAGCCTTTGACCGAAACCACCCAAAATGAAAAAAAGAAATTCGGCACACCCAATCCCCATACCAAGCCGTCACTTCCCCCCACTCAAAGCCCCCAAAATTCGGCCATATCCCTCAATATACTCACATCCACTCATTTCAAAAGAGTGGACCAAGTCTTTCTCCTATAATTGCTCTCCTCCTTTCATTTGAAAGTGAAGACCAAGTCCAAGAAGAATTTCACTTGCCTTCTACCTCTTCTCCATGCCGTCCCCAAAAAGAAGCCAAAAGGAGAACTCTGCGCTTGAACACTTTGGACCTCCTCTCCTGAAGATGACGCCACATCAAGCTCCCCCATGTGGCGCATGCTTTGCCACTCCACCAGCTCCTCTTTTGTGCAATAAAATTCCATTTTATTTTCTTAAGCCCCAACTCTATCAGCTCCCCACACCTAAGGCCAAAAACTAAAATTTTCCTACCTACTCAGGCATACACTTAGCCTATAATTAAGCCCCTAAAACACCGAAATAGCAACACAGCACACCTACACATGCAATATCATGCAACACCAAATAGCCCCTAACCCGGGATATTACATGATGTGTGAGAAATGATTTTTGCTAAGTGATTTTTGGTAAAAATGTCAAAAATGGCTTATTTATAAAAGTTATGAAATATATGTTAAAAATCTATTTTAATGGAAAATGTGGGCTGCTATAAGCAAGAATAAAGTTCGGCTAGGCTTAGGTAACAAAGAAAATGGATACATTTCATTTTACAAGCCTAGGGACTAAAATGTAAATATGACAAATTTAGGGGCAAAAATGTAAATTTTGCTGAAATGTGACTTTGGGTTGATTTGAATAGTATATTGATAAAATAAGTTAAATGTGATGTTATAGATCAAGAAAATGAGGTTCAGACCTAAATCGGGGAAAAACAAGTATTTGACAAATAAGTTCTTTTTCACCAATTTTGCTTCCAAGGTAAGATCGTGTGTAAATAATATATTATATTATGTATTTAATATTTTGATATAGCATGAAGTGTATATATATGTTTCTACGGATTCGATTGATGATGATTTGGCGAAAAATCGAAGAATGAGAATCCCGGTTGAACCTTAGGAATAGATAGGATACAAATGTCATGACATTAGGGTTATTGAATTTACGTGTAAGACCATATTTGTGATATGGCATCGATTTGAGATTTCGTATAAGACCATGTCTGAGACATTGCATCGATATGAGACTTCGTATAAGACCATAGCTGGGCTATTAGCATCGAATTGAGATTCCATGTAAGGATATGGTGTTGCTACGATATCATGTGTATGAGATTCCCGTGTATCCTTTAGTATTCCAAGTGGTTCAACGGGGAATTCAGAGACTATGACAAAGACGTGAAAGGTATGTTACGGGTTGGTATAGGTATGTACGTAAAGTTTATAAGCATTGGCTTCATGATATTATGAGTTCATGATCATTATGAATGTGACTTTGAGTTAATATTGTGATTTTTTTGGTTTATGTGTAAAATATATAAATTATGGTAAGGTTGATTGATACCTACGATAAGGACTTTTAGGCCATTTGTAATTGAGATATGGAATGTTTTAATTCCTCGATTTGTGACTCAATGAAAATATAAAGAAGTAAAGATTAGTACAAATGTCTTTTAAATATGGTTATGAAATTATGAGAATATGAGTACTTTTGACAAAGAAAAGATGTTAATGTGTATGATTGGAAATATGAGTACACATAAATTATGTGTATGTTTACTATAAGACTTGAAATAAACTGTGTAATATGTTGCAATAGAAAAATTATGGTTGTTGGGCTAATACCAAGACATGTTGAATTATGCTTTTAAATTTTGTTAGTTTGTGCATGTATTGTTGGGAAGTGATAAATGATTGGTAAAATTTGCTTATTATTTGCATATGAACTTACTAAGCTATATAATATAGCTTACCCCCTTTCTTTCCCATGTCTTATAGGGTTATTAAGCTAGCTCGGGTTGGAGATTGCCGGAAATCCTATCACACTATCAAGCTATCATGTTGGGTAAATGAACACAAACCTTTGAGTCTATGGCATGTATAAGGACTTAGTCATTTTGTGTATGTGTCATTATGATATGGCCAAATGTATTGGCTTGTAATGATTAAGGATTTGGTTTGGTATGTAGCCATATAAATTGGCTTATATTGGCTAATTGGTTGCAAGCATATTAATAACTCATATGCCTATGCCAATTTTATTGTGTGATGTCATTTATAATGGTATGTTAATGAAATTAGACTAGATGATACATGTGGGAAGTTGTTATGTTGAATGTGATTGGGTATGTGTGGACTTGATAAAGTATGATGTTATGAGGATGTATATGAAGGTAAGGAAATGATATGTTTAAGTCTTTATTGTTGATGTATAGGTTAAATTGGCCAATGAATGGCATGTAAATATTTGATAATGACTAGCTATTGGAATGGCTAGTTATGGATATGCTTTGGTGTTATGTACGTCTAAATGAAAGTTAATACAAAGAAATCATGAAAGAGTAAAATTAGCATTAAAACAGTTTTGGATAGCAGCAATAGTATAACTTTGAAAAATCACCAAAAATTGTTGAATAAAATATGAAATTAAAGCCTATTGGGTCTAGTTTTACATAGAAGAAACGGTGTAAGCAAAAAATTTCATTTTATGAGATATTTGAATTTTTGTGAGACAAGGTCAGAATGATTTTGGGTTCCCCTGTTCTGAATTTGGAAAATTATTAAAAATTGTATAAAAACACTTTGGGGTTAAATTTATATTTTTGAAATTCTTAATGAGTCTAATTTCAAGAGAAACAAACAGGAACATCATCCGGGTTCCGTACTAATAGATAATTAATTTTTAGCGAAGAAAGGTCGAAACTATCAAACAGCAAAATAGAGATGAATTTGAAGAATTAACTGTACTTATTGGCTGAACCATAAATTCTGAAAATTTTATGGTAGGAAGATATTTGAGTCTAGTTTTGGAAAAATAAAGCGGATATTACTTTAGAATTCTTTAGTTCAAGATATAAATAATTTAGTGACTAGGACTCAAGTAGACAGTTTTGTTATGAACAGTAAATATCACAATTATCTGTAATTGTTCTGAAATCTCCGGTAATACTTCGTAACCCTATTCTGGCAACGGATACAGGTTAACGGTGTTACAGCAGTTAACAATACCGATAAAAACACTTTTGCTCACCTCTACGACGGTTACCCCTAATCGTTTTATTCTTAAATATTGATAATTTATCATATATGATTTTTTTTAGATATGTTGTTTTTTTATAAAAAAGAATATGGTTTCTCTTATATTTTATTCTTTTATAAACATCAACTATTATTTGAGGTGTTTTAAAATGACGGTTCATTAATCGTCGGCAATTTGACTTTCAAGACTTTATTTCACTTAATGCTTCTATGATATTGCTTGAGGCCCAAGTATCAACCTCTCTACTGCATTGGCAATGTTGAATCTTAAAAACAAAGGCCATTTAGTGTCATTACATTCATATTCTTCTATATTTTCTCGATGTCATATTTCTTTTTCATGATACTCTGTGTTTTTTACCTCATGTAAATGTGAGCAATATAAAGAAATCTCGCATTGGTTGTGTACAGGCTAATGAAAGGTTTTAAATATATTCTTACTCTTTACTCTCATTAAGTAATTGGGCTAAAAGCTTAACCTACACGCATCGCTGTCGTCTAGCCTGATCTGTGTTAACATGTGTCTACGACACGTATCGTGCATGTTTATTTTTGGATAAAACTTCTATATTATTTTTCAGAAAATAAAGAAAAAAATGGGTCAACATAAAATATCTTTTTTGAACTATTTTTAGAAACTATATTTGTCAGTTTTACCTTTTTGCTCTTGTGTTTTTACCATTTTGCCCTTCAGCTAATAGTATAACTAGGAATTGTTATTTTACTAAAAATACATTAGAGACAGTTTTGTCCAGGAGTTTAGATTTTAAGCGAGAGTACGTCTATAACCCCTCTAAACTTTCTTGGAAATTCTGAGATTTCTGAGATTCTTCTTCTCCAAATATATTCCACCCATCCTCTTCCCATCATCAATACTCAAATTTTCCAGACCCCTCTCCATTGTATTTGATCACTAATCTACCAAAATCAGAACTTCAGAAAAAAAAAACCTCAAACAAACACCACTCAAAAACGTAAAAAAAAAAAAAAAAAAAAAAAAAAAAAACAGTGAAAATCTTAAAAATTTGGAAAAACCAAAAAAAAGGTGCCAAAACGGTAGACGAGAGCGTGCCAAGAGACAGACGGGAAAATGGTGCATCCTCAAGTCTAAAGATTTAATTTAGTGCACTTTATGCGAAAGAGCTTTTTTTTTTATATATATATAAAAGAATGAAGAGTTTTCTTCTTTTAAGGTTACCCCAATATTAAAGGAAGGGTTGGTGAATCTATACAAATTAGGACTTTAGGAATCATAACATCATAAAAACAATCTCTTTTGAAATGACGAATCTTTTCCGAATTAATCAGATCAAGGGTAAATATCAATTTCTTATGAAATTCTATATATTTATGTCATATTCATGTTTCATGATTGTGTTAGAATTACATAAATAAAAAATAATTTAAACAAGGTTAATAATTTATCTTTTTATCATTTTAGTGCAGTCCTTTTGTATGTTTATTGGGCTGTTTTTTGGTGCGTGTGTATCATGTTAGTAGTTGTAAAGAAGTATAAAAGTCTAGCATGGCAATTATCAGTGTTGCTCAACTCACTGAACACGGTAAAACACCCCTGTGCGAGCAGCGAGTTTAAGTTACGGCGGCATCATGCTAGAGAGGTTCTTTTTCACAAAACAAGGAGATTTTCATCCGCAAGAAGCTGACCCAATTACACTTCTGTCGGGCCCCCCTTCCAGGTAAAATTCTTGTCCCAGACAAGTCTGCTAGTAATTACGTCGAACATATAGTATGCCACGCGTAAAACGCGTAACCAGTACTAATCACTCTCAAATCTTCACCCATACCATTCTTATTCCTTAGTTGGTATTTCATGGGTATCGTAAATTGTGCAGTGGTAAGACCTCATTGCTGTTCCAGTTTGCAGTCAACTCAGCATCACAGTGCAGAAATGTCAATTCTAAAGTGGTTTTCATATGTAGCCGGCTAAGGCTGGAAACCAAACCCCCTTACCTTGCCCAGGCATATATACGTCTCTCAACCTATCATTATATTTTGTAATTCTGATTAATGTTTTACTTTTCCTATGGATATCAAAATTTTCAGGGAATTGATCCAGGTTGTGATATATTTAAGCGAATAAAAATGAAGTGAGGGACCTTCCTTGGAACGACTTAATTAATTACATAAAACAATGTTTATGAATAGCTAATTGTGTATTGAATATTGGAATTCTGCTGTTTTAATTTCTTGAAGATATATTAATGATGATGATGATGAGGGAATCAAGAAGTACTTCGCTGCATTTCACCTTAAGGATACGTTTCCAACTGCAGTTGTTGTTGATGATTTCGGAGATTTCTTCCTTGGAAGGTATTTAAGTCCAAGCAGAAGCAGACTATTTTTCAAATCTCTTTTTCAATTCCATCCATTTCTTAATAATCAGTAATACTAATTAGGAGCTGTCAAGAGAGATATGGTAATCCTCGTGGAAGAGACTTGGCAATGGTTCGGACTCTAGCTTTGTGTCACAATGCAATAATTTTTGCCAAGTACGTATATTTTAACTCACGTCATTTTGGGGCTAATAGCAAATACTGATATATTAAAATATGTGCAGTAAAACAGGGCCTTGCAGGCTTTTATTATCTGATACGCACAGTGGGGATTCTCCAAGGTCGCTATTTATCTACAAGAGGTGGATTCGCACCATTTTTACAGTCAAGGGTTGTGTTTTCAACTTTTATCTAACTTAACCTTTGCGTCACATGTAACTTCTTTATGTATATACTAAATCTTTTTTTGTTTTTCTTTTTTTTGTTTTTCTTTTTTTTAATGTTTTTGCGGTAAAGGTGATGATTCTGGATCGTTTTGTTTGAAATATAACAAGTATTCGGAAAGTGGGAGCTCTAAGGGCACAAAAACAGCCAAGTACTCCGTAGCGTCACAGTATTTGTTGTTGGAGGGGATTACTGAGGTTGATGATGAGCAGTGATTGATTTTGTAGGTGATTTGTGCAAGTTGCTTGGAGGGATTAATGATGATCGGTGAATAGTATGATGATTTTCGTTGGGTTGATTTCTTTCACTAGAAATACAAAGAAATCTGCAAATTGATATTATTGACAAATGTTTAATGTGCATTCAAGTTGTGCCTTAATATATAATGCTTAATGTCTCATCTTAATCATGTATGCATGTATTCGACAATGAGTTATCGAACCGAAATGTTCTTCACTGCTTCTGGTGTGGTTTTTGATAATAAATAAACTGCAAAAAATTCACCACTTTTGTTTTTTTTTTTTTTTTTTTTTTGCGCATTTTAGTCCCCAACACTTTCATCCATTCACCGTTTCAATCCTTTGGGCGTTAAAAAAAATCCAACTAGGATACTCAACCAGTCATAAATTTTCGCGTGTAATGTCCTAAAAATTCTCGGTACAATAAATGATTTTGTTCTTGGATCGACTTCAGTGAACTATAAAGAATTAATTTTACATTTGAGATGGGAATAATGTAGAAAATTGTAAATGTGAAAATATAGTAAAAGGATCAAAGCATAAATTTTGAAAAGTATGATTATCAAAATCTAAATTGACCAAATTAGGAAAATGCGAGTTAATAATGATAATTTAGCATGACAACTACGTGAAATATGAAAATAAATAGGATTAAATAGGGATAAAAGTGACTATTAAGGAAAATAAATAGGGTCAAAGTTGCCTTATTCTTTTACTTTGTTATTTTTTATTCAATATATCTAATTAAACATTTCTAAGCATTTATAATATTAATTTTGCATTAAGTTTTAAGCAGATAAATTTAATATTATTATATTATAATGATGATAATTATAAATTTCTTAGGTCAAAATTATTTTTTTATTTTTATCTATTTTATCGAATTAGATATTCCTAGTTATTTGATTTTTTTTCTTTTTTTTAATGGATTAGTATTTAATATATTAGCAGTATATTTTTTTTATTTCATAAGCAACCTTCAAAAATTGTTGTGTAATTTTTAATATATTTTTTAAAAATTTTACTATACTCTATAGGACACTTATCAATCTCTAACTCTGTATGTGGAGTCTAAAAATTCTACTGATACGTATATTTTTCCTTTTTTAAATTCTAACTAACAAATTCAATATTATCTTTTTATCTATTTATAATATAAACTAGCTCTTAAGAGAGCCTTAGGAGTAAATGGTTCATTTAAATATATTTTAAATATTTATCTATATATTAATATTTTTAGCTCTTAAAAATCTAAATTATATATAATATGTATTTACAACTCTAAAGATTAAAGCTTGAGTAGATATAGGTTATTTGAAGATTTCATTTTGAATAAATTTGAGGAAATTTTGAAAATGGAGAATTTAATTAAATTTTTTTAAAAAAAAAATATAGCATGATTTTCATTCATTTCAATGTATGATAATTTTAAAATAATTTTTTTTCTTCGGTAAATTTCACTTTAATCCCTTCCTGTGCATTTTTAAAGTTATTTTTAATTTTCTTCTCATTTATAAATTCTTTTTTTCAAAATGTAAATAAATATAAATATTAAAAATGTCAAAAGTAAATGTGACATTATTTAATTGCTAAAATAAATCCTCTTCATTTCTTCTTATTTAAAAAAAACAATGGAAAAGCTAAAACTGTGAAAGTTTTGCAATCTATACATTTACACTTTCAACTCCAAGCTTAAATAATTAGAGATAATCACGACCATGGATTCTCTCTGTGAAGGTAATGAAAAGAGGGATGATATCTCCAGTGATCCAAAGACCAAGAAGGTTCGTTTTAAGGATCCGGAGCCTACTAGTGACGGCGTGATGGTTGTTGACTTAACGTAGGCACCAACTCTGTCCTAGAAAGATATGGTTTCAGGGAAAGGGCCCACTATTCCTAATGGAGGTAGTGATTCAAACATTGCTGATAAATTTTTTCCCTTGAAGGTGATGTCAAGAAATCAATAGTCAATGGTGTAGGGCCTAATTTGTAGCCCGGGCCCAAAAGCAAATCAGAAATGAATAAAGTAAAAAAAACACAGTCCATTACATTGGGGCCCAATTAAACTAGCAACCCAAACGGCCCAACATTTTCAAAGTCAGAAAACCCTAGGTCAGTTGCTGGAGCCCTCGCGCCACACGCCCCTCGCCAGCAAGGCCATGCCCCTCGCGCGCCGCTACCCATCTCCGCATCATGCGCCCTTACGCACGCCACCTATGGCCTCCGTGATCTTCGCCCGAATCTGCAAGCACACGAACAGATAAATGGTTGTATTTTCGGCTATATAAAGTCATTTAAAACGATGTAAAAAGGGGGATTTCTTGAGTTTTTTGGGGACAAAAGGGCAATAGAGCACATTTTTTTACAGAGAATACAAAGATCAATACCAAAGAAGAAGGTTTTATTTTTCCTTTTAGTCTTCATTTTCGAATACTATTTTGTTATTTTGCTTTATTTTTATTTTTATTTTTTTAAAAACCATACGTAATATATATATAGAGAAAGAGAGAGAGTATACGGAACAAAAAAGAAAAACTCACTTTTTTAGAATTCTGGCCACCGTGTACGGTGGCCCGAGACGGCGACTGACGGTGGCTGGCGCGGTGGTCGGCGTCGGAGACTTTGGCCGGATGCTTTGAGAGAGAGGGAGAGTTGAGAGGGAAAAAGTTTTTTTTAGGAGAAGTGATAAAATGAAATTTTTTGGGAAAAATTGGGTTATATAGTAGCTTAAAACGCTGCCGTTTTGTCCCTTTCCCAACACAGCCAAAACGGCACCGTTTCAGCCTGGCCCATGTGCGCGCCCAACCCGACCCGGGGGATCCGCGTGTTTTCCAGGGAGGGGCTAATTGCACTTTTAGCCCCTCCGTTTTTTTATGGTTTTCAATTAGGTTTTTTTTTATTCCCAATTTTGCCTAAAAATTCTTCCTCCGTTTCAATTTGGTCCACATTCGAACGGCACCATTTAGGAGGGCAGGAATATTTCCCATTTGGTCCTCCCCTTTCTGCCCGCGTTGCTAAGGGGGCCTAGTTCACTTTTTTTTAAATTCGCCCCGAAACTCCTATTTTATATTCAATTTAGTCCCTATTTTACTTTATTTTCAAATGATTTATTTTTAATATTTATTATTATACTTATTGCATTATTATTACCATTATTATTGTTTTTATATATAATATTATTGTTACTAGAATCATATTTCTTATATTTCTTACATCTTTATTATCGTTTTTTTAATATTACTATTTATTATTCCTATTTTTCACTACTATTATTTTTATTGTATCACTATTATTATTATTATATATTATTATTACTACAATTATACTTATTAATTATTATTGTTGTCGTAATTATTGTTAATCTTTGTTATTATCTCTATTAATTTTGATGTCATAGCTATTATTTTATTATTATTATTATTGTTTTCATACTATCCTTATTATCATTTTCTTATTATATTATTATTATTATTATTATTACTATTATTATTACCAATTTAGTATCAGTATTATTTTGCTATTATAATTATTCTTTTAAATATTACTACTACTTTTTTTTAGTATTTTATTTATAATTGACTTTGTTATTATTATGTTTATTATTATTTTTATTATTACCACTTTTTTATATTATTATTATTTTATTTTTGTTATCAACATCACTACTGCTATTTTCGTTATTACTATTATTTATGTGTTATTGTTTTTACTATGATTCGTCTATTAATATATTTTATCCATATTATTGCATTTTTTGTTACTATCATTATGATCCCATGTTTTTTTATTATCATATAACTTCTATTTTTGTCACCATTCGCTAAGTATGATCATTTTTACGTTTTAATCGATTTTCTATTCTAAAGGTACATTGACTTTATCTTTTTTTCCACTTTTTTACCCAAACTCATAAAAAAGAATTTTGACAAAGATAATATTTTGTGTTTGAAATTTCAGGAAATCGTGCCCTAACGTGCTGGGTTTCGATTTTCCGTTCGTCCAAATGACTAGATATCCTTTTAAGATTTTGACCGTGTTTTCTTAAACTTCAAAATAATGCAATATTTCATGTTTAAAAATTCGAGGAATCGTGCCCTAACGTGCTGGGTTTCGATTTTCTATTCGTCCAAATGACTAGATATCCTTTTAAGATTTTGACCGTGTTTTCTTAAACTTAAAAATAAGGCAATATTTCATGTTTTCTTTTGTTTGGTCAAATAACGGAATACCCTTTTAAAATTGTAAAGCATGAATTTTGAAAATCATAAAATGATCTTGGTGTCAGAGGTTTGAAACATCGTATCCTAACGTGCTAGATGTGGTATTTCATTCTTTTGAAACAGGAGAATTTCGATATTCAATTCGAATTATCCGAACAATTTCTAAAGGATTCATATTTTAAAATCTCTTCCAATTTTCGATATTAGGACATTAATCAATAAATGAGGTACCAATTTTGGGCGTTGCGAGGGTGTTAATCTTTCCTCGTATGTAACCAACTCCCGGATCCGTTTTCTTAAAATTCGTAGGACAAATGTTTTATAAGGTGACCCAATTACACTCCAAAAAAAATTGGTGGTGACTCATTTTTTTTTCTAAATTCGACCTGTTTTCAAACAAAAAAATGGTTTCGATAAATGGCATTCTTGGCATTCTTGCTATTGGTTTTTCTTATAGAGTTCAAAAATTATTAGTCGAAGACATGCCCACCTCCGTGATTCTCAAGTTATTGGGAAGGAATATTGGTTTTTACAACTCTACAAAATAAGGTTTATGGACTTTAGAGACCATCTCAACCTTTTTAGACGATGGATATCGAAAATGCCTATTTTTTAGCAAAATTTCAGAATTCGAGGATTATAAGAAGGTTTTATCACAGGGTCCATAGATTATCTTTGGACTGTACTTAACGGTCCAGCCTTGGACAATCAACTTCAACCTGAAGAATCCCTATCCTAGTAACATTTTGGCTTGGATCAGGCTTCCAGGACTGCCTAGTTATCTCTACAAAAAAAGAGATTTTATGGGAAATTGGGGGAATGGTGGGGAAGGCAACTAAATTAGATTTTAATACAGACAGTTAAACGAGAGGACATTATGCGAGAATGGCAATCTATATAAATCTGGAGAAACCACTGATTTCACAAGTTATTGTTAATGGAAATCTTCAACGAATCGAGTATGAAAGTTTACCGGTTGTTTACTTTTCGTGTGGTCGTTATGGTCACTCCAGGATGTCTGTCTGCATTTTCAAGCGACAAATAACAGTATTGGAGGTAAAGATCCGGCGATCAAAAATCCACAAGCAGCCTCTGAGTCAGTGGTCGAAAATGACGAGTTCGGCCCTTGAATGCTGGGGGAGAGGAGGATCAGGCGCATCTCACGTGAGCAGAATAATCATGGAAAGACTGGAAACAGGGAGGGAATTTTGGGATCAAGATTTCATACCTTATCCCTTAATATCGATGATCGGGGGAGTGATTTGCGGAAAGGAGAGAACTTTTCGGCTTTGAATAAAAAAAGGGAAAGGAATCATTAACATTGATGTTGGAAAAGACACTGCAGGGGGGAAAAAGTCTAATGTTGGGTCACAGGTTAGTGGGAACCCCTTTTAACATTAATAATAATACTTTTTCTTCTTTAAATGTGTTCAGGTCCAATTATCATCATAAAAGCCCAAACACCTCAGATGTGCTTAAGAATGGACAAAGTGCAGGGACTAGCAGTATACCAAGGCCTAACAGGTTTATTGATTACTCTTTAAAAGATGGACAGGCCCAATCTGTCTCTGAACAGGAAAAATATGTAGCTATCGTTTCGACTGGAAATTTCGCTCATGGAGCGGTGGATTTGGGTGCTCTCCGTTCCTGCTGGTTTCAACAGTACAAACTCCCTCCATTTTAATCCAGCATTTGAAGACATGGCAGCAGTAGCTGTTACCATAAATGAATCCTTGCTCGATAGCAGTAACCACACAGCAGTTACTTTCCAAGGAACTTCCATTTCGAAAATGGATGGGGTGAAGGGTGTTAATGAAAATTCCAATCCAGGGATTTCTTTTAATTAGGGTATTGGTCAGGTCAGCGGAGGAAAAACAAGGGATCTATGGGCGATTGGAAAAGTAACAAAACACTCAAGAGGCCAAGTAATTGATCCAAGGCAATGGTGAGTTCACGAGTCTCTCTTGCAGGTTCTATGTTGATGGAGGCCGACCTTATCTCGTTTAAGTTGGATGGGCAAGATGCCAAAGAGGAAGTTACGAAAGAAATCGAGGGCCTGGGCAGTGACGTCCAAGTTCAACAGTAAGTATGTTTTATTTTTTTTAATATTTTTTCCATGAATTTATCTATTTTATCTTGGAATGTGCACGGTTGTGCGAATTCGAAATTTCCACGAATTCTTCGTGAATATAGTAAAGAATTTAAACTGGATATTATTAGTTTGCTCGAACCAAGAGTCAGTGGTTTTAAAGTCGGTTCTATCATTGAAAAATTAGAATTGGATAGAACTCACCAGGTTGAAGTAATTGGTTTCTCGGGAAGTATTTGGCTTGGATGGAAGGAGTCTATTGATGTGGAATCATCCACAATTTATTTTGACTCGTATTTTGTTTGTACTACAGTCACGACCATTTTTTATCGCTTTCGTTTATGGTAGCTCTGACAGACAAAAAATGAGACTTCTTTGGAGGGATTTAAGGTTATGTATCCATTCAGGACATTTCCCTTAGTTGGCTATTAGGATTTCAACACCATCCTATTGGCAGAGGAAAAGAAAGGCGATCAAGTGGCTGGTCAAAGGTGCCCTCCTTTTTGGGGATTTTATGGATACAACTCAGGTTCATGATTTGGGTTTCAAGGGATCCCCTTTCACTTGGCATCGGGGTACACGTTTTGAGTGTCTTGATCGGGCTCTGGGTAATGATGCTTGGATAGAGTTCTTTCCTAATTGCATGGTGTCTCATCTCCCAAGAATTAAGTGAGACCACAAGCTTATTTTACTTGTTCAACAGCCGAGCTTATCTTTATCCTTTCAGGTTTTTAGCCGATTGGTTGGAGCACCCAAGTTTTCAGGAATTTCTTTCAGATAATTGGATTTTTGATGGTAACATGACGAGTTCTTTCACGCGTCTCACTTAAAAGCTTAGGGACTGGAACAAATGTGTCTATGGGAATATTAGTACTCGTAAAAAACAGTTGATTCATAAACTTGCAGGAATTCAACATGCAATGGACTTTTTTGGTTCTATTAATTTTGCTCACTGTGAATTAGAGACTCGAGAGGAACTAGAGAATCTTCTCTATCACAAGAAGTTGCCGTGGAAGTAGAAACCGAGATGTGATTGGTTAAACTTGGGAGAGTGTAATATTAAATATTTTCATAGGCGTACAATTTAGAGAAGAAAATATAATAGTATAATGACCCTAAGAAACTCAGATAGTGACTGAATTTTTGAAGCTGAAGTTTAAAATAGGAGGATGTTGCGTTTCTTCTAAAGTTGTTTGGTAAGATACTTGAACCTGTAGGGATTTTTCCTCCGAGTGGCTTCCCACAACTTGAAACTTCAATTATTGAATTTCTTGAAAGACCCGTTCTAGATTAAGAGATCAAAAGTGCACTATTTGATATGACACCATTAAAAGCACCAGGCAATGATGGCTTTCACGCTTTGTTTTTCCATAAGTAGTGGGATATTATCGGAGGAGCAATATGTAATTGGGTTAGAAATATTTTTGAGGACAACAGTATTTACTCAGAGCTAAACAGTACCTAATTGTTCTTATCCCTAAAGTTGCAAACTTAAAAAGCTTCACACAATTCTGACTGATAAGCCTCTATTCCGTTTTATATAAACTTGTGATGAAGGTCATAGCGAATAGGTTCAAGATTGTCTTCCCAAAGATCATTAGCCAAGAGCAAGCCAGGTTTATTGCAGGAAGAAGTATTATTGATAATGTGATTATCGCACAAGAAGTTCTACATACTATGGGAAGTAAGGGCATGGTGGAATGGATGGCAGTCAAAATTGATTTGGAGAAAGCTTACAACAGTGTTCATTGGGATTTTGTAGAAGCCTCTCTTAGAGCTGCAGCTGTCCCTAATTTCCTAATCCAGGTTATAATGTCGGCCATTTCGATGTCTACTATGCAAGTGTTATGGAATAGAGTCCCTGATGAAAAATTCAAACCTGTTAGAGAGATTTCTCAATGATACCCCCTCTCCTCATATATGTTCGTGTTGTGCATAGAATGGTTAGGCCACGATTTTCATTTGGCCATCTCTTTTGGAGAGTGGAATCACATTCGGTTATCTCTATGGGGACTTGCACTTTCACAGTTATTCTTTGCTTACAACCTAGTAATCTTCAGCAAAGCAGATTTGAAACATAGCAAACTCTTTAAAAATTTTCTTAAAAGTTTGTGTTTTTTCGGGTCACAAGGTTAAGGCCCAAAAAACTAATGTATTTTTTTCTACAAGGGTCAATGAAGATTTAGTAGGGAAGATTACAAATATGCTCGATTTCCAATATGCCCATGACCTTGACCATTATCTAGGAGTCCCTCTCATTCATCAAAGGATTACCAAAAATACCCTTAACTTTGTAATTGAAAGAGTTCGGAAAAAGCTTTCTAGCTGGAAGGCTAAGAAACTCTCATTCGTTGGAAGGGTCACTCTTGTGTAATCGGTCTTTCTCTCCATTCCTAACTATCTCATGCAGTCCTTAATGGTCCCAAAAGGCGTCTGTGAGGAAATTGAAGGATTGGTGAGAAATTTTATTTAGGGATTTCTGGTGGCAGAAGGAAAATGGCTTTAGTGAGTTAGGATGTTATTTGTCAACCTAGATTATGGGGGGGGAGGTTTGGATTACGACACCTCAGCGACCAGAATTCAGCTTTTATGATTAAACTTGGTTCTAATATTTTCACCAAAACTTAGGCATTATGGGTTCAGGTTCTTAGAGCAAAGTATAGGGTTAAGGACAAAGTGTCGGAATGTATTTCGCGGATATGTATTTAAATATATATATATTTAAATCGAGCATACAATGCTTCAATTATGCATTCGAGACTAAATCGGTAACATATGAAAATTTTGGATACTTAGAAAAAATCTTAACATTTTAAGTATCACACACCCGTGTGAACAGGCTATGTGCCTCACACGGCTAGTAGACACTCCCGTGTCTTAGACAGTGTGAAAATAGGGCATACATACTAACTTGTGTCACACTACCGGGGACATGCCCATGTGCCAGGCTGTGTGAAAATTGGAGAGTATACTGACTTGGGTCACACGGCCAACCACACGCCCGTGTGTCTAGCCTGTGTGCCTTCAAAATGGCCATACACGCCCATGTATCAGGTCGTGCCAAAACTGTAGGGTATATTGACTTATCAACACGGCCAAGCTACACGCCCGTGTGTTAGGCCGTGTGTCATTTAGGGGGGTATACTGACTTGTACCACACGGCCAGTCACACACCCGTATGTGAGGCCGTGTGGAGCATATTGAATTCTATTCCATTTCAACACCAAGGGACATATGGCCGTGTAACATGATCGTGTGTCACACACAGCTGAGACACACGCTCGTGTCCCTGCCCGTGTGGAAAAAAATAGGCTATTTGCAAAGCCATTTTCCATCCTATACACACAAGCATTTATAAGCATAAATGACCACATTTCATAACCCAATTGGCAATCATTCCATAACATTTCATACACATAATATACCAATTCAATTTAGTACTCAACTACCTAATTAACATCATGCATTATTCATTCATATATCAACTACATAACAATACATCTTTTGCACCTTTTTATTCCATCAATTTCTTGCCCAAAACATACCATAATTGAACACTTAAACTCAACCAAAACATAGTATCAAAACAAGCCAAATCACATGGCTTAACCCATACACAAAATATACCAAAACCATAATATCAAGTAGCCATAACAAACATCTTTTAAACTAGCCTATACATGCCATATTTACAATTATCCACAAATTCAAAAGTACCAATCAGAAATTGGATAGTGTGATGTGCAACTCCGACTTGTCCGAAACAAGCGAGCTAATGAGCTTCTATAAAACATAGAAAAAGAAACAGAGTAAGATTTATAGCTTAGTAAGCCCATATAATTTAGAATTAAACTTACCATTTATACAATAATTAAGGCAATTACTAAAGTAAACTCCATACAATTTCCAAATGCCTATCAGAAGCATTCATCCATAAGTTAGACAAGTTAATACATGAAATCATCCATTATCATAATTCAATAATCAGTATAACTAGCATTCAACATTTCATTCTCAATCATATAACCAATAATTCATTCAATAACAGTACTCATTCGTATAAACAGAATTTATGCCCATTGAACCTATTAGAACTCCAAAGGATACTTAGGTGATAAACATCATTAATCTGTCAATTTATTATCAATTATGCTCTTTCGAGCCATGATCAGTAAGCTCCTCTTGAGCTGATGAACAATAAGCTCTATTAAGCTGAAACGGTAAGCTCTATCGAGCTGAACAGTAAGTTCATACGAGCTGAAACGGTAAGCTCCAATGAGCTGAAAACAATAAGCTCTTACGAGCTGATATATCGGTAAGCTCATACGAGCTGTGGTGAGTCCGCAACAAATGCAGGAGCTCGACCAAAACGGTAACCCTAGTGACATGTCACTCGTATCCTACGAATTTTTACTGTTCAAATGGGACTCGGTAACCATCAATATATATATCGATTACGCATTCGTATTTCAAGTATATCAATTCCTCAAACATATACATACATTTCAAATAAATACAAATATTTAAAAGCTCGATTCTAATTATACGAACTTACCTTGTATTGCTCGAATAAAAATTATCAGCTATTCGTCGATCTTTCTTTTTCCCCGATCTAAACTCGATCTCGGCTTATCTTGATCTCAATCAAGACTACAAAGGGTCGAACCCTAAAATGCTTCAAATGGTCTTTCTTCCAGTGAGAAAGATGAAAAATAACACTAATTTTATGTTTTGTTTTATTATTAATACATTAATACATAGTTTACCATTTTACCCTTGGTTATTAAACCTATTTAATCAACAAATATAAGGCCATTAATGTCCATTAACCTTATCAATGGCATAATAACATTATAAGGACCTCTAATTTAATAAACCATAGCTATAAGGCACATTAAGCTATTGGCACCCAAGTTTTACGCTTTACGCGATTTAATCTTTTTTACCGAATTAAGCATTTAAACGGTAAAATTTTTTTACCAAACTTTCACATAATAATTCTATCATGCTATAAGCAATAATAAAATAATAAAATAAATATTTTAACCTCGGATTTGTGGTCCCGAAATCACTGTTCCCTTTTGACTCAAAAACGGGCTGTTACAATTCAAGTGACAAAGAAAAGAGAAAAACAAGTGATTAAAGGTTGAAGAGAGGTAAGTATCCTTAAATTTCTTATTACTTAAGGAATAAAATGTAAACTTTATGAAATTTTTGGTAATTTAGTAAAATAAAGTGTAAAATAATTTTAATATGTGAAATAAAATATCATGAGAGAAAGCTTAATTGAAGCGTGAAATAGTAATGAATTAAATATAAAGTGATGTTAAAGTGAAATTATCTTAAATAATGAATTTTCATGATGCTAAGGACTAAATTGTAAATTTTATGAAAGATGTAATTGAAACAAGAGAAGTCAAATGCATAAAAATTTGATATTTGAAATAAGACATTATAATGAATTATTTGATTAAAGTGTTATGTGATAGTGAATTTGAGTGAAAGGTGAAGTTTGAAGGATATTATAATAATTACTGAATTTTCATAATGTTAAGAACGAGATTGAAAGATACTTAGAAATGACAACAATAACTAAAAACGTTAGAAAGAATTATTCAAGTGAAGTGTTACATGGAAGAGAATTGATTTAAAGTGATTATGTAATGAAAAATAAATTCATGGCAATAGAAACTAAATTGAAAAATGTACAAAAGTTAAGTGTGAAATAAAATATTATGATAAAGAGCTTAAATGAGGTGTTAAGTGTTAGTGAATTAATTACAAAGTGATATTTAATTGAATTTCTAATGATACTTGAATTTCATATTGGAAAGGACCAAATCATAAAATATACAAAAGTGACTAAATGTATTATGATTTTGAAATAACATATTCAAGTGTAATGATATATAGAAGTGAAGTGAATACTAAGTGAGAGGATGGTGATTAATGAAAATCTATGCTAGTAGGGACTAAATTGAAAAGATTGTAAAGTAAGTGAAGTGAAGTTTATGCAAAGAAAACTAGATAGAAAAGTGACCAAAATTTGATATGTGTAATAAAGTATTTATGGGGAATTTTAATCAAGTACTTATGATAGTAAATTTAATTCTAAGTGATATTAAAGTATTAATTTAATGAATATTGATTTTTATGAAAATAAGGACTAAATTTTAAGAGTGAAGTTTTACATGCCATTAAATGATAAGTGATAGAGATGAAAATGATAATATAAAGCCCAAGTAAGATATGAACATGTTGGATATAAATGACATGTCATTAGTAATTTATTATGCGCACAAATGATAGTGGCACTTTGGTGCAAATGATAATGACTCTTCGGAGCATTTTAGTGATTTTGCACTTCGGTGCATTACAATTAGTAATATTGTTATTAACTCATAAGAAAAATGATTGGTAAGTGATTAAAGAATTTTGAGAAAGAGAGATAGGTGATTAATGAAATAAGTGTTAAAGAAAGATATGTGGTAAGTGAATTCCAATAACAATCTATGTTAAAGCATGAAGTGAAAATATCGTAAATTAAAGTATTAGGAAATTTGGTAAATATATTGAATTATCTCTTAATATAAATGATATGTTCATGAAATTCTATTAGTAATATTGTTACTATTAATTAAATTAAAGAAATGGTAAGATTTAAATTCATGGGTACTTACTAAACTTTCACAAGCTTAACACATTATTTTTCAATGCATAGGTGAAAGATCAAATTGAAGTTTCTGTACAAAGCGGTAACCTCAACACATCTCATCACATCATCAAAGCTTGGGAGAAAAAAAAGGTATGAAATAAATTTTACGGTATAGAGTATGGCATGTACATAGGTGAATTAATGAAGAAGTAAAGAAAGTGTCGAGTTGTTTAATATTTGAGTTTGATGTATTTGAAAATAGAATTCACATCGCAACACCGACTCCTTCACGTCACAACGAGAATCAAATAGTGAGTGACGTCGTGACCTAGAATCCCAAAATTCGCGACGTCAACCCGAAAGTTTTAAAACTTTATAATTTAATCTTTATTCGACTTTAGGTTAGTAAAAGAGCTTTCGTAAGCTTGTATAAAACTTGGATAAATTTGTGAATCATGTTATGAGTGTGTAATAATTTTAACAGTATAAACGAAAGGTTAAATGGAATGGTAATTATTTGTAGTTACTCCGACAACGAATGTAACATCCCAAAGCTCGGACACGACAATCGGTTTGGGTATGGGGTGTTACAACCATGAGGTAAAATAGGATTATACTGGGAGAATGAATTTATCCCAAAGAGATTAAGGATATCCTATGAGGGTAACACTTATGACAAGGTCATTGGTCGGATACTTATTAAGTAGTTTTCATAATGATATGTAATTAAGGAGAACTCAGTCATGATATTATAGTGGAATGACTTCATAACAAAATAGTTTATAATTAATATCGAAAAGTTGGAATATAATTATAGATTATTTAAGCTCTAATTATATATGTTCAATCAGTTCCTCCACTAGTTCATTTTAATTAGAAATAAATTGCATGTAGAACCAATTTAATAGAAATGAATGAAATGATAAAGTAAAATAAATGGATCGCATTCACAAATGAATGTGTTTTCTCACTTAGTACAAAAATGACTTAAGAATTAATTTAAGGTTTTCGAATTATTATTTAATTAATTATAATTAAATAATTCAACTTCAAAGATGAAATTAAATTAATTTTTCATTATGAATCTATTAAATAAGAAAATTAAATATATCTTCTCATAGATTCTTTTATTGTAAAGTTATTATGACTTTAACGGAAGTAGAATTGTGTTGAGAAATTAATTAGTTAATCTAATTAATTAAATTAATTGAATAAATAATATTTATTTTAAGAAATAAAAATAAATATTGGGTTAAATTAAATTATAAAGTGTTGGATCAAAGTTTAGTAATCATATATAATTGACCCAATATATGAGCGACTCAATCTACCTTATATAGCATATGAGGGGTGATAAGCCTAAAGGGAAATTAAGAGGGTTTGTCACCCCCCCTAGATAGACTAGATAGTGTTTTCTTTTAAAATAGTATTATTTTATAAGGATTTGTTCATCCATGACTCTTGTACATCTTTCTATAATTAAATAGCACCGATTAAGCTAAAATCATAAGTTTGATATATTGTTACTCTGCCAGAAAATATTGAGAATTTCTTATTTAAGAATAATTTCTATTTTCCGAAAATCATGATATTTGTTAGCTTTTATTGAGAGAGATTACTTTCCTACCAAAAATAATTATATTTTTTCCTTTTTGTGTTTGGTTCGTGTCGCTCGAGAGCAAACTCGACTAATAAATTAAACTTTTTATAATCAATTAAACTTTTATTATTTTAGTTAATTAAAATTTATTAAATATAAAGATTGAAGATAACAAATAAAAAGAATTGTCGAAACCATTTTTTATGTTTTGAAAAAATAGGAATCGACTTTAAAATGAAAATGGAGTCGCCACCAACCTTTTTTGTTTAGGTGTGATTGAATCACCTTGTAAAAATAATTTTGGTCTACGAAATAGAAAAACAGGTTCTGGAGTCGGTTATGTACGAGGAAGGATTAGCCCCCTCGTACACCCAAAACTGGTATCAAATTGATTAATTAATGCCCTAATGTCAAGAATTTGAAAAAAAAAAATTAAAATACAATCGCTTTTAAAAATATTTGAATGTACTTGAATTGGATATTAAGATTCTCTTGCTCTGAATGAATAAAATATCACATCCAGCACGTTAGGATACGATAATTTAAATCCTTGAATCTAAGATCACCTCATGATTCCCAAAACTCATGCATTGAAAATATCAAAAGGATATTCGATTATTTGGCCAAACAAAAAAGAACGAAGCCCAGCATGTTAGGGCACAATTTCTCAGATTTCCAAACACGGAATATTGCCTTATTTTGAAAATTTTTACTAAGCAATTATAAAATGGACTTGAAATGCATTTGTTTAGCTTATTTGGAATAACCATGAAACGACTAATATCAATTAAGACGTTAAAGTTTGAATCACAATGCGATAATGTAAAAAGAAAACAAAATTACAAACATTAAATAATATACATGGATAAAATATTATACTAATGAATGATTGTAATATGAAATTTGAAGGGAATGAATTTGGGTACATACAATGGCAAGCAAATTAATACAAATAACATATAGCAAGCTTTAAAACAAATAAACCAATGATATATATATATATTATGTGTGTGTGTGTATGTTTATTTAAATAATACATATGTAATACAAATTTGATATAAAATAATATATATATAAATATAATAATGACATATGAAAGTGTTTGGAATAAATAAATATATATTTTTAAAATAGGGTCTTTTAAAGAGATAAATTATATACATAAATAAGTTTAAAGGAAGATATATATATATACGTACATAGATTTAAAAGAAAATATTTTCATAAAAACAATAATGAAATCAATAATGTATACTTAGAATAAAATAACTATGTATATATAAGTATAATAGCATTAAAATTAAATATCATGTAAATCTTTAAAGCATAGAAAAATAAAAAAAAAAGGATTTTAAAATGGACAAATTATAAAATAATACAATTTTAAATGTGTATATATATATATATATATATGTATGTAAACAAAAGTGTAAGACAAGCTAAAACAATACAAAATCAATAAATAATTCAAGATAGAGATAAACAATAAGTAAATTTAAAGGAAAATAAAAGAATTACAAAAGAAAAGAAAAATACAAATAATTTACAAATAAATAACAATATTAAAACAAATATGGAAGACCAAAATACAACTCGCGCAAACCACAGAGGACTAAAAACGCAAATGAACCAAATTTCAAAACGAAACGTTTAAACGATGACTAATTTAAAACAACGTACGAATTCCAAGGAAATATTTAAAAAACAAATAAAACATAATCAGGACATAATTAAAGGTTAGTGCAAAAAAAGGAGGGATTAAGCGCGCAAATAACCCTTTTTAATAAACACGCGGATCCTTCCTTTGGATCGGGTCGGGCATGTAGACTAAGCACCAAACGGTGCCGTTTCAGCGCATGATTTCCAAAAACCTAAATGACGCCGTTTTTGTTTGTTCTTAAAACCTAAAGAAAACTGAATGACCATCTGCCATTTCCCAAAACTCACCGAAATACATTCCCTCAAAACAGGTTCAAAACCTTTTTTTCCAAAACCTTTGAACTCTCCGCCCTTTCAATCGACCAGTGGGTTTCATCGGTGCCTAGTGTACCTCCACCACCGTCACGAATTCAACCAAATCCTCAAGGATTCATCAATCTTTTCCGAAGAAGTAAATCTAGGCTAGATCGACGCCAAATAACAGATAAGAACAACTCTTCTTCTTTTTTTTTATATTTATTTTTCACGCAACAAATGAAAATCAGAAAATAAGAGCTAAATTACCCAGAAAAACGAGATTTAAAAATCACCTTTCAAAAACTGGTTTCAATCCCTTTTCTTTTTGTATTTAGAATATATGCGTTTGTACATAAAAAAAAATGGGGATCCCCTTACATTCTTTGGTTGCTCTTTTTTATAACCCAAAAGAAAAAGAAAAATACAATATCTTTTTGTTTTTCTGCTTTGCTGTTTGTTTGTCCTTTCTTTGTGCAGGTACGGAGGTATGGGGCTAGCTGTGGCGTGGTTGTACGTGGCACTCGGCGTGGGAGCATCTGGCGCTACTGGAGGTCAGAGGCGCGCGCATGATTGCGGGGCTAGCTGCTTCTAGAAACCCTTAAGGTTTTCTGAAAATTTCGAGCCACTCGGGCCTTATTATTTTGGGTTAGAATTTGGGCTGTAATGGACTTTAATATTTGGGTTTTTATTTTTATTATTTGGTTTTTAGTTTTGGTTTTATCGGGCCCGGGCAAATTTGGGCTCTTACAGCTGCCCCTCTTTGCTCATTGTCGTGTAACGGGAATGAAGTAAATACTTTAAAGAGGGCCAATTTTGCCTGGTCTTGTAAGCTCTTGGCTTCTTAGCACTTCTTTTCTTCAAGTAGCCTCTTCAGGGGTATAGAAAATAGTGCTTCTATCCACTCTGATGTAATTTCAGAGAGAAGAGATTTGTAACTTCGATCTACTCCGCTGGAACTTCAAGGAGATAAGAATTGTGGCTCCTATGTAATTTCAGGGATAATGGATTTGTAGCTTCGACCTACTCCGCTGGAATTTCAAGGAGATGAAACTTTAAGGAAATAAGGATTGATCATCAATGTAATTTCAGGGAAGAGGGATTTGTAGCCTCAACCTACTCCGCTGGAACTTCGAGGAGATAAGAATTCAGGGAGAAGAGATTCGTAGCTTCGATCTTCTCTGCTGAAACTTCAAGGAAATGAGGATTTCAAGGAGAAGGGATTTGTAGCTTCGACCTACTCCGTTGGAACCTCAAAGGGATAAGAATTTAGGGAGAAGAGATCTGTAGCTTCGATCTTCTCTACTGAACCTTTAAGGAAATGAAAACTGGTAATTTCAACCTGCTCCGCTATATCTTCAAGGAGACGAGGTTGGTGGCTTAAATCTACTCCGCTACTTCATGGAGATAAGATTCGCCGTCTTCGACTTGCTCCACTATTGTTTAGAGAGACAAGATCTGTAATCTTAAATCTACTCTACTGCTGCTTTAGGGAGATAAGACTGATGGCTTAAATCTACACCACTGCTTCATGGAGATAAGATTCACCGTCTTCGATCTGCTCCACTACTGCTTAGGGAGACAAGATCTGTTATCTTTAGTTTACTCCACTGCTGCTTCAGGGAGATAAGCCTGATGGCTTAAATCTACTCCGCTACTTCATGGAGATAAGATTCGTCGTCTTCGATCTGCTCCACTCATCGCTAGGGAGACAAGATCTCAGAATCTTGATCCTACTCCACTGCCACTTCAGGGAGATAAGGTTGATGGCTTAAATCTACTCCGCGGTTTCATGGAGATAAGATTCACCGTCTTCGATCTGCTTCACTACTGCTTAGGGAGACAATATCTGTAATCTTCAGTCTACTCCACTGCTGCTTCAGGGAGATAAGGCTGATGGCTTAAATCTACTCTGCTGCTTCATGGAGATAAGATTCACCATCTTCGATCTGCTCCCTACTGCTTATGGAGACAAGATCTCATCGTTTCGATCCGCTTTCCATTGCAAACTCGTGGAGAGGCAAGGCTGGTATCTTCGATTTGTTTCATCAGAACCTTAGGAAGGCGGGGATCTGCATTGTCTCTCCGCCACTCACTGCAAACTCAGGGAGGTGAGGCTGGTATCTTCGATCTGCTTCACTGCAACCTCAAAAAGGCAGGACCTGCCGTCTCCAGTCTGCGCTGCTGCAAACTTAGGGAGGCAAGGCTGGTATCTTCAATCTATCTTTTACATGTCCTCTAGAGGACATAATCTGTAGAATGGGCCTGCGCTTATGCGGAATGATTAGGATGCCATAATCAGAATGAATTTAATGCTCCTAACTAAATGTACTATGGACGACATTTGCATGAATGCAGAAGGTCATGAGAGTGGTCTTTTTACAATGATTAGATGACATGATCAGAATGAATTGAATGCTCCTAACTAAATGATATTATGGATGACATTTGCATGAATGCAGAATGTCATGAGGATGATCTTTTTTCCAATGATTAGGATGCAATGATCAGAATGAACCGGATGCTCCTAACTAAATGATATTATGCATGACATTTGCATAAATGCAGAATGTCATGAGAATGATCCTTTGTTACAATGATTAGGATACAATGATCAGAGTGAATCGAATGCTCCAAACTAAATGATATTATGGATGACATTTGCATGAATGTAGAATGTCATGAGAATGATCCTTTGTTAAAATGATTAGGATGCAATGATCAAAATGAATCGAATGCTCCTAACTAAATGATATTATGGATGACATTTCCATGAATGCAGAATGTCGTGAGAATGATTCTTTGTTAAATGTATAAGGATCAGGATGCAATGATCAGAATGAATCAAATGCTCCTAACTAAATGTGTCTTGCATAAATGCAAAATTCCATGAGAATGATCCCTTTTTAAATGTTTAAGGTGTCATCGCTCATTATTTATCAGGGCATTATCATTTACGTATTATGCTGTCATCTTGTTCGGCTGGTATTCTCGACAGAAAACTTGAGAAAATAATTATATCTTACTCAACAAATTTGCCCCACTGTAACTTTAGGGTTCATCTCATTGTGACTTAAGGTATAGGATCTGAATCTTTTTCAATCCATCCCACTGTAACTCAAGGGTATAAAATTTGTTTTATCTTCAATCCAACCTGTTGTAAATCAAGAGCACATGATCTGTATCTTCTTCAATCCAACCGACTGTAAACCAAAGATATAGGATCTGTAACTTGTTCCATCAATTGATCACTCCTCGGGTGACCTAACCAAATGTGTATGCATGATATTTGCATGGATGTAGCGTATCATTTTTTCGAGAATGATTCATCTTTTGCACTCGAATTAACATTGCCCATTTTTTGTCAAGATTGTATCACTGACGCAATATCTTGCCATTTTGTTCAATCACCATTTTTGACAAAAATCTGGAGAGATAGTCTTAGTTTAGACTCGTCCTCCACCAATATTTCCATCCCTCACACTTGGTGAGTTTTTAACAAAAGTCCTGTTTCAGGTTCTCCTATTATTTAGAAGTTTCTATAGTAATATGCGAAACCCCTTTTATGAAAGTATTGTTAGTCCACTAATCGTTATTTCAATGCAAAATACTTGAAAAAGATCATAACAATGGACAATGAGGAAGTTAATTAAGAGCATAACTCGAAACAAATAAGTTAAGCAAAGATAACAAATGCAATCAAGAAGGGAATTTATTGGTAGTGTATTTTGAAACGAATAAAACAATTAAAAATAGTAAATTCAGAATGGGTAAAATAGAAACTAGGTGCCCCAGATATCGCAGTCTGAGCTTACCTGTTCAAACCTGTTCAAACCTCTTGAGGACCATTTTAAACTCAATATGTGTTTAGGGGATTCGGAGTATTTTGTTGATGCCCCAAGACGTAGCATACTTCCTCATTGTTAATTCAAGTATAGCAAGGCTACTGTATACCTCACTTTCAGTCAAAATTTTGAGCTGCCCTTTTCGGGTTATCAACTCAAATCCCTTTTTGGTTTCAAAGCGCCCTTTGTGGGTTTTCTCCCTGGCCTCTCCTTTCTTCTTCTTCTTCTTTTTCTTCTTCTTCTTCTTAGGTCTCAAAGTGCCCATTTGCGAGTTTTCACCTTGGCCTTTCCTTTTAGATGAAATCTGAATTCACCAGCTTGAGTATGTCCTTGCCATCCATCTTGGTCAAAGTTAATGATCTTTTAGAACAAGCCTTATTCACCACCTAAGGTTTTCCCAAATTTGGCATTTACTTTCCTCTGAAGTCCTTTTGGATGAGAAGAATTCTTCTTAATGCCAGGTCCCCATCCTGAAATTTTCTTGAGCGAACTTTTTTGTCATAAGCTCGTATTATCCATTTTTGGTACATTCGACCATGATGAATATTTTTAATCAAGCTTACTGTAGACATTCTGCTTCATTCAGCTTGGAGAAAAGGAATCTTAACTTCTAACAATTGCTTCCCAATGAGAAAGATGTTGCCCCAGTGAAGGTCTTAACCAACGTTCAAGAAGCACAGAGGGTAAATGGTAACTTCTCTATGCCAACTTTTACAAATCTCAGTCATTTTTCAAAAATTTTGAATGTTTTTTTTGCTGCCTTTGCTGCACTTGATATGGTGTATGATCTTTGAACAGACTGTAAATCTTTGACATTGTGTTAGACATGTTCCTTTCTGGCATTTTTTATTGCCATTTTTTTTTTTGAATTTGAATTTGCACTTGATCTTAAATTTGAATTTAAATCTGAACTTGAGTATGAATTTGGATTTAGATTTGGATTTGGATTTGAATTTGAATTTGATGACTGCTGACTTTGTAATTTTGGCATATGAAGCGACCTTCACCCTCTTAGTGAAGTAATTGATAACCACGAAGATGAATTGGTATCGGCTAGATACTTTTGATGAGATCTGCCCCATAACATCTATGCCCCACCTATAGAAAGAATAGAAGAGACACATAAGTCTTGTCTTCCCCAATTTGGCATTTACGGTGTAACTGATGTAATTTTCTTTTCTTGGTAAACCAGTAGCTCGAACCTCTTGATTAGCCTGACCATCGTAGAACCATTACCATGGGTTCTTTAAACAGCATACCCACTTTTCAAGCCTGGCGTGCCTTGATATGATTGTGCAAAAACATCTTGGAATCCTTAAAAATAGCTCAATGATGTCTCGCCTTATTTCTATCGTGAGTTAGGCTTCGATTTTTTTACCCTTTCCTAAGCTTGCAACGTCTACTGACCCTTTGCAAAGTAGAGTCTATTTTCACTTGTTCTACCATCCTTAACAAATCAAAAGATAGGCTACAATCTCTGTTATCTTCAAAGTCTTTAGATCCCCTAGACCCATATCTCATTCAAAAAGGGAGTCAGCTCATGTCGTTGATATCTGGGTACCTAGGTACGAAGGTAAAAAATCCAAAGAATAAATGATTCTAAGGATGATTATTTGTATGGTATGGTCATGAATAAAGAATGAAAGAATATTCTAAAAAACAAAAGAATGTACAGTATAAAATGTAAAGAATGAAAAAATATTTGCTTAAAAAGATGCATTTTATAAAAATTCTGGACACAAGCCTATTTCACAAAAGGATTCTTATTGTCTCTAGGCTTAAAGCAACAAGCATGTTTTGAATATTACTCTAGATTAGCTCTAAAAATACAAGGATCTCTTCCACAGTCCCATTGTTCAAAACACCCCAAGTACGTAAAGGCAGAAGCTTGGAAAAGTCTATTCCCCTGTTCTCTTTTCGAATATGTCGTTAATGTCTAGATTTCCTAACTTCCCATCGGGTCTTTGATCTCTTCAATTTATTATCCATCAGGCCTTGCACTAAGGCCCTGAGCTCGATGCAATCTTGGATCTCATGCCTCTATCTATCATGGAACTCACAATTTTACCCCTTTAACAGAAAGGTCGAGTAACGAATTTTCTGCACCAGAAGGATCATCAAATTTTATGATACCCAATCTGATGAGTCTTTCAATTATCTTTTTAAAAATGGAACAGCTCTCGATCGAATGCCCTGTGATTCCTCTATGGTATTCACATTGGGCATTTACGACATACCATTTGGAGTATGGGGGCCGTATTGGTTCTATATAAAAAGGGGATACAACATGTGCATCAAACAAAATTTGGTACAATTCCCTATACGTGATTGGGATAGGTGCGAACTGGGGTTTTTTTGAGTCCGGTCTTGGATTGGGTTCTTGCTTTGGGGAGACCTGACGGCTGGTAGTTACCGTCCTTGGCTGGCCTACTGTGATCAGCTTCGAATGGCCCTTGTTATACCTACTCGTACTATTTGCTTCCTTTTCCTTCTTCTTCGGGGCCTTTAAAGTCCACTCTTCCCTATCATTTGTTCATGCCAGAACAATCGGTTTGGTACGATCATCCTTCGGGTTAAAAACCTGAGCCTATTGAGAAGTTTAACAGGGCCGAAGTATCAATCTAACATTGAGGTCCGATAATGACGGGTACCCCATGCAAATGCGTGTCTGCTTGAGTTGGGACACTTATTGGGGAAAATCCTAGGGAATAAATGATGTCTTCGTTATCATCCATGCCGTTGACCACTGGGCCACTCCTTTTTTCAAGTCCTCTGGCTAGTAACTAGGTTAATTGGCCCATCATATTCCTTTGGAATTCTAGCATTTGCTCCTGCATCTCTTTTTGAATTTTGGTCAATTGTTCCTGCATCTGTATTTACATTTTCTCTATTCTTTCCAACCTTTGGTCCATGGCTTTTGTTCTTGCGCGAGTACCGTAACGATGCTCGGTTTAGTAGACTTTTGTCGGTTTCCAGGTTACTGAAATAATTTTACCTAATTAGGGTCTTTCTACAAATTTTAATTCATATGATGTAATGTAATGCAAATGTAGGAAATCAATGCCAATGCATGGAATGAATGCAAAAAGAAAGAGAGGCGTTGATTCTGAATTCAATTCCATTAGAAGAACTTTTCTAGAAAATAAATTCTTTTACATAAAATGGATTACATATGCGGCTTTGCCCTCATAGTCCAGGTGAAGACACCAATCCTTTTCTTTGTATTCAGATGTCATGGTCGTGTCCCGTGAACTTTCTCAATAGATGCCTCTTCTAGCTCCTTGTTGTTTGATCCAGGCCGTGACTCTTCACTCACTTATCCTCCGCGATGCTCATAAGCTTCTTTTGAGACGTGATGACTTTCGAATAATCCTTGTTGGCTTGAATCCCCGGGTGACGAGGCAAAGTCATATACTATCAATCTTTTCTCGTTTTGTTTACTTGGACTATATTTGGACGAACGTATTATAACCCACTTTATCAAGAAATCCATTTTCCTATTACAAACTCTTCTATTTAGCAATCGATTATGAATCAACACCTCCTTTCTATGATGATGAAACGCAAAGTCTCACGAAGATATAGGTATGGATGTATCCCAAAAATAATCCACTAGCCCATGCGGAGGTGAAAACCTCACGAAGGCATAGTTTCTCACTCTCACTTAAAAAGTGTAACCACAACAGTCATGCAATGTAATGCCAAAGTATTTTATGAGACTCGACATTATTGTAATCATGGCACCAACAAATGCATCAAAATAAACATGATTTTTCAAAACAATTTTCCAAATTTCAATCAAAAGGACAGAAATTAATCAATCTATGGCTTGACTCTCAACTAGTCCCCAGCGGAGTCGTCAAGCTGTCGAAACCATTTTTTATGTTTCGAAAAAACGAGAATCGACTTTAAAATGAAAATTGCGTTGCCACCAACCTTTTTTGTTTAGGTGTGATTGGATCACCTTGTAAAAATAATTTTGGTCTACGAAATAGAAAAACAGGTTCTGGAGTCGGTTACGTACGAGGAAGGATTAGCACCTTCATACGCCCAAAACTGGTACCAAATTGATTAATTAATGCCCTAATGTCGAGAATATGAATTTTTTTTTAAAATACAACCTCTTTTAAAAATATTTGAATGTACTTGAATTGGATATTAAGATTCTCTTGCTCTGAAGGAATAAAATATCACATCCAGCACGTTAGGATACGATAATTTAAATCCTCGAATCCGAGATCACCTCATGATTTCCAAAACTCATGCATTGAAAATATCAAAAGGATATTCGATTATTTGGCCAAACAAAAAAGAACGAAACCTAGCACGTTAGGGCACGATTTCTCGGATTTTCAAACACGGAATATTGCCTTATTTTGAAAATTTTTACTAAGCAATTATAAAATGGACTCGAAATGCATTTGTTTAGCTTATTTGGAATAACCATGAAACGACTAATATCAATTAAGACGTTAAAGTTTGAATCACAATGCGATAATGTAAAAAGAAAACAAAATTACAAACATTGAATAATATACATGGATAAAATATTATACTAATGAATGATCGTAATATGAAATTTGAAGGGAATGAATTTGGGTACATACAATGGCTAGCAAATTAATACAAATAACATATAGCAAGCTTTAAAACAAATAAACCAATGATATATATATGTGTGTGTGTGTGTGTTTATTTAAATAATACATATGTAATACAAACTTGATATAAAATAATATATATAAATAATAATGACATATGAAAGTGTTTGGAATAAATAAATATATATTTTTAAAATAGGGTCCTTTAAAGAGATAAATTATATATAAATAAGTTTAAAGGAAGATATATATATATATACACGTACATAGATTTAAAAGAAAATATTTTCATAAAATCAATAATGGAATCAATAATGTATACTTAGAATAAAATAACTATGTATATATAAGTATAATAGCATTAAAATTAAATATCATGTAAATCTTTAAAGCATAGAAAAATAAAAAAAAGGGGATTTTAAAATGGACAAGTTATAATGTATATATATATGTATGTAAACAAAAGTGTAAGACAAGCTAGAACAATACAAAATCAATAAATAATTCAAGATAGAGATGAATAATAAGTAAATTTAAAGGAAAATAAAAGAATTACAAAAGAAAAGAAAAAAAAACAAATAATTTACAAATAAATAACAATATTAAAACAAATATGGAAGACCAAAATACAACTCGCGCAAACCACAGAGGACTAAAAACGCAAATGAACCAAATTTCAAAACGAAACGTTTAAACGAGGACTAATTTAAAATAATATATGAATTCCAAAGAAATATTTAAAAAACAAATAAAACATAATCAGGGCATAATTAAAGGTTAGTGCAAAAAAGGAGGGATTAAGCGCGCAAATAACCACTTTTTAATAAACACGCAGATCCTTCCTTTGGATCGGGTCGAGCATGAGTTTTTGTTTGTTCTTAAAACCTAAAGAAAACTGAATGGCCATCTGCCATTTCCCAAAACTCACCGAAATACATTCCCTCAAAACAGGTTCAAAACCTTTTTTCAAAACCTTTAAACTCTCTGCCCTTTCAATCGACCAGTAGGTTTCATCGACGCCTAGTGCACCTCCACCACCGTCGCGAATTCGACCAAATCTTCAAGGATTCTTCAGTCTTTTCCGAAGAAGTAAACCTAGGCTAGATCGACGCCAAATAACAGATAAGAACAGCTCTTCTTTCTTTTTGTATATTTATTTTTCACACAACAAATGAAAATCAGAAAATAAGAGCTAAATTACCCAGAAAAACGAGATCTAAAAATCACCTTTCAAAAACTGGTTTCAATCCCTTTTCTTTTTGTATTTAGAATATATGCATTCGTACATAAAAAAAAAAAGGGCATCCCCTTACATTCTTTGGTTGCTCTTTTTTATAACCCAAAAGAAAAAGAAAAATACAATATCTTTTTGTTTTTCTGCTTTGCTGTTGTTTGTCCTTTCTTTGTGCAGGTACGGAGGTATGGGGCTAGTTGTGGCGTAGTTGTCCGTGGCACTCAGCGTAGGGCGTACGGAGGCGCGCTGGAGGCTGGGCTGCGACGCATGGTTGCAGGGCTAGCTGCTTCTAGAAACCCTTAGGGTTTTTTGAAAATTTCGGGCCACTCGGGCCTTATTATTTTGGGTTAGAATTTGGGCTGTAATGGACTTTAATATTTGGGCTGTAATGGACTTTAATATTTGGGTTTTTATTTTTATTATTTGGTTTTTAGTTTTAGTTTTATTGGGCCCGTACAAATTTGGGCTCTTACAAGAATAATAACTAATAAAAGATAAGTTTATCGTTTTATTAAAAAAAATCGATGGTTAAAAGTACAAGTAAGCATCAATCATCCTTAAAAAAAACACTAAAAACTATTAAATATTAATTAGGATTAGATGAAGAGTTGTATGGAACGCAGTGTTTTAGTTTGTCGGATTGTGACGCTTGAGAATTGAAACTCATAAGCACTGCCTTTGCAGTGAAAATGTGAGGGTTTTAGTCTGTGGATTTGATGAAGTGCAGTTCCATGTGGCCGACAACCCTAACACTTTCTTACCCTTCACCCATCTCCCTAAAATATCGATTCCATAAAAGCTTCAACCTCAGCCTAAGAGCCTCGCTCTCTAACTATCCTCTTGCAAGCAGAATCTTCGTTAGAAGTAAACTCCCCTCTCTCTCTTTGTTTACTATCACTGTTTTTACTTGTAATTTTCATTTTAATAACTAGCTCTTCAAATGGGTTTTCTTTTCAATTTATATGCCATCGGGAATAGACCTCTTTAGTCTTCGAAAACACTTTCCCTGATCGTTAATTTTACTACAGTTGACAGTGTTCTAAGGGTTTAGACTCGAGAGAGTGCTATTGGTATGCTTGAAAAAGCTATAAAGTAACTTCATTTGTTAAGTTCTCCTTGTGCTCAGAGATAAATCGATTCTTGTTTTTTTGAATTTTGCAATTTGAGAAATGCACTGCAAGGTATTGATTTTATTTCTTCCTCTGATGATGAAATCTGTGCAAAATGGTTAGGAATAAAAGTGGTTCAACAGGGGAAAACCCTTGTGATTTTTCTCTTGCTTACTACTTTGTATCACTCATAGATCACTGTCTTTAAGAGACATACATGAACAGTGAAGGATGGCAGGTCCTGTATTGATGACTGCTGAAGAATATATATATATATTAAAATGAAAAGCATTGATATTATCTTGGAAAGCATGTCTTGCTTTTTGTTTTGGTAGTCATATGCATCAACCTCCATGCTTTGACTAGAAGAGGTTCCCTTAGTATGTGAGTTCTATTGATACCGTAGCCTATGGGGCGATGATAGGTTCAACGCCATAACAAATTTAAGAATCACTGTTGACAAGTATGCAGACCAAGTTGTAACTGTGATTACTATTTCGGCTGCCTCATATTTTAAAGGAAAAAAGTTTCGTTTTCTATCCATTAATTTAAAGAGACTAAAGGAGTTTTTCTATTAATTTAAAGTAGGCCAAAAGTCGGAAGCTGATTTTTTACCCCATGTTCAAAACATGTAGAACAATCATATCCCTAAAAAGCTTAGTATGGATTTATTTATAGTGATGCAATGCATTATTGAGAAGGGAAATTGAAGCAAAACCATCAATAGTCTTAAAATTTGTGTTTTACTCCTAGATTCATTTCGGTCAAATCAGATTGATTCGATGCTATAACAAGCAAGATGACATATATGAATTTCTCCATCAGATATTCTTTGATCTAGTATTTTAGAGCTGTGTTCTTTTCTTTTTTTCTTTCCCTCATTTTTATCTTGGCATCTTTTGGGTGTATTTTGCTGCAGATTTGCCATATTCTTCCAAAGAAAGTAGTTTGCAGAAGGAATTTGAAAATTTTGGCCAAATAGCTGAAGGTGATTGGGACATCTTTTGTAACAAAAGAAGTGAATGGATGATATGTTTCATCTTAAATGTTATGTAAGCTTCTAAGTCTGGTAACTATATCTCTTATCTATAACAGTTAAGATTGCCAAGGATGACTTCACAAAAAGATCAAAAGGATATGCATTTATTCAATATACTTCTCAGAATGATGCCTTGCTGGCTGTAGAGAACATGGATCAACAGGTTCTATATTGCCTTTCTTTCTTTACTTCCAATTTACTCCTATATTGTAGTAGTGAAATATGACCCAATATTTGTATATTAAACTTAGCATTGGTTCTTTCATCCCATTGAGTGAAGCAGAATTCCACTGTTTACAACTTTTATTTCATCGAAGTTACTTTTATCAACCGAGCTTGAGAACTCTGGTGGAATTCAATCTTTTCAACTTTGGTATGCAGGCAATATTTCTACATGGGTTTTAATATGGATTCTATATGTTTATCAGGTATTTGATGGCAGGATGATATACGTTGAAATAGCGAAACCTGGGAAAGACAGGTTCAGAGGATATCCGAAAACATCAGGACCTCCAACTACTAAGCAGCAGTTACAACAATCGAATGATGTGGCAGATTGCTGGTACTAATCGCATCCATCTCAAACAAATGAAAAGATAGGTCAAATTATGCTTTTAGTTCTTGTACTAAGTATTGTGTGTTGGCCTGATGACTAGGGTGTTTATTGCCCCAGGTGTGACCTGGGTTAAAATCGCGCTAGCTGCATTGCTGTTAAGACTTTGCTTTTTTCTTGTAATTTACCAAAAAACAATTGAGAATCAAATTGACATTGCTGTTAAGACTTTGCTTTTTTCTTGTAATTTACCAAAAAACAATTGAGAATCAAATTGAAGAGCGTAAATTAAATCTACAACTTAACATATATTGTATAAGTAGAATTTAATTATTATCATTTAAACTCAGGTATTTTAAAGCATCAAACCAACATCAAATTGGAGAAGCAGGGAGGCCATCTTTAATGAGAATGTTTGCAAAAAGAGATAGGATTGATTCACCCAATTTTGTTAGACGCATCTCCTTGTATTGAGTAGCCACTCACTCAATCTGCAAGCCAATTGGCTTTTCTACTAACCTTTCTAAAGCAAAGATCTTGAAACTTCTCATCATCTCAATATCACAAGCCATAGTCTCAATCCTCCGTTGTTTTATCCTTGAATCCTATCATATACCAACTCATTCTCAGTCTCAACCACAAGCTTTTTACAATCTCTTTTAACCCCTAAAGGAACCCCTTCAACCACTACTATAGCTTCAACTTCCAAAGGACCTTGCAAACCAACACTTTTCGCAACACCATCAATGAGTTTACCCTCACAGTCCTTTATTAGCGCCCGTATACCAACTTGGATTTTACATCAAAAGCCCCATCACAGTTAACTTTCAACCAGTACCCGTTTGACTTTTCTCAATACTCACATTCAACTCTTTCCTTAGACTGGTACTCATCTTTGTTCATCTCAAGAATCTTTAAACTTTCAAAAAAAAGCATGTAGAGCCCTTTGAACAACATTATTAAGTTGCGGTTGTTGCTGATGAAACACCATGATACACCTTTCTTTCCAGATTGACCAACAAGTATGGCTCACTAAAATCATAACTCTTCACCTCTCATCTTCATGTAATAGTACAAGCATCACAAGCTTGGACAACTAGAAAGACTCAAAAAGACATGAAGGATTTGAGTTTTCCAAGTGAGTCGATCACAATATCAAGATCCAAACAACTTTAGGATTGAATTCAAAATTTTGTTCAAAAGCCTGTTTCAAGGAGTTCGAAGTAATTGCAGAATAAGAATGAAAAAAAGGAAAATTGAGCTTGAATAAAAAAGACAATACTATCAATATTTTACAAGTCTAGTTGGATCAAGGCCTAAGTACAATGGGTTAAACTTTCATTTTTTTTATTTAAGGGTAAATTACACCAACAATCACTCAACTTTGATGCAGCTGACAAAACAGTCACTCAGGTTTCAATTCAGTCACTCAACTTTTAGAAAATGACAAAACAGTCCTTTTATCCATTTTATGTTCCAGACATAACGAAAAAGTGACATGGCAATTGACGGGATTCCTAGCTATCATTAATCGGCCAACTGGACATTAATCACCAATTTAAATAGCTCCTTCTATTGCCAGTTTAAGGTTTAGGCAATATTTTATCAAAAAAAAAAAGGTTTAGGCAGTAGAAGAAGAAAAGAAAAAGAATAGGAGAAGAAGAAGAAGAGAAAAAATGGAAAGTTGCACCAGTTTGAGGACCTAAGTAATACCAGTAATCCATTAGAATTTCTGGATTTGGCATAATGATGACTGAAGCTCCTCGAAATTTTAAAGTTCCTTTGCCTTCCTTGACTTCCTTGACTAGGAGAGTCCCTTTCCAACTGTTGCTTTTTTTCAAGCTTGGATTTTGCTCCACTTATATCAATAGATGAAAACTTGAGCAGAGTGGAGTTAAAAATGTGGGTTTGTCGGGGTTGGATTAGGACTCTAGTTGACTCCAACTCAGCTAAAATAGTAAGGACATCGCGGTCAATGCAACAAGCATTAGAATGCTTGTCAAGGGTCTAAGTGATCTCGTCACGAGAATCACATTGGAGGGACGATAAATGGGGTTTGCTAGGTATGGCCAAAATAAGAAAAAAGTACATATCTTGAATAAATCAGACGCATTCGGACCGTTTTGTGTTCGATGAGATTTTGGCATCCCAAATAGAGAAGAGGGGTTTAAGCACAAAAAAGATGTCATTTTTGAAGAATAGTATTGGGTTTTACAGGAAATGAAGAAAAAAAAAATCAAATCTTCCTCATGAAAGGACAAATAATTTCTTATTTTTGAATAAAACCCAAAACAAAAAGAGGAAAAGAGGAAATCTTAAAGTGGGAAATCTCACAACAAAGTGAAATGCAAATTGCAGATGAAAAATACCAATTGATTTCTAACCTTTAACCATGTTAATCGATTTCTAAATCGATTTTTTAACCTTCAACCAATCTTGAACCCTAAAATTGATTTCTAACCCAACACTCTAGTTACTTTTGCAATGTTATTGACCGAAATTAGGCAAAAAAGGCTTCTTTTTTTTTTGGTGATTTAGTATTTCAAGAAGAAGTTTCTATAAAGTTTAACCTTGGAAAAATTAGTGAAGTAAATATTTGGTTGTGCAAGTGTTGAGGGAGGTTGAAATTTATCCACAATAGCAGCAACTAAGGGAAGAAGAAGAAGGATATGGGGAAAAAAACCTTAACGATTTTACAGTCTCTTCTTCTTCTTCTTCTTCTGTTATTAAGGTTTTTTTTTTTTTTTAATTTCTCCTTAAATTGGGTAGGTTTCCACCATGGACATATCCAACATGGCTAGTTAGAGCCATGTCACCTGTCCCGTTGGGTCTGTAACGAAAAATGTTAATGGGTCACTAATTTGTCACTTTTCGATAACGTTAGTGACCGATTTGTCATTTTTCAAAAGTTGAGTGACTAAATTGAAATCTGAGTAACTGTTTTGTCAGGTGCATCAAAGTTAAGTGATTGTTGGTGTAATTTACCCTTTATTTAATAAAGGCAACTGACTAGCATGTGGCCCATTAGAAATTTAAATAACTTTTATTTTTGGCTTATATTTAAAAAAACCTTAAAAAATGCAAAAAAAAAAAAAAACTCTTAAGCCTCTGTAATAAATTTGCACCCAATTAAGCTCATGTTAACTAAAATAATCAATTAAGCCCCTCCGTTAATGGTTTCCATCATTGACCAAGTTGACCGTTAAATTAAATTGACACGTCAATCAGATGGTGATATGACACAGCATTTGGTTTAATCTAATATTTTTTTCATAAAATGATTAAAAATATTTTTAAAAAATAAAAAATCATAAAAATTATTAAATATGAAAAAATAAAAATTGATATAAACTTATAAAATTTATAAATATTATAAAAATATAAAATATTATAAATATTATAAAAAATTATAATGAATTATAAAATCAGTAAAAAATATTTAGAATATTTAGAATTTTATAAAAAAACAATTCTATAGAAAAATCACAAAAATTATAAAAAGATTATAAAAAGCATTAAAAGTATTAAAATTGATATAAACTTATAAAAACTATAAAAAAAAATCATAAAAACTTGAATTTGACCGGATTAGTCTATTGGACCGATTAGACCAAATTGACAAGGCCACAAGGGTATCGATTCAGAGAAAGCCATTAGATCGATTGACCTGGGAACCAAATGGTTGAATATATTTTTTTAATATTTTATTTAATTGAAATGGATAGATCAGTGGAACTAGCAAATTGGTGGCATGATCGGTTCGACCACCGGTCTAGTTTTGAAAACCTTGGTTAGAATGTTTCATTCTGACATATGCTAATAGTTGGATAATGAAATTTTGACTTGATAAAAATATTTTTTAAAAAAAAAATCAGTTCAATCACTCGGTTCTTAGGTCAACCGGTCTAGTGGCTTTCCTCGGATTGGTATTATTTCCGATTTCGAGCTAATCAATCTAATTCAAGTTTTTATGATTTTTTTTGTAATTTTTATAAGTTTATATCAATTTTAATATTTTTATAAGTTTTTTTACCATTTTTATTTTTTTAAGTTCTAATACGTTTTTTTTAATATTTAAAATAAATTTTATTAATTTCATTATTTTTTATAATTTATTAGAACTTATTTGAATTTTTTATTTTTATAATATTTATAATAATTTATATTTTTATAATATTTTATAATTTTAATAAGGTTATATAATTTTAATATTTTTTATTTTTTAATATTTAATATATTTTTATTTTTTTCTACTTTTATATAATTTTTTTATGATTTTTAATCATTTTCGTGGGCAAATATTAGATTAAATTAGAAGCCACCATGTGTCACCATCTGATTGGTCCATCGATTTATTTTAATGGTCAACGTGGTCATTGACAGAAACCGTTATCGGAGGGGCTTAATTGATTATTCTAGTTAACGACAGGAGCTTAATTGGGTGCGAATTTAATTCAGGAGCTTAATTGTTTTTTTTTTTTTCATTTCCTTAAGGGCTTTTGACACATATAAGCTTTTATTTTTTCAGTAACACCCTAGTTTGGCGGGTTTGAAGGTTTGGTGAGTAGTGATAAAATCATTTGTTCAGTGAAGCGTATAAATTGAGCGTATAGAAATTGTCTAGTTTGGAAGTAAAGATTTATTTCAGAATACCTTGCTATATAAAGAGGAAGAATAAAAAATGTAATTATGACTTGAGTTACGTCAAAGGTATATTACGCCATGTTTGCCTGAATTGTTAAGTGATTCTAGTTGGGGATCAATTGGATGAACTGGTTTGATATTTATTATATTGGATTTTCATTTATGTTTCTCTCAAAAATCTATAGACCATTATGTGGGACAAACTTTAAATTTAAGTGACACTCGTTGAACTTCAATGAGTTAAGGCTATATATGTAGGTGGAAAAGTTATTGAGAGGAGTTTTCCTTCTTCCTGAATATATTGTTCTCTGGTTTCTCTACTGTGATTCAATGGTAATTCTTCCACCGTAAATTGGAATCTCAGAATCTGGATTTAATCAGTGGTTACTTCATCTCTGGGTAAGTATTATCATTCTGCATGTTAAATTCTAAAAGAGTAAGTCTGTAAGAGGTGCACGAACAGTAAGATGTAAGTTTAAGACTTTGCATAGGAATTGTCAGTGCTTGAAACAATGATAAGAGGTATATGAATAAGTTTTAATGGTGTCCTTATGTTCTGTAAGCAGTGTGGTGGTCGTTGTTGTTTCACGAGGGATGTTGAGATCTGAAGTTCAAGCTTTTGTAGATGAATGTCAGGTGAGTTTCTACTCTGACTCTTGCATGTATACTATTCATACTGAAGTACATCTACATGAGAGTGATCAAACTGTGAATGGAATCATGGATAGTATAGTATGAATATGATACTTATACGACTATAGGAATGAAGTTATGCTAAAATTGATTGAGTATATGAATGATTGCTGATGTTGGTATATGTGTTCGATATGAGATCTTATGAGTCCAAATACGTGAAGAATTGTGTATTGAAATTATGATTAGGCTAAGAAATAAATTACTCTACTTGAATGTGAGTTTCATTGGAAGTATGATGAATGATATGAAATGTAGGGTCTGGGGTATGTCTGTGTTTGAGGAGTTTGTAAAGTGAGTCGAGTCATCACGGTGGTAGTTGGTGAAGTCTGTCGGGACAATGAACATGAATTATGATATGAAATTCTAAAAGAAAAGTCCATGACCACGACACAATTTGAATGGATCGCCTTTATAGCGCACTCTAAATGGATTGCCATTGTGGTGTACTCTGAATGAATCATCTTAATGGCGTACTCTATATAATTACCTGTGCGATGTATTCTGAATGAGGCTTTATGGCACATTCTGTAATTCGTATGTTTGCATCTGAAGAGTATTCTGAGTATAGCATGGGAATATAATCTGTTTGAATCCTTTTCATGCTCTGTTCCATAAGTATGGAATAAATGATGAACTGTAGTATGGTAAGTACAATATAAATTTGATCAAATGAGGAAAGTTGAAGTTGACTGGGAGAAATGGATCTGAAAGTACTTGTACAAGATAAAAGAGGATGTTTATAAACAATAATGAGAATTCGTATGTGTTAAAAGAGTATTCATTATATCTGAATAAACTGGGTATAACCTTGGAATTATAGAATCTGAGTAGTTTTCATCCTTCGGTACATATCGATATTTTAAATTGGAAAACATTTCATCTAATAATATCAAGTACTATAACTTAATTTAAACGGTAATAGATCGAGAATTGATGGTTTATAAGTTATAGAGTTGAGAAAATATTCGCCAAAGTTTCGTGTCTGTAAATAGACATTCTGAAAGAAGTATATGTGAGAGGATATGTTTTGTATGTATTGGGCTATAAAAAGACCCTTGTTAGAGTAATAGGTAAGGGAAGATTATGAAGATAAAGGAAAAGATTATGATTCAATTCAGAAGTTTAAGATTTGATAAGAAGAAAAGTGTAGTAATTAGCGTATAAGCATAATTTTAATTCTGTGAAGGTATTCGCCAGAGCAAGTGAACGAAGCAATTGAGTTGATTGTACAAATGATATTTCAGTTATTTAAATATTTGTCAAGGTATATTGCTTCGATCCTCACTAAGTTCTTTGAACTTACTTATGTTGACTTTACGTTTTAGGTATAGATATTGTATACCCGCCTGTAGGGATGATGCTAGGATTAAGCCAAGGAAGGGGTGTAATGGAATATTATGCATACAGTGTTATTGTAGGAGGGTGTATTCATCAATTAGTTGAGTTAAGAACGATTCATTCTGTATAATAACATTTATTTAAATACCTTATTGTTTTGTTGAAATTTTGTCATGGAATATAATTTAAACTAGGATATGTTTGTAATATGGAGTTGTTCACTAAATTTTAGTGATATAGATTAAGTGTTATGTATGGTAGCACCCAAGATCCGGATCCAGTGAATCAGATCAAGTTGAGGGTATTACATTTTTATTGTGTTGACTAGAATTTTTTATTAATAATGATTTTAATTGAGTTTGTGTCATATATTAACTCGACACTAATTTAGGATTGATGGCAACATCATAATAAGCAATTGTATTTATTTAGTATTTTTGAAAAATATAACGTCGGTAATGACAAATATGCCGCAAAGAAAAGAGAAATAAAATAAAGAACACACACACACAGATTTTACGTGGAAACCCTTTCGGGAAAAACCACGGGCAGAGGAGAAGAAAATTCACTATGTCAAATTCGAGTCATATTACAAGAGGAATAGACTATGTCTATTTATAAGCTTGTAAAGCCATATTCTAATGGGAGTGTAGTAAGATTGAAACTCCTTATTATAATCAATATCAAATAGATAGAGTTTAATAAGGTTTAAAAAACCTTATTTAAAATAAAATAAAAGAAGTAGTTCTATAGGGATTCTTCTTTTATTTTATTTTACCATTGTATTTTATTTAAAATAAGAGTTCGGGTTACTTAATTCTAACAATCTCCACCTTGACACGAATTCTCAATAAATAAGTTCTTCATCGCGAACTCTCAACGAACAAGTTCTCCACCTCTTCCAAAAAACCCCTTAAGGGTTTAACTTCAAGAATGAACACCAACCAAGTCTAAGCAATGCTCAAACTTGGTTATAGGAAGTGACTTAGTCATCATATCTGCAGGATTTTCATAGTACTAATTTTGCTCACAATAGTATCACCACGAGCAATAATATCACGAACAAAATGATACCGAACATCAATGTGTTTTATTCTCTCATGAAACATTTGATCTTTTGTAAGGAAGATGGCACTGATCACACAAAATCTTGTCTTGATTTGAAGGTCTTCATTGAGCTCACTAAAGAGTCCCTTTAACCAAATAGCTTATTTACAAGCCTCGATGTCGTCATGTACTCAAACCAAAGTGGTAGACAAAGCGATCAGAGTTTGCAAAGTAGCTTTCAACTGATTGCACAACCTCCGATTGTAAAGACATAACCAGTAAGAGATCTTCTTCTATCAAGGTCTCCAGCAAAATCAGCATCAACATACCCAATGACTCCATCTCTAGTTCTTCCAAACTGTAAGCAAACATTAGTAGTACCTCGTAAGTATCTTAAAATCTATTGAACTGCTTTCCAATGTTCTTTATCGGGATTCGCCATGTATCTACTAACTGCACTGATTGCATATGATAAATCTGGACGTGGACAAACCATAGCATACATGAGAGATCCCACTGCACCAGAGTATGGAACATGTGGCATGTACTCAATCTCATTATCTGATTATGGAGACAAAGCCGATGAAAGTCTGAAATGGGCTGCTAAAGGAGTACTAACAGGCTTAGCACTCTTCATATTGAACCTGCAAAGAACTTTCTCAATGTACCCCTTCTGACTTAGGTACAATTTACTTGCTTTTCTATCTCTGAAAATCTTTATACCAAGTATTTTCTTTGCTAGTCCCAAATCTTTCATCCCAAATTCTTTATTTATTTGGGCTTTGACCTTTCTTATCTCTCCTTTATCTTTTGCTGCTATCAACATGTCATCAACATAAAGAAGTAGATACACAAAAGAACCATCACTATTTTTCTTAAAGTAAACGCAACTGTCAAAACTACTTCTTTTAAAAACATGAGAAGTCATAAAGGAATCAAACCTCTTGTACCACTGTCTTGGTGACTGTTTCAAACCGTAAAAGGGACTTTTTTAGCAAGCAAACATAGTTCTCTTTTTTTGAGACTGTAAAACCCTCTGGTTGTTGCATGTAAATATCATCCTCAAGTTCTCCATGCAAAAATACAGTTTTTACATCTAACTGCTCAAGCTCCAAATTATGCATGGCCACAATACCAAGCAAAGCTCGAATCGAACTATGCTTCACAACTGGGGAGAACACATCTGTGAAGTCCACTCCTAGAATTTGACTGTAACACTTTGCAACAAGCCTTGCTTTATATCTGGGTTCTTCAACTTTTGGAGTCTATTCTTTCTTTTTAAACACCCATTTACAGTGAACAGCCTTTTTACCTTTAGGAAGTTTCACAAGATCCCATGTTCGGTTTTTGTGGAGTGATTCCATATCCTCTTGCATAGCAAAGATCCACTTTTCTGAGTCTTCACAGCTAACCGCCTCAGAATAATTAGACGGCTCTTGGTTTGCATCTATATCTTCAGCCACATTTAAAGCATAAGCAACTAGATCAGCCTTGGCATACTTCTTTGGAGGTTTAATTTCTCTTCTAGTTCTGTTTTTGGCGATAGAGTATTGTGGTGAAGAAGCGACTCTATTCTTAATTTTTGTACTAGCTTGAGGAGTCGACTCTATATTAATCTGATGCTTCACCTGCTTTTGATTTTCTTTATTGGAAGAGCCTTTAAGAGATAAGTTAGGTATCATAGCAGTTTCATCAAAAATAACATCTCTGCTAATCACAACTTTTCTACTTTCAGGACACCATAACCTATACCCTTTTACACCAGCTTTATAACCAAGAAAAACACATTTAATGGATCTCGGTTCCAATTTTCCATTATCAACATGAGCATACACAGGACACCCAAAGATCTTTAAATCAGAATAATTAGCAGAATTACCAGACCATACCTCTTGTGGAGTCTTTTTCTCAATGGCAATGGATGGAGATCGGTTGATCAAAAAACATGTAGTAGAGGCTCGCCCCCCCAACGACTTTGGTAAGTTGGTATTTGACAACATACATCGAACCTTCTCCATGGTCGCTCGTTCATTCGTTACGTAAGGCCGTTTTGTCGTGTGGAGTATGATGAATCGCAAGTGTCTCACGATCCCTTCTGACTTGCACAGTTTATTAAACTCATCAGAACAAAACTCTAAGCCATTGTCTGTGCGGAGGTATTTTATTTGTTTTCTCGTCTATTTTTCAATCATAGTTTTCCAAGACTTAAATGCGGAAAACACATCGCTTTTCTGCTTCAGGAAGAATGCCCAAACTTTTATGAGAAAATCATCAATAAAAGTTAGCATATAATTAGCTCCACCTCTCGAAGGCACTCTTGATGGCCCCCATAGATCAGAATAAATATACTCCAACGTTCCCTTCGTGTTATGGATTCCCCTGGTGAATTGAACTCTCTTTTGCTTCCCAAAAACGCAGTGCTCACAGAACTTCAGTTTGCAAATTCCTTGCCCATCAAAAAGTCCTCTTTTGCTCAATTCTATCGTGCCATTCTCACTCATAAGCCCTAAGCGCATATGCCAAAGTTTAGTAATATCATCATCTGACAAAGAAGAAGAAGCGACAGTTGCATCACCAATAACATAGAACCCTGCAAAACATATAACTTGGTAGTCTTTCTCTGCCCTTTCATCACAATGAGGGAACCTTTGGAAATCTTCAAAATCTCACATTCAGCTGTGTATTTGTACCCTTTTGAATCAAGAGTACTTAACGAAATTAAATTTCTCTTCAATTTAGGAACATGTCGTACGTTACTAAGTATTCTGACAACTCCATCAAACATCTTAACTTTAATTGTTCCAACACCTGCGATTTTACAGGAAGCATTATTTCCCATCAAAACAACACCTTCAGACACTGTTTCGTAATTTGAAAACCAATCTCGATTGGGACACATGTGGAAGGTGCAACCTGAATTAAGTATCCACTCCTTGCTCACTTTAGAATTGTTGACAGAAGCGACTAGAAGTTCACCATCGCTGTAGTCTTCTACAACATCAGCTTCACCGAAATTTTCTGGTTGTTTTCTCTTTTGATTCACAGCCTCCATTTTAATCTTGTTCTGTAGCTTATAGCACTCAGATTTAATGTGCCCTTTCTTCTTGCAGAAGTTACAAGTTTTACCTCTGTTTGAAGACTTCAATCTACCCTTAGATTTACCGCGAGGATTCCAATCCTGTGTCCTTCCACGATCATCATCAGCATTCCGATCTTGTCTCCTATGAACAATGAGACCCTCTTCCTGAGAGTCAGTTTTAACCACAAGATGCTTCATCTTATCATACGAGGTCAAAGAATCGTAAACCTCTTCAACTGTGAGAGACTCGCGGCTATATAAAATCGTGTCTCTAAAGGTTGAATAAGACGGGGGCAATGAACAAAGTAGAATCAACCCTAGATCTTCCTTATCATCTTTGAACCTCCATAGCCTCCAAGTTTGAGAGAATTTCTTTAAACAACATCATTTAAGTGTTCGTACCTGACGCACCTTCCTCCAAACGATGAGCACAAAGACGTTGCTTCATATGCAACTTGCTAGTTAGAGTTTTCGACATACATATTTGTTCTAGCCTCTTCCATAATGCAGCGACAGTATTCTCCTTCATCACATCTTGCAAAATTTCGTTAGACAAATGCAGATGTAACTGTGTTAATGCCTTTCGATCGTTGCGCTTCTTCTCTTCCTCCGTCAATGTCGAAGGCAGCTTATCTACCCCTAGTAGGGCTTCCTTTAAATCCATCTGTGCAAGAACTGCCTCCATCTTTATCTGCTACAACGCAAATCTGGTGTTGCGATCCAATAGCAAAATTTCATACTTCAAAGATGCCATTACCGTGATCGAGATGAAAAACTCGGAAGCTCTGATACCAATTTGTGAAAAATATAATGTCGGTAATGACAAATATGCCGCAAAGAAAAGAGAAACAAAATAAAGAACACACACACACAAATTTTACGTGGAAACCCTTTCGGGAAAAACCACGGGCAGAGGAGAAGAAAATTCACTATGTCAATTCGAATCAAATTACAAGAGGAATAGACTATGTCTATTTATAGGCTTGTAAAGCTATATTCTAATAGGAGTGTAGTAAGATTGAAACTCCTTATTCTAATCAATATCAAATAGATGGAGTTTAATAAGGTTTAAAAAACCTTATTTAAAATAAAATAAAAGAAGTGTAGTTCTATAGGGATTCTTCTTTTATTTTATTTTACCATTGTATTTTATTTAAAATAATGATTCGGGTCACTTAATTCTAACAGTATTCTTAATCTGATGTATTTATGTGTATAAGTTTCGTTTTATTCACAATTTAATCTATTGTTTTCATTTTAACATTGTACATATTTCATATATTATTACTAATTAGTTTCAAACTCATGTTTCATTATTTATTATATGTTATTTTTAAACAAACCTCTATATTCTAAATACGTTGTCTCCACATGCATATGTGATAAATTTTCTAGTAAAAATAAAAAAAATGGATAAATCTCAAAACTATATAAAGCTTGGTCTAATGTGCAAATTTATACATGAAGTTTTGATTTGAACCAATTCTCACAAATTATTAAAAGAATCATTAATATAACATCATTTAATGTCTATATATTGCAGACATGTATAATTATATTTAGGGTTAAATAGAAAATTGGTACATGAACTTGTCCACTTCTTCCAAAATTGGTACTTATGGTTATTTTTGTCCCATATTGATACCCGATTTTTTTTTGTCCACTATATTGGTACCCGAGCCTAACGCCATTACTTTTTTTGCTAGCCATTAGCTCGCCACCACTTGGACTGCTATTTGTAACTTTTTTTTTCTTTTCCATTTTCCCTCATTTTCTTCTTTTTTTTTCTTTTTTTCTTCTTCCTACCCTAGCCGCCCTGCTTCCGCACCGCTGCTAGGCCACCACCAACCTCCTCCGGTGAGCTCTCCGACCAAAAATGACACTTTGTTTATGTGATTACTAGATTTTTATTGTCTTCTATCTACTATGAAGTATGAGCAATAAAAAATCCTCTGATGTTTCTTTAAAGCCTGCCATTTAAGCTTTTTTATTATCGTTATTTCTTATAAAGCTAGAAATTAAAATTTTAATGCAAAAAAAACATTAAATTCTTCGAAAAAAGGCTTTAAATCCTTAGAAACTTATAATGTAAGAAGATAAAAATCTAATGGAGCTACCTACCTCTACTGTTTTTTGTTCTTTCCCATATTTTCTCAAGAAACAAACAGAAAAAAAAAAATCTAACTACCCAGAAACTGAAAGAAGAGAAATAAATTGAAAGTGAAAATCCAAAAAAGAAGATGAATCCAAGACTTCGAAATATAAAACAGAGATAAATCCAAAACCTAGAAGCTAAGAAGAAAGCAAACTAAAAAAAAAAAAAAAAACATTTTTTTGTTCTGTCATATTTTCTCAGGAAACAAACAGAAAAAATCCAACTACCCAAAATCTTTATTAACTGTCGGGTTTTAATAACGAATTCTTCATTTCGGATCTATTAGGTAATCTGGATCTTCGTAACCCGAATTTGAACCCGCTTCCTCCATGCCCAAGAATCAAACCCAGTACCTTCTATGTCGAATAAAGAAGCAGCACCAATAGTAGCAAAAGGTGAAGGAGAGGAATTGAAGTCAGCCATTGAAAGCAAATGTGTTTAGCAGAGAAAAAAAGAGAAAATAAAATTGGGACAAAGACAAGTCACTGGGAAAAATAAAGGAAAAAAAAAGAAATAGTTTTAAAAAATATTTTTATTGATTTTTAATATTTTTTTAGATTATGACATTATCATGACATCATTTATGTCACGTGTCATAATCTTATTCCGCCACTTATCTTGAACTTAACGGCGGTACCAATTTAGTTGATGGAAAAAATAATTCAAATACCAATCTGGGACAAAAAAAAATCATAAAATATCAATATGAGAGAAGTGACAAGTTCAAACACCTTTTTATATTTAACCATTATATTTATCCAATATAAAAATAAATTAATGTATTTATTTCTTTAAATAGGTATGTTTGAATCAAAATTAAAATTTCATATATATATTTGAACCATAATTAAAGTTTTATGTGTTTAATTATATCAAATTAAAGTTTATGTATCAAATTGTACATTGAAAAAAATTGATATATAATTTAAGATTTATCCCAATAAAAAAAAAACTATAGAAGATTCTAACAGTAACTTCAGAAACATAAAACTTATTATCAGTACAACAAAAGAATACAGTATTTGTATAATTTACAAATGGCAAGCCTCATTCAAAAAGAGTTCGATGGCCATAAATCATTCCCAAAAAGCTAAAGCCAAACCAAGCCAAGCGCTAAAATATCATTTACATAGGTGCTACTACGGCAGCCTCACCGAGACACTAGAATTAATCATGAAAAATACACTAATAGTAAAAGAAATTATATACATACATACATATATGTGTGTGTGTGTTTGTTAGCATCTTCAAGTTGGTATATCAAGCAGCCTCTGTTGTGAATTCTCTCAACACTCAACCCTACCTGCATAATAACAAATACATAAATAAACTACATTGAACTTTGAACCAGAAACTCTGCATTCAAATGTCTCGCAGCCTTAATTAATTCAGCTCCAACATAGTAAATGCTTGAAAATAAATTACTAAGGAATATATATATATGTATAAAACGGCCTTTGACGCTTATTGAGTCCAAGGTCATTGACGACAACAATCAATTGCTGCTAAACCCAAATATTCCAATCACCTTTGTTAGACTGGCTCTATAGTGTCACCTATTTAAAGATGTGTTTGGAATGCAGCTTTTTTGATGCCATGCCGAGCAACTGAGAGGATCCTGCATTAGGCTGGTCCTGAAATAAGAGCAAAAATTCTTGTGTAAGAAACTACCGAAAATAAAACACCGTGAAATTCCTAACAGCAACTTGAGTACCATGTCTTGTAAACCATCCTGAATGTCATAACAACTGGAAACACTTTGCGGTCTGAAGGGTAACTGCCCCTGTGAAGGAACAGTAGGGGTCATCATTTAACAAGCTTAACTAGCTTATTCAAACACAAAGATAATCTGAGAATAGCTAAATACAAAGGAACCATACTTCAGGCAGTATGGCCTAGGAAGCATGAAAATCCCTCAATACCATCATTATCCATGTAAAAGGCAAAGTTCTCAGCAATCACATAACAAAAAGCCATACCATCCCAATCATTCTTTGTTGAGTAATGCAATGAGCATCGTGTGGTGGACCAGTAGAGCTCAATTGTCCCTGCAATAACAATGAAATAACACTGTTTAAGAATTATATCCTATGTTGATTATTAGAATTCCATAAGAACCAAATAAAGTTGAGATTTAATGAGTTCAATTATTTTTTGAATAAGGTTATTGGTGAGAACCTTGATCAATAACCAAACAATCATATAAGGACACTCTTCTAGGGGAAGGGAGAATGTTTACCGCACCTGCATAAGTTGTTGGGTGCCGAAATAGCTATTGAGAGCTGCAGTTCTTGAATGCAGTTGTTCCTACAAAAACAACCCAAGAATTTTAGTAAAACTATTCAGGTGGTAAACCTTGAATGAGGTCTTCTTTCCATATTATAGTCAAAGTCTATATGACTAAACCATACCATCCTATGCCTGCTCTCTTGTGACTCATAAGAACATTCAAGACTCGGAACTCGTATATTTGATAGACCCTGCAGAATTTATGAATCAAGATTGCTTTACAATAAAAAAAAAAAAAAAAAAAAAAAAAAAGCAGAATTTCTATGAGGAATTATAAAAGTATGCTAAAACAGAGAAGAAAAACCACAACTAACCAGTTGTTGCCAGCTATCGCATCTCCCGGTGTTTGAGATCTCTGTTTCTGGATATCCCTAAAAGATACAAAAGTGGTATGATGAAGATCAAAGAGCTTCGGTGAAAAAGATAGATTTATTAATAATTATAGAAAAAATAACTCGCTGACCTCTCTAAGGGTCGTTTTATTCCTTTTTACTTCCTTGGTAGTGCTGCTATTTTGGTTCTCTTCTTCAAAGTGATGAGGGCCTTGAGTTTCCGCTGACATTGGTCCTGTAATATTCTGAATTGTGTAATTGACACTCTCGCATTTTCCCAATGCTTCTTCCAGAGCATTGAATATAATATTGTAACTCTCTTGAGACAGAGATCCTTCATCACCCAATTTAAAGGCTCGTTGGCAAAGATCATAGTAACGTTGCATTCTAGTCTCAACAACATCAGACTGTTTTCCTGTAGTTTGACTATGCTTTGCATCCTTTGTCCAACGTTTCAATATAAGCTGTGAAGGGATGCTTTGTACCCCAGACAACTGTAAAATAATCAGTATATGTCGACAAGGAAAACCATTAAATTCAAAACCACGACATAAACAAGATATATCTGATGTTGTATCATTCCACACCACAATGAATTCTTGATTTTTTCTCAAAGTCTTGAACCTTAAAAGTCATAGTGCCTCTCTCTTCTCTTTCCTTCATTGGATGACAAGCGATTCCTCCCAAAACCTCAACCTGAAATTTTTTAAATATTGCATGTGTGTACAAAGGTGCCATTTGTTTCTCAAAAAGTGATGGAGATTTCAATCCAGGTGGTTTATGCCCAGTTTCAAAATCAGCCTTAGCTTCCTCTTCAGGCTTCTCTTGCAAAATTGTTTTATACTGGTCCAAGAACTCTTTTAACATGGTTTTCCTTTGTAGATATTTGTCAAAGAGAGAGCTTACACTGTCTGATCGTTGCACTGTGGACATCCCTGCAAGAAAAACGCCTCTCATATAGGTTGGCACCCACTTTTTACGATCTTCATATAGCGATTGAAACCAGAGGTCATTTCTTAAGTTGAACGCATCAACCAATTCCAACCATTTCTTTTCAAACTCTTCATCCATATAGGATTTAGAGATGCATTCATCAAATTTGGCCATGAAATTTTCATGTTGCCCCAGGACATTACCGAGCTTCTCAGGTATCTTGCTAAGTATATGCCACGAGCAAAAACAATGACGGGAATCAGGAAAGACCTCTACTACAGCTGCTTTCAATGCTTTGTCGTGATCAGTTAGTATCACTTTAGGAGCATTTCCACTCATTGCTCTAAGCCATGCTCGCATTAACCAGACATAAGTTGATTTTGTTTGATCAGCAACTAATGCACAACCAAGTAACAGAAACTGAAGGTGATGATTTACACCAATGAAGGGCACAACTGGTAGTTTATAATCATTCTTGATATATGTGGTGTCAAGAAAAACCACATCATCAAAATAGCAATAATCAAGCCTCCCTTTGGCATCAATCCAAAACACATTTCTCAAGTGCTGTTCTTCATTGAGGTCCATTGCGTAAAAGAAGTTGGGATTTTCATCTTGCATATGGTTAAAACGATCAAGTAAAACTTGAAGATCCCCCTCCTCTAAACCCAATAGCTGACAGCTACGAAATCGATTTGAGTCACCAGCTGTATGAAGATCAAGTTTCTTGTGCCCACCAGATTGCGTGGAGGTGGCAAGATGCATTTTTTTAGCTCTTCTAGCGGTAGCACTGACATCACTGTTACCTAGAGCTAAAGGTGTATGACCTCTGGAATAATATCCTTGGTCCGGGAATGTATCATGGTTATGCTCCTTTATGAAACTACAAACAATCCACCTTCCATCTTGCCTTCTCTTAACATGCATACCAGCTTTGCAGTCTGTTTTAGACCATGATCGGTTAAGCCTGCCTCTTTTCTTCTTGACAGGAATGGTTGTGGCAAATGCAGGTAGAGGAGACTCTGGGTCATTTCCATATCTAGTACATACAAATTTTGCATCGATGAACTTTCCAGATATTCTTGAACGACGGCTAGCTTTGATTATGGTAGAAAAGCCTGCAGATTTGGCATATTGTTTGTAGAACGAAAATGCTTCCTCTTTGGAATCAAATTCCAATCCATCAAGTCCATATTCCTTGTGAAATCTAGCAGCGTCAACAGATGAGGATCTGACTCTATCATCACTACTACTATCCACCATATTAGTTAGCTGTTCACTTCCTTGTGATGATTGTGTGTGAGGAAGAGCGTGGGAAGCATTAATTAGTCTTTTCCTAAACGCAAAGTAATCCACCCACTGAGAATTGCAAAGATCAAGTATTGGAAGTAAGGTTCAATAATTGTTATTAAATCCAACATTTCTGATAGTAAAACTCGGAGAGAGAAGTGGATTTTAAGTTTAATTAATTAAAAATATATGGAGGCAAACAGAATGTAGGATGGTGGATCAGTAAGTTAAGAGCGGAGGGAGAGTTTTACTGGGAATTTAGGTAATCATATAATAAAAAATAAAATAAAAAGACAGAGAATGAGGGGTGAGGAAGGGAATTTACCTGAGGATGGAGGATGGATGATGGAGGATGGAGGATGGGATGGGTAAGCAGAGGGAGGCAGGCGGGTAAGAGTGTATTTAGGAAATACATAGAAATAGTCGTCCTGTCCTTCCTGCCTCCCCATCTTCGTGAGCCCAAAGATAAAAGGGAAAGGGCACAAATATATGTACATAAGAAAAAAAACAAAGCTTTCAACCAAAGGCCCATCAAATCCGCAAATCAGTATAACTATAAGTCCAAAGTTTCCTTTTATTTTCTTGCCTACCAAAATCCGCAAATCGATATAAAATTATAAATTTAAATGGTTGAACAAATTTCGATCTGAACTTAAAAATTTAAAAAAAAAATTAATTTTGAAATATCTGAATTGATTTAATCGAATTAATTCAATTTTTTTTTCAATTTTTAAATTCAAATTGAGTTAAGTTTTCATATTCAAATATATCAAATAATTTAAATAAACTGAATATCAAATATATTAATTTAAATTTTAAATTTATATTATACCGAAGCTCATCCTTCTAGGCTTTTACTTTATCCCAATTTTCTCCCAAAGCTCATCCCAGCCAACTAGCTCCACCATTTTCCCAATTCCTCCCTTCCCCCAAATCAATCCCATCCATTTTTCTTTACTTTAGTTCTTCATCAATCATGAGTTCATTCAAACTCCCAAATACATTATTTTTCTTCAAAAAACCCTAAATTAAACTCTCCATTATTCTTCTTCATTAGTTCATTCAAACCCCCAAATCAAAATCCCTAAATCAAATCCTCCATTTTTCTCCTTCATCAGTTCATTGAATTTTCTTAGGTTAGGCAAATCCCTCACCATCTTCGGTCTCCGTCTTCTAGTCACTCCAAAACTGGTGTTCCTATTGGTTGGCACCGTTTCATTCTATTCAATCTATTGGTAACCACCCATCTTTGAAAAGTCAAAGATGGAGGCTTCAAAAATAGGCGGTAGAAAGTGTGGTAGAAAGTGTAGAAATTAGGTAGAAAGTTGAGTTGAAATTTGGCATGGGAAAATTGCAATTTTGGTCCCTATTTGAATAGGTACTTTGCAAGTTTGATCCTGAACTTCAACTATAAATAGGCCTAACCATTTCTCATTTTCTTCATCCCACAATTTGCCATTCTCTACTTAAGGCATTGTTCTCTCTCCTATTTGTATATTTTCACTTGTAATTTTGGAGTGAAATATATTTGGTAGTGCTTAGGGGCGTGGCGAAATTTGCGAACCTCGTTAAAATTACGGTGTTCTTTATTATTTATTTTTCATATCTTGTGAGTGTGATTGTAGTTATTTATTGTGCTATTAAATTACGATAGAGGATATTACAGCTAGGAAAGATTTGGTACTTAAAGCGATCCTCATGATCCACCTCTCTTCACGGAATTGAACTTCGGTGTGATTTTTCAAGACAATAATTATACTCTTTTACACGCTTCCGCACAACAATTGGTACTACGAGCTAGATTCGTACTTGGGGAGTCACGATCGTTTGTGGCACTATTTACGAATCTGATCTTTGTTCACGTATATCAAGAGTTGGGATTGAGGAGAAAAATGGCACAGCATCGTCATCGGCAAGGACTACGGTGACCAATGCAAAATTTGAAGTAGAGAAATTTGATGGTACCAATAATTTTGGTATGTGGCAATGTGAGATCTGGATGTCTTATGTCGTGAAAGAGCTAGATATAGCCCTTGAAGTAAAACGACAATATGGATGACAAGGAGTGGGCCAAGATCAATAGACAAGCTTGTGGTACAATCCGTCTCATGTTTGGCCAAAAGAAGCGAAGTACTCTGTCATGAGAGAGACATCAATGAGAAATTGTGGGATACATTGGAAGAAAAGTTTCTAACGAAAAGCCTTGAAAATAGGCTTTATATGAAAAAGAAACTTTTTCGATTCACGTATGCACCGGTATGTCGATGAATGACCATGTGAACTCATTCAATAAAATTTTAGCGGACTTGCTAAATTTGGATGAGAAATTTGAAGAGCGAAGACAAGGCATTATTGTTGTTGAATTCCTTCGATGAATATGATCATCTTACCACCACATTGCTTCATGGGAAGGATACAATCACATTTGATGCGATCTGCGGTCGCGTTGTATAGATCTCGAGACTCGAAAGAAAGATAAAAGAGATCACGAGATACAAGCTGCGAAGTCTTAACGACAAGAGGTCGTTCAAGCGGCAAAAGCTGGTAGAAGGGGAAAGTCCAAAGGGAGACCCGCCAAAGATGAGTGTGCCTTTTGTCGTGAAAAGGTCATTGGAAAAGAAGCATCCTAAGTTACAAAGGGCAAGGCTATTTCTAATGCATGTGTGTGAGAACATGATGAGGAGTCGGACTTTAGCTTGGTTGGCATGGCAATGGCATGTCATCTTGATGAGTGGATTTTGGATTTGGGATGTACTTACCATATGTGTCCTAATAAGGATTTGGTTTTCTAGTCTTCTGAACTAAAAGGTGGAGTTGTTCTTATGGGCAATGCGGTGCTTGTAAGACAATGGGAGTAGGTACAATCCAATTGAAGAATCACGAAGGCTCAATCCAAGTCTTGGCTGATGTTAAGCTCACGTGCCCGGCTTGAAGAAAAATCTCATCTCATTAGGGGCCTTAGAATCTAAAGGGCTCAAAATCACTTTGAGAGATGGATTACTAAAGGTAGCAGTGGGAATTTGACGGTGATGAAAGGCACAAGAAGAAATAACTTGTACTTTTTAAATGGAAATGCGATTATTGGATCAACATCAACAGTTTCTCGAAAGATGTAGATTCGAGAGCTACTAGGTTATGGCATATCACGATTGGGACATCTTTGGTAAAAAGCTTTGCAGACTTTGGCGAAGCAAGGCTTGTTGAAAGGTGCAAATTCTTGCAAATTGGAATTACGTGAACATTGTGTTCGGGCAAGCGAGCGAGGGTAAAGTTTGGTTCAACAATTCACATTACGAAAGGAATTACGGACTACGTTCACGATGATGTGTGAGGACCTACCAAAGTGGCTTCTTTGGGAGGTATGCATTATTTTGTTACTTTTGTTGATGATTATTCAAGAAAAGTATGGGTGTATCTAATGAAAAGAAAAAGTGAAGTATTGGATGCATTTCTGAAATGGAAGAAGATGGTGGAAACTCAGACTGGTCGAAAGGTCAAACGACTTCGATCAGATAATGGTACTGAGTACAAAAATGATCCATTTCTTCAAGTATGTCAAGATGAGGGCATCGTGCGACACTTCATCGTTCGGATACACCACAATGAGAATGGGGTGGCGAGCGCATGAATCGAACTATCTTTGGAGAAAGTTCGATGTATGTTGTCCAATCTTTGGATTGGGCAAGGAATTTTAAATTGAGGTTTATTACATATGCGTGCCATCTAATTAACCGTTTGCCATCAGCTGCAATAAATGGCAAAACTCCTATGGAGATGTGGACTGGTAAATCTGCTACTGACTATGATTCTTTTCATGTTTTTGGTTCCACTGCATATTATCATGTAAAAGAATCGAAGTTAGACCCAAGAGCAAAGAAAGCATTATTCTTGGGTATAACTAGTGGAGTAAAAGGATACCGTCTCTGGTGTCCTGATACAAGGAAGATTGTCTTTAGCAGAGATGTGACTTTTGATGAATCAACCATGTTAAAGGATTTACAAAAAGATGACAAAACCAGTAGTACTTTGCAGTAGGTAGAGCTTGAAAAGGTTAATAATGATCCAGCTAATATTGAAAGAACAAATGATGAAGAAGTTCCAACCCAAAAACTTCTACAGCAACAAGATTCAATTGCATATAGGAGGCCAAGAAGAGAGATTCGTAAGCCTGCTCGCTTTGATGATATAGTGGCCTATGCACTTCCAATTGCATATGATGATGCTCCTTCTACTTACGAAGCAATAAGTAACCACGATAGTGTAAAGTGGAAGCAAGCCATGAATGAAGAAATGCGATCTCTTCATCAAAATAGGACTTGGGAGTTGATGACACCGCCCCGAGGAAAGAAGGCAATTGGATGCAAATGGGTATATGCAAAGAAGGAAGGATTTCTGGTAAAAATGAAATTCGGTACAAGGCTAGATTGGTAGCAAAGGGTTATGCTCGAGAAAAGAAGGAATAGACTACAATGAAGTGTTTTCTCTAGTTGTGAAGCATTCGTCTATTCGGATTTTACTAGCCTTGGTTGCGCAATATGATCTTGAACTAGTTCACTTGATGTGAAGACGCATTTTTACGGTGATTTGGAAGAGGAAATCTATATGACTCGGCCGGATGGATTCAAGGTTCTTTGGTAAAGAGAATTGGGTTTGCAAACCCCGACAAAGTCGCTTTATGGATTGAAGCAATCCCGAGGCGATGGTACAAGCGATTTGATCGATTCATGAAAGGGCAAAGGTACACAAGAAGTAAATTTGACCATTGCGTGTATTTCCGAAGCTACAAGAAGGAACTTTCATATACTTGCTCTTATATGTTGATGATATGCTAATAGCATCTAAGAGCAAAGTTGAGATTGAGAGATTGAAGACTCAACTCAATCTCGAGTTTGAAATGAAAGATCTTGGTGAAGCTAAGAAGATTCTTGGCATGGAAATATGTAGAGATAGAGCCCATGGCGAGTTAGCTTGTCTCGAAGCGATGTTTGAAGAAGGTACTACTACAAAGTTTGGCATGAGCGAGCGGACAAAAAACATGCGTAAGTACCTCGTTGGCTTCTCATTTCAAGCTTTACGCACAACTATCTCCTTCGACGAATACGGAACGAGAATACATGTTGCAAGTTCCATACTCCAATGCGATGGGTAGCTTGATGTATGCAATGGTGTGTACAAGACCCGACATTTCACGAGCGATTAGTATAGTGAGCGGTATATGCATAATCACGGAAAAGGACATTGGCAAGTCATGAAATGGATTCTACGGTATATTCAAAAGACCGTAGATTTTGGATTACTGTTCGAAAGGGATAATACACTTGGTGAAGGTGTTATTGGATGCGTTGATTACGACTATGCTTGGGTGATTTGGATAAACGAAGATCAACCACCTGATTCACGTATTTACATTTGCCGGAGGACCAATCGGTTGGAAGTCTACTCTACAGATCCATGTTGCATTGTCAACCACGTAAGCCAGTACATGGTCAGAATGAGAGGCTATAAAGGAAGCTATTTGGTTACAAGGTATGGTTAAAACCTTGGGATTGGTTCGAGAGCATATTAATGTGTATTGTGATAGTCAAAGTGCTATTCATTTAGCAAAAGAATCAAGTCTATCATGCACGTACAAAACACATCGACGTATGATTCCATTTTGTGTGGGAAATTATTAATGAAGGAAAGATTCGCTTGAGAAGATTAAGAGCTATGAGATAATCCATGAGATATGATGACCAAGGTGGTAACAGGAACCAAGTTCGAACATTGTTTGAACTTGATCAATATCTGCAAGTTTAACTTGATTGAAGAAGGCACTATCAAGTATTGTTGGCAAAGCGAGAAAAAATTGTGTGAAGATAAGATTATCCTAATCAAATCTTCAAGGTGGAGATTATTGGTAACCACCCATCTTTGAAAAGTCAAAGATGGAGGCTTCAAAAATAGGCGGTAGAAAGTGTAGAAATTAGGTAGAAAGTTGAGTTGAAATTTGGCATGGGAAAATTGCAATTTTGGTCCCTATTTGAATAGGTACTTTGCAAGTTTGATCCTGAACTTCAACTATAAATAGGCCTAACCATTTCTCATTTTCTTCATCCCACAATTTGCCATTCTCTACTTAAGGCATTGTTCTCTCTCCTATTTGTATATTTTCACTTGTAATTTTGGAGTGAAATATATTTGGTAGTGCCCAGGGCGTGGGCGAAATTTGCCGAACCTCGTTAAAATTACAGTGTTCTTTATTATTTATTTTTCATATCTTGTGAGTGTGATTGTAGTTATTTATTGTGCTATTAAATTACGATAGAGGATATTCGGCTAGGAAAGATCTGGTACTTAAGCGATCCTCGTGATCCACCTCTCTTTCCTGGGAATTGAACTCGAGTGTGATTTTTCAGTACAATAATTATACTCTTTTACACGCTTCCGCACAACACAATCTTAACCTCGACTTTTATGCAATGTTTCCAACAACATATCGTTTCAACTTAGCTGGCCTCTTTTGGATGACCAGTTAGCTCCATTTCAATGTATTTGAACCACTTTTTGAGTTCAATCTCATTAATAAAGTGTTTGGATAATACCTCCAATTGCCCAGTGGATTGGTTCTCATTGTGTTACACCTCCTGTTGCTCACCTTTACTTTAATGCAATCAACGCAACTTTTTTTTTTTCCAATTTTACCCATGGCCCTTTCTATTATTTTAACTTTCTTTTCCCTTTTAATGTCTAAAGTTGAAAGCCCAAGCAATTAGGTTGGATAAATACTTATATTATAATAAATTAACAAATATTATAATTTATAAGATAATAAATAAAATATGGAAGACACATTTTAATATTTTATTAAATAAATTTATAAATTTTTAATAATTTTTATGACACGTCATAGCTATTTTTGTGACAAGTGGATAGTTTTATTGCTCGACACATCACCATATTTTATATTAAATTAATACAGGCACCATTGTTTAAAAATATTAAATAAATTATTTGAATTATAAAATCTATTACACTTTAGATATTTTAATATTTTACTATTACAGTGTTAATTTACCTTAAATATATAATGTCCATAATTAAATTTAGGAAATTATTAAAAAATATTTCAATTAATTTTAAAATATTTTATATGTGATATATTATGTATAAATTTCTTTACCATATTTTAAAAAATAATTTAATTAATATATACGAGTAATTCAAGAATGAAGTAAAATTATATTACGCAATAAATTATTACAAAACTTAAATTCATAAATGAGATGTTAGATGGAAACTAGTGTGTCTGAAAGTAAAATCCAAAAGACAATATGAGTGGGCTGGACAACCCAAAAATGGTCCAAAACGCCAATATTGTATGGCAGAAATATAAGTCCTCCTACGGGTTCTCTTCTCGGACTCGCCCTCGATCTCAGCGAACCGATCTCCAGAGGGAAGAATATACTCACAAGTATAAGCAAATTAGATCGAGGTAACCTTCTCAGATCCGCCACTTCAACTGTTACTTTAGAAGATACAATCTCCAGATTTTAAACAACCTCTACTTTTCGAATATTTCAAAGATTGGTGAAGCCTATATTCTGTCCTACTGTTGTTTTTCCCGGCGATTAGCCTAGTTTTGTTTTCGTAGAAAGCATTATCTCATTTCCCTGGCTTTCCAAACGCTGCATTTTGAATTTTGATATTTGCTTTTATATACACGTTGCTCTATAGATCTGAGGTGCTCGATCCATTTGCTTTCTTGATCTTTCATTCGTTCTTGTTTCTTGTTTTTTCACATTGATTCTACGTTGTAGATCTTTTTAAATTTGTTCCCTCTTTATTTACTATATCTTGATTCCAGATATTAAAATTTCATTTGCTTCCTTTAATCCTAACTTAATTTTTGTTGTCTCCTAGGTTCTCTGATAAGGTCTTCAATTTGATATTGGCTTGGTAGTTGCTTCTCCAAAATTCAATATGGTATACAACTTGTCCATTATTTTATCATTTTGTTGTTCCTTTTAGTTGAATTGTCGCTTTGGATGGATCCTCATTTAAGTTATTTTATGTTGTATATGCACCAATTGAGTTGTGTCACGATTTAGGAGAAATTGAACTTAAATACAGAACTGTTCATTACAACTTACAAGGTTCATGTTATCTGCAATGATACAATAGTTGCCTTTCCACTTCATTGCCAGTTCTGAGTTGACCTATTTTTACTTTTGTGGTTTAGGTTGTACTTGCTGCTTCTGTTTTAAGCAAGTCTGGCAAAGGTGAGTTAATTCCGCTTGCTGTAGTTGTTATTCTGTCATGATAATTGAATATTTGAAGAGCAACATTTGGTTATTACACTGACATTCTGTCTTTTATTTCAGTGCTTGTCTCTAGGCAATTTGTGGACATGACTCGCATAAGAATTGAAGGTCTTCTTGCAGCTTTTCCCAAGTTGGTGGGCACGGGAAAGCAACACACATATGTTGAGACTGAGAATGTTCGATATGTTTATCAACCAATAGAAGCTCTTTATTTGCTTCTTGTAACCAACAAACAGAGCAATATTCTTGAAGATTTGGAGACTCTGAGACTGCTTTCCAAGCTGGTTTGATTCGGCAGCTCTCTGATTTCTTCTATCTTTTAAAATCTTTGAACATAATAAATTGCATAAAAGGAAGACATTTGATTCTTTATTTCTTCAATCTACCTTCAGTAGTTGCAATTTTACTTTTATTCTGTATTTGAATAGACACCAGTGCAAATATAATCTCAGTTTCATTATTTATCTGTATGTGTTTTCAGCTGCTAATTCCCTGTCACTTCTCTATCTCATGAAGTTTTGCTGTTACCTGGGGCATTTCCAATTTTTAAGCCTTTGTAATAATATTCTGTCTCCCGACTAGAGCAGAGTACTTATTTTATTTTATTTTATCTTTTCTTAGGTACCTGAATATTGTTACTCTTTAGATGAGGAGGGAATTTGCAAGACTGCTTTTGAATTGATCTTTGCTTTTGATGAAGTCATTTGTCTTGGGCACAAGGAAAACGTTACAGTTGCACAAGTTAAGCAATACTGTGAGATGGAGAGTCATGAAGAGAAATTGCACAAGCTGGTATTGCAGAGCAAGATTAATGAAACTAAGGATGTCATGAAGCGTAAAGCTAGTGAGATTGATAAGAGCAAGGTATATGTTTTGCAATATTCTTGGCCATATACTAATTAATCTCTTCTGTTACATGCTCTATTGATTCATGTTGTCTATTCTGCAGATTGATAAGAATAAAGGTGATAAAGGAGGGTTCATGTCAATGGGCTCTGGAAGAATTGAAAGTAGCTTTAGTGATATAAGCATTTCTAGCAGTGGAAGTGGCTTTGGAAGTAGTTCTGGGTTGGGATTAACAACTGATGTTGATTCCTTCTCTACCAAGTCTAAAGGTTTGTCAAATGAGTACTCCATCACATGCATTGGATTTTGATTGGCATGTTTTTAACAAATTGACTATAATGCTTCATTGTTATTCCATGAGATATCCTATATGTTTCTCACTCTCCTAAGCATGTTTAATATCAAACTTGTTTCAGAACATTTTCTGACACATGTTCATATTGCTAGGCCGCCAACTGTCTTCTGCAACCGCTCCTCCTAAAGGTCTTGGCATGCAGCTTGGTAAATCACAAAAAACAAACCAGTTCTTGGAATCCCTGAAAGCAGAAGGTGAACTGATAGTTGAAGATGTGCAGCCAAGGGCAGGCCAGGCCAGAGTGGCTGCAGCTACACCTACCGATCCCATCACTTTGATTGCTGAGGAGAAACTCAATGTCACTTTGAAAAGAGATGGTGGGATAAGTAACTTTGATGTTCAAGGGACTTTGTCTCTTCAAATTCTTAACCAGGAAGATGCACTCATCCAAGTTCAGGTAATGGTTTGGTTTTGTCCTTTTGTGAGTATTCGTAATCTTCAAGGATTTTTACTTTAAAAATTATGCTTTGATGCTGGTGATCAGCGTGAAGTTTATTTGGTGCAAATCTTGGTGATAGGAAGTAGCCCATTTGGCATCCTTAAATTAGTTTTCCTTATTGAAGAATGTGCTTTGAAGGGACAAGAAAGTATGTCTTCCGAATCTGCAATTTTCCACCTTTTTGAAGACCAGCAACTTTCTTGCATTTGCTTCCTTTTATTGTTATGTTGTCTCTCACTTGGCTAATGCATCTCAATTCCCTGGTGCAGTTATCATAATGCATGATGGTATTACTTGCCGTCAAAATACATGCCAGTTCATCATATTTACTCAATCCCATAACAATAAATATGTCCTGTATGCAACATGTATTTCTTGTAGCACCTTTACTGCATTGAGTTGACAAATTTTTCTTGCATGCTTTCTTTTAATTTTTTCTTTGTCACAATACCTTTCTAGCATCAAATTACCAATTTCCATCCTTTACTTTCAGGTTGAGACTGGGGGTAATCCTGGCATTCTTTTCAAGACGCATCCCAACATGAACAAGGAGTTATTTTCCAATGAGAATATTCTAGGGTTGAAGGACCCTAATAGGCCTTTCCCCACTGGTTCTGCTGGGGATGCAGCTGGTGTTGGTCTCTTGAAATGGAGAATGCAAAGTGCAGATGAGTCAATGGTTCCATTGACCAGTGGGTCTTAAATCTAATGCCTGCTTATTCTTGTAATTGCAATTGTATGCTTTGATGGTTGTTGAGTTTTATTTTTTTGGTTTATTGCAGTCAACTGTTGGCCTTCGGTTTCTGGGAATGAAACTTATGTTAGCATTGAATATGAAGCTTCTGCCATGTTTGATCTGCGAAACGTTGTGATTTATGTACCTCTCCCAGCTCTTCGGGAGGCCCCAAATGTTAGGCAGATTGATGGTGAATGGAGGTAAATTAAGATCATTTTGAAATTCTACTTTTCATGGAAGGAAGCAAAATTGTCAATCTTTAGCTCCGTGAGATTAATAAACTGAATTCAACTAAGCTGTGAGCTTTAATCGAGAACTATTCGGGCCTATCTTAATAAGGTGTTTCTGACTATGGGTGTTAGTGAAAGTACCAGGATGTTGTGTATTATATAAATGGTAAGATTTGGGAACAGCACACTAAATGATTTTCATTTTCTTGTTTGTCTTGCAGATATGACTCCAGAAATTCTGTCTTAGAATGGTCCATACTTCTCATTGATGACTCTAACCGCAGGTCAGTACATTTGTTAACCTATAAAACTTGTTATTGTGTTAGATATTTTTAAGATGCTATTGGTTTGTAAGTACTTTCTTGCTTGTGACATATTGGCAGTGGATCAATGGAGTTTGTTGTGCCTCCAGCAGATTCATCTGTGTTCTTCCCCATTTCTATCCGTTTTTCAGCAACGAGTACATACAGTGACCTGAAGGTTTGATATGCATATTTATTTATTTATTTATTTTAACTTGGGATAATTGCTGCTGGGGTTTCCAGTGTCTCATGCCTGTTACCAAGGAAATTGCTGAGTAGGAACTTGGTCAATTTGGGCACTTCTTTTAAGTGGAGAAGAGAAAAAGTTGTTCCTTCAACTTGTAAATAAATGCCACAGATTTCACTCATCGGAGAGAATTATTGGTGTAGGTTGTGAACATCATTCCCCTGAGAGGCGGTGGAGCTGCTCCCCCCAAGTTCTCCCAGCGAACAAATTTGATTACAGAGAATTATCAAGTTGTGTGATGAACGACTGTAATAATAGGTGACAAGTTTCTACTGCAGTTACACAGCGGGTACACTTCAATCTATGATTCAAAGAACAGCTGCACCTTTCTTTTTGCATCTTCATAAAATATTTTTAGATAAGTGAAATGCTAGACTTGCAATTTTATCTGTCGTTTTTCGTCATTATATATTTTGTTGGTGTCTTCTTCAGATCGACTTAATTGAAATATATATATTTTTATAAAAAAAATTATATTCTATTATCGGTTTTGGATTTTCTACTGGTTGTGGTTGAACTTATTTTAAGATAAGATTCCGTAATAAATCTCGTTAACCATGTAATTAATGATTTATGATCAGTATATTTTGCTCTTAGTCAATCTTCCTGTGTCAGGAAAGTATATTGAACTCTTAACAACATGATTTTATCTAAGGCAATTGATTAAGTTCCAACATTACAGGAAAAAAGTGTTGATTATATGTTAAAATCACTTACCGGTGTACGTATTAGATCTATTAGTCTGAAAATTACTATTTTATTATATATACTTTACATATAAATCAAGTATGGTGTCTGGTTCCTTTCCGTCACTGACATCCCACTTTCGGCTTTTTCTCCTTTGACATGCGAATGTTCCCAAAATTTCCGCTAGTTATTACCCAAAAAACCCCAAATTTACTATCATTAATCGTACATATCATTTCATCACAATTCATTTCGTGGGAATCCTTCGTGTTCTTATCCCAAGTGTACTGTAATGACTTGGAAATTTTTAATTTCGAGACCAAATTTTTTAAATCGAGACGTTTCGAGGAGAATTATTGAGTAAATTATCAAAGTAGAAAGTTAGTATAAGGACTAAATTGTGGAATAATTAGATTAGAGGGAACTAGGTGAAAGATTTAGCAAGTCCTATTTAACGATAATTAAAATGAGCTAGTGGAATGGCTTGATTCTTGCCATTAAATTCTACTAATAATGAATGATGTGATTGAATTGATTATTTGTATTAAGGATTGAATTGAATAGATTTGAAAATATTAAATATTAATTGAAATGTGAAATTGTGCTAATGTTGTGATGAACTATGCTGTTATATGAGGGAATTATGCCTTGGTGAACTATGCTGTTATACGAGGGAATTATGCCTTGGTTCATTGAGATGATGATATTAAAATGAAGAATTGGTTAAAAATGAATGTGAGAAATTGTTGCCCTATTAACTGTTCGGTTAGGGTCGAGTGTAATTGGTATGCCATAAAAAATGAAGAGTTTAGGGTTATACGATTACGTGTCGGGGAGGGTTGGGCACCCTATTTGTCAGTTATACTGACCAGTGTTGGGCACATCTATTTGTCAGTTTTTATCAGCTAGCGCAGGGTGCAACTTATTATTTCGTATTTATCTGACAGACACTAGGTGCCAAATTGGTGTGTTGGTTGGATCCGCGTATCCATTTGAGTCTAAGTCATGTTAATAAAGAAATAAAAATGAGAATTGGAATAGAGTAAAGATATTATGATCTTTGAATGCATAAAATGGAAATTTAGATGGAATGAGATATTAATGCTTGATATTTCAATAGATATGAAATTAAAGTGTGATGCTTCATATTAGCGCCTTTGTTAGATTTGGATAATGAAGCTATGAAGTAGTAAAAGTTTACATATTAAATTGTATATCATTTATTATTTTTAACTCATGCATTTGAATGTATTATACTATGTTTTAATGTTTGAATTATAGAAATATCATTGAGTTATACTCAACATATAGTTTTATTTTTCGTGTTCTAAATGAGTATTTTTTGATTTTATCGTCAACTTCAGCATCTAGTGGCAATTCCAAACTCTCCTCTAGGTAGTAGCTTGATGAGATTATCTAGTATTTTTATTTTCTAGTTATAACCAATTCCTTTTAACCCTTTGATATAAAAAAGTTTCCTCCATTTCCCGAGCACTTCTAACTTCCTTTTTTAACCTTGTTAACCTTAATATATCAACATCCCTTTACTAAAGTTTTGCCAAAAAAAAAAAAAAAATCTTTCTTAAACTCCTCAATAAGAATCTTATTGTTCTTCACATTCTTGACCAATCTTTAAATTTCACTTTACATATTTTTAACTTTAAAATTAAATTCTTCCCCCACCTTTCCTAGAATCCACTTTCCAACTCTCATTGATTGTCTGTTCACACCCCTCAAACTTCATCCAATTAACATTAAATTTAAATCTTTTAAGAGCTTTTTATCCCTATAATTAGAGAACTACAATAGGAGTATGATCAGAACCAATGTCCTGTGGATTAAACCCATAGTATTAGGAAAAAGCCTTAATCTTTTGAAATTCACCAATGCTTTATCCAAACCAAGCACACTATTGCCCTTCAAAAGAAACTTCATTCAACTTATACTCCTTTATCATATCATGAACCCCAACAATATCATTTCCCTTAAGAACATCCATGCCCCCTTTAATCCCAATAATCTTTTCCTTAATATGTTCCTAAACCCTTCTTAAAATATTGGAGCTCTGTAAATCCAAAATATCCTCATGTTCTCTCAAGTACTTAAATTAGAAACTACAATATCAATTAATTTCTTATTATGCTACAAGATATTCACTCTCCAATGTTCAGTCCACCAAACGGGCTGTGGGGTGTGTATTGTATCTCACATTTTGGACAAAATAGAGTTGACATCACCACAAGGAAGAGCTGACGTCCCGACGATGCAACACGTGACGTCTCAATGAGAAGAAATCGGCGCCCTGATGATGTGACGGATGACGTCACGACAAGTCAATAAACGACGTCACGACATGGTGACGTGTTCCCCACTTAATTGGATTTTTTCTCCTAGTTAAACTCTGATTTTTTTCCCCAGTCAAACTCTGATTTATCCATGATGTTTTGGTCATTTTTGACATCCGAATTTAGCCTATAAAAGGGCCTTAGTAACTTTAGAAAGGTTGATGAAAAATACAACATAACACAATTAAGAAATAGCTTTAACAGAGTTTTAAGAGAATTTTGTGTTTTAGTCGGATGGCTTTGTATTCAGGGTTTAAGGTTTGTTTTGATTATCTCCATCTTGTACTTTTCAGATTTTTTTCTCATTAGTGAAGTCTCCTTTACTTGTGGTTTTTATCATCTTAGTTGAGGGTTTTCCATGTAGAACTTGCGTGTTTGATCTTCTCTACCTTTTCTATTTCGTTGTTTATACGGGTCAATCTCTAACAAATTGGTAACAAAGCTTGGTTCAGATTCCAAAACTGACATGTTCAGAGATGGAAACAACGAAGTTCGACATTGAGAAGTTCGATGGAATTACAAATTTCAGTTTATGGCAAGTTCGAATGATAGCAATTCTAGTTTAGAATGGCTTAAAAATGGTTGTTATCGGGCAAAAGCCTAAAAATCTACATTAGTTAGAATGAGAGAGCTTGATGAGAAGACCTTGCTTGCAATTCAGTTGTGCCTTACGAATAATGTGTTGTAGGGGGGTGTTGATGGAGAAAACAAAGTTAACATTGTGGACAAAGCTTTTACATGATAAAGTCTCTTGCGAATCGTTTGGTGCTGAAACAACACCTATACATGTTCCGTATGGTCGAAGAAGCGTCATTTAGGGCTCATATCAGTGATTTTGTGACACTTTTGGATGATTTGAAGAACGTTAAAGAAAATATAGATGATGAAGATCAGGTTATCCTATTATTGTGTTCTTTACCCCTTCCGTATAAAACTTTTAGGGAGACCCTAATTTATTATGGAAGAGACAAACTTTGGTTCGAGGATATGAAGGGAAATTTGTTGAGCAAAGATAAAATCGACAACGAGTTAGGTTCTAATAGTAAGTCAGACGGGCAAGCCTCGATTTTGGTTGCAAGGGGCAGACAACAATCTAAGAAATCATATCGGAACATGCCTAGGTCAAGATCAAAGTTAAGAAGCCGAGACAAACAATGTGGCTATTATAAGAAGTTAGGTTACATTAAAGCAAAGTGTTATAAACTCCAAAATAAGAATAGGAGGGCTGCCGAAAACGCTGAGAAAGGGAAACAGAAGGTTGATATAACCGACCTAGTGTATATGAGGACAAAGGAGATGACTTGTTATTAGTGTCTACGACTGAAAGGTTTAAACTTACGTTTGAGTGGACCTTGGATTCAGGGTGTTCTTACCATATGTGTCTCAACAAGGATTGGTTATCCACATATAGTCCATTTGAAGGTGGACTTGTGCTTGTGGGGAACAATTCACCTTGTAAGATAATTGGTATCGACACGGTTCAGTTTAGGATGCATGACAAAATTATGAGGAAACTGTCAGATGTTAGGTACATGCCTAATTTGAAGAAGAATCTCATCTCTTTAGGTATCTTACAATCGGATGGTTGTAAGATCGTCATCGAGTTAAACAGTGTCAAAATATCCCGTGGAGCTTTTGTTTTGGTGATAGGATAGAAAACCAGTAGCCTATACATTTTACAAGGTTCAACAGTGACCAGTGTGGCAGTAATTACAAAAGCATAAATGAAATCATCGCCACATCACGACAGGAACTCCCATCATATTGCAACGATGCGACGAAATCTCTTATTATGGATTCTAAATCAACTCAATTGTAGAACATGTGACTCGATCATATAAGTGAAACCAATCAATAAAAGAGGTCTTCTCACAGGCATTAGAGTTGGAAAGCTAGATTTCTACGAGTACTGCATTTATGAGAACCAAACATGTAACAACCCGGTTTTGGGGCTAGTCAGAACAGTGGCTTCGAGACCACTAATCTGAGGTTGAGGAGAATTATTTTGATATTATTTAATGTGTCGTAACATGTTTATAGGGATGCATGAGAATTTTGGTACCTTAATTTTAACGATTGATTGCATAATTACGAAAAAGGACTAAATCGCATAAAGTGCAAAAGTTCTATTTTACAAGGTAGAGGTGTCTAATAGCCATAGAATATTAAATTGAAGATCCTTAAAGTGCAATTAGGCCATATTGAGAGTGTTGGTCGGCCATAGGAAGCTAAGGGGACAAGAGCATTAATTTTAGTCAAATTGGTGATATTAGGCGATAAAAAGATGAATAAAAAAATGTTAAAAAGGAAAGATATCATCTTTCACTATTCACTCTTCACCTCCACCAAAAATTTCAAGCTTAGAGGGGTTTTGAGTGCTTTAAAATTTCAGCCAAGTTATCTCCCTACAAGTAAGTGATTTTAGAGGTATTTCTTGGTGATTTTTGTGTTTTTGGAACCCCCAAAGCTTAAGTTAGCTAATGAAGGGACTAAATTGCAATATGGTGGGAAGTCTAAAGACTTTCCATGAGAGTATTTATGTTGTTAACTGAGTTTTTATTAAAGAAAATGAATGTTAGAGAGATGAGAAACAACTTTTGTGAAAGGTGTTAGCATGAAAACACCTAAATAGGACTTAAATGCAAAAAATAAACTTGTGTCATAAATACATTAAATGGTGAGAATGGTGAGTAGTTGAAAGAGAAATAAATGTTCAGCTAGACTTGTTTATTGAGAAAATGTGTTGAAAAATAAATTACGAGCCTAGGGGCAAAATCGTAATTTTGCCATAGTACAAGGGCAAAATGGTTATTTTGCCCAAGTATAGATTTTGATGTATTATGATCATAGGATGATCTAAACAAATTAAATTTCATTGTTATAGATCTAGAAGAGCGTGGAATCAACCTTGAAAGGCAAGGTGACGGATTAAATCATTAGTTAACACTTTTTGCACCGAGGTAAGTTTATGTGTAAACAATGCATATTTGTGTAAACATTATGTTGCTAATTAGTGTATGGCATGATTGAGAACATGTGTGGTTCAAATGGATTGAATGTGGTAGTCATTGAATAATTACTGTGTGAATGATGAAATAGTCATATAAATGTGTAATGACGACATTTGTTGGTGGGTTAAGTGCGATACCACCTTGTTGCTTAATTATGATGGGTTATGTGCGATACCATCATCTATTCATCATTTGGTGGGCTATGTGCGATACCACCGTAACTAATCTTTTTTGGTGGGCTATGTGCGATACCACCGTAACTAATAAAGGCTGTTGGTGGGCTAAGTGCGAAACCACCGAGTAATTTGACTGAGTAATGGAATTAGAGATAGTGATGTGTTGCATTTTGTGACTTTGTGTTGCTAAGTGCAGGGGAACCTGTTAATGAATGTATGCATTAAACTTGTGATATGGTTGGAATGTGGGAATGGAGAAAATGAGTAAGCATGATTATGAATGTAGATCGTATCTTGCTTAGTATGTAATGTAATGTAATTGTTTATTACATGCTATAATGTTATATTGTTTAATGTAAACTTACTAAGCTTAAAGCTTACTTCCCCTTCTCTTTTTTTTTTTTTTCTGTTTTATAGAGTTTAAGAGCTAAGCCAAGATACGAGGATATTCAGAAGATCGCCCACACTATCAGCTCACCTCGGTATATCTAGACTTAATGATTTTGTACATGGCATGTATAGGGGCTAGACTAGTTGGGATATTTTGTCATTTTGGCCAAAATGTATTGGCCCTTGTTAAGATAACTATTTTGTATATTGCCATGGTTGATGGCTCACCTTATCATTTATGAAATTACAAATTTATCTATGGAAGTTCATATTGAAATTATGAGATGTTTATTAGCATGTTGAATGGGTTCATGTAGTTTAAGCTATAGGGGTGCAAAGAGCTTCGCAAACAGCCTTGTTCTTATCCACATGAGTAGGCACACGGGCGTGTGTCTAGGCCGTGTGTGACACACGATCAAGCCATGGGCGTGTGCCCAGGCCGTGTGAAGTCTGCATCTTGAAATTGGAATTTGAATTGTCACACGGTTGAAGCACACGGGCGTGCCCAGGCCTTGTGGATTAATCAGAGGTAACCACGGTCCAGCCATATGGGTGTGTGTTTAGGTCGTGTGACTCAAGTCATTATCGACCACGGGCGTTAAACACGGGCGTGTGAGTTGATACACGGGTGTGTCATCTAGTCCACGGGCGTGTGACCCCTGTTTAGGTGACATTTTTCTAAATGTGTCAAAGTTTTCAATTTATGTCCGATATTTCAGGTGGTTAGTACAGGGCCCTATAGGCCCATTATAAAGTAGTTAGATGTAAGATTGAAAATCTTTGAATTTGGAAATGAATTGCTAACTCAAAGTTATATGACCAAGTGAGTCGAGTCAGGTAATGCCCCGTTCCCGATTTCGGTACAAGATACGGGTAAGGGGTGTTACAAGACACGAGACAACTTCAATTTGGCAGTGCATAGGACAAAAGGGACCATTGACTACATTCATTCCGATCTATAGCGTCCAACTCCAGTCTCCTTCGAAAGGAGGTAGCATATATCTTTTAACTTTTATTGACAACTACTCTAGGAATATTTGGTTTATTTCCTGAAGTACAAGAATAAAGTCTTTGGGATTTTTAAGCAATGTAAGACCTTACTAGAAAAGCAAACTGGAAAGCCTATAAAGGGGTTGAGAATGGATAATGGTCTCAAGTTATGTTCAGTTGAGTTTAATGATTATTGCAAACGGGAAGGAACTGATAGATATTGCATAGTTGTTGGTACCCTATAACAGAATGGTGTTGTCGAAAGGATGAACAAAACTTTACTTGAGAAAGCTCGATGTATGCTTTCCAACGCAAGCTATTTGGTGAACCGGTCTACAAATTGAGCATTGGATGGAAAGGTTCCTGAAGAGATATGGTCGGGTAATCTGCAAATTACTCTAACCTCAGAGTAATCAGATGTTCTGCTTATAATCGAGTTAGTCAAGGAAAGCTCAAACCAAAGGCAGTGAGATTTATCTCTCTTGGTTTTGCTGTCGGTGTAAAAGGTTTTAAGCTATGGTGTCTGGAAACCAAAAAAGTTATGGTCAGCAGAGATGTCACCTTTAATGAGAATGCGATGCTTCACTCGAGAAATGTAACGCCCCAAACCTAACCCAATTCACCAGGTCTAAATTAGGGTGTTACCACATAAAACTCAAACATTAACAAAAACAATTCACAATTACTTATTTCATTAAAACAAATACTGTGGTATTTTAATTAAATGCTTATTACAAGAAAATAAGGGATGTGTGTAACTCCCCTTACCCGTATTCGAAACCGGAATAGGGTACAAGGCATTACCGGGCATAAACACAAGCAATCATACAAAATCAAGACGTGAATCTCCATTAAAATTTAAAACATTTTATTTACATTCCTATAATCCCTAAAAGAGCTTACGAGGCTTAAAACATGCTTTGGAAGCGGTTCGAGACTAAACTAAGATCTTTAGAAAGTTTTACGACACTTAGAAAATTTTTGCTAAAACAGGGGTCATACGCCCGTGTGGTTTCGAGACACGACCGTTCGACCCTGAGACACACCCGTGCTATAGGCCGTGTTCAAAATAGGGTGCTCTCTGACTTTGCCACACCTAGGCCGCGTGGTTGATTTAATTTTCATAATTTTTCATAAAATAGGTGCAAACTTCACATGGCTGGGGTACACGCCCGTGTCCAAGGCCGTGTAGCACACAAGGCTGAGACACACACCCGTGTCTCTGCCCGTGTGCTATATTCTGGACATTCTGTTTTGCATCAATTAAGGTGTAAGGGACACAACCAGAACACATGCCCGTGGGGCAGACCGTATGTCACACACGGCCTAGACACACGCCCATGTGTCTACCTGTGTGGACAAAAATAAGGCTATTTACCAAGCCATTTTTTCACCCTTCCATGTACATACCTACACAACAAAACATAGCACCAATCCAAACACATACAACATCACATACTTGTCAACTCAAACCATGCAAATTCTCACATCCATGAAAGACATCATCATATGCATATATAACTAAACCCATATTAGCCAATTCCAATGACCACTTACAAAATGAATTATCCACCATACTTAACACTTAAAAATTTGGACATAGATTAACATTATACATGCGCCAATTGAACATCCTTACCCATTCCAATGGCTAAGTCACAAAATATTACTTACAAGCCTTCATTTAAGCCAAGTAGCTTATACATGCCATTATACCAAAATGAATCATTTAGCTATACCAAAAAGGAGATTTGTAGATAGTGTGATCTTGCTCCGACCGAATCCTCCAACCTTCATGAGCCTTACGAGCACTATAAAACAAGAAAAAGTAAAACGGGGTAAGCATTTTCGTGCTTAGTAAGATCACACTATCTACAAATCTCCTTTTTGGTATAGCTAAATGATTCATTTTGGTATAATGGCATGTATAAGCTACTTGGCTTAAATGAAGGCTTGTAAGTAATATTTTGTGACTTAGCTAAATGATCTTGCTCCGACCGAATCCTCCAACCTTCGTGAGCCTTACGAGCACTATAAAACAAGAAAAAGTAAAACGGGGTAAGCATTTTCGTGCTTAGTAAGTTCTAGTAATAGAAAGAAACTTACCAGTTATAATTATTCAAATAAGCATATATATATGCATTCATTCCATTAATATTTTGACAAGTTATCTAAACACATTCACTCATTAAACAAGTTAGTCATACACATCATGAAGTTATCAAACCAACATAGATGAGCTCACCATAGTATAAACTTTCATATCATTTCACTATTCCATTTTTCAAGATTTCTTTTCATTGAACTATTATAATTTCGATGGATACTCGGGTAGTATACTCGAGGTATATATGTCAATCGTTTGTCAATTCACATCCAAAGTGCTCCACAAGCACATATTCATAGAGCACACTCTCAAGCCACATTTATATAACAGGATTACCAGTCCAGGCTAAATCTTGTCTTTAACTTTCACTCCCAAGAGCTTTATTTACCAGTCCATGCTAAATCCTTTCGATAATGTTAGCTCTAATGAGCCTACTATGGATTACCCGTCTGGGCTAAATCCATTTCATAACATTTACTCAAGAGAGTTTGGCTCAGGATTACCTATCGGGGCTAAATCCTTTCTATATCGTTTTGTTCATTTCAAGAAAATTATTATAATTCATCGAAATACAATGTTCAACCGGGACAATGACATTTTATTCGTGTTTATCATCTTGTGATTATTTCATAGGGTATATCATCACATATATATTATCTCAATTACACAATTCAATTAAAACATAATAACATTCCAAATTAAATTACATGAACTTACCTTGAGAATGGTTCGTATTTGAAACTCAACTAATTCGAGACTTTTCGTTTTCCTTGATCTAGTTCCGTGTTCTGGGTCTATATAAGCAAATTTGACTATCAATTCATCATTTTACACATACATTAACATTAATTTGCATCCTAGACAAAATTACTATTTTGTCCTTAACTTTTTGACATTTTACATTTTAGTCCCTAGGCTCGTAAAATGAAATATGTTCAATTTCTTGGTAACCCAAGCCTAGCCGAACCATTTTCATGCTTATAGCAGTCCACATTTTCCATTAAATCAAATTTTTACTACCCATTTTATAACCTTTTTACAATTAGGTCTTTTTTATGCATTTTCATCAAAAATCACCTAGTAAAAGTTGTTTATCACACATCAAACATGCATAATATACCATTAAACATCAAAATAAACATATATCTAACATGGGTCATGTTGGAACGCCGATACCCCATGGCGCAGCAGAATAAAATTAGATCCGGCGATCCAAACCATGGATCCATGTGTGAGGAACGAATTGGGGTGAAATAAAGGTTTCGAAATTACCAAAACTTCAATCTGAGTAGACAGCGACGCCTTGGCAACAAGAGTTTTGATCTACTGTCGAATCAAGCCACAACCTTTTCCGATGTCGGCCTCTACGTGATCCACCCGGTTTGACTATGAACGGAAGAAATCTCCAAAACTATTTTGGAGGTTTATTTGCTTGACGGCTGCTAGACCTAACAAGCAATCTCTTAGGGTTTTCCATTAGCTTTGCCTCTTTTAAATACCTTTTATATTGGGTATCCTTTTAATTGGGCCTTTTATAATGGGTATCTTTTTCATTGGGCCCATTATTAGGTATCCTTTTAATACCCTTTTATAATTGGTATCTCTTGAATGTATCATAAGATTAAATAAATACAATAAAGTTTTTAACCGAAAATTATAATTACATTAATTATATCCGAAAATTATAATTACATTAATTATAATAAGGATTTCGGTAAACTATATTTATTTAAATTTATATATGAATCAAATTCATATATTAATAGAATTATGTTGTCATTATGTGTACAACATCCTTGTGTACATATAATATGTTCAATATTTGATTGCCCAATTAAATTAATTCTTTAATTAATTTAATTCATGTGACAACTAAAAACAATATCAATTATATTTTATTCCGTTCATTTAAACCATAGGGTGTGACCACAGCAGGTTCTTTTAACGTTAGCGATAATAATAGAAACGATTCTAATGTCACAAACAATGAGGGCATCTAGCAATGCATCATTGCTACCTAAGTTACAAGAAGTCATGATTCCACATAACTTTTTGTGATTAACCTTTCATACATTAATCCTTAAGTCCTTTATCTCCTGGAATGGACACAAGTCATAGAATAGTCACACTTGTATAGTCCATCCCATGTTTCTTGATATCTTGAGTAGACTATGATATAAAAATTAGTATGACATCTCATGTCAACTTATTTGAGCATGGCCATGCATTTCTAGGCTCACTCAATCAAGTGGCCTAAGATATTACTCCCATTATGTAGGAGGGACTTATCCTATATTGATCAACCATATCCTCTACATAGATTGTGGTATATCCAACATCGCCTTTATAGAACAACCAATTACGATTATGCGTTTGATCAGTATCAAAATATACAACTCACGATGTTGAGATAATAATTATCTCAAGTCCGAGGATCATATACATATTAATCACTATGAGTAATGTTGTGACAATTACATAATAATCCAATAAACATACTCATAACGGGTCAATCCAATATGTTGTTCTCTAACACACATATTCATGCATTGATTTTGACAATCCACATCAATGACAACTCTTTATCATCAATCAACTACATGTTAGTCTTAATGCATTATTGTTGTCCTAGTCAACAATAATACTCGACTAAGGATCTTTTAAGAATAATCATATTATTCTTAGGGCATTATTATAAAACAGTTTATTTATACACACAGAAAGAAAAACTGAAATAATAATGACAACGCTTTATATTAATAAACATGGTAAATTAAGTATGTTATTACAACCATCTCATGATTGGTCTTTGGGCATACTCTTACAGGTCAAACACTAGACATCAACCACATCTTAAATTAATGGTAGAAATAGGTAGTTCGGATGATAACAACTTCAAAAATGTAAAGAGCATTAAAAACGGGGCTAGGATGTACTTACAATCAAGTTTGAAAGTTGAACAAACCCTAGCTATGGTGACCTTCAAATTTTTGGCACAAGGTGGGAGAAGATGAACGAATTTTGCTTTCATTTTGCTTATTAATTCATTTAATTACTAAATGACCAAAATGCCCTTTTTTCCAAACTTTAAAATTTCACCTAATCATGTCCATTTTTTTTCCATAAACTTAACTAATAGTCTAATTATCATATAACTACCTCTAATTTAAAATCTCATAGCAATTGGACACCTTTAACATCTAGAATTCAAGTTGTGCACTTTTTACAATTTAGTTCTTAAAACTAAATTGAGTGCCCAAACGTCGAAATTTTCGAACAAGATTTTCACAGAATAGTTCCATAAAACTATAGACCATAAAAATATAGTAGAAACAAATTTTACTGCGTCGGATTTGTGGCCCGAAACCACTGTTCTGACTAGATCTAAAATCCAGCTGTTACAATGTGTTTTGAATATATTTAATTATAATAGTTCAAATTAAATATAGTTTACAAAAGAGAAGTTTATCAAAAATATACTAGAAGGGCGTATTCCTAGACTATGCCATAATTCATATGTATGCATAATAGCCCACTTCGCCACAAACTTGGCGCGCACTCTTGGCATTATCCCTCTAGGCAAAGTATCTTCTCAATTCCTGAAAAGAAATAATAAATCTTGTAAGTACAAAAGTACTTAGTGAGCTCATAAACCATACCTTGATGGATGTTTTGTAATTTTTTAGGAATTTCTATGAGTCAACTACTCATCTGCATCATTTACTTCGGTTGATACCATACAGTCTTATCACTCATGTATGTGCCAATTATCATACCCTTGTTATACTTAATCTTTCATATCTAATTAATTGGAGAATCCTTCCAATCGATTCATAAATCTCTTGTCTCATAATACATTCTTAACAGAATATACCTTTAGAAACCACTTCCAACAATCCATGCCTTAACTCATATTCTTATTTCAAATAGTTGTTTACTGATTATGTAGAATATAATACTATCAATTCATACCCAGTCATATCTTGATTCAGTATCACACATATCCATCCTGCTAAATCATTGCATAGACCACTCTGTCGAATTCCATGACGTAATATATCAAAATCCCATAATTCAAGAAAACATTAACTCTAATTCAGAATAATTTTAAAAGAAGATACAATGCCCCTCACTTTTCATATTTGCAAATCCTCATAACGGATACCCTTTTTGACATACAGATACACATATCTTTTTCATGGAAAACCCTTAAGACTTAGTCCCTCATAACCTATAACATATCAATACTTCACATTAGCTTTACTTATTACAAAACTAAAAGAATTTACTCATACCTTACAATAGAGATAGACATTTAGGTTCAGATCTTACCAGACCTCCTTGACAATTTACGCCACACAGGCAATCATATAGAGTACGCCACCAAGGCATTCCATTCAGAATTTGCCACAAATGTATTCCTTTCAAAGTTCGCCACAAAGGTTATTCTTACCTGTCATTTTATGATATGGATTTACCTAAAATCACATTACGTGAGCTTTGCCCATTATCGTCTTGGGACACACAGAGAACCCCATTGAAAAATCACCATGCATTAAATTCCTTTTCAGAGGGTGTCATGACCATGGAATTTTCCTTTAGAGTTTCATATTAAAGTTCGTGTTTTCTGTCCCGACGGACTTCATCAAACACCACTGGGATGACCAGACACAGACTCTCTTGATAGACTCTTTATACATTGACACAATCTAAATTCAACATTTTACTTCACTAGCATACACCCAATAAGAACACACATTTCATAGCATACATTTCAGACATATACATACTTAGCCATACCTTAATGTTTTGATACTTGTACTCTAATCATCACATACTATACTTTTCATGACTTCGGATCCATAGTTCAATCAATTTCCTATAATGACTCATGATATGAAGAATATAAAGGTAGGAGTCAGCATAGACTCATTTGACATGCACAAGTAGCAGCTTGAACTACCAACTCAATCATCCATTATGAAATTGTAGCAACCACCAGCATGTAGTGAATATTGATGAGATTCTGAATTATGGCTTCTAGCATAACGGATAAGAAAATTCTTTTGGTTCCAGAAGAATCAGATAGTAGCATTTTAGAAAAAGAAAGAAGAAGAATCACCCCTCTTTTCTTAGACCTTATACAAATATAAGTATAAGACCTATATTCTCAAAGTAGCACTTGACAAGTGTCACATCCATTCAGAATTGTCTTTAATAATGGCCTACAGCATATGAGAAAACATAAATAAAAATTCAATATTTTATATACTTAGTTATACAATCCTATTGACTTCTAACTGGGTTACCTTATATCTTAACTTGAACAGTGCTTCAGACGTACAGGTGCATTATACCTTTTATAATCAAGTAGAAGCAGTTGATTTTCACGATGTTTTCTCTCCTGTTGTGAAACAAACATCTATCCGAGCTATAACATCCTATACTCGACCCGATTATCGAGTCCAAGTAGTGGATGCCACAATTACCCATTATTTCTTAATAAGTACCAAACCTATTAATTTCATTCCTAATAAATATTTATCCTTATTCGTTATACCACCCTTATTCAATTACATGAGTAATTTAATAACTTCTCATTCTAAAAAGTGAATTAATTACTATTTCATACATGTACTAGGCTCGTGTCACCTTTCCAATTCAAGAGACTCAACAGTTACTACAACTTAATGAGACTTATGACTTTGCTATGATTACATTCAACTAATCCTTGAGGTGTGACATCGAGGGTTGCCATTTTATATACATGAAACAATTACCCTCATTCACCTAGGCCTAGCCATGTTTATCTTCATCCCCCATAATGATCCTCAAGTTAGCTATTGACCCTACAACCATACATTTTAAACGTAAGTTCAAATGAACTTAATGAGATTCTATACAGTAAGGCCATAGAGTTTCTCCAAACCCAAGAGATAAGAAATGAAATGCAAGATTTAACACTCATTGTATATCTTTGGAAACCACTTAGGTTCCCTGGCATAGCCAGCTCTTAACGTTCCTTGTTTTATAATGGCGGCCTATTAGATGATCCATCCAAATTGGTGCATTCTTATCGCGACAAATACTTAAGCCTTCCTACGAGTGAATACCTTTTTTTCAATAATTTTTATCGACCATCTTATTTGAAAGATTTAATGAATAAACAAACTTCTCATTCCTTGAAATTTTGTACTCCCAATAATGAATCTATAAGGCTTTCCCTCATTTCTTTTATTTTACTTCCATGATGTCCCTGAGGATTCGGACAGTACCCGGCTGCTAACTTTTCCTCAGGTTTTCTTTGGTAAATTTATTTGACGTGCCCATGGTCCCATTCCATGTCACCTTCTATGAATTCTCTTATTGTCTCGGAGTCTATACCTTTCGGGCATACCACGCTTATACCTACCCGTAGATTAGTGTGTCATTCATGTGCTCTCCCTGTCTTGGCCTATGACATACCTCCTGTGGTGCGAGCTCTCCCGTTGGGGTCCCACATTTTACATATTGGCAAACCTTTCTGTCTTTACTATCTTGATGTAGTTTTTATGGTATCGGAATGCTAATGCCACCATGGTTTGTCTCAGTATAATTATCATGTTTAACATCTTGACGGACTATCTGCACACACGTACTAGTGGAATCCTTTGGCTTCCTTAGCCAAGCTAAGGTCTTACACCCTTCTCATCACGTATTCCTTTGGTCCTAACAGACTACCTCGTGTTTATTGTCCCGGTAAACTATTTGTTCTGTGTTTACTATCCCAACAAATCACCTCTGTGGATGCCATAGAGCCTTTCCCCTATGGTCTTACATTGTTTTGCCATCCAAACGTATTGTTTTATGATGCCAGGGAGTCTTTCATCCGTGGTCTTACCCATCATTCCTAGCTGTCATAGCATCTTTCATTTATTGTCTTATACCGTATATCTCATAACTTGTACCATGCTTCCATGCCATCTTTTATGCATGACCTTACACTACATACTTTATACTAAATCGTCATAGTATCTTTTATCTATGGTCTTACTCTATATATCATTGTGACGGTGTCACCCCGAAGGACCAGTTGATACTACTGTCGCAGTAAATACATTTCCATGATCTTGATTCTCGAATCCTCTTCCCGTTACCTTCTTTACACCACCTAACGTTGATGCTCCAACACTATAGTGTTCCCTCCACAAGTTTCAGAGCTTCACCCGAGGCGGTAACTAATTGTTCACTCCCTGTTTCCCATCCTAACTTCATCTATCCTCATAGAGGTTTTTCCTACAGTCATGAAAGCATGTACATATTTTCATCCAACACGATGGCATGAAGTACAACATACCCTTAATTCATAGCATGGTAATTTCATTCATTTTGTCATGTAGTGGCAGAAACTTATTTTATCATGCATACAAGTCATACTAACCTAGTAGGGAGTATACCATCCATATTGGAGTATAGAATCTCACATGGCTTCCTTATTCATAGTAACCCAGCTTGTCAAATTCGCCAGAGTTTCCCTCATCGAGGCTGTAGTTTTTTATTCCTCTACTACAAAACTTGGCCTCTCATGATGGCAACAACATACAAAGCCTTCTATAGCTACACCCTCTTCTTGTTTAGGTCGTCTTAAAAAGATGACACTTAGTTTAGAAACGAAGAAGATATATAAACAGAATTATGAAGAATTTTGTTTCCAACCCATCCTATTTATACTCCCTTGGCACGATCTCCACAGACCGTTGCTACCATTCAGTCCTAATTATTATGTCTTCTACTATGGAACCAATCGATTCTAATCTAACAAAACTAGTTTGAAGATTCAACTTTTCCCTAACCAACTACTTAAGTTTCTAAGTGCTCGTAAATTTTCCACCCATATTCGATTGGACTATAATAAAAAAATAAGTGTGATATCTCATATCAACTTATTAGATTATGGCCATGTATTTTTAATCTCACTCTATCAAGTGGCCTAAGATATTGCTCCCATTATGTAGAAGGGACAAATTCTATCTTTATCAATCAGATCCCACTACATAGACTGTGGCATACCCAACATTAGTCTTTATAGTACAATTTGTTATGGTAGATGTTTGACTGTATCAAAATATACGACTCACGATGTTGGGACAATGATCATATTAAGTCAGAGGATCGTATACATAGTTATCACTATGAGTAATGTTGTGACTATTACATAATAATCCAGGAAACATAATTCCAATATGTTTTTCTCTAACACATACTCATGTATTGATTTCGACATCCCTATGTCAATGACAACACTTTGTCATCAATCAACTATACATTAGTCTCAATGCATTATTATTTTCCAAACCCACAATAATGCTTGACTAAGGACCTTTTAATAATAATTATATTATTCTCAGGACTTTATTATTAATCAGTTTATTTACACACACAGAAAAAGAAACTGAAATAACAATAGGAATGCCTTATATTAACAAATAAGGTAAAACGAGTATGTGATTACAATCATTTCAGCATTGGTCTTTGGGCATACTCTAACATACCAGCCATATTGGACTATAGAATCTCACATAGCTTCCTTATTCTTGGTAACCCAATTTGTCAAATTCGCCAGATTTTCCCTCGTACTGGCTGTAGTTCCTTATTCCTCTACTACCAAACTTGGCTTCTCACAATGGCAACAACATGCAAAGCTTTCTACAACTACACCCTCTTCTTCTTCAGGGCTTCTAAAGAAGATGATACTTAGTCTAGTGATGAAGAAGATAGGTAAACAAAATTATGAAGAATTTTATTCCCAACCCATCCTATTTATACTCCTTTGGCACGATCTCCACAGGCCGTTGCTCCTACTCAATCCTAACTATTTTGTTTTCCACTATGGAACCAGTCGTTTCTAATTAACTGAATGATTTTGAGATTCAACTTTTACCTAACCACTCACTTAAGTTTCTAAATGCCTTATTAGTGCTCGTGAATTTTTCACCCTTATTCGATTAGATCCCCGACCCTTCATTGAGTTCGGGTATTTGGGATAATCGGGTGTGACATAGGCGTTGTTAGCTCTTGTTACATTATACAAACTTGAATTAGAGAAGTGAGATGTAAAAACAACATTCCTTCATGGAAACCTAGAGGAGGATATTGCAACAACCTGAAGCCTTCATGATCAAAGGCAAGGAAGACCATTTCTGCCTGCTACAAAAAAAAAAAAATTGTACAGCCTGAAGTAGTTTTCTCGGCAATGGTATAAGAAGTTTGATTCCTTTATGTCAAGCATTGGTTTTGTCCAAAGTAAGTATGATAGTTGTGTGTATTTGCATCATCTTGAAGATGGAACAGTTATATATTTGTTGCTTTATGTTGATTATATGCTAATTGTAACTAAGAATCCATTCGAAATTGATCGGTTCAAAACCATGCTTAACTTTAAATTCGAGATAAAGGATCTTGGTGCGGCTAAGAAAATATTAGGGACGCAAATTTCCAGAGATAGAAGCTCTGGGAAGATATTTTTGTCTCATCAGAGATACATTGAAAGAATTCTTGAGTCGTTTGGGATACAAAACTCAAAATCGGTTAGTACTCCTTTAGTTGCACACTTCAAACTTTCGGCTTCAGAGTCACCACAAACCGAAGATGAAGAAAAGTATATGTTTTCGGTTCGTTACTCCAGTGCAGCCAGAAGTTTGATGTACGCAATTGTTTGCATTAGTCTCGATATTTTACATGTTGTTAGTGTCGTAAGTAGATACACGACTAGACATGAAAAATTACACTGATAAGCAGTGTCATAAGTAGATACACGACTAGACATGAAAAATTACACTGATAAGCAGTTAAGTGGACTCTCAGATATTTGAGGGGAACATCAAATACTTTTTTAGAGTTTTGAAGAAGTTAAGAGGGTCTAGTGGGCTTCATAGACTTAAATTATGCAGGAGATTTAGACCAAAGAAGATCCCTCATGGGATATCTGTTTGTTTTCTTCAAATGCGCCATTAGCTGGAAAGCCACGCTAAAGCCACTGTGGCTTTATCGACTAACGAAGTTGAATATATGGCAATCACATAAGTTGTGAAAGAAGGCATTTGGTTGACAAGTCTATTCGAGGAGCTGGTTAATAAACACAACGCAACTGTTGTATATCGCGATAGTCAAAATGTCATACATTTCACTAAGGATCCGATGCATCACGAAAGAAAAAAGCACATAGCCTTATGGTATCACTTTGTTCGAGAGGCGCTCAAGGAGATGTTTAGATTCATAAAACCGACATAGAAAATAATTCAGCCAATATGATGACTAAAAGCCTTCCAGTTTCTAAGTTCAAACATTGTTTGGATTTGGTCAGTATCCTGCAAAAATCGAGTTAGGCCCCTAACGGGGCTTGACAAAGAAGGCATTACAAAAATGGGAATCAAGGTGGAGATTTGTGGAGTGTGTCTTCTATGTTGGACAAAACAAGGTCAATGTCCCCACAAGGAAGAGCCGACATCCTGACCACGTGATGGACGACGTTACGATGTGGCGACATGTTCCCGACTTAACTGGGGTTTTTCTCCTAGTTAAACTTTGATTATCTTTTCCCCAATCGAACTCTGATTTATCCAGAACGTTAAGTCATATTTGACCTCCAAATTTAGTCTATAAAAGGGCCTCAATAACTATAGAAAGGTTGATGAAAAATACATCATAACACAATTAAGAAATAGCTTTAACAGAGCTTTAAGAGAATTTTGTGTTTTAGTTGGAGGGCTTTGTATTCGGGGTTCAGGGTTTATTCTAATTATCTCCATCTTGTACTTTTCAGATTTTTTTTTTCTCATTAGTGAAGTCTCATTTGCTCGTGGTTTTTTATCCTCTTAGTTGAAGGTTTTCACTTAAAATTTGTATTAGGTCTCTCTACCTTTTCTATTTCGTTGTTTATACAGGTTGATCTCCAACACGGACAATCCACCACTTGAATCTTCAAATTCATCCTACCAGCCCCTCCTTGTATCCCAATCTCTTCTCAAGTCCTTCCGCCTTACCCCTAGTTTCCATCAAATTCACATACAATTTTTTTTTTTTTGTAAAATCTGTTAACGAGCAATGAAATATGGGTTATTACTGAATACTTTGATAGTCAAATATGAAAAACAAAAACAAAACAATTTTTCTTATATTTGAAACAATATTCCTTTTTATCGATGCTCACTGAGGTAAAAATGAATCGTCTCCCAGATGAAAAGAAAGGAAGGAAAGTAGGTTTTGTTTTCTGGGATCTTTAGCTTTTTGGTTATTGGGTTCATTTATTATTCTCAGTGCGTTTTATTACTCTATTTGTTGATCTCATTTCCCTATGAGCTTGTGTACGGGGAAAGAGGTGTTTATTTTTGCACTGAATAATAGCCCAGCTATATTATATTGAAAAAAAAAACCAAATATCATAAACGTAAATAAGAGAATCAGGACTATTAAAATTTTGGAAGTAATATTTGTTTAATTTACAGTAAAAGAAAAGAGTGCAGTTTAAATAAAAGCAGTAAATCTTTAAAAAAAAAAGCAGTAAAGTAATTTCACATATACATTTTTTGGCAAAATTTGTGTCAGCTAAATCCTAAACCTTATATTATATATAACCTAATAATTGAAAAGCAGAAGAATATGAGATAATTTAGTAGTAATATTCCTTGTTGAAGTGGACCATCAATTCATCCTCTACTTGTATGATATGGGACCAGACCTCGATACTGCAAACCTTGGCAGCGGACTGGGACCTGTACCTCCTGATGACGATCCTTCATACTTGACTTTACGGCTTGAACTGTAATCCAGAGGCCCGGAGCGGCGAACGTTTCTATGTTTGTTTTCAACGCCTCGTAGATTTGCACTTTCAGCATCATAAAGCTGCTCTTGGCTGTGTGATGATGAACCCTTAAAATAACCCGAATCATTAGCACTGTACTGTGGAGTCGAATCTCCACGGGGTTGCCTCATTATAGGGGACGCATGGGCCAATGACATAGCAGGTGAATGGCGTGGTGAAGCACTTAATAATGCCATTGGCATCAAAGGAGAGTTCGCGTAGTACTGGCTATATATTGAACGGAGAATAGCATAAGGAACATGGGCCTCAAGAGAGCTTCTTGGAAGGTATGGTGAAATGTCACAGAGTTGGTCCAGAAATACAAGCTTGGCAACGAGATGAGATCTGCAAATATTTCAGAAAAGTAAAAAGGATACCCATCAACACTTTTTTTTTGGGGGGTACAAATAAACATCAGCACTTTGAATTAGTATTATAATAACAAGATACAAGTACTGATGAGAGGTCATATTTGACTTCTCGTGAGTTTTATTATGAGCCCTACGCGTAATATAGCTTGTAAAATTTTATAAAATAAACAGAACGTCAATATCTTTACCTGTTAGATTCATGGAATGAATCTAGTACAATTCCTGCCGAGAATTTAATAAACAGCTGCATTGCAGATTTTATACTAGCTTCTGCTGACACACGCATATCAGGGTCCAAACTGTCAGCATTACCCACATGACCGTTTGAAAGCAACTGTCTCTGGTGATGTTCCCGTGCCAATCTAACATATTCACTTCCAGCTATAACAGCATTAATACACCTGCCAGGTTAAAGCAAGATAATTAGCACAATCCCCTACTTTTACAACACACAAGCAAAGCTTGAGCAGTAAGGATAGTGTGTACTAGAAAGTTGAAAAATTGTCTCCTCAATTACTTCATCAAGAAGCCACAATTTTGACAAAAACAACTTCAAAGCTGGTATGCAGGTCAGGATGAATTGCATGCAAAATAAATAAGGCTCCTCAACCCTCTCACTTTAAAATTCTAAGAGAGGCTTCGAAATATTAAATGACAAACTAACCAGTCATATTTGTATGGTTAGACATGCTAGCTACAAGGCATTCAGTTTGTAATGTCCCCTCGGTCTCTAGAACTCATAGTCAACACTTCTTTTTTCCTAAGAAAAGAAAACCAGACAGGACACCCACCTTGCCAAACAATGAATATTGTTGTTGAAACCCCCTGTGTCAACATTGAAGCCAGTCGTGTTCCAGATATTTGATGTCATGAAAGTGGCAAATAGATAAGGCAACAAGCTCCAGGACCCGTCATTAGCACCTCCAACTTCTTCCAATATTGATCTAACCCACTCTGAGTCATGATCACCAGCAAGAGCAACACCGTTTGCAACCCCCCTCATTCTTCGTATTTCCCTCTTTTCAGGTATTTCTTCAGGTATGTGCTTAACTACCCCAGCAAGCAATGAATAGATTAAGGGTGCACCTTCTTCAAGCACTGCTCCAGCAGCTTCAGCCAAAAGTTTATCAAAAGCCAAAGCCTGTCCTGCCTCGATACAAAAACCAATTATTGTCTCCAAATCCACAATTTGCTTCAAACAAGCTTCTCTTTCTATTCTGTCACCAGAATGCATGCTGCCAGCAACTGCTTCTAACAATTCACGATTTGACCGTAATGATGTGTCTATACAATTCAATAGGGCAGCAGTGTGTTCTTTCATCATTGTATCTAGTCTGTCAACTCCATAACCGCCAAAAATACGAACAAATGCCTGCAATTCTCCAAGATCAGTGACTGACTCCGCAAAATATCCACCAACTGGCCTTGTGCTTTTGAAGCATTTGTGCATGGGTGTAAAGAGAATTCCAGCACCAGACATATCCTTCACAATGTTTTCTATGTACCAGTTGCAGACAACTTCAGTGGCTGATCCAGTATGTTGCTCTGCTGGTCTGTCAAATAAATGCAGGGAAGACACTGGTCCAGAGAAGGTCTCCAAGAGTAAGACTTCTCGGATTCCTTGTGTTAGATCCATGCTAATATGCTGTTCTGCTAGATGGATTATATTCATGTGTCTGCGGATCAGTGATTCTAGGATAGAAGGCCTTTGAAGATCATTATCAGTTTTCAGCACTGAAAGTAATCTCCTTCTGAAGTTCCCAAGGATGCATTCTCTCATGTACTGCACGTATAATGAGAATATTATAATTAAAAAACATGAATACCTAATGGTCTGCTAGGAATATTTGACCTCAGTGGAAACATCATCTAGTATGTTAAACACAAATTTACCGAGCAAGTTAGCAGGATACAAATAGCCAACTTGGAACATATCAATAGAAACCTAATCCAGGAAATCAACAAAACAGGCTCACATCTAAGTAAAAGGCCTTTGGCAGATTCAGCATGACTCACCTCCCTCAAAACAAAGACATGGTTCAGAACGCATATCGGTTCCATATCATTCAAAACTGAGCACAAATTTGTGAGCCTCTGCATTGCAGCCTCCAACCTAGTACAAACAGAAGTTATGAGACTTTCAGCTTATTGATTTAGATGATCACGGCAAAGGAAAGAAACGGCAAGCGCCTTACATTTTGATTGAATTGTTATTCTCTGGATAACTCTCATGGCCTGGCAAAGGATAAGCAACTGCTCCTTTTGGTGATTTTGCTGAAGGAATTGAGACTCTAGATGCATTATTCAAATAAAATGCTGCTTGCTCTGGAAGAAGCTGAGATTACTTGAAAAGTTAGGTATCTAAACTGTTAATCATCTTCAATTAATTTACATTGGAACAAGAATTAAACAGCAACCTGCATCTCCAAAGCCCCAAATCCACCTTCAGAATCAAGGATGTTAATTAGACCTTCCAATCCTCCCATAATTGATTCAATGAGAGACTCAACATATAGGACTGCATCTCGCCCAATTTTTGTCACCTGATAATCATGGTAAATACAAAGCAGCCATCAACTTCCCAACTTTAACATTTCCTTCTAATGAGGAGGAAAAAAAGGCCGATGATAGAGATTAAGCATTACTACTCCAAACAAGATGGGGGTAGTAAGTCATAACTTATCAGAATGATAAGTACACCAACATGTAGAGTATATTTAACCACTAGAACAATAGCTGATAATGACTATGCAATGTGGGGGTATTCCATGCTGCGGGCTTAAGCATAAAGCATGTCATTACCTCCTCTGGAACAACTGGAGATGCACACTCTGGAAAACTACTAGCAACACCAAGCCATGCACAGCAATGCTGTGGACGCCCCTCTGGTCCAAACATAGTGTTTCTAAAGACCTATTAGAACAGGTATAAAGAAGTCAGTACTGCATGCAGGGTATTTCAAAATAAAGAACATGATAAGAGTATCAAAGCATACTGTTGTAAGGTGTTGGTGATAGAAGTATAGCTTTCTGAGACTACCATGCTTTGATAATTGGGACTCTAGTTCATCAACGCATCTGCATTGAAACAGATTCATATATACGATCACTAGGTTTTTTACACAATAAAATACAACTCTGAATTTGTTTATCAGGTGTTATATAATAGATTGATAGTTATTCAATTCTGAAAGAAAAATAAGAATAATAGGCTTCTAAACAGGACATGCATAATTCCACTTTTCAAAGTCAAATTGTTCTCAAGAAATGAAATGAATGTTTACTTGCTCATATCACAAAACATATTGATTGCAGTTAATGTACTTGGTTGAGCTATCAAATATAAGCTAAGCCTCAAAAATCAAGTGAATCAAAGTCAGCCCACCTAGACCAATTGTATGCTGCATTTCCTTCTGATAGTAACCCCTCTTTTCCAGTGGAGACAGTAGCCTTCTCCAAATGTCTTATGTTTATAGATGATCGAGCAGATGTAACAATCATCAATATAGACAACCAATCTTTACGGAAGCCCTGGTTAAGAATGACAGATGATTTTAGATTAGGTAAACAATAATAAATGAGCTACTTCAAACCCCACATTCACTTTCCCTAAGAATAGCCTAGGTTCGACTCATCATTATACCAAAAATAGATAAATAAACAAACTACTTCTAGATGCATTTTGTCAATGGCAAAGTGATAACGGCAGCATAAATAATGATTGAAAAACAACTTTAATAAAAAAAGGATGAAAAGTACTCAAGCACATGTATATCAAAGCTATTTATGTGACAGAAAAAGCTCAATATCCAAGATTCCTCACAACCAGAGAGGAACCTATACATAAGAGAACATATTTTGTAAAACTTAGCAACATTAATGCAGTAAAACCATGATGCAAACATACATCTATTTACATGCATATTATATGTGTTTGTATGTGTATATATAATATAAATATACGTTGATTGCATACATATAAACTATTCCTTCTGGCTTCATATATCATAACTATGACCAAAAGGCTATGCAACAAAAAAGACCGCATTAGCTATAACCAGATTCACAGGCAGTAGATATTATACCAAACCCATTCCTATTTTCATTTAGTATAGATTTATGGCTCTGTATTTGAAAGGGAAAATGGTTTTATAGGTTTCTTACAGACAGATCACATGTGATTGCAGAAATATTTTCACCCTGTGGCTTGGGTATATTTTCAAGGTGATTGATAATCTGCTGAAAGAGTGTTTTTAAGGTTGCATCAAGATCAAGAGCCACCATTCCAGGAGTTCCCAGCAAAAACCGGATTCTACCAGCACATGAAGAGAGATAAGATAATGCATAACCTCGAATTGCTGCATTGAAAGATGTAAAATCTTTAAGTACTGTTCACATATCAAGAAGTTCTTTCAGTAATAGATCACCATAGTGTAATATAAGCACTGAAAATCATGTGGCTAATATTGTAGCAGTGACTGAAATAGAGATGTATGTTTAACTGCATCATTAGGCATTGCATGAGTGTTTACAGACTACAGATTTTACCCCAGTAAAGGGAGTAGACCTGCTTTGGCTTAGATTTTTGCTTAGTTTTTTACACTAGAACCTTTTAGCAACAGTTAGCCTCCTTGATGGATATATGATTCTGCCTTTGACACAAGAAATGCCAGCACCTTGAAAGTTACACATTTATATCGACATAAACTCAGAGACCAGTTAATAGTTGTCTATCGGTGAAATTCATCTTCTAGATGAAAAGTAAACTACATTTAATCGCCTTTATCGAATAATTTGTTACATCTACAAAGAGACTACCTGCAATATACTTGCGCACTAGACAGCATAAATGGTCCATTCCATCTAACAAAAACCCAATAGTTGGATCATTTGGATCCTGCAACAAAATCATTTCTGTCCAAGTTAAGCACCAGATTACGTTGATCAAAAAGATAAACAAGAATGCTGAAATATCTTCAAGGAAAAGGTTTAGTGATACGAGGACCAAAAACTTTGCTTACTATGTCAACCGGCACCATTCGAGCAACTTTTGATTTTGATGATGCAATTCCTACATGTTGAAAAAACCAGATAACCTCACACTGAGCCAACGCCAGGGCAGAAAAAACCATCTGTGATGAAGCAGAAAATTATTAGACAACATCAAGAAAATGAGTCAAGTAATTTGTTAGTTTTAGGCCAATAAAGTTAAGATCGTTGTGAGTAATATCCTCTTCGTGAGTTAAATAAATTAAAACAATAGCAATAAAAGTTACAGGGCATGTTGAAACACTGATAGTTGTGAGAACTCAGTTGAAAGGAGAAAAATTCAAGTACGCACAAATGAAGGGTGATTTAGAAGGAATGAAGCGAAGTAGGAGAAAACTTTATGCAGGAAGGATTTCTTAAAAGAGTATGTTACCAATCATACCTGAATGTTTGGAGCCAATAAACTGGGTTGATCAGTGAAAAACAGAACCATCCTACCAATTTCTTGCTTCAGTAGTATTCTCCTCTCATGGTGTATAGCATCACATGATATCAATGCTTGCTCATGTACTTCACTGAAACCATAAACCAATTTACCATTGAATATTAAAGCTGAATATGACATCTATACCAGAAAAAACAGGAAACAACAGCTTTAAAAAACTATGGTAATATTCTAAAATATTTATTAAATGCATAAAGACAAAGAACTGAGTTTTCATGTCTTGAAATTCTTAGAATTGCTTTGTTCTCACAATTCACAGTCTTCTTAATGAACACACACAAAAACACATCTATATATATAGCCCAGGGCTCCAGGCGGATCTGGGTTGATTCCTATCTTTCAAAGGTAGAGAGGCTCCTGAATCTGTGGATTTGGCAGCTGGAACAAAAACTATAATATAATTGTTATAACTCCTTATATCACAGTATATCCAAGTCTTCAATACTCTTTGTTTTCTCTCTCCCGATTCATATGTCATCATGTCCAATGACTTCCACAGTTGCACCAATAATTACCAGGTAGAACCATGGATTTCAACCTAAAACAACATGGCTTAACAGACACCTTTCTTCTCTTCTTCCACTGCCACTGTGTGAACTTGCAATGTGATTTTAAACATGGCATTACCATGAAGTTGATTTTTGTTTTCCCTAAGAGCTTAATCTTCAAGCAAGTACATATTTACACCACATTCTTAAGAACTTAACTTCTGTGTCCCTCACATCCAGATTCCAGATGGCTGCTATAATTGTAAATAGCAAGACCAATTTATTCATAGTTGCACCTAAATTCAAATTTCAACAAAATTTTCTCGAATGCATACTGAAGGATAGAACATGTTAATCAGACAAATATAACTACAAAATTATGGTGTCACTGGGAATAAAGGTTTAGTTCAGTTCTTTAAGCATTCTAACAATGGTAAGGAAGTCTAGGCATGAATCAATTACTAGAGGTCCAGCCATCTCCCAGCTGTGTTGAAAGAAGATGTTTTAAATCCTCTGATGTTCTTGGCACCTCCAACTCAATAAGGAAATTCTCAATTTCATCCAAAGTATTAGATTCTGGCTAGTGAAAATGCTTTGAACATAATCACTGAAACACTTTTCAATGTCTTCTTGATTCTCCCATTGATTTCCTTCCTCATCTTTAAACATGTGAATAGTCCTAATTCTTCACTTATTAGCATTAAGATGAAGGTACCTGGTGTTCCTCTCACCGTTGATCCAATTCATCCTTGATTTTTGAAGCCAAAAACTATGTTCTGCCATATCGGCCCATATAGTTCTCTCTTGATCAAGAGATTTAAGATCCTGAATATTACTTTGGGCAATAGCTAGCTTCTCTAAAAGAATTTGTTTTCTAACTTGTAGGTTGCCAAAACTTTCCTTATTATTCCATCTTTTCAGGCTATCCCTTACTATCTTCAACTTGGACAACAGCCTATAAGATGGGTACCCAACCACCCTGAGATTCCAAGCTTGCTTTTCTATGTGTTTACATTGTGGTTCAACTAACCACATTGCCTCAAAACAGTAAGGACGTCTTTTAAAACTTGTTCTTTTTATCTGAGTCCAAAATCAACATACCATGATCTGATTCAATAATGGGTAGACTGGTCAAATGAGCTCGGGTGTTTCTCAAGCCATGTCGCATTGCAAAAAGCTCAATCAAGTTTCTCCCAAATGGTGTCCAGTCCTTTACTTTTATTTGTCCATGTGAACACTCCATGCGTTGGGATTTCAAAGAGATTACTCTCGTTAATGCACTTAAGGAAGCTCTCATGGCCCTTGATATCCTTGTGGGTTCTTTGATGGAAATTCCCAACATGAGGATGGAGTAGCCTGAAAATTGTTGATGTTACATTTTACCTTAGCAAAGGCCATTCAAATGGGAATTACCTCGTGTATCATCAGGTCCAACGATAGATTCATTGGAAGCATCGTCTGGAAAAAGCAAATTGCAGTACACTGGAAATTTAAACCGATGTTGGATGACATTTACATCTTGGAGGAACTGTGCAGAGTGTGCAGTGGTCTAAAGAAAGTGACAAGGCACTATCCTGGGTAGTTCGAAAAGCAAGAAGTAACCTCAGCAGGAGTTTCATGATCTAATAGTAGTAGTTATAGTGGTTAGATTCAGTAGGTGTGTTTACTTATTTCTTTGTTTTGACTAACATATCAAAGGTAGGAAAAAAGGAAGACCAATAAAATGATAAGTTCTCCCATCCGCAATTTACAGTTGCAACTAATAAAAATAAAATAAGAATATAGTTCAGATCCAAGTTCTAATCATACCCTATCATTTTCTCAACTTGTTTGGCCACACTATATTCCAAATCTGCTTCTTTTTGTTTGGTCCGACCCGATTTTGCCATCTTCTTTGACTCCAATATCCGAGGCAAAACATATAACTGATAATCCTCATGCAATAGTACATACTGCATGCCCAAAATTACAAGAGTAGTTGGCCATTAAAAATGAGAATTTTGTTTCAACGTCAGAAATTAAAACTAACCTCATCCCTGAATAATGTAAGAACTAAATTTTCCTTCAGTACAACCTGAAAGCCATTAGGGAAAAATAAGGAAACAAAAAGACAGAACAGACTATTGAAATGAAAAATAGTTGCTTAGAAAAAGGAAAAAGTTACAAACAATAATAACAAATTACTTCCCAGCAGAATAATCCAAAGCCCAAAGGAAGTGCAAATGGTTTACTAAGATTTCAACAACTCTAAATCCAGCCTTGTCATCTAAATGATAGCCATAACTATTTGCTTATATGCACCCAGAAAATAATAATAAAATTAGCAGCCAAAATGCATGTCATAATACAGGTATCCACATAACCCCAGGTGGCTGCCCTCATACTACTTGTGTTCAAGTAAAAAAACTACAATTATTTAGTTTATTAAAGATAGGTAGTGATAGACTAATAATCAAAGAGGTTGAGGTACTCATTTTTTGGGAAATAGTTCAGTTTATTTCACTAATCCCATTTTTGATCCTGTAGGTAAATAAAGGCAATTTTTATAAGATTTTGGTATTGATAAAAAGAAAAAGAGCTTAAAGAAGGTCATTAGTATCGATCTGAACTGCCAAATTGTTAACACACCAAGAGAAGAAAGAGCCAAAAGAATTATCGAAGTTACCAGAGCAATATCAATACTAGTGACACGAAGCAGCTCATCAGGACAAACTAGATATCCAAGTAATACCCACTCCCTGTAAGCAGTAACATTTGCCAGATCTTGGGCTCTCTGCAGTATAGAAAATGATATTGGAAATGCAGTTGCAGTAAACATTGTATTTGATAGGAACAAGAAAGTTCAAAATGCCAAAAAACTAGAGAAAAGAGATGATCTGGCAAGTACAAAAAACATCTTATAGTATCAAAAAATCTTTCCATGTAACAGTATTTACCATTGGATGAGCAGAGTTTGTAAGAATATCTGGATACCGAGGATGATATGGACTTAAAAATCCTTCGTTGCGCAGCTTCCTTGTGTCTGTGGATAGGAAAATAATAGGACCCACAGCCTCTAAAACCTGGAGATACAGATTGAAAATTCAGTGCAACTATCTCCAACATAAAGTATAAAACTCTGGGAACTAAAGCTCTTGGAAAGATAAAGTTCTCGAACAATCTTTCAACATTTAAGTGATAAGAACCACCAAACCACATAAAAGCTAGACAAAAGCATTCAAATTGATGAGCAGTTACCTACGTAGTAAAACTTTATAAAAGGATAATGATGTATTAGGAAATTTTTCCTAGCTACAACTTGCAAGCACCATTTCAGGCAGTATTAATATTTCTTTGTTCCTTAGAAGGGCAGTTACAAACATTTACATAAAATATAATGCACACAAGACTGAGATGGTGAACTCCTCCACTATCTTTAAAAGGAGAACTGATCTTTTCTTCCAGAACTTTCATAAGATTGTTGATTAAACCTTTCATCATTTCCAAAAGACAGAATAGCAACCATTTGAAAGAAATAGATAGGAATTTGATAAAGGGCAAATCAACATAAAAGGTGATGAGAACAAGGGAAGGGGAAATGTCCTCATTGCATGGGCAGGGTTACTTTTAAAAAACCAGGCCAGTAGATTGTATTCTCGAAATCTTAATAGAAATTTTCTGGATAAAAGACAAGGATACTACAAAGTATATACTTCAACAAATGGAGCAGAAACATAATAGAAAATGATTATCTTGTTGCATGTAAAAAATAAATATAAAAGAAATCGACGACCATTATAAAAAACATGTTAATCAGATAAAGCATGTAAATGACCTCTCCAATACGTGGGCTGACAAAATTGAGGTCTTCTTGTAATCCTTTCAATGGAGGATCATAAGAGTCAATGAATTGAATCAGCCTGAAATTCAGTACCAACATTACTTGCAATTTGCAAATATAAAGGAATAAGAATCATAACACAATTTGCCTTTAAAGAAGATTCAAGTCAAAGCAGTGTCAACCATATCATAAGTACAACTTCTTAGCATAAAAGAGGGGAGGACATTTGGCTTATCCTAACGAGGATTATTTTTCCTTCACATCAAATATTATGTGCTAAACAAACTGATTAGCTAACCAACATTAAGGCTTTATAATAACTCAGTAAGTTTTTACACTTGAGACATCTATACAGAATTTTGTTCTGCCTCCAGCCTTCTAATCACAACAGCAAAATAGATTAAAACAACTATATATTTTAAAATCAAAACTAGAAAAAAGTAACACCCTTTAAGTTTACTCAAACAAAGGTAAATCCCTCAAGCATTTAAATATATACTGGCCAGAAATTGAAAAAAGTGTATTGCAACATACTTAGAAGCAAGCTACAAGATTAAAAGGTAGTGACTGCATACCGATGATAAAAATCACAATCTCGGTCGTTTCTTGACATAGCATGCAAAAGATTATAAACTTGCAGCATCATTTTCCTCGGTAACTGTTATTAAAGCATCAAATACATAAGCAAACCGACAACACCTTTTTCCGCACTAATAATTGTTTAAGAAAACAGATATAAGTTCTCAAGTAACAGCGATTCTGTCTTACATGAAAATTCATGCATACTAATGCATGCACACAGGGAAATATAATCAAGGCAGAATTACCTTCTCAGAAAAAAGGTTGACACGAACGAAAGAACAGAAGAGATCCATAAACGCATGTAGTATAAGGGAATTTTGATGAGGCTGCAAAAAGACTGTAACAAGTTAACACGTATACTGCAGAAAACTAGTCACCATTTTATTCAACATCACCTAGACAACAAAAGTTTCAATATTCTTTTAAGCAGATCAAGAAGGATATACCAAAAAATCTATCAGAAGGACCTATTTGGTTTAGGTACATTTTGTGCATCACATCACTTTCTTTTGTACCTCCCAAATAGTCAAACACCAAAATGCAGGTGGATCAAGTTGGTGTTTCTAAAAAGCAACATAAAACTTGCAACATAGAAGAGAGAGTTCACACTTACCAATAAGGTGATAACGGTACTGCTAAGGTCCAATATGAGTCTCAAAGCTTGCTCGCGAAATGCCATCAAATCAAGAAGTAGCTAATCCATGGAAAACAATCAATCACTATTACAAAGATAAAGAAAAAGGACAATTTTCATAAACTAAATATACATAAGAAAGAAACCTAAAAGTATTTTTGAAAACCAAGAAATAAAATGTTATCCAACCTATATAGCTGCTAAGATGCCTGCAAGGAATTATGTAACTTAAATCATGCTGTGATGCGTACAGCACACATCAAAGACACTAAATCCTAGAATTTAAAGCCTTAAACTAGGAAGCAAATGAAATTTTGATAGGCCTTAAATCCCCTTTTGATAATTTATACTTTTTCAGGGCAATTAACCTCACCTGAACCCATGGTTCCAAACTCTGCAAATGAACTTCTGCATTACCACTCAAAGAATCCAGAGCAGCCTTATCAACCTGCACCGATTTTTATCAAAGACAATAGAACAATCAGATACTCACGAGTCGAAGAAGGCCTACAGCAACATTAAAAAAATGCAGATCTTACACGCTCAAGTTGCAGTTTGCTGAAGTGCTCAGGGAACTTTTTTGAGAGCAAGATACAAATCCTTGGATGGTTAGGAAAAACACTCGCTTTCCAAAATGCTTCCGAAAATGCATGGCCTATAGGGTCTGGGTAGTCCAGGATTTGGTTCAATCTATACATTTTGGCCATAAGGCCATCTGCAACTTCAACCAGTTGCGCTACCCACTGCATGTTCAAGCCCTTGTGCGATCCCACACCCAAACTCTGGACCTGACCATCAGAATTCATGTACCTAGAGCTTCTAGATGAGAAAGGAGAAGTCGTGTCAAGACCCAAATACTCAGTCCACCTTGATGGACCCTCCCATTCCCTCGATCTCCCAGCCCTAGGAGATACGGATGAATCTTGAGAAGGATAATGTTGCCGCGATTTCGCCATGGATGAATCAATTCACTTAAAGTTTCTGCAAACGGAAGTTCGATTAGGACCATAATTATATATAGTCCCACAAACTGCATTGTAAAAAGTTTCTTTTCTCTTACTTTTCCCCCTTTTTTTTTTTTCAGTTCAGTCAATTCCAAGACGAAGAATCCAATGAATTAATTCAGTCAATAACTCGGAAAAGAAAAGTGAACTAGTAGTACTTGCAAATATTCAAAATAACAACAAAATAATGTTAGCTTCGTGGAGCAGTCCAGTGTTAAAAAAAAAAAATTAAGGAAAATATCCAACAATCAAAAACCAAAAAAGAAAAGAAAAAATATTTCGATATTCCAAAATTAGACACTTAACAACATTAAAAAAAGGGAAGGAAGTTGAAAGGATTTTACCGGTGCTCAGCTTCACCACATTTTGTGAAGAAGCAGACAGAGACAGAAAAACAAGAAACTAGTATTTGTCGTTGAGAATGCCAAAAAATAAAAAAAAGTTCGGTTGTCTATCTTCGTCGTTTAGAGCATCAACTCCAGATCTGAAAGAAAATAAAGTGGAATCGTCAAGGCCAAACCAAGTCAGGGTTTATTTATAAATAAAATAAAATTATTATCTGGATAATTTCACAAATTTTCAATTTTTTTTTTCTTCTGCTGCTTTTATTTAATTAATAATAATGTGAAAATAGCGCGTACATGGGAATAGTTGAAGGACGAAATTTTCCGTTACTGGTGACGTGGCGGTCTTCTGTTTGCCCTTGCCCGGATACACATCTTCAGTACTAAACTAAATTAATGTAGTAAAATTCACTGCTTTTATCGTATTCATATTCTGTACTTGTCTATCACCATTTTATCCTAATTATCCATTCCGTACATGGAGAAAATATGTTTTAAGTGTATTTCTTAATTTAGAATTTAGATGCAAATGATGGATTTGGGATTAAATTTTGGGACCTTACTAAAATATTTAAAAATTTTAAGAGTTTAATGAAGATTTTAAAAAAAAAAATGGGGTTTAAATCAAATTTTATGAAAATAATGAAAATTTTCAAAATTTTTAATAAATTTTAATAAAAAACTCAAAATTAAAATTAAAAGATGTTACTAGAATTTTCAAAAATTTGAGGGGTCTAATTAATTTTTTTTAATTGCAAGAGAAATGAAAATTTCTAAAATTTTGGAGACATCTAATTTAAATTTTTTTAAAAAAATCAAAGAAGAAATTAAACCTTTTTCAAAATTTTGGGAATGCCAAAGCCCCCTAGGGATCTGTATTTGCTTAGGCTATTTATCTTTTATTTTTAAGATTTTAGGTTGAGTTTAGGGGTATTTACTAAAATATACCAAACTTAAAAAAAATTACGGAAAAGGGTCGAAAATTTAATTATTTACGGAAAAGGGTTATTTTCCCCCAAAACGCGTCCACGTTAGCGCGTTTTGGGGGATGCACTAGGAAAGCGCTCCGAGAGGAGGGCTTTGTGCCACATCGACAAAAACGCGCCTCAAGGACGCGCACTTTCTTTGATGTGGCACAAAGCGCCTCCAGGAGGCGCCTTTACCCTCCACTCCCCGATAGGCTTTCAGCTGTTTTTAGTGTTAAGGTTTAGGATTTAGAGTTTTAGGGCTATGGTTTAGGGATTTTTAGGGTCGTAGGGTTTAGGATTTTTCGGGAAAAATTAATGGACTAGATTTTAGGGTTAATTAATTAGAATAATTTTAGGTTTAGGGTTTTGAAAAAAATATATCAGCAAAATAAAAATTATTTGAATTTTTTACAGTTGTATCTAGCAAGATAATTTTGAGAAGACGTTTCTAAACAAATAGTGCCCAAAACGCTTCAAGCAGGATGCACTCGTCAAGAAGAGTATCAAAAAAGCTCCCACGTGGGCGCTTTTTTTCTTCTGATAGTCTCTGTAAAATAATTTTGAGAAGACGTTTACGAACAAATAGTGACCAAAACGCTTCAAGCGGGATGCACTTTGTCGACCAATGATGATGAAAAAGCTCTCACATGGACGCTTTTTTGCTATAGTAATCTCTGGCAATCCTTAGACTATAAATCAGCCAAATTTCATTCTCAGGTTGCATAACAGAAATTGAGGCAAAAGAAAAATAGAAACTGAAAATGAGTGAACGTATTAATGTTGTTATTTACTACGATGGTGAGGTTTGTGACACCGAAAATGGTGTTATTTTTTTATCGGAGAACACAGCGCGACTGGGTTTTAATCGAAACATAGATTTGATAGAACTTCGCAAAAGAATTAGGCGTAAAATCTTCGGAACAACACCAATGAAAGTTCAGTCTATTAAGTATAGATTTTGCACTTCGGTTGATCCGGTGAGATATGACTCATTCGACATTAAAGGTCCTCGGAGCTTGGAGGCAATGGTGGAGACTCATCTTGCCAATGGATCACCCTATCTTGAGGTATATGTACAATTTTCATCGCCAAGTGATCTTCCTTCGACTTCAACATCTACTGCTGTTCGAGGGCAATACACGACCCCAAGCCGACACTTTGTTAGTGGGAGGCAGATACAAATGTGCCCGTGTTTGGTGGTAGTATGGAAAACACAACCTTTGCACGGCACTTGGTTGGTGGATGGGACATGCATATCCTTCCTTCGACGTTCGATGCTAGAAATACGTATTGGGGAACGTCATCAACTTCTAGTGGTTGGCAATCCACATATGATTGGGAACGTTACGAAAGTTGTTTAAGAAGGGATAATGTACTCCCCACGACATCCACCGGCGAGGGGCCCTCTTTCATTGCAGATGGTGATGGGTCGGATGGTGAGTCTGATGTTGATCCACCTCGAGAGCCTAGGCCCGATGGTGCAGAAGTTGCATTATTTTCTGAACCAAAGCCTGTTTCAACCGTACCTGAAGATGTTGAAGGCGGTTCAGATGAAGAAGAAGCAGATCCGCTATTTAGGGCGTACTCGCCTCCAACCTATATGCATAATGTCAATCTATCTCAAGACGATGCATTAGAGTTTTCTAAACTACCACACAGAACGCGTGACCGTACAAGTTCGTCGTTGGATTCTGGCGAATTAGAAGTTGGTAAAGAGTTTTCCAACAAGGATACTTTTCTTGATGCATTAAAACTATATAGCATTTAAGAACGGGGTTAACTACAACGTGGTTAAATCCAAGCTCGATAAGTATGAGGCAAAGTGTGCAGTGCAAGACGGTACATGTTCATGGAAAATCATGGCCTCGTTGAGGAAAAGGTCAGGTTTGTGGGAGATTAAAAAGTACAAAGGTCCACATACATGTCTTGCCGGTACAGTATCACTAGGTGTTCAAGGTTTTTGAATAATACTAATATTACGTAATGTTGCATTATTTAACGTTCTTCGTTGATAGATGTTTCACAAGATCATCCGAAGATGGATTCAGAGATGTTGGCCGACTTAATAATACCGACGGTGAATGTGGATCCCAAGACTACAGTGTCGGCCTTAATTGGCAATATTCGCAGCCAATGAGGGTACACACCCTCTTACCGGAAGACTTGGATAGCCAAGCAGAAGGCATTGAAAAAGTTGCATGGTTGGTGGGACGCTTCATATAATGAAGTGTGGCAGTGGTGTCAGGTGCTGGAGAGATATGTCTCAGGTAGCATAACAGACCTTGAAACGAAACCGGTGTACTATAACAATCGATTGCTCCGTGGATGCCAAGTGTTCAAGCCTTTGTTCTAGACATTTAAGCAATGCCGAGACGCATTTATATACTGCAAGCTATTGGTACAAATTGACGGTACCTTTATGTATGGTAGATATACGCATCGGCTATTGCTAGGTCGTGTGGTACGTAACGCAGCGAGGGAGAATCCTTCCAATTGCGTTTACAATAACACTGGGGGAGTCAGCTAATGACTGGGATTTCTTCCTATCTAGATTAAGGAGGCCTGTCTGCCCCCAACCTGATATATTCGTTATACTGGATCGGGGCCCTGGAATACTAGCCACAATAGAGCGATAGAGAAACCTGTGGCATCGCATACACCATTGCCTAAGGCATGTTACGTCCAACTACCACGGGCAACATCGATCTACAAGTCAACGATGGCAAGTGACCAATATGGGTATGTAATATCTATTAATATAATTTCGTTTGTAATATTCAATTTATTCTTAATTGAAGAGTGGTATGTAATATTCGCTATCAACTTATATTGGCAGGGTACGAGATCAATAAGGACCGTTTTCACGAGATGTTGGCAAGTTTGCGATCAGTTAACGAAGAAGGCGCAAACTACCTATGCAATATTCCTTTCGAACAGTGGACACAAGCATACAACGGTGGCCTACGATATGGTCATATGACCTCAAACCTGGCCGAATGCATAAATTCTGTTCTAAAAGGAACTCGTCATTTACCGATAAAATCGGTTGTGCGAGAGACATATTTTCGTTTAGCGACACTATTTCCGAAGCGAGCAGCGAGTTATAAAGGCCAAATGCAAGGAGGCAATGTATGGTGCGCGAAGGTCTTGCGAGAAATTAACAAGGGAAGGCACGGGCCAATACCATGCACACAGTGTGTCACGATCGCGACAACTTATGATTTCGTGTGACGGAGTTTGACAGACCGAATCAAGGTATTGTTGGCCGGCAATATCGTGTACACTTGAGAAATAGGACCTGCGACTGTGGGATATTTGATGCACTTCGTTACCCATGCGCTCATGTACTTGCGGCTTGTCAGAATCTCCGTCTTGATCCCATGAGCTATGTCGATGAAGTGTATAAAATAGAAAACATGTACAACGTGTGGAGACATGTATTCCCACCAGTCCCAGATGAACGTAAGTGGCCGTCTGTATCGCTTGCATCGTATAAGCTGTTGTCGGATAGACAACTGCGGCGCAAACCAAAAGTTCGACCTTGCTCGAGTAGAATACGTAACAATATGGATATCCGAGAAACGACCAACCAACGGAGGTTATGCGGATGGTGGAGGAACCCAGGCCATACATCTCGCTCGTGTCCAAATCAGAATAGTTGATAGTCTTCTTAGCTTTTTTGTCTCTTGGTGGCTATGTAAATTCTATTTATTTCTTGATGAAAACGGTGAACTTTTGTAGAATGACTAATTTGCAAAACAAAAAAAATACAAAAATAAATTACAATAAAAAAAATCTTGGACTTTTATTTTATTAAAGATATAAAAATTAAATTACAATAAAAAAATAAACAACTTTTGTTTTATTAAAGATATTAAAATTAAATTACAATAAAAAAATAAACAACTTTTATTTTATTAAAGATATTAAAATTAAATTAAATTACAATAAAAAAATAACTTTTATTTTATTAAAGATATTAAAATTAAATTAAAATAAAAAATAAACAACTTTTATTTTATTAAAGATATTAAAATTAAATTAAATTACAATAAAAAATAAAAAACAACTTTTGTTTTATTAAAGATATTAAAATTAAATTACAATAAAAAATAAAAAACTTTTATTTTATTAAAGATATTAAAATTAAATTAAATTACAATAAAAAATAAAAAAAAACAACTTTTGTTTTATTAAAGATATTAAAATTAAATTACCATAAAAAATAAAAAACTTTTATTTTATTAAAGATATTAAAATTAAATTACAATAATAAAATAAACAACTTTTATTTTATTAAAAAAATAAAAAGTTAAATTACAATAAAAAATAAAAAACAACTTTTGTTTTATTAAAGATATTAAAATTAAATTACAATAAAAAAATAAACAACTTTTATTTTATTAAAAAAATTAAAAATTAAATTACAATAAAAAATAATAAACAACTTTTATTTTATTAAAGATATTAAAATTAAATTACAATAAAAAATAAACAACTTTTATTTTATTCAAAAAATAAAAAAATAAAAAACAACTTTTATTTTATTAAAAAATAAAAAATTAAATTATAATAAAAAAATAAAAAAACAACTTTTATTTTATTTAAAAATGAAAAATTAAATTACAATAAAAAAATAAAAAAAAGGCGGTCGGAATCAATGTTGGTGCCGAACGGAATCAGTGCCACATGGGGTGGTCGACGGTTACACGATGAATTCCTCCTTCTTCTAGCTTCCGACAGGGGTTGTGGAACCTCAGGCGGGGATTCTGGTTCCTCCGGCAGGGGGTCTGGTTGTGGGAGTTGGGAGGATGACCCACCTTGATAAAATAATGACTGCGGAGGTGTTTGCATAAACCATGGCGGGGGTGTCTGAATCCCATAAGGCGAAGAAGACTGGTAAAAAGAAGAGCTCTTCGACGGCGCCTCGTGTGATCCCTCATGCGACGGCGGCCTCAAGATCGGCTGGTCAGTCGGAGTAGTCGGAAACGGACTCGAACCGGGCCATGCATTCCAACCTGCAGTGGGACTGGAAAAAGGAAACATATAAGGGTTAGGATACATATAAGGGCTAGGGTACGCACCTGACATAATCTGAAAAGGTTGTGATGTCGGTGTCGTCGGCTAAAGTGTTGGGCCCGTGATCGTGTGTGGCGCCGTTGATGGGCTCGATGGTATGTCGTGCCGCGTTGATGGTCCCGTCTCATCACCCCTTCTCCTTGAATTTAAAGGGCCTCGTCGTTCCCTTTGTTCACGAAGTTGCCATTGCCTCTCCTCTTCCGACAATAAATACCGCTTGCCATGGATCCTAAACCATGGCATGTATTCCTGCACGCACGCTAACTCAGGAACGATGATCGGTTCCCGAGTAAGTATATAATCATACCGGTTCTCCCACATTTCGATATATGCTGACCAAAATCTTGGCCAATCCGTGTGCAACTGCCGTAAGTCAACTTTGTGCTCATCATCGAGCACCTCAAGTGCCACGGAAATCGGTTGTCGGAATCCAAATTGACGCAGAACCCGATCTGACTGGTGCATCTCCACAGTGGCATAGTTGATCAATGGGACCTTCACATGCCAAATGTTCGGATTTTGAAAGAACTCCTCCGGAATTACTGCCTGAATTGCCGGATCCTCGTATGGTGTCCATTGAAACTATATTAACATGATAAAAATATTAGTTATATACATAATACTAAATACTAAATACGAAATACTAAATTCTAAATATGAAATACGAAACGACTATTTTATTACGAAAATATATTTTATTTAATACTTGTGATTCCGATCGTTGCTCTAATAGAAGTCGTATATCTTTAAGCTCGGTAGGTATTCCAATATAACTCGCCGAATGGTTCCACCTAATTAAATAAATTTTTAGCATACAATTATATTTTAAATCTACGTAATAATTGTAAAATCTAATATTAAAATGGAAATCGGGACGTATATGGGTGGTCGACTCGAGGACGTAAAAATGGAAATCGAAATCGTGCCCATGATTGCAGTAGTGATAGGCAACCTTCGATTTTTGCTTTATTCGGCCGCGTCACCTCGCACATCTTCCGATACAATTTTGCTAGCACGGCAGACCCCCAACTCAATTCATCGGCTGCTCTAAAATCAATGAGTTTTAGCAGCCACCTCAGATGTACAAGGTTTCGTGACAAGTCTGGCATTAAATAGCCTCCAATCATCTCAAGAATGTATGCCCAAACATACCGTATTCTTTCTATTTCGGTCGAACCATTATTCGACTCTGGGAATGTGTCTCGTAACCAGCCCATCTCGATTCGACCTCCGTAAATGTTATCTGGAATAGCACCCAAAAGCTCGTAGCATATGGCTACCCAATCACCAGAAGTTGTGGACCCGATGACTATGTACCCATCCACCGGCAACCCCAATTGCAAATGCACGTCTTCAAGAGTGATAGTACACTCTCCGCATGGAAGATGGAAAGTGTGCGTCTCAGGTCTCCACCTTTCTATCAACGCACTGGTTAACTTCGGGTCCAACTTTCACCCTCGGCCTATCATGGCCACGTGCCAAAAACCCGTTTCCCGCAGGTAATTCTCGATCAACGGTGATGGCGGACCAGGCATATTGCGAATATAGCATTGCAATACCCGATCTACGGACTGTTTAAAAAATTATAAAATAAAATTTAATTAAAATTGCATAAACTTAAAAAATATTAAATAGTATTGAAAAATTAAAATTAAAATTAAAACTTACCATTGTCATTTGATCGACGAAAATGTGTTTATTGTCGAGAGAAATTAATTCCCCAGCCATTGCTCCTTCTTCGAATATTTTAAAATTTATCAAAAAAAATATATTTCAAAACATTTAAAAAAGGGCTTTTTTGTAAATATTAAAGGACTATTCTGAAATTTGAGAGGAAGTTTCAAGGAATTTAAGAGAAATTTGAGAAGAATTTGAGAGAAAGTTGAGAGAAAAATGAATAAGGACTTTGTTGTGAAAAAAATAAAAGGGTGGGGGTTTTTATAGGCTTTTAGGGAGCGCTTTCCTGGTGCATCCCCCCAAAACGCGCTGACCTGGACACGTTTTGGGGGGAAATGACCCTTTTTCCGTAAATAATTAAATTTTCGACCCTTTTCCAAATTTTTTTCTAATTTTAGTATATTTTAGTAAATCCCTCTGAGTTTAGTTTTATTTTACTTTTTTAGAAAATAAAAGATATTAATGAAAAGGCATTTGATTAAAAATTTTCAAAAATATTTTAAAAAAAAGAAAATATCAAAAATTTAGAAAGTAATAAAAAAATTAATAATATTTTTGTAAAATTAAAAAAAATGAAAACAATGTTTTTTAACTTTAAATTTAATTAATTTTTATTTTCTCAACAATTTTTAAATATCAAAATATCTTATCCTAGTTCGAATCCATATAAACCTTGTAATTTTTTATTTTCTTTATCATGTTTCTATTATAAGAAAATAGTGTATCAAATTTCAAAATTTTCATTATTGAAAATAATTTTTTATTTTACCAAATGTGTTTTTAAATTTTTAAAAAATATAAAATGAAAACAAATTTTAAAAAATATAATTAGAAAATGATAACAAAAAAATACATGTCATTTAACATTTCAAACATAAACATCTAATCATTATATCTCAATTACATATAAGTCATAGCATATCACAAAATTTATTCTATTTTCTCATTACAATCTTGAATCCAATGATTCGTTTTGCAGTGATAAAAATGAATGTAACTCTACTTTTTAACACGTATTCATCTGCTTTTTAGCACGTTTTCCTTTCTCTTTCTTCTTTCTTACTTCTTTCTATTTTATTGTTTCGGTTCCTGTTTTGTTTTGTCCTTATTTTGGGTCAGAATGAAAGATGTGGAAGAGACTCTTGCTGATCTAACTATTGAGGAGGAGGAGGTTGCGCTGCCGTTGGATTCGGAAGGTTCAGAGGGTGGGGTGTCGTATGAAAACTGTTTTGTGGGTTCTTTTTTTACTACAAGTGTGGTTTATCTCCAATCTATGCGATCGACCCTGGCAAATGTTTGACATTCGATTGAAGGTATTTCAATTTCTAACCTGAATGAAGTCGCTATCTTTTTTGGTTATATCATACAGTTGATGCAGATAGGATTGTGGCGGGGGTCATTGGAGTTTCAACTCTAACATTCTTATTATGCATCGGTTCAAGGATGGGGGAGATCCTATGGTTGTGCTTTTGTTTACTGTGGATTTCTGGGTTTTAGTTCATGATTTGCCTCACGGTTTCATGTCTGAGATAGTGGCGAAACAGTTGACTAATTTTGTTGGACATCTCCTTAAATATGATATGAAAGCAATCTCGTTGGGGTACAAAAGAGCCATAAGAGTTCGAGTCCATTTTGATATTTGTAAGCCATTGAAGTGGAAGAAAAAGATTGTGTTAGCAAATGACAAGCAGGCTTATATGTGGTTCAAATATGAAAAGTTGACACTTTTTTGTTTTCCTTGTAGGAAGTTTGGCCATGTGGTTAGCTTTTGTCCTTTTTAGATTCTTTAGGAAAAACAAGACTTTGAATTGGGGTGGGGCATCTCTCTACGGGCTCCTGCTAGGCGAGTGGCAGCGTCACCGAGTATCTGGATGAGGGAGGAAATGGGTTCTAATGGTTCAACTACTAGGGTGTCAAATCTCACTAATTGGGGGATGAGGGCGACAGTCCCATTTTTTTCTCCTTCTATTTTGGGGATAAATCAGAAGGCTGATTTGATTGAGAATAATGTTATCCAAAATAATACTGGTTGGGCTTCTTCTGTGGGGTTGTGTAGTAGGGCCTCTGTTGGACCAATTGGTGGGTTAATTCAATTTATATGACTAGGCTTCGACATGTGGATTGGGATGATGATATGTGCAGTGCTTAGGATGATAGACTGATTTTGCATATAGATGGTCTAAAGCCTCCTCGGGTCCAAAAAGAAGAGTTAAGGGAGCCTAGTTGTCTAGTCTCAAAGGATGTGAATTTTTTTTACCAGTAGGCTTTGCTTAGCGGGCCAGCTAGTCACCATGAAACTCTTAAGTTGGAACGTCTGGGGCTTGGGGAATCCTCGGATTGTACGTCGCCTTTAGCATGTGCTAAGGGATCTTAACCCCTCTACAATATTTCTTGCTGAAACAAATTTATAGATTAATCGTAGGGAGAAGGTTCGTCGAATATATGGGTATCCTCATAGAGTGGATGTTTGTTCTAGTGCTAGTAGGGGGACTCTCGTTTAGTTGGAAGCAAAACTGCAATATCCCAAATAGGGCTTAGGAGTTTTAGGGGAATTTTAGGGATTATAGCTTTAATGTGCTCGAGAATTTCATTAGCATAGTATTTAAAAATGTTTTTGTTTATGGTATTTATATGTAACATCCCTTACCCGTATTCAACGCCGAAATCGGGTATGAGGCATTATCGGACTTATCTCGCTTGAACACACAACTTTGGGCTATCGAATTTCATTCCAATATAAAATCTTTCATTCACATTCATAATATTCTTATTATGGGCCTACAAGGCCTTACACAAGCAAATGGAGGGCCTTGGAATCAAACCGGGATCTTTTGTAAACTTAGGAAAATTTTACCTTAACAGGGCCACACGTCCGTGTGATATGGGACACGCCTGTGTGGGCAGTCCGTGTGGTCACACACGGCCATGTCCTTAGCCCCTATGGAATTTATTTTTCAATTTGAACCTACAGGGGTTTTCACACGGCTAGACACACGCCAGTGTCCTTCACACGACCTAGACACGCCCGTTTCCTCACCCGTGTGTGAAAATCTGGGTATTCTGTTTGTGACGTCAACAACCAAGTAAGGGGCACACGGGCTAGGCACACGCCCGTGTGTCTAGCCCGTGGTCGACACTGACTTGCAACACTAACATGCACGAGACACACGGCCTGGTCACACACCCATGGGACTGATCGTGCGTCACACACGGTCTAGACACACGCCTGTGTGTCTATCCGTGTGGGCAACAACAAGGCTATTTGCCAAGCTCTTTTTATCGCCCTAACTCATACAACATCAATCACATTCAACCAGTTACCAAGCAACTCAATCATGTATCATACACATTCATGAATAACCTCATCTTTTTATATATATTGATAATGAGCCATTAAATATGGCCATTTATAAAAGTGTTCATATTTAAATGAGCCAACACACTTGGCCAAACCAACAAAACATTTCACTATGTCTAGCCCCTATACATGCCATACTCAAAATGTTAAGTCTAATATATCGAGATGAGCTGATAGTGTGGATGATCTTCAAATTATCTTCGTATCCCAAACTGACTTTTTGACACTATAAAAAAAGGGAAAAAGAAAGGGAGTAAGCTTTAAGCTTAGTAAGTTTACATGTGAACAATAAGTATCATCACATATGCTAATCAATCAATAACATCACATACTAAGTAAGAACAATTCACATTTCCATAATCATTCTTACTCATCTCATCTCTTACCACATTTCAATCACATAACAATTATATTGCTCACAATTGCTTATACACATTCCCTGCACTCATCACCACAAAGCAACATGAAACATTTACTTATTCCATTTCTCGATGAACCCCTTGAAATAATACTATGTACCTGGTGGTTTCGCACACAGCCCACCGTTAATCAATAATAGGGTGGTATCGCACATTGCCCACCAAATGATAATATAAATGATGGTATCGCACACAACCCATCGTGAATAAGTAATAAGGTGGTATCGCACACAGCCCACCAAAAAGGATGATTAAGGTGGTATTGCATACATCCCACCAATTAATCATTACGGGTATTTTTCCGCACTTACGTATCTATTCCGAGGTTCATACGAGAACTATCAATTTCAATCAATCTCAATCATAATTGATCTCATTCATACAATGCACCAATAAGTAACAACATATGTATTAAAGATGTATCATTTACATATAAACTTACTCGGTGCAAAATGTGTTAATCGACGACTTAGTTCGTAACCTTGCTTTTCCTCGGTCAAGGTTGTTTTCGCTCTCTTCTTGATCTATAATAATAAAATTTACTCATTCAATCACTTTATAATTCATGATACATCAAAATTTCTACTTAGGCAAAAATAGCCATTTTGCCCTTATACTTTGGCAAAATTACTATTTTGCCCTTAGGTCGTAAATCATTTTTCATCACTTTTTCTCATTAACCAAGCCTAGCTAAATATTTATTTCTCTTTCAACAATTCACAAAACCAATTATTTCATGCATTTATTACTAAATTACAACTTTTACAACTAAGTCCATTTTAGGTGTTTTCATGGTAACACCTTTCACAAAAGTTGTTCCTTAGCTCACTAACATTCATTTTCTTCCATAAAAACTCAGCAAACAACACAAACACTCTCATGGCAAGTCTCTAAACTTTCAACCATTTTTCAAATTAGTCCCCTTATTAGCTAACTTAAGCTTTGGGTGTTCCAAAAGTATAAAAATTATCAAGAAAGACCCCTAAAATCACTTACTTGTAAGAGAGAAGCTTGGCTGAAAGTTTGGACTCCAAAATCTTCTAATTTCCTTCAATTTTTGGTGGAGAAGAAGCATGAATAGTGAAAAGATGATATATCTATTTAGCTTATTTTATTTATTTTTTTACCACCTAATTTCACCAAATTTTGACCAAAATTTAATGCCCTTGCTCCTTGTTCCCTATGGCCGGCCACACCCTCTTAATGGCCTAATTTCACTTTAACGACCTCAAATTTAATATTCTATGGCTATTAAACACCTCTACCTTGTACCATGAACTTTTGCACTTTATGTGATTTAGTCTTTTTCCACAATTAAGCATACAATTGCTAAAATTAAAGTACCAAACTTTTCATACATCCTTAAAAACATGCTATAACACATAAAATAATATCAAAATAATTTTCTTCACCTTCGGATTAGTGGTTCCGAAACCACTGTTTCGACTAGCCCTAAAATTAGGCTATTACAATTCTCCCCCTTTAGAGATTTTCGTCCCCGAAAATCTTACCGGTAAAAAGGTTTGGGTATTGTTCCCTCATGGCTTCTTCCAGTTCCCATGTATCCTCTTCCACACTGTGTTTTTTCCATAACACTTTTACTAAGGCTATGCTCTTATTCCTCAACTGTTTAACCTCTCGAGCCAATATCTTAATTGGTTCCTTTTTATAAGTCATGTCCGGTTGTATCTCAATTTCTGTTGAGGGAATCACATACGAAGGATCAGAACGATATCGCCAACATTGACACATGAAACACGTTGTGTATTCTCTCTAACTCTCCCGGCAAAGCCAATCGATATGCTGTTGGCCCAATCCTTTCAATAACCTCATACAGCCCTATGAATCGTGGACTCAATTTGCCCCTTCGACCAAATCTCAATATTTTCTTCCATGGGGATACTTTCAGAAATACTTTGTCACCCACTTGAAACTCGATTTCTTTCCTTTTTAAATTCGCGTATGACTTTTGTCAGTCCGAAGCAGCTTTTAGACTATCACAGATCACTTTCACTTTCTCCTCGTTTCTTTAACTAGATCGATCCCGTGAATTTGCTTCTCACTAAGCTCAGTCCAATACAAGGGAGTCCGACACTTGCGACCATATAAAGCTTTGTACGGTGCCATCCGTATACTCAACTGATAACTATTGTTATAGGAAAACTGAACCAAAGGTAGATATTTTTCCCAACTACCTTCGAACTCTAACACACAACATCGAAGCATATCCTTAAGAACTTGAATCACTTTTTCAGATTGGCCATCGGTTTGAGGATGGAACGCTGTACTAAAATTCAAATTTGTACCCAAGGCTTCTTGCAGCTTCTCCCAAAACCTCGAAGTAAATCTTGGATCTCTATCCGAGATAATAGATATAGGTACCCCATGCAATCTCACCAGTTCAGCAATATACAACTCAGCCAACATGTTAAGTGAGTAATCCACACGCACCAGTATAAAGTGAGCCGACTTCATTAATCTATCCACAATAATCCACATAACATCTTTCTTTCTCGGAGTCGTAGGTAACCCCGTTACGAAATCCATTGTGATTCGATCCTACTTCCACTCTGGAACCATCACCAGCTGAAGTAATCCCAAGTGTACTTGATGCTCGGCTTTCACTTGTTGACAGATCAAGCATTTTGTAGCAAACACGGAGATGTCTCTTTTCATACCCGACCACCAATACAATTTCTTCAAATCATTGTATATTTTCGTACTGCTTGGATGTACTGACAAGCAACCATTGTGCGCTTCATGTAAAATTTTTCAGATCAACTCATCATCCCTAGGTACACAAATCCTGTCATGGAACATCAGACAACCATCTGAACTGATCCGAAAATCAAAGTCATTTCTCGATTCACACTGAGCTCTCCTGGCTTGCATCTCATCATCATTCTTTTGAGCTTCACAAATCTGCTGAATAAATAACGGTCTAGCCCTTAACTCGGCCAATATAGCACCATCATCAGACAACTCTAAACTCGTACTCATAGCTCTCAAAGCATACAGGGATTTTCTACTCAGGGCATCCGCAACTACATTCGCTTTCCTAGGATGGTAATCAGTTACTAGCTCGTAATCCTTTAATAATTCGAGCCACCGCCATTGTCGCAAATGCAAATCCTTTTGGTCCATCAAGTACTTCAAACTCTTGTGATCAGTGAAGATTCGACACTTCTCACCATATAAATAATGACGCCAAATCTTCAAAGCGAAGACGATCGCATCCAACTCTAAATCATGACTGGGATAATTCTTCTCATACGGTTTTAGTTGTCTCGAGGCATAAGCTACTACTTTACCCTCTTGCATCAACACACAACCAAGGCTATTTAATGACGCATCACTATATACAACAAACTCTTACCCCGACTTAGGTTGTACTAAAACTGGCGCCTTAGTCAACAATGCTTTCAATCTCTCGAAACCTTGTTGGCATTTCTGAGTCCATTCAAACTTAACATCCTTATGCAATAGCTTCGTCATTGGTATAGCAATCATAGAAAACCCTTTGACAAACCATCTGTAGTAACCTACCAAACCAAAAAGCTTCTAATTTCTGACACATTCTTTGGCGGTTTCCACTCCACAATAACTGAGATCTTACTCGGATCAACTCTAGTGCCATCACCCGACACAATGTGTCCTAAGAATCTGACCTTTCGGAGCCAAAGCTCACTCTTGCTGAATTTAGCAAACAACTGCTTGTCTCTTAGAGTCTGCAAAATAATTCTCAGGTGTTCTGCATGTTCACTCTCATCCCGAGAATAAATTAGTATATCATCGATAAAGACAACTACAAACTTATCCAAATACGGTCAGAAGATACAGTTTATTAGATCCATAAAAATCACAGGAGCATTTGTTAAGCCAAATGGCATGACAAGAAACTCATAATGGCCATACCTCGTTCGAAATGCAGTTTTCGGCACATCTTGCTCCTTAACCCTCAACTAGTAGTAACTAGACCTTAGGTCTATCTTAGAGAACATCGTAGCTCCCTTCAATTGGTCAAATAAATCATCTATCCTTGGCAAAGGATACTTATTCTTCACTGTCACCTTGTTGAGCTGTCTGTGGTCTATGCACAACCTCATCGATCCATCTTTCTTTTTCACAAAAAGTACCGGAGCACCCCACGGTGAATAACTCGGTCTTGCAAAACCCTTTTCCGTTAACTCTTGCTACTGAACTTTCAATTCTTTCAATTCCAATGGTGCCATCAGATACGGAGCAACCGAAATAAGTGTCGTACTTGGAACTAACTCTATCCCAAACTCGACCTCTCTAACTGGAGGTAATCCGGGTAACTCTACCGAAAACACATCTGAATACTCGCATACCACCGGCATTGATTCAATCTTTACCTCTGACTCTTGAATATTCAGCACAAAGGCGAGATAGGACTCATATCATTTTCTCAAGTATCTCTCGCCTGCCTTAGATGAAATTATCACAGGCATATTATTCGATTTACCTGATTCAACCCGGATGACATCTTTATTTACAGACTTCAATTCAATAAACTTACTACCACAATTTACTAAAACATAATAAGTAGTCAACCAATCCATGCCAAGAATCAAATCAAATTCATCAAACGACAACAACATGAGATTTTTTTGGAAAACATTGACCTCTAATTGTCAAGGGACAATTCCTACATACTTTGTCAACTAGCACATGTTTGTCTAACGAGTTTGACACTTTTATCACAAATTTCGTAGACTCAACAATCATACTCATGCTAGATGCCAATTTCATGCAAATATAAGAATGGGTAGACCCCGGATCAATCAAAGCAACAACAGAAATATCATGAAGAGAAAATGTACCCGTGATCACATCTGGGATGATGCCTCTTCGCGAGCGCGAATGGCATAGGTACTTGCAGGTGCTTGACCTTCCGATCTCACAATAGAGTCTCTGGGTGCACCTCTACTACTAGTCCCACTCCCCAGGTTCCTTTGTGGTCTACCTCTCGATGATACATTGCTTGATCTTACTTCTTGTTTTCTATCCTTCTCATCTCTCTCTGGACAGTTCCGAATGAAGTGGTCGGGTGAACCACACTTGCAGCAATTACTGTTGTTTCCCCAACACTCCTCAGTGTGTTGTCTACCACAATTTGGACACTCTGATTTTTTTGACTTTGGATTGCCCACGCTTGCCATCGAGGTGGCTTGAACTCTCGAGCCTGAATATGTATTACCTCGATCTCGGTGTGAATACCCAACTGAAGTAGTCATCCGAAGGTTCATTTCCTTAGATATCTTTGATTGAGCTTGGAACGATTTACTCATTGATCTCTTCCTTACATCTCGGGCTTCAATTATAACTTTTCTCTTTTCCTTATTCAACTCTTCAGCCTTGCAAGCCCTATCAACCAACACCACAAATTCTTTCAATTCCAAGATTTCAACTAGTAATCTGATATCCTCATTCAGCCCATCTTCGAACCTCTTGCACAAAATAGCTTCCGTAGACACACACTCTTGCGCATACTTACTGAACCTAAAAAATCAGCGCTCATACTCTGCAACAGTCATCTTGCCTTGCTTCAATTCAAGGAACTCCTTCCATTTCTGGTCAACAAATCGCTAACTTATGTACTTCTTTCAGAACTCTTCCAAAAAGAAGTTCCACGTCATTCTCTCTCTTGGAACCACTGATGTCAACATTTTCAACCAAGGATATGCCGAGTCCTTCAGCAATGACATGACACATTTGAAGCTCTCCTCAGGTGTGCAGGAGAGTTCATCGAATACCCTCATAGAGTTCTCAAGCCAGAACTCCACCCTCTCAGGGTTATCATGTATGTTGGCTCTAAATTTCTCGGCCCCTTGTTTTCGAATTTTATCGACCGGGGTTTTAGTTATTCTCACCAAATCTATACCTTGAGGAGCCACGGGGACAGGCTGAGGTATAGGTGGGGGTGGAAGAGGTTGAGCATTAGGGTTTGCTCGTATAAATTCGGTGTACCAGTTACTCATCATGTAGAGAAAGGCTTCCCGAGCCTCTTCTACTTGACCCAAAGTCTTGAGTCTACTTCTGCAGGCGCGGTCCCTTGTGCGAGAGCCGACGCGTTACTAGCAGCGTCATCAGCAGTAGCTCGGTCGGGATCTATTTACTATACGAAAACACAGTTTAAAATTGTCAGAATTCACCACACTATCAATATACGTTTATGGCATGTGTAGCTAGACTCTTACACATGCTACGGTAGTCTGAGAACCGGCTAAACCATAGCTTTGATACTAGTAAAAGTAACACCCTTTACTCGTATTCAACGCCAGAGCTGGGTATGAGGCATTACCAGACTTATCTCACTTGAACACACAACTTTGGGCTATCAAATTTCATTCCAATATAAAATCTTTCATTCACATTCATAACATTCTTATTATGGGCCTACGAGGCCTTACACTTGCAAACGGAGGGCCTCAGAATCGAGGGATCTTTTGTAAACTTAGGAAAAATTTTCCTTAACAAGTCCACACGCCCGTGTGATATGGGACACACCCGTGTGGGTAGGCCGTGTGGTTACACACGCCCATGTCCGTAGCCCGTGTGGAATTTATTTTTCAATTCGAACTTACAGGGGTTTTCACAAGGCCGAACACACGCCAGTGTCCTCCAGGCCTAGACACGCCAGTGTCCTCACCCGTGTGTAAAAACCTGAGTATTCTGTGTGTGACGTTAGCAACCAAATAAGGGGCACACGGCCTAGGTACACGCCCGTGTGTCTAGCCCGTGGTCGACACAGACTTGCAACACTAACATGCAGGGGACACACGGCCTAGTCACACACCCATGGGACTGACCGTGCATCACACACGGTCTAGACACACGCCCGTGTGTCTACCCATGTAGACAACAACAAGGCTATTTGCCAAGCTCTTTTTTTCACCCTAACTCATACAACATCAATCACATTGAACCATTTACCAAGCAACTCAATCATGTATCATACACATTCATGAATAACCTCATCTTTTCATATATATTAATAATGAGCCATTAAAATGGCCATTTACAAAAGTGTTCATATTTAAAGGAGCCAACACACTTGGCCAAAACAACAAAACATTTCACTATTTCTAGCCCCTATACATGCCATACTCAAAATGCTAAGTCTCTATACCGAGATGAGCTGATAGTGTGGATGATCTTCAAATTATCTTTGTATCCCGAACCGGCTCTTTGACACTATAAAATAAAGGAAAAAGAAAGGGAGTAAGCTTTAAGCTTAATAAGTTTACATGTAAACAATAAGCATAATCACATATGCTAATCAATCAATAACACCACATACTAAGCAAGAACAATTCACATTTCCATAATCATGCTTACTCATCTCATCTATTACCACATTTCAATCACATAACAATTATATTGCTCACAATTGCTTGTACACATTCCCTGCACTCATCACTACAAAGCAACATGAAATATTTACTTATACCATTTGTCGATGAACCCCTTGAAATAATACTATGTACCTGGTGGTTTTGCACACAGCCCACCGTTAATCAATAATAAGGTGGTATCGCACATAACCCACCAACAAAAGTAATTAAGGTGGTTTCGCACATAGCCCACCAAATGATAATATAAACGATAGTATCGCACACAACCCATCGTGAATAAGTAATAAGGTGGTATCGTACACAACCCACCAAAAAGGATGATTAAGGTGGTATCGCACACAGCCTACCAATTAATCATTACGGATATTTTTCCGCACTTACGTATCTATTCCGAGGTTCATACGAGAACTACTCACCATCTATCAATTTCAATCAATTTCAATCATAATTGATCTCATTCATACAATGCACCAATAAGTAACAACATATGTATTAAAGATGTATCATTTACCCATAAACTTACCTCGGTGCAAAATGTGTTAATCGACGACTTAGTCCGTCACCTTGCCTTTTCCTCGGTCAAGGTTGTTTCCGCGCTCTTCTTGATCTATAATAATAAAATTTACTCATTCAATCACTTTATAATTCATGATACATCAAAATTTCTACTTAGGCAAAAATGACCATTTTGCCCTTATACTTTGGCAAAATTACTATTTTGCCCCTAGGCTCGTAAATCATTTTTCATCACAATTTCTTATTAACCAAGCCTAGCTAAACATTTATTTCTCTTACAACAACTCACAATACGAATTATTTCATTTATTTATTACTAAATTACAACTTTTAGAACTAAGTCCATTTTAGGTGTTTTCATGGTAACATCTTTCACAAAAGTCGTTCCTTAGCTCACTAACATTCATTTTTTTCCATAAAAACTCAGAAAAAAACAAAAACACTCTTATGGAAAGTCCTTAAACTTTCAAACATTTTGCAAATTAGTCCCCTCATTAGCTAACTTAAGCTTTGAGGGTTCGAAAAGTATAAAAATTATTAAGAAAGACCCCTAAACTCACTTACTTGTAAGAGAGAAGCTTGGCTGAAAGTTTGGACTCCAAAATCTTGTAATTTCCTTCAATTTTTGGTGGAGAAGAAGCATGAATAGTGAAAAGATGATATCTCTTCTATTTAGCTTATTTTATTTATTTTTTACCACATAATTTCACCAAATTTTGACCAAAATTTAATGCCCTCATCTCCTTGTTTCCTATGGCCGGCCACACCCTCTTAATGGCCTCATTTCACTTTAAGGACCTCAAATTTGATATTCTAGGGCTATTAAACACCTCTACCTTGTACAATAGAACTTTCACACTATGTGATTTAGTCCTTTTCCACAATTAAGCATTCAATTGCTAAAATTAAAGCACGAAACTTTTCATACATCCTTAAAAACATGCCATAACACATAAAATAATATCAAAACAATTTTCTTCACCCTCAAATTAGTGGTTCCGAAACCACTGTTCCGACTAGCCCCAAAATCGGGCTTTTACATTATGTAAATCCCTTAACCCGTATTCGTCGCCGGAATAAGATTACGGAGCATTACCGGAGTTTACAGATCAATTATAGTTAATTTATCTTGTTTACTATTCATTTTCAAAAATCAATCACAATCAATTACAATGTCCCTTATATAGGTCATCGAGGCCCAAAATACATATTAGAATCGAGTTGGGACAAAATCGGGATCACAAATTTTTTTTTACGAAATCTAAAATTTTTTTTAGGTTGTGGGCATTCGATGTGAGGCACACAACCGTGTTCTAGCCCGTGTCCTTACCCGTATAACTCTCTAACTTGGGTCACGCGGCCAGCCATACGCTTGTGTGCTAGACCGTGTGGACAATTAATTTTCAAAAATTAGGTGCAGGGGTTACACGGCCAGGACACACGCCCATGTGCTGGGCAGTGTGTCTCACGCGGCTGAGGCACACACCTGTGTGCTCAATTCTGAGCATTCTATTTCTCGATTTTTAATGCGCAGGGGACACACTACCATACCACATGCCGGTGTGTCTGCTCGTGTGGACAAAAAAAGGTCATTTTTCAAGCCTTATTTCTCACCCTTTTTACCTTGCACCTACATAAACACTTCAACATATTTTTAAACCAATTTGGTACATATAAACCAAGCCAAAAACAAGTATTATTTATATTATATTAACACATATGATTAAATGTTTAAATTTCCACAGTTTCATTTATGTTTACTTTCAAGTTTTTCAATTATACTAACTCAAATCCATTCATCATTTGCTTTATATATATCTTTTACCATTTAGCCATTCCAACACTCATCAAACATGATATGGCCTTATATAATTACATCAAAATATACTTTCCACTAGCCATTCCAATGGCTAGTTACAACCAAACATTTCATCATTTTACCTAACTTAGCTTATACATGCCATTATACTAAAATAAGTTTGATATTTATACCAAAACGAGCTGAAGGATAGTGTGATGATGCTTCAACCGATCTCCAACCTTTACGAGCTTCCGAGTACTATAAAACAGAGGAAAATAAAACAGAGTAAGCATTTAATGCTTAGTAAGTTCGTATAACATGAATTTAACTTACCATGTATTTACATTTAAGATTATCATACAAAACATGCATCCAATCATTTTGTCCAACTGCCTAATCACATATACTCATTAATATAGTTAGTCATGTAATTCACATGAATTTCAAGAAAACAACAATGAGCTCATCAAATATAAATTTACAAGTATTTCAGGAATTTCCAAGATATAATCCATTTAATTCTTATATTTTTCTCACATCAGAAATTTTGTCCATTAAATTATTGAAATGTCGATGGATACCTAGGTAGTATACTCGAGGTATACAAATCAATGATCTGTCAACTCATGTTCAGGGGTACCCATAAGGGCACATAATCAAGAAGCACACTCTCGAGCCATATATCAGGATGCTCATGTGAGCCATGTATCAGGATACTTATCCGGGCTAAATAGGAAACTCATAAGAGTTTTAATTAGGAAGCTCATTGAACTTAATATATAACTCTTAAGAGTTATTAATAGAGAGCTCCGGATAGCATAACAGGTTATTTTATATTTAATTATATGTAGTATGTTCAAGTTGATACTCAAGTGAATATGAAATAGGCAAATTTAGGGTTGAAATGGTATGAAAATTTGGGTTAGCTTAAATGGTGGTATAATGGATTGTTTGAACAATATATGTAAAATACCTATGAGAATACATTGAATAGGTCATTAAGATGATTATTTAACATGTTTAGACATAATTGAATGTGTTTTGGATTGGTTGAATAAATGGTTTTTGAATTGCTTGGTGTTCAAGATTTGCAAGGTTGGTAACTTGATGTGTAAGGCTCAATTTTGAGTCCACAAGGCCTAGCACACGGGCATGTGACTTGGTCGTGTGAGTAAGTCAAGCACGGGCATGTCATAGGGTCACACAAGCGTGTCCATTGACCACATGGGCGTGTGAGCCCTGCACTTAGGAAGAATTTTGAAATTTCACAAAAAATTTTCTGAACTACCGATTAAGTCCCGATTTATTTTTAACACGTGATTTGGGCTTCGAGGGCTCAATAAAGGGACATTATGATTAAATTACAATGTATATATTATATTATTATATGATTGTTTGTATTTGTTCTAAAATGTCCGGTAATGTTCCGTAACCCTATTCTGGCGACGGATAAGGGTTAAGGGGTGTTACAATCTACTAGTCCGTCACCTTTTCTTTTCCTCGATCTAACACTTTATTTGGTATTTTCGGATCTAAATAAATGAATTTAACATCAATTTAATCCATTTCATACTCAATTGCACTCAATTCACTTCCTAGGCAAAATTATGATTTTGCCCCTTTACTTTTCATAAATGACAATTTTGTCCCTAGGCTCGGAAAATAAAATTCATGCAATTTAATCCTTATTCCGAGCCTAACCAATTTTTACATGTCTTAATAATAGCCCATGAATTTCACAAAAATCAGAATTTTTCCATGGGTTTTACAATTTTTTTATTTAGTCCCTAAATCATAATTTCATCAAAATTCTCTTTGTAAAAGTTGTTTGCCTATCAACAACCTTTCATTTTCTACCATAAATTTCAAAATTTTAACAATTACATACATGGTAAAATTTCTATACTTTAATATCTTTGCAAATTAGTCCCCAAAATAGATAGATTAAACTATTTTGATCTCGAAAATATAAAAATGACTAAAAACGGGACAATAAAACTTAACTAATCAATCCAAGAAAGTTTGCTTGAACATTTTTCTCTTTCTTAGGGTTTCCATGTTTTAATTTGGGGAAGATGATGAAAATAAGATGATATTTTCTATTTAATTTAATTATCATCTTTTAATTTTTCCACTTTCCAATTTAGTCCTTTTCTTTTTCTAATTTTCCTTAACCAAAAATATCTACTAACTTTTCTTAATGGTCTAATTACCATATAAGGACCTCAAGTTTTGAATTCCATAGCTATTTGATACTTATAGCTACTAGAACTCACATTTTGCATTTTATGCAATTTGGTCCTTTCCACAGTTAATCATGAAATCGATAAATTTTCTTAATGAACTTTTCATATGTCATTTCTATCATAATGCAATCCATGCAACAATATTAAAATAAATTTTCTTTTTGTCTCGAATTTGTGGTCTTGAAACCACTTGTTCCGATTTCACTGAATATGGGCTGTTACAACTCTCCTCCCTTAAAAATTTTCGTCCTCGAAAATCTTACCAGTAAAAAGGTTCAGGTATTGCTTTCTCATTGTATCCTTGATTCCCAAGTAGCTTCTTCAATCCCATGTTGTTACCAAAGAACTTTTACTAAAGCTACCTTTTTATTTCTTAATTCTTTTGTTTCTTATGCCAAGATTTTAATCGGTTCTTCACTGTAAGTCATGTCAGGCTAAATTTCTACTTCTGTCAGAGATATAACATGTGAAGGATCTGACCAATACCGTCGTAACATGGACACGTGAAAAAAATTATGAATTCTGTCAAGCTCTGGTGGTAATGCCAGTTGATAAGCAACAAGTCTGATTCTTTCTGTAATCTTATAAGGTCTAATGAATCGTGGACTCAATTTTCTTTTATGGCGAAATCAGAGAACTTTCTTCCAATGTGATACTTTTAAGAATACCTTGTCACTGACTTGAAATTCTATTTCTTTTTGTTTAAGATTGGCATAAGACTTTTGATGATCAGAGGCTGTTTTTAACTATCCTGAATCACCTTTACCTTTTCTTCCGTTTCACGAACTAAGTCAACTCCGTGTATCTTTTTCACACTATGCTCTGTCCAATACAATAGAGTTCTACATTTTTGACTATACAGAGCCTCATACGGTGCCATTTTAATGCTCAACTGATAACTATTATTATATGCAAATTCAACCAAAGGTAGGTATTTTTCCCAGTTACCTTCAAATTCCAAAACAGAACACCGGAGCATATCCTCTAAAATCTGTATTACACGTTCAAATTAACCATTAGTCTGAGGATGAAATGCAGTACTGAAACGTAACTGTGTACCCAGAGCTTCTTGCAATTTGCTCCAGATTCGAGATGTAAATGGGGGATCTCTATTTGAAATAATGGAAACTGACAATTTCGGAAACATATAATTTAGCCAATCTGTCCAGGGAGAAATTCATACATACGGGAATAAAATGTACAGAATTTGTTAAACGGTCAACTATTACCCAAATAACATCTTTCTTTTTCGGGGATAAGGGTAATCCTGATACAAAATCCATAGTAACTCTTTCCCATGTCCACTCCAGTATAGTAACTGGTTGTAATAATCCCGAAGGCACCTGATGTTCAGCTTTTAATTGCTGACATATCAAACATTTAGATACAAATTCAGAAATATCTTGTTTCATTCCCAGCCACCACTATATCTTTTTCAAATCATTGTACATTATATTACTTCCCGGATGAACAGACATAGTACCATTATGAGCTTCGTGCAAAATATTCTATATCAACTCTAAGTTCTTTGGTACGCATATCCGGTCTTTGAATAATAGACAATCATCGAACCAATCTGAAATTCAAAATTGAAAGTTGACTCACATTGTACCCGTTTAGCTTGTAATTCATTGTCATTTTTTTGAGCTTCGTAAATTATTACAGAAATGTCGGTTTAGCCTTTAATTCAGCTACAATTGAACCATCATCAGACAAAGATAACTGGGTATTCATTGCTCGCAAAACAAACAGAGATTTCCTACTCAGAACATCAATAACCACATTAGCCTTTCTCGGATGATAATCAGTAACCAGATCATAATCTTTTAATAACTCAAGCCACTTGCACTGTCTCAGATTCAAGTCTTTTTGCTACATCAAATATTTCAAGCTATTGTGATCAGTAAATATGTGACATATTTCACCAAATAGATAGTGTCACCAAACTTTGAATGCAAACACAATGGCTGCTAATTTAAGATCATGTATGGGGTAGTTCTTTTCATGTGATTTTAACTGTCTAGAAGCATAAGCTATTACTTTACCTTCTTACAACAATACACAGCCTTAACCATTCAAGGATGCATCACTATAAATTATAAATTCTTTACTTGATTCAGGTCGAACTAGTACGGGTGCTTTAGTTAACAAAGCTTTCAATGTGTCAAAAACTCTACTGATATTTTATCAGACCACTCAAATTTTACATCGTTTTGCAATAAACGAGTCATCAAAGAAGCTATCATTGATAACCCTTTTACAAACCTCCGATAATAACTGGCTAATCCCAAAAAACTTATAACTTCTGACACATTCTTCGGTGGTTTTTAATTAATAATAGCTGAGATTTTACTCAGGTCTACCCTAATACCTTCTGCAAACATTATATGCCCAAGGAAAATGACTTCCCAAAGTCAAAGTTTATACTTACTGAATTTGGCATACAGTTGTTTCTCACACAAAGTTTGTAGCACAATTCTCAAATGATCAGCATGCTCATTTTCATCTCGGGAATATACCAAAATATCATCAATAAACACCACTACAAATCTGTCTAAATACAGTCTAAAAATCTTATTCATCAAATCCATAAATACCGCAGGTGCATTCGTCAAACTGAACGACATCACAAGGAACTCATAGTGTCCATATCTGGTTCTGAAAGCTGTCTTCGATACATTTAGGTCTTTCACTCGCAACTGATAGTATCTAGAACGGATATCTATTTTAGAGAACATAGTGGCACATTTTAGCTGATCAAACAGGTCATCTATTCGTGGCAATGGATACTTGTTCTTGATTGTAACCTTGTTGAGCTGCCTGTAATCAATACACAGCCTCAACGATCCATCTTTCTTCTTTACAAATAGAACCGATGCACCCCAAGGTGAATGACTAGGTCGAGCGAAGCCCCTATCTGTTAATTCTTGCAGCTGTATTTTCAACTCATTTAACTCCGTTGGGTCTATTTGATAAGGTGATATATATATAGGATTTGTTCCTAGAATAAGATCTATAGAAAATTCCAACTCTCTGATTGGCAAGAATCCGGGTAATTCTTCCGAAAACACATTAGGAAACTCACAAACAACTGGCACTAACTTAATCTTTGATTCAGATACTTTAGTGTCCAACAAAGAGGCAAGATAAGCATCATACCCTTTTCTAACATATTTCTGTGTTGATATATCTGAGATTACATTAGATAACCTATCCAGTTTATCAGATTCAACATGAAGTAATTCACCATTCTGACATTTCAACACAATGTATTTTTGTTTACAATGAACCACCACATCATGTTGAGTTAACCAGTCCATTCCTAAAAGTACATCAAATTCATCCAAAGGCAGCATCATCAAATCAGCCGAGAAACAATAACCCTTTACCATCAACAGACAATTTTTACAAACTTTATCCACCATAACACATTGGCCCAGGGGGTTTGAAACTTTAACCACAAATTCAATGAACTCAACAGGTAAACTTATAACAGACACTAAATTTGTGCATATGTATGAATATGTTGAACCAGGATCAATCAAAGCGGTAATATCAGTATCAAGAAGAGAAAATGTACCAGTAATGACGTTTGGTGCTGAGGCATCCTCTCTTGCACGTATAGCAGATGTCCTTGTCAGTGCTCGTGCTTCATATTTAACTATTGAATCTTTCGTAGCACTTTGGCTACCACTATCATTGTTAGGGTGTCGAGGTGGTCTAGCTCTCGAGGCAGGGTTACTTGGCTTCGAAGTCTGATCAGTATCTTTTTCAATCCTTTCTGGACAATCTTTAATATAGTGGTTAAGAGAACCACATCTATAGCATGCTCTACTTCTCATACGACATTCTCCAAAATGAAATTTATTACAATGTTTCCATCTCAGTTTAGGGTTACCAACACTTCCAACACTTGTTACAGATGGAGACGAAGATCTCGGGTTAGAGCGTTGAGAGCTTCGTCCTTTTTAGAATGTCCCATAGATGCGGTAAAATGATCATGGTATTTCTTTGATTTCTTTGAAGCAGATGATTGTGATTTGCCCATAAATCCTTTTCTAAAAATCTGGGCTTCTCTCTCCGCTTGTCTCTTCTCTTTACTTAATTCCTCAGCTTTGTGTGCCCGATCAACCAATACTACAAATTCCCTTAATTCAAGAATTCCAATCAATAGCTTGATATCTTCATTTAATACTTCCTCAAAATGTTTACACATAGTAGTCTCAGTCGGAACACATTCCTTGACATACTTGCTATATCTAATAAATTCTCGTTCATACTCAGATACTGTCATATTTCCCTATTTGACGCTCTAAAAATTCCTTCTTTTTTTGATCCAGAAATCTCTGACTAATATACTTCTTTCTAGATTCCAGCTGGAAAAACTCCCATGTAACATTTTCTTTTGGCACAACAGAAACTAGAGTATTCCACCACTGATAAGCTGAATCTTTCAATAGTGATACATCACATTTTAAGCACTCAACTGGTGTACATGATAATTCATCTAAAACCTTGATAGTATTTTCCAACCAAAATTCAGCTTTTTTCGGATCATCTTTGTAACAACCTGATTTAGGGCCTAGTTAGAATAGTGGTTGTGAGACCACAAATCCAAAGTAGAAATAGGTGTCTTATGATTTTATGAGGCTTATGATGTGTTGGCATGATTGTGTGAAAATTTCATGAGGAAATTTTATTTATTGGTGACTAAATTGTCCATTAGGACTAAATTGCAAAGATTAGAAAATATGAGATTCTAGAAGATTTAAGTATAAAATAGAATTATAAAAATTACTAGAGGTCCTTATTTAGCAATTAGACCATTAAATGTCAAGATGGACAAAAATAGACATGGGAAGGAAAAATCTTAAGAAAGAGGCCTTAAGGGTATTTTTGTCATTTGGTAAATAAAAGATTAAAAAAGGGAAAACAAAGTCAAAATTGTGTTCATCTTCTTCTCCCATGGCCGAAAATCAAAAAGGAAGACACAGCTAGGGTTTGTTCATCTTTCAAGCTTGATTGTAAGTACCTCCTAGCCCGTTTTTAATGTTCTTCGTATTTTTGAGATCCTCATAGCTCGATTTAGCTATTTCTAGCTATATTTTGAGCTAGGGTTTATGTTAAAAAATTTACCCATGTATGACATGCATGTATTTTGGTATTTTATGGAAGAATATGAAAGTTTGATGTATGATAAACATCTTTTTCTAAGTGCATGAAAAATACATAAAAGGACCAAATTGTAAAAGTTATAAAAATGGTCATACATGAGTGAAATAGTGGAAATTTGGGGCTGTTGTAGTTAAGAAAATAATTTGGCTAGGCTTAAAATACAAGAAAGTTAAATAAAAATCATTTTACGAGCCTAGGGAAAAAGTGTAATTATGTAAAAGTTTAGGGGCAAAATCATAATTTTGCCAAAGTATGATTCATGAGTCAATTTAGTCAATGTGAGTATTAAAAAAGTGAAATTGTTATTATAGATTAAGAAACACGAAGCCTGGACCGAAACCGAGGCAAGAACAAAATTGTGGACTAAATCGAACATCTACACCTATTTTGAGTACCGAGGTAAGTTTGTGTGAATTGAAAGTTTCACAGTGTTTTTATATTTTAAATTACTTGATATTATGATAAAGAATATCATTCCCATGAAAATCGACTAATGAACCCTAGATGAGAAAATGATGACAATATGTTTAGTTAAAGTCCCGGTTGAAGATTCGGAATAACGAGGATACTTATGTCACCACATGAGATAAGGAAGGTCCCTATAAGACCATGTCTGGAATGTGGCATCGGCACCGAATATAGGTCCCGTATAAGACCATGTTTGGGACATGGCTTTGGCACCAAAGGAAGATCTCGTGTAAGACCATGTCTGGGACATGGCATCGACATTGAGCTAAGAGATTCCGTGTAAGACCATATCTGGGATATGGCATTAGCATCAAGAGGTGATCCCATGCAAGACCATATCTGGGATATGCCATTGGCATCGTGGTACATGTATGATGAGATTGAGTATCCTCCGATATTCTGAGTAGTTCAACGGGCAAAAGATGCTAAGTTATACAAGGATGACAAAGAGTTCCATTTAAGTTAAGGATGATAATAATTTAAGTTTATGTCAAGATAGCATAAGTGCTAAATTATGTGCTGAAGTGATACAGGTACCATGAGTAAATTATGAGTTATGAAAAACGTAATGTGATATGTGATGGGTAAGAAAAAGTATGAGTAAGTATGTCAAAGTACTTGATGTTCTATGAGATGAATGGATTTTACTATGAGTACTTATATTGCTATTTTAATTCATGCAAACTTACTAAGCTATATACTTACCCCTCTTTTTTTCCTTTTCCTTGTAGTATCGCCAAGCTAGCTAGGGAATCGTAGAACGTCGGAGCTCGAATCACACTATCAATCATTCTTTTGGTATAGTAAAGTTGATTTATTTTGAGTATGGCATGTATAGGAACTTGGTCATATTGTGTTATGTCATATTTGAAAGCCAAAGTGTTGGCTATTAATGTTATACACTCATTTTGTAAATGGCCATTGGGGTTTGGCCAATATTTGTCAAGTTTCTTATTTTTAATGATGATAAGTTTTATGAAGTGAAAGTTCATGCAATTGATGTTGTAAAATGTGAAGTGTATGGATCATGATTAGTGATTCTTCACAGTGTATTATTGCCATGTTATGTGTTGCTCGTGTTGGTAGATAGGTGTTTATGTCTCGGGGTGGCAATTGGCTTGGAAAATATCCTTCTAATTGTTCACACTGGTAGACACACGGGCGTGTGTCTAGGCCGTGTGTAACACACGGTCAGCCCCATGGGTGTGTTGATAGGCAATGTGTCCCCTGTATTAAATTGAGAGAATTCAATTCGTCACACGGGCGTGTGCCTAGGTCGTGTGCTCTTAAGAGTTTACTGACGTCATAAACAAAATACCCAAGTTTTTCACACACCGGTGAGGATGCGGGCATGTCTAGGCCATATGATAGACACGAGCTACTGACACAGGCATGTGTTCGACCGTATGATAACCCTCGTAGGTTCGACCGTCTGATGTATAAAACTTTTTAATCAAATTAAATCGCGGCGTTAGAAATGAGTTCTAGGGGATGTAGACTTAGAGATTGTGCCTAGGAAGTATGATGGTTCTATTAAGATCAGAGTGCGCAGCATAAGCGTAGTGCGGTGAGTTAAGATGTACAATTATTCGTTAGTAAGTAATTTCGAGGATGAAATTATTTTTAAGGGGGGTAGAACTGTAACATCCTGGAAATGGGCCTATGCATTTTTGATTTAATTATACGAAATGGCATGTCTTATGTGTTATGAATGTACGGTGAACATTTTTGGAAACTTGGAGATGTAAGGAAATGACTTGGAAATGTAAGGAAATGTCTTGCCTTGGAAATGTAAGGAAATGACTTGGAAATGTAAGGAAATGTCTTGTCTTGGAAATGTAAGGAAATGACTTGGAAATGTAAGGAAATGTCTTGGAAATGTAAGGAAATGTCTTGTCTTGGAAATGTAAGGAAATGACTTGGAAATGTAAGGAAATGTCTTGGAAATGTAAGGAAATGTCCTGGAAATGTAAGGAAATGCTTTAGAAATGATAAGTTTAAAGTTTAAAAGGGGGACATGAAGCAATGTGGTCTTAAGAAGAATTGTATGCAAAACATGACACACAAATGAGCTTGGAAAAGTGGCCTGGAGATGCCACTTAAGGCCTCTGGAAATGGCGCCACATGCAAGGGGATTGGGCCTGAGTTCGAGTCGCAGGGAAAGCAAATAAAATAAATTTTATTTTGCTTCCAGAAGAAGTGAGGTGGACAGTACAAGGTGTTTAAAAAGAAGAGTTTTATTCTCTTTAAATTTCAATTAATAAGGATAAATAATGGATTTATTTTAGATTATTTTCAAGAGATAAATGAGGAATTATTCTTTAATTAGGAAAATAAGGGAGAAGTGATGGCCAAGTAAGGGACTTTGAGTTTAATAATTTTAGCTAAGTAAGGATAGTTGCTGAATTATCTTTTATTTTAGGAGATAATTAAAGAGATAAAGCTATCAAAATAGAAGAGTGATGGCCAAGTAAGGATTCTAAGTTAGTAAATTCAAATTATAAGGAAAAGAGGGCCATTCATCATTCTTTCTCTCAACCCTTCTCTCTCTCCAAATTTCCTAGAGCACTTGTTCTTCTTCTTTTTGTTAAAAATTCAAGATATCACCATTAGCCAATTTCTTTTCTTTCCAATCCATCAAAAGCCGAATCTTTGAGGGGCTTCAAGCATAGGTGCTGTCGATTTCTTCAAGAAAGGGTAATAACAAGTTTTGATTTCTATTCTTTTCTTTTAGATTTGTCGAAATCTAGGACTAATCCCATCAATATTCTTATTTGCCGAAATTTGGAAGGATTCTTTCGGGATTTTTGCCATAGTTGACTATAAAGGAAAAGATCTTCGGGATTTGACTATCAAGGTAAGTCATATCTGACATTCGGCCAAGGGCCATTGATTGTGATTAAAGGTTAGAAGTTGATCTAACATGTGGGTTTAGGGATTTAGACAGAAGCTATAACGAAAGGATAATTTCAGGATTTAAGATCCTTAAGGTAAGTGACTATGAATATTCGGCCAAGGCCTACTTTAGTAGTTAGATCTATTTTTATGTGTTTTAAGCCGAAAACTAACCGATTCAAGGGATCTAGTGATTAGCCAATTTCAAAGGGAAGAATACAAGTTTCCGGATTTGATTAATTATCAAATCAAAGAACAAGGTAAGTTTTAGTATACTAATCCTACTAGGATTTGGATTTATGGCCGAATGGCTTTTTATTAAATTAGTAAGTGATTAATCAAATGTAGGGATTAAGGATCTAAGCGATAGATCAGATTTCAAGATCTAAAGGAATTTGCTAAGCGAATCAGGTGTGTACCCCACACTATTTCATAATATGTTTTATGGCTATGTCTAATTAAAATATGTGATATTAAGAATAATAAAGTGGCTAAGGTACCATGTTATGGTACTAAGTACTCAGGTACGTTTCCTACTCCTACTAGGAATATTAAATATGTTATTTGTAACATGAGAATAAGAATGTGAACTTTGGCATATTAATGCATATTACAAAATGGGGCATATGGGTTATTGAAAGGGGAAGTGAATGTGGTGACCTAAGACAACGAACACGGTGACCTAAGACCGTGATATCTGAATGTGGTGACCTAAGACCACAAACACGGTGACCTAAGACCGTGGTATCTGAATGTGGTGACCTAAGACCACAGTAATCTGAATGCGGTGACCTAAGACCGCGATATCTGAATGTGGTGACCTAAGACCACGAACACGGTGACCTAAGACCGTGGTATCTGAATGTGGTGACCTAAGACCACAGTAATCCGAATGCGGTGACCTAAGACCGTGACATCTGAATGTGGTGACCTAAGGCCACAAATGCGGTGACCTAAGACCGCGATATGGAGTGTAGCCGAAGGAGGGTCGACTTAGTAGTCCCCACGGTGTACAGGTTGGTACGGGGGAGTGTAGCGGATGGCTTATTAGGTTTGGGTTTGGGAATGCATCATAATATGTATGCTATGATATGAATGTGTAATATTTGTTATGCCTGATTCTATTATGATTTAGTGTTGTGTACACATTGAGTCTGGTTGACTCACCCGTTGGGGAATATTTTTCAGGTGATGATCGGTGATGGACCTGGTCGTGTGAAGCTTAGGGGTGGCCATGCGAAAATTCAGATTTTATTTTATTCCTGGACTTTCTTTTATTTCTAAGTACCTTGAATTTTATTTTGGGTTTTAATTTGATGTAATAAGGCCATAGTGCACTATTTTATTATCTGTTTTATTTATTATGTTACTGAAACTTTATTTATTAAAGATTAAGTTAATTTCATTTAAAATAAACTCCAAATGTTTTGCCACCTGAAATAAATGGGTTTCCAATATAAAACAAGCTTGTTTTCAACTCGAGCCCAACCCACAAACAAACTTTCTTCAAAACACACAGGTTTTCCAAAGTAACCAAAGAATTTTGAATCGGTTTACTTCGAGGAACATACCAGATCCGGTCAAGGCTCGTGGGCCGGGTCTGGGGTGTTTCAATTTGGTATCAGAGCTCGTTTCAAACTATCGGCCTTGGGTTTAAGGCCCAAAACATTTTCAAATCGAGCCCAAGTAAGTTTTAATGAAAATATTTTATGAAATAAGCAGGTTTTCTGGCATGGCACCCAAGTCTCCGACCCGCAGTCCACCAGGTAAGTACTTCTATCCATTTGTGTGATTTATAGTATGATGTGTAGAAGGGTAGAAATGGAATGGAACGTAGAAATAGTATGATAGGTACTTGAACCCTAGGATTAGTTTTCCCCAACAAATACATAAGACTTAAGTGCCTAATTAAACAAACCTGTGGTTAAGTCACCGAGTTAGGGTGTGGTAACCCCTGTGCGCATGTCTAGGATTGGATCCGAAAGAGCCTGGTACTTAAGCAGTCCTAGTGACTCACCTCCTCTTCCCAGGAATCCTACCTGGTGCGTAGCTTCGGTTCACCCTAACCGGGAGGACTTGGTCATAGGCTAAACACAATAACTAAAACCCGAAAGGGAACTAGCCGTGTTTTTATAAAAACCCTAGTTTTAAAACTCTTAAAATTACCTTTTTAATTTGTGAAAACTATTTTTACAAAATTTTCTGAAAAATTTCCGATTTATACCCCTAATTGTGAAATTATAAAAAATGCCCTTGGTTTATAAAATGTCCAAACTACCCATAGTTTAATCAAAATTTCCTTACTTTATAAATGTTCAAAAACCCTAATTTGCAAAATATCAAAATACCTTGATTTTGGAAAATTACGAAATTGCCCCTAACTTGCAAATTACCAAAATGACCCTAATTCCCAAAATTTTTGCAACATCACCATTTTGGAAAACAAATTCTCAAAAATAACCCTAAAGTTTTGTAAAATCTGCAATGCCCTGATTTATTGAGCTTTACAAATTTACCCTGGTTTATTACCAAAATACCCTCGAGTTTCAAAATTACCAAATGCCCTGATTTGAATTTCCAAAAATACCCCTTGAACACAAAAAATTACCAAAATACCCTTACTGAAAAAATTACCAAGGAACCTTATTTTGAAAATTTATGAAAATACCAGAGGACAAATTACGAAAATACCCCAGGATAGGAATAAGGCAAAGAGTGTTCGAATAGTGAATGTGGGTGGTAGATACCATCAATAAATATGTCTATGTTGATGAATGAATGTGCCTCTATTGAGGAATGAAGGTGTCTCTGTTGATGAATGTGAATGTGATTCTCTCGAATTAGAGTAGTGAACTTGAACTGAAACTTTATGTGATCGAAAGAACTACTTCTAAATATCTTTATTTCATAAAATTGTTCATGGTTAATAAGTGGAACAAAATTCTAATGCATAAAACTTTTTAATCGAGTTAAATCGCGTTAGAGAAATGAGTTCTAGGGGACGTGAACTTAGAGATTGTGCCTAGGAAGTATGATGGTTCTATTAAGATTAGAGTGCGCAGCATAAGCGTAGTGCGGTGAGTTAAGATGTAAGATTATTCGTTAGTAAGTAATTTCGAGGACGAAATTATTTTTAGGGGGGTAGAACTGTAACATCCTGGAAATGGGCCTATGCATTTTTGATTTAATTATACGAAATGGCATGTCTTATGTGTTATGAATGTATGGTGAACATTTTTGCAAACTTGAAAATGTAAGGAAATGAGTTGGAAATGTAAGGAAATGTCTTGTCTTGGAAGTGTAAGGAAATGATTTGGAAATGTAAGGAAATGTCTTGTCTTGGAAATGTAAGGAAATGACTTGGAAATGTAAGGAAATGTCTTGGAAATGTAAGGAAATGTCTTGTCTTGGAAATGTAAGGAAATGACTTGGAAATGTAAGGAAATGTCTTGGAAATGTAAGAAAATGCCTTGAAAATGTAAGGAAATGCTTTAGAAATGATAAGTTTAAAGTTTAAAAGAGGGACATGAAGCAAGGTGGTTTTAAGAGGAATTGTATGCAAAACATGACACACAAATGAGCTTGGAAAAGTGGCCTGGAGATGCCACTTAGGGCCTCTGGAAATGGCGCCACATGCAAGGGGATTGGGCCTGAGTTCGAGTCGCAGGGAAAGCAAATAAAATAAATTTTATTTTGCTTCGGAAAAGTGAAGAGGTGGACAAAGACAAGGTGTTTAAAAAGAAGAGTTTTATTCTCTTTAAATTTAGACTAATAAGGATAAATAATGGATTTATTTTAGATTATTTTCAAGAGATAAATGAGGAATTATTCTTTAATTAGGAAAATAAGGGAGAAGTGATGGCCAAGTAAGGGACTTTGAGTTTAATAATTTCAATAAGTAAGGATAGTTGCTTTGATTATCTTTTATTCTAGGAGATAATTAAAGAGATAAAGCTATCAAAATAGAAGAGTGATAGCCAAGTAAGGGATTCTAAGTTAGTAAATTCGGCTATATAAGGAAAAGAGGGCCATTCATCATTCTTTCTCTCAACCCTTCTCTCTGCCGAATTTCCTAGAGCATTTGTTCTTCTTCTTTTTGTTAGCCAAAGCCGAAAAATTCAAGATATCACCATTAGCCAATTTCTTTTCTTTCCAATCCATCAAAAGCCGAATCTTTGAGGGGCTTCAAGCATAGGTGCTGTCGATTTCTTCAAGAAAGGGTAAGAACAAGTTTTGATTTCTATTCTTTTCTTTTAGATTTGTCGAAATCTAGGACTAATCCCATCAATATTCTTATTTGCCGAAATTTGAAAGGATTCTTTCGGGATTTTTGCCATAGTCGACTATAAAGGAAAAGATCTTCGGGATTTGACCATCAAGGTAAGTCATATCTGACATTCGGCCAAGGGCCATTGATTGTGATTAAAGGTTAGAAGTTGATCTAACATGTGGGTTTAGGGATTTCGACAGAAGCTATAACCAAGGGATAATTTCGGGATATAAGATCCTTAAGGTAAGTGACTATGAATATTCGGCCAAGGCCTACTTTAGTAGTTAGATATATTTTTATGTGTTTTAAGCCAAAAACTAACCGATTCAAGAGATCAAGTGATTAGCCGATTTCAAAGGGGAAGAATACAAGTTTCTGGGATTTGATTAATTATCAAATCGGCAACAAGGTAAGTTTTAGTATACTAATCCTACTAGGATTTGGATTTATGGCCGAATGGCTTTTTATTAAATTAGTAAGTGATTAATCAAATGTAGGGATTAAGGATCTAAGCGATAGATCAGATTTCAAGATCTCAAGGAATTTGCTATGCGAATCAGGTGTGTACCCCACACTATTTTATAATATGTTTTATGGCTATGTTTAATTAAAATATGTGATATTAAGAATAAGAAAGTGGCTAAGGTACCATGTTATGGTACTAAGTACTCAGGTACGTTTCCTACTCCTACTAGGAATATGAAATATGTTATTTGTAACATGAGAATAAGAATGTGAACTTTGGCATATTAATGCATATTACAAAATGGGGCATATGGGTTATTGAAAGGGGAAGTGAATGTGGTGACCTAAGACCACGAACACGGTGACCTAAGATCGTGATATCTGAATGTGGTGACCTAAGACCACGAACACGGTGACCTAAGACCGTGGTATCCGAATGTGTTGACCTAAGACCACGATGTCTGAATGCGGTGACCTAAGACCGCGATATCTGAATGTGGTGACCTAAGACCACGAACACGGTGACCTAACACCGTGGTATCTGAATGTGGTGACCTAAGACCAGAGTAATCTGAATGCGGTGACCTAAGACCGCGATATCTGAATATGGTGACCTAAGACCACAAATGCGGTGACCTAAGACCGCGATATGGAGTGTAGCGGAAGGAGGGTCGACTTAGTAGTCCCCACGGTGTATGTGTTTGGTGCGGGGAGTGCAACGGATGGCTTATTAGGTTTGGGTTTGGGAATGCATCATAATATGTATGCTATGATATGAATGTGTAATATTTGTTATGCTGATTCTATTATGATTTAGTGTTGTGTACACATTGAGTCTGTTGACTCACTCACCCGTTGGGGAATATTTTTCAGTGATGATCGGTGATGGACCTGGTCGTGAAGCTTAGGGGTGGCCATGCAAAAATTCAGATTTTATTTTATTCCTGACTTTCTTTTATTTCTAAGTACCTTGAATTTTATTTTGGGTTTTAATTTGATGTAATAAGGCCATAGTGCACTATTTTATTATTGCTTTATTTATTATGTTACTGAAACTTTATTTATTAAAGATTAAGTTAATTTCATTTAAAATAAACTCCAAATGTTTTGCCACCAGAAATAAATGGGTTTCCAATATAAAACAAGCTTGTTTTCAACTCGAGCACAACCCACAACCAAAATTTCTTCAAAACACACAGTTTTTTCAAAGTAACAAAAGAATTTTGAATCGGTTTACTTCGAGGAACATACCAGATCCGGTCAAGGCTTGTGGGCCAGGTCTGGGGTGTTTCAGGCGTGTTCCATTTCACACAGGCGTGTGGCCCTATTTAGGCAAAAATTTTCTAAAAGCGCAAAAAATTTCAGTTTAATTTTGAAACCTTCCGTATGTATGTTTAGGGCCTCGTAGGCCCATTATAAGGATGTTATGTATGTGAATGAGAAGTTTTAAGTTGAAATGAAATTTTATAGCCCAATGTTGTATGTTTAAGCAAGTTATGTTCGGTAATGCCTCGTATCCGGTTCTGGCGTCGAACACGGGTAAAGGGTGTTACAATCTTCGATAGTAGCTTTAAATTCTTCTGCCCCATATTTATGGATTTTATCTACCGGAGGCTTACCAGTTCTAATAGGTTCAACACCCTGTGTCATCTCTGGAACCGGTTGAGGAGCAGGAGGGGGAGGTTGTTGTATAGCAGGATTTGTTCTTAAAAATTCTGTGAACCACTCATTCATCATTTGAAAGAAGGCTTCTTTAGCCTCATCACCTCGACCCTTAAATACGGGCCTTCTACTACTACTAGATGCAGCTCTTTGAACTGAAGCTTGAGCAGTTCTTTCAGCTTTCTCAGATTTAGCTCTAGCTTGGTTGGATGACATTACTATATGAAAAACATGTTTAAAATGGTCAGGAAATATCACACTATCACAAATTATATAATGGCATGTATAGCTAAACTCGTACTTGCTACTTTAGTCCGAGAATCGACTAACCGTAGCTCTAATACCAATAAATGTAACACCCTTAACCCGTATCTGTCGCCAAAACAGGGTTACAGAGCATTATAGGAGTTTACAGATCAATTACAGTTAATTTATGTCGTTTACTATTCATTTTCAAAAATCAATCACAATCAATTACAATGTCTCTTATATGGGTCCTTGAGGCCCAAAATATATATTAGAATCGAGTTGGTACTAAACCGGGATCACAGATAAATTTTCGCGAAATCTCAGAATTTTGTCCCTAGGCTCGAAAAATAAAATTCATGCAATTTAATCCTTATTCCAAGCCTAACCAATTTTTACATGTCTTAATAACAACCCATGAATTTCACAAAAATCAGAATTTTTCCATAGGTTTTACAATTTTTTAAATGTAGTCCCTAAATCATAATTTCATCAAAATTCTCTTTGTAAAAGTTGTTTATCTATCAACAACCTTTCATTTTCTACCATAAATTTCAAAATTTCAGCATTTACATACATGGAAAATTTTCTATACTTTAATATCTTTGCAAATTAGTCCCCAAAATAGATAGATTAAACTATTCCGATCTCAAAAATATAAAAATTACTAAAAACGAGACAAAAAACTTACCTAATCAAGCCAAGAAAGTTTGCTTGAACATTTTTCTCTTTCCTAGGGTTACCATGTTTTAATTTGGGGAAAATGATTAAAATTAGATGATATTTTCTATTTAATTTAGTTATCATCTTTTAAATTTTCCACTTTCTAATTTAGTCCTTTTCTTTTTCTAATTTTCCATGGATGATTCACCAAAAATATCTACTAACTTTTTTTAATGGTCTAATTTGATACTTATAGCTACTAGAACTCAACTTTTACATTTTATGCAATCTGGTCCTTTCCAAAGTTAATAATGAAATCGGTAAAATTTTCTTAATGAAAATTTTCATATGTCATTTCTATCATAATGCAATTCATGTAATAATATTAAAATAAATTTTCTTTTTGACTCGGATTTGTGCTCCCGAAACCACTGTTTTGATTTCACTAAAAATGGGCTGTTACAATTTAGAAAATGCAATCAACTTTTGGAAATAATTTAAAAAAGGTTTTCAAATTTGAAATAGGGATTGATTTATAAAAGGGGAAAAATTCTATGTGTTTATGAAGTAGTTAAGCCAAAACTTTAAAATCAACCTAATATCTTCCCTTACCTACAAGTTTCACGTTATTTTTCTTCCCATTCAATTATCTTGCCGTCTATTACTCTCCCAAGTCTCTCTCATTCAATTTTCTTTTACAAACTTGATTCCTTTTGAATTCTATCATCACCCAAGCCATAAACCTTCATAAAATATCAAGAAAAACACCCAAAATCACCATCGATTTCTCTATTGTTAAGCTTTTGGGTTTTTTAGGTATTTGATCAAAGGCTCGGGTTTTCATTATCTAAGGTAATGATTCAACTCCTAAATAGTTTTAAATTCTATTTAGTCTTTAAAAATAAGATTTTAGCCATTAATTCGTATGTTTTAAATAAAAGCCCAAAATTGGGTCATTAATGGTGGATTTTGAGTAAAAATATGGTTTCAAAGTGTCTTTCAATTAGTTTTGACATGATTAGAAGGTTTTTAAACTTATTTTGAAGTTTCATTAAAGAATTCTTGAGTTTTAATGAATTTTCATTAAAATTACCATGAATATGTCAAAAATTTTGATGCCATGAATTGAGTAGTTTTGCGTAGTTTAAATGTTGAGAATTAGTCGTAGGTGAATATTTAGATGAATGGAATTTGTTTTAGGCAAAAAGACTGAGTATAGACTGATATATTCGAATTTAAAGTTTATTATGTTAAAGGTTTCGGTTACATAAGAACTTAGTTTAGGCTTCTGTTTTTGGTTGTTTGAGTTAATTTCTTAACTAATTCTTGAATATGTTGTTGTGTGATTTATTGTGTTAAATCTTTGAATTCATTAAGACTATCTACGAGTTAAGGAAAGGGTAATTTGGGCTTTCGGTATTTCAGCGAAAGCATATTGGTGAGTGTTTGGAATAACTGCTTGTGGACATGATTCAATGCATTATTTGAGAATTTAGTTGTAGCCTAAACCCCTACCCTAAATTCTGAGTGTAAGCTTTCTCATGCTCATGAATAACTTATGTATTATGTGCTTGTGTTATAGTGAAAATGTGAATTGAGATGATATGCCATTACATGTGTTATGTTTTCATGATTATCGTTGTGGAAGTGTATACGTGGGCATATCATACATGCTAAGTGACAATGATTATAATGTGCTAACAAGGCATATATGTAGTGATAATGAGCTGAAAATTGGTAAGTGATATGTGTGTTTAATAACGAATATTTTGGACTTGTGATTCTTGAGACGTTGGATATAGTTGGTATGCCATAGGATTGTGCTCACTTATATGATTTGGGCATTGAGGCCCTAGGACATGTTTAGAGAGATAAAGGAATGTGAGCTAAGCTCCATTCAATGGGACATGTTTGGTATGTTGGAGAATGCTAGCTTATTGCTTCACTTTTGGGACATGTTTGACTCTATGAGTCTATGTGGTGTGTTGGAGATCCATGTATCTGATGAGTGGTGGTAGTGTCCACTTTTATGTTTCAAAACTCAAGTGCCAAATTATCTACAAATATGATTGTGTGTATTATGATGTATGTATGAATATGTATGTATTGACTCTGTTAATAAACTATTGATTATGCATGCAAAGTAAAATATGTCAACTAAGTTGAGGCTACTATAATTATGCTACTTAAATGTTCGCACTAATGCTTGATGAACTATTTGCATGGTAGTTGTTCTAGGCATTCACTAAGCTTGTTAAGCTCACCTACTCCCTTCTTAAACCATTGCAGATTAGTCGTGTGTCAGTGTGAGCGGTGTGGTTTCGAAGGGTAATCCAAGCAAGTCCATTCTATTTTTCCGTAGGTGTTATTGTTAATTGTTTACGTTTTGGGAATAAGGCAATGTGATAAAATTTTATTGGTAATTGTCATGATGTTTTTGGATGCTTCCATAGTCTATTCGTTCTTAGAATTATGAAATTTGTTTCATACTATGTTGATTATTACTTGGGCCTAAATTTGATGTTTAAAACCGTTGATATGGACAATTTGATGTTTATTCGGTATAGTAATGGATGCATGATGAATAGATTTGGTGTTGGAATGGTTAGTAGGCTTATATTTGTTGTATTTTTTAGGTTTGTAATAGAGGTAATGGTATTTGTGTGTTAAAAAATGATACCTTTGTGATTTTGAAATGTGCAGGAAGTCAGAATCGTAAATTAGTATCGATACCATATCACGAGTATCGATACTCAATGTAATTTTTACCGATATTTTTGAAAAGTGTCGATATTTTCTTGAGTTTTGATTTTAGCCGAGAAACAGAATGCTGATTTGGTACCGATTTTTCATACAGTATCGATACCGTGTAAGGAAAATATTGGTACCTATGTGCCAGCATTGATACCTACGTACTTGATTGGAAAATATTTCTAATTGTAAACTCAAAATTAAATAAGGTTTTTATGTATGTTTTTACCACCTTTTTACTTAATTTTTATGTTTATCTCGAGTAATTATTATTGAAATAAGTGAATTTTACTTCATTAGTAATTTTAGACATGAAAATAGAAAGTATGTGAAATTATTCTTAATTACATGATTTTCAGGCATATTTTATATTAATTCATGTTAATTTATTAATCTGTGTATTTTTCACTATATAAGTAAGCTATGGTGACATGATGTAAATAAATAAAAGGTGGCTATGCACAATTTATCCATGTGGACATGATGTAAGCTATGGAGACATGATGTAAATAAATTTATCCATGTAAATAATAGATTGACTACTTGACCCAGTAAAGAAAGGTGATAAAAAGATGGACATGTCTGCTAAGTTTTGGATTGAAGAATTGTCCAACAATGTAACACCCCTTACCCGTATTCTACCCCAGAATCGGGTACGAGGCATTACTAGATTTAACTTACTTGAACATATGACCTTGGGCTTTAAAATTTCATTTCCAACTTAAAACTTCTCATTCATACGCAAAATATCCTTATTATGGGCCTACGAGGCCTCAAACTTGCATACGGAGGGTTACAGAATTAAACCGGAAACTATAGGGGTTTTTACACAGCCGGACACACGCCCGTGTCCCTCACACGGCCTCGACACGCCCTACCAAAACCATGGCATTCTGTTTATGACGTCATCACTTCACTATGGTCACACAGCCAAGGCACACGCCCGTGTCCTTAGACCGTGTGTCGAATTAAATTCCAAATTTTAGGTGCAGACTTCACATGGCCTAGGCACACGCCCATGTTTATGGTCGTGCCTCCCACACGGTTGAGACACACGGCCGTGTCTCTGCCCGTTTGTTTACTACTGAGCATACTGACTTGTCAACCTAGCTTGCAAGGAGACACACGACTGGTTAACACGCCCATGAGGCTAACCGTGTGTCACACACGGCCTAGACACACCCCTGTGTGTCTACCCGTGTGGACATTAAAAAGGCTATATCATCTCATTACAACATAACTCATAACTCTAAGGCACTTCCAAGAACTCAAATCAAGCATCCACACAAGTATAAACTTCATGATTCATCATCAATAAATATATATAAATTTGTCGAGTATCGACCCCATTTTCAATGACCACTTACAAAGTGAATATGATGACATAAATAACCAACACTTTGGCTAACAAATACGACATAACAAAATACCCAAGTCCTATACATGCCATACTCAAAATATATCTAACTTTGTTATACAGAAGAGATGTCGATAGTGTGATTTCCGAACTCCGACGTCCCACGATCTTCGAGTTATCTTGGCAATACTGCAAGGAATAGGGAAATCAAAGGGGTAAGCATAAAGCTTAGTAAGTTTGCATGAAAATAAGTAGCAACAATAAGCTCATAATGACACCAATCCATGGCATTAGATAACCACACAAAGTCATAAGCACTTTGCCATAACTTACTCGTACTTGTTCTTATCTATAACATGCCATGCCACATATCGTAAACATTCCTCGTGAATTACTCAAAGGTACCTGTATTCACTCAATCACATAGCTTTAGTACTAAATCTCATTTCTATCTATAGGCTTATCTATTTATCCCGTTAAATCACTAGGGATATTCAAAAATGCATATTCATCGTCATTACATAAACACGAAGCCAATGCCACATCCTATATATGGTCTTATATGGGGTCACTTCTGAGTGCCGATGCCATATCCCGGATATGGTCTTATACGGAATCTCACTTCAAGTACCGATGCCATATCCTAGATATTGTCTTATATGATTCTCATATTCAATATTGAAGCCATATCCCAAATATGGTCTTATACAGGATCTCAATTCGGTGCCGAGGCCATGTCCCCAACACGGTCTTACACGAGACCTTATCATTATCCAACTCATGTCTCGATGCTAGTAAATTTCACATTTATTATAGTCCCATTGGGACTTCAACATCTCAACTTTTATCGTCTTTCTCATTCAACACCAATAATCAATTTCATAGAATATCATGCATCATTATAATATCAAACATTCTCAAATATGCTAGCATAAATGTTGAATCTATCACATACAAACTTACCTCGATTTCAAAATAAGCTAGATCATCGATCTAGTACGATGCTTTTTTCTTTCCCCGGTCGAGGTAAATTCTTGGTTCTTCTTGATTTATAATAGCAAATTAGTTCATTTAATTATCACATTAATAAATGCATTTCAACAATCATGCTTTGGCAAAATTACTATTTTGCCCTTAGACTTTTGCAAAATGACCATTTTATCCCTAGGCTCGGAAATCAATTCTAATCAAATTTCTCTCTTTAACGAACCTAGGTGCACATTTATTTCTCTTATGGCAACCATCAAAACTTAACATTTCACACATTTACTACATATTTTACAACATTTACAAAAAAGGTCCTTTTAGGTGTCTTCTTAGTAACACCTTTCACAAAAGTTGTTCATCTAACAATTAAGACCCATTTTCTTCCATAAAAATGCAACAAAAAACTCAAAGCTTTCATGGAAAAACTCTAAACTCTTCACCATTAACAAAATAGTCCCCTCTTTAGAAAGCTTAAGCTTTAGGGGTTCCAAAAGTACAACTTTTATCAAGAAATGATCACTAGAACACTTACTTGTAAAGAGAAGAGTGTGCTGAAATTTTTGAAGTTTTCCAACCCTTATTTGCTACTAATTTTCGGTGGAGGGATGAAGGAGAGAAGATGAAATCTTTTCTTTCTTTATTTTAATATAAAATCCCAACTTAGTCCACCTAACACACCTACTTGACCAAATTTTTACCTCTTTTGCCCCCTATGGCCGGCCAGCCTTTATTTAATGGGCTAATTGCCCTTTAAAGACCTCCAATTAATATTCTATGGCTATTAGGTACCTTTAGCTTGAAGTTTTGAACTTTCGCACTTTATGCGATTTAGTCTTTTTTTGCGATTTAGCATGAAATCGCTAAAATTAAAGCACCAAAATTTTCATGTACTTATAAAATCATACTCTAACTCATAAAATATCATTAAAATAATTTTCTCTAACCTCATATTAGTGGTTCCGAACCACTGTTTCGACTAGCCCTTAAATCGGGATGTTACAATTCTCCTCTTCTTAAGGATTTTCCTCCTCGAAAATCTTACCGGTAAAAAGGCTGGGATACTGGTTTCTTATAGCCTCCTCGAGCTCCCATGTAGCCTCTTCTATTCCATATTTCTGCCATAGTATCTTAACAAGGGCTATACTTTTGTCCCTCAACTTTTTGACCTCTCCCGCCAAGATTTTAATTGGCTCTTCGCCATAAGGCAAGTCCGGTTGAATTTCTACCTTTGTTGGTACTATCACATGTGAAGGGTCCAAACGATATCGACGTAATATGGGCACGTGGAAAACATCATGAATCTTTTCCAGGTCAGGTGGCAAGACCAAACAATAAGCTACCGGTCCTATCCTTTCGGTAACTTTATAAGGTCCGATAAAACGCGGACTCAACTTGCCTTTCCGGCCAAATCTGAGGACTTTTTTCCATGATGATACTTTCAGAAACACTTTATCACCAACTTGGAACTCAATCTCTTTCCTTTTTAAATTTGAATAGGATTTTTGTCTATCTGAGGCCGCTTTCAGCCATTCACGTATCACCTTTACTTTCTCTTCAGTTTCCCTAACCAAATCAACCCCGTGAATATGGTTCTCTCTAATTTCTATCCAATACAAGCACGTTCGACACTTACACCCGTGCAATGCCTCGTAAGGTGCCATCTTCAAACTTGACTAAAAATTGTTGTTGTACATGAATTCTACCAACGGTAAGTTTTTTTTCCCAATTACCTTGGAATTCCAAAACATAACATCGAAACCTATCTTCCAGTATCTGTATTACTCTCTCCGACTGCCCGTTGGTTTGCGGATGAAAAGCTGTACTGAAACACAATTATGTGCCTAAATCTTCTTGTAACTTTTTCCAAAATTGTGACGTGAATCTTGGATCTCTATCTGAAATAATCGATAACAGTACTCCCTGAAGTCTCACTATATCGACAACGGTACTCCGTGAAGTCTCACTATCTCTGACACATACAAATCTGCCAACTTATCTAGAGAATAATCGACCCATACTGGTATGAAATGGGTTGACTTCGTAAGTCTATCGACTACCACTCATACATCATCTTTCTTGTAACGCCCTGAATTTTGGGCCTAGAAGAATTGGGCCTTGGGCTTGGGAGCGCCTAAAATTCTTGAGAGCAAGGTAACGGCACAAATGCATGTTAATACTATTGGGTTAGCAATATTGGAGTGTTTAGGGTCTTGGAGAAGTCCTGGGTTCAAACCTGGGCTTTAGCAAAAAATTTTGTTTTTGGTGAATTAAAACCTGGATGTTAGCTTAAAGGGTTATATATTAAGTTGTGTTGTTTTAGGACACAAGTGAGCTTGTGTTATGGTGGCAAGTAGTGTGTTAGGCATGCATGGGGGAGGGGGTTTGAATCCCATGGTATGCAAGTGGGAGGTTTTATTTTTCATCTTTGTGGCGTGAGAGGTAGAGTTTGATTCAAACTCTGCAGAGGAGGTCGGAGACTTGGTCATCAAGTTTGAATTGGGGGGTGTGGAGTGAATCAAGGAGCAATTAGTGGAGATTTTTAGGGAATTTAAATGAGAAGGGAGTCTTGGCCGAATGGAAGAGCTTGAGTAGGGGGATTTCAGCCAAGGGGGTTTCATTTGTGCATTTTCGGCAGCTTTATGTGAGGATAGAAACCGAAAACCTCTATGCAATTTCGGGTTTTTCTCTTTTTCATTTCGGGATTTACTTCTTTCGTGGCATCTTGTGCAACATTTTTTACCATTCAGGTCTTTCTTCCTTCAACTTTCTTTTTCTCTCAACTGTCATTCATTTTTGTCAAACACAATACTAATTGCCAATTGCCGAATTCTTCACTGAAGCCTACCTTTCTTCTCCACATCATTCTCTCTGCCGAATCTGATTCATCTTCTTCTATTGGTTTTCTCCTTTGGCCGAATCTAACTCCTTGTCTCTCTTGATTCCCTCAACCGATTAGTCTCTTTCCCTTGTGACGCCAACCTCTGTCAAGTGGCCGATTGTTACTTTATTCTATCGTTTCTATTGACTAATTTTGGTAAGTATTCCTTGTCCCTATTCGATTCTTGGTCCCTTTTTGATGGCTCTTTGCTGACAAAGCCGAATGATTCGGTTTAAGGTTGCTAACTCTTGGACCTTTCTCTTGTGTTGGATTCTTTTGATTAATGCAACATTTCAGCAGGATAGGGGTATAGACATCTTCGGTTAGCATCATAAGTGGGTTGGACAACATTCTTGGGGGAAGGTAAGTATCAATTCCATGCTCGTTGGGATTGACCGTTAATATTAGATATTGATATTAATCGAAGGAAAAACGATGATAGATGTAGGTTTGGCATTCGTGGGTTGCTTGTACGAGCTGCGAAAAAGGTGTGTAATCGTACACCCAATGCTGTTTCTGGAAAAACGATGGATGAAGGTGTGTATTCACACCCCTGCGTAATGTGAATCGGCTAAAGTCGAAAAGCTGAAACTTTGGCATCTGAGTGCTCATGAGCGTACGAACGCTCGTAGAGACATCTTGAGCCACAATCGTTGGCGATAGACCGTAGAGGCCGCCACGAACGTGCTCGTGGGCTTAGGCCGAAATGGGCCTTGTTGGGCCATGTGGGCCCAATGGGCTAATGGGCCCCACCTGGGTAAAATTCACGATAGTGACAAATAATGGATTGGGCTACGAAGTTCACATAGCCGTGACTGAAACTGGGTTGAATGGGCCACACGAGAGTGTGGGCCCACTTAGGCTGAATAGTGGGCTTTGGGCCTATTGGCATTGTCTTGGCTATATAAGTTATTTGAGTCATTCGAGACAACGATAGTCCTTTGGAAAGGTCGTGTAATGTACAGAGACCCCTAGGGAGTAAAATTACCAAAATACCCTTGAAGGGTAAATTCATCGAAATACCCTCGAAGGGTAAAATTACCAAAATACCCTCGAAAGGTAAAATTATCGAAATACCCTCAAAGGGTAAAATTACTGAAATAACCCCGATTTGAAAAATTACCAAAATACCCCAGTTTGCAAAATTACCGATCAGTTTGTAAAATTACCGAAATACCCCCGGTTTGCAAAATTACAAAAATACGCTTATAGGGGAGAATTACCGAAATACCCCTGTAGGGTAAATTACTGAAATACCCCTGAAGGGTAGGATTACCTAAATACCCCTGAAGGGTAGGATTACTTAAATACCCTTATAGGGTAAAATGACTGTTTTGCCTCCGTGGGTAAATGATTGTTTTATGCTATGTTTTGACTGACCTGAGCTATGATTTGTCTGTCTTTTTAGAGTATGCCATGTGATTTATATATATGTGTTTTGCATACATGACCTATTGCATGGGATTGGGATTTTGTAATTGGAGGAAGTGATTGATCTGTTAGGGTCGCACGGGTCATCCGAGACGATTGTAGACCCACCGATTTGATTGTTAGGGTTGCACGGGTCACCCAAAACGACTCTGGACCCACAGATTTGATTGTTAGGGTCGCACGGGTCGCCCGAGATGATTGTGGACCTACCGACGACTTTAAGCCGCTTATATTCTGGCAGCCATGCTGTGATATCGGTTAGTGCCACAATAGGTGCTAATATTGGTGTGCTGGCTGGGTGGGTCAATTTTATCCTCACATGGTGTGTTGGTACGGGTGGTGTGCTGGCTAGATTGGGGTGGGGTGCATTCGTACACTATTGCAATTCTGTTTATGAGATCCGAGACTGATATGGGCTAGGCCCAAATGATTCTGTTATGGGTCGAGATCCAAACCATTTTGCAATGGGCTTAGGCCCATTGAAACTGCTATCTTGTGGATCGAATAGGGCTCGTGCCTGACTACTACATGTCGATCGATTGTTTTTATATTAGGGGATTACACAATGAGTTTTCCTAAACTCACCCTGTTTTTAACTGTGTAGGGAATCCTCAGCCTTAGATGGATCGGAGCTTTGAGGGACTCAGAGATGGCCACACAACTGTTTCTATTTTTCCATTAAGTTATTCAGAAGTACTTTGTTTTGGTTTGGTTTGTAATAAGGCCTGTTAAAGTTTTCGGATTTTAAATTTTAGGTTTGGTTTTATTTTAATTTATATCTGTTAGAAGTAAATCACAGTTTTTCCAAAATGATTACTATTTTCAAAACACTATGTTACAACTACTGTTTTTGGTAATCACATTTCCGCAACATTTTAAAAAAAAAATTCCGCAGTTGAAGGATATTTTGAAGGAAATCAATAACGTTTTAAAAGTGAACAACCTTTTTCAATGAACCCCGTTTCGAAAATAAACAAACGCAAGCTGAGGCTTTACACAAGTTTTAAATGCCAAGAAGTTTTTAAATATTAAGAAGGGTTTTCAACAAAAATATGGTTTTTGAAAAACACTTCAATGTGACACGCCAGGTTTGGGCCTAACTTCTAGGCCGAGTTTGGGGTGTTACATTTCTTTTTCGGTGTTAACGGTAAACCCTTCAAGAAGTCCATAGTAATACGGTCCCACTTCCACTTGGGAACCATAATGGGCTGAAGTAGACCTAAAGGTACTTGGTGTTCAGCCTTCACTTGTTGAAAAATTAGGCATCTCGATACAAACTCAGAAATGTTTTTCTTCATATTCGGCCACCAATACCATTTCTTCAAGTCATTGTACATCTTCGTGCTGCCCGGGTGCACAGTTAAACATCCGCTATATGCTTCATACAAAATCTTTCGAATAAGTTCATCATTTCTGGGTATAGAGACCCTATCTCGAAACATCAAACATCCATCAGGACTTGCTCGAAAGTCTGACTCAAAATTTGACTCACATAGAACTCTTTTGGCTTGTAAGTCGCTGTCACCTTTCTGAGCTTCACAAATCTCTTGGAAAAATAATGGTCTAGCCTTCAACTCGGCTAGAATAGAACCATCATTTAACAAGGCCATCCGTGTATTCATGGATCTCAGCGCAAACAAGGATTTTCTGCTCAAAGCATCGGCGACCACGTTCGCTTTTCCCGGATGGTAGTCAATCACTAACTATAATCCTTGATCAGCTCTAACCATCTTCATTGCCTCAAATTCAATTCCTTTTGAGTCATCAAGTATTTTAGGCTTTTATGGTCGGTGAATATCCGACACTTTTCACCATATAAATGGTGTCTCCATATCTTTAATGTAAACACAATGGAAGCTAACTCCAAATCATGAATCGGGTAATTCTTCTCGTGCGGCTTTAATTGCCTAGAAGCATATGCAATCACCTTCCCTCATGCATAATACACAACCCAATCCATTCATGGATGTATCATTATAAACCACAAGTTCTCTTCCTGATTTGGGTTGCTCCAAAACAGGAGCCTCAGTCAACAACGCCTTTAGTTTCTCAAAACTCTATTGGCACTTCTCTGTCCAATCAAACTTCACATCTTTCTGCAATAGTCTCGTCATCGGAGTAGCTATCATGGAAAACCCCTTGACAAAATGACTATAATAGCTGGCTAGGCCCAGAAAACTTCTTACTTCAGTTACGATCCTTGGCGGTTTCCATTCAACAACCGCTGAAATCTTACTCGGGTTGACTTTAATTCCATCTACCGAGACAATGTGCCCCAAAAATCCAACTTCCTTAAGCCAAAATTCACTTTTACTAAACTTGGCATACAATTGTTTATCTCTCAAAATTTGCAGAACCTTTCTCAAATGCTCAACATGTTTGTTCTCATCTCAAGAGTAGATTAGTATATCATCAATGAAGACTATGATAAATTTATCCAAATATGGTCGAAAAATGCGATTCATTAAATCCATGAAAACGGCTGGGGCATTTGTTAAGCCAAAATGAAATGACCCAAAATCCGTGGGCACCGAAAAAGTGTGTTATCAGGCCTCCGTCTTAGTAAACCGAGTTAGTAAATAATTATTAGGAGTAATTATGAGTCTAATAGTGTGTTTAATTAGATTTTTATTTAGTGAATTTAGCTTAATTTAAAGTAATTAGGAAAAAGGATCAAATTGAATAAAGAGTGAAAGTCTAATTATAGATTAAAAGAAAGTAAAAAGGGGCTAAAATGGCAATTAAGCCATTTAGCATAAATGAGGCGGCAATTGATGATGAAAATCTAAGATTTTTATTGTTTTATTATATAAAATTATAATGTATATCATTATTTAATGGTTTTATATTAGATATATAAATTATTATTAAATGATAATATATAAAATAAAAATAAAAAATAGATGACAAGTGTAATAGTAATAATTATATAGTTACACTTGTAATAAAAATATTGGTACATTTGTTATAAAATAATTTGTTTACTTAATATTAAAGTAATATAAAGTAAATAAAAAGAAAGTAAAAAGAAAGAAGAACAAAAAAAAGAAAGAAGAAACAGAGAACAAGACGAAAATAGGGGAAGAAAAAGGGAAAGAAAAGAAAAGGGAAAATTTGGGATTTAAAGCTTCAAGTTTAATTGGTAAGCTAAATTTAGCTCTTTTCTCTTAATTTTGATATTTTAGAAGCCTTAAAGCAAGTTTTGATGAAACTAGTTTGATAGATTGAAAGTTTATAAGCTTTTAAACAAATTTCATGTTGAAGAAAAAGATGAACAAGGGATTAAATTGAATGAAATTTAAGTTAGAATTAGTAAAAGGGTTAAATTGTAAAGTAAGCTATAAGTTTTGTATTATAGGGATTAATTTGGAAGAAATTATAAATTAGGGTTTTATTATGAACATTAGATAGTCAAGTTGAATATAAAAGGAATTTAAGTAGAAACAAAGCATGAATTAAGTTAAGGAAATAAGTAAACTTAATTAGGATTTAATTGTAAAATAAGCTATAAGAAAACAGTTTTGGGACAGCAGCAGAAGAGTAACTTTGAAAAATCACCAAAAATGGTAGAAATGGAAGTAGAAATTGACTGAGATATGAAATTAAAGCTTACTAAGTCTATTTTCATATGAAAGAAATAGAGAAAATAAAGGAATTCTGTATTTTGAGATATTTAGATTTTTGTGAGACTGATTTAGAGTGATTTCGAGATCCCCTATTCTGACTTGTAAAAATCATTAAAAATTTTACAAAAATAATTTGGGACATAATTTATATGGTTAGATTCCTTAATGAGTCTATTTTTATAAGAAACAAACTAAAAAATCATTTGAAATCTGTATAAAAAGATAATTAAATTTTAGCAAAGAGTGGTCGGAACTGTCAGACAACAGAATAGGGATGATTTTAAAGAATAAACTGTACTTATTGGCTAAATCAAAAATTCTGGGAATTTTTTGGAAATAATATATATGAGTCTAGTTTCATATAAAATTTACGGATCTTAATTTGGAATTCTGTAACTCAAGATATAGATAATTTAGTGACAATAACTTAGGTAGACAGCCTTGAAAGAACTTATAAGTAAATAATAGAATTGTGTATAAAGAATGTGGAATGAAGAGGAAGAGTAGGAATTGAATAAAATTTAATTATTTATTGTAATTTAATATTGCAATTAATAATGTAAATTATTATTATTTTCGTAGCTAAAAGGAACTCGAGGCATCGACCCACAAAGGAAAGGAGAAGGTTACCGAGGAATAATCAAGCAAATTCGGGTTTGTATTACTATAATTCAAATTATTTATTTATTCATTAAATGTTAAATTAATTTATGTATATGGTAAGTAAATTATAAGGTAAGTGTTTTTATTGAATTGAATGGAAATTGAGTTGAATGATGAATATGTATTGAAATTGAATTGTATGTGGATTAAAATGGAAAAGTGTAATTGATATTGAAATTGAATTTGTTATGAAAATGAAACTGAAATTGAGAACTGAAATACCCTATTAACTAGTCGGGCTGAGTCGGATATAATTGGCATGCCATAGGATTTGGAAGAGTACGGGATTTATCGGCTTTGCCGATCAGACACTTATGTGTCGTATTTCAGGCACCTCGAGTGTCGTATTAGGCACCTCGTGTGTCTTTTCAGGCACTTATGTGTCGTATATTGATCAGGTACTATGTACCATTTTAGGCACGATGTGCCGTATTGGTGTGTTTGGGTTGAAATCTGTGTATCTGCTGAAGTCTGAGTATGTTAATGGGGATAACTAAAGGAAATGTTAAATTGAATAAAATGAAATGGTTAAGCCATTGAAAGCAATGTGAAAATAGAACATGAATTGAAAAATTTTGAATTGAATATGAGTGTGAGATTGGAAAGCATGAACCATTGGTTCATGAGATGGATTGTAATATCCCGAAATAGGGGTTGCGAGTTTGGAAAATAACTCGAATGTTAGTGGGCTCAAGAGTGATTTTAATGTGTTATTAGAGTTCCTAAAGCCCGAGGATAAAATGGGAGCATTTTGGAAATTTTGAAAATTTTTGGGGCTAAAAGGGGAATTTGGACAAGGAAGGCCTTAAGTATAAATTTTGCAAGTTTGTGGCACATAAGATGCCCTAGTAAAGTGGTCGTGTGCCACTTAAAGTTTAGCTTGGGCGCTAAGCAAGTCAGAGGTTCGAGCTTCGCGTGCGGCAAAAGCTTTTTTTTTTTTGAAAAAGGGCGCTGCTTTGAAAGGAGCCTTAAAAGAATTTTCGGTGTAATTGTTGGCATGAAATGAACACTAGCCGAGTGGGTAAGACGCTTGCAGCATGGGGGCCTCTCGAGGTCGGGCGTTCGAGTCCCGTTGGGGGCGCCAATACTTTTATTTTTGGTTCCTAGCATTAAAGTGAGGAAGCCAGTGAATTATAGCTAAAAAGAAAATGCGATGCAATATATGTCATGAAATTAAAATTGGCCGAGTGGCAAGGACGCTAGCAGCAAGCAAGAGACCTTCGCGAGAACTTGCGTTCAAAACGCACTGGAAGCGCGGGGTGGTTTTTATTTTTTTGAATAAAGGGAATCTAAGGAAAAAGGGTTTAAAAGAAAATCCGATGAGATTATTGCATGAAATTCAAAGTGGCCGAGTGGCCAAGGACTTTGCGTGAGAAGTAAGGCCCGGGGGACTCGTGTTCGAATCCTCGGGATCGCGCATGAGGCGCTTTATTTTTACTTTTGGCGCTAAAAGTATAAGGAGCCATGGAAGTAAGGTTTAAAAGAAATTTCGATGGGATATAGTATGAAATAAGCGTCTGGCAGAGTGGCTGAAGCTTGGAGATGCCTTCTCCAGGTCTCGGGTTCGAGACCTGGGGGCAGCAGGCATGGTTTTCCTTTTTGATAACGTGAATGGGCTGCATGGGCATTAAATGCCTGCAGCAAGCATGCACGCATGCAGCCTTGGGGGGGTTTGCTCCTCTTTATATGTATTATTATTATATATTTTTTTTTATGCATGAAGTATGGAAATTTTGTTAAGTTTTATTTTTAATAATAAATGGTGTTGAGCATGCTATTAAACAAAGAATTTTATTATTCTTATGTTAATGGGTTATTATTTTATGGTGAATAGGAAATGATGAGGTATGGTTATATTTTAGTTGTTTTTAATGAGGGAAAAATAAGATTAAATAATGGAAAATGGTATTGAAATTACAAAAGGGAGAGCATGCTTAGAGTACTCCTAGGCCGGCCTTGTGTTGGAAAGGATGGCCAATTTCTTTATTGTGTTTTTAATAATTTTTAATATATGGGAAAAAAGGGATGAGACATGGGGGAAATTTTTTTGGAAATAGGAGGTGAGAAAATTTAGCAAAATGAGAGAGTTGTGGCCGGCCTTGATTGATAAAAACTTGGCCAAAATTCTTAACTCTTTTGTTTTGATTTTCTTTGCATTTGTGAATGGCCGAATGCTTCCTTAAGTCTTTCCTTTCCTCCATTCTTGTGCATAGCCGTCGAACTTGTTTTAGGGTCTTGCATGACCGGTTTTTTTTCAAGTAGCAACTAAGTGGCCATTGCTATGTCTTTGTTTCTTTTTTTTTTCTTTTCTTTTCTTGACCGAGAGAGAGGGAGAGAAAGAGCAAGTTGGGCTTCGGTCTTGAAGAAATTGGAGGGTATTTCGGCTAGCAATTATTGTTTCTTCAATGATTGAGTAGCCGCATGTTTCGTTATCTTTTGAAACATAAGCTCATTATCACCCTCTTTCCTCTCTATTAGTACATTGCTCAAACACCTTAGCTTTGAATCTGAATAGAAGGTACTATCAACTATGTGTTTATGATCTCTTCAAACGTTGGAAGCATTAAAGGAGTCCTTCGAGTTTGACAGATTAAGGTGAAGAAATGTGATTTTCGGCCTTAAGACTATGTTTTGAGTTACGGTGTTAAACGAGATGATTGACCTTGATTTAAAAGGGTGGCCAAAGTGTTCAAGGCCATGGTAAAGTGCTCTTTTTATGTGGCAAGTGTTAGGGCCTTAAAAGGAGTCTTCTATTCAAGAAATGGTAAGTGCAATATTCGTAGGGCCATTATTGTTAGATATGAATGTTAGCCGATTCTAACAATGTTTTAATAGGACTTTCGATGACTTCGAGCTAAGCAACAAGAACGAGTGGTGATTCGGGATCAAAATAAGCTAGGGCTAAACAATATAAAGTAACGAAGCTTTCGGGACTTTAGTTGATATTAGATTGATAGATCGAATCTCGCTATAATCAAAAGCGTAGTTATCGCACTATACTCATGTTGTTAATTGTTATATGTGTCGTATGTGTTATTTGATGTAAACGTAAATGTTATGCATGTTAGCCGAAATAAAAGCTAACGATATGGATACTAAGGTAAGTGATCGAATAACCAAGTTAGTGATTACGATATTAACTTGTCGGTGATTGGCGATAATAATTGATTATTGAAAAATGTATAAAAATGTGATGATGTGTGATGTATAATCGTTTTGAGAAATATGTGGCCATGATACATATACGTATGCATGTGAATTGTGATGTACACTATGTGAGTGGTCTAATGTTAGCCTCGTGCTACATTCGCGATTGATAATCAGTGAACCGATTGATATGTGGATCACTAGGTGATCGGTGGCTTAGCCACGACCTTAAAAAAAAAATAATGTGCAAAAGAAAGATGTGTGGATCACTTTGGGGATTGGACTTCGAAATTGTATATTTGTGATGATATTCATAATATTGTGTATTCATAATAGAATATTTATAATTGTATGTTATATATATATGGACTGTGTGGATATGGGCCAAGCCCATATGTGAGGACATGTGTTTTTAACTATGCACTGAGTCTTGGTGACTCACTCTGTTTTTATTAAACCTTTCAGGTGGCGCGTAAAGCTTGGACCGGGTCGGAGAGGATACAAAGGTGGCCATGCAAAAGTGGATTTCATGTAAAGGAATCTCTGGTTTAATGAATTAAATATTTACATTATCCGTATTTTGATTAAGTGTGTATTGTAATAAGGCCCACTAAAGTATTTCAGCTCTTTTACTAAATATTATTAATATTATGCCCTATTGTGGATGGATGGTTTAAAGATGATTGCAAATGGTTTATTTTATCAAGTAAAACTTGAATCCGATATTTTTAACAAACTTCGATTTTTACTTAGAATATTACAAGTCACGGAAATGTTTTACCAAACTCGACAAAATTTTCGTTGGTTTTACTATTAAGAAAGAATGTCTTTCAAATGTTCCGCAGGTGGCATTCCAAATTCGGTCGGATTAAATGGGCCGGGTTTGGGGTGTTACATTTTGGTATCAGAGCCAGGTTCAAAACTCGGCTTTGAGGTTTTGGGCCCGAAAATAGTTTTTGAAAGTGGGCTTTTCAAAATGTGAACTTCTATTTTGAGCTTGTTCTGGCATGGCACCTGTACCTCCGACCCGAAGTCCACCTGGTAAGTACCTTTGATTATTGAGGTATATTGAATATGTAAACTGTATGGGCATAGTTGGACTTGTAGATTAGAAAATTTGGGCTATCGAACCCTAAGACTAGTCTACTCAAAAATAATGCATAAGATTTGAGGACCAAAATGACCATAGAGGTATAGTGAATGAATGTGCCCCTGCTTGTGAACATGTATGTGACTCTCTGAATAAGAAGTAGCGAACTTGAACTGAACCTATGTGTGATCGAAAGAACCACTTCTAAATACTTTATTCCATAAAATTTTTCGGGGATAATCACTGGAACAAATTTCTAATGCATAAAACTTTTAAGTCAGATTGTGCGATAAGAGATAAGTCCTAGAGGACATGATCGAGGCAAAATGGCCGTATCGGGACTCGTTAGATCGGGTTAAGGGTTGATAATAAGGTATCACCTCCACCACTAGCCCTTGATAATGAGTAGCAAGATCAAACAAGAGATAATCTTTATTATTGCGTTGTAAGTTTTAGAGATGGTGGAAGGAGAGGAAGAAATATGAGAGCTCGAAAATTTGTTCCCAGCAACTTCGAGCCAATATAAGCGAAATTGTTCTGTGATATATCAGGCGTGGCACCCAATGCGATTGAATAATAGTTGGAAATAACCAAGTGAGTTATGGATGAGCTCGTTTTGAGCCCTGAGGAAAAAGTGAAAGAAATAGTGACGCTACTTCGCGACGAGGCATATTAATGGTGGCTCACGGTTCGAGATAGTGTAACAATGAGGACCCCACTCGGGAGTGTGTCAAGATGACATCCCGAAATAAGTATGTTAGTACCTATTACATTGATGCTCGAGGCGTGTGCTTTTGGGACTAGTTCAATGGAACAAGTCCATAGCGAAATCGAGGCTAATTCCTAAAGTAAGCCAATATGCTCAAGGAGTAGTGGCTACTGAAACATGAACAATGTGTCCGGTTTAAGGATCGGATTAAGAGACGGCCCGAGACCGTTGATAGTTTCTTAACAGAAATGAAAATTTGCTTGTGTTAGTTAAAAAGGTTAAGATAGATGAAGAGATTTAAGAACTCCATGGGATAAAATCGAGATAAGGATATGAACCGTGATAGAAGAAATTTTGAATTGTCTAAATTATCCGAGGTCTTCTAAAAGACCGAGGCTTGAAAGTTTTGCTCATGTGACTAAGCCAAATATGGGAAATTGGAACTGTCAGTGTGCTCGGTGTGGAAAATATTATGTCGGCAAGTGATGAAACCAAAATTGAAAATGTTTTAAAGTATAAGTCTATAAGCAATTGAATATTGTTAAGGTTAGTTATAACCTTGTGTACATGTTGGAATTCTGGTTATAAATGTAGTGAAAGCCGACTGTGGATAGATTTTCTATCATGAAGTATTATTGAGGTGATAAATACAAGTGATGTGAATTATATGGTTTATAATTTTGATCCGCTTGTAATGTGATTCAGATACTGATAATATTATATTTCAGGCTTTGATGCCTAGCAGGCTTTGTGCCGGTGTATATTTCAGGCTTTGATGCCTAGCAGAGCTTTGTGCTTGGGTGTATATTTCAGGCTTTGATGCCTAGCAGGCTTTGTGCCGGTGTATATTTCAGGCTTTGATGCCTAGCAGGCTTTGTGCCGGTGTATATTTTAGGCTTTGATGCCTAGCAGGCTTAATGCCGGTGATGTGTTGCAAAAGAGAATTCATGAATCACTTACAAGATGGAACATGTTTGTTACCATAAGCTAAATGCTCGGATAAGTGCAAGTCTTTCGTACTTGCAAGGAATAAGGAGAGTTGGTATATTCCCATTTGAACTAAGTAAGATGTGGTATAGTTCAAGCTCCGACAAGAATGTTAATATGTGCAATTGATCTTACCAGTAATGTGTATGAGAAATCTAAAATGGAATTTAAGCTTGAATATGCTTATGGAAAAGTGGCCATATGTGAAAATGCTAAATGAGAAAGAGGTTGAAATGTGTTTACATATGTGTATAATTGAATATATGTGATTGATATGTGGTGAATTGAAATGTACGGATGATCGTTTATAAGTAATTTCGAGGACGAAATTATTTTTAAGAGGGGTAGAATTGTAATATCCCGAAATAGGGGTTGCGAGTTTGGAAAATAACTCGAATGTTAGTGGGCTCAAGAGTGATTTTAATGTGTTATTAGAGTTCCTAAAGCCCGAGGATAAAATGGGAGCATTTTGGAAATTTTGAAAATTTTTGGGGCTAAAAGGGGAATTTGGACAAGGAAGGCCTTAAGTATAAATTTTGCAAGTTTGTGGCACATAAGATGCCCTAGTAAAGTGGTCGTGTGCCACTTAAAGTTTAGCTTGGCGCTAAGCAAGTCGAGGTTCGAGCTTCATGCGGCAAAAGCTTTTTTTTTTTTTTTTGAAAAGCGCTGCTTGAAAGGAGCCTTAAAAGAATTTTCGTGTAATTGTTGGCATGAAATGAACACTAGCCGAGTGGGTAAGACGCTTGCGGCATGGGGGCCTCGAGGTCGGGCGTTCGAGTCCCGTTGGGGGCGCCAATACTTTTATTTTTGGTTCCTAGCATTAAAGTGAGGAAGCCAGTGAATTATAGCTAAAAGAAAATGCGATGCAATATATGTCATGAAATTAAAATTGGCCGAGTGGCAAGGAACCCTAGCGGCAAGCAAGAGACCTTCGCGAGAACTTGCGTTCAAAACGCACTGGAAGCGCGGGGTGGTTTTTATTTTTTTGAATAAAGGGAATCTAAGGAAAAAGGGTTTAAAAGAAAATCCGATGAGATTATTGCATGAAATTCAAAGTGGCCGAGTGGCCAAGGACTTTGCGTGAGAAGTAAGGCCCGGGGGACTCGTGTTCGAATCCTCGGGATCGCGCATGAGGCGCTTTATTTTTACTTTTGGCGCTAAAAGTATAAGGAGCCATGGAAGTAAGGTTTAAAAGAAATTTCGATGGGATATAGTATGAAATAAGCGTGCCCGCAGTGTGGTGAAGCTTGGAGATGCCTTCTCCAGGTCTCGGGTTCGAGACACGGGCGCAGCATGGTTTTCCTTTTGATAACGTGAATGGGCCGCATGGGCATTAAATGCTGCGACAAGCATGCACGCATGCGCATACACTTGGGGGTTTGCTCCTCTTTATATGTATTATTATTATATATTTTTTTTTATGCATGAAGTATGGAAATTTTGTTAAGTTTTATTTTTAATAATAAATGGTGTTGAGCATGCTATTAAACAAAGAATTTTATTATTCTTATGTTAATGGGTTATTATTTTATGGTGAATAGGAAATGATGAGGTATGGTTATATTTTAGTTGTTTTTAATGAGGGAAAAATAAGATTAAATAATGGAAAATGGTATTGAAATTACAAAAGGAGAGCATGCTTAGAGTACTCTAGGCCGGCCTTGTGTTGGAAAGGATGGCCAATTTCTTTATTGTGTTTTTAATAATTTTTAATATATGGGAAAAAGGGATGAGACATGGGGAAATTTTTTGGAAATAGGAGGTGAGAAAATTTAGCAAAATGAGAGAGTTGTGGCGGCCTTGATTGATAAAAACTTGGCCAAAATTCTTAACTCTTTTGTTTTGATTTTCTTTGCATTTGTGAATGGCCGAATGCTTCCTTAAGTCTTTCCTTTCCTCCATTCTTGTGCATAGTCATCGAACTTGTTTTAGGGTCTTGCATGACCGGTTTTTTCAAGTAGCAACTAAGTGGCCATTGCTATGTCTTTGTTTCTTTTTTTCTTTTCTTTTCTTGGCCCGAGAGAGAGAGAGAGAAAGAGCAAGTTGGGCTTCGGTCTTGAAGAAATTGGAGGGTATTTCGCTAGCAATTATTGTTTCTTCAATGATTGAGTAGCCGCATGTTTCGTTATCTTTTGAAACATAAGCTCATTATCACCCTCTTTCCTCTCTATTAGTACATTGCCAAACACCTTAGTTGAATCTGAATAGAAGGTACTATCAACTATGTGTTTATGATCTCTTCAAACGTTGGAAGCATTAAAGGAGTCCTTCGAGTTTGACAGAGATTAAGGTGAAGAAATGTGATTTTCGGCCTTAAGACTATGTTTTGAGTTACGTGTTAAACGAATGATTGACCTTGATTTAAAAGGGTGGCCGAAAGTGTTCAAGGCCATGGTAAAGTGCTCTTTTTATGTGGCAAGTGTTAGGGCCTTAAAAGGAGTCTTCTATTCAAGAAATGGTAAGTGCAATATTCGTAGAGGCCATTATTGTTAGATATGAATGTTAGCCGATTCTAACAATGTTTTAATAGGACTTTCGATGACTTCGAGAGCTAAGCAACAAGAACGAGTGGTGATTCGGGATCAAAATAAGCTAGGGGCTAAACAATATAAAGTAACGGAAGCTTTCGGGACTTTAGTTGATATTAGATTGATAGATCAGAATCTCGCTATAATCAAAAAGTAGTTATCGCACTATACTCATGTTGTTAATTGTTATATGTGTCGTATGTGTTATTTGATGTAAACGTAAATGTTATGCATGTTAGCGAAATAAAAGCTAACGATGATGGATACTAAGGTAAGTGATCGAATAACCAAGTTAGTGATTACGATATTAACTTGTCGCTGATTGGCGATAATAATTGATTATTGAAAAATGTATAAAAATGTGATGATGTGTGATGTATAATCGTTTTGAGAAATATGTGGCCATGATACATATACGTATGCATGTGAATTGTGATGTACACTATGTGAGTGGTCTAATGTTAGCCTCGTGCTACATTCGCGATTGATAATCAGTGAACCGATTGATATGTGGATCACTAGGTGATCGGTGGCTTAGCCACGACCTTAAAAAAAAAATAATGTGCAAAAGAAAGATGTGTGGATCACTTTGGGGATTGGACTTTGAAATTGTATATTTGTGATGATATTCATAATATTGTGTATTCATAATAGAATATTTATAATTGTATGTTATATATATATGGACTGTGTGGATATGGGCCAAGCCCATATGTGAGGACATGTGTTTTTAACTATGCACCGAGTCTTGGTGACTCACTGCTTTTTATTAAACCTTTCGGTGGCGCGTAAAGCTTGGACCGGGTCGGAGAGAGGATACAAAGGTGGCCATGCAAAAGTGGATTTCATGTAAAGGAATCTCTGGTTTAATGAATTAAATATTTACATTATCCGTATTTTGATTAAGTGTGTATTGTAATAAGGCCCACTAAAGTATTTCAGCTCTTTTACTAAATATTATTAATATTATGCCCTATTGTGGATGGATGGTTTAAAGATGATTGCAAATGGTTTATTTTATCAAGTAAAACTTGAATCCGATATTTTTAACAAACTTCGATTTTTACTTAGAATATTACAAGTCACGGAAATGTTTTACCAAACTCGACAAAATTTTCGTTGGTTTTACTATTAAGAAAGAATGTCTTTCGAAATGTTCCGCAGTGGCATTCCAAATTCGGTCGGATTAAATGGGCCGGGTTTGGGGTGTTACATGGATAATGGTTCAACATGAATGTGTATTATTTCAATTGTTAAATAGCTAAATTTGAATTGTATAATGTATTGAAAATGACCATCTTATGTTTGAATTGGTTTAGTCAAATTTATAGGTATATGATTTAATGATATGATTATTATGTTTATAATTTGAATTATGGTAATACCACTGAGTATATGTATACTCAGTGTACGGTTGTTTTCGTGTGCAGGTTAGTAGGTGTTGAAAGTTCTGATTCAGCATCCAAGGCGATCCCGACTCCAGAACAAAACTCGGTGATGTATTCTTCTTTGATAAAAGTGGCATGTACATAGGTGTTATTTTGGTCACTTTAAAATACTACATGACTTTTGTTGTAAAGAATGATATTTGGTATTTTGATGTTATAAGTATAATTTAAATATGATTAAATATGAAATTGCATTGGTTGAATTCTTGGATTTTGGAATTGGTTGAATTGGTTATATTTGGAATGAATACGGTTTTAATTGCAGGGGGTTATATGTGAAAATAAGCAGAAATGCTGTCGAAATTTATATAAAAAATATATATATATTCTGAAATACTTAAACGAGTCCCGTTACATTTTTAATACATATTTTAAAAATTTCTAGAGTTCATTATAGGGACTTAATTATTAAATTGTACTATGAATGTGTTTTTATTGTGAATTATTCTTAAGTTGTCTGATATGTCCGGTAATGCCTCGTAACCCTATTCCAGCAACGATTTAGGGTTAAGGGGCGTTACACAAAAGGCATGACCAAAAATTCATAGTGGCCATACCTTCTCCGAAATGCAGTTTTCTGCACATCCGAGTCCTTGACTCTCAATTAATAGTACCCAGACCTCAAGTCTATCTTGGAAAATACCGTGGCTCCCTTCAATTGGTCAAATAGATCATCAACTCTTGGCAATGGGTACTTATTCTTCACAGTTACCTTGTTGAGTTGCTGATAATCTATGCATAACCTCATAGAACCATCTTTCTTTTTCACAAATAATACAGGAGCTCCATACGGAGAAAAACTCGGTCTTGTGAAGCCTTTATCTGTTAGTTCTTGCAACTGTTCTTTCAATTCTTTTAGCTCGGTTGGAACCATTCTATACGGAGCATTAGGAATGGGGGTAGTACCCGAAGCTAACTCAATCCCAAATGCAATCTCTCTAACCGGAGGTAGCCCTGGAAATTCTTCTAGAAAAACGTCTAGATATTCACATACTATAGGCACTGATTCGATTCTTAACTCTGTTTCTCTCGTATTCATCATAAAGGCAATGTAAGCTTCGTACCCTTTCCTTAAATACTTCTGAGTCAACAAGGAAGATATCACTACTGGTGATCTGTCTTGCTTATCTGATTTAACACGAATAAAATCCCCACATTCACATTTTAACTCAATAAACTTCTTTCCACAATTTACAATCACATCATGAGTAACTAGCCAATCCATCCCAAGGATGACATTGAACTCAGCAAATGGTAATAACATGACATTAGCAGGAAAAAAATGTCTGTAACACCCCTAACTCGTAACCATCACCGATCTAGGGTTAAAGGCATTAGTCAGACTTATCGAATCCTTTATCGAACATTTCACAATATAATACAACAAATCAAATCAAAGTGTCCTTCAAATAGGTCTACGAGACCTTTAGCATGCTTTAGGAAGGGGCCGAGATTAAACTGAACACATACAGATATTTTCATAAATTTAAAAAATTTTCAAAGTTACAGAGGTCACACGCCCGTGTGGGCAGGCTGTGAGCCTCCCACGGCCTCAAACACGCCCGTGTGTCTAATCCGTGTCAAAATAGGGCATACATACTGACTTGTCCACACGGCCGTGGACACGCCCGTGTGCCTCAACCGTGGTCACTACTGACTTGCACCACACGGCCAGTCACACGCCCGTGTGTCTAGCCCGTGGTTGAGTCTGACTTGTTTTGAAATACAACCATGACGGACACGGTCGAGCCACACGCCCGTGTGCTCAACCGTGTGGGAAATTATAGGCCATTTACAAGGCAAAAATGCCACCCACACTTTGGGCTATCCCTACAAGCATCATACCAATTCAATTCATGCCAAAATAACCAACTTTTCCAAGTATTCAAAAGCATTTCAAGCACACCATCTTATGCAACAATTAGCCCAACTAAATCACAAATAAATCCAAGCATGATTCATCCACAACTTACCACAATAATAAGACATCTTCTCATAATTGTTATACCATACTTTGCAACAATAAGCCTACCATTAGTTTGACCATTTCATTAGCTAACAACCCATACCAAACTAAGCATCATATAGCTTGACTAGTCATTCATAATACAACCATTTATCTAGCCATATCACATGGCTATGTACACATCTCAAACATATTCCAAAACAACTAGCCTCTACATGCCATATTTAGCTATATACACATTCAAAAGTACCAAACTAGAGATTGATAGTGTGGTGATGATCCTCGACAATTCCCGAGCCTTTCCTAGCTTCGACGATCTATAAAACAAAGCAAACACACACAAAGTAAGCTTTCAAAAGCTCAGTAAGCCATATACAAATAAACTTATCATAATTGCACATTACATTAATACAATGTCCTTAATATTTTCCAATGGCAAGTTCATAACATTTTCTTTGGCTCCTTTATTCAGCCATAGTTTACCAACATATCTTAACTCAAAATATCTCTTTTACTCATATCATAGTCATACATATATCACATTTTATATCCACAAATCTATGCACATATCTCACTTAGGTAAGTTCACATATATATACTTACCTTCCATACACATACATAGTGTACAATTCAAACGTACCTGATTTGTTTATACATTTCACATAACCTTTCGTTCTCTCGGAACTTGCCCGTTGAACCATTCGAAACCACATAGGATACTCAGAATGCTCAGAATAGTCGTACAATTGCAACATCCCAAACATGGTCTTACATGTACTCAGATATCGATGCCACTGTTCCAGACAGGGTTTTACACGAAATCAATAAGGATGCTAAGTCCTAGACATGATCTTACACGTAAATCTCATATCGATGCCAGCGTCCCAAACATGGTCTTATACGAAATCTCGAATCAATGCCAATGTCCCAGACGTGGTCTTACATGATATCACATATCAGAAACCTATGTCATGACATATGTAATCCTATCTATTCCTAGGTTCGTACGGGACTTCTCAGACATTGATACATTATCGTTACTTCCTCGGATTTGATATAGTTATCATCTCATACACATTCATCACAATGAAATTTCATATAAACATTCATAAATCAATACAAATACATTTATTTGTATATAGACTTATCTCGGACTTGGATAACCGAACGGACTTGGCTACTCAATTACTTTCGACTTTCCTCGATCTAAATCTGTTTTCTTCAGTTCTTGATCTATACATATTCAAATTTAATCCATTTATTCACTAATTCATTCAATTCAATCCAAGAACACATATATAGGGTAATTTACAAATTAGCCCTCACATTTTCACATTTTGACATTTTAGTCCTTATTTCTCAAAATCACAAAATACACAAAATCTCTATGTACCCATACTTAGCCGAATGTTCACTATGATCATACAAGTCCATACATTTCATTTATTTCACAATTTAGTCCCTCAAACTATTATTTTCTCAATTTAGTCCAAATTATTCAAAATCACCAAAAATCCAAAGACAAAACATGTTAATCTAACACATATATTTCATATTTCATCATCAAACATCACAAAGCTTGCAAAATAATCAATGGCATATTTCACATTCATCACCAATTCACAAAATTAAGGCATGGGTTTTGAAGAACACTAAGCAACGATTACAAAAACGTACAAATTATCAAAAACCGAAGCAAAACATACCTTGAATTTAGCTTGATAGTAGTCGAAACCTAAGAACACTTTTCTTTTCTTTCTTTGCTATATTCGGCCAACAAGATGAATAATGGCCTATTTTCATGCTTTTGTTTTATGTAATTAATATTATTAACTAATTTACAATTTTAACCTTTAATAATAATATAATATAACACATAATAGTTGGTTATAAATGTCCATTAACCATGCTAATGGTTTAATTACAACATAAGGCCACCACATTTATAAAGGCATAACACATAGGTGCTTTTAACATATGGCATGCTGATTTAGAATCTTTTACAATTAGGTCCTTTTATCAAATTAAGCACCCAAACAGATAAATTAATTCACGAAACTTTCGCACATGCTTAATCTCATATCACAAGCACAAAAAATAATATTAAAATATTTTTTTTGACTTGGATTTGTTATCCCGAAACCACTATTTCGACTAGGGTCTAAAACCAGACTATTACAATGACCTCTAATCATTAACAGATCAGCATTTTGTAATTTAAAGAAATACCAAATAAAAGTTAAAAAGAAAAACCCAATGGCCTTGTTACAAAAATTATTAACCCAATAATTTTAAACTAAAATAAGTTAAACTAAAATCGCCAAGTTTAACTGTAAAGCATATCCAACGTGTGGCCACCTCCGAGTCCCCCGCAGCTCCAAATCCTCTAAGGTTGGGGATTACCTGCACAGTTAAAAGAAAGGGTGAGTTATGAGAATTTAGTGTGTACTCCCCTATTATGGTCACAGTTTGGGCTCGAGCCCATACGGTTCGGTCTGGGCCTAAGCCCTATTCGATAAAAATCTGGGCCTGAGCCGTAAATCATATCAAATGCAAGCATACATGTAACCCAACCCTTAACCACCAAACTTTCCACCCGAACCAACCAATCTCTTCACGTGGGGACTATGTCGACCCACCCAGCCAAACTCTCCAATGGTACAGCCTAGTTGCTAACAACGGTATACGTGGCTGAGCCACTAAAGTTAGAATACGTGGCGATGCCACTATAACGGTACTTCCTCCAAATAAGAAAAACCCAACCCAATGCAATATGGTATGTATGCAGTGTATCACGATCATATACAGTTATATAAAAATCACATAAACATCATTTAAACTACCACTAAGGTTATAACAGACATTTTGTCATTTAGGGGTAAAACGATAATTTCACCACTCGAGGGTATTTCGATAATTTTACCCATTGAGGGTATTTCGGTAACTTTACCCATAGATGGTACTTTGGTAATTTTACCCGTGAAGGGTATTTTAGTAATTTTACCCGTGAAGGGTATTTTAGTAATTTTACCCCTAGAACGGCCTTTTTAAAGGCCTACCGTCACCTCAAGCGACACAGATACCTTTTTAATCGAAACGGTGCATATGGGCCAAAGCCTAATTTTTGGCTCAACAGGGCCCATTACTGCCTAAGCCCACGAAAAAGATCGTGGCAGTCCTAAAGGTCTATCGCCAATGTTTGTGGCTCAGTTTATCACTACGAGCGGTAGCACGCTCGAGTGATCTTAGATGCCGATATTTTGTCTTTTCGGTATTTCAGCTTTTAGCCGATTCACAGAACATCGTATAACAGAACAAGCAGGGGTGTGAGATTACACACCTTGATTACGATTTGTGGTTTAAAAGCTTCCAAGGCACCTATGATAACAACCATCCATTAATTAGTCACAAAGTCTTGCTAAGCTCGAGTAATAATCGTTTAAACCAACTTACTTCACTTACCAGAAAATGAAAGACCCCTTGCGATAGAAGAGAATTCGGTCTACACCCTCTGGTTAAGGGAAATGAGTCCCTAACGACAGATGACGAAAAAGAAACATGTTAGAACTCTACTCCATGGCAACTAGAGAAGTAGCCTTTCGGTCCAAAGAACCCAAATCAAACATGAGAGAAAAATAGTAACCCTACTTTCGATTATAGACACACTTACCAACCAATTGTAGAGATTCAAAGACTGAGAGAACGAAGAGGGGTATATACTTAGGCCCAACTAGATTCGGCCTAGACAAAAGAAAGGAGTCAAGGTTAAGTGTTTCAGCTTTAGTTATGCAAAGAGAGGGGAAAATAAGAGGAAAAGAAAATGTTCCCTTCGGCCAGAGAAGAACTGAATGAAGAAGAGAGGTTCGGCAATAAAGAGCAGTAACCCCGAAATAATGATGAAAACGAAGAAAGAAAGTGGAAGAGGAGAGGCTTATCAGTTCAACGAATGGCTAAAAAGAAATGAAAAAAAGTAGAGGAATGGGGGAAGAACTTAATTCGGCAGGGGTCACAAAAAAGAAAAGAAACAAATAAAACGAACCCGAGATGTCACCACCGAAAGAAAACCCGACAAGAGCTAAAAGAGCATTTCAAAAGTAAAAGAGATTTTGGTTTCTACTCTCACTCCACATTGCCAAAATATCCCCCAAATGACCCCCTCTAGCCGAAATCCCCCACATAGCCACACTCCCAAATTCGGCCAACTCTCCCTCCATCATCACTTCCTTGTTTTTCTCCACTAGTTTTTCCTTGGATCACTCTTAGCCTCCCATTCAAACTTGTTGACCATGTCTTCAACAAGCTCTATAGAGTTTGATCCAAACTCTACTTCTTCCACTCTCAAGCCACAAAATAAAAGTCCCCAATTGCAATCTATGGGATTCGAACCCCACCCTTCCTTGTTCTTCCATTGACGCCACACCACTAAGCCACATGCTCATCTTGTGACTCCTAAATACACCAAAATATATTTAAGTCCTACAGCTGACAACCCTATTCACTTTAGGGTCAAAAACTAAAATTTTTCCAAGGCTTAGACTCGAACCCAAGCCTCCCTAGAACCCCCAAATACACTCAAATAGCCAGTTGAGCAAGCACAACATGAAATTAAGCAAAAATTACAACCCTTAATTTTTGGGACGTTACACCGTCAGCTTGTGTGAGTAGACCCTTTGATAGCTCAAGAGTAAGGATTATATGTGATATGAGATTGAGATAGCTTGGTCTATGTATGTGGCACTTAGTGAGTGAGTTTCCCGAGTATCTGTTAGTATTCCAAATGGTTTAATAGGTATATCAGAGATGTGGTTGAATATGAATTTGATACGAGATGGTACAGGTATGTATATGAACCGTATAAGCATTGAAATGAGGAAATTTATGAAATTCCTAATTAACTTGGTGAATGAAAATGTGGTAGGTTGTGAATCATTATGAGATATGTTATGTTTAAATTGCTTAAATTGTGCAGATATGGAAAGTTGAATTATACTTTTATATGAACTTACTAAGCTTTATAACTTACATTGTTTATTTTTTCGTGTTTTATAGTGAAATCAAAGCTAGCTCGGATTCGGGAATCGCAGAGACCTCATCACACTTTCAAGCTATCACTTTGGTACTTTTGAATCCATGTTTTCGGGATATATGGCATGTATAGGAGTTTTAGTAATTTTGGTTTATAGTTTTTTAATGAATTTAACCATTTGGATTGGCTTGTAAATGTTTAGTGTTTGGTTTGGTTTATAGCCATGAGAGTTGGCTTATTTTAGTTGATTTATTGTGTATATATATGTAAATGGCTTTTGTTTTGTGTTGATAATTGTTATGCAAATGATTGTGGTAAATGGTTGATATTTGAGAATTTGTATGTTTACGAGTTTAGGCAAAATGATGCAAAATTGGAAGTGTCCACATTGATGATTTGTGAAAGTAAGGTGTAGTATGAAATTAAATGGCATATTGTGGTGTTTTTGTACCTTGTATACATTGGTATTGAAATGGCATGGATTAAGCTTATTTCAGATTGAATGAATGCCTATTAATGCCATGTTTGGTGCCATTTTGTTTGGTGTAAGTGTATGCAAATTTGGGTGGCCAGATGGCTTGGTAAATAGCCTATTTTTGTCCACACAGGCAGAGACATGGTCGTGTGTCTCAGCTGTGTGTGACACACGGTCAGGTTACACGGCTGTGTGTCCCCTACAGGTTTGGCACGACCTAGCACATGGGCGTGTGAGGTAATTTTGAAGGGTATACGGGCTAGACAGATGTACGTGTGTTTGACTGTGTGACCCAAGTCAGAGAGTTACACGGGGTCAGACACGGGCTGGGAAACGACCATGTGATCCCATTTCAAATGTCCACACGGCCTTTGGCGCGGGCGTGTCTTTGGCCGTGTGAGACACATGGCCGAGCCACATGGGCATGTGTTCCCTGTATATTGAAAATTTTCTAAGTTTTCTAAACGTTTCCTAAGTTATCGGTTTAGCTCTGAACCACTCCTAAAGCATGTTTTGAGCCTCGTAGGCTTGTATTAGGGACAATGTGAATGATATTGGACGATGATTACATGTAATTTGGAAAGGTGTGTGAAATGTATGTTCAATTGTGTAATAAGTCCGGTAATGCTCTGTAACCCTATTTCGACGACAGATACGGGTGAGGGGTGTTACATTGCAAGGGTAGCGACTAATTGGTTGACGAGGAACCCAAAACGACAATTGACTAGGATTGTCGAAGCAAGCTAATTGCCTATCACCAGATTTGATTCCTTCTAATTTTTCTATCACTTGAAATTTAGTTTTCTTTTATGTTATTTTGTTTTATTCTTAGTATTATAAAAATCACAAAAACCTCTCATTTACGTTTCCGTATTATAACTTGATTAAAGTATTAATTAAATCTTTTAGTGTGTTGGGTTAAAATTAATCTAGCCTTTACCTTCCTTGGGTATGATCCTTAGTGTACTCACCCACTTTGTTGTAAAACTATATTACAACTCGACCCATATACTTATGGCTACTGCCTTTTTTTCTAAATTTTATTGCAGTATTCACACTCTACACATTAGTACGTCTGAAGGCGGTCACTTGTGCACAATACTAGGAATTTGTTTGCAATACTAGTGGCCTGTTCACAGTACTGACAGTTTATCTGCAATACTGGTGGCCTGTCCACAAACTAGTGTGTTATTGGTTGGATGATTTCTGAGGAATTCTTACTATGGTGTGTAACAAAGTTGGGTAGGAACTTTTCTGAAAATACTATATTGACATTTTCATGCATGACATAAATTGTGAATTCAGTACTATTTTTAGTATTCTGTATATTTACTGGCTTGAGTGCTATATTTATTATCTATTATTGTTTACTAGAGTTACGACTCACATTGAGCTTATTAGCTTACCCTTTAGTTTTCTTATTTAATTTCAGATAATCCTTGAGGTTAGGACCAGGACAACTTTCGGAGGAGCAACTCGGATGTTTTTTCTATTAAAGTATTTTAAACTTATTTCTATTATTTGTTTTGGGACTGTAATAAATTTTATTTGGACTTGGCATGAGGCTTTTTTTTGGGATTATTTGATTTCATGACTTTTGTCACGCCTTAAATATAGTGGATTCAAGAAGAAGGCGTATAGATGTGAAGTTATCTATTTGGTGTAGTGTAGTACGCCAACTAATAGTCTTTTGGTAGATTAGAGTTTGGCGTAAAGTATCTAGCATAGAAGTATTTAAAGATTTTATCTCAGGTTATTCTGCTATTTAAGGAAAGAATATGACAAGGGAAGAGGAAGCCTGGTGTGAATTACCGCCAAATGTATAGTACGCCTAGTTTACTTGAGCATTATGCTAAATGGGTTATATAACGTGATTTGGTCAGGAGCTAACTAAATTAACTGGTCAATTAATATTTGTACAATACTCTTATTTATATTTTTCCCAGATTTTGTAGGCATTATTAGGAGAAATTCTAAAAACAATCGCCACTTGTCAAGTTCCACTAAAGGGATCTAGGTGTGTATATATATATGTGAGAAGGGTTCATCTGTATGGTTTTTCTTCCTTTAATATCATTCTCTAGTTCTTTTTCTTAAACTTAAATGTTCTCTTCTCCTTTTTTAAGTTGGAAGTTAAAGTTTTTGAGTTAATCAATGGATGTTCCAAGATAACTCTTTATGTTAAGTTTTTGAAAGAATAAGGTTGTTAAGAAGCTTATAAAGAGTATGTTATGAATAAGTGGCCCTATATGGGGGTCATCTATAATTGAGATGTTAGTAATTTGTCTATAAATAGGATTTAATGATGGTTCCATGTTCTTTAAGTAGTTGTTGCTACTGGTTCAGAAGGGTGTTCGAGTTTGGAACTTCAAGCTACAGTATGGGTGAGTTTTAGGTGAGTCTTTATCCTGGCTTCTACATGTGAACTGTTCAAGTAGAGATATGTATATGATGATAACATCTCGGGAAATTTGTATGTGTGTGATGCATAGTAATGACACTGCATGTTCACATTTAAGGTAAATTGGTTATTGTATAATTAAAATGATGTGTGATGTAATTGCACGTGAAATAAGGTGTGGAAAGGTGAACTTGTAAAGAGAATATGAGCAAGTTAGGTATGAAAATGAATTTGGGTAAGTGTATTTGTGTAGGATGAGCAAACAGTCGTGTATTTGTGTAGGATGAGCAAACAGTCATTTGTGATGCCTCTAGTAGGGCGGTAGGTACATTGCTAACTGAACTGGCAGATCAGGATGATAACAAGAATACTCATGGTGATGCATCCAGTGTGCTGAAGACTGAATTGGCAGATTATAACATGAGGATGTGTAAGCCCATGTGGCTAAGACCCATGGTATTATGTGATAATGAAAACATTCATGGTTATGCCTCCAAGAAAATATGGATTGGAGTGACAGATCATGACATGAAGTGTAACACCCCAGTTTGGCAGGTTCTAAGTTTTGGCATGTAGTTTGAGAAGTAATTTAGGAAACGTAGATTTATCCGTCAATTTTTATTTTTGGCGTATAAATCAGGCACATAGCACACATTAGAATATTACATAATGATTTACCTCCAAATGTGTTGAGTTGTAAAGAAGGAGAGTTTGGTAAGAGTATTAAGAATTTTTGGGTAAATTGGGTTATCGCCAAAGGTAGTATACGCCAAGTTCATTGGGTTACTGTGCTAGGTACGTTGTAAATGATTTTCTTAGGAACTAATGGAACAGATGAACCAAAGGTATATAAAAATATTGGATTTTCTTTTATGTTTTCTCTATAGTTGTAAACCACTATTGAGGTAATTTTGAAAGAAGACAACACGTGTCAAGTTCCAATAAGGACTTAGGTTGTACAAATTGATATACGGGTAAGAAAAAGGGGGAGTATTTCTTCTTCTTTCTTCAAGAAGTACTACGATTTAAATCTTCAGGAACCTAAAGTATTTCATTCTCCTTTAAGTTGGAATTGTAGATATGGATCTTTATCGGTGATTACTCCATGTCATGGTAAGATTTATGACTCTGCATGTTACGTTATGAAAGATTAAGTCAGTATGAGTGTATAAATAGTAAAATGAAGAAATAAGGTTTTGTATAAGCGCTATTTGGGTTTGAGATGATGGTAAAAGTCATAGGAATGAGTTTAATGGTGTTCCTATGTTGTATAAGCAATGGTTGCTGTAATTTCTCGTAGATGTTGAATCTGAAGTCGAAGTTGTTATCTGTGGTTGTCAGGTGAGTCCCTATACTGACTCTTGCATGTGTACTATTTATACCAAAATGTTTGTAGGAAGTTTATCAAGAAAGGTATAATATGTAACTCTATGGGTGATTATTAAATGATATCTATGATTATATAAATGTGTGTTAAGGATAGTATGTAAATCTGGTATGGAATTTGATAAGTTCAAGTATGTGGTGATCGGCGTATGAGATTCTTTGATGATGAAATATGGATATGTATGTATGTCTGGATGGTATGTTATGTGATGTGAGTACTTTTTATGTATAGTGGTGTTTTAGAATGATTGTGCTTAGTTTATGTCAGTGTATGAAAGGTCTGTAAAGAGTCTGGTTGAAATCGAGCTCTAGCATTTGTTGCGAACTCGAAGATACATGTGATACATATTTAGTTTGGACTGGTAGTTTTTTGTCGTTCTAAAGGTTTAGCCTGGACTGCTAACCTTACATGTATGGTACCCACTAGAAAGGAATTATGAATGATGATTACCCAATAGAGTTCTCCGCCTATCTAAGGACGATGATAGGAAAACCTTACGAAATGTGAGTTTAGGCAAATCCATATCATAAAAATGTTAGGAAAGAAAAGACTTTGTGGAAAACTTTGAAAGAAAACCTTCTGTGGCGAACTTTAAAAGAAAGCCTTTGTGGTGAACTCTGAAAGAAAACCCTTTGCAACGAACTTTGAAAGAAAACCCTTTGTGGCAAACTCTGAATGGACTGCCTCTGTGGTGTGTCTTAATAGGACTCTCAGTGAAGAACTTTGAAAGATTTTCTTTACGGCGTACCACGATAAGGCCTTCATGGCGTATGCTAATGAATTTCCCATGTGGCAAGTTTTGTATGGCTCGTGAACATAATCAGTGAAATCAATAAGGAAAAAATGTATTTATGGACTATATGGTATAGTATTTCATAATACTAAAACTAAATCAGAAATAACAAATTGAATGAAAATAGAGAAGTAATGGGTTAGTATTGAAAATGTATTCTGAATAAGGATGTGAACTTGGTATGTTCAAAGGAAGTATCTGTCATCTATATATGTGTTACTTCTTGAATCATGATAAGGCCCTGTGTAACACCCCCAAACCCAGCCTAGAAGTTAGGCCCGAATCTGGGAATGTCACATCAAAGGCACACTTCAAAACGATTTTTACTAAGTTAAATGTTAGGAAAACTTCATTTGTTAAGTTATTTCAAGAACCATGCTAACTTTAGAAACTTTATGAAAATTTATTAAGTGGATAGTTGAAACAATAATAATAAACCTAAAATCTAAAGACAATCAGGAGTTACATGGCCTTATTACAATCCAATGAAAGAAAACAAAGTATTTAAAATAAATTCATAAAACATTTGATCAGCTTGTAGTGTGGCCATCTCCGAGTTCTCTCCCACGTCGAGCTGTCTATTCAGGATTACTGAAATATTAAAATTAAGGGTGTTGTAACGGACCAATTTTGACCCTAATCGGAACAGTGGTTTCGGGACCACGAATCCGAGCCTAAGAGATATTATAATAGTAGGTATTGTGTTTGTTATGAGTGTTTTAGTGAGTGTGAAAATTTCGTAGAAAATTTTAGCTATTTGAGTGTTTAATTTGTTAAAAAGGTCTAAATTGCAAAAAGGACCAATGTAGTGGGCATTACTAAAAAGGGAGCTAAGTGAATTGTCTATAAAACATGGGGATTTGCATGTCAAATCCCCCATAATTAAATAAGGTGGACGGCAAGCATGCTAGAATAATATGCTTTCTATGCATTTTATAATTTTAAAGTATTATATTGTCATAAGCATGCTAAATGGGTGAATATTGTTTTAAACAAAAAGAAAAGAAAAAGAAAAATTTCTTTCTTCTTCCTTATTCAACATCCACCCGAAATCACCATCAAGAAGAAGGAAGAACTTTCATCTTCTTCAATCGGCCCTTGCATGTGTTAGTATAGGTAAGAGTTTGAACTTCACCTTAATAATTTATCTTGATGTGGCTTGATTTCTTGATTTATTCTCTTTGGAAACAAGCAAAATTTGTTAAGTTGAGTAAGATAAGATTCGGCCATGCATGTGGGAATCAAGGTAAGAGTTGAATCTTAGCTTGATAACCTACCCTTAGATTTGTGTTGATTTCTTTGATCATTAGGGAAAAACAAGTAGAAAATGGTTGATCTCAAACATGAGGAATTCGGCCATGGATGAGAGTTTGTACTTTGTTGTATAAATGAACTTAGACAACTTGAGAAGAAGTATCTTGAGCATGTTTAAGAAGATTATGTTGATTGGCTTGAGGGTATCCTACTAATTGGCGAATAATGGGATGAATATTTATGAAAATGTTTCTTCATGTGCTTTGTTGTTAGGTCATTCTCTTATAATGAAATTTACCATATAAGATTGTTATATGTGATGTTAAGTTATTGGGTGAACTAAGTTTAAAACTTGATTACTTGAAGTAAACTAGTGCAAGGGGTAAGTTTGATGGATGGAAGAGTATAGAGAATCTTAGGCACCTAAGGGCCATTCGGCCATGGAGAAGAAACCCAAGTGGATTGAAATTTTATTGTGGTGTTCAATAGGTTAAATTAGATTAGTTAAATGCTTGAATTAGATGTGGTTGTTAGCTTGTTTCTTGGTTGTATGTTGAAAGAAAATGTATGGGTATGGAACTAGTATATTCGGCCATATAAGGGGAAATGAAATTGAGTTAACGTATTTGATTGTATATGTGTAATTATATTAAATTAAGGTACGGCTAGATGAGAAGATAAGATGTAAGCTAAAACACATCAAGGAAATTACTACCAAAGTGTTCCCTAATAATTTGAATGCACTTGAACAAAGTAGGGGATGTATGCCGAATGCACATTGTTATGTCTTGAAATTTTGTATTTTATGATTTTGTTCTTGAATTGAATGGACGTGTGGTTAATTGGTTAAAATTGAACCAAATTAGATCGGGAACAAAAGATCAAGATCGAGGAAAAACAAAGATTATCGAGTAGCCGATTTGCACGCTTATCGACAACTGAGGTAAGTCCTTTAGTTAAATCATGTCAAAGAGTAAATTATGGTTATCTTGACTATTAAAAATTTATGAATACTAACGTCTAATTACATCATGGCCGAATGTACATTGACATATTGGTTGATGATTTAAGTTGAGAATATGATGGAAATTGTTTTGGCTAATGCAAGGTGAATAAGTAAGTTTTGAGTTACCTTACATCTAAAGATTCTTTACATATCTAGTGAATGATATAAATTGTATAAGCTTGGTATAAAACCATGAGTTGGTCGATTGTGATAGTGATGGATTTGATTGATTTCAAATTTATTAAATGCAATGGTAATAAAGGTATATGATTCGATATGTATAGTGAAAATGTGAAAAGCATGTAAAGATATTTTGACATTCGGGCTTTTATGCCTAGCAGGCCTCGTGCGATGTTATCTATCGGGCTTTTATGCCTAGCGTGCCCGTGCGTCTTGTGTTATCTATCGGGCTTTTATGCCTAGCGGCCTCGTGCGGTGTTACCTATCGGGCTTTACGCCTAGCGTGCCTTGCGCGGTGTTACTTTTCGAGCTTTTACGCCTAGCATGCTTGATGCCGGTGATGAAATTTACCTAAGAGGAGTTTAATCCTTGTCAAGACAATTTAGAACTAAATTGTCACGAATATGGTTCGGGTAAGTATGTGAGGTATGTTATGTTAAATATTACTTGTGCCAAATTGTTATTGATGAATGTAATTTGACTAAGTCGAGCTTAGAACATGCTATTATGGGACAATTGATTTGCATGTATAATCGCTATGAAAGTAGGTTTCAATTATTAATATTTGGCCTTGTGTAAACTATTTACTTAGTTGTTTACGTAGAATGCCATATGTGGACTGTTTCATCTTCATAAATAATTAAATGTTTCAATTTAAATGAGTTGGGACTTACTAAGCTAGTAAGCTTACTCGTTTGAGATGTTTCCTCTGTTTTATAGATTAGGAGCAAGCCACAAGCTCACCGGGATCGTTGGGAAGTCGCTCACACTATCAACCTACTTTTTGGGTATTCCTTCATTTTGGGTTGGTCTTTAATAGAAGGCATGTATAGGATAGGCTTGGTTTGTTTGAGGAAATTTTACGGTTCTCATGTAAACACTAAAAAGAATAGCCATGCGAAAGTGGCTAAAATTTTGTTAAGTACGTTGGGTGTTTTGATGTAAGTTGGTTCATGATGGCATTGTCCATGCATTCCTAAACAAGTTAATCGTTTTACTAAGGAAATGTTTGAATATAAATTGAATCCTTGAAATTTTGAAGTAAGGAGGTTCGGGTAGGAGCTAGTTATTTTTAAGAATGAAATAAAACAGCTTGTAGCAGCAGCAGTGACGCGAGTTAGGAAAATCACCAAAAATAGGGTATAATGAATTTGGAGACGAGTGAGTTATGAATTTGAACCTTAGTGTGTCTACTTTTACATAAAAGAAATAGAGTAGGAAAAAGATTTATACCTTATGAGATAATTAAGTTTGAACGAAACCTGTTCTGAATGAATTCGTGAGTCACTGTCCTGTTTTGGAAAAATTGTCAAAAATTGTACAAAAATAATTAGGAATCATGGTTTATATGTGTAGAATCCTAAATGAGTCTATTTTTCATTGGTATAAATAAGAACACCATTGGAAAATTGTGCAATCAGATAACTGCAGTTTTATAAGGATAGGTCAGAACTGTCCAGCAGTGTAATAAGGGTAACTTTGAAGAATAAACTGTACTAATTGGTCACATGAAAAATTCTAGAAAAATTATGGTGAATAGATATATGAGTCTACTTTCAAGGAAAATTTACGGATCGGAATTTCGAACTCTATAACTCGAGTTATAGCCAAATTAAGCGGCACAACGCAGTTTGACAGCTTTAAGATTTTCGCGTGTTGAACTAGTAGTCAAGTCTAGTAATGCCTCTTACTTAATTCCGCGATGGTCTCGAGTAAGGGTGTTACATTTGATTGGTATCAGAGCTTACGGTTTAGTCGATTCTAGGACTACCGTGGCGCGTGTGAGTCTAGCTATACATGCCTGTGGTTATATGTTGATAGTGTGGTGACTTCTGACAGCCTGAATTTTGTTTTATATAGCAAATGGACTCTGAACCAGAAAGAGCTGTGGCTGATGATGTGGAGAGCGTGGCGCCTGACCGTACCCACGGATCAGCGCCGATAGACTCTCGACCTGTTTCGGGTAGCCACGAAGGAGAAACAAAGCAAGCCTTTTATCGGATGATGAATGATTGGTTTGCCCAATTTATCCAGAATAACCCGAATATACCCCAACCTCCACCCCCGAATAATCCAACTCCGGATCCTCTAGCTCCCCCAGTGATAGATCCAATGAGATCTAGTAGGCCCCCAGTTGACAAAATTCGAAAATATGGGGCCGAAGAATTTAAAGCCAATGACGATGATGATGCTGAGAGAGCCGAAATGTGGCTTGATAACACTATTCGGGTACTTGGTGAGCTATCTTGTACTCCGGATGAATGCTTGAAGTGTACTATATCCTTACTACGGGACACTGCATATCACTGGTGGAATACACTAGTATCAGTGGTTCCGAAAGAAAAAGTGACATGGGATTTCTTCCAAACTGAATTCCGCAAGAAGTATATTAGCCAAAGATTTATTGATCAAAAGCGAAAAGAGTTCCTTGAGCTGAAACAAGGACGAATGACTGTAACGGAGTATGAAAGAAAATTTGTCAGGCTCAGCCGTTATGCTAGAGAGTGTGTCTCTACTGAAGCCATTATGTGTAAAAGATTCGAAGACGGCCTAAATGAAGATATAAAGATGTTTGTTGGCGTTCTTGAAATCCAAGAATTTGTAACTTTAGTTGAGAGAGCTTGCAAAGCTGAAGAGCTCGGGAAGGAGAAAAGAAAGGCCGATACCGAAGCCAGAGATATCCGGAAGAGGTCTTCGGGCAAAGTCTTCCATCCCACGAGCAAGAAGCCCAGAGATGACTACAAATGATGACGAAAAACTACTACAGATCCGCCTAGACGGATCGACCTCCTATGAGCTCCCGAGCTACCTCGATAGCCAGTGTTGGTAACGTTCCACAAACTAGAGTTGAATGCAAGCATTATGGGAAATGGCACTCAGGGAGTTGTAGATTCCATGATCGGACTTGCTATAAGTGTGGATCGTCAGGTCATTTTATCAGAGAGTGTCCGAAATTAGCTGAGCAGAATGCAGTCCAGAGTACTACACCGAGCAACGTGCCAATGCGAGGCAGACCACCCAGACATTCGGGCAATGCAGGTGGTAGCCAGAAAGGAACGACGAATGCTACAGGTCGATCCGAGGCTAGAGCTCCGGCTAGGGCATATGCTGCGCGAGCTAGAGAGGATGCTTCTTCCCCGACGTCATCACCTGTGACTTTCACTCTTTTTGATACTCATGTGATTGCATTAATTGATCCCGGTTCGACTCATTCTTATGTTTGTGAAACTTTAAAATTTGGTAAGACTCGCTAGTTGAGTCTACCGAGTTCGTAATCGTGTGTCCAACCCTTTGGGTAGATGTGTGCTTGTAGATAAAGTGTGTAGAGGTTGCCCGTTGATGGTACGAGACTATTGCTTTCCAGCTGACTTAATGTTGTTGCCCTTCGATGAATTTGATATAATCTTGGGTATGGATTGGTTAACTTCACATGAGGCAGTGGTGGATTGTAAAAGAAAGCTTATTAAATTGAAATGCCGAAACGGCGAGAGACACCAAAATAAAATCTGTGATGTAAATGAGTTGCCTACAGTGATATCCTCGGTGGTAGCCCAAAAGTATGTGAGAAAGGGGTGAGAGGCCTATTTGGCTTATGTCTTCGGATAATAAACCGTCCGAGAAACTAATGGAATCGGTATTGCGATTGTATGTGAATACACCGATGTGTTTCTGAAGAACTACCGGCTTACCCCATGCGAGAGATTGAGTTCGGCATTGAATTAGTGCTTGGATCGACCCCAATTTCGATAGCTCCGCATCGAATGGCGCCTCTTTGAATTAAAAAGAATTGAAAGCGCAGTTGCAAGAATTGACAGAGAGGGGTTTTGCACGACCGAGTTTTTCTCCGTGGGGAGCACCAGTCTTATTTGTGAAGAAGAAAGATGGGACAATGCGAATGTGTATCGACTACAGGCAAACTAAATAAGTGACCATAAAGAATAAATACCCGTTACCTCGGATCGATGATTTATTTGATCGATTAAAGAAATTGCAGTGTTTTCAAAATAGATTTGAGATCGGGCTATTACCAATTACGAGTCAGAGATTCCGATGTGCCAAAGACGGCATTTCGAACGAGGTACGGGCATTATGAGTTTTTGGTTATGCCTTTTGGGCTTACCAATGCACCTGCCGTTTTTATGGATCTCATGAACCGGGTCTTCCGACGGTTTTTGGATCGGTTTGTAGTAGTGTTTATCGATGATATATTGGTCTACTCCAAAAGTGAAGCGGAACACGTTGAGCACTTGAGAGTGGTACTACAAACCTTGAGAGATCATCGTTTATATGCAAAATTCGATAAGTGTGAGTTTTGGTTGAACGGTCGACTTCTTGGGACATGTGGTTTCGGTGTCAGGAATTCGGGTGGATCCAAACAAAATAGCAGCCATACTCGAGTGGAAACCACCAAAGAATGTTTCTGAGATCCGAAGTTTCCTAGGCCTCGCGGGATATTATAGGCGATTTGTAAAAGGTTTTTCCGTGATAGCTGCACCTTTGACGAGGCTACTACAGAAGGATGTCAAATATGAATGGTCAGAAAAATGCCAGAAGAGTTTCGAGCAGTTGAAAGCCCTTTTAACCGAGGCTCCAGTGTTGACTCAGCCTGAATCGGGTAAAGAATTCATTATTTTTAGTGATGCATCTTTAAGTGGGTTGGGTTGTGTTCTAATGCAAGAAGGCAAGGTGATAGCCTACGCTTCAAGACAATTGAAGCCACATGAAAAAAATTATCCAACTCACGATCTGGAGTTGGCAGCCATTGTGTTTGCATTGAAAATTTGGCGTCACTATTTATTCGTGAAAAATGTCATGTTTACTCGGATCACAAAAGTCTAAAATATTTAATGACACGAAAAGATCTAAATTTGAGACAACGCCGATGGTTAGAATTGTGAAAGACTACGAATTTGTGATTGACTACCATCCGGGAAGGCTAATGTTGTTGCGGATGCGTTGAGTCGAAAATCATTATTTGCTCTGCGTGCATTAAACGCACGGATGACGATGTCCCGAGGATGGTTCGATCATAGCCGAGCTACAAACAAGGCCGATGTTTATTCAAAAATTTGCGAGGCACGAAAGTCGACGAAAAGTTAGTAGCTATTCGGGTTCGGTGTGAGAACGCTACGTAATCGACTTCCGGATAGATGCAAATGGTCGCTTTTGAAGTATAAAAATCGATTGTGTGTTCCAACAAACTCGATTTGATACTGAGATGATTCTCGAGTGAGGCCCATAATGGCCGAATGTCGATACACCCGGTAGCACAAAAATGTATAACGATTTGAAGCGCTTTTATTGGTGGCGGCATGAAACGGGACATATCCGAGTTTGTCTCCAAATGCTTAATCATCAACAAGTGAAAGCCGAGCACCGTGTACCTTCCGGATTACTTCACCGATTATGATACCCGAATGGAAATGGGATAGAATTACTATGGATTTTGTATCCGGTCTTCCTATGACACCGAGTAAGAAAGATGCCGCTTGGGTTATCGTTGATAGATTGACTAAATCACTCATTTTGTGCCGAGACGCATCGACTATTCACTTGACAAACTCGTCGAATTGTATGTGTCGCAGATTGTAAGATTGCACGGTGTCCGAGTTCCATTGTTTCGAGATAGAGACCCAAGATTTACCTCGCGATTCTGGAAGAAGTTGCAAGAGGCATTAGGTACTAAACTACATTTTAGTACAGCCTTTCATCCGCAAACAGACGGTCAGTCTGAGCGAACTATTTTGACACTTGAGGACATGTTGAGGTGTTGCGTTCTCGAGTTCAAGGTGCGTGGGAACGATACCTACCCCTGATTGAGTTTGCTTACAATAATAGCTTTCAATCTAGCATAAAAATGGCACCTTATGAAGCCTTATATGGTCGAAAATGTCGCACACCATTGTATTAGACTGAGCTCAGTGAGAACAAGATACACGGGGTTGATTGGATTAAAGAAACAGAACAGAAGGTGGTCGTTATTCGGAGTAATTTGAAAGCTGCGTCGGATCGTCAAAAGTCCTATGCCGATCTAAAACGCAAGGACATTGAATTTCAGGTCGGAGATCGGGTATTCTTAAAAGTTTCTCCGTGGAAGAAAATACTCCGATTCGGTCAGAAAGGCAAGTTGAGTCCGAGATTTATCGGACCGTACGAAGTTATTGAACGTATTGGACCGGTTGCTTATAGATTAAGATTGCCCTCCGAGTTAGAAAAGATACACAATGTATTTCATGTTTCGATGCTTCGCAAATACAGATCGGATCCGTCCCATGTGATCACCCCATCGAGATTGAAATTGATCGGACTTGACCTATGATGAGGAACCGATCCGTATCTTGGCTCGGGAAACCAAAGAGTTAAGAAATAAAAGAATTCCATTAGTAAAGATTCTATGGAATCGTCACGGAGTTGAAGAGGCTACGTGGGAGCCTGAAGAGTCAATGAAGCAACAATATCCGAACCTTTTTAACGGTAAGATTTTCGGGGACGAAAATCCTAAAGGGGGGAGAGTTGTAACGGACCAATTTTGACCCTAATCGGAACAAAGTGGTTTCGGACCACGAATCCGAGCCTAAGAGATATTATAATAGTAGGTATTGTGTTTGTTATGAGTGTTTTAGTGAGTGTGAAAATTTCGTAGAAAATTTTAGCTATTTGAGTGTTTAATTTGTTAAAAGGTCTAAATTGCAAAAGGACCAATGTAGTGGGCATTACTAAAAGGGAGCTAAGTGAATTGTCTATAAAACATGGGGATTTGCATGTCAAATCCCCATAATTAAATAAGGTGGACTGGCAAGCATGCTAGAATAATATGCTTTCTATGCATTTTATAATTTTAAAGTATTATATTGTCACAAGCATGCTAAATGGGTGAATATTGTTTTAAACAAAAAGAAAAGAAAAGAAAAATTTCTTTCTTCTTCCTTATTCAACATCCACCCGAAATCACCATCAAGAAGAAGGAAGAACTTTCATCTTCTTCAATCGGCCCTTGCATGTGTTAGTATAGGTAAGAGTTTGAACTTCACCTTAATAATTTATCTTGATGTGGCTTGATTTCTTGATTTATTCTCTTTGGAAACAAGCAAAATTTGTTAAGTTGAGTAAGATAAGATTCGACCATGCATGTGGGAATCAAGGTAAGAGTTGAATCTTAGCTTGATAACCTACCCTTAGATTTGTGTTGATTTCTTTGATCATTAGGGAAAAACAAATAGAAAATGGTTGATCTCAAACATGAGGAATTCGGCCATGGATGAGAGTTTGTACTTTGTTGTATAAATGAACTTAGACAACTTGAGAAGAAGTATCTTGAGCATGTTTAAGAAGATTATGTTGATTGGCTTGAGGGTATCCTACTAATTGGCCGAATAATGGGATGAATATTTATGAAAATGTTTCTTCATGTGCTTTGTTGTTAGGTCATTCTCTTATAATGAAATTTACCATATAAGATTGTTATATGTGATGTTAAGTTATTGGGTGAACTAAGTTTAAAACTTGATTACTTGAAGTAAACTAGTGCAAGGGGGTAAGTTTGATGGATGGAAGAGTATAGAGAATCTTAGGCACCTAAGGGCCATTCGGCCATGGAGAAGAAACCCAAGTGGATTGAAATTTTATTGTGGTGTTCAATAGGTTAAATTAGATTAGTTAAATGCTTGAATTAGATGTGGTTGTTAGCTTGTTTCTTGGTTGTATGTTGAAAGAAAATGTATGGGTATGGAACTAGTATATTCGGCCATAAGGGAAAATGAAATTGAGTTAACGTATTTGATTGTATATGTGTAATTATATTAAATTAAGGTACGGCTAGATGAGAAGATAAGATGTAAGCTAAAACACATCAAGGAAATTACTACCAAAGTGTTCCCTAATAATTTGAATGCACTTGAACAAAGTAGGGGATGTATGCCGAATGCACATTGTTATGTCTTGAAATTTTGTATTTTATGATTTTGTTCTTGAATTGAATGGACGTGTGGTTAATTGGTTAAAATTGAACCAAATTAGATCGGGAACAAAAGATCAAGATCGAGGAAAAACAAAGATTATCGAGTAGCCGATTTGCACGGCTTATCGACAACTGAGGTAAGTCCTTTAGTTAAATCATGTCAAAGAGTAAATTATGGTTATCTTGACTATTAAAAATTTATGAATACTAACGTCTAATTACATCATGGCCGAATGTACATTGACATATTGGTTGATGATTTAAGTTGAGAATATGATGGAAATTGTTTTGGCTAATGCAAGGTGAATAAGTAAGTTTTGAGTTACCTTACATCTAAAGATTCTTTACATATCTAGTGAATGATATAAATTGTATAAGCTTGGTATAAAACCATGAGTTGGTCGATTGTGATAGTGATGGATTTGATTGATTTCAAATTTATTAAATGCAATGGTAATAAAGGTATATGATTCGATATGTATAGTGAAAATGTGAAAAGCATGTAAAGATATTTTGACATTCGGCTTTTATGCCTAGCAGCGTGCCTCGTGCGGTGTTATCTATCGGGCTTTTATGCCTAGCGCAGCCTCGTGTGCGGTGTTATCTATCGGGCTTTTATGCCTAGCGGCCCTCGTGCGGTGTGTTACCTATCGGGCTTTACGCCTAGCGGCCCTTGCGCGGTGTTACTTTTCGAGCTTTTACGCCTAGCGTGCTTGATGCCTGATGAAATTTACCTAAGAGGAGTTTAATCCTTGTCAAGACAATTTAGAACTAAATTGTCACGAATATGGTTCGGGTAAGTATGTGAGGTATGTTATGTTAAATATTACTTGTGCCAAATTGTTATTGATGAATGTAATTTGACTAAGTCGAGCTTAGAACATGCTATTATGGGACAATTGATTTGCATGTATAAGCTGCTATGAAAAAGTAGGTTTGAATTATTAATATTTGGCCTTGTGTAAACTATTTACTTAGTTGTTTACGTAGAATGCCATATGTGGACTGTTTCATCTTCATAAATAATTAAATGTTTCAATTTAAATGAGTTGGGACTTACTAAGCTAGTAAGCTTACTCGTTTGAGATGTTTCCTCTGCTTTTATAGATTAGGAGCAAGCCACAAGCTCACCGGGATCGTTGGGAAGTCGCTCACACTATCAACCTACTTTTTGGGTATTCCTTCATTTTGGGTTGGTCTTTAATAGAAGGCATGTATAGGATAGGCTTGGTTTGTTTGAGGAAATTTTACGGTTCTCATGTAAACACTAAAAAGAATAGCCATGCGAAAGTGGCTAAAATTTTGTTAAATACGTTGGGTGTTTTGATGTAAGTTGGTTCATGATGGCATTGTCCATGCATTCCTAAACAAGTTAATCGTTTTACTAAGGAAATGTTTGAATATAAATTGAATCCTTGAAATTTTGAAGTAAGGAGGTTCGGGTAGGAGCTAGTTATTTTTAAGAATGAAATAAAACAGCTTGTAGCAGCAGCAGTGACACGAGTTAGGAAAATCACCAAAAATAGGGTATAATGAATTTGGAGACGAGTGAGTTATGAATTTGAACCTTAGTGTGTCTACTTTTACATAAAAGAAATAGAGTAGGAAAAAGATTTATACCTTATGAGATAATTAAGTTTGAACGAAACCTGTTCTGAATGAATTCGTGAGTCACTGTCCTGTTTTGGAAAAATTGTCAAAAATTGTACAAAAATAATTAGGAATCATGGTTTATATGTGTAGAATCCTAAATGAGTCTATTTTTCATTGGTATAAATAAGAACACCATTGGAAAATTGTGCAATCAGATAACTGCAGTTTTATAAGGATAGGTCAGAACTGTCCAGCAGTGTAATAAGGGTAACTTTGAAGAATAAACTGTACTAATTGGTCACATGAAAAATTCTAGAAAAATTATGGTGAATAGATATATGAGTCTACTTTCAAGGAAAATTTACGGATCGGAATTTCGAACTCTATAACTCGAGTTATAGCCAAATTAAGCGGCACAACGCAGTTTGACAGCTTTAAGATTTTCGCGTGTTGAACTAGTAGTCAAGTCTAGTAATGCCTCTTACTTAATTCCGGCGATGGTCTCGAGTAAGGGGTGTTACAGGTGTGAGTTTCGAAACTCAGTGTGTACAACCCTTGGCAATCAAATCACATACAAATATTCACATTGGGCCTAAGCCCTATTAATATCGGTGGTCTTGGGCCTTAGCCCACCATGACCTCATATCATATCATATCGCATCATATACAATTAAGATAATGCAAAACCCACCCCAAAAATCCATCCGCTACACACACCATTTCCCTTCCAACCTTATGACTCCTGTGGGGAATTCTAGCCCTCCGCTACACTCCAAGGGTAGCCCAGTTGCGGTACTACCAAACGTTGCAGCAAAGCTGCTAATTATATATTGGGCTTAAAGCCTCCGGTGGATCCATACCATACGGCCATGCGATCTTCAAATCTTCCTCCGTACCATAATTCCCACCCATATGCATCCTAAGCAGAATATCGTGCCATAAACCCATATTCGTCACATAGGGGTATTTTCGTCATTTCACTACCCATGGGTATTTTCGTAATTCTACCTTATAGGGGTATTTTGGTAATTTACAATTTTAGGGGTATTTTAGTAATTCTTTAAACATAAGGGTATTTTAGTAATTTTTCAAATATAAGGGTAATTGGTCCCTCTCAGGTTTTAGTTATGAACTTTGGCCCATCAACAAGTCCTCGCGGTTAAAGTGAACAGACACTACGTACCAGGTAGGATTCCAGAGAAGAGGAGGTGGGCCGCTAGGGCCGCTTAAGTACCAAGCTCTCCCTAGATCTAATCCTAGACATGCGTATGCCCGTTGCCACACTCCAACCCAGCGACTTGTTCACAGACATGTTTAATTAGATTAAGTCTTATGAAATTTAAGAGTTGTTCAAACTAAGCCTAAAGTCCATTAACCCTAACATACTTGTCTACGTCCCCATAAGCCTATCAAGCCCAAATCACATCCTTACGGCCATTCGGCCCAAATCTCATCATATGACCTATTAGGCCCAAAACAAATCCAATTAATGTATCAAGCCTGACTAACTCAATACGTTTAACAAACCAAACCATTTCATCAAACTTTGCCTCAAGGGCCCGCCCATTTAGCCACTTTCAGCTTTTCGGCCTTTTGAAATTGCTGATATCGTGTGTATATGTTTGTACACACCTGGTAACCTCGCATGCTGCAAACCCCTTAGTCACAAACCTACAATTGACATTACTAGTGATTAACCTAAGCCTTAACACATACTTATCAAAAACTAAAACCTCACCGTACCCTTACCGTGTGCCTTACGTTCTAGTAGCCCTTCCTTTGCTACTATTAGCGATTATCCTCTAGATCTGCACCCAAACACCTATATCGTCAAAACCAAGTGACCCATATTGTTCATAAGTCACCCCTATGAGCCACATTAGATTCGACCATTTACTAAACCATGACTGAGTCGAGAACACTTACCACCTTGTTAGCAATCTTTACTTACCACGCTTGCGATTGTTGAGCCTTTCCTTTATTAATACAGGTTAACGATAAGGGTTGGGTTAGATAGCCCTTCGGCTTTTAACAAAACACACTAAAAAGTTTAACTAAGCACTTACCGTAATTCTCCTTTGATCCTGCGGCTTCGATATCTATTTAAACAAGATTCGACTTCCAAACGTGACTAAAGGTAGATAATAATCGATTGAGGTGGAGGAACAAAAAATAAAGAATCGGCATATACAGTGGTTTCAACAAATATGGATTTCGGTAAATAGGGATTTTGACAAACAGATTTCTAAAAAAGCAGATTTTCAAAGAAATGCAGGATTTTGGCAAACAGGGGTGGTGGTATTCGGCAATGGAAGAAAATAAGGATGAGTGGAAACAAAGAAAGAAAGATGGAAACTCCAAGAACCCTTCTAAGGATTTCGACACCCCTTTTTATAGCCAAAGCCGAACTACCTTCCCCCCACAGTCCTATTCGGCCCCAACACTTCACCCTCCTTATCTCCTATCTTTTCTCTCTGATAATACCTTAATCTTATCCCCAATCTCCTCCACATCCATCAGTCCTGCTTACTACAAACTCTCCACAGCAAGAGTACAAAACCAACACAACTCTTGCCGTCCACCTATGCAAAATAAAACACTCCAAAATACACTCATCCTGCTCGTACCTTGGACCTCTTTAGCTTTTACACGCGCCACCTCATAGCTCCCAAGTGGCGCCACTTGCCACTGGGCTACAAGCCCATTTGTGTCCTATTTTCTCTTAATCTACTTAAGAGGCCTTATGCCTATGACTAGGGTCCACTAAGTAAGAAAAATAAATTTTTCCCTATGGTCTCCCCTATTTCTAAGGCTTCAAATAATCCCGATAATACCTTAATATTAATATTCTAAGTGCTACATATATTTCAAAAAATTTTAAATGCTCGTCGCGCACTCTGATTTAATAACATATAAATATTGCATGCATATAGTTTCTATACCCAAAAATATAGCATCCCTACAAAACATACCCAACTTAATGGTGATTGAACAATCCCGAGCCTTATGCTCCTCAGACCCACATCTTAAACACGTTCCTGACTTCCTCCAACATTCACCCGGATGACGCCTTCTGCAATATTCACAAGCCGAAAAGTTTGGACATACCTTAACATGCTTCACAGAACGAGACTACAACCCTAGAAAATTGCGATCTCCCTTTTTCTTACAGTCTACATACCTAACCCGAAGTGTTTCACCAATTTCTTTAACCTCCTCCAGTACCTCCCTAACTAGCTGAGTCAGCACATCAGCCCTAACACTTCCACGGCCTCTGCCGCGACCCCTTGCACTTCTTCTAGTGCTCATCGCTGCGTATTTCTGAATTAGGGATTTTATGAAATTAGTACATATTTCCACTTGTTTAGGGCACATGTCTTATGTGAGTAACAATTTAAAAGTTACTATGTGGCCGAGAATCCACTACAGGCTTAAGTTTTCTACGGGCTTTAGTCTCTAAAAGCCTATTTTTAAGTAGCCCAATATCTACACAGTTCAATAATTTAAGCACATGTAGTACAGAGAACTTACTTGGCTCGACGTCGAGGCTCGATGAACCACACTTTAAGAATCCTGCAAAAACTTTTTAATCCATTTATTTTCAAAACCCAAAATCTAAGGCCCATTTCACAGGCCGAGCTTTGCAACCAGGCTCTGATACCACTTATCATGGATACTTATGCATTTTAGTTTGAAATTTTGTAATTAAGTTGTGATTGATTGTAATTTGTATAAGTAGATTTTAGTTTTGTCTGTAATCGTGTGGTAATACCCAAGATTTGGGTAAGGTTAATCGGATCGAGTTGAGGGTGTTACATGAAGTTAAGTATAAGACCATGTGGGAGAAAACCCATGGCACCTTCTGATGAAGTCCGATGGGACCGTAAACATGTAATTCTCTAAAACGCCTTAGTGGCATGTTTTGTAATGCCTTTATGGCATATTCTACGAAGTCTGTGTGGCTTATTCTGTGATGTTTATGTTACGTATTCTGTAAGGCCCTAGTGGCAAAGTCTAGTCGAACACTTCTGTGTCATAATCTTAGGAAACTTCGAGACTTATCTGCTAACTAATGTGATGGTAGAGAACTGGTAAGTTTAATGATATATTTGCTTGGTTAGTCTTATGGCAAAATTTGAATATGATCTAAGTAAAACTTCTAAAAGAGTCTTTAGCAGTATTATCTGAAGGGTGTATATGTCATAGTAATCTACCAATACAGGAAATTGACGTATTTGTAATTATGAAAGGTTTAAGTGTTTACTAGACCTGAGTTTGTCTACGTTATTTAAAGAAGTAATCTGAGCAATTTGGTAACCACCAAAGCCGAATGGTTTTCACGTCTCGTTCAGAGGTCATCCAGAATCTAAATCATTTGTTAAGATTGGGAATTCTCGTGTTATGTAACGTAGTTATCGGGGTTTCTTCTAGATGATCTAGAATGTTTCATTATGAAAATAAGTTATGATTTGGGGTTGATTCAGTATATGATCTGATTGGTAGTTTAATAACTACCATAAACAGTATGAGAATCCGACAATATTAAGATTAGTATGGAGTTTAACTTAAGAGATCCATTAGTTTTACTATTCTCTAAGAGAAGTGTTTGAAAGTACCCATCCTGGGGGAAAATATTCTATGTCTATTTGAAGGGGATTTTGTTGATAGTAAGTTCTGTATGGAAATTCTTTTGGAGAGGTACACGTGTTGAGAAGGAAATGAGATCTCTATTGGTTAATAAAATTTGGAATCAATCCACATAATGATTCTTGAATAGATTAGTCAAGTAAGGAAGATGATAGAAATGTATATGTCGATTAGGAAAGTATCTGCCAAGGTCAAAGATGAAATCCAAAATCTTCAAGATGGAAATTCAACTAGAAAAGCTCTAAGGTAATTTGTATTTAAACTCACTAAGTTTAAGAGAACTTACAAATGTTTGTTCTTGTCACAGGTTTGCTACAAGATTGAGTTCGTCAGGAGGGACCAAGCCTAGAATGCGTCAGTGAGATGGCGAGTTGGGTTATTATGCATACAGATGACATCTTAGGAGTTGGGCATATAGTTCTTTATTCCAATAAGAGTCTGTCTTTAATGAAATTTTGTGTTGTAGTGTCTTATATTATTTTTAATAATTTTTTGTATTCTTAAATGTTTATTTATTTCTTTTGTTTAAATAACATTTATTGAAATAATGAAGAAGTATGTTGAAAAAGGATTATATGAAGATAGTTTAAAATTTATACTAAGTGTTTGTATGTCGTAACATTTGATATCCTGATCTGGTGGTTTGGGTCGATAAAGGGTGTTACATTTAGTTGTTATTAGAGATTTCAATTTAGTGATCCTTTTGGCAATTAAGTGAGAGTCAGCCTTGTATGCATAATACATCAGACCTGGCTTAGTCCATTAGGTACGTTAAGGATTTCTGTGCATAATGGATATTTGTTATATTGATTATTACTGAGATAGAAAAAATTGTTGGGAAAGAAATGATAGTTTCACTGATAAAAGATTAGAAGGATATCACATGAGGAAAAAAAAAGAGTAACTACAAGCCAAAAGAAAAGAAAAGAAATACATTGTTCCCTCCTTCAGCTGATGAATCATTGGAACTGTAGGGGCTTCATATGTTGCTGGGGCTTTCTCCAAATCTAGTGAATCTTATAAGTCTTATTCCTTTTCTTCTATCTCGAGCTTGGTGGAAAGGAAGAAATCAGCTGATTGTTTCTCTTCTTAAAGCTTCTTTTCTAGACTAGCATAAACCTTCGAGTTCTATGTTGTGTCGCTCTTCTTGGGCATTAAGCTTTTCCTCCCAAGAGAACTCTCTTGCCTTGAGCCACTTGATCTCTTTTTACAATTGATTGGATTGGGCTTCAAAATCTTCGTACTTGGCTTTCCAAGTGGAGATAATAGACTCCAACTCCTTATTGTGACTAGCAGTGTTCTCGTGGGATTGACGCAGTTGATCCAAAGATTGTTCTCCAGATTACAAGGCCTCTTTTAAGCTCAATAGTTTGGCATTAATTTAATTGCAGGTCTCTTGAAGGGCTCAACTCATAAGCCTATATTCAGCTGCTAAAATTTGGAAATATCCCGCTAATAAGGAGAGTGGGGACCATTGAGGATTCAAAGATATGGAGGAGAAGAAAGCCTCTTTCATCTGTTGAGGCAAGTTATTGTTCAATTACTCCTAAACGACATTGAGAGAGAAGGGGTATTGTCCCTGTTTGAAAATGTCCAACCAAGGGAAAAGATTACCCGTCTCGCTAGATGGAGTAGGGTTAGGTAAAGAATCAAAGAAGGCCTCTGGATGACTTGGGCGAGTTGGTTCTGGTGTAGTATCAGCCACTAAAGTGTCCACAACTTGTATTAGGGAGTCTATTGAGTAGACGGACTCCATTAGCAGTGGAGGAATTGCAGTAACTTGAAAAGTATGAGTTTCTGGTGTAGTATGCCCTTTTTTGAGTCTAAACCGTGTTAATTGTGGGTGTTCAATATCTTTGGTTTCTTGGGTGCTTGATTCCACCCTGGGCCTTTTCTGAGTCTTTTTAGCTGTTGTTTTTCTTAGTGGAGCAGTAGTATCTCTTTCTTCCACACGGGCCTCATCTAGAATGGTTGTGATATCCATGTTCTGTGCTGGTACAGGCACAATGTAAGAACTTAAGGAAGACCCTACACCATCAACATGACAGTTGGCATGGCTGGAAGAGAAAGTAGAAAGCGTTCCATGATCGACAACATTCCAGTTGTGTGAGCGTAGTCCACAAATGTCGTAGAAGAAGAAAGAAGGTTCCCTTGTGTGCCTTACTAAAACTTGTGCAAGTTAACCACTTGAGTGATGAGGTCAGACCACTAAAGCAGAAGGAATATCAAATTCATCCAACCAATTTAAGGGGTCATTTGCCCGAAGACCCTTCAGACTTAAATCTTGTAGGCAATAATGAAAGATGTTTCTAACTAAGACGACTTCCACCAACTCCAGTACACACCTTCCCCTCAATTGTTTGTTTTTATTCCATGCCACCTCTGAATCCATTGGCTGACTTTGTGCACAGACACTTTCTCGAGCAAGGGACTAGCGTGTAGGGAAGCCGAACCTAGACTGGAGTTTGCAGATAACCCTCACATATTTGTCCTTTTTTTAGATGATTATTGGAAGACCAATTTTGGATTATTGGCTCATAGCCTGGTATATACTAAAATGAACATTACCAATTGAAATTCCCTGTCTCTTTACTTTCAATTGGTAGATATTTTAGAAAACACCCAACATTGGCGATTCATTGTGCATATAGCAGTTAATGAAAAAGGCCACCAATGTCCAACAAAATAGGGCTGATAGTTGCCCTGGTGTAATGTGTACTCATTAAGCACTGCAAAAAAGAATGGGTGGAGTGGCAAGTGGAAGCTCACCTCCAATAAGATAAGGGGAAGGATGAAACCCCTAGTGTTGTTACTTAGACGACAACCTCGTGGTATCAGAAGTTGTAGGCAAAGTTTTGGTGGAGAATGCCCTGGGCTCCTAAGTATCGATGTAACTCATCAACAGTAGTGATTCATTCATACATCGGAGCCTTTGTGCAAGGTGGGGTGTCTTCGAGACCTTGGGTACCAAATGTGGTTTGACCTTTAAGATTGTAATTTTAATTATTTTGGCCTTGACCCCTTCTTCGTGTGGTGGTTTTAACCATTTTGTATTAAAAGAAAAGAAAGGAAAAGAAAAGTAAGAATTACCTCTAGGAAAGATGAGAACGGAAGATGAAGGAAGGAAAAAGCTTAGAAATAAAAGAAATTTAGGGTTCCGATGTTATAGCAAAGTGTTTGGAAAGATGTTTAAGTTTTATAGGGAACCAAACGTGTGTGAGAAGTTTTAAATTTTTGGTAACTATTCAAGTCCTCTAATATCAATTTGACATCTGTCAAATCATAGGTTAAGTGATGCTTGAAATCACGAGAGTACCAGCCAAGTTTAGAATCTGCCAGCTGGAACTGGCTGTTGGCACTCTTGCCAGTAGGGATCTCTGAAGTATATGTTTTTGAAGAGAAGTCATTATGAGTATGTAGGGTAGTTCGCCAATTAGTGTTATACAATTGGCACAAATAGTTGACTACACATTCTTAATAGTGGAAATTCTTAAGTTGGAAATATTTTGAGGATGAAATTTTTGTTTGGGGGGAAGAGTTGTCACCCTCAAATCCAGCGGATCTGAGAATAAGACATGTAGATGTGAAGTTATCTGTTGGGTGTAGTGTAGTACGCCAATTAACAATCTTCTAGGGGATTAGAGCTTGGCGTAAAGTATCATTATAGAATTATTTTAAGATTCTATCTTAGGTTATTCTGCTATTTAAGAAAAGAATATGACAAGTGAAGCGTAAGTCTGGTGTGAATTACCACCAAATATATAGCACGCCAAGTTTGCATGAGCACTGTGCTAAATGAGTTCTGTAACATGATCTAATTAGGGGCCAACTAAATTGGCTAGTAAATTAACATTTTTATAGGATTCTTATTTATTAGGAAAATTTTTGAATATAATCGACACTTGTCAAGTTCCACTAAGGGGATCTGGGTGTATATATATATGGTGAGAAGGGTTCATCTGAATGGTTTTTCTTCCTTCAATATCATTCTCTGGTTTTTTTTTCTTAAACTTAAATGTTCTATTCTCCTTTATTAAGCTGGAAACTAAGGTTTTTAAGTTAATTAGTGGATGTTCCACCTCTTAGTAAGCTTGATAACTCTGCATGTTAATTTTTTGAAAGAATTAGGATGTTAAGAAGTATGTAAACAATAAGTTATGAATAAATAGCCTTGCATGGGGGTCGACTGTAATTGAGATGTTAGCAATTTTCCCGTAAATGAGATGTAATAATGGTTCCATGTTCTTTAAGCAGTTTTTGTTACTAGTTCGAGAAGGGCGTTCAAGTTTGGAACTTGAAGCTACAATATCGGTCAATTTTAGGTGAGTCTCTATCCTGACTCTTGCATGTGAACTGTTCAACTAGAGATATGTATATGATAACAACATCTTGGATAATTGGTAAGTGTGTGAAGCATAGTGATAATGAAAACATTCATAGTGATGCCTCCAGTGAAATATGGACTGGACCGGTAGATCATGATACGAAGTTATGTATAAGATCATGTAGGACAAAACCAGTGGCACCTTCTGATAAAGTTTGACGAGGTAGTAAACACGTAATTCTCTGCGATGACTTAGTGGCATGTTCTGTATTGCCTTTATGGCGTATTTAAAGAAGCCTGTGTGGCTTATTTTGTGCTATTTATGTTACATATTCTATAAGGCCTTAGTGGCGAAGTTTGGTCGAACGCTTTAGTGTCATGATGTAGGTAAACTTCGAGACTTATCTGTTAACTAATGTGATGATAAACAACTGGTAAGTTTAATGATATATTAGCTTGGCTAGTCTTATGGAAAAATTTGGATATGATTTAAGTAAAACTTCTGAAAGAGTCTCTAGGGGTTGTAACACCCCAAACCAAGCCTAGAAGTTAGGCCCGAGTCCGGCGTGTCACATTGAAGTGTTTTAGCGAAAACCTTGTTTTCATTGAAAACCCTTCATAAAGTAAAATGTTGAGTACAAACCCCTTTTTAGTTGCGGAAGTTTTATTTAAAAACAAATAATCTATAAAACTTGGTATTTTAAAATGGAGTTGCAGAAACGTAATAGTTGAAAACAACCATAGCTTAGGACAATAAACAATGTTCTGCCTCCAAAATATAAAACATAATAATATAATAATCCCACAAAATAAGAATAACCAGAGACAAGGCCTTATTACAATCCAAACCAAAATAATTTCAAAATACAAGGAATTTTAAAGAAAATACAAATAATAATATCTTGATAGCTGGCCACCTCTAAGTCACACCATCCATCGAATCACCTACTGAGGGTCACCTGAAAAGTTTAAAAAGGAGGGTGTGAGCTTCGAAAAACTCAGTGTGTACAACCCTCAACGAGTATAAAGCAATCATCAGTCATTTTGGGCCTGAGCCCAAATTAGTAGCGGTGGCCTTTGGGCCGAAGCCAATATCTCATTAATATCACAATAATATCACAATAATATCGTACATGCAATGCTATACAAACCCTCCCCAATAGTCCATCTGCTACACAACATTTCCCTTCTAACCTTATACACCTGTGGGGATTTCTAAATCGACCCACCCATCCGCTACACAGTAATGGTAGCCCGTTGCGTGATTACCTAACGTTGCGAAAAAAGTCGCTAATCATATATTGGGCTTAAAAAGCCAACGGTGGATCCACGATCGTCAAGCAACCATGCGATCCTCAAATTCTTCCTCAACCTAAACAGAATATCATATGAATGCAGCATGTCATACATGTAACATAAATCCTACATTTAACCTATGGGGGTATTTTGGTAATTTCTTAATAGCATGGGTTTTAAATTACGAACTTTTGGCCCGTCAACATGTCCTCGTTGGCTAAAGTGAACAAACACTATGCACCAGGTAGGATTCCGGAGAAGAGGAGGTGGGTTATTAAGACCGCTTAAATACCAAGCTCTCCCTAGGTCCAATCCTAGACATGCATATGCCCATTGCCACACTCTAACCTTATGACTTGTCCACAGACGAATTTGATAAATTAATAAGTTTTATGCTGTTTAAGGATTTATAGCAAGTCTACAGGCTTTCACACACTCATATAGCCCATCAGACCCAATCATATTTTTACGGCCCATTAGGCTCAATCACACTCATATGGCCCATTAGGCCCGAATCCATTCCATATCATTCAGTAAACTTAATTAGCTCATCACATATTACCGAGTTATCAACATTTGCTTATTTAGGCTCATGGGCCCGTCGGGCCCATTCTAGCCAGTTGGCCAAAACGTGACCCAAGTCCATAAGATCGCTCATGGGGTCTCTGGTATCGTATCAAATACCCTCTTATGAGTGTTCGCGCACTCGCAAGACTACCGTAGCCAAACTTTCGGCTTTTTGGCATTTCAACTTTTAGGCATTTCGAGATTTGCCGATCTATTGTGTGTGTAGTGTATGTACACACCTTCGGCTTTATATTAAACTATCGAATCATAGGGTAAAAGTACACACCTTACCACCTGGAGTACTAAGTACTCATAATCGTCAGAACCTATATTCAAATATTACACTCCTTTAGTCACTTACTTAATAAATTAAAATAAATCCACTACAACCACTCACCGAAGGAAAACCTATACTTGCCTTGATCGACCGCGATTTGCCTATTTAACCCGAGGTCCGTTGTAGTCCCCCTTCTGCATCCAGGGGGAAAGTCCCAAACCACCGACACCTTATGTCGCTTAAACTTGGGAATAGTGGTCACTTGCTCACACTCAGTCGGCATCTTTATTGACACTTTACTAGATCCCCCTTTGCTTATCGTAAATTCCTTATCAATCGGCCAAATGAATGCAATAGCTAGTCCTAGAAGATTTAGCCAACGCGAGGAGAATAAAAGATTTGAAAGAGGGAGAGAATGAATATTCGGTTAAGTAACTGAATGAAAAAAAGATTGCTTTGATCAAATTGTGGAAGAAAAGGGGTGGCACACAAGTGATTCGACAAAAAGGAATACTGGATTTTAGGGACCAAGAAAATTCGACACAAAATAAATAGACTAGAAACAAAGGAAAGAAAAGAGTTTGGTGAGAAGGAAGGGAAGAAATCAGCGCAAAATAGAAGAGGAAGAATTAAGGATTTCGACTTTCAGGTATTTGGAGAGAAAAGTAGTATTCGGCAAAATAAAAAGAAAGAATTTGGCATTAGCCTAGAACCCCAAAATCGACACCTATTTATAGCCTATAGCCGAATTTCCTATCCCCAAATTCCCAATTCGACTCAACCTCTTCCACATATCTCATCTCCTAATTTTTCTCCACGATAAGCTCCTCAATCCCTTCCTAAGTTTTCTCTTCTGATCACTCTCCTTAGAGTCCATCATCACACCACTTCCAACCTTCTAGAAGGCAAAAATTAAACTCCTAAAAATACTAAGCTAGGATTCGAACCTAGGATCTCCTTGCTAGCCCATAACGCCACCTTCCTATACCCTAAGTGGCGTCACTTAGCCACTCCACCACAAGGCTCTTTGATGCCATTTTCCCTATTTTTATTTAAAAGCCCAACTACTCACTGCCTTAGTTCCTTTAATAATTAATCAAAAATTCTTTCTCCTCAAAGTTCGAACCCAGAACTTCTCCAACACCCCTAGACACTCCAAGTTTATTAAACCCTTAAAGCCAACATGTCATTTGTCAGTTTATTGCTTAAAAAAATTTATGAGACCCAAAGCCCAAAGCCCAATTCATCTAGACCCAAAATTTGGGGTGTTACAGGGGTATTATCTGAAGGGTGTATCTACCATAGTAATCCGCCAGTACAGGAAATTAACGTATTTGTAACTATGAAAGTTTATGTGTTTACTGGACCTGAGTTTGTCTATGTTATTTAAGGAAGTAATCTAAGCAATCTGGTAACCACCAAAGCTGAATGGTTTTCACGTCTCGTTCACAGGCCATCCAGAATCTAAATCATTTGTTAAGATTGGGTGTTCTCGTGTTATGTAACATAGTCGTTTGGGATTCTTCTAAATGATTTGGAATATTACATTATCAGTTTAAGTTATGATTTAGGGTTGATTCAATATATGATCTTATTAGTAATCTAATAACTACCAGAATTAGTATGGGAATCCGCCAGAATTAAGATTAGTATAGAGTTCAACTTAAGAGATCCACTAGTTTTACTATTCACCAAGAGAAGGGTTTGTAAGTACCCATCCTGGGGGGAAAAGTATTACATGTCTACCTGAAGGGGATTTTGTTGATGGTAAGTTCTGTATGGAAATTCTTTTGGAGAGGTACACTTGTTGAGAAGGAAATGAGATCTATATTGCTTAACAAAATTTGGAATCAGTCCATAGAAAGATTTGTGAATAAATTAGTCAAGTAAGGAAGATGATGGAAATGTATAGGCCGATTAGGGAAGTATCTGCCAAGGTCAAAAATGAAATCCAAAATCTTCAAGATAAGGAATTCAACTAGAAAAGCTCAAAGTATTCTGTATTAAAACTCACTAATTTTATGAGAACTTACAAATGTTTGTTCTTGTCACATGTTTGTTGTAAGATTGAGTACACTAGGAGGGGCTAAGCCAAGAATATGCCAGGGAAATGGTGAGTTTGGTTTTTATGCATACAGAGGGCATCTTAGGAGTTGGTTGTATAGTTCTGTATGCCAAGAAGATTCTGTCTTTAACGAACTTTTGTGTTGCATTATTTTTAAGATTCTGTTGTATTCTTGAATGTTTCTTTATGTCTTTTATTTAGATAACCTTTATTGCAATAAAGAAAGAGTATGTTGAAAAAGGATTATATGCATATACTTTAAAATTTATACTAAGTGTTTGTATGTTGTAACATCCGATATCCAAATCAGATGATTCAGATCAGGTAGAAGGTGTTAAAACTGTTTAAATTGATATTTTTAAGTGTTTATGCAAAAAAACTCGATTTTTAAAAAAAATTGTGAACATCATACTTTTTCACTGCAATGCTGAAAAACAAGTTTTTAGTAAAATCCAAATTAGTTTTGAATAATGATTAAATTTTTACAAAGGAAATACTAAATCTATCTATTTCTAAAATTATCATGTTTTTTAGAAATTAAGATTAACATTCGATTTTACTTATTTTGAATAGATAAACCAATGTTTTTAAAGTGTGTTTAAAATTATGAAAGTTTAATTTAGGCTATTTTCGTGATTAATGAAGCCTTCAAAATTTAACCATAATGTCTAGGCCGGGTTAGGGACGATACATCTCACCTAAAAAATAACGGATGATGTTTCTGGCAGTCAAGAGTTTCTCCAATACTAGTGTACGGGCATCTTCAGCCGATTATATTTCTCAACGGCAATATTAGGATCAAGAACTTGTCATTGGATACATGTAGTTTCATTGGGAATAGACCATTTGACTGGGAAGTCAAATCCGTCCTCTAGTTTACTCCTCACCAAGATATATTTGCTACAATTAAAATGGAGATGCCCAATTTTGAATTATGGGTTTGCGACCCTTGCGAGAACTAAATTACACCATTCTGACTGAGGCCCTTCATGTGTAGCCCTTCAACTGATATATATGTTGGAAGACGCCTGTAAAACCCCTTACCCGTATTCGACACCTGAACCGGGTATGAGGCATTACCATACTTAACTTGCTCAAACATACAACATCAATCCATAAAAGTTCATTTCAAAGTAACAGTTTTCATTCGAATTCATAACGTCCCTCTTGTAGTTTTACGGAACCTTAAACGTACTTACGGAGTGATTTGGGACTGAACCTGAAACTTTTTAACATTTAAAAATTTTTGACACAAAACAGGAAGAGGGACACGCCCGTGTGGTCAGGCTGTGTAATCAAACACGCCCATGTCCCTAGTCCGTGTGGATTTTATTTTTCATTTCGAACCTACAGGGGTTTTCACACGGCTTGACACACGCCCGTGTCCATAGCCCGTGTCCCTCACACGGCCATGACACGCCCGTGTCTTCACCCGTGTGTGAAAACCTTGCCATCCTGTTTATGACGTCATCATCTTAATAAGGTCAAACGACCAAGGCACACGCTCGTGTCCTTAGACCGTGTGTCGAATTAAATTCCTAATTTCAGGTGTAGACTTCACACGGCCTGCGCACAAGCCCATGCTCTATGGTCGTGTCTTCCACATGGTTGAGACACATGGCTGTGTCTCAGCCCGTGTGTTTACTACTGGGTATTCTGACTTGCCAATCTAGCATGCATGAGGACACACACCTATCAACACGCCCATGGGGCTGACCATGTGTCACACACAGTGTAACGCCCCTAACTCATAACCATCGTCGGTCAAGGGTTAATAAGAATTACCGTTCAATCCAGAACATTTACAAAAAATTTACAACACAAAGTCAATCATCATTCAAACATATCCAAATATAAACATATAGTCCCTTAATGAGGTCTACGAGACCTTAAACATGTGTTAGAAAGGGGTCGGGACTAATCCGAACACATATCAAAATTTCAGAAAATTAAACATTTTTCAAAGCTACAGAGGTCACACGCCCGTGTGGGTAGGCCATGTGCCTCACACGGCCTCGGACACGTCTGTGCGTCCAAGCCGTGACAAAATAGGGCATACATTCTTACTTGTCCACACGGCCTGGGACGCGCTTGTGTGCCTCACCAGTGGTTGACACGGACTTGCATCACACGGCCAGTCACACGCCCGTGTGTCTAGCCTGTGTGCAAGCCTGACTTGTTTTGAACTACAACCACACGCCTGTGATGTCAATTGTGTGGGCAATTATAGGCCATTTGTAAGGCCAATTTGCCATCCACACTTTGAAATCACCTATAAGCATCAATTCATATGCATTTATACCTCAAATGGCAATCCAAACATACCAATATATGCATCAATTAATCATCCACTACACCATTTGTTTCCTTAATGAATTTCAACTCAAACACGTCCATCTAAAATATCAATTTCTCATTCCAAATCATATAATTTACTCATCATTTAATCCAACCAAATCTATCATGAAACATACCATTTCCGTTATGCTAATTTATACAATAATGATCACTCACATAGAACATACTCATACACATATAAGTCATTCTTTCATATGATCAAAACATATACCAACAATCAAACTACCAAGCCAACTCACATGGCTAAGCTTATACACTTCAAAACATGCCATAATCACTAGCCTATACATGCCATATTCAAATATATACATATTTCCAAAAATACCAAAATAGATAGCCGATAGTGTGATTGAGTCGCTGACGATCCCTGGATCTGAGCTAGCTTTTAAGACACTGTAAAATAGAGAAAACTTCACACAGTAAGCTTTAAAGCTTAGTAAGTTCGTAACATAATATATTTAACTCAGTAATTCAAAATCAATATACAAAATAAAACATCACATAGATTAATTCACAAAAATACACAATCTCATCTATATCCAATACTCACATAGCCATCCATTCATCTATTTCCAAATTCATCAACCACATAGGTTAAATACATACCTTTGCCAACACTTAGTAAGTGACCAATTTTGCTACTCAATGCTCGATACCACATTTCTATCAATCTTTGTTATTCCTTCGATTCAATCGCACACTTAGTGCCAATTTCATAGCCAAAGCTTAAATATCATCGCACACTTAGTGCCTTTACTTTAAATCGAACTTAGCTTGGCATCGCACACACAGTGCCAAATAAAGTAGTCGATACTTTCTCTATTTCGCACACACGGTGCCATTCTCTACCGTATAAATTCTATTTCGCACACTTAGTGCCACATTTCTCAATTTCACACATATAGCATTTCTAATTCAATAACCACATATTCATTCATTTTGTAACACATAGATATGAATTTAACAATTCGTATTATACCCGAACTTACCTCGGATGTCGAAATAACAAAATGAGTCGATTAATCGAGCACTTTATCTTTGCCTCGATCTCGATCCAAATTCCTCTTTTCTTGATCTATACATATTCAAAATTAACTCATTCAATCACCAAATCATTCAATTTAGTCCAGACACACATATTTAGGGCATTTTACAAAATAGCCCTCATATTTTCACATTTTGACACTTTAATCCCTATTTCATAAAATCATTAAATTCACATCATTTCTTTTCACACATGCCTAGCCGAATATTCCTTGTGTTCATACAAGCCCACATATATCATTTATTTTACATTTTAGTCCTTCAATTTCTTGTTTTCACAATTTAGCCCAAAATAGCCAATTTCATCAAAAATTCAAAGACAAACTATGTTAACCCAACATTAAACTTTTATATTCCACCAACTATCAACACAAAGCTCACATATTCATCAATAGCACATCTCAAAATCTTCTTCAAATTCTAAAATTAAAGCATGGGTTTTATAGAACACAAAGCAACGATCATAGAAACGTAGAAATCATCAAAAACCGAAGCAAAAAATACCTTAATCAAGAACTCAATGTGCTGAAACCTTATATGCTTCAAATGGTTTTCTTAATTTAAACATACCTTTTGTTCAATAATTGTGAAGAAGATGAGAAATGGCCATTAAAATTGTTTTGTTTTGTTTGTTAAACATTAATATGTCTTTTACCATTTTACCCTTAATTTAAACTTTAAAAATTCATTCATTTAGTGGCCATATATGTCATCTTTCACTTTCAAAGGTATAATTTCCACATAAGGACTCCTCATTTAATATGCTTTGCCAAATAAACACTTTAACAACAAGCACACAACTTTTACATTTTATGCAATGAAGTCCTTTTTGCAAATTAAGCACACAAATGATAATATTTTCACACAGAATTTCACACATGCTTAATCACATACTGTAAACACGAAAAATAATATTAAAATGGTTTTTTGACCTCGAATTTGATGTCCCGAAACTACCGTTTCGACTAGGGTCTAAATTGGGCTGTTACAACTCTCCCCCTAGGGATTTTCCTCCCTAAAAATCTTACCAGCGAATAGGTTCGGATATTACTCTCTCATAACATCTTTAGGCGCCCACCTAGCCTCTTCAACTCCGTGTTTGTGCCACAACATTTTCACTATGGAAATTTTCTTATTTCTCAACTCTTTGATCTTACGTGCCAAAATTTGAACCGGTTCTTCACTATACGATAAATCTAACAGAATCTCAACCTGAGTAGGAGCAATCACATGAGATGGATTAGATCTGTATCGTCTAAGCATCGATATGTGAAATACATTATGAATTTTGTCTAACTCAGGTGGCAACATCAATCTATAAGCAATCGGCCCAATTCGTTCATTAATCTCATACGGCCCGATGAACCTCAGACTTAATTTGCTTTTCTTGCTAAAACGAAGAATTTTCTTCCACGGAGAAACTTTCAAAAACACTTTGTCATCAAAATCAAATTCAATATTGTTTCATTTCAAATCTCCGTAAGACTTTTGACGTTCTGAAGCTGCTTTCAAACTATCACGAATTACTTTCACTTTCTGTTCAGTCTCATTTATCAAATCAGCCCCGTGAATCTTATTCTCGCTAAGCTCGATCCAATATAATAGAATTCTATATTTAAGAACATAAAGAGCCTCAAATGGTGCCATTTTGATGCTAGACTAAAAGCTATTATTGTAGTACTGAAATGTAGCTTTATGCCTAAAGCCTCTTGTAATTTCTTCCAAAATCGCGAGGTAAATCTCGTGTCTCTGTCAGATACAATAGATAGTGGCACCCCGTGCAATCTCACAATCTCAGAAATATACAATTCAACTAATTTATCAAGTGAAAAATCTATTCTTACTGGAACAAAATGAGCTGATGTCGTCAATCTATCAACTATCACCCATATTGCATCCTTCTTTCCCGGAGATAAAGGCAATCCTGACACAAAGTCCATCGTGATTCTCGCCCATTTCCATTTAGGAATCATTATTAGTTGTAACAAACTGGATGGAACCCTATGTTCAACTTTAACTTGCTGACATACTAAACATCTCGAAACAAACTCTGAGATATCCTGTTTCATACCATGCCACCAATAAAACTATTTCAGATCATTATACATTTTTGTACTCCCCGGATGAACAGCCAAATGACTATTGTGAGCTTCGTTCAAAATCAACTGAAACAACTCTGAATTATTTGGAATACAAATCTGATCTCGAAATCTCAAATAATCATCATCATCAACTCGAAATTCTGAATCAGAATTCAAACCACACTGATCTCATTTTGTCATCATTTCAACATCACTTTTCTGAGCTTCACAAATCTGACGTATAAACATTGGCCTCACTTTCAATTCAGCTAAAACTGAACCATCGTTACACAGATCTATCTGAGTACTCATTGCTCGCAAAGCATATAAAGACTTTCGGCTCAAAACATCAGCAACAACATTAGCTTTACTCGGATGGTAATTAATCACTAATTCATAGTCTTTTAGTAATTCTAACCATCTCCGTTGTCTCAAATTCAATTCTTTCTAAGTAATCAGATATTTCAAACTCTTATGAAATATGACATTTCTCACCAAATAAGTAATAAAGCCAAATCTTCAATGCAAATACAATTGCGGCTTATTCAAGATCATGTGTCAGATAGTTCTTTTCATGCGGCTTTAACTGTCTCGAAGCATAAGCTATAACTTTTCCCTCTTGTATCAGCATACAACCCCAACCATTCAACGATGCATTACTGTAATCTATATATTCTTTACCTGATTCAGGTTGAATTAACACTGGTGCGCCTATCAATAATGCTTTCAACTGCTCAAAACTCTGCTGACACTTTTTTGACCACTCAAATTTAAAATCTTTCTGTAGCAATTTCGTCAACGGTGTCACAATCATCGTGAAGCCTTTCACAAATTGTCTATAATATCCCGCTAGTTCCAGAAGACTACGGACTTCAAACACATTTCTCGAAGGCTTTCACTCTAAAATTGCTGAAACCTTTCCCGGATCAACTCGTATTCCCGCAGTTGATACAATATGTCCAAAAAAACCAGCCTCACGCAACCAGAATTCACATTTGCTGAACTTTGCATACAATTGCTTCTCACGCAGAGTCTGTAACATGATTCTCAAATGCTCGGCATGTTACGTCTCATCACAAGAGTAAATCAGAATGTCTTCAATAAATACCACGACAAATCGATCCAAATACGGTCTGAATATCCGATTCATCAAATCCATAAACATTGCAAGAGCATTCGTTAGTCCGAAAGGCATAACTAAGAATTCATAATGTCCATACCTCGTTCTGAAATCAGTTTTTAGCACATCTGATTCTTTAACTCGTAGCTGATAATAACCCGATCTCAAATCTATTTTAGAAAACACTGTAGCTCCTTTCAGTTGATCAAACAAATCATCAATACGAGGCAAAGGATAATTATTCTTTATAGTTACCTTGTTCAGTTGTCGGTAATAAATACACATCCTCATAGTACCATCTTTCTTTTTCACAAACAACACAGAAGCACCCCAAGGCGAGAAACTCAGTCGTGCAAATCCTCTATCTGTCAACTCTTGCAACTGAGACTTCAAATCTTTCAATTCTGTCAGTGCCATTCTATATGGAGCTATTGAAATAGGAGTTGTTCCCGGCACTAAATCAATACCAAACTCAACTTCTCGTATTGGAGGTAATCCCAATTGTTCTTCAGGAAACAGATATGGGAACTCACAAACTACAGGTACAGATTCAACTTTCTTCTCTGTCACTTTTGTATCTATCACATATGCAAAATAAGTTTCGCAACCCTTTTTCACATAATTCAAAGCTTTCATCGATGATATAACAACCGGTAACCCATTGAAATCTTTAGATTCAATTCAAACTATCTCACCATTTTGACTTCTCAAATCAATACTCTTTCATTTACAATTCACAATAGCATCATGCAAAGTGAGCCAATCCATACCCAGAATTATATCAAATTCATCGGATGGTAGCAGCATCAAATTAGCTGGAAAACAGATATCCTGAAACATCAATGGACAGTTCTTGCACACTTTATCAAGCAAAACACACTTGCCTAAGGGGTTTGATACTCTAATTACAAATTCAGTAGACTCAACAGGCAGAGCCTTACTAGATACTAGATTCACACACACACATATGAATGAGTAGATCCTGGATCTATCAATGCAATCACATCAGTATCAAATAGAGTAAAAGTACCAGTAATGACGTCTAGAGATGACACTTCTTCTCGAGTACGAATAGCATAGGCTTAGGCAGGTGCTCTCGCCTCTGATCTCATAGCTATATCTGTCGTCCCTCTCTAACTACCACTTACATTTCCAGTGTTTCTGGGTGGTCTACCTCTAGCCGTCGTATTACTCGGCCTTACACTCTGAACATTGTCTTTCTCGGCTAACTCTGGACAATCCCGAATAAAGTGATCTCATGATCCACATTTATAGCAAACTCTATTATTGTACTTTCCCCAACATTCTCCAACATGTCGCCTCCCACACTGTCTACACTCAGGCTTGTTGCTTTTGACACTTCCAACACTCGATTCAATCGGAATTTGAGTTTTAAGACCAAAACTTTGCTTCATATGATCTCTACTTGAATGTCCAAATGAAACATTTGAGCGATTAGCTGTATCTCTAAATCTCTTTGACAAAGGTTGATATGACTTACTCATTGATCATTTTCTTTCATCTCTAGCTTCAGAATCCGCTTTCTTCTCTTCTTTGCTAAGTTTTTCAGCTTTGCAAGCTCTTTCAACTAACACTACAAATTCATTCTGATAAAGTATTCCAACCAAAAAATTAATGTCTTCATTCAGCCCTTCAATAAAACATTTACACATAATAGCCTTGGTCGAAACACATTCCTGAGCATATTGGCTCAATCTCACAAACCCCCGTTCATTCTCAACAACAGACATACGACCCTGTTTTAGCTCTAGGAACTGTTTACGTTTTTGGTCTATCAATCATTGACTAATATATTTCTGCCGAAATTTAACTTGAAAGAAATCCACGTGATTCTCTCTCTCAGAACCATTGATATCAACGTTTTCCACCAATTATATGTCCTGTCACTCAACAATGAAACAACACATTTTAAGCATTCATCATGAGTCAATGATATCTCATCAAACACTCAAATTATATTCTCGAGCCAAAATTCAACTCGCTTGGCATCATCATCCACCGTAGCTCTAAACTCTTTGGCCCCATACTTTTGGATTTAATCCACAAGAGGCTTACTCAATGGAATCGGATCTGGAACTTGTGGCACTACAGGTACTTGTGGGGGTAGAGGTTGTTGAGCAGCCAGATTCGTTCGAACAAACTCTGAAAACCACTCCCTCATTATTTGAAAGAAGGCTTGCTTAGCCTCTCCCTCGTGGCTACTAGCAATCAGCCTAGATTCGACCGGCGCTGTCCCTTGAGCAGGAGTAGGATCATTGCTCTCTACATCATTAGCAACTGCTCGATCGAGATCCATTTACCATATAAAAACACATTTTTAACTATCAGGATTCTTCATACTATTGCAATTATATATATGGCATGTATAGCTAGACTCATACGCGCTAAGTTAGTCCTAGAATCGACTAAACCGTAGCTTTGATACCAATAAAATGTAACACCCCTAACCCGTGACCATCGCCGGTCGAGGGTTAAGAAGCATTAACGATCAGTCCGGAACATTTACAAAAATTTTACAGCACAAAGTCAATCATCATTCAAACATATCAAAATATAAGCATATAGTCCCTTAATGAGGTCTACGAGACCTTAAACATGAAAATTAAACATTTTTCAAAGCTACAGAGGTCACACGCCCGTGTGGGTAGGCCGTGTGCCTCACATGGCCTCGGACACGCCTGTGCGTCCAAGCCGTGACAAAACAAGACATACATATTGGCTTGTCCACACGGCCTGAGATGCGCCCGTGTGACTTGGAAACATGAAAATTTATACACTTTTTCATGCCATTTTTAACTCAAATTTATGCAGTTTCGATTAAATTCTTGTCAGAAAATAATTAAATATTATAAAAAAATTAAATTATTCTAAAAATATGCACATGATGAATTTTAATTAATTTTATAGTTAATTTTAATTTATTTTGTCTATTTTCGATAGATTTGCACAAAGGGCGAAAATTGGCTCAGCAGGCACTGCTCGAAGAACAAAACCGAGAAGCAATTTGAAGTATCGAGGCGAATGTATTTCCAGCCCAAGACAGTCCAATTATGAATATTTAATCATAATATAATTAATTTTTAATTTATTCCCAATTTAATTTGGCCTAAATAAATTAATCTTAATTAATTATGAAAAAGGCCAGTTGAACCGCTTCAATTGAATCAAACCGGTTGAACCGAACAAAGCAAAGAATTGGGCAGCCCAAACCATCCATATGCTGGCCCAAATCAGCTTATTATCTAACTAATTAAGCTTGCAAAGAAGCCCTTGAAGATTTTTCAAAGTTGCATTCAAACCTTTCCAAATATAGTGGCTTTGTAGATTTGCCTCATGCCATATGTAGCAAAGTTGAAACCATCAACTTTGCCACATAGATGGCCAGTCAAGGGAGGTCTCTTTGGCTGCTATTACTTTCTATTTTTAGCAGCCATAATCAGCTATAAATACCACCCCTTGCTGATCATTCAAACCATCCCTCAATCTTTCAACATTCTCATTCTCTCTTCTCTCCATTCCTCTCTATTCTCTCTTCTTTTTCATTCCATTTCCCCTTCTTCTTGTGCCGATTTCCACTCTTGGAAAAGAGGTGTTTTCTCAGCCATTTGGAGCAGCAATTTGAGTGTCCATAAGCCACCTTGATAGCCGAGGACAACGGAGAATGAAGAACGGAGCAATCAATCAAGCCACGGAGAAACACCGGATTTGTTTCTTGTTCCTTATCTCTTTAAATTTTGTTGCTGTTTAAATTTTGTTGTTGTTTTGACAAACATGTTTATGAATATTTATGCTATTGAACTGATTAATTTAATCAGCTTAGCTTGAATTTAATTCGTGTTGGGTTGATTGCATTTCGTCCTCCTAAATTATTAAAATTTTGTTTATGCTGTTATAGGCCTCGGTAAAATGCTTGATTAAGTAAAATCATGTTTAAGATAGGCCTCGGTAAAATGCTTGGTTAAGTAAAATCATGTTTAAGTTATTCTGGTATTATAATTGTTTAGATAGCTAATTAATTAATTATTTAAACGCATTGAAATTGTAATTATTGGACACAATACTTAATCTGTGCATGTTTAATTCTTCTAAGGTAGCTGAAGATTAAATTAGCATTGTATTCGGGGATACATATGCCTTGCGTAACTTGCAAGATTTTTGTGATTAAATTGTTTCAAGGTAAGGATACTTTGTTACCTCACATGATCTTTTATATGCTTATTAGGTTGAATTAATCGTTTGAATTGAAATAGGAATATGCGAGAGATTGTTTAATTTAATAAGTATGTATGTGCACTAACATATAAATATGTTCATAAGTTAGCAAATTACCGAGTTGCCGTGATTTATTCGTAACAAGTATAAGCATAAGTTTAATAATTCTAAGGTAAGAAATGTAATTAATCCAACACAATTATATCATCTTGATTAAAATCAGTTTTTGAAATCATGCACTAGAACTTTGTTTTATTTTGTTTTACATCGCTCTTCTTTTAGTTTTTAAATATTTCTTAAATCCGAATATTTTTCCTTCACCAAAGTGTTTGAAATCATTTTCATAAATAATTCTTTTACAGTCCCTGTGGGTACGATAACTCGATATTTATTTGTCACTTTATTACTTGTTACGATTGCCTACACTTGCACATTTCCACCGTTACATGCCTCACCCGTGGTCGACACTAACTTGCATCATAGGCCAGTCACACACTCGTGTGTCTAGCCTGTGTGTGAGCTTGACTTGTTTTGAATTACAAACTCAAAAGACACGGTCAAGCCACACACTCGTCTTGTCAATCGTGTGGGCAATTATAGGCCATTTGTAAGGCCAATTTGCCATCCACACTTTGAAATCACCTAGAAGCAACAATTCATATGCATTTATACCTCAAATGGCAATCCAAACATACCAATATATGCATCAATTAATCATCCACTACACCATTTATTTCCTTACTCAAATATGTCCGTTTAAAATATCAATTTCTCATTCCAAATCATATAATCTACTCATCATTTAATCCAACCAAATCTATCATGAAACATACTATTTCCATTATGCTAATTTATACCATAATGATCACTCACATAGAACATACTCATACACATATAAGTCATTCTTTCATATGATCAAAACATATACCAACCATCAAACTACCAAGCCAACTCACATGGCTAAGCTTATACACTTCAAAACATGCTATAATCACTAGCCTATACATGCCATATTCAAATATATACATCTTTCCAAAAATACCAAAATAGATAGCCGATAGTGTGATTGAGTCACTGACGATCCTTGGATCTGAGCTAGCTTAAAAGACACTATAAAATAGAGAAAACTTCACACAGTAAGCTTTAAAGCTTAGTAAGTTCGTAATATAATACATTTAACTTAATAATTGAAAATCAATATACAAAATAAAACATCACATAGATTAATTCACAAAAATACACAATTTCATCTATATCCAAGACTCACATAACCATCCATTCATCTATTTCCAAATTCATCAACCACATAGGTTAAATACATACCTTTGCCAACACTTAGTAAACGACCAATTTTGCTACTCAATGTTCGATACCACATATCTATCAATCTTCGTTATTCATTCGATTCAATCACACACTTAGTGCCAATTTCATAGCCGAAGCTTAGATATCATCGGACACTTAGTGCCTTTACTTTAAATCAAACTTAGCTTGGTATCGCACACTGATAAACCATAATTTATACATATTTTAACCCCATGCTTGACTTATTTTTGGATGAATTTTCATTAGATTTGATGAATTCGATGCTCCGAATCCTTTAATTTTATGTTTTACACTCAGGAGAGCTTAGGGAGTCAAAAAGAACAAGAAACGGTCCAAAAAGGGACAAAATATGCCTACCTTGGAAATCAACACAGCATGGACTGTCGCACACGGGCAGACCACATGGCCATGAGTGATGAGCAGAATCGAGAACGGCCTGGACTATCGTACACGGGCTTGCCGCACGGGCGTGTCCTTGCTAAACCCAAGGCTAATTCTATTCGAAAAAGAACACTTGTGGGCCAAGAAAGGTGTTTCAAAGCCTATATAAACACCCTAGGAGAGAACCTAAGGAGGGGACGCAAAGTAGAAAGCAAAAAAGTCTCAAAAACAACCATTGGGAGCAGCTTGGAAGAAGAATCTCCATCAAGACTGAAGATCTCCTATCAATTTCTCTTGAAGCTTTTGGGCTTTCTTATGTTTTTTAGTTTTCCTTATTTTAAGATGTTTCCCTCTATCAGTATGAACTAAATCCCTTAAATACCTAAGGTGATGAAACCTAAGACAAATTTTATTATTATTTGATTTATAAGATAAATACTTGTTCTTATTCTTAATTGTGAGTTCTTATTCTTGTCTTAATAATCTAGGTTACTAATTTAAGTGGAATATGCTTATTTAGAGGAGCAAAAGTCCCTGTTTAAGAGTAGATCAACACAATTAAGAGGAGTTGATTGCAACCCTAGAAATAGGGCAACATAAATCTACCAGATTAGATTCAAATCTAATAAAGGAATCTATAGATCGAGTTAATGCGACAATAGGGGTTTTAATTAGAAAGAGATTTCAATTAATCAACCTAGAGTCAGTTGTTCTTAGTCTCGAAAGAGATATTAACATAAGTCAGGGATTTCTACGGATTAAGTCAAGTGAATAAATCGTATGAATCAGAAGTAATAAGTGTAGTCTAGGTGGATTCTTCCTTGGGTATTGCCTCTTTCATAGAGTTGTCTAAAAGTATTTTCCCAATTCATTCTCTGTCGTGCTTCTAATTAGTTTTAGTTTAAAAGGAATCACTCTATGTAACGCCCTAAAATCCTGAAACCCTAATTTCTGTGCACTAAAGTTGGTATGTATGAGTAGCACTTAGAATATTAATTTTGTGGTATTATCGGGTTTATTTGAAGTCTTAAGGATAGGGAAAACCATAGGGAAAAAGTTAACTTTTGCCTTAGTGGACCCTAGTCTCAGGCTTTAGGCCTCTTAAGTTGGATAAAAGGGAAATAGGACACAAGTAGGCCTGTGGTCCAGTGGTAAGATGGCGTCACTTGGGGAGCTACAAGGTGGCGTGAAGAGGTCCAAGGTTCGAGCAGAGGTAAGGCATTTTGGGAGTGTTTATTTTGCATAGTGGACGGCCAGAGTCTAGTTGAAATGGAACTTCTTCGTTGGAGTGTTTGACTTGGTCTTATGAGCTGATAGAGGAGGAAAATTCGGATGAGATGGAGGGATTATCAGAGAGAAAAGTTAGGAGATGAGGAGTGTGGATGTGATGGTGCCGAATGGGACTCTGAGGGAAGGGAGTTTCGGCTGTTGGCTATAAAAGGAGGGTGCCGAATCCCTTTGAGAGGTTCTTGGAAATTTGTTTTTCTCCCCCTCAGCCGAATTCTTCCATTTGCTGAAAAAAAGAACCCATCATTCTTTTTGTCGAAAATTCCTATTAATGTTGTGTTCTTTTTCTTTCTCTGAAAGTCGAGTACACTTTTATATCATATAGCCCTACTTATGCCAATTCTTAGTTATTTCTCCTTCATCACAATCAATTATTACCCACTTTTGGTCAAGTTTAAAAGCCGAATCTTGTCTGTAGCTATCTAGGCCACAGGATCAAGGGAGGGCTTTCAGTAAGTATTTAGTCAATCTTCTTAGTGAGTTTTGTTAAAAGTCGAAGGGCTATCTAACCTCTCCTTGTCGTTAACTTTGTATTAACAAGGGTAAGATTCAGAGATCACAAACGTGGTAGGCAAGGATCGTTAGTAAGAGGTAAGTGCACTCGTCTAGGTTGTGGTTTAGTAATTGGCCGAATGTAATATGGCTTATAGGGGTGACTTATGAGGAATATGGTCACTTGATTTTGACGATATATGTTTGGGTGCAGAGCTAGAGGATAATCGCAAATAGTAGCAAAGGAAGGGCTACTAGAACGTGTGGCACCCGATAAAGTTACGGTGAGGTTTCGGTTTCTGATAAAGTGTGTATTAAGCCATGATTAATCTTTAAGTGATGTCGATTGTAGGTTGGTGATTAAGGGGCTTGCAGCATGCGTGGTTACCAGGAGTACAAACACTACACACACGATATCGGCAACTCCAAAAAGGCCGAAAAGCCAAAAATGGCTAAATGGGCCTGCCGAACTTGTGGGCCCAAAACGACAATGGTTGATATGTGAGCATGAATAATAAATTGGCATGAACGGTTGTATGATTGGATTGTAATTGAGCCCAATGGGCTATAAGAGCATGAAATTGTTTTAATGGGCTATATGACATGAAATGGGCTTAATAGGCCTTAAGAGATTTTAGAAATATATGTTAGGGTTTAGTGGACTCTAGGCCTAGTTTGACAATCTCTTGAATAACATAAAACTCTTGTAATAATCAAACATGTCTGTGGACAAGTCGATAGGTTAAGGTGTGGCAATGGACATATGCATGTCTAGGATTGGATCTAGAGAGAGCTTGGTACTTAAGCAATCCTAGTGGCCCACCTCCTCTTCTCTGGTATCCTACCTGGTGCATAGTGTCTGTTCACTTTAGCCACGAGGACTTGTTGATGGGCCAAAGTTCATAGCTAAAACCCGACAAGCAAGAAATTACGAGGATACCCCTGAAGAGTAAAATTACGAGAATACCCCTGTAGGGTAGAATGATTAGAATACCCCTATGTGATGAATATGAGTTTTATGGATGTTACTCATGTGCTTGCTGCATTCATACGATAATCTGTCTAGGATGCATATGGGTGGGAATCATGGTAAGAAGGAAGAAATTGAGGATCACATAGTCGCTTGACGACCGTGGACCCACCGGTGGCTTTAAGCCCATTATATGATTAGCAGCTTTGCTGCAATGTTGAGTAGTGCCGCAGTTGGTGCTAGCTTTGGAGTGTAGTGGAGGGGTGGGTTGATTTAGAAATCCCCACAGGTGCATAAGGTTGGAAAGGAAATGGTGTGTAGTGGATGGATTTTTGGGGAGGGTTTTGCATAACCTTGTTTCCATATGAAATGATATGAGGTCATTGTGGGTTAAGGCCCAAGACCACTGATTGTGCTAGGGCTTAGGCCCAATGTGATAATTACATATTGTATTGAATGTCAAGGGTTGTACACACTGAGTTTCGAAACTCACACCCTTTTATTTAATGTTTCAGGTGATGCACAGTAGACGATTCGACGTGGAAGGGGACTTGGAGTTGGCCACATTGCAAGTGATTTAGACGTTTTGTTACTTTATTTCGTATAACTCTATTATTTTAATCATTTTGTTTTCATTGGGTTGTAATAAGGCCTTGTAACTCCAAATTGACTTACTTATGGGTTTTATTGTTACTATTTATTTATTAAACTTAATTATATTTCTTAAGATTAAACATGAATTTCAAAATAACTCATTACATGGACGTTTTATTAAAATGTGGGCTTTTTATCTTAACTTAACAAGATTCAAGAGTTTTTGGGTTTCTAAACCTCAAACCTAAGTTTTTTGCTAAACAAGTCGTTTTCAATTTTCCTTTGATGTGACATCATCAGATTCGGCCATAGCGTCTGGGTCGGGTCTGGGGGTGTTACACTCTAATTCTTAGGCTAGATAATAAGAAGATAGTAATTACTAGTACTCTTGGTCCTTGTAGAAACGATATTTTCGGTCTTACCATAACTATACTATTAAACGATAGGTGCTCTTGCCTTTATTGTGATCATAGTCAGTTAGAGGCACATCACACACACAGTGCCAAACAAAGTAGTCGATACTTTCTCTAGTTTGCACACACAGTGCCATTCTCTACTGTATCAATTCTTTTTCGCACACTTAGTGCCACATTTCTCAATTTCACACATATAGAATTTCTAACTCAATAACCACATATTCATTCATTTTGTAACACATAGATATGAATTTAACAATTCGTATTATACCCGAACTTACCTCGGACGTCGAAATAACAAAACAAGTCGATTAATCGAGCACTTTATCTTTGCCTTGATCTTGATGCAAATCCCTCTTTTCTTGAACCATACATATTCAAATTTAACTCATGCAATCACCAAATCATTCAATTTAGTCCAGACACACATATTTAGGGCATTTTACAAAATAACCCTCACATTTTCACATTTTGACACTTTAATCCCTATTTCATAAAATCATTAAATTCACATCATTTCTTTTCACACATGGCTAGCTAAATTTTCCTTATGTTCATACAAGCCCACATATTTCATTTATTTTACATTTTAGTCCTTCAATTTCTTATTTTCACAATTTAGCCCAAAATAGCCAATTTCATCAAAAATTCAAAGACAAACTATGTTAACCCAACATAAAAATTTTATATTCCACCAACTATCAACACAAATCTCACATATTCATCAATGGCACATCTCAAAATTTTCTTCAAATTCTAAAATTAAATCATGGGTTTGATAAAACACAAAGCAACGATCACAAAAACGTAGAAATCATAAAAACCGAAGCAAAAACACACCTTAATCAAGAACTCAATGTGCCGAAACCCTATATGCTTCAAATGGTTTTGTTTTGTTCAATAATCGATGAAGAAGATGAGAAATGGCCATTAAAATTGTTTTGTTTTGTTTCTTAAACATTATATGGATTTTACCATTTTACCCTTAATTTAAACTTTATAGATTCATTCATTTAGTGGCCATATATGTCATCTTCCACTATCAAAGGTCTAATTTCCACATAAGGACTCCTCATTTAATAAGCTATGCCAAATAAACACTTTAATAACTAGCACATAACTTGTACATTTTATGCGATTAAGTCCTTTTTGCAAATTAAGCACGCAAACGATAATATTTTCACACAAAATTTTCACACATGCTCAATCACACACTGTAAACACAAAAAATAATATTAAAATAGTTTTTCAACCTCAAATTTGTGGTCCCAAAACCACTATTTCGACTAGGGTCTAAACTGGGCTGTTACAACTCTCCCCCGTAGGGATTTTCGTCCTCGAAAATCTTACTAGTGAATAGGTTCGGATATTACTCTCTCATAACAACTTCAGGCTCCCACATAGCTGCTTCAACTCCGTATTTGTGCCACAACACTTTCACTAAGGAAATTTTCTTATTTCTCAACTCTTTGATCATATGTGCCAAAATTCAAATTGATTTTTAACTATACGATAAATCTGACTTAATCTCAACCTTAGTAGGAGAAATCACATGAGATGGATCAGATCTGTATCGTCTAAGCATCAATACGTGAAATACATTATGAATTTTCTCTAACTCAGGTGGCAACATCAATCTATAAGCAACTGGCCCAATTCGTTCAATAATCTTATATGGCCCAATGAACCTCAGACTTAATCTGCCTTTCTTGCCAAAACGAAGTATTTTCTTCCACGGAGACACTTTTAAAAACACTTTGTCATCAATATCAAATTCAATATCTTTTCGTTTCAAATCTGCGTAACACTTTTAACGATCTGAAGCTGTTTTCAAACTGTCACAAATTACTTTCACTTTCTGTTTAGTCTCTTTTATCAAATCAACCCCTTGAATCTTATTCTCGCTAAGCTCGATCCAATATAATGGAGCTCTGTATTTATGACCATAAAGAGCCTCAACTGGTGCCATTTTGATGCTAGACTGAAAGCTATTATTGTACACAAATTCAATCAACGACAAATGCTTTTCCCACGTATTTTCAAACTCTAGAATGCAACATCTCAACATATCCTCAAGAATCTGAATGATCTGCTCGGATTGACCATCCGTTTGCGGATGAAGTGTATTACTGAAATGTAGCTTTGTGCCTAGAACTTTTTGTAATTTCTTCCAAAACCGCAAGGTAAATCTCAAGTCTCTATCAGATACAATAGATAGTGGTACCCCGTGCAATCTCATAATATCAGAAATATACAATTCAAATAATTTATCAAGTGAAAAAATCTATTCTTACTGGAACAAAATAAGCTGACTTCGTCAATCTATCAACTATCACCCAGATTGCATCTTTCTTTCTCAGAGATAAAGGCAATCCCGGCACAAAGTACATCGTGATTCTCTCCCATTTCCACTTAGGAATCATTATTGGTTGTAACAAACCGGATGGAACCTGATGTTCAGCTTTAACTTGTTGACATACTAAACATCTCAAAACAAACTCTGAGATATACCGTTCCATACATGCCACCAATAAAACTGTTTCAGATTATAATACATTTTTGTACTCCCAGATGAACAACCAAATGACTATTGTGAGCTTCGTTCAAAATCAACTGAATCAACTCTGAATTATTCAGAATACAAATCCAATCTTGAAATCTCAATCAATCATCATCATCAACTCAAAATTCTGAATCAGAATTCAAACCACACTGATCTCGTTTTGTCATCATTTCAACATCACTTTTCTGAGCTTCACAAATCTGACGTATAAACATTGTCCTCACTTTCAATTCAGCCAAAATTGAACCATCATCACACAGATCTATCTGAGTACTCATTGCTCACAAAGAAAATAAAGACTTTCAGCTCAAAGTATCAGCAACAACATTAGCTTTACCCAGATGGTAACCAATCACCAGTTCATAGTCTTTTAGTAATTCTAACCATCTCCATTGTCTCAAATTCAATTGTTTCTGAGTAATTAGATATTTCAAACTCTTATGATCCGTATAAATATGACATTTCTCACCAAATAAGTAATGACACCAAATCTTCAATGCAAAAACAATAGCAGCTAATTTAAGATCATGTGTCAGATAGTTCTTTTAATGCGGCTTTAACTTTCTCGAAGCGTAAGCTATAACTTTGCCCTCTTGCATCAGCACACAACCCAAACCATTCAACGATGCATCACTATAAGCTACAAATTCTTTATCCGATTCAGGTTGAATTAACACTGGTGCCTCTATCAATAATGCTTTCAACTGTTCAAAACTCAATTGACACTTTTTCGACCACTCAAATTTAAAATCTTTCTGTAGCAATTTCGTCAATGGTGTCGCAATCATCGAGAAGCCTTTCATAAACTGTCTATAATATCTCGCTAGTCCTAGAAAACTTTGGACTTCAGACACATTTCTCGGAGGCTTCCATACTAAAATTGCTGAAATCTTGCTCGGATCAACTCGTATTCTCGCAGTTGATACAATATCCAAGAAAACCAACCTCACGCAACTAGAATTCACATTTACTGAACTTTGCATACAATTTCTTCTCACGCAGAGTCTGTAACATGATTCTCAAATACTCGGCATGTTGCATCTCATCACAAGAGTAAATCAGAATGTCATCAATACACACCACGACAAATCGATCCAAATACAGTCTGAATATTCGGTTCATCAAATCCATAAACACTACAGGAGCATTCGTTATTCTGAAAGGCATAACTAAGAATTCGTAATTTTCGTACCTCATTCTGAAAGCAGTTTTCAGCACATCTGATTCTTTAACTCGTAGCTAATAATAACCCGATCTCAAATCCATTTTAGAAAACACTGTAGCTCTTTTCAGCTGATCAAACAAATCATCAATACGAGGCAACGGATATTTAATCTTTATACTTACCTTGTTCAACTATCGGTAATCAATACACATCCTCATAGTACCATCTTTATTTTTCTCAAACAACACAGGAGCACCCCAGGGTGAGAAACTCGGCCGTACAAATCCTCTATCTGTCTACTCTTGCAACTGAGACTTCAAATCTTTCAATTCTGTAGGTGCCATTCTATACGGAGATATTGAAATAGGAGTTGTTCCCGGCACTAAATCAATACCAAACTCATCTTCTCGTATCGGAGATAATCCCGGTAGTTCTTCAGGAAACACATCTGGGAACTCACAAACTACAGGTACAGCTTCAACTTTCTTCTTTGTCACTTTTGTATCTATCACATATGTAAAATAAGCTTGGCAACCCTTTTTCACATAATTCAAAGCTTTCGTCGATGATATAACAATCGGTAACCCATTCAAATCTCTGGATTCAATTCGAACCATCTCACCATTTTGACTTCTCAAATCAATACTCTTCCGTTTACAATTCACAATAGCATCATGCAAAGTGAGCCAATCCATACCAAGAATTATATCAAATTCATCGAATGGTAGCAGCATCAAATTAGCCGAAAAATAGATATCCCGAAACATCAACAGACAGTTCTTGCACACTATATCAACCAGAACATACTTGCCTAAGGGGTTTGATACTCTAATTACAAATTTAGTATACTCAACAGGCAGAGTCATACAAGCCCACATATTTCATTTATTTTACATTTTAGTCCTTCAATTTAGCCCAAAATAGCCAATTTCATCAAAAAATTCAAAGACAAACTATGTTAACCCAACATTAAACTTTTATATTCCACCAACTGTAACATCCTGGAAATGGGCCTATGCATTTTTGATTTAATTATACGAAATGGCATGTCTTATGTGTTATGTATGTATGGTGAACATTTTTGGAAACTTGGAAATGTAAGGAAATGACTTGGAAATGTAAGGAAATGTCTTGTCTTGGAAATGTAAGGAAATGACTTGGAAATGGAAGGAAATGTCTTGTCTTGGAAATGTAAGAAAATGACTTGGAAATGTAAGGAAATGTTTTATCTTGCCTTTCAGGTTTTAGTTATTGTTTTTAGCCTATGATCGAGTCCTCTTGGTTAGGGTGAACCAAAGCTACGCACTAGGTAGGATTCGAATAGAGAGGAGGTGAGTCACGCGGACTGCTTAAATACCAAGCTCCCACTGAAACCATTCCTAGACATGCGCACAGAGGTTGCCACACCCACTAAGTCCTCTGGGTTAGGGTGAACCGAAGCTACGCAGCAGGTAGGATTCCTGCGAAGAGGAGGTGAGTCACTAGGACTGCTTAAATACCAGGCTCTTCCGGATCCAATCCTAGACATGCGCACAGGGGTTACCACACCCTAACTCAGTGACTTAGCCATAGGTTTGTTTGAGTAGGTATTAAGTCTTATGTAATAGTTGGGGTAGACTAGTCCTAGGGTTCGAGTACCTATAATGCTATTCTACGTTCCATTCCACTTCTACCCTTCTACAAATTATAATATAAATCACATAATAGATAGGGGTACTTACAGTGGATCATGGGTGTGAGACTTAGGTGCCATGCCAGATAAACCTGCTTAACTTTAAAGAAACTCATTTGGGCTTGATTTGAAAATGTTTTGGGCCTTAGCCCACAGGCCGAGAGTTTTAAAATCGGGCTCGATACACTAAATCCGAAACACCCCATACCCTACCCCACGAGCCTAGACCGGATCTGTATGTTCCTCGAGTAAAAACCTGGTTAAAATTCTTTTTATTACTTTGAAAAACTGTATGTTTTGAAGAAAATTTGTTTTCAACTCGAGCCCAACCCACAAACAAACTTTCTTCAAAACAAACAGTTTTTCAAAGTAATAAAAGAATTTTTAACCTATTTACTTTCGAGGAACATATCGATCCGGTCCAGCTCGTGGGTGGGGTATGGGGTTTTGGGCTTGGTATCGAGCCCAATTTTAAAACTCTCGGCCTGTGGGCTAAGGCCCAAAACGTTTTAAAATCGAGCCCAAATGAGTTTCTTTAAAGTTAAACAGGTTTTTCTGGCATGACACCTAAGTCTCCGACCCACAGTCCACCAGGTAAGTACCTCTATCTATTATGTGATTTATATTATGATTTGTAGAAGGTAAGTGAATGGAAGGTAGAATAGCATGATAGGTACTCGAACCCTAGGACTAGTCTACCCCAACTATTACATAAGACTTAATACATACTCAAACAAACCTATGGCTAAGTCACCGAAGTTAGTGTGGTAACCCCCGTGCGCATGTCTAGGATTGATCCTAAGAGCCAGTATTTAAGCGATCCCCAGTAACTCACCTCCTCTTCGCAGAATCCTACCCGTGCGCGTAGCTTTCTGCTCACCCTAACCTGCAGGACTTAGTGGGTGTGGCAACCTCTATGCGCATGTCTAGGAATGGTTTCAGTGGGAGCTTGGTATTTAAGCAGTCCGCGTGACTCACCTCCTCTCCATTCGAATCCTACCTGGTGCGTAGCTTTGGTTCACTCTAACCAAGAGGACTCGGTCATAGGTTAGAAACAATAACTAAAACCCGAAAGGGAACTAGCCATGTTTTTATGGAAACCCTAGTTTTAAAACTCTTAAAATTACCTTTTTAATTTGTGAAAACTATCTTTACAAAATTTACCGAAAAATTTCTGATTTATGAAATTACAAAAATACCCCTAGCGGTAAAATTATAAAAAAATACCCTTGGTTTATAAAATGTCAAACAACCCAAAAGTTTTATCAAAAATTTCATTACTTTATAACAAGTTCAAAAACCCTAATCTGCAAACTATCAAAAACCCTTAATTTTGGAAAAATTACAAAATTGCCCCTAGCTTACAAAATTACCAAAATGACCCTAATTTCCAAAATTTTTGCAACATCACCGATTTGGAAAACAAATTCTCAAAAGTAACCCTAAAGTTTTGTAAAATCTGCAATACCCCTGATTTATTGAGCTTTACAAATTTACCCTGGTTTATTACCAAAATACCCCTGAGTTTCAAAATTACCGAAATGCCCTCAGATTTGTAATTTCCAAAAATACCTGGGAACACAAAATTACCAAAATACCCTTACTTGACAAAATTACCAAGGAACCTTATTTTGAAAAATTACGAAAATACCCTCAGTAGGAAAAATTACGAAAATACCCACGGATAGGAATAAGGCAAAGAGTGTTCGAATAGTGAATGTAGGTGGTAGATACCACTAAATAAATATGTCTATGTTGATGAATGAATGTGCCTCTATTGAGGAATGAAGGTGTCTCTGTTGATGAATGTGAATGTGATTCTCTCAATTAGAGTAGTGAACTTGAATCAAACTTTATGTGATCGAAAGAACTACTTCTAAATATCTTTATTTCATAAAATTGTTCATGGTTAATAAGTGGAACAAAATTCGATGCATAAAACTTTTAATCGAGTTAAATCACTGCGTTAGAAATAAGTTCTAGGGGCGTGAACTTAGAGATTGTGCCTAAGAAGTATGATGGTTCTATTAAGATCAGTCTGCGCAGACATAAGCGTAGTGCGGTGAGTTAAGATGTACGATTATTCATTAGTAAGTAATTTCGTGGGCGAAATTATTTTTAAAGGGGTAGAATCGTAACATCCTCGAAATGGGCCTATGCATTTTTGATTTAATTATACGAAATGGCATGTCTTATGTGTTATGAATGTATGGTGAACATTTTTGGAAACTTGGAAATGTAAGGAAATGACTTGGAAATGTAAGGAAATGTCTTGTCTTGGAAATGTAAGGAAATGACTTGAAATGGAAGGAAATGTCTTGTCTTGGAAATGTAAGGAAATGACTTGGAAATGTAAGGAAATGTCTTGTCTTGGAAATGTAAGAAATGACTTAGAAATGTAAGAAATGTCTTGTCTTGGAAATGTAAGAAATGACTTGGAAATGGAAGGAAATGTCTTGTCTTGGAAATGTAAGGAAATGACTTGGAAATGGAAGGAAATGTCTTATCTTGGAAATGTAAGGAAATGACTTGGAAATGTAAGGAAATGTCTTGTCTTGGAAATGTAAGGAAATGTCTTAGAAATGTAAGGAAATGCTTTAGAAATGTCAAGTTTAAAGTTTAAAAGAGGACATGAAGCGGGTGGTCTTAGGAGAAAATGTATGTGAAATATGACATACAAATAGCCTTGGTAAAATGGCTACAAGGCGCCACTTAAGGGCCTAGCAAGTGACGCCACATACATAGGCAAATGGGCCAAGGATCGAGTCGCATGGGAAGCAAATAAAGAATTTTATTTTTGCTACAAGGAGCAGAGAGGTGGACGGCATTAAGGCTCTTAAAAGAGGAGTTTTATTCTCTTTAAAATTCGGCAAATAGATAGATAATGATGGGTTATTATTAGTATTATTTTTATTAAGAGATAAGAGATAATTGATGGATTAAATTCTTTTAATTTGAATATATTGATAATTAAAGAGATAAAGCTATCAAAATAGAAGAGTGATGGCCAAGTAAGGGATTCTAAGTTAGTAATTTCGGCTACTAAAGGAAAAGAAGGCCATTCATTCTTTCTTTCAACTCTCTCTCTGCCGAATTCTCTCTAGCAAATAACTCCTCTCTTCTCTTTTATTTTTGCCAAGCCAAAATACCTTGTGCTCTAGCTGAATCCTCAATCTTTATTCTTCTTTCTCTTTTCTTTCTACCAATCAAAAAGCCGAAATCAAGATCCTTCTAGCCTACATAGCCGAATATTGTTAAAGGTTCAAGCAAGGATTGCCGATTCCTAAAGTAAGGGTAAGATCTCATTCGGTTTCATCCTTTTTTCTTTTAAGAATTGCCGAAATCTAGGACTAACCCCATTAATATCTTGTTACTGAAACTTTGAAGAGATCTTTCGGGATTTACTAAGTGTCGACTACAAGGAAGGAGAAGTTCTTTTCCCGAAGGTACACCATAGGCTGCGTGTTCCCTAGTTATTCGGTGAGTTTTGGGATTTAAAATCCACAAGGTAAGTGTCTATAGCATTCGGCCAAGGGCCATCTATGATGATTTAATGTTAGAATTGAATCTAACATATGTGTATAGGTATTTCAACAGATAATTAAGACAAGGGATACTTTCGGGATTTAAAATCGCAAGGTGAGTGCATAAGTACAATCGGCCAAGGTCTATTTTGGTAATTAGATCTATTCTTTATTTGTTTAAAAAGCCGAAACTAATCAAGCTAAATGATCTAGCATTGCCGATTGAAGGGAGGAGTAGCACAAAGTTTTCGGGATTTGATTTATAGTGAAATCGGCACCAAGGTAAGTTTTGCGTTACAACAATCCTAATAGGATTTGGTTTTATGGCCGAATGGTCTTCATTAAATTTTTAAGTAATGGCCGAATGTAGGGACTAAGGATCTAAGGCTTTAGATCGGATTTTCGGGATTTGAAGTGAAGTTGCTAAGTTAATCAGGTGTGTACCCCGTACTAATCTTAATAGATTTATGGCTTAAACTTGATATATGTGTTAATATGAAAGTGTAAGAATGTGGCTAAGGTACCATGATATGGTACAAAGTACTCAGTGCACGCTTCCTACTCCTACTAGGATTATGAAATATGTTATATTTAACATGTGATAAGTAATAAGAATGTGAAATTTGGCATGTTAATGCATAATATGTATGATATGGGGCATATGGGTTATTGAAAAGGGGAAGTGAATGTGGTGACCTAAGACCACGAGATCTGAATGTGGTGACCTAAGACCACGATATCTGAACGTGGTGACCTAAGACCACGATATCTCGAGTGTGGTGACCTAAGACCACAAATACTCATAAGGGCGATGAGCACGCGTCGATCGCAAAATGATCGCGCTTCGATGGTGTGTAGCGGATGGAGGGTTGACTTAGTAGTCCCCACGGTGTGCGAAGTTAGTACGGGTGATGTGTAGCGAGATGGCATCTAGGTTTGGGTTTGGGTTGCATCATTTTAATTTAATGATATATGAATTTGTATGCTATGAAATGCCTAAATTTGTTAAGACTTAGTGTTGTGTTACACATTGAGTCTGTTGACTCACCCTGTTGTGGGAACATTTTTCAGTGATGATCGAGAACTGACCGGGTCAATAGAAGCTTAGGGATGGCCATGCTCAAAGAAGAAATTCATTTTATTTGGACTACTTTATTTTAAGTACTAAGGTTTTAATTTTGGGATTTATTTGATGTAATAAGGCCATAGTTGAATTACTTTAATTTTTCTTTTAATTACTATGTACGAATTTTCACCAAGTGAATTTTAAGTAGATTTATTTTAAAACAAAGCCTAAACGTTTTGTCACCTAAAGTAAAGGGTTTCAATAACAAATAAATTTGTTTTCAACTCGAGCCTAACCCACAAACAAACTTTCTTCAAAACACACAGTTTTTCAAAGTAATAAAAGAACTTTGAACCGGTTTACTTGAGGAACATACCAGATCCGGTCCAGACTCGTGGGCCGAGTGTGGGGTGTTTCACCAACTATCAACACAAAGCTCACATATTCATTAATGGCACATCTCAAAATCTTTTTCAAATTCTAAAATTAAAGCATGGGTTTGATAGAACACAAAGCAACTATCACAGAAACGTAGAAATCATCAAAACCGAAGCAAAAACATACCTTAATCAAGAACTCAATGTGCCGAAACCCTATATGCTTCAAATGGTTTTCTTTTGTTCAATAATTGGGGAGGAAGATGAGAAATGGCCATTAAAAATTGTTTTGTTTAGTTTATTAAACATTAATATGTCTTTTATCATTTTATCCTTAATTTAAACTTTATAAATTCATTCATTTAATGGCCATATATGTCATCTTCTACTATCAAAGGTCTAATTTCCACATAAGGACTCCTCATTTAATAAGCTATGCCAAATAAAAACTTTAACAACTAGCACACAACTTTTACATTTTATGCGATTAAGTCCTTCTTGCAAATTAAGCACACAAACAATAAATTTTCACACAGAATTTTTAGACATGCTCAATCACATACTGTAAACACGAAAAAAAATATTAAAATATTTTTTGACCTCAGATTTGTGGTCCCGAAACCACTATTCTGACTAGGGTCTAAATTGAGCTGTTACACACGGCCTAGACACACGACCCTGTGTCTACCCGTGTGGATAATTGTAAGGCTATCTACCAAACCAATTGCCACCCTACAAAGCAACCACACCTATACCAACTCAGTTCAATATACATCATGTCCATAAGGCACTTCTAAGAACTCAAAATCAAGACATCCACACAAGCATGCATTTCATGAACTACATCATTATTGAATATATAAACTTCTCAAGTATTGGCCAATTTCCAATGACCATTTACAAAATGAATTTAATGACATTAATAGCCGCACATTGGCTAACAAATATGACATAACACAAAATAACCAAGTTCCCATACTTGCCATACTTAAAATTAATCAAACTATGTTGTACCAAAGAGAAGTTGATAGTGTGATTTCGAACTCCAACGTCCTGCGATCCCTGAGTTAGCTTGGCGATACTACAAGGAAAGGGAAATGAGAGAGGTAAGCATGAAGCTTAGTAAGTTTGCATGAAATAAATAACAACATAAAGGCTCATAGTGTCAACCATCCATTGCATTGAATAAAAACACAAGGTCTCAAGCACATTGCCATAACTTACTCATGCTTACTCTTACCAATTACATGTCATATCACATATCGTAACATTTATCGTGAATTACTCACGTGTACCTATATCACTTCATCACATAGCTTTAGCACTAATTTCATCTCTATTATAAGCTTAACTATTTATCCCGATGAATCACTTGGAATACCTGAGGATACATAATCATCATCATACACATAAACACGACGCCAATGCCATATCCCAGATATGGTTTACAAGGGCTCACATTCCAATGTCGATGCCATATCACAAATATGGTCTTATATGATTTTCATATTTGATGCCGATGCCATATCCCAAATATGGTCTTATACGAGATCTCAATCCAGTGCCGAAGGCCATGTCCTAGACATGGTCTTCTACGGGACCTTATGATTCTCATGTCTTGATGATGATATCCTCTCACTTTTTAAAGTCCAATTGGGACTTCAACATCATAAATATTCATCATTTTCTCATTGAACTTCATTACTCAATTTCATAAAAATAATATACTTCTTCATGAATATCAAACATTTAATAACATAATAGCATGATGTTGAATTTATTACACTATAACACCCTTGTTCTAGGGGTTAGGCGTTTGGTACTTAGCTCGGGTGTTGGCACACTCTAGGGTGTGGTTGGGTAAGTTTTAGGGGTCCGGAGAACCCTAGGTAGTAGTGGAACGTTTTGGAAAATTTTTAAATTTAGGGGTTAAAAGGGGAGCTTGGATAGAGGGGGCCTTAAGAGAATTTTTGGTGGAATTTTAGCACTAAGAGTAGCTTGGCAGAGTGGCAAGGAGGCGCCACTTAGAGCATGGAGAAGTGACGCCATTTGCAAGGAGAAGGAGCTCGAGTTCGATTCGCAAGAGCAAAGAATTGGGGCCTTGTTTTTGCGTCAAAGAGGAGAAGAGTTGGGTGGCTTTTGGAGGCTTGAAAAGTGGAGAAAGACTTGGTCTTCTTTTTTTGAATTTGGCTAGATAGGTTTGACTTTTTCAAATCTTTTTGAATGGATGGAAGGGAGGTATTTTAGGAGAGATTTGAGGGATTTTTGTGGGAGGTTGGAGCTTGGCCGAATGCTATTTAAAGGGAGGGGGGTGGTGCTCATTTTCATTCACCATTTGCTTTCTCCCTTACCAAAAAGTTCTTCCCTTTGTTTTATTTATTTTCCCTTGTTCATTGCCGAAAGTTAGTCCAAGCAAACCCCTTTTCCGTCCTAATTCCTTGTAGCCGAAAGTAGCAGAGGGCTTAACCTTTTATGAACCTATATCCCTCTCCCTTCTCACCTTTTTTTCTTTTAAACCTTGCTTAAACCGTAATCATCCATAGAAAACTACCATTGCCGAATATCCCAACACCATCTAAGAGCCTTGCCGAATCATTCATCCTCACATTCTCTTCACTTTGGTTACAAGTCCCTGAGCCGAACCTTACTCTCTTGTGGTAGCCGAATTGGTGGGGAGCCCTGAAGTTTTGGAGGGAGTCATCTGGGATTTATAGCGGTAAGTGGTTTAGGTAAAAACATTCTAGTAAGTGTTGTTGCTTAGTTTATGACTTGGGGTTTAATCGTTGCTTTGATTAAGTGTGTTGATGGAGGCAACAACCACCAAAGGAGGGCAAGGGAAGGTCCCTATCCCAAGTTCAAGAAGAGGGTCATTTGGCGATTCGGGATTGGCCACCGGGTGTGGGGCAAAGAATGGGAGATAGCTATAGGCGGATAGTCGTTGTTTCTTTGAGCGATAGCTTAGGGATCGAAAGCTTAGAACTACAAGTGTTAAGGTGCGTAATCAACGCACTATTTCTTCGGTCTTTGGTTTGTTAAATGTGTTTACATATGCGTGATATGTGATGGCCGATTATAGTGGCTTGAATGGTGAGTTATTTATGATATATACATGATATGATAATCCACATGTGATGCTTACTCTTTTGTTAATCTGACATGTTGAACTTATGCATGCATACATGGGATTTGGGCTTGATTCGATGAAGGAGGAAGAGTACACAAGTTGTACGTGGTCTAATGATAGCTCCGCTACATTAGCGCTTGATGGTTAGCTTTGTGCTACCTCGAGGAGGTGTGGCTCGATGCCCATCTCGGCGGTTGATGGCTATGTGCATCACCGTAGACGGTTTACGATATTGGATCACTTGGGTTGATCGGTGGCTCACCACGGCCTTGAGCGAATGAGCTTGCCAAGGTAAGATGTTATGGATCACTATGTGATCGGTGGGGAGTTTCCCACGGCCTTGGCGGGAGTCTGCTAAGGTTGGTGTCACGGTTGGACAATGGGTTGGGCTGAGATGCATTCTTGCATGATTTGTTTCGATGGTCATGTGTGGGTATGGGCCAAGCCCATACGGATGGAAATATGTGTTTTGATTATGCATCGAGTCGGTGGACTCACCCTTTTCATTAACCATTTCGTGACGCGTAGTTGGATCGGGTTCGAGAGAGACACATGGTGGCCCATGCAAGAAGAGATTAAACGTTTTAGGCTTACTTTAAGTATTTGTTTTAAAATAGAATATGTAATAAGGCCCTTTTGATTTTTATTTACTCTGGAAATTATTTAATTATTATTTTAAATTATGTTTGGATTATATTAAATTACTAAGTGGAAACGAATTTATTTTGACAACTTATTTATTCAAAATTAGTCTTATATATTCATTAAAGTTTACTTTTGGGCATTTTATAATATTTATATGATATCAAAGTTTTTCTCATACAATATTAAATAAACATGGATTTTCAAAAGTTAACAAGCTCGAATAAATTTTTCTAAGTTAAATAGATTTTCCACCGTCTTTTTCGCACTAACATAACCGATTCTTCGTAGTGAATGGGCCGGGTTTGGGGGTGTTACGATTTGGTATCGAGCCCTTCAAAAACTCGGCTTTGAGGGTTGGGCCCAAAACAGCTTTTTCAAAATGGGTTTTGGAATGTGGGCTTTTATAAAAGGTTTTGTTATTCGCATGGCACTGTGTCTCGGCTGAGTCCGCCAGGTAAGTACTTCGAACTTTTGAAGTGTTTTGTTTATGTGTATTATTATAGGTTTATTTGGGCTCGTAGATTAGAATATTAAGACTTTTTGGACCCTAGGATTAGTCTACTCAAATATATGCATAAAACTTAAAGCTCTTAAACAAACCTGTGAAGTAAGTCGCCGAGTTAAGGTGTGGTAACCTTGGTGCGCATGTCTAGGATAGGATCCGAAAGAGCTTGGTACTTAAGCAGTCCTCGTGACTCACCTCCTCTTCGCATGAATCCTACCTGGTGCGTAGCTTCGGTTCACCTTAACCAAAAGGGCTTGTTCATAGGCAAAACCAATTATTAAAACCCGAAAGGGATTTGGCCTGATTGTTTTAAAATTTCCTGTTTTAAAATTTTCAACTTTACCCCTTTGGTTTGTAAAACTTTAAATCTGATTTTGAAAGATGTTTTCTCGATTTACCAAAATTACCAAAATGCCCTAGTGGCAAAATTACAAAATGCCCATGATTTCAAAAAAAAAAATTACAAAAATAACCCTGATTTCTGAAATTTTTTTTGATACTCTCCGTTTGAACAAAATTTTCAAGATGACTCACGAGATTTTGTGAATTTTGAAATATCTTTAAGTTGGAAAACTATTTTCAAAAATTGACCCAGAGTTATTACCAAAATACCCTCTTTAGGAAAAATGACGAAAATTACCCCAGGTAGGGAAGGAAACTTTGATTGCTCGAAAGAACTACTCTCGGAAACTTCTTTTCATAAAATTGCTCGTGGATAAAACAGTGAAACAATAATTTCTAATGCATAAAACTTTCTAAACAGACTGAATCGAGGCGCTAGATATGAGTTCTAGGGGGCGTGGTCGCAGTACTTGTGGACGTGGTAGAGGCAGTTTTGGTGACTGTTTGTTTTGTTGCTCGTAAAGTATGTTAGCTCTTTAAGATCAGAGTGCGCAGCCATAGCGTAGTGGGAGGAATTGGACTGTTAGTTTAGACAAGTAATTTCGGGGACGAAATTATTTTAAGGAGGGTAGAATTGTAACACCCTGGTTCTAGGGGTTAGGCGTTTGGTACTTAGCTCGGGTGTTGGCACACTCTAGGGTGTGGTTGGGTAAGTTTTAGGGGTCCGGAGAACCCTAGGTAGTAGTGGAACGTTTTGGAAAATTTTTAGATTTAGGGGTTAAAAGGGGAGCTTGGACAGAGGGGGCCTTAAGAGAATTTTTGGTGGAATTTTAGCACTAAGAGTAGCTTGGCAGAGTGGCAAGGAGGCGCCACTTAGAGCATGGAGAAGTGACGCCATTTGCAAGGAGAAGGGGCTCAGGTTCGATTCGCAAGAGCAGCAATTGGGGCCTTGTTTTTGCGTCAAAGAGGAGAAGAGTTGGGTGGCTTTTGGAGGCTTGAAAAGTGGAGAAAGACTTGGTCTTCTTTTTTTGAATTTGGCTAGATAGGTTTGACTTTTTCAAATCTTTTTGAATGGATGGAAGGGAGGTATTTTAGGAGAGATTTGAGGGATTTTTGTGGGAGGTTGGAGCTTGGCCGAATGCTATTTAAAGGGAGGGGGGTGGTGCTCATTTTCATTCACCATTTGCTTTCTCCTTACCAAAAAGTTCTTCCTTTGTTTTTTATTTATTTTCCCTTGTTCATTGCCGAAAGTTAGTCCAAGCAAACCCCTTTTCCGTCCTAATTCCTTGTAGCCGAAAGTAGCAGAGGGCTTAACCTTTTATGAACCTATATCCCTCTCCCTTCTCACCTTTTTTTCTTTTAAACCTTGCTTAAACCGTAATCATCCATAGAAAACTACCATTGCCGAATATCCTAACACCATCTAAGAGCCTTGCCGAATCATTCATCCTCACATTCTCTTCACTTTGGTTACAAGTCCCTGAGCCGAACCTTACTCTCTTGTGGTAGCCGAATTGGTGGGGAGCCCTGAAGTTTTGGAGGGAGTCATCTGGGATTTATAGCGGTAAGTGGTTTAGGTAAAAACATTCTAGTAAGTGTTGTTGCTTAGTTTATGACTTGGGGTTTAATCGTTGCTTTGATTAAGTGTGTTGATGGAGGCAACAACCAGTCAAGGAGGGCAAGGGAAGGTCCCTATCCCGAAGTTCAAGAAGAGGGTGCTTTTTGCTGATTCGGGATTGGCCACCGGGTGTGGGCCAAAGAATAGGAGATAGCTATAGGCGGATAGTCGTTGTTTCTTTGAGCGATAGCTTAGGGATCGAAAGCTTAGAACTACAAGTGTTAAGGTGCGTAATCAACGCACTATTTCTTTGGTCTTTGGTTTGTTAAATGTGTTTACATATGCGTGATATGTGATGGCCGATTATAGTGGCTTGAATGGTGAGTTATTTATGATATATACATGATATGATAATCCACATGTGATGCTTACTCTTTTGTTAATCGACATGTTGAACTTATGCATGCATACATGGGATTTGGGCTTGATTCGATGAAGGAGGAAGAGTACACAAGTTGTACGTGGTCTAATGATAGCTCCGGCTACATTAGCGCTTGATGGTTAGCTTTGTGCTACCTCAAGGGAGGTGTGGCTCGGTGCCCATCTCGGCGGTTGATGGCTATGTGCATCACCGTAGACGGTTTACGATATTGGATCACTTGGGTTGATCGGTGGCTCAGCCACGGCCTTGAGCAAATGAGCTTGCCAAGGTAAGATGTTATGGATCACTATGTGATCGGTGGGGAGTTTCCACGGCCTTAGGCGAAGTCTGCTAAGGTTGGTGTCACGGTTGGACAATGGGTTGGGCCGAGATGCATTCTTGCATGATTTGTTTCGATGGTCAGTGTGGGTATGGGCCAAGCCCATACGGATGGAAATATGTGTTTTGATTATGCATCGAGTCGGTGGACTCACCCTTTTCATTAACCATTTCGGTGACACGTGTTGTTGGATCAAGTTCGAGAGGACACATGGTGGCCCATGCGAGAAGAAGAGATTAAACGTTTTAGGCTTACTTTAAGTATTTGTTTTAAAATAGAATATGTAATAAGGCCCTTTTGATTTTTATTTACTCTGAAATTATTTAATTATTATTTTAAATTATGTTTGGATTATATTAAATTACTAAGTGGAAACGAATTTATTTTGACAACTTATTTATTCAAAATTAGTCTTATATATTCATTAAAGTTTACTTTTGGGCATTTTATAATATTTATATGATATCAAAGTTTTTCTCATACAATATTAAATAAACATGGATTTTCAAAAGTTAACAAGCTCGAATAAATTTTTCTAAGTTAAATAGATTTTCCACCGTCTTTTTCGCACTAACATAACCAGATTCGGTCGTAGTGAATGGGCCGGGTTTGGGGGGTGTTACATACACACAGACTTACCTCGATTTCAAAATAGGCCAATTTGCCAATCTAGTCCGATACCTTGCCTTTTTGTCGGTCAAGGTTAATTCCACGTTCTTCTTGATCTATAATAACAAATTCACTCATTTTAATTACCACCTTAATCAAGGCATTTCAAAAATCATACTTTGTCAAAATTACCATTTTACCCTTAGACTTTGACAAAATTATGATTTTGCCCCTAGGCTTGTAAATCGTTTCTAATTAAATTTCTTCCTTTAACAAGCCTAGCTGAACATTAATTACTCTTATAGAAACTGCCAATACTCATTATTTCACACATTTACCACCTATTTTACAACCTTTACAAAAAGGCCCTTTTAGGTGTTTTCATGGAAACACCTTTCACAAAAGTTGTTTAATTAACAAATAAGACTCATTTTCTTCCATAAAATTTCAAAAAACAACATAATTTCTCACAAGGGTCCCAAAAGTACAAAAATTATTAAGAACGGACATCAAACTCACTTACTTGCAAGGAGAGAAGATTGGCTGAAATTTTTGAGTTCTCAAACCCCTTTTTTGCTGGTAATTTTTGGTGGAGAAAAAGAGAGGAAAGATGATATCTTTTCCTTTCTTTATTTTATTATATTTCCTCAATTTAATCCACCTAATCTAACAACTTTGACCAATTTTGACATTTTTGTCCCTTATGGACGGCCACTCTATTTTCTAAGGGTCTAATTGCTCATTAAGGGCCTCCAATAATATTCTATGGCTTTTAGACACCTTTAGCTTGTAAAATAGAACTTTCGTGCTTTTTGCGATTTAGTCTTTTTTCGAAATTAAGCATGCAATAGCTAAAATTAATGCACCAACATTTTCATGCGCCCATATAATCATGATATAACTCATAAAATAATATTAAAATAATTTTTTTCAATCTCGAATTAGTGGTCTCGAAACCACTATTTCGACTAGTCCTTAAATCAAGCTATTACAATTCTCTCTCTTAAGGATTTTCACCCCCGAAAAACTTACCGGTGAAAAGGTTGGGATATTGGTTTCTCATAGCCTCATCGAGCTCCCATGTAGCCTATTCTACCCCATGTATTTGCCATAGTACTTTCACAAGGGCTATACTTTTGTTCCTCAATTCTTTGACTTCTCGTGCCAAAATCTTAACCGGCTCTTCGCCATAAGTCATGTCTGAACAAATTTCAACCTCTGTTGGTGAAATCACATTTGATGGGTCAGAATGGTATCGGCGCAACATAGACACATGGAAGACATCATGAATCTTCTCCAACTTAGATGGTAAAGCCAAACGATAAGCTACCAGCCCGATCCTATCGGTAATCTCATACGGTCTGATAAAGCGCGTACTCAATTTGCCTTTCTGGCCAAATCTGAGGACTTTCTTCCATGGTGACACTTTTAAAAATACCTTATCACCAACTTGAAACTCAATCTCTTTCGTTTCAAATCCGCGTAGGACTTTGTCTACTTGAGGCGGCTTTTAAACAATCGCGTATCACCTTTACTTTCTCTTCAGTTTCTCTGACCAAATCGACCCCGTGAATCTGGTTTTCTCTGAATTCAGTCCAATACAAAGGCGTTCGACACTTACGCCCATACAATACCTCATAAGGCGCCATATTCAAACTTGACTAAAAGCTGTTATTATAGGCGAATTCCATCAACGGTAAGTAATTCTCCCAATTACCTTGGAATTCCAAAACACAACATCGAAACATGTCTTCAAGTATCTGTATTACCTTCTCCGACTGCACGTTGGTTTGCGGATGGAGAGTTGTACTAAAACTCAACTTTGAGCCTAAGGCCTCTTGTAAAATGTTTTTCCAAAACCATGATGTAAATCTCGGATCTCTATCCGATATGATCGACAAAGGCACTCCGTGCAATCTCACAATCTAAAAAATATACAGTTCGGCCAACTTATTAAGTGAATAATCAACTTGTACCGGTATGAAATGGGCTGACTTCGTAAGTCTATCAACCACGACCCATACGGCATCTTTCTTTTTTGGTGTCAACGCAAACCCGTCACGAAGTCTATAGTAATACGGTCCCATTTTCACTCGGGAACCATAATAGGCTAAAGTAAACCTGAAGGTACTTGGTGTTCAGCCTTCACTTGTTGACAAATTAGGCATCTCGATACAAACTTAAAAATATCTTTCTTCATACTCGGCCACCAATACCATTTCTTCAAGTCGTTATACATCTTCGTAATGCCTCGATGTACAGACAAGCATCCACTATGTGCTTCGTGCAAAACTTTCTGAATAAGCTCATCATCTCTGGGTACACATACCCTATATCGGAACCTCAAACATCCATCAGGACTTATCCGAAAGTCTGACTCAACATTTGACTCACATTGAACTCTTTTAGCTTGTAAATTATTGTCACCTTTTTGAGCTTCACAAATATCTTGGAGAAACATAGGTCTAGCCCTCAACTCGGCTAGAATAGAACCATCATCTAACAAAGCCATCCGTGTATTCATGGCTCTCAATGGAAACAAGGATTTCCTATTTAAGGCATCGTCGACCACATTCGCCTTTCCCGGGTGGTAGTCAATCACTAGCTCATAATTCTTTATTAGCTCTAACCATCTTCTCTGCCTTAGATTCAACTCCTTTTGAGTCATCAAGTACTTTAGGCTCTTATGATCGGTGAATACCCAACATTTCTCACCATACAAATGGTGTCTCCATATCTTTAGTGCAAATACAATTGCGGCCAGTTCTAAGTCATGGGTCAGGTAATTCTTCTCGTGAGGCTTTAATTGTCTGGAGGCATATGCTATCACCTTGCCCTTTTGCATGACTACACAACCCAATCCATTCAAGGATGCATCGCTGTAAACCACAAATTCTTTTCCCGGCTCAGGTTGTACTAAAACTAGAGCCTCAATCAACATTGCCTTCAATTTCTCAAAACTTTGCTGGCACTTTTCTGTCCACTCAAACTTCACATCTTTTTGCAATAGTCTCGTCATTAGGGTAGCTATCATAGAAAATTCCTTGATAAACTGCCTGTATAGCCAGCTAGGACTAGGAAATCCTAACCTCGGTTACGTTCATTGGCGGTTTCCATTCAACAATCGATGAAATCTTACTTGGGCCAACACGAATACTGTCACCCAAAACAATGTGCCCAAAAAATCTGACTTCTTTAAGCCAAAATTCACTTTTACTAAACTTGGCATATAATTGTTTATCTCTCAAAATTTGCAGAACCATTCTCAAATGCTCAGCACGCTCGTTCTCATCCCGAGAGTATATCAATATATCGTCAATAAAGACTACAAAAAATTTATCCAAATATGGCCAAAAGATAAGGTTCATCAAATCCATAAACATAGCATGGGCGTTTGTTAAACCGAAAGGCATGATTAAAAACTCATAGTGACCATACCTTGTCCGAAATGCGGTTTTTGGCACATCAGAGTCTTTGACTCTCAAATGATAATATCCAGACCTCAAGTCTATCTTAGAAAACACCGTAGCTCCCTTCAATTGATCAAACAAATCATCGATTCTTGGCAATGGGTACTTGTTCTTCACGGTTACTTTATTGAGCTGCCGATAATCTATACATAACCTCATGGAACCATCTTTCTTCTTCACAAATAATACGGGAGCACCCCACAGAGAATAACTCGGTCTTGCAAAGCCTTTGTCCGTCAACTCTTACAGCTGTGCGTTCAATTCTTTTAGCTCGGTTGGAGCCATTCTGTACAGAGCAATTGAAACGGGGGTAGTACCAGGAACTAACTCAATCCCAAATTCAATCTCTCTAACCAGAGGTAACCTTGGCAATTCCTCTTGGAAAACATTTGGATACTTATATACTACGGGAACTGATTCAATTCTTAACTCAGTCTCTTTAGCATTCATCACAAAGGCGAGGTAAGCTTCATACCCTTTTCTCAGGTATTTTTGAGTCAACATGGAAGATATCACTACAGGCAATCTGTCTTGCTCATCTGATCCAACATAAAGAATATCCTTATTTTCACATTTTAACTCAATAAATTTCCTTCCACAATTCACTATCACATCATGAGTAGTTAACCAATCTATCCCAAGGATGACATCGAATTCATCAAACGACAATAACATAAGATTAACCGAAAAGTAATGACCTCTAATCCTTAAAGGGCATTCTTTGCATACTTTATCAACTAGCATACATTTGCCTAGGGAATTTGGCACTCTTATCACAAATTCGGTAGACTCTACAAGTATGTTCATGCTAGAGACTAATTTTATGCAAATATACGAGTGGGTAGATCCCGGATCAATTAAAGCTATAACATGAGTATCATAGAGAGAAAATGTACCCGTGATCACGTCGGGGGAGGACGCCTCTTTGCGAGCGCGAATGGTATATGTTCTCGCCAGTGCTCTACCTTCAGATCTTGCATTCTACTCTCTAGATGTATTCTTACTACTCATTTGATTTCCCGAGTTTCTCTTTGGCCTTCTCTAGTAGTACTCCCAGGTCTTGCACTTTGAGGTTTCTCTTTCTCGCTCGCCATCGGGCAATCTCTGATAAAATGGTCTAGGGGTCCACACTTGAAACAAGCTTTCTCATTTGCTCGACACTCCTCAGGATGATGTCTATCATATTGAGGAAATTCCGGTCTACTTGGTCGAGCATTGCCAACACTAGCAACTGAAGTGGTCTGAGCTTTAGATCCCGAATACTGTTTACCCTTACTTCTATTTGAAAATCCAGCTAAGGTGGCTGATCGAGTAGTGAAATCTCTTGAATTCTTAGACGAGGATTGGAATGACTAACTAGTTGTCTTTTCCTCGAGTCACGGGACTCGATTTCTACCTTTCTTTTCTCTTTGACCAGTTCCTCGGCCTTACAGGCTCTATCTACCAGCATCACAAATTCTTTTAGTTCTAGGACACCAACAAACAAACATACATCCTCATTTAACCAGTCCTTGAACCTTTTGCACATAATAGCCTTGGTAGACACGCACTCCCGAGCATATTTACTAAGCCTTATAAAATCACGTTCGTATTCAGTTACCGTCATTCAACCTTGCTTTAGCTCTAAAAATTCCTTTCTTTTTTGGTTAATGAACCTTTGACTAAAATAATTCTTCCCAAACTCTTCTTGGAAGAATTCCTAGTTAACTCTCTCCCTTGGAACCACCGACACAAGGGTGTTCCACCATTGATATGCCGAATCTCTCAAGAGAGATACCACACACTTCATGCACTCTTTAGGTGTGCAAGACAACTCACCGAATACCCTGATGGTATTCTCAAGCCAGGATTTCACCCTCTTTGGATCATCATCTTTACTAGCTTGAAATTCCTCAGCTCTTTGTTTCCAGATTCTATCAACCGAAGGCTTTTCTCTTCTTACTACTTTCACAACATGGGAAGCTACAGGGGTAGGCTGAAGAATAGGTTGGAGTGGAAAACTCAGTGTACCAATTACTCATTATATGGAGAAAGGCTTCTCGAGACTCTTTTCCTTAACCCAAAGTCTCGGGTCTACTTTCTACTGGCACGGTCCCTTGCGCAGAAGCCGACGCATTACTTTAACATCATCAGCCACAACTTGATCGTGATCCATTTACTATATAAAAACACAATTTAAATCATCAGGAGTCGTCACACTATCATTCTGTAAGTACTCATACGTATGGCATGTATGGCTAGACTTACACTTACGCTACGTTAGTCCGAGAATCGACTAAACCGTAGCTTTGATACCACTAAATGTAACACCCCTTACCCGTATTCGACACCTGAATCGGGTATGAGGCATTATCGTACTTAACTTGCTCAAACATACAACATCGATCCATAAAAGTTCATTTCAAAGTAACACTTTTCATTCGAATTCATAACGTCCCTCTTATAGGTCTACAGGACCTTAAACTTACTTATGGAGTGGTTCGGGACTGAACTTGAAACTTTTTAACACTTAGAAAATTTTGACACAAAACAGGGCCACACGCTCGTGTGAAGAGGGACACGCCCGTGTGGTCAGGCCGTGTAATCACACACGCCCATGTCCCTAGTCCGTGTGGATTTTATTTTTCATTTTGAACCTATAGGGATTTTCACACGGTCTGACACACACCCGTGTCTATAGCCTGTGTCCCTCACACGGTCATGACACGCCTGTGTCTTCACTCGTGTGTGAAAACCTTACCATTCTGTTTATGACATCATCATCTCAAAAGGTCACACGGCCAAGGCACGCGCTCGTGTCCTTAGACCGTGTGTCGAATTAAATTCTTAATTTCAGGTGCAGACTTTACACAGCCTAGGCACACGCCCATGTTCTATGGCCGTGTCTTCCACACGGTTGAGGCACACGGCCATGTCTCAGCCCGTGTGTTTACTACTGGGTATTCTGACTTGCCAATCTAGCATGTATAGAGGCACATGGCCTATCAACATGCCTATGGGGCTCACCGTGTTCACACACGGCCTAGACACACGCCCGTGTGTCTACCCATGTGGACAATTGTAAGGCTATCTACCAAACCAATTGCCACCCTACAAAGCAACCACACCTACACCAACTCAATTTAACATATATCATGACCATGAGGCATTTCTAAGAACTCAAAATCAAGACATCCACACAAGCATGCACTTCATGAACTACATCATCATTGAATATATAAATATGTCAAGTATTGGCAAATTTCCAATGACCATTTACAAAATGAATTTAATGACATTAATAGCCACATATTGGCTAACAAATATGACATAACACAAAATAACCAAGTTCCAATACATGCCATACTCAAAATTAATCAAACTATATTGTACCAAAGAGAAGTTGATAGTGTGATTCCGAACTCCGAAATCCTACGATCCTCGAGTTAGCTTGGCGATAGTACAAGGAAAGGGAAATGAGAGAGGTAAGCATGAAGCTTAGTAAATATGAATGAAATAAATAGCAACACAAAGGCTCATAATGTCAACCATCCATTGCATTGAATAAAAACACAAGGTCTCAAGCTTATTGCCATAACTTACTCATGCTTACTCTTACCAATTACATGTCATATCATATATCGTAACATTTCTCATGAATTACTCACGTGTACCTGTATCACTTCATCACATAGCTTTAGCACTAATTTCATCTTTATTATAAGCTTAACTATTTATCCTGATGAATTACTTAGAATACCCGAGGATACACAATCATCATCATACACATAAACACGACGTCAATGCCATATCCTAGACATGGTCTTACAAGGGGTTACATCCCAATACCGATGCCATATCCCAGATATGGTTTTATACGAGATCTTATATCGATGTCTATGCCATATCCTAGATATGGTCTTGTACAATTTTCATATTCGATGCCGATGCCATATCCCAAATATGGTCTTATACGGGATCTCAATTCAGTGCCGAGGCCATGTCCCAGACATGGTCTTATACAGGACCTTACGATTCTCATTTCTTGATGATGATATCTTCTCACTTCTTAAAGTCCAACGGGGACTTCAACATCATAAATTTTCATCATTTTCTCATTGAACATCATTACTCAATTTCATAGAAATAATATACTTCTTCACGAATATCAAACATTTCAAAACATAATAGCATGATGTTGAATTTATTACACACAAACTTACCTCGATTTTAAAATAGGCCAAACTGTCAATCTAGACTGATACCTTACCTTTTTCTCAGTCAAGGTTAATTCCACGTTCTTCTTGATCTATAATAACGAATTCACTCATTTTAATTACCATCTTAGTCAAGGCATTTCAAAAATCATACTTTGGCAAAATTACCATTTTGCCCTTAGACTTTGGCAAAATTACCATTTTGCCCCTAGGCTCGTAAATCAATTCTAATCAAATTTCTTCCTTTAACAAGCCTAGCTGAACATTAATTATTCTTATAAAAACTCCCACTCATTATTTCACACATTTACCACCTATTTTACAGCCTTTACAAAAAGGTCCTTTTAGGTGTTTTCATGGAAACACCTTTCACAAAAGTTGTTTATTTAACAACTAAGACTCATTTTCTCCCATAAAATTTCAGCAAACTACATAATTGCTCACATGGAAAAACCCTAGACTCTTAACCATTTTGCAAAATAGTCCCCTCATTAGCTAGATCATGCTACAAGGGTCCCAAAAGTACAAAAATTATTTAGAAAGGACACCAAAATCACCTACTTGCAAGGAGAAAAGCTTGGCTAAAATTTTTGAGTTCTCAAACCCCTATTTTACTGGTAATTTTCTGTGGAGAAGAAGAGAGGAAAGATGATATCTTTTCCTTTCTTTATTTTAATATATTTCCTCAATTTAATCCACCTAATCTAACAACTTTGACCAATTTTGACATTGTTTGTACCCTATGGCCGACCACTCTATTTTCTAAGGGTCTAATTGCACATTAAGGGCCTCCAATAATATTCTATGGCTTTTAGACACCTTTAGCTTGTAAAATAGAACTTTTATTCTTTTTGGGATTTAGTCCTTTTTCGAAATTAAGAATGTCATAGCTAAAATAAATGCACCAAAATTTTCATGCAGCCATATAATCATGCTATAACTCATAAAATAATATTAAAATAATTTGCTTTATTCTCAAATTAGTGGTCCTGAAACCACTATTCTGACTAGCCCCTAAATCGGGTTGTTACAATGCCGAGCAAGGGTGGCTCCTTCCGAATATACAGTTTATGAAATAAGCCACCAACGTCCACCAAGATAGGCCAGCAAGTTGCCCCAGTGCGATCCCATATTCATTCAAAGCAGTACAAAAGAATGGATGTAATGGGAGGTGAAACCCAACTTCCAATAGATAAAAAGGTAGAATGAACCTTCCATTGGTGTCACTCAATCGTCTCCCCGATTGGACAATTTTAAAATCATAAGCAAAGTTCGGCAACCGAATTCCCCGAATTGCTAAGTGTCATACCATTTCTTCCTCAGTTGTCAGGCAATGGTAGGCAGGCACTTCCACTGACATGCTAACTTTATGATTTTGAGGCTCCTCACCACCCTTAGTGGTCAAACTACTTCCACAACCTCGATTACTCTGACCACCATGACCCATTGCCCTACCTCTAAAACCTATTCTAACCTTAGCCATTTTGGCAGTCATATTTAAAGAAAGGAAAATGACAAATAAAGGTTTACCTTTGGAATCGATATAAGTTCAGAAGGAAAAGTAGAAGAAATACTCTGACAAAAAGGAATTGGAAGAAGTAGAAGAAGACGAAAAGGATGAAGAAGAGACTAGCGATTTCAGAAGGTATGCAAGAGGCAAAAAATTTTGGAGTAAAAAAAAAACTGATTGTGTAAGTAACGATCTCACTTCCCTAAATACAATTAGAAACCAAAACACCCTTTGGAAGATTTAGGTTTTCAAATTTTAAAAGAAACCATCCAAGCCGTCCAATTCGTGTTTGACACGTGTTAGCATCTCAGACAAGTCACTTTGAAACCCTTTGATTTTCAGTTAAGGGAGGAGGGAACGTATTTGTCAAGTAAAGTTCGCAAGTCAAGTATCCACCAAGTAAAGTTTGCAAGTCAAGTATCCGCCAAATAAAGTTCCCAAATCAAGTATCCGCCAAATGTGCTCCTAGGATGGCAGCTAGAAATCTATCTACTAAGATTATATGCAGAACTAACCACATTGTGTTTCATGTAGACTAATCAACTAAGTACCTCGATCTGAAGGTTTTTTGAAGCACCTCGTGCGAGTTATTAGTTAGTGTACACTGCTTTAGTGCAGTTTATTAAATTTTTGTTTATCATAAGTTAGGTGAAGTTATCTTTTAAACAAGCTTACCATGTGCAAATGACGTCAAGTGCTCAGACCAAGTAAAGATGGGATATGTATACTCCATAGAAAATGACGCTATTTGGAAAGAGGAAGAGTTTCACAAAAGGTCAACATTTCTTTTCCTCCTATTAGGAAGTAAGAAATTTTGAGGACAAAATTTCCTTTAAGGGTGGGTGAATTATCATAAATGGGAATGTTAAAGGATAAGTACAACAATAATTATGGGTATCTAATTTTAAAACTTTCTGTTTATGAGGGTTCTAGTGTAATTATGTAAATCTTGCTAATTGCTTTGGTAATTGGTTAGACTTCAACTATTAGTCTCGTTACTTTAGAATTAGGTATTGTCTTTGTGGAAAACATTATGATGAGGAACATTAATTTTGATGCTGATGAATTGGCTTTGGTGTTCAAAGTACGGGAAGGTTATTTAGAAGATAGACATCATTTTTTTGGGAGCATTCTCTCATTTCTGTATTCATTTTCTTTCTTCTATATTCTCTCCTGGTTTGTTTTGTAAGAGACAAAAATTAAGGAGCGGTCTGCATGGGAGAAACTGACGTATTAGCTTATGAAATTGATAATTTAGTAAACTAGTAATCTTTCTAACTTTTCTCTATCTTTTGATTGAGGAAAAATGGAAGAAAAATTGAGGATTTCATTTTAATTCATTGAATTTGTACTGTGATGATTAAGGTCATTTTTAACCTTTAAAGTTTCTCTATATGCGAATGAATCCTGGTTTTCTTACATACGCATGCTTTCATTTTGATTTTGAAGTGGTTGTTATGTTTAGCTATCCGAGAAAGAGGAGGCTCAAACAATAAGGGAAAAATTAAACAGATGTAGTCGGTATCAACTTTCAGGTACTTTTGCTGGTGAGTTTTTGAACTCAAATCCTCAGTGTTTCTTTTATGCATATCAGTATTGTGTTGTTGTGGTATGTTTGACTTCATGTTCTACTGATGGTGAGGAATTGGATTATTGTGGGATGTTTGTTGTACTGTTGAAGCTTGAACAGTGTTGATCTATAGATGCATGTCTATTTGTAAGTATAAGTCTATTGTTTTGATGGATTGTTACTAGTAAAGTAATTACTAAAGAGATTATCATTGATATGGTCTGATAGGTGGTATATGTCACACCCCAAACCCGGCCGAGTAGGTTTGACCTGAATCCGTTGTGCCACATTAACCATTGAAGTGATTCTCTGTTAACTCCCAACCTATCCTTCAACACACCTGATAAACCTTAAAACTAACATATTTTAGGCCCACATTTAGCATGCTTTTGGATCATTTAAGCCCTGAATTGTGTAAATTGGTGCTCTTAATCCTTTATTTTCATGTTCTATACCCAGGAGAGCACCGGATGATGAAAAGAATGGAAAACGGGCCCAAAACGGAGTAAATGGGCCATATCACGAAATCCACACGACCTGGGCCCAAGACCACACGGTCGTGCCTCACTTAACAGCCTCGACATGGCCTGGCCACGACTTACACGAGCGTGTGCCATGGGTGTGTCCCTGTCGTAGGAAAGACGAGTTTCGTTCAGATTTGGATACTTAGGGGCAAAGAAACATATTCAAAAGCCTATATAAACCCCCTAAGTATACCAGAAAAGGGAGAACCCACGACTTTAGTCAGGAGACCCACGACTTTAGTTAGGGTGCGTCCGACTAGGCCTGAGAAGGTAGATTTGTGGAGATTTACTTGAAGATAACCAGTTGATTCATCTCAAGAAGCCGGAATTATACTCAAGACGGAGGATCTCTCATTCAATTCCTTCAGGGGATTTTAGGGATTTCTTATGTTTTGTTTTATCTTTTCTTTTGAGATGTTTTCTTTTATTATCATTATGAACTAAACCCTCAGATACCTGAGGGGGATGAAACCTAAGATGAATATTGTTATCGTGTGCTGAACTATATGACAAATATTTGACTTGTTCTTAATTATGTGTTCTTAATTCTTGTATTGGTATTTCCGAGATATTAATTCAAGTGTGATGTGCTTAGGTGGAGGAGCAAAAGTCCCTGCCTAAGAGTAGATCTAGCATAATTAAGTGGAGTTGATCGTACGCCTAAAGATAGGGTGACAAGATTTTGCCGGATGAGGGTGAAATCTAATATGGGAGTCCATAGATCGAGTTAATGCAATTCTAGGGGTTTTAATTAGAAAGAGATTTTAATTAATCAACCTAGGGTTAGACGTTAGTCGCCTCGAGAGAGGGATTAATATAACTTAGGGAATCTCACGGATCAAGTCAAATGAATAAATCGTCTGGTTCAGAGTTAGATAACAAGTGAAGTCTAGGTGGATTCTTCCTTGGGTGTCGTCTTAATCAATTGGTTTTTCTTCCAAGTTATTTTCCCAAATTTATTCTTCTTTGACTTAGAGTCTTTAGTTTAGTAGTTAGTTAATTTAGAGTAGATAAACAATTCATTCAATTCTTAGGCTAAATAATAAAAAGAGAGTTAGTATTAGTACTTTTGGTTCCTTTGGGTTCGACATCCCGGTCTTGCCTTAACTATACTACTGTTCGATAGGTACGCTTGCCTCAAATCATTGTCATAGTTAATTTTCAGGTTTGATCATTCTTTATAAAAATTTTAAGACTTTGACATCGTGAAAAAAATGATCAAGTTTTTGGCGTCGTTGCCGGGGAACTAAAATATTAAGAACACTTAATTTTTATTACTTTAGCCATATTTTTTTTATTTTTTTGCAATTAAATTTTATTTTTGCTTTTCTAAATTTTCTTCCTTTCTTTTGGTCCTTTCAGGTACCTCTAGTTTATGACTAGAAGGAACACGACAAGACCCCTGCTTTACGACAGTGATATTGAAGGTACCATTCGTAGAAATACTAGAGAAATAAGGCGAAGCTTAAACTACATAGAAGAAGAGCAAGAAGCCGAAATAAATACCACGGGAGAGATGGCTGAAAATAATCTGCCACCTCCAGAGATGACCGAACATCATGCTCCACGTACTATGTATGATTATGCTAAACCTAGTTTAACAGGAACTGAGTCTAGTATTCTTAGGCCTACTATTGCTACAAATAATTTTAAACTGAAACCTAACACTATACAGATGATACTACAGTTTGTTCAGTTTGATGGTTTGCAGGATAAAGATCCTAACACACACTTAGCAAATTTTTTAGAATTTTGTGACACCTTCAAGATAAATGGCGTTTCTGATGATGCCATCCGTCTTCGGTTATTTCCCTTTTCTTTGAGAAATAAAGCCAAACAGTGGTTGCATTCTCTTCCACGAGGGTTAATCACTACATGGAATCAAATGACCAAAAAAATTTTATTCAAAATATTTTCCACCGGCGAAAACGGCCAAATTGAGGAATGATATCACTTCTTTTGTGCAGATGGATTTAGAGACACTTTACGACGCATGGGAGAGATACAGGGATTTGTTGAGAAGGTGCCCACACCATGGATTACCCTTGTGGTTACAGGTCCAAACTTTTTACAACGGGGTAAACCCCTCAACAAGGCAATTAATTGTTTCAGCCACCGGCGGAACCCTAAACAACAAAACTCCTGAAGCGGCCTACGAGTTTATAGAAGAGATGTCACTAAATAACTATCAGTGGCAAGTTACAAGGACAAGGCCAGCCAAAGCAGCCGGAGTTTTCAACATCGATGCAGTGACCGCGCTATCAAACTAGGTAGAATTACTACATAAAAAATTTGATGGTTTATATGGTTCTTCGCAGGAATATCCAGTTATGCAGTGCGACGCAAGTGAAGGAGTGGTGAATCCTGAGTACCCACCTTACGGACAGGGCATAGAGAGCAAACAAATGCACTATATGGGTAACAATTTCTGATCTAACAATAACCCTTATAGTAATACTTATAATCCAGGCTGGAAGAACCACCCCAATTTCTCATGGGACGGTCAAAGAAATCAAAGGCAATAACCATCCTAAAACTTCCAGCAACAGCCCTACCCACAGGAAAAGAAGCCGAACCTTGAAGAGATGCTGACAAACTTCATAGCAGCCTCAGAATACATACCCAAAATACAGAAACACGTTTCCAAAAGATAGAAACAAAACTTGAGGCATTGACGCAAGAGTTCAAGGATCAAATCGGGCAACTCGCTAAGCAAATCTCTGAGAGACCACAGGGAAGACTATCGAGCAACACCGAGACTAACCCAAGAGAGCAAGTTCAAGCCATAATAGCTCAAGATAGTGAAGGGTTAGACGAGCCTAATTCGAAGAAAAAGAATGCGGTAGAAGAAGATATGGTTGAGGTCAATAACAAGTCGAAACCGGTAATCAATGAATACAAACCTCGCATACCATATCCCGAGGCAATAATGAAAGACGACACAGAGGAACAGTTCTGTAAGTTTCTTAAACTTTTAAAGAAATTACATATTAACTTAACGTTTCTCGAAGCTCTTTCGCAGATGCCAGATTCTAGAAAATTTTTAAAGAAGCTATTGACAAATAAGCGGAAGATAGATGAGGAATCACATGTGGAGTTGAACGCAGTATGCTCAGTAATGTTGCAAAATAAACTACCATGAAAACTAAAAGATCTAGGGAGTTTTAAACATGGAATCTATTGATAATGCATTAGTTGATTTAGGGGTAAGCATAAATGTCATGCCTTATAAATTATTTAAACAACTAGGTCTAGGGAAGCCCAAACAAACTAGGATGAACATTCAATTAGCTGATAAAACTGTTAGAATTCCTAGAGGCATAATTGAAGATGTACTCGTAAAGATTGATAAATTCGCATTCGCAGTAGACTTTGTTGTTTTAGACATGGATAACGATAACACGATCCCACTAATTTTAGGGAGACCATTCTTAGCAATTACCAGAACTAAAATCGATGTTGATGCAGGTGAACTCATACTTTGTGTAGGTGAAGAGACAGTCACTCTTCAAGCCCTCGACTTAGCTAGAACATCGAATAGCCAAGGTGAGAAAATAAATTCTATTGATAACCATTTGGTTAACCCTTCTTTTCAGGAAGCACCACAGCATAATCCCGATCCTAAACCTTGTGCCAACAAAGAAATAACTCATGAGGAACAAAGGATTCAGATCGATGAACTAGAAGAGGGGAAGAAGCATCTTAAAGAAGAACTAGGGATACACGAAGCAGAACCAAGGCCACCCTACGAGACAAATAAATTAAAAATTGGAGATCAGGCATTACTAGATAAAGCAGACCCACGAGTGTCCCCTCCTGATCCCAACACTAACAAAGAAATCCCTTTCAAGGTAATAGATGTTTTCCTATATGGAACGATCAAGGTAAGTAACCCTATTTTTGGTACTTTAAAACTAAAAGCTACTCGTCTTAAATTCTATCATGATAATGGAACTACCAGCACGAGGAAGGACTTTCAACTCCTCAAACCACCATGAATGTACAAATGATAGGAGAGCCTAGCTTAAGACTTTAAACGAGCGCTTCTCGGGAGGCAACCCGAGTACTAACCCCATTAACTTTTACATTTTTATTTTGTCTTATTTATTCTATTTTATCCTTTCTTTATAGTACCTAACTATAAACTAACCAAAAGTACAGAATTCTATGCCACATGGCTTGCACACGGCCGTGGCCGTGGCCGTGTGGATGCACCGAATCTCCATACTGACATGGCAGAAATAGTACAAGTCAGAACAAATAAAATCTTCGAGTCATGGACTCTAACCACCACACCACAGGCACCAACAAACCCCACGGCCGTGCGATGTGGCCGTGGTAGACACTGTTTGATCACACACGGGCGTGGTGACTTGAGCATGGGTGTGGGATAAATGAACGAAGCCCACCACGGCCATGCGATATGGCCGTGCAAGATGCCATGCCCATGAGCCACGGGCGTGTGAATGTACCGGACTTGAGAATTCTATTTAAACCACCCCCTTCTCACCTATTTCTCACCCGTCTTCCCCCCTTACACCCTTCTACACCCTCCATTCTCAGCATTCTTTGTTTTCATAGCATTCTTCTTAATCTTTTGGCCATGTCGAAGAAGCAGAAGGATCCCAGCAGAGTCTCTCTTAGGGAGACCGATCTACATAAGTTCATGCCGGCCGCATCATCAAATCGACAAACCAAGGGTCTTTGAGACCATTTAATTCATAATTTTATTTTCTCGTTTTCTTTATTTTCCTTCTCTTTGATTATCTTATGCTTATATTAGTTTATTTTATTTTAGTTTCTTGGTTTTAGGTTCTTCAGCCTGCTAGAAAATCACGACCACCACCCCACCAGCCTTGGGAATCACACCTACCGCGTAAACCATCCAATAATAAGAACATTTTAGTCCATTAATCTTTCCCTTCAAGTTTATTTTAATTTTTTTATTTTCTTCACTTTAGCTTGCTTTTCTTTAAATACAAATTCAGTTTATTTTGAGTTTTTCTTATTACTTCCTGGCTAACTCTTCACGAGGTCCCCAATTTCTTTATCTATCATAGAAATTAGAGGTGACTCCTCCAACTTATCTTTCACCTCCACATCAAGTTTCCACACCTCCGATCCAAGGATTTCATCCAAAATAATTCAGGAAGTTTCACTTCTTCCCCTCTCTTTTGATTTCTCCTATTATATGCTATTATCTGTCTTTATACATTAAGGGCAATGTACATCTTAAGTGTGGGGGGTTAACTATAGTATTATTTGAAAATCCCTGAATTATGCCTTGTTCTAAAGTAAGTTTCTCATATTATGATTAGAAAGAAATTTCCTTTGATTTATGATTTTTATGTTGGAACGCCGATACCCCATGGCGCAGCAGAATAAAATTAGATCCGGCGATCCAAACCATGGATCCATGTGTGAGGAACGAATCGGGGTGAAATAAAGGTTTCAAATTACCAAAACTTCAATCTGAGTAGACAAATGACGCCTTGACAACAAGAGTTTTGATCTCTTCATCGAATCAAGCCACAACCTTTTCCGATGTCGGCCTCTACGTGATCCACCGGTTTGACTATGAACGGAAGAAATCTCCAAAACTATTTTGGAGGTTTATTTGCTTGATTTTGCTAGACCTAACAAGCAATCTATTAGGGTTTTTTTTTTTTTTCATAAGCTTTGCCTCTTTTAAATACCTTTTATATTGGATATCCTTTTAATTGGGCCTTTTATAATGGGTATCTTTTTCATTGGGCCCATTATTTGGTATCCTTTTAATACCCTTTTATAATTGGTATCTCTTCAATGTATCATAAGATTAAATAAATACAATAAAGTTTTTAACCAAAAATTATAATTACATTAATTATATCCAAAAATTATAATTACATTAATTATAATAAGGATTTGATAAACTATATTTATTTAAATTTATATATGAATCAAATTCATATATTAATAGAATTATGTTGTCATTATGTGTACAACATCCTTGTACATATAATATGTTCAATATTTGATTGCCCAATTAAATTAATTCTTTAATTAATTTAATTCATGTGACAACTAAAAATAATACCGCTTATATTTTATTCCGTTCATTTAAACCATAGGGTGTGACCACCAGAGTTTCTTGCAACTTTAGCAATAATAATAGAACGATTCTAATGTCACAAACAATGAGTGGCATCTAGCAATGCATCATTGCTACCTAAGTTACAAGAAGTCATGATTCCACATAACCTTTTGTGATTAACCTTTCATACATTAATCCTTAAGTCCTTTATCTCTCGAATGGACACAAGTCATGGAATAGTCACACTTGTATAGTCCATCCCATGTTTCTTGATATCTTGAGTAGACTATGATATACAAATTAGTATGACATCTCATGTCAACTTATTTGAGCATGGCCATGCATTTCTAGTCTCACTCAATCAAGTGGCCTAAGATATTACTCCCATTATGTAGGAGGGACTTATCCTATATTGATCAACCATATCCTCTACATAGATTGTGGTATATCCAACATCGGTCTTTATAGAACAACCAATTACGGTGTACGCTTGATCAGTATCAAAATATACAACTCACGATGTTGAGATAATAATTATCTCAAGTCCGAGGATCATATACATATTAATCACTATGAGTAATGTTGTGACAATTACATAATAATCCAATAAACATACTCATAACGGGTCAATCCAATATGTTGTTCTCTAACACACATATTCATGCATTGATTTTGACAATCCACATCAATGACAACTCTTTATCATCAATCAACTACATGTTAGTCTTAATGCATTATTGTTGTCCTAGTCAACAATAATACTCGACTAAGGATCTTTTAAGAATAATCATATTATTCTTAGGACATTATTATAAAACAGTTTATTTATACACACGTAAGGAAAAAGCTGAAATAATAATGACAACGCTTTATATTAATAAACATGGTAAATTAAGTATGTTATTACAACCATCGCATGATTGGTCTTTGGGCATACTCTTACAATCTCCCACTAGCACTAAGACCAATCACTCATATATCTAATACCAAGTGACTTAGTGTGACGATCATCATGCTTGCACTGTGTCGGAGGCTTGGTCGAGGATCAACAATGTTATCATCCGAAGGTACTCTGCATATCTCTACATCCCCGATCGATAATCTCTCGAATAAGATGGTAGCGTCTAAGTATATGTTTGGATCATTTGGTGAGATCTGGGTTCCTTAGCTTGTGCAATAGCTCCATTGTTATCACATCGAGCTCTATAGCATCCGATATGCTAGGCACAACCCCTAGTCCAATGTGAACTTCTTGATCCAAACCGCTTCCTTTGTTTGCCTCACCGGTGCGCAATATACTCACCTCTCTTGTAGAATCGGCTCGTGATTTTGCTTTGAACTCTTCCACTCACAAGCACCACCATTAAGGCAAAACACAAAACCCGATTGCGATCGAGAATCATCCTTGTCGGTTTGGAAGTCATCATCGTAACCTTTTACACTTAACTCTTCCTCACCTCTATATAATAGGAACGTATCCTTAGTTCTTCTTAAGTACTTAAGGATACTCTTGATCGTGGTCCAGTGACCTTCACCGGGATCTACTTGATACCCTTTCGTCATACTTAAGGCATACGATACATCCGACGGGGTACATAACATAGCATACATGATAGATCCAATAGCGGAAGCATATGGAATTTTACTCATACGTTCTCTCTCTTGTGGAGTTGAAGGACACATTTCCTTCGAGAGTGAAATACCATGTCTCATAGGTAGAAATCCTCTTTTAGATTCTTCCATACTCGAACCTTTTCAAGACTTTTTATCTATGTATGTACTTTGGCTTAGACCTAGTAGTCGCCTTGATCTATCTCTATAGATCTTGACTCCTAAGATATAAGTGGCTTCGCCCAAGTCCTTCATAGAAAAACAACTTCTTAACCAAGTCTTAATAGACTGCAAAGTAGGTATGTCATTTCCCATGATAAGTATGTCATCCACATATAGTACCAAGAATGTGATAGTGCTCCCACTAACTTTCTTGTAAACACATGGTTCATCTTCATTTTTGACAAAACCAAACTCTTTGATTGCATCGTTAAAACGAAGATTCCAACTTCGAGAAGCTTGCTTTAATCCATAAATGGATCTTTGTAGCTTACATATCTTTCTAGCATCCTTTGGATTTACAAAACCTTCAAAGTTGTGTCATGTACACATCCTCTTCAAGTTTCCGTTAAGGAAAGCTTGTTTTGACGCCCATCTGCGATTTCATAATCATGAAATGCAAATATGGCGAGCAAGATCTGATGGATTTAAACATAGCTACGGGAGAAAAGGTTTCATCATAGTCAACACCATGAATTTGGCGAAAACCTTTAGCGACTAATCGCCTTTTGTATGTTTGTACATTACCATCCATGTCTGCTTTTCTTTTGAAAACCCACTTGCACCCTATAGGTTTAACCCTTCTGGGTGGGTCAATCAAGGTCCATACTTGGTTTTCATACATGGAATCCATCTCGATCTCATGGCCTCAAGCCATTTCTCGAGAATCTGGCTTGTCACCGCTTCTTGATAAGTCCTAGGCTCATCTTGATCTATAGGAAGAACGTCACCATGCGTTGTAATGAGAAATCCATATCTCTCAGGTGCACGGCGTTCTCTTAAAGATCTGCGCGTGGTTGTGTTTCTACAGCAGTTATTTGTTCCTCAATTTCTTGTGGAATTTGCTGTTGTTCAATCTCTGGTTCAGTGGTATCTTGTGATTCTCGAATTTCTTCAAGTTCAATCTTTCTCCCACTTCCTTTTCTAGAAGTAAATTCTCTCTCTAGGAAGACACCAGTCCGAGCAACAAACGTTTTGTTCTTAGTGGGATTAAAGAAATAATATCCTTTGGTTTCTTTTGGATACCCCACAAAATTACACCTTTCAGATTTGGGTTCAAGCTTAGTAGACGTCTGACGTTTAACATAAGCTTCACATTTTCAAATTTTCATAAAAGACATACTAGGGCGTTTCCCCACCCACATCTCATATGTCGCGTCTTTTGAACCGATTTAGATGGAACTCGATTTAGTGTGAAAGCAAATTGCCTCAAGTGCATGTCCCCAAAAAGAAGTCGGTAGATCAAGATGACTCATCATGGATCGAACCATGTCTAACAAAGTTCGATTTCTTCTCTCGATACTCCATTCCATTGAGGAGTACCGGGAGGAGTAAGTTGTGAGACAATCCCACATTCTTTCAAAAGATCATCAAACTCTAGGCTCAAGTACTCTCCACCTCGATCGGATCGAAGTGACTTGATAGTTTTGCCTAGTTGATTTTGTACTTCATTTTTGAATTCCTTGAACTTTTCAAGGGACTCGGACTTATGGCGCATGAGATAAACATACCCATATCTACCTAAATCATCGGTGAAAGTAATGAAGTAGTGAAATCCACCTGCTTGTGTATTTATTGGTCCACATACATCGTAATGTATTAGGTCCAATAAATCACTAGCCTCGTTCACTTTACCAAAGATGAAAGGAGATTTAGTCATTTTTCCCAATAAGCAAGATTCACATACTTCAAATTGTTCAAAAACAAATGAATTCAAGAGACCATCTTTATGGAGTTTGGATATGCGCTTCTCACTTATGTGGCCCAAACGACAATGCCAAAGATAAGTTTGATTTGAGTCATTTATTTTAGATCTTTTAGTATTTATGTTGTAAATGGGATTCGTTTGATCTAAAATATAGAGGCCATTAATTAATTGTGTTTGAACCATAGAAAACATTATTGAGATAAAATGAACAACAATTATTCTTAATAATTATCTCAAAACCAATTTTGTCTAAACAAGAAATTGAAATAATGTTTTTAGTCAAACTAGGCACAAAATAACAATCCTCTCTAACATAAATCAAGTCCACTAGGCAAAGATAAAGTATATGTTCCCACAAATTAATGCAAAGAACTTTTGCTCCATTTCCAACTCGTAAGTCCACATCTCCTCTAGCCAAAGTCCTACTCCTTTGTAGTCCCCGTGCATGTAGTACAAATATGAGAACCACAACCAGTATCTAATACCCAAGAAGTAGTAGTTGATAAATTAATATCAATAACATAAATACCAAGCGGACATTCCGCTTGCTTTAGCCTTCTTGACTTCTTCAAGATAGACAGGCGATTCGCTTTCCAATGTCCAATCACACACACAATGAAAACAGCTTTCCTTCCTTAGACACCCCACCTTTAGGTTTCAGTGTAGCCTTTCCTTTTCCAAATTTGGGCTTACCTTTGCCCTTGGGCTTTGTTTGAACTTTGGCCTTTCCCTTGCCCTTGTTATTACGGACCATCAGTATGGGCTTGGGTCTAACCTTTTTCAAGTTGCCTTCATTCGTAACATCTTGAGCAATTGTGGTAGAGTCTTGTCAATTTCATTCATATTGAAATTGAGGACAAACCGGCAGTAGCTATCCGCAACGATTGCAAAATAACATCGATGGCCAACTCTTGGCTCAATGGAAACCCAAGCTTAGATAGGCTTTCAATATAGCCAATCATCTTAAGGACATGAGGTCCTACTGGGCTTCCTTCAGCCAACTTACATTGGAATAGGGCTTTAGAGATATCAAACCTCTCTTGTCGTGCTTTGCCCCCTCGATAAAGTTCTTTCAGTGTGCTCGATCATATCATAAGCAACCATGTCCTCATGTTGCTTCGAAGTTCGTGGATTCACGATGGCAAGCATAAGACATCCAACATCTATCATGTCATCGAGATACTTCTTGTAAGCGTCTCTATCACCCCTCGAGGCATTAGCGGGTGGTTCATTAGGAAGTGGTTGTTCAATGACATATAATTTCCGTTCTTGTTTAAGGACAATCCTCAAGTTACTGGAACCAATCAAGAAAATTCAAACCATTCAATTTGTCCTTCTCAAGGACCGATCGCAATGAGAGTGTGCTAGTGTTTGCAAACATAATATATCTACAACAATTAAATATGCATGTGAGTAAATTTACCAATTTTATATCAATCATTAAAAGACTTTATTAAATGATATTCCTACTATTTTATTTCAAAATTAATAACCTCGTATATTAATTTCGGAAAAACTTTCTCAAAAGTATTTCTAGTAGGTTAAGGATCCATATTTCACCACCTCTTAAGTCGACTTTGGCTTTACTCTTAAGATTATGGTTATTTAGGTAAGCAACATTTGCTAATTACATCATATGTAACTCCTAATATTTGGTGAACAACTCATGTTCTAATCATCTTATGATTTATCCAATTCACTTGCCTCTAGGTTTCTAATCCTATTAGAGTAACTTAGTTAAGTCATTAACCAATTTTTAACCAAATAATATCACTTGTTTATTCTTCAGCGTTTAACCAAGATAAATACTAGTACTTTGCTTTGGCGTAACCTACATAGTATTGATCGAGGCTTTAACGAGGCAAAATTGGAAGGCCATGTTGACTTAATATTTTAATAGAGGATTTTATTAAGATTGTTCCATCTCACCAATTATGGACTACATTAGTCCATTTAGTCTTTTAATTGATCTCATCAATTAACGGGGTTTTATTATTATCAAGTTTTAATATATATAATTGGCATGCTTTAGACATCCATAGCATCTCATACATGAATAAATAAAGCAATAAATAAATGCAATAGTTATAGCCCATAAACTAAGGTGGTTCAACCCAAGCCAATGGGAAAACCAAAAAGAAACCTAAAGGTGTAAGCCAATTCACAAGCTATCATTCTCAACCATTGTCCCACCTTCCTTCTCGTTTGGCCCACAAAGAACTCTTGCAAATTACAATATCACGAAACTCGTTTTACATACGAGGAATAAGATGAGAAGAGAAATACAATAGAATAGTAGTAAGGCACGACACGCAGGTCGTATTTAAAAAAAAATACAACCTTTTATCGAATGTGTCATTGGGCTATAACTATGCATTTCAAACACCGTGCATGTCAAAAATAGCATACATAATTCTATATATATATTTAAGGTGAATTATAAAATATCCTTTCAACCTTTTGTGGCCCATCAAGTTTATAAATTTCTTTTATTAACAAATTTTTTGCGAGGGTCTGAGGATGTCGGAGGAAGCGGGCCGAAGGAAGGTCGCAGCAGAATAAAATTAGATCCGGCGATCCAAACCATGGATCCATGTGTGAGGAACGAATCGGGGTGAAATAAAGGTTTCAAATTACCAAAACTTCAATCTGAGTAGACAATGCGCGCCTTGACAACAAGAGTTTTGATCTCTTCGTCGAATCAAGCCACAACCTTTTCCGATGTCGGCCTCTACGTGATCCACCCGGTTTGACTATGAACGGAAGAAATCTCCAAAACTATTTTGGAGGTTTATTTGCTTGACGGCTGCTAGACCTAACAAGCAATCTATTAGGGTTTTTTTTTTCATAAGCTTTGCCTCTTTTAAATACCTTTTATATTGGATATCCTTTTAATTGGGCCTTTTATAATGGGTATCTTTTTCATTGGGCCCATTATTTGGTATCCTTTTAATACCCTTTTATAATTGGTATCTCTTCAATGTATCATAAGATTAAATAAATACAATAAAGTTTTTTAACCGAAAATTATAATTACATTAATTATATCCGAAAATTATAATTACATTAATTATAATAAGGATTTCGGTAAACTATATTTATTTAAATTTATATATGAATCAAATTCATATATTAATAGAATTATGTTGTCATTATGTGTACAACATCCTTGTACATATAATATGTTCAATATTTGATTGCCCAATTAAATTAATTCTTTAATTAATTTAATTCATGTGACAACTAAAAATAATACCATTATATTTTATTCGTTCATTTAAACCATAGGGTGTGACCTGTAGGTTCTTGCAACTTTAGCGATAATAATAGAACGATTCTAATGTCACAAACAATGAGTGGCATCTAGCAATGCATCATTGCTACCTAAGTTACAAGAAGTCATGATTCCACATAACCTTTTGTGATTAACCTTTCATACATTAATCCTTAAGTCCTTTATCTCTGGAATGGACACAAGTCATGGAATAGTCACACTTGTATAGTCCATCCCATGTTTCTTGATATCTTGAGTAGACTATGATATACAAATTAGTATGACATCTCATGTCAACTTATTTGAGCATGGCCATGCATTTCTAGTCTCACTCAATCAAGTGGCCTAAGATATTACTCCCATTATGTAGGAGGGACTTATCCTATATTGATCAACCATATCCTCTACATAGATTGTGGTATATCCAACATCGCCTTTATAGAACAACCAATTACGATTATGCGTTTGATCAGATCAAAATATACAACTCACGATGTTGAGATAATAATTATCTCAAGTCCGAGGATCATATACATATTAATCACTATGAGTAATGTTGTGACAATTACATAATAATCCAATAAACATACTCATAACGGGTCAATCCAATATGTTGTTCTCTAACACACATATTCATGCATTGATTTTGACAATCCACATCAATGACAACTCTTTATCATCAATCAACTACATGTTAGTCTTAATGCATTATTGTTGTCCTAGTCAACAATAATACTCGACTAAGGATCTTTTAAGAATAATCATATTATTCTTAGGACATTATTATAAAACAGTTTATTTATACACACGGAAGGAAAAAATCAAAATAATAATGACAACGCTTTATATTAATAAACATGGTAAATTAAGTATGTTATTACAACCATCGCATGATTGGTCTTTGGGCATACTCTTACAATCTCCCACTAGCACTAAGACCAATCACTCATATATCTAATACCAAGTGACTTAGTGTGACGATCATGCTTCACTGCGTGTCGAGGCTTGGTCGAGGATCAAGCAATGTTATCATCCGAAGGTACTCTGCATATCTCTACATCCCCTCGATCGATAATCTCTCGAATAAGATGGTAGCGTCTAAGTATATGTTTGGATCATTGGTGAGATCTCGGGTTCCTTAGCTTGTGCAATAGCTCCATTGTTATCACATCGGAGCTCTATAGCATCTGATATGCTAGGCACAACCCCTAGTCCAGTAATGAACTTCTTGATCCAAACCGCTTCCTTTGCTGCCTCACTGGCTGCAATATACTCAGCCTCTGTTGTAGAATCGGCTACTGTACTTTGCTTTGAACTCTTCCAGCTCACAGCACCACCATTAAGGCAAAACACAAAACTTGATTGCGATCGAGAATCATCCTTGTCGGTTTGGAAGCCGGCATCGGTGTAACCTTTACACTTAACTCTTCCTCACCTCTATATAATAGGAACGTATCCTTAGTTCTTCTTAAGTACTTAAGGATACTCTTGACTGTGGTCCAGTGACCTTCACCGGGATCTACTTGATACCTGCTCGTCATACTTAAGGCATACGATACATCTGGACGGGTACATAACATAGCATACATGATAGATCCAATAGCGGAAGCATATGGAATTTTACTCATACGTTCTCTCTCTTGTGGAGTTGAAGGACACATTTCCTTCGAGAGTGAAATACCATGTCTCATAGGTAGAAATCCTCTTTTAGATTCTTCCATACTGAACCTTTTCAGTACTTTATCTATGTATGTACTTTGGCTTAGACCTAGTAGTCGCCTTGATCTATCTCTATAGATCTTGACTCCTAAGATATAAGTGGCTTCGCCCAAGTCCTTCATAGAAAAACAACTTCTTAACCAAGTCTTAATAGACTGCAAAGTAGGTATGTCATTTCCCATGATAAGTATGTCATCCACATATAGTACCAAGAATGTGATAGTGCTCCCACTAACTTTCTTGTAAACACATGGTTCATCTTCATTTTTGACAAAACCAAACTCTTTGATTGCATCGTTAAAACGAAGATTCCAACTTCGAGAAGCTTGCTTTAATCCATAAATGGATCTTTGTAGCTTACATACTCATAACGGGTCAATCCAATATGTTGTTCTCTAACACACATATTCATGCATTGATTTTGACAATCCACATCAATGACAACTCTTTATCATCAATCAACTACATGTTAGTCTTAATGCATTATTGTTGTCCTAGTCAACAATAATACTCGACTAAGGATCTTTTAAGAATAATCATATTATTCTTAGGACATTATTATAAAACAGTTTATTTATACACACAGAAAGAAAAACTGAAATAATAATGACAACGCTTTATATTAATAAACATGGTAAATTAAGTATGTTATTACAACCATCGCATGATTGGTCTTTGGGCATACTCTTACATTTTATTGATATGTTTTAGAGTAAGTCATTGATAATTGTGCATTGATGATCAAATTTGAAGGATACTAGAGAATCAATCATGATAAGTCTATTTTTCAAAATTAAAAATTTTTTTAGGTTGTCTACCTGAATCTTAATGTTACCTTTAAGTTTGAAATTTACGAAGTTGACATCAAATACCTAATATTTTTGTAAGACTTTGAGCCTTATAGAGCATATATTCTTTTTCGTGCTCACTTTTTATTATGATTTGTTATTCTAGAACTTGCATCGTTTATACATGTCGAGACCACACCTTTGATTTGATATACAGAGATGATAAAGGCACTTAGGATTTAACCCACTTATTCCATTAAAAGCCTACCTTCATAATTAACCCCTAGTGAACCCATTTGATCCTAACAACCCTTTTTATTGACTTACCCACTAATATTAACCCAAAGCCCTTTGTATTTGTTATTACCATTCTTTTTTACTACCCTTATATCGAGATTTGATTTGATCAGTTACCCAATTATATTATTTTAGTAGTTGAATTCATCCTATTATTATTTGACTTGTTCTTAAAAAAAACGAAGTATATTTATTATTAGTTTTATAATTAAGTGAGCTTACATGTTTAAATTTCAAATCTTGAATAAAAAGCTCATATTATTAGTTTTCAATTGGTGTAATTGTTTATTATTAGTTCGTGTTTCTAGTTAGGTAATTTGTCAGGTCAATCTCGATTCTAACCCTCTAATTCAGCCTTTATCCATACCTTTAAACCTAAGCCCCGTTACAACCCGGTTAAAGACCTTTTGATTTGTATATCATCTCATCTTATAGTGGTGGAGATATGATTTTCATGCAAGCCTATGGGATTAACTTTTCATGTTTGACTTCTGAGTGCTTAATTCTGAACCTTAAACATTTCGAGTGATTTGAGTGAATCTGTAGTAAGGATGTCAACCCTTGTCGATTTTGAATCAGAGGTAATTATTTAGGTAAAGGAAACGCCTATGTTTTCGTGCTATAAAACTATGACTCAGATTGTTTGAATCTTTAGGACTTTTTGAGTTGAATTATCCATGTATAAATTATCTTTGAATTATGATAAAACATTATTGATAAATATTATGAATCAAGGAGGTTCGTTTTATTGTGACTTGAGAATATTGCTTGAGGACAAGCAAAAGCTTAAGTGTGGGGGTATTTGATAAATCGTAAAAGTAACATATCTTAGGCCCACATTTAGCATGCTTTTGGATGATTTAAGCCTTGAATTATGTAAATTGGTGCTCTTAATCCTTTGTTTTCATGTTTTACACCCAGGAGAGCACCGGATGATGAAAAGAACGGAAAACGGGCCCCAAATGGAGTAAATGGGCCACATCACGAAATCCACACGGCCTTGGCCTAAGACCACACGGCCGTGCCTCACTTAATAGCCTCAACACAGCCTGGCCACGACTTACTGCGTGTTCCTGTCACAGGAAAGAAGAGTTTCATTCGGATTTGGATACTTAGGGGCGAAGAAACATATTCAGAAGCCTATATAAACCCCCTAAGTATGACCAGAAAAGGGGGAACCCACGGCTTTAGTCAGGGGGTATCCGACTAGGCCTGGGAAGGTAGATTTATGGAGATTTACTCGAAGATAACCAGTTGATTCATCTCAAGAAGTCGGAATTATACTTAAGACGGAGGATCTCTCCTTCAATTCCTTCAGGAGGTTTTAGGGATTTCTTATGTTTTTTTTTATCTTTTCTTCTGAGATGTTTTCTTTTATTATCATTATGAACTAAACCCTCAGATACCTGAGGGGAATGAAACCTAAGATGAATCTTGTTATCCTTTGCTGAACTATATGATAAATATTTGACTTATTCTTAATTATGTGTTCTTAATTCTTGTGTTGGTATTTCTGGGATATTAATTCAAGTGTGATGTGCTTAGGTGGAGGAGCAAAAGTCCCTGCCTAAGACTAGATCTAGCATAATTAAGCGGAGTTGATCGCACGCCTAGAGATAGGGTGACGAGATTTTACCGGATTAGGGTGAAATCTAATATGGGAGTCCATAGATCGAGTTAATGCAATTCTAGGGGTTTTAATTAGAAAGAGATTTCAATTAATCAACCTAGGGTTAGACGTTAGTCGCCTCGAGAGAGGGATTAATATAACTTAGGGAATCTTACGGATCAAGTTAAATGAATAAACCGTCTGGTTCAGAGTTAGATAACAAGTGAAGTCTAGGTGGATTCTTCCTTGGGTGTCGTCTTAATCGATTGGTTTTTCTTCCAAGTTATTTTCCCAAATTCATTCTTCTTTGACTTAGAGTCTTTAGTTTAGTAGTTAGTTAATTTAGAGTAGATAAATAATTCATTCAATTCTTAGGCTAAATAATAAAAAAAGAGTTAGTATTAGTACTTTTGGTTCCTTTGGGTTCGATATCCCGATCTTGCCTTAACTATACTACTGTTCGATAGGTACGCTTGCCTCAAATCATTGTCATAGTTAGTTTTCAGGTTTGATCATTCTTTATAAAAATTTTAAGACTTTGACATCGCGAAAACAACGATCAGCACCACTTATTTGCAACATGTAATATGCTAATCTATTACACAATAGCAGAATAAATTTATGTATGTTATATAAAACATGCAAGCTTACAAAAAAATAAAGGAAATGTTCGCATGTTAAATAGAAGAAAGACTTAAGGGTTCGCAAACATCAAATATAACATAAGTTTGCAACACACAAAGTATGATTTCACACAAAAACATAAGCTCGCATAAAGTAGTATAGGTTTTCTCAATATCAATAGTTTGCATAGTACTTCAGTTCGCAATATAAAATATTGATTCACAGACAAACAGACTTTGCAAACAAAGAAATCATGCATGCATGGGTTTTCATACTTTGATAGGGTTCGCATAAATAGATGGGTTCGCACAATTTACCTTGGTTTGCTAAGTAGAAAGACTATCTCTATCAGGGGTACACATGTAATTTTTGAGACCGTAGAAAATAGAACTTATCAATAAATCTGACTCGCATATTATGAAAAAAAGGAAATACATGTAACACTCATGCATGAATAACTATCAACTTTATTCATAATAAAAGATGATATTCTAAGACATGGTTCACAAAACAAAATAAATTAACTTTATAGAATTTAGTTTCAATAACAGAGTCAATCTTATGATCAATCTAAACCCACATAAGATGATAAACCTATCGTCTATGTTACACCCCAAACCTCATCGGGACGGATCAACCCGAATTCGAAGCATTACATTAGCCACCTAAGTGACTCTCCGGCTAACGACCACCTAAGACACACCCCGACCTTATAACACCTCAATCTTATCTAATTATTAGTTATTTATTAATTCGAAAGCAAATTATGAGCCAATTTTAAACTTTTCCTATGTAATTTAACGTAAGGGGATTTTCGTCATTTTACCACCTACGGTAAAACTAACCCGATTTTAGATATAAGTGTTTACCAACTTTCTTTTAATCAAATTATGCAAACCTAAAAATTTTAGCTTAATTTCAATTCATTTACTATGTCTAATTCAAGTTTTACTATTAGAGACTAAATTGTAACAAATACAAACAATTAAGACCCATTTCAAATTATAAATTAAGTGCATTTCTATCGAGTTTTACCCATTACAGGACTAATCCTAAAATTTTACCAAGTTTCCTTATCATCTAAGGCTCTAATTAGACTAATCAATTTTTAGGACTAAATTGTAATTTAAATTAGAATACCAATTTAAAAAGACAAAAATTCAAACCTCAAAACCCACACAGCTGTGTCCCCCAAACAGTGTGTCATTAAACGACCGTGTTCGTATTGTGAAAAACTTTTAAACTGATCATACACACCCGTGTGGAAATCCTAGACGCTTGTGTGTGATAGCTCCAGTCTTCACACGCCTTTGTCACTTACCCGGACACCCATGTGCACCCCTCACATGCCTGTGTGAACAGGCACACACCTGTGTGAAAACCACTGCACCTATTTTTTGTGAAAAACTTATTTTAAAACTCGTTTTTGCATATTTTAATGGCTAATTAAACCCGATTTAACAACGATTAATTAACATACATATACATACACCTTTAATTGAATTTATTGACATCAATTAAGCCTTAATTTTATAGAATTAGGCATTAATTTCATGCATAACAAACATTGAATAAATCAAACAAGTGGTGTACCTTAATCGCTAGTAAACCACTCCATGGAAGCTTCATTTAAACAATCGTTAGTATAAATTTCGTGCCTCACACACTGTGTTATCAAGCAACAATACACTGTAAATCATTCAATACTTAAACTCAAACATGCCTCAAAATTATTATAAAACCATCCAAAATAAAATGTCCAAAGTCCAAATTCCAATTACAGCCAAAATTAAAATAATTCCCTGGAGTTCCACAATGCCCGATTATAGTCTTTAAAACGTGTAATAAACTCTCTACCAAGCCTAAATCTCTTGGAACTCTCTTGTTAGGCTCATTAGGTCATCAAGCCCGACGATTAACTGCACGAATTATGAGGGTGTGAGCTTTAAAAAGCTCAGTGAATGTTAATAAAAATGACTAGTAAATCAACATCCAAATCATGCTTAAATCACATCCAATCAATCACCAATTATCAGCCATAATAATGAAACATTTCAATTTAATTTCCATATGCTTTAACAATATCAAGAATCAATTATTCATGGCTTACAAACATCGAATGATATAACAATAATCACACATAAATATACTGGCATACACTTTTCATGGCGTAATTGGGCAATCTTACATTGGATAAACGGATCTCCGAACTCCCACAAAAATCAAATAGAATATACCGAGTTGAGCGAGCTAAAGCACATAGTCCCTTATAGTGCCTCAAATAACCCAATGAGTGGAGACTCTTGCTCAACACTCCCTTATCTACTCTAAACAAATCAGCCTACCTAGAGCCATGTAACACCCGTAGACCCGGCCCAGACATTATGACCGAATCCGGGAATGTCACATCAAAGGCATATTTCAAAACGATTTTGCTAAGTTAACTTTTAAGGCTTAAAAGCCCATAAACCTTGAATCTTGTTAAGTAATGCTAAAAGCTCATATTATTTTAAGTATTTCGGAAACCATGTTTAAACATAAGAACTTTACTTAGGTTTAATAACTAAGTAAACAGTTGAAACAATGATAACAAAACTCAAAATCTAAACTCAAATTGGAGTATAAGGCCTTATTACATCCTATGAAAATAAAGCAATTAAAAATTATGTCTTTTGAACAATTAAATAAAATGTCTAAGTATCTTGTTGTGTGGCCATCTCCGAGTCTTCTCCCACGTCGAGCCGTCTACTGAGGATCACTTGGAACATTTAATATGGGTGTGAGTTTTGTAACTCAGTGTGTACGACCCTTGGCAATCCAATTAACATGCAAATATTACATTGGGCCTATGCCCTATCAAAATCAGTGGTCTTGGGCGTTAGCCCACAACGACCTCATATCACATGAATGCAATGCACCCGTCCCAAATCCAACCCTGCACACCATTACCCTTCCAACCCTACACACCTATGGGGATATAAATATCAACCCACCCATCCTTACACACCAAAGGTAGCACCAGCAGTGGCACTCTTCAAACGTTGCAGCAAAGCTGCTATAATGGGCTTAAAGGCACTAGTGGATCCACGGTCGTCAAGCGACTATGCGATCCTCAAATCTTCCTCCGTATCATCATAACCCATCCAAGTGCAACATATATTTCATGAATGCAACATACACATTTTCACACATTCGACACCTTGGGGTATTTTATTCATTTCACTACCCAAGGGTATTTTCGTAAATCTACCCTACAGGGGGTATTTAGGTAATTTTGTAAAACATGGGTATTTTGGAAATTTTATAAACCATAGATATTTTGGTAATTCCACAAATCAAGGGTATTCTGGTAATTTTACAAATCAGGGGTATTTTAGTAATTTTCAAATCTACGGATATTTTGGTAATTTCCAAATAAGGAGTATTCCTGTAATTTTAAAAATTAGGGTTATTTTAATAATTTCGTAAATATAATGATATTTTGGTCATTTCCAAATTAGGGGTATTCCGGTAATTTTTACAAATTAGGGGTATTTTAGTAATTTTACAAATCAGGGGTATTTAGTCCCTCTCGGGTTTTAGTTATTAACTTTGGCCAATTAACAAGTCCTTGTGGCTAAAGTGGACAGACACTATGCACCGGGTAGGATTTCAGAGAAGAGGAGGTGGGCCGCTAAGACTGCTTAAGTACCAAGCTCTTCCTAGATACAATCCTAGACATGTATATGTCCGTTGCCACACTCTAACACAGCGACTTGTCCATGGACATGTTTAATTATTAGATTAAGTCTTATGCGGTTTAAGAGTTGTTCAGAACTAGGCCTAAAGTCCATTAAACCCTAGCATACTTTTCTACGTCCCCATAAAGCCCATCAAGCCCAAATCATATCTTTACGGCCCATTAGGCCCAAATCTTATCCATATAGCCTATTAGGCTCAAAACAATTCCAGATCATGTAACATGCATGGCTAACTCAATTCATATAACCAACCAAACAATTTCATCAAACTTAGCCTCAAGGCCCACCGACCCATTTAGCCACTTTTGGCATTTTCGGCTTTTCGGCATTGCTGATATCGTGTATGTAGTGTTTGTACACACCTTGTTACTGCGACGTGCTATACTATCCTTAGCATTGAACCTACAACCAAATGACCTTCAATCAATCACTAAATCAAAACATTTACCAAAAGCCGAAGCCTTACTGTAACCTTATCGTGTGCCACCGGGTTCTAATAGCCCTTCTTTAGCTACTAATCAGGAGTATCCCCTAGATCTGCAATCACACATACACCATCAAAATTCGAGTGACTCATAATCCACACAAGTCACCCCTACAGATCATACACACATTCGGCCATTCACTTAAACCACAATCGAGTTGAGTACACTTACCCTTGCTAACGATCCTACCACGCTTGCGATCTTTGAACCTTATCCTTGTTACCATAGAGTTAATGACATGACAGTTAGATAGCCTTTCGGCTTTTAGCAAAACGTACCAGAGAGGTTAACCGAATACTTACCAAATTCACTTTCAATCCTACGGCCTAAATTTGGCTTTAACCTTGACTGATAGTAGATGATAATCGATTTGTGATGGAGGAAAACAACAAGGGTTTGGCACAAATAGGAATTTTGGCAAGGAAGGCTGATGGTAATTCGGCAATAGGAGAGTTTGGCTGTGACAGAATTCGGCTATAGGAAAATCGATTAAGGGGAAAAAGAAAAACTAATGAAAGCTCAAAGAACCTTTCAAAGCATTCGACCCTCTCCTTTTATAGCCACAAGCCGAATACTCCTTTCCCCACAGTCCCATTCGGCACAAGTTTTTCCCCCTCCTCATCTCCTAACTTTCCTCCCTGATAACACCTTAGCCTTATCCGAATTTCCCTCCATTATCAGTTCCCCTTACCACTCAAAAACTCCAACGTAAGAGTTCATATTCAACACAACTCTGGCCGTCCACCTATGCAAAATAAAACACTCCAAAAATACCACTCCTAATGCTCGAACCTTGGACCTCTTTAGCTGACAACATGCCACCTTATAGCTCCCCAAGTGACACCACTTGCCACTGGACCACAAGCCCATCTTGTGCCCTATTCTCCCCTTAATCTGCTTAAGGGGCCTAATGCCTGAGACTAGGGTCCACAAAAGTAAGAAAAATAAATTTTTCCCTATGGTCTTCCTTTTTTCTAAGTGCTACTCCTACATACCAACCTCAGTGCACAGAAATTAGGGTTTCGGTATTTTGGGGCTTTACAAGCCATATGCTCACAATGTTACAAATAAAGGTGAGTACTCACAAATCCTATGGCATGCCAACTATATCTAATGGATCCACCATACATGTTATCAATATATTCAGTCAAATATAGCATATAAATCAGTCATTATTGTGCTCAATTTAATGTGACAAAATGCTTATGTGTAACATGTGAAATAGCTATTTAACATCCAATTAAATCAAGCATTTCATTTGCCATTTTCCAATGTTCAATTACCAAATGTAAAACCAATATATCCTGATAAAAAACTCCAGTAAACATGATTTAATCATCAATATAATTAGCCTAATTAAATTGCACAAAACCACCTAAATGCTTTCATTTTACTTACCGATAATTGTCAAATTAGAGAACACCTAACGGGTTTGAGTACGTCGTTCACTTATGCCATAGTCCAACTATGGTCTTACACAAAGTTTCACATCGATGCCATGTCCCAAGCATGGTCTTTCACGGAATCACAATGCCATAGCCCAGCTATGGTCTTACATTCCATACTTTGCCATGGTCCAACCATGGTCTTATCCGTCAATTCTTCATTGAACGATCGTACTCATTTCCTGCGTTTTACTCGATTTACACATTTAATTCCTTTTTCATAACTTCTCAACATTTATACATTTTATCTATTGCATAAAAACACCATAATTCATCGAAATACGACATTCAACCAGGACAGTAACATTGCACCCAAATTTCTCAAATTATGGCTATTTTATTTTATACATCATCACATGCATATTATGAACTTTTATTCATACCTTACCACATTTCATGTAACACCTCAAACCCGGCCTAGACGTTACGACCGGATCTGGCATGTCACATGAAAGAAATGTCTAAAAACTGTGCGTTCATTAAAAAGTTCGTATTCTTTGTGAAAAATCGAGTTTAAGTAGTTTTGAATAAGAAACGATTTGTTAACATTTTAGGAAAATCCAAAATTAAAATTCCACAATAATAAGCAGTACCCAAATTAAAAGCTAAAATCAAATAAAATACCATAGGCCTTATTACATAACAGAATCCCAATATAATAAGTTCAAAAATAAGGCAATGTAGTTTACAGAAGAAATAGTAACGCATGGCCACCTCGAGTCCGGCTCAGCTCCAAGTCCTCAAACTAAGGATTACCTGAAACATTTAAAAAGAGGGGGTGAGTTTACGAAAACTCAGTGTGCAATTCCCCTTACCACGATAATTGGGCCTAAGCCCACATTAATATCTTAGCCCAACGCCATGGCATATCAATAATTAATGCAATGCAATTAATCCACATGATTCCACAAATGGGCTTGGCCCAAATCCACACATATAACCATATACCACGCATAATGATGCAACATGCTAACCCAACCCCAACCTAGTATCCAACCGCTACACACCACCCGTATATCCATCCACCACACACCAGGGCTGATAGTTCCGACCCCTCTTCCCTAAAAATTAATTATCTCATTTTACAAAACTCGAATGACATTCCCATTTATTTCTAATGAAAATAAACTCATTAATAATTGAAAGGATATAAATTTTATCCCACGATTATTTTTTTACAATTTTTAATGAATTTCGCAAGTCAGAACAAGGGATTCTAAAATCCATCTGACCCTGTCTCACTAAAATCCAATTATATCACCATATGAAATTGTTTTTCTTATTCTGTTTCTTTTATGTAGAAATAGTCTCAATAAGATATAATTTCATATCTCATTCTACTTCAAAATAAATTTCCACCATTTTTGGTGATTTTTTCAAAATTATACAACTCTTGCTGTTCAAAAACTGTTTTATTTCAGATTTCACTCTTTCATGAAACATCATAACAATATGCTCACATTGAATAAGATAATTTGATTAGCATGAATAATACAAAACTTTATCACTTCACTTACTCATTTTAATCCTCACCAAAATTCATCACATATCGAATTCATTGCTCACATGAAATTCGACTTAGGCGAATTTTCCCGATGAACACTTCGCAGTAATTACGGATACACGGTGGTTTCGCACATAGCCCACCCATAATAACAGATACACGGTGGGTTCACACACATCCCACCAATAATAACAGATACACAGTGGTTTCACACACAACCCACCAATAATAACAGAGTCACAGTGGTATCGCACACAACCCACCAATAATAACAGATTCTATCCGGTGCACATAGTAGCCTACACTTAGTACTACACATGTGACTATAGCTATTTTATTCCGCAATCTCACATAGAACCATATCTCGATGCCATAGTCTAACTATGGTCTTACACGATTTCACTTAGTCACACTTTGCCTCGACTCATTCATGGTCTTTTCCGTCAATTCATCTTTTAGTACCGAATGAAAGTGTTGAACTTTGCGTTATCTAGTCTCGAACATCGGATTTTCATTGTACAACAAATAATATAATTAAATTCACAAATTATTCATCAATTTATCAAATAAACATTTATGATTAACAAACGAACTTACCTCGGTATGAAATGACAAATAAGTCAATTACTCGATTATCTTGCTTTGCCCCCAAATAATATAATTAAATTCACAAATTATTCATCAATTTATCAAATAAACATTTATGATTAACAAACGAACTTACCTCGGTATGAAATGACGAAATAAGTCAATTACTCGATTATCTTGCTTTGCCCCCAATCTAATTCCAAATCTCATCTTCCTTGATTTATAAGAACACATTTAATTTATTTATTCACCATGCTATTCAAATTAGCCCAATTTCACAATTTTGGTAAAATTACATTTTTACCCCTAAACTTTGTCATATTTACACTTTTTCCCCTAGGCTCGTTAAATGAAATGTGTTCAATTTCTTTACTACCCATGCATAGATGAAGCTTTTTCATGCTTATAGTAGCCCGCATTTTCCATTATTTCACACCTATTTTACAACTTTTACAAAATGGTCCAATTTAGGTGTTTTCATGAAAATCAATTAGCAAAAATTGTTTATTTAACAACCAAGATTCATTTTCTTCCATAAAAATGCAGCAAAAAACATGAATATTCTCATGGCAAAACCCTATACTTTCAACCATTTTGCAAAATAGTCCCCTCATTAGCTAGATTAAGCTACAAGGGTTCCAAAAATACAAAAATCATCAAAAATGACCATCAAAATCACTTACTTGTGAGAGTTAGAAGTTGCTGAAACTTTCAAGCTTCCATAGCCATTTCCTTGGGTAAGAATCGGTGGAGAAGAAGAGAGAGTGAAAAAGATGACAACTTTCTCTTATTTTATTTTATTACATCAATTTAAGTCACCTAATTTCCACCAACTTTGACCAATTTGTATTTTCTTGCCCCCTATGGCCGGCCAACTCTTTCCTAAGGGCATAATTGCACATTAAGGACCTCTAATTTAAGGTTCTATAGCTATTTGACACCTTAGCTTATAGAACAAAACTTTCGCACTTAATGCGATTTAGTCATTTTTCAAAATTAAGCATGCAATCACTAAAATTAATTCACCAAAATTTTCATGCACTCATATAATCATGATATAACACATTAAATAATACTAAATAATTTCTCTGACCTCGGATTAGTGGTTCCGAAACCACAGTTTCGACTAGCCCTAAAATTGGGCTGTTACACTTACGCTATTATGATTAGCTTGAAATCATTTTTCACTTCCCAAGTTAGGGATGTTCTGCGTTGATAACAATCGAACCTTCATCAAAATGATTAGGGTACAAGGTGTTAGAATCAAAGGAAAGTACATCTTATTTCCCATAATACATTTGACCAAAAGAGACATAAGAAAGAAATGGTGATTTTCATTCAACTAACTTATACTTACTCTAACTCGATTGGATTGGAAGGATTGACGGATCATCGGGTTCTTGATTCGGAGAGGGGATACTAACTAACAAATCATTATAAAGAAAATAGAGATCAATGAGTAAAATTTTTACTAATGAATAAAATAAAATAATATAGGAGAAGTAGGATTTCGACAAAGTAAAAATGGCAAGAATGACTAACATCGGTGTTGCTGTGATAGTGTGACGACGGTGACGACATTTTGACAAAGGTCCAACGGTGGAGGGGAAAAAGGAAGAGAGTTTTGTTAATGGAGAAGGACAATAGAAAAAATAATAAGAAAACTGGAGTGAGGGAGGAGAAAACGAGTGGTAGCAATGGTAGTGCAAGGTGGCGATAATGGTGATGTATGGTGGAGCAAGGGACGGTGATGAAAAAAATAGGTGAAAGGGGGGACAGCAAGGTGGAGTTAAGGACGTGCAATAGTGGTAAGGGAGGAATAAAGAGGCGGTGCAACTCAAATTGGTGGCTAGAGGGCGGCACAAGGTGGTTGGAAAAAAAAGAATAAGGAGAGGAAGGGGAGAGTTTTGCTAAAAGCAAAACAATGACAATTGAGAGGCTTCCTAGCTAGGTTGGATGGCTAACTTAGGTGAGCTTACATGTTCATGGAAACAAAGGGAATACAAGGAGCAAATAAGTGGATTAAAGGATTAAGGATGGAAGGTTGACTGGCCATGTAACATCCTGAATTGGGGGCTGTGCATTTGATGTGTTTCTACGTGTATGTTGTGTGCTGTGTGTTGTGTTGGTGTTTGGGGGTTCCGAGAAGGCTTGGGGTTAAGCCTAAGCCTTGCTAAAAGTTTTTGTTTTAGGCACTTTAAGGGATAGCTAGCGGAGTTGGGCCTTAAGAGATAATGTTTGTGTTGGATGGCACAAGAGTTGGAGCAGTAGGGTGGCAAGTGGGGCGCCACTTAAGGTGGAGGTATGTAACGCCACAAGGGAGCATGTGGGAATAGGTTCAAGTCGCATGGTGCTCATTTTGGGAGTTTCTTTTTGGCATTAAGGGGAGCAGAGGTGGAGTTCGGCTAGGATGCTTGAAAAGGGAAGAGTTGATTGAGTTAAATATTTCAAATGCATAGACAGGAGTAAAAGGTGGGTTTTGAAACTTTCAAACAATTTCGAATGAGTGATTAGGAAGGAGTTAAGGAGGAAAAGAAGGGATTGACATGGGGGGAAAGGGAGTGGCCGAATTTTAAATGCTAGAGGGGAGTGTTGGAATCGATTCTAGTTGGTGTATGATGTATTAAATTTCACTTGTGGTCATAGGCATTTTAGTTCTCTAATAGTGCAATTTCGGCTTTGGAGTGGTAGGTGTTGAATTTCTGCTTCTTGTTAGTTGCCGAATCATTTAGCTATATCTTCATTCCCTTAGCACTTCTCTTTTCTGTCAAACAAGGTCTTCTCCATTCCTTCTTGTCTTGACCAAAATCATTCTTTTGAGACTTCCATCATTTCGACAATCCCTTATTCCCTCATCTACTAACCTTTCCACAAAAAGTCGAAACCCCAAGGTTTTTGATCATTCTTCTTCACCTAAGGCCGAATCTTCCTGTCATCTCTTTTTACTTTTCGTTTCCTTTTCCTTCTTCTCTTTTACATCATCAAAAAGCTGAAACCTTATTCTTCATTTCTTCTCTTCGTCACTTTTATTTCATCTTGTCTAGCCGAATCCTTGTAGCCAAGTTCTTTTTGCATTTTCTCTTTATTCCCTCATGAACCAAAACCTATCTCCTCTTCTTTCTTCTTGAGTTGTTCTCTTTCCCCCTGTAACTCTTATGTCTGAATCTTCCTTGGGTACTCATTTTCTTTTTTTCGTTCTTTGGTCAGCAAATTGCCGCCACCTTGTTTCACAACTTGTCAATCAGATTCTCTTTGATCGGGGTAAGTGTTCCCTTTTTGTTTTAAATCTCCTTTCTCTTCTTTCTGATGCCGAAGGCATTAAAATGGTCTTTTGATTCTTGGCCAATTGAAGGGGGCTTGTCTTCGTGTTCTTTCGATATTCGATCCGTGATTGAAGGGTGTTAAGGAATACGCGGTGTTATTCGATTTAAGTATTCAATCGGCACTTTGATCCAAGTCATTGAATCTCCGGGATTTGTCGGTTTAGGTAAGGGATCTTGGCGTTTTGTACATATTCCTATTTGTTTCCTATTTAATGCTTTAATCCGGTCTATTGACCAAGATCTTTTCATGGACTCCAACGTTAGCCAAGCGAAGGAAGGGGTTAAACCCATAGCCCCAGCCCCAAAGTACAAGAAGCGCACGATGTCTGCTGTTCGAGATTGGCCACTGGGTTGTGGACAGGCTTCTGAGCAGAATAGTAGACAGATAGCAGTAGTGCCTATTAGCGATGTCGTCGATATAGAGAGTGTTGTGTTACGTGTTATCAGGTGTGTAACTCTTACACACTTCGTATTTTAATTATATTATTAACTCTGTTTGCTAAAAGCCGGAGTGACGGCATTGGTCACTAGAATACCCTTGTGGGTTAGATTGAGGACTTTGGGTAAGTTCCGTTATGCACTGTTATTAGCAAAGGTATGTATGAATGAAATGGTTGATTGTTATGAATTTGTAAGCATGATCATATCATATCAACTGTTAAACATGGCATGGACTTGGGATATGATGAGAAGAGGGAGAGAACATGATTTCTAGACTGTCACCAGTGGTTTGGTACCACACGTGGGTTGGCCCCACACGTTATATCTTGTGACTAAGTCTCAGTGGTTTGGAACCACCAATGGTTTGGTACCACATATAAATTATTTTTGTGACTCGTCCCAGTAGTTTGGTACTACAGTGGGTTGGTCCCACGTATTGATATTAGGGATTGTCACCAGTGGCTTGGTACCACAAGTGGGTTGGCCCCAGATATTATTAATTGTGATTGTTGTCACTAGTGGTTTGGAACCACCAGTGGTTAGGTACCACCTGTGGCCAGGTGCCATAGATATGGGGTAGAATCCGGAGATATGGAGGATGGATATACTAGGTCGATTGGGTTGCATGTCATACATACTTGATATATGGATTTGTGTGAGGGCCCAAAACTCTTTCGGACGAGGATTTACACATTGAGTCTCAGTGACTCACCCCCTCCGTTTAATTTTGCAGGTAATCCTTAGACCGCGGATATGGAGCCGAGGTGGACTCGAGGTGGCCATGCATAATGTTTTAAGTAATTTCATCTTTAATATTTATCTTGGATTATTACTATTTTAATTTGGATTTTGGGTATTGTAATAAGGCCATCTAAATGTTAATTTGGTTTTTGTTGTTGGTTTCAAATGTTATGGCATGCTTAATGAATTTTCTAAGTGGGTGTTTTTCAAAACTTAATAACTTTGAATTTAAGATTTTGTAATTTGGTTAATTAAGATCGGGTTTTAGTAACGAATTAACTCAAATTTTCAACCTAAGACACAACATTATTTTCAATGGATCGCACAATAAGCTTTACTTATAATTCGACTTTGGATTACAAAACATGAACTGTGTTACGGCTTAAGTTAAGCAATTGTTTGTTTTTGTTTTTAAAATAAACTTTCACCAAAGGCGAGTTAATTTACAAAATTTTTCTCAACTCATGATTTTTAACTCGGTTTCTGAAATTTTCTTCCCTGTAACATGCTAGATTCGGTCGTAGCATTTTGACTGGGTTTGGGGTGTTATAATTATGGTATTAGAGCGAGGTTCAAAAGCTCGGCTATGAGTGTAAGGCCTAAAATATTTTCAATAGATAGTTTGGAAAATGGTTTCAATAAAATGTTTTTCGGGAAGCATGGCACCTGAGTCTCCGGCACTATCCGCAACGGTAAGTCTTCTAACTATCAATTATATGATGTGATGGGATTGTTGTATGTTGTGAGGGTATGGCTATGTGATTGTGGGTATTAGGAAATTCTACCTTAGAGATTGAAGCCTGTAGGAATGTATGTGTTCGCAAAAGAAACTACTCTGAAAATGTATATATACTCATAAGACAGTTTTGTAATAAACAGTTGAAGAAACTAATTCATAAAATTTTTAATCAGATTAAATTGAAATGATAGCCATGAGTACTAGGGGACATGGTCGTGGCATGCGAGTCGTGGTAGAGGCCGAGGTGTCGGGTCCAAACCTTCGAAATCAGGACATGGGCCAGAGGATGAAGTGCCAGTGTCGCGCGTTACGGAGGCAAAATATCAGGACCAAACTAGGGAAGATGGTGCCATATCCCAGGCAATGTTACAGGTTTTGGAGAGAGTAGCCAGAGCGAGTGTAGGGTCGGTAGCTCGGAAATCGGTGTCGAAACGACTTAGAGCTAATGGAGCTGAGATGTTCAGGGGTGTTTCTGGTGTGGCCCCTAACGTAGCAGAGTATTGGTTAGAAACGGTGGAGCGTATTATGGACGACCTTAAATGTACCACGGAAGAGAAATTGAAGGGTATAGTGTCTCTCCTCCGAGATAAGGCATATCAATGGTGGCTCACGGTTAGAGATGGTACAATGGTGGATCACATCACCTGGGAGTTCTTTAAGTCAGCATTTCAAGGAAAATACGTCGGGTCGAGCTATGTGGACATTCAACGGAAGGCATTCCTTAATTTGGTTTAGGGAGGTAAGTTAGTGGCTGAATATGAAGCGAAATTTTTCCGTCTGAGCCGCTATGCCCGTGGTATTGTTGCAACAGATCATGAGCGCTGTGTCCGATTTGAGGATGGCCTGAGAGACGAATTGCAAGTATTAATAGCTCTGCAACGAGAAAAGGAGTTTGCCGTGTTGGTTGAGAAGGCTAAGATAGCCGAGGAGGTGAAAAGGTCTGGAAAGCAGAACCAGGATGGGAGTAGGAATAAAAGAAGTTTTGGGCCATCAGGATCTGCTGGGGGTTTTCAGAAAAGGTCTAGATTAGGTGGGCTGAGTCAAGCTGCGAAGCCTGTTGCTGTTCAGTGGCCACCTCTGTATACTCGATGCGGGAAATTTCATTCGGGAGAGTGTTGGGCAGGTAATAGAGCATGTTTTGAATGTGGATCTTTGGAACATCGGGTAAGGGATTGCCCATAGAGGCCAGTCAGGGTACAACTAGAGGGTCAAGGATGTGCACCATTCAGAAGAGAGGGTCAGCAACTACAGAGAGGTCGTGGTCCGGCCAGAGGATGAAATAGCTTTGGTCGAGGGCATGGAGCACCGGGTCGAGGTACTGGGAATACAGAGGCGAGGCAGCCTGGATTGGTCTATGCAGCTAGGCGCAGAGAGGAGGAAGACGCACTAGACATTCCTTATTTATGGGTTGCCTTATACTGCGTTGATTGATATTGGTTCGACACACTCTTATGTTGCTAGTGTTATATCGAAAACTTTAGAACTAGACTTTGCGATTTCTTCTAGGGAGATGACTGTAATTAGCCCTCTAGGACAATCTGTAGTGGTGAACAAACTGTATAGGGATGTACCTCTAGAACTTCAAGGGGTAGTTTTTTCGGCTAATCTGATGGAACTGCCATTCGGGGAGTTCGATTTGATCTTAGGAATGGATTGGCTAGTGAGGTATCAAGTAAATTTGGACTGTGCAGCCAAGCGCATGGTGTTAAGAACTTTAGAGGGTGATGATGTGGTGGTGATAGGTGAGAGGAGGAACTACCTATCTAATGTCGTATCCACTTTGAAGGCCGAGAGAATGGTGAGAAAAGGATGTAAGGCATTTGTAGTTATGTTTGTGCTTTGGAGGCTAAGGAATCAGTTGTGGGGGATGTTTGAACAGTAAAGGAATTTTTTGATGTTTTCCCAGAAGAGCTTCTGGGATTACCTCTGGATCGTGAAGTGGAGTTTAGTATTGATCTTCTACCGGGAACAGCGCCAGTGTCTATTGCTCCATATAGAATGGCGCCGAAGGAGTTAGTAGAGCTAAAAGCGCAAATTCAAGAACTGTTAGATCGGGGTTTTATCCGACCGATTGTATCGCCTTGGGATTGATGCATGGCATTTATAATATGTTGCATTGGTTGGGATTGATGATCGGAGGAAGTGTATTCTGGTGGTTCTGCCACATTCTTTGTAGTGGCTATGCCACATATATTCTGTTATTCTAGTGGCTCCGCCATAAATTCTGTGATGAGCAGCTTGTTTACGATATTGGTGTGTAGGGCTAGGTGGGTTGACTTGGTCCCCACAGGTGTGTAGGGCTGGTAGGGTGGTGTGTAGGGTTGGATTGGGTTGGGCTGCATTCTTTGCTTGCATTATTATGTTCTGACGGCTAAGGCCCAGATTGTTACTGAATAGGGCTTTGGCCCAATCTGCTTCTGTATGGGCCCAGGCACAGTAAATGATCGTTTAGGGGATTACACACTGAGTTCTCGTAACTCACCCCTTTGCTTTACCCTTGCAGGTGATCCCCGACGTTAGAGGATTTTGAGCTGCGGAGGACTCTGTGGTGGCCATACGTCGGAGTAATTCTCTCAAACTTTAGTAAATTTTGGTTTTGCTTTATTTTAAGATTATTTTGATTTGGGTTTAGTATTTTGTAATAAGGCCATTGGACTTTAATTTTTCTTTTAAACTTTCAATTAAGTTATTTTCAAACTATGAATGATTAAACTCTGGAGTTTCTTAAAACGATGATAACTGTTTTCAAAATATCACATTTTCGCAATTCACTGAATCTGATTTTTATTATAAACAAAGTTTTCAGGAAATAATAATAATAACGTTTTTACAAGAAAACCATAAAAGCAAATCTGAATTTCACAAACAACAAAGCCTGAAGTTTCAACGAGAATTCGAAGTTTTTAATGAACGCGTAGTTTTTAAACAACCCTTTTTGTGACATGCCAGATCCAGTCATAACGTCTAGGTCGGGTTTGGGGTGTTACACGTTAGTGGCCTCGAGAGAGGTATTAATATAAATTAGGGAATCCTATGGATCAAGTCAAGTGAATAAATTGTCTGGTTCAGAGTTAAATAACAAGTGAAGTCTAGGTGGATTCTTCCTTGGGTATTGTCTTAATCAATTGGTTTTCCCAAAAGTATTTTCGCAATTCATTCTTTGTGTCTTAGCATCTTTAGCTTAGTAATTACTTACTTTTAGATTAGACAACAATTCCCTTAATTCTTAGGCTACATAATAGAAAGATAGTAATTACTAGTACTCTTGGGTGAGGATACGATACTTCCGGTCTTGCCATAGCTATACTACCCAACGATAGGTGCGCTTGCCTCAATCATTGTCATAAGTTAGTTTTTAGGCTCGATCATTCATTATATAAATATTAAGACTTTCAAACACGATCAACAACTCGAATGAATCTCTGTATTTCCTCTTGTCTCACACTTAGGTCTCCTTGTCAGAAGCTAATCTGTATCATTTTTCACGTTGGCTCACCCACGAGAGGCTTAAGCCACCATAGCTGCAAGCTTTAAGGTAGGATGAATAAGATGATGGTCAAGAAAAAGCTTTTTGCTCCTCTATTTTTCTTCTCACGTCATCCTTTTATGTCCTCCTCCAACAGTACAGGTGTCATTTCCTCAGATTTATTCTGTCCTTGTACGTACAGGTTGGTTATACCAGACTGGACAACTCACACATTTTTAGTTCTTATCCAAACAACTATCAGGTGCGGTGACAATTCTGAATGTAATCTAGAATTAACTCATGCAACGACATTAATGCAAAAAGATAGCAAAATTAAGGATAACATAGGGTAGGATTCACTGAGTTATAAAATGCAATATACTAAATTGAAAATGCTAAAATATATGCTATGGATAACTAAATAGGAACAATTTAACCAATAAGTAAGAAAGAAAACCTATGTTCTTTCTAGTGCTATCAGTGTTGTCCCTCATAAGATTCTTTGTAACCTAGAACAAGAAATAACTTATATAAGTTCTTGAGAACTTAGTAAATCTTTATTACCTATTTCATTACACCGTAGCATACTAAACACTGTATGTATTCTTTGGCCTATGTCCTTCTAAGGTGGGTACTTTATCATTTCTTATGGTGCAGTTCATACGTAATCAACTAAGATTTCCTTATGAGAGTACTAAATGCATCATTCATTACTTCAGCATCCTCTTATCTATATTGGGTCCTTACTCTTCTCATGTTTGCCATATATTTCATTCCGACCCTTTTCTCATTATTAAACATTTCCTCTTTCGTTTATACAAAGTCCGCCTCATTACCATTAGGAACCTTTCTAAAATAGTTCATTAGATACCTTATTTTCCCTAGACCCTCATATCGTTTTTCCTAAAACTTGTCACGTTGTTGATACCATATCTTTACTTGTCCTTCAAAGAGTCATTTACTTAAACTTCGTCATGTTGGTATTCTATTAACAAATTTTGCCACGAAGATTTCCTTTACCAGATGACCATGAAAGTCCTCCTTTGACATAAACATCCACGGAAGCATCCTTACACAATAGATAGATAGCCATAGAGTTGTCCAAACATATACAGAAGGTAGCTATAGAGGCATTTATATAGATAGATAGCCACAAGGTGTCCCAACACATACACAAGATAGCCATAAAGGTGTCCACTTTTACAAATTCCTCCACAAGGCCACATTTGACAAATACAACCTCGAAGGCTCTCATAGAACAGAACCAGCCACAAAGGCATCCACTATAACAAACTTCGCCACGAAAGGGCATTCATAGAGTTGGCCACTAAGGCTCCATATAATAGATATCGCCGTAAAGACTCACGTATAACAGAGAATAGCCATAGAGGCTTCAACTTGTCAGAGTACAGCCACAAAAGCCCACATTTCAGTAAATAGCATTTTTGATATTAGGGATTTGCCTAAACTCAATGTCTTGAGGTTTTCCCCTCATTGCCTGGTACTCGCCTAACTGTCTTTTATCTTATTTCCCCACATGATGCCATAGTCCCAGACTAGGTATTACACTATATGGTATTCTTGCCATGGCCATGGTCTTCCCTTATCAAAGTTCATGCTTACTGTCCGAACAGACTCACAAGCAAGCAAACTCAACATGCAGACTTATGCAACTCATGCACAGACTTACTCATGCAGAGACTTCATCATGCTTTTAGGTGTACTTATGTATGTACATACTTTTCAACAGAGTAGGGATTTATTATTCAGCTCATGTTTTCTTGTATATTCATCTTTGTCGTACTTTTTCTTTCTATAGTAGAGGTGCATTGTCATTTAGGCATCAAGCCACACATGCGAGCTCATCAGATACACATTTTCACATAATCAGCATATTACATTTGCATACCTTTCATTCTCATTTCACATAATAGTCATTTGGAGTAGAAAAGATTATCATGCAAGCATACGAGTAGGAGTAGTTTAGAGATTGTAACATCCCGGTTTAGGGCCTAGTCGGAATAGTGGTGCGAGACCACAAATTTGAGGTCTATGTATGAGTTTTTGAGGTTTATGCTATGTTTGCATGTTAGTGTGGAAGTTTCATGAAGTAATTTTGTGAAATTGTGGTTGAATTGTCCAAAAGGACTAAATTGTAAAAGTTACAAATGTGAGATTCTAGAAGCTATTTGTGTGAAATAGCTTTAGAATATTAATTAGAGGTCATTAAATAGCAATTTTCCCAATTTTTAATTTTTGGACAAAATTGGGCATGGATGACTTAAAATAGAAAGTTAATCAAAAAGGGCATTTTGGTCATTAAACAATTAAATGATTAAAAATGAGGAAAAGATGACAAAATTATTTCATCTTCTTCTCCAAGGCTGCCAAAATTTTCAAGAGCCATTGTTAGGGTTCTTCAAATTTTTCAAGCTTGCTAGTAAGTGCATCCAAGCCCCGTTTTTGATATTCTTCGTATTTTTGAAGTCCTAGTAGCATGAGTAAGCTATTTTTAGCTATTTCATGAACTATAATGGATGTTCAAACATGTGGCCATGTATGACATGCATGTATGTTGATGTTTTATGGAAGATTATGAAAGTTTGATGTAGTAAAAACATCTTTTGTTAAGTGATATTCCATGAAAATGCATGTAGGGACTAGTTTGTGAAAGTTTTAAGTTTGGTCATACATGTGTGATTTAGTGAGAATTGATGAATGCTTTAGTTGAGTAAGTGATTTGGCTAAGCATGAAAGGCTAGAAAGTTGAATAAAAATCACTTTATGAGCCTTGGGGCAAAAGTGTAATTGTAAGAAAGATTAGGGGAAAAAGAGTAATTTTGCCAAAGTATGAGGTAAGTGTCAATTTAGTCAATGTGTGTATTGAATAAGCTGATTTATTCATTATAGATCAAGAAAGACGAAGCCCGGATCTAAACCGAGGCAAGAGCAAGGTGGTGGACTAGATTGCATATTTCTATACTTTTGAGTATCGAGGTAAGTCTATGCTTAAACAATGCATTCATACTTACAATTTGTTAATGCTAGCTAGTATGTAGCATGATTGAGAATGATTGAGAACCTATGTGGGATGAATGTGGTAGAATTTGTGAATGGATGTATGGTTAAGTATATGGATATGTGAATGTGTGGTGAGAATGCTAAGTGGTGGGCTAAGTGCGATACCATCTTAACACATATTGACGATAAGCTGGCTATGTGCGATGCTATCGTTAGGTATATTGTCTAGTGGGCTATGTGTGAAACCACTATGAATACATTTGTGGTAGGCTAAGTGCGATACTACCTTATTAATTGATTGTGGTGGGTTAAGTGCGAAACCACCGAGAAATTAGCTGTGTGGATTAGCTGTGTGGTTTTATTATTGAGTTAATTAACTGTGTGGATGCATTATCGAGAAATGATGTTGTGTTGTATATTGTGTAAATGTGTTAGTGAATGCAAGGGTGCATCAATAGTTTTGAGTATGTGACTCATGATGTGTTGGGAATGTGGTAAGGGATAGAAAGAGTAAGCATAGTTGTATATTATATGTTAGTATAATGCTAATTGTTGTTTAGCTTATACTATGATGTTTTATTTTGTATGTGTAAACTTACTAAGCTCAAAGCTTACTTCCTTTCTTTTCCCTTGTCTTATAGAGTAAAAGTGTTGAAATCGAGATATGAGGATCAATTGGAAGATCGCCCACATTATCAGCACACTCTGGTACATAAGACTCAATGTTTTGTATATGGCATGTATAGAGGCTAGACAAGTTAGTGAATTTTGATGTAAATGGCTAAGATGTGTTGGCCTTTAGATGGATAGTCTATTTTGTATAATGCCATAGTGGTTGGCTACCTTATTTTATGAAAAGGTTGTACTTATCTATGTGAGATTGCACTTCAATTTGAGTTATTTATGGATGTGTTGAATGAATTCATATTGTGTATGCTAGAAGGGTGAAAGGAACTTGGCACATAGCTTTGTTTTTGTCCATGTGGATAGACACACGGGCGTGTGTCTAGACCATGTGTGACACACGGTCAGCCCACGGGCATGTGACTTGGCCATGCGTCTCCTGCATGTTAACATTTTAAGTCAGAATAGACCACGGACTAACCACACGGGCATGTGCATAGGCCGTGTGAGTTTAATCAATGTTGACCACAGGATAGCCACATGGGCGTGTGACTAGGCTTTGAGGCCGTGTCTATGTAGTTAGTATTCACCACAGTTGAGGAGCATAGGCGTGTCTCTTCTTGCAAGGGTGTGTTAGCCCTGTACAAAAGGGAAAATTTTTTTAAGATTGGAAAAGTTTTGATTTAGTCTCGAGAGCCCTCGTGTGTATGAGTGAGGCCTCGTAAGTCGAGAATAAGGTTGTTGAGATGACTTAAAAGAGTAGTCACGATGAGCCTAACTGGCGATCAAGTGGTTTTATTACGGTAATGCCTCGGGCCCGATTCTGGCGTAGAACCCGGGTAAGGGGTGTTACAGAGACTCAACTATTAGATTCCAAGGTAGCTTAAACATCAGATCCTTTTGCCTAGCCAAATGCTGCAACCTCCTTTTTCCTCGAGAGATAGAAACATTTCATTAAATCTCATTTGGGTAACCTTTATCCTCACTTTTAACCCAAACGTAGCTTCATCTCTTCATGCATACTTAATGGTATGTGTTTTCAAATACCAAAGTCAAGGAACTTACCTTAACAAGAGGTAGACTTCTCAACAACACCAAAGCTTTTAGACTTAGCTTCCAAAGAGAGAGTTTCTCTCTACATTAAGTGTAATAGCCTGGTTTAGACCCTATTCGGAATAGTGGTTTTAAGACTACAAATTCGAGGTCAGAGAAATGATTTAATATTATTTTTGATGTTTATGGCATGTGATGAAGTACGTGTGAAAGTTCTGTGTGAAAATTTTATTGGTTGTGTGCCGATTTGTGAAAAAGGACTTAATCACGTAAAATGCAAAAGCTGTGTGCTAATAGTTAAAAGTGCTTAAATGCTATGTCTTATTAAATGTGGGGTCCTTATGTTGTTATTAGACCATAAATAGTTTGGATGGACAAAAATGGGTTTATGTTAGTGGAATTTTAAATGAATTCATAAAGGTTAATTTGGTAATTTATGAAATAAACTTAATTAAATTAAAAGAAAAACAAATGCTCATCTTTTATTCACGTCCACTACCGAAAATTGAAGAAATAGATAGGGCTTGAGAACTTTGAACATTTCGGCATATACATTGCTTGACTAAGATATGTTCTTTGATCGATTTTGATGATTTTTACGTTTTTGTGATCGCTGCTTTGTGTTCTATCAAGCCCATGCCTCAATTTCTAAATTTGATAATGATTTTGAGAGGTGTCATTGATGAATATGTGAGCTTTGTATTGATAGTTGGTGAAATATGAAAGCTTGATAATTGATAAATATGTTATGTATTTGGAAATTTTGATGAAATTGATTATTATGGGCTAATTTGTGAAAATGAAACTTCGAAGGGTTAAGTTGTGAAATAAATGAAAGATATAGGCTACTAGGGACAAGTATGAAATTCAGCCAAGCTTGGGTGTGAGTAAATTATTTGTATTTTGTGTAATTGTGAAATAGGGACTAAAAGGTTGAATTATGAGGGCTAAAGTGTAAAATGCCCTAACTATGTGTTTGTGAATAGTTTTGGATGAAAATGTGATTGAATGAGTTGAATTTGATATTGTATTGATCAAGAAAAGAGAGATTCGGACCGAGATAAACGCAAAAACAAAGTGCTCGATTGATCGACTAGTGTCATTGTTTCTACATCCGAGGTAAGTTCGTGTATAATACGTATTGATTAAATAATGTTCATATGTAATGAAATGAATGGAAACGTGATGGTAAAGCTTCATTATATGAAACGTGGATTAGAGGATATGAGGCACTAAGTGTGCGAAAAATGAGATAGCTACGGCTACAAAAATGGCACTAAGTGTGCGAGATCGAAACAGCGTTGGCTGAATAATGGCCACTAAGTGTGCGATACCAAGACCATTTTGGTTTAATCTGATGGCACTAAGTGTGCGATATTATTATAGCTTTGTCTAATTGATTGGCATTGAGTGTGCGAGTATATTGAACGTTTAAATATGATTGAATGGATTAATGTATCGAGCATTGTGGTGGTTAAAGTGATAGATAAATACGTGATGTACAGGTATGTGCAGAACCTATGTGGTTGATGATATTGAGTATGAATGAGATGAAAGGTTATGAGAATGAATAATGAAAAGAGTTGGAATGAGTGGCATTATGAATGCTTGTTTACAAGTTTAAATGAATGATATGAAAGTAAGAAATAGTATGGTTGAGATTGAGTAGTGATATGTGTAAAACTATGTGCTAGTTAATTTGGTATATTGCATATGAATTATTGAGTTAACTGTGTTATATTATGAACTTACTAAGCTTTAAAGCTTACTGTATGAAGTCTTTCTCTGTTTTACAGTGTCATTAAAGCTATCTCGGATCTAGAGATCGTCAACAACTCAATCACACTATCGGACATCTATTTTGGTACATTTTTGGAAGCTGTATTTATGGTATATGGCATGTATAGGCTAGTGAGGTTGTGGAATGATTTTGGTACATGTTTTGCTATGTGAAAATGGTGTAAGTAATGTGTAAATATAGTCTTGTGTGAATGGCCATTAGAGTATGCTTTGGTGATTTTGAAATGGTATATTTCATACTTGATTTGGTAGTTGAGAATGGTGAATGAATTGTATGATATTTGATATTGGAATTGAGCATGTAGGGATGACCCAAATGGGGTGGCAATTTGGCCTTGTAAATGGCCTATAATTGTCCACACGGGTGAGCACACGGGCGTGTGTCTCGACCATGTTCTTCATTATCCATTTTCGAAGCAAGCCAGACTTGCACACGGGCGTGTGACAAGCCGTGTGACCCAAGTCAGTGTTGCACACAGGCCAGACACACGGGTGGCTGACATGCCGTGTGACCATAACCAGAGTTGTGCACAGGGTAAGACATGGTCTGAGGCATCACATGGCCTAGCCACATGAGCGTGTGCCCTGTTTTGAAAGAAAAAATTTCGAAGTTCAGTAATGTTTCTGTATGAGTTTGGTTTAGTCCCGAACCTTCTCTAAAGCATGTTTATGGTCTCGTAGACCTTCTAAAGGGATTATGTGTGATTGATTATCTATAATATGATAATGTGTGAGTCACGGTGGTTTAAATATATCATTTGATCGGTGATACATCGTAATCCTAGTCTGCTGATGGATACGGGTTAGGGGTGTTACATTAAGCCACATATTTAAATAGGAAGGCAACCCTCTTTTAACATAACATAAATTCTCTTTAACTTAACTCAAGACTTCATTGGAACTGGGCAAACATCACATTAAAATTGAGCTATTTAACCATTGTCTACCACTTTCCAGAAATTACTTAGCTATCTCGTTAGCCTTCAACTTTTCTAGTTCTCATTTAGTTAGTTCCAAACCAGCTTATCTCCTACATTGACTAGTACGGGATCACTTTAGTTACGTTTATGTTATATCATGGGTGTATACCCATTCTTTTAGTTCATTTCTATCATGGCTACTAATCAAATTTCACTTGTCATCGCAATCTGACTGAGAACTCATGTCTACTCATTTATATCGAAGTTCACCCAGTCTTATACAACCAAAAGAGTGCATTTGGTGGTTACCATCTTGCAAGTCATACTTCACCTCGTCCTTACTGTGTGATTCCTTAACCTTGCTTATTATAAAGGGTCTTTCAAATAGAACATTCTTGGGCGAACACAACTTTCCGAATCATGCTCACTTACATCCATGCGCTTTATCACAGGTATTTACTTACATGTTACTCTTTCTTAATCCATTACACTTGCATTTCTCAAAAGTTGGCTTTTACTCATTTGGAGCGTCTTATACACTATTCGTACTAGTGTTCCTTTCCTTTAGTTTAGAGTCTGCCAGATCAGGCACTCTTATAAAATAACTTACACCTAACCAAATCTCGTGTTAGGCACCAAAACTAATTCCTTAAGCCTTATATGCATACTCAGAACTTGCTCCTTGTTCCTTGCTTTTATGAACATCGTTCTATCACTAGAACTTTGTCAGGTCGGGTGTTATATACATCCTTCACCGAATCACTATTTTTAAGAGAATGTTTGCATACTCTTAAAGTATAGGTTAAACCTTTGTAAATTATGGTTTATGAGATCGTCTTTTAATCATATACGCTGAACTAATTTAAACTATATTTAACTGTCAGTGATGCACTTGAAACTTTTGTGTAGGTAACAACTCACTTTTATTTTATATAAACCTATTAACTTTTGAAAAGCTTCTACTGAAAGTTAGTTTTCAATTATATTTTATATTATATGGCGCATCCCTAATTTGATTATTTTATCATTTAAAATCTTAGGTTAACACCCTCAATTCAATGAGTGTGCATCGAAACCTTAATAAAAGTACGAACAAAGTTTAAGCATGTATTCTATGTAACGCCTCAATCCACCAACAGGGGTTGGGGTGTTATGCATTCCTAGACCACAACGATAAGCTCTTATCTCTAAGATACTTCATCTCTTCAAACCCTTGTAGAGAAACAGAAACATGATTAGTGGTTCCCGAATCAATGATCCAGTTGTCTATCGAATCCTCCACTAAACAAGATTCTATCATAAAGAATTTCATACCTTCACCTTTTGTGGCTAGGTATTTCTTCCACTCTCTACAACTTTCCTTGAAATGTCATTTCTTACTGCAAAAGAAGCATTTAGGCTTAGATAAGTCTTTAGGCTTCCTAATTCTCTACCTTTCCACCTGTGGTAACCCAACACGTTTTTCCTTTCCTTTTGAGGAAGAAGCGATAGCTATGTTTGCTTCTACTCTTTGGATAGGTTGATCATCATTCAACATCAACTTATAGGATTGTAACTCCTTCATGAGTTGTGTAAGCATCAGGTTTTTGTTGCCAAGGTTTTATGCGGCTCGAAAGCCAGCAAAATCCTTGGACAAGCTCTTAAACACCATCTCAATTTGGGTATTCTATTCTAGATTGGCCTCATTATCCGTGGCCTTGGAAAATTATCCCATAAGAGTAATTGTAATAGGCCCAATTTGCCCGGGCCCATTAGTTAATATTAACCAAAATTAAAAAACCCAAAAACAATAAATCCAAATAATAACAGTCTCTATTTATACAAACCCAATAAATTAAACTAGCCCAAGTCTATTATTAAACCCCCAGACCCAAAATCAAAGCCCAAATCACAATCCAAAATTTGCATGCCCGAATGGCCCAAGAGTTTCAACATGTTCCAGAAACCCTAGAGGGTTCTGGAATCAGCCAGCGCTGCAGCCTTCCCCCACGCGCGCCCCGTGTGCATCCATGCCAGCCTCCTACGAGCAGTTTCCACAGTTGTACCTGCAAAACAAACACATCAAAAAAAAAAAAATAGCACATCAATTGACAGAGAGATATAACAGAAAATCTAAAAAGAAAAGGGGATTTTGGTATTTTTATTTATCCTTTATTCTGATATAAAAACAACCAAATGTAATTGGTGGGGGATCCCCTTCTTTACATATACGCACGCATATTAGAAAAAGAAAAAATCAATCAAAAATCATTATTCGTCAAAGGTGATTGCATTTTTTCGATCTGTTCTATTCCTAGACAGTCATATACATATTCCTAGTCAGTCATATACATACATACATACATATATATATACATATATATATATATATATATACAGAAAAACAAAAAGGGGAGAAAGGGGCCCGTACCTCGATTCGTTTGAAAATACGGTTTTTGAGGCTCTAACCATCGTACGTGGTGGTCGTCGGTGATTGACCGACGGTGGTCCGATCACCGAAAATCGCAAGAGAGAAAGGCTCGGAAGTTTTTTTTTTCTTTCTTTCCATTTTTTTTTAAAAACGGATGAGGCAGAATGAATTTCTCTAAAAATTTGGGCTTATATAACATTACCAATACGACGCCGTTTTGATTTAAGATCCCAAGTATAAAACGACGTCGTTTCAGAGATGGGATCCGCGCGTTGACCTGACCTGGGGAGGATCCGCGCATTTCTATGAAATGGGTTATTTGCGCATCAGGCCCTTCCGTATTTTTATTTTTTTAATTCAATCTTTACGATTATTTTTGAATTTGCCCTATAATTTCATTTTATTTTATTTTAATCCTTTGATTTTAACTGTAAACGCTGCGTTTAATAACTTGGGTAAATTACGCTTTTAATCCTTTTTAATTTACGCGCATTATGTTTTAGCTTTTTTTATATTGATTGCTTTTAGCTCTCTAATTTTGTTCTAATTTCAATACAGTCCTTGTGTAACATCCTGGAATTAGGGGCTCTGCACTTAAAGTTTGTTGTATGTTTGCCATGCTCTGTTTGTTAATTTGGGATGTTTGGGAGTCCCGGGAAGGCTCGGGGTTAAGCTTGAGCCTTGGAGAAAATTCTATTTTTATGCACTTTAGGGGAGAGCTAGCAGAGGCAGGTCTTAAGAACAAATACTTGTGTTTGATGACACAAGAATAAAGGTGGTAAAGTGGCAAGGAGATGCCACTTAGAGTGCATGGAAGTGGCGTCACAATGGAGCAATAAGGAGAAAAGTTCAAGTCGCACCAACAGCATTCAAAAGTTTTATTTTTTGTGCCTAGGGAGCTTAAGTGGTGGATTTGGCAAGGGCTCTTCAGGGATGAGTGTTGAAGGAGTCAAAGTGTTTGAATGGGTGACTATGAGAAGGTGATGGAGTTTGAATTGGTCAAGCTAATTCAAATGAATGAAGGGGAGTGAAAGTAGGAGGAAAATATGGGATTTGATGTTGGTGGAGTGGTGGCCGAATGTGGGAAGCTTGAAGTGGGGGGTGAGGAATCAGTTTAGTGCTAGCTTGGGGTGTGCCAAATTTAGCTTTGTTTGGGGGTTAGTTTTGTTGGCATTTTCAGTTTAGGGAGTGTGTGTGTGTGTACCGTTGTGAATGTGAGCACTTTTGAGGTCTATTTCCTGGTAGCCTATTCCTAGTAAGTGTCAAAAGTCCATAACCTTTTTCATCTTTGGCAAATACTTTATCTCTTATCACGTACTTCTTTTCTCCTCCATCCTCTCAAAAACTGAATCATTCTTGTAGTTGCTAGCTGAATCTCTCCTACCATTCTGGGTTCTTACTTGAACAGTTTTTCTCTTCTTTTAGTTTTCTACACTCTAGTTCTCCTTAGCCGAACCTTCCCTTGACCATAACCCCTCTGTTTTCCTTTTCTTTTTCCTTCTACTTTCTCTTCTTCTTTTGGCCGAAACCCTCCTTTCCTCTACTTCTTCTTCTAGCCGAAATCTACCTCTCATCTCTTTCTCTTTGCCTCTCTTCTCTCCTTGTTTCTCTGGGTGGTAGCCGAACCTCCTAGACCATTGGCTACCTACTTCTTCTTCATAGCCGAACCTGTACCTTTTCATTGTGTTTGCTAATAGCCAAATATAGAGCCTCTTCAATCGGCATACTCTTGTTCTTCGGTGAGGAGCCTTCTTTCCCTTGTGTTTTCTATTCATTTAATTTTTATTTTCTCTCTTTGGTTTGGCTAATTGAATGTTCTGATTCGTATCTGTGGGCATTGGTGGATGGTAGAGGGGCGTATTTCCATCATCTCTTTTTCGTGCGGCCTGCTTTCGAGAGGATCTCGGTAAGTGGGTGTTGGCCGAATGGGTAGCAAGGGGATTCTTTATCAGTTTGTTTGGTCGAAAAGCCACCTCTTTTGTTTGCTTTGAGAATCGATTCTAATATTGGTGCTACCTAGGGGTTCAATCGGTTTCATAGGCCAATCTTCTAGAAGCTCGACTTTCGTTGGTTGAGGTAAGGAGTTTCCTTTTGTTTGACACGTATTCTTTCTTTCTATCTCATTGCGTTAATCTAGTTTCCTGATTAAAGACCCTTACCATGGATGCAAGTGTGGGTCAATCTAGAGAAGAGAGCGAACCCTTAGTTTCGGCTCCTAAGTTCAAAAAGCGAGTAGTGTCTGCGGTTCGAGATTGGCTATCAAGTTGTGGACCGGCTTTAGAACAGAGTAGTAGGCAAATAATCGTCGTTTCAGTTAACGAAAGTGTTGATATAGAAAGCATAGTGTTGCGTGTTACCAGGTGTGTACTACTCACACGCTTTCATTGTTATTGTTGTTATGTTATTAACTAAAAGAAGGCGAAAAGCTGAAATAACTGATAAGATAGACCAACTACCCTTATGGGTAAAGGTTGGAGACGCCGAGTAAGTTCTTCGCTACCGATGCTACTGTTAATATGCATGTATGTATATTTTGATGTTATGCATGTATGAAACATAATTTGTATACACTGATATATGTTGCATTGCATACATTCGTATTGTGCACAATGAAAAGAGCATGGGCTCAGGATTGGTTAATGGAGGAGGGAGAATCAGTGACTACGGTCACGAGTGACTATTGTCACGAGTGGTCTAAGTACCACAATGGTTGAAACCATGATTCAATATTTGAGTGACTATTGTCACGAGTGGTCAAAAACCACGGTGGTTAATACCATGATTTCTTATAACAGTGACTTATCTCGGTGGTCTATGACCACAGTGGGTTGGCCCCACGTATGCTTTATTGCTAGAGATCGTCACGGTGGTCTATGACCACGGTGGGTTGGCCCCACGATTATCCTACAGTGACTTTGTCAGGAGTGACTATGGTCACTAGTGGTCTAGGACCACGGTGGTTACTAACCACAGTGGCATGATGCCACGGTTGTTTTAGATGGAGAGCCGATCTTGGATGGGTTGCATTACATGCACATAGCATGAACTGTATTGAGTGGGCTAAGGCCCAAATTGCGTTGCATGGGGAAATGTACACACTGAGTCTCGATGACTCACCCCCTTGCAAATTTTATAGGTGATCAGTAGATGGCGGATTTTGGGCTGAGACTGACTCGAGGTGGCCATGCGTTGCGGTTTTTTTTTAGTAAACTCAAACTTTAGCTTTAATTTATTTTTATTTTGGGAATTTTTGGATTTGTAATAAGGCTGCTTAACTTTAATTTGGGATTTTTTTAATCTGTTTTATTCGTGCCGTGAATCATTGTAAATGGGGTTTTTCCTAAAATCGTAACAAAAAGTTTTCCAAATTCACGACAAATGGGCATTAAGCGGTTAAGAAATAAAACTTGGAATTTTCTTAACATTTCAGATGTTGTTTTCAAAGAGATCAAGCATTTAAAAATTCATTTTAAATTCTCACCTTCCAAATATTCCTCAAAGCTCGGTTTTGACAAATTAAGTCTGTTTTAGCATCCAAATAGCTTGATTAATTAAAAGATATATATATATATATATATATATATATATATATATCCAATTTTAACTGTAGAGTCGGTTTTAACAAAACAGTTTTGGCTCTTAACTGGATTTCTCCAGGCAAAATTCGCTATACGTAAGGTTTTACAAAGTTTTCCTTTATCTTCTTCTACTGTGACAAACCAGATTCGATCGTAATGTTTTGACCGAGATTATGGTGTTACAATTTTGGTATCAGAGCTAGGTTCAAAAACTCGGCCGTGGGTATGGGGTTTAAAATGTTTTAGAAGATGGTTAGAAAGTGATTTAGAAATATAGGTGTTGTTTGGAAGCATGGTACTCGAGTCTCCGGCACCAAATTCGCACGGTAAGTCTTCTGACTTTTGATTTTTGTGTATAAAGTGAATATGATATGTTGTGATTGTTTATGTTAAGGAATACAACTTTAGAGACTGAAACCTTAGATGGGCATGAAATGGCGAGAACTGCTTATAATACTCTTTCCATAAACTGCTCTATAATAAACAGTAGAAGAAAACACTAACTCATAAAACTCTTGACCAGATTAAATAGCGTTAGTAAAAATGAGCACTAGAGGATGCGGACGTGGTGTGCGAGGCCGTGGAAGAGGCTGAGATGTTGAGGCTGAACCTTCAGAATCTGGGCATGGGCCGGAAGGTGATGTACCAGCATCGCCAGTTGCAGGGGCAGAATTTCAAGACCAAACCGGTGGAGACGATGCTGTGTCTCAGGCTATGTTACGTGTTCTGGAGAGAGTGACTGGAGCGACCACGGGATCAGTGGCTCGGAAATCGGTGCCTGAGCGACTCAGGGCTAATGGGGCGGAAATGTTTAGGGAAGTTTCAGGTGTGGCTCCTAATGTAGCCGAGTACTGGTTAGAAGCAGTGGAACAAATTATGGATGATCTTAACTGTACTGCAGAGGAAAAATTGAAAGGAGTTGTGTCTCTTCTCCGAGACGAGGCTTATCAATGGTGGCTTACAGTTAGAGATGGTACGGCTACGGATCGCATTACCTGGGACTTCTTTAAGTCTGTGTTCCAAGGGAAATATATTGGGTCAAGTTATGTGGACGCTCAACGTAAGGCATTTCTAAACTTGGTACAGGGAAGTAAGTAGGTAGGCGAGTATGAGGTGAAATTCTTACGCCTAAGCCGGTACGCTCGTGGTATTGTGTCTACGGATCATGAGCGTTGTGTTCGATTTGAGGATGGCCTGAGGGATGAGTTGCGAGTACTGGTAGCTCTGCAACGAGAAAGGGAATTCGCTGTTTTGGTTGAGAAGGCTAAGATAGTTGAGGAGGCGAAGCGTTCAGAAAGACAAAATCAAGATAGGGACAAGGGTAGAAACAAAAGAAGTTTTGAGCCATCAAGATCTACTGGGAACTTTTAGAAGAGGCCTAGGTTGGATGGACCGGGTCGAGCTGTGAGGCCTGCTATTACTGGTAGGTCTCCACAATGCGCTATGTGTGGGAAGTTTCATTTTGGGGAATGTTGGGTAAGAAGTAATGGATGCTTCAGATGTGGGGCAGTAGATCATTGGGTAAAAGATTGTCCGCAGGAGCCAAATAAAGTGCGACCCGCAAGTTAAAATTATGTTTAGCCTGGTAAAGGTGGTCAGCAGCCACAGAGAGGCTGTGGTCCGGCCAGGGGAGGTTATGGTTTTGGTCGTGGACGTGGAGCACTGGGCAGAGGTGCTAGGAATACAAATGCAAGGCAACCTGGGTTAGTTTGTGCTGCTGGACACCGAGAGGAGGGCGATGCACCGGACATCATAACCGGTACGTTCTTTATTTATGGACTGCCTTTTACTGCACTGATTGATATTGGATCCACGAATTCTTATATTGCTAATACTGTATCGGGAACTCTAAACATAGACTATGAGACTGCTTCTAGGGAGATGACTGTACTTAGCCCTTTAGGACAATTTGTAGTTGTGAATAAACTCTTTAGGGATATACCTCTAGAAGTACAAGGGATGGTTTTCCCGGCTGATCTGATGGAACTGCCGTTCGGGGAGTTCGATTTAATCTTGGGTATGGACTGGCTAGTGAAGTATCAAGCAAACTTGGATTGTGCTGCCAAGCGCATGGTGTTAAGGACTCCTGAGGATGATGAGGTGGTGATGATAGGTGAAAGGAGGAACTACCTGTCTAATGTAGTGTCTGCTCTAAAGGCTGAATGAATGGTGAGGAAAGGATGCGAGGCTTTCTTAACTTATGTTTGTGTGCTGGAGGCCAAGGAGTTGACTGTAGGGGATGTCAGAATAGTGAGGGAATTTCCCGATGTTTTTCCAGAAGAGCTTCCAGGGATACCTCCAGATCGAGAGGTAGAGTTCGGGATTGATCTTTTTCCATAACAACGCCAGTGTCTATTGCTCCATATAGAATGGCATCAAAGGAGTTGGTGGAACTGAAAGCCCAATTCAGGAGCTATTGGATTGGGGTTTTATTTGACCCAGTGTGTCACCTTGGGGAGCCCCGGTGTTATTTGTTAAGAAGAAGGATGGATCAATATGGATGTGCATTGACTATAGACAGTTGAACAAGTTAATGATTAAGAACAAGTACCCGCTGCCTAGAATCGATGACCTGTTCGATCAGTTGCGAGGCGCTTCGGTCTTTTCAAAGATAGACTTGAGGTCAGGATATCACCAACTTAAGGTCAAAGAGGCAGATATTCATAAGACAACTTTCCGAACTCGTTATGGTCATTACAAGTTCTTGGTTATGCCGTTTGGGTTAACCAATGCACCAGTAGCATTTATGGATATGATGAACCGGGTATTCCAACCCTATCTGGACTGATTTTTCATGGTATTTATAGACGATATCTTGGTTTATTCAAGATCAAAAAAGGAGCATGATTCGCATCTTCGAGTGGTTATACAAATTTTGAGGGAGAAACAGCTGTACGCCAAATTCAGTAAGTGTGAATTCTGGCTGAAAGAAGTTACCTTCCTGGGTCATGTTGTGTCTACTGAGGGGATTAGGGTTGACCCTCAAAAAATTGAAGCTGTGTTGGATTGGAAACCGCCTAAGTTAGTGGCAGAAACTCGGAGTTTTCTTGGTCTGGCTGGGTATTACAGGAGGTTTGTTGAGGGGATTTCATTAATTGCTGCACCATTAACCAAGTTGCTATGAAAAGGGATACCGTTTGTCTGGTCAGATAAACAACAGGAAAGTTTTGAGAAGCTGAAGAGGATTTTAACTGAGGCTCCTGTGTTAATTCAGCCTGAGGCTGGGAAGGAGTTTGTTGTCTACTGCGATGCATCACACAACGGATTAGGATGTGTGCTGATGCAGGAAGGGAAGGTGGTAGCGTATGCGTCTCGGCAGTTGAGACCACATGAAGTGAATTATCCCATGCATTATCTGGAATTGACGGAGTAGTGTTTGCTTTAAAAATCTGGAGACATTATTTATATGGGGAGAAGTCTGTTATCTACACGAACCATAAGAGCTTGAAGTATCTCCTTACCCAAAAGGAGTTGAATTTAAGGCAGCGGCGCTGGGTTAAGTTGTTAAAGGACTATGATTGCTCGATTGAATACCACCCGGGTAAAGCTAATGTAGTGGCAGACGCATTGAGTCATAATGTGATATCAGACTTGAGGGCAATGTTCGCCCATCTCAGCTTCTATGATGATGGAAGTGTGTTAGCAGAATTGCAAGTGAAGCCTTCTTCGGTCAGTCGGATTAAAGAGAAGCAATTGTCTGATGAATCGCTAACCTTGAAACTTCAGTTGGTGGCAAGTGGTAAGACAGAAGATTTTAGTGTGAACAATGATGGGATATTGTGTTTTCGAGGGAAAGCTTGTATGCCGAAGGATTCCGAATTGAGGCGGAAGATTCTACAGGAAGCGCATAGTAGCCCAAACGCTATGCATCCTGGTGGAAGCAAGATGTATAGGGATCTGCGAGAATAGTTTTGGTGGTCGGGTCTGAAGCAAGAAGTGACTGAGTATGTGGGTAAGTGCTTGACATGTCAGCAAGTGAAGGCGGAACACCAAGTGCCTTCAGGGTTGCTACAGCTAGCGAAGATACCACTTTGGAAGTGGGAGAGGATAACGATGGATTTTGTGAATGGGCTACCCTTTACGCCTACGAAGAAAGATTTAGTGTGGGTAATTATTGACCGGTTGACAAAATCCGCTCACTTCATTCCGATTCGGGTTGATTACTCATTACAGAAGTTAGCCAAACTTTATGTGGCAGAGGTTGTGAGGTTACATGGGGTACCTGTGTCTATCATATCAGACAGAGACCCAGGTTTACGTCGAGGTTCTGGAAGGCATTGCATCAGGCACTAGGCACAAGATTGGATTTCAGCACAGCGTTTCATCCGCAGACTGATGGTCAGTCCGAGATGGTAATTCAAATCTTGGAAGATATGTTGAGGGGCTGTGTCATTGACTTCAGGGGTTGTTGGGAGGAGTTTCTACCATTGGCAGAATTCGCATACAACAGCAGCTACCAGTCTAGTATTCAGATGGCGCCCTATGAAGCGTTGTATGGATGAAAGTGTCGTACTCCGACTTGTTGGACGGAGTTAGGTGAGCGTCAGATGTTGGGACCAGAATTGGTTACAGAGACAGAGGAGAAAGTTATGTTGATCTGAAATCGGTTGAAAGAGGCTTCCGACAGGTAGAAATCTTATGCAGATCTTAAGCGTAAAGACATAGAATTTGCAGTACATGATCGGGTTTTCTTAAAGGTTTCCCCGTGGAAGAAAGTTCTAAGGTTTGAACGGAAGGGTAAGCTAAGTCCCAGATTCATCAGGCCTTATCGTGTAGTGAAGCGTGTGGGATCGGTAGCTTATCAATTCGAGCTACCTTCGGAGTTGAGACAGATTCATGATGCGTTCCATGTTTCAATGTTAAGGCGCTACCTTTCAGATTCATCTCACATAGTACCGGTGGAAGAAATCGAGATAAAACCTGATTTATCTTTTGAGGAGGAACCAGTTCAAATCCTAGACCGAGATGTTAAGGTATTGGGGAGAAAGACGGTTACATTGGTTAAAGTGTTGTCGCGGAATCACGGTTCAGAAGAAGCCATGTGGGAGCTAGGGGATGTGATGCGATAGCAATACCCTCACCTCTTTTGATCAGGTAAATTTCGAGGCTGAAATTTCTTTAATGGGGTAGAACTGTAACATCCTGGAATTAGGGGCTCTGCACTTAATGTTTGTTGTGTGTTTGCCATGCTCTGTTTGTTAATTTGGGATGTTTGGGAGTTCCGGGAAGGCTCGGGGTTAAGCTTGAGCTTTGGTGAAAATTCTGTTTTTATGCACTTTAGGGGGGAGCTAGCAGAGACAAGTCTTAAGAATAAATACTTGTGTTTGATGACACAAGAATAAAGGTGGTAAAGTGGCAAGAAGACGCCACTTAGAGTGCATGGAAGTGGCATCACAAGGGAGCAGCGGGGAGAAAAGTTCAAGTCGCACCAGCAGCATTCAAAAGTTTTATTTTTGCGCCTAGGGAGCTTAAGTGGTGGATTCGGCAAGGGCTCTTCAAGGATGAGTGTTGAAGGAGTCAAAGTGTTTGAATGGGTGGCTATGAGAAGGTGATGGAGTTTGAGTTAGTCAAGCTAATTCAAATGAATGAAGGGAAGTGAAAGTATGAGGAAAATATGGGATTTGATGTTGGTGGAGTGGTGGCCGAATGTGGGAAGCTTGAAGTGGGGGGTGAGGATTCGGTTTAGTGCTAGCTTGGGGTGTACCGAATTTAGCTTTGTTTGGGGGTTAGTTTTGTTGGCATTTTCTGTTTAGGGAGTGTGTGTGTGTACCGTTGTGAATGTGAGCACTTTTGAGATCTATTTCCTGGTAGCCTATTCCTTGTAAGTGCCGAAAGTCCATAACCTTCTTCATCTTTGGCAAAGACTTTATCTCTTATCACGTATTTCTTTTCTCCTCCATCCTCTCAAAAACTGAATCATTCTTGTGGTTGCTAGCCGAATCTCTCCTTACCAATCCGGGTTCTTGCTTGAATAGTTTTTCTCTTCTTTTGGTTTTCTACACTCTATTTCTCCTTAACCGAACCTTCCCTTGACCATAACCCCTCCTTTCCTTTCCTCATTGGTTGAGGTAAGGAGTTTCCTTTTGTTTGAGACGTATTCTTTCTTTCTATCTCATTGCGTTAATCTATTTTCCTGATTAAATACCCTTACCTTGGATGCAAGTGTGGGTCAATCTAGAGAAGGGAGCGAACCCTTAGTTTCGGCTCCTAAGTTCAAAAAGCGAGCAGTGTCTGCGGTTCGAGATTGGCCACCGGGTTGTGGACCGGTTTCAAAACAGAGTAGTAGGCAAATAGCCGTCGTTTCAGTTAACGAAAGTGTCGACATAGAAAGCATAGTGTTGCGTGTTACCAGGTGTGTACTACTCACACACCTTCATTATTATTGTTGTTATGTTATTAAATAAAAGAAGGCGAAAAGCCGAAATAACTGATAAGATAGATTAACTACCCTTATGGGTAAAAGTTGGAGACGCCGGGTAAGTTCTTCGCTACCGATTCTGTAACATCCTGGAAATGGGCCTATGCATTTTTGATTTAATTATACGAAATGGCATGTCTTATGTGTTATGAATGTATGGTGAACATTTTTGGAAACTTGGAAATGGAAGGAAATGTCTTGTCTTGGAAATGTAAGGAAATGACTTGGAAATGGAAGGAAATGTCTTGTCTTGGAAATGTAAGGAAATGACTTGGAAATGTAAGGAAATGATTTGGAAATGATTCAAAAGAGGAAAGTGAACATTTCTGGAAACTTGGAAATGTAAGGAAATGTCAAGTTTACAGAGCCGAACGAAAATTTTTGGAAACTTAGAAATGACTTAGAAATGTCGAGTTTTAAAGTTTAAAAGAGGAAATTAAGGCAAGGTGGCCTTAAAAGAAAAAGTTGGTGAAATTTGACACACAAATAGGCTTCAAAAAGTGGCCTAAAGATGTCACTTAGGGCCTATGGAAATGGCGCCACATGCAAGGTGATGGGCCTGAGTTCGAGTCACTTGGGAAGCAAATAAAGGAAGTTTTATTTTTGCTTCCAGAAGCCTGAGGTGGACGGCACAAGCCTTCTAGAAAGGAGGAGTTTTATTCTCTTTAATATTCGATTAATAAGGTGATAAATAAGGGATATAATTTGGATTATTTTTGAAGAGATAATAAAGGATTATTCTCTAATTATTTTAAATTAAGGAGATAAACTTATCAATAAAGAAGAGTTATGGCCAAGTAAGGGATTCTGAGTAGTAGTTTCGGCTATAAAAGGAAGAAAATAGGGCTACTCATCAATTTTTCTTCTTCCTCTTCTCTCTGCCGAATTTTTTAGGGCTTTCTTCTCTTCTCTTCTCTTTTCTTTCTAATCCCTCCAAAAGCCGAAAGTTGTGAGAGCATCATTTAGCCATAGCCGAATCTCTGAAGTGGTGTCAAGAAAGATCTGTCGATTTCAATATAAAGGGTAAGGATCTATAATCATAATTGAATTCCTTTCTTTTAAGACGAAAGTTAGTCTAGTCCCTCCTCAATCTTATTGATCGAAATATGGAAGGTGAATTTCGGGATTTTAGATCTAAGGTATTTCGGGATTTCCATTAATCAGGAAGAGAGTTTCGGGATTTAAAGAGTTAAGGTAAGAAACTATAAGATTCGGCCAAAGGCCATGCTTTATGTTTTGAGGATTAGATTAAATCTAACGTAAGGTTATAGGAATTTTGACACTACTAGGAAAACAAGGATCAGTTTCGAGATTTGTTGGTGTCCCAATCGGCAACAAGGTAAGTTTAAGAATACTAATCCTACTAGGATTTGGATTTATGGCTGAATGGCTTTTTATTAAATTAGTAAGTGATTAATCAAATGTAGGGATTAAGCATTTAAGCGATGAGATCGATTTGAAATCTCAAGGAATTTGCTAAGCGAATCAGGTGTGTACCCCACACTACTTTATAATATGTATTATGGCTATGTTTATTAATATATGTGTTATTAAGTATATGAAAGTGGCTAAAGTACCATGATATGGTACTAAGTACTCGTGCACGTTTCCTACTTCTACTAGGATTACAAAATATGTTATATTTAACATGTGAAAAGTGACATGAATGTGAATTTAAGTATGATATGCATAATATGAATAATATGGGGCATTCGGGTTATATGAGAAAGGGAAGTGAATGTGGTGACTTCGGTCTCACTATCTCGAATGTGGTAACCGGTCACATTATCCGAATGTGGTGACTTCGGTCACATTATCCGAATGTGGTAACTTCGGTTACATTATCTGAATGTGGTGTCTCATGACACAATTATCTGATGGCTATGCCACGAATTTATATGGGCGATGAGTACGTCATCGCAGCTGATCGCTCGCCTTCGATGGTGTGTAGCGGAAGGAGGGTTGACTTAGTAGTCCCACGGTGTGTGACCGCAGTGCGGGGTGTGTAGCGGATGGACAATTAGGTTTGGGTTTGGGAATGCATCATAACTTGTATTTTATGTTTTGAATGTGTAACTATTGTATGCCCGATTCTATTATGATTTAGTGTCGTGTACACATTGAGTCTGCTTGACTCACCCCGTTGTGGACCATGTTTGGTGTGATGAATAGTGATGGACCGGGGCGGTAGTACTTGTGGTGGCCATGCTCAACATGAAGTTTATATTTTTATGGACTCTTGAATTTATTTTAGTACTTTGAAATATTTTGGAAACTATTTGATGTAATAAGGCCATAAGGCCATGATGAACGATTTTATTTCTACTTGTTGTTTTATTGTGTTACAAATTTTGATTAAGTTAAAGAGTAAGTATTTTATTTTTAAAATATACTCTATATGTTTTATCACTTAATATTAAAAAGGGGTTTTCTAATATAAAAATCCAGTTTGTTTTCAACACAAGCCCAACCCAAACAATATTTCTTTCAAAACACACTATTTTCCCAAAGTAACAAAAGAACTTTGAACCAGTTTACTTGAGGAACATACCAGATCCGGTCCAGGCTCGTGGGCCGGGTGTGGGGTGTTTCAGATGCTGCTGTTAATATGCATGTATGTATATTTTGATGTTATGCATGTATGAAATATAATCTGTATACACTGATATATGTTGCATTGCATACATTCGTATTGTGCACAATGAAAAGAGCATGGGCTCGGGATTGGTTGATGGAGGAGGGAGAATCAGTGACTACGGTCACGAGTGGTCGAAGTACCACGGTGGTTGAAACCACGATTAAATATTTGAGTGACTATTGTCACGAGTGGTCAAGGACCACAATGGTTAATACCAAGATTGCTTATAACAGTGACTTATCTCGGTGGTCTATGACTACAGTGGGTTGGCCCCACGTATGCTTTATTGCTAGAGATTGTCACGGTGGTCTATGACCACGGTGGGTTGGCCCCACGATTATATTACAGTGACTTTGTCACGAGTGACTACGGTCACTAGTGGTCTAGGACCACGGTGGTTACGAACAACAGTGGCATGATGCCACGGGTGTTTTGGATGGAGAGCCGATCTGGGATGGGTTGCATTGCATGCACATAACATGAACTGTATTGAGTAGGCTAAGGCCCAAATTGCGTTGCATGGGGCAATGTACACACTGAGTCTCGATGACTCACCCCTTTGCTAATTTTGTAGGTGATCAGTAGATGGCAGGTTTTGGGCCGAGACGGACTCGAGGTGGCCATACATTACGGGTTTTTTTGGTAAACTCAAACTTTAGCTTTAATTTATTTTTATTTTGGGGATTTTTGGATTTGTAATAAGACCGCTTAACTTTATTTTGGGATTTGTTTTTAAGCTGTTTTATTCGTGCCCTGAATCATTATAAATGGGGTTTTTCCTTAAAACGTAACAAGTAGTTTTCCAAATTCACGACAAACAATCATTAAACAGTTAACAAATAAAACTTGGAATTTTCTTAACATTTCAGATGTTGTTTTCAAAGAGATCAAGCACTTAAAAATTCATTTTAAATTCTCACCTTCCAAATACTCCTCAAAGCTCGGTTTTGACAAATTAAGTCTGTTTTAGCATCCAAACGGCTTGATTAATTTAAAAGAGTATATATATATATCCGATTTTAACCGTAGAGTCGGTTTTAACAAAACAATTTTGGCTCTTAACTAGATTTCTCCGGACAAAATTCGTTATACGCAAGGTTTTACAAAGTTTTCCTTTATCTTCTTCTACTGTGACAAACCAGATCGGTCATAACGTTTTGACCCGGTTTGGGGTGTTGCACCTTGGATTAATTCATTTAATTATTTGTTTATTAATTTTTCTAATTATTTTCTATTTTAAATTAATATTAAATATTATATATTTTAAATTGTTCTAGATCTTATTTATTTCTCTTTATATGTTATTTATTTTCATTAATTATTTATATATATTCTTTTTATATACACATATATTTTATGTTAAATTATTCTTATATATATTAGGGATTTTATATTATTTTATATATGTATCTTCTTTTAAGTCTATTTCTGTGTATGGATAAAATTTTTTAAAATTTAATTATTTATATAATTAATTTCCTTTTAAGTCCCTATTTTATTATATATTTTGTTTATTTCGAAAACTTTTATATATTATTATTTTCATATATAAAGCATCTATATTGGATTTTTTATTTCATATATGTAATTTTTGTAGATTAACATATATTATTTTGTACATTATTTACTTTGGATTTATTTTTATATAATATTTATTTTAACATTCATTTATATTATTATTTCGTGTATTAGTTATTTTCATCTTTGTTTTTTAATCTATTTCAAACTCTACCATATGTTGTTTATTTGTAAATTTTTATTTATTTAATACTTCTAAATTGCTTTTATATCATATTGACTCCAAGATTCTCGTCGTTTATAGTATTATTTTGATTTTATTCATCCACGTTTGAAGACTTGCCATCTTTTATTATAATTCGTTTTTTAATTAGCTATATTTTTAGCTTTCGTTGTTTCTTGATTAATAATGTTGGCATTTTCAAAATAGGAATTGTGAGATTATTGTTTTTGTATATTTTGAATCATATGTTCATATTATTATTCTTGTCATCCATTTGCACAAAGTTGTATTCACATATTATTACTCTATGCTCAATATTATATTTTTGTTTCTCATTATCGAATATTGATTCAATAAAAGTATTTTGAGTCAATTTTAAAATCGTTTATTTAAAAGTTTGTAAAACAAGGCAATATTTGATGTTTGGAAATTGTGCCCTAACGTGCTAGGTTTCAGTTCTTCATTTGACCAAATAATTAAATACCCTTTTAATCACATGATTTGAAAATTACGAGATGATCTTGGTTTCGAGGTTTAAGATGTCATATCCTAACGTGTTGGATATGGTGTTTTATTCCTTCGGAACGAGAAAATCTTAAATTTCAACTCAAATTAATCAAACATTTTTCAAAAGGAATTACATTTTATTTTTTTTTCAAATTTTCAACATAAGGACATTAGTTAATCAATTTGGTACCAGTTTTGGGCGTACGAGGGTGCTCATCCTTCCTCGTACGTAACCGACTCCTGAACCTGTTCTTCTATTTCGTAGACCAAAATTATTTTTACAAGGTGATCCAATCACACCTAAATAAAAAAGGTTGGTGGCGACTCCATATCTCGTTTTAAAGTCAACCTCATTTTCCAAAACAAAAAAAAAATGGTTTCGATAGCTTGGCGACTCCGCTGGGGATTGGTTGAGAGTCAGGCCATAGATTGATTAATTTTTATCCTTTTGATAGAAAATTTGGAAAATGTTTTGAAAAATCATGTTTCTTTTGATGCATTTGTTGGTGCTATGATTGCAATAATGTTGAGTCTCGTAGAATACTCTTGCAATATATTGCATAACCGTTGTGGTTACACCTTTTAAGTGGGAGTGAGAAACTATGCCTTTGTAGGGTTTTCACCTCTGCATGGGCTAGTGGATCACTTCCGGGATACATCCGTACCTATGTCTTCATGAGATTTTCATCTCTGCATGGCCGTAGGGAAATGTATTCCCCTAAACCGAACTCGATCCATATGAGCCTATAATGGGTAAGGATTGAGGAATCTGCTGGTTCAAATACCCTCTCTTTAGAACCAAACCACATATAGTGAACCCTAAAAGCCCACTTTAGGTAGAACTATGTTGAACCCTAGCAGTCACCTGGATAGATGTTTGACTATTTTCTGTTTGATTTGATTTTTACCATCTGTATATGATACTACCATGTTTTCTTTTGTTATGACTACATTGCATTTCATCATCATAGAAAAGAGGTGTTGATTAATATTCGATTACTAAATAGAAGAGTTTGTCATAGGAAATGGATTTCTTGATAAAGTGGGTTATAATACGTTCGCCCAAATATAGTCCAAGTATACACAACGAGAAAAGGTTGATAGTATATGATTTTGCCTCGTTGCCCAGGATTCAAGCCAACAAGGATTATTCGAGAGTCATCACGTCTCAATTTTCTTAAAGAAGCTTATCAGTATCGCGGAGGATAAGTGAGTGAAGAGTCACAGCTTGGATCAAGCAACAAGAAGCTAGAAGAGGCATCTATTGAGAAAGTTCACGAGACACGACCATAACATCCAGTTATGAAAAAAAGGATTAGCGTCTTCACTTGGAATATGAGGACAAAGCCGCATATATAATCCATTTTATGTAAAGAAATATATTTTCTAGAAAAGTTCTTCTAATGGAATTGAATTCAGAATCAACGCCTTTCTTTCTTTTTGCATTCATTCCATGCATTGGATTGCATTTCCTGCATTTGCATTACATCACATCATATGCATTAAAATTTGTAGAAAGATCCTAATTAGGTAAAATTATTTCAGCTAACTGAGGAATCGACAATGATCCCTCTGCTACAGAAAATCTGTTACCTAACCTTTTTGTTAAAGGTGTAAATATCGTGAGTTCCATGATAGATAAGGGCATGGGATCCAAGAATGCATCAAGCTCAAGGCCTTAGTGCAAGGCCTGATGGGTAATAAATTGAAGAGATCAAAGACCCGGTGGAAACGTTGGGGAATCTGAACATTAATGACATATCAGAAGAGGGAATCGGGGAATAAAAGTTTCCAAGCCCTTACATACTTGGGAAGATTTTAAACAATGGGACTGTGGAAGGGATCCCTATATTTTTAGAGCCAATCTAGAATAATATTCAAAACATGCTTGTTGCTTTAAGCCTAAAGACAATAAGAATCCTTTTATGAAATAGGCTTGTGTCTAGAATTTTTATTTCAATAAAATGCATCTTTTTAAGAAAATATTTTTTCATTCTTTACATTTCATACTGTACATTCTTTTGTTTTTTAGAATATTCTTTCATTCTTTATTCATGACCATACCATACAAATAATCATCCTTATAATCATTTATTCTTCGGATTTGTTGCCTTCGTACCTAGGTACGCAGATATCAACAACATGAGCGACATTGTTACTGACTCTCTTTTTGAATGAGATATAGGTCTAAGGATCTAAGGACTTTGAAGTTGACAGAGATTGTAGCCTATCTTTTGATTTGTTAAGGATGGTAGAACAAGATGAAAATAGACTTTACCTTGCAAAGGTCAGTGGATGCTGCGTGTAACACCCCAAACCCGGTCAAAATGCTACGACTGAATCCGAGTTGTCACAGGGAAAACCGTCCTTGAAGAAAACAAGTTGTTGACTTAATTTGGAAAGAAACGTTTTTGGGAAACAAGTTGTCGTCTCTTATTCTAAGAAAACTTTTGACTTTATGAAAAGCCGAGTTGGTTAGGTAAGTTGCTGTGTTCATTTCAAAACTTAGTTTTTCAGGAAATCATGTTGACTTGATATTATTACATGTTTGTGGAATACCCGATGCTGATATTTTGGAAAAATCCCGAAATTCATTAAAGTTTGTGAAAACATTCATTTTACAGGTTATTTTTCTTTTAAACATGCTTTAGTGTTTTAACGTAATTTCAAAGTATTTGCCTAAATAAATAATCCTGAAAAGTAAAAGTTTAGTGGCCTTATTACAAAACCCAAAAACCGAAATTAAAAGCAAAGCAAATCCTAAATTAACCAATAAAAATAAGAAAACTATTGAGCATGGCCACCTCGAGTCCCTCCCGGCTCCACATCTGCGATCTAGGGGTTATCTGTAAAATCTAAAGGAAGGGATGAGTCACCGAGACTCAGTGTGTAAATCCCTATCCCGAAGATTATAATCCCTTACACAATTTCATAAGCGAACATGCATGCCATGCAACCCTAAATCCTAACCATCCGTAACTCCAAATCTACCCCGTGTGGTACCAAACCACTGGTGACAGTCTGAAACCATACCTTCCCCCCTCCTCTCATTACCCATTTTTCATGCACATGCTTACAGTCAGGTATGAACATGTTTAACATATAAAATAACATGCGTTAAATAACATGGCACTGGAAGATTTTAACATAAGTAAATATCGTTTGCAGCCACAACAAACTTTCCCAGCATTCTCGCTTTTACCCACATGGGTAACACATTGATTTCTACAGTTGTTCCGGCTTTCGACAAATCACAAAATAATAACATATTAACTTACAAAGTGTGTAAGAGTTACACACCTGATTACTCGTAACACGACGCTCTCTACGTCGACACTGTCGTTAACCGACACTACCGCTATCTGCCTACTATTTTGCTCAGATGCCGGCCCACACCCAGGTGGCTAATCGCGAACAGTCGACACCACCCTCTTTTTGAATTTATGGGCTGGGGTCTCAGATCCAACCCCTCCTAACGCTTGGCTAGCCTTCGAGTCCATAACACACCTTAGTCACTAACTCAGATTAAGGCAATGAAATAATGACAACTAGAGATATAAAACTCGAATGAACAGATCCCTTACCTAGATTGCCAAATCCCAGAGATTCAGTGACTTAGACCAAAGCACTGAGCGAGTACCCAGTCGACTAACACCAAGCCTTCCTTAACACCCTTCAATCGGCCAAGATCTGCAAGATTTAATTACTTGCTTCGGCATTTAACGCAATAAGAAAAGATTGAATGGCAGGGTCACTTACCACAACACTAGCAAATTCAATTGAGAGTAGAGGAGAGTAGATAATGACGATCTGCTGTTACAAGAACCAAAGAACCGATTATGAGAGCCCAAAGGGATTCGGCTAAATAACTACCCAAAACAGATGTCAGATCCTGGCTTTTCTCCCTATAGAAAATGATAGACGGAAGGGAGTAGAGATGGAAGAGATTCAGCCATAGTGCCAAGTACTTACCCAAATGCTGGAAGTGTTCCACTTATGCAAAGAGAAAGATGAAATCGAAGGGGGATCTTTTAGCAGATGATATTCGGCCAAAGGTTAAAAGAGAAGAGTGAAAAGTTGATGAGTTTTCAGCAAGGGTTGAAGCTTCCACAGGTTTCGGCTAACAAGAAAAGAAGAGGTGCAAAGAAGAAACGAGGAATGGGATTTGAGGTTTCGATATGAGAGTACCCAAATAGGGGAGAAGGAAAATATAAGAAATAGGTTCGGCTCCTCAAAAGATTGAAAAGAAATGAGGGGGAAGAATTTTAAGGAGATTCGGCTATGGAGAAGGAATAGTATGGCTAAGGGTATTCAGCTTTGATGCTTATAGACAAGGAAGACGAACGAAGATGAGCAATAAAGGGCAATGTAGGTTTCGGCTATGGATCCAAAAGAAGAGAAAGAAAAGAAGTCAATAGAGAGAGAGGGGTGATGGTTTCGGTTTTGACACAAGATGAGAGGAAGAGTAGAAGAATTCAGCTATGGCTTTGAGAGGAAAGAAAATGAGAAATCGGCACCAAAAGAAAATGGGACAAAAAGAGTTCCAAATGCCCCCCTAACCAGCCGAAAATACACACTTCACCAAGGCCTACCACATTTGACCGCCCCCTGTACTAGCACCCAAAACCGATTGCTCCTTTCTTATCCAGAGTTCAAGTTTAGGCCAACTCTGAGCTCCATGTCCATCTCCACAAATTTCTCTTGACCACTCATTCAAATCCGTTTGAATGTTTCAAATCCCTACATTTTCTCTTCTCCACCAATTCAAATGTGTTAACTCCTTCAACACATATCCACCAGTGTCCATCCTGAGCACAACTCTTCCTATCCTTGGCGTAAAAAATAATATGTAGCAAAGGGATTCTTGCAGCTCGAACAAAGGCCCTTCAGCTTACATGAGACGTCACTCCCCCTTGTGATTAAGTGGCGCCTTCCTTGCCACTTTACCACTGGGATTCTTGTGTCAACTCTTACCAACAACTACCTTTAACTCCCAGCTCACACAGCTCCCCTCTTCTAGAAGGCCAAAACGCAAATTTCCCTTATAGCTCTGGCCTACCCCCGGCTCATGCCTAGACCCTAAAATAGTCCAAACTAACATGACATCCATACTATCTACATGCAACAAACAAAATGCAAAGGCCCCGTTTTAAGGATGTTACACTGCGAGTTTAGGAAAGTGGTAAAGATCGAAACCTAACTCATCGTAGAAATAAGGCGAGACATCATTAAACTATTTTCAAGAATTCAAAGATGTTTTCGCAAATCATATCAAGATACGCCAGGCTACTGAAATGTAGGTACGCTATTAAGATTGGTGTTTAAAGAACCCATGTTAATGGTTCTACAATGGCCAAGCTAATCAAGAGGTTCAGGCTACTGGTTTACCAAAAAAGGGGAAATTGCATTAGTTACGCCGTAAAAGCCAAAATGAAGAAGACAATACTTATGTGTCTTCTCCATTTTTTCTATATGTGGGGCATAGATGTTATGGGGCCGATCTCATTAAAAGCATCTAGCCGATACCAATTTATCTTCGTAGTTGTCAATTACTTCATTAAGAGGGTGAAGGTCACTTCATATGCTAAAGTTACAAAGTCAACAGTCATTAAATTCAAATGCAAATTCAAATCCAAATTCAAATCCAAATCCAAATCCAAATCCAAATTCAAATCCAAATGCAAATTCAAAAAAAAGTGGCAATAAAGAATGCCAGAAAGAAACATGTTTAACATAATTGCACAATGTCAAAGATTTACAGTTTGTTCAAAGATCAGACACCATATCAGTGCAGCAAGGGCAGCCAAAAACCATTCAAAATTTTTGAAAAATGACTGAGATTGGTAAAGGTTGGCATAGAGAAGTTACCAGTTACCCTCTATGTTTCTTGAATGTTGGCCAGGACCTTCACCACGGCAACCTCTTTCTCATTGGTTTATGAAAGGGAAACAATTGTTGGAAGTTAAGATTACTTTTCTCCAAGCTTTGATTGAATTGGATGAAGCAGAATGTGTCCAGTAAGCTTGATTGAAAGTATTCATCATGGTCGAATATACCAAAAACGGATTATACGAACTTATGACAAAAGGTTTGCCCAAAAGAATTTCATAATGGGGACCTGGCATCAAGAAGGATTCTTCTCACACAAAAAGACTTCAGGGGAAAGTAAATGACAAATTTGGAAAAACCTTATGTGGTGAAGAGGGCTTGTTTTGGGAGATCATTAACTTTGACCAAGATGGATGGAAAGGACATGCTTAAGTAGGTGAATTCAAATTTCATCTAAAAGGAGAGGCCGAGGTGAAAACCCGCAAAGGGCGCCTTGAGACCTTAAAAAAATAAAAAATATATCAAAAAAGAAAAGAAATAAAAATATAAAAATCAAATAAATGAAAAAATTCAATCAAAAAAAGAAGAAAGAAAAAGGAGAGGCCAAGGCGAAAACCCGCAAAAGGCGCTTTGAGACCAAAGGGGATTTGAGTTGAAAACCCAAAAAGGGCGGCTCAAATTTTGATCGAAAGTGGGGCATACAGTAGTCTCGCTATGCTTGAATTAATAATGAGGAAGTATGTGACGTCTTGAGGCATCGACAAAGTACTCCAGATCCCCTAAACACATATTGAGCATAAAATGGTCCTCAAGAAGTTTGAACAGAGACGCTCAGGCTGCGATATATGGGACACCTAGTTTCCATCTTACCCATTTTGAATTTGCTATCTTTAATTATTTCATTCATTTCAAAATACACTACCAATACATTTCCTTCTAGGGTGCATTTGCTACTTTTGCTTAAATTATTTGTTTCGAGCTATGCTCCTAATTAGTTTCCTTCTTGTCCATTGTTATGATATTTTTCAAGCATTCTGCATTGAAATAATGATTAGTGGACTAATAATACTTTCATAAAAGGAGTTTCGCATATTACTCTGGAAGCCTCTGAAGAACTTGAAATAGGACTATTGTTTAAAACTCATCAAGTTTAAGAGATGGAAATATTGGTGGAGGACGAGTCTAAACTGAGACTATCTCTCCGAATTTTTGTCAAAAATGGTGACTGAATAAAATGACAAGATATTGCGTCAGTAATACAATCTTGACGAAAAATAGGCAATGTTAACCTGAGTGTAAAAGGGGAATCATTCTCTAGAAAAAAAAATGATATTTGGTATCCATGCAAATATCATGCATACACATTTGGTTAGGTCACCCGGGAGTGATCAGTTGATAGAACAAGTTACAGATCCTATACCCCTAAGTCACAATGAGATGAACCATGAAGTTATAGTGGGGCAAATCTATTGAGCTAGATATAATTGTTTTCTCGGGTTTTCTATCGAGAATACCAGCCAAACAAGATGACAACATAATATGTCAGTGATAAAGCCTTGATAAACAATGAGCGATGACACCTTAAACATTTAAAGGGATCATTCTCATAAAATTCTGCATTCATACAAGACACATTTCGTTAGGAGGATTTGATTCATTCTAATCATTGCATCCTAATTCTTAAACATTTAAAAAATATCATTCTCATGACATTCTGCATCCGTGCAAATGTCATCCATAATATCATTTAGTTAGGAGCATTTGATTCATTCTGATCATTGCATCCTAATCATTTTATATTTAAAAAAAAGGAATCATTTTCATGACATTTTTGCATTCATTCATAACACATGTGGCTAGGAGCATTTGATTCATTCTGATCATAGCATCCTGATCATTTGGCATAAACATATGCATGTGAACCGAGTCTACAGGTCATGTCCCTCAGAGGGCGGTGTAGCAACATCGGTGAATTGTAGATCTTGTCTCCTCGAGATAGTAGTGGGTAGATCGAATTTGGCAAATCTTATCTCCATGTATTGGCAATGGAGCAGATTCAAGTTACTTAGCCTTATCTTCCTGAAGTAGCAAGGGAGCAGGCTGAAGATTATAGTCTTATATTCCTGATATATTAAGGGAGCAGACTAAATAAAATTGCAGATTTGTCTCCTCGAGATAGCAGTGGGGCAGATTGAATTTGGAAAATCTTATCTCCATGTATTGGCAATGGAGCAGATTCAAGTTACCTAGCCTTATCTTCCTGAGGTAGCAAGGAAGCAGGCTGAGGATTGTAGTCTTGTCTTCCTGAGGTAGCAAGGGAATTGACTGAAGTTGTAGATCTTATCTCCTCAAGATAGCAGTGGGGCAGATTGAAAATGGCGAATCTTATCTTCCCGAGGTAGCAGGGGAGCAGATTTTAGCCACTGGCCTTATCTTCCTGATGTAGCAAGGAAGCAGTCTGAGGATTGTAGTTTTATCTTCCTGATGTAGCAAGGGAGCAGACTGAAGATGTTGATTTTGTCTCCTCGAGATAGCAGTAGGGCAAATAAAAAATGGTGAATCTTATCTCCCCGAGGTAGCAGGGGAGCAGATTTTAGCTGCTAGCCTTATCTTCCTGATGTAGCAAGGAAGCTGGCTGATAATTGTAGTCTTATCTTCTTGAGGTAGCAAAGGAGCAGACTGAAGATGTTGATTTTGTCTCCTCGAGATAACAGTGGGGCAAATCAAAAACGGCGAATCTTATCTCCCCGAGGTAGCAGGGGAGCAGATTTTAACTGCTAGCCTTATCTTTCTGATGTAGCAAGGAAGCAGGCTGAAGTTTGTAGTCTTATCTTCCTGAGGTAGCAAGGAAGAAGACTGAAGTTGTAGATCTTGTCTCCTCGAGATAGCAGTGGGGCAGATCGAAGACGACAAATCTTATTTTCCCGAGGTAGCAGGGGAGCAGATTTTAGCCATTAGCCTTATCTTCTCGAGGTAGCAAGGGAGCAAGCTAAAGATTATAGTCTTATCTTCCTGATGTAGCAAGGAAGCATGTAACACCCCAAACCCGGTCAACACACCACGACCAAATCTGGCATGCTATGGAGTGAAAACCTTTTGAGGAAAACGAGTTACCGGTTAAAATTTATGGAAAAACTCCCTATCGTTTAGGGTTTGGACTTGCTTAAAATGATGTTGAAATCCTATTACTTTCATTCTAAAACTCATGTTTGAAAATCCACTTGTTGTTACCAATTTTAGAAAAACATACGATACTGGTTAAAACCGAGTGAGTCGAGCATAGTTAAGATTAAACCATTTGTATTTGAAGTTGTTTGCATATTAAAGTTTGTGAAAACATCCAAGTTATCTTTATTATCTTGTAAACTTTGTTACCCGATGGTAACGTTTGAAAAACCCGAAGAGGTATAGTTTTGAAAACGTTGTATTTACCGGTTAATTAAGCAATCAAGTTCTAATCACATGCATAACAAAATCAGAAGTAAATCAAATAACCAAAACCCAAAATAATAACCAGCGGCCTTATTACAAAATCATACCAAATTTAAAGAAAATAAATAAAACTGAGAAAGTATTTTATAGTCAAAACCCGAAACTAACATGCATGGCCACCTCGAGTCCTCCCCGGCTCCATATCCGCGATCTATGCCTCATCTGCAAAATATAAGGGAAGGGGTGAGTCACCAAGACTCAGTGTATAAATCCCCAACCCGATAATTCAAGCACTTACACAGATCATCAGTAAAACATGCAGATTATGCAACCCATAACCTAGCCATCCAATCTCCTTTAACTACCCCGTGTGGTCAAAACCACTGGTGGTCAAAACCACTGGTGACCAAAGTCACAAATATATATCGTTGTGGTCAAAACCACTGGTGACCGTAGTCACAAATCAAGTGATGGGGCCAACCCATCGTGTGGTCAAAACCACTGATGACAATCCCGTAATATATCATGTGGGGCCAACCCACTGTGGTACCAAGCCACTAGGACGAGTCACAATAATCCATGTGTGGTCAAAACCACTGGTGATCGTAGTCACAAATATCAATCGTGTGGTCAAAACCACTTGTGGTCAAAACCACTGGGACTTAGTCAAAAATAATAATAGTGTGGTCAAAACCACTGGTGACCGTAGTCACAAATCAAATGATGGGGCCAGCCCATCTTGTGGTCAAAACCATTGGTGACAGTCTAAAATGAATCATCCCCCTCCTCTCATCAAACCCATCATCATGTTCATAGCATATGTGTCATAATATCAAATGATCATGCATATAACATATAACATAGCATTTAACAGATCATGATGATGTATACCAAAAATCACATAACAGGGGACTTACCCGGTTTCCATGCTCATGCACACAAGGCAAAGTCTCTAATGCCAAAGGTTATAGCAGTAACATAATAAGCATTATTATACTAATAAAGTGTGTAAGCGTTTACACACCAGACTATACGGAGATCTAATGAGAAATTCTGAAGTTACGCGATACTATGAGATCCCGAAACGTATGCCCTCACTGCTCCTACAATCGGCCAATGCTTAGTTAGTAATCAAAAGCCCTATTCGGCTTAACTAGAAATCCCGAAAAGATGTCTCCCCAAATGTAGCACTCACCTTAAGGCCGATTTGGTTTCCAACCAAATCCCAAAGCTACGTGTTGATCTCCTTCACAATCGGCCAACCACTAACACATAGAAACAATTAGCCTTCGGCTTTTAAAAGAATAAGGAATAGATTCAAACCACTGGAACCTTTACCTAGATCGATAATCAAATCCCGAAGATCCACTGGTTCGGGTTGTACTCCTCCATACAATTAGTCAAGCACCACCATCATTGGATTAAGGCCTTTAATATTAGTCATGCAGAAGATATCAGAACCGTAAAACACTTACCCTCTTTACTTACAAAATTGGCTAGGTATGATGACGGACAACCAACACCGAATCTGTTATCACAAAGCCCGAAAGAACATTTTATGAGTACCAAGAGATGTCGATTTCATAAACGTATAAGAACCATGTCAGCCAAATGCCGAAAGTCGGCTTTTGCTTCACATAGGTCGATGAAGAAAGAATAGAGAAGATAAAGGAAGATTCGGCCATAACACTTACCTCCTTTAAAACGAAATTGATTCACCAACCCGAGGAGAAAATAGCAGAGAAAGATCTTCACTATGCTAATATTCGGCCAAAGTTTCAAACAAAAAGAAGAAAAATAAAGAGTAAAAAGATTTCGGCTATGGCTTATGAGTGTAAAAGTGAAGAAAGAAAAATGAAAATGAGAAAGGAGGATTCGGCTAAAGTGGATGGAAGGGATTTCGACACAAAGGAGATTGAGAGAAGAAAAGATAGATTAGAAAGAAAAAATATGGAGAAGAGGATGCGAAGGTCAGGTTTTGGCTTGAGCAAAAATAGGAGAAGAAAAGATGAACACAAGTGGTTTCAGCACTAAAGACTACCCAAAAGAAACCGAAAAGAAAAGGGAAAGAATGGCTTGTTTGGTTTTCGGCTTTACAAAGAGAAAGTAAAACTGGTTTGGCCAAATACAAGGTTTGCCGAAAAGAAAAGAAAGAAAGCCAATCAGGTCTCGATTTGGCACAAAATGAAAAAGAATGGAGAGCTCCCTAAGCTAGCCGAAAATGTACCCCTTTCCTGCCCACTGAAATTCGGCACATCTCACCTTACCAAATTTGGCTGAACACTTTAAATGAGTTTGAAATATTTCAAACTCCTAGATTTTCTCCCCTCCCTCAGTTCAAATTTGTTTGAATGAGTCAAATTCCACAAATTTCTCCTCTCCATCCATTCAAGAGAGTCCCACCTGAGCACTCCTCTTCTTACTTGTGGTGTCAAAAATAAATGAGAAGAAAGGGATTTCTACAGCTCGAACCAAGGTCCTCCTTGCTCCCTGTGGAGTCCCTGTGGTCTTCAACACCATGCGCTTAGCTGCGCAATCCAAACTAGCTTGATACTTAACTAGCCAATCCATCCCAAGAATCAGATCGAACTCCTCAGACAGTAGTTCCATCAAGTCAGCCAGAAACACGACCCCTTGGAGTTCTAGGGGTACATCCCTATACAGTTTACTTACTTCTACAGAGTAACCTAGAGGGCTTGTCACAGTCATCTTCCTAGAAGTAATCTCAGAGTCTAAGTTCATGGTTTCCACTATGCTACTAGCAACATAAAAGTGCGTCGAACCAACATCAATTAAAGCATTATAAAGTACTCCAAAAATTAAGAACGTACCGGTTATGACGTCCGGTGCGTCGCCTTCCTCTCGACGCCTCGCAGCGTAGACCAACCCAGGCTATCTCGCCTCTGTACCACCTGCACCTCTACCCGATGCTCCACGACCCCTACTAGAGCCATTACCTCCCCTGACTGAACCACAGCCCCTTTGTGGCTGCTAATTATCCCTCCTAGCTGATCTCTGTGGACAATCCCTAACTCGATGCCCCATCGATCCACACTCAAAGCATCCCCTGTTACTAGTCCAACATTCTCCCATGTGAGACTTTCCACACCGAACACACCGTGGCGGCCACTGAGTATTAGCAGCAGCAGGCCTAGCAGCTTGATTCGGCCCACTATATCTAACCCTTTTCTGCTGGTTCCCAGAAAATCCAGATGATCCAGAACTCCTCTTATTCCAACCCCTATCCTGATTCTGCCTTATAGACTATCTTACCCCTTCAGCAACCATAGCTTTCTCCACTAGAACGGCAAACTCTCGTTCCTGCTGTGGGGCAATTATCATCCGCAGCTCGTATCTCAGTCTATCCTCAAATCTGACACAATGCTCATGCTCTGTGCCCACAATACCCCGTGCATACCGACTCAACCAAAGAAATTCCGCCTCATATTCTGCTACAGTCTTATTACCCTGGACCAAGTTCAAGAAAGCTCTACGCTGCGCATCAACATAACTAGCCCCTATGTAATTCCTCTGATAGGCTGCCCTAAAGAATTCCCAAGTGAGGTCATCTGCCATCGCTCCATCCCTAACTGTAAGCCACCACTGATATGACTCATCTCGCAGCAGAGATACTATGCCCTTCAGCTTTTCCTCAGCTGAAAAATCCAGGTCATCTATGATGTGTTCTGTTGCCTCCAACCAATATTTCGCCGTACTAGGTGCCACACCAGATACACCTCTAAATACCTCTGCACCATTAGCCTTGAGTCGCTCGGTCACATAATTTCGAGCTCCTATTTCAACGCCTACACTCGCGACCCTTTCTAGCACCCGCAGCACAGCTTGTGACACTGCGTCATTACCACCCGTTTGATCCTGATATTCCGCGCCCACAGCTAGCAGTGGTGGTACCTCATTTTTCGAACCATGTCCAGACCCTACCGGTTCCGAGACCGTCATCCTACCCCTACCTCGTCCACGAGTGTTACGCCCACGTCCACGTGCACTCATATCTACCGATATACTTAAGCTGATTAAAAGTTTTATGCGTTAGACTTTTATTCCACTGTCTGTTAAAGCACAGTCTTATGAAAAGTTTAATAAGAGGTTTGTTTCGCGAGTTCATATCATCCTATGGTTTATGTTTCTAGAGTAGTTCCTACTACTATTCAATCATGCCATCATCATAATCATATAATCATATCATCACAAATAATAGTTCGGGGTACTTACCTGGGCGGATTGGTGCCGTAGACTCAGTGCCATGCTTTCATCAGTATACTTTTCCCATAAAAAGCCTTTCATAATCCTTTTTCAAACATTTTTAGGCCTCGAGCCCACAGCCGATCTGTTGAAACTGGCTCTGATACCATAATTGTAACACCCCAACCCGGTCAACACACCACGACCGAATCTGGCATGCTACGGAGTGAAAACCTTTTGAGGAAAACGAGTTACCGGTTAAAATTTATTGAAAAACTCCCTATCGTTTAGGGTTTGGACTTGCTTAAAATGATGTTGAAATCGTATTACTTTCATTCTAAAACTCATGTTTGAAAATCCACTTGTTGTTACCAATTTTAGAAAAACATACGATACTGGTTAAAACCGAGTGAGTCGAGCATAGTTAAGATTAAACCATTTGTATTTGAAGTTGTTTGCATATTAAAGTTTGTGAAAACATCCAAGTTATCTTTATTATCTTGTAAACTTTGTTACCCGATGGTAACGTTTGATGGGGCCAGCCCATCTTGTGGTCAAAACCACTGGTGACAGTCCAAAAGAAAAGATGAACACAAGTGGTTTCGGCACTAAAGACTACCCAAAAGAAACTGAAAAGAAAAGGGAAAGAATGGTTTGTTTGGTTTTCGGCTTTACAAAGAGAAAATAAAACTGGTTTGGCCAAATACAAGGTTTGCCGAAAAGAAAAGAAAGAAAGCCAATCAGGTCTCGATTTGGCACAAAACGAAAAAGAATGGAGAGCTCCCTAAGCTAGCCGAAAATGTACCCCTTTCCTGCCCACTGAAATTCGGCACATCTCACCTTACCAAATTCGGCTGAACACTTTAAATGAGTTTGAACCGTAAAACACTTACCCTCTTTACTTACGAAATTGGCTAGGTATGATGACGGATAACCAACGCCGAATCTGTTATCACAAAGCTCGAAAGAACATTTATGAGTACCAAGAGATGTCGATTTCATAAATGTATAAGAACTATGTCAGCCAAATGCCGAAAGTCGACTTTTGCTTCACATAAGTCGATGAAAAAAGAATAGAGAAGATAAGGGAAGATTCGGCCATAACACTTACCTCCTTTAAAACGAAATTGATTCACCAACCCGAGGAGAAAATAGCAGAGAAAGATCTTCAATATTCGACCAAAGTGTCAAACAAAAAGAAGAAAAATAAAGAGTAAAAAAATTTCGGCTATGGCTTATGAGTGTAAAAGTGAAGAAAGAAAAATGAAAATGAGAAAGGAGGATTCGGCTAAAGTAGATGGAAGGGATTTTGGCACAAAGGAGATTGAGAGAAGAAAAGATAGATTAGAAAGAAAAAATATGGAGAAGGGGATGTGAAAGTCAGGTTTCGGCTTGAGCAAAAATAGGAGAAGAAAAGATGAACACAAGTGGTTTCCGCATTAATGACTACCCAAAGGAAACCGAAAAGAAAAGGGAAAGAATGGCTTGTTTGGTTTTCGGCTTTACAAAGAGAAAGTAAAGCTGCTTTGACCAAATACAAGGTTTGCCGAAAAGAAAAGAAAGAAAGCCAATCAGGTCTCGATTTGGCACAAAACGAAAAAGAATGGAGAGCTCCCTAACCTAGCCAAAAATGTACCCCTTTCCTGCCCACTGAAATTCGGCACATCTCACCTTACCAAATTCAGCTGAACACTTCAAATGAGTTTGAAATATTTCAAACTCCTAGATTTTCTCCCCTCCCTCAGTTCAATTTGTTTGAACGAGTCAAATTCCATGAATTTCTCCTCTCCATCCATTCAAGAGAGTCCCACCTGAGCACTCCTCTCCTTACTTGTGGCGTCAAAAATAAATGAGCAGAAAGGGATTTCTGCAGCTCGAACCAAGGTCCTCCTTGAAACACCCCACACTCGGCCCACGAGCCTGAACCGGATCTGGTATGTTCCTTAAGAAAATTGGTTTCAAAATTCTTTGTTACTTAGAGAAAATTTGTGTATTTTGAGAAAATATTGGTTTGGGTTGGGCTTAGATTGAAAGCCCACTTGTCTTACTTAGAAATCTTTTAATTAGGGTGACAAGAAAATTTAGGGTTTTAAATAATTAATTATACGAGGACTTTAAATCCAAAAAAAATAGTTCGTAACATAGTAAATAAAAAAATTTAAACAGAAATAAAGAAATTCAACTTGGGCCTTATGGCCTTATTACATCAAATAAAACCCAATAATAAAATTCAAAGTACTTAAAAAATATATAATGTCCAAATGAAGTAAAATAATCCTTGCTGAGCATGGCCACCACTAAGCTCCTTCTGGCCCGGTCCATTGCTGTGCATCACCTGAAAAATAGTCCCACAATGGGGTGAGTCAACAGACTCAATGTGCACACAATACTAACATTCAACAAATCAGGCATACAAGTTCATATCAGGTTCATATTCATATACAATTAAATGATGCAACCCAAACCCAAGCCTATTAATCCATCCGCTACACACCACCCGTACCTGCCAGTCACACTGTGGGGACTACTAAGTCAGCCCTCCATCCGCTACACACCATCGAAGACAGTCGCTGCGGTCGACGTGCTCATCGCCCATATAATTTGTGTCATTAGACACCATATTCAGATAATGTAACCAAAGCTACCAAATTCAGATGATGTAATCGAAGTTACCATATTCATATTATGTGACCGTAGTCACCATATTCCGTTGGTGAGACTGAAGTCAACACCTTCTTCCCCTTTCACCTATAGCCCAAAATGCCCCAAATATTATTATATCATGCATAACATACTTATTTCTCATTCATGTTACTATTCACATGTTCAAAATATATCATATTCGTAATCCTATCAGAAGTAGGAAACGTACCTGGGTACTCTTTACCACATTTGTGGTACTTAGCCACATTATCATTCTTACGCATATTCATATATTAAAATAATTATTGCCATAATATATTGAAAGTTAGTGTGAGTACACACCTGATTCGCTTAATAGATTCCTTAAAATCTCGAAGAACGATCTACCGATCTAGATCTTTAACTCCTATATTCGGCCAATCATTAAAACATATTAACAACCCTATTTGGCTTAAAAACCAAATCCTAGTAGGATTTGTATTACCTACCTTGTTGCCGATTTGGATTAATTCCCAAAATTGTGGTATTCCTCCCTTAAATTCGGCTAGCCACTCGATCCACTGATTTGATTAGTCTTCGGTTAAACAAATAGATCTAATTATTTAAGAGAGAGCCTAGACCAAATATAACTTCTTACCTTGTGATGAGATTCCCAAAATCGATTCCTTGCTCCACTAGGGATGTCGAAATTCCTACAACCATAAGTTAGATTTAATCTAACTTTAACAAATAGAATATGGCCTTTGGCCGACCATACAGGTGTCTTACCTTAAATCCTTGAAGTTCCCGAAACTCTTTCCTTGATTCCTTAGATCTGAAAGCCCGAAATCCTTCCTTGGATATTCGGCCAAGAGACATCCAAAAAGATTAGTCCTAAATCTTGATTGAAAAAGAAGTAAACACAAGAATCCATTCTTACCTTATTACCACAGTCGATGGCACTCCTGTTTGAAGCCACAAAGATTCGGCTTTGATAATAGAAACAGAGAGGAGAATAGAAGAATTTTGGAGAGAAAAATATGGATGAAAGAAAAGCTACTTTGCTAGAGAAAATTCGCAGAGGGTTTTTGACTAGGGAATTTCAGTGAGCTTAGGAGAGATGAGAGAATAGCCTTAATTCTCCTCCTTTAGCCGAAATTATCAGGCCAAGAGTCCTTGACTTGGCCACCACTCTTCCTTGTGATAATATCATCTATTTTATTTAAAAATAAAAGTGTTTAATCCATCTTTTATCTCATAACAAAATAATCCTTTATTTATCACTTATTTATTCACATATTTATGGAATTAAAACACCTCTAATTCGAGAAGCATGTGCCGTCCACCCTCTAGCTTATGGAAGCAAAATAAAACCTTCATTATTTGCTTCCTACGTGACTCGAACCCAGGCCCATGCCTCTTGCACATGGCGCCATTTCCATAGGTCCTAAGTGCCATCTTCAGGCCACTTTTCCTAGCCCGTTTGTGGGTCAAATTTTACCAAAATTTTCTTTTAAGGCTATCTTGCCCTTATTTCCTATTTCAAACTTTAAAATTTGACATTTCTGCATCATTTCTAAGTTTCCTAAAATTTTCGATCGGCTCTGTTTACTTGCCATTTTCTTACATTTCCAAGTTTCCTAAAATGTATACTTTCCATTTTTGAACCATTTCCATTTTCATTTCTTAGTTTCCAAAAATGTGTACTTTCCATTTTTGAACCATTTCCTTACATTTCTGGGTTTCCTAAAATGTTCATGTCCTAATGCATTTCCAGGTTTCCAAAAATGTTCAGGTTTCCAAAAATGTTCAGGTTTCCAAAAATGTTCATTTCCATTTCCATGTATTTTTATACATTTCTGAGTTTCCAAAAATATCAAAAATTTATTCATAATGCTTAAGACTTGTCATTTCATACAATTAAACCGAAAATGCATAGGCCCTTTCCAGGATGTTACAGTTCTACCTCTCTTAAACAAAATTTCATCCTCGAAATTTCCTAACTAAACAACTGAGGGTATTGCTGTCGCATTGTCTCTTCTGACTCCCACGAAGCTTCTTCCGATCCATGGTTGCTCCATAACACCTTGACTAAAGGTACTGACTTCCTCCGTAGTACTTTCACATCACGTTCCAAGATTCGAATCGGCTCTTCCTCGTAGAATAGGTCTGGCCTTAGCTCTACTTCCTCGATTGGTACCACATGAAATGGATCTGATCGGTAGTGACGTAACATGGACACATGGAAACATCATGCATCTGCTGCAACTCTGGTGGCAACTCTAATTGGTATGCCACTGGCCCAACTCACTTCAGTACTCGATAAGGCCCTATAAACCTTGGGCTTAACTTCCCTTTTCGACCGAACCTCATTACCTTCTTCCAAGGTGAGACTTTCAGGAATACTTGATCTCCCACTTCAAACTCGACCTCCTTCCGCTTAAGGTCTGCGTACGACTTCTACCTATCAGAAGCTTCCTTCAGCCGTGCCCGAATTAACTCAACTTTCTCTTCAGTTTCTACCACTAACTCCGGGCCCAAAACTCGACGTTCTCCTAACTCAGTCCAACAAGTAGGAGTTCTACACTTTCGACCATACAATGCTTCGTATGGTGCCATCCGAATGCTTGCCTGATAGCTGTTGTTGTAGGCGAACTCAGCTAGAGGCAAGTAATCTTCCCAACTTCCTCGGAAATCCATCACACAGCCTCTCAGCATATCCTCCAACACTTGTATAACTCGTTCAGACTGCCCATCTGATTGTGGATGAAAAGCCGTCGTGAAGTCCAACTTAGTGCCTAACACTTGATGAAGTGCCTTCCAAAACCGAGACGTAAACCTTGGGTCTCGATCGGAGATGATCGATATTGGTACCCCATGTAACCTTACGATCTCCGCCACATACAACTTTGCTAATTTCTGGAGAGAATAGTCAACCTTCACCGGAATAAAGTGCGCGGACTGGGTCAAACGGTCCACTATCACCCACACCGAGTCCTTCTTAGTAGGCGTAAAGGGAAGCCCACTAACGAAGTCCATGGTAATTCTTTTCCACTTCCATTGGGGAATCTCAATTGGTTGAAGTAATCCCAATGGAACTTGGTGTTCAGCCTTAACTTGCTGACACGTCAGACATTTTCCCATGAATTCAGTCACTTTCCGCTTAAGATCAGACCACCAAAATTGTTCTCTTAGATCCCTATACAGCTTAATACCTCCGGGATGCATGGTATAAGGGCTACCATGCGCCTCCCGAAGAATCCTTTGTCTCAACTCCTTATCCCTTGGCATACAGACTTTTCCTTTGTAGCACAGTACTCCATCATCATTGACACCATAATCTTTTACTTCTCCATTCTGTACTTGCTGTAACTTAACACTTAGATCCTTATCTGCCAACTGGCCCTCTTTCACCTCATTCAGCCATGTGGGCTTGACTTGTAATTCTGCCAACAGGCTTCCATCATCATATAGACTTAAGTGAGCAAACAATGCCCTTAAATCCGACACAACCTTCCTACTCAGGGCATCGGCTACCACATTCGCCTTGCCCGGATGATATTCTATCGAACAATCGTAATCCTTCAACAACTCCACCCAACTTCGTTGCCTCAAGTTCAACTCCTTCTGAGTCAACAAGTACTTAAGGCTCTTGTGGTCTGTGTAGATAACTGACCTTTCTCCATAAAGGTAGTGCCTCCAAACCTTGAGGGCGAAACCACTGCTGCTAGTTCCAAGTCATGGGTTGGATAATTAACCTCATGAGGCCTTAACTGCCGAGGCGCGTAAGCGACCACTTTTCCATCTTGCATTAGCACACAACCTAATCCCGTATGCGAAGCGTCACAGTACACCACGAAATCTTTTCCTGCCTCCGGCTGAATTAACACTGGAGCTTCCGTCAACACCTTTTTAAGCTTTTCAAAGCTCTCCTGTCGCTTATCCGTCCATACAAATGGTACTTCCTTCCTTAGCAACTTTGTCAAAGGCGCGGCTATTGACGAGAATCCTTCCACGAACCTTCTGTAATAGCCTGCCAATCCTAAGAAACTTCGGATTTCAGCCACAGACCTAGGTGGTTTCCAATCCAAAACTGCTTCGATCTTCCTAGGGTCCACTCTTATTCCTTCTGCGGATACCATGTGTCCTAAAAATGCCACCTCCTTAAGCCAAAATTCACACTTGCTGAATTTGGCATAGAGCTTCTTTTCCCTTAACACTTCCAACACCACTCAGAGATGCTCATCATGCTCCTCTTCCGACTTAGAATACACCAAAATATCGTCGATGAACACAACGACGAACCTATCCAAATAGGGTTGGAAAACCCGATTCATCATGTCCATGAATGCGGCTGGAGCGTTCGTCAATCCGAACGGCATCACCACAAACTCAAAATGGCCGTATCTTGTCCTAAAAGCTGTCTTATGGATATCTGCCTCCTTCATCTTTAACTGATGATATCCCGACCTTAGATCTATCTTCGAAAACACAGCTGCCCCTTTCAGCTGATCGAACAAGTCGTTTATCCTTGGCAAAGGATACTTGTTCTTGATGGTCAGTTTGTTCAACTGACGATAATCTATGCACATACGCATAGTTCCATCCTTCTTCTTCACAAATAGGACCGGTGCTCCCCATGGAGACACACTAGGTCGAATGAACCCACGATCCAATAGTTCTTGGATTTGAGCCTTGAGCTCCACTAACTCCTTTGGCGTCATTCGGTATGGAGCGATTGATACAGGAGCTGTTCCCGGTAGCAAGTCTATTCCAAATTCCTCCTCTCTATCTGGGGGTATTCCTGGTAATTCTTCTGGGAACACATCTACGAAGTCCCTTACCGTCCTAACTCCATGAACACCTTCATCTTTTCCTCCCAATGCACTTACGAAGGCTAAGAACGCCTCGCACCCCTTCCTAACCATTTTCTCAGCCTTCAGCGCCGAAACTACGTTAGACAAGTAGTTCCTCCTTTCTCCGATCATCACTACTACCTCATCCTCGGGGGTTCTTAGTTCCATACATTTAGCCGCACAATCCAACACGGCTCGATGCTTTACTAGCCAATCCATTCCAAGTATAAGCTCAAACTTTCCGAAGGGTAACTCCATTAAGTCAGCCCGAAAGTTCACTCCCTGAATCTCTAGGTGTACATTCCGAAAGATCTTGTCTACCACTACGGTTTGGCCTAATGGGCTTACTACAGTCATCTGCCTACCTGAAAGTTCAGAGTCTAGGCCTATTATTTCCACTACGCTACATGCAACATATGAATGGGTCGAGCCCACATCAATTAAAGCAAAATAGGGCTTGTCAAATATGAAGAATGTACCGGTTATAACATCCGGCGCATCTCCATCCTCCCTCCGGCGAATCGCATAAACCAAACCCGGTTGCCTTGCTCCAGCATTAGCAGCACCTCGGCCCTGTGCTCCACAACCTCTGCCAGTACCATTACCTTGGTTGGCCGAACCACGACCCCGTTGAGGCTGCTGTCCGCCTCTACCCGCCTGGCTAGCATTCTGAGCTGCCGGTCGGCTCTAATCTGGGTGCTTGGGACAATCCTTAAGCATATGGCCCTTGGACCCACACTTGAAACATCCTCCCGTCTTTCTCCAACATTCTCCCAAGTGCCTCTTTCCACAATGCTCACAAGGGCGATACTGCCAGCCCGTACCAGCTTGTTAATTCCGTGGCCCGTCAACTCTAGGCCTCTTATGACCCTTTCCAGATGGCCCAAAACCTCTTTTGGGCTTATTCCTATCCACAGCTTGCTTGGTAGCATCCTTGATTCCCTCGGCCACCTTGGCCTTTTCCACCAAAGCAGAAAATTCCCGCTCCTGATGCGGTGCTATCAACGATCTCGTGTCGTCTCTCACCAGGCCTCTCAAACGGACACAACGTTCATGTTCAGTCGCCACTACACCTCGAGCATAACGGCTCAACCTCGTGAATTCTGCTTCATATTCCGCAATGACACTTATTCCTTTGCCAACCCCGCAAAAAGCTTTCTTTGTTCATCCGTATACCCGGTTCCCACATATTTCTTTTTTGTACACTTCCTTAACGTACTCCCGTGTCGATCCTCACCGTGGCACCATCTCGCATACGCTTAACCACCATTGATACGCTTCATCGCGAATAATGCCACCATTCCTTTCAACTTCTCCTCGGGGTCAAGTCGAGCTCATCCATGATGCGCTCGCGTCGCTTCCAACGATGACTCACCAGATCTGGGGTGCCACTCCCGACACTCCACAAAACATCTCGGCTCCATTAGCTCGTGAGTCGTTTCTACACGCATTTTCGGGTTCCCGATTTCCACCCACACCACCCACCAATTCCAAAACTCGTAGTACGACTGCGACACAAAGATCTTCCCCGTCCCGAGCTTGTCGCCAAGACTACACAGCGGTAGGGGTGGTGGTGGCGGTGGTATTTCATTGTCAGAACCTTGACCCGATCTAACTGGTTCTGACACAGTCATCCTTCTTCTACCTCGTCTACGACGACCACGTCCACGGGAGCTCATTTCTTAGCGTCGAGATCTGATTAAGGAATTTTATGAATTAGTATTCTTGTTTCACTTATTACCCGCGAAGATGTTTTATGAAAAAGAATTTAAGAGTGGTTCTTTCGCATTCATACAGCACAACGTCTTTTCCATTCATTCATCCCTCCATCAAACAAGTATGAACTTTCGTTCATTCAGAGAAATGTTGTAGTTTTTTATCGTTGTTATTTTCCCACTACCCAGGGGTATTTTCATAATTTTATCCTACAGGGGCATTTTCGTAATTTTTCAAAAGGAAAAAAAATATTCTTTGGTGTTTTTGTCGAAAAGTATTTTGAGAATTCAAAGTCTCGGGTAATTTGGAGAAATTTCAAAATTCGGGGGCATTTCGGTAATTTTCGACCTCAGGGGTATTTTGGTAAATTTTCACAAATCAGGGTAAATTTGTAAAATTTAGTAAATCAGGGATATTTCAAAAGTTGTAAAACTTTGTGGGTTCTTTTTGAAAGTTCCTCTTTTCAAATGGTGATGTTTACAAAGATTTCGGAGCCCTCTGAGTTAGGGTGAACCGAAGCTACGCACCAGGTAGGATTCCTGCGAATAGGAGGTGAGTCACTAGTACTGCTTAAATACCAAGCTCTTCTGGATCCAATCCTAGACATGCGTACAGGGGTTGCCACACCCTAATCTCAGTGACTTAGCCATAGGTTTGTTAAGTTCATTAAGTCTTATGGGTTCTGTGTTTGAGTAATCTAGCCCTAGGGTTCAAATTCCTATCATTCTATTCTACGTTCCATGCCTTTCCTACCCTTCTAAGGTTCATAATATACTTCACATAATCACCCAAAAGAGTTAGGGGTACTTACCTGGTGGACTGCGGGTCGGAGACTTAGGTGCCATGCCAGAACACCTGCTTTATTTCAAAGAAAATCATTTGGGCTCGAATTAAAAACGTTTTAAGCCTTTGCCCACAAATAGAGTTGAAAATCGGGCTCGATATTAAAATCAAACACCCCACACCCTACCCTACCACGAGCCTGAACCGGATCTGGTATGTTCCTTAAGAAAATCGATTTCAAAATTCTTTGTTACTTAGAGAAAATTTGTGTATTTTGAGAAAATATTGGTTTGGGTTGGGCTTAGATTGAAAGCCCACTTGTCTTACTTAGAAATCTTTTAATTAGGGTGACAAGATAATTTAGGGTTTTAAATAATTAATTTTACTAGGACTTTAAATCCAAAAAAAAATAGTTCGTAACATAGTAAATAAAAAAATTTAAACAGAAATAAAGAAATTCAACTTGGGCCTTATGGCCTTATTACATCAAATAAAACCCAATAATAAAATTCAAAGTAATTAAAAAAAATATAATGTCCAAATGAAGTAAAATAATCCTTGCTTTGAGCATGGCCACCACTAAGCTCCTTCCGCCCCATCCATTGCTTTGTGCATCACCAAAAATAGTCCCACAATGGGGTGAGTCAACAGACTCAATGTGCACACAATACTAACATTCAACAAATCAAGGCATACAAGTTCATATCGGTTCATATTCATATACAATTAAATGATGCAACCCAAACCCAAGCCTATTTATCCATTCGCTACACACCACACACGCACACGCTCACACACGTGGGGACTACTAAGTCAACCCTCCATCTCACTACACACCATCGAAGCGCCACTGCGATCGACGTGCTCATCGCCCATATAATTTGTGTCATTAGACACCATATTCGAATAATGTAACCAAAGCTACCAAATTCGGATGATGTAATCGGTTACCATATTCATATTATGTGACCGTAGTCACCATATTCCGCTTAGAGAGACTAAGTCAACACCTTCTTCCCTTTCACCTATAGCCCAAAATGCCCCAAATATTATTATATCATGCATAACATACTTATTTCTCATTCATGTTACTATTCACATGTTCAAAATATATCATATTCGTAATCCTATCGTAGTAGGAAACGTGCACTGGTACTCTTTACCACATTTGTGGTACTTAGCCACATTCTCATTCTTACGCATATTCATATATTAAAATAATTATTGCCATAATATATTGAAAGTTAGTGTGAGTACACACCATTTCGCTTAATAGATTCCTTGAAATCTCAAGAACGATCTACCGATCTAGATCTTTAACTCCTATATTCGGCCAATCATTAAAACATATTAACAACCCTATTTGGCCTAAAAACCAAATCCTAGTAGGATTTGTATTACTTACCTTGTTGCCGATTTGGATTAAATCCCGAAATTGTGGTATTCCTCCCTTAAATTCGGCTAGCCACTCGATCCACTGATTTGATTAGTCTTCGGTTAAACAAATAGATCTAATTATTTAAGAGAGAGCCTAGACCGAATATAACTTCTTACCTTGTGATGAGATTCCCAAAATCGATTCCTTGCTCCACTAGGGATGTCGAAATTCCTACAACCATAAGTTAGATTTAATCTAACTTTAATAAATAGAATATGGCCTTTGGCCAACCATACAGGTGTCTTACCTTAAATCCTTGAATTTCCCGAAACTCTTTCCTTGATTCCTTAGATCTGAAAGCCCGAAATCCTTCCTTGGATATTCGGCCAAGAGACATCCAAAAAGATTAGTCCTAAATCTTGATTGAAAAAGAAGTAAACACAAGAATCCATTCTTACCTTATTACCACAGTCGATGGCACTCCTGTTTGAAGCCACAAAGATTCGGCTTTGATAATAAAAACAGAGAGGAGAATAGAAGAATTTTGGAGAGGAAAATATGGATGAAAGAGAAGCTACTTTGCTAGAAAAAATTCGGCAGAGAGGGTTTTTGACTAGGGAATTTCGGCAGAGCTTAGGAGAGATGAGAGAATAGCCTTAATTCTCCTCCTTTAGCCAAAATTATCAGGCCAAGAGTCCTTGACTTGGCCACCACTCTTCCTTGTGATAATATTATCTATTTTATTTAAAAATAAAAGTGTTTAATCCATCTTTTATCTCATAACAAAATAATCCTTTATTTATCACTTATTTATTCACATATTTATGGAATTAAAACACCTCTAATTCTAGAAGCATGTGCCATCCACCCTCTAGCTTATGGAAGCAAAATAAAACCTTCATTATTTGCTTCCTACGTGACTCGAACCCAGGCCCATGCCTCTTGCACATGGCGCCATTTCCATAGGCCCTAAGTGCCATCTTCAGGCCACTTTTCCTAGCCCGTTTGTGTGTCAAATTTTACCAAATTTTTCTTTTAAGGCCATCTTGCCCTTATTTCCTATTTCAAACTTTAAAATTTGACATTTCTGCATCATTTCTAAGTTTCCTAAAATTTTCGATCGGCTCACATTTTGCCATTTTCTTACATTTCCAAGTTTCCTAAAATGTATACTTTCCATTTTTGAACCATTTCCATTTTCATTTCTTAGTTTCCAAAAATGTGTACTTTCCATTTTTGAACCATTTCCTTACATTTACGGGTTTCCTAAAATGTTCATGTCCTAATGCATTTCAGTTTCCAAAAGCTGTTCGGAGTTTTCAAAATGTTGTGTTTCCAAAATGTTCATTTCCATTTCCATGCATTTTTATACATTTCTGAGTTTCCAAAAATATCAAAAATTTATTCATAATGCTTAAGACTTGTCATTTCATACAATTAAACCGAAAATGCATAGGCCCTTTCCAGGATGTTACACTCCTTGCTTCCTGTGGCGTCACCTTCCTTGTACCTTAGTGGAGCCTCCCTTGCCACTTCACCACTAGGTTATTTGTGTCTAAAACCTCAAACAAATTCTTTTAACCACTACCTTGTCTAGCTCCTTCCTCTTAAGTACTAAAATGAAATTTTTAGCCCTAACTCAGGCCTAATTCAGGGTTATAACTAGATCCCAGAACATGATAAATGAACATTATAAACAATTCATCACATGCAACACAAGCAAAATGCAGAACCCCGATTTAAGGATGTTACAGAGCAGAATAAAGATTGTCAATTTTTTCTCCTCGAGATAGCAGTGGGCAGATCGAAGAAGGTGAATCTTATCTTCCCATGGTAGCATGGGAATGGATTTTAGCCACTAGCCTTATCTTCTTGAGGTAGCAAGGGAGCAGGCTGAAGATTATTGTGTTATCTTCCTGATGTAGCAAGGAAGCAGACTAAGGATTGTAGATTTTGGTCTCCTCGAGATAGTAGTGGGGCAGATCGAAGACGGCATATTTTATCTTCTCGAGATAGCAAGGGAGCAGATCTAAGCCACATGTCTAAATTCCTTGAGTTGGTTTGAAGCGCTAATTCTCATGCCCCTGAAGATACAGCGGGATGGAACAAAGCTACTCAAAGAAGAAAAGCACTGAAAGAGGTCAAGATTTAGCAAGACCGAGCAAAATTGGCCCTTTTTGAAGTCTTTGCTCTATTCTCGTTACACGATAATAAGCAAAGAGGGGCAGCTGTAATAGGCCCAATTGTCTCGGGCTCATTAGTTAATATTAACCAAAATTAACAAACCCAAAAACAATAAATCCAAATAATAACAGTCTTTGTTTATACAAACCTAATAAATTAAACTAGCCCAAATCTATTATTAAACCCCTAGACCCAAAATCAAAGCCCAAATCACTACCCAAAATTTGCAGGCCCGACCCAAGAGTTTCAACATGTTCCAGAAACCCTAGAGGGTTCTAGAATCAGCCAGCGCTGAAGCCTTCCCCCACGCGCGCCCCGCATGCATCCACGCTAGCCTCCTATGAGTAGTTTCCACAGTTGTACCTGCAAAACAAACACAGCAAAAAAAATAGCACAGCAATTGATAAAGAGATATAATAGAAAATCTAAAAAGAAAAAGGGTTTTGGGTATTTTTATTTATCCTTTATTCTGCTATAAAAACAACCGAATGTAATTGATGGGGGATCCCCTTCTTTGTATATATGCACGCATATTGGAAAAAGAAAAAATCAATCAAAAATCATTATTCGTCAAAGGTGATTGCATTTTTTCGATCTGTTCTATTCCTAGTCAGTCATATACATACATAAATATATATAAAGAAAAACAAAAAGGGGAGAAAGGGGCCCGTATCTCAATTCATCTGAAAATACAATTTTCGAGGCTCTAACCACTATGCGCGGTGGTCGTCGGTGATGGACCAATAGTGGTCTGATCACCGAAAATCGCAAGAGAGAAAGGTTCGGAAGTTTTTCTTTCTTTATTTCTTTTTTTTTTAAAGGGTGAGGCAGAATTAATTTCTCTGAAAATTTTGGCTTATATAACATTACCAGTACAACGCCGTTTTGATTTAAGATCCCAAGTATAAAACGACGACGTTTCAGAGATGGGATCCGCGCGTTGACCCGACCCGGGAAGGATCCGCGCATTTCTGTGAAATGGGCTATTTTTGATTAGGCCCTTCTGCATTTTTTATGTTTTTAATTCAATCTTTACGATTATTTTCGAATTTTCCCTATAATTTCATTTTATTTTATTTTAATCATTCGATTTCAACTGTAAACCCTGCGTTTAATAACTTGGGTAAATTACGCTTTTAAACCTTTTTAATTTCGCGCATTATGTTTTAGTTTTTTTTATATTTATTGCTTTTAGCTCTCTAATTTTGTTCTGATTTCAATACAGTCCTTGGATTAATTCATTTAATTATTTTTTTATTAATTTTTCTAATTATTTCAATTTTAAATTAATATTAAATATTATATATTTTAAATTGTTCTAGATCTTATTTATTTCTCTTTATATGTTATTTATTATCATTAATTATTTTATATATATATTCTTTTTATATACACATATATTTTATGTTAAATTATTCTTATATATATATATATTAGGGATTTTATATTATTTTATATATGTATTTTCTTTTAAATCTATTTATGTGTATGGATATATTTAAAAATATATATTTATATAATTAATTTCCTTTTAAGTCCCTATTTTATTATATATTTTGTTTATTTCGAAAACTTTTATATATTATTATTTTCATATATAAATAATTTATATTGGATTTTTTATTTCATATATGTAATTTTTGTAGATTAACATATATTATTTTGTACATTATTTACTTTGAATTTCTTTTTTTATAATATTTATTTTAAAATTTATTTATATTGTTATTTCGTGTATTAGTTATTTTCATCTTTGTTTTTTAATCTATTTCAAACTCTACCATTTGTTGCTTATTTGTAAATTTTCATTTATTTAATACTTCTTAAATTGCTTTTATATCATATTGACTCCAAGATTCCTGTCGTTTATATTATTATTTTGATTTTATTCATCCACGTTTGAAGACTTGCCATCTTTTATTTTAATTCATTTTTTAATTAGCTATATTTTTAGCTTTCGTTGTTTCTTGATTAATAATGTTGGCATTTTCAAAATAGGAATTGTGAGATTATTGTTTTTGTATATTTTGAATCATATTCATATTATTATTCTTGTCATCCATTTGCACAAAGTTGTATTCACATATTATTACTCTATGCTCAATATTATATTTTTGTTTCTCATTATCGAATATTGATTTAATAAAAGTATTTTGAGTCGATTTTAAAATCGTTTATTTAAAAGTTTGTAAAACAAGGCAATATTTGATGTTTGGAAATTCGAGGAATTGTGCCCTAACGTGCTAGGTTTTAGTTCTTCATTTGACCAAATAATTAAATACCCTTTTGATCACATGATTTGGAAATTACGAGATGATTTTGGCTTCGAGGTTTAAGATGTCGTATCCTAAAGCGTAGGACATGGTGTTTTATTCCTTCGGAACGAGAAAATCTTAAATTCCAACTCAAATTAATCAAACATTTTTCAAAAGGAATTACATTTTAATTTTTTTTCAAATTTTCAACATAAGGACATTAGTTAATCAATTTGGTACCAGTTTTGGGCGTACGAGGGTGCTCATCCTTCCTTGTACGTAACCGACTCTCGAACCTGTTCTTCTATTTCGTGACCAAAATTATTTTTACAAGGTGATCCAATCACACCTAAACAAAGAAGGTTGGTGGCGACTCCATATCTCGTTTTAAAGTCAACCTCGTTTTCCAAAACACAAAAAAAATGGTTTCGACAGTAATCATACGGTCTTTGAATAGAATGTCAGGTTTTTATTAGACATTCATCAAGCTAGTTATAGTAGGCTGTCGAGCCAAGGCAGCTTGTCCTTTGAACATGTCATCTTGCTTATCTAGAATTGCTTTCATAATCTTATAGCTCTCGAGTTGCTTATATAATATGCTAGTCATGCTTGGCAGCATATAGCAATGAACTATCCCATCAGACTCCTCCCAGCATTTTCTAGCCTCAGTTAGAGTGGCTGGTGGCCACTTATTATAAAGAATTGTTTTAAGTTTCTCACAGCTCAAGACAGTCATCAGGTTCCTTTTCCATTCTTTATAGTTATTTTCATTCAATTTGTTTTCAGTGAGTATGTTAAATAAGGGAGTTGGTGACATTTTCGAATTGAAAATAAAACATTCAAATATTAATATCTTTGTATTAAGAAAATGTTTGAAAATGTTTTGGAACATTACGATATGCATTAAGATGATGCATTTGTCTTACATTAAACCTTGAAAACATTTGTAAGTTGTTACAACGGTAATTCCTACACTCATTGAATCAAGCCACCTTGGGGTGGTCATGATCAACTAGTGAGAACATGGATTTCCATCCAATTAGTACATGAACATAATTCTTTAGGCATTCATACTTACTAATAATCATGTAATGTTTAGCCATCATTCTAACTTAAGCATAGATCGTTGGGCAGTTACTTAACTAGATGTTCTTGAGTGTATAACCATCAACTCAACACCTATCACATCATGCACCACAAATGAGTCATCTTGGGACAATCTCATTGAGTAGCATGTTATGACTAGTTTCCCTCTTTGAAGAAAGAATTTCTTAATGTACTACATAATAATACTTACCACAAAGGTCGGTCCAACTATCATACGATCATAAAAAAATATGCTTACTTTTCAAAAATCTCCTCAGTGAGATCTACATGACAACGTCTATCTTGGTACAAGCCCGTTTCATGCCATCACAAGAGACCATTGATAGAGGTCGTAGGTCTTATTTAGGGACCTTCTCTCATACAATATTTTGAAAGCATGCAAGGTTTTTAATTTTCGGTTTCAATCATGAATGATCAATATATGCATGACAAGTACTTGTGGCATTCTTCCCTGATCTATGTGGCATGTTTACCTCATATATGCATGAACATACATTTGTAGTTATATAAATATCATCATGCTTATCTATAAAAGCATAAAATTTAAATGACTCTAACTAGCCAAAGATTTCATGATTTCAACCTAGAAAATTAATAAAATTATAAAATTACAAAATTCACCCTAAATCATACTTTGGGTCTTCAATATTGCCACCACGGTCTTTTGTTGTGGTACTAATTCAAATTTCCATTGTCATTGTCTTTCCATCATCATTTCCTTGTCACCATCATTACTGCCACCGTCAGGCCACCACCGACCACCGTCGTCACCACCGCCGACTCTATTGGGTCGAGTTTCTATCGTCTTGTTTTTCGAGTTTTGCAAAGAAATAATTTTACAAAAATTTCGATGTCTATTTTTGTCTCATATTTTATCCTAAATAAATAAAAAAATAAAACCTTCAATGGAGATGATAGTCCACGATCTAAAATATACATGCCTGAAAAATAAATTAAATTACAAATAAACTCCTAGGAATCACAACTTTGGGAAAATTACTTTATCATCCATAAAAATAAAATAATTATATACATTCATTCACCTACATTCTCTTAAACATGCGAATAATTACAAAAAAGAGACATTTTATCAAATATTAATCAAACAAGATGAAGAGAGAAATTCAGTTTCAGTTTTCACTATAAACATAGCACAACCTAGCTCTTGGTACCAATTGCAAGAAAGAATCAGGTTTGAAAATGGTTTTCCTGCACAGTGGAAAATTAAAATTTTGAAAACTGACCTAGTTTCTTATATTTATAGCAATAAATCTTAGACTAAAAACGTACCTATGTATTCGGGTAAGCAGTTCCTTGATGTTTTCTAGATTTAAACCAAACGATATTCTCTGCTACTCTCGTTGTAACGTCTCGATATTGGGTCTAGTTGAAATAGTGGTTTTGAGTCCACAAATCTGAAGTAAAAATATTTGTTTTATGATTGTTTTGAGGTTCATGACATGTTTGCATGATTGTGTGAAAGTTTCATGAAGAAATTTTGTGAATAAGTGTCCAATTTGACTTTTAGGACTAAATTGCAAAAGTTGCAAAATATGATATTCTAGAAGCTTTAATTATGAAATAACTTTGGATTATTAATTAGAGGTCCTTAAATATCAATTTGCCCAATTTCTATTTTTATGGACAAAAATAGGCATGAGTAGGTAAACTTTGAAAGTTTAATAAAAAGGGTATTTTGGTCATTTGGTCATCCAGACCTAGATCGGGGAAAGAGCAAAGTTGTGGACTAAATCAAATTAGTTAGCCATATTTTGTACCGAGGTAAGTTCGTGTGTAAATAATGCACATTACATTTTTAAGTATTTAATGCTTTAATATTGCATGAATTGTGTAATTGTCCTTGTGCACTTGATTAATGTTGACTCGATGACGATTCGACGAAGATTTGATACCTCGAAATCCTGGTTGAAGTTTAGGAATAGTTAGGATAAAAATGTCATGACATTAGGGATTGAGTTTACGTGCAAAACCATATATGGGATATGGCATCCTTATGAGATTTTGTTTAAGACTATGTCTGGGACATGGCATCAATATGAGAATCGTTTAAGACCATAGCTGGGTTATAGGCATCGATATGTGATCCCATATAAGACCATATCTGGGATATGGCATTGGTATGATTCTATGTGTATGTGATTCCTGAGTATCCATTAGTATTCCAAGTGGTTTAACAGGTAGTCCAAAGATTATGTCAACGTAATGACAAGGTATGAACATGTTGAAAGGGTACAGGTATGTACACAAAGCTCATACATATTGAGATTATAAATCGACGAGATCTCAGTAAGAAGTGAATGAATAAATCATGATCATGGGTTTTATTGTACATTATGTAAATGACATGATTTAAAATGTATCTATGATACTTGATGACATTGTGATAAATTACATTATGTTATGTGTATAATAATGCATGGTTAATGTTGTTAATTATTTACATGCAAACTTGCTAAGCTTTATGCTTACTCCCCTTTCTTTTCCATTTTCTTATAGTATTTCCAAGCTAGCTCGGGGATCGAAGGACATCGGAGACTCGATTACACTATCAATTGAAACTTTTGGGTATTAGTCTCAACATTTTGAGTGTGGCATGTGTAGGGACTTGGTCTTTTTGTCATATGTCATATTGGTTTAGCCAAATGTGTTGGCTTATGATGATATTTGATTCATTTTGTATGAGGCCATGGGATGTGGCTCATAATGATTAGTTGGTTGTAAACCTATTCATATATGCATGCATGTGCCAATTCCAGTATGATATGGTCTATGGTTATTGATGGTCGAATGATGATGTGTTGCATGTGATTATGGATGTTTGATGATGGTGAAGCACTTAGTTATGCCATGTTAAGTGCCTTGAAGTCATACATATGTTTGAATTGGTGAGGTTTTGATGTTGTGTAGGTTGGTGCAAGTATGAGTGGTAAAAAGGCTTAGTAAACAGCCTTATTTTGTCCACACAGGTAGACACACGGACTTGTGTGACACACGGCTAGCCCCAAGGGCATGTGTTCTGCCCGTGTGTCCCCTACACCTTAGTTTTGAGATACAAAATACCCAGTAGTAAATACATGGGCACGAGACACGGTCGTGTGTCTTGGCCATGTGAGGGACACGGCTATAGGACATGGGCATGTGCCCAGGCCGTGTGAAGTCTGCACTTGATTTTTAAAATTTAATTCGCCACATGGCCTAAGGACACAGGCATGTGCCTTGGCCGTGTGACCTCATTTTGATGATGATGTCATAAACAAAATGTCCCCTATTTCGAACACGACTTGAAGCATGAGCGTCTGATATGTCACACGGGTGTGTCCCTTCACCCACACAGGCTTGTGGACATTTTTCATGAAATTTTTTTTAAGTTTTTCGAAAGTTTCCTAAGTTCTTGGTTTAGTCCCGAACCACTCCTAATGTATGTTTTGGGCCTCGTAGGCTCATTTAAGGGGCAATATGAATGTAAATTAAAAGTTTTAAATTTGGACAGAAATGTATGTCTTAGTTTTGTATGATTGTTTGAGTTTATGTTCGGTAACGCCTCGTACCCTGTTTCGACGTCGAATATAGGTATAGGGTGTTACATTTAGTGGTACCAAAGGTATGGTTCAGTTGATTCTCGGACTAACATAGCGTGTGCATGAGTGTAGCTATAGCAGCCATAAATGAATTGTGATAGTGTGACGACTCTTGACCTTTTAAATTGTGTTTTCATATAGTAATGGATCTCAATCGATCTGAACCTGATGTTGTAGAAAGTAATGCTCCGGCTCCTGCTCAGGGGCCAGCACCAGTTGAAAGTAGACCCGTAACTGTTAGTCAGGGAAGAGGAGAAGAGGCTAGGGAAGCCTTTCTCCATATAATGAACGCCTGGCATACGGAGTTCGTTCGAACGAACCCAAACGCTCAACCCCCTCCACCCTCACCTATCCCTCAACCTGTTCCTGTAGCACCCTAAGGTTTGGATTTTATGAGATTGAATAGACCTCCAGTGGATAAAATTCGAAAAAAAAAAAAGAGCCGAAGAGTTCCAAGCTAGTGTAGATGATTATCCTGAAAGGGCAGAGTTCTGGCTCGAGAATACCATCAGGGTATTTGATGAGTTTTCATGCACACTCGAAGAGTGTATGAAATGTGTTGTGTCACTTCTGATAGACTTGGCTTATCATTGGTGGAACACCCTTGTGTCGATTGTACCAAGGGAGAGAGTTAATTGGGAATTTTTCCAAGAAAAGTTTCATAAGAAGTATATTAGCCAGAGGTTTATTGATCAGAAGAGAAAGGAATTTCTTGAGTTAAAACAGGGTCGAATGACGGTAACGGAATATGAGCATGAGTTTGTGAGACTGAGCAAATACGCTCAAGAATGTATTTCAACTGAAGCCATCATGTGTAAAAGATTTGAAGATGGGTTAAACGAAGACATCCGATTATTAGTTGGCATTCTCGAACTGAAAGAATTCGTTGCGCTTGTGGAGAGAGCTTGTAAGGCCGAGGAGTTGGCTAAAGAAAAAAGAAAAGCTGAGTTTGAGTCTCAAGATTTAAAGAAATGATAGATGGAAAAGTCATTTCAGTCCTCATCTAAGAAACCAAGAGAGTTTAATACTCGATCCAGTGCTTCAATTGGGTTTTCAAATAGAAACCATGAGAAACAGTATTCAGGTCGTAAGGCTCAGAGTACTTTGATAGTGAATGTGGGTAATGCTCAACCTAGTAGACCTGAATGTTTACATTGCGGTAGACGTCACCCCGGTGAGTGTTGGGTGAATGATTGAACTTGTTTCAAGCGTGGTTCCTAAGATCACTTCATTAGAGATTGCCCCGAGATAGCTGAAAAAGAGAAATTTTAGAGTGTTTTGATGATTCAGGTAATTGATTCAAGTCGAATGTGCTTATTCAATGGAGCAAAAGTCCCTATTTAAGAGTAGATCAACACAATTAAGCGGAGTTGATTTCAACCCTAGAAATAGGGCGGCAATTAAAATCACTTGGATTAGGTCAAACCTAATAAGGGAATCCATAGATCGAGTTAATGCGACAATAGGGGTTTTAATTAGAAAGAGATTACAATTAATCAAACTAGAGTCAGTTTTTAGTAGCCCAGAAAGAGGTATTAATATAATTTGGGGATTTCTACGGATTAAGCCAATTGAATAAATCGCATGAATCAAAAGTAATAAGTGAAGTCTAGGTGGATTCTTCTTTAGGTATTGCCTATCTCATATAAGTTTTCCAAATGTATTTTCCTAATTTACTCTCTGTCGCGTTCATAATTAGTTAAGTTAGTTAGTTAATTTTAGATTAAAAATAAATCCCTTAATTATTTGGCTAGATAATAAAAAGATAGTTAAGACTAGTACTCTTGGTCCTAGAGGATACGATATTCCGAACTCACCACAGCTATACTACTGTTCGATGGGTGCACTTGCCTTTGTCGAAATAATAACTAGTTTCGAGCTCCATCAAGTTTTTGGCGCCGTTGCCGGGGACTATGATATTAGGAAAACTAAATTTTTATTACTTTAGCCATTCTTATTTTTATTTGCAATTTATTTTGTTATTTAACTTTGCTATTTTTTCTTTGCTTCTGGCAGGTAATTCTAGTTTATGACTAGAAGGAGCCCGTCAGGACCCTTGATTTTTGATAGTGATATAGAATGTACCATTCCCAGAAACCACAGAGAAATAAGGTGAAGCTTACAATACATAGAAGAAGAGCAAGAAGACAAAACCAATATTACCGGAGAGATGGCTGATAATAATTCGCTACCTCCTGTGGTGCCGCAAATCCGGTGAATCAAAATCCTGCTCTTCATACTATTTATGATTATGCTAAACCTAATTTTATAAGGATTGAGTCAAGTATTGTCAGACCTGCTATTGCAGCAAACAATTTTGAAATGAAACCTAATACTATACAGATGATTCAACAATTTGTTCAGTTTGATGGTTTGCAGGGTGAGTAATATAGAATATCCATCCTACAACCATGGCATAGAAAGCGAACAGATGAACTGTATGGGTAATAATTCTAAACCTCAGAATAACCCTTATAGTAACACTTATAATCTAGGTTGGAAGAACCACCCCAACTTCTCATGGGGTGGCCAAGGAAATCAGAGACAACAACCCCTCCCAGGCTTTCAACAGTAACCCTACCCACAAGAGAAGAAGGCGAACCTTGAAGAGATGCTAACAAAATTCAGCGCGGTGTCAGAAACTCGTTTCCAAAACACCGAAACAATACTTAAAATCAACAAGCATCGATTCAAGGGATCAAGAACCAATTAGGACAACTTGCTAAGCTGATCTCTGAACGACCACAAGGTAGCTTGCCAAGCAACACTAAAACAAACCCAAAGGAGCAACTTCATGCCGTTACAGCTCAGGATAGTAAAGGGTTAGATGAACAAAAATTGAGGCAAGTGAATGTGGTAGAATAAGGTAAGGTTGAGGTAAGCATGATAAACCAAAACTGATAATTGCAGAGTACCAACCTCGTGTGCCATACCCCAATGCGATGAAGAAAGACCACACAGATGAACAATTCGGTAAATTTCTTAAACTTATAAAGAAATTACATATTAACTTACCATTTCTTAAAGCTCTTTCGTAGATGCCAGATTTAAGGAAATTTTTAAAAGAGCTTTTGACAAACAAACGGAGGTCAGACGATACATCGCATGTGGAGCTAAATGCAGTGTGCTCAGAAGTTTTACAAAATAAACTACCACGAAAGTTAAAAGATCCAGGGAGTTTTACAATTCCATGCTTAATTGGTAGTTTATCTGTTGATAATGCTTTAGCTGATTTAGGGGCAAGCATAAATGTCATACCTTATAAAATGTTTAAACAGCTAGGTCTAGGGAAACCCAAACAAACTAAGATGAGCATTCAATTAGCTGTAAAATTATTCGAATTCCTAGGGGTATAATCGAAGATGTACTAGTAAAAATTGATAAATTCATATTCCTGGTAGACTTTGTCGTTTTAGACATGGATGAGGACAACAATGTTCCTTTAATATTAGGACGGCCCTTTTTAGCAACTGCTAGAACTAAAATTGATGTTGGTACAGGTGAACTCATGCTTCGTGTAGGTGACGACACGAGCACCCTTTAGGCTCTTGACTCAGCTAGGACATCAAATAATAAAGGTGAGAACATAAATTCTATCAATGACCATTCAGTCCAACCTTCTTTTCAAGAAGCACCACGAAATTACACAACTGAGCCAGATCCTAGACCTCGTGCCAACAAGGAAATAACTAATGAGAAACGCAGGCTTCAGATCGATGAACTAGATGAGTGGAAGACACATTACAAGGAGAAACTAAAAACACACGAAGCAAAAACAAAGTGACTCCATGAGCCAAACCAATTTAAGATCGGAGATCAGGTATTGTTGGATAAGATCGACCCTCGAATCACCACTTTAGACCTTAATACAAATGAAGAAATCCCTTTCACGGTAGTTAATGTCTTTCCATACGAAACAATCGAGGTAACTAATCCTAAGTTCGGCACTTTTAAGGTAAACACTACTTGACTCGAACTATATAGTGATCATATAACTGATAGTAAGGGTGAGGAGTTTCAACTCCTCGAACTGCCATGATTATGCCAATGAATGGTAAGTCTAGCTTAAGACTTTAAACGAGCGCTTCACGAAAAGCAACCCGAGCACTAACATCACTAATGTCATATTTTCGATTTTTAGCACCTAACTCAAAACTAACCAAAGCGCAGGTTTCCCTACCACACGGCCTTGCACACGAGTATGGCCGTGGCCGTGTGGACACCACAGATTTACACACCAACGTGGCAGAGATCATATGAACCAAGGACGAAAAATCCCCAAAACTATGGGCGGCGATAAAATGCCACAGCCATGCGATACGGTCATGGTCGACATTGATTTATCAACATGGGCATGGCGACCTCTACACGGGTGTGGGAGAAACGAACGATACACCACACGCCCATGTGACCTAACATGCCCATGGCACACGGGTGTGGGAAGCAACCAGGTTTCTATTTCCTATTTAAAACCCCCTTTCTTCTCACTTTCTTCCCAAATTCTTCCTCTCCCAAACCCTAACCATCACACCCCTTCCTCTTTCTTTCATCTTTCCCCTTTCATTCTCTTCTTCCCCTTTTCCTCCCTTTTTCTCTATACCACCATCACTATCTCGAAGAAGCAAAAAGAGCCTAGCATAGTCTCCCCGCACGAGACCGATCTACATAAGTTCATGCCGACCGCTTCATTAACGCGACAGGACAAGGACCTTTGAGTCCATTTATTTTTTCTTTTTCTTTTCTCTTCTCCTTTATTTTCCTTCCCTTTATCTTTCTTGTCTTTAATTTCTATTATTATATTTTGATTTTCTTAATTTAGGTTCAAAAGGCTATTAGGGAATCACTACACCACGACCATAAACACCACAGCCACCTTTATCTATGCCAAACTTACCGTTTCTTTTCCTTGACTCCATCCAAAATTCAAGAAGTTCACTTCTCTCCCTATCTTATGATTTTATATATTATGGATATCTATCTTTGTACATTAAAGACAATGTACGTCTTAAGTGTGGGGAGGTGTCAACAAGACTGAACTATATCTTGTTCTTAAGTAATGTTATCATATTTACTATTAGAATGAAACTTCTATTGATTTATAATTTTCATTGATATGTTTCATATTAAGTCATATGTAATTGTGCATTGATGATTTAAACTTTAAGATATTAGAAATCAAACAGGATAAGTCTATTTTCAGAATAAAAAAAAATTTAGGTTGTTTCCCTAATCTTAAATATTACTTCGAAGTTTGAAATTTACAAAGTTGACATTAAAAACCATAATTTTTGTGAGATTTTGAGCCTTTTAAAGCATATATCTTTACTTGCTCACTTTACTGACTATGAGGGTGTCAACATTGATTTGTTATTCTAGAACTTGCTTCAATTATACATGTCAAGACCACATTTTTTATTTAATATACTGAGATGATAAAGGCACCTAGGACTTAACCCACTTACTCCACAAAAAGCCTACCTCTATAATTAACCCCTAGTGAACCCTTTTTAGCCTAATAAACCATTTATTGACTCACCCATTAATATTAACCCAAAAACAAATTTTTGACTTCCCCTAATCTTTTGACGTCCCTTTTTGTCGATATTTGAATTGAGCAGTTGCCTAACAATGTTCTCTATTTTAGTTGTTAAAGTTCTTTCTTATCATTGTTTATTCTTAAAAAAAAAAGTTAAATTTTTGAACCCATGCTTATCATTGTTATCATTGTTAGAACTTTTTTAACCCCATGCCTAAGTTCTTTCTTATCATTGTTAGAAGAAGCTCGTGTTATTTAGTGATAAGTTTTCAATCAATGTAATTATTCAGTATTAGTTATTTTTCTAGTTAGGTGATTGGTAAATTTGATCTCAATTTTAACCTTCTAAGTTAGCCTTTATCCACACCTTTAACCCAACCCCCCATTACAGCCCTTTAAAGACCTTTTGATTTGTGTACCATCTCATTTTATAGTGGTGGAGATTTGATTTTCATGCAAGCCTATGGGATTAACTTTTCATGTTTGACTTCTTGATTACTTAATTTGAACCTTAAACATTTTGCGTGATTTGAGTGAATCTTTAGTGAGGATGTCAACTCTTGTCGATTTTGAATCAGAGGTAATTATTTAGGTAAGGGGAAACACCTATGTTTTTGTGCTATAAAAATTTGTGACTTAGATTGTTTGAATCTTTAGGACTCTTTTTGTTAAATTATCAATATATGAATTATCTATGAATTATGATGAACATTATTGATAAGAATTGTAAATTGAGGGAGGTAATTTTAATTATGAGTTGAGAATTTTGCTTGAGGACAAGCAAAGGCTTAAGTGTGGGGATATTTGATAAACCATAATTTACACATATTTTAACCCCATGCTTAGATTACTTTCGGATGAATTTTTGATTGAATTTGATGAATTCGATGCTCCTAATCTCTTAATTTCATGTTTTACACTCAGGAGAGCTTAGGAAGTCAAAAAAGACGAGAAACAGGCCAAAAAGGGACCGAATGGGCCTACACGGCCTGGACCACTGCACACGGGCGGATCGTACGGCCGTGTGTGGCAAGCCAGATCAAACACGGCCTGGGCTATCAACCATGAGCGTGTTACACGGGCGTGTCCCTGCCAAAACTAGGATGAATTTCATTTGAAATAGGATACTTGCAAGTCAAGTAAGGCATCTCAAAGCCTATATAAACACCCTAGGAGGCAACCTAAAAGGGAGACGTCGATAAGAGGTCGAGGAGTTCGACGGTACGTCGAATAGACGCCGAGTAGAAGGCGAAAATACTCCAAGACAGCTGTCGGGAACAGCTTAGGAGAAGGATCTCCATCATGACTAAGGATTCCCCATCAAGTTCTTTAGAAGTTTTTGGGTTTTTCTTATGTTTTGTTGTTTTCCCTATTATAATATGTTTCCTTCTATCAGTATGAACTAAATCCCTTAAATACCTAAGGGGATGAAACCTAAGATAGATTTTATTATTATTTAATTTATGAGATAAATACTTGTGCTTATTCTTAACTGTGAGTTCTATTCTTGTTTTGATAATTCAGGTTATTGATTCAAGTCGAATGTGCTTATTCAGTGGAGCAAAAGTCCCTATTTAAGAGTAGATCAACACAATTAAGTGGAGTTGATTGCAACCCAAGAAATAGGGTGATGAAAATCTACCAGATTAAGGTCAAACCTAATAAGGGAATCCATAGATCGAGTTAATGCGACAATAGGGCTTTTAATTAGAAAGAGATTTCAATTAATCAACCTAGAGTCAGTTGTTAGTAGCCTCAAAAGAGGTATTAATATAATTTAGGGATTTCTACGGATTAAGCCAAGTGAATAAATCACGTGAATCAAAAGTAGTAAGCGAAGTATAGGTGGATTGCTCCTTAGGATTGCCTATCTCATATAAGTTGTCCAAGAGTATTTTCCCAATTTACTCTCTGTCGCGTTCATAGTTAGTTAAGTTAGTTAGTTACTTTTAGATTAAAAATAAATCCCCTTAATTATTTGGCTAGATAATAAAAAGATAGTTAAGACTAGTACTCTTGGTCCTTGAGGATACGATATTCCGGACTCACGACAGCTATACTACTGTTCGATAGGTTCGCTTGCCTTTCTCGAAATAATAGTTAATTTCGAGCTCCATCAATTAATAAAAGATTTAAAAGGGAAAATAAGTCAAAAATCGTGCCCATATTGATCTACCTTAGCCAAAATTCTCAAGAACAACATAGCTAGGGTTTCTTCAGCTTCCAAGCTTCATTGTAAGTGCATCCTAGCCCCGTTTTTAATGTTATTTACGTTTTTTAAGTTGTTATCAACCGATCTAGCTATTTCTACCATTTATTTGAGCTAGGGTTCATGTTTAAAAGTTTACTCATTTGTGACATGCATGTGTTTTGATGTTTCATGCTAGATTATAAAAGTTTGATGTGTAATAAACATCTTTTACTAAGTGATTTTTGATGAAAACACCTAAAAATGACCATTTTGTAAAAGTTGTGAAATGAGTAGTAGAAATGTGATTTAATGAAAAATATGGGCTGGTATAAGCTTGATATAGGTTCGGCTAGGCTTGGGTAACAAAGAAAAAGGACACATTTTATTTTACGAGCCTAGGGACTAATTTGTAAATATGTGAAAGTTTAGGGGCAAAACTATAAATTTTCCAAAGTATGGTTTTTGGAATGATTTGAACAATGTGATAATTAAATGAGCTAAATTTGCTATTATAGATCAAGAAAAATGGAGTCCGTACCTAGACCGACGAAAGAACAAAGTTGTGGACTAAATCAAATTAGTTAGTCATATTTTGTACCGAGGTAAGTTCGTGTATAAATAATACAACATTACATTTTTTAAGTATTTAATGCTTTAATATTGCATGAATTGTGTAATTTTCCTTGTGGACTTGATTAATGTTGACTCGATGATGATTCGACAAAGATTTGATACCTCGAAATCCTGGTTGAACGTTAAGAATAGTTAGGATACAAATGTCATGACATTAGGGATTGAGTTTACGTGTAGGACCATACCTGGGATATGGCATCGTTATGAAATTTCGTGTAAGACCATGTGTTGGTACATGGCATTAATATGAGAATCGTTTAAGACCATAGCTGGGCTATAGGCATCGATATGTGATCCTATGTAAGACCATATCTAGGATATGGCATTGGTATGATTCTATGTGTATGTGATTCCTGAGTATCCTTTAGTATTCCAAGTGGTTCAACGGGTAGTCCAAAGATTTTTGTCAACGAAATGACAAGGTATGAACATGTTGAAAGGGTACAGGTATGTACACAAAGCTCATACATATTGAGATTATAAATGGACGAGATCTTGGTAAGAAGTGAATGAATAAATTATGATCATGGGTTTTATTGTACATTATGTAAATGACATGATTTAAAATGTTTCTATGATACTTGATGACATTGTGATAAATTAAATTATGTTATGTGTATAATAATGTATGGTTAATGTTGTTAATTATTTACATGCAAACTTACTAAGCTTTATGCTTACTCCCTTTTCTTTTCCATTTTCTTATAGTATCGCCAAGCGAGCTCTGGGATTGAAGGACGTCGAGGACTCGACCACACTATCAATTGAAACTTTTTGGTATAGTTAGTCTCAACATTTTGAGTATGGCATGTATAGGGACTTGGTCTTTTTGTCATATGTCATATTGGTTTAGCCAAATGTGTTGGCTTATGATGATATTTGATTCATTTTGGATGAGGCCATGGGATGTGGCTCATAATGATTATTTGGTTGTAAACTATTCATATATGCATGCATTTGCCAATGCCATTATGATATGGCCTATGGTTATTGATGGTCGAATGCTAATGTGTTGCATGTGATTATGGATGTTTGATGATGGTGAAGCACTTAGTTATGCTATGTTAAGTGCCTTGAAGTCATACATATGTTTGAATTGGTGTGGTTTTGATGTTGTGTAGGTTGGCCCAATTATAGGTGGTAAAAAGGCTTGGTAAATAGCCTTATTTTGTCCACACGGGTAGACACACGAACATGTGTCTAGGCCGTGTGTGACACACGACTAGCCCCAAGGGCGTGTGTTTTGCCCGTGTGTCCCCTACTCCTTTGTTTTGAAATACAGAATGCCCAGTAGTAAACACACAGGCAAGAGACACGTTCGTGTGTCTCGGCCGTGTGAGGGACACGGCTATAGGACATGGGCATGTGCCCAGGCCGTGTGAAGTCTGCACTTGATTTTTAGAATTTAATTTGCCACACGGCCTAAGGACATGAGCATGTGCCTTGGCCGTGTGACCTCATTTTGATGATGACGTCATAAACAAAATGTCCCTTATTTTGGACACTACCTGAAGCACGGGCGTGTGGACATTTTTCATGAAAAATTTCCTAAGTTTTCTAAAAGTTTCCAAAGTTCTCAGTTTAGTCCCGAACCACTCCTAATGTATGTTTTGGGCCTCGCAGGCTCATTTAAGGGACAATATGAATGTAAATGAAAAGTTTTAAATTTGGATGGAAATTCATGTCTCGATTTTGTATGATTGTTTGAGTTTATGTCTGGTAATGCCATGTACACTATTCCACCGTCGAATACGGGTATAAGGTGTTACACTCATACAATGAATGGCTTCAAGTGTGGGTTTGAACCAATTGAACCAAAACACAAAACTAGAAAAAGTTTTCTTTTATTTTTGGGGTAAAAACAAAAATTCCCTCTTTTTAATGGAAACTAATAGAATTTTTATTCTGGAAAAATATATTTAATAGTTGAGAACAAATTCCCTCTATTTTTCACCAGAGTAACAATCTCTCAAAGTTATGTCAATAGCTCTATCGGTGCCATCTATTTATAGTGAGAGAAGATAGAACCCTTGTTAAATTGTATATGCTTATTTCAAATAGAAAAACAACTTCCTAATCCAACTAGGAGTGGGGGCAGGGTTAATAGTGTGTGATTCCCTTCAAATGTATTATGAGATGAATTCAGACCTCTCATTGTATTGGGCCAAATTATATGTGCTTTCTGGATTTTTAACCCAACACTTTATAATTTAATCCGACCCAATACATATTTTTCTATTTTCCAATTAAACAATTTCCTCATCCCAATTTTAGCCCTGATAAGTTTATGATGATTTTACCCCAGGTAAAATTTCCAAAAACTTATATTCAATTCACTATAACCGAATGGTTTGTTTTTATTTCCATGCATTAAAACTACTCAAAAACATAAACTTATTCTTCTAATCATTTCTAATTAATCCATATATATTTGCAAATGGGTCATTTCTCATTTCCATTTCTAGTTTTATTTTTATTTTGAGAAACTCGCATTTATTTCCAAATGATTCCATTTATCCATTTTGGAGAAAACCATAATCATTTTTAATGTTTCTTATATCTCTGTTTCTATTCATTCCATTCATTTTGATTCAAATACGTAATTTATTTTTGGTTTCAACGAGCTAGTAGAGGGACCAATTGAACACATGTCATTAGGGATCAAATGATTTATAATTAAGTTTTAACTTTTTGCTAATTAATTATAAACTCATTTTTTCACAAATTCATTCCACTATAGTATCGTGACTAAGCTCTCCTTAACGACATACCATTATGAAAGCAACTATTCAGTGCTCGTCCAATGACATTGTCATAAGTGTGTTACCTTTATAGTATATCCTTTATCTCCTTGGGATAATATTTGTTCTCCCAATATGATCCTATTGTATCTCATGGTAATCATTACATCTTCCTTACTGAAAAGTCAATCACTATCAAATAGTGATCAAGTCATCCATCACGAAGATAGACGACCCGCGGCCACGTTTACTTTTCATCAAACATGTAATGCTTATGAGAGGATATCATTTACCTATGTCTTGAGCTATGAATTCCACTATTTTGAATGACATTACATACTGCAGAAGTCATACACCCAGCGCAAAAGCTTTTGGTTACTTTTCTATTCGAACTCAGGCTTTTACTTACATCAAAGTGAATGAGTCACGCATACATAGCCCACCATCCACTTAAGGTTTAGGTATGCCACACTATGAATGTCACAAGAGAATAGATCCATAAATAGATTTAGGATCTATTATACTTGGGTCTAGTCTGATATACTAACAATCCAATCAGTCATATTTATGTCACTATCTTCTGGGAGTCATCCACTCCGATGCCTAAGTCAAATCATCTTCGCAATTGGACTTGATAGATGGGCATACTAGTCTTTCAATTGGTTTTATCATTTCTAATTAGACTAAGGACATGTTTAGGTTCATTTACTAATACAAGTTGTCTTTCTGTATTACGACCCGACCACGTAATATCACTAAATTTTAGTTAAATAGTATACAACCAATGAACAACATTTGCTTCCATTTTGGTTTGAGTGAAAAAACCATGTGAGGACAATATACAAAGTATTAATGTAATTCATTAAGAGTTTTATTAACCAATTTGTTCGAAAAATTACAATTGTACTTAGACGAAAATACTACACTTAAGGCACTAGATCCAACAATTTTCAATATATATATTTATGCTTAGCTTAATAAGTAAATGAAATCAGAAAGATATTTATGATGAACATGTTTGAAAGGTATGTATATCCTTTCCTCCTTGATACGTATGAGGTATGTTAAATAAGTATGTGTATAATAGACTATTCGATATATTTAATATAACAGCCCGATTTATACCCTGGTCGGAATAGTGGTTTCGGGACAACAAATCTGAGTCAAAAAATATTTTAATATTATTTTCCGTGTTTATAGTATGTGAATTGATATGTGTGAAAATTTTGTATGAAAATTTTATCGTTTCTGTGCCGATTTGATAAAAGGATCTAATCACAGAAAATGTAAAAGTTGTGTTCTACTTGATGAAGTGACGAATTGACATGGCTTCTTAAAGGAAATGTCCTTATGTTGTTATTAGACCATGATTAAGGTTAATGGACATTAATGACCATCCAAAAAGTGATTTTTAATTGTTATAAAGTAAGGGTAAATTGGTAAACTATTATTATATGATGATTAATAAAACATAAAATCAAATTAGTGCTTCATTCATCTTTATTTTGCCAAAATTGAAGAAAGAAAAGCTAGGGTTCTTGTGTTTTAACATTTGGCTACTTTCAAGCTTGATTAAAGGTTCGTTTTTGTTCGATTTTTGATAATTTTTATGTTTTTGTGATCGTTGTTAGGTGTTCTAGCTAGCCCATACTTAAATTCATGAAATTGATTATGATTTTGAGTTATTCCATTGGTGATATTGTGATCTTTGTGAGTTTTGATGATAGAAAATAAGTGTTGGATGATAGATAATTGTATTTTGTATTGGGATTTTTGATGAATTTGATTATTATGGGCTAAATTGTGAAAATGAGAATTTGAAGGGTTAAAATATGAAATAAATGAAATATGTGGGCTTATATGAGCTAAGGGAATATTCGGCTAAGCCTTTGTATAAGGAAATTATGTGTATTTTGTGGTTTTGTGAAATGAGGACTAAAGTGTTAAAATGTGAAAATATGAGGGCTAATTTTTAAAATTCCCTAAATATGTGTAAATGGATTGAATTGAATGATTTGGTGAATAAAAGAGTTAAATTTGAATGTTAAGAACCAAAGAAAATGAAATTAGATCGGGAGAAATTGAAAGTAGTTGAATAGCCGTTTGTTTTCGTTCTTTCCCTTACGAGGTAAGTCTATATACAAATAAATGTGTTTGAATTGAATTATTATTGCTTATATCTTAATGAAATGTGATGAATGGCTATTGGAGCTGAATATGTGAAATCTGAGAAAATTTCGATAATGTGATGACGTCCGAAAAGCCCCTTACGAACCATAGGAATAGTTAGGATACATATGTCACGACATAGGATTCGAATATGAGTTATCGTGTAAGACCACGTCTGGGATGTTGGCATCGATTTGAGATTTACATGTAAGACCATGTCTTGGACATCGGCATCATATATGATTTCGTGTAAGACCCTGTCTAGGACAGAGGCATCGATATTTAATTACATGTAAGACCACGTTTGGGATGTTGGCATTGTACGAGCTTTACGAGCTATCCGAGTATCCTTATTGATTTCGAACAGTTCAACGGGCATTCTGAGATATGATTGAATATGTGAATATGTATCTGTTTCAGGTACGTATGAAATATATATGAAATTTGGCAATGGAAGATAAGTATGAATATGATCATTTGATATGTGAACTACATGAATATGTGATGTGTTTATAAGTAAGTGATTATGAACAATTGGACTATATGAGAAAATATGCCATATGTGCAAACGAATTGGGAGTACGTGAAATGAATTTATAACTATGAGGTTTGTCATAGTATTTGGCTATGGATTATATGTATTTTATGATGCATATTTACCTTAAATGATAAGTTTATTTGCATAAGGCTTACTAAGCTTTTGAAAGCTTACTTCGTGTGTTTTTCAATTGTTTTATAGATTATTGAAGCTACTGGAAGCTTGGGGATCATCGAGGATTATCACCACACTATCAAATTATATTTTAGTATCTTTTGTAATTGTGAATATTGAAGTATGGCATGTATAGGCTAGAGAACCTTGATTATGTTTTGAAATGTGTAAATATAGATATGTGATATGGCTTGATAATGAATGTGATTATGGAGTGAATTTAGTGCATGCTATGTGATGCAAATTTTGGTATGTTTTGATGTGCTCATGAATGGCCAAAAGAAATGGTCAATTTTGGTAAGTTTCATGGTTGATTTGGGAAATAGATATGATGAGAAATGCTATGAATTGAAATGGATTAATATGATGAATGAATCACATGTTTTTATGTGAAGTTGGTACTTTGAATTGGTATGTTTGAGTTGGATTTGTATATGGAAATGAATAATGTTGTTACAGGTCAAATTGTGCATGATTTGGTATGTTTTTGGCTGCCTTTGGGACATGAATTGATGCTTGTTTGATGCTTGTAGGTATGACCCAATTTTGGGTGGCAAATTGGCCTTGCAAATGGCCTATATTTGCCCACACAGTTGAGCACACGGGCGTGTGTCTCAACTGTGTCTCTCTAGGTTGCAATTCGAAATAAGTCAGGATGCCACACAGGCAAGAAGCACGAGTGTGTGCCAGACCGTGTGACCCAAGTCAGTGTTGCACAAGGGCTGAGACATGGTCCAAGGCATGGCCGTGTGAGGCACACGGTTCGATAAATCATGGCCTCAATTTTCCTTTACGACCAAATCAAAGAATTTTCTTCCACAGTGATACTTTTAAAATCACTCTGTCGCTGATTTGAAATTCAATATCTTTACGTTTCAAATCCGCATATGATTTCTATCGATCTGAAGTTGCTTTTAAACTGTCGTGAATTACTTTCACTTTCTCTTCAGTCTCTCTGATCAAATCAACCCCATGAATCTTTTTCTCACTAAGCTCGGTCCAGTACAACAGAGTTCAGCATTTACGACCATATAAAAGCTTCATATCGTGCCATCTTTATGCTCGAATGAAAACTATTATTATACACAAACTTAACCAACGGTAAATATTTTTCCCAGTTGCCTTCAAAATCTAAAACACAGCAACGAAGCATATCTTCGAGAATCTGAATCACTCTCAATCTAAAACACAGCAACGAAGCATATCTTCGAGAATCTGAATCACTCTCTAGGACTGACCATCTGTTTAAGGATGAAAAGTAGTACTAAAATGTAACCGTGTACCCAAAGCCTCTTGCAATTTCTTCCAAAATCGTGATGTAAACCGCGGATCTCTATCCAAAATAATAGAAACTGGCACCCCATGGAATCTGACAATCTTAAATATGTACAATTCAGCTAATCTATCAAGTCAAAAGTCTGTACGTACCGGAATGAAATGTGCAAATTTCGTCAAACGATCCACAACAACCTAGATAGCATCTTTCTTTTTGGAGTTTGGGGTAATCCCGATACGAAATCCATCGTAACTATATCCCACTTCCACTCAGGTATCATTACTGGCTGTAGTAGTCCCAAAGGTACTTGATATTCATCTTTGACCTATTAAAACACCAAGCATCTCGACACAAATTCTGAAATGTCTCGTTTCATGCCCAACCACCAGTACTGTAACATCCCAAACCTGGCCTAGATGTTGTGGCCAGATCTAGCATGTCACATCAAAAGGTTGTTGAAAAGCTATGTATTCGGTAAAAACTTTGCATCCTTTTTGAAACTCCGAATTTCGTTGCTTGTAAAATCGAGATTTGCTTAAAGTGTACTCTTGTAAATATGTTATTATTTTCGAAGAAAATTTGTTTGTTGCAGAAATTTGACTTAATGAATCGTGGAAACATGATATTTTAAAAACAATTGTTATTGTTTAAAAAAGATTCGTGATTAACCAATTAACAATTATTAACTAGAAAACTTACCATACGAAAGTTTAAAAGAAAATTCCAATGGCCTTATTACGCAAAATATTAACCAAAAATAATAATATAAAATAAATTAAAATTGAATTTACTAAGTTTCATAAGAAGCAAATCCAACGTATGGCCACCTCCGAGTCCTCCGCAGCTCCAAATCCTCTAACGCTAGGGATTACCTGCAAGGTTAAAAGAAAGGGGATGAGTTACGAGAACTCAGTGTGTAATCCCCTATAACGTTCACTATCTGGACCTAAGCCTTTACGGTATTGGTCTAGGCCTAAGCCCTATAATCATGATAATGCAAACAAAAATGCAGCCCAACCCAATCCAACCATCACACCACCCATACCAACCAATCGCATCATGTGGGGATCAAGTCAACCCATCCCGCCAAACACACCAATATTGCAGTCAAACAGCTAACCACGGTATATGTGGCTGAGCCACTAAAACGATATGTGGCATAACCACCAAAACTGCACTTCCACTAATCATCAAACCCAACCCATGCAAAACGTTATGAATGCAATGTATTACATGTATAAACAGTATAAATAAAATCACATACACGATATTTAACAACAATCGAGGGTCCAAGGGTCATTTTCTCACATAAGGGTACAACGGTAGTTTTCACCCCTTTGGGGGTATTTCGATATTTACCCATCGAGGGTACTTCGATAATTTACCGACTAAGGGTATTTCGATAATTTACCCACTAAGGGTATTTCGATAATTTACCCTCTAGGGGTATTTCGGTAATTCACCCACTAAGGGCATTTCAGTAATTTACCCTCTAAGGGTATTTCGATAATTTACCCTCCAAGGGTATTTCGGTAATTTTGCAAACTAGGGGTATTTAGGTAATTTTGCAAACCAAGGGTATTTTGGTAATTTCGTAAACCAAGGATATTTCAGTAATTTTACAAGCCGAGGGTACTTCGGTAATTTTACAAACCGAAGGTACTACGGTAATTTCGCAAACTGATGGTTTTTCAGTAATTTTGTAAACCGAGGTATTCTAAATAGAGATAACAATGCGAATGGGCCTAAGGCCCATTCTCAGCCCAAATGGGCCCACACGCTCATGTGGCCCATTTAGCCCAAATCTAGCCATAGATATGAGATTCACATAGACCAATTCAATATCTACTACACAGTCATACAATTTATTCATATGGACCCACGGGCCCATTGGGCCCACTTGGCCCAAAGCAGCCTAGACTCATGAGGACACTTATGAGGGCCTCAACTATCGCGTCGAAGCTCCCACACGTGCGCCCGCACGCTTGTGTAGCTACCATTGCCGTGTGACCGGCTTTTCGGTATTTGCCGCTCTACAGCTAGAGTAGGACGAAATACACACCTAATAGGAATCTGGAGTTGATCCACGCTCCAAACACTCCTATGCCCAAACGCCAACCGAGGTATGCTTACTCTCTTCATAGATTGCTCTATTTAAAGCCAGCTTCTCACCTTCCCTCTTGCTAGCTTCCCGATGTGGGATCCCTCCTTCACCAGAGTTTAATTCCAACACAAACTCTGGCCGTCCCAACTTAGCAAAATAAACATCCCTTTTTGCTTGCGATGGGATTTGAACTCAGGCTCCCCTGTAACTTAATCCACGCCTCTAGGCCACAAGCTCCTCTTGTGTCTAAAAATCATCCGCAACTAAATATAAATCTATGGGCCAAAGTCTAAGTTCACTTAAAAATAAATCAAAATGAAATAGAAGCGCCAAGACTTGAACCTTGGATACCTTGCTTCCTTGTGTGACGTCACTTCCTTGTCTCTCATGTGGCGCCATTTGCCACTAGACCACAACTCCTTTTGTGTCATTTTTCTCCAAATTTTATTCTTAAAGCCTACTTACTAACTCCTAGGATTTTATTCACCTAAAACCAAAATTTACCTAAAGCCCAAGTTTGATCTTGGCACTTCATAGAAGCCCCCTGACCACTATGTGTTTCGTGTAAAATTTTCTGTATAAGCTTGGGATTCCTTGGCACACAAACTCTACCTAGAAATAGGAAATAATCATTGGATCCAATCTAATATTCTGAATCAGTAGTCGACCCGTACTGTACTCTTTTAACTTGCAATTCATTGTCACATTTCTGAGCTTTACAGATTTGCCGAAGAAATAGTAGTTTAGCTTTCAACTCGACTAATATCGAACCATCATAGGATGATAATAAATCACTAACTCATAGACTTTCAATAATTTGAGCCATCTTCATTGTCGCAAGTTCAAATCTTTCTGAGACATCATGTAACAGCCCGATTTAGGGCCTAGTCAGAATAGTGGTTGCGAGACCATAAATCCAAAAGTAGAAATATGTTTTTTATGATTTTTATGAGGCTTATGGTGTGTTTGCATGATTGTGTGAAAATTTCATAAGGAAATTATATTTATTAGTGATCAATTTGTCCATTAGGACTAAATTGCAAAGATTAGAAAATATGATATTCTAGAAGATTTAAGTATGAAATAGAATTATAAAAATTACTAGAGGTCTTTATTTAGCAATTAGACAATTAAATGTCAAGATGGACAAAAATGGACATTGGAAGGAAAATCTCAAAAAAGGGCCTAAAGGGCATTTTAGTCATTTGGTTAATTAATGAATTAAAAAGGGAAAAATAAGTCAAAATCTTGTCATCTTCTTTCTCTAAGTGCCAAAATTTGCAAGGAGACATAGCTAGGGTTTCTTAAACTTCCAAGCTTGATAGTAAGTTCATCCTTGCCCCGTTTTTAATGTTCTTCGTATTTTTGAGATACTCGTAGCTTGATTTAGCTATTTCTAGCTATATTTTGAGCTAGGGTTTATGATAAAAAATTTACCCATGTATAACATGCATGTATTTTGATATGTTATGGAAGAATATGAAAGTTTGATGCATGATAAACATCTTTTTTTAAGTGATTTTCATGAAAAATACATAAAAAGACCAAATTGTAAAAAGTTATAAAAATGGTCATACATGAGTGAATTAATGGTAATTGAGGGCTGTTGTAGTTAAGAAAATAATTCGGCTAGGCTTAAATTAAAAGAAAGTTGAATAAAAATCATTTTACGAGCCTAGGGGCAAAAGTGTAATTATGAGAAAGTTTAGGGGAAAATCATAATTTTGCCAAAGTATGATTCATGAGTCAATTTAGTCAATGTGAGTACTAAACAAGTGAAATTGTTATTATAGATCAAGAAACATAAAGCCCAGATCAAAACCGAGGTAAGAACAAAGTCGTGGACTAAATCGACCATCTACACCTATTTTGAGTACCGAGGTAGGTTTGTGTGAAATTAAAGTTTCATAGTGTTTTCATATTTTAAATTACTTGATATTATGATAAAGAATATTATTCTCATGAAAATCGACCAATGAAGCCTCAACAAGAAAATGATGAGAATATGCTAAGTTGAAGTCCCAGTTAAAGATTCGGAATAACGAGGATACTTATGTCACAACATGAGATAAGGAAGGTCCCGTATAAGACCATGCCTGGGACATGGCATCGGCATCGAACGTAGATCCCGTATAAGACCATGTCTGGGACATGGCATCGGCATCAACATCGAATAAGGAAGGTCCCGTATAAGACCATGTCTGAGACATACCTTCAGCACCAAAAGAAGATCTCGTGTAAGACCATGTCTGGGACATGGCATCAACATCTATGTACGATCTCGTATAAGACCATGTCTGGGACATGGCATCAACATCGAGATAAGAGATCCCATGTAAGACCATATCTAGGATATGGTATCGGCATCAAGAGGCGATCCCATGTAAGACCATATCTAGGATATGGCATTGGCATCGTGGTACATGTATGATGAGATTGAGTATCCCCTGATTTTCCGAGGAGTTCATCGGGCAAAAGTGTTGAGTATGTAAAGATGATAAAAAGCTAAGTTACACAAGGATGACAAAGAGTTCCATTTAAGTGAAGGATGATAATGATTTAACTTTATGTCAAGATAGCATAAGTGCTAAATTATGTGCTTGTAACGCCCCGAATTTAGGCCTAGTAGATTTGGGCCTATTGGGTTGTAACGCCCCAAAAATCCTGAAGCTCTAAATTTCTGTGCACTGAGGTTGGTATGTAGAAGTAGCACGTAGAATATTAATTGTAAAGTATTATCGAGATTATTTGAAGCCTTAGAGATAGGGAAGACCATAGGGAAAAATTTATTTTTCTTGCTTTAGTGGACCCTAGTCTCAGGCATTAGGCCTTTTAAGTAGATTAAGGGGAAAATAGGACACAAATGGGCTTGTGGTCCAGTGGCAAGGTGGCGCCACTAGGGGAGCTACAAGGTGGCGTGAAGAGGTCCAAGGTTCGAGTAGTGGTAAGGTGTTTTTGGAGTGTTTATTTTGCTTATTGGACGGCCAGAGTTGTGTGGAATTTGGACTTTTTTGTTGAAGTGTTTGAATTGGTCTTGTGAGCTGATAAAGGAGGGAATTTTGAATGAGATAAGGGAGATATCATGGAGAAAAATTAGGAGATGAGAGGTGGAGTTGGTGCCGAATTGGACTGTGGGGGAAGGTAAGATTCAGCTATTGGCTATAAAAAGAGGTGTCAAATTCCATGGAGGGGTTCTATTACATTTCTTTTTCTCCCCGTAGCCAAATTCTTTAAAAGTTAATACCTTGAATCTGGCATCTGGGAAAGAGCTTCAAGAAACGGTAAGTTAATATGTAATTTCTTTAAAAGTTTAAGAAATTTACTGAATTTTTCATCGGTGTTTTCTTTTTTCATCGCATTGGGGTATGGCACACGAGGTTGGTACTCTTTGATTACCGGTTTTGGTTTATCATGGCTTACCTCATCCTTACCTTCCTCTACCATATTCTCTTGGCTTACTTTGGGTTCATCCACCCCTTCACTATCATGAGCGGTTATTGCTTGAAGTTTCTCCTTCGGGTTAGTTTCAGTGTTGCTTGGCAGGCTTCCTTGTGATAGTTCAGAGAACTTCTTAGCAAGTTGCACTAATTGGTTCTCGATCCCTTGAATCGATGCTTGCTGAATTTTGAGTGCTGTCTCAGTGTTTTGGAAACGGGTTTCTGACACCGCCATAAATTTTGTTAGCATCTCCTCAAGGTTTGACTTTTTTTCTTGTGGGTAGGGTTGCTGTTGGAAACTTGGGAGGGGTCGTTGTCTCTAATTTCCTTAACCACCCCATGAAAAATTGGGGTGGTTCCTCCAACCTGGATTTTAAGTGTTACTATAAGGGTTATTTTAAGGTCTAAAATTGTTACCCATATAGTGAACTTGCTCATTTTCAGTGTTCGGGTTGTAAGGTAGATGTTCTGTGTTGTTCATCCCTCCTCCATTTGTATCACACTGCATAACTTGATGTACATGCGAAGAACCATATAAACCATCAATTTTCTTACTCAATAGTTCTACCTGGTTTGATAGCATGGTTACTGTGTCGAGGTTGAAAACACTGGCGACTTTTGTTGGCTTTGTCCTCGTGACTTGCCACTAATAGTTATTCAGTGACATCTCTTCTATAAACTCATAAGCCGCTTCAGGGATCTTTTTATTCAGGGTTTCGCCAGTGTTTGAAACAATCAACTGCCTGGTTGAGGGGTTCACACCATTGTAAAAGGTTTGGACCTATAGCCACAAGGGTAACCCATGGTGTGGGCACCTTCTCAATAGATCTTTGTATCTCTCCCATGCATCGTAAAGTATCTCTAAATCCATCTGCACAAAAGAAGAGATATCATTCCTTAACTTAGCCGTTTTAGGCGGCAAAAAATATTTTAACAAAAATTTTTCAGTCATTTGTTCCCATGTAGTGATTGATCCTCATGGTAACGAGTTCAACCACTGTTTAGCTTTGTTCCTCAACGAAAAGGGAAACAACCGAAGACGAATGGCATCATCAGAAACGCCATTTATTTTAAAAGTATTGCAAAATTCTAGGAAATTTGCCAAGTCATTATTTGGATCTTCATCCTGCAAACCATCAAACTATACAAATTGTTGTATCATCTGAATTGCGTTAGGTTTCTGTTCAAAATTATTTGCAGCAATAGCAGGTCTAACAATACTTGACTCAGTTCCTATTAAATTAGGCTTAGCATAATCATATATAGTTCGGCCACCACCGGAGGTAGCGGATTATTATCAGCCATCTCTTAGGTAGTATTAGTTTCGTTCCCTTTCTCTTCTTCTATGTATTGTAAGCTTCGTCTTATTTCTCTTCTATTTCTGCGAACGGTACCTTCTATATCGTTGTCAAAAATCAAGAGTCCTGACGGGTTCCTTCTAGTCATAAACTAGAAAAACATATCAGAAGCAAAGAAAAGAAAATAAAAATTAGAAAAATAAAAATAAAAACTAAATTGCAAATAAAAATAATGGCTAAAGTAATAAAAATCAAGTATTCATAATATCTTAGTCCCCAGCAACGACGCCAAAAACTTGATCGTGTCTGAAAGTCTTAATGTTTATATAATGAATGATCGAGCCTAGAAACTAACTTATGACAACGATTGAGGCAAGCGCACCTAACGTTTGGTAGTATAGCTATGGCAAGACCGGAAGTATCGTATCCTCAAGGACCAAGAGTACTAGTAATTACTATCTTTCTATTATTTAGCCTAAGAATTAAGGGAATTGTTGTTTAATCTAAGACTAACTAACTACTAAGCTAAAGATGCTAAGACACGGAGAATGAATTAGGAAAACACTTTTTGGGAAAACCAATTGATTAAGACGATACCCAAGGAAGAATCCACCTAGACTTCACTTGTTATTTAACTCTGAACCAGACGATTTATTCACTTGACTTGATCCGTAGGATTCCCTAATTTATATTAATACCGCTCTCGAGGCAACTAACGTCTAACCCTAGGTTGATTAATTGAAATCTCTTTCTAATTAAAACCCCTAAAATTTCATTAACTCGATCTATGGACTCCCATATTAGGTTTGACCCTAATCCGGCAGATTTTCATCGACCTATCTCTAGGAGTGCGATCAACCCCGCTTAACTATGCTAGATTTACTCTTAAACAGGGACTTTTGCTCCACTACCTAAGCACATCAATACTTGAATCAATATCTTGAAATATCAAAACAAGAATTAAGAACACATAATTAAGAACAAATCAAGTATTTATCATACAGTTCAGAAAATAATAACAAGATCCGTCTTAGGTTTCATCCCCCTCAGGTATTTGAGGGGTTTAGTTCATGTTCATAAAATAATACATCTCAGAAGAAAGTATAAAAAAAACATAAAAAAAAACCCTGAAACCCCCTGAAGGAAATTGAAGGGAAGATCTTTCGTCTTGAGTATGATTCTGGCTTCTTGAGATGAATCAACTGGCTGTCTTCGAGTAAATCCTACAATTCGGCCCTCTCTGGCTTAGCTCCTCAGCCTACCTAAACGCCCTCTTTTAGGTTGCCATCTAGGGTGTTTATATAGGCTTTTGGAATGTCTTTCTTTGCCTCTAAGTACCCTTTTTCGAGTAAAATTAAAACAGGTCACGTTAGGGACACGCCCATGTGAATCGAGCCCAGGCCGTGTTCGGGTCTGCTAAAGAGGCACGGTTGTGTGGATTTCTCCAGGCCGTGTAGATTTCGTACTTTGGCCCATTTTCTCTATTTTTGGCCCGTTTCTCATTCTTTTCATCCTCTGATACTCTCTTAAGTATAAAACATGAAATTAAAGGATTAGGAGCATCAAATTCCACAATTCAGGGGATAAATCATCCAAAAGTATGCTAAATGTGAGATTAAAATATATACATAATACGGTTTATCAGTAGTGAAATGACTAAAATACCTCTAAGTGCGGAATGGGTGGAAATATGTATGTTGCTTTCAAGGAATATATGTTGCACTTAGGTGGGTTTTGATGGTACGGAGGAAGATTTGAGGATCGCATAGTCGTTTAACGACCGTAGATCCACCGGTGGCTTTAAGCCCATTATAGCAGCTTTGCTGCAATGTTTGAGTAGTGCCGCTGCTGGTGCTACCTTTGGTGTGTAAGGATGGTTAGGTTGATATTTATATCCCCACATGTGTGTAGGGTTGAAAGGGAAATGGTGTGTAGGGTTGGATTCGGGATGGGTACATTACATTCATGTGACTCTGATTGGTATGAGGTCATTGTGGGCTAAGGCCGAAGACCATTGATTTTGATAGGGCTTAGGCCCAATGTAATATTTGCATGTTGATTTGATTGCCAAAGGTCGTACACACTGAGTTTCGAAACTCACACCCTTTTTATTAAACGTTTCATGTGATCCTCAGTAAACGGCTCAACGTGGGAGAGGACTCGGAGATGGCCACACTACAAGATATTTAGAAGTTTTATTTATTTGTTTCAAAAGACATGATTTTAATTGCTTTATTTTCATTGGATGTAATAAGGCCTTGTACTCCTTTTTTACTTTGGATTTTGAGTTTTGTTGTTTCAATTGTTTACTTAATTATTAAACCTGAGTAATTTCTTTTGTTTAAACATGGTTTTCAGAATACTTAAAATAATTAAATGGGCTTTTATCACTACTTAACAAGATTCAAGGGTTTTGGGCTTTTAGGCCTTAAATTTTAACTTAGCAAAATTGTTTAAAACTGTGCCTTTGATGTGACATTCCCAGATTCGGCCATAAAATGTCTGGGCTGGGTTTGCGGTGTGACATTTAGTGGTATCAGAGCCCGATTGCAAAGCTCGGGATGTGAAATGGGCCTTAGATTTTGGGTTGTAAAAAGTTTTTATAGGATTCTTGAAGTGTGGTTCACCGAGCCCTCGACGTCGAGCCAAGTAAGTTTTCGGTACTACATTTCTTTAAATTACTGAACTATATAGATAATGGGCTATTTAAAAATAGGTTTTTAGAGACTAAAGCCCGTAGGAAACTTAAGCCTGTAGTGGATTCTCGACCGCGTAATAACTTTAAAAAAATTGTTACTTACATAAGACATGCGTTTTAAATAGTGGAATTACGAACTAATTTCATAAAAATTTTAATTCAGAAATACGCAATGATGAGCACTAGAAGAGGTGCAAGAGGCCGTGGCAGAGGCCTTGGAAGTGTTAGGGCTGGGTCATCGGCGTCGGGCTATATGCCTAACGTTGGAGTAGGGGAGGCTCCGGCCTCACCAGCAGCTGAAATGAGACCATATGAACGGGCTGCCGCTATGAAAGATGCAGTATCGCAGGTCATGTTAAGGATCTTAGAAAGGGTCGTTGGGCCCAACAATGGTATACGGGAAGTCGTGGGTCGATCGCGGAGCGACTCTGAGATAACAAGGTGGAGATTTTCAAAGGAGTAGCTGGTGTGGCCCCAAACATGGTTAAATACTGGTTGGAAGCCACGGAAAGAATAATAAATGACCTGGATTGCACGGTGGAGCAAAAGTTGAAAGGGGCGATATCTTTACTCTGGGAGGAAGCTTATCAGTGGTGGTTGACCGTAAATGAGGGCAACCAACCGGAGCAGATCACCTGAGAGTTCTTCTAATCGACATTCCAGGGGAAATATGTCGGAGCGGGCTATATAGATGCCCGAAGGAAGGAATTTTTTAGCCTTCCTCAGAGAGACAAGTTGGTAGCAGAGTATGAGGCTGAGTTTCTGCACCTTAGTCGATATGCCAAAGGGATAGTCGCAACAGAGTATGAGAGATGCGTACGGTTCAAGGATGGTTTAAGGGATAACCTTAGGGTACTTATAGCCCCACAGAGGGAGCGGGATTTTGCGATTTTGGTGGAGAAAGTAAAGATAGCGGAGGAAGTAAAGCGTGCGGAGCACCTCAGCTGAGAGAAAGAGAAGGGCAAGAACAAGCAGAATGTGGAACCTATGGGAGTCGGACAGAGGCCCACGAGGAGGGCCAGAGCGAATGGGCTGGTTAGAGATGGGGCCCCTGTTGCTGCTGCTAATAACGGAATACCATTTTGTGCGGGGTGTGGAAAAAGGCATCCGGGCGAATGTTGGAGAAGGATGGAAGCGTGTTTGGGCCATCAATCTATGGAACATAGGATTAATGAGTGCCTAAGAAGGCCAGATCAGGTGCAAGCCGAGGGGAGAGGTGATTTCCAACCGCAGAGGGGTGGTCAACAACAACCAAGGGGCCGTGGTCAAGCCAGAGGTGGCAATGGCGCAGGACGAGGACGTGGAGCACTAGGAAGAGGTACAGGTCAAGCAGAGGCGAGACAGCCAGCGTTGGTTTATGCTGCTCATCACAGAGAGAAAGGTGATGCAACAGATGTGATAACGAGTACGTTCCTTATTTGTGAGCTACCTTATATTACGCAAATTGATGTGGGGTCAACACATTCATACATTGAAAGTAATAGGACTGAAATTGTAGGGGTTGAGTTTGAAACCATTGAGAATGAAATGACTATGTTAAGTCCTTTAGGGCAGTCTTGGTGAAAGTTAGTAAGTTGTTTAGGAATGTACCATTGGTAGTTCAAGGAGTTACTTTCTTAGCGGACTTGATGGAATTACCATTTGGTGAGTTAGACCTCATCTTAGGCTTGGATTGGTTGACGAGGCACCAAGCAACTCTAGGTTGTGGTGCGAAGAGGATGATGTTAAGAACTGTAGAAGGTGATGAAGTAGTAGTGACCGGGGAACGACGGGATTACTTGTCGAACGTGATTTCAGCTTTAAGGGCAGAAAAGTTGGTAAGAAAGGGCTGTGAAGCTTACTTATCTTATATCAATGATTTGAAATCTAAGAGTTTTACTGTTAGGGATTTGAAAACAGTAAAAGAATTCCCTGATGTTTTTTCGGAGGAATTGCCAGGGTTACCTACCAATAGAGAGGTGGAGTTTGGAATAGAGTTGTACCTGGTACGGCTCCAGTGTCTATCGCACCTGATAGGATGGCACCGAATGAGCTGGTGGAGCTGAAGGCCCAGATTCAGGAGTTATTGGACCGCGAATTTATTAGACCAAGTGTGTCTTCATGGAGAGCACCGGTATTATTCATAAAGAAGAAGGACGGGTCCATGAGGTTGGGCATCGACTATAGGCAAATAAACAAGTTAACCATTAAGAATAAGTACCCTCTGCCTAGGATAGATGACGTTTTCAACCAATTTACGGAGGCCTCAGTTTTCTCGAAGATTGACTTACGTTCAAGGTACCATCAACTGAGGGTTAAGGAAGCAGATGTACATAAGACAAATTTTAGAACTCGTTATAGACATTATGAGTTTTTGGTGATGCCGTTTGGGCTAACGAACGCACCTACCGCTTTTATGGATCTTATGAACTGGGTTTTTCAATCGTATCTAGACCAGTTCGTAGTAGTGTTCATAGATGACATCTTAGTATACTCGAGAACGGAGGATGATGATGATGCTCACTTCAGGATTGTGTTGCAGATTCTAAGGGAGAAGCAACTTTATGCTAAGTTTAGCGAGTGCGAATTCTGGCTAAGGGAAGTCACTTTCTTAGGGCATGTGGTTTCCGCTGAGGGAATTAGAGTTGACCCTCAAAAAGTGGAAGCGATGTTGGATTGGAAATGACCTAAGACGAAGTCAAAATTTGGAGTTTTCTAGGCCTGGCAGGGTACTATAGGTGGTTTGTTGAAGGGTTTTCCCTAATCGCTGCACCTTTGACCAAGTTACTACGGAAGGGGGTGTCGTTTGTATGGACAGATAAACAGTAAGAAAGCTTTGAGAAGCTTAGGAAGGTTTTAACAGAGGACCCTGTTCTGATTCAGCCGGAGCACGGGAAGGAGTTTACGGTTTATAGCGATGCGTCACATGTGGGCTTGGGTTGTGTTTTAATGCAGGAAGGGAAAGTCATAGCATATGTGTCATGCCAACTTAAGACTCATGAAAGAAATTACCCAACACACGATTTGGAATTGGCGGTAGTGGTGTTCGCACTTAAGATTTGGAGGCACTATTTGTATGGAGAGAAGAGCACCATCTATACGGATCACAAGAGTCTGAAGTACCTTTTAACTCAAAAGGAGTTGAACTTGAGGTAGCGTAGATGGATTGAGCTGTTAAAGGATTATGATTGCACGATCGAATATCACTCGGGCAAAACAAATATGGTGGCTGATGTGCTAAGCCGTAGGGCTATGTTGGACTTGAAGGTAGTGTTTGCTCGGTTAAGTTTGTATGATAACGGGAGTTTGTTAGCCGAGTTACCAGTGAAGCCACTGTGGGTTGAGCAGATTAAAGTTAAGCAGTCATTGGATGAAACTCTGGGTGCTCGATTCAAGCAGATTGAGAATGGGGAAACGACAGATTTTGGGATAAATAGTGAGGGGTTATTGTGTTTCCGTGGTAGAATTTGTGTGCCAAGGGACGAAGAGCTAAGGAAGTCTATACTATGGGAAGCGCATAGTAGTTCCTATGCTATGCACTCCGGAGGTAACAAGATGTATAGGGATTTACAAGAGCTTTATTAGTGGCCGGGTTTGAAATGCGAGGTTACGGAGTTTGTAGGCAAATGTTTGGTATGTCAGCAAGTGAAAGTGGAGCATCAACTACCATCAGGGTTACTCCAACCAATTAAGATTCCACTTTGGAAATGGGAGCGGGTTACTATGGATTTCGTTAGTGGGCTACCCTTGACGCCTCTTAGGAAGGACTCTGTGTGGGTTATAGTGGATCGGTTAACTAAGTCTGCCCATTGTATACCGGTCCACACCAACTACTCATTACAGAAATTGGCAGGTTGTATGTGGAGGAGATTGTGAAATTGCATGGGGTTCCGGTCTCTATTATATCTGATAGAGACCCTCATTTTACGTCTTGCTTTTGGAAGAAGTTGCATGAAGCACTGGGTACGAGGTTGGATTTTAGTATAGCATTTCACCCTTATACTGATGGTCAGTCGGAAAGGGTAATTCAAGTATTGGAGGATATGCTGAGAGAGTGTGTAATTGAGTTTCGAGGAAGTTGGGAGGAGCACTTACCATTTGCAGAATTTGCTTATAACAATAGTTATCAGGCAAGTATTGGAATGGCACCATATGAAGCACTGTATGGACGAAGATGTCGTACTTCGACTTGTTGGACCGAGTTGGGTGAGCGGCGAGTATTGGGTCCGAAGTTGGTAGCAGACACCGAAGGTAAGGTAAAGTTAATTTGGGATCGATTGAAGGAGGCGACGGATAGGCAGAAGTCGTATGTTGACCTCAAATAGAGAGAGATTGAGTATGCGGTGGGGGACTTGGTTTTTCTCAAGGTTTCCCCTTGGAAGAAGGTGTTAAGGTTTGGTCGAAAGGGCAAGTTAAGCCCTAGGTTCATCGGGCCATACCAGGTGTTGAACTAAATCGGGCCAGTTGCCTATCAGCTGGAATTGCCTTCGAAACTAAGCCAAATACAGGATGTGTTTCAGGTATCAATGCTAAGACGTTATCACTCAATCCCTTCTCACATCGTGTCAGTCGAGGAGATCGAGGTTAGACCAGACCTAACTTTTGAAGAGGAGCCAGTTCAAATAATTGATCAGGATGTTAAGTTGCTAAGAAGAAAGTTTGTCCCTTTGGTCAAAGTGCTATGGCGTAACCATACTGCCGAGGAGGCTACTTTGGAACCTGAGCATGCAATACGATGACAATACCCTCACTTGTTTCAAGCAAGTAAATTTCGAAGCCGAAATTTTTTTAAGAAGGGTAGAGTTGTAACGCCCCAAAAATCCTGATACTTTAAATTTCTGTGCATTGAGGTTGGTATGTATGAGTAGCACTTAGAATATTAATTTTAAGGTATTATCGGGATTATTTGAAGTCTTAGAGATAGGGAAGACCATAGGGAAAAATTTATTTTTCTTGCTTTAGTGGACCCTAATCTCAGGCATTAGGCCTCTTAAGCAAATTAAGAGAAAATATGACACAAATGGGCTTGTGCTCCAGTGGCAAGTGGCGTCACTTAGGGAGCTATAAGATGGCGTGTTGACAGCTGAGGAAGTCCAAGGTTCGAGCATTAGGAGTGGTATTTTTGGGGTGTTTTATTTTGCATAGGTGGACGGCCAGAGTTGGGGTGAGTATGAACTCTTGCGTTGGAGTGTTTGAGTGGTAACAGGAACTGATAATGGAGGGAAATTCGGATAAGGCTAAGGTATTATCAGGGAGGAAAGTTAGGAGATGAGGAGGGGGAAGAATTTGTGCCGAATGGGACTGTGGGGAAAGGAGTATTCGGCTTGTTGCTATAAAAGGAGAGGGCCGAATGCTTTGAAAGGTTTTTTGAGCTTTCATTACTTTTCTTTTCCCCCCTTAATCGGTTTTCCTATAGCCGAATTCTCCCTATTGTCGAAATCTCCTATAGCCGAATTCTTTTTGCCCAATTCTCTCATAGCCAAACTCTCCTATTGTCGAATTACCATAAGCCTTCCTTGCCGAAATTTCTATTTATGCCAAACCCTTGTTGTTTTCCTCCATCACAAATCGATTATTATCTACTATCAGTCAAGGTTAAAAGTCAAATTTAGGCTGCAGGATCGAAAGTGGATTTGGTAAGTATTCGGTTAACCTCTCTTGTACGTTTTGCTAAAAGCAGAAAGGCTATCTAACTATCCTGTCATTAACTCTGTGATAACGAGGATAAGGTTCAAAGATCGCAAGCGTGGTAAAATTGTTAGCAAGGGTAAGTGTACTCAACTCGATTGTGGTTTAAGTAAATGGCCGAATGTGTGTATGATCTATAGGGGTGACTTGTGTAGATTATGAGTCACTCAGATTTTGATGGTGTATGTGTGAGTGCAAATCTAGGGGATGCTCCTGATTAGTAGCTAAGGAAGGGCTATTAGAACCCGGTGGCACATGGTAAGGTTAAGGTAAGGTTTCAGCTTTTGGTAAATGTTTTGATTTAGTGATTGATTGAAGGTTGGTTGGTTGTAGGTTAAGGTTAAGGATAGGATAGCACGTCGCAGTAACCAGGTGTGTACAAACACTACACACACACAATATCGGCAATGCCAGAAAGCCAGAAAGCAGAAAGTGGCTAAATGGGCCCAGTGGGCCCTAAGGCTAAGTTTGATGAAATTTTTTGGTTGGTTATACGAATTGAGTTAGCCAAGCATGTTACATGATCTGGAATTATTTTGGGCCTAATAGGCCATATGGATGTGATTTGGGCCTAATGGGCCGTAAGGATGTGATTTGGGCTTGATGGGCTTTATGAGGACGTAGAAAAGTATGCTAGGGTTTAATGGACTTTAGGCCTAGTTCTGAACAACTCTTAAACCGCATAAGACTTAACTTAATAATTAAACATGTCCGTGGACAAGTCGCTCGGTTAGAGTGTGGCAACGGACATATGCATGTCTAGGATTAGATCTGGGGAGAGTCGGTACTTAAGTGGTCCTAGTAGCCTACCTCCTTTTCTCTAGAATCCTACCTTGTGCATAGTGTCTTTTCACTTTAGCCGCAAGGACTTGTTAATGGGCCAAAGTTCCTAACTAGAACCCGAGAGGGACGAAATACCCTTAGATTTGTAAAATTACTAAAATACCCCTAATTTGAAAATTACAAAATACTATTAGTTTGAGAAATTACCAAATACCCTTAGTTTGAAAATTACCAAAATATCCTTAGATTTGCAAAATTACTAAAATACCCCCGAATTGTAAAATTACTAGAATACCCTTGATTTGCAGAATTACCAAAACATCCCTGATTTACAAAATTTCCAAAATACCTCTGTTTTACAAAATTACCTAAATACCCTTGTAGAGTAGATTTACGAAAATACCCCTGGGTAGTGAAATGGCTAAAATACCCCTAAGTGTCGAATGGGTGGAAATATGTATGTTGCATTCAAGTAATATATGTTGCACTTGGGTGGGTTTTGATGGTACGGAGGAAGATTTGAGGATCGCATAGTCGCTTGACGACCGTGGATCCACCGGTGGCTTTAAGCCCATTATAGCATCTTTGCTGCAACGTTTGAGTAGTGCCGCTGCTGGTGCTACCTTTGGTGTGTAGGGATGGATGGGTTGATATTTATATCCCCACGGGTGTGCAGGGTTGGAAGGGAAATGGTATGCAGGGTTGGATTCGGGATGGGTACATTACATTCATGTGACTCTGATTGGTATGAGGTCATTGTGGGCTAAGGCCGAAGACCACTGATTTTGATAGGGCTTAGGCCCAATGTAATATTTGCATGTTGATTTGATTACCAAGGGTCGCACACAATGAGTTTCGAAACTCACACCCTTTTTATTAAACATTTCAGGTGATCCTCAGTAAACTGCTCGACGTGGGAGAGGACTCAAAGATGGCCACACTACTAGATATTTAGAAGTTTTATTTATTTGTTTCAAAAGACATGATTTTAATTGCTTTATTTTCATTGGATGTAATAAGGCCTTGTACTCCGTTTTAACTTTGGATTTTGAGTTTTGTTGTTTCAACTGTTTACTTAATTATTAAACCTGAGTAATTTCTTATGTTTAAACATGGTTTTCAGAATACTTAAAATAATTAAATGGGCTTTTATCACTACTTAACAAGATTCAAGGTTTTTGGGCTTTTAGGCCTTAAATTTCAACTTAGCAAAATTGTTTGAAATTATGCCTTTGATGTGACATTCCCAGATTCGGCCATAATGTCTGGGCCACATTTGGGGTTTGACAACGAGTAAGGGGTGTTGCACATCAAATACTTCAAGCTCTTATGGTCGATAAATATGCAGCACCTCTCACCGAACAAATAATGTCGCCAAATTTTCAATGCGAAAATTATAGAGGCTAACTCTAAATCGTGCGTCGGATAATTCTTTTCATACAGTTTTAACTATCTGGAAGCATAAGCTACCACTTTGCTTTCTTGCATTAAAACACATCCCAAACCATTCAATGACACATCACTGAAAATCACAAATTCTTTACCCGACTCAAGCTGAAATAAAATTGGTGCTTCAGTTAACAGTGCTTTGAACTATTCAAAACTCTGTTGACATTTCTCAGACTACTCAAACTTCACATCTTTTTACAATAAATGAGTTATCGGTGTAGCTATCATCGAGAACCCTTTTATAAAACGCTGATAATAGCTAGCTAATCCCAGAAAACTTCTGACCTCAGATACATTTCCTGGTGGTTTCCAGTCAACAACCGCTGAAATCTTACTCGGATCAACTCGGATGCCTTCCGCTGAAAAATGTGTCCAAAAAATCCAACTTCTCGGGGCCAAAACTCACATTTACTGAATTTAGCAAATAGTTGTTTATCTCTCAAAGTTTGAAACACAATCCTCATATACTCAGCATGTTCAAACTCATCTCGAGAGTAAATCAGAATATCATCAATGAATACAACAACAAATCTGTCTAAATACAGTATAAAAATTCTATTCATCAAATCCATAAAAATTGCAGGAGCGTTAGTTCATCCGAACGGCATAACAAGAAATCCATAATGTTTGTATCTGGTTCTGAATACAGTTTTCGGCACATCCGAATCTTTAACCCTTAGCTGATAATAACTAAATCTTAGATTACTATTACAAAATATTGTACCTCCTTTCAACTAATCGAACAAATCATCGATTCGCGGCAATGGATATTTGTTCTTGATTGTAACTTTATTAAGCTATCGATAGTCGATCCATAATCTCATTGATCCATCTTTCTTCTTTACGAATAGAACTGGTGCACCCAGGGCGAGAAACTAGGTCGTGCAAAACCTCTATCTGTTAATTTTTGCAACTGAGCTTTCAATTCTTTCAATTCTGTCAGAGCCATTCTATACGGAGCTATTGATATCAGTGATGTTTTCGGTACTAACTCAATAGCAAATTCAACCTCTCTGATCGGTGGTAACCTAGGTAATTCCTCTGGAAACACATCTGGATATTCACAAACCACTGGCACCAATTCAATCTTTGATTCAGACACTTTTGAATCAAGTATATATGCAAGGTAAGCATTGCAACCCTTTCTCGCATCTTTCTGTGCTAGCATCATCGATATAACAACAAGCAACCCTCTCGAAGCATCGGAATAATACGAAGAATTTTAGTATTCTAACATTTTAACTTAATAGTCTTTCATCTACAGTTTATAACAGCATCATATAAAGTCAACCAATCCCTACCCAAAATCATATCAAATTCATCAAATGGTAAAAGCGTCAAATCAGTCGGAAAACAGTAACCCCGAGTTTTCAAAGGACAATTCTTGCAAACTTTATCAACTAAAACATACTGACCTAAGGGGTTCGATACTTTAATCACGAATTCAGTGGACTCAACAGATAAACTCTTACTAGACCCTAAATTCATACAGACATATGAATCAGTCGATCAAAAATCAATCAAAGCAGTTACATCAGTGTCATAAAGAGAAAAAGTATCGATGATAACATCTGGTACCGACGCATCTTCACAAGCACAAATAGCATAAGCTCTGGTTGGTGCTCGAGCCTCAGATCTCATAGCAGAATCTTTTGTTGCACCTTTGCTATTATTCACATTTCTAGTATTTTTAGGTGGTCTCCCTCTGGCAACTGTATTACTCGGCCTTGTATTCAGAAATTTGTTTTTCTTGGGTAACTCAGGACAATCACGAATAAAATGATCTTGCGAGCCACATCTAAAATAGGCTTTATTATTCATCCAACAATCTCCAAAATGTCGTCTTCCACATTGTTGACACTCAGGTTTGTTGGCTTTGACACTACCAACGTTCGAACTAAAGTGGCTTGAGCTTTTGGATTCATGTGTTGCTTTCCACGATCTCTGTTGGAATACCCCACTGAAGTAGTTGAACGGTTATAATAATCCATTGATTTCTTTGAAGAAGAATAATAGGGTTTACTTATTGACCTCTTTCTCGAATCTCTAGCCACAAAATCAGCTCTTCTATTTTCCTTGCTAAACTCCTCGGCTTTGCATGCTCTATCAACCAAAACAACAAATTCTTTCAGTTCCAGAATTCCTACTAAAAGCTTAATATCCTCATTGAACCTGTCTTCGAACCGCTTACACATAATTTCTTTAGTGGAGAAGCATTCTCAAGCATACTTACCCAATCTCACGAATTCTCTTTCGTACTCGGTTACGGTCATACAATCCTGTTTCAATTCTAGAAATTCTTTGTGCTTTTGATCAAGAAACCACTGACTTATATATTTCTTTCTGAGCTCAGTATGAAAGGATTCCCACATGACCCATTCTCTTGGCACCATAGATATTAAAGTGCTCCACCACTGGTATGCAGCATCTTTCAGAAGAGATACGGCACATTTTAACACATTTCGCTAGCGTACAAGACAGTTCATCAAATACCCGGATCGTATTCTCCAGCCAAAACTTGGCTCTGTCAGGATCATCATCAACTGTAACTCTAAACTCTTCAGCCCTATACTTTTGAATTTTATCCACAGGTGACTTGTCATACATAAAGGTTCCAAACCTTGAGGAGCAACGGGAACCGGATGGGAAATAGGTCGGGGTGGAGGTTGTTGAGCAACCGGATTCAATCGGACAAACTCAGTGAACCATTCCTTCATCATTTGGAAGAAGGCTTCCTTGGCCTCTCCTCTACGACCCTCAGATACGGGTCTCAATTCAAACGGTGCTACTCCATAAATGGAGGCTAGTGCATTACTTTCTACATCATCAGAAACTGCTCGATTGGGATCCATTTCTATATGAAAACATAATTTAAAATTTTCAGGAGATATCACACTATCACGGTTAAATATGGCATGTATAGCTAGACTCACACACGCTACATTAGTCCTAGAATTGACTAAATTGTAGCTCTGATACCAATAAATGTAACACCCTTAACCCGTATCCGTTGTAGAAATAGGGTTGCGGGGCATTGCCAGACTTATCACCTAAACAATCATACATTTCTTATATATTTCTCACATCCAAACAAAAGCCATTCCAATTTTATCGGATAGTCCTTATCACAAGACCTCAAGGCCTAGAACAAGCATTAGAAGTGGTTCGAGACTAAACCAACTATATAAGAGATTTTTGGAAAACATGCAAAATCTTCAAAGTACAGGGGACACACCCGTGTGGCCAAATCGTGTGTCTCACACGGCCAAGAGACACGCCCGTGTCACAGGTCGTGTAGACATTCGAAAAGGGATCACATGGTCGTGTTCCAACCCGTGTCTGACCCCATGTAACTCACTGACTTGGATCACACGGCCAACCACACGCCCGTGTGGCTAGCTCGTGTACCCTTCGAAATGGCCTCACACACCCGTGTGCCAGGCCGTGTGAAAACTATAAGGTATACTGACTTATGCCACACTGCCAAGCCACACGCCCGTGTGCTAGGCCATGTTATCCTACTGACTTAGTTTCTAAAGAATTATCAGAGGACACACGGCTGTGTTACCAGGTCATGTGTCACACACAGCTGAGACAAACGCCCGTGTCTCTGCCCGTGTGGACAAAAATAGGTTATTTCTAAGCCATTTTTCTCACCCAAATTTGCATCAACCTAAACATACCAAATAGCATATGACCATATCATCAATAGGCATTCAAACCAATCTCAACCAAGTCCAAATCATGTATTACCAATACCAACAACCATAATGCTCCTAAACATCACAATTTGTCATTTCAAAACATACCAATATCATTTTCAAAAATAACTTAAAGGGTCAAATGCATATATATACTTTTGTACCTAACACATAACCAATATACCATTTCTCAATCTCAACCACATGATACTCACAATTTCCAAATCACAATCAAGGCATTCCCATGGAAGTCCAAATATATACAAAATGAGAATAACCACATATATACATACATATACCAACATATACCAAATCAAGTCATATTAAATGACTAATTACCTAACCAAAACATATAGGCTTCCTTTAGCCAAAAGACCTATACATGCCATATAACCAAAATACACAAAGTTCAAAAGTACCAAAACAACGGCTGGATAGTGTGATAAAATCTCTGACAACTTCCAATCCGAGCAAGCTTCAAAATCACTATAAAACACGGAAAAGTAAACAGAGTAAGCTATTAAGCTTAGTAAACTCATATGTCTAATAAGTACAACTTACCATTCCTTCTCAATGTAAAGAAGCATAAATAAACAAATGTAAGTTTCAATCAAATTCAAAGATTTGGACATAACCATAACTGTGTTAGTCATGAATGAATACATGAACTATAAATTACTTGTCATACTTCTCACAAATACCTGAATTAGTTTGTATTATCTCTTATATCCTTCTACCATCATCTTTACCCGTTTAACTATTTGGAATACTATCGGATACTCGAGAGTCTTGCACACTAAGTGCTAAAACATGATCGACACCATCTCTATCTTATATCTCATATAAATGATCACTCTCGAGTTATCAATGGGTCTGCTCACAAAAGCTGACGGTCAAGAGGTAGCTACACAGTGCTGTTCACACAAGCTAACGAGTAACTGCAACACGCCGAAAAACTCAGCCATCGATAGAACGTGCAGACCAGTACCCAAAACATGGTAACCCCTAATGAAATGTCATTTGTATCCTATCTATTCCTATGGTTCAACCGGGATTCATACATTGTCGATAACTCGTCGAGAATTTTCGTAGTGTCGTATCATGACAATTATATCAATTATACATTCAAACACATATATAATTAAATGCTTATTAAACATATGAACTTACCTCGATAAACCCTCTAACCATTTAATAACATAGCTATTAGATCCCTTTAGCTTATAGAACTCATGTTTTGTACCTTACGTGATTTCATCCTTTTTACTGAATTGAACATGCAAACGATAAAATTTCTTAACAAAATTTTTATACTAGGCTACTAATATGTTGTATGCATTAAAATAATAATAAAATAAACATTTTAACCTCAAATTTGTGATCCCAAAACCACTATTTTGATTTTACTGAAAACAGACTATTACAATGTCATACAAGAGGAATGTACCCATAGTTTTCAGATTCCTGGGTACTCTCGTCTACCCTAACTCTTTTCTAGGATTTCTACGCCACTAGCTTTTTGGGCGGAGTAGCAGTAGCTCTTACAGAACTATGAGTTCCCTTAAGTAGAGAAGAGATGTCCATTCCCTGAGAACTGGAAGAAGAAGGATACCTTAGATCATCAATGTGAGAGTTAGCCCAATGAGATGAAGAGGAAGTAGAATCAGAAACAGCATTAATGATAATGTTCCAGTTTCGGGGCGATAAGCCACAAAGACAGTAGAAATAGAAGGGCAGTTCTCTTCTACGCCCTAGCAAACTCATAGCTAACTCTTTATTGGAATTGTAAGGCCAAGCTTCATAAGCTAAGAACACTTTCTGACCATTTAACTCTATGTCAAGCTTAATCCTTTGAAAGTCGTTTGGGCTAAGTTCTTTGAGGCAATATTTTAACATGTTCCTCACCGAAATCGACTCTATTAAATTAAGCACTCACCCATTTTTCAGTCATTCAGTTTGAAACTCAACAAGTTCAAAATCAACTAGCTAACACTGTTTACAAGTACTCCTCTTGGGAAGACACCACCTGGTGGGAAAACTAAAGTCGAACCCAAAATTACTGATAATAAGAATGTATTTGCCTTTCTGCTAATGAATATTAGAGCTCTTATTCTGAATAATTGGTTCATGCCTCGATGCAAGATAAAATGGGTGTTACCAGCAAAAACACCCTGCCTCCTTACCTTTAGTAGGTAGAACTTTTGGAAAACCCCCAATATCGGCGTTCCTTATGAATGCAGTAGTCGATGAAATAAGCCATCAGAAGCCATTAGGACGTAATTGATAGTTGCCCTGGTGCGATGTAATATTCGTTTAACATAGCACTAAAGAAAGGGTGCAAAGGCAGGTGGAAACCAGCCTCCAAAGAAATCAGAGGAAAAATGAACCCTTTGGAATTATTGCTCAGGCAACTACGGTCTGGTATTTGGAAAGAGTAAGCAAAGTTTGGGGTTTTGATGCCTTGGGCCTCTAAGTAACGAGACCTCTCATCCCAAGAAGTGTTACATGTAAATGACGGGATTTCTACCCCAAGCAAGGTAGCTTCGAGAGTCTAACGCAGATTAGAACTAGCACGAACAGGAGGCCGACTAGTTTAACTATGGCTTCCTCCTTGAATAGTGGTGCAAACCATTGTGATGATAAACCAATAAGAAAGAGAAAGAGAATAATAAAAAATACCTTGAACTGAAGAAGGCGAAGAAGCAGCGAACGGGCTAGACATGAAGTGGAAAGTTTAAAGATTCGAATTTGCTGCTAACAGTGAAAAGGAAGGGGGAGAAACGATGGGGATAAATAGAGGAAACATGCACAAGAAGTTAAGGTGAGATGGACGGTTCAAATTCTCTAATGAGATGGTGACAGCTATTACAAAGAAAGTTTGAAATTTTAAGTATGCTTGATTTGACACTTCGATTTGAGCGCTAGCATTTAGAGATAAAAAAAATTTCGAGAATAAAATTTCCTACGTTGGGGAGAGTTGTAACACCCAAACTTGGTGGGTTCTGAGTTTAGGTATGGATCAAGGAAATCAGATTGGCGTGGTCCAACTCGCCAAATTGGGGATTCAGCATGATAGTAAGGCATAAAAAGGGCAATGGTGGGACTCGAGGGCAAAGGCGATTACATGTCTTATGTATGTAGGTGTGCATGGAAGGAATTGATGATCATGTTAAAGGACTCTCGGTCCTTAAGGATGCCACCTAGTTAGGTTACGCCTAGTTTGTCTAAATGAAGTATAAGTTAAATGCTACCCAGATAGTTAAGTTTAAGTGGTGAGTCAAGTCACTGATATGAAAGGATATTGGATTTTGAAATATGTTTCCTACAGCTGTAAGCCATTAACATAAGTGGCCTTAAAATAAATGAACGTGTCAAAGCATATGGTAGAAGCAAAGATTATGTAAGAAACTTATGTAGGAAGGAAAGTCATTTTTTCTCTTTTATTTAAAAATGCCCTTTTCATCTCCACCTAGAGAGGCTGATGAGGGGATTCTCTTACCATGTTAAGGTTAAGAATTTAGTTCATAAGTAAGGTTGTCTCTCACCAAGGTAAGTATTCTGATCCTTCATGTGAATTCTGGTAAAGAGTAACTTTGTTTGCATACATGGAAACGAGGCCCTACATGGTGTTATCTGGGTTTAAACGAAGATAAAAAGGTAACTGAACAGGTTGTTAATAGTAATCTCCTATTTTATAAGCAGTGGTCGCTGTAATATTTGAAGAATATCTTAAATCTGAAGCACGAGTTGTTGTTTGAAGGTTTCAGGTAAGATTCTCTTGAAACTCTACATAGACTCTTACATGTATCACAGGAATGTTTGCATTTTCGTATGTTGTTTTCTTTTATAGTGATTGTTCTATACTAAAAGAAAGATGAATGATTGATGATAGAACATGCGACGTTGCATGATGAATCGCCTCTATTATAAAAGGAATGTATACGATGAAAGCATAAAGAAAGATATGCAAGTGCGAGATTTTTTTGATATGAAAAGTATGCGCATGAATGAGTATGCTTGAAGCACAACTATCTTTGCATAATGACTCTGAGTTGCATGTCTAGAAATGCAAATGCATCTGCATCTTAAAGTTTGTTGCAATGAGTCAGTCAAGCATGAGTATGCATGTTGAGTCTGCTTGCATGTGAGTCCGTTTGGGATAATAAACACTAATTCTGATAAGGTAAGACCATGGCAAGGAAAATGAATACCATATAGTGTGAGGCCTAGCCATTTGCTATGACATCATATGGGGAAATTATGACCACATAGTGAAAGACTTAGTCTGGGACTATAGCGTCAAGTGGGGAAAAAGGTAAAGGACGATTGGGTGAGTATCAGGCGATGAGGGGCAAACCTGAAGACATTGAGTTTAGAAAAATCACTATCATTAAAAATTCCATTTACCTATATGTAGAAGCCTTTGTGGTTGCTCTCTATTAAATAGGAGCCCTTGTGATTGTTTTTGATAAAGTAAAGCCTCAGTGGCTAACTCATGTAACAACCTATTTTTAGTGAAATTAAAATAGTGGTTTTGGGACCACAAATCTGATGAGTAAATATTTATTTTATTATTATTTTAGTGTCTATGGGATGCTAGTAAGGTCGTATTAAAATTTCGTTAAGATATTTTGATGTTCGCATGGTTAATTAAGTAAAAAGGACTAAATCATAAAAGGTGAAAAGTAGAGTTCTATTAGTTAAAAGGGTCAAATGGATTTGAAACTTTTAAGTGGATGGATTTAAATGGTAATTATGCCATTCATATTGTTAGTGGACAAAGATGGGTATGAATTTGGTGATTTTTAAACTCACTAATGTAACACCCCTCACCCGTATTCAATGTTGTAATAGGGTTACGGAGCATTACCGGACTTATTACACAAACAAACATACATTTCTCATACAATTATCAAATTCAAATACAAGTCATTCATAATCATTCATCAAAATTTTGCAAAATACAGGGGACAAACGCCCGTGTGGCCCAACCATGTGTCTCACACGGCCAAAGACACGCCCCTATCACAGGCCGTGTGGACATTCAAAATAGGATCACATGGCCGTGTCCCAGCCCGTGTCTAACCCCGTGTAACTCACTAACTTGGGTCACACGGCAAACCACATGCCCGTCTGACCAGCTCGTATGCCCTTCGAAGTAGCCTCACACGCCCATGTGCCAGGCCGTGTGCTAGGCTGCGCCAAACCTATAGGGTATACTGACTTATGCCACATGGCCAAGCCACACGCCCGTGTGTTGGGCTATGTGGAGCATACTGACCTGATTTTTAATTCAACACCAGAGGACACACGGCCGTGTAGCCTGTAACAGCCCGATTTTAGCTAAATCAAAACAGTAGTTTTGGAACCACAAATCTGATGTCCAAAAATTACTTTAATATTATTTTCGATATTTATAGTATGTTATTTGATATGTGTGAAAATTTCGTGAGCTAATTTTATCGATTGCTTGGTTAATTTGATAAAAAGGACGAAACCGCATAAAGCATAAAACTTGAGTTCTAATAGCTAAAGGGTCTAATAGCTATGGTTTATTAAAGTGAAGGTCCTTATGTTGCAATTAGACCATCCTTAATCTAAGTGGACAATCTTGGACATTAAATGGATGTTTTAAATGGTTTATCATTAAGGTTATTTTTGTAATATAGTTATTAAAATTAAATTAAATGAAATAAAAATAAAAATATGGTTCATTCATCTTCTCCACCACCGAATTTAGAAGAAAAGTTCATGAAGGCTTGCTTGGGTTCGACTAGTATATTCCTTGATTGTGAGTCTGTTTTTTGCCCGATTTTTAATGATTTCTATGTTTTTTGTGATTGTTGCAACTAGTACTAGCTAGCCCAGGGACTATTTCGCATAATTTCTAAAGATTTTGAGAGTTTCCATTATTGAATCTATGTGTTCTTTGTTGTCTAACGTTAAAATATGAAAGCTTGATGATAGTTTTACATGTTTTATTAAGTGATTTTTTGATGAAAATGCATAATAGGGATTAAATTGTCAAATGTGCAAATTATGTGGTTGAAATGTGAAATAAATGAAAGTTTTGGATTGATAGGGACCTATATATAATTCGTCCAAGCATGGGTTTTGTTGAATTTTGTGAATTTTATGTATTTATGAAATAGGGACTAAATTGATTAAATGCGAAAGTTTAGGGGCTAATGTGTAAAAATGCCCAAATGTGTATTTTTGGATTAATTGAATGAGTAGATGAATAAATAAGTTAATTTTGAATTCATATAGATCAAGAAAGAAAGAATTCAGATTTAGATCAGGGGAAAAGCAAGGCTATCGAGTAGTCGACTTGATCCGTCAATTCCGAATACGAGGTAAGTTCGTATGTGATGATTACATTATAAATGTATGTTAAAATTCTTTAATATTGCATAAATTGTTAAAATGGGGTTATGGATAATGTATGAATTGTTAAAATGACTTTACGGATGCATTCGATAATAGAAACGAAAAGTGTGAAAGCCCGATTGAACCTTAAGAATAGTTTTGGATAATATTGACATGTCAGTAAGTGATAAGTTGAGTTGGCTTCGGGCCATGATATTAGCACTTTGGGTGCGTATTTTACCGATTTGGCTTCGAGCCATGCATATCGGATGATTTGGCTTCGGGCCATGATAATAGTTCTTCGGATAAGTTACCTTGATTTGGCTACGGGCCATGGTATAGGTACTTATCGTACGAGACTCCTGAATATCCGATTCTATTCTGAATGGTTCAACAAGTAAACAAATGATGTGGTTGAGAAAGAGGTTAGTACGAGGCGATACAGGTATGTACAGAACCTATTCGAGTATTAAATAGTGAAAGTTCGATGAGTTTGTATTTGATCATGTTTTGAGACATGAGAAAGGTTTGTAGTTAATGTGTATATGGTTTTGTCATGTGTAATTGGTTGATTTACATTTTATACGCCTAGCACACGGGCATGTGTGGCCACTACGAAGGGTACACGGGCTTGACACATGGGCATGTGGTTGGCCGTGTGACCCAAGTCAGTATGTATGCCTTGTTTTCACACAGCCTGAGACACGAGCATGTCTGGAGCCGTGTGAGGCACACGGTCTGTTCACACGGGCGTGTGACCCCTGTATGGTTGAAATTCTTTTAAGTTTCCAAAAATTTTCGTATGTTATCGGTTTAGTCCTGAACCAATTCTAAAGCATGTTTAAGGCTTCGTAGGTCCTTAGAAGGGACAATGTGTTTGTGATTAAATGGTATTTGAGTATGAATGCATAAATGTATGAGTTATGTATGTTAAAAGATGTGTATTGATCGGTAATACCTCGTAACCCTAAATGTATGAGTTATGTATGTTAAAAGATGTGTATTGATCGGTAATACCTCGTAACCCTATTCCAACGATGGATACAGGATAGGGGCGTTACATAGCCTGTGTAACACACTATACCCGTATTCAACGCTGGAACAGGATACGAGGCGTTACCGAACATAAACTCAAACAATCATACAAAATCGAGGTATGAATTTCCGTCCAAATTTAAAACTTTTCATTTACATTCATATTGTCCCTTAACCGAACCTACGAGGCCCAAAACATACATTAGGAGTGGTTCGAGACTAAACCGATAACTTTGGAAACTTTTGGAAAACTTAGAAAAATTCTCATGAAAGAGGTCTACACGCCCGTGTGGGTGAAGGGACAGGCCCGTGTGACATATCACACGCCCGTGCTTCAGGTCGTGTCCAAAATAGGGGACATTCTGTTTATGACATCATCATCAAAATGAGGTCACACGGCCAAGGTACACGCCCTGTAACACCCCATACCTGAGTCCGAAGTTGGGACTGGATACGAGACATTACCATACTTGAAACATGCTTAAACGTGTACTTATGGGCTATAAAATTTCGTTTTGATTTAAAACTTCTCTTTCTTAGTCATAACGTGCATTTCATGGGCCTACGAGGCCTTAACTCACATTCGAAAACATTTCCGAACTTAGAAAACTTTTTCATCAAAACAGGGGTCACACGCCCATGTGAAATGGGACACGCCTGTGGGATCAGTTCGTGTGGTCACACAGGCCCATGTCTCTACCCCGTGTATAATAACTTGGATATTCTATTTGTGTTACACGGTCTAGGAACAGGCCAGTGTTCTTTACCCGTGGTGAACACTGACCATCTCACATGGCCTAGACACACGCCTGTGTGACTAGCCCGTGGTCTATTCTGACTTAAACACTAACATGTAGGGGACACACGATCTATTAACACCACCATGTGGGCTGTCTGTGTATCACACACGGCCTAGTCACACGCCCGTGTGACTATCCATATGGAGGCTTAATGGCTATTTTCCAAGCCATTTGCCACCCTGAAATCAAGATCATTCATATATCCAATTCAACAACTCAATACTTCATCAAAACATGAACAATAATGCATAATTCATCAACATTGATATATATAAACTTAATAAAATATTGATCAAACTCCTTTAGCCATATACAAAAAGAATAATAACTTAATAGCCAACACTATAGCTCTTCTTAAGACAAAACTCAAAATGAAATGATTCCTATACATGCCATACTTATTATAAACAACTTGGCTATACCCAAAATAGTGGTTGATAGTGTGTTCCGAGCTCTGACGTCAATGATCCATAAGTTAGCTTAGCGGGACTACAAAGAAAGAAAGAAATAAAGAAGTAAGCATTTAGCTTAGTAAGTTTGCATGTAATACATATAGCATTATAATTGCTAAATATAACTCATCCATCATAAACAATAGCATCCCAAATCTCAAGTGCTTAAGCTTACTTACTCTTACTTATTCATAATCATTTCATGTTACTTACTCGTCTCATGATTGTAATGTAAACAAGATACCTGAATCACATAATCATAAAGATTAGTATACTTTGCTAATGTAAACATAAATTCTAACTTTATCTTTCTCAACTTGAATAATACTCTTATCCACTTTGACTTGACAATAACTTTACACACTTAACTTTCTTGTTACTTCATTCCTTATTTACTCTTTTGCCCGATGAATTAACCGGAATAATCGAGGATACTAAATCTATCATACATGTATCTCAATGCCAATGCCATATCCTAGATGTGGTCTTACATGGGATCTCTTAACTTGGTGTCAATGCCATGTCTTGACATGGGCTTATACGAAATCTTCCGTGTGTGTTCCCTTGGAAACTTACCATTGCCAAGTCTTGACATGGTCTTACGTGGTATCTTTATCTCATGAACTTGTCAATGTCAAGTCTTGAAATGGACTTACAGGATATCGTCTCTTTAGAACTCACCAATGCCATGCCTTGACTTGGACTTATATGGGTCTTTGCCTCATAATAACTTTTCAATGCCAAGACTTATCTTGGACTTACATGATCTCTGTACTTGGGAACTCACCAATGCCATGCCTTGGCTTGGACTTACATGGAATCTTTATCTCATTGTAACTTTTCAATGCCAATACTTGTATTGGGCTTACATGATCCCCTTGCTTTATTGCCAATTCCATATCTTGATATGGTCTTATACGAGCTTTCTTGTCTCATGATGTAGATTAAGTATCCTCGGTAATCCAACTTCATTCGGCACTTTCATATACTTAATTTCCCTAATGTCCTTGTTTAAACATATTTAAACAACTTCATGGAAATATTGTACAATAACAACATATATAAGTAATTCAATGAAAATACTCATGAAACTCAAAAATCATACATACTTACTTTGGTATACAAAATGTATGAAGATAGTCAATTTAGTCCACGACTTTGTTCTTGCCTCGATTTCGATCCGGGCTTCATTTTTCTTGATCTATAATAATAATTTAACTCATTTAATACTCGCATTGACTAAATTGACTCATAACTCATACTTTGGCAAAATTACCATTTTGCCCCTAAAATTTCTCATATTTACACTTTTGCCCCTAGGCTCGTAAACTGATTTTCATTCAACTTTCTTGTATTTCATGCTTGGCTGATTCACTTTCTCAACTATAGAAATATCAAATTCTCAATATTTCACTCATGTATGACCAAATTTTATGTCTTTTACAATTTAGTCCTTACATGCATTTTTCATGAAATTCACTTAGAAATAGATGTTTATTCCACATCAAGCTTTCATAATCTTCCTTAAAACATCAAAATATATGCATATTATACATGGGTATATTTTTTAACATGAATCCTAGCTCAACATATAGCTAAAAATAGCTAATTCAAGTTACGAGGACTTTAAAAATACAAAGAATATTAAAAACGGGGCTAGGATGCACTTACTATGAGCTTGAAAATTTGGACAAACCCTAGCTATGGAGTTCTTCAAAATTTCGGCACTAAGGGGGAAGAAGATGAACATAATTTTTTACTTCCTTTCCTTTTTAATCATTTATTTGACAAATGACCAAAATGCCCCTTTTTGCTAAACTTTCAAAATTTACTAACTCATGCCCATTTTTGTCCAAAAATTAGAAATTGGGCAAATTGCTATTTAAGGACCTTTAATTAATAATCCAAAGCTATTTCATACTAAAAGCTTCTAGAATCTCATATTTTACAACTTTTGCAATTTAGTCCTAATGAACAATTTAATCATAATTCAATAAAATTACTTCATGAAACTTTCACATAACCATGCAAACATCTCATAAACCTTAAAACTCATATTTCTAGTTCAGATTTTTGGTCTCGCACCACTATTCCAACTAAGCCCTAAATCGGGCTGTTACAATTCTCTCCCCTTAGGGATTTTTGTCCTCGAAAATCTTACCAGCAAAAAGGTTTGGGTACTGGTTTCTCATGGTTTCTTCTGGTTCCCATGTAGCTTCTTCTATTTCATGATTTTTCCACAATAATTTAACAAGAGAGATACTCTTATTTCTAAGTTGCTTGACTTCCCGAGCTAAAATCTTAATCGGTTCTTCACTATAAGTCATGTCGGGTTGAATCTCCACTTCTGTTGGTGTAATTACATGCGAAGGGTCTGGTCGGTGGCATCGCAACATAGACACGTGAAACACATTATGTATCTTCTCTAACTCAGACAGTAAGGCCAACCGATAGGCTACCGGCCCAACCCTCTCAGTGATCTCATAAGGTCCAATAAATTGTGGACTCAACTTGCCTTTTCAGCCAAATCTAAGAACCTTTCTCCATGGCGACACTTTCAAGAAAACTCTATCACCAACTTGATACTCCATCTCTTCTCTCTTCAAATCTGAGTAAGATTTTTGTCTGTCAAAAGTAGCCTTTAAACACTCCCGAATCACTTTTACCTTCTCTTCTGTTTCTTTAACCAAATCAACCCTGTGAATCTAGTTTTCCTTGAGTTCAGTCCAAAATAAAGGCGTTCGGCACTTACGCCTATATAAGGCCTCATAAGGCGCCATCTTTAATCTCGACTGAAAACTATTATTGTAGGCAAATTCTACTAATGATAGGAACTTTTCCCAACTACCTTGAAATTCGAGAGCACAACACCGAAGCATATCCTCAAGTACTTATATTAACCTTTCTGACTGACCGTCGGTTTGGGGATGAAAAGTTGTACTAAAACTCAACTTAGTACCCAAGGCCTCTTGCAATCTCTTCCAAAATCTGGATGTGAACCTCGGATCTCTATCTGATATGATTGACAATGGAACTCCGTGAAGCCTCACTATTTCTGAAACATACAACTTTGCCAACTTGTCGAGTGAGTAATCAACTCGTATTGGTATGAAATGGGCTGATTTCGTGAGTCTATTGACCACAACCTATACAGCATCTTTCTTGCTCGGTGCCAACGGCAAACCCTTTACAAAGTCCATAGTGACACGGTCCCATTTCCACTCGGAAACCATAATAGGTTGGAGCAAACCCGAAGGTACTTTGTATTCAGCCTTTACTTGCTGACAAATTAAACATCTTGAAAAAAACTCAGAAACATCCTTCTTCATGTTCAGCCATCAATACCGTTGCTTCAAGTCATTATACATATCTGTTATGTGCCTCATAAAAAAACATTCGAATAAGCTCTTCATTCCTCGGTACACAAATTCTATCTCTGAACATTAAACACCCATCAGAATTAATCCGTAAGTTGGACTCAACACTCGACTCGCACTGATCTTTCTTGGCTTGTAATTCCCTATCATCTTTTTGAGCCTCACAAATCTCTTGACGGAACATCAGTCTAGCTTTCAACTCAGCTTGAATAGAACCATCATCAGATAAAGTCATTCGCGAATTCAATGCCCTTAATGTAAATAGGGACTTTCCACTCAAAGCATTAGTGACCACGTTTGCCTTTCCCGGATGGTAGTCAATGACCAACTCATAATCTTTTATCAGCTCTAACCATTTTCGTTGACTCAAATTTAACTCCTTTTGTGTCATCAAATACTTCAAACTTTTGTGATCAGTGAATATCTGACATTATTCACCATATAAATGGTGTCTCTAAATCTTTAGTGCAAAAACAATAGCAGCCAACTCCATATCATGCGTCGGATAGTTCTTCTCATGTGGCTTTAGCTGTCTAGAGGCATATGCTATTACTTTGCCTTCTTGCATAAGTAGATCGCCTAATCCATTTAAGGATGCATCGCTGTAGATCACAAATTCTTTCCCTGACTTGGGTTGTACTAAAACTGGAGCCTCTGTCAACAATGCTTTCAGTTTCTCAAAACTTTGTTGGCATTTTTCTGACCACTCAAACTTCACATTTTTCTGTAACAATTTCGTCATCGGGGTTGCAATCATGGAAAACCCCTTGACGAATCGTCTATAATAGCCAGCTAGACCTAAAAAACTTCTAACCTCAGATATATTCTTCAGCGGTTCCCAGTCAACAATAGCCGAAATCTTACTTGGGTCAACTCGGACTCTGTTTCCCGAGACAATGTGTCCCAGAAATCCAACTTCCTTGAGCCAAAACTCACTTTTGCTGAACTTGGCATACAACTGATTTTCTCGTAGAGTTTGTAAAACTGCCCATAGATGCTCGGCATGCTCCGTCTCATCTCGTGAATAAATCAATATGTCGTCAATAAAAATGACCACAAACTTATCGAGGTATGGTCTAAAAATGCGATTCATAAGATCCATGAACGCTGCAGGTGCATTGGTCAAACCAAAGGGCATGACAAAAAATTCGTAATGCCCATACCTCGTTCAAAAAGTAGTCTTCAACACATCTAAGTCTTTTACTCTCAACTGATAGTATCCCGACCTCAAATCTATCTTGGAGAACGCAGTGGCTCCCTTTAATTGATCGAACAAATCATCGATCCTTGGCAATGGATACTTGTTCTTCACTATCACTTTATTAAGCTGCCGGTAATCTATGCGTAATCTCATGGTTCCATCTTTCTTTTTCACAAACAAAACCAGAGCACCCCATGGAGAACAACTTGGTCTAGCAAAACCTTTGTCTATCAACTCTTGCAACTGTGCCTTTAATTCCTTCAACTCTGTTGGAGCCATTCTGTAAGGAGTAATAGATATCGGTACGGTACTAAGAGCTAGCTCAATGCCAAACTCAACCTCTCTTACCCGAGGTAGTCCTGGCAGTTCCTCAGAAAAAACATCCAAATACTCACATACTATCGGTACTGATTCAATCTTTGACTCTGTCTCTTTGGCATTCTATCACAAACGCAAGATATGCCTCATACCCGTTTCTTACATACCTCTAAGCCAACAATTGAGATATCATTACCGACAATTATCTTGTTCATCTGATTCAACATGAAGGTCATCTCCATTTTCACATCTCAACTCAATATTTTTATTTCCACAGTTGATGACCACATCATGAGTGGTTAACCAATCCATACCAAGAATAATATCGAATTCATCAAATGGTAATAACATAAGATTGACCTTAAAGCAATGACCTCTAATCATCAATGGGCAATCTTTGCATATCTTATCAACTAGTACACTTTTTCCTAATGGATTGAACACATTTATCACAAACTCTATGGACTCTATGGGTATACTGTAACACCCCTAACCCGTATCCGTCACCGGATTAAGGTTACGAGGCATTACCCGCCTAACCACCAACAGCACACTCATATAAATATTAATACCTAAATATATGTATAAGTAATTTATAACATTACAATCAAATATGTATCTTCGTCTTTAATATCAAAACATAGATAATCATATTACAAATAATATCATGAATGTCAATTAAAACTAATTACATACAAATAGCGAAACACTATTCATTTGGTCAATTTGTATACTATGGCTGAATATATATATGTTACTCTTATTCAACATAATGGTCGTATCTCGTCCGAAAAGCAGTTATAGGTACATCCGAGTCTCTAACTCGCAGCTGATAGTAACCTAATCTCAGATCTATTTTCGAGAATACCGAAGCTCCCTTAAGCCGATCAAATAAATCGTCGATACGTGGCAACGGATATTTATTCTTTATAGTCACTTTATTGAGTTGTCGATAGTCAACGCACATTCTCAAATTTCCATCCTTCTTTTTCACAAATAGGACTGGCACACCCCAGGGAGAGAAACTCGGTCGAGCAAAACCTCTATCTGCCAATTCTTGCAACTGAGCTTTCAACTCTTTTAGTTCAGTTGGTGCCACTCTATATGGAGCTATCGAAATCAGAGTTGTCCCTGGTACTAGCTCAATACCAAACTCTACCTCCCGAATAGGTGGCAATCCCAGTAATTCCTCCAGAAATACATCCGGATACTCACAAACAACCGGTACAGATTCAATCTTCTTTTCGATTACTTTGCTGTCAATCACATAAGCAAAGTAAGCTTCGCAACCCTTTCTCAAATACTATCGGGCCAACATCTAGGATATCACTGCCAGTAGCCCATTTAATTCCACAGATTCAATTCGAATTATCTCGTATTCTGACACCGCAAATCAATAGTCTTTCGTCTGCAATTCCCTATTGCATCGTGCACTGTTAGCCAATCCATACCGAGAATAATATCGAACTCATCAAATGGTAGCAACATCAGATCGTCTGAAAAACATGAGTCTCAAATCATTAAAGGGCAATTCTTGCACACTCTATCAACTAACACACACCGGCCCAGGGGGTTTGAAACCCGAATCACAAACTCAATAGACTCAACAGGTAGAGTCTTGCTGGATACTAATGTTTCACATACATAAGAATGAGTTGAACCAGGATCAATTAGAGCAATTACACTAGTATCAAAGAGAGTGAATATACCGGTGATGACATCTGCGAATGAATCCTCCTCTCTAGCACGAATGGCATAAGCTCTAGCTGGCGCACAGGCCTCTAATCGAATAGCCGCATCTGAAGTCCCCCTCTGAGCATCGCCCCTACCTCCCACATTATGAGATGGTCTACCTCCAGCTGCAGTACTGCTCGGTCTTGCACTCTGAACGTTTTCTTTTTCAGCTGTCTCTGGGCAATCTCGAATAAAATGATACTGCGAACCACACTTGTAGCAAGTGTGATTATTAGATTTACCCCAACATTCACCAAAATGCCATCTACCACACTGTTGACACTCAGGCTTATTCGGTCGAGTATTGCCAACACTAGTAATCGAGGTAGCCCGAGAACTCACTGATGAATGTTCTCGTATAGAGATCCCTGTGTTAGCTTTGGATCGGCTACTATCATTCTTGAATTTCTTTGATGACGTTTGAGGAAATTTACCCACTGATCTCTTACGGAAGTCTCTAGCTTCAAACTCAGCTTTCTGTTTTTCTTTTCCCAGCTCTTCAGCTTTACAAGCTCGCTCAACAAGTACTACGAACTCATTTATTTCAAGAATGCCAACCAGAAGTTTTGTATCTTCATTTAACCCTTCTTCGAATCTCCGTCACATAGCTACCTCAAATGAAACACACTCACGAGCATAGCGACTAAGTCTCACAAACTTGCGCTCGTACTAAGAGACGGTCATACAACCCTGTTTAAGCTCGAGAAATTCCTTACGTTTGGAGTTTATAAATCACTGACTGATGTATTTCTTACGAAACTCCATCTGAAAGAAGTCCCAGGTAACTCGTTCCTTTGGAACAACCGATACGAGAGTATTCCACCAATAGTAGGCAGAATCCCGTAATGAAGATATGGCGCACCTCAAGCACTCATCAGGTGTGCATGATAGCTCATCGAAAACACGAATGGTATTATCGAGCCAAAATTCAACTCGTTCAGCATCATCATCATCTTCAGCTCTAAACTCTTGAGCCCCGTGTTTTCTAATTCGGTCAACTGGAGGTTTGCTTACTCTCTCAAGATTAACGATCAGGGGTATCACCCGTACTACAAGTGGAGTATTCGGATTCAGGGTTGTTGAACAGCCGGATTGGCCCGAATATATTGATTGAACCAATCATTCATCATGCTATAGAAGGCTTCTCTAGCCCCCTCATCAGGATTACTCGCAGCTGGTCGAGATTCATCCGGCACGGTCCCTTGAGCGGGAGCAGGCACCATGCTCTCAACATCATCAGCTATAGCTCGCTCGGGATCAGGATCTATTTACTATACGAAAGAAGATAACACATTTCACTGTCAGAAGTCATCACACTATCACATTATAAAATATGGCATGTATAGCTAGACTCGCACGCGCTACGTTAGTTCGAGAACTGACTAAACCGTAGGTTTGATATCAATCAAATGTAACACCCCTAACCCGTATCCGTCGCCAGATTAAGGTTACGAGGCATTACCCGCCTAACCACCAACAGCACACTCATATAAATATTAATACCTAAATATATGTATAAGTAATTTATAACATTACAATCAAATATGTATCTTCGTCTTTAATATCAAAACATAGATAATCATATTACAAATAATATCATTAACGTCAATTAAAACTAATTACATACAAATAGCAAAACACTATTCATTTGGTCAATTTGTATTCTATGGCCGAATATATATATGTTACTCTTATTCAACATATACCAATCAAATAATATAATAATTCAATCACATGCATAACATAATTAATTTTTTTTGTTTTAACTACAATAATTACCCATTTCAAACCTCATAACCGAATGTTTATATAGACATCCAATGTGTAATATGAATTCCAAGTTATTTCAATACAATGACCGAATACTTATAAATGAGCATACTTCAACTTGTTCATTAATATGACACATTCAATATTCACATGCATAAAGTATAACTTCATTCTTTCAAGACTTGTTTCGCAAGTATATATATAATTAAGCAATGGTATATTCATCAACCAAAGTGTTCCATATACCTAATCAAACCAACCCATGACTTCAAATATCACCCATATCATAAATATGAAATAACATCCAAGTTAAGTTTATACATCATATATGAAACATTTATTTATAACTCATAAATAATATACCTTTCGAACTTTCATGAAATACTCACATCCCAGACAAATTTATGTTATGACCGAACATGCATTTTCATATATATATATATATCATCCCAACCAAAAGCAACCAACTCAAGCATAGAAACAAAGCCATTTTCGAATGGCATTTAAATACATACACATTTACATCATTTGTATCTACTCCAAAGTAGTTTAGCCTATACATGCCATAGACTTTAAGGTCATTCACAAAAGGTACCAAAGATAGTTGATAGTGTGATCGACTTTGACGATGATCCCTAAGCTCAAGCTTAGACTTCAAGATCTATACAATAGTCAAACAAACACACGTACGGTAAGCTAATATAGCTTAGTAAGTTATAAGCAAAAGGATATATATACAACGAATCATTATACAAATTTAATCAATTCAACTTAATTATTAACGAGTTTGTAACAGCACTACATATAGCATATTACCATACAACAATATCATAATCATTAGATCTCCAAAACTGAATGTTAACATGCCCTATATCCATTTCGAACAAGCTCAAAGATTAATGAATACATCACATTTCTACAATTCAGTATACAAGAACAACTTACCTCATTTGCACCAAGTTATTCAATTACCATGCATCACTTACCTTCATGTCTCTTTTGGTTATCTCCATTCATTGGTTCATGTCCTTGAGAGGTCCGATAATCCGCACACACGGTGCAACTCATGTAACGTATCGCACACTAGTGCCGTTACTTGAAAAAGAGCACACATAGTGCCATTTATTAGTAATGTATCGCACACTTAGTGCCATTACTTATTTTTCCATACACATAGTGCCATTCGACAGATTTTGCACACTCAGTGCTCGGTATTTAAGCTCGCACACATAGTGCCCCTTAACCAAACCTTTCTTTGTTTATGCGAACACTTAAAATTTCATTCTTATACATACATACACAAATATTCAAATGTGCAACAACAACTCAATTTCCTTATGTCATACCATTTCATTCAGCACAACTAATATATATGTATATATATATTTGCATCCATCTATTCAAAATAAACATATCTCTCATTTCATATTCACATTTAGCTACCTCTTTATTCATTCATATACTCACATTACTCAATTAATCAACACTTATACATTTATATATATTTACCAACCTTACATTCGGCTAGTTTATATATATTTCATCCCATTCCATATCACATTCGACAATAAGAGTTTTAATATGCTTAATTCAATTATTCATATACACATTAATATATATATTCAAACTCATTTCATCCAATTGCTTAAAAACTTACCTCGAAAGTCGACGGATTACGATTTCCCGGCTATCCGTTCAACTTTGCCTTTCCCCGATCCAAACACGTATCTTTTTGTTCTTGATCTAAATCATTCCAAATTAAGCTCATTCAATTATATTTTCATTCAATTTAATAAAAAAATGCATAAATGGGCAAATTTTACCCCTGACATTTAAAATTTTTACAATTTAGTCCCTAATACACAACTCACAAATTACTCAAAATTTGGATACCATTCTTTAGAGTCGAATTTCCATCTTCTCTCTACAAACCTATACAACTCATTTATTCCACATTCCAACCTCTAAAAATTTTATTTTTTACAATTAAATCCAAATCATCTAATTTCATAAAAAATTCAAGAATAACATTTGTTGGTCTAACATATACAATCAATATTTCATCAATAAACAACAAAAACATCAAACTCCCTTCAATGGCATCACACGAAAAATACAACCAATTCAAAATTTTACACATGGGCTAGGTAAAGCTCTAAAGAGCTTAATCAATAACTAAAATGTAAAAATGTAAAAATTATCAAAAACTAAAACCAAATCATACCTTAATCAATACATGCAAAGGTCGAATGTCTAAAGAGCTTGAGTTCTTCTCTTTTCTTTTGTTTTTCGATGATGAAGAAAATAATAGAATGAAATAAACATGTTTTCTATATTTTATTATTTTAACACATATATTATAATATAACATTTTTTTAACTTAATTATATAATATATAAAACATGTTAGCATGAAATTAAAAACCACATAACGTCCATTACATGCTAGATGGTAAATTTACCACCTAAGTCCACATATAAAAGAAATCAAAACAATTAAACCACTCAATTAATAAAAGGCTACTTTTTACCACTTATACAATTTAGTCTTTTTTCTTAAATTAAACATACAAATGAACAAATTAATCCACGATATTTTAGCACATGCTCAAACATATATTATTGATATTAAATATAATATAAAAATACTTTTCTAACTCAGATTCGTGGTCCCGAAACCACCGTTTCGATTAGGGTCAAAATTGAATTGTTACACATACTCATAATAGACACTAATTTCATGCAAATATAAGAGTGGGTAGATCCGAGATCTATTAAAGCAATAACTTGAGTATCATGAAGTGAAAAGGTAGCCATAATAACATCAGGAAAAGATGCCTCTTCACGAGCGCGAATTGCATAAGTCCCTGCAGGCGCCCTACCCTCGGGTCTCGTAGCCTGCTCTTTGGGGTTACCCCTACCACCCGCTCCACTTCTTGGGTTTCTCTAAGGTCTTCCTCTGACTATGCTCCCGGATTTCGTATTCTGAGTCTTCTATTCTTTCATCATCTCAGGACAATCTTTTATAAAGTGATCTTTGGAACCACACTTGAAACAAGCATTTTCATGTGCTCGGCATTCACCAGGGTGATGTCTACCGCATTGTGGGCATTTCGGTCTCTTAGATCGAATGTTCCCAACACTAGCGACTGAGGTAGTCTGAGCTTTATTCCCTGAATATTGTTTGCCCTTGTTTCCACTCGAAAACCCAGTGGAAGTAGCCGATCGAGTGGAGAAATCTCTTGGCTTCTTGGATGAGGACTGAAATGACTTATTCCATTGTCTCTTCTTTGAGTCACGAGACTCCATTTCAACTTTTCTTTTCTCCTTTACTAATTCTTCAGCTTTACAAGCCCGCTCTACTAGCACAACGAATTCTTTCATTCTAGGACAGCAACAAACAATTTAATGACCTCATTTAGTCTATCTTCAAATATCTTCCTCATGATGGCCTTGGTGGATACACACTCTCGAGCGTATTTGCTGAGTCTTACAAACTCACGCTCATAATCAGCCACTGACATCTTGCCTTGCTTCAGTTCTAGAAATTCATTTCTTTTCTGATTGATAAACCTTTGACTGATGTTCTTTTTCCTGAACTCTTCTTGAAAGAATTCCCAAGTGATCTTTTCCCTTGGTACAACCGACACAAGGGTGTTCCACCATTGATAAGCAGAATCTCTTAAAAGAGAAGCTACACACTTCATGCATTCCTTAGATGTGCACGACAGCTCATTAAATACCCTAATGGTATTTTCAAGCCAGAACTCTGCCTTTTTCGGATCATCACCCTTTCTGGCCCGAAATTCCTCTGCTCTATGTTTCTGAATCCTATCAACCGTGGGTTTGTCTCCTCTTGCCACCTCTATTACTTGAGGGGCTATTGGGATAGACTGAGGAATAGGCGGGGGTGGAGGGGGTTATGCATTCGGGTTCGTACGAATGAACTCCATGTACCATGTATTCATCATATAGAGGAAGGCTTTTCTATCCTTTTCTCCTCCTCTCTGACTCACCGTAGTGGGTCTATTCTCATTCTCGTTAGGCACCGTTCCTTCAGTAGGAGCCAGCGCGTTACTTTCTATATCATTCGCAACAGTTCTTTCGGGACCCATTACTATATAGAAATATAATTTAGATCGTCAGGAGTCGTCACACTATTATTATAAAAACATCCTTACGTATGGCATGTATAGCTAGACTCATGCTTCTGCTACATCAGTCCTAGAATCGACTAAATCGTAGCTCTGATACCACTAAATGTAACACCCTATACCCGAGTTTGAAGTTGGGACTGGATACGAGACATTACCATACTTGAAACATGCTTAAACGTGTACTTACAGGCTATAAAATTTTGTTTTAATTTAAAACTTTTCTTTCTTAGTCATAACATGCATTTCATGGGCCCTCGAGGCCTTAAACTCACATCCAGAAACTTTTACGAACTTAAAAAATTTTTTCATCAAAACAGGGGTCACACGCCCATGTGAAATGGGACACGCCTGTGGGGTCAGGTCATGTGGTTACACAGGCCCATGTCCCTACCCTGTGTATAATAACTTTGATATTCTATTTGTGTCACACGGCCTAGGAACACACCCGTGTTCTTTACCCGTGGTGAACACTGACCATCTCACACGGCCTAAGCACACGCTTGTGTGACTAGCCCGTGGTCTATTCTGACTTAAACACTAACATGCAGGGGACGCACGGTCTATTAACACCCCCATGTGGGCGTCCGTGTATCACACACGGCCTAGTCACATGCCCGTGTGACTATCCATGTGGACACTTAAAGGCTATTTTCCAAGCCATTTGCCACCCTGAAATCAAGATCATTCATATATCCAATTCAACAACTCAATACTTCATCAAAGCATGAATATTGGTGCATAATTCATCAACAATGATATATATAAACTTAATAAAATATTGACCGAACTCCTTTAGCCATATACAAAAAGAATAATAACTTAATAGCCAACACTATGGCTCTTCTTAAGACAAAACTCAAAATGAAATGATTCTTATACATGCCATACTTATTATAAACAACTTGGCTATACCCAAAATAGTTGTTGATAGTCTGTTCCGAGCTCCGACGTCAATGATCCACAAGTTAGCTTGGCGGGACTACAAGGAAAGAAAGAAATAAAGAAGTAAGCATTTAGCTTAGTAAGTTTGCATGTAATACATATAGCATTATAATTGCTAAATATAACTCATCCATCATAAACAATAGCATCCTAAATCTCAAGTGCTTAGGCTTACTTACTCTTACTTATTCATAATCATTTCATGTTACTTACTCGTATCATGATTGTAATGTAAACAAGATACCTGAATCATTTAATCATAAAGATTAGTATACTTTGCTATTGTAAACATAAATTCTAACTTTATCTTTCTTAACTTGAATAATACTCTTATCCACTTTGACTAGACAATAACGTTACACACTTAACTTTCTTGTTACTTCATTCATTTTTTACTCTTTTGCCCGATGAATTAACCGGAATAACAAAGGATACTAAATCTATTATACATGTATCTCAATGCCAATGCCATATCCTAGATGTGGTCTTACATGGGATCTCTTAACTTGGTGTCGATGCCATGTCTTGACATGGGCTTATACGAAATCTTCTGTGTGTGTTTCCTTGCAAAATTACCATTGCCATGTCTTGACATGGTCTTACGTGGTATCCTTATTGTAACAGTCCAGTTTATACCCTAGTCGGAACAGTGGTTTTGGGACCACGAATCCGAGTCTGAATAATATTTTAATATTATTTTTCATGCCATTGATATGTGATTAAGCATGTGGTAAACTTTCGTAAGTTAATTTTTCCGTCTGTGTGTTTAATTTGACAAAAGGATGAAAATGGCATTGAATGTGAAAGTTGTATGCTATTTGTTAAAGTGCTTTTGTGTTGTGGCTTTATAAATGTGAGGATTTATGTGGCAATTTAGCCATTCCCATGGTTAGTGGATGGCTAAGGTCATAAATGACCTTGTAACTATGTGATATATATATTTATATGAAAGGTTCTTATGGTAAATTAGTTTATATCATATTATTAATAAAACTAAAGCTTAAAATAAGCTTTAATGCATTTTTTCATCCACCGAAAAACAAAGAAAAAAGAAAGAAACTTTGCCTAAGCATTCGGCTACTATCAAGCAAAATTCAAGGTTCGTTTTTGATCAATTTTTGATAATTTCTACGTTTTTGCAATCGTTGCTTTGAAAGCTATCAAACCCATGTTTCAATTTAATGAATTGATGATATTTTTGTGATATGCCATTGATGATTTGTTAAGCTTTTTGATGATTTTTGGTGTTAAATGAAAGATATGAGTTAGATGAACATACTTTGTTCTTGAATTTTGATGAATTTAGCTAAATAGGGCTAAATTGAGAAAATGGCAAATTGAGGGACTAATTTGCAAATTTGATGGAAAATGTGGGCTTTTATGTGATGTATATATATTCGGCTAGGCTTGAGTATAAGTGGATTTTGTGATTTTGATGTTTTGAGAAAAATGGACTAAATTGATAAAATGTGCAACTGTGAGAGCTAAATTGCAAATAGCCCTAAATGTGTATCCTTGGATTGAATTGAATGAATTAGTGAAGAAAATGGTTAAATCTAAATATGTTTAGATCAAGAACCGAGGAAAATGGATTTAGATTGTGGGAAAGCGAAAGTAAACGAGTAGCCGTTTTCATTCCGATAAACCGAATCCGAGGTAAGTCATTATGCAAATGAACGTACTTGTATGATATTTAAATTGTTCATATGATTAATGTTGGTTATGGATACTTATAAGAGGCTATGCTTATGAATTCTGAGAAAGGTTCGATATAGTAACTAAGTCCGAGAAGTCCCGTGTGAACCTAGGAGTAGATAGGATTTAGCAGCTATGTCATGACATAGGTATCTGTTCTGCTTTATCATGTAAGACCATGTCTGGGACGTTGGCATTGATCTGAGATTCATGTAAGACCACGTCTGGGACGTTGGAATCAATATAAGCTTTACGTGTAAGACCGCGTTTGGGACATTGGCATCGGTATAAGCTTTACGAGTAAGACCACGTTTGGGACATTGGCATCGAGATGAGCTTTACATGTAAGACCATGTCTGGGACATCGGCATCGTATTGATTCGTGTAAGACCCTATCTGGGACAGTGGCATCGATATCCGAGTGCATGTAAGACCTCGTCTGGGACGTTGGCATTGTACGATTATTCTGAGCTTCCTGAGTTTCCTGCTAAATTCCTATTGGTTCAACGGGCAAATCTGTGATACGCATTACAAATCCGAGCTATGAACAATTATGTGATGTTAAATCTGATTCAGGTACGTTGATTATACACTATTTGTGTATATAAAGTAAGCATCTAAGTGATCTTACTATGATGATATGTATATGGAATTTATGATATGATAAGAATTGTTTTGGCTAGATGAGCTATGTGTTTATATGATTCTTGAATGGTGAAAATGACTAATGTGGTTAAAATTGTATGAACCAAAGCAAAAAAGTGAGAGTTGCTAAGTGATTAATATGTGCCAATGTATTTATTTGCATATATGCCTTCCCTACCAAGTTTATTTGTATATTGACTTACTAAGCTTTTGGAAAGCTTACTCTACGTATGTTTTCTCTGTTTTATAGGTCGTCAAAGCTACTGAAGGCTCGGGACCGTCACGGATCGTCATCACACTACTAAACTTACTTTGGTACACTTTGAAAATGTATATGGCTAGATATGGCATGTATAGGCTAGTGCTTGATATGAATTGTTATGTGAACTTAGCCATGTGATTTGGCTAGTTATGTTTTGGTAATATGCTTAAAGGAATGTGATATGTAAAGTTGTTTTGGTAGAATTAATTGATATATGAAATGGTTATGATATGGTAAATATATAGATGAATGGTGTTTGGGCATAATTGTGAGTTGGTCATGCAAATTGGTATGTTTGGAATTGGTTTTGAATGTAAAGATGGAATGGATATTGAATGTATTATTGTGTGATTTCCTTAGTTATCAAATATGCATGATTTGGGATGGTTATTTGGTATATTTTGGTGGTTATATGTGATTGAAATGGGATGACATATGTTGCTTGTAGGTTTGACCCTTATGGGTGGCATTTTGGCCTTGTAAATGACCTATAATGTCACACGGTTGTGGCACACGGGCGTGCCTAGAGACCGTGGGTGAATTGGCAGGATGTAGCTTAGTAGTACACGGCCTCGACATGGGCATGTCAGCTGGCCTTGGTGTGCAAGTCAGTAGCTAGCTAAGAGTACACAGCCAAGGCACACGGGCTTGCTTGGTGGCCGTGGTGGGGAAGTCAGTATATGGCCTAGTAGCGCACGGCCATGGCACACAGACGTGCCTAGTGACCGTGGAGATTTAGTCAGTACATGGACACGGGTGGACACACGGGGGTGTCTAGAAGCCGTGGAGGGCACACGGTCTCCTTGCACAGGCGTGTAACCCCTGAATCTTAGAAAAGTTTTTAATTTTCATGAAATTTTGTATGTGTTTCAGTTTAGTCCCGACCCGATTTATAAGCATGTTTGAGGTCTTGTTGACCATATTTAAGGGACATTGTATGTGTGATGGATGAATGAAATGTTATGAATGTTTCCAATCTGTCTAGTAACGCTCCTAACCTTAATCCAACGACAGACTCGGGATAGAGGTGTTACACTTATCTCACGAACTTGTCAATGCCTTGTCTTGACATGGACTTACATGATATCTTCTCTTTAGAGACTCACCAATGTCATGCCTTGGCTTGGACTTATATAGGTCTTTGCTCATAATAACCTTTCAATGCCAAGACTTATCTTGGACTTACATGATCTTTTTATTTGGGAACTCAACAATGCCATGCCTTGGCTTGTCCTATAGCCGTGTCTCTCATACGGCCGAGACACACGGCCGTGTCTCGTGCCTGTGTGTTTACTACTGGGCATTCTGTATCTCAAAACTAAGGTGCAGGGGACACACGGCCAGAACACACGCCCTTGGGGCTAGCCGTGTGTCACACACGGCCTAGACACACACCCGTGTGCCTACCCGTATGGATAAAATAAGGCTATTTACCAAGTCCTTTTACCACCCATACTTGCACCAATCTACACAATATCAAAACCACACCAATTCAAACATATGTATGACTTCAAGGCACTTAACATGGCATAACTAAGTGCTTCATCATCATCAAACATCCATAATCACATGCAACACATTATCATTCGACCATCAATAACCATAGGCCATCTTATAATGGCATTGGCACATGCATGCATATATGAATAGGTTTACAACCAAATAATCATTATGAGCCACATCCCATGGCCTTATACAAAATGAATCAAATATCATCATAAGCTAACACATTTGGCTAAACCAATATGACATATAACAAAAAGACCAAGCCCCTATACATGCCATACTCAAAATGTTGAGACTAACTATACCCAAAACTTCCAATTGATAGTGTGATCGAGTCTCCGACATCCTTCGATCCCCGAGCTAGCTTGGCGATACTATAAGAAAATGGAAAAGAAAGGGGAGTAAGCATAAAGCTTAGTAAGTTTGCATGTAAATAATTAACAACATTAACCATGCATTATTATACACATAACATAATGTAATTTATCACAATGTCATCAAGTATCATAAATACATTTTAAATCATGTCATTTACATAATGTACAATAAAACCCATGATCATGATTTATTCATTCACTTCTTACAGAGATCTCATCGATTTATAATCTCAATATGTATGAGCTTTGTGTACATACCTGTACCCTTTCAACATGTTCAAACCTTGTCATTTCGTTGACATAATATTTGGACTACCCGTTAAACCACTTGGAATACTAAAGGATACTCGGGAATCACATACACATAGAATCATACCAATGCCATATCTCAGATATGGTCTTACATGGGATCACATATCGATGCATATAGCCCAGCTGTAGTCTTACACGATTCTCATATCGATGCCATGTCCCAGACATGGTCTTACACGAAATCTCATAACGATGTCATATCCCAGATATGGTCTTACACATAAACTCAATCCTTAATGTCATGACATTTGTATCCTAGCCATTCCTAAGGTTCAACCGGGATTTTGAGGTATCAAATCTTCGTCGAATCGTTATCGAGTCAACATTAATCAAGTCCACAAGGACAATTACACAATTCATGCAATATTAAAGCATTAAATACTTAAAAATGTATGTTGCATTATTTTACACACGAACTTACCTCGGTACCAAGATATGGCTAACTATTCGATTTAGTCCACAACCTTGTTCTTTCCTCGGTTTAGGTCTAGACTCTTTTTTTTATCTATAATAGCAAATTTAGCTTAGTTAATTATCACATTATTCAAATCAGTCCAAAAACCATACTTTGGTAAAATTACAATTTTTCCCCTAAACTTTCACATATTTACAAATTAGTTCCTAGGCTCGTAAAATGAAGTGTGTCTATCTTCTTTGTTACCCAAGCCTAGCCGAACCTATATCAAGCATATACCAGCCCACATTTTTCATTAAATCACATTTCTACTACTCATTTTCGCAACTTTTACAAAAAGGTCCTTTTTGGGTGTTTTCATAAAAAATCACTTAGTAAAAGATGTGTATTACAGATCAAACTTTTAGAATCTACCATGAAACATCAAAAAACATGCATGTTACACATGGTTAAATTTTTAAACATGAACCCTAGCTCAAATAAATGGTAGAAATAGCTAGATCGGTTGATAACAACTTCAAAAACGTAAAGAACATTAAAAACGGGGCTAGGATGCACTTACAATCAAGCTTGGAAGTTGAAGAAACCCTAGCTATGGTGTTCTTTAGAATTTCGACTAAGGTAGATGAAGATGGACAAGATTTTTTACTTATTTTTCCCTTTTTAATTCTTTTATTAACCAAATGACCAAAATACCCTTTTTACTAAACTTTCAAATTTTACCTATTCATGCCCATTTTTGTCCATAAAAATAGAAATTGGGAAAATTGCTATTTAAGGACCTCTAATTAATAATCCAAAGCTATTTCATACTTAAAGCTTCTAGAATCTCATATTTTGCAACTTTTGCAATTTAATCCTAAAAGTCAAATTGGACACTTATTCACAAAATTTCTTCATGAAACTTTCACACAATCATGCAAACATGTCATGGACCTCAAAACAATCATAAAACAAATATTTCTACTTTGGATATTGCTATTTAAGGACCTCTAATTAATAATCCAAAGCTATTTCATACTTAAAGCTTATAGAATATCATATTTTGCAACTTTTACAATTTAGTCCTGAAAGTCAAATTGGACACTTATTCACAAAATTTCTTCATGAAACTTTCACACAATCATGAAAACATATCATGGACAACAATCATAAAACAAATATTTTTACTTTGGATTTGTGATCTCAAAACCCACTATTCTGACTAGACCCAAAATCGGGATGTTACAACATGACCATGTGTCACACACGGCAGAGACACATGCCCGTGTTTCTGCCCATATGGACAAAAATAGGCTATTTACCAAGCCATTTTGCCACCCAAATTTGCATATACCTACACCAATCCAAATGGCACCAAAACATGTCATAAATAAGCATTCAACCAACTTCACCCAAGTAAAAATCATACCATGTCAATATCAATAAATACAAAACATACCAATACCATAATATGTCAATCAATTCCATACCAAAGCTCACTTTCACAACTCATCAAAATAACCAATTTCAAATATGCATTATTTACCTAGATTCACTATCATACCAATCTTCAAAACTCAACCATTTGATATCCATAATACTTATTATCAACAAGCATCATATATCCATCATCAAACACATCACACAAGCCATATGCACATATATATACACAATCAAACCAACCAAATTAAGCCAACTCTCATGGCTATATACAAAACCAAACTCTTAATATTTACAAGCCATATCAAATGACTAAATTCATTAACAACACACATATACAAACATGACCAAAGTCCTTATACATGCCATATACTCAAAATACTTAAGTTCAAAAGTACCAAAGTGATAGTTGGATAGTGTGATGAAGTCTCTGACGATTCTCGAATCCAAGCTAGCTTTGATTTCACTATAAAACACGAAAAATAAACAAAGTAAGCTATAAAGCTTAGTAAGTTCGTATAGCATTAAACTTAACTTACCAAATATGCACAAATTAAGCAATTAAAACATATCATATCTCATTTAGAACCATCAACCTACCAAATTTTCCATTCCCAAAATTAGACATAAATTTCACAAATTTCTTCAATTCAATGCTTGTACGGTTTATGTATATACATGTACCACCTCGTATCAACATTAACACAACCACATCTCTGATATACCCGTTGAACCATTCAGAATACAATCAAATACTCGGGAATCTCGCACCCTAAGTGCCACATACATAGCCGAAGCTATCTCAATCTCATATCACATATAATGCTCACTCTCGAGCTGGCAATGGGTCTGCTCACACAAGTTGACGGTCATGACGAAGCTACACGGTGCTGCTCACACAAGCTGGCGAGAATCTGTAACACATGTCGAATAACTCAGCCACAGGTAGGACATACGGACAAGCACCCAAATCACATAACCCCTAATGACATGTCATTTGTATCTTAATGTATTCCTAAGGTTCAACCGGGATTTCACACTTGCCAAATCGTCGTCGAACATGTTCATAGAGTCATACTCACAATTTATGCAATATTAAAGCATTTAAAATACAATTATAACAATCTTATTACATACGAACTTACCTCGAATGTAAAAACGACGAAACAAGTCGATTAATCCAAAATTTTGTTCTTTCCCCGATCTAAATCCGTACTTCACTTTTCTTGATCTAAATGTAATCAAAATTAACTTATTTAATAATTTCTCTATTCAATTTAATCCAAAGTACACATTAAGGTAATTTTACACATTTGCCCCTAATATTTTAACATTTTTACAATTTAGTCTTTATTTTATAAAATTAAAAAGTCATGCAATTCAACAAAATCCATGCTAGTTGAATTTCAATTAGGTCCCTAACAATTCATATTTATCATTTATTTCACAATTTAACCACAAAATTTACTCATTTCATAATTTAATCCCTAATTGGACATTTTACTAAAAATCACTTAACAGATGTTGTTTATCTAACAACAAGCATGCGTTTTCTACCATTAAACATCAAAACACATATAGATTCATCAATGAAAAACCCTAAACTTGCAAAATAGTCCCTGGGCTAGCTAGACTAAGCTACAACGATCTTAAAAACATAGAAATCATTAAAAATGGAACAATAATCACTCACCAATTTAAGCTTTAAAGTAGCTGAACCCTAGTTCATTCCCATGGCTTCCTTTTTGTTTGAAGAATCGGTTGAAGAGAGAATAGAAAGATGATGACTTAGTTTTACTTATTTTAAGCTTTAAAGTAGCTGAACCCTAGTTCATTCCCGTGGCTTCCTTTCTGTTTGAAGAATCGGTTGAAGAGAGAATAGAAAGATGATGACTTAGTTTTACTTATTTTAATTAAGTTACTTTATTAATTTACCTATATAACCTTCAAATTAAACATTAAAAATTACATAAATAATGTCCAAGAATGTCCACTCACTTTATAATTGGGTTAATTACCACTTAAGGACTTTTAATTTAACATTCCATAACTATTAGATACCTTTAGCTAATAGAACACAAGTTTTACACTTTATGCGATTTAGTCCTTTTTATCAAATTAAACACTCAAACGATAAAATTTCTTAACGAAACTTCCACACAATCATGCTATCATGCTATAAATATTAAAATAAAAATAAAATAATTATTTTGACTTCAGATTTGTGGTCCCAAAACTACTGTTTCGATTTGACTAAAAACAGGCTGTTACAATTAAGATTAACTAGGTAATTTAATAATTAAGTTAAAGTAAAAAACATAAAACAAATGTATCATCTTCATTAGTTCATGTTTCCATCAAATTAGAAGAAAGAAAAGTCATAGTTAGGGTTTGGAGTTTTGGCAACTTCAAAGGTGTGCATGTAAGTGTTTCCAAGCCCCGTTTTTAATGATTTTTATGTTTTTGAAGTCGTTTTAGCTTAATCTAGCAAGCCCGAGGATTAATTTGTAAAAATATTAAAGATTGAAGGTATTTCCATGCATGATTTTGTGTGATTCTTGATGTTAAATGGAATATTAGGAATCCTTGTTAAATAAACAAGTTTTGTAAAGTGATTTTTGATGAAAATTGTATTTAGGGACTTATTTGTAAAAAGGGTAAAAGTTCATGGTAAATTTTTGAAATGATATTTTGTATGTATTGATTTAAGTCCCTAGAGAATTTGTCTAGCTTGAGAAGGGAATTAAAATGTTTAAATTTCAATTTATGAGCTTAAGGACTAAATTGTAAAAAGTTAAAATATTAAGGGCAAAATAGTAATTTTGTAAAAAATGAAATGTGGACTAAATTGAATGTTAGGGATATTAAATGGATTAAATTTGTCTATTTAGATCAAGATAGACTGCGTATGGATTTAGATCGGGGAAAAGCTAAAGCCTCGGATTAATCGATTTTGTTTTTACACCCTAGTCGTTGAGGTAAGTTCGTAAGTACGAATTACTATATTCATGTTATTCAATTGTATGTTATTACGTAATTATAATGCTAATAATCAATGTATATCCAAAGAAATGCCGTGAAGATTATCGATTCCCGGTTGAACATTAGGAATTCGTAGGATACAAATGACATGTCATTAGGGATTTCATGTTTCGGGTGTTGGTCTTGAATGTCCTATCGATGGCTGAGGTCCTGCATTTGTTGTGGGTACTCCATAGCTCAGGTGAGTAGCATCGTGTAGCTTACATTCCAACCCACAGCTCGTGTGAGCATGCCCATTTCACAGCTCATGTGAGAGATGATGTAAAGGAAAGGTTATGGTTATATGTTTAAGCACACTTCATGTGAGCTTTCCTGAGTATCCAATGATATTCTAGTTGGTTCAACGAGAAAGAAAGTGGATTGAAATGGTAAGTTTTCATATAGTAATGTGCATATCTTCATGGAAAGGTTAAATGATTCAAATGATATATGTTCATATAGAAATGAATCATCATATGTTTAATTCAAGTGAATTATGTATAAATGCACTAGCTTGTGCCAAACTTGTGTTTGGATTACATTATGTTGTTAATTGTTATTATGCAATGAAATGGTAAGTTATATTTTATGTTCTACGAACTTACTAAGCATTTTGTGCTTACGTAGTTTCTTTCCTATGTTTTATAGATAATCGGAAGCACGATAGGTTTGGAAGCTCGTCAGAGATCTATCACACTATCCAGCATAAATATCGGTAATTTTTGAATATTTTGGCCAAGGTTATAATGGCATGTATAGGTGGACTTGTAATGGTATTTAGTTGAATGTTAGTTGATGGCTTTGGCATGTATAAGTGGTTTTGGTTGATGTATTTTGATGCTTGCCAAATGATGTTATTATAGCTATCTTTTGCTGTATGCTTTGGAGTGGCTTAATTGGTATGTTTTGAAGCAGTTTGAATATGGTTAATTTGTGACATGCTTGATAAGGTTTTGAAGCTAGTACCGGATGAATGAAAAGTAGGAAAGTATGCATGTTTAGGTAAGTTTTAATGTTTGCATTTGAGGTGCCTTGAATGGCATATTGATTGATTGATTTAGGACTATTGAATTGGTCATTATATGCATGTTTTGGTAAGGTTTTGATGCCTTGATTATGTGCACAAAATGTAACACCCCAAACCCGGCCTAGAAGTTAGGCCCGAATCCGACGTGTCACATTGAAGTGTTTTTACAAAAACCTTGTTTTCATTGAAAACCCTTCTAGAGAAAAGTTAAGAAAAATCTAGTTTGCTTTCAAAATGAAGTGTAGCCAAAAACCATCTCCTTGTTACTATGTAAAAATTTCCTTTGACAGCAGAAGCTCGTTCTTAAAACACAATTATTTTCAAAAACTTGAAATATGCTTAAAAGAAATAAATCCAAGTTCCGTTTCAAAATTATAATGCATAGTGGAAGTAATGGAATAATAACTAGAGGGAAAGCCTTATTACAATCTGAAATAAAATAACTTAAAATCTAGAATTTAGATATTAAGAAAACAATTCTAATCGTCTTGCTAGTTGGCCACCTCTGAGTCCCTCCATCTGTCGAACCGCCTACTGAGGATCACCTGAGAAAAATAAAAGAGGGAGTGAGTTTTCGAAAACTCAGTGTGTACGACCCTCGTCAAACAAATAGCATACATATAATAATAGTAACATAATAATATCATACATGCAATGCTGTACAAACCCTCCCCAAATAATCCATCCGGTACACTTTGTCTCCGTCCAACCGAAACACTTCTGTGGGGATTTCTAAATCGACCCACCCATCCGATACACTTCAAGGGTAGCCCAGTTGCGGTACTACCAAACGTTGCAGCAAAGCTGCTTATCATATAATAGGCTTAGAAAGCCATCGGTGGATCCACAGTTGTCAAGCAACCATGCGATCCTCATATACTTCCTCCATTCCACAATTCTCACCTATATGCATCCTAAACAGAATATCATATGAATGCAGAAAATGTACATGTAACATCCATAAATTTTACATTCAACACATAAGGGCATTTTAGTCATTTCACAAATCAAGGGCATTTTGGTAATTTTGCAATTCAAGGGTATTTCTGTAATTCTTAACAGTATAGGTTTTAAATTACGAACTTTTGGCCTGTCAACATGTCCTTGTTGGCTAAAGTGAACAGACATTATGCACCAGGTAAGATTCCAGAGAAGAGGAGGTGGGTCACTAGGACCGCTTCAGTACCAAGCCCTCTCTAGATCCAATCCTAGACATGCATATGTCCATTGCCACACTCTACCCTAACGACTTGTCCACAGACATGTTTGATCATTAAATTAAGTTTTATGCTGTTTAAGAAGTCATCAAAACTAAGCCTAGAGTCCATTAAAACCCTAGCATGCATTTCTAAAATCCCATAAGGCTCACTAAGCCCAATCATGTCCATATAGCCCATTAAGCCCAATCATGTAAATGTAGCCCATTAGGCCCTATCATAATCAAATCATACAACCATCCATATCAATCCATCATTCAATTTCACATATCAATTCTTGCCGATTTGGGCCCATGAGCTCGGCAAGCCCATTTAGCCCCTTCTGGCCTGGTTGACCAACAGTGGCCCGAGACTATGTGATCGCTCTCTTGGTTCCGGTAGTCGTATCGGTGTTCCCACATGAATGTTCACACGCTCGTGCAGTTGCCGGTGCCAACCTTTCAGCTTTTCAGCTTTTCGGCATTCCAGTTTTTTGGGATTTTGGCTTTTATCTATTTGTCGTGTGTGAAGTGTATGTACACACCTGGTAAATGAGACGTGTTACATTATACTCAGCCTTGAACCTACAACCAATACCAACCTCCAATCAGTCACACACTTAACCACAATATTTATAAAAACCAAAGCCTTACCATAACCTTACCGTATGCCACCAGTCCTAATAGCCCTTCCTTAGCTACTACTCACGAATATCCCCTAGATCTGCATCAATCTTAATCGTTAAAGACAAAATAATAGGTGACTTGCATCCACTTAAGTCACCATTTCCCTTACTATAGGCTATTCGGCCCACTTATCCCAAAATCAAGAACACTTACCCAAAAGCCGAAACGTATGGATAGCTTTTCGACAGAGACTTGTAGATCTAAGCTTGATTTCAATTTTTCCAAGATCTGATCCACCAAAAATTAAAGGAATAATGACAGCACGATAGAGATTTGGTCACTAGAGTATTCAGCACTAGGTTTGGGGAGATAAAGAAATCAGCTCCAAGAGCAAAGGCTTTCGGATTTTGAAGTCACGAATATTTGGTCCCCAACAATTGAGATGAAGGTGGGACGGCACAAGCAATTGAGAAAAAAGAGAATGATATTCGATTTAAGGCTTTAGGAGAGAAGAAAAGAAAACACATAAGGAAGAGGCGAGGTTTAGAACAGAAAAAGTGAAGGAGAATTCGGTAGAGCACTATAGTTGCTGAAATAGCACAAAGGGAATTCCAATTGCCAAAATAACACAAAGGGAATTCGGCACCCCCTATTTATACACAAAACCAAAACTCTTCCTACCCCCCCAAAGTCCCAATCGACTCCAACTCTTCCCTATCTCATCTCCTTGTTTTTCTCTCTGATAACTCCCCAATCCTTTTCCTAAATTTTCTCTTTTGATCACTCTATTTAGAGTCCATCATCACACCACTTCCAACCTTTTAGAAGGCCAAAATTAAACTCCTAAAAAAATACTAAGCTAGAATTCGAACCTAGGATCTCCTTGCTAGCCCATAACGCCACCTTCCTATACCCTAAGTGGCGTCACTTAGCCACTCCACCACAAGGCTCTTTGATGCCATTTTTCCCTATTTTTATTTAAAAGCCCAACTACTTACCGCCCTGGTTCCTTTAATAATTAATTAAAAATTCCTTCTCTTCAAAGTTCGAACCAAGAACTTCTCCAACACCCCTAGACACTCCAAGTTTATTATGAATTCGGGGCGTTACACAAAAGGCCTAAAGGTTTATGCATGATTTGGTATTGGAAATGGCTTGATTTTGGGCAAATTTATGTCCACACGGCCTGGCAACACGGCCGTGTGTCCCCTGTAGGTTCCCTTGTATGCAAGTCAGTTAGTTACTCAGCCTGGCACACGGGTATGTGAGGATATTTCGAGAGTTACACGGCTTGGCACACGGGCGTGTGACACAGCCGTGTGACCCTACTCAGAGAGTTACACGGGTGAGGGTAAGGGTTGGGACACGGCCATGTTTCACTAATTTAAATATTACACGGCCTAAGATACAGGCATGCGTTTCAGCCGTATAAGGCACAAAGCCTAGCCACATAGCCGTGTGACCCCTATAGCCAAATATTTCTAACTTTTTCTTAGACTTTCCAAATGTTCCCAATTTAGTCATGATTAGTTTTTAAGGTAATTTTAGGGCCTCGAATACTTGATTTAAGGACAACATGTATGTGAATGGTTGTTTTATATTATATTTATAATGATGTACGAAATGAATGTTTAAATGTTTTGTTTGTACGATAATGTTTTGTAACCCTAATTCGACGACAGATACAAGATATGGGTGTTACAACTCTATTGTATGAGAGCCCTTGAGATTGATTTTATTTTATGGGAGCCCCTTGTGGCTGAATCTGTTAATTGTGCCTTTATGGTGAAAACCTGTTATATAGAGCCTTCGTAGCTATTTCTATTAAAAGACGTCTTCACAGCGAATGTTATGGAAGATGCCCTTGTGATAAATCTGTAAAGGGGCGTCTATTTCTATCATTGTTTATGGAAGCCTTTATGGTCATCTAGTGTTTATATACGCCATTGTAGTTATCTATGTCAAGAGAAGGTTCTCTAGAGTTATCATCAATGAAGTTTGCCTTTGTGGTGCAATCTGTAGAATATACTTCGAGGTAAAGTTTCAAAGTCAACGTTGATTGGGCAGACTCCGAAGAAGAAAGTTGAGACATGAATACAGGTAAGAAGGGGATAGTCTCATTAAGTTTTGTCGAACTTACCCCTACGTGTTTTATGTTTTAGGTATGAAGGATGCCATGAGGGATGATGCCAGGGCTGCGCTGAGGAAATGGCGAAGTAGAGCACTTATGTATAAAGAGCAAAAACACGCGGGCATGATCGAGTGTTAAGAGTCATGTAATTAAATTAATGAAGCTATTGTGTGAATTCATGTTGTAAGTTTAGAATGGGTTAATCACGTAATAGTAGTCAAGGTTATAGCCTCAAACAATTTGAAAAGAGTTATACCAAATAGCTAATTATATACGAATGTATTCCTTTTGTAAGACTCCGCTTACTGTAAAGGCGTGTTAAGTATTTGTAAGAGTTGGTTTACTTAGACTTAAGTCAATTTGTATTAAATAAAAGAAGAGGCAGTATTCATCATAAAAAGTGTTAGTCAATGCCAAACGGTATGAGTCTAAAATCTTAATAGTAACACCCAAGATTCGGATCCGATCTATAGGATCAGGTTGAGGGCATTACGCGTTCCCTTTAAATGATAACCGTAAAGGCTTTCCATACTCACCATTTCTTTCTTCAGGGTCCACCACAAAGGTGTTCCCTTCAGATGATAGCCGTAAGGGCTTTCCATTAGAATATGCCACGGAGGCCTCCCCTTCTATAGATCGCCACAAAGGCTTCCATTTCATATATTGCCACAAAGGCTTTCATTTCAAAAACACCACAAAGGCTTCCATTTCAAATACTCCACAAAGACTTCTATTTTTTGACGTGTTTATGATAGGGATTTGCCTACAGTCACATTACGTGAGATTTTCCCCTTATCATTTGGGGTCATGTAGAAACCCCATTCGGTAGTAACTTTCTTTTAGTTCTTTCCATGTGATGCCATAACCCATCAATTATAGTTTTACAAGATATTGTATTTCCATAAGACGCTATAGCCCACCAACTACAGTCTTACATGATATGGTGCCATGGACTTTTCCTTTCACAGAATCGTGTTTAAAGTCCCAACGGACTCCTTTAGACGACTTTATGGAGACAAATATAGACTCATCATACATATTGACTTATTCATAATAGACACATCCCATAGCATATTTTCAAGACACATACACATATGTTTCAATCATTTATAGACAATCATCCTTTAGCCTCAAAATTCATATCGCGTACTTAGATCAATAAATTCTCATACTTTCCATACATACAATGTCTATCAAACACTCATTTTACATCATAACCATCAAACCGTACTCATCTAGTTTCCGTTTCATGTTTCAGTCATTTTTCACAGAAGTTTCCAGAACACTTAACATACATGCAAGAGTTGGCTTAAAGACTCACCTAACTGAGATGTTTAGTAGCTTGAGCTCCAGGTCTAATATCCTCTTAGGAACTGCAGCAACCACTGCCTTTTAGAACAAAAAAAAAACATTGTTAAGATCCATCTAGGTAACCTTAAATCTCATCTCAATCTAGAAAATACCAACTAGCCTTATTTTACCAACCACTCTTATAGTTCTACGTTTTCTTAACTATCATAGACATAAATCTTACCTTGATGTAGAGAAATCGCTAATCAAAATTAGGATTTCTATCTTAGCACAAAGAAATCCCCTTACTGTTCTTTTAACCTCAAAGTAGTGAGATTTTGAAGAAAGAAAAGGGGCTTTCTTATCTTATCCAAAGCATCTATCAATGTAATCTATGGCCCTACTGAAACTTGACAAGTTTACCTTTTCACTGTATTGTCTTATCAAAGTCCACAACTCTAGAGAAACTTAATTGAGTGTTTTCCCTTTCTTTTTAATTATTTTGGTTCACGGCTAGTTAGTTCCTAACCAGCTTACCTTGTAACTTAACCTATATAGTACCACGAAAAAAGGTGTGCTACCCCTGACGTTGACTCATACCTTTAGCATTATTTGACTCGATCCCATCCTTCTTCCAGTAGGTCATAGTAATCTGTCATGAAGTTATCATCATTAAGAGCACACGACCGAGTCTGCCCACACTATACCCTAAACAGAACACTTGGGTGATCACCATTCCACCAATCAATAAGGCTTAAAGACTACAATAAGCCTCTATATGTCTTACTTCCATTAACAGTATTTGAACATTAGAACATTTTAGGCCATTTTATATTCGAGTCTCAAGACATCACGAACATGTCTTGAGACCACAAGAACAAAATTTATCATTTGATGCATTTCATTGCTTTATGTCTTGAGACTGACCAAGCAACTCTCGAGAAAATCAAGCTTAGGTCTCAAGATAGAGTGGTCTATGTCTCGAGACAAGGGCAATTTGAAGCTAAAATAGATTTGCTCTGTTCCAGATCTCGAGACAAGAACCCCTTGTCTCGAGACATCCAAACTTCAAAGCTAAATTAAGAAATTAAGGGATATGTGTCTCAAGCCATGTCTTGAGATATGAAAGATCTAATCTCGAGACATGTATCCAATGTCTTGAGATATAACCACATCGAAGCAAAAATAGTGAGATTGGAAAAAAAAAAACGTCTTGAAACATGGTATCATTGTCTTGAGACACGCTGCTGGACTTTTGTATTTAGAATTTAGATTTTAATCGTAACTTTATTTGATAATCATTAAACATGTTTATATGTATAATTGAAAATGTATGAGATTTATTTATTTATTTCTTGTTACATGATGAATGAAATAACAATTAGTATGAGTTGTTTAGACAACTTAATGCGATATCACACATTCAAACTTGGTGACCAGACGATGTGAGGTGTGACATGTAACTTTACTCGCTACTATCTAAAAAAAAATATATATTTTTGAATAAGATTTATTTTGGTTCGCTTTCACACCCATCAAAACTCACACACTAACTTAAGCATAAGTGCGCGTCTTGAAGCTCAAACTCTTAACTCCCCGTAACTTAGTCCATCTTATTAGTACCCAAAAGTATCGAAATCCATTTTCAAAATCTGATACATCTCAAAGTCACTGAAACAACCTTAATTAATTTTTCTTTCAAAATCAATGTTTTAAATTAATTTGTTCAAATTATTAAAGAAAAATACTTTTTCTTCCTCCAGTTCTCTTTATTTTCACGGTAAAATATTTATATAGTTTAAATTTTGTTTTATATATCTAAAAATTAATTTTAAAAGTTTTTGTATTATCAATACTTTATATTTAAGTATGTTATTGAGTTTGATATCACCTTTAATCGAATCACCAATTCAGTTATAAAATTATAAAAATAACTTTTTCTTTTAGATTATAATTAATTTTATTTATGATAATATTTTTGCTTTTTCATACTTTCATATCATATTTAAATAAAATAGTTAAAAATTACAAACCAAGGATTGAATTCATGTTGAATAGTATTAAAATTTAAATTTGTTACGATTTCGTCTATATTTTTTTATTAAATAAATTAAAAAGAAAAACATATTTAACATAAAAAATCTTTTTACTCATATTGTAGGTGTTACAAAATCTAATACGAGAGATAACTTTAAGGGTTAAATTACATTTTAGGACTTGAACTTAGCAACTTTTCCCACAATGGGGTTTGAATTTTTTTTTGTTCAAATTAGGTCCTAAACTTGGCAATTGTTCTCACATTGGGGTTTAAATTTTTTTTTTCAAGTTAGGCCCTAAACTTGGTAAATGTTCCCACATTGGGACTTCAAAATTTTTTATCCAATTTGATTCTTCAAAACCCTAAAGTTTAAACCTTAATGTGGGAGCAATTATCAAATTTAAGGTTTAACTTGGATAAAAAAAATTAGACCCTAATATAAAAAAAATTTGTAAATTCAAGCTTCAGTGTGAAAACAATTATTAAATTTAATACTTAACTTAAAAAAAAATTTAACCCAATAAAAAAGTTACCAAATTCAAACCACAAATAATGATTTAATCCTAATTTAAAACTTAGGCTTTACATTCCTTCGTGCTATTTAATGAAGTATTTTAATAATTTGGCGATGGTAGTGGCTTGGCATAGACGAGAGTACTTAAGTCCCAAGCGTATGTATTAGTGGAGCGCATGCAACGCCACACTGTCCCTTTTCTCTCTCACTTTCTGTCCTATATAATATATACGATTTTGACTATCTTTTAGTAATATAATTTAAAATACAACAAAAGAACGATTAGGTGATTTTTGGTTTGGTTTATGACTTGCGAGGAAGTGGGGGACATACTTGGCTTGGACATTGAGCCACCAATCCATCACTATTTTTCCCTTACCGTTAAAATATAAGTATGGGAGCTTGTGGTGAATATGTTTTGAATTATTGAAGTAAAGGAAAAAGATGTTTAATATCTTAGGCTTTTTATTTTAAAAATTTCTAATTTTGTCATTAATTTTATTGACTGGCAATCATAAGAGAAAATAAAATAATTATTTTTAGTTTTTAATGTTTACAATTTAAATTTTACTTTTTAAAAATGTATAAACATTTCAAAATATATTTTCAATAAAGCTCTTAAAATTTAAAAAATTATTAGAAAATTTTAAAATTTTAAAAATCATTTTAAAAGTTCAAAAATTTACAAAAAAAATATATAAAAAAATCAATTTTCTGTTTTAAAAAGGTGTTATGTTGAATATTAATAAAGTTGTCAAAAGTTTGATCGTATTAAGTCCAATTTGCATAAGTGTGTTTTAATTTATTTCAAATTTTTATTTAAATTTAATATACAAACTTTATTATTTCAAAATAAATATAAAAACATTATATAAAATTTTATTCAAAATATAGTAAATAAAAAATTCAAAACCCAGTTAGTTTAGATTTTTGCGAAAATGAGGCGGTGGGACAACTTCACCCGTTTGGCCACCAAAATTCATGATTGTTCTAATTTATGACCTTTAAATAAGTTGCCCAAAAAATAGTCAAGTTTTAATTTCGTTTAGTTAACGCTTTTCTTTAGAAATTTTAAAATTAGTCAATTCAACAAGCTTTAATTTGAAACTGAAGTTGGCTTACTAATTTTTTATAGGTAGTATTAAGTTACCATTCTGAAAAACTAATGTATTCCAATCACTTCAAAACATCTATTTTATTATCTTATAATTAAATTTAGATAAAAATATATTTAATATATATTTTATTTGAATTAAATTTTAAAAAAATACTTATTCACATTTAGTTTAATATGACATGAATGAATAACTCAATAGAGAGACCATGTTCCCATTGAATGACTAAATAAAATATTTTTATAATTTTTAATTTTTTTAAATGGATTTTTCATAGTTTTTGAATTTTTAGAGAAATCATAATTTTAAGATTTTTTATTTAAAATATGAATATATATATTTATTTACTTTTAGATATTATTTATGCATTTTTAAGTGTAAAGAATATATTGACAAAAATTATCAACCGTAAAGATTTAATTGTCAAGTTAGGAAGATTTACGTCAAAATTGGAAGTAGTTATTTGATTGGATCAATATTTAATAATTATTTATTTACTTTTAGAAACACTATATAAATTTTGAAACTTAACAATTATATATAATATATATTATTTATTTCAGTTAATTCGATTAATTACTCGATTTTGAATCAAATTAATCGATAATTAAAATTCTAAAAAATCATTAACCAACTTTTGATTAAACTAAATTCGATCATTAATCGAATAACTGAATTAGATTAATTTAATCGGTTAACTTAACTATGAATACTCTTATTTGTGAGCGGGGGATTTATCATTTTTTTTTCCAAAATCAGTTATAAATTTGTAGGACTAGGAGTGGTTAGCGTTGAACCAATATTCTATTTCTAAACTGGAAAAGGAAAAGGAAATGAAGAGGATCCGATCTCAAATTAGCATGTAAATTTTCAACACATTCATTGTAAAGTTGTGGAAAGAAGAGAGTTCACCAAATGGTAGGTACAAGGTCCCTTTAGCAAGGCAACCATAACCGTACAAATAACATCATTACTGTTACATTAATTAATTCTTCTTTGTCTTGCAATTCTTGTTTATGTCACTCAAACCCTGTATTGGCGTCATAAATGGAAACAATAATATTAAAAATAAAGGTATAATAACTTTTTTTAGTCCTCCAACTTTATAAATAAATATTATTTTAACATTCTATTTAATTTTTTGTTTCTTTTAGTCATTAAATTTGCTTTATTTATCAAATCATCCAACATAGATGAAAAAGTTATTGTTTGTTAACTTTACTAACCTAACAGTATATACGTGGATTGTCACATTAACAATTAATTATTTTTTTAAATATTTTTATAATTGATGATATAGCATTAATGTGTCTATCACACGTTAGCAAAGTTAATAAATATTAATTTTTCTATTTATTTTTAGATAATTTAATAAAAATAATACAAATTTAAAAACTAAAATAATTAAAAACTAAAAATTTTTTTTGTATAAAATTAAATAATAAAACAAATCATTATGCCAACAATAAAAGGAAATCCAAATCTTATGATTTGGGACATAAACTTTTTATCAGAAGTGGGCAGCATGTTGTAGATGAATCATGAATTTTATCTATCATGACATTAGTAGCTGCACTCATGAATCTATAACTTAGTTGCGCAAAAAAAAAAAAAAAAAAAAAAAAGGAACCAGCATTAATGTTGTTGCAGTCATTAGTGTTAGTGCTAGGGTAGGCAATGCAGTCTATAGGTGGTAAATCCGTGGGTTTAGGCTGATTTTTTTTAGTCTCGGATTATTTTTTATTCAAATTGGTTTGAGTTGGTATTTTTTCAATTCAAATTTTAAAATTATAAATTAATTTTAATTTAGTATAATTATATACATAAAATTTTAATTTTAATTTAATCAAGTATATTTAAAGAAATAAATATATTAATTTATTTTTATATTAGATAAATATAATTATTTGTGTTTGAAATATATAAATACAAAATGATATTATATCAATAATTGTGTTAATAATTTATCAGAATTAGATCAAATTAAATTTTCATGTATAAAATTGTACAAAATCAAAATTCATGTATACAATTGTACATTAAACTATAGTTCATATATAATTTTGAGATTTATCCATTTTAATTTTGAATGTTACTTTTTTATGATAATAATACAATTCAATTTCACTTTTTATAAAACATAAATTATATATATATTGAATAAATATGTTTTGTATAAAATATAATATGTAAAATTTATTATTACATGGTTGCATATAAATTTTTGACATAATTAACATCATTATATGATATGCATAAATTTTTTTATATTTTAATTTATTATTATAATATATATAAATATGTGTTTAAAAAAAGTTCTAAATTGATGAAAATATATTTTATTGTCTATAATATTATTATATTGACAATTGAATTTTTTTTATTTTTTATTAAATTTATAAACATAACACTCATATTAGAAGTGTTTATGGGTCGGATTAGGCCTAGATCCGATTCTAAAAAAATTCCAAGCTTAGTTATGGCCCGACCAAATAACTCATTTCACTGTTTAAAAATAAAAAATATTTTTATTTAAATTTAATTATAAAAACATATAAATATTTATATATATTATTTTTAAATAGTACAATGAACTTAAATTGGACCAACTTGAGGTTAAAAACCTATGCCCAAACCTGACCCAAAACATACCAGTCTAATTGGGCTTGGTAGACTTGCCAACCCTTCAACATAACTTATATTCTAAAATATTTATTCTAAAACCCAAATATATTATCTAATCCTAAACCCAAAATAAATTAATTATATTATAAATCTCAACTCCAAAATAAATAATAATAATAATAAACTCAATATCCAAATATAATTTGTAAATATTAAAAAACTCAATCCAAATTCTATTTTAATAATGTAACACCTTAAACCTATCTTGAAACAGTAAGATCTGAAGGTTGTCAAAATGACCTGTTCCATCCAATCATTCATTCATTACACATAAAATCATATAATTTAAACATTACAAAAAATAAAAACATTTGATAGAAGTACATAAAATAACCAATAAATTCAAAAATGAATCCCAAAGTAATTAAATTGACCAAACATTAAATCTAAGTACATGCCAAATACTCTACGCATCAATACGGATTATGGGCAAAATGTGGTGACTTCGAATAATCCAATTACATGGGTAAAACTACTACATGCACACGAAATTAAAAACTCAAACGGCTAATTTTTTTTTTATTTTTTATTAATTGGATGGTAATATTCAAATTCTAAATTATCAAAGTTAATTTAATAAAATTTTGAAATTGCATTTTAAACACTTGAAAAGGTAAGCAAAACATTTCTAAAACAATGTAAAAACAACAATTGAATGTTTTCCACAAATCCATTAAATATTTTTCGTAACAATTTATAAAGTAAGCAAAATCCTTAAACCTTTCAATAACAATATAACAGTAATAATTTGAATGATTTTCCACAATGTGTCAATATAATTTACATTTTTCATAACAATTAACAATTTGTTAATTTTCATATTTCATAAATAAATAAAAATTCACATTTTTAAAATTAGCCCAAGTAATAGGGTGAATTTCTCAAAAATGCTGATTTTTAACCATAATTACTAGATTAGATGGTGTTTGTGAAATTTACTGGATTAGACTTATTTTGGAGAGAGAAAGGGAAAACGTGTCCAGCTGGACACGTTTTCACTGGATCTGACAAGAAAATGCTTCCGGTTGGACGCGCTTTCAACTTTAGTCAGATGGTTAAATGTTAGTGCTTTTATCTTTGAATCATCAGTTCAATTCCTCTTCTACTCACATTTTTATTTTTTATTTCATGTTGCTTCAAGCTTTTTAAATTTTTAATTAGTTTTTTAATATATTAGTTCTTTCGTTAGATAGTTGCAATTGCATAATTGAGTTCTGAGTTCAATTCTTCCACTACTCACATTTATATTTTTTATTTCATGTTGCTTTAAGCTTTTTTTAAATTAATATTTTTAATATATTAGCTCATTTTGTTAGATCGTTAGATAATTGTGATTACATGTCTGAGCAGGGGTGAAGCCAGGGGGGCTGGCATGGGCCCCGGCCCCCCTAAAATGCAAAATTTCTTGTAATACCCCTATACCCGGTTCAATCATGCAGACCCGGTATAAGACTATTACATTTGGTGCCAAAACAATTATGGCTGAATATCTTGTCTAATTAAAACATTTGTATATAATATTTTAATTTTCCAACCATTTTTGATAACATATTTATTGTTTATTAATTCATTCCATATATACCAACATACTTCAAATAACTGAAAATAGATAAAATTTCAAGAATCTATATTTTAGTCCTTATCACATGGGAACACCTTTGAACTACATATGTACATGCCATTTTAATACAAAATATAGTACCTACTTTTGAAGCCCTTGAGGATGTGATGAGATGAGAGATCTTCTAGTTGGACTTCTTTTTTGTCTACTTGTACCTACGCTGTTAAAATAAACGCGTTAAGCGTGTGAAGGCTTAGTAAGCACTACAAAAATAATTAAATAAGCAATCATAACAGAATATTTTAACTCAATCAATTATTGCATATCTTCTCACATATAAGTTTCTTCATGTATGCCTTGCTTTAATAAAATTTAACTTATCTTTTGTAAGGTATAAATCTTACCTTAACACATCGAGTAATTCACTTTGTCCTCGTTTCAATTCTTAGCCCAAAGTAGACTTTATAGAACACATCGGATATACGGAACATATACAGAGGTGCATTACGATGCACAAGTGAACAGAGAGCACCAACGTGCTAATAATCAGAGAGCACCAACGTGCTAATATCGAGAGAGCACCAACGTGCTAATATCGAGAGCACCAACGTGCAGTAATATCGAGAGAGCACCAACGTGCTAATATCGAGAGCGCTAAAAGTTCCTTAATGGCATGCCACTAATATCCCAATGAGTTCTAATTTCGTCTACTTGGGCATTAAAGTTTTAATCTCATGTATTTAAATAATTCACATAAATATTTCAAAAGGATAAATAACAATAATTTAAAATTCTTGTAGTACTTACAACAAAAGGTTGAGGTGATATAAATTCTTCTTCCTTCACTCCTTAACCTTCTCTTTTCCTTTTCCTTCAATTCGGTCCTCTCCTTCCTTTTCTTTTCTATTAAACATCCAAGCTTTAAATCATCAATTTCTCCTTTTTCTTTCTTTCTTTCTTTCTTTCCCCTAACTTTCGCCTTGTTCTTCTCTGTTTCTTTTCTCATTATGTTTCTCTTCTTTCTTTTTTTTTTTTTTTTTTTTGTTTTATATATAATAATATAATAATATAATAATATAATAATATAGTAAAAATCTCAGATTTTTACACAATACACCGCCTCAACTTTACAAAATGGCATAATTGCAATTTTGGTCCTTCATAATTTCTTTTAATCTATAATTCAACTTTTGCACCTTTTTCAATTTAATCCTTTTTCTCAAATACTTCTAATTAAGTCAAATTCACCTAAATAAAACCTTATTAAACACACAACTAACTTTGTAAATATTTTTTAATAAATATTTTATGAGTCCGTTTACTAAAAATGGAGACTCGATAACTCATTTTTCAATATTCATACTTTTGAGGTCGTTACAATTCTCCCCCCCTTTTGAAATTTCGTCCTCGAAATTTACTTAAAAAAGAGATGAAACACTGAATTCTTATAGTTTCTTTCAAATAAACACCTTGATAAATACCTTATCAGCAACAGAATATTTAATATCCCGACATTTTAAATCCACAATTGATTTCTGTTGTCGAATGCTGCTGTTAATCTATTCCGAATCACCTTTACTTTTTCTTCTGTTTCCCAGATCAAATCAACCCCATGTATCTTCTTTCCACTGAGCTCTGTCCAATATAACGGTGTTCTACATGTTCTACCATACAAAGCTTCATACGGAGCCATTTTAATACTGGACTGATAACTATTATTGTAAGCAAATTCAATCAAAGGTAGATACCTCTCCCAATTACCTTCGAACTCTAGTATACAACACCGAAGCATATATTCCAATACACGAATTATGCTCAGATTGGCCATCTGTCTAAGGATGAAATGCAATACTGAAATACAATTGAATTCCCAAAGCTTCTTGTAATTTATCCCAGAAACGAGACGTAAATCGGGGATATCCAATATAATGGAGACATGCACTCTATGTAGCTCGACAATCTCGAATATATATACAGCTTTAGCCAGCTTTATCTAAAGAATAATCTATACGTATCGGAATAAAGTAAGTGATTTTGTCAATCGGTCAATAATCACCCAAATAACATCTTTTTTTCTCGAGAGATAACGGTAACCCCGATACAAAATCCATAGTGATTCTTTCCCATTTCCATTCCGTATAGTAATTGGTGGAGTAACCCCAAGGTACTTGATGTTCTGCTTTGACTTTGTTGACATATCGGACATCCGGATACAAACTCGTAAATATCACGTTTCATACACGCCACCAAGACATCTTCTTTCTAAATCTAACCAACTCTCTCTCAAATTATCCATCAATTTGCGAATGAAATGCTATACCGAAATTGAGTTAAGTACTCAATAATTTCCTATAATTGTTTTCGTAAACCCCAAAGTGAACTATAATCTCGATCGAAAATTATCAATACTAGAATACCATGAAATCTTACAATTTCTGGAATGTACATCTCCGCAAGTTTCTGAAGCCATCAATCAGTTCTGACTTTATAAACAATCAACTATCACTCGTATAGCATTCTTATAAGTTATTCCAAATCGAAAAGTGAATCAGAAATTGTAGATCTTTATCAAACATTTCATGCATCGATACTCCATATAGTTTGCCAATTTCATAGACTTATATCTCATCTCCATCCCAAGATCTTTACTAGTCAGTAATAATTCAGTAAACACCAATACCGGATATTCAACTAAAATTAATCCTTCATCAGACAGTAGCAATCGAATATTTATTACTCACAGAGCGAACAATTATTTTCCCATTCAAATCATCTACAACTCTATTTATTTTTCCCCGTATGATAATCCATTATCACATCAGGACATTTCAATAATTCAAATCATCTACTATGCCTTTCTTCATCAAAATACAATCTAATCCACTTAAATAATTTCTTACGTGATTCAGACTGAACCAGAGCTGATGCTTCAATTATTAGAACTTCCATCTACTCAAAATTCTGCTAGTATTGATTAGTCCATTCAAACCTTGTGTCTTCCTGTAGTATTCTTATCATTGATGTAGCTATCATAGAAAATACTTTCACAAAAATTAAAAAAATCCCAACACTTCAAATTATCCCAAGTCCACAATCATCAAATAGATAAAGCCATAGTAACTGTAATAGATCTCACATTTCAATAATATAAATGGATCAATACTTCAACTTCAATGGTGCTTTAAAATAGAAGAAGAAATCCAAGAGTAGTCTCAATAATAACCAAAGATAACAATACAACTTCTATAATCTAAGATCCATATCACCGAGCTCCCATAATCGAACCAAGATTTATAACAATGAATATATATATTTACCTTCTATCAATGAATACCCCTTCACAGATGAATCATATTTGATAGATAGGATCAGACTATAAAATAATAAGAAAACCAAGATAGTGGAATCCCAGATGTGGCATAATGAAATCCCAGATGTGAAGCTATATTGAATTTCCGAGACTAAAAACCATATTCAATGATAAAGAAATCGATAATATTCCGAAGAAAAACCAAAAGAAGAATACCATTTATCCTCACTAGAAACGATTGTGATAAAGATAATGCAAATTGCGTATATGTACCAGAATATCAACCGATAGAAATAGAAAATAACTCCATATGAATCTGATCATTAAGTCTTCTATCTAACAGAACAAATTAGAAAATCCAAAGAAAAATAGAAGCGAAGACCGATCGAGAATCAACCGAACTTCCATTTTAACGTTATGATTCCAAACTTTCTACACAATAAAAGTCACATCTCGAATAGCTTGCATATACCTCAAAGATAAAAGAACATATAGAATACCCATATAGAATACCTGTAAGAGATCATTGTAGAATACCCAACTATAGCAGCTGTATTCAAATATTTCTGCAATTCCCTTACTAATCCGTTAACATATATAATCATCAACAGTCCCGTATCATTCACTTCACTCACAAAGCTTATTCGAAAGAAAGTTCAGTTAACTTATTCTCAGAGTTACCATATCCGAATAAAGCAATTTCGATATATGACTTCTTCCTTTAATAGTAGCACTGTGTATTCCCAAATAATTTTCAAAAAGAAATCGATAAATTCACGCTCATATTCAACAATAGACATGTGGTTCTCGCTTCAAATCCGTAAATTCTCTTTTCTTCTTCACAAGATAAGGTTGACTCACATATTTCTTTTAAATTCGGATACAAAGGAATTCCAATTAATTTTCTCTCACAGAATGGATATCCGTGATGTTGTTCCACCATTGATAAACTTCACCCTTTAATAAAAATATCGCACATTTCAACTTTTCATCTCTTGTATACTGCAATTCTTCAAATATTCTCTAATCATTCTTCACCTCAATTTCACTGGTCATCATCTTTCTTTCCTTTAAACTCTTCAGCTCCACACTTTTGAACTAAATCATTATAATTCCTATCAATTTCACTATAAATATAACTGTACCAATAAGGGGTAGAGATCGTACGGCCTCATAATTTAGCTTCATGTATATACTCAACATTTATCATTTCTTACTATCAGACATTTATCCACATCTTTTCAAATTCTGTTTCATCATAAGTAACATTTTACTTAATTATTTGAACATCACTTTTAGAATTATCGAAATTATTTCGATTGGAAAACATTTCTTTCTTTAACATTTCCTCTTTCTATACTAAGAGACAACCAACTCTATTTTATTAAATTCATAAATTCCAAAGATATACATCACAAAAATCGGTATCTTTTATTCTTTCGTAAGACATCTTTAAGTTTCTACAATATTCATAAATTACACAATTAAATAACTAAACCTCATCTCATCACATCAATTTATAAAATGGCATGTACAAATAGACTCATACTCGACCAAGAATTGAAAAACCTAGGCTCGATATTAATAAATGTAATACCCTATACCCTGTTCAATCATGCACTTGTGGTATAAGACTATTACATTTGGTGCCAAAACAATTATGGCTGATCATCGTCTAATTAAAACATTTGTATATAATATTTTAATTTTCCAACCATTTTGATAACATATTTATTGTTTATTAATTCATTCCATATATACCAACATACTTCAAATAACTCAAAATAGATAAAATTTCAAGAATCTATATTTTAGTCCTTATCACATGGGAACACCTTTGAACTACATATGTACATGCCATTTTAATACAAAATATAGTACCTACTTTTGAAGCCCTTGAGGATGTGATGAGATGAGAGATCTTCTAGTTGGACTTCTTTTTGTCTACTTGTACCTACGCGTTAAAATAAACGCGTTAAGCGTGAAGGCTTAGTAAGCACTACAAAAAATAATTAAATAAGCAATCATAACAGAATATTTTAACTCAATCAATTATTGCATATCTTCTCACATATAAGTTTCTTCATGTATGCCTTGCTTTAATAAAATTTAACTTATCTTTTGTAAGGTATAAATCTTACCTTAACACATCAAGAATTCACTTTGTCCTCGTTTCAATTCTTAGCCCAAAGTAGACTTTATAGAACACATCGGATATACTGAACATATACAGAGGTGCATTACGATGCACAAGTGAACAGAGAGCACCAACGTGCTAATAATCAGAGAGCACCAACGTGCTAATATCAGAGAGCACCAACGTGCTAATATCAGAGAGCACCAACGTGCTAATATCAGAGAGCACCAACGTGCTAATATCGAGAGAGCGCGCTAAAAGTTCCTTAATGGCATGCCACTAATATCCCAAAGAGTTCTAATTTCGTCTACTTGGGCATTAAAGTTGAATCTCATGTATTTAAATAATTCACATAAATATTTCAAAAGGATAAATAACAATAATTTAAAATTCTTGTAGTACTTACAACAAAAGGTTGAGGTGATATAAATTCTTCTTCCTTCACTCCTTAACCTTCTCTTTTCCTTTTCCTTCAATTCGGTCCTCTCCTTCCTTTTCTTTTTCTATTAAACATCCAAGCTTTAAATCATCAATTTCTCCTTTTTCTTTTTTTCTTTCTTTCTTTCCCCTGCTTTAAATCTTGTTCTCTGCTTTTTTCTCGTTATGTTTCTCTTCTTTCTTTTTTTTTTTTTGTTTTATATATAATAATATAATAATATAATAATATAATAATATAGTAAAAATCTCAGATTTTTTACACAATACACCATTCAACTTTACAAAATGGCATAATTGCCATTTTGGTCCTTCATAATTTCTTTTAATCTATAATTCAACTTTTGCACCTTTTTCAATTTAATCCTTTTTCTCAAATACTTCTAATTAAGTCAAATTCACCTAAATAAAACCTTATTAAACACACAACTAACTTTGTAAATATTTTTTAATAAATATTTTATGAGTCCGTTTACTAAAAATGGAGACTCGATAACTCATTTTTCAATATTCATACTTTTGAGGTCGTTACATTTCTATTTAGGCCTTTAGAATTTTTTTTAAAAATTTTAAATTAGTAAAGGTAAAATTGCACTTTAGCCTCCCTAAAATTATAAAAATTCAATTTAATCCTTTACAAATTATAAAGATATAAACTATAAAAAATTAAAATTTTATCCGGCCCCCCCTAAAAAATTGCTCTGGCTTCGTAAGGTTCCATTATTTTTATAAGCATATTAATATATTTTTTATTTCATATTGTTACAAGCTTGAAGCAACATAAAATAAAAATACAAATGTGAGTAGTAGAGGAATTGAACTCGAGACTAAAGATGTAATTGCAACTATATAACCATCCAACGAAAGAACTAATATGTTAAAAATAATTAATTAAAATTTAAAAAAAAAAAACTTGCAGCAACATGAAATAAAAAATACAAATGTGAATAGGAAAGAAATTGAACCTGAGACTCAAGGATGTATTTGCAACTATCTAACCATCCAATTAAAGAACTAATATGTTAAAAAAATTAATTAAAATTTTAAAAAGCCTGAAGCAACATGAAATAAAAATACAATTGTGAGTAGAAGAGAAATCGAACCTGATACTCAAGGATAAAAACACTAATCCGATAATTGTGGTTAAAAATCAGCATTTTTGGGTAATTCACCCCAAGTATTACATGTAGGAAATACATTCAGACACATAAGTACTCAATCGAACACCAAACAATCAATGAAGAATCACAAGAACACTTTTTATAATACTGACAATACTCTAATATGTGTTATACGCGACTTAATCAATAACCAACCAACACACCAAATAACACAAAGCACAGCAATAACAATACTCATGGATGCACAAGATAATTTGCACCATACAATAACCAACAGTGGGACCCCTATACTTTGCGGCATGCCTACAATGTCCAAAAGGTTCCAATACATTTGACTGATTAGTTTTATAATAATAAAAACAATTTATAAGCACATTTAAAATCAACTTAAATCAATTTTACAAAATAAATTTTACGAAACCACACAATTAAATTAGCCTTAATATAAGACGGTTGAAATTAGAGATCACAAAGTATCGTTGCTTAGAAACGTTCAGTCCTCGAGGATATTCATTTCCAACACTTGGCCTACTTTTTAAGAAAAAAAAACACGGATTTATTAAAACAAATCCAAGTTATCATTCTATGAAAATTAGTTTAATTTTAATCTTAAACAAATGTTAGTGTTATTAGAAGGGTAAATTACACCAACAGTCACTCAACTTTAGGGTAACTCACAAAACAGTCATTAAGGTTTCATTTCAATCACTCAACTTTCAAAAAGTAACAAAACAATCCTTTTTGCCGTTTTCCGTCACAGACGTCACGACAAAGTGACGTGGCATGTGACAGCGTCCTTGTTGTCAACCTTAAGTCCAGCTGGCTGGTTACTCACACTTTAACAATTGTAGCAGCACCATTTTAGGGTTAGAGAAAAAGAAAAAGAAGAAGAGGAAGAGGAAGAGGAGAAGAAGAAGGAGAAGAGGAAAAATGCAGATGCTTAAAGTGATTCCGGTGTGCTATTGTGGAAACCCAGCCAAATTAAACATGTCTTGGTCCAATGACAACCCAGGTAGGAGGTTTTTTAGGTGTAAGAAATTCGGTAGTGGATTTCAAAATCCACCTCGGTTTTTCAGCTGGTTTGATCTGCCATTGATACCCCGTTCAAGATTTGTGGTGTTAGGCCTTCTGAAAAAAATGAGGACATTGGAGGATGCAAGAAAGAGGGAGAGAAGAACATGGTTATTGCTGCTTGTAATTGTAACTGTTTTGTTGTTTTTAAAAGCTTAAAAATCATCTTATGTTCATTGAAAACCAGCTTATGTTTTGTAATTTTGTTGCTGGTAAGTTGTTGCTTATGTTGGTATACATGGCTGCTGGTATATTGTTATTTAACATATGTTATACATGGCTGCTGGTATACATGGCTAACCAGCTCATGTTGTTGTTTACAAACACTTGAGAAAGACTTGAAATGGGATATTTTTGTTGATTACAAATTGTGTTGGAATATTTTTGTTGCTTAACATATGTTATACATGACTGCTGGTATACATGGCTAACCAACTCATGTTGTTGTTTACAAATTGCTTAACAGTTGGTATACATAGCTGCTGGCTAGAAGAGATAACAGTTGGTATACAAATTGCTTAACAGTTAGTATACTAATTGCTTAACAGTTGCTTAACTCATATATCAAAAAAAGACAACAGATGGAAAAAAAAACCTATGCATTTCTCATATATGGCCAAAATGCCAAACTGTTTACAAATGGAATGAGGGGCAAAACATTGCCAACTTTTCCTGCAATTCACCACAATTGAACAGATGTGAATTGTAGGGAAATTTACAAAAAAGTTTAGTGACTATATGCCTAAGTTTATCAATAGTAGCAATCATAGGCAAATTTATAAAAAAAATCATCTGCCTAAGTTAGTAAATCAGTAACAGGCAAATTTACACATTTTCAAAAAGTTAACAAAATGCAGTCTGTTCACATCATCATCAATGGTCTGTCATGGATGACTCTTGAGTAGAAGGCATCCATCTAACAGTGGTTGGTTTTCTCTTGAATGGGAGCTTTTGTCTTAGGGCAACTTGTTAATGAGTTGGGGCAGCCTGTTGAGTTGGGGTACCCTCTTGCTGATTTGGGGTAGCCTGTTGCTAAGTTGGGACACCAACTTTATGTCTTTTAACCTACAAGAACATGTGTAATCATCATTGCTTGGTATTAGGTCTAGTAGAATAGGATACTACCACTTTTTACCTATCTCAAAGTCAAAAGACTTCAATTCCACAGTTCACTGCAACTGTAAAACATCGAATAAACAAGAGTAATAACACTACATATAAATGTAGGCTAATCTCGTCCTTGTAAATCTTGACCAGTGTTTAATAAACTATGGTGATTTACTATACAAGGCTATTTTAAGTCTTAACAATAATCAAATGTAAAGTGATATGTGGATCTTAAAACAGATTTGACTGAATCCAAGCTTTGTATTCGACAGCTACAAAACACTTTAGTAACTTTTGAGACCACATATATTATTGTAGTGCTAATCAAAATATCAAAATGACACTCAACAGCTAGCAATTCAATTCAAAACGACTTATGATTAAATATTCTTGTTTCAAACCTATATCAAATTGCAAACTTCAGTAAAATAGAATGTCTTGGGACAAATAGTTTCCCAAAATTTTTGGAGGCAGGTTCAGTTTTAAACGATCTCAAGAAAATACCGTTTTAGAAGCAGATGTTGGGGGCATAAATAATGTCAAACCCCCATCAATGCACAGACAATTTCGGAACATTGTTGCTGGGCGAGGAGCAAGATACCTGCAAAGATGTTTTGTATCAGGTTCTCGTAACTTCATAGCAAGCGTTTCAATGCAAAACTATGCCTTAACCAATTACCCAGGAATGAAGGAAGATGTAATGACTGCATTGATCAAATCTTCTTTAGAATCAAATTGATCTACCAGTAAACAATGGCAGATATACACAATAACACACTATTTTTGTCATGTACATGGCAGACAATAACAGCCAATAACTAGTACAATATAGCAGCTTGGATACAAACAATGACAGATATACACAATAAACATCAGTTTGATAATGACATTTATACAATGGCAAATATACACAATAAACATCAATTTGATAATGGCATTCATACAATGGTAGATATACACAATAAACATCAATTTGATAATGGCATTCATATAATGGCAGATACAAACAATAAACATCATACAAACAAATAAAGCCAAAATCGAAATAACCCTAAATCAAAATCAAATTCTAAATCAAAATCGAGATCGAGATCGAAATTGAAATCAAAATCAGAATCAGTGAGTGTTTCAAAATTGAAATCAAAGTCGAAATAGAAATCAAAATCAAAATCAGAATCAAAATTAAAATTGAAACCGAAATAACCCTAAATAACCCTAAATCAAAATAGCAGCATTAAAATCCAAAAAATTTAAAACTAAATGCAACAACTTACCCGTTAAAGTGGATGTAACAACACTGGTAGCTTCTCTTCTATTGCCATTGTCGTTTAAAATAATAAACATTGAATGGTTTCTGGTTCGTCTTCTTTTCTCCCCAACAAAATAAACAATCGTACCCTAAACCTTATACCCTGTCAATCAATTATTGAACCGGTTTCTAACCCTAACCCCTTCTTAATTGATTCCCAATTTAGTTTAAACCCTAAAAAAACCCAAATCAGTAAGAGAAAATTTCCTAAATCGATTTCCTTTTTTTTCCCCCCAAATCCCCTTAATTTTAATCTATTTTTAACCCTAAAAGCATAACCCTTCAATTTTTTCCCTTAACCCGCCCCAAATCCTAAACCCATCAGCCGTCGCCAACGTGGCAAGTTAACTTGCCACATCAGCTGGTTAACTTGCCACGCCTGCAATCCCGTTAACACCCTAATGGTAACCGTTAATTAGTGACTATTTTGTCACTTTTTTATAATGTTGGTGACTGTTTTGTTACTTTTTGAAAGTTGAGTGACTGAAATGAAACCTAGGTGACTGTTTTATCTACCCCAAAGTTGGGTGACTGTTGGTGTAATTTACCCTTATTAGAACTTTGAATCCAACAAAAATTAAACGTGAATGCATTTTATTTATTTATACTTTGAATTAATCAAGATTCAACTATCGATATATCTTCTAATTAATATAAACTATTTATAACTTAAGCCTAAATTAGCTTGGATCTAATGTAATTAATATTAACCAAAATATATAGACTAAAATTAATCTAATCTACAAGTTTTATCGATCTTAAACTAAACCAATTTTATAGTATTCCAAAGTTAATCTCAAACTAATCCTAAACCAAGTGGGGAGCAATTGGTTGTAATACGAAACCAAATTAATCTTAAGGGCAACATAGAACGAGATTATAACAACAAATAAAAGCAACTACAATCTGAAATAAATAAGATAGAAAGGCCAATCCAAAATCTAACTACCAATAATTGGAAGCAAGCGGTGACAGCAAATAGTTGTAGATTTCTAAAGCAAACTGTGGAGCAAATAGCAACATATGGAATGACATTTCACAACAATTTGAATGGTAATGAAGCAGAAATAATCGGTTAACAATGGGACAGTAAAGCACCACTAAATTAAGACCGATTGGTGGGGAGATTTAAGCCAAATAGCAGCAGATTTTTGAACATGTTCAATTGGCAATTGGAGGCTGATTTGGACAACAAAGTGCAGCAATTTTGGAACATCAAATGGTGACCAATAGCAGCTTGATTTAGAAGTGAGGCAGTACCTAGTTCAGCAGCAAAATAGCGGCCTAGATTGAATGGCAGTTGATCAGCATAATAAATCAAAGCAGCGGCCGAAATAAGAAGAAACAAAACTAGAACCTGGCAATTGAAGCTATTGGAGCATAAACAATCAGCAACAAACCTAGAGAAACTTGAAGCTTGAATCGGCCAATTGAAACTCTATAATTTGGAGCAGTTGGTGCAAAAACGAAAGAGTAATTTGGCAGCAGGCATTCGGCAAAATTGGCAAGAAAATGGAAATTGAAACTTACTGCCAAGGGAAAATAAAGGAGAAAATTTGTGGTTAAGGACTCCTATTCTATTCTACTTCTAATTATTAAAATAAAACCAAATTATCTTAATAAAATAAAATTCCTAATATAATTAAACAAAATAATAATAATAATAATAATAATAATAATAATAATAATAATAATAATAATAATAATAATAATACACAACACACTGCACTGACATATTGAAAATGAAAAAAAATGGATTTAATTCCAAGATTAATCCCCCACTAATTGTTGAAAGTTCAATTTAATCCTTAAAACAAAATTAAAATTTAGTTTAGTTTAGTCTCGTCAAATAAGTTTATGACCCGTAAAAAAATACTAAAAATATAAATTTTATCATTTCATCTGAAAATTTTGAAATAATTTATTATATTCAATTTTTTTATTTCAAAATTTTCGAGGTGATACATATTAAAATATTAATAAAATTTTATATATAATCCATTATATATATTTTTATTACAATACACTAAATTGCACATAACTATTGATACTATAACGTGTATTAGTATGGTCTGCAAGACTAAATTGTGCATACTATAATCTATCATATATATTATTTATAACTAATAAAATTTATATAATTATGTCAACTTCATAAATTTTATATATTAACTAATAAAATTTATATAATTATGTCAACTTCATAAATTTTATATATTAACATTATGGTGATTATTAACAAATTTAACTGAATTTAGGTCAAAGTTGTAATACTATTATATAACAATATATTAATAGATGTGTATTGCATATATATATAAAATTGGGATTTCTTGCAGCCTGTCAATACCTCAAATGCTTCTTCACCTTCGTATTCATGTGTACCATGTCCCAATTCCACATAATGTTCAACTTCCACTTAGTTGGCTATGTCTTACTTAAAGTCCACTAAGGAACATCACCTTGGTGGCCTCAAGGTCTTCCACAATATTGAATCAAATCATGACTATCTCCATCTCTTTATAATAGTCCTCCATGGATTAAAACCTTGTGTTAGCCTTTATAGAACATATTACGCTGCAAGCTCATAACACTAACTTATACATTTGACTCTATACGCTGAGACATATTGGCGAACACTCTTATCTTATTGGCAAATACTTAACCTTGGTGTAAACCTTTCGGGCGTACTCACATTTCTAACGCATTCTATCATTCGCGATACAGGCACACACTTGTATACTTTCTTCCACATATCACTATAACCATAACAAATCTAATGCTTCATCTTCAACACAATCTATTCTTATAAGTACCCTTGTATCACAACCTCTCTTCAAGCGAACTCATATTTGCTTTCAAAACTTACTAGAATAAATTCAGTATATCAATCATTCATTCTTAACAAATACATTATACTACTTCTCAACGCATCATCCAAAATCAGAATGTACTTCTTAGTCTTTGACCTTATTTTTCAGCTTAACCAATATATATATCCATATATCACCCAAACATACACAGAATCACATTTGCATATTCCTTTCAATTCGTTGTTGAAAAAACGAGTTTGGAAAATACAGTAGAAAATAAACTTAGGGAAAAACTAGAGTTCTAAATTTTTTTCCAAAACAAGATATTGGGTGTGATATCTAAAGTAATAAACACTTAATCAAAATTGTACCTTTTCGACTCGTTTAGGATAAGCGCTTCAATCGAGTAGTCTTCTTCGCTATCCTTAAGCTCACCTCTGCCAAGTGTGGACTCGCTTTGAATCAGAAAATTTTTTCACAAAAATTACCAGTGGGGTAATTCTGTAATTTCTCTAAAATTTTGGATCAAGTTGTAAATAAAAAAATATCTCTAGAAATTTTCTATAATAATCTCTTCAAAAAGTTTTCTCTTTATGATTAAACTTAATCACTTTAATATTAAATTAATATAATATTTATCAAGATAAATATTAGATTAAATTTAATATTAAATCTTATTAAAATAATAGAATGTTTATATTAAATTAAATTTAATATTAAGATAATAACTTTAATATTAAATTAATAAAATACTATTAAGATAAGGATTAAATTTAATTTAATATTAAACTATTAAAATAATATTATTTTTAGAATAATTAATCTGAAATCAAATTCTTTGGTAGAGTCCTAGTAGGAGTGTAACTCTTCCACTACTCAACCATCGATTACCATCCGTCGCCAGCCATGAAAAGGCCGCCGTCGTAGCCACTGGCATCGCCGTGTCTGGCGATGCAGGTGTGACACCCTTAGGATACCCCAAGCTAGTTCGATCTGAGTTAATGACGACCCGACTAGTTCGGTCTAGCCACCAGTTGGACCGTCGGGCCAGTTTCACATACCGAGCCCAGTTCGACTAGTTTTTGGGTCTTGGTCTCTGTTTTGGGCTCCCAGGCCCAATTTACAATCTCATGTCTAATTTTCAAGTTCAATTACTCATTCGGCCAATTGCCTGACTTGAAAATTAACTTCCAAAAATATCATATTAATTTTAATTGATTTGATTAATTTGATTTTACTTGATCAAAATTAATTTTTCCAAAAATCACTTACATTTTCCAAATTAATTTTTCAAGAAAATTCTTTAATCAAATTCTCTACTTGAAAAATTCTTACGGCAATCTAATTTAATTCCACATCGAATAAATCGACTCAATTAAATTATTCCCAAAGTCGTAGAATTTACTTCTAATTCAAATGCAGTCCGATCGAGCTTTTGTTGAGCTAGTACAGGAATCAATCAGACATATACAATTAGGCTCTTGTGATTGCAATTATGTCCAGAAGTATCATTTCAATAATTCACAATTACTTAATCATGGAGTCAGTCCATAATAAGTACTATGATTGAAAACTTTTTATTGTATACTATTTACGAAAGCAATTCATCCAATTGCTTTGTCCAATTACCTCGTCATGTGTGTGTTACCCTCATATGATATCCTTGATTCCTTTAAGTTAAATCTGTTCACTCAATACAATCATATTTGATCTCATTGTTACCATTGTGTCTTCTTAATGATTAATATAACCACTGTCAACAAATGACTGTGATAAATTGCTCTTTCGAAAACAAGCAACCCGTGACCACGTTCCATATTTATCAATCCACACAATGCCAATAAGAGGATATCATTAAGTCTTTAATTGAGCTATGAATTTCACTATTGCTAGTAAAGCCATGCCATACACAAGTCATGTACCCAACAAGCCGGCTATGGGCTCGATCATATTTAGAGCATAAGCCTCCACTTATATCAAAACACATAAGTTGCATACACATGGTCAATGAGTAACTTAGGATTTAGGTAAATCACACCATGAACTTCAAAAGTGAATTAATTCACAAACGAATTCAGAAATAATTCATCTTGGGTCCAGTCTAATGTATCATTCCACCAATGAATACATATATGTCTCTACTCGTGGAGTCAACTACTCCGGTAGCCAAGATTAGCCATCTCCCCAATTGGAATTATAGACGACATAATTGCAACACCCCTCACCCTTATTCAATGTTGGAATAGGGTTACGAAGCATTACCGGACTTACAACACACTTAAACAAACTTTTCTCATACATTTAATCAATACATACAATTATCAATCAATCTCAATCAATTTGTTCCTAATACGAGCCTACGAGGCCTTTCACATGCATTGAGAGGGTTTTGGGACTAAACCAATAGCTCGAGAAGCTTTTTCACACTTAAGAAAAATTTTCTCAAAATAGGGGACACACGCCCTTATGGCCAGGCCGTGTGAGACACCAGACATGCCCTTGTCACAGGCTGTGTGGACATTCGAAATGGGAGCACATAGCCGTGTCCCAGCCCGTGTCCTTCCCCATGTCCAAACAAGTGAGGTTACTGACTTGGGTCACATGGCCAACTACACGCCTGTGTGACCTTCGAAGTGGTCACACACGCCCGTATGCCAGGCCGTGTGCTAGGCCATGCCAAACCTGTAGGGTATACTGACTTATGCAACACGGCCAAGTCACACGCCCGTATGCCAGGCCGTATGCTAGGCCGTGTGCCAATTAGGGGGTATACTTCACTTCAATTTCAACACCAGTGGACACACGGCCGTGCAACATGACCGTGTGTCACACACGGCTGAGACACACGCCCGTGTCTCTGGCCGTGTGGACAAAAATAGGCTATTTACCAAGCAAATTTGCCACCCAAATTTGTATATACCTATACAACCAAAATGACACCAATTCAAAGCATAAATAAACATCCAATTTAGCCACAATTAAGGCTAATTCATGCCATATCCAATACCAATAACTAACATGCTTATAACTCATGTTTTTCTCATTCAAATCATATCAAGTTCACATGTTTAAATTAACCAATTAAACATTTTCCAAACATGCATCACCACACATCAATTCACAAGCACATAGCTTCTCAATTATCAACCATTTGTCATCTACAATACCAACTATCAATAACATTGCAAAACCTACATTAATCTTATAATGAAAACCATATGCACACTTGTATATATACATAAATAGTTAGCCAAAATAAGCCAAGTCTCATGGCTATATATATACAAACCAAAACATGACCATTCACAAGCCATCTTTAATGGCAAAACTCACTACCAAAATACACATCAAAATGATCATAATCCTATACATAAACTCAAAGTACAAAAAAGTGATGGTTGGATAGTGTGACGATATCTTCGACGATCCCTGAATCCGAGATAGTTTTGAATTCACTATAAAACAAGGGAAAAAATAAACAAAGTAAGCTATAAAACTTAGTAAGATCATATGAATTAAACTTAACAAATCATATTACATAAATTAACAACTTGAACTATTTAACATGTAATTCATGGTAACAACGAGCTTTCCATATGCTTAATCATGTACTTATAGGCAAATTCATAACTTCTTCTAATTGAAGTTTATACTTTCCATGTACACACCTATACAAACTCGTAACCAACTCATACATGTTCGTAATACTGCTGAATACTCAATATCTCGCACACTAAGTGCCATTACATAGCCGAACCTATTTTAATCTCACACACTACGTGCCATACGTAGCTGGAGCTATCTCGAAGAGCACACCAAGTGCCATACATAGCCGAAGCTATCTCGATTTCGCACACTAAGTGCCGATACATAGCCGAAGCTTTTTCGAATATTTTTGTACAATTGTATTCATCAACCATTCAATATAAAGTATTAAATCTCAATTATAATAATGCTTATTAACATACAAACTTACCTCGGATGTGAAAACGGCGAATCTAGTTGATTATTCGATAACTTTAACTTTTCCCCGATCCAAGTCCGTATTTCACTTTTCTTGATCTAAATATATACAAAATTAACTTATTTAATCATCTATTTATTCAATTTAGTCCAAAACACTCTTTAAGGCACATTTACACTTTTGCCCCCTAAACTTTCACATTGTCACAATTTAGTCCTTATTTCATAAAATCACAAATTCATGCACTTTAGTCACCACCCATGCTAGCCGAGTTTCTCTAGTACTCATATTAGCTCATATTTCTCATTTATTACACATTTAACCACTAACTTTACACATTTCTCAATTCAACCCCTATTTTGTATTTTCACTAAAAATCACTTAACAAAACTTGTATATCTATTAACAAAATTCATAATCTATCAAGAAACTTTAAAACACATGCTTATTCATCAATGGCACCGTTCAAAATCTTTAACAGTTTGCAAAATTAGTCCTTGTGCTAGCTAGTACTAGCTGCAACGATCTCAAAAACGAAGAAATCATTAAAAACGGGACAAAAATCATACCTTAATTGTGCAAAAATGCCTTAGCCGAATGATAGCCTTAAAATGGTGTTTCTTCTCTTCCAAATATCGGTGGAGTAGATGATACCAACAATTAACTTGGTTTTGTTTTATTTAATTTAAGTTAAATTACCAAATTACAATATTAACCTTACTAATTAAACATTAAAAACATATAATGGTTGTCCATAATTGTCCACTTATGCTATTAATGGTCTAATTACAACATAAGGACCTCCTCTTTTAAGTTCCATAGCTATTAGACACCTTTAGCTAATGGAACTCCACTTCTACACTTTACGTGATTTAGTCCTTTTTATCAAATTGACCAATCAAACAATAAAATTTCTTAACGAAAATTTCACACAAACACATTATCATGCCACAGATATTAAAATAATAATAAAATAATTATTTTGACTTTAGATTTGTGGTCTCGAAACCACTATTTTGATTTGACTAAAAACAAGCTGTTACAACTCTCCCCCCTTTAGGGATTTTCATCCCCGAAAATCTTACCAGTGAATAGGTTAGGGTACTGTTTTCTCATAGCTTCCTCGAGTTCCCACGTAGCCTCTTCGACTCTGTGTCGTTGTCACAAAACTTTCACTAAAGCTATACTTTTATTTCATAACTCTTTAATCTCTCGAGCTAGAATTCTAATCGGTTCTTCATTGTACATATCAGGTTGAATCTCAATCTCTGACGGAGAAATTACATGTGATGGATCCGATCTATATTAATGCAACATCGGTACATGAAACACATTATGAATTTTCTCTAACTCAATCGGTAACGCTAGCCGATATGCTATTGACCCTATTAGTTCAATAATCTTATACGGCCAGATAAATCGCGGGCTCAATTTGCATTTGCGACCGAAACGAAGTATTTTCTTCCACAGAGATACTTTCAAAAATACTTTGTCACTGATCTGAAATTCAATGTCTTTTCATTTCAATTTCGCGTACGATTTCTGTCAATTTGAAGCTACTTTCAAACAGTTGCGAATTACTTTCACTTTCTCTTCAGTTTCTTTAATCAAATCAACCCTGTGAATTTGTTTCTCGCTAAGTTCAGTCCAGTACAATGGAGTTCGGCATTTACGACCATACAATGCTTCGTACGGTGCCATCTTTACGCTCAATTGAAAGCTTTTATTATACACAAATTGAACTAATGGCAAATATTTCTCCCAATTGCCTTCAAACTCTAAAACATAAAATTTGAGCATATCTTCGAGAATTTGAATTACTCTCTCAGATTGACCATCGGTTTGCGAATGAAAAGCTGTACTAAAATTCAAATTTGTACCGGAGCTTCTTGCAATTTCTTCTAGAACTGCAACGTAAACCTCGGATCTCTATCTGAAATAATCGAAACTGGCACCCCGTGCAATCTAATAATTTCAGAAATGTATGACTCAGCCAATTTATCAAGTGAAAAGTCAGTACGTACTGGAATGAAATGTGCTGATTTCGTTAATCGATCAACGACAACCCAAATAGCATTTTTATTTTTCGGAAACAAAGGCAATCCCAACACAAAATCCATAGTCACTCTATCCCATTTCCACTCCGGTATCACCATAGGCTGAAGTAAACCTGAAGCCACTTGATGTTTGAGTTTCACTTGCTGAAAAATCAGACACTTCAATACAAACTTAGAAATGTCTCGTTTCATACCCGTCCACCAATACAGTTGTTTCAAATCGTTGTACATTTTAGTACTTCTAGGATGAATGGATAAACAACCACTATGTGGCTCATATAAAATTTTCTGAATTAACTCTTAATTTTTCGGTACACAGATTCTATCTCGAAACGTCAAACGATCATCAGATCCGATTTGGTACTCTAAATCACTAGTCGACTCGCATTGCACCCTTTTAGCTTGCAGTTCACTATCACATTTCTAAGCTTCGCAAATTTGCCGAAGAAATACTGGTTAAGCTTTTAACTCAGCTAAAATCGATCCGTCATCTGATAATGTCAATTGTGTATTCATTTCTCTCAGGACAAACAATGACTTCCTACTCAAAGCATCTGCAACTACATTCACTTTTCCGTGGTGATAATCAATTACTAACTCATAGTCTTTCAATAACTCAAGCCATCTTTGTTGTCTCAAATTCAAATATTTCTGAGTCATAATATATTTTAAGCTTTTATGATCAGTAAAGATGTGACATGTTTCACTGTACAAGTGATGACGCCAAATTTTTAGTGCAAACACTATAGTAGCCAACTCTAAATCATGCGTCAGATAGTTCTTTTCATGCGACTTCAACTGTCTGGAAGCATAAGCTATCACTTTTCCCTCTTACATCAACACACAGCTTAAACCGTTCAATGATGCGTCGCTATAAATCACAAATTCTTTACCCGACTCTGGTTGAACTAACACTAGTGCCTTAGTTAACAATGTTTTCAATCGATTGAAACTTTGTTGACATTTCTCAAACCTTTCAAACTTGACATCTTTCTGTAGCAGTCTAGTCATCAGTGTAGAAATCATCGAGAACCCTTTTACAAAACGTCTATAGTAACTAGCAAATCCCAGAAATTTTGTAACCTCGGGTACATTTCTAGGTGGTTTCCATTCAATAACTGTAGAAATCTTGCTCGGATCAACTCAAATGCCATCTGTTGAGACTATATGTCCTAAAAATATGACTTTCTAGAGCCAGAACTCACATTTGCTAAATTTAGCATATAGTTTCTTATCTCTCAAGGTTTGCAACATAATCCTCAAATGCTCGACATGCTCAGACTCATCTCGCGAATAAATCAAAATGTCATCAATGAACATAACAACAAATCTGTCTAAATACGGTTTAAATATCTGATTCATCAAATCCATAAAAATGGCAAGAGCATTAGTCAAACCAAAAGGCATAACAAGGAATTCATAATGTCTATACCTCGTTCTAAATGCAGTTTTCAGCACATCTGAGTCTTTAACTCTCAATTGATAATAACCCGATCTCAAATCAATCTTCGAAAACACTGTTGTACCTTTCAATTGATCAAACAAATCGTCTATTTGTGGCAATGGATACTTATTCTTTATCGTAACTTTGTTGAGCTAATGATAGTCAATATGTAAGACCCCTTACCCGTGTCCGACGCCGGGACTGGATACGAGGCATTACCATGTTTAACCTTGCTTGAACATGAAATCTCAGGCTATAAAATTTCGTTCCAACCTAAAACTTTTCTTCCTTAATCATAACTCACATATCATGAGTCTACGAGGTCTTAAACATACATCTGGAAGGTTTTGGGGTTCAACCGGAGACTTTTACACTCTTTGAAAATTTTTGACTAAATAGGGGTCACACACCCGTGTGACTTGGGACACGCCAGTGTGGGTAGGCCGTGTGGTCTCACACACCCATGTCCCTAGCCCGTGTAGAATTTATTTTTATTTCGAACCTGCAGGGGTTTTGACACGGCTGGGCACACGCCCATGTCTATAACCCGTGTCCTTCACACGGCCTAGACACGCTCGTGTCCTCACCTGTGTGTGAAAACTAAGGGTATTCTATTTACGATGTTAGCAACCCTTAAGAAGCACACGGCCTAGGCACACGCCCGTGTGCTGGCCTGTGTGATGATTCAAATTCTCGCAATTAAAATGCAGAAGACACATGGCCTAACAACACACCCATAGGGGTTGACCGTGTGTCACACAAAGCCTAGGCACACGCCCGTGTGTCTAACCGTGTGGACACTTAAAGGCTACTTTCAAAGCCAATTGTCACCTTGAAACATCAACACACTTATACCAACTCAAGCAACACAAGCATGGCATTTATACACTATGAATAACCCCCAAAACAACAGTTGTAGAATTCATAAAAACTTATCATCATTAATATATAAAATTTAGCAAACATTGGCCAATCTCTTTGGCCATATACAAAAAGGATAGTAACCTTAATAGCCAAAACTTTGGCTCCCAATATGATATAGCTCAAAATGACATAATCCCTATACATTCCATACTTAAAATAAAACAACTTGGCTATACCAAAATAATGATTGATACTATGATCCGAGCTCCGACGTCTATGATCCCTGAGCTAGCTTGGCGAAACTACAAGAAAGAGAGAAAAGAGAAAAGTAAGCATATAGCTTAGTAAGTTTGCATGAGATTTTACATAACAACATAATGGCTTGTAATTTAAACTCATCTATCATGAAATTAAAGCATCATAAATCTCATTTTCATGAACTTACTTACTCTTTCTCATCACATATCACATTATAATTTCATACATGTAATTAAAATTAGGGTACCTGTACCACTTAATCACATAGATTAGCACTTTTGCTTATATAACATGAAAATCAAATCCTTATCTTCCTTAACTTAGGTAGAATTCTTTATCTTTCTTGAATAACTTAACTTGTTAATCTTTTGCTTACTAAGCTTCCTTATTACTTCTTTCATGCTTGACTCTTTTGCCCGTTAAATTACTCAGAATATCAGAGGATACTCAATATCATCAAACATGTATCTCGATGCCAATGCCATATCCCAGATATGGTTTTACATTGGATCACCTTACGATGCCAATGCCATATCCCAGATATGGTCTTACACGGGATCGCCTTAGCTTGATGTCAATGCCATGTCCCAGACATGGTCTTACATGAGATCTTCCTTTGGTGCCGAAGCCATGTCCTAGAGATGGCCTTACACAAGACCTTCCTTAAATGTTTCCTTTTGAAACTTACCATTGCCATGTCTTGACATGGTCTTACATGGTATCCTTGCATTATGAACTCACCAATGCCATACATTGGCATGGTCTTACATGGGATTTTTGCCTTATAGTAACTTATCAATGCCAAGTCTTGATATGGTCTTACATGAGTTCCTTGCCTTATAGTAACTTATCAATGCCATGTCTTGACATGGTCTTACATGGTTTCCTTGTCTTATGTTGTGACATAGGTATCCTGGTTATTCCGAATCTTCAAACGAGTCTTTTATTTACCTTGTTCTCATTGAATTTCTTATTAGGCATTATTTATCAACTTCATGAAAATAATATACAACATTCAACATAGTAAGTAATTTAATCATAAAAGTATATGTAACTTTAAATTCATACAAACTTACCTCGGTACTCCAAAATATGTGTAGAAGTGCAATTTAGTCCACAACTTTATTTTTGCCTCAACTTCAATCCGGGCTTTGTGTTTCTTGATATATAATAGCAAATTTACTTGTTTAATACTCACATTAACTAAATCGACTCATGAATCATACTTTGGCAAATTTATGATTTTGCTCCTAAACTTTCTCTTAATTACACTTTTACCCCTAGGCTCGTCAAATGATTTTCATTCAACTTTCTTGCAATTTAAGCCTAGCTGAATTATATTCTCAACTATAACAACATTCAATTTCCACTAGTTGACTTATGTATGACCATTTTTTAACTTTTTACAATTTGGTCCTTTTATGCATTTTTCATGAAAATCACTTAGAAAAAGATGTTTATCATGCATCAAACTTTAATATTCTTCCTTAAAACATCAAAATACATGCATGTCATACATGGGTAAATTTTTGAACATAAACCCTAACTCAAAATATAGCTAGAAATAGCTAAACCGAGCTACGAGTGTTTCAAAAATACGAAGAACATTAAAAATGAGGCTAGAATGAACTTACTATCAAGCTTTGAAGTTGAAGAAACCCTAGCTATGGAGGGCATCTAAAATTTGGCTATGGCAAGAAGAAGATGGACACAAATTTGACTTCTTTTTCCCTTTTAATTCATTTAATAACCAAATGACAAAAATGCCCTTAATGACTCTTTTTTTAGATTTTTCCTTCCCATGTCTATTTTTGTCCATCTTAATATATAATGGTCTAATTGCTAAATAAGGACCCCTAATAATTTTTATGATTCTATTCCATACTTAAATCTTCTAGAAACTCATATTTCCTAATCTTTACAATTTAGTCCTAATGGAAAATTTATTCACTAATTAATAAAATTTCTTCATGGAAATTTCACACAATCATGCAAGCACCTCATAAGCCTTATAAAGATCATTTAATCATATATTTCTAATTCGGATCTATGGTCTTGCACTACTTTTTTGACTAGGCTATAAATCGGGCTGTTACAATTCTCCCCCTTAGGGATTTTTGTCCCCAAAAATCTTACCAGTAAAAAGGTTTGGGTACTAGTTCCTTATAGCCTGCTCGGGCTCCCATGTAGCCTCTTCTACCCCATGTCTCTACCACAATACTTTCACAAGAGTTAGACTTTTATTTCTTAATTGCTTGATTTCTCGGGCGAGAATTTTAACTGGTTCCTCACCATAAGTCATGTTTGGTTGAATTTCAACCTCTGTCGGTGTAATCACAAGCGAAGGGTCTGATCGGTAGCGCCGCAACATAGACACGTGAAACACATCATGAATCTTCTCTAAATCAGACGGTAAGGCCAACCGATAGGCTATCGGCCCAATCGTCTCAGTGATCTCATATGGTCCGGTAAAATGCGGACTCAATTTGCCCTTTCAGCCAAACCTAAGTACTGTCTTCCATGGTGATACTTTTAAGAATACTCTATCACCGACTTGATACTCAATTTTCTTTCTTTTTAAATCCGAGTAAGATTCTTGTCTGTCAAAAGTAGTCTTTAAACAATCTCGAATCGCCTTTACCTTCTTTTCAGTTTCTCTAACCAAATCAACCCCGTGGATATGGTTTTCCTTAAGCTCAGTCCAATATAAAGGCGTTCGATACTTACGCCCATATAAAGCCTCATAAGGCGCCATCTTTAAGCTTGACTGAAAACTATTGTTGTAGGCAAATTCCACCAACGGTAGGAATTTTTCTTAGCTACCTTGAAATTCGAGAATGAAACATTGAACCATATCTTCAAGCACTTGTATCTACCTCTCTGACTGATCGTCGGTTTGGGGGTGAAAAGCCGTACTAAAATTTAACTTTGTGCCCAAGGCCTCTTGCAACTTTTTCCAAAATCTAGAGTAAATCTAGAATCTCTATCCGATATAATCGATAAAGGCATCCATGAAGCCTTACTATCTCTGAAACATATAAGTTTGCCAACTTGTCAAGTGAGTAGTCAACTCGTACAAGTACGAAATGGGCTGATTTCGTAAGTTTGACAACTACAATCCATACAGCATCTTTCTTACTCGGTGTCGACGGCAAACCCGTTACAAAATCCATGGTTACTTTGTCCCATTTCCATTCGGGTACCATAATGGGTTGAGGCAAACTCGAAGGTACTTGATGTTCGGCCTTTACTTGCTGACAAATCAAACATCTTGAAACATACTTAGAAATATCTTTCTTCATACTCGACCACTAATACCATTTCTTCAAATCATTATACATCTTGGTGCTACCAAGATGTATAGATAAGCATCCGCAATGTGCCTCATGCAAAAGTTTACGAATGAACTCATCATTTCTTGGTACATCTCTGAACATTAAACATCCATCTGAATCAATCCGAAAATCAGACTCAACACCTGACTCGTACTGACCTCTTTTGGCTTGTAAATCACTGTCATATTTCTGAGCCTCATAGATCTCCTAAAGGAACATTGGTCTAGCCCTCAACTCAGGTAGAATAGGACCATCATTGGACAAGGTAATCTGAGTATTCATAGCCCTTAAGGAAAATAAGGATTTTCTACTTAAAGCGTCGGTGACTACGGTCGTCTTCCCTGGATGGTGATCAATGACCAACTCATAATCTTTTATCAACTCTAACCATCTCTGTTACCTTAAATTCAATTCCTTTTGAGTCATCAAATACTTTAAACTTTTATGATCGGTGAATATCTGAAAATTTTCACCATACAAATGGTGTCTCCAAATCTTCAATGCAAAAATGATAGCAGCCAACTCTAAATCATGCGTCGGGTAATTCTTTTCATGTGACTTTAGTTGTTTGGAGGCATACGCTATCACCTTGCCTTCTTACATAAGTACACAGCCCAATCTGTTTAAGGATGTATCGCTGTAGATCACAAAATATTTTTCTGATTTAGGTTGTACTAGAACTGGAGCCTCTGTTAACATTGCCTTAAGTTTCTCGAAACTTTGTTGACACCTCTTTGTCTATTCAAACTTTACATTCTTCTATAATAGTTTCGTTATTGGAGTTGTTATCATGGAAAACCCTTTGACGAACCGTCTATAATAGCCAGCTAAGCCCAGAAAACTTCTAACCTCAGATACATTTTTTGGTGGTTTCCAATCAACAATAGTTGAAATCTTACCTGGGTCTACTCAGACTCCATCTCCCGAGACAATGTGTCCTAGAAATCCAACTTCCTTGAGCCAAAATTCACTTTTGCTAAACTTAGCGTACAATTAATTATCCCGCAAAATCTGTAGAACTGTCCTTAAGTGCTCGGCATGCTCACTCTCATCACGGGAATATATCAGTATATCATCAATAAAAACAACAACAAACTTGTCCAAAAATGGCCGAAAGATGTGGTTCATTAAATCCATAAACGCCGCTGGGGCATTAGTTAAACCAAAAGGCATGACCAAAAATTAGTAGTGCCCATACCTCGTTCAAAAAGCCGTCTTAGGCACATCTGAGTCTTTTACTCTCAACTGGTAGTATCCCGACCTCAAGTCGATCTTGGAAAACATAGTGGATCCCTTCAATTGATCGAACAAATCATCGATCCTTGGCAATGGGTACTTGTTCTTCACTGTTACTTTGTTAAGCTGTCGGTAATCTGTACACAAATAGTACTGGAGTACCCCATGGAGAGCAACTCAGTCTTACAAAACCTTTGTTCGTCAACTCTTGCAACTGCACCTTTAATTCTTTAAACTCAGTTGGAGCCATCCTGTATGGAGCAACCGATATCGGTACAGTGCCAGAAGCTAACTCAATACTAATGTAACATCCTAAAAATGGGGCTATTTGGAATTAAATTATTTTTCTTATGTTTGAACCACTGTGATATTATTTATGGAATAATAAAGGTTAATTAAGGGTCTTGAGTAGGCTCGGTTTAGTAGAAAATTTCATCTTGAACTTTAAAGGCAGGGAGCCTTAGCAGGAGGGTGTTATAAGAATAAATGTGGATAGTTTGATACAAAAATCAGCTTGGAAAAGTGGCAAGAAGAAGGCCACTTAAGAGCTGCATGTGACGCCACAAGGGGGAGCAAGGGGAGCCTTGGTTCGAGTCACAAAAATCCCCTTTTTGCACTATATTTTGGACGGCACAAGTGGGAGAGATTTTCTCTCTTTAAATATTTTTTTAATAGGATAATAAGGATGTTATATTAATTATTTTAAAGGGATTATCATGGGATTTATTATTAAGAGTTGGCAGAGGAAAAATAGCTTTGAAATTTAATTCAAATTAATTTGAATATGTGGCTTAGAATGAAAGGGAGAGTTGGCTAGAGTTTGAACTCCTTATTGATAGGAATGGACGGCAAGCTAAGGAGGGGGGGTGCCGAATGCTTATAAAAAGCATCAACCTATTCCTTGTTTTGTTTTTTTTCCCATCTTTGCAAGTGTCGAAATTCTCAACCCTCCCATCTATTTTCTTTCTTTTCCTTCTCTCAAAATCCTTAGCCGAAACCTTCATTCCATATCTCCCTTCATTCTCTTCTTCTTCTAACTCAAGCCGAATCCTCTCCCTTGGTGTGCCGATTTTCCTTCTCCCCATTTGGTGTATCTTTGGCCGAATATTAAAGCAAGGGTAAGTATGCCGAAACTCTTTTCCATGTCCCATTCTCTCTGTCGACTTGGTTAATAGAGAAGCTGAATTATTTTAGTGACTAATCAGTGATAGAATCGGATCTATTTAGGTACCGGGGATTTTGAAGTGTTCGATCCAAGCCTCAGTCCTTGTAAATCGGTTTTGGTAAGGATCTATTCTTTTTGGTATTCGATTAAGCCAAGGGCTACTAATAATGATGATGACCGATTGTAGGAAGTGAAGCAGATTTGTGAACCGGGTACCGAAGTGAGTACTTAGAGGCAAATAGGTAAGGTTTGGGTTCAATTGGTAACCCCTTTAGATTTATTTGATTTGGCCGAATAGGCCATAGTACTAATCCCATAGTTGGCCGAATATAGGTGCAAGTAGATCTAGGGTGGCCGACTCTTCTTTCGGGATTTAGACTTCTCGTGGTGATAGGTGTGTACATACACACTTATAGCAATTAATAGATTGTATTAAATACATGTTGTATGTAAATCTGCTTGATGTAGATACAGATTTGGTACCTTAACGATACAAGTGAGGATTCCGGTAAGTCTCTGTTAATATGAGATCATTTTAATGCTTTTAGGAAGCATGGCTTATTGATAGATGTGATAAATGTATGAGATCTGTTGATAACTGTTTAACTACTGTGGGTTATATGAGAGGAGGGGGCAGTGATATTGTGCCGACGGGCACCAGTGTTTTGGTAACACACTGTGACTACGGTCACCAGAGGTTTGGTACCTCCAGAGGTTTGGCACCTCATAGCGACTTGTCCCTGTGGTTAACGCCACCGTGGGTTGGCCCCACTCGAGATATGGGATCGTCTGCCAGTGATTTGGTATCACACGATGGGTTGGCCCCATCAATCGATTCGTGTCTACGGACACCAGTGTTTTGGTAACACATCGTGACTATATGTCACGAGTGGTTTGGCACCACCAGTGGTTTGGTACCACAATGGGGTAGACAGTGGCGTTTGGATGGTTAGGTTGGGGACATAATATTATGCATGTTAATTGTTATATGTTGTGTATGAAAATGTTTTAAAACGGGGGAACGGTTACATACTGAGTCTTGGTGACTTACCTTCTCCTTTACATTTTTCAGGTGACACTTAGATCGCGGATGTGGAGCCGGGTTGACTCGAGGTGGCCATGCAGTGGATTTGAATTAATTAAACTTTAAACTTCGTTATTTTATTTTATTGTCGGTTAAATTTTGTTTTGAATGTAATAAGGCCTCCTGATACTTTATGTTTGTTATTTTTCATATGTTGGATACTTTGTTTTAAACTATGTTATTATTATTGAATTAAAATCACATGTTTTCCAAGTTAAAACGAAAATTGTTTTTAACGTGCCATCGGGCACATTTGGAATTTTATATTAACTTGGCTTAAATAAATTTTCTAATAAACACTAAATAAAGTTTTTACAAGACATTCAAACAAAAGGTTTTCGGTAACTAAAAATTTTACTTAGCAAAAGTGTTTTCCAAAAATGTTTTCCACCGTAACAAGCTAGATTCGGCCTTAAAGTTTGGGCCGGGTTTGGGTTGTTACAAAATTGGTATCAGAGCCCAGTTCAAAGCTCGACTGTGGGGGCCCAAGGCCCAAAAGTGTTTTGGTAGGCCTTTTGAATTGTTTTTGGGTTTTTAAGCAGCATGGCCCGAGTCTCCGGCACCGATCCGCCCAGGTAAGTACTTCTGAACCTCTTGGTGAATTATTTCTTCTATAGAAGGGTAGGAAGCATGGAACGTAGAATAGACTTATAAGAATATTGAACCCTAGGATTAGACTACTTAAACACAAACCAAACATAAGACTTAAAGAACTAAAACAACCTATGACTTAGTCACTGAGCTAGGGTGTGGTAACCCCTGTACGCATGTCTAGGAGTGGATCCAGAAGAGCCTGGTATTTAAGCAGTCCGTGTGACTCACCTCCTCTTCGCAGGTATCCAACCTGGTGCGTAGCTTCGGTTCACCCTAACTCAGAGGGCTCAGTGGTGTGGCAACCTCTGTGCGCATGTCTAGAAAGGTCTCGGTGAGAGCTTGGTATTTCAGCGGTCTGCGTAACCCACCTCCTCTTCACTCGAATCCTGCCTGGTGCGTAGCTTTGGTTCACCCTGACTAAGAGGGCTCGGTCATAGGCTTAACATAATGACTAAAACCCGAAAGGGAACTAGCCATGTTTTTCGAAAATGAATGAAACAACCCTAATGTTTTCAAAACTTTTGCAATAACTCTTTCAAATTGGAGAACATCATTTTTACAACGTTTTCTTCGAAAAACTCAATTTGTGGAAAATTACAAAAAAATACACTTAGGGGTAAAATTACTAAAATGCCCTCGGCTCATAAAATATCAGTCCAATGGTTTTGCTCAAAAATTTCAACTATTTTACAAATATTCAACAACTTAGCTTTGAAAATCATCAACAAAATATTTTGGTTTTGGAAAATTACGAAAACACCCTCAAGTTGCGAAATTACCGAAATGACCCTGGTTTTGGAAATCTTTACAAACATCACTATTTGAAAAGGAACATTTTCAGAAAGAAACCCCTAAGTTTTGCAACTGTTAAAAATATCCCTGACTTATTAAAATTACGAAATTGCCCTTGAATGACAAAATTACCAAAATACCCCTGGTTTCAAAACGATGCCATATCTCTAAATTTTACAAATTTTTCAAAAAAAACCCTCCAGTTTTGGGAATTTCAAAACGACCTACTTTACTAAAGTTTTAAAACTTCTTTTATTACGAAAACACCCCTGTAGGGAAATGACGAAAATACCACTGGGTTAGAAATGGGCAGAAATGTCCGAAGAGCGAATAGGTATGGAAAGTATTAAGGAATGGATGCACGAACTCCTTTGTGTGAACTAGGATAGAAAACTGAAACCTTGTTTGCTCGAAAGAATCTCTGATTGAAACTCTGTCCATAAAATTTCTTCGCGAATAAGAAAGTGGAACAAATGCTAACGCATAAAAATTTTCTTATTCAGATTAAAAGCGCGGTAGATAGAATGAGTTCTATAGGACGTGGACGCCGTGGACGCGGTAGGGGTAGGATGACGGTGTCTGAACCCGTCAGGTCGGGCCAAGGTTCTGAAAATGAGGTACCACCGCCACCACCACCTCCTACTTTTAGAGGCGAGGAGCGAGGATCGCACCGGTGGTGAGGCCAGATCGCATAGCGGTTTTGCGAGTCTTGGAAATGGTGGTGAAATGCTGGTGGAAATTTGGGAGCTCGAAAATCGTTTCCCGAGCGACTCGATCTAACGGAGCGGAGGTATTCCGGGTGTGTCGGGAGTGGCACCCAGTCTGCGCGAGTCATCGCTAGAGTCAACCGAAAGGATCATGGATGATCTTGACTTTGGCGAGGAGGAAAAGTTGAAAGGGGCATTGTCGCTTCTAAAGGATGAAGCGTGCCGTGGGTGGTGACGGTCCGAGATGGAGCCACGGCGAGATGATCTCACGTGGGATTACTTTAAAACCGCTTTTGGAGAAGAAGTATGTGGGCACTAGCTACACCGATGCTCAAAGGAAAACTTTTCTCGGGACTAGTGCAAGGAACTAAGTCGAGCTAAATATGAGGCGAGAGTTTTTAAGGCCGAGTAGGTATGCTAGAGGCATCGTGGCTCTCGAACACGAGCGCCGTGTCCGCTTTGAGGACGGACTCAGAGATGATTTGAGGTTACCGATTGCCCCGCAGCGAGTTCGTGAGTTCTCATCTCTAGTGGAAAAGGCTAAGGTAGCCGGCGGATCAAGGAGGGCCGTGAGGCAAAGCTATAGTAGGAATAGTCGGAAGAGAGGATTTGGGTCACCGGGTCAAGTGGTTGTGCCCGAAAAGACTAGGCCAAGTGGGCCAAATCAAAGCGGCAAGGCCCACGACTACTAATCGAGGCCGACTCGGTGTAAATCACGTGAAAAGACCCATTGGGAGGTTGTTGGACCGGCGATAGAGGATGTTTTGAGTGTGGGTCTTTGGAGCATCGGGTCGAGATTGTCCCCTGAACTAGCTAGCTAAGAATCACCAGAGGCGTAAATCGCACTCGGGATAGAAATATGGGACCACAGAGGGTCGCGGTAACGATAGAGGAGGAAATGGTCCTAACTGAGGTCGTGGAACTCGAGGCGAGGTTCAGCAACACGCAGGCTAAGCAACTTTGGCTTAGTCTACGCAAAATGAGGCGTCGCGAGGAGGGTGACGCACCGGATGTCATAACCGGTACGTTTCTAATTTTTGGTCTTCCTTATGTTGTATTAATTGACGTGGGTTCGACGCACTCATACATTGCTAGTAGTGTGGTAGAGACTATGGACCTAGACTCAAATCGCTTCTAGGAGATGACTGTAGTTAGCCCTTTAGGTCACTCTGTAGTGGTAGACAAACTTTATAGAGACATACCCCTAGAACTCCAAGGGGTAGTATTTGTGGCTGATCTGATGGAACTACCGTTCGGGGAGTTCGATTTGATCCTTGGAATGGATCGGCCGTTAAGTATCGGCGAATTTGGATTGCGCGCTAGCGCATGGTTCTTAAGACACCAAGGTGATGAAGTGGTTATGATAGGTGATAGAAGGAATTACCTATCCAATGTGGTGTCTGCCTTGAAGGCTGAAAAGATGGTCAAGAAGGGTTGTGAGGCGTATTTGGTTCGAATCTGTGCTTTGGAAGCCAAGGAGTCAGTAGTTGGAAAGGTCCGAACGGTTGGGGAATTCGCTGATGTGTTCCCAGAAGAGCTCCCGGGTCTGCCTCCAGATCGGGAAGTTGAATTCGGTATAGACTTGCTACCCAGAACGGCACCTGTGTCTATAGCACCATACCGAATGGCACCAAAGGAATTGGTGGAGCTGAAGGCTCAAATTCAGGAGCTCTTGGATAGAGGGTTTATCCGACCCAGTATATCTCGTGGGGAGCACCGGTGTTATTTGTCAAGAAGAAAGACGGGTCGATGCGGATGTGTATCGACTATCGCCAGCTGAACAAGCTAATGATCAAGAACAAGTATCCGTTGCCTCGGATTGATGACTTGTTTGATCAACTGAAGGGTGCCTCGGTGTTCTCAAAGATAGACCTTAGGTCAGGTTACCATCAACTTAAGGTGAAAGAAGTTGATGTTCACAAGACGGCATTCAGAACTCGGTATGGACATTACGAGTTTCTGGTAATGCCATTTGGATTGACCAATGCGCCGGCAGCATTCATGAACTTGATGAATAGGGTGTTCCAGCAGTACTTAGACCAATTTGTCGTGGTGTTCATAGACGACATACTAGTTTATTCTAAGACGGAGGAGGAGCATGATATGCATTTGCGAATAGTTCTACAAGTGTTGAGGGAGAAGCAATTATATGCCAAATTCAGTAAGTGCAAATTTTGGCTTAGAGAGGTGGCTTTCTTAGGACACGTGGTGTCGGCTGAGGGAATTAGAGTAGACCCTCGCAAGATTGAGGCGGTGTTGGATTGGAAACCGCCTAGGTCGGTGGTTGAAATACGGAGTTTTTTGGGTTTAGCAGGGTACTATCGGAGATTCGTGGAAGGATTCTCTTTAATCACAGTGCCGTTAACTAAGTTACTAAGGAAAGGTGTTCCATTTGTATGGACGGGAGAAGCGTGCAAAAAAAAGCTTTGATAAGCTAAGGAAAATTCGACTAAGCTCCGGTTTTGGTACACTTTGAAGCGAAAGGTTGTTTCTTCGTCTATTGTGATGCATCCCACACTGGTTTGGGATGTGTGCTTTGATCTTTGAGGAAGGGAAGGTAGTAGCCTATGCATCCCGTCGATTAAGACCGCATGAGGTTAACTACCCGACGCACGACTTGGAGTTAGCGGTAGTCGTCGCTTTGCTCAAGATATGGAGACATTATCTCATGCGGGAGAAGTCGATAGTCTACACGGATCATAAGAGTTTGAGATATCTTCGACCCGTAAGGATCTAAACTCGAGACAACGCTCGTGGATTGAACTATTAAAGGACTACGATTGTTCAATCGAGTACCATCCGGTAAGGCTAACGTGGTAGCCGACGCGTTAAGTCGGAAGGTTGTGACGGACTTAAGAGCAATGTTCGCTTCGGTTGAGTCTATATGATGATGGGAGTCTTTTGGCGAAACTTCAAGTTAAGCCAACATGGATCGAGGAGGTTAAGGAGAAGCGCTTAGTGGATGAAGGGTTGAATGCTAAGAGGATACAAGTTTAGGAAGGTGGCTTAGAGGGTACAATTTGTCTAAAGATGGAGTGCTATGTTTTCAAGAGCGCAGCATGTATGCCGAAGGATGTGGAGTTGAGGTGAAAAATTCTCCAAGATGCACATAGCAGCCCCTCTACGCTATGCATCCGGAGGAAGCAAGATGTATGGAGATCTACTGAAAGCTTGATTACGTGGCCCGGTTGAAGCGTGAGGTAACTCGAATTTGTGGGAAAGTGTCCGACGTGTCGGCAGTTAAGGCTGAACATCAGTTGCCATCAGGGCTACTTCAACCGGTAAAGATCCCTCAATAGAAGTGGGAGCGGATCACTATGGATTTCGTCGGTGGGGCTACCCCCTACGCCCAACAAAAAGGACGCAGTTTGGGTAATAGTAGACCGCCTAACTAAGTCAGCTCACTTCATACTGGTAAGGATAGACTATTCTCTTCAGAAGCTGGCTAAGCTATATGTGGCGGAGATAGTAAGATTGCATGGTGTACCAATGTCGATCATCTCGGATAGGGGTCCCAGATTCACGTCAAGGTTACGAAAGCGTTGCATCAAGCTTTGGGTACACGGTTGGATTTCAGTACAGCCTTCCATCCACAGTCTGACGGACAATCGGAAAGGGTGATACAGATCTTAGAGGACATGTTAAGAGGATGCGTCTTGGATTTTAGTGGTAGTTGGGAAGAGTACCTACCATTAGCGGAATTCGCTTATAACAATAGTTATCAAGCGAGTATTCAGATGGCTCCATATGAAGCAATCAGATGGATGAAATGTCGTACTCCTACATGTTGGGCTGGAGTTCAAGAACGACAAGTTTTGGGTCCAGAGTTGGTAACTGAGACTGAGGATAAAGTCAAAGTGATTCGGGCTCGTCTTAAGGAGGCATCAGATAGGCAGAAGTCTTACGCTGATCTTAAGCGTAAGGAAATGGAGTATGCGGTAGGAGATAAAGTCTTTTTGAAGGTGTCGCCTTGGAAAAAGGTGTTGAGATTTGGACGGAAAGGGAAGCTAAGCCCAAGGTTCATCGGGCCATATACAGTTGTAAAGCGAGTAGGACCGGTAGCTTATCAGCTAGAATTACCGGCAGAACTGAATCAGATCCATGACGTATTTCATGTATCGATCTTTGAGACGGTATCGGTCGAGATCCTTCGCATCGCGTTGCCGCGATGCGAGAGATTGAGGTGAACTCGGATTTATCTTTTGAAGAAGAACCGGTTTAGATTTTAGATCGAGATGTGATGGTTCTACGTAGGAAGTCAGTGCCCTTAGTGAAAGTGCTATGGCGGAACCATGGTGTGGAAGAAGCTACGTGGGAACCTGAGGATGTGGTACGGCAGCAATACCCCCATCTGTTTTAATCAGGTAATTTCGAGGACGAAATTTATTTTAAGGGGGGTAGAACTGTAACATCCTAAAAATGGGGCTATTTGGAATTAAATTATTTTTCTTATGTTTGAACCACTGTGATATTATTTATGGAATAATAAAGGTTAATTAAGGGTCTTGAGTAGGCTCGATTTAGTAGAAAATTTCATCTTGAACTTTAAAGGCAAGGAGCCTTAGCAGGAGGGTGTTATAAGAATAAATGTGGATAGTTTGATACAAAAATCAGCTTGGAAAAGTGGCAAGAAGAAGGCCACTTAAGAGCTGCATGTGACGCCACAAGGGGGAGCAAGGGGAGCCTTGGTTCGAGTCACAAAAATCCCCTTTTTGCACTATATTTTGGACGGCACAAGTGGGAGAGATTTTCTCTCTTTAAATATTTTTTTTAATAGGATAATAAGGATGTTATATTAATTATTTTAAAGGGATTATCATGGGATTTATTATTAAGAGTTGGCAGAGGAAAAATAGCTTTGAAATTTAATTCAAATTAATTTGAATATGTGGCTTAGAATGAAAGGGAGAGTTGGCTAGAGTTTGAACTCCTTATTGATAGGAGTGGACGGCAAGCTATGGAGAGGGGTGCCGAATGCTTATAAAAAGCATCAACCTATTCCTTGTTTTGTTTTTTTTTCCCATCTTTGCAAGTGCCGAAATTCTCAACCCTCCCATCTATTTTCTTTCTTTTCCTTCTCTCAAAATCCTTAGCCGAAACCTTCATTCCATATCTCCCTTCATTCTCTTCTTCTTCTAACTCAAGCCGAATCCTCTCCCTTGGTGTGCCGATTTTCCTTCTCCCCATTTGGTGTATCTTTGGCCGAATATTAAAGCAAGGGTAAGTATGCCGAAACTCTTTTCCATATCCCATTCTCTCTGTCGACTTGGTTAATAGAGAAGCTGAATTATTTTAGCGACTAATCAGTGATAGAATCGGATCTATTTAGGTACCCGGGATTTTGAAGTATTCGATCCAAGCCTCAGTCCTTGTAAATCGGTTTTGGTAAGGATCTATTCTTTTTGGTATTCGATTAAGCCAAGGGCTACTAATAATGATGATGACCGATTGTAGGAAGTGAAGCGATTTGTGAACCGAGATGCAAAGTGAGTACTTAGAGGCAAATAGGTAAGGTTTGGGTTCAAATGGTAACCCCTTTAGATTTATTTGATTTGGCCGAATAGGCCATAGTACTAATCCCATAGTTGGTGAATATAGGTGCAAGTAGATCTAGGTGTGGCCGACTCTTCTTTCGGGATTTAGACTTCTCGTGGTGACAGTGTGTACACATACACACTTATAGCAATTAATAGATTGTATTAAATACATGTTGTATGTAAATCTGCTTGATGTAGATACAGATTTGGTACCTTAACGGTACAAGTGAGGATCCCAGTAAGTCTCTGTTAATATGAGATCATTTTAATGCTTTTGGGAAGCATGGCTTATTGATACATGTGATAAATGTATGAGATCTATTGATAACTGTTTAGCTACTGTGGGTTATATGAGAGGAGGGGGCAGTGATATTGTGTCGACGGGCACCAGTGTTTTGGTAACACACTGTGACTACGGTCACCAGAGGTTTGGTACCTCTAGAGGTTTGGCACCTCATAGCGACTTGTCCCTGTGGTTAACGCCACCGTGGGTTGGCCCCACTCGAGATATGGGATCGTCTGCCAGTGATTTGGTATCACAAGATGGGTTGGCCCCATCAATCGATTCATGTCTACGGACACTAGTGTTTTGGTAACACATCGTGACTATATGTCACCAGTGGTTTGGCACCACCAGTGGTTTGGTACCACAACGGGGTAGACAGTGGCGTTTGGATGGTTAGGTTGGGGACATAATATTATGCATGTTAATTGTTATATGTTGTGTATGAAAATGTTTTAAAACGGGGGAAGGGTTACATACTGAGTCTTGGTGACTCACCTTCTCCTTTACATTTTTCAGGTGACACTTAGATCGCGGATGTGGAGCCAGGTTGACTCGAGGTGGCCATGCAAAGGGATTTGAATTAATTAAACTTTAAACTTCGTTATTTTATTTTATTGTCGGTTAAATTTTGTTTTGAATGTAATAAGGCCTCCCGATACTTTATGTTTGTTATTTTTCATATGTTGGATACTTTGTTTTAAACTATGTTATTATTATTGAATTAAAATCACATGTTTTCCAAGTTAAAACGAAAATTGTTTTTAACGTGCCATCGGGCACATTTGGAATTTTATATTAACTTGGCTTAAATAAATTTTCTAATAAACACTAAATAAAGTTTTTACAAGACATTCAAACAAAAGGTTTTCGGCAACTAAAAATTTTACTTAGCAAAAGTGTTTTCCAAAAATGTTTTCCACCGTAACAAGCTAGATTCGGCCTTAAAGTTTGGGCCGGGTTTGGGTTGTTACAACTAAACTCAACCTCTCTAATCGGAGGTAACCTTGGTAATTCTTCGGAAAAAAACATCTGAATACTCACATTGTAACAGCCCGATTTAGGGCCTAGTCAGAATAGTGGTGCGAGACCATGAAATCGAGATGAATTTACAAATTTTTAAAGTTTATGCCATGTTTGCATGCTAGTATGAAAGTGTCATGAGGCAATTTTATTAAATTGAGGTCAATTGGTCCAAAAGGACTAAATTGCAAAACTTGCAAAATATGAGTTTCTAGAAGCTTTTTGTATGAAATAGCTTTAGAATAGTATTTAAAAGTCCTTAAATAGCAATTTGCCCAAAATTTAATTTTTGGACAAAATTGGTCATGAGATGGTATTATGGAAAATTTTAAAGAGAGGGGCATTTTGGTCATTTACCTATTAAATGATTAAAATAGGAAAAAGATGAAAAAAATCCATTCATCTTCTTCCCCAAGCTGTTGAAAATTTCAATAGCCATTGTTAGGGCTTTTTCAATTTTTCAAGATTGCTAATCAAGAAAAACGAAGCCCAGATCGAAACCGAGGCAAGAACAAAGTCGAGGACTAAATTGCATATCTACATACATTTTGTAAATTAAGGTAAGTTTGTATGATTTCTAAACTTTATGATTTCTATCACTAAATTGCTTAGTATAATGCACATTGTTATCATGGTTTGTTTAATGTTTTGTTAATCAAGAAAATCAATGAGATTAAGTATGAGCAAGTCCCGGTTTAGAATGAATTTCCCAGGATACTCGATCTACTGCATGACATTATGAGAGCCAGTGTAAGACCATGTTTGGAACATGGCATTGGCAATCAAGTAAAGATATCATGTAAGTCCAAGGACTCAAGCTTGGCATTGAACAAGTTATCATGTAAGTCTAAGGACTCAAGCTTGGCATTGAACAAGTTATCATGTAAGTCCAAGGACTCAAGCTTGGCATTGATCAAGTTATTAAGCAAGATATCATGTAAGTCCAAGGACTTAAGGTTGGCATTGAACAAGTTATCATGTAAGTCCAAGGACTCAAGCTTGGCATTGATCAAGTTATTAAGCAAGATATCATGTAAGTCCAAGGAATCAAGCTGGGCATTGATCGAGTTATCAAGCAAGTTATCATGTAAGTCCAAGGTAAGCTTGGAATTGATTCAAGAAAAGATATCCCATGAAAGACCGTATCTAGGATATGGCTTTGGCATCAAGTTCATGGCAAGAGATTTAGTATCCTCGGTTATTCGTAGAAAATTCATCGGGCAAACAAGTAAAGTTAAAATGAGATAACAAGAAAGCTCAGAAAGTAAAGCTATCATCAAGTTGAAATTGAGTATTATTATGTTATGAATAAAGAATTAGAGATCATGATTATTATATTAAAGTGTGCTGATCAATGTGATCAAGTGTTACAGGTACCTTGTTTGCCTTACAAGTATGAGAATATTAAGTATCATGAGACATGTAAGAATCATTATGAGTAAGTAAGCTTTATAGCTGAAATTTATGATACCATTGTTATGTCAAATGGTTTTTATTAAGCAAGTATATTGATATGTGTTTTACATGCAAACTTACTAAGCTAAATGCTTACATTTTTAATTCTTTCTTTCTATGTAGTCCCGCCAAGCTAACTTGTGGATCGTTGGAGTCGGAGCTCGTAGCACACTATCAATCTTTATTTTGGTATAGCCAAGTTATTTTACTAAGTATGGCATGTATAGGAAGCATTCATTTTGAGAACATGTTTTAAGAAGGGTTAATGTATAAGCTATTAAGTTATTATTCTTTTGTAAACGGCTAAGTGATTGGCCAATTTGACTATGTATGTATGTTTATTGAAGTCAATGAAGTACGTAGTATTGTTATTGAAAATGTATTGGTTTGATCTTTATTTTAGGAAGGCAAATGGCTTGGTAAATAGCCTCTAAGTGCCCACACGGTTAGACACACGGGCGTGTGTCTAGGCCGTGCGTACCCTGCACCTTATTATTATTAGTCATAATAGGCCACGGGTGAATCCCACGGCCGTGTGCATGAGCCGTGTAAGACACATGGTTTGGACATGGACGTGTACCCAGGCTGTGTGGATCAAGTCAGTATATCAAGGGTTAGCACACGGTCTAAGCCAACGGGCGTGTCAAGGCCGTGTGAATATAGTCAGTAACTTCCCGCGGTCCGATGGCATGGGCGTGTCTGAGGGTACACGGGCGTGTTCCAAGTCACATGGGCGTGTGAACCCTGCTTCAAGGAAGAGTTTTTGATTAAGTCCCAAAAGTTTTTGGATAAGTGCTTAAGGTCTCGTAGGCCGATGTATTATTTGATTAGACTAAGAAAGAGAAGTTTTAAGTCGGAACGAAATTTTACAGCCTGTAAAGTGTATGTTTATGTGAGTTCAAGCATGGTAATGTCTCGCATCCAGTCCTAGCATCGGTCACGGATACGGGGTGTTACACACATACTATTGTACTGACTCAAACTTTAACTTGGTTTCTTTGGCATTCATCATAAAGGCAAGATCGCCTCATACCCTTTTCTTACATACCTCTAAGCCGTCATGTGAGAGATCACTATCGGCAGTCTATATTGTTCATCTGATTCAACACGAAGAGTGTCCCCATTTTCACATCTCAAATCAATATATTTATTTCCACAATTTACTGTCACATCAGGAGTGGTTAATCAGTCCATTCCAAGAATAATGTCGAATTCATCAAATGGCAATAACATGAGATTTGCCTTAAAATAATGACCTCTAATCATCAATGGACAATCTTTGCATACTTTATCAACTAATACACTTTTGCCTAAAGGATTAGACATTTTTATCACAAACTCTGTAGGCTCTACGGGCATATTCATTTTAGATACTAATTTCATGCAACTGTATGAATGGGTAGACCCGGATCAATTAAAGCAACAACATTAGTATCATGAAGGGAAAAAGTACTCGTAATTACATCAGGAGATGATGCCTCTTCGCGAGCGCGAATGGTGTAAGTCCTTGCGGGTGCGCTACCCTCAGATCTTGCAGTCTGCTCTCGGGGTGTACTGTACTACTCGCCCCACTTCTTGGGTTCCTTTATTACTTTCCTCTATTAGTACTTCTTGATCTTGCACTCTGAACCTTTTCTTTCTCAACCCTTTCGGGACTTTATCTGATAAAGTGATCTTGGGAACCGCATTTTAAAACAAACACTCTCATGTGCACAGCATTCGTTGGGATGTCGTCTGCCACACTGTGGGCATTCAGGTCTATTAGATCGAACGTTCCCAACACTAGCGACTGAAGTAGTCTGAGCCTTATTCCCTGAATACTGTTTACTTTTGGCTCTGTTGGAAAACTCGACTGAAGTAGCTGATCGGGTAAAGAAATCTCTCGACTTCTTGGATGAGGACTGGAACGAATTACTCCACTGTCTCTTTCTTGAGTCACGAGACTCCATCTTAGCTTTCTTTTCTCTTTTACTAATTCTTCGGCTTTACAAGCTCGATCTACCAGTACAACAAATTCTTTCAATTCTAGGACAGCAACAAATAATTTAATGTCTTCGTTCAGTCTGTCTTCAAATCTCTTGCACATGATAGCTTCAGTGGATACATAGTCTCGAGCATATTTACTGAGCCTTACAAACTCACGCTCATACTCTATTACTGAAATTTTACCTTGTTTCAGTTCCAAGAATTCCTTCCTTTTCTGGTCAATGAATCTCTGACTAATGTACTTCTTCTTGTATTCTACCACTGATATGCTGAATCTCTTAAGAGAGAAACTACACACTTCATTCACTCTTCAGGTGTGCACGAGAACTCATTAAATACCCTGATGGTATTTTTGGGCCAAAACTCTGCCTTTTCAGGATCGTCATCTTTACTAGCCCAAAATTCCTCTGCTCCTTGTTTCTGGATCCTGTCAACTTGAGGCTTTTCTCTTCTTACCACTTCTACCACTTGAGGGGCTACAGGGGTAGGCTAAGGAATAGGCAGGGGTGGAGGGGGTGGTGCATTCGGGTTCGTGCGAACGAACTCCGTATACCAAGCATTCATCATGTGGAGAAAGGCTTCCTTAGCATTTTCTCCTCCTCTTTGACTTACTGTCATGGGTCTATTCTCATTTTCATTTGGCACCGTCCCTTAGGCGGGAGCCGGTGAGTTACTTTCAACATCATCCGCCATAGCTCTTTCAGGATCTATTTACTATATGAAAATACAATTTAAATTGTCAGGAGTCGTCACACTATCATTATATAAATACTCTTATGTATGGCATGTATAGCTAGACTCAAACTTACGCTACGTTAGTATGAGAATCAACTAAACTTGGCTCTAATACCCCTAAATGTAACACCCCTTACCCGTGTCTGATGCCGGGACTGGATACGAGGCATTACCATGTTTAACCTTGCTTGAACATGAAATCTCGGGCTATAAAATTTCGTTCCAACTTAAAACTTTTCTTTCTTAATCATAACTCACATATCATGAGCCTACGAGGTCTTAAACATACATCCGGAAGGTTTCGAGGTACAACCGGAGACTTTTACACTCTTTGAAAATTTTTGCCTAAACAGAGGTCACACGCCCGTGTAACTTGGGGCACGCCAGTGTGGGCAGGCCGTGTAGAATTTATTTTTATTTTAAACCTATACGGGTTTTAACACAGCTGGGCACACGCCCGTGTCTATAACCCGTGTCCTTCACACGACCTAGACACGCCCGTGTCCTCACCCGTGTGTGAAAACTAGGGGTATTCTATTTATGACGTCAGCAACCATTAAGAAGCACACGGCCTAGGCACACGCCCGTGTGCTGGCCCGTATGACGATTCGAATTCTCGCAACTAAAATGCAGGGGACACATGGCCTAACAACACACCCATAGGGGTTGACCGTGTGTCACACACGGCCTAGGAACACGCCCGTGTGTCTACCCGTGTAGACACTTAGAGGCTACTTTCAAAGCCAATTGTCACCCTGAAACATCAACACACTTATACCAACTCAAGCAATACAAGCATGGCATTTATACACTATGAATAACCCCCAAAACAACAGTTGTAGAATTCATAAAAACTTATCATCATTAATATATAAAATTTAGCAAACATTGGCCAATCTCTTTGGCCATATACAAAAAGGATAGTAACCTTAATAGCCAACACTTTGGCTCCCATTATGGTATAGCTTAAAATGACATAATCCCTATACATGCCATACTTAAAATAAAACAACTTGGCCATACCAAAATAATGATTGATAGTGCGATCCGAGCTCCGACGTCTATGATCCCTGAGCTAACTGGGCAAAACTACAAGAAAGAGAGAAAAGAGAGAAGTAAGCATATAGATTAGTAAGTTTGCATGAGATTTTACATAACAACATAATGGCTTGTAATTAAACTCATCTATCATGAAAGTAAAGCATCATAAATCTCATTTGCTTGAACTTACTTACTCTTTCTCATCACATATCACATTATAAATTCATACTTGTAATTAAAATTAGGGTACCTATACCACGTAATCACATAGATTAGCACTTTTGCTAATATAAAATGAACATCAAATCCTTATCTTCCTTAACTTAGGTAGAACTCTTTATCATTCTTGAATAACTTAACTTTTTAATCTTTTGCTTACTAAGCTTCCTTATTACTTCTTTGATGCTTGACTCTTTTGCCTGTTAAATTACTCGGAATATCAGAGGATACTCAATATCATCAAACATGTATTTCAATGCTAATGCCATATCCCAGATATGGTCTTACATGGGATCACCTTATGATGCCGATGCCATATCCCAGATATGGTCTTACACGGGATCGCCTTAGCTTGATGTCGATGCCATGTCCCAGACATTGTCTTACACGAGATCTTCCTTTGGTGTCGAAGCTATGACCTAGACATGGTCTTACACGAGACCTTCCTTAAATGTTTCCTTTTGAAACTTACCATTGCCATGTCTTGACATGGTCTTACGTGGTATCCTTGCCATATGAACTCACCAATGCCTTACCTTGGCATGGTATTACATGAGATTTTTGCCTTAGAGTAACTTATCAATGCCATGTCTTGACATGGTCTTACATGATTTCCTTGTCTTATGTTGTGACATAGGTATCCTCGTTATTCTGAATCTTCAAACGGGTCTTTTATTTACCTTGTTCTCATTGAATTTCTTAATAGGCATTATTTATCAACTTCATGAAAAAAATATACATCATTCAACATAGTAAGTAATTTAATCATAAAAGTATATGTAACTTTAAATTCATACAAACTTACATCGGTACTCCAAAATATGTGTAGAAGTGCAATTTAGTCCACAACTTTGTTTTTGCCTCAGTTTCGATCCGGGCTTCGTGTTTTTTGATCTATAATAGAAAATTCACTTGTATAATACTCACATTAACTAAATCGACGTATGAATCATACTTCGGCAAATTTACGATTTTTCCCTTAAACTTTCTCTTAATTATACTTTTTCCCCTAGGCTCGTAAAATGATTTTCATTCAACTTTCTTGCATTTCAAGCCTAGCCGAATTATATTCTCAACTATAACAACATTCAATTTCCACTATTTGACTCATCTATGACCATTTTTACAACTTTTACAATTTGATCCTTTTATGCATTTTTCATGAAAATCACACTTAGAAAAATATGATTATCATACATCAAACTTTCATATTCTTCCTTAAAACATCAAAATACATGCATTTCATACATGAGTAAATTTTGAACATAAACCCTAACTCAAAATATAGCTAGAAATAACTAAACCGAGCTACGAGGGTTTCAAAAATACGAAGAACTTTTAAAATGGGGCTAGGATACACTTACTATCAAGCTTGGAAGTTGAAGAAACCCTAGCTACGGAGGGCTTGTAAAATTCGGCTATGGCAAGAAGAGGACAAACACAATTTTGACTTCTTTTTCCCTTTTAATTCACTTAATAATCAAATGTCAAAAATGCCCTTAATGGCCATTTTTTGAGATTTTTCCTTCCCATGTCTATTTTTGTCCATCTTAATATATAATGGTCTAATTGCTAAATACGGACCCCTAATAATTTTTATGATTCTATTTCATACTTAAATCTTCTAGAAACTCATATTTTCTAATCTTTATAATTTAGTCAAAATGGACAATTTATTCACTAATTAATAAAATTTCTTCATGGAAATTTCACACAATCATGCAAGCACCTCATAAGCCTTATAAAAATCATTTAATCATATATTTCTACTTCGGATCTATGGTCTCGTACCACTTTCTTGACTAGGCCCTAAATCGGGCTGTTACACAATACACATTCTCATTGACCCATCTTTCTTCTAAACAAACAAAGATCTTGCGCACTTTTGCATGAAAAACTTCGATCGTGCAAAACCTCTATCTATTAACTCTTGCAACTGAGCTTTCAACTCTTTCAATTCTGTTAGACCATTCTATACGGAGCTATAGATATTGGTGAAGTTCCCGATACTAATTCAATAGCAAATTCAACCTCTCTGATAGGGGGCAATCCCAGTAATTGTTCAGGAAACACATCCAGATATTCACAGACAACTAGCATTGGTTCAATCATTGATTCAGACACTTTTGTATCCAAAACATACGCAAGATAGGCTTCGCAACCTTTTCTCACACATCTCTAAGCTCAGACGAAATCACAATAAGCAATTCATTCGATTCAATCTGAAGAATTTCATTATTCCGACACTTCAATTCTATAATGTTTCATCTACAGTTCACAATAGCATCATGTAGAGTCAACCAATCTATACCCAAAATCACATCAAGTTCATCAAATCGCAAAAGCATCAAGTCAGCTAGAAAACAGTAACCCCGAGTTATTAAAGGACAGTTCTTGCAAACTTTATCAATTAGAACATACTTGCCTAAGGGGTTTGATACTTTAATCACAAACTCAGTAGACTCGAAAGGCAGACTCTTATTAAACACCAAATTCATACATATATAAGAATGAGTCGATCCAGGATCAATCAATACAATAACATTAGTGTTGTAAAGAGAAAATGTACCGATAATAACATCTGGTGATGATGCTTCTTCACGAGCACGAATAGCATAAGCTCTGGCAGATGCTCTAGCTTTGGATCTTATAGCGGAATCCCTTGTCAACCTTCGACTACCACTCACATTCCCAGCACTTCTTGGTGGTCTTCCTCTTGTCGACAAATTATTCGGTCTCGCATTTTGAGGTCTATCTTTTTCAACCATCTCAGGATAGTCTTTAATAAAATGATCTCGTGAACCACAACTGTAACACGCTCTATTATTGTATTTCACCCAACAATCTCCAAAATGCCGTCTTCCACACTATTGACACTTAGGCTTGATGTCTTTTACGTTGCCAACACTTGATACTGATGTGGCTTGAGCTTTAGGGCTAGTGTATTGTTTTCCATGATCTCTATTGGAATATCCTGCTAAAATGGTCGATCGGTTAAAATAATCTTTTGATTTCTTTGACGCGGAATGGTAAGGTTTATTCATCGATCTCTTTCTCGAATCTCTTGCCTCTAAGTTAGCCTTTCTCTTTTCTCGATTAAAGTCTTCGGCTTTGCAAGTCCGATCGACTAATACAACAAACTCTTTCAAATCTAATATTCCGACCAAAAGTTTAATATCTTCGTTCAACCCGTCAACAACCCGCTTGCACATAATCTCTTCGGTAGAAACATACTCTCGAGCATATTTACTTAACCGCACAAATTCTCTCTCATACTCGGTTATTGTCATACGGCCTTATTTCAGTTCTAAAAACTCTTTATGTTTTTGATCCAGGAACTGTTGACTGATGTATTTCTTTCGAAACTCTGTCTGAAAGAACTCCCAGGTAACTCTCTCTCTCTCTCGGCACCACTGATACTAACATATTCCACCATTGATACGCAGAGTCTCTTAGAAGGGAAATAGCACACTTTAAGAATTCAACCGATGCACAAGAAAGTTCATCAAACACTCAGATTTTATTTTCAAGCCAAAACTCGACTCTCTCAGGGTCATCATCAACATTAGCTCTGAACTCTTCAGCCTCATGTTTACGGATCTTGTCAACTGGAGGCTTATTCAATCTTAAAAGCTCAACTCCTTAAGGAGCTATAGGTACAGGTTGGGGATTAGTAGGGGGTGGAGCTGGGTTCGTTCGAATGTATTGAGTGAACCACTCGTTCATCATTTGGAAGAAAGCTTCTTTAGCCTTTCCTCCCTGACTGTCCGTTACGGGTCTAGAATCAGATGGCGTTGTCCCTTGGGCGAGAGCACGTGCATTACTTTCAACCTCATCAACTATCGCTCGATTGGGATCCATTTGCTATACAAAAACACATTTTCAAATGTCAGGAGTCATCACACTATCACAGTTTATATATGACATGTATAGATAGCCTCTCACACACGTTACGTTAGTCTTAGACTAGATTAAACCGTAGCTCTGATACAACACCCCTCACCTGTATTCAACACCGGAATATGGTTACGGAGCATTACCAGACTTACAACACACTTAAACAAACTTTTCTCATACATTTAATCAATACATATAATTACACATAAATCTCAAACAATTTGTTCCTAATAAGAGCCTATGAGGCCTTTCACATGCATTCGGAGGGTTTTGGGACTAAACTGATAATTCGAGAATCTTTTCCACACTTAGAAATTTTTTCTCAAAATAGAGGACACACGCCCATATGGCTAGGCCATCTATCTCACACGGCCACCAGACACGCTCGTGTCACAGGCAGTATGGACATTCAAAATGGGAGCACAAGGTCGTGTCCCAGCCCATGTCCTTTCCCGTGTCTAAACAAGTGAGGTTACTAACTTGGGTCACACGGCCAACCACACGCCTGTATGCCCTTCGAAGTGGCCACACTTGCCAATGTGCCAGGCCGTGTGCTAGGTCGTGTGCCAATTAAGAGGTATACTAACTTGTACCACACGGCCGATCACACACCCGTGTGTGAGACCGTGTGGAGCACACTGACTTTACTTCAATTTCAACACCAGGGAACACACGGCCGTGCAACATGACTGTGTGTCACACACGGCTGAGACACATGCCCGTGTCTCTGCCCATGTGGATAAAAATAGGCAATTTACCAAACCAATTTGCCATCCAAATTTGTATATACCTATACAACCAAAATGGAACCAATTCAAAGCATAAATAAACATCCAATTTAGCCATAAATAAGGCTAATTCATGCCATATCCAATACCAATAACTGACATGCTTATAACTCATGTTTTTCTCATTCAAATCATATCAACTTCACATGTTCAAATTAACTAATTAAACATTTTCCAAACATGCATCATCACACATCAATTCACAAGCACATAACTTTTAAATTATGAACCATTTAACATCTACAATACCAACTATCAATAACATTGCAAAACCTACCTTAATCTAATAATAAAAACCATATGCACACTTGTATATATACATAAATAGCTAGCCAAAATAAGCCAAGTCTCATGGCTATAGGTATAGAAACCAAAACATGACCATTCACAAGCCATCTTTAATGGCAAAACTCACTACCAAAATACACATCAAAATGACCATAATCCTATACCTGCCGTATAACCAAAACATAAACTCAAAGTACCAAAGTGATGGTTAGATAGTGTGACGATGTCTTCGACGATCCCCGAATCCGAGCTAGCTTTGAATTCACTATAAAACACAGGAAAAATAAACAAAGTAAGCTATAAAGCTTAGTAAGCTCGTATGAATTAAACTCAACAAATCATATTACATAAATCAACAACTTGAACTATTTAACATGTAATTCATGGTAACAACAAGCTTTCCATATGCTTAATCATGTACTTATAGGCAAAGTCATAACTTCTTCTAATTGAAGTTTATACTTTCCATGTACATACCTGTACAAACTCGTAACCAACTCATACATGTTCGTAATACTATTGAATACTTGATATCTCGCACACTAAGTGCCATTACATTGCCGAAGCTATCTTGATTTCGCACACTAAGTGCCAATACATAGCCGAAACTTTGTTGAATATTTCCGTACTATTGTATTCATCAACCATTCAATATAAAGTATTAGATCTCAATTATAATAATGCTTATTAACATACGAACTTACCTCGAATGTGAAAATGACGATCTAGTCGATTATTCGATAACTTTTATCTTTTCCCCAATCCAAGTCCGAATTTCACTTTTCCTGATCTAAATATATTCAAAATTAACTTATTTAATCATCCATTCATTCAATTTAGTCCAAAACACTCTTTAAGGCACATTTACAAACTTTCACATTTTCACAATTTAGTTCTTATTTCATAAAATCACAAATTCATGCAATTTAGTCACCACCCATGCTAGCCAAATTTCTCTAGTACTCATAGTAGCCCATATTTCTCATTTATTACACATTTTAACCACTAACTTTACACATTTCTCAATTCAACCCTTATTTTGTATTTTCACTAAAAATCACTTAACAAAACTTGTATATCTATTAACAAACATTCATAATCTATCAAGAAACTTCAAAAAACATGCTTATTCATCAATGGAATTATTCAAAATCTTTAACAGTTTTGCAAATTAGTCCCTGGGCTAGCTAATACTAGCTGCAACGATCTAAAAAACGTAGAAATCATTAAAAACGGGACAAATATCGTACCTTAATTGTGCAAAATGCCTTAGTCGAATGATAGCCCTAAAATGGTGTTTCTTCTCTTTCAAAAATCAGTGGAGAAGATGATACCAACAAGTAACTTGGTTTTGTTTTATTTAATTTAACAAGTAACTTGGTTTTGTTTTATTTAATTTAAGTTAAATTACCAAATTACAATATTAACCTTACTAATTAAACATTAAAAACATATAATGGTTGTCCATAATTGTCCATTCATGCTATTAATGGTCTAATTATAACATAAGGATCTCCTCTTTTAAGTTCCATAGCTACTAGACACCTTTAGCTAATGGAACTCCACTTTTACACTTTACGCAATTTAGTCCTTTTTATCAAATTGACCAATCAAACGATAAAATTTCTTAACGAAAATTTCACACAAACATATTATCATGCCACGAATATTAAAATAATAATTAAATAATTATTTTGAATTTAGATTTGTGGTCCCGAAACCACTGTTCTGATTTGACTAAAAATGGGTTGTTACAATAATAATCCTTCTCAGTATTTAAATCAAATGCTCACTTTGATTCTTTTACGTGATTATGGACTCATTTTGATTATCTACTGAAATAAGTTGTCTTTCTCGCAATGTAAACTTTTTTTACAATGCAACTTATCTTTAGTTTGGACTTTAGACAATCAAAGAGAAATATTTGCCTGTCACAATTTTGTTGTGCATGCAAAATATAAAAGATATAAATACAAAAGACATAATAGTGAAATGTGAAATTAACTTTATTTATTTATTCATCGTTCAAATAAATAGAAAACAGTTACATGTTTACTACAATATAGACACATTTCCCAATAGTTGAGGTACAGGATTTTATGGATCCCCAGATATTCGTTTTAAAAAGATGACTTAGAATCTTTTGAAATCTTTAGGGCATGATATGAGGTTCCCATAGATTGTCAGTGGGGACTTTAATGAAATATTTTATTCCTTTGAAAAAAAAAAAAGGTGGAGCGGTAAGAGAAGGGGAGCAAATGGAAGCTTTAAAAGACACTTTGGATCAATGTTGAGCTAACCATAGTTTAACCGATAAAAAATTCTCCTACATCGTTTCTGTAAGTATAATATTAGTGACATACAAAACTAGGAAAACCACTTTTTTGACCTTTATACGGTTATAAACACAAGGTTCATTAGCATTTTGCTCAAATCCAAAAGTCTTGATCATTTGATTGAATCATTTATTCCATGAGCGGGAAACCTACTTAAGTCCATAAATGGATCTTAGCAGTTTGCAAAATTTTTGCTCCTTTCATTTGACAATATAGCCAGTGGGTTGAGCCATGTAAATGGTCTCATCAAGATAGGCATTCAAGAATGTTGTCTTGACATCCATTTGCCATATCTTAGTAATCGAGAGCAGCAACAATGGATAAGATTATGTGGATAGACTTGAGCATGGCTACTGGAGAAAATGTCTCATCGTAATCGATGCCTTCTTTTTATGTGTAGCCTTTCTCTACAAGTCTAGCTTTGTGTGTTTCCACTTTCCCTTTCGCATTTCTCTTCTTCTTGTAGATCCACTTACACCTTATGGGTTTAATCCCAATCGGTAAGTCTACAAGATTGTATTGGATTTCATAGAATCCATCTCAGCATCCATGGCTTGTTTCTAGAGCTTGGAATCAATGTCCTACATAATCTCACCGTAAGTGAGTGGATCATCATCCTCATGATTGGCATTCATATTATAAATACCACCATCATAGATGAAGAAGTCCGATTTCTGAGAAACTCTCCCACTACGACGAATTCCCCTATGTTGTTGATCGTTTGCAGGTCTTTCTCTAACTTTCTCGAGAATTGCACTTAGTGATTGCTCCACCACTCCCGAAAGTTCCTCGAGTACCACTTTACTTCGAGGCTTAAAGTTATCCATGTAGCTTTCCTCGAGGAAAGTAACATGAGTAGAAACTTTAATCGTTTTATATTTCGGATTGTAGAATAATTATTCCTTTGTTCATTTTGGATATCTTACAAACATGCACAATTATATCCGTGCATCCAACTTCTTTGGATCCTTATCTAAGACATGTCCTAGATAAACCTAATTGCCTTTCCATTTCCACACGAAACTTTCAAAATTTATCAAAGGTTTCACTTTTGTGGTGCATTAGATATACATATCCATATCGAGAATAGTCATCGATAAAAGTATTGAAATAATCGTAACTTCCTCAGGCACTAATGCTCATGAGACCACATACATCAGTGTGCACAAGTTCTAAAGGTTGGTTGGCCCTTGTACTTTTTGCATTAAAAGACCTCTTAGTCATTTTACCTTTTAAGCAAGATTCACATTGTGGAAGATTAACTTCCTTAAGCATACTAAGAGACCATATTTCAAGAGTCCAATGATTCTTTCTTGGTTAATATCACCAAGTGTTAAGTGCAATAGGTACCCCTTATTAGAGTAAGAAATTAAGCTTTTTATTCACTATTTCAATTTGAAGCATCAAGTAGTTTTTTGATTTGATAAAGTAGAGATTGTTTTTCATCCATCCATTACAAATTAAAGAATGATTTCTGTGAATAACAATCCCTTTATTGAAATGTCACGTTATAACCGTCATAAAATAAATAATGTTTTAATACCCCTAACACATATCCGTCACCAGAATAGGGTTACAGAGCATTACTGGAAGTTTACATCACAAAACATTCAAAATTCAAAAGATTTAAAACACATCATAAATCATAGAAAATATTATTCAAACTCATACATATTGTCCCTTACACGAGCCATCGAGGCCTTGAAAACACATTAGAAATGAATTGGGACTAAATCAGAAACATATAGAATTTTTGGCAAAATGGTGAAAAATTTAATTGTAATGCCCCAGAACCAAGCTAGAAGTTTAGACTGAATCCCGGAGGCCACATTGATCACCAAAGTGAACTAAAATTATTTTTAGTTTAACGAACTAGAAAACAAGATTGTACTTAAGTTACGTAAAAACTCCCAATTATAGGATCCCGATATTACAAAAATTCGTACCACAATATTCCAAATAGTACTCACAATTCAAAACTGTTTATTTATAAACTCAGAATTTTTGAAAATATTTTTATAGCCTGTTCTAAAACATGGTTGTCCGAGACCTCCGGCGTGCCGAGTCCAGCTACAGAAGACGGAAATACCTGAAAAAGCAAAACAAAAGGGGCGAGCTACCCTAGCTCAATGTGAGTTCAAAACGTAACAAATGATAGAGTTACAAAACAGAATTCCAAATAACAATCGATGCGATCATGGTCAAGAACTCAACCAAAACAGCTTGTGATCTAATTGAGCTGCCAATGGGGCCAATCACTCGTGCACAATCAAAGAGGTTCGAGGAAGCCATTTCGAGCCTCATTGATCGAGTTTGGAGAGAAGCTATTACGGGACTCATTGACCAAGCTTGGGCATGCACTCCATACATCCCGTGCAATTTGCTCCAAGCTAAACTTTAATTTTTCAGCTTGTTGAATTCGGTTGCTGGAATGAAGATTTAAATTCGATTTTATTTATTTTAGTTAATTTAGTTTGAGTATTTAATTATGACATAATTTGAACGTCATTAATATGAGTTTTTAATTATGTCATAATCTGAACATCATTAATAAGAGTTTTTAATTATGTCATAATTTGGACATCTTTAATACATGTTTGTAGGTGTGTTTAAATTCTATATCTTTAATGTTTGTTTAATTTCCTACAAATTAAAACTGTGTCAAACTTTGTTTAATGTGGCATTTAACCGTTTCTTTAATCTGTAACAAGTTGTTCACATTGGCTGCTGTTAGGAAGCTTCCTTCAAGCTGTTCGTATGGCAGAAACACATTTAATGAGCTGAACACAACCTCCCAAGAGCCATTCGTGATCAGCAAAGCATCAAGTGTTTTCACTCTTGACTAATCGGTTGGCTGCCATGTTCACACCTAAGGGACCATCTAAATTTTGATGTTCATATTTGAGGACTCTTCATGCATCACAAGCAGCCATAAAGAGCTACATGTCCATTCGGGTTTCCAAAGTAGCATTTATACATGTTCACACCATTTTAACCGATCAGCTCCATGCACATTCAGCTTATTTCTAAGGTCAAATGAATTAGCTGATTGGGATTGCAAATAGACATGGCTATTGGCGTCTTCCACATCTAGAAGACTTCAAAGGATGCGTTGGACAATTCAATAGGCATTTAGTGTATTAAATTTGATTGTAAACCATGCCTATTCGGTTGGTATTTTGTGAGCCTATAAATACTAGGCTTAAAACATGTTGCTGGGACTTTTAATAAATTTTATAACTTTTGTGAGTGTTCAACTCTCTTTGTTCTTTCTTGACTCAAATTGACATATCAAGTGAACCCTGTGGCATCAATCTGATTCCTTTCGAACTTATCACTTCTAGCAAGTGTGGCGCTCACCCCTATACCGATTGGTCCCTATCTCCTTATAGATAGTGGGTCACGGTCAAGTATCTTTGCCTATCTATCCTAATTGTTGTTATAAGAAACAGGTCAATATTGTCCTATAATATTGGTTCTTTCTTCAAACCTTAACTTGAAACATAACTTAACCATTTTTATCCATCTTAAATACCCTTTGATGTTTGTCTAGCCCTTTCAACACCTATACCTAGCCTTGTGATTCGATACTTCTTAATTTACGATCGGGAACATTCGTAACTCGTAAACATCTACAAATACGAGCTCACATCATTTGGTATTAGATCTAGTCAAAATTAAGTAAGTATCAACGTTCTATCACTCCACGGGTTATATTTGAAAAAAAAACTCGAAAAAAAAATTTCAGCATCTTTGTAAAAATTCAAGTTTGAAAGTATAAGAGGGAGGCTCAAAATTATAATTAAAAAAAAGGCTAGCTTGAAAGTGTTTGTGTTTTTTGAGCTCAAAATTTTCCTTTACCAAACGTTTTCAACTACACTTCAGGTACCGTTTGTTTTCTTTTAACCTAGCTTATTACCCATCATTAACTCCCACCTCTACATCACTTTTGAAGCCGACTCCATAAAGATTTGCTGCTAAGTCTAAGGTAGTCACCAAAGAACTTAGAGAAATGAGAAAAAGTGGTAAAAGGAAAGAGTGTGTGAGAGTATTAGAGTGATAAAGCCAATGACGAGTGTAAACACGAGTGGAGTGCACATTTTTCTTTCTTTTTGAGAGAATTGGTGAGGTTTGTGGTGAGGAAAAACATCATGTCACGTAGTCCCAAAAGGAACACTGCCAGTGGTGGTGGTGTGCCAAACGTTGCTGATGGTGGTGGCTTGCGCCCCGTAAGAAATGTTGCTGGCGATGGTGGTATGCCCAACTTAGCATACCAAGCCCTTATTCGAGAAATAGACCGGTTGCTACAACGTCGTCTGGAGCCAATGCAGGAGTAATTGGACCAACTCGAGGAAAGAGCCCAACGTGAACGAACTCCTCCAAATCCAAGGACGGAGCGAGGCCATCCTAGGCTCATCAAGACGATCTCTACAAGCCTAGTGATGTGGAGAGTGATCAAGCCTCTAATCTAAGTGAGAGGTGACGAGGCCAAAGTAACTAAGGGCCGAGGGAGCAAGATCGAGTGGATGATGACCTTAAAAACATTAAGATGGCAATTCCTCCATTCCACGGGAAAATCGATCCCGAGGCATATTTGGAGTGGGAGAAGAAAATCAAACTTGTATTCGAATGTCACAACTACAAGGAAGGTAAAAAGGTTAAGCTTGCTGCCATAGAATTCTCCGACTTTGCCATCATTTTGTGGGATCAGCTCACCATGAGTCGAAGAAGAAATGGTCAACGACATGTGTCTACTTGGGCTGAGATGAAGGCCATCATGAGGAAAAGGTTCCTTCCAACCTATTATCATCGTGAGTTGTACCAAAAGTTGCAAAATCTTACCCAAGGAAACCAGAGCGTGGAAGATTGCTATAAAGAGATGGAAATAGCCATGATTCGAGCCGACGTCTAGGAGGACCAAGAGGCTACCATGGTAGAATTACAACATTATGTTGAAATTGTTGACATAGTTCATATGGCGATCAAAGTGGAAAAGCATTTGAACTAAAAAGGTGCCACCCAAACCTTTCCAAATTCTACATCAAAGTAGGGACAAGGAGTCAACAAGAAGGATGCCCCCTTTCGAACTAAGGAAACTATTAGAGCCATAAAGCCTAACAAGCCGAGTAGAGAATCAAGCAAAGGGAAAAATGATGCAGTGCCAAACCAAACTCGAGACATCAAATGCTTCAAATGCCTTGGGAGGGGCCATATTGCTAACCAATGTCCCAATCGGAGTGTGATAGTGGTAAGGGCCAATAGTGAGATTGAATCTGAAGAAGAAAAAGAAGATGACCTCGGAGCCCTCACCAAAGAGGAGAAAGAACTTGAGTATGCCGTGGAGGGAGAAATTCTCGTTATTAAGTGGAGTTTGAGCCTCTAAAGCACGAAAAATGAACAGCTATGAGAAAACATTTTCCACACGCGGTGTCATGTCCAAGGCAAAGTGTGTAGCATGATAATCGATGAACGTAGCTGCACAAATGTTGCTAGAAGCATGCTGGTGGAAAAACTTGGCCTAGAAACCACTAAACATCTGCATCCTTACAAGTTGCAATGGCTCAACGATGGAGGAAAACTCAAAGTCACCAAGCAAGCTGTTGTTGTCTTTTTCATTAGCAAGTATAGTAATGAAGTTGTGTATGATGTGGTGCCAATGCATACTGGCCATTTTCTATTGGGGAGGCCGTGGAAATTTGACCACAGAGTCATACAAGAAGGATATACTAACTGTTACACCTTCAAACTTAGTATAAAGAATGTGACTTTGGCACCACTTACCCTTAAGCAAGTGTACGAAGATCAGCTTAAATTGAAAAACTCTATTGAAAAATTGAGAGCAAATGATCAAGAGGGAAAAAGTGAGAAATAAAAAGAAAAGATATCAGAAAAAATAAAGGAAAGAATGAGGTAAAAATGAGGGAGAAAAACAAAGAGTGTGAGATACAAACACGGGAGGAAAAGGAAAGAAAATGATAGAGTAATTTTAGAAATTGAGTTTATATGCAAAAGAGAGAGAAATTGAAAATCTTTGTTGTTGAAACAGCCCATGCTTGTACTTATGTACAAGGAAATTTTAATTGGAACTAACGATTTAGTTGACACTCTCACTTCTCCTAATGTGACCTTGTTGTAGGAATTTGAAGATGTGTTTCCGGAGGACATTCCATATGGTCTACCACCTATTCGAGGAATCGAACATCAAATCAATTTCATACCTGGAGCCACAATTCTAAACCGCCCAACCTATCGAAGTAACCCCGAAGAAACCAAGGAACTACAAAGGCAAGTGACCAAATTGTTGGACAAGGGGTATGTTCGAGAGAGCCTAAGTCCATGCGCCGTGTTCGTACTCTTGGTGCCTAAAAAGGATGGCTCTTAGAATATGTGTGTGGACTGTCAAGCAATCAACAAGATCACCATCAAATATTGACATTTGATTCTATGCCAAATGACATGTTGGATGAGCTAAGTGGAGCTCAACTATTCTCCAATATAGACTTCAAGAGTGGCTATCACCAGATCCGAATGAGAGAAGGAGATGAATGGAAAACTGGCTTCAAAACTAAACATGGTTTGTACGAGTGGTTGGTTATGCCTTTCGGCCTAACTAACGCACCAAGTACCTTCATACATTTAATGAATCATATCCTTCGATCTTTCATTGATAAATTCTGTGTGGTTTATTTTGATGATATCTTGGTTTATAGTAAGTAGTTGGAAGATCATGTACATCATTTTAAATCTATTTCAGAAGTGTTGCGAAAGGAAACTTTTTTGCTAATCATAAAAAGTGTTCATTTTGTACTAGCAAAGTTGTTTTCCTAGGTTTTGAAGTCGACCAAGAAAAGGTGAAGACAATTTGAGAGTGGCCACGACCTACAAGCATTAGCCAAGTAAGAAGTTTCCATGGCTTAGCTAGTTTCTATAGAAGGTTTGTTCCTAATTTTAGTACTTTGGCTGCTCCTTTGTCTGGAATTATTAAGAAAAACTCTAATTTTCAATGGAGTGAGGAACAAGAAAAGGCTTTCATGTTGATTAAAGATTATTTGACGAATGCTCCTCTATTATCCTTGCCTGATTTTAACAAAACTTTTGAGATTGAATGTGATGCCTCAGGAATAGGAATTGGAGCTGTGTTAACTCAAAATGGGCGTCCCATAGCCTATTTCAGAGAGAAACTAAATAGTGCCACCCTTAACTACCCAACATATGACAAGGAAATGTATGCGCTGATTCGAGCACTGGAAACATGGCAACACTACCTATGGCCCAAGAAGTTTGTCATACACACCAATCACGAGGCTTTCAAACACCTCAAGGGGCAAAATAGACTAAACGAGAGGCATGCCAAGTGTGTAGAGTTCCTTGAATCATTCCCTTATGTGATCAAGTATAAGAAAGGTAAAGAGAATGTAGTAGCCGATGCTTTGTCAAGAAGGTACGCATTGCTTAATAACTTAGATTCTAAACTGCTTGGGTTTGCTTATTTAAAAGAGCTTTATGAAACTGATGTTTACTTTGGTGAGGTGTACAAGGCTTGTGAAAAAAGGGCCTTCGATAAGTTTTATAAGCATGACGGGTATTTATTCCGAGAAGGTAAGTTGTGCATGCCTCAAGGATCCGTTCAAGAAATACTTGTGAATGAGGCGCATAGTGGAGGCCTCATGGGGCATTTTGGAGTGACCAAGACCTTGGCCATACTCCACGAGCACTTCATTTGGCCAAAGATGAGACGTGATATGGAAAAGGTGTACGATCAATGTGTTGCTTGCAAGAAGGCCAAATCATGCATCAAACCCCATGGATTGTACATGCCCTTGCCCGTTCCCAAAGAGCCTTGGGTTGATATTTCCATAGATTTTGTCCCAGGACTTCCTAGAATCAAGAGTGGGAAGGACTCAATCTTTGTATTTTTTGATCGCTTTTCAAAAATGGCTCAATTTATTGCTCGCCATAAAACTGATGATACTTTGAATATAGCAAATTTGTTTTTCAAGGAAGTAGTGCGATTACATGGAGTCACAAGGACAATTGTGTCGGATCAAGATGCTAAGTTCCTTAGCCATTTTTGGAGAACTTTGTAGGGCAAGCTTGGCACTAAGCTACTGTTTTCTACAACGTGCCACCCACAAACGGATGGTCAAACCAAAGTTGTGAACTGAGTTCTATCTACCTTGTTGAGAGGGATTATTAGGAAGAACCTAAAGACATGCGAAGAATAAATTTTCCTACAACCGATATATCCATTTGGCCACTAAGCATTCTCCATTTGAAGTTGTTTACGGGTTTAATCCTTTAACCCCTTTAGATTTAATTCCCTTACCTGCTAATCAACTTGTGCATGTAGATGGCAAACGAAAGGCTGAGTACGTGAGGCAACTACATCAAAAAGTCAGGGAAAATATAGAAAAGAGAACTGAACAGTATGCGCACAATGCAAACAAGGGACGTAAATGAGTAGTCTTGGAACCCGGAGATTGGGTCTGGATTCATATGTGAAAGGAGAGGTTCCCCGCACAAAGAAGGTCTAAGTTGCTACCTAAAGGCGATGGCCCTTTTCAAGTGTTGGAGAGGCTAAATGACAACTCATACAAGTTGGACCTTTCAGGTGAGTATAAAGTGAGTGCTAGCTTTAATGTGTCTTATCTTTCTTCTTCTGATGTAGGTGATGATTTGGGGACAAACAGCTTCGAAGGGGAAGGGATGATGCGATCATGGTCAAGGACTCAACCAAAATAGCTTGTGATCCAATTGAGCTGCCAATGGGGCCAATCACTCGTGCACGAGCCAAGAGGTTCAAGGAAGCCATTTCGAGTCTTATTGGTCAAGTTTGGGGAGAAGTTGTTACGGGACTCATTGACCAAGCTTCGGCATGCACTCCATGCGTCCCATGCAATTTGCTCCAAGCTAAACTTTAACTTTTTCAGCTTCTTGAATTCGGTCGCTAGAATAAAGATTTAAATTCGATTTTAGTTATTTTATTTAATTTAGTTTGAGTCTTTAATTATGTCTGTAACACCTCTTACCTGTATTCGACGCTGAAATAAGGTACGAGGCGTTACCAAACATAAACTCACCGAGACTTAAATTTCCATCCAAATTAAAACTTTTCATTCATGTGCACATCGTCCCTTATATGGGCCCATGAGGTCCTAAACGTACATTGAGGGCGGTTCGAGACTAAACTAAAACCTTAGGAAGATTTTATGAAACTCAGGAAAAATTTGAGGTTTAAGGGGCATATGCCCGTGTGGGTCAATGGACATGCTCGTGTTGCATGTCAGACGCCTGTGGGCTTAGGCCATGTCGATTTTAGGTTGCATTTTGTTTATGACGTTAGCAAAAAATGGTAGCCACACGACCAAGTCACATGCCAGTGTGCTAGGCCATGTGGTCGATTTTATTTTTATGATTTTTCATAATTCAGGTGCAAACTTCACACGGCTAGGGCATACGCCCATGTCCCAAGCCATGTCACTCACACGGCCGTGTCTCAGCCGGTGTGGCCAATTTTGGACATTCTGTTTTGCTATATTAAGGTGTAGGGGACACAAGGCCGAATCACACGCCCATGGGGTCAGACCGTGTGTCACACACGGCCTAGACACATGCCCGTGTGTCTACCCGTGTGGAAAAATACAAGGCTATTTTCCAAGCCATTTTGCCACCCTCACTTGCACAAATTCACAAAACATCACATGTCATTCTTATATCATCATTCGTTATACTTAATCATCACATTTAGCTCATGATAACCATACTAGCTTCACATTCACAAGAGGGCATTAACACATGCATAAACATATAATCAACATAAGCCATCATTCATGGCTATATTCAAATTGAACCATAAACCATTTTAGGCCAACACATTTGGCTACATTAAAAATGACTTAATTAATCAAAAGACAAAGTCCCTATACATGCCATATCTCAAGAAGGCTTGAATACTTATACCCAAAGTGACAACTTGATAGTGTGATAGCATCACCGGCGATCTCCAACCCGAGCTAGCTATCTTAACCTATAAGAGATAGGAAATGGAGGGGAGTAAGCAATAAAGCTTAGTAAGTTCATATGAAAATAATAAAAAACTATTAACATTCATTTATTTTACCCAACCATAAAGATATTATAATACAATTTGCATTTAATCTCATGATTCCCACTTAATCATTCATAATCCTTACTCTTTATCTTATAAATACCATTTACGTGCCTTGGCATTAGCCTAACCACCATAGTCTCTCCATTATAACTTATCACATCATTTAACAAGTTATTTCCATCCTCTTAATCACATGCACATCATTTATGAGTAATCATAATTTCAACATATGGTTTAACCACCTTTCATTTGTCAAAGCTCGTATCCTACTATATTCTCATAGTGACTATATTCGGCAATTATGCCTGTCTTTCCTTTCTCTAATATCCAATGAAACACAAATTTAACTAAATAAATCATACTATATCAAAATTCAATTTGGTTCATAAACCTATCACATAATCTTTATCAAATCTTATCATGCATCCATTCATCATGAATGTAGATCACTGATCACAGGATTATCAATATTTCACAAGAATAACTTATTCGTGTAACTTCTTCCCAAGAATTCATCATATACCGAATTCACTTCACATGAGTTCTATGTACATACCTGTACCACTCGTAACATAGTCACATACTTTTTCGTTTTTAACGTACCCGTTGAACCACTCGGAATGCTAAAAGATACTTGAGAATCTCATACATGTAGTATCGTATCAATGCCATATCCCCGATATGGCCTTACATGAAATATCATATCGACACCATGTCCCTGACATTGTCTTATACGAAATCACATACCGAGGAAATATCCCAAATATGGTCTTATCCGGAACCTTAGTAACCTTAGTGTCATGACATTTGTATTCTATCCATTCCTAAGGTTCAATCGGGGATTTTCATTCCTCGACATTTCGTCAAAATTTTCATAAATCAATTTCATAGAGACAATATACAATTCATGTAATATCAAATATTAAATACATAAGGTTGTATTATTTACACACGAACTTACCTCGATACCAAAATGGCAAAAAGGGACCTAACCGTGAATTACTCATTTTCCCCTTCTAAGTCCGAACCTCGTTTTCTTTGATCTATAACATCACATTTAGTTTGCTTATTAGTCACATTATTCATTGTGACCTAAAAATCATACTATGGAAAAATTACATTTTTGCCCCTAAACTTTGTCATATTTACACTTTTTTCCCTAGGCTCGTAAAATGAAATGTGTTCAATTTCTTTACTACCCATGCATAGCCGAATCATTTTCATGCTTATAGTAGCCAAAATTTTCCTTAAATTATATTTTTAACACACATTTCTTAACTTTTACAAATAGGTCCTTTTTGACATTTTTAACAAAAATCACTTCTCTAACCATAAATGTAACAGCCCGATTTTGGGACTAGTCAGAACAGTGGTTTTGGGACCACTAATACGAGGTTAGAGAAAATTATTTTAATATTATTTTATGTGTTATAGCATGATTATAAGGATGCATGAAAATTTTGGTGCTTTAATTCTAGCAATTGTATGCTTAATTGTCGCATAAAGTGCAAAAGTTATATTTTACAAGCTAGTTGTGTCTAATAGCTATGGAATATTAAATTGGAGGTCTTCAAAGTGTAATTAGACCACCCTAAAGGTGATGGCCAGCCAAGGGAGACAAAGGCATTAAGTTGGTCAAAAATTTGGTGATAGTAAATGACAAATGAATAAAATAAGATAAATGAAGAAGATGTCATCTTTTACTATTCCTATTTCTTCTTCCACCGAAATTTGAAGGGAAAATAGATGTTTTTGGAGTTCAAACTTTCAGCCAAGCTATTCCCTTGCAAGTAAGTGATTTTAGAGTTCTTTCTTGATAATTTTTGTACTTTTGGAACCCCTAAAGCTTAAGCTAGCTAATGGGGGACTATTTTGTAAAATGGTTGAAAGTTTGGGGATTTTCCATGAGAGTGTTTATGTTTTTTTTTTTGAGTTTTTATGGAAGAAAATAAATGTTGGCGGGTTAAGGAATAACTTTTGTGAACGATTTTTCCATGAAAACACCTAAATGGGACTTATTTGTAAAGGTTGTAATTGAGTAATAAATACATGAAATGATTGGTTTTGTGAGTTGTTATAAGAGAAATAAATGGTTAGCTAGGCTTGTTTAATGAGTAAATGTGATGAAAAATGATTTACGAGCCTAGGGGCAAAATTATAATTTTGCCAAAGTATAAGGGCAAAATGGTCATTTTTGCCTACGTAGAAATTTTTATGTGTCATGAGTTAAGTAGTGATTAAATGAGTAAATTTTATTATTCTAGATCAAGAAGAGCGTGGAAACAACATTGACCGGGGAAAAGGTAAGGTTACGGACTAAACCGTCGATTAACACATTTTGCACCAATGTAAGTTTATGTGTAATACATCTTTAATACATATGTTGTTATTTATTGATGCATTGTATGGATGTCAATACTTATTTGTGAGATAGATTGAAAATGATGGAAATGAGTAGTTCTCGAATGAACCTCGAAATAGAAATGTGAGTACGGATAAATATCTGTAAATATGTAATTGTTGGTGGGTTGTGTGCGATACCACCTTGCTATTCATTCATGATGGGCTGTGTGCGATACCATCGTTTACATTACCATTTGGTGGGCTATGTGCGATACCACCGTAATTATTATTATTGGTGGGCTATGTGCGATACCACCGTAATTGTCATTGTTAGTGGGCTGTGTGCGAAACCATCAGGTACTTATTATCATTCCGAGGGGTTCATCGAGAAACTTGTTTAAGTAAATATTTTATGTGACTTTGAGATGATAAGTGCAGGGCATAAGTACAAATAAATGTGAGCAATGTATATGATATGGTTGGGATGTGGTAAGAGTTGAGATGAGTAAGCATGTTTATGATAATGTGAATTGTTCTTACATAGTATGTACTGTTTTTGATTGATTAACATACGGTATGATGCTTATTGTTTACATGTAGACTTACTAAGCTTAAAGCTTACTCCCTTTCTTTTCCCTTTATTTTATAGTGTCAAAGAGTCAGCTCGGGATACAAAGATAATCAGAAGATCACCCACACTATCAGCACATCTTGGTATATTTAGACTTAGCATTTTGAGTATGGCATGTATAGAGACTAGACTTAGTGAAATGTCATGTTGTTTTGGCCAAGTGTGTTAGCTCTTTTAAAGATGAACTCTTTTCTGTAAGGCCATAGTTGATGGCTCATTATTATTAATCTATGAAAAGATGAGGTTATTCATGAATGTGTAAGGTGCATGATTGGGTTGCTTGATTAAACTATGCATGAATGGGTTGATGGTTGAATGTGATTTATGCCTGTATGAGTTAGGGCGATAAAAGAGATTGGCAAATAGCCTTATTCTTGTCCACACGGGCAGACACACGGGTGTGTGTCTGGGCCACGTGTGTCACACGATCAGCCTCATGGGTGTGTAGTTAGGTCGTGTGTCCCGTGCATGTTAGTTTTACAAGTCAGAATACTCAGTAGTAAACACACGGGAAAAAGACACGGCTATGTGTCTTAACCGTGTGGAAGGCACGGCCATAGATATGGGCGTGTGCCCAGGCTGTGTGAAGTCTGTACTAAAATTTGGAATTTAATTTGCCACACGGTTGAAGGACACAGGCGCGTACCTAGGCTGTGTGACATTTTTGGGTTGATGACATCAAAAACAGAATGCCAAGATTTTGCCACACGAGTGTGTCGAGGCCGTGTGGGGGACATGGGCCAAGGACATGGGCGTGTGTCCGGTCGTGTGAAAACCCCTGTAGGTTCGAATTGAAAATTAGTTCCACACGGGTGTGGAACACAGGTGTGTGAAATGTCACACGGGCGTGTCCCTTCCTCCACACGGGCGTCTGGATTGTTCAGAGAAAATTTTCTAAGGTCTTCCTGAGAGCTTCAAAGGAGCTCGATTTGATCCCGAACCATTCCTAAACCATGAATTAGGCTTGTAGGCTTGTTTAAGAGGCGTTATCAAAAGATGAGCATAATTTTGGCTCTCATGTTCCCTTTTTAATCTTTTATTTACCAAATAACTAAAATGCCCTTAACGCCCTTCATTGAGTTTTTTCCCTTCCATGTCCATTTTTTTCCATCATGAGATATAATGGCTTATTTACTACATAAGGACCTCTAATAAATTTTCTAATGCTATCTCATACTTAAAACTTCTAGAATATCATATTTTGCAATTTTTGCAATTTAGTCTTAAAAGATAAATTGATCACTCCATTATAAAATTTCTTCATGAAATTTTCACACAACTATGCAAACATGTCATAGACCTCATAAAAACCATAAAACATATATTTTTACTTTGGATTTGTGGTCTCGCAACCACAATTCTGACTAGGCCCCAAATCGGGCTGTTACAATGTCATAATTTGAACATCATTAATATGAGTTTTTAATTATGTCATAATCTAAACATCATTAATAAGAGTTTTTAATTATTTCATAGTTTGGACGTCTTTAATACATGTTTTTAAGTGTGTTTAAATTTTGACATCTTTAATGTTTGTTTAATTTCCTACAAATTAAAAGTGTGTCAAACTTTGTTTAATGTGGCATTTAACCGTTTCTTTAATGTGTAACGGGTTGTTCACATTGGCTGCTGTTAGGAAGCTTGTTCGTATGGCAGAAACACATTTAAGGAGCTAAACACAACTCCCAAGAGCCATTTCGTGATCAGCAAAGCATCAAGTGTTTTCACACTTGACTAATCGGTTGGCTGCCATGTTCACACCTAAAGCACCATCCAAATTTTACTGTTCACATTTGAGGACTCTTCATGCGTCACAAGCAGCCATAAAGAGCTACAATGTCCATTCGGGTTTCCAAAGTAGCATCTATACATGTTCACACCATTTTGACCGATCAGCTCCATCCACATTTAGCTCATTTCTAAAGTTAAATGAATTAGCTGATTGGGATTGCAAATAGACATGGCTGTTGGCGTCTTCCACATCTAGAAGTCTTCAAAGGATGTGTTGGACAATTCAATAGGCATTTAGCTCATTAAATCTTATTGTAAACCATTCTTATTCGGCTAGTATTTTGTGAGCCTATAAATACTAGGCTTAAAACATGTTGCTGGGACTTTTGATAAATTTTATAACGTTTGTGAGTGTTCAACTCTCTTTGTTCTTTCTTGACTCAAATTGACTTATCAAGTGAACCTTGTGGAGTCAATCTGATTCCTTTCAAACTTATCAATTCTAGCAAGCGTGGCATTCACCCCTATACCGATTGGTTCCTATCTCCTTATAGATAGTAGGTCACGATCAAGTATCTTTGCCTATCTATCCTAAGTGTTATAAGAAACAGGTTAATATTGTCTTATAATATTGGTTCTTTCTTCAAACCTTAACTTGAAACATAACTTAACCAGTTTTATCCATATTAAATACCCTTTGATGTGTGTCCAGCCCTTTCGTCACTTATACCTAGCCTTGTGTTTCGATACTTTTTAATTTACGATCAGGAACATTCGCAACTCGAAAACATTTACAAATATGAGCTCGCATCAATAATTCAATAACGGAAACAAAATCAAGGGCAGTGTTTCAAATCAGATACTTAACTATACAAGAACTCAATCAGTATATGAAACAACCCATTTCAACAACCAATTAAAAGACAGGACGAATTACAAAGTTATCATTCATTACAACTGGTACAAAACACATCGAGCACACAACCTTTACGTAATTAATCACACAATCCTACGAACAAATCAAATGTGATATGTATACACATACAGAAGAACAATCCCACCCATTAAGCCAAACACTTCTCCGTCCCCCATTCACACCACGAATGAGTTATAAGAAGCTCAACCAACCATGCACACCACCTAGGACATCAAACTAAGCCACGTAAATAATGATATGCACGGTGGTACTAAGTATTGTCTTCTTCGCGATAAACCATTATACATACATGTTGCAGTTAAAACTGCCAAATTAAATCAGACGTCCTTCATTAAATATCCCAACATAAACATTTATGCAAATGCATGTATACGAACAATCTCACAGAAATGATGAACACATCGCAGACAGTCAGACGGAATCAGAATGCACATACTCAATTGATAAGATACAAAATCTTTTATTGCATAGCATCTATTAGCTGACAACAAATCGATCAATTTAAGCTATGATTACGAATTACGCACAAATCTAGGCCGAAACAAAGTCTTGACCACCCTAACTAAGACTTAGCTAAGGGTCGGGACACACAGAAACTGTAACACCCTTAACCCATATTCGTCGCCGATCATGGTTACAGAGCATTACCGGAATTAATCATATTTTCCCATAAATGGACCCTCAAAGCCCAATTTAAATATTAGATTCGATTCGGGATTAAATAGGGAACTTAGACAATGTTTCGCAAAATTTTAAATTTTTTCTTATATACAGAGGTCACACGCCCGTGTGAGTAGGCCGTGTGGCTAACACGGCCATGTGACATGCCCATGTCTCAGGCCGTGTGGGCATTCGATGTGAGGCATACGGCCATGTCTTAACCCATGTCCTTACCCGTGTAACTCCCTGACTTGTGCCACACAGCCTACGACACACCTATGTGCTAAGTCGTGTGATCAATTTAATTTTCACAAATTAGGTGCAGGTTTCACACAACCAAGACACACGCTCGTGTTCTGGGCCGTGTAGCACACACGACTGAGACACACGCCCGTGTCTCCGCCCGTGTGCTTAATTTTGAGCATTCTATTTCTCAATTTTAGGATGCAGGAGACACATGGCCAAACCACATGCCCATATGCCAGGCCGTGGGTCACACATGGTCAAGACACACGCCCGTGTGTCTACCCGCATGGATAAAATAAGGCCATTTCTAGCCTTATTTCTCACCCAAATTTAACCTTCAATCTACAACAATATTTGCATATATTATCCAACCAATTCAAGTCATATGAATCAAGCACATCATTAATATGTATGAAATAGTTTCACATATTCATATGATCAAACTTACCTTCTTGTGATGATTTATATTTTCCTCTAATTCAATCTAACCAACCACATACATATATGTTAAACATAACATATATAACCTTAAAACAATATACCAAAGCAAACCATTATTAGCCATTCCAATGGCTAAATTACAAAAAACCATGTACTTGCCAACATTGGCCAATTAACCTATACATGCCATTATATCAAAATAAGATTACTTTTTATACCAAAACAAGCTAGAGGGTAGTGTGATGATTCTCTGACCGTTCTTCAACCTTAACGAGCTTCCAAACACTATAAAACAAAGAAAAGAAACCTAGTAAGCATTTAATGCTTAGTAAGCTCATATAACGGGAATTAAACTTACTGATTACATTCATTCAATTAAGCATACAATAACATGATTTCCAGCAAATTGATAAATTTGCCTAATCACATACTCTCAAACAAGTATGTTAGTCAAGTAATTCACATAATACTAAAAACATGGATGAGCTCATCATTTAATGTATTTCGTTTACATATGCTTTCCATAACATTATTCCATATTACATGTACACTTTGATAACAAATCATTTCAAATTCAGTTTAGCCATGTCAGAACTTTACTCGTTGAATTTATTTGAAATATCGATGGATACGCTCATATAGTACACTTTGGTGTACACTACTATAATTCATCAATTCATTTCCAAGGGTACCCAATTAGGGCACATAATCGAGAAGCACACTCTCGAGCCTTGTAACAGGAAGCTCACATAAAGCCATTTTGGGAAGCTCATAAAGAGCATATCAGGAAGCATATCCGGGCTATATAATGGGAAGCTCATAATGAGCCATAATCGGGAATGTAGTATCCCGGGTTAGGGGCTATTTTGTTGTTGCATGTTATTGCATGTGTTAGTGTGCTGTGTTGCTATTTCGGTGTTTTAGGGGCTTAATTATAGGCTAAGTGTATGCCTGAGTAGGTAGGAAAATTTTAGTTTTTGGCCTTAGGTGTGGGGAGCTGATAGAGTGGGGGCTTAAGAAAATAAAATGGGATTTTATTGCACAAATGAAGAGCTGGCAGAGTGGCAAAGGAGGAGCTTGGTGTGGCGTCATCTCGCAAGGGGAGAAGTCCTGAGTTCAAGCTGCAGAAATCTCCTTTTTGGCTTATATTTTGACTGGCATAGGAGGGAAGAGGTGTATGGAATTTGAACTCTACCTTGGACTTGGTCTTCCCATTCAAATGAAAGGTAGGGAGCGAATTTAGGAGTGTGACTTGGTCCACTCTTTTGAATGAGTGAATGGGAGCTATTTGGGGGGTTGGCGGCCAAATTTAGGGAGTTGGAGGGGAAAGTGACGGCTTGGAATGGGGATTGGGGTGCCAAATTCTATTTGGTATTTTGATGTTTCGGTCAAGCAAATAATGCACTAAATTTCTTCTTTTGTCAATAGCTTAAACCAAAAATTCAAGAGAGTCTCTCATTCTTTTTCTTGGAAAACCGAAAGACCAAATCTCTAAGGCTTGCCGAAATTTGTTTTGTTTTTCTCTCAAACTTCTTGTAGCCGAATGCACTCTTGCATTTTCTTTTCTTCTTCATTTGCATAAGCCGAAATTGGTGTTGTTCTTCTCTTCTCAACTCTCTCTCTCTTTCTTCTTAAAATCTCCATTAGCCGAAACTTTAACCTCCAAGACATTCTCTCCATTTCTTTTACTTACAAACCGAATACACCTTCCTTTCTCCTTTTCCCATTCTTTTTGAGTGTTAGCCGAATATCAACCTTATTCCTCCCCATCTATACTCTCTTATTCTTTTCTCACTAAACCGAACCTAAGAGTATTGAACACCTATAGGCCTAATCCTCTCCCTTCTTTTGAAGCTTTGGCCGAAACTCCCCTCTCTTCTAGAAGTGCCTTGGTGACCGAATATTAGTGAAGGGTGATCCTGTTTGGTTGACCGATTTTTGGTGTTTGGTAAGTAAAGGGGTAAGCAGTTGGTATATCTTTGTTAGTGCAATCAGTTGATTTCGATTAAGTTTAAGTTTAAAGTGATTAGTGATTAACAATTGGTTTGTTAAGGTGCTGACTGTTGGAGGAGGAATCATTGTGGTTCGGGTTGCTAAGAAACCGAACCAATAGCAAGGTAAGGGTTCGATATTAACCCCTTTGGTTAATGGTTGTTGGCCGAATGTTAGTGATGCCTAACCCCCTAATGTTTGACCGATTTTAGGATCTTGTAATCGAGGGGCTTAGATCGTTCTCGAGGGATTTTTGGACTCGTGTTGTCAGGTGTGTAAACTAACACACTTATATTTAGTAATGTGATTGATAACCTGGGTGATGACTAATGAAACAGTGATGATTGATATGTTACCCTAATGGGTATGATTCTGGACTCGGGTAAGTCAAGATATCTTTTTTTGATGATGAGTTATATGTTACCATGATTGTGGGTATATGTGACATGAGATATAGCATGAGATGCATGATTATATGATATGCATGAATACATGAGTATGGTATCTTGATGGGGTAATACGAGTTGAGGGAGCAGTGGTATTTTGTGCTGACGAGCACCAGTGCTTTGGTAGCACACTTTGTGACTTTGGGTCACCAGAGGTTTGGCACCTCCAGAGGTTTGGTACCTCAGCGTCTCGTCCCAGCTGGCTCGAGACCACAATGGGTTGGCCCCACGATGATTATACGGATTGACGCCAGTTGTTTTGGTAACACACGATGGGTTGGCCCCATCACCGATTTGTGACTACGGTCACCGGTGCTTTGGTAGCACATTGTGTCTTTGGGACACCAAAGTGGTTTGGCACCACATTGCGACTTGTCCTGTGGTTTGACCACCGTGGGTTGGCCCCACTTGAGATAAGGGATTGTCTGCTAGTGTTTTGGTAACACACGATGGGTTGGCCCCATCATCGTTGGATTTGTGACTTCGGTCACCATGCTTTGGTAGCACAATTGTGTCTTTGGGACACCAAAGGTTTGGGACCACATTGACGGATATTATGTCTTTGGGACATCGGTGTTTTGGTAACACATCGTGATTTGTATGTCACCGGTGGTTTTGGTACCACACGGGGTAGAAAGGAGTATGGATGGTTAGGATCGGGTTGCATTGATTGTATTGCTATGTGTATGATGTGTGTTAGCATGTTGATTCTATCGGGAGCGGGATTTACGATCGAGTCACTCGACTCACCCTCTCCTTTGACATTTCGTGACTCGTGAGACGCGGACATGGAGCCGGGATGGACTCGAGTGCGCATGCCATGCTCAAATAAAAAGTTTACTCAAATTAATTTGCATTTGAGTACTTTAGCTATTTAATTTTGTTTGGGTTTTATTTCGGACTTGTAAAAGCCTTTAAATTATGCCTTTTATTATTATGTTTTAAGTTTGATTTTAATATGCTTTAACAGATCGATTAAGTTAATTAACTAAAACATGACACAACAACGATTTCAAAACTTTAACGATATGTTTTCAACTATACCATCGGTATCGCGATCGATTCTATAAGTTTACTTAAAAATCAATTGTTTTCAAACTTGAAGGTAAATTTTTACTAAGTCTAACTGTTTTAGTAATGTGATTAAACACCTTGTTTTTCCAAACGGATCAAAGTTCTACCAAGTCTAATTGGTACAAATTCGAAATTTTCAAACTCGTTTTTCCCGTAACATGCCAGATTCGGTCATGGTGTTTGGACCGGGTTTGGGGTGTTACAATTGTGGTATCAGAGCTAAGTTCAAAAGCTCGGCTGTGGGCTTGAGGCCCAAACTGTTTTCAAAAGTTCGTTTTAAGTGTTTTGGGAGTGAATACATGGTTTACAAGGCATGGCACCGAGTCTCCGGCACCAGTTCGCCCAGGTAAGTGGTTCTAACTCTTCTGTGAATTATTATTTGTAGAAGGGTAGGTGATATGGAACGTAGTTAGACTTATAGGACTTGAACCCTAGGATTAGATTACTCAACCACTTGAACCAAAGCATAAGACTTAAAGCACTAAACCAATCTATGACTCACCACACTGGCTGGGGTGTGGCAACTCCTGTACGCATGTCTAGGAGAGGATCCGGAAGAGCTTGGTATTTAAGCAGTCCTCGTGACTCACCTCCTCTTCGCAAGTATCCCACCTGGTGCGTAGCTCGAGTTCACCCTGACCAAGAAGGCTCGGTTGTAGACTTAACCTAACGACTAAAACCCGAAAAGGGAATTAGCCCTGTTTTCAAAAATACAACGACAACCCTAATGTTTTCAAACTCTTTTGCAATAAACTCTTTCAAAACTAAAAATGTCACATTTACAACAATTTTCTTGAAAAAAAAACTTGATTTATGGAAAATTACAAAAATGCCCTTAGGGGTAAATTTACTAAAATGCCCTCGGTTTATAAAATAGCAACTCAATGATTTTGCCCCAAAATTTCAATTATGTTACGAAATTCAAACACTCTGTTTTACAAAAATATCAATCAAAATTTTGATTTTTGGAAAATTTACGAAAACGCCCTCAGTTTGTGAAAATTACTAAAATACCCCTGGTTTCCAAAACGAAGTATTTTACAAAATTTTCAAAGAACACTCTCAAATTTTTGGAATTTCAAATTGACCAGCTTTTACTGAAAGTTTAAAATATCTTTTATTACTTAAAAATACCTGTAGGAAAATGACGAAAATACCACTTGGGCTAGAAATGGCGCAATATGTCCAAGAGTGAATAGGTATGGAAAGGTTTAAGGAATGAATGTATAATCTCTTTTGGGTGAATAGGATAGAAGATTGAAACCTTGATTGCTCGAAAGAACCCCTGAATAAACTCTATCCATAAAATTTCTTTGCGGTTAAGAAAGTGGAACGATACTAATGCATAAAAATCCTTTTAATCGATCGTAGATCGTTTAGACATGAGCACTCGAGGCGGACGTGGTCGTAATACTCGTGGTAGAGGTAGGGGTAGAATGACGGTTTCGAGCCCGTAGGATCCGGGCGGATTCGAAAAATGAGATGCTTGCCCGCCACCACCGGTTGGAGGTGGTGAGTTCCAAGATCGACCGAGACGATGCGATGTCACGAGCGATCTTTGCGAGTGTTGGAAAGGGTAGCCGTGTAGGTGGTGGTGCGGGAATTAGGAAATTGCTTCTGGCGACTCGGGCTAACGGGCCGAAGTTCTTCCGAGGTGTTTCGGTGTTGCTCTAGCCACTGCTGAATATTGGCTAGAGGCAACCGAGCGGATCATGGGCGATCTGGACTTGGCGATCGAGAGAAACTTAAGGGGATTGTATCGCTTCTCCGGGATGAGTCATACCGGTGGTGGCTCACGGTTCGGGACAGTGTGGCAGCTGAGGATCTGACATGGGATTATTTCAGAGCTGCATACCAAAAGAAGTACATCGGGCTAGTTACATCGACTCCAGTGAAGGCATTTCGAGGCTTGTTCGGGGAGTAAATCATTCTTTGAGTACGCAGGCGGAATTCTTGAAGTCGAGTAGGTATGCCCGGGCATTGTAGCCACCGAGCATGAGAGGTGTGTTCGTTTTCGAGGATGGTCTGCGAGGCGAGTTGAGGTCACTGATTGCTCCACAAAGGAGCGCGAGGTTCTTTGTCTTAGTCGAGAAGGCTAAGGTAGCCGAAGGTGTTAAGGAATCGATGAGAGGCGAACATGGACGGGAGTAGGCTTAAGAGAGCTTTGGGTCTTGGGATCGTCGGGTAATCCGCGAGAAGAGGGCTAGACCGAGTGGGCGTAATCGATCTGCTAGATTTGGTGCTCGCTAGGCGGGACCACCGCAGTGTAATCGGTGTGGGAAATCTCATTGGGGTGGTTGTTGGACTGGTGGAAAAGGTTGCTTCGAGTGTGGTTCACTGGATCATCGCATCAGGGATTGTCCGCGTAGGATGGCCAGGATTCAGTCTGAGAATCAGGGCCGTAATCAGTTCAGAGGTAATGGACCGCCACCGCAGAGGGGCCGTGGTAATGGCGGTGGCAATGGATTGGGTCGAGGTCGTGGAGCACCGGCGCGGCGGTGCGGGTAGTTCGAGCACGCACGGCTGGTGCGGTGTATCTTTGCTAGGCGCCGCGAGGAGGGCGACGCGGGGACGTAATCACCGTGCGTTTTTGATTTTTGGTTCTCCTATACGCCTTAATTGATTTGGGTTCCACGCGTTCGTATGTTGCTAGTAGCATAGTTGAGACCATGGACTTAGATTCGAGATATCTTCTAGGCGGATGACCGTATTTAGCCCTCTAGGTCACTCTGTAGTGGTAGATAAGTTGTATAAGGATGTACCCTAGAACTCCAAGGGGTCATTTTTTTCTTGATCCGATGGAACCGCCGTTTGAGAGTTCGATCCGATTCTCGGATGGACCGGCCGGTGAAGTACCGTGCCAAAGTGGATTGCGCGCTAAAGCGCATGGTTCTATCGACGGATAAGGGAGATGAAGTGATTATGATAGGTAATAGGAGAGATTACTTATCAAATGTGGTATCGGCTTTAAAAGTCGTAAAGATGGTCGGGAAGAGGCATTTGCGGGCGTATGTGGTTCATGTGTATGCCTTAGAGGCTAAGGAATCTGTTTGTTGAGAAGGTTCAATCTTGTTAAGGAATTTGTGGATGTGTTTCGGAGGAGCTTCCGGTTTGCCACCCGATCGTGAGGTAGAGTTTGGGATAGATCTGCTACCGGGATCTGCGCCGGTGTCTATTGCTCCATATAGGATGGCACCAAAGGAATTGGTGGAGCTTAAGGCTCGGTTCGGGAGCTGTTGGATCGAGGCTTCATTAGGCCAAGTGTTTCGCCGTGGGGAGCGCCGGTATTATTCGTCCAAGAAGAAGGGCGGAACGATGCGGATGTGTATCGATTACGCCAACCGAATAAGGCGACGATTAAAAACAAGTATCCGTTACCACGGATAGATGACTTGTTTGATCACCAAAGGTGCATCGGTATTTTCAAGATCGATTTGAGGTCCGGTACCATCGGTTGAAAGTTAAGGAAGCGGATATCCATAAGACAAATGTTTGGACTCGATGCAGACGGCACTACGAATTCTTGGTAATGCCGTTCGGGTTGACTAACGCTCGTGACTTTTATGGATATGATGAATAGGGTGTTTCAAAGAAAGATCCGGACCGTTTCGTCGTGGTTTTTATTGACGACATCCCGGTTTACTCAAGGTCGGAGGAAGAGCATGATGCACACTTAAGAGTGGTGTTGCGATTTTGAGGAGAAGCAACTCTATGCTAAGTTCGATAAGTGCGAGTTACGCTTAGTGAAGTGACGTTTTTGGGTCATGTAGTATCACCGAGGATTAGAGTAGATCCTCGAAAGGTTGAGGCGGTTTTGGATTGGAAGCCTCCTAGGTCAGTCGCTGAGATTCGGAGTTTCCTGGGTTTGGCGGGATACTACCGAAGATTTGTTGAGGGTTTCTCGCTAATTGCAGCACCGATGACTAAGCTGTTAAGGAAGGGAGTTCCGTTCGTTTGGACTGAGAAGCAGCAGGAGAGTTTTGATAAGTTGAAGAAGATCTTGACAGAGGCTCCTGTTTTGATTCAACCTGAGGCTGGTAAGGAATTCACGGTCTATTGCGACGCATCACATACGGGATTGGGTTGTGTGCTGATGCAGGAGGGTAAGGTTGTGGCTTACGCTTCTCGGCAGCTGAGGCCACACGAGGTCAACTATCCGACACACGATTTGGAGCTAGCAGCTGTAGTCTTCGCTCTAAAAATCTGGAGGCACTACTTGTACGGTGAGAAGTCAATCGTCTACACAGATCATAAGAGCTTGAAGTACCTATTGACTCAGAAGGATCTGAATTTGAGGCAGCGTAGATGGGTTGAATTGCTCAAGGACTACGACTGTTCGATCGAGTATCATCCGGGCAAGGCTAACGTGGTGGCAGACGCGTTGAGCCGTAGGGTTGTTTCGGACTTAAGAGCTTTGTTTGCCCATTTAAGCTTGTATGACGACGGGAGTATTCTGGCAGAGCTGCAAGTTAAGCCTACTTGGGTTGAGTAGATCAAAGAGAAACAGTTGGAGGATGAGGTGCTGAGTGCGCGAAGGTTACAAGTGCAGAATGGTGGTTTGGAGGGTTACAGCTTGTCCTGTGATGAGGTTCTGTGTTTTCAAGGGAAGGCTTGTATGCCTAAAGATGTTGAGCTGAGGCAGAAAATTCTTCAGGACGCACATAGCAGTCCTTATGCTATGCATCCTGGAGGTAGCAAGATGTATAGGGATCTTAGAGAGCAGTTTTGGTGGCCTGGCTTGAAGAAAGAGGTGACAGAGTTTGTTGGGAAATGTCCGACTTGTCAGTAGTCAAGGCCGAACATCGATTGCTTGCGTCGGGTTTGCTTCACTGTGAGAGATTCCTCGATGGAAATGGGAAAGGATAACTATGGATTTTGTCGGTGGTTTACCGCTTACGCCAAGCAAGAAGGATTCGATTTGGGTTATTGTGGACCGTCGACTAAGTCGGCTTTTTCATTCATTCTGTGAGAGTGGACTATTCACTTGAGAGATTGGCAAAGCTTTATGTGTCGAGAGATAGTGAGGCTACGGTGTTCCAGCTTTCGATAATCTCGAGATAGGGATCCTGAGTTTACGTCGAGGTTACGAGAGCGTTGCATCGAGCTCGGGTACTCGTTTGGATTTCAAAGACGACTTTTCACCTGATCGGCGAGGCGATCGAAAAGGTCATTCGAGATCTTGGAAGACATGCCGAGAGGTTGTGTTCGGACTTGAGGCGCTTGGGATGAGTTCTTGCCGTTGGCGAGTTCGCCTATAACAACAGCTACCAAGCAAGCATCAAGATGGCTCCATATGAGGCGTTGTAAGGCAGAAAGTGTCGCTCACCTACATGTTGGGCGAGTTAGGTGAACGTCAGTTGTTAGGACCTGAGTTGGTTGCTGAGACCGAGGACAAGGTTAAGTTGATTCGGACTTCGTTTAAAGGAAGCTTGGACCGGCAAAAGTCATATGCCGATCTTTAACGAAGAGATATTGAGTTATTTGTGGGAGATCGGGTTTTCTTAAAGGTCTCGCCTTGGAAGAAGGTCTTGAGGTTTGGCGAGAAAAAGGCAAGCTAAGTCCGAGGTTTATTGGGCCGTATAAGGTATTGAGGCGAGTTGGACCAGATGGCGTATCGAGCTTGAGTTGCCGCAGAGACTTAGTCGATCCACGATGTTTTTCACGCTTTGATGCTTGGTATATCGATCGGATCCATCGCATGTAGTAGCGCGGAGAGATCGAGGTAAATCCGGATATGACCATAGAGGAAAAACCTGTGCAGATTCTTGATCGGGATGTGAAGGTTCTGCGTAGGAAGTCTGTGCCGTTGGTCAAGGTTCTTTGGCGGAATCATGGTGTGGAAGAAGCCACGTGGGAACCCGAGGATGCGATGAGACAAAGCAATACCCGCAACTCTTTTGATCGGGTAATTTCGAGGCCAAATTATTTTTAAGAAGGGTAGAACCGTAGTATCCAGGGTTAGGGGCTATTTTGTTGTTGCATGTTATTGCATGTGTTAGTGTCTTTGTGTTGCTATTTCGGTGTTTTAGGGGCTTAATTATAGGCTAAGTGTATGCACGAGTAGGTAGGAAAATTTTAGTTTTTGGCCTTAGGTGTGGGAGGCGATAGAGTGGGGCTTAAGAAAATAAAATGGGATTTTATTGCACAAATGAAGAGAGGTGGCAGAGTGGCAAAGGAGGAGCTTGGTGTGGCGTCATCTGCAAGGGGAGAAGTCCTGAGTTCAAGCTGCAGAAATCTCCCTTTTTGGCTTATATTTTGGACGGCATAGGAGGGAAGAGGTGTATGGAATTTGAACTCTACCTTGGACTTGGTCTTCCCATTCAAATGAAAGGTAGGGAGCGAATTTAGGAGTGTGACTTGGTCCACTCTTTTGAATGAGTGAATGGGAGCTATTTGGGGGGGGTTTGGCCGAAATTTAGGGGAGTTGGAGGGGGGAAAGTGACGGCTTGGAATGGGGATTGGGGGTGCCGAAATTCTATTTGGTATTTTGATGTTTCGGTCAAGCAAATAATGCACTAAATTTCTTCTTTTGTCAATAGCTTAAACCGAAAATTCAAGAGAGTCTCTCATTCTTTTTCTTGGAAAACCGAAAGACCAAATCTCTAAGGCTTGCCGAATTTGTTTTGTTTTTCTCTCAAACTTCTTGTAGCCGAATGCACTCTTGCATTTTCTTTTCTTCTTCATTTGCATAAGCCGAAATTGGTGTTGTTCTTCTCTTCTCAACTCTCTCTCTCTTTCTTCTTAAAATCTCCATTAGCCGAAACTTTAACCTCCAAGACATTCTCTCCATTTCTTTTACTTACAAACCGAATACACCTTCCTTTCTCCTTTTCCCATTCTTTTTGAGTGTTAGCCGAATATCAACCTTATTCCTCCCCATCTATACTCTCTTATTCTTTTCTCACTAAACCGAACCTAAGAGTATTGAACACCTATAGGCCGAATCCTCTCCCTTCTTTTGAAGCTTTGGCCGAAACTCCCCTCTCTTCTAGAAGTGCCTTGGTGACCGAATATTAGTGAAGGGTGATCCTGTTTGGTTGACCGATTTTTGGTGTTTGGTAAGTAAAGGGGTAAGCAGTTGGTATATCTTTGTTAGTGCAATCAGTTGATTTCGATTAAGTTTAAGTTTAAAGTGATTAGTGATTAACAATTGGTTTGTTAAGGTGCTGACTGTTGGAGGAGGAATCATTGTGGTTCGGGTTGCTAAGAAACCGAACCAATAGCAAGGTAAGGGTTCGATATTAACCCCTTTGGTTAATGGTTGTTGGCCGAATGTTAGTGATGCCTAACCCCCTAATGTTTGACCGATTTTAGGATCTTGTAATCGAGGGGCTTAGATCGTTCTCGAGGGATTTTTGGACTCGTGTTGTCAGGTGTGTAAACTAACACACTTATATTTAGTAATGTGATTGATAACTGGGTGATGACTAATGAAACAGTTGATGATTGATATGTTACCCTAATGGGTATGATTACGGACTCGGGTAAGTCAAGTATTCTTCGTTTTTGATGATGAGTTATATGTTACCATGATTGTGGGTATATGTGACATGAGATATAGCATGAGATGCATGATTATATGATATGCATGAATACATGAGTATGGTATCTTGATGGGGTAATACGAGTTGAGGAGCGGTGGTATTTTGTCTTTGAGAGCACCGGTGCTTTGGTAGCACACTTTGTGACTTTGGGTCACGTGAGGTTTGGCACCTCCAGAGGTTTGGTACCTCGGTCTCGTCCCAATGGCTCACGATACCACGATGGGTTGGCCCCACGAGATGATTATACGGGATTGACGCCGATGTTTTGGTAACACACGATGGGTTGGCCCCATCACCGATTTGTGACTACGGTCACGGTGCTTTGGTAGCACATTGTGTCTTTGGGACACCGGTGGTTTGGCACCACATTGCGACTTGTCCCTGTGGTTTGACCACCGTGGGTTGGCCCCACTTGAGATAAGGGATTGTCTGCTAGTGTTTTGGTAACACACGATGGGTTGGCCCCATCATCGTTGGATTTGTGACTTCGGTCACCAGTGCTTTGGTAGCACAGTTGTGTCTTTGGGACACCAGTGGTTTGGGACCACATTGACGGATATTATGTCTTTGGGACATCAGTGTTTTGGTAACACATCGTGACGGTATGTCACCAGTGGTTTGGTACCACACGGGGTAGAAAGGAGTATGGATGGTTAGGATCGGGTTGCATTGATTGTATTGCTATGTATGATGTGTGTTAGCATGTTGATTCTATCGGGAGCGGGATTTACGCACTGAGTCACTCGACTCACCCTCTCCTTTGACATTTCAGGTGACTCGTAGACGCGGACATGGAGCCGGGATGGACTCGGGGTGCGCATGCCATGCTCAAATAAAAAGTTTACTCAGCCATTTGCATTTGAGTACTTTAGCTATTTAATTTTGTTTGGGTTTTATTTCGGACTTGTAAAAAGCCTTTAAATTATGCCTTTTATTATTATGTTTTAAGTTTGATTTTAATATGCTTTAACAGACTGATTGGGTTAATTCGCTAAAACATGACACAACAACGATTTCAAAACTTTAACGATATGTTTTCAACTATACCATCGGGTATCGCACTGATTCTATAAGTTTACGAAAAATCAATTGTTTTCAAACTTGAAGGTAAATTTTTACTAAGTCTAACTGTTTTAGTAATGTGATTAAACACCTTGTTTTTCCAAACGGATCAAAGTTCTACCAAGTCTAATTGGTACAAATTCGAAATTTTCAAACTCGTTTTTCCCGTAACATGCCAGATTCGGTCATGGTGTTTGGACCGGGTTTGGGGTGTTACAGGGAAGTTCACAAATAACCATATCGGGAAGCTCCGGGTAGCCAACATCGGAAAGTTCAAGCAAGCACTATTGGGAAGCTCGCAAAGAGCCAATTAACGGGAAGCTCACGAAGAGCCTTTAATCGAAATGCTCATAAGAGTTAAGGTGTATCTACAACAAATGTAGGATCACAACCTATTAGGACGCTTCGAAGAGCTATAACAGGAAGCTTGCTGAACCATATAATGGGAAGCTCGAGAGGGCTTATAACAGGATGCTCTTTTGAGCTATGGTGTGTCTGCAGCATATGCTGGACTACAACCAATATGGGAAATCCTATATCCATCAACTTTCATTTATTCAAACGGGATTTGACATTTACCAGGCATTATCAAATATTCAATTAATTTCACATACATGACAATTATACTGTTCACATATACAACCTTTAATTCAAATATCTAAATGTACACAATTTAGTTACACGAACTTACCTCGATACTTGTTCGTATATGAAATCTACTAATCCGAAACTTTTTGTTTTCGTCGATCCAACTCAGTATTTGATCTTTCAGGATCTATATAAATAAATTTAACATCAATTTAATCCATTTCATACTCAATTTAATTCAATTCACATACAGCACATGTACTTCACAAAAATTTAGAATTTTTCCACAACTTTTACATCTTTGCAATTTAGTCCCTAAATCATAATTTTATCAAAATTCTCTTTGTAAAAGTTGTTTATCTATCAACAACCTCTCCTTTTCTACCATAAATTTCAAATTTTCAACATATTCATCCATGGCAAAACTTTGATACTTTGATAACTTTTCAAATTAATCCCCAAAAGAGATAGATTAAACTATCCCAATCTCAAAAATATAAAAATTACTAAAAACGGGACAAGAAAACATACCTAATTAAGCTTTATTAGTTTCATTTCTCTCTCCTAGTTTTCCATGAAATTTTTGGGGATAAAGATGATATAAAATGTTAATATTTCTATTTAATTATTTATCATCCATTAATTTTTTCCACTTTCCAATTTAGTCCTTGCCTTTTTCTAATTTTCCATGGATGATTCATCAAAAATATCTACTAACTTTTCTTTAACGGTCTAATTACCATATAAGAACCTCTTATTTTGAATTCCATTGCTAGTTGATCCTTTTAGCTGCTAGAACTCAACTTTTACATTTTATGCAATTTAGTTCTTTCCATAATTGAACACATAGTCAGTAAAATTTTCTTATCAAAATTTTCATATGACGTTCCTATCATAATGATGACCATGCAATAATATTAAAATATATTTTCTTTTCGGCTAGGATTTGTGGTCCCGAAACCACTGTTCCAATTTCACTGAAAATGGGTTGTTACAGAAACATTATCGGATCAAAAACAAATACAGTACAAAAATTTGTGAGATAGGGCCACACGGTCATGTGGAAAGGCCTAGGCCGTGTGGGGGTCAACATGCCCATATGGAGGGGCACACCCCAGTGCAAAAGGAGACACATGCCCGTGAGACCTAGGGAGATGTGATCTGACCATGTAACTCTCTGTCCAAAATGGCTAAAATCAAGGTACAGGGCAAACACGACCGTGTGAGGGTCTCACACACCCGTGTGCCCACCAGACACGGCTGTGTGTCCAAAACACACGCCCGTGTGAGATACGAACAAGTCCCTAAATCCCTAAAGTCGTATGACACTAAAAGTTGCCCAAAAACCCTAATTCCCAACTGCATACAGCCGTGTGAACAGCCCGTGTACAGCACACACCGGTGTGGCCACCCGTGTGGTCACAAAACCATACCAGAATAGGCTGCAGAACATGTATTTGCTTCCAAAACAGTTCCCAAACCCTTGGTAACTCAGCAAAATACCAAATTATACCGAAAACATACGATTCAATGCTAATTTTTAACAATTTTAGATGACACAAAATTTGCCAACTTTCACAAAATCAAATCGGTAATTCAAAATCGAAATTACAAAGTTTCTGAACACATACATTATGTCGATGTAACAGCCCAAATTTCGGTGAAATCGAAACAGTGGTTTCGGGACCACAAATCTGAGCCGAAAATAAAATTTATTTTTATTTTATTATATGGTCTGTATTATGATAGATATGATATTTGAAAATTGTGGCACGAAAATTTTATCAATTGAGTGTTTAATTACGATAAGGACTAAATTGCATAAAATGCGAAAGTTAAATTCTAGTAGCTATAAGGATTAAATAGCTATGGAATTCAAAACTTAAGGTCCTTATGTGGTAATTAGACCATTAAGAAAAGTATGTAGATTTTTCTTGGTGACTCATCCATGGAAATATAGAAAAAGGGTAAGGACTAAATTGGAAAGTGAAAATTTTAATTAATTAAAAGATGATAAAATAGATACCATCTTATTTTCTCATCTTTTTCCCCAAAATAAAACATGGAAACCCTAGGAGAGAGAGAAGAAACTTTCAGGGGAAAATTGGATAAGTTTCCTTATCTCGTTTTTAATAATCTTAGTATTTCTAAAATCAGGATAGCTTAATCTCTCTATTTGAGGGATTAATTTGAAAAGTTTTCAAAGTATTAAAAATGGGTCATGGATGTAGATTCTGGAAACTAGAAATTTATGGTAGAAAATGAAAGATTATTAATAGATAAACAACTTTTACAAAGTGATTTTTGATGAAAACATGATTTAGGGACTAAAATATAAAGTAGTGAAATTTGATGAAAAATTCTGAATTTTTATGAATACATGTGCTATAAATTTTATGATGAAATTTTGGTTAGGCTTGGAATAGGGACTAAATTGCACAAAATTCATTTTCTGAGCCTAGGGATAGAAATGGAATTTATGGAAATGTTAAAGGCAAAATGGTAATTTTGCCTAGGATGAAAATTGAGTCCCCTTGAATATGAAATATTATAAATTAATGTTAAATTTACTCGTATAGATCCAGATAGACCAAATTTGAAGTTAGAATGAGGAAAAGACGAAAATGTCGGATCAATAGATTTAAGTACATGAACATTGTCGAGGTAAGTTCGTGTAATTAAATTGCGTTTATCTACATGCTTGCATTGATTTTGTTTGTGTAAATTGTATAAATTTCATAAATATGTGAAAGGATTACATATCCGATCAAGCCCGATAAATAAAAATGTTTAAATTTAAATGACAATGTCCGATAGATGATGTAACACCCCTATCCTAAGTCCGTCGCCGGATTAAGGTTAGGAGCGTTACCGGACATATCGGAAATGTTCACAGACAAAATCATACATTCAATCATCATTCTCAGACATAATGTCCCTTAAACGGGTCCTCGAGACCTTAATCGTGCTTAGAAGTCGAGTCGAGACTAAACAGAAACACATATGAAATTTCATGAAAATTTGAAACTTTTCTAAAAGACAGGGGAGACACGCCCGTGGGAGGAGACCGTGTGCCATCCACGGCTTTTAGACACCCCCGTATGTCCTTTCATGTCTACATATTGACTTGATCCCCACGGCCACCAGACACGGCCGTGTGTTCAAACCGTGGTCCTATACTGACTTCCCCAAACACGCCCGTGTTAATGCCGTGTTGTTTTTAGGCTACATTCTGCCAATTCTCCCACAGTCTTATGCACGTTCGTGTGCCACAACCGTGTGACATTATAGGCCATCTACAAGGCCAAAATGCCACCCATAAGGGTCAAACCTATAATCAACATATATCATCCCATTTCATTCACCTATGACCATCAAAACATACCAAATAGCCAACCAAATCATACATATTTGTCAACTAAGGTAATCACACTACAATCCATTCAATATTCATTCAATCTAACCATTCAAACCAATTTCAAACATACCAATTTGCATGATCAAATCTCAATTATGCTCGAGCAGCAATCATCTATGTACTTACCATTTCAAAACCATTTCATATATTTACTAATCATACCAAAACAACTTCACATATCATACTTCTTTAAGCATATTACCAAAACATAACTAGCCAAATCACATGGCTTAGTTCACATAACAATTCATATCAAATACTAGCCTATACATGTCATATCTAGCCATATATACATTTACAAAGTGTACCAAAATAGGTTCTATAGTGTGATGATGATCCAAGACGGTCCCGAGCCTTCAGTAGCTTTGACGACCTAAAAAAACAGAGAAAACATACACAAAGTAAGCTTTCCAAAAGCTTAGTAAGTCATATACAAATAAACTTGGTATGAAAGGCATATATACAAATAAATACATTGGCACATATTAATCACTTAGCAATCTCTTCACTTATTTGCTTTGATTCTTACACTTCTAAATACATTAGTCATTCTCACCATTTAAGAACCATGTAAACACATAGCTCCTTTGTCCCAAAATGATTCTTATCGTATCATAAATTCCATATACATCTCATCATAGTAAGATCACTTAGATGCTTACCTTCTATACACAAATAGTGCAAAATCAACGTACCTGAATTGGATTTAATAATACATAACTATTCATAGCTCGGATTGTAATTCGTATCACAGACTTGCCCGTTGAACCAATAACAAACTAGTAGGATATTCAGAAAGCTCAGAATAATAGTACAATGTCGTCGTCCCAGACGAGGTCTTACGTGCACTCGGATATCGATGCCACTGTCCCAGACAGGGTCTTACACGAATCAATAAGATGCCTATGTCCCAGACATGGTCTTATACGTAAACTCACATCGTTGCCAACGTCCCAGACGTGGTCTTACACGAGTCTCAAATCAATGCCAACGTCCCAGACGTGGTCTTACATGACAAAGTAGAACAGATACCTATGTCATGACATAGCTAAACCTATCTATTCCTAGGTTCGTTCTGGACTTCTCAGACATTGTCACTATATCGACCTTATCTCGGAATTCATATGCATAATATCACATAGATATTTATTATCCACAATAATCATAAGAACATTTACAATTTCATACAAATGCGTTTAATTGCACCGTGACTTACCTCGGATTCGGTTTATCGGAATTGAAACGACTACTCGTTTACTTTCGCCTTCCCACGATCTAAATTCATTTTCCTCGGTTCTTGATCTAAACATATTCAGAATTAATCCTTTTTATTCACTTTCATTCAATTCAATCCAAGGACATACATTTAGGGTAATTTGCAAATTAACCCTCATATTTGCACACTTTATCAATTTAGTCCACTTTTCTCAAAACATCAAATTCACAAAATCCACACATACACATACTTAGCCGAATACATATACATCACATATAAGCCACATTTTTCATCAAATTCACAAATTAGTCCCTCAATTTGCTCTTTTCACAATTTAGCCCTATTTAGCTAAATTCATCAAAATTTCAAGAACCAAACATGTTCATCTAGCTTAAATCTTTCATTTATCAACTAAACTCATTTCAAAACTCAACATATCAACAATGGCATCTCACACAAACATCTTCAATACTTAAAATTAGTACATGGGTTTGATAGCTCTTGAAGCAACAATTACAAAAACGTAAAAATTATCAAATACTGATCAAAGCATACCTTGAATTTAGCTTTCAAATGGCTGAATATAACAAAGCCTTTCTTTCCTATTTTTGTTTGTGTTTTTCGGTGGAAGGATGGATGAACAAAATCCATTTTCATGCCTTATTTTACTAAAATAAACTTAATAATGGATGTACAAAAATGACCTTTAATAATAATATACAAAACACATAATATCAAGGTTATTCATGACCATGACCTTAGCCATCCACTAACATGATAATGGCTTAATTGCCATTTAAGGCCTTCAGCTTTACAAAGCCACAACACTTAGGTACTTTAACAAATAGCAAGCAACTTTCACATTCAATGCAATTCAATCCTTTTGTCAAATTAAACACACAGACAGTCAAATTAGCTCACGGAAATTTACTACATGCTTAGTCACATATGAACGGCACAGAACATAGTATTGAAATATTATACGAACTCGGATTTGTGGTCTCGAAACCACTGTTTCGACTAGGGTACAAATCGGACTGTTACAGATGATAAATGATAAATGAAGATAATGTTACTTATATGCTTGAATTGAATGAGGAATGTGTTTATTTGAATTATATGAATGTTATGGATATATAAAATAATTACATGCCCGATAATGCTTGAAAATTGTTTAAATCCCGGTTGAATAAAATGGAATATTGATGGATAGTGGTGATTTCTCGTAAGAAATGAGGTCTTGCATGTGTTGCAAAAAGGATTTAGCTCGGACGAGTAATACATTGATCTCATTATGGAAAGGATTTAGCCCGGACGGGTAATCCTAAGTGAGCCTCTCGAGCATATGTTTCAATTAGGATTTAGCCTGGATTGGTAATCTAATTGACTGGATTTAACCTGGACTGGTAATCCGACAAAGCCCTTGGAGTATATGTGTTACAGATAGAATTTAACCTGGACTGGTGATTCTACTGTATAATATGTGGCTCAAGAGTGTATTTAAAAGGTACTACTGGATATGAATTGACGGATTATGATTTTGTACACTTTAAGTGTACTATATGAGTATCCATCGATAATTCAAATAAATTCAATGGGCAAAGTTCTGACATTAGCAAATATGGATTTGAGGTAAATGGTTATAGATTGAGACATGACATGTGGAAGTATGAAATGTTTATACATGAACATGAAATGGTTTGATGAATACGTTTATTTATGAGAATAGATTTGTACATTGACTTTATTGACAACTATGTGCATTCTTGATCATGGACTTGTACGCCTTGAGTGTACTAATCGTGACCCTGATATTCTGAGTAAAATGAGTAAAGTTCTAATGTGAAATGATCTGAACTCGAAGTGAACTATAATGAAATTATACTTGTAATAATGAGATGAATCATGCATGTTGAATGAATACATGTTGTGGAAAGCATGTGTACATGGAAACTTGATTGTTGTTAAACCATATATGTTTTGAGGCTATTATGGGATATATGACTAACACGGGCAATGAGGATGTGTGTAGGGCTGAAGGTCAAATTTTATGAATGTACCTTACATAGTTACCTCAAGATAGAATGAATGGTAAGTTAAGTACCATGTTATAAGAACTTACTAAACATGTAATGCTTTACTCCATTTTATTTTTCTCCTATTTTAGAGTAAATCGAAAGCTCGTTGGATTGGAAGCTCGGTGGAGATCACTCACACTATCTATCGGCCCATGTTGGTACAATATGGTAAAGTAATTATGGTTGTAATGGAATGTATAGGTTATATTGGCCATATTGGCGTGTAAGTGTAAATGATGCTTATATTTTAGCTGTTGGAATGGCTAGTAATGATTGTTTTGATATACTTGTAATGTCATAATATGTTAGCCACATATATGTTAAGTAGTTGATTAAATTATGTCTAACATGAGGACATAACCAAGGTAAAATTTAAACAAGTCTGCATGAAATGATATGCCATGATGATGGATGGAATATGCTTGATTAGAATGCTTGAAATGGTTTGTAATTGTATGTGATGATATATCAGTTAAATGATAAAATTAACTTGAATAAAATGCTTGGATTTGTTGGATTATGAATGTAAGATGTGGTATAGGATTATGGAAAAGATTGGGGGTGGGAAATGAAGCTAGGAATGGCTTTATTTTGTCCACACGGGCGTGTGTCTAAACCGTGTGTGACACACGGCCTAGTAACACGGGTATATGGTTAGGCTGTGTGTCCCCTACACCTTAAATTCGAGAAAACAGAATGCTCAGAATTGAGCACACGGGCGTGTATCTCAGCCATGTGGGTGACATGGCCTTGAACACTAGCGTGTGTCTTTGCCGTGTGAAACCTGCACCTAATTTGAATTTAATTAATTAACCACATGGCTTAGCACACGGGCATGTGGCATGGCCTTGTGGCGCAAGTCAGAGAGCAACTGAAATGGGACATGGCCTGAGGCACGGGCGTGTCTAAGGGTTACATGGGCGTGTGAGCCCTGCACCTTAGAAATTTTTTGACATGTCACGAAAAATTCTTAGAGTTTCTAATTAAGTCCCAACTCGATTCTAATGTTTGTATTGGGCATCGAGGGTCCAAATAAGGGACGCTACGTGTGATCCTGGTGAATGAATAGTAACTTGCCTCAACTAATCAATAAATGTTCTGAATGTTCTGGTAACGCTCTGAAATCCTGTTCTGCGTACGGATACGGGTTAGGGGTGTTACAGTCGAATTTCCTAGAATCAACACAAAATTTCAAAAATGAAAAAGAAAAGTTCTGAACCCACACCTGATTTGCGAGATAAGCACCCAAACTCCACTGATGAACCACAACGATTGAAGACGAATATGGTGCAGGAACAAAACGACGAAGTAGGAAAACTCAAGAAAAAAAAAATCTAATGTTAGAAGATAGGGAGAGAAGAAAGAAAAAAAAATGTGCAGAGACATTTTTGGTAAAAACAAACCTGAAAAATTTTTAGTTTTCTAAAATTAAAATAAAATAACAATTAAAAATAAACAACTGACTTTTGAAAAACAAAATAAAACCTCACTAAAAGTATTTCCCCAAACACACCTATGAGGGTTGGAACACAGAACTTAAAGGTACACTAACACTCTACCAACCGTCAGACCAGCAGGCCCATTCTGACATCAAAACGCGAAATAAAACTAAATGTTTCTTCTAGCCACTAATCCTGTCACAAAGCTCAAATCTTCTAACCCCAACAACTAGGGTGTTACAACTCACCCCTCCTTAAAGAAATTTCATCCCCGAAATTTCCCACTAACAGAATAGTCACTTAACCATGGGTCTACCACTACGCTCCCTCTACGCACTCTAACCCGAGCAGTACCATACCAAACTTAAGACCTCAAACACAACACTTAGCCACTAAAGTAAATACATATTTATTCATCACACACATACAAATGTTATCCAATGAACAGTCGAACAAATCATTCTCAGCAACAATACATAATGACAAAATAACCTACACACATACCTGTCTCAATGTCATCGAGGACACTCCCAGATCCGATGTTCCGTGGACCCGTATCGAATACATGCTCCTATCTTTTTCCAACAATTACCCGGATGGCACTTCTTATAGTGCTAACAAAATGGAAGACTCGCACCAGTACCAGCATCTTCCGTAATACCTTTATTGTCACTCAAATGTGTTCTCTAACGCTTTTGTAAACTGAGGTTCCAACCTCGAAAGGCTACGATCTCTCTTCTTTCCACAATCTACAGACCTACTTTGCACTAGCTCTCCATGCCTGTCTAACCTAACCTTGAACACTTGCTCTAGCACTTCTCTCACTACCCGAGTAAATGCCTCAATACCAAGCTCTGGGTTATCGCTACCCAAAGTTGGCAGAATCGCATTGACTTCCAACTCTTGAACAGACACATGTCCCGATGAAGCATACGGCTCCTCGAAAGTCTCACCAAATTGATCCACTTGACCTCTCTTACCTTTAGAATCCATATCGGTCTTGTATCTAAGCTTAAAGAATCTATAATTTCCAAAATCAAACACAAGCATAAATGTCTAAATATTACAGTTCTAAGCTTACAGAACTAATCTTACAAATTTCCAAGTTTATCACGAACCGGCATCGGAGTATCGGACATCTTATTCTGAAACACAAACCATTTCAAAACATTATTGTACAGTTTTAAGAAAATATATATGTTTTGCTTTTTATAAACAATCTCGCGCGTGCAAGGATACGTAAAAATACAGGCCGAGTTTTTGCAAACTTGGCTCTAATACCACTAAATTTAACGCCTCAGAACCCGGCCTAAAAGTTTAGACTGAATCTCGGAGGTCACATTGATCCCTAGAGTGAACTGAAATTATTTTTAGTTTAACAAACTGGGACACAAGATTGTATTTAAGTTACGCAAAAACCCCAGTTATAAAATCTCGATATTACAAAAATTCGTACCATAGTATTCTAAATAGTACTCACAATTCAAAAATTTTTATTTATAAACTCAGAATTTATGAAAATACTTTTATGGCTTGTTCTAAAACATGGCTGTCCGAGACCTCCAGCGTGCCGAGTCTAGCTACAAAAGACGGAAATACCTGAAAAGGGAAAACTAAGGGGAGTGAGCTATCCTAGCTCAGTGTGAGTTCGAAATGTAACAAATGACAAAGTTACAAAATAGAATTTCAAATAACAGTTCAATAGCAGAAACAAAATCAAGGGCAGCGTTTCAAAGCAAATACTTAACTATACACGAAATCAATCGGTGTACGAAACAGCCCATTTCAACAACTGGTTAAAAGGTAGGACGTATTACAAAGTTATCATTCATTACACATAGGTACAGAACACATCGAGTACACAACCTTTATGCAATTAATCACGTAATCCTACAGACAAATCAAATGTGATATTTATGCACATACAGAAGAACAATCCCACCCATCCAGCCAAACACCTCTCCGTCCCTCATTCACACCACAAATGAGCTATAAGAAGCTCAACCAACCATGCACACCATATAGGACATTGAAATGCCCATCCAACCCTACACACCACGTATGTGTAACTAAGCCACATAAATAACAGTATGCAGCTGAGCTGCTAGAAGTATCGTACTGTGCGGCAAACTGCTATACAGACATGTTGCAGTTAAAACTACCAAATCAGATTAGACGTCCTTCTCTTCATATCCCAACCCAAACATTTATGCAAATGCATGTATACAAACAATCTCACAGAAATGATGAACACATCACAGACATTCAGACAGAATTAGAAATGCACATACTCAATTGATAAGATACAGAATCTTTTATTGCATAGCATCCATTAGCTCACAACAAATCGATCAATTTCAGCTATGATTATGAATTATGCACAAATCTAGGCCGAAACAAAGTTCTGACCACCCTTACTAAGATTAGCTAAGGGCTGGGACACACAGAAACATTATCGGATAAAAAAAATACAGTACAAAATTTGCGAGATAGGGCCACACGGCCGTGTAGGGGTCAACACGCCCATGTGGAGGGGGACACGCTTGTTTGAAAGGAGGCACACGGCCGTGTGACTAAGGCACATGCCTATATGACCTACGGACATAGTAGTGTGATCCGACAGTGTAACTCTATGTCCAAAATGGCTAAAATTAAGGTACAGGGCAAACACAGCTATGTAAGGGTCTCACACGCCCGTGTGCCCACCAGACACGATCGTGTGTCCAAAACACACTCCCGTGTGAGATAAGAACAAATCCCTAAATCCCCAAATGCAAACGCCTGTGTACCCATGGGACACAGCTGTGTGGAAGTCTACTAAAATCCCCAAATTTAGCCACACGATAGTGTGGCACCAAAAGTTGCCCAAAAACCCTAATTTCCAACTGAACATGGCCATGTGAACCGCCCGTGTATGGTACACACTCATGTGGCCACCCGTGTGGTAACGAAACCACACTGGAACAGGCTGCAAAACGTGCATTTGTTGCCGAAACAGTTCCCAAACCCTTGGTAACTCAGCAAGATACCAAATTATACTAAAAACATACCATTTAATGGTAATTTTTAACAATTTTAGAACACACAGAATTTGCCGAATTTCACAGAATCAAATCAAAAATTCAACATCAAAATTACAGAGTTTCTGAACACACACATTATGTCGAATTTCCCAAAGTCAACACAGAATTTCAAAAATGAAAAAAAAAAGAGTTCCGAACCCACACATGATTTACGAGATAAGCACCCAAACTCCACCGATGAACCACAACGATTGAAGACGAATATGGTGCAGGAGCAAAACGATGCAGCATGAAAAATCAAGAGAAAAAACTAACGTGAGAAGAGAGGGAGAGAAGAAAGAAAAAAAACGTGCAGAGAGATTTTTGGGAAAAACAAATGTTAAAAGTTTTTAGTTTTCTAAAATTAAAATGAAATAACAATTAAAAATAAATAATTGACTTTTGAAAACAAAATAAAACCTCACTAAAAGTAATTCTCGAAACACACCTATGAGGGTTCAAACACAAAACCTAAAGGTACACTAACACTCCACCAACCACCAGACCAGTAGGCCCATTCTGACATCAAAACGCTAAATGAACTTCAAATGTACCATTTAGCCATTGACCCTATCACAAAGCTCAAATCTTCTAACCCCAAAAATCGGGGTGTTACATTCATACTGCAGGGGTCACACGGCCGTGTAAAAGCCTGACTTTCCACCATTTGAAAGCTACGTGGGACACATGCTGTGTCGTAGGGCCGTGTGTCACACACAGCTGACACACACACCCGTGTCTTAGGCTGTGTGGACAAGAAATAATTCATTTTCTAGTCATTTCTTTCACCCAAATTGTGCACACTCGTGCAACTCAAATGCACCCAAATCAATTCTCCAAAATGTACCTAAAATGTGCATAATCAAGTTAAAACAATATAATACCAACTCATACAACCAAAATGCCCTAAGGCACCTCAATATACATAACAATAAGCATATCCAATCACAAGCATAATCCAATCACTATCAATTTAACATTTGCAACCTCAATTCCATACCATTTCATACTACATTTGTCACATTCAAACATGCCGAAATGGCCATCCAAAACATATATTTAATTGACCATTCCATCACATACCACTCAAGTACCAAAATGCCAAAATTGTTAACAATCATAAAACCATTTTAACATGCCAACATAACAACCAAACCTTTCACCACAGATACTATATTTACAAGCCAAATCTATTGGCCATTTCATCCAAAAACTAGATACCTATACATGCCATTATAACCAAGTCTTAAAAACGTCAAAATCTATCAAAATAGCTGATGGATAGTGTGATAGATCTCCGACGACTTTCCAACCCAAACAAGCTTCTGATTAACTACAAAACATAAGAAATGAACACAAGGTAAGCATGTTATGATTAGTAAGTTCATAATATATAATCTATACTTGTCAATACATTACATAATCTTAATGTACCTATGTACCAATCCAACATGAGAATAAATGATTCATAAGCTTAAATCATATGAACTCACACTTCTTATCGTCATGAAAACAAATATTTCCTACCTTTCATAGTAATAAGGTAAAATTTCATCGAAAACTCTTACCATGAAGTAAAATCACGATGGTTGTTACCACCCATTTTCACAATTCGAAAGCCGAAGCTATCCCTTTTCATAGTTCGATGGTAGTCACCATCCCTTTACATAGTTGATGGTCGTCACCATCCCTTTCTATAATACGATAGTCAAAGTTATCCCTTTTCATAATTCAATAGCCGAAGCTTTCCCTTTTCATAGTCCGATAGCCGAAGCTATCCCTTTTCATAATTCGATAGCTGAAGCTATCCCTTTTCATTGGTCGATGGCCATCGATATGCCGTGGGATTTTTCCATCGAGATACAATTTGATATTATAAAATAATAGCATTTAAAATATAATTTAAAACACTCTTTAAACGTACGAACTTACCCCAATCATATACGATGAGATATGTTCAACTAATCCGACACTTTTTCTTTTCCCCGATCTAAATCTATACGATGCTTATCTTGATCTAAATAATCAAATTCAGCCCATTCAATAATCATTCAATTCAATTAAATCCAAAAATCATAATTTTTGCAAAACTACACTTTTCCCCTATAATTTTAAATTCATTACAATTTAATCCCTAAGCTTATAAAATGAAATTCATGCAAATTAATGCTAACCCTAGCTAGCCGAATTTCACTTAAGTCCTTAGTAGCTCACATTTTTCATAAATTTCAAAATTTACCATGAATATTACACATTTCTGAATTTAACCCCTAATTGACATTTTCATCAAAATTCACTTTACAATAGTTGTTTAACTAACAACAAACACTCATTTCTTCCATCAAACAACACAAACAACCAATAAACATTCATGGTAAAACCCTAGACTTTCAACAGTTTTGCAAATTAGTTCTTGAGCTAGCTAGATTAAGCTACAACAACCCCAAAACATAGAAATCATTAAAAATGGAACAAAAACACACTTACATGCATAGATGGACTATGGTCAAACCTTGAAGTTTCTTTAATGGCTTCCTTAGGTCAAATTTCGGTTGAAGAATGAGTTTAGAAAGATGACACATTTGGCTTTTTCTTTATTTAATTATATTAATTACGAATTTACATATTTAACCTTAGATAATAACCTTTAAAACCAATAAATAAGTGTCCACATTTGTCCACTAACAATATTAATGGTCTAATTACCATTTAAGGCCACTCATACTCAAAATTCATAGCAATGTGCCATCTTTTGCTTATAGAACTCTAACTTTGCACCTTATGCAATTTAGTCCTTTTTTATCAAATTAAACACGAACGATAAAATTTCTTAACGAAATTTTTATACAACACTACCAACATGCTGTAGACATTAAAATATTAATAAAATAAATATTTTTACGTCGTACTTGTGGTTCTGAAACCACTTTTTTTATTTCACTAAAAACGGGTTGTTACAAATGTACAGTAATTAAATTCCTCTTAAAATGAGGTGCATAAAACACGTTCTTTAAAACAATCTTCCTAAAATTATCAAAGTTTAAAATAACTTCTCCCACTACTTCGGCTGAAACATAGCTCCCATTTGCAATCCTCAACGAAAAGCTCTTGCCATGCAGACTTCTAGTTTCGTTGAACCCCTGTAAAGAAACACACACATGGTTAGTGGCTCCAGAATCAATAACCCAGTTGTCAATTGATTCTTCCACTAAGTAAGCTTCAACCACAAAGAGTTCCATACCTTTACTCTTTTCGACTTGGTAATCCAAATACTCCTTACAGTTTGATTTGAAATGCCCTTTCTTGTTGCAGAAGAAATATTTGATCTTTTTAAGATCTTTTGACTTCTTAGCCTTCTTCCTATCCATACGAGGTGGGATCGAAGACTTAGTCAATTCTTCTTTCCCTTAGCTTTCTATTTCCCCTTAGAGGATGAGGGGCCTACAGCTAAGTTTGCCTCAGGTTAATCCTGAACCAACTTACCACCATTTAGCATCAATTCATAGGATTGTAATTCCTTCATGAGTTGAGTCAAGGTAAGTGTCTTGTTCTCTAAGTTGTAAACGGCCCTAAAACCAGCAAACTCCTAGGTTAAGGATTTGAACACTATTTCAATTTGCGTGTTCACATCTAGTTCAGCCCCATTGTCCTCCGCTTTCACAAAGAATCCTATAAGCTTAAGCATGTGTTCTTTGAATAGAGTTCCCACTTTTTGTTGAGAATTCATCAAACTTGTAATAGTGGATTTTCGAGCCAATGCGACTTGGCCTCCGACCAAATCCTCCAAATTTGTCATGATCTCTTTGGTAGTATGGAAATTCTCGTGTTGCTTTTGCAACACACTACTCATGCTTGCTAACAATAACATCGAGCAATCGAGTCAGAATCTCTCTACCGATTTCTTGCTTTGGGCTAAGCTTCAAAAGGGCAACGTTTCGTCAAGAACAAATTTGTGTTTCTCACAATTGAAAACTATTAGCAAGTTCTGTTTCCATTCTCGAAAGTTATCCCTATTTAATTTATTCTCAGTAAGAGTAGGGGACATATTTGAACTAAAAAAATAAAGATTTCACTAATTACTATATTTGTATTAAGCAAATATTTTTCATTTCAGCAACATATCAAGAATGTAGTATGATGCATGTGTATTGTATTAAAACCTTGAAAAAATATTTTCTCGTTGCTACGATCATTCTCACACCAATCAACCATATCACATTATGGTCCCATGATTAACTAGCAAGAACATGGATTAGATCCAATCAGTTCGTGAATTGTAATTCTTAAGACTCTATACAAGCTAACGACTATTTAATGTTTGGTCATCATCTCTAGCTTAAATATCATTTCTTAGGAAACTATTTAATAAGAGATGATCTTGAGTGTGTAACCATTGACTCAACACCCATCATGAACATGCTTTCATTTGTGAGTCATCTTAGGACACTCTCTCTGAAAGTCATGCACGATTAGTTGTCCTTAAAAGGAAATCCCATCTAGTGAACCCACATGACAAAGTTTTTCTTGGGGTACAGCCAGGGTAGAAACCGGCTCGAAACTTTATCATGCTATCACATAGGGACCATCAATGGAGGCCGTAGGTCTTGTTCAAGGACCTTCTCCCACTCAATATTTTAAAAACATGCAAGGTTTTTTTTATCCCCAAAATTTCAAGAATGATCATACATAGTCCTAGTGGCATTCTTACCTAATCTAAATGACATGCTTCCAATATATGCGTGGCATGCTATGACATTTTTATAATATACATTCATAAGAATCAACCAATTTTAAAACAAATAATTTTGATTCTCCACATTTTTTCTTTTAAGGGAAAAACTGAAGAAGTGAATGAGAACTGTGCACTAGGTAGGGTCCCAAGAAAGGTAGGTGAGTAAAATTTGACCGCTTAAAAACAAAGTCTTTCCTAGCTAGAGTCAATCCTAGACATGCACCTTCTCATTACCACAATTCTCATTGTTATCGAATAACCTAAAGAAGTGAATAGAACAATACAACACATGTATTTTCTCATTACCACACTTCTTATTTTTAATCGATCAACTGTGGATCATCTCATATTATCACAATTATAACATTGCATAATATTATAAACAGTTATAAAACAAATATATAATAAGATAATTAATTAAAATAAAATCGTCAACCAAGGTTTCCATGGTTCTATTTCTAGAAAATAAATAGAAAAATAAAATTACATAATTTTCAATCGCCATCACATCTTTTCCTCGTCATGGACTCTTTTTGGAAAAATTACATTTAAGTCCTATGTTTGTTTCCAGCTCAAAAGAATTCTATGAATTTTAAAAAATATATAGTTTTACGTGGAGATGATAGTCCACGATCTATTTAGTAAGAACCACAACCTAGGCAAAAAAACAATTATATAACATCACATCTATTCCCATATATAACTTAAAACATCATAAGATCTAAAGAATATAACTTTTTTATGTAATAAAATCATTTAAGAAGAAGAGAAATTTATTTTAATCATCTGTTTATACTTATATATAGAACACAATCTGGCTCTGATACCATGAAAAAATGGGTTTGGAAAACACAGTGAAAAATAAAGTTAGGGAAAAACATGAATTTTAATTTTTTTTCAAAAACAAGATCTTGGTTGTGATATCTAAATTAATAAACATTTAATCAAAATTGTACTTTCTCGATTCGTCTAGGATGAGCGCTTTGATAAAGTAGTCTTCTTCATTATCCTCAAGCTCACGTCAGCTGAGTGTGGACTCGCTTTGAATTAGAAAAATTTTCACAAAAATTACCAGTGGAGTAATTTTGTACTTTTTCTAAACTTTTGGATCAAGTTAATATAAGAAAAATATCTCCAAAAATTTTCTGAAATAATCTCTTAAGAGAATTTTCTCTCTACACATTTTTCTTGAATTTAAGTGTTTGTAAATAATAACCTAAGACTCTCTTTATATAAGGAGAGTTAAGAGAGTTCAACTATGATTAAACTTAATCACTTTAATATTAAGTTAATATAAAATTATAAATATTATATTAACTTAATATTAAATCTTATTAAAATAATAGAATGTTTATTTACAAGACAAATATTAAATTAAATTTAATACTAAATTATTAAAATGATATTATTTTTGGAATAATTAATCTGAAATCAAATTCTTTGGTAGAGTCCGAGCAGGAGTGTAACTCTTCTACTGTTCAACCACCGATGACCACCGTCACGGGCCACTGAGACTCTGTCATCGTAGCCACCGGCATTGCCATTTTTGGTGATACAGGTGCGACACCTTTACGGCACCCGAGCCAGTTTGGCTACTTGCAGTTCAATCCAGGTCTATGATGACCTGGCTAGTCCGGTCTAGCCACCAGTTGGATCGTCGACCCGATTTCACATACCGAGCCCGGTTCAACCATTTTTTGGGTTTTGGTCTTTATTTTGGGCTCCCAAACCCAATTTACGATCTCATGTCCAATTTTCAATTACCCATTGGGCCAATTGTCTGACTTGAAAATTAACTTCCAAAAATATCATATTAATTTTAATTGATTTGATTAATTTAATTTTACTTGATCAAAATTAATTTTTCCAAAAATCACTTAGATTTTCCAAATTACTTTTTTAAGAAAATTATTTAATCAAATTCTATAGTTGAACAATTCTTATGACCACCTAATTTAATTTCACATCGAAAAAATCGACTCAATTAAATTATTCATAAAGTCGTAGAATTTACTTCTTATTCAAATGCAGTCAGATCGAGCTTTTGTTGAGCTAATTGAGAGGCAAATCGGAGATATACAATTAGGCTCTCCTATTATTCAAATGCTCACTTTGAATCTTTTATGGGAACACAAACTCATTTAGATTATCCACTGAAATAAGTTGTCTTTCTCGCAATGTAAATGTTCTTTACAATGCCACTTATCTTCAGTTTGAACTTTAGACAACCAATGAGCTAATATTTGCTTGTCACAATTTAGCTATGCATGCAAAATATAAAAGACATAAATACAAAAGACATAATAGTGAAAATGTGAAATTAACTTTATTTATTTATTCACTGTTCAAATAAATAGAAAACAATTACATGTTTACTACAAAATGGGCATATTTCCCAACATTCGTAACATAGTACATAACATATACATAGACATTTTAACTTACTCTTTTAACTTACTCTTTCATAATCTTCCTTGGGTTGAACCTCAATTTTACATTCAGAATAGATCCTTTCATATGATATTGTTTGAACACTTTTGTGTTCCTGTGAGTCCAGGGCTCATTGTCATGGTTAATAACTAGCATGTCCTACTGTAGGCAACACCCATATCGTCATGCTTCGCCCAAAGGCAAAAATCATAACAGACTTATAATTAACACAGTCCACCACTCGTGGTGCGTAAATTACACAATTCCCATAATAGCGAGTGTAGCGTGAACTAGTCTTACTTTAACTTAAATCTTCACTAACTTTCAACCATATGAATCATCAATAAGACTACTCCAAGTGGGGTATTCCAAACAAACACTCAGCCAACAGATACTGTCTCTTACACGTTTCATACGCCAATCATACCATATGCAATCATACTACATCAGTATTTCACTATAGCGCATTCATCGTTTATATAACTTAACACATTTTGCAAGCAACACAATATCTCAACTTTCAGTCATGGGTTGATTCGTCATTTTATAACACTGAATACAACATTTTTAGCACACAATACTATCACAAAAAAATCCATTTAAGAGCTGAGTTCTGGAACTCACCTGGAAATTGACACTAAATCCATCTACTAAGCTTTTTTCCATTACTACGCGAACCTCTTTAGTCAATACAACATAGCAATCATTCCAACTGAGACCATTCATTATCATAAAAACCATAATTTCTTTGCATGCAGAGGCCATTTAAATGATTTTCTGCCATTTTACCCAGAACAAAACAAAATCAATAGTTAATTGAAATCCTTAACTACCTTCCTTTTTTTTTTTCTAAACTCTATAAAACAGAGTGGTTGAAAAGCTTACCAGCTTACAAGATTCCCCATTTCTAAGACTTCAGCCTCTGTCTCTCCCATTCATGCACAAACACTCATTAATTCTTCTTTCTTCCATGGCAAACCAGAGAAAAGAAGAAAAAGAATAGAAAAATAAAAGAGTCCTCCTAGAGGAGAATGCCTCTACAATATATAGTCCTCCCAATCTTCTTTCGCCAACACCAATTCAAAACTACCTGAAAATACCTTAATCATCATGTCTCCCACTAAGAAATTGTTCAGTTCTTAAACAACCGAACTATGGTTGGAAACCTACTTTTTCTCAACCAGCCCACCACTTGTTCTTAAATACAAAAAGAACCCGTCAGAATAGAAAAATTTTCAATTTAATTCACAAATCCCCCTTGCAACTTAAGACTTAAAAAATTCAAGTGTAACAATATCATCAAAATTAGTCCATTTACATATATTCAAGACTATCAATTACGTCATTTGTACTTAAATCAGATTAGCTTGATGAACTATAGCAAGTAGTTTTAGATACTCGAGTATCTACACCACACTAGAGAGCATCGTAGTGCTATACAGAGGCACCAAAGTGAAAATCTGTACAAGCGCGCGACTAACCTTATTGGCATGTCAATTGTATCCTATTCATTACTATGTTCACTTGGGCTTCATTTATCGTATATCAACAATTCATTATAATTCAATCCAAGTCTCACCTTTTGTACCATTTTGTAAATAATTCAAAATATAGTAAACATTCATATATCCATATTACAATTACTTGAAAATTTAAATACACATATACCATATGAACTTACTTGATAAAATCACTGAACGAGTTAAATTGTAGGGATTATTCGGCAATTTTCCTTTTTCCCCGATTATCCTTAACTTGCTTCAAATCTTGATATATATGATAATTAATTTCAAATCATCAATTCTAATTATCTTAAAATTTCTAAGTATATGCATATGAACTTTTTCATTTCATGCTAAAAACATTTCCCGAACTTTTACATTTTATTCAATTTTGTCATTAAAACTAAAACTAAAACAAGCATATCTTTCACATTTAAGCTTCGTTTATTAATCCATTTTCAATTTCATCGTTTTATAACCCTCCAGAATCTATACTTATATAAAATTCATGAAAAATTTGAAATTATTTCATTTTAGTACCTAAAATCAAAATTAACAATTTCACTTTACAATTTAATCTTATATCACATCTAAACTTGCAATCAAACAATTTAATATAAAAACATCAAAAACCATCAATGGAAACATTTCAAAACTTTAACAGTTTTACAATTTAATATCTGGATTAGTAGATTAAACTACAAAGATATCAAAAACATAAGGTTTACGAGAAATTGGTTTGGATTGGACATACATGCAAGGGCAGAATGGTTTGAATGCTTGGAAGATTTTCTTTCTCTTAACAATAGTGTTGGAACAGTGGAGGAAGATGAGAATGGAGAATTCTCATTCCTTCCACTTTGTTTTCTTTTAATTAAACCTATTATTACATTAATTTTTATTATAATTAAAATATTTTCTAATTAAACACATGCATTAACCATCCAAAATTTAGCACTAGGGTCTAATTGCCTTATAGATCCTTGCACATTTACTAATTAAGCCCTTTAACTAACAAAAATCAATAGCGATTAACTTTTACAATTTTTATGATTTAGTCCTCGGACCCTAATTAACCATTCAATCAACAAAATTATCAGACCAAAATTTAATATAATTCTATAATATACTAGTAAATATTAATAAATAATATTTACTTACTCAATCAGGAATATGAGGTTTCAAAACCACCATTTCCGGTACCATTGAAAACAAGTTGTCACAAAAAGACAAAATGAAATTGGACTAATTAATGCATATGATCTGATAGGATGTTATAAAGACTTGATCGCTTTCTATTTTTCCAAGGAAGTTTCATGTTACAATTGGATTGAAATTATTTTGCTTATTAGTTTATATGAATGTGAATTTGGTGATTTAGGCATCCATTGGATTAAATTGCAAAGTATAAAATATATGGTATTTTTGAATAAGTACAAGGTACCAAAATGGAAATGGAATGTTTATAAGATTGGTATGACATGTATATCCTATAACATCCCCGTTTAGGGCCTAGTTGGAATAGTGGTACGAGACCACAAATCTGAGGTCTATGTATGAGTTTTTGAGATTTATGCTATGTTTGCATGTTAGTGTGAAAGTTCCATGAAGCAATTTTGTGAAATTTCGGTTGAATTGTCCAAAAGGACTAAATTGCAAAAGTTGCAAAATATGAGATTCTAGAAGCTATTTGTGTGAAATGGCTTTAGAATATATATTAGAGGTCCTTAAATAGAAATTTACCCAAATTCTATTTTTTGGACAAATTTGGGCATGGATGAGTTAAAATAGGAAGTTCATCAAAAAGGGCATTTTGGTCATTTGGCAATTAAATGATTAAAATGGGAGAAAAGATGACAAAATTCATTCATCTTCTTCTCCAAGGCTGCCTAAATTTTCAAGAGCCATTGTTAGTGTTCTTCAAATTTTTCAAGCTTGCCAGTAAGTGCATCCAAGCCCCATTTTTTATATTCTTCGTATTTTTGAAGTCCTAGTTGTATGAATAAGCTATTTTTAGCTATTTGTTGAGCTATATTGAATGTTCAAAAATTTGGCCATGTATGACATGCATGTATGTTGATGTTTTGTGGAAGATTATGAAAGCTTGATGTAGTAGAAACATCTTTTGTTAAGTGATTTTCCATGAAAATGCATGTAGGGACTAGTTTGTGAAAGTTTTAAGTTTGGTCATACATGTGTGATTTAGTGAGAATTGGTGAATGCTTTAGTTGAGTAAGTGATTCAGCTAAGCATGAAAGGCTAGAAAGTTGAATAAAAATCACTTTACGAGTCTTGGGGCAAAAATGTAATTATGAGAAAGATTAGGGGCAAAAAGGTAATTTTTCCAAAGTATGAGATAAGTGTCAATTTAGTCAATCTGTGTATTGAATAAGCTAATTTATTCATTATAGATCAAGAAAGGCGAAGCCCAGATCTAAACCGAGGCAAGAGCAATGTGGTGGACTAAATTGCATATTTCTATACTTTTGAGTATCGAGGTAAGTGTATGCTTAAACAATGCATTCATACTTACAATTTCTTAGTGCTAGCTAGTGTGTAGCATGATTGAGAATGATTGAGAACCTATGTGGAATGAATGTGGTAGAATTTGTGAATGGATGTATGGTTAAGTAAGTAGATATGTGAATGTGTAGTGAGAATGCTAAATGGTGGGCTAAGTGTGATACCATCTTAATGCAAATTGACGATAAGCTGGCTACATGCGATGCTATCATTAGGTATATCGTCTAGTGGGCTATGTACGAAACCACTATAAATACCTTTGTGGTAGGCTAAGTGCGATACTACCTTATTAATTGATTGTGGTGGGCTAAGTGCGAAACCACCGAGAAATTAGTTGTGTGGATTAGCTGCGTGGATTAGCTGTGTGGTTATATTATTGAGTTAATTAGCTGTGTGGATGAATTATCGAGAAATGATGTTGTGTTGTATATTGTGTAATTGTGATATTAAATGCAGGGGTGCATTTCAATGGTTATGAGTATGTGACTCATGATGTGTTGGAAATGTGGTAAGGGATAGAAAGAGTAAGCATTGTTGTACATTATATGTTAGTATGATGCTAATTGTTGTTTAGCTTATACTATAATGCTTAATTGTTTATGTGTAAACTTACTAAGCTCAAAGCTTACTCCCTTTCTTTTCCCTTGTCTTATAGAGTAAAAGTGTTAAATCGAGATACGAGGATCAATTGGAAGATCATCCACATTATCATCACATTCTGATACATGAGACTCAATGTTTTGTATATGGCATGTATAGAGGCTAGACAAGTTAGTGAATTTTGTTGTAAATGGCTAAGATGTGTTGGCCTTTAGATGGATAGTCTATTTTGTATAATGCCATAGTAGTTGGCTACTTTATTTTATGAAAAGATTGTAGTTATCTATGTGAGATTGCACTTCAATTTGAGTTGATTATGGATGTGTTGAATGAATGCTTATTGTATATGCTAGAGGGGTGAAAGGAACTTAGCACATAGCTTTGTTTTAGTCCATGTAGATAGACACACGGGCATGTGTCTAGACCATGTGTGACACATGGTCAGCCCACGGACGTGTGACTTGGCTATGTGTACCCTGCATGTTAACATTTTAAGTCAGAATAGACCACAGGCTAGCCACACAGGTGTGTGCATAGGCCATGTGAGTTTAGTCAGTGTTGGCCACGGGCTAGCCACACGGGCGTGTGACTAGGCTTTGAGGCCGTGTGTATGTAGTCAGTGTTCACCATGGTTGTGGAGCATGGGCGTATGGGTCTATGCATGGGCATTTCTCTTCTTGCACGGGCGTGTCTCTTCTTGCACGGGCGTGTTCACCCTGTACAAAAGAGAAAATTTTTAAGATCGGAAAAAGTTCCGATATAGTCTAGGAAGCCCTCGTGTGTATGAGTGAGGCCTCGTAAGTCGAGATTGAGGTTGTTGAGGTGACTTAAGAGAGTAGTCACGATGAGCCTAAGTGGCGATCAAGTGGTTTTATTACGGTAATGCCTCGGGCTCGGTTCCGGCGTAGAACTCGGGTAAGGGGTGTTACATATCCTGTTACAGGGATTGAATTATTGCAGTAATAATACCCATGTGAACTCTGTAAAGGATTAGGATACGTATGGCATACCATTAGGGTCAAATATGGAAAAAATTAGGGATTTTCATGGTTATATGAGATATAAAATTTGTTTCAGATTCTCGTTTATATGTATCTTCTGTTTATTCTAGATTGGTAACCTTGATATGATGTCAGCTTGTGTGAGCAAATTCATAAATGCCAGCTTGTATGAGCAACATCAGCTTGTGTGAGCAACTTTGATCATCGTCAACTTGTGTGAGCAATATAGTTTTGTGTATCCGAGTTAATTTGTTAAGGTTCTCTCAGGAGAAACTTGAACTTAATGAAAATGAAAATGTTGAAATAGCTTGAATTGAGATTGAATGATTTATTAATTCAAATTGAATGGAAGTATACGATTTCTTACCTAGTGATTATGAAATGCAAATGGACTAACCTATATAGTTCTTTTTAATGTTATGAAATAGTTACATTAAAATATGCCAAGGATGCCATATTGAATTCCAATTTGTTTAAATGTTTAGCTTATTGAATTAATAATGTACGTAAATTTCATATGAGCTTACTAAGCATTCAATATGCTTACCCGCTGTTTTCCCTTACCTTGTAAATTTCACTTTGTGGAACGTGTCAAGAGGATCATCGAGAAACTCCCACTATCTCATTTTCAAATCGGTAGCCTTTTGAATGTTTAAGTTTGGATTTTTGGCATGTATATAGGTGTTATGTGTTTGTTGAATCTTAAATGTTGGTATAGTTTGAAACATTTCTAATGGTTGATTTGGTAAGGTTAATGCCTAATTGAATGTGTACGCTTTGGTAAACATGTTTGAGATATGTTGGTGACCATTAAAATGGTATATTTGGAAATAAATAGGTATGTTCAAGAAGTTTTGAGATAGGTAAATGTTTGGCAGTTGAAAAATGTTTTCGATTGTAGCTCGTGGTATTGAAATGATATGTCTAATGATTAAATAGGTGATATACATGAAACAAAGACACATTTGGTTGTGAATTCCAATGTAGCAGATAAAGGCATATTTCTGCATGGCCCAATCAATAGTTCAAGTCACACACTCCCATAATCCATTTTCTCTTCGGGGAATTCCCTTCAACTATTCATGTCATATCAAATAAATAATAGAATATTGTTGTAGTTGAAAGGAAATATCCAAATACATGTCTTATTTTTTTTCAATAATCCATATTTGTAGCAATGAAATACTATTGTTCCTCCCCCAAGTAATAAGATAAATTATTGGTTACAATATAGCTATGGTCTATATTCTCTATATATATGTGATTGAAATGGTTTTTTTTTTACATGTGTTGGTATGTTTGATTAAGGTAAAAATAGTGATATGTGAATATATGTGAATGGTTTGGTTGGTAAACTTAAAATAGATACCAAAGTTGTATTTTTTCCAAAAATAGGGGAATTAGTGTACTGTTATTGGTATCACAATACCACAACCTGGATATCGAGATACCTACTTGTTATATTTTGAAAACTTTGCAATTTGATCCTTGGGTTGGGAAGTTTGGCTACTGTCTTTGAGATCATGATACCAAGCCTTGGATATCATGATACCCACCTGACATATTTTGATGTTTGGCTATTGTCTTCGGGATTGTGATACCAAATGTTGGATATCGCAATACCATCTTCTTACATTCTAAAAATTTTCAATTTAGTCCTAATTCAACCTCGAGATGGTATTGAGCTTTCATAAGGTCGATTAAGACTTAGAAATGATAGTTTAATATATTTTGAACTTGATTAACTCTTGATCATTTATATAAATACTTGTATGTTGTTTGATTAATCGTAGTTATTCTGATAACGAATGTGGCATCTTGTAACTCGAACTCAGCGATAAAGTCAGAGCGAGGGGTGTTAGAATTTTCCTACCATAATTTCACATTCAAACAATACATTAAATACATTAAATAACTAGTACACACAACAACATGGAAGTATAGTAAGTTCCATGAGAACTTACCTTTCCTAAAAGCAACAAAAAAAGGTTAGCGGCTTCTCCATGGCCTTCAATCTATCACCTTTTCCTTTCCTTGGCTAGAACCACATCTAGTAACCTCTTTCTCTTCAAATACATAAAAAATCAATAATTTTCCCAAAATTTCAAAATGTTAAAATAACATTTATTAACCCTATTAATGGCTCAACAACCATTCCAAAAAATTTAAACATCAAATGAGATAATGGAATGCTAAGATATCATAGTTCAACTTTTACACACTAAATCTCAAACCTTAGGTACATGGGTGATGAGTTTTGGTTCAAATATGGATTCTATAAGGTGATTTTGCAAAAAAAAAAAATGCAAGAAAATTATGAGTGATTGGAGAGAAAAAAGTTAAAAATGATAATAAATAAAAAGATGAGAAAAATGGTTTCTTCTCCTCCTTCAAGTGTGGTAGGCTCGTATGACTAGTAAAAGAGGCCTTTTTGTCCTCTTCATATCATCTTTTACCAATTAAAAAGTTAAGGAAAAGTCAAATAGTCAAAATTTATTGAAAGATGTGGCCCACATTTTCCCAACATTATAGAATTTGGTTGAAAAGTCAAAATTTTCATTCCATCACCACAAATCACTTTAACCTCTAATATTTATTCATATTTTGGTCCCAAATGACCAAAATGTACTTGGGAGCAAAATTTATCATTTTACCATTTGACTCACTTTTTTACCCGATTGAGTCTGACATTTTAAAAATGTATGAAAATGTATTATAATGAAATTCTCAATGGTATAAAAATAATTAAACCCATAAAGAATGAGTTTCTCGTTGAATATGGCTAAAAATATCACAACAGTCTCATACAGAACATCGAAAAAATTTTAAGGTGTTTCATCCATTCAGTCAAATTTATCTCCTTTTTGGAACATGTTATCAAAATGATCTCCTTTGTTACTTTTAGAAGAAATTGTGTAGTTCCAACACAAGTTTATACAACAAAAAGAAATGAAATCCTCACATTGTATTTTTTTTCTTGTGTTTCACTCAATATTAGGCTTTTACCCTCTAATGAGCTTAAACACTCTTACCTTTCTCCATTCAAAATATTCAATGTATGGTTTACTCTTAAAACTTGTCCACCAATAAAGTTATCACTTGCAATAGTTTCCAAAGAAAGCAATAAAATCAAGTTGGAAGAAAATAGCAAAATAACATATCTAGAGCCAAAGCAACTTAAGAAACAAGAAAATAATTATAAACCATGTGAAGGAAGTTGTGTTTGATCATTTAATAATCAGAAAAAACAATAATGCGTCATTCAACATAATAAGATGTAAAGAAAATCTAAATTCAACAACATCTAAGACTCTAAGAATTCACAAAAAAAATCAAACAAAAGCACAACTAAATAAATACAAAGAAATAAACTTTTGGAAAAAAAACAGAACAAATGAGTTTAGTTCTAAGGGTTTAGGTTTGTGTTTAGGTTTTATGTTTATGGTTTAGAGTTTTATGTTTCTTTTTAAGGTTTGGACTTAGAGTTTGTTTCAAGGGGTTAGGGTTTTGAAAAATAAAATTTAAAGGTTAAATTTTTTGAAGCAAAAGTTATTTAAATTTTATCAAAACTTGAGAAATCACAATCTTTTTATGGATTTTTTTTTTTTTTTTTGTATATTGGGAGAAGAAAGAAGAAAGAAAATCAACTAACTACCTTCGTTTTCAATAATTTCACAAGAAACTTAGTAAAACTTATTCAAAGATGTTTCTTGTGTTAACTTTATCTTTTTAAGTGTACTTAAAAAAGGTAAAGAAATAAAAAAAAAAGAGAGGATAAGGAAACACTTTCTTGATTGATGAAGCCTTCTCTTTAATATAAATTAACGTGGATTCGTATTGCTTGTATTTGAAGATTAAGTTCAAACATGTTTTGGTTAAGATTTGGAAACAAGAAGAGGTAAAAGATAAGTGTTCCCATTAGATCCTTATGTTACTTGTACATCAAAACTTAGGTTATAAGAAGATTTTCCAACTAAAGACCCTTAAATAATTTGCATATAAAACCTTAGGTAATCAAGACCAAGAACTGAAAACACCACAAAAGACCAAGTTTGATAATTTATCAATTCTTGAAATAGACTAATAAGAATACTCAACTCTTTAAATAAAAAATTAAAAAAAAAAAATTTTTTTTGAATTTATGCCTACTATTTATATTATTGAATTAAATTACACGTTTTGTAATATTTATTTTATTGAATTGTTTAATCATATCGAATATTTATAAATTTCTGTTAAAATTGAATTATTGATGATACCATAAAATATTCGTGTTAATTTTTCTATTGATATCAATTTCACATTTTATCTTTAAAATAACTTTTATTAAAAAAAATCACATTTTTTACATTTTATATATATTCTTTAATTTCAAAATACATGGTGACAAAAATCATAAGATATGTAACACCCTGAAACTTGAGGTTAGAAGTTGTGAGGTTTGTAGTTAGGCTCAATGAGTAGGTCGAGCAGTTGAGCTTATTATCGCGTTTTATGTTAGAATGAGACTGTTGGTTAGATGGTAGTGGGTGTGTTAGTTTACCTTCGAGCCCCGGGTTCGAGTCCACATGTGTGTTTTGAGAAATTAATTTTATTCTAGATTTGTTTTTAAGTTTTAAATACTTATTTATTTTTATTTTTTATTATACTTTTAGTTTAGAAATAGGAAGTTACTCCATTTTTCTTTCACATTCTTCCCCACTCCTCCCCTATATTGTTCCTCTATATTTTCTGTTCTTTCCCAAATTTTAGTTTCTTTTCTTTTCTCGCTTCTTCTGTTTTACACTCTTGTTATCTATTGTCCGTTAAGGGTTTCCCTCGTGTGATTCGTCCAGTCGGGTCTGAGTCAGAACAATTTTATGGAGGCAAATCGGTCAGTTCTTGTTGCTTGCAATCCCGATTTGAGGTGTGTTTCTGAAACTATTTAATTTTGGTAGCGTATTGCTGTTGGATTTCGGGGAAATCTGCAATTTCTAGTGTAGTTCTAAATTGTTAGCGATTGGGGTTCGTTTTGCTATCGTAAAACCTCAATTTTAGCCTGTTTCGAAGTGGTTTCATGACCACACGGGTGAGTGCCACACATGGGTGGTCCACACGGCCCTGTGACTTTGGGAAATTAGGGTTTTTGATGATTTCTAGTGCCACGCAGCCATGTGGCTACTGTTTGGGGATTTTTTCGATTTTCACTGTAACACCCCAAACCCGGCCTAGACTTACGATCGGATCTGACGTGTTACATTGAAGTGTCGTTTGAAAACCGAGCTTGTCGATAAAAGTTCGTTACTAAATTTTAAATCCCATTTAAAATATTGTTTTGAAAACATTAGTGTTGTAAAATCTTGTTGTCCAATTATAGGTCATATCAATTGTTATCAACTTATCAATCTGGAATAAAACCGCGGAACCCTTTTCTAGTTGTAAACTTTAAGATTTGAAAAAACGTGATTTTCTTAAAGAAACAGTTATTGTTTTAAAAACCCTTGTTTCATAGTCTAGCAGGATGAAATAAAGAGAAACACCAAATAAAAGTTAAAACCTCAAATGGCCTTATTACATAATTACTAACCCAATATGAAAATAAAATAACTAAGTCCAAGATTAAATTATAACGAGTGTGTGGCCACCTCTTAGCCCCTCGCAGCTCCAAATCATCTAAGGCTGGGGATTACCTGCACAGTCAAAGGAAAGGGTGAGTTACGAGAACTTAGTGTGTAATCCCCAATCACGCAGTAAGAGTCTGGGCTTGAGACCTATTCAAGATGTCGATTCGATGCGAGCCTTAGCCCTATCTGATGGCGATGTGGGCCTAAGCCCGAATAATCACAGAACAGAACAGTGATGCAACCCAACCCAATCCAACTAATACACCAATATCGCAGCATAGCTACTAATAGTAACGCAGCAAAGCTGCTAATGACAGTAAACGTGGGCTAAGCCACTAAAATTAGAATACGTGGCAGAGCCACTAGAATAGTAAAAACATGGCAGAGCCACTAGTACGATACTTGCTTCAAATCAGAATCCCAACCCCAAATGCAAAATGCAGTGTCATAAATATTACGTGTATGCAACATGTCATACTCATTACCAGTCATGTAAATATCATACACACATTACTTAAACTACCACTACGGGTATAATGGTCATTTTGTCGGTTAGGGATAAAACGGTAATTTTACCCCTCGGGGTATTTTGGTAATTTTACCTTCGAGGTTATTTCAGTAATTTTACCCTTTGAGGGTATTTCAGTAATTTTACCCTTCGAGTGTATTTCGGTAATTTTACCCTTCGAGGGTATTTCGGTACAGTTTACGACAAGGGCCTACCGTCGCCTCGAATGACTCGAATAAATTATATGGCCAAAATAGTGTAATTGGGCCCAAAGCCCACTATTCAGCCCAAGTGGGCCCACACACTCGTGTGGCCCGATTAGCCCAAACTCCATTACGGCTATACGAATTCCGTAGCTCAATCCATTATTAGTCACTTACCGTGAATTTTGTCCCTGTAGGGCCCATGAGCCCATTGGGCCCAAATGGCCCATTTCGACCCAACGAGGCCCACTACGACCTAAGCCCACGAGAACATTCGTGGCGGCCTCTACGATTTATCGTCAACGCTTGTGGCTCAATTTATCCCTACGAGCGTTCGCACGCTCGTGAGCCCTCAGATGTCGAAGTTTCGGCTTTTCGGCTTTAGCCGATTCGCAATTACACATGGGTGTGAATACACACCTTCATCCATCGTTTTTACAGAAACAGCATTGGGTGTACGATTGCACACCTATTATGGGTTGTAGTTTGAAGCGCTTCCAAGATTAAACACCTATGATACAACAGCCCCATCAATTAGTTTCAACCCTTGTTAAACCATCACCATAATATTGAAACGTTTTAATCAAACTAACGCTACTTACCGCAAATCAAGAGATCTCTTGCAGGGGAAAAGTAATCGGCTTACCCTTTGGTTAAGGAAAACGAGTCCCTAGCAACGTTTGAACAAAAAGAAGGTGTTATCTAAACATATCTCCACGGCAACAAAGAAAAACAAAACAGCCTTTCGGCCCGAGAGATACAGAACCGAGCATAAAAAAAGAAGCCAGTCAAGATTCGGCTAGAGTATCCATTTACCACAAAATCGAAGAGATCTAGAAACGGTTAAGAACGAAGAAAAGAAGGTGTTTAGGCCTTAATAGATTCGGTCAACACAAGAAGAACCAAGGTTTTAAGAGAGAAAATGTTCGACTATCTTGAAAAGAAAAGAAAAGCATAACGAGGATGAAAAGAAGAGGTTGAGTTCGGCCAAAGGAGAAACCGAAAGAAAAAAAAGATGATTCGGCAGAAGGTGGGCATCAATTGAGAAATAATGATGAAAGGGAAGAAAGACCCGAATGGTAAAAAGGTTGCACGAGATGCCACAAAAAGAATAAATCTCGAAATTTGCAGAGAGGGTTTTCGATTTTTCTCCTCACACAAAGCTGCCGAAATACTCAAATGACACCCCCTAGCCGAAATCCCCCTACTAGTTCTCTCATTTGGCCAAGACTCCCCTCAATCCCAACTCCTTCAAACACTCCACCAATTCCTCCTTGATTTGCTCCCAGCCTCCCATTCGAACTTGTTGACCAAGTCTTCAACCTCCTCTGTAGAGTTTGATTCAAACTCTACCTCTCGCACCACCAAATCATAAAATAAAATCCCCTCAGAGGATTTGAACCCCTACTCCCCTTGCCATCTTAGTGATGCCACCACCATGAAGCCACATGACCTTTTTTCTGACATAAAAACACACATATTTAAACATAAGTCCTAACTGCTAACAGTCAATTTCACTTAAGAGCAAAAATTAAAAATTTTCCAAGGCTCAGACTCAAACCCAGGCTTCCTAAAAACCCCCCCAAATACACTCAATTACTTAGCCATTGAAGCACCCATGGAATTTAAGCCAAATCATGCAAAATTACAAACCCTACATTTTTGGGGCGTTACATTCACATGAGCATGTGCCTTAGACACACGACCATGTTCCTTTGCCACACGGGCGTGTGAGTTTTCCACATGGTTGTGCCTACTCTACTACATAATTTTATTTAATTTTGCTCAAATGCACAATGAGTTACACGGGCTATTCACACGGCCATGTCACCCGGTCACACGGGCGTGTATCTTCACCACATGGCCGTGTGCTACTTTTCACTTGGGCGTGTAGACCTTCACATAGACTAGATCCTCCCACACGGCCGTGTGGTGTTGTTTTACAGTTTTTACTTCTGTTTTGCAAATGTTTCATTTTAGCCCCTGACTAATTTCGTACATGTTTAAGCTTTGGTAGAGGTGTTTGGAACAAGGAATTTGTTTATGGTAGGCGTGTTATTGTTTGAATAAATTATTTATAATCGTTCATAAGGTTTACTTCTGATAATTATATAAGTTATGAATATGATTGTGCTATGGAAACTTTGATATATGTGAATGTCGAATTCTGATTCTGCTATCTACATTGTTTGTCAATATGTAATTGAGAATGAGTATGTCTAAATCTGTAATTCTATATGTACGTTATGGTTTGCATATGCATTTTTGGGGTTTTTGGTTGTGAAGAGAAGGAAGACTGTTCTGGGCAGTTAAATTGCATAATTATCTGATAGCGGTATGTCCGTAATATACATATGTCCACAATTGTGGTGTGTAGGGTGGATGGGCCTATTATAGCCCTATGTGGTGTGCAGGGTGGATGGGCTTTCTTTAATCCAATTGTGGTATGTAGGGGGGCAGAGTGGTGTTTGGCTTGTTGGGTGGGATTCATAATTTGTTGCATTCATTTCATGTTCAGGTGTAATTTTGTCTGTAAATTTGAATGGGTTAATTGCGAAATATACTAAATTGTGCGACGTGTTTTAAGTAACAAGTGTGTTGTCAATAATGTCATTATGTTATGTTTGATAATGGAAACTATTCGTAAGACTGAGTACCGGTGTGAGTTGTTCTTACATTTTTTGTATGCGCATGTCCGCAATATTTGTTTCGATACTTTTCGACTAACTTCTGTTTACATTTCAGACTTACATTGAGCTCGCGTAGCTCATTCCCTTAGTTTCTTCCTTTCATGTAAATTTTGTGTTTTGAAACTGGACTGGGCAACCGGAGATCTCAAATGGATAAATTATGCATTAATCTAATAAAGTTTTTCTTCAATTCTTAAATAATTGAACTGTTTTGGACTGTATATATTTTATATGAACTGTGGTATAAATTTTATTTTGGACTTTCATAAAGTGTTATTTGGACTGGACTTTAGAAACTATGGATTTATACTGAACCTAAATTTTGGAAGTTTATGCATGGTTTTTACAAAAATGGAAATAATATGAGTTTTGAGACTGCGATGTTTTTTAAACACTCCAATTTTGAAATAGTACAACATTTTTTCCGCACAATTTCTAATTTGAGATTTCGATATGCAATTGGCAAGATTGATGCTTTTTGAAACTGTAAAAGAACGTCAATTTGATTTATTTCTAAAGCTAAGTATTATTTAATTTCCGAAAGATGAAGCAATCAAAAAGTTTTCTTGGTTTGAATTAGAGTTTTTGTTCCCGCCACTTTTGGTGGCCAATGTAACCTTCGGAATCTGGTCTAAATTTCTGGGTCGATTTTTGGGGTGTTACAAGATAATTGAAGCAATTAAGCAAACAAAGAAGCTAACCCGTATATAAAAGATTAATAAATAAATTATTAGGGGATGAAAGTTAATAACAAATTTGATTATGGTGGGCAAATGAAATTACGATGGGTGACAATGGCTACAAGGACCAAAAGTCATTTTTTTAATTTAACTCGAACAAATATATCCGATTCGATTCGATTAGAATTCCATCTCACTCGACTAAATTCGAAAAAAAAATCAAATCAAGTTAGGATCATAAAATAAGATTCGCCAACTTGATTAACTCGAAATTTTTTCATTCGATTGGATCGAACGCTCCCTAATTGGACTCAGTTCCAACCTTTGAAATTTAGTTATATCAAAATTTATACATATATCCACCATTCGAGCTTATTTTATAGCCTTAAATTTTAATTTATATTTCACTATTTCATTAATTAACATACACAACTTAAACAAGTATTTCAAATCACATACAAATCATAACCATTCTAATTTACCAATTTCAAATTTTTATTATTTAATTTCATACATAATTATTTATCAAATATTTCATGGAATCAAGTATATAATTATAATGTCCAAATTTAGAGCTAAATGTTTCAGGGTTGACAAAAAAAGCCTTTATTCCTCAAATTTTACAGTTTTTACAAAATAGTCCCTAAAATTCTAATTTTGTAGTTTTTACGATTTAGTCCCTAGAATCCAAATTTTCACTATTCTACAATTCAATCCTTAAAAAATAATTTATTCATTCTAAAAACAGCCCAGAATTACTATAATTTAAAAATAAGTCCCTTTACCAAAATTTTTAACTTTTATAATCTTTACAATTCGGTCCCTATAACCTTGAATCTTATCAATCAATGTTCTCTTTTCGAATTCTCATATCCTATATTCATACAAATTAATTTATGCATCTAAATTCTATATTTTCACATCCCAATTCTCATAATTCTAACATTTTAAATTTTTATAATTTAGCCCTTATTTCAATTTTTTTTATCAAATTAACCACTTAACATATATATATTCATCCAAACAATGTAAAACTAAATATTTACCACTTCAAACATAATAACTACACAAGTCCATCATTTAGATTAACTATTTCCAATTTCAAATATTCATAGTAAAATAACCCTCACTTTCTTACTTTTAATTATTCACATAATTTCATTTGCCAAATTTTTCATAACATCATTCATCATTCACTTCATACATAAACATAATACTTTTCATCACTTTAAACATAGAAAAATAATTATGCATACTTAATTCCTACAATTTCACATCGAATTATACAATTAAATAAATATAACATAATAATTTACGCAACTTACACATATTTTCTCTCACTTCCATCTTCCTCGTCATGCATCCATGGTTGATTTTGTATGAAAGAAAACTCTTGAATTAGACTTTGGTGTGAAAATTAGAATCTTTTTTTTTTTCCTTTTCTAAAGATATTCTTGAACAAAACCATGACACTCACCCAAAACTCAGCCAAACAAATGATGGGAAAATCGCCCTTCTTTTTTTCTAGATTTTTCCTTCCTTTTCTTTACTATTCTCTCTCTCTTTCTTTCATCATCATTATTATTATTATTATTAGTTGTTTTCTATTTCTGCCATTTGTCCCTTTTAATATGTAGAAAAATCTATATTTTTTTTCTTTCAATTTAATCCTTTAATTATCAACCAATCAAATTTCACTACATTTCTCCTTGATTTCTACAAATTTCTCTCCTTTACACCTCAACATTTAGGTATTTTAATATTATGATTATGTCTCCACATAACTATTAAAAGTACAAAAAAAATTGCATTTGAGTTCTTCCTCCATAAAATGAAAAAATTGTAACCGCTTTTCAATCAAGTCCATATCTCAAATTTCCGGCTCCACCTATCAAATCATAGCCACTTATCATTCATATATTTTGCAGATGTTCGCCCCTTTTTTCTAAAATAGTAAATTTGCACTTTTAATCTTTCACGAAATTTTAATTTAATCTTTAGTAAAATTTCACTATTCCTGCTTTAATTTCCAATGTAAAATTTTGACTCTACTATCATTATATAATGAATAGACCTTTAGACCAAACCAAGCTTAAGCAACCATATAATAGATTAATACCATATTTAAACCCGACCCAATCCAATAAATACTTCTAATTCTACAGTCTTTGTGGAGTCCGAAGTTTCCTCCTGCAGCTCCTTAACTTCTTCCTTTCCGGACAAGAAATTCATCACAAAAGCATCCCAATTTTCCTTTTTCTTTTTGAAACAATGTTCATTTTATTTTCTGCCTGGTAACCGATTAAAGAACGTAAATGTTGTCTAATTATGGGTTTTTGGTTGTGAGAATTAGAAGCAACAACCATTTTCTGGATTGTGTACTACCATTTACAAGGGAATTAATGTACATAAATATGCATTAGTTTTGCCAAACAAGGCTGTGACGCAGAAACAAAACGAGACAGCAAGAATGGAGTGTTGATGGACACGAATCTGTCACCAAAAACCTCCAAACCGGACAGCATTCAGCTGCCTCTACAGTAGGGCAAAACTTGAATCTGTCTCCTATGGATGAAATGCTTTGCAGCATACCTGCATCACAAGTTCATGCAACTACGCTTTTTTACAGATTCCTTTCATAAGGTTCAAGCCATGGAAATCCCAGAAAATCAAACACCTCCTTCTCTGTCTCCAATTTCAGACTTGCGGTACCTCTTGAACCCTACAAATGAATTCACATGAATTGATCCACAGAACACGGGTTTAGCTGAATTAACAAGCAAAATTGAAAAATTACCCGTTTACCACCTGAACCAAGAGTAGCTGGAAACAGACCTGTATCATCAAGTCTATATCCTTTAGATTCTGCTAGCAGTCTCAACCTGCACTAAAGGATCGATGTCAGTGTCTACATGTATCTGCTTGTTCGCGACAATTAAGAGATGCAATCAAGAAACAAACAAAGAAAATACATATGAACCATAACTCATTAATCCTCCATAATGCCATCAGGAAATCTCTTCCATTGTATGAATAGTAACATAAACATGGTTCGTTTAGATTTGCTAGGGAGAAAGAATAACAAAATAGTTCTAATAACAATATAAGCCTCACTCAGATACAAGAGGCAGGTGAAATTACCATAGAGCAGGTAACCCAATGGAACGGGAAGTAAATTAGCTCTATACCCAGTTATAGAAACTAAACTTGTAAGATGGAGAGTCTAATAGTATATAAGACACATTCAGCTACAAAAGGTAGGAAGTGACTTTTGACACCAAAAAACACCCAGCAATGTTAGTGAATCAGATTATTTCAACAGCATTTGTTGATAACACTATCACATACTATCAGCAAAAACCATACAAGGAATACTCATATATGCTACAATAAAATTACCATCCATCAGCTAGCAACACAATTATACCAACAAGTGGGATGTCACATCCAATAAATAGTATATCTTGAATGTATTGCACCAATCCAATGTTGACGTTCAAACAAGCAATGTTAGCATGATGATAATGCCCACAGCCACAAAAACCAACAAGAAGCTAATTCTCATACTAGTTCATTCTTTTGGTAATGAATATACCTTCTATTTAACACATCATTCCCAGTCCATGCTATTAGTCCAAATGCATATATGTCCCTCGGATATACCTGCAAAGTAGAAATATAGCATACAAGCAAATTACTGAATTATACTGTAACTTGCAAACTATAACATGAGAATAACCAACGCATAAAATTCAACATGGCTTGATAAGACTAGTAAGAAGATAAAAATAAAGAAGTTTTCCATGAACTGAGAAAGTAAGGTCACGAATTAAGCAAATCATGCTCAATAAGGATGCAATGATGACATTTCACTAAAATGCAAGAGAAATCGCTGTTACTAACCATCTTATCCTTCTTTTTTTCCATTTTCATGTATAATTCTGATTACAGTATAAAGATCAACGAGCTACCTTAAAGTCTATGCGGTGCCTGAGCTCTCGTCCAGGATAAGTGCAAAGACCAAAATATGTATCAACACCTGAATCAGTACCCTATTCACATAACATAGAGAAGTAAAGGTGAAATGCAATGAAATTAGGGAAACATTAGAACAGGAGTCAAGAAAATTCAACACATTACAGATAAGACATCAAGTATTTGGTACTAAAATCAAGAAATAAACAATAGCTACCCTATCGGAAAAGTCAAATAAGCAACTTGAATTACAACTTCAGTCTTCAACAGAATCAAGTTAGCTAATTTTGCTTTTGCAATTGAATTTTTCATAGAAAGTACCAAGTCTAAAATCTTCAGTATCACCTTTTAGGTTTTCTTCTCATCAGTTTATTTTATACCAAACAAAGCATTTAACTTCTTGTAATTGAACTTGGCTATCTATAAATTGTTGACTCTGCAAGTCTTGTAACAACAGGTAATATCTTGGTATTAAACACTAATAAAAGGCCATCATTCTGTAACCTTAACTAGGAGCAACTATAATTTGCCACTATTTGCTTAGTAGAAGCATGTTTCTTGCATGCAACTCAAGGAAGTGACAAGCCTAAAATTACAAGTACATATTAGCGCATCATGCATGACCACCCTCATCATCAGTATAGCGAGAGTAAATACAAACAATAGAAAAAACATTTACCTCTTCACTATGGGTACTAAAAATCAAATCTTCCCTTAATAACTTCATCTCTTTTAACCGCTTGACATAATTTTGCAGAAAACCTTTATGGCTGAAATCAGAAAGCAATTAATCCCATTTGTTGCAACTAATACCATAAATTGTTAAGTAAAGAGTAGGAAAACCACAACAGGTAATACACATATTGATATATATGAGTTAAGAAGAAAAAGGAGAAATGAAAACAGACCACATCTTTTGAACATATATTTGCAGGAAAATATCATAGGAAACTGAACTCAGGAATGCAGCTACAGACTGGAAATCATACGTAGAAAGCAATTCCACTTCTTAATAGGATAATAATAATCTTGCCTAAACCACTAGATGATTTATTAACATGGAGCCTTCCTGATGTGGTTGCAGGAGAAAACATGGTCAATAGAATTAAGACTGAAAAATGCAAAAAGAAGTTGGAACTCCAGAAAACATAGCATTATAGAGAACATCTCTAGTTTCTCTCTATAATTCAAAGAAAACAATAAGAAGAATAATAATGTTCTTGGTTGTAAAGCTTCCAATTTATTATACTAGATTTTCTTGCAAGTTACTAAGCTTTCTTGCAATTAAAGTTTTATTCCTAATTAAACCTTAAAAATAACTAATAATCTTAGCCCTAAATTTAAACCCTACAGATATCTTATAATCCTAGCGGTCCATAATATAAGACAAATAACATAATAACATAATATTAAAATTAAAAGCTCATGCATTATTCTCCCCAGGATGGAAAACTTAATTCGAACGAGAAAACTTTTATTCTTGTGTTCTTTACTCTTGTTTATGCTTCTTGTGCAATTCACCCAACAATTGATTAGTGTTCTTTTGAGATTCTTCAACAGCTTTTGATAAATCTTGCATGCGTTTCTTGTACAATTCTAGACTAGGAGGCTTAAAATAGCTCGAAACATCTCCATTTACTGAGCCATTAGCAACAACCCGAGATTTTGAGTAATGATGTACATTAAGGAAAAGGTGTTGTAAATACTCCTCAGGAACAGGAAGAAAAAGGTGAACCCCGAGCTTGTTGTTACCCAAAGTTGTCTGTCCAGGTAAAAGTCCAATTGGATCATCAATTTTGCGAACACCGAAGAAATTGAACTCCTATAAGGAAATGTCCTTGATAGTAGAAATTGTTGACTTGCCTTATCTTTTGTAAGATGTTCCATTAAATGGTAACAAGAAAGAATATTCAATTCCCACTCTTGCCCTGCTCAAGCAATTGCAATTTGTCTAAGGACTCGTTCTAGGAGAGTATTCCTGTCAGTGCATGATTCAGGGCTACCAACAAATCCAATCTCAGCAAAAATTTGAAACGTAGATTATTGCACAGCGTCATCTCTTCCAACAGGATAATCTCCCAAAAGTAATCATGTTGTAATTGAAAATAGGAAAGCTACACAAACATTGGATCCTCTATAGCTTCTTCTTTAATATGAGTTTGAGTGTAATATTTTGCTTTGATCCTTAGCTGCGTTGACTTTTGCCAGGAGGTCACTTATATATTTATTATCATCTAACACAATGTATTCCTCATTCCTGGGATCAGGAGATTTGGAACTGGTAACAACTTTACGACATTCAAACGAATATGTTGTCCAGATGCCAAGAAAAACAATCATGTGATTATATCAACAGCAATGTGAGCAATACAGATAATAGAAACCCACTTAAGTTTTACTTCGTAGCTAATTAATAGAGTTAACAAGTTACACATGTAATACTTGTCCTTTTTCTTTTTTAAAATGATCAGTAGAATGAAGTTTAGAAGCAGATAAGTAGAATAATTAGATTTTAAACAAAATCAATTAACTAGGAAAAGTAAGGGCAGAAGCCAAAGAAGGAATTAGAATTTAAACCTTTTTCCATCAGGATGTGTAATTACAATGTCTAAATCTCCACAGGAAGCTTTTCCACGTCTATATGATCCCCCACATACAACAACCATCTTCAAGAGAAATATCAGAAAAAATTAAAGGATTCACATAGACATTGTTAAGCCAATGACATAACGTCTAGTCACACAAAGATTGCTGCTTAAGGTAAGGCTGTGAAATATACATCTTGATACATATAAAGTCAAATAGCAGCGTATATTATTCTAAAAACAGATTCCAGTAGGTGCAAATACCATTAAACAACAATAATATCTGCTTGCAATTTAGTCCTAGTAGAACCCTATTCCTAAAATCCAATCCCATGACGCATCAAAGGAAATCTTACAACCTACTAGAATTCCCTGACCTTTTTTATTAAAGAACATAGTTCATTCTACCATCAACAAGTTGATCCAAACTGAGGGAATGGGATTTAATCCAATCCTCTCAAGTTTTTGCCTTTCTGAACTTGCAATAAAGGTCAATTCTATGTTTATACAGTTCCCTAATAGATTAGATGCTTGTGCTGATTGTGGGACCACAACACATGCCAACAGAGGCTGCTTTTCCCAGAGCTTGATTAGCAGCTACTAGCATTCCCTTTCATGTGTAAACAAAAAACTCCAAAAGTAAAGTTGATTTAATATGCTGTTGCAGGCTTATTTCATGAACACACTAGGTTTCAGTACAAGAAACGATACTGCTGAAGTACAATATAATCAAATGTTTCATGCCTTATGAATCTCTTATGGCTAAGAGACAAGCTTAAGTATACCTTAAAATTTTTAAAATAATTCAAGTAATAGGCAACTGCACCATTATAATTATGGGTGTAAACAAGTCAGGCTCCTCATGTGCAAAAATAGTGTTCAATGTACGTATTTACAATTTACCAAACACAAACAAGTCGAGCTTCAGTGGCTCAAGTAAATTGCAAGTGGGGTCAAGCAAGACAAATTAAGCTCAGTCAAGCTCGAGCCAAATTTAAAGTCTCAAGATTTTGGATCAGCCAACTTTGAGCTGGGCGATGTATTGATTTGACAGTTCAAGTATATCCCTAATTATAACACAAAATGAATAATTGACCAAATAACTTTATTTCTCAATTAACATATAATGGTCAAAGCACCAATATATAAAGCATTTATTATTAATTTCATAACATTTTTTTTTTTGTAGTAGCCCTGTTGAGAATCTTTGATTTATTTGACAGCATTGAATAGCTAATCTTTAGGAATTATAACTGATTTTTAGAGATTCTAATTAGAGATATTCTTCCCTTACATGATTCAATGCTTCATGTATATATATATGTACATATTTATGAGAAATACATAATTTTGAGTGAGTTTTTCCTTAATATGTAGTATTCACCTCTAGTTTCATCATGGTATCAGATTTTTGATCCATTTTTTGGGATAAATTTTTCTCATGATTTTCAAAGTTCATTCCAAAAACCATAGAAACACTAAATTGGTACTTTCCACCCTAGCCTTAATTCTCTCTCTCACCGACCCTACCATTGGAGTCGGCATCCACTCACCGGCGAATCCCCGAAGTCCAGTGACCAGAAGACCAGTGCATGGGCTTCACACGCCGTCACAAGCTTCTGCATCTTTGTTTCACATGCCGCGCGTGGCCTTCACCTGTTGCCACCGTGTTTTTTTCCAACATCATCGCAATGCTCTATGCTCCCTCCCGGTCATTCTCCTCTGATTGGTGGTGTATTTCAGCTAAGTTTTTTTTGTGTGGGATCTCTTTTGTGTTTTTATGAGTGGTTTTTGTTATAATTTTTCCAAGCAGATTTTTTTTTGGGTATTAGTTTATTTTTTCAGCATTATGTTGAAAGACGAGAAGCTTGTGATTCCAACCAATAATCCCTCATTGGAAATTAGTCCTGTTAAGCTTGATGGACATAATTACCTTGCTTGGTCAAGGTCCTACTTGTTGTTTATCAAGGCTCGTGGATTGTAGGGATACATCACCAGCACCACGTTGAAACCTGAACTCATTGATTCAACTTTTAGTCAATGGGATTCAGCGAACTCTCTTGTCGTGGCATGGCTTATCAACTCTATGCAATCTCATATTTCCACAACTTATTTGTTGCTTGATACTACGGAAAAGATTTGGAATGTTGTTGCTCTCACCTACTCTCATATTGGGAATGATGCGCAAATTTTTTAGATTCGTAATAAAGTCCATGGTACAAAACAAAAGAGCTAACGATTTCTCAATAATTTGCTGAATTAAGTGGCTTGTGGGAGGAACTTGATTATTATTAAGTTTTTCAGGCGACTTATACCAGTGATGCCGGGAAATTTCAAAGGATGGAGAAGCGTGTTTTTGATTTCTTGGCTAGGTTGAATACTGAGTATGATCAGATTCAAGTTCAAGTTCTTGGCAAAACTCCGTTCCTTTCTCTCCATAAGGCATAATCTTATGTACAATAGAAGGAAAGTCGGCGTGTTGTTATGCTCTATAATCCACCTAATGAGAAAGTTGACCTCATTGCTAACTAGGATGGTCCATTGAGTGGTAAATCAAACAAGGATCACTTGACGTGTGACTACTGTAGTAAGCCTCGGCACTCTAAAGATTTGTGCTCGAAGTTACATGGTCGCCCCGCTTGAGGTCGTGGTTGAAAGTGAGGGAGTAATTCTCGGTCTCAGGCAAATTTGTCAAACTTTGTGACAATAGAGGACAAGTCCACTTATATTGGGAGTTTTACCTCGAACGAGATTCAACAGCTCCAACATCTTGTCTCAACTGGACTCTACCTCAGGTGCTAAGTCTAATCATGTCGAATCAGGTATTATTTCAAATGCATCATCTACTTCTGAATTTTAGAATATTAATTCCGGTGAGAATAAACATATGACAGGGTCAAACAAAAGTTTATTTAACGATACTACTTGTCCATCTAAAAATAATGTGCGAATAGACATATGACAGGGTCAAACAAAAGCTTATTTAACTATACTACTTATCCATCTAAAAATAGTATGTGAATAGTCAATGACTCCCTTACCTCCGTATCTAGAACAGATTCTGTTGTTTGCACTCCCAATATCACTTTATCCTCCTCCTCCATGTCCCTAAATTTTTTGTTAACCTTTTATTTGTTAGTACTATCACTAAAGCCTTAAATTGTAAACTTGAATTCTTTACCGATCATTGTGTGTTTCTAGACCTCTAGACAGGGAAGACAGTTGGTAGTGGTAGATTGTGTGATGGCTTATATCTTCTAGATCGATCGTCCAGTATGTCTCAAACCTTATTTGGAGAGAATAAAGATGTCAACCAGGAGATAATTTAGTGGCATACGCAGTTAGTACATCAATCATTTACTGTTCTTGCCAAGATGTTTCCTACTTTATTTTCAAGAAATCAGTTGGATTCTTCGGTTTGTGATGCATGTGAGTTTGCTAAGCATACAAGAAATAGTTATCATTTACATAATAATTTAAGTATTGTTCCTTTTGAGATTATTAATTCTGATGTTTAGGGCCCTACTCGCCTTACTTCTTTATCTAGTAATCGTTGGTTTGTTACATTTATTAACTATTGCACTCGGATGACATGGGTTTTTTTATTGAAGTCTAAAAGTGATGTTTTCTCGTGTTTCCGTTCTTTTCATAAATTGATTACTACTCAGTTTGATGCTAAGGTTAAGATTTTGCAAATTGATAATGGAAACTTTAATGATTATTTAGAATCATATGGGAGTCTACAACAGACCAGTTGTCCCGGTACAAGTGCATGGTGTTGTCGAAAGGAAAAATCGACATCTTTTGGTGCTTGCTAGATCACTTATGTTCACTATGAACTTTCTAAAGCCTTACTAAGGGGATGCGATTTTAGTTGCTGCTTATCTCATTAATCGGATGTCTCTTGGAGTCCTTAATTTTAAAAGTCTCATAGAAATCTTACAAGGCAAAACGGATAATCCGGTTTCACCGAAGGTCTTTGGTTGTATTTGCTTCGTCCATCTTCGACATGGGAGCAAACTGGATACCCTCCCACACAAAAGGTTATTATCCACCATCTAAAAAGTATTATGTAAATATGGATGTAACATTTCGTTAAGATGAATCCTACTTTTCTTCATCACAACCATCTCTCTTCAGGGAGAGGTTATTGAAAATGAAGAGAAGACACTTTTCTCTGTTACTCTTTCGAGGGAGCATTTAGTTCCAGCAAAAACTTTGGTTCAAGAGAAGACTAGTGGAAGGTTGTTGAATAGGCCTGATTTAAGGACATACACAAGAAAAGGCAAGAAAGAAGATGTCATCATACAATCTACTCTGTGCCATGACTCTTCATTGTTAGGTGAGTCTTCTTTACCTGAATTTGCTACTGATTTAGAATTATCAATAGCCCAGCAAAAAAGTGTTAGCACTTGCACTTTACATCCTATCTCTGACTTTATCTCTTATGATTCCTTATCCCCATCCTATAGATCTTTTACTTTGTCCTTGTTCTCTATGTCTGTTCCACAAGATTGGAGGGAAACTATCACTGATCTAAGATGGAAAAAGGCTATGATTGAAGAAATGCGAGCTCTAGCAAAAAAATGAGACGTGGGAACTGGTTAATCCTCCTGAGAGGCAGAAAATGATTGGCTGCAAATGGGTGTTTACTATCAAGTATAAGGCTAATGGTTTAATTGAAAGACCCAAAGCCTGATTAGTAGGGCAAGGAATCACTCAAACATATGGAATGGATTATCAAGAAACATTTGCTCCGATTGCTAAATTGAACACGATTAGAATCCTTTTATCATGTGCAGCAAATCTAGATTGAGACTTACAACAGTTTGATGTAAAGAATATCTTCTTACATGAAGACCTAGAAGAAGAAGTGTATATAAAAGTTCCTCCAAGATTATAGGATAAAGATACTCAAGGGAAGGTGTGTATATGAAAGTCTGCACCAGGCAAAGGTATTCTCTTCTCCAAAAATAGTCTTCTCAAGATAGAAGTATTTACAGATGCATATTGGGCTGGCTCTCTTAATGGCTGAAGGTCTACAACGGGTTCTTGTACTCTTGTGGGAGGAAACTTAGTCACTTGGAGGAGCAAAAAACAAAGTGTTGTTGCTCAATCAAGTGCAGTGGCTGAATATAGGGCCATGGCTCAAGATGTTTGTGAGCTTTTATGGCTGCAAAAGGGCATTGGAAGAGCTAAAGTTGTTGAACGAAAATGGATCAACCTTGTACTGTTTCAACAAAGCGACCATCAGCATATATCAAAATCCAAAGCAGCACGATAGGACAAAGCACATCAAAATAGATCACCATTTTATCAAGGAAAAAATAGCAAGTGCTGTCTTAAGTCTATCTTATCTAACATCCCAAAAACAGTTGGCTGATATTTTTACTAAAGGGCTTAGCTATAAGACTTATCATAATCTTCTTTGCAAGTTGGGCATGCGAGATATCTATGCACCGACTTAAGGGGGAGTGTTGAGAATCTTTGATTTATTTGACAACATTGAATTGCTATCTTTAGGGATTATAGTTAATTTTTAGAGATTCTATTTAGAGGTATTCTTTTCTTACATGATTCAATGCTTCCTATATATATTTCTGAGAAAGACATAGTTTTGAGTGAGTTTTTCCTCAATATATTAGAGTATTCGTCTCTAATTTCATCAAGCCCTTTCTTGCGTAGAGGGAAAACAAAAGTAGAAAAGGAAGATATCAGTTGCATCTGTGAGGCAAACACATTATATATGTACAATACATAGTGGCACATCATCAGATAACTTTTCTACCGACAGGACATAGCTTCACTATATTCAAAGTCTAAAGCATCATAGTTCAATCTAAACTTTGAATGCTCACCCCAGGTATGATATCTTCTGCTACTTTCTGTAAAACTAATTCCATCTCTTGAGCCTGTTCAACAAGAAAACACATCAAATATTTCCATAAAAATATGGGATAAACCTGAAAATTCTGTCAGGAAAACACTTGGCAGGAACATATAGTCAGACCTCATGCCGTGGGATCCTTGTCTTAATATCATCAAAATATTTCAATCCTATCACTTGAGCATTTGTTAAAGAATCTTCATTCTTCAAATCATCTAATGTACGATGTCCTTTCTCATATAATTTTAGGGCTGTAGCTGGACCAATTCCCCAAACTTCACCAAATAAAGTTATTGTCTTTACCTGCAAAAGATTGAAAAGAAAATGTTGAAAGGTAAATAAATATTAGAAGGCACTTCCTTTCCATAAAATTTACCACCAGATATACATGCAAGAAAATTAGTCTAAATTCAATTGAAAAAGAACTTTTCATCTTACCTTCTCATCAGTTTCAAAATGCTCCAACTTGGATAACTTTCCGGTAGCCACTATCTCCTGAATCTGCATAATATTCCAATGGCCTGGATAAATTTTAGAAGACTAAAAGGTCTATATGTGTTTGAAAATCGCTTAGAAGGAACATTTTCTGGTAATCTACACTATGCCCTGTCCCAAATTACTGTCCTTTCAAGGAAAAAGTTTAAATGCGAAAATTAAAACAAGTCAACCAAACTGGGCAACAAATGCTGCAAGCAAAATTTTGAACCCCAGACATATACACTTACATGATCTTGCATTGACTTTCCAATTCCAGGCAGATCTTTTACCTGATCTGCACTTTCAACTTTAAAGGGCAACTTCTCAACAACTGCAATAGCCTTGTAGTAGCTAAATGATCTTCGGTCATCACCCAGTGCTTTTGGTAGAAATTAACCATCACATATTAGATCCTCAAAAAATAACATGTGGCGTACATGTGAAGCAAAACCAAGTCTGACCTCTATATATGTTGACAAGTTTCCCAAATATCTCTGTAATGCCCTTGTTTAAATCTGGCGGACTGTACTGAAAAGATGTTTGCATGCCAACCTAATTACCAAGCACAATATAATTTTACAAGGATGAAAACATGAAACTTAAAAGCATACACCTTGCTGTTAAGACGCTAATTTTTAAGGCTATTAATTGCATTAAGCAGGAAAAAAAAAAAAAAAAAGAAAAGAATGGCCACAATAGGCAATTTCCATCTGCACTAACAATGGAACAGGGAACTCACATCCTTATCTTGAGTACTAGAGATTTCAGGACTGCTAGTTAGGGAGCTGGGAGAGTGGGGCTCAGTATTTGATGCCCAAGATACAGAATTAGTTTCTATATCCCCTTTCTTCTCTTCATTAGTTTGTTTTATCTCCTCATGTGAGGATTTGATTCTTTTGCAATGTGAATGTTCATCATAGCTGGAAGAATTCCTGTTGGCTAGTTTAGGCTTCAAACTCTTGTCAAATATACCGAACCCTTCAGGATCCACTTTCAGAATGTAGAAATCCTCAGAAACCTTTTCACCAGCTGCCAAGCTTTCCTCCAACCACTGATACAAAAGAACATGCTGCAACAAGTAGTTGTTGCAAAACAGCTTATACTTCAAGTAAGCACCTTAGGAATAAACTTCAACATATGTACTACTAATTCAAAAGTAATTATTCAAATGATAATTAAGTAATTTGGAAGAAGGATGTGAAAGAGTAAACTTGGATTTTGTTTGCTATATAAATTGTGAGAATTAAATGTTACTATATACAATTTAGCTAAAGTTCAATATTCCTATATATTTTAAATGGTATAATAAGATTAAGTTAATAAATTCAAATTCAAAAATGCCTGTAAGTTCTTCAAATACACCACAATGTTGTTTTTTTCTAAAAATGAATTCCAAAATTTGGATTTCAATTTCCTTTGTTATATACTTTGCGGGAGTGAAATACATACAATATGAGTATATTAGTTAAGATTCAATATGGTTATACATTAGAAAGGCAAAAACATAAGAATTTCAAATTCACAAATATCTGTAAGTGTTTCAAGTACACTGCTAAACTAAATATATAAATTTGAAAATTCATCATTAATGTTACATTTGCATGTGTTTTATTATACAATCTACACTACTTATCAAATCTTTTTTTTTCTTTTGAAATCAAAATTCCCAAACACAACCTAAAGAATTCATGAATTTTTAAAATAACCATTAAAGTAATAATCACATGTTCTTTATCAATTTAAAGAATCCAAATTCCTTCTTTGTGATACATTTTACCAAATGCAATATTAGCAGATTAAAAAGAAAAAAAAAAAAGGTGATTGTTAATCAAAAGAAAGGTTGCAATTTTCCCCAAGCAAAGGCAAAAGTTAACATAATTTTTACAGAAGTTAGCAATAACAAGGAATTTTCCATGATATCTTTGAAATACTATCAAATTAAAAGATGAGAAAGTACTGACCCCTTTGAAGCGAGCCAATCGGTCGTCATCGACGTGGTGAAAAAGAGCATCTGAGCTGATAGCAAAAACATGACTGACTTTTTCGGACAACTGAGTCTCAACCTTGGCTCCCATTTGTACCAGCTTTTGCTTCCAAATCTAGAATTCACCACAAGAAAACAATATAAAAATGGTGCCAAGTAAATGGGATGTTATGGTAATGGGAATAGAGAGTGAAGAGACCTGTAAACGAAGAGACTGGACGCCATCTTCGATTAAGAAAACCGTCATACCGGCGAACATTCCTTGTGGATCGGGGGACGGAGACTTTCTTTTGGTTCGCTTGGGTGCCATATTTTTTCATCTTCTGGTTCTTTCAGCAATCTTCATAGAATAGTTATGTGACCGTACGAGGGAAAATGATAGAGGGTCAAACCGAAATTAGATAGTAGTCTGAGATAATAAGTAAGAAACAGAGAAGAAGAACGAGAAAATAGAATGACGAAATACAAAGAGAACAAGAACAGTAGAGAATTTTGTTTTAGAAATTTCTCGAAAATTCTATGTATGCGAAATACATATATCCCAATTCGACATCCGACCCGATCTGGAATATGTTTTTAAAAAAATCGAGTTAGATGGAGAGGTTGGGTGAATTTAGAAAAATAATTGAATCGATTTGAGGGCTAAATTAACTCTCTATGCAAAAATAAAAGATTATTGTCACGTAGCATTTTTAAAAATTTAGGAAATTGATCGTCTTTAGAAAGAGGATCAAATAGTGCAGTTAATTGATTAAATATTAATTGTTTTGTTATTTTTATTTTCAGGTTTGATTATTTTTCTACTCATATTTATATTTTTTATTTTGTTTTGTTTTAAATTTTTTATATTTTTAATTAATATGTTTTTAATATATCAATATTTTTAGTTAAATGGTTAAATAATAATGATTTTATCTTTGAGACTCATATTCAATTCCTTTCTTCTAATATATTTGTAATTTTTATTTCAAGTTGTTTTAAGTTTTTTTATTTTTAATTAATAAATATATTATTTATAATTAATTAATAATTCTTTTATTGATAAACTTAAATATTAAATATATAATTATATAATAAAAATGTATATTGCGTATATCATTATGTTAAAAATATTTGAAATTAATAACTCATTTGTATATAATATAAACATCAACTAATTTTTTTATATATTTTTCTTTTTGTATAATATTTATATCTCAAATATTTATTTTCTTCATGTGTATAGTTATTTCTAATATTATAAAATGAAATAACTTACTTCAAATATAATTATTATTTTTATATGTAAAATATTTCAAATATCATTGTTTTTCATCTACATTGTGGGTATGATATTTCAAATATTTTTATATGTGAAATATTTTAATTAATTATTTCAAATATTATTATGTTTATATGTGAAATATTTTAAATACACACAATAATATATAATACTAAAATTTACTACACTCATGATATGGATTGAAAAATAAATATTACACATATAAAAATTATATTTACTAAAAATAATCATATTTTTAATAATTATTTGATTTTATGAATAAAAGAGTTGTTATTAAAAACACTTTTTTAAAATAGTATATTTATTAATTAAAAATAATAATAATAATAAGCTTCAAATAACATGAAATAAAAATTACAAATGTATTTAGGAATGGAGAATTGAACTTGGGTCTCAACGATAAATTTAATCATTTAACCAAATGAACTAATATGTTAAAAACATTAATTAAAAATATAAAAAGCTTAAAACAAAATGAAATAAAAAAATATAAATATGCGTAGAAGAAGAATCGAACCTGAAACTTGAGGACAAAACCAATAATAATTAACCATCTAACCAAACAAACTAATTATATTAAAAAAGTCAAAAAATACAACTTATGTGGTTTCCTCTCCTCTCTCCAAAAATGGCCTATTTCTTTAAATTTTTAAAAAAATCAACCTATTTAACCAATAAACATTTTTTTAACATATATGACCTATTTAGCTCGATTTGAGATTTATTTGTCTACTAAGATATTTACAAAAATATTACTTACATATTTATATATAATATAAAACCAACTAATAAGGGGCTATGAATAAAAAGGGTTAAAATGAGGTGGAATTAAAAAATATGTTGTTGTTGTTTTATATTTATTGGAATACGATGGTTTTGGAGAGAAAGTGAAAATCATGTCCTATAGGATGCGTTTTCACTAAAATTTGTTAGTTCAACTTTTTTGGTCAAGTGGTTAAATGTTGGTGTTTTTGTCATTGAATCTTGAGTTCGATTCTTATCCTGTTCACATTTATATTTTTTTTATTTCGAAAATCCCTTTTTTTCTTATCTCTATCCCGATGAGCAGAAACCAAAGCTCTTATTCTTTGTTGAGTAATAGTTCGAGTAAGTCTTAAATGAGCCCCTCGAAAGCTTGATGCAAATAAACTAATTTTTTTTTGACGTCTACAAGCTATATATCCCCGTTTAATTCTGGTCATTGAATAAAAGAAATTTTGATGAATAACTAATTCTTTCTTTCAGTTATTCTTTTCTAGTCTATTAATAACAAAACAGATTCTTCCAATGTATAAAATAAAAATTCCAATGGCTTTTGCTACTCTAACCGTCCCGACCACGATTTTTCCCTTTTTTCTAAGCATTTCATTTCGCCTTGAAATAAGAAATTGTATTGATACCTAGTATCAAAAAAAGCATATTAACTAAAATAAAGGAGTAAATAGAAATGGATAAATAAATAGTGGGTTCCATCGTTTCTATGGTTACTTCTTAAACGGTGAGATCATCTCTATACACCGGAGCTCATTCCTTCATTTAATTGGTAACTTGTACAATTCACAATATGTTATCCTTTTTCTTTCCTTTAATGCCTATTGGTGTTCCAAAAGTTCCTTTTTGAAATTCGGGAGAGGAAGATGCAGTTTGGGTTGACGTATAGTACTACTTGTCAAATATATTGGGTTATATGGGATTCCTCCGTTCTCTTGCCCGATCGAGATATCCTCTATTTCGCCCAAAAAAGATTGATTGAATTATCAAAAATTTGTAGCGTGAAGTGTAATGAAGTGCAATTAGAGATCCATTTCTTTTTGGGGGGGTATCCAGATTAATGTTTTCAATTAGAATGATTTATGGTTGGCTTGGTTGGACTGAAAAAATGAAGCATCCAGGCTCTGTTTAGAAAAAAACCCAATTGGTAATACATTTATGATTACCACCTATATCATAATCATAAATCTTTTTTATTTATAAATTCGAAATAGAAATAAGAACGATTTCAAACTATTAATAAATCGAATAATATGAGAAATACATTGAATATTTGGCTGAAAACATGAAAGAAAAAGGAATTAAATTAAAATAAAAAAGGAAATAAAATCATAGCAAAAAGATGTGGTATTGGGTCATTTGTCCTATATGAGCAAATCAAAATCGGGCAGACCTTTACTCGGAGTAGAGCATAAACCTAAAAAAATTGAATAAAAAATTGATGAAACCCATTGAGGAACAAGAAAATGACATCGTGATTTGGATTGAATCCCAATGAAAAAAATAGATCAATGAAAAGTTTGTGCGATAAGTTTAGTGAATTTTTTCTATATTGTAATAGCCTATTTGTGCCCGGGCCCATACAAAACCAAATATAAAAACCCAATTAATAAAAGTCCAATGTCCAGATTACAGAACAGGCCTAATTACACCTAGACCCATATCACTAACACCCAAATAACCCAGACAATTAAACCTTTTAACCCTAACCCAATTAACAAGCCCGCAGGCCCATTTCTTTTCAACATTTTCAGCTTCTGGGAAATCCTAGCAAGGCCTTGCGCCGCCGCCTCCATACCAGCCCTCCTCGTCGGATATCACGCCGCCATTAGCGCGTGAATCGCTCCCCCATCTTCGCCGTTCATCTGCAAAAAGGAAAGAAAACACAGCAAAGGCAACAAATATAGCAATATAGTATCTTTGTATTTATGATCTCGATTTATTTTGGGGCTATAAAAACCCTAACGTTTATGTAAAAAAAGCTAGGGGCCTTTTTTTTTTATACGGAGGTTACTCTACATTTTGGAATACATATACAATCAATACGATATAGAGTAGCCAAGGTTTTTTACATTTTTCTTTTTTTTTCCTCTTTTCTTTTTGGCACTTTTTTATAAAAGATTTTCTATTTTTTTATTATTTTTTAAACTATGCATGTACAATAGTAACATATAATATAAAAATATAAAAAAAAGAGAAAAAGTCACCTATTTCGGGCTCAAATGCAGTAGTGCGATGACAGGCATCAATGCCAGAAATCCCGTTGGAGCCCTCGCCGGAAATTGCCTGGGTAGAGGATTGGAGAGAGGCATTCTGTTTTTTTCTTTTAAGAAGAGGGAGGAATGATTTTTTTTTTTTAAAATGGTTTATATAAGCATCATAAAACGGTGTCGTTTTAGGGCGAGCTTCAATAGCCCAAAACGACGTTGTTTTACTCCCTTCGGTCCGCGCGTTGACCCAACCCGGGGAGGATCCGCGTGTTTCTGTAAAAGGGATTATTTATGCAATTGGTCCTTCCGCTTTTGAGGCATGTCTCAATTAAGTCCTTTTATTTTTAATTTGGCCCTGTATTTTTACTTACTGTTTCATTTTAATCCCACGACACACGGCGCTGTTTAGGAGGGCGGGAATATTTCCCATTTGGTCCTCCCCTTTTTGCGCGCGTTGCTAGGGGGCCCTAATTCACTTATTTCTTTTAAAATTCGCCCCAAAGTTTCGTCTTTAAGTTTAATTAGGTCCCTTACCTTTTGTTTTCTTTAAAATTTGCCCCAAACTTTTATTTTTAGTTCAATTTCGTCCCTTTTTTTATTTCTTTTGTTTATTATTATTTTCATTACTAATTTTATTTTTTTAATTCTTATTCTTATTAATATTAATATTATTATTATTGCTTTTACTATTATTTTAACATTACCACTACTGTTTTTTTAATAATTAACTTTATTATTATCATATTCATTTGTATTATTATTATTATTTTTATTATGACCATTATTTTTTTTCTTATATATATTATTATTACTATAGCTATATTATTATTATATCTATCATTATTAGTATTGTTATTATTATTATTATTTTTAGTATCATCATTATTATTGCTATTTTCATTATTTCTATTATTTTTTTATTTTTACTATTATTTGTATATTAACATATACTATTATTTTTATTATTATTAATATACTTTTATCTTACTACTACTATTATTTTTATATTATTACTACTATTAATTTTAATATCCTTATTATTATTTTATTATTACTAATACTATTTTTATTTTTACTATTACTTTTATTATTATTTTCATCATTATTATTATTTTTATTATTACTAATATTTTTTTACTATTATTTATTTATTAATATATTTTATTATTATTATCGCATTTTTTTTGTTACTATTATTATCATTCTATGATTTTTATTATTGTATATAGCCTCCATTTTTGTTACAATTCTCTTTTATTTTATTTCATTTCATTTGTTTATCTTGCTTTTACTTTATTGTATTTTATTTCTACCTTTATTATTGTTATTATATTTTATCATCATCATGTTGTTATACAAGCTAGCATTGTAAATCGTTTTACATTTTATTTTAAATTCATTTTCCATTTCATTACGATCGCATTATATTTTATCCGATTTTCAAAATAAGCAAATACTTCGCGTTCTAAGGTTTGAAAGAAATCGTGCCCTAACTTACTAGGTTTCGATTTTTCTCTTCGAGTCTAAAGAACCTATTACATCCTTTTTAAAAGTTAAATAAAAACTTATTTTCGAGAATTTAAAATTGTCATGTCCTAATTCACTGGATGTGACGTTTTGTCATCTTGGGATAATGATTTCAAAAAAAAAAAATAAAGGTAATATTCTATGTTTGGTATTTTGGGAAATCGAACCCTAACTTACTGGGTTCTGATTTTTCATTAGACCCAAACAACCGAATATCCTTATTAGATTTGAACACATTAATTTTGAAAGTCAAAGGACAAGCTCAGTTTCGGGAATTTGAAATGTCGTACCCTAATTCACTGGGCGTGACATTTTACTTCTTTGAAATAAGAGGGTCTTATCACTCATATTTTATTCAAGTTTTCCTTTTAAATAAAAAAGAATAGTATTTTAAAATCTTCTCAAATTTTCGTCATAAAGACATCAAATAATCAATTAGGTACCAATTTTGGGCGTCACGAGGGTGCTAATCCTTCCCGGTGCGTAATCGACTCCCGAACCCATTTTTCTAAATTTCGTAGACCAAAATTGTCGTTTTAATAAATCAAAATATTTTAACAATAAATTTCAAGGTGACTCGATCACACCTCAAAAAGGATTGGTGGCGACTCCATTTTCATTTTTAAAGTCGATCCTCGTTTTTTAAAACTTAAAAATGGTTTCGACATATATTATAGATTATAGGAAAACGAGCCAAAACTTATCTTTCATTAATTTCATTTTGAATTTCATTTTATTTTAAAAATGTAAGAAAAAGCCCATTCGTTAGAAATTAGAAGTTAAAAAAGGCACACTAGAGAAAACGAAGGATGGCTGGAATCTACACATTGATTTTTTTCGCAATTTTTGTTGAATCGTTTGCATCAAAAGGTGCCTATACGACTACTAAGGGATACAATTTGATCCTAATCAACCTACTTTATCGAGAAAGATTACTTTTTTTAGCCCAAGAGGTTGATAGCGAGATCTCGAATCAACTTATTGGTCCTATGGTATATCTCAATACAGAGAATGATATCAAAGATTTGTATTTGTTTATGAACTGACCTGGTGGATGGGTAATACCTGGAGTAGCTATTTATGATACTATGCAATTTGTGCAACTGGATGTGCATACAATATGCATGGGATTGGCTGCTTCAATGGGATCTTTTCTCCTGGCCGGAGGAGAAATTACCAAACGTCTAGCATTCCCTCACGCTCAACGCCAATGAGTTTTTTTTATTTGATGGAAAGAAAAAAGAAGACTATGCCTTCGCCATATGAAATATGAATTAGTAAGTAATAATAGCATGGCACTTCGAATTCAATATGAAATTTTTGTTGTTTTAAGATTTTTTATTTTTAATTAATATTTTTAAAACATTAGCTCTTTTGGTTATATATGGTTAGATAATTGTGATTTCATTAAATTCTAGGTTCAATTCCTCTTATAAGCATTTTAATGTATTTTTTTATTTCATGTTGTTTCAAATTTTTTTTAACTAATGTTTATAATTAATAAATGTATTGTTTTCAAGTGTTTTTTTTAACTCATCTTTTTAATTAATAACTCTTTTATTTATAAAATCAAATAATCATTGCAAATATCATTATTTTTAGTAAATATATTGTTTATATGTGTAATATTTATTTTTTAATTCGTATCACGAGTGCAGTAAATTGACATATTATATATATTTTTATTTGTATTTGAAATAATTAATTGAAATATTTCATATATAAAAATATTTGAATATCATACTCACAATGTAGATGAAAAATCAATGATATTTAAAATATTTTACATATTTGAAATAATTATTTGATTTTATAATATAAGACATATAAATATTATATATAAAGAAAAATATAACTAAAGAATTAGTTGATGTTTTAAAAAATAATTACATATTTATTATTTGATTTTATAAATAAAAGAGTTATTAATTAAAAAAAACTTAAAAACAATATATTTATTAATTATAAACATTAATTAAAAGAACTTGAAACAACATGAAATAAAAAATACATAATGTTTATAAGAGAAATCAAACTTGAGACTCAAAAATAAAATTATAATTATCTAACCATCTAACTAAAGAAACTAATGTCTTAAAATATTAATTAAATTTTTTTTCAAAAAAAGAGCTTAAAACAAAATGAAATTAAAAAAAATACAAATATGAGTACAAGAGAAATCGAACTTGGGACTTAAAAGACAAAAACATTAACATTTAACCATTTAATCAAAAAGTTAAGTTGTCAATTTTCAGTGAAAATACATTTTCAACTTACGTGGTTGAAAGTATGCCCTGCAGAATGTGTTTTTACTTTTGTATCCCGATAAATATATATATATATATATAAAACAACATATATATTCAAATATTTAAAAAAACAACATATTTTTTTAATTTCACTAGAAGTGAGCAAAATATGATTCGACTGAATTATTCGAATAGAATTAATCGAATCAACTCGATTTTTTTTCGAATTTCATGTTTAAATCAAGTTGAATTTTCAAATTCAAATAAATTAAATACCAAACTCTTTTACTTCCCTTCACCCAAATCTCCCCTTAAACATGTTTACTTTCCCCCAAAAAAAATTTACTTCATTCTTAGCCTCTAATTTTTTTTTTTTATTTTCTCTCCGAAACTTTTACTTCCCCTAAGTCTCCAATATTTTTTTTTCCTTTTGTTTTCTCCCAAAACTTTTACTTCCCCCCAAACCTTAAATTTTTTTTCAAATTTATGTCTATTTTTATATTATTGAATTAAATTTCATATTTTGTACTATTTATATTATTGAATTGTTTAATTATGCTGAATTTTTATCAGATTTTGTTAAAATTGAATTTTTGATGATGGCATAAAATATTCGTGTTAAAATTTTCTGTTGGTATCAATTTCACATTTTATTTTTAAAACAACTTTTATTAAAAAATCACATTTTTTATATTTAATATATTTTTTAATTTCAAAATACATAGTGATAAGAATCAGAAGATAATTGAAGCAACTAAGCACCTGTATCTCCGGCCCTGTGTGTAAATGTGAAGGTAGCTATAATCGATCCGAATAAGGTGTGTAATCCCGTACCTTTCCGAATACCTGTTTGAAATGGTGTGTAATCTCATACCTCTCTGACAGTTTGCATGAAAAGTTCTGTGACTCGGTCGAAATTCCGAAGAAAACCGAAAACTGGCATCTGTGACCACTCGGGCGTGTGTATATTCGTAGTGGTAACCATATTTTGCAATGAAATAGTTTGGTCAGCAGCAGTGATGTGATTTTGAAAAATCAGAAAAAATAGGAGAAAGGGAATTAGAAAGTGAATAAGATATAGAAATAAAGCTTACTGTGTCTATTTTTATATGAAAGAAACAGAGGAGGAAGAGAAATTTTATATTCTGTGATATTTTAATTTTAGTAGGACTGGTTCTGATTGACTTCGTGGTTCCTTGTTCTATCTTGGAAAAATCGTTTAAAATTGTACAAAGTGAATTATGAGTTATAAGTTATATGTATAGATTCCTTAGTGAGCCTATTTTCAATATAAACAAGTGGGAGCAACATATGAAAACTGTACAGTGAGATATTTGAATTTAGGGTAAGAGAGGTCAGAACCATTGGTCAGTGAAATAAGGGAATATTTAATGAATAAACTTACTAAATGGCTAAGCCAAAAAATTCTGGAAAAATTATAGTAAGAAGATATATGAGTCTAGTTTCAAGGAAAATTTACAGATCTAAATTTTGAGTTTCCTAACTTGAGTTATAGTCAATTTAGTCAGTATGATGTAGATGGACAGTTTCAATTTTTATGCCCCACATTAGTAGTTAAGTCTAGGTTGCGGAATTACCAAAATACCCTTGGAGGGTAAATTATCGAAATACCCCTGGGTTACGAGATTACCGAATTACCCTTAGTAGGTAAAATTACCGAATTATGAAAATGCCTCTATGGGCCGAATTATGGAAATGCCCCTAAAGGGCCGATTTGCTAGAATGCCTTAGTGCGCCGAATTACAAAGTTCTATAATTGGTCGATTTACCGCAATAAATCATTGGATTAATTATTATTGTTTATATTTGTGGATATTATGCTTTATTATGTATGTTGCATTTACATAATTTGCATGGGATGAGAAAAATGTCGAAGAGAAGTATAGCCTGGTGGCTCTGCCACAAATTCTGATAATAGCTATGTGCCTAACATATGAATCAATGACTCTGTGTTGATCATATTTACCCAAGGCTGTGTGCCGATTATATTACCGTCAGTAGTGGCTATGCTACGTATATTCTGTTATTTCGGTGGCTTGGCCACAATAAAAATATATTATAAATGGCAACTTGCCTGCGAATTGGTGTGATTGGCGGGGTGGGTTGACTTGATCCCCACAGGTGTGATTGGATGGTATGGGGGTGTGTTGGTTGGATGGGTTGGGTTGCATACATTTGTTTCATTTTAATATTGTTATGTTAATAGGCTTTGGTCCAAGATGATTGCTATATGGGTTCAGGCCCAGTGGATGTCGGTAAGGGGATTTCACACTGAGTTCTTGTAACTGGGCCATGGCAAGTGTGTAAATGTGAGACCATAGCTGGGCTATGGCATTTCAGTGAAAAGACCATAACTGTGTTATGGCATCGTGAACGTAAGACCATGGTTGGACCATGACAGTATATGTGCATGTGTAAGACCATAGCTGGGCTATGGCATCATGAAGATGATAAGACCATATCTGGGATATGGCACTACGTGAATAAGACCATGGCTGGGCTATGGCAATACAAGTGTAAGATCATAGTTGGACTATGGCATAAAGAAAACGATGTACTCAAATCCATAAGACATTCTCTAATTTGACAAAAATTGGTAAGTGACATATGAAATTGATATTGAAAAACTTATGGTTATTATTGATATTGATCTGAAATAAGTGTACCCATTAATATTTAAATGATCTAATGGGCAAAGTTCTGATATGAGATAACATGAGTTTGAAATAAATTATTACCGACATATACTTGAAATACATGGAAATGATGGTACATACCGACATATACTTGAAATACATGGAAATGATGGTACATGAAATATTGATATAATGAAATGAATGATATATGTTTATGAAGAAACGACAAAAGAATGATTTGTATTATGACATGTAAATATGTGATTATCTTTATTATGTTGATACGAGGAAATTATGTATGTTGTGATAAGTAACAAACTCAAGTGTAACCTGTCGGGAAAATAAGTTTATCAATGTTGAAATTATATGTAATGTGTACAAGTACGCTAACCATTGTTGTTGCTTGATACTTAGACAAATGCCAAGCTATTGGTCGAATGGTGATATGTTTATTTATATGATGCATTGGAATGATAAGTATTTAAGTGAAGATACGTTAGTGCTCATGAAAGAGTGGTAAGGTTTAAATTATTCAATTTCTTATGAAACGACTTATTATGTGATCAATTCGAAAAAGACTTTGGCTAAATGCACTAGCTTGTTACCATGGTTGAATGATATGTTTATGATTTGTGTGTCATGCATTGGAATAAGTGTGAAAAGTAAAGAAATACAAATGAAAATAAAGAAACTTGGAAGAATTAAAGATATTTAAAATTTTACTAAGCTTGGGATAATAAGTATAAGTAATGTTGTGGATTTATTCACCTTGTGAATTGATGAATATAGCTTCATGAGTATTGGGATTATCAGAAGCTCGACTAGGTTGGAAGCTTGTCAGAGATATATCATACTATCCATTGGTTCTATCGGTAATTTTGGATTATTTGATTCTGGTTATAATGGCATGTATAGGTTAATTTGGCTAATGATAACATGCAAATGATTGGTTATGACTGGTCATTGGAACGGCTAGTGATGAATATGTTTTGGTGTTTATGTATAAAAGTCCATATCATGGTATGTGTTTGAAATGGTTGATTGATAAAAATCGTATTGGCATATTGATGATTGAAGTTAGTTAGCATATTTGATATAATAGTTTAAGATTGATATGAAAATAAATTGTCATTTGAGGTATATATGGGTACACTGGTTCTATGTGGTTAATTTTCATGTATAAGACTTGATTTTGGTATGAAATAATTGTCATGGGATAGCCTATTTTCGTCCACATGGGCAGAGACATGGGCGCATGTCTCAGTCGTGTGTGACGCATGACCTAGCACACGGGCGTGTGACCCCTATACATGAGAAAATTTTTAAATTTCGCCAAATTTTTTTCTATGTTCCCGATTTAGTCCCGACTCTATTCTAATGTATATTTTAGGCCTCGAGGGTCCATCTTAGGGACATTATGGTTAATATCGGAAAACGAACAGTAATGATATGAATTATCTGTAAATGTTTTGAAAACTCCTGTAATGCTCCGTAATCTTGTCCTGGTGATGGATACGGGTTAGGGTGTTACAAAGATGAGATTAAAACCATTCTAATCGCGTCATTGATAATGGAAACCCTACCTTATTATAGCCAAAAGTTAGTTTCGAGGTTCAAAGGGTAATAACAAGTTATCGAATGAAAACGTGCACTAAGATCAGGATTTAGTGCTTATATTTTAAGAGGATGAATTTTACTCTTAATGGATGGACATTAATTGTCATGAAATCCACCTATATGGACATGAAGCAGTGCCGCTTCAACAAGATTTTCTTTATAGTTTTCTCTCATACATGTTCATGAAACGAGATGATCACATGGCCGTAACAGTGTGAAAGCAAATTAAACTCTTACTCTAATACATTACGGTTATGTGTGAAGATTTTCTAGTATTGACTTTAAGAGTGATAGTTCAAGCGACTAGCCACCATTCACTTTGTTGATACTTTGAGAGTTTGCATTAAAAGAAGGTTCAATCTGCGGACACTCTTTCTTATGCATAATCATTGTGTACTTATTTTCTGGAATTAACAATCTAATGGGAGATTGTTTGAAATTGTAGGTTGCAAATTTAATTATTGATGAGCACTTATTCAAATTTAGAAAGTGATGACTTATCATTCAATGGGTACATTTCCATAGGACATATTTCTTCTAAAAAGTATGTCCAAAATAGTATCCATTGAGTGTATATAAATAGGGGATCTAAACTGCTCACAAAATCATTACAAGTAATCTTATTTTAGAAATTAGAGTAAGAGTTAGGAAATTTCTCGATTTTGCTAAGAGTTAAGAAATTTCTCGATTTTGCTAATTAAAGAAAATTCAAAAGTTTCGTTGTATCCCGGGAGGACCTTTAACCCTCTAAGAATTTTGTGTGGGGACAAATAATTTATTTTGGAAAGCGTCACTTGCGCCTCGAAGTCTGCTGTTTAATTCAATATCGTCTCTAGATCTATCTTCTCCACTCAATATATCCAACAGTTTTCATAGTCAGTTTGTTCCTCGAATAAATTAAATAGATGAGAAATTATTTGAGCATTAACAGTGTAAACAATATACTTGAAAGTTTTTCCCTGAATTAATACGTCTTTTATTTTTTTCTAGTAGCAGCTAGCTTTTGTTTATTTGTAGTGTTGATCAGCTAAAAAGTTTCAGGCTGGCCCCTTAGCTTAACAATTATCACTTCATCTTTGTCTTCACTACTTAGTACTTACCCGGAGAAGTCTAACAATTACAAGCTCAAAACATCTTGAACAATTCCATAATAGAGTTGATTGGTTGGATTTACAATTATCTTTGCCTTTATATATATAATTGAATAAAACTCTGTTATGCAGAAGACCTTTTATCTTCTGTTCTGTTTTGCAGCAAAGGCGATCTCAAACTCTCCTCTCCACTTTCCTCCTTGGCCTTTCCCCACAGCACCCCGTAAAATCCACTCACAATTATTATTGCACCAATTACCCTACAAATCAAAGCAAAAACATATTTCTCAGTTTTCTTTCACCGCAAGTGTCTGCGATTCTTTCAATTATGATTGCACCAATTACCTTACAAATTAATTATGTTGGCCAAGTTACTTGATTCTTTCAAGTTTTCTTATGGTTACTGCTCAACTGATAGAGACTATGGTGTTATTCTACTGCTATTGTTATATCATTAAAGTATTTATTTGGTTATGCTTAAAAGCTCAAATACCTTCCCAGAGAAAGATCATCTCCTAAGAAGACGATACCCATAACGGCTGCAAAGATAATGGCCAAGGGTTTGAACATGGAAACGTATAGAGGCCCTACTTTCCATAGGCACCATGAACACAAGCTGATCCGGAAGGTTGTTGCCACTATTGCCTGAATCAATCGCACCATGTTGTCATTTGTGTGCGACTTCAATTCTTTTAAATGATCCATTGTAACTATAGTGTGCTTACCGAGTATAGAATAGCGACGAGCCCTATATTAGGTCTTAGTTTCCAAGCACTAAGGTCCTTAACAAGAAACAAAGAATATATTGCGGAAAGAATAGCATTGAAGAAGCAAAGATAAAACATTACAGTTAGTACTGCCGGGAACTTTTTCAGAACCATGGTCTGCAGGATTTACAAATGATAGAAAGTCAGTGTACAGTATAGTATCTAGAATATCTTTGTTACCATAATCTATAACAAGGGTTCAATATTCTAACCTGTATAACATACCATGCAGGATTTATAAAAGCTTCAACTGCAAGAAGAAGCCCTCCAAGGACCCAGTTTATTTGTGCCGAGGAAAGAAGCTGATGAGTCAATCTCAGAATTGTTGGCCCCTTATAAAATGTCACCACAAATGCCCCTGCTATGGAGATTGTGGTTCCTAAGACCTTGGCTTGGCCGCTTGTGCTTCTCCATTCATGCTTTTCCATCCTAAACCAGCAAATGGAAAGTTGACACAGATGCAATAATTTCAACTAGAGTTTATAACCCTTCTTGTATTACAGATTAATACGCTGATAAGCCCACTCTAAATGGAACAATCACAAAAGCACTAATTAAGTAACCTAGCACAGTAATCAACACATTGCGATTTTTATTTCTGGTACTGAAAACGCATAAAAAGGAACCTGCAAACGATGGCAAGTATGAAGGTAAATGCTGGAACAAGGTTGAACATGGCTGTAGCCATTGCAGGAGAACTGTACTCTATACCTGCGTATCCACATAGTTGGCCGATACATCTGCATTGAGAAAGATCAAAGATGTGAAAAATCTACTGGTTTTTTTCTTTTCTTTTCTTTTCATGAATGTTAATCGGATCAAGATAATAGTTATACTCTTGAAATTGGAAGAGAAGAAATATGTTACAAACCCAATCAAAGAAAGGAGAAAGATCAATATACAGAGGTTGGAGGAGTTCCATGGAAGATGTACCGATCTGCAAAATCTCAGAATTCAAAAACCAAAAGTTAAAAAAACCAAGAAAATGATGAGCTAAATTTGTTAAGGAAAGCTCAAGATATCAGGGACCTGTGGAACACGAAGGAGCAAGGAAGAAGAACAAGGCTGGAGAGAGCATTAGAGTAAACAATAAGAACATATTTGTCAACCCCACTAGACATTGCTGCTTTGGTTATTACCATGCTGCTAACTTGAGCCAAGGTTACCATTACCATTCCCACAAAAGGCACCAGATTCCCCATTTTCGCTGAACGTTTTTCCCTGTCAAACAAATGCATATGAGGTGAAACTTAAAGTTGAAGTTATGTTTTTGGGATACTAGTTGTTTTATTCCCAAGTGGGTAGGCTATTATAAGCGACGTGGACCTAACAGTATGGCTCACTATCTCGCATAAATGATAACCTTTTTTCGAACCCACTCACTTATTCTGCGATGTTAATAATGAAAGCTGGCTAACATGCCATGCCAGAAAAGGTAGAAAGGATGGTGTAATGTAAAAGTTAAAACTCTACATACTCAGGTGGGAGATATTCGTCCAAAAAACCAGTTGGAAATATTACTAACATACTAAAAACAGTCAATGTTCATTATTACTCCGAAATGTGAAAGAAACTAATATTGTAAATAATTAGTCAAATGTTAAAAACATATTATCGAAACTAAGGTATTGCTCTCACCCCTTTTTGTTTCAATTCTATTTAATTTTTTTAAAATTGAATGTCTTATGTTCATTTCTTTAATATAATGGGAGACTTTTTATCACTAAATAAAATCTTATTTTTATTTTATTATAGAAATAATATAAATCTATTTTCTTTTTCTTTTAATTTATTTTGAAAAAGCCTATTTTTCTATTATTAGTATGATTCATATATAATTAACTATAATTAAATTTTATTTCAACACTAATTTGAATTGATAAGCATATTATTTATTATTTAAAAAAATTATGTAAAGTGCATTGTCAAATAGCAATACATGAAGAGATAATCACATTTTTTTACATCCCATTAAAAGTGTGATTCCTACTAGCTAAACTCAAGTCACACGTATTTACGTATTTGAATAGAGAATTTTAACGACTTTTTTTTATATATATAGAGCGAGTAAAACTTGATTCGATTTAAAAAAATTAAAAAAATAATTTTTGAGTTAATCGAATCAAGTTATTCGAATTATTTGAATAAATAATTCGAGTTTTAAGTTAAATTTTATAATTTAAATAACAGATTGGTGTAAATATCCTTTTGGTCTCTGTCAAGTTTGAAAATGAGCAAATTGGTCTCTCTCAACAAAAATTACAAAATAATTTTTAAAATTCAAAATATTTATAAAAATTTCAAAATTTATATATTGTTAAAAATTTTAAAAAAAATTCTAAAAATATATATAAAAAAATTTTAAAAAGTAAAAATTTTCTAGAATAATAATTTTGAGATCTAAATAAATTAATTAATTATTCAAGTTTATCATATTAAAATATATTTTTTTTGCTTTGAAAAAGTTTTCAAAAATATACGGTTTCAAATTTATGTTCTCTAACATGGAATTAGTTATACTATAATAAGATTTTAATTTTGCATGTTTAATTTTTTTTAATTTAACTCAAATGATTTCACTCAATTCAACTCGACTTAATTCGAAAAAAATTCGAATTAAATTAAAATAATAAAATAAAATTTATCAACTCGAAATTTTTTCCATTCGTTTTGGTTAAACACTCATCCCTAATTTTATATTGCAAGATTCAAGTAAAAGATTATTCCAATGTGGCCTTAGGCCTTAAGCGAATGCTCAGTGACGAATGCAAGTTTTAATTTCCTCTACAAATTTGTTTATCTATCGATTAATATAAGTAAAAAAAATTAGCTAGACATTTAATTTATATTTGATTTGCATATTAATTTTGTTTCACCAATGATAAATAGTTAATTTTGAGTTATTTTAAAAATATTTTATTCTCTCTATTAAATGCAAATATTTTTGGATCTAAATGTAACATTCTGACATTCTACCTATTAATTGCATATAAAATTAAAAAAATTATTTTGTCAAAGTTTTTCTTTTAAAAAATTATTTTTTAAATGCTATTTTTAATAAAAATGCCAATTATTTATAATATATTAACTGAGGCTTATTTTAAAATTATTTTATTCATTTTATCAAATGCAAATATTTTTTTAACCTAATTTATACATTTTGACGTTCTATCTATTTATCGCAATCACTATTTCATCTAAATAATCTCTTTATAAAACAAATATTTATTCTATGTTTTCAAGACTATATTATTCAAATAATATATTGAATTATTTTAACAATGTATAAAAGTTTTACTGCTGTAACATCCCGAAATTGGGCCTCGTAGGAATGGGCCCAATGGGCTTTAGGAGTAGGAGTGTTTAAAATTTTTGAGAATAAGAGAATGGCATTATTTCAAATTGGACTTATTAAGAAGATAATTTTAGAAAGTTACGGGATTCTATGAAGTTTTGAGTTCAAGTTGGGCCTTAGTAAAATTTTGTGTTTAAGCCTAATAAGGAGAGATAGTAAGTGGCATCAAGGCTTATGGAAATAAAAGAGTAAATTACTAGCATAAATGAGCATATGGCAAGGAGGTTATGGTATCAAGTGAAGTACCTTGAGGGAAGAGGTTCAAATCCCATTGTGTGCAAAATTTGACTATTATTTTTGTACTATTTCCCTAAATTTCGGCCAAGCTTGTAAATATGGCAAAATTGGATTTTTAAATTATGGTAAGGTGGACTTATTAAATTGTGGAAAGGTATGGTAAGGAGGAAAACAAGGAAAAAGAAAGAAAAAAAAAAAGGAAATAAAAGAAATAAAAGAATTTGGAGAGTGAAGTAGGTGGATGAAAAAGAAATAAAAGAATTTGGGGAGTGGAGTAGGTGGATGAAAAAGAAATAAAAGAATTTGAGGAGTGGAGTAGGTGGATGAAAAAGGAGTAGGTGGATGAAAAAGGAATAAAAGAATTTGGGGAGTGGAGTAGGTGGATGAAAAAGAAATAAAAGAATTTGTGGAGTGGAGTAGGTGGATAAAAAAAAAGAGATAAAAAAAAAGAAAGAAAGAAGAAATAAAAAAAAGAGGGTTATGAAAATAAAGAAAAGAGAAGTATCATCTTTTCTTCTCTTCATCACCACCGAAAATTGGTAGCAAACAAGGGTTGGAGAGCTCAAAAATTTCAACAAACAAATCCTTTAGCAAGTAAGTGATTTTGATGACTTTAGTTGATAATTTTTGTATTTTTGGAGCCCCCAAAGCTTAAGCTAGCTAATGAGGGGACTAATTTGTAATATGGTTGAGAGTCTAGGGACTTGCCATGAGAGAGTTTATGCTGGTTGCAAGGTCTCGAAGTACTTTATCAAAGGTTCAATCGAAAACCTATCCCTCGTTATAAATGAGTCGGATTTTTGGTGCCGCGGAGAGCATCGCGTTACGGATTCCGAATAAGGTGTGTAATCTCATACTCTTCTGAATATATGTTTGAAATGGTGAGAAAATCTCACATCTCTCTGAAATTTTACATGAAATATTCTGTGATTCGGTAGAGATATCGAAGAAAATTGATAACCGGTATCCGTGATCACTCGGACGTGCGCTTGATGGTAGTGATAATCATGTTTTGTAATAAAACAGTTTCGGTTAGAAGCAGTGACGTGTTTTTGAAAAATCACTAAAAATAGGAGAAAAGGAATTAGAAAGTGAATAAGATATCAAATTAAAGCTTATTGCGTCTTTTTTAATATGGAAGAAACAGAGAAGAAAAAGGAATTTTATATTCTAAGATATCTTGATTTTAGTGAGACTGGTTCTGATTAACTTCGGAGTTCACTGATCTAATTAGGAAAAATCATATAAAATTGTATAAAAAGAATTATGAGTTATAATTTATATGTATGGATTCCTTAGTGAGTCTACTTTCAAAAGAAATAAGTTGAAGCGGTATATGAAAACTGTAAAGTGAGATATTTGAAATTAAGTCAAGAGAGGTCAAAATCATTGGACAGTGAAACAAGGGAAAATTTAATGAATAAACTGTACTAAATGGCTAGGCTAAAAATTCTGGAAAAGTTACAGTAAGAAGATACATGAGTCTAGTTTCAAGGAAATTTTAAGGATCTAGATTCTGAGTTTTCTAACTCGAGTTATAGCCAATTTAGTCAGTATGACGCAAATAGACAGTTTAAATTTGTATGCCCCAAATTACTAGTTAAGTTTTAGTTGCGAAATTACCCCGTTTGGGCTTAAAATGGATTTTGACCCACCCAAATAGAGTTTTGTATCACTCGAGGCGATAGTGAATCTTCGAAAACACCGTTAAAGATAAAACTACCTAATTACCCTTAGAAAGTAAATTACCAAATTACCCTTAGTGGGTACGATTACTGAATTACGAAAATGCCCCTAATGGGCCGAATTACGAAATGTCCCTATGGGCCAAACTACGAAAATGCCCTTTATGGGCCAAAATGTTATCATTGCTATATGGGCCAAATGTTATATTTGATATATAGGCCATTTTTGGTACAATATTAGTCGATTCTGACTTAGGTTGTGTAGGAAGGAGTGCAACAATCGCAAGGGTGCAAATCGTTTAGACGTGAGTTTCGGATTTAGTGGATCATGCCAAAAGGTGCGTAGTTATCGCCTTTGTTCTCTTGATTGTTTATATGTGTTATATATGTATATGTTATGATGTGAATGGTAGCCAGAAAATAATGGCTACGATGGTGGATACCATGGTGAGGTAACCGGCTAAAATTTAAGCAGTCGATATTTTATGATATTAAACTACCTATGATATGTGTATGAATCTGTGGTAAAGCATGTGATGAATATTCTTTACAATGTTACTTGTCATGATGAATATATGCACGTGGGGATGGGACATGAATATTGAAGGAAAGGGTGTACATTATGTACGTGGTCTGATGTTAGCCTTGTGCTACATTGGCGCTTGATGTTAGCTGTGTGCTTCATCAAGGGAGATGTTGGCTAGGTGCCACATCTCGGCGGATGAAAGCTGTGTGCGTCACCGTGGACTGAGGATGACTTCGAGTCACCTTGTGGATACAGATATGTGGGATCACTCAGTTGATCGGTGGCTTAGCCACGGCCTTGAGCAGCAGGTCTGCCAAGGTAAGATATGTGGGATCACTTAGTTGATCGGTAGATTAGCCACGGCCCTTGGCGGCGCAGTGCTAAAGGTAGGTGTAACGGATGGACTCTAGGTGGGGTTGGGATGCATTTTTGCATGACTGCTTATGTGGACTGTGTGGATATGGGCCAAGCCCATATGTATGGAGACATGTGAAATAACTATGCACTGAGTCTGTTTGACTCACCCAATTTTTACCAATATCGCAGGTGATGCATGATGCTCGGACCGGGTTGGAGTGGATACAAGGAGGCCCATGCAGAAGATGATTTTTTTTTATTAATTTAGTCATTTTAAATTTTTTAGTATTTTTAAGTAAATGATTATTGTAATAAGGGCCATTTATGGTATTTGTTCTATTTTTATTTATGCTTAAGGTGTGATTACAAATGAACTACTATTTGGGAAAGTTTTATTTTTAGAAACTCATATCTTAAAAATATATATTAAAGTTTTAAATCGGAATATTTTGTAACAACTTAATTTATTTCGGAATTTTAAATACACAATGTTTTTCTAAAGACAATAAGTTTATATGTTTTTACTTTAAGTCAAAATATTTTTCAAACGTCTTCCGCAGTGGCATTTCAAATTCGATCGTAGTGAATGGGTCGGGTTTGGGGTGTTTCAACTGCCTTCTAACCACGTGAATTAGGTGAGATAGTAAATGTCTCTCCTACCTTAACCAGTGGTTGAAGGTTTGATCCTCACCTTCAGTATGGAGTAACTTTAAAACTTGTGACCAGCATCTACCTCCTTCACGAGCCTACAGAATGTGGAGGATTAGTTACTGGGCTCACTCCGGTAGATACCTTGAGAAATCCCCTTCTACCTAATATATTGAAATATCTTTTCTCGGATTATTTCTTCAATTCTAAAGCATTTACGTATTATAAAAATGTAAAAAGTCTTAATTTTATTCATGAAATTATTGGTTAAATTTTTTGCTTTTTAGGCTTTTTTTGGAAGAATTATTGGTTAAATTTTATTCTAAAGGATTTTTTTTTTGCTTTTTAGGCTTTTTTTTAATTTAAGAAAATATGTCATTTTCAATAGAGAGAATTGGAAAGCGCATCAAGTTAGGCACACTTTTCACCAACAATAAATTTTTTTAATACTGGCAACAATAAATTTTTTGAAGGGTCCAACGACAACTTTTTTTTCTATAAATACCAGGTCATTTTTCATTCTTTTAACTCAAATTCAACCCTCTCCATTTTTTCTAAACTCTTAACTCTCTCAACTCTCTCAATTCTCTCAAGTTTTGTTCTAAATTTTCCAATACGCTTGTTTAAAAATATTATAGTTTTATTTAATTATTTCGTATATTATTCTTTTCGATTAAATTATCATGAATGACAAACTCTTTGATTCATTTCGATGACAAGTACATTTCTACCACTCAAGCGATTATGGTAAGACAAGATTTTAAATTTCGTTATTTTTAATTAAGTTAAATTTTAAGTATTTTATTTTTGTAAATATTTTAAATATTTTTTGTCGATATAAATAGGCGGATGATCGTGTTTTGGAGAGGTTCATACATAACTTGTCAAATAACCCAGTTATCGAAACTCGTGTTTACTTGCAAAACGTGAGATTCTTGCATGCGTCTCGTATGCTCGGGAGTTGCAAACTCGATCCTACACTCATCAGTGCGTTGGCGGAAAGATGGAGGCTTGAGACACACACTTTCCATCTTCCATGCTGCAACTGTATAATCACACTCAAGGACATAGCTTTATAACTCGGTTTACCGGTTGATGGGCCAGTCGTCACTGGGTTAGCTATCTTTCACAGTAAAGAGGACATTTGTGCAACTTTTTTGGTGAAGGTGTCAAACAAGTTTCACGGTAGCCGGATTGATAAAGAATGATATGGATGAATGCAACAGCGGATCGTAAAATTTGTCAAAGTCGCAGATTTATCCTAGATCTCTAGACGAACGTAAACTGAAATGAGAAACAATGAAAACAGATTAGTTGTCACAAAGGAAAGTCAAACGAAATTAAAACAAAAGAAAGATGAACCGGGTGGTAAAGAGTCCAAAAGAGAATGAATTAGGGTTTCTTGGATGGAAAAAAACCGTCATTGGACCTCAAGAAAATGCCCCAACTAGATTTGGAAAAAAAAAATACAAACAGATTTGTTATAAGTGATTTTAAAGACAAAAGCAAACCGTTTTGTGTAAGAATGTTTGAAACAACAAGAAAAAAAATTAAAACTCCTAATTTTGATGTGTTTCTTGATGGAACAAGATAGGAGAACATTTTTCTTGAAGCAACTTTAACCTAGAACGAAAATCAATAAAATCAACAAGTCAAAACAGTAAGAACTAACTTAAATAAGCAAGAAACGATAAATTAAGGATAGAAAAGAGAAGATGACGTCCTAAGAAGCGTTAGAAACATTAAGAATCCACAACTCCTTTCAATGGCTCTAATTCCCCCCCAAGAAAAAGATCTTGGCAAGAAAAAGCTTGAAGATAATTCGCACAACCTGAAAGATTGTTAAAACAGCTTCTAAAAGAAACTCAAGAGCAATTCATGAAGAAAAACTCAATTGTATTAACTCAAAAAAACATAAATCAACTGTGTGTCTATAAGGGTGGACGTCCATGCAACTTATAGGCCCCCAAAATAAGTTTTCCTAACCCTAATCGAATAACTAACATGACAACTCATCAAATAAAAAAACAAAATAATTCTAAGTGTGGAATTTTAATGGGAATTCAGCCAAATGAATTAAATGGGCTCCTTGGGTTGAATTCTTACATAATGATCCACCTATTAAAATAAAATTGGACATATAGTTTAAATGTTTTACAATTTAGGCCACTTTGATAATTTGGCCTGATATTTAATTAAATTACTTTCCCAAACTTCAAGATGGACTTGTAGACATCTTAATGGGCCATTTTTCTAAGAACTTAATCTTGTGATTCGTTTGCTCTCCAAATTGGCTCGTTCAAGCTCATACATGAAATCCAATACGCCTTGGCTGTAAGATTCGGTTTCTTGGACCAAGATTTACAAGATTTGAAATCTTAATTTTCTTTATTCTTGAAATTGTCTGAAGCAACAAAATTGGACAAAGATTCGGTTTCTTGATTTTCTTGAAAAAAAGAAAGTGAATCTTAATTTTCTTTTTTGGTCGTGTGTGCATCTAGGGCCTGGGTAACGAAGTCTTGGATGGTCCCATTCAATGTTTCCCAAATTTACTTTGTAACGCCCCAAAACTTAGGTATTTATTTTTCATGTTTTTAACATAAATACATGTCTACTTTAGTGGCCAAGTGATTTGGGTGTGTTTGGAAGTGTCTGAGAAGTCCTGGGTTCGAGCCTGAGCTTGTGTAAAATTTTGGTTTTTGGGGAATAAAACCCTTGCTTTTGATTAGTAAGCTTTTAAATAAATCTGGGTAAAGCATGATATAAAAATCCTGCTGGTCTAGGGGGTAAGTGGCGTGTTGCATAGGCTAGAGAACTGAGGTTTGAATCTTGGTATTGGCAAAGGAATTATTATTTTACTGCTGTGATGTGGGAGGTGTTGGAGTTTGACTGAAACACTGAAGTGGTTGAGGTAATTTGAATTGAATGGTTGAGGGGAGTGTGATCAGGTGGAGTGATTTGAAGAGAGATTTGAGGAGAAAATCAAAAGATGAGGGAAGAGGTAGTGAAGTGCCGAATTTGGATTCTAGCACTCTAGAATTCGGCTGTAGGGGGATTCTCAGTTTCGGGTTGTTGGGTAAATGAGGTGCTCTTTGCCGAAATCTCCCTTTTTCCCATTTCTTTTTCTTTTCGGTTCCTGCTTTGTTTCTCTCTTTAGCCGATTGTCGTAAGGGCATTTACACTTTCTTTAGTTGCACTTTTTGACACCTAATTTCTCCTTGGCCGAACACCTTTCTTCTCTTTTCTCCCCCTTTTTTCCTTTTTCCCCTGTGTTGGCCTAATAGGCCTTAGTTGTCTTTGCCAATTTCGTTTCTCTTTTCTCACAAACCAGTCTTCTTCATTGACTCCTTCTTTTTCCGTAAGTAAGTATAGCACTTATAGTTTCAGCTTTTGAGTTACTAAGTGGGGTTGTGTTTAATTGTGTTTGACAGCAACAAATTGAAGGTGAAAGGCCGTGCTAGTGCCGAACCCATCCTCTTTTCGATTCTCTCGCTCTCTTTTGGTAAGTTCTTTAAAGAATCATCTTTTCCTTTTTTTTTTGCCTTATGTATTAACTGATAACAATCGTATGGCAGTTAAGGGAAGACTCTGGAAACTCCTAATCAATTGTTGAAGTTTAAGATTCGTGGGGAATCACCGTGGTTCGATTGAAGGTAACGCTACTCTATAAATGGATTGTCGATTTTAGGTTTCTTGTTATCCATAAAGTAAGACTGATAGTGGTTTTCAATTGACCAAATGTAGGTTGGTGAGTGCCTGAACGACTGTTCGTGAGGAATCAAAACCAGGTGTGTAACACTACCAAATAGTAAATCGGCAAAAGCCAGAAAAAGTATCAAAATTGACGCTACACGAGTGTGCGCTCGCTCGTGTGGTGAACCGAACGCATAAAACGTGGGCGTTAGGCTATTGAGACCACCATGAGTGATTTCGTAGTCTTAGGCTGTTTTGGGCCATGTTGAGCCGAAATGGGCCGTGTGGGCCCAACGGGCTCGTGGGCCCCACACGAGTAAACCACACAAGTGTGTAGAGAATTTTGGGCCAAGTTGTGTAAATTACATGGCCGAGCCATTTTTGAGCTAAGTGGGCTTCACGAGCATGTGGGCCCACAGGGCCGCATAATGGCCTTGGGCCCATTTGCACTGTTTGACTGTTAAGGTTGCATGGGTCGCCCAAGACAACTGTGGACCTACTGTTGGGTCGGTAAGTACACCTAGACCCCAAATTGATAAAATGACTGTTATGCCCCTATGTTATGTATGACCGTATATGAGCATGCCATGATATATATGTATGTTGCATTCATGTGTGATATGTTGCATGGGATGGGGTTATTATGTTGGAGGAAGTGTACTGTACTAGAAGCTCTACTGTAAATACTTTTTAGTGCCGCAATCGGTGCTAATTTTTGGAGTGTAGGGATGGGTGGGTGATTTTATCCCCACATAGAGTGTTGGGCTGGACAGAGTGGAGTGGAGTGTAGAGGCTAAATGTGTAGGATTTTTGATTGCATGCTTAAACTGTTACTGAAACTGTTATGGGCTAAGGCCCACACTGATAATATTATGGGCTAAGGCCCACACGATACTGTAATGGGCTAAGGCCAACTGGACTGAATTGTTATTGACTTGGGCTTAAGCCCAGACTGTACTTGCCTAAAGGTATAATTGGTTGGTTATTTAATGGGTTTACACACTGAGTTTTCATAAACTCACTTCTCTGTTTATCTGTACAGGTAATCCCCAATCTTAGACGGATCGGTGCTGCAAGGGAGTCGGAGGTGGCCACACAACCGTATTTATTTATTTATTTAAGTTTATTTCCTATTAATTTAATTGGGATTTTGTTATGTAATAAGGCCTCTTTAATTTTTAACTTTTAATTTGGGGATTTTACTTATTTTAGTTTACATTTGATCAGTAGTAGAACGTGGTTTCCAAAAGATAATTGGTTTCAAAACACCACGTTTTCATAATTTATAATACAAACTTCCGCATCAAACTTGGTTTTAAAATATAGTGACAAATTAATATGATCAACGTTTTACCAAAATCACTTAAGTTTTGAAAGAACAAGACACCCTAAACTTCTATTAAGATACATAAACTAGGTTTTATAATAAGCATGGATTTTTCTAAAGAAACAATGTTTTCGAAAAACATTTCATTGTGATATCGCCAGATTCGGCCATAACGTCTGGGCTGGGTTTGGGGTGTTACATGCTTGGCCAACGACCTCATTATTGGGCATTGAGGAAATTTGATCCTATCACGTTGATGAGCCTAATTTTGGGCTTTGAGGCTCGCATAATTCCTGCTTCCTCAAGAAGATTAGTCCCCAAATCTTTAGTTGCATAAAAAGAAAAGGGATTAGAATAAATAACAATAAAATAAAAAATAAATACTTACCTAAGCTTTCTTGTGTGTCAAAACTATCTCCAGGATCAAAGACATTATTTTGATCCTTCAAATTAGCTTCGATCATGGACATCTCCTTTAAAAACAAGGTATCAACACTAAAAAAAGAAATGTTAGGCACATGAGTGTTCAAGTAAAAAATAAATTGGAACTTTCTTTGAATATGCATGATCATCCATAAGAAGTTCCAAAGATTAGTCAATAATTCCATATAATAATTGAAATTCAGAAGTGTAATATTATTATTTAAAAATTAATATTTAAAGTTTAAGTAAGAAAATTTTGTTACAGATCAAATGCATAAAGTTCTTTAATAAACCTATCAAATACAACAAAAGTAACCTTGACATACCAAGATAAACCCATAAAATCAATTGAACTTTCAGACCAAAGTTTAACAAAATTTGACCAACGAGAGAATATGTTGTAAGGAAATATTTTACAAACAAAATCAGTAGCATACTTATAAAAAATATTCAAGGTATACTTTTTAAATCAATTTATAATGTTTTCTTACCTTTCCTACCTTGTAGCACTTGTAAAGAAGTATCAATGTTCAACTTACCTCTCTCCCATAAGTAAAATCGTCTATTGATGGTAGAGTAATATAATTGGAAGTCCATCAATGGATCCTGAAATCATGTAGTTAAGAAATACCACTAAATAAATTTGAGTTAAAGTTAGTTAAAACTTAATCATACCTCACTTTTGTATGGGTATTTTCTTGCTTTTCTTTTTCTTTTTTCACTTGAGAACTCTCCAATTTTACCTCATATGGATTCTCACTCACCAAATTTGGACCATCAAGTAGACTTTTCTCACTCAATGTCTCTTTTCTCTCGATCTTTTCACATGATTCTGCCTCACTTCCCATATCCCCCTCACAAGTATTATGAATATTCAATTCAGTACAATACATCTCAGTAGGAGAACATGACGTTTCTATCTCATCTAACTCAATAGATTCAAGGAAAAAAATTCTCGCTATCATCTTTTTTTCGGTTCACAAAGTTCGCCATCACAAATCTCTTTTCCACTAGAGTATGAGTCAGCAAAAGGTACAAAGTCATACTTACTTTGTTCTCTAGTTGAATATTGAATTGGACATTGGAAACCTTTATGATCTTTTGAACTACACCAATAACATTGCACAAAAGGTGATAGCTCAATCGTATTCCTCCTTTCGTTTGACCATCTCCCATTGAATTGAAAAACTAATTTATGATCATTTTTTCCATCACAATAAGTCTCTTGATCATTCTTTCCACGAAATTCTGGAATTGGTAACTTTGATTTAGCTAAAAAATGTTGCTCACAGTCATTATTAACCAAAGTCTCATCATTTGCACAAGAGACACATCGAGCATTATTTGCACGAAGACGAGGCTGATCAACCTTATCTCCCCAATTACGATTCCAACACTCAATTTTGGTACTTTAGACATTCCAAATTTTTACTAATTGTGTCTAAAATAGTGTCACGTTTTTTATCTCGAGCATTTCAATCCTCTAGATTTCGTTGCAACTTATCGAACTTGTGTTCGAACTTATCATTGACTTCATTCTAGGTCAGCAAGTTTTATTGTTCAATTCTAGATTAAGGTTGTTTCCAGGTAAATTAAAATCACATAGGTCTGGTCCATGGTCAAGGTAAGGGAGGTAATTTTCGAGTCAATGCTAAACGCTTAAAACATTATTGGGGGGATAAAATTGAGCGGGACAAAGTCTTGTTCATTTTATTAGATATTTAATTTTTATCATTTTTCTTTTTAAATAAATGATTTAGGGTATATTTTCGGGATTAGTATATTTAAATAAATTCTGTCTAGGAGATTGGAACTTAAGTGGGACCGCTTGTGACTCCTCCAATCTTTCCTAGGAATTAATTTGAACATAATCATCCGAGAAATTATTCCCTAAATAGAAAAATAAATTTTTATTTTTTCAAATAAAAGGGTCAATTTTGATCCAAGTTTTAATTGCAACTCAATTTTCAAATTTTCTTTAAGTTAGGTACTTAATTGAATTAATTGCAAAATTTTTGGTTGCTCGTTTTGTAAATATTGAAATTAGCTATCTCTTTTTGTAAGTATTTTTAAAAGGTAGTTGAAACAAAAGTTTTTAATTTAATTTTAATAAATAAGATGATAATAACTAATATATAATTATATTTATTATAATATATATTAATTATTATCAATTTTGCATAGAATTAGGATTAGTTTAAATTTGATCATATTTTAATTAATAGTTTTTATTTCAATAATTAATAGCAAATAATATTTTAATATGCATCATATTAATTATTAATTGTTATTAACTTTGTATGGAATTAGGACTTAAAATATTATATTATTAAATCGTTTTAAGAGTTCTATTTGAATTCCTTTTTCCCTTCACTATAAATTCTGCCAACTCTCTCCACCATTCACATCACCTTAACCAACTACACCAACACCCACCATCGGTACCCTTAGAAGCTTCATCGCCAAGCACCCACCCTCGCACGCACTTCGCGACCTGCTCCCTTGTGCATGTCGCTAGCTTGCCCAACGCCACTGTCTGCTGCTTGCGCACCTGCTTGTGCACACTGCTCCTGCCGCTTACGCCAGCCCTTATTGATCCCTCGCGCACTCGTTCAACGCACCCAATCTCCCATCAACCCAACAGCTACTTCTTGTAGCCGCACCTGCCTGCACGCCCAGATCTAAGTTGCTTGCCCATGCCATTACTGCTACCAGCTCCAGCCCGCATGCGCCAGTACTATCACACCTCACATTTACCTTTGACGACACTTACACCACATTTAGCCACCAACCCTTCCAATCATCCCTCAATTAAAATACTTTGCTTCTAATTTTATTTATTGAGTACTTAATTTTTATACAAAGATGGTACGAGATTTTTTCTCCTAAATTTCAAATTTATTTGGTTAATTAATTTTTCAATTTATTGAATTATTAATATTTTATGAAAATTGAATTTTTGAGAAAAAAATGTTTCCATCTTATGTTCAGGTTGATCATACCTCGCAAAAGAACTGGTGCCTCTGTCCAAATTGAAGAATCACAAAAAAGAAATTCACTGTGAAGAAGCCAAAGCGAGATACGATAGCGTTTTCAAGAATCAACAAATGCACCCTGAAATAGGCTTTACACTAAAAGAAAACAACTATACTAATTTCATGGCGTGCATTCAACAAATTTTTGAAGCTCTCAATTGCGAGTTGTGTTGTGAGAAAAGACCTAGTGCAGATGAAGAGTTAGTTCGTGAATTTTATGCGAATTTGACCTCAAGCGAATTAACGAAAGTTTCTGCCTAAGGAATCAAGGTACCAATAAGCTCAAATGCTATTAATGAATTCTTAGAATTACCTGATTTTGAAGACGATGAATATTCTTCCTTGATGAGAATACTACAGTTTCAGGTTCTAAGTGGACGGTGTCAAAGCATGGAACTCACACTTATTGTAGAGAATATTTGACACCAATAGCGAAGGTATGGTTCTATTTCATTCGTTTTAGCCTTATGCCTATTTCACATGGGACTACAATTTCATTAGAGCAAATGGTCTTGTTATACTCGATTTTAACTACAAAAACCATTGATATGGGAAATATCATTCTAAGAGAAATGTGAAATTGTGCCGTTAGACATTTTGGCCCAACTTACTTTCCCTTTACGATAACAAATTTTTGCTTGAAAGCCAAAATTCTTGCAAACTTAAAGAAGACAGGTTATAGCTAGGGCACAATCATATATTAGGACCTCTACCGAATAGCCAGAGATTCTGTTCTACAGTAATGAGTTGAAAAAAGTGAGGATCCCGAAGAAGAAGAAGAAGATCCCACAAAGATCGAACCAATGCAGTCAGCTGAAATCCCTGATAAGGCAGAACCAATGGAACCAATAATCGAACCTGACATGGCAACCTCAACATTCAAAATTCAATTGACTTGCGTAGATCTTCTAGATGAGCTGTCAAAATTGATGGACATAATGCAACATATGCAGTGGCAGCAAGAAGCTTACTGGAGATATTCAAAAATACAGGATGACTCAATGAGAAGTGCTGTTACAAAAATATTCAATGACCCATTTATTTTTGTGGCTGAGTTTCCAGATTTTATATTTGAACCATGGAGCCCAATATCGAAGAGGAAACGAAGCGATTCATGAAAAAAAATTGCGTTGGAGCAAAAGATGAGTTGGATTCTAAAGGACCTGCAAATAAATAAAAAAGGGGGGATCTTTACTTTATGTTATTTTCTTTCCTAGGTTATGTTAGGATTAAGTTCTATTAGGATTTTTATATCTCAAATAGTAAAACAAGAGGTGGAATCATAAATAAAAATAAACAAGTTTTAAAATTAGAAGTGTGACAATATATATATACATGTCTAGGATTGGATCTAGAGAGCGCTTGGTACTTAAGCAGTGAAAGTGACTCACCTCCTCTTTTTCTAGAATCCTACCCGGTGTATAGTATCTATTCACTTCTAACAATGACGATACTGTTCATCTTAAGTAGGGGGACCGAAAAATTGAAATTATTTCCTCTTAGAATAAATATTTCTTTTAATTATGGTTAGGTTATATTTTGTTCAAGAATTTGAAATTTTATTAAGTATGCTAAACTTCAGTATGGATAAAGTTCATTATTTCAATAATTGTATGTTAGATGAATTATGACATAAATGTACTCTTAATAAAGTATGTAAATCATACCATAAAATTTTTAGTTCCTTAGGAAAGCTAGGCGTACATCAAAGTTTAAGTCTCTAGAATTGATTCTTAAGGCGAAATCCTAGGAAGCATGTAATGTTGAAAATGATTTAGGCAAACTTTTGTTTGGACTGTTTGAGCCTTTCAAGCCAACCTTGATGAATTTTTATCCTTCGAAACCCAATTTTGAGACTATATGACCTAATTTTATTTGAACTTCTACAATTTTTAGCCTTCACTTCACTCATAATTATCTTTAAATTGTCCCAAACACTAGACTTAGTACTATTTAGAATATTGTTTGAAAATAAGTTTGGGGGAGTTGAAAAGAAGAAAATGCTCAAAAAAATTGTAGGACATACAGAAAAATGCTAGTAAAAAAAGAGCATATATACTCGAAAGAAATAGATGTACAAAAGAGCAGGCAAAAGCAAAACGAGTTGGTGTATCGAAGATAATTATTCCGAAGGTCTGATGCAAGCTAAGTCTAGGGTATTTTAGCCTAAATTTATCTATCTTTTACCTACCCCTAGCCTAGTCACGTTACAACCTATTTTAAAGACCTATTGATTCAAGTTTCTGTGCAACCAATATTAGTGGAGAGAAACTGCTATGTTCAACATATGAAGGCATAAATAAAACTTGACGATTGCAACTTAATCTTAAATAAGGGAATAAAATCAAATTGGTAGGGATTTAACATGTCTTTATTAAGAATGCATTTAGTTTCTTTTTGCTATCATAATAATAATTGAGATTAATTTGAAAGATATGTATACTTAAGTATCATAAATTCTTGTTCTTGAGAATAAGTATATTAAATTCATAATTTTGGGAAGAATATTTTTTGAAGGAATTTTTTGAAGGTGTTTCCAAGAAATTCTTTCCAATTTGTGCATTACTCGGGACGAGCAATGAATTAATTTTGGAGGTGTGGAAACACAAAAATATATAGACTTTTTCATGCCCTTTTAGACTTAAATTTATGCAATTTCATAGTAATTCTTGTCGAAAAATAGAATATAATTATAAAATAATTAAATTATACTTAAATTATTAGAATATTTAATTTTAATTAATTTTGTAATTAATTTTCATAAATTTTGATTTATTTTCAACAGATTTACACAAATGATGAAAATTGGGTCAGCAGACACTGCTAGAAGCACAAAACCATGAAGTAATTTTTGAAGCATCGAGACGAATTAATTTTTCAGCCTAAGACGGTCCAAATGATGAATATTAATTCATAATATAATTAATTTTAATTATATCCAATTTATTTTGGGTTAAAAAATTATTATTAATTACTTATGAAAGGAGGCCCAGTTCTTATAAACCGAAAGACTGATCCAACCGAGCAAATGGGTTGCCCAAAACCATCCAACATGCTAACCCAATCAGCTCAAATTATCTTATTATTAAAAAAATCAGATAAAATTAGCTGATTATTTTACTTGCAAATCGGCCATTCAAGTTTCCTTGAAATTGCATTCAAACCCCTCCGCTTTATGTGCTTTTAAAGATTCACCCCAAGCTAAATTTAGCAAGTTTGAAACCTTCAAACTTGCCACATGTGTGGCCAGCCAAGGGGGTGCATATGGATGCTAATTTTTTTTTTCTATTTTTAGCAGTCAATCCCACCTATAAATACCCCCATTCACCTCGTCATTCAACACACCTCACACACATTTCATTCCACACTTTTCTCTCATTTTCTTTCTTCCAAACCTTCTTTTGCTTTTCATTTTTTTCCTTTCATTCCCTTGCCGAGTTTCCTCTTGGAAAAGATCCCTTCAATCACCATTGGTAGCAGCATTCAAGTGCTTATAGAAGCCTTGGTTTAACAAGAACAAGCAGAGAGGGAGGAGCGGAGCAAACTAGTCAAGCTTGGGAGAAACACCGGATTTGATTCTAGTTTCCTATCTTTTGATTTTTATTGTTTTTGTTATGAACATGTCTATGGATATTTGTTTTGTTTTTATTCTAAATTTAATTAACATGGCTTAAATTTAATTTGTGTTTGATTGCATTTCGTCCACTTAAGGTATTAAAATTATGTTTGTGTTGTTATAGGTCTTCGTAAATTGTTTGATTAAGTAAAACCTTGATTAAGTTATTCTTGCATTACAATAGTAAGGTAACTAATGAATCAATTATTAATCGTGTTGAAATTGTAATTAATTGAAACAATACTTAATCAGCGCATGTTTGATCTTCTAAGGTAGCTGAGGGTTAAATTAGCGATGGTATTAAACGATACATTAGCCTTGCATAACTTGCAAGATTATTGTGATTAAACTGTTTCAATATAGGTGTATATTTTTACCTCACTTAATCTTTTACTTGCTTATTAAATTTGATTAATTGTTTGAATTGGCATAGTAATATGTTCAAGAGATTAGTTAATTTTGTAAGTTTGTATGTGCTATAGTTAACAAGTTACCAAGTTGCCGTGAATTTATTCGTAGCAACATGAACATTGTTTTAATAATATTAAGTTAAGAAATGTAATTAATCTAACACAATTATGCCATCTTGATTAAAATCATCTTTTGAAATCATGCATTGGAACTTTTATTTTTATTTTATTTTAGCTTACTTAGTTATATTTTAGTTTTTAATCACTTCCTTAAAATCAAAATATTTTTAATCACCAAAGTGTTTTTAATTGCATTTCATAAATATTTTCTTATAAAGTCCCTGTGGGTACGATAACTCGACAGTTACTTGTCACTTTATTTACTTGTTGCGATTGTGTACACTTGCACATTTCCATCGTTCCAGTAGGATGCTGATTTATAGGCCCAACTGATGTGGGAACAAGGGATGAGTGATGCACAAGCTTCCCGAGTCGTCAAAGCATGAAACAAACCATACAAGATAAAAATCACATGTAACACCCCAAACCCGGCATAGAAGTCTAGACTGAATTCGGGATGCCACATTGATCACTGAAGTGATCGTAGGTGAAATTTTGCAAAACAAGTTAACATGTTGAATCATACCATTTAATCGTTTAAAATCCAGTCAAAAAAATTTCAGTTAAAATATATGTTTATATAAACAGAATAAAAGTGTATAAAACTTAAAATAGAATTTGTACCACAGCTTTGTAAAACCTTACATTTCAAAATGAAAAAAAATACCAAGATAGTATCATTAAACAAAAAGTGCATGATTGTTGTTCACAAGCCTGTCCGAGACCTCCGCGTATTGAGTCCAGCATCCAAAATTCTAAAATGTACCTGTAAGGGGAAATAGAAGAGGGGGTGAGCTACTCGAGCTTAGTGTGAGATCAAAACCAATTAACTACAGAATCAGACACAGAAAACCAGTAGTAGTCCTGAAATGGAACATACTTACAGAGTTGAACAGAAACAGTTGGTACGTTTGAAACAGACATACCGACAGACAATAATATTTAGAGCATATCGAAATCACACTCAGTTACACAGTCACAAATACTACTCAGTCCAGTAACAAAACTCTCAATAGTCATTAGTATCAATTCAGTCACTCAGATACAATCAGAGTTTAATAATTTCACAGTGTCATAAATGCTTTTCAGTCGAACCATAAAACAGACAGTTGCGCTCACAAAATAGTCAATAAGATGCATATGAATGCAATTGAGTTAAATAAAACCCACCCATCCAGCCAACACACCTTTCCGTCCCCCATCACTCCTCAATAGAGCTATTAAGCTCGTCCAACAAATCACTCCATATAGGACCTTGAAAAGCCCATCCAACCCTACACTCCATATGTTGCCATCCTGGGTTGCTCCGCAATGATGGCCATCAGCATTGTCCACAACCCTCCGGGTATTGGGACTGCCCTCGACCCTCTGGGTATTGGGATAACAGTATGCAGATAGACTACCAGTCATGTATGTTACGTAGCAAAGTTAGCGTATAAGCTGTATTGTGCAATGCAGTAAACCGCGGTACAGACATGCAGTATGAACTGCCAGATCAAATAGTGGTACATATCATAGCTAACGTACATGATGTACAGTGCAATACGATAATCCACTATACCGTTATCAGTAAAGTCCACGACCTTCAAGGTATTGGGACCGCCCTCGACCTCCTGGGTATTAGGGGCTATCAGTAACCAGCAGAACAGTTGCCAGTTCAGTCAATCTTCCTTCTCTTCAAAATCCCACCTAAAAACAGTATATGCATATGAATGTATGCAGTCAGATGTACACGATCAGAATACTAGTTTCAGACAGTTAATCAAAAGCAGACACTCACATCCAATCAGTCAGTTACAGAATCAAACATGTATACACTCATAACTCGAGTTCAGTATCAAGCTTATCGTACAACCAATCACAAATAACACACACATCAAGCCCAGGTCAGAGTCATAATTACCCTCAGTAAAGCTTGGAACACACAGAGTTGCGATTACACTTAAATTTGACCTAAAACCATTATTTGGCGAGATAGGTCCACACGCCCGTGTGCTCCAACCGTATAGAGCAATCCAGGCCGTGTGGGGTCCAAACACCCGTGTGAAGGGTAGCACACAACCTGTGACAGAGGCACACGCCCGTGTGAAGCAGGGACATGGCCGTGTAACTCACTGTCCAATTTCGCTAAAATCAAGTACAGGAAAGACACAGCTATGTGAGGATTTCACACACCTGTGTGCCCATCAAACACGACCGTTTGTTCCGAAACACACGCGCATGTGGGATCTCTAAATTCCCAAATCAGTCACACGATCGTGTGACCCCAAAACTCTAAAACCCTAATTCCCAATCTCACAGGCCCTTGTGCCCGAGAGACACGGCCGTGTGAAAGGCGACAAAAATCCCCAAATCGACCACACAATCGTATGGCACCCAATTTGGCCCGAAAACCCTAATTACCAAATCCACACGAGCGTGTGCTGGGTGATCATGAAACCACCCTACAACAGCCCCAAAACTGCCGTTTTAGCCACTAGAATCGTCCTTAACCTTCGCCTTATCAACATATATTAGAATGTGATGGAAAATCATCACTTCCATTGACTAAAACCTCAAATCCAATGGTTTAGCCTACAGTCAATAGAAACCGACATAAACTTTGCAAAGAATAAAATAGTGTAGTAAAAGTTTGAATCCTACACCTATTTGCTATCGGAGAAGACGGCAGAGGCGAAAAATTCCCAAATCCACCAATCAACCATTTTGAGAAATATCTAGAAAGCAGAAGAGAGGGGAGGAGAGGAGAACGTGAAAACAGAAAATTCGAAAATAAAATAAAAGAGAAAAATAAAAGCAGTTTTAGTCATAAACTAAAAATTTAATAATTATAAATAATTATAATTGTTAACTAAAAACAAAATAAAATACCTACCAAAACGTTCACACTAAGACTCGAACCTAGAATCATGAGGTTCCCTAACACTCTCTCAACCACCGGACCAGCAGGCCCATTCTGACACTAAACTACACATCCAAACACATATGTGCAACCTCTCCACTGTCCCTTCGCTTAAAACTCAAAACTTCTAGGCCCAGAATTCGGGGCGTTACATCAGATGTCGTGTCGCACCATATACCTTGTATGGCGTGACATAGGTCGAAGTGTTGCCCATGTATACCAAGGCTATGTTTGTCAGCACAATCAATTTTATAATAAGACCTAAGACATGCCGAAGACCTAATCTAGGCTGCCAACACTCCTATAAATAAGATCTTAGGGGTTTGATATAACTAAATCATCTTAGACACACTAAAAAACCCAGTAGTTGGGAGTAGGATTAGATTTATTTTTCTTTCGGGTTTTCTAAACTCTTTGTTTTTCCTCTTGGAATCGGTTTTGATTTAAGAGTTCTTTTAAATTATTAATGTATTTTAGTTTATTTCTTCTTTGCGAAAAATGATAGTTGATTATTTCAATTAAGAGATTTACTACTCCATTTTCCATTCGACATCAATCCCAGGATTATTCTAATCTATTTTTTCTTCCGACTTATTCGTGTTCTTTACATGTTTAATTCAATTGAGATTAAGACTATGAATAACATGAGTGGCTAAATTCCTTAGGAGAGATTAATGAGTGGATCGGGACGTGATTAATGAAGGATTTAAGGTTTCTCGAGAGGATTAGTTAGTATAGATTATGCGTTCTTAAACCCTAGACTTGACAACCTTAGGAAGTGATCATATGTAAGATGAGATCAGGAGATAAGTTGAACTGAGTAAGTCGTAGTTTATCTTGGTTAAGAAAGTGAGTTCGGAAGATAAGTGAATATCAACCAATCGATTATTTTGTTTAACGCTGGGCAGTAATAATTGGTTAATCGGTAGCTAATCCACCCAAAAACCCTAATCTGAAGTTAATTACAAACATTGAAATGAGCTAATCTTCCTTATTTGTTTTATCTATTTAGTCGTTTGTTTATTTTTCTTGTTTATTTATTTTAGTTATTTAAATCATTTTATTAATCTATTTTATGATTTGTCGTAATATGGGAATTAATTATTACTATTTAGAATTATTATTGCGAAAAGATTTTTCATAGATTTATTTCATCCTCTCTTGGGTACGATCCTCAGAATACTTCCTCTGTTCCATTGTGTAACACCGTGATTTTCTTTAATTTTCACTTTTGTAATTTTGTGACATAACTGTCTGTCTGCTTCAGTGGTTAAGTGTTCTAGGAGTGTTTGAGAAGTATTGGGTTCAAGCCTTGACTTGGGCAAATTTTTGTATTTTTAGGAATAAAGCCCAAACTCTGGTTAGTAGGCTTATAAGTAAAAGTGTGTAAGTAATTAACAGAATGGGCCTCCTGGTCTAGTTGTAATATCCTGATTGGGTGGGTCTGTGTGTTTGGTATGTTGTATGGCTAAATTGGTAATTGAGGTTTTGAGGTGTGTAGTGGGCTCAGGCTCGGGCTTAAAACCTGGGTTAAAATTTCTTATAAATAGTGTTAGTTTATAAATTAAGTTAAGAAATTATGTTGGTAGCAAGTTGGACTCGTGGCCCAAAAATTAGAGGTGCTATATGTATGCATGGAGGTGGCGTCACTTAGGAGAGTTACTGGGCCATGTGTGGCCGTTTGAGGCCCAAGTGTTTGGGGTAAAATTTCGGTACTTCAAGGGGGAAGGGGTGGACGGCATAGTGGCTACAATTTAGGAGTTTATTTTCTTTTATTTTAGTGATAAAATGTTGATAATTAAGAGAGAAGAGTTGGTTTTAAGGTGGGCTCTTCTAAAGGTAAGATAATGATTGGGTTATCAGGTGAGATAAAGGCTATCAGGAGGGAGAGAGTTGGCAGAAACTCCAACTCTGTGTGTGTTTGTGTGTGTGCCGAAATTTAGTGCTAAGGTGATAGTATTTTCGGCATTTTGGGTGGATTTTTACTTCTTGAAACTTTGTTATTCTCTCAATCTCTCTTTTGTCGAAAATCACCTAAGCTTTTCTCCTCTTTTCTATTTTTCCTCCCATAGCCAAAACCCCTTTAGGCTTCTCTCTTTTTCTTCTTCTTTTGTGAAAACCGAAACTTCCTAGTTGTTTCTCCTCTCCTCAAAAACTCTCTAAAAGCCGAATACTCTTTGTGCATATCATCTTCTTCCCATAGCCGAATCTACAAGGGTGGATTTTTCCCGAAGGTGCACCATAAGCCGAGTACTCCTCTTTAAGTTTGGTAAGTTTTCAAGGTTTTTCCCCTGCGGTTTCTCTCTTTTTTTTTTCATTAAGTTACTAACCCGAACCATTTTTTCTAAGGCCTGTCGATTTCCCCTCTCTGTTCCTAGAAGCCGAATCCTGTCTTGCTAAGATCTAAAGTGCCGAGTTGTGGAAAAGCCGAAGGTGGGTTGGTGTAGGTTCGGCCGAATGGCCTTTCTTGTTCTTTATTCTTTGGCCGAATACTATATGGCACTCGAGTGGGTGCGATTAAGGGATTGGTTTAATATTTTGGGCTTGGCCAAATATAGGTGGAAAGGTGACATTTTCTTAAGGACTTTCGGGATTTGACAGTGTAGGTAAGGGTTCATTTTAAGTGATATCGTTATTTAATTAGTGAGTTCTCATCATTTAATTGGTTTAGTGATTAAGGGATTGTTATGGACTCGATTAGCAGCCAAGCAGTTGAGGTTGGATCTGTAAACCCAACGCCAAAATACAAGAAGTGATCTGTGTCAGGAGTGCGAGATTGGCCATCGGGGTGTGGGCCAACATCGGAGCTAGATCGTAGGCCGATAGTGATAGTCTCGAGTGACAGTAGCATAGAAGCAGTGAGAGCATTAGTACGAGAACCAGGTGTGTAACTCTTACACACTTTTTTTACTTATTATGTTAAATGTTATGTGTTGTTAAAAGCCGGAATGACGGCAATGGTTACCAAATTACCCTTGTGGGTAAAAGGCGAGGATGCCGGGTAAGTTGTTATGTTTCTCGCGTTGATTGTGATCTATGAGAGCATGATATTCTGTATACATAATTATGTATGTTAAGCATGATCATACTGATATTGTTAGCATAACTCTGTGTTATGGGTGATGAGAGGAGGGGGAAGTATGATCTATCAAACTGTCACCAGTGATTTGGCATCACAACAGTGGGTTGGCCCCATATATTATAATCTTGGGACTAAGTCTCAGTGGTTTGGGACCACAAGTGGTTTGGTACCACGTATGTTAATTTTGTAACTTCGGTTACCAGTGGTCTGGTACCACCAGTGGCTTGGTGCCACAAGGGGTAGATTTAGGAGACATGGATGGATACTTAGGTTGACGGGTTGCATGACATGCATATGTGTAAATGAATTTGTGTAAGAGCATAACTTCTCTTAGGATGGGGATTTATACACTGAGTCTCGGTGACTCACCCCTTCCTTTACATTTTGCAGATCAGACTTAGATCGTGGATATGGAGCCGGAGTGGACTCGAGGTGGCCATGCTCAGCATTTGTTCTATATCAAAGTTTTCTGTTTGGACTTAGCTGTGTATTTAAATTTTAGGTTTTCATCGTTGTAATAAGGCCGCCTAACTTTTATTTTTGTGATGTTTTATTTGGTTGTTTTTTTTATAACTTTCAATAAGCATACTTGGTAAATATGAATTGGTTGTTTTTAAAACCTCGATAAGAATGTGTTTTCTGAAATGTTCACTGTTTAAGTGATAAGTATGGAGTAACAATTATGCATCTAAGTTTTTCTAAAACAAGATTTAACACGTTTTGAACACCACAAGATTCAAATTCGTTTTCTCTAAAATTATTCAATAGTTTTCTCCTTAAACAAAATTGACAAGTCGATTATCAAACATTTTTTTTCTCGTAGCACGCCAGACTCGGTTGTAGTGGTTAGACCGGGTTTGGGGTGTTACACTAGTCGCTAAGTGGAGTGTTGAGGTTGGTGGAGGTCTGGAATTTGAATCTCTACGTGAGCATTATTTTTGCCTGTCAAATCCAGAGTGTTTGTGTTGGACTAAAAATTTGATAGTGGGGAGAGAATTAAGGGGAAAAGGTTGGGAGTTAACAGTTTTTGTTCAGTACTGCCTCTCTTTTTGAAAAATTCGGCTAGCCTTTTCTTTTTCTTCCTCTCTAGTTGCTGCCAAATTCCTCTTCCACTTCCTCTTTTGCTGTCGAAATTCTGATGCTTTCCCCTTGTATTCTAGTTCTTTTTCTCCAATGGTTTTTCTTATTCAGATTTGAGACGCGCGTTCAGTAAGTTGTGGGTTGGATTAATCTTAGCCGCTCCTTTGAATGTTTAAGTTTTTCTAAAGGGCTTTTCTTGCGCGTAGGAGTTATTTGAAAGACTGGAATCAGCGTTGATCAACTTGACTCGAAGTAGAGATCAATTTGTTAGCGGTAAGTCGAGTTTGGGTAATTTTTTAATGATGAATTCGTTAGTTTTAATCTCTAAATTGCTAAATCGATGCTGTGTATACTGATTTGTAGGCCTTGGAGGGTTAACGCATAAAAAACGATACAGGTGTGTACCCGAAAATGCAAAAAATAAGGTTTCTGCGAAAGCTGAAAACCTTACTGTCGATGCCGCATGGGCGTGTGGTTGCCCGTGTGGTAGGCCGTGTGCAAGACTATAAGTCACCACATGGCCGAGTGGTCGATGAGCCAGGCCGTGTGCAAGTGACACGACCGTATGATGGCTGGGCAAGGTCGTGTGTGACACACGAGCTCGACCAATTGGGCCCTGTGGGTCACACGAACGTGTGGGCCCACACGGGTGAACTGTACGGGCGTGTGGGATTCTGGGCCAAGCCGTGTGATCTACACAGCCAAGGCCAATTTGGGCCGAGTGGCCCACACGGGCAGGCCACTTAGGCGTGTGAGCCCATTTTTCTAAGAAGTTCTGTATGGTTACACGGGTTGCCCTAGTCAACTATGGACCTATTGTAGGGTCGATAAGCTTTACCTAGACTCCTAATTCTTTGACTTGACGTTCTGATTTTTGTACTAAGCATGAATTCTGATATCTGAATGTATGAACTGTATATGCATAAAAGCATGTCATATTATGTATGTTGCATTGCATCGGGGTGGGTTGATGATATTAGAGGAAGTATCTAAAAGGCTCTTAAGCCTATTATCTGGCAGCTCAGCTACAACTTTCTGATTATGTACTGTATTCGATACAGCATAGTGTATAGGGATGGGTGGGTTGATTTTATCCCCACATGGTGTGTAGGGTTGGACAGAGTTGGTGTGTAAAGGCTAGTGGGTAGGACTCTGTTATTCTGTTCTGATATGCACATTTTGTCTGAAATGGGCTAAGGCCCTAGAATGTATCTGATTCTGTATCTGAGTGGGCCAAGGTCCACACCGTTCTGTAATGGGCTTAGACTCGAACTGTGAATTTATGTTTGTTTTCTAATATTACTGTGTGTGTGTTTTCTGTGGGGATTACAGACTTAGTTTGCGAAAACTCACTATTTTCTGTTTAATCTGTTAAGGTAATCCCCGCCTTAGACGGATCGGTGTGGCAGAGGACTCGGCGGTGACCACGGTTCTGGATCTTTACGATTTTTACTTTGATTTATGATTTTGATTATATTTGGGAAGTTTTGTGTAACTATGGCGTTTATGGATTTTTGTTTAAATTTAGAATTTTTATTTTATAACTATTAGCAGTAGGATAAGACGTAAGTTTTCAAAATAAACAAATGTTTTATCAAATACACTCGAAGTTGGAAAATTATTTTAAAAGCTTCCGCAACGTATAAATGTTTGAACATGGATAATGAATGAATAAACAACACGTTTTTTATGTTAACCTAAGATATCGAAATGGCCTTATTGTAGTTGCGTTTTCCAAAGCACTATCATGTGACTTCGCCAGATTCGGCCATAACGTTTAGACTGGGTTTTGGGGTGTTACATTTAGTGGTATCAGAGTCAGGTTGCAAAACTCGACTGTGGATTTGGGTTTTTAAAATTGGGTTTTCTGAAATTTTTTTTATGATTTAAAATATTTTTGACTGAGTATGTGGTACACCGAGTCTCCGACGCTGATTCTATAAGTGTTCTGAATTATGTTTAAATTGTCTGAAAATTCTACTTGTATACTTGAAATAGCCTTAGGTAGTATACTGTGCTGAAAACACTTTAGGTAGTGTAAACTGAAAACTGTAGCGAAACTGAAAATCGTAGTAAAATTACAATTAGCGATAACGAACTCTGAGCTTCTAATACTACTTTTGCATAAAACATTGGTTAAAAAATATTGGAATTGTAACTAATGCATAAAACTGTTAATCCAGATAAACTCCAAATTTACGATGAGCGCACGAGGTATCCGCGGACGGGGTACTAGAGGCCTTGGTAGAGGACGTAGGGGGCTCGAGCTGGGTCCTTAGCATCTGAGAATATGCCTAATCTGGATACGAGTGAGACGCCGATCTCACCTACTACAGAAATTGGGTCTCATGATCGTGAGGCTGGGGATGACTCATTATCCCGAGCCATGCTACGGATTTTAGAGAGGGTCGCTGGGCTTAACACCTGATCTGAGGGCCGTGGGTCGGTTACGGAACGACTCTGATCCAATGGCTGAATTATTCAGTGGTGTCACTGGAGTCACCCCTATCGTGGCCGAGTACTGGATGGAGGCCACGGAAAGAATCATGGACGATTTGGATTTTACCGCGGAGCAGAAGCTTAAGGGGGTTGTTTCTCTGCTTCGCGATGAGACGTATCAATGGTGGCTGACGGTTAAGGAGGGTACTCAGCCCGACCGTTTGGTGTGGGAGAACTTTAAAATGGCTTTTTAGGGTAAGTATGTGGGAGCCAGCTACATTGATGCTAGGAGGCATGAGTTTCTTAATCTCACCCAAGGGGATCGTTTAGTGGTCGAGTATGAGGCCGAGTTCCTAAGACTGAGCCGTTATGCCCGGGGCATGGTGGTGACCGAGTATGAGTGTTGCGTCTGTTTTGAGGATGGACTCAGGGACATCTTGCGAGTTCTGATAGCTCCGCAGAAGGAGCGTGATTTTTCTACTTTAGTGGAGAAGGCGAAGATCGACAAGGAGGTTAAGCGCGCTGAGTGCCAAAACTGCGAGAAAGGAAATAATAAGAGGGAATCGGAGCCCTTGAATTCTGTGATGAGGCCTAAGAAAAATGTTAGATCTGATGGGCCAGTGAGAGTTGGGCCTCCTGCTGCACCTACTGGGGTGGCGCTTTGTGGCCATTATGGTAGACGCCATTCGAGCGAGTGTTGTAAGGGTATGTTTGAGATGTGAGTCAACCAAGCACCGTGTTCAGGATTGTCTGCTGAGAACTGATCAGGTGCAAGCTACCGGTACTGGTGCTGCGTAGCTACAGAGGGTAATTCAGTAGCCACCTAGGGGCCGAGGACAGGCCAGGGGTGGTAATGGCATGGCCCGAGGATAGAGAGCACCGGGCAGAGGTACGGGATCGACTGAGGCGAGGCAGCCTGCATTGGTTTATGCTGCGAGTCACGTAGAGGACGTTGATGCTCTGGACGTCATTATAGGTACATTCTTAATTTTAATGTACCCTATACTGCATTGATAGAAATAGGCTCTACACAATCTTACGTAGCTAGCTCTATGTCTAAAACCTTGGGGATTTCAGTTGAGAGTACTTCGAGCGAGATAACTATTATAAGTCCATTGGGGCAGTCTATCCAAGTGAGTAAACTATTTACAGACATCCCGTTAGAGGTTCAAGAGACAGTATTTCTGGCTGATCTGATGGAGCTTCCATTTGGGGAGTTCGATTTGATTCTGGGAATAGACTGACTGGTCAAGCACCGAGCGAGTTTGGACTATGCAACAAAAAGGATGGTTTTGAGAACCGATGAGGACAACGAGGTAGTGGTGATTGGGGAACGCCAACTACCTGCCTAATGTGATTTCTATGTTGGTGGCAGAAAAGTTGGTACGAAAGGGATGTGAGGCATTCTTGGCCTACGTCAGTGTTTTAGGGACATTAGAACCGTAAGGGACTTTTTGGATGTTTTTCCTGAGGAACTATCGGGTCTGGCTCCGAGCTGAGAGGTAGTTTTTGGGATTGAGCTCTTTCCTGGTACAGCTCCACTGTCCATCTCCCCTTATAGAATGGCACGAAAAGAGCTTGTGGAGCTTAAGGCTCAGGTCTAAGAGTTACTGGATCGTGGTTTCATCTGCCCTAGTGTATCTCCGTGGGGAGCACCTGTCTTATTTGTGAAAAAGAAGGATGGATCCATGTGTATTTGTATCAACTACCGTCAATTTAATAAGCTGACCATCAAGAATAAGTACCCCATACCGAGGATTGATGATTTGTTTGGCCAGTTTCGAGGAGCTTCAGTTTTCTCCAAGATCGATCTACGATCAGGGTATCACCAGTTGAAAGTTAAAGAGGTTGACGTACATAAGACGACATTTAGGACTCGCTACGGCCATTACGAGTTCCTAATGATGCCATTTGGACTGATGAATGCAACAGCAGCTTTTATGGATCTGATGAACCGAGTGTTCTAGCCCTATCTGGATCGGTTCATGGTAGTCTTCATTGACGAGATTCTGGTGTATTCATAGACTGAGGAAGAGCATGATGAGCATCTCTGAGTGGTATTACAGACGCTTTGCGAGAAACAATTGTATGCGAAATTCAGTAAGTGTGAATTCTGGCTCCGAGAAGTAACCTTTTTGGGGCATGTAGTTTCTACGGAGGGGATTCATGTTGATCCTCATAAGATTGAGGCTGTGTTGGAGTGGAAACAGCCGAAGAATGTGTCTAAAATCTACAGCATTCTGGGGCTGGCGGATTATTATTGACACTTTGTAGAAGGGTTCTCTTTGATCGCAGCAGCATTGACCAAGCTTCTATGTATGGGAGTTCCCCTTGTCTAGACTGATAGGCAATAAGAGAGCTTCAAGAAGCTCAAATCTGATTTGACACAGGCTTCGATTTTGATACAGCCTAAATATGGGAAGAGCTTCGTTGTATACAGTGATGCATCGCATGTGGGTCTAGGTTGCGTACTGATGCAGGATGGTAAGGTGGTAGCTTATGCAACACGTTAGCTTAAGACACATGAGGCTAACTACTCGACGCATGATTTGGAACTAGCTGCTGTGGTCTTCACTCTAAAGATCTGGAGGCACTATCGTACAGTGAAAAGTGTACTATCTACATTGATCACAAAAGCCTCAAGTATCTTCTCACTCCGAAGAAGTTAAACCTTAGGCAGCATAGATGTAATATCCTGAAATAGGAGTTGTGCGTTTGGAGCATAACTCAAGTGTTAGTGGGCCTTAAGAGTGGTTTGAATGTGTTTTAGGGGTTTTTTTAAAACTCTCGGATTAAAAGGGAGTATTTTGGAAATTTTTGGAATTTTGGGTTAAAAAGGGTAACAAGGCAAGGAGGCCTTAAAGGAATATTTTGGCAGATTATGGCATATGAAATGCCCTGGTAAAGTGGCTTCCATACGCCACTTAAGGCTTGGGAGTGACGCCACAATCAGGTCAGGAGTTCGAGTCTTGGGCGCGGCATAAGCGTTTTATTTTGCAAAATGGCGCTGCTTTGAAGGAGGCTTTATAATAATTTGTGGCGAGATTTTGACATCAACGAACCAGCAGTAAAGTGGTTTGGACGCTGCAGCAATGGAGCTTTAAGAGGGCTCAAGTTCGAGCCTTGTTGACAGTAGTGAGTGCGTTTTATTTTTGGTCGGACGCATAAGCAAGGGGAGCTAAGGAATAAGGGTTTAAAAGAATTTTCAATGCATTTATTGGCATTAAATGCGCAATGGTCCAGTGGCAGAAGGTGAGGAGATGCTTCCTCAGGTCTCGGGTTCGAGACTTTCGAGGCGCACCTGGGGTAGTAATGGCCTGCATGGGCATTTAATTCATAAAAGCATGCTGATTATTTTATTTACTTCTATGCTGCTGCAAGGTATGGGAAGTATTCCTTTTATGTTATTATTTTATATAGAAAATGGGGTAGTAATGGAGAAATAAATAAACAATGTTCATTGGTATTTGATGTTAGGAATTTTCAATGGATGTGGGAAAAAGAGAGAAGCATGGCCGGCCTTGTCATAGCAAGCATGGCCAAAATTCTTGATTTTTGTTTTTACTTTCTTTGCATTTGGAGCATGGCCGTTTGAAGCATGGGAGAGGAGCATGGTCGGCTTTGGGGTTTGACAAGAGAGCATGGCCAAATTTTCTTAGGCTATTTTCTTTTCTTCCCATTTTGGTGCTTGACCGATTGAAGCTCTCTCTCTAAGGGCTATCTTGGTCGGTTTTCTTGTAGCAAAGGAGGTGCCAAATTCTTTTGTGAAGTGTCTAGCTTGCTACCGAATGCTAATTGGTCTCTCTCTCTCTCTCCATCTTTTTGACATAAGCCAAATCCTCTATGTTGATCCAGAGCCGAATCTCAAGAGAGCTTCATTCTTCTTCTTTTGTTACAAGTTTTAGAAGCTAGGGAGTATTTCGGCTAGCAAATGTTTCCTTCATTGTTGTTAGCCGCATGTTTCATTATCATTTGAACCATAGCCTCTTTCTTCACTCTTTTTCTCTCCATTATTAGTGCCGAAACACCTTAGCCGAACTTTTATTGAAGGTGCTGTCGACTACGTGTTTGTGATTTCTTCAATCGTTTTGGTAAGTAAGTTCTCTCCTAGCAATCGGTTTGGATTTCTTTCCATTAAAGTGCCAAAATCAATGGTTAAACCTTGATTTCTAAGGAGGGCCGAATGTGCATTAAGCTTTTATAAGTGTTCTTTTGTGTAGCCAGTGTTAGGGCTTTAAAAAGGAGTCTTCAGGGTTCGACTATTCATGGTAAATGGTAAGCATAACATTTGGCCAAGGGCCATTGTTCATAGATGTGGGTATTAGCCGATTCTAACAATGTTTTAGTAGGAATTTTGATAACTTCAGGAGCAAATCGACAGGAACAAGTGGTGTTTCGGGATCGAAATAAGCAAGGTAAGGAAGTATGACTTTCGGCCATAGGCTATATTTTGGGCTTTGATAATAACCAAATGTTGACCTTGGTTTTAGGGGTGGCCGAATGTGTATAAGACTATAGTGATGTGCTCTTTTTGTGTGTAGCTAGTGTTAAGGAGCACAAAGGAGTCTTTCGGGAATTGAAGTGCTCAAGGTAAGTGGTGGTGCTATATGGCCTTAGGCCATTTTGGTATTTAAGTGGCTAACCGATTTTTAACTTTGGTTATAAAGGCAAATCGACAGCAGTAGGACAAGTTTCGGGACTTTAGATTTTGTTAGATTCGATAGATCAGGATCTCGCTATAGTCAGGTGCGTAGTTATCGCACTGTTCTTTTGTTTGTTATATGTGTTGTATGTGTTATTTTATGTAAATGTAGCCGAAATTAGGGTTAAGATGATGGATACCCAAGGGGGTGATCGAATAATCAGGTTAGTAGTTATGGTATTAACCTTTCAGTGATTTGCGATAATAAATGATTATTGATAAATGTATAAAAATGTGTATGGACTATGTGGATATGGGCTTCATAATTGTATATTCATGTGTATGGACTATGTGGATATGGGCTAAGCCCATATGTGAGGACATGTGTACTAACTATGCACTGAGTCTTGGTGATTCACCCAATTTTTCTAAACTTTTCAGGTGATCGTGATTTTTGGACCGGGTCGGAGTGGATATAAAGGTGGCCATGCGGAAGCGGATTCTCATGCAAAAAAGGATATTTTGATTAATTAAGTATCTACATTTTCATTATTCTGATTAAATGTTTAATGTAAAAAGGCCCACTAAAGTATTTAAGTACTTTTATTAAGCATCTTTATTATTATGCTCTATTATGGATGAACAATTTAAATGTTGATTGCAAATGGCTTTATTGTCTCAAGTAAAGTTTGAATCCGATATTTTTACAATAAACTTCAATTTTTACTTAGAATATTTCAAGTCACGAAAATGTTTTATTAAAGGAAACAAATTTTTCCACAGTTTTTACTATTAAGTAAGAATATTTTTGAAAGTTTTCCGCAGTGGCATTCCAAATTCAGTCCGCGTGAATAGGCCGGGTTTGGGGTGTTACAATAGATGGGTTAAATTGCTTAAGGATTATGACTGCACCATCGAGTACCATCCTGGTAAGGCAAATATGGTGACAGATGCTTTGAGTCGTAGGTCGATGACCAATCTAAGAGCGATGTTTACTCGACTCAGTTTATTCGATGATGGGAGTCGGTTAGCGGAACTTTAGGTTAAGCCTGTATGGATTGATCAGATCAGAGGTAAACAGATGGGGGATAAATCGCTTGAGTTGCGGTTCCGCCAGGTTCAGAATGGGGATACTACTAATTTTGGGATTAACAGTGATGGAGTACTTTGTTTTCGCGGTCAGATCTGTGTGTCGAATGATAAAGAGTTAAGACAGTCGATTCTGAGGGAGGTACATAGTAGCCCTTATGCTATGCATCCCGGGGGGAATAAAATATATCGAGATTTGCGAGAGTTATACTGGTGGCCAGGGTTGAAGCATTAGGTTACGTATTTTGTTGCTCGCTGTTTGACTTGTCAACAGGTTAAGTCTGAGCATTAGTTGCCTTCGGGGTTACTGCAGCCAGTGAAGATACCGATGTGGAAATGGGAGTGAGTAACTATGGATTTCGTTAGTGGGTTGCCTTTGACACCCACTAAGAAGGATTTTGTCTAGGTCATCATGGATCGATTGACCAAGTCCGTACATTTCATTCCGGTCAGGATAGACTTTTCTCTGCAGAAGTTGGCTAAGCTATATGTATCTGAAATTGTGAGACTGCATGGGGTTCCTGACTCGATCGTCTCTGATAGGGATCCTCGCTTCACGTCTCGATTCTGGAAGAAGTTGCACGAAGCTCTAAGTTTAAGGTTGATTTTAGTACTACTTTCCATCCTCAGACTGATGGTCAGTCGAAGAAGGTGATTCAAGTACTGGAGGATATGTTGAGGAGTTGTGTTATAGATTTTCGAGGCAGTTGGGATTAGTACTTGGCGTTGGCAGAGTCCGCCTATGACAACAGCTATCAGTGTAGCATCCAGATGGCACCGTACGAGGCTCTGTATGGTCGTAAGTGTCGTACTCCCTTATGTTGGACTGAGTTGGGGAAGCAATGTGTACTAGGTCCGGAGTTGGTATCTGAAATCGAAGGTCCGATTGATTTGGGATCGACTAAAAGCGGCATCTAATAGGTAGAAGTCCTATGCTGATCTAAAGAGGAAGGATATTGAGTATTCTATAGGGGACTTAGTTTTTCTAAAAGTCTCACCTTTGAAAAAAGTTTTGAGGTTCAGTCGTAAGGGTAAGCTGAGCCCTCAATTTATTGGGTCGTACTGTATTCTAAAGTGAGTGCGGCCAGTCGCATATAAGTTGGAGCTTCCTCTAGAGTTGGATCGTATTCATGATGTGTTCCACGTCTCAATGTTGAGACACTGCTGCGCTAATCCCACGCACGTTGTTTCGGTGGAGGATATTGAGGTCAGACCAGATCTGACGTTTGAGGAAGAGCGGGTCAAGATCCTGGATCGCGACATTAAAGTGCTTCGAAAGAAGTCTATCCCCTTAGTGAAGGTGTTGTGGCGGAATCATAGCACTGAGGAGGCCACTTGGGAGTCGAAGGATTCAATGCTTCAGTAATATCCTCACCTTTTCTGATTAGGTAAAATTTTGAGGACGAAATTTTCTTTAAAGGGGGTAGAGTTGTAACGCCTTTTAATTTTGGATTTTGTAATTTTGTGACACAACTGTCTGTCTGCTTCAGTGGTTAAGTGTTCTGGGAGTGTCTGAGAAGTGTTGGGTTCAAGCCTTGACTTGGGCAAATTTTTGTATTTTTAGGAATAAAGCCCAAACTCTGGTTAGTAGGCTTATAAGTAAAAGTGTGTAAGTAAATAACAGAATGGGCCTGCTGGTCTAGTGGCTAAGTGAAGTGTTTAAGTTGGTGGAGGTTTGGAGTTCAAATCTCTGCGTGAGCATTATTTTTGCCTGCCACATCCAGAGTGTTTGTGTATGACTAAAAAATCTGATAGTAGGGAGAGAATTAAGGGGAAAAGGTTGGGGGTTAACAATTTCTGTTCAGTACTGCCTCTCTTTTTGAAAAATTCGGCTAGCCTTTTCTTTTTCTTCCTCTCTATTTGCTGCCTAATTCCTCTTCCATTTCCTCTTTTGCTGTTGAAATTTTGATGCTTTCCCCTCATATTCTAGTTCTTTTCCTCCAATCGTTTCTGTTATTCAGATTTGAAACGTGCGTTCGGTAAGTTCTGGGTTGGATTAATCTTAGCCGCTCCATTGAATGTTTAAGTTTTTCTAAAGAGTTTTTGTTGCACGTAGGGGTTATTTGAAAGGCTGCAATCAGCGTTACGTCGATTTGACTCGAAGTAGAGATCGATTTGTTAACGGTAAGTCGAGTTTGGGTAATTGCTTAATGACGAATTCGTTAGTTTTGATCTCTAAATTGCTAAATCGAGGCTGTGTATACTAATTTGTAGGCTTTGGAGGGCTAACGCATCAAAAAAGATACAGGTGTGTACTCGAAAATGCAGAAAATGAGGCTTCTGCGAAAGCTGAAAACCTTACTGTCGACGCCACTCGGGCGTGTGGTTACCCATGTAGTAGGCCATGTGCAAGACTATAAGCCACCACACGGCCGTGTGATCAACGAGCCAGGCCGTGTGCGAGTGACACGGTCGTGAGATAGCTGGGCAAGGCCGTGTGTGACACACGGGCTCAACCAATTGGGCTGTGTGGGCCACACGAGCATGTGGGTCTACACGGGTGAACCGCACGGGCGTGTAGGATTCTCGGTCAGGCCGTGTGGATCACACGGCAAAGGCCAATTTGGGCCGAGTGGCCCACATGGGCAGGCCACATGGGCGTGTAAGCCCATTTTTCTGAGAAGGTCTGTATGGTTGCATGGGTCGCCTTAGTCTACTGTGGACCTATTGTAGGGTCGGTAAGCTTTACCTAGACTCCTAATTCTGTGACTTAACGTTCTAATTTCTGTACTAAGCATGAATTATGATATTTGAATGTATGAACTATATATGCATAAAAGCATGTCATATTATGTATGTTGCATTGCATCAGGGTGGGTTGATGATATTGGAGGAAGTATCTGAAAGGCTCTTAAGCTTGTGATCTGGCAGCTCAGCTGCAACTTTCTGATTATGTACCGCATTCGGTACAGCATGGTGTGTAGGGATAGGCCGATTGATTTTATCCCCACATGGTGTGTAGGGTTGGACGGAGTTGGTGTGTAGAGGTTGGTGGGTAGGACTCTGTTTTTCTATTCTGATATGCACATTTTTTCTGAAATGGGCTAAGGCCCTAGGATGTATCCGATTTTGTATCTGAGTGGCCTAAGGTCCACACCATTTTGTAATGGGCTCAGACCCGAACTGTGAATTTATGTCTGTTTTCTGATATTATTGTGTGCGTGTTTTCTGTGGGGATTACACACTGAGTTTACGAAAACTCACCCTTTTCTATTTAATCTTTTCACGTAATCCCCCACATTAGACGAATCGGTGTAGCAGAGGACTCGGCGGTGACCACAGTTCTAGAGCTTTACGGTTTTTACTTTGATTTATGATTTTGATTATATTTGGGAAGTTTTGTGTAACTATGACGTTTATGGATTTTTGTTTAAATTTGGAATTTTTATTTTATAACTACTAGCAATAGGATAAGACGCGAGTTTTCAAAATAAACAATTGTTTTATCAAATATACTCGAATTTGCTAAATTATTTTAAAAGCTTCTGCAACGTATAAATGTTTGAACATGGATAATGAATGAATAAACAACACGTTTTTGACGTTAACCTAAGATATCAAAATGGCCTTATTGTAGTTGCGTTTTCCAAGGCACTATCATGTGACTTCACCAGATTTTGGCCATGACGTCTAGGTCGGGTTTGGGGTGTTTCACATTGTATACAATACTATATTACAATTTGACCCGTATACTTGCAGACATCATTTTTCTAATTTTATATATTTTTTTGTGTGCTTTTTTTACTTTAAACGGTAACACATTTATAAGCAATCAATAGCATAGCATACATGAGACTTCCTACTATCAAAGCATAAAGAACCTTTAACATGTTCTCTGTTTCTTCTGTTGTCTTAAGACAGTTCTCCAAAGAGAGATTAAATCCCAATATGGAGGGTTGATTTCCTTTATTCGAATCGCTCATTGCATAACACTTTAATATCCTGTCTATGTATGAAGATTGAGATAGTGTTATTACTTCGTTCTTTTGATCCCTTAGGATTTGAATGCGTAGAAAAAAATTACCTTCTCCCAAGTCCTTCATGTTAAACTGTTGGGTTAACCACAGTTTAACCGATGACAATGTCCCCACATCATTCCCAACGAGTAAAATGTCATCGACATATAAAATGAGAAATGTCACATTTCCATCTCCTATACGTTTATAAACACAAAAACCAATCTATTTTGCTCAAATCCAAAAGTCTTAATTGCTTGATCAAATCTTTGATTCCATGAGCGGGATGCTTGCTTAAGTCCATATATGGATCTAAGCAATTTGCAAACTTTATACTCGTTTCCATTAGCTATATATCTGGTCGATTGCATCATATAGATGCCCTCTTTAAGGTAGTTGTTCAAAAATACTATCTTGACATCTATTTGCCACATCTCATAATTGAGAGCTGCTGCAATGGATAACAATATGCAGATTTATTTGAGTATGACAACCAGAGAGAAGGTTTTTTCGTAATCGATACATTCTTTCTGAGTATAACCTTTTGCTACAAGTTTGACCTTATAAGTTTCCACTTTCCCAACCGAATTTCTTTTCCTCTTGTAGATCCATTTGCACCCTAAGGGTTTTATCCCATCCAGTAAGTCTACAAATTCCCACACTAAGTAGGAATCCATAGAATCCATCTCAATTTTCATAGGCATTTCCTAAATCTTAGAATCAACACTCTACATCACTTCATCATACGTGAATGGGTCAACATTTTCCTATTTGACAGACTTAGTGTTAAAAACACTTTCTCCAAATTGGGAAAATTCAGGCTTACAAGAGGCCTTCCCATTACGGCGAAGCACCTTATGCTATGTTGGAAAAAAATCGATTTGAAAACAGTTTTCTTGCACAGTGGAAAATATTTTTTTAAAAATCGACTCGATTTGTGATATTTATAGCAATAAACCCTAGACCGAAATCGTATTTGTGTTTTTGGATAGAATGATCCTTTTCATTACTAACTTTCAACCAAACGATCTTCTCCGCTATTCTCGTACTACGAATTGCTTCGAGTGTGGGCTCGAACAAAATGAATCAAACACAAACTAGATATAGCTTTCTTTTCTTTTAAGGTGAAAACAAAAAATTCTCTCTTCAAAATAGATACCGCCAGAATTGTTATTCTGCAAAATATATTTAATTCTTATACATTAAAAGTCTCTTTATTTTCTGCCACAATAACGATATCTAAAAGTTATATATAAATAGCCCTATCATTGACATCTATTTATAGGGAGAGAAGGTAGAACCCTTGTTGAATTAGAGAGGTTTATTTCAAATAGAAAAATGAACTAGGATGTAGGTGGCGGTAATCGTAGTTAATTGTACTAGGGTTTGTCGTCCCCTATTATTACATAAAGGGCTTTTGAGCCTCTTTCATATTAGGTCCAATTATAAGTATTTCATGGGCTTTTAACCGGTAACACGCCAAACCGGACCCAATAATTGGATTCGAATATGATGTGTCACAACTTATGAAACACCCCAAACCCGGCCCACGAGCTTTGACCAAATTTGGTATGTTCCTCAAGTAAACCGGTTCAAAGTTCTTTTGTTGCTTTGGGAAAATAGTGTGTTTTGAAAGAAATATTGTTTTGGGTTGGGCTCGAGTAGAAAACAAAATGGTTTTATAATGAAAATCCTTTTAAATTTTAGGTGATAAACCATATAGAATACACTGAAAGTAAATTACTTAATCTTTAACTTAATAAAAATTTCGTAACATAATAAATAAAAACAGAAATAAAATAGTGCACTATGGCCTTATGGCCTTATTACATCAAGTAAATCCAAATAATTCAGAGTACTTAAAAATTAATAGTCCATAAAAATAAAAACTTCATGTTGAGCATAGCCACCACAAGTTCTATCGTCCCGGTCCATTACTGTTCATCACCTGAAACATGGTCCCTCAACGGGGTGAGTCAACAGACTCAATGTGTACACAACACTAAATCATAATAGAATCAGGCATAACAAATATTACACATTCATATCATAGCATACAAATTATGATGCATTCCCAAACCCAAACCTAACAAGCCATCCGCTACATTCCCCCGTACCAACCTGTACACCGTGGGGACTATTAAGTCGACCCTCCTTCTACTACACTCCATATCGCGGTCTTAGGTCACCGCTTTTGTGGTCTTAGGTCACCACATTTAGATATTGCGGTCTTAGGTCACCACATTCAGATTACTGTGGTCTTAGGTCACCACATTTAGATACCACGGTCTTAGGTCACCGTGTTCGTGGTCTTAGGTCACCACATTCACTTCCCCTTTCAATAACCCATATGCCCCATTTTGTAATATGCAATAATATGCCAAAGTTCACATTCTTATTCTCATGTTACAAATAACATATTTCATATTCCTAGTAAGAGTAGGAAACGTACCTGAGTACTTAGTACCATAACATGGTACCTTAGCCACTTTCTTATTCTTAATATCACATATTTTAATTAGATATAGCTATAAAACTTATTAAGAATTAGTGTGGGGTACACACCTGATTCACTTAGCAAATTCCTTGAGATCTCGTAATCTGATCTACTACTTAGATCCTTAATCCCTACATTTGATTAATCAAACTAGGCTCTGATACCAAATTGAAACACCCCAAACCCGGCCCATGAGCTTTGACCAGATTTGGTATGTTCCTCAAGTAAACCGGTTCAAAGTTCTTTTGTTGCTTTGGGAAAATAGTGTGTTTTGAAAGAAATATTGTTTTGGGTTGGGCTCGAGTAGAAAACAAAATGGTTTTATAATGAAAACCCTTTTAAATTTTAGGTGATAAACCATATAGAATACATTTAAAGTAAATTACTTAATCTTTAACTTAATAAAAATTTCGTAACATAATAAATAAAAACAGAAATAAAATAGTGCACTATGGCCTTATGGCCTTATTACATCAAGTAAATCCAAATAATTCGGAGTACTTAAAAATTAATAGTCCATAAAAATAAAAACTTCATGTTGAGCATGGCCACCACAAGTTCTACCGTCCCGGTCCATTCACTGCTCATCACCAAACATGGTCCTCAACGGGGTGAGTCAATGCAGACTCAATGTGTACACAACACTAAATCATAATAGAATCAGGCATAACAAATATTACACATTCATATCATAGCATACAAATTATGATGCATTCCCAAACCCAAACCTAACAAGCCATCCTCTACACTCCCCCGTACCAACCTGTACACCGTGGGGACTACTAAGTCGACCCTCTTTCCGCTACACTCCATATCGCGGTCTTAGGTCACCGCATTTGTGGGCTTAGGTCACCACATTCAGATATCGCGGTCTTAGGTCACCACATTCAGATTACTGTGGTCTTAGGTCACCACATTCAGATACCACGGTCTTAGGTCATCGTGCTCGTGGTCTTAGGTCACCACATTCACTTCCCCTTTCAATTACCTATATGCCCCATTTTGTAATATGCAATAACATGCCAAAGTTCACATTCTTATTCTCATGTTACAAATAACATATTTCATATTCCTAGTAAGAGTAGGAAACGTACCTGAGTACTTATTACCATAACATGGTACCTTAGCCACTTTCTTATTCTTAATATCATATATTTTAATTAGATATAGCCAAAAAACTTATTAAGAATTAGTGTGGGGTACACACCTGATTCGCTTAGCAAATTCCTTGAGATCTCATAATCTGATCTACCGCTTAGATCCTTAATCCCTACATTTGATTAATCACTTACTAATTTAATAAAAAGCCATTCGGCCATAAATCCAAATCCTAGTTGGATTAGTATACTAAAACTTACCTTGTTGCCGATTGACTTAAGAATCAAGTCCCGAATTGAATCCTTGCTTCCTTACTGTTGTCGAAAACCCTATAGACACATGTTAGAGTTTAATCTAACATTAAACATAATGAATGGCCTTTGGCCGAATCTTATAGTTTCTTACCTTGAATCTTAGAAATCCCGAAACCTTCCTCCTTGTAGTCGATGTCACAAAATCCCAAAGTTTTCCTTCAAAGTTTCGGCCAACATGAATATGTCATTAAAACCTTGCCTTTTTGTTTTTAAAGAAGAAAGAAAATAATCATAATAGATCCTTACCCTTTTATATGGAAATCGGCAACACCCTTTGATCTACGAAAATATTCGGCTGTGGCTTAGATGCGTATCACCAAATTTCGGTTTCCTTGAATAATTGGCTAGGGTTTTCTTTGGGGTTTCAGCTTCTGATGGATTGGAAAGAAAAGAAGAAGAAGAAAGAATAAAGGATGAGAGGAAACTTGTGATTTTGTCAGAAAAGAATTTGGGGAAGATGACAAGAGAATTTCGGCAGAGGCTTGCTCGGGGAGAAAACAATTTGTAAAATGCCTCACTTTTCCTCCTATTGCCGAATTTACTAGGCCAAGAGTCCCTTTCTTGGCCATCACTCTTTTATTTGATAACTTTATCTCCTTAATTTAAAATAATTAAAGAATAATCCTTTATTATCTCCTTGAAAAATAATCTAAAATAAAAATACATTATTTATCCTTATTAGTCGAAATTTAAAGAGAATAAAACTCTTCTTTTTAAACACCTTGTGCCGTCCACCTCACTTCTTCTGGAAGCAACATAAAATTTCTTTTATTTGCTTTCCCTGTGACTCGAACTCAGGCCCAATCCCCTTGCATGTGGTGCCATTTCTAGAGGCCCTAAGTGGCATCTCCAGGCCACTTTTCCAAGCCTGTTTGCGTGTCAAATTTCACATGCTTTTTCTCTTAAGGCCACCTTGCCTTAATTTCCTCTTTTAAACTTTAAAACTCGACATTTCTAAGTCATTTCTAAGTTTCCAAAAATTTTCGTTTGCCTCTTTAAACTTGACATTTCCTTACATTTCCAAGTTTCCAGAAATGTTCACTTTCCTCTTTTAAACCATTTCTAAATCATTTCCTTACATTTCCGGGTTTCCAAAAATGTTCATTTCCAAATCTTTTCCATACATTTCTGGGTTTCCAAAAATGCACACATCACATCCATAACACATAAGACATACTAATGCATAGGCTATAATCCAGGATGTTACAACTTAAATAAGACAATTTTAAGCAAACTAAACAGTGGAAGCTTTATAAAATTTTTAAGAAGTTATAAGGATAAAACCAATGATAGCTATTATTTTGCAAAGGTTTAAATGTACACCATTGGCAGTACAAAATATTGTTTAAACAGTTTGGCATATAAGTTCAAATAAATGACCTTCATTGAACGGCATATAATAATTCAAATTCAAGCATTGAAAATTAAAATAGTTCTCATAAAAATAATGTCTCATCAAAATAGTGGTTCGTTATACAGATCATTTTCAAAAGTACATTTACACGCCACCCTCAAGAAGTCATGCACGGTACGAAACAAATAGATAGCTCACAATAACAACAGTTCTCTGGCGTAATCCCTTGAACAGATAGTCTTCATTTAGTGAGCAAGCCTGAGAAGGAAATGATAACAAAATAAGTTCATACGAGCTTAGTGAGTTACCAAAAGTAAAGAGAAATCATACACACCAATTCATATAATAAAACCAATCATTTTAGGAGTTTCACATAATAATCATATTACACCTAATGGTGTTCATAGAACACAGACAAAATTAATACACCAATTTAGATAACACATAGGTAGACAATGTATGACAACTTAACGCGACTTAGACAACTCATCTTCATGCCAGCCATATACCCGCAATTCAGAGTCAAAGCATATCATACAGTCTTGTTTACATACATACTCCCACGTAACTCCTTATATTGAATTCATTAAGAATAACATGTTTTATCATGATCTGCTAGTTCAGTTTGCAATATAGTTACCCTATCAGAGGCTTCACAAACATATCTCCCCTTCTCCATGACCACAGATCATATCTCACAAATCATAAACTGTTAGTACTAGCTTGCTCACAAAAGATGGTGTTACTTCATAACACAGACAAACTGAACTCAGACTAATTACACTGGACAACCATTACCCATACATACACCATTCATACATTATTGAGGAAGATTACTTACCTTACATGCTTTATATAACAGTGAAATTTACAACACATAGAAGTAAGAAGAAGCTCACTAGAAATTCTAGTACAAATCTACACAAGAGGTCCTTTGCCTTTATCGTTGGAACCCTTGTTAGCTTCTTGAGCTAAAATAAAGATGATTATACATATCAAATCATCAATCGGTAAAAACTTATCATGCGTGCAAGAATCAGAAACTCACAATCCATAGTTAGGAAGTTTCCTTCTTCATAAACAATTCTAACGTCTATGCATGTAGTATGATAAATAAATAAATAACATCAATAATAACCTAAGGGTTTATCAGTAATTACCAGTAAGCTGGTACTAACTTTGTAATACCCCAAACTCGGCCTAGACGTTACGGCCGAATTTGACGTGTCACATTGAAGTGTTTTTCAAAATCAGGCTTGTTAAGAGAAAATCGTTTTTAAACGATTGCCATGTTTGTTACTATTGGTTTCTTAGTTGGTTAAAAACCTGAGGAAGCTACTCTCACTAGTGTCATTTTGAAGTTTAAAAATGTGTGTTTGTCTTTTAAAACAATTATTATTTCCGAAAACTTATTTGTATCAGTTTAGCAGTTTCAAAATAAGAAATTAAACCCAATTAAAAGAAATTAAAATCACCAGAGGCCTTATTACATAAATATCAACCAAATATAAAAATTTAAATCACCAGGTCTAAAATAAAATATTACCGAACGTGTGGCCACCTCTGAGTCCCTCACAGCTCCAAATCGTCTAAGACTGGGGATTACTTGAACAGTTAAAAGAAAAGGGTGAGTTACGAGAACTCAGTGTGTAATCCCCTATCATACAAGAATGATCTTCAGCTCGAGCCCTATTCATAATAGTCTTTGTGTGGGCCTTAGCCCATTATAGTATCAGTATGGTGCACATATGCAACCCACCCCAATCTAGCCAACACACCACCCGTACCAACCAACACACCCTATGGGGATAAAATCGACCCACCCAGCCAATACACCAATATTGAAGCATAGCTGCCAGTAATAATAACGCAGCAGAGCTGCCACTAACAGTATATGTGGCAAAGCCACCAAGAATGATAGATATTGCGCAAAGAAGAATCGCAAGATCATTATCGTAGCAAAACCGCCAAGAATGCTGATTTTTGTGGCAAATCCACCAAGAATAAAGACACTTCCTCCATAACAGTATCCCAACCCCATGCAGTATGCCATGTCATAAATATCTCGTGTATGCAGTATGTCCTACTCAGTACAGTCATACAATAACGTGCATTCATCAGTTGACTTACCTCTAGGGGTAAAATGGTAATTTCCATATATTAAGGGTAAAATAGTAATTTTACCCTTTTAAGGGTATTTTGGTTATTTTACCTATTTTAGTGTTTTAGTACAGATAACGACCTTTCCAAAGGTCCACAGTTGCCTCAAGCGACACAGATAACCTATATGTTCAAAATGATGTAAATGGGCCTAAGGTCTAATATTCGACCCAAGTGGGCCCACACGCTCGTGGGGCCCATTTAGCCCAAATTCAGTCACGGCTATGCGAACGATATAGCCTAGTCCAGTATTTGCCACTTATCGTGGATTTATCCTATGTGGGGCCCACGAGGCTATTGGGCCCACACGGCCCATTTCAGCCAAACGAGGCCCATAACGGCCTAAGAGCACGAAAATGATCGTGGTGGCCTATACGGTCTATCGCCCATTATTGTGGGCTCGGTTTACCACGAGCGATCACACGCTCGTGAAGCCTCATATGCCTAGGTTTTGGCTTTTCGACTTTTGCCGATTCACAGAGGAGATAGTGTGATTACACACCTGATTACAATATTGCTCTACGCTCCACGAGCACCCAACCTAGATTCAAACAAGATCCAAAGTTAGTCCTTTAACTGATAGGGTAAAGCACCCTCTTATTGACGCTTAATCTGAAACACCCTTCTTACCTTATTTGAATGAGGGTGACCTTAGTCCCTCTACGATCACTGTTCAGAAACGATCACACGCCCTTGTTGGTTTCCTATAGTACAATCAAAATCCGATTAGTAAGTGATAGGGCACATTCGGCCAACCCCAAAGAACATAAGGTAACACTTTTACCTTACCTGTACGTTGAGGACGAAAGTGTGACTCATCCAAACCGTTCACACTTCACCACTCCTTGAGGAAGACCCTAGAATAGCAACGAGTACAGTACGTGAAGGAGGAAATGACAATCGGTTAGAAAAAGATGGTATTCGATTTTGGAAAAAGAAAAAGAAGAGCATGGTGTATTCGGTTTTAAAAAGAAAAGCAGCGGATAGATTTTGAACATTTACCGATACTCAGAACCTTCGCAGTAGATCAACGCAGAGAGGGATTAACAACAGTGATATTTGGCCAGACTAGAATAGAAGATGAACAGAAGTTAAAGAAGAGAAAGGGAAGGTTCGGCTAGGATATGAAAGAATCTGATTGCAGAAGAAAAGGGGTAAGGGGAAGTAGATGTTAGGTTCGGCCAAGAAGAGAGGAAAAGAATAGAAAAGATATAGAGAAGGAATGACACGAATGGTCAGTTTCGTAGCACAAAGAAAACTAGAGAGAACCCAAAATACAAAAAGTGAAAAAAAAAACCTAAACTACCAGCATGGAAATTCGGCAGCTCTCCTATCAACACTCCCCAAAGCCGAAACAGAGAAATGGCTCCAGTTGAAATTTCCTCCTTTTTCCCCCTAGCCGAAATCCAATAGAGCCTTGGAGTCCCAATCGACCACAACCCCTTACCAACCTCCCATTTCGAAATCCCTTGATTTTCTCCCCAATCTCCTCCTTGATTTGCTCCATAAAACCCTCCAAGACCAATTTAAACTTCACCTTATAGAGTTTTAGTCTAACTCCACTTCTCATGCTGCAAGGAAATAAAATAAATACTCCCTTACACATCATGAGACTCGAACTTGAGCTCCCTTGCAGCCTTAAACACGCCACTTACCACTGGACTACAAGTTCTTTTGTGCCATAAAGCAGGCACTATTATTAATAAGGCTTAAGTGCTAGCCTACAAATTCTGCAAAAGTCAAGACTTGAACCCAGACTACCCAAACACTCCCATACACACCCAAATCACTTAACCATTCAAGCAAACAAGCAATTTGTGTCAGAACATGCAAAATTAAAGACCCTATATTTTTGGGGTGTTACAAACTCAGGTGATAGCTAAACACTTCAAATTTTCTTTTCAATGAAGTTCTTCTAAACTTAGGTTTTTTAGAGATTTTCAAAGAATTTCAAGAGATAAGAAGAAGATGTAAATGTGATACAGAAAGACCACTGCTATCCTTATATACTTAAGCACGAAAACAAGGATTAGTGGAAAAATCAGATAATTCTACTAACACTCTTCATTCCCGTGATTAAGTGCACTTAACAAGCTTTAAGTATTATCATCTACAGTAGTCTAATTCAGTTTTAACAAAATCTCAACTAAATCTTAACATGAATAACCAAATCATCGTGAACTAAAACAACAAACAAATTTAAACAGCCATGAACTTAACGAGTTCACTGAAAGCACCTGGGGTGGGCAAATACCTAACAGAAGAGTTTGCCAACCCTAGAGTTTGCCAAAACTAAGAGTTCGCCACATGGTGAATCACTCAAAATACTCTACTTAGCTAGTACAAAAACTTTACTTAAATTTATCCATAATTTACCATCTATTCGCCAAACAGTAACCCAATATGAAGACTTCGTCAGGCGGGCTGTTATATAACATAATGCTTTATAATTTGATCCAACCCAATATTTATTTTTCTATTTCCCCAAAAAAAACTTTAATATATTTCAAATTAAATAATTTTCTCAACCTAATTCTAATTATAATAAAACCATGACTTTACCATCAAAAAATCTATGAGAAAATATATTCAATATTTTTGCATTCAGCAGTTCACTATGACCAAATGGTTTATTTCTGTTTCGAACTTCAATTATTCGAAAAACATATATTCATTTTTTAGGTCATTTTCATTTTTCATTTTACATTTTCATTTTCATTTTGGAGAAAACCACATTCATTTCCAAATTATTTCATTTTTCTATTTTCATTTTAATTTTCGAGAAAACCTTAATCATTTCCAAATAATTCTTATTTTTCCATTTCACCATTTCTATTCATTTATGTTCATATGATTCATCATACAATTCATTTTGGTTTCAATAAGCTAGTAGAAGGACTTATAGTACATATACAATTGAGACTCAAATGATTTATAATTAAGTTCTAACGTTTCGCCTATTAATTATAAAATCATTTAGTCATGAAGTCATTCCACTATAGTATCCTGACTGAGCTCTCCCTAATGACATAACATTACAAAAGCAACTCGATCAGTGCTCATCCAATGACATTGTCATAAGTGTGTTACCCTCATCGAATATCCTTAATATCTTTGGGATAATATCCCCTCTCCCAATATGATCCTATTTTATCTCACGATAATCATTACATCTTCCTTCATGAAAAGTCAATCACTATCAAATAATGATCAAGTCATCCATCAAAAAGACAAACAACCCGTGATCATGTTTACTTTTCATCAACCATGTAATGCCAACGAGAAAATATCATTTACCCATGTCTCGGGTTATGAATTCCACTGTTGTGAAATAATGCTACATACTGTAGAACTCATACACCCAACGCACCAGCTTTCGGTTCCTCATCTATTCGAACTCAAGCTTTTGGTGACATTTGTAAGCCATTGCAACGATAATTCCTACACTATTTGAATCAAGCTACCTTGGGTAATCATGATCAACTAGTAAGAATATGGACTTCCATCCAATTAGTACATGAACGTAATTCCTTATGCATTCACACATGCTAATAATCGTGTAACATTGACCATCATTCTAAATTAAGCATAGCTCATTGGGGAGTTACTTAACTAGAAACTCTTAAGTGTATAACCATCAACTCAACACATATCACATCATGCACATCAAATGAGTTATCTTGAGAAAATCTCACTAAGTAGCATGTTGTGACTAGTTGTCCTCTTTGAAAATAGAGTTTCTTGATATTTCACATGATAATACCTACCACAGAGTTTGTTCCAACTATCATATGATTATAAGAAAATTCTACTTACTTTTAAGAAGTCTCATCAGTGAAATCCATATGACAACGTCTACCTTAGGGCAAGTTCGTTTCATGCCATCACAAGAGACCATTGATGGAGGTCGTAGGTCTTGTTTAGGGACCTTCTTCCACTCAATATTTTAAAAATATGCAAGGTTTTTTAATTTTCAGTTTCAGTCATGATTTATTAATATATGCATGATAAGTAAATGTGACATCCTCCTTAATCTCTATGGCATGCTTAGTCCATATATGCACGAACATACATTTGCAGTCATATAATTATCATCATGCTTATTCATAAAATTAAAAGCATAAAATTAATTGACTCTGACCAACCAAAGTTTCTATGATTTCATCCTAGAAAAATAAAAAAAATAAATAAAATTTTACAAAGTTTGTCCCAAATCATACTTTGGGTCTTCAACACTACCACCACGAACTTCTATTACAGTACCGATTCACGTTTATGTCATCGTCTTTCCACCGCAATTTATGTGTCACCACCCATCGGACCACCACCAGACCCTTCCGACCACCATCGACCACCTCTCAATTTTCCTAGGTCGAGTATGCGTCGTCTCGATCAATTTGGATGTGTCTCAGTTTTTTGGGTTCCACCGGGAAAAATTAGGTTACAAAATTTCTCTGTCCATTTTCAACTCACATATTTTGTTCTAAATAAATAATAAAATAAAACTTGTTAGTAAATGATAATCCATGATCTAAAATATACATGCCTGAGATAATAATGAATTACATTTAAATTTTTAGGAATCACAACTTTGGAAAAATTACTTTATCATCCATAATAATAGAATAATAAAATAATATCATATGTTCAGTCACATAATTCCCTTAAACATGCATACAATTACGAGAATGTCACATCTTATCAAATATAATCATACATAAAGAAGAGAGAGAATTTTGGTCTCGATTTACACTAAATAAATAGCACAACCGTGGCTCCAATACCAATTGTTGGAAAAAATCCGGTTCGAAAATGGTTTTCTTGTACAATGAAAAATAAAAATTTTGAAAGCTAGCAGAATCATTTTTTCGAAAAATATATTTAATCCTTAGAGAATAAAAGTCTCTATTTTCATGCAGAATAAGGATATTTGAAAGCTGTACGTAAATAGCCCTACCAGTGTCATCTATTTATAGGGAGAGAAGGTAGAACCCTAGTTGAATTAGAAAATTTTATTTCAACTAGAAAAATGAAATCCTAGTTCAACTAGGATGTAGGGGTCGACAACCCTAGTTAATTATACTAGGGTTTATCATCCCCCATTATTACATACAGGGCTTTTGAACCTTTTCCATATCGGCTCCAATTACAAGTGCTTTCCAAGCTTTTAACACAATAGTTTATAATTTGATCCAACCCAATATTTGTTTTTCTATTTCAAAAAATAAACTTCAATATATTTCCAATGAAATAATTTTATCAACCCAATTCTAATTCTGTTAAAATCATGATGACTTTATCGTAAAAGAATCTATGAAAAAATATATTTAATATTTCTACATTCAACAATTCACTATGACCAAATGATTTATTTCCCTTTTCAAACTTCATCTATTCAAAAAACATAAATTTATTTTTCAGGTCATTTTCCAGGTCATTTTCATTTTTCATTTTCATTTTGGAGAAAACCACATTCATTTCCAAATGATTTCATTTCTCCATTTTTATTTCATTTTCATTTTCATTTTCATTTTGGAGAAACCCTTTATCATTTCCAAATGTTTTCTATTTCTCCATTTCACCGTTTCTCTTCATTTTTGTTCATTTGATTCATCATGCAATTCATTTCTGGTTTCAACAAGCTAAGAGAAGGGACCGATTAGACATATGCAATTGAGACTCAAATGATTTATTATTAAGTTCCAAATTTTATCCTATTAATTATAAACTCATTTAGTCACTAATTCATTCCACTATAGTATTTGACTATGCTCTCCCTAACGACATAGCATTATGAAAGCTATTCGATCAATGCTCATCCAATGACCTTGTCATAAGTGTGTTACCCTTATAGGATATCCTTAATCTTTTTGGGATAATATTCGTTCTCCCAATATGATCTTATTTTATCTCATGGTAACCATTACATCTTCCTTCATGAAATGCCAATCACTATCAAATAGTGATCAAGTCATCCATCACAAAGACGAACAACTTGTAGCCACAATTACTTTTCATCAACCATGTAATGCCAATGAAAAGATATCATTTACCCATGTCTAATGAAAAGATATCATTTACTCATGTCTTTGACTATGAATTTCACTAGTGTGAATGACGCTACATACTGTAGAATTCGTTCACCCAACACACCAACTTTTGGTTCCTTATCTATTCGAACTCAGGCTTTTACTTACATCAAAGTGTACGAGTCACACATACATAGTCCGTTATCCACTTAGGATTTATGTATTCCACACTATGAATGTCACAAGTGAATAAATCCATAAATAGACTTAGGATCTATTCTTCTTGGGTTTAGTCCGATGTACTTTCAATATGGTAAGTCATATCTATGTCTCTATCTTTTGGGAGTCATCTGCTACGATACCCGAGACAAAACATCTCCCCAATTGGACTTGATAGATGACAACCAGTGAGCAACCACATAATACCACATAGTATTATTTAAACATTAGACAACCAGTGAGCAACATTTTCTTCCATTTTATTTTACGTCCAAAAGCCATATAAGGACATTATACAAAGTATTAATGTAGTTCATGAATATTTTTATTAACCAATATTTTTGAAATAATTACAAGTGTACATTGACAACGTGCTGTTGATTGTTTGCAGGTCTACTATTAGGAGTTGGTTCTAAAATCATTTCTGCAGGGCCTTGTAAATTTTCTGAAAGTTACTCAAGTACTTCTTTACTCTGTGGTTTGAAGTAACAATTTTCAAGGAAAGTGACAATTGTTGACATTATAACAATTCGCTCTTTCAGGTTATAAAATAAATCACTCTTTGTTTCCTTTGGATATCCTAAAAACATGTATAATTCTATACATGAGTCCAACTTCCTCGCATCTTTATCCAATACGTGGGTCGAACATCCTCAAATCCTTAAATGGCTTAGATTCAACTTCCTGTCCTGCCACAATTCGTATTCGATGCTGCTTTAGTTAACACATTATTCAGAATATAGCAAGCTTTTTGTATCGCATATCCCCAAAAAGAGATTGGCAGCTTCGAATAGCATTGTCGCATAATGAAAATGGAAATAACCAAAGATGAACAACACCATCAGTTACTCCATTATACTTGAAGGTATCGCATAGTTGAAGGAGTCGCTTCAAATGTTGATATGGGTCTTCCATCATATTCCCCTTTGAACTAAAATGTGTTCTGGATCATCTAGATTGTAGTTATTTTTATCTTAAAATTATTGGCATTAACCGTCGGTCTTTCTATATTGCCTCGCACAGCATCTAATATTGACAGTGCGAACTCGCAAAATGTTCGTTGAGCCATCAACAGCTCTCCATGTATTTGCTCTTAATGTTCGGGTGGATCTTCTAACAGTGGATTCTCTCAAGGTAAATCAATTGCCATGGCTGGATCTTCTTCCCTTATTTGACAGTTACGCCTTAGGAGTTGCTTCGGATCAAGGTACGACTCGATTGGGATGCTTCCGCTTAGAATCATAAACTAAAACCTAGACAAAAAAAAATAAATAAAAATTAGAAAATAAAAGAAATCATATCTATAAATTTTAACTTTCTTATTTTTCTTATTAATTCTAGAAAATAAAATTTTGATTTAATGTCGAAACCTCCCCGATAACGGCACCAATAAGTTGATCACCGCCAAACGTGTAACAACCTGATACTCAGGGGTGTCAGAAAGTGAAGCTAGAAACTTTAGTCCCCTAAATCAAACCTGTAAATATTTTATTAAATATTTACGAAGTTATTTTAGTAGTGAATTAAACTTTGGATAGGTAAATTGTATGAAATTAGGAGTTATTAAGGTACAGGGACTAAATCGCATAAGGGCTAAAAGTTCATTATAGATTGAAATAAATTAAAGGGACTAAAGTAGCAGTTATACCATTAATTAAATGATAGGATGGTAATCGGCCATGTTTTAATGAATATGCATGTGTATATATTATATATTAAGTTATAATAATATTAATGGATAATGCATAAAAACAAAACAAAAAGCCATTTCTTTCTTTTATTTCACATGCAAAACAATTTGGAGAGGAGAAAAGAAAGAAGAAACACATGGCTAGAGACTTTAGGAGTTCAAGGTCAAATTGGTTAGTACAATTTAGTCATTTTCTTGTAATTTTTACATTTTTGGAATCTCAGTACCTAGGGCTAGCCGACCCATGTTGCAATTTTTAGTATTTTTTAAGATTTTAGATGTTATTATTATTGAATAGTTTAAGTATTAGGGGTTAAATAGATAGATTTTTAAGTTAGAAGTGGAAAAGGATTAAATTGTGGAATTAATTGTTGATTTTGAGCAATAGGGACTAAATTCAGAAAAATTCAAAAGTAAGGGGTAGAATTGGAAAATAAGGAGCAAAATTTAGTTTAGAGTGAAATTAGTATAAAAATTTGAGGTTAAATATGGATATTAAAATTAGTCTCGATTTAGGGGCTAAATTGAGGATTAAGCAAAATATAGTAGAAAAATTGAAATTCTTGTAAATTGAGTAGTATGCTATTAATTTATTTTAATTATTTTATTTCATAGCAAACTTCATTCCGGAATCCTCGAGTAAGAAAGGGAAAAACAAGTTTGATGTCGAGTAGCTCAGAATATATGATTTGTGTGTCTATAATCCAAATTAAGTTATAAACTATTGCATATTGCATTGTTATGTATGGTAAGCATTTGAGGTGAGTACTCCTGTACTTTGGGATTAAATTGAATCCATAGTTAATTGGAACGGACTAATTTTTCATATTTTGAAATGTGTTACTTATGTGAATATTGAGTTGAATATATGTGATCATGTATATATATAAGATTGGGACATTTGATGTATTGAGTGAAACCCTATTAACTGTTTCGGGCTAAGTCAGATATAGATGGCATGCCATAGGATAGGAAGAGTTTAAGGATTTCTTCGACCTTGAGTCGATGAGGCACTGGGTGCCAATTTGCTTCGGTTTAACCGATGAGACATTGGATGTCAACTTATATACTGCTGGGCGCAATCATTACTTCGAATTTATCTGATGAGGCATTGGGTGCTAAACTAGTGTGTTGGTTGGATCCATGTATCTGTCCAAGTCCAAGTCCAAGTCCTGTTAATAGGGAAAATGAATGATAAAATTGATGTGTTTGATATTGAAATGACATGGTTGAGAAATGGAAATGAGATTTGAAATGAAATATGAAATGGTAGATTGTTGTGAATATGGATTGAATTATGAGAAATGAAATCATAAATTGGAAGTAGAGATGAAATATGCCAATAAATGAATTGGTTTCTCAAATGCCATATGAAATACTATTGCCATGTACTAAAATTTGTGAACTCTATTGAATGTGAATAAAGAATGAGTAAGATGGCATTATTGATTTGATACATATGTTTTATAACATTACTTATTGCATCATTATATCTTAACTATTCATATCAAGTTTAAATTGTTCGGATTATAGAAATACAATTGAGTTATACTCAGCCATCGATTGTGTTTCCCCTGCGCAGGTTAGGTACTTTCAGCTTATCGTCAACTCAACATCAAACAGCGATCCCTAACTCAAGTGTGGTGATGTTATATTTTGTAATGGCATGTACCAAGGAGGTCCTTTGTTGAGGTTGTTTATAATGTGTTGATGTTTTGGTTTTCTAGTTCGATAATGGTCATTTGTATATATATGATTGTGGCTAAAGCTATATTTGGTATGTTAGCTTGGCCTAAGGTTTTGGAATGTGTTTTTAGCTTAAAGCTTGTTATCCTAAGTAGCTAGATGTTATTCAATATTGGCAAATTTGATATGAATGAAAGTCTTGAATGGTTGATGTGTTGTTGTTATGTTTAAAGATATAAAATGTGGTACCAATGAGGGTATATGTAACGCCCTGATTTATTTATTCCTCTTTTCGTAAATATCTGACACAAAATGTGTATCTGCTTCAGTGGTTAAGTGTTCTAGGTGTGTGTAAGAGGTCTTGGGTTCAAGTCTCCCTTTTGACCAAATTTTGTTATTTTTCTAATCCTAGTCTTACCCTTGTTGAGTGGGCTTATATAAAATTGTTTGTTAAGCTATACCAGAATAAGCCTGCTGGTTTGTAACAGCCTAATTTTGGGCGTAGTCGGAACAGTGGTTTCGGGACCACAAATCTGACATAGCAAAGTTCATTTTTTATTTTATTTTTATGGTCTACAATTTCACGAAATGATTTCGTGAAAATTTCGTTCAAAAATTTTGAAGTTTGGGCACTCAATTTAGTCAAAAGGACTAAATTGTAAAAAGTACAAAAGTTGAGTTCTACATGCTAGAGGTGTCTATTTGCTATGAAATTTTAAATAGAAGGTACTTAGATGGTAATTAGACCATTTTTTAAGATAGTGGACAAAAATCGACATGGTGAGATAAAATTTCAAAGTTTTAAGTAAAGGGCATTTTGGTCATTTGGTAAATAAAAGAATAAAAAGGAAAAATCAAGCTAAAATCTTGTCCATCTTCTCCCTTAAGTGCCAAAAATTATAAGGTCACCATAGCTAGGGTTTGCTCAACTTCAAAGCTTGATTGTAAGTGCACCCTAGCCCCATTTTTAATGCTCTTTATGTTTTTGAAGTCGTTATCATCTGATCTATCTATTTCTACCATTAATTTAAGGAAAGATCAAGGTCTAGGGTTTGACCCATGTTGGATATTTGTGTATTTTGATGTCTAATGGTAGATTATGCATGTTTGATATGTGATAAACAACTTTTGCTAGGTGGTTTTTGATGAAAATGTCAAAAGAACCTATTTGTAAATGTTATAAAATATGTAGTAAAAGTGTATTTTAATGGAAATTGTGGGCTGTTATAGTTATAAAAATGGTTCGGCTAGGCTTGTACATTAAAGAAATTGCACACGTTTCATTTTACGAGTCTAGGGGCAAAATATAAATATGTCAAAGTTTAGGGGCAAAAGTGTAATTTTTTCATAATAGGATTTTGGACTGAATTGAGTAACGTGGATAATAAATAAGTTAAATTTTCTATTATAGATCAAGAAAGACGAGGTTCGGACCTTGATCGGGGGAAAAATAAGGTTATTGACGATTAGGTCCATTTCTGCTATTTTTTTATCGAGGTAAGTTCATATGTAAATAATGTATTGTCATTTATGCTTTAATTGCTTTATCATTATTTGAATTGTGATTTACTCTTGAATGAAATCGACAAAGTTTGACAAACGAGAAATCCAAGTTGAACCTTGGGAATAGGTAGGATACAAATGTCATGGCATTAGGGTTAGTGGAGATTACGTGTAAGACCATATCTGGGATATGGCATCGATATGAGATTTCGTGTAAGACCATAGTTGCGCTATTGGCATCGGTATGAGATCCCATGTAAGACCATATCTGGGATATGACATTGGTATAGTACTATGTGTGTGAGATTTCCCGAGTATCCTTTAGTATTCCAAGTGGTTCAACGGGAAACTTAATAGCAAAGTTTAAGTTGTGAAAGACTATGGTATGATGTGAAAAATTTTGGTAAGTTGCAAGTTGGTACAGGTATGTACATAAAACCCATGCTTAATGAGCTCGATATGTGATGAAACCTCGGATTGGTTCGATTAAGTAAGTTATGATGTTAAGATTTTAATAACATCTATGCTAAGCTTGATTATGAATTCACAATGACATTTATGCTAATTTACTTTATGTTAAATATATGTTAAACTGTGTATGACACTTATTATTTGCATAGGAACTTACTAAGCTCTAAAGCTTACTTCCTTCCTTTTTTCCCTTGTCTTATAGTGTCACCAAGCCAGCTCGGGGATCGAAGACAGTCGGAAATTCATACACACTATCAAATTATCATTTTGGGTACTTATGATTTCAGTATTTTGAGTTATGGCATGTATAGGGACTAGGTCTTTTTGTTATGTATCATAATTGATTTGGCCATAAGTGATGGCTTCAATAGTTGATAATTCATTTTGTAAATGGCCATTTGATATTGGCTAATATTGGTTAAGTAAATATATACATATGATGATGTTTTCATGAATGTGGGAAATTGCATGGTTTGAGATGCTAAGTATGTGATGTTTGTATGTGATAAATGAAAGCATGTAAATGATATGTGAATGCCTTGTGTATGGCTGATTGGGTTGAAAGTATATGCTTGGATTGGTGTTATGTTTTGTTGTGTAGGTAGGTGCATGGAAGGGTGGCAAAAAGGCTTGGTAAATAGCATTATATTTGTCCACACGGGTAGACAAACGGGCGTGTGTCTAGGCCGTGTATGACACACGGTCTGCCCCATGGGCATGTGTTTTGGTCGTGTGTCTTCTGCACCTTAATTGTTGCAAAAAAAATGCTCAATAATAAGCACACGTGCAGAGACACAAGCGTGTGTCTCATCTGTGTGGATGGCACGGCCTTGAACACGGGCGTGTGCCCTGGCCGTGTGTAGTCTGCACCTATTTTATGAAAAAAAATTATAAAATTTAATTGATCACACGACCTAAGCACACAGGCGTCTGACTTGGCCGTGTGACCTCAAGTTGATGACATCATAAACAGAATGCTCCCTAATTTGAACACGGCCTGAAGCACGGGCGTGTCATAGGGTCACACAGGCGTGTCCCGAAGCCACACGGGTGTGTGACCCCTTTTTCATGAAAAATTTTCTAAGTTATCCAAAAGTTTCCAAAGTTCTCGGTTTAGTCCCGAACCACTTTCGTTGCATATTTTGGGCCTCGTAGGCTCGTTTTAGGGACGATATGAATGTTTTTGAAAAGTTTTAAATTTGAATGGAAATTGATGTCTCGATTTTGAATGTTTGCTTGTGAATAAGCCCAGTAATGCCTCGTACCCTATTCCGGCGTTGAATACGGGTAAGGGGTGTTACATGGTTCGATTGGTAAGGGAGTCTGTGTGTTGGAGGTCCTGTGTTCGAATCCCTGTGCAAGTGTGGATATTATTTTTTTCTCGGTTGTCTGATAGAGTTTCAGTAGAGCTAAAATTCTGAGGGAGTTATGAGTTAGTGGGTTAGTGGGTTAGTGGGAGAAAAATAGGGAATCATGTTGGCATACCTTTTTTTTCTTTTTCTTTTTTCAAATTTAAATTATTTTTTTCTCTTCTTCCAAAAATTTGACGTCGGTTTATGCTTCCTCTCCACTTTTCTGTCAATTTCATCTTTTGTTCCACCTCTGTTTGGGTTAATCCTTGTTCTTCCTTTTCCTTCAATTTTTGTTCACTCTTACTTTTCTTTGCGCAGTTTCGATAAGCCTCTCAATTCTTTTTCGTTGTAGTAGCGTAACGATAGTTGTAGGGAATCTGAATTCTGCGAATGATTGTGTAGGTGAACGTGGTGAATCTATGGTTTTCTCTTCAACGGTTTATGTAATACCCCGAAAATTTTTATAGTAAGATATTATCTTTAATATAGTAAAATAAGGAAATAAAGCGACAAAAAGGGAAATTTTGGAGTTATGACAACATTGGGAAGTATACTATGATATATTAATTCAAGAAAAGACGAAATGGTAAAAGTGAGAAAAGCTTTGTTGCCTAATAGTAAATACTCAAAACTTGAAGGGTTAAAGTGTAAATATGAAAAAGTTGAAGGACCAATAGTGTAAATATTTTAAGGGTGGAATGATTTAGAAACTAAGGAAAATGGATGATTTAGGACCAAATTGAATAGGTAAAGAATTATAAGGGACTAAATCATAATTTTACCAAATTATGTGATGATTCAAGGATGGAATTTTAAAAGATCACAAAGGGCAATATAGTCAATTGGAAGAGAGAGAAATCTAGAAAGTAATGATGATGCTGATAATATTTTATAATTATTTAATTAGATAAATATTATTTTATTAATATTTTAATGAGATATTTTATTATTATATTTTTAGTATATAAGGAAGGAAAGATGAAGAAAATTTCTATCATCTTTCCATGCATTTCACATTAGAAGAGAAGAGAAGAAAGAAAGTTTTGCTTTCTTTGCAATTTGGTCCTTCTACAAAAAAATTCACCATTTTCACCTAGAAATCAAAAAAATTTCCATAGCTACAAAAGAGAAAAATGTTAAGAAGACCATGGGGAGTTAGAATATCAAGTTGGATTCAAGAAATAGAAGCTGGAGGAGAGAGAAAAATCAAGTTAAAGGTTGAAATCAATATGACAAGGTAAGAACATCAAGATTTTAATATATTTTTAAGTTTAATATTATTGAAAAAGTATGGAAATGATGTTAATGTAAAGTTTTCTTATATATGGTCCTATGTTCTTGATATGTTAGTGAAGAGAAAATAAGAGAAAGTGATGAGAAATAGTGTAGAGAATGAAAATAAGGGTGTTACAGTTTAACTTTCGCGTGTAGTCGTTTTGCGGTGGTAAGTGTGGAATGTTGCTCGGTTTAGTTTTGTTGATTTCATAAATCATTTGTTAATAGGGCTTTGGATTCTGTTTTCAGGTGTTGGTGGTCTCGAGGTTGGTTTCGCATCAAAACCGTAATAGGTATGTTCCCAAAAAGCAGAAAATCGAGCTTCGACTAAAGCCGAAAAAAAATATTCTATCGACACCACACAGGTATGTTCCTGGCCATGTGGTATGCCGTGTGCGAGACACGACCATGTGTTTGACGATGGCATGGCCGTGCGCAAGACACGACCGTGTGGTGGTGTGGGTGTGGCCGCGTGGGCTACACGGGTAAGACCAATATGGGTGTATGGGCCCACACGAGCATGCCACACAGGCTTGTGGGATTTGGGCCAAGCCGTGTGGGCCACACAGGCATATGGACCCATAATTTTGAAATTTTCTCTAGGGTCGTACGGTTCATTTTGATCAACTGTGGCCTACTGTAGGGTCGGTAAGGGCTAACCAAACCCTAATTTATGTGATCTGATATTCTGTTAGCCTGCCTTGTGTAGGGTACCGATATGTACATATGTTCTTTTTTAAGTAAATATATATTATTTAAATATAAGCATGTTATGCATGATATTACTATATCTGTTATTCTGCATCTATAACTGGGGTGGGTTTTGTATATGTGGAGGAAGTGATTCGTACGGCGACACTTTGCCTATATTCTGGTTGCTTGACTGCATATTATTTGTAATGTGTCGCATCGACACTGTATGGTGTATAAGGATGGGTGGGTGTTTTTAACCCCACATGGTGTGATGGGATGGTCGAAGATGGTGAAGAGGATGGGGGTAGGGTTCTGCATATCTGTACTGCTTAACTGATTCTGTTATCTGTATATGAAATGGACATAAGTTCGATTCTGTATCTAACTGTATATGAGATTTCTTTATGTATTGGATGTCTATTTCTGTTGGGTTACACATTGAGTTTAAGAAAACGCTTACTGGTTTGTATGTTCTGTTCAGGTAACCCACGAACTTGGTAGATCTGTGTGACGGAGCCTCACGGTGACCACAAGTTCGTAACTGTTTAAGATTATGATTTTTATTTATTTAATTAAAGATTATTTTCTGGGAGTTTTGTAATTTATGGACTCTCCGGACTGTTTGATTTTATTTGGGGATTTGGATTTTTGACTTGACTTTTTATTTGCAATGGTTGGCTAAAAATATGGTTTTTACTAAAACAATGGTTTTTTGAAAATACGAACGAGATTATTAAATATAATGATTTCTAATACTTCTGCTATAAATTATGTTTTGGCAATGAATTGTTTAGATAACGCTTTCAGTAATAGTTTTTAACAAATAAAGGTTACAAAGCTTTATCGAAATAACTCTGTTTTCAAAACCCTTCTTTGTGACATCTCTAGATTCGGCCATAACATCTACGCCGGGTTTAGGGTGTTACAGTACATTGAATAGGCACTTAGGATGATTGTTTTGGCTTGTTTTGAGCATGTTTAATCTAGTTTTGAATAGGTTAAATGATTGGTGAATTGGTTGCTTAATGTCCAAGTAAACACAATTTGGTAAACTTGAGTTTTAAGGTACATTTAGGTACACATGGCTTAGGATAGGATCTGTCACACGGCCGTGTGTCACGCACGGGCAACATACACAGGCGTAAGCCATGAACATGTAGAATAACAGTATAAGTGTAGTTTCTACACGGGCTAGGACACGGCCGTGTGTCTCAAGTAAGTGAGTTACACGGGCAAACACACAAGCTGGTACACGGCCGTGTGTCCCAACTTCGAAAGTCACACGGTCTGGTGCATTTCACACGTCATGGCCACACGGCCGTGTGTCCCCTATTTCTAGGCATTTTGAGATTTCACCCTAAACTTCTAGAATTGTTTCAAATTAGTCCCTACCTATTTTTAGACTATTTTAAGGGTCCCGTAAACTCGTATTAAGGACTGTAAGAGCAACTTTACTCTGAATTGGTATGATATAACATGATTCATTATTAAATTGTATAAGACACGATTATGGAAATATTAAATTAGCATCCATTGCTTCTGTATCATGTGATATTAATATTTAGCTTGCACCATTGCTTGCGATGAAATTAAATGTTCTGATTGGTTACTAATCTCGTGACCCTAATCTGACAATGGAGAGGGGTTAGGGGTGTTACAAAACATGCAAACGTTTGACTAGAAAATATCAAACCAAAATTATATAAAATTAAGTAAGTGATGTCCACAAGTATACTGGTCAAATTGTAATATAGTAAGTGTTACAATAGAACACAGGGAAGTATCCTGAGGATTGTACCCAAGGGATGATGAATTAAATCAGAAATCTACTTCTACAATAACAAGTCGAAATAGTAATAATTAAAACTTATATTATGAGAAACAATAAAATAGGTATCAACCATAAACTAAGTTAAATAAATAAAAAATAGACTAACAACTAAATCAGATTAATAGGTAGAAGATTAACTCATTTTAGTGATTGTAATTAACATTAGAATTTGAGTTTAAATGGAATTAACTATTAATTAACAAGTATTACCTCCCAGCCTCTACTAATTAACTAATCGATAGATACTCGTTTATCTCCCGACCTTACTTTCTCCACTGGGATAAATTACAATTTACTTGGAAAACTTATCTCCTGACCTCGTTTAACCTAGATGACTTCCTAGGGTCGTCAATCCTAGGGTTTAAGTACACATAATTTAAAACCAGTTAATTCCTATGGGAAACCCATATTCCTGCATTAATTACTTCCACATCCACTCGTTAATCTTCTTAGATACTTAGCCTCTTATGGATTTAGATTTCATAACTTTTAGATTTAATCTAAACATGCAAAAGAACATAAATTCCAATAAGAGAAAGGTAAGAAATTGCGCAATTGATTGAATCAGAGGTGCTCGAAGTTGTGTAATCTCTTGAAAATTAACTAATCTTCAATGTTTGAAAAAAAAAATAATCTATTGAATACTTTAATAAAAAATACTTAGGTTCAAATCGAACCTAGTTGAAAAGAACAAAAGTATTTTGAAATGGAAAAAAAACAAACTAAAACATAAATCTACTAACTACAGCTCCTAAAGGTTTGCCTACATATTAGAAATAACCTTTCTATTTATATTGATGTTTAGAAACCCTAATTAGGTCTATTGTAACCCTAATCTCTAAAACTATTGGATGCTCAGACATTTTTAGCCTTGTTGAGTCTTTTGCCCCGTGTTTAGACCTAGTCGTGACACAACTAAGGTGTGTCGCAACACGACGTCGATTTCTCAAGTTGGGAGGTCCAATTTCATATTCTACATCTCGGGAAGCTTATGCTACACTACCCTGTTGTCCTTAAGGCTTTCGGGTTGCTAACTACACATCCTGTACACTAATTATACACACTAAAACTACCTCAGGCTCGAATTGGTGTAATAGGTCAACTAACATAAATTCTTGCGTAAAAAAGTGATTTTGAAAATAATTAATGCGATAATTAATCATAAAATGACTAAAAAACAAGCCTCCTAAGTGTCGAAATGCACAAAAATTGCCGCCAAGTTTGGTAACAGGTCACATGCATGAAGGTTTAAGCTTTTATAAATGACTTGATTATTCCATTAAGGCAAAATCCTAAGAGGATTAGCGATTTAGAGAGGACTTAGGCAATTTTGTTAAACTGTTTGAGCCTTTTCAAGCCTACCTTGTTGATTACTTGTAACACCCCAAACCCGGTCCAAACACTATGACCGGATTTGGCATGTCACTTAGGGAGATTTTAAAAGATGTCGCAATTGCGGAAAATATTTTTCTTGAGTTTAACATTTTATTCGAGAAAACTAAATGGTAGATTAATTTGTAAAAGATATACATTTTATATTTAAGCCTTAGTGGATTAAAAACCAAAATTTGATTCATGCCTTAACTTAATTAAAACGTAAAATGTAAATGTCTAGTAATAATAAAAGCCCAAAACAAACGAAAATATGAAACTAGTGGCCCATGGCCTTATTACAACGAAATTTAATCCCACTAATTAAAAATATTAAAAATAAATAAACTAGTAAAGTCTTCAGCTGAATCAAAATAATCCCTCGCATGGCCACCTTAGGCTCCTCTCCAGCCCGGTCCGATGCACTAGGTGCTACCTGAAAGATGTTAAATAATGGGGTGAGTCACGAGACTCAGTGTGCAACCCTCGTACACCATTCTAGGTTTCCATCCACTACACACCACCCGTACCTGCCAATCACACCATTGGGGATTTCTACAATCAACCCACACCGCTACACACCATCGATGGCAGTCATGCTGCAGATAGCTGCTCATCGTCAGATCATGGCAATAGCCACTACAACAGATCATGGCATTAGCCACTACAACTGATCATGGCATTAGCCACTACAACTGATCATGGCAAAAGCCACTACAACAGATCATGGTAAAAGCCATTACAACAGATCATGGCAAAAGCTACTACAACAGATCATGGCAAAAGCCACTACAACAGAGCACTTCCCCTTTCATCAATTACCCATCCCCATGCAATCATAGAAATATGCATACATATAAAACATATCATCTCAGCAGAAACATCCACTTATGAATGACAAAAATCACTAACCTGGTGATTCGCTTATACCCTCCTTGGGTTTTCAACCATTATACCGGGATTTCGGCATTTAACAGAATATAAACAGATTTATTTACATACTAACAGACAATCTAAATGGTGTGAAAAGTTACACATCTGATTAATGCGTAGGACTACCCTCTATGTAACAACCCAAACCCGGCCCAAACGTTGGGACCGAATTTGGTTTGCTACTTAGAAAATATTTGGACAATTTTAAAACTAAATTAACTTTTTAGTAAAAAGTAGTCAGTTTGTTCAAACCTTTGAGTGGTGTAAAACCCTTATTTAGATCTTACTTTGAAAATATTTGTTAAGTCAAGTTAAGAATATATTTTAGAGGCACCCGATGGCACTTTAAAAACTTTTACGATTTCTTTTAGAAACCAGGTGAACTCATTTTATAAATAAATAGTTAAAACAAATATTCAGCATAAAATAAAGTACTAGGAGGCCTTATTACAATTTGATGAAAATAAATCCAACAATAAAAATAAAATAAACTAAAATTTAAAGTTCATTTAAATCATAAGTCCACTGCATGGCCACCTCGAGTCCCTCTGGCTCCATATCCGCGAGCTACGTGTCACCTGAAAAATAGAGGAGAAGGTGAGTCACCAAGACTCAGTATGTAACCCTTCCCCCGGTTTAAACCAATTTCATACACAAATTATAACAATTAACATGCATAAGGTTATGTACCCAACCTAGCCAACCAAACGCCTCTGTCTACCCCTGCTGTGGTACCAAACCACCGGTGGTGCCAAACCACTCGGTGACGTATAGTCACAGATGTGATGCCAAATCACCGAGGTGCCAAACCTCTCGTGCCCGAAGACACGAATCGGTTGATGGGGCCAACCCATCGTGTGATACCAAATCACCGGGCGCCAATCCCAGATATCATCATCGTGGGGCCAACCCACCGTGGTGCTAAGCCACCGGGACGAGACGCTATGAGGTGCCAAACCTCTGGAGGTACCAAACCTCTGGTGACCGTAGTCACTTTGTGTTACCAAAACACTGGTGTCTGTCGACATAATATCACTGCCCCCTCCTCTCATCAACCCATACCAAACAATCACAATATTCATACTATCATGTGTCCAATCACATATAACAATTTATCATTAATCGTAACCACATATCATGCTTCCCAAAAGCATCATAAAATCACATAATCAATCAGGGACTTACCCGGATCCTTGCTTATACTATTCATGGTATTAAATCCAACTCTACATAGATCAGGTTAGCACACACAACAGTTTAGTACATTTAGATAATCATAAGTGTGTATGTACACACCTGTCACCACGATAGTCCTAAATCCCAAAAAGAGTAGTCGGTCACACCAGATCTACTTGTTCCTATATTCGGCCAACCACTTGGGTTAGTATTAGGGCTTATTCGGCCAAATCAAGTTATTTGAGAGGGGTTCCTTGTGAACCCGAAATCTTACCCTTTTCTCTTTTGGCTACTAATCACAGCACTCGATTCACGAAACTGTTTCACCAACTACCATCGGTTAGTAAATAAAACTAATAGCCTTCGGCTTTAAATCCTTGAAAGTTAAATCTATGAAAATCGATCCTTACCACCACTTACCACCCGATTGATCCCGAATGACGGCTTGCTTTGTCGATCTCAAAATCCCGGAGTACCTAGACAGATTAGGTTTTAAAAACAGCTACTTAATACCTTGTAAATAAATGCCGAAATCAATACTTTATTCTAGTAAAAAGTCGACAGATCATGAGTGAGAAGAACAATAGGTATTCGGCCAAGATACTCACCTTCTTAAATCGTTTGCCAAGGAAGATTCAAGGAGATCTATCCTACTCTAATATTCGGCCAAGATGGGTTCAAAGAAGGAAGAAAGATTCGGCACACAAGTGAAAAGTAGATTCGGCTATAGTTTGGAAAGAAGGTAAATAATGGGGAAGAAGGTGTTAAAAGTTTCGGCTTAAGGGGGATTTGAGAAGAGAAGGGTGTAAAGAGAAGGTGGTTTCGGTTTGGTAATAATGAAGAAGGAGAGGAGAGAAAGGAGAGAGTAGGTGTTTTGGTCAGAAAAAAGTAGAAGAAGAGAAAGATGGTGATGTAGAAATCGGTTTTGAGAAGGAATGAAAGAAAACAAAATAGGTGATTGCTAGCCGAAAATTAAGAAGAAAAGACTTAGCAAATTCGGCACTATCCCCCCCTCTTTTACTTGCCGTCCACTCCTTCCAAAGGAGTTCAAATTTCGGCTAAACTCCTCTTGGCCAATAGTTTAAACGAATTCAAAATATTTTGAACACTCAAATGCCCTTTTTTTCCTCCTTGTCAACCTCTTTAGATTATTCACATAATATCTATTAAAACTTAATAATATCCTAAATAATATCCATCATCCTTTTTATCTAAAATAAAATAAAAAAAAATGAGATAATCTCCCCTTTAATGCTGTCCCACTAAAGAGCAAAAAGAGAAAACTTTGTGACTCGAACCAAGGCTCTCCCTTCCCCTTGATGGCGTCACATGTAACCCCTAAGCGGCCCTCCTTTTGCCACTTAACCCAGCTGATTTTTAAGTCAGAAATCCTTCATTTATTTTTATAACCCCCTCTTGCTAAGGCTCCCTGCCTTTAAAGTTCAAAAAAATGAATTTTTCTACTAAACCGAGCCTACTCAAGACCCTTAATTAACCTTTATTATTCCATAAATAATATCACCGCAGTTCAAACATAGGAAAAATAATTTAATTCCAATTAGCCCCATTTTTAGGATGTTACACTCTATGTCGATACCCTCGCTAATCGGATCTACTGCCTTCTGTCTACAATTTTGCTCAAAAGCAGAAAGAACACGAAGATAAGGCCTCTCTTATATTCGGCCAAGGGTTAGTGTTTTACCCGAATTATACGTTTAAATTAACAGATCTCCTTACCTTGAAATCCCAAAAGTAATATGATTCAAGTGCTACTAAACTCTGTCTTAGAAATCTAAGCGATTGAATCCCCTTCAAATCCCGGAATGCCGCAAATGAGAGAAAACACCCGATTAGTTAACCATATAGCCATTCGGCTAAGATCTATAAAAGTCGAAAAAAGATTGAAATCCCGCGAATCGACACTTACCTTTAGTTTTCTTTCAGATTTGGCATAAACAGACACCACAGAATGATTTCAGCAATCACAGGAGATGAGATCTAGGAATTTCGGTTTTTAAGAAAATCCCAAAAAAGAATGAACAAAAGAAGGCTGATGCGTTTTCGGCTTTTAGGAGAACTGAGTGAAGAGTTTCAATGGAGAGGCTTAGAGATTTTCGGCTAAAGGAGCAAATGGGAGTGTGGTTTCGACTTTTAGTGAATGGAAGAAGAATAATAATGGAGATCAGGAGATTCGGCTAAAAGGAAATTTCCAAAGAAAGAAGAAAGGGTAAGGGACGTAGTGATTTTCGGCTTTTGGAAGAGAAAAGATGAAGAAAGAAAACAAAAGAGATGCCCTCAAATTTTCGGCACACCTTTAACCTATTCTCAACCGATTTTCCCCCCTCTCCTATGTTTGATTTTCAGCCAACACTATCCTTCCTAATAGATCCTCATCCTATCCCTTATCCCTATCAAAACACCCATCCAAAAGAGGCTTAATTATCTCTAACTCTTCCCCCTCCTTTATTAGCTTTAATATCCACATATTTTAAACATTAAAAACCCCTAAATAATAGCCTTGTTGCCGTCCCCCTTAGCTTTCCTTGGGCTGCCGAAATTAGCCCAATTTCTTGGGCTCCAAGCGGCCACACTGAGGCCCCTTCCTTTCCCTATTAGCGCCACTTATAGCTCTCTCCTAATGCGCCTCTTGTTCCTGGGCTACAAGCCCATTATGCCTATTACACTCCCAATACTTTATTTAAATCCAATAGTCTCTAAACAAAATATTTAGCCAAGACTTCAGCCTATTCCCGAGCCTAATTTGCACCTCTAATTCTCATATTAACCCATTAAACATGCCTACACATTAAACACATAAGCCCATTAATCCAAGATGTTACAGTTCTACCCCCCTTAAAGAAATTTCGTCCTCGAAATTTCCAACTAACTATTAATCATACTACCCAAGTCTCACCACTAAGCTTTCGCTGCGAACTCTAATTCTAAAGCCAAAAGAAACACTTAGTATACTCTGATAGAGTACACACCGGTATTCACATCTAAAGTGTCCTCGTCCCCTTGGCGACGTGCTGCATAGACCAAAGCTGGCTGCCTCGCCTCAGCATAACCTGGACCTCCACCTGGTGCTCCACGACCATGTCCTGTGCCATTGCGGCCCCTTGGTGGTTGTTGACCATCTCTTTCCGGCTGTGCATTCCCTTGACCTGTGAGCCCTTCACTACCCTGTTGGCGTGGACAGTTTCTAACTTGGTGGTCTGTAGATCCACACCCAAAGCACTTTCCACTGCCTGCCCAACACTCACCTTCATGGAATTTACCACATCAAGCACACTTCTGTGTCTGACCCGCAGCAGCAGGTCTCTCATCTCGTCTCGGCCCGTCTGACCTGGGTCTTTTCTGATCACGCCCATCTGCCCCTGATGATTCAAAATTTCTCTTACTTTTACCCCTATCTCTATCCCGATTCAGTCTCTCTGTCTGCTTCACCTCCTCAGCTATCTTAGCTTTCTCCACCAGAACGGCAAAGTCCCTTTCCCGCTGCGGTGCTACTAGTACCCTTAGCTCATCCCTTAGTCCATCCTCGAACCGTACGCAACGCTCATCGTCAGTCGCCATAATCTCTCAAGCGTAACGGCTCAACCGTAGAAACTCCGTCTCGTATTCAGATACAGACTTACTTCCCTGTACCAAGTTCAGGAATGCCTTCCTCTCTGTATCCACATAGCTGGCTCCAATGTACTTTCCCTGATATGACTCCTTAAAGAAATCCCAGTCAATCTGATCTGCAGCAGTACCCTCCTTTACTGTGAGCCACCACTGATAAGCCTCGTCTCGAAGGAGAGATACGACCCCTTTCAACTTCTCCTCTACCGTGAAGTCAAGGTCATCCATTATACGCTCACTTGCCTCTAACCAATACTCAGCTATATTAGGGGCTACGCCAGAAACACCCCTAAACATCTCTGCTTCGTTGGCTCGGCCGCTTCGATTCTGATTTTCGGGCTCGAACCCGCGTGCTCGCCCGAAAGAATCTTTCGATGACCCGCAACATCACCTGAGATACCGCATCATCTCCGGCCGCCTGGTCCTAAAATCCTCCTTCCACAGTCGGCATACCTGGCATCTCATTTCCTGACCTGTGGCCAGACCCTGCTGGCTCGGACATGGTCATCCTACCCCTACCACAACCACGCGGGGACGTCCACGACCCCTTGTACTCATTCTACCGATTCGCATTTATCTGATTAGGAATTTTATGAATCATTAGTTTTCTTCCACTGATTATCCACGAACAGTCTTATGAGTGGTAATTTTAAGAGTAGTTCTTTCGAATTCGTAATTATATCTACCATTCAGTCTCAAGTTCACATCTCCTAGTTCTAGGGAGCACATACATTCAGTCATCAAGTAACATACAAGCAGCATCCACGAACTTACATTCAGCATGTAGGGGTATCTTCGTCATTTCACTACCCAAAGGTATTTTCGTAATTTATCCTACAGGGGTATTTTTGTAATTTCCCAAAATAGTGTTCCCTAGGTGATTTTGTGAAATAAGGGTATTTTGGTAATTTTTGCAATTCGGGGGTATTTCGATAATTTTAAAATTCGGGGGCATTTCGGTAATCTTTACAAATTAAGGGTACTTTGGTTATTTTACAAATTAGGGGTATTTTGGTAACTTTATAAATCAGGGGTAATTTGGAAATTTTACAAATCAGGGATATTTTGGTCATTTTATAAATCAGGGGTAATTTGGGACTTTTGCAAAATAGGGTGGCTGGTCCCTTTCGGGTTTTAATTATAGATTTTGGCCTGTCAACAAATCCTCGTGGCTAAGGTGAACAGTCACTACGCACTAGGTAGGATTCCAGTGAAGAGGAGGTGAGTCACTAGGACTGCTTAAGTACCAGGCTCTTCCAGATCCAATCCTAGACATGCGCATGCCTGTTGCCACACCCTAGTCTTGCGACTTGTCTATAGGTTTGTTCGGTTAGATTAAGTCTTATGCAATTGAGAGTTGTTTAACTAGGCCTAAGGTCCATCAAGCTCTAATTAAAATAATCTACGTCCCTTAAAGCCCATCAAGCCCATATATATATAACACACAGTGAGTTCTGAATACTTACCTGGCGGACTTGGGCTGGAGACGCAGGTGCCATGCCGAGAAAACCCTCCTGTGTTATTTATAAACATGTGTGTTTCCCAAAACCCATCTTTAAAAAATGTTTTGAGCCCAAAACCCCAAAGTCGAGTTTTGAACCTGGCTCTGATACCAATTTGTAATACCCCAAACCCGATTCAAACACCATGACCGGATTTGGCATGTCACTTAAGGAGATTTTAAAAGATGTCGCAATTGCGGAAAATATTTTTCTTGAGTTTAACATTTTATTCGAGAAAACTAAATGGTAGATTAATTTGTAAAAGATATACATTTTATATTTAAGCCTTAGTGGATTAAAAACCAAAATTTGATTCATGCCTTAACTTAATAAAAACGTAAAATGTAAATGTCTAGTAATAATAAAATCCCAAAACAAACAAAAATATGAAACTAGTGGCCCATGGCCTTATACAACGAAATTTAATCCCACTAATTAAAAATATTAAAAATAAATAAACTAGTAAAGTCTTCAGCTGAATCAAAATAATCCCTCGCATGGCCACCTTGCGCTCCTCTCCAGCCCGGTCCGATGCACTAGGTGTTACCTGAAAGATGTTAAATAATGGGGTAAGTCGCGAGACTCAGTGTGCAACCCTCGTGCACCATTAGATTGGGCCTTAGCCCCACAGAACAGACAACAAAGTATAATATATCAGAAAATATGAAAAGCCCAACCCAATCCTAGGTTTCCATCCACTACACACCACCCGTACCTGCCAATCACACCATTGGGGATTTCTACAATCAACCCACACCGCTACACACCATCGATGGCAGTCATGCTGCAGATAGCTGCTCATCGTCAGATCATGGCAATAGCCACTACAACAGATCATGGCATTAGCCACAACAACTGATCATGGCAAAAGCCACTACAACAGATCATGGCAAAAGCCATTACAACAGATCATGGCAAAAGCCACTACAACAGATCATGGCAAAAGCCACTACAACAGAGCACTTCCCCTTTCATCAATCACCCATCCCCATGCAATCATAGAAATATGCATACATATAAAACATATCATCTCAACAGAAACATCCACTTATGAATGACAAAAATCACTAACCTGGTGATTCGCTTTTACCCTCCTTGGGTTTTCAACCATTATGTCAGGATTTCGGCATTTAACAGAATATAAACAGATTTATTTACACATACTAATAGACAATCTAAATGGTGTGAGAAGTTACACACCTGATTAATGCGTAAGACTACCCTCTATGTCGATACCCTCGCTAATTGGATCTACTGCCTTCTGTCTACAATTTTGCTCAAAAGCAGAAAGAACGCGAAGATAAGGCCTCTCCTGTATTCGGCCAAGGGTTAGTGTTTTACCCGAATTATACATTTAAATTAACAGATCTCCATACCTTGAAATCCCAAAAGTAATACGATTCAAGTGCTACTGAACTCTGTCTTAGAAATCTAAGCGATCGAATCCCCTTCAAATCCCGGAATGCCGCAAATGAGAGAGAACACCCGATCAGTTAACCATATAGCCATTCGGTTAAGATCTATAAAAGCTGAAAAAAGATTGAAATCTCGCGAATCGACACTTACCTTTAGTTTTCTTCAAGATTCGGCACAAGCGGACACCACAGAAGGATTTCGGCAATCACAGGAGATGAGATCTAAGAATTTCGGCTTTTAAGAAAATCCCAAAAAAGAATGAACAAGAGAAGGCTGATGCGTTTTCGGCTTTTAGGAGAACTGAGTGAAGAGTTTCGATGGAGAGGCTTAGAGATTTTCGGCTAAAGGAGCAAATGGGAGTGTGGTTTCGGCTTTTAGTGAATGGAAGAAGAATAACAATGGAGATCAGGAGATTCGGCTAAAAGGAAATTTCTAAAGAAAGAAGAAAGGGTGAGGGAGGTGGTGATTTTCGGCTTTTGGAAGAGAAAAGATGAAGAAAGAAAACAAAAGAGATGCCCTCAAATTTTCGACACACTTTTAACCTATTCTCAACCGATTTTCCCCCCTCTCCTGTGTTTGATTTTCGGCCAACACTATCCTTCCTGATAAATCCTCATCCTATCCCTTATCCCTATCAAAACACCCATCCAAAAGAGGCTTAATTATCTCTAACTCTTCCCCCTCCTTTATCAGCTTTAATATCCATATATTTTAAACATTAAAAACCCCTAAATAATAGCCTTGTTGCCTTCCCCTCTAGCTCTCCTTGGGCTGCCGAAATTAGCCCAATTTCTTGGGCTCCAAGCGGCCACACTGAGGCCCCCTTCCTTTCCCTATTGGCCCCACTTATAGCTCCCTCCTACTGCACCTCTTGTTCCTGGGCCACAAGCCCATTATGCCTGTTACACTCCCAATACTTTATTTAAATCCAATAGTCTCTAAACAAAATATTTAGCCAAGACCTTGGCCCATTCCCGAGCCCAATTTGCACCTCTAATTCTCATATTAACCCATTAAACATGCCTACACATTAAACGCATAAGCCCATTAATTCAGGATGTTACATTACTATCCCTAGAAAGCCCAATTTGAGCTTAAAGGCTTATTTTTATTGACTTAACCATACATTAAGTAAATATTCCCTCTTTGAGTATTCCTCTTTTTTTTATACCAAATCTTAGACTTAGTTTGTCTTAGAAATCATCGTATTAAAGTTTGGGGGAATTTGGAGAGTGGTATCTTTTTCTCATTAAATGTTCCGAGTGTTAAATCATATGCAATTGTATGCTCAAATTCATGTCAGCTATGACTAGTTTCAAATATTTAAATTAGCTAAAAAAATTTGTACAATTTTTCTTGTAATGTTGCTGTTGAGCATATAGATGTAGTTAGGACAATTGGGAAAAAAATTAGGTAACTTTGAAGGATATCTCCATTTGTAAAGGGTTAATGCATTATTATTTATTAGGACCAAGCCAAGCTAAGTTGTAAGGTTTTTAGCCTATAAATTTCTATTTTAATCCATACATTGAACTTAGCCACATTACAACCATGTAAAATCCCATTGATCTAACCCGTTATGCTGACTACATTAGTGGAGAAGGATTATTGAGTTTAACTTAAGAAGACATGAATTAAAACTTAGGATTGTTGCTTAGCTTAATCTAAGGAATGGGGATTGATTGGGAATAACTATTCATACACTCAAGGGAAAAGCATTCAAATCATGGCTACGTTAGCATTTTAATACTTGAGGAATTTGGCTTATAGGTGCACATGTGGAAACATGAAAATATACACACCTTTTCATGCCCTTTTTAACTCAAATTCATGTAGTTTCGATAAAATTCTTCTCGAAAATATATAATTATTATAAAATAATTAAATTACATTCAAATTATGAACACGTTGAATTTTAATTAATTTTATATAAAATTTTGATTTATTTTGATTATTTTCGATAGATTTGTGCAAATGGCGAAAAATGGCTCGGCAAACACTACTAGAAGCGTGAAACCGAGAAGAAATTTTGAAGCATCAAGGCGACTTAATTTTTCAGCCTAAGATGGTCCAAATTATTTTTATTAAGTCATAATATAATTAATTTTAATTTTAATCCAATTTAATTTGGGTTAAATAAATTATTGTTAATTAATTATGAAAAGGGGCCCAGTTGAGCTGAATCGAGAAAACCGATCCAACTGAGCACTGGGCAGCCCAAAACCGTCCAACATGCTGACCCAATCAGCTTGCTTGGTTGATTATTTGACTTGCAAAATGGCCCTTGAAGACTCTTTCAAATTGCATTCAAGCCCCTCCACTATTTATGCCTTTCTAGATTTGCCCCTACCTTAAAATAGCATGTTTGAAATCTTCAAACATGCCACATGTGTGGCCGGCCATGGAGGGAGTGTTTGGCTGATGATTTTGGCTATTTTTAGCAGGCTTCTCAACCTATAAATACCCCCCTTGGCTTCTCACTTCAAACACATCTCAACCCTTCTCATCTTTTCACTTCTCTCTCATTTTTCTCTCTTCATTCCCTTCCATTGTTCTTCATTTTCTTCCCCTATTCCCTTTTCGATTTGACCTCTTGAAAAAGAGTCAATAAGCCACCATTTGGAGCAGCATTCAAGTGTTCGTAGAAGCCTCGATTCGACAAGAACAAGCGGAGAAGGAGGAGTGGAGCAAACTAGTCAAGCCACGGAGAAAACACTGGATTTGATTCTTGTTCCCTATCCTTTTAATTTTGTTGTTGTTATGATGAACATGTCTATGAATATTTGTGATGTTGATATGCTTAATTTAATTAATATGGCTTAAATTTAATTTTTTTTTAGGTTGATTGCATTTCGTCTACTTAATTTATTAAAATTGTGCTTGTATTGTTATAGGCCTCAGTAAGATGTTTGATTAAGTAAAACCATGACTAAGTTATTCTTGTATTACAATTGTAAGGTAACTAATGAATTAATTATTTAAATGGATTGAAATTGTAATTAATTGACACGATACTTAATCAGTGCATGTTTAATCATCTAAGGTAGCTGAGGGTTAAATTAGCAACGATATCTAGCGATACATTAGCCTTGCATAACTTGCAAGATTATTGTGATTAAACTGTTTCAAGGTAGAAATACATTGTTACCTCACGTAATCTTTTATGCGCTTATGAGATTCAATTAATTGTTTGAATTACCATAGAGATATGTACAAGAGATTATTTTAATTTCATATGTATGTGCATTAACACATTTGCTTATTAAAATTTGTTCAATCGATTGAATTGACGTAGAGATATGGTCAAGAGATAAATGGATTTTGGTAGGTAAGTATGTTCATAAGGTAGCAAATTACCGAGTTGCCATGAATTTATTCATAACAACATGAACATGAGTTTAATAACTCTAAGTTAAGAAATGTAATTAATCTAACACAATTATGTCATCTTGATTAAAATCATCTTTTGAAATCGTGCATTGGAACTTTTATTTTATTTTTATTTATTTTACTTTGTTAAAATCCTAGTTTTTAATCACTTCTTCAAATCAAAATATTTTTCTTCACCAAAGTGTTTTTAAAATTGCATTCATAAATAATTCTTTTCACAGTCCCTGTGGGTACGATAACTCGACATTTACTTGTCACTTTATTACTTGTTGCTATTGTGTACACTTGCACATTTCCGTCGTTTCAACATGTAACCTCCCAAACCCAGCCTAGACATTATGGCTAGATTGAGAAGGCTACATTAGCCACAGAAATGGCTAAGCTAACTTACATTACTTTTTAAGACTTTAAATAAACTCATTTTAGAGAAAATCGTAGTTGTACTTTGAGTTAGCTTAAAAGCATTCATTCATTAGGTCGTGTATGCTTAGGATTCATTTTATTGTTGACGGTGTTGTTTTAGAAAAATCGTTTCCTTGTCGCTCTTCTTTAAAAAAAACTCGAAGTTAAACTAATGCAGCAGAAAAACCATTTTTCAAGTCATTTTGGAAAATTAGTTGCCTTATCAATTTGTTTTTCAAAAATAGTTCCTTAGTAATGTAGTGGAAACTAGGGAACTGTACCAAATTTTACTTGAGTCCTATATCATGCATTATCCGGTTATTATGCTTGAGTAATTTATGCATGCAAAAATTCCCAAAAGAAAAGTTACCAAGCCACAGGCCAAAAATAATTAAAAATTACAAGCCAAAACCAATAAAAACTTAATAATACTTAAAAAAATAATAATAATCCGAGGTCCAAGTTGATTCTCCGAATGTCGAGTCCGATCCTAATTTAAGGTTTACCTGAAATGTTAAACACTATTGGGTGGTGAGCTTATGAAAAGCTCAGTGTGAGCTGAATAATTATTTAAACGGGTAAAAACATCAAATACAGTGAAACATATTAGCGTTAACAAAAAAAAAACAGAACCATCATAGGAATTTCATGTCATTACATAGCCATTATCAAATTGATGTCAAACGGTGTATGAGCATAGGTCATCATTCATTCGAGTAACAATCATTAATTTCGATACCATTCAATACAAAAAAATACAATGCGTAGCATAAATCAATAACATTCGAATATGTCGTGCACATGATGCAATGCAAAACGGTTCCTACCCATACCATCCGCTACACACCATGAGTTCCCCACAACACGTTTGCCAAACTCCAAAACATTATAAGCATAGCTCGATATGGTAAAACCACCAAATAATCAATAATGTATAAAATCTGTCGGATATCAAATAGTGCGATAAAATCGCTAATAACATATAATATTGGATAAAATCGCCAATCCCCTCGATTCTCCAGGTGCAGTACACTGGCTACGAATAATGCGGACTTAATATGCCATCGGTACTCCACGAAACTCCTCCGTCAACCACAAAATCCCAACCCAATACATATAGCCCCCTTTCTTACACATAGGCGCACGCACCACCACCCATGGTGGCATAAATTAAGGCTGAATTTTAAAATGGTTTGAGATCTCATTAAATTCTGTAAAAATATCTTTGAAATCATTTAAAATCCCCCAAATTCTAGATCTGGAAATTTAGGTTTTTAATGGACAAGATTAATTAAGAAATTGAAGAGAGAAAGACCTTAGCCAAGCTAGTCGAGAGAAACGGCAATGGCACTTTATTGGCAATGTTTGGGATCGATCTTGGAGTTCAAGATTTCAGATTTGGGGCTGATTTTAACGAGAAAAAATTAAAACAATATGGTGGAGAATATGTTAACAAATCTTGTGGCAAAAAGAAAAAGAAAAAAAAAGAAAGAGATGGTAAAACTATGTGTAGGTGACAACAACAATAGAGGAAAGGAAAACAAAATTAAAATCAAAGAGAATGAGAGGGGAGAGGAACGACTAGGGCAATGAGCAGGAGGATTAAAGGCTGATTATTAGTAAAAAAAAAATTAATATTTATACCCAGGTTAACTAGGCTTGGATGGCCCACACATTAAAAGAAGGGGTTTTTGCCAAAAAATTAAATTATTTGCATGGGAAGGGAATTGAAATTAAGACCTCAAGGATAAATTCACTAATGTTTAACCATCAAACCAATAACTCATTCTTGATATAATTTGAAATATTTATTTTTAAAAAACAAGGCATGTCACATAATAGGGTTTAAGGCAAAATTTGCAAAACAAAAAAAAAATGATGCGAGAGAAGTGATTTGAAATTGGGTTTCAAGAAACATTACACTAACACTTAACCAACAAACCAATACCTCATTTATTTCCTAAAAATGCATAGATAATTTAAAACATTAAGGCATGATCACTCTTTCCCGATTCACAAACCCGATTCTACTAACTCTCCATTTTTGGGATGTTACAGCACATGAGTTAGATATTTGAAAATTTTGATTTGAGAGCATTATATCACTGTTGCATGACTGTTTGGAGAGTTTATTCTGATTAGCTAGTCTTGTTCATTTTGTTTTTGAATCTTTGTGTGTTTCTTGTGTATCATATATTGTTTGGGTTGTGTCTCTTAGATTAGATAGTGTCATCACTTGGGATGAGAAATGAATTAAGTTTAGGAGTGTGATAACTCTAGGATATAGAGTTATTTTATTACTTTTAAGCTTACATTTCAATCAAGATAAGAGTGGTTTAGTGTGTTTTTGTAGTTATTTTAATTATGTTTATGTTAAGCAGTTAATTTTTGAAGCTTTTATTTTGATAATGTATTTTTTCCAAGTGAGATATTAAAAATGTGATTTTTTGTCCTTGAAGGTGGCTAGTAGAACATTAGAAATGTGAAGAAAAAAAGATGTTCAATTTTAACATCTGAAACCCCAATGCTATAGCAAAGTTGTGGCATTAAGTTTAACGAGAGCAGATTGGAGACCCACATTTAAAGAACACCACACCAGCTCTTGGAATTAACCAATTTCTTAGTCAATTGCTGATGATGACCGAGAGTCAGAAAGAATTAGGCTCTAAAAAATTTGAATGGCCCAAGTACTTACAAGAGGAAAAAAATATAATAGAAAGGGTAAAGGAGGAAAAGATCCAAGGGGAGGTGACCTAGCTCATACCAATTTTTGGGGATATAAATACCTCATTTTTCAGAACAGAGGGGGGCAGCTTGGTACAAACTAGGAACATCCATTTTCAGAAGAATAGAAGTTGGAAAAGAAGAAGATAAGAATAGGAAGAAAGAGACGCACCAATTAGGGGGAATCACCTTATTTGGCTTGAAATCTCTTTACTCTTCTCTTTATATTTTGTTTCTTTTCTTATTTGTATCTTAGACCATGGTTGGATTTATTTTAATTATTTTTAATTGGTATTTAAGGGCTAAATGTTTATTAGCTAGGATAATTATGGAACATTAATATGGGATTATTAGTACTATGCTAAGGATGTTTAATGCAATATGAGATTTATTCATTCAAATATTCTCCATGTTTAATCCTCGCTATTACCTTATCAACATTAGTGGGTAATTAAGTTAATTACTAATTCTGAAAAGGTTGTAATTAATGGACTTAAAATTTGAATGGTGCATGTTTAATTTATTTGATTTAATTTTGTAATGATAGAAACATATATTGTTATGTTGCATAATCTTGTAGGAATGGTGCTAGAAAATGTATTTTTGACATTAAATTAGCATAAACATATGTTAGTTTAATTAAACGATTGAAACATAGTGACTTCAAGAAAAGCCTACAAACTATTGAATTCTAGATTAATAAATTGTCATATTGTCATAACATTACTGCAGCATCGCTACCAGTTTGCATAATAGGGGGACTTAATTATTCTAGCTTATCATTTCATCATAGTCTATTTGTTTTAATATTTTAAATTGCGTTAAATATTTATAAGCATTTAATCAAATTTGTGTTTCTTTTCCAAGTTTTTATTTGTTAATTTTGCAATTTATGTTTTAAAATCAATCCATGTGGAGAGGATAACTCTAGTATTTGCTACTATATTACTTGCTAGAGATTGTGTACACTTGCACGTTATAACAAAATTCGCGAAAGCTATAAAACTCAGTAAGTAACAATGATAATGAAATTTTATCCTAAGTCTTTATTAACCTTGATCCCATTTAGATGAATCATCATTTTTAAGTTTAAGTTTATTTAAGTCATATTGTCATTATTTTAACCCTTTCATTTGAGTTTACAAATTAAGACTTAACTTATAGTTTGATGATTTATTAACAGTTCCATATGCATGTGTTCCCAATTTTAGTATTTAATTCATTCATGACCCTTACCTTTCAGTTTCAATTTCCATCCTTAAGGACTTACACAATTATTAACTCACCTTAATAAGGCATATTAGACCACAATTTGTTTAGATGCTTTATTACACCATTTTCTTGAAGGCTTAATTGTCCATTATGTTCTTTACAGTTAATACCTTTTAAAACGGTAATTCAGATTGTACAATGGTTTAGAAAGTATTTAAAAGTAGGATTACTAGCATCTAACAATTTCAATGATTCACTCATACAATGATAGAATCGATTTAGGTTCAGCACTTAGTAAGCCTAGAAAAATAAAGAAATGATATTAGAGACAAGGTATCCGTAAATACAATAACAAGAGCGCTAAAGTGCAAGTGTCCAAAGACCAGATCAGGATCGTACCAAAATGCTAAGAACAGGAGCACCAAAGTGCAAGTAACAGGAGCACTGATAAGCTATAAAAGTAACATATTTTAATCTCATTCTTAATGTATTTTTGGATGATTAATTATGCAAATTAGTGAATTTAATGCTCCTAATCATTTAAATTCATGTTTTTATACTTAGGAGAAAATTTGGGAGCAAAAGGAGCGAAAAACGAGCCAAAATCGGATAATAGAATTGTTTTCAAGAGCCACACAGCCTAGGCATTTCCACACAGGCTGGGCACACGCCCGTGTGAGCCACACGTGATGGACACATGTCCATGTGCCAGCCCCTGTCGATTTCACACCCTGCTTCCCAAATACGCGAAAAAACTCAATTTTTATGCTTTCTTAGCATTCTAAAGTCTATAAATACCAATTAGAAGAAGACATGGGGGGCAACCAGAGAAGATCGAAAAAAACACTCGAAGAACACTATCGGAATCAAATCGGAAGCGAATCTCCATCAAGATCAAAGATCTCCTTTTAATTTCTTTCAAAGTTTTATTGAGTTTCTTTATGTCTTGTGGTTATTCTGACTTTGAGATGTTTCTATTCAAGATTATGAGCTAAATTCTCTAGATACCTAGGGAGGATGAAACCTATGATGAATCCTTTTATCTAATTTTTGTTTTTACGCGAAAAATACTTGATTCTTGTTCTCAATTATGTATGCTTATTTCTTGTTTTCATATTTTCAGGATATTAATTCATGTTTAATGTGCTTATTTCAATGGAGGAAAAGTCACTATTTAAGAGTTTTAATTAATCAACCTAGAGTCAGTTGTTCTTACTCTCGAAAGAGATATTAACACAATTTAGAGATTTCTACATATCAAAACGCAAGTGAATAAATCGTTTAATTCAGATTTATAATAATAGATGGCGTTTAGGTGGATTCTTTCCTAGGTATTGTCTATCTCATTGGTTAATATTTGATTATTTCTTTGGTTCATTCTCTGTTACGTTCTTGGTTAAATTAGTTTAGTAAATTTAGATTAAAAACATCACCCCAAATTATCGACTAAATAATAGAAAAATGGTAATTACTAATACTTTTAGTCCTCGTAGATACAATATTCTCTACTCACCATAGCTATACTATTGTTTGATAGATACGCTTTCCTTTGTCGTATTTATAGTTAGTTTAGTGACCATCAAGCACCAAAGTAAAAATAAAGAATCCCCTATTGGCATGTCAATCATATCCTAACTATTTATCTAAGCTACCAGGACATTATTTCAAGGTTTTTAAAATATTAGTAAACCACTATATTATAAATCGATAGTTTAAATCATGGCATTATGTCACTACACAAGATTTCAAAGCTTTCATTTTTATCTCCATAAGGAGACACCTTACAATGTTCTTTCTTGAAGTCGTTTTCATGCCAATAATAAGAATTCTAACATCATTCAACATAGTCGAACTTTACTTACTTGTCCGAAACCATATTTTCAAACATACAAATATAAATTTACAATATTATACTCGATATAATTTCAATAAAGTCAATTAAACATAAGATAAGTATTTACAAAAGATTTCTATAAACTTTACAGTCATTTCAGTATGTTAAGCTTGTGTTGACAATTGTCGACTTAAAGCAAGAGTTCGCACTTTGACATGTTTTTTTGCCATAGTGTCCTTATCTAATATTTCTATAATAGCGACATGTTCATATATGTCCACCTATACCTCCATGATACTCGAAAATTCTCATTTCATAATTTCAACTCACAAGTACTTCGTGACTATATAATTATAACTTCACATTTTAATATGTTATTTCGTATATTAATGTCATGAAATTTCACATTAATATTAGCACTATTAAACACTTAATTGTAACATTAATTGCACAAACTCTAACCTTACTAACTTTGGAGATAGACGAATTGATGGATGCTTCCAAACACTTAATCAAACTCCCATTAACACCAATCCACCATTAATTAAGCTTGAAACTTCACGAACCAACATTTCCCCATTTTCACACAATAAAAAGAATATATCCAATATTAACATATATACTTTTTTAAGCTTTTTCTTGTCATTGCTCAACAAATGTTAAACTAATGGAGGTGTAGTAAACCATTTTCTACTATTGTTGAAGCTTTCTCACACTAGATTTGTCTTCTCTCACCAAAGCTTCATAAACCGTAGGTTGTATTGATGAAATTGATGGAGAAAATGAGCTTAAGAAATTGCTTACATGAAGATTTTAACAAAATCTCTAACATTGATGGAAATTTTGGAAGAAATTAAAGAAATAAGCAAACGAATAAAGAGGAGAAAAATGACAACCATGGAAACTAGGCTAGCAAGTGATGCCAATGGTTGATGGTTTAATTCCTCACAAATACATTTTTCATGATTTCTAACAAATATTGATACCTCTTTTGTAAGCTTACAAGACGTATCTACATCAACCAAAGTACTCCCTAAGGGAGATAAAACCCCCGAACGGGACAATACCTTTCGTTAAAGATTCGAGACCAACCTCCCTTTAACAAGAACCGTAACCAAATTGATAAAATACGTAAATGTTGAGGGCTAATTTTATTATTATGCAAAAAAACAAAAGCCACAATTCTACAGAAGAGTGACAACAAAAATTCAATGTGAATAACATTGGTGGCGAAATTGAAAATTCTAGAATTGAATGACCAAAACAAAAAACACACTAATACTTGGATGACGAGTGAAATAATAATGAAGATGATAATATACATAAAATCACCTAAAATGAGAAAAATTTTGAAGAATCAACACAACACAACACAAACCCCAACAAAATCTTATGTTCCCCCCACGGTTACAAGATTTGAAACAAAAAGATTGCATTACCAGTCTATATCACTACAAGTGAGATGAAGTTTCTGAGAGTTAAAAGAAAAAGGAAAGGTGGTACATGAATATCTTCAGCATCTCTGGATCAATCATCCTCACAAATCGCGAGGGAAATTGCTGACTTGCCCCTCTTCTAAAACATCTTTGTTGTTTATCTTGTAAGCTATCCTTATGCGCATGACCAACGATTTCTGAAAGTTAGAATAGATAAAAGAGTAACTAAGCCTCTCTAAAAGACCCTTGAAAGATGGATACCATCGAGAGATTAACATTATGAGAATATTAGTTCATGGCATATTTCCCAAACAAAGTTAGCCTAAACCACCCTTTTCTTCTAAAGGATAAAACATGCACATGCAAGCATCGTTCCATTGATACAGGATATATCTAAGACAAATACTTATTAAAGTTAAAAAGTAATAAAGAAGGCCAAGCAAGCATTGATAAACTAACTATAGTGCAAAAAACATGCTTAGTCAAAGTATCACTTTGATTCTGTCAAGTGCTTAATCCATGTTCAAAAGTTTAAAAATTGCTTTTATATGATGAAACAATCATAAAAAGCTGCTACCACAACATGCCAGTTAGAAGAACAGAGAGCACCACTAACAATATCATAGAGCAACTTAACCAAGACTATATATACACATATATAATCATTTACTCAAACTCGGTACATACCTTCCCATGTTGGCTATTGGTGACTTTCATGCTTTGAGTGATGGACCCATTACCACTTGCAGGCAAAGTATTGCTACTAGCAGGATCCAAATGCAGCTGAAGAAACTGCCGAGTTTAAAAGGAGTAAGTGTATCAGCATCACTAGTATTCAAAGAAGTATGCAAAATTCTACATAATAACTCACAATTTTCAATTATTATTTTCAAGCAACGTATCAATATTATAGATTTTGTGAAATTAATGAAGCCTAGATTTTAGGAACTCTCCAAACAAGGCCAAATAAAGGTATTCTTGAGGCAAACGGAGAACTAGTAGTGAGGACAGTCTTTAAGTTGCAAATTGCAAAGTTCATAGATTGTCACATAAATCCATGATAATAAAGCAACAGAGAGAAATCTGATAATGCAAAATCCACGTCTAACAGATGGCATTGAAACACAATTATAAATCCAACTCAATGATCATTTTTAAGCAACAAGTCAATATTATAGATTTTGTGAAATTGATGAAGCCTAGATTTTAGGAACCCTACAAACAAGGCAAAATATAAGTATTCTTGGGGCATATAGAGAACTAGAAGTGAGGAAAGACTTTAAGTTGCAAAGTTCTTAGGTCATCACATATATCCATAATAAATAAAGCAACAGAGAGAAAGGATAATACAAAATCCACCTCTAACAGATGGGAATGAAACACGGTTGTAAATTTCTATACTATTAAGTACATCAAGCTCATAAATGACTATCTTAAGTTACCTTAGGAACTGCCGCCTGGAAAAGAAAATCATTATAAACATTAGGTGACAGATTTGTAAAAATAGCCTGGATCAAAGTTGTTTGTGGGTTTCCTGGTTGCTTTGAGATGTTGAATGTCATCCTTAAAGTGCTGCTCTCATATGCAACTAATGAAGGATAAGCTGGTCCATTTTCCTCTGCCAACAAAATGAGAATATATAACTACTTTGGCAACCGCAAAGGCTACAACATCTGCCATGGAATTCTAAACTTTAAAATTTACCCTTCTTTTGAGGACTGGGGCCAAACCCGTCCAATAAATCCATCACTGGAGCAGGACTTGCAGAAGTGGCATTTGGAGAAAGTGACGTAAGTGATGCAAGGCCATTTAAATTGGCAAGTGATGCTTTGTCGTCTTGAATGGAGGACAATATGTTAGATGCAGATGAGCTGCTTTGTGCAGGAGGAGATGTTCCAATTGACAAAAGATCCAGCAGAACATCTGTACCAGCTTTTGGAGGCTGACTTGTGCCTAAAAAGTAGGAGATAAAATCAGCCTTCTTTTTAATCAACGGGATAGCAGCAATGCTGAAAATATTTCACTTTAACTGTGAACAATATATTTAGGATTTTAAAGCCTATGCAATACAAAGTTTTATTACAATGACTAGGAGATTACTTATTTTCTTTTAACATTGTTACACACCTATTATACATTCAAAACCAATTTGGAATCCATAATATATTGATAGGGAAATCAAATTTAAAAGTGACTTATGTCCTTTATGGAATAATCCAAAGAGTTGGTTTAAGTCAAAAAGAGACAGGCATTTTCCTGAAAAATTGTCCACTATGATTATCGGATATAGATGATGGATGCTCAACCAGATAAATAAAAAGACTAAATACTTGGTTCTTGAACAGATTTATTAGTTATTATCCTGAAAATGCTAGTGTCAGGCACTAACGCTGCAAAATCCTAAGGAGCATGAACAATAAGGTAATTCAAAACATAACCACATGCTTGAAAAAAGTAAAAATCACTGAAATGCTTCTCAATTGTGCACCATTACGTATCCAACTTACCTGGTGGTGCAGAAGCAGGGAACAAATCAACACCAAGAAGATCCTGAAGTAAATCACCACCAGAAGAGCTAGGTGCAGGGGCATCATCTGAACTTAGGTCAAGTAAGTCTGCAACAGGAGCTGCAGCTGGTTTAGCAATTCCATTTGGAAGATTACGTGCTGTCCCAGTGGAAGTTGAAACAGATGTCGGCAATGAGCCAGCTCTCCTTCCACTGAAAGTTGCCTCATCCAAAACTGGCATCCTTTCAACCAGTGCAGATCTGTACAAATTCATCCATCAGCTTTGTATTTCACAACTATGCTATGTTGCTGGAAGCCTTCTAAAAGGCTATGAGGTACAACTAAAAAAGTTTAAAATTAATTATACCTAATGTTCTGATGCTTCTGAAGAATACAATTAAATTCAATAGATCTCTGTTGCAACTCAAGCACAAAGCTTCTTTTATTCTGGAGTATTATATCCTTGATCCTCCTGAAGATACCAATCAATGAAAATTTATTTTCCTCGTGCCAGATAAATGAGAAACAAAAAGTCTTCAATTACATCAGGCAGAATTTTCAAAAATAATTAAGGACAGTTAAAACAATTTGCCAAGAAATGAATTCAAGTTAGATCACGTTTATAACAACTAGGGTTAGAATCTGTGTGTTGCTTTGGTATTATTGTCCGCTTGAGGACAACTTTTAGAACTATAGATATAAAATAAAACAAATAGAATACCAAAGTACAAATCTAATCCATTATATGCAAAATAAGTAAAGATGGATGTACAACTTCAAGTCCTTCAGATTATATCAATATATAACTTATATAATAGAATATAAACATAACAACTCATCCAATAAAATTTAACTTGTAAAACCATTTGACATTTTTTCTTACTATTTAATCATCATATATAGTTTTCTTTTAATTCAAACCCTAAGTTTTTTTAAAAAAATACTTACATGAACCCACCTCATATTATTATTCAATTTTTAACCTGTAATTTACCAATACAATAATTTTTATTTGATAAGTTAGAAACAAAATTTTCAAAAAAAAAAAAAAAAAAAAAAAAAGAACTAATCATAATTTGGTATGTGACAAAAAATGAGAGTTATTGAAATAGTGGCACAACGAAAATGACATGAAAATTATTTGAATGATGCAAATATAAACATGACACAATATAAAAAGCAATTATGACATGAAAATATATGACATGAAAAAATATATGAACATGTTGAAATTTATAAAAAGCAATGACAACACTGAAGTAGAAGTTATTTGAATGATGCTAATTGGACTGGTGATTTCGGACACAATATAAACAAGAAACAAAAACAATACAATGCGAAAAAATAACACTAACACAAGAGATAACACTAATATGTCAAAGTCTGCAAAATATAAAATATTGATCTATCAATTATATATATGTGGTACCAAGAATTTGATTATAATAGGAAACAGTAACACATACAACATGTGCTACTTAATTTTTTTTGTTTTTCAGAATGTGGAAATGTTAGACATGACAATAAACAAATAACATAAATAAGCACAACACAATTAGGGGTGGGCCGGGCAGGGGGGATAACACAACACAAATGCATCATTGTTCAAATTTTTAATATAACATGTCAAAGTTATATATTACCTTAAACACGATTATAATCTGAAAAAACAACACAAATATAACAAGTGATAATTATTTAAAAATATGAAAAATTAAGGAAGCTTGCAAATGCTTGCCATGTGGCAAACAAGATTTTCCCAACAATTAGGGTTATTTGAATTGATCATCCTACAGCATGTAAAACAAAATTGAGAGTTATTTGAATTGGCAATTTTGAATATGAGAATTAATTAAAACACAATATGAAACGAAACTATAACACAAGCACGAATGTTCAAACGTGCCCCAAAAATATATAAAACAAGTTATTAATGGATACAATTTTATATATATATAATACCTTAGATAAAATTATGAATAGACAATAAACGCAACATGAACAAAAAGATTTCTCTTTCTCTTTCTTTTCTTCTTTTTCTCTCTACAGACTCTACTAGCAATAGTAATAACCCTTTAATTGCAAAAGCAATTGATGATGAGATTACTTTTATTTTATTTATAAGATGTCAAAATATCTGCTTATAAAAGACTTTCTTTTTTTAACCCTGACAAAGCTAAGCTAGTGGAAATGTGTGTAACCATGGGGAATGAGTCTGATAAATGAAAAATGTGTGTGGCAAAACATTAACATACTCTGAACAAGAAGGAAAACGAGAAGAGAGCTTTAACAGAGCAATCAAAGCCATTGCTTTAGTAGTGAGATCGGAATTATGGCGCTTAATAGAAACCTCTAAAGCATCCACAGCATCATACTCTGTTACCTGCAGTATAGGAAAAATGTAGAGTGATAGGACTAAGCATTCAATTTACATAATGCAGCCACTGCACAAATGAGCAGGATCCTGACATGGACTTTCAGCTAAGCATATAGCAGGTTAAGAATCTCTTTAGTTTAAAAATCATATTGGATTTATGTGATTCCACAAAAAAGACTCAGAGTAACATAGAAATCCATTGGTTGACAGTTGACACCCATTATTACATTCGACTAAAAGCAAATTGAAATTATTTCAACCAGAAATAATATAAAAAATACTTAAACAAGATGGTTGGGATAAAAACAAAAGGTATTTTGCTATGCCTTGTCAAAAGGAGAATGGTTCCTTGCCTATTTCTAAATCTGTAAAATCACATTACCCATAAACCCAAAATCAATGCCATGCTTGGTCCAGACTATTTTGATTAATTGTGTCTTTAGAACAGATTTGTCCCTAGGTAGCCAAAAGGTATTTGATTGTTATAAGTAATTCAGTTATACCACTTTAAAATATATATGAAAGTTATAAATGAAAGTTCCACAAGAAAATTCTACACTCTTATGAAGCTACATGATCAGTTTACATGTACCTTACTACCAATTAAACAAACAATCCAGTTACTGGTTCTATTTACCACTTCATTACATAAAGTCAATTTAACAGCAACAAGTCACAAGTCTTTATGTCTTAAGCTTACGAAAATCTTTAATGAAGCTGAAAGGGATCCTAATAAACTTTCATCAACCAGAAGATTCTGCTAAACAAACTCAAATTCACATAATACAGCCAACTATCAGCTGTTTTTCCCTTTTTTTCTGAGAATGAATAACCTATGGATAAGGATGCACTTACAGTTATTGGCTCTTCAATATCAAGCATCCCGACATTATTCACCAACATGTCACCATATTCACCAATACACCAAACTGCAACTCGAACAAGGGTTTCCTAATGAAAATATCAATTTGCATTTGAATAATTAAGCAGATAAGAATAAAATTTAGACATAAAATCAAAAATAAACAGAAGAACACCTGTTCTGTTGATGTTTGGAATGCTCTGTACAATGCCCTGACTGAATATCCATGGAGATCAGAAGCATTACTTATGACAACGATAAGGGCATGCCACACTTCATCTTTAACAAAATTTCCAGCCTACTAAGCAAAGGATTAATATCAGTACTCTTGGACCAAAATAATTTCTAGAAACGTTGAAAGAACTAAAAAGATAAATAACAAAAAATGCAAGTACCCAAATGTGACAAAGGTTCATCCTCAACACCTTTTTTGTTGACTAATTAGGAATTCTCAAGTAGAAATGAGAACAAGAATCCAACAGATAGAGATTCTGAAACCAAACAAGGATAAAAGAACAAGCGTTCTATTACTTGAATGTTGGCCAATGGCCGAATCTCCTTTTGTTTTTAAGTGACACTTAAGTTTCATCAATAAAAAGAAAAATTGAAGGCAAAATTAAAATATAGTAGTGGTTAGATAAACCACTACTGGTTATAAAACTAGTTTCCACACTTCCAGCATAGTATAATGTCTACTCTACCCAATTGCTTTCCTAACATGCAAATTCAGTAAAAATTAGGCCAGCAACCAATTACAAGTCCAAAAACCATTGACCTGGCTACTTCTCTGGATCAAAACCACAAGTTCTTAACAAATGACTAGTAGTAGTGGCTTGAAGTTTCATAGGATTTCATCAATCACATTAATAAATCCTCACTTAGAAAAGCATCAGAATCCTCCGGCATTAAACTCCTCGATATCTACATTGGGGTCACACCTCACAATCATAAAACAAAACCAAAAGGACCAATATCATACCAGAACCCATTCCAAGTTACAAGATGAGCACATACAAATTGCAATGGCCCAGCAAATTTTCAGGTCTAAGCCACCATTTCTCAACAGTGAAAAGCTTAAATTCAAGTTCTTAAGTAATGTGAGGCTTATACAGTTTTCACCGGTGATGTTTACTTCACTTTGTCGTGGGATGGAATATCCCATTTTCAGCCTTTGATAGTTCATTCATTCAAAGGCAACAAGCAGCAGAAGTCACAGCTGAGACTGGTCCCATCACTAAATTTAACTTGAAAAATGAAGAGGGTGGACTTACGCATTTGACAGAAAATTGGGCCAAATTTTCCACCCCCACCCCCCCCCCAAAAAAAAAGTAATAAAATATCCAATTATTTTTTAAGCATCACATAAATAAGATGCAAGAATGTGCTTCCCTTTCATTTGCAAAAATTTATACGCAACAAGATCAGATGATTAACAAAGATGCCTAATAATCAAAAGAGTAAAGATGAAGACATGTTTTACCACGTTACTTAATGGACACTCACAAAACATTGTCATATTAAGGATTGAAATAATAAGCACATCAGTGAAACAAAATCTGATAAGAACATTTAAGAAAATGTAGTATTCTGCAACACCAACTGGGACAAAGACTGCAACGGATGCAACTCAAAGAAGAGAGAAGACAGTAGAAAAAAGCAGAAAGATGGGCAGGTATGAATTCTGTGGAATATAAAAAAGTAAATATCTTACTCCAACAACAAAACAAAGCTATGAATGACAAACATACCTCGGAAAGAACCTTGAGCATCTGATCAATATACCAAATTTTCTCTGGGGAAAACCTGACATAATTGAAATGATTGTTAATCAACTAGACAATGATCCAAAGTAATTCCAAGTGAATATTTCAGCATCCCTCCATCAGCCAGAATAAAAAGAAATTGTCCAATAAACCAGAAGACAGTATCATCCAACATTAAGAAGACGATTAAAGGAACCTCAATAAGTTTAATAAAGTTGGCAATCCATTAAAATCAACTATGTCAAATAAATGTATGAAATAATTTCCTTCAGCAGGAGTGATAACCCATCCCTTTAAACTTCCCTAAAAATTAAGTTGGACAAAGGATTATACACCGCATATACAGATAGAAACATCCATGTATGCATGTACATATGCAAGCACAAACATTATACATGAAAATACAGAGCCAAAAAGAGAAAGCATATAGAAGAAAATTACAAATATATAGCATAAAAGAAAAGGCAAAGTAGCACCTCTTAACTCTTATTAGACTAAAAAATAGCAGAACTTACTTTTCAACAAGAGAGCAAATCTTGGCAGTAAGAACTCCCTTAAATTCTTGATCACTTGCTTCCAAATATTCAATTAACTCTTTAGTCAAAGGCTTCACATTGCTTTCATTCACCAGCAAGTATACAAGGTCAAGTGCCTTTTTTCGAATTGAAGCATCTGAATCCTGGAAAACAAAATGTCCAATCAAAAACTTCTTCAATAGCTGAAAACTCACTTTTTTGACAATAGTGGCACTTGAGAATAAAATCAGAGTTCAATTCAAAGCAACGAAGAAAATGCTGGCAACTCTTTTTTTTTTTTTTTTTTTTTTTTTTTTTTTTTTTTTTTTGTTAGAGTACTACTGCTCAAATTTAGGATCTCTACCCAATTCCTATTCCACCCTACCCCTGATCCAAGCCGAAGGCAGATACTGGAAATTACTATATATCCAAAATTGAATCCCTAATATGTCCAAATACCAATCAAAAGTGACCAACCAAATAATAATAATAACGGTCACAATTCCTTTTGACTACAAAGAATTTATCCTCAATGGAAAAATAAAGATCAAGTGATATCTAAAGAGTTAATTAATCCTCGCTGCTTTTTTAGCTAGTAAGTCTTATTCCATCACATACGGGGTTCACCTGAAAGTGAAAAATAAATGACAACCAAAGAAAGTGGGTAGACAAAAGGAAAGAAAAAGCGAACTGCTTGACTGCTTCTTTAGCAACAACTAAATCAGACCTATTATAATCAAGAAAAATGAAATCCAATATCCTCAGGCCGAACCTTTACACATTCCAAAATTGTTGCCCTATGCCTCTGCACTGCTTGAGCATCCACTGTAATAGCCTTCATAAGCATATTTAATGCAACATATCTGAAAAACATGCAAGGTTCAGTGTCATAAAATAGTAGAGCAACAAAGAAAGTGTAGAAAGTGGCATGAAAAATCAAGATAAGATTTGAAAGAACCTGATATTGTTGTCACGATTTGACAAGAATCTTCCCAATATATTGATGGCAAGCACACGTAAGCCACCATTATCTTCAATGCTCATAATGGTTCCAACACATTCATAAAGAATAGCATTTCCGGCATTTTTATTTGACTCGATTTTTGTTGCTACCTAGAAAAAAATGTGACCACAGAGCCTTAACTTCATTAGGAAATGAAATCTTGTTGGAGACCCATGAAAGGAGTTTTCTAAATGTTTAGCTTCAAGTCCTTTTCCAGAATTGAGATTTTGAAAGCAATATCCAATATACTCCAAATAGTACAATCTTTTCAATTAACACGCTCCAAGCAATCTCATCAAGGTACTTCTCATGTGAAGGAGCAAAATTTGAGGAACGCACAGTTTATTTTCTACCAAGGACAAACCTTGTATTTTTTTCATCATGCAGTACTATCTTAAACCATGTTTTTTAAGAGAAATATCATTCCTCAATAGAGCAATCTTTTTTTCCTATTTTCTTTACAAACCTCTAATAAGAAAATTCAGTGTTCCACAGACAATGAGCATGCACATGAAATTTACCGCAAAAGAAAAAAGAACCGAAAATGAAGAACTTAATGTTGTCAAAATGAAAATCAAAACAAAAACCTCAATGCAGTTAATCATTGGTGAGAGAAACAATATAGGGATATGCATTATGCTTAAATACTTCTTTCATGAATTTGACAATATCACAAAAAAAGAGATAGCCACAACATACCTGAGCAAGTATGTCATTCATACAGTCACTAGCATCAGCATCTCCCTGGCCCAATATCCGCAGAAGCTTAAGCAATCTTATATGAAGGAAAGGATCTGTAATGCCAGCAATGTCATACTCAGGTGCATAGGGACTGTTTGCCATATCCTTCAGAGTTTTGACCAACCCTTCAGTACATTTCTGCAGTGATGATAAAAGAAGCTATTATCACAATTAGAAAGTTGATGCATTATCCATTTTTGACAAGTTTCTTCCCACTGAAGTCCACAAATATGATTCAGTTCAATCTTTAAATGATAAAAAAAAAGGACACAGTTTTTGCATGACCTAAAGGCCAAAACAAGTTCGTAAGTCCTATAAACCAAATTGTAAAATTAGCCTGAAGCATCTTAGTATCAAAAACCAAAGGATAGCCAACAGTTTAGGACATAACACCAGTAAACCTGATCCCTTTCTTCAATCCTTTCGATGGTAAGTACTCTCCAGCCAAAACCAGAACAAAGGATTGCTGGTAAAGTAGAGATGGTCCAAACAAGCAAAAGCAAGAAGTAATATTTACAAAAATTTCTTAATTATGGCCTTTTCTTTCGCAGGGTTAGAAAATGTTTTTATATGCTCAATGAAGTGTTTGTCTTTCTGATGCTATAGCTATATTCTTATAAATCCATGACCAAATTACCTCTCTAAAATATTCAAGGGCTTCTGAACTGACTTTACATAGATCGGTACAAAGTTGAACTCCTGTTATTAGGACTCCATGATGCTTTTCTCTAAGTAGCGAAGCAGCAGGATTTATAAAGTTTTCAGCAAGATCTGGAACCTTTTTTATGATCCGTATGGAGCACAATGCTGCCTACAAAAAACAGATAGAGTCAAGAGGAGTCAAAGATTGAAGTCAGATCGCTCAAGAAAAGACATAACCTAAAAATTATCAGATAATGCACGTGATGAGAATTCATGAACAAATGCAAGTTGGCATGGCCAGAAAGAAAAGAAGAAAAGAAAGTCAGTATGATCAAATTAATCCTCCAACAGGATAACAAGTAGTTGTTTATGAAACAATTTAGTACATCAAAATGCCTTCAGAGAATGGCTGGAAACAGTCAACAGATGCCTTTCCCTTAAATGAGTATGTGCAGCAAATTCTCCTGCTTAAGATAAATGGGCAGAGAAAAATCCGGATTTCATGGAAGTAGCAGGCATATGAAGATTGCATATTAAAACATACAGTTTAAGGTCTTAGTCATGTGGCATGTGGATCATGGATTCACATGGATGTTTTTAACCTTTGCATTGACAAGATTACAAAGGTATTATTGGAAACAAATAAAGAACAAAACCATGATACTTGAAGAGCTCAACCAAACAAATCAAAATTTTCCAACTCCCATAGAAGAAAGGAGGAGGAAGAAAGTACCTTTAAGAGGGATAATTAGCAATGTTTAAGCTTGTTAAATTCACAAATCCTGAAATCAGCCTCCCTTTTCCTCCTTTATTTTAAATCTCATTGAAACAAAAATCAGTGGCCAACAGGCCTTGAATAAAGAATAGAACACACTTACTTTCTTCCGGATATTTGGATCTCGAAACTGCAGCAATCTTTCTACTTCTGGTGCAAGGTCACGGGCCATTTCAGCCGAACAAATATTTCCCAAAGCACAGAGAGCAAGTCCTATAATATACTGGTTTGAATGATTGAGATCTCTGCATATAAGTTAAGGTTTCTGAAAAACTAAACCATATCTCTCCATTTTCTTATTTGTACCCTTGGTAACACCAGCCTATCAGGGACAATTTTATTCATAGAGAAAAGAAATGGTAAAAGGGAAAAGGAAATGGGAACAAATTAAGCTTGAGAAAGTCTACATGTAGGATACTGCTTTAATGAATTTGTTACCAACATCAGAACCTCTTGTCTTTCATCAAGAAGCAACATAAGACCAAGATATCCAATCCTCTTCTCTGGAAATCCAGAAGACGCAATCAACTTCAGGCACTCCATTTGGCCAAAATGAGTTGGATATCCAAGCATGTGAATGAACATGAGCTTTGCCAGGTTACGGTGCCTATAATCTTGATCATTTTCACTAATAGCAGCACGAATAGCAGCACACTCTTTCCTTACAACAGCACGTTCTTCTGCTGCAGTTTTGCAAGAACGTATAGCCCGTATCATGTCCCTGCATTGGAGCAGTAAGTACAACAGTTTCAACTGATATGCATATAAACTAAAGTCAAGTCAATCGTTCAGATTCATTGATATAACTTGGAGCAGAAAATAGACAAAATATGTGGTCAATAATTTGATTATTTCAAGCAGAGCAAAAGGTTGGGGGGGGGCCTTATTCCCTGATTTGTTTAGGGAGAACAAAAGTATTCTTAAAAACCAGCCGTAAGACCTGGTTGAGAAGAAAGTTTTCAAACCATAGGATATGAAATCCATGATCCTCTTTTCTTTTCCCCAAAAAAATTACATATAACTAAGAGATCCCATTTTGCAATTTATACAAAATGTTCTTGTCAACAATTTCTGGAACACACTACTGAACTACTCATGGGAAGAATATCAGGATATAAATCATTTGATGAATAAAGACAAGGAGGTTGAGATCTTTATATCCATAAAATATGGATGAAATCCAGTAAACTAATGCAAAGAACCGACTTAGAATTCCCTAACAGGGAACAGAGGTTATCATTTGCAAATTTGTTTAATCATACTAAATTTATATAGAGAAAGATACAACTATTCAGTTACATTGCAACAGATACAATCACCTAGCAGTCTACACAAGGAAAAGTAAAAAGAGAATTCAATTTTGCGATAGATCCCTAAAAGTGTGATAAGTGCTACAAATCAGTTTGAACATACAACCACAAGAATTACAAGTACAATCGTACAACCAGGATATTCTGATTATACCTTTGGTAACCATATTGGAGGATACTTACATGAATGACTACCTTGACTATATTTTATATCTAAATTGCCACTAATTACTGATGTTTAAAGGTTCAAGATCATATAAATATCCCAAAATGCTGTATAACTTACATATCTATGGTGCAAGAAGTTGAGGAAGTATGGATAGTAAACTGGTGGATGTTGTCGTTTCCTCTCTAGAAATTTGTACCTTAAGCACCAATGGTATTTGGCGCATCTTTCGATATTACCAATATTCATGAAAACAATAGATCAAGCTATTGTCAAATCCATTACTATATAACTTCAAAAATTTCTACATTTTCACCCATAGTTGCAATTAATTCAAAGCCAAGCTAGCTTGAAGAATGGAATTATGAAACCGAAATTCCTAACAAACTCCATTCGGCTCTAAGTTCAGACGCAATCATCTTTTAAGTAGCACTAACTATAACCGAACCCCATAAATTTCAATCAAGGAATCAAAACAAATTGCACAGAAGCCCAGCTGTTTTAATCGAAAAACCAATACATTCAAATAAAAACCATCGTGTTCTTGATCTGACCTTCAAATTAAAAGAAAAAGGGAGGACAAAAAGAATAAATTGCAACGGAAGGAATTGATGCTCACCGTAGACGAGTACCGGACGAGAAAGGATTCATGATTGGGTCCAGGGTTGAAAGTTTTGTAGAGAGCTCGAATCAGATCCAATCAATTAAACGCTGCAAATAAATCAATCAACGAACTACGGCTGCACGGAATTAAACCGAATTTCTTTTCAAATCTAAGATCTGCAGTCGAAGATCCAAAAGTTGGAATTCGGAGATCTAAGAAGAGTAAAGCAGGCAGAGATTTGGATCTGAACGACAGAGAAAACGAACTCTCTGTTCTCCTTTTCTTTTCTTCTTTTTTTCCCAGTGACAATGAAAATGCTGCCTGCTTCTTTTGTCTTTGTAAAACAATTTTTAAAAAAAGAATAATAATAACTAAATTATCAAAAAAATGACGTGATTTTTATTGTTATTTTTATTTGTACTTTTACAAATACAATTACAAGCAATTCGAACTCGGCCTTTTAAGATCCAAAACCTCGGCCCAATTATATCAAAACCATATTCGTAGATTTAATTGTCATATTTTTATAAAGGCTTAAATGTGCTAATGACCCCTGTACCCTATTAAAATTTAAATTTTAGTCTCTACATTTTAATTTTAAAATATTGAGTCCTTGTATTTTTTATCTAAAAGTCTTGGTCTTCTCCCTAATTTCAATATTAAAGTTAACGGTGCCAAAGGTAAAATAACTCTTTTAGCCCCTTAACATTTAGAATTTTGTTATCAATTTGATCATTATCTTTTAAAAGTACATAAAAATTTTATAAAATAATTTCTTTTCATATTTTAGATAAAAAAATAAAAATTAAAAAATATAGCTTCTAAAAAAATAAAAAAATATGAAAAAAAATTAAAATATTTAAAACTCAAAATATAAAAATGACTTTAAAAATAAAAACAAACATTCCAAAATTTAATGTTATCTAAACCAAATTAGACCAGTCAATTGGATTGGGAACTAGTTGGGATATCGATCCAAATAAGGTAAAAAAAAATTGTTGACCCACGAATCAATACGGACTGGTTGAGCCAATAGTTGAACCAATTTTGAACAAATTTGACCAATTAGTTCCCAGAACAACCGGCCTGAATGATTCAAAAAAAATAATTTATTAAAACATCAAAAATAAAATATTAAAAATATATAAAAATTGGTTCAACTTTCAGTTCAACTGATTCTTTAGCTCAATTCAACCAATTCATATCGGTTAACAGATCAACCAATTTTTTACCATTCCATGGACCGATACCTCAACTGATTCTTGATCCATTCGATCAGTTCGGTTTAGATAACATTGAATTTTGGGATTTTTAAAAATTTTCAAATATTTTTATTTTTGAATTTTAAAGAGTTCTTTTCCATATTTTCTTTTTATATTATATTTAATTTTTATTTTTTTGTTTAAAATATATTTAATTTTTTTTAAAAAAATTAACGTATTTTTAAAGGGTATGGAACAAATTGACAAAAAACTGTAAATGTTGAAGGCTAAAAAAGTTTTAAAATGTTAAAAAATTGGTTGACCGTAAATTAGTATGGACTGGTTGAACGAGACTAAAAAAATTAGTTGAACTATTCGTAGCGATTCACAGTTAAACCAATTTTTTACCTCTCAATGGACCAATACCCCAATTGTTCCCACCCCAATTTAGAAAACATTGAATTTTTAAATTTTTGTTTATATTTTTAAAATAATTTTATTTTTGAATTTTAAATTTTTTTATTTTTTCTTAATTTTTAAAATTTTTAAAAAATTATATTTTTATTTTTTAAAAGATTATATTTTTATTTTTTATTTTTAAAAAATATAATTTTTAATTGTTATGTTTTTTTTAAATATGAAAAATAAAATAATTTTTTTAAAAGAATTATGTACTTTTAAAGGGTAAGAACCAAATTGACAAAAAAATTGTAAATGTTAAGGGCTAAAAAAATTACTTTGTCTTTGACATTGTTAGCTTTAACAGCAAAATTAAATGAAGGGATCAAGATTTTTAAATCAAAAAAAGTATAAGGACTCAATGTCTTCAAGTTATAGGTACTAAATTTTAAATTTCAAAAGAGTATAAAGACTTTTAGCATATTTAAACCTTTTATAAATCTATTAATTTGTATTTTTTTGCTATGCATGAATCGATTGTATATATTAAATTTATAATATTCTTATAATATTAGTTTTTTTAAAAATTTAACAAATTTCTAAAAAATAATTAATAATTTGAAAACTAATGTAATTATAAAATATTTTTAAAAATATTTAACTAATTTGTAAAAGTATTTTTCATGAATTTCTAAAACCCTTGAGTCATAATAGTGTCAATTTGAGAATATACGAGTTAGAATTTTTGAAGTAAATAAAATAAAATTATTAGGTAGTATTTAGAAAGCTACCTAGTAATTAGATTTGGATGTAATTACTTATAATTACACAAATGTGACATGTTTGGATAACCATTGTAATTAATGGGTTCCACCGAATTAAGTGTAATTGGAGTACCCAATTACACTTTTCAATTCTTAGGGGATGATTAAAATTGGAGTAATTACACATATAATTAAACCCAAATCTAATTTTAAAAAATTATTTCTATAAAATTTATAAAAATTATATTATAAGTATGAACAGAAATGAGTGGATGGGATGGTTATAGCCAAAAAAATTATATTATAAAAGTAATTTGTGTATTTTATAAAGTTATAACAAAAGATTTATATTATTTAAATCCTAAAAAAAATTCTAAAGTTATTTTAAAAAATAATTTACATGTTATAAAAGTGTTATATTATATTTTTTTATAAAAATTTATATGGAATGTGCCTCGCATTTTGGAGGAAACAGAGTTGACATCATGATAAGGAAGAGTTGACATCCTGACGACACGACAACAACATCCCGATGAGAAGAATCGTCACGTCTTGATGATGCGAAGAATGACATCCTGACGAGGAAATATGCCACGTCACGACGTGGTGACGTGTTCCCTATTAAATCGGGTTTCTTCTCCTAGTTAAACTCTGTTATATTTTCCTAGTCTAACTCTGATTATTCTAGGGATATTTTAATCATATATGCGCACGAATTTCAACATATAAATAGGACATTTAGCAGCCCTAGAGAGTTTGATTCAACAACACAATTAAGAGAGCTTTGTGGGAATTTCAAGAGAACTTTGTATTTTGGGTTCGAGCTTGTTTATTATTTCTCCATCTTGTACTCCTCTTCGATTTTTGCTCTTCTGGTGAAGTTTCTTTTGCCCATGGTTTTTTTATCATATTTATAAGGGTTTTCCCACGTAAATATTTGTATCCAATTTTTCTCTATTCATTCTTGTTCGTCACATAATTTGGGTTTATCCAACAAATTGGTATCAGAGTCAAATTTGGTTTTTGCATTCAACCCATTCAGAGATGACAATGAGGTATGATATCAAGAAGTTCGATAGGGTCACAAATTTCAATTTCTAGCAAGTTTGGATGATGAAATTCTAGTTCAAAATGATCTGAAAAAGGTGGTTACATGGTAAAAGCCCGCGGATATGAATCAAACAGAATGGGAGAAGCTTCATGAGAAGACTCTGTCAACAATTCAATTGTGCCTCACTAACGATGTGTTGCAGAAGATGCTTACAAAAAAAAAAATGGCAATAGCCTTATGGAGAAAATTAGAAGCCCTTTACATGACAAAGTCTCTCACAAATTGCTTGGTATTGAAACAATGATTATACACATTCCGTATAGCCAACGGTGAGTCTATTAAGGCTCACATCAGTGAATTTTTTACTTTCCTTAATGACCAAAAGAATGTTGAGGCCAACATCGACGATGAAGATTAGGTTATGCCGTTTTTGTGTTCTTTGTCTCTTCATATAAAACTTTCAGAGAAACCCTAATTTATGGTAGAGAAAGACTCTCATTTGAGGATGTGAAGGGGAACGTATTGAGTAACGATAAACTTGACAACAAGTTAGGTTCGAAGAACAAGTTAGATGGGCAAGCCTCAGTTTGGTTGCTAGAGGAAGGCAACAATCTAAGGATTCAGATCAAAAAAGATCTAGGGCAAGATTGAAATCATGATATGTGATGTGTCTTGGTTGATGTTTGGAGATGGTATGATGGATAATATACTTAAGTTATAAATGATTTGGTAAGTTGGATGTTCATATTTATGCTTTGCTTGAAAGGATTTGGTAATTCTAATACTTAGTTATAAGGCTAACATGAAATTAAATGTGAAATGGTTGAATGCATACATGTTTGGCTTGACATTTTGAGGTGCCATTGGAAGCATATTGGTATGTTTGAATTTAGTCATTTAGATAGTTTTGAGCTATTACTTGAGGTGCCAATTTAAGGCATACTGGTTAGGCACGTAGGATGATGATTTTAAATTATGGTTTTGGCTTGTTTTGATTTGCTTTTGAGGTGGTTGAATATGGTTTAAAATGGATGACTTGTAGTCTAAGTGAATTATGCTAGAAAACTTGTTTTGAAAGGTAACTACAGGTTCACATGGTCGTGTGTCATACACGGGCTCATGGCACGACCGTGTAGTCTGTAAAAATTTAGGTGATTTTGGTGCACACGGTAATAGTTAGTTGCACGGTCTAGGGACATGGTCGTGTGGCTTATCTCATATAGGCTTAGCTCTGCACATGATTTAGTTACATGGCAATGTGGTTCATCACACACGGCTAGAGACACGACCATGTGATCCCTGTTTGCAGATTTTTGCTACCTTTTAAATTTAGTTTCAATTTGATCCCTAATAGTTGCTTGCTTAATTTTAACCTTTCGTAAGCTCGATACTAAACCGAAATTGGTTGAAAGACATGTTAATTTTATTGTTAATGAATTGTATGATAATTAATTGAGATTTAAGTTATAATTTGTTTGTAAATGGTTTGTATTTGTTTGTGACATTCTATTACTTGGGTTCGGTAACCGGACCAGGTAAATCATGTTACAAGATTCTTTTGTTGAAAGCCGAAAAAGTCAAGGATCTGCTTATACAGAAACACAAGTATGATTTTGGTTCAAGGTTTATTGCTATAAATATCACAAATTAGGCCGATTTTCAAAATTTTAATTTTTCGTTGTACAAGAAAATAATTTTCAAACCAGATTTTTTCAACACAAAAATGATTCAAAATGCCTTAAATAAGCATATTTAAGTTGAAATGAAGTGCATAAAATGAAATAGGGATTGAAGTGACTCAATACTCAATTGTGGTATCCATTTCTTGGGTTACTAAAAAAACCTAGGTAAAGGTGTCATAAAATCAACATAATGATTTACAGTAGTTCGGCTTGAATTGCCTATTTCCACTGCCTTAACTTACCAGAACTAAGTATTTTTTTCCAAATTCACTAATTTGAAACCTTTCAAGGATAGGGTTTAACCTTTACAATCACTATTTTTTAAGTAGGCAAGATAGAGCCACACCTCCTTAAGGTTTTTTACCCAAACCTTAAGTAAACCCTCACAAATATGAGAAATAAATGACAAACAAGGAATATCACTCAAAGGTTGATTTACAACAATATAGCCCACTCAAATGATTTTGCAACACTTCAACGATTGAAAGAAATAACTACACAAATGTGTGTATGAGAATCTATGATAAATACAATGAAAAGATTGGAATTATGCATAATAGACTTTGTAAGCTTGTTTCTTGTCTTCTTCTAAGTGTTCTTGAACTTTATTTATACCTCTTGATGATTTGTAGTCGTTTAGAGTGGTTAGAAGGAAAATTGAGTCATTGTAGATATTAACTCGATCATTAAATATAGTTGCGGTGGCATGAGTATCAGTACCCTAGTCTTTGGAGTCCAATTCATTCCATGAAAATTTGAACGTTGAGCCCTAAGTATCGTGCCAAAAGTGGTATGGGTCTGATACCTCATCAGTTGGGGTCAAGTACCTCTTTAATTGGGGTTTGATACCATTGGAATTAAGAAGCCATTTTTGGGACTTAAGGTCTGAACTCTAAAGGTACAGGGCATACCCATATGACAGAGAGCTCACTACCAACTTGGGTATCGGTTCCTTTGTCAAAAGGGTTCAATACCCTTGTGGAAAAAGCTTACTGTCGACCTACGTATCATGCCCTTTTCGGCTAGGGATCGCACCCTGCCTAAAAATACTTAGAAAATTTCTTTAAAATTATTTTTCAAACTTTTGATTTAATTTTAAGTATTTTAAAATGACTTGAAAATATTTCTTAAAATATAGTTTTTCAAATTTGACTAATGGATTGTTTGTTATATCAAAATATTATAAAATCAAAGCTAATATATACTTATTTATGAATTATGGCTTTAATTTTTATTTAATATTTTAAATTTTACCCTTTTTATGGACTTTCAATGACATTTTAAAAACATAAATCCTTTAAAAATGAGAAACATGGGAAGACCAAAAATTAATTAAACAAAAAATTATTATATAAAGAAATCTTTTTTCTAATTCTTAATGTCTACAGTCCATCTAAAAAATTCTATTACTCTTTTTTCCCTATACGGTTTTAGGGATTCTTCTTCAATATTGGTTTCTTTGTCTTTCACTTTATGGTTTTTTTTTAGAGGCATCATTCATAAAAAATATGCAAAGCATATTTTCAAATAATATATATTCAGTGGTTTTAAGGTTATAAAGTGAATAATTTTTTTTTGTTTTCTTATATTATTGTTTTTATTGTTCCAAATGATATCTAGAAAAATTCAAGATTTTTTTTAAAAAAATATCCTTCTCTTCTTCTCTTTTCTCTCAATCTGTTTGATTGGATCTCCAAAAAGCCTGTTCAAAATTGCCAAAATCTCAAATTTATTTTCAAAAGCTCATAGCTCCAATCTCCACCATTCGTCGTTAAATTGACGCGAAAGTCTGGAAATAGCCTCTCATTAGTTTGATAGACACTTTGACTGAATGAATCTCCAAAAAGCTTCATTCTCTAAACTTGAAATTAAGATAAGTGATCCTCCCTTTTTATGGATTTTCACTTCTCTGATTCTAATATTTTCTTTCCCTTTTCTATTGTTGATGTTAGATTTTTTGCTTTTGTATGTCGAAACCTGAATTTGAATTTTTCAAATCGTCTGGTTTTCTAATGTGGTAGTGTGTGTTGAATCTGTGATCATCACCTTGTACTATTGATTGTTTTCCTCTTCCTTTCGCTCTCTCACGAGAACAACGTAAGGAAAGGAAGAAATCGACAAACAATGACACAAGGATTGCGTGAAACTAATAGGTGCGGTGTCTGCAAGTGTGACAGGTCAGTTGTAGTATATATGTACAATGGGGTACAGGAGTACTCCGAGGATCGAGCCCAAGAGAGTCAGAGATTGAAAATTTTCTAGTTACGAGCATACAAAATGAAGAGTCTAACCGACTAATCATTGAAAATTATATTACGACAAACCATAAAGTCAAGGAGAATTACACTAATCTACTATCTAACTACCAATGACTAAATTGTAAAACGAGCGAAATTACAAAATTAACAAATAAATAACAAACGGTGGTTGATTGATCTCGATGTAGTTTACCAAAAATCAGCTCACCATATCTCCATCAAGTAACCCTTTATAAGTTTAGTTACCCATATGAAACACTAAACTAACAAACATAAAAGTGCAAAATATGGAGGTCATTAAAGAAAAGCTTAAGAAAAATATAAAAGTTTTGGATTTTTATGCAAAAGAACTTAATGGAAATGTAAAGAGAAGCATATAACATGAAAATATAAAGCAAATAACATAAAAGGAACAAGTTTTAACATATTTAATGTAAAAGAAATTGAAATGAATTAAACTAAAACTGAAAATGTCATTACAAACAAAGTAAAAAGACTAAAGTTGCAAATAAACCTAAGTTACAGTGTTAACTAACTTAACTAACTACAAGAACAAGAAGAAAGTGCAGAAAAAATAACTTCTACAATTATAGAAGATAAAGAAAAATGAAAACCCTAGAAAAGTGTAGAGAAAAACTGAAGGAAACCTAAGAGAAAACTATCTCAAACTAAATACAAGTGTGTACCTTTTCTCCTCAGCCGAATTTGGTTTGTTTAGCAACCAATTTTTAACCCTTTTTGTGTCCAAAATACCCTTGAAAGGGCCTTTAATAATTGGTGCTTCGATTGGACAAAGACTACCCTTGGTGTCATTTTTTGTCCTTTCACGATATGGGTATCACGATACTATCGACAGACTTGATTTGGGGTGCTTTTTGGGCGAGTGGGTATTGCGATACCAACAGAGGATAGCGCAGTACCACTGAAAGGTGGTCCAAACTTGGGGTTATTGGAGGTATCGCGATTCCAAGGGTAGAATATCACGATACCTTCTCTTTTGGTGATGTTCTCGTTTGATTCCGACCTCCAACACGTCCTTACAACACTTAATCATATGTTAGGGCCCCCAATGACACTATTGGCTAATTTGGGTCTCAAAATAAGTAAAAGGAGGCATTTACACTTACCAAATCAAAATCCTAGAAACTACGAAAATCTACGTAAACGACACTATTTTGCTCGAAAACAAGCTCCTCAAGTATACTGGGAAAGCCTAATTTGTCATATCAAATTACGAAAGATCAAGTATCAATTTTTGCAAATAGCTCACTCATCAAATTAATAGAAACCAAAATCTTAAAAAATTGGAAAATCTCAAAAGAAATTATACATTTACTTTGATTCAATGTGAAATTTGATATATGAACTTTGAGTTGGTACAATTATACACATGAAACTTTGATTGTGGTTTAAAAATATACATGAAACTTTAATATTGATTCAATTATATACATTTAAAGAAATAAATACGTTAATTTATTTTTTTAATTGATAAATATAGTTATTTGTGTATGCAATATATAAGCTTAAAATGATGTTATATTGATAATTGTGTTAATAATTTGTGAGAACTGAATCAAATAAAAATTTCATGTATAAAATTGCACAAAATCAAAATTCATATATAGAATTTCTCATTAAACCAAAGTTGTTGTATACATAAAAAGTTATTACAATAATAAAGAAAATATACTATTTTTAAAAATGTATTCATTAAATTTTTTTATTGATGATATGTGCAAGATATATTATTTACAGGAAGAGAGTGATCATATGAGATTTTTTTTGATTTAATAAATTTATTATTTTTCATTGCCTTCTATATTAAATTCTTTATGGAAAATATGAAGGCATCCATTGTCGTATAAAGCTAATAAAATACAGAAAAGCTTAACATGAATAATATATTGCAAAAAGGTTACTTTTTTCCCAACATCAATGTTTTTTGGTAGAAAATAAACATCAACTTATGCGATTACAACCACTGGTTTCATTACAATATCAGGGCTTTATTACAATCCTCTAAAAAAATGTCCTTCACACGACCATGTGCAAAACCCTTGGCATTCTATTTCTGACGTCATCACCCCATAAACGTCACACGACCAAGACACACGCTCATGTCCTTTGACAGTGTGGCGAATTAAATTCCTAATTCAGGTGCAGACTTTACACGGCCTAGGTACACGCCCATGTACTATGGCCATGTTTTCCACACGGTTGAGACACATGGCCGTGTCTCCACCCGTGTGGTTACTACTAAATATACTGACTTGCAAACCTAGTATGCAGGGGGACACACGGCCTAACCACACGCCCATGAGGTTGACCGTGTGTCACATACACGGCCTAGACACAGGTCTGTGTGCCTACCTGTGTGGACAAGAACAAGGCTATATGCCAAGCTCTTTCTACCACCCCAACTCATACAAACATAAATCATACCAAACCATCAACTCATTCATGCATAATTAAATCAAGTAAATCAACCATGCAACTTGCACATTCATGAATAACCTCATCATTTCATAGATTAATAAGAAAGAGCCATCAACTATGGACATATACAAAATAATTCATCTTTGAATGGGCCAACACTTTTGGCCAAAACAATATGACATTCAACTAAGTCTAGTCCCTATACATGCCATACTCAAAATGCTAAATCTAACTATACCAAGATGTGTTGATAGTGTGGGTGATCCTCTGATTATCTCCTTATCCCGAGCTGGCTCTTTGACACTATAAAACAAGGGAAAAGAGAAAGGGAGTAAGTTTTAAGCTTAGTAAGTCTATATGTAAACAATAAACATCTTACCACATACTTATCAATCAAAAGCATTACATACAAAGTAAAAACAATTCATATCCTCATAATCATGCTTACTCATTTCAAACCTTACCACATCCCAAATACATATCATAAAGATTGCTCACATTTACTTGGACTTATACTCTCCACTTATCACCACAAAGTCACATGTAATTTCACTTAGACAAGTTTCTCGATGAACCCTTCGGAATGATACAAGATTCCCGGTAGTTTCGCACATAACCCACCATTTATAATTAACGAGGTGGTATCGCACAAAGCCCACCAATAATCACATGTCTACGGTGGTATCGCACATAGCCCACCAATGACAATAAATACGATGGTATCGCACACAGCCCACCAAAATTTACATATTTACAGATATTCATCCATACCCATATTTTTATTCCGAAGGTTCAACCAAGAGTTTTCTCATTTTCTACTATTTTGATAAATCTCACCAATAATCAATTACATCTACACAATGCATTATTAGTTAAAACATACGTAATAAGGATGTATCGTTTACACATAAACTTACCTCGATACAAAATATGTCAGTTTGCAATTTAGTCCGTAACCTTGCCTTTTCCTCGGTCAAGGCCGGTTCCACGTTCTTTTTGATCTATAATAATAGAACTTTTGCACTTTATGCGATTTAGTTCTTTTTCACAATTTAGCATACAATCACTAAAATTAATGCACCAAAATTTTTATGCATTCATATAGTCAAGCCATAACTCATAAAATAATATTAAAAATAATTTCTCCCACCTCGTATTAATGGTTCCAAAACCACTATTTTGACTAGCACCAAAATCGGGCTGTTACAACTCTCTCCCCTTCAGAGATTTTCGTCCCTAAAAATCTTACCGGTAAAGAGGTTTGGGTACTGTTCTCTCATGGCTTCTTCCGGTTCCCACGTAGTTTCTTCTACACCGTGTTTTTACCACAACCCTTTCACTAAGGCTATACTTTTGTTCCTCAACTGTTTAACCTCTCGAGCCAAAATCTTAATTGGTTCCTCTTCATAGGTCATATCTGGTCGTATCTCAGTTTTGGTCGGAGGAATCACATGCGAAAGATCGGAACGATATCGTCACAGCATCGACACATGAAACACATTGTGTATCCTCTCTAACTCTACCAAAAAAGCCAACCGATAAGCTACTGGTCCAATCCTTTCAATAACCTCATACGACCCTATGAATCGCAGACTCAATTTATCTTTTCAACCAAATCTCAATACTTTTTTCCTTTTTAAATCTGCATATGACTTTCGTCGATCTGGAGCAGCTTTTAGACTATCACAGATCACTTTCACTTTCTCCTCGATTTCTTTAACTAGATCAACCCCGTGAATTTGCTTCTCACTAAGATTGGTCCAATACAAAGGAGTCCGGCACTTGTGACCATATAAGGCTTCGTACGGTGCCATCCGTATACTCGACTGATAACTGTTGTTGTGGGAAAATTCAACCATAGGTAGATATTTTTCCCAACTACCTTCGAGCTCTAAAACACAGCATCGGAGCATATCCTTGAGAACTTGAATCACTCTTTCAGATTGGCCATCAATTTATGGATGGAACGCAGTACTAAAATTCAATTTCGTACCCAAGGCTTCTTGCAACTTTTTTCCAAAACCTTGAAGTAAACCTTTGATCTATATCCGAAATTATGGACATAGGCACCCTATGTAATCTCACAATTTCGGGCAATGTACAATTCAGCTAACTTGTCAAGTGAGTAATCAACACGTACCGGTATAAGGTGAGCAAATTTTCTTAATCTATCAACAATAGCCCACACAACATCTTTCTTTTTTGGAGTCATAGGTAACCCCGTTACAAAATCATCATGATTCGGTTCCCACTTCCACTCGGGAACCATCACTAGCTGATGTAATCCCAAAGGTACTTGATGTTCGGCTTTCACTTGTTGACAAATCAAACACTTTGTAAAAAACTCAGAGATATCTCTTTTCATACCCGACCACCAATACAATTTCTTCAAATCATTATACATTTTTGTGCTGCCCGGGTGTACTGACAAACAACCATTGTGTGCCTCATGTAAAATTCTCCGGATCAACTCATCATCTTTAGGTACACATTCTATCATGAAACATCAAACAATCATCTGAACCAACCCGAAAATCAGAGTTATTCCTCGATTCACACTGAGCTCTCTTAACTTACATTTCACTATCATTCTTTTGAGCTTCACGTATCTGTTGAAGAAATAATGGTCTAGCCTTCAACTCGGCCAATATAGCACCATCATCAGACAATGCTAAGCTCGTACTCATAGTTCTCAAAGCATACATGGATTTTCTGCTCAAGGCATCCGCAACCACGTTCGCTTTCCCCGGATAGTAATCGATTACTAACTCATTATCCTTCAACAATTCGAGCCACCGCCGTTGTCGCAAATTCAAATCTTTTTGGTTCATCAAGTATTTCAAACTCTTGTGATCGATAAAGATTCAGCATTTCTCATCATACAAATAATGACGCCAAATCTTCAAAGCAAAAATGATAGCAGCGAACACCAAATCCTGAGTCGGATAATTCTTTTCATGCGATTTTAGCTGTCTCGAGGCATAAACTACTACTTTTCCCTCTTGCATCAGCACACAACCAACACCATTCATTGACGCATCATTGTAAATTACAAACTCCTTTCTCGACTCAAGTTGTACTAAAACCAGGGCTTCAGTCAATAATGTTTTCAGTTTCTCAAAACTCTGTTGGCATCTCTCAGTCCATTCAAACTTAACATCTTTATGTAGCAGTCTCGTCATTGGTGTAGTAATCATGGAGAAGTCTTTAACGAACCATCTATAGTAACCCACTAAGCCCAAAAAGCTCCTAATCTCTGAAATATTCCTCGGCGGTTTCCACTCCACAATAGCCGAGATCTTACTCGGATCAACTCTAATTCCATCACCAGACACAATGTGTCCTAAGAATCCACCTCTCAGAGCCAAAACTCACTCTTGCTAAACTTAGCATACAACTGCTTGTCTCTTAGAGTTTGCAATATAGTTCTCAGGTGCTCCGCGTGCTCACTCTCACCCCGAGAATAAATTAGTATGTCATTAAGAAAAACAACTACAAATTTATCTAAATACGGTCGGAAGATACAGTTCATTAAATCCATAAAGACCGCAGGAGCATTCGTTAAACCAAAAGGCATGACGAGGAACTCGTAATGGCCATACCTCGTCCGAAATGCAGTTTTTGGCACATCTTGCTCCTTGACTCTCAATTAGTAATAGCTAGGCCTCAGGTCTATTTTAGAAAACACCGTGGCTCCCTTTAATTGGTCGAACAAATCATCAATCCTTGGCAAAGGATACTTATTCTTCACTATCACCTTGTTGAGCTGTCTATAGTCTATACACAATCTCATCGACTCGTCTTTCTTCTTCACAAAAAGTACTGAAACACCCCATGGTGAATAGCTCGGTCTTGCAAAACCTTTATCTGTTAACTCTTGCAACTGAACCTTCAACTCTTTTAACTCCAACGGTGCCATCCTATACGGGACAACTGAAATAGGTGTTGTACCCGGAATTAATTCAATACCGAATTTGACTTCTCTAACTGGAGGCAATCCGGATAACTCTTCCGGAAACATGTCTGGATACTCGCATACCACAGACATTAATTCAATCTTTACATTCGACTCTTGGGTATTTAACATAAATGTGAGATATGACTCATACCCTTTTCTCATGTATTTCTCAGCTACCATAGACGAAATCACTACATGCAAACTATCCGATTTACCTGATTCAACCCGAATAATATCTCTATTTACACATCTCAGTTCAATAATCTGACTACCACAGTTTACTAAAACATTATGAGCAATTAACCAATCCATACCAAGAATCAGGTCAAATTCATCAAATGGTAACAACATGAGATTAGCGGGAAAACAATGACCTCTAATCATCAAAGGAAAATTCTTACACACTTTGTCAACTAACACATGCTTGCCTAATGGGTTTGACACTTTTATCACAAACTTTGTAGACTCAACAAGCATACTCATGCTAGATATTAATTTCATGCAAATATAAGAATAGGTAGACCCCGGATCAATCAAAGCAACAACAGAGATATCATGAAGAGAAAAAGTACCCGTTATCACATCTGGAGATGATGCCTCTTCGCGAGCGCGAATGACATAAGTCCTTGCGGGTGTTCTGCCCTCTGATCTCACAGCAGAGTCTCTAGGCGCAACTCTACTACTAGTCCTACTCCCCGGGTTCCTTTGTGGTCTACCCCTCAAAGGTACATTGCTTGCTCTTACTTCTTGTTTTCTATCTTTCTAATCCCTCTTTGGATAGTTTCGAATGATGTGGTCTGGTAAACCACACTTGTAGCAAGTACGATTATTTCCCCAACACTCCCCAGTATGTTGTCTGCCACAATTTAGACACTCCGGTTTATTTGGCTTCGTATTGCCTACGCTTGCCATCGAGGTGGCTTGAACTTTCGAGCCTGAATATGTGTTACCATGATCTTGGTGTGAATACCCAGCTGAAGCAGTCGTCCGAGGGTTTGTTTCCTTGGACCTCTTTGATTGAGTTTGGAACGACTTACTCATCGGCCTCTTCCTTGCATCTCGGGCATCAACCATAGCTTTTTTCTTTTCTCTTTTCCTTATTTAACTTTTCAGCCTTGCAAGCTCTATTAACCAATACTACGAATTCCTTCAACTCCAAGATCCCAACTAGCAACCTAATATCCTTATTCAGTCCATCTTCAAACCTCTTGCACATAATAGCTTCTATGGACACACACTCTTGAGCATACTTACTGAGCTAACAAATTCGCCCTCATACTCTGCCACAAACATTTTGCCTTGCTTCAACTCAAGAAACTCTTTCCGTTTTTTATCAATAAATCGTTAGCTTATGTACTTCTTTTGGAACTCTTCTAAGAAGAAGTCCCATGTCACTCGCTCCCTTGGAACTACAGATGTCAGTGTTCTCCATCAGTGGTATGTTGAGTCCCTTAGTAATGACACAATACATTTTAAGCTTTCATCGTTAGTACAAGAAAGTTCTTCGAAGACCCACATAGAGTTCTCAATCCAGAACTCTGCTTTCTCAGGGTCATCATATATGTTGGGTCTAAATTCCTCGACCCCTTGCTTTCGAAGCTTATCGACCGAGGTTTAATCATTTTTACTAAACCTATACCTTGAGGAGCTACAGGGACTAGCTGAGGTATAGGAGGGGGTGGAGGAGGTTTAGCATTAGGGTTTGCTCATACAAACTTAGTGTACCAATTACCCATCATGTGGAGAAAGGCTTCCCGAGCCTCTTCTCCTTGACCTAAAGTCTCGGGTCCACTTTCTACTGGTGTATTCCTTATGCGGGAGCTGGCGCATTACTAGTAGCATCATTAGGAGTAGCTCGGTCGGGATCCATTAACTATATGAAAACACAGTTTAAAATTATCAGGAGTCACCATACTATCAATATATTTTTGTGGCATGTATAGCTAAACTCTCACACATGCTATGGTAGTCCGAGAATCGACTAATCTATAACTCTGATACTACTAAATGTAACACCCCTTACCCGTATTCGACACCGGAACAGGGTACGAGGCGTTACCGGACTTATACACAAACAATTATTCAATAACGAGACGACTTTTCACTCAAAATTAAAACTTTTCGTAACACCTCTTAAACAAGCCTACAAGGCCTAAATCACACATTAGGAATGGTTCAGGATCAAATCGAATTCTTTTAAAGATCTCTAGAAAGAATTAGAAAATTTTCATCAAACAGTCCACACGCCCGTGTGAAGGATGGAACATGCCCGTGTTTCACACCCGTGTGGATTTATTTCTCAATTCGAACCTACAGGGGTTTTCACATGGCCAGACACTTGCCTGTGTCCATGACCCGTGTCCTTCACACAGCCATGACACGCCCGTGTCTTAGCCCATGTGCAAAAACCTTGGCATTTTATTTCTGACGTTATCACCCCATAAACGTCACACGGCCAAGACACACGCCCGTGTCCTTCGACCGTGTGGTGAATTAAATTCCTAATTTAGGTGCAGACTTCACACTGCCTGGGCACATGCCCATGTACTATGGCTATGTTTTCCACACGGTTGAGACACACGGCCGGGTCTCCACCCGTGTGGTTACTACTGAGTATACTGACTTGCAAACCTAGCATGCAGGGGGACATACGGCCTAACCACACGCCCATGAGGCTGACCGTGTGCCATACACATGACCTAGACACACGCCTGTATGCCTACCTGTGTGGAAAAGAACAAGGCTATATGCCAAGCTCTATCTACCACCCCAACTTATACAAACATAAATCACACCAAACCATCAACTTATTCATGCATAATTAAACCAAGTAAATCAACCATGCAACTTGCACATTCATGAATAACCTCATCATTTCATAGATTAATAAGAAAGAGCCATCAACTATGGCCTTATACAAAATAATTCATCTTTGAATGAGCCAACACATTTGGCAAAAACAATATGACATTCAACTAAGTCTAGTCCTTATATATGCCATACTTAAAATGCTAAAAATCTAACTATACCAAGATGTGTTGATAGTGTTGGTGATCCTCTGATTATCTCCTTATCCCGAGCTGGCTCTTCGACACTATAAAATAAGGGAAAAGAGAAAGGGAGTAAGCTTTAAGCTTAGTAAGTCTATATGTAAACAATAAACATCTTACCACATACTTATCAATCAAAAGCATTACATACAAAGTAAAAACAATTCATATCCTCATAATCATGCTTACTCATTTTAAACCTTACCACATCCCAAATACATATCATAAACATTGCTCACATTTACTTGGACTTATACCCTGCACTTATCACCACAAAGCCACATGTAATTTCACTTAGACAAGTTTCTCAATGAACCCTTCGGAATGATACAAGATTCCCGGTGGTTTCGCACACAGCCCACTATTTATAATTAACGAGGTGGTATCGCACAAAGCCCACCAATAATCACATGACTACGGTGGTATCGCACATAGCCCACAAATGACAATAAATACGATGGTACCGCACACAACCAACCAAAATTTACATATTTACGGATATTAATCCATGCCCATATTTCTATTCCGAAGGTTCATCCGAGAGTTTTCACATTTTCTACTATTTCAATAAATGTCACCAATAATCAATTACATCCACACAATGCATTAATAGTTAAAACATATGTAATAAGGATGTATTGTTTACACATAAACTTACCTCGATACAAAATATGTCAGTTTGCAATTTAGTTCGTAACCTTGCCTTTTCCATGGTCAAGGTTGATTCCACGTTCTTCTTGATCTATAATAATAAAATTTACTTATTTAATCACTTTATACATCAAGACATTTCAAAATTTCTACTTTGGCAAAATGACCGTTTTGCCCGTATACTTTGGCAAAATTATGATTTTGCCCTTAGGCTCGTAAAATGAAATGTGTTCATTTTTCACATATCCAAACCTACCTGATTCATTTTCTCTCTTATAGCAACTCACAATTTCAAGTATTTCATGCATTTACTAGCCATTTTACAACATTTACAAAAACGTCATTTTCGGTGTTTTCATGGAAACACATTTCACCAAAGTTGTTTATTTAACAACCAAGACTCATTTTCTTCCATAAAAACTCAGTAAACAACATAAGCACTCTCATGGAAAATCCCTAAACTTTCAACCATTTTGCAAAATAGTCCCCTCTTTAGCTAGCTTAAGCTTTAGGGATTCCAAAAGTACAAAAATTATAAAAAATAACCATAAAAAACACTTACTAGCAAAGAGGATAAGTTGCTGAAATTTCAAGCTCCCATAGCCTTTTCTTGAGTGTAAAAATCAGTGGAAGAAGAAAAAAATGAAAAGATGATATCCTTTTCATTATTTTATCTTATTTTATTCATTTAGTCACCTAATGTCACCAAACATTGACTAATTTTAATTCTCTTGTCCCCTTGGCCGGCCATCACCCTTAAGAAGCCCTAATTGCACATTAAGGACCTCCAATTTAAGGTCCTATAGCTATTTAACACTTCTAACTTGTAAAATAGAACTTTTGCACTTTATACGATTTAGTTCTTTTTCACAATTTAGCATACAATCACTAAAATTAATGCACCAAAATTTTTATGCATTCATATAATCAAGCCATAACTCATAAAATAATATTAAAAATAATTTCTCCGACCTCGTATTAGTGGCTCTGAAACCACTATTCCATCTAGCTCCAAAATCGGGCTATTACACATCGTGGATATCAAGTCCTTTGCTTGTTGGGGAGTCATGTTGACAAACGCTCCTCCACTGGCAGTGTAACATCCTGAAATCGGGGCTATTTGTGTTTGAATTATTTTTCATGTGTTTGAACTTTTGTGTTATTAATTGTGGTGTGGTAAAGCTTAATTATGGACTTTGAGTAGGTTCGGTTTAGTAGAATAAATTTTTGTATGGTTTATTTAATGAAGTGGATTAAGTGAGCTTAGCACTTAAGTTAATTTAAGTGTTAATTAAAGCACATGAGGAATTAATGGCAAAGTGGTTATGGTGTTTGAACTTATAGCTTGGGGTTAGATGTTCGAATAGTATGTTTAGCTTTTTGAAAGTTTATTTTTTTTTATGTTTTAGCATTAATAGCCGGTCAACCTATATTTATGATAGGTTGGACTTTCATCTTTTGGTAAGTTGAAAATTTGTTATAGAAAGCTTGAAGATAGGGATAAGAATCTTAAGTTTATGGTATAATGAGGGGACAAAGGCATGGAAGGTGGGGGATGTTTTGGAAAGAAATCCTATGCCTTAATGCATGAATGTAGACGGCATGTAAGGCTAGGGGGAGTGGCCGAATTTTTGGTAGGTAGCTTGGAGGGGATGTTGACCAACCTTTTGTTTTGTGCATCATTTTGTGTTTGTTTTTCCTCTCCAAAAAGCTCTCATCTTTGGCCGAATGTATAGGGTACTTTTGGTGTAAAAATATTTCTTTTGATGACAACTTCATTTTGTTGGAAACAAAATACCACTTTCTTTCTCTCATTTGTCTTTTGAACCAAACTACATTTTTGCATCTTGTGCATTTTCTTCTTTGGTAAAGTTTGTGGTGACCGAATATCATTTCTTTCATTTCTCTTTTTCTTCCTTTGATCAATTCTTTTTCATTCTCTTTTCAACTTTTATCAAAACCAAAAACATTCTTTCTTTCTCTAAACTTTGGCCGAATCTCCTACACCATTATCTTTCATCTACTACTTTTCTTTTCTTCTCAAAACCGAATCCCCTATTTCTCCTTTCTTCTCAATAATTTCTTTATTAGCCAAATATACTCCTTTGGGTGTGCCGAAACTCTCTTCTTCTATTTAGAAGTATCTTGGCCGAATATTGAAGGTGGTAAGGATTTATTTTAAGGGATTATTCTTTTGATTATTCAAAAGCCAAGGCTATTATATATAATGGTTGCCGATTGTAGGAAGTGAAGCGCGCCACAGCATCGTGTTCTGTCGTAGTTAGTACTCGAGCGATTAGGTGAGGTTTCGATTCAAATGATAACCCCTCGAGATTATTTCGGTTTGGTCGAATGGCCTTGGTACTAACTTTGGGTAATGGCCAATATAGGCAAGGAAACTTGTGTGGCCGATTGTCTCCTTAGGGATTTAGACTATCGTTGGTGACAGGTGTGTACATACACACTTTATAATTAATTAACGTGCAAAATATTATGTGTATGCTAATCGGATTTGTGTAGATTTGAGTTTAATACCATAAAGGTATAGCAAGGCTTCAGGTAAGTCCTTGACAATATGATTTGCTATTTGATGCTTTTGGGAAGCATGACATATTTGGTATATGTGACTTATAAATGATTATTGGTAAATCCTATGTATGTTGCTAAATGAGTATGTTGGCATGATTTTTTGTTAACTATCATTACTTGATGTGGGTTTTATGAGTGGAGGGGGCAGTGATATTCGTGTCGACGGACACCAGTGTTTTGGTAACACATTGTGACTACGGTCGCCAGAGGTTTGGCACCTCCAGAGGTTTGGTACCTCATAGCGCCTCGTCCCTGTGGCTTAGTACCACCGTGGGTTGGCCCTACATTTGAGATATGGGATTGACGCCAGTGATTTGGTATCATACGATGGGTTAGCCCCATCATTTGATTGTGACTTCGGGTCACCAGTGGTTTGGTACCACAATATTGACGAGATTCGTGACTATACGTCACCAAGTGGTTTGGCACCACCAAAGTGGTTTGGTACCACACGGGTAGAGAAAGGTGTACGGATGGCTAGGTTGGGTGCATATTAAACTTGTGCATATTAAATTAATTATGATTTGTGTATGATGTTACATTAAACCGGGAAAAAGGGTTACACATTGGGTCTTGATGACTCACCTTTTTCCTTTAACATTTTCAGGTGACTTGTAGCTGCGGATAAGGAGCCGGATGAACTCGAGGCGGCCATGCAATGAAAATGTGGACTAGGTGGATTTGGAACTATTTTTATTTTAATATGGGTTTGATTTATTTTGTTTAAGTTCTAATAAGGCCTCCTAAAATTGCACTTGGATTATTTTATGTTTTGATAAATTGCTTAACTATTTTATGATATTAAAATGGGTACACATGTTTTTCTCAAATTAATTCGTAAAAAAGTTTTATTGTGCCATCGGGTACACTTGAATCTGTAACAACCTAACTTAGTATATTTTTAAACAACATTAAATAATGTTTTCTTCATAACACCTCAACTGTTTTAAACCAAAACAATATCTTTTATCAAAATTTAAAACGACTTAAAAAAGGATTTTCAAAAGTTTTTCCTCCGTAGCATACCAAATTCGGTCGTAATGTTTGGGCCGGGTTTGGGGTGTTACAAATTGGTATCAGAGCCCAGTTCAAAGCTCGACTGTGGGGGCCCAAGGCCCAAAAATGTTTTGGTAGGCCTATTTGAAATATTTTGGTTTTGAATAAGCATGGCACCGAGTCTCCGGCACCGATCCGCTCAGGTAAGTACCTCTAACGTTTTGTATGGATTATTATTGTAGAAGGGTAAGTAGGGAACGTAGTTAGTGTGATAGGTGTTGAACCTTAGGACTAGTCTACCCCAACAAAACTCATAAGACTTTAATAGCCTAATTAAAACCAACCCGTGACCAAGTCGCCGAGTTAGGGTGTGGTAACCTTAGTGCGCATGTCTAGGATTGGATCCAGAAGAGCTTGGTATTTAAGCAGTCCTCGTGACTCACCTCCTCTTCGCGGGATTCCTACCTGGTGCGTAGCTTCGGTTCACCCTAACCAAGAGGACTCGGTCATAGGCTAAACACGTTAAATAAAACCCGAAAGGGATTAACCCTGTTTTGTGAAAGCTCTAAGTTTTAAAAAAAATCATTACGATACTCATTTCAATAGCAGCAAAAATTTACTTTCGGAAAATTTTCAAAATATTCTTCAACTTACCAAAATTACTGAAATGTCCCTAGTGGCAAAATTACGAAAATGCCCTTGGTTTCTAAAATTACCATATTACTCGATTTCAATAAATTTCTTCTACTTTGCAAAAGTACCCAAATTGTTGTATTTCAAAATAATACCCTGACTTCTGAAATTTATAAAATTACCCCCGATTGACAAAATTACCAAAATACCCCTGATTTTCAAAATTTTGCCATACCTTTAAATTGAGAATTTCTCGAAAATACTCCTCAGTTTTAGAAATTACAAAATGTTTTGATTTATAAAAGTTTTCAAATTTCTTCAGTTTATTACAAAAATATCCCTGTAGGAAAATGACGAAAATACCTCCAGGATAGAGATTTTACAAGATAATGCCCGAAGAGTGCATAGGTATGAAAGGTATAGGGAATGGATGTACTTTTCTGTGTAAATTAGGACAGAAGACTTAAAACTTTGATTGATCGAAAGAATCTCTATTAAATTCTTTTCATAAGATTTCTTCGCGGATAACCAAGTGAAACATGTACTAATTCATAAAATTTCCTAATCAGATTAAAGCGCGATAGTTAGAATGAGCTTTAGAGGACGTGGCCGTCGTGGACGCGGAAGGGGTAGGATGACCGTGTCAGAACCTGTCAGATCGGATCAGGGATCTGAGAATGAGGTACCACCGCCACCACCACCCCCAACCTTTGAAGCTGAGGAGCAGGATCAGACGGGTGATGACGCAGTGTCACAAGCGATGCTGTGGGTTCTAGAGAGAGTAGCTGGAATGGGTGGAGGTGGAGGAGCTCGGAAGTCGGTACCTGAGAGACTTCGAGCTAACGGAGCTGAATTTCTCCGAGGTGTGTCCGGTGTAGCGCCCAATACGGCTGAGTATTGGCTAGAATCGACCGAAAGAATCATGGATGAGATAGATCTGAGAAATGAGGAGAAGCTAAAAGGAGCGGTGTTGCTTCTCAAGGATGAGTCATATCGATGGTGGCTCACGGTTCGAGATGGTGCTACGGCAGATGATCTGACTTGGGAATACTTCAAAGCTGCTTATTAGAAGAAATATGTGGGCACAAGTTACATTGATGCACAGAGGAAAGCTTTTCTGGGGTTGGTACAAGGAAATAAGTCTGTGTCGGAGTATAAAGCAGAATTCTTGAGGTTGAGCCGCTATGCTCAGGGTATAGTGTCAACGGAGCATGATCGTTGTGTCCGCTTTGAAGACGGACTTAGGGATGAGTTAAGGTTGCTGATTGCTCCGCAGCAGGAGCGTGAGTTTGCTGTCTTGGTGGAAAAGACTAAGGTAGCCAAAGGGGTCAAGGAGTCCGTGAGACAGAACTATGATAGGAACAAGCAGAAAAGAGGATTTGGGTCGTCTGGATCGGGTGGTAATGTTCAGAAAAGGGCTAGGCAGAGTGGGCCGAATCAGGCAGGAAGGCCCATGGCTGCTAACCAGAGACCGCCTCAGTGTAATCACTGTGGCAAATCGCATTGGAGAGGTTGTTGGACCGGTGAGAAGGGTTGCTTTGAATGTGGGTCTTTAGACCACCGTGTAAAGGATTATCCTCGGAAGTTAGCCAAGAATCAGTCAGAGGGTCAGAACCGTGCTCAGGCTAGGAATGTAGGACCACCACAGAGGGGTCGTGGTAATGGTAGAGGAGGAAATGGATCTAATCGAGGTCGCGAAATTTCGGGCAGAGGTACAGGCAGCACAGAAGCAAGGCAGCCTGGTCTAGTCTATGCGGCGAGGCGTCGAGAGGAAGGTGACGCACCGGACGTTATAACCGGTACATTTCTAATTTTTGGTCTTCCATATGTTGCATTAATTGATGTGGGTTCTACGCATTCTTACGTTGCTAGTGGTGTGGTAGAGACTATGAACTTAGACTTAGAGACTGCTTCTAGGGAGATGACTGTAATTAGTCCTTTAGGTCACTCTGTAGTTGTTAATAAGCTATATAGAAATGTACCTCTAGAACTCCAAGGGGTCGTGTTTGTGGCTGATCTGATGGAACTGCCGTTTGGGAAGTTCGATTTGATCCTTGGTATGGACTGGTTGGTTAAGTATCAGGCAAGGTTGGACTGCGTTGCTAAGCGTATGGTTCTTAAGATGGCTGAGGGTGATGAAGTGGTCATGATAGGTAATAGAAGAGATTACCTATCTAATGTAGTGTCTGCGTTGAAGGCTGAAAAGATGGTCAAGAAAGGTTGCGAGGCGTTTTTGGTTCGAATTTATGCCTTGGAAGCTAAGGAGTCTGCGGTTGAGAAGGTCCGAACAGTAAGGGAATTCGCTGATGTGTTCCCAGAAGAACTTCCGGGTCTGCCTCCAGATCGGGAAGTTGAGTTTGGTATAGACTTGCTACCTGGAACGGCACCTGTGTCAATAGCACCTTACCGAATGGCACCAAAGGAATTGGTGGAGCTGAAGGCTCAAATTCAGGAGCTTTTGGACCGAAGATTTATCCGACCAAGTATATCTCCGTGGGGAGCACCTGTGTTGTTTGTTAAGAAGAAGGACGGTTCAATGCGGATGTGTATCGACTACCGCCAATTGAACAAGTTAACGATCAAGAACAGGTATCCGTTGCCTTGGATTGATGACTTGTTTGACCAACTGAAGGGTGCATCGGTATTTTCGAAGATAGATCTTAGGTCGGGATATCATCAACTCAAGGTGAAGGAGGTTGATGTGCACAAGACGGCATTCCGAACAAGGTATGGGCATTACGAGTTTTTGGTGATGCCTTTTGGGTTGACTAATGCACCAGCAGCATTCATGGACTTAATGAATAGAGTGTTTCAGCAGTACTTGGATCAATTTGTCGTGGTGTTTATAGACGACATATTGGTTTACTCAATGACGGAGAAGGAGCATGACATGCATTTGCGTATAGTTCTACAAGTACTGAGAGAGAAGCAGTTATATACCAAATTCAGTAAGTGTGAATTTTGGCTTAGAGAGGTGGCTTTCTTAGGTCACGTGGTGTCAGCGGAAGGGATTAGAGTAGATCCTTGCAAGGTGGAAGCGGTGTTGGATTGGAAACCGCCTAGGTCAGTGGCAGAAATTCAAAGCTTTTTGGGTCTGGCAGGATATTATCAGAGGTTTGCAGAAGGATTCTCTTTAATCGCAGCGCCGTTGACTAAGTTGTTAAGAAATGGAGTTCTATTTGTATGGTCGGAGAAGCAACAAGAAAGTTTTGACAAGCTAAGGAAGATTTTGACGGAAGCTCCGATTTTGGTACAGCCTGAGGCAGAAAAGTTGTTTACGGTTTACTGTGATGCGTCCCATACTGGTTTGGGATGTGTATTGATGCAAGAAGGGAAGGTAGTGGCCTATGCGTCCCGTCAGCTAAGACCGCATGAGGTTAACTATCCAACGCACGACTTGGAGTTAGTGGCAGTAGTCTTCGCTTTGAAAATATGGCGGCATTACTTGTATGGGGAAAAGTCAATAGTCTACACGGATCATAAAAGTTTGAGGTATCTTTTGACTCAGAAGGATTTGAATTTGAGGCAGCGTCGGTGGATTGAACTGTTAAAAGACTACGACTGTTCGATTGAGTACCATCCGGGTAAGGCGAACGTGGTGGCTGATGCCTTGAGCCGAAAAGTCGTGACAGACTTAAGAGCGATGTTTGCTCATCTCATTCTATACGATGACGGAAGTCTTTTGGCAGAACTGCAAGTTAAACTGACTTGGATCGAGGAGATTAAGGAAAAGTAGTTGGTGGATGACTGTTTGAATGCAAGGAGGTTGCAAGTTCAAGACGGTGGTTTGGAAGGGTACAGTTTGTCTGGTGAGGGAGTGTTATGTTTTCAAGGGCGAGCTTGTATGCCGAAAGATGTGGAGTTGAGGCAAAGAATTTGCCAAGATGCACATAGCAGCCCATACGCTATGCATCCGAGAGGTAGCAAGATGTATGGAGATTTGCGGGAACAGTTTTGGTGGCCTGGGTTGAAGCGTGAGGTAACTGAATTCGAAGGTAAGTGTCTGACGTGTCAGCAAGTTAAAGCTGAACATCAGTTGCCATCAGGGTTACTCCAACCGGTGAAGATTCCTCAGTGGAAATGGGAGAGGATCACTATGGATTTTGTCAGTGGATTACCCCTCACGCCTAGTAAGAAGAACTCGGTTTGGGTAATTGTGGATCGACTATCTAAGTCAGCGCATTTCATATCAGTAAGGGTAGATTATTCGCTTCAGAAGCTAGCAAAGCTATATATAGCCGAGATAGTAAGATTGCATGGTGTGCCAGTATCGATTATCTCGGATAGGGATCTGAGGTTTACATCAAGGTTTTGGAGAGCTTTGCATCAGGCCTTGGGAACGAGATTGGACTTCAGCACAACTTTTCATCCGCAAACTGACGGACAATCGGAAAGAGTGATACAGATTTTAGAAGATATGCTGAGAGGTTGCGTTTTGGATTTCAGTGGTAGTTGGGAAGAGTATCTACCATTGGCGGAATTCGCTTATAACAACAGTTATCAAGCGAGCATTCAAATGGCACCATTCGAGGCACTGTATAGACGGAAGTGTCGTACTCCTACGTGTTGGACGGAATTAAAGGAGCGACATGTCTTGGGTCCAGATTTGGTAGCAGAAACTGAAAATAAAGTTAAGTTAATCCGGACTCGTCTCAAGGAGGCATCAGATAGGCAAAAGTCTTATGCCGACCTCAAGCGCAAAGAAATGGAATACGAGGTAGGAGATAAAGTCTTTCTGAAGGTGTCGCCTTGGAAGAAAGTGTTGCGATTTGGGAGAAAAGGGAAGCTAAGCCCTAGGTTCATCGGGCCATATACAGTGTTGAAGCGAGTGGGACCGGTAGCTTATCAGCTCGAGTTGCCAGTAGAGTTAAGACAAATTCACGACGTCTTCCATGTGTCAATGCTTAGGCGATATCGGTCCGATCCATCGCACGTTGTGCCTGTGGCAGAGATTGAGGTTAATTTAGACTTATCTTTCGAGGAGGAGCCAGTTCAGATCTTAGATCGTGATGTCAAGGTTCTGCGTTGGAAGTCAGTACCTTTGGTGAAAGTATTATGGCGAAACTATGGTACGGAGGAAGCGACGTGGGAACCCGAGAGTGTGATACAGCAGCAATACCCCTATCTTTTCTGATCAGGTAATTTCGAGGTCGAAATTATTTTAAGAGGGGTAGAACTGTAACATCCTGAAATCGGGGCTATTTGTGTTTGAATTATTTTTCATGTGTTTGAACTTTTGTGTTATTAATTGTGGTGTGGTAAGGCTTAATTATGGACTTTGAGTAGGTTCGGTTTAGTAGAATAAATTTTTGTATGGTTTATTTAATGAAGTGGATTAAGTGAGCTTAGCACTTAAGTTAATTTAAGTGTTAATTAAAGCACATGAGGAATTAGTGGCAAAGTGGTTATGGTGTTTGAACTTATAGCTTGGGGTTAGAGGTTCGAATAGTATGTTTAGCTTTTTGAAAGTTTATTTTTTTTTTATGTTTTAGCATTAATGGCCGGTCAACCTATGTTTATGATAGGTTGGACTTTCATCTTTTGGTAAGTTGAAAATTTGTTATGGAAAGCTTGAAGATAGGGATAAGAATCTTGAGTTTATGGTATAATGAGGGGACAAAGGCATGGAAGGTGAGGGATGTTTTGGAAAGAAATCCTATGCCTTAATGCATGAATGTGGACGGCATGTAAGGCTAGGGGGAGTGGCTAAATTTTTGGTAGGTAGCTTGGAGGGGATGTTGACCAACCTTTTGTTTTGTGCATCATTTTGTGTTTGTTTTTCCTCTCCAAAAAGCTCTCATCTTTGGCCGAATGTATAGGGTACTTTTGGTGCAAAGATATTTCTTTTGATGACAACTTCATTTTGTTGGAAACAAAATACCACTTTCTTTCTCTCATTTGTCTTTTGAACCAAACTACATTTTTGCATCTTGTGCATTTTCTTCTTTGGTAAAGTTTGTGGTGACCGAATATCATTTCTTTCATTTCTCTTTTTCTTCCTTTGATCAATTCTTTTTCATTCTCTTTTCAACTTTTATCAAAACCAAAAACATTCTTTCTTTCTCTAAACTTTGGCCGAATCTCCTACACCATTATCTTTCATCTACTACTTTTCTTTTCTTCTCAAAACCGAATTCCCTATTTCTCCTTTCTTCTCAATAATTTCTTTATTAGCCAAATATACTCCTTTGGGTGTGCCGAAACTCTCTTCTTCCATTTAGAAGTATCTTGGCCGAATATTGAAGGTGGTAAGGATTTATTTTAAGGGATTATTCTTTTGATTATTCAAAAGCCGAAGGCTATTATATTAATGGTTGCCGATTGTAGGGAAGTGAAGCAGTTTCGCGTACCGGTTGCCGTAGTTAGTACTCGAAGGCGATTAGGTGAGGTTTCGGATTCAAATGATAACCCCTCGAGATTATTTCGGTTTGGCCGAATGGCCTTGGTACTAACTTTGGGTAATGGCCGAATATAGGGCAAGGGAAACTTGTGTGGCCGATTGTCTCCTTAGGGATTTAGACTATCGTTGGTGACAGGTGTGTACATATACACTTTATAATTAATTAACGTGCAAAATATTATGTGTATGCTAATCGGATTTGTGTAGATTTGAGTTTAATACCATAAAGGTATAGCAAGGCTTCAGGTAAGTCCTTGACAATATGATTTGCTATTTGATGCTTTTGGGAAGCATGTCATATTTGGTATATGTGACTTATAAATGATTATTGGTAAATCCTATGTATGTTGCTAAATGAGTATGTTGGCATGATTTTTTGTTAACTATCATTGATTGATGTGGGTTTTATGAGTGGAGGGGGCAGTGATATTCGTGTCGATAGACACCAGTGTTTTGGTAACACATTGTGACTACGGTCACCAGAGGTTTGGCACCTCCAGAGGTTTGGTACCTCATAGCGTCTCGTCCCTGTGGCTTAGTACCACCGTGGGTTGGCACTACATTTGAGATATGGGATTGACGCCAGTGATTTGGTATCACACGATGGGTTAGCCCCATCATTTGATTGTGACTTCGGGTCACCAGTGGTTTGGTACCACAATATTGACGGATTTCGTGACTATACGTCACTAGTGGTTTGGCACCACCAGTGGTTTGGTACCACACGGGGTAGAGAAAGGTATACGGATGGCTAGGTTGGGTGCATATTAAACTTGTGCATATTAAATTAATTATGATTTGTGTATGATGTTACATTAAACCGGGAAAAAGGGTTACACATTGGGTCTTGATGACTCACCTTTTTCCTTTAACATTTTCAGGTGACTCGTAGTTGCGGATAAGGAGTCGGATGAACTCGAGGCAGCCATGCAATGAAAATGTGGACTAGGTGGATTTGGAACTATTTTTATTTTAATATGGGTTTGATTTATTTTGTTTAAGTTGTAATAAGGCCTCCTAAAATTGCACTTGGATTATTTTATGTTTTGATAAATTGCTTAACTATTTTATGATATTAAAATGGGTACACATGTTTTTCTCAAATTAATTCGTAAAAAAGTTTTATTGTGCCATCGGGTACACTTGAATCTGTAACAACCTAACTTAGTATATTTTTAAACAACATTAAGTAATGTTTTCTTCATAACACCTCAACTGTTTTAAACCAAAACAATATCTTTTATCAAAATTTAAAACGACTTAAAAAGGGATTTTCAAAAGTTTTTCCTCCGTAGCATACCAAATTCGGTCGTAATGTTTGGGCCGAGTTTGGGGTGTTACAAGCAGCATCTACCATATTCATCTCTATGGGTTTCAAGCCTTCATAAAAGTATTGGAGTAGAGACTGTTCTGTTATACCATGTTGTGGGCAACTTGCACACAACTTCTTAAATCACTCCCAATAGTCGTAAAGAGACTCTACTTCTTTTTGCCTTATCCCAACTATATCTTTTCTTAACTCAGCTGCACACGATGCTGGAAAAAACTTGTTGAGAAACAAACGAGAAAGATCAGTCCAAGTTGTAATAGATCCAGGGGGTAGATAAAATAATCATTCCCGAGCAGAATGTGATAGGGAAAAAGGGAAAGCACGTAATATGACTTGATCCTCAGTTTCGCCCTGAGGTTTCATGCTAAGACAAACCATATGAAACTCTTTCAAATGTTTAAGGGGATTTTCATTTTGCAACCCATGAAAAGTTGGTAGTAACTGGATTAAACCTGACTTTAGTTCAAAATCAGTATGCATAATGGGATACGCAATGCACAATGGCGGTTGTTCTATCGGAGCTTCCGCCAGTTGCCGAATCATTTGAGCCATAGGTTGATGTGCTGGATTCGGGTTTTCGTTAACCTTAGCGTTTAACACTTCTTCTGGTGAATCAACTTCTACTTTTTTGCCTTGAAGTGTTTGAGTAGGGTTTTCGTTAACCCTAGACTCAACTTCGTCGTCGACTTCAGTTTCTGGTGGTGGGTTACTCTGAATCCCAACCACTCCCTTTTTCCGTAACTTTGTCTCCTTGCGATTGGCTCTCGCAGCGTTCTCTATTTCTGAATCAAATGCAATAATTCTTAGAGCAGATCTGGTCATAAGAAAGAAAGAAACAAGATTAGTACGTTACCAGTCCTCGACAACGGCGCCAAAATTTGATGCATCGTTGAGAGTACAAAAAATATCCTATCCATATAAAATAAGAAAAAGAATAGTATAAGGGAAGTAGGGTCAAATCCTCAAGGACTGCATTTGTACAAGTTCCTGTTCCTCAAGATCCCGGACAAAGTCGTACCCAAGAAAACCCGTGTACCTGGAAAAAAATAAAAAAAAACAGAATTAAAAGTTTGATTGAATTGAAATTGTAAAAATTAAAATTAAAATTGTAAAGATAAATAGAGTTGAGAAAAGAGAGTTTTTTATGGAGAGATTCCAGCCTCTGGTTGTCTCGATCCTTCTCAAACAGAATAAGCCAGTTATAGTGGAAGAGGATGCCTACGACCACCAGCTTCACTTAGATTTTAGACTTACGATTTAGAGGAACCTGTCTCTAGCCAACCATCGCCTTTGTGGGATGGTCTTACACTAGATCGTCACTTTCTCAATGGTGAATGCCACGCCATTTTGTCTCTTAGGTTCGACAACCATTGACGTAGTAAACTAACGAACGACTGTGCAATCTTCCCAAAACATACAAAGCGGCTGCCTTTGCACAAGATGAAAATATCACTTTTGAAGGGACATGGACGGAAGAGTCAGTCCCATAGCACGGAGAAACGACGGATACTCGTTGAGAAGGCTAAGCGCGGATTCTAAGCATCATGAAGCCTTTTTGGGGGATCTTAACAACCTTTGGCTAGATAAATTTAATGGCTCATGCTTTTTGGGGAAAAAGAAATAAACATAATGAAAATGGAATTTTATTAAATTATATGAAAAGAACAAAGGCTAAGCTTTTTGTGAGAGAGTGTTTACAGAAAAGATCAGTGTCAAATTTGTGTCACTCCATCCCCTATTTATAGTACTAGGAAACTTAGTCTATTCCTAATTAAATTCTTAAAGATAAATACAAATAAATAAAGATAAATAAAGATAAAAGCTAAAATTAAATCTAAATAATAATCTTTAAGAATTATCTTAGTATAATTAAAATTTAAATAGAGTTTTGTGTTTATAAAATCTCTTCTTTGCACTTTTGCCTCCAAGTCTTCCATACTTTGCATTTTTAGCACCACTTCTTTCCTACTTCGCTTGCTGGCCCATTTTATCTTTAAATTCACGCTTTTTGCCCCCAAATTTCCTTTTGCCTTCAATTTAGTCGCTGCAAGATAAAAAACCATAACTAGCTCAAATTAGTAGGACTATACTCAAAATAAATATGTAACTAATACATAAAAATATGTCATTCCAGAGTATTATCACCTAGGCCGTGTGGGCATTGATGTAAGGCACACGGCCGTGTCTCAGCCCGTGTTCATACCCGTGTAACTCTCCGACTTGGGTCACACGGCCAGCCACACCCCCGTGTGCTAGGTCGTGTGGACACTTTAATTTTAAAAAATTAGGTGCAGCATTCACACGGCAAAGATACACGCCCATGTGCTAGGCCATTGTCACACATGGTTGAGACACATACCTGTGTCTCTCCTCGTGTGATCAATTTGAAGCATGTTGTTTCTAAATTTTTAAGATGCAGGGGACACACGGCTAAACCACACGCCCGTGTGTATGGCCATGTGTCACACACGGCTGAAACAAACGCCCGTGTGTCTACCCGTGTGGACGAAAATAGGCCATTTTCAAGGGCACTTTTCTCACTCAAGTATTTTATCAACCTACAACAACACTTGAATACATTTATCAACCAATTCAAGACATTAAAACTAAACCAAAACCAATCTTATCCATGTCATATTAGCTCATATGTTCAAGTATTTAAACTTACCAATTTCACACTTATGTTCATAGACAAAATTTATCAAATATACTAATTCAAAATCATTCATCAATAGGTTTATATACTCTCCACCATATAACCATTTCATCATACATTAAACATGATAGGTCTTATATAATTACATCAAAATATGCTTAACACTAGCCATTCCAATGGCTAGTTACAACCAAAATAATTCATCATTTGGTCTATTTTAGCCTATGCATGCCATTATACTAAAAGTAGTTTTGCTAGTTATACCAAAGTGAGCTGTAGGATAGTGTGATCTTGCTCCGACCGCTTCAACCTTTACAAGCTTCCGAGTACTATAAAACAGAGTAAGCATTTAATGCTTAGTAAGTTCGTATAACAAGAATTTAACTTACCAATCATATTCATTTAAAGTAAGTATACAAACATGCATCCAAAACATTATGGCCAATTGCATAGACATATGCTCTCATCAAACAAGTTGGTCATGAAATTTACATCAATATCAAGAAAACGGAGATGAGCTCATCATACAACCATTTCTAGGTATTTTAGGAATATTCAAGATATAATTCATTTAATTCTCATATTTTCTCATATCAGGAGTTTTGTCCGTTGAATCATTGAAATATCGATGGATACTTAGGTAGTACACATAAAGTGCACATATCAATAATCTGTCAATTCATATACGGAGTGCTCATTAGAGCACATAATCGGGAAGCCTTCTATCGAGGCATGTAATGGGAAGCTTATCCAGGCTGTATATCGAGAAGCTCCTAAGAGTCATAATAAGGAAGCTCATGCGAGCCAATAACGGGTAGCTCCGTAGAGCCATTAACAGGAAGCTTCGGACAGCCATATATTGGGAAGTTCAAGCGAGCCATATCGGGAAGCTCACAAAGAGCCAATTTAATGAGAAGTTCAAGAAGAGCCATATATCGGGATGCTCATAAGAGTTAAGCTGTGTCCACAACACATGTAGGATCACAACCAATCGGGATGCTCCGAAGAGCTATTAACAGAAAGCTTGCAATAACCATATAACGGGAAACTCGAGAGAGCTATAAATCAAGATGCTCTTTTGAGCTATGATGTGTCCGTAACATATGCCAGACCACAACCAATACGGGAAATTTGTATCCATCGATTTTCATTTGTTCAAACGAAATTAAACACTTATCAAGCATTATCAGATATTCAATAAATTTCACATATACATAACATTGAAAATTACACAATTCATATATACAACATTTAATTCAAACATATAAATGTACACAATTTAGTTACATGAACTTACCTCGATACTTGTTCGTATACGAGAATCTAAATCTGAAACTTTTTCTTTTCCTCGATCTAACTCCTTATTTGGTATTTCCAGATCTATATAAATGAATTTAATCATCAATTTATTACATTTTACATTCAAATCAATTCAATTCACATCTTAGGCAAAAGTACCATTTTGCCCCTATATTTTTCATTAATTCCAATTTCGTCCCTAGGCTCGGAAAATGAAATTCATGCAATTTAATCCTTATTCCAAGCCTAGCCGAATTTTTCATATAACATTTACAGCTCATGTATTTCACAAAAATCAGAAATTTTCTATGAATTTTACATCTTTACAATTTAGTCCCTAAATCACAATTTCATTAAAATTTCCTTTACAAAAGTTGTTTATCTATCAAAAACCTATCATTTTCTACCATAAATTTCAAAATTTCAGCATACTCATCCATGGAAAAATTTCAATACTTTAATATCTTTACAAATTGATCCCTAAAATAGATAGATTGAGTTATTACGATCTCGAGAATATGAAAATTACTAAAAACGAGACATGATTACTTACACAATTAGGCTTGATTGAATCTCTCTCTCTTTGATAGGGTTTCCGTAGAAAAATTTGGGGAAGATGATATAAAATGATTATATTTTCTATTTAATTAAAATACCATCTTTTATAATTTCATCTTTCCAATTTAGTCCTTTTCTTTTTCTAATTTTCCATGGATGATTCATCATAAATATCTACCAACTTTATTTAATGGTTTAATTGTCATATAAGGACCTCAAGTTTTGAATTCCATAGCTAAATGATCCTTCTAGCTATTAAAATTCAACTTTTACATTTCATGCAATTTGGTCCTTCCTATAATTAAACATGAAATAGGTAAAATTTTCTTCTCGAAATTTTTATATGTCTTTCCTATCATAATGTAGACCATGCAATATTATTAAATTAAATTTTCTTTCTGACTCGGATTTGTGTTCCCGAAACCACTGTTCTGATTTTATTGAAAACGAGATCTTACAAGTTGTAAGTCAGAAAAATATCTTTAGAAATTTTTTGTAATGATCTCTTCAGAGAACTTTCTCTCTACAACTTTCTTTTGAATTCAAGTGTGTGTAAATAATGACCCAAGGCTCTTTTTATATAGGGAGAGTTTAGAGAGTTCAACTATGATTAAACTTAATCACTTTAATATTAAATTAATATAAAATTTATCAAGATAAATATTAGATTAAATTTAGTATTAAATCTTATTAAAATAATAAAATGCTTATCTACAAGATAAAAATTAAATTAAATTAAATATTAAAATAATTACTTTAATATTAAATTAATAAAATAAGATAAGTATTAAATTTAATTTAATATAAAACTATTAAAATAATATTATTTTTGGAATAATTAATCTGAAACTAAATTCTCTAGTAGAGTCCCAGTAGGTGTAACTCTTCCACTACTCAATTATTGATGACCAACCGCCGCCAGGCTCTGGGACGCTGTCGTAGAAGCCACCGGCACCGTCGTTTCCGATGATGCAGGTGCGACACCCTTACGGCACCCTGAGCCGGTTTGGCTACTACTGATTCAGTCTGGCTCATTGACGACCCAACCAGTATAGTCTAGCCACCGGTAGGACAATCGGCCTGGTTCGACTAGTTTTTGGGTCTTGGTCTCAGTTTTGGGCTCCCCGGCCCAATTTACAATCTCAAGTCTAATTTTCAAGTTCAATTACCCATTGGGCCAATTGTCTAACTTGAAAATTAACTTCCAAAAATATCATATTTATTTTAATTGGTTTGATTAATTTAATTGTACTTGATCAAAATTAATTTTCCAAAAGTCCATTAGATTTTTCAAATTAATTTTTTAAGAAAATTCTTTAATCAAATTCTCTAGTTGAACAATTTTTATGACCACCTAATTTACTTCCACGTCGAATAAATCGACTCAATTAAATTATTCTCAAAGTCGTAGAATTTAATTCTGATTCAAATGCAGTTTGATTTTGAGCTAGCAGAGGGACCGATCGGACATATACAATTAGACTCTAGTGATTTCAATTATGTCCAGAAGCATCAATTACTTAATCATGGAGTCAGTCCACAGGAAGTACCGTGATTGAAAACTTCTTATTCTATACTTTTTATGAAAGCAATTCATCCAACTACTTTGTCCAATGACCTCGTAATATGTGTGTTACCCTTATATGATATCCTTGATTCCTTTGAGTTAAATCCGCTCACTAAATAAAATCCTATTTTATCTCATTTTCACCATTATGTCTTCGTAATAATTAATATGATCACTGTCAACAAATGATTGTGATAAATTACTCGTTCGAGAACGATCAACCCGTGGCCACGTTCCATATTTATCAATCCACACAATGCCAATGAGAGGATATCATTAACTCTTTAATTGAGCTATGAATTCCATTGTTACTAGTAAAGCCAAGCCATACACAAGTCATGTACCCAACATACCGGCTATGGGCTCGATTATCTTTAGAGCATAAGCCTCCATTTATATCAAAGCACAGGAGTTGCATACGCATGATTAGTGACTAACTCAGGATTTAGGTAAATCACAACATGAACATCACAAGTGAATTAATTCACAAGCGGATTTAGAATTAATTCATTTTAGGTCCAATCCAATGTATCATTCAACCAATAAATATGTCTATGTCTTTACTCGTGGAGTCAATTGCTCTGATAGCCAAGACTAACCATCTCTCCAATTGGAATTATAGACGACATGTAACACCCTAAATCCGGCCTAAACGTTATGGCCAAATCCGGAGATGTCACAAGGAATGGGTTGTTTTTTGAAAATGGAGTTGTCTAGTCAAATCATTATCGCTTCATAATTCACATAAATTTATGGTTCACTAAAAACACCAACTAGTTAGTTTATTTGCCAAAAACTTCTTACAGCGAAAGCCTTAAAACCGTTACAATTTGAAAATGCAGTCGTGTTTTTAGAATTACCTTTGTTTGCGTGAAACCGTTGTTTTTATAGAAAAATGTTTTGTTGAAACATAAAATTTATCGAGTAACGAAACCAAAACCAATAGTTAAAAGTCCTTACAATCTAAAGAGTCCCATAAATTACAAACTCTCAGTTGAAAACCAAAATCATAATAAAACCATAAATGAGCAAGTTTTAACAGTTTACGGTCGAGTGGTCACCACTAAGTCTCCACCGCACCGATCTGCCTAAGTCTGTGGATTACCTGGACAGAACAGACAAACAAATCTGAATTTTCGTAAACTCAATGTGTAACCTAGTAGAATTAAGCATGCAAACATACAGAAATCTCATAAACAATCAGACATAGATTCGGGCTCATGCTCATTTCAGATACGGTCATCAGAATCAGATATACATAATTCTACCCCCATCCTCTACACACCAACTTCGTCCATCCCAACACACCATGTGAGGTTAAAAATACCCACCATTCTTACACACCATATCGTGCCAATACGACACAAGTTAGATAATGTGCAGCCAAGCTGCCAGAGTATACGCGATGATCGCCGCATAGAACACTTCCTCCTTATATACAAAACCCGCCCCAAAATAGATACAGAAAATAGATACAAAATTAACAGATTAAACATGCTCAACATGCTTATATACAGGTATCAAATATATAGATAACAGAATAGACAGTCTTTCATAGTAGTGTCCTACTCAGAGCATACTAACAGAATATCAAATCACATAAAACTAGGGTTTGGTTAGCCCTTGCCGACCCTACGGTAGGCCCATAGTCGATCGAAACGACCCGTGCAACCCTAAGGAAAATTTTAAAATTATGGGCCCACATGCCCGTGTGGCCTATACGCCCAGATTGGCCTTGCCCATATGGCCCACACGACCTAACCTAAAACCCACACGTCCAACTTGGCCTAGCCCATGTGGCTCACACGACCACGCTCACGCCACCATACGACCGTGTCATGCGCACGGCCACACCTTCATCGACCACATGGTCGTGTCTTGTGCACGGCCAACCACACGGTCGGCCACACGCCCGTGTAGCATCGACAGTAGCCATTTTTGGCTTTTGCCGTAACTCAATTTTTTTCGTTTCGGGTACACACCTGATTCATTTTCACCGCGAAATCACTCCCGAGACCGCCATTACCTAAAGCAGAATGTCCAACACCTTCTAGTAACCAAAAACGAGCCTAGCTTACGCAAAATCGACTTACCGCTTAAACAAAAAATGACCACCACCTCGAATCAAGCTGTTGAAAAGCAATTTCCTACCTCACAACCTTCTCCTAATCACAGAATTAAACGTTTAACCACCATAGATTACTATTACAAAACCCAAACCAAAAGTTAAAGGCTGAAAAGTCATTTACCAGTCAAAAAGAGAACCAAGAACGTAGTAGCGATGATTTAACAAAAAGGACCCAATAAGAAACAAAGGCAAGCCACGAACAAACGAAGGAGTAAAAACGAAGAAGAGGGTAGAGGAAGAGAAAACTTCAGAACAAAGAGCAAAAATTGGAAAAAAGAAAAGAATAAAAATTAAAAAAAATTAATAATTTAGATAACACCCAACTCCTCACTAACCACATACTCTCAACTTCATCAGAATCCCAACATCACCGAAACACTAACTTATCACTGAGCAAAAATATCATTCATGCTAACACAGGGATTCAAACACAGGACCTCTAACACACTAACTCCCTTACCACTCGAACCAGCAGGCTCATTATGATATGAATTAACAGACAATTTAATACAAGCCCACTGAACAAGGGTAAGGCTTAGATAAAAAATAAAAAATAAAATTTAGCAAAGGTGTGACTTGAACCCAAAACCTCACACACACACCCAAAACACTTAACCACTAAAGCAGCTACACACTTGTGTAAGATATTTACAGAAAAAGGGATAAATTAATCAGGGTGTTCCACGACATAATAATCCTTCTTAGTATTTGAATCAAATGATCACTTTGATTCTTTTACTTGATTACAGACTCATCTAGATTATCTACTGAAGTAAGTTGTCTTTCTCGCAATGCAAACATTCTTTACAATACCATTTATCTTTAGTGTGAACTTTAGACAATCAATGAGCTAATATTTGTTTGTCACAATTTTGCTATGCATGCAAAATATAAAAGACAGAAAATACAAAAGACATAATAGTGAAATGTGAAATTAACTTTATTTATTTATTCATCATTCAAATAAATAGAAAACAATTGCATGTTTACTACAATATGAGCACATTTCCCAACACTAGCCATGGTACGATTATGGAAGTACTTCGTGTTCCAATCACCACTTGCAAGCCACTTTGATCTTGACTTTTGAAACCATAACAACTTTTTGTGTTTCAAATGTCGAAACCATTTTTTGTTTGGAAAACGGGCCGACTTTAAAAAGGAAAATGGAGTCGCCACCAATCTTTTTTGAAGTGCGATTGGGTCACCTTAGAAAACATTTTGGTCTACGAATTTTAAGAAAACAGGTTCGGGAGTCGGTTACGTATGAAGAAGGATTAGCACCCTCGCAACGCCCAAAATTGGAACCTTATTGATTGATTGATGTCCTAATATCAAAAATTGGAAAATATTTTTAAACGCGAATCCTTTAGAAAACGTTGGGATAATTCGAACTGGATATCGAAATTCTCTTGTTTCGAAAAGATGAAATACCACATCCAGCACGATAGGACACGATGTTTCAAACCCTCGATACCAAGATCATTTCATGATTTCCAAAATTCATGCATTGCAATTTTAAAAAAGGGTATTCCACTATTTGGCCAAACTAAAAAAACCGAAATCCAGCATGATTGGGCACGATTCTTCAAACTTCCAAACGCGAAATATTACCTTTGTGAAACCCTTTTTATGAATTTGGGAAAAAAGTAAATAAAAGAAAAAATAAAAAATGTTAAAATGCAATTTAAAATCATCGGTCTACATGAAATGATAGAAACAAGAATAAACAAATCATAATAGTAAAAAAAAGCAATAAAAATAATAATAAGAATAATAAATATAATTATAACAATAAGCAAAATAAAAAATATTAATAAGAAAATAATAGTAATAATATTAAAAATTAATAATGATAAATGAAATAATAATGAAAATAGAAATACTAAATAGTAATATTTGAAAGTAATAATCATAATATTAATAATAAAAATAGTGATGGTAATAATTGAAATAGTATTAATGATAAACTAATAGTAACAATATTAAAATAATAGTATTAATAAAAAATAGTAGTAGTTAAAAATAAAGGTATACTGATAATAAAAAAATAATAGATATAATAATAATAATAATAATATATAATTAAAAAAATTAAAGTAAACAAAATAATATATATAATAATAGTAAATATAATAGAAAGAATATGATTATAATAATAATATACATATGAAAAAATAGTGATAATAAAAATATTTAAAAATAATTAATTTAATGGTAAAATAGCAGAATAATAAAAAAAGGGACTAAATTGGATTGAAAGCAGAAGCTTTGGGCAAATTTAAAATAAAAAGGGAAGGACCGAATTAAACACGCGCACAATAGGGGGAAGCCAAAACGCAATTATCCCACGATTCTAAACACAACATTTAAAGCACGGACCAAATCAAATAAAAGATAGAATAACGGGGTAAAATTAAAAAAACAGAATAAGTCGATTCAAAACATCCAGAAATGCGGAAGGGCTATTTGCGCAATAAGACCAAAATAAAAAAACACGCGGATCCTTCCCCCCGTGCGGGTCCGGTCGCGGGTCAGAGGCCCAAAACAACACCGTTTTGGCCTCTGACCCCCACTTTCAAAACGGCGCCGTTTCACTGGTATATAAATACCATTTTTATAGCCTAAAAATTCTTTTTTTTTTTGCTATTTCAGAAAAAAAAATTAAGAGCGTTCCAAAAGCTCCCCCCTAGACGATTTTCGGCGTGGTTTTGGTGGAACTCCGGCGCGTCCTGCCGCCGTCTGTCGCCGTCATTGGCCACCGTGCACGGTGGCCGAAATTCCAAAAACGGTATTTTTTTCTTTCCTTTTTTTATACTATATTTAATATGTCATATATGTAAATAATTTCATATAAAAAAATAAAAAAGAATGATAAAAAGCTTCGAAAATAAAAAATAAGAAAAGAACCCAAAGACCTTTGCTCGATTGTTTGTTTTCTACTCTTCAAGTGCTTGCTTTTGGGTTTTTGAATAAGATATGTTTGAATCCCTTTTTGTATTGATTTTGGTGTGTATCAATATCAGAAAAAAAAAATCTCCCCTTTACAAAATTTTGTTTTGGCTTTTATAGCCTAAGATCCTAAAACAAAGTATAACCCACTTTCTTTCCTATGCTGGCACCATTTTCGGTTATTTGTTTTGCAGGTATAAACGACGTGGAGGCGCACAATGCGGAGAGGAGCCGTACGGCGTGGGGGCATGGCCTTGCTGGCGAGAGACGTGCGGCGCAAGGGCCCTAGCAGCTGACTTAGGGTTTTCATTCTCCTTTTGGGTTTGGGCCGCTTTGTTTTGGGCCTGTTTTGTTTTTTTAAATTTGGGTCTGTTGTTGTAAAATGGACTACTTTGGAACTGTCTATTGGGCTCCAGGTTTTAAAATTGGGCCTTACATCAAACATTCATCAATCTTTTGGCGTAGTTCTAATTCACGAGCTTGGAATCGCGATGAAAATCTCAAATCTAGCACTTTTTGCACTCATTCCAGTTCAGACACTAGCTTCTTTCTTTGCACAAAAATGTTGCCATAAACCCTTTTATTCCACAACTAAACTACATGCTGAAAATGTTATAAATTCAAGCCCACATCCAAATCATTCTTCCAACAATCTCTGACAAGAGATTTGAATTCATAATGCAACATCCAACTTGCTAAACAACGAAACAGCCAATTACCTTCGTTATGCACAGGACGAAGTGAAAGCAAAATTAGACAATGATCTGATTTTAGACGATGAATATTACACACCGAACAACTAGCCGCAAACGAAACCCAAGCCGAATTACGAATAGCCCTATCCAGGCGTTGTGATAAATTCCCTCTGTTCTAAGTAAATCGTGGACCGCTAAACCCCAAATCACATAGACCACTCTAAAAAACGAATGACTGAAACCATCTATAGCCCAAACGTGAAGTACTACCCCAACCCTTTCTAAACCATCCAATATCGCATTGAAATCGCCAGCTAAAACCCAAGGTTCGACAATTGACTGTGCCAAATTCTCCAAATAAAACCACAATTTACGTCTCAACACAGGATACGGGCTGGCATAAATTGCAGAACAAAGAAAACTAGTGCTGCCTTGCTTGCTCCTAACCTTCATGTGAATCATATGCGGATGTAAACTCAAAATATCCACCATAATATCATCACTCCAGAGGACTCAAATCCCTCTTGCAAAGCCATTAGCTTCAATTCGAAAAGAATTAGGAAAACCTAATTTTGCAACGATTCCATCAACTCTACTGCCACTAATCCTTGTTTCAAACAAACAGATGAGTTTTGGACCAAACTCTCTCATATATTCTGCCAAAAAAATTATGAAACCAAAAATGTCCAGTTACTTGACAATTCCAAAAAAGTAATTTCAAATCCATAAACAAAATATTGCCAATATATTAACGTTAATCAAAGTAAACTAGTCATATATTACCAATACTAAGGATTAATTTACATGTCAAAAAATTTTTGTTTCGCCAGTTAACTTGCAAACATATTACTCTAATTAAATATACAAGTGCACATAATTATAGTGCCAAATGTTAACATATTATGATGACACTTAAGATTATTGTCTTATTTACTTCCGTAGCTTTATATATAAAAGTTAAAATGGTATATAAGTCCTTATGAAAAGAATATTATCTTTTCAAACTTTCAAATTTCAAATTATATCAATTGAATTATTTGACCAACATTTTTCGTCTATGATAGTTACAATATTGACGTGACGTTAACAACGTTATGTGGTACTTTATGCTAGTGGCAGTTGTTGGTATGGCAACACCACATCCGCTACCACATAGCAAAAATAAAAAATTCAATTTTTTTAAAACTAAAAGATATTTGAATTTTTTTATTAGAATGAATCTAGACAATTAGTTGTCCACGTTCATTCATTTCAAACTTTTTTTTTCAATAAATTTCGATTGGGCTTTTTATTATAAAAGAAATTAAAAACAAAACAGAAATCCAAAGACAGCCTAATAAACGGCCCACTTTAGAAACAAAATAAGCCTAAAAGGAAAATGAAAAAATCTAGATATTTTAAAACTGTCTGCATCCTAATCTCGGAAAAGGAAATCGACCGACCCTAATGCCCAATCAGAAACGTCTAAAAACTGTCAAAATCTTTAGCCTCATAAATGCTCCCTCAGTTTAACGATTTCATTTCTCTGGGAAGTTGTGTTCTTTCAAACAAAATCTCTCATTTCTTCATCTTCCCGTTCCCAGACTTCTATCAAAATACTCTCCTTTAGTCTGGTTCTCGAATCCATGCTAGCAACCTCCTGTCTTCAGTGTAATCAGGGATCTTCTTCTCCAGGTAAAACTCTCCTTTTCTCTTCAAAGATTCTTTGGCTATTTTATGGGCAAGAGCGTTTGCACTCCTTGGAATATGACTGAAAACAAAGTGCTTAGATCTATTTAGATTCTGTCGATATATCATCTGATGAATATCCGAGATGTAGGCTCCTATCATCGATTTTTCTTGCGCTTTATTTTTGCATTATTTTATTACTGTGAGGGCATCTCCTTTAACAACGATATCTGACCACATATTTTCAATACCCATTTTGACTGCTTTTCGGCATGCAAGGGCTTCTGCTGCAAAAGCTGAGGTGACCTTCTTGTGGGTTTCGGAGCATGAAAACAGGATACTTTCTTCTTAGTTCCTTACAACAATCCCAGAGGCTGAGACATTGTTCTGTTTATCGAAGGCCCCATCAAAGTTTAGTTTGATAGAGTCTCGAGGTGAGCATCGCCAAACTTTTACTTCTTTTATTCCTGTTTGTTTTCTGCTTTCAAGGCCATCCATTTTTGCAATGTAATTGTTGACAAAATTTCTTATATCTTTACCTGTGCTGATCTTTTTCTTATGTATTCTAGCGTTTCTGTCCCCCCCATATTGCCCAGAGTGCACAGCTGAAAATTCGGCATTTTTGGGTGTTGAGCAGTTCGAAAACCCAGATAAGCCACTAGTCAAAGTTCATATCATCCTCTGTTAACACCTCTTGAAGTAGCAATTCTGACTATACTTCCACTGTAACAGGACACTCCCGGAAAAGATGGTCTATCATTTCAGCTCTCTCGCCACACCGAGGACAACTCGCATCATTTACAAGTCTCCTATGCTGCATATTAGCTTTCGTAGGCAAATAATTCCATGAAATTCTCTATATTGTAATCTTCATTTTTGTTGGTAGGTTCAGTATCCATAGTTTTTTGTAGGATTTTCTGTAGACGGTTTGTAAAGCATAAGCTCTAGGATTATTCTCCGCAATTTGTAATAGTTTATAGGCGCTTCTAACCGAGAATTCTCCTGAAGCTTCACCTCCCCATACCAAGGGATCATCATGTGGTATTTCTGCCAAAGGGATTCGGAGGATTCTTGCGGAGTCTTCTTCTGAGAAGGTATCTTCTATTAATTCCTGCCTCCATTTTCTTTCATTTTCGTCAATCAGCACATTAACTTTAAGATCTTGCATAAAATCCACCTCTGTTGATAATCTAAAATTAACAGCACCTGGAATCCATGCATCACTGCTAATAGAAATATTATCACCTGTGCCAACTCGCCAAAATAAACCTTTTTTTTCAAGATATCTTTTGTTGCCCAAATGCTTTTCCACGTGTAAGAACTTGTATTTCCCAATCTAGAATTTAAAAAATGATTATTTGGAAAATATTTTGCTTTTAAAACTCGCGCGACAAGAGAGTCTTCATTGTTGATAATCCTCCAGCCTTGCTTCGCTAAAAGGGACATATTAAAATGAGACATATTTCTGAATCTCATACCCCTTTCTTCTTTAGAACAGCACATAAGTTTCCATTGGCACCAGTGAATCCCTTTCTTCTTCTTTCCATGTTGCCACCAATACTTCGCAAAAATATTTTCGAGTTCCCCGCATAGAGCCTTTGGTAGGAGAAAACATGACATCGCATAATTAGGAATTGCTTGAAGAACTGACTTAATAAAAATCTCCTTCCCCCCTTGTGATAGAAGCCTTGTACTCCATTGTTCAATTCTTTGATTGATCCTGTCCTTTATATTTTGAAAAGACTCTTTCTTTCTTTTGCCTACTACATTAGGTAAGCCCAAGTATTTTTTCCATGTTTGTTGCGCATCTCACTCCCAGAATATCCGTAATCTCCCTTTTCATCTCCTCTGAAGTGTTTGTACTGTAGAAAACTGTTGACTTGCTAAAATTCACGCATTGGCCAGAGCAATGTTTGTAGTTTTTCAAAATGTCTTTTAAAACTATTGCTTGTTCCTTTGTGGCTTCCCCAAACAAAATACAGTCGTATGCAAACAATAGATGTGATATTGCTGGTCCTCTTCTGCTTGCCTTAATTCCTTTGAGAGCTTTTTCTTGGACTGCCAATCTAATTAAAGTTGAAAGCCCTTCCCCACAAATCAGAAACAGATATGGGCTTAACAGATCACCTTGACGGAGCCCACTACGTGGTCTAAAGTTCCTGCCTTTGGTCCCGTTAGTGTTTACTAAATAGGAGACCGTGGAGACACATTTCATGACTAGTGTAACCCATTCCTCTGCAAAACCCATTCTCAGTATTACAGCTTTTAAAAATCCCCATTCCACTCTATCATAAGCCTTGCTCATATCCAACTTAACCGCCATAAATCCTTTTTTACCATAGCGCTTTTGGCACAATGTATGAAGGATTTCATAGGCAATTAGTACATTATCAGAAATTAATCTGCCTGGGACAAATGCATTTTGAGCACAATCTACGCATCTTCTTGTAAGAGTATGCCCAAAGATCAATCATGAGATGGTTGTAATAACATACTTAATTTACCATGTTTATTAATATAAAGCATTGTCATTATTATTTCAGTTTTTCTTTCTGTGTGTATATATAAACTGTTTTATAATAATGTCCTGAGAATAATATGATTAAGATCTTTAGTCGAGTATTATTGTTGGCTAGGACAACAATAATGCATTAAGACTAGCATGTAGTTGATTGATGATAAAGAGTTGTCATTGATATGGAGTGTCAAAATCAATGCATGAATATGTGTGTTAGAGAACAACATATTGGATTGACCCGCTATGAGTATGTTTCTTGGATTATTATGTAATTGTCACAACATTACTCATAGTGATTAATATGTATATGATCCTCAGACTTGAGATCATTATTATCCCAGCATAGTGAGTTGTATATTTTGATACAGTCAAACGTACACCGTAACAGGTTGTTCTATAAAGGCTGATGTTGGATATACCACAATCTATTTAGAGGGATATGGTTAATCAATAAAGGATAAGTCCCTCCTACATAATAGGAGTAATATCTTAGGCCACTTGATTGAGTGAGACTAGAAATGCATGGCCATGCTCAAATAAGTTGATATGAGATGTCATACTAATTTGTATATCATAGTCTACTCAAGATATCAAGAAACATGGGATGGACTATACAAGTGTGACTATCCCATGACTTGTATCCGTTCCAGATATAAAGGACTTAAGGATTAATGAATGAAAGGTTAATCACAAAAGGTTATGTCGAATCATGATTTCTTGTAACTTAGGTAGCAATGATGCATTGCTAGATGCCACTCATTGTCTGTGACAATAGAATCGTTCTAGTATTACTGCTAATGTTACAAGAACCTACAGGGTCACACCCTATGGTTGAAATGAACGGAATAAAATATAGTTGGTATTGTGTTTGGTTGTCACATAAATTAAATTAATTAAAGAATTAATTTAATTGGGCAATCAAATATTGAACATATTATATGTACAAGGATATTGTACACATAATGATAACATAATTTTATTAATATATGAATTTGATTCATATATAAATTTAAATAAATATAGTTTACCGAAATCCTTATTATAATTAATGTAATTATAAATTTTGGATATAATTAATGTAATTATAATTTTCGATTAAAAACTTTATTGTATTTATTTAATCTTATAATACATTCAAGAGATACCAATTATAAAAGGCTCAATTAAAGGATACCAATTATAAAAGGCTCAATTAAAGGATACCAATTATAAAAGGCCCAATGAAAAAGACACCCATTATAAAATGTATTAAAAGGAGACAAAGAACAATAAGAAAACCCTAAGTGATTGCTTGTTAGGTCTAGCAGCCGTCAAGCAAATAAACCTCCAAAAACAGTTTTGGAGATTTCTTCCATTCATAGTAAAACCGGGTGGATTGCGTAGAGGCCGACATCGGAAAAGGTTGTGGCTTGATTCGATAGTAGATCAAAAATCTTGTTGCAAAGGCATCGCTGTCTACTCAAATTCGAAGTTTTGGTAATTTTGAAACCTTTATTTCACCCCGATTCGTTCCTCACACATGGATTCATGGTTTGGATCGCCGGATCCAATTTTATTCTGCTGCGCCATGGGGTACCGGCGTTCCAACACTTCCAATATAGTTCTGAAGCCTATTTGCAATTGTTTTAGCCACTATTTTATAAAGAACTGTATATAGACTGATGGGCCTAAAATTAGCAAGGTTTGTCGGGTTAGAGGTTTTTGGGATAAGCACTATGTCTGTATAGTTGGAAAATTCAAAATCCTTACCCTCATTTAAAATTCCAAGACAGTACTCTTCGACATCTTTTCCCACAATGTGCCAATATTTCTGGAAAAATAGAGCTGGAAAACCGTCCCATCCTGGTGCTTTTGTCGCCCCCATCCCTTTAAGTGCTTGATGAACTTCTTCCCCCGTGAATATTGCTAGCAAATCTGAATTAATTTCGGAGGAAATATAAGTGTCAATACCCGTTAATAGATATGACGAATCTCCCCTTCCATTAGAGGAAAATAAATTTTGAAAGTAGTTTGAAGCTGTTTCAAGGATTTCACTCTCATTAGTAATTTCTCATCCCTCCATTGATTCCAATCGTCTAATTGTGTTGATCCTTCTACGAGCTATTGCATATTTGTGGAAAAAAGCTGAATTTTTGTCCCCTAATCGAAGCCAGTTTGCCCTTGCTCTCTGCTCCCAATACATCTCATCTTTATCAATCTCCATATTAAGTCTGATTCTAGTATCAATTAGCTGTTCCAATGTGTCTTCATTTCTATCACTTTCCATTAGAGTCTCCAGTTCCGTGTTGAGCTTTATTTTCAAGCCATATCTGTCTTTTTTGATCGAATTTGCCCACCTCGTCAAGTTACTTTGTAGACTTTCTAATTTTTCATAAATCAGCCCACCGATGATTCCCATGACTTCCTAACCTCTTGCTCAAAAGATTCCTCTAAGGTCCACCATGCTTCAAATTTGAACCATGGTCTTCTCTTGAAATTTTCTGAATTACCTGTATGAATAAGGAGAGGACAATGATCTAATATCGAATGAAGTACCCTTTGGGAATAAATGCATCCAATTTTCATTAGCCACACCCTTATCCAGCCTTTCCCTTATGTTCATATTCGGAAGATTACCCCTCTCCCATGTAAACCATGTCCCTTGAAATCCCATGTCCATCAATTGACATTCATTCAAGACCTCGCGGAAGGCTGCCATCTTTCTCTCCTCCCTTGGTATGCCCCCAATTTTCTCAAAAGAGTACATGATTTTGTTAAAATCACCACAAACCAACCATGGGCATCTCTGTTCTTGTCCCAGCTTCCTTAACAAATTCCACGAAGTAGTCTGATCACTAGCATAAGGCAACCCATAAAAACCTGTAAATTTCCATACTCCATTAGCCATGCTTCCTTCTATTAGTACATCAATATGATTTTTCGAGAAAGTTTTCAGGTTGACCATGAATTCTTCTTTCCAAGCAAGACAAAGTCCACCTCGCTAACCCTCTGCTCCTACCTCGATTCCATTCGCAAAACCACACCTTCTTCTGATCCCTTCCATTCGTTTTATGTCAATTTTGGTCTCCATAAAGAAAACCATGTCCGGGTTATTTTGCTTCAGTAAGAACCAAAGCCTTCGTACTGCCCGCGAATTCCCCAAACCGCGGACATTCCAACAAATGATTTTCATTGCGCCCGGTCGGCTTGCCCCTTGGCAGCCGCCGATCTTCTTTGTTTAGGAGAATCACCTTCCCCCCATTCTTCTGTTGGCAAATCTAACTCTTCCTTGTTCTGTAAGTCTTGAATCTCATACTTCGTTCTTTTAGCAGTATCTGCTAACCAACTGTCCTCTGCGTAGTCCCCGACCTCAAGTTCATTCAATTTCCTCTTTAATTATTTTAAAATTATAAAAAGATATTTTTTAAAATTTAATTTAAAAAAAAGTATAAATTTGTAAAATATTATTCAAATTTATAAAAAATATTAAATTAAATTAAAAAATAAAATTAATAAAACCATTTAAAAATTAATTCCAAAATAAATTTGTACAACCATTTATAAATATATAACTACAATTTTTTTTTCTGTAAATTAATAATTTAATAATACAATAACACGGTTAAAAACTCCCAACTAAAATAATGTTGTGGGATGTATTGTAGTTGTCTTGGTTGAAACAAATCCAACCACAACCTCTCTCCAAAACTCAGTGTCCTATTACAAAATTTATCTCAATTTCATTTTTTATTAGAAACTTCAAAATCTATAACCAAAAGTTACAGAGATGATTCACTATGCATAACATTAAGCTTAAGATGTATTGTGTATTGCCAAGAGTAAACAGGAAAAATTAGAGCAACTCAGAGAGAAGTCTCATCTTTTTGATGCTAATGGAACTACAACTACATGCATATCAAGATTGTTAGGAGGAAGCCGCAAACGAAGAGGAAAAAGCTCCCCATTCAAAGGACTGCGAGCACACACCACAACATCCTCAAGCCCAGTCTCTTGTTTCAATTTGTGAGTTAGTTCATCTACACCATTACCCTTGAAACTAAAAGAGTGCCCTTCCATTGCCTCATCGTCAACCTCACCACTATCATCTGCCACATGGTAACATATAGTCCTACCTTTGGATTTCGGTGGTGAATCTAAATAAAAATCACTTGAATGTAATAAGAACATAAATGATTATTGATGGTGTATAATTGTTAGAGATAATTTATAAATTAACTTAACAAATAATTTAAAAGTTTTGTGTCATTTGGTTATTAGTGTAATAACATGAGAAAAAACTTATTTATTATGTATGTATTATAAAATAAAGAATAGTTGGTACAAATTTAAACTTGAAATTAGAAAGATAATAATAACTCTTGTAAAAAAAATAAGACTCTTTAAAATAAGTGAAAAATTTCCCATTCTCTTAGCTAAAAATAAATTATAAGAGTACTTAAATATTACTAATTGAATTAATTTATTGTTAATTCATATATTAAAACATGTGTAACAAATAATACTCTTACCATAAGTAATTGTAAATGATTACCGTGGCCATACATGATGACACATTACTAAAAATAAACACTAATACTTAATTTAATTTAATTTATTATCTTATTCATTAAGAATTTATACTATAGTGCATCAAATTTAAATTTTAGTATCTATTTCAATAGTTTTATTTGAACATTTTGTTAAATTCTCCGAATCAATCAATACTATTTCTGTTTTAGTATAGATAATCAAGTAATTTGATTTTATATTAAGATGGAATAAGAAGCTAAAACCAACAAGTTAGTATTTAATTAAGAAAAAGAGTTAAACCGTAGTACCAATTTGGCTGACTCCCGCGACCCTGTTGGAACCACAGAAGACCTTGGGGACTTCAACGAGGACACGACTGAAACCGGTGACGGAGGGCTTGAATCTAAGCTATCATCGCTAAAAGCCTCCAAAACTTCTTCAGACTCCGGAAAGAAGCTCGAAATTGACAACAAATACTCCATAAACACACGAGAATAGCTCAAAGACTCGGAATACTCTCCTCCCTCCACATCACATAGTACCCATTTACTCGTAGCTCCAGTACGAGATTCACCGTGAGTGATGGAGTTCCTCCATGGCGGCGTCCCCCCGTTTGCACGTAAAAATTTCCCGCACCAGCTCTTAAGCTTGATTTTGAACCCTTCTCTTATAGGCTTCCACTGGAGTTTCCAATCCATCTTGTCGGGCACCGTTTGTAGCACCATTTTACCCGTCATGCCTAAAAGAAAAGGAATATGAGTGGCTGCCAGGTACTTCCCATGGCAGCTTTTAAGGCGGATAACGTATGGTTTATCAGGGACAAGCTCGACCAACCACCTAGCTGTTTTCCCTGAGCTGTTTTGGCTTTGACGGACGGTTTCTTGATCATCGTCGGCCACTAGGTATTTCTCAAGGTGGCTCCTTAGTTTCACGACCTTTGCCTCTGTAAAGAGCTCCATGCACTTACAAGACCCAGTTTCAGTGGCTATAACATAAACAAAACAGAGCTGAATGCCAAAATGGCCTTTTATAAAATAGATATGGACCATCTCTTAAATTACTAAAAATAAATAAACTTGTTGTTAGCTTTGAATCAAAACTACAAATAAATTATTTTTTTTAAGAAAAGCATGAAAAAAAAACCTTTAGAACCTGCAATAATCATGCATCAAATAAAAAAAAGGAAAAAAGTTTTCAATCTTTGATCATGAAAGCTCCAAGTCAACGCCCAAAATGTGGAAGAGCGTGAATTGGAGGCACAGGCAGTACAACTACAAGAACTTGAGGACCTTTTGCAACATGTTTTTTGCAGTCAAGTTTTTAAAGGCTAATGTTATCCGACTTATAAAGCATATTTTACTACATGAACCTTGCCGTGAAGAGTTATTATATTTTGCGTCAAGCTTGTCTAAAGATTTGCTACAAGTGTTTTACTGCAATTACTCCATGAAACAAAGTTTACAACTTGAAATAGGGAAATAGGTGGGATTGTTTTTAATAATAAAAGGAGGCCATAAGACTATCAGCACTGAATACCCGTAATTTTGTTAAACTACTTACAAAACCATTTAACCGCATGGATAAAATAGCATACAGAATTACAAGCCCTTCTAAATTGCAGATTGGGTAAAATTTATGGAAGATTAATGGCGATAGTCAGAAACATTCCATTGTTGAATTCATAATTCCTCTATAAAAAGAATTCCTGCAAAATAAGCTCAGATCAGTTATGTTCTATTATAAATCTTTTTCTTTCTCGATTTTTAAATATTTATATTTTTTTACGATTTTGTTTATTGAAATATTTTATTCGTTAATCAGTAATAACATGGTCGGTGAATCTTCTGGCAACTGGATTCCAGGAAATTTTATTCAACAAATATGGCAGAGAAAACTTGATTGAAGATATAATGAATTAAATTTTTATTTAAAATTACAAAATGTTTGATTGAAATGTACAGAATCATTTATTAAATTTTTAGCTTTGTATGCATTTAAAGGATTTTTTCTCACGTTTTACAATAACTAAAATTTAAAATATCAATATACGAAATATTTCTATCAAAACAATTTTTAGTTTAAAAAAGATATAATTAAATAATGTTTTAAAAAATATTCTCGAAAGGATAGAATAATTTAATATTAATCATAGCTATAAAAAAAATCATAATTATAACATTCTGGAAATAGCTATAAAAAATGTTAAATAAGGCATATAGGTCGATTTTGAAATTTATTTAGGTTTTTAGGTTGGTTTTAAAATTATTTATAGAAATAGGTCGATTTTGAGGGAAAATTTGTCCAGGCGAGCTTTCCATACATGTGTTAGGAAAGCTTGCCTAGCTAGACGCGCTTTCCCTTCAAGTTGCAATTTTTGACTTCTTTTAATTCAATTAATTTCTATGATTGGATGGTTAAATGTCGGTGGTTTTATCTCTAAGTCTTAGGTTTGATTCCTGTCCCACTCACAATTATATTCTTTATTTCATGTTGTTTTAAGCTTTCTTTTTTTAGCTTTCTTAGTTAAATGATTAAATAATAATTATTTCATCCTTGAGACCCCATTTCAATTCCCCTTTTCTAAACACATTTATAATTTTTATTTCATATTTTTTCAAGTTTTTTTTAATTTTTAATTAATAAATATATTGTTTTTATTTTTTATATTTTAATTCATCATTTTAATTAATAACTCTTTTATTCATAAAATCAAATAATAAATATGTAATTATATAATAAAAATATATAATTTACATATATCATTATGTTAAAAATATTTGAAATTAATAACTCTTTGATATATAATATAAACATCAACTAGTTTTTTTGATATATTTTTCTTTACATATAATATTTATGACAAATATTTATTTTATCCATGCATATTGTGGGTACGATGATTTCTAAAATTACAAAATAAAATAATTATTTCAAATATCATTGTTTTTTCATCTACATTATGAGTATGATATTTCAAATTTTTTTTATGTCAAATATTTCAATTAATTATTTGAAATATCATTATGTTTTTATGTAAAATATTTTAATACACATACAAAAATATTTACTAATTTACTAAAAATAATCATATTTCTAATAATTATTTGATTTTATGAACAAAAGAGTTATTAATTAAAAAGATGAATTAAAATAAAAAAATTGAAACAATATATTTATTAATTAAAAATTAAAAAACTTGAAATAGTATGAAATAAAAATTACAAATGATTGAACCTGGTCTCTCAAGGATAAAATCATTATTATTTAACCATTTAACTAAGGAAGCTAATATGTTAAAAACATTCATTAAAAAAAGAAGAAGCAGCTTAAAACAACATGAAATAAAAAATATAAAAGTGAGTGGGAAAGGAATCGAACCTAGGACTCAAGGACAAAACCACCAAAATTTAACCATCTGACTAAAGAAATTTATTTTATTAAAGAAGTCAAAAATTGCAACTTAAAAGGAAAGCCATCTGACTAAAGAAACAATTTTAAAATCGACCTAAAGGCCTAAATAAATTTCAAAATTAGCCTATAAGCCTTATGTAGCCATTTTTTAACAGAAGAATTAATTAATTCAATTACTCAAGGAAAACCATAATTACATGTCAATTCAGCTACCGCACATTTATTTGCCTTCACAGGCGGTGCCTTACACATCAGGAAAAGAATGGAACGACATGGCAATGTCATTGTCCCTCTGAACTGCAGATTATTCTAAATTATCTAAATCATGGCCATTTTAATCTCAAATTTGTTTGCATTTATTATCGACCTTTCGATACTACCTCGCACAACATCCAAATTTGGCAGTGCGTAATCTTGTAGTGTATGTTCTTCGCGAGCCATGGGTGGCTCTATTAGCAAAGGTGCCTGTGGTGGTGGTTGTTACTTTAGTGGTTCTTCGTATAACGGGTTATCAAGTGGTGGGTTATTTTGCATTTGTTATTGTTGTTGCTACTGTTTGTGGTTACGACGGATGATTCTCTCTGGATTTGATGTTGGCTCCATAGGGGTGCCCCTAATTCAAGTCATACACTGCAATCCACAGAAAAAAATAGAAATAAGTTAATGAAAATTGAAATCGTATCTATAGTTCTAAGACTTCCTACTTATCCTATTAAGATGCAAAAGCTAAAGACTAATCTAATGCTGAAGCCTTTCGGGCAATAGCGCCAACAACTTGATCGCCTCTTGACATGCTTAAGTCGAGAGTGAAAAATAATGCTACAAAGTTTATGGAATTAGGCGATGTCCATAAGTATACGAGTCAGGTTGTAATATAGATTGTTACAACGGAACACAGAAGTATTTCGAGGATCGTACCCAAAGGAGACTTGATTAAACTAGTGATTAATCCCTACGATAACAAGTCTAAGCAGTAGTGAATTAAAACCATATTACGATAAATCATATGAATAGATGGATGAAAATAAAACATGTAAAGAACATTAAATAACAGAAATAAGTGATTGTAAATCTATCAAGGATAAAAATAGAAGACTAACTCACTTCAGTGTTAGTAGTTAACTTTTGACTTAGGGTTCTATTTAGTCAGCTAGTAGTTAACCTAGTTATTACCTCTTGGCCTCTAACTAACCTAACTAGTAGGCAAGAACTACTTATCTCTCGACCTCACAATTTAGATCGGGACAGGCTAAGTGGTGCTCGGTAGACTATTCGCTCGACCTCATATGCCTAAATGACTTCCTAGGGTTGTCAGGCCTAGGGTTTAATATCTTTCAATTCGAGCCAATTGATTCGACAAGAAAACCTAAACAATTGTTAACTATTCCTACATTGGCTCGTCGCTCTCCTTCGGATTTTAGTTACTCATGAATCTAATTAACATAATCTTGAAATTGAATTGAAACATTAATAAAATATCATAAGACAAAATAGAAGGAGAGAGAGATCAAAAAGAGATTTTGAATATTGATGAAGTCTAAAACTCGAAACTCGTAGCAATAGTTGAACGATTCACAATTCAAATTAAGAAAATGAATAACTAAACAAGAACTGTAAAATACTGAAAATGAAATTGCCAAGGTAAAAACCTAATCTACGAATTGAAACATAAATGAAGGGGAAGAAGTCCCCTTTTGAGTTCTGAGTAGTCTTATTTATAGGAGTCATGTTAAATGACTCATTTAGACTTAATACAAGTGACTAAACATCATTAATAGGAGTTGTGCAGACTAAAACACCCTTACTATCTCTAATTGTCTCGTCGCAACTGTGTTGTGACACCGACGACAGTATGTTCCTTTGGTGCTCATTCAATGTTGTGTTGCGACATCCCTTTGTGTGTGTTGCGACATGGTCGACAGTACGCTCCTAAGGTATTTTGGAAGTCGTGTTGTGACATCCAAGTAGTGTGTTGCAGCAGAGGGAGTAGTCTACTGACTCTTTGGCCTAAATCGATGTCCTACACACTCAACCAACATGTTAGTCCTCCTTTAGGCCCAAATCAGCCTAAAATGTCATAAAACACTCCTAATCACTCATTTTACTAACTACATGCTTGGAATGAAAACTTAACAAGAGCATTACTTGGTTGTTAGAAAACAAGCTCCTTAAGTATCAAAAAGGACCTAATTTGCCACAAAGAATTGTGGCAGATCAAAAGTACCCCCAGCTTTTTAACATAGGTAAGTTTCGTGGATGAAATTTTTATAAGGAGGGGAGAGTTATAACACCCAAAATTTTTTATTTATCGTATACAGATATATCGAGAAATTTAGTAGAATTTTGGTATGAGAAAATTAGCATTTTGTAGGGATTAAATTAATTTTAAATTCATTGAGAAGCCTTTAAAAAGAAATCTTAGCTAATTTGATTATTACTGACCTAATCAGGTAAAAATACAAAACCAAGGGCAAAATAGTAATTTTTTCCATCGAGGATATCTTAAATATTTAGAACATAAATGGGGCAATTTACCAAAAAATACCCTAAAATTACAAAATTTACCGAAAAGGGCCGGGTGAGACAAAAATTACGGAAAAGGGCCGAATCCCCCAAAAACGCGGCCACCTAGGCGCGTTTTTGGGGGATAAGGACCAAAGGCGCGCCCTGCTGGACGCGTTTTTGTCCACGTCAGCCAAAAATGCGCCTACGTGGACGCGTTTTGCTGACGTGGACAAAAACGCGTCCAGCAGGGCGCGCCTTTGGTCCTTATCCCCCAAAAACGCGCCTAGGTGGCCGCGTTTTTGTCCTTCATTGTTCTGTTGAAGTTTTTGGCCCAATATTCTCTGGCAAAATAATTTTGAGGAGACGTTTCTGAACAAACAGTGGCAAAAAACAGCATGCGTACTGAAAAACGCTCCGCCGTGGACGCATTTTTGCTACAGTAGTCTCCGGCAAAATAATTTTGAAGAGGCGTTTCTGAACAAACAGTGGCGAAAAACAGCGTGCGTACTGAAAAACGTTCCGACGTGGACGCGTTTTTGCTACAGTAGTCTCCGGCGAAATAATTTTGAGGAGACGTTTCTGAACAAACAGTGGCCAAAAACGCTTCCAGCAGGGTGCATTGTCAGCATGCGTACTGAAAAATGCTCCCACGTGGACGCGCTTTTGCTACAGTAGTGTCCGGTAAAATCAGGCTATAAATAAGTGAAATTTCATTCTCAGTTGGCAGAAAGGGAAATTGAGGCAAAGGGAAAAAAAATTGAAAATGAGTGAACGTATTAATGCTGTTATTTACTACGACGGTGAAGTTCGTGACACCAAAAATGGCGTTGTTTTCTTATCGGAGAACATAGCGCGACTGAGTTTTAATCGGAACATCGATTTGGTAGAACTTCGCAAAAGAATTAGGCGTAAAATATTTGGAACAACGCCAATGAAAGTTCAGTGTATTAAGTATAGGTTTTGCACTTCGGTTGATCCGGTGAGATATGAGTCGTTCGACATCAAAGGTGCTCGGGGCTTTGAGGCAATGGTGGAGACTCATCTTGCCAGTGGATCACCCTATATTGAGGTATATGTAGAATTTTCATCTCTAAGTGATCTTGCTGCGACCTCGACATGTACTGCCGTTCGAGGGGAATACACGACCCCAAGCCGACACTCTGTAAGTGGGAGGCCAAACACAGAAGTGCCCGTGTGCGGTCATAGTATGAAAAACATAACCCTTGCACGACACTCGGTTGGTGGATGGGACATGCATATCCGTCAGCCGATGTCCGATAATAGAAATACGTATTGGGGGACGTCGTCAAGTTCTAGTGGTTGGCAATCCACATACGATTGGAATCTGTACAAAAGATGTTTAAGGAGGGATGATGTACTCCCGACGACATCCACCGGCGAGGGGCCCTCGTTTGTTGCAGGTTACGGAGGGTCGGACGATGAATCCGATGTGGATCCACCTCGGGAGGCAGGGCCCGACGGTGCAGAAGTTGGATTATTTTACGAGCGGAGCTGCTTCCAATTGTACCAAGACGTTGAGGCGGTTCGGGCGAAGAAGAAGAAGATCCGCTATTCGGGCGCGTACTCGCCTCCAGCCCACATGCATAATGTCGATCTATCTCAAGATGATGCATTGGAGTTTCCTGAACTAACACACCGGACGTGTGATCGTACAGATTCTTCATTGGATTCCAACGAATTAGAAGTTGGTAACCAGTTTTCCAACAAGAATACTTTTCTCGGTGCATTGAAACGATGCGACATTAAGCGGGGTTAACTACAAGGTGGTTAAATCGAGCTCGATAAGTTCGAGGCGAAGTGTGCGATGCAAGATGGCACATGTCAATGGAAAATCATGGCGTCGTTGAAGAAAAGAGCGAGGTTGTGGGAGATAAAAAAGTACAAAGGTCGACATACATGTCTTGTCGATGCAGATACCACTATGTGTTCGATGATTTTGAATAACAGTAATAATATGTAATGTTGCATTGTTTAACGTACTTCGCTGATAGGTGTAACACAAGATCATCCGAGGATGGATTTAGACATGTTGGCTGACATAATAATCCCGATGTTGAAGGCCGATCCAAAGACTACGGTGCATGGCCTTAATTGGCGATGTTCGTAGCCAATTGGGGTATACGCCTCTTACGAAAAGGCTTGGATAGCCAAGCGAGAAGGCGTTAGAAAAGTTACACACGGGTGGGACACTTCATATAATGAAGTGTGGCGGTGGTGTCAAAATCTTTGGAGAGATATGTCCGAGGCAAAGATGACGGACCTTGAAACGGAACTGCGCGCTACAACGATCGTCCGCTCTCGTGGATGCGCGGTGTTCAAGCGTGCCTGCTCGGACATTTAAGCAATGCCGAGATGCCTTTAAATACTGTAAGCCATTGGTACAAATTGACGGTACCTTTATGTATGGTAGATATACGCATCGGCTATTGCTAGCTGTGGCACAAGACGGATGTGGGAGAATCCTTCCGATTGCATTCGCAATAACACCGGGGGAGTCAGCTGATGATTGGGACTTCTTCCTATCTAGGTTAAGGAGGTATGTTTGCCCCAACCTGACATATGCGTTATATCGGATCGGGGCCCTGGAATACTTGCGGGAATAGAACGCCAGGGAAGCATATGGCATCGCACACACCATCGATATTGCCTGAGGCATGTCGCATCCAACTACTATGGGCAACATCAATCTAAAAGACAGAAATGGCAAGTGATCGATATGGGTATGAAATATCTATTAATACTAAAAATCTATTGAAAAATTCAATTTATTCGCAATTGAAGAGTGGTATGTAATATTCGCTATCAACGTATATTGGCAGGGTATGAGATCAATAAAGACCGTTTTCAGGAGATGCTGGCCAGTTTGCGCTCAGATAACGCCGAAGGCGCAACTTTTATTAAATAATTTTTATTTTATTAAAAAAATTAAAATAAATTAAAAAAGTTAAATAATAAGGAAAAAAGTTAAACTCAACTTTTATTAAATATATTAAAAATTAATTAAAAAACCAATTCTATTTTGTCAAATTTTATTAAAATAATTAAAATAATTAAAAAAAATTAAATGATAAGGAAAAAAGTTAAACTCAAATTTTATTAAATATATTAAAAATTAATTACAAAAAACCAATTCTATTTTGTCAAATTTTATTAAAAAAATTAAAAAAATTAAATGATAAGGAAAAAAGTTAAACTCAAATTTTATTAAATATATTAAAAATTAATTACAAAAAAAAAACTTAATTAAAAAATTTTAGTGCTGATGCCAGTGGGAACCAGTGCCACACGAGGGCGGTCGACGGTTACGCACTGGATTCCTCCTTCTTCTGGCTTCCGGCGGGGAATCAGATTCCTCCGGCAGTGGCTCTGGTTCTGGATGTTGCGATGGTGACCCACTCTGATAAAATATTGACGCTGGAGGTGTTTGCATAAACCACGGCGGGGGTGACTGCATCCCGAACGGAGAAGGAGCCTGGCAGAAAGAAGTGCTTCCCAACGGCGCCTCCTCTAAACCCACATGCGATGTCGGCCTCACCATCGGATGGCCAGCGGAAGTAGTCGGTAACGGGCTCGAACCCGGCCATGCACTCCAACCTGGGCTAAGACTAGGAAACTGAAACATATATGGGTTAGGAGGATACATATAAGGGGAAGGGTACGCACCTGGCATGAACGGTAGATGCTGTGTTGGGCTCAGTGTTGTCGGCTGAACTGATGGGCCCGGTGACTGTGTAGGCGCTATTGCTGGGCCCGGTGACTGTGTCGGCGGTGATGATTGCCCCGCCTCATCACCCCTTCTCCTTGGGTGTAAAGGGGCCGACGTTCCCTTCGCTCTCGAAGTTGCCGTCGCCTTTCTTCTTCCAACAATAGATACGGCTTGCCATGGATCCTAAACCATGGCATGTACTCCGACACGTACGCTAACTCTGAAACGTCTATCGGTTCCCGGTCAGGTATATAGTCATATCGGTTCTCCCACGTCTCGATATGTTTTGACCAAAATCTTGGCCAATTCGTGTGTGCTTGCCGTAAGTCAACTTTGTGCTCATCATCGAGCACCTCCGGTGGTACAGGAATCGGTTGCCGAAATCCAAATTGCCGCAGAACCCGATCTGCCTGGTGTATCTCCACGGTCGAGTAGGTGATCAATGGGACCTTTACGTGCCAACCGCTTCGGATTTTGGAAGAACTCCTCCTAATTATTCGCACGAATTTTTTGGCTCGTCGTGATGCGGTGTCCATTCAAACTATATTAACATTACGAAAATTTTAGTTATATACCTAATATTAGACACTACATACGAAATACTAAATTATAATAACAAAATTCGAAACTTACTTGTGATTCCGACCTTTGCTCCAACAGGAGCCGTATATCCTCAAGCGAGTTCGATATTCCAACATGACTCGCCGGATGGTTCCACCTAATTAAATAAACTTTTAGCATGCATTTATACTATAAATCTACGAATTAATTGTAAAATATAATATTAAATTTACCTCGTTATCAGTGGAAATGAATATGGGTGGTCGAGTCGAGGGCGTAAAAATGGAAATCGAAACCATGCCCATGACTGCAGTAATGATAGGCAACCTCCGATTTTTGCTTTACTCAGCACCGTCGCCCCACACATCTCCCGGTACAACCTCGGCGACCGCGGCGGACCCCAAACTCAATTCACCGCACGCTCAAAATCAACAAGTTTCGTGAGCCATCTCGGTGGACGAGGTTTCTAGAGAGGTCCGGCATCAGATAGCCTCAAATTATTTAAAGAATGTATGCTCAAGCATACCGTATTCGTTCTACTTCGGTCGAATCCTCGTTTGGCTCCGAGAATGTGTCTCGTAACCACGCCAAATCGATCCGAGCTCCTCGAATTCTATCCGGAATGGCACCCAGAAGCTCGTAGCATACGGCCATCCAATCGGTAGATGTTACGGACCCGGTGACTACCGACCCGTCCATCGGTAATCCCAACTGCAATTGCACGTCTTCTAGAGTGCTTGTACACTCTCCGCATGGCAGATGGAAAGTGTGGGTCTCGGGTCTCCACCTCTCAATCAACACGCTTATCAAAGGCGGCTCCAACTTGAACCCTCGGCCTATCGTGGCCACGTGCCAAAAACCCGCTTCCCGCAGGTAATTCTCGATCAACAGCGATGGGGGACCATGCATGTTGCGAATATAACATTCCAACACCCGATCTACAGACTGTTTAAAAAATAATAAAATTCAAAATTAATTAAAATTACATAATTGGAAAAAAATTAAATAATATAGCAAAATTGAAATTAAAACTTTCCATTTTCAGTTGCTCGACGGCGATATGTTTGTCGTTTAGGCGAAGTAATTCCCCGGCCATTGTAATCCGCTTTAAAATTTTTCGATAAAAATATATTAAAAAAATAATGAAGGGCTTTTTCGTAAATAGTAAAGGACTATTTTGAAATTTTAGCGTAAATTTCAAGGACCTTAAGAGAAATTTGAGAGAAAATTGAGAGAAAATTGAGAAAGGATTGAAATGTGAAGAATAAAGGGTGGGGGGTTTTTATAGTTATTTTTACATTTGTTGAGAGCCAACGGTCAAAAAAATTGACCGTTGGGACCAAAGCGCGCCTGTTGGGGCGCGTTTTGTCCACGTCAGCAAAATGCTTCCACAGCAGGGCGCGCCTTTGGTCCTTATCCCCCAAAAACGCGCCTAGGTGGCCGCGTTTTTGGGGGATTCGGCCCTTTCCGTAATTTTTGTCTCACCCGGCCCTTTTCGGTAAATTTTGTAATTTTAGGGTATTTTTTGGTAAATTGCCCACATAAATGATTTTAAATGTTATATTAATTAGAGACTTTTGGTGATGATTGAGCCTTTTATTTAATTTTAAAGCCTTAAACTTCAAAATTTTGTCACATGCTTAAATAATTTTAAGTGTTGACCATTTGACTATATGTAGTATTATAAAATATGTTAAAAGAAAGATGAAAATATCATCTTTTTCCTTCTATACCAGCCGACCATAAAAAGGGAGAGAAGGTTCTCCACATTTCTTCATCCTTTTCTTAACTCTACTCATTTCTCTTCCTAATTCTCACCGTTTTTCATCACTTTCCATCAATTTCTTATAAATCCATCATCATTAAACCTTTATTGAGCAATATCCCTCATAATCTCCATCATTCAAGTGTTTTAAGGTTTGAGCCCTAATGTGAGAAAATGTGATAGGAAGTTGAAAAGAGCTATTCAATGTATAGATTTTATAATTTTCATTTCATCCATGCTTAGTCTCATGTTTATTGTGTGTTAATTGTTATTTATTGTTCATGAAAGAAATTGAAGAATGAAATGAGGGTGCTTGCAAGGGAAAGGAAAAGCTTGTTGATTAAGGTGGATTTAGTCTTCTCTAACACTTTCAGAAATTTTAGTGTTCTAAGATATTTGGAAAACACATTAATTTACTTATTTTGAATTAATATTTCTTTTAATTGAATTGGTATTATTATCAGTATGAATATGTTATGGTATGTTAATGTCTCAATGCTATAAAAGTGTGGTTAATGACAAGAAAATAATTTTATAAATGATTTTCAAGTTAAGTTTCTTGTAGATAAGTTAATATGAGTTTGACACTTGATTTATTAACTTAATGCTATGATCAAAATTATTATTTCATGATATAGTGTTTACTGCCTCGAATTTTGTTTCAAACTACAAACTTGGTTAGAGATTTTTAACACTGGCATTCCAGAGATTCTGAAACAAGGCCTAGTAGCTTAGTTAAATGGTTTGGATACGATTGGCATGACAATAGGGGACTTCTGTTACTAGTGCTATGGTATTCAGTTATTAGTACTTGGAAACTTCGGTTACTAGCACTTTGGTGTGATTCTGATCTGGTCTTCGAACATTCACGCTTCAACGTTTCTGTTATAGTGGCTCTGGCCAATTAGTCCTTAGCATCCCCTCTTTATTTATCTAGGCTTACTATGGGCTGAAATCAAATTGTTTCTGCCATTGTATAAATGATTTCTAGAACTTGCTAAATGTTATTATTTATAAACTATCATTTTGAAAACTAATTAGGTTTTTTGATTTCTAAATTGTTGAATAGATATTATGAGCATTGTTTTTCAAATGTTTTACAAATTATTTATAAAGTTCGAATCACCGTTTAAAAGGTAAGTATATAGGGAATTTCCATATTATCTTACTAAGATTTATGCTTGATGCGCCATTGTTTTTTCGAGTAGGTCTTCTGAATCAAAGCTCGGTGCTTTTCGAGAATCACAAGCAAACACCATTATCAACATTAAATGGTATGAAATATTTGTATTCGCAATTGATACATAGTGGCATGTACTAGAAAAGTCATTTAGGGATGCATATATAAATGTTTCATATAACTATTAGTTGTAATAGTTCTAATTTGTTTATTTTCTATTGACCTTGAGCCAAATTTTATATCTTTTGAATGTATGTATACAAGCCTTGGTTTTCCATGCTTTAGATTGATTTTTGGGTGATTTTATATAGGTTTAATAGGCTAGCTTAATATCTTGTTTGTTATGACATGTTATACCTCATTTTGAACATGTTACATGAGCATAGATTGTGACTTTTAATCTATTTTTCGAATGTGGTTTGTAAAAGTCTAGTTTGGTGGTGTTTCAGTGTTTGTTCTCGACTAATAAAATGTGACTTTTAAAATCCCAAAGATTGGTTTTTGTTATGGTTAGTGGTTGAAGGCTTAAGAAATTAGTTACAATTCAAGAAAGGGTGAACTTGTGAAAGGTTGTAGTGTCGCCTAGGTGGGTCCTTGTCGAACAATCACTTTTAGTTAGTATCAACTAGGCGGTGGCTTGAGCCATGCCTTAGCAAAAAGAAAAACTAATAACTCCAATACCGCTTAGGCGGGAGCTTTGACCACTTAGGCGGCAACTTAACGTACTGTTACTCTTTTGGTTTTACTTAATTTCTTATAAATTCCTTTAATAAATTAACATCTTTATATTTTACAAATTACCTAGTTCTTTTGTTTTAATTGACACTATAAGATTTTTGAATTTTTTTTGAAAGCATAAAACTCATTTTGAATAGAATTTAAATATTTTTATATAATTTTATAAATTTTATCATTTATTTTCTTAAATAAAGTATTGATTTTACTCTGAAAATACCTTGCTAGTGTCTCATGCTTGTACCGGCCATTGAACGTGTGAGGGGTATTATAATTTTTTTTGGAATAGGATAAGTAAAAATATTTTTTTTGGAGACAATTTTAATTAAATAATATTGAAAAAGGAATAAAAATATTAGTTAAAACATAAAAATAAAATATTTAGTTAATAACTAATAATACAAAAAAATTAAAATTAGTATATTTATAAATAATTAGCAATATGTTAAAAAGTAAACATCAAATCTATATATTTAAAAATATAAATAGATCATATATTAAATAGTGTGCAATTAGAATTGAATCAGAACTAAATTGAAATAGAGATTAAATTAAAAACATGAGAAACTATGAAGAATCAATTCAAAATTATCTCATTTTTTCCAAAAAAAAAAAAATTACATGGATCAAAGCAGGTTGACTTGCGGGACCTTTTAAGTTTTATTCGAGAAATGGTTTATGTAAGGCCCAATTTTGGCCGGGGCTAAACAGTCCCAAACAAAAACAATTAACAGTCCTTTTTTTTACAACTTAAACCCAATACTAAAAACTAATATCAGCCCAAACCAATTTAACCCAATACAACCCAAACCCATTAAACAAATACCCTAGTGGCCGAACAACCCAAAAAAACTAAACTATGTTCAACAACCAAAGAAGGGAAACCCTAGCTAGGTGCGCCGCCGCCGCCATGTACGCCAGCTTTCTCACGCGCACCACCGTACAGGCTCCGTACCTATAAGGACAAAAACACATCCCAGAAAAAGAGAGAAATATTGTATTTTTTTATTTTTTCTGCTATAAAAATGGAAGAACAAGCCTCTGTATTTTTTTTTTTACATACACACGAAATATCAAATACAAAAAAAATAGAAAAAGCAGAGAAATCAAATAGAACTACTAAGGTTTTTTATTTTTTCTTAGAACTACTAAGGTTTTTTATTTTTTCTTTCTTTTTTTTTCTTCTCGAAGCATTTTTTTCTTACATATTTTTAATAAAAAATATAGAAGAAAAGGAGGGGGTTTACCTTTTTTGTTCACCGGAGAAGGAGAAACCGAAAAGTTTTCTCACTTTTGCTCGATTTTGACCGAGATCTTGGTGTTTATAACCTCATAACGAGGTTCTACACGAAAAGGGGGTAAAAAAGGGCTCTTTTTTATTTCGCCAGCCACCGTGGACGGTGGCGCCGTCGTCGGCGATCGAAAATCAGAGGGCAGGGGGAGTATTTGAGAGCCTTTTTTATGTTTTTTTTTTTGAAGTGAGAAAATGAAGTTTTTTTAAAAAAATTTTGATTTAAATAATGGAAGCAAAATGACGTCGTTTTACTTTGGCCATTTAAGTGCCAAAACAGTGCCGTTTAAGGCTAACCCATCAGACCCGACTCGAATGCAGCCAGGATTCGTGTGTTTTGGTTTTGATGGGCAATTTGCATGTTTAGTCCTTCCGCTTTTTTATTGTTTTGTAATCAAGTTTCTCTTATTTTTAATTTTTACCCCATGATTTATTTTGTTTTCAATTTGGTCCTCCTTGATGTTGTGCGTTTTGGAGGAGAAGGGAAAATTTCCCTTTTGGTCCCTCCTTGTTATTCGTGCATGCAAAATGGTCTTATTCTCTTTTATCTATTTTTGATTTGCCCCGAATTTCGGTTTTAAGTTCAATTTAGTACATTTTCATCATTTTTTTCTATTTTATTTTCAAATTAATTAGTTAATATTATTATATCATTAAATTGATTGATTTAGTATCAAATATTTTTTGTTTATTTACCTTTTTTATATATATAAATTTTACTTATTTTCATCATTATTCCTATTATTGCCATTTTTTTATTTATCTATTTATAAATATATATATCTTTTATATACTTTCAAAATTTATATTATTATTTTAATATTATTATTACTATTATTACTATTATTATTAATGTTATTATTAACATATTATTATTATTGTATTATTAATTAACTTTGTTATTATTACTATTATTTCCTTAATATTTATTTACTTCATATTTTTAAATACATTTATTTATTTTATGATTTTATTACTTATTTATTTATATCCTTCTATATAGTTTTAAAACTTTAGAATTTTTTTATTATTAATGTCATCATCATCATTATTAATATTATGATTTTTAATTTGTGTTACACTATACTTGTTTATTTATTTATTTAGTATTAGTTCTTTGGATCTAAGTTTTTAGTTTTTAGTTTTTTTTTAATTCTTTTTTTTCATTTATTTTGGCTTGTTATTTTATTTTCGTCCTTTATATTGTCATGCATTAACATATTTATTATTCCGTTATGCGCGTAAGCACCGTATTTCATTTTACATTTTACTACAAAATCGTGTTACATTTTACCCGTCACATTGAAAATTTTGTTTTTAAAAAATAAGCAATTTTTTGTATTTCGAGATTCGAAAAGTCGTACCCTAACTTACGTGTGTAACACCCCTTACCTGTATCCAACGTCAAAATAGGGTATGAGGCATAACCTAACTTAATCTCGTGAGTACGTTCAATTCCGAAACATAAAAGTCCGTTCGGATTTAAAACTTTTCAAACTTCCCTTAACAACCTTATTATAGGCTTACGAGGCCCAAAACACATCTCAGAAACAATTTGAGATCATTTCGAGTTCCTTAGAAAACCTTAGATTATGTTATTAAAAACAGGGCCACACGCCCGTGTGGACAGGCCGTGTAATCACACACACCCATGTCCCTAATCCATTTGGATTTTATTTTTCATTTCAAACCTATAGGGATTTTCACACGGCCTGACACACGCCCGTGTCCATAGCCTGTGTCCCTCACACGGCCATGACACTCCCGTGTCTTCACCCGTGTGTGAAAACCTTGACATTCTGTTTATGATGTCATCATCTCAATAAGATCACACGGCCAAGGCACACGCCCGTGCTCTATAGCTGTGTCTTCCCTACGGTTGAGACACACGGCCGTGTCTCAGCCCGTGTGGTTACTACTGGGCATACTGACTTGCCAACTTAGTATGCAGGGGGACAGACGGCCTATCAACATGCCCATAGGGCTGACCGTGTGTCACACACGGCCTAGACACACGCCCGTGTGTCTACCCATGTGGACAAATTCAAGGCCAGTTTCCAAGCCATCTTGCCACCCTCACTTGCACACGTTCGTAAAACATCACATATCACTATCATAACATCATTTGTAATACTTAATCATCAGATTTAGCCTATGATAACCATACTAACTTCACATTCACGAGAGAGTACTGTCACATGCATAAATATATAATCAACACAAGCCATCATTCATGGCTATGTTTAAATTAAACCATAAATCATTTTAGGTCAACACATTTGGCTACATTAACAATGACTTAGTTAATCAAAAGATAAGATCCCTATACATGCCATATCTCAAAAAGGCTTGAAAACTTATACCCAAAGTGACTGCTTGATAGTGTGAAAACATCTCCAGCGATCTTCAACCCGAACTAGCTAAATTAACCTAAAGAGATAGGAAAGGAAGAGGAGTAAGCAATAACGCTTAGTAAGTTCATATGCAAATAATAAACAACTATTGACATTCATTTATTTTACTCAACCGCAAGGGTATTATAATGTGACTTACATTTAAGTTCATGATTACCACTCAATCATTCATAATGATTACTCTTTGTCTTATAGATACCATTTACGTGTCTTGACATTAGCCTTAACATCATAGTCTCTTCATTATAACTTGTCACCTTCTTTAGTAAGTTATTTCCATCCTTTTAATCACACACTCATCATTTATGAGGGATCATAGTTTTCACATTTAGTTTAACCACTTTTCATTTGTCAAGGCTCATAGCTTACTATATTCTCATAGTAACTTTATTCGGTATCTAAGCCTGCCTTTCCTCTCTCTCAAACTCAATGAATCACAATTTAATCATATACTTTAAACTATATCATAATCCAAATTAGGCTCATAAGCTTAACGCATGATCACCTTCAAACCTTGTCATACATCGGTTCATAAGAAATGGAGATTATTGACCGTAAGGTTATCAATGTCTCTCAAGCATAACTTATTCGTACGCATTCTTACCATGAATTCATCATATACCGAATTCAATTCACATGAGTTTTAGGTACCTACCTGTACCACCAGTGACATTGTCACATACTTCCTCGTTTTCAACATACCTGTTGAATCACTTAAAATGCTAAAAGATACTGGTGAGTCTCATACATATGGTATCATGTCAATGTCATATTTTCGATATGATCTTACATGAAATATCATATTCGACGCCATGTCCCTGACATGGTCTTATATGAAATCTCATATCGAGGCCATATCCCAGATATGGTATTACCCGGAACCTTAATAACCTTAGTATCGTGGCATTTGCATTCTATCCATTCTTAAAGTTCAATTAAAGATTTTCATTCCATGATATCTCGTCAAACTCGTAAATAATATATTTTATAGAGACAATATACAATTCATACAATATCGAAATATCAAACACATCACATAAAGTTTCATTATTTACACACGAACTTACCTCGATACCAAAAGGGTAAAAAGGGACCTAATCGTCAATTTCTCTCTTTTCTCCCGTTCTAGGTCCGAATCTCATTTTCTTTGATCTATAACATCACATTTAACTTATTCATTAGTCACTTTATTTATTGTGACTCAAAAATCATACTATGGCAAAAATTATATTTTTGCCCCTAAACTTTGTCAAAATTATGATTTTACACCTAGGCTCGTAAAATGAAATGTGTTCATTTTTCACACACCCGAGCCTAGCCGATTTATATTCCCTCTTATATCAACTCAAGATTTCAATTATTACACACATTTACCGTCTATTTTATAACCTATACAAAAAGGTCATTTTAGGTGTTTTCATTGAAACGCCTTTCACAAACATTGTGTATTTAACACCCAAGATTCATTTTCTTTCAAAAAAACTCAGCAAACAACATAAGCCCTCTCATGGAAACACCCTAAACTTTCCATCATTTTTCAAAATAGTCCCCTCCTTAGTTAGCATAAGCTTTAGGGGTTCCAAAAGTTACAAAAATTATCAATAAAAACCACCAAGATCACTTACTTGTAGGGGTGAGGAGTTGCTGAAAATTGTCAAGTTCCATGGCTGTTTTTCTTGGGAAAATTTGGTGGAGAGAAGGATGAGAAAGGATGATATCTTTTCTTCTCTTTATTTTATTATATTCTTAGACAAATTACCACCAAAACCTCACCTAATTCATTGAAAATCTTATTTCTTTGTCCTCTATGACCAGCTATTAACCTTAGAAAGGTCTAATTGCACATTAGGGACCTCCAATTAATATTCTACAGCTATTAGACACCTTTTTCTTGTAGAAAAACACTTGTAACACCCCCTAACCCCAAACCATCGTATAATTTAATAAATAAGTCCCTATAATGGACTTTCGAAGCCCAAAACATGTATTAAAAGTGGAATGGGACTTGTTCGAGTACTCCGAAAATTTTTCTGATTTTTTTTAATTTTGACTGTTTTTCTGCTTATTTTTACATAAAACCCCCTGCAAATTCAAACCAATACCATAAACAAATTTCTACCATACCACTAGTTTAAAAACATCAAAACACCAAATACTTTTCATTACAACAAAATTTTATAACATACCAAAATAACCATTACAACACTTATGTACATGCCACTTTCATTTAAGGAAGAAAACATTACCAAAATTTTCTTGTTGGAGTCGGGATCGTTCTGGATGCTGGACCAGATCTGTGACTCTAATGACCTGCGCACGGAAACAACCGTGCGCTAAGTATTTCATACTCAGTGGTATTACTATAAATCAAACTATTTAACCTTAATAAATAACAAACATCAACCATAAACTTTATAAATCATTTTAACTAACTATACATAATTATATATTACTTCATAAATCTTAAATTCATAATTCATTTTTCACATACTAATTCAATTCATAATTTAACTCATACATTCTTTCACATACTTTTTAATAGAGCCAAATCAATCAATCCTATTTTCAAAATTTCAGTTCAATTATTTACCCTATTAACAAGGCTCAAACTCTGATATATACGCGAATTCCACCCAAACACAGCAGAATATCCAACTCAATCACACTCAAAATAATATAAATCCTCCATAACACACCAGTATAATATAGCCTCCCAAACACATCAGTATATCATATCCCCCTAAACACACCAATAAGGCATTAAATGCCTCTTCAGATAAACCGAAGCATATAATAACAGAATCATCTTCTCGGTCGAGCTATAAATCTCCTCATCACATCACAAATCCTATGGCATTCCATTTGTATCCAATCTAGTCCGATAAGTTAATAGGGTATTATTTTACTTTTTCAATTTCGAATTCATTTCCACAACAATTTCAAATATTCACTTAATTCAAAACATCTATTATCTCAATTCACATATAATTCAATATTCACACATATCCTTACTTAATTTCAAATGTTATTACTTACCTTACCTTAAATGTCTTATGATTACAAATTCAATATAACATTTAATAAATAGATTGAGTTATAGTAATACAAAACCGGGATACGCGTTTACTCCTCAATGATCTTTTCTTTTCCTTTGGATGCTGATGCCTCGTTTTCCTTGTTAGCTACGAAAACAATAATAACAATCTACATTATTAATTACAACATTAATTTAATAATTAATTGATTTTTTTCAATTTATATCTTAATTTCAATTTAATCCTTATTAACTCTTTGGTTTGTTTAACTTAATTCATATTTCATTTCTATTTATTTTCCTTCCATATTCACTCTAAAAAAACCAAGTATGCATAATATAACCCTAATTTAGAATTTCTTTCAATTTAATCCTTACAACACAAAACTTATATTTTCTTTTACAATTTAATCCCTTTTTCAATTCTAACTTAGAATTCATTCAATTTAATCCCTAATTCAACAATTTATCCAACATGAACTATGTTTGGAAACCTAAGAACTTCCATGGCTTTTACTTAATTTCAACAAAACTTTGTTTAAAAGCTTCTAAAACATCAAAATTAAGAGAAAATGGCTAAATTGACTTACCTTTTAAAGCTTTAAACCTTAAATATTTAGTTTTTCCTTTTTCCTTCTTTTTCTTCTTTCTTTCTTGCTTGTTTCGAAATGCTTCTGTGTTCTCTCTCTGTTTCTTTTGTTTTTCTTTTTACTTTATTTTTCGTTATTTACTTTATTTTATTTACTTATTTATTTTATATTAACTTAATAATAATATTATAAATATCTTATTTAATAAAAAATGAATATTTTACGAATGTAATATTATATATACTTACACATGTAATATATCATCATCCTACATTTGTTATATTTTTTATTTATTTATCATATAAAATTCCAAAATTTTAATTAATAATATAGTTTAATTCTATTTATCTGTTACTTTAATATTAAGTAAACAAACTATTTTATAACAAATGTACCAATATTTTTATTACTATTGTCATTATTCAATTTGTTTATTATACAAAAATCATATAATTTAATTATTCATTTTACAATTGTACTAATAAAATTTTTACACATGTATTAATTGTGTACCATACATTTGTCTTTATCTTATTTATTTTATAATTTAATAATAATAATTATTATTATATAGAAATCCAAGAAAAATATTAGATTTTTCTATCCATTTTGCCGCCTCAACTATTACTAATGGCTTAATTTACATTTTAATCCTTTTTTTCTTTCTATTGTTTTAGAATTAAACTTTTAACCTTTATTCAATCTAGTCCTTTTTACTAATTACTTTAAATTAAACTAGACTCATAATTATTCCTAATAATTATTTAGGATTTAATTTACTAAGACGGAGGCCTGATAATCATACTTTTCCGATGCCGTGAATTTTGGGTCATTACAACACTTTCACACTTTATGCGATTTAGTCCTTTTTCACAATTAAGCATGCAATCGCTAAAATTAGTGCACCAAAATTTTCATAGACTCATATAATCATGCTATTTTCTCTAGCCTCGGATTAGTGGTTCCGAAACCACTGTTCCGACTAGCATCAAGATCAGACTGTCACAATTTTCCTCCCTTAGGGATTTTCGTCCTCGAAAATCTTACCAGAAGAAGTTGCTTTCAACTTTCATAAAACATTTCCAAACAACTTTTCAGAATCACAAATCAATTTAACCTTGTATATCTCTTTCTAATGACCTTTAAACTTTAGTACAGAGTGTCAGAGCACATTTTTAAAATCTAAATCACTCTCTCTTTGGAACACATATACTTAATAATCTGTCAAATAAGAACTCTGCACATGCTAAAAATGATCATACAGATCTTTATCAAACAATTTACCATAATCCAAATGACATCTTTCTTTTTGGGGATTATAACAGTCCTGATTCAAAATCTGTAGTATTTTCAACTGATTTTCTCCTTAAAATCTTCACCGACTGTAATAGTCCTGAATACTCTTGAAATTCAGCTTTTACCTGTCGACGAATCGACATCTGGATATAAACTCAAAAAATATCGTGATATATATATATACACTCAATCACCAAAACATCTACTCATATAACTGCTCTTTTTATTGTTCTTGGATGAACAGACGTGCTACTACTGAGCCTCGTACCAAAACTTCTGCATAAGTTCTGGATTCATCAATACGCAGATTCTATCTCGAAATAGTAATAATAACAAGAATTATAACCGACCTGAATTTTAACATCAGAAGTAAACTCATTCTGAACTCATTTAGATTACAATTTACTATCACACTTCTGAACTCCTCTATTTCACAAGGAAAACTCCCCTTAGCATTTAATACCACTAGAATTAGGCCACCATCAAATAAGGTCAATTGAGTAACCAACTCGCATCAATTAAACGAGGGTTTTCTATCCAGATATCTCTATTATATCTGCTTCCCGAAAGGTAATTCAATAACCACACATACTCCTACAATAACTCAAGCCATAATCACTGTCTTACATTCAGATTTTTCTACAACATTAGATACTTTAACTCATCAGGATTCAGGAAGCATATGACATTTTCCGTAGATCATACTATATCATCAAACTCACAACACAGACATAAAAGTGACCATCTACAAATTACCAGTCGAACAGTTCTTTTTTATATAACTTTAACCATTTAAAGATACAAACTACCTCTTTACATTCTGGTATTAAGACATATTCCAATTTGTTCAGTAGCGTATCACTGAAAATCATAAATTTCTTTCTCAATTCAAACTGAACATAGAACTAGAACTTTCGGTTGATGATACCTTCAATTGCTTTCAACTTCGCTAACATGTAACAGACCATTCAAACTTTCATAATTGTGATAATTTTTCAATCAGAACAACTTCAACTTATAATTAACATCATCCAGTTAGAATATTTCAATAGGCACACCTCTATATTATGCTTCCTAAAATCTAATTTCCTCATTCAGACTATCCATCTTCATACTCGTGAATACACAGAATTTATTCTCTTCGTTGAAGTATGCTTAAAAAAATATGTATAACTCAAATCATATTTTCAACAAATCAATTACTTAAATAAAAACAATTGAGTTGACTTCAACTATCGAATAATAACATATCAATATACTCTTTTCTTCATACTGAGGATGCAGTTCAAACACACAGTCTCTTAAAATTCTCTTGTTAGGCTAACCAAAAACATTTACTATCGCCTTAGCACAGAGTAACAAGGATATTTCGATTGAATGCATTGACTTTAATTGACTTACCTGAAAAAATTCCATCATACAGCTTGGAACTTGCAATTTATCCACTTATACCCTTGTCAATATTAACTTCTTATACAAAAATTAGAGGTATCCAAATACTAGAATCATCACTTTTCTATGATTGAACTAAAAGCATAATCATAGTAAACATAGCTATCACATGCTGAAGAACACACTTTAAAAACAAACCATGGTTAAGAAATCACGAAATAGGAATGATAGAAAAACCGGGATAAAGATATCCAAGATACGATACCATACTAAAAGTTCGAGAACATAACTCACAAGAAGATAATAAGATCTTGATAATTTCTCAGAGAAGGTCAGAAGAAAAACATTGCTTATCAACTCTGGACTTCCGTCATAATTAGAGATAATAGATTTCCCGCATATATAAGACAAAACCATGATCGGTAGAAACTTAAGAATAGTCTCACATAAAAAAGATTTTACCATCGAATTCATTCCAACATATTAGAATAGAATTCCGGAGAGATAAAGAAATGCTGATCATGAACCAACCAAATCAACGGCATTTTCGTCTAATTTTACAGTCAGCTAACATTCTCACACAATCATAATTTCATCCGAAAATGATCAACCACATAACCCTTGAAGGTGAAAAAATATCTATACAGAATACTCTATGAGATCATTATAATCTATTCAACCATGATTATCATCCTCAAACATTTTTACAGCTCAAATATCATTTCTCCGACTAATTCCGTCATCATAAACCCCATATTATTTTTCATTCACTAATGAACATCAACTCGGGAAGATTTCAGTAAATACATACTTTAGACTTCATACTTATTTGAGTCAAATAACTGAGACTAGCTTTTTCTTTATTCGCTACTTCGCATCATTGGTGTAATCTTTAAAACATTATGGTATTCTTTCCAAAACTATTTCCATCTCTGTATGTATTACTAATTGTTCCATCACTGAACCATTTGGTTTCACACTTATAAACTTATTCAACTCGACTCTCGTAAAATTTCGTTATAAATCAACACTAGTAAGGGGGTGAGGTTGTAAAGCCTTTAACTTAACTCTCATGACTACACACATATGACTTAGCATTCATCATTAATGTAATATCATAGTAATTACACAACTCACTACAAGCAAATTTTCACACTTATTCATGTTACCAGTGTTTTCTATCACCCATAATTTTAGACAGTGAATTTACTTACTCAAGTTTCATATTAATATCTAATTAACTACCCAACATCTAACTCTGATTTCTCTTATTATCGCTTGTCAAATTAGAGAACATCTTATGGGTTTGAATACGTCGTTTACTTGATTGCCATAGTCCAACTATGGTCTTATTCATATCACAATATTATAGCCCAGCTATTATCTTACACGTGGTCTTGATGACATAGTCCTGCTATGGTCTTACACGAAGTCTCATTTAGATGCCAATGCCTAATCCCAGATAGTGTCTTACATGGGAACACATGTTGATGCCGATGCCATATCCCAGATATGGTCTTACATGAGATCTCATACCGATGTCGACGCCATATCCCAGATATGGTCATACACGAGATCACATGTCGATGCCATGTCCCATACATGGTCTTACACGGAATCACTATTCGATGCCGAAGCCATATCCCAGATATGGTCTTACACGGGATCATGTATCGATGCCAATGTCATGTCCCCGACATGGTCTTATATGGGATCACATGCACTGCCATAGTCCAACCATGGTCTTATCTATCAATTCATCATTGAACGATCGTACTTATCTCCTGCGTTCTACTTAATTTAACCTTCTAATTCAACTCCCATACTATTATAATATTTGTGGCATCATAACAGAGTCATAAAACAAAACATTATATACTCTTTGATTTAACAGTTAAACATGAGATTCAACTATATGGACATATTGATTGTACATTATTCAAACAAATGTACATACACACATATTCTGTTCATTGGATAAGTTTACTCATCATTTTCACTTAATCAAATATGTTGAGCGCATAACACCGTATGCATGTCGAACCAACATGGGTGAGCTTATCACTACATAAATTTCATTTCACTTTATGTTTTTCACATTTCTCAACTTATGATTATTTCATCTCGTACCTTATTACTCACATTTCAGGAACTTCTATTCACACCTTTCTGAATTTCGACACATCATAAGCACATTTCGATCATCTCATTATAATTTTCAGCATTATCGAAAATATTTCGGTTGGGAATCGTCTCTGTCTTAACAAAACAATTTCGTTAGAGCTAGGAGATATCACACTATCATGAGTAGTAATATGGCATGTATAGCTAAACTCTCATATGCTAGGTTAGTCCGAGAATTGACTAAACCATAACTCTGATACAACTAAATGTAACACCCCTTACCCGTATCCAACGTCGAAACAGGGTATGAGGCATCACCTAATTTAATCTCGTGAGTACATTCAATTCCGAAACATAAAAGTCTATTTGGGTTTAAAAATTTTCAAACTTCCCTTAACAACCTTATTATAGGCTTACGCGGCCCAAAACACATGCTAGAAACAATTTGAGATCATTTCTAGTTCCTTAGAAAACCTTACAAAATGTTATTAAAAATAGGGCCACACGCCCGTGTGGACAGGCCGCGTAATCACACACGCTCATGTCCCTAATTCGTCTGGATTTTAGTTTTCATTTCAAACATACAGAGGTTTTCACACGGCCTGACACACGCCCGTGTCCCTCACACGGCCATGACACGCCCGTGTCTTCACTCGTGTGTGAAAACCTTGACATTCTATTTATAATGTCATCATCTCAATAAGATCACACGGCCAAGGACACGCTCGTGCTCTATGACCGTGTCTTCCCCACGGATGAGACACACGGCCGTGTCTCAGTCCGTGTGGTTACTACTGGGCAAACCGACTTGCCAGCTTAGCATGCAAAAGGACACACGACCTATCAACTCTCCCATAGGGCTGACCGTGTGTCACATATGGCCTAGACATACGCCCGTGTGTCTACCCATGTGGACAAATTCAAGGACATTTTCCAAGCCATCTTGTCACCCTCACTTGCACACGTTCGTACAACATCACATATCACTATCATAACATCATTTGTAATACTTAATCATCACATTTAGCCTATGATAACCATACTAACTTCACATTCATGAGAGAGTATTGTCACATGCATAAATATATAATCAACACAAACCATCATTCATGGCTATGTTCAAATTGAACCATAAACCATTTTAGGTCAACACATTTGGCTACATTAACAATGACTTAGTTAATTAAAAGATAAGATCCCTATACATGCCATATCTCAAGAAGGCTTGAAAACTTATACCCAAAGTGACAGCTTGATAGTGTGAAAACATCTCCGGCGATCTTCAACCCGAACTAGCTAAATTAACCTAAAGAGATAGGAAAGGAAGAGGAGTAAGCAATAACGCTTAGTAAGTTCATATGCAAATAATAAACAACTATTGACATTCATTTATTTTACTTAACCGCAAGGGTATTATAATGTGATTTACATTTCAGTTCATCATTACAACTTAATCAGTCATAATGCTTACTCTTTGTCTTATAGATACCATTTACGTGTCTTGACATTAGCCTTAACATCATAGTTTCTTCATTATAACTTGTCACCTTCTTTAGTAAGTTATTTCCATCCTCTTAATCACACACTCATTATTTTGTGAGGGATCATAGTTTCCACTTTTATTTTAACCACTTTTCATTTGTCAAAGCTCATAGCTTACTATATTCTCATAGTAACTGTAACACCCGTAACCCGTAACCGATGCCGGACTAGGGTTAAGAGCATTACCGAACAGACCAAAAACTTACACAACATTTCATACATTACAATCATCATTAACAATCATAGTGTCCCTTAAATGAGTCATTAAGACCCTAAGCATGCTTATAAACCGAGTCGGGACTAAATTGAAACACATACAAAATTTCTCGAAAATTTTAAACTTCTCTAAAATACAGGGGAGACACGCCCGTGGGAGGAGACCGTGTGCCCTCCACGGCTTCTAGACACCCCCGTGTGTCCTTCTATGTCTATGTACTGACTATATCAACACAGTCACTTGGCACACCCGTGTGCCATGGCCGTGTGCTACTAGGCCATATACTGACTTCCCTACCACGGCCACCAAGCACGCCCGTGTGCTATGGCCGTGTGCTCTTAGCTAGCTACTAACTTGCACACCACAGCCAACTGACACGCCCATGTCGAGGCCGTGTACTACTAAGCTACACCCTACTAATCGCCCACGGTCTTTAGGCACGCCCATGTGCTTCAACCGTGTGACATTATAGGCCATTTACAAGGCCAAAATGCCACCCATAAGGGTCACCCTACAAGCCATTTTTACCAAGATATCTCATACACATATAACCATAAAAAACATACCAAAATAATCATCGAAACCATGCATTCAATACCAATTCCAACCATGACAATTTCAAAGATTAAAACTCATATCATTACAAACATAATTCATTCATTTGCTCACTCAAAACTTAACCATATCACATGCTTCAGCCATACCAAGCCATGCATCATATATCATATTCATTTAAGCATAATACCAAAACATAACTAGCCAAATCACATGGCTAAGTTCACTTTACAATTCATAACAAAAACTAGCCTATACATGCCATATCTAGCCTTTACATATCCAAGGTGTACCAAAATGATTTTTGTAGTGTGATGATGATCCTTAACGGTCCCGAGCCTTCAGTACATTTGACGACCTATAAAATAGAGAAAACGCACACAGAGTAAGCTTTCCACAAGCTTAGTAAGTCAATATACAAACAAACTTGATATGTAAATCATGTAAACATATAACCACATTGGCACATTTCTTCTACAAGGCAAATTTCTCACATTTATACTTTAATTCATATTCTTGGCCATATTGCCACATTTATCAATTCAAGAATCATATACATAAAGTTTTTCATATATGCTTTCATGTAACATATTTCCAATCATCATAGTAAAACACATAGTTACTTACCTTATATACACATTTGGTGTATAATCAATGTACCTGAACCGGACATTCATTTACTTAATCTATCAAAGCTCGGATTTGTCATTCATATTTCAGATTTGCCTGTTGAACCATAAGGAATCCAGTAGGATACTCAGAAGCTCAGAATAGTAGTACAATGCCATCCTCCCAGACGGGGTCTTACGTGTACTAAGATATCGATGCCACTATCCCGGACAGGGTCTTACGCGAATCAGAACGATGCCAATGTCCCAGACATTGTCTTACACATAAATATCATAATGATGCCAACGTCCTAGACGTGGTCTTATACGTAAAGCTCATATTGATGCCAACGTCCGAGACGTGGTCTTACACATAATCAGATATCGATGCCACTGTCCCGGACAGAGTCTTACACGAATCTCAAATCAATGCTAACGTCCCAGACGTGGTCTTACATAATAAAACAGAACAGATACCTATGACGTGACTTAGCCTATCCTATCTATTCCTAAGTTCATACGGGGCTTCTCGGACTTAGTCACTATATCGAACTTATCTCGGAATTCAAATACATAACCTTTCATAAGCATTCATTATCATCAATAATCATATGAACATTTACAAATGCATACATATACATTTATTTGTATAGTGACTTACCTCGAATTCGGTTTATCAGAATGAAAACGGCTACTCGTTTATTTTCGCTAGATGAACAATGCATTAAAGCTTACTTTAAGCTTTAGTTTTGTTAATAATATGATATAAAATAATTTACCAATATAACCTTTCATATAAATATATGTATCACATAGTTACAAGGTCATTTATGACCTTAGCCATCCACTAACCATAGAAATGGCTAAATTGCCACATAAGTCCTCACATTTGTAAAGCCACAACGCATAAGCACTTTAACATATAGCATACAACTTTCACAATCAATGCAATTTCATCCTTTTGTCAAATTAAACACACAGACGGACAAATTAACTTGCAGAAATTTACCACATACTAAATCACATATCAACAGCACAGAATATAATATTAAAATATTATACAGACTCGAATTTGGGGTCCCAAAATCACTGTTCCGACTAGGGTATAAACCAGACTATTACAGTAACTTTATTCGGCATCTAAGCCTGTAACACCCCTAACCCGTAACCATCGTCGGTTTAGGGTTAAGAGGCATTAGCAGACAATCGGAAACCTTTACGGACATTTCATAACATAATCTGACCATTCATATCAAAGTGTACCTTAAATAGGTCTATGAGACCTTCATCATACTTTAGAAAGGGGCCAGGACTAAACCAAACCCATACAGAAATTCTCAGAAATTTAAAAAATTTTTCAAAGTTACAAAGATCAGACGCCCGTGTGGGCAGCACACGGCCTCAGACACGCTCGTGCGTCTAAGCCGTGTCAAAATAGGGCATACATAATGACTTGTCCACATGGTCGTGGACATGCCTGTGTGCCTTACTCGTGGTCGCTATTGACTGGCAACACACGGCCAGTCACACGCTCGTGTGTCCATCCCGTGGTCGAGCCTAACTTGTTTTGAAATACAACCACGAAAGACACGATTGAGCCACGCGCCCGTGTGCTCAACCGTGTGAGCAATTATAGGCCATTTCCAAGGCCAAAATGCCACCCACACTTTGGGTCATCCCTACAGGTAGAATTAAGCATCAATCCAAGCATCATAGGCAACCAAAACATACCAAAATGTTCATCATTTCTAACAATTTATGAGCTCAACAATCACACCAACTTATAAGTCATTTAGCTCAACTTATTCTCAAACATTTCTAAACATAACTCATCCACAACTTTGTTGGAACGCCGATACCCCATGGCGCAGCAGAATAAAATTAGATCCGGCGATCCAAACCATGGATCCATGTGTGAGGAACGAATCGGGGTGAAATAAAGGTTTCGAAATTACCAAAACTTCAATCTGAGTAGAGCAATGACGCCTTGGCAACAAGAGTTTTGATCTCTTCGTCGAATCAAGCCACAACCTTTTCCGATGTCGGCCTCTACGTGATCCACCCGGTTTGACTATGAACGGAAGAAATCTCCAAAACTATTTTGGAGGTTTATTTGTTTGACGGCTGCTAGACCTAACAAGCAATCTCTTAGGATTTTCCATAAGCTTTGCCTCTTTTAAATACCTTTTATATTGGGTATCCTTTTAATTGGGCCTTTTATAATGGGTATCTTTTTCATTGGGCCCATTATTAGGTATCCTTTTAATACCCTTTTATAATTGGTATCTCTTGAATGTATCATAAGATTAAATAAATACAATAAAGTTTTTAACCGAAAATTATAATTACATTAATTATATCTGAAAATTATAATTACATTAATTATAATAAGGATTTCGGTAAACTATATTTATTTAAATTTATATATGAATCAAATTCATATATTAATAGAATTATGTTGTCATTATGTGTACAACATCCTTGTACATATAATATGTTCAATATTTGATTGCCCAATTAAATTAATTCTTTAATTAATTTAATTCATGTGACAACTAAAAACAATACCAATTATATTTTATTCCGCTCATTTAAACCATAGGGTGTGACCTGTGAGGTTCTTGCAACGTTAGCGCGTAATAATAGAACGATTCTAATGTCACAAACAATGAGGGGCATCTAGCAATGCATCATTGCTACCTAAGTTACAAGAAGTCATGATTCCACATAACTTTTTGTGATTAACCTTTCATACATTAATCCTTAAGTCCTTTATCTCTGGAATGGACACAAGTCATGGAATAGTCACACTTATATAGTCCATCCCATGTTTCTTGATATCTTGAGTAGACTATGATATAAAAATTAGTATGACATCTCATGTCAACTTATTTGAGCATGGCCATGCATTTCTAGTCTCACTCAATCAAGTGGCCTAAGATATTACTCCCATTATGTAGGAGGGACTTATCCTATATTGATCAACCATATCCCTCTACATAGATTGTGGTATATCCAACATCAGTCTTTATAGAACAACCAATTACGGTTATACGTTTGATCAGTATCAAAATATACAACTCACGATGTTGAGATAATAATTATCTCAAGTCCGAGGATCATATACATATTAATCACTATGAGTAATGTTGTGACAATTACATAATAATCCAATAAACATACTCATAACGGTCAATCCAATATGTTGTTCTCTAACACACATATTCATGCATTGATTTTGACAATCCACATCAATGACAACTCTTTATCATCAATCAACTACATGTTAGTCTTAATGCATTATTGTTGTCCTAGTCAACAATAATACTCGACTAAGGATCTTTTAAGAATAATCATATTATTCTTAGGACATTATTATAAAACAGTTTTATAAACACGAAAAGAAAAAGCTCAAATAATAATGACAACGCTTTATATTAATAAACACGGTAAATTAAGTATGTTATTACAACCATCTCATGATTGGTCTTGGGCATATACTCTTACAATCTCCCACTAGCACTAAGACCAATCACTCATATATCTAATACCAAGTGACTTAGTGTGACGATCATGCTTCTGCTGTGTCGGAGGCTTGGTCGTGGATCAACAATGTTATCATCCGGAAGGTACTCAGATATCTCTACATCCCCTCGATCGATAATCTCTCGAATAAGATGGTAGCGTCTAAGTATATGTTTGGATCATTGGTGAGATCTGGGTTCCTTAGCTTGTGCAATAGCTCCATTGTTATCACATCGGAGCTCTATAGCATCCGATATGCTAGGCACAACCCCTAGTCCAAGAATGAACTTCTTGATCCAAACCGCTTCCTTTGTCGCCTTCATCGGGCCGCAATATACTCACCTCTGTTGTAGAATCGGCTCATCGTACTTTGCTTTGAACTCTTCCACTCACAAAGACCACCATTAAGGCAAAACACAAAACCCGATTGCGATCGAGAATCATCCTTGTCGGTTTGGAAGCGGCATCGCTGTAACCTTTACACTTAACTCTTCCTCACCTCCATATAATAGGAACGTATCCTTAGTTCTTCTTAAGTACTTAAGGATACTCTTGATCGTGGTCCAGTGACCTTCACCGGATCTACTTGATACCGCTTTCGTCATACTTAAGGCATACGATACATCCTGGCGGGTACATAACATAGCATACATGATAGATCCAATAGTGGAAGCATATGGAATTTTACTCATACGTTCTCTCTCTTGTGGAGTTGAAGGACACATTTCCTTCGAGAGTGAAATACCATGTCTCATAGGTAGAAATCCTCTTTTAGATTCTTCCATACCGAACCTTTTCAAGACTTTATCTATGTATGTACTTTGGCTTAGACCTAGTAGTCACCTTGATCTATCTCTATAGATCTTGACTCCTAAGATATAAGTGGCTTCCCCAAGTCCTTCATAGAAAAACAACTTCTCAACCAAGTCTTAATAGATCGCAAAGTAGGTATGTCATTTCCCATGATAAGTATGTCATCCACATATAGTACCAAGAATGTGATAGTGCTCCCACTAACTTTCTTGTAAACACATGGTTCATCTTCATTTTTGACAAAACCAAACTCTTTGATTGCATCGTTAAAACGAAGATTCCAACTTCGAAAGCTTGCTTTAATCCATAAATGGATCTTTGCAGCTACATATCTTTCTAGCATCCTTTGGATTTACAAAACCTTCAGGTTGTGTCATATACACATCCTCTTCAAGTTTCCCTTTAAGAAAAGCTGTTTTGACGTCCATCTGCCAGATTTCATAATCATGAAATGCAGCTATGGCGAGCAAGATCCTGATGGATTTAAACATAGCTACAGGAGAAAAGGTTTTATCATAGTCAACACCATGAATTTGGCGAAAACCTTTAGCGACTAATCGCCTTTTGTATGTTTGTACATTACCATCCATGTCGGTTTTTCTTTTGAAAACCCATTTGCACCCTATAGGTTTAACCCTTCTGTGGATCAATCAAAGTCCATACTTGGTTTTCATACATGGAATCCATCTCGCATCTCATGGCCTCAAGCCATTTCTCAGAGTCTGGGCTTGTCACCGCTTCTTGATAAGTCCTAGGCTCATCTTGATCTATAAGAAGAACGTCACCATGCGTTGTAACGAAAAATCCATATCTCTCGGTGCACGGCGTTCTCTTAAAGATCTGCAGCTGTGGTTGTGTTTCTACAAAGAGTTGTTTGTTCCTCAATTTCTTGTGAAATTTGTTGTTGTTCAATCTCTGGTTCAAGGGTATCTTGTGATTCTCGAATTTCTTCAAGTTCAATCTTTCTCCCACTTCCTTTTCTAGAAGTAAATTCTCTCTCTAGGAAAACACCAAATTCGAGCAACAAACGTTTTGTTCTCGGTGGGATTAAAGAAATAATATCCTTTGGTTTCTTTTGGATACCCCACAAAAATACACTTTTCGGATCTCGGTTCAAGCTTAGTAGGCGTCGGCGTTTAACATAAGCTTCACAAATTTAAATTTTCATAAAAGACATACTAGGGCGTTTCCCGGTCCACATCTCATATGGCGTCTTTTGAACCGATTTAGATGGAACACGATTTAATGTGAAAGCAAATTGTCTCAAGTGCATATCCCCAAAAGGAAGTTGGTAGATCAAAGATGACTCATCATGGATCGAACCATGTCTAACAAAGTTCGATTTCTTCTCTCGAGATACTCCATTCCATTGAGGAGTACCAGGGAGGAGTAAGTTGTGAGACAATCCCACATTCTTTCAAAAGATCATCAAACTCTAGGCTCATACTCTCCACCTCGATCGGATCGAAGTGACTTGATAGTTTTGCCTAGTTGATTTTGTACATCATTTTTGAATTCCTTAAACTTTTCAAGGGACTCGGACTTATGGCGCATGAGATAAACATACCCATATCTCATCAAAATCATCGATGAAAGTAATGAAGTAGTGAAATCCACCTCTGGCTTGTGTATTTATTGGTCCACATACATCGAATGTATTAGGTCTAATAAATCACTAGCTCGCTCACTTTTACCAAAGGAAAGGAGATTTAGTCATTTTTCCCAATAAGCAAGATTCACATACTTCAAATTGTTCAAAAACAAATGAATTCAAGAGACCATCTTTATGGAGTTTGGATGCGTTTCTCACTTATGTGGCCCAAACGACAATGCCAAAGATAAGTTTGATTTGAGTCATTTATTTTAGATCTTTTAGTATTTATGTTGTAAATGGGATTCGTTTGATCTAAAATATAGAGGCCATTAATTAATTGTGCCAAACCATAGAAAACATTAGTGAGATAAAATGAACAACAATTATTCTTAATAATTATCTCAAAACCAATTTTGTCTAAACAAGAAATTGAAATAATGTTTTTAGTCAAACTGGGCACAAAATAACAATCCTCTAAACATAAATCAAGTCCACTAGGCAAAGATAAAGTATATGTTCCCACAGCCTAATGCAAACAACTTTTGCTCCATTTCCAACTCGTAGGTCCACATCTCCTCTAGCCAAAGTCCTACTCCTTTGTAGTCCCCGTATGTAAGTACAAATATGAGAACCACAACCAAAGATCTAATACCCAAGAAGTAGTAGTTGATAAATTAATATCAATAACATAAATACCAAGCGGACATTCCGCTTGCTTTAGCCTTCTTGACTTCTTCAAGATAGACAGTAGGCGCCTTCGTTTCCAATGTCCATCCACACCACAATGAAAACAGCTTTTCCTTCCTTAGACACCCCACCTTTAGGTTTCAATGTAGCCTTTCCTTTTCCAAATTTGGGCTTACCTTTGCCCTTAGGCTTTGTTTGAACTTTGGCCTTTCCTTTGCCCTTGTTATTACGGACCATCGGTATGGGCTTGGGTCCAACCTTTTTCAAGTTGCCTTCAAATGAGTTCGTAACATACCGAGCAATTGTGGTAGAGTCTTGTCAATTTCATTCATATTGAAATTGAGGACAAATCTGGTCAGTAGCTATCCGGCAACGATTGTAAAATAACATCGGTGGCCAACTCTTGGCTCAATGGAAACCCAAGCTTAGATAGGCTTTCAATATAGCCAATCATCTTAAGGACATGAGGTCCTACCGGGCTTCCTTCACCAACTTACATTAGAATAGGGCTTTAGAGATATCAAACCTCTCTTGCCGTGCTTGCCCCGATAAAGTTCTTTCAGTGCTCGATCATATCATAAGCAACCATGTCCTCATGTTGCTTCCGGTTCGAGGATTCATAGTGGCAAGCATAAGACATCCAACATCTATCATGTCATCGAGATACTTCTTGTAAGCATCTCTATCGGTCCTCGAGGCATTAGCGGGTGGTTCATTAGGAAGTGGTTGTTCAATGACATATAATTTCCGTTCTTGTTTAAGGACAATCCTCAAGTTACGGAACCAATCAAGAAAATTCAAACCATTCAATTTGTCCTTCTCAAGGACCGATCGCAATGAGAGTGTGCTAGTGTTTGCAGCCATAATATATCTACAACAATTAAATATGCATGTGAGTAAATTTACCATTTTTATATCAATCATTAAAAAGACTTTATTAAATGATATTCCCACTATTTTATTTCAAAATTAATAACCTCGTATATTAATTTGGAAAATCTTTCTCAAAAGTATTTCTAGTAGGTTAAGGATCCATATTTCACCACCTCTTAAGTCAGCTTTGGCTTTACTCTTAAGATTATGGTTATTTAGGTAAGCAACATTTGCTAATTACATCATATGTAACTCCTAATATTTGGTGAACAACTCTTGTTCTAATCATCTTATGATTTATCCAATTTACTTGCCTCTAGGTTTCTAATCCTATTAGAGTAACCTAGTTAAGTCATTAACCAATTTTTAACCAGCGAATATCACTTGTTTATTCTTCGCGTTTAACCAAGATAAATACTAGTACTTCACTTTGGCAGAACCTACATAGTATTGATCGAGGCCTTAACGAGGGCAAAATTGGAAGGCCATGCTGACTTAATATTTTAATAGAGGGATTTTATTAAGGTTGTTGCATCTCACCAATTACGGTCTATTTCAGCCCATTTAGTCTTCTAATCGATCTCATCAATTAATAGGGTTTATTATCTTCAAATTTTAATATATATATAAAAAAATTGGCATGCTTTAGACATCCATAGCATCTCATACATGAATAAATAAAGCAATAAATAAATGCAATAGTTATAGCCCATAAACTAAGGTGGTTCAACCCAAGCCAATGGGAAAACCAAAAAGAAACCTAAAGGTGTAAGCCATTTCAGAAGCTATCATTCTTAATCATTGTCCCACCTTCCTTCTCGTTTGGTCCACAGCAACTCTTGCAAATTACAATATACAGAAACTCGTTTTACATACGAGGGAATAAGATGAGAAGAGAAATACAAGAGAATAGTAGTAAGGCACGACACGCAGGCCGTACTTAAAAAAAATACAACCTTTTATCGAATGGGTCATTGGGCTATAACTAAGCATTTCAAACACCGTGCTAGTCAAAAATAGCATACATAATTCAATTATTATTATTATCATTATTTTAAAGTGAATTATAAAATATCCTTTCAACCTTTTGTGGCCCATCAAGTTTATAAATTTCTTTTATTAACAAAACTTTTGCAGGTCCGAGGATGTCGGAGGAAGCGGGTAGCGAAGGCGCGCGCGCGAGCCATCCTCGAATCCTCATCCCCTGGTGAGGGGGGGGCGGGCGAGCCCCGCGTACAAAATCGCATATCCCGATCAAATGAAACCTCACGATTTGATAACTTTTTATCAACGAGAATCGTGTTTTTAGGATTTTAATCCTTGAGGTTTCATATCGGAACAACCCTTGTTCCACTAGCCAGTTAACACTTACTGGAAACTATAAATACCACCGTCGCATTATTACAGATTTGTTAATAGTTAACGGTAATAACATAAAATCAAGTAGGCCACAACACCATGATTAACATTTAATCAATTTCCGAAAGAACGCTTATCGAGTTATGCTTAAACGATTTAAACAATCGAAAATACAATAAGATCAAAACATGAATCTCATACAATTGCATCACCCAAGTATTTAAACCCGAGTTCGAATCACACAAGTGGCTCGATACCACTTTGTTGGAACGCCGATACCCCATGGCGCAAAGAAAATAAAATTAGATCCGCGATCCAAACCATGGATCCATGTGTGAGGAACGAATCGGGTGAAATAAAGGTTTCAAATTACCAAAACTTCAATGCGAGTAGACAGCGACGCCTTGGCAACAAGAGTTTTGATCTCTCATTTAATCAAGCCACAACCTTTTTCGATGTCGGCCTCTACGTGATCCACCCGGTTTGACTATGAACGGAAGAAATCTCCAAAACTATTTTGAGGTTTATTTGCTTGACGGTCGCTAGACCTAACAAGCAATCTCTTAGGATTTTCCATAAGCTTTGCCTCTTTTAAATACCTTTTATATTGGGTATCCTTTTAATTGGGCCTTTTATAATGGGTATCTTTTCATTGGGCCCATTATTAGGTATCCTTTTAATACCCTTTTATAATTGGTATCTCTTGAATGTATCATAAGATTAAATAAATACAATAAAGTTTTTAACCAAAAATTATAATTACATTAATCATATCCAAAAATTATAATTACATTAATTATAATAAGGATTTGATTAAACTATATTTATTTAAATTTATATATGAATCAAATTTATATATTAATAGAATTATGTTGTCATTATGTGTACAACATCCTTGTACATATAATATGTTCAATATTTGATTGCCCAATTAAATTAATTCTTTAATTAATTTAATTCATGTGACAACTAAAAACAATACCAATTATATTTTATTCCGTTCATTTAAACCATAGGGTGTGACCTGTGAGGTTCTTTGCAACGTTAGCGATAATAATAGAACGATTCTAATGTCACAAACAATGAGGGCATCTAGCAATGCATCATTGCTACCTAAGTTACAAGAAGTCATGATTCCACATAACTTTTTGTGATTAACCTTTCATACATTAATCCTTAAGTCCTTTATCTCGGAATGGACACAAGTCATGGAATAGTCACACTTATATAGTCCATCCCATGTTTCTTGATATCTTGAGTAGACTATGATATAAAAATTAGTATGACATCTCATGTCAACTTATTTGAGCATGGTCATGCATTTCTAGTCTCACTCAATCAAGTGGCCTAAGATATTACTCCCATTATGTAGGAGGGACTTATCCTATATTGATCAACCATATCCTCTACATAGATTGTGGTATATCCAACATCGAGTCTTTATAGAACAACCAATTACGATTATGCGTTTGATCAGTATCAAAATATACAACTCACGATGTTGAGATAATAATTATCTCAAGTCTGAGGATCATATACATATTAATCACTATGAGTAATGTTGTGACAATTACATAATAATCCAATAAACATACTCATAACGGGTCAATCCAATATGTTGTTCTCTAACACACATATTCATGCATTGATTTTGACAATCCACATCTATGACAACTCTTTATCATCAATCAACTACATGTTAGTCTTAATGCATTATTGTTGTCCTAGTCAACAATAATACTCGACTAAGGATCTTTTAAGAATAATCATATTATTCTTAGGACATTATTATAAAACAGTTTATAAACACAGAAAGAAAAACTGAAATAATAATGACAACGCTTTATATTAATAAACATGGTAAATTAAGTATGTTATTACAACCATCTCATGATTGGTCTTTGGGCATACTCTTACAAACTTACCATCAATAATATGCTAACTATGCATCCATAAGCTTACCGTTATTATGACCATTTTATTGGCCATCAAATCATACCAAAACTAACCATCATAAGACATGGTTACACATTCATAACACAATCATTTATCTAGCCATATCACATGGCTATATACATATCTCAAACATACTCCAAAACAACTAGCCTATACATGCCATACTTTAATATCTATACATTTTCAAAAGGTACCAAAATGTGATTTGAGTAGTGTGATGACAATCCTCGACGATTCCCGAGCCTTCAGTAGTTTTTGACGATCTATAAAACAAAGCAAACACACACACGAGTAAGCTTTCAAAAGCTTAGTAAGCCATATACAAATAAACTTAACATAAAATGCACATAATCATGTTGATACAATGTCATTAATATTTCTCATTTGCAATTTCATATTATGTTCTTTGGCATAGAATGCCAACATATCACATCTCAAAGCTTCACTTATGCTCATAACACATTTAAGCATATATCACATATTATCTCATCAAATCCATACATATATCCACATTGGTAAGTTTATATATATACACTTACCTTTCATACACATACATAGTGTACCTTTCAGACGTACCTGACTCGTTTATACATTTCACGTAGTCTCTTATTTCTCGGATTTGCCTGTTAAACCGTTCAGAATCAAATAGGAAGCTCGAAATACTCAGAATGGTCGTACAATGCCAACGTTCTAGACGTGGTCTTACATGTAACTAGATATCGATGCTACCGTCCCAGACAGGGTCTTACACAAATCAATACGATGCTAATGTCCCAAACATGGTCTTATACGTAATCTCAGATCCATGCCAACGTCCTAGACGTGGTCTTACACGAAATCTCGAATCAATGCAAACGTCCCGGACGTGGTCTTACATGATATCACATATCGAATATCTATGTCATGACATATGCAATCCTATCTATTCCTAGGTTCATACGAGACTTCTTCGGATGTTGACACCATGTCGATACTATCTCAGATTTCATATACTCATCATCTCATACACATTCATCATTAAGAATTTTCATGTGATCATACATATATCAAAGTAAAAACATTTATTTGTATATAGACTTACCTCGAATTCAGATAACGAAAACGAATTCGGCTACTCAATTACTTTCGATATCCCACGATTTAAGTCCGTTTTCTTCAATTCTTGATCTATACATATTCAAATTTAACTAATTTATTCACTAATTCATTCAATTTAACCTAAAAACACATATTTAGGGCAATTTACAAATTAGCCCTCATATTTTCACATTTTAACATTTTAGTCCCTATTTCACAAAACCACAAAATACACAAAATCTCATGTTACCCATGCCTAGCCGAATTTTACTCATACTCATCTAAGTTCATATATTTCATTTATTTCACAATTTAATCCCTCAAAATATTATTTTCTCAATTTAATCCAAAATACTCAAAATCACCAAAAACTCAAAGACAAACTATGTTAATCAAACACATATCTTTCATAATTCATCTTCAAACATTACAAAACTCATGTGTTCATCAATGGAACATTTCAAAATTATCATCAATTCACCAAATTGAAGCATAGGTTTTGAAGAACACTAAGCAACGATTACAAAAACGTAGAAATTATCAAAAATCGAAGCAAATGATAAACCATAATCTATACATATTTTAACCCCATATTTTCGGATGAATTTTCATTAGATTTGATGAATTCGAGCTCCTAATCCGTTAATTTCATGTTTTATACTCAGGAGATCTTAGGGAGTCAAAAAGAATGAGAAACGGGCCAAAAAGGGACAAAATGGGCCTACCTTGGAAATCAACACAGCTTGGACTGTCACGCATGGGCAGACCACACGGTCGGGTGTTACGAGCAGAATCAAGCACAGCCTAAGGCTATCGAACACGGGCATGTCACACGGGCGTGTCCCTGCCAACCCCAAGTTTAATTCTATTCGAAAAAGGCTACTTGTGGGCCAAGAAAGGCGTCCCAAAGCCTATATAAACACCCTAAGGGAGGACCTAAGGGAGGACACTGAGTAGAAGGCAGAAAATACTCGAAGGCGGCCATCGAGAGCATCTTGGAGGGAGGATTTCCATCAAGACTAAAGATCTCCTATAAATTTCTCTTGAAGTTTTTAGGTTTTCTTATGTTTTGTTGTTTTCCTTATTTTAAGATGTTTTCTTCTATCAGTATGAACTAAATCCCTTAAATACCTAAGGGGATGAAACCTAGATGGATCTTATTATTATTTGATTTATAAGATAAATACTTGTTCTTATTCTTAATTGTGAGTTCTTATTCTTGTTTTGATAATTCAGGTTATTAGTTCAAGTCGAATGTGCTTATTCAGAGGAGCAAAAGTCCTTGTTTAAAGAGTAGATCAACACAATTAAGCGGAGTTGATTGCAACCATAGAAATAGGGCGACGAATATCTGCCGGATTAGAGTCAAATCTAATAGGGGAATCCATAGATTGAGTTAATGTGACAATAGGGGTTTTAATTAGAAAGAGATTTCAATTAATCAACCTAGAGTCAGTTGTTTTTAGTCTTGAAAGAGATATTAACATAATTCAGGGATTTCTACGGATTAAGTCAAGTGAATAAATCGTATGAATCAGAAGTAATAAGTGAAGTCTAGGTGGATTCTTCCTTGGGTATTGCCTCTCTCATATAGTTGTCTAAAAAGAATTTTTCCAATTCATTCTCTGTCGTGCTCTTAATTAGTTTTAGTTTAAAAGAAATCACTCCAATTTTTAGGCTAGATAATAGAAAGATAGTAATTACTAGTACTCTTGGTCCTTGTGGATACGATATTACCGGTTTTACTATAACTATACTATATAACGATAGGTGCGCTTGCCTTTATTGTGATCATAGTTAGTTAGAGACACATCAGCAAAACATACCTTGAATCAAGCTCAAAAATGGTCAAATTCCCTAGCTTTGTTTTCTTTCTTCTTGTTTTCTTTGATAATTCGGCACAACAAGATGATAAATGGCCATTTCTAATGATTTGTTTTATTATATTATGATTTAATTCATCATTTACCAAATTGCCCTTAATGAAACTTAATAAAATCTTTAAATTAAAAGTCTATTACCGTCCATGCTATTGAAAAATGGCCTAATTTCATTTTAAGGCCTTCATATTAAAAGAACATGGCATTTAAACACTTTAACAATTATCAAGGCACTTTTGCATTTTACGCGATTTAGCCCTTTTCTCAAATTAAGCACACAAATGACAAAATTAATTCGCAGCAATTTCCCACATACCAATTCACATGTTGTAGACTCAAAAAATACTATTAAAATATTTTTTGACTCAGATTTGTGGTCCCGAAACTACTATTCCGACTAGGGTCTAAACCGGACTGTTACAAAGCATGCCTCTCCTCTCTCTCAAACTTAATGAATCACAATTTAATCATATACTTTAATCTATATCATAATCCAAATTAGGCTGATAAGCTTAACACATGATCACCTTCAAACCTTGTCATACATCGATTCATAATAAATGGAGATTATTGACTGCAAGGTTATCAATGTCTCTCAAGCATAACTTATTCGTACGCATTCTTACCATGAATTCATCATATATCAAATTCACTTTACATGATTTTTAGGTACCTACCTGTACTACCCGTGACATTGTCACATACTTCCTCGTTTTCAACATACCTGTTGAATCACTCAAAATGCTAAAAGATACTCGTGAGTCTCATACATATGGTATCATATCAACGCCATATTTTCGATATGGTCTTACATGAAATATCATATTCGACGTCATGTCCCTGACATGGTCTTATATGAAATCTCATACTGAGGCCATATCCCAGATTTGGTCTTACACGGAACCTTAATAACCTTAGTATCGCGGCATTTGCATTCTATCCATTCTTAAAGTTCAATTAAAGATTTTCATTCCATGACATCTCGTCAAACTCGTAAATAATATATTTCATAGAGACAATAAACAATTCATAAAATATCGAAATATCAAATACATCACATAAAGTTGCATTATTTACACACGAACTTACCTCGATACCAAAAGGGTAAAAAGGGACCTAATTGTTAATTTCTCTCTTTTCTCTCGTTCTAGGTCCGAATCTCGTTTTCTTTGATCTATAGCATCAAATTTAAAATTATTCATTAGTCACATTATTCATTGTGACTCAAAAATCATACTATGGAAAAATTATGTTTTTGCCCCTAAACTTTGTCAAAATTACAATTTTACCCCTAGGCTCGTAAAATGAAATGTGTTCATTTTTCACACACCCAAGCCTAGCCGATTTATATTAACTCTTATAGAAACTCAAGATTTCAATTATTACACACATTTACCACCTATTTTATAACCTATACAAAAAGGTCCTTTTAGGTGTTTTCATGGAAACACCTTTCACAAACATTATGTATTTAACACCCAAGATTCATTTTCTTTCATAAAATCTCATGGAAACACCCTAAAATTTCAATCATTTTGCAAAATAGTCCCCTCCTTAGTTAGCTTAAGCTTTAGAGGTTCAAAAGTACAAAAATTATCAATAAAAACCACCAAGATCACTTACTTGTAGAGGTGAGGAGTTGCTGAAAATTTTCAAGCTTCCATGGCTGTTTTTATTGGGAAAATTTGGTGGAGAGAAGGATGAGAAAAGATGATATCTTTTCTTCTCTTTATTTTATTATATTCTTAAACAAATTACCACCAAAACCTCACCTAATTCATTGAAAATCTTATTTCTTTGTCCCCTATAACCATCTATTAACCTTAGAAAGGTTTAATTTCACATTAGAGACCTCCAATTAATATTCTACAGCTATTAGACACCTTTTGCTTGTAGAACAACACTTTCGCATTTTATGCGATTTAGTCCTTTTTCGCAATTAAACATGCAATCGCTAAAATTAATGCACCAAAATTTTCGTGCACTCATATTATTATGTTATAACACATAAAATAATATTAAAATAATTTTCTCTAGCCTCGGATTAGTGGTTCCGAAACCACTATTCTGACTAGCCCCAAAATTAGGCTGTTACAACGGAGTTCCGATTTTCTCGATAAATCCAAATAACGAACTTTTTAAATCATTTTTAAATAATCTCGGGAATAAAAAAAGATCGTGTTCTAACTTAGGGAATATGATTTCTTTCTAAAACTGAGATAACCGAATATCCTTCAAAATAATTTTTTTGGTGTTTATTCTTGTTTCTGGAATTTAAGACATTGTGTCCTAACTTACGAGACGTAATCATTTTTCCCGTTTAACGTGAAATACGCCCTTTTCTAAAAAAAATAATTAAGCAATGTTTTAACAAAGGATCGTATTTTTAAAATCTCTTCAATTTTTCTAATTTTCGACACTAAGACACTAATTAATCTACTAGGTACCAATTTTAGGCGTTACAAGGGTGCTAATCCTTCCTCGTGCGTAACCAACTCTCGAACCTATTTTTCTAAATTTCGTAGACAAAAATAGTTGTTTTAATAAATCAAATCTATTATTAAAATGACCAAATTACTAGGTGACCCGATCACACCTCATCAAAAAGGATGGGTGGCGACTCCCGTTTTTCGTTTTCAAAATCAAAGTCAACCCCCGTTTTTTCAAAAAAATTAAAATGGTTTCGACAGTTTACATGTTAGTTTCGTTCCTAGATTTATTGTTATTATTATTATTATTATTATTTATTTTTTTATTTATTTTTTTATTTAAGTTGCTTATTATCATATGCAGGTAATAGTTTGAATTTTTATTTGGAATTGTTATTTAAATACATGTGATAAATATGTTTTATACAATTTTGTAATTAATCCTCAAAATTATTGGTTACTTGTTCTTACCGATAAAATGTTGTCAAATTCGAGTGAATAAAATTTTGCTTTTTTAATAAAATTAAAAATGTTATATTTCACAAATTTTCAATTAAATAAATTCATGTTAAATTTAATTCTAGGGGTGAACTCAAACTTATAATATTCAAAATCCAAGCCAACATTGATTTAACAAGGTATCAGTTTTGGGCATCGCGGGAATGTATAATTGACTCTCAAACTCGAATTTTCTCCAATTTTTAACGTAAACCTAACAATTGTCATTTTAAACGAATTCTTCAATTTCTTTTTAAAAAATAATTTTGTAGATATCTGATCACATCTAACAGAAAGAACCGATGACGACCCTCGTGTTCTTAACTAAATATCATCAAGCTAATTTCTCGGTAACAGCTACGTAATACAAACTATGAACATATTACCTCAAAATAATTTTTCTAAACAACGCCCAAAGTTTGTTGCTCAAAAGGCTAAAAACTGAAATAAAGATCATAATTTAGTTGTGCTCACTCAAATATCCCAATTCAATCTCAACAATGAGTTGGGAGATGTATAAATATATTGAAATTTTAAGTAAATAAACATTATGTGTGACTATGATTTTCATTTTAGCTTCTAATATTATTTTACCTTTCAATGCTTTATGCATCATTGCAAAAAAATTAATTCAGTTTGAGTTGTAAATTATTAATTAATTTAGCAAACATTAAATATAACTAAAAAGGGAAGAATTTTGAAACTCAAAGTTTTCATATATATGCTCTTATACATTTTTTAAAATTTCTTTTATATATTCTTTTTTTTTTTTGTAATTTTATATTGATCTTTGCTTTACTTTAATCAATGCATGTAATTAACTCTTATTATGTTTGAAAAATATAAATTTAATTTGATAAATATTATCAATGTGTCTTTTTTAAAAAACTATATTTTAAATTGATTTGGACAACGAGACTAATAAAGCGAATTCTTAATAAATTAAATTGATTTGAAGTCAAAAATCAATGAAGTAAATTTTAGTGTGAAATTGTGGGAAAAAGACTAAATTGAATGAAATGAAAAGTTTAGGGACTAAATTTTAAAATTTTTAGTTTTAGCTTAGAAAGGATTAAAAAGCAATTTTTACATGGTTATATATTGTTATGAACCTTTATGAAGTTATTTGGGGATTTAATGAAATGACATATTTGATATAATAAAGTTAAGTGATAAAAGAAAGGGACTAAAGGTGCAATTTCTCCATTAAAGGATACTTTGGACATTTTGAGAATTTTATATCGGAAATTTTAAAATTTATTTTGTATGTGTAAAGCTGAAATAAAAAAAATTATTGGCCTTAGATTTTGGACTTTAAAAATCATAAAAAAGGGTGGGCCACTCATTTGATTTTTTTTGGGCTTTGACTTTGACAATTCTTATGAATAAAAGAAAGGAAAGACGAAATGTCTTCCTCCTCATTTGATCTTTTTCCCCCTTCGTATCGTCCACCTTCCTTAAAAGAGAAGAAAGTTTTCTCTTCTCATCTTTCTCATATTTTCTCCCATTTCATCCAAAGTTTACACTACCCAAGTCATTTTCTTGTTAAAAGCTTGTAGAGCACACATATCTAAGCCTAGTTCCATCGTCATCTTGTTCATGGAAAGTATGAATTTTCATGAGCTAGAGAGAGAACTTGAGTTAGTACAAAAATGTGAAGAATAAAGTAAGAAATTTATCATCTCTAATGTGATTATTTAAGATTATTTTACATAAGTTCCTCAATAACACGATATTTAGGTGTTATGTATAATATGTGTTTTAAAGAGAAAGAGTTGAATTGTGGGTTGTGGAAATTGAGCATAAAAAAGGAGTATTGGATTAGTAAAGTAGAGGATTTTGGTACTTTTTTTCATTCATAGAGAGGTAAGTTCTCAAGGAACCATCATAAGTGAATAAAATAGTTTAATGAAAATGAAAGCAGAGATAAGTATGAATGTGTCATGATTTTAGACTAAAATGTGAAAATAAATTTTTATGGTATTTGAGTGAACATTTAAATGAAAAGTTGACTTAAATGGTGGAAAAAGATAAAGCTAACAAAGTTAATAATTAATGATAAGTATGATATAAAAATGAGCTAATAAGTGAATATGACTGAAATATGGTAATATGATGTTATGTCACCATTGTAAAAAGTTTTGATTAAAGTCATTTTAGGCTATCTCGTGCAACAAGAGAACTTAACGTGAAATAATATGTATATGTGGCTCACGAAACATTGATGAAACTTTTGTTGTAAAATGTTAAGTATATGTGAAACAATCACGATTATTAATTTTGAAAATCTCTTATTAAGCATTACAGCATGAGAATATGAACTCTTGAAAAAAAAAGAAAGTGAATGGCTGCCCATTGGTTATTTATTTATGAACATGGTAGGTGAAACTTGAGACATATCAAATGGAATATATCTAAGTGTACGTATATGGATTGATATTTATATGATTATGAATGTGTTATAATGAAATTGAAATTCGCTAATTGAGCTTTGTCCTTGTAAATTTAGAGAAGTAATTAGGATACGATTGGCATGTCAATATGGATAAATATGTACCTAGAGTTTTGCATCTGGATTTTCGTTGTCTTCGAGCTTTTGCACATATTACATGCAATATATGTTGTCTTCAGGTTATGCAATCACATGCATATTTTGAAGCCTTAGGGCTTAGCACTTTGGTGCTCTCTTTGGTATGGTAGATGTTGGAAAAAATAGGTTTAGAAAATATAACGGAAAATAAATTTAGGGAAAAACCAAAGATTTAAAATTTTTTCAAAACACAAGATCTTGGTTGTTATATCTAAAATAATAAACATTTAATTAAAATTGTACTTTTTTTATTCGTCTAGGATGAGCTATTCGACCAAGTAGTCTTCTCCACTATCCTCAAGCTCACGTCTGCCGAGTGTGGGCTCGTTTTAAATAAAAAAATTTTTACAAAAATTACAATGGGTTAATTTCATAATTTCTCTAAACTTTTAGGTCAAGTTGTAAATCAAAAAAATATCTCTAGAAATTTTCTGAAATAATCTCTTTAGAGAATTTTCTCTCTACAACTTTCTATTAAATTCAAGTGTGTGTAAATAATGACCCAAAGGTTCTCTTTAATATTAAATTAATATGATATTTATCAAGATAAAAATTAGATTAATTTAATATTAAATCTTATTAAAATAATAAAATGTTTATCTACAAGATAAACATTAAATTAAATTTAATATTAAGATAATCTCTTCAATATTAAATTAATAAAATAATATTAAGATAAGTATTAAATTAAATTTAATATTAAATTAATAAAATAATATTAAGATAAGTATTAAATTAAATTTAATATTAAATTATTAAAAAATATTATTTTTAAAATAATTAATCTGAAATCAAATTCTTTGGAAGAGTCCCAGTAGGAGTGTAACTCTTCCATTGCTCAACCACCGACGATCAACCGCCGCCGGCCACCGGGACACCGCCGTGTTCGATGATGTAGTAGAGACACCCTTATGGCACCCCGAGCCATTTCGACTACTGTCGGATTAGTCCGGGTCAATGACGACTTGACCAGTCCGATCTAGCCACCAGTTGGACCGTTGGCCTGGTTTCACATATCGGGTCCGGTTTGACTAGTTTTTGGGTCTTGGTCTTAGTTTTCGGCTTTCGGGCCCAATTTACGATCTCAGGTCTAATTTTCAAATTCAATTACCCATTGGGCCAATTGTCTGACTTGAAAATTAACTTTCAAAACTATCATATTAATTTTAACTATTTTGATTAATTTAATTTTACTTTATCAAAATTAATTTTTCCAAAAATCACTCAGATTTTCCAAATTAATTTTTCAAGAAAATTCTTTAATCAAATTCTCTAGTTGAACAATTCTTACGATCACCTAATTTAATTCCACATTGAATAAATCAACTCAATAAAATTATTTCCAAAGTCGTAGAATTTTCTTCTTATTCAACTGCAGTCCGATCGAGATTTTGTTGAGCTAGCGGAGGGACCAATCGAACATATACAATTAGGCTCTAGTGATTGTAATTATGTCCAGAAGCATCGTTTCGATAATTCGCAATTATTTAATCATGGAGCCAGTCCACAAGAAGTACCATGATTGAAAACTCTTTATTGTATACTCTTTAAGAAAGTTATTCATCCAACTGTTTTGTCTAATGACCTCGTCATGTGTGTGTTACCCTCATATGATATCCTTAATTCCTTTGAGTTAAATTTGCTCACTCAATACAATCCTATTTTATCTCATTGCCACCATTGTGTCTTCTTAATTATTAATATGATCACTGTCAACAAATGACTATGATAAATTGAGCTATGCCATGCCATACACAAGTCATGTAGCCAACATACCGGCTATGGGCTCAATCACCTTTAAAGCATAAGCCTCCACTTATATCAAAGCACACGAGTTGCATATGAATGGTTAGTCATTAACTCGGGATTTAGGTAAATTACACCATGAACATCACAAGTGAATTAATTAATATGTTGGATTCAGAATTAATTCATCTTGGGTCTAATCCAATGTATCATTCTACCAATGAATACATCTATATCTTTACTCGTGGAGTCAACTGCTTCTGTAGCTAAGACTAGCCATCTCCCCAATTGGAATTGTAGACGACATAATAATCTTTCTCAGTATTTGAATCAAGTGCTTACTTTAATTCTTTTACGGGATTACGGACTCATTTAGATGATTTACTGTAGTAAGTTGTCTTTCTCATAATGTAAACATTCTTACAACGTCACTGATCTTTATTTTGAACATAGACAATCAATAGCTAATATTTACTTGTCACAATTTTGCTATGCATGCAAAACATAAAAGATATAAATACAAAAGGCATAATAGTGAAATGTGAAATTAACTTTATTTATTCATCGTTCAAATAAATAGAAAACAATTACATGTTTACTACAATATAGGCACATTTCCCAACAATCTCCCATTTGCCCTAGTGAAGTAAATGTGTTATGTATCGGATTCCCATATCCTCAACGTGTTTTTTAAAACTCTTAGTTACAAGAGTCTTAGTAAACGGATCTGTAAGGTTACTTTCAGAAGATGCTTTCATCATATCTACAATTCCTTCGGCTACTACCTCTCGTATCAAGTGATACTTCCGATCAATGTGTTTCGTCCTCTTATGACTTCTCATTTCCTTGGTATTTGCTATTGCAGCACTGTTATCACAATGCAGTGTTATAACTTTTTCCATACCAGGAATAACTTCAATTTCGGTTAAGAACTTTCGAAGCCATATTGCTTCTTTCGTTGCCTCAGAAGAAGCCATATACTCGACCTATATAGTAGAGTCAGCATTGCAAGTTTGTTTTACACTTCTCAATACTATGACTCCACGGCCTACAATGAATACATTTCCCAACATCGATTTCCTCAAATCTTTATAGGTTTGGAAGTCAGAGTCTGTATATCCAACAGGAGTAAGGTCCTCCCCAAAATACATAAGCTTATAATCCCTGGTTTTTTTAAGATACATTAATATATGATTTACAGATTGCCAAAACCTGAGCCTTGGATTTGCCTAATATCGACTAACCATTCCTACTGCGAAAAAGATATCTGGACATGTGCAAAGCATCGCATACATAAGCAATTTAGGTCTCTAATTCGAAAGTCAATCAACCACATGGAAGTCAACCAACCACTTTCTGTTATCGTATTTGATAATTGTGTGGTTTATTTTCTTTACAATTTAGTCCTTTGCGATTTTTAGATAATTAATTAGTATAATCACACTCCTGAATGGCCTACTGCGAGTAATTGTTTAGACCCTTTATTCGCATGTTTGCAGCTAGAAATCACTTAATCGTCGACTTATTTGGCTTCAATCCTTGGAGTGCTCCAGTATTCCATTGTACAAATTATATTACAATTGACCTAATACACTTGCAAACACCACACATAATAGGCTTAATTTGATTATTGTTATTAGTGTTAATTCTCTCTCAATCATAGTGCTCGTGCGCCGAGGATTGGCAAGGCGGTCATTTATTTAATGCCTTCATAGGCTATAAGTTTATATTGAATCATAGGACTATAAGGAATTGAAAATTGATTAATGAACCATGTGACTAAACTAGTTCAAGGAAATTGACATACGAAAAGTATGAGATGAGAATTTAACCACATTTATGTTAATTATAATTACACTGTAAATTAGTAAAGAATGAGTAAGGCCTTAAAAGTGAATTAAACCTCATAAACCTCAAGCTAATTTGAGTATCTTCCTTGATTACTTGCACATAGATTAACATGTCGTCGTTTCTTACACATAGATTTGATTGTGGATTTTGAGAAGCCACGTTCGTTTCGAAAGATTCCATCACCTTTGCGAAGTTGAAGAGTATGTTTTAATACCAAGTTCTTATCTCTTATAGTATGGCATGTACATAAGTTAAGTTTTAGTCAATATTAAGTTTATAAGTTTGATTTTTACTTAATAGAGTCTATACTATTTTAGAGATTTCAATTTAAGTCTCAATGTTTTGTAACAATTGTATAAGTTCCTCAAATTACAAATTGTGTTATATGAATTTTGAAAACGATACAAGTGTTTTATGAACTCATGAGTACGATTTATTGATGTTTGAAGTAAGTTTAGGAAGGAGTTCAAATGTTTTCAAGTATTCTTGAGCTCTATTTTGTGCTTGCATGTAAATGAGATGTTTCAGGATAATTTTGGTGTGTTTTAATCTTGTTTTTAAGTTTCCTTGTTTCAAATCTCGAGACATGCATGTTCTTAGACTCAAATTTTGCTCCAAAGGTCTAAGGTCTCGAGACTTGCACCCAAGTCTCGAGATTTATAAACATTAAAGCCTAAAATCCACAAGCCTGCACACAAGTATCGAGATTTATAGCCCAAATCCCGAGACTTACAAGCTAAAGTCTCGATATTTGTTGTCTAAGTCTCAAGACTTGCAATCCCTGCACCCATACAAAATATTTTATCGGTTTGAGCCACTAGGCATGTCCAAACCTCAAAGAAATATTCCAAAATGATTCTTGAAGGTTGAAATGTGTTTTAAGGGAAATTTTATTAGATTCTTAAAGGAAAAACTTTGCAACCGGAGGTGGGATGTGTAAAGGGTGTAACACACAAATAACTCTGTAGATATAATACAGCCTTCGAGAATTTAGGCTTGGTTATTGGCTGAATTCTTTACAAATTGAAACCGAGTATTTTTAATGCTTTGAATAGGAGAATTATTGATCATCCTCTCCTCAAAATCTTATATACACATATATTATTTGCGCATAACTGTGTATGTATATGATACATTTCCCTGTTTCTCTATGGCCAAAATTATCCCATTAAAAGAAAATTAAACATGATATATCATCCCCACCTCCAACGTAGATGCATGGGGTACACTTAACGCATAGGTTGATAGTCGGCTGTTTCTTCTCAAGAATTCATACCCGTAGTTAATTACAAGCTTTTTTATCAGGCTAGATCCTTGCTTGGCTTTGACATATGAGTGCCCTAGTATGTATGCTATCCCAGCTTCCCTAGCTTCCATAAGTTCCTGCAACTCTTCCCTTGCACCAGTATCTATCTCTGGGCTCTTTGGCACAATAAACTGTACTCTTTTTCTCAGTTTTATTACAGGTGGTGGTGACCATATCTCCTTCAACTCTGATGGACCAGCTGCCTCTATGTTGTCTGCATCATCCTCCCTCATCTGAACCCCTTCTGTATGGCTAGAACATGTTCCGACGACTGTCATTTTATCGTCATCTTTCACCAGATCTTCATTAACACTACCAGGACCAACACTTTCTGACCGTATAAACTCCGCTATACTGCAAACAAGATCTTTCTCAAACTCCATGTCATCTTTATGAACATCGCGATACCCGTATCGTACGATGCACCTATAAAGCCTGTACTCCCTAGGTCCAATATGACCGACCAGAAACCGTTCCTCAGGTTTAACATGAGGAACTGGGACAGATTTGATGCAAAGAAAAACTAGGACTTGATGGAAGGCTGGAAGGTTGGTGACAAAGTGGGAGAAGATTGCAGGGATTCCGGATACGAGCTCAGTGTGGACAAGTCCAATCCCATGAACCCGTACTATGCCTAGACTGGGACCCAAGCTAAGTAGCCAGTTGATGGATACCTTGTTTTGAACATCGAACTCATATTTTTTCAGGGTGCCATAGTGCCAAACACACATGATTATAAGGAAGATGAAAGCAAGGGCAATCGGAACCCAGGCCCCCTCAAGGAACTTGGTGAGGGAAGCAGTGAAGTAGAGTGCTTCGATTGTGCCAAAAAAGAAAACAAAGCCTATTGCCAAGAATACACTCTTTTGCCAGCATAAAACAATTACCAAAGACATCAGGCAGGTAGTAACCAGCATTACAGTTATAACAGCCAAACCTGTCCAACAAGAAACACACAGAGTCAAAATTACTAGTACAAATGCAGATACAAAAAGACTATCCAGTTTACGTTTCATAATTCAGAATATGTTTTCAAGGAAAGAAGGATATCAAATATGTAACATTGTTTCTCAATATTAAAATAATAAATGAAGCAACAAATTCCCTACTCCAGTCTCCTATTGCCTCAAACACCAATAATTTAGTGCCAAACTTTGAGGCAACTTTAATTATATCAAGACCGATCGATGTAGAATTTCCTTAAATTTAGGAAGAGGTGAATCGTTTTCCATTTCTGCTTTCAGTGTCGTATATAGGCAATGTCATGATCTCAAATCCACATATATGGCTGGAAACAGAAAACATCCTTGTCTATGTTGCACCAGTATAGATGCTCGCAATTATTATAAGTTGCTGGCACTTTAGTGGTTAGAAGAGTTAGCATAGGTATTAAGAATTTAACCCATAGCTGCTAGAAAATAGACTCTTTATGATTATGATTTGTTGGCCTCACCAGTGCTCCTGAAGGAGTGAAAACCAAAAGATGAAGGTGATGAACTAGCTTAATAGGATAGGCTAGGACTTCCCATTTACTAGAATGTCCATCTACTGGAACTACCCTTGAGGTAAGCTACCTTGCTTAACCAATTCCACTAATCTTACTAACTCATATCTGTTCCCTTCTTCTCTATCTCCAGGACTTGCCCTTGCCATTTAATGAACTCCAGCCCTTAAATGAAGTATGAGATTTCCTTTAGTGGATGCCATGCAACTCTTAAAAGCAGATGCTGAGAGAAAAGGAACTGATGTTGTTGCAAATGTGCCTGATGTAGTTTAGATCTCTATCATACATGGGGAATTTTCAGACATACAAAATGCAATCTATCAGTAGAGTACAGGTTTTGGTGGGTCCAAAAGAAATACCATATGTTTCCAGTTTCCAAATATGAAGACATGGTTCAGGCTAGAATATCAAGCTAAGACACAAGATGCTCTGAAGCCCCAAGTTATATAACCAATCAAACACATTTATGGAGTGGATTGTCATACCTGATGCATTACCCATGCGCCTCGTGTCTCTAAAGCCAACAGTAACTGCCAAGCATAACACCATCAGGAGCCAGTTAATCTCAGGAATGTAGATCTGACCATGGATTTTGGATGATGTGTGGATTATTTTGACTCTTGGGAAGCAACCAAGGGAAGAGCACTGTTTGATGATGGAGAATGTTCCAGTTATAATAGCTTGGCTTCCAACTACTGCGGCAAGTATGGCTATAACCAGAACGGGCCATCTTAACTTTTCTGAAGCGATAATGTTTTGGTAGTTGCAGTTAGCTGAAAACTCACCTATCATCCAAATTAGACTGTCAAGAACAACTTAAGGTACCTACCTGGTACAGATACATAAAATCCAATTCTGTAATCACTTTCGATAATATGATGCTGAGATAGATAGGCAGCTTGCCCCATGTATGCAAGAATCAAGGCTGGATAAACCAAAAAGGTGAAAGCAATCTGCAGAAATGAGAACTCCCATTAGATAAAAGCTGTTAATTACAGCATAATTCAAAGGTGAACAATAACCAGCAAGCATGCAACTATAGAAGTTCTTCTGTCTAACATTAAATGCTTCTGATGCCTAAAATTTCATAAAAGAGTAATGAAATTGTCAGTTGGTAATTGAAATGCCTGCATGTGTTTCCTAGAAGATATGTAGTTTTCTCCTGAATGTCAAAACTACACCACGAAGTAAAAAGTAATTAAGATGACATTGTCAACCAAAATCATAATTCAATAGTCCAAACAACTTGCAACAAAATATTTGTTTAATCATCCATGATACAGAACAGTTGGCTCTTCTCAACAACTCCTACCATGGCAACTAGACTTGTCAATTCTAATCCTAAACGCCGATTTTTTGAAGTTTGACTTTGAAGTTCAAATCTCTTTGGTATAGAAATTGAAAATTGAGATGACTTTGTTGAATTTGATTAAAAACAAACGAATGACTACAAGGAAACATTAAGTAAAACGTTTTAGTTCCATAAAATGTAAAAACGTATATTTTTTTTCCAATCATACTAGAAAATCAACTATAATTTAAAGAATATAAATTAAAATGTTTAGATGTATTTTTAAATATAGTGTTTTCCCTTTTACCTTTGAATTAAATTCTAATAATATCTAACTTGATCAGATTTTAAATTAAATTTGATTTTATTTTAAAACTCAATAATCTGAATTTGAAAAGACCCAAATTCTCAATAATCTGAATTTGAAAAGACCCAAATTCAAATAATCTAAGTGTCCAACCCAAATTATCCAAGCCCAAAATGCCTTGAATCTAGAGATATTTAAACCCTAAATCATATGAACTCAAAATGATCTAAACCCAAAATTGACCCAGCCCGCCTATTTATAGATCTAAATGCTAACTTAGTGTAAAGAAGAAATCCTTAACCATGAACTAAGCATATATACCTTTATTGACAATTGTGAAAAATGTCCAAGATCCGCAAACATAGCCTCTGAACCTGAACAATGAAAATGTAAATAAACTTATAATCAATCTTTTTATTCTAAAATGGTAGCAATACACACAAATAAACATATAACCAAAACCACACTGACCTGTTATACACAATAAAATACCACCCAGAGACATCCAACCTCCTCTCTGGGTTTTCCTAAAAAATTTGTACATGTAATATGGAGAGAGAGCTTGATACACATGCGGATTCCAGTGAATGATATTATATAATCCAATGGCACTGATGCAAAGAAGCCATACTAGAACCACAGGTGCAAACAGAAAACCAACCCTGTGTGTGCCATAATGTTGAAGGGCAAACAAGCCTATCAGTATGATACATGCGACTGGAACCTCTACGTCTGCAAAATTTGTTGAAGCTTCATAAGAGGCAGTAGAATGCTATACGGATGACATAGGAAGAGAAGAAAGCTGGTATAAAATCTCAAGGATCAAATAAAGAACGACTTGTATGGAGACATGCACTTGAAAGAGAAACTACAATTAGCAGTCACGGTTAGAAATTCTACTAAGACCAACTTCCAAAAGCATTTCAACGTGGTCTTTATTTTTAACATTTCATAGGGGCATCAGTAATAGCTTATCTGAAGTGCAATTAATATACTTTGGGCAAAAAGAAGACTGTACAACTAAACACTTAGTTGCAAAGCTAAAACCACACTTTGAAGATCACGAATCGTTGTTTAGTGTCAACCTGAAGCTAGGGTCCCAGCTAGCACATTAGTACACTACATGGTTCGAATAAGTTGGCTTATTTTAAAACTAGAATTATTAAGTAGGTCATTTCTTTAGGAACTATAACTTATCATGCAGGAGCATATTAAGTAACTTGATGCCAAAGTGTGTACTCCTAACGTCTCATATGATTTCCCAAGGTGGGTCAGTGGTTTTGATATAAACTGAAAGTTTCAATTGAAAGCAGAGTATGCAGGCAAAAATATCACTAAAGAGATTCAATCTACTAGTTTGGGTGGACTATGTAACTGTATATGACCCAGTTTAGAATGTTGATTGGAAAGTCTAACCAACTTGAGGTGAAAGGTAAAAACTATGGGTCCCACAATACATATGCTTAAAATTATGAGAGACCAAGATAGAAAAATGAAGATAATCACAGAAATCATGTGCCGTATAGATTAATCCTTGAAGAACTCAACGCCAAGAGACATAATACAAACTTAGAAATGTCTGGACAACCATCCTAAAACTTGAGAATTACCGAAGCAATCAAAAGGATCTACAATCTCACTTTGTGCTAAAATCCAGTAACACCAACAGGGATTGGCATCATGGATTTTTTATCTAGAAAAAGTACCAAGAAACTTAGCCTACAAGCTGAGCATTTGTTATCAGCAATGATTTGTCTTCTCTGGCTAACCAAGAGTATATTTAGAAGCTATAGTTATGTGCAGCCGAAGCAAGTGAAAGGAGAAAGCATCTTACATTTATGATGCTCTTTTGACATTGATAGCTCGAGCCCAGACACCGCAGAGAAAACTGCACAAACAACCCGAACAATCAAGCAATCCAGTTTATGACATAATTACCACAAGAAACCAGGGAAAGAAAACTGTAATCACCCGAAATAGCTGGCGTGAGGATACCATCACCAATTACCATACAGGTCCCAATCAAAGCAAGAACAAGCAAGAACCTTTGCAACACCCTATGCTTCTCTAAAGAGGATTTCAAACTTGACCCAAAACTTGATTGTGGTGCCAAACCGATACTATCCTTCTTGTACTCAATCAGCTCTTCATCTGCCAATTGGCAATTGGGTAGTGAGTTGACTCGGGCGTGTCGACACAGCAAGGAGTACAAGGCAAAAGTCCCTCCTTCACCATTATCATCAGCTCTAAGTACTATAAACACATATTTGAGCAAAGGCACCAAAGTGAGAGTCCAGAAAACAAAAGACAAAACCCCATAGATTTCTTCATTTGTCTCCGAGTGTTGAATATCTTCCTCAAATGTGCTTTTGTAAACATATAGGGGGGAAGTGCTTAAATCCCCATAGACAACTCCAAGGCTTTGGTATGCCAAAATCAATACCGTTCTCCATGATTCCTTCTGCAACAATATTAAAAAATAATCCAATTAGAGCCCCGAATTAATGTTACTCATTTAACTCCTTGAACGAGTTTTCTTTTTCATCATTCAGTATTTACTTTCAAAGTCAAATTTGTGTTTCCCTTTAATGAAAGATCATAAATGGGTTCTCAGTGAAAAAGACAAGCGATTAATACGAATTTGATAAAAAAAGCATCTTACCTTAGCATAGTTTTGATAAACACCATTCTCCAGATCCATGACCGAAGAGATTCAACGAATGCCCATTTGCTAAAGAAGACTCCTCGAGTATATACACAGGGATACAGATACAAACAGATGAAGTCAAGGCCAAAGATCTTTTCTTTTTTTCCTTTCTTCCTCTAGTGACAGAGTTGTATGTATGCAGACAGCAGGTGAGCACTCATCAATGGAGACAGCATAAACAAGGAAAACTTTCAAAACCCAGAAAAACAGAAGTGAATAACAAGTATAATACTTAGTAGTAAAAACTTGTAGTGATCTAAACAAAACATGAAAAATAAGGACTAGGTGCTATGATTGTTTTGCGTATGACTTGTGAGGCTTCTGGAGAAAGAAAACAAGGAGTAAGAGAGAGAGGCTTGTTATTTGCTGTGTAGTTGGTGAGGAAAGTTTTATGGATTTCTGTTTTGTTAATAACTACTAATTAAATAATTTAACATATGCTTTTGTATGTTTTAATTTTAAATTTTTAAATAATTGAACCACCAAAATGTTTTTGTTTTCCTCCATCCATTTAAACATAAGTTATCAAAGTTTTAAAGAGAGAGAACTTTTATCTTTATTAACTCATCTAACTTTAGTGGTTAAATGCCCAAAATGTAGTTTTATGCTAACTGACCTTGAATAAAATACTATCAGATAAAAAAATAGTTTAATTATTAATACTTTAAATTTTTTTATTAGATTTATTGGGATAACATTTTGAAGGAAAATAAACTCAATTAATAGTTATGCAATAAAAAATTGACATTGTAATGAACTTAAATTTAACAAAAAAATATATTAACAATTGAACTTATATTTTTAAATCCTAAAATTAGAGGGAGTAAATTTCAAATGTATGAATAGTACAAGGACTTGGAGCATATTTTAACCCAAAAAATAAATCTTAAAAACTATACATGAACATTGACCACATGAACTTCTATCCAATACGTAATTTGATACATGAACTTTGATTCAGTTCGATTATACGAATGAAACTTTGATTGTAATCCGAATATATATATATATATATAATTTTGATTCAATTGTAAGTATTTAAAGAAATAAATATAACACTTTATTTTTTATATTAGATAAAAATAAATGTAACGTGTGAACGCAATGTTGTATTATATCGATAATTGTGTTAGTGATTTGTAAAAATTAAATTAAATTAAATTAAAATTTCATGCATAAAATTGCACAAAACATAATTCATATATAACATTGTATATCTGAGGAAAATTCATATATAATTTTAAGATTTAACTTAAATAAAATACTTTCAAATTTCAATATTAAAGGGTAGCATTTTTAACAAAAATCTCTAAATTATTTTCTATTATTTATCCTAATTTAATGTTATATATTTCTATTTCTCTGCTTTACAAAATTTGAAATATTAACTTTTTTTTATTTAATTTGTGATGTCATATTTTATAAAAAAAATTAAGAAACAATTGTAGTTGTCAGTAAACAAGTGAATTTTCTTAATTTATTGACTATTTCTTTACCTATAAATTGAAGTAGAAAAGCTAACTTTTCATTTTTAGTAAAGTAGAGGAATGAAATATATAATTAGATATATTTATAGCTATATCATAATTAATTAATTTTTTAAAATTCAATATTTTATTTAATTTTCATCCTTAAATTTGTTTGGATTATGAAAACATCTTATTTGGTTTGTTGAAATTATTATTTTTATCTATATTTATTATTATTTAAAGCTTTAGTTAAGGGTGTTATTTTTATTTGAGTCTCAATTTAATTGTGAAATTATCAAAAGATTATTATTTTTATAAAACAACAAATATAAGTTTGAAAGTTTTTTTTATTATCTTTTTATATATAATTTAATAAAATATGTGCACAATATAAGATTTAAACTTAAAATCTTAAAATATTTCTTCTCCTGATTTTACCGTTGAAAAAGTCAATTAATCACTTTATATAAAGGCAAATTGATTTGTATAATTTTAAATTCTTGATCACATTAGAACCTAGATTGAAATATAAATAACATTTTTTATTCTTATTAAAAAACAAATATTATCAAAATTTTCCTTAAAAGTTGAATATTTTGGCAATACAATTATCTAATCTCTCTTTTTTTTTTTAAGAGAAGGAAATAAAGAGGAGAATAAATGAAAGTAATGAAATTGGTATTCATGATAAAGGGAAAGAAAAAGGAAAGGTGGATAACAATTATAAAGACCCTTTTGATAAGAGGGATGCCTTTTTTTTTTGGATAAATTTGATAAGGGGGATGTTAGTTCATATAATTAAAGCTTTTTATAAAGTGAAAACAATAGGGGGATGAGAAAGGATGAGCAAGTGATCATTTGTGATTTAAAACGGCCCTTGTTTGAACTGGGAAAACTTTATAGACTAATTAGAAGGCTGTAGAGTTGTCTTTTTTCTTTTTAAATTTAAAATTTTAATTGAATTTTCTTTTTATTGTAATTTGAATTCCAACAAATAACAAAATTTAAGGGATTCAACCCTGGCCCACTATATACACCTCTAACTGATTTGGAAAAAGTTGGAAGAAGCCAGGCAAGTCGTGGAGTTGCCCATGTTTTCCTCATTTTCCCTTTTCATATTATACATGATTATCACATAACAAGAATAATTAAAATAACAATATAGGCTACTTTTACCGCTACACACTCCAGGAATGAAATTATACTTTTTTTCTTTCTTTTATAGAAACATTATAAATATTATTTTAGACTAACAAATATATTTAATAAACGTGTATACAATCATCAAATGATGCTTTTGTTGAAAATTTAGAGTCTATTGTGTCAAGAGTACACATTTTATTATGATTCAATTTTTATTCATTTGTAATATGTAAAAGGATAAAAACATTATCGTAATAATATAATTTACTTTTTACATAAAAAGTATTTTAATAATTTCCCAATTAAATTGGTATTTGAGTGACACCAATTCAGTCGAATGTTTAATATAAGTACTAAATCACATCACTACCTTAATATGGATGAAAGAACATATTTTATGTAAAAAAAAAATTTTTCTTTTAAAATTCATTTAACGATGATTATAGTTGAAGTGCTAAAGAATTTATATATAAATTTATTAAACACGTGTTCGATTCTAGATATATGATCTTTAGTTCCTTTATTTAAGGATTTTATAAAAGTATAAAAAGATAAAATCATCATCATCATAATACTAATTTTCATTTAAAAGAATGAATATATATATTTTTTTTATCTTTTAAAAGAGTTTTATAATAAACTAGATTATGGCCAAGGTAGTCAATATCGCATCGGTGGACACGTAATTTTTTTATTAGAACGGGTATATATCAGTATCTGTCTATTTTGGTGTATTATTTCAGATTTATCGATGTTTATATATATATATATATATATATATATATATATATATATATATATATATAAAGTCTTTACAAATATCAAATAAATGATGCTGGATAAATTTCAAATTTAAAATATTCCTCAATTTTATAAAATACTCATTAATAAACTCTACAAATAAATATTCAGCATTCAATAAATTCAAAATTAACAAGAAAAAAGAAGTCAAATGTAAGGGGTTTTCTTTTGGATAAAAGAAGTTGAAGGATGAGTCAGGATTTTTTTTTCTTTGACAATCGATTGAGTGAGTTTTTTTAATTATATTTTAAACATGAAAGCATGTCCAAATTTTTTTTAAAAATGCTAAACTTTACTTTCTAGTGTAATATTTTTTATTATTCAATACATTTCAATTAAGAATAGTTAAAAATTTTATATTTTTTGTAACAGCCCATTTTTAGTCAAATCGGAACAGTGGTTTTGGGTCCACAAATATGAGGTTAAAATATTTATTTTATTATTAAATTTAGGTCTACAGCATGATAGTATGATTGTGTAAAAATTTCGTTTAGAAATTTTATCGTTTGAGTGCTCAATTCGATAAAAAAAGGACTAAATCGCGTAAAGTGTAAAAGTTGTGTTCTAATAGCTAAAGGAGTCTAATAGCTATGGAACTTTAAAGTGGAGGTCCTTAAGTGGTAATTATCCTATTAATGAGTTAGTGGATGATAATGGCATGGCATTTAGTGAAATAATTAATGTTCATAAAGGTTAATTTTGTAATTTGGTTAATAATGATAAAATAAGTTAAAACAAAATTAAAGGCTATCATCTTTCTTTTTTCACCATCAAAAATTCAAAAAAATAAGAAGCCTTGGGAGCTTGCTAGGGTTTGGCTATTTTGGGGTTTAATTGCTGAGAAATTTTTGTCCCGTTTTTAATGATTTCTATATTTTCGGAGTCGTTGTAACTTAATCTAGCTAGCTCAGGGACTAATTTGCAAAAACGGTAAAAGTATAGGGTTTTACCATTGATGAATATGTATGTGTTTTGATGATAGAAGATAGAAAATGAATGGTTGTTTTAGATAAACAACATTTGTTAAGTGATTTTGGTTGAAATTGTAAATTAGGGATTTATTTGTTAAATGTGTAAAATTCATGGTGAAACGTGTGAAATAATGAAAATTTTGAGCTACTATGGGTCTATAGGAAATTCGGCTAGCATGGGTGTGGACTCAATTGCATGAATTTGCATTTTTATGAATTAGGGACTAAATTGTAAAGAAGTTTAAATACTAAGGGTAAAAGGTAAATTTACAAAAATATGTATTTTGGGCTGAATTGAATAGAATGAATAATAAATATGTTAAATTTGATTATATATAGATCAAGAAAAGCGAAGTTCGAAATTAGATCGGGGGAAAATAATATAGTTAATTGATAGCTCGATTCTCTCCGTGTAAATTCGAGGTAAGTTCGTATGTTAATAAACATTAATGTAATTTTGTTTTAAATGCTTTATAATTGTATTGTTATGAGTAAGATGTTACGAAAATGTTCGATAAAGATTCGACAATGTAAAATCCCAATTGAACCTTAGGAATAGATAGGATACAAATGACATGTCATTAGGGATTATTGTGTTTGGGTGCTGGTCTGTACATTCTACCGGTGGCTGAGTTTTCCAGCATGTGTTGCGGATTCTCGTCAGCTTGTGTGAGCAGCATCATGTAGCTATGTCTTGACCGTCAGCTTGTGTGAGTAGACCCGTTGATAGCTCGAGAGTGAGCATTGTATGAGATATGAGATTGAGATGGCTGTGGCCATGTATTGGCACTTAGGGTGCGAGATTCTCGAGTATCGATATCATTCCAAATGGTTCAACGGGTATATCGAAGATATGAGAGGGTAAGAGATTGATACGTGTTAGTACAAGTATGTACGTGAAATATACAATCATTGAATTGAAGAAATTGATGAAATTCATGACTAACCTTTGGATTGAATATGTGTTAGGCTTTTGGATTTAAATTGAGTTGCATTATGTGATGTTTAAGTATTTGAATTGTCGTTGAATGGTAAGTTTTACTTATTAAGCATACGAGCTTACTAAGCATTATAGCTTACTCTGTTTACTTTTCCGTGTTTTATAGTGATTTCGAAGCTTGCTCGGATTGGGAGTTGTCATTACACTACCCAGCTGTCATTTTGGTACTTTTGAACTTGTGGATTTGGTTATATGGCATGTATAGGAGTTGTGGTTAATATGGCTTATATGATTGTAATGTTGATAGCCATTTGATTTGGCTTGTAAATGATATATGATTTTGGTTATGTGGATAGCCATGTGATTTGGCTTATTTTGTTATACTTGGTGATGAATATATATGTGCAAATGACCTTTTGATTTATGGTGCATAATTGATTTGGAAATGTCTTGTTGTGGATTGATATCTTGTATAGCAAATAGTTGGAATTGAGATGAGCATGTATGCTAAGTTAGGCATAAAGTCTACAATAGGTAATTGACCATTTACCATTTAGGTATACTCTGGAAGCATTTTTGGTATGTCTTGAATTGGCAAAACATGATGTTATGAGCAATATAGTTGTTGGTATTGAATTAGCATGATTTAGGCTTAGTTGAGATTGGTTTGAATTCCTATTGATGCTATGTTTTATGCTATTTGACATGTTTAGGTTGATGCAAATTTGGGTGAGAAAGATGGCTTGGAAAATAGCCTATTTTTTGTCCAGACGGGCAGAGACACGTGCGTGTGTCTCAGTCGTGTGTGACACATAGTCAGGTGACACGGTCATGTGTCCCCTGATGTTTATTTAGAAACCAAGTCAGTAGCTCTACATGGCTCAGCACACGGGCGTGTGACTTGGCCGTGTGGCATAAGTTTGTATATCCTACAGTTTTAGCACGGCCCAGTCTCACGGGTCAAAGTGCAAAGCCCGTGACCATGGTACAAGATGTGCCCATGGAGTCTATCGATAAGATGAGGATCATTTAGCCCACGAGAATTGGCCCGATTCAAGGAACTATTGGAGAAGCCTATCAGATTGAAGCCTGGTTGGCCCGATAATGAAGATATGGCAAATTAGGATATTATGGTAACTAATCTTAGAAGATTGATAGGAATCATATCTTGTAAAGATTAGATTAGTTTGATATGGCATATCTTGTAAATCCTTAAAATCAATGGATATGGTCGATCTCGTCCGTCGATGTAACTTAATCTTGTCCGTTGGTTTTGGGAGAACTCAACTATAAATAGAGAGCCTCCCCCTCACTTCTATATAATTCCATTATATGTGAATTCTTAAGAGTAATAGAATTCTAATAGCATTTACTCAAACTCTTTTCTCAAGTGTTTTTGCTTTTCTGTGGCTTTTTTTCATCTTTCGAGTTCGTTCTTCTGTTATTCTTTGTGGGTGCCTTAGAGGAGTTCTATTGAATCCTCAATTGTTGCGAGTTAGGCTGACTTAGGCATTTTTGAGCAAAGAAATTGCTTAAAGCCGCACGGATTGCTTGTGAAAACTCTAAGTCCGTGACAGTTGGTAGCCGAGCTAGTGTTTGAAGGCACTGTTGAAAGATGCCGAAAGAAATTGCTGAGAATGTTGACAGAATAGAGACCCGTGGAAGGACTAGGAAAGCTAGTCATTTGAGGGACATACTGTCAGCTTTGGAGGATCGAGTCGTCAATCTCGAGGAGTTCGTAGAGGACGTCAAGGAGAGGATCGACAATGTCGATGATAGACTCAATGATGGGTTGCAAACAATGCAAGAGCAACTCAGGGAATTTGTGTGGGATACTATCGGTTCCTTGGAGAATAAGCTAGTTGGGAAGGATGATGCTCTCGAGGCTATGGTGATGTAACAGCCCGATTTAGGGCCTAGTCGGAACAGTGGTGCGAGACCACAAATCCGAAGTAGTAATATGAGTTTTTAAGGTATTTGAGATGGTTGCATGATATTATGAAAGTTTCATGAAGAAATTTTATGAAAATTTCTAGTAAAGGGTCCATTAGGACTAAATTGTAAAAGTTGCAAAATATGAGTTTCTAGAAGCTTTTTGTATTAAATAGCTTTAGAATATTAATTAGAAGTTCTTAAATAGCAATTTGCCCAAATTATAATTTTTGGACAAAAATGGACATGAGTTAGTAAATGGGAAATTTTTAAGGAGAAGGGCATTTTGGTCATTTATCAATTAAATGATTAAAGGGGAAAAGATGATAAAATTCTTATTCATCTTCTTCCTTGTGCCGAAAATTGGAGAGACTCCATAGCTAGGGTTCTTCAATTTTTCAAGCTTGCTAGTAAGTTCATTTCAGCCCCGTTTTTAATATTCTTCATATTTTTAGAATCCTCGTATTATGAACTAGATATTTTTAGCTATAAGATGAACTAAGATTCATGTTCATAAATCTACCCAAGTATGAGATGCTTGTAAAAGGATATTTTATGGAAGATTATGAGAGTTTGATGTTAGATAAACATATTTTTCTAAGTGAATTTCATGAAAAATGCTAGTAAGGACTAATTTGTTAATATTATGAAATTTGTCATACATGGTAGAAATAGTGAGAATTTGTTATTGGTATAATTGGGATAATGAATTAGCTAATCATGAATTTTAAGAAAGTGGTATGAAATTATTTTACGAGCCTAGGGCAAAAGTGTAAATATGAGAAAGTTTAGGGGCAAAATAGTAATTTTACCAAAGTATGAGTTAAGAGTCAATTTAGTCAATGTGAGTATTAAATGATCTAAATTATTATTATAGATCAAGAAAAATAAAGCCCGGATCGAAACCGAGGTAAGAACAAAGTCGAGGACTAAATTGCATATCTACATACATTTTGTATATCGAGGTAAGTTTGTATGGTTTCCAAGCTTCATGAATATTTTCATTGAATTGCTTGTTATGTTGTTAAATATACATTACTTTCATGAGAATGTGTAATGGTATGCTATACAAAGACATTAATGAGATTAAGCATGAGAAAGTCCCGATTGAAGTTGAATTACTTAGGATACTTAATCTACCACATGAGATAAGAAAGTCCTTATAAGACCAAGCCAAGGAATGACATCGGCAATCAAGCAAAGTTATCATGTAAGTCTAAGACAAGTCTTGGCATCGAAGAATTATTATGAGATGAAGACCCATGTAAGCCCAAGCTAAGGCATGGCATTGGTGAGTCTCCAAGTAAAGATGTCATGTAAGTCTAAGACAAGTCTTGGCATTGAAAAACTATCATGAGATAGAGATCCCACGTAAGTCCAAGCCAAGGCATGGCATTGGTGAGTAACAAGAAAGATTTCATGTAAGTCCAAGCCAATGCTCGGCATTGACCAGTTCATGAGTAAAGATACCAAATAAGACCATGTCAAGACATGGCAATGGTAAGTTCCCAAGGAAATACACAAGGAAGACTTTGAGTCAGTCCATGTCAAGACATGGCATCAGTACCAAGATGAGAGATCCCATATAAGATTCTATCGAGGATATGGCTTTGGCATTGAGTTATATGTGAGATGAGATTCAGTATCCTCAATTATTCATAGAAATTCACCGGGCAAATGAGTAAAGCTTAAATGAGATAGCAAGAAAATTAAGTAAGCAAAGCTATTATCAAGTTAAAAATAAGTATTATTTATGTTATGAATGATGAATTAGAGATTATGATTATTATAGTAAAGTATGCTGATCTATGTGATCAAGTGATACAAGTATCTTGTCTACCTCATGAGCATGAGACTAGTAAGTGTCATGAAATATGTAAGAATCAGTAAGAGTAAGTAAGCTTGAACAGCCTAAATTATGATGCCATTGTTTATGCCAAAGGGTTTTTGTTAAACAAACATATTGCTTTGTGCATTATATGCAAACTTACTGAGCTAAATGCTTACTTCTTTTATCCTTTCTTTGCATGTAGTTCCGCCAAGCTAATCTCGTGGATCATCATTATCGGAGCTCGAAGCACACTATCAATCGCTATTTTGGTATAGCCAAGTTGTTTTTATTAAGTATGGCATGTATAGGAAACACTTGATTTGAGTATATGTTTTAAGATGAACTAAAGTATAGGCTATCAAGCTTATTATTCTTTTGTATATTGCTAAATGATAGGCCAAGATGGGCTAAATATGTATGTCTATTGATATCAATGAAGCATATAGTATTGTTCACGAAAGATGTAGTAATCTGAGTTGTTGAATTGAATATGAGATTGATCTGGATTTCAGTGGCAATTGGCTTGGTAAATAGCCTTTAAATGCTCACACAGATAGACACACGGGCGTGTGTCTAGTCCGTGCGTCCTCTACACCTTAGTACCTTAAGTCAGAATAGACTATGGGTTAATTCCACGGCCGTTTGTTTAGGCCGTGTGTGACACACGGTCAGAACATGGGCGTGTGCCCCAGGTCGTGTGAATATAGTCAGTGTCAACCATGGTTGAAAGACACGGGTGTCAAGACCGTGTGAATATAGTCAGTTTCGACCACGGTTGGAAAACAAAGGCATGTCTAAGGGGTACACGGGTGTGTCCCAGGCCACATAGGCTGTGACCCCTACTTTAAAAAAAAAGTTTTCAGTTAAGTTCTGAAAGTTTTCAGATACGTGTTTAAGGCCTCGTAGGTCCATGAAATGTATGATTAGACTAAGAAATAGAAGTTTTTAATTCGGAACAAAATTTTACAGCCCGTAAGTGCATGTTTAAGAAAGTTCAAGCATAGTGATGTCTCATATCCGGTCTCAGCCTTGGACTTGGATATGGGGTGTTACATTTAGTGGTATCAGAGCTACGGTTTAGTCAGTTCTAAGATTAACATAGCATGAGCACGAGTCTAGCTATACATGCTATACGTAAGAATGTTTTTATAATGATAGTGTGACGACTCCTGACGACTTAAATTATGTTTATACATATAGTAAATGGATCCCGAAAGAGCTGTGGCGGATGACGTAGAAAGTAATGTGCCGGCTCCCGCTGAAGGGACAGTACCGCATGAGAATGAGAATAGACCCACTACGGTGAGTCAAGGAGGAGGAGAAGAGGCTAGAGAGGCCTTCCTCCATATGATGAACACATGGTATACGGAGTTCGTTCATACGAACCCGAATACACAACCCCCTCCACCCCCACCTGTTCCACAACCTATCCCTAAAGGCCCTCAAGTAGTAGAGGTGGTAAGAGGAGATGAACCTCCAGTTGATAGGATCAGGAAACATGGGGCAAAAGAATTTCGGGCTAAAAGAGATGATGACCCGGAAAAGGCCGAGTTCTGGTTAGAAAATACCATCAGGGTATTTAATGAGTTGTCATGCACACTTGAGGAATACATGAAGTGTGTAGTCTCTCTTTTAAGAGATTCTGCCTATCAATGGTGGAACAACTTGGTATCAGTAGTACCAAGAGAGAAGATCACTTGGGAATTCTTTCAAGAAGACTTCAAGAAAAAGTATATCAGTCAAAGGTTTGTAGGCCAAAAAATGAAGGAATTCCTAGAACTGAAGCAAGGCAAGATGTCGGTGACTAATTATGAGCGTGAGTTTGTATGACTTAGCAAATACGCTAGAGAATGCGTGTCCAATGAGGCCATCATGAGTAAAATATTTGAAGACGGGTTAAATGAGGACATCAAATTATTTGTTGCTGTCTTAGAACTGAAGGAATTCATTGTGCTAGTAGAGAGGGCTTGTAAAGCTGAAGAACTAGTAAATGAGAAGAAGAAATCTGAAATGGAGTCTCATGACTCTAGAAAGAGACAGTGGAATAAGTCATTCCAATCCTCATTCAAGAAGTCAAGATATTCCTCCACCCGATCGGCTACTTCCACTGGGCTTTCAAGGAAGGACAAGAGTAAGCAATATTCGAGAAATAAAGCACAGACGACTTTAGTTGCTAGTATGGGGAACATCCGATCGGATAGACCCGAGTGCCCACAGTGTGGCAGACTTCATCTTGGAGAATGTTGAGCGCATGAAAATGCATGTTTCGGATGTGGTTCTCAGGACCACTACATAAAGGATTATCCTGAGACGACAAAAGAAGAAAAAAATTCAAAACTCGAGATCCGGGAGTATGGTCAGAGGAAGACCATAGAAGAACCCAGGAAGTGGGGCAAGTGGGAGAGGTAACCCTAGAGAACAGGCTACGAGACCCGAGGGTAGGGCACCTGCTAGAACTTATGCCATTCGTGCTCGCGAAGAGGCATCTTCCCCTGATGTTATTACGGGTAAATTTTCTCTTCATGATATTAAAGTTATTGCTTTAATAGACCCCGGATCCACACACTCTTATATTTGCATGAAACTGGTATCGAGTATGAGTATGCCTATAGAGTCTACAGAATTTGTGATTAAAGTGTCTAATCCCTTAGGCAAAAGTGTTTTAGTTGATAAAGTATGTAAAGACTGTCCATTGATGATTAGAGGTCATTATTTTAAAGCAAATCTTATGTTGTTACCATTTGATGAGTTTAACCTCATTCTTAGTATGGTCTGGTTGACTGCCCGTGACGTAATAGTTAATTATGGGAAAAAGTACATTGAGATGAGATGTGAGAATGAGGACGCTCTCCATGTAGAATCAGATGAACAATGTAGATCGCCAGTAATGATTTCTCATATGATGGCACAGAGATACATAAGAAAGGGGTATGAGGTATATCTGGCCTTTGTGATGAATGATAGAGAAACATAGTTAAAGATTGAGTCAGTACCGATAGTATGTGAGTACTTGAATGTTTTTCCTGAGGAATTACTAGGACTGCCTCCGGTTAGAGAAGTTGAGTTCAGTATTGAGCTAGCTCCTGGTACTGTACCGATATCTATTACTCTTTACAGAATGGCCTCAACGGAGTTGAAAGAGTTGAAGTCACAGTTGCAAGAATTGACAGATAAAGGCTTTGCAAGATCAAGTTGTTCACCATGGGGTGCTCCGGTTTTATTTGTGAAAAAGAAAGATGGCACTATGAGATTGTGCATATATTACTGTCAGCTTAATAAAGTGACTGTGAAGAACAAGTACCCATTGCCTAGGATCGATAATTTGTTTGATCAATTGAAAGGAGCCAACGTGTTCTCCAAAATAGACTTGAGATCAGGGTACTACCAGTTGAGAGTAAAGGATTCAGATGTTTCTAAGACCGCTTTTCGAACAAGGTATAGGCATTATGAATTTTTAGTCATGCCCTTTGGTTTGACCAATGCTCCAGCGGTATTTATGGACCTAACGAACCACATCTATAGGCCATACCTAGACAAGTTTGTAGTCATTTTTATTGACGACATACTGATTTATTCTCGAGATGAGATCGAGCATGTTGAACACCTACGGACAATTTTATAGATTTTACGAGAAAATCAGTTGTATGCTAAGTTCAGTAAAAGTGAATTTTAGCTCAAGGAAGTAGGATTTCTGGGACATATTGTCTCAAGAGATGGAGTCCGAGTAGATCCAAATAAGATTTCGGCCATAATGGACTGGAAGCCACCAAAGAATGTCTCTGAGATTAAAGGCTTAGCTGGCTATTATAGATGATTCATCAAGGGGTTTTCCATGATTGCAAACCTAATAACGAAGTTGTTACAGAAAAATGTGAAGTTTGAGTGGACAGAAAGATGCCAAGAAAGTTTCGAGAAACTGAAAGCATTATTGACAGAAGCTCTAGTTTTAGTACAACCGAGACGGGGAAAGAATTTGTAATTTACAGCGATGCATCCTTAAATGGGTTAGGCTGTGTGCTTATGCAAGAGAGCAAAGTGATTGCTTATGCCTCAAGACAGTTGAAGCCTCATGAGAAAAACTATCCGATACATGATCTAGAGTTGGCTACCATAGTCTTCGCATTGAAAATATGGAGACACCATCTATATGGTGAAAGATGCCGAATTTGCATTGATCACAAAAGTTTGAAGTACTTGATGACGCAAAAAGAGTTAAACTTTAGGCAACGGAGATGGTTAGAGTTAGTAAAAGATTATGAGTTGATCATTGACTACCATCTAGGAAAGGCGAATGTGGTCGTCAATGCTTGAAGCAGAAAGTCCCTATTTGCATTAAGGGCAATGAATTCGGGGATGACTTTATTTGATGACGGATCTATTCTAGCTGAGTTAAGAGCTAGACCAGTATTCCTCCAAGAGATCTTAGAAGCTCAGAAAGCAAGCCAAGAGAGCTCAGTGCGAGTTAGATATTGAATCCGACTTTTGGATTAATTCTGATGGATGTTTGATGTTTAAAGATAGAGTTTGTGTACCAAGAAAGGGAGAGCTTATTCAGAGAATTTTGCGTGAGGCACATAATGGATGTTTATCTGTACATCCGGGTAGTATTAAGATGTATAATGATTTGAAACGACAGTATTGGTGGCCGAAAATGAAGAAAGATATTTCAGAGTTTGTTTCCAAGTGCATGATTTGTCAGCCAGTAAAGGCTGAACACCAAGTACCTTCGGGTTTACTTCAACCCATTTTGGTTCCTGAGTGGAAATGGGACCGTATCACTATGGATTTTGTAACAGGTTTACCGTTGTCACCGAGTAAGAAAGATGCTATATGGGTTGTAGTTGATAGACTCACGAAGTCAGCACATTTTATACCTGTACGAGTGGATTACTCACTCGACAAGTTGGCAAGCTTATACGTTTTAGAAATAGTAAGGCTTAATGGAGTTCCTTTGTCAATCATATCGGATAGAGTTCTGAGATTCACATCTAGATTTTGGAAGAAGCTACAAGTGGCCCTGGGTACAAAGTTGAGCTTTAGTACAACTTTTCATCCTCAAACCGACGGTCAGTCGGAGAGGTTAATTCAAGTACTCGAGGATATGCTCAGATGTTGTGTTCTAGAATTCCAAGGCAGTTGGGAAAAGTTTCTCCCATTGGTAGAATTTTCCTATAATAATAGCTTTCAGTCGAGCTTAAAGATGGCGCCTTATGAGGCTCTATATGGGCGTAAGTGCATAACACCTTTATTTTGGACTGAACTCAAAGAAAACCAAATTCACGAGGTTGATTTGGTCAGAGAAGCTGAAGAGAAAGTGAAAGTGATACGAGAATGTTTAAAAGCTACAGCAAACAGACAGAAATCCTGCTCAAATTTAAGAAGAAAAGAGATAGAGTATCAAGTCGAGGATAAAGTTTTCTTGAGAGTGTCACCATGGAGAAAAGTTCTAAGATTTGGCCGGAAAGGCAAGTTGAGCCCACGTTTCATCGGACCATATGAGATTACCGAGAAAGTTGGGTCGGTAGCTTACCGATTGGCTTTGCCGTCAGAGTTAGAAAAGATACATGATATGTTTCACGTGTCAATGTTGAGACGCTACCGATCAGATCCTTCACATGTAATTACCCCGTCAGAGATAGAGATTCATTCCGACATGACTTATGGTGAAGAACCAGTTAAGATTTAAGCTTGAGAAGTCAAGCAGATAAGAAATAAAAGTATTTCCCTAGTGAAAGTATTATGGCAAAGACATGGGATAGAAGAAGCTACATGAGAACCAGAAGAAAGCATGGGAAATCAGTACCCAAACCTATTTGCTGGTAAGATTTTCGAGGACGAAAATCCCTAAGGGGGAAGAATTGTAACAGCCCGATTTAGGGCCTAGTCGGAACAGTGGTGTGAGACCACAAATCCGAAGTAGTAATATGAGTTTTTAAGGTATTTTAGATGGTTGCATGATATTATGAAAGTTTCATGAAGAAATTTTATGAAAATTTCTAGTAAATGGTCCATTAAGACTAAATTGCAAAAGTTGCAAAATATGAGTTTCTAGAAGCTTTTTGTATTAAATAGTTTTAGAATATTAATTAGAAGTGCTTAAATAGCAATTTTCCCAAATTATAATTTTTGGACAAAAATGGACATGAGTTAGTAAATGGGGAATTTTTAAAGAGAAGGGCATTTTGGTCATTTATCAATTAAATGCTTAAAAAGGGAAAAAGATGATAAAAATTCTTATTCATCTTCTTCCTTGTGCCAAAAATTGGAGAGACTCCATAGCTAGGGTTCTTCAATTTTTCAAGCTTGCTAGTAAGTTCATTTTAGCCCCGTTTTTAATATTCTTCGTATTTTTGGAATCCTCGTATTATGAATTAGCTATTTTTAGCTATAAGATGAACTAAGATTCATGTTCATAAATCTACCCATGTATGAGCTGCTTATAAAATGATATTTTATGGAAGATTATGAGAGTTGATGTTAGATAAACATATTTTTCTAAGTGAATTTCATGAAAAATGCTAGAAAGGACTAGTTTGTTAATATTATGAAATTTGTCATACATGGTAGAAATAGTGAGAATTTGTTATTGCTATAGTTGGGATAATGAATCATCTAATCATGAAGTTTAAGAAAGTGGTATGAAAATTATTTTACAAGGCAGGGGCAAAAAGTGTAAATATAAGAAAGTTTAGGGGCAAAATAGTAATTTTACCAAAGTATGAGTTAAGAGTCAATTTAGTCAATATGAGTATTAAATGATCTAAATTATTATTATAGATCAAGAAAAACAAAGCCCAGATCGAAACCGAGGCAAGAACAAAGTCGAAGACTAAATTGCATATTTACATACATTTTGTATATCGAGGTAAGTTTGTATAGTTTCCAAGCTTCATGAATATTTTCATTGAATTGCTTGTTATGTTGTTAAATATACATTACTTTCATGAGAGTATTTAGTGGTATGCTATACAAAGGCATTAATGAGATTAAGCATAAGAAAGTCCCGATTGAAGTTGAATTACTTAGGATACTCGATCTACCACATGAGATAAGAAAGTCCATATAAGACCAAGCCAAGGCATGGCATCGACAATCAAGCAAAGTTATCATGTAAGTCCAAGACAAGTCTTGGCATCGAAGATTTATTATGAGATGAAGACCCATGTAAGCCCAAGCCAAGGCATGACATTGGTGAGTCTCCAAGTAAAGATGTCATGTAAGTCCAAGACAAGTCTTGGCATTGAAAAGCTATCATGAGATAGGGTTCCCATGTAAGTCCAAGCCAAGGCATGGCATTGGTGAGTAACTAGAAAGATTTCATGTAAGTCCAAGTGAAGGCTCGGCATTGACCAGTTCATGAGTAAAGATACCAAATAAGACCATGTCAAGACATGGCAATGGTAAGTTCCCAAGGGAACACACAAGGAAGACTTTGAGTAAGTCCATGACATGGCATCAATACCAAGATGAGAGATCCCATGTAAGACCCTATCGAGGATATGGCTTTGGCATCGAGTTATATGTGGGATGAGATTTAGTATCCTCAGTTATGCATAGAAATTCACCAGACAAATGAGTAAAGCTTAAATGAGACAGCAAGAAAATTAAGTAAGCAAAGTTATTATCAAGTTGAAAATGAGTATTATTCATGTTATGAATGATGAATTAGATATTATGATTATTGTAGTAAAGTATGCTGATCTATGTGATCAAGTGATACAGGTATCTTGTCTACCTCACGAGCATGAGACTAGTAAGTGTCATGAGATATGTAAGAATCAGTAAGAGTATGTAAGCTTAAACAGCTGAAATTATGATGCCATTGTTTATGCCAAAGGGTTTTTGTTAAACAAACATATTGCTATGTGCATTATATGCAAACTTACTAAGCTAAATGCTTACTTCTTTTATCCTTTCTTTGCATGTAGTTCCGCCAAGCTAATCTCGTGGATCATCATTATCGGAGCTCGAAGCACACTATCAATCGCTATTTTGGTATATCCAAGTTGTTTTTATTAAGTATAGCATGTATAGGAAACACTTCATTTTGAGTATATGTTTTAAGAAGAACTAAAGTATAGGTTGTCAAGCTTATTATTCTTTTGTATATGGCTAAGTGATAGGCCAAGATGGGCTAAGTATGTATGTCTATTGATATCCATGAAGCATATAGTATTGTTCACGAAAGATGTAGTAATCTGAGTTGTTGAATTGAATATGAAATTTGTCTTGATTTCAGGGTGGCAATTGGCTTGGTAAATAGCCTTTAAGTGCTCACACGGATAGACACATGGGCGTGTGTCTAGGCCGTGTATCCCCTGCACTTTAGTACCTTAAGTCAGAATAGACTATGGGTTAATCCCACGGCCGTTTGTTTAGGCCGTGTGTAACACACGATCAGAACATGGGCGTGTGCCCCAGGCCATGTGAATATAGTTAGTGTCTACCACGGTTGGAAGACACGGGCATGTCAAGGCCGTATGGATATAGTCAGTGTCGACCACGGTTGGAAGACATGGGCGTGTCTAAGGGGTACACGGGCGTGTCTTAGGCTACATGGGCGTGTGACCCCTACTTTAAAGAAAAGTTTTCGATTAAGTTCTGAAAGTTTTCAGATACATCTTTAAGGCCTCGTAGGTTCACGAAATGTGTGATTAGACTAAGAAAGAGAAGTTTTTAATTTGGAACAAAATTTTACAGCCCGTAAGTGCATGTTTAAGAAAGTTCAAGCATAGTGATGTCTCATAACCGGTTTCAGCCTTCGACTCGGATATGGGGTGTTACAGGTGACAACTTTGAAGGAGGAGATCAATGAGCTTAAGGGGGAACTTAAGATTTTCAAGGCTGGCATAGGTAATGGAATGTTGGTTTCAAAGCCAAAGCAACAGGCAATGGATGTGCCCAAACCAAAAGCGTTTAAAGGGGCAAGGTCCTCAAGTGAAGTGGACAACTTTCTTTGGGCCATGGAGCAATACTTCCGTGCAATGAGCATCAAGGATTATGCCACAAAGGTAAATATTGTTGCTATGTATTTTACTGAAGTTGCTTTGTTATAGTGGCAACGTAGGTCCACTGATATGAGACGTGGTGGGATCGAGATTGGGACTTAGGAGGAGTTCCAAAAAAAGTTTAAAGCACAGTTTTACCCCGAGTATGTCGAGAATAAAGCTCGAGCAAAGTTGCGGCGGCTTACGCAACGAGGCACGATTAAGGAGCATGTGCAGGAGTTCAGTGAACTCATGCTCCAGATCTCCAATTTGAGCGTAAAGGAATCATTTTTCTCCTTCACGAATGGGTTGAAGCCATGAGCGAAGCAAGAGTTGTAACACCGAGGAGTTCAAGAACTTACCAACACCATGATGGTCGCGGAGTCCTTAGTGGAACTTGTTCTGAGGAGAGACAGGTTTGAATCTTCCAAGCCCAATGGGAAGGGCAATGGTGGGTACCATAAGGAAGACGAAGAGGGACATAGCTATTATGGCAGATGTAGTAGTAGCGACGGTGGTAATGGGAAACCACGAAATAAGAAGTGGAGACCTAATAGCTCGAAAGAGAAGAGGGGAAAGTTGAGATGTTACTTTTGTAAGGGACCACATATGAAGAGGGACTGCCCAAATGTATCTTTATTTTTGGCTATCAAAAGGAGTGATGAGCCGGAATAGGCGAAGCCTATTGAGAAAAAGACATCGACGATCAATTCGATGGTGCTCATTCCGAAGAAAAGGAATGGTGGAGAAGGGTTGATGTTTGTAGACATAACATTGCAGGTCAAAAGAGGAGTGCTCTTGTCGATACGGGAGCATCAGACTTGTTCATATCTGATAAGGCTGTGAAGAAACTTGGTCTCTCAATTAAGAAATTGAATAGGAATATCAAGATGATAAATTCCGAGGAGGCCTCAACTAGGGGAGTAGTTCATGATGTGGAACTACAAATCGGCGAATGAAAGGGTAATAAAGAATTTGAGGTAATCCAATTAGATGATTACGATTATGTGCTTGGCTTGAACTTCCTTTATAGGATTCAGACATCTCTGTATCCATGGGCCAATCGAATTCATATTGTCACCGGCCCGTTATCAAATATTGTTGTTCCAGTGCATCGAGATATGAAGGTTGGGACAAAGGTGGTGTCGTCAATCAAACTAGTCAATGATGTTTCATATGGAAGGAATATTGACTCGATAGAACAGAATGCTAGGAAAGCCCTTTCGGAAGTGTTTGCAGATTCGACTATAGAGCCGACACCTTCAGAAAATGTGGGTTGTGCATCGGGCTTCAAGGAAAAAAGGGCAATGCAGAAATAGTAGGGGCGAGTAAATGTTGCGAGTAAGGTACATTGCGAACACTTTGATAGTGTTTTAAATTCTGACTTGTTGGCTTGGCAAAGTCGTATGGGCCCTTTCAAAGTTCATCAGCAAGGAGGCCAAGGGACTGTGGGCAATACAAAGCCAAGGTGTGAGAATCAAGGCGATTCAAAAGGGAACAAGTCAAATTTAGGGCAAGTTAGAGTGGAGACTTCTTGCCAACAAGATGTACCAACGAGTGTAATAATTCAAGTTAAGAAGCAACAGAAGCCGAGGCAAAAGTCTCGAAGGAAGGAAGAAGCCAAGGCAACGAGAGGGATCCGAGGTGAATGAAGTCAGTGCCATTAGAAAGTCGCAATGAGGGAGTTGCGAGAACGGGTGGGGGAGAATGTCACGGGTCAAAGTGAAAATCCCGTGACCATGGCACAAGATGTGCCCCATGGAGATTTGTCGATAAGATGAGGATCATTTAGCCTACGAGAATTGGCTCGATTCAAGGAACTGTTGGAGAAGCTTGTCAGATTGAAGCTTGGTTGGCCCGATAATGAATATATGTCAACTCAGGCTATTATGGTAACTAATCTTAGAAGATGGATATGAATCATATCTTAAGCTATTATGGGTGAGGGAGGCGTATAGTAGTCCTTATGCTATGCATCCCGGTGGAAACAAGATGTACCGAGATCTTCGAGAGTTGTACTGGTGGCCAGGGTTAAAGCATGAGGTTACTGACTTCGTTGCTTGCTGTCTGACTTGTCGGCGAGTTAAGGCGTGAGCATCGATTGCCTTGAGGTTCTTCGCAGGAGTAAAGATACCGATATGGAAATGGGAACGAGTAACGATGGAATTCGTTAGTGGGTTGCCTTTAACACCCACTAAAAAGGATTCTATCTGGGTCATCGTGGATCGATTGACTAAGTCTGCTCACTTCATTCCGGTCAGGACAAACTTTTCTCTCCAAAATTTGGCTAAACTATATATATCTGAAATAGTGAGACTGCATAGGGTTCCTGTCTTGGTCATCTCCGATAGGGATCCTCATTTCACGTCTCGGTTCTAGAAGAAACTGCATGAGGCTTTGGGTTCAAGGTTGGACTTTAGTAATGCTTTCCATCCTCAGACAGATGGTCAGTCGGAGGGGGTGGTTCAGATATTGGAGGACATGTTGAGAAGCTGCGTGATTGATTTCTGGGGCAGTTGGGAGGAGTACTTGCCTTTGACGGAGTTTGCCTATAATAACAGCTACCGATTTAGCATCTAGATGGCGCCTTACGAGGCCTTGTACGGTCGTAAGTGTCGCACTCTTTTGTGCTGGACTGAGTTGGGTGAGCGACGTGTACTGGGTCCTAAACTGGTTTCTGAGATTGAAGATAGGGTTCGATTGATTCGAGATCGACTGAAAGTGGCACTTAATAGGCAAAAGTCCTATGCTGATCTGAAGAGGAAGGATATTGAGTACTCTGTAGGGGACTTAGTTTTTCTCAAGGTCTCGCCATGGAAGAAGGTCTTGAGGTTTGGTCGCAAGGGTAAGCTGAGCCCTCGATTTATTGGGTCGTACCGTATTCTGACACAATTGTGTATTTGATTTAGTGGTTAAGTGTTCTGGGTGTGTGTGTGAGGTCCCAAATTCAAGCATTGGCTTTGGAAAATTTTGATTATTTTTGGAATTAAGCCATATCTGTTCAGTGAGCTTATATTTAGTTATTTGTAAAACCATATCAGAATAGGCCTGCTAGTCTGGTGGTTAGGTGGAGTGTGGATTTGTTGGAGGTCTAGTGTTCGAATCTCTACTATAGCGAAGGCGTTATATTTTTGGCTCGATGACTGAAAGAGTTTCGGTTGAGCAGAATCCCTGAGGTGGTTATCTGTAGTGGGAAGTCGAGAGAATTTAGGGATTTTCACATTCCATATTTTATTTTTTCAAAATATTTTCTTTTTCGGAAATTCCCCAGGTTTTGACGTTCATTTCTCTCTTGCTTTCTACCATTTCTGTAACGCCCGAAAATTTGGGCCTAGTAGAATTGGGCCTATTGGGCTTTGGGTCTTATAAAATTTTTAAGTGAGCAAGAAAATGACAAATGGCCTGACGGCTTTAAAGGTTTAATGAATTTGGAGTGTCTAGGTGAGTTGAAGAAGCTCTCGGTTCGAGTTTTGTGGTGGAGGGTTTTTAATTTAATTAATTAAGAAATCAGGGTTGTGAGTAGTGGGCTTTTAAACAAAAATAAGTGAAAAATGGCACAAAGAAGCTTGTGGTGAAGTGGCTAAGTGTCGCTACTAATGTGTAGAGAGGTGGTGACATATGCATACAGGAAGGTCTGAGGTTCGAGTGCTAGCTTAGCTTTATTTTGGAGTTTAAATTTTAGGCTTCTAGAAGGCTGGAAGTGGCGTGTAGAGGGACTCTAAGGAGAAGTGATCAGTAGAGAGAATTTAGGAGATGGATAAGGGAGATATCATGTAGAAAAATTAGGAGATGAGCAGTGGATGAAGTGGTGCCAAATTAGACTTTTGGGGTGGCTAAGTTCTGGCTATAGGCTATATATATGTGTTTGTATCGATTCTGGGGTCCTTGGTAATACCGAATTTTCCATTCTTTTTCTTTTCCTTGCTGAAACCTTATTTTTCCACAATCGAAAATACCTTGCCTTGTTGCTGAAATCTCCTATAGCCGAATCCCTTTTTGCCGAATTCTCTCATAGCCAAACTCTTTTATTTCCGAAGTATCAATATCTTTTCTTACTGAAATCCCTATTAGTGTCGAATCTTTGTTGTTTTCCTCCATCACAAATCAATTGTTATCTACTCTCAGTCAAGGTTAAAAGCCAAATCTTGTTCAGTAGCGATCTAGGCCGAAGGATCTAAGGTTGGATTAGGTAAGTATTCTGTTACCCCCCTTAGTGTGTTTCGTTAAAAGCCGAAGGGCTATCTAACTTCTCATTGTCGTTAATCTTGTATTAGCAAGGGTAAGGTTTAGAGATCGCAAACGTGGTAAGGATCGTTAGCAAAGTGTAAGTGTACTCAACTCGATTATGGTTTAAGTAAATAACCGAATGTGAGTATGACCTATAGGGGTGACTTGTGTGGATTATGAGTCACTCGAAGCTTGATGGTGTATGTGTGAGTGTAGATCTAGGGGATACTCGTGATTAATAGCTAAGAAAGGGCTATTAGAACCCGGTGGCACATGGTAAGAATACGGCAAGGCTTTGGCTTTTGATAAATGTTTTGATTAAGTATGGGTGATTGATTGAAGGTTGGTTGGTTGTAGGTTCAAGGCTAAGGATAGTATAGCACGTCACAGTAACCAGGTGTGTACAAACACTACACATACATGATATCGACAATGCCGAAAAGCCGAAAGTGGCGAAATGGGCCCAATGAGCCCTGAGGCTAAGTTTGATGAAAATGATTTATTTGGTTATATGAATTGAGTTAGTCATGATTGTTACACGATATGGAATTGTTTTAGGCCTAATAGGCCATATGAATGAGATCTGGGCCTAATGGGCCATAAGGATGTGATTTGGGCTTAATGGGCTATATGAACGTGAAATGGGCTTGATGGGCTTTATGGGCTAGGGTTTAATGGACTTTAGGCCTAGTTCTGAACAACTCTTAAACCGCATAAGACTTAATTTAATAATCAACATGTCCGGGGACAAGTCGCTGGGTTAGAGTGTGGCAATGGACATATGCATGTCTAGGATTGGATCTAGGGAGAGCTTGGTACTTAAGCAGTCCTAGCGACCCACCTCCTCTTCTCTAGAATCGTACCTGGAGCATAGTGTCTGTTCACTTTAACCGCAAGGACTTGTTAATGGGCCAAAGTTCATAACTAAAACCCGAGAGGGACCAAATACCACTGATTTGAAAATTACCAAAATATCCTTAGATTTGCAAAATTATTAAAATACCCCTGATTTGTAAAATTACCAGAATACCCTTGATTTGCAGAATTACCAAAATATCCCTAATTTACAAAATTTCTAAAATACCCCTAATTTGCAAAATTACCTAAATACCCCTGTAGGGTAGAATTACGAAAATACCCCTGGGTAGTGAAATGACTAAAATACCCCTAAGTGCTTAATGTGTGAAATTGTGTATGGAGCATTCATGAAATATATGTTGCATTTGGGTGAGTTTGATGATACGGAGGAAGATTTGAGGATCACATAGTCGCTTGATGATCGTGGATCCACCGGTGGCTTTAAGCCCATTATAGCAGCTTTGCTATAACGTTTGAGTGGTGCCGCTGCTGGTGCTACCTTTGGAGTGTAGGGATGGTTGAGTTGATATTTATATCCCACATGAGTGTAGGGTTGGAAGGGAAATGGAGTGCAGGGTTGGATTTGGGATAAGTGCATTGCATTTGTGTGATACTGATGTGACATGATGTCCTTGTGGACTAAGTCCCAAGACCACCGTTTTTTATAGAGCTTAGGCCCAATGTGATAATTGTATGTTGATTGGATTACCAAGGGTCGTAAACACTGAGTTTCGAAACTTACCCACTTTTTATTAAATGTTTCAGGTGATCCTCAGTAAACGGCTCGACCTGGGAAAGGACTCGGAGATGGCCACACTACAAGATACTTAGAAGTTTTATTTATTTGTCTCAAAAGACATGATTTTAATTACTTTATTTTCGCTGATTGTAATAAGGACTTGTACTCCGATTTGACTTTGGATTTTGAGTTTTGTTGTTTCAACTGTTTACTTAAACCTGAGTAAATTTCTTGTGTTTAAACATGGTTTTCAGAATAATTAAAATAATTAAATGGGCTTTTATCATTACTTAACAAGACTCAAGGCTTTTGGGCTTTTAGGCCTAAAATTTTAACTTAGCAAAATCGTTTTGAATTATGCCTTTGATGTGACATTCCCAGATTCGGCCATAACGTTTGGGCCGGGTCTGGAGGTGTTACAATTTTTCTTTCTTTTTTTTCCAATCACTCATTGACACCGATTTTGCTTCTTCTTTCTATCCTCTGTCAATTTTTGATTCTTGCCTTGTTATTCTGGCATTTGGTGTGTGTTCGGGGAAAATCAGTGGACTAGAGGAGTTCAATTGACGCCTAATCTTTCGTAAATGTCATTTTTTGTTCTAAGGTGCCGGTGATTTCGGGAGTGCTTTTACGTCAAAAACAAGACCAGGTGTGTACCTAGAAACATTGAAAATGAGATTTGATGAAAGCCAAAAAATGTTTCTATCGATACCACACGGTCGTGTGCAAGGCTATAAGCCACAACACGGCCTTGTGATCGATGAGGTAGGCCGTGTGCAAGTGACACGATCGTGTGATGACCGGGCAAGGTCGTGTGTAATGCACGGGCTCGACTTATTGGGTCGTGTGGGCCACACGGGCTCGACCTATTGGGCCGTATGGGCCATAGGAGCGTGTGAGCCCACACGGGTGAACCACACAGGCGTGTGGGCCCACATGGGTTAACCACACAGGCGTGTGGAATTTTGGGCCAGGCCGTGTGATCCACACGGTTAGGCCACATGGCATGTGAGCCCATTTTTCTGAAATGATCTGTAAGGTTGCACGGGTCGCCCAAGTCGACTGTGGACCTACTATAGAGTCGGTAAGTATTACTTAGACTCCTATTTATGTGATCTGATTATGTGGTGTCTGATTGAGCATGATATATGTACTGAACTGAATGTATGATCGATTATTTGCATGTTGCATGTCATATTTGGTATGTTTCATTGCATCGGGGAGGGTTGATGATATTTCGGAGGAAGTGTCTGAAAGGCTTTAAGCCTGTTATCTGACAGCTCAGCTGCATTATTCTGTTTATGTGCCACACTTTGGTACAATATGGTGTGTAGGGATGGGTGGGTTGATTATATCTCCACATGGTGTGTAGGGTTGGACGGAGATAGTGTGTAGAGGTTGGTGGGTAAGATTCTGATATTCGGATCTGACTCTGTATCTGATTGGGCTAAAGCCCTATTATATATATATATATATATATATATATATATCTAATTTTGTACCTGAGTGGGCTAAGGCCCAAACTGTTTCTGTAATAGGCTGTGGCCCAGTCTGTGATTTCTGATTTCTAGTGATTACTCTATACATTTGATATCTGTGGGGATTACACACTGAGTTGCGAAACTCACCCTTTTCTGTTTAATCTGTTCAGTTAATCCCCAACATTAGACAGTTCAGTGTAGCAGAGGACTCGACGGTGACCATTGATTCTGTTTCACGGTGGATTTACGGTTTTTATACTTATTTATGGTTTTGATTATATTTGGGAAAAGTTTTATGTAATTATGGCCATTACGAATTTTTGTTTAAATTTAGGATTTGCAATGATTAATGGTTTTTACTGCTAGAAGTAGGAAAGCGCGGGTTTTCAAAACAAACAAATGTTTTACCAAAATACCACGATTACGCAAATTGTTTTAAATGATTCCGCGAAGTATAAATGTTTTGGAAAACGGAAAAAGTTTTGGAAACGAATGACACTATTTAAAATTAACATAAAATAATGAAAAACTTTAAAAAAAAGGGGAGAAATGGTTTGAGCGGGGCTTCGGTTTCAAAAGCACTATCATGTGATATCGCCAGATTCGGCCATAATGTCTAAGCTGGGTTTGGGGTGTTACACTAACAAAAAGGGACTTGGAATAAAAGGTCAGTTGAGGACCCAGGATAGAAAAGTACTAAGAAGGAGGATACAAGTCACAAGTATGCTCGTCAAGACTATTCCTCTTAGGGGGAATTCAAGAAGGAAGTGTCAGTAAAAAAAAGGCTAGTTTGGTAGGAACATGGTAAGAAAGAGAACTCGGGAACCCAAATGGACACTCAGCAATAGTGTCTAAGTATTATAGGCCTTAGTGGTCCATAATAGAATGTTGTGCTACGCTTAAGGATAAGGTAAAACGATTAAGGTAGATTACAAGGAAGTAATTTGGCTGATATTTAAACTAAGCGAGATTTGGTTCGCCAAAGTGGTGAGGGACCCAACAGTTATGCCAAAAAGGGAACGTGATCAAGACATATAGGATTAAGGTGAGGAAAGAGTTCGCCATAGACTAGGTAAATTGAGAATACTAACCAAGGGACTTTAGGAGAGTAAGCTAGAAGGTCGCATAGATAGGGCATAATGGTGGGAAGAAGAAGCCCACTTTGGGGGATAAGTGGAATAAATAATTTAGGAAAAAGGAAAGTTTGAGTCCGCAGAAATGACGAGACAATTAGAAAAACAATCAAGGCTGATCGAAGGCTAGTGGAATTGTCTGAAGGAAATTGCTCAATGGCCTATTCACCAGTGGATAGGAGTGAAAATAAGACAATTCGCTATAACGAGTTTAGGAGAAATGTTACTAAGAATAGGAAGTTTTGTATTTATTACTATTTATTTTAAACCCCGATAAGGTTGGGCTTGTTTATGAATAATGAAATTCACTAAGTTCATTCGAGCTTACAAACGATTTGATCTATGGGTGCAGGATTTGCGGATCAAGGAACTTGAGGAAGACCAAGCCAAATCATGTTTAGTCAAGAGGCATTGAAGGAATGTGTTATGCACATTAGAAGGGGTACCTTTAGTGACTTCGCCAATATAGTGAATATATATTGAAATCAAATAGTTCCCTTAGTATTAGGAGTTGAGGTTGAGAATTATTAATTTATTTGAGAATTATTAATTTATTTTAACTTATTGTCTCTGATGTAAAACATTTTATATAAATAAGAAATACAATATGTTTCAACTTAGTGAGGACATAGTATGAGTAATAACCCAATTTAGTTGTGACGCTCTGCACTCGAGCTCGACGAATGGGTCGGGTGAGAGTGTTACATATATTATGGTAGTTATATTAAAAAAAAGTATGATAATAGTTATATAATTTAAATTTATTAGTTATATAAATAGTATATGTATGATAATTCTATTAAAAAAATGTGATAATTTTATTTTATTAATATAAAATAGTTATAATTTAAAAACTAAGCATAAAAAAGTGTAAGTGTAAAATAAAGATTAGCATATAATAAAAATCATCTATAAAAAATAGAGATTGCTAGTATTAATAAGTAAGTATCTTAAAAAGAACGAAGCATTAAAGTTATGATTCTTCGAAAAGAGTCGGAAGACAATTTTAAGCAATTCAATGATAATGATATATGATATTATGATATTATTTTCTAATTTTTTTTTTAAGTTGTTTAAATTGTGTGAAGCAAACATTTTTTTATACTTTCCTTTTTACCTATCCTCCTCCTCCTTATCATCATCATTATTATTATTATTAGAGAAAATATTTGGTACATTGCTAGTGGAGTTTTTAGACTCCATAAGCAGGTCAGGGGTTTCACAAATATCCTATAGAATTATAGCATAATATTTTGAAAAAAATAAATATTTTAAAAAAGAGACATATGACAAATTTTTTAAGACTGCTTGTTGAACGAATAAGTATCTTACCAATGTACTAAATACTAACCCTTATTATTATTTGTTTGGTTAGGTGAAAAACATTTCCAACAATAATTATTGCTCATTATTATTAAATGTGTTTATTACTTTATTGTAAATATTTTTCATATTTATCATGAATTATTAAATTTTGTTGCATATTGTTTTACCTAATTTTTTAAATTTAATATTATAACTTATGTAGTTCCAAAATTTTGATGTTTAATTGTTTTTTGTATTTAAGTATTTATTTTATTTATACAAATTTTTTACAAATCAAAATAATAAAGATTGAATAGTAGAATATATTGATATGCAACATGTTCATCTTTCAAATATTAAATACATACATGAAATACAAGTGACATAATTAATATATATATCAATTATGCTAATTAGCTATTATTTCAAATAATATTGTTTTACATTAATTACATAAAATAAAATCAAATTCTACATTTAATATATTAAAAATATTTTAATTATGACTTCAAATTTACTATAATAATAATACTTAAATTTTCAATAAGTTAATATGTTTTAATTATATTTAATAACTTAAAAAATATTATCTTATATTAATTATATTAATTAAAAATATAATATTTAAAAATTAAACAAGTAAAATTAGATGAAAACTAGCTTATGTATATATGCATTATATTATAAACTGATACTTTGAAATAGGGGTGAGTATTCGATCGAGTCGAGTCGAATCGAGTAAAAAAATTTCTAGTTAGTCGAGTTAACAAATCCTATTTTAGCAACAGAACTCAATTTGAATTTTTTTCGAATCGAATCGAATCGAATCGAGTAAAAAAATTTCGAGTCAAATCGAGTCGAGTTAACGAATCCTATTATTTATACTTAATGTTGCGATTAGATGGACCGATTATTTAACTAGTAGACGAAGTACAAGATTTTTTAACTACATGAACAATATAATTATTTTGCCTCTTAACTTAATGGGTAAATATTTATTAAAACGACATAGTTTTGTCTTTTCTTATTCGAATTTTCGGATAACTCGAATTGTGTAATTCATATTCGAGTTAAACTGAAAAACTTAATTTTTCCGAAAAACTTGATTAACTCAAACAACTCGAACTATTTAATTCAAAATTTGAAATTTTTATCGAGTTTTTCGAGTCGAATCGGATTTTACTCACCCCTACTTTGAAATATAAAAAATATATTATTTGTGTCGTCCATTATTTTTGAAATATAAAAATATATTTCTGTTAGGGGGATATAAGAATGAGTCCAAGGTTTAGACAGGTGTGGAAATTGGTGAAGTTTTTAATTAAATTTGTAGAAAAATATAAAATTGGAAAAAGAGCCGTATGATTAATTGGATTTGGTATGAAGCTGATACACCATTCCATCATCGACATAATAAAACCAAATTAAACTAATACAACATCACCATTTAATACAGTTGGTATATATAAAATTCATTCCAGAATTGTCATTGTCGAAAATGAGACAAAGGAATGTGAATATGATTGTTGAATAAATTATTGAAGTAAATTTAATTTCCAGAATAATCATTGGTGACAAGTATAATTCCCCATGTGAAGCATGAGGATATCTTTTTATAATGTTTTTCGTCAATAAACAAATAGTTTCAAAACATATTTTTTTATCACATACATAATTTATATTTATATATATATTTGAGGTCTAAGTGATAAACCAAATTTAACACCAACTTAGTGATAAAATGGGGGACTTTCCTCATCAAAGAGGGATGTTCAAATTACTAAAGGATGGCTTCATTTCTTTTGCATCATGTTGCTCAACACAAGAACAGAAAACAACGGAATAGCTTAATTCTTACATAAATTTTGAATTTGTTTGTTATAATATAAATTTGAAATTGAAATTAAAATACTTTATTAAAAAAAAAAAGGTAAAGTTTACCTCTACTCACTAGGGATGGAGCTAAGGATTTTGTTAAGGGGTGAGATAAAATTATAAAATTTGAAAGGGGATAAATTAAGTTAAAAATATTTAAATTTAATGTTTTATTTTTTAGAGGGCCTAAAATAGCAGTTATACCATTTGATCAAAGGGTCAAGGCCCTTTAACGATTAACATGTTTCTGTTTTGATCATCAAACTTTCAATTTCATCATTAATATTTTCAATCGTTCTTGTTTTGATCACCTTTTGTTAAATTGTTAACATGAATAAAGACATTATATTTTTTAATCTATATAATAACACATTTAATCATAATACTTATACATTCTATAAGTTCTTATTCAAAATAATTCAACAAATTTAACTCTCCACACTTACAAAGTCTATCCATTCAGTCCTCAAACACATCTTCATAACTTAAAGCTAAATAAAATTATATATATAAACCTCAAAAGCATTTATAAATTCAAAAACTATTACTATTGATCCAACTATTCCTCTCGTTTTCCTTTTTGATACATGATTAGACAAAACCTATTATTAACAACAAGATGATTGCAATCGACATTCAAAGTTAATTTTCACTGAACAAAGATTTCATATTCATTCTTGAAGACTAAAATCTAAATTTTTATGTTCTTAAAAGTAAAAATTTCAAACTATTTAAACAATACTTCAATAAAATATCCAAAAATGTTCACAAATTTTCACTTTTCCCATTCAAATAAAGAATTAGAAAAAAACCTATAATACATTTTATCTGTAAAACACTCATAATACATTAATCAAAACCCCAGGAACCCACGGTACATGAATTGAAATGGTTCTTGGTTGCCAAAATTTTCTCAAAACTTTTCCATTTAATACGTAAACCAAAACCATTTTCATTCAAAGAAACCCACAATACATGTATGAAAAGGGGATTTGAGGATGTAAACATTTCCCAAGAACCCATCGTAAACCATTGCGTCAAACTTCCTTTCGACACCAGATTTGAAAAATTGAGAGGAAGAAAGCAAGAGATGAACCTTAACATTTCCTTCCCTTGTTTTTTCTTTTCTTTTTTTTTTTTCTAGCTTTTGCTTAACTTGTTACATAAGAGATGACGATAAGGAGAAACGACAAATATAAAAGTTTAGAATTTCTCAAATTTAAGGTAAATTCTTAATTGTTTTCAAAGGAATCCAATGTTGCAAAGGTATTGTTTGGGTTTAAAATAAACCACCATGGCAAACCCGATTAAAACATATATGAAATTTGAGAAACTTTTGAATTTGTATATGTTTTTGAAATTTATATATATATATATATATATATATATATTATTTAGTTTTTAAATTAGTTTGATGATCAAATTGATAGAATTTGTAAATGTGGATGACTAAAGTTGTTGAATTATTTAGAATTAGAACCAAACTGATAGAATGCATAAGAATTAAGGACTAAATGTGTTATTATACTAATTCAAAAAGGTGACATCATTCTTTATGTTAACAATTTAATGGAGAGTGGCCAAAACATGAATAATCGAAAATGTCAGCAAAGGAATTTATTGTAGTTTGGTGACCAAGACAGAAACACACGTTAATAATTAAGTGACTAATGATGTAATTTATCTTAAAAAATAAGATTTCTTCAAAATAAGTTAAATTTACTCCTCTTTGATAGAAATAAATCATGTGAGTACTTAAAAATTTCATAAAGATAAAAGAGAAGTTCCATTTCTTTTTACAATTTGCTCTTTTTAAGTGTTCTTTTTTAAGGTTTACCATATATTTTTGCATCATCTAGCTCTCGATATACTTTTACTTTTGTGTCTTGCATGAACTTTTACCATTGATAATCTTGAAAGCTTTTAGATAACTTCTAATGGTGATTTTGAAAGTAACGTTTTGATATTTTTGTTTCTGAAATGCAATCAATGATTCATTTGAGAAAAAAGATTGCAAGCTATAGACTGGTTCCAAACATGACATTGTACATGAATAAAGATTGTCACTTGGGTGTCATTACAGGTAGCAATATTCTCTCTTCTAACAAGTTGTTACAAGGTTCAATTTTATTTTGGTTGCTTTAATCATTAATTCATATCTGTTCATTTCCTCAACATTAGCTTGGGCTTCAATTGTAGTCTTTTGTTATCATTTACTATAACACCTTTCATCCATCCTGATGTTTGGCACGAATGAGAGATGCTACCAGAATAATTATAGACAAAAATATATTGAATTTTTTTAAAACTTAAAACAAATTTAAGAGATCAATAAATCAAGTTTAATAAAAATTGGAGGCTTTAAAATAATTTAGGAGTGGTTCAAAAAATTTTAGAGGTGTTTAGGCTAAAAAACGAGTAAAACAGTGCAGTGGAGTCAAGGTGGTGTATAGTGCTGGTGTAACAACCCATCTGACGGAGTCTCCGTAATTGGTTACTGCTTGGCATATAGATAGTAAATTAAGGATATATTTGAGTAAGTAAATTATTTTTATTGGCTATGTTACGCCCCATATTTTTTTTTTATTTTGTCAATTTATATCCAAATAAGCTAAATAGCTTAGTGGTAAGAGGCTTAATGAAATTTTTAAGGACCTTAGGTTCAATTCCCTTACCTACATTTTTTTTTATAGAATTTTTAGCATTTAAAAAGGGCGGTGTCCCCCTTGTTGCCTTTTTCCCTCCCTTACCATGCTATTTCCATCCCATGCACCTAGACACTCACCATTCACTTTTGTTTTTCATTCCAACATTTCTCTCCTCTCCTCTTTTTTCTCTCTTCCTCCTCCTTCAACCGCCATTTCTTTTACTTTTTGCCACCAAAACACCCCCATTTCCTGCCACTTTCACCAAATCACCACCACGACATCACCAAAACTTCCCTCTCTTCCACACCTCACCATCGTCGCACCATCGTCGTGCCGCCGTCGTAGCACTGCACCACCACCATCGCCGTTAGTCACCATTTTCACCGATATTCATTTTCTCTTCATTTCTTTAGTCATAATTGAACTACTAATCCTCTTCTCCTAATTCCATAGATCATTTCTATGTTCTAATCTATTATTTTCTTTTATTTGAATGCTGAACTTCTCCTTAGATAAATATCCTCCGTTGAACAATTATTCTAGCTATTGTTGATCTCTCCAACTTAATATTAGTAATGTAAGTATCTATAGGGAAAACCCATTCAATTTCTCCATTACTTATAACCGTGTATAGGGGTTGATTATGTGATTATTTTGAAGGGTTGATTTGATTATTCGAATTCTCTAAATCCATAAGAAATCAATAAGATTTCTTCATAAAAAGGAAACAAGAGTAAGTTCTCTACTCAAAACCTTAAGAGTTAGAGATTGAATTCATGACCAAGACTAAAAATCATATTTCTCTAATAAATCGTCTTTTAAATTAGATCAAGTGAGATATCTATCTTCTTGTTCCATCACTGAAGATCAAAGTTTAGATCTAGTGGAAAGGCTAATCATCAGGTGTGAATTTAACTTATTATAAAATTTACATATGAACTTATCGTCAAATAATATATACATATTTATTTAAAATTGAAATCTTGATAAAGATCTCTATAATGTGAAATATTGAGAAAATATTATGTATTCAAAAAGAGATGCTAAATATGTAGAAGGGGGAAATACTCAAGTAAGTAATTCGAACTGATCATTTAGTGAACGTATGTTATAATTGATGTGATATAATGATTGTTGTGAAATTATGTGTAACATGCCGTTTTAGACCCTAGTCGGAACAGTGGTTCGAGACCACAAATCCGAGGTTGTAAAAATATTTTAATATTATTTTCTGTGTGAATAGTATGTGATATAGACTGTGTGAAAATTCTGTGTGATAATTTAATCGTTTATGTGTCGAATTAAGAGAAAGGACTTAATCGCATAAGTGAAAAATGCTGTGTGCTGATTTATAAGTACTTGAATGCTGATGGCTTTTAAAGGTGGAGGCCTTATGTTGCTATTATACCAACTTATATATAGTGGATGGATAAAAGTCTTAAATGTCCATATTGTATAATTGTTGTAATTATATTAATGAAGGCCATTTTGGTAATTTAATTATTAGTATTAGATTAAAGAAACAAAAAGATGAGTGTTCATCTTTCATTCCTCCCATTTGACCGAAACTAGCAAAGAAAGAAAAAAGAAAACTAGTTAGGGCATTCGACTATTGTCTTCCTTGATTAAGGTATGTTTTGGCTTCGTTTTTGATAATTTCTACGTTTTCGTAATCGTTGCTTAGTGCTCTAGCTAACCCAAGTTGTAATTTTATGAATTGATGATGTTTTTGTGATGAGTCATTGATGAATGTTTGAGCTAAGTGCTAGTTGATGATGGAATATGAAAACTTGGTGTTGAGTTAATATAGTTTGTATTGGGATTTTTGATGAAATTGAGTATTTTGGGCTTAATTGAGAAAATGAGAAATTGAGGGACTAAAATGTGAAATAAATTAAATGTGTGGGTTTGTATGGATATTAGTAAAATTCGACTAAGCTTGTGCTAGGTGGAATTTGGTGAATTTGATGATTTTGTGAATTAGGGACTAAAGTGTCGAAATGTAAAAATATAAGGGCTATTATGCAAAATGCCATAAATTTGTGTATGTGGATTAAATTGAATGATTTGGTGATTGAATGGATTTAATTTGAATGTGTATAGACTAAGAAAGAAGAAATTCGGATCGAGATCGAGGCAAAGATAAAGTGCTCGATTAATCGACCGTATCGATAGTTCAACGTCCGAGGTAAGTTCAGACATAATACCTGTATTTAGCTATGTTTAATGCTATGAAATAAATGGTATGATATTATTACAAAGTGAATGCTCTGTGATAGATTGAGTTAAATGGCACTAAGTGTGCGTATTCAAAAACATGATCGGGATAAACAGCACTGTGTGTGCGGAGCAATATAAGCTTCGGCTTTGTGGTTGGCACTGTGTGTGCAATGCCGATTTAAGATCGGTTTGAGATGGATGTACTAAGTGTATGATGCTAATTAAGCTTCGGCTAACTATTTAAGCACTAAGTGTGCGAACGAATCGAGGAAGAAACGAATGTGGATTGAAATGAATCGTGATTATTGATTAGCAAAAGTATTTGACAACTAAGTGTTGGCTAAGGTACGCTCGAAATCTATGTGGTTGGTGAAACTATGAATGTGGTTGTGGATGAGTTAATTGAACATTTTGATTGTGGATGGTATTATATTTGTGATAGTAAAATTAATCTATGTGATGACATGTTGATATTATGTATTATGTTATGAACTTACTAAGCTTTATAAAGCTTACTGTGTGATTTGTTTCTCTACTTTGCAGTGTCAGTAAAGCTAGCTTGAATCAGGGGACCCTCAGCTTCTCAGTCACACTATCGGCAATCTATTTTGGGGTATTTTGGAAAGGTGTACATAGTTAAAATATGGCATGTATAGGCTGGTCAATTGAATCATGTTTGATAGTTTGTAAGTAGCCATGAGAGGTGGCTAGATATGTGCTAATTTTAGCATGAATGAACTTGGTATATGTGATGCATCTTTTGGTATGGTTTGTGGGTTGAGAAATTGATTATTGAATGGTAACTTTGTGTTGATAAAATGCTAGCATGAATTAGTGAAATTGAAAAAGGAATGATGTTTGGAATGGAATGTATTATGCTTGTGATGAGATAAGTTTTGGTAGTGAAATTTTCATGGTTGGAATTGGTATTGAATGCATGGGTTGAATGACTATTTTGGTATGTTTTTAGTGGTTATATGTGCATGGGATGTCTTGATAAAATGACTTGTAGGTTAGACCCTAAGTGGGTGGCACTTTAGCCTTGCAAAATGGCTTATAATGTCACACGGTCTAGGCGCACGGGCGTGCCTAAAGACCGTGGGTGAATTGGCAGAATGTAGCTTAGTAGCACACGGCCTTGACACTGGGGTGTCAGCTGGCCGTGGTGTACAAGTCAGTAGCTAGCTAAGAGCACACGGCCATGGCACACGGCGTGCTTGGTGGCCGTGGTGGAGAAGTCAGAATATGGCCTAAGAGTACACGACCTCAGTGCATGGGCGTGCTGGGTGGCCGTGGGAATTAAGTTAGTATATAGTCACAGGGAGGACACACAGGGGTGTCCAGCAGCCGTGGAGGACACACGGTCTCCTCCTACGGTCGTGTCTCCCCTGAATTTTAGAAAATTTTTAAATTTTCATGAAATTTTGTATGTGTTTCGGTTTAGTCCTGACCCCTCTTTAGCATGTGAATTAGGTCTCGTAGACCTTGATAAGGGACAACATGATTATAATTGAATCTGATTAAAGATGATTGACTTTGTGTTGTAAATTCTAGATGTTAAATGTTCTGATTGATTGGTAATGCCTCCTAACCCTATCCCGGCGACGGTCTCAAGTTAGGGGTGTTACATTATGTGTACATACCAATTCTCATGATATGTGATTTTATGGCAATATTGGTTATGCATGATATATATAAATCATGCCACTGTTATGATAATTGAGATATGGTTTGCATGTTAAGCATGCTCATTGTACTGATTATATTTGATTCACATGTTAAGCATGCCCACTGAAAATATTGTTTATATTGTAGGGACAGTTGGTATGCCCCGTGGAGCAAAGGAAAAAAATTTCGGCAATCCTCAGCCATGGATCCATGTACGAGGAACGAAATGGGTTGTAATAAGGTTAAAGATATACCTTCTTAACTAAAAAATGATGAAAGGATGCTGCTAATTCAATGTCAATTCAAAGCCACAACGAAAATGTCCCAACCTCTACATAGTTCACCCAGTATTAAAACGAATGACAAAAACTCTCCTGGAACTTTTCCAGAGAAAAATCTCCCAAAATGATTGCTAGACCTTTTTTTTTTCTTTTAAAACACACTTAACCCTAATTCGGGATTTTTTGTATCTATATATTAAAACAGAATCAACCTATAGAGAACATATGGAAATCATTAAAAACGTTATATTCTTTCCAAAAAGAAATAACTACCATATTTCAATGTTTGACCGAAATCTTAATTATAACAATTTATTATAATAATTTTGGTAAACTATATCTTGTTAAAATTTTATATGAATCAAATTCATATATTAATTTTAACTATGTTCTCTATTTGTGTACAACAAGCTTATACATTTAATTTGTTTAATATTTAACTGTCAAAATAAATTAATTCAATAATTAATTTAATTCATGTGACAACTAAATACAATACCAACTGTGTTTGGATTTTGTTTGTTTTAACTGTATGGTGTGACCCTGTAGGTTCTTGCAATGTTATTAGTAATACTAGAACATTTCTAATAATACAAGCAATGAGTGGCATCTAGAAATACATCATTCCTATGTAAGTTACAAGAAGTTGTAATTGAACATAACCTTTCTATGATAAACCTTTCATTTATTACATCATTTTATCCTTTTATATCTAGATTAGACATAAGTCATGGAACAATCACACTTGCATAATCCAACTCATGTTTCTTGATATCTCGAGTAGACTACAATAAACAACTAAGTATGATATCTCATATCAACTTATTCGAGCATGGCCATGCATTTCTAGTCTCGCTCAATCAAGTAGCCTAAGATATCATTCCCATTATGTAGAAGGGACAAATCCTATATTGATCAACCATATCCCACTAAATAGATTGTGGCATATCAAACACCAGTCTTTTCAATACAACCTGTTACTGAAGATGTTTGATTGTATCAAAATATACGACTCACGATGTTGGAATAATGATGATCTCAAGTCTCAGAATCGTATACATTGTTACCACTATAAGTAATGTTGTGACTATTACATAATAATCCAAGAAAAATACTCATAGCGGGTCAGTCCAATATGTTGTTCTCTAGCACATACTCATGTGTTGATTTTGACATTCCTATGTCAATGACAAGACTTTGTTATCAATCAACTACACATTAGTCTCAATGCATTATTGTTGTTCAAGCCTAAAATAATACTTGACTAAGGACCTTTTAAGAATAATCATACTTTTTCTTAGGACTTTATTACAGTTCAATTTATTTATATATACAAAAAAAGAAACTAAAATAATAATGGCAATGCCTTATATTAATAAACAAGGTAAAACAATTATGTAATTACAATCATCTCATGATTGGTCTTTGGGCATACTATAACATATATTCCATATCATATGCATGGGGTTGGGATGATTATGAAAAGAGGAAGAATTTGACAGTTTTACTACAATATTGAGTGGCTTGGCCACAACATCATTGAGTGGCTTGTCCACAATGTGCAGTTTGTTTGCTATATTGAGCTACTTGGGCACAATGTTATTGAGTGGTTTGACAACAATGTGTAGCTTGTCTGCATTATTGAGTAGCTTGGCCACAACGTAGAGTGTTATTGAATGGATGAGTTTTGGGGGAATTCTTTATTGGTGTATAGGGAGATGGGTAAGAATGTTTTTAAAAAACGTGCATTGATTTCTGAAAAAGCTCTGCATTGACATTCTCATGAACCTTGCCATATGTGAAATTATATTGAAATACAAGTGTTACTATATTTATGAAATGTATGGCTTAAATACCATTTTCTTTTATGTTGGATTCACATTGAGCTTTAAAAGCTCACCCTTTCAAATTCTCGACTTTTCAGACAACCTACGAGGTTAGGACCTGGGTTTGGCTTACAAATGAATACTCAGACATTTTGCGTATAAACTTTTATACTTTATTATTTGGTAATTTTGAGACTATTTAATTATTGGTTACAGATTGTGGCATGGGACGTTGAATTTGAATTTTGGATACTATTGCATTATTTGGTTTAAAAACAATTATAAACAATTGGTTTACCAAATCGGTACGAAAAACTAGATTTTTTAACATAATTACAATTTCGACCCAATGATTTTATTTCAAACTCAAGAATACGTTTTTACGAAACTTAAATTTATTTATTCACTTATTCAATAATTTATGAAATATGCCAAATTACAATTTTTAATAAAAAACTAAGACTTAGTAAATTTTCCACTACGACATTTTTAAAGTAAAATATTTTTTTCAAATGTTCAAAACTTGGAATTTTCAAAGTTATTTGATTTCTGAAAATATCTTTCCAAAGAAGTTCAAAGAGATTACTTTAGATTTTTTTCAAGCAAATCAACATGCTCATTAGGTTAAGATTAAATTGAAATTAAACTTGTTTAGCTAAAATTTAAAATAATTGAAGGACCAATTATGCAATTAAACCCTCCTTAATTGGTAATTATACCATTTGAATAGATAGTGGATGGTTTGCAAGGCTAATTGCATGAAATTTTATTGAAATTGTAAGGTTATCATAGTAATTTATGAAATTAAGTAAAATGTAAATAAAATAAAAAGTTAAATTGGTTATCATCTTTTTATTTCTTCCTTCAGAAAACCAATTCCACCATTTTTGAGAAGAGAAACCTTCGGCCAAGCTAGGTTTCGCTGATTAAGAATGTAAATCTTGTCCGTTTTTAGTAATTTTTATTTTTTTGAGCTCGTATTAGTTTAACTAATTTGTAAAACTATCAAATGTTATGGATTGTGCCATTGATGAATTTGAGTTGTTCTTGAAGTTTTATGATATATTATTAAGCTTGGTTGCTAAATAAAAATATTTTGTAAAGTAGTTTTTGTTGATTTTAATGTTCAAGGATTAAAATGTGAAAATAGTAAAAGTACAAGGACTTGATGCAAAATAACAACACGTATGGGCTATAATGAGGGGGTTAATTAATCATATAAGCTTGGATTTAATAAAAAATGGTTAAATTACATGATTTGGACTTAGGGACTAAATTGCATAGAAATGAAATATTGGGGGTAATTTCATAAAAATATCAAAAAAGACGTAGTTAATTGAATGAAAATATTATTTTTAGATCAAGAATGTGTGGAAAATCGAGAAAAAGAGAATATTACCAAATAGTCCCATACCTTTGTCATTGTTGCAATTTAGTCAAGTAAGTTCATTCGATTTAATTTTAGTACATTTAGAAATGTATTATATGAACCTAATGCTTTTTATATTCTTTGTTAATATCATTTTTTTAAAATGTTATATTGTATAATATTATAATCTTGATAAAGAAAAATGGAATACTGGATATACTAAACATGCTCAAAAGAGCAATGTTTACTGATTATACTGAAACTTGCTCAAACGAGCGGTATCCACTGATTATATAGAATGGGCTCAAACGAGCAATGTCTACGTGCACAAATGAACAATATCTACTGAATCTACTAAACATGCTCAAAAGGGCAATGTTTATTGATTATTGAAAGTTGCTCAAACGAGTGATATCCACTGCTTATACTGAATGGGCTCAAATGAGAAATATCTACTGAATATACTGAACGTTCTCAAAAGAGAAATGTCTACTGATTCTATTGAAAATTGCTCAAATGAGCGATATCCACTGATTATACTGAATGGGCTCAAACGAGTGACATCTACTGATTATACAGAATGCATGTTTAAATAGGCATTATCCATTGATTACACAAAATGAGGTTTCACTATATTGATGATTCGAAAATAAATACCGAAATAATGTTCTAATCACTATTCGTCTGTTGAAAGTTGTGATTGACAAAAACTCTATTCACTAATCTTTATTTGAATTATTATTTATGTTTATTTGATAAGCTTTATTGTTAAATCGATGAACTTACTAAGCTTTATGAAAGCTTATTCATATCAATTGCCTTATTTCTTGTAGATACGTTTTGTGGATTGGAAGATTGGATCAGCACGAAGAAATCACACTATCCGGGGATCATTTGGTAGCTTTTGAATACATCTTGGCTTATATGGCATGTAAACAATTGGTCATGATTGTAATGGTTCATAAGTATTTTTTAATGAGTATGTGATGTACTTTGATGTTGTGGTATGAGTAACTAATGTGGTATGCATGTTAGTCTCAAGTTAAAGTAAATGGATGAACATGAAATGATAAGTTAGTATGAATTAGATATGGTAGGTGAAATTGAATGCAAAGTATTTTGAGTGTGTAATGATGCATAGTTGCTTATGTTGTATAACTTGATATTCTTATGTCTTTGATGTATTTATAACTACTTGATGCATGAATATATGGTACCAACTTAGGGGCAAGTAATATGGTTGTGTGATGTAATAGGGCAAATGACATATTAAGTAAGCTTGTGTAAAGGGTCATGAAGTAGAAGTGACATGTTAAATAGATATGGTTTTATAAATGGTTGCTTTGGTAATGAATAGCATGAACATTATAATGTGATTGGTATGTGAACATTAGAATGTGATTGGTATGTGATACTTTAGTGTTTTTTGATGAATAAAAATGGTATATTTTAGTTGTCCTAAAGTGTATTTATAGACTTGTGAACATGTGAGATAAATTGGGTTAGGTACTTATGCATTTGGGTGAGATACAAGAATGGATTTAGACATTTTTGGGCTTACACAGCCTGGAACACGATCGTGTGTTGCACACGGTTAAGCACACAGGTGTTGCCCTAAATGTGTTTAGGTGCAATTTTCACACGGATTGACACATGGCTTACGACATGACCATGTGAGGGTATTTCAAATGTTACACTGGCTAGCACACAGCCTATGACAAGGCTGTGTGGAATTGTTTCGAAAGGTACACGGTTGGCCACACGGGCGTACCCCTGCACCACACGGGTGCGTGAATCCTGTCTTTTTAAAAAAATTCAATTTTTCCTGAACTTTCTAATTTGCTTTGTAATGGTACCTGATTGTTCTTAAACTATTTTTAAGGCCTCGTAGGCTTGATATAGGGCCAGTAAGTGTATGTTTACTTCGATGTGAATTATTTTAAAAAAATATTGTGAATTATTCTAGTAACTTGATGCTATTGTTACTGAATGTTCTGAAATGTGCAGTGATACTCTGTAACCCTAATCCAGTGTCGAAAATGGTTATGGGTGTAACATTTAGTTGGATCAGAGTCATGGTTTAGTCAATTCTCGGACTGAACATAGTATGATTGAAGTTTAGAAATTACATGCCATATAAACTTGAGAAAGTGTGATATTGATTTATCAAATCTAACCGATGTTTCATTGTAGATTTTAATGATGTCACCTGATTCTGAACGTGATGAAATTAATGAAGATAATTGTAACATTCTAACTACTGACACTGGTGCAAGTTATGGTATATCGGTTTTATAACTGTTTGAAAACGAAGGTAAAAATATTTTCTAATATATTTTATGAATGTTAATAGATTTTGATTGTATTGACCTTGGTGAGGTAAAAGATAAAGGTAATATTCTGAATTTTTAAAAAATAGGTAAGTTATAGTTTATTGGTTTTGTAAATGTCTGATAGTGAAGGCAAAATGTCTTTTTAATTTAATGAGTCAGCGATTTACAAAATTAGTGCGAGTTATGTAACACTTCTTACCCATATTCGACATTTGAATCGGGTATGAGGCATTACTGTAACACCCCAAACCCGGCCTAGAAGTCAGGCCCGAGTCCGGAATGTCACAATAAAGGCACACTTCAAAACGATTTTACCATTTAACAATTTAAGGCCCAAAAGCCCAAAACCCTTGTATCTTGTTAAGTTACGTTGAAAAGCCCATATTTTAAAAAACATTCATAGGTTAAGTTATTTAGAAGCCCATGTTAACTTTAGAAATTTTATGAAATTTATTAAGCGGATAGTTGAAACAAAAATAATAAAACCCAAAATATAAAGTAAATTAGGAGTTACATGGCCTTATTACAATCCAATGAAAAAAAAAAAAAAAAAAGTATTTAAAATAAATTCATTTGAACAAAATAAAACATTTGATCAGTTTGTAGTGTGGCCATCTCCGAGTCCTCTCCCACGTCGAGCCGTCTATTCAGGATCACCTAAAACATTAAATAAAAGGGTGTGAGTTTCGAAACTCAGTGTGTACAACCCTTGGCAATCAAATCACAGATAAATATTCACATTGGGCCTAAGCCCTATCAAAATCGGTGGTCTTGGGCTTTAGCCCACAATGACCTCATATCATATCATATCGTATCATATACAAACAAGATAATGTAAAACCCTCCCCAAAAATCCATCCGTTACACACACCATTCCCCTTCCAACCATTACACACCTGTGGGGATTTCTAAATCAACCCACTCATCCTCTACACATCAAAGGTAGCCTGGTTACGGTACTACCTAACATTGCAGCAAAGCTGCTAATCATATAATGGGCTTAAAGCCTCCGGTGGATCCATGGTCGTCAAGCGACTATGCGATCCTCAAATCTTCCTCCGCACCATAATTCCTACCCATATGCATCCTAAGCAGAATATCATATGAATGCATCACACACAAGAGTAACATCCACAAACTCATATTCGTCACATAGGGGTATTTTCGTCATTTCACTACCCAGGGGTATTTTCGTAACTCTACCCTACAGGGGTATTTTTGTAATTTGACAAGATAAGGGTATCTTGGTAATTTTGTAAAACAAAGGTGTTTTGGTAATTTGCAAAACAGGGGTATTCTGGTACTTTTGCAAAATAGGGGTATTTTAGTAAATTTTACAAATCTAAGGGTATCTTAGTAATTTTACAAATCTAGGGGTATTTGGTCCCTTTTGGGTTTTAGTGATGAACTTTGACCCATCAACAAGTCCTCGCGGCTAAAGTGAACAGACACTTCACACCAGGTAGGATTCTAGAGAAGAGGAGGTGGGTCGCTAGGGCCGCTTAAGTACCAAGCTCTCCCAAGATCCAATCCTAGACAAGCGTAGGTCTGTTGCAACACTCTAACCCAACGACTTGTTCACAGACATGTTTAATTAGATTAAGTCTTATGAAATTTTAAGAGTTGTTCAAGCTAGACCTTAAGTCCATAAACCCCAGCATACTTGTATACGTCCCCATAAAGCCCATCAAACCCAAATTACATCCTTATGGCCCATTAGGCCGAAATCACATCCTTATAGCCTATTAGGCCCAAAACAATTCCAGATCATGTATTATACTTGACAGACTCAATTCATACACCAAACCAAATAAACTCATCAAACCTAGTCTTAGGGCCCACTGGGCCTATTTAGCCACTTTTGGCTCTTCGGCTTTTCAGCATTGCCAATATCGTGTGCATAGTGTTTGTACACACCTAGTATCCACGTGCGCTATAAACCCCTTAGTCACGAACCTACAATCGACATTACTAACGATTAACCAAGGCTTTAACACATACTTATTGGAAACCAAAACCTCACCGTACCCTTGCCGTGTGGCTCACGTTCTAGTAGCCCTTCCTTTGCTACTATTTGTGATTATCCTCTAGATCTACACCCAAACACCTATATCGTCAAAACTAAGTGACCCATATTGAACATAAGTCACCCCTATGAGCCACATTAGATTCGACCACTTACAAAACCATGATTGAGTCGAGAACACATACCACATTGTTAGCAATCCTAACCTACCACGCCTGCGATTGTTGAGCCTTACCCTTGTTAATACAAGTTAACAATAAGGAGGGTTAGATAGCCTTTCGACTTTTAACAAAACTCACTAAAGAATCAACTAAGCACTTACCGAAATTCTCCTTTGATCCTGTGGCTTAAATCTGGCTTTTGAGACTAGGAGTAGATAACAAATGATTGAGGTGGAGGAACAACAGCAAAGGTTCGACAAGAGTAGAGATTCGACAAAGAAGGATGATAGTAATTTCGGCAATGGAGGAAATTGGCTTTGTGAAAATTCGAAAAAAATAGAGAAACCATTTGGGGAGAATAATGAAAAGGAAATTACGAAAACTCAGGAACCCCTCACTGGAATTCGACAACCCCTTTTTGTAACCAAGGCCGAATCCTACCTTCCCTCCACAGTCCTATTTGGCCCCAACACTTCACCCTCATCTCCTATCTTTTCTCTTTAATAATACCTTAATCTTATCCGAAATCTCCTCTACATCCATCAATCCTGCTTACTTCAAACTCTCCACGGTAAGAGTACAAAACCAACACAATTCTTGCCGTCCACCTATGCAAAATAAAACACTCCAAAATACACTCCTCCTGCTCGAACCTTGGACCTCTTCAGCTTTCACACATGCCACCTTATAGCTCCCAAGTGACGCCACTTCCACTGGGCCACAAGCCCATTTGTGTCTTATTTTCTCTTAATCTACTTAAGAGGCTTAATACCTGAGACTAGGGTCCACTAAAGAAAGAAAATAATTTTTTCCCTATGGTCTTCCCTATCTCTAAGGCCTCAAATAACCCCGATAATGCCTTAAAATTAATATTCTAAGCGTTACACATACATACTAACTTCAATACGCAGAAATTAATGTTTCGGGATTTTTGGGGCGTTACAACTCTACCCTTCTTAAAAACATTTCAGCCTCAAAATTTACCTGCTTGAAACAAGTGAGGGTATTGTCGATGCATTGCCTCTTCAGGTTCCCAGGTAGCCTCCTCAGCATTATGGTTACGCCAAAGTACTTTGACTAAAGGAACAGGCTTTCTTCTTTATACCTTGACATCTTGATCAATTATCTGAACCGGCTCCATTTCAAATGTTAGATCTCGTCTAACCTCGATCTCCTCGACTGACACGATGTGAGAAGGGTCCGAGCGATAACGCCTTAGCATTGACACATGGAACACATTGTGTATTTGACTCAATTTAGCAGGCAGCTCCAGCTGATAGGCAACCGGCCCAATTCGCTTCAATACTTGATAAGGCCTAATGAACCTTGGGCTTAACTTGCCCTTCCGATCGAACCTTAACACCTTCTTCAAAGGGGAAACCTTGAGAAAAACCATGTCCCCTATAGCATATTCGATCTCTCTTCTTTTGAGGTCAGCATATGACTTCTGCCTATCCACCGCCTCTTTCAATCGATCCCGAATCAATTTCACCTTATCTTCGGTGTCTGCTACCGACTCCAGACCCAAAACTCGTCGCTCACCCAACTCAGTCCAACAAGTCAGAGTACGACATCTTCGTCCATACAGTGCTTCATATGGTCCCATTCCAATACTTGCTTGATAACTATTGTATACGCAAATTCAGCTAACGACAAGTAGTCCTCCCAATCCCCTCGAAGCTCAATTACACACCCTCTCAGCATATCCTTCAAAACTTGAATTACCCTTTCCGACTGACCATCAGTCTGAGGGTGAAATGCTGTACTAAAATCCAACCTCGTATCTAGTACTTCATGCAGCTTCTTCTAAAAACGAGACGTAAAATGAGGATCTCTATCAGATAAGATCCAGATCAGAACTCCATGCAATCTCACAATCTCCGCCACATACAACCTTGCCAATTTCTGTAGTGAGTAGTCAGTGCGGACCGGTATAAAATGGGCTGACTTAGTTAACCGATCCATAATGACCCAAACAGAGTCCTTCTTAGCAGGCGTCAAGGGTAGCCCACTAACAAAATCCATAGTAACCTACTCCCACTTCCATTGTGGGATCTTAATCGGCTGAAGTAATCCCGACGGCAATTGATGTTTCGCTTTCACTTGTTGACATACCAAACATTTTTCCACAAACTCTGTAACCTCGCGTTTCAATCCCGGCCACCAATAAAGCTCTCGTAAATCTCGGTCTCTGTAACCTCGCGTTTCAATCTCGGCCACCAATAAAGCTCTCATAAATCTCGGTACATCTTGTTACCTCCAGGGTGCATAACATAGGAACTACTATGCGCTTCTCGTAGTATAGACTTTTTTAGCTCCTTGTCCCTTGGTACACAAATTCTACCACGAAAACACAATAACCCATCACCATTCATCCCAAAATTCGCTGCCTCCCCACTCTCCACTTGCTTGATTCGAGAACTCAGAGTTTCATCCAATGACTGTTTAGCTTTAATCTGCTCAACCCATAGTGGCCTCACTTGCAATTCGGCTAAAAAACTCCTGTCGTCATACAGACTCAACCGAGTAAACATTGCCCTCAAATCCAACATAGTCCTACGGCTTAGCGCTTCAGCCACCACATTTGCTTTGCCCGGGTGATATTCGATCATGAAATCGTAGTCCTTGAACAGCTCAATCCATCTGTGCTGTAACACCCCAAACCCGGCCCATTCGTTACGACCGAATTTGAAATGCCACTGCGGAAAACATTTGAAAATCTTCTTACTTAAAAGTAAAAACCGTTAAAAATTTGTTGCCTTTACTAAAACATTTTTCGATATTTAAAATATTCTAAGTAAAAATTAAGTTGTTATAAAAATACCAGATTCAAAACTTTAATATGACTTTTGAGATATAAATAGCTTTTAAAATTAAACTTACAAAGTATTAACTTAATTATAAATCTAACTTAAACATAACAAAATTCCAATACTTTAAGTGGGCCTTATTATAATAAATACTTATTCAAATACTAAAAATACTGAAAATGATAAATTCTATTAAATAAGGAAAACAACTTCTGCATGGAAATCTGCTTCTGCATGGCCACCTTTGTATCCACTCCAACCCGGTCCGAAAATCACGATCACCTGTGATATTTAATAGAATTTTGGGTGAGTCTAACAGACTCTGTGTGTAATTAAGCCACTGAATTCCACCCACAGGTTAACCACTTATATCAGATAACAAATATCATATTCACATATTACCACATTCTGGGCTTGGCCTATATTCACATCACATTCATATAATAGAGTAGATAACCACATAATTTCCACGTACTGGGCTTAGCCCATTTCCACACTGATTCACATTCATATACTGGGCTTGGCCCTTTTCTTAATAATCCACATATCAACTGGGCTTGGCCCATTTTCACATATATTCACATACAAAATTATGCAATTATGAAGCCCAACCCAAACCTAGGGTCCATCCGCTACACACCCCCCGTATCCAGCCTACCACACACCAGGGGATTATTAAATCACCCTCTCCTTTTCACTCTAAAAGGCAATCAATGCCGTCCACGTGCAATTAAGCACAATAATCCACAACGCGACTTCAGTCAGCGCCAATCCACGATGTAGCCGTAGCTAACACCAAAACCACGATGGGACACATAGTCACTCATCAACCACGATATGGCACATAACCAATATCAACCACGATGAGGCACACAGCTACTCATCAAACCACGCAAACTAAATCGCAATTAATCCACAACGTGACCTCAGTCAACGTCAATCCACGATGTAGCTCAAGGCTAACATCAAACCACGTACTCGAAGTGCACCCGTACCTTCTTTCATATCCCACCCCATGCACATGCACATTTAATAACGGCATAATAATAAAGCATGCACATGTTATTAAGGCAATCAATCATATTTCCATAGGCATAGTCACATTCACATCGGCACTTTCACATTCTTATCAACAGATAATACTAACTTGAATATCGATATACCCCTTTTTAGGGTAATTACCACATAATCGCCATCGCCTTGGTTAGCACATAAATCACACATGCAATTATAGCAAAAACCGAAAACGCGGTGGGTTAATCACACACACGATTACTTGAAGAACTACGCTTTCGATCTCGATGCTATCGCTAAGCGACACTACGGCTATTTGCCTACTTTCTTGCTCTTGAACTGTCGAAATCCCTATTAAACAATTATTAGACTCGGCCAAACCAAAACCAAGGCTTTAAACACTTGCTTTCGGCACACAAATGGAAGAGAACCTATAACCGGTTGCTAGGACAGAAAATACTTACCATAATCACCCGTTGAAGTGCAAGAAAGAGTGTATTCGACAAAAAAGAGAAAACGCTTGATCTTCGGCTTTTGAGAATCAAGGTAGTGATGGTGTTTCTTTAGAGTTTCAAACAACGAGAAGCTACTAGGTTCGGCTATGGTACTAATGGCAAATGGGGTATTTGGCCATATAAGAAAAGATGGAGAATTAAAGTTGAAGAAAAGAGAAAGAATAGGGAGAAGAAGTGAGAAGCAATTCGGCTCAAAAAGAGAATTAGAAGAACAACTTTCGGCCAAGGAAAATAAAAATGAAGAAAAGAATAGCTAAAGGATGGCCACCCCTATTTATACTACTCAAATTCGGCACTCCTACCTCCTCTCAAATTCCACTTCCTTCTCCTATAATAACTCTTGAACACATATTCACAATAAATAAAATAAAATAAAACTCTATCTCCTCTTTATCTCTTATCTCCACATTTAAACTAAATAAAATAACTCCTCTATTATCTAAAATAAATAATACAACCATTATCTCTACCTATTCAAAATAAACAAATAACAAAAATAAATCCAACAATTATCCTTACTCCAGTTGAATTTTAAGAGTATAAAAAGCTTAATCCTCTTTCAATTAAAAGTCCAATTGCCGTCCAATGCTTCCTTCTCTCTTGGCGCCAAAAGCCAAAATTAAAACACCCAACTGCTGCTCCCACGCCTTGAATCCGGGACCTGTTGGAACCCTTAACTGCAGGTACGTCCCTGCCACTTTGCCAAGGCGCTGATTGTGTTATAATTCACCCTGAAATTCTTTTAACACCTCTTTCCCAAGCTCCCCCTTGTCCTAGCGCCAAAGCAAAATAAAAACACGCCCCATGCTGCCAACGGGATTCGAACCAAAGCCCTTGTTGCCGCAAGCCGCATATAGCGCTCCAAGCCACTCTGCCGTAGCGGTTTTTATGACATAAACCCGCCACAAATTCTTTTAAGACCTCCCAAGCCAAGCTCCTACTTGACGCATAAAAATAAAATCCCATTCGCTTCCTCTGTAACTCGAACCAAAGACCTGCGCTAGGCGTCACCTCCAGGCCCTTAAGTGGCTCCTTACAGCCACTTTACCAAGGCTCGCTTTGTAATCAAAGACCACCGCATATTTCTTTAAAGCCGTCTTCACCCAACCTCCTTCTTGACGCAAAATACGAAATAAAACACTCCCATGCTGCCCTCAAGACTCGAACTCCAGACCCTTGTTGGCGTCATTCCCAGGCCTTAAGTGGCGTCCTTAAGCCACTTTACCAAGCCCCCTTTCATGACCCAAAACGCCCACAAATTATTCTTAAGGCCTCCTCAGCCTAATTTCCTCTTTTTTACACTTAAATCCAAAATTTTTTCCAAAGCTTTCACCTTCATTCTAAAGTTCTAAAAACTCTTAAAACATCTCCAAATACCCTTAAAACCCACTAGCACTTGGGTTATGCTCCAAACGCATAACCCCTAATCTAGGATGTTACATGTGCTGCCTCAAGTTCAACTCCTTATGAGTCAAGAGGTATTTTAGACTCTTGTGATCCATATAAATGGTGCACTTCTCTCCATACAAGTAATGCCTCCAAATCTTAAGCGCAAAAACTACTGCTGCTAACTCCAAGTCGTGGGTTGGGTAATTTCCCTCGTGAGTCTTAAGCTGGCGCGACACATAAGCAACCACCTTCCCCTCCTGCATCAAAACATAGCCGAAGCCTACGTGTGACGCATCGCTATAAACCGTAAACTTCTTTTCGTGCTCTGGCTGAATCAGAACAGGGGCCTCTGTTAAAACCTTCTTAAGCTTATCAAAGCTTTCTTGCTGTTTATCAGTCCACACAAATGACACTCCCTTTCGAAGCAGCTTGGTCAAAGGTGCCGCTATTAGGGAAAACCCTTCAACAAACCGCCTATAGTACCTTGCCAGGCCTAGAAAACTCTGAATTTCTGACACCATCTTAGGTCGTTTCCAATCCAACACCGCTTCCACCTTCCGAGGGTCAACTCTAATTCCCTCAGCGGAAACCACATGTCCTAAGAAAGTGACTTCCCTTAGCCAAAATTCGCACTTGCTAAACTTAGCATAAAGTTGCTTCTCCTTTAGAACTTGCAACACAATCCGTAAGTGTGCATCGTGATCAACTTCTATTCTCGAGTATACCAAGATGTCATCTATGAAGACTACTAAGAACTGGTCTAGATATGGTTGAAAAACCCGGTTCATGAGATCCATAAAAGCAGCAGGTGCGTTTGTTAGCCCAAACGGTATTACCAAGAACTCGTAATGTCCATAACAAGTTCTAAAAGCTGTCTTATACACATCAGCTTCCTTAACCTTCAGTTGATGATATCCCAAACGCAAATCAATCTTCGAGAAAATCGAGGCTCCCCTAAGTTGATTGAGAATGTCATCTATCCTAGGTAGAGGGTACTTATTCTTAATGGTTAACTTGTTCAACTGCCTGTAATAGACGCACATCCTCATAGACCCATCTTTCTTCTTTACGAATAATACCAGTGCTCTCTATGGAGACACACTTGGTCTAATGAATCCGCGGTCCAATAACTCCTGATTTTGGGCCGTCAACTCCACTAGTTCCTTCGGTGCCATCCTATAAGGTGTGATGGACACTAGAGCCGTACCCAGTAACAATTCTATTCCAAACTCCACTTCTCTATTAGGAGGTAATCCCGGCAACTCCTCCGGAAAAACATCAGGGAATTCTTTTACCGTTTCCAAATCCTTGACAGTAGAAGTTTTCAATTCTGAATCATTGATATAAGCTAAGTAAGCTTCACAGCCTTTCCTTACCAACTTTTCTGCCCTTAAAGCTGAAATCACATTCGACAAATAGTCACGTCGTTCTCCAATCACTGCCACTTCATCTCCTTCCACCGTTCTTAATATCATTCGCTTCATGGCACAATTTAGAGTTACTTGGTGCCTCGTCAACCAATCCATGCCTAAGATGAGGTTGAACTCACCAAACGACAATTCCATCAAATTCGCTAGGAAAATAACTCCTTGAACCACCAATGGCACATTCCTAAATAGTTTACTAACTTTCACCGACTGCCCTAAAGGACTTAACAAATTCATTTCATTCTCAATTACTTCAAACTCAACCCCTGCAGTTTCAGTCCTATTACATGCAATGTATGAGTGTGTCGACCCCACATCAATTAGCACAATATAAGGTAGCTCACAAATAAGGAACGTACCCGTTATCACATCTGGTGCATCACCTTCCTCTCTGCGACGAGCAGCATAAACCAACGCTGGCTGTCTTGCCTCTGCCTAACCTACACCTCTGCCCGGTGCTCTACATTCTCGTCCTGTACCATTTCCTGTAACACCCCTTACTCGAGACCATTGTCGGAGTCGAGCACGAGGCATTACTAGACTTAACTTACTAGATCAGGGCATACAAATTGAAACTGTCCATCTGCATCATGTTCACTAAATTAACTATAACTTGAGTTACAAAACTCGAAAATTAGATCCGTAAATTTTCCTTGAAACTAGACCCATATATCTTATTACTATAAGTTTTTAAAAATTTTTGGTGTGGGAAATTAGTAAAGTTTATTATTTAAAGTCTCCCCTGTTACACAGTTTGACAGTTCTGACCTCTCTTCACTAAAAATCAATTATCTCATGGTATACAACTCTTTTTCTTACATCGTTTTTTTTATATAAAAATAGACTCAATAAGGTTTAATTCTATATCTCATGCACACCCTAATTCAATTTCTACTATCCTTGGTGATTTTTCAAAATCACATCACTGCTGCTGTCCAAACTATTCCCCTGCATATAATTACATGATTTCTTTATAATAACTATCAACTAGGCATTACATAACATCCAAAACATGCTCTTAATTAGCCATTTTAATAGCTAATCATTACAAAGCATTTACAAGCCAATCTTAAGCCATATCATAAGGTCATACACACAAAATGGTTAAGTCCCTATACATGCCATAACATAAAACATTCGAGTCACAAAATACCAATATAATCCTTTGATAGTGTGTAACGATCTCCGACGTCCTTACGATCCCCGAGTTGGCTTGTAATACTATAAAAAGAGAGAAAAGAATGGGAGTAAGCATTAATCTTAGTAAGTTTGCATGTAAATAAACAACATTCTTAATGCATTATCATATTCTTTTCTTACGAAAATTATTTAAGCCTTTAACTTAATATACTTAAGTCTTAAATTCTTACCTGTACCTTTTTAGCTTGAACTTGTCTTACCTTTCCTTTGGTATACTCTTTAAATTTACCCATTGAACCACTTGGAATACTAAGGATACGCGGGTACCTTTCCTTGTGAAACTTAACCATTGCCATGTCTTGACATGGTCTTACGTGGTAGCCTTGCCTTATGAACTCACCAATGCCATGCCTTGGCATGGTCTTACATGGGACCTTTGCCTTATAGTAACTTATCAATGCCATGTCTTGACATGGTCTTACATGATTTCCTTAAACCCTAATGTCATGACATTTGTATCATACACATTCCTAAGGTTCAACCGGAACTTTCTGAGATTGTTTCTCCGTCAATTCATGCTTGAGTCTTTAAATAATAAATTTACAAAATAAATATGTAAATGCTGGAATTTAATAATATTAAATGTAAAATAATAGAATATTGCATTTATTACCGCAAACTTACCTCGAAACAAAATACGATAAACTATATCGATTTAGTCCACTATTTTTTTCTTTCCCCGATCTAACTCCAAATTTCATTCTTCTTGATCTATAATAGCAAATTTAGCTTATTTAATACTCACATTCATCAAAACAGTCCTTAACTCTAGCTTTGGAAAAATTACAATTTTGCCCCTAAACTTTTACATATTTACACATTTGCCCCAAAGCTCGGAAATTATACTTTATCCCTTATTCTTATGTTTTATGACATGCTGATCATTTTTCCCTTCTATGACAACATCAAATTCTCACTCTAACATGTACTTATGAACATTAGCCGATTAAGCCGTTTGACTCGTTTTCACTTAAAATCACTTAGCAAAAGTTGTTTAACATAATTTAAGACTCCATATTCTATCATAAAACATCAAAATAAACATATTTCACTTATGGGTATTTTTCCAAATATGAACCCTAGCATGAATTATTGATAGAATAAGCTGAACCGAGCTACCGGGGCTTCAAAAATGTAAAGAGCATTAAAAATGGGGCTTGGAATCACTTACTATGGAGCTTGGAAGCTTGAAACAAACCCTAGCTATGGTGAACCCTTGAAAATTTGGCCTAATGAAGAAGATGAGCATATTTTGCCATCTTTTTCCCTTTTTAATTTCTTTTTATAACCAAATGACTAAATTACCCTTCATTAAAAACTTTGGTTCTTTCTACCTATATATGTCCATTTTTGTCCATGAAATCCTAATGGTATAATTGCCATTTAAGGACCTCTACTTCAATTATGCTCTTCAATTAAATCCTTTAACATCTAAAACTCATATTTATCAACTTTTACAAATTAGTCCTAATAGGCAAATTAAACATGCAATTCATAAAATTTTTTGTCGATATTCTAACACATGCATCTAATCACTCAATAATCATAATAATTAATCGTAATAAACTTTTCTATCTCGAATTCATGGTTTCGCAACCACTGTTCCATTTAGGCCCTATTTCGGGATGTTACATTGCCACCTCTGGCTTGACCACGGCCCCTTGCTGGTTGTTGACCTCCCCTCTAAGGTTGGAAATTACCTCTACCATTGCCTCGCTCCTGATCTAGTCTTCTCGGGCATTGCCTAACCCTATGCTCCATCGATCCACAGACCAAAGATGCTCCTATCTTCCTCTAACATTCTCTCGGATGCCTTCTCCTACACTCAGCACAAAGTGGTATTCCGTTATTAACAGCAGCAACAGGGGCCACATCTCTAACCGACCCATTCACTCTGGCCCTCCTCATGGGCCTTTGTCCGGCTCCCATAGGTTCCATATTTTTCTTGTTCTTGCCCCTCTCTTTCTCTCGATTGCGGTGCTCCGTGCTCTTTACCTCTTCTGCTATTTTTTCTTTCTCCACCAAAATCGCAAAATCTCGCTCCCTTTGTGGAGCTATCAGTACCCTAAGGCTATCCCTTAATCCATCCTCGAATCGTACGCATCTTTCATACTCTGTTGCTACTATCACCTTGGTATATCGACTGGGGCGCAGAAACTCAGCCTCGTACACTGCTACTAGCTTATCTACCTGAGTGAGACTCAGAAACTCCTTCCTTCGGGCATTCACATAGGCCGCTCCAATGTATTTCCCCTGGAATGCCGATTTGAAGAACTCCCAAGTGATCTGCTCCGGTTGGTTGCCCTCCTTTACAGTCAACCACCACTGATAGGCTTATTCCCTAAGTAGGGATATTGCTCCTTTCAACTTTGGTTCAGCCGTGCAATCCAGGCCGTCCATTATTCTTTCAGTAGCTTCTAACCAGTACTCTACCACATTCGGGGCCACCCCCACCACTCTTTTGAAAATCTCAGCCCCATTAGCTCGGAGTCGCTCCACGATTGACCCACGACTCCTCGTACCATTATTGGGCCCTACGACCATTTCTAAGATTTTTAACATGGCCTGCGATATGGCATCCTCGGTAGCCCATTCATACTGTCCCGTTTCAGCTACTGGCGAGGCCGGAGCCTCCCTTACACCAACATTGGGCATATGGCCCGACGCTGACGACCCAGCCCTAGCACTTCCATGGCCTCTGCCGTGGCCTCTTCCACCTCTTCTAGCGCTCATCGTTGCGTATTTCTAAATTAAGAATTTTATGAAATTATTTTGTAATTTCCACTATTTTAAGCGCATGTCTTATGTAAGTAACTTCTTTTTAAAGTTATTCTGCGGTCGAGAATCCACTACAGGCTTAAGTTTCTTACGGGCTTTAGTCTCTAAAAGCCTATTTTTTTTTCAAGTAGCCCATTATCTATACAGTTTCAGTAACATAAGCAAATGTAGTACAAAAATCTTACTTGGGTCGACGTCTAGGGCTCGGTGAATCACGCTTTAAGAATCCAGCCAAAATTTTTTTAAAACACAAAATCTAAGGCTCATTTCACAGACCGAGCTTTGCAATTGGGCTCTGATACCATTAAATGTAACAGCCCAAACTCGACCTAGAAGTTAGGCCCGAGTCCGGAATGTCACATTAAAGGCACACTTCAAACAATTTTACCATTTAACAATTTCAGGCCCAAAAGCCCAAAACCATTGTATCTTGTTAAGTTACGTTGAAAAGCCCATATTTTAGAAAACATTCACAGGTTAAGTTATTTCGAAGACCATGTTAACTTTAGAAATTTTATGAAATTTATCAAGCGGATAGTTGAAACAACAATAATAATAAAACCCAAAATCTAAAGTCAATTAGGAGTTACATGGTCTTATTACAATCCAATGAAAAAAAAAAAACAAAGTATTTAAAATAAATTCATTTGAACAAAATAAAACATTTGATCAGCTTGTAGTGTGGCCATCTCCGAGTCCTCTCCCACGTCGAGCCATCTATTCAGGATCACCTGAAACATTAAATAAAAGGGTGTGAGTTTCAAAACTCAGTGTGTACAACCATTGGCAATCAAATCACAGACAAATATTCACATTGGGCCTAAGCCCTATCAAAATTGATAGTCTTGGGCCTTAGCCCACAATGACGTCATATCATATCATATCGTATCATATACAAATAAGATAATGCAAAACCCTCCCTAAAAATCCATCCGCTACACACACCATTCCCTTTCCGACCATTACACACCTGTGGAGATTTCTAAATCAACCCACCCATCCTCTACACACTAATGGTAGCCCAGTTGCGGTACTACCTAACGTTGGGTAACGCTGCTAATCATATAATGGGCTTAAAGCCTCCGGTGGATCCATGGTCGTCAAACGACTATGCGAACCTCAAATCTTCCTCCGCACCATAATTCCCACCCATATGCATCCTAAGCAGAATATCATATGAATGCATTACACATAAGAGTAACATCCACAAACTCATATTCGTCACATAGGGGTATTTTCGTCATTTCACTACCTAGGGGTATTTTCGTAACTCTACCCTACAGGGGTATTTTTGTAATTTGGCAAGATAAGGGTGTCTTGGTAATTTTGTAAAAAAAGGGTGTTTTGGTAATTTACAAAATAGGAGTATTCTGGTACTTTTGCAAAATAGGGGTATTTTAGTAAATTTTACAAATTTAAGGGTATCTTAGTAATTTTACAAATCTAGGGGTATTTGGTCCCTTTCGGGTTTTAGTTATGAACTTTGGCCCATCAACAAGTCCTCATGGCTAAACTGAACAGACACTACGCACTAGGTAGGATTCTAGAGAAGAGGAGGTGGGCCGCTAGGGCCGCTTAAGTACCAAGCTCTCCCTAGATCCAATCCTACACATGCGTATGTCTGTTGCCACACTCTAACCCAACAACTTGTTCACGGACATGTTTAATTAGATTAAGTCTTATGAAATTTTAAGAGTTGTTCAAACTAGGCCTTAAGTCCATAAACCCTAGCATACTTGTCTACGTCCCCATAAAGCCCATCAAACCCAAATTACATCCTTACAGCCAATTTGGCCCAAATCACATCCTTATGTCCTGTTAGGCCCAAAACAATTCCAGATCATGTATTATGCTTGACAGACTCAATTCATACACCAAACCAAATAAACTCATCAAACCTAGCCTTGGGGCCCACTGGGCTCATTTAGCCACTTTTGGCTTTTCGGCTTTTCGGCATTGCTGATATCATGTGTGTAGTGTTTGTACACACCTGGTATCCACATGCACTGCAAACCCCTTAGTCACGAACCTACAATCGACATTACTAATCGAAAACTGAAACCTCACCATACCTTTACCCTGTGCCTCACGTTCTAGTAGCCCTTCCTTTGCTACTATTTGCGATTATCCTCTAGATCTGCACCCAAACAACTATATCGTCAAAACCAAGTGACCCATATTGAACATAAGTCACCCCTATGAGCCACATTAGATTCAGCCACTTACAAAACCGTGACTGAGTCGAGAACACTTACCACCTTGTTAGCAATCCTTACCTACCACGCTTGCGATTGTTGAGCCTTACCCTTGTTAATACAAGTTAACGAAAAGGAGGGTTAGATAGCCCTTCGGCTTTTAACGAAACTCGCTAAAGGATCAACTAAGCACTTACCGAAATTCTCCTTTGATACTACGGCTTAAATCCGGCTTTTGAGGCTTGGAGTAAATAACAAATGATTGAGGTGGAGGGACAACAGCAAGGGTTCGACAAGAGTAGAGATTCAACAAAGAAGGATGATAGTAATTTCAGCAATGGAGGAAATTGGCTTTGTGAAAATTCAGCAAGAAAGGAGAAACCGTTTGGGGAGAATAAAGAAAAAGAAATTACGAAAACTAAGGAACCCCTCACTAGAATTTGGCAACCCCTTTTTGTTACCAAGGCCGAATCCTACCTTCCCTCCACAGTCCTATTCGGCCCCAATACTTCACCCTCCTCATCTCCTATCTTTTCTCTCTGATAATACCTTAATCTTATCTGAAATCTCCTATACATCCATTAGTCCTGCTTACAAACTCTCCACGGCAAGAGTACAAAACCAACACAACTCTTGCTGTCCACCTATGCAAAATAAAACACTCCATAATACACTCCTCCTGCTCGAACCTTGGACCTCTTCAGCTTTCACACACACCACCTCAGAGCTCCCAAGTGACGCCACTTCCACTGGGCCACAAGCCCATTTGTGTCTTATTGTCTCTTAATCTACTTAAGAGGCTTAATGCCTGAGACTAGCGTCTACTAAAGCAAGAAAATAATCTTTTCCCTATGGTCTTCCCTATCTCTAAGGCCTCAAATAATCCCGATAATGCCTTAAAATTACTATTCTAAGGGTTACACATACATACTAACTTCAATGCGTAGAAATTAAAGTTTCGGGATTTTTGGCGCGTTACAATTACCGTACTTAACTTGCTCAAACATACAACTTTGATCCATAAAAAATTCATTTCAAATTAAAACTTTTCATTCGAGACCTTAATGTCTTTATTATAGGTCTATGAGACCCTAAACTTGTACCCGGAATGATTCGGGGGCAAACCAAAAACTTTGGAACACTTAGAAAAATTTGACACAAAACAGGGCCACACGCCCGTGTGAATTGGGACACGCCCGTGTGGGCAGGCCATGTAATCACACACGCCCATGTCTCTAGTCTGAGTGGATTTTAGTTTTCATTTGGAACCTACACGGGTTTTCACATGACCTGACACACGCCAGTGTCCACACTCGTGTGTGAAAACCTTGACATTTTGTTTATGATGTCATCATCTCAATAAGGTCACACGGGCAAGGTACACGACCGTTTCCTTAGACCGTGTTTCGAATTAAATTCCTAATTTCAGGTGTAGACTTCACACGCCCCAGGCACATACCCGTGTCTTAGGCCATGTCCCCACACGGTTGAGACACACGATCGTGTTTCAGCCTGTTACTACTGAGTATTATGACTTGCCAAACTAGCATACATAGGGACACACGACCTATAAACATGCCCATAGCGCGACCGTGTGTCACATATGGCCTAGACACACGCCCGTGTGTCTACCCGTATGGACAACTGTAAGGCTATCTACCAAGCCAATTGCTACCCTACAAGGCAACCACACTTATACCAATTCAATTCATCATACATCATGACCATAAGGCACTTCTAAGAACCCAAAATCAAGACATCCACACAAGCATGCACTTTATGAACATCATCATTGTTGAATATATAAACTTGTCAAGTATTGGCCAATTTCCAACGGCCATTTACAAAATTAATTGAATAACATTAATAGCCACACATTGGCTAACAAATATGACATAACACAAAATAACCAAGTTCCTATACATGCCATACATAAAATAGATCAAACTATGCTATACCAAGAGAAGTTGATAGTGTGATTCCGAACTTCAACGTCCCACGATCCCCGAGTTAGCTTGGTGATACTACAAGGAAATGGGAAATGAGAGAGGTAAGCATGAAGCTTAGTAAGTTTGCATGAAATAAATAGCAACAATGAGGCTCATAATGTCATCCATCCATTGCATTGAATAAAAACACATAGTCTCAAGCACATTGCCATAACTTACTCATGCTTACTCTTACCAAATACATGTCATGTCACATATCGTGAACATTTCTCGTGAATTCTCACATGTACCTGTATCACTTTATCACATAGCTTTAGCACTAAATTCATCTCTATTATAAGCTTAACTATTTATCTCGATGAATCACTTAGAATACCCGAGGATACACAATCATCATCATACAATACACATAAACACGACACCAATGCCATATCCCAGACATGGCCTTACATGGAGTCACATCTCGATGCCGATGCCATATCCCAGTTATGGTCTTATACGAGATCTCGGATCAATGTCGATGCCATATCCCATATATGGTCTTATACGATTGTCATATTTGGTGCCGATGCCATATCCCAAATATGGTCTTATACAGGATCTCAATTCGATGTCGAGGCCATGTCCCAGACATGGTCTTATACGAGACCTTACCAATCTTATGTCTCGATAATGATATCCTCTCATTTCTTAAAGTCTAACCGGGACTTCAACATCATAAATTTTCATTATTTTCTTATTCAACATCATTACTCAATTTCATAGAAATAATATACAACATCACAATATCAAACATTTTAAGACTTAATAACATGATGTTGAATTTATTACACACAAACTTACCTCGATTCCCAAAATAGGCCAATTTACCGATCTAGTCTGAAACCTTGCATTTTCTTCGGTCAAGGTTAATTCCTCGTTCTTCTTGATACATAATAGCAAATTAGCTCATTTAATTACCACATTAATCAATGCATTTCAATAATCATACATTGGCAAAATTACCATTTTTCCCTTAGGCTTTCATAAAATGACGATTTTACTCCTAGGCTCGTAAATCAATTGTAATCAAATTTCTTTCTTTACGAGCCTAGTTGAACATTTATTACTCTTATAGCAACTTCCAGTACTCATTATTTCACACAATTACCACCTATTTTATAACCTTTACAAAAAGGTCCTCTTAGGTGTTTTCATGGAAACACCTTTCACAAACTTTGTGTATCTAACAACTAAGACTCATTTTCTTCCATAAAAATGCACCAAACAACATAAATGCTCACATGGAAAAACCCTAAACTTTCAGCCATTTTGCAAAATAGTCCCCTCTTTAGCTAGCTTAAGCTTTAGGGGTTCCAAAAGTACAAAAATGATCAAAAAAATCATCAAAATGACTTACTTGTGAAGGTGAGGGGTTGCTAAAATTTTTCAAGCTTTCATGGTTATTTTTCTTGGGAAAAATCGGTGAAAAGAAAGATGAGAAAAGATGATATCTTTTCTTCTCATTTTTCTCTTATTTTATTCATTTATCACCTAACACTACCAAACTTGGACTAAATTGAGCTTCTTCTCCCCCCTATGGCTGGCTATTACCTTTGGAAAGGCCTAATTGCACATTTATAACCCCCAATTAAAAGTTTATAGCTATTTAGCACCTCTACCTTGTAAAATAGAACTTTCACACTTTATGCGATTTAGTCTATTTTTTGCAATTAAGCATGCAATTGATAAAATTAAAGCATCAAAATTTTCATGCACCTATATAATCATGCCATAATTCATAAAATAATATAAAAATAATTTTCTCCTACCTTGAATTAGTGGTTTCGAAACCACCGTTCCGACTAGCCCCTAAATCGGGTTGTTACAATTCTCCCCTTTAAGGATTTTCGTCCTCGAAAATCTTAATGGTGAAAAGGTTGGGATATTGGTTTCTCATAGCCTCCTCGGGCTCCCATGTAGCCTCTTCTACCCCATGTCTTTACCATGGCACTTTCAGAAGGGCTATACCTTTGTTCCTCAACGGTTTGACTTCTCGAGCCAGAATCATAACCGGCTCTTCACCATAGGTCATGTCCAGTCGAATTTCTACCTCTGAGGTTACAATCACGTGCGAAGGGTCTTATCGGTAGCAACACAACATAGATACGTGAAATACATCATGAATCTTCACCAATCAGATGGCGGTGCCAAACGATAAGCTACCGACCCTATCCTCTTGTAATCTCATACGACATATAAAGCGCGAACTTAATTTGCCTTTCCGACCAAATATGAGAACCTTCTTCCATGGCGATACTTTTAGAAACATTTTATCGCGGACTTGAAATTCAATCTCTTTCTGTTTCAAAGGACTTTTGTCTATCTGAAGCAGCCTTTAAACACTCACGTATCACTTTTACATTCTCTTTGATTTTTCTAACCAAATCGACCCTGTGAATCTGATTCTCTCTGAGTTTGGTCCAATACAGGGGCGTTCGGCACTTACGCCCATACAATTCCTCATAAGAAGCCATCTTCAAACTTGACTGAAAGCTATTATTGTATGCAAATTCCACCAATGACAAGTATTTCTCCCAATTACCTTGGAATTCCAAAACACAACATCGAAGCATGTCCTCAAGTATCTATATTACTCTCTTCGACTGCCCGTTGGTTTGCGGATGGAAAGCTGTACTAAAGCTCAATTTTGTGCCCAAGGCCTCTTGCAACTTTTACCAAAACCATGACATAAATCTCAGATCTCTATCTGAAATAATCGACAATGGTACTTTGTGAAGTCTTACTATTTCTGACACATACAAACCCGCCAGCTTATCAAGTGTATAATCTACCTGTACTGGTATGAAATGGGCTAACTTCATAAGTCTATCGACCACGACCCATACAACATCTTTTTTTTTTCGGTGACAATGGCAAACCTATTACGAAGTCCATAGTAATACAGTTTCATTTCCACTCAGGAACCATAGTAGGCTGAAGTAGACTTGAAGGTACTTGGTGTTCAGCCTTCACTTGCTGAAAAATCAAACATCTCGATGCATACTTGGAAATATCTTTCTTCATGCTTGGCCACCAATACCCTTCCTTCAAGTCGTTATACAGTTTTGTACTGCCTGGATGAACAAATAAGCATCCACTATATGCTTCGTGCAAACTCTTCCGAATAAGCTCATCATTCCTCTGTACACAGACTCTGTCTGGGAACGTTAAACATCCTACGAAATTAATCCAAAAATCTGACTCAGCACCCGACTCACATTGAACTCTCTTGGCTTGCAAATCTCTGTCGCCTCTTTGAGCTTCACAAATTTCTTAGAGAAACATCGGTCTAGCTCTCAACTCAGCTAGGATAGAGCCATCATCTAACAAAGCTATCCATGTATTCATGGCTTTCAGCGCACACAAGGATTTCCTGCTCAAGGCATTGGCGACCACGTTCGCCTTTCCCGGATGGTAGTCAATTACTAACTCGTAATCCTTTATTAACTCTAACCATCTTCTCTGCCTTAGATTCAACTCCTTTTGAGTCATCAAGTACTTTAAGCTCTTATGATCAGTGAACACTCTACATTTCTCACCATATAATTGGTGTCTCCATATCTTTAGTGCAAACACAATTACGTCTAACTCCAAATCGTGAGTCGGGTAATTCTTCTCGTGTAGCTTTAATTGTCTAGAGGCATATGCTATGACCTTGCCCTCTTACATGAGTACACAACCTAGTCCATTTAAGGATGCATCACTGTAAACCACAAATTCCTTTCCTGGCTTAGGTTGTACTAGAACTGGAGTCTTGGTCAACAATGCCTTCAATCTCTCAAAACTTTGCTGGCAATTTTTTGTCCACTCAAACTTCACATCTTTTTGCAATAGCCTTGTCCTCGGAGTAGCTATCATGGAAAATCCCTTGACAAATTGTAACACCTCTAACCTGTATCCATCACCAAATTAGGGTTAAGAGGCATTACCGAACAAATGGAATCTTTTATGGACATTTCTTAATACAGTTCATCCAGTGCAATCAAAGCGTCCCTTAAATAGGTCAACAAGACCTCAAGCATGCTTTAGAATAGGGCCGGGACTAAACTGAACACATACGAAAAATTCTCAGAAATTTAAAATTTTTCAAAGTTATAGATGTCGCACGCCCGTGTGGGCAGGTCGTGGGAGGCTCAGACACGTCCGTGTGTTTAAGCGGTGTCGAAACAGGACATACATACTGACTTGTCCACATGGCCGTAGACATGCCCGTGGTCTCTACTGACTTGCACCACACGGCTAGTCACACGCCCGTGTGTCTTGCTCGTGGTCAAACCTGACTTGCCTTGAATTTCAACCACGAGGGACACAGTCGAGCCACACGCCCGTGTGCTCAACTGTATGGGCAATTATAGGCCATTTTCAAGGCCAAATTGCCACCCACACCTGGGTCATCCCTACAAGCATAAACAAGCATATTTCTCAATATAATTAGCAACCAAAAACACACCAAATGGTCATCATATTATCCCATTCAATCTCATTTCTAAACATGACAATTTGCACAATCAATTCACATGTAAAACCAAGCATAATTCATCCAAAACTTTACTAAATCACTATAGCATCAATCCATCAATAAACTTACCATTCATAAGGACATTTCATTACCATCCAGCCATACCAAAACATGCATCATATACCATAATCACTCATGCATATTACCAACATTTATCTAACCACATCACATGGCTATTTACATCTCAAACATATACTAAATGACTAGTCTATACATGCCATATTTAGTTATATACACATTAAAAAGTACCAAAGTTGTGTTTGATAGTGTGGTGATGATCTTCGACGATTCCCGAGCCTTTCGTAGCTTTAACGATCTATAAAACAAAGCAAGCACACACAAAGTAAGCTTTGAAAAGCTTAGTAAGCCATATACAAATAAACTTGGTATAAAATGCATATAGCCACGTAGGTGCAATGACATTTATACTTCTCATTTGCAAAATCAGAATATCATCTTTGGCTCAATATTTAGCCACTACTTACCGACACATCATATCTCAAGCATCTCATTTGCTCATATCTCAAACACACATATATCTCAATTTACTTTGCAACAATGAACATACTTACTCACCTTTCATGCTTATACAAAGCATACATATCAATGAACCTGAATCGGATATACAACTCACATAATCATTCATTTCTTGGACTTGCCCGTTGAACCATTTAGAATCTAATAGAATACTCAGAATGCTCGGAATAGTCGTACAATGCCAACGTCCCAGACGTGGTCTTACATGTAACCAATAATTGATGCCACTGTTCCACACAAGGTCTTACACCAATCAATACGATGCCAATGTCCCAGACATGGTCTTACACGCAAATCTCATATCAATGCTAACGTCCCAGACGTGGTCTTACATGATCTCACATATCGGAAATCTATGTCATGACATATGTAACCCTATCTATTCCTAAGTTCATACGGGACTTCTCGAACTTAGATACAATGTCAATACTATCTCGAATTCCATATACATAACATCTTAAGCATATTCAACACAAGTTAAATTTCATATATGCACAATTAACTCAACTCAAATGCATTTATTTGTATATCGACTTACCTCGAATTTGGATATTCGATCGGATTCTGTTATTCGACAACTTTCGATTTTTTGCAATCTAAATCCGTTTTCTTCGGTTCTTGATCTATACATATTCAAATTTAACCCTTTTATTCACCAAAACATTCAATTCAATACAAAACACATATTTAGGGCACTTTACAATTTAGCCCTCATATTTTCACATTTGGACAACTTAGTCCCTATTTCACAAAATCACAAAATATACCAAATTTCATGATATTCATGCTTGGCCGAATATTACCCATGCTCATTCAAGTCCACACATTTCATTCATTTTACAATTTAGTCCCTCGAAATACTATTTTCTCAATTACATCCAAAATACTCAAATTCATCAAAAACTCAAAAACAAACTCTGTTAACTAAACATATATCTTTCATATTTCACCATCAAACATCCAAAAACTCATGTGTTCATCAAAGGCTCATTTAAAAAACATCATCAATTCAAAAAATTGAAGCATGGGTCTTGTAGAGTACAAAGCAACGATTACAAAACCATAGAAATTATCAAAAACCGATCAAAAACACATACCCAATTTATGCTTGAACCTTGACCGAATGTAACAAAGCTTAACCCTTCTTTTTCTTTTAACTTTCAGCACCCAAAATAAGATGAACATGCTTGATTTTCAGTTTTTTTTATTATACTCATTTTAATGCACAAATGAAAAAAATTAACCTTTATTAGTGCATTAAAAATTTCCACTAACTTTGGCATTAATGCCCATCCATTTTCCAATGGTCAAATTGCATTATAAGGACTTCACATTTAAAAAGACATGACACATAAGTATTTTAACAAATAGCATGAAAATTTTGCATCTTTCACAATAAAGTCCTTATCCCAAATTAAGCACACAAACGGAAAAATTAATTCACGAAACTTTGACACATGCTTAATCATATACTGCAGACACAGAAAATAATATTAAAATATTTTTATGACTCGGACTTGTGGTCCTGAAACCACTGTTCTGACTAGGGTCAAAACTAGACTGTTACACAAATCGTCTATAGTAGCCAGCTAGGCCTAGAAATCTCCTAACCTCGATTACATTACTTGGTGGTTTCCAATCCACAATTGATGAGATCTTACTCGGGTCAACTCTAATTCCATCTCCCGTGAGAATGTGCCCCAAAAATCCAACTTCTTTAAGCTAAAATTCACTTTTACGAAACTTGGCATATAATTACTTATCTCTCAAAATTTGTAGAACCATTCTCAAATGCTCAGCATGCTCGTTCTCATCACGAGAGTAGATCAATATCCCATCAATAAAGACTACTACAAATTTATTCAAATATGGCTGAAAGATGCGATTCATCAAATCTATGAAAACTGTAGGGGCATTTGTTAAACTGAAAGGCATGACCAAAAATTCATAGTGGCCATACTTTGTCCGAAATGAGATTTTTGGCACATTCGAGTTCTTGACTCTCAACTGATATTATCCAAACCTCAAGTCTATCTTAGAAAACATCATGGCTCCCTTCAATTGATCAAACAAATCATCGATTCTTGGCAACGAGTACTTGTTCTTTACAGTTACTGTAACACCCCTAACCCGTAACCGTTGCCAATTTAGGGTTAAAGGCATTACCAGACAATTCAGATCTTTTACGGACATTTTTTAATATTTCTCAATCGAATCAAATCAAAGCGTCCCTAGAATAGGTCACGAGACCTTAATCATACTTTAGAATAGGGCCGGGACAAAACCGAACACATACAGAAATTCTTAGAAAGTTAAAAATTTTCTTAAGTTACAGAGGTCACATGTCCGTGTGGGCAGGCCGTGTGCCTCCCACGGCCACAGACACGCCCATGTGCCCAAGTCGTGTCAAAACAGGGCATACATACTGACTTGTCTACATGGTCGTGGACATGTCCGTGTGCCTCACCCGTGGTCGCTTCTAACTTGCACCACACGGCCAGTCACACGCCCGTGTGTCTTGCCCGTGGTCGAACCTAACTTGCCTTGAATTTCAACCATGAGGGACAGGGTCGAGCCACACGCCCGTGTGCTCAATCGTGTGAAAAATTATAGGCCATTTTCAAGGCAAAATTGCCACCGACAAGAGGGTGTTCCCCACTGATAGGCCGAATCTCTCAAGAGAGATACCACACACTTCATGCACTCTTCAGGTGTGCATGACAACTCATCGAATACTCTAATGGTATTCTCAAGCCAGAATTCCACCATCTCCAGATCATCATCTTTACTAGCCCGAAATTCCTTAGCTCCTTGTTTCCAGATTTTGTCAACCGGAGGCTTTTCTCTTCTTACTACCTCTACCATTTGGGGAGCTACAAGGGCACGCTGAGGAATAGATGGGGGTGGAGGGGGTTGAGCATGAGAATTTTCTCGAATATACTCTGTGTACCAGTTGCTCATCATATAGAGAACCCTGACCCAAAGTCTCGGGTCTACTCTCTACTGGCGCGGTCCCTTGCGCGGGAGCCGGCTCATTACTTGTAGCATCATCAACTGCAGCTTGACCGGAATCCATTTAGTATATAAAAATATAATTCAAAATGTCAGGAGTCGTCACACTATCATTATGTAAATACTCATACATATGGCATGTATAGCTAGACTCATACTCACGCTACATTAGTCAGAGAATCGACTAAATCGTAGCTCTGATACCACTAAATGTAACACCCCTTACCTGTATTCGACACTTGAACCAGCTACGAGGTATTACCGGAATTAACTTGCTCCAACATACAACTTCGATCCATAAAAATTTCATTCCAAATTAAAACTTTTCATTCGAGACCTTAATGTCCTTATTATATGTCTACGAGACCCTAAACTTGTACCCGAACTGATTCAGGACCAAACTAGAAACTTTGGAACATTTAGAAAAATTTGACACAAAACAGGGCCACACGTTCGTATGAATTGGGACACGCCCGTGTGGGCAGGCCGTGTAATCACACAAGCCCATGTCCCTAGTCCGTATGGATTTTATTTTTTATTTGAACCTATAGGGGTTTTCACACGGCCTAACACACACCCGTGTCTCTCACAAGGCCATGACACGCCCATGTCCTTCCCCGTCTGTGAAAACCTTGACATTCTGTTTATGACGTCAGCATCTCAATAAGGTCAAATAGCCAAGGCACACGCCCGTGTCCTTAGACCGTGTGTCGAATTAAATTTCTAATTTCAGGTGTAGACTTCACACGCCCCAGGCACATTCCCGTGTCTTAGCCGTGTCTCCCACACGGTTGAGACACACGGGTGTGTCTCAACCCGCGTGTTTACTACTGAGTATTCTAACTTATGCGACACGGCCAAGTCACACGCCCGTGTGTGAGGCCGTGTGAAGCATACTAACTTGATTTTAATTTCAACACTAAGGGACACACGACCATGTAACATGACCATGTGTCACACACGGCTGAGACACAAGCCCGTGTCTCTACCCGTGTGGACAAAAATAGGCTATTTACCAAGCCAATTTACCACCCAATTTTAAATGTACCTACATCAACCCAAATGGCACCACAACATAGAAAAATATGACATTATAACCATCTAATTCAAGCTTAACTCATATACATTCACTACTGCTATTCTCTATGCACACTAATCACAAAACATATCATACCATTTATACCAAACTTCACATTTACCATTCAACTATTTATACACTTCCAAACATGCATCATTATGCATCAAGATCATAAGCATATAACTACTCCAATATCAACCAAATAACCTTCACAATTTATATAACATACAAGCCACATATACCTATTCATGAACTCACAACATAAGCCATATATTTATATATATGTACACATGGTACAAACACACCAAAACAAGCCAACTTTCATTGCTATATACACAAACCAAAACATATACATTTACAAGCCACCTCAAATGGCAAAACTCACTACCAAAACATAACCAACATGACCATAGTCCCTATACATGCCATATACTTAAAATACTAAGTTCATAGGTACCAAATGAAAGGTGGATAGTGTGAAATGATCTCCGATGATCCTCGAATGGGAGCTAGCTTTGATAACACTATAAAACATGGGAAAAACGAACAAAGTAAGCTTTATAGCTGTAACACCCCAAACCCGGTTAAAACGCTATGACCGAATCCAAGCTGTCACAGGGAAAATCGTTCTTGAAGAAAACAAGTTGTTGAGTTAATTTGTAAAGAAACATTTTTGGGAGACAAGTTGTCGTCTCTTATTTTAAGAAAACTTTTGACTTTATGAGAAGTCGAGTTGGTCAGGGTAAGTTGCCGTGATTGTTTCAAAACTTAGTTTTTAAGGAAAACGTGTTGACTTGATATTATTACATGTTTACAGAATACCCGATGGTGATATTTTGGAAAAATCCCAAAATTCATTTAAGTTTATGAAAACATTCATTTTACAGGTTCTTTTTCTTTTTAAACATACTTTAGTATTTTAACGCAAATTCCAAGTATTTGACTAAATGAATAATCCCAAAATAAAACTTAGATGGCCTTATTACAAAAACTAAAAAAAAAAATCGAAATTAAAAGCAAAGGAAATCTGAAATTAACCAATAGAAATAAAACAAACTGTTGAGCATGGCCACCTCGAGTCCCTCCCGGCTCCACATCCGCGATCTAGGGGTTATCTACAAAATGTAAAGGAAGGGGTGAGTCACCGAGACTCAGTGTGTAAATCCCCATCCCAAAGATAGTAATCCCTTACAAAATTTCATAAGCGAATATGCATGCCATGCAACCCAAGACCTAACCATCCGTAACTCCCAAATCTACCCCGTGTGGTACCAAACCACTGGTGGTCAAAACCACTGGTGACCGAAGTCACAAATAATATATGTGTTACCAAACCACTGGTGACCGAAGTCACAAATAATCATGTGTGGGGCCAACCCACATTGTGGTACCAAACCACTGATGACAATCCCGTATCAATATGTGGGGCCAACCCACTGTGGTACCAAACCACTGGGACGAGTCACAAAAATATATATATATATATATATGGTACCAGGCCACTGGTGCCAAACCACTGAGACTTAGTCACAATATTATAATAAGCAGGGCCAACCCACTGTGTGGTACCAAACCACTGGTGACAGTTTGAAATCATACCTTCCCCCTCCTCTCATTACCCGTTATTCATGTACATGCTTACAGTCAGGTATGAACATGTTTAACATATAAAATAACTTGCGTTAAATAACATGGCACTGGCAGATTTTAACAAAAATATATATCGTTTGCAGCCACAACAAACTTACCCGGCATCCTCGCTTTTACCCACAAGGGTAACACATCGATTTCTACAGTTATTCCGGCTTTTGACAAATCACAAAATAGTAACATATTAGCTTATGAAGTGTGTAAGAGTTAAACACCTGATTACTCGTCATACAACGCTCTCTACATCGACACTGTCGTTAACCGACACTACCGCTATCTGCCTACTATTTTGCTCAGATGCCAGCCCACACCAAGGTGGCCAATCGCGAACAGCCGACACCGCCCTCTTCTTGAACTTAGAGGCTGGGGTCTCAGATCCAACCCCTCCTAACGCTTGGCTAGCCTTCGAGTCCATAACAAACCTTATTCACTAACTCAGATTAAAGCAATGAAATAACGACAACTAGAGATATAAAACTCAAATGAACAGATCCCTTACCTAGATTGCCAAATCCCGGAGATTCAGTGACTTAGACCAAAGCAATGAGTGAGTACCCAGTCGACTAACACCAAGCCTTCCTTAACACCCTTCAATCGACCAAGATCTACAAGATTTAATTACTGCCTTCGGCATTTAACGTAATAAGAAAAGATTGAATGGCAGAGTCACTTACCACAACACTAGCAAAATCAATTGAGAGTAGAGGAGAGTAGTTAACGATGATCTGCTGTTACAAGAACCAAAGAACCGATTATGAGAGCCCCGAAGGAATTCGGCTAACGAACTACCCAAAACAGATGTCAGATCCCGGCTTTTCTCCCTATAGAAAATAATAGAGGGAAGGGAGTAGAGATGGAAAAGATTTGGCCATAGAAACAAAAGAGAAGAAAGAGAAGAAAAAGAGAAAGAAGAACTTAATAAGACCTTACCTGATTATGGGTTGAGTTTTCGGCTTTGAAACCCAGAGAAGAGGAATAAATTTTGGCACTTAAGGAGATAAAGAGGAACTCAAGAAGAGAAGAAAATATGGCCAAAGATATTTGGGTTTTTACAAGAAATCGAAAGTGAGAAGTGAGTGAGGGAGTTTCGGCTAATAGGAGATGGATGAAATAAAGAGAAAGAATGGAAGATGGAGTTTCGGTTTTGATGTTATTGGCAAGAAGAACAACAAAGATGATGAGTAAAGGGTAATGTAGTTTCGGCCAAATACCAAAAGTAGAAAAAGAAGAGAAGGCTTTTGGGAATGCTTGGGTTTTGGTACTTGAGAGAAAAGGCAACAAAGATGCTATGGGGTATTTCGGTTTTGACACAAAAAGATATGACACAAAAGAATGCCTAGCTGAAAATGCTCTCCTAAGTTTGCTATTGAAATTCGGCACCCCCCAAGCTACCCAAACCAATTTCTTCCCTCTCCTCTAGAGTTTGACATACGGCCAACTCTAAGCTCAAGTGTCCATCCCCCTTTTTCCTCCATAAATTCCTCCTGACCACTCATTCAAACCTGTTTGAATGATTCAAATCCCTAAATTTCCTCTCTTCCACTCATTTAAATCCTGTTGACTCCTTCAACACTCATCCACCAGTGTCCATCCTGAGCACAACTCTCCCTTGTCCTGGCGTCAAAAAGAATGCCTAAAAGGAGATTTCCGCAGCTCAAACCAAGGCCTCTTCTGCTCCCTGTTGTGTCACTTCCTTGTGCCTTAAGTGGCGCCTCCCTTGCCACTTTGCCACTTGGATTCTTGTGTCAAAACACACCACTAAATTCCCTTAACACCTAACTCAACCAGCTCTCCCTTCTAAGTACTCAAAAAAAGAAATTTTGCTAAGGCTCAGGCCTACCTCTAGCTCATGCCAAGACCTCAAAACACCCAAACTAACATGCCAACCATACTATACACATGCACACATACAAAATGCAAAGAACCCGTTTTCAGGATGTTACAATAGCTTAGTAAGCTCGTATGAAATAAGCTCAACTAATCATAAATACACAAGTCATCAATTTGAACTTGTTAACTTGCAATTCATAAATACTAACAAACATTCCACATGCTTAATCATATGCTTATATGCAAACTTCATAACTTCTTCAATTTTAAGCTCGAATGATTCATATACATACCTGAACTAATCCGTAACAAACTTATACCCAAAAGAAATAATGTCGAATACCCAATTCTCGCACACTAAGTGCCAATACATAGCCGAAGTTATTTTAATCTCACACACTAAGTGCCATACATAGCCGAAGCTATCTCGAATCACACACTAAGTGCCATACATAGCCAAAGCTATCTCAAATCGCACACTAAGTGCCATACATAGCCGAATTGTCGTCAAACATGACTGTAGTCTCGTATATACAATTTATGAAATATCAAAGCATTTAAAGCATAATTATAACAATGCTTATTACATACGAACTTACCTCGAATGTGAAAATGACGACACGATTGACTAATCTGATATCTTGTTCTTTTCTCGATCTAAGTTTGTATTCTGGTTTTCTTGATCTATATAATATCAAATAGACCCTGGGCTAGCTAGACCTAGTAGCAACAATATCAAAAACATAAAAACCATTAAAAACTGAGTCAAAATAGACTTACATGAACACAAGGACTTGGCTGAACCTTCAAAGCCCTAACAATGGTGGTTCCTTAGCTATATTTCGGTTGAAAATGAAGATACCGGGTGGAAATTTTGTTTTATTTTACTTATTTTATCTTTAATTCATAAATTACCCATATAACCTTTATGATAACCTTTAAAGATCACTTAATATACCCATAATTGTCCACTCATAATTAAAATGGTCTAATTACCACTTAAGGACCTTAACTTTAATGTTCCATAGCTAATTGACACATTTAACTAATAGAACGTGCATTTTACACTTTACGCGATTTAGTCCTTTTTATCAAATAGACCATTCAAACGATAAAATTTCTTAACGAAATTTTCACACAATCATGCTGTAAACATTAAAATAATAATAAAATAAATATTTTGGTTTCAGATTTGTGGTCCCGAAACCACTATTTTGATTTGACTAAAAACGAGCTGTTACAACTCTCCCCTGATTAGGGATTTTCGTCCTCGAAAATCTTACCAGTGAATAGGTTAGGGTATTGTTTTCTCATAGCTTTCTCGGGCTCCCACGTAGCCTCTTCAACACCATGATGTTGCCAAATTACTTTCACGAGAGCTATGCTTTTATTTTTCAACTGTTTAACCTCACGTGCTAAAATTTTGATCAGTTCTTCGTTGTACGTCATATCAGGTTGAATCTCAATCTCTGACAGGGAAATCACATGTGAGGGATCCGATTTATATCAATGCAACATTGACACATGAAACACATTGTGGATTTTCTCTAACTCAATCGGTAAAGCTAGCCAATATGCCATTGGACCTATTCTTTCAATGACCTCATACGGCCCGATAAATCGCTGACTCAGCTTGCCTTTACGACCAAATCAAAGTATTTTCTTCCACGGAGATACTTTCAAGAACACTTTGTCACCTATCTGAAATTCAATGTCTTTTCGTTTTAAATCCACAATGATTTCTGTCGATTTGAAGCTGCTTTCAAACAGCCGCGAATTAATTTCACTTTTTCTTCAGTTTTTATAATCAAATCAACCCCGTGAATCTGTTTCTCGCTAAGTCAGGTCCAGTATATTAGAGTTCGACATTTACGACCATACAAAGCTTCGTATGGTGCCATCTTTATACTCGATTGAAAGTTGTTGTTATATGCAAATTTAACCAGTGACAGATATTTCTCCCAGTTACCGTCGAACTCTAAAACACAACATCGGAGCATATCTTCGAGAATCTGAATTACTCTCTCAGACTGACCGTCAGTTTGTGAATGAAAAGTTGTACTAAAATTCAACTTCGTACCCAAATCTTCTTGCAATTTCTTCCAAAATCGCGACATAAACCTCAAATCTCTATCCGAAATAATTGAAATTGGCACCCCGTGCAATCTAACTATCTCATCAATGTACAATTCAGCTAATCTGTCGAATGAATAGTCAGTACGTACCAGGATGAAATGTGCTGATTTCGTTAATTGATCAGCTACAACCCAAACAACATCTTTCTTTTTCGGAGACAAAGGCAATCCTTATACAAAATCCATCGTAACTCTGTCTCATTTCCACTTCGGCATCATCACAAGCTGAAGCAGACCCGAAGGCACTTGATGCTCGGTTTTCACTTGCTAACAAATCAAACACTTAGATATCAGAAATATCTCATTTCATACCTGATCACAAATACAATTGTTTCAAATCATTGTACATCTTAGTACTTCCTAGATGAAAGAGTAAACAAACACTATGTGCCTCGTGTAAAATTTTTTGAATCAACTCCGAATTTTTTGGTACGCAGATTCTATCTCGGAACATCAAACAATCATCAGATTGGATTTGGTACTCTGAATCAGTAGTCAACTCGCATTGTACTCTTTCAGCTTGTAAATCACTATCACATTTCTGAGCTTCACAAATTTGTTCAAGAAATACTGGTTTAGCTTTTAACTCAGCTAAAATTGAACCATCATCAGATAATGTTAACTGGGTATTCATTGCTCTCAAGGAAAATAATGATTTTCTACTCAAAGCATCTGCGACGACATTCGCTTTCCCCAGGTGATAATCAATCACTAACTCATAGTTTTTTAATAGCTCGAGCCATCTCCGTTGTCACAAATTCAAATCTTTCTGAGTCATAATATACATTAAGCTTTTATGATTGGTAAAGATGTGGCATTTTTCACCATACAAATGGTGTCGCCAAATTTTCAGTGCAAAAACTATAGCGACCAACTCTAAATCGTGCGTCGGATAATTCTTTTTGTGCGATTTCAACTGTCTGGAGGCAGATGTATCTCTTTTCCCTCTTACATCAACACGTAACCTAAACCGTTCAATGATGCATTGCTATAAATCACAAATTCTTTATCAGGTTGAACCAATACTGGTGCCTCAGTTAACAATGCTTTCAATTGATCGAAACTCTATTGACATTTCTCAGACCATTCAAACTTTACATATTTCTGTAGTAGTCTGGTCATCGGTATAGCAATCATCGAGAACCCTTTTACAAAACATCGATAGTAACTAGCCAATCCCAGAAAGCTTTTGACCTCGGATACATTTCTAGTTGGTTTCCATTCAATAACTGCAGAAATCTTGCTTAAATCAACTTGAATGCCATTTGCCGAGACAATATGTCTCAAAAATACAACTTCCCGGAGCCAAAACTCACATTTGCTGAATTTAGCATACAATAGCTTATCTCTCAAGGTTTGCAACAATATCATCAAATTTTCGGCAAGCTCACACTCAATTCCTAAATAGATCAGAATGTCATCAATGAACAGAACAATAAATCTGTCTAAATACGGTCTAAATCTCTGATTCATCAAATCCATAAAAATGGCAGGAGCATTAGTTAGTCCAAAAGGCAAAACAAGGTATTCATAATGTTCGTACCTCGTTCTGAACACAGGTTTCGATACATCTGAGTCTTTAACTCGCAATTGATAATAACTCAATCTCAAATCAATCTTCGAAAACATTGTTGCCCCTTTTAACTGATCAAACAAATCATCAATTCTCGACAATGGATATTTATCAAACAAAACATCAGTATCGAAAAGAGTAAAAGTACCAATTATGACATCTAGAGATGACGCTTCTTCGCGAGCGTGAATAGTGTAGGCTCTAGTAGGTGCTCTCGCCTCAGATCTCACTGTTGTATCCATTGTTCCTCTCTGACTACCACTCATATTCCCGGTGTTTCTGGATGATCTACCCCTAACTGTTGTGTTACTCGGCCTCGCATTCTGAACAATATCTTTCTCATCTAACTCTGGACAATCCCAAATAAAGTGATCTTGTGATCCACATTTATAGCAAGCTCTATTGTTGTACTTGCCCCAGCATTCTCCGATATGACATCTTCCACACTGCCTACACTCGGGCTTATTACTTCTGACACTTCCAACACTTGATTCCATTGGAGTTTGAGTTTTAGAACCAGTATTTTGTTTCACTCGATCTTTACTCGAATGTCCAAATGAAACATTTGAGTGATTAGTTGCATCTCTGAATCTCTTTGAAGAAGATTGATACGACTTATTCATCTATCTTTTTCATTCATCTCTAGCTTCGGAATCCGCTTTCTTCTTTACTTTACTAAGCTCTTCGGCTTTTCAGGCTCTTTCAACCAATACTACAAATTCATTCAGATCAAGAATTCCAACCAAAAGTTTAATGTCTTCATTCAAACCTTCAACGAATCGTTTACATATAGTAGTTTCTGTCGAAACACATTCTCGTGCATACTAAATTAATCTTACAAATTTTCGCTCATATTCCGTAACAGACATACGGCCCTGTTTTAGCTCTAGGAACTCTTTATGTTTCTGGTCTATAAGTCGTTGACTGATATACTTCTTCTAAAATTTAGCTTGAAAAAAATCCCAGGTGATTCTTTCTCTCGGAACCACTGATATCAATGTCTTCTACCAATGATACGTCGTATCTCTCAACAATGAAATAACACATTTTAAGCATTCATCAGGAGTACATGATAATTCATCAAACAGTCTTACAGTATTCTCAAGCCGGAATTCAGCTTGCTCAACATCATCATCCACTATGGCCCTAAACTCTTTGGCCCTATACTTTCAAATTTTATCCAATGAAGGTTTACTCAACCGGATCAGATCTACAACTTGTGCCACTACAGGAATGTAACATCCTGGAAAGGGCCTATGCATTTTCGGTTTAATTGTATGAAATGACAAGTCTTAAGCATTATGAATAAATTTTTGATATTTTTGGAAACTCAGAAATGTATAAAAATGCATGGAAATGGAAATGAACATTTTTGGAAACTCAACATTTTTGGAAACCAACATTTTTGGAAACACGAAATGCATTAGGACATGAACATTTTAGGAAACCCGAAAAATGTAAGGAAATGGTTCAAAAATGGAAAGTACACATCTTGGGAAACTAAGAAATGAAAATGGAAATGGTTCAAAATGGAAAGTATACATTTTAGGAAACTTGGAAATATAAGAAAATGGCAAGTAAACAGAGCCGATCGAAAATTTTAGGAAACTTAGAAATGATGCAGAAATGTCAAATTTTAAAGTTTAAAATAGGAAATTAGGGCAAGGAGGCCCTAAAAGAAAAAGTTGGTGAAATTTGACACACAAACGGGCTAGGAAAAGTGGCCTGAAGATGGCACTTAGGGCCTATGGAAATGGCGCCATGTGCAAGAGGCATGGGCCAGGTTCGAGTCACAAGGGAAGCAAATAAATGAAGTTTTATTTTTGCTTCCAGAAGGCTAAGAGTAGACGGCAAGGCTTCTAGAAAAAAAGGGAGTTTAAATCCCTTTAAAATTCGGCAATTTATGAAGATAATAGAGGATTTTTTTTAGAATTATTCAGAGGAGTTAAATAATGGATTAAACTCTTTTATTTATGATAAATAAAAGATAAAGCTATCGATAGAGGAGTGGTGGCCAAGTAAGGGACTCCTAGCGATAATTTCGGCTATAAAAGGAAGGCGGAGGGATACTCATCAATTTTTGCTTCCTCCTCATCTCTCAAATTTTAGGGTTCTCTTCTCTTTTCTTTTGTCTAGCCAATTCCCTAGCCTCCTCTCTCTTTTTTTTTCTTCTTTTTCAAAAATCAAAAAAGGCAATCCAACCTAGCCGAATTCTTTATAGCATCAAAAGCCAAATTTTTGCCAAAGCCGAATCAGAAGCGGTGTGTCGAAAAGATCTGTCTCGAATTCAAAAGGTAAGAAGCTTGTGGTTATCGATTATTCTCCTCTTTAAGTCAAACATAGAGGCTAATGTTATTATTTTTGTAATAAAACTATAAGGAGTGTTTCGGGATTTCTAGTGCTATCAACTACAAGGAAGAGATCATTCGGGATTCAAGAATCTAAGGTAAGATCTACACATATTTGGTCAAAGTTATGGATTATATGTGAGATTTAAGTCTAACATGAAACTATAGGAATTTCGACGACATACAAGGCAAGGATTACATTCGGGATTTGGAAATTTTAAGGTAAGTCCATAGATCCAATCGGCCAAGGTTTATTCTTTAGAAATACAAATCCTACTAGGATTTGGTTTTAAGGTCAAAAAGGTTTATTTATGTGTTTAAATAATTTGGCCGAATATAGGGATTGAGATCTAAAGCAACAGATCGATTTCTTTGGGATATCAAGGAACCTATTAAGCAAATCAGGTGTGTACTCACACTAACTTTTGATATATCATATGGCAATTATTTTAATATATGAATATGTGTAAGAATGTGAATGTGGCTAAGTACCACAATCGTGGTAAAAAGTACCCAGGTACGTTTCCTACTTCCGATAGGATTACGAATATGATATACTTTGAACATGTAAATAGTAACATGAATGAGAAATAAGTATGTTATGCATGATATAATAATATTTGGGGCATTTTGGGCTATATGTGAAAGGGGAAGAAGGTGTTGACTTTGGTCTCACCAACGGAATATGGTGACTACGGTCACATAATATGAATATGGTAACTTCGTTACATTATTCGAATATGGTGTCTAATGACACAAATTATATGGGCGATGAGCACGTCGATTGCAGCCAATCGCCTTCGATGGTGTGTAAGCGGATGGAGGGTTGACTTAGTAGTCCCACGGTGTGGGCGGCGTGTGCGGTGGTGTGTAGCGGATGGATAACTAGGCTTGGGTTTGGGTTGCATCATTTTTATATGAATATGTCTTTGATATGAACATGTATGCCTGATTTGTTGATTGTTAGTTTGTGTGCACATTGAGTCTGTTGACTCACCCCATTGTGGGACTATTTTTCGGTGATGCACAAAGAATGGACCTAGCCTAAGGAGCTTAGTGGTGGCCATGCTCAGCAAGGATTATTTTACTTCATTTGGACATTATATATTTTTTTAAGTACTTTGAATTTTATTATTGGGTTTTATTTGATGTAATAAGGCCATAAGGCCCAAGTTGAATTTCTTTATTTACATTTAAATTTTTATTTACTATGTTACTTAACTATTTTTTTTTTTTTTTGGATTTAAAGTCCTAGTAGAATTAATTATTTAAAACCCTAAATTATTTTGTCACCCTAATTAAAAGATTTCTAAGTAAGACAAGTGGGCTTTCAATCTAAGCCCAACCCAAACCAATATTTTCTCAAAATACACAAATTTTCTCTAAGTAAGAAAGAATTTTGAAACCGATTTTCTTAAGGAACATACCAGATCCAGTTCAGGATCGTGGGCCGGGTGTGAGGTGTTTCAGTTTGGTATCAGAGCCCAGTTTTAAACTCTCGGCCTGTGGGCTAAGGCCCAAAACATTTTTAATTCGAGCCCAAATGATTTTCTTTGAAATAAAGCAGGTGTTTTGGCATGGCACCTAAGTCTCCGACCCGCAGTCCACCAGGTAAGTACCCTAACTTTATGTGTGATTTTGTGATCTATGAACTGTATAAGGGTAGAAAAGGCATGGAACGTAGAATAGAATGATAGGAATTTGAACCCTAGGGCTAGATTACTCAAACATAGGACCCATAAGACTTAATGAACTTAACAAACCTATGGCTAAGTCACTGAGATTAGGGTGTGGCAACCCCTGGACGCATGTCTAGGATTGGATCCTAAGAGCACAGTATTTAAGCGATCCTAGTGACTCACCTCCTCTTCGCAGAATCCTACCGTGCGTAGCTTCGGTTCACCCTAACTCGCAGGGCTCAGATGGTGTGGCAACCTCTCTGCGCATGTCTAGGAATGGTTTCAAAGAGAGCTTGGTATTTAAGCGATCAGTGTGACTCACCTCCTCTTCACTTGAATCCCGCTGGTGCGTAGCTTTGGTTCACCCCCGACCAAAGAGGCTCTGACACATAGGCTAAACATAATGACTAAAACCCGAAAGGAACTAGCCATGTTTTAAAAAAAGAGAGAGAACAAATAACGAACCCTAGTTTTAAAATTCTTAAAACTTTCTTTTAAAAACTATTTTTACAAAATTTCCCGAAAAATTTCTGATTTGTGAAAATTACAAAAATGCCCTCAGTGGTAAAATTACCAAAATGCCCTTGGTTTATCAAATGTCCAACTACTCAACAGTTTTACCAAAATTCCATTATTTTATAAATATACAAAAACCCTAATTTGCGAACCATCAAAAAAATACCTTGATTTTGGAAAATTTTACAAAATTGCCCCTAACTTACAAAATGACCAAAATGACCCCGGTTTCCGAAATCTTTGTAAACATCACCATTTGAAAAGAGGAACTTTCAAAAAGAACCCACAAAGTTTTACAACTTTTGAAATATCCCTTATTTACTAAATTTTACAAATTTACCCTGATTTGTAAAAATTTACCAAAATACCCCTGAGGTCAAAAATTACCGAAATACCCCCAGATTTTGAAATTTCTCCAAATTACCCGAGACTTTGAATTCTCAAAATACTTTTCGATAAAAACACCAAAGAATGTTTTTTTTCCTTTTGAAAAATTACTAAACCGCCCTCAGGATAAAATTACGAAAATACCCCTGGGTAGTGGAAAAACAACAACGATAAAAAACTACAACGTTTCTCTGAATGAACGAAAGTTCATACTTGTTTGATGGAGGGATGAATGAATGGAAAAGATCGTAGTCTTTGTATGAATGCGAAAGAACCACTCTTAAATTCTTTTTCATAAAACATCTTCGCGTAATAAGTGAAACAAGAATACTAACTCATAAAATTCCTTAATCAGATCTCGACGCTAAGAAATGAGCTCCCGAGGACGTGGTCATTGTGGACGAGGTAGAAGAAGGATGACTGTGTCAGAACCCGTTAGATCGGGTCAGGGTTCTGACAATGAAATACCACCGCCACCACCACCCCACCGTTTGTGGTCTTTGAAAGCAGCAAGCTTCGGACGGGGAAGATCTTTGTGTCGCAGTCAGGCCGCGAGTTTTGGAATTGGTGGGTGGTGCGGGTGGAAATTCGGGAACCCGTAAATCAGACATGCGAACGGCTCCGAGCTAATGGAGCTGAGATGTTTCGTGGAGTGTCGGGAATGGCACCCAGTACAGTTGAGTACTGGTTGGAAGCGACGGAGCGCATCATGGATGAGCTCGACTTGACCCCTGAGGAGAAGTTGAAAGGAATGGTGGCACTGTTACGCGATGAAGCGTATCAATGGTGGTTAATCAGGCGAGATGGTGCCACGGTGAGGATCGACACGGGTGTACGTTAAGGAAGCGTACTAAAAAGAAATATGTGGGAACCGTATACGGATGAACAAAAAAGGCTTTTACGGGGTTGGTGCAAGGGAGTAAGTCATGCGCGGAATATGAAGCAGAATTCCTGAGGTTGAGCCGTTATGCTCGAGGTGTAATGGTGACTGAACATGAACGCTGTGTCCGTTTTGAGGACGGACTGAGAGACGACCTGAGACTGTTGATAGCACCGCATCAGGAGCGGGAATTTTCTGCTTTGGTGGAAAAGGCCAAGATGGCCGAGGGAATCAAGGATGCTACCAAGCAGGCTGTGGATAGGAATAAGCCCAAAAGAGGTTTTGGGCCATCTGGAAAGGGTCATAAGAGGCCTAGAGTTGATGGGCCACGGAATCAACAAGCTGGTATGGGCTGGCAGTATCGCCCTTGTGAGCATTGTGGAAAGAGGCACTTGGGAGAATGTTGGAGAAAGACAGGAGGATGTTTCAAGTGTAGGTCCAAGGACCATATGCTTAAGGATTGTCCTAAGCAACCAGAAGAGAGCCGACCGGCAGCTCAGAATGTTAGTCAGGCTGGTAGAGGCGGACAGCAGCCTCAACGGGGTCGTGGTTCAGCCAACCGAGGTAATGGTACTGGCAGAGGCCGTGGAGCACAGGGCCGAGGTGCTGCTAATGCTGGAGCAAGGCAACCAGGTTTGGTTTATGCGGTTCACCGGAGGGAGGATGGAGATGCGCCGGATGTTATAACCGGTACGTTCTTCATATTTGACAAGCCCTATTTTGCTTTAATTGATGTGGGCTCGACCCATTCATATGTTGCATGTGGCGTAGTGGAAATAATAGGCCTAGACTCTAAACTTTCGGGTAGGCAGATGACTGTAGTAAGCCCATTAGGCAAACCGTAGTGGTAGACAAGATCTTTCAGAATGTACCCCTAGAGATTCAGGGAGTGAACTTTCGGGCTGACTTAATGGAGTTACCCTTCGGAGAGTTTGAGCTTATACTTGGAATGGATTGGCTAGTAGAGCATCGAGCCGTGTTGGATTGTACGGCTAAATGTATGGAACTAAAAATCCCCGAGGATGAGGTAGTAGTGATGATCGGAGAAAGGAAGAACTACTTGTCTAACGTAGTTTCGGCGCTGAAGGCTGAGAAAATGGTTAGGAAGGGGTGCGAGGCATTTTTAGCCTTCGTAAGTGCGTTGGGAGGAAAAGATGAAGGTGTTCATGGAGTTAGGACGGTAAGGGACTTCGTAGATGTGTTCCCAGAAGAATTACTGTGAATACCCCGGATAGGGAGGTGGAATTTGGAATAGACTTGCTACCGAACACTCTGTATCAATCGCTCCATACCGAATGGCGCCAAAGGAGTTAATGGAGCTCAAGGCTCAAATCCAAGAACTGTTGGATCGTGGGTTCATTCGACCCAGTGTGTCTCCATGGGGAGCACTGGTCCTATTTGTGAAGAAGAAGGATGGAACTATGCGTATGTGCATAGATTATCGCCAGTTGAACAAACTGACCATCAAGAACAAGTATCCTTTGCCAAGGATAGGCGATTTGTTCGATCAACTGAAAGGGGCAGCTGTGTTCTCGAAGATAGATCTAAGGTCGGGATATCATCAGTTAAAGGTGAAGGAGGCAGATATCCATAAGACGGCTTTTAGGACAAGATACGGCCATTTTGAGTTTGTGGTGATGCTGTTCGGATTGACGAACGCTCCAGCCACGTTCATGGACATGATGAATCTGTTTTTCCAACCCTATTTGGATAGGTTCGTCGTTGTGTTCATCGACGATATTTTGGTGTATTCTAAGTCGGAAGAGGAGCATGATGAGCATCTCCGAGTGGTGTTGGAAGTGTTAAGGGAAAAGAAGCTCTATGCCAAATTCAGCAAGTGTGAATTTTGGCTTAAGGAGGTGGCATTTTTAGGACACGTGGTATCCGCGGAAGGAATAAGAGTGGACCCTAGAAAGATCGAAGCAGTGTTGGATTGGAAACCACCTAGGTCTGTGGCTGAAATCCGAAGTTTCTTAGGATTGGCAGGCTATTACAGAAGGTTTGTGGAAGGATTCTCGTCAATAGCCGCGCCTTTGACAAAATTGCTAAGGAAGGAAGTACTATTTGTATGGACGGATAAGCAACAGGAGAGCTTTGAAAAGCTTAAAAAGGTGTTGATGGAAGCTCCAGTGTTAATTCAGCCGGAGGCAGGAAAAGATTTCGTGGTGTACTGTGACGCTTCGCATACGGGATTAGGCTGTGTGCTAATGCAAGATGGAAAAGTGGTCGCTTACGCGTCTCGGCAGTTAAGGCCTCATGAGGTTAATTATCCAACCCATGACTTGGAACTAACAGCAGTGGTTTTCGCCCTCAAGGTTTGGAGGCACTACCTTTATGGAGAAAGGTCAGTTATCTACACAGACCACAAGAGCCTTAAGTACTTGTTGACTCAGAAGGAGTTGAACTTGAGGCAACGAAAGTGGGTGGAGTTGTTGAAGGATTATGATTGTTCGATAGAATATCATCTGGGCAAGGCGAATATGGTAGCCGATGCCCTGAGTAGGAAGGTTGTGTCGGATTTAAGGGCTTTGTTCGCTCACTTAAGTCTATATGATGATGGAAGCCTGTTGGCAGAATTACAAGTCAAGCCCACATGCCTGAATGAGGTGAAAGAGGGCCAGTTGGCAGATAAGGATCTAAGTGTTAAGTTACAGCAAGTACAGAATGGAGAAGTAAAAGATTATGGCGTCAATGATGATGGAGTACTGTGCTACAAAGGAAAAGTCTATATGCCAAGGGATAAGGAGTTGAGACAAAGGATTCTTCGGGAGGCGCATGGTAGCCCTTATGCCATGCATCCCGGAGGTATTAAGCTGTATAGGGATCTAAGAGAACAATTTTGGTGGTCTGATCTTAGGCGGGAAGTGACTGAATTCGTGGGAAAATGTCTGACGTGTCAGCAAGTTAAGGCTGAACACCAAGTTCCATCGGGATTACTTCAACCAATTGAGATTCCCCAATGGAAGTGGGAAAGAATTACCATGGACTTCGTTAGTAGGCTTCCATAGTGGACCGTTTGACCAAGTCCGCACACTTTATTTCGGTAAAGGTTGACTATTCTCTCCAGAAATTAGCAAAGTTGTATGTGGCGGAGATCGTAAGGTTACATGGGGGTACCAGTATCGATCATCTCCGATCGAGACCCAAGGTTTACGTTTCAGTTTTGGAAGGCACTTCATCAAGCGTTAGGCACTAAGTTGGACTTCACGATGACTTTTCATCCACAATCAAACGGGCAGTCTGAACGAGTTATACAAGTGTTGGAGGATATGCTGAGAGGCTGTGTGATGGATTTCTGAGGAAGTTGGGAAGATTACTTGCCTCTAGCTGAGTTCGCCTACAACAACAGCTATCAGGCAAGCATTCGGATGGCACCATACGAAGCATTGTATGGTCGAAAGTGTAGAACTCCTACTTGTTGGACTGAGTTAGGAGAACGTCGAGTTTTGGGCCCGGAGTTAGTGGCAGAAACTGAAGAGAAAGTTGAGTTAATTTGGGCACGGCTAAAGGAAGCCTCTTATAGGCAGAAGTCGTACGCAGACCTTAAGCAGAAGGAGATCGAGTTTGAAGTGGGAGATCAAGTATTCCTGAAAGTCTCACCTTGGAAGAAGGTAATGAGGTTCGGTCGAAAAGGGAAGTTAAGCCCAAGGTTTATAAGGCCTTATCGAGTCTTCGCGAGTTGGACCGATGGCATACCAATTAGAGTTGCCACCGTAGTTGCAAAAGAGATGCATGATGTTTTCCATGTGTCCATGTTACGTCGCTACCGATCGGATCCATCTCATGTGGTACCAATCGAGGAAGTGGAGCTAAGGCCAGACCTATCCTACGAGGAAGAGCCGATTCGAATCTTGGAACGTGATGTGGAAGTACTACGGAGGAAGTCAGTACCTCTAGTCAAGGTGTTATGGCGCAACCATGGATCGGAAGAAGCTTCGTGGGAGTCAGAAGAGACAATGCGATAGCAATACCCTCAGTTGTTTAGTTAGGAAATTTCTAGGACGAAATTTTGTGTAAGGGGGTAGAACTGTAACATCCTGGAAAGGGCCTATGCATTTTCGGTTTAATTGTATGAAATGACAAGTATTAAGCATTATGAATAAATTTTTGATATTTTTGGAAACTCAGAAATGTATAAAAATGCATGGAAATGGAAATGAACATTTTTGGAAACCTGAACATTTTTGGAAACCTGGAAATGTATTAGGACATGAACATTTTAGGAAGCCCAGAAATGTAAGGAAATGGTTCAAAAATGGAAAGTACACATTTTTGGAAACTAAGAAATGAAAATGGAAATGGTTCAAAAATGGAAAGTATACATTTTAGGAAACTTGGAAATGTAAGAAAATGGCAAGTAAACAGAGCCGATCGAAAATTTTAGGAAACTTAGAAATGATGTAGAAATGTCAAATTTTAAAGTTTAAAATAGGAAATTAGGGCAAGGAGGCCCTAAAAGAAAAAGTTGGTGAAATTTGACACACAAACGGGGCTAGGAAAAGTGGCACGAAGATGGCACTTAGGGCCTATGGAAATGGCGCCATGTGCAAGAGGCATGGCACTGGTTCAAGTCACAAAGGAAGCAAATAAATGAAGTTTTATTTTTGCTTCCGGAAAGCTAAGAGTGGACGGCAAGGCTTCTAGAAAAAGGGAGTTTAAATCTCTTTAAAATTCGGCAATTTATGAAGATAATAGAGGATTTTTAGGATTATTCAGAGGAGTTAAATAATGGATTAAACTCTTTTATTTATGATAAATAAAAGATAAATCTATCGAGATAGAGGAGTGGTGGCCAAGTAAGGGACTCCTAGCTGATAATTTCGGCTATAAAAGGAAGGCGGGAGGGCTACTCATCAATTTTTGCTTCCTCCTCATCTCTCGCTAAATTTTTAGGGTTCTCTTCTCTTTTCTTTTGTCTAGCCGAATTCCCTAGCCTCCTCTCTCTTTTCTTTTCTTCTTTTTCAAAAATCAAAAAACACAATCCAACCTAGCCGAATTCTTCATAGCATCAAAAGCCAAATTTCTACCAAAGCCGAATCTCTGAAAGCGAAGGTCGGGAAAGATCTCACAAATTCAAAAGTAAGAAGCTTGTGGTTATCGATTATTCTCCTCTTTAAGTCAAACAGAGAGGCTAATGTTATTATTTTTGTGGCCGAAACTATAAGGAGTGTTTCGGGATTTCTAGTGCTATCAACTACAAGGAAGAGATCATTCGGATTCAAGAATCTAAGGTAAGATCTACACATATTTGGTCAAAGTTATGGATTATATGTGAGATTTAAGTCTAACATGAAACTATAGGAATTTCGACAGACATAGAAGGCAAGGATTACATTCGGGATTTGGAAATTTTAAGGTAAGTCCATAGATCCAATCAGCCAAGGTTTATTCTTTAGAAATACAAATCCTACTAGGATTTGGTTTTAAGGTCAAAAAGGTTTATTTATGTGTTTAAATAATTTGGCCGAATATAGGGATTGAGATCTAAAGCAACAGATCGATTTCTTCGGGATATCAAGGAACCTATTAAGCAAATCAGGTGTGTACTCACACTAACTTTCGATATATCATGTGGCAATTATTTTAATATATGAATATGTGTAAGAATGTGAATGTGGCTAAGTACCACAAACGTGGTAAAAAGTACCCAGGTACGTTTCCTACTTCCGATAGGATTATGAATATGATATACTTTGAACATGTGAATAGTAACATGAATGAGAAATAAGTATGTTATGGATGATATAATAATATTTGGGGCATTTTGGGATATATGTGAAAGGGGAAGAAGGTGTTGACTTCGGTCTCACCAACGGAATATGGTGACTACGGTCACATAATATGAATATGGTAACCGGTTACATTATCCGAATTTGGTAACCGGTTTACATTATTCGAATATGGTGTCTAATGACACAAATTATATGAGCGATGAGCACGTCGATTGCAGCGATCGCCTTCGATGGTGTGTAGCGGATGGAGGGTTGACTTAGTAGTCCCACGGTGTGGCCCGGCGGTGTACGGGTGGTGTGTAGCGATGATGGATAACTAGGCTTGGGTTTGGGTTGCATCATTTTTATATGAATATGTCTTTGATATGAACATGTATGCCTAATTTGTTGATTGTTAGTTTGTGTGCACATTGAGTGCATTGACTCACCCCATTGTGGGACTATTTTTCAGGTGATACACAAAGAATGGACCTAGGGCTAAGGAGCTTAGTGGTGGCCATGCTCAAAGAAAGATTATTTTACTTCATTTGGACATTATATTTTTTTAAGTACTTTGAATTTTATTATTGGTATTTTATTTGATGTAATAAGGCCATAAGGCCCAAGTTGAATTTCTTTATTTCATTTAAATTTTTATTTACTATGTTACTGAACTATTTTTTTGGATTTAAAGTCCTAGTAGAATTAATTATTTAAAACCCTAAATTATTTTGTCACCCTAATTAAAAGATTTCTAAGTAAGACAAGTGGGCTTTCAATCTAAGCCCAACCCAAACCAATATTTTCTCAAAATACACAAATTTTCTCTAAGTAACAAAGAATTTTGAAACCGATTTTCTTAAGGAACATACCAGATCGGGTTCAGGCTCGTGGGCCGGGTGTGGGGTGTGGGGTGTTTCAAGGAACTTGCAGGGGTGGAGGTTGTTGAGCCGCCGGATTCATTCGAATGAACTTCGTAAACCACTCACTCATCAATTGGAAAAAGGCTTGCATTGCCTCTCCCTCATGACTACTAGCTATCAGCCTAGATTTAGCCAGCGTTGTCCCTTGTGCAGGAGCAGGCGCAGGCGCATTACTTTCGACATCATCAGCTACTGTTCGATCAGGATCCATTTGCTATATAAAACACACATTTTTAACTGTCAAGAATCATCACACTATCTCAGGCATATATATGGCATGTATAGCTAAACTCTCACACGCTACGTTAGTCCTAGAATCAACTAAACTGTAGCTCTAATACCAATAAAATGTAACTCCCCTAACCTGTATCTGTCGCCGGACTAGGGTTATAAGGTATCACCAATCAAATCAAAACCTTTAACCTTCATAGTTCATACAACATTATATCATAATCAATCATTGTCACTAAGTCCTATTAATAAGGTCTACAAGACCTTAAATATGTATTGGAAAGGGGTTAGGACTAAACCGAGCTCATACGAAACTTTTCCAAAAACATAACATTTTTCAAAGCTACAGAGGTCACACGCCCGTGTGGGTAGGCCGTGTGCCTCACACGGCTTCAGAGACACCCATGTGTCCAAGCCGTGGCAAAATAGGGCATACATACTAACTTGTCTACATGGCAAATAACACGCCCGTGTGCTTAACCCGTGGTCGACACTGACTTATTTCACACGGCCAGCCACACGCCCGTGTGTCCAGCCCGTGTGTGAGTCTGACTTGTTTCAATTTGAAAACTTAAGAGACACGGTCGTGCCACACGCCCGTGTGCTCAACCATGTAGGCAAATATAGGCCATTTGCAAGGCCAATTTGCTACCCACACTTTGGGTCACACCTACAAGCATCAAACCATATAATTTCATACACCAAATGGCATCCAAACTACTCAACATGGCATAGTTTAAACTCTTAACATCATCGTTCATTTCCCTATACAACTTCAACTCAACTTACCAATCCAAATCATATAATCCATTCATCATTCAATCATTACCAAATCTAAACATGAAACATACCATTTCCATTGTACTAACTCATGCCATAATGGTCATTCACATTGAACACACATACACATATTAACTATCCTTTTCACACATTCAAAGCATATACCAAAATCATTAACCTATCAAGCCATATCACATGGCAAGATCTATACATCTCAAACATACCAAAATCACTAGCCTATACATGCCATATACCAAATATACGACTTCCAAAAGTACCAAAATAGATGGTCGATAGTGTGATTGAGTCACTGTCAATCCTTGGATCCAAGCTAGCTTTAATGACACTGTTAAACAGAGAAACACTTCACACAGTAAGCTTAAAAGCTTAGTAAGTTCGTCATATAATACATTTAACTTAACCATTCGAATTCAATATACAAAATAAACTATCACATGGTTCAATTCACAATGATATACAATTCTCATTAATAGTCATTTCTCACATAATCATCCATTTATTCATATACGATATCATCAACCACATAGGTTCCATACATACCTGTGCCACCACTTAGTTAACGATCACTTTTGCTACTCAATGCTCAATACCACATTTCTTTCAATCTTCATTAATCATTTGATTTGCTCGCACACTTAGTGCCAATTTCTAAGCTGAAGCTTTAATATTATCGCACACTTAGTTCCTTTACATTAAACCGAAAAGTGATTTACGGTTCATCGAAGAGTATAAGACTATTGATAGAATGAGGCCAGTTACTTATCAGTGTGTATTTCATCAGAACTTGAGAAAATTCAGTGATGTGGTTCTTATGTCCAGGATAAGAAAGTACAGTTTAGAATCTTAGTTTAAGAAGTGAGATCTTGAGGATGCCGAAGCTATATGAGAATTTGACAGTGCTTTGTGAAATCAATCCTAAGTTTATCTTTTTTCGGGGACGAAAATCACTACGGGGGGAATTGTAACAGCCCAAAATAGGGCCTAGTCAAAACAATGCTTTCGAGACCACAAACCTGAAGTAAAAAAAATATTTAATTTAGGATTGTTTTAGAGTCTATGATATGTTTGGGTGATGGTGTGCAAATTTTGTTAAGTAATTTTTATCGATAAAGTGCCCAATTTTATTATTGGGATTAAATAGCATTAATTGTAAAATATGAGTTCTAGAACATAAGTACTTGATTTAAATGGGGGTTTAAACTAGAGGCCTTTAAATGGAAAATAAACCATCATATTTTGTTATGGACAAAACTAGTCATGGAAGGGTAAAAATTAAAGATTTAGTAAAAAGGGCATTTTTGTCATTTGGGTGTTTTAAGGCATAAAAGACAAAATTGAAACCCAAAAATCTTCTCATTCTCTTCTCCATGCTGCCGAAATTTTCAATAAGTCATGGCTAGGGTTTCAAGCTTTTTCAAAGCTCAATTGTAAGTGCATTTGAGCCCCGTTTTTAATGTTCTTCGTATTTTTAAGATCCTAGAAGCTTAACCTTTCTATTTTTACCATTTATTTGCATGAAAAATAAAGTTTAAAAATTGACCAATGCTAGATATTTGTGTATTTTGATGTTTAATGGTAGAATAAGGGTGCACAAGGTTAGGAGAACAATTTTTGCTAAGTGATTTTCGTTGAAAATTGTTAAAGCGGGTTAATTAGTAAAAGTTGTAAATGCTCCTAAAAGTGGGAAATAATAAGAATTTTAGGTTTCTTTGGAAGAGAAAAAAGGTTCGGCTAACCTCGAATTTTATAGAAATTGAATAAAAATCATATTACGAGCCTAGGGGCAAAATCATAATTATGAGAAAGTTTAGGGGCAGAATTGTAAATTCACCGTAGTATGATTTTTGTATTAAAATGAGTAATGTGAGTGATAATTAAGTGAAATATGACATTTTAGATCAAAGAAATCGTGATTTGGACTAAGTACGGGGAAATGTCAATCAAAATGACCAATGCGCGTCGAGGTAAGTTCATATGGTTAGTCTATAGTGAACGATTACTAAATTTGAATTGAGATGATGTATTATTTTATATATGTTTGTTATCTAATCATGACTTTATGCAAGTACGAGATTGGATTGAAGGATCAATCGTGAGAAATGCAGGGTCAAGTACATTTGTACTACGATTCGTGATGAATTGACGGAAAAGACCATGGTTGGACCATGGCAGTAGGTGTGCCAGTGTAAGACCATGTCTGGGGCATGGCATTGGCCTCAAGTTGTGTTAGTGTAAAACCATGTCAGGGACATGGCATCGGTATGGACGGAGAAGAGTCAATGTAAGACCATGTCTGGGACATGGCATTGACTCAAGATGAGTTCTAGTGTAAGACCATGTTTGGGACATGGCATCGGCACCGATATGTGGTCCCATATAAGACCATATCTGGGATATGGCATTGGCATCCTACCAGGTGTACAAGATATCCCAAACATCCTTAATATTACAAGTAGTTCAATGGGAAATTCAAGGAGTATGCTCAAGATAAGTAAGAGTAGGATATATGAGTAATATGACTAAGCACAGGTATGTATACGAGACTCATAAATAATGTGCTCGGATTATGATGCATTATTGATAAGGATTCAAACGAGTAAGATATGTCTATGATCACTTGGTTGTTATGTGCTAAGTTATAATATGCTTTGGTGTAAGTGTGTATAAATGATAGTGAACACAAAGAATTAATGAATGAGTGAAATTGACATTAAAACAGTTGTGGGCGGCAACATTAGTATAACTTTGAAAAATCACAAAAAATGGTGGAAATTTAATTAAAGGATGGGTGAGATATGAAATTAAAGCTTAATGAGTCTATTTTTTTTATAAAAGAAACAGAGTAAGCAAAAGAAGTGTGAATTATGAGATATTTGAATTTTAGTGAGACAGGCTCAGAATGAGTTTCAAAATCCCCTGTTTTAAATTTAGAAAATTAGTAAAAATTGTAAACAAATAATTATGAAGTATGATTCATATTCTTGAGATCCTTAATAAGTATATTTTCAAGTGAAATAAACAAGAACATCATATGAATTTTATACGGTGATAAAATTGATTCGTAGTGAAGAAGTGTCAGAACTGTTGGACAGCGAAACTGGGGTAAACTTAATGAATAAACTGTACTAATTGGCTAGACTAAAAATTTTGAAATTTCTATGGTAAGAAGTTATGTGAGTCTAGTTTTAGAGAAAATTAACAGTTCTTTATTCGGAGCCCTGTAGCTCGAAAAAAAATAATTTAGTGACAGTGACTCAAGTAGAAAGATTAATGTGAACATGAGTAATAAGGTGTAAGCATGTGATATAATGATTATATCATCTTAAGAAATTATTGTGAGGATTTATCCACACAAGTTTATTAATTTCTTATTATTTGCATATGAACTTACTAAGCATTTATGCTTACTTTTCCTCTCTTTTCCCTTGCCTTGTAGTATCGCCAAGTTAGCTCGGGGATCGGTGGACGTCAGAGATTCGCTCACACTATCAATTGGAACACTTGGTATATCTAGATACATTAATTTTTGGGTTATGGCATGTATAGTAGGCTTGGTCATTTTATCATATATGTCATATTTCTTATGGCCTAAAATATTGGCCCTTATTTAATAAATGTTCATTTTGATTAAGGCTATTTGGATATGGCCAATATTGATTGTTGTTATACGCATATGATGTGGTTATTCATGTAGGTGGTAATTGCATACTTGAGATGTTGTGGATATGGTTTACAAATGATTTCATGAATGATGATGTGTATGGGAATATGTATGCAAAATTGGATATTCGGATGTCCAATTATAGCATGATACATGTTGATGAAATGGATACAAGAGAGTTTGTGTTTTGTCTGGGGAACTGGCTTGGAAACTAGCCAACTTCCAGGCCACACGGGCAGAGACACGGCCATGTGTCTCAGCCATGTGACAGACACGGTCTAAGGGCACGGGCGTGTGCCAAGGCCGTGTGACCCTATTTTGATGATGACATCATAAATAGAGAGTTACACGGGTTAGGGGCACGGGCGTGTCCTAGACCACACGGGCGTGTGTCCCCTGTTTTGACAACATCTTCTAAATTTTTCCAAAAGTTTCCAAAGTTCTTGGTTTAGTCCCGAGCCATCCTAAAGGATGTTTTGAGCTTTATAAGCCCATATAAGGAACAAAATGCATGTGTTAGAAAAGTTTTAAATTTGACGAAATTTTATGACCCAGTTTTACATGTTCAAGAAATTTTAAGTTCAGTAATGCCTCGTACCCTATTCCGGCATTGGATACGGGTAAGGGGTGTTATGTTTAGTGGTATCAGAGTATGGTTTAGTCGATTTTAAGACTAACCTAGCATGAGTATGAGTCTAGCTATACATGCCATATTGAATTGTGATAGTGTGACGACTCCCGACCCTGATCATAATTATTTTATTAGGCAGATGCGTTTTCCAAGCGAGCTAAGTCTGATAGTACAGAAAGTGTGTTTTGATGAGCCAAACTTGGGAAGGTAAGGAGGATAATTCATGATGTGTATGTGATAATAAATAGTGTGATAATTGCAAATCGAAAGATAAACATAAAATATTATAAATGTTGAGAAGTTATAAAAAAGGAATTAAATGTGTGAACCAAGTAGAACACTGGAAACAGGTACTTTCGTTTAAAGACCTGTGATGGATTGACGATAAAGACCATGGGTTGACCATGGCAGCATGTGAATATGTCATTATTGGTGGGCTATGTGCGATACCACCGTATTTATTATTATTGTGTGCAATACCACCGTATTTATTATTATTGGTGGGCTGTGTGTGATACCACCTTATTTATTATTATTGGTTGGCTGTGTACGATACCACCGTATTTACTATTATTGGTGGGCTATGTATGATACCATCGTATTTATTATTATTGGTGGGTTATGTGCGATACTATCGTATTTATTATTACTGGTGGGCCGTGTCTGAAATCACCGTGTATTCGGTATTATTCCTAAGTGTTCATCGGGAAACTTTGACTAAATGAAATTTCGTGTGACTATGTGATGACAAGTGCAGGGTATAAGTGCATGTAAATGTGAGCAATGTTTATGATATGTATTTGGAATGTGGTAGGACTTGAAATGAGTAAGTTTATATGTAAATGATACATCATTTTTACTTATGTTTTTACATATTAGTGTATGATGTGAAACGTGAGTAAATACTATTGATATTTATTAAAATGATGGAAAGTGAGGAAATTCTCGGATGAACCTTCGGAAGAGACAAAGGATACGGATGAATACCATGAATATGTGTGTTAATTGGCCTAAAATAACTAGGGTGTTATGATGAAATTTTATGAAAATCATCCGGGTTTCGCAATGTAACAGTTAAGGAAAAAGTTAATATTGACTAAGTGACTCGTTCGGGGTTCTTATCATATGAGAATGCTAGTTGATTTCAGTGATAGATGAAAGCAGTGTTAATCTGTCTGGGTCGTGATCGGTATTACTCTATCTTTTCTGGTATTCTATTAAAATGAGTTGATAGAAAAGTGATAGTAAAGTTCATATGATGTTGAAATTCAGTTTCCACTTATTGTTATTATGTGAAATGTGTATATGAAGACTATGTTGCTTTTGTTATCGTTCAGTGCTTATAAGTATTGTTTCCCTTCTGGAAATTTTCTGAGAATTGTTGAAGTCAGTATTATTTCTCTTATGAGCTATATTCTCAGACTTCTAATATGGTATCGAATCTTGGATTTCCTTATCTCAGATTTCTTATCGACTATATTTTGTGAATTGTGCAAGAGATATTCATTTACTGGAAGTAATCATACTTTTGTGATTATGAAATCTAGTTTGATAGTGAACATACAACGTTACTGTTGTCAGATTTGTAAAGACTGTGCTTTGGCATTGGTTAAAATTTTGTTTATTGGTGTGACTGAAATGTTATCCTTGAAATGGCGCTACGATTTTAATTGTCAGAGAGATACAATTCCAATGTGGTTCAGTATTTTGAGAATTAACAGTAAAATGAATTTTATTAGATGTGATCTATCTTTAGATTTTGGGAAAGGAATCAACATTGATAAAAGAGTAAATAGTGAAGGATCGAGCTGGAATCCATGCTATGGTTGTTATTTCTGAGTAATTTGATATAACTCAATGAGTTAAAATGAGATTGTTATGTATCATTGAAACTGTATAGTTGATTTAAGTATCATTGATTCGTAACTGGAAAGAATTGCAATAGGATACATGTCTGAGTTATCATGGCAACCAAATGAAAATGGTTCCTTTAGAAGGGTACTGTGAAACAGCCAAGACCAATTCAATTATTTGTCTGGATAGTTTATTGGTTTGAAGTGTATTTTGATATAAGAACGTGAAAATGGTAGCTTATGCTTGCACTCAATTAATACTGCATGAAAAGAATCTTATCATGTGAATTAGAAATTGATTATTATTCAGAAATAATGATGCTTATTCCATGATTTTGTGAAACTTATAATTTTGTCAGTAAATGGTAAGTTAGAATTGTTCGATAGGAACTAACTTCTGATTCAGAACTCCAGGTCGAAAACCGACCATTTATTTGTTGTTTCGAAAAAGAGTTTGTGTACCAAGAAATAAATTATAGATTATCAGAAATTGCATACAGAACCGAAAGGTAAGAGAATTGAAACTTAGATAAGTGACAGGTGCTTCTGAAAGTATATTTGTGACAGAAATTTTTTTATTTTATTTGGTAAGTAAAGAAAAGTGATTTACGGTTCATCGAAGAGTATAAGACAATTGATAGAATAAGGCCAGTTACTTATCAGTGTGTATTTCGTCAAAACTTGAGAAAATTCAGTGATGTGGTTCTTATGTCCAGGATAAGAAAGTACAATTCAAAATCTTAGTTTAAGAAGTGAGATGTTGAGGATGCCGAAGTTGGATGAGAATTTGACAGTGCTTTGTAAAATCAATCCTAAGTTTATCTTTTGGTAAAATTTTCGAGGACGAAAATCCCTAAGGGGGAGAATTGTAATAGCCCAAAATAGGGCCTAGTCGGAATAGTGGTTTCGAGACCACAAACCTAAAGTAAAAAAAAATGAATTTAGGATTGTTTTAGAGTCTATGATATGTTTGGGTGATGGTGTGCAAATTTTGTTAAGTAATTTTTATCGATAAAGTGCCCAATTTTATTATTGGGATTGAATTGTATTAATTCCAAAATATGAGTTCTAGAACATAAGTACTTGATTTAAATAGGGGTTTAAACTAGAGGTCTTTAAATGGAAATAGACCACGGGCGTCGAACACAGGCGTGTGAGATGATACACGGGCGTGTCATCTCTTCCACGGGCGTGTGGCCCCTATTTAGGTAAAATTTTCTTAAGTGTGTAAAAGTTTCCAAATTATATCCAAAACCTATTGGAAGCATGTTGAGGGCCTCGTAGGTCCAGCATAAGGATGATAGACATATGAATGCAAAAGTTTTAATTTGAAATGAGTTTGATAGCCCAAAGTTGTATGATTGTGCGAGTTAAGTATGGTAACGCCTCGTACCTGGTTCCGACGTAGAATATGGGCAAGGGGTGTTACAGGTACTCTGGCCTCCGATCTCACTGTAGAATCTCTCATTGTACCACGATTACCACTCGTATTTCTCGTATTTCTTGGCAGCCTCCCTCGAGTAGCTATATTGCTTGATCTTACATTCTAAGATTTATCTTTTTTGTTTAACTTAGGACAATCTCGGATAAAATGATCTCGCGAACCACAACTGTAACAAGCTCTATTATTTTTTTCACCCAACAATCTCCAAAATGCCATCTTCCACACTATTGACACTCAGGTTTGATGTCTTTCGCGTTGCCAACACTAGATACCGATGTGGCTTGAGCTTTAGGAGAGGTGTATTGCTTTCCACGATCTCTATTGGAATATCCCACTGACGTTATTGATCGATTAAAATAGTCTCTGGATTTCTTCGATAAGGAATGATAAGGTTTACTCATCGATCTCTTCCTCGAATCTCTTGCCTCTGAATCAACCTCTCTTTTCTTTGCTAAGTTCCTCGGCTTTATAAGCTCTATCGACTAAAACCAAAAATTCCTTCAATTCTAAAATTCCAACTAGAAGTTTGATGTCCTCGTTCAACCCATCAACGAACAGCTTGCACATGATTTCTTCAATAGAAACATATTCTTGAGCATACTTGCTCAACCATACAAATTCTCTTTCATACTCTATCATAGTCATTTGGCCCTGTTTCAACTCTAGAAACTCTTTATGCTTTTGATCAAGGAACCGTTGGCTTATATATTTCTTCCGAAACTCAGCCTGAAAGAATTCCCAAGTCACTCGCTCTCTCGGAACTACAGACACCAAGGTATTCCACCATTGATATGTTGTTTCTCTCAACAAGGAAATGGCACACTTCAAACATTCAACTAGCGTGCACGAAAGTTCATCGAATACCTGAATAGTGTTTTCAAGCCAAAATTCAGCCTTCTCTGGATCATCATCAATAGTAGCTCTGAACTCTTCGGTCCCGTACTTACGAATTTTATCAACCGACGGCTTATTCAGTCTTTGATGTTCCACAATTTGAGGAACTACGGGTATAGGTTAGGGATTAGGAAGGGTGGAGGATGTTGAGCAGCCGGGTTTGTTCGAATATATTGTGTGAACCACTCGTTCATCATATGGAAGAAGGCTTCTTTAGCCTCTCCACCCTGGCTGCCTGTTATGGGTCTAAAATTAGACGGCACTGTCCCTTGAGCGGGAGCAGGCTCATTACTTTTAACCTCATCAGCTACACTCAATTGGGATCAATTTACTATATGAAAACACATTTTAAAATGTCAGGAGTCATCACACTATCACAGTTTATATATGGCATGTATAGCTAGACTCTCTCACTCGTTATGTTAGTCCTAGAATCAACTAAATTGTAGCTCTGATACCAATAACTGTAACACCCCTCACTCGTATTCAACGCCGAAATAAGGTTACGGAACATGTAACAGCCCAATTTTGAGTCTAGTTGGAATAGTGGTTTCGGGACCACAAATTCGACGTAGTAAAATTTATTTTTATTATATTTTTATGGTCTACAGTTCTATGGAATGATTTCATGAAAATTTCACTTGAAAATTTTGATATTTTGGCACTCAATTTAATTTAGTTAAAAGGACTAAATTGCAAAAGGTGCAAAATGTGTGTTCTAGAAGTTTGAGGTGTCTAATTGCTATGAAATTTTAAATTGGAGGTCCTTAAATGGTAATTAGGCCATTATACTTTAAGTTGGACAAAATGGACATGGTTAGGTGGAATTTCAAAGTTTGGCATTAAGGGTATTTTGGTAAAATGGTAATAAAGAAAAAATAAAACTAATAAAAAGATGTCATCATCTCCAATTTAGTCCCCTTGTGCCGAATTTGAAGAGTCACCATAGTTAGGGTTTTTCGCCAAGCTTCCAAGCTAGATTGTAAGTCCCCCCTTGTCCCGTTTTTAATGATTTTTATGTTTTTGTGAATGTTGTAACTTGATTTAGCTATTTCAAGGACTAATTTGAAAGAAAATCAAAGTCTAAAATTTTACCCAAGTTAGATATTTGTGTATTTTAATGTCTAATGGTAGAAAATGAATGTTTGGTGTTAGATAAACAACATTTACTAAGTGATTTTTGATGAAAATGTTAAATAAGGACCTATTTGTAAAAGTTGTAAAATGTGTGTAAAAATATGAATAAATAAAAAATGTGGGCTGTTATGAGCATGAAATAGGTTCGGCTAGGCTTGGGTGTAATGAAATTGAATGATAATCATTTTATGAGCCTAGGGACTAAAATGTAAAAAGTTGAAAAGTTAGGGGCAAAAATGTAATTTTTGCCATAAGGTGTTTTTTGGGATTAAATTGAATAATGTTATAATTGAATAAGCTAAATTTGATATTATAGATCAAGAACGACGAGGTTCTGACCTAGACCGGGGAAAGAACAAGATTGTGGACTAAATCGAATAATTATCCATTTTGTATCGAGGTAAGTTCGTATGTTAAAAATAAGCTTTAAAATAATTGTATTTAGATGCTTTAATATTGCATGAATTGTATGTTTGATTTTGTGTATGAGTATAATCCTGTGAACATGTCTGAAGACGAATCGACAAGCAAAAAATCCCGTTTGAACCTTAGGAATAGGTTAGGATACAAGTGACATGTCACAAGGGTCATTATGTGATATGTGATTATGTGATCCGGGTGCTAGTCCCGTAAGTCCTACTGGTGGCTAAGTATACCGGCATATGTTGCGGATACTTGATAGCTTGTGTGAGTAGCACCATGTAGCTACGTCTTGACTGGCAGCTTGTGTGAGCAGACCCGTCGATAGCTCGAGAGCGAGCAATTATGTAATATGAGACTTAGGTAGCTTTGGCTACATATGTGGCACTTAGTGTACAAATTTTCTTGAGTATTCGACATTGTTATTCCGAGTGGTTCACGGGTATGTGAAATATGAAAATATGTGTAAGTTCATTTCGAGATGGCTCAGGTATGTACATAAAGCTCATGTTTAATAAATATGTGAAATGATGAATATGAGGTAAGTTTTTATGATGGAATAGATTATGATCATGAGACCATGGTAAATCTACATTTAATTATGTTATAATATTTGAATGTTATATGCATGGTAAGGTTGCTTATTTCTTGCATACGAGCTTACTAAGCTATATAGCTTACTCCATTTATTTTCCATGTTTTTATAGTGTCACCAAGCTAACTAAGAATCAGAGATCGTCGGAGATTCAGATCACACTATCAAACTCTCATTTTGGGTATTAATGGTCTTAGCATTTTGAATGTATGGCATGTATAGGGACTTGGTCATTTTGTTATATGTGTCATTGGTAACGTGGCCAAATGTATTGGCTTATAATGGTTAATGATTTCATTTTGTATATGGCCATGTAAGTTGTCTAATGTTGGTTATGAGTATATTCATATGTTGATACGATTCATGATTATGGAAACTTGCATGAATTGTGTCGATAAATTATGATGTTGAAGCATGTTAGATGTTAGCATGTGGATGTGATGTTGATACCTTGGTTGTGGATGTTTTGGTTGCCTAAGTATGCTATGAATTGTGTTATTGAATTGGTGTAAGTGTAGGTGTAAATGAGGGTGGAAAGTGGCTTGGAAAGTAGCCTTATTTTTGTCCACACGGGTAGACACACGGACATGTGTGACACACAGTTTGCCCCATGGGCATGTATTTCAACCATGTGTCCCCTGCACCTTAATTGTTGCAAAATAGAATGTCTAGAATTGAGCACATGAGCAAAGACACGGGCGTGTGTCTCAGCTGTGTGTGCTACACGGTCTAGAACACAGGCGTGTGTCTTGGCCGTGTGAAACCTGCACTTAATTCGAAATAAATTAATTTACCACACGGCCTAGCACACGAGCATGTGGCACGGCCATGTGGCAAAAGTCAGAGAGCACCTTAATTTGAACATGGCCTGAAGCACAGACGTATCCTAGGGTCACATGGGTGTGTCCCTTGGACCACACGGGCGTGTGAGCCATGCAATTAGCAAACATGTTCTAAGTTTTGTAAAAACTTCTTATGTTCTCGGTTCAGTCCTGAACCACTTCTAAAGTATGTTTTGGGCCTCGTAGGCTTGTATTAGGGACTTTATGTTCGAATATGAGTAGTTTCAATTTGGACACAAATTTATGACTCAGAATTGTGTGAATGCTTGTTTTGCAAGTTCGTTAATGCCTCGTACCCTGTTCTGGCATTGAATATGGGTAAGGGGTGTTATGGAGCATTACCGGACTTAAAAAACAATTAAACATCCATTTAGCATACATTTTCTCAATTCAAGCATTCATCATTCAATCTCAAACAATTTGTCCCTTATATGAGCCTACGAGGCCTTAAACATGCTTTGATAGTGGTACGGGACTAAACCAATAACTTAAGAAGCTTTCACGAAACTTTGAAAATTTTTCTCAAAATAGGGGACACACGCTCGTAACAGCCCGATTTAGGGCCTAGTCAGAATAGTGGTGCGAGACCACAAATCTGAAGAAGAAAGATAAGTTTTTAAGGTTTATGAGATGTTTGCATGATAGTATGAAAGTTTCATGAAGTAATTTTACCAAATTATGATTGAATTGTCCATTAGGACTAAATTGCAAAAGTTGCAAAATATGAGATTCTAGAAGCTTTTAGTATGAAATAGCTTTGGATTATTAACTAGAGGTCCTTAAATAGTAAGTTTCCCAATTCATAATTTTTGGACAAAAATGGGCATGAGTTAGTAAATTTTGAAAGTTTAGCATAAAAAGGGCATTTTAGTCATTTGTCAAATAAATGATTAAAAAGGGAAAAGAAGACAAAATTTTTGTTCATCTTCTTCCCCTTAGTGTCGAAAATTCCAAGGAAGCCATAGCTAGGGTTTATCAATTTTTCAAGCTCATAGTAAGTGCACCCTAGCCCCGTTTTTAATATTCTTTGTATTTTTTGAAGTCCTCGTAACTTGAATTAGCTATTTTTAGCTATACGTTGAGCTGGGATTCATGTTCAAAAATATACCCATGTATGAAAGGCATGTATTTTGATGTTTTATGGAAGATTATGAGAGTTTGATGTAGAATAAACATCTTTTTCGAAGTGAATTTCATGAAAATAGCTTGTAAGGACTAATTTGTGAAAGTTATGAAATTGGTCATACATGAGAGAAATAGTGAGAATTGAATATTGCTATAGTTTAGAAAATGAATCACCTAAGCATGAAATATAAGAAAGTGTAAATATGAGAAAGTTTAAGGACAAAAAAGTAATTTTGCCAAAGTATGAGTATGAGTCAATTTAGTTAATATGAGTATTAAATGAGTTAAATTATTATTATAGATCAAGAAAAACGAAGCCCGGATCGTAACCGAGGCAAGAACAAAGTCGTGGACTAAGTTGACTATCTTCATACATTTTGTATATCGAGGTAAGTTTGTATGATTTTTAAGCTTCATGAGTATTTTCATTAAATTGCTTATTATATAGTTATTGCACATTATTTCCATGAAGTTGTTTAATTATGTTTAAACAAGGTAATTAATGAAATTTAGTACATGAAAGTCCCGGTTGAAGTGGATTACCGAGGATGCTTAATCTACAACATGAGGCAAGAAAACCCGTATAAAACCATGTCAAGACATGGCATCGGTAATCAAGAAAAGATATCATATAAGTCCAAGCCAAGGCATGGCATTGGTGAGTACCAAGGAAGATTTCATGTAAGTCCAAGCCAAGGCATGTCATTGACAAGTTTCACTAGGTAAAGATACCAAGCAAGACCATGTCAAGACATGACAATGGTAACTTTCCAAAGAAACGCCCAAGGAAGACTTCGTATAGGCCCATGTCAAGATATGGCATCGACACCAAGTTAAGAGATTCCTTGTAAGACCATATCTAGGATATTGCATTGGCATCGAGACACATGTATGATAGATTTAGTATCCTCCGTTATTCTGGTTAATTCATCGGGCAAAAAAAAGGTAAAGAATGAATGAAATAACAAGAAAGTTAAGCATGTAAAGCTATTATCAAGTCAAAGTTGAATAAGAGTATCCTTCAATTTAAGAAAGGTGAAGTTTGAGTTTATGCTTACATTAGTAAAGTATACTAATCTATATGATTAAGTGATGCAGGTATCTTGTTTACATTACAAGCATGAGACGAGTAAGTAATATGAAATGAGTATGAACAAGTAAGAGTAAGTAAGCTCTAGCACTTGAGAATTTCAATGCTATTGTTTTATGATGGATATGGTATATTAAGTAGTCACATTGCTATATGCATTGCATGCAAACTTACTAAGATAAATGCTTACCTCTTCATTTCCTTCTTTCCTTGTAGTCTCGCCAAGCTAACTCGTGGACCATTGAAGTCGGAGCTCGGAACACACTATCAATCACTATTTTGATATAGCCAAGTTGTTTATATTAAGTAAAGCATGTATAGGAAACGTCTCATTTTAAGTGATGTCTTTAGAGGAACTGGAACGATGGAAATGTGCAAGTGTACACAATCACAACAAGTAATAAAGTGACAAGTAAATGTCGAGTTATCGTACCCACAGTGACTGTAAAAGAATTATTTATGAAAATGATTTCAAACACTTTGGTGAAGGGAAAATATTTGGATTTAAGAAATACTTTAAAACTAAAAAAAAACAAAGTAAAAAAAAAAAAACAAAGTTCTAATGCACGATTTCAAATGCTAATTTTAATCAAGATGATATAATTGTGTTGGATTAATTACATTTCTTACCTTAGAATTATTAAACTTATGCTTATTCTTGTTACGAATAAATCACGGCAACTCAATAATTTGCTAACTTATGAACATATTTACAAATTGAAAATCCATTCATCTCTTGTACATAATCCTATGTCAATTCGACCGACTAAACAGATTTATAAAGGTAAACATGTTATTGCACATACACACTTATTAAATTAAACAATCTCTCGCATATTCCTATGTCGATTCAAACGATTAATTCAACCTAATAAGCATGTAAAAGATCATGTGAAGTAACAAAGTATCCTTACCTTGAAATAGTTTAATCAAAACAATCTTGCAAGTTATGCAAGGCATATGTATCGCCAAATACAATGGTAATTTAATCTTCAGCTACCTTAGAAGAATTAAACATGCACAGATTAAGTATTGTGTCCATTAATTACAATTTCAATGCATTTGAATAATTAATTCTTTAGTTATCTAAACAATTATAATGCCAGAATAACTTAAGCATGATTTTACTTAATCAAGCATTTTACCGAGGCCTATAATAGCATAAACACAATTTTAATAATTCAAGCAGGCAAAATATAATCAACCCAGCACAGATTAAATTCAAGCTCAATTGATTAAAATAACCATTTCAATAGCATAAATATTCATAAACATGTTTGTCAAAACAACAACGAAATTAAAGAGATAGGGAACAAGGAGCAAATCCGGTGCTTCTTTGTGGCTTGACTTATTGCTCCGTTCTTCGTTCTCCGTTGTCCTCGGCTATCAAGGTGGCTTATGAACACTCCAATTTCTGCTCTAAATGGCTGAGAAAACACCACTTTTCCAAGAGGAGAAATCGGCACAAGAAGGCTTGGTTTGTTTTGGGAAATAAAGAGAGAATGGAGAGAAGAGAAGTGATGAGAGAATGAGAGAGTGAGTGAGAAATGAGGGATGGTTTGAATGATCAGCAAGGGGTGGTATTTATAGCTGATTGTGGATGCTAAAAATAGAAAATCCCATCAGCCAAAGAGACCTCCCTTGGCCGGCCATCTATGTGGGAAAGTTGATGGCTTCAACTTTGCTAAATATGGCATGGGGCAAATCTACAAAGCCACTAAATTTGGAGGGGGTTGAATGCAACTTTGAAAAGTGTAACTCCCCTATCCCGAGTCCGCCGCCAGATTAAGGTTAGGAGCGTTACCGGATAGATCGAAAACATTCACAGATGAAATCATACATTCAATCATCATTCTCAGACTTAATGTCCCTTAAAAGGGTCCTCGAGACCTTACTCATACTTATAAGTCGAGTAGGGAGTAAACTGAAACACATATGAAATTCCATGAAAATTTGAAACTTTTCTAAAATACAAGGGAGACACGGCCGTAGGAGGAGACCGTGTGCCCTCCACGACTTCTAGACACCCCCGTGTATCCATCCTTATTTATACTAACTATACCAACACGGCCATTAGACACGCCCGTATGCCATGGCCGTGTACTTTTAGGTCATATACTGACTTCCCCACCACGGCCACCAAGCACGCCCGTGTCGAGGCCGTGTACTTTTAGGTCATATACTGACTTCAACCACACTGCCTGAGCACACGCCCATGCTTTAAGCGTGTGTCCTACATGGTCTTTACACACGGCCGTGTAAAATGACCGTGGTCTAATTTTATTTAAAACATTAAGGTGCAGGGTTAACACGGTCTAGACACACGCCCGTGTGTCTAACCGTGTGGGCAACTAGAGGCTATTTACCAAGACATTTGCCTCCTTGAAATTAAGATCAACCCAACTCAAAACAATACAATTCATTACTAACAAATTTCATGAATAATACTATATATTTTATTGATATCTATATACAAACAACTTAAACAAGTTTGGCCAACCACTTAGCCATATACAAAAGAATAATAAACTTGATAGTCTATACAAGGGCATTACACAACACATGTTCTCAAAATGAATGATTCCTATACATGCCATACTTGGTAATATAATCTGGCTATACCAAAATAAGGGTCGATAGTGTGCTACGAGCTCCGATTCCAAGGATCCACAAATTAGCTTGGCGGGACTACATAGAAAGAAACAATCAAAGACGTAAGCATTTAGCTTAGTAAGTTTGCATGAATAACACGTAATAAATAAACTTGCTTCAGATAAACCATTTGACATAAGAATGGTATCATTATCTCCTCTATAAAGCTTACTTATACATGATTCTTACTTGTCTCATGGTACTCACTAATCTCATACTTGTAAGGTAACAAGGTACCTGTATTACTTGATCACATTGATTAGCATGCTTAAACCTAATAATTATGTCTTCTAACTCATTATTCATAACATGAATAATATCCAATTTCAACTTGGTAATAGCTATGCTTTCTTTACATTCTTGTTTTCACATTTTAGCTTACTCATTTGCCCGATGAATTTCCATGAACTACCGAGAATACTAGATTTCTTGTCATGTACTACATGCCAATGCCATACTCTAGGTATGGACTTACATGATAACTTGATTGATAACTTGATCAATGCCAAGCTTGCCTTGGTCTTACATGGTAACTTATTCAATGCCAAGCTTGAGTCCTTGGACTTACATGATAACTTGCTTGATAACTTGATCAATGCCAAGCTTGCCTTGGTCTTACATGATAACTTATTCAATGCCAAGCTTGAGTCCTTGGACTTACATGATAACTTGCTTGATAACTTGATCAATGCCAAGCTTGCCTTGGACTTACATGATAACTTATTCAATGCCAAGCTTGAGTCCTTGGACTTACATGATAACTTGCTTGATAACTTGATCAATGCCAAGCTTACCTTGGTCTTATACGGACTTTCTTATCTCATGTAATAGACCGTATCTCCCGGGTAATTCATCTTCAATCGGGACTTTTTTCTTGTTTAATCTTATTGACTTCTTTGTTTAACTCAACGTTAAACCATTCATGATAACAATGTATATTATACTAAGCAATTAAATGATAAAATCATAAAGCTTAGAACTCATACAAACTTACCTCAATATACAAAATGTATGTAGTTATGCAATTTAGTCCTCGACTTTGTTCTTGCCTCAGTTTCGATCCGAGCTTCATTTTTCTTGGTCTATAACCATAAATAGATCATTTAATAATCATATTGACTAAATTGACTCATAACTCATAATTTGGAAAAATTACTATTTTGCCCCTATACTTTCTCATATTTGCACTTTTGTCCCAAAGCTCATAAAATGATTTTCATGCAACTTTGTTAAACTACATGCTTAGCTGAATCATTTTCTCTACAATGGCAATCATCAATTCTCTCCATTTCCAATAGGTATGACCGATTTTCATAACTTTTACAAAATGGTCCATACTATCATGTTTCATGAAATTCATTGAAGAAAAGATGTTTATCTAACATCAAACTCTCATAAACTCCCATAAAACATCATTTAGCATACATGTCACTCATGGGTACATTTTTAAACATGCATCTTAGCTCATCAATAGCTAAAAAATAGCTTACTCATGCTATCGGGACTTTAAAAATACGAATAATATCAAAAACCGGGTATAGGAGCACTTACTAGGAAGCTTGAAAAATTGAAGAACCCTAGCTATGGCTTCCTTCAATTTTCGGCAATGGGGGAGGAAGATGATGAGATTTGTATCATCTTTTTCCTACTTTAATTGCTTATTAGACAAATGACCAAAATGCCCTTATTACTAAAAATTTCTATAATACCATCTCAAGGCCAATTTTGTTTACTTAAGGGCTCATAATTCATATTTTAAAGCTATTTCATACAAAAAGCTTCTAGAAACTCAAATTTTGTAACTTTTGCAATTTAGTCCTTTTTGGACCAATCAACCACAATTTAATAAAATTTCTTCATGAAACTTTTATACTAGCATGCAAACATAATATAAACTTTAAAAACTCATAATTTCACCTCGAATTCGTGGTCTTGCACCACTATTCCGGCTAGGCCCTAAATCGGGCTGTTACAAAAAGTCTTCAAGGGCTTCTTTGCAAGCTTAATTAATCAGCTAATAAGCTGATTTGGGTCAGCATATGGACGGTTTGGGCTGCCCAATTCTTTGTTTGGTTCGGTTCAATCGGTTTGGTTCAACTGATGCGGTTCAACTGGGCCCTTTTCAAGGGCCCTAGACTTCATTTGTTATCTAACCTTGAATCGTATGATTTATTTACTTAGCTTGACACGTACGACTCCCTAACTTATGCTAAACCCTCTCTCGAGGCGAATAACGTCTAACCCTAGGTTAATTAGTGGAACTCTTGTTCTCTTATAATAACCCCCTAGAATAGCAGTAAATCGATCTATGGTTTCCCATATTAGGTTTCACCCTAATCCGACAAAATCTCGTAACCCTATCTCTAGGCGTTCGATCAACTCTGCTTAATTACGCTAGATCTACTCTTAAGCAGGGTCTATTCCTCCTCCACCTAAGCACATCAGATTTGGATTAAGCATGCATAATTAAGAAAAAACTAAGTATTTATCATAAAATCCAGAAATCAAATAACAAGATTCATCTAGGTTTCATCCCCTTCAGGTATCTGAGGGGTTTAGTTCATAACTAAACAAGAAAACATCTCCAAAGAAAAGATAAAACAAAACATAAGAAATCCCTAAAACTCCCTGAAGGAATTGAAGGAAGATTCTGCCGTCTTGAGTATAATTCTGGCTTCTTGGGATGGATCAATTGGCCAACTTCGAGCGATTCCCACAATTCTGACATTTCCAGCTTGGCTCCTTGGCCTAGCTCGCCTCCTGCTTCAGCTTCTGCTGAACTCCTCTTTCAAGTTGCCCCCTTGGGTGTTTATATAGACTTTGTGATGCCTTACTTGGCCCCTAAGTATCCTAATTTAAGTAGAATTCCTACTAGGGTGTTTGAATAGGCTTTGAAATGTGTTTCTTTGCCTCTAAGTATCCTTTCCCGAATGAAATTGCTCTTTCCAGCAATAGGGGCACGGCCATGGCACACGCCCGTGTGAATCGTGGCTAGGCCGTGTTTTGGACTGTTAATGAGGCACGACCGTGTTTATCGGGGTCCAGGCCATGTTCTAGTAATTTAATGAGGCACGGCCGTGTGGCTTGAAGTCCAGGCCGTGTCGATTTCGTGAATTGGCCCATTTGGCCTGTTTTACGTTCTTTTCATCCTTTGGTGCTTTCCTGAGTATAAGACGTTAAAAGAAAGGATTAAGAGCACCTTTTTACATAAATCGAGGCTTAAATTATCCAAAAGTGTACTAAATGTGGGCCTAAAATATGTTACTTTTGCGGTTTATCAGTAATAGTTAAGCTTGTAATAGAGATGGGATTAGTGCTAAAGTTGTGTGATGAAGTGATACAGGTATATGAGAGTAATTTCACGAGAAAAGTTTACGATATGTGATATGATATGTAATTGGTAAGAGTAAGCATGAGTAAGTTATGGCAATGTGCCTAAGACTTTGTATTTTATTCAATGCCATGGATGGATGACATTATAAGCCTTATGTTGTTATTTATTTCATGCAAACTTACTAAGCTTTATGCTTACCCCTCTCATTTCCCTTTTCCTTGTAGTATTGCCAAGCTAGCTCGGGAATTTGTGGAATGTCGGAGTTCGAAAACCACACTATCAACTTCTTCTTGGTATAGCAAAGTTAGACTTATTTTGAGTATGGCATGTATAGGACTTGGTTATTTTGTTATGTCATATTTGTTATCCAAGGTGTTGACTATTAATGATGTTCAATTCATTTTGTAAATGGTCATTGGAAATTGGCCAATACTTGACAAGTTCACATTTATAAATGAAAATGAAATTCATGAAGTGCATGTTTGTGTGGATAACTTGATTTTGGGTTCTTGGAAGTGCCTTATGGTCATGATATAGGTTGAATTGATTTGGTATAAGTGTGGTTGCTTGTAGGGTGGCAAGTGTCTAGGTAGAGAACCTTATAGTTGTCCACACGGGTAAACACACATGCGTGTGTCTATGTCATGTGTGACACACGGTCAGCGCCATGGTGCGTTGAGAGACCGTGTGTCCCCATGCATGCTAGGTTGACAAGTCAGTATGCTCAGTAGTAAACACACGGACAGAGACACGGCAATGTGTCTCGACCATGTGGGAGACACGGCCTAAGACACGGCATGTGCCCATGCCATGTGAAGTCTGCACATGAAATTAGGAATTTAATTCGACACACGGTCTAAGGACACAGGCATGTGCCTTAGCCGTGTGACCTTATTGAGATGATGGCATAACAAATAGAATGTCAAAGGTTTTATACACGGGCAAAGATAAGGGCGTGTCATTGCCATATGAGGGACACGGGCTATGGACATGGGCGTGTGTCTAGCCGTGTGAATACCCCTGTAGGTTCGAATTGAAAAATAAGTCCACACGGGCATGTGATATGCCACACAGGCGTGTCCCACCTTTCACATGAGCGTGTGGCCCTGTTTTATGCCAAATTTTTCTAAATGTTCAAAATTTTCCAATTTGATCCCGAATCATTCCTGGTGTAAGTTTAGGGTCACGTAGACCTATAGTAAGGACATTATGGTCTCGAATGAAAAGTTTTAATTATTGGAATAAAGTTCTTAAGGATTAATATTGTTTGATTGAGCAAGTTAAGTGCGGTAATGCCTCTGTAACACCCCTAACCCATAACCATCGCCGGTCTAGGGCTAAGAAGCATTACCGATCAATCTGAAACATTTACAATCATTTACAACACAAAGTCAATCATCATTGAAACATATCAAAATATTAACATATAGTCCCTTAATGAGGTCTACAAGACCTTAAACACGTGTTAGAAAGAGGTCGGGACCAAACCGAACACATACGAAAATTTTCAAAAATTTTAAAGATTTTTCAAATCTGCAGATGTCACACGCCTGTGTGGGTAGGCCGTGTGCCTCACACGGCCTCGAACACGCCCGTTCGTCCAAGCCATGGCAAAACAGGGAATACATACTGACTTGTCCACATAGTCTGAGACACAGTCGTATGCCTCGCCCGTGGTCGACACTGACTTGCACCACACGGCCAGTTGCACGCCCGTGTGTCCAGCCCGTGGTTGAGTCTGACTTGAATCAAATTACAATTTTAATGGACACAGTCGAGCCATACGCCCATGTGCTCAACCGTGTGGGCAATTATAGGCCATTTGCAAGGCCAATTTGTGACCCACTCTTAAGGTCACACTTACAAGCATAAACCAATTCACTTCCACATATCAAATGGTATTCAAACATACCAATACACACACCATTTAATCACTTAACATTAACATTCATCTTCCTATACAAATTCATCTTAACAAGTCAATCTAAATTATCACCCACACATTCAAATCATGTTAACCAAACTTCATTTAATCCATACCACAAGTTCACATTTAAACCATCATTCTCATCAACCAATTCAAGCATGAAATATACCATTTCCATTCTCATTATTTCATACCATTTTCATCATTTTCATAGCCTACATATAAGAACTAACATCAGTCAACTTCCAAGCCATATCACATGGCAAGGTCCAAACATTTCAAAAAATACCATAACTTCTAGCTTATACATGCCATATACCAAATATATACATCTTTCAAAAGTACCAAAGTATATAGCTAATAGTGTGATTGAGTCGCTGACAATCCCCAGATCTGAGCTAGCTTTGAACACACTGTAAAACAGAGAAAACTTTACACACTAAGCTTAAGAGCTTAGTAAGTTCGTAATATAATACATTTCAATTACAATATACAAAGATAATCCATCACATAGATTAACTCACAAATACATATACCATATCATCCATAGCTAATATGCTCACTTAACCAATCATAAATCCGTTTACGATTTCATCAACCACATAGATTCCGTACGTACCTTAGCCAACACTTAGTTACTAATCACTCATACTACTCAATGCTCAATACTTCATTTCGACCAGCCTTCATTATTAGTTCGATTTATTTGCACACTTAGTGCCAAATTCATAGCCGAAACTTAAATATTATCGCACACTTAGTGCCTTTACTTTAAACTGAATTTATCTCGGCATCGCACACACAGTGCCAATCAATAAGCCGAAACTTCTATTATTTCGCACACACAGTGCTAATCATATCTATCTCATTTCTATTTACGCACACTTAGTGCCACCTACCTCAATTCCACACAACATTTCTAATCCAATAAGCACATAATTATTCATTTCATTGCACTTAAACATAATTTACAACGTATATTATATCCGAACTTACCTCGGACGTCGAAGTAACAAAACGGGTCGATTAATCGAGCACTTTATCTTTGCCTCGATCCCTATCCAAATCCCTCTTTTCTTGATCTATACATATTCAAATTTAGCTCATTCAATCACCAAATTATTCAATTTATTCCAAACACACATATTTAGGGCATTTTACAAAATAGCCCCCACATTTTCACATTTTGACTCTTAGTACCTATTTCATAAAATCATCAAATACACATAATTTCATTTCACCCATGCCTAGCCGAATTCCCCTTATGTCCATACAACCCCACACATTTCATTTATTTCACATTTTGGTCCTCTAATTTCTTATTTTTACAATTTAGCCCAAACTACTCAACACCAAAAATTCAAAGAAAAAATATGTTAATCTTTCACATATCTTTCATATTTCATCATCAACTATCACAAAGCTCAAGCATTCATCAATGGCATATCTTAAAATCACCATCAAATTCTAAAATTAAAGCATGGGCTAGCTAGAGCACAAAGCAACGATCACAAAAACGTAGAAATTATCAAAAACAGATCAAAAACACATACCCGATTAAAGCTTAGACTATGGCCGAATGTTTAAAGCTCAAACCCTTGATTTTTTTCTTTCAATTTCGGTGGAATAGGATGATAAAAATGTCCATCAAATATTTTTTTTAATTATATTAGCATTAATATACTAATTATTATTTTACCCTTAATATATAACATTTAAAATTCCACTAACTTGGCCCATTTTTGTCCATCCATTCTTTTAATGGTTTATTAACAACTTAAGGACTTCCCATTTAGAAAGCCATGCCAAATAAGCACTTTAACAATCACCACACAACTTTTACTTTTTATGCGATTAAGTCCTTTTTCTAAATTAAGCACACAATCCATAAAATTTTCACACAGAATTTTCATACATACTCAATCACATATTATAAACACACAAAAAATAATATTAAAATATTTTTTTGACCTCGAATTTTGGTCTTGAAATCACTGTTCTGACTAGGGTCTAAACCGGGCTGTTACAACTCTCCCCCCTTAGGGATTTTCGTCCCTGAAAATCTTACCAGTGAATAGGTTTTGATATTGCTCTCTTATAACATCTTCAGGCTCCCACGTAGCCTCTTCAACTCCGTGTTTGTGCCACAACACTTTCACAAAGGAAATTCTTTTTTATCTCAACTATTTGATCTCACGTGTCGGAATTTGAATCAGTTCTTCACTATATAACAAATATGATTGAATCTCAACCTCAGTAGGAGCAATTACATGCGATGGATCAGATTTGTATCGTCGAAGCATCGATACGTGAAATACATTATGAATTTTCTCTAATTCAGGTGGCAACAACAAGCTATAAGCAGCCGGCCCAATTCGTTCAATAATCTCATATGGCCCGATGAACTTCGGACTCAGCTTGCCTTTTCGGCCAAATCGAAGTATTTTCTTCCACGGAGACACTTTCAAAAACACTTTGTCACCAACATAAAATTCGATATCTTTTTGTTTCAAGTCTGCATAAGACTTCTGACGATCTGACACCGCTTTCAAACTGTCACGAATCACATTTACTTTCTGTTTAGTCTCTTTTATTAAATCAATCCCGTGAATCTTATTTTCACTCAGCTCAGTCCAATACAATGGAGTTCAGCATTTTCAACCGTAAAGAGCCTCATATGGTGCCATTTTAATACTAGATTGAAAACTGTTATTGTACGCAAACTCAATCAACGATAAATGCTTTTCCCACGTACTTTCCAACTCAAGAATAAACTGTTATTGTACGCAAACTCAATAACGGTAAATGCTTTTCCCACGTACTTTCTAACTCAAGAATGCAGCATCTCAACATATCTTCAAGAATCTGAATGATCCGCTTGGATTGTCCATCCGTTTGTGGATGAAATGCAGTACTAAAATGCAACTTTGTGCCTAGAGCCTCTTACAATTTCTTCCAAAACTGTAAGGTAAATCTCGGATTTCTATCAGATACAATAAATAGCGGCACCCCGTGCAATCTCACAATCTTAGCAATATACAATTTGGCTAACTTATCAAGTGAATAATTTGTTCTCACCGGAACAAAATGAGCTGATTTCGTCAATCTGCCAACTATCACTTAGATTGCATCTTTCTTTCCCAGAGATAAAGGTAATCCCAACACAAAGTCCATTGTGATTCTCTCTTATTTCCACTCAGGAATCATAATCGGTTGTAATAAATCGGATGGAACCTGATGTTCAGCTTTAACTTGCTGACAAACCAAGCATCTCGAAACAAATTCTGATATATCCCGTTTCAACCATGCCACCAATAAAATTGTTCTAGATCACTATACATTTTTGTACTCTCTGGATGAACAGCCAAACGACTATTGTGAGCTTCGTTCAAAATTAACTGAATCAACTCTGAATTCCTCGGAACACAAATCTGATTTTTGAATATCAAACGATCATCTTTATCAACTCGAAATTCTAAATCAGAATTCAAACCACATTGAGCTCATTTTGTCATCATCTCATCATCACTTTTCTGGGCATCACAAATCTGACGTATAAACATCAACCTCACTTTCAACTCAGCCAAAACCAAACCATCATCACATAGATCTATCTGAGTACTCATTGCTCGCAAAGCACATATAGACTTTAGCTCAAAGCATCAGCAACAACATTAGCTTTACCCGGATGATAACCAATTACTAATTCATAGTCTTTTAGTAATTCTAACCATCTTCGCTGTCTCAAATTTAATTCTTTTTGAGTCATCAGATATTTCAAACTCTTGTGATCAGTATAAATGTGACATTTCTCACCAAATAGGTAATGACGCCAACTCTTCAATGTAAATACAATCGTAGCTAATTCAAGATCATGTGTTGGATAGTTCTTTTTATGCGGCTTTAACTGTCTCGAAGCATAAGCTATAACTTTGCCCTCTTGCATCAGCACACAACCCAAACCATTCAACGATGCATCACTGTAAACTATGAATTCTTTACCCGACTCTAGCTGAACTAACACTGGTGCTTCAGTCAACAATGCTTTCAACTGTTCAAAACTCTGTTGACACTTTTCTGACCACTCAAATTTAACATCTTTCTGTAGTAATTTTGTCAACGGAGTCGCAATCATCTAGAATCCTTTCACAAACCATCTATAATATCCCGCTAGTCCCAGAAAACTGCAGACTTCAGACATATTTCTCGGAGGTTTCCATTCTAAAATAGTTGAAATCTTGCTTGGATCAACTCGTATTCTCGCAGCTGACACGATATGCCCCAGAAAACTAACCTCATGTAACCAAAACTCACATTTGTTAAACTTCGCATACAATTTCTTTTCACGCAAAGTCTGTAACACAATTCTCAAATGCTCGGCATGTTGCGTCTCATCACAAGAATAAATCAAAATGTCATCAATAAAAACTACAATAAATCAATCCAAATATAGTTTGAATATCCGATTCATCAAATCCATAAACACTGTAGGAGCATTCGTTAGTCCGAAAGGCATAACTAAGAATTCGTAATGTCCGTATGTCATTCTGAAAGTAGTCTTCGGTACATCTGATTCTTTTAACTCTCAACTGATAATAGCCCGATCTAAAATCTGTCTTAGAAAACACTGTAGCTCCTTTCAACTGATCAAATAAATCATCAATATGTGGCAAAGGATATTTATTCTTTATCTTTTCTTTGTTCAGCTATCGGTAATCAATACACATCCTCATAGTACCATCTTTCTTTTTCATAGACAACACAGGACCACCACAGGGTGAGAAACTCGGTCGTGCAAATCCTCTATTTGTCAACTCTTGCAACTGTGACTTCAACTCTCTCAATTCTGTTGGTGCCATTCTATACGGGGCTATCAAGATAGGAGTCATTCACAGCACTAAATCAATACCAAACTCAACTTCCCGTATCGGACATAATCTCGATAGTTCTTCAAGAACCACATCTGGAAAGTCACATACCATAAGTACATATTTAATTTTCTTTTCAGTCACTTTTGTATCTATTACATACGCAAGATAAGCTTCGCAACTCTTTTTCACATAATTTAAAGCTTTAATCGAAGATATAACAGTCGGTCACCCATTCAAATCACTGGATTCAATTAGACCTATCTCACTATTCTGACTTCTCAAATCAATACTCTTTCGTTTACAATTCACAATAGCATTATGCAAAGTGAGCCAATCCATACCCAGAATTATATCAAATTCATCGAATGGTAGCAGCATCAAATTAGTCGGAAAACAATTATTGCGATACATCAACGGACAGTTCTTGCATACTTTATCAACCAGAACACACTTGCCTAAGGGGTTTGATACTCTAATCATGAATTCAGTAGACTCAACAGGTAGAGTCTTACTCGATACTAAATTCATACACACATAGGAATGAGTAGATCCTGGATCTAGCAATGCAATCACATCAGTATCAAATAGAGTAAAAGTACCAGTAATAACGTCTGGATATGATGCTTCTTCACAAGCGTGAATAGCATAGGCTCGGGCAGGTGCTCTTGCTTCGGATCTCACAACTGTATCAGTAGTCCCTCTTTGACTTCCACTCACATTTTTGGTGTTTCTGGGTGGTCTACCTCTAGCCGTCATATTACTCGGTCTCGCACTTTAAAGATTGTCTTTCTCAGCTAACTCTGGGCAATCTCGAATGAAATGATCTCGTGATCCACATTAATAACAAACTCTATTATTATACTTGCCTTAGCATTCTCCAACATGTCATCTCCCACACTGTCTACTCTCAGGCTTGTTACTTTTAACACTTCCAACACTCGATTCAGTCGGAATTTGAGTTCTTGGACCAACACTTTGTTTCACATGATCTCTACTCGAATGTCCAAATGAAACATTTGAGCGATTGCTTGCATTTTTGAATCTCTTCGTCGAAAGTTGAAACAACTTACTTATTGATCTTTTTCTTTCATCTCTAGCTTCAGAATCTACTTTTTTCTTTTCTTTGTGAAGCTCCTCGGCTTTGCAGGCTCTTTCAACTAACACAACAAATTCATTCAAGTCAAGTATTCCAACCAGTAATTTAATGTCTTCATTTAGCCCTTCAATGAAACGTTTACACATAGTAGCATCATTCGAAACACATTCTCGTGTATACTGACTTAATCTCACAAACTCCAGTTCATACTCTGTAACTGACATATGACCCTGTTTCAGCTCTAAAAACTCTTTGTGTTTCTGATCTATGAATCATTGGCTGATATACTTCTTTTGGATTTCAACTTGCAAGAAATCCCATGTGATTCTCTCTCTCAGAACCACAGATATCAACGTTTTCCACTAATTATATGTTGTATCTCTCAACAAGGAAACAACATATTTAATGCATTCGTCAGGAGTCAATGACATCTCATCAAACACTCGGACTGTATTCTCGAGCCAAAACTTAGCTCGCTCGGCATCATCATCGACTGTGGCTCTAAACTCTTCGGCCCCATACTTTTAGATTTTATCTATAGAAGGCTTATTCAATTGGATCGGATCTACAACTTGTGGCACAACGGGCACTTGTGGGGTTGGAGGTTGTTAAGCAGCCGGATTCATTCGAAAGAACTCTAAAAACCACTCACTCATCATTCGGAAGAAGGCTTGCTTAGCCTCTCCCTCTTGGCTACTAGCAATCGGCCTAGATTCGGCCGGCGCTGTCCCTTGAGTGGGAGCAGGCGCATTTTCTCAACATCATCAGTAACTGCTTGATCGAGATCCATTTACTATATGAAAACACATTTTTAACTGTCAGGATTCATCACACTATCGCAATTATATATATGGCATGTATAGCTAGACTCACATGCGCTACGTTAGTCCTAGAATCGACTAAATTGTAGCTCTAATACCAATAAAATGTTACACCCCTAACCCGTAACCGTCGCTGGTCTAGAGCTAAGAAGCATTACCGATTAATCTAAAACATTTACAATCATTTTACAACACAAAGTCGATCATCATTGAAACATATCAAAATATAAACATATAGTTCTTTAATGAGGTCTACGAGACCTTAAACACTTGTTAGAAAGAGGTTGGGACCAAACCGAACACATATTTAAATTTTCAAAAATTTTAAAGATTTTTCAAAACTGCAGTTGTCACACGCCAAGCACATGGCCTCGGACACGCACGTTCGTCCAAGCCATGGAAAAATAGGGCATACATACTAACTTGTACAAAGTCTTAGGTCTACTCTTTACTGGCGCTGTCCCTTACGCGGGAGCCGACGCATTACTTGCAGCATCATCGGCTGCAGCTCGATCAGGATCCATTTACTATATAAAACACAATTTCAATCATCAAGAGTCGTCACACTATCATTATGTAAATACTCATACGTATGGCATGTGATCGCTGAAATCTGAGCTTTAAAATTTATAAAAGAATGATCAAACCTGGAAACTAACTCTGAGAACGATTAAAGGCAAGTGTACCTATTGAACAGTAGTATAGCTTAGACAAGACCGGATATCGAACCCAAAAGAACCAAGAGTACTAATACTAACTTTCTTTTTATTATTTAGCCTTAAAAATAAAGTGAAGTTTGTTTTAATCTAAATTAACGATGACTAAGCTAAGGACAAAGACAAAAAGAACGAATTGGGAAATAACTTGGAGAAAGACTTAATTGATCACGACAATACCCTCTGGAAGAATCCACCTAGACTTCACTTGTTATCTAACCTTGAATCATATGATTTATTTACTTAGCTTGATCCGTAGGACTCCCTAACCTATGCTAAACCCTCTCTCGAGGCGAATAACGTCTAACCCTAGGTTAATTAGTGGAACTCTCGTTCTCTTATAATAACCCCTAGAATAGCAGTAAATCGATTTATGGGTTCCCATATTAGGTTTCACCCTAATCTGGTAAAATCTCGTAACCCTATCTCTAGGCGTTCGATCAACTCTGCTTAATTATGCTAGATCTACTCTTAAGCAGGGTCTACTCCTCCTCCGCCTAAGCATATTAGATTTGGATTAAGCATGCATAATTAAGAACAAACTAAGTATTTATCATAAAATTCAAAAATTAAATAACAAGATTCATCTAGGTTTCATCCCCTTCAGGTATATGAGGGGTTTAGTTCATAACTAATAAAGAAAACATCTCAAAAGAAAAGATAAAACAAAACATAAGAAATCCCTAAAACTCCCTTAAGGAATTGAAGGAGAATTCTGCTATCTTGACTATAATTCCGACTTCTTGGGATGGATCAACTAGCTAACTTCGAGCGATTCCCACAATTCTGACATTTCCGGCTTGGCTCCTTGGCCTAGCTCGCCCCCTCTCAATGGTGGCACTTAGGGGATATATATAGGCTCTTTGGAATGTGATTCTTTCTCCCTAAGTATCCATTTCCAACTGAAATTGCTCATTCTAATGACAGAGGCACGGCCATGTAGCACCCCTGTGTGGATCGTCTTCAAGCCGTGTTCGAATTCTTTAATGAGGCACGGCTGTGTAAATCGGGGGAGAGGCCGTGTTCTAGATGATCAACAAGGCACTGCTGTGTAGTCTTTGGGCCAGGCCGTGTCGATTTCGTGATATGGCCCATTTACTCCATTTTGGGCCCGTTTTACGTTCTTTACAACCTCGGGTGCTTTCGTGGGTATAAGACATGAAAAGAAAGGATTAAAAGCACCTTTTTACATAAATCAAGGGATAAATCATCCAAAAGTAAGCTAAATATGGGGTTAAAACATGTTATAATTACGGTTTATCAGCATGTATAGCTAAACTCATACTTAAGCTATGTTAGTCCGAGAATTGACTAAATTGTAGTCTGACTAAATGTAACACCCCTTACCCGTATTTGACATCTGAACTGGGTACGAGGCATTACCGTACTTAACTTCTCAATCATACAATATCGATCCTTAAGAACTTCATTCCAAATTAAAAATTTTCTTTCAAGACCATAATGTCCTTATTATAGGTCTACAAGACCCTAAACTTGCACTCCAAATGATTAAAGGACCAAATTGGAAACTTTTGAACACTTAAGAAATTTTGACACAAAACAGGTGTGGCATATCACATGCCCGTGTTCCATAGCCGTGTGGATTTATTTTCCAATTTGAACCTACAAGGGTTTTTACACGGTCTGACACACGCCCGTGTCCATAGCCCCTGTGTGAAAACCTTGACATTCTATTTATGACGTCATCATCCCAATAAGGTCACACAGCCAAGGCACACACCCGTGTCCTTAGTCCGTGTGTCGAATTAAATTCTTAATTTTAGGTGCAGACTGCACTCGGCCTGGGCACATGCCCGTGTCTTAGGCCGTGTCCCCCACATGGTTGAGACACACGGCCTCTCAACACGCCCATGGGGCTGATCGTGTTTCATACACGGCCTAGACATACGCCCGTGTGTCTACCCTTATGGACATTTGTAAGGCTATTTACCAAGCCAAATGTCACTCAACATAGAAACCATACTTATACTCATTCAACTTAACATCTATCATGTCCACAAGGCGCTTCTAGGAACTCATAATTAAGACATCCACACAAGCATACACTTCATGAATTTCATCATCATTGAATATATAAACTTGTCAAGAATTGGTCAAATTCCAATGACCATTTACAAAATGATTTGAATAACATTAATAGCCAACACCTTGGCTAACAAATATGACATAACAAAATAATCAAATCCTATACATGGCATACTCAAAATAAATCTAACTTTGCTATACCAAGAGAAGTTGATAGTGTGATTTCCGAACTCCAATGTTCCACGAATTTCCAAGCTAGCTAGGCAATACTACAAGGAAATTGGAAATGAGAGGGGTAAACATAAAGCTTAGTAAGTTTACATGAAATAAATAGCAACATAAGGCTCATAATGCCATCCATCCATGGCATTGAATAAAACACAAAGTCTTAAACACATTGCCATAACTTACACATGCTTACTCTTACCAATTTCATATAATGTCTCATATCGTAAACATTTCTCGTGAATTACTCACATGTACCTATATCACTTCATCACATAGCTTTAGCACTAATCTCGTCTCTAATATAAACTTAGCTATTTACCCATTAAATCACTTGGGGATACTCGAAAATACATAATTGTCATCATTCACATAAATATGATGCCAATGATATATTCCATATATGGTCTTACATGGAGTCACCTCTAGATGTCGATGCCATATGCAAATATGGTCTTATACGGGATCTCATATCGATTGTCGATGCCATATCTCGGATATGGTCTTATATGATTTTCATATTTGATGCTGATGTCATATCCCAGATATGGTCTTATTATCAAGGAGCTCTAGATAGCCATATAACAGGAAGTTCAAGTGAGCCATGTCAGGAAACTCAAGAAGAGCCTATATCAGGACATTCATAAAGAGCTGCGTTTGTATTCGCAACATATGCAAGATCACAACTGATCGTATAACAAGATGATCACAAAGAGCTGCAGTAGTCCGCAACACATGTTGGATCACTACAGATTTGGATGCTCGTAGGGACCATATTACAGGAAGATTGAGAAGGCTTATAACAAGATGCTCTTTCGAACTAAGATGTGTCTACAACATTTGCAAGACCACAACCAATTGGGAAATCCTGTATATATCGAATTCCATCTATTCAAATGGGACTTATACTTATCGAGCAATATCAGGCACGTAATTAATTTTATACATTAAACACTTATACAATTCACTCATATTCAACATTCAAGTCTAAACATATTAATATACATAATCTAAATGAACTTACCTCGATAAAAGTTCGTATACAGGGATTTACTAATCCAATACTTTTTGTTTTCCTCAATCGAACTCCGTACTAGGTCTATCGGGATCCAATTAGGCTTGCTTGATTTTCTTTCTCTTTCATAAGGTTTCTATAGAATTTGGCGAAGAAGATGATATAAAATGATGATATTAGATATTTACTTTATTTATCATCTTTTATTTATTTCAATTTCCAATTTAGTCCTTTTCTGTTTCTAATTTTCCATGGATGAATTATCAAAAAATATCTACTAACTTCTCTTAATGGTCTAATTACCATATAAGGACCTCAAGTTTTGAATTCCATATCCATTTGATACTTATAGATACTAGAACTCTACTTTTGCATTTTATGCAATTTGGTCCTTCCCATAATTAAACATGAAATCGGTAAAATTTTCTTATCAAAATTTTCATACGTCTTCCCTATCATAATGTAGATTATGCAATAATATTAAAATAAATTTTCTTTCTGACTCAGATTTGTTTTTCTGAAACCATTGTTCTGATTTCACTGAAAACAAGTTGTTACAACTCTCTCCCTTAAGGAATTTTTGTCCTCGAAAATCTTACTAGTAAAGAGGTTCGGATATTGCTTTCTCATGGTATCCTTCGGTTCCTAGGTAGCTTCTTCAATCCCATGTCATTTCCAAAGAACTTTTACTAAAGCTACTTTTTATTTCATAATTCTTTTGTCTATCGTGCTAGGATTTTTTTCGATTCTTCACTGTAAGTCATGTCAGGCTGAATTTTAACCTCTGTCGGAGAATTAACATGTGAAGGAGCTGATTGATACTGTCGCAACATAGACACATGAAAAACATTATGAATTTTGTCAAGCTTTGGTGGTAATGCTAATCGATATGCATCAGATTCGACTCTTTCTGTGGTCTCATATGGTCCAATGAACCGTGGACTTAGTTTTCCTTTACGGCCAAACCAGAGAACTATCTTCCAAGGTGGTGCTTTCAAGAAGTATTCTCACCGATCTAAAATTCTATCTCTTTTTGTTTAATATCAGCATAAGACTTTTGACGATCAGAGGCAACTTTCAAACTATCCCCGATCACTTTCACCTTTTCTTTAGTTTCACAAATCAAATCAACTCCATGTATCTTTTTCTCACTGAATCCTGTCCAGTACAACGAAGTTCTACATTTACGACCATACAGAGCCTCATACAGTGCCATTTTAATACTTGAATGATAGCTATTATTGGATGCAAATTCAACTAAAGGCAAATATTTTTCCCAGTTACCTTCGAATTCCAACACATAACACCAAAGCATATCTTCTAAAATCTGTATCATATGTTCAGATTGTCCATCAGTCTGAGGATGGAAAGCAGTGCTGAAATGTAATTGTGTACCTAGAGCTTCTTGTAACTTATTCCAGAATTGGGATGTGAATCGGGGATCTCTATCAGAAATAATGGAAACTGGTACCTCGTGTAGTCTAACAATTTCAGAAACATATAATTCAGCCAATCTATCCAGGGAGAATTCCATATGTACCAAAATAAAGTGTGCAGACTTTGTTAATCAATCAACGATTACCCAAATGATATCTTTCTTTTTCGGAGATAGGGGTAACCCTGATAGAAAGTTCATAGTAACTCTTTCCCATTTCTGTTCTGGTATCGTAACTGGCTGTAATAATCTTGAAGGTACCTGGTGTTCAGCTTTTACTTGCTGACATATCAAACACTTAGATACAAATTCAAAAATATCACGTTTCATTCCCGACCACCAGTACATCTTTTTCAAATCATTGTACATTTTATTACTCCCCGGATGAATAGACATAACACCGTTGTGAGCTTCATACAATATCTTCTGTACAAGTTTTGAAATCTTAGGTACATATATTCTGCCTCTGAATAACAAGCAACCATCAGATCCAATTTGAAATTTTGAATCGGAATTTGACTTACATTGAACCTATTCAGCTTGTTATTCATCATCACTCTTCTGAGCTTCACAGATCTGCTGTAGAAATGTCGATCTAGCTTTTAACTCTACTATGATTGAAGCATCACCAAACAATGACAATCGGGTATTCTTTGCTTGCTCTACTCAGAGCATCTGCAACCACATTGGCTTTTCCCGGATGATAATCAATAACCAGATCATAATCTTTTAATAACTCAAGCCACTTGCGCTGTCTCAAATTCAAGTCTTTTTGCGACATTAAATACTTCAAACTATTATCATCAGTGAATATATGACATTTTTCACCAAACAATTAGTGTCGCCAAATTTTTAATGCAAACACAATGGCTGCCAATTCTAGGTCATATATCGGATTGTTCTTTTCATGTGGTTTTAGCTATCTAGAAGCATAGGCTATTATTTTACCTTCTTGCATCAATACATGACCCAAACCATTTAATGATGCATCACTATAAATTATAAATTCTTTACCCGATTCATGCTGAACCAGAACTAGTGCTTTGGTCAGCAAGGCTTTCAATCGATCAAAGCTTTGCTGGTATTTATCAAACCATTCAAACTTCACATCTTTTTGCAACAATCGTGTCATTGGAGAAGCTATCATAGAAAACCCTAGTACAAATCTCCCATAATAACCGACTAATCCCAGAAAACTTCTAACTTCAGACACATTTTTCGTTGGCTTCTAATTAACTATAGCTGAAATTTTATTCGGATCCACCCTAATACCTTCTGCAGATACTATATGTCCAAGAAATCCAACTTCCCGAAGCCAAAATTCACATTTACTAAATTTGGCATACAATTGTTTCTTACGTAGGGTTTGTAACACAATTCTCAAATGATTAGTATGCTCATTTTCATCTCGAGAATATACTAGGATATCATCAAAAAATACCACTACAAATTTGTCTAGATACGGTCTAAAAGTTCTATTCATCAGATCCGTAAATACTATAGGTGCATTAGTCAAACTGAACGGCATCACAAAAAACTCATAGTGCCCATACTTGGTTCTGAAGGCTGTCTTCAGTACATCTGAGTCTTTCACTAGTAATTGATGATAGCCAGAACGGAGATCTATCTTTGAAAATACAGTGGCACATTTTAACTAATCAAACAAGTCATCAATACGAGGCAATGGATACTTGTTCTTTAATGTAACTTTGTTGAGCTGTCTGTAATCAATACATAATCTCAACGACCCATCTTTCTTCTCAGCAAATAAAACTGGTGCACCCCAAGGTGATGAACTGGGTCGACCAAAACCTATGTCTATTAGTTCTTGCAACTGCATTTTCAACTCCTTTAATTTAGTAAGAGCGATTCTGTAAGGTGCTATGGATATCGGTGTTGTCCCCAGAACAAGTTCTATAGAAAATTCTACCTCTCTAACAGGTGGTAAACTAGGTAATTCTTCCAAACAATCGGCACTGACTTAATCTTCGATTCAGATACTTTAGTGTCCAACAGATATGCAAGATAAGCATCATACCCTTTTCTGATATATATCTTTGTTGATATGGCTGAGATTATATTGGAGAACCATCTAGTTTATCGGATTCAATACGAAGTAATTCACCATTCTGACATTTTAACACAATGTACTTATGTTTACAAATTACTACTGCATCTTAGCCAGTCTATACCTAGAATTACGTCTAATTCATCAAATGACAACAACATTAAATTAGCTAAGAAACAATAACCCCGTACCATTAACGGGTAATTTTTACAAATTGTATTCACCATCACATACTGGCCTAATGGGTTCGAAACTTTAACCACGAATTCAGTGAACTCAACAGGTAAATTTTTAACAAACACTAAACTCGTGCATATGTATGAATGTGTTAAACTAGGATCAATTAAAGCAGTAATATCAATATCAAAAAGAGAAAATGTACCAGTAATAACATCAGGTCCAGAAGCATCCTCACGTGCACGTATAACATATGTTCTGGCTGGAGCTCCTGCTTCAGATTTAGCAGTTGAATCTTTTCTTGCACCTCGGCTATCACTAATATTACCAGGGTTACAAGGTGGCCTATCTCTTGAGGTAGGGTTGCTTGGCTTCAAAGTTTGAACAATATCTTTCTCAATCGTTTCCTGACAAACTTTAAGATAGTGGTCGAACAAACCACATCTATAACACACTCCACTTCTCATACGGAACTTTCCAAAATGAAATTTATTACAATGTTTACATCTAGGTTGGGGATTACCGACACTTCTAGCACTTGCTACTGGTGGGGTTAGAGATCTCGGATTAGAGGGTTGAGAGCCTCGATTATTTCCAAAATAGCCATAGATGAGACAGAACGATCAAGATATTTCTTTGATTTCTTTGAAGCTGATGATTGTGTCTCGCCTATAAATCTTTTACTTGAAGTTCGGGCTTACATCTCTGCTTGCCTCTTTTCTTTATTTATTTCTTTAGCTTTATGTGCTCGGTCTGCCAGTACAACAAATTCTTTTAATTCCAAAATCTCAACTAATAACTTGATGTCTTCATTTAATCCCTCTTCAAACCGTTTACACATAGCAACTTCGGTCGGGATACACTCTCTGGCATATTTTCTTAACTGAATGAATTCTCGTTCGTACTCAGATACTTGTTATATTCCCCTGTTTAAACTCTAAAAATTCCTTGTTTTTCTGATCAAGGAATCTCTAGCTAATGTACTTCTTTTTGAATTTTGTTTGGAAAAATTCTCAAGTAACATTTTCCCTCAGTACAATAGAAATCAAGGTATTCCACCACTGATAGGTTGAGTCTTTGAGCAAAGATACAACACATTTCAAACAATCTTCAGGTGTGCAGGACAATTCATCCAAAATCCTGATGGTATTTTATAACCAAAATTTAGCCCTTTTTGGATCGTCAACAATTGTTGCTCTTAATCCTTCTGCCCTATATTTACGGATTTTATCCACTGGAGGCTTACCAGTTCTAACAAGTTTAGCACCTTGTGCCATATCGGGAACCGGTTAAAGAACAGGAGGGGGAGATTGTTGTACAGTAGGATTTGTCCTTAAGAATTATCTGAACCACTCATTCATCATTTGAAAGAAGGCTTCTTTTGCCTCTTCACCTCAACCCTCAAATTGGAGCCTTTTACTACTACTAGATGAAGCTCCTTAAACTGAAGCTTGAGCAATACTCTCAGTTTCCTCAGATTCAGCTCTAGCTCGGTTAGACAACATTACTACATGAAAAACACACTTAAAATAGTCAGGAGATATCACACTATCACAAATTATATAATGGCATGTATAGCTAAATTTGTACTTGCTATGTTAGTCTGAGAATCGACTAAATCATAGGTCTGATACCATAAATGTAACACCCCTAAGTTCTATCCTTTACCAGAACAGGGTCACGGAGCATTACCAGAGTTTACTATTCAATTACAGAAAATTTCATATCATTTACTATTGATGTCCGAAATCAATCATATCGTCCCTAATTGGGTCCTCAAGGCCCAAAATACACGTTAGAAACAAATCGGGACTAAACCAAAAACTCAGAACATTTTTGCAAAATTTCAAATTTTTTTAGGTGCAGGGGACACACGCCCGTGTGGTCTTGTCGTCTGGCTCACACGGTCAGGTGACACACCCATGTCTTAGGCCGTGTGGGCATTTAATGTGAGGCACACGGCTGTGTCCCAGCCCGTGTTCAAATTAGGGTAGCTACTTACTTGGCCAAACCACACGTTCGTGCATATGGCCGTGTGTCACACACGGTTGAGACACACGCTCGTCTGTCTACCCGTGTGGACAAAATAAGGCAATTTCCAAACCTTTTTTCTCAACCAAATTTTGCCTTGTACCTACATTATTACTTGCATACATATACCAACCAATTCAAAAGGCTAAAACCAAGCCAACATTAACATTATACATGCTATATCATCAGATGTATTCAAACTTACCATTTGTAAGACATATATGTTTACCATAATTCAATCTAACCATATCAAGCACACATATATTAACCATATTATAACCTCATATATATATTCACTAAACATACTATCACTAGCCATTCCAATGGCTATATTGCAATTAACTGTTTAAATGACAACACTGGCCAAGATAGCCTATACATGCCATTATACTAAAATAAGTTTGTTATTTATATCAAAACGAGCTGAAGGATAGTGTGATGGTGCTTCGAACAATTTCACCCTTTACGAGCTTCCGAGCACTATAAAATAGAGAAAAATAAGACAAAGTAAGCATTTAATACTTAGTAAGTTCACATAACAGGAATTTTAGCTTACCATTCATTTAGATTTAAGGTAAGCATACAAAAATGCATCTAAGCAATTTAGCTAACAGCCTAAAATACACAACTTCATCAAACATGTTAGTTATTGTTCCACATAAATTTTAAGAATCAAATATGAGCTCATCATATAGTAACTTTCATATTACATGTACATTTACATGATAGATCATTTCAAGTTCAATTTAGCCATGTCAAAACTTTACCCATTTAATTTATTTGAAATATCGATGGATACGCTCATGTAGTACACTTAAAGTGTACAAAACTGAAAATCCATCAATTATTATCCAAGGGTACCCATTAGGGCACATGATCAGGAAGCACTCTCTCGAGCCATATAACAGGTTGCTCATATGACCCATGTAACAAGAAGCTTATCTAGGCTATAACAGGAAACTTATAAGAGTTTAAAGCAGGAAGCTCATTGAGCTTAACAGGCAACTCCGAAGAGTTATTATCAGGGAGCTCCAGATAGCTATATAAAAGGAAGTTCAAGCGAGCCATATCAGGAAGCTCAAGAAGAGCCTATATCAGGACACTCATAAAGAGCTGCGTTTGTGTTAGCAATATATGCAGGATCACAACCAATTGTATAACGGGGCGCTTACAAAGAGCTGCAGTAGTCCGCAACACATGCAGGATCACTACCGATCAAAATGATCACATGAATCATATAACGGGAAGCTTGAGAAGGCTTATAACAGGATGCTCTTTCGAGCTAAGGTGTGGCTGCAACATATGCAAGACCACAACCAATCGGTAAATCCTTTATCCATCGAATTCCATCTATTGAAACGGGACTTACACTTATCGAGCAATATCAGGCATGTAATTAATTTTATGCATTAAACATTTATACAATTCACACATATTCAACATTCACGTCTAAACATATTAATATACATAATCTAGTTACACAAACTTACGTCGATAAACATTCGTATAAAAGGATATACTAATCCAATACTTTTTTTTTCCTTGATCCAACTCCGTACTAGGTCTAGCTAGATCCAATTAGGCTTGCTTGACTTTCTTTCTCTTTCCTAGGGTTTCTATAGAATTTTGGGAAGAAGATGATATAAAATGATTATATTAGATGTTTATTTTATTTATCGTCTTTTATTTATTTCAATTTCCAATTTAGTCGTTTTCTTTTTCTAATTTTCCATGGATGAATCATCAAAAATATCTTCTAACTTCTCTTAATGTTCTAATTACCATATAAGGACCTCAAGTTTTGAATTTCATAGCTATTTGATACTTATAGCTACTAGAACTCTACTTTTGCATTTTATACAATTTGGTATTTTCCATAATTAAACATGAAATCGGTAAAATTTTCTTATCGAAATTTTCATACGCCTTCCCTATCATAATGTAGATTATGCAATAATATTAAAATAAATTTTCTTTCTGACTCAAATTTGTGGTCTCGAAACCATTGTTCCGATTTCACTGAAAACGGCTGTTACAAGAATTATTACAGCCTGTTATGATTTCTGAGTGAAAATGGGAATGAGACACGATGGATGTTGTACCTGGATTTCCTGTACCATTGAAGAATAAATATTTGATATGGTTAGAAATTTCGAGGACGAAATTTCTTAAAGGGTGAGAGTTGTATTGTAACACCCTGAACCCGTATCCGTCGCCGAATTAGGGTTAAAGGGCATTACTACACTTAATACAAAACATATCAAATGTTTACAACTCAAACAGACATAATCGAACACATAATGTGTAATGTAACTTCATAATATACTTAGCATTTTAAAGAAAAGAAGGAAAAAAATACATATTGTAACCATTTAGCCGAATTCACCTAGAAGCATGTTTCTTTAAATAAATTTACCACTGTCCATTTGGTCACCTAATATGCAATGACTGAGTATGCGCATATCCATTATTAATAAACCTAAACAAATTAACTAACATCAAAGCTAAATATGCATATATATATATATATATCTATATCTATATAGACATGCTAAATCTTGAGTAATTGAATTTAACATTTATCAACCATAGCTCCTTTAAAAGAAATTTCGAACATATCAATTCTCAAATGCAATATCTTTCAATTCAACTGCATAATAAGATCTACCTCCAATTAGCCATCTACTAAACCAAAAATGCATGGTATAATATACATGAAAGCCATATAAAATACCAACTTATGCATACATGCATTACCGGTTGTATCTTTATAAAAACCAAGCATCATGACCAAATACTATCAAGACCATATTACCATGATTTGACCATTTCATTACCAAACCACTTGAATCGAATTTGATATACATGCACCAATGCCATTCATAACCGAATATGCTATATGCATTATAACATTTTCTTTTTGATGTAAACTTGAATATACCACTTTAATAACTCTTTTTCCTGAATTAGTGAATCAAACACAGTCACATATGTGCAAAGGTTAACTATACATTCATTCACGCAAACTCATATTGCTAATTATACTGCATAAAGATCATGCATCATTACCATATACTTTCAAGATCAAAGTATATTAACTTAGCCATTTTCGCATGGCTATACTTATATACAAGACAAAATTCATGGGTTTTAAGAAAACTTAGTCTAACCTAAACATGCCTTTGATTCAAAAACTAAGCTTATAAGTACCAAATAAGATGATAGTGTGGATGACTTCGCTGATGATCCCTTGAGCTCGTAGCTTGTTCAAAATCTATAAAACAGAGTAACAAACACATGGAGTAAGCTACTTAGCTTAGTAAGCTTAAGCAATTAGAACAATATAATCAACTATTCACTATTATACTCTACTCTTTATATAATCTTAATTTAAACACATAGTATTCATTAATCATCGAAACCATATATCACCCATTTAATAGGTACTAGGTTCAACCTAATCCCATGCATTCGAATATACACATAATTATAGGGCTAATTCCACATGACCAATTACCTATCTATAAAATTTCCATATAGCCGAATATACTTGTATATCCATACTCATAAAATCATTCAATACTTAAATTTTGGTCAATGAACAACATCTAATCAATATCAAATTTCCACATGTCCAAGATACCAAATGTATAATGCATTATTTATAATTTACCCAATCGGTAACATTACATATAAACACATACTTAAGTCAATACATACCTTGTGGCCAAATTATTTAATTCCCTTGAATAAGCTTTAGCTTGTTCATTTATCACCATAACTCCACCATTTTGTAAGCTTACGCTTGTATTATAAATCACTGGCATTAAGCCTGCTAGGCATCAAAGCCTGAAATACACGCCGGCATTAAGCCTGCTAGCCTACTAGGCAATAAGCTCGATATAATTCACCGGCACAAGGCTTGCTAGGCTCAAAGCCCGAATAACGATATTATTACCATCTCATATACATTACATGCTGCCCAAACTACATAGATCACACATTATTCATATCACTCAAACATATCATCTCAGTTAAAAATTTAACAACACTTCATTACAAAATCACTATCCACATTCGGCTTTGACAAATTTTATAACTATAATTTCATAATTTAGCATATAATCAAGGTTATAAATGATATTAACGATATTAAATTGCTTATGGACTTACCTCAAATATCGTCGGACAACTAAAACCGGCTATTCGATAACTTTCGCTTTTCCTCGATCCAAGTCCGTTTTTCTTTGTTCTTGATCTAAACATATTCAATTTAAGCTCATTCAAACAGATTTCATTCCAATTTAATCCAAAAACACTTAAATGGGAAAATTACCATTTTGCCCCTAATATTTCACACTTTTACAATTTAGTCCTATTTGTATAAAAGACAAAATACACCAAATTTGGCCACACACACGTCAAGGGCCAAATGCTCCTAAGCTTTATACAAGTCTATGAATTTCATTTATCTCATGTTTTAGTCCCTCAAGAATTTATTCTTTCCAATTAAATCCCTAACACTCAATTTCATCAAAATTTCTAATTCCAAACATGATGATTTAAAACATATTGTTAATAATCTACCATCAACCATACAAATTTGAATATACATCAATGGCCGAATCCTCCACACACCTCAAACTCAAAAATTTCAACATGGGTAGTATAGCATTCAAAACAACGAATTCAAAAATGTAAAAATTATCACAAACTAAACAAAGTACATACCCTAATTTGAGCTCTCCTAATGCCGAAACTCAAGCTTCAAAAATGGAGTTTCTTTCCTTCTCACATTCGGCCAAAAAGATGAACATAAGCATGTTCTCTTTCTTTCCACTTTGTTACATTATTTTATGAGTTACAATAAAAGAAATAATCATTCACTTATGACTTATATTAACATATTATAATAACATAAATTTTTTTTTTCTAATTTTTCTCCATGTTGCCGTCCACTTAAGTAATAATGGACTAATTGTCCTTTAAGGACTTCACTTTAATAAAGCCATCTCAATTTAGCTAATAATCAATTAAGAGGCCACTTCTACCAATTATGCAATTTAGTCCTTTAGTCAAATTAAACACACAAACAGTCAATTTAATTCACAGAAATTTAACACATGCTAATTCACATATCAATGACACAGAAAATAATATTAAAATATTATTCGGACTCGAATTTGTGGTCCTGAAACCACTGTTCTGATTAGGGTCAATTTTGGACTGTTACATGTATAGCTCGACTTTCAATGGTGTAACACCCCCAGACCTGGCCCAGATGTTATGTAATATCCCGGGTTAGGGGCTATTTTTGTTATGGCATGTTTTGCATATGTTGGTGTGCTATGTTGCTATTTTTATGTTTTAGGGGCTTAATTGTAGGCTAGGTGTATGCCTGAGTGTATGGAAAATTTTAATTTTTGGCTTTTTATGGGGGGAGTGAAAAGGAGTGGGCCATATGTGTTTTATTGGGTGTTTTGGATCACAAAAATAAGGCTAGCAAAGTGGCAAGTGTGACGCCACTCGAGCTAGTGTTTGACGTCAACCTCAAGGAGTGGAGATCCAAAGTGTTCGAACAATGAGATTCCTCTATTTTGGTTTTATTTTGGACGGCATGGGGGAAGAGGTTGAGAGCAACTTGAATTCCTCCTATGACTTGGTCTTCATTTTCAAATGGAAGGTGGGGAGTGAAGATAGGAGGGTGACTTGGTCCACACATTTCAAATGAGTGGAGGGGAGTTAATGGAGGGATTTGACCGAATGTTGGGGGAGTGGGGGGAGAGTTTGGCCGGTTTTGGGAAGTGGGGAGTGAGTAGGCCGAATGTTCCTTGTGAGAGGTAGTGCATGTTCGGTCATTAGGAGACCAAACCAAATTTTCTCTCTTTTGAAAACACCAAAGCCGAAATTCTAAAGGATTCTCTCAAATTTTTCTTCACTTCTTGAAAACCGTAAGACCAAAGCAAGCATTGCCGTTTTCTTCTCATTTCTTTTGCACTTAGCCGATTGTGCATTTGTTCTCTCAACATCTTTTGGTAGCCGAAATTGCTTTGCTTTCTTTTACTTTGTAAGCCGAATACTCTCTTCTCTCCCTCTCATAATTCTCTTATTTTCTTAAGAGCCGAACTTACCATTTTATTCCCAACCGATTCTTCCATTCATCCTTCTCAACTCTTGCCGAAACTTTGCTTCCATTTCATATTATCTTTTCTCTCAAAACCGACAAGCACCTACCTCATAATCACTTTCTTTCTTCTTCTCAAAAACCTTGGCCGAATCTTGTTGGTGTTGTGGTTTTGCTTCAATCGTTTGGAGATTGGTAAGTCCTTGGCCGAATGGCCATCTCCTTTTTCTCCTTAGGCTTTGTCGATGTTGGTTGTTTAAGAGCCGAATGTGGCCTTGTTGTTGAGAGTTAGCCTTTGGTTTTGGAACCGATTGCATTATAGGTCATTTGGATTTTTGGATACGAACAAGTGGAGCCTTCGTTCTCTGATCAGCCAGGTGGGGTAAGTATTGGTAAGGGCCGGTTCTATTAGTTGATTCCTTTATCTCATTAAGCCAAGTTAATTAGGGATTAATGGTTCTTTTTCTAGGTGGAGGCAGATTGTCTAGGAGAACCACTACTGGTTCGGGGTTTGGTTGGAAACCAAACCATTCGCAAGTGTAAGGTAATGGCTTAATGTTGATCCCTTGGTTAATGGTTGTTGGCCGAATGCTAGTGATGCTTAACCCCTAATGTTGCGCCGATTGTAGGATCTAGGAATCAAGGGGATTTAGAGCGTTTTCGTTGGGATTCTAGGCTCGTTTTTACCAGGTGTGTAAACTAACACACTTCCGTTTAGTAATATGATTGATAACTTTGTGTGATGATTAAAGAAACAAATGATGTTTGATATGATACCTTAATGGGTATGATTACGGACTCGGGTAAGTCAAGATATTATTATGAGTTTAATGATGATCTATATGTTACCATGGATCGTGGGATATATGTGACACGGGATATGAGATTAGACATAATAGCATGAGATGCATGATTGTATGATATGCATGATTACATGAGTATGGTATGTTGATGGGTGATACGAGTGGAGGGAGCAGTGTATTTTGTGCTGACGAGCACCAGTGTTTTGGTAACACAACTTTGTGACTTTGGGTCACGGAGGTTTGGCACCTCCGCAGGTTTGGTACCTCAGCGTCTCGTCCCTGTGGTTAACACCACCGTGGGTTAGCCCCACTTGTGAGATACGGGATTGACGCCAGTGATTTGGTATCACACGATGGGTTGGCCCCATCACCAGATTTGTGACTACGGTCACCAGTGCTTTGGTAGCACATTGTGTCTTTGGGACACCGCAGAGGTTTGGCACCTCATTGCGACTTGTCCTCGTGGTTTGACCACCGTGGGTTGGCCCCACTTGAGATATGGGATCGTCTGCTAGTGATTTGGTATCACACGATGGGTTGGCCCCATCATCATTGGATTCGTGACTTCGGTCACCAGTGCTTTGGTAGCACAATTGTGTCTTTGGGACACCAGTGGTTTGGTACCACATTGACGGATATTGTGTCTTTGGGACACCAAAGTTTTGGTAACACAATGTGACTATATGTCACCAAGTGGTTTGGCACCACCACCGTGGGTTTGGTACCACACGGGGTAGAAAAGGCGATATGGATGGTTAGGATCGGGTTGCATTAATTATGTTGCTATGTATGATGTGTGTTAGCATGTTGTTTCTTCGGGAGCGGGATTTACACATCGAGTCACTCGACTCACCCTCTCCTTTAACATTTCGTAACTCTTGACGCGGACATGGAGCCGGGATGGACTCGGGATGCTCATGCCATGCTGAATAAAAGTTTTACTCGGACATTACATTTTGGGTACTTAGTTATTTACTTTCGGTTGGATTTTATTTCGGATTTGTAAAGGCTTTTAAATTATGCCTTATGATGTTATGTTTTAAGTTAGATTTTTACATGCTTTAACAAAATAATTGAGTTAATTTGCTAAAACTTAATATGACAACGATTTCAAAATTTCCACGATATGTTTTCAACTATACCATCGGGTATCACACCGACTTTATAAATGAATGAAAATCCATTGTCTCCCAACTTGAAATCAAATTTTTACTAAGATTAAATGTTTTATTAACGAAATTAAACAACTGCTTTTTTTTACTTTAACAAAGTTTTATGAAATCTATTTAGTGCAACCTCGAAATTTTCAAACTCGCTTTCCCGTAACATACCGTGATTCGGTCGTGGTGTTTGGACCGGGTTTGGAGTGTTACAATTGTGGTATCGAGCCAAGTTCAAAAGCTCATTTGTGGGCACGAGGCCCAAACCGCTTTCAAAAGTCTGTTTTAAATGTTTTGGGTTAAAGACATGGCATGGTTTACAAGGCATGGCACCGAGTCTCCGGCACCAGTTCGCCTAGGTAAGTAGTTCTAAACTCTTCTGTGAATTACTATTTGTAGAAGGGTAGGTGACATGGAACGTAGATAGATTTATAGGACTTGAACCCTAGGATTAGGTCACTCAAACACTCGAACTAAAGCATAAGACTTAAAGCACTAAACCAATCTATGACTCAGCCACGGGGCTAGGGTGTGGTAACTCCGGTACGCATGTCTAGGAGAGGATCCTAAGAGCTTAGTATTTAAGCAGCCTCGTGTGACTCACCTCCTCTTCGCAGTATCCCACCCGTGCGTAGCTCGAGTTCACCCTCGACCAAGAAGGCTCACCATGGGACTTAACCTAACGACTAAAACCCGAAAAGGAATTAGCCATGTTTTCTAAATTCAACAACAACCCTAATGTTTTCAAACTTTTTGCAATAAACTCTTTCAAAATCGAGAATGTCACTCTTACAACGAATTTCTCGATTTGTAAAAAAATTACAAAAATGCCCTTAGGGGTAAATTTACTAAAATGCCCCGGGTTATAAAATCTCGAACTCAATAAATTTGTACGAAATTCAAACACTCTGTTTTACAAAATATCAATCGAAAAATTTTGATTTTGGAAATTTACGAAAACGCCCTCAGTCTGTGAAAATTACTAAAATACCCCTGGTTTCCAAAACGAAGTATTTTACAAAATTTTCAAAGAACACTCTCAAATTTTGGAATTCCAAAGTGACCGGCTTTACGAAAGTTTAAAATATCTTTTATTACGAAAATACCCTGTAGAGAAAAGGACGAAAATACCCTTGGGCTAGAAATGGGCAGCAATGTCCGAAGAGTGAATAGGTATGGAAAGGGTTAAGGAATGGATGTATGACCTCTTTTGGGTGAATAGGATAGAAGATTGAAACCTTGGTTGCTCGAAAGAACCCCTGATTAAACTCCATCCATAAAATTTCTTTGCGATTAAGAAAGTGGAACGATACTAATGCATAAAAATCTTCTTAATCAGAAACGTAGATCGTTTAGTCATGAGTACTCGAGGTGGACGTGGCCGTAATACTCGTGGTCGAGGTCGAGGTAGGATGACAGTTTTTGAACCCGTAGGATCTGGTCAAGGGTCAGAAAATGAGATACTGGTTCCGCCACCAGCTGGAGGTGGTGAGTACCAAGATCAGATCGGTGATTTATGCAAAGGTCACAGCGATCGCCGCGGGTGTTGGAAAGAGTAGCCGTGTAGGTGGTGGTGCGGGAGTTAGGAAATCGCTCTCGAGCGACTCCGGGCTAATGGGGCCGAATTTTTCCGAGGTGTATCGGGTGTTGCTCCTAGCACTGCTGAATATTGGCTGGAGGAAACTGAGCGGATCATGGATGATCTGGACCTGACGGCTGAAGAGAAGCTGAAGGGCATCGTATCACTTCTTCGGGATGAGTCATATCAGTGGTGGCTCACGGTTCGGGATAGTGTGGCCGTAGAAGATTTGACATGGGATTATTTCAGAGCTGCATATCAAAAGAAATACATCGGGGCTAGTTACATCGACTCCCAGCGAAAGGCATTTCTGAGGCTTGTTCAGGGGAGTAAATCATTCTTGAGTACGAGGTGAGTTCCTGGTGAGTAGGTATGCCAGGGGCATTGTAGCCACCGAGCATGAGAGGTGTGTTCGTTTTCGGATGGTCTCGCGAGACGAGTTGAGGTCGCTGATTGCTCCACAAGAGAGGAGCCGAGTTTGTTTGTCTTAGTTGAGAAGGCTAAGGTAGCCAAGGGTGTTAAAGAGTCGGTAAGACAGAGCATGGGACAAGAGTAGGCTTAAGAGGAGCTTTGGGTCTTCTCGATCGTCCGTAATCCGCAGAAGAGGCTAGACCGAGGGGCGTAATCGGTCCGCTAGGTTTGTTGCTGCTAGCGCGGGACCGCCGCAGCAATCGCAGTGGGAAATCTCATTGGGGTGGTTGTTGGACCGGTGGAAAAGGTTGCTTCGAGTGTGGTTCTCTCGGATCATCGCATTAGGGGATCGTCCGCGTGGGGATGGCGTGGATTCGATTTGAGAGTCGGGCCGTAATCGGGATTCGAGGTAATGGACCGCCACCACGGGGGCCGTGGTAATGGCGAGAGTGGTAATGGATTTGGTCGAGGTCGTGGAGCACCGGCGGAGGTGCGGGTAGTTCTAAGGCACGACACCGTCCGTGTATGCGCTAGGCACCGCGAGGAGGACGCACGCGCGGACGTAATCACCGATGCGTTTTTGATTTTTGGTTCTCCTATACTTTGCTTTAATTGACTTGGGTTCCACGCATTCGTATGTTACTAGTAGTATAGTTGAGACCATGGACTTAGACTCGTAAACCGCTTCTAGACAAATGACTGTACTTAGCCCTCTAGGTCACTCTGTAATGGTAGATAAGTCAGATAAGGATGTACCCCTAGAACTCCAAGGTAGTATTTGCTGCGATCCGATGGAACCGCCGTTTGGGGAGTTCGATCGATTCTTGGGATGGATCTGGTTGGTTAAGTACCGTGCCAAGGTGGATTTGCGCGCTAAGCGCGCATGGTTCTATCGACGGATAAGGGAGATGAAGTGATTATGATAGGTAATAGGAGAGATTACTTATCCGATGTGGTGTCGGCATTAAAAGCTGTAAAGATGGTCAGGAAGGGCTGTGAAGCGTATGTGGTTCATGTGTATGCCTTGGAGGCTAAGGAGTCTGGCTGTTGAGAAGGTTCGTACTATTAAGGAATTTGTTGATGTGTTTCGGAGGAGCTTAGGGTTTGCCACCGGATCGTGAGGTAGAGTTTGGGATAGATCTCGCTACCGTGGATCGCGCGTGTCTATTGCTCCATATAGGATGGCACCAAAGGAATTGGTGGAGCTTAAGGCTCGGTTCGTGAGCTGTTGGATCGAGGCTTCATTAGGCCAAGTGTTTCACCGTGGGAGCGCCGCGGTATTATTCGCCAAGAAGAAGGACGGCATGCGATGCGGATGTGTATAGACTACATCGCCAACCGAATAAGTCGACGATTAAAAACAAGTATCCGCTTACCACGGATAGATGACTTGTTTGATCACCAAAAAGGTGCATCGGTGTTTACGAAGATCGATTTGAGGTCCGGTACCATCGGTTGAAAGTTAAGGAAGCGGATATCCATAAGACAAATGCTTTCTCGGACTCGATGCGAGCACTACGAATTCCCGTAATGCCGTTCGGGTTGACTAACGCTCGGCAGCTTTATGGATATGATGAATAGGGTGTTTCAAAGAGATCTGGACCGTTTCGTCGTGGTTTTTATTGACGACATCTTGGTTTACTCAAGGTCGGAAGAAGAGCATGATGCACACTTAAGAGTGGTGTTGCAAATTTTGAGAGAGAAGCAACTCTATGCTTAGTTCATGAAGTGCGAGTTCGCTTAGTGAAGTGACGCTTTTGGGTCATGTAGTATCACCGGGGGGATTAGAGTAGATCCTCGGAAGGTTGAGGCGGTTTTGGATTGGAAGCCTCCTAAGTCGGTGGTCGAGATTCGGAGTTTCCCGGTTTGGCAGATACTACCAAGATTTGTTGAGGTTTCTCGTTAATTGCGCACCGATGACTAAGTCGTTAGGAAGGGAGTTCCGTTCATTTGGACCGAGAAACAGCAGGAGAGTTTTGATAAGTTGAAGAAGATCTTAACCGAGGCTCTGCTTTAATTCAACTTTGAGGCCGGTAAGGAATTCACGCATCTTCGCGACGCATCACATACGGGATTGGGTTGTGTCTTTGATGCGCGGAGGGTAAGGTTGTGGCTTACGCTTCTCGGCACCGAGGCCACACGAGGTCAACTATCCGACGCGACGATTTAGAGCTAGCGCACGTAGTCTTCGCTCTAAAAATGCTGGAGGCATTACTTGTACGGTGAGAGATCAATAGTCTACACGCATCATAAGAGTCCAAGTATCTATTGACTCGTAAGGATCTGAATTTGAGGCGGCGTAAATGGGTTGAGTTGCTCAAGGACTACGACTATTCGATTGAATATCACCCGGGCAAGGCTAACGTGGTGGCAGACGCGTTGAGCCGTAGGGTTGTTTCGGACTTAAGAGCGATGTTTGCCCATTTGGGTTTGTATGACGACGGGAGTATTCTGGCAGAGCTGCAGGTTAAGCCTACTTGGGTTGAGCAGATCAGAGAAAAACAGTTAGAGGATGAGGTTCTGAGTGCGCGAAGGTTACAAGTGCAGAATGGTGGTTTGGAGGGTTACTGACTTGTCTAGTGATGAGGTTCTGTGTTTTCAAGGTAAGGCTTGTATGCCTAAAGATGTTGAGTGAGGCGAAGATTCTTCAGACGCACATAGCGATCCTCCTTATGCTATGCATCCTGGAGGTAGTAAGATGTATAGGGATCTTAGAGAGCAGTTTTGGTGGCCTGGCTTGAAGAAAGAGGTGACAGAGTTTGTTGGGAAATGTCTGACTTGTCACAGTCAAAGGCCGAACATCGCTTGCCGTCGGGTTTGCTTCAGCCTGTGAAAATCCCTCAGTGGAAATGGGAAAGGATAACTATGGATTTCGTCAGTGGTTTACCGCTTACGCCAAGCAAGAAAGATTCAGTTTGGGTTATTGTGGACCGTCTGACTAAGTCGGCCCATTTCATTCCGGTGAGAGGACTATTCACTTGTAGATTGGCGAAGCTTTATGTGTCGAGAGATAGTAAGGCTACACGGTGTACCGGTTTGATAATCTCGGATAGGGATCCTGTGTTTACGTCGAGGTTCGAGAGAGCGTTGCATCGAGCTCGGGTGCGCTTGGATTTCAAAGACAAACTTTTCACCCGCAAATCGACGGCGATGTAAAGGGTTATCCGATCTTGGAAGACATGTTGAGAGGTTGTGTTCGACTTCGAGGCGCTTGGGAAGAGTTTCGCCAGATTAGCCGAGTTCGCCTATAACAACAGCTACCAAGCAAGCATCAAAATGGCACCATATGAGGCGCCAGATGGTAGGAAGTGTCGCCACCTACATGTTGGACAGAGTTAGGTGAACGTCGCTTGTTGGGACTTGAGTTGGTTCTTGAGAGACCGAGGACAAGGTTAGGTTGATCCAGCTCGTTTGAAGGAAGCTTGGACCGCAAAAGTCTTATGCCGATCTTAAGCGAAGAGATATAGAGTTCGCTGTGGGAGATCGGGTTTTCCTAAAGGTCTCGCCTTGGAAGAAGGTGCTGAGGTTTGGCAGAAAAGGCAAGCTAAGTCCGAGGTTTATTGGGCCGTATAAGGTATTGAGACGAGTTGGACCAGTGGCGTATCAGCTTGAGTTGCCAGCGGAGCTTAGCCAGATTCACGATGTTTTTCACGTGTCGATGCTTCGACGGTACCGTTCAGATCCATCACATGTAGTAGCGGTGGAGGAGATCGAGGTAAATCCAGATTTGACTATGGAAGAAGAACCAGTGCAGATTCTTGATCGGGATGTGAAGGTCCTGCGTAGGAAGTCTGTACCTCTGGTTAAGGTACTTTGGCGGAACCATGGCGTGGAAGAAGCTACCTGGGAACCCGAGGATGTGATGAGACAGCAATACCCGCAACTCTTTTGACCAGGTAATTTCGGGGCCGAAATTATCTTTAACGGGGGTAGAACTGTAATATCCCGGGTTAGGGGCTATTTTTGTTATGGCATGTTTTGCATATGTTGGTGTGCTATGTTGCTATTTTTATGTTTTAGAGGCTTAATTGTAGGCTAGGTGTATGCCTGAGTGTATGGAAAATTTTAATTTTTGGCTTTATATGAGGGGAGCTGAAAGGAGCTGGGCCATATGTGTTTTATTGGGTGTTTTGGATCACAAAAATAAGGCTAGCAAAGTGGCAAGTGTGACGCCACTGGGAGCTAGTGTTTGACGTCAACCTCAAGGAGTGGAGGTCCAGTGTTCGAACAAACAGATTCCTCTATTTTGGTTTTATTTTGGACGGCATGGGGAAGAGGTTGAGAGCAACTTGAATTCCTCCTATGACTTGGTCTTCATTTTCAAATGGAAGGTGGGGAGTGAAGATAGGAGGGTGACTTGGTCCACACATTTCAAATGAGTGGAGGAGTTAATGGAGGATTTGGCCGAATGTTGGGGGAGTGGGGGAGAGTTTGGCGGTTTTGGGAAGTGGGGAGTGAGTAGGCCGAATGTTCCTTGTGAGAGGTAGTGCATGTTCGGTCATTAGGAGACCAAACCAAATTTTCTCTTTTTGAAAAAACACCAAAGCCGAAATTCTAAAGGATTCTCTCAAATTTTTCTTCACTTCTTGAAAACCGTAAGACCAAAGCAAGCATTGCCGCTTCTCATTTCTTTTGCACTTAGCCGATTGTGCATTTGTTCTCTCAACATCTTTTGGTAGCCTAAATTGCTTTGCTTTCTTTTACTTTGTGTTTCGAATACTCTCTTCTCTCCCTCTCATAATTCTCTTATTTTCTTAAGAGCCGAACTTACCATTTTCTTCCCAACCGATTCTTCCATTCATCCTTCTCAACTCTTGCCGAAACTTTGCTTCCATTTCATATTATCTTTTCTCTCAAAACCGACAAGCACCTACCTCATAATCACTTTCTTTCTTCTTCTCAAAAACCTTGGCCGAATCTTGTTGGTGTTGTGGTTTTGCTTCAATCGTTGGAGATTGGTAAGTCCTTGGCCGAATGGCCATCTCCTTTTTCTCCTTAGGCTTTGTCGATGTTGGTTGTTTAAGAGCCGAATGTGGCCTTGTTGTTGAGAGTTAGCCTTTGGTTTTGGAACCGATTGCATTATAGGTCATTTGGATTTTTGGATACGAACAAGTGGAGCCTTCGTTCTCTGATCAGCCAGGTGGGGTAAGTATTGGTAAGGGCCGGTTCTATTAGTTGATTCCTTTATCTCATTAAGCCAAGTTAATTAGGGATTAATGGTTCTTTTTCTAGGTGGAGGCAGATTGTCTAGGAGAACCACTACTGGTTCGGGGTTTGGTTGGAAACCAAACCATTCGCAAGTGTAAGGTAATGGCTTAATGTTGATCCCTTGGTTAATGGTTGTTGGCCGAATGCTAGTGATGCTTAACCCCTAATGTTGCGCCGATTGTAGGATCTAGGAATCAAGGGGATTTAGAGCGTTTTCGTTGGGATTCTAGGCTCGTTTTTACCAGGTGTGTAAACTAACACACTTCCGTTTAGTAATATGATTGATAACCTGTGTGATGATTAAAGAAACAGTGATGTTTGATATGATACCTTAATGGGTATGATTCTGGACTCGGGTAAGTCAGTATTATTATTATGAGTTTAATGATGATCTATATGTTACCATGACTGTGGATATATGTGACACGGGATATGAGATTAGACATAATAGCATGAGATGCATGATTGTATGATATGCATGATTACATGAGTATGGTATGTTGATGGGTGATACGAGTGGAGGGAGCAGTGGTATTTTGTGCTGACGAGCACCAGTGTTTTGGTAACACAACTTTGTGACTTTGGGTCACCAGAGGTTTGGCACCTCCAGAGGTTTGGTACCTCAGCGTCTAGCCCCCAGGTTAACACCACCGTGGGTTAGCCCCACTTGTGAGATACGGGATTGACGCCAGTGATTTGGTATCACACGATGGGTTGGCCCCATCACCAGATTTGTGACTACGGTCACCAGTGCTTTGGTAGCACATTGTGTCTTTGGGACACCAGAGGTTTGGCACCTCATTGCGACTTGTCCCTGTGGTTTGACCACCGTGGGTTGGCCCCACTTGAGATATGGGATCGTCTCAGCTAGTGATTTGGTATCACACGATGGGTTGGCCCCATCATCATTGGATTCGTGACTTCGTCACCATGCTTTGGTAGCACAATTGTGTCTTTAGGACACCAAAGTGGTTTGGTACCACATTGACGGATATTGTGTCTTTGGGACACCAAAGTGTTTTGGTAACACAATGTGACTATATGTCACCAGTGGTTTGGCACCACCAAAGTGGTTTGGTACCACACGGGGGTAGAAAAGGCGATATGGATGGTTAGGATCGGGTTGCATTAATTATGTTGCTATGTATGATGTGTGTTAGCATGTTGTTTCTTCGGGAGCGGGATTTACACACTGAGTCACTCGACTCACCCTCTCCTTTAACATTTCAGGTAACTCTTAGACGCGGACATGGAGTCGGGATGGACTCGGGATGCTCATGCCATGCTGAATAAAAGTTTTACTCAGACATTACATTTTAGGTACTTAGTTATTTACTTTCGGTTGGATTTTATTTCGGATTTGTAAAGGCTTTTAAATTATGCCTTATGATGTTATGTTTTAAGTTAGATTTTTACATGCTTTAACAAAATAATTGAGTTAATTTGCTAAAACTTAATATGACAACGATTTCAAAATTTCCACGATATGTTTTCAACTATACCATCGGGTATCACACTGACTTTATAAATGAATGAAAATCCATTGTCTCCCAACTTGAAATCAAATTTTTACTAAGATTAAATGTTTTATTAACGAAATTAAACAACTGTTTTTTTTAACGGAACAAAGTTTTATGAAATCTATTTAGTGCAACCTCGAAATTTTCAAACTCGTTTTCCCCGTAACATACCAGATTCGGTCGTGGTGTTTGGACCGGGTTTGGGGTGTTACATGTTATGGCCGAATCCGGGAATGCCACATCAAAGGCATAATTCAAAACGATTTTGCTAAGTTAAAATTTAAGGCCTAAAAGCCCAAAATCCTTGAATCTTGCTAAGTAATGATAAAAGCCCATGTTTAAATTTAAGAAATTTATCCAGGTTCAACAATTAAGTAAACAGTTGAAACAAAAACAACAAAACTCAAAATCTAAAGTCAATTCGGAGTACAAGGCCTTATTACAACCCAACAAAAAAAAGTAATTTAAAACTAAGTCTTTCAAAACAAATTAAGAACTGCTTGCTGTGTGGCTACCTCCGAGTCCTCTTCCACGTCGAGCTATCTACTGAGGATCACCTGAAACATTTAATAAAAAGGGTGTGAGTATCGAAACTCAGTGTGTACAACCCTTGGTAATCCAATCAACATACAATTATTACATTGGGCCTAAGCCTATCAAAAATGGTGGTTTTGGGCCTTATCCCACAATGACCTCATATCACATCAGTATCACATGAATGCAATGCACCCATCCCAAATCCAACCCTACACTCCATTTCCCTTCAAACCCTACACTCTTGTGGGGATATAAATATCAACCCACCCATCCCTACACTCCAAAGGTAGCACCAACAGCGGCGCTACTCAAACGTTGCAGCAAGGCTGCTATAAAAGGCTTAAAGCCACCGGTGGATCCACGGTCGTCAAGCGACTATGCGATCCTCAAATCTTCCTCCGTATCATCAAAACCCACCAAAGTGCAACATTAATTTCATGAATGCAACATACACGTTTTCACACATTAAGCACTTAGAGGTATTTTAGTCATTTCACTACCCAAGGGTATTTTTGTAATTTTACCCTACAAGGGTATTTAGGTAATTTTGCAAAACAGGGGTATTTTTGAAATTTGGTAAATCAGGGATATTTTGGTAATTCTGCAAATCAAGGGTATTCTGGTAATTTTACAAATCAAGAGTATTTCAGTAATTTTGCAAATCTAGGATATTTTGGTAATTTTCAAATCAGCGGCATTTGGTCCGTCTCGGGTTTTTGTTATGAACTTTGTCCCATTAACAAGTCCTTGCGGCTAAAGTGAACAGACGCTATACACCAGGTAGGTTTCTAGAGAAGAGGAGGTGGGTCGCTAGGATCGCTTAAGTACCAAGCTCTCCCTAGATCCAATCCTAAACATGCATATGTCCATTGCCACACTCTATCCCAGCGACTTGTCCCCGGACATGTTGATTATTAAATTAAGTCTTATACGGTTTAAGAGTTGTCTAGAACTAGGCCTAAAGTCCATTAAACTCTAACATACTTGTCTATGTCCCCATAAAGCCCATCAAGCCCATTTCACGTTCATATAGCCCATTATGCCCAAATCACATCCTTATGGTCCATTAGGCCCAGATCTCATTCATATGGCTTATTAGGCCCAAAACAATTCCAGATCATGTAACATGCATGATTAACTCAATTCATAAAACGAAATCAATCAATTTCATCAATCTTAGCCTCAGGGCTTGCCGGGCCCATTTAGCCACTTTCGACTTTTCGGCTTTCTGGCATTGCCGATATCATGTGTGTGTAGTGTTTGTACACACCTGGTAATAAACGCGTACTACGATTTCCTCTTAGTCACGAACCTACATTCTACATTACTTAATAATTAATCATAGGCTAAAAACAAACTTTATCAAAAACTGAAGCCTTACCGTAACCTTACCGTGTGCGACAAGCCTTAATAGCTCCTTTCTTTAACACCAACCGCGATTAGACCCTAGATCTGTACCAACTTAATCATTAGAGCCTAAGTAATAGATGACTTGCATCCAGCACAAGTCACCCTCACAACATATATGACCATTCAACCAACCCTTAAACCGAAGTGAAGAACACTTACCCAAAACCTTAAATGCAACAAGAGTGAAATGGTAACAACCTTGGAGGGAAGAGATTGATGCTAAATCCCAAGAATCAATCGGCCAAAGCTGAAGAAAAACACAGAGGAGATTCAGTCAAGGTGTATTAGGCCTAAAAATCGAAGTGGTGCAAAGGGATATTCGGCACCTAAATGCAAGGTAAAGAAAGAAGCTGAAATCACAAAAATCAAAGAGGGAGAATAGAGGCTATTCAGTTTTCCAAGGAAGAAAAGGTTTAGAAGGTAAGAGAAAAGTGAAGAACCGACAACAAGGCAAGGTATTTTCAGTTGTGGAAAAATAAGGTTTCGGCAAGGAAAAGAAAAAGAATGGAAAATTCGACATTACCTAGGACCCTAGAACCGACACACACACATTTATATAGCCTATAGCCAGAACTTAGACCCCTAAAGTCCAATTCGGCACCACTTCATCTACTGCTCATCTCCTAATTTTTCTCCATGATAACTCCCTTATCCTTCTCCTAAATTCTCTCTACTGATCACTTCTTCTTAGAGTCCCTCTACACGCCACTTCTAGCCTTCTAGAAGCCTAAAATTAAACTCCAAAATAATGCTAAGCTAGCACTCGAACCTCAGACCTTCCTGCATGCATATGTCGCCACCTCTCTACACTCTAGTGGTGTCACTTAGTCACTTCACCATGGGCTTCTTTGTGCCATTTTTTACTTATTTTTATTTAAAAGCCCACTACTCACAACCCTGATTCCTTAATTAAATAAATTAAGAATCCTCCACCTAAAAATTCAACCCAGAGCTTCACAAGAACACACCTAGACACTCCAAATTCATTAAACCTTTAAAGCCGTCATGTCATTTGTCATTTTCTTGCTCACTTAAAAATTTTATGAGACCCAAAGCCCAATAGGCACAATTTTACTAGGCCCAAATTCGGGGCGTTACAAATGGTGTCAGAAATAATGGTTTCGGGATCACAAGTCAGACGAGTAAGTTTGAATAATTAGTATTTAAATTACACGAGTCAACAATAATTTTTATATTGAATTTTCATTTGAGGATTTTAACTAATTGAATTAAAAGTTAGCATAAGTGGTTCAGTTCAAAAGGCAAGTGGTTATTGAAAATGAGGTTTTAGGACCTCGTTTCCGTATTTTCAAGCCATAAATATTTTTATTAAATATTTACAGTATTATTATATGTAAATTGAAGTTTGGTCCAGTAATTTTGATGACTTATTACTTAATTATGGTAAAAGGATTAAATTGTTAAAGAGGTAAAAGTTAATTGCTTTTGATTTAAAATAATAAAGGGACCAAAATGGTAATTAAGCCATGGTCAAAAAGTCCAAGCGGTGGTGACTTGATTAATTCCACTAACTTTTGGACTATTTGCTTAGTTAGTCCTAATTAGATTAGGAATAAATTAAAATTAAGCTTGTTTGTTAAATTTTAAAATAATTGAAGGTGTTTGCTTAGTTAGTCCTAATTAGATTAGAAATAAATTAAAATTAAGCTTGTTTGTTAAATTTTAAAATAATTGAAGGTGTAACACCCCTAACCCGTACCCGTCGCCGGATTAGGGTTATGAGGCATTACCAAACTAAACACCGTTCCGAATAGACATTCAATTGAATTCGACCCAAATAAAGCGATCCCTATGTATCACATAACAAAATCTGATATTCATTCATAAATCTATAATGCATATACAAGCATATCAAATTACATCCTGACCAAACATACAATTGATATTATGAACTTATATCGCATGCATTTCCTTATAACAATGTCACATTTGTATTTGCACATGATTATTCAAATATCATACACTAAATTCGTATACATTTATTAATGTACCTGAACCTTGCAATTTATTTATTTAACCATTCAAAGGTTCGGCCATACTATTACCGATATCATAAACATATCGCAGTGTTTCAAATATTGAGATCAAACCATACCATTTTCACATATCATTTGAGATTCATGCCTAAACGAAATATTACAAATACCAACTACCTCAAGTATACATCATTTACTATATTGCCGAAGCCTATGTCACAACTCAATCATCATTAGTAATGTGTATTAGCAAGTAACTCACGAATAGTCCTTGGACAAGATCATTCAAACAAAGCAACACCCATGTTCCATATATATATAATTCAAGGCTCGGTATATTGATCCAAACATATAACAAGATTATCACCTAACTACTATATATATAAACCTACATAAATCATCAAGTATCATCACCATCACTTTACTAGCCAAATGCATAACTAAACACATCACACATATATGCCATGACCAAATTATATCTACGATATGCACTTAGACTATAGCCGAATATAACCAAATAAAAATCCATATTATCCATGCATCATAATAACATATCCATATGTACCATTAGATCATAAAAAAACGTATGTCTCCACATTAACTAACATAGAACATAAGCCATATTCGTATGGCTATAGTACATATAATAACAAAGTTTCCAACTCAAACAAGGATGTTTACCATCCTATACATGCCTTTATCCAAAATAAACCAAATTAAAGGAGTACCAAAAAGATGATAGTGTGGTTGACTTTGTTGACAATTTCCCGAGCCCGTAGCTTGACCAAAATCTATAAAACAGATCATTGAACACACAAAGTAAGCTTTCTAGCTTAGTAAGTCTTAAGCAAATTTAATACAACATTTAAACATAAAGGCCCTTTTAATCATTGAATTCGTAACATAGAATATAAGCATTTCATTATGCAAATAAATCATGACCGAATGCTTTTAGTACTATTAACTTAAGTATTAACACTTTATCACCATAAGCTTGTACATTGTCAAGTCACATAAATATCATATGCATTTGTATATGCCAAGTTGAATGAACATATTTTAAACATCAATCACATATTCATTCTTGTGCGCACATACAAATACCTTCAAACTCTTTTACCATGAACATCTCCCCTTATGGTCGATTCTTCAAAGTAATATACATATAAAACTCAATTTCATATATATAATGTTCATACTCATCATGGATAACTTAATAGCACATAATAAAATCCTTATTGAATTATCAACTTAATCATATCATACTCAACTCAATGATAATATACCAACTTACCACATTTCCTACTAATAGAATAGACTTACACTTACCCGAGTTTTTAGCACATTGCATTAAATGTGTCTCACCATGTTTAATTCTCGGATTCTCCATTTATAGCATATCACTGGCATTAAGCCTGCTAGGCATTATAGCCCAAATTACACACCGGCATTGAGCCTGCTAAACCAAAGGTCCGAAGTTTGAACACCGCATTGAGCCTGCTAGGCAATAAGCCCGAAATAATTCACCGGCATGAGGCGTGCTAGGCTCGAAGCCCGAATATCAATATAATTAACCATTCAATACACATTTCTTAATGCTAACATCACAAACATCTCATATAATTCATATTACCTTCACATATCAAGCCGAACATACTTATTCACATTACATTAAACAAAATAAAGTCAATCCAATATAATACCCCCACATTCGGCCATCTCATATATTTATGCTTAAAATTTCCAAATTTCATCATTTACTAAACTCATAAATAATTCTTTGACATATATTTGCTTAAGGACTTACCCGACTATCGACGGACAACGTACACCGGCTATTCGATAACCTTCGCCTTTCCCCGATCCAAATCCGTTTTTCTTTGTTCTTGATCTAAACACATTAAAATTCAGCTCATTCAAGTACATTTCATTTCAATTTAGTCCCAAAACACATAAACGGAAAAATTACCATTTTACCCCTAATGTTTCACATTTTTACAATTTAGTCCTATTTGCACAAAACACAAAATACACAAAATTTCATTATATACCTAAGGGCCGAATGTTCATAGGGACCATACTAGTCCATTTATTTCATTTATTTTGTATTTTAGCCCCCTCAAAAATTCATTTTTGCAATTTAGCCCAAAATACTCAAATTCACTAAAATTTCCAATACAAAACATGCTAATCTTTAACATATCTTTAATATAAAATCATCAAACATCAAAAACCACAATAACATGTCAATGGCCAAACATCAAGCATGCTCAACTTTAAAAATTCTAACATGGGTCAACTAATGTTCGAAGCAACGATCTTATAAACGTAAAAATTAACAAAAACCGACTAAAAACTTACTTTGAATTTGGCTTGAAAGTAACCGAAAATCAAAAGAAACTAGCTCCCTTTTCTTTCTTTAATATTCGGCCAAGAGAAAGATGAAGTAAACATGTTTATTTTTGTCTTTTAATTAACATATATGTTAAGTAATTGTTTGATTACTAAATTAACCTTTATACTTTAATATATAAACAAATAATATTAAGGTTATTCTTGGTATATGTCGTCCACTAACTCTTAGGATGGGCTAATTGCCCTTTTAATACCCCATATTAAAAAGCCATAATCAATTTAATGCATTTCACTAGAGTATGCAACTTTTACCTTTTTTCGCGATTAAGTCCTTATGTCAAATTAAGCACACAAACAATTAAATTTTTCTACGAAACTTTCACACATCATAAATCACATATAATCAACACAAAATATAATATTTAAAAAATTTTTAGACTCGGATTCGTGGTCTCGAAACCACCGTTCTGATTAGGGTCAAATTTAGACTGTTACAGAAGGACCAATTATGCAATGAAACTCTCCTTAATTGGTAATTATACCCTCTGAATAGATAGTGGACGGTTTGCAAGGCTAATTGCATGAAATTTTATTGAAACTTTAAGGTTATAATAGTAATTTATGAAATTAAGTAAAATGTAAATAAAATAAAAAGCCAAAATGGCTATTATATAACACCCCTCACCCGTATTCGTCACTGGAATAGGGTTACGGAGCATTACCAGACTTATTACATAATCGAGTATACATTTCCATACAATTATCAAATTCAAATATAAGTCATTCATAATCATTCTTGAAGTCCCTAATACAGGCCTACGAGGCCCAAAACATGCATTAGGAGTGGTTCGGGACTAAACTGATAACTTAGGAAACCTTCAAAATTTTTAGAAATTTTTTGCAAAATACAGGGGACATAAGCCTTTGTGGCCCGACCCTGTGTCTCACATGACCAAAGACACGCCCGTGTCACAGGCCCTTTGGACATTCAAAATGGGATCACATGGCCATGTCCCAGCCCGTGTCTGACCCTATGTAACTCACTGACTTGGGTCACACGGCCAACCACACGCCCGTGTGCCCTTTGAAATAGCCTTACACGCCCGTGTACCAGGTCGTGTGCTAGGCCGTGCCAAACCTGTAGGGTATACTGATTTATGCCACATGACCAATTCACACGCCCGTGTGCTGGGCCATGTGGAGCATACTGACTTGATTTCAAAATACACACAGGGGACACATGACTGTGTAACATGACCGTGTGTCATACACGGCTGAGACACACGCCCCTGTCTCCGCCCGTATGGACAAAAATAGGCTATTTACCAAGCCATTTTGCCACCCAAATTTGCATAGACCTACACCAAATCAAATGGCACACAATATGGCATAAATAGGCATTCAATCAATCTCAACCAAGCATGATTCATACCATTTCAATACCAACAAATACAAGGCACACACTATCACTATATGCCATTCAATTTATACCAAATTCACATTCACAAATCAACTAGATGGACACTTTTCAAACATGAATTATTTGGCCTAATCTCACAAGCATACCAAATTCAATTCTCAACCATTTAGTACCCTAATTACCAAATACCAACTAGCATCACATATCCATAATCAAGCACATAACAAGAGCTATTTGCACTAATATATACACATCCAAATCAACCATAATAAGCCAACTCTATGGCTATATACAAAACCAAACATTAAACAATTATAAGCCTACTCAAATGGCTAAATCCATTACTATCACATATGTACCTGTAACATCCTAAAATCTGGGGTCTGTAAAATTTGGGTAATTGCATGTGTTGTGCTTGTTATGTTGTTATTTAGGCGTGTTTGGGGGTCCTAGAGAGGCCTAGGGTCGTGTTGGGGCCTTGGTAAAATTTTGCTTTTTGGGCACTTAAAGGGGGAGAGCTAGTGGAAGTAGGCCTTAAGAATAATTGTTTGTGTTTGATAACACAAGTGAGGTGTGTGGCGTGTTGGTTGTGGCTTCAAGGTGGAAGCTAGGTGGAGTGGGGTTAGAATCCCACATGCTGCAAAGTATGGCATTTATTTTTGTGCCCAACATGGAGAAGAGGTGGTGTTGGCGTGGGACTCTGATGGGGTGGTTGTTGAATGAGTCAAAGAATTCAAAATGGAATTAGGAAAGGAGTTTGGGGGGTTTGAATGGGTCAAAGTGGTTGGGTGATTTCAAATGGTGGATGGAGAGTGAATGGGGGAGTGAATCAAGGAGTAAAGCAAGGGGATTTGGGAGTGTGGTGATAGTTGGCCGAAAGTGGGAACTAAGGAGGGGGTGAAAATTTGGCTAGGGGGTGTTGGGTAGCGTATTCGGTCTAGTGAGGAGGTTGTCTGCTGAAATTCTCTAGTACATCTTAGTGTTTCCTCTTTTCATTCTTTTCCATTTTCAGCAGTTGCTACTCAAGTATTTCGAGTACCTTGTTGTTTCCTTTCTCTTAGCCAAAACCCCTATTTGCTTTTCCCCTTTTTTCTTTCTCATTTTAAGACACCATCTTTTCCTTGATAGTTGACAAGCACCAATAGCCGAATTCATCTACCCATCTTTTCTCTTATCTTGATTAATTTGTCTCTCATCTTTTTCTCATCTATTCGTTTTACTTTCTTCGTTTGCACTCTCTTTTTCTTAGGCCGAACCTTTCCCTCCTCTCCAATTGAAGTTGGCTTCTTTATTCCCCGTTGTTAGTCAGAACCAAGTTTCCTGAAGAGTGAGCGACTTGGATTTGTCGAATCTACCTTAGCTATTCGGCACTGTGGTGAGCAAGGCCGAACCTCTGCTTCTCTTGCAATTTATCTCTGATTCGAGGACGAATCTGTTCTTTGCGATTATTTTCTTTTCGTTTTACTCTGCCATAACTAAACCTTCTTGTTAGACAACCACCATTGTTTTACTGTGATACTTTACTGATCAAGACTTTCTTCATGGAGGCGAGTGATAGCCGAGCTAAGGGGATTGTGTTAAGGGAGCCTAAGGGGAGTGGACTCGTAATCTCTGCTCCCAAGGTCAAACGGCGTAGGGTGTCAGCAATTCGGGATTTTTTGCCGGGTTGTGGAAGGGAGTCGACATCTAATTTGGATAAGCAAATCGTAGTTGTTCGTAATAGTAAGGGTAACTGTTAGCAAATTGTTTGTTTAGATGTGAATTAAAAATATCCCATTTGTTAGCTGATTGTGTGATGTGCTGACTTAGGGGACGTCGATCGGGAGTGTCTAGTTCTTCTCGTAATCAGGTGTGTAATCTCACACCTTATTTCGTTTGTTTCGTATTATTCTATATGTTAGCTAAAAGCCGAATTACCCATAATGAGTAAGCTATTGTGATACCCCTAGCAGGTGAGCTGGGAATAACCAAGGTAAGTAAATTTACGACTATATCCGTTTGGGTAGATGTAGTATGATTGTATGTGATCTGAGTATTTGCTATGCTAGTACGTTCATGCATACACTATATCACTATGACATGATATGTTGCATGGGATTGGAATATTAATGATCGGGGAAGTGTATTTCAGTGGCTCTACCACATATTTCAGTGACTCTGTCAAATTTTGCCCGGTGGATATGCGACATATATTTCGATAATCTGATGGCTCTACCACAATTTCGGCGATGAGCAGCGTGACTGCCATAGAGGTGTGTAGCGGATGGAGGGTTGATTGTAGAAATCCCCACAAGTGTGTTAGGCTGGATACGGGTGGTGTATAGCGGATGGAATATTAGGCTAGGCTGGGTTGCATTGCATGCATTGTCTGTATTACCATGCTAATAGGGCTAAGGCCCAGTTTGTCTTCGTAAGGGCTAAGGTGCATTTTTTTTCTGTAAGGGCTAAGGCCCAGTTAATGTTTGATTAAGGGATTACACACTAAGTTCTCGTAACTCACCCCCCTCTGCTTAATCTTGCAGGTGATCCCCAGTATTGAGGATTTGGAGCCGAGGTGGACTCAGTGGTGGCCATACATCGTTTCTTTAGTAAATCTCGTTTTACTTTACTTTAAATTTTATTTTAATTTGTGTTTATGTTTTGTAAGAAGGCCTTTGGTATTTTATTTGGTTTTAACTTTTAACTTGGTTTCTGCTTATTATTAAATGTTCAATACGGGATTTTCCTAAAACCTTAATACCTGTTGGTTTTCCAAAATGTTAACAAACGGTTATTCAAACTATAATTGATTAAACACTGGGTTCTCTTAAACGTCAAAAATAGTTTTCAAAATATCACATGTTTGAAATTCACTGAAACTGATTTCTGTTATAAACAAGATTTTACCAACAATCCAAACTCGATTTTCCTAATAAAAGTAGTTTTCAAATCAATCACAACTTTTCTAAAATGGACATTAAGATAAATGGGTTTTTATAAACAAACACCTAAACTCAAAGTTTTTTAAAAAATACGAGCATTTTAACAAACACGCAATTTTATTTAACAACCCTTCCATGTGACATGCCAGATCCGGTCATGACGTCTAGGCCAGGTTCGGGGTGTTACATTTTGTGGTATCAAAGCCCGGTTGCAAAACTCGGCTGTGGAATGGGTTTGAAAAACATTTTTCAAAAATTGGTTGAAAAATGGTTTTGAAAATATGTCTCTTTGAAGGTGTGGCACCCGAGTCTCCGACACCAATTCCGTAAGTCTTCTTATTTTGTTTAATAATGTGATGAAGTGATTTTAGAAAAACTATTACAGTTAGTATACTGAGATTGTTAGCTAAGACTATAGAGACTGAGACATTAGGAAGTTCGATCTGCGAGAACAACTGTTATACTTGCTTTACATAAGACGTTTGTTAATAAACATTGGGATTATATACTGATTCATAAAATTTATAATCAGATTTATTCGATCCAGCAAACATGAGCACTAGAGGACGTGGACGCGGTAGATGTGGCCGAGGTAGAGGCCGAGGTGCTGGGGTTGGGTCTGAAGCACCTGGGCACATGCCTGAAATGGAAGCACCTACATCACCGGTGACCGAGACGGGGTCCCATGATTGAGCTGGAGGGGACGATGCTTTGTCCCAAGCTATGCTGCGAGTTTTGGAGCGGGTTACTAGGGCAAGTATTGGATCGGTGGCCCGAAAATCTATTCCTGAGCGACTTCGAGAAAATGGGGCTGAGGTATTTAGGGGCATTTCTGGTGTGGCCCCAAACGTAGCTGAATATTGGTTGGAGGCAGTTGAGCAGATTATGGATGATCTGGACTATAAGGCGGAGGAAAAATTGAAAGGAGCAGTGTCCCTCCTATGAGATTAGGCATACCAGTGGTGGCTCACAGTGAGGGAAGGTACTCCAGCGGATCGTATCACCTGGGACTTCTTTAAAACAGCATTCCATGGAAAATAAGTTGGGGCGAGTTATGTGGACGCCCAGAGGAAAGCATTTCTGAACTTGGTCCAGGGGAATAAGTCTGTGGCAGAATATGAGGCAGAGTTCCTACGCTTAAGTCGTTACGCTCAGGGTATAGTCGCAATCGATTATGAGCGTTGTGTACGGTTCGAGGATTGTCTACGGGATGAGCTGCGAGTACTGATAGCTCTGCAGTGGGAAGATATTTTTCCATTCTGGTCGAGAAAGCAAAAATCGCCGATGAAGTGAAACGTTTTGAGAGGCAGAACCGGGATAAGGATAGGGGTAAGAGTAAAAGAGGTTTTGGGACGTTAGGTTCTTCTGGGGGTTTCCAAAAGAGGCCTAGGTTAGATGGGCCAGCTCGAGGTGTGACGCCAGTTGCTGTAAGTCAGCTACGACCTAGTGCACAGTGTGGGAGAACACATCCGGGGGAGTGTTGGAGAAGAACTGAAGGATGTTTCAAATGTTGATCTAGGGATCATCTGATAAAGGACTGTCCACAAGAGTTGGCTAGGGCGCGGACAGTAGGTCAGGGATTTGCACAGCCACAAAGGGGTGGTCAGTAGCCACCGAGAGGTCGTGTGTAACACCCCCTTACCCGACACTATTGTCGGAGTCGAGCATGAGGCATTACTAGACTTAACAATTAATTCGGGGCATAAAAATTGAAACTGTCCATCTGTGTCATGTTGACTAAATTGACTATAACTCGAGTTACAAAGCTCAAAATTTAAATTCTGTAAATTTTCCTTGAAACTAGACTCATATATATTATTACTATATTTTTTCAGAATTTTTTTGTGGCCAATTAGTACAGTTTATTCATTAAAGTTTCCCTGTTTCACTGTTCGATGGTTCTAACCTATCTTTACAAAAACTCAGTTATCTCATTTTACAGAATTCAATTAATGTTCTCATTTATTCCAATAAAAAATTGACTCATTAAGGATTCTAATAATATAGATTATGCTCCATGATTATTTTTGTACAATTTTTAATAATTTTTCTAAGACAGAACAGGGGATCACGAAGTCATTCAGAACTAGTCTCACTAAAATTTAAATATCTCATAATATAAAATTCCTTTGCCTACTCTATTTCTTTCATATAAAAATAGACATAGTAAGATTTAATTCTATATCCTATTCACTTTCTAATTCCATTTCTCCTATTTTTGGTGATTTTTCAAAATCATGTCACAACTGTTAACTAAAAACTGTTTCATTGCAAAATCATATAACCACATTACAAACATATTTACCATAAAAACCGAATACGCAACCATTAACATCATAATCAAGCCATTTTCACATGGCTATATATACAAAACCAAAATCCAACATTTCAAATTTCAGTCTAGCTTATACATGCCATAGGTTAAAAAATTCAGCTTATAAAATACCGAAGACAGTCGATAGTGTGATAGGTTTCTCTGACAATTCCCGAGCTCGAAACTTGAATTCAAAATCTATAAAATAAAGGTAAACATGAACACACACAGAGTAAGCTTACATAGCTTAGTAAGTCATAAGAAAATAAAGAACTTAGCTACATAATCAAATCATATAAACTAAACCATTTGTTTCTTTTTACTATCATAATTACTTTAAATCTTTAAACTTACAATTTCATGTATTTTATAAGTACTTTCACTTGTATATTATTCATGGCCGAATGGACATATATATAAATATCCTTCAATTTCAAAACTAAATATCATTATGTGGACACATATACTTATACTCATGAATCAAAGTACAACTTCTTATGCATAAGCATAGTAATGGCTGAAAGAACACTTTTATTATATAAAGATACATTAACAACTATCATTCAATGACCAAGCCAAAACATCTTTATCATACTAAATACACATACACTTATATGCATACACTCGTAAATCAAAGTATAACAATTATAAATATATTTATATCCATGGCCGCATATACCACCAATTGCATATATTCAAAAATAATTTCAATAATGTTCATATTATTTATTTACAAGGCCGAATACCTTTTTCACATTCACATATGTACTTGCGATTCAATTATTTAAGTTTAATATAACATCACATGTGGCAAAATTTACAAGTTCAATACATCATCACATATGCACATACCTATGTGGTCGAATATACAAGGTCATTTAGATCAACTTACTTGCTCACTTTCCACATAAATGAGAAGTCTTATAGACATAGACTTGAAAATAAATCACCAGTATAAAACCTGTTAGGCATAAGCCTGAATCACACACCCGCACTAGGCCCATTGGGCCGAGGTCCGATATTTATTCACCTACAATAATAAGCCTGCTAGGCACGAAGCCCGATTTAAGTTCACTGCTCAAAGCTTGCTAGGCCCAAGGCCCGAATAACAGTACTTAATAGCTGTCTCACGCACATATCATGTAACAAAACCTTCATGTACTCCATAAACTTCATACAAACTTTCAGATATTGTAACTTAATCGAACTAAACTTAAACGTATTAAATCTAGATTTATTCATTTTTGACTATCTCAATACAATCTCCACAAATTCCAAATCAGCATACTATTAAATTATATACACAATTTACAATGTTTAAACACTTAAGGACTTACCTTGGATATCGACGAACGTTATAAATAGGCTATTGGAACATGATTACTAAGCTTATTCACATTCGGCATAAGCACATATAAATTCATATTTTTCATACCAGCATATATATTTAATATTTATCTACAATTAAACACGTTTATTTGCCTACAAACCTACCTCAGACGATATAAAACGGAACGGGACGACTAGTCGACAACTTTCGTTTTTACACGATCCAGGTCCGATTTCTTTTATTCTTGATCTATATAATTTCAAATTAACCCCATTTAAACACAATTTCATTCAATTTAATCCAACAACACATAAATAGGAAAATTACCATTTTACCCCTGATATTTCATACTTTTACAAATTAGTCCTAATTGCACAAAATACAAAATACACAAAATCTCACCACATCATAGTTAGGCCGAATCTTCCTTATACTCATACTAATCCATATATTTCATTTATTTTGCCTTTTAGCCCTTAAATTTATTATTTTTTTAATTTAATCCTAAATGCTCAACCTAATCAAAGTCTCCAACACAAAATGTAGTAATCTAGCACATACATTTTATTTATAACCATAAACCATCATAAAACATGAATTTTCATCAATGGCCGAATCAACATGCATGAGCAATACACAAAATTATCACATGGGCTTGATAGGAAATTGATCAACAATCACAAAAATGCAAAATTTATCAAAAAATCCCAGACTTAAGCTTACCAATTTTAGTTGATGAGTGCCGAATCCCTAAGGAGTTTTTCTCTTCTTTTTCTTTACTACATTCGGCCAAGGAAACTCAAAAGATGAGCATGCAATGGCTTCCTTAATTCTTTTGTGGTTTTTATTCCATTATACATAATTAAATATAATATTATATTAACATATACCACTAACTATAATATTATATAATATATTTACACATTTCACATTACCATGCCGTCCACTATAGTAATAATTGGAATAATTGCAATGCAAATCCCCTTAATTAAAAAAGACACTTTATTTTAATTCCCCCAATCAAGCAAATAACAAATTTTACCACTCATGCACTTTAGTCCTTTTTCCTTAAATTAATCACACAAACAAGAAAATTATCTTATGTAACTTCCACACATGCTCAATCATATATAATTAACACATAAAATAATATAAAAAAAAATTTTGACTTGGATTCGTGGTCCCGAAACCACCGTTCCGATTAGGGTCAAATTCGGACTGTTACATCGTGGTCCGGCCAGAGGAGGAAAGGGATTTGGTTGAGGTTGTGGAGCACCGGGTAGAGGTACTGGTAATACAGATTCAAGACAGCCGGGGTTGCTCTATGCAGCTCGACGGCGAGAGGATGGTGATGTATCGTATGTCATAACCAATACATTTCTTATTTTTGAAGTGTCATTTACTGCTTTGATAGATATTGGATCAACTCATTCACATGTTGCCTGTACTGTATCTGGGACTTTGAGTATTAAATTTGAGATTGCTGCTAGAGAGATGTCTGTAGTTAGCCCTTTAGGACAATCTGTGGCAGTGAACAAGTTGTTTAGGAATGTGCCTTTAGAGGTGCAAGGGATTGTTTTCCCAGCAGACTTGATGGAACTGCCGTTCGGCGAGTTTGATCTGATCTTAGGCATGGACTGGCTAGTTAAGCACCGTGCAAACTTGGATTGCGTTGCTAAGCGTATGGTTTTAAGAACTCCAGAGGATGAGGAAGTAATTGTGATAGGAGAAAGGAGAGATTATCTATCTCATGTGATTTTGGCACTAAAGGCTGAAAAGGGTTCGAGGCATTCCTAGCTTTCATCAGCACATCGTATGCCAAGGAATTGTCTGTAAGGGATGTCAGAATTGTGAAGGAGTTCTTGGACGTCTTTCCTGGAGAGCTTCCAGGGTTGCCTCCGAATCACTAGGTGGAATTTGGCATTAAGCTACTTCTAGGAACGGCTCTAATGTCCATCGCTCCTTATAGGATGGCACCGAAGGAGCTGGCAGAAATAAAAGCTCAGATCCAAGAGCTGTTGGACCGCGGACTTATCCGACCAAGTGTATCTCCGTGGGGAGCATAGGTTTTGTTCGTGAAGAAAAAGGATGGGTCGATGTGTATGTGCATTGACTATCGCCAGTTGAACAAGTTGACTATTAAGAATAAATACCCGCTACCAAGGATTGACGATTTGTTTGATCAGCTGCGAGGAGCTTCGGTGTTCTCAAAGATAGATTTGAGATCGGAGTACCATCAGTTAAGGGTCAAGGAGGCGGATATTCACAAGACTGCTTTTCGAACTCATTATGGGCATTACGAGTTTCTAGTGATGTCGTTCGAATTGACTAATACGATAGCCACTTTTATAGACATGATGAGCCGGGTCTTTCAACCCTATCTAGACTGGTTTGTGGTGGTGTTCATAGACGACATTTTGGTGTATTCAAGAACGAAGGAGGAGCATGATTCTCATCTTCAGGTTGTGCTGGAAATATTAAGAGAAAAGCAACTGTATGCCAAATTCAGCAAGTGTGAATTTTTGTTGAAGGAAGTGACCTTTTTGGGGGCATGTTGTTTCTGCCGAAGAGATTAGGGTTGATCCCCGAAAGATCGAAGCTGTATTGGATTGGAAACCATCGAAGTCAGTGTTAAAAATTCAAAGTTTTCTGGGTTTGGCTGGGTACTACAGAAGGTTCGTTGAGGGGTTTTCGTTATTGCTGCACCTTTAACCAAGTTATTGCGAAAAAGAGTACCATTTGTTTGGGCCAATAAATAACAGGAAAGTTTTGAGAAGTTAAAGAAGATTCTGATTGAGGCACCGGTATTGATTCAGCCTGAGGCTGGGAAGGAATTTGTTGTCTACTGTGATGCATCGCACACAAGTTTGGGTTGTGTGTTAATACAAGAAGGGAAGGTGGTAGTGTATGCATCTCGTCAACTAAGGTCGCATGAGATGAACTATCCCACTAATGATTTGGAATTAGCTGCAGTGGTGTTCGCCCTAAAGATATGAAGACACTATCTGTACGGAGAAAAGTCGATTATCTATACGGACTATAAGAGTCTGAAATATCTTCTTACCTAGAAGGAGCTGAATTTAAGACAGCGGAGGTGGATAGAATTGCTGAAAGACTATGACTGCTCGATTGAGTATCACCCGGGTAAAGCCAACGTGATGGCAGATGCGTTGAGTCGTAAGGTGATATCGGATTTGAGAGCAATGTTTGCTCATCTCAGCCTTTACGAAGATGGCAGCTTGTTAGCAGAACTTCAGGTGAAACTAACATGGGTAAGCCAGATTAAAGAAAAACAATTATTGGATGAATCATTGGGTTCTCGGCTTCAGTAGGTGGAAAGGGGAGAGATTATGGATTTTGAGCTGAACAGTGAAGGAGTATTATGTTTCTATGGAAGAATTTATATGCCGAAGGACTCTAAGTTGAGGCAGATGATTTTGCGGGAAGTGCATAGTAGCCCATACGCTATGCATCCCAGTGGAAGCAAGATGTATCGGGACCTACGGGAACTGTATTGGTGGCCTAGTCTGAAGTGGGAAGTTACTGACTTTGTGAATAAGTGTTTGACATGCCAGCAAGTGAAGGCGGAACATCAGTTGCCTTCGGGGTTGCTACAACCGGTGAAGATTCCACTTTGGAAGTGGGAGAGGATAACGATGGATTCTGTTAGTGGGCTACCCCTAATGCCTACTAAGAAGGATTTAGTGTGGGTAATTGTTGACCGGTTGACTAAGTCCGCACACTTCATACTGGTTTGTACCGACTATTCGTTATAGAAGTTGGCCAAGCTGCATGTGGCAGAAATCGTGAGGCTGCATGGGGTACCGTGTCTATCATATCAGACAGGGATCCTAGATTTACATCACGGTTCTGGAAGGCATTACATAAAGCTTTGGGTGCAAGGCTAGATTTCAGCATAGCGTTCCACCCACAGACTGATGATCAATCGGAAAGGGTAATTCAGATTCTAGAAGACATGTTAAGGGGCTGTGTGATTGACTTCAGGGGTAGTTGGGAAGATTACCTACTATTGGCTGAATTCGCACACAATAACAACTATCAGTCCAGCATTTAGATGTCACCCTACGAGGTGTTGTATGGTCGTAGGTGTCGTACCCCTACCTGTTGGATAGAGTTAGGTGAGCGAAAGTTGTTGGGTCCAGAATTGGTCTCAGAAATGGAGGAAAAGGTTAAGCTGATTCGGGACCAGTTAAAAGAAGCTTCTGATAGACAGAAATCGTATGCGGATCTGAAGCGTATGGAGATAGAATTTTTAGTGGGGGATCACGTCTTCTTGAAAGTCTCACTTTGGAAGAAGGTTTTAAGATTTGGACAGAAGGGCAAGTCGAGCCCCAAATTCATTGGGCCTTATCGAGTGTTGAAACGTGTGGGATCAGTTGCTTATCAGCTTGAATTACCCCCGGAGCTGAGACAGATACATAATGTATTTCATGTTTCGATGTTGAAGCACTACCGTTTAGATCCATCTCACGTAGTGTTGATGGAAGAAATTGAGGTAAGACCTGATCTGTCTGTTGAAGAAGAACGAGTGCAGATTTTGGATCGGGATGTTAAAATGTTGAGGAGGAGATTGGTTCCATTGGTCAAAGTGTTATGGCGTAATCACGGTTTAGAGGAAGCCACGTGGGAACCGGAAGAGGCAATGCGACAACAATACCCTTACCTCTTTTAATCAGGTAAATTTTGAGGCCGAAATTTCTTTAAGGGGGTAGAACTGTAACATCCTAAAATTTAGGGGTGTGTAAAATTTGGGTAATTGCATGTGTTGTGCTTGTTATTTTGTTATTTAGGCGTGTTTGGGGGTCCTAGGGAGGCCAAGGGTCGTGTTAGGGCCTTGGTAAAATTTTTCGTTTTGGGCACTTAAGGGGGGAGAGCTAGTGGAAGCAGGCTTTAAGAATAATTGTTTATGTTTGATAACACAAGTGAGGTGTGTGGCGTGTTGGTTGTGGCATCAAGGTGGAAGCTGGGTGGAGTGGGGTTCGGATCCCACATGCTGCAAAGTATGGCATTTATTTTTGTGCCCAAGATGGAGAAGAAGTGGTGTTGGCGTGGGTCTCTAATGGGGCGGTTTTTAAATGAGTCAAAGAATTCAAAATGGAAGGGGGAGAGGAGTTTGAGGGGTTTGAATGGGTCAAAGTTGTTGGGTGATTTCAAATGGTGGATGGAGAGTGAATGGGGGAGTGAATCAAGGAGCAAAGCAAGGGAATTTGGGAGTGTGGTGATAGTTGGCCGAAAGTGGGAACTAGGGAGGGGGTGAAAATTCGACTAGGGGGTGTTGGGTAGCATTTTCGGTCTAGTGAGGAGGTTGTGTGCCAAAATTCTCTAGTGCATCTTAGTGTTTCCTCTTTTCATTCTTTTTCATTTTTGACAGTTGCTACTAAAGTATTTCGGGTACCTTGTTGTTTCCTTTCTCTTAGCCGAAGCCCCTATTTGCTTTTCCCTTTTTCTTTCTCATTTTATACACTTTCTTTTCCTTGATAGTTGACAAGAACCAATAGCCGAATTCATCTACCCATCTTTTCTCTTTTGTTGATTAATTCATCTCTCATGTTTTTCTCATCTATCTGTTTTGCTTTCTTCGTTTACACTCTCTTTTTCTTAGGCTGAACCTTTCCCTCCTCTCCAATTGAAGTTGGCTTATTTATTCCTCGTTGTTAGTCAGAACAAAGTTGCTTGAAGAGTGAGGGACTTGGGTTTGCCGAATCTACCTTGGCTATTCAGGACTATGGTGTGCAAGGCCGAGCCTCTACTTCTCTTGCGACTCATCTCTGATTTGAGGACGAATCTGTTGTTGTGCGGTTCCTCATTTATCAAGGTAAGGAGTTTTCTCTCTGGTTTCTTTGCGATTATTTTATTTTCGTTTTACTCTGCCATAACCAAACCTTCTTGTTAGACAACCACCATTCTTTCACTGTGATACTTTACTGATCAAGACTTTCTTCATGGAGGCGAGTGATAGCCGATCTAAGTGGATTACGTTAAGGGAGCCTAAGAAGAGTGGACTCGTAGTCTCTGCTCCCAAGTTCAAACGGTGTAGGGTGTCAGCAATTCAGGATTTTCTGCCGGGTTGTGGAAGGGAGTCGACATCCAATTTGGATAAGCAAATCGTATTTGTTCATAATAGTGAGGGTAAGTGTTAGCAAATCATTTGTTTAGATGCGAATTAAAAATCTCCCATTTGTTAGCTGATTGTGTGATGTGTTGACTTAGGGGACGTCGACCAGGAGTGTCTTGTTCTTCTCGTAATCAGGTGTGTAATCTCACACCTTATTTCGTTTGTTTCGTATTATTCTATATGTTGGCTAAAAGCCGAATTACCCATAATGGGTAAGCTATTGTGATACCTCTAGCAGGTGAGCTGGGAATAACCCAGGTAAGTAAATTTACGACTATATCCGTTTGGGTAGATGTAGTATGATTCTATGTGATCTGATTATTTGCTATGCTAGTACGTTCGTGCATACACTATATTACTATGACATGATATGTTGCATGGGATTGGAATATTGATGATAGGGGAAGTGTATTTCGGTGGCTCTGCCACATATTTCGGTGACTCTGTCACATTTTGTCCGGTGGCTATGCCACATATATTTCGATAATCTGATGGCTCTGCCACAATTTCAGCAATGAGCAGCGTGATTGCCATCGAGGTGTGTAGCGGATGGAGGGTTGATTGTAGAAATCCCTACAGGTGTGCTATGCTGGATACGGGTGGTTTGTAGAGGATGGAATATTAGCTGGGGCTGGGTTGGATTGCATACATTGTCTATATTTTCATGCTTTTAGGGCCAAGGCCCACTTTGTCTTCGTAAGGGCTAAGGCGCATTTTGTTTTCGTAAGGGCTAAGGCCCAGTTAATGTCCGATTAGGGGATTACAAATTGAGTTCTCGTAATTCACCCCCCTCTACTTAATCTTGCAGGTGATCCCCAGCATTGAGGATTTGGAGCCGAGGTGGACTCAGTAGTGGCCATACATCGTTTCTTTAGTAAATCTCGTTTTACTTTACTTTAAATTTTATTTTAATTTGGGTTTATATTTTGTAATAAGGCCTTTGGTATTTTATTTGGTTTTAACTTTTAACTTGGTTTCTGCGTATTATTAAATGTTCAATACGGGATTTTCCTAAAACCTTAGTACCTGTTGGTTTTCCAAAATGTTAACGAACGGTTATTCAAACTATAATTGATTAAACATTGGTTTCTCTTAAATGTCGAAAATAGTTTTCAAAATATCACTTGTTCGAAATTCACAGAAACTGATTTTTGTTATAAACAAGATTTTACCAACAATTCAAACTCGATTCTCCTACTAAAAGCAGTTTTCAAATCAATCACAACTTTTCTAAAATAGACATTGAGATAAACGGGTTTTTATAAACAAACACCTAAACTAGAAGTTTTAAAAAAAAATACGAACATTTTAACAAACACGCAATTTTCTTTAACAACCCTTCCATGTGACATGTCAGATCCGATCATGACGTCTAGGCCGGGTTTGGGGTGTTACAGTACCGAAATGACCAAACTCCTAGACATGCCATATAACCATTAAGATAGCTTCAAAAGTGTGATGAGATCTTCGACGATTCCTGAATCCGAGCTAGCTTTGATTTTCACTATAAAGCACTGAATATTAAAAAAAGTAAGCTATAAAGCTTAGTAATTTTGTATAACAATAAACTCAATTAATCATAAATACACAATTCCAATAATTGAATATATCAACACATAATTCATAGTAGCTAACAAACCTTCCACATATTCAATCATAGGATTAGATGTGAAATTCACAAGTTTCTTTGATTCAAAGCTTATACGGTTCATGTACATACCTGTACCATCTCTTATAAGTCTCATACTCATCCATGACTTTGATATACCTGTTGAACCACTCAGAATACTATCAGATACTCGGGAATCTCGCACCCTAAGTGTCACATACATAGTCGAAGCTATCTCAATCTCATATCACATATAATGCTCAATCTCGAGATATCAACGGGTATGGTCATACAAGCTGACGGTCATGACGAAGCTACATGGTGCTGCTCATAGAAGCTGACGACTATCTGTAACACATGCCGGATAACTCAGCCACCGGTAGGACGTACAGACCAGCACCCAATCACATAATCCCTAATGACATGTCATTTGTATCCTAATCTATTCCTAAGGTTCAACCGGGATCTTCTCACTTGCCAAATCTTTGTTGAATATGTCTGCAGTGTTGCATTCACAATTTATGCAATATCAAAGCATTTAAAATACAAATATAATAATGTTTAATACCTACGAACCTTGTATGTAAAAAAAAAACAGAAGTTTCCCGATCTAAATCTATATTTCACTTTTCTTGATCTAAATGTAATCAAAATTAACTTATTTAATTATCACTCTATTCAATTTAGTCCAAAATACACATTAAGGCAACTTTATATTTTTGCCCCTAATATTTCAACATTTTACAATTTAGTCCTTAGCTAATAAAAATACAAATTCATGCAATTCAACCTATACCCATGTTAGTCGAATTTCAATTAAGTCCTTAGTAGCCCACATTTTTCATTTATTTCACAATTTAACCATGAATTTTACACATTTCACAATTTAATCCCTATTTGGACATTTTACTAAAAATCACATAACAAATGTTGTTTATCTAACAACAACCATACATTTTCTATCATTAAACATCAAAATACACATAGATTCATCAATGGAAAAACCCTAAACCTTTAAAAAGTTTGCAAAATAGTCCCTAGGCTATAGAGTTGTGCATGGGCCGGGCCCAAAAATGGGCCTAAAATTTTGCCCAAGCCCGGCCCATATAAAAATGCTAAAACCTGGGCCTAGCACGTATTAATTTTTATATTATTTTATATAATTTTTAAATATATATAATACATCAAAAATATTAAAAAAATCAAAATAAATATTTTTCAACAAATTGAAAATAAATTTTAAAAAATATGTAGACTTAAATAACACTAAAATAGATGCAAGTTAACAAGAAAATACCTCTAAAATAATAACAAAATTAACAAATGTCTTTAAAATAATAACAAAATTAACAATAAAATAAGTTTTATATAATATCTAAACAATAACAACAAAATAATAGAAACATAATAGTAAAATGGTAGCAAAATAAGGAGAAAAACAGTAAGAAAATAATATTAAAAAAATAGTTTTTTTCTTTAATAAATTCGGGCCGGGCTGGGCCAGGCCAGGCACGGGCCAAAAATGCCTTGCCTGAGCCCGACCCATTTTTTAAACGGGCCTTATTTTTTTGTCCAAACCCATTTTTGGGCCTATATTTTTGCCCAAAACCTCCCACATTTCAGGCGGGCCTTCGGGCCGCTCGGCCCATGTACACCTCTACTAGGCTAGCCAGATTAAGTTACAATGGCTCCGAAAACATAGAAATCATTAACAACCAAGTCAAAATCACTTACATGCAACCTAGAGAACGTGTCGAATGATTCAGCCCTAAAATGGAGTCTTTTGTTCTTCAATTTCGGTTAAAGAAACCATTGAAGAAGATGGTATAATTATTTTACTTATTTTTACTTTAACTTATTTCATAATTTACTAATTTAACCTTAAATTAGAACATTAAAATTCACTTAAATGATGTCCAAAAATGTCCACTAAATTTAACAATGGTCTAATTACCACATAAGGACCTCCACTTTAAATTTCTATAGGTATTAGACACCTTTAGCTAATAGAACACCAGTTTTACACTTTACACGATTTAGTCCTTTTTATCAAATTAAGCATTCAAACAATAAAATTTATCAACGAAACTTTCACACGATCATACTATCATGCCGTAGACATTAAAATAATAATAAAACAATTATTTCGACCTTAGATTTGTGGTTTTGAAACCACTATTCTTATTTGACTAAAAACAGGCTGTCCCCTTAGGGATTTTCATCCCCGAAAATCTTACCAGAAAAGAGGTTAGGTTATTGTTCTCTCATAGCTTCCTCGGGCTCCCACATAGCTTATTCGATCCCGTGACATTGCCACAAAACCTTCACTAGAGATATTCGTTTATTTCTCAGTTCTTTAACCTCTCGAGCTAAAATTCTAATCGGTTCTTCATTATATGTCATATCAGGTTGAATTTCAATCCCTACCGGAGAAATTACATGCGATGGATCCGATCGATACCGTCGTAACATCGATACATGAAATACACTGTGCGTCTTTTCTAATTCTGATGATAACGTTAGCCGATATACCACTTGATCTATTCTTTCAATAATCTTATATGACCCGATGAATCGCAGACTTAGTTTACCTTTGCGACCAAATCGAAGAATTTTCTTCCACGGAGACACTTTCAAAAATGCTCTGTCGCCAATCTGGAATTCAATGTCTTTACGTTTCAAATCTGCATACGATTTCTGTCGATCTGAAGTTGCTTTCAAACTGTCACGAATTACTTTCACTTTATCTTCGGTCTCTCTAACCAAATCAACCCCGTGAATCTTTTTCTCACTAAGTTCGGTCCAGTACAATGGAGCTCAACATTTGCGACCATACAATGCTTCATACTGTTGTTATACGCGAATTCAATCAACTATAAATATTTCTCCCAATTGCCTTCAAACTCTAAAACACAACAACGGAGCATATCTTCGAGAATCTGAATTACTCTCTCAGACTGACCATCAGTTTGTGAATGAAATGCAGTACTAAAATGTAACCGCATACCTAAAGATTCTTACAATTTCTTCTAGAATTGCGATGTAAACCATGGATCTCTATCCGAAATAATAGAAACTAGCACCCCGTGCAATCTAACAATTTTAGATATGTACAATTCATCCAATCTATCAAACGAATAATCTGTACATACTGGAATTAAATGTGCAGATTTTGTCAGTCGATCAACGGCAGCCTAAATAGCATCTTTCTTTTTCGAAGATAGTCGTAAACCCAATATGAAATCTATTGTAACTCTATCCCATTTCCATTCTGGTATCATCATTGGCTTTAGTAATCCTGAAGGTACTTGATGTTCGGCTTTAATTTGTTGACAAACCAAGAATCTCGATACAAACTCTGAAATGTCTTGTTTTACGCCTAACCACCAATACAATTATTTCAAATCATTGTACATATTAGTACTTCCCAGGTGAACAGATAAACAACCACTGTGTGCTTCGCGTAGAATTTTCTGAATAAGCTCAGAATTCTTTGGTACACATATTCTACCTCAGAACATTAAACAATCATTGGATTTAATTTGATAGTCTGATTCAGTAGTCGTCTCACATTTCACTCTTTTAGCTTTCATTTCCTTATCACATTTCTGAGCTTCACAAATTTGCTGAAGAAATAATAGTTCAGCCTTTAACTCTGCTAGAATCGAACGATCATCAGACAAGGTTAGTTGAGTATTCATCGCTCGCATAGCAAATAAAGATTTTCTACTCAGAGCATCCGTGACTACATTCACTTTTCCTGGATGATAATCTATCACTAACTCATCTAGCCATCTTCGTTGTCACAAATTCAAATCTTTTTGAGTCATTATATACTTTAAGATCTTGTGATCAGTTAAAATATGACACTTTTCACCGTATAAATGATCTCGCCAAATTTTCAATGCGGAAAAAATAGAGGCCAACTTTAAGTCGTGCATCGGATAATTCTTTTCATGTGGTTTCAACTGTCTGGAAGCATAAGCTATCACTTTGCCTTCTTGCATCAAAACACAACCCAAACTGTTCAATGGCATGTCGCAGAAAATCACAAACTCTTTACCCAGCTCAGGTTGAACCAAAACTGGTGCTTCAGTTAACAATGCTTTTAACTATTCAAAACTCTATTGACATTTCTCGAACCACTCAAATTTCACATCATTCTGTAGCAATCTAGTCATCGATGTAGCAATCATCAGGAATCCTTTTACAAAACGTCGATAGTAGCCGGCTAATCCCAAAAAGCTTCGTACTTAGGACACATTTCTTGGTGGTTTCTAGTCAACAACTACTGAAATCTTGCTTGGATCAACTTGTATTCCTTTTGCAGAAACAATATGCCCCAAAAATCCAACCTCTCGGAGCCAAAACTTGCATTTGTTAAATTTAGCAAACAATTGCTTATCTCTCAAAGTTTGTAATACAATTCTCAAATCTTTGTCATGCTCAGACTCATCTCGGGAATAGATCAAAATGATCATTGATGAATACAACAACAAATCTGTCTAAATACGGTCTAAAGATCCGATTCATCAAATCCATAAAAACTGCAGGAGCATTATTAATCCAAAAGGCATAATAAGAAATTCATAATGCCCGTACCTTGTTCTGAATGTAGTTTTCGGCACATCTGTATCTTTAACTCGCAACTGGTAATAGCCAGATCTTAAATCAATCTTTGAAAATACTGTTGCTCCTTTCAGCTGATCAAATAAATCATCAATTCTAAGCAAAGGATACTTATTCTTAATTGTAACCTTGTTGAGCTGACGATAATCAATACACATTCTCATCGATCCGTCTTTCTTCTTTACGAATAGAACTGGTGCACCCCAGGGCGAAAAACTAGGTTGTGCAAAACCTCTATCAATTAACTCTTGCAACTGAGATTTCAACTCTTTCAATTCTGTCGGAGACATTTTGTATGGAGCTATCGATATCGGTGATGTTCTCACTACTAATTCAATAGCAAATTCAACTTCTCTAATCGGTGGCAACCCAGGAAACTCTTCTGGAAATACATTCGAATATTCACAAACCACTGGTACTGATTCAATCTTCGATTCAAACACTTTTGTATCTAGTACATACGCAAGGTAAGCATTGCAACCTTTTCTCACATATTTTTGAGATGACATTGACTAAATCACAACATGCAATTCACTCGACTTATCTGATTCAATTCAAAGGATTTCACTATTCTGACATTTCAATTCAATAGTCTTTCGTCTACAATTCACAACACCATCATGTAGCATCAACTAATCCATACCCAGAATTACATCGAATTCAATAGCATCAAATTTTCTAGAAAGCAATAACCTCGCTCATTAAAGGACAATTCTTGCAAACTTTATCAACTAGGATATACTTGCCTAAGGGGTTCGACACTTTAATCACAAAATCAGTAGGATTAACAGGCAAACTCTTACTAGACACTAAATTTTCACAAACATATGAATGACTCGATCTAGGATCAATCAATGCAATTACATTAGTGTCATAGAGAGAAAAATGTACCGGTGATAACATCTGATGATGACCCATCTTCGCGAGCGCGAATAGCATAAGCTCTCGCTGGTGCTCTAGCTTCGGATAGCATAGCAGAGTCCTTTGTCGTTCCTTTTCTACTGGACACATTTCCCGCATTTCTAGGTGGTCTTCTTCTAGTAGTTGTATTACTCGACCTTGTATTCTGATATCTATCTTTCTCGGGTAACTCAGACAATCTCGAATGAAATGATCTTTCGAACCACGCATAAAACAACATTTATTATTCATCCAACATTCTCTAAAATGTCGTCGTCCACATTTTTGACACTCGGGTTTATTGTTTCTCACACTGCCAACACTCGATACTGATATACTTGAGCTTTAGGACTCGAGTATTGCTTTCCACGATCTCTGTTTGGATACCCAATTGAAGCATTCAAACGAGTGTACAAATCCCGTGATTTATTTGACGAGGATTGATAGGTTTTATTCATCGATCTCTTCCTTGAATCTCTAGCTTCGAAATCATCTTTTCTCTTTTCTTTGCCAAGTTCTTCGGCTTTTCAAGCTCGATCAAATAACATAACAAATTCCTTCATTTCCAGAATCCCAACTAATAGTCTGATGTCTTCGTTTAATCCATCTTCAAATCTTTTACACATAATGGCTTTGGTTGAAACACATTCCCGAGCATACTTACTGAGTCTCTCAAACTCTCTCTCATACTCAGTTATTGACATTCGGCCCTGTTTCAGTTCCAGAAATTCTTTGCGCTTCTGGTCGATAAATCACTGACTTATATTTTTCTTTGTGCACTCGGCTTGAAAGAATTCCCACGTGACCTGTTCTTTCAGTACCACTGATACTAAAGTATTCCACCACTGATACGCTGTGTCTCTCAAAAGTGAAACAGCATATTTACACATTCAGCTGGTGTGTAGGATAATTCATCAAATACTCTGATCGTATTCTCAAGCCAAAACTTGGCTCTCTTAGAATCGTCATCAACAGTAGCACTGAATTCTTTAGCCCTGTATTTTTGGTTTTATCAACTGACGGCTTACTCAATCGCAAAGGTTCCAAACCTTAAGGAGCTACAGGAAACGATTGGGAATAGGTGGGGGTGGAGGTTGCTGAGCAGCCAGATTTGTTTGGACAAACTCAGTAAACCATTCATTCATCATTTGGGAGAAGACTTCCTTGGCCTCTCCTCCCTGATTACTCGATACGGGTCTCAACTCAAGTTGCGCTACTCCGTGAACGGAGGCTAACGCATTACTCTCAACATCATCAGCCACAGCTCGATTGGGATCCATTACTATAAGAAACACGTTTTAAAACTGTCAAGAGATATCACAGTATCACAGGTTATATATGGCATGTATATCTAGACTCTCACATATGCTACGTTAGTCCTAGAATTAACTAAGATGTAGCTCTGATACCAATAAATTTAACACCCCTCACCCGTATCCGTCGCCGAAATAGGGTTACTGAGCATTATCGAACTTATTACACAATCTAGTATACATTTCCCAAACAATTATCAAATTCAAATACAAGTCATTCATAATCATTATTCAAGTCCCTAATATGACCCTACGAGGACCAAAACAAGCATTAGGAGTGGTTCAGAACTAAACCGATAACTTAGGAAACCTTTGGAACATTTAGAAATTTTGTAACACCCCAAACCCGGCCTATGCGTTAAGACCAGACTTGGCATGCCACACCAATCGAACATACATCTAGTTATCAAAGATTTAATGAAAACAGATCTTCCAAACTATTTTGGAGGTGAAGTTCATCAAAAATCGTAGTTAATTTGAAATCTATGTTTTTAGGGCATAAGAGTTTATAAATTGATTTTAGAGAAATATTTGGTTAAATTTTTAAAGAAGTTTAAAAATAAACTCACAAGAGATTTGGAAACAAAATTTATAATAGATTTTTACAGACATTTTTACGAGTTTGAAATATTTAAGAAAAACCCCTTTTTATACAAAAAATTAAGGAAAACATTATAAATTTAAAATAGTCCCCTTTTAGTATTTAAAACATATTAAAAACTCATTCACGAATAAAAATCCATAAAAATAATACCAGAGGCCTTATTACATCGCAATTGAAATAGTACTTAAATAAAAAGACTTAAAAGAAGTTCAAAGTTTATATAACTCATCATTCGTAGTATGGCCTCCACACGAAGTCATCCCCAGCCCAAGCCTCCATCAATTATCATTACCTGAGAAGGGTAAGAAAAACGGGTGAGGTTACTTAGAACTCAGTGTGTAACCCACTTACCGTGTCCACTGGGCCAGAACTATTTAAGCATATAATTGGGCTTGAGCCCATTTACAAATGTACAATATATATATAATATGCATGTGATATGCAATTCCCAACCAAGCCTAAATTTCCATCCTCTACACACCACCGGTACCAACCAGCACACCTGTGGGGATCAAGTCAACCCACCCCGCCAACACACCAATCGCAGGCATAAAGCCATTTAAAATGTTTGTGGCTGAGCCACCCGAACTAGATTGTGGCAGAGCCACCAGAACTTCACTTCAATTATTATCCCAACCCATGCAATCATGTATGCATATACAAAGCATAACAATATTCATAAAATAATTTCAACATAAGGCCCACAATACAAGTTGGCCCATTAAGTAATCTAGCATTTTGGCCCTTTAAGCAGACCAGCAATTTGGCCCATTAATCGATCTAGCAAATTGGCCCATTAATCGATCTAGCAAATTTGGCCCATTAATCACATGAGGCCCTAAAATATAACTTTTTAACCAAATAGCCCATTAAGGGAAAATTTCGAAATTTCCACAACTTTAATACCGATTTCATGTATTTACATAAAAAAAATGTTAATATATCGTATTTTCAAATTTTACCAACTTTACGATTTTTATTCTATTGTTTACGGTATAATATCTAACCCATGAGATAAGTGAGAAATTACACACCTGATTACGGTGAGAACTAAACTTTCCCGCTCGTCGATACCTAAATATTTGTCACGTTTGATTAGAACACTAATATTTAATATAAATCTAAACTAAAGATAAGCAATCTAGATCTTTACCCTTGGAATTTCGAACAACAACTATTTGTGGTTTCTCCCCGATTGATGGTTCATAACCCGTTGAAGAACCACGAACAGTCAATGGCTCAAGAGTACGAATGACTACAAATAATTTATTTTCACCAGAAGAGGGTCCACAGCCTGGTGGAAAATCTCGGATTGCTGAAACAGCCCTTTGCTTGAATCTAGAGGGAATAGCGAATCTAGCCCTCTTCCGAACACTATTCACCACTCTTTTCGAACCTATCTTGTTTGCCACAAAATCTTACGTTCAGAGAAATGATAATCAAGCGATAGAGTCCCCTAAAATGAAATCGATTAGTAGCCCATCTATAACGATATGACGAGTAATATAGAAATCCTTGATAGAAACCCTTACCTTAACTCTTCGAATCAATTTCTAGCTAGTCACGATGATTACGAATATTCCAAGTTTGGCCTTCTCTATAACACTATAAAAAATCTAAAGAAAAATATCGGTAAGAGGATGAACGATTATCAATATAAAGGCTCTTCTAAGCCAACCTATAGATTCGGCCAAGGCGACCAAATAGCAAAAGAAAACAAGGAAGATGATTCTTACCGGTTGTCCAAATTTGAATAGAAGAAATGATCGAGAATAAAGTCTATGAGGAAAAGAAGATTTGGCTATGATTTAATGGTAAGGAAAAATAATTTCGGCTATGGAGGTGGTCTCTAACATTCGGCCATGGAAGAAATACAAAGGAGAAAAAATGTGTTTGAAAGAAGATTAAAATGGAGAAGAAAGGAGAATATAGATGAGATGTTTATGATTCGATTTTCAAGGGTGAGAAAAGAGCAAAAAGTAAGGTTTGGAGCAATGTGCATTCGACAATGGGGAATAAAGAAGAAAAAGAAATGGTCTTTTAGTGTTTGATGATTTCGGCACTAGGAGAGAAGCACAAAATGAAAAACTTGAGAGGTTGGCAAAAATGACCAAATGGTCAATAAGAAATGACCAAATGAAACAAAACAAAGTTGTTTTCTCCAAGCATATGGCACATTTGGCTAAGAGAGAAAAAGATGAGAGGAAATGGGTGTTTTGGGAGAGCAAAAAAGACCAAATGGGATTCTATCTAGCTACCAACCTTACCCAAGCTTACCACCAAAATTTCGGCTCCCCCTTAGACCACAAAGCCGTCCAAGTTCATGGACAAGTTGGCCATTCTAAGTTTCGAAAACATAACCCTTAAAATATGCCTTATGTTCCCCCTATCTTCCATAAGCTTAGGATTTCTTTCCCCAAGTTCAAGCTTACCTTAACCATTAGCCACCTTAACATAAAAGAAATAGTCCAACCTTACCATAAATAAGGCTTGACCGACACATGCCATAAAGGTGCAAAAATTAAAGTCACCAAAATGCAATCCATGGAATTCGAACCTCTCCCCTCAAGCAACACATATGATGCCAACTCCACTTTACTACTAGCTCATCTTATGCTAGTTTTTGACACTTAATTTCCTTAAATATCAAGGTCACTAGTTCTACTTCAATAAAATACTCTTTACTAAAATTTATTCTAATTTCGAATAAATCTCGAGCCTTCTCAAGACTATATTAAACTCACAAATTGAATCATTCACAAGCTAAGCACCAAAAACATACAACATATCGATACTCGAATTTTTAGGATGTTACAATTCTACCCCCTTAAAGAAAATTTCGTCCTCGAAATTTACCTGGTTAAAAGAGGTGAGGATATTGTTGTCGAATTGCGTCCTCAGGCTCCCACGTAGCTTCCTCCACTCTGTGATTACGCCATAAAACCTTAACCAATAGCACAGTCTTCTTTCTAAGCACTTTAACATCACGGTCTAAGATTTTCACTGGTTCTTCCTCGAAAGACAAGTCTGGCCTTAACTCCACTTCTTCTACTGGTACTATGTGAAACGGATCCGATTTATAATGCCTCAGCATAGAAACATGGAAAACACTATGAATCTGATTCAACTTTGGAGGTAATTCAAGCTGATAGGCCACTGGTCCTACACGCTTCAACACACGATACGGTCCAATGAACCTAGGGCTCAACTTGCCCTTCCTTCTAAATCTGAAAATCTTCTTCCAAGGTGAGACTTTCAGAAAGACCTGATCTCCCACCACAAACTCAATATCCTTACGCTTCAGATCCGCATACGACTTTTGTCTTTCCGAAGCTTCCTTTAACCGCGCTCGAATCACCTTTACCTTGTCTTCCGTCTCAGATATCAACTTAGGACCCAACAACTGTCGTTCCCCTAATTCAATCCAACAAGTAGAGGTACGACACCTACGACCATATAACGCTTCATAGGGTGTCATTTGGATATTGGATTGGTAACTGTTGTTATACGTGAACTCTGCCAATGGTAGGAAATCCTCCCAACTACCTCTAAAGTCAATCACGCAACCTCTTAACATGTCTTCCAAAATCTGAATTACTCTTTCTGACTGACCATCTGACTGAGGATGAAAAGCCGTACTGAAGTTTAACTTTGTTCCCAGAGCCTCATGTAAAGCTTTCTAAAACCGTCATGTAAACCTAGGATCCATGTCTGATATGATAGACACTGGTACCCCATGCAACCTCACAATCTCAGATACATACAGCTTAGCCAACTTCTGCAGCGAGTAATCCGTATGAACTGGTAGAAAATGAGTAGTCTTCGTCAAACGATCTACTACCACCCAAATAGAATCTTTCTTAGTAGGTGTTAAGGGTAACCCACTAACAAAATCCATCGTTATCCGCTCCCATTTCCATAGAGGAATCTTTGTTGCAATAAACCTGATGGTAATTGATGTTCCGCCTTCACTTGTTGACAAGTCAAACACTTTCCCACAAAATTAGTAACCTCTTGATTTAACCTTGGCCACCAATACTGCTCACGGAGATCCCGATACATCTTATTTCCTCCAGGGTGCATAGCATAAGGGCTACTATGCGCCTCTCGTAGAATCATTTGTCTCAAATCCGAATCCATGGGCATACAAACTCTTCCACGAAAACATAGCACGCCATCCTTGTTCAATCGAAAGTCCCCTATTATACCACTTTCAACTTGTTGCATTAAAGGACCTAACTTTTCATCTGATAACTGCTTTTCCTTGATCTGCTCTAACCACAATGGCTTCACCTGAAGTTCTGCTAACAGAATGCCATCCTCATACAATCTGAGATGAGTAAACATTGCTCTTAACTCCGATACTACCTTACGACTCAACGCGTCCGCCACCACGTTAGCCTTTCCAGGATGGTACTCGATTGAGAAATCATAATCCTTTAACAACTCCACCCATCTCCATTGTCTCAGGTTCAACTCCTTTTGGGTAAGGAGGTACTTAAGACTCTTATGGTCCGTATAAATGATCGACTTCTCACCATAGAGATAGTGCCTCCAAATCTTTAAGGCAAACACCACTGCAGCCAACTCCAAGTCATGAGTAGGGTAGCTGACTTCGTGTGGCCTCAACTGTTGAGAAGCATAAGCCACTACTTTTCCTCTTTGCATCAGCACACATCCCAAACCCGTGTCTGACGCATCACAGTAAACGATAAACTCTTTTCCAGCCTCAGGTTGAATCAGTACTGGCGCTTTCGTCAAAATCTTCTTCAGTTTCTCGAAACTTTCTTGTTGTTTATCGGTCCACACATACGGTACTCCCTTTCACAACAGCTTGGTTAGAGGTGCAGCAGTCAACGAAAACCCCTCAACAAAGCGTCTATAGTAACCAGCCAAACCCAAGAAACTCTGGATCTCAGCCACTGACTTCCGTGGTTTCCAATCTAGCACAGCCTCTACCTTCCAAGGATCAACTCTTACTCCTTCGGCTGACACCACATGACCCAAAAAAGTCACTTCCTTCAACCAAAATTCGCATTTACTGAATTTGGCATAAAGTTGCTTATCTCGCAAAATTTGCAACACAATGCACAAATGTGAGTCATGCTCTTCTTTATTCTTTGAATATACCAAGATATCATCTATGAACATCACTACGAACCGGTCTAGATAGGGTTGAAAGACTCGGTTCATCATGTCCATAAATGCAGCTGGTGCATTGGTCAAACCAAACGGCATCACCAAAAAACTCATAATGTCCATAACGAGTTCGGAATGCCGTCTTATGAATATCTGCCTCCTTAACCTTGAGTTGATGATAACCCAATCCAAATCAATCTTGGAGAAAACTGAAGCTCCTCTCAATTGATCAAACAGGTTGTCAATTCTCGGTAATGGATACCTATTCTTGATCGTCAATTTATTCAACTGCCTATAATCAATGCACATACGCATCGACCCATCCTTCTTCTTGACGAACAAAACCGGTGCTCTCTACGGAGACTCACTCGGTCGAATAAATCCCCGATCCAACAATTCTTGAATTTGAGCTTTGAGCTCCGCCAACTCCTTCGGCGCAATTCTATAAGGAGCAAGAGACACTGGAGCTGTTCCCGGTAAAAGCTCAATACCTAATTCTACTTCTCGATCTGGAGGTAGACCCGAAAGTTCTTTGGAAAAAACATTTAGAAATTCTTTCACCATTCTCACACCTTCCACCGATAATTCCTTGGCATCCAAAGCACTAATGAAGGCTAGGAACGCTCCATACCCCTTCCGCACCAACTTCTCTGCCTTTCACGCAGTTACCACATTTGCCAAAAAGTTCCTTCGTTCGCCTATTATTACTACCTCCTAATCATCCACAGTCCTTATTGACATCCGCTTTTCAGCACAATCCAATTGCGCCCGGTGCTTCACCAACCAATCTATGCCCAAAATAAGATCAAACTCGCCGAAAGGTAATCCCATCAAGTCTGCCAAAAATATTTCTCTTTGAATTTCCAAGGGCATGTCTCTAAATAATTTATTCACAATTACAGACTGTCCTAAGGGACTAATTACTGTCATCTCTCTATCAGTAATCTCAGATCTAATATTTAGGTTTCCAGATATGGCACTAGCAACATACGAGTGGGTAGACCCGATATCTATCAAAACAGTAACAGGTACATCAAAGATGAAGAACGTACCAGTTATTACATCAGGTGCATCGCCATCTTCATGACGCCTAACCGCATAGACCAACCCCAGCTGTCTTGCCTCCGCGTTACCTCTAAAGCCATTTCCTTGACCTGGTACACCTTGACCACGTCCGGTACCATTACCACCACAACCTGATCCAAGACCTCTCGGTGGCTGCTGAGTACCTCTAGCTGGCTGAACATCAGGGTTACGAGCTTCTTGAGTCGAATTAGTTCGTCGAGGGCAATTCTTATACTGATGATCCTTGGAACCACATTTATAACAAGCACTAGTTTTCCTCTAGTATTCCCTGGGGTGTCATTTCCCACAGTCAGCACAGTCTCGACTCTGATTGGTAATCACAGGTGCTCTAGCTTGAGCTGGCTCATCATTTCGAGGCCTCTTCTGGAACCTTTTAGAAGAACCCGAGTACTTAAAATCCCTCTTGCCTCTAACTCTTTCCCGGTTCTGGCATTCTGAGTTCTTAGCTTCTTCAGCTATCTTGGCTTTCTCTACAAGCGAGGCAAAAATCTGTACTCGTTGTGGGGCTATCAGTATCCGCAACTCATCATTCAGCCCATCTTTATAACGTACACAGCGTTCATGATCAGTCGGCACTATTGTGCGAGCATAACGGCTTAAGCGATGAAATTCTGCCTCGTAAGCTGCCACAGTCTTATTTCCTTGAACCAGATTCAGGAATTCCTTCCTCCGGGCATCCACATAACTTGTCCCCACATACTTCCCTTGGAAAACAGCTTTGAAGAAATCCCAAGTGACAAGTGCAGCCTTAGTGCCTTCTCGAACCGTAAGCCACCATTTATACGCCTTGTCCCTTAGCAAGGACACCGCTTCTCGTAGCTTCTGCTCGACAGTGCACTCCAGATCATCCACAATCCGCTTTACAGCCTCGAGCCAATATTCCGCAACATTGGAGCTACACCGAGACACCTCTAAAAACCTCAGCACCACTTGATTTAAGTCGTTCCGAAATTGATCCACGAACTGCTGGACCAGTTCTAGTCCCAACAACCCTTTCTAGGACTCACAACATTGCTTGAATCAAAGCATTGTCCTCCCTCATATGGTCATGTGATCCAGTCTCACTCCCGGGTGATGCAGGTGCATCCATTTCCGGCATATGACCCGGCGCTTCAGTTGCACCCCTAGCACCTCGTCCTCTACCACGGACACATCTACCGCGTCCACATCCACGTCCTCTAGTGCTCACAATGACTTATTCGGTTTAATCTGATTACAAGTTTTATGAATCAAAATATTATTTCAGTGTTTATTAACGATATTTTATGAGTTATAAGAGATAGAGTTGTTTTCGCAATCCCATCCTATAGTCTCGATCTCTACCATTTTCAACACCTAAAACTAGAAGTTCTAGAGTGTTCCTATCATCATATCACAATAATAAACATTCAATATACAAGTACTTACTTGACTTGGTGCCGAATGCTCGTGGTGTCATACTACCTTTAAAACATAAAGTCTAGAAATTTAAACTGTTTTAAACTAAAATTGTTGTTGAACCCAAACCACAGCCGAGTTTTGAAACTGGCTCTGATACCATAAAATGTAACACCCCAAACCCGGCCTATACGTTAAGATCAGACTTGGCATGCCACACCAATCGAACATACATCTAGTTATTAATGATTTAAAGAAAACAGATTTTCAAAACTATTTTGGAGGTGAAGTTCATCAAAAACCGTAGTTAATTTGAAATCTATGTTTTTAGGCATAAAAGTTTATAAATTGATTTCAGAGAAATATTTGGTTAAATTTTCAAAGAAGATTAAAAATAAACTCACAAGAGATTTGGAAACAAAATTTATAATAGAGTTTTTACTGACATTTTTACGAGTTTGAAATATTTAAGAAAAACCTCTTTTTATACGAAAAATTAATGAAAACATTATAAATTTAAAATCCCCTTTTAGTATTTAAAACATATTAAAAACTCAATCACGAATAAAAATTCATAAAAATAATACCAGAGGCCTTATTACATCGCAATTGAAATAGTACTTAAATAAAAAGACTTAAAAGAAGTTCAACGTTTATATAACTCATCATTCGTAGTATGGCCTCCACACAAAGTCATCCCCGGCCCAAGCCTCCAACAATTATCAGTACCTGAAAAGAGTAAGAAAAATGGGGTGAGTTACTTAGAACTCAGTGTGTAACCCACTTACCGTGTCCACTGGGCCAAAACTATTTAAGCATATAATTGGGCTTGAGCCCATTTACAAATGCACAATATATATATATCTAATATGCATGTGATATGCAATTCCCAACCAAGCCTAAATTTCCATCCGCTACACACCACCCGTACCAACCAGCACACCTGTGGGGATCAAGTCAACCCACCCCGCCAACACACCAATCGCAGGCATAAAGCCATTTAAAATGTTTGTGGTTGAGCCACCCGAACTAGATTGTGGCAGAGCCACCAGAACTTCTCTTCAATTTTTATCCCAACCCATGCAATCATGTATGCATATACAAAGCATAACAATATTCATAAAATAATTTCAACATAAGGCCCACAATACAAGTTGGCCCATTAAGCAATCTAGCATTTTGGCCCTTTAAGCAGAGTAGCAATTTGGCCCATTAATCGATCTAGCAAATTGGCCCATTAATCGATCTAGCAAATTGGCTCATTAATCGATCTAGCAAATTTGGCCCATTAATCACATGATGCCCTAAAATATCACTTTTTAACCAAATAGCCCATTAAGGGAAATTTCTGAAATTTTCCCAACTTTAATACCGATTTCATGTATTTACACAAAAAAAATGTTAATATATCGGATTTTCAAATTTTACCAACTTTACAATTTTTATTCCATTGTTTACGGTATAATATCAAACCCATGAGATAAGTGTGAAATTACACACCTGATTACGGTGAGAACTAAACTTTCCCGCTCGTCGATACCTAAATATTTGTCACGTTTGATTAGAACACTAATATTTAATGTAAATCTATACTAAAGATAAGGGATCTAGATCTTTACCCTCGGAATTTTAAACAACAACTATTTGTGGTTTCTCCCCGATTGATGGTTCATAACCCGCTGAAGAACCACGAACAGTCAATGGCTCAGGAGTATGAACGACTTCGAATAATTGATTTTCACCGGAAGAGGGTCCACAACCCGGTGGAAAATCTCGAATTGCCGAAATAGCCCTTCGCTTGAATCTAGAGGGAATAGCGAATCCACCCCTCTTCCAAACACTATTCACAACTCTTTTCGAACCTATCTTGTTTGCCAAAAAATCTTAAGTTCACTGAAATGATAATCGAGCGATAAAGTCCCCTAAAAAATTGATTAGTAGCCCATCTATAACGATATGACGAGTAATATAGAAATCCTTGATAGAAACCCTTACCTTAACTCTTCGAATCGATTTCTAGCGAGTCACGATGATTACGAATATTTCGAGTTCGGCCTTCTCTATAACACTATAAAAAATCAAAAGGAAAAAAAGTCGTCTAAGAGGATGAACGGTTATCGATTTAAAGGCTCTTCTAAGCCAACCTATAGATTCAGCCAAGGCGACCAAATAGCAAAAGAAAACAAGGAAGATGATTCTTACCGGCTGTCCAAAGTTGAATAGAAGAAATGATCGAGAATAAAGTCTATGAGGAAAAGAAGATTTGGCTATGATTTAATGGTAAGGAAAAATAATTTCGGCTATGGAGGTGGTCTCTAACATTCGGCCATGGAAGAAACACGGAGGAGAAAAAATGTGTTTGAAAGATTAGTAAAATAGAGAAGAAAGGAGAATAGAGATGAGATGTTTATGATTCGGTTTTCAAGGGTGAGAAAAGAGTAAAAAGTAAGGTTTGGAACAATGTGCATTCGGCAATGGGGAATAAAGAAGAAAAAGAAATAGTCTTTTAGTGTTTGATGATTTTGGCACTAGGAGAGAAGCACAAAATAAACACTTGAGAGGTTGGCAAAAATGACCAAATGGTCAATAAGAAATAGCTAAATGAAACAAAACAAAGTTGTTTTCTCCAAGCATATGGCACATTCGGCTAAGAGAGAAAAAGATGAGAGGAAATGGGTGTTTTGGGAGAGCAAAAATGACCAAATGGGATTCTATCTAACTACCAACCTTACCCAAGCTTACCACCAAATTTTTAGCTCCCCCTTAGTCCACAAAGCCGTCCAAATTCATGGACAAGTTGGCCATTCTAAGTTTCGAAAACATAACCCTTAAAATATGCCTTGTGTTCCCCCTAGCTTTCATAAGCTTAGGATTTCTTTCCCCAAGTTCAAGCTTACCTTAAACATTAGCCACCTTACCATAAAAGAAATAGTCCAACATTACCATAAATAAGGCTTGACCGACACATGCCATAAAGGTGCAAAAATTAAAGTCACCAAAATGCAATCCATGGAATTCGAACCTCTCCCCTCAAGCAACACATATGACGCCAACTCCACTTTACTACTAGCTTATCTTATGCTAGTTTTTGACACTTAATTTCCTTAAATATCAAGGTCACTTGTTCCACTTCAATAAAATACTCATTACTAAAATTTATTCTAATTACGAATAAATCCCAAGCCTTCTCAAGACTATATTAAACACACAAATTGAATCATTTACAAGCTAAGCACCAAAAACATGCAACATATCAATACTCAAATTTTTAAGATGTTACAATTTTTTTCCAAAATACAGACGACACACGCCCGTATGGCCTGGCCATGTGTCTCACACAGCCAAAAACACAACCGGTTCACAAGCCATGTGGACATTCGTAATAGGATCACATGGCCATGTCCCAGCCTATGTTCGACCTCGTGTAACTCACTGACTTGGGTTACACAGCCAACCACACGCTCGTGTGCCCTTTGAAATAGCCTTACATGCTCGTGTGCCAGGCTGTGTGCTAGGCTGTGCTAAACCTATAGGGTATACTAACTTATGCCACACGGCCAAGTCACATGCTCGCGTGCTGGGCCGTGTGAAGCATAATAACTTGATTTCAAAATACACACCAGAGGACACACGGTCGTGTAACATGACTGTGTGTCACACGCGGCTGAGACAGACGCCCTTGTCTCTGCCTATGTAGACAAAAATAGGCTATTTACCAAGCCATTTTGCCACCCAAATTTGCATATACCTACACTTATCAAGTGGCACACAATATGGCATAAATAGGCATTCAATCAATCTCAACCAAGCATGATTCATACCATTTCAATACCAAAAAATACAAGGCACACACTATCACAATATGTCATTCAATTTATACCAAATTCACATTCACAAATCAACTAGATGGACACTTTTCAAACATGAATTATTTGGCCTAATCTTACAAATATACCAAATTCAATTCTCAACCATTTAGTACCCTAATTACCAAATACCAACTAGCATCACATATCCATAATCAAGAACATAATAAGAGCTATTTGCACTAGTATATACACATCCAAATCAACCAAAATAAGCCAACTCTCATGGCTATGTACAAAACCAAACATTAAACATTTATAAGACAACTCAAATGGCTAAATTCATTACTATCACATATGTACCAAAATGAGCAAACTCCTAGACATGTCATATAAGCATAAACATAGATTCAAAAGTACCAAAGTGATAGCTTGATAGTGTGATGAGATCTCTGACGATTCTCAAATCTGAACTAGCTTTGATTTTCACTATAAAACACGGAAAAATAAACAAAGTAAGCTATAAAGCTTAGTAATTTCATATAACAATAAACTCAATTAATCATAAATACACAATTCCAATAACTGAATATATCAACACATAATTCATATTAGCTAACAAACATTCCACATATTCAATCATAGGATTAGATGTGAAATTCACAAGTTTCTTCGATTCAAAGCTTACACTGTTCATGTACATACCTATACCATCTCTTATTAGTCTCATACTCATCCATGACTTTGATATACTTGTTGAACCATTTGAAATACTATCATATACAAGGGAATCTCGTACCCTAAGTGACACATACATAGCCAAAGCTATCTCAATCTCATATCACATATAATGCTCACTCTTGAGCTATCAGCAGGTATGCTCACACAAGCTGACGGTCATGACGAAGCTACACGGTGCTGCTCACACAAGCTGACGAGTATCCGCAACACATGTCGGATAACTTAGCCACCAGTAGGACGTACGAACTAGCACCCAATCACATAATCCCTAATGACATGTCATTTGTATCCTAATCTATTCCTAAGGTTCAACCAGGATTTTCTCACTTGCCAAATCGTCGTTGAATATGTCCGCAGTATCATCTTCACAATTTATGCAATATCAAAGCATTTAAAACACAAATATAATAATGTTTAATACATACGAACTTACATTGAATGTAAAAATGACAAAACGAGTTAATTAGTCTGAAACTTTGTTCTTTCCCCGATCTAAATCTGTATTTCACTTTCCTTGATCTATATGTAATCAAAATTAACTTATTTAATTATCACTCTATTCAATTTAGTCCAAAATACACATTAAGGCAACTTTACATTTTTGCCCCTAATATTTCAATATTTTTACAATTTAGTCTTTATGTAATAAAAATACAAATTCATGCAATTCAACCTATACCCATGCTAGCCGAATTTCAATTAAGACCCTAGCAGCCCACATTTTTCATTTATTTCACAATTTAACCATGAATTTTACACATTTCACAATTTAATCCCTATTTGGACATTTTACTAAAAAGCACTTAACAAATGTTGTTTATCTAACAACAACCATACATTTTCTATCATTAAACATCAAAATACACATAGATTCATCAATGGAAAAACCCTAAACCTTTAAAAAGTTTACAAAATAGTCCCTAGGCTAGCTAGATTAAGTTACAACGACTCTGAAAACACAAAAATCATTAAAAACTAAGTCAAAATCACTACATGCAAGCTAGAGAAGGTGCCGAATGCTTGAACCCTAAAATGGAGTCTTTTGTTCTTCAATTTCAGTTAAAGAAACCATTAAAGAAGATGATATAATTATTTTACTTATTTTTACTTTAACTTATTTTATAATTTACTAGTTTAACCTTAAATTAAAACATTAAAATTAACTTAAATGATGTCCAAAAATGTCCACTAACTTTAAAAATGGTCTAATTACCACATAAAGATTTCCACTTTAAAGTTATATAGCTATTAGACACCTTTAGCTAATAGAACACCAGTTTTACACTTCACGTAATTTAGTCCTTTTTATCAAATTAAGCATTCAAACAATAAAATTTCTCAACGAAACTTTCACACGATCATACTATCATGCCATAGACATTAAAACCACTCTTCTGATTTTACTAAAAATAGGCTGTTACATATCATCTTTTTATTTCTTCCTTCAAAAAACTGATTACATCATTTTTTAGAAGAGAAACCTTCGGCCATGCTAGGTTTCATTGATTAAGTAAGTAAATCTTGCCCGTTTTTAGTAATTGTTATGTTTTTGAGCTCGTATTAGTTTAATCTAACTAACTTGGGGACTAATTTGTAAAACTGTCAAATGTTATGGATTGTGCCATTGATGAATTTGAGTAGTTCTTGAAGTTTTATGATAGATTATTAAGCGTGGTTGCTAAATAGAAACATTTTATAAACTAGTTTTTGTTGATTTTAATGTTCAAGGATTAAAATGTAAAAATAGTAAAAGTACAAGGAATTGATGCAAAATAAATGGATGAACATGAAATGGTAAGTTAGTATGAATTAGATATGGTAGGTGAAATTGAATGCAAAGTATTTTTAGTGTGTAACGATGCATAATTGCTTGTGTTGTATAACTTGATATTCTTATGTCCTTGATGTATTCATAACTACTTAATGCATGAATGTATGGTACCAACTTAGGTGCAAGCGAATGGATGTGTGATGTAATAGGGCAAATGGCATATTAAGTAAGTTTGTGTAAAGGGTCATGAAATAAAAGTAACATGTTAAGTTGGTATGGTTTATAAATGGTTGTTTTGGTAATGAATAACATGAACATTATATTGTGATTTGTATGTGATACTTTAGTGTGTTTTAATGAATAAAAATGGCTTATTTTAATTGTCCTAAAGTGTATTTATAGGCTTGTGAACATGTGAGATAAACTGGGTTAGGTACTTCTGCATTTGGGTGAGATACAAGAATGAATTTGGACATTTTTGGGCACACATGACCTGTAACATCCTGAAAAGGGCCTATGCATTTTCGGTTTAGTTGTACGAAGTGACATGTTTTATGTACTAAGAATAAATTTTGAACATTTTTGGAAACCCGGAAATGAATGAAAATGAGTTAGAAATGAACGTTTCTGGAAACCTGAAAATGTATGGAAATGTTAAGTTTAAAAATGAAAGGTGAACATTTTTGGAAAGTAGGAAAAGTAAGGAAATGATTTGACACACAAATAGGCTTGGAAAAGTGGCCTGAAGATGCCACTTAGGGTCTCTGGAAATGGCGCCACATGTAAGGTGTTGGGCCTGAGTTCGAGTCACTTGGGAAGCAAATAAAAGAAGTTTTATTTTGCTTCCAGAAGCTCTGAGGTGGACGGTACAAGCCTTCTAGAAAGGAGGAGTTTTATTCTCTTTAATATTTGATTAATAAGGTGATAAATAAAGGATTTTTAATTGGATTATTTTCAAGGGATAATAAAGGATTATTCTCTTATTATTTTAAATTAAAGAGATAAAGCTATCAAATAAAGAAGAGTGGTGGCCAAGTAGGGAACTCTAGCCTAGTAAATTCGGCTAAGGGAGGAAAATAAGGCTAATTTTCATTCATTCTCTCCTTTGCCGAAATTCCCTAAGCCATTCTCCTTCTCTCTCCCAAATTTTTCCCTAGCAAATTCTCTCTTTTCTCTGCTATTTTGCCAAGACCAAAAACTCTAGTAAAGCAAGCCACTCTCTTCATCTTTCTTTTCTTCCTATTTCTTTCCTTCCAATCCATTCAAAAGCCGAATTTTGGAGAGGAATCAAGCATAGGTGTTGCCGATTTCTCCAAGTAAGGGTAAGATCTAGACTCGGTTTCCATTCTTTTTCTTTTTTTAAGCCTGTCGAAATTTGGAGACTAATCTCTCATATTGTATTTTGGCTGAAATATGAAGCACTCTTTCGGGATCTGTCTCAAGTCAACTGTAAGAAGGATTTTTCGGGATTTAAGGCATCAAGGTAAGATAATAAAGTGGTATTCGGCCAAGGCTTATATTTTTTGGTATTTAGCACTATTTCCTATTTATTCAAAAGCCAGAAACTGACATAGTTAAATGATTTGGTGGCTAGCCGATTTTAAGGAAGGAATACTACAGATTTCGGGATTTGATTATTAATCAAATCGGCAAACAAGGTAAGAATACTAATCCTACTAGGATTTGGAATTTTGGCCGAATGGCTTTTTATTAAGGTAATAAGTGATAAATCAAATGTAGGGATTAAGGATCTAAGCTTTTCGGGATCTCAAGGAATTTCTAAGCGAATCAGGTGTGTACCCCACACTACTTCATAATACGTTTTATGGCATGTTTAATTAAAAATGTGACATTAAGAATATGAAAGTGGCTAAGGTATCATGTTATGGTACAAAGTACTCAGGTACGTTTCCTACTTCTACTAGGAATATGAGAAATGTTATTTGTAACATGAGAGTATGATAAGAATGTGAACTTTGGCTTGTAATTGCATAATATGTTATGGGCATATGGGTTTTATTTTGAATGGGGAAGTGAATGTGGTGACTTAAGACCACGAACACGGTGACCTAAGACCGTGATATCTGAAAAGTGGTGACCTAAGACCATAGTAATCTGAAAGTGGTGACCTAAGACCACAGTAATCTGAACGTGGTGACCTAAGACCATGAATGCGGTGACTTAAGACTGCAATTTGGTGTGTAGCGGAAGGAGGGTCAACTTAGTAGTCCCCACGGTGTGATTGGCAGGTACGGGGGTGTGTAGCGGATGGACAATTAGGTTTGGGTTTGGGAATGCATCATAACTTGTATTCATTATTTTGAATGTGTAACTCTTGTATGCCTGATTCTATTATGACTTAGTGTCGTGTACACATTGAGTCTGTTTGACTCACCCCGTTGTGGGACCATGTTTCAGGTGATGAACAGTGATGGACCGGGACGGCGTAGACTTGTGGTGGCCATGCTCAACATGAAGTCTTTATTTTTATGGACTATGAGTTTTTAAGTACTTGAATTATTTGGAAATTATTTGATGTAATAAGGCCATAAGGCCATAGTTGAATCATTTTACATTATTTATTTATTTATTATGTTTATGAACCTTATTTATTAAAGTTTAAGTAAAATTTCTTTAAACTAAATCTTAAATGTTTTATCACTTAATATTTAAAAGGGGTTTTCAAAATAAAATCGAATTCGTTTCAACACAAGCCCAACCCAAAACAAAATTTTTAAAAATCGTACAAGTTTTTCGCAAAGTAACAAAAGGATTTGAACCGGTTTACTTGAGGGACATACCAAATCTGGTCAAAGCTCGTGGGCCGGGTTTGGGGTGTTTCATGACCTGGGACATGGGCTAACATATGGCTATGTGTCGCACACGGTTAAGCACATGGACGTGTGCCCTGAACGTGTTTAGGTGCAATTTTCACACAAGCTGACACTTAGCTTGCAACACGATTGTGTGAGGGTATTTCAAATGTTACACGATCAAGCAGACAACCTGCGACACGATTGTATGAAATTGTTTCGAAAGGTACACAGTCGGCCACACGGGCGTACCCCTGCACCACATGGCTTGGGCTGAGTCTCACAACCTGGCCACACTACCGTGTGAAACCTGCTTTTTTTAAAAATTTTTAGTTTTTCTTGAACTTTCTGATTTGCTTCAAAATGGTCCCTGATTGTTTTTAAAGTATTTTTAAGGCCTAGTTGGCTTGATTTAGGGCTCATGAGTGTATGTTTACTTTGATCTGAATTATTTTAAAACAAGTATTGTTAATTATTCTAGTGAACTTGATGCTATTGTTACTGAATTTTCTAAAACATGCAATAATACTCCGTAACCCTAATCTAGTGAAAGAAACGATTATGGGTGTTACACTGGCAACAATGACTTTTGCTCTCTATTTTCACTATACCATCCCGAGTGGCTTAGCAACGATGGTTCGCACAATACAATACCTTACCATCTCGGATGGTTCGACAATAATGGCTTTCAATATTCTTAAATTTTACCTTCCCGTATAGCCCGACAAAAAAGGTTTTCAACTTAAGGCATGCCAACTAATTTGACGGTACTCGAGACCGTTACTAGGGTAATTGTAACAACCCATTTTTAGTGAAATTAGAACAGTGGTTTTGGGACCACAAATTTGAAGTCAAAAAATTTATTTTATTATTATTTTATTTCCTATAGCATGATAGTAGTACCGTATAAAAATTTCGTTAAGAAATTTTACCATTTACATGCTCAATTTGAGAAAAAGGATTAAATCGCGTAAAGTATAAAAGTTCTAATAGCTAAAAGTATTAAATAGCTATAGAACTTTAATGTAAGAGTACTTATATGGTAATTAGACCATTTAATGATAGTGGAATATGATGGCTTGGCATTATTGAAATTTGTAATGTTTTTAAAGGTTATAAAAGTAATTAGTAAATAAATGACAAATTAAGTAAATTAAAAGTAAATTAGTATCATCTTCTTCATCTTTTTAACCTAAAAGCATAGAAAATTCTAGGAAAAAAGGGAGGAGCATTCAGCTAGATTAAAATATTCATGCAAGGTAGGTTTTCAAGTCCGTTTTTAATTATTTCTATGTTTTCAGGATCATTGTAGCTTAACCTAGCTAGCTCATGGACTAATTTGTGAAATTGTTAGGGTTTTTCCATTGATGAATATACATGAGTTTTGATGTTTGATGATAGAAAATGGATGGTTGTTGTTAGATAAACAACTTTTGTAATGATATTTTTGATGAAATTGTCAAATAGGGACTAAATTGAAAAATAGAAAATTATACATGGTGAAATTGTGAAATAAATGAAATATAGGGCATGCTAGGGACCTAGTTGATATTTGACCATAGTGGGTTATGATGGAATTTCATGAATTTCCATTTTTATAACCTAGGGCTAAATTGCAAAGAAATTGAAAGTATAGGAGCAAAATGGTAATTTTTCCAAAATATGATTTTGGGCTAAAATGAATAAAAAAATATATTGAATTGAGTTAAATTTATCCATATAGATCAAGGTAGACCTCATACAGCTTTAGATCCGGGCAAAGAGAAAGTCTTGGATTAATCGCCTCCGTATCTATACAGCCCGTTTTTAGTCAAATCAGAATAGTGGTTTTGGGACCACAAATCTGAGATCAACATATTTATTTTATTATTATTTTAATGTTTACAACATGATAGCATGTATGTCAGAAAATTTCATGAAGAAATTTTATCATTTAAATAGTCAATTTGATAAAAAGGACTAAATCGCGTAAAGCGTAAAACTTTAGTTAATTTTGAATTCATATAGATCAAGAGAGAAATAATTAGGGTTTAAATCGGGGGAAAAACAAGGTTATCGAGTAGTTGACTCCATCCGTCATTTCCGTATACAAGGTAAGTTCGTATAATTGAACTTAATTGTGCATTTGTTTAATTAATGGATAGAATTGAGATTATATGTATTCCATTAGCTAAATTTGGAGATATTGAATTTAAATGTACGGTATAGGCATACGAGTTGCTGAATAAGAACATAGCTGGGCTATGGAAAAGTACAAAAATAAGACCATAACTGGATTATGGCATATGAATGTAAGACCATGACAAGGCCATGGCAATGTACGTTTAAGACCATAGTTGGACTATGGCATCGGAAAATCGATGAATTTGTATCATAAATATTTATAAGCCAAAGTGGTTTGATAAGAAAATTATCGGGAGATAGATAAGTATTCGTACAGGTATGTACAGAAAACTGTTCAAGTAACGATGTTAAGGACTTATGAGTTACGATGTGGTTTAACTATATGTTAACTCGTTGATTAATGTTTAAATGCTAATTATGTTATCTGTTTTGAAAATGCTAATAAATGTTGAGATTATTTCATATTTACATACGAACTTACTAAGCTTTATAACTTACTTTATTTAATTTCTTCAATATTTTATAGTATATCGAAGCTAGCTCAGAACGGGGGATCGACAGGAACTTCATCTCACTATTGGACATCTATTTGGTACTTTTGAGTTGTGTAAATATGATATATGGCATGTATAGGCTTGTGTCATTTTGGTATGTTTGGTGAATATTTATTTTGGCCATTTTGGTTGGCAAAAAAATGATGAACATGATGATGTTGTAAATGTGCAAACTGGTTCTAATTAGAGTTTGGTAAATTGACTTATGATAGGTGATTGAAGTTTATAAATTGGAAGTTATGTGTTTGTGAATTAATGCTTGATAATGCATGTTTGAAATGAATTAGTAAACTGAATCATATATGTGAATCATGGTAAATTAACTATATTGTTGATGTTGTTTTGGTTTATATTTAAGTAAGTGAAATGGTTGTAATTGTATAGCATGAAATGTGCATGAATTGGGATTGATTTGGCTGCATATTGTGCTTGAAATGGTACCATTTGTACTTATTTTGGTATGTGCAAAATGGGGTGGCAAATTGGCCTTACAAATGGCCTATTTTTGTCCACATGGGCAGAGACACGGGCGTGTGTCTCAGCCGTGTGTGACACACGGTCATGTTACACGATCGTGTATCCCCTGGTGTTGAAATTAAATTCAAGTCAATATGCTCCACACTGTCTCACACACGGGCGTGTGACTAGCCATGTGGTACAAGTCAGTATACCCCCTAAATGGAACACTGCCTAGCACACGGGCTTGTGATTTGGCCGTGATGCATAAGTTAGTATACCCTACAGGTTTGACAAGGCCTAGCACATTGCCTGGAACACGGGCGTGTGTGGCCACTTCGAAGGGTACACGGGCTAGACACACGGGCGTGTGGTTGGTCATGTAACCCAAGTCAGTATGTATGCCCTGTTTTCACACGGCCAGAGACACGGGCATGTCTACTAGTCGTGTGAGGCACACGGCTTGTTCACACGGGCTTGTAACCCTGGTTTACATGAATAGTTTCTAAGTTTCCAGAATTTTTGTATGATATCGATTTAGTCCGGAACCTCTTCTAAAGCATGTTTAAGGCCTTGTATGCCCTTATAAAGGACAATGTGGTTGTGTTGAATGATTTATGAGAATGAATGCTTATTGTTGCATAAATGTATGCTATATGTGTTGTGAATTGTTCGAAAATACCTCATAACCCTAATTCAGCATTGAATATGGGTGATGGTTGTTTCATTTATTGGTATTAGAGCAACGGTTTAGTCAATTCAAGGACTAACGTAGCATGTGTGAGAGTCTATCTATACATGCCATATATACTCTGCGATAGTGTGCTGATTCCTGACAGTTTAAATTGTGTTTTCGTATAGTAATGGATCCCAAACGAGCGATAGCTGATGATGTAGAGAGTAATGCGCCCGCTCCTGCTCAAAGGACAGCGCCTTCTGAATTTAGACCCGTGTCTAGTAGTCACGGAGCTAAGGCTAAAGAAGGCTTTTTTTTTCCAAAAGATGAATGAGTGGTTCACTCAATACGTCTAGACAAATCTGGCTGCTCAAGAACCTCCACCCCTCTTATTCCTCAAACTGTACCTGTAGCTCCTTAAAGAGTTGAGCTTTTAAGATTGAATAAGCCTCTAGTTGATAAGATCCGTAAACACGGGGCTGAGGAGTTTAGGGCTAATGTTGATGATGACCTTGAGAGAGCTGAGTTCTGGCTTGGAAATACTATCCGAGTGTTTGATGAACTTTTGTGTGCGCTAGCTGAATGCTTAAAGTGTACTATTTCTCTTCTGAGAGAGTCTGCGTATCATTGGTGGAATACTTAGTGTCGGTAGTGATGAGAAAGCGAGTGACCTGGGAATTCTTTCAGACCGAGTTCCGGAAGAAATATATCAGTCAACGATTCCTTGACCAAAAGCATAAAGAACTTTTAGAATTTAAACAAAGCCGTATAACCATAACTGAATATGAAAGAGAATTTGTACGGTTGAGCAAGTATGCTTGAGAATATGTTTCTACTGAAGAGATAATGTGCAAGCGATTTTTTGATGGGCTGAATGAAGATATTAAACTTCTGGTCGGGATATTAGATTTAAAAGAATTTATTGTGTTAGTCGAACGTGCTTGCAAGGCTGAAGAACTGGGAAAAGAAAAGAGAAAGGCTAATCTGGAAGCTAGAGATTCGAGAAAGAGATTGATGAATAAACCTTATCACTCTTCATCAAAGAAATCTCGAGATTCGTATAGTCGATCAAATGCACCAATGGAGTACTCTAATAGAGATCATGGGAAACAATTTACGAGTTCAAAAACTCCAGCTATATTAGTGGCAAGTGTGGGTAATGTTAGATCGAAAAAACCTAATTGTGGACAATGTGGAAAACGACATTTTGGAGAGTGTAGATTGATTGATAAAGCCTGTTTTAGATGTGGATCACATGAACACTTCATTCAAGATTATCCTGAGTTAGATGAGAAAGATAAATCTCAATGTGCAAGACAAAGCAACACGACTGGAAGAGGAAGACCATTCCATAATGTTGGAAATGTAAGTGGTGGTAAAGGTGCAACACAAGATACTGCTGTAAGATCCGAGGCCAGAGCACCTGCTAGAGCCTACGCTATTTGCGCCCTCAACACGTGTCATCTCCAAATGTTATCACCGGTACTTTTATTCTCCATGAAACTAATGTGATTGCTTTGATAGATCCAGGATCAACTCATTCTAATATATGTATGAATTTAGTATCTAGTAAGACTTTGCCTGTAGAGTCTACTGAATTTGTGATTAGAGTATCAAACCCCTTAGGCAAATGTGTTTTGGTTGAAAAAGTCTGCAAGAATTGTCCATTAATGTATCGGGATTTCTGTTTTTCAGCTAATCTAATTATGTTGCCATTCGATGAATTTGATGTGATTCTGGGTATGGATTGGCTAACGATGCATGATGCTATAGTGAATTGTAGAAGAAAGACACTTGAACTAAAATGTCAGAATAATGAGACTATTAGAATTGAATCTAATGATCTGAATAGTTTGCCAGTTGTGATCTCATCTATGTTAGCTTAGAGATTTGTGAGAAAGGGATATAAAGCTTATCTTGCTTATGTACTTGATACGAAAGTGACAGAAACAAAGATTGAATGAATACTAGTTGTGTGCGAGTATCCAGATGTATTTCCCGAAGAGCTACTGGGTTTACCACCTATCAGAGAGGTTGAGCTTGGAATTGAATTAGTACAGGGAACAACATTGATATCAATAGCTCCATACAGAATGGCTTCAACAGAGTTACAAGAATTAAAAGCTCAGTTGCAAGAGTTGATAGATAAAGGATTTGCTAGACCAAGTTTCTCTCCCTGGGGTGCACCGGTGTTATTTGTGAAAAAGAAAGATGGCACGAATAAAATGTGTATAGACTATTGACAATTCAACAAAGTGACGATTAAGAATAAACACCCTTTGCCACGAATAGTGATTTGTTTGATTACTTAAAAGGGGCAACAGTGTTTTCAAAAATTGATTTGAGATTAGGTTATTACCAATTGTGAGTTAAAGACTCAGATGTGCCAAAGACTGCATTTAGAACAAGGTACGGACACTACAAATTTCTTGTTATGCCTTTTGGACTAACAAATGCACCTGCTATTTTTATGGACTTGATGAACTTAATTTTTAGGCTGTACTTAGATCGATTTGTAGTTGTACTTATTGATGATATTTTGATTTACTCTCGTCATGAATCTGTGCATACCGAACATTTGATAATCGTGTTTCAAACTTTGAGAGATAAATGATTGTTTGCAAAGTTCAGCAAATGTGAGTTTTGGCTATTAGAAGTTGCTTTTCTGGGACATATAGTTTCAGCCGTGGGTATACAAGTTGACCCGAGCAAAATTTTTGCAATTGTTGATTGGAAGTCTCCAAGAAATGTATCGGAAGTCTATAGTTTTTTGGGACTAGTCGACTATTATAGATGTTTTGTGAAAGGCTTCTCGATGATTGTGACTCTGATGGCACTATTGCTTCAAAAAGATGTTAATTTTGAGTGGTCAGAAAAGTGTCAGCAAAGCTTCGAGCAGTTGAAAGCATTATCGATAGAGGCACCAGTGTTAGTTCAGCCTGAGTCGGGTAAAGAATTCGCAGTTTTCATTGATGCATCGTTAAATGGCTTGGGTTATTTTTTAATGCAGGAATGCAAAGTTATAGCTTATGCCTCGAGACAGTTGAAGTCGTACAAAAAGAATTATCTGACATACGATCTAGAGTTAGTCGTGATAGTGTTCGCATTGAAAATTTGGCACCATTATTTGTTTGGTGAGAAATGCCATATTTTTACCGACCACAAAAGTTTGAAATATCTGATGACTCAGAAAGATTTGAATTTGAGACAGCGGGGATGGTTAGAATTTTTAAAAGACTATGAGTTAGTGATTGACTATCATTCAGGGAAAGCAAATGTAGTTGCTAATGCTTTGAGTCGAAAGTCCTTATTTGCTTTACGTGCTTTGAACACACAATTAGCTTTATCTGAAGACAGTTTGATAGTAGCCGAGTTGAAAGTGAGACCGCTATTTCTATAGCAGATTTGTGAGGCTCAAAAATTTGATAATGAATTGCAAGCAAAACAAACTCAGTGTGAGTCGACTTTTGATTCAGAGCTTCGAATAGGACCTGATGAATGTTTGATGTTCTGAGGTACAATTTGTATACCGAGAAATCCTGAGCTTATTCAGAAGATTTTAAACGAAGCATACAGTAGTAGTTTATCAGTACATCCCGGAAGAACAAAAATGTATAACGATTTGAAGTAGCTTTATTAGTGGCATGGCATGAAACGAGATATCTCAGAATTTGTTTCAAAATGTTTGATTTGTCAGCAAGTGAAAGCTGAGCATCAAGTACCGTCAGGTTTATTACAGTCTATTATGATTCTTGAGTGGAACTGGGATAGAGTAACAATGGATTTCGTATCGGGTTTGTGCTTATCTCCAAAAATGAAAGATGCAATCTGGGTTGTTGTTGATAAATTAACGAAATCAGCTTATTTCATTTCGGTACGTACAGATTTCTCGCTTGATAAATTAGCTGAGTTGTATATTTCCAAAATTGTGAGATTACATGGTGTTTCCCTATCCATTGTTTCGGATAGAGATCCAAGATTTACTTCGTGATTTTGGAAGAAATTACAAGAAGCTTTGGGCTCAAAACTGCATTTTAGCACTGCATTTCACCTACAAAGGGATGGTCAATCCAAACGAGTTATTCAAATAATTGAGGATATGTTGCGTTGTTGCATTCTTGAGTTTGAAGGTAGCTGGGAGAAATATCTACTGCTGATTGAATTTGCTTACAATAATAGCTTCCAATCGAGTAAAACGATGGCACCATACGAAGCTCTATACGGTCGTAAATGTAGAACACCGTTGTACTAGACTGAGCTCAGTGAAAATAAGATTCATGATATTCATCTTGTAACATCCTAAAATTTATAAATTTATGTGTTGCATTATTTCTTGCGTTTAGCTAGTTAAAAATATTAATTGTGTATGTTTAAAGGTTCTATGAAGGCTAGTGGTTGAATTGGGCCTTAGTAAAAATTTGGTGTTTAAGCCTCTTAAGGAGAAATAGTAAGTGGCATTAATGCTTATGGAAATAAATGAGTAATTGGCTAGCATAAATGAGCATATGGTAAAGAGGATGTGGTGAAACATGAAGGGCTTTAGGGAAAGAGGTTCGAATCCCCTTTGATGCAAAATTTTGACTATTTTTTTTGTATTCCTTCCCTAAGTGTCGGCCATGGTGGTATTTAAGGCAATGTGGACTTTTTAATTTTGGCAAGGTGGCTAATGAAATAAGGAAAGGATGAGTGTAAGGAAAGAAATCAAAAGAAAAATGCAAGAGAAGGGAGCATGTTGGCCTTTTTCATGGGTGATGTTTTGGAAAGTGTTTTTGGTCAACACTTATCCTTATGGGCAAAACAATACACGGTTTTGGTGAAGGGAGAGGGTAGTCGAATTTTGCTAGGAGCATTTTGGAAATTTTTGGTGCTTGAGAGGTTGTTTTCTCCCTAGCTTTTTGGTGTCATTTTCTTTCTCCAATTTTTCTTCTTAGTCGTAACTCCAAAGCCAAAGAGAGAGTATCTTTTCTCTGTTTTGGCCAAAATTCTCATTTCATTTTGGTCATTTTTCCCTTGTTGTGCCGAAACCTTAATCCATCTTTTATCATACTTCTTTGGTTGCCGAAATACTCACACCTTTTTAGTTCATATCTCTCTTGGTGATTACCGAAACACTCCAAACTCCTTTTGTCCATCTTCTCCTTTCTTTTTAATTATCTCTTCAACCCTTCTTTCATTTCTTAAATCAAAATTTCATTGTGATCGAATTCTATTTATTCATTCTCTCCATAGCCGAATCTATTAACATCTTACCTCCTCTGAAAAACACCAAACCCGGCCCACGAACCCCGACCGGATCTGGCATGTTCCTTGAGTAAAACTCGTTTTTGAAATTTCAGAAAATATGTTGTTTCAAGGAAACATAGATTTGAATTTTGATCTTGTTGAAATAAACCGTGTCGTCATGTAAGTTTTAAATCTCATTAAAACGTTATCTTCATGATTTTAAGAAAAATTATAAGTTAAAAGAAAAACCGAATTTAGAGCTTATTATTAAGTTGAAACCATAGGTGTTTAGGTGTCAAACAGTTTAAGTTGTTTGGGAAAAATAATTAAAACATTTAGTTGATGTTGATCGTAGCAGATTAAAAGTTAAAACACATAAATAAAACAACTAAAAGGGGCCTTCTTACAAAAATATAACCCAAAATAATCCCAACCACTAAAAGAAAAGTAATAAGTTTAATTAAGAAAATCCGAAATTCTGAGTTGAGCATGGCCACCACATAGTCCTCACTGACTCGGTCCAAAATCACTAGGTATCACCTGCAAAAGATATCCCACGAAGGGTGAATCAACAGACTCAATGTGTAACAATACACTAAAAGCCCAAATCGATCATAGCCTTAATAATAACATTTTGGCAAAGCCCATTTAGACATATTCGGCCATAAGCCCATACATAGCATAATGATTCATAAACCACATGTTCATATCAAGTGAAATACAATCCCGAGCCCACCTAGATATCCATCCTCTACACACCACCCGTACCTGCCAATCACACCGTGGGGATTACTAAATCGACCCTGTATCCGCTATACACCATCAAAGGCAGTCGCTGCAGTCAACTGCACATCGCCCTTATAATCGTGGCATAGCCACCAGATAATTGTGACAGAGTCATCGGATTCATAATATGTGACATAAGTCACTGGATAATATGGTAAAAACCACCGGAACACTTCCCCTTCATCAATATCACCCATATGCCCATGCAACATACATATTATTCAGGTATCATGCTATGTACATTACCCCAAAGTCATAACAGAATCAACTATTTCTCATATTACATTTTTATGCATAGTGCTAAGGGATAACGTACCTGAATACACTGTACCATTGAATGGTACCCGAAGCCATAATCATTCAATTTTCTTATTAGCACATGTTTATCTTTAATACTATTAATCTATTGGAAATTTAGTGTAAGCTACACACCTGATAATGGTGAGAACGATACTATCGATACCGACACTCTCGCTAGCAGGGATAACAATGAACTGCTTATCCCTTTCTGACGCTGGCCCACACCCCAGTGGCCAATCACGAACAGCAAAAATCGAGCATTTCTTAAATTTAGGGGTAGGAACTACCCCTTTTACTCCTCCACTGGTACCCGCATCCATTGAAGAACACTTAATCAAAATCGATTAATCAACAGACAAGATCTAAACGAATATAGTTTTTAACTTAAAACACCCTTACCGAAAAGATCTGAATCCCAAGATTTCCTTTATCCTTGTCGAACTGCCCCTTAAAGATCATAGTCAGAATCGGCCAACCTTAATAGACAATATGGCCTTTGGCCGAATACCTCAATATCCCTTACCTTGCTCGTCTAAATCCCGAAACCGTCACTTGCCTATGGAGTTTGTCGAAATCCCTATATAACATATGTTAAGGTCAGCTTTTAATGCATAAGATTCATAAGAATGGCCCTTGGCCGAATATCATATCTCACTTACCTTAAATATCAAATCCCGAATGATCTCCCTTTAACCATCGGCTACAAAAGAATCCTGAAACTCACCTTCATGGTTTCGGTCAAAGAGAATAGGAGATTAGATTCCTAAGTTTCGTTAGACTAAAATAGGAGAAAGAGATTTTAAACCCAAAAGAGATCCCTTACCGAATAGAACGATCAAACGCAATGATCAGAGGCTCTATGAAATCGCCAAGAGGAGAATCCCGAAATAGAAAAGTCGTTCCAGAGAAGAAAGATGATCGGCTTCCGGCTTTTAATGAATAGTGAGCAATCAGTTTCAAATGGTGATAATGAAGTGGACTTTCGGCTTAAAAGAATAATAATAAAAGATTCAGATTCAACTTAATGCCAAAGAACAATTGGCTATGGAGAGTGATGGTAAAAGAATATGGAATTCGACTTTGTTGAAAATGTGAGGGTAAGTTTCAGTTTTGGTGAGAAAAAGAAGAAAAGAATGGTGAGAAGAAAAAGAGAGTGATGGTGAGGCTCAAGTTAAGATTCGGCTCTCAACAAAAGAATGGAGAGAGAGTGTGTGAGGCTTTAGAGGTTACGGCAATGGTGAGCTTTGAGAGAGAGGTTTGGCCTAAGCAAAATAAAAGAGAAGAAGATGCACAAATGGTTTCGACTTTTGGTCAAAAAGAAAATAGTGCACAAGTGATCTCTTATTTCGGTTTCCAAAAGAAAAACACACAAGCTCTCTTGACAACAAAATTTCACAAAAAGAATGCCTAAACTTCACTATGCATATTCGGCCTCCTCCCCCCCTTCAACATGACCGAAATTGTCATCCTAAGAGCCCCTTGGCCGGCCAACTCTCCTTCCTCTATCAACTTCCTTCTTTTTCTCCTACTTTTTCTCTTCTCCTCTCATTCAAAATAGTTTGAATGAGTCAACACTTATCCTCCCACCTTAGCTGAATTTTAAATGAATTTGACTTAATCAAATGCTCATCCACTTAGTGTTCCAGTGTCGTCCACCACTGCTCCTCCTTGCTACAAAATAAAAGCTCCAAATGCTTCCCTTGCTGCTCGAACATAGGCCCTGCACACTCCCTGAGGCGCCACACCCCTGAGCTCTAAGTGGCGCCTCCCTGGCCACTTTACTAGCCCAGTACTTAAGTCTAAATCCGCATACAAATTTTCTTAAGGCCTATCTTGCTTAGCTCCGCTTCAAGACTTAAAATCCAATATTTTTCTAAGGCATTCACCTACATTCTAGGGTTCCCAAAACCCACAAAACACATTCAAACCACACATAGGCATGCTACCACATACAATTAAGTTAAAATGCATAACCCCTAAATCCCAGATATTACATCCTCATTATCTCTTTTTCCTTCATGTTGGACACTATCTTCTTGACCGAATCGGTAAGTAATAATCTTCTTTTCAATTTCTTCTCTTCATGCTGAACATATGCCCATGTTATGGGATGGTTCTATTAATCAAAATCATCATTTTCTTTCTACTCTCTCAAAACGTGATCATTTTCCCTTTTGTAGTATTCTAATGGGAGGCCGAACATCATTCTAGCCTTAAGTTGAACGGTGGAAATTGGATCCAATATCGATAAGGTAAGGAGTTCTTTATGGATTATTAATATTATTCAATATTCGATTAGTTGCTAATGGAATAATAGTTTGGACTAATCAACTATATGTTTTAGGGACTAAATCGCTCGATCTATTAACTTGTTGATCATATGATTATAGTGGTAAGCCGAACCCTTTTTCCTTAGACAATTGGTATATTTATCGTAATATCGTTTTGACTAAGATTTTATTCGATGGAGGCTAGTGACACCGGTTTGAAAGGGAAAGCGATTGGAGAAAACAAAAGGAGCGGATTTGCGATTCCTACTCCTAAGTTCAAGCGAAGGGCAGTATCGGCAGTTCAGGATTTTCCACCGGGTTGTGGACCATCATCTTGGGAGAATCGACAAATCATGGTTGTTCACGATTTCGAGAGTAAGTATTAAAGATTGTTTGGTGTAGTTTTGGATTAATAAAAATCTCGTCCGTTAGATTAATCGAGTGTTATGTTGTCATAGGTGCCGACGATCAAGACGGTTTAATCCTTACCGTAATAAGGTGTGTAATCTCACACCGTAAATCCGTAGAATTATGTTTCGGTAATATGTCGAATGGTAGATTGTTATCATTATATGGCTAAAATCGTAAAATTGGCATAAAACGAAGAATATGCTTTAAGTATACTATTTTGAAAGATTTGATAAAATCGGCATTAAAATTCTTAAAATTACAAAAAATGCCCCTATGGGCCGAATTACAAAAATGCCCCTACGGGCTGAATTACTGAAATGCCCCTATGGATCGAATTACAAAAATGCCTCTACAGGCTAAATTACGAAAATACCCCTAATGGGCCGATTTCCTAGAATGCCTTAATGGGCCGATTATTATTGCTTAAATGGGCCTAGGCATTGTAATAAATTACTTGATAAATGGGTGCTATTTATATGCGAATATCTTATTATGTTGTTGCATTTTCATATATTGCATGGGTTGGGAAAAAATGTTGAAGAGAAGTGTAGCCTGGTGGCATTGCCACAATAAACTGTTTATTATAATGTTTATACATGATACCGGTGGCTTGGCCACATTAAAATTTTATAAATGGCATTTTGCCTGCGTTTTGGTGTGATGGCGTGGTGGGTTGACTTGATCCCCACAGGTGTGATGGTTGGTACGGGGGTGTGTTGGATGGATGGGTTGGGTTGCATACATTGGTATTATATATATATTCTGTTATGTAAATGGGCTTAGGCTCAAGATGATGCTAAATGGGTTCAGGCCCAGTGAACAATGGTAAGGGGATTATACACTAAGTTCTAGTAACTCACCCTGTTTCCTTAACCCTTGCAGGTAATGTTCAGTGACGTGGACTTGGGCGATGGATGACTCGATGGGGGGCCATACTTCAGAAATGGTTTTATTGGACTTTAGGTTTCTATTTCGTTTACTTATTAATTTTACTATTTTTAGTTTTATGATGTAATAAGGCCTCTGGATTTATCTTAATTTTTTCTTTATGTTTGACGTACTTATATCTTACTCAAATTACTTTAATTGGGATTTTTTTTTTCTAGAAACTTAAATAAAGTTTTTCAAAAATGAATTCACAAATGGATTTCATAATAAACTTCTACAAATATTTTAACTCGGAAGTTTTCTCTTGAATTATTATCAATATTTTCAAAAGTCTCGGTTTGAAAAATCACTTGTTCAAATTTATCGAATTATCAATCAAATTATCAATCAATCTATGAAGTTAGTAATATTTTATCAAATATTTCAAATCAAACTTGTTTTCTTGATTTTAACAAATAAATACCTATTTTCGTACGAATAAAAAGGACTTAACATATTTTCCTCATGTGACATGCCAGATCCGGTCATAACGCATGGGCCGGGTTTGAAGTGTTACACATCTGATCAGAGAAACAAAAGAAAAAGTGAAAGTAATTCACGATAGTTTGAAATAATCATCAGATCGACAGAAATCGTACACAGACTTGAAACGGAAAGATATTGAGTTCCAGATCAGAGAGAAAGTGTTTTTGAAAGTGTCATCGTGGAAAAAGATATTGCGATTTGGTCGAAAAGGGAAATTGAGTCCGCGATTCATAAGATCGTATGAAATTACTGAGCGAGTTGGGCCAGTGGCATATCAGCTGTCCTTACCTTCTAAGTTAGAAAAGGTACATAATGTATTTCATGTGTCGATGCTTCGACAATATCGATCCGACCTGTAACATCCTAAAAAGGGCCTATGCATTTTCGGTTTAATTGTACGAAATGACATGTCTTGCGTGTTATGAAAGTATTTTAAACATTTTTAGAAACCTAGAAATGTATGGAAATGTTAAGTTTTAAGTGAACATTTTTGGAAACCTGGAAATGTAAGGAAATGATTTAGAAATGATTCAAAAGAGGAAAGTGAACATTTCTGGAGACTTGGAAATGTAAGGAAATGTCAAGTTTAAAGAGGCAAACGAAAATTTTTGGAAACTTTGAAATGTAAGGAAATGTCATAGAAATGTTAAGTTTTAAAGTTTAAAAAGGGGAAACTAAGGCAAGGTGGTCTTAAGAGAAAAAGTATGTGAAATTTGACACACAAAAAGGCTTGGAAAAGTGGCCTGGAGATGCCACTTAGGGCCTCTGGAAATGGCGCCACATGCAAGGGTGTTGGGCCTGAGTTCGAGTCACATGGGAAGCAAATAAAAGAAGTTTTATTTTTGCTTCTAGAAACACAGAGGTGGACGGCACAAGGCTTGCAAAAGAGGAGTTTTATCCTCTTTAAAATTCGGCTAATAAGGATAAATAATGGATTTTTATTTTAGAGATAATAAAGGATTATTCTTTAATTATTTTAAATTAAGGGAATAAAGTTATCACAAAGGAAGAGTGGTAGCCAAGTAGGGGACTCTAGCCTAGTAAATTCGGCTAAGGGAGGAAAAGTAAGGCCAATTTTCATTCACTCTTTTCCTTGCCGAAATTCCCTAAAGAATTCTCCTCTCTTTGCCGAATTTTCCCTAGCAAATTTTCTCTTCTCTCTGCTATTTTGCTAAAACCAAAAACTTTAGTAGAGGAAGCCAATCTCTTCACCTTTCTTTTCTTCCTATTTCTTTCTTTCCAATCCATTCAAAAGCCGAATCCTGGAAGGGCTTCAAGCAAGGTGTTGCCGATTTCCATATAAAAGGGTAAGATCCAATTCGGTTCTCATTCTTTTTCTCTTAGGTTTGTCGAAATCCAAGACCTAATCTCTACTATTGTTTTATGGCTGAAACTACAAAGGATCTCACGGGTTTCTACAACTGTCGACTACAAAGAGGAATATTTCGGGATTTATAAAGATCTAAGGAATTTCGACATCCCTAGGGAGGCAAGGATACTTTTCGGGATTCAAGATTTAGAAGTGTTTAGCCGATTTCAAAGGGGAGGAATACGAAGTTTCCGGCACTTGATTCTTAATTCAAATCGGCAACAAGGTAAGTCTTAGTGTACTAATCCTACTAGGATTTGGATTTATGTCCGAATGGCTTTTTATTAAAATTGTAAGTGATTAATCAAATGTAGGAACTTGAGATCTAAGGCAGTAGATCAGATTTCGGGATTTTCAGTGAAGTTGTTAAGCAAATCAGGTGTGTACCCTACACCAATCTTGATAGATTCATGGCTTTAACTTAATATATGTTTTAATCTGAAAATATAAGAATATGGCTAAGGTACCGTGCTACGGTACAAAGTACTCAGGTACGTTTCCTACTCCTACTAGGATTACGAAATATGTTATATTTAACATGTGAAAAGTGACATGAATGTGAATTTAAGTATGATATGCATGATATGAATAATATGGGGTATTCAGGTTATATGAAAAAGGGGAAGTGAATGTGGTGACTTCGGTCTCATTATCTGAATGTGGTAACTTCGGTTACATTATCTGAATGTGGTGTCTCATGACACAATTATTTAATCTGGTGGCTATGCCACGAAATTTATATGGGCGATGAGCACGTCGATCGCAAATGATCGCCTTCGATGGTGTGTAGCGGATGGAGGGTTGACTTAGTAGTCCCCACGGTGTGCAGGTTGGTACGGGGATGTGTAGCGGATGGCAACTAGGTTTGGGTTCGGATTGCATCATTATTTTATCTATATATGAATATGCATGTGATATGATACGGTATGCCTGATCTATTAAATTTTTGTGTTGGTTACACATTGAGCCTGTTGACTTACCCCGTTGTGGGAACATGTTTCAGGTGATGAGCAGTGATGGACCGGGGCGGTAGAACTTGTGGTGGCCATGCTCAGCTTGAAGTTTTATCTGATTTGGACAATTTATTTCATTTAAGTATTTTATTATTTTATTTTGGGTTTTTAATTAATGTAATAAGGCCTCTACTGAACTATGTTATTTTCTGTTCTATTTGCTTTGTTACGACATTTTTACTTATTAAAAATTAAGTAAATTTACTTTAAAATAAACTTTAAATATTTTGTCACCTTAAATAAATGGATTTCAACACAAGATAAATTGGTTTTCAAAACAAACCCAACCCAAACAACATTTTCTTGAGAATCGCACAAGTTTTTCCTAAGGATCAAAAGAATTTTGAACCGGTTTAATCAAGGAACATACCAAATCTGGTCAAAGCTCGTGGGCTGGGTTTGGGGTGTTTCAGTTTAGTATCAGAGCCCAGTTTTAAACTCACGGCCTGAGGTTTAAGGCCTAAAACGTTTTCAAAGCGAGCCTAACTGAGTTTTATGAAAGTATTTTTGAAAATTGGCAGGTTTTCTGGCATGGCACCTAAGTCTCCGACCCGCAGTCCACCAGGCAAGTACCCCTAACCATCTGTGTGATTATGTGAATTATGGAAGGGTAGAAAAGGAATGGAACATAGAATAGCATGATAGGAACTTGAACCCTAGGACTAGTCTACTCAAACACAAACACATAAGACTTAATTCCATTAAACAAACCTATGGCTAAGTCACCGAGTTAGGGTGTGGTAACCCCTGTGCGTGTAACATCCTAGATTAGGGGTTATGCATTCGTGCCTAATTCATGAGTTAGTAGGTTTTGGCAGTGTTGGAAGTGTATTAAGGGTTTTTAAAATTCTAGGATGGAAGAAGAAAGCTTTTGGAAATTATTGGTTTTTAAGTAAAAAGGGGAGCTAGGTAAATGAGGCTTGAAAAGAAACTCCGTGTGAAGCATGACACAAGGAACCATGTGGTAAAATGGCATGTTTTATGAATTATGTATGAATGTGTTATGTGAATTCTAGAAATAAGGAAATGTATGGAAATGTATGGAAATGTAAGGAAATATAAGGAAATGTATGGAAATGTAAGGAAATGTAAGGAAATGTCTTGTCTTGGAAATGTAGGGAAATGTCCTGAAAATGTATGGAAATGTTAAGTTTAAAAGAGGAAAGTGAACATTTTTGGAAACCTAGAAATGCATGGAAATGGAAATGGGAAATGGAAATGAACATTTCTGGAAACTTGGAAATGTAAGAAAAATGGCAAGTATACAGAGCCGATCGAAAATTTTAGGAAACTTGGAAATGACCTAGAAATGTCAAATTTTAAAGTTTAAAATAGGAAATTAGGGCAAGGAGGCCTTAAAAGAAAAAGTTGGTGAAATTTGACACACAAACAGGCTTGGAAAAGTGGCACAAGATGCCACTTAGGGCCTATGGAAATGGCGCCATGTGCAAGAGGAATGGGCTGAGTTCGAGTCACTTGGGAAGCAAATAAAGGAGGTTTTATTTTTTGCTTCCAGAAGATCGAGGTGGACTGCACAGGCCTTCTAGAAAGGAGGTGTTTTATTTTCATAAATATTCGATTAAAAGGTGATAAATAAAAGATTTTTAAATTGGATTATTTAGAAGAGATAAATATTGGATTAAACTCTTTTATTTATGATAATTAAAGGATAAAGTTATCAAAAAGAAGAGTGGTGGCTAAGTAAAGGACTCTAGCTAGTAATTTTGGCTCTAAAAGGAAGAATAAGGCTATTCTTCAATCATTCTTTTCTCTTCAAGAAAACTTCTGCCGAAATTCTCTAAAGTTTCTCCTATTCTCTCTGCCGAATTTTCTCTGCCATTATTCTCTTTTTCCCTTTTCTTTTCTTCGTCTCTTTTCTTCTTCTCTTTTCTTCATTTGTCAAGCCGAAATTCTGCCAAAGCCGAATCGTTGTGGTGACAGAAGGAGTTCTCGATTTCACCAAGTAAAGGTAAGATCTAGATTTGGTTCTTATTCTTTTAGGCTTGTCTAAAATGGAGATTTATTCTCTACTATTGTTCTATGGCCGAATCTACAAGGGATTTCTCAAGTTTCTACAACTGACAAATACAAGGAGGAATCTTTTGGGAATTCAAGGATCTAAGGTAAGATATACGAATATACGGTTAAGGTTACGATTTATGTTTTTAATGTTGGATTAAATCTAACATGAAGTATTAGGGATTTTGATATCATATAAGGCAAGGAATCCTTTTCGATTTGGAAATCACAGGTATGTGTTTAAGATATTCGGCCAAGGCTATTTTAAATATTTAGATTTATTATCGTGTTTAAAACTAACCTATGGAGTAATATAGTGTTTAGCCAATTCATAAGGGAGGAATACAAAGATCCGGCACTTGATTCTTAAAATTAATTCAAGAACAAGGTAAGTAATACAAATCCTAGTTGTATTTGGAAAAGTGGCCGAATGGTCTTTTAAAGTGATTAACTTATGTAGGATTTGAGATCTAAATCGTGGTCGATTCTCTTCGAGATTTCAAGGAACCTATTAAGCGAATCAGGTGCGTACTCACACTAACTTTCAATATATTATGGCAACAATTATTTTATTATATGAATATGTATAAGAATGTGAATGTGGCTAAGTACCACAAATGTGGTAAAAGTACCTGTGCACGTTTCTACTTACGATAGGATTACGAATATGATATATTTTGAACATGTGAATAGTAACATAAATGAGAAATAAGTATGTTATGCATGATATAATAATATTTGGGGCATTTGGGGCTATATGTGAAAGGGGAAGAAGGTGTTGACTTCGGTCTCACCAACGGAATATGGTGACTACGGTCACATAATTTGAATATGGTAACTTTGGTTACATTATCTGAATTTGGTAACTTCGGTTACATTATCTGAATATGGTGTCTATTGACACAAATTATATGGGCGATGAGCACGTCGACTGCAGCGACTGCCTTCGATGGTGTGTAGCGGATGGAGGGTTGACTTAGTAGTCCCCACGGTGTGGACCGCGCATGCGGGTGGTGTGTAGCGGATGGATAACTAGGCTTGGGTTTGGGTTGCATCATTTTTATATGAATATGTCTTTGATATGAACATGTATGCCTGATCTGTTGACTGTTAGTTTGCGTACACATTGAGTCGGTTGACTCACCCCTTTGTGGGACTATTTTTCAGGTGATGAGCAGTAATGGACCGGGTCGGCAGGAGCTAAAGGTGGCCATGCATAGCAAGGAAAAACTTTCAATATTTGGGACTTTTATTTTACCAAGTACTTTAAATTTTATTTGGGTTTTTATTGATGTAATAAGGCCATAAGGCCCAAGTTGAATTTCTTTACCTATGTTTATTTTTTTTATTAATTATTGTGTTACAAATTACTTTTAATTAAGTTTAACTAGATTTATTTCAATAATAAATCCTAGATTGTTTTTTTTTCCATAACAAAATGATTTCTAAGTAAAATAAATGGGTTTTCAACCTAAGCCCAACCCAAAATGGTATTTTTCCTAAAACTACACAAATTTTTGCTAACTAACAAAGAATTTTGAAACCGACTTTCTTAAGGAACATACCAGATCCGGTTCAGGCTCGTGGGCCGGGTGTGGGGTGTTTCAGTTGGTATCAGAGCCCAGTTTTAAACTCTCGGCCTGTGGGCTAAGGCCTAAAACGTTTTCAAAGCGAGCCAAATGATTTTTTTTGAAATTAAACAGGTTCTCTGGCATGGCACCTGAGTCTCCAACCCGCAGTCCACTAGGTAAGTACTTCTGACTTCTGTAGTGATTTGAATATGTGATCTGTATAGGCTTTTATGGAAACGTAGATTAGTGAACTAGGATCTATTGAACCCTAGGACTAGTCTACTCAAACACAAGTGCATAAGACTTAAGGACCATCAAACAAACCTATGACTAAGTCGCCAAGTTAGGGTGTGGTAACCATTGTGCGCATGTCTAGGATTGGATCCGAAAGAGCCTGGTACTTAAGCAGTCCTAGTGACTCACCTCCTCTTCGCAGGAATCCTACCTGGTGCGTAGCTTCGGTTCACCCTAACCAAGAGGACTCACCACAAAGCTAAACTCGATAACTAAAACCCGAAAGGGAACTAGCCGTGTTTTTATAAAAACCCTAGTTTTCAAACTCTTAAAATTATTTTTTAAAATTTGTGAGAACTATTTTTACAAAATTTTTTGAAAAATTTTCGATTTATGAAATTACAAAAATACCCCTAGTGGTAAATTACAAAAATGCCCTTGGTTTATGAAATTCCCAAAATACCCACAGTTCTTATCAAGATTTCATTACTTTAGAAAATGTTCAAAAACCCTAATTTGCAAAATATCAAAATACCTTGATTTGGAGAAAAATTTACGAAATTGTCCCTAACTTACAAAATTACCAAAATGACCCTGATATCTAAAATTTTTGCAACATCGCCGTTTTGGAAAGTACAATTCTTAAAAAGAACCCTCAAAGTTTTGCATCTTTTGAAATATCCCTGATTTATCAAATTTTCCCAAATTTACCCTGGTTTGTGAAAAATTACCAAAATACCCCCGAGGTCTAAAATTACCGAAATACCCCCGAATTTTAAAAATTTTCCAAAATACCCTGGAAATTTAAAATCACCACAATACTTTCTGACAAAATCACCAAGGAACTTTTTCTTTTGAAAAATTACGAAAATGCCCCTGTAGGAAAAATTACGAAAATACCCCTGGGTAGTGGAAAAACAACAACAATGAAAACTACAACATTTCTCTGAATGAATGAAAGTTCATAATTGATTTTTAGATGTATGAATAAATCAAAAGACTGTGTGCATGTATGAATACGAAAGAACCACTCTTAAATACTTTTTCATAAAACTGTTCGTGGTTAATCAGTGAAACAAAAGTTTTGATGCATAAAACTCGTTCACCAGATTAAATCGCGACGTTAGAAATAAGTTCTAGGGGACGTGAACTTAGAGATTGTGCCTAGAAAGTATGATGGTTCTATTAAGATCAGAGTGCGCAGCGTAAGCATAGTGCGGTGAGAAGGATGGTACGACTGTTAGTAAGTAATTTCGAGGACGAAATTATTTTTAAGAAGGGTAGAACTGTAACATCCTAGATTAGGGGTTATGTGTTCGTGCCTAATTCATGAGTTAGTAGGTTTTGACAGTGTTGGAAGTGTATTAAAGGTTTTTAGAATTCTAGGATGGAAGAAGAAAGCTTTGGGAAATTATTGGTTTTTAAGTAAAAAGGGGAGCTAGGTAAATAAGGCTTGAAAAGAAACTCCGTGTGAAGCATGACACAAGGAACCATGTGGTAAAATGGCATGTTTTATGAATTATGTATGAATGTGTTATGTGAATTCTAGAAATAAGGAAATGTATGGAAATGTATGGAAATGTAAGGAAATATAGGGAAATGTACGGAAATGTAAGGAAATGCAAGGAAATGTAAGGAAATGTAAGGAAATGTAAGGAAATGTAAGGAAATGTCTTGTCTTGGAAATGTAGGGAAATGTCCTGAAAATGTATGGAAATGTTAAGTTTAAAAGAAGAAAGTGAACATTTTTGGAAACCTAGAAATGCATGGAAATGGAAACGGGAAATGGAAATGAACATTTCTGGAAACTTGGAAATGTAAGAAAAATGGCAAGTATACAGAGCCGATCGAAAATTTTAGGAAACTTGGAAATGACCTAGAAATGTCAAATTTTAAAGTTAAAAATAGGAAATTAGGGTAAGGAGGCCTTAAAAGAAAAAGTTGGTGAAATTTGACACACAAACAGGCTTGGAAAAGTGGCCTGAAGATGCCACTTAGGGCCTATGGAAATGGCGCCATGTGCAAGAGGAATGGGCCTGAGTTCGAGTCACTTGGGAAGCAAATAAAGGAGGTTTTATTTTTTTGCTTCCAGAAGACTGAGGTGGACGGCACAGGCCTTCTAGAAAGGAGGTGTTTTATTTTCATAAATATTCGATTAAAAAGGTGATAAATAAAAGATTTTTAAATTGGATTATTTAGAAGAGATAAATATTGGATTAAACTCTTTTATTTATGATAATTAAAGGATAAAGTTATCAAAATAGAAAAGTGGTGGCCAAGTAAAGGACTCTAGCTAGTAATTTTGGCTATAAAAGGAAGAATAAGGCTATTCTTCAATCATTCTTTTCTCTTCAAGAAAACCTCTGCCGAAATTCTCTAAAGTTTCTCCTATTCTCTCTGCCGAATTTTCTCTGCCATTATTCTCTTTTTCCCTTTTCTTTTCTTCTTCTCTTTTCTTCTTCTCTTTTCTTCATTTGTCAAGCCGAAATTCTGCCAAAGCCGAATCGTTGTGGTGACAGAAGGAGTTCTCGATTTCACCAAGTAAAGGTAAGATCTAGATTTGGTTCTTATTCTTTTAGGCTTGTCTAAAACGGAGATTTAATCTCTACTATTGTTCTATGGCCGAATCTACAAGGGATTTCTCAAGTTTCTACAACTGACAAATACAAGGAGGAATCTTTCGGGAATTCAAGGATCTAAGGTAAGATATATGAATATACGGTTAAGGGTTACGATTTATGTTTTTAATGTTGGATTAAATCTAACATGAAGTATTAGGGATTTCGACAGTCATATAAGGCAAGGAATCCTTTTCAGATTTGGAAATCACAAGGTATATGTTTAAGATATTCGGCCAAGGCTATTTTAAATATTTAGATTTATTATCAGAAGTCGAAAACTAACCTGTGGAGTAATATAGTGTTTAGCCGAATTCATAAGGGAGGAATACAAAGATCCGGCACTTGATTCTTAAAATCAATTCAGTAACAAGGTAAGTAATACAAATCCTAGTTGTATTTGGAAAAGTGGCCAAATGGTCATTTAAAGTGATTAACTTATGTAGGATTTGAGATCTAAATCTGTGGTCGATTCTCTTCGAGATTTCAAGGAACCTATTAAGCGAATCAGGTGTGTACTCACACTAACTTTCAATATATTATGGCAACAATTATTTTAATATATGAATATGTATAAGAATGTGAATGTGGCTAAGTACCACAAATGTGGTAAAGAGTACCCAGGTACGTTTCCTACTTCTGATAGGATTACGAATATGATATATTTTGAACATGTGAATAGTAACATAAATGAGAAATAAGTATGTTATGCATGATATAATAATATTTGGGGCATTTGGGGCTATATGTGAAAGGGGAAGAAGGTGTTGACTTCGGTCTCACCAACGGAATATGGTGACTACGGTCACATAATTTGAATATGGTAACTTTGGTTACCTTATCTGAATTTGGTAACTTCGGTTACATTATCTGAATATGGTGTCTATTGACACAAATTATATGGGCGATGAGCACGTCGTCATCGCAATGATCGCTTCGATGGTGTGTAGCGGATGGAGGGTTGACTTAGTAGTCCCCACGGTGTGACTAGCAGGTACGGGTGGTGTGTAGCGAATGGATAACTAGGCTTGGGTTTGGGTTGCATCATTTTTATATGAATATGTCTTTGATATGAACATGTATGCCTGATCTGTTGACTGTTAGTTTGCGTACACATTGAGTCGGTTGACTCACCCCTTTGTGGGACTATTTTTCAGGTGATGAGCGATAATGGACCGGCCGGCAGGAGTGAAGGTGGCCATGCATAGCAAGGAAAAACTTTCAATATTTGGGACTTTTATTTTACCAAGTACTTTAAATTTTATTTGGGTTTTGATTGATGTAATAAGGCCATAAGGCCCAAGTTGAATTTCTTTACCTATGTTTATTTTTTTTTTATTAATTATTGTGTTACAAATTACTTTTAATTAAGTTTAACTAGATTTATTTCAATAATAAATCCTAGATTGTTTTTTTTTTTCCATAACAAAATGATTTCTAAGTAAAATAAATGGGTTTTCAACCTAAGCCCAACCCAAAACGGTATTTTTCCTAAAACTACACAAATTTTTGCTAACTAACAAAGAATTTTGAAACCGACTTTCTTAAGGAACATACCGATCCGTTCAGCTGCTCGTGGGTCGGGTGGGGTGGGGTTTCAAAGGCGCATGTCTAGGATTGGATCCGAAAGAGCACAGTATTTAAGCGATCCTAGTGATCGACTCCTCTTCGAGAATCCTACCCGGTGTGTAGCTTCGGTTCACCCTAACCCAGAGGGCTCAGTGGGTGTGGCAACCTCTGTGCGCATGTCTAGGAATGGTTTCAGTGGGAGCTTAGTATTTAAGCATCCATGTGACTCACCTCCTCTCCACTCGAATCTGCACAGTGCGTGTAGCTTTGGTTCACCCGACCAAGAGGACTCGGTCATAAAGCTAAACACAATAACTAAAACCCAAAAGGGAACTAGCCGTGTTTTTATAAAAACAACAAAACCCTAGTTAAAAAAAAACTCTTAAAACTTTCTTTTAAATTTGTGAAAACCATCCTTACAAAATTTCCAAAAAATTTCCAATTTATGAAATTACAAAAATGACCCGAGTGGTAAAATTACCAAAATACCCTTGGTTTATAAAATGTCCAACTACCCAACAATTTTACCAAAATTTCATTATTTTATAAACGCTCAAAAACCCTAATCCGCAAAATATCAAAATACCTTAATTTTGGAAAATTACAAAATTACCCCTAACTTACAAAAATTACCAAAATGACCCTGATTTCCAAAAATTTTTGCAACATCACCGTTTTGGAAAGAAAAATTCTCAAAAAGAACCCTTAAAGTTTTGCAACCTTTGAAATATCCCTGATTTGTTAAATTTTACAAATTTACCCTGGTTTATTACCAAAATACCCCCGAGATTCAAAATTACCGAAATACCCTCGGATTTCAAATTTTCCAAAATACCCTGGGAATTTAAAAATTCCAAAGTACTTTATGACAGAATCATCAGGGAACTTTTTCTTTTGAAAAAATTACGAAAATACCCCTGCAGGACAAAATTACGAAAATACCCCTGGGTAGTGGAGAAACAACAACAATGAAAACTACAACGTTTTTCTGAATGAACGAAAGTTCATAATTGGTTGATGGATGTATGAATGAAAAGACTGTGTGTATGTATGAATACGAAAGAACCACTCCTAAAATTCTTTTCATAAACCTTCTTCGCGGGTAATCAAGTGAAACAAAGACTAATTCATAAAACTTCTTAATCAGATCACGACGTTAGAAATGAGCTCTAGAGGACGTGGTCGTTGTGGACGAGGTAGAGGAAGGATGACCGTGTTGGAACCCGTTAGATCGGGTCAAGGGTCTGACAATGAGATACCACCGCCACCACCACCCCAACCGTTGGTGTTGAGCGTGAAGCTCGGATGGGGATGATCTTTGTCGCGCAGTCGCGGCCGCGAGTTTTGGAGTTGGTGGCTGGTGCAGGAGGAAATTCGGGAAATCGAAAGTCTGTGCCTGAACGGCTCTGAGCTAATGGAGCCAAAATGTTTCGTGGAGTACCGGGTGTGGCACCTAGTACAGCTGAGTACTGGTTGGAAGCAACTGAGCGCATCATGGATGAGCTTGACCTAACCCCTGAGGAGAAGTTAAAAGGAATGGTGGCACTATTACGCGATGAAGCGTATCAATGGTGGTTAACTATTTGGGATGGTGCCACAGCAGAGGATCTGACCTGGGACTACGTTAAGGAAGCGTATCAAAAGAAGTATGTTGGAACCAGGTATACGGATGAGCAAAAGAAGGCATTTCTGGGGCTGGTTCAAGGAAACAAGTCCGTTGCGGAATATGAGGCTGAATTTCTGAGGTTGAGCCAGTATGCTTGAGGAGTAGTGGCAACTGAGCATGAGCGCTGTGTCCATTTTGAGGACGGACTAAGAGATGATTTGAGATTGTTGATAGCACCGCATCAGGAGCGGGAATTTTCTGCTTTAGTAGAAAAGGCCAAGGTGGCTGAGGGAATTAAGGATGCTACAAAGCAGACTATGGATCGGATTAGGCCAAAAAGAGGTTTTGGGTCGTCTGGGAAGGTTCAAAAGAGGCCTAGAGTTGATGGGCCGCGAGGTCAGCAAGTTGGTACAGGATGGCAGTATCGTCCTTGTGAGCATTGTGGAAAGAAGCACTTAGGGGAGTGCTGGAAAAAGATGGGAGGATGTTTTAGGTGTGGGTCCAAGGACCATATGCTCAAGGATTGTCCTAAGAAACCGGATGAAAGTCGATCAGCAGCCCAGAATGTTAGCCAGGCTGGTAGAGGCGGACAGCAGCCTCAACGAGGTCGTGGTTCAAATACCGGAGGTAGTGGTACTGGCAGAGGACGTGGAACACAGGGCAGAGGTGCTGCTAATGCTGAGGCAATGCAACAGGGTTTGGTTTATGCGGTTCACCGTAGGGAGGATGGAGACGCGCCGGATGTTATAACCGGTACGTTCTTTATTTATGGCAAGCCTTATTATTCCTTAATTGATGTGGGCTCGACCCATTCTTATATTGCATGTAGTGTAGTGGAAACACTAGGCCTAGACTCTGAACTTTCTGATAGGCAGATGACTGTAGTAAGCCCATTAGGCCAAACTGTAGTGGTGGATAAGACCTTTCGGAGTGTACCTTTAGAGATTCAGGGAGTGAACTTTCGGGCTGATTTAAAGGAACTACCATTTGGGGAGTTTGAACTCATACTTGGAATGGACTGGCTAGTAGAGCACCGGGCCGTGTTGGATTGTGCGGCTAAACGAATGGAACTAAGGACCCCGGAGGATGAAGTAGTAGTAATGATCGGAGAAAGAAGAAACTACCTGTCTAACGTAGTTTCGGAGTTAAAGGCTGAGAAAATGGTTAGGAAAGGGTGCAAGGCATTTTTAGCCTTCGTAAGTGCGTTAGATGGAAAAGAAGAATGTGTCAATGGAGTTAGAAGGGTAAGGGACTTCGTAGATGTGTTCCCAGAGGAATTACCAGGAATACCCCCAAATAGGGAGGTGGAATTTGGAGTAGACTTGCTGCCGGGAACAGCTCCTGTGTCAATCGCTCCGTATCATATGGCGCCAAAAGAGTTGGTTGAGCTCAAGGCTCAAATCCAAGAGTTGTTGGATCGTGGGTTCATTCGACCCAGTGTGTCTCCATGGGGAGCACCGGTCCTGTTTGTAAAGAAGAAAGACGGAACTATGCGTATGTGCATAGATTACCATCAGTTGAATAAGCTGACCATTAAGAACAAGTATTCTTTGCCAAGGATCGATGACTTGTTCGATTAGCTGAAGGGGGCCGCAGTATTCTCGAAGATAGACTTAAGGTCGGGATATCATCAGCTACAGGTGAAGGAGGCAAATATCCATAAGACCGCTTTTAGGACAAGATACGGCCATTTTGAGTTTGTAGTGATGCCGTTTGGATTGACGAACGCTCCAGCCGCGTTCATGGATATGATGAACCGGGTTTTCCAACCCTACTTGGATAGGTTTGTTGTCGTGTTTATCGATGACATTCTTGTGTATTCGAAGTCGGAGGAGGAGCATGATGAGCACCTACGGATAGTGTTACAAGTATTAAGGAGAAGAAGTTTCATGCCAAATTCAGCAAGTGTGAATTTTGGCTTAAGGAGGTGGCATTCTTAGGACATGTAGTATCCGCAGAAGGTATAAGGGTGGATCCTAGGAAGATCGAAGCAGTGTTGGATTGGAAACCACCTAGGTCCGTGGCTGAGATCCGAAGTTTCTTAGGATTGGCAGGCTATTACAGAAGGTTCGTGGAAGGGTTCTCGTCAATAGCCGCGCCTTTGACAAAGTTATTAAGGAAGGAAGTACCCTTTGAATGGATGGATAAGCAATAGGAGAGCTTTGAAAAGCTTAAGAAGGTCTTGTGAAGCTCAGATGTTAATTCACCGAGAGGCAAAGGGATTAGGATGTGTCCTAATGCAAGATGGAAAAGTAGTCGCTTGCTGCGTCTCGCGATTAAGGCCGCATGAGGTTAATTACCCAACCCATGACTTGGAATTGGCAGCAGTGGTTTTCGCTCTTAAGGTTTGGAGGCACTACCTTTATGGAGAAAGGTCTATAATCTACACAGACCACAAGAACCTTAAGTATTTGTTGACTCAGAAGGAGTTGAACTTAAGGCAGCGAAGGTGGGTGGAATTATTAAAGGATTATGATTGCTCGATAGAATACCACCCGGGCAAGGCGAATGTGGTAGCTGATGCCCTAAGTCGGAAGGTTGTGTCGGATCTAAGGGCTATGTTCGCTCACTTGAGCTTGTATGATGATGGAAGCCTGTTGGCAGAGTTGCAAGTCAAGCCCACCTGGCTGAATGAGGTGAAAAAGGGACAGTTGGCTGATAAGGACCTAAGTGCTAAGTTACAGCAAGTACAGAACGAAGAATTAAAGGATTATGGTGTTAGTGATGAAGGAGTGTTGTGCTACAAAGGAAAGGTCTGTATGCCAAGAGACAAGGAGTTAAGACAAAGGATTCTTCGGGAGGCGCATAGTAGTCCTTATGCTATGCATCCCGGAGGCACTAAGTTATACAGGGATCTAAGAGAACAGTTTTGGTGGCCTGATCTTAAACGAGAAGTTACTGAGTTCGTGGGGAAATGTCTGACGTGTCAGCAAGTTAAGGCTGAACACCAAGTTCCATCGGGATTGCTTCAACCAATCGAGATTCTGCAGTGGAAGTGGGAGAGAATTACCATGGATTTCGTTAGTGGGCTTCCTCTCACGCCTACTAAGAAGGACTCGGTATAGGTGATAGTGGACCGTCTGACCAAGTCCGCGCACTTCATCCCGGTAAGGGTTGATTATTCTCTTCAGAAGTTCGCCAAACTATATGTAGCGGAAATTGTGAGGTTGCATGGAGTACCGGTGTCAATCATTTCGGATAGAGACTCAGGTTTACATCTCGGTTCTGGAAAGCACTTCATCAAGCTTTAGGCACTAAGTTAGACTTCACGACGGCTTTTCATCCACAATCAGACGGGCAGTCTGAACGGGTTATACAAGTGTTGGAGGATATGTTGAGAGGCTGTGTGATGGATTTCCGAGGAAGTTGGGAAGGCTACTTGCCTTTAGCTGAATTTGCCTACAACAACAGCTATCAAGCTAGCCTTCGGATGGCACCATAGGAAGCATTGTATGGTCGGAGGTGTCGAACTCCTACTTGTTGGACTGAGTTAGGAGAACGTCGAGTTTTGGGTCCAGAGTTAGTGGCAGAAATTGAAGAGAAGGTTGAAACAATTTGGGCACGATTAAAGGAAGCCTCTGACAGGCAAAAGTCGTACGCAGACCTTAAACGGAAGGAAATAGAGTTCGAAGTGGGAGACCAAGTGTTTCTGAAAGTCTCGCCTTAGAAGAGGGTGATGAGGTTTGGTCGAAAAGGGAAGTTAAGCCCAAGGTTTATAGGGCCCTATCGAGTCTTTGAAGCGAATGGACCAAAGATGGCATACCGATTGAGTTGCCACCGAGTTACAAAGAATGCACGACGTATTCCATGTATCCATGCTACGTCATTACCAATTGGATCCATCTCATGTGGTACCGGTTGAAGAAGTGGAGTTAAGGCCAGACTTATCCTACGAGGAAGAGCCGATTCAGATATTAGAACGTAATGTGAAAGTGCTACGGAGGAAGTCGATTCCACTAGTCAAAGTATTATGACGTAACCATGGATCGGAGGAAGCTTCGTGGGAGCCAGAAGAGACAATGCGTCAGCAATACCCTCAATTATTTTAGTTAGGAAATTTTGAGGATGAAATTATTTTAAGGGGGGTAGAACTGTAACATCCTGAAAATTTCGATTTAATTGTACGAAATGACATGTCTTATGTGTTATGAAAGTATTTTGAACATTTTTGGAAACCTGGAAATGTATGGAAATGTTAAGTTTTAAGTGAACATTTTGGAAACCTGGAAATGTAAGGAAATGATTTAGAAATGATTCAAAAGAGGAAAGTGAACATTTCTGGAACCTTGGAAATGTAAGGAAATGTCAAGTTTAAAAAGGCAAACGAAAATTTTTGGAAACTTGGAAATGTAAGGAAATGTCATAGAAATGTTAAGTTTTAAAGTTTAAAAAGGGGAAACTAAGGCAAGGTGGTCTTAAGAGAAAAAGTATGTGAAATTTGACATACAAACAGGCTTGGAAAAGTGGCCTGGAGATGCCACTTAGGGCCTCTGGAAATGGCGCCACATGCAAGGGTGTTGGGCCTGAGTTCGAGTCACATGGGAAGCAAATAAAAGAAGTTTTATTTTTGCTTCTAGAAACACAGAGGTGGACGGCACAAGGCTTGCAAAAGAGGAGTTTTATCCTCTTTAAAATTCGGCTAATAAGGATAAATAATGGATTTTTATTTTAGAGATAATAAAGGATTAATCTTTAATTATTTTAAATTAAGGGGATAAAGTTATCACAAAGGAAGAGTGGTGGCCAAGTAGGGGACTCTAGCCTAGTAAATTCGGCTAATGGAGGAAAAGTAAGGCCAATTTTCATTCACTCTTTTCCTTGCTGAAATTCCCTAAAGAATTCTCCTCTCTCTGCCGAATTTTCCCTAGCAAATTCTCTCTTCTCTCGGCTATTTTGCTAAAATCAAAAACTTTAGTAGAGGAAGCCAATCTCTTCACCTTTCTTTTTTTCCTATTTCTTTCTTTCCAATCCATTCAAAAGCCGAATCTTGGAAGGGCTTCAAGCATAGGTGTTGCCGATTTCCATATAAAAGGGTAAGATCCAATTCGGTTCTCATTCTTTTTCTCTTAGGTTTGTCAAAAACCAAGATCTAATCTCTACTATTGTTTTATGGCCGAAACTACAAAGGATCTCTCGGGTTTCTACAACTATCGACTACAAAGGGGAATATTTTGGGATTCATAAAGATCTAAGGAATTTCGACATCCCTAGGGAGGCAAGGATACTTTTCGGGATTCAAGATTTAGAAGTGTTTAGTCGATTTCAAAGGGGAGGAATACGAAGTTTCTGGCACTTGATTCTTAATTCAAATCGGCAACAAGGTAAGTCTTAGTGTACTAATCCTACTAGGATTTGGATTTATGGCCGAATGGCTTTTTATTAAAATTGTAAGTGATTAATCAAATGTAGGAACTTGAGATCTAAGGCAGTAGATCAGATTTCGGGATTTTCAGTGAAGTTGTTAAGCAAATCAGGTGTGTACCCTACACCAATCTTGATAGATTCATGGCTTTAACTTAATATATGTTTTAATCTAAAAATATAAGAATATGGCTAAGGTACCGTGCTACGGTACAAAGTACTCAGGTACGTTTCCTACTCCTACTAGGATTATGAAATATGTTATATTTAACATGTGAAAAGTGACATGAATGTGAATTTAAGTATGATATGCATGATATGAATAATATGGGGCATTCGGGTTATATGAAAAAGGGGAAGTGAATGTGGTGACTTCGTTCTCATTATCTGAATGTGGTAACTTCGGTTACATTATCTGAATGTGGTGTCTCATGACACAATTATTTAATCTGGTGGCTATGCCACGAAATTTATATGGGCGATGAGCACGTCGACTGCAGCGACGGCCTTCGATGGTGTGTAGCGGATGGAGGGTTGACTTAGTAGTCCCCACGGTGTGCAGGTTGGTACGGGGATGTGTAGCGGATGGCAACTAGGTTTGGGTTCGGGTTGCATCATTATTTTATCTGTATATGAATATACATGTGATATGATATGGTATGCCTGATCTATTAAATTTTTGTGTTGGTTACACATTGAGTCTCATTGACTCACCCCGCTGTGGGAGCATGTTTCAGTGATGAGCAACGATGGACCGGGACTACAGAGAACTTGTGGTGGCCATGCTCACTTTGAAGTTTTATCTCGATTTGGACAATTTATTTCATTTAAGTATTTCATTATTTTATTTTGGGTTTTTAATTGATGTAATAAGGCCTCCACTAAACTATGTTATTTTCTGTTCTATTTGCTTTGTTACGACATTTTTACTTATTAAAAATTAAGTAAATTTACTTTAAAATAAACTTTAAATATTTTGTCACCTTAAATAAATGGATTTCAACACAAGATAAATTGGTTTTCAAAACAAGCCCAACCCAAACAACATTTTCTTGAGAATCGCACAAGTTTTTCCTAAGGATCAAAAGAATTTTGAACTGGTTTAATCAAGGAACATACCAAATCTGGTCAAAGCTCGTGGGCCGGGTTTGGGGTGTTTCACGACCCTTCACATGTCATTTCCCCGACTGAGGTTGAAATTTAGTCTGATATGTCATATACTGAAGAACCGAATAGAATTTTAGCTCGTGAAATCAAAGGGCTGAGAAATAAGATAATAGCATTAGTGAAAGTATTATGGCATCAACACGGGGTTGAAAAGGGCACATGGGAACCCGAAGATGCTATCAAAAAACAATACCCGAACCTATTCACTGGTAAGATTTTCGGGGACGAAAATTCCTAAGGGGGAGAGTTGTAACAACCTGTTTTTAGTCAAATTGGAACAGTGTTTTCGGGACCACAAATCGGAGATCAAGATATATATTTTATTATTATTCTAATGTTTACAACATGATAGCATGTATGTGTGAAAATTTCATGAAGAAATTTTATCGTTTAAATAGTCTATTTGATAAAAAGGACTAAATCGCGTAAAGCGTAAAACTTTAGTTCTAGCTAAAGCTATTTAATAGCTATGGAAACTTAAAGTTAAGGTCCTTATGTGTGTAATAGCCCATTTTTTCTCGGGCCCGAACAAACCAAAAAAATAAAAAATAAAAAACAAAATAAACCAAATGTCCAGTCCCTTTTTACAATCCATTTACAGCCCAAAACAAGCTATCCAAAACCCATTACACCCAGACCCAACAAAGACCCAAACCTACAGGGCCCAAAACCCAAATAGAATCAGAAGCCTAGGGTTTCTAAAACCCTAGGCGCTGTAGCTCCCAACACAGGCCTTTGGTCACGCCACAATCAGCGCGCAGATAGCTCTCCTCACTACCCCATCTTCTCTGTTCACCTGCAAAAAGAAAGAAAAATGGCAGAAAACAGCAAGTACAGAAGACAGTATCTTTGTATTTATTTTTTGATTTATTTTTCAGGGCTATAAAAACCCTGATGTAATTTGTAAAAACCACGCATATACACAAAAAGAATACAAAAATAAGAATACAGAATCTTCAAAAGCCAGAGGTGACTTTCGATAGTTTTATTTTGTTTCTTTTTTTATTTTATATTTATTTTCGATATATTCAAAATCATACAAATCATTTTTTTCTTCTAAATACTACTAGAAATAAGTGAAAGGAAATTACCTCTCGATTTCTGTTGGAAAACAGAAGTTTTTGGCCTACGGCCGCCATATATGGCGGCGTTTGTGGTGGCGCGTGTGGCAGTGGTCCGTAGGTCTGATGACCGGAACCCAGACGGAAGAATGGAGGATTTGAGAGGATTTTTGAATTTTAAAAAAAAGCATATTCGAATTGTAACAGTCCGAATTTGACCCTAATCGGAACAGTGGTTTCGGGACCACGAATCCGAGTCTGAGAAATATTTATATATTATAATTTGTGCTTATTATATGTGAATTAATGTGTGTGAAAGTCTCGTAGAAAAATTTTGTCGTTTGTGTGTTTAATTTAGAAAAAGGACTTAATCGCGTAAAAGGTAAAAGTTGCAAACTATAGTGAAATGTACCAAATTGATTGTGGCTTTATAAATGGAAGTCCTAAAAGGGCAATTAGCCCATTATTCAAGATAGTGGACGGCATAGGATTAAATTACCCTTATATTATAAGTTAGTTTTATTATTAGTAAAAGGTTATAATAGTAATTCATAAATAAAACATATTATATGTTAAATAAAACAAAAATAAAGACCACCGTCATCTTTTACATTGTTGGCCGAATATTGAGAAAAGAATATGGGTTAGGAAGCTTTGAATTTCAGCAATCAAATTGCTTGATTAAGGTATGTGTGATTTTCGATTTTTGATAATTTTTACGTTTTTGAGATTGTTGCTTCGTATATTATTCGACCCATGCTCGAATTTTTGAGATTAGTATGTATATGCGATTCAGCCATTAACATGTTTATGTGGTTTTTGATATTTGATGATTTTAAATTAAAGCTATGTTAAAGATGAGTATGTTTTGTATTAGGAATTTTAGTGAATTTGTGTATTTTGGGCTAAATTGCAAAAAAAAATTTTGGGGGGACTAAAATGCAAAATAAATGAAAGAAATGGACTTGTATGGTCCTTGTGAACATTCGGCCCTAAGGTGTTGTAGTGAAATTTTGTGTATTTTGTGTTTTGTGCAAATAGGACTAAATTGTAAAAATGTGAAACCTTAGGGGTAAAATGGTAATTTGCCCATTTATGTGTTTAGGGACTAAATTGAAATGAAATGTAATTGAATGAGCTGATTTTTAATGTGTTTAGATCAAGAACAAAGAAAAACGGATTTGGATCGGGGAAAGACGAAGGTTATCGAATAGCCGGTCTACGAGGTCCGTCGACAGTCGAGGTAAGTTTTTAAGCAAATATACTATAAAGACTTATTTATGAACATAGCAAATGATGGAATTTAGAAGTTTTAAATATAAATGTGAATGATAGCCGAATGTGGGGGTTGATATTGAGTTGAAATTCATTTTGTTATTTGTACTGTAAATAAGCTTATTCGGTTTGATATGTGGAAGTGAAATGAAGTATACATAACATTTATGACTTATAATTTAATAATGTGTATTGAAATGTTGAAAATGTTGATATTTCGGGCTTCGAGCCTAGCAGGCCTAGTGCCGATGACTTATTCGGGCTTCGAGCCTAGCAGGCCTAGTGCTGGTGACTTATTCGGGCTTCGAGCCTAGCAGGCCTAGTGCCGGTGACTTATTCGGGCTTCAAGCCTAACAGGCCTAGTGTCGGTGACTTATTTCAGGCTTTGATGCCTAGCAGGCTTGATGCCGGTAATACTTTTAAACGGAGAAACCATAAATTATTTGAGGTGAAACATAGTCAATGTATCGAGTTAAAAGCTCAGGTAAGCATAAGGCCCTTTTATATTTACCAGAAGTAAGGTAAGTTGTGTTTAATACTACTTGAGTTGGGATAATATGATAAGAATGGTGTTATGTGTAATTGAGCTTACAATCGATGTGTATGAATATTATATGATAGAATTTTGAGTGTGATAGCATAGTTGATATGAATGTTTTACTTATGATTAAAAGCATGTGATTCATGTAATATATGTACTTTGTACTTTGATGAGATGCAGGTTGATGGTAATGAAGTGCAATTACTTAGGTTAATGACTGCTAGTATTTGGCCCTGTATAAATTGCATATTGAAATGTTTATATCCAATGTCCTAAATTTAAAGATTAAAATGTTCAAGTACTTGAATGCTGTATTATCATTTGCTAGAGACTTACTAAGCTAGTAAGCTTACTCTGTGTGTGTTTATTGTTCTGTTTTATAGATTTTGATCAAGCTACGAGCTCTAAGGATCGTCACTGAAGTCACTCACACTATCGACTCACATTGGTACTTAAAATGTTTAGGCTTTTGTTCTTAAGGCATGTATTGTAACACCCCAAACCCGGTCGATACGCCATGACCGAATCTGGCATGCCACAGAGGAAAACGTTTTGAAGAAAATTGAGTTAACGATTAAATTTTGGTGAAAAACTCTTTGTTGTTCCAAGTTTGTAGAAATCAGATATATAATAAGTTAAAAATTTGATAATTTAGTTACAAGTCCATAGATTAGAAAACCTTTTATAATTTAAAAGAAACCAAAGCGAATAGTTTGAAAACTGTTTCTAATTGAAATTTGGGAACTTGAGTTTTGGAAAATAGTATGAGTTATCGAAAACACTTAAGTTGTTAAATATTAGCAAATGATTTATATTACCCGATGGTAACGTTTTGAAAACCATTGCGTTTTGTAGTTTAGAAAACTTTGCGCTCATATTATTTAATTAACCATGTAGTTTATTAAGCCATGTTTAAAACAAGTCCAAAGCATATAAATAATCCAAAAACATAATTTGAAAGGCCTTATTACAAATCTAAATAAAGATGAAAACCAAATTTAAATAAAAAAATAGTACCCAAACCAAAATCCGTGTAAATCAAATTTTATTGCATGGCCTCCTCGAGTCCATCCGGCTCCTCATCCGTGATTCACGAATCACCTGAAAAGATAAGGGAGAAGGTGAGTCACCAAGACTCAGTGCATAAATCCTTCCCCCGGTTGATGCAACAAACTTACACAATTTATAACCAAGCAATATATATATATATATAATACACCCAACCTAGCCATCCATAACTCCTTTACTACCCCATGTGGTACCAAACCACTGGTGGTGCCAAACCACTGGTGACCCAAAGTCACGAATAATCAAGTTGTGGGGCCAACCCACGTGTGATACCAAATCACTGACGACGATCCCATATCTCAAAAGTGGGGCCAACCCACGGTGGTGTTAATCCACAGGGACGAGTCGCTATGAGGTGCCAAACCTCTGGTGTCCCAAAGACACAAATGTGATACCAAATCACTGGTGACCAAAGTCACGAATAATCAAGTTGTGGGGCCAACCCACGTGATACCAAATCACCGCGACAATCCCATATCTCAAAAGTGGGGCCAACCCACGGTGGTGTTAATCCACGGGACAAGTCGCTATGAGGTGCCAAACCTCTGGTGTCCCAAAGACACAAATGTGATACCAAATCACTGGTGACCAAAGTCACGAATAATCAAGTTGTGGGGCCAACCCACGTGTGATACCAAATCACTGGCGACAATCCCATATCTCAAAAGTGGTTCCAACCCCCTAGCCATCTATGCGTCCACATTCATGGTCAAAATGACCATAAAAATATTTCCAAAACATCTCCCATACATCAAGCCTTATGTCCCTTTATCCTTCCATAACATCTTGATTCCATACCTTAATTAATAACTTGCCTTATTCCTTAGTCTACTATCCATAAAAGACAATAGTCCAACCTTACCTTAATTAGAGTTTGACCAACACATGCCATACAATGCAAAAATGAAAGTCACCTTATTGTCATCCGTGGAATTCGAACCTAAGACCATTAATACACTCCACACTCCACTTGCCACTTTACCAGTTGACTCATTTATGCTAACATTAAACGCTTAAATTAACTTAAGCATCATAATCACTTGATTCACTTCACTAAATTCTCCATACTAAAAATTATTCTAAACCAATTAATTCCAAGCCTTCACAAGACTATACTAGGCACACAATAAAATCATATCCGAGCTATCACAAGCAACAAGATGATACTCAAATTTTTCCTAAAGCCCAATTAAACCCGAGAATTCATAGAAACCTCATAACCTTCCAAATTCACTTAACTAATAAATCCAATTTGCAAAAACACCATTCTCATATTCTTGAAGATTTTAAACACTCCTAAGCCCAAGGCCCAATCGACCCAATCCTATTAGGCCCAATTTCGGGATGTTACATGTATAGACTAGTATTTATTTTGGATTAATTTTGAAGTTGTATATATATATATTAAGCCATGCGAATATGGCTTGATTATAATATATATATTGGCTTGAGTATATTTGATCATGGTTTAAGATTGTTTTGGAAGTGTGTTTTATGCTATAAACTGTGAGATGGATGTATGTTTGTTTTGGAAATGTGAAGCAATATGTATGATAGAATAATGTGAGTTGGCTATATAGGTTTGGTTATGAATGGATAATTGATAAAAGTGTTTTAGGTTCATTTTGCTAACCGAATTGATGAAAAGCCATTTGGATTTGTGTGATATTTTGGTACAATGCATAATACATGTAATAGACATGATTTGATTCGACTTTGTACTTATTAATTTGGATTTCATGAATCATATTATAAATAGGTTGTATTGGTTCTATGATTACTTATTAAGTCAATTAAATTCATCGTTATATTCGACTAGTAACATTTATTTTTTTAGCTATGCCTACGAATTCATTGGTTGTGAAATGATTTACTTTGTTATGTTTAGGAAGTGGCATAATTTGTACTTGCTATGTGGTTAACTTGGATAGTTGAATGAATAAGGAAATGAATTTGCTAAGTATGTATAAAGTTTGATATGGCGGTTAGTCTATAATGTTTTTATGGATAGCTTTGCATTGAATTTTATTATTAATTTGGTATAAATAAATATTTAGATATAGTTTTGACATTAGGAAATGTGCATATGGTATAATGATAAACTAAGTATGTTTGGTCATATTTTATGTCACCAATGCCCTATAAATGAATGGGCAATTTAGTAGGGAAATATGATTTGTTTGATGTCTAAATTGTACATGTGTGAAAGCTTGTTGATAATAGATTGATATACAACTAATGAAATAGTTGTTTCGTTATATGTTCTGTATATGATATGTTTTTGGATATATGCTAGACTATGTTTTAAATATGAAGTGTTATGATTGCTATGTTTTGGTAAGACTTGATAATTGGATTAAGTTATGAGCTTTGAGATGATTAAATTCGAGTTAAGAAAGTAATGATTTTCTATATGAATTGTGATATGACCGGTAATGCCCCGTAACCTTAATTCGGCAACGGATACGGGTTAGGGGTGTTACACGAATGATTTGTTTTTATAAAAGTGGTTTATATAGCAATATAGAAATGATGTCGTTTTTGCTTAAGTCAATAAGCACTAAAACAATGTCGTTTAAGGGGTAAGATCCGTGTGTTGACCCGATACCCGGGGAGGATCCACGTGTTTTTGTTAGAGGGTCTAATTTTTCTATAGGCCCTTCCGCATTATTGCAATTTTATAATTATGTCTGATTTGCATTTTTTTTATTTTCGATTTGGCCCTGAATTAGGGTCTTTATTTCAATTTGGTCCTTAAGGCTATTTTAAAGGCAGAAGAAGGAACATCGTCATTTAGGAGATAAGGCATAATTGCCTAATAGATCCCTGCAGTGTGACACGTGTTCTAATCTGGTCCTTTTACATTTTTACTATGGATTTTATTTTTATTTCGATTTAATCCCTGTTTCCTTGATTTTTAATCCTTCTTTATTTTTTTAATTACTTTAGCATTATATCAAATTATTTCATTTTATATTCTATTAGAGTCTATATTATTTTTATATTTTAAAATTTGTATATTGTATATTACTTAAATTGATTCATTATTAATGAAAAGCTTCTTATGTACTGTTTATTTTAATATATATATTTATACGTTAAGTTGTTATATTATATATTTATTACAAGTTATCTCTTATACATATTTTTTATATTCAAAGTTTTTATATATTATTTATTTAAAACATATATTTATTTTATTTTGTATATATATATATATCCATTTTAGATTTTACCATATTTTTTATTATTTAATTTTTTTTTGTTGCAGTATCTATTTATTATTTGGTATATGTCATTTATCTTATATTGTTATTTTATTTTTATACTTGATCTTGTATGTAAAGTTTCATATTTATTTCGTAGTTTTTATCTTTCGTTATTTACTACTTTATATCTTTTATTTATTTATCCATGTTCTTTCATTTGCTTATTATTTTTTATGTTTGCTTTAGTATAATCATTTTATTTCCTGCATCATTCGCTATTTTACGTTGTTCTTCCTCTTAATTATCTTTGTTAGTATTAAATGTTAGTATATTATGTAATTTTCGTAAATTTTTTTTGGTATTTATGTTTTGTAATGTATTAATGCAATATTTTACTCAAATCATTTTTAATAAAAATACATTTTGCTAAATTGTCGCATTTTATTCAAAAGTTTTTTAAAAAAATACGGCGATACATAATATTTGGGGGCTTCGAGAAAATTTGTACCCTAGCTCACTGGGTTTCGATTTTTCTCATTGGACTTAAGATATCAAGTATCTCATTTTGAAATTGAAACCCATAAACTTCAAATCAAAACTTATTCTCGGGAATTCAAGATGTTGTATCCTAACTTATTGGATATGATGTTTTGTGTCTCGAGGTAAGGATTTTCTACAAATAAAGGCAAGCTTAGTTTCGAAAATGTTGCATCCTAACTCATTAGGTGTGGCATTTTATTTCTTTGAGATAAGTGAGACTTGGCTTTCTTTCAAATAAAAGGATCGTATTTTAAATTTTTCGAATTTTTGACATTAAGACATGAGTTTATCAATTAGGTACCAATTTTTGGGCGTTAGAGGATGCTAACCCTTCCTCGTACGTAACCGAATCCTGAACCCGTTTTCATGAATTTCGTTGGCCAAAATCAATATTTTAAATAAAAACAATAATTTTTTTATAAGGTGATCTGATCACACCAAAGCAAAAAAGATCGGTGGCGACTCCCGTTTTCGTTTTTCAAAGTCGATCCCCGTTTTTTTAAATCTAAAAATGGTTTTGAAAGCTTGGCGACTCTGCTGGGGACACAATAAGAGAGTCAAGCCGTAAAATTGATTATTTCCTGTCCTTTTGTCTAAATTTGAAAATCCAATTTGAAAAATTATGATCTTTTTTGTTGCATGTTGTTCTAATCTCGTAAAGTATTTCTGCATTGCATTGCATGACCGTTGTGGTCACACCCCTTTAAGTGGGAGTGAGAAGCTACTCCTTCGTGAGGTTTTCACCTCCGTGCAGGATAGTGAATCGCTTTCGGGATACATTCGTACCTATCTTCGTGAGATTTTCATCTCCGTGCAACCATAGGGAAATGTATTCCCCTGAACTGAACTCGGTCCGTATGAGCCTATAATGGGTGAGGATCGAGGAATCTGCTGGTTTAGGTACCTCAACTTTAGAGCTAAACCACACATAGAAAACGTAAGGACTCATCCTAAGTCGAACTATGCCAAACCTTAGTGGTCACCCAGATTGGTGTTTGTTTATTTGCTTTATGTTTTATTTCATGATACTAACTGGTTGTACTTTATTTTGGTGCATGTCATTTCATATTTTAAAAGGTATCGATTCACAGTCAGTTACTAAGTTAGAAAGTTGGTTATGGAGAACGAATTTCTTGATAAAGTAGAAGACAATGCAACTGTCCATATATGGTCAGAGCAAATGCAATTAGAGAAAGGGGATAGCCTAGCCGAAGGGAACACATCAGAATTATGGGACTACACTCGCATCAGTGTGACACAAAACAATCTTCAGGAATTAAGAGAAATATGGGATCGGTGGAGTGACGAGACCAATGAGTTGTTTTACCGCAGCTATGGGGATTTGTCGTACTTGTTTGACATTAAGGTAGACGAACATTTTTTCGGGCCATCACCCAATATTGGAACCCTGCGTATAGTTGCTTTACTTCTGGAATGGTTGATTTGGTACCCACGGTGGAAGAGTATACAGTTCTATTGCATTTTCCTAAGGTTCAAGTTGATAAAGCTTACTCAAGGGCTGCTAATGTTCTGACCTTTTGGAGGAAATTAATGAGTATTACAGGGATGAGTGAACAGTGGGTCACAGCCAGAATCAAGCAATAAAGTGAGTGTAAGTGCATTCCATGGAAAGTTTTGAAAGATTTGATTCTAGTACATCCTGATATGAAAAAGAGAGTCGATGTTTTTGCTTTAAGTATATACGGATTAATGATCTTCTCTAGGGCATTAGGATATGTGGATGAAGCAGTCTCAGATATATTTAATTGACTTGACAAACAGGTCACACCTGTTCCTGCAATCTTGGCTGAGACATTTCGATCATTGAATGCATGTAAGAGAGCTGGGGAAGGCAGATTTATAGGATGTGCGTAGTTGTTGTTGGCTTGGTTCCACAGTTATTTCTGGAAGGTGGCTAACATTTCTTATTGGGTTTTTTCAGAAAACTACTCCCCATTAAAAGAGATAGTGGCCATCCCAAGGAGAGATGACATATCAGAAGAAAATTGGATAGCACTTCTACGAAATCTCTAAGAAGAAGACGTTGAGTGGAGAGCTCCCTGGATGGTTCCCGATGAAGTGCTGTACCAGTGTGGGAGTTTTGATTGGGTCCCTCTACTTGGAATTTGGGGAGCCATTGGATATGCACCCTTGCTCGTACTAAGGCAATATTGATCAAGGCAGTTCATACCGGCTACACATGGATTGCTCAATATGAGTTTTCATATAAGGGAGATAGCTACAAAAAAAGGGTTAAGGAGATTTCTAATGCTTGGAATCAAACCCGTCGTATGAAGAGAGTGGACGTATGTCCAATGACGACCCCAGAGTACAATGGATGGTGGAGTAGAAGAGTCAATGACAATATCCCTGTGCCAAGTTTAGAAAGCGCTCGATTGATCGAAGAGTATTTACGAGTGGTCCCATCAGAATTAGAGATTATAAAACAAGGTTTCGAAAGGAGGAGTTCAGAGCTCAGAAAGAGGATAGAGAAGTTGGAAGAAGAAAAAATGTACCTGAGATTAGATGTGGATGTTTAGAAATTAGAGGCCAAAAAATTAAGAAAAGGGAAGAAAAGGGTCGAAGAAAATTTGGATAGTTTAAAGACAGAATATAAGAATCTACATCTATTAATGAAAAATGCCGGATTGGGGAAGACTTCGGAATAGTGGCAACAGGAGATTCAAGAGAAAAAGGCCAAACCTAGCCATTGGGAGAGGAAGTTCCAAGAAATTCAGGAGCAAAACGAAGCCCTAGAAAGGAGTTTAGAAGAAAGCCAAAAGGAGAAATGTGGATTAAAGGCTAGAGTGGCTGAATTGGGATGGTCTCTTCATCACCATCGAAGTCGTAATTCCGCAATCGAGCTAAAGTCAAGTTTGAACAAGATTGAGGAAATGAAGGGCAAGATCAAAAAATTAGAATCAGCATTACAAAATTGTGAACTCCGGATCGAGCTTCTTGAAGTAAGAGAAGGGCATTGGAAGGAAGACTTCACCATTCTCATGATCAAGTTAGAAATAGGGATTATCTCATGGGTGAAGCCATAACCTAGATTCGAAAGGTAGTTAATCATTTATAGACTTTGGCAGTATAGGCTGATACATTGAGCATGAAATATGAGCTACAGTCAGATCGTGGTCAAGAGCTAGCCTTGTTGTTTAGGAAAGTTAAGACTTTGGGCATTAGGGCGAAAGCATATTTTTAGTCCATTTTATGTAAAGGATTTTGTTTTCTAATAAAGTATTCTAAATGAAATTGAATTTGAATCGATGCCTTTTTTTTGCATTCATGTATTTGCATTACATCGCATCATATGCATTTAAATCCATAGAAAGATCCTAATTAGTTGTTATTATTATAGAGAGAGAGAGAGAAAATGAGAAAGAATTAATCTGAAAACTAGGCATCAATACGGTACTCGAGCTAAGACAAGAGATATGGATCAAAGGTTAGAAAGACTCGAACAACTACAAAGAGAAATGCAAAATTAGATGCAAGAGCAACTAGCCAAGATCCAGCAAGACATGAGGGATCAAATGATGGAGTCCCAAAGAAACATGATGACTGAAATGGCCCAATTGCTGGCTAGGGTGACAGACAAAGGAAAAGGTCCCATGACCAATGCTGGGGAAGAAAGTGAGGACTATCCTCCGGGTTTTACTCCCATCCATGCACAAACACAACCGGAGGTATACCCGCAAAGGCCATCTATCACGATTAGGCCTCAGCAGGTTCAGGCTGGTGCTTCAAATCCAATGAACTTCCACGTTGGCTCAGGCTCTAACCTAGGAGATAATCCAACCAATCCCGTTATTCTTGACTTGGATGGGGCAGAAAGGGAAAGGGCAAGAATGGAACTTCCAAAGCAGTTTGAAGACCGATGTAGGTGGTTGGAAGAAAAATTCAAGGCGATGGAAAAATACTGATAAACATGGTGGAATTGATGCAAAGGATTTAGTTTGGTCACAGACTTGATACTTCCCCAGAAGTTCAAAATGTCAAAATTTGAGAAGTATAATGGGACTAGTTGTCCCGAGGATCACATCATATATTCTGCAGGTGGATGACTGGATATGTTAACAATGACCAACTGTTGATTCAGTGTTTCCAAGACAGTTTGGTGGAGGCAGTACCCAAATGGTATAATCAATTAAGCCATGCTAAGATTAGTTCGCGGAAGGACCTAGCGCAAGCATTTATGAGACAGTATAGTCACGTAATACACATGACTCCTGATAGAATTACCTTGCAGAATATGGAGAAGAAGGAATGAAAGCTTTAGGTTGTATGTGCAAAGATGGAGGGAAGTTGCCATACAAGTTGAGCCGCCGCTCCTAGAAAAAGAAACTACAATGCTTTTTATCAATACTTTAAAATCCCCATCCATTACTCACATGATAGGAAGTACCACAAGAGCTTTGTGGATATAGTAATGGCAGGAGAAATGATTGAGAATGCCATAAGGAGTGGTAGGATAGAAGTAGGAGAATACAAAAAGGTCAGCTCCAAGGAAAAAGGAGAATGAGGTGAATAATACAAGTACATATCACAAAGGGTACTCAAAGGCAATCACTATTAGCCAACCAAAAGTAATCACCGCTGGGCAACAAGGTTCGGTAAGGCAGGAATTCGATACAAAGCAAAACTCTGAAAATCTCCAATTTACGCCAATCCCAATAACGTATAGGGAATTGTATCAAAGTTTATTTGACGCACACGTGGTGTCCCCGTTTTATCTAAAACTGTTATACCCCAATATCCCAAATGGTATGATTCAAAAACTCAATGTGACTATCATGTGGGAATACCGGGACATTCAATAGAAAATTGCACTGCTTTTAAAAAGGTAGTCGAGAAACTTATTAAGATGGGGATCATAAAATATTATGATACACCAAGTGGAGAAAATCAGTTACCTAACCATGGAAATAATGGGGTAAATGTGATTGATAAAGATATTGTGAGAAGGATCAATGAGGATATTGTGGAGTTAAAAACCCCGTTGAGAATTGTCTGGAGAGAAGTGGTAAGAAGAGGATTGATAGAATCAGATTCTATGGAAGGATATGAAGGAGTAAGGGACTATTGTGAGTTCCACAAAGTAGAAGGGCACGAAATCCAGGAATGTGTTGAGTTTAGGGTCTTGGTGCAAAGCATTATGGACAATAAGGAATTAGAATTTTATGAAGAAGGCTCAGGGGGAGGAAGTATATACGTGACAGAAGGAGAATTGGCAAACCAAAAAGTCAATTATCCGAGAATCATCATCACCTGACCAAGAAACACGGAAGGAGGAACACAAATGGTGCTAAAGGTCGTAATCCAGAAACCTGTTTCCTTTCCTTATAAGGATAAAAAAATGGTACCTTGGAATTACAACTATAATGTGGCAGTACCAGGAGGGGAAATCCTAGCTAGCAATTCCAAGGAAGACCAAAATGAAGGATCTTACACACGTAATGGAAGGCATTACGACTCAGTAAATGTCAGAACAGAACTAGTGAAATCAAAGACCTTGGTAGTTGAATGAGAGAAAGGACCTGAGGCACTTATCAATGAACCAGTAAAGGAAGAAGAGGCTAAAGAATTTCTAAAATTCTTGAAGCACAATGAATACAGTGTGGTAGAGCAGCTGCGCAAACAACCGGCTCACATATCAGTGCTAGCATTGCTTTTAAGCTCAGAAGTACATCACGAGGCATTGATGAAAGTGTTGAATGAGACCTATGTTACTAAAGATATATCTGTCAATAAACTTGACCGTCTGGTTAGTAATATAAGTACCGACAACTTTATTTATTTCAGTGATGGTGAAATTCCACTTGGGCGCATGGGATCAACTAAGGCTTTGCACATCACTACTCGTTGCAAGGGATATACTCAGCCAAGTGTGTTAATTGATAATGGATCAGCTTTGAATGTCTTACCATTGTCTACACTGAACAGATTGCCTATAGACAGTTCTCACATGAAGACATGCCAGAACATAGTGAGAGCATTTGATGGCACTGAGAGAAGAGTAATAGGCAGAATCGGCATACCTTTTTTGATTGGACCAAACACATATGAAGTAGATTTTCTGGTAATAGACATCAAAGCCCTCCTACAATTGCTTGCTAGGGAGGCCCTGGATACATTCGGCAGGAGCAGTGCCTTCGTCATTACATCAAAAATTGAAACTAGTGACGGAAGGTCACTAGTTACTATAAATGCTGAAGAGGACATCATAGCAACTGTTACCAATGACGTTCCATATTTAGAGACAAATGAGAAGGCCATTGAATGTTCCTTTCGATCTTTAGAGTTCGTGAATGCAACAATCATTTTGGAAGGGAATGAGGTTCCGGTGCCTAGGATATCCAGGACCACGAGAATGGGCTTGCAAATGATGGTGGGGAAAGGGGCCTTACCGGGAAAAGGACTAGGTAGACATCTCCAATGAGAGATTCAGGTCCTGATGCTGAAAGAGAAAAAAGATCATTTTGGCTTGGAATTCAGGCCTAATGCTAGACTAAGGAAGAAAGAGATGGAAAAGAAGCAGGAGAGAATGAGAGCACGGTTGAGTGGGAAAGAAGTTAAGTCGGGATTAATGGCATTCCCTCACATATCCCAAACTTTTGTATCAGGAGGGATAATTCACTCCGAGACAGTATTGTTGAGAAACGAAGACCCTAATATCAATGCCATACACGAGGAAGGAACTGAACGAAGAAACTTGTTGGGCATTCATCCTTATGAACCTGGAAGTTTTTTGAACAACTAGACTGCAGAGCAGTTTCTTGTAGTGTTTAGAGATTACACAGAGTAATGTTCAGAACACACTTGTAGCTTTAAAGCCTAGAAGCAATAAGATTTCATTTGTGAAATAGGCTCATGTTCAGACATCTTTTGTTTTAATAAAATACATCTTTGATGGTTAATTTAAGCAAATATTCTTTCATTTTTTATATTATTTTGATCTTCTAATTTTATTTCAAAATTTTTGTTATTCTCATTCATATCATGTGAATAGTTGTTCTTGAATTCATTTGTTCTTTGTACATTCCTTTGTGCCTACCACAGGTCCCTAGATATCAATGACATGAGCAACGATATTACAGATTCAGAGTTCTCTTTTGAGTGAGACGTGTATTTAGAGGAATTTCAGGATTTTAAAGATGACAGAGATTGTGACTTGCCTCCGAATTTGTTAAGAATGGTAGAACAAGAGGAGAAATAAATTTTACCCCATAAATAGGTGGTGGAGAATGTAATCTTAGAGGAAGGAAAAGTAATGAAAGTAGGAACGCACATAGCCAAAGAGACAAAGGAAGACCTCGTTCTGTTACTGCGGAAATTCAAAGATGTCTTTGCATGGTCATACCAAGATACGCCTGGGCTAAGTATTGATATTGTAGTGCATCGCCTTCCTCTAAGAGAAGAATGCAAGCCAGTTCAGCAAAAACTACGAAGAATGAGGCCTGATGTGGTGTTAAAAATAAAAGAGGAAGTCAAGAAACAATTTGATGCTGGTTTTCTACATGTGGTCAAATACTCAGAGTGGTTGCCAATATTGTTCCTGTCCCTAAGAAGGATGAAAAAGTTAGGATGTGTGTAGATTACAGGGACTTAAATAAAGACAACCCAAAAGACAATTTCCCCTTGCCTCATATTGACACGTTGGTGGATAATACGGCAGGATACTCATTGTTTTCTATCATGGATGGTTTTTCGGGATACAATCAGATAAAGATGCATATTGAGGATATGGAGAAAACTATTTTCGTAACATTTTGAGGTACCTTTTGTTATAAGGTGATGCCATTCGGGCTAAAGAATGTAGGAGCAACATATCAAAGGGCCATGGTAACCTTATTTCATGACATGATGCACAAAGAGATTGAAGTATATGCTGATGACATGATCACCAAATCTCGAATAGAAAAAGAACATGTTGAAGTTTTGAAGAAGCTGTTCTTGAGATTGAGAAAATTTCAATTAAAGCTCAACCCAGATTGAGAAAAAGAACACGTTGAAGTGTACTTTTGGAGTTCGGTCGGGGAAATTACTGGGCTTCGTAGTCAGTGAGAGAGGAATCGAGGTTGACTTAGATAAAGTCAAAGCTATATAAGAACTGCCTCCACCACTTACTCAAAAAGAAGTTCGAGGTTTTCTTGGAAGGTTAAATTACATTGCTTGGTTTATTTCACAATTAACTGAGAAATGTGATCCAATATTTCGTCTTTTTAAGAAACACGAGTGCCAGAAAGCTTTTGAAAAAGTTAAAAAATATCTATTAAATGCCCCAGTGCTATCTCCGCCTAATCCAGATAGACCACTAATACTGTATTTGACAATGTTCAATAACTCCATGGGATGTGTGCTTGGTCAACATGATAAGTCAGGAAGAAAAGAAAAGGCAATATATTATCTCAGTAAAAAGTTAACTGAATGTGAAATGAGATATTCGTCAATTGAGAAATTGTGTTGTGCCTTGATTTGGACAACTCGGAGATTGAGACAATATATGCTATATCATACAACTTGGTTAATTTTGAAACTTGACACATTAAAGTATATGATGGAGTCAACTGCTCTGAATGAAAGAATGGCAAGGTGCGAGATTTTGCTTTCTAAATTTGATATAGTCTATGTGAACCAAAAGGCTATAAAAGGGAGCGCAATAGTGAAATTTTTGTCTAGCAGAGCTTTAGAAGATTATGAACCTTTGAGCTTTGATTTCCCCAATGAAGAGTTAATGTATGTGGCAACTAATGAAGAGTACCTGTGGAAGCTAAACTTTGATGGAGCATCAAACGCTATAGGAAATGGAATTGGGGCAGTCTTGGTATCCTCAAGTGGAGATCATGATCCATTCACATGCAAATTGGATTTTGATTGCACAAATAATATGGTAGAGTATGGAGTATGCATAATGGGAATTCGAGCAGCTGTAGAGCATAAAATCAGAGTGCTAGAAGTATATGGAGATTCTGCATTAGTAATTTACCAGCTTAAAGGTAAATGGGAGACAAGAGACTCTAAACTGATCGATTACCAAAAAATAGTTTTGGGATTGATTGAGGAGTTTGATGACATCACTTTTAATTATCTCCCACGTGATGAAAATCAGATGGCAGATGCTTTGGCAACTCTGGCTTCTATGATTAAAGTAAACAAACTAGAGGATATGAGACCTATTCAGATGAGTATTTTTGAAGTTCCAACTCATTGTTATAACATGGAAGAGGAGGAAAAGGGTGACCATCCTTGGTATCATGATGTATTGCGATACGTAAGAAATCGTGAGTACCCTGATCATGTAACTGAGAATGACAAAGGGGGACGTTAAGAAGATTGGCCTATGACTACGTTTTAGATGAGGATATCTTGTACAAAAGAAGGAAAGATCATGTACTATTGAGATGTGTTGATGCTGTTAAAGCTAGGAAAATTTTGGAAGAAGTTCATGAGGGCGTTTGTGAAACACATGCTAATGGATTCACAATGGCTAGACAAATAATGAGACTTGGATTCTATTGGTCCATCATGGAAGGAGATTGTATCAACTATGCCAAAAGATGTCATAAATGCCAGATTTATGGAGACAAAATTCATGTACCGCCTTAACCTTTGCATGTTATGAATTCTCCATGGCCTTTTTCCATGTGAGGCATGGATGTCATTGGGCCAATCTCACTGAAAGCTTCGAATGGGCATCGATTTATCTTTGTGGTTATTGACTATTTCACGAAATAGGTGGAGGCTGCTTTGTATGATAGCGTTACTAAGTCAGCAGTTAGCCAGTTCTTGAAGAAGGAAATCATATGTCGATATGGAATGCCTAAGAGGATCATATCAGATACTGCACTAAACTTGAACAACAAGACAGTAGCATAAGTCTGCAGTCAATTCAAGATCAAACACCATAACTTATCTCCGTATCGCCCAAAAAAGAATAGGGTGGTGGAAGCGGGCAATAAAAACATTAAGAAGATAGTAAGGAAAATGACTGAGACTTATAAGGATTGGCATGAGAAATTCCCATTTGCACTCTATGCTTATCGAACGTCCGTCAGAACTTCTACTGGGGCAACTCCTTTCGCCTACCTATTGAAGTAGAGTACCTTCTCTTCGAGTTTTGTTAGAAATAAAGCTGGATGAAGCGGAATATATTCGGTCCCGACATGCTCAATTGAGCTTGATTGAGGAAAAGAGGCTATGGGTTATTCGTCACGGTCAGATGTACCAAAAACAAATGATACGAGCTTATGATAAAAAAGTTCGCCCAAGAGAATTTCATGAGGGGGACCTTGTACTGAAAAAGACCCTTTCCATACAAAGGGATTTTGGAGGAAAATGGATGCCAAATTGGGAAGGATCATATGTGGTAAAAAAGGATTTCTTTGGAGGTGCACCGATTTTGACCGAAATGGATGGGAAAAGCTTTCCCAATCCTATGAACTCAGATTCAGTCAAAAAATATTTTGCTTAAAAAGGAGAAAAAGCCAAGGTGAAAACCCACAAAGGGCGCTTTAAGACTTAAAGAAAAAAAGAAAAAAAAGGAGAGGCCTAGGCTAAAATACGTAAAGGGCGCCATGAGACCAAAGGGGTTTTCAGTTGAAAACCTGAAAACGGCGGCTCAAAATTTTGAAGGGCATGCAGTGATCTTGCTATACCTGAATCAACAAGAAATGAAGTATGTTACATCTCGGGGCATCAACAAAGTACTTTGGATTTTCTAAAAGCTCAAAGCAGTCTTCATGGAGTTTGTATATAGAAGCCCAATCTACGATATCTAGGGTACCTGGTCTTTGTCCTATTCATAGCAACTTACTATATTTGGATTCTTTTTCTTCTCAAAGATGCCTTCCCAGTTAATTTCCTTTTTATTGATAATTTATTCAGTTCAAACTATCCTCAAGATCAATTTATTTGTTGTCCATTATTTCCATTCATAAGCATGTTGCATTGAAATAATGATTGATGAACTAATAATATTTTCACATAAGAAGTTCTACATATTACTTTGGAAATTTCTAGATAATACAAGAAACTGAAACAGGACAATTGTTTAGAATTTCCATGTGTAAGGATTGGAAATATTTGAGAAAGAAGAGTCTAGATAGAGACTATTTCTCTAAATTCTCTGTCTAAATGGTAATTGGACAAAATAACAAGTTGATGTGACAAAAATAAGCGATGTCATTTTCATAAGGTCATAACATTCGGGGAATAGTGTGACAAACCAAATTGATGGGGAAAAATTCAAAACACCTGAATTGTGGTGGAATGAATTGGAGTTGAAACAAATCTTGAATCCTTAAATTGCAGTAGGGACGGACTGAAAAAGTTTTGATTCCTATAAATTGTGGTGGAATGGTTTGAAGGTGGTACAAGCCTTGTGTCCCCAAGGATCAAATAGAGCAGACTCTGAAATTACTATAAGGCAAATTATTTGAGCAGAATATGATTGATACTTCGAGAGGAATGAGGATAAAGAAGAAATGAGTGATGACACCTTGAGTAGGAATTGTAACATCCCCGAACCCGGCCCACAAGTCCTGACCGGATCCGGTATGTCACTGTGGAAAATGTTTGAACATCTTTTTGACTTTAGAATAAAACTTGAAAATTTTGTTAATTTTTTTTTGAAAATCATGTCCTTTATTAAAATTATAAATAAAACTTTGTTGTTAAAAATAATCCATATTAAAACTTTAACATATATAAATATATCTTGAATAATAGGTTGCTACAAAAAAAATCTTCTCTGTATAGTAATTTAATTAAAATCAAACCATAATTAAAGTAATACCAAAATAATAATAGGGCCTTTATTACATCAAAAGAAATTCCCCAAAAATACTTATTATTGAAATGCATAAAAATTATTCAAACTTAATCTTCTTTATCAGCATGGCCACCTTGCATCCACTCAGAACCACATGTCCAACGTTCATGCTTCACCCGAAATGGTTTGAGAAAAATAGGGTGAGTCCACCGACTCGATGCATAATCATTACACAAGTTCCCTCACGTATGGGCCTAGCCCATACCCACACAAAATTTCCATATCAACAAATATGCAATTATGACCCAAGCCAACCTAAGTCCATCCAATACGCCAACCTTAGCAGACTCCCTGCCCAAGGCCGTGGCTAATCCACCGATCACAACCGAGTGATCCCACATAACTTACCTCGGCAGACCTGCTGCACAAGGCCGTGGCTGTGCCACCGATCACCTAGGTGATCCCACAATTGTCCATCTACGGTGATGCACACAGCCATCAACTGCCGAGATGGGCACCTAGCCAACATCTCCCTTGATGTAGCACACAGCTAATCATCAAGCGCTAATGTAGCCCAAAGCTATCATTAGACCACGTACATAATATGTACTCCCTGTCCTTCTTTGATCAAGCCAATCCCCATGCACATATGCCAATGCATCATGTCAAATCACATATAAGGTGAGTATAATCACATGCTCATTACTATATCAAACAGGCACCATAAATAATTTAATATCACAAATGACTAACCTGCTAACCGATTACCCCAAACAAGGGTGTCCATTACCTTAGCCTTTAGTGTCGGCTACCACACATTCATACATTGGAATATATGTTAATAAACAATTAACTGAAGAACCAGTGCGATGATTACGCACCTGATTGATACGATCAACTAAACCTCGAAGTCACACGTTGCACTTAAAGGCTTGTCGAAATCCCTAGAGGAAACCATGTTAGATTCGGCTTCTAAACCAAATAAACATCAAGAAGTGGCCTTTGGCTGAACACCTACCACATACTGCTTACCAACCACTTGAATCCTGGATGCTACTTAGTCACTGCCAAAACTCTTAAACGGTCACAGTCAGAATCGGTTACTACTAAAAAAATATAAGTAAATCCCTCCTTAGCCAAATACTTACCACCACCTTACCTTGATGAGTAGCCGAATTTAAACAGCCTCTAAGTGCTCCCTCACACCGGCTTAACAATGATCCCCTTCGGCTAAAAAGACTGAAAGGTTCGGCAAGGCTTTTTAGATGGTGTTGGGGTATTCGGCAATAGCAAGTTTTGGAGGTGATTTCGGTTTAAGCAAAGTTTAACAAGAAAGGGAGAAGGAAGAGTAGAAGGTTCGGCCACCTAGCAAACTTGAGAGCAAAAAGAAGAGAAAGTGTTTTGGAGGAAGAGGTTTCGGCTACCAAAGTGGTTAAGAGCAAAACACTAGCAATTTTGGCAAAGAGAACAAATGGTGAAAAGGCCAAAAGGTGAGCACCTCCCTCTATTTATAGCATTCGGCCACTCCTAGGCACATCCAACAAAGCCGAAAATGCCCTCAAGAGAACCCCCTAGCCGTCCAACACTTCCTCCTCTCATCCAATCCCTTTTTCTACTCCTAAATTTACTCTCCACCAACCTTTCAAAAAATTCAAACCAGAGCCAACTCCTCACTTCTCCTAGCCACCCATTTAAAATAATTTGACTCAGTCAAATTCCCCTTTTTAAGTGCCAAATTCCCCTTTTTAAGTGCCATAGCCGAATCCATCACTTCCCTCTCTCCTGACGCAAAAACAAAAGCAAAATGCTGCCTTAGCAGCTCGAACTCTGGCCCCTTCCCTTGTGCCTGAGGCGTCATTTCTCCAATCTCTTAGTGGCGTCTCCCTTGCCACTCTACCAGCCCAATTCTTGTGTTTAATTCTCCCAAATAATTCTCTTAAGACACCTACACCCAAGCTCCCCTTTTAGCACTTAAAAATCCAAAATTTTCCAAAGTCTTCCCCTTTAATCCGAACATTCTCAACCCCTCTTAAACACATCCAAGCATACCCAAAACCTACTAGAACATGAATTATACCCAACATGCATAGCCCCTAAACCAGGTGTTACAATTCTACCCTCCTTAAAAATAATTTCGTCCTCGAAATTACTTGGATTAGACTAACGATCGTACATCTTAATTCACCTCGCTATGCTATACTACACAATTGCGCACTCGATCTTAAAGAGCTATCATATTACTAGGCACCGAATCAAGGTCCACACTCAAGGTTCTAGATACTTGACTAGCAACAAAACAAACTGCCATAATAGCGAACAAAACAATAAAGAATATTCCAGGCTTAAGAAACTTACCAGCTGACTCATCTGGTGCATCATTATCATCTCTTCGACGAACTGCATAAACCGACACATGCATCTTGCCTTGCCTCGTCACCACTACCGTGGCCTAATGCTCCACGACCTCGGCCGGGACCATTCCCTCCATGGTTCGGACCACGACCCCTTGTCGCTTGTTGGCCATTTCTGCCCGGTTGCACATAACCTTGGTCTTCCATCCGAGCCCTATTCGGATTCTGGGGACAATCCTTAATCAGGTGAGACGTAGACTTACACCTGAAGCATTCTCGATCCCGATTCTAGCACTCGCCAACATGATACCTTCCACACCGAGCACACGGACAATCCGGATTTTCTGCAGCTGGCCTAGTCACCCGAGCAGAATTTTCAACCCTCGGTCTTTTCTGAAGACCCTCAGATGATTCAGACGATCCAAAATTCCTCCTATCTCGGTTCTTTTCCTTATCTCTGTTCTGCCTCACAGAGTCCTTAATTCCCTCAGCTACCTTAGCTTTTTCGACTAACACCGCGAACTCCCATTCCTGGTGAGGAGCTATCAATAGTCTCAGGTCGTCCCTTAATCCGTCCTCGAATCGGACACATCGCTCATGCTCCGTAGCAACTACTCCTCGAGCATATCGGCTTAACCTTAGGAATTCCGCCTCGTATTCCGCTACGGACTTGTTCCCTTGAACCAGCCCTAGAAACGCCTTCCTCTGCGCATCAATATAATGAGTTCCAACATATTTCTTCTGGTACGCCGTCTTGACATACTCCCAAGTGAGGTCCTCAGCTGTGGCACTATCCCGAATTGTTAGCCACCATTGATATGCCTCGTCGCGAAGCAGCGCCACCATTCCTTTCACTTTCTCCTCAGGGCTCAAACGAGCTCATCCATAATTCGCTCGGTTGCTTCCAACCAATATTCAGCCGCACTGGGTGCCACGCCTGATACGCCCCGAAACACCTCAGCTCCATTAGCTCGGAGTCGCTCAGGTACAGACTTCCTTGCTCTTATATTTCCACCCATTCCAGCCACTATCTCCAAAACTCGCAGCACAGCCTGCGATATCGCATCATCCCCCGTCTGATCTTGCTGCTCATTTCCAAATGCTGCTGCTGGTGGTGGTACTTCATTATCTGATCCTTGGCCCGATCTAACGGGTTCCGACCTAGTTATTCTTCCTCTACCTGTTCCACGACGACCACGTCCGGTAGAGCTCATTGTCTAACGTTGAGATCTGATTAAAAGTTTTACGCATTAGTATTTGTTCCACTATTTAACCGCGAACAATTTTATGAAAAGAATTCTAGAAGTGGTTCTTTCGATCAACCAGAGTTTTAAGTCCTCTATCCTAATTCACACGGAAAAGCACATCCATTCCCTACTACCTTTCATACACATTCACTCTTCGGGCATTTCCGTCCGTTTCTATCCCAGGGGTATTTTCGTCATTTTTCCTACAGGATATTTTCCTAATAAACCAGAGAAATTTTAAAACTTTAACGAATCAAGACACTTTGAAATTCCTAAATCTGGAGGGTATTTTCGAAAACTCTTCAATTTGAAAGTACAGCAGAAGTTTGGAAACCAGGGGTACTTTGGTAATTTTGTCAATCAGGGGTAATTTCGTAAATTTTTCAAATCAGGGTATCTTGAATTTTAACAAAATAGCATTTTTTGAATACTTTTGCAAAGTAGGGAAATTTTATTAAAATTGAGGTTAACCGAAAATTTTGAAAGTCAGGGGCATTTTAGTAATTTTCAACACAGGGGTATTTTTGTAAATTTTCCCCAAAATCAGGGTATTATTTTGAAATACAGAAAATTGGATACTTTTACAAAGTATGAAAATTTTATCGAAATCGAGGTAATCTGATAATTTTAGAAATCAAGGGTATTTTAAGTAATTTTTGTTTTTTCCACTAGGGTAATTTCGAAATTTTGGTAAGTCGAAGATATTTTTAAGAAGAGAAAAAAAAGAAAAGAAAAAAATTTTCAAAAATAAATTTTCGTTACTACGAAAAAAAATGCTTAGTGATTTTAAAACTAGAGTTTCCATAAAACAAGGCTAATCCCTTTCGGGTTTTATTCAGTGTGTTCTAGCATATGACTGAGTCCTCTTGGTTAGGGCGAACCGAAGCTACGCACCAGGTAGGAATCCCGCGAAGAGGAGGTGAGTCACGAGGACTGCTTAAGTACCAAGCTCTTCCGGATCCAATCCTTGACATGCGCACAGGGTTACCACACCCTAACTCGGCGACTTAGTCGTAGGTTTGTTTAGTAACTTTAAGTCTTATGCATATGTTTGAGTAGACTAGTCCTAGGGTTCATCAGATCCTAGTTCACTAATCTACGAGCCCAACTAAGCCCATAACAGTTCATAGTAACAAATCACTTCAAGAGTCTGAAGCACTTACCTGGTGGACTTCGGGTCGAAGATACAGGTGCCATGCCAGAATAACCTGAAAAATATTTCATAAACCCATATTTTTGAAAAGCCCATTTTGAAAATGTTTTTGGGCCCAAAACCCTCAAAGACGAGTTTTGAACCGGGCTCTGATACCATAACATCCTCGAACCCGGCCCCCAAGTCCTGACCGGATCCGGTATGTCACTGTGGAAAATGTTTGAACATCTTTTTGACTTTAGAATAAAACTTGAAAATTTTGTTAAGTTTTTTTTCAAAATCATGTCCTTTATTAAAATTATAAATAAAACTTTGTTGTTAAAAATAATCCATATTAAAACTTTAACATATATAAATATATCTTGAATAATAGGTTCCTACAAATAAAATCTTCTCTGTATAGTAATTTAATTAAAATCAAATCATAATTAAAGTAATACCAAAATAATAATAGGGCCTTTATTACATCAAAAGAAATTCCCCAAAAATACTTATTCTTGAAATGCATAAAAATTATTCAAACTTAATCTTCTTTATCAGCATGGCCACCTTGCATCCACTCCGAACCCGGTCCAACGTTCATGCTTCACCTGAAATGGTTTGAGAAAAATAGGGTGAGTCCACTGACTCAGTGCATAATCATTACACAAGTTCCCTCACGTATGGGCCTAGCCCATACCCACACCAAATTTCATATCAACAAATATGCAATTATGACCCAAGCCAACCTAAGTCCATCCAATACGCCAACCTTAGCAGACTCCCTGCCCAAGGCCGTGGCTAATCCACCGATCACAACCGAGTGATCCCACATAACTTACCTCGGCAGACCTGCTGCACAAGGCCGTGGCTGTGCCACCGATCACCTAGGTGATCCCACAATTGTCCATCTACGGTGATGCACACAGCCATCAACCGCCGAGATGGGCACCAAGCCAACATCTCCCTTGATGTAGCACACAGCTAATCATCAAGCGCTAATGTAGCCCAAAGCTATCATTAGACCACGTACATAATATGTACTCCCTGTCCTTCTTTGATCAAGCCAATCCCCATGTACATATGCCAATGCATCATGTCAAATCACATATAGGGTGAGTATAATCACATGCTCATTACTATATCAAACAGGCACCATAAATAATTTAATATCACAAATAACTAACTCAAGCAACCGATTACCCCAAACAAGGGTGTCCATTACCTTAGCCTTTAGTGTCGGCTACCACACATTCATACATCGAATATATATGTTAATAAACAATTAATCAAGAAACGATCGATGATTACGCACCGATTGATACGATCAACTAAACCTCAAAGTCACACGTTGCACTTAAAGGCTTGTCGAAATCCCTAGAGGAAACCATATTAGATTCGGCTTTCTAAACCAAATAAACATCAAGAAGTGGCCTTTGGCGAACACCTACCACGCATCGCTTACCAACCACCTGAATCCCGGATGCTACTTAGTCACTGCCAAAACTCTTAAACGGTCACAGTCAGAATCGGTTACTACTAAAAAAATATAAGTAAATCCCTCCTTAGCCAAATACTTACCACCACCTTACCTTGATGAGTAGCCGAATTTAAACAGCCCCTAAGTGCTCCCTCACGCCGGCTTAACAATAGATCCCCTTAGGCTAAAAAGACTGAAAGGTTCGGCAAGGCTTTTTAGATGGTGTTGGGGTATTCGGCAATAGCAAGTTTTGGAGGTGATTTAAATTTAAGCAAAGTTTAACAAGAAAGGGAGAAGGAAGAGTAGAAGGTTCAGCCACCTAGCAAACTTGAGAGCAAAAAGAAGAGAAAGTGTTTTGGAGGAAGAGGTTTCGGCTACCAAAGTGGTTGAGAGCAAAACACTAGCAATTTTGGCAAAGAGAACAAATGGTGAAAAGGCCAAAAGGTGAGCACCTCCCTCTATTTATAGCATTCGGCCACTCCTAGGCACATCCAACAAAGCCGAAAATGCCCTCAAGAGAACCCACTAGCCGTCCAACACTTCCTCCTCTCATCCAATCCCTTTTTCTACTCCTAAATTTACTCTCCACCAACCTTTCAAAAAATTCAAACCAAAGCCAACTCCTCTCTTCTCCTAGCCACCCATTTAAAATAATTTGACTCAGTCAAATTCCCCTTTTTAAGTGACATAGCCGAATCCATCACTTCCCTCTCTCCTGACGCAAAAACAAAAGCAAAATACTGCCTTAGCAGCTCGAACTCTGGCCCCTTCCCTTGTGCGTCACTTCTCCAATCTCTTAGTGGCGTCTCCCTTGCCACTCTACCAGCCCAATTCTTGTGTTTAATTCTCCCAAATAATTCTCTTAAGACACCTACACCCAAGCTCCCCTTTTAGCACTTAAAAATCCAAAATTTTCCAAAGTCTTCCCCTTTAATCCGAACATTCTCAACCCCTCTTAAACACATCCAAGCATACCCAAAACCTACTAGAACATGAATTATACCCAACATGCATAGCCCCTAAACCAGGGTGTTACAGGAATCATGCTCATAACATTTCTGCATTCATATATCATAACGTGTCTAATTAGAAGCATTTGACTCATATCAATCAGGGCATCCTAATCATTCGGCATAAGCATATACCCATTCTACAGGTAATGTCCTCTATAGGACAATATAGTAGGGTAGATTGACACTTTCATCCTTGCCTCCCTAAAGTTGCAGCAGAATAGACTGAAGACAACAAACCATCTTACTGAAGTTGCAGGAAGCATATCGAAGATGTCAGCCTTGTCTCCCTGAATTTGTAGCGGAGCAGACTGAAGACAACAGATCTTACCTTCCTGAAGTTGTTGGAAGCAGATCGAAGATGTCAGCCTTGTGTCCCTGAATTTGTAACGGAGCAGATTGAAGACAACAGATCCTACCTTTTTGAAGTTGCAGGAAGAAGATCGAAGACGTCAACCTTGTCTCCCTGAATTTGCAATGGAGAAGAGTAAAAATAGCAGATCTAGCCTTCCTGAAGTTGCAGTGAAGCAGATCGAAGACACCAGTCTTGTCTCCCTGAGTTCATAGTGGAGCAGACTAAAAATAGCAAATCTGGCCTTCCTGAAGATGCAGTGAAGTAGATCAAAGACATCAACTTTGTCTCCCCGAATTTGCAGCGGAGCAGACTGAAGACAATAGATCTTATCTCCCTGAAGTTGCGGGAAGTAGATCGAAGATATCAGCTTCGCCACCCTGAAGTTGTAGCGAAGAAGACTGAAGACAACAGATCTTATATTCCTGAAGTTGCAGGAAGCAGATCGAAGATATTAGCCTATCTCCCTGAAGTTATAGCTAAATAAACTGAAGACAGCAAATCTGATTTCCCTGACGATGTAGTGGAATAGATTAAAGCTACAAATTATGGCAAGTCTTATCTCCCTGAAGTTGCAGTGGAGTAGACTAAAGGTTACAAACCTTATCTCCCTAAAATTGCAGTGAAGTGAATCAAAGCGACAATTCCTATGCCCCTAAAAATGTAGTGGATTGGAATGAAGCTACTTAGCAGCTGTATTAGCCCATATGTGCCCAGGCCCGAACAAACCAAAAAAATAAAAAATAAAAAACAAAATAAACCAAATGTGCAGTCCCTTTTTACAGTCCATTTACAGCCCAAAACAGACTACCCAAAACCCATTACACCTAGACCCAACAAAGAGCCAAACCTACGGGGCCCAAAACCCAAATAGAATCAGAAGCCTAGGGTTTCTAAAACCCTAGGCACCGTAACTCCCAACACAGGCCTTTGGTCGCGCCGCAATCAGCGCGTGGATAGCGCTCCTCACCGCCCCATCTTCGCCGTTCACTTGTAAAAGGAAAGAAAAACGGTAGAAAATAGTAAGTACAGAAGACAATATCTTTGTACTTATTTTTTGATTTATTTTTTGGGGCTATAAAAGCCCAAATATAATCTGTAAAAACCATGCATATACACAAAAAGAATATAGAAATAAGAATACGGAATCTTCAAAAGCCAGAGGTGACTTTCGATACTTTTAGTTTGTTTAGTTTTTTTTTTCGATTTATACAAAATCATACAAATTGTTTTTTTCTTCTAAATACTACTAGAAATAAGTGAAAGGAAATTACCTCTCGATTTGTGTTGGAAAACAGAAATTTCTGGCCTACAGCCGCCGTATATAGCGGCGTTTGTGGTGGCGCGTGTGGCGGTGGTCTGTAGGTCCAATGACCGGAACCCAGACGGAAGAAAGGAGGATTAGAGAGGATTTCTGGTTCTTTTTTTTAAAAAACAGATTCGAATGATTTTTTTTTTATAGAAGTGGTTTATATAGCAATATAGAAACGAAGCCGTTTTTACTTAAGTCAATAAGCACTAAAATGATGTCGTTTAATGGGTAAGCGTGTTGACCCAATACTCGAGGAGGATCCGCGTGTTTTTGTTAGAGGGTCTAATCGCTCTATAGGCCCTTCCGCATTGTTGCAATTTTATAATTATGTCCGATTTGCATTTTTTCTTATTTTTGATTTGGCCCAGAATTAGGGTCTTTATTTCAATTTGGTCCTTCAGGCTATTTAAAGGCAGAAGAGGGAACGACGTCGTTTAAGAGATATGGCATAATTGCCTAATAGGTCCCTACAGTGTGACGCGCGTTCTAATCTGGTCATTTTACATTTTTACTCTGGATTTTATTTTTATTTCAGTTTAATCCGTGTTTCCTTGATTTTTAATCCTTTTTTATTTTTTTAATTACTTTAGCATTATATCAAATTATTTCATTTTTTATTCTATTAGAGTCTATATTATTAATGAAAAGTTTACTATGTATTGTTTATTTTAATATATATTATTATTTTTATATACATTAAGTTGTTATATTATATATTTATTATAAGTGATCTCTTATACATATTTTTTATATTTAAAGTTTTTATGTATTATTTATTTAAAACATATATTTATTTTGTTCTGTATATATATATCCATTTTAGATTTTGCCATATTTTTATTATTATTTAAATTCTTTTTGTTGAAGTATCTATTTATTATTTGGTATATGTCATTTATCTATATTGTTATTTTATTTTTATACTTGATCTTGTATGTAAAGTTTCATATTTATTTCGTAGTTTTCATCTTTCGTTATTTACTACTTTATATCTTTTATTTGTTTATCCATGTTCTTTTATCTGCTTATTATTTTTATGTTTGCTTTAGTATAATTATTTTATTTCCTACATCATTCGCTATTTTATGTTATTCTTCTTCTTAATTATCTATGTTAGTGTTAAATGTTAGTATATTATGTAATTTTCATAAATTATTTTTGGTATTTATGTTTTGTAATGTATTAATGCAATATTTTACTCAAATCATTTTTAATAAAAATACATTTTGCTAAATTGTCGTATTTTATTCAAAAGTTTTTTAAAAAAATACGGCAATACATAATATTTGAAATTGTACCCTAACTCACTGGGTTTCGATTTTTCTTGTTGGACTTAAGATATCAAGTATCCCTTTTGAAATTGAAACCCATAAACTTCAAATCAAAACTTATTCTCGGGAATTCAAGATGTTGTATCCTAACTTATTCGATATGATGTTTTGTGTCTCGAGGTAAGGATTTTCTACTAATAAAGGCAAGCTTAGTTTCGAAGTCTTGAAGTGTTGCATCCTAACTCATTGGGTGTGGCATTTTTTATTTTTTAAGATAAGTGAGTCTTGGCTATCTTTTGAAATAAAAGGATCGTATTTTAAATTTTTCGAATTTTCGACATTAGGACATGAGTTTATCAATTAGGTACCAATTTTTGGGCGTACGAGGGGCTAACCCTTCCTCGTACGTAACCAACTCCCGATCCCGTTTTCTTGAATTTCATAGGTCAAAATCAATATTTTAAATAAAAACAAAATTTATTTTATAAGGTGATCCGATCACACCAAAGCAAAAAAGATCAGTGGCGACTCCCGTTTTCGTTTTTCAAAGTCGATTCCCATTTTTTTTAAAATTTAAAAATGGTTTTGACAATGTAGTAATTAATCCATTTATGATATAGTGGATGATAGTGGAGTGGTATTTGGTGCAATTACTAATGTTTTTAAAGGTTAATTTTGGAAATTTATAATTAAAGATAAAATAAATAAAACAAAATCACATTTTATTAGTTGTCATCTTCCTAGCCAAATTTCAGCAAAAAAGAAGAAGAAGCCATTTTAGTGTTTAAAATTTGGAAACCCTAATTTCTTCAATTAGGTATGTATTTTGACTCAGTTTTTAATGATTTCTATGTTTTCTATGATCGTTGCTTCGTAATCTAGCTAGCTCGTACCTTAGATTTCTAAACTGTTAAAGATTTATCATGTTGCCATTGTTGAATGCTTGAGTAATTTGATGAATTATGATAGATTTCTAAACAAAGTACTTTGAATTTTCTAAACTCATGTTAAGCTTAAAGCAGTCTTCATGGAGTTTGCATATAGAAGCCCAATCTACGATATCTAGGGTACCTGGTCTTTGTCCTTTTCATATCAACTTACTATATTTGGATTCTTTTTCTTCTCAAAGATGTCTTCCCTGTTAATTTCCTTTTTATTGATAATTTATTCAGTTCGAACTATCCTCAAGATCAATTTATTTGTTGCCCATTATTTCCATTCATAAGCATGTTGCATTGAGATAATGATTGATGAACTAATAATATTTTCACAGAAGAAGTTCTACATATTACTTTGGGAATTTCTAGACAATACAAGAAACTGAAACAGGATTGTTTAGAATTTCCATGTGTAAGGATTGGAAATATTTGAGAAAGAAGAGTCTAGATAGAGACTATTTCTCTAAATTCTCTGTCTAAATGGTAATTGGACAAAATAACGAGTTGATGTGACAAAAATAAGCAATGTCATTTTCATCGAGTCATAACATTCGGGGAATGGTGTGACAAACCAAATTGATGGGGAAAAATTCAAAACACCTGAATTGTGGTGGAATGAATTGGAGTTGAAACAAATCCTGAATCCTTAAATTGTAGTAGAGACGGACTGAAAAAGTTTCGATTCCTATAAATAGTGGTGGAACGGTTTGAAGGCGGTACAAGCCTTTTGTCCCCAAGGATCAAACAGAGCAGACTCTGAAATTACCATAAGGCAAATTATTTGCGCAGAATATGATTGATACTTCGAGACGAATGAGGATGAAGAAGAAATGAGTTATGACACCTTGAGTAGGAATCATGCTCATAACATTTCTGCATTTATATATCATAGCGCGTCTAATTAGAAGCATTTGAATCATATCGATCAGGGCATCCTAATCATTCGGCATAAGCATATACCCATTCTACAGGTAATGTCCTCTATAGGACAATATAGTAGGGTAGATTGACACTTTCAGCCTTGCCTCCCTGAAGTTGCAGCGGAGCAGACTGAAGACAACAAATCATCTTACTGAAGATGCAGGAAGCAGATTGACATCTTGTCTCCCTGAATTTATAGTGGAGCAGACTGAAGACTACAGATCTTACCTTCCTGAAGTTGCAGGAAACAGATCGAAGATGTTAGCATTGTCTCCCTGAATTTGTAGCGGAGCAAGCTGAAGACAACAGATCTTACTTTCTTGAAGTTGCAGGAAGAAGATCGAAGACGTCAACCTTGTCTCCCTGAATTTACAGTGGAGCAGACTAAAAATAGCAGATCTAGCCTTCATGAAGTTGCAGTGAAGCAGATCGAAGATACCAGTCTTGTCTCCCTGAGTTTGTAGTAGAGCAGACTAAAAATAGCAAATCTGGCCTTCCTGAAGATGCAGTGAAGTAGATCGAAGACATCAGCTTTGTCTCCCCAAATTTGCAGCGAAGCAGACTGAAGACAGTAGATCTTATCTTCCTAAAGTTGCGGGAAGCAGATCAAAGATATCAGCTTCGCCTCTCTGAAGTTGCAGCGAAGAAGACTAAAGACAGTAGATCTTATATTCCTGAAGTTGCAGGAAGCAGATCGAAGATATTAGCCTATCTCCCTGAAGTTATAGCAAAGTAGACTGTAGACAGCAAATCTTGTTTCCCTGAGGATGTAGTGGAACAGATTAAAGCTACAAATTATGGCAAGTCTTATCTCCCTGAAGTTTCAGTAGAGTAAACTAAAGATTACAAACCTTATCTCCCTAAAATTGCAGTGGAGTGAATCAAAGCAACAATTCCTATGCCCCTAAAAATGTAGTGGATTGGAATGAAGCTACTTGGTAAGACCGGGCCAAATTGGCCCTTTTATAGTTTTTTCTCTATTTTCGTTACACGACAATGAGCAAAGAGGGGCAGCTGTAATAGCCCATTTCCCAGGCCCAAACAAACCCAAAAAATAAAAAATAAAAAACAAAATAAACCAAATGTCCAGACCCTTTTTACAGCCAAAAATAGACTACCCAAAACCCATTACACCCAGACCTAACAAAGACCCAAACCTATGGGGCCCAAAACCCAAATAGAATCAGAAGCCTAGGGTTCTTAAAACCCTAGGCGCCGCAACTCTCAACACAGGCCTTTGGCCGCGCCGTAATCAGCGCGTGGATAGCGCTCCTCACCGCCCCATCTTCGCCGTTCACCTCCAAAAGGAAAGAAAAACGGTAAAAAACAGCAAATACAGAAGACAGTATCTTTGTATTTTTTTTTCGATTTATTTTACGAGGCTATAAAAGCCCTGATGTAATCTGTAAAAACCACCCATATACACAAAAAGAATACAGAAATAAGAATACAGAATCTTCAAAAGCCAGAGGTGACTTTCGATAGTTTTAGTTTGTTTAGTTTTTTTATTTATTTTTGATTTATACAAAATCATACAAATTGTTTTTTTCTTCTAAATACTACTAGAAATAAGTGAAAGGAAATTACCTCTCGATTTGTGTTGGAAAACAGAAGTTTCTGGCCTACGACTGTCGTATATGGTGGCGTTTGTGGTGGCGCGTGTGGCGGTGGTCCGTAGGTCCGATGATCGGAACCCAAACAAAAGAATGGAGAATTTGAGAGGATTTCTGATTCTTTAAAAAAAAACATATTCGAATGATTTTTTTTTTATAAAAGTGGTTTATATAGCAATATAGAAACGATGCCGTTTTTGCTTAAGTCAATAAGCACTAAAACGACGTCGTTTAAAAGGTACGTGTGTTGACCCGATACCCGGGGAGGATCCGCGTGTTTTTGTTAGAGGGTCTAATTGCTCTATAGTGCCTTCCGCGTTGTTGCAATTTTATAATTATGTCCGATTTGTATTTTTCTTATTTTCAATTTGGCCCTGAATTAGGGTCTTTATTTCAATTTGGTCCTTCAGGCTATTTTAAAGGCAGAAGAGGGAATGGCGTCGTTTAGGAGAAATGGCATAATTGCCTAATAGGTCCCTATAGTGTGACGCGCGTTCTAATCTGGTCCTTTTACATTTTTACTCTGGATTTTATTTTTATTTCGATTTAATCCGTGATTCCTTGATTTTTAATCCTTTTTTATTTTTTTAATTACTTTAACATTATATTAAATTATTTCATTTTTTATTCTATTAGAGTCTATATTATTTTTATATTTTAAAATTCATATATATTATATGACTTAAATTGATTCATTATTAATGAAAAGTTTACTATGTATTGTTTATTTTAATATATATTATTTTTTATATACATTAAGTTGTTATATTATATATTTATTATAAGTGATCTCTTATACATATTTTTTATATTCAAAGTTTTTATATATTATTTATTTAAAACATATATTCCTTTTGTTCTGTATATATATATATCCATTTTAGATTTTTCCATTTTTTTATTATTTAAATTCTTTTTGTTGCAGTATCTATTTATTATTTGGTATATGTCATTTATCTTATATTGTTATTTTATTTTTATACTTGATCTTGTATGTAAAGTTTCATATTTATTTCGTAGTTTTTATCTTTCGTTATTTACTACTTTAAATCTTTTATTTGTTTATCCATGTTCTTTTATCTGCTTATTACTTTTATGTTTGCTTTAGTATAATCATTTTATTTCTTGCATCATTCGCTATTTTACGTTATTCTTCCTCTTAATTATCTATGTTAGTGTTAAATGTTAGTATATTATGTAATTTTCGTAAATTATTTTTGGTATTTATGTTTTGCAATGTATTAATGCAATATTTTACTCAAATCATTTTTAATAAAAATACATTTTGCTAAATTTGTGGCATTTTATTCAAAAGTTTTTAAAAAAAGTACGGCGACACATAATATTTGAAATTGTACCCTAACTCACCGGGTTTCAATTTTTCTCGTTGGACTTAAGATATCAAGTATCCCTTTTGAAATTGAAAACCATAAACTTCAAATCAAAACTTATTCTCGGGAATTCAAGATGTTGTATCGTAACTTATTCGATATGATGTTTTGTGTCTCAAGGTAAGGATTTTCTACAAATAAAGGCAAGCTTAGTTTTGACGTCTTGAAATGTTGCATCCTAACTCATTGGGTGTGGCATTTTATTTTTTTGAGATAAGTGAGTCTTGGCTATCTTTCAAATAAAAGGATCGTATTTTAAATTTTTTGAATTTTCGACATTAGGACATGAGTTTATCAATTAGGTACTAATTTTTGGGCGTACGAGGGTGCTAACCCTTCCTCGTACGTAACCGACTCCCGAACCCGTTTTCTTGAATTTCATAGGCCAAAATCAATATTTTAAATAAAAACAAAAATAGTTTTATAATGTGATCCCGTCACAACAAAGCAAAAAAGATAAGTGGCGACTCCCATTTTCGTTTTTCAAAGTCGATCACCATTTTTTTTAAAATTTAAAAATGGTTTCGACAATGTGGTAATTAATCCATTTATGATATAGCGGATGATAGTGGAGTGGTATTTGGTGTAATTACTAATTGTTTTAAAGGTTAATTTTTGAAATTTATAATTAAAGATAAAATAAATAAAACAAAATCACATTTTATTAGTTGTCATCTTCCTAGCCAAATTTCAGCTAAAAAAAAGGAAGCCATTTTAGTGTTTAACTTTTGGAAGCCATAATTTCTTCAATTAGGTATGTATTTTGACTCGGTTTTTAATGACTTCTATGTTTTCTATGATCGTTGCTTCATAATCTAGCTAGCCCGTACCTTAGATTTCTAAACTGTTAAAGATTTATCATGTTGCCATTGTTGAATGCTTGAGTAATTTGATGAATTATGATAGATTTGGAAGGTTTAATGTTAGACTAATAACTTTTGTAAAGTGAGTTTTGACAAAAATGTCAAAAAGGGATTAAATTGAGAAAATGTTAAATGTGGTGGTTAAAAGTGTGAATAAATGAGAAATATGGGCTAATATGAATATTAGAGAAATTCGGTTAGCATAGATTGTGATTAAATTGCATGAATTTGTGATTTTATGTGATAGGTACTAAATTATAAAAAAGTGAAAGTTTAAGGGTAAAAGTATAAAAGTGCTTTAAAGTGTGATTTGGACTAAATTGAAAGAATATGTGATTGAATAAGTTAATTTTGAATTCATATAGATCAAGAACGAAAGAATTTGGATTTAGATCAGGGGAAAAGCAAGGTTATCGAGTAGTCGACTCGATCCATCATTTCTGTATACGAGGTAAGTTCATATAATTGAACTTAATTGTGCATTTGTTTAATTAATGGATAGAATTGAGATTGTATGTATTCCATTAGTGAAATTTGGAGATATTGAATTTAAATGTACGCTTTAGGCATACGAGTTGTTGAATAAGACCATAGCTGGGCTATGGCAAATTACAAAAATAAGACCATAAGCGGGTTATGGCATATGAATGTAAGACCACGGCAGGGCCTTGGCAATGTACGTATAAGACCATAGTTGGACTATGGCATCGGAAAATCGATGAATTTGTATCATAAGTATTTATAAGCCAAAGTGGTTTGATAAAAGAATTGTCGAGAGATAGATAAGTATCAGTACAGGTATGTACGGAAAACTGTTTAAGTAACATGTTAGAAGATGTTAAGGACTTATGAGTTATGATGTGGTTTAACTATATGTTAACTCGTTGATTAATGCTCTAAATGCTAATTATGTTATCCGTTTTGAAAATGCTAATAAATGTTGAGATTATTTCATATTTACATATGAACTTACTAAGCTTTATAGCTTACTTTATTTAATTTCTTCAATGTTTTATAGTATATCGAAGCTAGCTCGGAATCGGGGATCAACAGGAACTTCATCGCACTATTGGACATCTATTTGGTACTATTTAGTTGTGTAAATATGGTATATGGCATGTATAGGCTTGTGTCATTTTGGTATGTATGGTGAATATGTATTTTGGCCATTTGGGTTGGCACAAAATGATGAACATGATGATGTTGTAAATGTGCAAACGATTCTATTTTGAGTTTGGTAAATTGACTTATGATAGGTGATTGAAGTTGATAAATTAGAAGTTATGTGTTTTTGAATTAATGCTTGATAATGCAGGTTTGAAAGGAATTAGTAAATTGAACCATATATGTGAATCATGGTAAATTAACTATATTATTGATGTTTTGGTTTATATTTGAGTAAGTAAAATGGTTGTAATTGTATAGCATGAAATGTGCATGAATTTAGACTGATTTGGCTACATATTATGCCTTGAAATGGTACCATTTGTACTTGTGTTGGTACGTGCCAAATGGGGTGGCAAATTGGCCTTACAAATTGCCTATTTTTGTCTACAAAGGCAGAGACACGGGCATGTGTCTCAGCCGTGTATGACACATGGCCATGTTACACGGCCGTATGTCCCCTGGTGTTGAAATTAAATTAAAGTCAGTATGCTTCACACGGTCTCACACACGAGCGTGTGATGGGCCGTGTGATACAAGTCAATATACCCCCTAAATGGCACACGGCCTAGCACACGGGCGTGTGACTTGGTCGTGTTGCATAAGTAGCATACCCTACAGGTTTGACATTGCATAGCACATGGCCTAGCACACGGGCATGTGTGGCCACTTCGAAGGGTACACGAGCTAGGCACACAGGCGTGTGGTCGGCCGTGTAACCTAAGTCAGTATGTATGCCCTGTTTTCACACGGCCTAAGACACAGGTGTGTCTACTAGTCATGTGAGGCACACGGCCTGTTCACACGGGCGTGTGACCCTGGTTTACATGAAAATTTTTTAAGTTTCCAAAATTTTTGTATGATATCTGTTTAGTCCCGAACTTCTTCTAAATCATGTTTAAGGCCTCGTAAGCCCTTATAAGGGACAATGTGATTGTGTTGAATGATTTATGAGAATGAATGCTTATTGTTGCATAAATGTATGCTATATGTGTTGTGAATTGTTCAAAACTACCTCGTAACCCTATTTCAGTGTTGAATACGAGTCATGGGTGTTTCATTTATTGGTATCAGAGCAACAGTTTAGTTGATTCGAGGACTAACACAGCATGTGTGAGAGTTTAGCTATACATGCCATATATACTCTGCGATAGTGTGATGATTCCTAACAGCTTAAATTGTGTTTTCGTATAGTAATGGATCCCGGATGAGCGATAGTTAATTATGTAGAGAGTAATACGCCCGCTCTCGCTCAAGGGACAGCGCCTTTCGAATCTAGACCCGTGTCTAGTAGTCATGGAGGTGAGGCTAAAGAAGCCTTTTTTCCAAATGATGAACGAGTGGTTCACTCAATATGTCTGGACAAATTCGGCTGCTCAACAACCTCCACCTCGTCCTATTCCTCAAACTGTACATGTAGCTCCTAAAGGAGTCGAGCTTTTAAGATTGAATTAGCCTCCAATTGATAAGATCCGTAAACACGGGGCTGAAGAGTTCAGGGCTAATGTTGATGATGACCCTGAGAGAGTTGAGTTCTGGCTTGAAAATACTATCCGAGTGTTTGATGAACTTTCGTGTGCGCCAGCTGAATGCTTAAAGTGTGCTATTTCTCTTCTGAAAGACTCTGCTTATCATTGGTGGAATAAATTAGTGTCGGTAGTGTCGAGAGAGTGAGTAACCTGGGAATTCTTTCAGACTGAGTTTCGGAAGAAAAACATCTGTCAACAATTCCTTGACCAAAAGCATAAAGAATTTTTAGAATTGAAACAAGGTCGTATGACTGTAACTGAATATGAAAGAGAATTTGTACGGTTGAGCAAGTATGCTCGAGAATATGTTTCTACCGAATAGATGATGTGCAAGCAGTTTGTTGATGGGTTGAATGAAGACATTAAACTTCTGGTCGGGATTTTGGATTTAAAAGAATTTGTTGTGTTAGTCGAATGTGCTTGAAAGTTGAAGAACTGGGCAAAGAAAAGAGAAAGGCTGATTCGGGAGTTAGAGATTCAAGAAAGTGATTGATGAATAAATCCTATCACTCCTCATCAAAGAAATCCTGAGATTCATATAGTTGATCAAATGCACCAGTGGAGTACTCTAATAGAGATCGTGGGAAATAATTTACGAGTTCAAAATCTCCAGCTATGTAAGTGGCAAGTGTGGGTAATGTTAGACCAAACAAACCTGAATGTGGACGATGTGGAAAATGACTTTGGAGAGTGTAGACTGATTGATAAAGCTTGTTTCAGATGTGGATCACACAAACACTTCATTCGAGATTATCCTGAGTTAGATGAGAAAGATAAATCTCAAAGTGCAAGACAAAGCACCGCGACTGGAAGAGGAAGACCATTCCGTAGTGTTGGAAATGTGAGTGGTGGTAGAGGTGCGGCACGAGATACTACTGTGAGATCTGAGGCCAGAGCACCTACTAGAGCCTATGCTATTCGAGCTCGTGAAGATGCGTCATCTCCAGATGTTATCACCCGTACTTTCATTCTCTATGATACTAATGCGATTGTATTGATAGATCCAGGATCAACTCATTCTTATATATGTATGAATTTAGTATCTAGTAAGACTTTTCCTGTAGAGTCTATTGAATTTGTGATTACAGTATTGAACCCCTTAGGCAAATGTGTTTTGGTTGAAAAAGTTTACAAGAATTGTCCGTTAATGTATCGGGATTTCTGTTTTCTGCCTAATCTGATGTTGTTGCCATTCGATGAATTTGATGTGATTTATCTCATATCATGGTTTATTAAAAAAGTTATTCCCTTTTAAAACATTATTGCCTTTAAAACCTTATTTGTTGCAGAAGCTTAATTTAAAACAAATGATTTACAAAAAACGTGATATTTAAAATTATGTTGCGGAAACGTAGCGTTTGAAAAATAGTTACTGTTTTGCAAAACCGCAATCTACTTTTAACAGATAAAAAACTTAATAAACTGAAAATCCCAAATTAAAAACCAGAAATTAAAAGAGGCCTTATTACAATCCAATAAGAAAGCGGTTATGTAAGGTAAAATAAAATACTAAAATCTAAAGCTGTTCGTAGTGTGGCCACCTCCGAGTCCTCTAATACGTCGAACCGCCTACTAAGGATTACCTGAAAAATTTAAAATAGGGGGTGAGTTTACGAAAACTCAGTGTGTACAACCCTTGTCGATCGTAAATCATGCATCACATCAATCTGGGCCTAAGCCCATTACAGTAACGGTGGCATTTGGACCTTAGCCCATAATAGCCTCAGTTGAGCCTGAGCCCATATCTTAATCAAATTAGATCATGCAATGCACAAATACCCAACCAACCCTACACTCCGAATCCCATCCAACCCTACACTCTTGTGGGGATTAAATCGACCCACCCATCCCTACACTCCTTATATAGTACTAGTTGCGGCACTAACCAATATTGCAGCAAAGCTGCCAATCTCATAATAGGCTTTAAGCCATCGATGGATCCACAGTCGTCAAGCGACCATGCAACCCTAACAAATCATATACTTCCTCCAAATCAATGATCCCATCCCCCATGCAACATAATATCACATGAATGCAAACATATCATCAAACGGCATACAAGATCAGTCATGTATCATAGAGGGTATTTTAGACATTTTTCCCTTCAAGGGCATAACGTTCATTTTACCCTACAGGGGTATTACGGTCATTTTACCCTACTAGGGTATTACGGTCATTTACCCTATGAGGGTATTTCGATCATTTACCCTATAGGGGTATTTCGGTCATTTTACCCTATGGGGGTATTTCGGTAATCTTACCTTATAGTCAACAGTGAGAATGGGCCCAAAGCACATTATGCAGCCTATGTGGGGCCCGCGAGCCTATTAGGTCCACACGGCCCATTTCGGCCCATTTGGCCCAAAAGCGGTCCAAGACCATGAGATCGCTCATGGTGGCCTCCGTCATTGTATTGACTTTCCCACACAAGCGTTCGTGCGCTCGTATGGTAACCGTTGTTGTATTTTTAGATTTTCGGCATTCGCCGATCTACAGTTGGAGTGGTGTGTGTACACATCTTGCTGGAGAAAAACGAAGTAGCCCACAAGCATAAAACCTATATTCAATTAAGGTATTCGGTTAGTGATAAACTGTAATATATACATATTTTAATCCCACATTTGGCATACTTTTGGATGATTTATCCCTTGAATTGTGGAATTTGATGCTCCTAATCCTTTAATTTTATTTTTTATACTTAGAAGAGCATAGGAGGATGAAAAGAATGAGAAACTGGCCAAAAACGGAGAAAATGGGCCAAAATAAGAAATCAACCAGCTTGGAATTCACCACACCGCCTTGCCACTTTAGCAGACTCAAACATGGCCTTGGGCTCGATTCACACGGGCGTGTCCCTGTCGTGACCTGTTTTCATTCCACTCAGAATAGGATACTTATGGGACAAGTAAAGAATCCCGAAAGCCTATATAAACACCCTAGAGGGCAACCTAAAGGAAGAGTCTAGAGAGGGCTGAATATAGGGAATTACTCAAAGAAAGCCAGTTGATATATCTCAGAAGCCGAAATCACGCTCAAGACTGAGGATTTTCCCTTCAAATTCCTTCAGGGGGTTTTAGGGTTTTCTTTAGGTTTTGTTACTTAATTTCTTCTGAGATGTATTCTTTTATAAACATGAACTAAACCCCTCAAATAACTGAGGGGGATGAAACCTAAGACGGATGTTGTTATTATTTTCTGAACTGTATGATAAATACTTGATTTGTTCTTAATTATGTGTTCTTAATTCTTGCTTTAATATTTCAGGATATTGATTCAAGTATTGATGTGCTTATCCAGAGGAGAAAAAGTCCCTGTTTAAGAGTAGATCTAGCATAATTAAGCGGAGTTGATCGCACTCCTAGAGATAGGACAATAAAAAACTATCAGATTAGGGTCAAACCTAATATGGGAGTCTATAAATCGAGTTAATGCAACACTATGGGTTTTAATTAGAAAGAGATTTCAATTAATCAACCTAGGTTTAGACGTTAGTAGCCTCGAAAGAGGTATTAATATAAATTAGGGAATCCTACGGATCAAGTCAAGTGAATAAATCGTCTGGTTCAGAGTTAAATAACAAGTGAAGTCTAGGTGGATTCTTCCTCGAGTATTGTCTTAATCAATTGATTTTCTCAAAAGTATTTTCCCAGTTCATTCTCTGTGTCTTGGCATCCTTAGCTTAGGAATTAGTTAGACAAATATTAATCACTTTTATTTTAGGCTAGATAATAAAAAGATAGTCAGTACTAGTACTTTTGGTTCCCTTGGGTTCGACATTTCGGTCTTGCCACTAAGCTATACTACTGTTCGATAGGTGCGCTTGCCCCAATCGTGGTGATAGTTAGTTTCTAGGCTCGATCATTCATTATATAAATATGAAAACTCCAAGATACGATCTGTTAGCCATTCCATTAATAAGATTTAACAAGCCTTTCTAATACAGAAGCCGAAACCAAGATTAATACCTACCTTAACTGAATCGGTTTATACTTCCTAAGCCATTTGATTATGAATCAATCTCACCTCCTTGTGGTTTATCTGTACCACAACCATTAATAAGCATCAATATCCAATAACCAAGGTTAATCAAATACTAACCTAAGGAAAACACACGGCCAACAAGAGAAGTAGCATTCAGTCAATGATTGAAAGCACAAACCACCTACCCCTAACAACCGACCAATAGATAAATTGAACTCAGACAACCCTCAAGAGTAGAACAGATTCGACACTTCAGAGGCTGGAGCAACAGATGGAGGAAAGATTAATATTCCGTTACAAGGATAGGTATATTTGGCTACAACATTTGGCCACAGAACCAACAAACCTTTGACGATGCGGATTAAAGTAGATGGGGAGGCAGAGAATCGGTCAAGTACAACAATCAATTGTTGACCAAATCAGAAGAGAAGAAGAAGAAAAGATAACTAATATTCAACCTAATTCCAGATTAAGAAAGAATACTCAAGGTTGATAGAGATGAAAAATTACAAAAAAAGAAATAAAGAGAAGGAGAATTCAGTTTTAGATAAGTGAGAAGAACTTCGAATGAGTAAGAAAGGAAGGAGAGAAGGAATTGGTTCGATCAAATTAAGAAACAAGAAGAGCATAAAAGTGCCAAAATGAGGAGAATAAAGAGAGAATTGACACAAGCACCAATTGTTGCAAAGAAAGTAGCAGAAAAAAGGGGTATTGCTCAATTTGGCAAAAAAGCAAAAAGAACTACAATGAAAAGAATGACTAGAATAAAATCAGCAACTACCCACATCACTATTTCAAACCAAACAAAATGAGCCAAAAGCCGAAATGGCTAAAAGAAAAACGGCATCTCTGCAACACACTAGCCAAATTTCCAAGAGTAAGGACCCTATTTCAGCACCAACTTTCACCTACCCAACTTCCCTTGATTTCCTTCCCTTACCTCTCCATGATCCCCTCCTTAATTTCCTCCATGATCCAATCCTTAAATCACTCATTTGACCCATTCAAACTCTCCAACACAGAGTTAAAATCCAACACCAACTCTTGCCCACACATGAGCAAAATAAATAACTCTATTTGCATGTTGTGAGACTTGAACCTCTGACCACCTTGCCACAACACCATAGCCTCTTTTGTGTCTCTTTTTAATCACAATTATTTAAAAGGCTTAAAACCATGAGTCATGGTTCCCCTAATACTAAAAAATAAAAATTTTCCATATGACATGACTTGCACCCAGGACTTCATAGAAGCCCCTTAACCTTCCAAAATCACTCATCCAGCAGATATAACATGCAATTGTGTCGTTCTCTTGTTCTCAAAATTTTTAAATGCTCCTATGGCCAAGGCCCAATTCTTCTAGGCCCAAAATTTGGGGCATTACATTCCTGAAGAGTTACAGGGTTTACTACCTATTAGAGAGGTTAAGTTTGGTAATGAATTAGTACCGGGAACAAAGCCGATATCAATAGCTCCGTACAGAATGGCTCCGACAGAGTTAAAAGAATTGAAATCTCAGTTGCAAGAGTTGACAGATAAAAGATTTGCTAGACCAAGTTTCTCTCCCTGGGGTGCACCGGTGTTATTTGTGAAAAAGCAATATGGAACGATGAAAATCTGTATAGACTATCGATAGCTCAACAAAGTGAAAGTTAAGAATAAATATCCTCTTCCATGAATAGATGATTTGTTTGATCAGTTAAAAGGGGCTATAGTGTTTTGAAAAATTCATTTGAGATCAAGTTATTATTAGTTGCGAGTTAAAGACTCAGATGTGCTAAAAATTACATTCAGAACAAGGTAAAGACACTATGAATTTCTTGTTATGCTTTTGGACTAACAAATGCACCTGTTTTTTTATGGACTTGATGAACCAAATTTTCAGGCCGTACTTAGATCGATTTGTAGTTGTATTTATTGATGATATTTTGATTTACTCTCATCATGAATCTGAGCAGACCGAGCATTTGAGAATCATGTTACAAACTTTGAGAGATAAACTATTGTTTGCAAAGTTCAGCAAATGTGAGTTGTGGCTATGAAAAGTTGGTTTTCTGGGACATATAGTTTTAAATGTGAGTTGTGGCTTTGAATACACAATTAGCTTTGTCGGATGACAGTTTGATAGTAGCCGAGTTGAAAGTGAGACCGCTATTTCTATAGCAGATTTGTGAGGCTCAAAAATTTGATAATGAATTACAAGCAAAACGAACTCAGTGTGAGTCGACTTCTGATTTAGAGTTTCAAATAGGGCCTAATAAATGTTTGATGTTCCGAGGTAGAATTTGAGTACCGAGAAATCCCGAGCTTATTCAGAAGATTTTAAACGAAGCACACAGTAGTTGTTTTTCAGTACATCTGGGAAGCACAAAAATGTGTAACGATTTGAAACAGCTTTATTAGTGGCACGACATGAAATGAGATATCTTAGAATTTGTTTCAAAATGCTTGATTTGTCAGCAAGTCAAAGCTGAGCATCAAGTGCCGTCAAGTTTATTACAGCCTATTATGACTCCTGAGTGGAAGTAGGTTAGACTAACAATGCATTTCGTATCGGTTTTCCCTTATCTCCAAAAATGAAAGATGTAATCTGGGTTTTTGTTGATAGATTAACGAAATCAGCTCATTTCATTCCGGTACGTACAGATTTCTCGCTTGATAAATTAGCTGAGTTGTATATTTCCAAAATTGTGAGATTACATGGTGTTCCCCTATATATCGCTTCGGATAGAGATCCAAGATTTACTTCGCGATTTTGGAAGAAATTACAAGAAGCTTTTGGGCTCAAATTGCATTTTAGCACTGCATTTCACCCGCAAAAGAATGGTTAATCCAAACGAGTTATTTAAATACATGAGGATATGTTATGTTGTTGCATTCTTGAGTTTGAAGGTAGCTGGGAGAAATATCTACTGCTGATTGAATTTGTTTACAATAATAGCTTCCAATTGTAACACCCCAAACCTGGTCAACGACCGAATCTGGCATGTCACAGGGTGAAAACGCTTTGAAGAAAACATGTCACCGGTTAAATTTTCAATGAAAAACTCGTTGTTTAATTCATGTTGCAGAAATTAGGTGCATGTTCAGTTAGGTTACTTTGAAATCTCGAAATAAGTTCTTTAAAACTCGTTTGTCGATCTATAGAAAACGTTTATGTTAAAAACCCGAGTGATTTAATCTTAGTTATTTAAAAATTATTTGAATTGAGTGTGAAAACCTTAAGCTTGGAGATCATTTGAGTTGTGGTTATTTTCAAGTGGTTTGTATTACCCGATGGTAAAGTTTTGAAAACCATTGCGTTTTGTAGTTTAGAAAACCATGTGTTCAAGTTATTAAATCAACAAGTAACTTACTTTGTCATTTTTGAAACCAAATCTAAAACATATAAAATCATCAAATAAAAACATAGTTTAAAGGCCTTATTACAAACCCAAATGAAAATGAAACCGATTTTAAATAAAATAAAGTAACCAAACCAAAGTCCATGTAAAACCGAATGTATTTAATGCATGACCACCTCGAGTCCATCCGGCTCCTCATCCGCGATCTACGAGTGACCTGAAAAGATAAGGGAGAAGGTGAGTCACCAAGACTCAGTGCATAATCCCCCTCCCGGTTGATGCAACATGCTTACACAAATCATAACCAAGCAATATATCAAGCACCCAAACCTAGCCATCCATAACTCCATTTCTACCCCGTGTGGTACCAAACCACTGGTGGTGCCAAACCACTGGTGACCCAAAGTCACGATATCCAATAATAATGTGGTGCCAAACCATTGGTGACCCAAAGTCACGAATAATCCATCTGTGGGGCCAACCCACGTTGTGATACCAAATCACTGGCGACAATCCCGTTATATCAAATGTGGGGCCAACCCACTGTGGTGCTAAGCCACTGGGACGAGTCGCTAGGAGGTGCCAAACCTCTGGTGACCCAAAGTCACGAAATATCAATAATCCAAGTGTGGGGCCAACCCACATTGTGATACTAAATCACTGGCGACAATCCCGATATATCAACTATGGGGCCAACCCAGTGTGGTGCTAAGCCACTGGGACGAGTCTCTATGAGGTGCCAAACCTCTGGTGACCCAAAGTCACGAAATCAACTGTGGTACCAAACCACTGGAGGTGCCAAACCTCTGGTGACCCAAAGTCACGGATATCAAACTTCCCCCTCCTCTCATATCACTCATCACAATACAATACTTATGCAAATCATGCCATCATGCTTTATTATGAAATATATAACAGATATATCATAGATCATGGTATTATGCATCATATAGCAAAATTATATCGAAACGGACTTACCCAAATCCTTACTCATACCCATAAAGGTATTATATCAAGATCTACACATTTTTGGCTTTTAATCATGATTAGGTTATTAACATATTTACTTAGTTATAAAGTGTGTAAGTTACACACCTGTTACTAACGCAACCACTGAAACTCGAAGACCCAATCTATTGCACTAGATCCCCTTGATCCTACATTCGGCCAACCCAAAAACCATTAACAAGGCCATTCGGCCACACCCACAAATCCTGAAGGTTAACGCATGGAACTCCAAAGCTTACCTCGATGCTCCTTGAATACTAACCACCACCCAAAGTATGTGAGATTGGACCTTCCCCTACAATCGGCCAACAACAAAACTCATTTTCAATAGCCTTCGGCTTTTCAAACAACTAAAAGAGTAATTGAATCAACATAGATCCTTACCACAGACTCACCAAATTCGATTGTCAGAGAACAACTGGTTCAGATCTACTGCTTCCAAAATCCCGGAGAACTTAGGAGAAATCGGTTCCTATAGATGGTTAGAACCTTGATAACAAATGCCGAAATTTGGCTTTTGCGCTCATAAGAGTCGACAGAGAGGAGAGAAAGGAATAAAGAAGTTCGGCCAAGACTACTTACCCTTCTCAAAACCGATTGGAGAAGAAAACCAAAGAAGATCCACTCTTGGTTGATATTCGGCCAAAACAAAACTAGAAGAAAGAAGGAGATTTCGGCAAAAGAAAGAAAAAGGAGAAGATGTGGTCTGTGAACGATTATGAAAGGAAAGAAAAAGAAGATGAGAGAAAGAGAGGTTCGGCCAAGAATTGAAAAGAAGAAGAAATAAAATAAAATTAAAGAACCTTAGAGGGACATTCGGCTAGGTATATCCAAGAGGATTTGGCAAGTACAAAAACAAAAAGAGATTCGGCTTTTCTTCAATATAGTACACTAGGGAGAATTCAGCAAGGCTCAAAAGGGTTTTTCGGCTTTGACACAAAACAAAAGCTAGCCGAAAATGACCACCTATCCCACTAAGGAATTTCGGCACTCCCCTTACTCAGCTTCCCAAACCGAACACTCCTCTTCAAACAGGAGTTCAAAATTCAGCCACTACCTCAAGCTCCTCCTGGCCACTAATTCAAATGAGTTTGAATTAGTCAAGCTCCTAAATTTTCTCCTTGCAACCCATTCAAATTAATTTGACTCATTCCAAGCTTATCTGACAGAGTTTGTGCTGAGCACAACTCCTCCCCCCCTTGGCGTCAAAATGATAAGTAGAAAGTGAGATTTCTGCTGCTTGAACCTGAGCTCTCCCTTCCCTGCATGTGGCGTCACCTTCAAGGCTCTAAGTGGCGCCTCCTTGCCACTTTACCAAGCCCATTCTTGTGCTAAAATTCCCCATGAATTACACTTAACTCCTAGCTCACTCAGCTCCCCTTACTAAAACTCAAAAACAAGATTTTTCCTACAGCTCGGGCCTATCCTTGGCTTATAACTAGATCTTAAAACACCTTAATTAATAACACAACAATCCATGCTCATGTAAAACAATTCAATCACAACAACCCCTATTTCAGTATGTTACAGTTCTACCCCCCTTAAAAATAATTTTGGCCTCGAAATTACCTGGTCAAAAGAGTTGAGGGTATTGCTGTCTCATCACATCCTCTGGTTCCCATGTAGTTTCCTCTACGCCATGATTTCACCATAATACCTTCACCAATGGAACTGACTTTTTACGCAAGATTTTCACATCACGATCTAGAATCTGCACTGGCTCTTCTTCCATAGTCAAGTCTGGGCTCACCTCAATCTCCTCTACTGCTACCACATGTGATGGATCTGAACGATAGCGCCTAAGCACGGAGACATGGAACACATCGTGTATCTGACTCAGCTCTGCTGGCAACTCGAGCTGATAGGCTACTGGTCCCACTCGTCTCAACACCTTATACGGCCCAATAAACCTAGGACTTAACTTGCCTTTCCTTCCAAATCTCAACACTTTCTTCCATGGCGAGACCTTCAAAAAGACCTTGTTACCCACGGCAAACCCTATATCCCTCCGCTTGAGATGGGCATATGACTTTTGTCTGTCCGAGGCTTCCTTCAAACGAGCCTGAATCAACTTAACTTTATCCTCAGTCTCTGCAACCAACTCTGGTCCCAATATCTGATGCACACCCAACTCTGTGCAGCATGTAGGTGTGCGACACTCCCTACCATACAACGCCTCATATGGTGCCATCTTAATGCCTGCTTGGTAACTATTGTTGTATGCGAACTCATCTAATGGTAGAAATTCTTCCCAGCTGCCTCTGAAATCCAAAACACAACCCCTTAGCATATCCTCTAAAATTTGTATAACCCTTTCTGACTTCCCGTCAGACTGTGGATGAAATGCCGTACTGAAATCCAACCGCGTACCCAACGCCTGATGCAATGCTTTCCAAAACCTTGACGTGAATTTGGGATCTCTATCCGAGATGATCGACACTAGCACACCGTGCAACCTCACTATCTCTGCCACATACAGCTTAGCTAACTTCTGAAGTGAGTAATCAACCCTTACCGGTATGAAATGAGCTGACTTAGTCAGACGATCCACAATCACCCAGACAGAGTCCTTCTTACTAGGCGTAAGGGGTAATCCACTGACAAAATCCATAGTGATCCTTTCCCACTTCCATTGTGGAATCTTCACCGGCTGAAGTAAACCTGACGGCAACTGATGTTTAGCCTTGACCTGCTGACACGTCAGACATTTACCCACAAACTCAGTTACTTCCCGCTTCAGACCTGGCTACCAAAACTGTTCTCGCAAACCCTGATAGATCTTGCTACCTCCAGGATGCATAGCGTGTGGGCTGCTATGTGCGTCCTGAAGAATCCTCTGCCTTAACTCAACATCCTTTGGCATACAAGCTCTCCCTTGGAAACACAGTACTCCATCACTGGACAAGCTGTAACCCTCTAAACCACCATTCTGAACTTGCAACCTCCGAGCATTCAGACCCTCATCCACTAACTACTTCTCCTTGATCTGCTCTACCCAAGTCGGCTTAACCTGCAATTCTGCCAAAAGACCCCATCGTCATACAAGCTAAGATGAGCAAACATTGCTCTTAAGTCTAATACAACCTTACGACTCAATGCGTCTGCCACCACGTTAGCCTTGCCCGGATGATACTCAATCGAACAGTCGTAGTCCTTCAACAACTCAATCCATCTGCGCTGTCTCAAGTTCAAATCCTTCTGAGTCAAAAGATACTTCAGACTCTTGTGATCCGTGTAGACTATCGACTTCTCTCCGTACAAGTAGTATCTCCATATTTTCAAGGCGAAAACCACTGCAGCTAATTCCAGGTCATGCGTCGGATAATTAACCTCATGCGGTCTTAGCTGTCGAGATGCATAAGCCACTACCTTCCCTTCCTGCATCAGCACACATCCCAAACCAGTATGCGATGCATCACAATATACTGTGAATTCCTTTCCTGCCTCAGGCTGAATCAAAACCGGAGCTTCAGTTAGAATCTTTTTCAACTTGTCGAAACTTTATTGCTGCTTCTCAGTCCACACAAATGGAACTCCTTTCCTCAACTACTTGGTCATTGGTGCTACGATCAACGAAAATCCCTCTACAAATCTTCGGTAATACCCTGCCAAACCTAGAAAACTTTGAATTTCTGCCACTGACTTAGGCGGCTTCCAATCCAACACTGCCTCGATCTTTCGAGGATCACTCTAATCCCCTCAGCTGATACTACGTGACCCAAGAAAGTCACCTCTCTAAGCCAAAACTCGTACTTACTAAATTTAGCATATAACTGCTCTTCCCTCAGAATCTGCAACACTACTCGCAAATGCGCATCATGCTCCTCCTCTGACTTAGAGTATACCAAGATGTCGTCTATAAATACCACAACAAACTAATCCAAATACTGCTGGAATACCCGGTTCATCATGTCCATGAACGCTGCCGACGCATTAGTAAACCCAAACGGCATTACCAGAAACTCGTAGTGCCCATACCGAGTACGAAACGCCGTCTTATGGATATCAGCCTCTTTCACCTTTAGCTGATGATACCCAGACCTTAAATCAATCTTTGAGAAAACCGATGCACCCTTAAGCTGATCAAACAAGTCATCTATCCTCGGCAACGGATACTTGTTTTTTATCGTCAGCTTATTCAACTGGCGGTAGTCTATACACATTCGCATTGTACCATCCTTCTTCTTGACAAAGAGTACCGGTGCTCCCCAAGGTGAAACACTTGGCCGGATAAAGCCTCGATCCAACAACTCCTGAATCTGAGCCTTCAATTCCACTAATTCCTTCGGCGCCATCCTATACGGAGCAATAGATACTGGCGCAGTACCGGGTAACAAATTTATGCTAAATTCAACTTCACGATCCGGAGGCAAGCCCGGAAGTTCCTCTGGAAATACGTCAGCAAATTCCTTTACTGTTCAGACATTCCTTACAACAGACTTCTTAGCCTCGAAAGTACACACATGAACCATAAATGCTTCACAGCCCTTCCTGACCATCTTCTCAGCTTTCAAGGCAGATACCACATTGGATAGATAATCTCTTCTATTACCTATCATAACCACCTCTTCACCCTCAGCTGTTTTCAAAACCATGCGCTTAGCCGCGCAATCCAAACTTGCCTGGTACTTCACCAGCCAGTCCATCCCAAGAATCAGATCGAACTCCCCAAACGGCAGTTCCATCAGATTAGCTACAAACACTACCCCTTGGAGTTCTAGGGGTATATCCCTATACAGCTTATTTACTTCTACAGAGTGACCTAGAGGGCTAATAACTGTCATCTCCCTAGAAGTAGTCTCAAAGTCTAGGTTCATGGTCTCTACTATGCTACTAGCAACATACGAATGTGTCGAACCCACATCAATCAAAGCAGTATATGGTAATCCAAAGATTAAGAACGTACCGGTTATGATGTCCGGTGCGTCGCCCTCCTCTTGACGCCTCGCTTCATATACCAACCCAGGCTGTCTTGCCTCAGTGTTGCCTCCTCCTCTGCCTGGTGCTCCGCGGCCCCGACCAGAACCATTACCTCCTCTACCATTACCACGACCCCTCTGCGGTGGCGGTCCCTCATTTCTGAATTGAGCACGGCCCTGACCCTCAGACTGAATCCTGGCTAGCTTACGCAGACAGTCCCTCACACGATGATCCAGCAAGCCACACTCAAAACATCTTTTTCCACCGGTCCAACATCCTCCCCAATAAGATTTTCCCACATCGGTTACACTGTGCTGGTCCCTGATTAGCCACAACAGACCTTCTAGATTGATTCGGCCCACTTTGTCTAGCCCTTTTCTGAGAATTACTGGCTGACCCAGATGATCCAAAACCTCTCTTATGTCTATTCCTCTATTCCTATCCAGATTCTATCTCACAGACTCCTTTACCCCTTCAGCTACCATAGCCTTTTCTACCAGGACAGCAAACTCCCGCTCCTGTTGTGGAGCAATCAGCAACCTCAGCTTATCTCTTAAGTCGTCCACAAACTGGACACATCGCTCGTGTTCAGTAGCCACGATACCCCTAGCATACCGGCTCAACCTTAAAAATTTCGCCTCGTACTCTGATACAGACTTACTCCCCTTGACCAGTCTCAGAAATGCCTTTCACTGCGCATCGATATAGCTAGACCCAATATACTTCTTCTGATAAGCTGCGTTAAAGTAGTCTCAAGTGAGATCATCCGCTGCAGCACTATCCCGAATCGTGAGCCACCACTAGTATGACTCATCTCGGAGAAGCGACACTATCCCTTTCCATTTTTCCTCAGCAGTCAGATCCAAGTCATCCATAATCTGCTCCATCGCCTCTAACCAATACTCAGCTATACTGGGAGCCACACCAGAAACACCTTGGAATACCTCGGCTCCATTGGCTCGGAGTCACTCATATAGATTTCCGAGCTCCTGCGCCTCTACCTACTCCAGCTACTCTCTCAAGGACTCGCAGCATCACCTGCGACACTGCGTCATCCCCCGTCTAATCCTGGAACTCACCACCACAGCTGGTGGTGGTGCTGGTATCTCATTTTCTGACCCCTGACCAGACCCCACTGGTTTAGACACTGTCAACCTACCTCGACCGCGTTCACGTGTATTACGACCACGACCTCGAGTGCTCATGTCTAAAGTCTTGACTTATCTGATTTAAAAGTTTTATGCATCAGTCATCATTCCACTATTATTAAGGCACAGTTTTATGAATAATTCTTATCAAAGAGTTTTCTTTTCCGCGAGTCCATATAGTCCTATAAGTTTCAGTCTCTAGGGTAGTCCACTATCACTAGTCATTCAAAGCTCATAACATCCAAAATCATACACAATAGTTAGGGGTACTTACCTGGGCGGATTGGTGCTGGAGACTTGGTGCCATGCCTTTCAAACCACATCTTTCGACCAAAAACATTTTGAAACCATACTTTAAAACATTTTGGGCCTCGGTAACACAATTGTAACACCCCAAACCCAGTCAACGACCGAATCTGGCATGTCATAGGGTGAAAATGCTTTGAAGAAAAAATGTCACCGTTTAAATTTTCAGTGAAAAACTCGTTGTTTAATTCATGTTGCAGAAATTAGGTGCATGTTCAGTTAGGTTACTTTGAAATCCCGAAATAAGTTCTTTAAAACTCGTTTGTCGATCTATAGAAAATGTTTATGTTAAAAACCCGAGTGATTTAATCTTAGTTATTTAGAAATTATTTGAATTGAGTGTGAAAAACTTAAGTTTGGAGATCATTTGAGTTGTGGTTATTTTCAAGCGGTTTGTATAACCCGATGGTAAAGTTTTGAAAACCATTGCTTTTTGTAGTTTAGAAAACCATGTGTTCAAGTTATTAAATCAACAAGTAAATTACTTTGTCATTTTTGAAATCAAATCTAAAACATATAAAATCATCAAATAAAAACATAGTTTAAAGGCCTTATTACAAACCCAAATGAAAATGAAACCGAATTTAAATAAAATAAAGTACCCAAACCAAAGTCCATGTAAAACCGAATGTATTTAATGCATGGCCACCTCGAGTCCATTCGGCTCCTCATCCGCGATCTACGAGTCACCTGAAAAGATAAGGGAGAAGGTGAGTCACCAAGACTCAGTGCATAATCCCCCTCCCAGTTAATGCAACATGCTTACACAAATCATAACCAAGCAATATATCATGCACCCAAACCTAGCCATCCATAACTCCGTTTCTACCCCGTGTGGTACCAAACCACTGGTGGTGCCAAACCACTGGTGACCCAAAGTCACGAAAAATCCATCTGTGAGGCCAACCCACGTTGTGATTCCAAATCACTGGCGACAATCCCGTTATATCAAATGTGAGGCCAAGCCACTGTGGTGCTAAGCCACTGGGACGAGTCGCTATGAGGTGCCAAACCTCTGGTGACCCAAAGTCACGAAATATCAATATTCCAAGTGTGGGGCCAACCCACTGTGGTGCTAAGCCACTGGGACGAGTCGCTATGAGGTGCCAAACCTCTGGTGACCAAAAGTCACGAAATCAACTGTGGTACCAAACCACTGGAGGTGCCAAACCTCTGGTGACCCAAAGTCACGAATATCAAACTTCCCCCTCCTCTCATATCACCCATCACAATGCAATACTTATGCAAATCATGCCATCATGCTTTATTATGAAATATATAGCAGATATATCATAGATCATGGTATTATGCATCATATAGCAAAATTATATCAAAACGGACTTACCCGAATCTTTGCTCATACCCATAAAGGTATCATATCAAGATCTACACATTTTCGACTTTTAATCATGATTAGGTTATTAACATATTTACTTAGTTATAAAGTGTGTAAGTTACACACCTGCTACTAACGCAACCACTGAAACCCGAAGACCCGATCTATTGCACTAGATCCCCTTGATCCTACATTCGGCCAACCCAAAAACCATTAACAAGGCCATTCGGCCACACCCACAAATCCTGAAGGTTAACGCATGGAACTCCAAAGCTTACCTCGATGCTCCTTGAATACCAACCACCACCCAAAGTATGTGAGATTGGACCTTCCCCTACAATCGGCCAACAACAAAACTCATTTTCAATAGCCTTCGGCTTTTCAAACAACTAAAAGAGTAATTGAATCAACATATATCCTTACCACAGACTCACCAAATTCGATTGTCAGAGAACAACTGGTTCAGATCTACTGCTTCCAAAATCCCAAAGAACCTAGGAGAAATCGGTTCCTATAGATGGTTAGAACCTTGATAACAAACGCCGAAATTTGGCTTTTGCACTCATAAGAGTCGACAGAGAGGAGAGAAAGGAATAAAGAAGTTCGGCCAAGACTACTTACCCTTCTCAAAACAGATTAGAGAAGAAAACCAAAGAAGATCTACTCTTGGTTGATATTCGGCCAAAACAAAACTAGAAGAAAGAAGGAGATTTCGGCAAAAGAAAGAAAAAGGAGAAGATGTGGTTTGTGAACGATTATGAAAAGAAAGAAAAAGAAGATGGGAGAAAGAGAGGTTCGGCCAAGCACTGAGAGGAAGAAGAAATAAAATAAAATTAAAGAACCTTAAAGGAACATTCGGCTAGGTACATCCAAGAGGATTTGGCAAGTGCAAAAACAAAAAGAGATTTGGCTTTTCTTCAATATGGTACACTAGGGAGAATTCGGCAAGGCTCAAAAGGGTTTTTCGGCTTTGACACAAAACAAAAGCTAGCCGAAAATGACCACCTATCCCACTAAGGAATTTCGGCACTCCCCTTACTCAGCTTTCCAAACCGAACACTCCTCTTCAAACAAGAGTTCAAAATTTGGCCACTACCTCAAGCTCCTCCTGGCCACTAATTCAAATGAGTTTGAGTTAGTCAAGCTCCTACATTTTCTCCTTGCCACCCATTCAAATTAATTTGACTCATTCCAAGCTTATCTGACAGAGTTTGTGCTGAGCACAACTCCTCCCCCCCTTGGCATCAAAATGATAAGCAGAAAGTGAGATTTTTGCTGCTCCAACCTGAGCTCTCCCGTCCCTGCATGTGGCGTCACTTTTAAGGCTCTAAGTGGCGCCTCCTTGCCACTTTACCAAGCCCATTCTTGTGCTAAAATTCCCTATGAATTACACTTAACTCCTAGCTCACTCAGCTCCCCTTACTAAAACTCAAAAACAAGATTTTTCCTACAGCTCGGGCCTATCCTTGGCTTATAACTAGATCTTAAAACACCTTAATTAATAACACAACAATCCATACTCATGCAAAACAATTCAATCACAACAACCCCTATTTCAGGATGGTACACCAATTGAGTATAAAAATGGCTCCATATGAAGCTCTATACGGTCGTAAATGTAGAACACCATTGTACTGGGCTGAGCTCAATGAAAATAAGATTCACGAGATTGATCTGATCAGAGAAACAGAAGAAAAAGTGAAAGTAATTCACGATAGTTTGAAAACAGTGTTAGATTGACAGAAATCATACGCAGGCTTGAAACGGAAAGATATTGAGTTCCAGATTAGGGAGAAAGTGTTTTTGAAAGTGTCGCCGTGGAAAAAAATATTGCGATTTGGTCGAAAAGGGAAATTGAGTCCGCGATTCATCGGACCATATGAAATTATTGAGCGATTTGGGCTAGTGGCATATCGGCTTTCCTTACCTTCTGAATTAGAAAAGATACATAATATATTTCATGTGCAATGCTTCGACGATACCAGTCCGACCTTTGACATGCCAGTTCCCCAACTAAGGTTGAAATTTAGTCTGATATGTTATATACCGAAGAACCGATTCGAATTTTAGCTCGTTAAATCAAAGAGCTGAGAAATAAGATAATAGCATTAGTGAAGGTATTATGGCTACAACACCAAACCCGGCCCATGCAGTATGATCGAATTTAGCATGTCACATGAAGAAAGTGTGTAAAGAGTTTGTGATTCTTACTAAAGTTGACATTGTTTGGTTATAGTTGAGAAAACAAGTTTGATTATAAATATTTGATAAAAATACTACTAATCTCGAAAGATTGATTGGTGAATCAAAAGTCGAACTAGTGAACATTAAAACCGTGACTTTTGAAATTGATGTTTGATAATTCAAAGAAAAATCTAGATTAAATTATTTGTACATATTTATTATGAAATCCGTTTGTTAATCAATTTTGGAAAAAAATCGTTGTTTATGATCTCAGAAAATCCCCGTTTTTTTAAAAAAACAATTCAAGAAAAATAATAAGTACATCTAAAGCAAAAATAAAAATATGACAGGCCTTATTACAACTTTAAACCCAAAATAGTAAAAGCAACGAAATAAAGCGAAAAAGAAAATTTACTAAAGTTCGAAAATATCATTTCTAACCGAGTCATCCATGGCCCTCAAGTCCTCATTACTGAGCATTTACCTGCAAGGATTAAGAAAAAGGGGTGAGTTACAAGAACTCAGTGTATAATCCCCTTACCGTCATCCACTGGGCCTGAACCCGTATAGCAACATCTTGGGCCTAAGCCCATTTACATAATAGTATTTAAATGAAATGAATGCAACCCAACCCATCCATCCATCACACCCCTGACCAACCAATCACACCTGTGGGGATCAAGTCAACCCATCCCGACGCTCGCACCAAATTTGCAATCAACCTGCTATAATATATTATTATTGTGGCCATGCCACCGAAATCATAATTAAGCTCATTTAAAATATTGTGGCTATGCCACCAGGCTACACTACTCTCCATTCAATCTTTCTCATCCCATGCAGTATGTAAAGATGCAACATACATGGTAAATTATCCAAATATAAAACAACCATTAATCTAGTGAATTATTTCGGTGAATCGGCCCACTAAAGCACTTTGGCAATTCGGCCCACTACGGGAAGTTTAATAAATCGGCCCATCGAAGGCATTTTGGTAAATTGACCCTTTAAAGGCGTTTAAGCAATTCGGCCCGTTAAGGCATTTTGATAAATCGGCTCATTGAGGGCATTTTCATAATTTAACAAATTAACACCGATTTTGATAGATTTTAGAATTGATGTTGTTTAAGCAAATTACTCGACTCATGCCATATTACGATTATTAGATTGTAAGCAACAACAAACTATTTTAAACATGATAGTGAATCTCGAATCTACAGGATTTCGGTGTGAGATTACACACTTGATTACGGTAAGAACTAAACCTTCTTGATCGTCGGCACCTATGTCACCATAACACTCGATTAACTAACAAAAGAGGGTGTCTTAATCCAAATCTAAATCAAACGGTCTAAGAAAATGCTTACCCTTAGTATCGTGAATGACCACGATTTGCCTACTCTCACCAGAAGATAGTCCACAACCTGGTGGAAAATCCCGAACTATCGATACCGCCCTACGCTTGAACTTGGGAGTAGAGATTGCAAGTCCACTCCCTTTTCATCCTCCTATCGATTTTCCTTTAATATCGCTACCACTTGCCTCCATTGGAAGAGTCTCGGTCAGAATAATATTACGATGAGAGAAAGTAGTTGTCTAAGGAGAGGGTTTCGACTTACCACTACCTCCGAAGGATCAACGAGTAGAGAAGAATGAGTGATTTAGTCCCTAGAATAAACGATTAGACATAACTATCGATCCGTTTTAGCGGAATAACCAAGCAATGAGAGAGATGGAAATGAACCATGAAGAAACTCCTTACCTTAACGAGGATAGATTCGACTCCCACCGATTCGGTTTAAGGCTAAAAATGAATCGTCAAGGATGTGATATTCGACCAACCCACTAGAACACTACAAAAAGGAGATGATCACGATATGAGGGAGTAGGAGAGAGTGATGTTTCTGTTTAGAGAACCATCCAATGATAAGGGGTACATATTCAGCCATGGAGAAAAGAAAATGAAAAGAAGAGAAAGAAACCACTTACCCGATTCGATCAAGGAAGAGAGTGCCCAACACACAAAAGAAAATGAAGAAGAGATAAAGTGATATAAGGTTCGACTATTGGAGAGAAATGAATAAAGAAGATTCGGCCACCAAGTAATGTCGATTAAAGAAAAAGAGAGTGTAACACCCCAAACTCGGTCAAACGCTACGACCGAATCTGGTATGTTACAATTAAGAAAATTTTGAAAAAAACTAACTACAACCACGAGTTGAGAAAACTTTTGTGTATCGTTACTGTCTTTAAAGGAAATTTAAAGTAGTGGTTAATTTGAACTGAGTTACGAAATTAGGTTTATTTAACGAAAGTCAAATTTAAGAATTTCATAAAGCTGTTAGTTTGAAAACAATGTTGCGATTTCAAATTGAAAATTTTAATCAATTTGTTACTCTTTACCCCTCTTCCGTTAGCCATTTGGAAATTGTTTGTTCAACATTTTAATCATTGAAAACTCCCACTTTGATTATTTAATAGGCATGCTATGTCAATTTCAAAATTAAGTCCAAGTCAAAGTTTAAGTGGCCTTATTACAATACCAAAACCCAAACTTAATAGTGAAATTTAAGAAATAATGAAAATAAAAATACTTAGAGCATTATGCATGGCCACCTCGAGTCTGCCTCGACTCCGAATCTACGATCTACTAATTACCTACAAAATTTAGCAGAGGGGTGAGTCACTGAGACTCAGTGTGTAAATTCCCATTAGACGAACTCTGGGCTTTTCGCCCACTGAGGCCCATTGGGCCTTAGCCCACACAATCAATATATTAAGTATGTATGCGATGCACCCCAAACCCATCCATCCTCTACAACACCTGAATCAGCCAATCACCCGTGGCACCAAGCCATTGTGGTTCCAGAACATCGTGATACCAGATCACTGTGACAGAGTCACTAATAATAATATGTGTAGGGCTAACCCACCGTGGTACCAAACCACTATGACAATCCCGAATAAATATACGTGGGGCCAACCCACTCTGGTACCAAACCACTGAGACGAGTCACTGAATCGTATATACGTGGTATTAGACCACCGTGGTACCAAACCATTGAGACATAGTCACTGAATTGTATATGTGGGGCCAACCTACTGTGGTACCAAACCATTGTGACAGTCCCTAAATAGCACTTTCCCTTTCGCATCATATCCCAAGTCCATGCATATGTTAACATACTGAAATGAATGATCATGCTTTGGATGCAAACAGCCAATTAATTCATACATACACATATTTCAAACATGAAGTTGCAGTGGAACTTACGCGGTGTCTCTAACCTTACCCCCAAGGGTTCCTCGACTGTCAATTCAGTCGTTTCGTCTTTCAGCCAACAAAGTTATTAACATAATTAATATACAGAGTGTGTGAGAATTACACACCTGGTAACGCGTAACACTAGGCTTTCTATGTCGACGCTTTCCCTAGTAGAGACAATGGTTATCTTCCTATCCCAGGCAGACATCAGCTTTCTATCATAGCCCAGCGAAAAATCTCGAACCTGGGACACCACCCATCTTTTAAACTTAGGAGCCGCAACTATGGGTTCGCACGCTTTCCTTGATTTACCGACACTTACATCCATGGACACACTTGATCAATATAATACCATAAGAGAAGCAACGGTTATCTAACCAACAATATCAAACTTAAGGTGGCGAATCAACCAAGAATAACCAACCGATTAGAACCAAAGGGTAACTCATTACCTTTGTACTAACGCGAATAAGCAAGACTGCTCGGAAAAGAACTCTCGGCCACCTAAGAAGTCTTAGCACTTCTTTTCCTGATATTCGGCTACTAGCCATGAGGAATGAAAGAATGCGTTAAAGAAGAAAGAGTAGTCGATTTGTTGAGTAGGAGTAAAGGAGATGAAAAGAAACTAAAAGAGAATACCTTACCCTTGCCCAACGAAACTGAATACCAGAAGGTTGGCTTGTGAAACCGTAAGAGCCCCTAGATAAAACCCAAGTCAGAACTGATTCCCAAATACTGAACAAAAGGGACGGCCTTTTGGCCAACATCAAACTTACCAAAGACCTTCCAAACGCTGGCTAGATGAAGAAGAAAATACGAGATTGAGCCCCCTACAATCAGCCATTATCCCAAAGGAAATGAATCAACATTTTCAGTTTAAAAAGAACCATAAGAGAAAAGAAACAAAATGAATAGAAGAAGAAGCAGAAGAACCCCTTACCAAGAACAACAAGGAGATGTTGATTGAGAAAGCTAACTGAATATGCGGTGGCTATCCAACAGAGAAAAGAGAAGAGTTAGGGAGTAGTAGAGACTTTCGGCTTTTGCAACAGAAAAAGAAGAAGAAAATGGACAACAAGGTTCGGCTATGAAGCAGATGAGTTAGAGAGGTGATTCGACTAGGGAATGAAATTAGTAGAAAAGAAAGAGGGTTTTCGACTTGGAAAGAGAGGAGATGGGTTGAACTAGATTCAGTTAAGGTGTTAAAGAACAACAAAGAAGAAGAAAAGATTAAGCAAAGGGAGCTTCAATGAGTTTGGGCTAAGTAGAGGGAGAGAAAAAAGAGAGCTACGGTTTTCTTTGGTAACAACAAGGAAATGAGTTTCGGCTTAACACTCCCTCACAAGACACTTGTAGCAATCGGCACTATACCACACCCCTATGACTGATTGAACAAAATAAAAGAGAAAAGCCAAGTGCCACAAGCCTTATGAATTTCGGCACTTCACCCAACTAGCACTAAACCGAATTCTCCCCCTTCAAGCTCCCCACAACTGGCCATCACATCCACTAACTTGAAATCCCTTGATTCTCTCCTTACTTCACTCTCTAACAACCATTTGAATTGGTTTAACAAATTCAAATATCACCAACACCTCATGGCCACACATTTGAATATGTTGACCCATTCCACCATCATCCTTGGAGAGTCCCTGCCGAATGCACCACCTTAGCTTCCTGAGTGCAAAAATTAAGCTTCCAAGTGAGTGTTATAGGATTCGAACCTCTTCTCCCTGCTACAACACAATGACTCCACTTCTCTGTACCTTAAGTGGCGTCTCCTTGCCACTTTGCCACACCACTTCTTGTGTCAACAAACACAAGTAATTAACCTTAAAACCTACCTCAGCTAACTCTCCCCTACAGTGGCTAGAAATAAAATTTTCAGTAAGGCCCAAGCTTAATCCCGAGCCTTCCTGGGGCCCCCAAACATACCAGATTTAATAGACAAAGCATACCAAACATACAGAAACATAACAAACGCAAAGCCCCTAATTCCCAGATGTTACAAAGAGAAAGGTTGAAGAAATGGTGAAAAAGAAAAGAAGAGTTGGAAAAAGAAGTGTAAGAGAGTTTCGGCTAACACCAAGGAAAAGATGCACAAAATGGCTTGAGTGTTTCGGCAAGTAAGGGAAAAGATGGGAAAAGAAAAGCACCAAAATACTAATCAAGAGGAAAAACTCTTCTTGCACAAAACTTGAAAAACTAAATTGAGAATTTTCGATTCTTTTCCCCCTACCAAAACCGTATACCTCTAATACCAAAAAGGTCATGGTTGGCCAAAAATTCTTTCCCCAAGTACCTCCCAAAATTCGGCCAACATATCCCCCCTTTATCTCTTTCCTTTATCTCTTTCCTTATTTTTCCCTTGATCCCCTCCTTGCTTTTTTCCTTAGTCTTCTTTCCATCATTTGAATGAGTCTTCCTTCCTTTTATAGAGTCTGGGCCGACACTTACCATCTTCCACCTGATTAGAACCAAAAATTAAATCCCAAAAGTTGCAATAGGTGGGATTCAAACTCCACCCCTTAAGCCCCTTCATGTGATGCCTCGCCACCTTGCTACTAGCTCCTCATGTGTTAGAAAAATACACACTTATTTCCTTAAGTCTTGACGCCACTTGCCTTCTTCCCCCTTAAGTGCTTAAACACAAAAATTCTAGTAAGGCCCAACTCAACCCCAAGCCTTCTTAGGGTCCCTAAACATACACAACTAACACATTTAACTAGCCTAACGCATGGTATAATGTAAAACATAAAATCCCGAATTTTTAGGATGTTACAATGGCATCGACATGGGGTTGAAGAAGCTACATGGGAACCCGAAGATGCTATCAGAGGACAATACCCGAACCTATTCACTGGTAGGATTTTCGGGGACGAAAATCCTTAAGGGGGAGAGTTGTAACAGCCTGTTTTTAGTCAAATTGGAACAGTGTTTTCGAGACCAAAAATTCGAGATCAAAATATTTATTTATTATTATTTTAATGTTTACATCATGATAGCATGTATGTGTGAAAATTTCATGAAGAAATTTTATCGTTTAAATAGTCAATTTGATAAAAAGGACTAAATCGCGTAAAGCGTAAAACTTTAGTTTTAATAGCTAAAGGTATTTAATAGCTATGGAACCTTAGAGTTAAGGTCCTTATGTGGTAATTAATCCATTTATGAGATAGTGGATGACAGTGGGGTGGTATTTGGTGTAATTACTAATGTTTTTAAAGGTTAATTTTGGAAATTTATAATTAAAGATAAAATAAATAAAACAAAATCACATTTTATTAGTTACCATCTTCCTAGCCGATTTTCAATAAAGAAAAGAAGACATTTTAGTGTTTAACATTTGGAAACCCTAATTTCTTCAATTAGGTATGTATTTTCACTCAATTTTTAATGATTTCTTTATTTTTTTATCGTTGCTTCGTATTCTAGCTAGCCTATACCTTAGATTTTGAAACTGTTAAAGATTTATCATGTTGCCATTGTTGAATGCTTGAGTAATTTGATGAATTATAATAGATTTGGAAGGTTTAATGTTAGATTAATAACTTTTGTAAAGTGATTTTTGACAAAAATGTCAAAAAGAGATTAAATTGAGAAAATGTGAAATGTGGTGGTTAAAAGTGTGAATAAATGAGAAATATGGACTAATATGAATACTAGAGAAATCCTGTTAGCATGGATTGTGATTAAATTGCATGAATTTGTGATTTTATGTAATAAGGACTAAATTGTAAAAATGTGAAAGTTTAGGGGTAAAAGTGTAAAAGTGCTTTAAAGTGTGGTTTGGACTAATTTGAAAGAATATGTGATTGAATAAGTTAATTTTGAATTCATATGGATCAAGAAAGAAATAATTTGGATTTAGATCAGGGAAAAGCAAGGTTATTGAGTAGTCGACTCGATCCGTCATTTCTGTATACGAGGTAAGTTCTATAATTGAACTTAATTGTACATTTGTTTAATTAATGGATAGGATTGGGATTGTATATATTCCATTAGCTAAATTTGGAGATATTGAATTTAAATGTACGGTTTAGGCATACGAGTTGCTGAATAAGACCATAGCTGGGCTATGGCAAATTACAAAAATAAGACCATAACTATGTTATAGCATATGAATGTAAGACCACGGCAGGGCCATGGCAATGTACTTATAAGACCATAGTTGGAGTATGGCATCAGAAAATCGATGAATTTGTATAATAAGTATTTATAAGCCAAAGTGGTTTGATAAAAGAATTGTCGAGAGATAGAAAAGTATCGGTACAGGTATGTACGGAAAATTGTTTAAGTAACATGTTAGAAGATGTTGAGGACTTATGAGTTATGATGTGATTTAACTATATGTTAACTCGTTGATTATTCTCTAAATGCTAATTATGTTATCCATTTTGAAAATGCTAATAAATATTGAGATTATTTCATATTTACATACGAACTTACTAAGCCTTATAGCTTACTTTGTTTAATTCCTTCAATGTTTTATAGTTTATCGAAGCTAGCTCGGAACCAGGGATCAACAGAAACTTCATCGCACTATCAGACATCTATTTGGTACTTTTGAGTTGTGTAAATATGGTATATGGCATGTATAGGCTTGTGTCATTTTGGTATGTTTGGTGAATATGTATTTTGGCCATTTGGGTTGGCATAAAATGATGAACGTGATGATGTTGTAAATGTACAAATGGTTCTATTTTGAGTTTGGTAAATTGACTTAGGGTAGGTGATTGAAGTTGATAAATTGGAAGTTATGTGTTTGTGAATTAATGCTTGATAATGCATGTTTGAAATGAATTAGTAAATTGAATCATATATGTGAATCATGGTAAATTAACTATATTGTTAATATTGTTTTGGTTTATATTTAAGTAAGTGAAATGGTTGTAATTGTATAGCCTGAAATGTGCATGAATTGAAATTGATTTGCCTACTTATTATGCCTTGAAATGGTACCATTTGTACTTATGTAGGTATGTACAAAATGGGGCAGCAAATTGGCCTTACAAATGGCCTATTTTTGTCTACACGGGCATGTGTCTCCGTCGTGTGTGACACATGGTCATGTTACACGGTCGTGTGTCCCCTGGTGTTGAAATTAAATTGAAGTCGGTATGCTCCACATAGTCTCACACACGGGCGTGTGACTGGTCCTGTGGTACAAGTCAGTATACCCCCTAAATGGTACACGGCCTAGTGCACGGGCATGTGACTTGGCCGTGTTGCATTAGTTAGTATATCCTATAGGTTTGACACTACCTAGCACATGGCCTGGCACACGGGCATGTGTGGCCACTTCGAAAAGGGTACACGGGCTAGACATACGAGCATGTGGTCAGCCGTGTAACCAAAGTCAGTATGTATGCCTTGTTTTCACACGGCCTGAGACACGGGCGTGTCTACTAGTCGTGTGAGGCACACCCTGGTTTACATGAAAAATTTCTAAGTTTCCAAAATTTTTGTATGATATCATTTAGTCTTGAACCTCTTCTAAAGCATGTTTAAGGCCTCGTAGGCCCTTATAAGGGACAATGTGATTGTGTTGAATGGTTTATTAGAGTGAATGTTTATATGTGAATTGATCAAAAATACCTCATAACCCTATTTCAACGTTGAATACAGGTGAGGGGTGTTTTAGTATCTACGTAAACTCGTTGAGGTAAGTTTGTATGATTAAGTTGTGATTATATGTTTTATTTTGAAATATGCATGAATTGTAAATTTGCTATATGTATACGCGGTTGCATATCCAGCGACATATGACGATTACCGAGCCCCGTTTGAACCTTAGGAATTTGTAGGATACAAATGGCATGCCATTAGGGTTTACATGATTCGAGTACTGGTCCTGAACGTCCTACCGATGGCTAAGGTCCTGCATGTGTTACGGATACTCCACAGCTCGTGTGAGTAGCATCGTATAGCTACATTTCGACCCACAACTCGAGCGAGAATACCGATTTACAGCTCGTGAGAGCATACCAATCTACAGCTCCAGTGAGCATATCGATTCACAGCTTGTATGAGCATACATGTACAGGATTTGACGGATTACAGTTATATGAGTTAGCATACTATGTGTGAGTTATCCCGGGTATCCAACAGTATTCTAATGGTTCAACGGGCAATATTCTGATACAAATCGGTAAGAGTTCGATACAGACTATTACAGGGACATGCATGAATTACATGGAAATGTTGTTATATGGTATATGGATAATTGAATTGGATGATACTTGTATATGAAACTTAATCAATTATTGTGCTTATACATGATTATCGGTTTATATATGTATTTACATGGTTAACGTGGTTGATGTATATGTGCTTAGGCATTTGGCCAAATTATGTTGGGATATGCTATGTTTACTTACCTATTATGTGACTAAATGGTAAGTTTTATTCTATGATATATGAACTTACAAAGCTTAAAATGCTTATTCTGTGTTATTTTCTATGTTTTATAGTGAATCAGAAGCTTGTTCGGGTTGGAAGCTTGTCAGAGCTATATCACACTATCCATTTGCTCTTTTGGTACTTTCGATTGTTTTGATTTTAGTTATAATGGCATGTATAGGTATTTTGGCTAATGTTGGCCTATATGTTTTATTGTGAATATGGTTATTTGATTTTGCTTGTGTTTTGGAATATTTTGGTATGTATATAAGTAGCCTTGACATGGTTGATATGTGGTTTGTTTTGTGTTTGAATAGAGAAAGGTAAAATGATAGTTAAATGTGTTTTGTGATATGATGAAATTGTGAAGAATCGGTACTTTAGTATGTATGACTTATATGGTGATTTGGTGCTAGTTTAGAATGGCATATTTGGTACCAATTGAGAAGTTTTAGTAAGTAAAAAAATGGCATGAATTGATGCAAAAATGCTTAGTAGTTAGTTAAGTATTTTGGTCAAACAGAGTACATGTTTATACATGATTGCATGTTGACATTTGAGGTGCCTAAGGGCATATTGCTTGTATGTGATTATTCCATATGAATGAAGCTAGAATATGCATGATTTTGGTGCCTTGTTATGGCTTGAATATATGTGCATTTTTGGTTGTAGGTATATGCCTTGATGGGTAGGAAAAATGGCTTATAAAATGGCCTATTTTAGTCCACACGGGCAGAGACACGGGGGTGTCTCAGCCTTGTGTGACACACGACTAGGTGACATGATCGTGTGTCCCCTGTAGCTTTTAAAAGAGTTGCGAGTTAGGCCATTACACGGCCTGGCACATGGGCATGTAAGGTTATTTCGAATGGTACACGGCCTGGCACACGGGCGTGTGGCTTGGCCGTGTGTCCCAAGTCAGTGAGTTACACGGGCACAGACATGGGCTGGGACACACGGCCGTTTCCCTACTTTAAATGCCATACAGCCTATGACTCAGGCGTGTCTCTTGGTAGTGTGAGTCACACGGCCTTGCCACACGGCTGTGTGACCCCTGCAATGTGGAAAATTTTCATTGTTTTATGAAAAATTCTCTAAGTTTCTGATTTGTCCTAACTTGTTTCTAACGCATATTTAAGGCCTCGAAGGCTTGTATAAGGGAAAATATGTACATTTTGAATTGATTTTAATTTTTTTATTGATATGATTTAAAAAGTTTGAAATTTAGGTCCATTTGATTTGAAAACTCCGGTAATGCTCCGTAACCCTATTTTGACGACGGATACGAGTTAGGGGTGTTACAGTAACACTGAATTAATATACATTGGAACCATTTATCACATTAAAATCTCAATCTATACATTTCATACATTGTAGACTATTCAAAATTCGATATCGTACTCTTTTTTTTTCCTATATTTAACTAGTACACAGTTTCGACATTTTATATTGTCACGCAATTCAATTCAATACATACTCTGAATCAAATTCACAACCACAATCCAATTCATTTCCCGAACACATATATTCATATGATACACATATCACATTTCAAGATAATTCATATGTAACACTCTTTCCCCGGGTTCTACGCCGGAACTGGGCCCGAGGCGTTACTGTAATTAAAACCACTTGCTCACCACTTAGGCTCATCGTGACTACTCTCTCAAGTCACCTTAACAAACTCATTTTTGACTTATGAGGCCTCACTCATACACACGAGGACTCTCGAGACTATTTTGGAACTTTTTCAAATCTTAAAATTTTCTCTTTTATACAGGGCTCACACGCCCGTGTAAGATGAGACACACCCGTGTGTAGACACACACGCCCATGCCTTCAACTTGTGTATGAAAACCCAAGCATTCTGCCAATACCCCACGGCTAGGGTACACGCCCGTGCTTTCCAACCGAGGTGAACACTGCCTTCACTTACACGGACTAGAGCCTAGACACACGCCCGTGTGGCTAGCTCGTGGCCAAATCTAACTTAAAAATTCAACATGCAGAGGACATACGGCCAAGTCACATGCCCATGGGCTGACCGTGTGTCACACATGGCTTAGGCATACGCCCGTGTGTCTATCCACATGGACAAGAACAAAGCTATTTGCTAAGCCCTTCTCACCCCTATAGCATACACAACATGCACTCATTCAACACATCCATAATCAACTCAAATGAAATCACAATCTCATATGGATAACTACATCTTTTCATATAATATAACAGCCAACAACTATGGCATTATACAAAATAGATTATCCAACTATGGGCTAACAAATCCTAGCCCTTTACAACAAAATTCACTAAGTTGTCTAGCCTCTCTACATGCCATATACAAAACATTAAGTCTTATGTACCAGAGTGTGATGATAATGTGGATGATTCTCCAATTGATCCTTGTATCTCGATTCAACAATTTTACTCTATAAGACAAGGGAAAAGAAAGGGAGTAAGCTTTGAGCTTAGTAAGTTTACACATAAATAATTAAGCATCATAGTATAAGCTAAACAACAATTAGCATTATACTAACATATAATGTACAACTATGCTTACTCTTTCTATCCCTTACCACATTTCCAACACATCATAAGTCACATACTCATAACCATTGAAATGCACCCCTACATTCAATATCACATTTACACAATATATAACACAACATTATTTCTCGATAATTCATCCACACAGCTAATTAACTCAATATTACAACCACACAGCTAATCCACACAGTTAATCTCTAGGTGGTTTTGCACTTAGCCCACCACAATCAATTAATAAGGTAGTATCGCAATTAGCCTACCACAAAGGTAATCATAGCGGTTTCGCACATAGCCCACTAGATGATATACCTAACGATAGAATCGTACATAGCCAGCTCATCGTCAATATGCATTAGGATGTTATCGCACTTAGCCCACCGTTTAGCATTCTCACTACACATTCACATATCTACTTACTTAACCATACATCCATTCACAAATTCTACCACATTCATCCCACATAGGTTCTGAATCATGCTACACACTAGCTAGCATACAAGGATTTCCTACTTAGGGCATCCGCAACCACATTCTCTTTTCCCGGGTGATAATCAATGACTAACTATAGTCTTTCAATAACTCAAGCCACCGCCTCTGTCTCAAATTTAGACCCTTCTGATCCATCAAATATCTCAAACTCTTGTGATCCGTAAAGATTCGGCACTTCTCACCATACAAGTAATGTCGCCAAATCTTTAACGCAAAGACAATCGCAGCCAACTCCAAATCATGAGTCGGATAATTCTTCTCGTGCGGTTTTAGCTGTCTCGAGGCGTAAGCGACTACCTTACCCTTTTGCATCAACACGCAACCAAGACCATTAAACGACACATCACTGTAAACCACAAACCCTTTCCCCAATTCTGGTTGAACCAAAATTGGTCCTCAGTCAACATTGTTTTCAGTCTCTCGAAACTCTGTTGACATGTCTCAGTCCATTCAAACTTGACATCTTTGTGCAATAGTTTCGTCATCGGGGTAGCAATCACAGAGAACCCCTTTACGAAATGTCTGTAATATCCTGCTAATCCCAAGAAACTTCTGATTTCTGACACGTTCCTCGGCTGTTTCCAATCCACAATAGCCTAAATCTTACTTGGGTCAACTTTGACACCATTACCCCATACAATGTGTCCTAGGGATCCGACCTCTCGGAGCCAAAGCTCACTCTTGCTAAACTTAGCTTATCTCTTACAGTTTGCAAGACAATTCTCAAATGCTCTTCATGATCATTCTCATCCCGAGAATACAACTACAAACTTGTCCACATATGGTCTGAAAACACGGTTCATCAGATCCATAAAAATTGCATGTGCATTCGTTAAACCAAACGGCATAACCAAAAACTCATAATGGCCATACCTTGTTCGAAATGCAGTTTTCAACACATCTTGCTCTTTCACTCTCAACTGATAGTAACCAGACCTCAGGTCTATCTTGGAGAACGCTGTAGCTCCTTTCAGTTGATCAAAAAAATCATCTATCCTTGGTAAAGGATACTTATTCTTCACCATCACCTTATTGAGTTGCCTAAAGTCTATGCACAACCTCATAGACCCATCTTTCTTTTTCACAAATAATACCGGAGCACCCCACGGTGAGTAGCTCGGTCTTACAAAACCCTTATCTGTCAACTCTTGCAATTGAACCTTCAGTTCTTTCAACTCTAAAGGTGCCATTCTTTATGAAGCAATTGATATAGATGCCATTCCCGGAATCAACTCAATCCCAAACTCGGCCTCTCGCACTGGAGGTAATCCGGGTAACTCTTCCGGGAATACATTTGGATATTCACATACTATCGGTACTATTTCAAACTTCACTCCAATCTCTTGAGTATTCAACACAAAGGCAAGATAGGACTCACATCCTTTTCTCAAACATTTCTCACCCACTAGAGAAGAAATCATCACTGGTAGACTATCCGATCCACCTGATGCAACCCGAACTACATCTTAACTCTCACATTTCAATTCAATGCACTTACTACCACAGTTCACTAAAACTCTATGGTTAGTCAACCAATCCATGCCTAGGATTAAGTCAAACTCATCAAACGGCAACAACATAAGGTTTGTCGGAAAACAATGATTCGCAATCAATAAAGAACAATTTTTACACACTTTGTCCACTAACACATGTTTCCTAAAGGGTTTGACACCTTAACCACAAAATCCGTAGACTCAACGGTCATACTCAAACTAGATGCTAGTCTTATGCAAATATAAGAATGAGTAGACCCTGGATCTATTAAAGCAATAACAAAGGTGTCATAAAGAGAAAAAGTACCCGTTATCATGTCTGGGGAGGATGCCTCTTCACGAGCGCGAATAGCGTACGTCCTCGCAAGTGCCCAACCCTCTAGTCTCACAGCAGAATCTCTGGATGCACCTCTACCACTATTCCAACCTCTCGGGTTCCTAGGTGGTCTACCTCTTGCAAACACATCACTGGATCTTATCTCTTGCTTCTCTTCCTTATCATCCCTCTCCGGGCAATTTTGGATAAAGTGATCGAGGGAACCATATTTATAACAAGTCCGGCTGTTACCCCAACACTCTCCGGTGTGATATCTACCACAATTTGGACACTTTGGCTTACTCTTCGGATTGCCTACACTTTCCATCGAGGTGGCTTGGACTCTCGAACCCGGACGAGCATTGCCCAAGTCTCTATGTGAATATCCCACTGGTGCTGTCGTTCGAGGATTCCCTTCCTTAGATCTTTTCGACTGGGCTTAATACGATTTGCCCATCGACCTCTTTCTCACATCTCGGGCTTCACTCATAGCCTTTCTCTTTTCTTTACTCAACTCTTCGGCCTTACTTGCCCTTTCCACCAACACAACAAACTCTTTCAACTCCAAAATACCACTAGGAGTTTGATGTCCTCATTCTGTCCATCCTTGAACTTCTTACACAAGATGGTCTCTGTCGATACACACTCTTGAGTGTATATGCTAAGCCTAACAAACTTACGCTCATACTCTACTACTGACATTCTTCCTTGCTTTAACTCAAGGAACTCCTTCCTTTTTCGATCAGTAAATCGTTGGCTTATAAACTTCTATTGGAACTCTTCTAGAAAGAAGTCCCACATCACCCGCTCTTTCGGGACCATTAACGTCAGCATCTTCCACCAATGAAAGGCCGAATCTCTCAGCAAGGATACAGCACACTTCAAACTCTCTTCAGGTGTACATGAGAGTTCATCAAACACTCTCATCAAGTTCTCTAACCAAAACTCCACCCTCTCAGGGTCATCATCTACCTTAGCTTTAAACTCCTCAGCCCCGTGCTTCCTAATCTTATCCACTGGGGGTTTCGATATCCTCACTACATCAATACCTTGAGGACCAACTGGAATTGGCTGAGGTATAGGAGGAGGTGGAGGAGGTTGAGCATTACGGTTCGCTTGAACATAGTCTGAGTACCAATTACTCATCATCTGGAGAAAGGCTTCCCGTGCCTCTTCTCTTTGACCCATAGCCTCGGGTTGCGCAGGAGCTAGTGCATAACTAGCTGCTTCATCAGCAGTAGATTGATCGGGATCCATATACTATACGAAACAAGATTTAAAATCATCAGAAACAACCACACTATCATTGTACACTTATGGCATGTATAGCTAGACTCTTACACCCACTATGGTAGTCCTAGAATCGACCAAACCATAGCTCTGATACCACTAAATGTAACACCCCTTACAGGGTTTCTACGTTGAAATTGGGCCAGAGGCGTTACCGTAATTAAAACCACTTGATCGCCACTTAGGCTCATCGTGACTACTCTCTCAAGTCACCTCAACAACCTCATTCTCGACTTACGAGGCCTCACTCATACACACGAGGACTCTCGAGACTATTCTGGAACTTTTTCGAATCTTAAAATTTTCTCTTTTATACAGGGTCACACGCCCATGTAAGATGAGACATGCCCGTGTGTAGACACACACGCCCATGCCTTCAACCCGTGTATGAAAACCTAACCATTCTGCCAATGCCCCACGGCTAGGGTACACGCCCTTGCTCTCCAACCGTGGTGAACACTGACTTCACTTACACGGCCTAGAGCCTAGACACACGCCTGTATGGCTAGCTCTTGGCCAAATCTAACTTAAAAATTCAACATGCAGGGGACACACGGCCAAGTCACACGCCCATGGGCTGACCGTGTGTCACACATGGCCTAGGCAAACGCCCGTGTGTCTATCCACATGGACAAGAACAAAGCTATTTGCTATGCCCTCCTCACCCCTATAACATACACAACATGCACTCATTCAACACATCCATAATCAACTCAAATGAAATCACAATCTCACATGGAGAACTACATCTTTTCATATAATATAACAACCAACAACTATGGCATTATACAAAATAGATTATCCAACTATAGATTATCCAAAATAGAGTGTGCTGATAATATGGATGATCTTCCAATTGATCCTCGTATCTCGATTCAACACTTTTACTCTATAAGACAAGGGAAAAGAAAGGGAGTAAGCTTTGAGCTTAGTAAGTTTACACATAAACAATTAAGCATCATAGTATAAGCTAAACAACAATTAGCATTATACTAACATATAATATACAACTATTCTTACTCTTTCTATCCCTTACCACATTTCCAACACATCATGAGTCACATACTCATAACCATTGAAATGCACCCCTGCATTCAATATCACATTTACACATTATACAACACAACATTATTTCTTGATAATTCATCCACACAGCTAATTAACTCAATATTACAACCACACAGCTAATCCACACAGTTAATCTCTTGGTGGTTTCGTACTTAGCCCACCACAATCAATTAATAAGGTAGTATCGCACTTAGCCTACCACAAAGGTAATCATAGTGGTTTCGCACATAGCCCACTAGACGATATACCTAAGATAGCATCGCACATAGCCAGCTCATCATCAATATGCATTTGGATGGTATCGCACTTAGCCAACAATTTAGCATTCTCACTACACATTCACATATCTACTTACTTAACCATACATCCATTCACAAATTCCACCACATCCATCCCACATAGGTTTTGAATCATTCTACACACTAGCTAGCATTAACAAATTGTAAGTATGAATGCATTGTTTAAACATAGACTTACCTCGATACTCAAAAGTATAAAAATGTGCAATTTAGTTCACCACCTTGCTCTTGCCTCGGTTTAAATCTGGCCTTCATCTTTTTTAATCTATAATGAATAAATCAGCTTATTCAATACACACAATGACTAATTTGGCACTTATTTCATACTTTGGCAAAATTACTCTTTTGCCCCTAATCTTTCTCATAATTACACTTTTTCCCCATGGCTCGTAAAGTGATTTTTATTCAACTTTCTAGCCTTTCATGCTTAGCCAAATCACTTACTCTACTAAAGCTATCATCAATTCTCACTAAATTACACAGGTATGACTAAACTCAAGACTTTTACAAACTAGTCCCTACATGTATTTTCATGGAAAATCACTTAGCAAAAGATGTTTCTACTACATCAAGCTTTCATATTCTTCCATAGAACACATAAATACATGCATTTCATACATAGTCACATTTTTGAACATCCATCATAGCTCATCAAATAGCTAAAAATAGCTTACTCATGCTACTAGGACTTCAAAAATACGAAGAATATCAAAAACGGGGCTTTGATGCACTTACTAGCAAGCTTGAAAAATTTGAAGAACCCTAACAATTGCTCTCTTAATTTTCGGCAACATTAGGGAAGAAGATGAATGAATTTTGTCATCTTTTCTCCCATTTTAATCATTTAATTGGTAAATGACCAAAATGCCCTTTTTGATAAACTTCCTATTTTAACTCATCCATGCCCAATTTTGTCCAAAAATAAAAAATTGGGAAAATTGCTATTTAAGGACCTCTAATATATATTCTAAAGCCATTTCACACAAATAGCTTCTAGAATCTCACATTTTGCAACTTTTGCAATTTAGTCCTTTTGAACAATTCAATCGCAATTTCACAAAATTGCTTCATGAAACTTTCACACTAACATGCAAACATACCATAAACCTCAAAAACTCATACATAGACCTCAGATTTGTGGTCTCGTACCACTATTCTGACTAGGCCCGAAATCAGGATGTTACATCATATCTTTTCTCATTTTATTCAATTTGATTCATATCTCAATATTCAATCATAGGCATAGCAATTCACTTCAATTAACCATTTATAACTCACCTCAATATCATGTAATGCAAAATAACATGAATATGCAATAATTAAATTGATTCCGAATCATAGAAATACAAATCGGGGTCCCGCGTTACTCGTCGACAACTGTCGCTTTTCCTTTCCCTCTCAATGGCCCAGCATCGACATTAGCTACGAATAATAATGAAATAATGAAATAATATCCAATTCCATCCAAATCACATTCAAATAATAAGGCAATCATATTTTGTAATTTATTCAATTTAGTCCCTAAAATTAAAACTAGCATAACTTTCAATCTAATGCCTCAGATTGAAATCTAATTTCACCAAAACTCATTAGAGACCCTCTATTTTCTATCCCTACTAATAACCCATGAAAATTTTACATTTTATTCAATTTGGTCCTTAATGTAAAAAACTAACAATTAAACTTTACAATTTAGTCGTTTTCATATACTAAGCTTAATATCTAACAATTTAACACCAAATTCATCCATTTCTCAATAATGACAACTTCCAAAAACTTTAATAGTTTTACAAATTGGTAAATGGGCTAGCAGAATCAAGCTCTCATGGCTTCAAATCTACAAAAAAAATTACAAGAAAAGGGCTTGAATTGCTTACCAAATTGAGGATTGAATGTCAAAGAATTTTTTAGGTTTTTCTTCTACCTTTGGATGGCAATAATATGAGTAAAATGAGAAGATGGCACTTTTCCACTATCATAAACTATATATAGCCTAATTAAGCATAATCAATTTAGTTAAATTAACATAATATTTATTTAGCTAACTTAACTTACTTTAATTAAAACTTATGTTAGGAAATGTGCCCATATTGTAGTAAATATGTAATTGTTTTCTATGTATTTGAACATTGAATAAATAAATAAATTAATTTCACATTTCACAGTTATATCTTTTGTGTTTCTATCTTTCATGTTTTGCATACATAGAAAAATTACATACATGAAAGGATTATTATGTCGTCTATAATTCCAATTGGGGAGATGAATAGTCTTGGCTATCAGAGCAGTTGACTCCACAGGTAAAGAAATAAATGTACTCATTGGAAGAATTGTGCATTAGACTGGACCCAAGTTGAATTAATTTTGATTCTATTTTTTGAATTAATTCACTTGTGATGTTCATGGTGTGACTTACGTAAATCTTGAGCTATTCATTGACCATGCATATGTAGCTCATGTGTTTTGATATAAGTGGAGGCGTATGCTCTAAAGATGATCGAGTCCATAGTCGATACGTTGCGTACATGACTTGTGTATGGCATGACTTTACTAGCAACAATGGAATTCATAGCTCGATTAAAGAGTTAACGGTATCCAGTTATTGAAATTGTATTGTAACAGACCAATTTTGACCCAAATCGGAACGGTAGTTTTGGGACCACGAATTCGAGTCCGAGAAATATTTTAATATTATATTTTGTGTTTGTTATATGTGATTTAGTGAGTGTGAAAATTTCGTAGAAAAATTTAGTCGTTTACGTGCTCAATTTGATAAAAAGGATTTAATCGAGAAAAGCGCAAAAGTTGCATGCTTAAGTGAAGAGTACTAAATTGATTGTGGCTTTTTAAGTGGGTGTACCAAAAGGGCAATTAGCCCATTCACCATAGTAGGGGACGGCAATAGGCTTTTATAAGTCGAAATTACATGTTAATTTAGTTTATTACCAAGTTATATTAGAATATTAAGTAATAATGTTAAATTATATGTGAAATACAACATTATTATAATAAGCATGAGTGGGAAGAAAGAGAACATCACATTGTTCATCTTCTTGGCCGAATTTTTGAGGAGAAAAACTCCATTGTTGGAGCTTGAAGTTTCGGCAACTTAGAGCTTGATTTGGGGTAGGTATTTTGCTTAGTTTTTGATAAATTTTACGTTTTGAGATCGTTGCTTCAGATTTTACCCGACCCATGTCTAAATTTTTGAAAATACTATGTATGTAGGATTCGGCCATTAACAAGCTTGGATAGTTTTGATGTTTGATGATTTTAAATTAAATGTATGTTAAAGATTTACAAGTTTTGTATTGGGATTTTTGGTAATTTTGAGTATATAGGGCTAAATTGAAAAGAATAAATTTGTGAAGGATTAAAATGTCAAATAAACGAAATGCATGGACACATATGGCCATAGGGGATATTCGGCCAAGCTATAAAGTTGGAAAATTTTGCTTATTTGGTGTTTTGTGTAAATTGGACCAAATTGTAAAAATGGGAAATATTAGGGGCAAAATGGTAAATTGCCCATTAGGGTGTTTTGAGACTAAATTGAGATGAAATGAGATTAAATGAGCTAAATTCTAATGTGTTTTAGATCAAGAGCAAAGAAAGACAGAAATTAGACCTGGGAAAAACGAAGGTTCTCGAATAAGCCGATTCATTGCGGACTATCGACAACCGAGGTAAGTCCTTTAGCTAAAATACTTCAATAAATTAATTATGACTTAATGAATGATGAATTGTGAAAATTTAGAGTATAAATTCATAATGTAGCCGAATGTAAATGAATAGCATTAAAGTGAATTTATTTTGGCTAAGGCAAAGTGAATAAGTAAGTCCTTAAGCTATAGTATATTGAAGAATTAATTATAAATCAATTGTAATGATAATGTTTGATAAATTTTAGTAGATATTCATGTCATAGCCGAATGTATATAAGCCTATTAGAATGGTTTTGATTGTTTGATGTAAATAAGCCAAAGTACTTTCATTATGTGATATAGTATAAAAGGGTATTAGCGATGATTGATTACATTAATGTGTTTCGGGCTTTAAGCCTAGCGAGCCTAGTGCCTAGATGATTTAATTCGGGCTTTAAGCCTAGCAGTGCCTAGTGCCGGTGATTTAATTCGGGCTTTAAGCCTAGCGCAGCCTTGTGCTTGCGGTGTTATTTATCGGGCTTTTATGCCCAGCAGTTTGATGCTGGTGTTGTATTTCACAAATTAGAAACCGAAATTGTGTTCAAGGCGAATTAAAGAGATTTATCGAGTTAACGGTTCAGGTGAGTATGTAAAGTAGGAATGAGCTTCTTACTTAATTAAGACAAAGTAAACTAGTGATTTATTACCAATGGTATGTGTTCTCGGTTTTATTGATGAATGATGTGGTTGTATAATTGATGACATGTTATAATAATTGATATTCAAGTATATGAATATTTGTACCTATGGTTACATGATGACACTTTGGATTTAAAGATTGGATTATGAACAAATATTTTGATCACAATATGTGGACAAAGAGAAATTTTCCTCTGAATTTATACTTAGTCACATCGATATGAAGTTGAAAGTTTGATAATAAATATGAGCACAAGCCTACAAGTTGAATTGTAGTAATTAAATTGTTGATTTTTGAATGTTATATTTTTATGAAATTAGGACTTACTAAGCTAGCAAGCTTATCGTGTGAAATGTTTCCTTTGTTTTATAGATTAGGTACAAGCTACAAGCTCGTCGGGATCGTTCGGAAAGTCGCTCACACTATCAATCTACATTTTGGTACTCTTTCATTTTGGATTTAAATGAAGGCATGTATAGGAATGACTTGGTCTTGTTTTGATAAATTCTTAAGGTTCATGTATATAATAGCCATGCGAATATGGCTAAATTTTTAGTTAAGTATGCTTTTCCTTGTGTTTTTGATACGAATGTCGGTTTATGTTGGCAATGTTTATGCATACTTAATCGGAGTTAATCGTTGTTGATAATGAAATGTTTGTGTACGAAATGAATCCTTGAATTAGGGATGTAGGTATGTTTGGTTAGAAGTTAGTTTTTCATAAATTGCAACGAAACAGCTTGTTGTAGCAGCAGTGATGTGATTTAGAAAAATCACCAAAAATTGGATATATTGAATTAGAAGGTGAATGAGATATGAAATTAAACCTTATTGTGTCTATTTTTACATGAAAGAAACATAGTAGGCAAAGGACTTATATATTATGAGAGAATTAAGTTTTAGTGAGACCTGCTCTGAATGAATTCGTGAGTCACTGTTCTGTTTTGGAAAATTTGTTAAAAAGTGTACAAAAATAATTAAGAAGCACGGTTTATATGTGTAGAATCCTTAATGAGTCTATTTTTTATTGGTATAAACAAGAACATTATAGGAAATTTGTGGAATGAGATAACTGTATTTTTGTAAAGACAGGTCAGAATTGTCAAGCAGTGTAATAAAGGTAACTTTGATGAATAAAATGTACTAATTGGCCACATGAAAAATTCTGGAAAAATTATGGTGAAAATTTATATGAGTCTAGTTTCGAGGAAAATTTACGGATCTAAATTTTGAGTTTTGTAACTCGAGTTATGGTCGATTTAGTCAGCGTGACACAGTTGGACAGCTTTAAATTTTTTTTTTTTGCTCCGAGTTAATAGTCAAGTCTAGTAATACCACATACCCGATTTCGGCAAGGGTTTCGGGTAAGGAGTGTTACATTTGATTGGTATTAGAGCTTACGGTTTAGTCGATTCTAGGACTACCGTAGCGCGTGTGAGTCTAGCTATACATGCCTTTATTATATGTTGATAGTGTGGTGATTTCTGACAGCCTGAATTTCGTTTTATTTAGTAAATGGATACTGATCCTGAAAGAGCCGTAGCTGATGATGTAGAGAGCGTAGCGCCTGACCGTGCATGCGGATCAGCGCCAGTAGACTCTCGACCTGTTTCGGGTAGCCATGAAGGAGAGACTAAACAAGCCTTTTATCAGATGATGAATGAGTGGTTTGCCCAATTTATTCAAAATAACCAGACAGTACACCAACCCCCACCCCAAATAATCCAACTCCGATTCCTTCAGCTCCCCCGATGATAGATCCAATGAGATCTAGTAGGCCCCCAGTTGATAAAATCCGAAAATTTGAGGCTGAAGAATTTAAAGCTAATGACGATGATGATGCTAAGAGAGCCGAAATGTGGCTTGATAACACTATTCGGTCTTGGATGAGTCATCTTGTACTCCTGATGAATGCTTGAAGTGTGCTATATCCTTATTATGGACATCTGCATATCACCGTGGAATACACTAGTATCGCGGTTCCGAAAGAAAAAGTGACATGGGATTTCTTCCAAACTGAATTTCGCAAGAAGAAGTATATTAGCCAAAGATTCATTGATCAAAAATGAAAGGAGTTCCTTGAGCTAAAACAGGGGCGAATGACCGTAACAGAATATGAAAGAAAATTTGTCAGGCTCAGCCGATATGCTAGAGAGTGTGTTTCTACCGAAGCTATTATGTGTAAAAGATTTGAAGACGGCCTAAATGAAGATATAAAGATGTTTGTTGGCATTCTTGAAATCCAAGAGTTTGTAACCTTAGTTGAGAGAGCTTGCAAAGTCAAGAGCTCGGAAAAGAGAAAAGAAAGGTCGAGACGAAAGCTAGAGACATCCGAAAAAGGGTCTTCGGGTAAAGTCTTTCATTCCACGATCAAGAAGCCCGGAGATGACTACACCGAAATGACTACTACAGATCCACGTGAGACGGGATCGACCTCCTATGAGCTCCCGAGCTACCTCGATAGCTTGATGTTGGTAACGTTCCATAAAATAGAGTTGAATGCAAGCACTCGTGGGAAATGGCACTCGTGGAGTTGTAGATTCCATGATCGGTCTTGCTATAAATGTGGATCGTCAGATCATTTTATTAGAGAGTGTCCGAAGTTAGATGAGCATAATACAGTTCAGAACACTAAACCGAGCAACGTGTCAATGCGAGGTAGACCACCCAGACATTCAGGCAATGTAGGTGGTAGTCAGAAAGGAACGAAGAACACTACAGATCGATCTGAGGCTAGAGCTCCGGCTAGAGCATATGCTTTGCGCGAGCTAGAGAGAGGATGCTTCCTCCCCGACGTCATTACTCTGTACTTTCACTCTTTATGATACTACTGTGATTGCACTAATTGATCCTGGTTCGACTCATTCTTATGTGTGTGAAACTTTAAAATTTGGCAAGACTCTGCTAGTTGAGTCTACCGAGTTTGTGATTCGTGTGTCCAACCCTTTGGGTAGATGTGTGCTTGTTAATAAAGTGTGTAGAAGTTGCCCGTTGATGATTCGGGATTATTGCTTCCCAGCTGATTTAATGTTGTTGCCCTTTGACGAATTTGATATAATCTTGGGTATGGACCGTTAACTTCACATAAGGCGATAGTGGATTGTAAAAGGAAGCTTATCGATTTGAAATGTCGAAATGGTGAGACCATCAGAATTAAATCCTGTGACGTAAATGGGTTGCCTACAGTAATATCTTCAATGTTAGCCCGAAAATATGTGAGAAAAGGGTGTGAACCTTATTTGGCCTATGTCTTCGGATAATAAAATGTCCGAGATACAAATTGAATCAGACGCTTGTATGTGAATACCCCGATGTGTTTCTGAAGAACTACCGGTTTACCCCAGATCGACGAGAGATTGAGTTCGGCATTGAGTTAGTACTGCAGGTGCGCTCTCGATTTCAATAGCTCCGTCATCGAATGGCACCTATTGAATTAAAAGAATTGAAAGCGCAGATTGCAAGAGTTGATGAGATAAGGGCTTCACGCGACCGAAGTTTCTCTCCGTGGGGTGCACCGGTTTTATTTGTGAAAAGAAAGATGGGACTATGCGAATGTGTATCGACTACACCGCAACTAAATAAGGTAACCATAAAGAATAAGTACCCGTTACCTCGGATTGATGACTTATTTGATCAATTGAAGGGGCTTGGTGTTTTGAAAATAGATTTGAGATCGAGGCTATTATCGATTCTGAGTCGAGAGATTCGGATGTGCCAAAGATCACGCTTTTCCGAACGAGGTACGGACACTATGAGTTTTTGGTTATGCCTTTTGGACTCACTAATGCACTGCTTTGCTTTTATGGATCTAATGAACCGGTCTTCCAACGCTTTTTGGATCGGTTTGTAGTAGTGTTTATTGATGATATACCGATCTACTCCAAAATGAAATGGAACATGCTGAGCATTTGAGATTAGTACTACAAACTTTGAGAGATCAACGATTGTATGCAAAGTTCGATAAGTGTGAGTTCGGATGAATGAAGTCAACTTCTTGGGTCATGTTGTTTTGATGTCGTCGTATTCGGTGGATCCAAACAAAATAGCAGCCATACTCGATTGGAAACCACCAAAGAATGTTTCCGAAATTCGAAGTTTCCTAGGCCTGGCGGGGTATTACAGACGGTTTGTAAAAGGTTTTTCTGTTATAGCTATACCGTTGACGAGACTACTACAAAAAGATGTCAAATTTGAGTGGTCAGAAAAGTGTCAGAAAAGTTTCGAGCAGTTGAAAGCCTTTTTGACCGAAGCCCCAGTGTTAACTCAAATTGAATCGGGTAAGGAATTTACTATTTTTAGTGATGCTTCCTTAAATGGGTTGGGTTGTGTTTTAATGCAAGAAGGCAAGGTGATAGCCTACGCTTGAGACAATTGAAGCCGCATGAGAAAAATTATCCAACTCACGATCCGAGTTAGCGACCATTGTGTTCGCATTAAAAATTTGGCGTCACTACTTATTTGGCGAAAAATGTCATATTTATTCAGATCACAAAAGTTTGAAATATTTGATGACTCAGAAAGACTTAAACTTGAGACAACGCAGATGGTTAGAATTGCTAAAAGACTATGAATTAGTGATTGACTATCATCCGGGGAAAGCTAATGTTGTAGCGGATGCGTTAAGTCGAAAATCATTATTTACACTTCGTGCATTGAACGCACGGGTGGCTATGTCTGATGATGGGTCGATCGTAGCCGAGCTACAAGTAAGACCGATGTTTATTCAGCAGATTTGTGATGCACAGAAAGTTGACGAAAAGTTGATTGCTATTCGGAGTCAGTGTGGAAGTGGTACAGAATCAGATTTTCAGATTGATGCAAATGATTGTTTGAATTATAAAGGCCGATTGTATGTTCCAAAGAACTCAGATTTGATACAGATGATCCTGTGTGAGGCCCATAGTGGTGGTCGACTATCGATACACCCGTAGCACTAAAATGTATAACGTTTTGAAGCAATTCTATTGGTGGCTGGCATGAAACGAGATATATCCGAGTTTGTTTCTAAGTGCTTAATCATCAAACAAGTAAAAGCCGAGCATCAAGTACCGTCCCGGACTACTTCAACCAATCTTGATACCCGAATGGAAATGGGATAGAATTACAATGGATTTTGTATCCGGTCTTCCTATGACACCGAGTAAGAAAGATGCGATATGGGTTATCGTCGATAGATCGACTAAATCACTCATTTTATACCGCAGACGCACCGACTATTCACTTGATAAGCTTGCCGAATTGTATGTGTCACGAGTTGTAAGATTGCACGGTGTCACCGAGTTCCATTATTTCGAATAGGGACCCGAGGTTTACATCACGATTCTGGAAGAAATTGCAAGATGCTCTAGGTACCAAACTTCATTTTAGTACAGCCTTCCATCCGCAAACAGACGGTCAGTCTGAGCGAACTATTTTGATACTTGAGGACATGCTGAGGTGTTGCGTTCTCGAATTTGAAGGTACGTGGGAACGATACCTACCTTTGATCGAATTTCCTTACAATAATGGCTTTCAATCTAGCATAAAAATGGCACCTTATGAAGCCTTATATGGTCGAAAATGTCGCACACCGTTGTATTGGGTGAGCTCGGTGAGAATAAGATACAGGGTTGATTGGATTAAAGAAACTGAACAAAAGGTAGTTGTAATTAGAAGTAATTTGAAAGCTGCTTCGGATCGTCAAAAGTCCTATGCCAATTTAAAACGCAAGGACATTGAATTTCGTCGGAGAGATCGGGTGTTCTTGAAAGTTTCTCCGTGGAAGAAAATACTCCGATTCGGTCGAAAAGGAAGTTGAGTCCGAGATTTATCGGACCGTATGAAATCATCGAGCGTATAGGGCTCGTTGCTTATCGATTGAAACTGCCCCTTGACTTAGAAAAGATACACAATGTATTTCACGTTTCGATGCTTCGCAGGTACAGATCGGATCCGTCCCATGTGATCACCCCGTCAGAGATTGAAATTCGATCTGATTTGACCTATGATGAGGAACCGATCCGTATCTTAGCTCGGGAAACCAAAGAGTTAAGAAATAAAAGGGTTCCATTAGTAAAGATTCTATGGAATCGTCACGAAGTTGAAGAGGCTACGTGGGAGCCTGAAGAGTCAATGAGGCAACAATATCCGAGCTTATTTAACGGTAAGATTTTCGGAGACGAAAATCCTTAAGGGGGGAGAGTTGTAACAGACCAATTTTGACCCAAATCGGAACGGTGGTTTCGGGACCACGAATTCGAGTCCGAGAAATATTTTAATATTATATTTTGTGTTTGTTATATGTGATTTAGTGAGTGTGAAAATTTCGTAGAAAAATTTAGTCGTTTAAGTGCTCAATTTGATAAAAAGGATTTAATCGAGAAAAGCGTAAAAGTTGCATGCTTAAGTGAAGAGTACTAAATTGATTGTGGCTTTTTAAGTGGGTGTACCAAAAAGGCAATTAGCCCATTCACCATAGTAAGGGACGGCAATGGGCTTTTATAAGTCCAAATTACATGTTAATTTAGTTTATTACCAAGTTATATTAGAATATTAAGTAATAATGTTAAATTATATGTGAAATACAACATTATTATAATAAGCATGAGTGGGAAGAAAGAGAACATCACATTGTTCATCTTCTTGGCCGAATTTTTGAGGAGAAAAACTCCATTGTTGGAGCTTGAAGTTTCGGCAACTTAGAGCTTGATTTGGGGTAGGTATTTTGCTTAGTTTTTGATAAATTTTACGTTTTTGAGATCGTTGCTTCGTATTTTACCCGACCCATGTCTAAATTTTTGAAAATACTATGTATGTAGGATTCGGCCATTAACAAGCTTGGATAGTTTTGATGTTTGATGATTTTAAATTAAATGTATGTTAAAGATTTACAAGTTTTGTATTGGGATTTTTGGTAATTTTGAGTATATAGGGCTAAATTGAAAAGAATAAATTTGTGAAGGATTAAAATGTCAAATAAACGAAATGCATGGACACATATGGCCATAGGGGATATTCGGCCAAGCTATAAAGTTGGAAAATTTTGCTTATTTGGTGTTTTGTGTAAATTGGACCAAATTGTAAAAATGGGAAATATTAGGGGCAAAATGGTAAATTGCCCATTAGGGTGTTTTGAGACTAAATTGAGATGAAATGAGATTAAATGAGCTAAATTCTAATGTGTTTTAGATCAAGAGCAAAGAAAGACAGAATTAGACCGGGGAAAAACGAAGGTTCTCGAATAATGATTCATTGCGGACTATCGACAACCGAGGTAAGTCCTTTAGCTAAAATACTTCAATAAATTAATTATGAACTTAATGAATGATGAATTGTGAAAATTTAGAGTATAAATTCATAATGTAGCCGAATGTAAATGAATAGCATTAAAGTGAATTTATTTTGGCTAAGGCAAAGTGAATAAGTAAGTCCTTAAGCTATAGTATATTGAAGAATTAATTATAAATCAATTGTACGATAATGTTTGATAAATTTTAGTAGATATTCATGTCATAGCCGAATGTATATAAGCCTATTAGAATGGTTTTGATTGTTTGATGTAAATAAGCCAAAGTACTTTCATTATGTGATATAGTATAAAAAGGGTATTAGCGATGATTGATTACATTAATGTGTTTCGGGCTTTAAGCCTAGCGAGCCTAGTGCCTGATTTAATTCGGCTTTAAGCCTAGCAGTGCCTAGTGCCGTGTGATTTAATTCGGGCTTTAAGCCTAGCGTGCCTTGTGCTTAAAGTGTTATTTATCGGGCTTTTATGCCCAAAGCAGTTTGATGCTTGGTGTTGTATTTCACAAATTAGAAACCGAAATTGTGTTCAAGGCGAATTAAAGAGATTTATCGAGTTAACGGTTCAGTGAGTATGTAAAGTAGGAATGAGCTTCTTACTTAATTAAGACAAAGTAAACTAGTGATTTATTACCAATGGTATGTGTTCTCGGTTTTATTGATGAATGATGTGGTTGTATAATTGATGACATGTTATAATAATTGATATTCAAGTATATGAATATTTGTACCTATGGTTACATGATGACACTTTGGATTTAAAGATTGGATTATGAACAAATATTTTGATCACAATATGTGGACAAAGAGAAATTTTCCCTACAATTTATACTTAGTCACATCGATATGAAGTTGAAAGTTTGATAATAAATATGAGCACAAGCCTACAAGTTGAATTGTAGTAATTAAATTGTTGATTTTTGAATGTTATATTTTTATGAAATTAGGACTTACTAAGCTAGCAAGCTTATCGTGTGAAATGTTTCCTTTGTTTTATAGATTAGGTACAAGCTACAAGCTCGTCGGGATCGTTCGGAAAGTCGCTCACACTATCAATCTACATTTTGGTACTCTTTCATTTTGGATTTAAATGAAGGCATGTATAGGAATGACTTGGTCTTGTTTTGATAAATTCTTAAGGTTCATGTATATAATAGCCATGCGAATATGGCTAAATTTTTAGTTAAGTATGCTTTTCCTTGTGTTTTTGATACGAATGTCGGTTTATGTTGGCAATGTTTATGCATACTTAATCGGAGTTAATCGTTGTTGATAATGAAATGTTTGTGTACGAAATGAATCCTTGAATTAGGGATGTAGGTATGTTTGGTTAGAAGTTAGTTTTTCATAAATTGCAACGAAACAGCTTGTTGTAGCAGCAGTGATGTGATTTAGAAAAATCACCAAAAATTGGATATATTGAATTAGAAGGTGAATGAGATATGAAATTAAACCTTATTGTGTCTATTTTTACATGAAAGAAACAGAGTAGGCAAAGGACTTATATATTATGAGAGAATTAAGTTTTAGTGAGACCTGCTCTGAATGAATTCGTGAGTCACTGTTCTGTTTTGGAAAATTTGTTAAAAAGTGTACAAAAATAATTAAGAAGCATGTTTTATATGTGTAGAATCCTTAATGAGTCTATTTTTCATTGGTATAAACAAGAACATTATAGAAAATTTGTGGAATGAGATAACTGTATTTTTGTAAAGACAGGTCAGAATTGTCAAGCAGTGTAATAAAGGTAACTTTGATGAATAAACTGTACTAATTGGCCACATGAAAAATTCTGGAAAAATTATAGTGAAAATTTATATGAGTCTAGTTTTAATGAAAATTTACGGATCTAAATTTCGAGTTTTGTAACTCGAGTTATGGTCGATTTAGTCAGCGTGACACAGTTGGACAGCTTTAAATTTTTTTTTTTTTTTGTTGCTCCGAGTTAATAGTAAAGTCTAGTAATACCACATACCCGATTTCGGCAAGGGTTTCGGGTAAGGGGTGTTACATGTATGGATTGATAAAAATGGAACGGGACCACAGGTGGAAACGAGCAATTTATCACAACCATTTGTTGACAGTGATCATATTTATCATTAAGAAGACAAAATAGTGATAATGAGATAACATATGATTTTATTGAGTGAACGGATTTAACTCAAATGGATCAATGATATCATATGAGGGTAATACACACATGACGAGGTCACTGGACAAAGCATTTTGATAAATGACTTTCATAAAGAGTACACAATAAGAAGTTTTCAATCATGGTACTTCTTGTGGACTGACCCAATGATTAAGTAAATTGCGAATTATCAGAACAATACATCTGGACGTAATTGCAATCACTAGAGGCTAATTGTTTATGTCCGATTGGTCCCTCCCCTAGCTCAACAAAAACTTGATCGAACTGTATTTGAATCAGAAGAAAATTTTATGACTTTGGAAATAATTTAATTGACTCGATTTAGTCGATGTGGAATTAAATTAATCCGTCATGAGAATTGTTCAACTAGGGAATTTGATTAAAGAATTTTCTTGAAAAATTAATTTTGGAAAATTTTAGTGATTTTTGGGAAATTTTATTTTGCTATTAAAATAAATATTATATTTTTGGAAATCAATTTTCAAGTCAGACAATTGGCCGAATGAGTAATTGAGTTTGAAAATTGGACTTGAGATCGAAAATTGAAATCGATAACCAAAAAATGAGACCGAGACCCAAAACTAGTCGAATTTGTAACACCCCGCCCGATGTAGTCCTAATTGGTGGTTTGTGTGGGCAGATTGTTGGCTAAGTATAAGCCAAGGAAGGCCGATTTACTCCATATCTGCCAGGTTAAGTTTGTGCTGGTTGTCGTGCCATGATTGCCGGATTGTTTTGCTAACCAAGAAAATTTGTAAAGACTTGGTTAAAGGTTCCTCTTTTGGCAAAGTGTAGGTTACTAATCTATACATCTTGTTGTGGTCAATGTGGAGGACCCGCCAATAAGTGGATTCTCATGATGAGTTTTGTGTTGGCGGACCCTTCTATTAGTATCCATCAAGTGGTCTGTTTTATTTAGTATGTAGATTCTGCTGTGGCAGATTGTTAGACCTGATAGTTTTCCTTGTGAGTACAGCGGGTAAGGTTACAACTGTGGAACAGTTTACCATGCTTGCTTGTGAGGCATGAGTATACTATTCAGTTTTAGTTGGCTTCTTGTTAAAACCTAGTTGGCTTCTTGTTACAACTTGATGTGTTTAGGTAGTTGAATGATTTGTTTAGTTGGTTGCTTATGAGTGCAAGCAAAGTTTACCACTCTGATTAGTGGTAGCAGAGGTGTTTGGTAGAAAGAAGTGTCTATAAATTGATATGTCAACCACCAAGGGGTGTTGAATCAACTTTAATAGCTGGCCACGTGTAGGGTTATTGTGAGAGCCATGCGGGCTATAAATAATGTTGTGTCTAATATAGTAGGGGTTCTTTTTTCTTTCTTTTGCTTTATTTTTATTCTTGTACCTGATAAGAGGGAATAACCTCGTCGGAGAAGAACTGGCGAGTGTTCGAATAACATGTAAGGGCCTTAGAGTGTAGCGAAAGACTTATTGTGTAACCAAATTCTTTGAGATATTCTGTAAGTATCCAATTTGTGTGAGTTTTCTATGAGTTTACTCTGAGTCCCTGTATACTTTTAGTTTTAGGGTTGACATAGTTAAAGGTTATGAATTCAGGTAAAACTATCTCATTTGAACATGGTGAGGTGTTGCATGTAACCAAATGCATGTGCATGTAAGTGATAAAAAATAAATATGACTTCCTCGGTGTGCAAACTTGATATCCATATATGTTGGGTCACTGGTAGGGCATGTTAGTTGTTAACTATAACAAAGAGCCTTGATCTTGTGGGAAAACACACATATGTAAGAAATAACATGGACTAAGACATTATGATGTGTAAATATGGGATTCAATGTTAGCATAGGGAAGGGCGTGGAAAAGAGTAAGAAAATTGAATCTGGATTTGTTGCATGTAACGCATGTTGAGTATATTCGAAGTGAGGTATAAGATTACCAAATAGAAAGGTTTATTATGTAGTTGTATTGGTATTATTGTATGATAAGTATTAAGTCTTAATCTTATTTAATGTGTTTTGGACGAAACATATCTATTAGTTATAGTGCTTAACGTATTCTGTCTGCCAAAGGAGAGTTATACTCAGTAGGCATTTAGATACCAATTAATCGGTATGTCTGGGATGATAGAGTAAGTGCTGGTAGCTTTTGCGAAGTATTTGTTCTATTGATGTTAAAGAAAATATTCTTTGGGAAAGTAGTTGCAAACTGTACCTGACAGATGATAGAGTTTGCCAGGTGATACTATCTGCTAGGGATAGGTATTCGCCATTGTTGTATATAAGAAGGTATAAGCCTAGTTGCCTCTACGTGAAGTATGTTGACTTATAGTTATTTATATATGTATTTATATGTTTAGTTAATCCTATTCATGGAATTTGATTAGAAAGTGTTGAGCATTTTTACTTCTAGATCTCACTAAGTTCTTTCGAATTTTCTCTCTTTCTTTCCCTTTTCCAGGTGGTACCATGGCGTAAAGGGCTTGTAGAAGGGACTCAACAAAAAAATGTGACCTCTGTTGTGAGCCTCGCCTATGTTTGTTTTGTAACATGCATATGTATATTTTAGGGCGACATGGAATATCAGTTTTGTATTTTTAAATGATGAATATGTTTCTTATTATGAAAATATTTTACAATCTATTTGGTGCACCTGAATAGCCTGTTTGACGAATAGTATAAAAGTGCCCATGTAACACCCCTTACCCGTGTTCGACGCTGGAACCGGATACGAGGCATTGCCGAACATAACTTGCTTAAACATACAACATTGGGCTATAAAATTTCATTTCAACTTAAACCTTCTCAATCATATCCATAACATCCTTATAATGGGCCTACGAGGCCCTAAACATACATACAGAAGGTTTTGGACTTAAACCGGAAACTTTTTCACTCTTAGAAAATTTTTGCCTAAACAAGGCCATACGCCCGTGTGAAATGGAACATGTAACAGTCCGGTTTACACCCTAGTCAGAACAGTGGTTTCGCGACCACAAATCTGAGTCTGTATAATATTTTAATATTACTTTCTGTGCCGTTGATATGTGACTAAGCATGTGGTGAATTTTCGTGAGCTAATTTGTCTGTCTGTGTGTTTAATTTGACAAAAGGATTGAATTGCATTAAAATGCAAATTTACATGTTTTATGAAAGGATGCTTATTTGTTATGTCTTTTTAAGAGTAAGGACTCATGTGGCAATTAAGCCACTATCATAGTTAGTGGATAGCTAAGGTCATAAATGACCTTGAATTATATGTTTTAATATATTTGATTAAAGTTTAAAAATGTCTTTTATGTATTAAATGATTATATGATAAATAAAAACATGAAAATGGCCATATTATCATCCTTTGTTAGCCGAAATAAGCAAAGAAAGAAAAGAAAAATGTAAGCAAGGGTTCGGCCATAGTTTTGGTCTAATTCAAGGTTAGTTTTCGATCCGGTTTTGATAATTTCTACGTTTTTGCAATCGTTGCTTTGAGAGCTACGAAACCCATGTATTAATTTTTTGAATTGATGATGTTTGTGTGATATGCCATTGATGATATGTTGAGCTTTGTGATGATTTATGGTGTTAAATGAAAGTTTTGAGCTAAATGAACATCTTTGTTCTTGGATTTTTGATGAATTTAGCTAATTAGGGATAAATTGAGAAAATAGCAATTTGAGGGACTAAATTGCAAATTTGATGGAAAGTATGGGCTTGTATGATATATATGTGGATGTGTGATGATTTTGTGAATTTGATGTTTTGAGAAGAATAGACTAAATTGATAAATTGTGCAAATGTGAGGGTTAATTTGTAAATTGCCCTAAATGTGTGTCTTTGGATTGAATTGAATGAATTAGTGAATAAAAGGGTTAATTCTGAATATATTTAGATCAAGAACCGAAGAAAACATACTTAGATCGCCAGAAGGCGAAACTAATCGAATAGCCATTTCCGTTTCAACAAAACTGGATCCGAGGTAAGTCATTACGCAAATAAATGTATTAGTAATGAATTATGTGTATTCCTATGATAATTGCTATAGAAGAATGTTTACGATATGATCTGTACATGAATTTCGAGATAAGATCGATATAGTGACAATGTTCGAGAAGTCCCGTACGAACCCAAGAATAGATAGGATTAGCTATGTCATGACATAGGTATCTGTTCTGTTTTATCACGTAAGACCACGTCTGGGACGTTGGCGTTGATTTGAGATTTCGTGTAAGACCTCATCTGGGATGTTGGCGTCGATATGAGCTTTACGTGTAAGACCACGTCTGGGACATTGGCATCGATATGAGCTTTACGTGTAAGACCATGTCTAGGACATTGGCATCGTATTGATTCGTGTAAGACCCTATCTGGGACAGTGGCATCAATAACTGAGTGCATATAAGACCTCGTCTGGGACATTGGCATTGTACGACTAATCCGAGGATTCTTAGTATCCTACTAGATTCCTTACGGTTCAACGGGCAAGTTTGTGATACGAAATGGTCATGTAAATAGTGAATCCATTTTAGGTACGTTGATTCATACACTAAGTGTTTATATAAGGTAAGTTCCTATGTGATCTTGCTATGATGATTATGTACATTTGAATAACAATATGCAATGTGTTAGTAAGTGTGAAAGAGCTTTGTGTATATGAGACTTTTGAATTTATGAATGTGGCAAATATGGCCTAATACATGGACCAAAGTATATATATGTGATAATTTACTAAGTAATTTAGATGTGCTAATGTATCTATGAGTATATATGCCTTCTATGTTAAGTTTATTTGTATAATGATTTACTAAGCTTTTGGAAAGCTTACTCCGTGTGTGTGATTTCACTGTTTTATAGGTCGTCAAAGCTACTGAAGGCTCGGGACCATCAAGGATCGTGATCACACTATTTAACTTGTTTTTGGTACATTTTGGAAATATATTTTGCTAGATATGGCATGTATAGGCTAGTCTTCTGTATTTGTAAATGAAGTGAATTTAGCCATGTGATTTGGCTAGTTATGTGTTGGTATTATGTTTAAATGAACGCAATACATGAAGTATACTTTAGTATGGTTGAAGCATGTGAATTGGTCAAGTTTTTGGGTAAGCTTTTGGATGAATTATACTTGATATACATATGTTTTGGTCTTGGAAGTTGGCATGGTTGAAATGGATATTGAATGTATTGATAGAATGGTTGTTTTGGTGTGTTATTGGTTGATAAATATGCATGAGAGGTGTTGGTATCTTGCTTGTAGGTGTGACCCTAGTGGGTGGCATTTTGGACTTGAAAATGGCCTATAATGTCACACGGTTGTGGCACATGGGCGTGCCTAGTGACCGTGGGCTAAGTATATAACTAGCACAAGAGTACACGGCGTTGGCACACGAGCGTATCTGCTGCCTAGTAGCCGTGTGATTTTTGAGAGGATCGACCACGGCCTGAGTACACAGGCGTGCTTAGTGGCCGTGGAAGATAAGTCAGTTTCGAGCACGGGGAGGACACACGGAGGTGTCTAGCAGCCGTTGGAGACACACAGCCTTCCCACACGGACGTGTAACCCCTGAAGCTTAGAAAAGTTTTAAATTTCTAAGAATGTTTGTATGTGTTTCGGTTTAGTCCCAACCCGGTTTATAAGCATATTTTAGGTCTCGTTGACCGTATTAAGGGACATTATGTTTGAGATTGATGGATGAATGTATGAACTTCTGAGAATGTTTTTGATCGGTCCGGTAATGCCTTTAACCCTAGTCCGATGCCGGATACGGGTTAGGGGTGTTACATTTGGTTGATAGCAGAGCTACAGTTTAGTCGATTCTCGGACTAACGTAGCGTGTCAGAGTCTAGCTATACATGCCATATATCTGAATCGTGATAGTGTGATGAATCTGGACGTATAAAATGTGATTTCCTTATAGAAATGGATCCCGAAAGAGCCATAGCTGATGACGTAAAAAGTAATGCACCTGCTCCCGCACAAGGGACAGCGCCCTCTGATTCGAGACCGGATACAAGCGGTCAAGAGGGAGAAGCTAAACAAGCTTTCTTCCAGATGATGAGTGAGTGGTTCACTCAATTTGTAAAGAATAACCCGACTGTTTCGCAACCCCCGCCCCCAGTTAATCCCCCTCAAGTATCCGATATACCTCTAACTGCAAATCTGAATCCGTGGAATAAGCCTCCAGTTGACAAGATCCGTAAGTATGGGGCTGAAGATTTCTGAGCTACTAATGATGATGATGCTGAAAAAGCTGAGTTCTGGTTAGAAAATATGATCTGGGTATTTGATGAGATGTCTTTGACTCCGGAAGAGTGTATAAAGTGTGTTGTGTCATTACTCCGAGATGCAGCTTATCAATGGTGGAAAACTTTGATTTCTGTTGTTCCAAAAGAGGGAGTTACATGGGACTTCTTTCAGATCGAGTTCCAGAAGAAATACATCAGTGAAAGATTCGTCGATTAGAAACGAAAGGAATTTTTGGAACTAAAACAAGGCCGACTAACTGTTTCGGAATATGAATGAGAGTTTGTGAGACTAAGTCAGTATGCTCGAGAATATGTATCATCTAAAGCGATAATGTGCAAAAGGTTCAAAGATGGTCTTAATGAAGACAGTCGTTTCTTAGTCGGGATTTTAGAAATAAAAGAGTTCGTTACACTCGATCGAGCGTGCAAAGCTGAGGCACGCGGGAAAGATAAAAGAAAAGGTGAGTCTAAAGCTCAAGATATGAGAAAGAGATTTCAGAGTAAATCTTTTCAGTCTGCTCCGAAAAGATTCAGAGATAATCAAAGTTGTTCTAGAGATAATGTGGGACATTCGAATAGAAGTCGATCTAGACCGCAAATGAGTTCCAAAACCCCAGCAACTTCAGTGGCCAGTGTTGGTAATGTCCAGACTGAGAGACCTGAATGTAAACATTGTGGAAAAAAGCATCCAGGAAGTTGTAGACTTAATGACAGAGCTTGCTTCAGATGTGGATCACTTGATCATTTTATCCGTGATTTCCCTGAGAATGTCGAGCCAGAGACTGTTCAGAATCTGAGATCCGATAATGCACCTGTGAGAGGTAGACCTTCGAAGAATGTAAGGAATGTCAGTGGTAGTCAGAGAACCACGAGAGAAAATGTTGCCAAGTCTAGTTGATTTATAATTCGCATTGTTCTATCTTTCTCTAGTCTTCTGAAACTATTATGTTTGATAGAAGATTTGATGATAAGGTTCATATGGTATCATTTTCTACTTCTACTTATTGAAGCCCTGAATTGAAAATATGTAACTTATATTGTCTTTATCATAGTTGTTTCTGCTAAGTATGTGTGATATTACCCTTCTGAAATTTTCTCTGAGATATCATCAATCTCTTTATTATTCAAACATGGTTTATCTGTGAAAGGTATTCATCGGTTGGAGGTAATTACATTTATTACCATTATAATATTGACTCGATCATGAAGTCTGGTGATAGAGATCACAGATTATAGAAACTGTATTACTGCATTGGTTATTATTGGGGCCACTTTCAATTTTCCCTCTTCTAATTAGAGGTACACTATTGATATTGAAGTGTTGTTTTACCTATACGGTTGAAATGTCGGTCATATTATAGCACTATGGTTTTAAATCTATTTGATGGTTTTGGCTTTGGAAAAACTCAAAGCTTCAATGTTAATAATTGAAATAGCTACATTGATGACACGGTATTTATAGAAAAGAGGTAAGATTTGAATGGACTGATAAATATCAGTAAAGTTTTGACCAATTAGAAGCTTTCTTGATCAAAGTATTAATTCTGGTTCAGCCTGAATCAGGTAAGGAATTTGTTATTATCGTGATGTACTATTTAATGGGATTAGACTGTGTTTTGATACAGTAAGGCAAAGTAATAGCCTGTGCTTTTAGACAGTTAAAAACCACATAGAAAGAATTACCCGATATATGATCTAGAATTGACACCTATCATTTTTGTATTGAAATTTGACAACATTACTTGTTTCGTGAAAAATGTAATATATTCACCGATTATAAAAGTTTGAGGTATCTGATGTTGCAAAAAGATTTGAATCTGAGATAACGTATATGGCTTGAATTGTTGAAAGATTATGATTTGATAATTGAATATCATTCGGAAAGAGTGAATGTGGTTACAGATATTCTGAGTAGAAAATTTTTGCTTGCTTTGCAAGCCATGGATACCAATTGTAATTGTCTTATAATAACTTAATTTATACAACAGATCAGTGAAACTCGGAAAAGTGATAATGAGTTGTAAGTTAAATGAATACAGTGTGAAATAATTTCTGATTCAAAATTTCAGAATAGATCTAATAATTGTCTATTATTTAGAAACAGAGTTTGTGTATTGAAGAATTTGGAGTTTATACAAAAAAATTTACATGAATGATCACAGTGGTACTATATCTGTTTATTTTGGGAATGATAAAATGCATAACGATTTGAAAATGATGTATTAGTAGCCGGAATGAAATGTGGTATTTCTGAATTTGTATTTAAATGTTGGATGTATCAACAAGATAAAGATGATACTTTCAGAATGGTTATAGCCAGCGAAGATATCGAAATGGAAATGGGTCAAATTTACTACGAATTTTATATCAGGATTCTCCCTGTCTATGAAAAAGAAAGATATTATTTGAGTATTTGTTGATTCTTTGACGAAGTTTACACATTTTATCCTGGCATGATTGGATTTCTCACTTGATAGATTGCTTGAATCATATGTTTTTGAGATTGTCAGATTATATGATGTGCTAGTTTCTGTTATTTCTAATAGAGATCGATAGTTCATATTCCGATTCTAAAACAAGTTACAAGAATACGGTTACATTTTAGTACCGTATTTCATTTTCAGTCGGATGATCAATCTGAACATATGATTCAGATTTTGGAAGATATGCTTCAATATTGTGTACTTAAATTTGAATGTATGTAACAACCCGATTTAGGGTCCAGTCGGAATAGTGGTTGCGTGACCACAAATCCGAAGTAGAAATATATGTTTTATGATTTTTATGAGATCTGAGACATGTTTACATGATTGTGTGAAAATTTCATGAAGAAATTTTATTAATTAGTAATTAATTTATTTATTAGGACTAATGAGATTCTAGAAGATTCAAGGATGAAATAGCATTAGAAAAATTATTAGAAGTCCTTATTTAGCAATTAGACCAATATATGTCAAGATGGACAAAAATAGACATGGGAAGGAAAAATCTTAACAAAGGGGCCTTAAGGGCATTTTTGTCATTTGGTTAATAAAAGAATTAAAAGGGAAAAAGAAAAATTCATGTTAATCTTCTCCATGCTAGCCGAAATTTTCAAGCTCTCCATAGCTCAGGTTTATTCAATTTTCAAGCTTGATTGTAAGTACCTCTTAGCCATGTTTTAATGTTCTTCGTATTTTTGAGATCCTCGTAGCTCGATTTAGCTATTTCTAGCTATACTTTGAGCTAGGGTTCATGATAGAAAATTTACCCAGGAATGACATGCATGTATTTTGATAATTCATGGAGGAATATGAAAGTTTGATGCATGATAAACATCTTTTTCTAAGTGATTTTGTAACATCCTGGAAATGGGCCTATGCATTTTTGATTTAATTATACGAAATGGCATGTCTTATATGTTATGAATGTATGGTGAACATTTTTGGAAACTTGGAAATGTAAGGAAATGCTTCAAAAATGTTAAGTTTCAAAAGAGGAAAGTAAACATTTTTGGAAACTTGAAAATGTAAGGAAATGCTAAGTTGAAAAGAGGAAACTAAAACAGGGTGGCCTTAAGAAAATTAATAGAGGAAATTTGACACAAGAACGGGCTTGGAAAAGTGGCAATGAGGCGCCACTTAAAGCCCAGTAAGTGACGCCACAAGCTATGCAAATGGGCCTGAGTTCGAGTCGCATGGGAAGCAAATAAAAGAATTTTATTTTTTGCTACAAGGAGCAGAGAGATGGACGGCATTAAGGCTCTTAAAAGAGGAGTTTTATTCTTTTTAAAATTCGGCTAAAAAGGATGGATAAATGATGGATTATTGTTGGTATTTTTTATTATTAAATTTTTAAGAGATAAGAGATAATGGAGGGATTAATTCTATGATTTTTGAATAAGGTGATAATTAAGAGATAAATTTTATCGAAATAAGAGAGTGATGGCCAAGTAAGGGAGTCTTGGCCTAGTAATTTCGGCAATAGGAGGAAAATAAGGCCATTATTCATTTTTCTTCCTTCCTAGTCTCTGCCAAATTCTCTAGTAAGCTCTCTTCTCTTCTACTTTTTGTTAAGCCGAATAGTCCCTTCACAAAATCCACTATTGTCGATTCTTTAAGCCTCAACACCCTCTCTTTTCTTTTCTTTATTAAAGCTGAATCTCTTTTGCACCTTATTCTCTTCTCGTTCTCTCAATCTCTCAAAATCCGAAAGTTGTGAGATCATCATCTAGCCATAGCCGAATCTCTGAAGGTTGAAGTGAAGGTGTAATCGATTTCTTCAAATAAGGGTAAGATCCAAATTTGGTTTCCATTCTATTATATTTTAGACTTATCGAAATTTAGGGACTAATCCCTATTATTAATCTTGGCCGAATTATGGAAGGGAGGTTTCGGGATTTAGGTGTTGTCGACTTCAAGAAGGGATACTTTCGGGATTTAAAATCCACAAGGTAAGCACATAGGTACATTCAGCCAAGGCCTATTTTGATATCTAGATCTATTTCTTATTATCTTAAAAGCCAAAAACTAACTCATTTGTTAATTTAATGCTTGGCCGAATACAAGAAGGAATAAAGCAAAGATTTCGGGATTTGTTGGTGACCCAATCGGCAACAAGGTAGGTTTTAAGTGTACTAATCCTATTGGGATTTGGTCTTATAGCCGAATAGGCTCTTTGCTAACATATTAAGGTTGGCCGAATGTAGGGATTTAAGATCTAAGGCATTAGATCAAGCTTTTCGGGATTTAAGTGAACTGCTAAGTGTATCAGGTGTGTACCCCACACTATCTTTAATATGATTTATGGCAATATTTAATATAAGTATGTATAAGAATGTGAATATGGCTAAGGTACCATATTGTGGTACAAAGTACTCAGGTACGTTTCTTACTTCTACTAGGATTATGAATATATGTTATGACTCATATGTGAACAGTGATAAGAATGTGAAATTAGGCATGTTAATGCATAATATGTATGATAAGGGGCATATGGGTTATCGAAAAAGGGGAAGTGAATGTGGTGATCTAAGACCATGATATCTGAATGTGGTGACTTCGGTCACATTATCTGAATGTGGTGATTTAAGACCACGATATCTGAATATGGTGACTTCGGTCACAATTATTTAATCTGGTGGCTATGCCACGAATATTTATAAGGGCGATGAGCACGTCGATCGTATGCGATCGCGCCTTCGATGGTGTGTAGCGGATGGAGGGTTGACTTAGTAGTCCCCACGGTGTGCAGGATGGTACGGGTGATGTGTAGCGGATGGCATATAGGTTTGGGTTCGGGTTGCATCATATGTTTATATCTGATATATAAATGTGTATGTAATATGATAATGTATGCTTGAATTGTTAAATCTTAGTGTCGGTTACACATTGAGTCTGTTTGACTTACCCCGTTGGGGAATATTTTTTCAGGTGATGATCAGTAACGGACCGGGTCGGCAGGAGCTTAGTGGTGGCCATGCCCAGCAAGGAGATTATTATGTGGACTCTTTATTTTTTTCTAAGTACTTTAAATTTCATTTTGGGTTTTTATTTGATGTAATAAGGCCATAGTGAACTATGTTATTTTCTGTTTTATTTACTATGTTACGAAATTTTAGTTATTAGACATTAAGTCAATTTAATTTAAAATAAACTTTAAATATTTCGTCACTTGAAATTAAATGGGTTTCAATATAAAATAAATTTGTTTTCAACTCGAGCCCAACCCACCAGCAAACTATCTTCAAAACCCACAGATTTCCAAAGTAATAAAAGAATTTTCAATCGGTTTACTTCGAGGAACATACCAGATCCGGTCCAGGCTCGTGGGCCGGGTAAGGGGTGTTTCAAATTTTCATGGGAAATTCATAAAAAGGACCAAACTGTAAAAGTCATGAAAATGGTCATAAAGGTGTGATTTAGTGGAAATTGTGGGCTGTAGTAGTTATGAAAATGGTTCGACTAGGCTTGAAATACAAAGAAATTTGATAAAAATCATTTTACGGGCCCAGGGGCAAAAGTGTAAATAAGTGAAAGTTTAGGGGAAAATTGTAATTTTTCCAAAGTATGATTCATGAGTTATATTAGTTAATGTGATCATTAAATGAGTGAAATTGTTATTATAGATCAAGAAACACAAAGCCCAGACCGAAACTAAAGCAAGAATAAGGTTGTGGACTAAATCGAACATCTATACACATTTTGAGTACCGAGGTAAGTTTGTGTGAAATTAAAGCTACATAATGCTATTATGTTCTAAATTGTTTGATATCATGAAAAATGTCTATTATTTCTATGCAATTGATTAATGATGCTTCGACGAAAGTATAATGATATTATGTTAAGTCGAAGTCCCAGTTGAACATTCGGAATAGTAAAGATACCATTATCACGACATGAGAGAATGTAGGTCCCGTGTAAGACCATGTCTGGGACATGGCTTTGGCACCGAAAAGAAGATCTCATGTAAGACCATGCCTGGGACATAGCATCGACTTCGATATACGATCTTGTATAAGACTATATCTGGGATATGGCATCGACATCGAGATATGAGAACCCGTGTAAGACCATATCTGGGATATGGCATCGGCATAGAGATGTGATCCCATGCAAGACCATATATGGGATATGGCATTGGCATCGTGTTACATGTATGATGAGATTGAGTATCCTTCGATATTCCAAGTAGTTCAAAGGGAAAAGAGCTAAATTTATGTTAAAGATGATAATGAGTTATATTTATGTTCAAGATAGCATAAGTGCTAAATTATGTAATGAAGTGATATAGGTACCCATGAGTAAAATACGAGTTATGAATACATAATGTGATATGTGATGGGTAAGAGTAAGTATGAGTAAGTATGTCAAAGTGCTTGAGAACTTGCTTTTTTATTACTCAATGAGATGAATAGATTTTATCATGAGCCTTTGTGTTGCTATTTCATTTCATGTAAACTTACTAAGCTTTATGCTTACCCCTCTCATTTTCCTTTTCCTTATAGTATCGCCAGGCTAGCTCTAGGATCGATGGAAGTCGAAGCTCGATTCACACTATCAACTATTCTTTTGGTATAGCAAATTTGATTAATTTTGGGTATCGCATGTATAGAAACTTGGTCATTTTGTGATATGTCATATTTGTTAGCCAAGGTGTTGGCTATTAATACTACTCATTCATTTTGTAAATGGCCATTGGGAATTGGCCAATACTTATTATGTTTTATATATATACGATGATGATGAAGTTCATGAAATGCATGCTTGTGTAATTGGATGAGTAATGAGTAAAGTAAACATATGATGAATGTAGTGTGAACGTATGTGTGAATGTCTTGATTTGGGTATTAGAAGTGCCTAATGGTCATGATGTATGTTGCATTGAAGTGGTATAAATGTGGTTGCTTTTCAAGGTGGCAATTGGCTTGGTAAATAGCCTTCTAGTTGTCAACACGGGTAGACACACGGGCTTGTGTCTAGGCCGTATGTCCTCTGCATCAAATTTGTGAAAATTCAGTTCGTCACACAGGTCAGCACACGGGCTTGTGACTAGGTCGTGTGCCTCTAAGTGTTTGCTGACGTCATAAACAGAATACCAAGGTTTTCACACACGGGTGAGGACACAAGCGTGTCGTGGCCGTGTGAGGGACACAGGCCATGGACATGAGCGTATGTCCGGCCGTGTGAAAACCCATGTATGTTCGAAATGAATAATAAAATTCCACACGGGATGGGAACATGGGCGTGTGTGACCACAGGTCTGCCCACAAGGGCGTGTTCCTTTCCACACGGCTTGTAGCCCTATTTTGAGTAAAAATTTTCTATGTGTTCAACAGTTTTTGGTTTAGTCCTAAACCATTCTGTATGTATGTTTAGGGTCTCGTAGACCCATAATAGAGACATTATGAATATGAATGAAAAAGTTTTAAGCTGAAATGAAATTTTTTGGACTGATATTGTATGTTTGAGCAAGTTAAGTTTGGTAATGCCTCGTATCCGGTTCCGGCGTTGAATACAGGTAAGGGGTGTTACAAGGTAACTGGGAGAAATCTTTTCTGTTAATAAAAGTTAACAATAAAGTATAAAATTTTACCTTATGAGGTTTTATATGGTCACAAATATAAAACTCCAGTGTTTTGGATGGAGTTTAGTGAGAAAAGATACATGTAGTTGGTTTGATTCGTTGAAACCGAAGAAAGATGAAAGTGATCTGAGACAATTTAAAAGCAGTATTTGATCGTTAGAAATCCGATATGAATCTAAGAAGAAAATTAATAGAGTTACAGATTGGCGACATAATATTTTTGAAAGTTTCGCCATGGAAGAAAGTTCTTCAGTTTGGCCGTAAAGGCAAATTAAGTCTGCGGTTTATCGGGTCATATAAAATTATTGAAAAGAATTAAACCTTTTGCGTATTGATTGGTAATATTATCAGAGTTCTACAGAATTCAAAATGTTTTTATGTGTATATGTGTTATGACAGTATCGACCAGACCCATCATCTACTATTACTTCGATAAATGTTAAATTCAGCCTGACACGATTTACAGTGAGAGGTTGATTGAAATTCTGGCACTTGAAGAGAAAAGCTAATAAATAAAAAGGTAGCATTAGTAAAAGTTCTTTGACAATGACATGATATAGAAGGAGCTACCTAGGAACTGGAGAAAACTATGAGAAAATAATGTCTGAATCTTGTTACTAGTAAAATTTTCGAGGACAAAAATTTCTTAAGGGGGAGAGTTGTAATAGCCCAATATCGGTGAAATCAGAACAGTGGTTTTGAGACCACAAATCTGAGCCGAAAATAAAATTTGTTTTATTTTTATTTTATGGTCCATAATATGATAGAAATGTCATGTGAAAATTCTAGTAAGAAAATTTTACCGATTATGTTCTTAATTACGAGAAGGACTAAATCACATAAAATGCAAAAGTTGAATTCTAGTAGCTATAAGGATCAAATAGCTATGGAATTCAAAACTTAATGTCCTTATATGGTAATTAGACCATAAATGAAAAGTATGTAGATATTTTGGTGACTCATCCATGGAAATTTAGAAAAAGGCTAAGGACTAAATTGGAAATTGAAATAATTTAATTAATTAAAAGATGATAAAAGAATTATCATCTTATTTTCTCATCTTCTTCCCCAAAATATTCCATGTAAACCCTACGAAAGAGAAAGCAAGCTTTCTTGGCCAAATCGGGTAAGTTTTCTTATCCCGTTTTTAGTAATTTTGATATTTTTAAAACCGGGATAGCTTAATCTATCTATTTGGTGGATTAATTTGAAGAGTTATCACAGTATGGAAATTAGGTCATGGATGAATATGATGAAAATTTGAAATTTATGGTAGAAAATGAAAGGTTGTTGATAGATAAACAACTTTTACAAAGTGATTTTTGATGAAAACATGCTTTAAAGACTAAAATGTAAAGTTGTGAAAATTGATGAAAAATTATGAACTTTTATGAATACATGTGTTGTAAATTTTGTGATGGAATTTTGGTTAGGCTTGGAATAGGGAGTAAATTGCATAAATTTCATTTTTCGAGCCTAGGGGCGAAATTGGAATTTATGGAAAAGTTAGGGGCAAAATGGTAATTATGCCTAAGATGTAAATTGAGTCCACTGGTATATGAAATGTGATAAATTGATATTAAATTTACTTGTATAGATCCTGATAGACCGAATTCGAAGCTAGAACGAGGAAAAGAGGAAAATGTTAGATTAGTCGATTATATGTACACGAACATTTGTCGAGGTAAGTTAGTGTAACTTGTAACACCCCTTACTCCTATTCAACGCCGGAATAGGGTTCGAGGCATTACCAGACTTTAGCACAAGCATTCACACAATTCCGAGTCGTCAATTTTCATCCTCATTAAAAACTTTTCGCACACATTCATATTGTCCCTAAAACGAGCCTACGAGGCCCTAAACATGCTTTAGAGGTGGTTCGAGACTAAACCGAGAACTTTAGAAAATTTTACAGTAGTTAGAAAAAATTTTCATGTTACATGGCTCACACGCCCGTGTGGTCCAAGGGACACGCCCGTGTGACCCTAGAACACGCCCGTGCTTCAGACCGTGTCCAAATTAGGGTACTCTCTGACTTGTGCCACACGCCCATGCCACACGCCCGTGTGCTAGGCCGAGTAGAACACACGGCTGAGACACACGCCCATGTTTCTTGTAACACCCCTTACCCGTACTCTACGCCGGAACCGGGTACGAGGCATTACGGTACTTGACTCACGTGGTCATACAACTTTGGGTTATCAACTTCTATTCCAAATTAAAACTTTTCAATTCTCATATCTAACTTCCTTATAATGGGCCTACAAGGCCCTAAACATACTTTCGGAAGGTTTCTGAAATAAATCGAAAACTTTTACGCACTTAGAAAAATTTTACCTAAACAGGGGCCACACGCCTGTGTGAAATGGGACACGCCCGTGTGGGCAGGCCGTGTGGTCACACACTCATGTCCATCACCCGTGGTCGACACTTACTTATTTCACATGGCCAGACACATGCCCGTGTCCCTTACACGGCCTCGACACGCCCTTGTCTCAGCCCGTGTGCCAAAACCTTGGCATTCTATTTATGACATCATCACCTCACTATGGTCACACGACCAAGGCACATGCCCGTGTCCTTAGACCGTATGTCAAATTAAATTCCTAAATTCAGGTGCAGACTCCACACGCCCATGTCTATGCCCGTGCCTCCCACAGGGCTGAGACACACGGTCGTGTCTCTACCCGTGTATTTACTACTGAGCTTACTGACTTGCAATTCTAACATGCAAGGGGACACACGGCCTGGTCACACACCTATGCCATTGACCGTGTGTCACACACGGCCTAGACACACGCCCGTGTGCCTACCCTTGTGGACAAGAACAAGACTATTTGCCAAGCTCTTTCATCACCCTAACTCACTCAAGCATAATTCACCCTCTACCATCAATTCATTCATGCATATTCATACCCAAACAACCCAACCATATACTCTACACACTTATGAATAACCTTTCATTCCATTGATTGATAATAAAGAGCCATTTACTATGGCAATATACAAAAGATTTCATCTATAAGGAGCCAACACATTTGGCCAAAATAACAAAACAATATGCCTAATCTAGCTCCTATACATGCCATTTCCATACTCAAAATGCTAGTTCTAAATATACCGAGATGAGCTGATAGTGTGGGTGATCTTCCAATTGTTTTCGTATCTCAACTCGAATCTTTGCCACTATAAAAAAAGGGAAAAGAAAGGGGGTAAGCTTTAAGCTTAGTAAGTTTACGTGTAAACTATAAACATCATAACATGTGCTAATCAATAAATAGCATTTCACAATCCAAGATCATGTTTAATTATTCATCTCTTACCACAATCCAACCATATCACAACCAACTGCTCTTATTATTTCACATACATCCTTGCACTTGATCACCACATGATCACATGAAACAACACATCACAATTACACAATAAACCATTCTTAGTAATACCAAACACTCGATGGTATCGCACTTATCCCACCATTTATTATTAACAGGGTGGTATCGCACATAGCCCACCAACAAGAATATTCACATTGGTATTGCACTTAACCTACCAAATAATAATACTAACGATTGTATCACACACAGCCCATCGTGAATAAGTGATAAGGTGGTATTGCACACAGCCCACCGACAAAAATAATTAAGGTGGTATCGCACATAGCCCACCATTATTTACTATGAATAATATTCCACACCTACATATTTATTTCAACGTTCGTTTCTACCAAATTTCCATCCATTTAAATCGTAAGTTTTCTCAATCATACAATGCACCAATAAGTAATTACATGTGTATTTAAGATGCATCGTTTACACATAAACTTACCTCAGTGCAAAACGTGTTAATCAACGGTCTATTACGTAACCTTGCATTTTCCTTGGTCAAGGATGATTCCACGCTCTTCTTGGTCTATAACAACAAAATTCACTCATTCAATCATTTTTAAACCATAATACGTCATAATCTCTACTTAGGCAAAAATGACCGTTTTGCCCTTCTACTATGGCAAAATTATGATTTTACCCCTAGGCTTGTAAATCATTTTTCATCACATTTTCTCATTAAAAAAGCCTAGATAAACATTTATTACTCTTATAACAACTCATAATTCCAATTATTTCATGCATTTATTACACATTTTCAATCTTTGCATTCAAGTCCTATTTAGGTGTTTTCATGCTAACACCTTTCACAAAAGTTGTTCCTTAACTCACTATCATTCATTTTCCTCCATAAAACTCAGGAAACAACATGAACACTCTCATGGAAAGTCCCTAAACTTTTAACCATTTAGCAAATTAGTCCCCTCATTAGCTAGCTTAAGCTTTGGGGACTCTAAAAGTACAAAAATTATCAAATAAAACCACCAAAATCACTTACTTGCAAGAGATTTGTTTTGCTAAAAATTTGAACTCCAAGAACCCTTATTTCCTCTCAATTTTCGGTGGTAGAAGAAGAAGGAATAGTAAAAGATGATATCTCATCTTTTTATCTTATTTTATTCATTTTTTCATCACCGTCACCAAATTTTGACTAAAATTAATGCTCTTGTCCCCCTAAGCTACATGGCCGACCATCACACATCCAATGGCCTAATTTCACTTTAATGACCTCCAATTTGATATTCTTTGGCTATTAGACACCTCTACCACTTATAATGGAACTTTCGCACTTTATGCGATTCACTCCTTTTTCACAACTAAACATACAATATCTAAAATTAAAGCACCAAAATTTTCATATAGCCATATATTAATGCCATAACACAACCTCGGATTAGTGGTCCCAAAACCTCCGACTAGCCCCAAAATCGGGCTATTACATTTCTGCCCATGTGCTCAATTCTGGACATTCAATTTTTCCAAAATTAAGGTGCAGAGGACACACAACCGGAACACATGCCCATGGGGCAAATCGTGTGTCACACACGGCCTAGACACATGCCTGTGTGTCTACCCGTGTAGACAAAAATAAGGCTATTTACCAAGCCATGTTGCCACCCTCACTTGCACACATCTACACAACATCACATGGCACAAATTCAAGCATATAAATGCAACCAAACAACCACAAACAAGATAGTAGCATGTCATTCTTATACCATCATTTATCATGCTTAAAACATCATACTTAGCTCGTTAAAAACATACTAATTTCATATTCATAGGAGGGCATTAACATATGAATAAACTTATGATCAACATAAGCCATCATTCATGGCTATATATAAGATGAAGAATTAACAATTACAAGCTAACACATATGGCCAAATTAATAATGACACACATAACAAATTGGCCTAGTCCATATACATGCCATAGACTTAAAATGCTTGAATTCATTTAAACCCAAAATGATAGCTTGACAGTGTGATAGGAACTCCAGAGATCTCCAACCCGAGTTAGCTTAATAACCCTAAAAGACATGGGAAAGGAAGGGGAGTAAGCTATATAGCTTAGTAAGTCCATATGGAAATAATAAGAAACTCTTACAAATCTTTTATCAAGTTCAACAATTTAAACACAAGATAATACAAATTACTATAAAGCTCACAGTTACAGTTTTTTATTCAATCGTAATGTTTACTCTATCAACTTATAAGCATAATTTAACATATCTGGCGTTAGCCTAACAACCATAATCTCTCCTTTGTAACATATTGCAGCAATTCACAAATCATTTCAATCCTCATAGTAAACATGCACATTACTTATGAGTATATACATTTCAAGCATATACCTCAACATCTTTCAATTTTCTGATCTCTGATCTTCCTATACTTCTATAACCTTTTTAATAGGAAATTATCTCAATCTTCCCTTTTTTCTCATATCCGATAAAATAAAATTTGTGTGAATAAAACATGCTATATCATAACTCAATTTAGCCCAAAAGCCAAACACATAATCGTCAACCGAATTTACCATGTAGTTCATACATCACAAGTATTGACCAATAATCATAAGGTTTTCACAAAAAAATCCCTGTGGAAATCATCAACTCACAATTTCATGAAGACAAATCTTATAAACTTTACATACATACTTGTACTAATTAGTATTATTTACATACTCTTTCTCACATTTGACATACCCGTTAAATTTCCTGTTGAACTATTTGGAAAACTAAAGGATGCTCGGGAATCTCATACATACAGTATCATACCAATGCCATATCCCAGATATGGTCTTACATGAAATCTTATATCGATGCCAATAACCCAGCTATGGTCTTACACGAAGTCTCATATCGATGCCATATCCCAGATATTGTCTTACACGAAGTCTCATATCAATGCCATATCCCAGATATGGTCTTACACGAAGTCTCATATCGATGCCATATCCCAGATATGGTCTTACACAAAGTCTCATATCGATGCCATATCCCAGATCCCTAATGTCATGACATTTGTATCCTATCTATTCCTAATGTTCAACCAGGACTTTCGCTATATTGAATCTCTGTCGGTCATTTTCGTAGTATCGTACTCAATAACATTCACATTTCATTTCAATAATATAGCATTTACCACAATTATATCAATTAAGCATTTATACACATATAATATAAATGTAACAGCCCATTTCGGTCAGATCAAAACACAGGTTCTGTGACCACAAATCCGAGCCCAAATATATTTTTTTTATTTTATGGTTGGTATTATGAGAGGAAGGTCACGTGAAAATTTTGATACGAAAATTTTATCAATTGTGTGGTTAATTAGATAAAGGACTAAATTGCATAAAATACGAAAGTTGAATTCTAGTAGCTATGAGGATTAAATTGCTATGGAACTCAAAACTAGAGGTCCTTATATGGTAATTAAACCATTAAGAAATTTATGTAGATGTTTCTTGGTGACTCATCCGTGGAAAAATTAGAAATGACTAGGGACTAAATTGGAAATCAACAAAATTAAAAGATGATAGAAAAATAAAAAAGAAATTATCATCGTTTCTATTCATCTTCTTCCCCAATTTTTTTATGGAAACCCTAGGAGAGAGGAAGAGAACTTGTCAAGCTTAGAAAGGTATGAAATCAAGTCTCGTTTTTAATGATTTTTATATTTTTAGAATCGGGATAACCTAATCTTTCTATTTATGGGATTTATTTGAAAAGATAACAAAGTGTAGAAACTTTGACATGGATGTAAATGCTGCAAATTTGAAATTTATGGTAGAAAATGAAATATAGTTGATAGATAAACAACTTTTACAAAGCAATTTTTCATTGAAACTTGATTTAGGGACTAAAATGACAAAGTCGTAAAATCCATGGAAAATTCTGAAATTTGTGAAATATGTGTGCTGTAAAAAATTTTATTAAATTTTGGTTAGGCTTGGAAAGAGGACTAGATTGCATGAATTTCATTTTTCGAGCCTAGGGACGAAATTGGAATTTTTTAAAAGAGTAAGGGCAAAATAGTAATTTTGCCTAGGATGTAGTAGGATGTAAATGTATGTAAAATGTGATGAGTTAATAAATAAATTTGCTTATATAGACCTGGAAAGACCAACTATGGAATTAGATCGAGGGAAACAAAAAGTTTCAGATTAGTTGGAATTCAAACCCGAACAACTGTCAAGGTAAGTTCGCGTAACTTAATTTGGTATATTAATATGTTTGAATTGAATTGTGTGATTGTGATAATATGTATGTGATGATATACATAATGAAATAATTACAAGTTGCAAACATTGATAAAATATCATATCCGGTTGAATATTGAAATTCGATGGATTATGGTGATTTCTTTAAACGGGTCTAATATGGCAAAGGTTACAAATAGGATTTAGCCCGGACGGGTAATCCTGAATTTAAGCTTCTCGAGCATATGATATAGATTGGGTTTAGCGCGGACAGGTAACCTTAATTAAGCACTTTAGAGAACAAGTCACTAATAGGATTTAGCCTGGACTGGCAATCTTAAATGACTATTGTGAACGTCGGTTGAAAATCGGGGTTTAGCCTGGACAGGTAATCCTGTTGTAAAATATATGGCTCGAGAGTGTGCTATTTGGACTTATGCCCAATAGCTAATAATGAATATGAAATGACGGATAATTCATATGTATACCTTATGTACATCACCCCAATGTCCATTGAAATTCCATTAGTTCAACGAAAAAGACTCTCGAAATACGGAAAGGTGGAATTAATGGAAGATTGTATATATGAGCTCATTTATGTTTATATATTTAAATGATGTTATGTGACTAACTTGTTTGATTAAGTGTATTTGTTTAGGTGAACTACCTATAATGGATGAAATGTATGTTTATGTATGCTAGTTTGAATAAATATAACTGGTAAGTTTATTTTCCGTTATACGAACTTACTAAGCATGAAAATGCTTAACCCGTTTTATTTTTCCCTTGTTTTATAGTGCTCTAAGCTCGCGAAGGTTGGAGGACCGGTCGGAGCATAATCACACTATCCACTATCTCTTTTTTGGTATACTTAGAAATCTCATTTTGGTATAATGGCATGTATAGACTTATTTGGCCAAATGTTGACTTGTAAGTGATGTTTTGTAATCCAGCCATTGGAATGGCTAGTAATAATTTAATTTGGTATGTTTATATTGTACATGCATTAAAAATATGATTATAAATATGAATTGCATGTGATATTATGCCATGATAGATGTTAGTTTAGGCTTGGTTTTAATGCTTGATTTGGCTGGTATATACATACAAGTATTGGTGTAGGTTGTGGGCAAAATTGGATGAGAAAATGAAGCTAAGAAATGGCTTCATTTTGTCCACACGGGTAGACACGGCCGAGTACATGGGCGTGTAGCCAGGCCGTGTGTCCCCTGCACCTTAAATTCGAGAAAACAGAATGCTCAGAATTGAACACACGGTAGAGACACGGGCATGTGTCTCAGCCGTATGGGAGACACGACTTAGAACACGAGCGCGTGTCTTGGCCATGTGAAACCTGCACCTAATTCAAATTAAATTAATTATCGAACGGCCTAGCATACGGGCAAATGGCATGGCCGTGTGGTGCAAGTCAGAGAGCACCTTAAATCGGACATGGCCTGTAGCAAGGGCGTGTCCCTTAGACCACACGGGCATGTGAGCCCTGTACCTTAGAAAAGAAATTTTAATTTTGCAAAAAATTCTTAGAGGTTCCGATTAAGTCCCGATTCGATTCTAATACTCGTTTTGGGCCTTGGGGGGCTATTCAAGGGACAAGAATAAAATTTGAAGTATGAATAGTATGTTTAATACAAATTGCATGAGAATGTTTTCTAAACCACGGTAATACTCCGTGACCCTATTCTGGTGATGGATACGGTTTAGGGGTGTTACATTAATGCTTATTAAACATACGAACTTACCACATCATAGAAACGGCAAAAAGGACCTAACCGTTAAATACTTGTTTTTCCCCCGTTCTAATCTTGAATCTTATTTTTTCTTTATCTATAACATCACATTTAACTTATTTAATCATTATACTATTCAAATCGGTCCAAAAGTCACATTATGGCAAAAATTAATTTTTGTCCCTAAACTTTTGACATTTTACATTTTAGTCCCTAGGCTCGTAAAATGATTTTCATTCAATTTATTCAAAACCCAAGCCTAGCTGAAACATTTTCATACTTATAACAGCCCATAATTTTCATTTATTCACATTTTTACATCATATTTTATAACTTTTACAAATAGGTCCTTTTTTTACATTTTTACCGAAAATCACTTAGCAAAAGTCGTTTAACAAACAAAAAACATGCATTTTCTACCATCAAACATCAAAATACATACATGTTCAACATGGGTAAAATTTTAGACTTTGACATCTCTTCAAATTAGTGGTAGAATTAGATAGATCATGTTACAAGGATTTCAGAAACATAAAATTAAGAAAAACGGGGCAAGAACGGACTTACAATCGACCTTGAAAGTGGCCAAAACCCTAGCCATGGTTTCCCCTTGTAAAATTCGACAATGAGGAAGAAGATGGACAAACTTTGGCTTGATTTTTGCTTTTTAATTCATTTTAATTACCAAATTACCAAAATACCCTTAATGAAAAATTTGGAAACATACCTAACCATGTCCATTTTTGTCCACCAACTTAACCAATGGTCTAATACCATTTAAGGACCTCCAATTTAAAATTTCATAACAATTTGACACCTTTAACCCATAGAACTTACATTTTGCACTTATTACAATTTAGCCCTTTTGACTAAATTGAGTGCCCAAACGTTAAAATTTTCGAATGAAATTTTCACGAAAAATTCCATAAAACTGTAGACAATGAAAATATAATAAAAATAAATTTTACTACGTCAGATTTGTGGTCTTAAAACCACTGTTCCGACTAGACCCAAAATCGAGCTGTTACAATTCTCCCCCTTTAGGGATTTTCGTCCCCGAAAATCTTATCGGAATATAAATTCGATTTCCACATAGACTCCTCTACCTCGTGACACTGCCAAATAACCTTCACTAAGGTTATGCTTTTATTTCCCATCTTTCAAATCTCTAGTGTCAAAATTCTGATCAATTCTTCGTTATACAACACATCAGCTGAATCTCAATCTCTATCGGAGAGTTCATATTCAAAGAGTCCAATCGATACCATCGTAACATAGATAGACAAAACACATTTTGATCTTTTTCCAAGGCAATACTTTCGGAAACACGCTATCGCTGAATGGGAATTTCATATCCCCATGTTTCAAATTCACATACATTCTCCAACAATTTGAAGTGGATTCTAAACTACCACGAATCACTTTTACTTTCTGTATGATTTCTGATCGGATAGTCTCTGAAACATATAACTCAACTAATCTATCATGTTCCATACCCGATCACCAGAACATCTATTACAAATAATTGCACATTTTATTACTCCCTAAATGAACAAATGAGCTACTACTGAGCTTCGTACAAAATTTTCTTCATAAGCGCTGAATTATTCAGTGCGCAAATTCTATCTCAGAATAATGATAACAGTCATCAGGTCTGACCTGAAATTCAGAATCAAAAGTCACCTCACTCTGTACTTCTTTAGTTTACCACTCACTATCACATTCCTGATGTTCTTAATCTTGCAAAGAAAACATCACTTTAACTTCTAATTTAGCTAGATCAGACTATCATCAAATAAGATTAATCATGTATCCAATACTCACAAAATGATCAAAGGGTTTCCATTCAAGAATTTGCAACTATATTTGCTTTCCCAAAGGTTAATCGATAACTCTCACAATCTTTCAATAGTTCAAGCCATCTATACTGTTTTAAATTCAGACTCCTTTTGTGACATTAGATACTTTATACTCTTGAAATCAGGAAACATATGACATTTTTCATCGAACAATTGATGTCATCAAATTCTAAACACAGACATAAAAAGTGGCCGACTCTAAATCACCCGTCGAACTGTTCCTTTCATGTGATTTTAACCGTCTGAAAGCATAAACTATCACTTTACATTCTTGAATTAAAACACATTCCAATCCATTCAATAGTGCATCGCTGAAAAATTCACAAATTCTTTATTCAATTTAAACTGGACCTAGAATCAATGCTTCGGTTAACGATTCCTTCAACTATTTTCAACTTTGCTAACACTCAACAGACCATTCAAACTTTCGCAAAAGTGATAACTTTATCAATCAAAAATGCTTTAACTCATAATAATATCATCCAATTAGAACTGATCCAATAGGTACGTCCTTGTATCACACCCTTTTTGAATATAAATTCCTCATTTTGACTGTTCGTCAATTTACCCGTGAATGTACAAGATTTTATCTTCTTACCTGGGGATAAACTTAAATGCATATAACTCAAATTATCTTTCAACTAACCAGCTCGTTCAGATAAAAACAACTGAGTCAATCTCAACTATCAAATAATATCATACCAAAATACTTCCTTATTCATGCTGTTAAACAGCTCAAACATACAATCTTTCAAAATTTCCTCACATGCTAGTCAAAGATCTTTACAACTGCATTAATTCAAGGAAAAAAAATATCCTGATTGAACTCATTAACCTTAATCAAATTTACCTGAGAAAAGAAAACCATAGTACAATTTGACCTTGAGCTTCCACTATCTATACCTTTGTCGATGTCAATTCCTTTCATGAAAATTAGAGAAATCCTGATACCAGGATCACCATGTTCCTATAATCGAACCAGAAATACAACCATAATAGACATAGTTATCACAAGTTAAAGAACACACTTTAAAGATGAGCCATGGTTGATAATTTACGAAATAAGATTATAAGAAAACCAAGATAAAGAAATCCAAGATGCGATATCATACTGGAAATCCGAGAACATAACTCATAAGAAAATAATAAAGATCTTGATGATTCCTCAGAGATAATATATTTTCCAAATATATATAAAACAAAACAACATCCAGTAGAAATACAAGAATACCTCACATAAATTTTCACCAACAACTTTTATTCCAAACACAATAGAATAGAGTCCCAAAGAGAGATATATAAGAAATGGTGCTCATCAACCAACTAGACCAACAGTGCTTTCATCTAACATATAATCAGCTAGCATTCTCATACGATAAGAATTTCATCAGAAAACAAACAATCACATATATCTCTGAGGATAAACGAATATACAAAATACCTAGGAGAAATCATCATAATCTATTCAATTACAACTGTTACACTCTAACATCTTTAAGATTCAAATATCATTTCTCTGACTAATTTTGTCATCACTAATCCTGTATTATTGCATTTACTAACGAAAATCAGTCCGGGAGAAATTCTAGCAAACACATACTTTAAACATCATACCTGAATAAGTCGATTAGGCGAGATTAACTTTCTCTTTAACCGTGACATCATGAAATCTGAATGATCTTTGGAATAACCTGACATCTTTTCCAGAACTGTATTCACTTGTCAAACTATTCTTAACTCTGACCACATTATTAGTTATTCCGCTAATAAACTCTTTAGTCTTTTACTTGTGAGCTCATTCAACTTAAATCTCATGAAGTTTCGTTATAAAAAACTACATTGGTAAAGGGGTGAGGTCGTAAAGCCTCTTACTCGGCTATCATAAATACACACATATAACTTAGCATTCATCGTCAACATAATATCTTCACAATCATATAATTCACTTCAAGTTAATTAACATACATATTTATGCTACACGAACTTTCCGATTATCTTTATTCAAACAAGTGTACTTAAACATACCTTCCATAAATTTGAGTAAGTTTACTTATCACATTCACTTAATCAAACAAATTAGGCACATAACATCATATAAAGGCCAAATAAACATAGATGAGCTTATCACAATATAAACTTTCATTTCACTTCACCTTTCCATATTTCAAGAATAATTCCCATTGAACTATTGTAATTTCGACGGATACTCGGGTAGTATACTCAAGGTATGCATGTGAACAATCTGTCAGTTCTTTTTCAAGAGTGCCATTTTTGGCACATATTCATAGAGCACACTCTCGAGCCACATATGATATAATAAGATTGCCAGTCCAGGCTACATCCTTTCAGTAACGTATGCTCTAAAGGGCTTGCTCTGGATTACCCGTCCAGGCTAAATCCATTTCATAACATATGCTCGAGAGGGCTTAATTCAGGATTACCCTTCCGGGCTAAATCCTTATTGCAACATTTAAAATATTTTATCCGTTTCATAAAATCATCATAATCCATCGAAATACAATGTTCAACCGGAATAAAGGACATTTTATCCATATTTCTCAACTTATGGTTATTTCATTTTGTACATCATCACATACATATCATGAACTCTTATTCATACCTTTCCAAGTTTTCACTCATCACAAACACATTTTCAAATATCTTAGTATCACTTTCAGCGTTTTCAAAAATAGCTCGGTTGGAAAGCATCTCTTCCGCAACAAAACAATTTCATCAGAGACGGGAGATATCACACTATCACCGGTAGTAATATGGCATTTATAGCTAGACTCACATACGCTACGTTAGTTTGAGAATCAACTAAACCATAGCTCTGATACCACTAAATGTAACACCCCTTACCCGTATTCAACGTCGGAACAGGGTTTGAGGCATTACCGAACTTTAGCACAAGCATTCAAACAATTTTAAGTCGTAAATTTGTGTCTTAATTAAAACAATTTCACACACATTCATATCGTCCCTAAAACGAGCCTATGAGGCCCTAAACATGCTTTAGAGGTGGTTCGAGACTAAACCGAAAACTTTAGAAAATTTTACAACATGGAACGACGGAAATGTGCAAGTGTACACAATCGCAACAAGTAATAAAGTGACAAGTAAATGTTGAGTTATCGTACCCACAGGGATTGTGAAAAGAATGAATTATTTATGAATGCTATTTAAAACACTTTGGTGAAGAAAAAAATTTTGTTTGAGGAGGGTGACTAAAAACTAAGATTTTAAACTAAATAAATAAATCTCAAGTTCACGATTTCAAAATACAATTTTAATCAAAATGACATAATTGTGTTAGATTAAGTACATTTCTTAACTTAGAATTATTAAACTCATGTTTATATTGTTATGAATTATTTCTTGCTTAGTATATAAAGCTATGAAATTGTTGAATACATGTTAAAATGTTATATTGTTTACATGTAAACTTACTAAGCTTAAAGCTTACTCCCCTTTCTTTCCCTTGTTTTATAGAGTTTAACAGCCGAGTCGGGATACGTCAAAAATAGGAGACCGCTCGCACTAGCTACTCACTTCGGTATATTTGGACTTAGTGATTTTGTGTATGGCATGTATAAGGGCTAGACTAGTTAGATTATTTTTTTTATTTGGCTGTAAGTGTATTGGTTCTTGTTAAGATGATTATTTTGTAAATTTACCATGGTTGTTGGCTATTTTATTTTATAAAAAGATGTAGTTACCCATGTGTGATTGCACTCCAATATGAGTTGATTATGGATGTGTTTTATGAGTGCATATGTCATATGCTAGTGGAGTGATAGAACTTGTCATATGGCTTTATTCTTGTCCACGTGGATAGACACACAGGCGTGTGTCTAGGCCATGTGTGACACATGGTCAGCCCACGGGCGTGCGACTTGGTCGTGTGTCCCCTGCATGTTAGTACTTTAAATCAGGATAGACCACGGACTATCCACACAGGCGTGCTCAGGCCATGTGAAATTAGTCAGTGTCGACCACGGATGGAAGACACGGGCATGTCTTGTAGGTACACGGGTGTGTCCTATTTCCACATGGGTGTGTGCCCTAAGCGTCGGGCTTTGGCAGAATGTTGGGGTTTTTAGGCACGGTTCGAGCACATGGGCGTGTGTGGCTATACACGGGCGTGTGTGTTATTTAACACGGGCGTGTACTCCCTGTTTAGATGGGAAAGAAATTTTACAGATCGTAAGAGTTCCCGATATAGTCTCGAAAGCTCTTGTATGTATGAATGAGGTCTCGTAAATCAAAAAAGAAGTTTTTGTAGTGACTTAAGGAGAGTAGTCGCGTCAAGCCTAAGTGGCGACCAAGTAGTTTTATACGGTAACGCCTTGCGACCGATTCCGATGGGGATTACGAGTAAGGGGTGTTACATTTAATGGTATCAGAGCTATGGTTTAGTCGGTTTTAGGACTGCTGTAGTGTGTGTAGGAGTCTAGCTATACATGCCATAAGCATATAATGATAGTGTGGTGGCTTCTGATGATTTTAAATTTATTCTATGTAGTATATGGATCCCAATCAGTTGGCTGCTAATGACGCAGCTAGTAATGCACTAGCTCCCACGCAAGGGACCGCGCCTGTGCAGAGTGGACCCGAGACTAGGGGTCAAAGAGAAGAGGCTCAGAAAGCCTTTCTTCAAATGATGAGTGACTGGTACACTGAGTATGTACGGGCAAACCCCAACGCTATACCTCCTCCACCTCCTCCTATACCTCAGCCAGTTCCTGTGGCTCCCCAGGGTATAAAAATGGTGAGGACAACTAAGCCCTCGGTAGAAAAAATTCAGAAGAAAGGGGCTGAGGATTTTTGAGCTAATATAGATGATGACACTGAGCGGGCAGAGTTCTAGCTTGAAAACTCAATGAGGGTTTTTTATGAACTCTTCTGTAGACCTGAGGAAAGCTTAAAGTGCGCTGTGTCTTTGCTAAGGGACTCGGCTTACCATTGGTGGAAAACATTGACCTCAGTGGTTCCTAAGGATAGGGTAACGTCGGACTTCTTTTTGGAAGAGTTCCGAAAGAAGTATATAAGTCAGAGTTTTGTAGACCAAAAACGAAAAGAATTCCTTGAGCTGAAGGAAGGAAAAATGAATGTGGCGAAATATGAGTATGAATTCGTTCGGCTCAGTAAGTACGCACAAGAATATGTGTCCACGGAAGCTATCTTATGCAAGAGATTTGAAGATGGGTTGAATGAAGATGTCAGACTCTTAGTCGGGATTATAGAACTGAAAGAATTCGTGGTATTGGTGGATAGGGCTAGTAAGGCCGAGAAGTTGAGTAAGGAAAAGAGGAAGGCTGTGAGCGAGGCCTGGGATGCAAGAAAGAGGCCGATGAGTAAATCCTACCAAGCTCAACCGAAAAGGTCCAAGGAGTTGAACCCTTGGATGACTACGTCAGTCGGGTATCCACAAAGAATGCGAGGCAATACGTATTCGGGTTCAAGAGTTCAGGCCACCTCAATGGCAAGTGTGGGCAATGCAAAGTCCACACCGGAGTGCCCAAGTTGTGGCAGACATCACACTGGGGAGTGTTGGGAAAATAATCCAAATTGTTACAAATCTGGTTCCCCCGACCATTTCATCTACAACTGCCCTGAAAGAGATGATAAAGAGAAAAAGCAAGAGGTGAGATCAAACAATGTATCCGCTAGAGGTAGGTCGCAAAAGAATTGAGACTCTAATGTAAGGTCAAAGGGCCGGGTGCCAGCAAGGACCTATGCTATTCGCGCTCGAGAAGAAGCATCATTGCCAGATGTAATAACGGGTACTTTTTATCTTCATGACACCTTTGTTATTGCTTTGATTGACTCGGGTCGACCTATTCTTATATTTGTATGAGATTGGCATCTAGTTTGAATATGACTATTGAGTCTACTAAAATGGTGGTAAAAGTGTCCAACCCGTTAGGAAAACATGTGTTAGTGGACAAGGTGTGTAGGAACTATCCCTTGACAATTTGGGGTCATTGTTTTCTGACAAACCTTATGTTGTTACCGTTTGATGATTTTGATTTGATTCTTGGTATGGATTGGTTGAATACCCATAGTGTTTTAGTGAATTGTGATAGTAAATCCATTGAATTGAAATGTGAAAATGGAGATGTTATTCGGGTTGAATCAGGTGAGTCAGATAATTTACCAATAATGATCTCTTCCTTGGGGACTGAGAAATATTTGAGAAAAGGATGTGAGTCATATCTCGCTTTTGTACTGAACACACAAGAGTCTGAAGTGAAGATTGAAACAGTGCCGGTTGTATGTGAGTATCCAGATGTATTCCTAGAAGAGTTACCTGGATTACCTCCAATTAGAGAGGTCGAGTTTGGAATTAAATTAGTTCTGAGAATGGCACCAATTTCCATCGCTCCGTATAGGATGGCGCCATTAGAGTTGAAAGAACTGAAGGTTCAGTTGCAAGAGTTAACGAATAAGGGTTTTGCAACACCGAGCTATTCACTGTGGGGTACTCTGGTACTATTTGTGAAAAAGAAAGATGGATCGATGAGATTGTGTATAGACTACAGACAACTCAACAAGGTGACAGTGAAAAATAAGTATCCTTTATCGAGGATAGATGATTTATTTGATCAACTAAAGGGAGCTATGGTGTTCTCCAAGATTGACCTGAGGTCCGGTTATTACCAGTTGAGGGTTAAGGAACAAGATGTGCCGAAAACAGCATTCAGGACTAGGTATGGCCATTATAAGTTTATGGTCATGTCGTTCGGTTTAACGAATGCTCCTACAATTTTTATGGACTTAATGAACCGTATCTTCTGACCGTATTTAGACAAGTTTGCGGTCGTTTTTATTGATGACACATTGATTTATTCCCAAGATGAGAGTAATCATGCAGAGCATCTGAAGATTGTCTTACAGATTTGAGAGACAAGCAGTTATATGTTAAATTCAGCAAGAGCGAGTTTTGGCTCCGAGAGGTCAGATTTCTAGGACACATTGTGTCAAGCAAGGGGTATTAAAGTTGATCCAGGAAAAATCTCGGTTATTGTGGAGTGGAAACCGTTGAGGAACGTGTCAGAGGTCAGAAGCTTTTTGGGTTTAGCAGGGTACTATAGACGATTTGTGAAGGGATTCTCTATGATTGCTACCCCGATGACGAAACTGTTGCACAAGGATGTTAAGTTTGAATGGACTGAAAAATGCCAACAGAGTTTTGAGAGATTGAAAACAATGTTGACGGAGGCACCGATTTTAGTGCAACCTGGGTTGGGCAAAGAGTTTGTGGTTTACAATGACGCGTCGTCAAATGGTCTTGGGTGTGTGTTGATACAAGAGGGTAAGGTAGTCGCTTACACCTCGAGGCAATTAAAACCACATGAGAAGAATTACCCGACTCATGATTTAGAGTTGGCCGCGATTGTGTTCGCGTTGAAAATTTGGCGACATTACTTATATGGTGAGAAGTGCCAAATCTTCACAGATCATAAGAGTTTGAAGTATTTGATGGATCAAAAAGATTTAAATTTACGGCAACAGCGGTGGCTCAAATTATTGAAGGATTACGAACTAGTAATCGATTACCATCCGGGAAAAGCGAATTTGGTCGCAGATGCCTTGAGTAGAAAATCCTTGTATGCTTTGAGAGTCATGAGTACGAGTTTGTCATTGTTTGATGATGGTGCTATACTAGCTGAACTGAAAGCTAGACCACTATTCGTTCAACAAATATGTGAAGCTCAAAGGAATGATAGCGAGATACTAGCTGAAGAGCTAAGTGTGAATCAGAAGCTGATTCTGAATTTCGGGTAAGTTCGAACGGTTGCTTAATGTTCCATGATAGAATTTGTGTACCCAGAAATGGCGAGTTGATCCGAAAAATTTTAAAAGAGGCACATAGTAGTTACTTGTCGGTACACCCGGGCAGTACGAAAATGTATAATGATCTGAAGAAATTTTATTGGTGGCCGGGAATAAAAAGAGATATCTCGGAGTATGTAACAAGATGTCTGACTTGTCAACAAGTGAAAGTTGAGCATCAAGTGCCTTCGGGATTACTTCAACCAGTGATGGTTCCTGAGTGGAAATAGGATCGAATTACTATGGATTTTTTTACGGGCTTACCTATTACTCCGAAAAAGAAAGATATTGTGTGGGCTATCGTTGATAGATTAACGAAGTCGGCTCACTTTATACCGATACGTGTTGATTATTCGCTGGAAAGGTTAGCTGAGTTGTATATTGCAGAGGTAGTAAGGTTACATGGAACTGTATCTATTATCTCATACAGAGACCCGAGATTTACTTCGAGGTTTTGGAAGAGGTTGCAGGAAGCCTTGGGTACAAGATTGAACTTTAGCACTGCGTTCGATCCTCAGACTGATGGTCAATCGGAGAGAGTGATCCAAGTTCTTGAGGATATGCTCCGATGCTGTGTATTAGAGTTCGAAGGTAGTTGGGAAAGATACCTACCTCTGGTTGAATTTGCTCACAATAACAGTTATCATTCGAGCATACAGATGGCACCGTATGAAGCTTTATATGGTCGTAAGTGTCGGACTCCCTTGTATTGGACCGAGCTGAGTGAGAAACGAATTCATGGGGTTGATTTAGTTAAAGAGACTGGAGGGAAAGTGAAAGTTATTCGGAATGGTCTAAAAGCTACTTTAGACCGACAAAAGTCGTACGTAGATTTGAAAAGAAAAGAAATTGAGTTTCAAGTGGGCAACAAGGTATTTCTGAAAGTGTCCCCGTGGAAGAAAATTTTGAGATTTGGTCGAAAGGGTAAATTACGTCCGAGGTTCATAGGGCCGTAGGATATTACCGAAAGGATTGGGCCAGTGGCATATCGGTTGGCTTTACCGGTAGAGTTAGAGAAAATCCACAACGTGTTCCATGTATCAATGTTAAGGCGTTACCGCTTCGATCCTTTGCATGTGATTCCTCCAACAGAAATTGAGATACGACCGGTTATGACATATGAGGAAGAGCTGATTAAAATCTTAGCTCGAGAAATGAAACAGTTGAGAAATAAAGATATAGCCTTAGTAAAAGTGTTGTGGCAAAGACACGGTGTAGAAGAGGCTATGTGGGAACCGGAAGAAGCCATGAGAGAGCAATATCCAAACCTCTTTACCGGTAAGATTTTCGAGGACGAAAATCCCTAAAGGGGGGAAGAGTTGTAACTGCCCGATTTTGGGGCTAGTCAGAATACTGGTCTCGGGGCCACTAATTCGAGGTTGAGGGAAAATTATTTTACTACTATTTTATGTGTTATGGTATTAATATATGGCTATATGGAAATTTTGGTGCTTTAATTTTAGCAATAGCGTGCTTAATTGTGAAAAAGGACTAAATCGCATAAGATGTGAAAGTTCTATTTTATAAGGTAGGGGTACCCAATAGCTATAGAATGTGAATTGGAGGATTTTAAAATGCAATTGGGAAATTTTGGAGTATGATGGCCTGCCATAGGGTGCTTAGGGAACAAAATCATTAAATTTAGTCAAACTAGGTGAGAGTTGGTGACAAATTGACTAAAATATGATAAAATAAGATGACTAAAGGGAGCTATCATCTTTCACTATTCATCTCTGTTGGAACGCCGATACCCCATGGCGCAGCAGAATAAAATTAGATCCGGCGATCCAAACCATGGATCCATGTGTGAGAACGAATCGGGGTGAAATAAAGGTTTCAAATTACCAAAACTTCAATGAGAGTAGACAATGACGCCTTGGCAACAAGAGTTTTGATCTCTTTGTCGAATCAAGCCACAACCTTTTCGATGTCGGCCTCTCGTGATTCACCCGGTTTGACTATGAATCTAAGAAATCTCCAAAACTATTTTGGAGGTTTATTTGCTTGACGGTCGCTAGACCTAACAAGCAATCTCTTAGGCTTTTCACATAAGCTTTGCCTCTTTTAAATACCTTTTATATTGGGTATCCTTTTAATTGGGCCTTTTATAATGGGTATTTTTTTCATTGGGCCCATTATTTGGTATCCTTTTAATACCCTTTTATAATTGGTATCTCTTGAATGTATCATAAGATTAAATAAATATAATGAAGTTTTTAACCAAAAATTATAATTACATTAATTATATCCAAAAATTATAATTACATTAATTATAATAAGGATTTCAGTAAACTATATTTATTTAAATTTATATATGAATCAAATTCATATATTAATGGAATTATGTTGTCATTATGTGTACAACATCCTTGTACATATAATATGTTCAATATTTGATTGCCCAATTAAATTAATTCTTTAATTAATTTAATTCATGTGACAACTAAAAACAATACCAATTATATTTTATTCCGCTCATTTAAACCATAGGGTGTGACCTTGTAGGTTCTTGCAACGTTAGCGATAAATAATAGAACGATTCTAATGTCACAAACAATGAGTGGCATCTAGCAATGCATCATTGCTACCTAAGTTACAAGAAGTCATGATTCCATATAACTTTTTTTTTTTGATTAACCTTTCATACATTAATCCTTAAGTCCTTTATCTCCGAATGGACACAAGTCATGGAATAGTCACACTTGTATAGTCCATCCCATGTTTCTTGATATCTTGAGTAGACTATGATATACAAATTAGTATGACATCTCATGTCAACTTATTTGAGCATGGCCATGCATTTCTAGTCTCACTCAATCAAGTGGCCTAAGATATTACTCCCATTATGTAGGAGGAACTTATCCTATATTGATCAATCATATCCTCTACATAGATTGTGGTATATCCAACATCGAGTCTTTATAGAACAACCAATTATGGTGTATGCGTTTGATTGTATCAAAATATACAACTCACGATGTTGAGATAATAATTATCTCAAGTCCGAGGATCATATACATATTAATCACTATGAGTAATGTTGTGACAATTACATAACAATCCAATAAACATACTCATAACGGGTCAATCCAATATGTTGTTCTCTAACACACATATTCATGCATTGATTTTGACAATCCACATCAATGACAACTCTTTATCATCAATCAACTACATGTTAGTCTTAATGCATTATTGTTGTCCTAGTCAACAATAATACTCGACTAAGGATCTTTTAAGAATAATCATATTATTCTTAGGACATTATTATAAAAAAGCAGTTTATTTATACACACGTAAAGAAAAAGCTGAATAATAATGACAACGCTTTATATTAATAAACATGGTAAATTAAGTATGTTATTACAACCATCTCACGATTGGTCTTTGGGCATACTCTTACAATCTCCCACTAGCACTAAGACCAATCACTCATATATCTAATACCAAGTGACTTAGTGTGACGATCATGCTTCTGCTGTGTCAGAGGCTTGGTCAGAGGATCAGCAATGTTATCATCTGAAGGTACTCTGCATATCTCTACATCCCCTCGATCGATAATCTCACGAATAAGATGGTAGCGTCTAAGTATATGTTTGGATCGCTGGTGAGATCTGGGTTCCTTAGCTTGTGCAATAGCTCCATTGTTATCACATCGGAGCTCTATAGCATCTGATATGCTAGGCACAACCCCTAGTCCAGTAATGAACTTCTTGATCCAAACCGCTTCCTTTGCTGCCTCACTGGCTGCAATATACTCAGCCTCTGTTGTAGAATCGGCTACTGTACTTTGCTTTGAACTCTTCCAGCTCACAGCACCACCATTAAGGCAAAACACAAAACCTGATTGCGATCGAGAATCATCCTTGTCGGTTTGGAAGCTGGCATCAGTGTAACCTTTTACACTTAACTCTTCCTCACCTCCATATAATAGGAACGTATCCTTAGTTCTTCTTAAGTACTTAAGGATACTCTTGACTGTGGTCCAGTGACCTTCACCAGGATCTACTTGATACCTGCTCGTCATACTTAAGGCATACGATACATCTGGACGGGTACATAACATAGCATACATGATAGATCCAATAGCGGAAGCATATGGAATTTTACTCATACGTTCTCTCTCTTGTGGAGTTGAAGGACACATTTCCTTCGAGAGTGAAATACCATGTCTCATAGGTAGAAATCCTCTTTTAGATTCTTCCATACTGAACCTTTTCAGTACTTTATCTATGTATGTACTTTGGCTTAGACCTAGTAGTCGCCTTGATCTATCTCTATAGATCTTGACTCCTAAGATATAAGTGGCTTCCCCAAGTCCTTCATAGAAAAACAACTTCTTAACCAAGTCTTAATAGATCTGCAAAGTAGGTATGTCATTTCCCATGATAAGTATGTCATCCACATATAGTACCAAGAATGTGATAGTGCTCCCACTAACTTTCTTGTAAACACATGGTTCATCTTCATTTTTGACAAAACCAAACTCTTTGATTGCATCGTTAAAACGAAGATTCCAACTTCGAGAAGCTTGCTTTAATCCATAAATGGATCTTTGCGACTTACATATCTTTCTAGCATCCTTTGGATTTACAAAACCTTGAGTTGTGTCATATACACATCCTCTTCAAGTTTCCGTTAAGGAAAGTGTTTTGGCGTCCATCCGCGATTTCATAATCATGAAATGCAACTATGGCGAGCAAGATCTGATGGATTTAAACATAGCTACGGAGAAAAGGTTTCATCATAGTCAACACCATGAATTTGGCAAAACCTTTAGCGACTAATGCATACTTTTGTATGTTTGTACATTACCATCCATGTCGATTTTCTTTTTGAAAACCCATTTGCACCCTATAGGTTTAACCCCTTGGGTGGATCAATCAAAGTCCATACTTGGTTTTCATACATGGAATCCATTTCGAGATCTCATGGCCTCAAGCCATTTCTCGAAGTCCGGGCTCGTCACCGCTTCTTGATAAGTCCTAGGCTCATCTTGATCTATAAGAAGAACGTCACCATGCGTTGTAATGAGAAATCCATATCTCTCAGGTGCACGGTGTTCTCTTAAAGATCTGCGCGGTGGTTGTGTTTCTACAGAGAGTTGTTTGTTCCTCAATTTCTTGTGGAATTTGCTATTGTTCAATCTCTGGTTGGTGGTATCTTGATTTCTCGAATTTCTTCAAGTTCAATCTTTCTCCCACTTCCTTTTCTAGAAGTAAATTCTCTCTCTAGGAAAACACCATCCGAGCAACAAACGTTTTGTTCTCCGTGGGATTAAAGAAATAATATCCTTTGGTTTCTTTTGGATACCCCACAAAAATACACTTTTCGAGATCTAGGTTCAAGCTTAGTAGACGTCGGACGTTTAAGATAAGCTTCACATTTAAATTTTCATAAAAGACATACTAGGGCGTTTCCCGGTCCACATCTCATATGGCGTCTTTTGAACCGATTTAGATGGAACACGATTTAATGTGAAAGCAAATTGTCTCAAGTGCATATCCCCAAAAGGAAGTCGGTAGATCAAAGATGACTCATCATGGATCGAACCATGTCTAACAAAGTTCGATTTCTTCTCTCGAGATACTCCATTCCATTGAGGAGTACCGGGAGGAGTAAGTTGTGAGACAATCCCACATTCTTTCAAAAGATCAACAAACTCAGGCTCAAGTACTCTCCACCTCGATCGGATCAAGTGACTTGATAGTTTTGCCTAGTTGATTTTGTACTTCATTTTTGAATTCCTTGAACTTTTCAAGGGACTCGGACTTATGGCGCATGAGATAAACATACCCATATCTCATCGAAATCATCGATGAAAGTAATGAAGTAGTGAAATCCACCTGCTGCTTGTGTATTTATTGGTCCACATACATCGTAATGTATTAGGTCCAATAAATCACTAGCTCGCTCACTTTACCAAAGTGAAAGGAGATTTAGTCATTTTTCCCAATAAGCAAGATTCACATACTTCAAATTGTTCAAAAACAAATGAATTCAAGAGACCATCTTTATGGAGTTTGGATATGCGTTTCTCACTTATGTGGCCCAAAAGACAATGCCAAAGATAAGTTTGATTTGAGTCATTTATTTTAGATCTTTTAGTATTTATGTTGTAAATGGGATTAGTTCGATCTAAAATATAGAGGCCATTAATTAATTGTGCCGAACCATAGAAAACATTATTGAGATAAAATGAACAACAATTATTCTTAATAATTATCTCAAAACCAATTTTGTCTAAACAAGAAATTGAAATAATGTTTTTAGTCAAACCGGGCACAAAATAACAATCCTCTAAACATAAATCAAGTCCACTAGGCAAAGATAAAGTATATGTTCCCACAACAACTAATGCAAAGCAACTTTTGCTCCATTTCCAACTCGTAGGTCCACATCTCCTCTAGCCAAAGTCCTACTCCTTTGCGGTCCACATGCATGTAGTACAAATATGAGAACCACAACCAAAGATCTAATACCCAAGAAGTAGTAGTTGATAAATTAATATCAATAACATAAATACCAAAGCGGACATTCCGCTTGCTTTAGCCTTCTTGACTTCTTCAAGATAGACAGGGCGATTCCGTTTCCAATGTCCATCACACCACAATGAAAATAGTTTCCTTCCTTAGACACCCCACCTTTAGGTTTCAGTGTAGCCTTTCCTTTTCCAAATTTGGGCTTACCTTTGCCCTTAGGCTTTGTTTGAACTTTGGCCTTTCCTTGCCCTTTGTTATTACGGACCATCGGTATGGGCTTGGGTCCAACCTTTTTCAAGTTGCCTTCAAGATTCGTAACATCTTGAGCAATTGTGGTAGAGTCTTGTCAATTTCATTCATATTGAAATTGAGGACAAACGGCAGTTTGTAGCTATCGAACAACGATTGCAAAATAACATCGATGGCCAACTCTTGGCTCAATGGAAACCCAAGCTTAGATAGGCTTTCAATATAGCCAATCATCTTAAGGACATGAGGTCCTCTTGGGCTTCCTTCACCAACTTACATTGGAATAGGGCTTTAGAGATATCAAACCTCTCTTGCCGTGCTTGCCCCGATAAAGTTCTTTCAGTGCTCGATCATATCATAAGCAACCATGTCCTCATGTTGCTTCAAGTTCAGATTCATAGTGGCAAGCATAAGACATCCAACATCTATCATGTCATCGAGATCTTTCTTGTAAGCATCTCTATCATCCTCGAGGCATTAGCGGGTGGTTCATTAGGAAGTGGTTGTTCAATAACATATAATTTCCGTTCTTGTTTAAGGACAATCCTCAAGTTACTGGAACCAATCAAGAAAATTCAAACCATTCAATTTGTCCTTCTCAAGGACCGATCGCAAATGAGAGTGTGCTAGTGTTTGCACCATAATATATCTACAACAATTAAATATGCATGTGAGTAAATTTACCATTTTTATATCAATCATTAAAAAGACTTTATTAAATGATATTCCCACTATTTTATTTCAAAATTAATAACCTCGTATATTAATTTCGGAAAAACTTTCTCAAAAGTATTTCTAGTAGGTTAAGGATCCATATTTCACCACCTCTTAAGTCACTTTGGCTTTACTCTTAAGATTATGGTTATTTAGGTAAGCAACATTTGCTAATTACATCATATGTAACTCCTAATATTTGGTGAACAACTCTTGTTCTAATCATCTTATGATTTATCCAATTTACTTGCCTCTAGGTTTCTAATCCTATTAGAGTTAGGATAGACCAGGGTGCGGGGCGAGCCCATAATGTGTATAGTCAGTGAGTGCGGTGGCGTAACCCCTGCGGTACAAATCGCATATCCCACCAAATGAAACCTCACGATTTGATAACTTTTATCAACAGAATCGTGTTTTTAGGATTTTAATCCTTGAGGTTTCATATCGGAACAACCCTTGTTCCACTAGCCAATTAACACTTACTGGAAACTATAAATACCACCGTCGCATTATTACAGATTAGTTAATAGTTAACAGTAATAACATAAAATCAAGTAGGCCACAACACCATGATTAACATTTAATCAATTTTCGAAAGGAACAATTATCAGGTTATGCTTAAACGATTTAAACAATCAAAAATACAATAAGATCAAAACATGAATCTCATACAATTGCATCACCCAAGTATTTAAACCCGAGTTCGTATCACACAAGTGGCTCGATACCACTTTGTTGGAATGCCGATACCCCATGGCGCAGCAGAGATAAAAAATTAGATCCGCGATCCAAACCATGGATCCATGTGTGAGAAACGAATCGGGGTGAAATAAAGGTTTCAAATTACCAAAACTTCAATCGAGTAGACAATGACGCCTTGGCAACAAGAGTTTTGATCTATCGTCGAATCAAGCCACAACCTTTTCGATGTCGGCCTCTACGTGATTCACCCGTTTGACTATGAATCTAAGAAATCTCCAAAACTATTTTGGAGTTTATTTGCTTGACGGTACCGCTAGACCTAACAAGCAATCTCTTAGGCTTTTCACATAAGCTTTGCCTCTTTTAAATACCTTTTATATTGGGTATCCTTTTAATTGGGCCTTTTATAATGGGTATTTTTTTTTTTCATTGGGCCCATTATTTGGTATCCTTTTAATACCCTTTTATAATTGGTATCTCTTGAATGTATCATAAGATTAAATAAATATAATGAAGTTTTTAACCAAAAATTATAATTACATTAATTATATCCAAAAATTATAATTACATTAATTATAATAAGGATTTCAAGTAAACTATATTTATTTAAATTTATATATGAATCAAATTCATATATTAATGGAATTATGTTGTCATTATGTGTACAACATCCTTGTACATATAATATGTTCAATATTTGATTGCCCAATTAAATTAATTCTTTAATTAATTTAATTCATGTGACAACTAAAAACAATACCAATTATATTTTATTCCGTTCATTTAAAACCATAGGGTGTGACCACAGCAGTTCTTGCAACGTTAGCGATAATAATAGAAACGATTCTAATGTCACAAACAATGAGTGGCATCTAGCAATGCATCATTGCTACCTAAGTTACAAGAAGTCATGATTCCATATAACTTTTTTTTTTTTTTTGTGATTAACCTTTCATACATTAATCCTTAAGTCCTTTATCTCTGGAATGGACACAAGTCATGGAATAGTCACACTTGTATAGTCCATCCCATGTTTCTTGATATCTTGAGTAGACTATGATATACAAATTAGTATGACATCTCATGTCAACTTATTTGAGCATGGCCATGCATTTCTAGTCTCACTCAATCAAGTGGCCTAAGATATTACTCCCATTATGTAGGAGGAACTTATCCTATATTGATCAATCATATCCTCTACATAGATTGTGGTATATCCAACATCAGTCTTTATAGAACAACCAATTATGGTGTACGTTTGATCAGTATCAAAATATACAACTCACGATGTTGAGATAATAATTATCTCAAGTCTGAGGATCATATACATATTAATTACTATGAGTAATGTTGTGACAATTACATAACAATCCAATAAACATACTCATAACGGGTCAATCCAATATGTTGTTCTCTAACACACATATTCATGCATTGATTTTGACAATCCACATCAATGACAACTCTTTATCATCAATCAACTACATGTTAGTCTTAATGCATTATTGTTGTCCTAGTCAACAATAATACTCGACTAAGGATCTTTTAAGAATAATCATATTATTCTTAGGACATTATTATAAAACAGTTTATTTATACACACAGAAAGAAAAACTGAAATAATAATGACAACGCTTTATATTAATAAACATGGTAAATTAAGTATGTTATTACAACCATCTCATGATTGGTCTTTGGGCATACTCTTACAATCTCCCCCTACTATCGAAAATTATAGCAAGTTTAAGTGTTTGAAAGCTTGAAAATTTCAGCTACATCTCATCCTTGCAAGTCTAGGGACTTGCCATGAGAGTAATTATGTTGTTAGCTGAGTTTTTATGGAAGAGGATGAATGTTAGGGAGATAAGGAATAACTTTGGCGAAAGGTTTGTGCATGAAAACACCTAAATAGGACTTAAATGCAAAGAATGAAATTGTGTCATAAATGCATGAAATGGTAAGAATGGTGAGTAGTTGTAAGAGAAATAAATGTTCAGCTAGACTTAATTATTGAGGAAATGTGTTGAAAAGTAAATTTAGGCCTAAGGGCAAAATCGTAATTTTGCCAATGAACAAGGGCAAAATGGTCATTTTTGCCCAAGTGTAGAATTTGATGTCTTATGATCATAGAATGATCTAAACTGATGAATTTCATTGTTATAGATCAGGAAGAGCACGGAATCAACCTTGACCATGGGAAAGGCAAGGTGATTGAGTAAATCGCTAGTTAACACGTTTTGCATCGAGGTAAGTTTATGTGTAAACAATACAATCTTATTTATATACATTGTGCTGTTAATTGGGGTATGACATGGTTTAGAACGTATGTGATTCAAATGGATTGAATGTGGTAGTCAATGAATAATTATTGTTTAATTACGATGGGCTTTGTGCGATACCATCGTTTATTTATCTTTAGGTGGGCTAAGTGCCATACCACCCTAATAAAGATTAATGATGGCTAAGTGCGGAACCATCAAGTAAATTGACTCTAAGTAATTGACTAAGAGATTGTGATGCTAAGTGCAGGGGAACCTGTTAATGAATGTATGCATTATGCTAGTGATATGGTTGGAATGAGTGAATGGAGGAAATGAGTAAGCATGATCATGAATGTAGATTGTTTCTTGCTTAGTATATAAAGCTATGAAATTGTTGAATACATGTTAAAATGTTATATTGTTTACATGTAAACTTACTAAGCTTAAAGCTTACTCCCCGTTCTTTCCCTTATTTTATAGAGTTTAAGAGCCGAGCCGGGATACGTCGAAAACCAGGAGACCGCTCGCACTATCTACTCACTTCAGTATATTTGGACTTAGTGATTTTGTGTATGGCATGTATAAGGGCTAGACTAGTTAGATTATTTTTTTATTTGGCCGTAAGTGTATTGGCTCTTGTTAAGATAATTATTTTGTAAATTTACCATGGTTGTTGGCTATTTTATTTTATAAAAAGATGTAGTTACCCATGTGTGATTGCCCTCCAATATGAGTTGATTATGGATGTGTTGTATGAGTGCATGTGTCATATGCTAGTGGAGTGAATAGAACTTGTCATATGGCTTTATTCTTGTCCATGTGGATTGTAACATCCCTTACCCGGGTTCTACTCCGGAACCGAGCCTGAGGCGTTACTAAACTGAAACCACTTGATCACCACTTAGGCTCGTCATGACTAATTTCTTAAGTCATTTTAACAATAACATTCTCGACTTACGAGGCCTCACCCATACACTCGAAAGCTCTCGAGACTATGTCGAAACTTTTTCCATTCTTAAAAATTTTCTCTATTATACAGGACTCACACGCCCGTGCAATATGTAACATGCCCGTGTGTGGTCACACATGCCCATGTTCCCTAACCGTGCTAAAAACTCGAGCATTCTGCCAATTTCCCCACGGCCATGGCACACCCGTGCTCTCGAACCGTGGAGAACACTGACTTCTCTCACACGGCCTGAAGTCTAGGCACACGCCCGTGTGACTAGCTCGTGGCCAATTCCAATCTAAAATGTCAACATGCAGGGGATGCATGGCCTAAGCACACACCCGTGGGCTGACCTTGTGTCACACATGGTCTAGGCACACGCCCATGTGTCTATCCACATGGACAAGAACAAAGCTATTTGCTAAGCTCTTCTCACCCTTCTTACAGACCCAACATGCATCCATTCAACACATCCACACTCAACTCAAATTGATTACAATCTCACATAGAAAAGCTACATCTTTGCATAATATGGAATAGCCAACAACTATGGCATCATACATAATGTATCATCCATTTAAAGGCCAATACACCTTAGCCAATTACAACAAAATTCACTAACTTGTCTACCCCCTATACATGCCATATACAAAACATTAAGGTTCATGTACCAAAGTGTGTTGATATGTGGGCTATCTTCTGATGATCCTCGTATCTCGATTCAACGTTTTTAATCTATAAGACAAGGAAAAAGAAAGGAGTAAGCTTTGAGCTTAGTAAGTTTATACATAAACAATTAACCATCATAGTATAAGCTAAACAATAAATAGCATTATACTAACTTATAATGTACCACTCTGCTTACTCTTTCTCTTCCTTACCACATTTCCAACACATCATGAATCCCTTACTCATAACCATTGAAATGCACTCCTGCATTCAATCTCACATTTACACAATACACAACACATCATACATCCACATAGCTACCTTTATCAGTATAACAACCACACAGCTAGATCACATAACTAATCCATACAGTTATCTTATTCGGTACATCATCCACACAGTTAGTTTACATAACTAATCCACACAGCTAATGTCTCAGTGGTTTCGCACTTAGCACACCACTATCTATTGATAACGTATTATCGCACTTAGCCCACCACAAAGGTAATCATAGTGGTCTCGCACTTAGCCCCACTAGATAAATATACTTAACGGTAGCATCGCACACAACCTAGCTCTTCATTGTTAAGCATTAATATGGTACCGCACTTAGCCCACCATCTAACATTATCACTATACATTTACATCTACTTACTCAATCATTCATCCATTCATAATGTCTACCACATTCATTCCACTTGAACCACATAGGTTCTCAATCATTCTTATTCATGCTACACACTAATTAGCATTAAAAGTGTGCAAATATAAATGCATTATTCACGTTTACTTCGATACTCAAAAGTATAGATACGTGCAATTTAGTCCACCACTTTGCTTTTGCCTCGGTTTTGATCCGAGCTTTGTCTTTCTTGATGTATAATAAATAAGTCAGCTTATTCAATGCACACATTGACTAAATTGACTCATATCTCATACTTTAGCAAAATTACTATTTTGCCCCTAAACTTTCTCATATTTACTCTTTAGCCCCAAGGCTCGTAAAGTGATTTTTATTCAACTTTCTAGCCTTTCATGCTAAACCAAACCACTTACTCAACTAAAGCATTCATCAATTCTCACTAAACCACACATGTATGACCAAATTTAAGTTTTTCACAAACTAGTCCCTACGTGCATTTTCATGGAAAATCACTTTGCAAAAGATGTTTCTACTACATCAAGCTTTCATATTCTTCCATAAAACATCAAAATACATGCATGCCATACATATGTACCTTTTTGAACATCCATTATAACTTATCAAATAGCTAAAAAATAGCTAACTCATGTTACCGGGACTTAAAAAATACGAAGAATATAAAAAACCAGGCTTAGAAGCACTTACGAGCAAGCTTGAAAAATTGAAAGAGCCCTAACAATGGCTATTGAAATTTTCAGCAGCTTGGGGGAGAAGATGAGTGAATTTTTTTCATCTTTTCACCTATTTAATCATTTAATAACTAAATGACCAAAATGCCCTTTTTGATAAACTTCAAATTTTAACTCATGCATGCCTATTTTTGTCCAAAAACTAAAAATTGGGAAAATTTTCATTAAGGACCTCTAATATGTATTCTAAAGCAATTTCACACAAATAGCTTCTAGAATCCCACATTTTGCAACTTTTGCAATTTAGTCCTTTAAGGCAATTCAATAGCAATTTCTCAAAATTGCTTCATGAAACTTTCACACTAGCATACACACATAGCATAAACCTTACAAACTCATTAATAAACCTTGGATTTGTGGTCTCGCACCACTATTCCGACTAGACCTTAAATCGGGATGTTACATGGATAGACACACGGGAGTGTGTCTAGGCCATGTGTGACACACGGTCAGCCCACGGGCGTGCGACTTGGCCGTGTGTCCCCTGCATGTTAGCATTTTAAATCAGGATAGACCACAGACTATCCATACGGACGTGCCCAGGCCGTGTGAAATTAGTCAGTGTCGACCACGAGTGGAAGACACGGGCATGTATTGTGGGTACACGGGGGTGTCCCATTTCCGCATGGGCGTGTGCCCTAGCCGTGGGGCTTTGGCAGAATGTTGGGGTTTTTAGGCACGGTTCAAGCACATGGGCGTGTGTGGCTATACACGGGCGTGTGTGTTATTTAACATGGGTGTGTACTCCCTGTTTAGATGGGAAAGAAATTTTACGGATCGTAAGAGTTCTCGATATAGTCTCGAAAGCCCTCTTATGTATGAATAAGGCCTCGTAAGTCGAAAAGAAGTTGTTGTAGTGACTTAAGGAGAGTAGTTACATCGAGCCTAAGTGGCTACCAAGTAGTTTTATACGGTAAGGCCTCGCGCCCGATTCCGATAGGGATTACGGGTAAGGGGTGTTACAGTGCAAATCTGTCGAAAATAACCAAAATTCATCAAAATTAAATATAAAATTAACTAAAATTCAACATGTTCATATTTTAAATGCACTTAATTATTTTATAAAAATTAATTATTTTTCGACAAGAATTTTATCGAAACTGTATGATTTTAAGTTAAAAAAGGGTATGCAAAAATGTGTAAAGTTTCATGTTTCCACAACACTTAGAAAAAATTTTCATGTTACAAGGCTCACATGCCCGTGTGATCATAGGGGAACGCCCATGTGACTTTAGGACACGCCCGTGCTTCAAACCGTATCCAAATTAGGATGCTCTCTCACTTGTCCCACACGCCGGTGCCACAAGCCTGTGTGTAGGCCGTGTAGCACACACAGCTGAGACACATGCTCGTGTCTCTGCCCGTGTGCTCGATTCTGGACATTTTGTTTTTCCAAAATTAAGGTGCAGGGGACACATGGTTGGAACACATGCCTGTGGGGCAGACCGTGTGTCACACACGGCCTAGACGCACGCCCGTGTGTCTACCTATTTGGACAAAAATAAGGCTATTTACCAAGGTATTTTTCCACCCTCACTAGCACACATCTACGCAACATCACATGGCACAAATTCAAGCATATAAATGCAACCAAACAACCACAAACAAGACAATAACATGTCATTCTTATACCATCATTTATCATGCTTAAAACATCATACTTAGCCCGTTAAAAACATACAAATTTCACATTCACAAGAGGGCATTAACATATGAATAAACTTATTATCAACATAAGCCATCATTCATGGCTATATATAAGATGAAGCATTAACAATTACAAGCTAACACATATAGCCAAATTAATAATGACACACATAACAAATTGGCCTAGTCCCTATACATGCCATAGGCTTAAAATGCTTAAATTCATTTATACCCAAAATAATAGCTTGATAGTGTGATAAGATCTCCGGCGATCTCTAACCCGAGCTAGCTTAATAACCCAAAAGACATGGGAAATGAAGGGGAGTAAGCTATATAGCTTAGTAAGTCTGTACGAAAATAATAAGCAACTCTTACAAATCTTTTATCAAGTTCGACAATTTAAACACAAGATAATACAAATTGATATAAAGCTCTCAGTTATAGTTTTTTTATTCAGTCGTAATGTTTACTCTATCAACTTATAAGCATAATTTAACATATCTTGGCGTTAGCCTAACAAACGTAATCTCTCGTTTGTAACATATTGCAGCAATTAACAAATCATTTCAATCCTCATAGTAAACATACACATTAATTATGAGTATATACATTTCAAGCATATACTTCAACATCTTTCAATTTCCTAATCTCTTATCTTTCTATACTTCCATATCCTTTTTAATAGAAAATTATGCCGATCTTTCCTTTTTCTCATATCCGATAAAATAAAATATGTGAATAAAACATGTTATATCATAACTCAATTTAGCCTGAAAGCCAAACACATAATCATCAATAGAATTTACCATGTATTTCATACATCACAAGTATTGACCAATAATCACAAGGTTTTCACAAAAACATCCCTTTGGAAATCATGAACTCACAATTTCATGAAGTCAATGCTTATAAACTTTACGTACATACCTGTACCAATTCGTATTACTTACATACTCTTTCTCTCATTTGACATACCCGTTGAATTTCCCGTTGAACCATTTGGAATACTAAAGGATACTCGGGAATATCGTACATACAGTACCATACCAATGCCATATCCCAGATATGGTCTTACATGAAATCTCATTTCGATGCAATAGCCAAGCTATGGTCTTACACAAAGTCTCATATCGATGTCATATCCCAAATATGGTCTTACACGAAGTCTCATATCGATGCAATATCCCAGATATGGTCATACACGAAGTCTCATATCGATGCCATATCCCAGATATGGTCTTACACGAAGTCTTATATCGATGCCATATCCAGATATAGTCTTACACAAAGTCTCATATCAATGCCATATCCCAAATATGGTCTTACATGAAATTTCAGTAACCCTAATGTCATGACATTTGTATCCTATCTATTCCTAATGTTCAACCGGGACTTTCGCTGTATCGAATCTCTGTCGGTCATTTTCGTAGTATGGTACTCAATAGCATTCACATTTCATTTCAATAATATAACGTTTACCACAATTATATCAATTAAGCATTTATACACATATAATTTAATGCTTATTAAACATACGAACCTACTTTGGCATAAAAACGGCAAAAAGGACCTAACCGTCAAATACTTGCTTTTCCCTCGTTCTAATCTCGAATCTTGTTTTTCTTGATCTATAACATCACATTTAACTTATTTAATCATTATACTATTCAAATCAGTCCAAAAGTCACATTATGGTAAAAATTACACTTTTGCCCTTAAACTTTTGACATTTTACATTTTAGTCCCTAGGCTTGTAAAATAATTTTCATTTAATTTCTTCAAAACCCAAGCCTAGAAAAACCATTTTCATACTTAAAACAGCCAAAATTTTCATTTATTCACATTTTTACACCATAGTTTATAACTTTTACAAATAGGTCCTTTTTGACATTTTTACCGAAAATCATTTAGCAAAATTTGTTTAACAAACAACAAGCATGTATTTTCTACTATCAAACATCAAAATAAGTATATGTTCAACATGGGTAAAATTTTATACTTTGACATCTCTTCAAATTAGGGGTAGAAATAGATAGATCATGTTACAAGGATTTCAAAAACATAAAAATCATGAAAAACGGGACAAGAACGAACTTACAATCGAGCTTGAAAGTGGCCAAAACCCTAGCCATGGTTTCCTCTTGTAAAATTCGGCCATGAGGAAGAAGATGGACAAATTTTGGCTTGATTTTTTCTTTTTAATTCATTTTAATTACCAAATTACCAAAATGCCCTTAATGAAAAAATTTGGAAACATACCTAACCATGACCATTTTTGTCCACCAACTTAACCAATGGTATAATTACCATTTAAGGATCTCCAATTTAAAACTGCATAATAATTTGACACCTTTAACCTATAGAACTCACATTTTGCACTTATTACAATTTAGTCCTTTTGACTAAATTGAGTACCCAAATGTCAAAATTTTTGAATGAAATTTTCACGAAACAATTTTGTAAAACTGTAGACCATGAAAATATAATAAAAATAAATTTTACTATGTCAGATTTGTGGTCCTGAAACCACTATTCCAACTAGACCCAAAATCGAGCTATTATATATCTAAATTGTGTATATTTATATGCTTGAATTAAATGTTGTACTTGTGAATTGTATATATATTATATGTACATGAAATTGGAAATATACCTAACGAAACCCGATCAATAATAAGGCCCGATAATGATAAATGATTAAAATGTTACTTATGTACTTAAAATGAATGTGGAATGTGTCTATTTGAATTATGAGAATATTACAAATGTATGAAATAATCACATGCTTGATAATGCTTGAAAAATGAAAAAATTTCGTTTGAATAAATGGAAAATTCGATGGATATGTGATTTTCTAAAATGAATGAGGTCATGCATTTGTTGCTGACGAAATTTAGCTCGGACGAGTAATTTCATTTACCTCATTATAAAAAGGATTTAGCCTGGACGGGTAATCATGATATAAGTCCTCTCGAGCATATGTTATGGATTGGATTTAGCTCGGACGGGTAATCCAAATCAAGCTCTTTAGAGCATATGTCATAAAAAGGATTTAGCCTGGACTGGTAATCCTGTTGTATATATGTGTGGCTCGAGAGTGTACTCTCTGAAATAGTACCTTATGGGTACCATTGAATATGAATTGACGAATTTACTGATTTTTACACTTTGTGTGTACTACCTGTGTATCCATCGATATTCCGAGTAAATTCAACGAGTAAAAATCTTGACATGAGAAAATATGAATAAGAAATGAGTTATTACACATATATGTCTGAAATACATGAAAATGATGATACATGACAATTTCTATAAGAAAACATGAGATGGTGATACTTATACATGGAATTCATTTGATGAATATGTTCATCCTTGATTATAGACTTGTATACTTGAGTTTACTACTACTCGTGTGACATTGATATTTCGAGTAATATGAGTAAAGTTCTATTATGAAATAATCTGAACTCGAGATGAACTATTATGAAATTATACTTGTAATATAAAAAGATGATTTATACATGTTAAATGAACACATGTTGTGGAAAGCATATGTGCCTGGAAATTTGATTGTTGTTGAGCCATAACATGTTTTGATGTTATTATGGAATATGTGACTAACAAAAGTAATGAGGATATGTGTAGGGCTTGAGGTCAAATTGAATGAATGTGCTTTACATAGTTACCTCAAAATAGAATGAATGGTAAGTTAAGTACCATGTTATACGAACTTACTAAGAATGTAATGCTTACTTAGTTTTATTTCCCTATTTTATAGTAAATCGGAAGCTCGTTGGATTGAAAGCTTGGTGGAGATCACTCACACTATCCATCGGCCTATTTTGGTACATATGGTAAATCAATTATGGTTATAATGGCATGTATGGGTTAAATTTTGCCATATTGGCATGTAAATGTAAATAATTATTGTAATCTAGCCATTGGGATGGCTAGTGATGATTATGTTTTGGTATATGTATATATGTATTAAGTTTCTTCTATGGAGATAACATAAGTGTTTATTATTGACAGATTGAGAAAGGCTAAATGAGTATGTTTATAAAAAGGTAAGATTAAAAGCATGAATGCATGTAACAATATATCATATTAGATGTTATAAATTGCTTGAATTCAATGCTTGGATTGGTTGGTATTTGGATGTAAGTTGGTGCAAGAACTTGGTAAAAATTTTGGGTGAGAAATGAAGCTAGAAATGACTTTATTTTGTCCACATGGGTAGACACACGAGCGTGTGTCTAGACCGTGTGTGACATACGGCCTGGTACATGGGCATGTGATTAGGCCGTGTGTTCTCTGCACCTAAATTTTGAGAATTGAATGCTCAGAATTGAGCACACGGGCAGAAACACAGGCGTGTGTCTGAGCCGTGTGTGTTAACGGCCTGGACCATGGGCGTGTGTCTTGGCCGTGTGAAACCTACACCTAAATTCGAAAGAATTTAATTAACCACACGGCCTAGCACACGGGCGTGTGGCATGGCCATGTGCACAAGTCAGAGAGTTACACGGGGTCGAACACAGCCTGTAGCACGGGCATGTCCTAGGGTCACACGGGCGTGTCCCTCGGGCCACATGGGCTTGTGAGCCCTGCAACTTGGAAAAATTTTTGTAATTTCGCGAAAAATTCTTAGAGTTTTCGATTAAGTCCCGACTCAATTCTAATGCTTGTATTGGGCCTCGAGGGTCCATTTAAGGGACGCTATGAATAATCTCGGAAAAATGAACAATAGATGACATGATTTATCTGCAAATGTTATGTAAACTCTGGTAATGCCCCGTAATCCTATTCCGACGACGGACACGGGTTAGGGGCGTTACAATTATTTTAATAAATTCTAAAGGGTTTAATTGTTATTTTGGGCCTTTGGTTAATTGCAATTTAAGTCCTAAATTCATTTTCTAATTAAAAATCTATAGCAATAGAACTTTACAATTTAGTCCCTAGGCATTAATTAACCACAATTTTGACCAAATTGACCATCCGAAATTTTATTCACCTATATAATAACTTTGTAAATATATTTATTTAATATTTACGGATTCAATTTACGAAAACAAGGTCCCAAAATCATATTTTTCAACACCACTAGAAACTATGTCTTTACATTAATCACCGTCACTTGGCACTTATCGCATTTAAACTTCATAAATCATAATTACACTCTAATATCAATAACATAAAGACCTGAAGTAGACACCGTACTTTCTTTCGCCTTCCTAACCTCTTCAAGGTAGACAAGTCAGTTCACCTTCTAATGTTTGGTCTCACCACAACAAAAGATTACACTCTAATATCAATAACATAAAGACCTGAAGTAGACACCCTACTTTCTTCTGCCTTCCTAACCTCTTCAACGTAGACAAGTCAGTTCATCTTCTAATATTTGGTCTCACCACAACAAAAGCACTTACCTTCCTTAGCAACCCCTCCTTTAGGCTTCAGTGCAACATTTCCTTTGTTGAACTTGGCTTTGCCTTTGTCTTCGGCCTTTTGCTTAATTTGAGCCCTACGTTTGCCATTCCAGACCATAAAATGGACTTGGGTCCAAACTTTAAGTTTTTCATATCACCTTCAACAATTCACAACAGGATGAATGATTATTGTAAAGCCTTATTAATTTCACTCATGTTAAAATTACAGACAAATTGACAAATGCTATCTAATAAAAATTTTATATTATATATAAAGTTGCAGATTTAATCAACATTTTCTTCATTCTCAAGTCATTATATTTTTAAATATCAAAATTTTAGTTTTAATGTTATAGATATTCATTAAATCTATTAACTAATTTTTTTGTGAATAATATGTGAAAATAACAAGTTGACATAAAATTATGAATGCAATATGTTTGTTTGACCAAATATTTTCTTCCATTTGGTCAAGACTAAAATTTTAAAATTCTAAACTTATAGAAATTGAAAATGACTAAATTGAAGTACAAGAACTAAATTCATAATTTATACATAATTGAAGGACTAATAGCTTAATTTAACCGTATTACATATCAGACGATGTAATGTAAATATGCAAATTTGAAGGACATGTTACATTCTAGTTTCATTTTGGTGGTGACTGAAGGCTGATTCAGTCTGTTCCTAATACAAATGCTATATCATATATGTAGCTACTAGTGCACATTCAGGCTAGTTGAAATATGCTGTCTCCAACAGTCTCGCCCTCTCACCAATAGTCGCGGCTTCCTGCCTGCCAGTCAGCTTATAACCTTTCTCCTGAACATTGACACGCCAAATCTCTAGTTTAAATTTTGCAAAATCTCCAGCCTGCCACTCAGCTTATAGCCTCTCTCCATTTTTTTAAAAAGTATTAGACGCTAATTTCCAACACATGGATAGAAATATGGAGTTATGATCTATAAATATCTTCTACATAAATAAAAACTGACCATTATAACTTTGTCAAGACACATGCCACGTCTAACACTCCCGAGTCATACCAAATTGATAATGTGTCAAGATAGAGTTATATAGACATATACTTACCAGCAGACGCCACAGGAAAGGAGCCCCTTCCCTCTTCGGTATCTGTTTCTCGATTGATTCAATTGCTACAATTCAAAAGTCCAAACCAATAACCATAAATAAAATTAAGTTTTGTTTACAAGTTCCAAAAATTTAGGCTTTATTTATCAGAGTTTTAAAAATATTTTTCAAACTAAAAACAATAATAAACAAATAGTTTTTTAAACTAAACCAGCTTTATAATTTAGCTTTTTAAGCGAAACAAAAAAGCTAAAAACTTTAGCTTGTGATTTTTCAAAAGCTAGTTTTCATTTATATTAGTTATAAAAAATAAATATAATTTAAATATTTAAATTATATTTTATAATTAATTTATATTATTTATTTTTTTGTATATATATTTATATTATTTATTTAAAAAGTAATTAAAATTTATATTTCATATTTACAATGGGTTATCATAAATTATTTTACTATATATTTATATCATAATATAAGTTGAATATCTATTAATACAAAAATAGTAATAACTTGACATCATAGTATAATAACATGTGAAAATAATAGTACTTTTCATTTGAGTCAATTATAATTAATTATAATTTAATTTTATATATTTTTTATATAAATATTATTGAGTTTATATATTCCATGTATTACATATATCATAATATTAATTACTTAATTATTTCTAATACTTTTTATTATAATTTAAATTTATATATTCTATATACCATAATATTAACGAATTTAAATATCATTTAAATACATATTTTCTATTTTACAACATTATATCTAAAAATAGACATTTTATCTCCTCAAAAACACTATTTGACAACAATGATAAATACTATCAAACTTTTTAGCAGCACTTTTCAACCTCAATGGCCTTTTTAGTATAACTTTTTAGCAAGATTAGGTGTCCTACCTTTGGTAACTTGTCCAGAATTCAGCAACATAGTGTACCACACTTCATTAAATACATCAAGCTGTTCATCAGATGCCCCAATAATCTGACATTCCCAAAAAAGGAATCACAATAATATTTACCAATTATTTGACAATGCAACCAAATTACCAACGAAATGATAGTTAATAGTATTACCTTAAAACTATAAGCATCAAAATCTGGACCAAGTATTTCTAGTGCTTGTTTTTCGTTACCTCGTCCATACTCATACATGGCTTCGGCAAGCTAAGAACAAAATATTTATAGAGAGCAAGAGCGTGAGGTAAGAGTACTAAAGTTCCACTAAACCTACATGGTATCAGGGAGACAGGAAGCTTATAAAGTAACATAACAAACGTATAAATAGAGTATTGGAATATTTTATTATATCAACAAAAGAATATGAATTATAAATGCCAAAGGATGTAACGATTAGAACAAACCAGCATTGCTCTTTGCATTATTTGTTGCTTCTTCTTGTTCATCTTGGAAAGTCTACAAAAAGAAATACAAAGGCGATGAACCAACCACATTTCAAAATGACAAAAAAAGAAAGAGAAATATCTTTCTGACCTGAACTTCAAGCCGTTAAGTAAATCTTCTGCTTTAGGAAGTTCCTCAGTAAAACCCAAGGCCCATAATATCAACAAATCAAGGTGCCACTCCATAAACCAGTTTGCCTGAACAATACAGGGAATACAAACATCATCAAACAACAAAGTCACGCACACGACAGTATCAGGTTGAAAGGAAAGACCACTCTAGGACATTCTTGTGTCTGTCAGGAAGGTAGGAACTGCTTAATATATGTCAGTCAAGCCCGCCCATTGATTAGCATTAAGCAAAGAGAAGATAAGGACCGAAGAATCTCAAATTGGTAGAAAATTGTAGGTATTTTTTATCCTTCATCCAAACTCGTTCTAAATGTTTTTAGGGGTTTTCTCCTACATAAATCCTTGTCAAAGCAATAGAAGCAGCAATCAGTCCAGTGTTAGAAATACACATAATCAAAAAACAATCTCACAGAAAATGAGTGTAGGTCTAAAAGATGTGCTCAGGAACATATGTCCAAGTTCCACTTCACTAAGGAATATAGCCTGTAATCTACAGTATCATATATTAACGTTCTATGATGCCTATATGCACTCAAATTTCATAAATTAGAACAAACCCAAATGCCATTTAAGATTTATTCAAGAGGCCGCCCAAAACCCAAGTAACAGAAATTTAGCACTGCATGTAAATTATTCCAGATTCCAAACATGCATGTGTGTGCGCATGTGTGTAGTTCAATAGAATTTCCAACAATTCCTTTATGATGCCATAAAAGGCATATATAAAAGTAGAGGCATTCATCAGAAAATTGAGAGTTTTCAAGTATATCGGTGGACATTAAAACCATATAATTTCAATCCTAAACAGATAAAAAGTCATCAAAAAAAAGTAAATCATTTGAATAAACTTGTACATGAGGGTCAACTCACTTGATCTGATAGAGATGCTGCCAAAACTTTCAAGCGATCCTCAAAGATATCTAGTTTTCCCCGTACAAAAACTCGCAATAACAGGCCCAAAGCATTTAGGCACACCTAAATGTGCAGGACAAGTAAAAACTTGTACTTTCAAATTATGGATGATGCTGAAAAGATGGCAAAAAGAAGAAAATACCTCTACAGCAATTGCATCAGTTCTTTCCAATTCCTTCCATATACAATGGTCATAAACTTCTCTGACCTTTGTAATTGGAGAATGACCTTCCAAATAACAGACAGCCACATGCCACCAATTGTGGGTTAACCTAGATATTTCTCAAACTTTAATACTGAAAGAAAGAAAGCAATACAAGTATAAGGTAAAACTCATTCAAGGGCCTAAAAGGCATACATGAATGATGAACAAGAACTCCATGCATTTGAGCATTCTTCCATGAACTGAACTGCTTCTTTGTATTGACATTTATACTGAAGAACATGGCAAAGCTGCTTAACAAAGCAAAAACTATGAGAATGTCTCATAAAAATAAATATTTCTAGTAATAGTACATGTATACATAATAATTCTTAATATTGATTATTAAAATAATTTTGTCTTGTCATAAACAGGGATTGAATGCATTGGCGGCCAATCTTTCCCCATTTTGTTGTACAAATTAGTGAAAACAATCTTCAATAATTTACAACAGGGAGCCGTTATTGTTCAACAATGAACCAGTTGTTTCGTAAAAAAGAAAAAAAACAACAATGAACCACTTGACCATCCAATTTTAAATGCATATGGTAAAATATAAGTTCATTCAGCATAGATATTATATAATTGGAAACAACAACCTCAAATACATTAAGGGAAAGAAGTTAAATGTGTAGTCACAACAATTAGGACTCACAGCATGTTGTGCCCAAACGTCTTGATTGTTTATTTCAAAACCCTTTTTTGCAGCATCCTCTGCATCTGCCATTCGTCCAAGCTCTAATAATGGAAATGCAAGCATGCCATATATGAAATTTTCTTGTTGATTTCGAGGTAGAACCTATTAAATATAAAAACCATTACAGGAAGATTGGGAAATGCAAAACGAAAGTTCTCATGGGAAAACAGAAAGTTGTTTAGATAACAAGTCAATATAACAAAATATAGAGGAAACAATAATAATGTAGAAGTGAGACATATTGTCCAGGAATGCAACAGAAGATTGCAACAAAATTGGTTAGTCAAAGCTACCAATTTCCCCACTCCTTTTAGAATCAGGAAAAATAATTCTTAACCAGATAGGAAGTCACCTGTTGAACAAGATCTAAAGATAAATCAGGTCGACCCATATAAAAGCATAGTATTTGTGCCCTCTTCAATGAAAGAAGATCTCTTGGAAAATCTCTCAAGAGCTGCAGCAAATGTGAAGGAATCAAAGACAATAAACAACATTAGAAGGAAAAAAAAAAAAATAAAGCCTAAATTTGGAGGAATCAACTAACTGAAATTAGAGCTCCCTATAAACATGATATTTGTGAAGCATGCCACAACTATCATTGCATACAACTGCCACACGTTTCTTAACATTTAAGCCATGAGACTTTAGTGATCTGGTCTTATTTTATCAGAACTTATTTTATCACTTACTGTTTAACCCATTAAATTTTGAATCGGGAAGGCCTGTTATGTGATCAATATGACAAAACTTGTTAAATTATCTAAAATGCTAATAATTATCTAATAAACGTAGAGAGTTCTTTTCTGATGGGGGGAAGAAATGTTGCAAACCAGTAAAACCAAACACTGCGAAGAGATGGTGGTGATGAAGGCTACAAGAGGCTGTCAGGGTAAGGGTGATTGCAGTATTTGCAGAGAAATAATTGTAAACAGAATCAGAGAGCTCAAATTTGTCAAACTGCCAAACTATCTCAAATGAAACATTTGGATCTCTTTTTATAAGCTCTTTAATAAAGTTACCATAGAGAGTGGGAAGTTGACGGAGAACACTCATGCACTGTGCAAGATTAATTTACATAAAGTAGTAAATTACGTACAGTTACAAAGTAATACAAAGGAATAAAATGCCTGAAGGACGGCTACTATACCTTAGAGTGTAACTCCACGGCAACATCATCATCTCTGTTCTGAGAAATCAAATAATTGACAACTTCAAAAACGGCTTTCTCATAAGACGAGGCTTGCTCCTGCTCAAAGCAACAAAAAGCCAAATTGTAACGAATTCCAGTATTCTTGTACTTTCAAAGGAAAAACCATATATATAATGAGAGAAAATTACAATTCCAGCCTTGGCAGCTTCCATGAGTGAAGGAGCCTTTGAAGGGTCAGAGGAAGAGAGAAAATGGGCGGCCAAAATGTTGGCTAAAACGCAGTCTTTGTCATGAACAGGAGCTTCTAAGATCACTTTCCTATTTCTTCCATAGGAAAGCACCTGCAACGATAAACTCTTACAAACTAGAACCAAGGACCTTCTCAAAACAAAGAATTACCAATTCAAACAAACAAAACAGGCAATAAAAGATGGAGAAGAGCTAATACCTGTTGATAGTAAGCGTTGATTACAGATATGCAAGAATCGGAAGAGGTTTTAACTTCATAACCCCATCTATCCAATTTCACTCCTTCCATTTTCAGAGAGAAAAAATAAGAGAAGAGGAGAAAAGGGCAAAGAGCATTTAACAAGGAATAACGGTGTGTCGGGCAATCAAGAAAACTAGAGTTTAAAGAAAGCCGGTTATCTACAAAAGTTGGATTCAGATACGAGAATGGATACAATTATGAGATCTTACGAAATTCCGTTGAATTAAAAACCTGTGGGGATAATCCTTCTAATGTTAAATCTCTCCGCTAAATATGAAGTATAGAAATCGTGACTTGCTCCCGTTTTTATTTTAATCATTAATATTTTTTTTTTTCCATTTAATCGTTAAATTATTATGCTATAATAAATTTAATCTTCTAATATTTAAATATTCTATCAATTTGATTTTAAATATAATAAATTTAAATTTTAATATTTACAAAATTTATCACTTTAACCCTCTAAAATATATTTTTTTAGAATAAGTAACCTTATATAGATCATATATTCATATCTAACATTTACATTAATGATCAGTTTAACATTACTTTTTAAAAATACTCTTGGAATAAAAAACACTTTTGACATAAAAGTATTATTAAATAAGATGCTTTTGGCACAAAAATATTTACTTTGCAAAAACACTATTTTGACTAAAAATAGAAACAAAACATTTTAATTTTTGCTCAAAAATAATTTTTTAACTAAACTAGTTTTAAGTCAAGTAGGGAAGAAAAACAAATATGGTATGTACAATGAAACAAACTAAAGGGAAATAAGAGAAATAAAAGTTAACACCTTGCTAAAGAGCAATATTTTTGAAAAATTGATCCATCTAGAGGTTTCACAATCAAAAGATTATTCATAGGCTTAGGAGCCAGATAGGAGAAACTTCAAAAGAAACAAATTATTTTTGCTCCAACTGAAATTGCTTTCTTTATAATTAAACAAGCCCACAAATATTATATATATATACACATAAATTCCTATATCAATTTACGTTTTTTCTTTAATATAAATTATAAAGTATAATGCAATTATCAAAAACTAAATTAATGTTTTGATAAAACTTTTTAATTTTAATTAAATTTATGTTTTCTTAAAATGCAAAAAATAACTAAATCAAATTCAGTAGTGACTGTCACAAGTCCTTTTAATTGAATTCAAATTTTTTTTTTATTGATCAACGAAAGAAAAAGTAAATAAATACAAATTTTATTTTAAAAAATTAAATTAAATTATACTAAGAAAAAGGGAAGGTATTGTTTTTTACTTTAATAAGGGAGAACAAGTGGAGTAACTAGAGGCAAGATCATTGACGAAGGTCATCTTGGCGGTGGCGACTCGAACTGAGTTAGATGCTATCATGGATGAGTTGGAGCTTAATCGTGCCATTGCAGAATTAACGTGACTTGATCTGATTGGACAAAAAGGGAATAAGGTATATAATTCTTAAAATAAAAAAAGAATAAATAGTTTTAGAGGTCTAAAGTGACAAATTTTGTAAACGTTGAGAGTTAAATTTATTGTCTTTTAGAACATGAGCTAAAATGAAAAAAAAAAATTGTAAACATTGAGGATTATATTTGTTGAATTTTTTATACTTAAGATTAAATTGATATAATGTGTAAATATTATAGGGCTAAATTTATTATTAGACCAATAAAAAACCCACGTAATTTGAAACTGCTGTTAATGTTCGGTAACCAAAAATTTTGATTTTAAATACTTTAATGACTAAATCAAAAAAAATTAAAAGTTCAGTAACCAAAATAGAATGCAAGTACTACTTTAGTGATATTTTTGTACTTTACCCTAAATATAATTATAATGCATAAAAGAGAAAAAAATGAGAGGTTTTTGGTTGAAATGAAAAAGTTCACATATATCAACAAGTGTTGGGTACTTTGGTAAAGTACATTAAACTTTAAAAAACGGAACCCAAGTTCAAATCTTATTGGAAGAGAAATTCATAAGCCCAAAAAATGAACCCCGTAAAATAGACATGGAAGATTAAAAAAAAATCATATATTAAAACATGATATTTTAAGTTCAAATCTTATAACATATATTTTTCTAGATTTAATACAGAAGTATAAAAAAATAATAGCATCCAATAATAATATTTTAAAATCATCAAGCGACTTTAGAGTTCCGTTAGTAAAAATTAATTATTTCGAAAAAGCTAGATTATATTTTGTTAAAAACAAACTTCATAGTGGAAAATTGTATTAAAATCATATTTTTGTTAAAAATCAGTTTTTCATGCATATTTGATAAAACATCATGCGATAATAAAATAAAAATCCCCAAATATAAAGTATTATGCCACAGTCCATAAAAATATTAATACAACCCCAAAATAACCATATAATAAAGTTTTAAAGTATTAAAAATAAAAACATCCGAGAACTCCTCCAGTAGTCATGTCTAAGTCCTAACATTGGGGATTATCTAAAATCAAATCAGAACTAAGGAGTGAGCTAATAAGCTCAGTGTGAGTCTTAACTTATATAGCAAATAGTAATTTAAACATACATTTCAGAACATAGCAAAAATTATATATAAACAGTCCAATTTCACAGATTTCATTATGCATGATAATGTCGACACAGAGTTTTTCAAAAAAGTTCCTACCCAACTCCGCTACACACCATAAAAGAGTTCCTCATAACTCATCCATCCAATAGCACACCAAAATTGTGGACAATCCACCATATATTGTAGATAATCTGCCAGAATATGTGGATATACCCAGAATGTACAGATTATTAAAATTTCATAAACTTCCTCCTTTCAATATAATCTCAACCCCATGCAATGTGATACGGCGTACAGAAACAAATATATCTCAATAGGCATCTTAACATGCAATCGGATTTTGTTAACAGAAATGGTAGGCATGGGTTTTCTTTTCATGCTTATTAGAATAAAAATAATAGTATCCATGATTTATCATGATAAATGATTTACTTAATAAAAAATATGCCATTTGATCACATAACACGAGTTTCAAAACAAACATATAAATTCATCCACTGAACAGACAATTCAATAAAAAGTTTGTAGTCATAGTACATTAGCCCATTTCAAAATATTACATTGGCATAATTAGCCAACACAGATTTAAACTAATATGTAATATTAACAATATCCACATGATCAAACTTCAATTTTTACACAAAATAACGTAAGGTAAGAAACACACCTCTTTTTGATCGTCCAAAATCTTCGATCTAAATCGTGATATTATAATGACCCAAATATGAATATTTAACATATGATAATATTTTAGTTATCACTGTATTAAGCCCAATAATACGAGTTCTGAATAGAAAACTGATTGTTTTGATAACATTTATGCTTCTACGATTAAATATAGACCCCACTCCTTAAATCACAGAAGATTGCATGCTTTGATAACGATCCTTCAATCCAACAATACGAAGTTAGAATATTACATTCGATCATCTTTTTAAGAGTTAAGAAATGTTGATGATATCCAAGATTTAAAGTACTTACGATCTTAATAAACAAAGAATTAACACGTTGGTAAGGGTCATTGAAGATTATGAACGACACCAACGATATCTAATATCACAAAACTAGAGAGAATGAATAGGTTTAAGTTATAAGCATAATAAAATTGATATGAGAAGAGAAAAAAAAAAGGGAGAAAAACTATTGGTGTATGGTGGTTTGCCGATGATGGGCGACGACAGCCATGGCGACAAGCGATGGTGATCACAGCCGTGGACTGTGGTGGTGGCCAATAGGGGCGGCATAAGGGTGGCTCAAGGGTGGAAGAGTGGCGTATGGTGGTGGTATAGATGGTCACAACAAAATAAACTAAAAAGAAGCTAAAAGTGCTGGAGAACAACAAAAAAAGGGGCAACATAAGAAGGTTAAAAGGGAGGAAAAATGAGAGAAAAGAGAGAGTGTTGCAAGAATGAAAAACAAAAATTATAAGCATACACTATAAGGGTTGGACGACTACACCTAGTCAACACACTACAATTGGAAAGAAAGGGAGACAACTGGAGTAAAAAGTGGACCATGGAGGGGAACAAAATGAGTGGAAAAAGGAGTAAGAAGGGAAAGCTGAGCCATAGAAAGGAGGAAAGAATATAAAGGAGCAACTAGGAGGGGATGAATAAAGGGTGTTTGAACAAAAATTTAAATACAATAATTTAAAAATAATAATGATGAGTTGGGTTTAACACCCCTTACCTGTACTCAGCGTCGGAACAGGGTACGAGGCATTACTAGACTCATACGAAAGTAATTATACAAACCGAGACATGATTTTTCCACTCAAATTTAAAAACTTTTTATGAACCTTCATATCACCCCTTACACAAGCCTACGAGGTCTAAAACACACTTTAGGAATGGTTTGGAATCAAATTGAACTCTTTAGAAGATCTCTAGAATGACTTAGAAAAATTCTCATCAACCAGTCCACATGCCCGTGTGGAGAAAGGGATGCCCGTGTGGCATACCACATGACCGTGTTCCACACCCATGTAGATTTATTTCTCATTTCAAACCTACAGGGGTTTTCACACGACCTGACACATGCCCGTGTCCATGACTCATGTCCCTCACACGGCCACGACACGCCCATGTCTTAGCCCGTGTGCAAAAACCTTAACATTTTATTTCTGACGTCATCACCCCATAAATGTCACACGGCCAAGGCACACGCCCGTGTCTTTAGACCGTGTGACGAATTAAATTCTTAATTCAGGTGCAGACTTCACACGACCTGGGCACACGCCTATGTCCCATAGCCATGTCTTCCATACGGTGGAGACACACGGCCGTGTCTCAGCCCGTATGGTTACTACTGGGCATTCTGACTTGCCAACTTAACATGCAGGGGGACACACGGCCTAACTACACGCCCATAGGACAGATCGTGTGTCGCACACGGCCTAGAGACACGCCTGTGTGCCTACCCGTGTGGACAAGAACAAAGCTATTTGCCAAGCACTTTCTGCCACCCCAACTTGTACAATCATAACCCACATTAAGCCACCAACTCATTCATGCATAATTAAACCAACTTATCAACCATGCAACTTGTACATTCATGAATAACCTCATCATTTCATAGATTAATAAGAAAGAGCCATCAACTATGACCTTATACAAAAGAATTCATCTTCAAATGAGCCAACACATATGGCCAAAACAATATGACATTCAACTATTACTAAGTCCCTATACATGCCATACTCATAATGCTAAATCTAACTATACTAAGACGTGTGGATAGTGTGGGTGATCTTCTGACTATCTCCGTATACCGAGCTGGCTCTTCGACACTATCAAACAAGGGAAAAGAGAAGGGAGTAAGCTTAAAGCTTAGTAAGTCTATATGTAAACAAATAAACATCATACCTCATACTTATCAATCAAGAATATTACATACTAAATAAAAACAATTCAGATCTTCATAACCATACTTACTCATTTCAAACCTTACCACATCTCAAACACATATCATAAAATATTGCTCACATTTACATGCATCTATACCCTGCACTTATCACCATAAAGTCACACATAATTTCACTTAGACAAGTTTCTCGACGAACACTTCGGAATAATATTAGATACTCGATGGTTTCGCACACAGCCCACCATTAATAATTCACACGGTGGTATCGCACACAGCCCACCAATATTTACTTTTTCATGGATTCTATCCATATCATTCTTCCTATTCCGAAGGTTCATCCGAGAATTTACTCACTCTCTATCAGTTTTAATAGATCTCGCATTCACATAATGCATTAATATGTAAATCACGCGTAACAAGGATGAATCATTTACACATAAACTTACCTCAATACAAAATATGTCGATTTGCAATTTAGTTTGAAACCTTGCCTTTTCCTCGGTCAAGGTTGATTCCACGCTCTTCTTGATCTATAATAACATATTTAGCTTATCAATCAACCACATTATTTAAATCACTCCAAAAATCCTATTTTGGTAAAATTACCATTTTACCCTTAAACTTTTACAAAATTACAATTTTACCCTTAGGCTCGTAAAATGAAATGTGTTCATTTTTCACACACCCAAGCCTAACTGATTCATATTCCCTCTTATAGAAACTCAAGAATTCAATTATTATAGACATTTACTACCTATTTTGTAACCTTTACAAAAAAATGTCCTTTTAGGTGTTTTCATGTTTCACAAAAGTTGTATTTTCAACACCCAAGATTCATTTTCTTCCATAAAATTTCAGAAATCAACATAAATATTCACATGGAAAAACTCTATACTCTCAACCATTTCGCAAAATAGTCCCCTCATTAGCTAGCTTAAGCTTTAGGGGTTACAAAAGTATAAAAATTTTCAAGAAAGACCACCAAAATCACTTACTTGCAAGAAGGATAAATTGCTGAAAATTTTAAGCTTCCAACCTGTATTCTTATTGGTATTTTCAATGGAAGAAGAAGATGATAGGAAAAAGGATGATAGCTTTCTTGTTTTATTTTATTTTATTCAATTAAGTCACCAAAACTCACCTAACCATTAACAAATTTAATTTCTTGTCCCCCTCCCTATGGCCGGCCTTTAGAAAGGCCTAATTGCACATCAAGGACCTCCAATTTAAGGTTCTATAGCTATTTGTCACCTCTATCTTGTAAAATAAAACTTTCGCACTTTATGCGATTTAGTCTTTTTTCGCAATTAAGCATACAATCACTAAAATTAATTCACCAAAATTTCATGCAATCATATAATCATGCTATAACACATAAAATAGTATTAAAAATAATTTCTCCAACCTCAGATTAGTGGTTCTGAAACCACTATTCCGACTAGCCCTAAAATCAGGTTGTTACATTGGGAATCAAACTTAAGTCACTAGGGAGGCGTAGCTTGTAACACCCCTTACCCGTATCCGAAGCTGAAATCGGGTTAGAGGTGTTACCTAACTTATCACACTTAATGTAAACGACTATGAAATATCGTTGTTAAACCTATCGCAAAGCTCAATCTTGGCCTGCGAGGCCCTAGACATGCCTCCGAGAGGCTTTGGAACTAATCCCAAAACTTTTACTATCCCGAGAAACTATTCAGCGAAACATAGGCCACATGTCTGTGTTAGTCTAGGAACACACCCATGTAACATTTCACACGCCCGTATTCGATACCCGTAGACGACACTGGCTATGACATCATCAATTAAAACCACCTAAATCACTTACTTGTAGAGAAAATGAGTTGCTGAAATCTTCTCTAACTCTACCGGCAAAGCCAACTGCTAAGCTACTGGCCCAATTCTATCGGTAATCTCATACAGTCCTATGAATCGCGGACTCAATTTCCCTTTTTGGCCAAATCTCAATATTTTCTTCCATGGGGACACTTTCGAAAATACCTTGTCACCCACATCAAACTCGATTTCCTTTCTTTTCAAGTCCGCATACGACTTTTGTCGGTCTGAAGCATCTTTCAGACTGTCCCGAATCACTTTTACTTTTTCCTTGGTCTCTTTAACTAGATCGACCCCATAAATTTGCTTTTCACTAAGCTCGGTCCAATATAAAGGAGTCCGACATTTACGACCATACAAGGCGTTATACGGCGCCATTTGTATACTCGACTGATAACTGTTGTTGTAGGCAAATTCAACCAAAGGTAGGTATCTCTCCCAACTACCTTCAAATTCCAACACACAGCATCGGAGCATATCTATAAGAACTTGAATCACCCTCTCAGACTAACCATCAGTTTGAGGATGGAATGCAATACTAAAATTTAACCTTATACCCAAGGCCTGTTGTAACTTCTTCCAAAACCTTGAAGTAAATCTCGGGTCTCTATCCGAGATAATAGATACAGGCACTCCATATAATCTCACCACCTCCGCAATATACAACTCGGCCAACCTATCCAGTGAATAATCAACACGCACCGGTATAAAGTGAGCCAACTTCGTTAGTCTATCAACGACAACCCACACATCATCTTTCTTTTTTGGAGTCATAGGCAACCCCGTCACAAAACCCATGGTGATCTGATCCCACTTCCACTCGGGAACCATCACTGGTTGAAGTAATCCCGAAGGTACTTGATGTTTGGCTTTCACTTGTTGACAAATTAGACATCTCGTCACAAACTTAGAGATGTCTCTTTTCATACTCGACCACCAATAAAACTTCTTCTGATCATTGTACATTTTCGTACTACCCGGATGAACTGACAAGTAACCACTATGTGCTTCATTTAATATCTTTCGAATCAATTAATCATCCTTAGGTACACAGATCGTGTCATGGAATATTAAACAACCATCCGAACTCACCCAAAAATCAGAATCATTTCCCAATTCACACTTAGCTTTCTTATCTTACATCTCATCATCATTCCTTTGAGCCTCACATATTTGTTGAATAAATAGTGGCCTAACCCTCAACTATCGTTAGACCATGCTAAGCTCGTGCTCATAGCTCTCAAGGCATACAAGGATTTCCTACTCAAGGCATCCGCATCTGCAACCACATTCGCCTTCTCCGGATGGTAATCGATTTCTAGCTCATAATCTTTCAATAATTTGAGCCACCGCCGTTGTCGCAAATTCAAATCCTTTTGATCCATCAAGTACTTCAAGCTCTTATGGCCTGTGAAGATTCGGCATCTCTCGCCATATAAATAATGTCGCAAAATTTTTAACGCGAAAACAATCGCGGCCAACTCCATGTCATGAGTCGGATAATTCTTCTTATGTGATTTTAGCTGCCTCGAGACGTAAGCGACTACCTTACCCTCTTGCATCAACACACAACCGAGACCATTAAACGATGCGTTACTATAGACCACAAACTCTTTCCCCGAATAAAGTTGCACTAAAACTGGCACCTCAGTCAACAATGTTTTCAATCTCTCAAAACTATGTTGACATTTCTCAATCCATTTAAACTTAACATCTTTGTGCAATAGGTTTGTCATCGGCGTAACAATCACGAAAAATCCCTTCACAAGCCATCTGTAATACCCCACTAAACCCAAAAAGCTTCGGACTTTTGACATGTTTCTCGGTGGTTTCCACTCTATAATAGCCAAGATCTTTCCCGGATCAACTCTAATACCCTCACCCGACACAATGTGTCCTAGGAATCCGACCTCTCTGAGCCAAAACTCACTTTTACTAAACTTAGCATATAACTACTTATCTCTTAAAGTCTGTAAGCTGATTCTCAGATGCTCCGCATGTTCACTCTCATCCCGAGAATAAATCAATATGTCATCAATAAAGACAACCACAAACTTGTCCAAATAAGGTCGGAAGACACGGTTCATCAAATCCATAAAAATAATAGGAGCATTAGTTAAACCGAACGGCATGACCAGAAATTCGTAATGGCCGTACCTCGTCCGAAACGCAGTTTTTGGCATATCCTGCTCCTTAACCCTCAACTGGTAATAATCGGACCTCAGGTCAATCTTAGAGAACACCGTAGCTCCCTTTAGTTGATCAAATAGATCATCTATCCTTGGTAAAGGATACTTGTTCTTCACAGTCACTTTGTTGAGCTGCCTGTAGTCTATGCACAATCTCATCGACCCATCTTTCTTCTTCACAAATAGTACCGGAGCACCCTACGGTGAATAACTCAATCTTGCAGAACCCTTATCCGTCAACTCTTACAACTGAACTTTCAGTTCTTTCAACTCCAATGGTGCCATCCTATACGAAGCAACTGAAATAGGTGCCATTCCCAGAACTAATTCAATCCCAAACTCAACCTCTCTAACTAGAGGTAATCAGGGTAACTCTTCCGAGAATACATCTGGATACTTAGATACAACCGACACTGTTTCAAGCTTTGCTTCAGACTCTTGAATATTCAGTACAAAAGTGAGATAGGACTCACATCCTTTTCTCAAATATTTCTCAGCCACCAAGGAAGAGATCATCACTGGTAAACTATCTGACCCACCTGGTTCAACCCGAATAATATCTCCATTTTCACATTTCAATTCAATAAATTTACTACCGCAGTTCACTAAAACACTATGGGTAGTCAACCAGTCCATACCAAGAATCAAATCAAATTCATCAAACGGAAACAACATAAGGTTTGCCAGAAAACAATGACCTCTAATTGTCAAAGGACAATTTCTACACACCTTGTCAACTAACACATGTTTACCTAACGGGTTTGACACCTTTACCACAAATTTTGTAGACTCAACAGTCATACTCAAACTAGATGCCAATCTTATACAAATATAAGAATAGGTAGACCTCGGATCAATCAAAGCAATAACAAAGGTGTTATGAAGAGAGAAAGTACCCGTTATTACATCTGGCGATAATGCCTCTTCGCGAGTGCGAATGACATAAGTCATTGCAGGTGCCTGACCCTCTGGCCTCACAGTAGAGTCTTGTGACACACCTCTACTGCTAGCTCCACTTCCAGGGTTCTTTTGTGGCCTACCCCTTAAAGATACATTGCTTGATCTTATTTCCTGTTTCTTCTCTTTATTATCTCTTTTGGGGCAGTTTCGGATGAAATAGTTAGGGGAACCACACTTATAACAATTCCGGTTGTTTCCCCAACCCTCTCCAGTGTGATGTCTGCCACAACTTGGGCACTCCAGTTTGGACTTTGGGTTGCCCACACTTGCCATATAGGTGGCTTGAACTCTTGAACCCGAGTACGTGTTGCCTCGCTCTCTTTACGAATATCTGACTGATGTAGTCGTCCGAGGGTTCACTTCTTTGGACCTCTTCGATTGAGCTTGATAGGATTTACTCATCGACCTTTTTCTTACATCTCGAGCCTCACTCACGGCTTTCCTCTTTTCATTACTCAATTTCTCGGCCTTACTTGCCCTATCCACCAATACCACAAATTCTTTCAGTTCTAAAATCCCGACGAAAAGTCTGACATCTTCCTTCAGACCATCTTCAAACCTCTTGCATAAAATATCTTTTATTGACACACATTCTTGCGCGTACTTACTGAGCCTAACAAATTCACGCTCATATTCTGCCACAGTCATTTTTCCTTACTTTAACTCAAGGAATTCCTTCTGTTTCCGGTCAACAAATCGCTGACTTATGTTCATCTTTCAGAACTCCTCCAAAAAGAAGTCCCATGTTACTCTCTCCTTAGGAACCACTGACGTCAATGTTTTCCACCAATGGTACGCCGAGTCCCTCAGTAAGGACACAGCACATTTTAAGCTCTCTTCATGTGTACAGGAGAGTTCATCAAACACCCTCATTGAGTTATCAAGCCAGAACTCTGCCGCTCGGGGTCATCATCTATATTGGCTCTAAACTCCTCGGCCCCATGCTTACGAATCTTATCTACCTGGGGTTAGTTATTCTCACTACTTCTGTTCCTTGAGGAGCCACAGGAATTGGCTGAGGTATAGGAGGGGGTGAAGGAGGTTGAGCATTAGGGTTTGCTCGTACATATTTCGTGTACCAGTTACTCATCATTTGGAAAAAGGCTTTCTGAGCCTCTTCTTCTTGACCTCTAGTCTCGGGTCCACTCTGCACATGCGCGGTCCCTTGCGCGGGAGCCTACGCATTACTAGCTGCATCATCAGCAGCCGCTTGATCGGGATCCATTTACTATATAAAACAAAGTATAAAATTGTCAGAAGCCACCACACTATCATTATACGTTTATGGCATGTATAGCTAGACTCTCACACACGCTACGCTAGTCCTAGAACCGACTAAACCATAACTCTGATACCAGTAAATGTAACACCCCTTACCCATATCCGAAGCTAGAATTGGGTTAGAGGCGTTACCTAACTTATCACACTTAACGTCTCGAAACAGCTATGTTAAACCTATCGTAAAGCTCAATCTTGGCCTGTGAGGCCCTAGACATACCTCTGAGAGGCTTTGGAACTAATCCTGAAACTTTTACGATCCTGAGAAACTATTCAGCAAAATAGGGGCCACACGTCCGTGTTGGTCTAGGAACACGCCCGCGCCCGTGTTCGATGCCCGTGGACAACACTGACTATGACATCGTCAATTAAAACCACCTAAATCACTTACTTGTAGAAAAAATGAGTTGCTGAAATTTTCAAGCTTTCAAAGCCCTCCCTTGGTGATATTTTCGGTTGGAGAAGAAGACTAAATGAAAAGATGATAACTTTTGCTTATATCATATTATTTTATTCATTTTACCAACTAATATTACCAACTATTGACCAAATTAAATGCTCTTGTCCCCTATGCATGCTATGGCCGGCCAACTCACTTAAATAAGGCCAAATTGCACATTTGGGAGCTCTAATTAATAATATGTAGCTATTTGGCTCCTCTAGCAACTAAAATAGAACTTTCGCACTTTATGCGATTTAGTCCTTTTTCACAATTAAGCATGAAATCATTAAAATTAAAACACCAAAATTTCCACATAGCCTTATATTAATGCTACGACACATAAAATAACATCGAAATAAATTTTCTTAACCTCAGTTTAGTGGTCTCGAACCCACTGTTCTGACTAGCCCCAAAATCGGGCTGTTACATAGCTTACTCTTAACTACTAGGCTAAAATTCACACTTATTCAAGAATTGAAGATAATTAAATTTAAATGGGGTATGACAACTCTACACTCCTGAAAAAATAATTTCGTTCTTGAAATTCACTTCATCAGAATAGATTGGGATATTGTTGAGAAATTGAGTCCTTTAGCTCCTAATTTACTTCCTCACTGCCATGATTTCACTATAACACTTTTACTAGTGGAATATACTTTTTTCTTAATACCTTAACCTCACGATCTAAGATCTGGACTGGCTCCTCCTCAAACGATAAATCTGGTCTCACGTCGATCTCCTCAATCGAAACCACATGAGATGGGTTAGATCGATACCGCCTCAGCATAGAAACATGAATCACGTTATAGATACTGTAACACCCCTTACCCGTGCCCGACGTCGAGACAGGATACGAGGCATTACCGGACTTAAACATAAACATTTATACAAAATCGGGCTATAAAATTTCATTCAATTTGAAATCACTCATTCCCATGCAAATCGTCCCTTGTATGGGCCCACGAGGCCCAAAACAATCATTGGGAACTGTTCGAGACTAAACCGAGAACTTAGGAAACTTTAAGAAAACTTATAAATTTTTCATCAAAACAGGGGTCACACGCCCATGTGACTTGGGACACGCCCGTGTGGGTAGGTCGTGTGGTCACACACGCCCATGTCCTCAGCCCGTGTAACTCTCTATTTATGATGTCATCAACAAAATAGGGTCACACGGCCAAGTCACACGCCCGTGCGCTTAGGCCGTGTGGGGAATTAAATTTCGAAAAATAAATGCAGACTTCACATGCCCATGTCCTGGGGCCGTGTCCTCCACACGGCTGAGACACACGGTCTTGTCTCTGCCCGTGTGGCAAGGAAAATGACTATTTACCAAACCATTTGGCACCCTCATTTGCACATACTTAAACACAACCTTAATGGCATCTTTCATGGCATAATTGAGCACTTAAACATCATCAAACAAGTTATGATCATAGCGAATTCATATAATCTTATTCATGCATAAGCCACCGTACTTTGCCTAGCTTAAACTTATCAAACATTCTTGCCATGATTATCATCAACACATCCTAAATCCATCCATACCAAACATACATAACCACATCACATTAAACCTTTAGTACAAGCACACACACATATAAATAGGCATTACAACTCATTAACCAATATGAGCCACATCTCTTGGCCATATACAAAATGAAGCATATTACCATTATGAACCAACACATTTGGCCAAGTCAAATGACACATGTAACACCCCAAACCCGGCCCACACATTTCGACCAGATCTGGTATGCTACGAGTTGTACATTGAAAACTTTTGCTGTATTGGTTTTGGAAATTGTAAGTTAATTAGACAATATTTGAATAAATAAGTGACATTTTAAAAAAAACCTTGTATTATTATTATTTTGTATAATTAAACCTTTGACATAATTTCATAAGTTGAAAATATTAAAAACTACTTAGGTGAATATAAACCATGGGGCCTTATTACATAAATATTCCCAAAATAAAAACTTAAAGGAAAAACTGAAAATAAACTATAGAAATAAAAACATGATGGCCCCTCGAGTCCGTCTCCGCTCCCTTGTCCACGATCTACTGCTCATCTGAAAGAGTAGAAAAAAATAAGAGGATGAGTTACCAAGACTCAGTGTGTAAATCCCGAAAACACATAAAAAGCTTGGGCCCACAAACACATTATGAGCCCTGGCCCATACACAATGGCAACAATCATAATCACATGACAGATAATAAATGATGCAAAGCCCAACCCATCCTAGAATTCCATCCTCTACACACCAACCCGTACCAAGCATCACACCTTGGGGATTTCTACAATCAACCCGCCAACCGCTACACACCATATTGACAGTCATACTGCCTATTCCTTATCAATTAGGAATTTTAACATGGGTTTTCTACCACCGATCACCAAGTGACCTAACATTTCATTTCGTTGGTTTTCTACCACCGATCACCATGTGATCTAACATTTCATTAGGTGGGTTTTCTACCACCGATCACCATGTGATCTAACATTTCATTAGGTGGGTTTTCTACCACCGATCACCATGTGATCTAACAATTTCATTCGATGGGTTTTCTACCACCGATCATCATGTGACCAATCATGCTCTTCCTCTTTTCATAACAAACCCATCCCATGCATACATTCATGCAAAATCAAATAATCTACTACATAAGAGTTTACAATCTTTCACATACATCGATACACATAGAGAAGTTCTATGATTACGTACCTGGCATTCCTTGCCTAACCCTTTTTGGGTTTCATTCGACTGTCTACACAGCCACTTTCTGGCTTTTTAGCCCATAACATAAACATACATATAGTCATACAGATTATTAGTGTGTTAGAGATCTACTCACGACTGTTCATACAGCCTCATTTTTCGGCTTTTCAAATTTCTCAACAGTATAATACAAAATAAAACTTATGTGATAAGGATCTACACACCTGATTACCGATAAAACGATGCTTTCTATATCGACACTATCCTTAGTCGTCACAACTGCTATCTGCTTAAGGTGTTGTTCAGAAGCCGGTCCACAACCAAGTGGCCAATCTCGAATGGCAGATACTGCTCTTTTCTTAAACTTAGGGATTTTCTTCTTTGCCTGATCCATATTTAATTCCATCAAAAGTCCTTATCAGAACTACTATCACAACCTCATTATAACATTAAGATCTTGTATATAATGATGAAATCTAATAGAAATCTAAGAAGATCTTCTTACCTTAAAAATCTCGAAAGTGGAGACTAGCTATTTTCGGCTTTTAGATCTAATTGACCAAGCTTCCTTCAAATCCCGAATTGCCGCCCATCATAAAGCCATTAACTATTAGCTTTTTTGGCTTTTTCCTTTCAAAAATTGCAATAGAATATGAGAAACTAGCAAAAGTCGACACTTACCTTAATACAGGGATTTCGGCTATCACTAGAAAGAGGATTCGGCAATGCCAAAGTAATAGATTTTAAATGCTGGAAGAATAGATTTAACTCACAAATAGGATGAATAAAGAAAAGCTATAGAGGTTTCGGCTTTTTAGAGAAATCGGCACAAGGGAAAGAAGAATAGAGAAAAGGTTTCGGCTTTTGAAGAAATTGAAGAAGAGAAATTAGAGAGGAAGAGGCTAGGGATTTTCGTCACAAGGAATGAGGAGAGAATTAGGGTTTTAAGTGTCAGAATCAAGGAGCTATCCCCTTTATTTATAGGATTTTCAGACTTTCTTTGTATAAAATCCCAAAACGCCTTCCTAATTAATTAAAATTCAAGCTAAATAAAAGGAAAATTTGGCACCCCTTTGCCATGCAATGAGTGATTTCTTTACTCCTCTCGGTGGTGGATTTTCTACCATCACTCTCCTTGTAGATAGGCTCCTATCTTTTCTCCTTTTTATCTTCTATATTATCAATTATAAAATCCAAATATATCTTCCTATTTTTAAGCCTTGTAGCCGTCCGCCTCATCAAGTCTTAATGTCGAAATTTAACTCACTTAAATTAAAAAATTTGGGCTTTATTAAACCTAAATTTTGGGCCCCTAACTCCTTGTGTGTGGCGTCACCTTCTAATTCCCTTACAGTGCCACCTTTTGTTGGCCCACAAGCCCACGTTGGTATTTTAAACATAATTACCATTCTTTTAACTCTATAATGCCCAATCTAATAATTTAACGAAGGCCTTTGCCTAATTCTGAGCCCAATTTGGACCCCTGTTACTTAAATTAACATATTAAACATATTCATCCATTAAACGCATAGGCCCAAAAATTCAGGATGTTACAGTTCTACCCCCTTAAAGAAATTTCGTCCTCGAAATGTCCAACTAACTATTAAATATACTACCCAAGTCTCTCCACTATGCTTTCGCTGCAAACTCTGATTCTAAAGCCGAAAGAAACACTTAGTGTACTATGATAAAGTACGCACCGGTATTCGCATCTAGAGCGTCCTCGTCCCCTTGTACTCATTCTACCAATTCGTGTTTATTTGATTAGGAATTTTATGAATTATTAGTTTTCTTCCACTGTTTTAACCACGAACAGTCTTATGAATAATAGCTTTAAGAGTAGTTCTTTCGAATTCGCATTCACCATTCAGTTTCAAGTTCATATCCTCTAAGAAACACATACATTCAATCATCAACATCCATGAACTCACGTTCATTATAGAAAAGTGTTGTTGTTGTTGTTTTCACTACCCAGGGGTATTTTCGTAATTTTATCCTACAGGGGTATTTTCGTAATTTTTTTAAATAAGGTTCCTTGGTGATTTTGTGAAATAAGGGTATTTTAGTAATTTTGCAATCTGGGGGTATTTCGATAATTTTAAAATTCAGGGGTATTTCGATAATTTTAAAATCTGAGGGTATTTCGGTAATTTTGAAATCTGGGAGTATTTTGGTAATTTTAAAATCCAGGGGTATTTCGGTAATTTGGCAATCTGAGGGTATTTTGGTAATTTGGCAATCTGGGGGTATTTCGGTAATTTCGTGAATCAAGGGTAATTTGGTAATTTTACAAACCAGGGATAATTTGGTAATTTTGCGAAACAAGGGTAATTTGGTGATTTTACAAACCAGGAATATTTTGATGTTGTTGTTGTTTTTTTTTTTAAACAGGGGCGCTTTGGAAAATCTAGGTACTCTTGTAAACATAGGGTTTTTGGGTAAATTTTTCATAGCTGAGAACATTTTCAAATCAAGTGTATCTTTTTGGAAATGTTCAAAACTTAAGGGTTTTTGTTTGCAAAATAGGGTGGTTGGTCCCTTTCGGGTTTTAATTATGGGTTCAGCCCATGAACAAGTCTTTATAGCTAGAGTGAACAGTCACTACGCACCAGGTAAGATTCCAGCGAAAAGAAGGTGAGTCACTAGGACTACTTAAATACCAAGCTCTCCATGAATCCACTCCTAGACATGCGTATGCCTATTGCCACACCCTGTCATAGCTAAAGTGAACAGTCACTATGCACCAGGTAAGATTCCAGCGAAGAGGAGGTGAGTCACTTGGACTGCTTAAATACTAAGCTCTTCCCAATCTACTCCTAGACATGCATATGCCTGTTGCCACACTTTAGTCTTGCGACTCGTTTACAGGTTTTTTTTAGTGAAAATTAAATCTTATGGATTTTGAAGAGTGGTTTGTCTAAGCATAGAGTCCATCAAGTTCTAATCTAGATAGTCTACTTCCCATAAAGCCCATTAAGCCCACATTTATATCACAATCAGGAGTTCAGAATACTTACAGGTGGATCAAAGCCAGAGACTCAAGGCCATATCTTCATCCAAAACATTTTTTATCAACTTTTCAAAACAGTATTAGACCCATTTCACAGCCCGAGTTTTGAACTGGGCTCTGATACCAAAATGTAACACCCTAAACCCGACCCATACGTTTCGACCAGATCTGATATGCTACGAGTTGTACATTGAAAACTTCTGCTTTGTTGGTTTTGGAAATCGTAAGTTAATTAGACAATATTTGAATAAATAAGTGACATTTAAAAAAAAACGTTGTATTATTATTATTATTTTGTATAATTAAACCTTTGACATAATTTCATAAGTTGGAAATATTAAAAACTACTTAGGTGAATATAAACCATGGGGCCTTATTACATAAATATTCCCAAAATAAAAACTTAAAGGAAAAACCAAAAATAAACTATAGAAATAAAAACTTGATGGCCCCTCGAGTCCGTCTCGGCTCCTTTGTCCACGATCTACTACTCATCTGAAAGAGTAGAAAAAAATAATAGGATGAGTCACCAAGACTCAGTATGTAAATCCCGAAAACACATAAAAAGCTTGGGCCCACAAACACATTATGAGCCTTGGCCCATACACAATGGCAACAATCATAATCACATGACAGATAATAAATGATGCAAAGCCCAACCCATCCTAGAATTCCGTCCTCTACACACCAACCCGTACCAACCATCACACCTTGGGGATTTCTACAACCAACCCGCCAACCGCTACATACCATATCGACAGTCATACTGCCTATTCCTTATCAATCATGAATTTTAACGTGGGTTTTCTACCACCGATCACCAAGTGACCTAACATTTCATTTCATGGGTTTTCTACCACCGATCACCATGTGATCTAACATTTCATTAGGTGGGTTTTCTACCACCGATCACCATGTGATCTAGCATTTCATTAGGTGGGTTTTCTACCACCGATCACCATGTGATCTAGCATTTCATTAGGTGGGTTTTCTACCACCGATCACCATGTGATCTAACATTTCATTAGGTGGGTTTTCTACCACCAATCACCATGTGATCTAACATTTCATTAAGTGGGTTTTCTACCACCGATCACCATGTGACCAATCATGCTCTTCCCCTTTTCATAACAAACCCATCCCATGCATACATTCATGCAAAATCAAACAATCTACTACCTAAGAGTTTACAGTCTTTCGCATACATCGATACATATAGGGAAGTTCTATGATTACGTACTTGGCATTCCTTGCCTAACCCTTTTTGGGTTTCATTCGACTGTCTACACAACCACTTTCTAGCTTTTTAGCCCATAACTTAAACATACATATATTCATACAGATTATTAGTGTGTTAGAGATCTAGACACGACTGTTCAGATGCACCTCATTTTCTCGCTTTTCACTTCAAACAGTATAATACAAAATAAAACTTATGTGATAAGGATCTACACACTGACACGATAAAACAATGCTTTCTATATCGACGCTATCCTTAGTCAAGACAACCGCTATCCGCCTAAGGTGTTGTTTAGAAGCCGGTCCACAACCAAGTGGCCAATCTCGAATGGCGATATCGCTCTTTTCTTAAACTTAGGGATTTTCTCCTTTGCCTGATCCATATTTAATTCCATCACGAGTCCTTATCAGAACTACTATCACAATATTTAATCATTAGTCCTCATTATAACATTAAGATCTTGTATATAATGATGAAATCTAATAGAAATCTAAGAAAATCTTCTTACCTTAAAAATCCCGAAAGTGGAGACCAGCTTTTTTCGGCTTTTAGATCTAATTGACCAAGCTTCCTTCAAATCCCGAATTGCCGCCCATCATAAAACCATTAACTATTAGCTTTTTCGGCTTTTACCTTTCAAAACCTAATAGAATATGAGAAACTAGCGAAGTCGACACTTACCTTAACACGTGATTTCTATTAGCACTAGAAAGAGGATTCGGCAATGCCAAAGTAATAGATTTTAAATGCCGGAAGAATAGGTTTAACTCACAAATAGGATGGATAAAGGAAAACTATAGAGGTTTCGGCTTTTTAGAGAAATCGGCACAAGGGAAAGAAGAATGGAGAAAAGGTTTCGGCTTTTGAAGAAATTGAAGAAGAGAAATTGGAGAGGAAGAGGCTAGGGATTTTCAGCACAAGGAATGAGGAGAGAATTAGGGCTTTAAGTGTCAGCATCAAGGAGCTATCCCCCCCTATTTATAGGATTTTCGACACCTCCTGTATAAAACCGAAAACGCCCTTCCTAATTAATTAAAATTCAAGCTAAATAAAAGGGAAAATTTGGCACCCCTTTGCCATGCAGTAGCCGATTTCTTTACTCCTCTCAGTGGTGGATTTTCGGCCATCACTCTCCTTGTAGATAGGCTCTTATCTTTTCTCCTTTTTATCTTCTATATTATCAATTATAAAATCCAAATATATCTTCCTATTTTTAAGCCTTTTAGCCGTCCACCTCATCAAGTCTTAATGCCAAAATTTAACTCACTTAAATTAAAAGATTTGGGCTTCATTAAACCTAAATTTTGGGTCCCTAACTCCTTGTGTGTGGCGTCACCTTTTAATTCCCTTATAGTGCCACCTTTTGTTGGGCCACAAGCCCACGTTGGTATTTTAAACATAATTACCATTCTTTTAACTCTATAATGCCCAATCTAATAATTTAACCAAGGCTTTTGCCTAATTCTGAGCCCAATTTGGACCCCTATTACTTAAATTAACATATTAAACATATTCACCCATTAAACGCATAGGCCAAAAAATTCTGGATGTTACAACACATACACAATTTACTAAGTCCCTATACATGCCATAAACTTAAGAGGTCTGTATTCACTTTAACCCCACGACGATAGCTTGATAGTGTGATAACATCTCCGACAATCTCCAACTCAAGCTAACATAAAACCCTATAAGATATGAGAAAGGAAGGGGAGTAAGCTACAATGCTTAGTAAGTTTGTATACAAATAATAAGCAACTTATTAACATGTTTTTCTCCAATTCTCACAATATGTTCTCTAGGTAATACAATCGTAATTGTATAAAATTTCACAATTCATTTATGTTCATCTTGAGCTGTCTACTCGAGTTACAGTCACTAAAATTTTTTATCTGGAAGTATGGAACTCCAAATTAAGATCTGCTAATTTTCCTTAAAACTAGACTCACATATCTTCTTATCATCAAATTTCTAGAATTTTTGGTTCAGCCAATCAGTACAGTTTATTCTTTAAAGTCTCCCCCGTTTCGCTATCTGATAGTTCTGACCCCTCTTCACTAAAAAATTATTTTCTCGTGGTACAGAACTTAAATAATGTTCCTGTTTATTTCTCTTGAAAATAGGCTCCTTAAGAAATTCAAGCATATAAATTTTATCCCTTGATTATTTTTGTACAATTTTTAATGAATTTCCCAAGTCAGAACAGGGGATTCCGAAATCATTCTGACCGTATCTCACTAAAATCCAAATATCTCATCATATGAAATTATTTTGCTTATTCTGTTTATTTTATGAAAAAATAGACTCAATAAGATTTAATTTCATATCTTATTCAACTTTTAATTAAATTTCCACCATTTTTGGTGAATTTTCAAAGTGATACAACAGCTGCTGTTCAAACTGTTTTGTTGCTAATTTTACTCTATCATGTTTTCTTTGTATTAATTCTCATTTACACACATATAACACTAAAGTATATCCATAGTTAGCCATGCCAATAGCTAGTCATAATCAAATATTTAGAAGCCATTCATTGGCCAATTTAACCTATACATCCATAACAAATACTTGAACATTTCATTTCTAAATTTAATTTGGCTTAAAAGCCTCACACATGATCATCAATCACATTTCCCACTTATTCATACATCATAAGCAGGATCTTATATTCACAAGATCATTCTCATAGATATAACTTACACGTTTACCTTCTTACCAAAATTTGATCACATCCTGAGCACATTGCTCATGAGTGTATACATACATATACTTGCACTTAATCATCACATATCACATATCGGACTCATTTCTCGTGAGTTTTTCATATGTATCTGTATCACTTCATCACATAACTTTAGCACTTTTTCCTTCTCGACCATAAAATTAGCTCATTACCACATTGAACCACTAGGAATATCGAAGGATACTTGAACTCGTCATACACGTAATAAGATGCCAATGCCATATCCCAGATATGGTCTTACATGGGATCACATGTCGATGCCGATGCCATATCCCAGATATGGTCTTATACGGGATCTCATATCGATGTCAATGCCATATCCCAAATATGGTCTTATACGAGATCGTATATAGATGTCGATGCCATGTCCCAAACATGGTCTTATACGAGATCTTTCTTTGGTGTTGAGGCCATGTCCCAGACATAGTCTTATACGGGACCTCCTTTATTTGGTGCCGATGCCATGTCCCAAACATGGTCTTATATGGGACCTCCTTGATTTGGTGCCGATCCCATGTCCCAGACATGGTCTTACATGAGACCTCTCTTCGATGCTGATGTCATATCCCAGATATGGTCTTACAGGGGATATTAATAATCTCATGTCATGACAGTGGTATCATTTCTATTCCTAAGGTTCAACCGAGACTTCTACATAATATAACTTCATCATATTCATCATTGATACCTTATTAATCAACTTTACAGAAATAATATACATTTCACGAAATGTCAAACATTTAAAAGCATAATAACATGATGCTGAATTATTACTCACAAATTTACCTCGACTTAAAATGGCGAAAGGGACCGAGTCATCCAATATTCGTCTTTCCCCCATTCTAAGTCCTAAACTCGTTTTCTTTATCTAAAATATCACATTTGACTTATTAAGTTATTATACTATTCAATTCAGTCCAAAAATATATTATGGCAAAATTACATTTTTGCCCCTAAATTTATCATATTTACACTTTTTGCCCCTAGGCTCGTAAAATGATTTTTATTCAATTTCCTTATATTTTAGGCCTAGTCGAACAATTTTCATAGCTATAGCAATCCACAATTTGCATTCATTCACACATTTTCATACATTTTTTAACTTTTTACAAACTAGTCCTTTTATGCTATTTCATCGAAAATCACTTAGTAAAAGTCGTTTACTATACACCGAGCATTCATATTCTACCATTAGACATCAAAGCACATGCATGTCATCCATGGGTAAATTTTTAAACACAAACCCGAGCTCAAAATAATGGTAGAAATAGCTAAACCGAGTTACAGGGATCTCAAAAATGTAAAGAACATTAAAAACGGGGCTTGAATGCACTTACTATTGAGCTTGAAAGCTTGAAAACCCTAGCCATGGCTTCCCCCCCCCCCCATGCTAAATTCGGCCAAGCAAGAAGATGGACAAGGGTTTTTGGCTTTTTATTTTGTCTTTTAGTCCATTTAATTACCAAAATACCAAAAATGCCCCTAACTTAAAAATATCCTATTTCACTTATCTCATGTCCATTTTTGTCCAACAATTTAACCAATGGTCTAATTACCATTTAAGGACCTCCAATTTAAAATTTCATAGAAATTGGACACTTCTAACATGTGGAACTCAACTTTTGCACTATTTACAATTTAGCCCTTTTAACTAAATTGAATGCCCAAACGTTAAAATTTTTGAACAAAATTTTCACGAAATATTTTTGAAAAATCGTAGACCATAAAAATATAAATAAAATAATATTTTCCTCGTCAAATTTGTGGCCCCAAAAGCACTATTCCGACTAGGCCCAAAATCGGGCTATTACAATTCTCCCCCTCATTAGGATTTTCGTCCCCGAAAATCTTACTAGAAGAAGTTGCTTTCAACTCTCCTGAAACACTTTCACTAATCTTCTCAGAATTACAAATCGATTTAATTCCATATATCTCTTTCCAATATCCTTTAAACTTTAGCACACAGTGCTGGAGTATACTGTCAAAATCTGAACTACTCTCTTAGACTTATCATTGATTTCAAAACAAATTACTGTGCCAAAATGCAACTGCATACTCAGAGTTTCCTATGATTCATTCCATAATTGCGATGTAATCTTCGGATCTCTATCCGACATAATGGAACTAGCACTCTGCATAATTGAATAATCTCAAAACCATATTACTCAACTAATCTGTCAAATAAGAAATCTGTACTTAATGAAATGATCATACGTATCTTTCTTTGTCCAATGATCAACTATAAACAAGTTATCATATTCCTTTTCGGGGATAATGACAATCTCGATATGAAATCTATGGTAACTCTATCTCATTATCACTCTCGCACGACCACTGACTGTATTAGTCCTGAATACACTTGATTTTCGACTTTTATCTGTTAACATATCGTATTTGAATACGGATCCAAGGTATCATGTAACATACGCAATCATTAGCACATCTAATTTATATGAATGCACTGTTTATTACTCTTGGATGAACCGACGAGCTACTACTGAGTCTCGCACTAAACTTCTATACAAACTCTAGATTACCCAGTACGCAAATTCCATCTCAGAACAATAATAATAACATGAATCAGGTCCAACTTGAAATTCGGAATAGAAAGTCATTTCACACTTATGAGCTTCTCAATTCACAAAGAAAGCATCACTTAAGCTTTTAACTTAGCTAGAACTAGTCCATCATCCAATAAGATCAATCAAGTAACTAGTACTCATAAAAATAAACAAAGATTTTCCATTCAAGCATCTGTAACCATACTTGCTTTCCAAAAGGTAAGTCGATAATTACTCACAGTCTTTTAACATCTCAAAACATTCACGTTGTCTTAATTTCAGATCTTTCTGCGACATTAGATACTTTAACCCATTAGGATCAGGAAGCATATGCCATTTTTCATCGAACATACAAAATCATCCAATTCACAACACAGATATAAAGTGGCCATCTCTAAATCATTAGTCGAACAGTTCTTTTTTCATGTGACTTTAACTGTCTGCATGTGCAAACTACTTCTTTACATGTATTAAAACATATTTCGATCTGTTCAATAGTACATCATTGAAAAATCACAATTTCTTTACTCAATTCAAACTGAACTCAGAACTAGAGCTTCGGTTAATAATACTTTCAACTCTTTAGAACTTTGCTAACATGCATAGATCATTCAAATTTTCATAAATGTGATGACTTTATCAATCGGTACAGCTTTAACTCATAATAACATCATTCGATTAGAACAATCCAATAGGCATATCTCTGTATCATACTTTCCAGAATATAATTTACTCATTCAGACTATCTGTCTATATACTCGTGAATGCACAAAATTCATTACTATACTTGAGGATACTTTAAATACACATAACTGAATTATTCTTTATCCGTGACATTACATAATCTATGTAATCTTTAAAACATTATGATATTTCTTCTAAAGCTCTTTTCACTTTCCAAACTATTCTCATCTCTGTATACGTTACTAGTTATTTCATCAATGAACTCTTTAGTTTCACACTAATGAACTTATTCAACATGGTTCTCGTAAAATTTCGTCATAAAGCATCACTGGTAAGGGGGTGAGGTTGTAAAGCCTCTAACTTGACTCTTATAAATACACACATATGACTTAGCATTCATTATTAACGTAATATCATCATAATCACATAATTCACTTCAGACAATTAAATATACTTATTCATTTTACGAATGTTTTCTGCCATCCACAATTTCAAACAATGAATTTACTTACTAACAATTGTCAAATTAGAGAACGCCTCCTTACGGGTATGAGTACGTCGTTTACTTGATGCCATAGTTCAACTATGGTCTTACACGTACACATATGTACTGCCATGGTCCAACCATGGTCTTATGTCCACAATGCCATAACCCAGTTATGGTCTTTTCACTGAAATGCCATGGCCCAGCTATGGTCTTACATTCAATACTTTGCCATGGTTTAACCGTGGTCTTATCCGTCAATTCATCATTGAACGATCGCACTCATTTCCTGCGTTCTACTCAATTTGATCTTTCCAATTCAATTTTCATACTATTATAATATTCATGGTTCAATAACAAAGATGTAAAACATAACATCATATTATCTCTAATTTAATAAGTGAACATAAAATTCAACCACATTAACATACTAATTACACTTATTCAAAGAAGTGTACACACATTCCGTCAATTTGTGTAAGTGTACTTATCATATTCACTTATCAAATAGGTTGGGCACATAACATCATATGCATGCCAAGCAAACATGAATGGGCTTATCATAACATAAACTTTCTTTTTATTCCACGTTTCCACATTTCTCAACTCATGGTTATCTCACTTCGTACATTAACACATACATATCATGAGCTTCTATTCATACCTTTGTAAGTTTCGTCTCATCACAAACACAGTTCAATCACCTCAATATCATTTTTTAGCATTATAAAAAATAGCTCAGTTGGAAGTCATCTCTGTCTTAACAAAACATTTTCGTTAGGGCCAAGAGATATCACACTATCACGGTCCACATATGGAATGTATAGCTAGAATCTTACTCATGCTAGGTTAGTCCGAGAATAGACTAAACCATAGCTTTGATACCACTAAATGTAACACCCCTTACCCGTGTCCGACGCCGGGACAAGATACGAGGCATTACCGGACTTAAACATAAACATTTATACAAAATCGGGCTATAAAATTTCATTTAATTTAAAATCACTCATTCACAAGAAAATTGTCCCTTATATGGGCCCACGAGGCACAAAACAATCATTGGGACCTATTCAGGACTAAACCGAGAACTTATGAAACTTGAAGAAGACATAAAACTTTTCATCAAAACAGGGGTCACATGCCCGTGTGGCTTGGGAAACGCCCGTCTGGGTAGGTCGTGTGATCACACACGCCCATTTCCTTAGCCCGAGTAACTCTCTATTTATGATGTCATCAACAAAATAGGGTCACAAGGCCAAGTCATATGCCGTGTGCTTAGGCCGTGTGGCGAATTAAATACTGAAAAATAAATGCAGACTTCACACGCCCTGGGCACATGCCCATGTCTTGGGGCCGTGTCCTCCACAAGGTTAAGACACACGGCCGTGTCTCTGCTCGTGTGGCCAGGAAAATGGCTATTTACCAAACCATTTGGCACCCTTATTTGCACATGCTTAAACAAAACCTCAATGGCATCTTTTATGGCATAATTGAGCATTTAAACATCATTAAACAAGTCATGATCATAGCGAATTCATATAATCTTATTCATGCATAAGGCACTATACTTTGCCTAGCTTAAACTTATCAAACATTCATGCCACGATTATCATCAACACATCCTAAATCCATCCATACCAAACACACATAACCACATCAAATGAAACCTTTAGTATAATCACACATATATAAATAGACATTACAACTCATTAACTAATATGAGCCACATCTCATGGCCATATACAAAATGAATCATATTACCATTATAAACCAACACATTTGGCCAAATCAAATGACACATACACAATTTACTAAATCCCTATACATCTCATAAACTTAAGAGGTCTTTATTCACTTTTACCCCACGATGATAGCTTGATAGTGTGAAAACATCTCCGGCGATCTCCAACTCGAGGTAACATAAAACCCTATAAGATATGAGAAAGGAAGGGGAGTAAGCTACAATGCGTAGTAAGTTTGTATGCAAATAGTAAGCAACTTATTAACATGTTTTCAACAATTCTCACAATATGCTCTCCAGGTAATACAATCATAATTGCATAAAATTTCACAATTCATTTATGTTCATCTTGAGCTGTCTACTCGAGAATCTAGATAACCCACTTAGACTGTCCACTAGACTGCGAATGAAAAGTCGTGCTAAAGTTCAATTGAGTACCAAGAGCCTCATGCAACTTCTTCCAAAACCAAGATGTAAATCGAGGATCCTGATTTGAAATGATAGTATATAACACCCTTAACTCTCTACGTTGTCAGCAACTGCTTTACCGGGATCCATTACTATATGAAAACAAATTTATAACTGTCAGGATTCATCACACTATCGTAATTTCATATATGGCATATATCGCTAGACTCACACCCACTATATTAGTCTGAGAATCGACTAAACCGTAGCTCTGATACCAATAAAATGTAACACCCTTAACCCTAAACCGTGGCGGAAATAGGGTTAAGAGGCATTACTAAACAATCGAATCATTTCACATCTAATTTACAACACAAAGTCAATCATCATCAAAGCATATCAAAACATAAACAAATAACCCCTTCTTGAGGCCCACGAGACCTTTAACACTTGCTAGAGAGGGGTCGGGACTAAACCGAACACTTACGAAAGTTTTCAAAATTTCAAACATTTATCAAATCTGTTGAGGTCACACACTCGTGCAACTAGGCCGTGTGCCTCACACGGTCACCAGACACCCCCATGTGTCAAGGCCATGCCAAAACAGAGCAAGTATTCTGACTTCTCCACACGGCCACAAGGCACGTCCGCGTGCTAAGGTCGTGTGCTCTTAGGCCATATACTAACTTATTCACACGCCTACTAGGCACGCCTGTGTACCATGTCCGTGTGCTTTTAAGCCAGCTACTGATTTTACTCCACAGTCACTAGGCACGCCCGTGTGCCATAACCCTGTAGGCAAAACAGGCCATTTTCAGGGCCAATTTGCCACCCACAAAAGGGTCAATCCTACAAGCACATTTAAGCATAATTCCACACACAATTTGGCAACCAATTTAATGACAAGTGATCAACATATCCTCTCATCCAATCTCATTTCTAATCATGTCAACTTATAAACTAAATTGCACAACTAGGACATATTCAATACCAAACATAATTCATCCTCAAATTCATTAGGTCATACTAGCATCAAACCATCACTAAGTTTACCATTCATAAGATATTCTCATTACCAACAAGCCATACCATAATATGCATCATATACCAAATTCATTCATGCTTATAGCCAACATATAACTAGCCACATCACATGGCTATATACATATCTCAAATATGGTTCAAAACAACTAGCCTATACATGCCATATTTCAACTATATACATCTTTCCAAAAATACCAAAATAGAATGTTGATAGTGTGATTGAGATGCTGACAATTCCCAGATCCGAGCTAACTTTACTAACACTACAAAGCAGAGAAATAAATCACACAGTAAGCTTTCAAAACTTAGTAAGTTCGTAACATAAAACATTATACTAAAACCAACCATCACGTAGATTATTTCACAAACACATATATACCATACCAATCAAGATAATATATATTCAATTTAACCTTCCATAATCTCGATCATAATTTCATCAACCACATAGGTTCCGAACGTACCTTAGCCAACACTTAGGTATCGATAACATATGCTACTCAACTCTCACTACTTCATTCCTATCAACTCTCATCCCTTCTTCGGCTCAATCGCACACTTAGTGCCCAAATCATTAACCGAAACTCAATTCATCATTGCACACTTAGTGCATCTATATCAACCGATCTTAAATCAGTATCGTACACACAGTGCCAACCACAAAACCAGAGCTTATATTATTTCGCACTCCCAGTGCTAATCATCTCGGTTTCATTTTCAATTACGCACACTTAGTGCCACGTAACTCAAGCTCTCACATAACATTCATAATTCAATAATATCATAACATTCATTTCATAGCTAAATATACGAATTATGTCCGAACTTACCTCGGATGTCAAAATATACCAAAATAATCGATTAGTCGAGCACTTTATCTTTGCCTCGATCTCGATTCGAACCTCTCCTTTCTTGGTCTATATATATTCAAATTCAATCCATTCAATCACATAATCATTCAATTTAATCCACACACACTTATTTACGGCATTTTACAAAATAACCCTCACATTTTCACATTTTGACACTTTAGTCCTTAATTCACAAAATCATCAAATACACATAATCATCTTATGCCCATGCTTAGCCGAATACTCTTATTTCTCATACAAATCCACACATTTCATTTATTTCACATTTTAGTCCCTCAAAATGCTATTTTCTCAATTTAGCCCTAATTAGCTAAATTCATCAAAAATTCAAGAGCAAAATATGTTCATTAAACACAAAGCAACAATTACAAAAATGAAGAAACTAATAAAAACCGAGCAAAATTTAACCTTGAATCAAGCCAATTGCTAGCCGAAATTACCAAAACTTAAAACCTCTCTTCTTTCTTCAATATTCGGTGCAAAGATGGATAGAAAATGGCTTATTTTGATGCTTTGTTTTATTATAAATTAACTTAATAATCAAATACAAATTTTGCCCCTTTTATTAGTCATATAAGACAAATATACATTATGGTTATCTAGTCATTTAACCATCCACTATCCTAAAATTAGATTAATAACAACATAAGGCCTCCACCTTAAAAGCCAACAATAATTAAATACTCATAAATTAGCACACAACATTTTACACTTTATGCAATTAAGTCCTTTCTCTAATTCAACACACAGTCAATAAAATTATCACACAGAATTTTCACACAAGCTATATCATCAACACCAAAAATAACATTAAAATTTTATTCCGACCTCGGATTTATGGTCTCGAAAACACTGTTCTGACTAGGGTATAAACCAGGCTGTTACAACTCTCCCCCTAGGAGTTTTCGTCCTCGAAAATCTTACTAGCGAATAAATGTGGATATTGCTCTCTCATAACATTCTCAGGCTCCCACGTAGCCTCTTCAATTCCGTGCTTGTGCCACAACACTTTCACTAAAGATATATTTTTTTATTTTTCAACTCTTTGGTCTCTCGTGCCAAGATGCGGATCGGTTCTTCACTATACGACAAATCTGGTTGAATTTCAACTTCAGTAGGAGCAATTACATGAGACAGGTCTGATCTGTACCGTCGAATCATTGACACATGAAACACATTGTGAATCTTTTCTAACTCAGATGGCAACAACAATCTATACGCAATTGGCCCCACACGCTCGATGATCTCATACGGTCCGATAAATCTCGGACTCAACTTGCCTTTTCTACCAAATCGAAGTATTTTCTTCCACGGAGACACTTTCAAAAACACTTTATCAACAACTTCAAATTCAATATTCTTCCGTTTCAAGTCTGCGTAAGACTTTTGACAATCTGAAGCCGCTTTCAAGCTATCACGAATGACTTTCACTCTCTGCTCAGTCTCTTTTATAAGATCAACCCCGTGAATCTTATTCTCACTTAACTCAGTCCAATACAATTGTCACACCCCAAACCCGGCCCAAACACTACGACCGAATTTTGGTTGCTACCGAGAAAACATTTTGAAATCTTTTCAAAATCCGTTTTAAGTTTTGTCGAAAACCTTGTGTTTTAAAGTCTCTTGTTAAAAACCATACTTAGGTTTATTTTAAAAATATTCATTAAGCCAGATTGTTCTCGATTCAGGTGTTCTCGATTCAGGTGTACCCGATGGCATGATAAAACATTTTGCGTTTGGATTTTAAGAAAACATGTGTACTTAACTTAATATTAAGAAATAGTTTAAACAGATTATTCCAAAACATGAAATAATAAAAAAAAATGAATCTAGGAGGCCTTATTACAACTTGGTTAAAAATTCAACCGATAATAAAAATAAAATAACTAAAATTAAAGTTCATTTAAATCAAAGTCCACTGCATGGCCATCTCGAGTCCATCCGGCTCCACATCCGCGATCTACATGTCACCTGAAAAGATAAAGGAGAAGGTGAGTCACCAAGACTCAGTATGTAACCCTTTTCCCCGGTTTAATACCACATCATACACAATTTATAACAAATTAACATGTATTAAGTCATGCACCCAACCTAGCCATCCAAACGCCTTTCTCTACCCCGTGTGGTACCAAACCACTGGTGGTGCAAAACCACTGGTGACTTAAAGTCACAATTGTGATACCAAATCACTGGAGGTGCCAAACCTCTGGTGTCCGAAGACACGAATCGAATGATGGGGCCAACCCATCGTGTGATACCAAATCACTGGCGTCAATCCCTTAATATCATCTGCGGGGCCAACCCATCGTGGTGCTAAGCCACCGGGACGGACGCTATGAGGTGCCAAACCTCCGAGGTGCCAAACCTCTGTGACCGTAGTCACAATATGGTACCAAACCACTCGTGTCCGCTCGACACACGCAATATCACCGCCTCCTCTCTCTCATCAACCCACATCAAATAATTATGTAATGAAATTCATGCCAACATATATTTAATCACATATATCGATTTATCATCACCATATACCACGCATATCAAATATACCATGCTTCCCAAAAGCATCATAAAATAACTCATAATCAACAAGGACTTACCTGAATCCTTGCTTATGCCATTCATGGTGTTAAATTCGAATCTACATAGATTCGATTAGCACACAAATGATTTAGTACATTAATTAGTTATAAAGTGTGTATGTACACACTGTCACCACCGAATGATCTAAATCCCAAAAATAAGTCACCACACCGATCTCCTGTACTCTATATTCGGCCAACCATAGGATTAGTACTATGGCCTATTCGGCTAACCCAAACAAATCTAAAGGGTTATCTTGTGAACCCGAATCCTTACCTTTACCCTTTTTTGCTACTAACCACAGCACTCGATTCCCGAATCTGCTTCGCCAACTACCATCGATTAGTAAATAAAGCTAATAGCCTTCGGCTTAATCGAATATCAATAAAAAATGTAGATCCTTACCACCTTACCCCAAAACCGATTGGTCAACGATGATGGACTTACTTGCTTGCTTTCAACTCCCGAAGTTCCTAAAAGTTGATTTCAACACCTTTTTATTTCGGCTTTCCTTATTAAACCAAGTTGACAAAAGCAGAGGAACATGAGAGGAGAGTTTTCGGCACAACTTACCTTCACCAAATCGATTGACAAAGAGGATCTGAAGAGATTTATTCTACTTCCAATATTTGGCCAAAGCGCTATAGAATAGGGGAGGGAATTTTCGGCAAGGTCAAGAAAAAAGAGAGGAAAAGAAATAAAATAAAAGCTTGAGACTCAAGAGAGCATTCGGCTGTCAATGAAAAATTAAGGAAGCACAAAAGCAAATTTTGGCAAAGGTATGTTGTTTGGGTTTTTTTTTTATTTCAATGAGGAAAAATGGGAGAACTCACTTTGAAGACTCCAACATTCGGCCACTCCTACAAAAGCTCATGGCCACTAATTCAATCCAATTTGAATTAGTCCATTCCCTTACTTATCACCTAACCAATTCAAATTAAATAAAATAAAATCTACCTTTTTTATCCATTATCACCTCTTCCAAATAAAATACAAATAACCTAATATTTATCCCCCCACTCCGGCCGAATCCTACAACAACCCATCCACTTAATCAAAAAAAAAAAAAAAATATCTATCTACTATCCTTTAACCCATCCCTTATCACTTCCTTAAAATAAAAATAAAATAAAATAAAAAAATAATACTAATACCATCCTCCAAATTAATATGAAGAATTTAAAACAAATTTTATCCTTATCTCAATTGAAGATCCCATGCGCAGGCCAATTTCCACCTTGGCGCCAACATAAAAAAAAATAAAACTCCAATTGTAATTCCCGTGACTCGAACACCAGACCATACTAACGCAGCCCCTACACAACGCCTCTTGCCATCTTTCCCATTTGACTTTCATGTCAAATAACCACAACATTTATTTTTAAAGCCTCCTACTTAAGCCCATCACCCTAAAATAAAATTAAAACGTAAACTAACTGCTGCGCCATTCGAACTCGCGCTCTTCCTCCTCCAACTCCTAAGTGGTGAATGGAAGCCACTTTACCACCGGACTTTCATGTCCCTTACCCTTGCCATTTATTTTTAAGGCATACCTAGCCCAGCTTCCTAGTTGACGCAAAAATAAAATCAAAGTGTCGCTTTGCAACTCGAACCCAATCCTCCTTTGCCTCACCCTTAGCGCGCAAGCCAATTGTCCCAAGCCTATTGTTTGTCATATTTTCACTTTGAAATTTTATTAAAGCCCTATCTCACCTGGCTCCTCCTTTTTTTAGGTACTAAAAAAATAATTTTAACACTAGGTCGTGCCTAACTCGGGTTTAATTCTAGACCTAGAACACGCCAAATAAATCGTAATATTTATTCTTCAAACACGCATATGGGAAATTAACTAAATTACAAACAACCCCTAATTTAGGGTGTTACAATTCTACCCCAAAAAAATAATTTCGTCCTCGAAATTACTTACTATCGTTCAATCGTGCATCCTTAACTCGTCATCCTACGTTACTACTGCGCACTCTGATCTTAAAGAACTATCATACTTTCTACACATTCCCTAAGTCCAAAATCCAAGTTCCATACACTTTACTAGCAACATAAAAACGAACTAACGTAACCACAACCAAGGCAATTAAAAGTATTCCGGAAATAAGAAACTTACCCGTTGTCACATCTGGCGCATCTTCCTCCTTGCGACGGCTAACTGCATAAATCAACCTTGGTTGCCTCGCCTCCGCACCTTCAACACCTCGGCCACGCCCGATACTATTACCATTACCTCTAGCTGCACCTCGACCCCTCTGTGGTCGTCCTTCATTTCTAACCTGAGCACGGTTCTGACCCTCTGGTTGATTCTTAGCTAACTTCCGAGGACAATCCCTTACACGGTGATCCAAGGATCCACACTCAAAGCACCCTCTACTTCCCGCCAAACATTCTCCCTAGTGGGATTTCCCGCATCTAGCACACTGAGGTGGCCACTGAGCAGGCTTTGTGGCTCTTTCTGGTTCCCCAAATCTAGCCTTCTTTTGCACATTATTGTCTGATCCAGGAGATCCGAAGCCTCTCTTCTGCTTGTTCCTTTCATGCTTTTGCCTTACGGTCTCCTTGATCCCTTCGGCTACCTTAGCCTTCTCCACTAGGGACGAGAACTCACGAACCTGCTGTGGGGCAATCAGCAACCTTAACTCATCTCTAAGCCCGTCATCAAAGCGGACACACCGCTCATGTTCAGTAGCCACGATGCCTCTAGCATATCTACTTAGCCTTAAGAATTCTGCCTCATATTCCGACACTGACTTAGTTCCTTGCACTAACCCCAGAAAAGCTTTCCTCTGAGCATCAGTGTAGCTGGTGCCCACATATTTCTTCTAAAAAGCAGCTTTAAAGTAATCCCACGTAAGATCATCTGCCGTGGCACCATCTCGAACCGTGAGCCACCACTGATATGCTTCATCCTTCAGAAGCAACACTGCTCCTTTCAGCTTCTCCTCATTTGTCAGGTCGAGATCGTCCATGATCCTTTCTATTGATTCCAACCAATATTCTGTTGCACTGGGTGCCACTCCCGATACATCCCGGAATACTTCAGCTCTGTTAGATCGGAGTCGCTCGGGAACAGATTTTCGAGCTCCCAAATTTCCACTAGCCCCAGCCACCAACTCCAGAACTCGCAACACAGCTTACGACACTGCCCCACCTCCCGTCTGATCCTGCTCCTCAGCTCCAAAAGTTGGAGGTGATGGTGGCGGTGGTACTTCATTTTCAGAACCTTGACCCGACCCAACGGGTTCAGACACGGTCATCCTTCCCCTTCCGCGTCTACGACGGCCACGTCCTCTAGAGCTCATTCTAACTAACGCGCTTTTAATCTGATTAGAAAAATTTTATGGATTAGTAATTTGTTTCACTTGGTTATTCGCGAAGAAGTTTTATGGAAAGCTCAATAGGGATTCTTTCGATCAATCAAGGTTTTAAGTTCTCTATCCTAGTTCACACAGAGAAGAACATCCATTCCCTAATACCTTCCATACTTATTCACTCTTCGGACATTTCTGTCTTGTTTCTATCCTAGGGGTATTTTCGTCATTTTCCTACAGGGCATTTTCGTAATAAATCAGAGGAGTTTTAAAACTTTAATAAATCAGGTCACTTTGAAATTTCCAAAACTGGAGGGTATTTCTGTAAATTTGTAAAATTTAAAGATATGGAAAAATTTTGGAAACCAGGGGTATTTTGGTAATTTTAGCAATCAAGGAAATTTTGAAAATTTCAAAAGTCAGGGTATTATTTTGAGATACAGAATTTTGGATACTTTTGCAAAATAATAGTCTTATTGAAATCGGGGTAATTCGGTAATTTTAGAAATCAAGGGCATTTTCGTAATTTTTTGCCAATAAGGGGCATTTTGGTAATTTTGTAAATTGACAATATTTTGAAAATTATTTTTTTTTCAATAAATTTTTGCTACTATCTAAAGGAGTATCGTAATGATTTTTAAAACTTAGAGCTTTCATAAAACAGGGTTTATCCCTTTCGGGTTTTATTTAGTATGTTTAGCCTATGACCGAGTCCTCTTGGTTAGGGTGAACCGGCTACGCACTGTAGAAATCCCGCCAAGAGGAGGTGAGTCACGAGGACCGCTAAGTACCAAGCTCTTCCGGATCCAATCCTAGACATGCGCACTGGGTTACCACACCCTAACTCCTGCTGCCTTGGTCCTAGGTTTGTTTAATTAGGCTATTAAAGTCTTATGTATTTTGTTGGGGTAAACTAGTCCTAAAGTTCCAAGTACTTATCATGCTATCTACGTTCCATACCTACCCTTCTACAGATAATAATTCATACAAAGGTTAGAAGTACTTACCTGGGCAGATAGGTGCCGGAGACTTGGTGCGATGCTGTTCAAGCCAAAACAGTTTCAAATCATTCCAATAAGGCCTACTAACATAAAAACAAACATTTTGGGCCTTGGGCACCCACAGCCGAGCTTTGAACTAGGCTCTGATACCAATTTGTAGCACCCCAAACCCGGTCCAAACATTACGACCGAATTCGGGTTGCTACCGAGAAATCATTTTGAAATCTTTTCAAAATCCGTTTTAAGTTTTGTCGAAAACCTTGTGTTTTCAAGTCTCTTGTTAAAAACCATACTTAGGTTTATTTTAAAAATATTCATTAAGCCAGATTGTTCTCGATTCAGGTGTACCCGATGGCACGATAAAACATTTTGCGTTTGGATTTTAAGAAAACATGTGTACTTAACTTAATATTAAGAAATAGTTTAAACAGATTATTCCAAAACATGAAATAATAAAAAAAAATGAATCTAGGAGGCCTTATTACAACTTGGTTAAAAATTCAACCGATAATAAAAATAAAATAACTAAAATTAAAGTTCATTTAAATCAAAGTCCACCGCATGGCCACCTCGAGTCCATCCGCTCCACATTCGCGATCTACATGTCACTGAAAAATAAAGGAGAAGGTGAGTCACCAAGACTCGAGATGTAACCCTTCCCCGGTTTAATACCACATCATACACAATTTATAACAAATTAACATGCATTAAGTCATGCACCCAACCTAGCCATCCAAACGCCTTTCTCTACCCCGTGGTACCAAACAACCGGTGGTGCCAAACCACCGGTGACTTAAAGTCACAATTGTGATACCAAATCACCGGAGGTGCCAAACCTCACGTGTCCAAGACACGAATCGAATGATGGGGCCAACCCATCGTGTGATACCAAATCACCGGCGCCAATCCCTTAATATCGCTCGCGGGGCCAACCCACCGTGGTGCTAAGCCACCGGGACGGGACGCTATGAGGTGCCAAACCTCGAGGTGCCAAACCTCCGTGACCGTAGTCACAATGTGGTACCAAACCACCGTGTCCGCAAAATCGACACGAATATCACCGCTCTCCTCTCATCAACCCACATCAAATAATTATATAATGTAATTCATGCCAACATATATTTAATCACATATATCGATGATCATCACCATATGCCACGCGATATCAAATATACCATGCTTCCCAAAAGCATCATAAAATAACTCATAATCAACAAGGACTTACTCAATCCTTGCTTATACCATTCATGGTATTAAATCCGAATCTACATAGATTCGATTAGCATACAAATGATTTAGTACATTAATTAGTTATAAAGTGTGTATGTACACACTGTCACCACCGAATGATCTAAATCCAAAAGATAAGTCGGCCACACCGGATCTCCTCAGACCTATATTCGCCAACCATAGGATTAGTACTATGGCCTATTCTAGCTAACCCAAACAAATCTAAAGGGTTATCTTGTGAACCCGAATCCTTACCTTTACCCCTTTTTGCTACTAACCACAGCACTCGATTCCCGAATCTGCTTCGCCAACTACCATCGATTAGTAAATAAAGCTAATAGCCTTCGGCTTAATCGAATATCAATAAAAAATGTAGATCCTTACCACCTTACCCCAAAACCGATTGGTCAACAATGATGGACTTACTTGCTTGCTTTCAACTTCCGAAGTCCCTAAAAGTTGATTTCAACACCTTTTTATTTCGGCTTTCCTTATTAAACCAAGTTGACAAAAGTAGAGGAACATGAGAGGAGAGTTTTCGGCACAACTTACCTTCACCAAATCGATTGACAAAGAGGATCTGAAGAGATTTATTCTACTTCCAATATTCGGCCAAAGTGCTATAGAATAGGGGAGGGAATTTTCGGCAAGGTCAAGAAAAAAAAGAGGAAAAGAAATAAAATAAAAGCTTGAGACTCAAGAGAGCATTCGGCTGTCAATGAAAAATTAAGGAAGCACAAAAGCAAATTTCGGCAAAGGTATGTTGTTTGGGTTTTTTTTAATTTCAATGAAGAAAAATGGGAGAACTCACTTTGAAGACTCCAACATTCGGCCACTCCTACAAAAGCTCATGGCCACTAATTCAATCCAATTTGAATTAGTCAATTCCCTTACTTATCACCTAAACAATTCAAATTAAATAAAATAAAATCTACCTTTTTTATCCATTATCACCTCTTCCAAAATAAAATACAAAATAACCTAATATTTATCCCCCCCACTCCAGCCGAATCCTACAACAACCCATCCACTTAATAAAAAAAAACAATATCTATCTACTATCCTTTAACCCATCCCTTATCACTTCCTTAAAATAAAAATAAAATAAAATAAAAAAATAATACTAATACCATCCCTCCAGCCGAATATGAAGAATTTAAAACAAATTTTATCCTTATCTCAATTGAAGATCCCATGTGCAGGCCAATTTCCACCTTGGCGCCAGCATAAAAAAAAAATAAAACTCCAATTGTAATTCCCATGACTCGAACACCAGACCATACTAACGCAGCCCCCTACAACGCCCCTTGCCATCTTTCCATTTTAATTTCATGTCAAATGACCACAACATTTATTTTTAAAGCCTCCCTACTTAAGCCCATCACCCTAAAATAAAATTAAAAATGCAAACTGCTGCTGCTGCCATTCGAACCTGCGCCCTTCCTCCCCTCCAACTCCTAAGTGGCGAATGGGAGCCACTTTACCACCTGGACTTTCATGTCCCTTACCCTTGCCATTTATTTTTAAGGCATACCTAGCCCAGTTCCCTAGTTGACGCAAAAATAAAATCAAAGTGTTGCCTTTGCAGCTCAAACCCAATCCTCCTTTGCCTCACCCTTAGGCGCACCAAGCCAATTGTCCCAAGCCCATTGTTTGTCATATTTCTTTGAAATTTTTATTAAAGCCCTATCTCACCTAGCTCCCTCCTTTTAGGTACTAAAAAAAATAATTTTAACACTAGGTCAGGCCTAACTCGGGTTTAATTCTAGACCCTAGAACACGCCAAATAAATCGTAATATTTATTCGTCAAGCACGCACATGGGAAATTAACTAAATTACAAACAACCCCTAATTTAGGGTGTTACAACAATGGAGTTCGACATTTTCGACCGTAAAGAGCCTCATATGGTGCCATTTTGATACTAGATTGAAAACTGTTATTATACGAGAATTCAATTAACAGCAAATGTTTTTCCCACATACTCTCAAACTCAAGTACACAGCACCTCAACATATCTTCGAGAATCTGAATAATTCATTCAGATTGTCCATCCATTTGCAGATGAAATGCAGTGCTGAAATGCAATTTTGTGCCTAAAGCCTATTGCAATTTCTTCCAAAATCGCGAGGTAAATCTCGGATCTCTGCCAGATACAATAGATAGCGGCACCCCATGCAATCTCACTATCTCATCAATATACATTTCACCAGTCTATCGAGTGAATAATCTGTTCTCATCGGAGCAAAATGAGCTAATGTCAATCTGTCAACTATCACCCAGATTGCATCTTTCTTTCCCGGAGATAAAGGCAATCCTGACACAAAGTCCATCGTGATTCTTTCCTATTTCCACTCAGGAATCATAATCGGTTGCAGGAATCCAGACGGAACCTGATGTTCAGCTTTAACTTGCTGACAAATTAAACATTTTGACACAAAGTCAGAGATGTCTAGTTTCATGCCATGCCACCAATAAAATTGTTGCAAGTCATTGTACATTTTCGTACTCTCCAGATGAACAGTCAAACGACTATTGTGAGCTTCATTCAAAATCATCTGAATCAACTCTAATTTCTTCAGAACACAAATCCAATCTCTAAATCTCAAACAATCATCACTATCAACTCGAATTCTGATTCATTATTCGATTCACATTGAGTTCGTTTAGCCATCATTTCAACATCATTTTTCTGGGCATCACAAATCTGTCGTACATACATCGGCTTTACTTTCAACTCAGGCAAAATGGTACTATCATCACACAGATCTTTCTGACTGCTCATAGCTTGTAAGGCACATAATGATTTTCGACTCAATGCATCAGCTACAACATTAGCTTTACCCGGGTGGTAATCTATCACAAGCTCGTAGTCTTTCAACAACTCTAACCATATTCTCTGTCGCAAATTCAATTCTTTATGAGTCATCAAGCACTTCAAACTCTTATGATCAGTATAGATGTGACATTTCTCCCCAAATAGATAGTGACGCCAAATCTTCAATGTGAACACAATTGCACCAATTCAAGAACATGCTTTGGGTAATTCTTTTCATGCGACTTTAACTGTCTCGAAGTGTAAGCAATGACTTTCCCTTCTTGCACCAGTACATAGCCCAAATCACTTAACGAGGCATCACTGTAAACTATGAATTCTTTGCCCAATTTTGGTTGAACTAACACTGGCTCCTCTGTCAACAACACTTTCAACTGCTCAAAACTCTGCTAGCACTTTTCTGACCCCTCGAATCTAACATCTTTCTGTAGCAACTTCGTCAACGGAGTCGCAATCATCGAGAAACCTTTCACAAACCGTCTATAATATCCCGTTAGACCCAAAAAACTATAGACTTCAAACACATTTCTTGGAGTCTTCCATTCTAATATAACAGAGATTTTACTCAGATCAACTCGTATCCCTGCAGCTGATACAATATGCCCCAGAAAACCAACCTCACGTAACCAAAACTCACATTTGCTAGACTTTGCATACAACTATTTCTCATGCGGAGTTTGTAGCACGATTCTCAAATGCTCGGCATGCTGCGTCTCATCACATGAATAGATCAAAATATCATTAATGAACACCACAACAAAGCGATCCAAATACGGTCTGAATATCCGATTCATCGGATCCATAAACACTGCAGGAGCATTTGTTAGTCCGAAAGGCATCATTAAGAATTCGTAATGTCCGTACCTCATTTTGAAAGTAGTTTTCAGTACATCAGACTCTTTGACTTGTAACTGGTAGTAGCCTGATCTCAAATCTATCTTAGAAAACACTGTAGCTCCTTTCAACTGATCGAACAAATTATCAAAATGAGGCAACAAATACTTATTCTTTATTTTCACTTTATTCAACTGTCGGTAATCAATACACATTCTCATAGTGTCGTATTTCTTTTTCACAAACGTTACATGAGCACCCCAGGGCGAGAAACTCGATTGAGCAAATTTTCTATCAGTTAACTCTTGCAACTGAGACTTTAACTCTTTCAATTCAGTCGGTGCCATTCTATATGGTGCAATCGAAATGGGAGTAGTTCCTGACACTAACTCAATACCAAATTCAACTTCCTGAATTAGAGGTAATCCTGGTAGTTCTTCAGGAAACACATCTGGAAACTCACAAACCACAGGCATAGATTCAACTTTTTTTTCTGACACTTTTGTATCAATCACATATGCTAAGTAAGCTTCGCAACCCTTTCTCACATAGTTCATAGCTTTCATCGCGAATACAACAGCTGGTAACCCTTTCATATCACTAGATTCAATTCAAACTATTTCACTGTTCTGACTTCTTCATTCAATACTCTTTCTTTTACAATTCACAATGGCATTATGCAGATTGAGCCAGTCTGTACCCAGAATTATATCAAATTCATCGAACGGTAGTAACATCAAATTAGCCAGAAAACATATATCACGAAACATCAATGGGCAATTCTTGCACACCTTATCCACCAAGACACACTTACCTAAGGGGTTCGACACTCTAACCACAAATTCAGTAGACTCAACAGGTAGAGTCTTATTCAATACTAGATTCACACACACATAGGAATGAGTTGAACCCGGATCTATCAATGCAATCACATCAGTATTAAAAAGAGTAAAAATACTAGTGATAATGTCTAGGGATGACGCTTCCTCTCACGCTCGTATAGGATAGGCTTGAGCAGGAGCTCTCGCCTCTAATCTCACAGTTTTATCGGTAGTTCCTCTTTGACTCCCACTTACATTCCTGGTGTTTTTGGGTGGTCTATCCCTAGCCGTCACATTACTTGGTTTTTCATTTTGAACATTTTCTTCCTCTTCCAGCTTTGGACAATCTCTAATAAAGTGATATCGTGATCCACACTTATTGCAAGTTCGGTTATTATACTTGCCCCAACATTCACCCACATGTCGTCTCCCACATTGTTTACACTCAGGCTTGCTACTTTTAACACTGCCAACGCTTGATTTAGTCGGGAATTGAGTTTTTGAACCAACATTTTGTCTCGAACGATCTCTACTCGGATGTCCAAATAAAGCATTTGAATGATTGCTTGCTTCTCTAAATTTCTTCGTCGAAGGTTGAGAAAATTTACTCATCGATCTTTTTCTTTCATTTCGAACTTCAGAATCAGCTTTCTTCTTTTCCTTACTAAGCTCCTCGGCTTTGCATGCTCTTTCGATTAACACAACAAATTCGTTTATATCTAGTATCCCAACCAACAACTTAATGCCCTCATTCAACCCTTCTATGAAGCGTTTACACATAGTAACTTCAGTTGAAACACATTCTCTCGCATATTGGCTCAAAATCAGAAACTCCCGTTCGTACTCAGTAACTGACATACGGCCTTGTTTCAGCTCTAGAAACTCTTTACATTTCTGATCAATGAATCGTTGACTGATATACTTCTTTCTGAACTCAACTTGAAAGAAATCCCAGGTGATTCTTTCTCTCGGAACCACGGATGTCAACGTCTTTAACCAGTTATAAACTGTATCTCTTAACAAAGAAACTGTACACTTGATACACTCATCAGGAGTCAACGACATCTCATCGAATACCCGAATTGTATTCTCGAGCCAAAACTCAGCTCGCTCAGCATCATCATCAATTGTGGCCCTAAACTCTTTGGCCTCATACTTACGAATCTTGTCTACCAGAGGTTTATTTAATCTAATTGGATCTACAACTTGTGGCACAATAGGTACTTGTGGGGGTGGAGGTTGTGGAGCAGCCGGATTCGTTCGAATGAACTCTGAAAACCATTCACTCATCATACGGAAGAAGGCTTGATTAGCCTATCCTCTCTCACCACTATCATTCGGCCAAGATGTCGCCGACACTATCCCTTGAGTGGGAGCAGGCGCGTTACTCTTTACGTCGTCAGCAACTGCTCGATCGGGATCTATTACTGTAACATCCCAATTTAGACCCTAGTCGGAACAGTGGTTCGAGACCACAAATTCGATGTCGTAAAAATATTTTAATGATTTTTTCTGTCTGAATGATATGTGACATAGTATGTGTGAAAATTCTGTGTGATAATTTAATCGTTTATGTGTCGAGTTAAGAGAAAGGACTAAATCGCGTAAAAAGTAAAAGCTATGTGCTGAATTATAAGTACTTGAATGTTCTTGGCTTATTAAGGTGGAGGCCTTATGTTGTTATTAATCCATTTTTAAGATAGTGGATGGTAAAATGACTTATTAACCTTAAATTATATTTGTTTTATATGTTTTATAAAAGGGTAAAGTTGGTATTTGTCTAATAAGTTATTATTAATGAAAAATAAAACAAAAAGATGACCATTTTCTCATCTTTCTTCCACTGAAATTGAAAGGGAGAATAGCCATTGAAGCTTTTGAAATTTCGGTACTTGCTAGGCTTGATTGAGGTATGTTTTGAGCTCGGTTTTTGATAATTTCTACGTTTTCGTAATCATTACTTTGTGCTCTAACTAACCTATGTTGTAATTTCATGAATTGATGATGTTTTTGTGATGTGCCATTGATGAGTATGTGAGCTTGGTGATGAGTGTTGGTGTTAAATGAAAGATATGTGTTTAATGAACATGTGTTGTTGAATTTTTGATGAATTTAGCTAATTAGGGCTAAATTGTAAAAATAACTTTTTGAAGGACTAGAATGTGAAATAAATGAAATGTGTGGGTTTGTATGGATGTTAGTAAAATTCAGCTTAGCTTGTGCTAGGTGGAATTTGGTGAATTTGATGATTTTGTGAATTAGGGACTAAAGTGTCAAAATGTGAAAGTATGAGGGCTATTATGCAAAATACCCTAAATATGTGAGTGTGGACTAAATTGAATGAGTTAGTGATTGAATGGATTGAATTTAAATGTGTATAGACCAAGAGAGAAGAAGTTCGGATCGAGATCGAGGTAAAGATAAAGTACTCGATTAATCGACCGTATCGATAGTCGACGTCCGAGGTAAGTTTGGATGTGATACATGTTATTAAGATATATTTTAGCATTATGAAATGAATATGTACATGATTATGAGTTTGAGATGCTATGTGCAAGAATTAGCTGATGGTACTAAGTGTGCGAAATGTAAATCGAAACAGAAATGAATGGCATTGGGTGTGCGATGATATGAAAGCTACTGCTTATTGACTTGGCATTGTGTGTGCGACGCCGAGACAAGTCGGTTAAAAGAATAGGCACTAAGTGTGCGATGATAAATATGTTACGATTATGTATATAGCACTGGGTGTGCGATCAGATTGAATGAATATTAAAAGATGATTGTCAAGTAATATCGAGCATTGATTAGCTTGGAAATTGAATAACTATGTGTTAGCCAAGGTATGTATCGAACCTTTGTGGTTGATGAGTTTATAAATGATGCTATGGATGGATGAATGAATAGTATAACTATCGATAGTATGGTATGAGTATAAGAGGAATGATCTATGTGATGATTATTGTATACATTGGTTTGAATTGATGATTTGATTGTATTGTATTTCGAACTTACTAAGCTTTGTAAAGCTTACTGTGTGATTTGTTTCTCTATTTTGTAGTGTCAATACAGCTAGTTCGGATCGGGGGATCGTCAGCATCTCAGTCACACTATTGGCAATCTATTTTAGGGTATTTTGTAAAGATGTACATAGTTGAAGTATGGCATGTATAGGCTGGCCATTTGAATCATGTTTGATATTGTGAGTTTTTGCATGTATGAACTTGGTATATGTGATGTATCTTTTGGCATGGTTTGTAGGTTGAGAAGTTGACTTACGAATGATAACTTTGTGTTGGTAAAATGCTAGTATGAATTAGTAAAATTGAGAAGGAATGATGTTTGGTATTGAATGTATTATGCTTGTGACAAGATAAGTTTTGGTATTGAATTAGTTATGGTTGAAATGGGAATTGAATGCATAGATTGAATAGTCATACTAGTAAGTTTTTGGTTGCCTTATGTGCATAATATGTTTTGGTATGTGTTGCCTGTAGGTTTGACCCTAAGTGGGTGGCATTTTAGCCTTGCAAAATAGCCTATAATGTCGCACGGTCTGGGGCACGGGCGTGCCTAAAGACCGTGGGTGAATTGCCAGGATGCAGCTTGGTATCACAGGGCCTTGACACGGGGGTGACGGCTAGCCATGGTGTATAAGTTAGTAGCTAGCTAAGTGTACACGGCCATAGCACGTGGGTGTGCTTGGTGGCCGTGGTAGAGAAGTCAGTGTATGACCACGGGGAGGACACACGGGGGTGTCTAGCAGCCGTGGAGGACACACAGTCTCCTCCCACGGCCGTGTCTCCCCTAAATTTTAGAAAAGTTCTAAATTTTCATGAAATTTTGTATGTGTATCGATTTAGTCCTGACCCCTCTTTAGTATATGAATTAGGTATCGTAGACCTTGATAAGGGACACCGTGATTGTAATTGAATGTAATTGAAGATGATGGATTTGTGTCGTAAATTCTAGATATTAAATGTTCTGATTGATAGGTAATACCTCTTAACCCTATTCCGGCGATGGTTTCGGGTTAGGGGTGTTACAATTACTATATGAAAACACATTTATAACTGTCAGAATTCATCATACTATCACAATTTCATATATGGCATGTATAGCTAGACTCACACCCACTACATTAGTCCGAGAATCAACTAAACTGTAGCTCTGATACCAATAAAATGTAACACCCTAACCTGAAATCGTCACCGGAATAGGGTTAAGAGGCATTCCTAAACAATCAAATCATTTCACATCCAATTTACGGTACAAAGTCAATCATTATCAAAGCATATCAAAACATAAACAAATAGCCCCTTATTGAGGCCCATGAGACCTTTAGCACTTGCTAGAGAGGGGTCGGGACTAAACCGAACACTTACGAAAGTTTTCAAAATTTCAAAGATTCATCAAATATGTTGAGGTCACACATCCGTGCAACTATGCCGTGTGCCTCACACGGTCACCAGACACCCCCACGTGTCCAGGCCGTGCCAAAATAGAGCAAGTATTCTGACTTCTCCACACGGCCACAAGGCATGTCTGTGTGCTAAGGCCATGTGATCTTAGGCCATATACTAACTTATTCACACGCCTACTAGGCACGCCCAGGTACCATGTCCGTGTGCTCTTAAGCTAGCTATAGATTTTACCCCACGGTCACTAGGCACGCCTGTGTGCTATAACCGTGTAGGCAAAACTGGTCATTTTCAAGGCCAATTTGCCACCCACACAAGGGTCAATCCTACAAGCACATTTAAGCATAATTCCACACACAACTTGGCAACCAATTTAATGACAAGTAATCAACATATCCTCTCATCCAATCTCATATCTAGTCATGTCAACTTATAAACTAAATTGCACAACTAGAACACATTCAATACCAAACATAATTCACCCTTAAATTCATTAGATCATACTAGCATCAAACCATCACTAAGTTTACCATTCATAAGACATTCTCATTACCAACAAGCCATTCCATAATATGCATCATATACCAAATTCATTCATGCTTATAGCGAACATATAACTAGCCACATCACATAGCTATATACATATCTCAAATATGCTTCAAAACAACTAGCCTATACATGCCATATTTCAACTATATACATCTTTTCAAAAATACCAAAATAGAATGCTGATAGTGTGATTGAGATGCTGACGATTCCCGGATCCAAGCTAGCTTTACTAACACTGCAAAGCAGAGAAATAAATCACACAGTAAGCTTTCAAAGCTTAGTAAGTTCGTAACATAAAACATTATACTAAAACCAACCATCACATAGATTATTTCACAAACACATATATACCATACCATACAAGCTAATATATATTCAATTTAACCTTCCATAATCTCGATCATAATTTCATCAACCACATAGGTTCCGAACGTACCTTAGCCAACACTTAGGTATCGATAACATATGCTACTCAACTCTCACTACTTCATTCCTATCAACTCTCATCACTACTTAGTGCCCAAATCATTAACCGAAACTCAATTCATCATTGCACACTTAGTGCATCTATATCAACCGATCTTAAATTAGTATCGCACACACAGTGCCAACCACAAAACCGGAGCTTATATTATTTCACACTCCCAGTGCTAATCATCTCAGTTTCATTTTCAATTACGTACACTTAGTGCCACGTAACTCAAGCTCTCATATAACATTCATAATTCAATAATATCATAACATTCAATTCATAGCTAAATATACGAATTATGTCCAAACTTACCTCGGATGTCGAAATATACCAAAACAATCTATTAGTCGAGCAATTTATCTTTGCCTCGATCTCAATCCAAACCTCTCCTTTCTTGGTCTATATACTTTCAAATTCAATCCATTAAATCACATAATCTTTCAATTTAATCCACACACACTTATTTAGGGCATTTTACAAAATAGCCCTCACATTTTCACATTTCGACACTTTAGTCCTTAATTCACAAAATCATCATATGCCCATGCTTAGCTGAATACTCCTGTATCTCATACAAGTCCACACATCTCATTTATTTCACATTTTAGTCCCTCAAAATGCTATTTTCTCAATTTAGCCCTAATTAGCTAAATTCATCTAAAATTCAAGAGCAAAATATGTTCATTAAACACATATCTTTCATTTAACACCAACACTCACCACAAAGCTCACCATTTCATCAATGACACATTTCATAAATATCATCAATTCACAAAATTTAAGCATGGGTTTTGTAGAGCACAAATCAACGATTACAAAAACGTAGAAACTAATAAAAATCGAGCAAAATCTAACATTGAATCAAGCCAATTGCTAGCAGAAATTACCAAAACTTAAAACCTCTCTTCTTTCTTCAATATTCGATGCAAAGATGGATAGAAAATGGCTTATTTTGATGCTTTGTTTTATTATAAATTAATTTAATAATCAAATACCAAATTTGCCCTTTTATTAGTCATATAAGACAAATTTACATTATGGTTATCTAGTCATTTAACCATCCACTATCTTAAAATTGGATTAATAACAACATAAGGCCTCCATCTTAAAAAGCCAATAACAATTAAGTACTCATAAATCAGCACACAACATTTTACACTTTATGCAATTAAGTCCTTTCTCTAATTCTGCACACAATCAATAAAATTATCACACATAATTTTCACAAAAGCTATATCACATATAATCAACACCAAAAATAACATTAAAATTTTATTCTGATCTGGGATTTGTGGTCTCGAAACCACTGTTTTGACTAGGGTATAAACCAGGCTGTTACAGATAGAAACCAATACCCCATACAGTCTCACTATCTTGAAAATATAAAATCTTGCCAACTACTGTAGAGAGTAATCTATATGGACTGTAGAATGTAACCTGACTTAGTTAGTCTATTCACAATCACCCAAACTAAATCCTTCTTAATAGGTGTCAAAGGCAACACATTAACAAAATTCATAGTCACTCGGTCCCACTTTCACTAAGGAATATAAATATGCTATAACAAGCCAAAATGGAATTGATGCTCAGCTTTCACTTGCTGGCACATCAGACACTTAGCCATAAACTCAGTTACTTCATGCTTAAGACTCGACCACCAATAATGTTCTTTCAGATCCCAATATGTAGTAGCCCGATTTAAGGGCTAGTCAGAATAGTGGTTTTGGGACCACTAATCCGAGGTTGAAGAAAATTATTTTTGATATTAATTTATGTGTTACGGCATAATTGTATAGATGTATGAAAATTTTGGTGCATTAATTTTGGTAATTGCATGCTTAATTACGAAAAAGGACTAAATCGCATAAGTTTCATTTTACAAGCTTTGGGTGTCTAATAGCTAGGGAATATTAAATTAGAGTTCCTTAAAGTGCAATTAGACCACCTTAAAGGTGATGTTAGGCCAAGGGAGACAAGGGCATTAAATTGGTAAAAAATTTGGTGATAATAGGTGACTAAAATGAATAAAATAAGATAAATAAAGAAGATGTCATCTTTTACTATTCCCATTTTTTCTTCCACCAAAATTTGAAGAGAAAATAGAGGTTTTTGGAGTTCAAACTTTCAGCCAAGCTATTCCTTTGCAAGTAAGTGATTTTAGAGGTCTTTCTTGATAATTTTTGTACTTTTCGAATCCCTAAAGCTTAAGCTGGCTAATGGGAGGACTATTTTGTAAAATGGTTGAAACTTTTAGGGATTTTCCATGAGAGTGTTTATGTTGTTTTCTGAGTTTTTATGGAAGAAAAGGAATGTTGGTGGGTTAATGAATAACTTTTGTGAAAGGTTTTTCCATGAAATCACCTAAATGAGACTTATTTGTAAAGGTTGTAATTGAGTAATAAATGCATGAAATGATTGGTTTTGTGAGTTGTTATAAGAGAAATCAATGTTTAGATAGGCTTGTTTAATGAGAAAATGTGATGAAAAATGATTTACGAGCCTAGGGGCAAAATCATAATTTTGCCAAAGTATAAGGGCAAAATGGTCATTTTTGCCTAAGTAGAAATTTTGATGTGTCATGAGTTAAGTAATTACTAAATGAGTAAATTTTATTATTATAGATCAAGAAGAGCATGGAAACAACCTTGACCGGGGAAAAGGCAAGGTTACAGACTAAACGATCGATTAACACATTTCGCACTGATGTAAGTTTATGTGTAAACGATACATCTTTAATACATATGTTATTACCTTTTGATGCATTGTATGGATGAAATTACTTATTAGTGAAATTGATGGAAAATGATGGATAATGAGTAATTCTCGTATGAACTTCGGAATAGAAATATAAGTATGGATGATTATCCGTAATTATCATTTGGTGGGCTGTGTGTGATACCATCATTTATATTATCATTTGGTGGGCTATGTGCAAAACCACCATAATCATTCTTGTTGGTAGGCTATGTGCGATACCACCCTATTATTGATTAATGGTGGGCTGTGTGCGAAACCACTGGGTACTTGTATCTGTCTGAGGGGTTCATCGAGAAACTTGTTCAAGTAAATATTTCATGTGGCTTTGTGGTGATAAATGCAGGGCATAAGTACAAATAAATGTAAGCAATGTATTTGATATATGGTTGGGATGTGGTAAGAGTTAAGATAAGTAAGCATGATTATGCTAATGTGAATTATTCTTATAGAGTATGTAATGTTTTTGATTGATTATCATACAGTATGATGCTTATTGTTTACATGTAGACTTACTAAGCTTAAAGCTTACTCCCTTTCTTTTCCCTTGTTTTAGAGTGTCAAAGAGCCAGCTCGGGATACGAAGATAATCAGAAGATCAGCCACACTATCAACACATTTTGGTATATTTAGACTTAGCATTTTGAGTATGGCATATATAGGGCTAGACTTAGTGAAATGTCATGTTATTTTGGCCAAGTGTGTTGGCTCTTTTAAAGATGAACTCTTTTGTATAAGGCTATAGTTGATGGCTCATTAATGTGTATGGTGCATGATTGGGTTGTTTGGTTAAAGTATGCATGAATGGGTTGATGGTTGAATGTGATTTATGTTTGTATGAGTTAGGGTGATAAAAGAGCTTGGCAAATAGCCTTTTTCTTGTCCACACGGGTAGACACACGGGCGTGTGTCTAGGCCATGTGTGTTACACGGTCAGCCTTATGGGTGTGTGGTTAGGCTGTGTGTTCCCTGCATGTTAGTTTTACTAGTCAAAAAGCTTAGTAGTAAACACACGGGCAGAGACACGACCGTGTGGGAGGCACGGCCATGGCCATGGGCGTGTGCCCAGGCCGTGTGAAGTCTACACTTGAAAGTTGGAATTTTATTCGCCACACGGTTGAAAGACACAGGTGTGTGCCTAAGCCTGTGACATTTATATGATGATGATGTCAGAAACAGAATGCCAAGGTTTTGGCATACAGGATAAGACACGAGCGTGTCGAGTTAGTGTGAGGGACACGGGTGTGGAACACGAGCGTGTCTCTTCCTCCACACGGGCATGTGGATTATTTAAGGAAAATTTTTTAAGGTCTTTTTGAGAGCTTCCAAAGAGCTCGACTTGATCCTGAACCATTTCTAAACTATGAATTAGGCCTCGTAGGCTGGTTTAAGGGGTGTTACCAAAAGTTTTAAGTCGGAGTGGAAAGTTAAGTCTCTAAATTGTATGATTGATTGCGTGTGAGCCTAGTAACGCCTCGTACCCTGTTTCGGTGTTGAATACGGGTAAGGGGTGTTACACAATACATCTTATTCCCTTCAGGATGCATAGTGTAAAGGCTACTATGTGCTTCCCGAAGATAGACAGTCTCAGATCTTTATCATACTACACGCAGTATCTCCCATGATAACACAGTACTTATTCAGAATTAAACTCAAAGTCTGTAGTCTTTCCCTCCTCAATCTGTTTAATCTAAGGCACAAGTGATAATCTCATCAACCAAAGTAGGTTTTACTTGCAACTTCGCAAGCAAATCTCCATCCTCAGCTTTGTGAACATCATTATCAAATCAGCCTCGAAATTTTACCAGGAGTAAAATCATCAAGATTTTACCATGGTAAAATTGTCAAAATTTTATTAACGTAAAATTGGGATGAGAAAATTATTTAATATGTAAATATTAAATTTTACTTTGTGAAATAGAAAATTGAATTGGGTTGGATCATATTACTGAGTACTGAGTCAAAAAGGCTCAGGAAGTACTCGTAAAAATACAAGGGTGAGTCGTTCACCCCTCTCCTACTCTAAGTAGGACATTGTTTTCTATTTAAAATAAACCTTTACAACTCTACAAGGGTTCTACCTTCTCTTTCTATAAATAGATGACACCGATAGAGCTATTAACACAAATTTTGAGATTGTTAATTTGCCAAAAAATAGAGAGAATTTATTCTCAACTTATATGCATATTTTTCAGAATAACAATTTTACTAGTTTCTATTAAAGAAGAAAGAATTTCCGTTTTCACCTGAAAAAGAAAGCTTTTTCTAGTTCTATGTTTTGGTTCAATTGGTTTGAGCCCACACTCAAAGAAGTTCGTGATACGAGAATAATAGAGAAAATCGTTTGGTTAAAATTCAAAAAACATTAAGGATACGCTTATTAGAAACACAAGCACGCATTCGATTAAGGTTTATTTCCATAAATATCACAAAATGGGTCGATTTTCAAAATTTTAATTTTTCATTGTGCAAGAAAACCATTTTCAAACTGGACTTTTTCTAACAATTGGTAGTAGAGCGAGGTTATGTTATGTTTCTGGTGTAAACAGAAATCAAAACTCTCTTTTCATCTTATTTGATTAATATTTGATAAGATGTGACATTCTTGTAATTATTCACATGTTTAGGGGAATGTATGTGAATGACTGCAATATTATATATATTTGTTATATAATTATTATTATTTTTCCAATGTTGTGTTTCTTAGGAAATAGACCTTGGACTATCATCTCTACATAGGATTATTTTTTATTTATAGAATTCTTGTGAGCTAAAAATGGACATGGGACATAAATGTAATTTTTCCAAAAAAAGAGTCCATCGCAAGGAGAAGATGGAGCGATGGCGGTTGAAGACACAAGGAATGCCTTGTGATGAAAAACTATATAATTTTTGTTTTTCATCTATTTTCTAGAAATAAAACCATGGAAACCTTGGTTGGCTATTTTATTTTATTACTCATCTCTTTATATATGTTTAATTATTATTTATGATATAATTGTGATATATATGTATGAGATGATCCACAATTGATCTATTGAAGATAAAAAGTGTGGTAATGAAAAAATGCATGTGTTGTATTGTTCTATTCACTTTTTTAGGTTATTTGATTATTATGAGAAGTGTGTAATGACAAGGTACATGTCTAGGATTGGATCTGGCAAGGAAAGGCTTGGTTATTAAGTGGTCAAATACGACTCACCTTCCTTTTCTAGGAACCTACGTAGTGCACGGTTCACATTCACTTCTTCAGGTTTTCTCTTAAAAGAAAAACTGTGGAGAATCTGTAACACCCCAGACCCGGCCTAGACGTTACGACCGGATCCAGCATGTCACATAGAAAGGTTGTTTAAAAACTGCGTGTTCGTTAAAAACCTCGTATTCTTTTTGAAAATTTCGAATCTTGGTGTTTGCGAAATTCAGATTTGTTTAAGTGGTTTTCTTGTCAAAACGTTGTTATTATTATTTCGAAAACTTTGTTTATAGAGAAACCAAATTTAATGAATTGCGAAAAATGTGATACTTTTAAATAGTTATTAACATTTTAGGAAAACCCAGAGTTTAGTCATTTATAGTTTAAGCATAACTGAAATGAAAGTTTAAAAGGAAAACAAAATTTAATGGCTTTATTACAAAATATTTAACCCAAATTTAAATAATCTTAAAATAAAGCTAATCTGATATTGACTAAAGTTCATGAGAAATACTACGATGTATGACCACCACAGAGTCTTCTGTAGCTCCCAAATCCTCTAACGCTGGGGATCACCTGCAAGGTTAAAGCAGAGGGGTGAGTTACGAGAACTCAGTGTGTAATCATCAAATCGGTCATTAACTGGGCCCCAGCCCATACAGAAGCAGACTGAGCCGAAGCCTTATTCGGCAACAATCTGGGCCTTAGCCCTATAAACATGATAATGCAAATAGAGTATGCAGCCCAACCCAATCCAACCCTACACACCACCCGTACCAGCCCTACACACCTGTGGGGACCAAGTCAACCCACCCAGCCTTACACACCACTGTGGCAAACAAGCTGCAAATCACAGAATTTGTGGCGGAGCCACCAGAATAACAGAATATACGTGGCATGGCCACTATATAGAATGTGGCAGAGTCACCAGATTACACTTCCTCCGATCATCAAACCCAACCCATGCAACATAATATAAATGCAATGCATCATACATACAAAAGTGCAAATAAAGCATATACATGATAACCAACCATAATCAAGGGAATAACGGTCATTTACCCTTAAGGAGTGTAACATCCTTAAATCGGGGTCTCTGTATTTTTGTATGTTGCATGTGATAATATGTTTGTTGTACTAGTTTAGGGTGTTTTGGGGTCCAGGCATAACCTCGGGTTGGGCTTGAGTCATGGCAAAATTTTCGTTCTAGGTACTTGGAAGGGGGAGCTAAGGGAGTTAGGGGTTAAAAGATGTTATTGGAATGTTGTGACACAAATATCCTAGTGGACAAGTGGCAAGGGAGGCGCTACTAAAGCCTTGAAGAGGTGACGCCACAGGGAGCTAAGAGGGCCTTGGTTCGAGCTACAGAAATCTCCCCTTGTGCATTTATTTTTGACGCCAGGAGCAAGGAGGAGATGGACTCAGGAAGGACTCTGTTGGATGGATGTGGATTGAGTCAACAAATTCAAAATGTGTGGAGAGGAGGAATTATAGGAGTTTGACTCATTCAAATTCGTTTGAATGAGTGGATGAGAAGAATTCAAGGAGGGATGAAGGGGACGACATGTGTTTGAGGGGAGTAGGATGTGTTTAGCCGAATTTTTGGTTGTGGTGTGAGTTTGGGAAGCATTCGATTTTGAAGCTTGGGAAGGGGTTGTGCCGAAATTTGGAGTGTGGGTTCTTTGCATTTTCGGTTTTGGTGAGCTAGGTAGATAGGTGGCTGAGTGAGCTTTAGGTTCCATTCTCTTTGTGTGAGTTCCTCATTTTCTTCTCCTCTCAAAAAGGCCATCGCCGAATCTCCTCTAGGTTTTTTTCTTTTGTGCCAAGCCGAAAGCATCATATCACCTCTCTTGCGATTTCTTCTTTTTCTCCCCAATCTCTTTTGTGCCAAAATTTGTTCTCTTTTCTCATCTCTTGGCCATAGCCGAAACTAGAAGCATATTTGGAGCCTAAACCCTTCTCTCTTTCCTTTTAATCCTAAAAGCCGAAACCTCTGCTACTCTTCTCCTTTTCTTTTCTGACATCTTGGCCGAATACCAACTGAGTGAGATCGTTCTCTTTTCATCTTTTCTTTGTTTCGTGGGTCGACTCCAGCATTTGAAGGTAAGTTCCTAGTCTTGTGATCGAATCTCTCATCCCTTATCCCTTTCCCTCTATTGTTTCATATGGTAACAAAAGCTGGATTTCGGCATCTGTTGTGCATGGTTCTTATACCTCTATAAGCCGAATCCTTTGGTACTCATAAGTGTTCTTTTGGGTTTTGTGACAGTAGATTCGGCGTTGGCTATTCGTCATCACTCTTAGTCAGTTTCGTTAGTGTGGGAGTAAGTGCTTCTATTTGTTTCGACATCTCTTATTACGTTAAAGTACCGAAGGTTTAATCCTATGATAGTAGTATTTGGGCGATTGTAGGGGGGAGACTTGCCATCGTGTGACTTTGGGTTTTGCGTGGAGAACGAAAGGTGTTAAGGTAAGGGTGATCATTTGGTTGCGTTATCTCTTCCTTCGGGATTTCTTGGTTAAGCCGAATGGCTATGTTCTAAATGAGATGGTGTTGGCCGGTTATAGGAAAGGTGAAGGCAAGTGTTTGGATCTTCGGGTTTCTATCGATTCGTGAGTAGATCTTAGTGTCGGGATTTGTTAGACTCGCAAGTAGCCAGGCGTGTAACTCTTATACACTTCATTAGTAATGTGTTAATTATGTTTACTGTTAAAAGCCGAAATAGCTATTGAAACCAGTGTTTTGCCTTGTGGGTATGAGCGTGGACTCCGGGTAAGTCCCCTCTTGATTGAATATCGATATATGTTGTTATGCCATTGTATTTCGCTATGCTATGTGATGTTTGCATCATAACATAATAATATGCCACGGTTATTATGGTCATGATGATGGGTAAGATGAGAGGGGGGGGGAGGATGATTTAGACTGTCACCAGTGGTTTTGACCACACAGTGGGTTGGCCCCGCTTTCGATATTATAATTGTGACTAAGTCTCAGTGGTTTTGACCACACATGGATTATTGTGACTCGTCCCAGTGGTTTGGTACCACAGTGGGTTGGCCCTACATGTTAATTACGGGATTGTCATAAGTGGTTTTGACCACACGGTGGGTTGGCCCCACCATATGATATGTGACTACGGTCACCAGTGGTTTTGACCACCCTTATATGATTTGTGACTACGGTCACCAGTCGTTTTGACCACCAGTGGTTTTGACCACGCGGGGTAGACACAGGAGTTCTGATGGTTAGGTGGGGTTTGCATGATTTGCATAATTACTTATGAATTGTGTAAGTGCTTGTTATTATTGGGATGGGGATTTATGCACTGAGTCTTGGTGACTCACCCCTTCCCTTACATTTTACAGATGAGGCATAGATCGTGGATATGGAGCCAGGGAGGACTTGAGGTGGCCATGCACTTTGCTTTCGGGTTTCATTTTAAACTTTTACTTCGGTTTATATTTTCTTGAAATTTGGTTTTGGATTTGTAATAAGGCCGCTAAATTTATTATTTTGGGTTTTATTTATTTGCTTTTATGTTTAGTGTAATATGCTTAAGCTGGATAACATAGTGTGCTCAAATAACCGGTAAAATCAACGTTTTAAAAATTATACTTCTTATCGGGATTTTCAAACCTTACCATCGGGTAATAATATACACAAGATGATAACAAGTTAACTTAAATGCTTTTCCAATCTAAGATTTCTTCAAGTTCAAATGCAAACAGTTTTAACTTAACTATGTTCAACTCACTCGGGTTTTTATAGAATTGAATGACTTTCCAAAACTAGAAATGACAAACCAGTTTTCCAAAAATGAGTTTTTCGGGTTCCAAATCAACAAAACGTTTTCAACAACATGCTACACGGGTTTTTCTTCCAAACTCAAAACGATAAAGTGTTTTCAATAAAGGTAAACCGGCAACTTGATTTTGTTCAAAATATTTTCACTCTATAACATACTGAATTTCGGTCATGGTGTGTTGACTGGGTTTGGGGTGTTACAAGGGGTATTTCGGTAATTTACCCTTCCAGGGGTATTTTGATAATTTTGCATTTAACAGCCTTTACGAAGGCCTACTGTCGCCTTGAGCGACACAGGACCCTTTTTGGGTCTCTACGGAACTATTAGGCCTAAAATCCATTTCAGGCCCAAACGGGCCCACACGCTCGTGTGGCCCAGTACGCATGGTTTCGATCTTAGATTTGCAGATTTCGCGATCAAACCTATCGTTTGATAGTTTTCCAACAATTTTTCCCAAGCAAGCTGGATAGCCCAATGGGCCCATTTGGCCCGTTTCGGCTCGATCAAGCCCGTTACAGCCTCAGTTTCGCGAGAGTGCTCGTGACACTCTCAATGACTTATCGTCATTATTTGTATTTCGATTTACCACTACGAGCGCTCGCACGCTCGAGTGGTCACAGATGCCGGCTTTTGAGCTTTTTGGCTTTTGACTGAATCACAGAACACTGCAAGCATTTATCCAGAGGGGTGTGAGATTACACACCTGATTTGAAATACGTATCACGATACTCTTCGAAGCACCTAAAAACACAATTGGATATCAGTTAGTCTTCTTGTTCGACAATCCCAAAATTGAAATCGATAACACAATCCACAACACTTACCAAGAACGACGGCAACTCCTTGCTATACTAGAATATCCAGTTTACTCCCTTCGATTATGAAATTGAGTCCCTAATGAAAAACATAGGTTAGCAATGTTGTTTTAAGACAACAAAGTAATGGCCATTCGACCTTAAGAACTCATAAAATAGTACCAGAATTATCCACCCACTAATCAGCCAAAGATACACTTACCAAAGTGCCACAAAATCGGTAGTTGCACAACTAGGATTTCTACTTCCACACAAAAGAAAGAGTGAAGGAGACCCAAGATGGAGAAGGAACTCAGATTTGGCCTTGACCACTGAAGGAACAAGGTAAGAGATTCGGCTTACGTGAGAGAAAAGAGAAAGCAGACAAGAAGGGAAAAGAACCAAAGAGAAAAGAAGCATTACCTTGATCACAAAAGAGCCGAATAAACTAGGTAGATTCGGCAGACAAAAGACCCCCAAGCTTCAGGCTACACAAAGTTCGACTATTGGCAAAAGAAAAGAGGACAGATTCAAATGGAAGAAGAAAGGAGATTCGGCTAATGGGGAAAAGACTAGAGAAGAAATGGAGAAGAAGTGAATAGAAAGGTTGAGGTTTCGGCAAAGATAAATTGCAACCAAAAAACACGAAATGCTTTAGCCAAAAATGCAAAAAGGGATCTAAAATGCACAAAGAAGAAAACACTCAAACTGCACAAAAGCAGAGTAAAATCCCCTAATTCACTCGTCTTTTTGCTTCCCAACATCCTCTCCATCACCCATTCAAATCATTTGACCAAGTCTTCAACTACCAAGGCAGAGTGTGATCTCAACTCTACTTCCTCCTTTCCTGAGCAAATATTAGCCTCCAAAATGCCACTTGTGAGATTCGAACCTCCAACCTCCTTGCACTCCCCCTGACGCCACACCACCTTGCCACACACTCCGCTTGTGTCTCCTAAACATACACAATTTTACTTAGGTCCTACTTTCTATAGCCCTCTCCACTAAAGAACCAAAAAGAAAGATTTTCCTAGGGCTTGGGCTCGAACCCGAGCCTCCCTAGGACCCCTAAACTCACTCAAATAGCAAGCCAAGCAAGCTCCACACATGCAATAATGCAAAAATTCTAGGCCCCTAATTTTAGGGATATTACAATTCTACCCCCTTAAAGAAATTTTAGCTTCGAAATTTACCTGGTCAAAAGAGACAAGGGTATTGTTGTCGAATTGCCTCCTCAGGCTCCCACGTGGCTCCCCCTGAACCATGGTCATGCCACAATACCTTGACTAATGGAACAGATTTCCTCCTCAGCACTTTCACCTCGTGATCCAAAATCTGTACTGGTTCTTCTTCAAAAGTCAGATCAGACCTCACTTCAATTTCCTCTACTGGCACTACATGAGAAGGATCAGAACGGTAGTGCTTCAGCATTGAAACATGGAATACATCATGTATCCGATTCAACTCCGGGGGCAACTCAAGTTGATAGGTGACCGGTCCCACACGTTTCACTACCAGATAAGGCCCAATAAATTTGGGGCTCAACTTGCCCTTCCGTCAAAATTTCAAAATCTTCTTCCAAGGTGAGACCTTCAAGAAGACATAATCCCCCAGTGAAAACTCTATCTCCGTATGCTTCAGATCTGCATACGAATTCTGTCTATCAGAAGCTTCTTTTAACCGGCCCCGAATCAACTTCACCTTCTCCTCAGTTTCCAAAATCAATTCTGGACCCAACAACTGTCGCTCACCTAATTCTGTCCAACAAGTAGGGGTACGACAGCTATAACCATGCAATGCCTCATAGGGTGCCATCTGAATGCTGGATTGGTAGCTGTTATTATACGTAAATTCTACTAACGGTAAATAATCTTCCCAACTGCCCCTAAAGTCAATCACACAGCTCCTTAACATGTCTTCTAGAATCTGGATTACCCTCTTTAACTGACCATCAGCTTGTGGATGAAACGCTGTGCTTAAATCTAGCCTTGTGCCCAATGCTTCATGTAACACCTTCCAGAACTGCGACGTGAATCTATCTGAGATGATAGACACTGGTACCCCATGTAACCTCGCAATTTCTTCCATGTATAACTTGGCCAACTTCTGTAGCGAGTAGTCAGTGCGAACCGGTATAAAGTGTGTGGACTTAGTCAACTGGTCAATAATCACCTATACTGAATCTTTCTTAGTAGGTGTCAAGGGTAGCCCACTAATTATCCTCTCCCACTTCCAGAGTGGAATCTTTACAGGTTGCAGCCCGAAGGCAGCTGATGTTCAGCCTTTACTTGCTGACACGTCAAACACTTGCTTACGAAGTCGGTAAGCTCACGTTTCAGTCCAGGCCACCGGTACAGTTCATGTAAATCTTGGTACATCATGTTTCCACCGGGATGCATAGCGTATGGGCTACTATGCGCCTCCCGCAGAATCATCTGTCTTAACTCAGAGTCCTTCGGCATACAAACTCTTCTACGAAAACATAGCATTCCTTCACTGTTCAGCCTAGAATCCACAGTCTCCCCACTTTTCACTTGCTGAAAACGAGAACATAACGACTCATCCAACGACTGCTTCTCCTTAATCTGACTAACCCACGTCGGTTTCACCTGAAGTTCTGCTAATAAACTACCATCCTCATAAAGGCTGAGATGAGCAAACATTGCTTTCAAATCCGATACCACCTTCCAACTTAGTGCATCTGCCACTACATTGGCTTTCCCTGGATGATACTCAATCGAGCAATCATAATCTTTTAACAACTCTATCCATCTCTGCTGCCTGAGGTTCAACTCATTTTGGGTAAGGAGATACTTCAGGCTCTTGTGGTCAGCGTAGATGATCGACTTTTCCCCATATAGGTAATGTCTCCATATCTTTAGTCCGAACACCACCGCAGCTAGCTCCAAGTCATGAGTGGGGTAGTTCGCCTCAGGTGGCCCTAGTTGACGAGATGCATACCTTACCACCTTCCCTTCTTGCATCAACACACAACCCAAACCTATTTGAGACGCGTCACAATAAACAAAAAATTCTTTCCCAGCCTCAGGCTGAATCAATACCGGTGCTTCAGTCAGAATCTTCTTTAGTCTCTCAAAACTCTCTTGCTACTTATCAGTCCAAACAAATTGTACACCCTTACGCAGTAACTCAGTTAGGGGTGCAGCAATCAAAGGAAACCCCTCAACGAACCGCCTGTAGTATGCGACCAAACCCAGAAAGCTTCGAATCTCTGATACTGACTTTGGTGGCTTCCAATCCAATACTGCTTCAACCTTCCGAGGATCAACCCTAATCTCCTCGGAAGACACAACATGCCCCAAAAATGTCACTTCCTTCAGCCAAAATTTGCACTTACTAAATTTGGCGTAAAGTTGCTTTTCCCTTAATATCTGTAGAACAACCCAAAGATTTGCATCATGCTCCTCCTCCATTCTTGAATACACCAAGATGTCATCTATGAATACCACCACGAACCGGTCTAGATAGGGTTGGAAGACCCGGTTTGTTCATTATATCCATGAAAGCAGCAGGTGCATTTGTTAATCTGAATGGTATAACCAAAAACTTGTAATGCCCGTAACGAGTTCGGAATGCAGTCTTGTATGTATCTGCCTCCTTAACCTTTAGCTGATGATATCCCGATCTTAAATCTATTTTTGAGAAAACTGAAGCTCCTCGCAGCTTATCGAACAGATCGTCAATCCTTGGTAGCGGGTATTTGTTCTTAATCGTTATCTTGTTCAATTGACGATAGTCAATGCACATATGCATTGACCCATCCTTCTTCTTCACGAACAATACCGGTGCTCCCCACGGTGATACACTTGGTCTGATAAATCCTTGATCCAACAACTCTTGGCTCTAAGCTTTTAGTTCTACTAGCTCCTTCAGTGCCATCTTATAAGGGGCAATAGACACCAGAGTCGTTCCCGGTAATAGCTCAATGCCAAATTCGACCTCGCGATTTGGGGGCAACCTCGGAAGCTCTTTAAGAAATATGTCTAGAAATTCCTTTACGGTCCTGACATTCTCAACTGACAAGTTATCAGCATCAGTCGAATTAACATAAGCTATGAACGCTTCACAACTTTACGCGCCAACTTCTCAGCCCTTACTGCGGAGATTACATTGGACAGATAATTCCTTCTCTCACTTATCACAGTTACTTCTTTATCCTTTGGAGTCTTTAATACCATATGCTTAGCAGCGTAATCCAAATTCACACGATGTTTAACTAGCCAGTCCATGCCTAATATAAGATCAAACTCGCTGAACGGCAGTTTCATCAAATCTGTCAGGAATACCACCCCTTGAACTTCTAGAGGCACATTCCTAAACAACTTATTCACTACCACAGATTGTCCTAAGGGACTAATTACCGAGATTTCTATATCAGCAAACTCAAATTGTATACCTAGAGTCCCAGACATAGTACAGGCAACATACGAGTATGTAGATCCAATATCACTTAAAGTTGTAAATGGCACATCAAATATGAGAAACGTACCAGTTATGACGTCCGGTGCGTCGCCATCCTCTCGACGTATTACCCGTATTACTAGCACCTCTGCTTGGTGCTTCACGACCATGTCCTAACCCATTTCCCCCTCTGGCTGGACCACGACCTCTCGGTGGCTGCTGACCACCTCTTCCTGGCTACATAAACCTTTGACCTACTACTTGCATCCGAACAGGCTCCCGAGGACATTCCTTTATCGATGATCCCTAGACCCACATCTGAAACACCCATCAGAACTTCTCCAGCACTCCCCTGGATGTATTTTCCCACACTACACACAAGGTTGCAACTGACCCACAGCAACTGGCATCCTAACTCGAGCTAGCCCATCCAACCTAGGCCTCTTTTGAAAACCTCCAAAAGAACCTGAAGACCCAAAACCTTTCTTATTCCTGCCCCTTTCCTTATCTCGATTTTATCTCTCAGAACGTTTCACCTCTTCGGCAATCTTTGCTTTCTCGATCAAAGTGGCAAAATCCCTTTCTCTCTATGGAGCTACCAGTACACACAGCTCATCCCGCAGACCATCCTCAAACCGCACACAGCGCTCATAGTCGGTCGCGACTATACCCCGAGCGTAACGGCTCAAGTGCAGAAACTCCGCCTCATATTCTGCTACAGATTTATTTCCCTGGACCAAATTCAGAAATTCCTTCCTCTGGGAGTCCACGTAACTAGCCCCAACATATTTTCCCTCGAAAGCTATTTTAAAAAAATCACAGTTGATACAATCTGCTTGTGTACCTTCCCTAACAGTTAGCCACCACTGGTATGCCTCATCCCGTAGTAGAGACACTGCTCCTTTCAATTTCTATTCCACTGTGCAGTTCAGGTCATCCATAATTCGCTCCACAGCTTCTAACCAGTACTCTGCTACATTTGGGGCTACACTAGAGATGCCCCTAAAAACCTCGGCCTCGTTTGACCGGAGTCACTCAAAAATGGATCCCCGAGCTACCGACCCAGTACTCACTCCAGCAACCCGTTCCAAAACTCGCAGCATTGCTTGGGACAAAGCATCGTACCCCCTAATTGTATCATGAGACCCTATTTTGGTCACTGGTAATGCAGGTGCTTCCATTTCAGGCATGTGCCCTGATGCTGCGGATCCAGCCCTAGCACCTTGGCCCCTACCACGGCCACGTCTACCTCTTGTATTCATCTCGATGTAATGCGTTAATCTGTTTAAAAGTTTTATGAATTAGTCTATAATTCCAATGTTTATTAACAAGTGTCTTATGAAAACAGGAGTAAGAGTTGTTTCCGCGGATCAAATTTCCTACTGTTTCAGTCTCTATAGGCTTAATTCCTATAGCTAACAGTTCTAGTGTACAACCACTAACTCTAGTAGTTTCTTACTACAGTCATTTCATCATATCATCAGATAAAGTAAGAGGACCTACGGATTTGGTGCCGAAGACTCAAGGTGCCATACTTCCAATAAAGATATCAATATTTTCTAAACCCTATTTCAAGAAAAATTTGAAAACGTTTTTGAACCCATTCCACAGCCGAATTTTGCAACCTGGCTCCGATACCATAAAATGTAACACCTTAGATCCGGCCTAGACGTTACGACCGGATCCAGCATGTCACATAGAAAGGTTGTTTAAAAACTGCGTGTTCGTTAAAAACCTCGCATTCTTTTTGAAAATTTCGAACCTTGTTGTTTGTGAAATTCAGATTTGTTTAAGTGGTTTTCTTGTCAAAATGTTGTTATTATTATTTTCGAAAACTTTGTTTATAGAGAAATCAAATTCAATGAATTGCAAAAAATGTATACTTTTAAACAATTATTAACGTTTTAGGAAGACCCGGAGTTTAGTCATTTATAGTTTAAGCATAACTGAAATGAAAGTTTAAAAGAAAAACAAAATTTAATGGCCTTATTACAAAATATTTAACCCAAATTTAAATAATCTTAAAATAAAGCTAATCAGAAATTGACTAAAGTTCATGAGAAATACTACGATGTATGGCCACTACAGAGTCATCCGCAGCTCCCAAATCCTCTAACGCTGGGGATCACTTGCAAGGTTAAAGCAGAGGGGTGAGTTACGAGAACTCAGTGTGTAATCCCCTAATCGGTCATTAACTGGGCCTCAGCCCATACAGAAGCAGACTGGGCCGAAGCCCTGTTCGGTAACAATCTGGGCCTTAGCCTTATAAACATGATAATGCAAATAGAGTATGGAGCCCAACCCAATCTAACCTTACACACCACCCGTACCAGCCCTACACACCTGTGGGGACCAAGTCAACCCACCCAGCCCTACACACCATTGTGGCAGACAAGATGCAAATCACAGAATTTGTGGCAGAGCAACCAGAAAACAGAATATACATGGCATGGCCACTATACAGAATGTGGCAAAGCCACCAGAATACACTTCCTCCGATCATCAAACCCAACCCATGCAACATAATATAAATGCAATGCATCATACATACAAAAGTGCAAATAAAACGTATACATGATAACCAACCATAATCAAGGGTATAACGGTCAATTACCCTCTAAGAGTATTTCGGTAATTTACCCTTCCAGGAGTATTTTGGTAATTTTTCATTTAATGGCCTTTATAAAGGCCTACTGTCGCCTCGAGTGACACATGACCCTTTTTAGGTCTCTACGGAACTATTGGGCCTAAAATCCATTTTAGGCCCAAACGGGCCCACACGCTCGTGTGGCCCAATACGCATGGTTTCGGTCTCAGATTTGTAGATTTCGGCGATCGAACCTATCATTTGATAGTTTTCTAACAATTTTCCCAAGTGGGCCGGATAGCCCATTTGGTCCGTTTCGGCAAAATCAGGCCCTTTATAGCCTCAGTTTCGCGAGAGTTCTCGTGACACTCTCAACGACTTACCATCATTATTCATATTTTGATTTACCACTACCAGCGCTCACACGCTTGAGTGGTCACAGATGCCGATTTTCTGGCTTTTCGGCTTTTGGCCTAATCACAGAACACTGCAAGCATTCATCCAGAGGGGTGTGAGCTTACACACTTGATTTGGAATATGTATTACGATACTCTCCGAAGCACCTAAGAACACAATTGGCTATCAGTTAGTCTTCTTGTTTGACAATCCCAAAATTGAAATTGATAACACAATCCACAATACTTACCAAGAACGACGACAACTCTTTGCTATACTAGAATAATTGGTTTACTCCCTTCGATTATGAAATTGAATCCCTAATGAAAAACATAGGCTAGCAATGTTGTTTCAAGACAACAAAGTAATGGCTGTTCGACCCTAAGAACTCATAAAATAGTACCAGAATTATCCACCCCCTAATCGGCCAAAGATACACTTACCAAAGTGCCACAAAATCGGTAGTTGCACAACTAGGATTTCGGCTTCCACACAAAAGAAAGAGTGAAGGAGAGCCAAGATGGAGAAGGAACTCAGATTTGGCCTTGATCATAGAAGGAACAAGGTAAGAGATTCAGCTTACGTGAGAGAAAAGAGAGAGCAGAAAAATAAGGGAAAAGAACCAAAGAGAAAAAAGACATTACCTTGATCACAGAAGAGCCGAATAAACAAGGTAGATTCGGCAGACAAAAGACCCCCAAGCTTCAAGCTACACAGAGTTCGGCTATTAGCAAAAGAAAAGAGGACAGATTCAGATGGAAGAAGAAAGGAGATTCGGCTAATGGGGAAAAGACTAGAGAAGAAATGGAGAAGAAGTGAATAGAAAGGTTGAGGTTTTGGCAAAGATAAATTGCAACCAGAAAATCCAAAATGCTTTAACCAAAAATGCAAAAATGGACCCGAAATGCACAAAGAAGAAAACACTCAAACTATACAAAAGCAGAGTAAAAACACTAGGGACTTTTCCAGCACTCTTTTCCTACACAAGGCCTAATATACTACCAAAGTGACCCATATCTCTTCTTTTTCTTCTTTTGACCGAAATTCCGCCCAAGCAGTTCCCTATACTCGGCCACCACTACCTCTTACCCTCAAATCCCTTGATTCACTCCTCTTTTTGCTCCCCAACATCCTCTTAATCACCCATTCAAATCATTTGACCAAGTCTTCAACTACCAAGGTAGAGTTTGATCTCAACTCTACTTCCTCATTTCTTGAGCACAAAATAATAGCCTCCAAAATTTCACTTGTGAGATTCGAACCTCCAACCTCCTTGCACTCCCCTTGACGCCACACCACCTTGCCACACACTCCACTTGTGCCTCCTAAACACACACAATTTTACTTAAGTCCAACTTTCAGTAGCCCTCTGCACTAAAGAGCCAAAAAGAAAAATTTTCCCAGGGCTTAGGCTCGAACCCGAGCCTCCCTAGGACCCCTAAAATCACTCAAATGGCAAGCCAAGCAAGCTCCACACATACAATAATGCAAAAATGCCAGGCTCCTAATTTTAAGGATGTTACAGAATCAAAATTATTTGATTGACTCTTGTGGATAATTGAATGTGGAAATTATAAAAGTTCCATAGCATGTCATGCATACATGAACTAAGCATGCCATATCTTTTAGTAAAGAATCCATATGTATTTGTCATGCATATATTGATCATACATGATTGAAATCGTAAATTAAAAATCTTTCGTGTGTTTTAAAATATTGAATGGGAGAAGGTCCCTAAATAAGACTTATGACCTCCATCAATGGTCTTTTGTGATGGAATGAAATGAACCTACTCCAAGGTAGACGTTGTCATGTGGGTTTCACTAAGGAGACTTCTTGAAAGTAAGTAGAATTTCCTTATGATCATATGATAGTTGGACTAGCCCTTATGGTAGGTATTATCATGCAATACATTAAGAAATTCTATCTTCAAAGAGGATAGCTAGTCACAGCATGCTGCTCGGTGAGATTGTCCCAAGATGACTCATTTGTGGTACATGATGTGATAGGTGTTGAGTTGATGATTATGCATTCAAGATGTCACACCCCATATTTTATTATTATTAATTTCGTCAATTCATGAACAAGCAAGTAAATAGCCTAGTGGTGAAGAGCTTAATTAAATTCTCTAAGATCCTAGGTTCAATTCCCTTCACCCACATATTTTTTTAAAGAATTTTTAGCATTTACAATGGGTGGCCAAATCCCCATGCCGTTCGCATTAACTTGCCATACAAGGGAAGAATCTTCCCTTGTTTATCTAGTCAACCTACCATGAATTGCCCACCTTTTGCTCCCTATGTTCCCTCACTTTCCCTTACTTCTCCTTGAACCACTCCCTTTCCATATTTTCTCCTCCTCTATTAACCTTCCCGTCCCATGCACTGAGGTACCCAAAACTCCCATTTGTTTTCTCATTCAACTTTCTCTCCTCCCTTTTCTCTCTTCCTCCTCCTTCAACCACCATTCCATTGACATTTTGCCACCATACAACTACTTTCAGCCACTATATTCTCACCAAACAACCACCATGACATCACAAAGACTTCTCTTTCTACAATGCCTCCTCCATACCTCACAATCACCGCACTGTCGTTGCACCACCATTGTGCCGCCGCTGCACTACCACCTTTGTTAGTCACCATTTTCACTGATTTTTACTTTCTTTTCATTTCTTTAGTTAAAATTGAATTACTAATCATCCTATCCTATTTTCATAGATCATTTCTGATCCTAATCTATTTTTTTATATTCTTTTGGATGATGATTCTCCTTGGATATTTGGTTCATGACAAAATGTGTAAGTATACATAGTCCTTATCAATTAATAAGTAAGTAAAAAGAGTATTGTCTTCACAAGGACTGTGTTAATAATTAGTAACTGTAAAATAATTTACAAGTTGGTTAAGAAAATAAAATAATTGATGGGGGATAGATGTTAAAATTAAATTAACAACTAATATGCAAATGAGATAAAATAAAATGCAATGAATATTTAGTAACAATTCACAAGATTTAATAACAATAACATGAATAAGCTAGAACAATTACAACTCTTAATTTAATTAATTCATTATCATGTTTAACAATGTTCTAGAAAAATTCGATAGCAACTTGATCAGTTATGAACTTGGAATCTATAATTATAAGCTCTTTTGAGATCTTAGATTTGTCATTTAGAAAAATGTGCATATTTCTATGTCAACATTTAACAAAGGATTCCTTAGAATTTATGCAAAGCAATAGGGACGGGTCAGGTTTGAAATAATTTAATTACATAAATCTAAAGTTATGCAAGGTAATAGTGTTCTTTCGGAATTATTATGATCCTTTAGTTTATTCTTGTCCTGATAGTAATTAAGCATGCATCTTCCAATTAATACGTCCATTAATCACCATTTGGTCTAGATTAAGTAATTAATTCTAATGCAGTCAAACATATTTTAATGCATGAGCAACATGAATGATTTTAATTAGAAGTATAAATAATTGAGGCAAGAACAATAGAAACATGAATTGAACGAATCGAATCAAGGCATTGTAGCCATTCTAGCTGAAACAATTTAAGTCATTATCATTAATGAAAAAGCCACCAAATAATTTGCAAACATGTTTATAAACTAAGAAAAATTTAAAGAGAAAGGAAGAAGAAACTCTGAGATGAATTCGGTTATTACTGAGAACTATCCATGGTGGCTTCCTCCAATTTTTTTCGTTGCTTCGATTCAAATTACTCCTCAAGATAGCCGAAAAGAGAGCTTTTCTCTCAAGAACAACTTAGGGAACTCTCAAAGAGAGGACGAAAAAAATGAAGGGAAATGGAAGGCTTAGGCATGGAGGAGAAATGAGAATGTGTTGAATAAGTGAATGATGAGATCCCTTGAGAGGTGAATTGAGCGTAATATTTAAACATGAGGGAAGACTTGGGAGTTTTCTAAAAATAGCATGAACATCCCTTAGAAATCTCTCAGGCATGGCTAACCATATTTAATGGAAAGAGGATTGATTTTTTTATGATTCTAGCTTAATATTTGCTTGATTTAAGTTATGAGTTGGACGACAACAATGGGGTTTGAATGGGGCTAATTTGTGATTTTTTAACACATGTAAAGACCCTTAATTAAATATTCCAAAGTTGGTTGGGCTGCTCTACCAAGTCATTGTCAAATTTAGGCTTCTTTCCCCCTTAATGGATGGTTTGGGCTCCAATGTAGAAGGCAAACTTGTGTATTTTAGCAACCCATTTCCAAGCTAGGTTAAAATAATTTTGTTCAGTCTAATGCCTGAGCTTTCCATCCCATACTGATTGATATTCAGCCCATGTGCATGTGTCATCCATACTGGCTTTGAACTTCGAACAAATCATTGTACCAAGTTGCAACAATTATAGGACAAATTATGAAATTTTCAAAATGCAACAACATAGAGTAGAATTATGTGAATTTAACACCTAATTACTCAAAAATTATAATTTTGCTTTAATTGTGCCAGAATTCTCAATATGTACTAAAAACACATAGTTACTTATCAAAATACTCGGGATTTGCATACATTATAAGTAAAAAAAAAAATATGCTCTAAAAATCTATATAATTTAGAGTTATCAATAATCATCTTCCATAATCGAACCACTGTGGGATCAAGGACTCACCTATTCCTTGGAATAATCATAAGTAATCAGAATTCTCGCTTTAGGAAAAATGAATTCGTTTAGACGATAGATAAGTAAGTCTTATCATTTGATCCTTAATACAAGACTTATATGGAATGATTCAGTGCCTTAACACATGTTATTGATTTATTACTAAAAAGGATTCAAAGTTGAATTTCTTCCCTTAGAGTTGGAATCAAAATTGTAACTGGTATTGTTGTATCTGCCAAACAAGGTGTGGGATTAACTTTTTAGAAAATCTACACGGACTTATTGTTAAATAATATATATAAATATTTAAAAATTGAAACGTTGTAAAAGATCTCCATTATGCGAAATTTTGAGAATACATTATGTATTCAAAATGGGATACTGAATCCTTAAAAAGAGGTGATATTCAAGTAAGTACTTCGAATTGATTATTTTATGATCGTATGTGATATTTGATAGGATCTAAAACTTGTTGTGAAATTATGTGTACATATCAATTCTCATGATATGTGATTTTATGGCAATGTTGATTATGCATGATATATATAAATCATGCCAATGTTATGATAATTTAAATATGATTCTCATGTTAAGCATGCTCACTATCCGATTATATATATGATTCACATGTTACGCATGCCCATTGAAAATAATGTTTATATTCCATATCACATGCATGAGGTTGGAATTATTATGAAAGGGGGAAGACTTTGGCAGTTTTACTGAAATATTGAGTGGCTTGGCCACAATGTTATTCAGCGGCATGTCTACAACGTGCAGGTCATCTGCAATATTGAATGACTTGGTCACAATGTTATTGAGTAGTTTGACCACAACGTGCAACTTATCTTTGATATTAAGTGGCTTGGCCACAACATGGTGTATTATTGGATGGACGAGTTCTGGGGAACTCTGTATTGGTGTGTAGCGAAGATGGGTAGTAACGTTTTCTGAAAAAACTTGCACTGATTTTCGAAAAAGCTTGCATTGACATCCTCATGCACATTGCATATTATGAAATATATTGGAATATAAATGTTGTTATATTCACGATATGAATGTCTAAAATTCTACTTTCTTTTAAGTTGAATTCACACTGGGTTTTAAAAACTCACCCTATTCAAACTGCTGACTTTTCAGATAACCCACGAGGTTAGAACATAGGCTTGGCTTACGGAGGAGTATTCGAACATTTGCATATAAGCTTTTATACCCTATTATTCTGTATTTTGGGACTGTTTATTTTTTATTTTCAGATTGTGGCATGGGACATTATTTTGAATTTTGGATTGATTTTGCATGATTTGGTTTCAAAACAATTATTAAAAATGGTTTATCAAATCAGTACGAAAAACTAGATTTTTCAACATAATTGTGATTTCAACCCAATGATCTTATTTCAAATTCAAGAACACTTTTTTTTTTCTAAACTTTAATCTATTTTATTCAAATAATCAAATGAATTGTATCAAATAATGAATTTAAGTTAACAATTATGATTTTTGTCAATCTTTCGTTGCGACATTTTCAAATCAAGATGTTTACTTCAAATGCTTAAACTTGGACTTTTTAGTGCTATTTGATTTCTGAAAGTATCTTTCCAAAGAAGTAAAAAGAGATTACTTTAGATTTTCTCAAGCAAAACAACACGCTGAGTTTAAATAAAAGAGATAATGATTTTTGAAAGAAAATAGCTAAACTTTTTCCATGCCATCATCATGACCAATATGGTCTTCAAGATTCAGCCATAACGTCTAAGCTGAGTTTAAGGGGTTACACAAGATCATCTAGTTAAGTAACTTCCAAGGAGTTATGCTTAAGTTAGAATGATGGCCAAATGTTACATGATTATTAGTATTTGTGAATGCTTAAGGTTAGGTTTATGTACTAATTGGATGGAAAATCCAAATCCTTACTAGTTGATTATGATCAACCGAAGGTGGCTTGATTCAATGGGTGTAGGAATTATCGTTGCAACGACTTACAAATGTTCTCAAGGTTTAATGTAAGACATATGAATCATCTTAATGCATATTGTAATGTTACAAAATTTTCTTAATATAAAGATATTAATATATGAATGTTTTATTTTCAGTTCGAGACTGGCACCAACTCCCTTATGAAAACAAATTAAATGTAAATAACTATAAGGAATGAAAAAGGAACCTGATAATTGTCCTGAGCTGTGAAAAACATAAAACAATTCCTGATATTAAGTTCCCACCAACCACTCAAGCTGAGGCTAGAAAATCTGGGAAGAGTCTAATGAGATAGCTCGTTGCTATATGCTGACAAGTGTGACCAATACTTTGTATAAGCAACTGGAGAGCTGTAAGATTGCTAAAGCTAGAAGACATGTTTGGAGGCTAAGATGCCTTGGCTTGACAGTCTTCCATAACTAGCTTGATGAATGCCCAACAAAAGCCCAACACTTCGGTCAAAGACCATATGGTCACTTTTATGGGCTACGTTTCTAATGCCACGGACAATGAGACCAATCTGGACCAGAACACTCAAATTGAGATGGTGTTCAAAAGCATGTCAAAGGATTTTGCTAGTTTTTGGGTCACATATAACCTCAGCAAAAAAAGAAGAAGCAAAAACTTGATGCTTAGAAGCAAAAACTTGATGCTTACACAACTCATGAAGGAGTTACAATCCTATGAGTTGATGTTGAATGACGATCATTCGATCCGAAGAGCAAAAGTGAACATAACCATTGCTTCATCCTCAAAAGGGAAGGGAAAACATGCTAAGTAAGTTAAGGCTAAGGCCGTTGGGCCACCACAAGTGGAAAGAAAGAGAACCAGAAAACCTAAGGACTTATATAAGTCTAAATGTTTCTTCTACAGTAAGAAAAGACAATTTAAGGTAAACTGTAAAAAGTAGAAGGAATAACTACCTACCAAAGGCAAATGTATGCAACTCTTGATGATAAAAGCTTGTTTAGTGGAAGATTCAATAGACCACTAGGTCATTGATTTAGGATCCACTAATCATGTTTGTGTTTCTCTTTAGAGTTTCGAGGAGACAAAAAATCTTAGAGATAAGAGCTTATCGTTGCAGACCGGGAATGAGACAAGTGTGGTAGCTAAAGTAGTGAGAGATATACATCTTTATTTTGATATTTTAGGAAGATTAATTTGGGAAACATTTTCTATGTACCAAGTTTCAAAAGAAACTTAATTTTTGTTGCATGTTTATAAAAAGACGGCTTGGCCATGACTTTTAATAATGAAATTGCAATATTTAGAAATAACAATCTTATCTGTAATGGATGGATGTCAAATAATCTCTATTTTATCAAACCAAATATGTACACACTGCTTGAGATTAAAATATCGAATAAAAGACTTAAAACCTCTCACTCTAATGAGACATACCTTTGGCATTTTAGACTCGGTTGAATTAACCGAGAAAGAATCACTAGGCTTGTGAAAGACAACATTTGAAGTTCAGTTAAAGAAGTTTATCTTTCATAATGTGAATATTGCTTGGAAGGTAAGATAACTATGCAATCTTATAATGCAAAAGGAACGAGGCTCGAAAAACCCTAGAACTTGTTCACACTGACATATGTGGCCCTACGAGCGTTAGTGCAAGAGGTGGTTACGAGTACTATGTAACCTTTATTAATGACTATTCCAGATATAGGTATGTATAACTGATGCATCACAAAAGTGAAACCTTTGATGAATTCAAAGAGTTTCATGTGGAAGTAGAAAAACAACTAGGTTTACCCTTAAAGGCGCTTTAGTTTGATCGAGGTGAGGAATGTTTATCTGATGAGTTCTTAGGGTACCTAGAACGACGGAATTGTGAAAGTATACACAATCGTAACAAGTTATAAAGTGACAAGTAAATGTCGAGTTATCATACCCACAGGGACTGTGAAAAGAATTATTTATGAATGCAATTAAAAACATTTTGGTGAAAAAAACTATTTTGATTTGTGGTGGAATATGTGTGTTTATGTTTTAGGGTGGCAATTGGCATGGAAAATAGCCTTATAATTGTCCACACAGGTAGTGTAAAATCCTGGAATTAGGGACTTGGCATTATTGTATGTTGCTGCGTGTTGGCATGTTTTGTTTGTTGTTATGATGTGTTTAGGGGTCTCGTTAAGGCTCGGGGTTAAGCCTGAGCCTTGGTGAAAGTTTTATTTCTAGGTACTTTAGGGGAAAGCTAGCTAAGGTAGGCTTTAGGGGTATTCATTTGTGTTTTGTTAACAGAAGTAAAGAGGTGGTAAGGTGGCAAGGGGGCGCCACTTAGAGTGCTTGAAGAGGTGTCACAAGGGAGGAGCTGCAGGGAGAAGGGGTTTGAGTCGTGTCGTCTGCAATGTGAAGTTTTATATTGGAGCCTTAGGAGCTTGGGTGGTGGATTCGGCAAGGGCACTGCATGGATGGGTGTTGAAAGAGTCAAATAATTTGAAAATGTGGCCATGAGTGAAAGGTGGAGTTTGAATTACTAAAACTCATTTGAATGAGTGAAAAAGAGTGAAAGTATGAGCTGAACAAGGGATTTGGTGGCTAGTTGAGTTGTTGGCCGAAAGTGGGGTGTGTGAAGGGGGAGGATTTCGGTTTTGTGCTAGGAGAGGGGGTGTGCCGAAAATCAATTGGGGTCTTAAGCTTTTCCTTTGTTCTTCTTGAAGGGCATTCGGTCATTAGGGAAGTGGATAGTGTCGATTCTTTGTAAGTCCTATTATGCTCTTTTGTTCTCTTCCGCTTTGACCTTTAGCCGAAATCTGAGAGACCATTAGTGCATCCCTTTTCTTCATCTTTTCACCTAAGACTCTCTTGCCTACATTAGCCAAACCCTCTTTGACTTGGTAGTCGAACCTTAGCTTCATCTTACTCATCATTTCCACCATTCTTTCTCTGTTTTTTCTTTTTCCCTCTAAACTGAAACCTCTTGAGCCTCTTTGCCGAATCTCTTCTTCCCCTTTTACTGATTCTCTTTAACCTCACAACCGAAAGCACCATACTACTTCTTTGCAATCCATCTTTTTTCTCTACTTTTCTTCTTAAGCCGAAACTTTATTTCATCTCCTCTAACGCCTTGTTTTTCTCTCCATAGCGAATAGCCCTTGGTCAAGTGGATCGATTCCATCCTGTTGCAGGACTACTGAAGGTAACGTTCTTTTCACTTTTGCTGCAAAAGCCAAATCTTTTGAGTGCCAATCGATCTCTCTGTTGGGGGTAAGCGTCTTCCTTTCATTTTCTTATAAACATCCTTTTGTTATATTTTCCCTTTTCTTTATGAAGCCAAATCTATTCTGGTAAGCATCTAAATGCATTTCTTTCATTTTGGGGTCTCATAGCCAAATATCAAGAAGGTGAGTGCTGGAGAATCTTAGGTTATTGAGAGCCTTTGCAATCGGGTTTTGTTGTTGAAGGTAAGAAGTGATTCTTTTGTCTGTTCTTTTCTTTCTTTCAGTTTTGTGTGGCCAAAGCCGAATGGCTAGGTGGCATGGCGTTAGTATTTCAGTTAACTCTCTTTTCTTTTTCTCTCCTCTCGATTGGGATGTTTTCTTCGGGAAATCTCAATTGTTGAACAGTTGTAGTCGAATCCTGAAGGCCTGTCTGTTGCCGAACTTTACCTCTCATTTGGGTTCCTGAGGTAAGAAACTTTCCCGATTTCAAGTTATCTACTTCTTATATTCCTTTTCGTTGCCTTAACCACACTTCTTCTTCTTTAAGTACTGATCAAGTCTCTTCATGGATCCAACTGCTAGTCAACCTAAGGAAGGGAGTGAACCCATTGTAGCGACTCCTAAGTTTAAGAAGCGTGCTGTGTCGGCAGTTCGAGACTTTCCGTCAGACTGTGGTAGAGAACTGACATCTGCCTGGGATAGGCAAATAGCTGTCGTCCCTGCTAGTGAGAGTGTCAATGTAGAGAGTCTAGTTTTACGCGTTACCAGGTGTGTAATGCTCACACTTTACTTTGATAAATAATACTTGTCATTAACTGTGATGGCTGAAAGTCGAAACGACTATTGTTTTGGTCGAGATACCCTCGTGGTAAGGTTGGAGACACCAGGTAAGCTCCGCTATGATGGTACTTTCGTATTATGGAATGCATGAGTTAATTATATGTTGTACATAGACTGTATATAGCACTCACCTCAATATGATATTATGTGCATGGGTTATGGGAGATGATAGAGGGGAAGTGCTATTCAGTGACTATTGTCACAGTGGTCAGGGACCACAGTGGTTTGGAACCACGTATATATATATGCTTATCAATGACTTGTCTCAATGGTCTGGGACCACAGTAGGTTGGCCCCATGTATACTTATCAGAGATCGTCACAGTGGTCTGGAACCACAGTGGGTTGGCCTCACATTTATATTATGTGACTCTATCACAAGTGGTCTGGGACCATAGTGGCTTGATGCCACGGGTGTTCGGTGGATATGGGTGATGTAGTGGATGGAAATCTAGGATGGGCTGGGTTGCATTGCATGCGCTATTGATATGCCATGCTATTAGGGCTTATGCCCAAACTATGTTCGTAAGGGGAATTACACACTGAGTCTTGGTGACTCACCCCTTTGCTTAATGTTGCAGGTAATCCCTAGATCGCGGATTTGGAGCCAAGGTGGACTTGAGGTGGCCATTCAATATTTTTCTCGTAAATTTGTTTTCTTTATTCAAACTTGTTTTAATTGGGATTTTGTTATGTAATAAGGCCTCATATTCTTTAATTTGGGTTTTGGATTATATGCTGTTATAACTTATCTTATGAGACGTCGAATACAGAATTTTCTAGAATAAAAATCTAAACAATCATGTTTTCAAATGTTAACAAAGGATGGCAAGTGATTAATAACTAAATTCAAAAAATTTTCTTTAAACCACAAACACTATGTCCAAAACGACATGTTTCGAAATACCACTGATTTTCGATTTTTCGTATCACAAAACCCGATTTCAACTAACAGTTCTTAAAATATAAGTTGGTAAGAAACTCTTAAACTAGATATTATTTTTAGGATAGAAACCCAAAACAAAAAGGTTTCAAAATTGCGATATTTCTTTAAAATTCCAAAGTTCTTTTAAACAACCTTTCTCTGTGACATTCCAAATTTGGTCATAACATGTTGACCGGGTTTGGAGTGTTACAATTGTGGTATTAGTGCCAGGTTGCAAAACTCGACCGTGGGTATGGGGTTAAAATGTTTTTTAAAAGCAGCTAGGAATTGATTTAGAAATATATATGTCTTTTGGAAGCATGGCACCCGAGTCTCCGGCACTAAATCCGCATGGTAAGTCTTCTGACTTTTGGTTGTTCTTGCATAAAGTGAGTATGATATGTTGTGATTGCTTGTGCTAAGAAATGCAACTCTAGAGACTGAAACCTTAGGTGTGTATGAAATAGCGGGAACTGCTCATAATGCTATTTACATAAAACTGTTCTGTAATAAAGAGCGTAAAAAAACACTAACTCATAAAACTTTTAATCAAATTAAATCGCGTTAGTAGTAATGAGTACTAGAAGACGTAGATGCGATATGCTAGGCCGTGGAAGAGGCCGAGATGTTGGGTCTGAACCCTCGGAATCAGGACATGGGCTGGAAGGTGAAGTGCTAGCACCGCCAGTTGCAGAAGCAGAGTTTCAGGACCAAACTGGTGGAGACGATGCTGTGTCTTAGGCGATGCTACGTGTTTTGGAGAGAGTAGTTGGAATGAGCACGGGATCAATAGCTCAAAAATATATGTAGCTCCTAGATGTTTAGGGGCATTTCTGGTGTAGCTCCTAGCGTAGCTGAGTACTGGCTAGAAGCAGTTGAACGGATCATGGACGATCTTGATTGTACTGTAGAGGAAAAATTGAAAGGAGTTGTGTCTCTTTTTTGAGACGAGGCATACCAGTGGTGGCTTACGGTAAGGGATGGTATAGCAGCTAACCGCATCACCTTGGACTTCTTTAAGTCGGTGTTCCAGGGCAAGTATATTGGATCAAGCTATGTGGACGCTCAGAGAAAGGCATTTCTAAATTTGGTTCAAGGAAGCAAGTCAGCAGCCGAGTATGAGGCAGAATTCTTACGTTTAGGTCATTATGCCTAGGGTATTGTTGCAACAGATAATGAGTGCTGTGTCTGATTTGAAGATGGTCTGAGGGATGATTTGCGAGTGTTGATAGCTCCGCAACAGGAAAGGGAGTTTACTGTTCTGGTCGAGAAGGCTAAGATAGCCAAAAAGGTGAAGCGATTCTGTAAGACAGAATTAGGATAGGGACAGAGGTAAGAATAAGAGGAATTTTGGGTCGTCAGGATCTGCTGGGGGTTTCTAAAAGAAGCCTAGGTTGGATGGGCCGAGTAGAGTTGCAAGGACTGTTACGGTTGGGCGGTCTTAGCCATGTGCTAGATGTGGGAATTATCATTCAGGGGAGTGTAGGAAAAGAAGTAAGGGATGCTATAGGTGTGGATCTATAGATCATTTGGTAAGGGACTATCCACAAGAGCCAAGTAGGGCACGACCTGTTGGTTAGGGTTATGTGCAGCCTGGAAGAGCTGGGCCGCAACCACCGAGAGGTCGTAGACCAACTAGAGGAGGAAATGGTTTTGGTCAAGGGCGTGGAGCACTGGGCCGAGGTGCTGAAAATACAGATGTGAGACAGCCTAGATTGGTCTATGCAGTTAGACGTCAGGAGGAGGGCGATGCACCGGACGTCATAACTGGTACGTTCCTTATTTTTTCTTTGTCCTTTTCAGCATTGATAGATATTGGATCTATACATTCCTATGTTGCTAGTGATGTATCTGAGACTTTAAGTATAGAATCTGAGACTGCTTCTAGAGAGATGACTATGATTAGCCCTCTAGGACAATCTGTAGTGGTAAACAGACTCTTTAGGAATGTGCCCTTAGAAGTGAAAGGGATGGTTTTCCTGGCTGATTTAATGGAACTGTCGTTCGGGAATTTCGATTTAATCTTAGGTATGGATTGGTTAGTGAAGTATCGAGTAAACTTAGATTGTGCTGCTAAGCGCATGGTGTTAAGGACTCCGGAGGATAATGAAGTCTTAGTGATAGGTTAAAGGAGGAACTACTTGTCTAATATATTGTCCGCTTTAAAGGCAAAAAGAATGGTGAGGAAAGGATGTGAGGCATTCTTAACTTTTGTTCGGGCTCTGGAAGCTAAGGAGTTATCTGTGGGGGATGCTAGAACAATGAAAGAGTTCTCTGATGTTTTCCCTGAAGAGCTTCCGGGATTACCTCTGGTTCCCGAGGTGGAATTCAGTATTGATCTTCTTTCGAGAACAACACCAGTGTCTATTTCCCCATATAGAATGGCGCCGAAGGAGTTAGTGGAACTTAAAGCGTAAATTCAGGAGCTGTTGGATCGGGGTTTTATTCGACCCAGTATATCACCTTGGGGAGCGCCGGTGTTATTTGTTAAGAAGAAAGACGGGTCAATGCGGATGTGCATTGACTATAGGCAACTAAACAAGTTGACAATTAAGAACAAGTACCCGTTGACTAGGATAGACGATCTGTTCGATCAGTTACGAGGCGCTTCGGTCTTCTCAAAGATAGACTTGAGGTCAGGATATCATCAGCTTAAGGTTAAGGAGGCAGATATTCATAAGACAACATTTCAAACTCATTATGGTCACTATGAGTTCTTGGTGATGCCGTTCGGGTTGACAAATGCACCAGCTGCGTTTATGGACATGATGAATCGGGTATTCCAACCCTATCTGGACCGATTTGCCGTAGTGTTCATAGACGATATTTTGGTTTATTCGAGTACGAAAGAGGAACATGATTCGCATCTTCTGGTGGTTCTGCAGATACGAGGAGAAGCGGTGTCACGCCAAATTCGGTAAGTGTGAATTTTGGTTGAAAGAAGTTACCTTTTTGGGCCATGTTGTATCCGCTGAGGGGATTAGGGTTGATCCCCGGAAAATTAAAGCTGTGTTGGACTGGGAAACGCCTAAGTCTATGGCAGAGATTCAGAGTTTTCTTGGTTTGGCAGGGTACTATAGAAGGTTTGTTGAGGGGTTTTCGTTGAGAGCTGCACCGTTAACCAAGTTATTACGGAAAGGGGTACCGTTCGTTTGGGCAGTTAAACAACAGGAAAGTTTTGAGAAGTTGAAGAGGATTTTGACTGAAGCATTAGTGTTGATTTAGCTAGAGGCTGGGAAGGAGTTTATCATCTACTGTGATACGTCGCACACAGGGTTAGGATGTGTGTTGATGCAAGAGGGGAAGGTGGTAGCATATGCGTCTCGGCTGTTGAGACCTCACGAGGTGAACTACCCCACGCATGATCTCGAGTTAGCTGCGGTAGTTTTTGCTCTGAAGATTTGGAAACACTACCTATATGGGGAGAAGTCCATCATCTACACGGATCACAAGAGCTTGAAGTATCTCCTTACCTAGAAGGAGTTGAATTTGAGGCAGCGGAGGTGGATTGAGTTGTTGAAGGATTATGACTGCTCGATCGAGTATCACCCGGGTAAGGCTAACGTAGTGGTAGACGCGTTGAGCCGTGATATCGGACTTGAGGGCACTGTTTGCTCATCTTAGCTTATATGATGATGGAAGCTTGTTGGCTGAACTTCAAGTGAAGCCTTCTTGGGTCAGTCAGATAAAGGAAAAGCAGTTGTCTGATCAATTGCTAAGTGTTAAGTTTTAGCTGGTGACAAAGGGTAAAATGGTAGATTTTAGTGTGAACAATGATGGAGTATTATGCTTTCGGAGAAAGGTCTATGTGCCGAGGGATTCTGAGTTAAGGCAGAAGATTCTTCGGGAAGCGCATAGTAGCCCATATGCTATGCATCCTGGCGGGAGTAAGATGTATCGGGATCTGCATGAACAATTTTGGTGGCCGGGTCTGAAGCAAGAGGTTACTGAGTTTGTGGGTAGATGCTTGACGTGTCAGTAGGTGAAGGCGGAACATCAATTGCTTTCGGGGTTGCTGCAGTAGGTAAAGATTCCACTTTGGAAGTGGGAGTGAATAACGATGGATTTTTTGAGTGGGCTACCCCTTACGCCTATGAAGAAAGACTCAGTGTAGGTAATTGTGGATCAGTTGACAAAATCCACTCACTTCATACCGGTTCGAGTTGAATATTCTTTACAGAAGTTAGCCAAGCTGTATGTGGCAGAGATTGTGAGGTTACATGGGTACCTGTGTCTATCATATCAGACAGAGACCCTAGGTTTACGTCACGATTTTGGAAAGCATTGCATCAGGCGTTGGGTACAAGACTAGACTTCAACACAGCATTTCATCCACAGACTGACAGTCAGTCTGAGAGGGTAATTCAGATCTTGGAAGACATGTTGAGAGGCTTTGTCATTGACTTCAGAGGTAGTTGAGAGGAGTTCCTACCGTTGGCAGAATTCACATACAACAACAGCTACCAATCTAGTATTTGGCTGGCGCCTTACGAAGCGTTGTATGGTCTGAAATGTCATACTCCTACTTGTTGGACAGAGTTGGGGGAGCGTCAGATGTTGGGTTCGGAATTGGTGTCTAAAACAGAAGAAAAAGTTAAGTTGATTCGAACTCGATTGAAAGAAGCTTCCGACAGGCAGAAATCCTATGCTGATCTAAAGCGTAAGGATATAGAATTTGCAGTGGGTGATCAGGTGTTTCTCAAAGTTTCGCCCTGGAAGAAAGTCCTAAGGTTTGGACGGAAGGGCAAGCTGAGCCCCAGGTTCATCGGGCCTTATCGTGTGATGAAGCGTGTTGGACCAGTAGCTTATTAACTCGAGCTACCTTCGGAATTGAGTCAGACTCATGATGTGTTCCATGTCTTGATGTTAAGGCACTACCATTCGGATCCATCTCATATAGTGCCAATGGAAGAAATCAAAGCAAGGCCTAACTTATCTTTTAAAGAGGAATCGGTTCAAATCCTAGATCGAGATGTTAAGGTGTTGCGAAGAAAGACGGTTCCGTTGGTTAAAGTGTTGTGGCAGAATCAAGGTTTAGAGGAAGCCACGTGGGAGCCAGAGATGTGATGCGACAACAATACCCTTATCTCTTTTGACCAGGTAAATTTTGAGGACGAAATTTCTTTAAGGTGGTAGAACAGTAACATCCTAGAAGTAGGGGCTTGGCATTATTGTATGTTGCTGCGTGTTGGCATGTTTTGTTTGTTGTTAAGCCTGAGCGTTGGTGAAAATTTTACTTTTAAGCACTTTAGGGGAGAGATAGCTGAGGCAGGATTTAGGGATATTCATTTTTGTTTTGTTAACCCAAGTAAAGAGGTTGTAAGGTGGCAGGGAGGGGCCACTTAGAGTGCTTGAAGTGGCGTCACAAGGGAGGAGCTACAGGGAGAAGGGGTTCAAGTGTGTCGTTAGCAATGTGAAGTTTTATTTTTACGTCTAAGGAGCTTGGGTGGTGGATTCAGCAAGGGCACTGCATGGATGGGTGTTGAAGGAGTCAAATAATTTTAAAATGTGGCCATGAGTGAAAGGTGGAGTTTGAATTATTCAAACTCATTTGAATGAGTGAACAAGAGTGAAAGTAGGAGCTGAACAAGGGATTTGGTGGCTAGTTGAGTTGTTGGCCGAAAGTGGGGTGTATGAAGGGGGAAAGATTTCAGTTTTGTGCTAGGAGACGGGGTGTGCCGAAAATCAATTGGGGTCTTAAGCTTTTCCTTTGTTCTTCTTGAAAGGCATTCTGTCATTAGGGAAGTGGATAGTAACGATTCTTAGTAAGTCCTATTATGATCTTTTGTTCTCTTCCCCTTTGACCTTTAGTCGAAATCTGATAGACCATTAGTGCATCCCTTTTCTTCATCTTTTCACCTAAGACTCTCTTGCCTACATTAGTCGAACCCTCTTTCACTTGGTAGCCAAAACTTAGCTTCATCTTACTCATCATTTCCACCACTCTCTCTTTTTTTGTCTTTTTCCCTCTAAACCGAAACCTCTTGAGCCTCTTTGTCGAATCTCTTCTTCCCCTTTTACTCATTCTCTTTAACCTCACAACCAAAAGCACCATACTACTACTTTGTAATCCATCTTTCTTCTCCACTTTTCTTCTTAAGCTGAAACTTTATTTCATCTCCTCTGACGCCTTATTTTTCTCTCCATAGCCGAATAGCCCTTGGTCAAGTGGATCAATTCCATCCTGTTGTAGGACTACTGAAGGTAACGTGGGTTGGCCCCACATTTATATCATGTGACTCTGTCACAAGTGGTCTAGGGCCATAGTGGCTTGATGCCACAGGTGTTCGGTGGGTACGGGTGATGTAGTGGATGGAAATCTAGGATGGGCTGGGTTGCATTGCATGCACTATTGATATGCCATGCTATTAGGGCTTATGCCCAGACTGTGTTCATAAGGGGAATTACACACTGAGTCTTGGTGACTCACCCCTTTGCTTAATGTTGCAGGTAATCTCTAGATCGCGGATTTGGAGCCAAGGTGGACTTGAGGTGGCCATTCAATATTTTTTCTCGCAAATTCGTTTTCTTTATTCAAACTTGTTTTAATTGGGATTTTGTTATGTAATAAGGCCTCCTATTCTTTAATTTGGGTTTTGGATTATATGCTGTTATAACTGATCCTATGAGACGTCGAATATGGAATTTTCTAGAATAAAAATCTAAACAATCTTGTTTTCAAATGTTAACAAAGGATGGCAAGCGATTAATAACTAAATTCAGAAATTTTTCTTTAAACCACAAACACTGTTTCCAAAATGACATGTTTCGGAATACCACTGATTTTTGATTTTTTGTATCACAAAACCCGATTTCAACTAACAGTTTTTAAAATATAAGTTGGTAAGAAACTCTTGAACTAAAATTATTTTTAGGATAGAAACCCAAAACAAAAAGGTTTCAAAATTGCGATATTTCTTTAAAATTCTAAAGTTCTTTTAAACAACCTTTCTCTGTGACATTTCAGATCTGGTCGTAACGTATTGACTGGGTTTGGGGTGTTACAGGTAGACAAACGGGCGTGTGTCTAGGCGGTGTGTGATACAATGTCAGCCCCATGGGTGTGTTAATAGGCCGTGTGTCCCCTGTATCCAATTACGAGAATTCGATTTGTCAGACGGGCCAGCACACGGTAGTGTGCCTAGGCCATGTGCCCTTAAGAGGTTGCTGACTTCATAAACAGAATACCCAGGTTTTTCACACACAGGTGAGGACACGGGCGTGTCTAGGCCATGTAAGGGACACGGGCCAAAAAACATAGGCGTGTGTTCGGTCATGTGAAAACCCTTGTAGGTTCAAGATGAAAAATAAATTCCGTACAGGCTAGGGACATGGGTAAGGGGTGTTACATTTAGTGGTATTAGAGCTATGGTTTAGTCGATTCTTAGGCTGACGTAGTGTTTACACTAGTCTAGTTATACATACCATACATATGAGTATTTATGTAATGATAGTGTGACTACTCCTGATGATTTAAATTGTATTTTTATATAGTAAAAAGATCCTGATAGAGCTGTGGCGGATGATATAGAAAGTACCGTGTCGGCTCCCGCCGAAGGTATAATACCGAATGAAAATGAGAATAGACCTACAACTGTGAGTTAGAGAGAAGGGGAAGAGGCTAGAGAGGCCTTTCTCCACATGATGAATGCATGGTACATGGAGTTCGTTCTTGCGAACCCGGATGCACAACCCCCTCCACCCTCGCCTATTCTCAACCTACCCCAGTATCTCCCCAAGTGGTAGAAATGGTAAGAAGAGAAAAACCTCCAGTTGATAGAATCTAAAAAACAAGGAGCCGAGGAATTTCGAGCTAGTAAAGATGATGATCGGAAAAGAGTAAAATTTTGTGTTGAAAATACCAATAGGGTATTTGACGAGTTATCCTACACACCTGACGAGTGCATGAAATGTGTAGTGTCTCTTCTGAGAGATTCTGCTTATCAGTGGTGGAATATCCTTGTGTTGGTGGTACCAAGGGAAAGGATCACATGGGAGTTTTTCCAAGAAGCATTCTAGAAGAAGTACATAAGCCAAAGATTTATTGATCAGAAAAGAAAGGAATTCCTTGAACTGAAACAAGGTAGAGTGACAGTAACTGAATATGAGTGTGAATTTGTAAGGCTCAGCAAGTAAGCTCGAGAGTGTGTGTCCTCTTAAGCCATCATGTGTAAGAGGTTTAAGGATGGATTAAATGAAGATATCGGATTGTTTGTTGGTGTCCTAGAATTGAAGGAATTTGTCGTGCTAGTGGATAGGGCTTGTAAAGCCGAGGAGTTGGTTAAAGAGAAAAGAAAAGCTGAGATGGAGTCTCGTGACCCAAGAAAGAGACAAATGAACAAGTTGTTTCAATCTTCATCCAAGAAGTCAAGAGACTTACCTACCCGATCAGCTACTTCAGTAGGATTCTCAAACAGAAGTAAGAGTAAGCAGTACTCGGGGATTAAAGCTTAGACTACCTCAATTGCTAGTGTTGGGAACAGTTGACCTAATAGACCGGAATGTCCATAGTGTGGTAGACGTCACCCTGGTGAGTGCCGAGCACATGAAAGAGCTTGTTTTAAGTGTGGTTCTGAAGATCATTTTATTAGAAAATGCCCTGAGATGGTTGAAAAAGAGAAAATTCAGAGAGCAAGATTGGGAAGCACTAATAGAGGGAAACAATAAAGAAAATCGGGAAGTAGAATGAGTAGTAAGAGTGCACCCAGAGAGTAGGCTGTAAGATCTGAGGGTAGAGCGCCCGCAAGGACTTATGCCATACGCGCTCGTGAAGAAACATCATCCCCTGATGTAATTACGGGTACATTTTCTCTCCATGATACCAATGTTGTTGATTTAATTGATCCGGGGTCTACCCATTCATACATTTGCATGAAATTAGTATCTAGTATGAGCATGCCAGTAAAGTCTACAGAATTTGAGATAAAAGTGCCCAACCCCTTAGGCAAAAGTGTACTGGTTGATAAGGTATGCAAAGATTGCCCATTGATGATTAGGGGTCATTATTTTAAGGCAAATCTCATGCTATTGCCATTTGCTGAATTTGATATAATTCTTGGTATGGACTGGTTAACCACTCATGATGTGATAGTAAATTGTGGAAAGAAATACATTGAATTGATACCACAATATTCGTATCATTCATTTATAAAATCGAGAACACATATTATAATCATATATATATATATAAACTTCATTTGTAACACATACAATTTGTAATAAATAACTGAGTTACTTGCTTACCTTATTTTAAATAGGTAAGAAGTTAATTCATACCTTACATGCTTACCTGAGCCATTAACTCAATAAATTAGCTTTAATTTGCCTTGAACAAAATTCGATTTCTCTTTTGTAAAACACATCACCGGCACAAAGCCTGCTAGGCGTAAAAGCCCGATAAGTAACACCGGCACAAAGCCTGCTAGGCGTGAAAGCCCGAAAAGAAACACCGGCACAGAGCCTACTAGGCGTGAAAGCCCGAATCTTATCAATGTAATTAAACATTCCAAACACACTTCATAACTGTTATATATATAAGTCCAATTCAATTGAACTTGCTTACATTAAACCAATAAAATCATTATATCATTATACCATCCAACAATTCACATCACATAACCAACTTTAATCATCAACCTAGTATACCTACATACATTCGGCCATGATATAAATAGGTACTAAAATTCATCAATTCTTACTATTTAATATAGTCATAATTAGTTCTTTAACATATTTTAGCTAAAGGACTTACCTCGATTGTCGATAGACCGTGTAAATCGGCTATTCGAGAACCTTTGTCTTTCCCCGGTCCAATTCCGTTTTTCTTTGTTCTTAATCTTAATCAAGCTTCCTAAGTTGCCGAAAATCAAAGCTCTACAATGGTGTTTTCTTTTCTTACATTTGGCTATGAGAGGAGGAAGGTGATGATGGCTTTATTTTATGTTTGTTTAATATATACACTAACATTATTTCTTTATAAAATACTAACATAACCTTATATATAAAAAAAATAATTAAACTAACATATATAGATAGCTAACTTGGCCCATTACCGTCCATCACTATGGTCAATGGGCTAATTGCCCTTTTAGGACACCCACTTAAAAGGCCACAAGCAAATTAGTACCTTTCACTTTAGCATGCAACTTTTACGCTTTTCTCGATTAAATTCTTTTTATCAAATTAAGCAATTAAACGATAATATTTTTCTACGATATTTTCACACACATTAGTCCACATATAATAAACACAGGATATAATATCAAAATATTTCTCGGGCTCGGATTCGTGGTCCCGAAACCACCGTTACGATTAGGGGCAATATTGGTCTGTTACAACTCTCCCCCCTTAAGAATTTTCGTCCTTGAAAATTTTACCGTTAAACAATTTCGGGTATTGCTGCCTCATTGAATCTTCAGGCTCCCACGTAGCCTCTTCAGCCCCATGTCTATTCCATAATACTTTTACTAGTGGAATCTTCTTATTTCTCAACTCTTTCAATTCCCGAGCTAAGATACGGATTGGTTCTTCATCATATGTTAAATCGGATCGGATTTCAATCTCTGACGGTGTGATCACATGAGACGGATCTGATCTGTACTTGCGAAGCATCAAAATGTGAAATACATTGTGTATCTTTTCTAACTCAGAGGGCAATTTCAATCTATAAGCCACAGGCCCAATACGTTCGATGATTTCATACGGTCCGATAAATCTCGGATTCAACTTGCCTTTCCGACCAAATCGGAGTACTTTCTTCCACGGAGAAACTTTTAAGAATACACGATCTCCGACCTGAGATTCAATATCCTTACGTTTCAAATTGGCATAGGACTTTTGACGATCCGAAGCAGCTTTCAAATTTCCTTTAATAATAACTACCTTCCGTTCTGTCTCTTTAATCAAATCAACCCCGTATCTTATTCTCACCGAGCTCACCCAATATAACGGTGTGCGGCATTTTTGCCCGTATAAGGCTTCATAAGGCGCCATTTTTATACTAGATTGGAAGCTATTATTGTAAGCAAATTCAATCAAAGGTAGGTATCATTCCCACGTACCTTCAAACTCGAGAACGCAACACCTCAACATGTCCTCAAGTATCATAATAGTTCGCTCAGATTGACCGTCCGTCTGTGGATGAAAGGCTGTACTAAAATGAAGTTTAGTACCTAAAGCATCTTTCAATTTCTTCAAAACCGCGATGTGAATCTCGGGTCTCTGTCTAAAATAATAGAACTCTGCACACCATGCAACCTCACAATGCGACACATACAATTCAAAGAAGTTTATCAAGTGAATAGTGCGTGCACTCTGATACAAAATGAGTGATTTAGTCGATCTATCAATGATAACCCACACAGCATATTTCTTACTCGGTGTCATAGGAAGACCGGATACAAAGTCCATTGTAATTCTATCCCATTTCCATTCAGGTATCATGATCGGCTGAAGTGGTCCGGAGGGTACCTAATGCTCAGCTTTCACTTGTTGATGATTAAACACTGAAACAAATTCGGATATATCTGTTTCATGCCGTGCCACCAATAGAATCTGCTTTCAAATCGTTATACATTTTCGTGCTACCCGGTGTATCGATAGTCAACCACTATGAGCCTCACTCGAATCATCATCAGATCAAACTCGAGTTCCTCGGAACACACATTCAGCTTTTATAATTCAAACAATCATTTGCATCTATCTGAAAATCTGATTCTACACCCTTTTCACACTGAATTCGACTAGCAATCAAATCTTTGTCAACTTTCTGTGCATCACAAATTTGTTGAATAAACATCGGTCTTGCTTGTAACTCGGTTATAATCGAACCATCACCAGACATAGTTATCTGTGCGTTCATTACACGAAGAGCAAACAATGATTTTCGACTTAACGCATCTGCAACAACGTTAGCTTTTCCCGGATGGTAGTCAATCACTACTTCATAGTCTTTCAGCAATTCTAACCATCTGCGTTGTCTCAAATTTAGATCTTTCTGAGTCATCAAATATTTTAGACTTTTATGATCCGAATAAATGTGACATTTCTCGCCAAATAAATAGTGACGCCAAATTTTCAATGTGAAAATAATGGCTGCTAGTTCCAGATCGTGAGTCGGATAATTTTTCTCATGCGGCTTCAATTGTCTCGAAGCGTAGGCTATAACCTTGCCGTCCTGCATTAAAACGCAACCCAACCCACTCAAGGAAGCATCACTAAAAACAACAAATTCTTTACCCGATTCAGGCTGAGCTAACACTGGAGCTTCGGTCAAAAGGGCTTTCAACTGCTCGAAACTTTTCTGACACTTTTCTAACCACTCAAACTTGACATCTTTCTGTAGTAGTTTCGTCAAAGGTGTAGCTATTACAGAAAAACCCTTTACAAATCGTCTGTAATATCTCGCAAGGCCTAGGAAACTTCGGATCTCGGAAACATTCCTTGGTGATTTCCAATCGAGTATAGCTGCTATTTTGTTTGGATCCACCCGAATACACGATCTTTGAAACAACGTGACCCAAGAAATCGACCTCATTCATCCGAACTCGCACTTACTAAACTTTGCATACAGCTTGTTGATCTCTCAAAGTTTGTAGTACTAATCTCAAATGCTCAAAGATGCTCGGTTTCATTTTTGGAGTAGATCAATATATCATCAATAAACACTACTACAAATCGATCCAAAAAGCTGTCGAATACTCGATTCATTAGATCTATAAAAACAAAGCAGGTGCATTAGTGAGTCCAAAAGGCATAACCAGAACTCAAAATGTCCGTACCTCGTCCGAACGCAGATCTTTGGCACATCTGTATCTCTCGACTACATGGCGATAATAGCCCGATCTCAAATCTATCTTCAAAATACTGAAGCCCCTTTAACCGATCAAACAAGTCATCAATCCGCGAATAATGGGTATTTATTCTTTATAGTTAGCTTATTTAGTTGCCGATAATCGATACACATTCGCATAGTCCCATCTTTCTTTTTCACAAATAAAACCGGTACACCCCAAGGAGAGAAGCTCGGTCGTGCAAAGCCTCTATCTGTCAACTCTTGCAACTGTGCTTTCAACTCTTTTAACTCAGTAGGTGCCATCCGAAACGAAGCTATCGAAATTGGAGTCATCCCTGGTACTAATTCAATGCTGAACTCAATCTCTCGTACTGGTGGTAAACCCGGTAGTTCTTCAGGAAACACATCTGGGTATTCACATACAACCGATACAGATGTAATTTGTTTCTCGAAAAATTTATTATCCAGTACATAAGCCAAATAAGCTTCGCACCCTTTTCTCACGTACTTCCGGGCTAACATTGAAGATATTACTGTAGGAAACCCATTTACATCACTGGATTTAATTCTGATGGTCTCACCATTTTGACATCTCAAATCAATAAGCTTTCTTTTGCAATTCACTATTGCCTCATGTGAAGTTAACCAGTCCATACCCAAAATTATATCAAACTCATCAAAGGGCAACAACATTAAATCGGCTGGGAAGCAATGATCCCGAATCATCAACGGGCAACCCCTACACACTTTATTGACAAGCACACATCTACCCAAAGGGTTGGACACACGAATCACAAACTCGATAGACTCAACTAGCAGAGTCTTACCGAATACTAGAGTTTCACACACATATGAATGAGTCGAACCAGGATCAATTAGTGCAATCACAGTAGTATCGTAAAGGGTGAAAGTACCAGTAATGACATCAGGGGAGGAAGCATCCTCTCTGGCTCGGGCAGCATAAGCTCTAGCTGGAGCTCTAGCCTCAGATCGAGCTGTAGTGTTCTTCGTTCCTTTCTGACTACCACTTACATTGCCTGAATGTCGGGGTGGTCTACCTCGCACTGACGTGTTGCTCGGCTTAATGTTCTGAACTGTATTCTGCTCTGCTAGCATCGGACATTCTCTAATAAAATGATCTGATGATCCACATTTAAAGCAAGACCGATAATGAAATCTACAACTTCCGGAATGCCATTTCCCACAGTGCTTACATTCAACTCGATTCTGTGGAACGTTACCAACACTGGCCATCGAGGTAGCTCGGGAGCCCACAGGAGGTCGATCCGTCTAGGTAGATCTCAGTAGTAGCTTTATGTCGGTGTAGTCATCTCTCGAACTTCTTGGATGTGGGATGAAAGACCTTACCCAAGATCTTTTACGAATGTCTCTAGCTTCGTCTCGGCCTTTCTTTTCTCTTTCTGAGCTCTTGACTTTGCAAGCTCGCTCTACTAGTGTCACAAACTCTTGAATTTCAAGAATGCCAACAAACATCTTTATATCTTCATTCAGGCCATCTTCGAATCTTTTGCACATAATAGCTTCAGTAGAAACACACTCTCTAGCATATCTGCTGAGCCTGACAAATTTCCGTTCATATTTCGTCACGGTCATTCGCCCCTGTTTCAGTTCAAGGAATTCTTTTCGTTTTTGATCAACGAATCTTTGACTGATGTATTTCTTACGGAATTCATTCTGGAAGAAATCCCATGTCACTTTTTCTTTCGGAACTACTGATACTAGTGTATTTCACCAGCGATATGCAGTGTCCCACAGTAAAGATATAGCACACTTCAAGCATTCATCTGGAGTACAAGATAGCTCATCAAGTACCCGAATAGTGTTATCAAGCCACATTTCGGCTCGCTCTGCGTCATCATCATCATTGGCTTTAAATTCTTCGGCCCCAGATTTCTAGATTTTATCAACTAGTGGCCTACTAGATCTCATTGGATCTATCATCGGGGGTGCTGAAGGAATCGGAGTTGGATTATTCGGGGGTGGAGGTTGGTATACAGCCGGATTAGTCTGAATAAACTGGGTAAACCACTCGTTCATCATTTGATAGAAGGCTTGTTTGGTCCCCCCCTCGTAGCTACCCGAAACAGGTCGAGAGTCTACCGGCACTGATCCATGTGCATGGTCAGGTGCTACACTCTCTATATCATCCGCTACGGCTCTTTCAGGATCAGTGTCCATTTGCTATATAAAACACAGTTCAGACTGTCAGAAGTCACCACACTATCAATATATGATAAAGGCATGTATAGCTAGACTCACACGCGCTACGGTAGTCCTAGAATCGACTAAACCGTAAGCTCTGATACCAATCAAATGTAACACCCCTTACCCGAGACCTTTGCCGGAGTCGAGTATGTGGCATTACTAGACTTGACTACTAATTCGGGGCATAATAATTTAAAACTGTCCAACTGCATCATGCTGACTAAATTGACCATAACTCGAGTTACAAAACTCAAAATTTAGATCCGTAAATTTTCCTTGAAACTAGACTCATATAAATTTTTACCATAATTTTTCCAGAATTTTTAATGTGGCCAATTAGTACAGTTTATTCATCAAAGTTTCCCCTATTTCACTATTTAATGATTCTGACCTATCTTTACAAAAACTCAGTTATCTCATTGTACAAAATTTCAATAATGTTTTTGTTTATTCCAATAAAAAATAGACTCATTAAGGATTCTAAGCATATAACCTATGCTCCATGATTATTTTTTTACAATTTTTAACAATTTTTCCAAGACAGAACAGGAAATCACGAATTCATTCAGAACAGGTCTCACTAAAATTTAAATATCTCATAATATAAAATTCCTTTGGCTACTATGTTTCTTTCATATCCAAATAGACACAATAAGCTTTAATTATATATCTTATTAACTTTCTAATTCAATTTATCCTATTTTTGGTGATTTTTCAAAATCACTTCACTGCTGCTAACTAAAAACTATTTCATTGCAAAATATGATTAACTAGTTTATAACCGAATATACCCACATACAACTCATACTGTCCATGCATTTTAATCATTTATGCAAACTAACTTATACCTAAAACATTCGCGTAATATCATAACATCATCGATTTATTAACAAAACACAACTATGGTTCCATATAATCGAGTGTACCATTGGTTACTTACCACAACACCTAATTAAAAGGTTCATTTCATAAACATACATTTCCTTATCAAATACTATTAAACTTCGATTAAAGATGCACAAACATTACCAACATAAATCGACATTTGCATCAAAAGCACAAAAGCATACTTAACTGAAAAGTTAGCCATATTCGCATGGCTATTATATACATGAACCAAAAGTTTCATCAAAACAAAGACAAAGTCTTTCCTATACATGCCTTCACTCGAAAACCAAAATGAAAGAGTACCAAAATAGTTTGATAGTGTGGACGACTTTCTGAACGATCCTGACGAGCTTGTAGCTTGCACCTAATCTATAAGACAGAGGAAACATTTTGCACAAATAAGCTTACTAGCTTAGTAAGTCCTAAGCTCCTAATAATATAACATTCAAACATTAAACATTTAAATTAAAAATAATTCCACTTGTATGTTTGTAATCACATTTACTTTCAAGCTTTCAATTCCATACCTATATAACATATAAATTCATAGAACAATTTCTCTTTAACCGAATGCTTGTATAATCAAAATATTTACTCATAATCCAACCTTTCAAAACCAAAATGTCATTATATAACCAAACGTACAAACATTCATATACTTAAAGCTCAATTATTATCATGTAGCATCACATACACGAACTATCCATGTGGCCGAATATACCTGGTCTTGTATACACATAATAGAATACCAAAACCACAATATTCGTATCATTCATTTATAAAACCGAGAACACATATTATAATCACATATATATAAACTTCATTTGTAACACATACAATTTGTAATAAATAATTGAGTTACTTGCTTACCTTATTTTAAATAGGTAAGAAGTTAATTCATACCTTACATGCTTACCTGAGCCATTAATTCAATAAATTAGCTTTAATTTGCCTTGAACAAAATTCGATTTCTCTTTTGTAAAACACATCACCGGCATCAAGCCTGCTAGGCGTAAAAGCCCGATAAGTGACACCGGCACAAAGCCTGCTAGGCGTAAAAGCCCGGTAAGTAACACCGGCACAAAGCCTGCTAGGCGTGAAAGCCCGAAAAGTAACACCGCACACAGAGAGCACGCTAGGCGTGAAAGCCCTAATCTTATCAATGTAATTAAACATTCCAAACACACTTCATAACTATTATATATATAAGTCCAATTCAATTGAGCTTGCTCACATTAAACCAATAAAATCATTATATCATTATACCATCCAACAATTCACATCACATAACCAACTTTAATCATCAACCTAGTATACCTACATACATTCGGCCATGATATAAATAGGTACTAAAATTCATCAATTCTTACTATTTAATATAGTCATAATTAGTTCTTTAACATATTTTAGCTAAAGGACTTACCTCGATTGTCGATAGACCGTGTAAATCGGCTATTCGAGAACCTTTGTCTTTCCCCGGTCCAATTCCGTTTTTCTTTGTTCTTGATCTTAATCAAGCTTCCTAAGTTGCCAAAACTCAAAGCTCTACAATGGTGTTTTCTTTTCTTACATTCGGCTATGAGAGGAGGAAGGTGATGATGGCTTTATTTTATGTTTGTTTAATATATACACTAACATTATTTCTTTATAAAATACTAACATAACCTTATATATAAAAAAAACAATTAAACTAACATATATAGATAGCTAACTTGGCCCATTGCCGTCCATCACTATGGTCAATGGGCTAATTGCCCTTTTAGGACACCCACTTAAAAAGCCACAAGCAAATTAGTACCTTTCACTTTAGCATGCAACTTTTACGCTTTTCTCGATTAAATCCTTTTTATCAAATTAAACAATTAAACGGTAATATTTTTCTACGATATTTTCACACACATTAGTCCACATATAATAAACATAGAATATAATATCAAAATATTTCTCGGGCTCGGATTCATGGTCCCGAAACCACCGTTCTGATTAGGGTCAATATTGGTCTGTTACAACCTAGCCACACGGGCGTGTGCCCTGTTTTAAAAAAAAATTTCTAAATTCCGCAAAGTTTCCGTATGAGATCGGTTTAGTCCCAAACCCTCTCTAAAGCATGTTTAAGGTCTCGTAGACCTTCTAATGGGACTATATGTGTATGAATCATTATGAAAAGATGTTGTATGTTTGATATTGTGAAATGAGAGTAAAATGTTCTGATATGTCTGGTAATGCCTCTTAACCTTAGTTCGGCGACGGATACGAGTTAGGGGTGTTACATGAAATGCAGAGAACGAGGCTTCGACAAAAGCCGAATAGTATTCTGTCGACACCACACGGGCGTGTGGTCACCGTAAACTGAAAAATATATAGGATTTTTCCTATGAAATTTATCACCTTTTTACTAGGAACTCGTAAAGGCTGTAGGTGCATTCGTCAGTCCAAATGGCATTACTAGGAACTCGTAATGACCGTAACGAGTCCTAAATGTTGTCTTATGTACATCAGCCTCCTTAACTCTCAACTGATGGTACCCAGAACGAAGGTCAATCTTTGAAAAAATCGAAGCTCCTCGGAACTGGTCAAACAGATCATCTATCCTCGGCAGGGGGTACTTATCTTAATGGTGAACTTGTTCAATTAACAGTAGTCGATACACATACGCATGGATCTATCCTTCTTTTCCACAAATAGAACAGGTGCTCCCCACGGAGACACACTAGAGCGGGTGAACCCACGATCCAATTGCTCTTGAATCTGAACCTTAAGCTCCACAAGCTCTTTCGATGCCATTCTATAAGGGGTGATGGACACCAGAGCTGTACCAGGAAGGATCTCAATCCTAAACTCTACTTCATGATTCAGAAGTAACCTAGGTAGCTCCTCAAGAAAAATGTCTAGAAAGTCCTTAACCGTCCTTATATCCTTAATTGAAGAATCCTCAGAATCTGAAACACTGATGTAGGCCAGATACACCTCACATCCCCTACAAACCAACTTTTCGGCCCCCAATACAGAAATCACATTCGATAAGTAGTTCTGACATTCCCTAATTACGACTACCTCGCTGTCCCCCTCAGTTCTTAGTACAACCCTTTTAGTGGCACAATCTAAGCTCACTCGGTGTTTAACTAACCAGTCCATTCCCAGTATTAGATCAAATTCTCCAAAAGGCAGTTCCATCAGATCAACAAAAAATATAGCTCCTTGAACTTCTAGAGTAACATCTCTAAACAGTATGTGACCCTTATTGACTGCCCCAACGGACTTAGTACAGTGACCTCACTCGTATCGCTCTCAACCAGTATACCCAAGTTTTCAGTTACGATACAAGTTATATAGGAGTGAATGGATCCTATATCTTTCGGTGCAGTATAGTGTACATTATAAATAAAGAATGTACCCATAATGACATCCGGAGCATCAACATCCTCTTGACGATGTGCAACATAAACTAGAGCCAGCTGCCGCACCTCAGTATGACCAGCACCTCTGCCCGGTACTCTCTGACCACTTCCCAGACCGTTACCACTCCTGGCCTAACCACGGCCTCTCAGTGGCTGCTGAAATACTCTCAGTGGTGCAGTACCCATGCCAGAAGCTTGCATTTGATCGGACCTCCACGGGCAATCTTTAATACGATGCTTTAATAAACCGCACCTCAAACAAGCCCTAGTTCTTTTCCAACACTCGCCCTGATGGCATATACCAGAGTCAGTAAACGGCGGCTATCTAGTAGAAGCAATAGGAGTCCCAACTCTGATCGGCCCATCAACTCTGGCGTTTTTCTTAGGCCTTTGAATGGACCTTAAGGGCTCTGAATCCCTCTTATTCCTACCTCTCTCTCTGTTTTGGCGCTCAGCGCGCTTCACTTCCTCGACGATCTTCGCCTTATCAACCAGTGCCACAAAGTCTCGCTCCCTTTGTGGAGCTATTAGAACCCTCAGATTATCTATGAGGCCATCCTCGAAGTGAACACATCGCTCGTACTCAGTCTCCACCATTCTTCTCGCGTAGCAGCTCAGTCGCAAAAATTCGGCCTCGTACTCGACCACTGATCTACCCCTTGAGTCAGATTAAGGAACTCCCTCCTACAGGCATCCACATAACTGGCACCCACATACTTCCCTTGGAAAGCAGTCTTTAAGAGCTCCCAGGTTAGTCAATCGGGCTGAGTGCCCTCATTAACCGTAAGCCACCACTGGTAAGCCGCATCTCTTAGCAGTGACACTTCACCCTTTAGTTTCTGCTCGGGGGTGTAGTCCAAACCGTCCATGATCCTTTTTGTGGCCTCGATCCAGTACTCAACCACGTTAGGGGCAACTCTAGCAATACCCCTAAAAATCTCGGCTCCATTGGATCGGAGTCATTCCGTAATTGACCCTCGGCCTCCAGCTCCAGTATTGGGCCTAGTGACCCTCTCTAGAATCTTTAACATGGCTTGGGACAGTGTGTCGTCCCCAGCCACTTGATCATGAGACCCAGTCTCAGTCACTGGTGAAGCTGACGTCTCACTGCCTCTACGGTAGAAGATGAAAATCCAACTCGAGCACCTCTACGGCCTCTACCACGGCCTCTTGCACCCCATTTGCGAGTACCTCTTGTGCTCATTGTCTATTTATGTTTTATCTATATTACCAATTTTGTGCATCAATTTATAGTTCCAATGTTTATTAACAAATGTTTTATGAAAACAGTATCAAAAGTATAAGGTTTGTTTTCGTACGACATAGTGTCTATCAGTGTCTATCGGTGTTACCACAGTATCAGTATACACAAACCTGAGTGTTTTCAGTAAGTCTATTTATAGTAGTCGTAGTATATACTATCTATAGCAGTTCAGTTTAAAGCACATAACAGTTTCAATCATCTAAAAATCGGTGCTTTTAAATCCAAGTTTAAAAACCCAAATCCACAGTCGAATTTTGCAACCTGGCTCTGACACCTCTAAATGTAACACCCCAAACTTGGCCTAGATGTTATGGCTGAATCTTGGAGATGTCACATGGTAGTGTTTTGGAAATGAATGAATTGTTGTAAAAACCTCTTTTCAAATTAGCCTCATTATAAAATCTTATGTTAATTCTAGGATGCGTCATTCATTTTCAAAACGTAGTTCATTAACACAAAAGTATTCTCTTTCAAAACGGTATTAATTTTCAAAATGTCACTTATCGTTGAAGCTTTTTAAATCAGTTTGTGTATTTGAGTGTATTTCGTTAAAACATTTGATTCGTTTTGAAAACTCAATTAACCCTACTCAATTAACCCACATTAGACCGTGTGGCGTCAAATTTCACGCTTTCTGGCTTTTTGCCGGTTTCTATAAGACAAAGAAGAATAAATTTGGGAAAATAACTTGGAAGCAAAACCAATTGATTAAGACGACACCCAAGGAAGAATCCACCTAGACTTCACTTATTATCTAACTCTGAACCAAACGATTTATTCACTTGCTTTATCCATAAGATTTCCTAAGTTATATTAATCCCTCTCTCGAGGCGACTAACGTCTAACCTTAGGTTGATTAATTGAAATCTCATTCTAATTAAAACCCCTAGAATCGCATTAACTCGATCTATGGACTCCCATAGTAGGTTTCACCATAATCCGGCAAAATCTCATCACCCTATCTCTAGGCGCGCGATCAACTCTGCTTAATTATGCTAGATCTACTCTTAGGTAGGGACTTTTGCTCCTCCACCTAAGCACATCATACTTGAATTAATATCCTAAAAATACCAACGCAAGAATTAAGAATACATAATCAAGAACAAGTCAGATATTTATCATATAGTTCAGCAAACAATAACAAGATTCATCTTAGGTTTCATCCCCCTCAAGTATCTGAGGGCTTAGTTCATAACAATAAAAGAAAACATCTCAGAAGAAATGATAAAACAAAACATAAAAAATCCCTAAAACCCCCTGAAGGAATTGAAGGAGAGATCCTCCGTCTTGAGTATAATTTCGGCTTCTTGAGATGGATCAACTGACTATCTTCGTGTAATTCTCCACAAATCTACCTTCTCTGGCCTAACCAGACAGCCCTTGACTAAGGCCTTGGGTTCCCCCCTTTTCTGGTCATACTTAGGGTGTTTATATAGGCTTCAGAATATGTTTCTTTGCTCCTAAGTATCCAAATCCGAATGAAACTCTTCTTTCCTGTGACAGGGACACGCCCATGGCACGCGCTCGTGTAACTCATGGTCAGGCCATTTTCGAGCCTGTTGAATGGGGCACGACCGTGCGGATTTCATGATATGGTCCATTTACTACGTTTTGGGCCCATTTTCCATTCTTTTCGTCATCCGATGCTCTCCTGGGTATATAACATGAAAACAAAGGATTAAGAGCACCAAATTACACAATTCAAGGCTTAAATCATCCAAAAGCATGCTAATTGTGGGCTTAAAATATGTTACTTTTACGATTTATCAAATACCCCCACACTCATTTTGCTTGTCCTCAAGCAAAATTCTCAACTCACAATTAAAACGAACTTCCTTGATTCATAAAATTTATCAATAATGTTTCATCATAATTCAAAGATAATTCATACATGGATAATTCATCTCAAAGGGCCCTAAAGATTCAAACAATCAAAGTCATACATTTGTAGCTCAAAACATAGGTGTTTCCCCTCATCTAAATAATTACCTCTAATTCAAAATCGACAAGAATTGACATCCTCACTAAAGATTCACTCAAATCACTCGAATTGTTTTAAGGTTCAAAATTAAGCACTCAAGAGTCGAACATGAAAAGTTACTCCCATAAGCTTGCATGAAAATCAAATCTCCACCATTAAAATATGAGATGATACACAAATCAAAAGGTCTTTACAGGGTTGTGATGGGGCTTAGGTTAAGGGTATGGATATAGGCTGAATTAGAAGGATAGAATCGAGATTGACCTAATAATTTACCTAAAAATTGATTCTCTCTGACTCGTACCATCTCTGCCATGTCAGTACGGAGATTCTTTGCACCCACACGGCCATGGCCATGGCCGTTTGTAATGCTGTGTGGCTTGAAATTCTATATTTTTGTTTAGTTTAGAGTTAGGTTTTGTAAAGAAAGAATAAAATAGTATAAATAGAATGAAAAATGCAGAAGTTAATGGGGTTAGTACTCGGGTTGCCTCTCGAGAAGCGCTCGTTTATAGTCTTAAGCTAGACTCTCCTCTCCTTTGTATATTCATGGTGGTTTGAGGAGTTGAAAGTCCTTCCTCGTGCTGGTAATTCCGTTATCATGATAGAGTGTAAGACGAGTAGCATTTATTTTGAAAGTGCCGAACATAGGGTTACTTACCTCGACTGTTCCGTATGGAAAAACATCGATTACCTTGAAAGGGATTTCCTTGCTGGTGTTAGGATCAGGAGGGGACACTCGTGGATCTACTTTATCTAGTAATACTTGATCTCCAATTTTGAATATGTTTCTCTTATAGGGTGGCTTTGGTTCTGCTTCGGGCATCCCTAGTTCTTTTTTAAAGTGTGTCTTCCCCTCTTCTTCTAGTTCATCAATCTGAATCCTGTGCTCATCCTGAGTTATTTCCTTGTTGGCATAGGGTCTAGGATCGGACTTAGTTGTGTTCTTTTGTGGTGCTTCCTGAAAAGAAGGGTTAACCGAATGGTTATCAATAGAATTTACTTTCTCACCTTGGCTATTCGATGTTCTAGCTGAATTGAGGGCTTGAAGAGTGACTGCCTCATCACCTACACATAGTATAAGTTCACCTGCATCAACATCCATTTTAGTTCTGGCAGTTGCTAAGAATGGTCTTCCTAAAATTCGGGGGATTGTTTTGTCCTCATCCATGTCTAAAATGACAAAGTCTACTGGGAATACGAATTTATCAATTTTCACAAGTACATCTTCAATTACACCCCTAGGAACTCTAATAGTTTTATCAGCTAATTGAATGCTCACCCTAGTTTGTTTGGGTTTCCCTAGACCTAGTTGTTTAAAAAATTTATAAGGCATGACATTTATGCTTGCCCCTAAATCAGCTAATGCATTACTAATAGATAAACTACCAATTAAGCATGGAATTGTAAAACTCCCTGGATCTTTTAATTTCAGTGGTAGTTATTTTGTAACATTGCTGAGCATACTGCGTTCAGTTCCACATGTGATTCCTCGTCTATCTTCCGCTTATTTTTCAGTAGTTTCTTTAAGAATTTCCTGGAATCTGGCATCTGCGAAAGAGCTTCAAGAAACGGTAAGGTAATATGTAATTTCTTTAAAAGTTAAGAAACTTACCGAACTGTTCTTCTGTGTCGTCTTTTGTTATTGCTTGGGGATATGGTATGCGAGGTTTGTTCTCTTTGATTACCGGTTTTGACTTTTTATTGACCTCAACTATATCTTCTTCTACCACATTCTTTTGCTTCAAGTTAGGCTCATCTAACCCTTCACTATCTTGAGCTGTAATGGCTTGAACTTGCTCCCTTGGGTTAGTCTCTGTGTTGCTTGGTAGTCTTCATTGTGGTCTCTCAGAGATCTGCTTAGCAAGTTGCCCGAATTGATCCTTGAACTCCTGTGACAATGCCTCAAGTTTTGTTTCTACCTTCTGGAAACATGTTTCTGAGGCTGCTATGAAGTTTGTCAGCACCTCTTCAAGGTTCGGCTTCTTATCCTGTGGGTAGGGCTGTTGTTGGAAGTTTTGGGATGGTTATTACCTTTGATTTCTTTGACCACCCCATGAGAAATTGGGGTGGTTCTTCCAACCTGGATTATAAGTATTACTATAAGGGTTATTGTTAGATTGGAAATTATTACCCATATAGTTCATTTGCTCGCTCTCCATGCCCTGTCCGTAGGGTGGGTACTCAGGATTCACCACTCCTTCACTTTCGTCGCACAGCATAATTGGATGTGCCTGCGAAAAACCATAGAAACTATCAAATTTTTTATGTAACAACTCTATCTGATTTGATGGCGCGGTTACTGCGTCAATGTTGAAAACTCCGGCTGCTTTGGCTGGCCTTATCCTTGTAACTTGCCACTGATAGTTATTCAGTGACATCTCTTCTATAAACTCGTAGGCTGCTGCAGGAGTTTTGTTATTCAGGGTTCTGCCAGCGGCTGAATTGATTAGTTGTCTTGTCGAAGGGTTCACACCATTGTAAAAAGTTTGGACCTGTAGCCACAAGGGTAATCCATGGTGTGGACACTTTCTCAACAAATCCTTGTATGTCTCCCATGTATCGTAAAGTGTCTCTGAATCTATCTGCACAAAAGAAGAGATATCATTCCTTAATTTGGTCGTTTTGGCCGGTGGAAAATATTTTAATAAAATTTTTTCGGTCATTTGGTCCCATGTAGTGATTGACCCTCGTGGAAGAGAATGCAACCACTGTTTGACTTTATTTCTCAGGGAAAAGGGAAATAACCGAAGACGGATGGCATCATCAGAAATGCCATTTATCTTGAAGGTATCACAGAATTCTAGAAAATTTGCTAAGTGTGTGTTAGGATCTTCATCCTGCAAACCATCAAACTGAACAAACTGTTGTATCATCTATATAGTGTTAAGTTTTAGTTCAAAATTATTTGCAGCAATAGTAGGCCTAACAATACTAGACTCAGTTCCTGTTAAACTAGGTTTAGCATAATCATACATAGTATGTGGAGCATGATGTTTAGCCATCTCTGGAGGTGGCAGATTATTTTCAGCCATCTCTTCTGTGGTATTTATTTCGGCTTCTTGCTCTTCGTCTATGTAGTTTAAGCTTTGCCTTATCTCTCTACAATTTCTGCGAACGGTGCCTTCAATATCACTGTTGTAAAGTAAGGGTCCTATTGGGTTCCTTCTAGTCATAAACTAGAGGTACCTGAAAGGAACAAAAGAAAATTTAGCAAAGTCCAAAAAAAATAAAATAAAATTGCAAAAATAAAAGAAATATGGCTAAAGTAATAAAAATTAAGCATTCATAATATTTTAGTTTCCCGGCAACGATGCCAAAAACTTGATCGTTGTTTTATGCGATGTCAAAGTCTTAAAATTTATAAAGAATATGATCGAACCTGAAAACTAACTATGACAATGATTTGAGGCAAGCGCACCTATCGAATAGTAGTATAGTTTAGGCAAGACCGGAATGTCGAACCCAAAGGAACCAAAAGTACTAATACCAACTCTCTTTTAATTATTAAGCCTAAGAATTAAGGGAATTGTTTATTTAATCTACAAATTACTAACTACTAAACTAAATACTCTAAGACAAAGAAGAAAGAATTTGGTAAAATAACTTCGAAGAAAAACCAATTGATTAAGACGACAGCCAAGGAAGAATCCACCTAGACTCCACTTGTTATTTAACTCTAAACCAGACGATTTATTCACTTGACTTGATCCGTAAGATTCCTTAAGTTATATTAATCCCTCTCTGGAGGCTACTAACGTCTAACCTTAGGTTGATTAATTGAAATCTCTTTCTAATTAAAACCCCTAGAATCGCATTAACTCGATCTATGGACTCCCATATTAAGTTTCACCCTAATCTGGAAAAATCTCGTCACCCTATCTCTAGGCGCGCGATCAACTCCGCTTAATTATGCTAGATCTACTCTTGGGCAACGACTTTTGCTCCTCCATCTAAGCACATCATACTTGAATTAATATCCCAGAAATATCAACACAAGAATTAAGAACACATAATTAAGAACAAGTCAAATATTTATCATATAGTTCAGCAAACAATAACAAGATTCATCTTAGGTTTCATCCCCCTCAGGTATCTAAGGGTTTAGTTCATAACTATAAAAGAAAACATCTCAGAAGAAAAGATAAAAACAAAACATAAGAAATCCCTAAAACCCCTAAAGGAATTGAAGGAGAGATCCTCCGTCTTGAGTATAATTTCGGCTTCTTGAGATGGATCAACTGGCTATCTTCGAGTAATTCTCCACAAATCTACCTTCTCTGGCCTAACCGGACAGCCCTTGACTAAGGCCTTGGGTTCCCCCCTTTTCTGGTCATACTTAGGGTGTTTATATAGGCTTTGAAATGTGTTTCTTTACCCATAAGTATCCAAATCTGAGTGAAACTCTTCTTTCCTGCGACAGGGACACGCCTATGGCACACGCCCGTGTAAGTCGTGGCCAGGCCGTGTTTGAACCTGTTGAATGAGGCAAGGCCGTGTGGATTTCGTGATATGGCCCATTTACTCCGTTTTGGTCCATTTTCTATTCTTTTCGTCATCCGGTGCTCTCCTGGGTATATAACATGAAAACAAAGGATTAAGAGCACCAAATTACACAATTCAAGGCTTAAATCATCCAAAAGCATGCTAAATGTGGGCTTAAAATATGTTACTTTTACGGTTTATCAATATATTGCAACATTTTATAATCCAATAGGCTGGCAATCCACAACATTTCATACACATTTTACACCAATTTGACATAGTATTCAAATACCTAATAAATATCATGCATTTTCCACTCATATGCCTATTACAAATCAGGACAACATTTGCATATTTCCATTTCATATAATACTTGCCAAAACATACCATATTTGAACACTTATACACAACTAAAATATTACACAAAGATAAGCCAAATCCCATGGCTTAAACTTAGACCATAACATGTACCCAAAATCTCTATCTCAAGTAACCATAACTATCAACTTTATAACTATACTATACATGCCATATTTACAAATATCCAAGAGTTCAAAAGTACCAACAGCAACTGGGTAGTGTGATGCATAACTCCTATTTTATCTGGATTGAGCGAGCTATAAAACCTCTAAAACATGGAAACAGAGTAAGCTTTAAAGCTTAGTAAGCCTGTATAATTCAAAATTAAACTTACAATTTATACATAATCAAACAGTTAAATAAAGTATACCAAATTCACTTGCAAAATGCCTATACACAAGCATTCATTAACAAGTTAGTCATATAAGTGCATGTAATCATCCATTATCTGAATTTAATACTCAAACATTGTATCATATCAAATTCACATATATCATGTACATCATTTATAATATTTCATTCTCAATCATATAAACGGTAATTCATTCGATAACAATAACAGTAACTCAACAATATAACACATATACTTTTCACATAACCAATAACAGAATTTATGCCCGTTGAACCTATTAGAATACCTAGGGATACTCGAGTGATATACATAACATATAAATCAGTAATCCGTCAATTTATTATCATTTCCGCTCTTTTGAGCTATGATCAGTAAGCTCCTCCTGAGCTGATGGATAGTAAGCTCTTTTGAGTTGAAAACAGTAAGCTCTTACGAGTTGATATATCGGTAAGCTCATACGAGCTATGGGGACTCTGCAACAAATGCATGAGCTCGACCGAAAAGGTAACTCTAGTGACATTTCACTCGTATCCTACGAATTCTTACGGTACAAACGGGGCACAATAGCCATCATAATATATCAGTAATGCATTTGAATTTCAAGTAAATCATTTACTCAGTTACAGACATTCCTTTCAAATTATTACAAGTATTTAAAAATTTGATTCTAATTATACGAACTTACCTCGTATCGTTCAGATAGTAAATATCGGCTATTCGTCCGTTTTTCTTTTTTCACGATCTAAATCTGATCTCGGCTTATCTTGATCAATATATGATCAAATTTAGCACATTCAGTATTCAATTTGTTCAATTTAGCCTTTAATAAATATTTTTACAAATTTCCATATTTGCCTATAATGTTACATACTTTTACAATTTAGTCCCTAATACACAAAATTGCAAATTCATGCAATTTATCACCAACCCAAGTTTAGGCGAACATTCTATATGTTACTAGCAGCCCATATTTTCAATTTATTCACACTTTTACCCATAAATTTTACAATTTCACAATTTAATCCCTTTTTGACATTTTTGTCAAGTATCACTTTACAAAACTAGTTTAACTATCAACAACTATTCCAAATCTATCGTCAACCATCAATTTAATCAAGCATTCAACAATGGCAACATGATAATTCTTTAACAGTTTCAAATCTAAGGTACGAGCTAGCTAGAATACGAAGCAACAATCTTAAAAACGTAAAAATTTAAAAACGGAGTTAAAAATAGACTTACATGTTCAAGACGCCATAGACGAATTTGAAAGCTCTCAAATGGTGTTTTTCAAGCCCTAAATTCGGTGGTTGTGTTTTATGAAGATGATGACATTTCTTTTTATCATTTTTAACTTAAATTATTATAAAATTACTATATTAACCTTTTAATAAAACATTAATATATCACGTAAACCGTGGACATAAATGTCCACTAACCTTAACAATCGTCTAATTTCAACATAAGGACTCCCATAGTTTAATTTCATAGCTAATTAATACTTTCAACTAATAGAATGACACTTTTGCACTTTACGCGATTTAGTCCTTTTTCTCGAATTAACCATTCAAACAGTAAATTTCTTTACGAAAGTTTCACACAATAATTCTATCATGCTGTAGACCTAATTAAAAAAAATAAAATAAATGTTTTGACTTTGGATTTGTGGTCCCGAAACCACTGTTTCGATTTGACTAAAAATGGGCTGTTACAACTCTCTTCCTTAAGGATTTTCGTCCCCGAAAATCTTACCGGTAAATAGGTTAGGGTACTGTTTTCTCATAGCTTCCTCGGGTTCCCACGTAGCTTCCTTGATCCCGTGTTTATGACAAAGAACCTTTATTAGGGCTATGCGTTTATCTCTCAATTCTTTGATTTCACGAGCTAAAATCTTGATCAGTTCTTCACTATACGTCAAATCAGTCTGTATCTCAACATCTTCTGGTGAAATCACGTGTGACAGATTAGATCCGTATCGACGTAGCATAGAAACGTGAAAGACATTATGAATCTTTTCAAGTTCTGGCAGTAATGCTAGCCGATACGCTACAGGCCCTATTCTTTTGACGATCTCATATGGTCCGATAAATCCCGGACTCGGCTTTCTTTTACGGCCGAATCAAAGAACCTTTTTCTATGGTGACACCTTTAGAAACACTCGATCTCTGACTTGAAACTCAATCTCTTTACGTTTTAAATCCAAGTATGGTTTCTATCGATCCGAAGCTACTTTCAAACTATCGCGAATTACTTTCACTTTTTCTTCAATCTCTCTGATCAGATCAACCCCGTGAATCTTATTTTCTCTAAGCTCAGTCCAGTACAACGGTGTTCTACATTTACGATCGTATAGAGCTTCGTACGGTGCCATCTTTATACTCGATTGGAGGCTATTATTATAAGCAAATTCAATCAACAGTAGATATTTCTCCTAGCTACCTTCAAACTCAAGAATGCAACAACGTAACATATCCTCAAGTATCTGAATAACTCATTCGAATTGACCATCCATTTTTGGGTGAAACGCAGTGCTAAAATGCAGCTTCGTACCCAAAGCTTCTTGTAATTTCTTACAAAATCTCAATGTAAACCTCGAATCTCTATTTTAAACATTAGATAGAGGAACACGATGTAATCTCACAATTTTGAAAATATATAACTTAGCTAATTTATCAAGCGAGAAATATGTATGTACCGGAATGGAATGAGCTGATTTCATCAATCTGTCAACAACAACCCAGATCGCATCTTTCTTTTTCAGAGACAAGGGCAAACTCGATATGAAATCCATTGTTACTTTATCCCACTTCCACTCAGGAATCTTAATAGGCTGTAATAAACCTGACGACACTAGATGCTCGGCTTTGACTTGCTGAGAAATGAAACATTTGGAAACAAATTCTGAGATATCTAGTTTCATACCGTGCCACCAATAAAGCCATTTTAAATTGTTATACATTTTCATGCTTCCCGGATGTATTGATAAACAACTACTGTGTGCTTCATTTAAAATCTTCTGAATGAGCTTAGAATTTCTTGGTACACATATTTTATCATGAAAAATCAAACAATCATCGGGCCCTATTTGAAACTCTGAATCAAAAGTCGACTCACACTGAGCTTGTTTTGCTTGTGATTCATTATCAAATTTTTGAGCCTCACAAATCTGCTGTATAAATAATGGTCTCGCTTTCAACTCAGTTAATATCAAGCTGTCATAAGACAAAGCTAATTGTGTTTTCAAAACACGTAAAGAAAATAAGGACTTTTGGCTCAAGGCATCAGCAACTACGTTCGCTTTCCCCAGATGATAGTCAATCATTAACTCATAGTCTTTTAGCAATTCTAACCATCTCTGCTATTGCAAATTCAAATCTTTCTGAGTCATCAGATATTTTAGGCTTTTGTGATCGGTAAAAATATGGTATTTCTCACCAAACAAGTAATGATGCTAAATTTTCAATGCGAACACTATCGCAACTAACTTTAGATCGTGCGTCGGATAATTCTTTTCACGCCACTTCAACAGTCTCGAGGCATAAGTTATAACTTTGCCTTCCTGCATCAAAACACAACCCAAGCCATTTAATGACGCATCACTGAAAGCTACGAATTCTTTACCCGACTCATGTTGAACTAACATTGGTGCCTTTTTTAATAATGCTTTCGACTTCTCGAAGCTCTTTTGACACTTTTCTGACCACTCAAATTTAACATCTTTTTGAAGCAATCGTGTCATCTGTGTTGCAATCATTGAGAATCCTTTCACAAATCGTCTATAATAGCCTGCTAGTCCCAGAAAACTAAGGACTTCAGATACATTTCTCGGAGGCTTCTAATCTATAATCGCAGAAAGTTTTCTCGGGTTAACTCGGATACCCACGGCTGAAACTATATGTCCCAGAAAACCAACCTCTCGTAGCCAAGACTGACATTTGCTAAACTTTGCAAACAACTATTTATCTATCAAAGTCTGTAACACAATTCTCAAATGCTCGACATGCTCAGATTCATCACGAGAGTAAATCAAAATGTCATCACTAAATGCAACTACGAATAGGTCTAAGTACGGCCTGAAAATCCAGTAATAACTACGAATCGGTCAACAGAACTATGTTAGTATCAAAAAGAGAAAAAGTACCAGAAATAACGTCTGGCGATGATGCCTCCTCCCGTGCACAGATAACATAAGCTTAAGCAGGTGCTCGCGCCTCAGATCTCACAGAGAATCTCTCGTAGCACCTCAGTTACCACTCGCATTCCCAGTGTTTCAGGGTGGTCTCCCTCTAGTAGACGTATTACGTACTTTCACCGGTTGATCTCTTTCAGCTATAGACTTTTTTGGATAGTCTCGGAGATAATGATCAAGAGATCTACATTTAAAACAAGCTCCGCTCTATATTCTAAATTCACCGTAATGTCACTTATTGCAGTGCTTACATTCAGGTCCAACATTTCTAACACTACCCACACTGGCAATAGATGTCGTCTGAGGTTTAGAGCTGAAATATTTTGTATCTTTATCTCTAATCGAAATCCCCGTAGAGGCAGTATAACGAAGATGATATTCTCTAGATTTCTTTGATGCTAACTGATGTGATTTGCCCGCAAACATCTTTCTAATGTCTCTAGCCTCAGAATCGACTTTTCTTTTATTTTTGTAAAGCTCTTCGGCTTTACAAGCTCTGTCAAATAGAACGAAAAACTCTATTAGTTCAAGAATCCCAACTAATAGTCTGATTTCTTCATTTAATCCATCCCCGAACCTTTTGCACATTATAGCCTCAGAAGATACACATTCACGAGCATATTTACTGAGTCGTACAAACTCTCTTTCATATTCTGTTACCGACATATGGCCCTATTTTAGTTTAAGAAATTCCTTTCGTTTCTGATCAATGAACCTTTGGCTAATGTATTTCTTTCTGAATTCAACTTGAAAGAATTTCCAAGTAACTCTTTCTCGCGAAACTACAGATATTAAGGTATTCCACCACTGATACGCAGTATCTCTCAACAGTGATATAGCATACTTTAAACACTCTTTAGGTGTGCAAGACAGTTCATCAAATACCCGAATCTTGTTCTCAAGCCAAAACCCAGCTCTCTCAGGGTCATCGTTAACAGTAGCTCTGAATTCCTCAGCCCTGTGTTTTCGTATCTTATCAATAGGTGGTTTATTCAATCGCAAAGGATCCATACCTTGAGGAACTACAAGGATCGATTGGGGAATATGTGGGGGTAGAGGTTGTTGAGTAGCCGGGTTCGTACGAGTGTATTGCGTGACCCACTCGTTCATCATTTGGAAGAAGGCTTCTTTAGCCTCTCCTCCCTGGCTACCTGTTACGGGTCTAGAATTAGAAGGCGCTGTCCCTTGAGTGGGAGCAGGTGCATTACTCTCAACCTACTACAGCTCGATCAGGATCCATTTACTATATAAAAATACATTTGAAAATGTCAGGAGTCATCACACTATCACAATTTATATATATATGGCATGTATAGCTAGACTCACATATGCTACGCTAGTCCTCGAATCGATTAAACCGTAGCTCTGATACCAATAAATGTAACACCCCTCACCCGTATTCAACGCCGGAATAGGGTTACAAAGCATTACAAGACTTATAACACATATAATCGTATTTTTCTCATGCATACAATCATTTCATACAATCATCATTCAATTTGTCCCTTACAATAGCATACGAGGCCTTAAACATGCTTTAGGAGTGGTTCAGGACTAAACCGATAACTTATAAAACTTCTATGAGACTTTGAAAAATTTTCTCAATACAGAGGACACACGTCCGTGTGACCAGGCCGTGTGTCTCACACGGCCACCAAACACGCTCGTGTCTCCAGCTGTGTGAAAACAGGGGGTACATACTGGCTTAGGTCACATGGCCAACAACACGCCCGCATGTCTAATCCGTGTGCCCTTAGAAGTGGCCATACATGCCCATGTGCCAATATGTGTGCTAGGCCATGCCAAAATGGTAGGGTATACTGACTTATGCAACACGGCCAAGTCACATGCTCGTGTGCTAGGCCGTTTGCCAATTAGGGGGTATACTGACTTGTACCACACCGTCAGTCACACGCCTGTGTGTGAGACCGTGTGAAGCATACAGACTTGGTTCTAATATCAACACTAGGGGACATACAGTTGTGTAACATGACCGTGTGTCGCACACGGCTGAGACACACGTCCATGTCTCTGCCCGTGTGGACAAAAATAGGCTATTGGCAAAGCTATCTTGCCACCCTATTTATACATGTATGCACAAGCATAGATTACAACATTTTATAATCCAATAGGCTACCAATCGACAACATTTCATACAAATTTTACACCAATTTGACATAGTATTCAAAAACTAATTAATATCATGCATTTTCCATTCATATGCCTATTACAAATCAAGATAACATTTGCATATTTCCATTCCATCTAATACTTGCCAAAAGATACCATATTTGAACACTTAAACACAACCAAAATATTACACCAAGATAAGCCAAATCACATGGCTTAAACTTATACCATAACATGTACCCAAAATCTCTATCTCAAGTGACCATAACTATCATCTTTATAACTAGGTATACATGCCATATTTACAAATATCCAAGAGCAACAGTAACTGGATAGTGTGATGCGTAACTCCTACTTTATTCGGATTGAGCGAGCTATCAAACCTCTATAAAACATGGAAAGGAAACAGAGTAAGCTTTAAAGCTTAGTAAGCCCGCATAATTCAAAATTAAACTTACGATTTATACAGAATCAAACAATTAAATAAAGTATACCAAATTCACTTGCCAAATGCCTATACACAAGCATTCATCAACAAGTTAGTCATATAAGTGCATGTAATCATCCATTATCTCAATTTAATACTCAAACATTGTATCATATCAGATTCACATATATCATGTACATCATTTATAACATTTCATTCTCAATCATATAAACGGTAATTCATTTGATAAAAATAACAGTAACTCATCCATATAACACATATATTTTTCACATAACCAATAACAGAGTTTATGCCCGTTGAACCTATTAGAATATCAAGAGATACTCGGGTGATATACATAACATACAAATCAGTAATCCGTCAATTTATTATTATTTCCACCCTTTCGATCTATGATTAGTAAGCTCCTCCTGAGTTGATGGACACTAAGCTCTTTTGAGTTGAAAACAGTAAGCTCTTACGAGCTAATATATCAGTAGGCTCATATGAGCTATAATGAGTTTACAACAAATGTGTGAGCTCGACCAAAATGGTAACCCTAGTGACATGTCACTCCTATCCTACGCATTCTTACGGTTCAAACGGGGCTCGATAACCGTCGTAATATATCGATAAGGCATTTGAATTTCAAGTAAATCATTTACCCAATTACATACATTCATTTCAAATAATTACAAGTATTTAAAAGTTCAATTCTAATTATATGAACTTACCTCGTATCGCTCAGATAGCAAACATTGACAATTCGTCCACTTTTCTTTTTCCCCTCATTCAGTATTCAATTTATTCAATTTAGCCTTTAATACATATTTTTGGCAAATTTACATATTTTCCCCTAATGTTACACACTTTTACAATTTATTCCCTAGTACACAAAATTGCAAATTCATACATTTTCATAATTTAATTCCTTTTTGACATTTTTGTCAAAAATCACTTTACAAAACTAGTTTACCTATCAACAACTATTCAAAATCCGTCATCAACCATCAATTTACTCAAGCATTCAATAATGACAACATAATAATTCTTTAACAGTTTCAAAATCTAAGGTACGGGCTAGCTAGAATAAAAAGCAACGATCTCAAAAACGTAAAAATCATTAAAAACGGAGCTAAAAATAGACTTACATGTTCAAGGCACCATAGTCGAATGTCCCAGCTCTCAAATGGTGTTTTTCAAGCCCTAAATTCAGTGGTTCTGTTTTATCAAGATGACAAAAAATTATTTTTATCATTTTTAACTTAAATTATTATAAAATTACTATATTAACCTTTTAATAAAACATTAATATATCACATAAACCATAGACATAAATGTCCATTAACTTTAACTATGGTCTAATTTCAACATAAGGACTCCCACAATTTAATTTCATAGCTTTTTAATACTTTTAACTAATAGAATGACAGTTTTGCACTTTACACGATTTAGTCCTTTTTCTCGAATTAACCATTCAAAAAGTAAAATTTCTGTACTAAAATTTCACAAAATAATTCTATCATGCTATAGACCTTAGTAAAAAAAATAAAATAAATATTTTGATTTTTTTTGTGGTCCCGAAACCTCTGTTTTGATTTGACTAAAAATAGATTGCTACAAGGTCTTTGCAATGTTGAAGAAATTAGGGATTTGCCCGAAGATTTACATTTGACCGAGTCTCAGTCCTAAGTTGTTATGGCATTTAAATTGCTTAAAAATCAGCAAAATTCATCTCAAAATCCACTAAGCATGGCCGACCACTCATTGGAAAAGCTTGAAGAGACTAAACCTCTCTATTTTTAGCAAACTACCCTAATCTCTTCACCTATAAATACGACCTCATTTGATCCATCATCCATCATCCATTATCCATCGTCCCTCATCCCTCATCATTCTCTTCTCTCTCAATTTTCTTTAGTATTGTCCATTCCCCACGCCTAGCATCATCTCTTCATAGAGACTTTAGCAAATTAAGCCTCTTAAAGAGCCTTTGGTCGGCCACCTTGGAGAGCCATCAACAAAAGAGCAAAGTGAAGGAGTGAAGGAGCATCGTCGGTCAGAGTCTTGGGTGATAGCCACTCTGATTTGGGTTTAATCTTTCTTTTCTTTAATTTAATCTAAAAATGTTTGCTATATGTTTTTTGTTTTTGTTTACAACAATGTTAGCTTAATGTTATTTAAGCTAGGAAGATTGCTTTGATTAAATAATATTTATTTGATTCATGCTTATAATGTTTGTGCCTCAATCGATCATGTTTTCAATTTAAATCAAGTTTGTATTTTGTTCATACGTGATTGAAATACACTTGCGTTAACTGAGCGATCCTAACTAGACGACGACTAGTGGACGCATAATTGAAATGTGCATGCTCAATTTAGATCCTAACCTGATTAAATTGCAGGTTGCATAACAACTCTAACGAAGCTCTGTTATCTGCATAGCTTTTAGATTTGTGTGATTAAACAGTTTCAGACCTAGCACGTCCTTGTTACCTCACACAAATGCTAAGAAACCCTTAGTAAGTAAGGATCAGTAAAATGCGTATTTACTAAGTAAAGGATTCCAAAAGGACCTAATGTGGTTTCCAAACTCAATAAAGATCGAGTTGCCATGGAATGTTTTTCTGGATGTTATTAAGCATGTTGATAATAAATTGAGTTTAATTAAAGTAATTGTCCTAGTTTATTTATGCTATAATTGTTGCAAATTGTGTTTACTTTTGCTAAAATCAATTTCATTCATATAGTTTGCATACTTAGGATAATTTGCATTAGGGATTATTGCATTTAGTTTAATATATTTCATTTTAATCATCACTTCTCAACCATATTGTGTTTTTATTTACCAAGTTGTTAGTATAATTTTACAATTAAGCTATTTAACACAAATACAATCCTTGTGGAGATGATAACTCGATACTTACTTATTACTTGATAACGACTGTGTACACTTGCACAAACCTACGCGTTACAGTCACCCATGTGGTTGGCCGTGTGCGAGACATGACCATGGGTCGACGAAGACATGGTCGTGCGCAAGACACGGCCATCTAGTTGCTGGATTGTGGCCGTGTGGGCCACACGGGCAAGGCCAATTTGGGCATGTGGGCCACACGGGCATGTGGGCCCATTTTTCAAAAATTTTCCTTGGGGTCGCACGTGTCATTCCAATCGACTATGGGCCTAATGTAGGGTCGATAAGGGCTAATCAAACCTTAAACTATGGGTTCTACTAGACTAATATTCTGTTCTGAGTGTGATACTATTGTACATGACTAATTAGTCTGCTAGATGTGTATATAACTGTTATCTCTATTTAGGCATGTAAAACATGTTTAATCTGTAAATTCTGTATCTGATTTTTATATCTATTTTGGGGTGGGATTTGTATGTGTGGAGGAAGTGCTCTGTATAGTGATCAACGATTATTTTCTGCCAACTTGGCTACATATTATCTGTTATATGTCGTAATGGCACAATATGGTGTGTAGGGTTGGGTCGGTGTTTTAAACCCCATATGGTGTGATGGGATGGTCAAAGATGGTGTGTAAAGGATAGGAGTAAGATTCTAATTATCTGATCTATATATTTGTATCCGTTATTTGTATCTAAGAAGGACATGAGTCTGAACCTGTATCTGATTATATATAGATGAAATTTCTGTATGATCTCTATGTCTAATTCTGTTAGGTTACACATTGAGTTTACGAAAAATCACATTTGCTTGTTGGTTTTGTCAGACTTAGGTGGCTCGGTGCGACAGAGACTCAGTAGTGACGACCTAATTGAAAACTGCATTACTTATTAATTTACGGTTCTTATTATTTATATTTGTAGTTTTATTTGAGATTTTGTAATTTCTAGGACTATTTGGGCTGGACAGTTTGATTTTTAACTGTTGATTTCTGGGTTGTTTGGTTGCTTTGGTAAAATGTTTTATGGAAATGATGGTTTTATGCAAATAAAGGTTTGCTGAAAATGCGAACTGAATTTTTGAAATAGAATGGTTTTCGAAAGCTTCCGCTTTAAAACACGTTTAAATGCAAATTAATTAATTGGATAACATTTTGACATTAGATAGAAGCAAATAAGAATTGAAAAACTAAAATGGTTTTATCGTATTGATTTCACTTTCAAGCCCGTTCTTTATAACACCTCCGGATACGGCCATAACGTATTGGCCGGGTTTTAGGTGTTACATTTAGTGGTATCAGAGTCAAGTTGCAAAACTTGGGCTGTGAATTTTGGGTTCCAAAATTGTGATTTTAAAAGAATTGGTTTTCAAATATTTTGAATAATTTGAGAAAGTATGTGGCACACCGAGTCTCCGGCGCCTATTCTGTAAGTATCTCTGTACTTAAATAGAACTATTTTTAAAATACTGTAGATAGTACCTTCTGAAACTATACTGAGATAGTAGAGACTGAAACTTCTGGAAACATTTCTAAACTTCTAATAATTTATGCATTATATATCTATTAATAAATACTTGAATTGATGCATAAAACTTTATAATGTAGATAAATTTGAAATTTACAATGACCACACGTAGAATTCGCGGACGTGGTACTCATGACCGTGGTAGAGGCCATAGGGGTTCGAGCTGAGTCTTCCTCTCTAGTATGCCAAATCTAGTTACGAGTAGACATCAGTTTCGCCTGCTACTGAGACTGGTCTCAAACCCATTTGGCTGGGGACGACGCATTATCCCAAGCCAAGCTAAGGATATTGGAGAGGGTCGCTGGACCCTATTCTGGATCTGGAGGCCATGGGTCGGTAAACGAACGACTCTGGTCTAATAGAGCTGAGCTGTTTAGGGGTGTCACTAGAGTCGCCCCTACACTGGCCGAGTATTGGTTGGAGGTCACTGAGAGGATTATGAATGATTTAGACTATACTCTCGTGTAGAAACTAAAGGGTGTAGTCTATTTGCTTCGTGACAAGGCATATCAGTGGTGGTTAACAGTTGAGGAGGGTACTCAGCCTAATCGTCTGAACTAGATTTCTTTCAGACCACCTTCCAGAGTAAGTACGTGGGGGCAAGCTATGTAGATGCTCGTAGGCATGAGTTCATGAATCTCACGCAAGGCGATAGATTAATAGCTGAGTATGAGGCCAGGTTTTTGACGCTGAGCCACTACGCTCGAGGCATGGTAGCATCTGAGTATGAGAAGTGTGTCTCTTTGAGGATAGTCTGAAAGATAACTCGAGGGTTCTGATTGCTCCACAGAAGGAGCGAGAGTTTGCAGTTCTGTTTGATAAAGTAAAGATTGCCGAAAAGGTTAAGCGTACTGAATGCCAGAATAAGGATGTGAGAGAGGAAAGAATAAAAGGGATTCAGAGCCCTCCACTTCTGTTCAGAGGCCTAAGAAAAAGGCCAGAGTTGATGGGCCGGTTAGAGTGGGGGTTCCCGTTGCTCCCACTGAGATTCAACCTTCTGAAGACTATGGTAGGCACCATTCGGACGAGTGTTGGAAGAGGATTGGGGCTTGTTTGAGGTGTGGGCCTCTGAGCACCATATTAGAGAGTGTCCTCAGTGGGCTGATCAGGTGCAAGCTTCAGGACCGGGTTTTGTATAGTTTCAGAGGGTAGTTTAACAGCCACCTAAGGGCCGTGGACCGGCTATGGGCGGTAATGGTATGGGCCGAGGACAGAGAGCACCGAGCAGAAGTGCTGGTCAGGTTGAGGCGAGGCAGCCTGCGTTGGTTTATGCTGCTCTGCGCCAAGAGGATAGAGATGCTCCAGATGTTATCATCGGTACATTATTAATTTTTGATGTACCTTATACTACTCTGATAGTCATAGTTTCTACTCACTCCTACTTAGCTAGTTCTGTTTCTGAAAACTTGGGGATTACTGTCGGGAGCACTTTTAGTGAGGTTACTGTACTGAGTCTATTGGGGTAGTCAGCTCAAGTTAGTCAAATTTATAAGGATGTTCCGTTAGAGGTGCAAGGGGCTATATTTCTAGAAAATTTGATGGAGCTTCCGTTTGGGGAGTTTGATTTGATTCTTGGTATGGATTGGTTGGTTGAACACCAATTCAGTTTGGATTGTGCAACTAAGAGGGTCGTTCTAAGGACTGAGAATGATAAGGAGGTGGTTGTGATCGGTGAGCATCGAGATTATCTATCCAATGTGATCTCCACGCTTGTGGCTGATAAATTGGTTTAAAAAGGGTGTGACACATATTTGACTTACGTCAATGTTTCTGTTTCTGGGGACTCTTCTACTAAGGATATCAGAACTATAAGAGATTTTCTCGGATGTCTTTCCTGAGGAGTTACTGGGTTTACCTCTGAATCAAGAAGTTGAGCTCGACATTGAGCTTTTACTGGGTACAGCTCCGGTGTCCATCGCTCCCTATCGAATGGCACCGAAGGAGCTTATAGAGCTTAAGGCTCAACTTCAAGAACTTCTGGATCATGGATTCATTTGCCCTAGTGTGTCTCTGTGGGGGGCACCAATTCTATTTGTGAAGAAAAAGGATGGCACTATGAGGATGTGTATCAATTATCAACAGCTGAATAAGCTAACTATGAAGAGCAAATATCCATTTCCGAGGATCAATGATCTGTTTGATCAGTTTCGAGGGGCTTCTATGTTTTTGAAGATTCATCTTCATTCTAGGTATCATCAGTTTAGAGTTAAAGAGGTGGGTGTTCATAAGACTGCATTTAGGACTCATTATAGGTATTATGTCTTCCTAGTTATGCCTTTTGGTCTGACAAATGCTCCGGCTGCATTCATGGATCTGATGAACCGAGTCTTTCAGCAATACCTGGATTAGTTCATCGTGGTCTTCATCGACGATATTCTAGTTTACTTTAAGATTAAGGATGAGCATGATTAGCATCTTAGAGTTGTGCTTCAGATTCTCCGTGAAAAACAACTCTAAGCTAAGTTGAGAAAGCGCGAGTTCTAGTTTTGAGAGGTAACTTTTCTGGGGCATATGGTTTCTGCTGAGGGGATTTGAGTTGATCCTAAAAATATTGAGGCTGTGCTTGATTGAAACAACCTAAGAATGTATCTGAAATACGTAGTTTTCTGGGTTTGGCAGGTTATTATTGGTGGTTTGTCGAGGGGTTCTCTCTGATTGTAGCTCCTTTGACTAAGCATTTGCTTAAGGGTGTTCCTTTTGTTTGGACTGATGCACAGCAATCGAGCTTTGAGAAGCTCAAGTTTGTTCTGACTCAGGCTCCTATTCTATACAGCTTAAATATGGGAAGGAGTTTGTGTTGTATAGTGATGCATCGTTCGTCAGTTTAGGATGTGTATTAATGCAAGATGAAAATGTTATGGCTTATACGTCCTGTCAGCTTAAGACACATAAAGGGAATTGTCCGACGCATGATCTCGAGTTGGCTGCAGTGGTTTTTGCGTTTAAAATCTGGAGGCACTAATTGTATGTGAGAGACAAGAGCCTTAATCATCTTATTACCCAGAAGGAGTTGAATCTTAGGCAGCGTCGATGGATTGAGCTGCTCAAAGATTATGACTACATGATAGAGAATCATCCTGGTAAGGCCAATGTGGTGGTCGATGCTCTAAGCCGTATAACAATGTCTGATTTGAGGGCGATATTCGCTCAACTTAGTCTATTTGATGATGGGAGTCTGTTAGCCAAGTTGAAGTTAAGTCAACTTGGATTGATCAGATTTGAGATAAGTAGTTAGGGGATAAGTCTCTGGGTTTGTGGTTTTGTCAGATTGAGAGTGGCGATATTTCAAATTTTGGGCTGAATAATAATGGTGTTTTGTGCTTTCGAGGTCGGATCTATGTACTGAATGATTTTGATTTTTGGGAGTCGATTCTGAGGGAGGCGCATAGTAGCCCTTATGTTATGCATTCCAGTGGTAATAAGATGTATCGCCATCTTTGTGAGTTGTATTGGTGGCCGGGTTTGAAGCGTGAGGCTACAAATTATGCTACTCGTTGTCTGACGTGTCAGCAAGTTAAAGCTGGGCATCAGCTTCCTTCAGGTTTGCTATAGCATGTTAAGATTCCCTTATGGAAATGGGAACGAGTATTCATGGATGTCGTTAGTGGGTTACCCTTGACACCCACTCAGAAGGATTCTGTTTGGGTCATTATGGATCGTTTGACAAAGTTCGCTCATTTCATTCCGGTTCGGGTGAACTATTCTCTGCAAAAGTGAGTGAAGCTTTATAACTCTGAGATAGTTAGACTGCATGGGGTTTTTGTTTTGATTATTTTTTATGAAGATCCTCGCTTCATTTCTCGATTTTGGAAGAAATTACACAAGGCAGATTGGACTTCAGTACTGCGTTCCATCCTCAAATTGATGGTCAATCTGAGAGGGTGATTTAGATATTGGAGGATATGCTTTGGAGTTGTGTTATTGATTTTCGAGGTAGTTGGGAGGATAATTTGCCGCTAGCTGAGTTCGCCTACAATAATAGTTTCCATTTTAGCATTCAGATGGCACCTTATGAGGCTTTATATGGTTGTTAGTGTCGTACTCCGCTATGTTGGACTGAGTTGGGTGAACGTTGAGTTTTAGGTCCTGAGTTGGTTACTAAGACTGAGGATAAGGTTAGATTGATTTGGGATCATCTGAAGGCGGCTTTTGATAGACAGAAGTCCTATGCGGATCTGAAGAGGAGAGATATTGAGTAGTCTGTTGGGGATTTCATCTTTCTTAAGGTGTCTTTGTGGAAAAGAGTTCTGAGGTTCGGTCGTAAGGGCAAGTTAAGCCCCAGGTTTGTTGGGCCGTATCGGATTCTAAAGTGTGTAGGGCCGGTCGTTTATCAGCTAGAGTTACCTCCGGAGTTAGACCATATTCATGATGTGTTTCACGTCTCGATGTTGAGGCGGTATTGGTCTGACCCATTTCACGTTGTCTCAATTGAGGAGATCAAGGTTAGGGTGGATTTGACTTTTGAGGAGGAGCCGATTTAGATTCTGGATTGTGATATTAAAGTTTTAAGGAGGAAGTCCATACCATTAGTGAGGGTTCTGTGGAAAAATCATGACACTGAGGAAGCCATGTAGGAACCTGAGGACTCGATGCGTCAGTAGTATCCTCATCTGTTTTGATCAAGTAAATTTCGAGGTCGAAATTTCTTTTAGGGGGTAGAGTTGTAACATCCTGATAAATTTGTTTCTGCTTCTGTGTATCTGCTTTAGTGGTTAAGTGTACTAGGTGTGTGTGAGAGGTCTTTGGTTCAAGTCCCACTTCTGTCAATTTTGTTATTTTTTGATCCAAGCCTTATCCTTATACAGTGGGCTTATATTAAATTGTTTGTAAATTCATATTAGAATGAGTCTGGTGGTTCGAGTGGTAAGGGAGTTAGATTGTTGGGGGTCCTTTGTTCAAATCTCTACTTGAGCGTGAATGTTATTTTTTTTGTACGGTCTCTTGATAAAGTCTTGATATAGTGGGATTATGGGAAGTGGGATGTTAGTGGGCGCATTTTTCTAAAATTTTCCCTAGGGTTGCACGGGTCATTCTGATCGACTCTGGGCCTAACTAAGGTCAGTAAAGGCTAACCAAACCTTAAAACTATGGGTTCTGCTAGACTAATATTCTGTTCTGAGTGTGACAGTATTGTGCATGACTGATTAGTATGTTAGATGTGTATACAACTGTTATCTGTATTTTGGCATGCTGAACATATTTAATCTGTAAATTTTGTATCTATTTTGGGGTGGGATTTGTATCTGTGGAGGAAGTGCTCTATAAGGTGATCAACGCCTATTTTCTGGCAGCTTGGCTACACATTATCTGTTATGTCTCATAATGGCACAATATGGTGTGTAGGGTTGGGTGGGTGTTTTAAACCCCACATGGTGTGATGGGATGGTTAGAGATGGTGTGTAAAGGATGGGGGTAGGATTCTAATCATCTGATCTGTATATCTGTATTCGTTATCTGTATCTGAAAAGGACATGAGTTTGAACCTGTATTTGATTAGATATATATCTATATATATGAGATTTCTGTATTATATACATGTCCAATTCTGTTGGGTTACACACTGAGATTATGAAAACTCACATTTGCTTGTCTGTTCTGTTTAGGTAATCTATAGACTTAGGCGGATCAGTGCGGCAGGGACTCAGCGGTGACCACCTGATTGAAAACTGCGTTACTTAGTAATTTACAATTATTATTATTTATATTTCTAGTTTTATTTGAGAGTTTTTAATTTCTAGGACTCTCTGGACTGCACAGTTTGGTTTTTAACTGTTGATTTATGGATTGTTTGATTGCTTTGGTAAAATGATTTATGGAAATGATGGTTTTACGCAAATAAAGGTTTGCTGAAAATGCGAACTGAATTTTTGAAATAGAATGGTTTTCGAAAGCTTCCGCTTTAAAACACTTTTAAAGGCAAATTAATTAATTGGATAACGTTTTGACATTGGATACAAGCAAATAAGAATTGAAAAACTAAAATGGTTTTATCGTATTAACTTCATTTTCAAACCCGTTCTTTGTAACACCTCCGGATACGGCAATAATGTCTAGGCCGGGTTTGGGTTGTTACATCGAGTAACTTCAAAGAGATATTATCAGGAAGCTCATGAAAGAGATTTTAATCGGAAAGCTCTGGATAGCGGTATCAGGATGCTTATAAGAGCTGTGGTGTGTTTGTAGCACATGCAGGATCACTACCGATCAAAATGCTCATAGGAGCATATAAACAAGAAGCTTGGAAGAGCCATATATCAGAAAGCTCAAGAGAGCTTATATCAGGATGCTCATGTGAGCCATAACGGGACGCTCTTGTGAGCTATGGTGTGTTCGCAACATGTGCAGAACCACAACCATTTCGGGAACCCTATATCCATCTAATTTCATTTGTTTAAACATGATTTATCTCTTGTCAGGAATTGAAAGATATGTGATTTATTTTTATACTTAACAATTATACAATTCACATGCAGATAAATCAAGAATACCATATAAATATTTAAATACATAATTAGTTACACGAACCTACCTCGACAAATGTTCGTGTATGCAAAAGTCTACTAATCCAATACTTTTTCTTTTCCACGATCTGACTTCGTATTTAATCTATTCGGATCTATACGAGTATTTAATTCAATTTAATACAATTCATATTCAATTCAATCCAATTCACATCTTAGGCAAAATTACCATTTTGCCCCTATACTTTTGACTAATTCCAATTTTGTCCCTAGGCTCAGAAAATGAATTTCATGCAACTTTACCCTTATTCCAAGCCTAAGCAAATTTTCCATATAAGAATAACAGTTCATGTATTTCAAAAAAATTAGAAATTTTCCATGAATTTTACATCTTTTCAATTTAGTCCCTAAATCACAATTTCATGAAAATTTCCTTTACAAAAGTTGTTTATCTATCAACAATCTTTCCATTTCTACCATAAAACTTCATAATTAATGCATATTCATCCATGGAAAAACTTTAATACTTTGATAACTTTGCAAATTAATCCCTAAAATAACTAGATTAGTTTATTACGATATTGAAAATATAAAAATTACTAAAAATGGGACAAGAAAACATACCTAATTAAGCCAAATAAGATTGCTTTAGTTTTTTTTTTTCTCTTAAATAGATTGCTTTAGTTTTTTTTTTTCTCTTAAATAGGGTTTCCATATATTTTAATTTTGGGAAGATGATGAAATAAGATGATATTAGTTTATTATCATATTTAATTATTTCAATTTCCAATTTAGTCCTTTTCTTTATTTAATTTTCCATGGATGATTCATCAAACTTATCTACTAACTCCTCTTAATGGTTTGTTTACCATATAAGGGCCTCCAATTTTGAATTTCATAGCTATTTGATCCTTTTAGCTACTAGAATTCAACTTTTGCATTTTATGCAATTTGGTCCTTTTATCAATTAAACATGTAATCGATAAAATTTTCTTAACAAAATTTTTATACGATATTCCTATCATACTGTAGACCATAAAATAATATTAAAATAAATTTTCTTTTGGACTCAGATTTGTGGTCTCGAAACCACTGCTCTGGTTTCACTAAAAACGGGCTATTACAACTCTCCCCCTTAAAAATTTTCGTCATCAAAAATCTTACCAATAAAGAGGTTTGGATATTGTTTCCACATTGTTTCCTCTGGTTTCCAGGTAGCTTCTTCTATTCCGTGTCATTGCCAAAGAACTTTTACTAAACCTACCTTTTTATTTCTTAACTCTTTCGTCTCGCGTGCCAGGATTTTAATCAGTTCCTCACTGTATGTCATGTCAGGCTGAATCTCAACTTCTATTAGAGAAATAACATATGAAGGATCCGACTGATATCGCCGCAACATAAACACGTGAAAAACATTATGAAAAACATAAACATCATGAAAAACGTCAAGAATCCTTGATTTTCGTTGTTCCGAAAGAACGGGTTACATGGGATTTCTTTCAGTTTGAGTTCTGAAAGAAATACATTAGTTAGAGATCTATTGATCAGAAACGAAAAGAATTCCTGGAATTGAAACAGGGTCGCATGTTTGTCACCGAGTATGAACGAGAGTTTAAGCCAATATGCTCGAGAATGTGTTTCGACTGAAGCGATAATGTGTAAGAGGTTTGAAGATGGCCTTAATGAATATATTTGTTTGTTAGTCAGAATTCTAGAAATAAAAGGCTTGTTGATCGAGCGTGCAAAGCTGAAGTACTTGGGAAAGATAAAAGAAAAGCTGAGTCTGAAGCTAGAGATGTGAGAAACATTTTAGTCTACTTCAAAGAAATTCAGAGATGAACAAAGCCGTTCAAAGGTTAATGTGGGACATTTGAATAGAGATCGAGCTAGATCACAGTTGAATTCCAAAGCTCCAGCTACTTCGATGGCCAGTCTAGGAAATGTCTGATTCGAACGACCTGAATGTAAGCATTGTGGTAAAAGACATCCGAGAAGTTGTAGGTTGACTGACCAAGCCTGTTTTAGATGTGGATCGTTAGACCATTTCATCCGAGACTGCCCATAGTCTGTTGAGCAAGAGATCAGAATCTGAGATCTGATAATGTTTCAGCTAGAGGTAGACCTTCTCGAATACAAGGAATGTAAGCAGTAGTCAAAGAGCTATGAAAGACACAGTTGTGAGATCTGAAGCTAGAGTACTTGCCAGAGCTTATGCCATCCGAGTCCGTGAGGAAGCTTCATCTTCAGATGTTATAACAGGTACATTTACTCTTTATGATACTTCTGTGATTGCATTGATAGACCCAGGATCTACTCATTCGTATATATGCATGAGCTTAGTATCCAATAAGACTTTGCCTGTAAAGTCTACTGAATTTGTTATTAGAGTACCGAACCCCTTAGGTAAAACTGTCTTGGTTGACAAAGTATGCAATAACTATCCGTTGATGTTTCGAGATACTTGTTTTCTGGCTGATCTGATGTTATTACCTTTTGATGAGTTTGATATAATTTTGGGTATGGACTGGTTAACATTGCATGATACTGTTGTGAATTGCAAAAGGAACACTATTGATTTAAGATGTGAGAATGATGAAATAGTTCGTATTGAGTTTAATGATTTGAATGGATTATCGGTTGTGATATCAGTGATGAAAGCTTAGAGTTATGTGAAAAAGGGTTATGAAGCTTATTTTGCCTATGTAATTGATTCGAAAGTGACTAAAAAAAAGTAGAATCAGTGCCAGTTGTTTATGAATTCCCTGACGTGTTTCCTGAAGAATTACCAGGATTACCTTCGATACATGAAGTTAAATTTGGTATTGATTTGTTACCGGGAACAACTCTTATTTCGATAGCTCCGTATAGAATGGCACCAACAGAACTGAAAGAGTTAAAGTCACAGTTGCAAGAGTTGACTGACAGAGGATTCGCAAGACCGAGTTTCTCGCATTGGGGTGCTCCTGTTCTATTTGTGAAAAAGAAAGATGGCACGATGAGAATGTGCATTGATTACCGTCAGTTGAATAAAGTGACTATCAAGAATAAATATTCTCTGCCCAGAATTGATGATTTGTTTTTTCAGTTAAAAGGAGCAACCGTGTTTTCAAAAATAGATCTGAGATCAGAGTATTATCAGTTGCAAGTAAAAGATTCAGACATTCTAAAAACTGCTTTCAGAACGAGGTACGAGTATTACGAGTTCTTAGTTATGCCTTTCAGACTAACAAATACTCCTACCGTTTTTATGGATTTGATGAACAAAATTTTTAGACCGTATGTAGATCGAATTGTTGTTGAGCATGCCGAGCATTTGAGAATTGTGTTACAAACTCTACGAGATAAGCAATTGTATGAAAAATTCAGTAAATATGAATTCTGGTTACAAGAAGTTGGTTTTTTGGGACATATGGTAACGGCCTCTAGAATACGAGTTGATTCGAGCAAGATTTCTACTATTCTGGAATGGAAGCCTCCAAAAGAATGTGTCTGAAGTTTGCAGTTTTCTGAGAGTTGCTGGTTATTATCGAAGGTTTGTTAAAAGCTTTTCGATGATAGCTACTCCATTGACTAGATTGCTTTTGAAAGATGTGAAATTTGAATGGTCCGATAAATGTCAAAAAAGCTTTGATCAGTTGAAAGCCCTTTTGACTGAAGCTCCAGTTTTGGTACAACCAGAATTGGGTAAAGAATTCGTGATATATAGTGATGCTTCATAAATGGTCTGGGATGTGTTTTGATGTAGGAAGGAAAAGTTATAGCTTATGCCTCGAGACAATTAAAGCCGCATGAAAAGAACTATCTGACACACGATCTTGAGCTAGTTGTGATTGTGTTCGCATTAACGATTTGGCGTCATTATCTCTTCGGTGAGAAATGTCATGTATTTTCGGATCATAAAAGTTTGAAATATTTGATGACCCAGAAAGATTTGAATCTACGACAGAGAAGATGGTTAGAGATTTTGAAAGACTACGAGCTTGTGATAGACTATCATTCGAGTAAGGCAAATGTTGTTGATGATGCACTGAGTCAGAAATCATTATTTCCATTACGTGCAATAAATGCTCGTTTAGACCTGTCTGATGATGGTTCAGTTTTAGCTGTATTGAAAGCAAAACCGTTGTTTTTACAAGCTGTATTGAAAGCAAAACAGTTGTTTTTACAACAAATATGTGATGTTTAGAAAGTTGACAATGAAATGCTAGTGAAATGAGCTCAGTGTGATTTGAACTCTGATTCTGAATTTAGAGTTGATGATAATGATTGTTTGAGATTTTAAGATCAGATTTGTGTTCAGGAATCCAGAGCTGATTCAGTTGATATTGAATGAAGCACATAACAGTCGTTTATCTGTTCATCTGGGAAGTACAAAGATGTACCATGATTTGAAACAACACTATTGGTTGTCTGGTATGAAATGAGATATCTCTGATTTTGTGTCGAAATGTTTAGTTTGTCAGCAAGTTAAAGTTGAACATCAGGTTCCATCTGGTTTGTTACAACCAATTTTGATTCTCGAGTGGAAACGGGATAGAGTGACGGTGGACTTTCTTTCTGGATTGCCTTTGACTCCGAGAAAGAAAGATGCAATTTGTGTCATAGTTGATCGATTGACGAAGTTAGCCCATTTTATTCCGGTACGATCTGATTATTCACTTGATAAGTTAGCTGAGCTTTACATTTCTGATATTGTGAGATTGCACGGAGTGCCACTGTCTATCGTGTTTGATAGAGATCCGAGATTTACATCACGATTCTGGAAGAAATTGCAAGAAGATTTCGGTACTAAATTACATTTTAGTACAACTTTTCACCCACAGACTGATGGTCAGTCCGAGCGGATTATTCAGATTCTCGAGGATATGTTGACATGTTGCATCCTTGAGTTTGATGGTATGTGGGAACAGTATTTATCACTAATTGAATTTGCGTATAATAATAGTTTTCATTCGAGCATCAAAATGGCACCTTATGAGGTTTTGTATGGATGCAAATGTCGAACACCTCTGTATTGGACTGAACTGAGTGTAAGTAAGATACACGGGGTTGACTTGATCAAAGAAACTAAATAGAAAGTGAAAGTGATACGTGATAGTTTGAAATGTAACACCCCAAACCCGGCTTAGACGTTATAACCGGATCTTGCATGTCACATAGAAGGATTGCTTAAAAACTACGCTTTCATTAAAAAGTTTGTATTCTTTTTGAAGCTATGGGCTTTGTTATTTGTGAAATTCTAATGTGTTTTTTAAGGTTCCTTAAAAAAACGGTATTGTTATTATTTTGTAAACTGCTTTGGTTATGAAAAATTGAATTTGGAACATTTGCGGAAACGTCATATTTTGGAAAACGGTTATTAATGTTTTAGGAAAACTCCCATATTAAAACATATAAAGATAAGCAATAATGGAAATGAAAGTTAAAAGAAAATTTAAGTCCAATAGCCTTATTACAAAAGAATTATACCCTAAAGTAAAATAAAAACTTAATACGAAGCAAAACGAAAATTTACTAAGGCTCTGATGTATGGCCACCATAGAGTACTCCAAAGCTCCAAATCCTCAATGCCGGGGATCACCTGCAAGATTAAGCAGAGGGGTGAGTTATGAGAACTCAGTGTGTAATCCCCTAATCGGTCATTAACTGGGCCCGAGCCCATACGGAAACAGACTGGGTCGAAGCCTATATAGAAGCAAACTGGGCTGAAGCCCATACAGAAACAGACTGGGCCTTAGCCCTATTAGCATGGTAAAGCATATAATGCATGCAACCCAACCTAATAATCCATCTGCTACACACCACCCGTACCAGCCCAACACACTTGTGGGGATTTCTAAATCGACCTATCCGTCCGCTACACACCTTGATGGTAGACAAGCTGCTCATCACAGAATTTGTGGCGAAGCCACCAAAATAACAGAATATACGTGGCATAGCCATTATACAGATTGTGGCAGAGCCACCAGAATATGTGGTAGAGCCACCAAAATATACTTTCTCCAATCATCAATATCCCAATCCAATGCAGAATGTCATGACATAATAATTTAGTGTATACAAAAATGTACCAACATAGCAGATAAACAAAATACTCACAATCATGCTAAATCTACCCTTAGGGGTATAATAGTAATTCACCCACCGAGGGTATTTCAGTAATTTACCCACCAAGGGTATTTCAGTAATTTTACCCTCTAGGGGTATTTTGGTAATTCTGTATTTGACGGCCTGTCCGAAGGCCTACTGTCGCCTCGAGCAACACAGGACCCTTTTTGGATCCCAACGGAGCTAATAGGCCTAGAACCCATTTCAAGCCCATACGGGCCCATCGCTTGTGTGGCCCATTTCGCTTGGTTTTGGGTCTCAGATTTCCAGATTCTGCAACCGCACTTACCCTTTGACAGATTCCCATCCATTTTGCCCATGTGGGCCGAATAGCCCGTTGGGCCCGATAAACCCGTTTTGACTCGGCTAGGCCTGTTACAGCCTCAGCTTCGTGGAAGTGCTCGTGACACTCTCCACGACTTACCATCATTATTCGTATCTCATTTTTCCACTACGAGCGTTCGCATGCTAGAGTGGTCACAGATGCCGACTTCTGGCTTTTTGGCTTTCGGCAGAGTCACAGAACATTTCAAACATGCATTCGGACGGGTGTGAGATTACACACCTGATTTGGAATATGGATCACGTACTCCCTGAAGCACCTAAAAGCATCATTGGCCCTCAGTTAGTCTTCCTGTTCAATAATACCAAGATGTGAATATCTATGACTATAGACTTAACTTACCCCAAAATAGCCTCCCTTCTAAAGAGGGTATTCGGTCCTCCTTCTACTGTTTAAAGATCCGTGCCCCTATCAAGAAGATCGCGTTAGACAACTACGCAAGGTAATGAGAGAAGCGGCCTTTCGGCCCTTACCACAACAAGAGGGATTTGAAATGGAAGAGGGTGGGTGAGTTCGGCTTATACCATAAAGAATTGAAAGTGAATGCTACGGTATTGAGGAGAATTAAAAAGAGATGAAAAAGAATAAAGGAAAGAATCATTACCTTTGATCAGAGAGAAACCGAATGGAAAGAGATTTGGCCACTATAGACGGCCAGAACGAGTTCAAGATGGAACCACTCGGCACTTGGCAGCAAAACAAAATAATTAACTACGACTAAAAAGAGGAAGGGCAGAGAAGAAGAAAACCCAAAAGAAAAGAAGTACTACCTTGTGATCACAGAAGAACCCAATGGATAAGGTAGATTCGGCAGACGAAGGAGCCCCAAGCTTCAGACTACAAGATGTTCGGCTATTAGAAAAAAAGAGAAGAACCGATTCAAATTTGGGGAAAGTAGAGGTTCAGTTATAGGAGAAAAAGTAGAGAAGCAAAGAAGAAGAAGTGAGGTTTCGACTATGGTGAACACACAAGAGAGAAGAGGTGAGAGGAAAGTAGGAAAGAATGTGTGAAAATGGGTGGAAAGGAGAGATTCAGCCGAGGTTTACTAGGTAACAAGCAAAAGCAACAATGTATGAAACCAAGTGAACGAGAGGAAAAGTGGACTTAGAAATTCGGCACTAACACAAATGATTCGAAAAGACCCGAAATGCACAAGTCCAAAGCAAAAGAAATTCTAAAGAATTTCGGCACTCTCCCTTACACAAAACCGAAATGTTACTCCAAACTCATTTACTCAGCTGAAAATTCCCTTTGCTAGACCCCCACTTTCGGCCACCTCTTCCTACACTTTGAATCCCACGATTCTCTCCCCAAATCACTCCCACATTTCCTCCTCAACTTCCTCTCTATCACCCGTTCAAACAATTTGACCAAGTCTCCCCATCCACCATGTAGAGTTCTACTCCAACTCCACCTCTTCTCCTCTTGAACACAAAAATAAAACTCACTTATGCAGCATATGAGATTAGAACCCCATCACCTTGCTTCCACATGCGAAGCCACCCCCACTGTGCCACTATCTTGCTTGTGTTAGCAACCACATTCAATTAACCTTAAGTCCTGCTTTCACTAGCTCTCCCACCTAAAGTGCCCAAATACCAAACTTTCACCAGGGATTAGGCTCGAACCCGAACCTCCCCATGACCCCCAAACACCCACCCAAATAAAAAGCTTAACAAACGCAACACATGCAATAACGCAAAATGCCAGACCCCTAATTTCAGGATGTTACATGAAAGCAACGTCTGATCGTCAGAAATCTTATGCAGGCTTGAAACAAAAAGATATTGAATTTGATATCGGTGTTAAAGTGTTCTTGAAGGTGTCTCCGTGGAAGAAAGTATTCAGAGTCGGACGTAAAGGCAAATTGAGACCGAGGTTCATCGGACCGTATGAAATTATCGAGTGTGTTGGACCTGTTGCGTATAGATTGTTGTTGCCACCTGAGCTAGAAAAGATTCATAATGTGTTTCACGTGTCAATGCTTCGATGATGCCGATCTAATTCATCACATGTGATTTCTCCGTCTGAGATTGAAATCTGTCTGATATGACTTATGAAGAGGAACCGAACTGTGTTTTAGATCGTGAGGTGAAAGAGTTGAGAAATAAGAAAATCTCGTTAGTAAAAGTGTTATGGCATCGACATGGGATTGAAGAGGCTACGTGGGAGTCTGAAAATACAATGAGACAACAATATCCAAATTTGTTCAACGGTAAGATTTTCGGGGACAAAAATCCCTAGGGGGAGAATTGTAACCGTTCGGTTTAGACCCTAGTCTGAATAGTGGTTTCGAGACCATAAATTTGAGTTAGAAAAATATTTAAATATTATTTTCTGTGTCTACATTATATGATTAAGCATGTGTGAAAGTTTTGTGATTTAATTTATCTGTTTGGGTGTTTAATTTGATAAAAGGATCTAATTGTGAAAGATGCAAAATTTGCATGCTTTATGAGAAGATATCTATTTGACATGGCTTTATAAATATGAGGTCCTTATGATGCAATTGGACCATCTGAATTATGGATGGACATTAATGCCATATATTAGTGGAAATTTAATGTTTATAATAAAGGTTAATTTAGTGATTTGGAAATTATATGTAACTAAATAAAAAAAAAAGGCTAAAATAAGCCATACATTTGTGTTCATCTTGCCGAATTGAGAAACAAAAATAGGGTTCTTAAGCTTTCAAATATTCGACACACACTTTGGCTGAATCAATGTATGTTTTGGGTTCAGTTTTTGATAATTTTTACGTTTTTAAGATCGTTGCTATGAAAACTATAAAACCCATGCTTAAATTTTGTGAAATGATGATGATTTTGAAATGTGCCATTGATGAATTCATGAACTTTGTGATGTTTGGTGATGAAATATGAAATATATGTGTTAGATTAACATAGTTTTTCTTTGGATTTTTGATGAATTTGAGTAATTTGGACTAAAATGTGAAAATAATATTTTAATGGACTAAAATGCAAAATAAATGAAATGTATGGACTTATATGAGAATGGGTAACATTCGGCCTAAGCATGATGTGTGCAAATTTTGTGTATTTTATGATTTTATGAAATAGGGACTAAAATGTCAAAATATGAAAATGTTGGGGGTAAATTGTAAATTGCCCTAAATATGTGTTTTTGGATTGAATTGAATGATTTGGTGAATAAATGGATTAAATTTGAATATGTATATATCAAGAATTGAAGAAAATAGATTTAGACCGTAGAAAGTCGAAAGTGATCGAATAGTCGAATCCGTTTGTTTATCCAAATCCGAGGTAAGTCAATATGCAAATAAATGTATTTGAATTGAATTATTTATGTATCTATGAAATTTAATTGTGATGGATATGTTCGAGATGATATATACTTGAATTCTGAGAAAGTATCGATAAAAGATCAATATCCAAAAAGTCCTGTACGAACCTAGGAGTGGATAGGATTACATATGTCATGACATAGGTTTTCGATACATGATATCGTGTAAGACCACATCTAGGATGTTGGCATCGATTTGAGATTTATGTGTAAGACCATGTCTGGGACATTGGCATCGGATTGATTCGTGTAAGACCCTGTCTGGGACAGTGGCATCGATATTTGGTTACATGTAAGACCACGTCTGGGACGTTGGCATTGTACGACTATTCCAAGTATCTTCTTTGTAACATCCTGAATTAATGGGCCTTTGCATTTGTTCTGTGTTACGTATAATATGCTAGCTAGGGTGTTTAAGGGGTCAAGAATGGGCTCAGGGTTTGGTCGAGGCCTTAATTGAATTTTCTGTTTGGCACTCTAGTGGAAAGCCTGATAAGATAGTGCTTAAAAGATGTTATCAGTGTTTTAAGACACAAATGGGCTTGTGGCCCAGTGGCAAAGTGGCGCCACTTAGGGGCTTTGAGGTGGCATGATAAGCAGTAAGAGAGGTCCAAGGTTCGAGTCGCATTACCCATCTATTTTAATTAATTTTGGCGTCAAGGGAGAGCAGAGTTGGAGTTAGTTAGCATGCTTGAAATTAGGAAGAGTAATTGATGGATAATTGGGATAATATGGATAATAATGTGGCAGATAAAGGAAGGAAGAGGTGGTGTTATACATGTCACTTAAGGATGAGTGATCAGATGAAGATAGATGAGAAAAGATAGGAATTATCTGCTGAGTGCAGTGTTGGCCGAATTTCCATCTCTTGGAGGGGTGCCAAAATTTCCCGTACTATTGGATTAGTTGTTAGTTATCAGGAAGGGCACTTTCGGTTTTTGATAGGTAAATACCGAAATTCTGTAACACCCCCTACCTGTATTCGTTATCAGAATAAGGTACGAGGCATTACCAGAGTTTACAAATTTTTTTTTTTAACCGAAACCATTCTAATTCAACATATTTTCAAAATAAAATTCATGCATATTTATAAAATAACTTCAACACATAAGCCATATCAGTGGCTAACCTTATATTCATTTCATATTAACATTTATTTTATTAGCTTATACATGCCATTCATTTCCAAACTAAAATTTCTTTAAATACCGAAATATCAAGTTTGATAGTGTGATGAGTCTCCCACCGATTCGACCTCCGAGCTCTTAACACTACAAAACAAGGGAAAGGAAAGCAGAGTAAGCACTTTGTGCTTAGTAAGCCCATGTAACAAGAATTATACTTACCTAATATTTTCAATACAATGTAATAAGCATTCATATATCCATTCAATGCATTAATACCCTAACATGCACAAGCTCAACATTCAAGTTAGTTCATTAATTTCCATATATCAATAATATACACACCATGATTGATGAGCTCATCAATACTATGATTTTCATTTCCTTGTTATTTTTCCATATTTATCCCGTTGAATTACTCGAAATTTCGATGGATTTTCAGAGGTACACTTTTGTGTACAAATCCGGTCCGTCAATTCATATTCATATGCGCACATTTTCATTTCAGAGAGCACACTCCGCGAACCTCATCTTTTTCAAAGAGATTACCACCCAGGCTAAATCCTGTAATATAAACTCATAGAGTATTGTCGGGATTACCACCAGGCTAAATCCTCGCAACGACAATTACTCTAATGAGCTTGGATCTGAATTACCAGTCCAGCTAAATTCGGACCTAATTCGGATTACCCGTCCAAGCTAAATCCATTTTCCACATATTCTTCTGAGGGCTATATCGGATAGGATCACCCGTCCGGCTAGATCCTTTTTACCACAATTCCTTTTTAGAGATCCATCGAATTTTCCTTTCATTCAACCGGGATTTTTTTCCTTTTATCAAATATACCAATGTTTCATCAAATTTCATACAATGGACATTCAAATTATATTCACATCAATAACATACATTTCAAACATTTAAGAATATAATTCAAGTTACATGAACTTACCTCGATACTAGTTCGTTTATAAAATCTACTAATCCGGGACTTTTTCCTTTCCTCGATCTAGCTTTGTATTTGAGTTTTCCGGATCTAAATAAATAAAGTCAATCATCAATTCAATACATTTCATGTTCACATGTAGCATTTTCTATAATTCTATTATTATTTTTAGCTTATTCAAAGCTGTCTACTTGAGTCACAGTCACTAAATTATTTATTTCTTGAGCTACAGAGCTCCAAATGAAGAACCGTTAATTTTACCTGAAACTAGACTCATATATCTTCTTCCCATAAAATTTTCAGAATTTTTGGTATGTCCAATCAATACCAGATTATTCTTAAACTTTCCCTGTTTTACTGTTTTACTGTTCTGACCTCTCTTCACTACGAATCAAATTACTCTTCGTACAGAATTCATATGAACTTCTTATTTATTTAATTTGAAAATAGACTCATTCAGGATTCTAAAAATATAAAGTTAAGCCCCTAATTATTTTTCTCCAATTTTTATGATTTTTCAAAGTCAGAACAGGGGATCCTGAAATCCTCTGAACCAGTCTTACAAAAATATAAATATCTCAAATTACAGAATTCCTTTGCTTTCCATGTTTCTTTCATATGAAAATAGACTCAATAATCTTTAATTTAATATCTCATTCAACTTCTAATTCCACTTCTACGAATTTTAGTGATTTTTCAAACTTACTCTACTGCTGCTGTCCAAAACAGTTTTGTTATAGCTTATTTTTACAATTAAATCCTTTACCCAATTCTAACTTCAAATTCTTTCAATTAAACCACTAATTCATCATTTTATTCATCATATGCTATATTCAAAAACTCTGAAACTTCAAAAATTTCAACTTAAATTCATCAAAACTTTGTTCTAAAACTTATAAAGCATCAAAATTAAAAGAAAAAGACTAAATTAGCTTACCAAATTAAACTCCAAGCTTCAAACTTTTAATTTTCCCTTTTCTACTTTCTTTTCTCTTTTCTTTCTTCTTTCACGTTTGCTCTCTGCTTTCTTTTCTCTGCTTTCTATCTCTTTTGTTTCTTTTCTCTTTTCTTTATATATATATATTTATAATAATATAATAATATAATAATATAATAATAAACTAAAAATCTCAGATTTTTCTTCAATTCACCACCTCAATCTAGACAAAATGGCTTAATTGCCATTTTGGTCCTTTATACTTTCTTTTAATCTATAATTAAACTTTTACTTTCATTTCAATTTAGTCCTTTTCATTTAATTACCTACCCAAACGTTAAAATTTTCTAACGAAAGTTTAATACCACATTACTAACATTTTATAAATATTTATAAAAATATTTCCTATCATATAAAGACTCATGCAAACATATTGAAATAAATTTCTATTTAAATCGGATTTATGGTTGCGAAACCATTATTCGATAATCTCGAATTTAGGCCATTACAACTCTCCCCTTTTAAGGATTTTCGTCCTCGAAAATCTTACCAATAAAGAGGTTTGGATATTGTTTCCTTATTGCCTCCTCCAGCCTCCCATGTCGCTTCCTCGATCCCGTGTTTTTGCCACAATACCTTCACCAAATTTATTTTTTTATTTCTAAGCTCCTTTGTTTCCCGTGCAATATCTTGACCGGTTCTTCATCAGTAACTCATATCCGGTTGAATCTCCACTTACATCGGAGAAATAACATGTGAAGGATCTCGACCGATATCGTCGTAGCATAGACACATGAAAAACATTATGGATTCTATCAAGTTCGTGTGTACCGCCAACCCGATAAGCGACCGGTCCAATTCTTTCTATGATCTCATATGGCCCGATAAATCTTGGACTCAATTTACCCTTTTGACCGAACCGAGAACTTTCTTCCAAGGAGACACTTTCAAGAATACCTTGTCACCGACCCGAAATTCAATCTCTTTTCGCTTAAAATCGGCATATGATTTTTGGCGATCGGAAGTCGCTTTTAAACTATCCCGAATAACCTTTACTTTTCTTCTCTTTTCCTGATTAAATCAACCCCATGTATCTTCTTTCACCGAGCTCTGTCCAATACAATGGTGTTCTACATTTTCTACCATACAAAGCTTCATATGGAGCCATTTTAATCTTCGGACTGATAATCATATTGTAAAGCAAATTCAATCAAAGGTAGATACCTCTCCCAATTACCTTCAAACTCTAGTATACAACATCGAAGCATATCTTCCAATACTTGAATTACACGCTCAGATTGGCCATCCGTGCGAGGATGAAATGCAAGATCTTGAAATACAACTGAGTACCCAAAGCTTCTTGCAATTTATCCCAGAAACGAGACGTAAATCGGGGATCTCTATCTGATATAATGGAGATAGGCACTCCATGTAACCTGACAATCTCAGATATGTACAATTCAGCTAGTTTATCTAAAGAATAATCCATACGTACCGGAATAAAGTGTGCTGACTTTGTCAATCGGTCAACAATCACCCAAATAGCATCTTTTTTCCTCGGAGACAACGGTAACCCCGATACAAAATCCATAGTGATTCTTTCCCATTTCCATTCCGGTATAGTAATTGGCTGAAGTAACCCCGAAGGTACCTGATGTTCTGCTTTAACCTGTTGACATATCAAACATCTTGATACAAACTCAGAAATATCACGTTTCATACCTGGCCACCAGTACATCTTTTTCAAATCATTATACATTTTATTACTTCCCGAATGTACAGACATAGTACCACTGTGAGCCTCGTGTAAAATCTTCTGTATGAGCTCTGAATTCTTGGGTACACATACCCTACCTCTGAATAATAAACAATCATCAACCCCAATTTGAAATTCGAATCGTGATTTGACTCACATTGTGCCCGCTTAACTCAGAACTTCTCATCATTCTTCCGAGCTTCACATATTTGCTGTAAAATGTTGGTTTAGCTCTTAATTCAGCTAAGATTGAACCATCATCAACCAAAAACAATTGAGCATTCATAGATCGTAAAAGCTGCGTCTGAGATTTTCGACTTAAAGCATCACCACAATATTAGCCTTACCGGATGGTAATCAATAATCAAATCATAGTCCTTTATCGCTTCAAGCCACCGCACTGCCCTCAAATTCAAATCTTTCGTGTCATCAAATATTTCAAGCTTTTATGATCGTGATAAATATGACATTTCTCACCAGTACAAGTAATGCCGCCATATCTTCAATGCAAAAAGAATAGCAACTAACTCAAGATCATGTACCGGATAATTTCTTTCATGTGGTTTAAGTTGTCTTGAAGCATAGGCTATTACTTTACCTTCTTGCATCAAGACACAACCTAAACCATTTAATGAGGCATCACCAGAAATAACAAATTCCTTACCCGGTTCAGTCGCACTAATACTTTGGTGCTTTCGTTAATAGATTTTTAATCGGTTGAAACTCTGTGACATTCATCACCACTCGAACTTTACATCTTTCTCGCAATAATCGAGTCATCGGAGAAGCTATCATAGAGAATCCTTGTACAAATCTCCGATAATAACCAATTAAACCCAAGAAACTTCTAACTTGAGATCACATCTTTGGTGGACTCCAATTGACAATAGCCGAGAGACTTTACTTGGATCTACCCCGATGCCTTCAATGGATACAATATGTCCAAGAAAACCCACTTCTCGAAGCCAAAATTCACATTTACTAAATTTAGCATATAATCTGCTTTCTCTCAGAAATTTGCAACACAATTCTTAAATGTTCTCAGTATGTTCTTCTTCATCTCGAGAATAAACCAAAATATCATCAACGAATACTACCACAAATCTGTCTAAATGGTCCAATATTCGATTCATCAGATCCATAAATACTGCAGGTGCATTAGTCAACCCAAATGGCATAACCAGAAACTCATAATGCCCGTACCTGGTTCTGAAAGCTGTCTTTGGCACATCTGACTCCTTTACTCGTAACTGATAATAGCCCGATCGGAGATCAATCTTTGAAAATACAGTAGCACCTTTCAGCTGATCAAATAAATCATCAATCCGGGGCAACGGATACTTATTCTTTATAGTTACCTTATTGAGCTGTCGATAGTCAATACACAATCTCAAAGACCCATCTTTCTTTTTCACAAACAGAACCGGAGCACCCCAAGGTGAATGACTCGGTCGGACAAAACCTCTATCAACAAGTTCCTGTAACTGTGTCTTTAATTCCTTTAATTCTGTAAGAGCCATTCGGTACGGAGCTATGGAAATCGGAGTAGTTCCCGGAATCAAATCTATAGAAAATTCCACTTCTTTTCTCGTGGCAACCACGGTAACTCTTCCGAAACACATCGAAAAATTCACATACCACTGTATCGCTTGAATCTTTGACTCGTATACCTTAGTATCTAATACATAAGCAAGAAAAGCATCATACCCTTTTTGACATACCTCGAGCAAGAATAATCGAAATCACATCGATAATCCCTGCTGTCGATCGGATTTAACCCAAGTAATTCACCATTCTCGCACTTCAACACAATATATTTCATTTACTAGCTTTACTCTCGCATCATCGCCGAGTTAACCAATCCATGCCCAATATCACATCAAACTCATCAAATGGCGGTAACATCAAATCACCAGAAACAATAACCTCTTACCATCGAAGTGGACAATTTTTACAAATTTTATCCACCAAAATAGATTGGCCAAAGGGGTTCGAGATTTTAACAAAGAAATTCGATGAGGTTCTACAGATAAATCTTTTACGCATGCAAGTTTTACACATATATATGAATGCGTAGAACCAGGATCAATCAATGCAGTAATATCAGTTTCAAGTAAAGAAAATGTACCAGTAATAACATCGGGTGCTGAGGCATCTTCTCTGGTACGCATGACATATGTCCTAGGAGGCGCTCGTGTCTCAGGCCTACTTGCAGTATCTTTTGTAGCTCCTCGGCTACCACTGACATTACCGGATGGTCGAGATGGTCTACCCCTCAAAGATGGATTGCTTGGCTTCGATATATATTCAGCTTCTTTTTCACTTCTTTCTGGACAATCTCTGAGGAAATGGTCAAAAGAACCACATCGGTAACAAGCCCCGCTCTTAAATCGACATTCACCAAAATGAGCTTTATTACAATACTGGCATCTCGGCTTAGGGGTACCAACACTGCCAACACTGGTCACTGATGGAGTGGAAGGTCTTGAATTAGTGCGCTGTGAACTTCGCACTCTATCCGAATACCCAGTGGTTGAGGTAGAACGATCCTGGTACTTCTTCAATTTCTTTGGAGCAGAAAACTGAGATTTTTCCATTGGTCTTTTACTAAAAATTCGAGCTTCCCTCTCAGCCTGTTTCTTTTCTTTGCTCCATTCTTCTGCTTTATAAGCTCGTTCTGCTAGTGTAGCAAACTCTCGAATTTCAAGAATTCCAACAAGTAGCTTAATTTCTTCATTCAACCCTTCTTCGAATCGTTTGCACATTTCAGCTTCCGACTGTACCCATTCTCGAGCATATTTACTCAACCGAACAAATTCTCTTTCATACTCAGATACTGATCTATTGCCCTGTTTCAGCTCAAGAAATTCTTTTCTTTTCTGATCAAGGAATCTCTGGCTGATATATTTCTTTTTGAACTCGGTCTGGAAGAATTCCCATGTAATTTCTTCTTTCGGAACAACTGAAGCTTTAGTATTCCACCAATGATAAGCTGTGTCTTTTAGCAGTGAAACAGCACATTTCAAACATTCTTCTGGCGTGCAAGATAATTCCTCCAAAATCCGAGTAGTATTTTCTAACCAAAATTCAGCTCTTTCGGGATCATCATCAACTCATCGCTCAAATTCTTCTACCCATATTTTCGGATTTTATCGACCGGAGCTTTTCCTTTTCTCGACAGATTCGATGCACATGCTGTGGAATCTCTGAACCGGTGGAGGAACAGGAGGGGGGAGCTTGAGTTTGCCGCATTGTAGGGTTAGTTCTTATGTACTGGGTAAACCATTCATTCATCATTTGAAAGAAGGCTATTTTTGCCTCCTCCCCTTGACCTCTCTATACTGGGCCTTCTCTCGCTAGTTTCTTCTTCTTTGTGTTGAAGCCGGAGCATGACTCCCACTTCCTCGTGATTGAGCTCGGTCGATGACATTACTATAAGAAAACACAATTTAAATGGTTAGGAGATATCACACTATCAAAAATAATTTAAATGGCATGTATAGCTAATCCAGATTCGCTTATATCGGTCCTAGAACCGCTAAACCGTAGCTCGATACCAACAAATGTAACACCCCTACCCGTATTCGTTATCGTAATAAGGTACGAGGCATTACCGAGTTTACAAATTTTTTTTTTTAACCAAACCATTCTAATTCAACATATTTTCAAAATAAAATTCATGCATATTTATAAAATAACTTCAACACATAAGCCATATCGATGGCTAACCTTATATTCATTTCATATTAACATTTATTTTATTAGCTTATACATGCCATTCATTTCCAAACTAAAATTTCTTTAAATACCGAAATATCAGGGTGATAGTGTGATGAGTCTCCCACCGATTCGACCTCCAGAGCTCTTAACACTACAAAACAAGGGAAAGAAAACAGAGTAAGCACTTTGTGCTTAGTAAGCCCATGTAACAAGAATTATACTTACCTAATATTTTCAATACAATGTAATAAGCATTCATATATCCATTCAATGCATTAATACCCTAACATGCACAAGCTCAACATTCAAGTTAGTTCATTAATTTCCATATATCAATAATATACACACCATGATTGATGAGCTCATCAATACTATGATTTTCATTTCCTTGTTATTTTTCCATATTTATCCCGTTGAATTACTCGAAATTTCGATGGATTTTCAGAGGTACACTTTTGTGTACAAATTCGGTCCGCAATTCATATTCATATGCGCACATTTTCATTTCGAGAGAGCACACTCTCGCGAACCTCATCTTTACAAAGAGATTACCAAATCAGGCTAAATCCTCAGAATATAAACTCATAGAGTATTGTCGGGATTACTACCCAAAGCTAAATCCTCGCAACGACAATTACTCTAATGAGCTTGGATCCGAATTACACCCAGCTAAATTCAGACCTAATTCGGATTACCCGTCCAAGCTAAATCCATTTTCCACATATTCTTCGGGAGGGCTATATCGAGATAGGATCACCCGTCCGGGCTAGATCCTTTTTACCGTCAATTCCTTTTCGAGATCCATCGAATTTTCCTTTCATTCAACCGGGATTTTTTTTTTCCTTTTTATCAAATATACCAATGTTTCATCAAATTTCATACAATGGACATTCAAATTATATTCACATCAATAACATACATTTCAAACATTTAAGAATATAATTCAAGTTACATGAACTTACCTCGATACTAGTTCGTTTATAAAATCTACTAATCCAGGACTTTTTCCTTTCCTCGATCTAGCTTTGTATTTGAGTTTTCCGGATCTAAATAAATAAAGTCAATCATCAATTCAATACATTTCATGTTCACATGTAGCATTTTCTATAATTCTATTATTATTTTTAGCTTATTCAAAGCTGTCTACTTGAGTCACAGTCACTAAATTATTTATTTCTCGAGCTACAGAGCTCCAAATGAAGAACCTTTAATTTTACCTGAAACTAGACTCATATATCTTCTTCCCATAAAATTTTCAGAATTTTTGGTATGTCCAATCAATACCAGATTATTCTTAAACTTTCCCCTGTTTTACTGTTTTACTGTTCTGACCTCTCTTCACTACGAATCAAATTACTCTTCGTACAGAATTCATATGAACTTCTTATTTATTTAATTTGAAAATAGACTCATTCAGGATTCTAAAAATATAAAGTTAAGCCCCTAATTATTTTTCTCCAATTTTTTATGATTTTTCAAAGTCAGAACAGGGGATCCCGAAATCCCTCTGAACCAGTCTTACAAAAATATAAATATCTCAAATTACAGAATTCCTTTGCTTTCCATGTTTCTTTCATATGAAAATAGACTCAATAATCTTTAATTTAATATCTCATTCAACTTCTAATTCCACTTCTACGAATTTTAGTGATTTTTCAAACTTACTCTACTGCTGCTGTCCAAAACAGTTTTGTTATAGCTTATTTTTTTACAATTAAATCCTTTACCCAATTCTAACTTCAAATTCTTTCAATTAAACCACTAATTCATCATTTTATTCATCATATGCTATATTCAAAAACTCTGAAACTTCAAAAATTTCAACTTAAATTCATCAAAACTTTGTTCTAAAACTTATAAAGCATCAAAATTAAAAGAAAAAGACTAAATTAGCTTACCAAATTAAACTCCAAGCTTCAAACTTTTAATTTTCCCTTTTCTACTTTCTTTTCTCTTTTTCTTTCTTCTTTCACGTTTGCTCTCTGTTTCTTTTCTGTTTCTATCTCTTTTGTTTCTTTTCTCTTTTCTTTATATATATATATTTATAATAATATAATAATATAATAATATAATAATAAACTAAAAATCTCAGATTTTTCTTCAATTCACCGCCTCAATCTAGACAAAATGGCTTAATTGCCATTTTGGTCCTTTATACTTTCTTTTAATCTATAATTAAACTTTTACTTTCATTTCAATTTAGTCCTTTTCATTTAATTACCTACCCAAACGTTAAAATTTTCTAACGAAAGTTTAATACCACATTACTAACATTTTATAAATATTTATAAAAATATTTCCTATCATATAAAGACTCATGCAAACATATTGAAATAAATTTCTATTTAAATCGGATTTATGGTTGCGAAACCATTATTCTGATAATCTCGAATTTAGGCCATTACAAATTCTCTATAAATAGGGGGTATCTCTTCAATTCTGGCATTTGAACCCTACTTTTTTTCGTCATTCTTTGTACCGAAATTCTCAGTCTCCCTCTGCAAGTTCTTTTCTTTTGATTTCTTCAGAAGCCGAAACCTCCCAATCTTCTCAACATCTTTTCTTTCAAAAGCCGAAACCTCGAACTCTCTTCTCATTTCCATAGCCGAATACCCCTATTTCCTTTTGTCAATTTCTTCATTAAAAGCCGAATCTACATAGACTCCTTCCTATCATCTTCTCTTCTGATCTTCTCAAAAAGCTGGAATCTCTAAGGGGTAGTCGAATTCTTTGTGTTAAGGTGAGTGCCGATTTTCCTATCTCTTTAATTTCTCTTTTGGTTTTTAAGAGACAAGGCCAAATGGCCACTTGGTTTGTTAAGGCTGTTAGTTGAGACTAATACTTTCTCTCTTCTCACGTTTTGGGCAGCATTCCGGGGTTTGAAAGAAACCTGATCGTTTAGATCTAAAAGCCGAAAGTCGCTAGTCCCTAATTTCGGGATTTCAAGGTAAGGGGTTTCTTTAGATTTCTGTTAGATTCGCTAACATATCTGTGATATTAAATATAGGGTATGATTTAACAACCCTATTTCGTTGTAGTAGTTTTGACAAGGACTTTTGATGGAAACGAATATGGATCAGGCAAAGGAGCGATCCCTAAGTTTAAGAAACGAGCAGTGTCTGCTGTTTGAGATTGGCCACCAGGTTGTGGACCGGCTTCTGAACAACACCTTAGGCAGATGGCGGTGGTGTTGGCTATGGATAGCATTTACTTAGAAAGTCTTGTTCTAACGGTAATCAGGTGTGTAGATCTCTAACACACTAGTTAACTATAATCGATATGTGTTATGGGCTAAAAAGCTGGAAAGTGGCTGTGTGACAGTCGAATAAAACCCTAAAAGGGTTAGGCAAGGATGCCAGGTACATAATCATAGAAATCTCTATGTGTATCGAAATATATGTAAGCCTATTTTCTTAAAGATGGTATGATGTTTTCTGTGTGTATGCATGGGGTGGGATTATGATAATGAAGGGGAAGTGCATGATAGGTCACTTGGTGATCGGTGGTTAAGCCACCAAATCTAAAATTAGGTCACAATAGTGATCGGTGGCTGAGCCACGTTATATTATGAGGTCACATAGTGATCGGTGGCTATGCCACGTTTAATGATTCCTAAATAATAGGAATAGGCAGTACGACTGTCGGTTATGGTGTGTAGCGGATGGAGGGTTGATTGTAGAAATCCCCAAGGTGTGATGGTTGGTACGGGTTGGTGTGTAGAGGATGGAATTCTAGGTTGGGTTGGGCTATGCATCATTTATTATTTATCATGTGATTATGATTGTTGCCTTTATGTATGGGCCAGGGCTCATAATGTGTTTGTGGGCCTCAGGTCATTGTGTTTCGGGATTTACACACTGAGTCTTGGTGACTCACCATTTCATTTTCCTCTACTCTTTCAGATGAGCAGTAGATCGTGGACATGGGAGCCGAGATAGACTCGAGAGGCCATCAAGTTTTACTTCTATAGATTATTTTCAGTTTTCTTTAAGTTTTTTTTATATTTTGGGAATATTTATGTAATAAGGCCCCATAGTTTAACTTTATCTAGTAGTTTTTAATATTTGCAACTTATGAAACCATGTCAAAGGTTTAAATATACGGAATAATAATAATACAAGGTTTTCTTTACAAAAGTCACTTGTTTATTCAAATTTTGTCTAATTAACTTATGATTTTCTAAAGCCAACTTAGCAAAAGTTTTCAATGTACAACCCGTAGCATACCAGATCTGGTCAAAACTTATGGGCCGGGTTTGGGGTGTTACACTATTTGATTCCGAATGGTTCAATGAGTAATTTTGAGAAAATGAAAAGGCTATATGAAATGTATAAACGAATCAGGTACGTTGAAATGTACATTACGAATCAGGTACATTGAAATGTACATTGTGTATGTATATAAAAGGTAAGTATATATACAAACTTACCTAAGTGAGTTATGTGTATATATTGTGGATATAAAATGTGATGTATGTATGAAAAAGTTATGATCTAATGTTGTAACATCCTGAAATTCAGGATTTTATATTTTACATTATATCATGCATTAGGCTAGCTAAGAGTTTTAATTGTGTATGTTTAGGGGGTTCTAAGAAGGGTTGGAGTTGAGTTGGGCTTTAGCAAAATTTTTGTGTTTAAGCACTTTAAGGAGAGAAGGTAAGTGGCGCCAAGGCTTAAGGAAATAAGTATGTACTTAGCTAGCACAAGAGGAGCTAGTAGCAAGGTGGTGAGGCGTCACATAAAAGGGCTTAAGGGGTAGAGTTCGAATCCCACCTATTCCAACTTTTGGGATTTAAATTTTTGTGCTATTCAAGTAATTGATGGTAAGTGTCGACCAAGCTTTAAAGAAAGAAAGGAAGACTTTTTATTAATGGAAAGAACATTAAGGAGAAGATCAAGGAGAAAGTAAGGAAAGATGTAACATCCCGAAATTGGGCCTAGTAAGATTGGGCCCAATGAACCTTGGGCGTAGGAATGTTTAAAATTTTCGAAAATATGAGAATGGTGTTGTTGCAAATTGGACTTATTAGTTAAGTGAATTTGGAAGGTTACGAGGTTTCTAGGAAGTTCCAGGTTCAAGATGGGCTATCGAAAAAAAAAATTGTGTTTAAGCACTTAAAGGAGAGAAGGTAAATGGCATCAATGCTTAAGGAAATAAGTGTGCATTTTGCTAGCACAAGGAGTTTATTGGTAAAGGTGGAAAGTGGCGTGTGGAGTGTACTAATGGTCGGAGGTTCGAATCCCATCTATTGCATTTTGGACTAATTTTTGTGCTTCTCTTCCATGTGTCGGTCATAGTGGTAATTATGGTAAGGAGGACTTTTTAATTTTTGAAAAGATGGCTAAGGAATATGGTAAGGAGGAAGACTAGGGAAAAATAGGGAAAGAAATGAAGGAAAATGGTAAGGATAAGGGAACATGTTGGCATATAGTGTGGAAGGTGTTTTGGAAAGATTTTATTTTGGTCAATGTTCATCTTTTTGGAAAAGATGAATACAAGGTTTTGGTTAGGGGAAATAGGGGAGCCGAATTTCTTTAGCTCCCCCTTGCATTTTTCACATTTTTGGGGTCATTTCATTTTCCTTTCTAATCTTTTGGTTCTTTTGATTGCATTCCCTCTTGGCCGAAACTTCAATTTGCCTATTGACTTCTACTCTTTTCTTTTCAAACATTCTATTTTATACACCATAACTGAAGCATCAACTTCATCTCATAGCCGAAATTTGGTTCTTGTGGTTGCCGAAGCTTCTTTGCCTTCTTGAGTTTTTGGTGGTTGTAAGGCTGAATCTATTCTTTGCTACTTCCATCTTCTTGGTTCTCTTGGTGTGGGCCAAATCGATAGAGTGTTAGCTTATACTCTCATCATCTTTCTAGCCGTTGGCTTTTGGAAGAAGGTTGGTAAGTAGGTCTCGAAGTACTTTATTGAAGGGCCAATCGAACACCTATCCCTCGTAATAAGAGACTCAGATTGTTGCTAAGTGATATAGATTGATAATCAATCGTAATACTTGATTAAAGTTGTAAATTGGGCCTTGGACTAATTGTTGACTGATTGTACCTTTAGGTGCCGCGAAGAGTATCGTGTTACGAATTTCGAATAAGGTGTGTAATCCTGTACCTTTTGAATACATGTTTGAAATGGTGTGTAATATCATACCTCTCTAAATATTTGCATGAAATATTCTGTGATTCGGTTGAAATACCGAAGAAAACCGAAAACCGGTATCCGTGATCACTCGGGCGTGTATATATTCGTAGTGGTAACCATATTTTGCAATGGAACAGTTTTGGTTAGCAGCAGTGATGTGATTTTGAAAAATCTCGAACAATAGGAGAAAGGGAATTAGAAAGGTCATAAGAGATAGAATAAAAGCTTACTGTGTCTATTTTATATGAAAGAAACGGAGATGGAAAAGGAATTTTATATTATGTGATATCTTAATTTTAGTGAGACTGGTTCTGAATGACTTTGTGGTTCCCTGATCTGTCTTGGGAAAATCATTTAAAACTATACAAAGTGAATTATGAGTTATAATTTATATGTATAGATTCCTTAGTGAGCCTATTTTCAATAGAAACAAGTGGGAGCAACATATGAAAACTGTACAGTGAGATATTTGAATTTCGGATAAGAGAGGTTAGAATCGTTGGATAGTGAAACAAGGGAAACTTTAAGGAAAAAACTGTACTAAGTGATTTAGCCAAAAATTCTGGAAAAATTATAGTAAGAAGATATATGAGTCTAGTTTCAAGGAAAATTTACGGATCTAAATTTTGAGCTTCCTAACTCGAGTTATAGTCAATTTAGTCAGTATGACGCGGATGGATAGTTTCAATTTTTATGCCCAAATTAGTAGTTAAGTCAAAGTTGAGAAATGACCAAATTACCCTTAGTGGGTAAAATTACCGAATTACCCTTAGTGGGTAAAATTACCGAATTACCCTTAGTGGGAAAAATTACTGAATTTATGAAAATACCCTTATGGGCCGAATTGGAAATGCCCTTATAGGCCGAATTACGAAAATGCCCCTAATGGGCCGATATGTTAGAATGGCTTATTGGGCCGAAATATTATTGCTTAAATGGGCCGAGTCATTGTGATATTTTACTTGTTAATTTGTTTCTATATAAATGTGAACATCTTATCATGAATGTTGCATTTTCATTTATTGCATGGGTTGGGAAAAATGATGAAGAGAAGAGTAGCCCAGTGGCTCTGCCACAATCTGATTCTGGTGGCTCTGCCACAAATTCTGATAATGGCTATGTGCCAAACATATGAATCAACAACTCTGTGTCGATCATATTTACCTAAGGCTGTGTGCTGATTATATTACCGTATATGATATTCTGGTGGCTCTGCCACAATTTGTATAGTGACTATGCCACGCATAATTCTAATTTTGGTGGCTCAGCCACAAATATTATAAATGGTATCTTGCCTGCGAATTAAATGGCTTCGTGCCTGCGAATAAAATGGCTTCTTGCCTGCGATTGGTGTGTCTGGCGACGTGGCTTGACTTGATCCCCATAGGTGTGATGGGATGGTACGGGTGGTGTGTAGCGGATGGATTATTAGGATGAGTTGGGTTACATATATTGCACACATACATTTGTCATATATATATTCTGTTTCGCTATATGGGCTTCGGCCCAACATTATGCTATAGGGGCTTAGGCCCAAGTTATTGCTAAATGGGTTCAAGCCCAGTGGACAATGGTAAAGGGATTATACACTGAGTTCTTGTAATTCACCTCCTTTCTTTTCTTAATCCCTGTAGGTAATGCTTAGTGACGTGGACTTGGGCCATGGATGACTCGGTGGAGGTCATACTTCAGAAATGGTGTTTTAATTTGGAACTTTAGATTTCTATTTCCGTTCACTTTACTATTTTGGGTTTTATGTTGTAATAAGGCCTCTGGAGTATTTTATTATTTGCTTTATGTTTGATATACTTATTATTTTGTTTAAAATTGTTTTAAATGAGAATTTTTTTCTAAAAACTTAAATAAAGGTTTTCCAAAATCGATTAACAAATGGATTTTATAGCAAACTTTTACAAATGATTTAACTCGAATTTTCTTTCAAAATTTTCTACGACATTTTCAAAAGTCTTAGTTTTAAAGCTCACTACCTTGATTTTTGACTCATCAAACAATCTTTCAAAAATAGCTGTATTTTATCAAATATTTACATACAAAACTTGTTCATTTAAACACAATCAAGTAACGCCTATTTTAGTGAGAATCACATGATGTTTTACTCTTTCTTCATGTGACATACCAAATCCGCTCGTAACGCATGGGCCGGGTTTGGGGTGTTACAAAAGAAGTAAAGGAAAGGAGTAAGAAGGGGGATATGTTGGCCAAATCTTAGGGAGGTGCATAGGGAAAGAAGTTTTGGTCAACCATGACCTTTTGGTGATTGAGGCATACGATTTTGGTAAAGGGAATTAGGGAGCCAATTTTTCCTATAGCTTATTTGCAAATTTGTGCATGAAAGGCTTGTTTTTCTTTTTAGAATTTTTTTAGCATTTTTCCAATTTCTTCCCTCAATTGCCGAAACTCTCAAGCCAAATTGTTCATCTTCTTCCTTTGTTTTGCCGAAACACTCAAGCCACTTTGCTCTTCTTTTCTTGTTTTCTCATCGTTCCTCCTATCTTTCTCTCTTCTTTCTTTAGTCGACCATATTTGGAGGATGAATCTTCCTCGTTTCTTTCTCTCAAAGTAACCGAATCCTTTTAGCCATTATCTCTTCTCCATTCTTGCGTGTTGGACATTTCTTTCTTGGTTGAATCGGGTAAGGGGCTTCATTTATTCCTTTCATCTTCTTTTCTTCCTAGCCGAGCGTGTATCCAGCACTATTCGGTTGTTTCACTTTGCTTATAAACCAAAATTATCACTCTCTCCTACTCCCTCGTATCTTAATCATTTTCTTTTTGTAGTGTTATAGTGGGAAAGCCGAATCTTATACCTTTGACTCATCCGTAGCCATAAGTCCAATCGGGGGGAATTGGATTCATCATCGTTAAGGAAAGGAGTTTCATTATGGTTCATTTTGATCTATTTCATTGCTTGGTTAGTTTGCTAAACGGATCGATGGATTTGACTAATCGGTTATTATAGGGACTAGATCGCTCGTTCTTATCCACTCGTTGTTCTTTCGGAAGTGGTGGTAAGCCGAAATCCTCTCCCTAAACAATTACATTCTCTCATCATAGTATTATTCTAACCGAGACTCTTTCAATGGAGGCAAGTGGTAGCGTTATGAAAAGAAAATCAGTAGGAGGGCAAATAGGGAGTGGACTTGAAACCTCTACTCCCAAGTTCAAACGTAGGGTGGTATCGGTAGTTCGAGAATTCCCACCGGGTGTGGACCATCATCCGGTGAGAATAGGCAAATCGTGGTCGTTCACGATACTAAGGGTAAGCATTGTTAGATCGTTTGGTTTAGATTTGGATTAAGACAATATCATTTGTTAGTTAATCGAGTGTTATGGTGACATAGGTGCCGACGATCAAGAAGGTTTAGTTCTTACCGTAATCAGGTGTGTAATCTCACACCGAAATCCCGTAGATTCGTGAATTCACTATTATGTTGGAAAAAAAATAGATCGTTGTTGCTTACGAATCTAATAACCGTAATATGGCATGAATCGAGTAAGTTGCTTAAACAACACTATTTCTAAAAGATCTGTCAGAATCGGTATTAATATGCTAAATTACCAAAATGCCCCTATGGGCCAATTTACCAAAATGCCCCTATGGGCCGATTTACCAAAATGCCCCTATGGGCTGAACTGCTAGAATGCCTTAGTGGGCCAAACAATCAAAGTGCTTTAATGGGCCGATTCACCGGAGTAATTCACTAGATTAATGGTTGTTATATATATGTGGATATTTTATTTTATTAAGTATGTTGCATTTTTTTTACATATTGCATGGGATGGGTAAAATTGTATGGAGAGCAGTGTAGCCTGGTGGCATTGCCGCAATTTGTTCATTATTGTGCTTAAATATGATTTCAGTGGCTTGACCACAAAAATATTATACTTTAGCAGCTTGGCTGCAAATTGGTGTGAGCGGCGGGGTGGGTTGACTTGATCCCCACAGGTGTGATTGGCTGGTCGGGGGTGTGATGGATGGATGGTTGGGTTACATTCAATTCATTTAATCATTTTTATATAAATGGGCTGAGGCCCAAGGTTATGCTATGTGGGTTCAAACCCAGTGGATGACGGTAAGGGGATTATACACTGAGTTCTCGTAACTCACCCCTTTTTCTTAATCCTTGCAGGTAATGCTCAGTAATGAGGACTTGGGCCCTTGGATGACTCGGTGGAGGCCATACTTTGGGAATAATGTTTTCGGACATTAGTAAACTTCTTTTCTATTTTATTTTGTTATTTTTACTATTTTGGGTTTTAAAGTTGTAATAAGGCCTCTGGAATATGTTTTATTTTGCATTATGTTTAGAAGTACTTAATATCTTTCTTGAATTGTTTTAAATGGGGATTTTATAAAATCATAAATAACGGTTTTCCAAAATTGATTAACAAATGGATTTCATAACAAACTTGTACAAATATTTTATCTCAGAAATTCTCTTTCAAATTATCAATAATATTTTCAAAAGTCACGGTTTTAAAAGATCACTAGTTCAATTATCGATTCTTCAATCAACCTTTCAAGATTAGTAGTATTTTTATCAAATAGTTCTAATCAAATTTGTTTTCTTAAACTATAACCTAATAACAAAATCTTTAGCAAGAATCGCAAGTTCTTTACTCGTTTTCTTCATGTGACACGCCAGATCTGGTCATACCGCATGGGCCGGGTTTGGGGTGTTACAAATGTTGTAGATGGAGATGAGTTGGCTAGTAAGAAATGGCTAAACAAATGAACCAAAAATGAATTAAGAATTTGCAATTGTTATATATATGAATGATTTTATGTTTAATATGATACTAAATGTTTTTGTGATAAGTTTATTTGTATATGGCTTACTAAGCTTTTAAAAGCTTACTTTGTGTGTGTGTGTGTTTTCTTTGTTTTATAGATCGTTAAAGCTACGAGAGACTTGGGGATCTTCGTTGATCGTCTTCACACTATCTAATCACATTTTGGTACTTTATGATCATGTAAATATTAAGTATGGCATGTATAGACTAGTCACTTTGAATTATGTTTGAGATATGTACATAGCCATGTAATATGGCTAGATAAATGATTGTGATGTGAATGAGTAGTCAAGCTATATGATGCTTTGTTTGGTATGGTTTGATAGTTAATGAAATGGTTAAACTAATGGTATGTTTTATGATGCAAAGTTAGCATGTTATTGATGAATGGTTATCACAAAAAAATGGTATGATTTGGTTGGTTTTTACTTAGTAATGCTTGAGATGTGGATGAAGTAGATGTTGCAAATAATGGTATGATTGAAATGTTCTTGAATGGGTAGAATTGATGATAAATTTGGTATGTTTTGGTTTCCATAAGTGTTTGGATTAATGCTTATATGTGCTTGTAGGGTTAGTCCAAAGTGTGGGTGGCATTTTTGCCTTGCAAATGGCCTATAATTGCCCATACAGTTGAGCACACGAGCGTGTGACTCGATTGTGTCCCTCGTGGTTGCATTTCAAAATAAGTCAGACTCGACCACAGGCTAGACACACGGGCGTGCGACTGGCCGTGGGGTGCAAGTCAGTAGTAACCATTGGTGAGGCAAATGGGAGTGTGGACAAGTCAGTATGTATGCTCTGTTTTGACACGGCTTAGACACACGGGCGTGTCTGAGGCCGTGGGAGGCACACGGCCGCCCACACGGGCATGTGATCTCTGTAACTTAGAAAAATTTTTAAATTTCTAAAAATTTTCGTATGTGTTTGGTTTAGTCCCGGCCCCTTTCTAAAGCATGTTTAAGGTCTCGTGGACTTAATTGAGGGACTCTTTGATTTGATTTATTGAATTATGATATGAAATTTCTGTAAACGATCTGAAATGTCCGGTAATGCCTTTAACCCTAGGCCGGCGATGGTTACGAGTTAGGGGTGTTACATACGACCATATAGAGTCTCGTACGATGCCATTGTAATGCTGGAACGAAAAATATTTCTCCCAGCTGTCTTCGAATTCTAAAATATAACATTGAAGCATATCTTCTAGAACTTGTATTATACGTTCGGATTGGCCATCAGTTTTTGGATGAAATGCAGTACTAAAATGTAATTGCGTACCCAAAGCTTCTTACAACTTATTCTAGAATCGGAATTTAAACCGAGGATCTCTATCTGAAATAATGGAGACTGGCACTCCATGCAATCTAACAATCTCAAAAACATATAACTCTGCTAATTTCTCCAGAGAGAAATCCAAACGTACTGAAATAAAGTGTGTTGTCAAACGATCAACAATTACCCAAATAACATCTTTCTTTTACGGAGACAGGGGTAACCCATTACAAAGTCTATAGTAACTCTTTCCCATTTCCATTCCGGTATCGTAACTGGCTGTAATAATCTTGAAGGTACCTAATATTCAGCTTTGACTTGCTGACATATCAAACATCTAGATACGAATTCATAAATGTCGTGTTTCATTCTCGGCCACCAGTACATCGTTTTCAAATCTTTTTACTTTTTACTACTCCTCGAATGAACAGACGTAGTACCACTATGAGCTTCGTGTAAAATCTTCTGTATAAGCTCTGAATTCTTTGGTACACATACTGTACCTCTAAATAACAAACAGTTATCAGGTCTAATCTGAAATTCTGAATCAGAAGTTGATTCACATTGTACCCATTTAGCTTGCAACTCATTATCACTTTTCTGAGCTTCGCAGATCTGTTGTAGAAACATCAGTTTAAATTTTAACTCAGCTATAATTGAACCATCATTAGACAGTGATAATCGGGTATTCATTGCTCGTAAAGCAAATAGAGGCTTTCTACTCAGAGCATTTGCAACCACATTTGCCTTTCTTGGATGATAATCGATAATCAAGTCACAGTCTTTCAACAATTCAAGCCACCTGCGTTGTCTTAGATTCAAATCTTTCTGCGACATCAGATACTTTAAACTTTTGTGATCAGTAAATATATGACATTTTTCACTGAAAAAATAGTGTCGCCAAATTTTCAGTGCAAAAAAAAAAAGCTGCTAATTCTAAATCATGTATCGGATAATTTTTTTCATATGGCTTTAACTGTCTTGAAGCATAGGCTATCACTTTACCTTCTTACATCAAGACACAGCCTAAACCATTTAATGATGCATCACTGTATATTATAAATTCCTTACGCAATTCAGGCTGAACTAGAATTGGTGCTTCAGTCAACAAAGTTTTTAATCTGTCAAAACTCTGTTGACATTTACCAGTCCATTCAAACCTCAGATCTTTCTCCAACAATTTTGTCATCGACAAAGCTATCATCGAAAATCCTTGTACAAATCTCCGATAGTATCTAGCTAATCCCATAAAACTTCTGACTTTAGACACATTTTCAGTGGCTTCCAATTTACAATAGCTGAAAGTTTACTCAAATCACCCTGATACCTTCAGTAGATACTATATGTCCAAGAAAACCAACTTCCCGAAGCCAAAATTTACATTTACTGAATTTAGCATACCACTGTTTCTCACATAGTGTTTACAGAACCATTCTCAAATGATTAGCATGCTCATTTTCATTTCGAGAATATACCAGAATATCATCAATGAATAACACCACAAATCTATCCAGATACGGCCTGAAAATTCTATTCATTAAATCCATAAATACTACAGGAGCATTTGTAACAGCCCATTTTTAGTCAAATCAGAACAGTGGTTTCCGGACCACAAATCTGAAGTTGAAATAATTATTTTAATTATTATTTTGAGGTCTACAATATGATAATATGATTGTGTGAAAATTTCGTTAAGAAATTTATCGTTTGAGTGCTTAATTTGATAAAAAGGAGTAAATTACGTAAAGCATAAAACTTGTGTTCTATTAGCTAAAGGTGTCTAATAGCTATAAAACTTTAAAGTAAAGGTCCTTATGCGGTAATTAAACCAATTGAGTTAATAGTGGACAAATATGGGCATTGGATGAAGTGTTTTTAAACTAAATTAATAAGGTTATTTTAGTAAATTGTAAATTATGAATAAACAAAATATGTCATTTTGTATCATCTTCCTCCACTGAATATTGCAAGAAGAAACCTCCATGGATTCTAGTTAAGGTTCGACTAGTATTAACTTTGCATGTAAGTAATTTTTGACTAGGTTTTAAATGATTTTTATGTTTTTGGAGTCGTTGTAACTTAATATAGCTAGCCTAGAGACTAATTTGCAAAGCTATTAATGATTTAGGTGTAACAGCCCATTTTTAGTTAAATTAGAACAGTGGTTTCGGGACCACAAATCCGAAGTCAAAATATTTATTTTATTATTATTTTAAGGTTTACAGCATGATATTATTGTGTGAAAGTTTCATTTAGAAATTTTATCGTTTGATTAGTTAATTTGATAAAAAGGACTCAATTGCGTAAAGTGAAAAGTTGGACTTCTATAAATTAAAAGGGTTTATTAGTTATGAAAATTTTAAGTGGAAGCCCTTATTTTATAATTAGACCATTTGAAACATGAGTGGACAAAGATGGACATCATTTTAATGGTTTTAAAGGTTAATGTGCAAGGTTAATTTAATAATTTATATGTTAATGTTAATAAAATAAAACAAATAAAACAATTTGGTGCTTTCATCTCCTTCCCTAGCAAAATATTGAAGAATAGAAAAGCCAAAATTTAGGTTTTCATTTGGCCATTGGAAACAAGGAAATTTATATACTTTTTCATGCCCTTTTTAAACCAAATTCACGCAGTTTCGAGTAAATTCTTGTCGAAAAATAATTAAATATTATAAAATAATTAAATTGTTCTAAAAATATGAACATGATGAATTTTAATTAATTTTATAGTTAATTTTGATTAATTTTGACTATTTTCGACAGATTCGCACAAAGGGCGAATATCAGCTCGGCAGACACTGCTCGAAGAATAAAATCGAGAAGCAATTTGAAGTATCAAGGCAAATTTATTTCCAGCCCAAGACAGTCCAATTATGAATATTTAATCATAATATAATTAATTTTAATTTATTCCCAATTTAATTTGGGCTAAATAAATTATTATTAATTATTATGGAAAAAGGGTCTAGTTAAACTGCACTGGTTGAACCGAACCGATTGAACAGAACCAGCCACCAATTGGGCAGCCCAAACCATCCACAATGATGGCCCAAATCAGCTTATTAGCTGATTATTTAAGCTTGCAAAGAAGCCCTTGAAGACCTTTCAAAATTGCATTCAAACCCCTCCAAATATTATGGCTTTGTAGATTTGCCCCATGCTATATTTAGCAAAGTTGAATCCTTCAACTTTGCCACATGGATGGCCGGCCAAGGGAGGCCTCTTTCGTTGCTGCTATTTGCTATTTTTAGCAGCCTTGATCAGCTATAAGTACACCCCCTTGCTGCACATTCAAAACACACCTCAAGCATCCAACATTCTCCTCTATCACTTTCTCTCAATTCCCATTTCCTATTTCCCTTTTTGTGTTCTTGTGCCAATTTCTCCTCTTGGAAAAGAGGTGTTTTCCTAGCCATTTGGAACAGCAATTGGAGTGTTCATAAGCCACCTTGATAGCTGAGGCCAACAAAGAACGAAGAACGGAGCAATCAATCAATCAACTTGATGCCTATGTCAATATTTATCTTTCTTACTGACTTTGTAATTCTAGACTTTGAAGCAGACAAAAAAGTGCCAATTATCCTAGGAAGGCCATTCTTAGCTACTGGAAGGACTCTTATTGATGTGCAAAAGGGCGAGCTGACTATGCGTGTTCAGGATGATCAGGTAACATTTAATGTTTTTAAGTCAATGCGATTTCCTGACAAAATGGATGATTGTTCTACAGTAGCCAATTTAGAGGAATTAATAGTAGAGAAAGAACTTAACTGTATGGAGGACCCACTGGAAAGAATTTTGACATCGGATCCCCCAAATGATGAAGAGGAGGATGAATACTTAGCTTCGTTAGAAGCTAATGAAAAGGGATTTAATCCGCAATCCTATTTTGAATCTTTGGAATTAGAGAAAAGAGATTATATGCAGCCAAAAGCATCAATCGAGGAGCCACCTAAGTTAGAACTCAAGGTATTACCTTTACACTTAAAATATGTTTATTTAGGTTGTAACACCCCAAACCCGGTCTATGCGTTTAGACGAGATTTGGTTTGTCACACCAAACATATTTTCGTTTCTTTTCAAGATTTACGATAAATTAATGCTACAAAAACTTTTGAAAATCGAATTTAATAAAAATTTAGTACGAGGATTTGAAATTTTGGTGTTTCAAGAAAAATAATTGTTTGAAAACTTAACGTCAAAATATAATTGTCAAAATCTTAAGGTAATAAACTTTGAAGAAATTTAAAATAATTTATAGTGTCCAAAAATTTTGTTATAAAACCAATGTTCTTAAGAAAACTTAGTATATATAAGATAAAACCATATTAAGAGTTTAGAAATAAAATTTAAACCATCCACACAATAAAATCCATAAAACATACTTAGAGGCCTTATTACATCAAACCAATAATAGTAATTAAAATAAAAACTTAAATAAAGTCATAGTTCATAAAACCCAAGTTCGTAGTATGGCCTCCACCAAGTCATCTTCGGCCCAAGTCCACGTCAATTTCCATTACCTGAAATGGTTAATAAAAATTTGGGTGAGTTACAAAGAACTCAGTGTGCAACTCACTTACCACCATTTTTGGGCGGATCGTCAAGATATCATCTTTGGGCTTGAGCCCATTTACGTAATTCAACCATACATCATAAAATAACATAATAAAAAAATGCATGTAAAATGAATTTCCCAAACCAACCTAGTATCCATCCGCTATCACCCCCGTACCAACCAACACACCTGTGGGGATCAAGTCAACCCACCCCGCCTAACACACCAAACATGGGCTTAAAGCCCTTAAATAATTTTGTAGTGCACTACCGAACTAGATTGTGACATTGTCACCGAACTAGAGGCATTAAGCCAAATTTGTGGCAGAGCCACCGAACTAGAGGCATTGAGCCGAATTTGTGGCAGAGCCACCGAACTAGATATTTGGCAACTGGCAATTCTTCTCTTCATATATCCCACCCATGCAATTATGCGTGTATAACAAAATATAATCATATAACATTTTCAATTAATCCATAACATCGGTGGGTTTATCATTAATCATTTCATTAGGCCCATATAAATAAATAATTTAGTAATTTGCCCATTTAACAGTTTAGTGGGCTTTGGCCCGTTTTTCGAACTAAAGTATTTTGGCCCAATTTATCGAACTAGAGTATTTTGGCCCAATTTATCGAACTAGAGTATTACCGGCCCATTTATCGAACTAGAGTATTTTGGCCCAATTTATCGAACTAGAGTATTACCGGCCCATTTATCGAACTAGAGTATTACCGGACCATTTTATCGATTTAACAGTTTTTCGCATATTTTTCGATTTTAACCGTTTGCATGCATTTCACAAAAGTATCAATTACTATAAAATTTCCGGATTTACCATTTTCACGATTTTATCGCAATACTTATGATTAGGAATCTAACCCGAAAATGAGTGTGAATTTACACACCTGGTTATGGAGAGAACTAAACTTTCTCGCTCTTCAACACCTATACGTATTGTGTTAATTAAAACACTATAATCTATAATAAAACCGATCCAAATATAGCAATCTAGAAATTTACCCTCGGATTTTCGTAAGACTTCTACTTGTGATTTCTCTCCGATCGATGGTTCGCTAACCGAATCGAATCCACGAACGAATAATGGTTCGGGAGTACGAACGATTTCGAACAATTGATTTTCCTCGGTTGAACGTCCGCAACCCAAAGGAAAATCCCGATTCCCTAAATAGCCCTTTGCTTGTACTTAGGGGAATAATGTAACCTCCTTCTTCCGAAGGCTAAACACACCCTTTTCTTCCCTATTTTGAATGTCTTTAAAGGCAAAGAACATTAATCTAATGATATCGAAATAATTCTAAAGTTTAAAAGATGTGATTTCCTTACCACGAGAATCGATTCTAACGCTTTGTCACCCACAACTTCTTGATTCCAACTTTCCGTTATCGCACTAAAGTTTAACAAAATAAACGTTAATAAAATAAACGCTTATTTCGATCCAAATAATGCCTTCAAGCCAACATTAATATTCGCACTAACCACTAATAACTAATCGAAACGAAAAGAACTCTTACCTATATTCCACGTCGAAAAGAAAAGATTCGAGAATAGAATGGATTTAAGAAGGATTCGGCTATATGAGATTAAGAAGAGAAGAAAATAATTTGACTTATGAACACCTTAATATTCGCCATGAGAGTGTAGGTAAAGAGAATTTCGATTGAAAAGAATAAAATAAGAGAAAGATGGTGATGATGTTGCTTGATTTCAAAGTGAATAGAAGGAAAAGAATGAAAGAGATGAGCTTTAAGATAGGTGCATATTCGGCTATGGTAGAGAGAAAAGAAAAAAGAATAAAATGGTCTCTTTAGGTTTTGGTAAAATCGGCACAAAGAGAAAACACAAAATTGGCACAAAGTGTAAAACAAAATGACCAAATGGTCATAAGAAACTAGGCTTACCAAGTGCACAAATTCGGCCAAAGGGAGAGAGTTTTGAGAAAATTTGCAAAACTTGCACAAAACAAAAATGACCAAAAACTAAAACTAAAACTCTAGCCAAAACTATCACCAAAATTCGGCTCCCCCCCTATAGCCATATTGCCGTCCATGTACATGGTCTTTAGGCCAAGATATTGTTTCCAAAATATTTCCTTGATTCTTGCCTCATATCCTCACATTTTCCTTATTCTTTTGATACCCTTCCTTAAGTTCAAAATTTCCTTATTCCATTGATATACTAACCAAAAATAATATGGTCAACACTTACCATATAAACTCTTGGCCGACACATGCTATATATGTGCATAAAAATTCAAAATAAAATTCACCTAGATGCTAAACATGGGATTCGAACCTTCAACCTCATGCACAAGCTCATGCGCCATCACCACTTGTCCAATAACTCATCTTATGCTTCACTTTGACACTTAAATTAATTTATGTGTCATAGCCACTTAATCCACTTCCATAAATAATTTCTCAAAATTTAATACTATACCATCCCAATAAATTTAATTCTCCTTCAGGACTATACTAAGCACGAAAATAAATCAGAAAATTTTACTTTCTAGAATAATTACTCAAAGCACACAAAGAAAATAAATTACTCAAATTTTCAGGGTGTGACAACTCTACCCCCCTAAAAGGAAATTTCGTCCTCGAAATTTACCTGGCTGAAAAAAGGTGAGGGTATTGTTGTCGAATTGCATCCTCAGGCTCCCACGTAGCTTCCTCCACTCCGTGGTTACGCCATAACACTTTGACCAACGGCACCGTCTTCTTTCTTAGTACCTTAACGTCTCGGTCTAAGATTTCCACTGGTTCCTCCTCAAAAGACAAGTCCGAATTCAACTCCACTTCTTCTACCGGTACTATGTGCGAAGGATCCGATCTATAGCGCCTCAACATGGACACATGAAAAACATTATGAATTTGACTCACTGCGAGGTAATTCGATTTGATAGGCCAAAGGACCAACTCGCTTCACCACACGATACGGTCCAATGTATCTAGGACTCAACTTGCCCTTCATCCCGAATCAATATCTTCTTCCAAGGTGAGACCTTCAAGAAGACTTGATCTCCTACGACATACTCGATATCCTTACGTTTGAGATCCGCATACGACTTCTCGCCTCATCCAAGCTTCCTTTAGCCGTGCTCTAATAGCTTTCACTTTTCTTCCATTTCGAAATCATCTCGTGTCCTAACAATCGCCGATCGCCCAACTCACCCAACAAATAGGAGAACGACACCTATGACCATACAATGCCTCGTAGGGTGCCATCCGAATGCTAGATGGTAGTCGTTGTTGTACGCAAAAGTCGCTAACGGTGAAAATCCTCCCAACTACCTTTGAAGTCGATTACACATCCCCTTAACATGTCTTCCAGAATCAATCACTCTCTCCGATCGACCATCCGATCGAGGATGAAAAGTCAGATCGAAGTTAAGCTTTGTACCCAAAGCTTCATGCAAAGCTTTCCAAAATCGAGATGTAAACCTAGGATCCCGATCCGATATAATCGATACTGGTACCCCATGCAACCTCGCGATTTCAGATACATACACCTTTCGCCAACTCGCAACGAGTAGTCCGTCAAATGCAATTGGTAGAAAATGAGCGATCTTCGTCAAACGATCAACAATTACCCAAACAGAGTTTTTCTTCGTAGCGTTAAAGGTAACCCACTAACAAAATCCATTGTTATCCGCTCCCATTTCCAAAGAGGAATCTTAATCGGTTGTAAAGACTGACGGCAATTGGTGCTCCGCCTTCACTTGCGACAAGTTAAGCATTTTCCCACAAATTCTCAAATCTCACGCTTCAATCCAGTGCCACCAAAACCGCTTCACGAAGATCCCGATACATCTTATTTCCTCCGGATGCATAGCATAAGGACTACTATGCGCCTCCCGCAAAAATCATTTGCCTCGAATCCGAGTCCCTAGGCATATGCACTTTTCCACGAAAACACAATACACCTTCCATGTTCATACCAAAATCCTCTATCCTACCATTTTCCACTTGCTGAATTAAAAGTCTCAACTTCTCATCTAACATCTGTTTTTCCTTAATTTGTTCCAACCATAAAGGCTTCACTTGAAGTTCCGCTATCAAACTACCATCCTCATACAAACTCAAATGGGCAAACATAGCTCTCAAATCGAGATACCACCTTTTACTTAATGCGTCCGCCACCACATTAGCCTTTCCAGGATGATACTCAATAGAGAAATCATAGTCCTTTAACAGCTCCACCCATCTCCGTTGTCTCAAGTTTAACTCCTTCCCAGCCTCAGGTTGAATCAATACCGGCGCTTCCGTTAAAACCTTCTTCAATCTCTCGAAACTTTCTTGCTGTTTATCGGTCCATACAAACGGCACTCCTTCCGTAAAAGCTTAGTTAGAGGTGCAAAGAATCAACGAGAACCCTCAACAAAGCGTCCTATAATATCCACCAAACCCAAGAAACTCCGAATCTCATTACCGACTTCTGTGGTTTCCAATCCAATACTGACTTCAATCTTCCGAGGATCCACCCTTATTCCTTCTACTGATACAACATGACCCAAGAAAGTCACTTCTCTTAACCAAAATTCACATTTACCGAATTTGGCATATAATCGATTATTCCAAGCACTTGCAATACAATCCGCAAATGCGAGTCATGTTCTTCTTCGCTCCTCGAATAAACCAGAATGTCATCTATGAATACCACTACAAACCGATCTAAGAATGGTTGAAAGACCCGGTTCATCATATCCATAAATGCAAACTGGTGCATTGGTCAACCCAAACGCAGCATCACCAAAAACTCATAGTGTCCGTAACGGGTTCGGAACGCTGTCTTGTGAATATCCGCTTCTTTCACCTTAAGCTGGTGGTAACCCGACCTTAAATCAATCTTGGAGAAAATAGAAGCTCCCTTCAATTGATCAAACAGGTCGTCAATCCTCGGCAGAGGGTACCGATTCTTGATCGTCAGCTTATTCAATTGCCTATAGTCAATACACATACGCATTGATCCATCCTTCTTCTTAACAAACAAAACCGGTGCTCCCCACGAGAGACACTCTCGGTCGAATAAAACCCCGATCTAGCGGCTTCTTGAATTTGGGCTTTAAGCTCCGACAACTCCTTCGGTGCCATTCTATAAGGAGCAATAGACACTTTGGAGCGCTTCGGGCAAAAGCTCAATACCAAATTCCACTTCCCGATCTGGAGGTACACTAGGAAGTTCTTCAGGAAAAACATCCAAAATTCCTTCACCGTTCTCACATCTTCCATCGACAACTCTTTGGCATCTAAAGCACTAATAAATGCTAAAAATGCTCCATATCCTTTTCGTACCAACTTCTCCGCCTTTAACGCAGTAAATCACGTTTGCCAAGAAATTTCTCCGCCGCCTATCATAACTATCTCCTTATCCTCCACGCTTCTTATCAACATCCGCTTTTAAAGATGGTCAATTGCGCGCGTGCTTAACCAACCAATCCATGCCTGAATGATATCGACTTCGCCAAAAGGCAATTCCATCAAATTTGCCAAGAATGTTTCTCCTTGAATAACTAAGGACACGTCTCTAAACAATTTATTAACCAATACCGATCGTCCCTAAGGACTAATCACCTCATCTCTTTATCGTAAATTTGTAGTCTAATTTCAAGTTTCCGCTTATGGTGCTAGCAACACACAAATGAGTAGAACCAATATCTATTAAGGCAATAACGGGTACATCAGAAATGAAGAACGTGCAGCTTATCACATCAGGTGCATTGCCATCCTCACGATGTCTGACCGCATACACCAGTCCTGGCTGTCTTGCGTCCGTGTTGCCTCTAGAACCATTGCCTCGACCACGCACCTTGACCACGCCCAGCTCCATTACCACCACGACCGGTCCCACGACCTCTCGGTGGTTGCTTTGAGCTCCCTGCCGGTGGTGCATCAGTAGCACGAACTTCTTGAGTTATGTCCATACGTCGAGGGTAACTCCTATATTGATGCTCCGTCGATCCACATTTATAGCAAGCACCCGTCTTCCTCCAACATTCTCCAGAATGCCTTTTCCCACATTCAAAGACGCTCTCGACTGACGATTAACGCTACAGTATCCTACCTTGAGCGATTCATCATTCCGAGACCTCTTGAAACCTTCTTCTCGAAGAACCCGAATTCTTCGAGATCTCTCTTGCCTCGAACTTGCTCCCGGTTTGACGTTCCGAGTTCTTAGCCTCTTCGGCTATCTTAGCCTTCTCCACAAGAGCGGCAAAAGTTCTAACTTGTTGTGGGGCTATCGTAACCCGCAACTTGTCTTTCAAACCGCCCTCGAAGCGCACACAACGCTCATGGTCCGTTGCCACTATCGCTCGAGCATAGCGACTCAAACGTAAGAACTCACCTCATATCGCCACCGTCTTATTTCCTTGCACCAGTTCAAAAATTCCTTCCTTCGGGCATCCACATAGCTTGTTCCCACATATTTCCCTTGAAAGGAAGCCTTAAAGAACTCCCAATTAACCAAAGCGAAGATCGGTGCCTTCTCGGATAGTAAGCCACCATTGGTAAGCTTCGTCTCTCAACAAAGATACCGCTCCTCTTAGCTTTTGTTCCACAAAGCACTCAAGATCGTCCATAATTCGCTTCTCGCCTCAAGCCAATATTCAGCGACATTGGGAGCTACACCGAGACACACCTCAAAACCTCACTCCACTAGATTTCGATCGCTCGATATCGACCCACGAGTGTTTGGTCCAGCTCTGATCCAAATGACCCTTTCAAGTACTCGCAGCATTGCTCGTGTCACAAAGATTATCCTCTTCCATATGGTCGTGCGATCCGCCTCACTCTCAAGTGACGCAGTGCATCCATTTCCGGCATATGACCCGGCACATCGATTCACGCCCCTAACACCTCGTTTTCTCTACCACGGCCACGCCTACCGCTGCGTCCACGACCACGTCCCCTCTAGTGCTCATAGCGACTAATTCGATTTAATCGATTAAGAGTTTTATGAATCGAAATAATATTTCAGTTGTTTATTAACGATGTCTTATGATATGAAAGAGATAGAATGTTTTCGCAACAATATCCTATTGTCTCAATCTCTACGGTTTTAACACCTAAAACTAGGAGTTCTAGAGTGTTTCTTATAATCATATCATAATCGTAACAGACAATCAGTATACAGATACTTACTTGACTTGGCGCGGGATGCTCATGGTGCCATACTACCTTTAAAATCAAAAGTCTAGATATTTAAATTATTTTTCAAACAGATTTCATTATCGAACCCAAACCACAGCCGAGTTTTGAAACTGGGCTCTGATACCACTAAATGTAACACCCCAAACCCGGTCTATGCGTTTAGACGAGATTTGGTTTGTCACACCAAACATATTTTTGTTTCTTTTCAAGATTTACGATAAATTAATGCTACAAAAACTTTTGAAAATCGAATTTAATAAAAATTTAGTACGAGGATTTGAAATTTTGGTGTTTCAAGAAAAATAATTGTTTGAAAACTTAACGTCAAAATATAATTGTCAAAATCTTAAGATAATAAACTTTGAAGAAATTTAAAATAATTTATAGTGTCCAAAAATTTTGTTATAAAACCAATGTTCTTAAGAAAACTTAGTATATATAAGATAAAACCATATTAAGAGTTTAGAAATAAAATTTAAACCATCCACACAATAAAATCCATAAAACATACTTAGAGGCCTTATTACATCAAACCAATAATAGTAATTAAAATAAAAACTTAAATAAAGTCATAGTTCATAAAACCCAAGTTCGTAGTATGGCCTCCACCAAGTCATCTCCGGCCCAAGTCCACGTCAATTTCCATTACCTGAAATGGTTAATAAAAATTTGGGTGAGTTACAAAGAACTCAGTGTGCAACTCACTTACCACCATTTTTGGGCCAGATCGTCAAGATATCATGCTGGGCTTGAGCCCATTTACAGAATTCAACCATACATCATAAAATAACATAATAAAAAAATGCATGTAAAATGAATTTCCCAAACCAACCTAGTATCCATCCGCTATCACCCCGTACCAACCAACACACCCTTTGGGGATCAAGTCAACCCACCCCGCCTAACACACCAAACATGGGCTTAAAGCCCTTAAATAATTTTGTAGTGCACTCATCAACTAGATTGTGACATTGTCACCGAACTAGAGGCATTAAGCCAAATTTGTGGCAGAGCCACCGAACTAGAGGCATTGAGCCGAATTTGTGGCAGAGCCACCGAACTAGATATTTGGCAACTGGCCATTCTTCTCTTCATATATCCCACCCATGCAATTATGCGTGTATAACAAAATATAATCATATAACAGATTTTCAATTAATCCATAACATCGGTGGGTTTATCATTAATCATTTCATTAGGCCCATATAAATAAATAATTTAGTAATTTGCCCATTTAACAGTTTAGTGGGCTTTGGCCCGTTTTTCGAACTAAAGTATTTTGGCCCAATTTATCGAACTAGAGTATTTTGGCCCAATTTATCGAACTAGAGTATTACCGGCCCATTTATCGAACTAGAGTATTTTGGCCCAATTTATCGAACTAGAGTATTACCGGCCCATTTATCGAACTAAAGTATTACCGGCCCATTTTATCGATTTAACAGTTTTTCGCATATTTTTCGGTTTTAACCGTTTGCATGCATTTCACAAAAGTATCAATTACTATAAAATTTCCGGATTTACCATTTTCACGATTTTATCGCAATACTTATGATTAGGAATCTAACCCGAAAATGAGTGTGAATTTACACACCTGGTTATGGAGAGAACTAAACTTTCCCGCTCTTCAACACCTATACGTATTGTGTTAATTAAAACACTATAATCTGTAATAAAACCGATCCAAATATAGCAATCTAGAAATTTACCCTCGGATTTTCGTAAGACTTCTACTTGTGATTTCTCTCCGATCGATGGTTCGCTAACCGAATCGAATCCACGAACGAATAATGGTTCGGGAGTACGAACGATTTCGAACAATTGATTTTCCTCGGTTGAACGTCCGCAACCCGGTGGAAAATCCCGGATTCCCGAAATAGCCCTTTGCTTGTACTTAGGGGAATAATGTAACCTCCTTCTTCCGAAGGCTAAACACCGCCTCTTTTCTTCCCTATTTTGAATGTCTTTAAAGGCAAAGAACATTAATCTAATGATATCGAAATAATTCTAAAGTTTAAAAGATGTGATTTCCTTACCACGAGAATCGATTCCAACGCTTTGTCACCTACAACTTCTTGATTCCAACTTTCCGTTATCGCACTAAAGTTTAACAAAATAAACGTTAATAAAATAAACGTTTATTTCGATCCAAATAATGCCTTCAAGCCAACATTAATATTCGCACTAACCACTAATAACTAATCGAAGCGAAAAAGAACTCTTACCTATATTCCACGTCGAAAAGAAAAGATTCGAGAATAGAATGGATTTAAGAAGGATTCGGCTATATGAGATTAAGAAGAGAAGAAAATAATTTGACTTATGAACACCTTAATATTCTGGCCATGAGAGTGTAGGTAAAGAGAATTTCGATTGAAAAGAATAAAATAAGAGAAAGATGGTGATGATGTTGCTTGATTTCAAAGTGAATAGAAGGAAAAGAATGAAAGAGATGAGCTTTAAGATAGGTGCATATTCGGCTATGGTAGAGAGAAAGAAAAAGAATAAAATGGTCTCTTTAGGTTTTGGTAAAATCGACACAAAGAGAAAACACAAAATTGGCACAAAGTGTAAAACAAAATGACCAAATGGTCATAAGAAACTAGGCTTACCAAGTGCACAAATTCGGCCAAAGGGAGAGAGTTTTGAGAAAATTTGCAAAACTTGCACAAAACAAAAATGACCAAAAACTAAAACTAAAACTCTAGCCAAAACTATCACCAAAATTCGGCTCCCCTATAGCCATATTGCCGCCCATGTACATGGTCTTTAGGCCAAGATATTGTTTCCAAAATATTTCCTTGATTCTTGCCTCATATCCTCACATTTTCCTTATTCTTTTGATACCCTTCCTTAAGTTCAAAATTTCCTTATTCCATTGATATACTAACCAAAAATAATATGGTCAACACTTACCATATAAACTCTTGGCCGACACATGCTATATATGTGCATAAAAATTCAAAATAAAATTCACCTAGATGCTAAACATGGGATTCGAACCTTCAACCTCATGCACAAGCTCATGCGCCATCACCACTTGTCCAATAACTCATCTTATGCTTCACTTTGACACTTAAATTAATTTATGTGTCATAGCCACTTAATCCACTTCCATAAATAATTTCTCAAAATTTAATACTATACCATCCCAATAAATTTAATTCTCCTTCAGACTATACTAAGCACGAAAATAAATCAGAAAATTTTACTTTCTAGAATAATTACTCAAAGCACACAAAGAAAATAAATTACTCAAATTTTCAGGGTGTGACATAGGTAACGCCTCTACTCTGCCTGTGATTGTTTCAGCCGAATTAACTACTGAACAAAAAGAGAAACTTATCATAATTTTGAAACAATTCAAGAAGGCTATCGGATGGACCATAGCCGATATTCGCGGTAGTAGCCCATCTGTATGCATGCACAAGATCATATTAGAAGATGGCGAGAGAAGAACGATTGATGGACAACGGAGACTAAACCCCATCATGAAAGATGTAGTAAAAAAGGAAATTATCAAGTGAGCCCATCTCAGACAGTTCATGGGTGAGCCCAATCTAGTGAGTGCCGAAGAAAGGAGGTATCACAGTCGTGGAGAATGACAACAATGAGTTGATACCAACTAGAACAGTTACGGGATGGAGAATCTACATCGATTACTAGAAGCTGAACAAGGCGACTAGGAAAGATCACTTCCCTTTGCCGTTTTTGGAGCAGATGTTGGATAGACTCGCAGGATGAGACTATTACTGTTTCCTTGACGGATACTCAGGGTATAATCAGATTACAGTAGGATCGGAAGATCAACACAAAATGACATTCACCTGCCCGTACGGTACATTTGCATTTAGACGCATGGCATTTGGTTAATGTAATGCACCAGCTACATTTCAAAGATGTATGATGTCTATTTTTACTGACATGGTTGAGAAGTATTTGGAAGTTTTCATGGACGATTTCTCAGTATTTGGAGATACTTATGAGGATTGCTTAACCAATCTAGCTAAGGTACTAAAATGATGCGAAGAAACGAATCTCGTACTCAAATGGGAAAAGTGCCATTTTATGGTACGAGATGGAATTATTCTAGGTCATTGAATAACGAGACATGGGATCGAGGTGGACAAAGAAAAAGTAGACGTTATTGAGAAACTCCCACCTCCAACATCTGGAAATGGTGTTAGGAGCTTTTTGGGCCACGCCAGTTTCTATTGAAGATTTATCAAGGACTTCTCCAAAGTGGCTAAACCCTTATGCAAGCTATTGGAGAAAGACTCAGTGTTCAAGTTTGATGAGGAATGCTTAAAAGCCTTCAACGATCTGAAGAGTCGATTAGTCATGGCACCTATAATCTTGACACCAGACTGGGATTCGCCATTCATATTGATGTGTGACGCAAGTGACTTCGCCATTGGAGCTGTCATGGGCCAGCGAAGGAACAAAGTTTTTCATCCTATCTACTACGCAAGTAGAACTCTAACCGGAGCTCAATTGAACTATATAGTAACAGAAAAAGAGTTACTTGCCATTGTGTTTGCTTTTGACAAGTTTCAATCTTATCTTGTAGGTACCAAAGTGATTGTCTATATAGACCACTCCGCGATTAAGTACTTACCGGCCAAGAAAGATGCTAAGCCTAGATTGATCCGGTGGGTGCTTCTACTTCAAGAGTTCGATCTAGAAATTCAAGATCGAAGGGGAGTAGAAAACCAAGTAGCAGATCATTTATCTAGATTGGAGCCGCAAGAGGTAAATTCTCCACTTTTACTGATCCAAGAGACATTTCCAGATGAACACATACTGAAGGTAAATCAAGTCCATAATACTCCTTGGTTTGCTGATTTTGCTAACTATTTAGCTTGTGGTTTGATGCCAATTGATAAAACATATCAGCAAAGAAAAAAGCTTCTTCACGATGTGAAGTACTATTTTGGGAAGAGCCATATTTGTTCCAAAAGTGTGCAGATCAGATGATTAGAAGATGTGTGACAGAAGATGAAATACCGAAGATTTTATACCACTATCATTCAGCTCCGAGTGGGGGACACTTTGGAGGTACTCGTACAGCGGCCAAAGTATTGCAAGCCGAATTCTTTTGGCCAACACTATTCAAGGATGCATACGCTTATGGAAAGAATTGTGATTGATGTTAGAGAGTTGGAAATGTAACCAATAGAAATGAGATGCCTCGAACAAATATCATTGAGGTAGAATTCTTCGATGTTTGGGGTATTGATTTTCTTGGTCCTTTTCCTCCATCTTTTGGTCACAAGTATATATTGGTAGCAGTAGATTATGTGTCCAAGTGGGTCGAGGCTGAAGCTTATCCAACGAATGATGCTAAAGTTGTGATGAAGTTCTTGCAGAAACATGTGTTCACAAGGTTTGGAACCCCAAGAGCTATTATCAACGATGAAGGGACCCACTTTATGAACAAGTGGTTAAAATGGTTGCTAGATAAACATGGAGTGAAACACAAGGTTGCTACAGCTTACCATCCGCAGACAAATGGGCAAGCTGCGCTAGCAAATAAGGAGATCAAAGGCATACTTGAGAAGGTAGTTTCCCCGAATCGACGAGACTGGTCTAAGAGACTAGATGATGCTTTATGGGCTTACAGAACAGCATACAAGACACCCTTAGGAATGTCACCCTATAGGTTGGTTTTTGGGAAAGCCTGTCATCTACCTCTGGAGTTAGAGCACAGAGCTTACTGGGCTCTTCGACAACTCAATTTGGATCTCAAGCTTGCTAAAGAGAAATGAATGCTCTAACTTAACGAGCTAGAGGAATTTCAAATGTTCTCATACTAAAATGCCAAACTACTCAAAGAAAGACTCAAGAAATGGCATGACAAGCATATTCGAGTTCGAGAGTTTGAAGTAGGTCAGCAAGTCTTGTTATTTAATTCTAGATTGAAGTTCTTTCCAGGTAAGTTAAAGTCATGTTGGTCCGGTCCATTTACGACTCATCGCGTCTATCCATACGAAGTTGTTGAACTCCAAGGTAAGAGAGGTAATTTTCAAGTCAATGCTCAGCGTTTGAAACATTATTACGTAGAAAAACCTGAACTGGATCAATTTTTGTTCAGTTTATCTGATTCTTCGATTTTCTTGCTTTCAATAATTTATTTAAGGTATATCTTTGGGCTTATTGTGTTCAAATAAATTCTGTCTAGGAGATTGGAACTTAAGCGGGACCGCTTGTGACCCCTCCAATCTTTCCTTAGAATTGATTTTTACATAATTTTCCAAAAAAATTAGCCCCTAAATGACAAAATAAATTTTTAGTTTTTCAAATAAAAAGGTCAATTTTGACCCAAGTCTTAAATTGCAACTCAATTTCAAATTTTCATTAAGTCTAAGGACTTAATTAAATTATTTTCAAAATTTGGTTGCTATTTTTGTAAATAATAAAAACTAGGCGCCTCTTTTTGTAAATATTTTTAAAAGGCATCTACAATAAATATTTTTATTTAATTTCATACTTATAAATTATTGATAAACTTTAATATATAATTATATTCATTCTAATTTATATATATTAACTTTTATCAACTTAGCTTAGGATTAGAATTAATTTTATTTTTTATTTATCTTGGCAATTAAATAGCAAATGATAATTTTATAAATGTATATTTAATTATTAATTGTTGTTTATCATGAGTAAAATTAGATTGGGACTTTTATTTTTTAATTCTTTACTTTTTCTAAGAGTTCTACTCTAATTCATACTTCTCCCTCTATAAATTGTACCCTTGTTCTCCCCATTCACTCATCACTCAAATCCCCTATCACCAAAACACCAAGTGCCGCAAGTCCCATAGCTACCATTCGGCTAGCAGCCTGCCTAGCACACACCGCATGCCAGCTCCAGCAGCCCAGGTCGTGGCCCGCACGTCTGCTGCCTCCAGCCGTGTGCTTGTTGCACACCATCACCCCACGCCGACCAGCCTGTGGCCTACCCGCCGCAAGGCCTTGCGTGCCACCTGCTCACAGCCCTCGTACCTTCCTGCCTTGTGCACCTATGCGCACACTCCTCCTTCACCCAACCTAAGCCAAAATTCTTCTTTAATTTTTCATCTTGTATTCATTAGTTATCTTATTTTAAGAGTTCTTAAATTTTACGAGGAAGGTGGTAAGAAAATTTTTCTTCAATTATTTAATTTTTCAATTTATTGAAATATTAATAATTTGTATTAATTAATTTTTTAAGAAGCTAATTTTTTATTTTATTTTTCTTTCCATCTTATGTTCAGGTTAATTATGACTCGCAAAAGAACTCGTGCCTCCGCGCAAATTGACAAAACACAAAGCAAATTTAATAAAAAGGATGAAATTGTTTATTATATATGGACTAATGTGTGTGAAAATATCGTAGAAAAATGTTGTCGTTTAAGTGCTTAATTTAATAAAAAGGATGAAATTGCGAAGGTGACAAAAGTTGTGAGCATGAAATTAAAAAGGGTAAAGTGAATTGTTTATGAAACTTTAGGATTTGCATGTCAAATTCCCCACTTTTAAAATAGTGGACGGTAAGCATGCCATGATTAATATATTTTAGTATATTATAATTAATGTATTATTTGTGTAATTAGCAAGCTTTAATATGTGTTAATTTTTAAAATAAACAAAAAAAAAGAAGTATTTTAATTCTATTTTCTCTCCTATTCCCCATCTTCTTCCCCGATTCTATTTGAAAGAAAAAGAAGAAGCCATTTTTGAAACCTCCATGGCCGGACCTTGCATGTGTGCATAAGGTGAAAAATCAAGCTTCATTTCAAATAATTTTTGTACGGTTATGCTAGAAATCTTAAATGCTACTAACTTCATGTGGAAATTTTGAGTATAAATCCTTCCCTAGATTCGACCGTTAGTAGGAATTATGTATATTATGTATGATGAAGAAACCTTGATCTTGATTAGTGTATTAAAGTGTCATTTAAGGGAAATAGGTATGTATTATGGCTTAGATACTTTGGAAACAATCGGCTAGAAATTTATGTCTTGAATAATAAATTTTATGAATTTTGGGAAGTGAGGTATAATGTTCGGTTCTTATGGGATTTAATTGAAATTCATGAGAAATGGTGAATTGTTTAAGGGCTCGATCATAAGGAGACCGTAAGCAAAAGGGGGGGGGAGTAAATTCCTATAAAAAATAAAAAAAACATAATGTAGGCATGCATGGAGTAAGGCATATTGCCGAATGTTATGATAAAATGGGCTTGAATAAATAAATATTAAAATATGATAGGAATATGTTTAATAATAATTTGGTTTCATGTTAGTAATTTGACCGAATGTAATATTTCATTTGGGTGTAAATTAATTGAGTCAGATTATATGTATGCATATATTTGCAAAGTGGTGGATTGGATTTTTGTTAGTTGTATAAATCCGAGATTGAATAGTAAGAATTGTGAAATCTTGCAATTGAATTGAATAGCGTTAAATCAATTGGAAATACATATTGAAAAAATGTCATTGATAATTCTTAGACCGTGAGCAAAAAGAAAAGGAGCTAGACCGGGAAAGAGCAAAGTGAACGAATAGCCAAGCATTTGGGTTCCTTAAATTTCAAGTAAGTCCTTTAGTTAAATCGTGTCAAGAATTAATTATGGTTAGTTTAATATTATAAATTGATGAATTTTTGTACCCATTTATATCATGGCCGAATGTATGTAGGCATATTAGGTTGATGATTTAAGTTGGTTATGTAATGGAAATTGTTGGATTGCATAATGATGAGATGGTTTTGTTGGTTTAATGTGAGTGAGCCCAATTGAATTGGACGAGTATATAATAGTATGAAGTGTTTGGGAATGTTTAACTACATTGACATGACTCGGGCTTTACGCCTAGCGTGCCTTGTGCCGGTGTTTCTTATCGGGCTTTTACGCCTAGCAGGCCTTGTGCCAGTGTTACTTATCGGGCTTTTACGCCTAGCAGGCCTTGTGCCGGTGTTTCTTATCAGGCTTTTACGCCTAGCAGGCCTTGTGCCGGTGTTTCTTATCGGGCTTTTACGCCTAGCAGGCCTTGTGCCAAGTGTTACTTATCGTGCTTTTACGCCAGCGCAGTGCTTGATACCGTGATGTATTTTACAAAATAGAAACCGATATTGTATTCAAGGCGAATTAAAGCAAATTTATCGAGTTAATGGCTCAGGTAAGCACGAAAGTAGGAACTTACTTCTTATCTATTTTAAAACAAGGTAAGCAAGTGATTCGGTGAAGTATATACACCTATATATATATGTGGTTATAATATGAGTTCTCGATTTTCCTAATGAATGATATGAATATTGTGACTTTGGTTTTTTTTTTATGTGGATACTAGTAGTTAGACTAGGTATATTCGCCACATGGGTGGTTGTGATATTGATGCCATGTGATAATAATTGAAATTTAAGTACATGAATGTTTATAACTATGGTTATATGACGACATTTTTGAGTTTTGGAAAGAATGGATTATGAGTAAATATTTTGATCATAAGTATGCGATTAACGAGAAATCGTCTTTTTGAATTTATACGTTACATAGGTATGAAATTGAAGGCATGATAGTAAATATGAGTACGAACGCATGTGTTGAATTATTGTGATTTAAATGTCGGTTTTGAATGTTATTCTTATCATAAATTTAGGACTTACTAAGCTAGTAAGCTTATTTGTGTAAAATGTTTCCTCTGTTTTATAGATTAGGTGCAAGCTACAAGCTCGTCGATCGTTCGGAAAGTCACCCACACTTGTCAATCTATATTTTGGTACTCTTTATTTTGGATTTTCTGGTTGAAGGCATGTATAGGAAAGACTTTGTCTTTGTTTTGATGAAAACTTTTGGGTCATGTTTATAATAGCCATGCTAATATGGCTAAATTTCTAATTAAGTATGCTATTTGTGTTTTGATACAAATGTCGGTTTATGATGGTAATGTTTGTGTTTTTTTTTTTTATCGAAGTTAATCGTTTTTTATAAGGAAATGTATGTATATGAAATTAATCCTTGAATTGGGTATGTGGGTATGTTTGGTTATAATCTAGTTAATCATATTTTGCAATGAAATAGTTTTTAGTTAAGCAGCAGTGATGTGATTTTGAAAAATCACCAAAAATAGGATAAATTGAATTAAAAAGTGAATAAGATATAGAATTAAAGCTTATTATGTCTATTTTTATATGAAAGAAACAGAGTAGGTAAAGGAATTATGTGTTATGAGATATTTAAGTTTTAGTAAGTCCCTGTTCTGTTTTGTAAAAATTGTTAAAAATTGTACAAAAATAATTATGGAGCATGGTTTATATGCTTAGAATCCTTAATGAGTCTATTTTTGATTGGAATAAACAATAACATTATTGAAATTTTGTACAATGACATAACTATATTTTTGTAAAGATAGGTCAGAATTATCAAGCAGTGAAATAGGGGTAACTTAGATGAATAAACTGTACTAATTGGCCACATGAAAAATTCTAGAAAAATTATGGTAAAAGGTTATATGAGTCTAGTTTCAAGGAAAATTTACGGATCTCAATTTCGAGTTTTGTAACTCGAGTTATGGTTAATTTAGTCAATGTGACGGAGTTGGACAACTTTAAATTATTATGCCCCAAATTAATAGTCAAGTCTAGTAATGACACATACTCGACTCCGGCGAAGGTTTCGGGTAAGGGGTGTTACAAATGGTCCTATTATACTCGATTCTAACTGGAAAGACCATTGATGTGTGCAAAATCATCCTGAGAGAAATGCGAAATTGTGCCGTTAGACGTTCTGGCCCTGCCTATTTTCCCTTTATGATCACAATTCTGTGCTTAAAAGAAAAACTCCTTGCAGACGTAAAGAAGACAGAGTATAGTCAAGGCACAATCACCGATTGGGACCTTTACCGAGTGGCCGGAGATTCTGTTTTTCAGCAAAGTGTTGAAGAAAGCGAGGATCCCGAAGAAGCAGAAGATGAACCCACAGAAATCCCACCAGAGCAATCAAATGAAGTCCCTAGCGAGGCAGAACCAATGGAACCAGAAGCTGAGCCTAATATCGAGCCTTCAATGTTCAGAGCTCCACCGCCTAGCCCAGATCTTCATGATGAGCTGTTAAAGCTGATGGACTTGATGCAGCACATGCAACCACAGCAACAAGCCTACTGGAGATATGCAAAAACAAGAGATGACTCGATGAGAAGTGCCCTCAAGAAAATTTATAATAACCCATTTATTTTTGTGCCTAAGTTTGCAGATTTCATATTTGAGCCATGGATTTCATCATCGAAGAAGGAGCAAGGCGATTCATGCAAAGACGATACTAATGGAGCAAAAGATGAGTCGAATTCGGAAGGATCAGCGAACAAATAAAAAAGGGGAGGACTTCAACTTTTGTTTATATCTTTCTTAAGTATTCTAGGATTAGGTTAATTAGGAGTTTTTATTTTTGCACAATAAAACAAGAGATAGTAATCATGAATAAAATCTGAACAAGTCTTAAAGGCTAAAGTGTGGCAATAGATATATATATATGTCTAAGATTGGATTTTAGAGAGAGCCTGGTACTTAAGTAGTCAATTTGACTCACCTCCTCTTCTCTAAATATCCTACCTAGTGTATAGTATCTATTCACTTTAAACAATGAGGACATTGTTCACTTTAAGTAGGGGGGACCGAAAATTTGAATTGATTCCACTCAAAATAAAAATTTTCTTTTAATTATGATTAGGATCTATTTGTTCAATAATTTGAAATTTTGTTAAGTATGCTGAACTTCAGTATTAATAAAGTACTATTATTTCAATAATTTATTATGTTAGCTTAATAAAGATATGAATGTATTTTTAATAAAGCATGCAAATTCGTACCATAAAATTTTTAGTTCCCTAAGAAAAAATTAGGCATGCATGAAAGCTTAAGTCTTTAGAATGGACTTAGTAATTTCTTGAGGCGAAATCCTAGGAAGCATGGAATGTTGAAAATGATCTAGGCAACTATTGTTTGGACCGTTTGAGCCTTTCAAGCCGACCCTGATAAAATTATCCTTTGAAACCCAATTTTGAGACTATATGGCCTAATTTTATTTGGACTATGCAATATTTAGCCATCTATTTTCTCTTCAATTAGTTCTAAAATTGTCCCAAACACTAGACTCAGTGCTATTCAAAAGATCGTTTGAAAAAAAGTTTGGGGGAGTTGAAAAGAAGTATCAATTGCTCGAAAAATTGTAGTACATGAAGCAAGTGCTCAAGTTTGAGCTGGAATTTAAAAAAAAATGAACTCAAAATGAAATAAGTGGTCGAAAGAGCATAAGTCGGGTATCAAGGGTGAAAATTCTAAAGGTTCGATGTTAAGCTGAGTCTAGGGTTTTTAAGCCAAAAATTTGTCTATCTTTTACTAGCCACGTTACAACCTTATAAAGACCTATTGATTCAAAATTCCAATGTTACCTACATTAGTGGAGAGAAATTGCTCTGTTCAACATATGAAGACATTAGTCAAGCTTAATGATTGCAGTTTACTTTTTGAATAAGGAACTAAAATCAAATTGGTATTGAGTAACATGTCTATATTAAGAAACATTTAGTCTAATTTTGCTAGTATAATAATTGTTGGAGGTAATTTGAACGATATGTATACTTAAGTAGCATAATTATCAAATTTCTTATTTTTGAGCTTAAGTAGATCAAATTCATAATTTTGAGAAAAAAAGTTGTTCTGACAGAGTTTTTCAAAGGTGTTTCCACGTAAATTCTTTTCAAATTTGTGCATTAATTGAGATGAGCAATGAATTAAGTTTGGGGGTGTGGAAACACGAAAATTTATATACTTTATCATGCCCTTTTTAACCCAAGTTCATGCAGTTTCGAGTAAATTCTTGTCGAAAAATAATTAAATATTATAAAATAATTAAATTGTGCTAAAAATATGAACATGATGAATTTTAATTAATTTTATAGTTAATTTTGATTAATTTTGACTATTTTCGATAGATTGGCACAAAGGGCGAAAAGCAGCTCGGCAGACACTGCTCGAAGAATAAAATCAAGAAGCAATTTGAAGTATCAAGGCGAATTTATTTCCAGCCCAAGACGGTCCAGTTATGGAGATTTAATCATAATATAATTAATTTTAATTTATTCCCAATTTAATTTGGGCTAAATAAATTATTATTAATTAATTATGGAAAAAGGGTCTAGTTAAACTGCACTGGTTGAACCGAACCGATTGAACCGAACCAGCCACCAATTGGGCAGCCCAAACCGTCCACAATGATGGCCCAAATCAGCTTATTAGCTGATTATTTAAGCTTGCAAAGAAGCCCTTGAAGACCTTTCAAAATTGCATTCAAACCCCTCCAAATATTATGGCTTTGTAGATTTGCCCCATGCTATATTTAGCAAAGTTGAATCCTTCAACTTTGCCACATGGATGGCCGGCCAACGGAGGCCTCTTTTGCTGCTGCTATTTGCTATTTTTAGCAGGCTTGGTCAGCTATAAATACACCCCCTTGCTGCTCATTCAAAACACACCTCAAGCATCCAACATTCTCCTCTCTCACTTTCTCTCAATTCCCATTTCCCATTTCCATTTTTGTGTTCTTGTGCCGATTTCTCCTCTTGGAAAAGAGGTGTTTTCCTAGCCATTTGGAGCAGCAATTGTAGTGTTCATAAGTCATCTTGATAGTTGAGGCCAACGAAGAATGAAGAACGGAGCAATCAATCAAGCCACGGAGAAACACCAGATTTGCTTCTTGTTCCCAATCCCTTTAAATTTCGTTGTTGTTTTGACAAACATGTTTATAAATATTTATGCTGTTGGAATTTTTAATTTAATCAATTTAGCTTGAATTTAATTCATGTTGGGTTGATTGCATTTCGATTTCTTAAATTGTTAAAATTGTGTTTATGCTGTTAAAGGCCTCGGTAAAATGCTTGATTAAGTAACATCATGTTTAAATTATCTAGCATTATAATTGTTTAGATAGCTAATGAATTAATTATTTAACGCATTGGAATTATAATTAATGGACACAATACTTAATCTGTGCATGTTTAATTCTTCTAAGGTAGCTGAAGATTAAATTAGCATTGTATTTGACGATACATATGTCTTGCATAACTTGCAGGATTTTGTGATTAAATTGTTTCAAGGTAAGGATACTTTGTTACCTCACATGATCTTTTATATGCTTATTAGGTTGAATTAATCGTTTCAATTGACATAGGAATATGCGAGAGATTGTTTAACTTAATAAGTATGTATGTGCGATAACATGTTTACTTTTAGAGTTTGTTTAATCGTTCAAATTTGCATAGAAATATGTACAAGAGATGAACGCATTTTTATTTGTAAGTATGTTCATAAATTAGCAAATTACCGAGTTGCCATATTTTAACAAGTATAAACACAAGTTTAATAATTCTAAGGTAAGAAATGTGATTAATCCAACACAATTATGTCATCTTGATTAAAATCAGTTTTTGAAATAGTGCACTAGAACTTTGTTTTATTTTATTTTTACTTTGTTTTTCTTTTAGTTTTTAAATATTTCTCAAAACTAATTATTTTTTCGTCACCAAAGTGATTGAAATCATTTTCATAAATAATTCTTTTACAGTCCCTGTGGGTACAATAACTCGACATTTACTTATCACTTTATTACTTGTTACGATTGTGTACACTTGCACATTTCCACCGTTCCAGCCATGCTTGGATAGCTAATTAAGGTACGGTTTTTGTCCCGGCTTTTAATGATTTTTACGTTTTTGAGATCGTTGCAGCTAGATCTAGCTAGCCTAGGGACTATTTGGCAAAACTGGTAAAGATTTTGAATGTTTCCATTGATGAATACATGTGTATTTTGATGTTTAATGATAGATTATGAATTTTTTTGTGAATTATACAAGTTTTATAAAGTGATTTTTAGTGAAAATGCAAATTAGGGATTAAATTGTGAAACATGAAAACTTTGTGGTTAAAATGTGATAAATGAGAAATATGGGCTGATATGATTACTAAAGAAATTTGGGTAGCATGGGTTAGTCTTAAACTTCATGAATTTGTGTTTTAATGAAATAATGACTAAATTGTAAAAGATGTGAAACATTAGATGTAATTTTGTAAAAATGCCTTAAAGTGAATTTTGGACTAAATTGAATAAAGAGATGATTTAATAAGCTAAACTTGATATTATATAGATAAAGAAAAACGAAATCCGGATCTAGAATGGGGGAGAAACAAAGTACTCAATTGATCGATTCGTTTTGTTCATTTTGTAACACCCCTAGCCCGTAGCCGTCGTCAGAACAGGGTTACAGAGCGTTACCGAAACTTTTCAAAACATTTTTAGATAAATCATGTCAATCACTATACATTAACCGAGATCATTCGTAACGCCCATTAGATGGACCCTCGAGGTCCAATACGAGCATTAGAATCGAGTCGGGACTTAATTGAAACCTCTAAGAATTTTTTCGTGACATTTCAAAAATTTTCCAAGGTGCAGGGCCCACAAGTCCGTGTGGTCTAAGGGAACGCCCGTGTGACTTGTAATATCCTCAATATGGGGTTATTTGGAATTTAATTATTTTTCTTATGTATGAACTGCTGTGATATTATTTATGGAATAATAGAGCTTAATTAAGGCTTTGAGTTGGCACGGTTTGGTGGAAAATTTCAGTTTTTAACTTTAAAGGCAGGGAGCCTTAGCAGGAGGGTGTTATAAGAATAAATGGGTGTAATTTGACACTAAAAAGCCCTTGGTAAAGTGGCAAAAAGAGGGCCACTTAGAAGACTACATGTGACGCCACCAAGGAGCAAGGGAGAACCTTGGTTCGATCACAAAAATCTCCTTTTTGGCTCTTTATTTGGACGGCACAAGGGGAGAGAAATTCTCTCCTTAAATTCTTTTTATTTTAGATAATAAGGAGGTATTTCATTTTTAAATTATCATGGGATAATCAAGGATTTTATTTGATTAAAAAGGGATATTATTTGGATATCAAGGATATTACATGGATTATTAGGAGATTATTATTTATTATTAGAGATTAATTCAAATTATTTGAATTAAATTAAATGATTGGTCAGGAGCAATTGGGGAAGATTGGCGAAATTTGAACTCCTTGGTGGAGTAGTGTGGACGGCAAGTTAAGGGGGGGGGAGAGTGTTGAATGCTTATAAATACTACAACCCACCACCTTGCTTTTCTTTTCCACCTCTGCTTAGCCGAAAAACCTAACCCTATTTCCTTCTAAATTTTCTTTACTTTCTCAAACCCCTTAGCCGAAATTCTGATCACCTTTTCCATTATTTTTCTCTTTCACATTAGCCGAATTCCATTCTTTCTCTTTTAATAAGCTTTAGCCGAAACTCTATCTCCTCCCCATTACTCCCTCTTAGGCCGAATATTGATCAAGGAAAGGGAGGCGGTCTTTAATCAATTTTGGAGGGTAAGTATGTTAAGCCGAATGATTATGTTCTCCTCTCATGTCGACTTGGATGTTGGTAAGAGGCTGTTTCGACAACGGTTGTTAAGGGTACTAATCGTATGAACAAATCAAATTGTCACAGGGCTTTTGGAATTGGGAAATAAGCAAGCGAGCCCATCATCTTAAAGCAATCGGTTTTGAGGTAAGGTGGTAAGGATCTATATTTTTATTGATATTCGATTAAAAGCCAAAGGCTATTAACTGTAGTGACTAACCAATTATTTGATAAAACAGATCTGTGTATTGAGTGCCGTGGTTAGTAGCAAAAGCAAAGGTGAGATTTCGGGTTCATAAGGAACCCCTTCTAATAATTTGGTTTGGCCGAATAGGCCATAGTGCTAATTCTAAGGTTGGCCGAATATAGGTGCAGAGAGATCTAGGGAGGCCGACTCCTCTTTTCGGGATTTAGGACTATCATCGATACCAGGTGTGTACATACACGCGTTATAACCTATTAAATGCGCTGAGTTTTACGTATGCTAACTTGATTTATGTAGCAATGGCTTGAATACCATAACGGTATAAGTGGTGACTCAGGTAAGTACCTGTTAATGTGATTTCGCTATTTTATGCTCTTGGAAAGCATGATGTGATGATACATATGATAAATTTGTTATTAATTGTTTGGCTATTGTGGGTTGACTGAGTGGAGGGGGCAGAGATATTGTGCCGACGGGCACCAGTGTTTTGGTAACACATTGTGACTACGGTCACCAGAGGTTTGGTACCTCCAGAGGTTTGGCACTTCATAGCGACTTGTCCCTGTGGTTAACACCACCGTGGTTGGCCCCACTTGAGATATGGGATCGTCTGCCAGTGATTTGGTATCACACGATGGGTTGGCCCCATCAATTGATTCGTGTCTACGGACACCAGTGTTTTGGTAACACATTGTGACTATACGTCACCAGTGGTTTGGCGTCACCAGTGGTTTGGTACCACAACGGTAGACCGAGGCGTTGGTTGGCTAGGTTGGGTACATTATCTCGTGCATGCTAATAGTTATATGTCGTGTGTATGAAAGTGTTTAACACCGGGGAAGGGTTACATCGAGTCTTGGTGACTCACCTTCTCCTTTACATTTTTCAGTGACACGTGAGATCGCGGATGTGGGGCCGGATTGACTCGAGGTGGCCATGCAAAGGGACTTTAAATTTAAATGAACTTTATACTTAGTCTTATTATTTTTATTTTTGGTTTTATTTTATATTTTGATCTTGGATTGTAATAAGGCCTCCTAGAATATTTTATTATTTTCATATGTTGAATACTTGCTTTAAACTTTATAATTAATGTTAATTAAAATCACATGTCTTCCAAGTTAAAACGAAATTTGTTTTTAACGTGCCATCGGGCGCACTTGAAATTTTATAATAAGTTGGCGTAAATAAATTTTTCAAATAAACACTACGTAAAGCTTTTACAAGACAAATCAAACAAAAAGGTTTTCAACAACTTAAATCGATTTAGAAAAACGAATTTCTTGAAAATATTTTCCTTGCAACAGACTAGATTCGGCCATAGTGTTTGGGCCGGGTTTGGGTTGTTACATGACTCTTAGACACGCCCGTGCGTTAGGCCGTGTCCGATTTAGGTTGCTCTCTAACTTGCGTCCCATGACCATGCCACACGCCCGTGTGTCAGGCCATGTGGTTAATTAATTTAATGCAATTCATACTCAAATTAGTCCAATTTACATCTTAGGCAAAATTACCATTTTGCCCCTAAACTTTTAATAATTGACAATTTCATCCCTAGGCTCAAAAAATGAAACTTGTGCAAATTACTCCCTATTCCAAGCCTAACCAAAGCGCAATTACAAAATTTACAGCACATATACTCATAAAATTTCAGAATTTTTCCTTTAATTTCACAAGTTTACATTTTAGTCCCTAAATCATGTTTTCATCAAAAATCACTTTGTAAAAGTTGTTTATCTATCAATAATCTTTCATTTTCTACCATAAATTCCTAATTTCCAGTATATACATCCATGACCCATTTTTCATATCTTGATAACTTTTCAATTTAATCCCCCAAATAGATAGTTTAGACTATCCCAATTCTAAAAGTATCAAAATTACTAAAAACGGGATAAGAAAACTTACCCAATTTGGCCATCAAAGTTTCTTCTCTCTCTCCTAAGGTTTCCATGTTTTATTTTGGGGAAGAAGATTAGAAAATAAGATGATATCTATTTTATCATCTTTTAATTAATTAAAAATTTCACTTTCCAATTTAGTCCTTACATTTTTTCTATATTTCCATGGATGAGTCACGAAGAAAAGTCTACATACTTTTCTTAATGGTCTAATTACCATATAAGGACCTTAAGTTTTAAATTCCATAGCTATTTGATTCTTCTAGCTAGTAAAATCCATGTAATGACCCGAATTTCGACCGAGTAGAATTGGGCCCATTGGGCTTTGGGCTTGGGAGCGTTTAAAATTTTTGAGAACAAGAGAACGACTACAATGCTAGTTGGACCTATTAGGTGAGTGATTTTGGAAGGTTAGGGGGCTTCTATGAAGTTCCGGATCAAACCTGGGCTTAGGAAAAATTTTGGTTTTAGCTGAATAAAACCCTTGGGGTTAGTAGGTAGGCTTTAAGAATAAAATATGGAGAAAAATGACATAAAAAGGGGTTGTGGTCTTGTGGCAAATGACGCCACATGGGAGCAAGGGAATGACGCCACAAGGAAGAAAGGGGGTCCAAGGTTCAAGTCTTGGCGCTTGCATTTTGTTTTCTTTTTAAGTGAACTTAGACGTTGGCCATAGACTTATATTTAGTTGCACATGTTTTAAGACAACAAGGAGCTAGTTGGTAAAATGGCTAGCGGCATGGATTATGCTACAAGGGAGCCTGAGTTCGAATCCCATTGCAAGCAAAAAGGGGATATTTATTTTGCTAAGTTGGGGCGGCAAGAGTTTGTGTTGGATTTAAACTCTACTGATGGAAGGATCCCACATCGAAAAGCTAGCAAGAGGGAAGGTGAGAAGCTGGCTATAAATAGAAGCAATCTATGAGGGATGAGACATACATTGGTTGGCGTTTGGGCACAGGAGTGGTCGGAGCGCGTATTAGCAGCTTCAGATTCCTATCAGGTGTGTATTTTGCCCTACTCTAGCTATAGAGCAGTAAATTGCCGAAATGCCAGTCACACGACGATGGTAGCCACACGAGCGTGAAAGCGCACGTGTGGGAGCTTCAATACGATAGTCGAGGCCTCCATGAGTATGCTTGTCGGTTGATGCTGTTTGGTCCAAGTGGGCCCAATAGGCCTGTGGGCCCATATGAATAAATTGTAGGATCATGTAGTAAATATTAGACTAAACTATGTGAATCTCATATCTGTGGCTAGATTTGGGCTAAATGGGCCACACGAGCGTGTAGGCCCACTTGGGCTGAGAATGGGCCTTAGGCCCATTCGTATCATTATCTCTGTTTAGAATACTTGAGTCGCTCGAGGCGACAATGGACCTTCTGTTGGGTCATTAATACCCTTGGGTTGCAAAATTACTGAAATACCCTTGGGTTGCGAAATTACTAAAATACCCTTGGGTTACAGAATTACCGAAATACCCTCGGTGTGTAAAATTATCGAAATACCCTTGGTTTGCAAATTTATCGAAATACCCCTAGTTTACAAAATTACCGAAATACCCCCAATTTGCAAAATTACTGAAATACCCCCAGTTTACAAAATTTTTGAAATTCCCTCGATTTGTAAAATTACCGAAATACCCTCAATTTGTGAAATTACCGTTTTACCCCTAATCGACCAAATGACCGTTGTACCCTTGTGGCAGTACTAGCGTTGTATGTGTTAATTGTATGATTGATTATGTTTGAGATGCGTTGCATACATAGATTGGTTATGAGTAGAACCGAACTACCCTTGTAGGGTAGAATTACCGAAATACGCTTATAGGGTAAAATGACTGATTTGCCCTTGTAGGTAAATGATCAACTTGTGCAATGAGTGGAAAAATTTGACTGTGGTTGTATGACTGATATGCTTTTGTTATGTGTTTAAATAATTGTTACTGAGCATGGCCATTTTGCATACAAGTGTAACGATTGAGCATGACGTACACGACATATTGCATGGGGTTAGGATTATTAATACAGAGGAAGTGCTAATAGGATCGCATGGTCGCTTGACGACTGTGGATCCACCGAAGGCTTTATAGCCACCGAGCAGCCATGCTGCAGTGATAATGTTACCGAGGGCTGTATGCCATTAATATGGGCTTCGTGCCGTAATTATGGGCTTTGTGCCAATATCGAAGGCTTTTTAGCCACTGAAGGCTTTATAGCCACCGAGCAGCCATGCTGCACCGGTAAAGTTAGGGCCGCAACCAGTGCTACAAAAGGAGTGTAGGGATGGGTGGGTTGATTAAATCCCCACAGGAGTACAGGGTTAGTATGGGCATTAATGCATTGCATTCACATGTTCTAATCGTGATGGGCTTAGGCCCGGATAAATATGATATGTGACTTTTGTTATGGGCTAAGGCCCAACCGAGGCTATTCTGGGCTAAGGCCCAATTGCCACCGTTATTGTAATGGGCTTTGGCCCGGATTGTTGTGATGCATGTTTTGACAGATGAGGGTTGTACACACTGAGTTTTCGTAAACTCACCCCCTCTTTTAAATTTTTCTCAGGTAATCCTCAATAGGCGGTTCGACGTACTGGAGGACTCGGAGGTGGCCACACTACGAGCAGTTTCAGATTTTCGTATTCTACTTATTTTCATTTTATTTTGGGTTCATATTTTGTAATAAGGCCACTCTTAAATTCTGATTTTTAGTTTATTATCTTTTAAATCTGCTCAACACTTGGTTGCAGTTTTCCAAAACAATATCTGTTTTCAAAACACTTCGCTTTCACAACTAAGTTGTAAATATCATGTTTTCACAAGTCAATTGTTTTAAATTAAGCTTCCGCAACGAACAAGGTTTTGAAGGTAATGACTTCTTAATAAATGTCTATTAATAATACCAATCGCAAACTGGGACTATAGTTTTTAAATATCAAGGAGGGTTTTTAATGAAAACGCAGTTTTTGAAAAACACCTCAATGTGAGACGCCAGATTCGAGCCTAACTTCTAGGCCAGGTTTGGGGTGTTACAATCCAACTTTCGCATTTTATGTGATTTAGTCCTCGTAATTAAGCACATAATCGAAAAAATTTTCTTATCAAAATTCTCACATGCTATTTATATCATATTACGGACCATAAAATAAAATAAAAATAAATCTTATTTTTGGCTCGAATTTGTGGTCCCAAAACCACTGTTCTGATTTCACCAAAAAATGGGCTGTTAAAACTCTCCCCCTTAAGAAACTTTCGTCCTCAAAAATTTTAACGGTAAAGAGGTTCCAACATTACTCTCTTGTTTCATCTAGTTTTTCCCATGCAGCTTTCTCTACATCATATCATTGTGAAAGAACTTTCACTAAAGCTATCTTTATATTTTTCAACTTTTCTTTCCAAGTACAAGAAATTCAGTTAATCTCTTACTATAAATCGTATCAGGCTGAATTTAATATTTATCAAAGCAATAACAAATGATGGGCCTGATCGATATTGTCATAGCACATATACTCATAAAACATTGTGAATTTTGTAGAACTCTGATAACAGTATCAGTCAATACGTAACAGGTCCAATTTTTTTCAATAATCTCGCACGATCCGAAAAATCATAGACTTAATTTTCCTTTACTGCCAAACCGGGGAACTTTCTTCTATGGCGAAACATTCAAAAATATTTTTCCGCCAATCTAAAACTCTATTTCTTTTTATTTTTAGATTCACATCAGATTTCGGTCGATCAAGTACTGCTTTAAAATTGTCTAAGATCACTTTCACTTTTCTTCGGTTTCAAAGAATTGAACTAATTACAAGTATCTTTTCTTATTGAACTTAGTCCAAAACATCGGAGTTTTACACTTTTGACCATATAAAGTTCTTACTGCATAATTCTATATTGACTGTTAACTGTTATAAGTAATTTCAACCCAAAGTAAATACTTTTCTTATTTACCTTCAAATTCGAGTACACAACATCGAACCATATCTTCCAAAGTCTGAATCATATGTTCAGGTTGATCATCCATCTAAGGATAATATACCATACTAAATGTAACCATGTACCCAGGGTTTCTTGTAACTTGTTTTAGAATAGGAATATAATCTGTAGATCTCTATCAGAATAACAAAAACTTGCACACCATATAATTTGTAAATCTCAAAAACAGGTAATTCAAGCAATCTATCAAGCCAGAAATCTATTCATGTCAAAATAAAATGTGCAGGCTTTGTCAAACAATCAATAGTTACTCAAATAGTATCTTTCTTTATTCATAGACAGGGATAATCCCAAAATAAAGTTCATAGTAACTTTGTCCCATTTCCGCTTCGGTATTTTCTATGACTATAACCCTCTTGAAAATTTCATCCTTAACATGTTGGTACATCCATCATTTAGATACAATTTCAAAAATACCACATTTAATTTCCAGGCTACTAATACATCTTTTTTGAATCATTATGCATTTTATCATTCTTCTGATAAACAGGCTAGTACCACTGGAATCATTCATGTAAAATTTCCAGTACAAGCTCTAATTTCTTTAGTCCACAAACTATGTCTCGGATTAAAAGACATTTACCGAATCTATTTTGTAATTCTGGTTTAGAAATTATTTCACACTATACTCATTTAACTCATAACTCATTATCACTTTTTTGAGTTTCACTGATCTGTTGTAGAGACACCGATTTAGCTCTATACTCAGCTATAATTAAGTTATTATCAGGTAATCATATTCAATATCCATGGCTTGCAAAATATACAGTGATTTTCTACTCAGAACATCTGTAACCACTTTAATTCTTTCCAAGTGATATACAATTATAAAGTCACAATCTTTCAGTATTTCAAACCATATACGTTATCTCAGATTAAAATCTTTTAGCAACATCAGATACTTCAAACTTTTATAATCGGTGAATATACAAAATTTTTTACCAAACAAGTAATGTTATCAGATTTCAATACAAATTCAATAGCTGTCAATTCTAGATCATATATTGGGTACTTCTTTCCATCTGGTTTTTTACTATCTAAATATACTGGCTATTAATCACAATCTAATTCCATTCAATGTTACATTACTGTAATAACAAGTTCCTTGCCCAATTCAGGCTGAGTCAGAATCAATACTTTGATCAACAAAGCTTCCAACTGGTCGGAACTTTATTGATATTTATCGGTCCATTCAACTCTTTCATCTTCTCTATAATATCTATGTCATCAATGTTGAAACACCCCACACCCGGCCCACGAGCCTGAACCGGATCTAGTATGTTCCTTGAGTAAACCAGTTTTCAAATTCTTTGTTACTTAGAGAAAAATTTGTAAAATTTAGAAAAAATTATTGGTTTGGGTTGGGCTTAGGTTGGAAACCCATTTAATCAATTTTTTTAAAATCCAATTTAACTAGGGTGACAAAATAATTTTAGGGTTTATTTTTAAGGAAATAAATTTTTACTTAACTTTAAAACAACATAGTTTGTAACATAATAATTAAATGTAAAGTAAAAGTATAGAAATCCTCTTGGGCCTTAGGGCCTTATTACATCAAATAACCCAAAAATAAAATTAAAAGTACTTAGAAAATGTGAAGTCCAAATTCTATATAAATTCTTCAAGTGATGCATGGCCACCTTTAGCTCACGACCCGGTCCATTATTGCTCATCACCGAAAAATAATTCCCAACGGGTGAGTCAACAGACTCAATGTGCACACAATGACTAATATTCAATAAATCAGGCATACAAGTTCAAATCAATTCATATTCATATGCAATACATGATGATGCACCCCAAACCCAATCCTAATGGTCCATCCAATACACACCACCCGTACCTGCCAGTCACACCGTGGGGACTACTAAGTCAACCCTCCTTCCGCTACACACCAAATTGCGGTCTTAGGTCACCGCATTCGTGGTCTTAAGTCACCACATTCAGATTCATCGTGGTCTTAGGTCACCACTTTTCGATATATCACGGTCTTTAGGTCACCGTGTTCGTGGTCTTAGGTCACCACATTCACTTCCCCTTTCAAACAAACCCATATGCCCCATATAATAATAATATGCATAAATATGCCAGAGTTCACATTCTTATCATATTCTCACTTTATAACTAACATATTTCATAATCCTAGTAGGAGTAGGAAACGTACCTGAGTACTTAGTACCATAACATGATACCTTAGCCACTTTCATATTCTTAATGTCGCATATTTTAATTAAACATGCCATAAAATGTATTATGAAGTAGTGTGGGGTACACACCTGATTCACTTAATAGGTTCCTTGAAATCCCGAAGAGAATCGACCACAGATTTAGATCTCAAATCCTACATAAGTTAATCACTTTAAAAGACCATTCGGCCACTTTTCCAAATACAACTAGGATTTGTATTACTTACCTTGTTGCTGAATTGGATTAATAATCAAATCCCGAAGATTTGTGTTCTTCCCTTGAAATCGACTAACCATTAAATCCATTGATTTGGTTAGTCTCTGATTTAAAACAAATAGATCTAGACATTTAAGAGAGAACCTTGGCCGATTACATAATGTTTACTTACCTCAAATCCTTGAATCCCGGATCTCTCTTCCTGATTAGTCGAAATTCCTTGAATCTGAAATCCCGATATTCTTCTTTAATAATCGGTCAAGAGACAACAGAAGAGATTATTCCCTAGATCTCGATTAGAAGAATTAGAAGAACAAAATTGATTGTTCTTACCTTAATACCTTAGTCGATTGCTTCCTTGCCTAGAGCCACAGAGATTCGGCTATGGGGTTTTAGTCAGGGATCAAAAGAAAAGGGTTTTGGCTTGACAGATGAAGAAAAAAGAAGAAGAAAAGAGAAGAAGAAAAGAAAAGAGAAAAAAGAGAATAATGGCAGAGAAAATTTGGCAGAGAGAATAGGAGAAATTTTAGAGAATTTCGGCAGAGGTTTTCTTGAAGAGAAAAGAATGAATGAAGAATAGCCTTACTCTTCCTTTTATAGCCAAAATTACTAGCTAGAGTCCTTTACTTGGCCACCACTCTTCTATTTTGATAACTTTATCCTTTAATTATCATAAATAAAAGAGTTTAATCCAATATTTATCTCTTCTACATAATCCAATTTAAAAATCCTTTATTTATCACCTTTTTAATCGAATATTTATGAAAATAAAACACCTTCTTTCTAGAAGCATGTGCCGTCCACCTCAGTCTTCTGGAAGCAAAAATAAAACCTCCTTTATTTGCTTCCCAAGTGACTCGAACTCAGGCCCATTCCTCTTGCACATGGCGCCATTTCCATAGGCCCTAAGTGACATCTTCAGGCCACTTTTCCAAGCCTGTTTGTGTGTCAAATTTCACCAACTTTTTCTTTTAAGGCCTCCTTGCCCTAATTTCCTATTTTAAACTTTAAAATTTGACATTTCTAGGTCATTTCCAAGTTTTCTAAAGTTTTCGATCGGCTCTGTATACTTGCCATTTTTCTTACATTTCCAAGTTTCCAGAAATGTTCATTTTCATTTCCCATTTCCATTTCCATGCATTTCTAGGTTTCCAAAAATGTTCACTTTCCTCTTTTAAACTTAACATTTCCATACATTTCCTTATATTTCCTTACATTTCCACACATTTCCTTACATTTCCTTACATTTCCTTACATTTCTTTATATTTCCATACATTTCCTTATTTCTAGAATTCACATAACACATTCATACATAATTCATAAAACATGCCATTTTACCACATGGTTCCTTGTGTCATGCTTCACACGGAGTTTCTTTTCAAGCCTCATTTACCTAGCTCCCTTTTTTATTTAAAAGCCAATAATTTTCCAAAGCTGTCTTCTTCCATCCTAAAATTCTAAAAACCCTTAATACACTTCCAACACTGCCAAAACCTACTAACTCATGAATTAGGCACGAACGCATAACCCCTAATCTAGGATGTTACAAATGTAGCTACTTCAATTATTAATATCGAAGCTTTAAGTTTTTTTCAAAGCCATAACCATCAGATAGATTTAAAACCATAGTGTATTTATATGAATGACATTTCAACTATACAGATAAAGCAACACTTTAATATCAACAGTGTACCTCAAATCAAAAGAGGGAGAACCGAAAGTGGCCCCAAGAATAACCAATGCAGTAATTCAGTTTCTATAATCTATGATCTCTATTACCATACCCCATGATCGAGTCAATATTTATTATGGTAATAAATGTAATTACCTCTGACCAGTGTATATCATTCTCAGATAAACCATGTTTAAATAATAGAGAGGCTGATGATATCTTAGAGAAAATTCTGAAGAGTAATATCACACATACATCGGTAGAAACAACTGTGATAAAGACAATATAATTTGAATATTCACAATTCAGGGCTTCAATCAATAGAAATAGTAAATAACATCATATGAACCTTATAATTAAATTTTATATCAATCATGATGAATTAGAAACCCAAGTAAGGTAGAGCGATACCGTTTATGAATCAAACAAACTTACAGTATTTCCATCTATAATAACTTACTAGCCTTTCAATACGATAAATATTGCATCTGAACATGCACAATTTCACATGACTCTGAGAATAACAGTACATACAGAATACCCATAAAAAATACCCAGAAGGGATTGCTATAATATATACCCGATTATAACAACTGTATTTAATAGTTTTGGAATTTCATCACTATTCCACTAACATATATAGTCATCAATAATCTCATATCATTCAGTTCACTCGCGAAGCTTATTCAGAAGAAATTTTCAGTTAACCCATTCTGTAGATACCATATCTGAATCAACGAATTTCTCATAAATAACTTCTTCCTTTAACAGGCATTGTATATCCTAAACATTTTTCAAAAAAATCTGATATCTCTCTCCAGGACCCATATTTTTTTACTAATCTATTCTCGGTTCTAACTACATCATTAATCATTCAGCCTTTGAACTCTTTAGTTTAACATTCATGAGTTTAATCCATATAAATCTTGTGAATTTCATTGTATAAAGCTATACTGTTAAGGGGGTAGAGATTGTAAGGCTCAAAATTTTACTTTCATGTATATACTCATATAACATAACATTTATCATTCTCATGTACTATAAAACATCTATCCATTCCTTTTAAAATTCTATTTCATCATTAGTAACATTTTCCTCGAATACTTGAGTATCTCTTTCGGAGTCATCGGAATTAGCTCGATTGGAAAGCATTTCTATCTATTTGTAAAACAATTTTCATCAAAGTCGAGAGAACCGACTAAACCGTAGCACTGATACCATTAAATGTAACACCCTAACCCGTATCTGTCGCCGAAACAAGGTTACGGAGCGTTACCAAAACTTTTCAGAACATTTTTAGATAAATCATGTCAATCACTATTTATTAACGAGATCATTCGTAATGTCCCTTAGATGGACCCTCGAGATCCAATAATAGCATTAGAATCGAGTCGGGACATAATCGAAAACTCTAAGAATTTTTTGTGACATTTCAAAAATTTTCCAAGGTGTAGGGCTCACATGCCCGTGTGGTCCAAGGGACACGCTCGTTTGACTCTTAGACATGCCCGTGCATCAGGCCATGTCCGATTTAGGTTGCTCTCTAACTTGCGTCACATGACCATGCCACACGCCCATGTGCTAGGCTGTGTGGTTAATTAATTTAATGCAATTCATACTCAAATTAGTCCAATTTACATCTTAGGCAAAATTACTATTTTGCCCCTAAATTTTAATAAATGATGATTTTATCCCTAGGCTCGAAAAATGAAACTTGTACAAATTACTTCCTATTCCAAGCCTAGCCAAAGCCCCATTACAAAATTTACAGCACATGTATTCATAAAATTTTAGAATTTTTCCTTCAATTTCATAAGTTTACATTTTAGTCCCTAAATCATGTTTTCATCAAAAATCACTTTGTAAAAGTTATTTTTCTATCAATAATCTTTCATTTTCTACCATAAATTTCTAATTTCCAGCATATACATCCATGACCCATTTTTCATATCTTGATAACTTTTCAATTTAATCCCCTAAATAGATAGTTTTGACAATCCTGATTCAAAAAATATTAAAAGTACTAAAAACGGGATAAGGAAACTTACCCAATTGGCCATGAAAGTTTCTTCTCTCTCTCCTAAGGTTTCCATGTTTTATTTTGGGGAAGAATATGAGAAAATAAGATGATATCTATTTTATCATCTTTTAATTAATTAAAATTTTTACTTTCCAATTTAGTCCTTACCTTTTTTCTATATTTCCATGTATGAGTCATGAAGAAAAATCTACATATTTTTTTTAATGGTCTAATTACCATATAAGGACCTTAAGTTTTTAATTCCATAGCTATTTGATCCTTCTAGCTACTAGAATCTAACTTTCGCATTTTATGCGATTTAGTCATTCTCGTAATTAAGCACATAATCAAAAAAAAATTTCTTATCAAAATTCTCACATGATATTTATATCATATTACGGACCATAAAACAAAATAAAAATAAATCTTATTTTTGGCTTGGATTTGTGGTCCCAAAACCATTGTTCTGATTTCACAGAAAAATAGGCTATTACAGATTTTACATCTGATGTAAGTTCGTATGTTAAAAGAATTTTTATAATTATGTTTTAAATGATTTGATATTGCATAAACTGTGAATATGAGACTACAGACACATTTGACAATGATTCGACGATGATTCATCATTTGAAATCCTAGTTGAACCTTAGGAATAAATTTGGATACTAGTGACATGTCATTAGGGGATTAATGTGATTATGTGATCCGAGTGTTAGTCCTGTACATCCTACTAGTGGCTGAGTATACTGGCATCTGTTGTGGATACTTGACAGCTTGTGTAAGCAGCACTGTTGATAGCTCTAGTGTGAGCAGTATATGTGATATGAGATTGAGTTGGCTTCGGGCCATGATATTGGCACTTAGTGTGTGAGATTTTTAAGTATCAAATAGTATTACAAATGGTTCAATAGGTAAAAGAAAGATGTGATTGTGTATGAGATTGATACGAGATGGTACAGGTATGTACACGAACTTTATAAGCTTAAATCGAAGAAGTTGTAAAGTTCATATATAAGATTATGATTGAAAATATGAAAGGTTTGTTAGTTACATGAGTTATATATTGATATGTTCAAATTGATGATTTGTATGTTCATGTTAAGATTGAGTTTATTTCTTACGAGCTTACTAAGCTATATAGCTTACTTTGTTTAATTTTTCGTGTTTTATAGTGACTTTAAAGCTAGCTCGAACTCGAGGATCGTCAGAGACATTGTCACATTATCCAACTATCAATTTGGTACTTTTGAGCTTATGTTTTAAGTATATGGCATGTATAGAAACTTTGATTATTTTGGTTATGTGTTGGACGTGAATTTGGCCTTTTAAATTGGCATGTAAATGTATATGTTTAGTTTTGTACTTATATAGCCATGAGTGATGGCTCATTTTGGGTTGTTTGGATATGTTTGAATCATGTATATATATATGGCTTGGTGTATGAGTTCATGGATAGGTATATGATAGTTGTATGATGCTTAATGGTATTAGGCGTTATGTGTATCAAATGGTTGATTTGGGGATATTGGTTTGCTTGGAAAATTAGGTTAAATGATGCATATTTGTTAAAGGTCATTTTGATGATTTGACAAGATAAATATTAGTATGAACTTAGATGGCATAATGTGATAATTATGTTTTATAATAGTTGGTGTTGAAAATGGTATAAATTATACTTGATTTAGAATTGAATTATATGTCTATTGATGCTATGTTTTATGCCATATGAGTTGTGTAGGTGTGCCTAAGTTTGGGTGGCAAATTGGCTTGGTAAATAGCCTATTTTTGTCCACATGGGTAGAGACACGGGTGTGTGTCTCAGCCGTGTGTGACACACGGTCATGTTACACGGGCCATGTGTCTGTTGGGGTTGAGTTTGAAACTAAGTCAGTATGCTTCACATGGCCTCACACACGGGCGTGTGACTTGGCCGTGTGGCATAAGTCAATATACCCTACAGGTTTGGCACGGCCTAGCACACGACCTGACACACAGGTGTGTATGGCCATTTTTAAGGCACATGGGCTAGCCACACTGGCATGTGTGTTGGCCATGTGACATCTAATGCCCCGATTTTTCATTAATTTTGACTTTTGTAATTTCGAGGTACAATGTCTATCTGCTTTAGTGGTTATGTGTTCTAGGTGTGTGGGAGGTCCCAAGTTCAAGTCTCAACTTGGATAAATTTTGGTATTTTTGTGAATAAAGCCCAAACTTTGGCTAGTAGGCTTATAAGTATTTATTTGTAAGAGCATGTCAGAATGGGCCTGCTGGTCTGGTGGTTAGGAAGACTGTTAGGATGGAAAAGGTCTTGTGTTTGAGTTGCGACATGAGTATTATTTTTGTCTGTCACGTCCAAAGAGTTTGTGTTGGAGTAAAAATATGATAGTAATGAGAGATTTGGGGAGATGATAGGGGAAATATTTGAAAATCTATTCAGTTTTCCTCTCCTCAACAATAGCAAAATTTGGCCCTATCTTCCTCCTTTCTCAATTTCTTTTGCCGAAATTTTGTTCTCCCTTTATCCTTTCCCCCTTCCATTTCTTTTCTTTTTGATTCACTTGTGCATCGTGGACTTCACATATTCAGTAAATTTAGTTTTTTAAACCTTAACTTGTTGTGGTCAAGTGTTAATGAAGGGTTTCGTTGATGTTAGAGATTAATCGAAGGGCTGAAGGTTGGTCATAGACATTTTAAAGTGCGTGGATTTCCTGTTCTTGCTCGAGGGTAAGGTTTTATTGGTAAAGACTTAATACCTCGTTACAGGTTTCGTTAAGATTTCGTTAGTATCACCAAAATTGGGTTTGAATTATGGATATTTAGGTTCTGGAGCGCTCGTGGTTGTTTTAGCATCGATTCGATACCAGGTGTGTACCCGAAAACGCAGAAAATGAGGTTTTAGCGATGGTCAAACACCTTACTGTCGACGCCACACGGGCATGTGGTCACCCGTGTGGTAGATCGTGTGCAAGATCGTTAGTCACCATACAGCCGTGTGATTGACGAGCCAGGCCGTGTGCGAGTGACACGACCGTATGGGATTCTGGGCCAGGCCGTGTGATCCACACGACCAAGGCCAATTTAGGGCAGGCCATATGGGCAGGCCACATGGGCATGTGAGCCCATTTTTTTGAAAACCTCTGTAAGGTTGCACGGGTCACCCAGGTCTACTATGGACCTACCGTAGGGTCGGTAAGCAATACTTAGAACCCTATATGAATGATCTGTCTGTTAGATTTCTGTACTAAGCATGTATAGTAATCTGAATATATGTGTAACGCTCTGAATTTGGGCCTAGTAGAATTGGGCCTTTGGGCCTTGGGCATGGGAGCGTTTAAAATTTTTGAGAATAAGAGAACGGCACTAACCAAGTTATAATGCCCCAAAAATCCTAAAACTTTAAATTTCTGTGCATTGAGGTTGGAATGTATGAGTAGCACGTAGAATATTAATTTAAGGTATTATCGGGATGATTTGAAGTCTTAGAGATAGGGAAGACCATAGGGAAAATTTATTTTCTTGCTTTAGTAGACCCTAGTCTCAGGTATTAGGCCTTTTAAGCAAATTAAGAGAAAATAGGACACAAATGGGCTTGTGGTCCAGTGGCAAGTGGCGTCACTTGGGGAGCTATAAGGTGGCGTGTTGTCAGCTGAGGAGGTCCAAGGTTCGAGCATTAGGAGTGGTATTTTTGGAGTGCTTTATTTTGCATAGGTGGACGACCAGAGTTGTGTTGAATACGAACTCTTGTGTTGGAGTGTTTGAGTGGTAAGGGGAACTGATAATGGAGGAAAATTCGGATAAGGCTAAGGTGTTATTAGGAGAAAAGTTAGAAGATGAGGAGTGTGGATGAGGTGGTGCCGAATGGGACTTTGGGGGGAAGGTAGGATTCGGCTTTGGCTATAAAAAGGGGGTGCTAAATACATTGAAAGGTTCATTGGGTTCTATTACTTCTTCTTTTTCTTCCTCTCATTCTTTTCTCCTATTGTCATATTCCCCATTGCCGAATTCCCCATTGCCGAATTCCCTTGAGAGGTTCTTTGAGTTTCCATCTTTTTTTTTTCTTTTCTCCCCTCAATTGGTTTCTTCCATTGCCGAATCACCATCCTCCCTTTTTGCCGAATTTTCCCATAGCCAAATTCTTCTATTGCCGAATTACCATGATCCTTCCTTGCTGAAATTCTTATTTGTGCCAAACCTGCGTTGTTTTTCTCCATCACAAATCGATTGGTATCTACTCTCAGTCAAAGTTAAAAGCCAAATCTAGTTCAGTAGCTATCTAGGCCGCACGATCTAAGGTTGGATTCGGTAAGTGTTCTGTTAACCCCCTTAGTACGTTTTGTTAAAAGCTGAGGGTCTATCTAACTTCTCATTGTCGTTAACCTTGTATTAACAAGGGTAGGGTTCAGAGATCGCAAGCGTGGTAAGGATCGTTAGCAAAGTGGTAAGTGTACTCGTCTCAGTTATGGATTAGTGGATGGCCGAATGTAAGTGTGGCTTATAGGGGTGACTTATGTGGAATATGAGTCACTTGATTTTGATGATATATGTGTGGGTGCAGATCTAGGGGATACTTGTGAATAGTAGCTAAGGAAGGGCTATTAGAACTCGGTGGCACACGGTAAGGTTATGGTAAGGCTTTGACTTTTGGTAAATGTTTTGATTTAGTGATTGATTGAAGGTTGGTTGGTTGTAGTTTCAAGGCTAAGGATAGTATAGTACGTCACAGTAACCAGGTGTGTACAAACACTACGCACACACGATATTGGCAATGCCGGAAAGCCGAAAATTCGAAAGTTTCTAAATGGGCCCGATGGGCCCTGAGGCTAAGTTTGATGAAATTGTTTGGTTGGTTATACGAACTGAGTTAGTCATGCATGTTACATGATCTGGAATTTTTTGAGCCTAATAGGCCATATGGATGAGATTTGGGCCTAATGGGCCGTAAGGATGTGATTTGGGCTTGATGGGCTTTATGGTGATGTAGACAAGTATGCTAGGGTTTAATGGACTTTAGGCCTAGTTCTGAACAACTCTTAAACTGCATAAGACTTAATCTAATAATTAAACACGTCCCTGGACAAGTTACTGGGTTAGAGTGTGGCAACGGACATATGCATGTCTAGGATTGGGTCTAGGGAGAGCTTGGTACTTAAGCGGTCCTAGTGGCCCACCTCCTCTTCTGTGGAATCCTACCTGATGCATAGTGTCTATTCACTTTAGACGCAAGGACTTGTTAATGGGCCAAAGTTCATAGCTAAAACTCGAGAGGGATACCAAATACCCCTGATTTGATAATTACCAAAATATCCTTAGATTTGTAAAATTACTAAAATACCCTTAATTTGAAAATTACCAAAATATCCTTAGATTTTTAAAATTACTAAAATACCCTTGATTTGTAATATTACCAGAATACCCTTGATTTGCAGAATTATCAAAATATCCCTAATTTACAAAATTTTCAGAATACCACTATTTTGCAAAATTACCTAAATACCCATGTAGGGTAGAATTATGAAAATACCCTTGAGTAGTGAAATGACTAAAATACCCCTAAGTGCTTAATATGTGAAATTGTGTATGTTGCATTCATGAAATATATGTTGCATTTGGGTGGGTTTGATGATACGGAGGAAGATATGTGAGGATCGCATAGTCGCTTTACGACCGTGGATCCACCGGTGGCTTTAAGACCATTATATGATTAGCAGCTATGCTGCAACGTTGAGTAGTGCCGCTGTGAGTGCTACCTTTGGTGTGTAGAGGATGGGTGGGTCAATTTAGAAATCCCTACAGGTGTGTAGGGTATGAAGGGAAATGGTGTGTAGTGGATGGATTTTTGGGGAGGGTTTTGCATTACCTTGTTTTGCATATGATATGATATGATATGATATGATATGAGGTCATCGTGGGCCAAGGCCTAAGACCACCGATTTTGATAGGGCTCAGGCCAGTGTGATAATTATATATTGAATTGAATGCCAAGGGTTGTACACACTAAGTTTCAAAACTCACACCCTTTATTTAATGTTTTAGGTGATCCTCTGTAAATGGCTCGACGTGGGAGAGGACTCGGAGATGGCCGCACTACAAGATGTTTAAATTTTTATTTATTTGTTTTAAAAGACATAGTTTTAATTGCCTATTTTCGTTGGATGTAATAAGGCCATGTACTCCATTTTGAATTTAGACATTGGATTTTGTTGTTTCAACTGTTTACATAATTATTAAACCTGAGTAAATTTCTTACGTTTAAACTTGGTTTCCAAAGTACTTAAAATTATAAAATTGGTTTTTTTATTTACTTAACAAGACTCAAAGATTTTGGGCTTTTGGGCCTTAAATTTTTAATTAGCAAAATCATTTGAATTATGCCTTTGATGTGACACGCCTGATTCGGGCCTAACTTTTAGGCTGGGTTTGGGGTGTTGCAATATGAGTTTAAATTGCATAGTAGCATATCATTTTTGTATGTTACATTGCATCAGGGTGGGTGGATTATGATTGGAGGAAGTATCTGAAAGGCTCTTAAGCCTGTTATCGGGCAGCTCAGCTATAAATTTTTGATTATGTGACGCATTTGGTACAACATGGTGTGTAGGGCTAGGTGAGTTGATTTTATCCCCACATGGTGTGTAGGGTTGGACGGAGTTAGTGTGTAGAGGTTGGTGGGTAGGACTTTGTTTTCTACATATTCTGTTTGAAATGGGCTAAAGCCCTATAATATGTCTAATTCTGAATCTGAGTGGGCTATGGTCCACACCATTTCTGTAATGGGCTCAGACCCGAACTGTGAGATGATGTATGTTATTTGATATCTCTGTATGTATGTTTTCTGTGGGGATTACACATTGAGTTTACGAAAACTCACCCTTTTCTATTTAATCTATTCAGGTAATCCCCAGCAGTAGACGGATCTGTGCACCAGAAGACTCGGCAGTGAATTTATTTTCAATTCTGCTTTGGTTATATTTGGGTAAATTTTATGTAATAAGGCCATTCGAATTTTTGTTTAAAACTTGGGATTATTATTTTATAAACTACTAGCAGTAGGACAAGACGCGAGTTTTCAAATAAACAAAGGTTTTATCAAAATACGTACGACCTTGTAAATCGTTTTAAAAGCTTTCGCAACGTATAAAGTTTTGAAAATGGATAATGAATAAATAAACGGCACGTTTTGACAATAGCCAGAGATTCCATCTTCGAAATAGCAGAGCAGTCTTCAACTATATCTTGGGATTTAGCAGAATTGAAGTCATTAAAAGTCACCTTGTCATCAAAGATTTCTTTCAACTGAGTATCATTTTGCTGCTTCTGGAATCATTGAGGATATAGAAGTGGTGGAATCTTATCTTTAACCAAACAACTCCTCTGTGGAAATTTTTCTATATCTGACAAGGGTATTAGGTAATCAGAACTAATTGGTTTAGAGTTTACCTCATCAAGGATCACTGTATCTGACTTTTGTGGAATAGTAGTTTCAACACTCAGTTGAACTTCCTCTTTGCCTTGAGCCACAATAGGCTTAACTTCAACCTCGACAGCTTTAGGTTACCATGTCTTCCCACTTTATAAAGTGACGGTTTTGCAATGCTCTTTGCCCGTGCTTCTCAAATTTTCTGTACCACTTGGCCAACTATGTTGGGGTCTGGTTTTGAGCTCATTGGCTAGCTGGCCCACTTGGTTTCCTAAATTCTTCAATGTTGCTACTTGGCTTTGGATTAGTTCACCATTCTTCGCTATGTACGTTTTCAAAAAATTCTCAAGATTACTGAAAGATTCAGTTGTGTGGGTTGTTGCACTTGTTGAGAATATTCTGGCAGATAATCTAGTCGAAATGACATAGAAGTGGCGCTATGGTCTGCCCATTGATTACTCCATGGAGAAATTGGATGATTCTGCCATGAAAAGTTGTAATAATTTGACTGTGGAACATTCCAATTTTGATTTCCCATGTAATATTTTGACTTTTGATTCGATGGGTAATTTTCAAAGAAATGGCCATCTCCAGAGTATTCACAAGAGATATCCTTGAACTGGTTCAATTGTTGACCTGTCAAATTACCATTGAAACCATTAACAGTTATGTTCATAAGCATAGAATATATAGATGATACCTGGGCTGCCAAAGACGCAAGTGCGTCCGCTTTATGTACTCCTGCTACTTGTCTTTCTGAGGCTGCTTGGTTGGTTGGCCACTGACAAATATTACTGGAAATTCTTTCAATAATCTCGTAAGCATCGTTATAAGACTTAGAAAAAAGGGCTCTATTTGTTGAAGCATCCACCATCATTCTTGTACCATCCGGAATTTGGGGCCTCTGCATTTATCTTGTTTCTCTGTGTCTGGTATGCTATGTGTATTGTTTGAGTGTGTTTGAGGTCTTGGGGAAGGCCCGGGGTTAAGTCGGAACCTTGGTAAAATTTTAAATTTTGGGCATTTTAGGAGGGGAGGTGGTTGGGAGCAGGACTTAAGGTTTATTGGTTGTGGTTGTTGACATAAGTGGAGTGTGCGGTGTAGTGGCAAGTGACGCCACTTAGAGAGCAAGGAGGGTGGCGTCAACAAGGGGCAGCTAAGGGAAAAAGTTCAAGTCACACTGAGAGCTATTGGAAGCTCTCTTTTTGCGTAACACCCCAAACCCAGTCAAAATGCTACGACCGAATCTGGCATGTTACAGGGAAGAAAATTTTAAAAACCGAGTTGCAAATCATGAGTTCCGAAAGAGTTTGCATATTAACCCGCCTTTTGGTAAAGATTTAAAACAATGGCCAAACATAAGCCCTGATACAGATCAGGTTTCATAATCCCAAGTCCAATTTTAAGAAAAATTTTATTGAGCGATCAGTTGAAAACCAATGTTGCGTATTAGGATGAAACTTTGAGTTAATTTGTTACTAAAACCCGATCTCAATTAGCCAAATTACAACATCTTAAATTAAAAGATTTTCAGTTTTGAAAACACCCACTTAGATAATTCATTAGGCATGCCATAGCATTTGAAATTAAGAACAAAACCAAAATAACGTTTAGATAGCCTTATTACAAAACCCAAAAATCCAAATTAAAAGAGTAATAGTCCAAAATAAATATTAAAGATGAATTTACTTAAAACATTATGCATGGCCACCTCGAGTCCTCCTCAGCTCCATATCCGCGGTCTAAGGATTACCTAAAAAATTTAACAGAGGGGGTGAGTCACTGATACTTAGTGTATAATTCCCCGTCCAAAAGAGTTTTGGGCTCTCACACAAATCATATATTAAGCATGGATGTAATGCAACCTAACCAACCTACAATCCATCCTCCATATCTTCGGAATCTACCCATATCCGTGGCACCTAGCCATTGGTGGTACCTAACCACTGGTGGTTCCAAACAACTGGTGACAAAAGTCACAAAATATATATGTGTGGGGCCAACCCACTTGTGGTACCAAACCACTGGTGACAATCCCTATTATCAAAAAGTGGGGCCAACCCACTGTGGTACCAAACCACTGGTGGTTCCAAACCACTGAGACTTAGTCACAAAATATAGTATGTGGGGCCAACCCACGTGTGGTACAAAACCACTGGTGACAGTCTGAAAATCATGTTTCCTTCCTCATCACATCATAACCCCAAATCCATGCTCATGTTGAACAAATAATATGGTATGGTCATGCTTTCGAAATATAACAAGTAATCGTCTCAGCCAAACATGCATTAGCTAATAACAGAACGCAGCAAAACTTACCCGGAGTCCTCAATCTTACCCACAAGGGTATCTTAGTGATTCATGCCGTAACTTCGGCATTTGCCAACAAGTTTATAACATTCTTAAAATACAAAGTGTGTGAGAATTACACACCTGATAACACGTAATACCACACTCTCTATGTTGACACTATCGCTAATCGGAACTACTGCTATTTGCCTACGACTCTGCTCTAAAGCCAAACTACAACCCGGTGGCGAATCCCAAACAGCAAGTATCGCGTGCTTCTTGAACCTTGGGATTGAACCCAAAGGTTTGCTTCCTTCCCCAACTTGTATGTTTCTTGCATCCATCAAAAGCCTCGGTCAATAAATTGCTACGAACAAAATGTTTGGATAACCACCCAACTGGGTTAAGGTGATGGACAATAGATAACCCGATTAGAATAACCAAAGAAATCTTCTTAACTAAGTCGATTGAGTCTAGAAGTTTAGAAGGCTTGATTTAAGAAGTTGATCGACCACCTATGCAAATACCAAGTGAGATTCTATTGAAAGGAGAATAGATTAAAGGAGATGGCCCTTCAGTGAAACAGGAAACATTAGCTCTCCCTTCACCATTTGGCCAAAATACCAACACCATCACTCACCTTGATTAACCCCTAAAGATTCAGCACACATGGACAAAGCAGCGAGAAATCGGCTACAAGGGGAAAACAATGAAAAACAAAACCCAAATAGGGATTAAGAAAGACGATTCGGCCTAAAGTAGACAAGAAAAAGAAAATAATGCAACAACAAACTTACCAACACCTGAGATGATGATTCAACTAGCAACCAGAATGGAGGAGAATAAAATGCAAAAGTCGAAAATGAAATAGAAGGACTTTGATGGAGGCTTAGGAGTTTCGGCAACACCAAATAACACCAAAGAGAAAAGAATGATAAGGGAAAAATGGGAAGAGAAGAACAGTGATTTCGGTTTAAAGAAACAAATGGAATAGAAGGAGAATTGTTGGCAAGACTTGAGTGAGTTCGGCCTTAGCAGACAATGAGGAAGAGAATGAATATGAATGAGGGTTTTGGCTCACATCAGAAAAGGTTTAAGAAAAGAATGAAAGAAGACCTCAAATGCCGAAAATCCACTATTTTGAGAACAAAAAGCCTATGTTATCACAATAGAAATTCGGCACACCCTAGCCAAACAAAAACCGATTGCCCCCTCTACTATGAGTTTGAAATTCGGCGAACACCAAGCTCACCATGCCCATCCCTTTCTTTTCTCCTCAAAATCCTCCTGATCACACGTTTGAAATATTTTAAACACTTCAAACTCCACTTTTCCCTCTCTGCCATTCAATCAAATTATTTGACTCAGTCCACTCCCCTATCCTAAAGTGTCCCAGTCGAATCCTGCCTCTGCTTTGCCTGACACCAAAAAGAACTCCCAAAATGAGCTCCTTGTGACTTGAACTTGCTCCCTCTCCTACTCCCAGTGGCGTCACTTACCAGCATCTTAAGTGGCGCCTCCTTGCCACTCTGCCACTCCTTTTCTTGTGCCAACCATCCACCAACATAATCCCTTAAGTTCTATCCCATCCAGCTCTCCCCTAAAGTGCCCAAAAATAGAATTTTACCCAAGATTTCGGCTTAACTCTGAGCCTTTCCTAGACCCCTAAAACACCCTAAACTAGCATATCAAGCATAACATATACACAGAAACACATCAAATGCAAAGCCCCCAATTCAGGATGTTACAGTTCTACCCCCTTAAAGAAATTTCGGCCTCGAAATTACCTGGTCAAATGAGTTGAGGATATTGCTGTCGCATCACATCCTCTGGTTCCCACGTTGCTTCCTCGGGACCATGATTTCGCCACAGAACCTTAACCAACGGAACTGTCTTCCTACGCAACACCTTGACATCGTGATCCAAGATCCGCACTGGTTCTTCTTCAAAAGATAGGTTTGGCCCTACTTTAATCTCTTCCACTGGAACCATATGAGATGGATCCGAACGATAGTGTCTTAGCATCGAAACATGGAACACAGCATGGATCTACCTTAACTCTGAAGGTAGCTCGAGCTGATAAGCTACTGGTCCCACACGCTTCAACACCCGATAAGGCCCGATAAACCTAGGGCTTAGCTTATCCTTCTGTCCAAACCTTAGTGTCTTCTTCCACGGTGACACCTTTAAGAAAACTTTGTGACCCACTGCAAATTCTATGACTTTACGCTTTAGATCGGTATAGGACTTCTGTCTGTCCGAAGCTTCCTTCAATCGAGTCTGAATTAGCCTAACCTTATCTTCCGTTTCAGTAACCAACTCTGGACCCAACAATTGACGCTCGCCCAACTCTTTCCAACACGTAGGTGTACGACACTTTCGACCATATAATGCTTCATACGGTGCCATGTGAATACTCGACTGGTAGCTATTATTATACGCTAATTCTAACAACGGTAGAAATTTTTCCCAACTACCTCTGAAGTCTATGACACAGCCCCTCAACATATCCTCTAGGATCTGAATCACTCTCTCCGACTGTCCATTCGACTGTGGATGAAACGCTGTACTAAAGTCTAACTTTGTACCCAACGCTTGATGCAATGCCTTCCAAAATCTCGATGTGAATCTAGGGTCTCTATCCGAAATGATCGACACTGGCACCCCATGCAACCTTACAATCTCTGCTATATATAATTTAGCCAACTTCTGAAGGCAGTAGTCCCTAACCACTGGTATGAAATGAGCAGACTTCGTCAAACGATCAACGACTACCCAAACCGAATCCTTCTTAGAATACATAAGGGGTAGCCCACTGACAAAGTCTATCGTGATCCTCTCCCATTTCCACTATGGAATCTTGATCGATTGCAACAACCCCAAAGGCAACTGATGTTCGGCTTTGACCTGCTAACACGTCAAACATTTACCCACCAATTCTGTTACTTCTCACTTTAGTCCTAGCCACCAAAACTGTTCCCGTAAATCCCGGTACATCTTACTTCCTCCAGGATGCATAGCGTAAGGGCTATGATGTGCTTCCTGAAGAATCTTCTGCCTTAAATCCACAGCTTTCGGCATGCAAACCTTCCCGCAGAAACATAACACTCCATCGCTGTTCAAACTGTAATCCACTATTCCATCATCCTGTACTTGCAGAAGTCGAGCACTCAAGACATCATCTAATAACTGTTTCTCCTTAACCTGACTTACCCATGTCGGCTTCACTTGCAACTCCGCTAATAAACTTCCTTCGTCGAATAAACTAAGGTGGGCAAACATTGCTCTTAGATTGGATATTACCTTACGGCTCAGCGCGTCTGCCACAATGTTAGCTTTACCCGGGTGGTACTCAATCGAGCAGTCATAATCCTTTAACAACTCGATCCACTTCCGCTGTCTTAAATTCAACTCCTTCTGAGTAAGGAGATATTTCAATCTCTTGTGATCTGTATAAATGATGGACTTCTCCCCATATAAGTAGTGCCTCCAGATATTCAGGGCGAAAACCACTGCAGCTAGCTCCAGGTCATGCGTTGGATAATTCACTTCGTGAGGTCTAAATTGTCGAGAAGCATACGCTACTACTTTCCCTTCTTGCATCAGCACACATCCTAACCTCGTGTGTGACGTATCACAGTAAACGGTAAACTCTTTCCTTGCCTTAGGCTGAATTAACACCGGTGCCTCTGTCAAAATCCTCTTCCACTTCTCAAAACTTTCCTGCTATTCAACTGACCAAACGAATGACACCCCTTTCCATAATAACTTGGTTAACAGTGCCGCTATCAATGAGAAACCTTCCACGAACCTTCTGTAATACCCAGCTAGCCTTAGAAAACTCCAAATTTTCGCCACGGACTTATGTGGTTTCCAATCCAGCATAGCCTTAATTTTCAGAGGGTCAACCCTAATCCCCTCAGCTGACACCACATGACCCAAAAAGGTAACTTCCCTTAGCCAGAACTCAAACTTACTGAACATAGCGAACAACTAATTTTCCCTCAGAATTTTCAAAACCACTCGAAGATGTGAATCATGCTCCTCTTCAGACTTTGAATAAACCAGGATATCGTTTATAGACACTATGATGAATTGATCCAGATAAGGTTGAAAAACCCGGTTCATCATGTCCATAAACACTGCTGGTGCGTTGGTCAACCCAAACGGCATCACCAAGAATTCATAGTGACCATAACGAGTACGAAATGCCGTCTTATAAATGTCTGCCTCTTTGACCTTAAGCTGATGATAGCCAGATCTCAAATTTATCTTTGAGAAGACTGATGCTCCCTTAAGTTGATCAAACAAGTCGTCTATCCTCAGCAACAGGTACTTGTTTTTTGATTGTCAACTTATTCAACTGACGGTAGTCAATGCACATACGCATTGATCCGTCCTTTTTCTTAATGAATAGTACCGGCGCTCCCCAAGGCGATACACTCGGTCGGATAAAACCTCGATCTAACAGTTCTTGAATCTGTGCTTTCAGCTCCACTAACTCCTTCGGCGCCATCCTATATGGGGCAATAGACATTGGCGCTATTCCCGTTAGAAGATCAATACCGAACTCGACTTCACGATCTGGAGGTAATCCCGAAAGCTCTTCTGGGAAAACATCGAAATATTCCTTTACTGTTCGAACATCCCCCACAGTTGATTCCTGGGCCTCCAAAGCACAAACATGAACTATTCCTTTTCTCACCATTCTCTCGGGCTTAAGAGCGGACACCGCATTAGATAGGTAGTTCCTCCTCTCACCTATCACCACCACCTCTTCACCCTCGAAAGTTTTTAACACCATGCACTTGGCTGCACAGTCCAAATTTGCTTGATACTTCACTAACCACTCCATACCTAAGATCTAATCAAACTCCCTGAATGGCAGTTCCATCAGATCAACCGAAAAAACTACCCCTTGAACTTCTAGAGGTACATCCCTAAAAAGTTTATTCACCACTACAGAGTGTCCTAGAGGGCTAACTACAGTCATCTCCCTAGAAGAAATATCAAAGCCTAAGTTCAGAGTTTTCGATATAGCACTAGCGACATAAGAGTGTGTCGAACCAATATCAATCAAAGCAGTATATGGCAACCCATAAATAAGGAACGTACCGGTTATGATGTCCGGTGCGTCGCCCTCCTCTCTGCGCCTAGTTGCATAGACCAATCCAGGCTACCTCGCCTCTGTATTCCCAGCACCTCTGCCCGGTGCTCCACGTCCCCGACCAAAACCATTTCCTCCTCTGGTCAGACCCCGACCTCTCTGTGGTTGCTGACCCTCTCTTCTGAACGGTGCACTTTCTTGACCCTCTGATTGCGCCCTGACTGGCCTCCGTGGGCAATCCTTTATCCGATGGTCCATAGACCCACATTCGAATCATCCCCTATTACTTGCCCAACACTCTCCCGAATGAAATGTTTCGTATCGAGCACACTGAGGTGGCCACTGATCAGCAATAGGCTTCGCAGCTTGACTCGGCCCACCAAATCTAGACCTTTTCTGGAAACCCCCAGTAGACCCTGATGGCCCAAAACTTCTCTTACTCCTACTTCTATCCTGGTTCTGCTTTTCAGCCCTCTTCACCTCTTCGGCTATCTTAGCCTTCTCAACCAACACGGCAAACTCCCTTTCTCGTTGCGGAGCTATTAATACCTGCAACTCGTTTCTCAGGCCATCCTCAAACTGAACACAACGCTCATGATCTGTTGCTATGATACCCCGAGCATAGCGGCTCAGACTTAAAAATTCCGCTTCATATTCTGCCACAAACTTACTTTCCTGAACCAAATTAAGGAATGCCTTCCGCTGAGCATCCACATAGCTCGACCCAGTGTATTTTCCTTGAAATGCTGACTTAAAGAACTCCCAGGTGATGTGGATAGCTGTTGTGCCATCCCTCACCGTAAGCCATCATTGATATGCCTCATCTCGGAGTAGAGACACTACACCCTTCAATTTCTCTTCTGCGGTACAGTCAAGGTCATCCATAATACGCTCCACCGCTTCTAACCAATACTCCGCTACGTTAGGGGCCACACTAGAAACACCCCTAAACATCTCGGCTCCGTTAGCTCTAAGTCGTTCCGACATAGATTTCTGAGCTACGGATCGCACACTCGCTCCAGCTACCCTCTCCAATACTCGTAACATCACCTGAGACACAGCATCTTCTCCCCCAGTTTGATCCTAAAATTCAGCTCCCGTAACTGGCGGCACTGGTACTTCACCTTCCGACCCATGTCCTGATTCCGAAGGTTCAGACCCAACACTCCAGCCTCTACCACGGCCTCACATGCCACGACCACGTCCTCTAGCACTCATGACTATCGTTTTGATTTAACCTGATTAAAAGTTTTATGAGTTAGTTTTTCTTTCTTCCACTGTTTATTACCGAACAGTCTTATGAGTATATTATCGAAGTAGTTGTTTTCGCGAACATAAGCATTCCTACAGGCTTCAATCTCTAAAGTAAGTTTTCCTACTACTAACAATCATATCACAATACATTCACATCATACAACTAATAGTTAGAAATCTTACCGTTGCGGATCGGTGCCGGAGACTAAGGTGCCATGCTTCCTGAAAATATGTATTTTGTCAAACCATTTTCCAAACCATCTATTGAAAATATTTTGGGCCTTACACCCACAGCTGAGCTTTTGAACTTGTCTCTGATACCATAATTGTAATACCCCAAACCCAGTCAAAACGCTACGACCGAATATGGCATGTTATAGGGAAGAAAATTTTAAAAACCGAATTGCAAATCATGAGTTGCGAAAGAGTTTGCATATTAACCCACCTTTGGTGAAGATTTAAAATAATGGCCCAACTTAAGCCGTGATACAGATCAGGTTTCATAATCCCAAGTCCAATTTTAAGAAAGATTTTATTGAGCGATCGATTGAAACCAATGTTGCGTATTAGGATGAACATTTGAGTTAATTTGTTACTAAAACCCGATCTCAATTAGCCAAATTACAACATCTTAAATTCAAAGATTTTCAGTTTTGAAAACACCCACTTAGATAATTCATTAGGCATGCCATAGCATTTGAAATTAATAACAAAACCAAAATAACGTTTACATGGACTTATTACAAAACCCAAAAATCCAAATTAAAAGAGTAATAGTCAAAAATAAATATTAAAGATGAATTTACTTAAAACATTACGCATGACCACCTCGAGTCCACCTCAGCTCCATATCCGCGGTCTAAGGATTACCTGAAAAATTTAACGAAGGGGGTGAGTCACCGAGACTCAGTGTATAATTCCCTGTCCAAAAGAGTTTTGGGCTCTCACACAAATCATATATTAAGCATGTATGTAATGCAACCCAACCAACCTACAATCTATCCTCCATATCTACGGAATCTACTCATATCTGTGGCACCTAGCCACTGGTGGTACCTAACCACTGGTGGTTCCAAACCACTGGTGACAAATGTCACAAAATATATATGAATGGGGCCAATCCACTTGTGGTACCAAACCACTGGTGACAATCCCTATTATCAATACGTGGAGCCAACCCACTGTGGTACCAAACCACTGGGAGGAGTCACAAAAATTATATACGTGGTACCAAACCACTGGTGGTTCCAAACCACTGAGACTTAGTCACAAAATATAGTATGTAGGACCAACCCACTTATGGTACCAAACAACTGGTGACAGTCTGAAAATCATGTTTCCTCCCTCATCACATCATAACCCCAAATCTATGCTCTTGTTTAACAAATAATATGGTATGGTCATGCTTTCGAAAAAAATATAACAAGTAATCGTCTCAGCCAAACATGCATTAGCTAATAACAAAACGCAGCAAAACTTACCCGGAGTCCTCAATCTTACCCACAAGGGTATCTTAGTGATTCATGCCGTAACTTCGGCATTTGCCAACAAGTTTATAACATACTTAAAATACAAAGTGTGTGAGAATTACACACCTGATAACACGTAAAACCACACTCTCTATGTCGACACTATCGTTAATCGGAACTACTGCTATTTGCTTACGACTCTGCACTGAAGCCGAACCACAACCCAGTGGCCAATCCCGTACAGTAGATACCGCGCACTTCTTGAACCTTGGGATTGAACCCGAAGGTTTGCTTCCTTTCCCAACTTGTATGTTTCTTGCATCCATCAAAAGCCTCGGTCAATAACTCGCTACGAACAAAATGTTTGCATAACCACCCAACTGGGTTAAGGTGATGGACAACAGATAACCCGATTAAAATAACCAAAGAGATCTTCTTACCTAAGTCGATTGAGTCCAGAAGTTTAGAAGGCTTGATTTAAGAAGTTGATCGACCACCTATGTAAATACCAAGTGAGATTCGATTGAAATGAGAATAGATTAAAGGAGATGGCCTTTCGGCCAAACAGGAAACATGAGCTCTCCCTTCACCATTCGGCCAAAATACCAACACCACCACTCATCTTGATTAACCCCTAAAGATTCGGCACACGGATAAAGCAGCGAGAAATCAGCTACAAGGGAAAAAGAATGAAAAACAAAACCCAAAGAGGGATTAAGAAAGACGATTCGGCCTAAAGTAGACAAGAAAAAAAAAGAATACAACAACAAACTTACCAACACCTGAGATGATGATTCGGCTAGGAACCAGAATGGAGGAGAATAAAATGCAAAAGTCGAAAATGAAACAGAAGGACTTTGATGGAGGCTTAGGAGTTTCGGCAACACCAAATAACACCAAAGAGAAAAAATGATAAGGGAAAAATGGGAAAAGAAGAACAGTGATTTCGGTTTAAAGAAAACAAATAGAAGAGAAAAAGAATTTTCGGCAAGGCTTAAGTGAGTTCGGCCTTAGCAGACAATGAGGAAGAAAATGAATATGAATTAGGGTTTCGGCTCACACTCAGAAAAGGTTTAAGAAAAGAATGAAAGAAGACCTCAAATGCCAAAAATCCACTATTTTGAGAACAAAAAGCCTATGTTACCACGATAGAAATTCGGCACACCCTAGCCAAACAAAAACTAATTCCCCCCTACTATGAGTTTGAAATTCGGCCAACACCAAGCTCACCATGCCCATCCCTTTATTTTCTCCTAAAAATCCTCCTGATCACAAGTTTGAAATATTTTGAACACATCAAACTCCACTTTTTCCTCTCTGCCATTCATTCAAATTATTTGACTCTGTCCACTCCCCTATCCTAAAGTGTCCTAGTCGAATCCTGCCTCTGCTCTGCCTGACGCCAAAAAGAACTCCCAAAATGAGCTCATTGTGACGTGAACCTACTCCCTCTCCTACTCCCTGTGGCGTCACTTACCACCATCTTAAGTGGTTCCTCCTTGACACTCTGCCACTCCTTTTCTTGTGCCAACCATCCATCAACATAATCCTTTAAGTCCTATCCCATCCAGCTCTCCCCTAAAGTGCCCAAAAATAGAATTTTACCCAAGACTTCGGCTTAACTCTGAGCATTTCCTGGACCCCCAAAACACCCTAAACTAGCATATCAAGCATAGCATATACACAGAAACACATCAAATGCAAAGCCCCCAATTCAGGATGTTACATTTTGTGTCAGGAAGCTAAGTAGGTGGGTTCTAGTGGGACTCTTCAGGGTGGTTGGTGGAATGAGTCAAAGAATTTGAAATGTGTGGCTGAGAGAAGAAATAGGAGGTTGAAGCATTCAAATTTTTCAAATGAGTGATCAGGACCTAAATAAGGAGGAAAATAAGGGATTAGCAAGGGATGAAGGTGGTGGCCGAATTTCAAATGCTTGAGGGAAGGGTAGGAATCGGATTTGGCTTGTTATGGGTGTGCCGAAAGTCTAGAGGTCTTATGCTTGGCATTTGTGCGTTTTGGTCATTAGGGGTGAGTGTCGAATTTGCTGAGCCAGCTTCTTTTTGTCTCTTCTTTTGCACTTTAGCCGAATTGGTAAAGACTATTGGTGCATCTTTATTCTTTTTCTTCGTCACTTTCTCCTTTCACCAAAGACTTCTAAAGTCGTAACCTTTTCTAGCCTCTACCGAATCTTTCCTCCTCTCCACTCATACTCTTAAACTTCATAGTTGAAAGCACCCCATCGATTTTTTCTTTGATCACCCTCTTATTCTTTTCTTCTCTACTTTCGTGGAAAAGTCGAAACCTCCTATCAGCCTCTCTATATCTCATTTCTTTCTTCTCTTTTGCATCATCCAAAGCCGAAACCTTATTCATCTTTTCTTCTTCTTCTTGACCGAACCATCATCCACTACCATTCATCTTGATTTCGTTTTGCTTTAGCCGAACCCCTTTTTACCATTCTTTTGATTCTTCTATTGCCGAAACCTATCCCTCATTTTCTCACCACCTTTTGTCACGAGTTCTTTGTAATATCCCGAATTAGGGGTTGTGAGTTTGATAAATAGCTTGAGTGTTAGTGGGCCTCAGAGTGATTTTAATGTGTTATTAGAGTTTCTAAAGCCCGAGGATAAAATGGGAGCATTTTGGAAATTTTGAAAATTTTGGGCTAAAAGTGAAATTTTGGCTGAGGAGGCCTTAATAATAAATTTTGTAAAATTTTGGACATGAAAGTCCAGTAGTAGAGTGGCTTCCGTGTGCCACTTTAGGTTTGGTGCCAAATTTGGTCAAGGGATCGAGTGGCATGGGGCGCATAAGCATTTTATTTTATTTTTTTGTATAATGGCGCTGCCTTAAAGGAGGCCTGAAAAGAAACTGGGGCAGAACCATGTCACAAAACGGCGCCTGGGCAAGGTGGCAAGGACGTTAGCAGCGCGCGGGAGGCTTTTGCAAGGGCTCGAGTTCGAGTCCTGAAGGCAACGATTTCGTTTTGTTTTGTTCTTTTGGAACCAGTAAGGGACGCCTGTGAGTAAGGGTTAAAAGGATTTCCGATGCGGTTGTTAGCATAAATTGAACCTTGGCCGAATGGTTAAGGACCTTGCTGGGAAGCTGCGATTAGGCAGACTCGCGTTCGAGTCCCGAGTCCGCGCTTGAAGCATTTTATTTTTAGCGCTTAAATGAAGAGAGCTAAGGAAAATAAGGTTTAAAAGAAATTCTCGCCGAAATATGGCATGAAAGTCCCATGAGAAAATTGGCGGAAGTCTCGAGGATTTCACTCTGTGTCTCGGGTTCGAGACTGGAGGCCGCACTGGATCTTTCCTTTTTCCTTCCGATCCGCGTGGGAGTCGAGTAGTCTGCATGGCGCATGCATGCAAGATGCATGCGTGAGCCATGCTTTAAGAGAGGCTTGTTATTATTATTTTTTTATTCTTTTGAAAAGTATGGAAATTTGTTAAGTTTTATTTTTTTAATTATAAAGGGGTGTTGAGCATGCTATTAAACAAAGAATTTTCTTTGTTTTTATGATAATGGGTTATTATTTTATGGTATATAGGAAATGATGAGGTATGGTTATATTTTATTAGTTTGTTTTTAATGAAGGGAAATAAGATTAAACAATGGATAGTGGTGTTGAAATTGCAAAAGAAAGAGCATGCTTAGGGGACTCCTAGGCCGGCCTTGTGTTTGAGAAAGAATGGCCAAGTTTCATGCTTTTGGTTTTTCTTTCAATTTCATTTTGTCTTGACCGAATGAAGTTTTGGATTTGAGGGCTTCTTGGTTAGCTTTGAGCTTGAGAAAGCAAGGCCAAAACCTTTTCCTTTGTTATATTTTCTTGACAATATTTGTGCATGGCCGATTGGAGCTTGCTTCAAGGTCTAGTATGGTCGATCTTCTTGTGGCAAAGGAAGAGCCAAATCCATTGGTGAAGTGTCTAGTTTGCTATCAAATGCTATCTGATCTCTCTCTATCCGTTTTGACATAAGTTAAATCTTCTATGTTGATCTATAGCCGAAACTCAAGAGAGCTTATTCTTCTTCTTTTATTGCAAGTTTGATGAGGCTAGAAAGCATTTTCGGCTAGCAAAATTTTCCTTCATTTTTTTAGCCACATGTTCATTTGCCATTTGAACCTTAGTCTCTTCCTTCATTCCTTCTTTCTCTCCATTATTAGTGCTGAAACCCCCTTAGCCGAATCTTGATGGAATGGTGCTATCGACTGCGAACTTGTGACCCTCTTATCTCATTAAGCGATTATTAGTAAGTAATATCTCCTTAAAATATTGGTTGCTCCATCTTCATATCTTGTGGCCGAACCTTCAATAATTATGTTGGTGTACTCTTTTGTGTAGTTGAAGGAGGGAATCTTTAAGGGAGCTCTCGGTTTTTTGTACATCAAGGCAAATAGTATTTTGGGATCGAAATAAGTTAGGTAAATGACTTATGGTATTCGGTCTAAGGCCATGTTTTTGGTACAAAGTGTGACCGATTTCAGTTGTGTGTTCTAGGGGCTAAATGATAAAAGAAATAGAAGCTTTCGGGGCTTTAGTTGATATTAGAATCGATAAATCAGAATCTCGCTATAGTCAGGTGCGTAGTTATCGCACTGTTCTTTTGTTGTTATATGTGTTGTGTGTATTATTTAATGTAAAAGTATGTATATTGAATATGTTAATCGAAATAAAAGCTATGATGATGGATAACCGTGGTGGGTGATTGAATAACCAGGTTAGTGATTACTGTATTAACCTTTCGATTATAAATGATTATCGATGAGTGTAAAATAATGTGATGACATGTGATGTGTATTATTTTGAATAGTATGTGCCATGGAATTATATGTATGGACTATGTGAATATGGGCTTTGAAATTGTGCATTTATGTGTATGGACTATGTGAATATGGGCTTTGTAATTGTATATTTATGTGTATGGACTATGTGAATATGGGCTTTGTAATTGTATATTTATGTGTATGGACTATGTGAATATGGGCTTTGTAATTGTATATTTTGTGTATGGACTATGTGGATATGGGCTTTGAAATTGTATATTTATGAGTATGTACTGTGTGGATATGGGCCAAGCCCATTCGTGAGGACATGTGTATTAACTATGCACTGAGTCTTGGTGACTCACTCTATTTTATTAAACCCTTTCAGGTGACACGTAAAGCTTGGACCGGGTCGGAGAGGATACAAAGGTGGCCATGAGGAAATGGATTTTTATGAAAAGAGATGTTTTATTTGATTGATTAAATATTTATATTTTTCCGTATTTTGATTAAGTGTGTATTGTAATAAGGCCCACTAAAGTGTTTCAGTTCATTTGTTAAGTATCGATACTATTATGCCCTATTATGGAAGGATGATTAAAGATTGATTTCAAATGGTTTTATTTTCTCAATAAAGCTTGAAACCGATATGTTTATAACAAACTCCGATTTTTACTTAGAATATTACAAGTCACGAAAATGTTTTATTAAAGGAAACAAATTTTAAACGGTTTATCTCTTAAGTAAGAATGTTTTTCGAAAGTGTTCCGCAGTGACATTCCAAATTCGGTCGGATTAAATGGGCTGGGTTTGGGGTGTTACATTTTGGTATCAAAGCATGGTTCAAAACTCGGCTTTGAGGTTTTGGGCCCGAAAATAGTTTTCGAAAGTGGGCTTTTCAAAATGTGAACTTCTATTTTGAGCTTGTTCTGGCATGGCACCTGTACCTCCGACCCGAAGTCCACCTGGTAAGTACCTCTGACTATTAAGGTATATTAAATATGTGAATGGTATGGGCATAATTGGGCTCGTAGATTAGAAAATTTAGGCTATTGAACCACTAAGCCTAGTCTACTCAAAGACAAGTGCATAAGACTTAAAGACTGAAATGACCCTAGAGGTATAGTGAATGAATGTGTCCCTGTTTATGAACGTGTATGTAACTCTCTGAATAAGAAATAGCGAACTTGAACTGAACCTATGTGTGATCGAAAGAACCACTTCTAAATACTTTATTCCATAAAATTGTTCGCGAATAATCAGTGGAACAAATTCATAATGCATAAAACTTTTTAAGTCAGATTGTGCGATAAGAGATGAGTCCTAGAGGACATGATCGAGGCAAAATGGCCGTACCAGAACTCGTTAGATCGGGTCAAGGGTTGATAATAAGGTAACACCTCCACCACCAACTTTTGATAATGAGTAGCAAGATCGACGAGGATAATCTTTAGATCGCGAGACAATCTTTGCGAGTTTAGCGATGGTGGTTGGAGAGGGAGAAATATGAGAGCTCGAAAATTTGTTTCCGAGCGACTTTGAGCCAATAGAGCGAAATTGTTCTGTGATATATCAAAGTGGCACCCAAAGCAGTGATTGAATAATGGTTGAAAATAACCAAGTGAGTTATGGATGAGCTCGTTTTGAGCCACGAGGAAAAAGTGAAAGAAATAGTGACGCTACTTCGCGACGAGGCATATTAATGGTGGCTCACGGTTCGAGATAGTGTCACAGCGGAGGACCCCACTCGGGAGTATGTCAAGATGACATCCCAGAATAAGTATGTCAGTACTTATTACACTGATGCTCAGAGGCGTGTGTTTTTGGGACTAGTTCAATGGAACAAGTCCATAGCGAAATACGAGGCTAATTCCTAAAGTTAAGCCAATATGCTCAAGGAGTAGTGGCTACGAAACATGAACAATGTGTCCTGGTTTAAGGATCGGATTAAGAGACGGCTCGAGACCGTTGATAGTTTCTCAACAGAATGGAAATTTCTTTGTGTTAGTTAAAAAGGTTAAGATAGATGAAGAGATTAAGAACCCGATGAGATAAAACCGAGATAAGGATATGAACTGTGATAGAAGAAATTTTGAATTGTCTAAATTATCTCGAGGGTCTTCTTTAAAAGACCGAGGCTTGAAAGTTTTGCTAGTGTGACTAAACTAACTATGATAAATCGTGACCGCTCGTGTGCTCTCGGTGTGGAAAATATCATGTCGGCAAGTGTCGAACCAAAATTTTGAAAATGTTTTAAAGTGTAAGTCTATAAGCAATTGAATATTGTTAAGGTTAGTTATAACCTTGTGTACATGTTGGAATCCTCGGTTATAAATATAGTGAAAGCCGACTGTGGATAGACTTCCTATCATGAAATGTTACTCAAGTGATAAGTACAAGTGATATGTGGATAGACTATCTATCATGAAATATTATTGAGGTGATAAATACAAGTGATGTGAATTATATATGGTTTATAATTTTGGTCCGCTTGTAATGTGATTCGATGATGATGATAATCTCGTATTTCGAGCTTTCACCTCTAACAGCCCTTGTCTTGGGTGTATTGTATTTCAGAGCTTTCACTGGCGTGCCTTGTGTTGCCTGTATTGTATTTTGGGCTTTCAGCCTAGCAGGCCTTGTGCCGGTGTATTATATTTCAGGCTTTGATGCCTAGCGTGCCCTTGTGCCTGTGTATTTTCGGGCTTTCACCTTAGCGGGCCTTGTGCCTGCAGTATATTTCGAGCTTTGATGCCTAGCGAAGCTTAATGCCTGTGATGTGTTATAATAGAGATTTCATGAATCACTTACAAGATGGAACATGTTTATTACCATAAGCTAAATGCTCGGATAAGTGCAAGTCTTTCGTACTTGCAAGGAATAAGGAAATTTGGTATATTTCCATTTGAATTAAGTAAGATGTGATATAGTTCAAGCTTCGATAAGAATTTTAATGTGTGCCATTGATCTTACCATTGATGTGTACGATATCCAAAATGGAATTTAAGCTTGAATATGCTTATGGAAAAGTGGCCATATGTGAAAATGATAAATGTGAAAGAGGTTGGATATGTTTACATATGTGTATAATTGGGTACATGTGATTAATGTGTGGTGAATTGAAAGGTACGGATGTTCGTTAATAAGTAATTTCGAGGACGAATTTATTTTTAAGGGTGGTAGAATTGTAATAACCCGAATTATGGGTTGCGAGTTTGATAAATAGCTCGAGTGTTAGTGGGCCTCAGAGTGATTTTAATGTGTTATTAGAGTTTTTAAAGCCCGAGGATAAAATGGGAGCATTTTGGAAATTTTGAAAATTTTGGGCTAAAAGTGAAATTTTGGCTGAGGAGGCCTTAATAATAAATTTTGTAAAATTTTGGACATGAAAGTCCAGTAGTAGAGTGGCTTCCATGTGCCACTTAAGGTTCGGCGCCAAATTTGGTCAAGGGATCGAGTGGCATGGGGCGCATAAGCATTTTATTTTTTTTTTGTATAATGGCGCTGCCTTAAAGAAGGCCTTAAAAGAAACCGGGGCAGAACCATGTCACAAAACGGCGCCTAGGTGAGGTGGCAAGGACGTTAGCAGCGCGCGGGAGGCTTTCGCAAGGGCTCGAGTTCGAGTCCTGAAGGCAACAATTTCGTTTTGTTTTGTTCTTTTGGAACCAGTAAGGGACGCCTGTGAGTAAGGGTTAAAAGGATTTCCGATGCGGTTGTTAGCATAAATTGAACCTTGGCCGAATGGTTAAGGACCTTGCTGGGAAGCTGCGACTAGGCGGACTCGCGTTCGAGTCCTGGAGTCCGCGCTTGAAGCATTTTATTTTTAGCACTTAAATGAAGAGAGCTAAGGAAAATAAGGTTTAAAAGAAATTCTCGTCGAAATATGGCATGAAAGTCCCAGTAGAAAATTGGCAGGAAGTCTGGAGGATTCACTCCAGGTCTCGGGTTCGAGACCTGGAGGCTGCACCTGGATCTTTCCTTTTTCCTTCTGATCCGGCGTGGGAGCTGAGTAGTCTGCATGGCGCATGCAGCATGCATGCGTGAGCCATGCTTTAAGAGAGGCTTGTTATTATTTTTTTATTTTATTCTTTTGAAAAGTATGGAAATTTGTTAAGTTTTATTTTTTTAATTATAAAGGGGTGTTGAGCATGCTATTAAACAAAGAATTTTCTTTGTTTTTATGATAATGGGTTATTATTTTATGGTATATAGGAAATGATGAGGTATGGTTATATTTTATTAGTTTGTTTTTAATGAAGGGAAATAAGATTAAACAATGGATAGTGGTGTTGAAATTGCAAAAGAAAGAGCATGCTTAGGGGACTCCTAGGCCGGCCTTGTGTTTGAGAAAGAATGGCCAAGTTTCATGCTTTTGGTTTTTCTTTCAATTTCATTTTGTCTTGACCGAATGAAGTTTTGGATTTGAGGGCTTCTTGGTTAGCTTTGAGCTTGAGAAAGCAAGGCCAAAACCTTTTCCTTTGTTATATTTTCTTGACAATATTTGTGCATGGTCGATTGGAGCTTGCTTCAAGGTCTAGTATGGTCGATCTTCTTGTGGCAAAGGAAGAGCCAAATCCATTGGTGAAGTGTCTAGTTTGCTATCAAATGCTATCTGATCTCTCTCTATCCGTTTTGACATAAGTTAAATCTTCTATGTTGATCTATAGCCAAAACTCAAGAGAGCTTATTCTTCTTCTTTTTATTGCAAGTTTGATGAGGCTAGAAAGCATTTTCTATTAGCAAAAGTTTCCTTCATTTTTTTAGCCACATGTTCATTTGCCATTTGAACCTTAGTCTCTTCCTTCATTCCTTCTTTCTCTCCATTATTAGTGTCAAAACCCCTTAGCCGAATCTTGATGGAATGGTGCTATCGATCGCGAACTTGTGACCCTCTTATCTCATTAAGCGATTATTAGTAAGTAATATCTCCTTAAAATATTGGTTGCTCCATCTTCATATCTTGTGGCCGAACCTTCAATAATTATGTTGGTGTACTCTTTTGTGTAGTTGAAGGAAGGAATCTTTAAGGGAGCTCTCGGTTTTTTGTACATCAAGGCAAATAGTATTTCGGGATCGAAATAAGTTAGGTAAATGACTTATGGTATTCGGCCTAAGGCCATGTTTTTGGTACAAAGTGTGACCGATTTCAGTTGTGTGTTCTAGGGGCTAAATGATAAAAGAAATAGAAGCTTTCGAGGCTTTAGTTGATATTAGAATCGATAAATCAGAATCTCACTATAGTCAGGTGCGTAGTTATCGCACTGTTCTTTTGTTGTTATATGTGTTGTGTGTATTATTTCATGTAAAAGTATGTATATTGAATATGTTAATCGAAATAAAAGCTATGATGATGGATAACCGTGGTGGGTGATTGAATAACCAGGTTAGTGATTACTGTATTAACCTTTCGATTATAAATGATTATCGATGAGTGTAAAATAATGTGATGACATGTGATGTGTATTATTTTGAATAGTATGTGCCATGGAATTATATGTATGGACTATGTGAATATGGGCTTTGAAATTGTACATTTATGTGTATGGACTATGTGAATATGGGCTTTGTAATTGTATATTTATGTGTATGGACTATGTGAATATGGGCTTTGTAATTGTATATTTATGTGTATGGACTATGTGAATATGGGCTTTGTAATTGTATATTTTGTGTATGGACTATGTGGATATGGGCTTTGAAATTGTATATTTATGAGTATGTACTGTATGGATATGGGCCAAGCCCATTCGTGAGGACATGTGTATTAACTATGCACTGAGTCTTGGTGACTCACTCTATTTTATTAAACCCTTTCAGGTGACACGTAAAGCTTGGACCGGGTCGGAGAGGATACAAAGGTGGCCATGAGGAAATGGATTTTTATGAAAAGAGACGTTTTATTTGATTAATTAAATATTTATATTTTTCCGTATTTTGATTAAGTGTGTATTGTAATAAGGCCCACTAAAGTGTTTCAGTTCATTTGTTAAGTATCGATACTCTTATGCCCTATTATGGAAGGATGATTAAAGATTGATTTCAAATGGTTTTATTTTCTCAATAAAGCTTGAAACCGATATGTTTATAACAAACTCCGATTTTTACTTAGAATATTACAAGTCACGAAAATGTTTTATTAAAGGAAACAAATTTTAAACGGTTTATCTCTTAAGTAAGAATGTTTTTCGAAAGTGTTCCGCAGTGACATTCCAAATTCGGTCGGATTAAATGGGCCGGGTTTGGGGTGTTACATTCTTCTTCTAGCTGAAACATCTATTTGGTTCTTACTCCCTCTTTATTTCTTCTATAAGCTGAACCTCTCTTGGTGTCAGGAGTGGCACCCCTTTCTGTCGACTTTGATGATTTTAGAGTGAAGATCTTCCTTTTTGCACCCTTCAGTTTCGGTAAGGGGATCTTTCTCACTTTGTTGCTCGTTCTCTTTTTCTTTTCCCTTAAGGTTGGTAGGCCAAAGATGTGATGGTAAGAGGGTCTATGTTTATTCTTTTGGCCAAAAGGTTATCACTTCCAATCTAAGTTCCTTCCAACCGATTCTTATTTGGTATTTGCATAGGTATTCAATCGAAGCCTTACTCGAAGCCTTATAATCCCTGGATTCTGTCGATCTAGGTAAGGGATCTTTATATATTGAGTGTAAATCCTTACTATTCTCTGTTTCGATGCCTTAATCCGGTCTATTGACCAAGATTCTTTCATGGAATCAAATGCTAGCCAAGCAAAGAAGAAAGGGGTTCGACCCGTAAACCCAGGCCCTAAGTTTAAAAAGCAGGCCGTGTCAGCAGTGCGAGATTGGCCATCAGGTCGTGGATTGGCTTCAGAACAGAGTAGTAGGCAGATAGCAGTCGTTTCTGCTATCGGTAGTGTCGACGTAGAAAGTATTATTTTGCGTGTTATCAGGTGTGTAAAATCTCATACACTTTATTTTAATTGCAATATTAATCGTATGGGCTGAAAAGCCAGAAAAGGTTGTGATGACAGTCGTGATACCCTTGTGGGTAAGGCAAGGACTGCCAGGTACGTGATTATAGTATCGTTCTTGCGTGTATGGATGTATGTGGTAATCTGTTACCTTGTTGATAGCATGTTGCACAGTTATGGTATGTATGTCATACATGGGATATGGATATGATGCTTAAGGGGAAGTGCTTGATTATGAGGTCACATAGTGATCGGTGGCTAAGCCACGTTATATTATGAGGTCACGTAGTGATTAGTGGCTAGGCCACGTTATATTATTAGGTCACCTTGTGATCGGCATTACGATTGACAGCATGAATGTCAAAGTGGCGTGTAGCGGATGGAGGGTTGATTGTAGAAATCCCCACGGTGTGATTGGCTAGTACGTGTTGGCGTGTAGAGGATGGAAAAACTAGGTTTGGGCTGGGACATGATGCATTCATTTAATTTTTTTTTATGTCATCTAGAGTGGGCTAAGGCCGATATGCGATTGTGGGCCTCGAGCCGTTTATGTGTTATAGGGGATTTACACACTGAGTCTCGGTGACTCACCCCTTGCTTAACCTTTCAGGTAACCAGTAGATCGTGGATATGGGAGCCGATGCGGACTCATGGAGGCCATAAAGACTTTACTTTGCATAAACTTTTCCTATTTTACTTTAATTTTTAATTGGGGATTTTATTTGTGTAATAAGGCCTTACTAAATTAATATTTTATTTTAGTTTTTTATTGTTTATCTAAAATTTGACACTAGGCAAACTTAATCACGAAATTAAAAATGGGGTTTTCAAAATACGAGTAACTCAAAACATAAGTTTTCTTTCAAGTATCACCAAGCTTAACGAATATTTGATTAACTAAAAGTTGAAATTTTCCTACACTACCAAACCACTGTTTTCAAGACATCGCCTTAATCGAAAAGTTTTGAAGTCTACGATTCTTCCTAGACTAAAAAAAATTTCGTTTTTACTTCACCCTGTAACATACCAGATCTGGTCGTAACGTTTAGGCCGGGTTTGGGGTGTTACAATTCTAGTATGAATATTGAGACCAATATAGAAAGTCTCCATTTGAACGCAACAAGGAATGTCGTGATGAGGGCACTTTCATAATAACTCCTTGAATCGCTCCCATGCCTCATATAAAGTTTCTTCGTCAAGTTGCTGAAATGAAGTGATTTCATTTCGGACATTAGTGGTTAAAGATGGAGGGAAATATTTCATTAAGAAATGTTCAACCAACTCTTGCCATGTAGTTATGGAACCGAACAGTAGGAAGTTCAACCACGCTCGTTCTCTATCACTTAAGGAATATGGAAATAATCTCAGTCTCAAGGCATCCTCGGTCACCTTGACTAGTTTAAATGAGTCACTCACTTCCATGAATAGCCAAAGATGAAGATGTGGACCTTCAGTAGGAATCCCACTAAATTGACCCATATTTTGCAACATTTGGAACATGACCAGCTTCAGCTCGAATTGTTGTGCCTCGATTTCAGGTTTCCTAATACTCGAATTGAGCTTGTTGAATAGAGGAATGTCATATTGTTGAATGGCACAGTTTCTATCATCGGCAACAATGATCGGATTGTGAGTACTATAAGCGAATGTTCCTCCTGGATTTTGGTTTGGATTTTCGAAATTCATAACTTCAGTCCTTCTTTGGTTTGCTTGTCTTCCCCTTTGTCAGTAAGTCCTTCCAATTTCAGGATTTACGAGGAGTAAGTCAATGATTTGATAAATACTCATAAACACCTGAAACAAACACACAAAAAAAAAAATAGAATTAAAATTTAACAAAAAAATATACCAAAATGCAAAATTCACAATTTCACAAATAATGTCTTTTAAAACAGTCCCCAACAGCGGCGCCAAAAACTTGGAACGACAGAAATGTGTAAGTGTACACTATCGCAACAAGTAATAAAGTGATAAGTAAAAGTCGAGTTATCGTACCCACATGGACTATGAAAAGAATTATTTATGAATGCAATTTAAAACACTTTGGTGAAGAAAAATATTTGATTTTCGAAATGATTAAAACTAGAAAAAAAGTAAAATAAAATAAAATAAAGTTCTAATGCACGATTTCAAAAGCCGATTTTAATCAAAGTGACATAATTGTGTTAGGGTAATTACATTTCTTAACTCAGAATTATTAAACTCATGTTTATGTTGTTACGAATACATTCACGGCAACTCGGTAATTTGCTAACTTATGAACATACTTACCTACAAAAATCCATTCATCTCTTGACTATATCTTTATGTCAATTCAACCGATTAAACAAACTTTAATAGGCAAATGTGTTAATACACATACATACTTATGAAATTAAAATAATCTCTTATACATATCTATATGCCAATTCAAACAAGTAAATTAATCACATAAGCACATAAAAGATTATGTGAGGTAACAATGTATTTCTACCTTGAAACAATTTAATCACAATAATCTTACAAGTTCTGCAAGGCAATTGTATCGCTCAATACCATTGCTAATTTAATCCTTAGCTACCTTAGATGATTAAACATGCACTGATTAAGTATCGTGTCAATTAATTACAATTTCAATCTATTTAAATAATTAATTCATTAGTTACCTTACAATTGTAATGCAAGAATAACTTAGTCATGGTTTTACTTAATCAAACATCTTACAGAGGCTTATAACAACACAAACACAATTTTAATAAATTAAGAAGTCGAAATGAAATCAACCTAACACAAATTAAATTTAAGCCATATTAATTAAATAAATCTTATCAACATAAATATTCATAGACATGTTCATCATAACAACAACAGAAATTGAAAAAGATAGGAGCAAATCTAGTGTTTCTTTGTGGCTCGGCTGGGTTGCTCCACTCTTTCTTCTTTATTGTTTTTGTTGAACCAAGGCTTCTATAAACACTTGAATGCTGCTCCAAATGATGGATGAATGGCTCTTTTTCAAGAGGTGAAATCAGTAAGAGGACAAAGGAAAACATATGGAAAAATAAAGAGAGAAAGTTCAGAGAGAAGAGAAGAGATGAGAAAGTTGTGGTATGGTGAAATGAATAGCCAATGAGGAATTTTTATAGGGTGAGAGGGCTGCTAAAAACAGCCAAAATCAGTTGCCAAAGAGCCGTCCAATGGCCGGGAACACATGTGACAACTTTGAAGTTTTCAAACTTGCTATATTAAGGCTATGGCAAATCTAAAAAGGCACAAATAGTGGAGGATTTATTTGCAATTTGAACAAGTCTTCAAGGGCTACTTTTCAAGCTAATTAATCAGCCAAGTAAGCTGAATGGGTAAGCATGTGGGACGGTTTTGGGCTGCCCAGTACTCAGTTGGTTTGGTTTTTTCTCAGTTCAGCTCAACTTGGCCACTTTTCATAAATAATTAATAATAATTTATTTAACCCAAATTAAATTGGATATAAATTAAAATTAATTATATTATGAATTAATACACATAATTTGGACCGTCTTAGGCTAAAAAATTAATTCTCCTTGATGCTTCAAAATTGTTTCTCGGTTTTGCGCTTTTAGCAGTGTTTGCCGAGTTATTTTTTGCCCTTTGTGAAAATCTATCGAAAAGAATAAAAAATAATTAAAATTTATTATAAAATTAATTAAAATTCATTATGGTAATAATTTAAGTTTGGAATAATTATTTTATCATAATTATATATTTTTTGACAATAATTTACTGAAACTGCATGAATTTGAGTTAAAAAGGGCATGAAAAAGTGTGTATATTTTCGTGTTTCCACCTATCGATGGCTGAGTTATCCAGCATGTGTTGCGGATTCTCGTCATCTTGTGTGAGCAGGCCCGTTGATAGCTCGAGAGTGAGCATTATATGTGGTATGAGATTGAGATAGCTTCGACTATATATTTGGCACTTAAGATGCGAGATTCTCGAGTATTTGATAGTATTCTGAATGGTTCAAAGGGTATATCGAAGATATGAAATGGTGAGAAATATATATGTATCAGTATAGGTATGTACGAGAACTATATAAGCATTTAATCTATAGAAGTTGTAAATTCATGGTTAATTGTGTGATTGAATATATGTTAACATTGTGATTAAATGTTTTGTAGTATGTTATGTTCATATTCTTGAATGGTAATTGAATGGTGAGCTTTGCTTATTATTTCTTACGAGATTAAGCTTTATAGCTTACATTTTTTATTTTTCTGTGTTTTATAGTGAAATCAAAGCTAGCTCGAATTTGGGAATCGTCGAAGACCTCATCACACTATCAAGCTATCACTTTGGTACTTTTGAGTCTATGTATTTTGGTTATATGGCATGTATAGGAATTTGGTCATTTTGGTATATGTTAGTAGTGAATTTAGCCATTTGAGTTGGCTTGCAAATGTTAAGTGGTTTGATATGTATATAGCCAAGTGATTTGGCTTATTTTGGTTGATTTGGTTGTGCATATATATATGTGTAAATGGCCTTTATTATGCATATGGTAATTGCAATATAAATGCTTGTGGTGAATGGTAGTTTGTGAATTGGTAATTTATGTATCATACGTTTGATAAATTGAGATTGGTATGCTTGTAGTTTTAGGTAAAAATCCGAGGTCAAAATATTATTATTATTTTTAATGTCTTCAGCATGAAAATATGTTAGTGTGAAAATTTTGTTAAAAAATTTTACCGTTTGATTAGTCAATTTGCTAAAAAGGACTAAATCACGGAAGGTGCAAAAGTGCTGTTATATTAGTTAAAAGTGTCTAAAGCTATGGAATCTTAAAGTTAAGGTTCTTAAGTGGCAATTAGACCATTTTGATAGTAAGTGGACAATATTGGACATTAAATGGATGATTTAAATGATTTATATTAAAGGTTAATTTAGTAATTTGGTTAATTAAATAAGTAAAATAAAAAAATCACAAAGTGGTCATCTTTTTCCATGTTTTCATCCACCGAAAATTAAAAGAAGAAGAAACTATGGAAGCGTTCTAGGGTTCGGTCACTTTAAAATCTAAATTGGTGAGCAAATTTCATGCCGTTTTTAATGATTTCTACGTTTTCTAGATCGTTGCAGCTAGGTCTAGTTAGCCCAGGGACTATTTTGCAAAAATGTTAAAAATTTTGAATGATGCCATTGATGAATACATGTGTATTTTGAAGTTTCTTGATAGATTATGAATGCTTATTGATAGATATACAAGTTTTATTAATTGATTTTTAGTTAAAATGCAAAATAGGGATAAATTAAGAATTGTTGAAACTTTGTGGTTAAAATGTGAAATAAATGGAAAATATGGGCTGCTGGGGGTATAATGGTAATCTGGATAGCATGGGTTAGTCTTGAATTTCATGAATTTATGATTTTGTGTAGTAAGGACTAAATTGTAAAAATGTGAAAGTTTAGGGGCTAATGTGTAAAATAGCTCAAATGCATATTTTAGATTGAATTGAATAATTAGAAGAATAAATAAGGTGATTTTGATTACTTATAGATCAATAAAAGAGGAATTTAGACATAGATCGGAGAAAAAGAAAACTAATTGAATAGTCGGTCTGTTTCGTCATTTCCGTACACGAGGTAAGTCCGTATAATTGAACTTAAATGTGAATTTATTTAATTGTTGGATGTATTGTGATTGTATTTATTTTATTGGTAAAATTTGGAAGATTTCGAATTGAAAATACGATTTAAGTAAGGCGAGTAGCCAAATAAGACCATAGCTGAGCTATGGTAATCGGATAATAAGACCATAACCGGGTTATGGCATGTGAATGTAAGACCACGGCAGGGCCATGGCAATGTATGTGTAAGACCATAGTTGGGCTATGGCATCGAAAAATCGATGTGCTCGTACCGTAAGCATTTATAAAATCGGAGTGATTTGGTAAGTGAATTGATGAGAAATTGTAACGCCCCGAATTTTGGGCCTAGAAGTATTGGGCCTTGTGTATGGATCAGTAAGGAGGCTGTACATATGTAACACCCCAAACCCAGTCAACACACCACGATCGAATCTGGTATGTTACGGAGTGAAAACATTTTTGGAACATAGGTTTGTCAAACAATTTTTCTAAAGAAGATTCTTTTATTGCTTCAGGGTTTTAAAAAAACTCAGTAGTAAATTGAGGTTGAGGTTGTTTAGTAGTTGTTTTCATATTTGGAAAACTCGTGATTGAAAAAAAAAAAACATTTGTAATTACCAATTTGAAAACACTGATTACTGATTAAAACTGAATGTGATGAGTATAATCGAGTTAAAACCGTTGGCTTTTGAAGTTGTTTGAAAATTTAAGTTTAAAACATTCAAGTTACCTTTGTCATCATCTTATAAGTTGGGTTACCCGATGGTAACATTTAAAACCCGAAAGGGTTATAGTTTTGAAAACCTTTCTTTTTACCGGTTAATTTAACAAGTCCATAAAACCAACATATGTATAATATAATCAAATAAAAGCAAGTAATTAAAACCCAAAATAATACTTTAGCGGCCTTATTACAAACCCAAAACCAACTTAAAAGAAAATTAATAAAATCAAAATAGCAGTTTAAAGTCCAAAACCAAACTAAGATGCATGGCCACCTCGAGTCCTCCTCGGCTCCATACCCGCGATCTATGCCTCATCTGCAAGATATAAGGGAAGGGGTGAGTCACCAAGACTCAATGCATAAATCCCCATCCCGATAATTCAAGCACTTACACAGATCATCAGTAAAACATGCAGATTATGCAACCCATAACCTAGCCATCCAATCTCCTTTAACTACCCCGTGTGGTCAAAACCACTGGTGACCGAAGTCACAAATATATCGGTGTGGTCAAAACCACTGGTGACCGTAGTCACAAATCAAATGATGGGGCCAACCCATCATGTGGTCAAAACCACTGATGACAATCCCGTAATATATCATGTGGGGCCAACCCACTGTGGTACCAAACCACTGGGACGAGTCACAATATCCATATGTGGCCAAAACCACTGGTGACTGTAGTCACAAATATCAACAGTGTGGTCAAAACCACTGGTGGTCAAAACCACTGGGACTTAGTCACAAATAATAATAATAGTATGGTCAAAACCACTGGTGACCGTAGTCACAAATCAAATGATGGGGCCAACCCATCTTGTGGTCAAAACCACTGGTGATAGTCCAAAATGAATCATCCCCCTCCTCTTATCAAACCCATCATCATGTTCATAACATTCGTGTCATAATATCGAATGATCATGCAAATAACATGTAACATAGCATTTAACAGATCATGACGATGTATACCAAAAATCACATAACAGTGGACTTACCCAGTTTCCAAGCTCATGCCCACAAGGCAAAGTCTTTAATGCCAATGGTTATAACAGTAACATAATAAGCATTATTATACTAATAAAGTGTGTAAGCGTTTACACACCTGACTAATCGCAAATCTAAGTAAGAATCCCGAAACTACTCAAATCTAGCAAAATCCCGAAGTGTTGCTTCCCTTTCCTACAATCGGCCAACACCTAATTAGTGACTTAAAGCCCATTCGGCTCGAATAGATATCCCAAAGGATGTGTCGCCCAAATATAGCACTTACCTTAAACCGATTTGGTTTCCAACCAAATCCCGAAGCCACACAATGAGACCCCCTTGCAATCGGCCACACACACTGCTGCCCAAAAACGATTAGCCTTCGGCTTTTGAATGATTAAGAAATGGATCTTGAAACAATAACACCCTTATCTAGATCGACCACCAAATCCCGAAGGCTCACTGTATTCGGCTATAGCCCTCCCTACAATCAGTTTCATACCTTGTTAAGAAACCAAAGGCCATTCGGCCATAACATAAATCCCGAAACCAAAAGGGATCGTCGCCTCCTTACCTTGATGATTGATTCGGCACCTAACCACCACAGATCGGTCACCCCTTATTGATGTGTAGGGGTTTCGGCTATCAACATAGGACAAGAGTGAAGTTAAGATTTCAATTACCACGATTGAAGAAATATTAAAAGAAAGACAGAAGAGGTTCGGCCTTACTCAAATCGGTCAAGAAGAAAAGAAGAGATCCCTTACCAGAAGATTCGGCTATATCCCCAAAAGCAAACTTGATTTCGGCACTTAAGATGATGAAGAGGAATCACAAAAAGAGTGAGATTTATGAGTCAAGTATTCGGCCAAGGTACTTGATGGAAACAAAAGAGAATAAGTAAGGCTTTCGGCTTCCAAGATAGAAGAGATGGAGAGATAAAATGGAATGGAAAGAAGGGTTCAGCAAAGAGAAAGAAAGGATTTCGGCACAAGAGACTTGGAAGGAGAAAGATATCGACAAAAGAGTGGTGCAGGTTTCGGCTTTGAGCAAAAATAAGAAAAAAAGAAGTGCCAAGGTGTTTTCGGCAAAGAGAGGCTAACAAAGGTGAACCGAAAAGAGGAGAGGAGAAGGGCTAATAAAGTTTCGGCTAGTCACAAATAGTGCACAAGTGATTCGGCCAATACAAGAGTTGCCAAAGAAAAAAGAAAGGAAAGAAAATGCACTTCGGTGTTTCAGTTCTAAGCACAAAATGCAAAGGAGAAGAACCCTCTAAGCTAGCCGAAACACCCCCTTAAACCCCTATTGACATTCGGCCACACCAAAAGCTCCCCAAAACTGATAGCCCCCTTGCCCACAGTCTACCATTCGGCCAACTCTTCCCAAGTGAGTTTGAAATAATTCAAACTCCTAAATTTCCTCCCTTCCACCAGTTCAAATTCGTTTGAACGGGTCAAATTCCACAAATTTCTCCTCTTTCTATCCATTCAAGAGAGTCCCACCTGAGCACTCCTCCTCTAGCTTGTGGCGTTGAAAAGAAATAGCAAGGAGTGCAATTCCTGCTGCTAGAATACAGGCACTACTACCCTGCTTGTGGCGACATTCCTTAGACACCTTAGTGGCACCTCCTTGCCACTTTACCACTGGCTTATTTGTGTCTAAAACTCCCACTAATTTCTTTTAACACCTCACACCCCTAGCTCCCTCTTGTCAAAGCACTAAAACAAAATTTTAACCCTAACTCAGGCCTAACCCAGGGTTATAACCAGACCCCCAGAACATAACAAATGAACATAATAGACAATTTATCACATGCAACACAAGCGAAATGCAGAACCCCAATTTAAGGATGTTACAACATAAGTATTTAATTGTGCAATGAAATGACACAATTAAATGTTTGCTTCAGTGGTGAAGGGCCTTGAAAAGTGTTGGAGAAGTCCTGGGTTCAAACCTGGAATTTAGCAAAAATTTTGGTTTTAGATGAATAAAACCCTGGATGTAACTAAGTAGGCTTTAAGAATATTGTTGGGGAAATAATGAGACAAGGAAGCATGTGGTCTAGTGGTTGTGGTGTCATTAAGGTTACAAGGGAGCCTGGGTTCAAGTCTTGGCTCTTGCAATTTATTTTGGTTTTTCTTTGAAAGGAACTTAGACCTTGGCCTTTAGACCTTTTAATTTATTGAAGGTAAAATGTGACACAGAGAAAGTGGGTGATCCAGTGGAAATGTAATATCCCGGGTTAGGGGCTATTTTGTTGTTGCATGTTTTGCATGTGTTTGGTGTGCTGTGTTGTTGTTGGTGTTGAATCGGGGTTTATTTGTAGGCTAGGTGTATGCCTGAGTGAATGGGAAAATTTTGGTTTTTGGGTGTTAAGTCAGGGGAGCTGTTGGAGCTGGGGTATAAGAGTTTTATTTGTGGTTTTGTTGCACAAGAAAAGAGTTGGTGTAGTGGCAAGCTTGACGCCACTAAGGCTTGGTGTGGGTAACGCCTAAAGCAAGGATGTAGGCCTTGTGTTCGAGCTGCAAAGTCCCCATTTTGGCTTCTTTTTGGGACGGCATGGAGGGAGGAATTTGTGGCAGTTCAAACTCTGCCTAAGACTTGGTCAAATGAGGGATTGGTAGGTGGAGAGTGAAAGTAGGAGTTTGACTTGTTCAAACTATTTTGAACTAGTGGCTTGGAGTGAATGGGGGGATTTGGCCGAATGTTTGGGGGGTGGTGGAGTGTATGGCCGGTTTTGGGAAGTGGGGAGGTGTGTGCCGAAATGCATTTTGCATTTTTGGCATTTTTTTTTCTTAGGCAATTTCGGTCATAGGTGGTGGCAAACAAGGTTTCTCTTTTTCTTTGTTTGGTCTTTGTGTAAATAAATATCTAAGGGGTGTTCTTCTCATTTTCTCCATTGCTTTGAAACCGAAAGTCTAGGGAGTTGGTGGCCGAATCTTGCTTTGCTTTTCTCTCAACTTTCTTGGCAAACCGAATGGTATTTCCTCTACTCCATAATTCTTTCTTTGGCTTGGAAATTCTTGATAACCGAAACTAGTATTCCCTCTCTTCATACCTCATTTTTCTTCTCTGTTGGAAACACTAAAGCCGAAATTTACCCTACCCAAACCGAAATCTCCATTCATCCCTTCTATTTCTTATCTTCTCTAAACCGAATTTTTCCCTTCTTTTGTTGAAGCTTTGGCGAATATCAACCCCTCCTTTTCTTCGCTTTTATTGCGTTCGTTTTTGTGAGTAAGGCCGAATCTCCATTCCCTCCTAGTGTAGTCTTGGCCGAATAGCAGCAAAGGGTTGGGGTCCTGTTTCAATCGGTTGGTGTTGGTCATTCAGACTTTGGGTACGATCAAGTGGAGCCTCCGTTCTTCGATTAGCCAAGTGGGGTAAGTATTGGTAAGGGTCAGTACTATTAGTTGATTCTTTACCTCGTTTAGCCAAGCTATTAAAGATTAACAGTTCTCTTTTGAAGGTAGCCGATTGTTGGAAGGAGAGCCTTTGTGGTTCGGGTTTGATAAGGAATCAAATCAATAGCAAGGTAAGGGTGATTCGACAAACCCTTATTGGTCTAAATGGTGATGGCCGAATGTCTTAGATGCCTAACCCCTATGTTTGGCCGATTGTAGGAGTCAGTACTCGAGGGACTTAGATCGTTTCGATTGGGATTTTAGACTCGTATTATCAGGTGTGTAACTAACACACCCATATTTAGTGATATTGTTATTGAACCTGTTTGCCTATTAAAATCATGGCAGTTTGATGGATTGATGTGATACCCATTTGGGTATGATCTTGGACTCGGGTAAGTCAGTATTGTTACAAGGTTACTGATGATCTGCATGATACCATGGTTATGGATGTATGATATGGGATATGATGTTAAACATTTTAGCATGATATGTACGATTTGTATGATATGCATAGTTACATGAGTCTGGTATGCTAATGGGTGATACGAGTGGAGGGAGCGTTGATACTTTGTCTTGACGAGCACCGTGCTTTGGTAGCACACTTTGTGACTTTGGGTCACGAGAGGTTTGGCACCTCCGAGGTTTGGTACCTCGGCCTCGCGTCCCAGTGGCTCGGTACCACGATGGGTTGGCCGCACGAGATGATTATACGGGATTGACGCCAAGATGTTTTGGTAACACACGATGGGTTGGCCCCATCACCGATTTGTGACTACGGTCACGATGCTTTGGTAGCACATTGTGTCTTTGGGACACCGAGAGGTTTGGCACCTCATTGCGACTCGTCCCCGTGGTTTGACCACCGTGGGTTGGCCCCACTTGAGATATGGGATCGTCACTAGTGATTTGGTATCACCACGATGGGTTGGCCTTATCATTGGATTTGTGACTTGGTCACGGTGCTTTGGTAGCACAATTGTGTCTTTGGGACACCAAAGTGGTTTGGTACCACATTGATGGATATTGTGTCTTTGGGACACCAAAGTGTTTTGGTAACACATTGTGACTATACGTCACCAGTGGTTTGGCACCACCAGTGGTTTGGTACCACACGGGGTAGAAAAGGCGATATGGATGGTTAGGATCGGGTTGCATTAATTATGTTGCTATGTATGATGTGTGTTAGCATGTTGTTTCTTCGGGAGCGGGATTTACACATCGAGTCACTCGACTCACCCTCTCCTTTGACATTTCGGTGACTCGTGACGCGGACTTGGAGCCGGGATGGACTCGGGTGCACATGCCATGCTATAATAAAAGTGTTGCTTGGACTATTGAATTTGGGTACTTTAGTTATTTACTCTCACCTGGGTTTTATATTGGACTTGTAAAAGGCCTTTTAATTTATGTTTTATGCTGTTTATGTTTAAATTTTAATATGCCTTAACAAAATAAGTTGGTATGAATTCTACTAAAACTTGGAAAGATAATGATTTCAAAATTCTAACGCAAAGTGTTTTTAAACTATACCATCGGGTATCACGCTAAGTCTTTATACTAGACAAACTCAAATGATTTCCAAATCGAACTCGTATTTCTCCTAACTTCAAAAATGTTTGAAGTAACACTAAGAAACTATTGAGGTTTTAAATGGTTTAAACTCGTTTTAACCACACATTCTGGTTAAGTTTTCAAAATCTCCGGGTTTCAAATACACCATCTGATTTCAAACAAGTCTACTTAAATTGTCTTCCAAAATACACCGTGTGTTTCACTCGGCTTTTAAACGAAAAATTTAACTTCTCAAAAACATGTTCCCCGTAACATACCAGATTCGGACGTGGTGTCTTGTCCGGGTTTGGGGTGTTACAGGAAAGGTGGCGCTACATGTGTGGCAAAGAGTCTGAGGTTCGAGGCATGGTGTGCGCAATTGCATGTTTATTTTGCTGCTTGAGTTGGGGAGGTGTTGGAACTGGGTTGGAACTCTGTGGTTGAATTGGTCATAAGAATTTGAATTGAATTTGAATGGGGAGTTGGAGTAAATCAAGGAGAAAATTCGGTGGAGATTTTTAAGAAATTTGAGAAAATGGAGTTTGAATTGGTGCGGTATTGTGCCGAATTTTTCTTAGGAGGTACTCAGAATTTCGATGGAGGGTTATTCCTCAAGTTTCGATTTTGTGTGTTTTTCTTTGGTCATTTGGTTTTTGTGCTTGTTGGTGCTGAATTCTTCTATTGCCTCCACCTTCTGCTACTCGTTTTCTTTGTTTTTCCTTTTCTATCTCGAAACGCTACTTCCTTGGCCGTTTAGACACTTAACTTATGTGCCAAAATCGAACTTTACTTCTTCCCCTTAATCTCTTTTCTTCTTGGCGACCTACAAGTTTTCAAAATCTCCGGGTTTCAAATACACCATCTGATTTCAAACAAGTCTACTTAAATTGTCTTCCAAAATACACTGTGTTTTCACTCGGCTTTTAAACGAAAAATTTAACTTCTCAAAAACATGTTCCCCGTAACATACCAGATTCGGACGTGGTGTCTTGTCCGGGTTTGGGGTGTTACAATTGTGGTATCAGAGCCAAGTTCAAAAGCTCAGCTGTGGGCTTGAGGCCCAAACTGTTTTCAAAAGTCTGTTTTAAGTGTCTTGGGTTAAAGACATGGCATGGTTTACAAGGTATGGCACCGAGTCTCCGCACCAGATTCGCCTGTAAAGTAGTTCTAAACTCTTCCAGAATTACTATTTGTAGAAGGGTAGGTGATATGGAACATAGATAGATTTATAGGACTTGAACCCTAGGATTAGGTCACTCAAACACTCGAACTAAAGCATAAGACTTAAAGCACTAAACCAATCTATGACTCCGCCACTGGGCTAGGGTGTGGTAACTCCATGACGCATGTCTAGGAGAGGATCCGTAAGAGCTTGGTATTTAAGCGGTCCTCGTGACTCACCTCCTCTTCGCAGTATCCCACCTGTGCGTGCTTCGAGTTCACCACGACCAAGAAGGCTCGGTCATAGACTTAACCTAACGTCTAAAACCCGAAAAGGGAATTAGCCATGTTTTCGAAAATACAACAACAACCCTAATGTTTTCAAACTTTTTGCAATAAACTCTTTCAAAACTGAGAATGTCACTTTTACAACGAATTTCTCGATTTGAAAAAAAAAATTTACAAAAATGCCCTTCGGGGTAAATTTACTAAAATGCCCTCGGTTCATAAAATATCAACCCAATGATTTTGCTCAAATTTCAATGATGTTACAAACTTCAAAAACCTCTTTGCAAAATATCAATCGAAAATTTTGATTTTGGAAATTTACTGAAACGCCTCGATCATGTGAAAATTACTAAAATACCCCTGGTTTTCAAAACGAAGTATTTTACAAAATTCTCAAAGAACACTCTCAAATTTTTTGGAATTCCAAAGTGACCGGTTTTACGAAAGTTTAAAATATCTTTTATTACGAAAATACCCTGTAGGGAAAAAGGACGAAAATACCCTTGGGCTAGAAATGGGCAGCAATGTCCGAAGAGTGAATAGGTATGGAAAGGGTTAAGGAATGGATGTATGACCTCTTTTGGGTGAATAGGATAGAAGATTGAAACCTTGGTTGCTCGAAAGAACCCCTGATTAAACTCCATCCATAAAATTTCTTTGCGGTTAAGAAAGTGGAACGATACTAATGCATAAAAATCGTCTTAATCAGAAACGTAGATCGTTTAGTCATGAGTACTCGAGGTGGACGTGGCCGTAATACTTGTGGTCGAGGTCGAGGTAGGATGACGCTTCAACCCGTAGGATCCGGTCAAGGGTCGAAAATGAGATACTCGGCCGCCACCACCCGGTGGAGGTGGTGAGTTCCAAGATCGGGCCCGAGACGATGCGGTGGTCACAGCGATGTCTTTGCGGGTGTTGGAAAGAGTAGCCGGTGTAGGTGGTGGTGCAGGAGTTAGGAAATCGCTCTCTGGCGACTCAGGCTAATGGGGCCGAATTTTTCCGAGGTGTATCGGGTGTTGCTCCTAGCATCTTGAATATTGGTGGAGGCAACCGAGCGGATCATGGATGATCCGGACTTGACGGTGAAGAGAAGTCGGGGCATCGTATCGCTTCTTCGGGATGAGTCATATCAGTGGTGGCTCACGGTTCGGGATAGTGTGGCCGCAAAAGATTTGACATGGGATTATTTCAGAGCTGCATATCAAAAGAAATACATCGGGGCTAGTTACATCGACTCCCAAATGAAAGGCATTTCGAGGCTTGTTCGAGGGAGTAAATCGGTTCTTGAGTACGAGGCCGAGTTCCCGGCCCGAGTAGGTATGCCGAGGGCATTGTAGCCACCGAGCATGAGAGGTGTGTTCGTTTCGAGGATGGTCTCGCGAGACGAGTTGAGGCTGCTTGATTGCTCCACAGCAGAGCGCGAGTTTGCTTTGTCTTAGTTGAGAAGGCTAAGGTAGCCGAGGGTGTTAAAGAGCCGGTAAGACGAGCATGGACAGGAGTAGGCTTAAGAGGAGCTTTGGGCCTTCTCGGATCGTCCGTAATCCGCGAAGAGGGCTAGACCGAGTGGGCGTAATCGATCTGCTAGGTTGGTTGCTTTGCTAGGCGTGGACCGCCGCAGATGTAATCGATGTGGGAAATCTCATTGGGGTGGTTGTTGGACCGTGGTGGAAAAGGGTGCTTGAGTGTGGTTCGCCGGATCATCGCATTAGGGATCCGTCCCGCGTAGGATGGCCGAGGATTCATCGGAGAGTCGTACCGTGTCGATTCGGAGGTAATGGATCGCCACCACGAGGGGCCGTGGTAATGGCGAGAGGTGGTAATGGATTTGGTCGAGGTCGTGGAGCACCGCGCGCGGTGCGGGTAGTTACGAGGCACGACGGCTGATGCGGTGTATGCAACTAGGCGCCGCGAGAGAGCGCGCGCGCACCGAACGTAATCACCGATGCGTTTTTGATTTTTGGTTCTCCTATACCGCTTTAATTGACTTGGGTTCCACGCATTCATATGTTGCTAGTAGTATAGTTGAGACCATGGACTTAGACTCAGAAACTGCTTCTAGACAAATGACTGTACTTAGCCCTCTAGGTCACTCTGTAGTGGTAGATAAGCTGTATAAGGATGTACCCCTAGAACTCCAAGGGGTCATTTTTGCTGCTGATCTGATGGAACTGCCGTTTGGGGAGTTCGATCTGATTCTCGGGATGGACTGGTTGGTTAAGTACCAGGCCAAGGTGGATTGCGCGGCTAAGCGCATGGTTCTATCGACGGATAAGGGAGATGAAGTGATTATGATAGGTAATAGGAGAGATTACTTATCCAATGTGGTGTCGGCATTAAAAGCTGTAAAGATGGTCAGGAAGGGCTGTGAAGCGTATGTGGTTCATGTGTATGCCTTGGAGGCTAAAGAGTCTGCTGTTGAGAAGGTTCGTACTGTTAAGGAATTTGTGGATGTGTTTCCAGAGGAGCTTCCGGGTTTGCCACCGGATCGTGAGGTAGAGTTTGGGATAGATCTGCTACCAGGGACTGCGCCAGTGTCTATTGCTCCATATAGGATGGCACCAAAGGAATTGGTGGAGCTTAAGGCTCGATTCGAGTCGTTGGATCGAGGCTTCATTAGGCCAAGTGTTTCACCGTGGGGAGCGCCGGTATTATTCGTCAAGAAGAAGGGCGATGCGATGCGGATGTGTATCGATTACGCCAACCGAATAAGTGGACGATTAAAAACAAGTACCGCTTACCACGGATAGATGACTTGTTTGATCACCGAAAGGTGCATCGGTGTTTTCAAAGATCAATTTGAGGTCCGGGTACCATCGGTTGAAAGTTAAGAAGCGGATATCCATAAGACAGCGTTTGGACTCGACTCGATGCGGGCACTCGCAATTCTGTAATGCCGTTCGGGTTGACTAACGCAGCCGGCGGCTTTTATGGATATGATGAATAGGGTGTTTCAAAGATGATCTGGACCGTTTCATCGTGGTTTTTATTGACGACATCTTGGTTTACTCAAGGTCGGAAGAAGAGCATGATGCACACTTAAGAGTGGTGTTGCAAATTTTGAGGAGAAGCAACTCTATGCTAAGTTCGATGAAGTGCGAGTTCGGCTTAGTGAAGTGACGTTTTTGGGTCATGTGGTATCACCGGGGATTAGAGTAGATCCTCGGAAGGTTGAGGCGCTTTTGGATTGGAAGCCTCCTAAGTCGATCACGAGATTCGGAGTTTCCGGGTTTGGCGGGATACTACCAAAGATTTGTTGAGGTTTCTCGTTAATTGCAACCTGCACCGATGACTAAGTCGTTAAGGAAGGGAGTTCCGTTCGTTTGGACCGAGAAACAATGCAGGAGAGTTTTGATAAGTTGAAGAAGATCTTGACCGAGGCTCTGTTTTAATTCAACTTTGAGGTGTAAAGGAATTCACAGATGTCTTTGCGACGTATCACATACGGGATTGGGTTGTGTCTTGATGCAGGAGGGTAAGGTGGTGGCTTACGCTTCTCGGCAGCTGAGGCCACACGAGGTCAACTATCCGACGCACGATTTAGAGCTAGCAGCCGTAGTCTTCGCTCTAAAAATCTGGAGGCATTACTTGTACGGTGAGAGATCAATAGTCTACCACGCATCATAAGAGTCCAAGTATCTATTGACTCGAAGGATCTGAATTTGAGGCGGCGTAGATGGGTTGAATTGCTCAAGGACTACGATCGCTTCGATTGAATATCATCCGGGCAAGGCTAACGTGGTGGCAGACGCATTGAGCCGTAGGGTTGTTTCGGACTTAAGAGCGATGTTTGCCCATTTGAGTTTGTATGACGACGGGAGTATTCTGGCAGAGCTGCAGGTTAAGCCTACTTGGGTTGAGCAGATCAAAGAGAAACAGTTGGAGGATGAGGTTCTGAGTGCGCGAAGGTTACAAGTGCAGAATGGTGGTTTGGAGGGTTACAGCTTGTCTAGTGATGAGGTTCTGTGTTTTCAAGGGAAGGCTTGTATGCCTAAAGATGTTGAGCTGAGGCAGAGGATTCTTCAGGACGCACATAGCAGTCCTTATGCTATGCATCCTGGAGGTAGTAAAATGTATAGGGATCTTAAAGAGCAGTTTTGGTGGCCTGGCTTGAAGAAAGAGGTGACCGAATTTGTTGGGAAGTGTCTGACTTGTCGCAGTCAAGTCAAGCTGAACATCGATTGCTTGTCGGGTTTGCTTCACTGTGAAAATCCCTCAATGGAAATGGGAAAGGATAACTATGGATTTCGTCAGTGGATTACCGCTTACGCCAAGCAAGAAAGATTCAGTTTGGGTTATTGTGGACCGTCTGACTAAGTCGGCCTATTTCATTCCGGTGAGAGTGGACTATTCACTTCAGAGATTGGGAAAGCTTTATGTGTCAGAGATAGTAAGGCTACATGGTGTACCAGTTTCGATAATCTCGAATAGGGATCCCGTGTTTACGTCGAGGTTCCGGAGAGCGTTGCATCGGGCTCTGCACGCGCGCTTGATTTCAAAGACGGCTTTTCACCCGCGATCGGCGACGGCAATCGAAAGTGGTCATTCGGATCTTGGAAGACATGCTTTGAGAGGTTGTGTTCGACTTGAGGGCATTGGGAAGAGTTTCGCTGCCGTTAGCCGAGTTCGCCTATAACAACAAATTACCAAGCAAGCATCAAAATGGCACCATATGAGGCGTTTGTATGGTAGGAAGTGTCGCTCACCTACTTGTTGGACGAGAGTTAGTGAACGTCAATTGTTGGGACCCGAGTTGGTTCTTCGAGACCGAGGACAAGGTTAGGTTGATCCGTGCTCGTTTGAAGGAAGCTTGGACCGGCAAAGTCTTATGCCGATCTTAAGCGAAGAGATATAGAGTTCGCTTTGTGGGAGATCGGGTCTTCTTAAAGGTCTCGCCTTGGAAGAAGGTGCCGAGGTTTGGCGAAAAAGGCAAGCTAAGTCCGAGGTTTATTGGGCCGTATAAGGTATTGAGGCGAGTTGGACCAGATGGCGTATCGGCTTGAGTTGCCAATGAGCTTAGCCGATTCACGATGTTTTTCACGTGTCGATGCTTGGCGGTATCGTTCGAGATCCATCACATGTAGTAGCAGCAAGGAGAGATCGAGGTAAATCCAGATTTGACTATGGAAGAGGAACTCGTGCGATTCTTGATCGGGATGTGAAGGTTCTCACTGTAGGAAGTCTGTGCCTTTGGTTAAGGTACTTTGGCGGAACCATGGCGTGGAAGAAGCCACGTGGGAACCCGAGGATATGATGAGGCGAAAATACCCGCAACTCTTTTGACTGTAATTTCGAGGCCAAATTATTTTTAAGAAGGTAGAAAGCGTAATATCCCGGTTAGGGGCTATTTTGTTGTTGCATGTTTTGCATGTGTTTGGTGTCTTTGTGTTGTTGTTGGTGTTAAATCGGGTTTATTTGTAGGCTAGGTGTATGCCCGAGTGAATGGGAAAATTTTGGTTTTTGGGTGTTAAGTCGTGGAGCCGTTGAGCTGGGGTATAAGAGTTTTATTTGTGGTTTTGTTGCACAAGAAAAGAGTTGGTGTAGTGGCAAGCTTGACGCCACTAAGGCTTGGTGTGGGTAACGCCTAAAGCAAGGATGTAGGCCTTGTGTTCGAGCTGCAAAGTCCCCATTTTGGCTTCTTTTTGGGACGGCATGGAGGGAGGAATTTGTGGCAGTTCAAACTCTGCCTAAGACTTGGTCAAATGAGGGATTGGTAGGTGGAGAGTGAAAGTAGGAGTTTGACTTGTTCAAACTATTTTGAACTAGTGGCTTGGAGTGAATGGGGGGATTTGGCCGAATGTTTGGGGGTGGTGGAGTGTATGGCCGGTTTTGGGAAGTGGGGAGGTGTGTGCCGAAATGCATTTTGCATTTCTGGCATTTTTTTTTCTTAGGCAATTTCGGTCATAGGCGGTGGCAAACAAGGTTTCTCTTTTTCTTTGTTTGGTCTTTGTAGCCGAAATATCTAAGGGGTGTTCTTCTCATTTTCTCCATTGCTTTGAAACCGAAAGTCTAGGGAGTTGGTGGCCGAATCTTGCTTTGCTTTTCTCTCAACTTTCTTGGCAAACCGAATGGTATTTCCTCTACTCCATAATTCTTTCTTTGGCTTGGAAATTCTTGATAACCGAAACTAGTATTCCCTCTCTTCATACCTCATTTTTCTTCTCTGTTGGAAACACTAAAGCCGAAATTTACCCTACCCAAACCGAAATCTCCATTCATCCCTTCTATTTCTTATCTTCTCTAAACTGAATTTTTCCCTTCTTTTTGTTGAAGCTTTGGCCGAATATCAACCCCTCCTTTTCTTCGCTTTTATTGCGTTCGTTTTTGTGAGTAAGGCCGAATCTCCATTCCCTCCTAGTGTAGTCTTGGCCGAATAGCAGCAAAGGGTTGGGGTCCTGTTTCAATCGGTTGGTGTTGGTCATTCGGACTTTGGGTACGATCAAGTGGAGCCTCCGTTCTTCGATTAGCCAAGTGGGGTAAGTATTGGTAAGGGTCAGTACTATTAGTTGATTCTTTACCTCGTTTAGCCAAGCTATTAAAGATTAACAGTTCTCTTTTGAAGGTAGCCGATTGTTGGAAGGAGAGCCTTTGTGGTTCGGGTTTGATAAGGAATCAAATCAATAGCAAGGTAAGGGTGATTCGACAAACCCTTGTTGGTCTAAATGGTGATGGCCGAATGTCTTAGATGCCTAACCCCTATGTTTGGCCGATTGTAGGAGTCGATGACTCGAGGACTTAGATCGTTTCGATTGGGATTTTAGACTCAGATTATCGTGTGTGTAACTAACACACCCATATTTAGTGATATTGTTATTGAACTGTTTGCCTATTAAAATCATGGCGCTTTGATGGATTGATGTGATACCCATTTGGGTATGATCTTGACTCGGGTAAGTCGGTATTGTTACAAGGTTACCGATGATCTCGCATGATACCATGGTTATGGATGTATGATATGGGATATGATGTTAAACATTTTAGCATGATATGTACGATTTGTATGATATGCATAGTTACATGAGTCCGGTATGCTAATGGGTGATACGAGTGGAGGGAGCAAAGATACTTTGTCCGACGAGCACCGGTGCTTTGGTAGCACACTTTGTGACTTTGGGTCACCAGAGGTTTGGCACCTCCAGAGGTTTGGTACCTCGCCGTCGTCCCAGTGGGCTCAGCACCACGCTGGGTTGGCCCCACGATGATTATACGGGATTGACGCCAAATGTTTTGGTAACACACGATGGGTTGGCCCCATCACCGCATTTGTGACTACGGTCCACCGGTGCTTTGGTAGCACATTGTGTCTTTGGGACACCGAGGTTTGGCACCTCATTGCGACTGGCCCCGTGGTTTGACCACCGTGGGTTGGCCCCACTTGAGATATGGGATCGTCTCGCTAGTGATTTGGTATCACACGATGGGTTGGCCCCATCATTGGATTTGTGACTTCGGTCACCAAAGCTTTTTGGTAGCACAATTGTGTCTTTGGGACACCAAAGTGGTTTGGTACCACATTGATGGATATTGTGTCTTTGGGACACCAGTGTTTTGGTAACACATTGTGACTATACGTCACCGGTGGTTTGGCACCACCAAAGGTTTGGTACCACACGGGGGTAGAAAAGGCGATATGGATGGTTAGGATCGGGTTGCATTAATTATGTTGCTATGTATGATGTGTGTTAGCATGTTGTTTCTTCTGAGCGGGATTTACACATCGAGTCACTCGACTCACCCTCTCCTTTGACATTTCAGTGACTCGTGAGACGCTGACTTGGAGCCGGGATGGACTCGGGGTGCACATGCCATGCTATAATAAAAGTGTTGCTTGGACTATTGAATTTGGGTACTTTAGTTATTTACTCTCACCTGGGTTTTATATTGGATTTGTAAAAGGCCTTTTAATTTATGTTTTATGCTGTTTATGTTTAAATTTTAATATGCCTTAACAAAATAAGTTGGTATGAATTCTACTAAAACTTGGTAAGATAATGATTTCAAAATTCTAACGCAAAGTGTTTTTAAACTATACCATCGGGTATCACGCTAAGTCTTTATACTAGACAAACTCAAATGATTTCCAAATCGAACTCGTATTTCTCCTAACTTCAAAAATGTTTGAAGTAACACTAAGAAACTATTGAGGTTTTAAATGGTTTAAACTCGTTTTAACCACACATTCTGGTTAAGTTTTCAAAATCTCCGGGTTTCAAATACACCATCTGATTTCAAACAAGTCTACTTAAATTGTCTTCCAAAATACACTGTGTTTTCACTCGGCTTTTAAACGAAAAATTTAACTTCTCAAAAACATGTTCCCCGTAACATACCAGATTCGGACGTGGTGTCTTGTCCGGGTTTGGGGTGTTACAGGAAAGGTGGCGCTACATGTGTGGCAAAGAGTCTGAGGTTCGAGGCATGGTGTGCGCAATTGCATGTTTATTTTGCTGCTTGAGCTGGGGAGGTGTTGGAACTGGGTTGGAACTCTGTGGTTGAATTGGTCATAAGAATTTGAATTGAATTTGAATGGGGAGTTGGAGTAAATCAAGGAGAAAATTCGGTGGAGATTTTTAAGAAATTTGAGAAAATGGAGTTTGAATTGGTGCGGTATTGTGCCGAATTTTTCTTAGGAGGTACTCAGAATTTCGATGGAGGGTTATTCCTCAAGTTTCGATTTTGTGTGTTTTTCTTTGGTCATTTGGTTTTTGTGCTTGTTGGTGCTGAATTCTTCTATTGCCTCCACCTTCTGCTACTCGTTTTCTTTGTTTTTCCTTTTCTATCTCGAAACGCTACTTCCTTGGCCGTTTAGACACTTAACTTATGTGCCAAAATCGAACTTTACTTCTTCCCCTTAATCTCTTTTCTTCTTGGCGACCTACAAGTTTGTGAACCAATACTCTTTGATCTGTTTTTGGTCTTATTGACCGAATATTCCACCTTCTCCTTCCACTCTTTTGATTTTGTTGACTGATGGATCATCCCTTTTTTTCTCTCTGGCTTTTGGAATTGGGTGTGTTGGCTGAATAGTCTTTCTCCCCCTCTTTCAATTCTTTTGGGATAGCAACTCTTTCTCTTCACCTTATTGCTTGGGCCAACTGTTCATTTATTCTTAAGGAACTTTGCGATTCGGGAATTCCATAGGCCTAGTGTTTAATCTTTGGCAGCAGTGTAGGGGTGTGGCCTTCTGTCGATTGATCAAGATAAGGATTTAGAGTTCTTTAATAAGTATGATAACGTAAGGATTTATTGGATGTTGGTCTGGTTGTACAAGAAGGGGATTGATGACAAATGTGTAACACCCCAAACTCGGTCAAAACGCTATGACCGAATCTGGTATGTCACAGGAAAGAAAAACGTTTTTGGAAAACAAGTTGTCATCTTTAAATTAAAAAGAAACTTCTCATTTAATAAAAACCAGTGTTGTTTTAAGTAAATTGCTAAAACCATTTCGAAATTAGTTTTAAAGAAAATTGAACTACCTTGTTGTTACTACATGTTTGCCGTAGCCTGATGGTAAAGTTTTGGAAATCCCGATAATTTGTAAATGTTTTGGAAAACATTCATTTTATAGGTTTATTAGGCATGCCGTTAATAACTTTAAGAAAATTTAGTGAAAATTTAAACAGATAGCTAATTCCAAAAATAAAATCTAGTGGCCTTATTACAACCAAATCCAAATTTAAAGTAAACTAAATCCAAAATAATAATTTAAAGCAAAAACCTAAAATATCATGCATGGTCACCTCGAGTCCGTCCCGGCTCCATATCCGCGATCTATGAATCATCTGCAAAATGTAAAGGAAGGGGTGAGTCACCGGGACTCAGTGTGTAAATCTGCATCCCGAAGATAATAAACCCTTACACAGTTTCATAAGCGGATATGCATGCCATGCAACCCAAAACCTAACCATCTGAAACTCCCGAATCTACCCCGTGTGGTACCAAACCACTAGTGGTCCCAAACCACTGGTGACCGAAGTCACAAATAACATATGTGGTTCCAAACCTCTGGTGACCGAAGTCACAAATAATCATGTGTGGGGCCAACCCACTTTGTGGTACCAAACCACTGATGACAATCCCGTATCGATATGTGAGGCCAACCCACTGTGGTTCTAGACCACTGGGACGAGTCACAAAAATACATATGTGGTACCAAACCACTGGTGACAGTCTGAATTCATACCTTCCCCCTCCTTTCATCACCCATATTCATGAGCATACTTTTCAGGGCAAAATAATCATGCTTTACATTGAAAGATAACATAACATGGCATATGTAGATTTAGCCGTGGATTTAACATTAGCCAAACAAAGTGGACTTACCTAGAGTCCTCGCTTTTACCCACAAGGGTAACTTATCGATTTCAACAGTTATTCTGGCTTTTGACAATATACAAGATATAACATATTAACGTATGAAGTGTGTAAGAGTTACACACCTGATTACCTGTAATACGATGCTCTCTACGTTAATACTGTCATTAACCGACACTACCGCTATCTGTCTACTACTTTGCTCAGATGCCGGCCCACATCCAGGTGGCCAATCGCGAAGACCCGACACCACCCTCTTCTTGAACTTAGGGGCTGGGGTCTCAGATCCAACCTCTCCCAACGCTTGGCTAGCCTTCGAGTCCATAACACACCTTAGTCATTAACTCAGATTAAAGCAACAAAATTAAATCTAAGAAATTAACAATTAAGGCTAAGGCCCTTACCTAGATTGACAACTCTCGAAGTTCGAGATCTAATCCACCGATCTAATAGATCCCGAAAGTCCAACGAAAACGTCACTTCCCTCCTACATTCGGCAAACAACACCATTAGGCCAAATAGCCATTTGGCTTTGGCATAAATCCCGAAAGATATAACGCAAGAAGATAATCCCCCTTACCTTAATACCCTTCAACCACCAAACAGATGCCGAAGAGACGTGAAAACGAGCCACTGACCTATAAGAGACGAAAGAGAATGGATAAGTACCCAAGGAGGGTTCGGCCAAAAGAACATAAGAATAATAATGGAAGAAAAGAGAAAAACAATGAGATCTTGCCACTCTAAGGGTTGAGATTCGGCTATGAGCAAAGAAAGTATGGTCTTCGGCTTTCAGTGATTGAAAGAAGATTTAAATCAAGGTAGTGAGAATCAATGGGTTTCGGCTAACAAGGTGTTTTGAGAATAATAACAAGATGGAGAAAAGAGATGAGTGATGATTCGGCTTTTGGGAAAAGATGGAAAAGAAAATGAAGCAAAAATGGGTGGAGTGGATTCGGCTAGCCCAACAAAAAAGAAACAGAAAACAAGAAAAGGGTTTCAGGTTTTAAGATTGAAAAGAAGAGAAAAGATTTAGGCCCCAAATGGTCTTCTAATTTTTGGCTTTGGTCAAGAGATGAGAAAGGACTTGAAATACCAAGTGATTTTCGGCACAAGAGAGGATGAAAGAAAAGCTAAAGCAAAAAGTGAGGCACACACACCAAATGCCGAAAATATTACCCAAGGTAACCCCAATTTCAGCACACCCCTTTCCACACTCCAAAATCGAATGCTCACACTACCTACCACCATTCAAATTTCGGCTAACACACTCCCCGAACTCGATCCCTTCTTTTTCTCCTTGCTTTTCTCTTGGTCATCCATTCAAACAAGTTTGAACACTTCAAACTCCTAACATTTCTCTCATCCGCTCACTCAAATCTGTTGACTTCTTCAATCCTCATCCATCAGAGTCCATCCTGAGCATAACTTCTCTCTGGTCATGGCGTCAAAAATATAACAAGCAGAAAGGGGATCTTCGCAGCTTGAACCAATGCTCCCTTACTCATCTGAGGCATCACTTCCTTGGGCCTTAAGTGGCCCCTCCTTGCCACTTTTCCAAGGCTCTTCTTGTGTCAAAACTTGCCATCAACTACCCTTATCACCTAGCTCAATAGCTCCCCTCTTCTAGAAGCCTAAAACGCAAATTTCAAAGAAACTCTGGCCTATCCCTGGCTCATGCCTAGACCCTAAAATAGCCTAAACTAGCATCACATCCATACTATCTACATACAAAAAATAAAATGCAAAGGCCTCGATTTTAAGGATGTTACAAAATGTGTTTAAATATAGGCTTTGAGCTTATGAGCAGTTGACTCGACTTTGTTAATAGGTGTGTATTTTTCCCCTGTACCTGATAGTCAGTTGAGAAGCCGAAGGTGTGTACACACACTACTCAAGTTATGGAACGGCAAAAGATGAAATGTCGAAAAACAAAAAATACGGCTATTGAAGCCACATAGGTGTGTAACGGTACCCTGTATTTGATAGTTGGTGATAAATCGTAATATATACATATTTTAATCCCACATTTAGCATACTTTCGGATGATTTATTCCTTGAATTGTGGAATTTGGTGCTCCTAATCCTTTAATTTCATGTTTTATACTTAGTAGAGCACTGGAGGATGAAAAGAATGAGAAACGGGCCAAAAACAGAAGAAATGGGCCAAAGTACGAAATTCACACCGCCTGGGCCCAAGCCAAACGGCCTGGCCTCGATTTACACGGGTGTGTGCCACGGGCATGTCCCTGCTGTGACCTGTTTTAATTCTATTTGGAATAGGGTACTTAGAGGCAAAGAAAGACATTCCTAAAGCCTATATAAACACCCTAGAGGCCAACCTTCAGGGTGGCGTCCAGGTAGGCTTTGGAGCCAAGCCTGAGAGGCCAGAATTGTGGGATTTACTCAAAGAAAGCTAGTTGATTCATCTCAATAAGTCGGAGTCATGCTCAAGATAAAAGATTTTCCATTCAATTTCCTTGAAGGGGTTTAGGGTTTTTCATATGTTTTGTTTTATATTTTCTTCTGAGATGTATTCTTTTATGATTATGAACTAAACCCCTCAAATACCTGAGGGGGATGAAACCTAAGACGGATCTTGTTATTGTTTTCTAAACTATATGATAAACACTTGATTTGTTCTTAATTATGTGTTCTTAATTCTTGTTTTGATATTTCAGGATATTGATTCAAGTATTGATGTGCTTAGACAGTGGAGCAAAAGTCCCTGTTTAAGAGTAGATCTAGCATAGTTAAACGGAGTTGATCGCAACCCTAGAAATAGAATGACGAAAATCTGCCGAATTAGGGTCAAACCTAATATGGGAGTCCATAGATCAAGTTAATAAAATTCTAGGGGTTTTAATTAGAAAGAGATTTAAATTAATCAACCTAGGGTTAGATGTTAGTAGCCTCGAAAGAGGTATTAATATAAATTAGGGAATCCTACGGATCAAGTCAAGTGAATAAATCGTCTGGTTTAGAGTTAAATAACAAGTGAAGTCTAGGTGGATTCTTCCTCAGGTATTGTCCTAATTAATTGGTTTTCCCCAAAAGTATTTTCCCAATTCATTTTCTGTGTCTTAGCATCCTTAGCTTAGTAGTTAGTTAATTTTAGATTAAACAATAAGTCCCTTAATTCTTAGGCTAAATAATAAAAAGAAAGTTAGTATTTGTACTTTTGGTTCCCTTGGGTTCGACATTCCGGTCTTGCCACTAAACTATACTACTGTTCGATAGGTGCGCTTGCCTCAATCGTTGTGATAGTTAGTTTCTAGGCTCGATCATTCATTATATAAATTTTAAGACTTTCCCAGCACCATCTAGTTTTTGGCGCCGTTGTCGGGGAACTGAAATATTAAGAATGCTCAATTTTTATTACTTTATCCATATTTTATTTTTACAATTAAATTTTATTTTTACTTTTCTAAATTTTCTTCTTTGCATCTGGCAGGTATTCTAGTTTATGACTAGAAGAAACCCGTCAGGACCGCTACCTTATGATAGTGACATTGAAAGCACAGTTCGCAGAAACCGAAGAGAAATAAGGAGAAGCCTACAGTACTTACAAGAAGAGCAAGAAAACGAAATTAATACTACCGAAGAGATGGCTGAGAATAATCCGCTACTTCCAGAGGTGGCTGAAAATCATGCTCTCGAACTATGTATAATTATGCTAAACCTAATTTAATAGGAACTGAGTCAAGTATTGTTAGACCTGCTACTGCTGCAAATAATTTTGAACTGCAACCTAACACAATTTAGATGATACATCAATTTGTTTAGTTTGATGGTTTGCAGGATGAAGATCCAAATAATCACTTGGCGAATTTCCTAGAATTTTACGACACTTTCAAAATAAATGGCATTTCTGATGATGCCATTCGTCTTCGGTTGTTTCCTTTTTCTTTGAGGAATAAAGCTAAATAGTGGTTGAACTCGTTACCACGAGGATCAATCACTACATGGGAACAAATGACTGAAATTTTTTTGTTAAAATATTTTTCACCGGCTAAAACGGCCAAGTTGAGGAATGATATCTCTTCTTTTGTGCAGATGGATTTAGAAACACTTTACGAAGCATAGGAGAGATACAAAGATCTATTGAGAAGGTGCCCACACCATGGATTACCCTTGTGGCTACAGGTCCAAACTTTTTACAATGGTGTGAACCCCTCAACAAGACAATTGATTGATTCAGCCGTCGGCGGAACCCTGGATAACAAAACACCTGAGGCTACCTACGAATTCATTGAAGAGATGTCACTAAATAACTATCAGTGGCAAGTCATGAGGACAAGGCCAACAAAAGCAACCAATGTTTTCAACCTCGACGCAGTAACCATGCTATCAAATCAGGTAGAGATGTTAAATAGAAAGATTGATTGTTTATGTGGTTCTTCGTAGGTACATCTAGTTATGCAGTGCAAGACGAATGGAGGAGGGATGAGCAATATAGAATATCCACCTTACAACTTGAGCACTGAAAACGAACAAATTCACTATATGGGTAACAATTTTAGACCTCAAAATAACCCTTATAGTAATACTTACAATCCAGGTTGGAGGAACCACCCTAATTTCCCATGGGGTGGTCAAGGAAATCAGAGACAACAACCCCCTCCAAACTTCCAACAATAGCCCTACCAATAAGAAAAGAAGCTGAACCTTGAAGATATACTAGCAAAATTCATTTCAGCGTCAGAAATTCATTTTTGCAATACTGAAACGACGTTGAATAATCAACAAACATTAATTCAAGAGCTTAAAAATCAACTTGGACACCTGACCAAGTTAGTTTCTGAGGCAACCCAATCGTTCACCTAATAATACCGAACCTAAACCACAACAGCAAGTAAAGGCAGTAACATTAAGGAGTGGGAAGGAATTGGTTGAAGCAGAAAAGAAGATACCACAAGAAACTAATAACGAAAAAAGTGATGAAATCGAGAATGTAACACCGGTACATGAAGAACTTAAGCCACCAATGCCATATCCGGCAAAGTTGAAAAAAGATCATTTAGACGCACAATACGGTAAATTTCTTGAACTTTTTAAACAGCTACATATTAACTTACTTTTTGTTGAAGCTATTTCACAGATGTCGACGTACGCAAAATTCCTAAAAGAACTTCTAAGAAATAAAAGGAAGTTTGAAGAGATATCAATAGTGGAACTTAATGAAGAATGTTCAGCCATCCTCCAAAATAAGCTACCAACCAAATTGAAAGATCTAGAATGTTTCACTATTCCCTGTTTAATTGGTAGTTTAAACATTGGGAAAGCACTAGCTGATCTAGGCGCCAGTATTAATTTAATGCCTTATAAAATGTTTAAGCAACTTGCTCTTGGGAAACCAAAACCCACTACGATGAGTATTCAGTTAGTTGACGGATCTATTAAATATCCTAGGGGCGTTATCAAAGATATTCTGGTAAAAGTTGATAAATTTATATTCCCTGTTGATTTTGTTGTGCTTGACATGGATGAGGACGTTGAGGTACCTTTAATTTTAGGGCGCCCATTTTTAGCTACTGCTAGGGCTGTTATTGATGTTGTTGATGGTAAACTTGCGCTAAGGGTAGGCGATGAGGAAATTATTTTCCAAATTTACGATGCTATGGGATATTCTAGAGAACAAGATGATTCCTCTTATTTTATTGATGCCATTGATCATTTTATTCAAGATTCTTTGTAGGAAATCATACATGACGACACGATGGAACTGTGTCTTACCCAAGGTGAGGGGGTAGATGATAATAATGATGAGTTGAATTCTAATACATCTTCTTCTAGACAAAAGAAAGAAGAGAGCATTGAAATAAACGATGAATCAAAACAGAAACCCTTTATTGATAAGCCATCAGAATTAGAATTAAAACAGTTGCCAAATCACATAGAATATGCATTCCTCAGGGATAATTCTAGGCTACCAGTAATCGTCTCTTTAGAATTGGAACCCGAAGGGAAAGACGAGTTGGTACAGGTACTAAGGGAGCATAAAAGAGCCATAGCTTGGAAAATTTCTGACATCAAAGGAATAAGCCCATCGTTTTGTACCCATAAAATTTTAATGGAAGATGAGTTTAAACCATGCGTGCAACCTCAAAGACGATTGAATCCCAACGTGAAAGAAGTTGTTAAAGTGGAGGTAATTAAACTTCTAGATGCTGGAATAATTTATCCTATTTCTGACAGTACTTGGGTAAGTCCTGTGCAGGTCCTTCCAAAGAAAAGAGGCATGACTGTTGTAGCCAACGAAAAGCATGAATTGATTCCTACAAGAACAGTCACAGGTTAGAGAGTCTGTATTGACTATAGAAAGTTGAACGGCGCCACCAGAAAAGATCACTTCCCTTTGCCCTTTATTGATCAGATGTTAGAAAAATTATCTGGGCATATGTACTACTGCTTCCTGGACGGACTCTCTGGCTACTTCCAAATCCCAATAGCCCTTGAGGATTAAGAAAAGACAACATTTACATATCCATACGGTACATTTTCTTATCGTAGAATGCCTTTTGGATATGTAATGCTCCTGCTACTTTTTAGCGCTGCATGCTGGCCATCTTTGATGAACTTGTGGAAGACATTATGGAGGTATTTATGGATGATTTTTCGGTATTTTGTAATTCTTTCCATCTTTGCCTCAAAAATATAAAATGAGTTCTAATGAGATGTGAGGAAACGAACCTTGTTTTAAATTGGGAAAAGCGTCACTTTATGGTTCGAGAGGGGATTGTGTTAGGACATAAAATTTCTAGTAAAGGGATTGAGGTTGATAAAGTAAAGGTTGAAACCATAGACAAATTACCTCCTCCTAGTTCAGTTAAGGCTATTTGAAGCTTTTTAGGACATGATGGATTTTATCGAAGGTTTATTAAGGATTTTTCTAGAATAGCTAAGCCTTTAATAAAACTACTAGAAAAGGATGTGCCTTTCAATTTTGATCAGGAATGTTTAGATGTATTTAACACCCTTAAAAATAAATTAATAAATGCCCCAATTATAATTTCACCTGATTGGAACTTATCCTTTGAACTAATGTGTGATGCGAGTGATTTTGCAGTAGGTGCAGTTTTGGGACAACGGAGAGACAAGCATTTTCAGCCATTTTATTATCCTAGCAAAACATTGATGGCAGCAGAAGAAAACTACACCACCACAGAAAAAGAATTGCTAGCTGTGGTTTTTGCATTTGACAAATTTAGACAGTATTTGATATTATCTAAAGTTTTCATTTACACTGACCATTCAGCTCTTCGTTATCTTTTAACTAAATCTGATGCAAAACCTCGACTCATAAGATGGATTTTACTCTTACAGGAATTTGATTTAGAAATTCAGGATAAGAAATGAGCTGAAAATTTTGCAACAGATCATCTTTCTAGGCTTGAAAAACCACATATCGTAGAACTAGATGAGAGTGAGATAAATGACTCGTTTCCTGAAGAACAACTATTTGCCGTATCTAACTCCGAGGTATCCTGGTTCGCAGACATTGCAAATTACATAATCGCTAACATCCTACCAAAAAGGTTAACACATCATCAAAAGATGCGATTCTTTGTTGATGCGAGAAGCTATTTTTGGGAGGATCTTTTTCTTTTTCTTATATGTGCAGATAAAGTAATTAAAAGATGTGTTACAAAAGTAGAAGCAAGCAAAATCTTAGAACATTGCCATTCAAGACCTTCAGGAGGACATTACAGCGGGATCAGGACAACACACAAAATGCTCGAATCATGTTTTTATTGGCCTACCTTGTTCAAAGACACTAACAGGTATGTTGCTTCATGTGATAGATGTCAGAGAAGAGGTAATATCTCTAAACGCGATGAAATGCCTCAAACGTACATGCTATCATGCGAAATTTTTTATGTATGGGCTATTGATTTTATGGGCCCATTCCCTACTTCATTTGGGAATAAATACATTTTAGTAGCAGTGGTGTAACAGCTCACTTTTGACCCTAATCAGAATAGTGGTTTCGGGACCACAAATCTGAGTCTAAAAAATATTTTAAAAATTATTTTGTGTGTTTATTGTGTGTGAATTTGTTGGTATTAAATTTTCGTGATTTAATTTCGTCGTTTAGGTATTCGATATAATAAAAGGACTTAATCGCGTAAAAGGTAAAAGTTACAAACTATAGTGTAAAATGCTTAGTTGATAGTGGCTTTTTAATATGGAGGATTTGCATTATAATTAGTCCATTTTATATATATAGTGGACGGCATGTGTGATTTTGAATGACTTTATTATATGTATATATATATTATAAAAGTTATAATTATTAATTATATATTATATTAATATATAATAACGCATAAAATAAAAGAGAAAGACATTCATTCTTTCATGCTTTGTGACCGAAACAAAGAAAATAAGAAAGAAAGAAAACCATGTTAGGTTCAGCCTTTATGTTCTTTGATTAAGGTAAGAGTTTTGTTTGATTTTTGATAATTTTTACGTTTTTGATATCGTTGCTTTGAGTACTTTCCGACCCATGTCTTAATTTTTTATTTTGATGATGATTTTGTGTTTTTCCATTGATGATACCTTGTGGTTTTTGTTGTTTGATGATGTTGTTTGATGATGAAATAAGAAATATATGTGTCTGATTAACAAGTTTTGTCTTTGAATTTTTGATGAATTTGAATACTTTGGACTAAATTGCAAAAATAAATTTATAAAGGACTAAAATGTGAAATAAATGAAATTTATGGACTTGTATGAACATAGGTAATTTTCGGCCAAGCATGGGTAATGAGAAATTTTGTGTATTTTCTGTTTTGTGCAATAGGGACTAAATTGTAAATTTGTGAAATATTAGGGGCAAAATGGTAATTTGCCCATTTATGTGTTTTAGGACTAATTTGAATAGAAATTTGTTTGAATGAGCTTAATTTGAACGTGTTTAGATCAAGAACAAAAGAAAACGGACTTGGATCGGGGAAAAGCGAAAATAATCGAATATCCAGTTTTTGTCGTCCAACGATATCCGAGGTAAGTCTTTAAGCAATTTAATATCGTTAATATTGGTTATAACCTTGATTACATGTTGAATTATGAATTTATAAAAATAGGCCAAAGCCGAATATGATAAGTGATTTTAATAATGAAATGTAGTTAAATTTATTTGAATTTGATATGTGATAGTAATATGAATTATGTGTGATATGTGATATTGGCAATATGTAATGTGTATGAAATGGTTTAATTATATTGATACTCAGGCTTCGAGCCTAGCAGGCCTTGTGCCGGTGAAGTGTATCGAGCTTATTGCCTAGCAGGCTAAATGCCGGTGATTAAATTTTCAGACCTCAGGTCTAGCAGGCTTAGTGTCGGTGTGTGTTTCAGGCTTTGTTGCCTAGCAGGCTTAATGCCAGTGATTTATTATAAACAGAGGATTTGTGGATTAAATTATCAATGTGGAATTTAATTACAGCAAATAAGCTAAATATTCAAGTACGTATAAGTCTCATAGTTGCAAGGAATACAGTAAGTTGATATATTACTATTCGATACTAGTAATATGTGATATAGTTGAGGAATATTTGTAAGATTTTAATGTGTGCATTCGGTTTTACAAATAATGAATATAATATATTGGAATTTGATTTTGGGCTGTGTCTTTGAGATTCGGCCATAAGGTATGTATTTACATAAGTACATGTTATATGTGATGTTTATCGAATAAGTAAGTTGATAGATATGTATTTGTATTTTCGGCATCTTGGATATGTGGATAAAATGATATTGAGTAGATGTTATTCATATACGAAAATGAGATTACTTGATAGATGTATATATATCTATATATATACATGGACACATTCGGTTATGGGGGATTTTCTTATATGTACATGGTAAATTGATATCCGGTTGTATATATGTGAATAAATATATTTAATCATTGATGTACATTGATAATCTTTACCTTCTTATGTAGGTAAAGATAAGTGTTTTGATATGTGAGAATATTTGTATTCGGTTTTGCTAACTTAGTGTTAATTTATAATAGTTGGTAACTATATAATTGCTTATGACTTACTAAGCTTAAATAGCTTACCCTGTGTGTATTCTTGTTTATTTCTGTTTATAGATTTGGATATATGTTACGAGTTCGGGGATCGTCAGCAAGACTACTCACACTATTGACATTTTTTCGATATTTTACTAAGTTGAATTTGGGCTTATGGCATGTATAGCATAGATGGAATGTTTGATTTTGGAACATGTATATATATAGCCATGCGAAAATGGCTTGATCACTATGTTTAAGTTCGGTTTTATGTGTACTTGGTTAATGCTTGATATGTTTGGTTTAACAAATTGCCTTTAACTTATTATATGCAAAACATGGTTTCTATGTTTATGTTTGTGTATATGATCTCGGTTAAGGTGAGTTTACGTGTAACTGGTTTAATATGTTTTGCTAATGATAGACGAATTATGTGTTTTAGCAATAAGGTAAATGATATATGCTTGATGTATTTAGTAAGAATAAATGATGTTAAGTTTAAATGATTTTGGTTATGTAATATTTATATATATATAATATGAAGTATGTGTATGAATGTTGGAAGCTAAAGTTATCCATAATTCGGATTAGAAAGTTGATAAAAGGATAATTATATGTATGAATGTGTATAGGAGATTCTGATTCGGTTTGTAATGGCGACGTATGCACCTTTATTATGCTTGAACGATGGGTTATATAGGTACGGTTGATGAAGGCAAATAATGAATATGGTGTATGGTTGTTTTGGTCGATATGCTTTGTTTAAGGTTCCATAATGAAAGATCAAAATGTTAGGTTTAATTTGAGTTGAAAATATGCCATATTAATGATTAAATAATTTGGTATATGATAGATAAGTACTTTGGTATGATTTTCTTTGGTAATAGTGTTTAAAATTTGTGATAATCATAATTATATGTAGTTAAATGAATATGCTTGTTCATGTGTATTTTATATGCATGCCTATTATTTTGTGTGGATGTTTAAACATAGTCAAACATACGTAACATGTGAAATTATATAGTCATGACTTAATTAATGGAATAGGTTACTACTGATTCGGTAAATATACATAGAAAAGAGCTTTTAGGTTAAATGCATATAATATAATGATTTCAAAGGTATGTACGGCCATATTGTAATGTTGATAATGTCATTTATGTGATTGGATATTAAGTTGTTTATATATTGGTTCGAATTTGGTAATTATGGAACATGGTCAATTGAGTTTTGATGTATGTTCGAATTGAATTAGTAAAAAAAGAAATTTAAATGTGTTTAATTGTGATACATGATTAGTAACGTATAATTGATTCGAATTGGAATTATGATTCATGTATTTTAAATTAAAATAATTGAATTATGGATATTCAAGTTTGATAATGATATAAATGTATTGTTATTCTTTGGTGCATGAAAGGTGATGAATAATTGTGCTGAACTGTATTTTTTATACGGTGATGCCTCGTAACCCTAATCTGGCGACAGATACGGGTTTGGAGTGTTATATTTGATTGGTATCAGAGCTATGGTTTAGTCAGTTCTAGGACTATCATAGCGTATGTGAGTCTAGCTATACATGTCATATTAAATCTGCGATAGTGTGATATCTGCCGACTCTAACGAAGAACTTTTTGATGACATAGATAAGATTTCCAATTGAGCTAATTCAGATGTTACAGAAATAAATATTTAAATAATTGAGTGGAGATGTGTTGATGATGAGTTGAGACTTATAAAGGTAAGAATCAAATTATATGACATGTTGTTATTGATAAATGTGGTAATTACATGATCATATGAGATATGATATTTGAGTTATGATTGCTATCTGAAATGCTATGATTTTTTTTAAATGGTGATTTGAGTTGGCATATGAACAATGTGATAATAATAAAGGTGATTTTAAAAAAAGGTATGTTAAATGATTTGAGAATGTGAAATTAGTAATGAACTGACTATTCGTGATAGTATGTATTATGTGCAAATATGTGAAAGTTAAATTTGAGGCTCTACTACCCTCACCCCCTTGTCAGAAAAATGTTGCAATTTTATTATAAAAGTTGGAATGGATAAGCTCACTAATGTGAAGTTCTAGAAAATCCGTGCTTGAAAGATTAGTAATGTGGTTAGAAAAGAGAATGAATCAGTAAATGAGGATAGTACTAAAAGAGATATTAGGCAGTTCTGAAGACTATCCAGATTTTGCAAAGTCACTGTTAAAGAAGAAGTTAACTCCGATCAAATGACTTACTCAGGTATGTTATCTAAATAAAGTATTAACTGAAAGCTTTCCTGAATTGATTTCTATTATTGATGGGATAATATGAAAATTTTTGATGACAGAATTAGACAGTGGATTGATGTTTGAATTCTATTGATGGTTAAATGCAATGGTTATAGTCGGGCAGTTATTATGATTCCATGTGATTATCTGTAAGAGATTTCTATTTGACAGAGAAGACTATGTCTATTGCAATTATAATTTTTGGCTTGAAATGTGAGAATACAATGGTACCTTCTTTAGAATTATAGAAGTTGTGATTCTACAATGGTTGCTATCTAAATCATATTTGATTCCTTTCTATATTCAGATACCTCATTAACAGCTGGGATAATACTCATTATAGGATTGAGACATTGTTCCTAATAAAGTTCAATTATTTCTATTTGGTTAAGGTGACTATAGTATAATTCAGAGTTTCGATGATAAATGTATGAGACAACTTTATTATAAACTCTTTCTAGTTCTCGTGAAAGTTCGACAGTGATAAAAGTGAAAATGATAGAAGATCAAGACTAATTTATATAAAGATATGACTGAGGTCATCTTTCTAATAAGAAGAAAGATTTATTTGAAAAGACTGATTCAGTAGTTAATATGATTAGAATTATATGATTGAAAAGTTAATTGGGATATATGTGTTTGAATTTACCTATGAATTGGAAACAAACGTTGAATGTACATGTATGAATTGAAGGATGGTTCCAAAGAAGAATTTGTATTCTTAAAGACTCTGATGTATGTTTCAGAACGAGGTACAGACACTATGAGTTTCTGGTTATGTCTTTTGGACTTACTAATGCACCTACTATTTTATGGATTCGATGAATCGGATCTTCAGATAGTATCTTGATCGGTTTGTGGCATTATTCATAGACGACATTTTGATATATTTCTGTGATGGAACCGAGCATGCCGAACATCTGAGATTTGTGTTACAGACTTTGCGAGATAAACAGTTGTATGCGAAATTCAGTAAATGTGAGTTTTTGTTACACAAAGTTTGTTTTCCGGGTTATGTTGTATCCGCATTAGGTATTCGGGTTGACCCGAGTAAAATTTCATCTATATTTGATTGGTAACCTCCGGAAAAAAAAATGTCTCTGAAGTTCAAAGTTTTCTGGGACTTGCTGGTTACTATAGACGATTTGTGAAAGGTTTTCCTATGATAGCTACACCGTTGACAAAGCTATAACAGAAAGATGTTAAGTTTGAGTGGTTGAAAAAGTGTCAGAAAAGTTTTTATCAGTTGAAAGCTCTTTTGACCGAAGCTCCAGTGTTAGTTCAGCCTGAATCGGGTAAAGAATTTGTTATTATAGTGATGCATCTTTGAATGGTTTGGGTTGTGTTTTGAATAGTTTAGCCGTTTTCCCTCTTTCCCTTCCCCCTAAGTCCGGTCACCGTTTTTCTCCTCCCTTTTTCATTTTTCTTCTCTATATTTTTTTCCCTTCTCCTCCCCACGTACACCAAACCACACCCATGTAAACAAAAATACAAACCCGTATAGAGAAAACACAGCCGTGCTCCAACACATACTCGCAGCACACGCCCGTGTGGTACCCCTCTACGCCCGTTCGCTGACCTTCGCCTCAACAGCTCCACCGGTCACCTTTCCTTTTTCCCATTTTGCTTCAATTATCTTTACTTTTTATTTATTTAATAGTTATTTTATATTTATCTCTTTTTCTTAATATTAGTTACCCTTAGTATTAGGTTGTTAGTTATCATCCCATTCTTGTTTAAGTAATAGCGAACAATATGCTTACTGCTTCATTTCCTGACATTAGAATAAGATTATATATGACTTGGGTGATAATAATTTTTGAACTGTTGAAAATCTTTTATTTTCAGGTACGAAATGACTCCACCACGCGGGCTAAAAATCGACGTCCCCACTACCAAAAATGGAAGGGGCACGGTGCTACCTCTTTGAGGGCATCTGTCGAAATTCGACACCTATTCCTACAGTTTCCTCCAGGAGCCCAGAAGGACCTCTATCAGATACTACGTGTACGACCTCTCAACGTGGAAAGGTGTATCAATTGGACTGCCCTAGAACAGGTTCAGCTAGCTGACGAGGTTCAGGCATTATTATTCACGGATCCATGGGAGCAATTTTTGGAAATCATCGAGCCCACATACCTAGAGTTCACTCTAGAGCTCTGTTCTACTTTCCACCTCCAGACGGTAATGACAACTTTGATGACTTTGGCACTATCGAATTCCGCCTCAGAGGTCTTGTTCGTGAGCTGAGTGTCCCACAGTTTGGAGCTGCTTTGGGACTCTACACTGACGAATTCATGGAAGATAATGATTTCAAGAATCTTAACCGCCACATCCATCACTCTCCGGTTGCTTGTTGGAGAGACCTAGTCCCTGGCTCACCCACATATGACCCCAGTCACTCCAAGGCGACAGCTCTCGCCCCACCCTTGAGATATTTACATGCTATCTTAGCCCATACACTGACAGGTAGGCGAGAGAGCACCGACATCGTAAACACTTACGACACCTACTTCCTATGGTGCATGGCGAATGGACACGTCTTCGACGTCGCCTATTTCATAGCTCATGTCATCCAACATCATATGGCTTAACATAGGAGAGGAGTCATCTCTATGGGACCATACATCACGCGTATCGCTCGTCACTTTGGACTCATTAACACAGCCGCTCAGACTTCCTCACTGACACTGATAGGGCAGATGCCTCCTCATGGCATCCAAACGATGTTACACATGAGGGTGATCCAACGTCGACGTGGGACCGATCATCCCCAATATTGTCTAGCCCATACCACTGAAGAGGAGGACCCTGAGGACATTACTGACGATGTCCCTCCACCACACGAGGCACCACCACAGAGACATTACCCAGTTCACGAGGCAGCTTCTCTATCAGACATATCTGAACGCCTAACACAATTTGAGCAGCAATGTTTCCAATATTTTGACCACATTGACACCACCCTCCACCAGATATTGTAGCACCTTCACATTTCATTGCCTCCCCCACCTCGCGACCCTGCCAATGATGAGGACCATTGAGTCCTTTTATTTTCTTTATTTTCATTTTTTTGTTTTTGTTTTCATTTATCTTTATTGTTATTTTTATTTTTATTTTATTTAATAGTTAAAACTCTTTACCTTTATGGTTTAAAACTTCTACAGTATAATTGATTTTCTTTATCGCTGGCTGTCTAACTCTAAGTATCTATAACAACATCCATTCTCTAAAATTTAACTAATGGCTTCGCAGTGTAAATAGGGTCAATATGCCATTTAAGGAACCAAAACATCACCTATGCCTAGTCATCATGTTCATCATTTGTCGTCCTCCAAAGACTTTATCCAAATTCAAGAAGTTTCATGTAACAGCCCAAACCCAGTCAACACACCACGACCGAATCTGGCATGCCACAGAGTGAAAACATTTTGGAAACACAAGTTGCCAAATACTTTCTAAGGAAAGCTCTTTTATCGTTTAAGGTTTAGAAATCCCCGCTTAAAAATAATGTTGAAATTGTGTTGTTGTCGTTTTAAAACTCATGTTTGAAAATCCACTTGTTGCTACAAATTTTAGAAAACATACTATACTTGTTAAAAACGGAGTGCGATGAGGATAATCAAGTTCAAAACCATTTGCATTTGAAGTTGTTTGCAAATTAAAAATTTCAAAAACATCCAAGTTACCTTTATTCTTTATTATCTTGTGAACGTTGTTACCTGATGGTAACGTTTGAAAAACCCGAATAGGTATAGTTTTGAAAACATTGCTTTTTACCAGTTATTAAACAAGTCAATGAATCCAACATATGTATAACATAATCAAAATAAAAGCAGGTAATTAAAAACCCAAAATAATACTTAGCGGCCTTATTACAAAACCCAAAACCAAATTTAAAGAAAGTTGATAAAACCGTAAATGTAGTTTAAAGTTGGAACCCAAATTATAGATGCATGGCCACCTCAAGTCCTCCCCGGCTCCATGTCCGCGATCTATGCCTCATCTACAAAATATAAGGGAAGGGGTGAGTCACCGGAACTCAGTGTATAAATCCCCAACCCGATAGCTCAAGCACTTACACAGATCATCAGTATGACATGCAAATCATGCAACCCATAACCTAACCATCCGATCTCCTTCAACTACCCCGTGTGGTCAAAACCACTAGTGACCGTAGTCACAAATATATATATCGGTGTGGTCAAAACCACTGATGACCGTAGTCACAAATCAAGTGATGGGGCCAACCCATCGCGTGGTCAAAACCACTGGTGACAATCCCGTAATTAATCATGTGGGGCCAACCCACTGTGGTACCAAACCACTGGGACGAGTCACAATATCCATATGTGGTCAAAACCACTGGTGACCGTAGTCACAAGTATCATCAATGTGGTCAAAACCACTGGTGGTCAAAACCACTGGACTTAGTCACAAATAATCATATCGAAAACGGGGCCAACCCGTCGTGTGGTCAAAACCACTGGTGACAATCCAAAATAAATCATCCCCCTCCTCTCATCAGTCCCACCATCATGTCCATATCAACTGTGACATAATAACATATGATGATGCAAAATAGCATATGGAATAACATTTAACAATGACAAGATAGCAAATATCGGGAATCCATAATCAGAGGACTTACCCGGAGTCCACACTCATGCCCACAAGGCATAGTTACTGTTATAATGGCTATAACAGTAACACAATATACATATACTACTAACGAAGTGTGTAAGCGTTACACACCTGACTATTCGTAGATCTAAGCGAAATCCCAAAACATTGTCTTCCCCCTTCCTACAATCGGCCAACACCTGTTAATAACCAAACGCCCATTCGGCTAAACTAGAAATCCCGAAGGATGTGTCACACAAAGGTAACACTCACCTTAATGCCGATTTGGTTTCCAACCAAATCCTGAAGCTACGCAATGAATCCCCCTTGCAATCGGCCCAACACTAGTACACACAAATGGTTAGCCTCCAGCTTTTGAATAATTAAGAAATAGATCCAACGCTAGAGCCCTTACCTAGATCGGCAATTGAATCCCAAAGGTTCACTGAATCAGGTTGTACTCCTCCCTACAAATCAACCTTCACGCATTATTTGAAACTAAAAGCCATTTGGCCATGTCATGAATCCCAAAACCAAAAAGGAATTGTCGCACCCTTACCTTAATGACTGATTAGGCCCTTACTCACCAAAGATCGGCACACCCTAAATAATGTTAGGGGTTTCGGCTACCTTTAAAGAACAAAAATGGAGCTCAATTCAAAGATCTGAAATGGAAAAGAAGACAGAGGGGAGGTGGGGTTTAGGTCATTACCCGAATTAATCAAGAAGAGAAACAAAATAACACTTACTAAGAGATTCGGCTAAGACTCACAAGGAGAACTAGATTCGGCACTTCAATGGAGACAAGATCACGCTAGAAAAGAAGAGAATGAGGCGAAGAATATTCGGCCAAGAAGAGAACAACAAGGTTTCGGCGTTTTGAAACAATGAAAAAGATGGAAGAAGATGGAATCAAGATTCGGCTTAAGTGATGGTTTGATTCGGGAAAGATGGTGAAGAGAAGATAAGTGGAAGGAGATAGATTTGGCAATGGGTTTGAGAGAAGAGAAAGAACGAAATAGAAAGAAAAATGAAGGAGAAGATGTGAGGGTAGGTTTCAGCTTTGAACAAAATAGGAAGAAGAAGTGCACAAGAGGTGGATTCGACAATAGGCTAACCAAAGAGAACCGAAAAGAAAAAGGGAGAGAATGGCTACCAGCTTCGGCTCTTTAAAGAAAATGCACAAAAGATTCGGCCAATTACAAGAGCTGCCTAAAATGAAAGAAAGCAAAGAGCAATTGGTGGTTCGGCTTTGACACAAAATGAAAAGAGAAGACCCTCTCCTCAGTAGCCGAAATACTCCCTTAAACCCCCACAACATTCGGCCACCAACAAAAGGCTCCCAAAACCGATAGCACCCCTTCCCAAAGTCCATACTTCGGCCAACTCCTTCAAATGAGTTTGAAATAATTCAAACTCCTAATTTTTCTCCCTTCCATCAGTTCAAATTTGTTGACCCAATCCTCATCTATCCATGAGAGTCCCACCTGAGCACACCTCTCATTGCTTGTGGCATAAAAAATAAAGGCACAAAGGGGATTTCTGCAGCTCGAACCAAGGCCCTCCTAGCTCCCTGTGGCGTCACCTCCCTTGTACCTGAGTAGCGCCTCCCTTGCTACTTTACCAAGGTAATACTTGTGTCTACATCTCCCACTAAATTCTTTTAACCCTAATTCTTCTAGCTTCTTCCTCTTAAGCCTTAAAACATAATTTTTGACCATGACCCAGGACTAACCCGAGGTCATGCTTAACCCCAAAGCATGTTAAACTAACACAACAGACATATCACCACATGCAACACATGCAAAATGCAGAGACCCCGATTTAAGGATGTTACAGTTCTACCCTCCTAAAAAAATAATTCGACCTCGAAATTACCTAATCAAAAGAGTTGAGGGTATTGCTGCGGCATCACATCCTCAGGTTCCCACGTGGCCTCCTCCGTACCATGGTTCCGCCATAATACTTTCGCTAAAGGTACTGTCTTCCTACGCAGAACCTTGACATCCCGATCCAAGATCTGTACTGGCTCCTCCTCGAAAGACAAATCTGAGTTTACCTCTATATCTGCAACTGGTATGACATTCGATGGATCTGATCGATAGCGCCTAAGCATGGAATCATGGAAGACGTCGTGAATCTGACTTAACTCTGTTGGTAACTCAAGCTGATAAGCTACCGGTCCCACTCCCTTCACCACCATATACGGCCCGATAAACCTAGGGCTTAGCTTCCCTTTACGTCCAAATCTCAACACCTTCTTCCATGGCGACACTTTCAGAAAGACCTTATCACCCATTGCATACTCTATATCCCTGTGCTTAAGATCTGCGTAAGACTTCTACCTGTCCGACGCTTCCTTAAGACGAGCCCGAATCACCTTAACCTTATCCTCAGTTTCTGCCACCAACTCCGGAACCAACATCTGCCATTCACCCAAGTCTCTGTCCAACACGTAGGAGTACGACATTTTCGACCATATAGTGCCTCATATGGTGCCATCTGAATACTCGCTTGATAACTATTGTTATAAGTGAACTCTGTTAAAGGTAGATACTCCTCCCAACTACCGTTGAATTCCAGAACGCAACCTCTTAACATGCCCTCTAGAATCTGGATTACCCTCTCAGACTGTCCATCAGACTGCGGATGAAAAGTCGTGCTAAAATCCAACCTTGTACTCAAAACCTGATGCAAAGCTTTCCAAAACCTCGACGTGAACCTGGAATCCCTATCCGAAATAATTAATACTGGCACACCATGCAACCTTACTATCTCTGCCACATATAGCTTGGCTAATTTCTGGAGTGAATAATCAACTCGGACTGGTATGAAATGAGCCGATTTAGTCAGACGATCCACTATTACCCAAACTGAGTCCTTCTTGCTAGGCGTAAGGGGAAGCCCACTGACGAAATCCATCGTAACCCTTTCCCACTTCCATTATGGAATCTTTACCGATCAGAATAAATTGACGACGGCGGATCGATGCTCACTTTTGACTTGTCCGGGCATGTCAAACACTTGCCCACAAACTCAGTTAGTTCTTGTTTAAGACCTGGCCACCAGAACTATTCCCTCAAATCACAATACATCTTACTGCCTCTAGGATGCATAGCGTATGGGCTGCTATAAGCTTCCTGAAGAATCCGCTGTCTCAATTCAACATCCTTAGGCATGCATACTTTCCCCTGAAAACATAGTACTCCATCACTGCCCAAGCTGTAACCTTTGGTTTCACCGTTCTACACTTGCAACCTCCGAGCACTCAAAACCTCATCTGTCAGCTGTCTCTCCTTAACCTGATCAATCCAAGATGGCTTTACTTGCAATTCCGCCAAAAGACTCCCATCATCAAAAAGACTAAGGTGAGCAAACATCGCTCGCAAGTCCGCTACCACCTTGCGGCTCAACGCATCAGCTACTACGTTAGCCTTACCCGGATGGTACTCAATCGAGCAGTCGTAGTCCTTCAACAACTCGATCCACCTTTATTGCCTCAAGTTTAAGTCTTTCTGAGTCAAGAGATACTTCTGACTCTTGTGATCCGTATAAACTATCGACTTTTCCCCATACAAGTAATGCCTCCAAATCTTCAAGGCGAAAACCACTACAGCCAACTCCAAGTCATGCATCAGATAGTTACCTTCATGAGGCCTCAACTGTCGAGATGCATACGCTACCACTTTTCCATCTTGCATCAGCACACACCCTAAACCAGTATGCAATGAATCACAATAGACAGTGAATTCCTTCCCTGCCTCAGGTTGAATCAAAACCGAAGCTTCAGTCAAAATCTTCTTCAACTTGTCCAAACTCTCTTGCTGTTTCTCAGACCACACAAATGGAACCCCTTTTCTCAACAACTTAGTCAACGGCGCTGCAATCAAAGAAAAACCCTCTACGAACCTTCTGTAGTATCCTGCCAAACCAGAAAACTTCGAATCTCTGCAACAGACTTAGGTGGTTTCCAATCCAACACTGCCTCGATTTTTCGAGGATCCACCCTAATCCCCTCAGCTGATACAACATGACCCAAGAAAGTTACCTCCTTAAGCCAGAACTCACACTTACTAAACTTGGCGTATAACTGCTTTTCCCTCAGAACCTGCAGAACCACTTAAAGATACGCGTCATGTTCCTCCTCAGATTTCGAGTACACCAAGATGTCGTCTATAAACACTACGAAAAATCGATCCAAATATGGTTGAAACACCCGATTCATCATGTCCATGAGTGTTACCGGCGCATTAGTCAACCCAAATGGTATTACCAAAAACTCGTAGTGCCCATACCAAGTACGAAATGCCGTCTTATGAATATCAGCCTCCTTCACCTTGAGTTGATGATACCCCGACCAAAGGTCTATCTTAGAGAAAACCGATGCACCCTTAAGCTGATCAAACCGGTCGTCAATCTTGGGCAACGGATACTTGTTCTTTATTGTCAACTTGTTCAACTGGCGATAGTCTATATACATCCGCATTGTACCATCTTTCTTCCTAACAAAGAGCACAGGTGCTCCCCAAGGCGATATACTTGGTTGGATGAAACCCCTGTCCAACAATTCCTGAATCTGCGCCTTTAACACCACCATTCCTTTTGGCGCCATCCTATATGGAGCGATAGACACTGGCGCGATTCTTAGCAACAGATCTATACCAAACTCAACTTCACGGTCCGGAGGCACACTCAGAAGTTCCTCTGGGAATACATCAGCAAATTTTCTCACAGTTCAGACATTCTCCATAGCTAAATCCTTAGCTCCCAAAGCACAGACATGTACCATAAATGCCTCACAACCTTTCCTAACCATTTTCTCCGCCTTCAGTGCAGAGACTACATTGGATAGGTAATCTCTCCTATTACCTACCATTACCACCTCCTCACCTTCTATTGTCTTCAACGCCATGTGCTTAGCTGCGCAATCCAAACTAGCTTTATACTTTACCAGCCAATCCATCCCGAGAATCAGATCGAACTCCCCAAACGGTAGTTCCATAAAGTCAGCCAAAAATAGGACCCCTTGAAGTTCTAGGGTTACATCTCTATACAGTTTACTTAGTTCTACTGAGTGACCTAGAGGGCTTATCACTGTCATCTTCCTAGAAGTAATCTCAGAGTCTAAGTTCATGGTTTCCACTATGCTACAGGCTACATACGAGTGCGTCGATCTCACATCTATCAAAGCATTATAAGGTAGTCCAAAGATTAATAATGTACCGGTTATGACGTCCAGTGCGTCGCCCTCCTCTTGACGCCTCACTGCATAAACCAATCCAGGCTGCCTCGCCTCTGTACCAACTGCACCTCTGCCAGGTGCTCCACGGCCTCTACCGGATCCATTACCTCCCCTGGCTGCACCACGGCCCCTATGTGGTTGCTGACCATCCCTCCTAACCTGTGTACGATTCTGATCCCTAGACTGCAACCTAGCTGACCTCTGTGGACATTCCTTCACTTGATACCCCATCGACCCACACTCAAAGCATCCTCTGTTTCCAGTCTAGCATTCCCCCATATGAGACTTTCCATACCGAGCACATCGTGGCGGCCACTGAGTATTAGGAGCAGCAGGCCTAGCAGCTTGGCTCGGCCCACTAAATCTACCCCATTTTTGCTGATTCCCGGTAGACCTAAATGATCCAGAATTCTTTTTGTTCCAACCCTTATCCTAATTCTGTCTTACTGACTGTTTCACTTCCTCAGCAACCTTGGCCTTTTCCACTAAGACCGCAAACTCTCTTTCCTGCTGTGGGGCAATTACCATCCGCAGCTCGTCTCTCAGCCCATCCTCAAATCTGACACAGCGCTCATGCTCCGTGCCCACAATACCACGTGCATAGCGACTCAACCGAAGAAATTCCGCCTCATATTCTGACACAGTCTTATTACCCTAGACCAAGTTTAGGAACGCCTTGCGCTGTGCATCAACATAGCTAGCACCTATGTATTTCCTCTGATAGGCTGCTCTAAAGAATTCCCAAGTGAGGTCATCTGCCATTGCTCCGTCCCTAACTGTGAGCCACTACTGATATGACTCATCTCGCAGCAGAGATACTATGCCCTTCAGCTTCTCCTCAGTCGCAAAGTCTAAATCATCCATAATACGTTCCATCGCCTCCAACCAATATTCCGGCGTACTAGGTGCCACACCAAATACACCTCTTAATACCTCTGCACCATTAGCCTTGAGTCGCTCGGTCACAGATTTTCGAGCTCCTGTTCCAACGCTTGCACTTGCAACCCTTCCTAGTACCCGTAGCACAGCCCGTGACACTGCGTCATTACCACCCGTCTGATCCTGATATTCCGCGCCCACAGCTGGCGGCAGTGGTACCTCATTTTCCGACCCATGTCTAGACACTACGACCGTCATCCTACCCCTACCTCATCCACGAGTGTTACGCCTACGTCCACATGTACTCATGTCTACCGATACGATACGAGCTAATTAAAAGTTTTACGCATTAGACTTTTATTCCACTGTCCACAGTTTTATGAGAAGTTTAATCAGAGATTGTTTCGTGGGTACATCCATCCTATAGTTCAAATCTCTAGAGTAGTTCCTACTATTATTTAGTCATACCAATATCACCATAATCACATCATCAAAAGCAACAGTTTGGGGTACTTAACTGGGCGGATTGGTGTCGAAGACTCAGTGCCATGCTTTTACCATTGTACTTTTTTCATAAAACCTTTTCACAATTCATTTTAAAACATTTTTGGACCTCAAGCCCACAGTCGAGCTGTTGAAATTGGCTCTGATACCAAAATTGTAACACCCCAAACCCGATCAACACACCACAACCGAATCTGGCATGCTACAGAGTGAAAACATTTTGAAAACACAAGTTGCCAAATACTTTCTAAGGAAAACTCTTTTATCGTTTAAGGTTTAGAAATCCCCGCTTAAAAATAATGTTGAAATTGTGTTGTTGTCGTTTTAAAACTCATGTTTGAAAATCCACTTGTTGTTACAAATTTTAGAAAACATACTATACTTGTTAAAAACGGAGTGCGATGAGGATAATCAAGTTCAAAACCATTTGCATTTGAAGTTGTTTGCAAATTAAAAATTTTAAAAACATCCAAGTTACCTTTATCCTTTATTATCTTGTGAACGTTGTTACCCGATGGTAACGTTTGAAAAACCCGAATAGGTATAGTTTTGAAAACATTTCTTTTTACCGGTTATTAAACAAGTCAATGAATCCAACATATGTATAACATAATCAAAATAAAAGCAGGTAATTAAAAACCCAATATAATACTTAGCGGCCTTATTACAAAACCCAAAACCAAATTTAAAGAAAATTAATAAAACCGTAAATATAGTTTAAAGTTGGAACCCAAAATATAGATGCATGGCCACCTCGAGTCCTCCCCGGCTCCATGTCCGCGATCTATGCCTCATCTGCAAAATATAAGGGAAGGGGTGAGTCACCGAGACTCAGTGTATAAATCCCCAACCTGATAGTTCAAGCACTTACACAGATCATCAGTAAGACATGCAAATCATGCAACCTATAACCTAACCATCCGATCTCCTTCAACTACCCCGTGTGGTCAAAACCACTGGTGGTCAAAACCACTGGTGACCGTAGTCACAAATATATATATATCGGTGTGGTCAAAACCACTGGTGATTGTAGTCACAAATCAAGTGATGGGGCCAACCCATCGTGTGGTCAAAACCACTGATGACAATCCCGTAATTAATCATGTGGGGCCAACCCACTGTGGTACCAAACCACTGGGACGAGTCACAATATCCATATGTGGTCAAAACCAGTGGTGACCGTAGTCACAAGTATCATCAATATGGTCAAAACCACTGGGACTTAGTCACAAATAATCATATCGAAGACGGGGCCAACCCCTCGTGTGGTCAAAACCACTAGTGACGTCCAAAATAAATCATCCTCCCCCTCTCATCAGTCCCACCATCATGTCTATATCAACCGTGACTTAATAACATATGATGATGCAAAATAGCATATGGCATAACATTTAACAATGACAAGATAGCAAATATCGGGAATCCATAATCAGGGGACTTACCCGGAGTCCACACTCATGCCCACAAGGCATAGCTACTGTTATAATGGCTATAACAGTAACACAATATACATATACTACTAACGAAGTGTGTAAGCGTTACACACTTGACTATTCATAGATCTAAGCGAAATCCCGAAACGTTGTCTTCCCCCTTCCTACAATCAGCCAACACTTGTTAATAACCAAATGCCCATTCGGCTAAACTAGAAATCCCGAAGGATGTGTCGCACAAAGGTAACACTCACCTTAATGCCGATTTGGTTTCCAACCAAATCCTGAAGCTACGCAATGAATCCCTCTTGCAATTGGCCTAACACTAGTACACACAAATGGTTAGCCTTCAGCTTTTGAACAATTAAGAAATAGATCCAACGCTAGAGCCCTTACCTAGATCGGTAATTGAATCCCGAAGGTTCACTGAATCAGGTTGTACTCCTCGCTACAAATCGACCTTAGCGCATCATTAGAAACTAAAAGCCATTCGGCCATGGCATGAATCCCAAAACCAAAAAGGAATTGTCGCACCCTTACCTTAATGACTGATTCGGCCCTTACTCACCAAAGATCGGCACACCTTAAATAATTTTAAGGGTTTCGGCTACCTTTAAAGAACAAAAATGGAGTTCAATTCATAGATCTATAATGGAAAAGAAGATAGAGGAGAGTTGGGGTTTCGGTCATTACCCGAATTAATCAAGAAGAGAAACAAAATAACACTTACCAAGAGATTCGGCTATGACTCACAAGGAGAACTAGATTCGGCACTTCAATGGAGACTAGATCACACGAGAAAAGAAGAGAATGAGGCTAAGAATATTCAGCTAAGAAGAAAACAACAAGGTTTCGGCTTTTTGAAACAATGAAAAAGATGGAAGAAGATGGAATCAAGATTCGGCTTAAGTGATGGTTTGATTCGGGAAAGATGGTGAAGAGAAGAGAAGTAGAAGGAGATAGATTCGACAATGGGTTTGAGAGAAGAGAAAGAACAGAATAGAAAGAAAAATGAAGGAGAAGATATGAGGGTAGGTTTCGGCTTTGAACAAAATAGGAAGAAGAAGTGCACAAGAGGTGGATTCGGCAATAGGCTAACCAAAGAGAACCGAAAAGAAAAAGGGAGAGAATGGCTACCAAGTTCAGCACTTCAAAGAAAATGCACAAAAGATTCGGCCAATTACAAGAGCTGCCGAAAAAGAAAGAAAGCAAAGAGCAATTGGTGGTTCGGCTTTGACACGAAATGAAAAGAGAAGACCCTCTCCTCACTAGCCGAAATACTCCCTTAAACCCCCACAACATTCGGCCACCAACAAAAGGCTCCCAAAACTGATAGCACCCCTTGCCCAAAGTCCATACTTCGGCCAACTCCTTCAAATGAGTTTGAAATAATTCAAACTCCTAAATTTTCTCCCTTCCATTAGTTCAAATTTGTTGGCCCAATCCTCATCTATCCATGAGAGTCCCACCTGAGCACACCTCTCATTGCTTGTGGCGTCAAAAATAAAGGCACAAAGGGGATTTCTGCAGCTCGAACCAAGGCCCTCCTAGCTCCTTATAGCGTCACCTCCCTTGTACCTGAGTAGCGCCTCCCTTGCCACGTTACCAAGGTAATACTAGTGTCTACATCTCCCACTAAATTCTTTTAACCCCTAATTCTTCTAGCTCCTTCCTCTTAAGCACTAAAACATAATTTTTGACCATGACTCAGGACTAACCCAAGGTCATGCTTAACCCCAAAGCATGTTAAACTAACACAACAGACATATCACCACATGCAACACATGCAAAATGTAGAGACCCCGATTTAAGGATGTTACATTTCACCTCTCCCTTTCTCACTTAATTTCATGCTATTAATCTCCAGATATACATCTTTGTACATTGAGGACAATGTCCATTTTAAGTGTGGAGGGTGAATTTTATTTTGAAAAGTTCCTAACTTTTTGCATTATTCTCAAATCCCTGAATTATGTCTTGTTTTTAAGTAATTTTCTCATATTACGATTAGAATGAAATTTCCTTTGACTCATGATTTTTATTGATATGTTTTGGATTAAGTCATTGATAAATGTGCAATGATGATTTAAACTTTAGGGGACTAGTGAATCAAGCATAATGAGTCTATTTTCAAAAATTAAAATTTTTTAAGGTTGTCTACCTGAATCCAATTATTACTTTGAAGTCTACCTGAATCCAATTATTACTTTGAAGTTTGACATTTACAAAGTTGATATAAAAAACCCATAATTTTTGTGAGATCTTGAACCTTTTAGAGCATACATTATTCCGTGCTCACTTTTTGATTATCAGTGTGTCAACATTGATTTGTTATTCTAGAACTTACTTCGATTATACATGTCAAAACCACATCATTGATTTGATATACAGAGATGATAAAGGCACTTAGGATTTAACCCACTCACTCCACTTAAAAGCCTACCCACACAATTAACACCTAGTGAACCCCTTTGATCTTAACACCCCTTTTATTGACTCACCCACTAATATTAACCCAAAACCCATCTTGTAATTGCTATCACCATTTCTTGACTCCCTTTTTGTCAAGATTTGATTTTGAGCAGCTACCTAACTATGTTCTATATTTCATTTGTTAAAGTTCTTTATTATTATTGTAAATATTGTTCTAAGGAAAAAAAATGTTGGTGTAACACCCCTAACCTGAAACCTTCACCGAAATAGGGTTAAGAGGCATTACCAGACAATAGGATTATTTACAACCCAATTATGACACAAAGTCAATCATCATCATAATACATCAAACATAAACAATTAGTCCCTTATTAAAGTGTATAAGACCTTAAACACATGCTAGAGAGGGGTCGGGACTAAACCGAAGTACATACAGAAACTTCTCGAAAATTTAAAACTTTTCTAGGTTTTAGGGGATACACGCCTTTGGGGGTAGGCCGTGTGTCTCCCACTACTGCTAGACACACCCGTGTGTCCTCCCCGTGGTCTAAACTGACCTTTGCTCCACGGCCACCAAGCACACCCGTGAACTTTGGCCGTGATCGATCTTGTCAAAAATCACACGGCTACTAGGCAGCAGACACGTCCGTGTGCCAAGGCCGTGTACTCTTATGCTAGCTATATACTTAGCCCACGGTCGCTAGGCACGCCCGTGTGCCACGACCGTGTGACATTATAGGCCATTTTCAATGCCAAAATGTCACCCACTAGGGTCATACCTATAAGCACATTTGAGCATCTTTATACACACAATTTGCAACCAATTTCATATCCAACAATCATCATATCATCCCATATAGTTTCATTTCTAAGCATGCCATTTTATACAACCAAATTACATGTAAGTCTAGATATAAATTATCAATAACTTCACTAAACCACTAAGGCATTAATTCATCATTGAACTCACCATTCATTTGCTAATTCATTACCATCATGCCATATCAAAATATGCACTAAATACCATATTCATTCATGCACATTACCAACATTTAGCTAGCCATATCACATGGCTATTTACACATCTCAAATATGATTCAAAACAACTAGCCTATACATGCCATATTTCAACTATGTACATCTTTCCAAAGGTACCAAAATAGAATACCGATAGTGTGATTGAGATGCTGACGATTCTCAAATCCGAGCTAGCTTTACTGATACTGCAAAGCAGAGAAACAAATCACACAGTAAGCTTTATAAAGTTCAATAAGTTCGTAACATAAAACATTATACTAAACCAACCATCACATAGATCAATTCTCTCTTAAACATACCCAATCATCCATAGCTAAAAGTATTCATTCATCCATTGATAGCTTTATCTATAAACTCATCAACCACAACGGTTCAATACATACCTTAGCTAACACATAGTATTCAATTTCCAAGCTAATCAATGCTTGATATTACAAGTCGATCATCCTCTGATATTCTTTCAATTTAATCGCACACTCAGTGCCATATACATGGTCGGTACATATTAGTCATCGCATACTTAGTGCCTAATCTTTCAACCGACTTATCTCGGTAACGCACACACAGTGCCAAATCTACAAGCTGAAGCTTTCATAACATCGCACACATAGTGCTATTCATTTCTGTTTCAATTTCAATTTTGCACACTTAGTGCTATCAACTAAATCTTGCACATAGCATCTCGATTTCATACACATATACACATTCATTTCATAATACTAAAACATATCTTAATAACATGTATTATATCCGAACTTACCTCGGATGTCAAAATACTGAAACGGTCGATTAATCGAGCACTTTCTCTTTGCCTCGATCTTGATCCGAACCTCTCCTCTCTCGGTCTATACACATTCAAATTCAATCCATTCAATCACCAACTTATTCAATTTAGTCCACACACTCACATTTAGGGCATTTTACAAAATAGCCCTCATATTTTCACCTTTCGACACTTTAGTCCCTAATTCACAAAATCATCAAATTCACAAAATTTCACCTAACACAAGCTTAGCCAAATTTCGCTTGTGCTCATACAAACCCTCACACTTCTTTCATTTCACATTTTAATCCTTCAAAATGCTATTTTCTCAATTTAGCCCTAATTAGCTAAATTCATCAAAACTCCAAGAACAAAACATGTTCATTAAACACATATCTTTCATTTAACACCAAAACTCATCACAAAGCTCACATACTCAATAATGTCACATCACAAAAACATCATCAATTCAAAAAATTATGACATGGGTTAGCTAGAGCACTAAGCAACAATTACAAAAACGTAGAAATTATCAAAAACCTAGAAATTATCAAAAACCGAAACAAAACTTACTTTCAATTAAGGACTCAATGTATCGAAACCTTTAAAGCTCCTAACCCATCCTTTCTTTTCAAATTTTAGGTTGATAGAAACAGAGATGAGCACCATTTTGCTTTTGTTTTATTATTATTACCATTTTTAACATTTTACTCATTTTCCCTTTCATTAAACATACAAAACAAATATTTATTAAGGCTAATTTGTCATTTTGCCATCCACTATCTTTATTAATGGCTTAATAACAACATAAGGCCTCCACCTTAAAAAGCCAACAACATTTAAGTACTTATAATTTAGCATATAGCTTTTACTCTTTACGCGATTAAGTCTTTCCTCTTAATTCAGCACACAGTTGATAAAATTACCACATAGAATTTTCACACAGACTATACCACATACTATTCACACAGAAAATAATATTAAATTATCATTCCGACCTCGGATATGTGGTCTCAAAACCACTGTTCTGACTAGGGTCTAAACCGGGCTGTGACAACTCTCCCCCCTTAGGGATTTTCGTCCCCGAAAATTTTACCAGTGAATAATTATGGATGTTGCTCTCTCATAACGTTCTCAGGCTCCCATGTAGCCTCTTCAATTTTGTGTTTGTGCCATAATACTTTTACTAAAGAAATTTTCTTATTTCTCAACTCTTTGGTCTCTCGTGCCAAAATTTGGCTCGGTTCTTCACTATACGACAAATCTAATTGAATTTCAACCTCAGTAGGAACAATCACAGGAGATGGGTCTGATCTGTACCGTCGAAGCATTGACACATGAAACATGTTATGAATCTTTTCTAACTCAGAGGGTAATATCAGTCTATAACCAACCGGCCCAACTCCTTCAATAACCTCATACGGTCCAATGAACCTCGAACTCAGCTTGCCCTTCCGGCCAAATTGAAGTATTTTCTTCCATGGAGACACTTTCAGAAACACTTTATCACCAATTTCGAATTCAATATCCTTTCATTTCAAATCTACATAAGACTTCTGACGATCTGAGGCTCCTTTCAAATTATCACGAATTATCTTCAATTTCTGTTCAGTCTCTTTTATCAGATCAACCCCGTGAATCTTATTCTCACTCAGCTCAGTCCAATACAAGGGAGTTCAACACTTTCGACCATAAAGAGCCTCATATGGTGCCATTTTAATGCTAGATTGAAAATTATTGTTATACGCAAACTCAATCAATGATAAATGCTTTTCCAACGTACTTTCAAATTCAAATATGCAACATCTAAGGATGTCTTCGAGGATCTGAATGATTCGCTCGGATTGACCATCTGTTAGCGAATGAAAAGCAGTACTGAAATGTAATTTGTGCCTAAAGCATCTTGTAATTTCTTCCAAAATTGCGAGGTAAATCTCGGATCTCTGTCAGACACTACAGATAATGGTACTCCGTGCAATCTCACAATCTCATTGATATACAGTTCAGCTAACTTATCTAAAGAATAATCGGTTCTCACCAGAATGAAATGAACTGATTTCGTCAATCTGTCCACTATCACCCAGATTGCAACTTTCTTACTCAGAGATAAGGGCAAACCCGACACAACGTCCATCGTAATTCTCTCCCACTTCCACTCAGGAATCATAATCGATTGTAACAAACCAGACAGAACTTGATGTTCAGCCTTAACTTGTTGACAGACTAAACACTTCGACACAAAGTCAGAAATGTCTCTTTTCGTGCCATGCCACCAATAGAATTGTTTCAAATCATTATACATTTTTGTACTCCCCGGATGCATAGTTAAATGGCTATTGTGAGCTTCATTCAAAATCATCGAAATTAACTCTGAATTTCTCGAAACACAAATCTGATTTCTAAATCGCAAACAATCATTGCTATCGACTCGAAATTCTGATTCAACATTTGATTCACACATAATTCGTTTAGTCATCATTTCAACATCCCTTTTCTGGGGATCACAAATCATTGCATTTAACATCGCTTAACTTTCAACTCGCTTATAATCGCACTATCATCGCATGCATCTATCGATCACTCATAGCTCGCAAAACATATAACGATTTTTGACTAAAGGCATCAGCTAACACATTAGCCTTACCCGGGTGGTAATCTATCACAAGTTCATAGTCTTTCAATAATTCTAACCATCTTCTCTGCTGTAAATTCAAGTCTTTCTGAGTCATCAAGTACTTTAAACTCTTATGATCAGAAAAAATATGACATTTCTTACCAAATTAGTAGTGACACCAAATCTTTAACGTAAACACAATCGCAGCTAACTCAAGGTAATGCGTCGGATAATTCTTTTCATACGGCTTTAATTGTCTCGAGGCATAAGCAATGACTTTCCCTTCTTGTACCAGCGCACAGCCCAAACCATTCAATGATGCATTACTGTTGATCGTTGTTTTCACAATGTCAAAGTCTTAAAATTTATAAATGAGAATGATTGAACCTAAAAACCAACTATGACAACGATTTGAGGCAAGCGCACTTATCGAACAGTAATATAGTTTACGCAAGACCGGAATGTCGAATCCCAAAGGAACCAAAAGTACTAATACTAACTCTCTTTTTATTATTTAGCCTAAGAAGTAAGTGAATGTTTATCTGATCTAAAATTAACTAACAACTAAACTAAAGACTCTAAGACAAATAAGAATGAATTTGGGAAAATAACTTGGAAGAAAAAGCAATTATTAAGATGACACCCAATGAAGAATCCACCTAGACTTCACTTGTTATCTAACTCTGAACCAGACAATTTATTCACTTGACTTGATTCGTAAGATTTCTTAAATTATATTAATCCCTCTCTCGAGGCGACTAACGTCTAACCCTAGGTTGATTAATTGAAATCTCTTTCTAATTAAAACCCCTAAAATCGCATTAACTCGATCTATGGACTCCCATATTAGGTTTCACCCTAATCCGACAAAATCTCATCACCTTATCTCTAGGCGCGCGATCAACTCCGCTTAATTATGCTAGATCTACTCTTGGGCAGGGACTTTTGCTCCTCCACCTAAGCACATCATACTTGAATTAATATCTCGAAAATATCAACACAAGAATTAAGAACACATAATTAAGAACAAGTCAAATATTTATCTTATAGTTCAGCAAACAATAACAAGATTCATCTTAGGTTTTATCCCCCTTAGGTATTTGGGGATTTAGTTTACAACAATAAAAGGAAACATCTCAGAAGAAAAGATAAAATAAAACATAAGAAATCCCTAAAACCCCCTGAAGGAATTGAAGGAGAGATCCTCCGTCTTGAGTATAACTCCGGCTTTTTGAGATGGATCAACTGGCTATCTTCGAGTAATTCTCCACAAATCTACCTTTTCTGGCCTAACCGGACAGCCCTTGACTAAGGCCTTGGGTTCCCCCTCTTCTAGTCATACCTAGGGTGTTTATATAGGCTTTTGAATATGCTTCTTTGCCCCTAAGTATCCAAATCCGAGTGAAACTCTTCTTTCTTGTGACAGGGACACGCGCATGGAACACGTCCGTGTAAGTCGTGGCCAGGCCGTGTTTGAGCCTGTTGAATGAGGCCCGTCCGTATGGTATTGGGCTAGGCCTTGTGGATTTTGTGATATGGTCCATTTACTCTGTTTTGGGCCCATTTTTCCATTTTTTTCATCATTAGGTGCTCTCCTAAGTATAAAACATGAAAACAAAGGATTAAGAGCACCAAATTACATAATTCAGGACTTAAATCATCCAAAAGCGCGCTAAATGTGGGCCTATAATATGTTACTTTTATGGTTTATCAAATACCCCCACACTTAAGCTTTTGCTTGTCCTCAAGCAAAATTCTCAACTCACAATTAAAATAAACTTCCTCGATTCATAAAATTTATCAATAATGTCATACATGGATAATTCAACTCAAAGAGTCCTAAAGATTCAAACAATCAAAGTCATACATTTATATCACAAAACATAGGTGTTTCCCCTTATCTAAATAATTACCTCTGATTCAAAATCGACAAGAATTGACATCCTCAGTAAAGATTCACTCAAATCACTCAAAGTGTTTTAAAGTTCAAAATTAAGCACTCAAGAGTCGAACACGAAAAGTTAATCCCATAGGCTTGCATGAAAATCAAATCTCCACCACTATAAAATGAGATGATACACAGATCAAAAGGTCTTTAATAGGGTTGTAATGGAGCTTGGGTTAATGGTGTGGATAAAGGCTGAATTAGAAGTTAGAATCGAGATTGACCTGACAAATTACCTACCTAGAAACAACGAACTGAATATAAGTAATTTCATCAATTGGAAACTAATAAAACTACTATTGATAATACTCTAATACGAGATTCTTCAATAATTGGAATTTAATGTATAAGCTCACCTAATCACAGAACTAATAATGAATATACTTCCTTTTTTTTTTTTAGTTTAAGAACAAGTCAAATACATAATAAAGGATAGGTTGAAATAGATAAAATAGTTAGGCAAATGATCAAATCAAATCTCGACATAAGGGTAGTCAAAAAGGATGGTGATAACAAATACAAAGGGTTTTGAGTTAATATTAGCAGGTGAGTCAATAAAAAGGGTTGTTAGGATCAACGTGGTTCACTAGGGGTTAATTATGAAGGTAGGCTTTTTAGTGGAGTGAGTGGGTTAAAACCTAGGTGCCTTTATCATCTCGGTATATCAAATCATAGGTGTGGTCTCGGCATGTATAATCAATGCAAGTTCTAGAATAACAGATCAATGTTGACACACTTATAAAAATAATGTAAGCAAGAAAAACAATATATGCTCTAAAAGACTCAAAATCTCACAGAAAATTATGCGTTTTTTATGTCAACTTTGTAAATTTCAAATTTCAAGATATCATTCAGATTCAGGTAGACAACCTAGAAAATTTTTAATTCTGAGAAATAGACTTATCATGCTTGATTCTCTAGTATTCTTTAAATTTAATCATCAATGCACAATTATCAATGACTTAATCCAAAACATTTCAATAAAAATCATAAATCAAATGAAATTTCATCCTAATCATAATATGAAAGACTAACTTCAAGACAAGGCATAATTCAGGGATTTGAGAATAATGACGAAAGTTAGGCACTTTCTTGAAATAACTATTCACCCCCCACACTTAAGATGTACATTGCCCTCAATGTACAAACATAGATGATAATTTATAGTAATTAAAATCAAAAGAGAAGGGAATAAGTAGCACTTCCTGAATTTTTTTATGGATTCCTTGAATTGTAGGATGATTAGTGATGATACGGTTAGGCATAGGTGAAAGTGGTTGTGACTACTACAAGTGATGTATTCGTCTTTGTATTTTTGGAGTGTCAAGTTGAACCTTTGTAAAACTGCGAAGTCATTAGTTAGGTGTTCAGGTAGAACCATAAGTGTTGTTAGAGATACTCGATGGATAGATAGCCGGTGATAATGCAATTAAATTGTAATAAAAATTTAAGCATGAAAGTTAAAAGGTCTTAATTAATACGTAAATAAACTGAAATAAAAATAAAGATAAAATGCAAAATAAATTTAAAAAAACAAAATGAAAGGGCTCAAAGGTCTTTGCCATCGACTGGATCGTGTGGTGGCGGCGGCGGCGGCGAGATCTGGAGGTGTTGACATATCAGGTGGAGGGTGCTGTCAATATGGTCGAAGCGCTGGAAGCATTGCTGTTCAAAACATGTGAAGCGCTTGGATATGTCTGAATAAGATGCTGCCGCATGGGATGGACAATGGCTCGATGGTGGTGCCTCTTGTGATGGAGGGGCATCGTCAGTAATGTCCTCGAGGTCGTTCTCGTTAGTAGGGGTGTGAGCTAGTGTTGGGGAGGGTCAGTCCCACGTCGACACTAAATCATCCTCATATGTAGCATCGTCTGGATACCCTGTGGGGCCATCTGCCCTATCAGTGTGAGTGAGAAGGTTTGTGCGTCGATGTTAAGGAGCCCGAAGTACCCAGCCAAGCGTGTGATATAGGGACCCATAGATCTGATGTTGAATAGCTCAAGCTATAAAATATGCTAGGTCGACAACATGTCTGTTTGACATGCACCATAGATAGTAGGAGTCATGAGTATTGATGACGTTGGTGCTCTCTCGTCGACCTGTCAAAGTATGAGCCAAAATAGCGTGTACGTACCTCAGAGACGGAGCCAGGGCCATCGCTTTTGAGCGACTGGGGTCATAATTGTGGTAGTGGGTAGCTATCTTGTGCCAACATTGGGTGGGGTTGAAATGTATATGGCGATGCAACTTTGAAAGATCATTCTCTTTTATGAAGTCGTTCGTACAAAGTCCTAAAGCAGCTCCAAACTACGGCACGTTCAGCTATCGTATAGTGTCGCCGAGATGGAATTGTATCGTGCCTCGATCATCGTAACGACTCACCACTGTTTGAAGTTGAAATGTTGAGCAGAGCTCCAAAGTGGGCTCTAGGTATGTGGGCTTGACAATGTTGAAGAATTACTCCCACGAATCAGTGGTTAGGAGAGCCTGTGACACACAGTCAAGATGGACCTGTTCTAAAGCGGCCCAGTCGATACATTTGCCTGTGCCAAGGGGTCGCATGCGTAGTAATTTATAACGGTCCTCTTAAAGCCCTGGAGGAAATTGGAGGAACAGATGGTGTACTTTGGCGGATGCTCTTGCGGATGATGATCCGGGTCCCTTTCACTTTTTCGAGCTCGGGGCTGCTGTTCTCTTTCCTCGAGATGATGACATTTTTCCTGGGAGTATTAGTTATTCAAGTAATATTTTTATCACATATTTTGGTCAATGATCATAATAGACTTATAATAAAATTTTGCAATCAAAGTATGAGTAATCATAATTAACGATTCCTATTGAACTAAAGTAATCCGAATAGTACTCGAAATAATAAAATAATAAATCTTAAGGTTTTTTAATCATTACTTAAGTCATAATAATAAATATAACTAAACTAAATGAAATTCTTAATGAAGAATTAGTTAAAAGGAAAAAAATGGAAAAGAAATAGTGAGTTTGTGACCAGTAGTGGCGTTTCCGGCGTAGATGGCGGAACACAGGCGTGTAGTGGAGGAGCACGGGCGTGTGCTGTAAAAATTTATGGGTACCACGGTGGTTGAGCAGGCGTGGGCTCTTATTTACATGGGCGTGGCTTCATTTTTTTTGTATGGGTATTTTATTGGAAGGGAGGTGAGGGGGTTATGGGAGTCAAATGAGGGTTATTTTATTTGATGGTGACCGGATTAGGGGTAGGGATTTCAGAGAAAATGGCTAGGGTTTACAATGGGGGGAATTTTTAGGAAGACGGTTGTGTGGATCTTTATATAGGGAGGGAGACACGGGCAGAGGCCACGCTCGTGTGTCTGTTATTCAGCCCGTATTTTTTGCGATTTTTAAATTTTGGGCGCGTTTGTGATGTTGCCCACGCCCGTGTTCCCTGGGCGTGTGCTATTATGTTCGCTTCTCCCACGCCCGTGCTTTAGGTTGCCACACTCCTGTATATATAGTCAGTGTCTCACACAGTTTGTAGGCATAGGCGTGGCTCATGCCCGTGCTTAGTTACTCAGAATAGACCACGGTCGCATCACACGGCCGTGATCTTTTTATTGCAACCCGTGTTTGAGAAAATTTTCTCTTCTTCTTCTCACACGTCTACCTGCACGCCCGTTTTTCATCCCATGTTGACCGCACGGCCACAGGCACGCCCGTGTGTAAGGCCGTGTGGTAGGAAACCTGCATGTTACTGAATCAGTTAGTCTGATTTAGGTGCTAAAGAGGGAGAATAAAATTAAAATGTGAAAATTAATGGGGTTAGTGAAGTTAGTGCTCGGGTTGCCTCCCGAGAAACGTTGTTTAAAGTCTTAAGCTAGACTCACCTTGTTTTCATTCCTAAAAGAAGGTTCACGGAGCTGAAGCTCCTCTCTCAATTCCTTAAAATCTTCACCATTATAAAATTTCAGTCGATAGCCATTTACTTTGAATGTTCCTTGAGTTGGATGAGTTACCTCAACCGTGCCATAAGGGAAAATAGATTTTATCACGAATGGGCATGACCACCTTGATTTCAGCTTTCCAGGAACTAGTTTGAGCCTTGAATTATACAGTAGGACTAGGTCTCCTACTTCGAATTGCTTTGATTGTTTTAAACGAGTATCATTGCGTTGTTTTGTTGCCTTCTTATATAGTCATGAATTCTCATAGGCCTCAACTGGCCATTCATCTAGTTCGTTTAATGCATCATCCTCTTCTCACCTGTAATTTTAAGATCGTAATTCAAGAATTTTATAGCCCAGTAGGCTTTGTGCTCTAACGCAAATGGTAGATGACAACTCTTTCCGTAAACAAGTTTGTACGGGGATGTCCCTAAAGGGGTTTTAAATGCTGTTCTGTAGGCCCATGAAGCATCATCTACTTTTACTGCCCAATCCTTCCTATTTGATTCAACTATTTTTTCTAGGATTCACTTAAGCTCATGATTTGCCACTTCCACTTGCCAACTAGTTTGAGGATGATAAGGGGTAGATGTTCTATGGTGTACTCCATATTTTCTTAAGACTTTATCAAATTGAGTATTGCAAAACTGAGTGCCCCTATCACTGATGATTGCTCTGGGTGTTCCAAAACAAGAGAAAAGTTTCTTAAGAAACTTTACTACAGCTCTAGCATCGTTAGTAGGTAAAGCTTGGGCTTCTACCCATTTTGTCATGTAATCTACTGCTACTAAGATGTACTTATTTTTGAATGAACTAGGGAACGGACCCATAAAGTCAATACCCCACACATCGAATATTTCATATGATAACATATACGTCTAAGGCATTTCATCGCGTCTAAAGATATTACCTGTTCCTTGGCATTTATCACACGAAGCAGCATACCTGTTGGCATCTTTAAAAAGAGTTGGCCAATAAAATCCTGATTTGAGCGTTTTGTGTGTTGTCTTAATCCCGTTATAATGTCCTCCTAAAGGTCTTGAATGGAAATGTTCTAGGATCTTACATGCTTCCGCCTTTGTAACCCATCTTCGAATTACTTGATTTGCACATATACGAAAAAAAAATGGATCTTCCCAAAAATAGTTTTTTGCATCAGCAAAGAATCACTTCTTTTGGTGATGTGTTAATCTTTTTGGCAAGATGTTAGCAGCTAAATAATTCGCAATATCTAAAAACCATGGTACCTCAGAGTTGGTTATAGAAAAGAGTTGCTCTTCGGGAAACGAGTCGTTTATCTCAGTTTCGTCGAGTTCTTCGATATGCGAGTTCTCAAGCCTAGAGAGGTGATCTGCTGCAAGATTCTCAGCTCCCTTCTTATCTTGTATCTCCAAATCAAATTCCTGTAAGAGTAAAATCCATATATGAGTCGAGGTTTTGCATTAGATTTAGTTAAAAGATAACAAAGAGCTGAATGGTCAGTGTAAACGACAACTTTAGATAATATTAAATACTGCAAAAATTTGTCAAAAGCAAAACTACATCTAGCATTTCTTTCTCTGTGGTGGTGTAGTTTTCTTGTGCGGGTGTTAATGTTCCACTAGCATAATAAGTTGGCTGAAAATGCTTGTCTCTTCGTTGTCCCAGAACTGTACCTACTGCAAAATCACTCACATCACACATTAGTTAAAAGGGTAAATTCTAATCAGATGCAATTATAATCGGATCATTTATTAGTTTATCTTTGAGGATATTAAATGCATCTAAACATTCCTGGTCTAAATTAAAAGGAACATCTTTTTCTAGTAATTTTGTTGAAGGCTTAGCTATTTTAGAGAAATCTTTAATGAATCTCCTATAGAATCCAGCATGTCCTAAAAAGCTTCTAATAGCCTTAACTGAACTAGGGGGAGGTAATTTTTCCATGGTTTCAATCTTTGCTTTATCTACCACAATCCCTTTACTAGAAATCTTATGTCCTAACACAATCCCTTTTCTAACCATAAAGTGACATTTTTCCCAATTGAAGATAAGATTCGTTTCCTCACATCTTATTAGAACTCGTTCTAAATTTTCAAGGCAAAGCTGGAAAGAATTACCGAATACCAAGAAGTCGTCCATAAATACCTCTATAATGTCTTCCACAAGTTCATCAAAGATGGCTAATATGCAGTGCTGAAAAGTACCAGGAGCATTACATAATCCAAAAGGTTTATTCATTTATTTTTAAGAGATAAATAATGGATAAATAAGGGATAAATAATGGATTTATTTTAGATTATTTTCAATAGATAAATGAGGAATTATTCTTTAATTAGGAAAATAAGGGAGAAGTGATGGCAAAGTAAGGGACTTTGAGTTTAATAATTTCGGCTAAATAAGGATAGTTGCTGAATTATCTTTTATTTTAGGCGGTAATTAAAGAGATAAAGCTATCAAAATAGCAGAGTGATGGCCAAGTAAGGGATTCTAAGTTAGTAAATTCGGCTATATAAGGAAAAGAGGGCCATTCATCATTCTTTCTCTCAACCCTTCTCTCTGTCGAATTTCCTAGAGCATTTGTTCTTCTTCTTTTTGTTAGCCAAAGCTGAAAATTAAAGACATCACCATTAGCCAATTTCTTTTCTTTCCAATCCATCAAAAGCCGAATCTTTGAGGGGCTTCAAGCATAGGTGCTGTCGATTTCTTCAAGAAAGGGTAAGAACAAGTTTTGATTCTTTTCTTTTAGATTTGTCGAAATCTAGGACTAATCCCATCAATATTCTTAATTGCCAAAATTTGGAAGGATTCTTTTGGGATTTTTGCCATAGTCGACTATAAAGGAAAAGATCTTTGGGATTTGACCATCAAGGTAAGTCATCTCTGACATTCGGCCAAGGGCCATTAATTGTGATTAAAGGTTAGAAGTTGATCTAACATGTGGTTTTAGGGATTTCGACAGAAGCTATAACCAAGGGATAATTTCTGGATTTAAGATCCTTAAGGTAAGTGACTAGTTGATCTATTTTTATGTGTTTTAAGCCGAAAACTAACCGATTCAAGGGATCTAGTGATTAGCCGATTTCAAAAGGGAAGAATACAAGTTTTCGGGACTTGATTCTTAAGTCAATCGGCAACAAGGTAAGTTTTAGTATACTAATCCTACTAGGATCTGGATTTATGGCCGAATGGCTTTTTATTAAATTAGAAAGTGATTAATCAAATGTAGGGATTAAGGATCTAAGCGGTAGATCAGATTACGAGATCTCAAGGAATTTGCTAAGCAAATCAGGTGTGTACCCCACACTAATTCTTAATAAGTTTTATGGCTATGTCTAATTAAAATATGTGATATTAAGAATAAGAAAGTGGCTAAGGTACCATGTTATGGTACTAAGTACTCAGGTACGTTTCCTACTCCTACTAGGAATAGGAAATATGTTATTTGTAACATGAGAATAAGAATGTGAACTTTGGCATATTAATGCATATTACAAAATGGGGCATATGGGTTATTGAAAGGGGAAGTGAATGTGGTGACCTAAGACCACGAACACGGTAACCTAAGACCGTGGTATCTGAATGTGGTGACCTAAGACCACGATGTCTGAATGCGGTGACCTAAGACCGCGATATCTGAATGTGGTGACCTAAGACCACAAATGCGGTGACCTAAGACCGCAATATGGAGTGTAGCAGAAGGAGGGTCGACTTAGTAGTCCCCACGGTGTACAAGTTGGTACGGGGGAGTGTAGCGGATGGCTTATTAGGTATGGGTTTGGGAATGCATCATAATTTGTATGCTATGATATGAATGTGTAATATTTGTTATGCCTGATTCTATTATGATTTAGTGTTGTGTACACATTGAGTCTGTTGACTCACCCCGTTGAGGGACCATGTTTCAGGTGATGAACAGTAATGGACTGGGACGGCAGAACTTGTGGTGGCCATGCTCATCATGAAGTTTTTATTTTTATGGACTATTAATTTTTAAGTACTCCGAATTATTTGGATTTACTTGATGTAATAAGGCCATAAGGCCATAGTGCACTATTTTATTTCTATTTTTATTTATTATGTTACGAAATTGTTATTAAGTTAAAGATTAAGTAATTTACTTTAAATGTATTCTATATGTTTTATCACCTAAAATTTAAAAGGGTTTTCATTATAAAACAATTTTGTTTTCTACTCGAGCCCAACCAAAACAATATTTCTTTCAAAACACACTATTTTCCCAAAGTAACAAAAGAACTTTGAACCGGTTTACTTGAGGAACATACCAGATCCGGTCCAGGCTCGTGGGCCGGGTGTGGGGTGTTTTAGTTTGGTATCAGAGCCTAGCGTCAAACCTTCGGCCTAGGGGTTTAAGGCCCAAAACATTTTCAAAGCGAGCCCAAATGAGTTTTATGAAAATATTTTTGAAATAACCAGGTTTCTGGCAGGGCACCTAAGTCTCCGACCCGCAGTCCACCAGGTAAGTACTTCTATCCATTTGTGTGGTTTATAGTATGATGTGTAGAAGGGTAGAAATGGAATGGAACATAGATTAGCATGATAAGTACTTGAACCCTAGGATTAGTTTTCCTCAACACTTACATAAGACTTAAGTGCCTAACTAAACAACCCTATGGCTAAGTCGCCGAGTTAGGGTGTGGTAACCCCTGTGTGCATGTCTAGGATTGGATCCGGAAGAGTCTGGTACTTAAGCAGTCCTAGTGACTCACCTCCTCTTCGCTGGAATCCTACCTGGTGCGTAGCTTCGGTTCACCCTAACCAAGAGGACTCGGTCATAAGCTAAACACAATAACTAAAACCCGAAAGGGAACTAGCCGTGTTTTTATAAAAACCCTAGTTTTAAAACTCTTAAAATTACCTTTTTAATTTGTGAAGACTATTTTTACAAAAAAAAAAATCCGAAAAAATTTTCGATTTATAAAATTACAAAAATACCCCTAGTGGTAAAATTACAAAAATGCCATTGGTTTATGAAATTTCCAAAATACTCACAGTTTTTATCAAAATTTTCACTACTTTATAAAATGTTCAACAAACCCTAATTTGCAAATTATCAAAAATACCTTGATTTTGGAAAATTACGCAATTACCCCTAACTTACAAAATTACCAAAATGACCCTAATTTCTAAAATTTTTGCAACATCACCGATTTGGAAAAAATGAATTCTCAAAGATAACCCTCAAGTTTTGTAAATTCTGAAATACCCCTGATTTATTGAGCTTTACAAATTTACCCTGGTTCCCGGGAATGTAAATTTACCAAAATACCCTTATTGACAAAATTACCAAGGAACCTTAAATTACGAAAATACCCCTGTAGGACAAATGACGAAAATACCCCTAGGATAGGAACGGACAGAAATGTCCGAAGAGTGAATGTGTATGGGAGATACTATGGAATGGATGTCACTGAATGAATGTTTGAATGAATGTGATTCTCTGAATTAGAGTAATGAACTTGAACTGAAACTTTGTGTGATCGAAAGAACTACTTCTAATTATCTTTATTTCATAAAATTGTTCGCGGTTAATAAGTGCAACAAAATTCTGATGCATAAAACTTTTTAATCAGATTAAATCACGGGGTTAGAAATGAGTTCTAGGGGACGTGAACTTAGAGATTGTGCCTAGGAAGTCTGATGGTTCTATTAAGATCAGAGTGCGCAGCATAAGCGTAGTGCGGTGAGTTAAGATGTACGATAATTCGTTAGTAAGTAATTTCGAGGACGGTATTATTTTTAAGGGGGTAGAACTGTAACATCCTGGAAATGGGCCTATGCATTTTTTATTTAATTATACGAAATGGCATGTCTTATGTGTTATGAATGTATGGTGGATATTTTTGGAAACTTGGAACTGTAAGGAAATGACTTGGAAATGTAAGGAAATGTCTTGTCTTGGAAATGTAAGGAAATGACTTGGAAATGGAAGGAAATGTCTTGTCTTGGAAATGTAAGGAAATGACTTGGAAATGCAAGGAAATGAGTTGGAAATGTAAGGAAATGTCTTGTCTTGGAAATGTAAGGAAATGTCTTGGACATGTAAGGAAATGTCTTAGAAATGTAAGGAAATGCTTTAGAAATTTCAAGTTTAAAGTTTAAAAGAGGGACATGAAGCAAGGTGGTCTTAAGAGAAAATGTATGTGAAATATGACATACAAATAGCCTTGGTAAAATGGCTACAAGGCGCCACTTAAGGGCCTAGCAAGTGATGCCACATACATAGGCAAATGGGCCAAGGATCGAGTCGCATGGGAAGCAAAACAAAAAGTTTTATTTTGCAGTAGAGAGTAGCAGCAAGGGACAGCACAAGGCTATAATTTAGGAGCCTTTACTCTTTTATTTTTAAGAGATAAATAGTGGATAAATAAGGGATAAATAATGGATTTATTTTAGATTATTTTCAAGAGATAAATGAGGAATTATTCTTTAATTAGGAAAATAAGGGAGAAGTGATGGCCAAGAAAGGGACTTTGAGTTTAATAATTTTGGCTAAGTAAGGATAGTTGCTGAATTATCTTTTATTTTAGGTGATAATTAAAGAGATAAAGCTATCAAAATAGAAGAGTGATGGCCAAGTAAGGGATTCTAAGTTAGTAAATTTGGCTATATAAGGAAAAGAGGGCCATTCATCATTCTTTCTCTCAACCCTTCTCTCTGCCGAATTTCCTAGAGCATTTGTTCTTCTTCTTTTTGTTAGCCAAAGCTGAAAATTAAAGACATCACCATTAGCCAATTTCTTTTCTTTCCAATCCATCAAAAGCCGAATCTTTGAGGGGCTTCAAGCATAGGTGCTGTCGATTTCTTCAAGAAAGGGTAAGAACAAGTTTTGATTCTTTTCTTTTAGATTTGTCGAAATCTAGGACTAATCCCATCAATATTCTTAATTGCCAAAATTTGGAAGGATTCTTTTGGGATTTTTGCCATAGTCGACTATAAAGGAAAAGATCTTCGGGATTTGACCATCAAGGTAAGTCATATCTGACATTCGGCCAAGGGCCATTAATTGTGATTAAAGGTTAGAAGTTGATCTAACATGTGGTTTTAGGGATTTCGACAGAAGCTATAACCAAAGGATAATTTCGGGATTTAAGATCCTTAAGGTAAGTGACTATGAATATTCAGCCAAGGCCTATTTTAGTAGTTAGATCTATTTTTATGTGTTTTAAGCTGAAAATTAACCGATTCAAGGGATCTAGTGATTAGCCGATTTCAAAGGGGAAGAATACAAGTTTTCGGGACTTGATTCTTAAGTCAATCGGCAACAAGGTAAGTTTTAGTATACTAATCCTACTAGGATTTGGATTTATGGCCGAATGGCTTTTTATTAAATTAGAAAGTGATTAATCAAATGTAGGGATTAAGGATCTAAGTGGTAGATCGATTCACGAGATCTCAAGGAATTTGCTGTTTAATCGAATCAGTGTGTACCCTACACTAATTCTTAATAAGTTTTATGGCTATGTCTAATTAAAATATGTGATATTAAGAATAAGAAAGTGGCTAAGGTACCATGTTATGTACTAAGTACTCAGGTACGTTTCCTACTCCTACTAGGAATAGGAAATATGTTATTTGTAACATGAGAATAAGAATGTGAACTTTGGCATATTAATGCATATTACAAAATGGGGCATATGGGTTATTGAAAGGGGAAGTGAATGTGGTGACCTAAGACCACGAACACGGTGACCTAAGACCGTGGTATCTGAATGTGGTGACCTAAGACCATAGTAATCTGAATGCGGTGACCTAAGACCGCGATATCTGAATGTGGTGACCTAAGACCACAAATGCGGTGACCTAAGACCGCATTATGGAGTGTAGCAGAAGGAGGGTCGACTTAGTAGTCCCCACGGTGTACAAGTTGGTACGGGGGAGTGTAGTGGATGGCTTATTAGGTATGGGTTTGGGAATGCATCATAATTTGTATGCTATGATATGAATGTGTAATATTTGTTATGCCTGATTCTATTATGATTTAGTGTTGTGTACACATTCAGTCTGTTGACTCACCCCGTTAAGGGACCATGTTTCAGGTGATGAACAGTAATGGACTGGGACGGCAGAACTTGTGGTGGCCATGCTCAACATGAAGTTTTTATTTTTATGGACTATTAATTTTTAAGTACTCTGAATTATTTGGATTTACTTGATGTAATAAGGCCATAAGGCCATAGTGCACTATTTTATTTCTGTTTTTATTTATTATGTTACGAAATTTTTATTAAGTTAAATATTCAGTAATTTACTTTAAATGTATTCTATATGTTTTATCACCTAAAATTTAAAAGGGTTTTCATTATAAAACGATTTTGTTTTCTACTCGAGCCCAACCCAAAACAATATTTCTTTCAAAACACACCATTTTCCCAAAGTAACAAAAGAACTTTGAACCGATTTACTTGAGGAACATACCAAATCCGGTCCAGGCTCGTGGGCCGGGTGTGGGGTGTTTCAGCCCCAGTGGGAACTCTTAGCATTATGAGAGAATTATGAGATGAAATGATAATTTCTTGAAAGAATATTGCATAATGAGCTCATCTATGTTTACTTGATTGATATGAAGATTTTGTGACTAATATTTTTGATTGAATGCATGTGTTTAGGTAATTTTGCCAAATGGATGGAAAACATGATATTGTATGCTTAGATTTAATAAACAGGATTGATAAGTTTAGTTTTCGTTATACGAACTTACTAAGCATGTAATGCTTACTCTATTTTATTTTCCCCTATTTTATGATGCTCGAAAGCTCGTGAAGGTGGGAGATCATTGGAGCATCATCACACTATCCACTAGCTTATTTTGGGTATATATAGTAAAATCATTTTGGTATAATGGCATGTATAGGCTAACTTGGCCATAGATGGCTTAAATATGAGGTTTGTAATCTAGCAATTGGAATGGCTAGTAATAGTTGTTTTTGATATACTTGTAATGCCATACTATGGTAGCTAAATACATGTTAATGGTTGTTCAAATTATACCTAACATATGGAATATGCCAAGGTAAGGTTATAAACATGTATGCATGTAATGGTATGCCATGTTGAATGATAGAGTTTGCTTAATTTAAATGCTTGAAATGGTTGGTATTTGGATGTGAGTTTAAGTGCAAGTCATTGGTGTGATTTTGTGTGAGAAATGAAGCTAGAAATGGCGTTATTTTGTCCACACGGGTGTCTTTCTAGACCGTGTGTGACACACGGCCTAGTATATAGGCGTGTGGTTAGGCCTTGTGTCCCCTGCACCTTAAAAATTGAGAAATAGAATGCTCAAAATTGAGCACACGAGCAGAGACATGTGTAACAGTCCGGTTTATACCCTAGTCAGAACAGTGGTTTCGGGACCACAAATCTGAGTCCGAATAATATTTTAATCTTACTTTCTGTGTCGTTGATATGTGACTTAGCATGTGCTAAATTGCCGTAAGTTAATTTGTCTGTCTGTGTGTTTAATTAGATAAAGGATGAAATTGCATGGAATGTGGAAGTTGTATGCTATATGTTAAAGTGCATATATGTTGTGGTTTTATAAATGTGAGGATTTAATTAGAAAATTAGCCATTTCTTTAGTAAGTGGACGGCAAGATATATATCATGTATATTTATTATGTCTTTATTTGTTATATTATAAGTTAAATTCATATTATTTTATTTTATTTTATAAGTTATACTAATATAATAAAAGAAACGTTAGTAAGTGGCCTTATTTTCATTATCTTCTTGCCAAATATTAAAGAAAGAAGAGAAAGTTCAAAGCTTGGTAATTTCGGTTGATTACAAGCCAAAGTTCAAGGTAATACTTCGATCGGTTCTTGATAATTTCTACGTTTTTGTAATGTTGCTTCGTCTACTATCAAACCCATATCTAAATTTTGTGAATTGATGATGTTTGTAAGTTATGCCATTGTTGATAGTTGAGCTTTGTGATGATTTAAGGTGTTAAATGATAAGTTGGTGGTAGATGAATATATTTTGTTCTTGAAGTTTTGATGAATTTAGCTAAATATAGCTAAATTGAAAAAATGTTATCTTGGAGGACTAAATTGTCAATTTGATGAAAAATGTGGGTTTGTATGTGATATATATGTATTCAGCCAAGCTTGTGTACAAGTAGATTTTGTGAATTTGATGTTTTGAGAAAAATGGACTAAATTGCTACGTTGTGCAAATGTGAGGGCTAATTTGCAAATTGCCCTAAATGTGTGTTTTTGGATTGAATTGAATGAGCTAGTGAATAAAAGGGTTAATTCTGAATATGTTTAGATCAAGAACCGAGGAAAACATATTTAGATCGCGGGAAAGCGAAAGTTATCGAGTAGCCGTTTTCTATTCCGATAAACCGAATCCGGGGTAAGTCACTATGCAAATAACTGAATATGTATGCATTTGTAATTGTTCATATGTTTAATGATGATAATGAATGCTTACAAGAAATTCTGTAATTGAGTTCCGAGATAAGTTCGGTATATTGATTAAGTCTGAGAAGCTTTGTACAAACCTCGACATAGGTATCTGTTCTATTTCATCATGTAAGACCACGTCTGGGACGTTGGCATTGATTTTAGATACGTGTAAGACCCTGTCCGGGACAGTGGCATCAATATAAACTTTACGTATAAGACCACGTCTGGGACCTTGGCATCATTATGTCACTTACATGTAAGACCATGTCTTGGGACATCGGCATCGTTTTGATTCGTATAAGACCATGTCTGGGACAGTGGTATCGATATTCGAGTGCATGTAAGACCTCGTCTGGGACATTGGTATTGTACGATTATTCTGAGCTTTCTGAGTATCCAATTGGATTTATTACTGTTCAACGCGTAAGTCTATGATACTAATTGCAAATCCGAGCTATGAACAAATACGTGATAGTAAATTCAATTCAGGTATGTTGATTATACACTAACTGTGTATACAAGGTAAGCTTTAATATGATCTTACTATGATGCTATGAATATGAAATTGATGTTATGTTGTATAAGGTTTTGGTGAAATGAGATATGTGTTTAGATGATCTTTGAATTGGGAATATGGCTAATGTGGTCAAAAGTGTATGAATCAAAGCAAATATATGCATTTTATGCTAAGTTGTTGTATATTGACTTACTAAGCTTTTGGAAAGCTTACTTTGTGTGTGTGTGTTTAATCTATTTTATAGGTCGTCAAAGCTACTAAAGGCTCGGGACCGTCAAGGATCGTCATCACACTACTAATATCCTTTTGGTACATCTTGGATATGTATATAGCTAGATATGGCATTTATAGGCTAGTTCTTGTGATGATTTGTAAAGTGAACTTAGCCATGTGATTTGGCTAGTTATGTTTTGGTACCATGCTTAGATGAATGTGATATGTGAAGTTGTTATGATATGATTAGTTTATATATTAAATGGTTATGATATGGTAAGTATATAGACAAATGGTACATAGGTATAATTGAGTTTTAATTATGCAAATTGGTATGTTTAGTATTGGTTTTGAATGTATATATTGAATGAAAATTTAATGTATAGATGTGATTATCTTAGTGATCAAATGTGCATGATTTGGATGGCTATTTGTATGTTTTTGGTTGCCATATATGCTTGATATGCGTTGGTAAATGATGCTTATAGGTATGAACCTTTTTGGTTGGCATTTTGACCTTGTAAATGGCCTATAATGTCACACAGTTGTGGCACATGGGCGTGCCTTAGACTGTGGGTAAATTGGCAGGATGCAACATAAAATCACATGGTCTCGACACGGGTGTGTCATCTGGCCATGGTGTATAAGTCAGTAGCTAACATAAAAATACACGGCCTCGGCACGGGCGTGCTTGGTGGCCGTGGAGGGGAAGTCAGTATATGACAAAAAAGTACACGGCCATGGCACACGGGCGTGCCTAATGACCGTGTTGGTATAGTCAGAATAAACATGGATGGTTACACGGGAGTGTATAGAGGCCGTGGAGGGCACACGGTCTCCTCCCACGGGCGTGTCTCCTCTGTATTTTAGAAAAGTTTCAAATTTTCATAGAATTTCGTATGTGTTTCAGTTTAGTCCTGACTCGATTTATAAGCATGCTTAAGGTGTCGAGGACCCGATTAAGGGACATTATGTCTGAGAATGATGATTGAATGTATGATTTTGTCTGTGAATATTTTTGATATGTCCGGTAATGCTCCTAACCTTAATTCGGTGACAGACTCAGGATAGGGGTGTTACATTTGGTTGGTATCAGAGCTACAGTTTAGACTAACGTAGCGTGTTAGAGTCTAGCTATACATGCCATATATCTAAATTGTGATAGTGTGATGAATCCTGACGAATAAATGTGATTTTCATATAGTAATGGATCCCGAAAGAGCCGTAGCTGACGACGTAGAAAGTAATGCACCTGCTCCCCTGCAAGGGACAGCGCCCTCTGAATCGAGACTGGCTACGAGCCGTCAAGAGGGAGAAGCTAAGCAAGCTTTATTCCAGATGATGAGTGAGTGGTTCACTCAGTTTGTAAAGAATAACCCGCCCCCGATTAATACCCCTCAGACTATAGTTGTGCCACCGATTATGCATTTGAATCTGTTCAATAAGCCTCCTGTTGACAAGATTTGTAAGTATGGGGCTGAAGAATTCCGAGCTACTAAAGATGATGATGTTGAAAAGGCTGAGTTCTGGATTGAAAACACGATCCGAGTTTTTGACGAAATGTCTCTGACTCCAGAAGAATGTATAAAATATGTTGTATCATTACTCCGAGATGCAGCATATCAATGGTGGAAAACTCTAATTTCTGTGGTTCCGAGAGAACGAGTGACATGGGATTTCTTTCAGATCGAGTTTCGAAAGAAATATATCAGTGAGAGATTCGTTGATCAGAAAAGAAAGGAATTTCTAGAACTTAAGCAGGGCCATATGTCTGTTACGGAATATGAACGAGAAATTGTGAGACTGAGTCAATATGCTCGAGAATGTGTATCATCTGAAGCTATAATGTGCAAAAGGTTCGAAGATGGCCTTAATGTCTCTGACTCTAGAAGAATGTATAAAATGTGTTGTATCATTACTCCGAGATGCAGCATATCAATGGTGGAAAACTCTAATTTCTATGGTTCCGAGAGAACGAGTCACATGGGATTTCTTTCATATCGAGTTTCGAAAGAATTATATCAGTGAGAGATTCGTTGATCAGAAACGAAAGGAATTTCTAGAACTTAAGCAGGGCCGTATGTCTGTTACGGAATATGAATGAGAAATTGTGAGACTGAGTCAATATGCTCAAGAATGTGTATCATCTGAAGCTATAATGTGCAAAAGGTTCGAAGATGGCCTTAATGAAGACATTCGTCTGCTAGTCGGGATTTTGGAAATAAAAGAGTTAGTTGTACTCGTTGGCAGAGCTTGCAAAGCTGAGGCACTCGGGAAAGATAAGAGAAAAGCTGAGTCTGAAGCTCGAGATGTGAAAAAGCGGTTTTAGAGTAAATCATTTTAGTCTGCTCTGAAAAGATTCAGAGATAATCAAAGTCGTTTCAGAGATAATGTGGGACATGCGAATAGAAATCAACCTAGACCCCAAATGAGTTCTCAAACTCCAGCAACTTCAGTGGCCAGTGTTGGGAATGTTAGATCCGAGAGGCCTGAATGTAAGCATTGTGGAAAAAGGCACCCGGGAAGCTGTAGATTAAACGACAGAGCTTGCTTTAGATGTGGATCGCTTGATCATTTTATACGTGATTGCCCTGAGTCTGTCGAACTAGAGACTGTTTAGAATTTGAGATCTGATAATGCACCTGTGAGAGTTAGGCCATCGAAAAATGTCAGAAATGTTAGTTATAGTCAGAGAACTACGAGAGACAACGTTGTCAGATCTGAAGCTAGACCGCCAGCCAGAGCATATGCTATCCGAGCTCGAGAAGAAGCTTGCATCACCAGATGTTATAACGGGTACTTTTACTCTTTATGATACTTCTGTGATTGCTTTGATAGACCCTAGTTCTACGTATTCATATATATGCATGAATTTAGTATTCAGTAAGACTTTGCCTGTAGAGTCTACTGAGTTTGCTATAAAAGTATCGAACCCCTTAGGTAAATGTGTCCTTGTTGACAAAGTATACAAGAACTGTTCGTTAATGTTTCGAGATATCTATTTCCCTGCTGATCTGATGCTCTTGCGATTTGATGAATTCGATATTATTCTGGGTATGGACTGGTTATTTATGCATGATGCTATTGTAAACTGCAAAAGAAAGACTATAGATTTGAGATGCCCGAATGATGAGATTTTACGCGTTGAGTCGAATGATTTAAATGGATTGCCTGCTGTGATATCTGTTTTCAAAGCTTAGAGTTGTTTAAATAAGGGTTATGAGGCATATTTCGCTTATGTGATTGATTCGAAAATGTCTGAAAGGAAGATTGAGTCAGTGCCTACTGTCTGTGAATTTTCTGATGTGTTCCCTGAAGAGTTACCGGGTTTACCTTCGATTCAAGAAGTTAAGTTTGGTAGTGAATTGTTGCCTGGTGTTACACCTATTTCGATAGCTCCGTATTGAATGGCACCAACAGAGTTGAAAGAGTTAAAGGCACAATTGCAAGAATTGATTGATAGAGGTTTCGCTAGACTGAGCTTTTCACCTTGGGGAGCTCCTGTTTTATTTGTGAAAAAGAAAGATGGCACGATCAGGATACGTATCGATTATCGTCAGTTGAATAAGGTGACAATAAAGAATAAATATCAGTTGCCCAGAATTGATGACTTGTTTGATCAGTTGAAAGGAGCTACTATGTTTTCCAACATTGATCTAAGATCAGGATATTACCAGCTGAGAGTTAAAGATTCAGATATTCTGAAGACTGCTTTCAGAATGAGGTACGGGCATTATGAATTTTTAGTTATGCCATTTGGACTAACCAATGCTCCTGCTGTTTCTGTGGATCTGATGAACAGAATTTTTAGACCGTACCTAGATCGATTTGTTGTGGTATTCATAGATGACATTTTAATTTATTCTCGTGATGAGGCTGAACATGCGAAACATTTGAAAGCTGTTTTACAAACTTTGAGAGAAAAGCAATTGTATGCGAAATTCAGTAAGTGTGAATTCTGGTTACATGAGGTTAGTTTTCTGGGACACATTGTGTCAGCATCTGGGATTCGAGTTGATCCGAGCAAGATTTCTGCTATTTTGAATTGGAAACCTCCGAGAAATGTATCTGAAGTCTGCAGTTTTCTGGGTTTGGCTGGTTATTATCGCAGATTTGTGAAAGGCTTTTCGACAATAACTACTTCATTTACTAAATTATTTCAGAACGATGTCAGATTTGAATGGTCAGATAAATGCTAAAAAAGTTTTGATCAGTTGAAAACTCTGTTAACAGAAGCTCCAGTGTTAGTACAGCCAGAGTTGGGTAAAGAATTTGTTGTGTATAGTGATGCTTCGTTAAATGGTCTGGGATGTGTTTTGATGCAGGAAGGTAAAGTGGTAGCTTATGCCTCGAGACAGTTGAAGCCTCATGAAAAGAATTATCCAATGCACGACCTTGAGTTAGTTGCAATTATGTTTGCGCTAAAGATTTGGCGTCATTATCTATACGGTAAGAAATGTCACATGTTTTCAGATCATAAAAGTCTGAAATATCTGATGACTTATAAAGATTTGAACTTACATCAAAGAAGATGGTTAGAGCTGCTAAAAGATTATGAGCTTATGATAGATTATCATCCGGGTAAAGCGAATGTTGTTGCTGATGCTTTGAGTAGAAAATCATTGTTTGCATTATGTGCTTTGAATGCTCAGTTAGATTTATCTTATGGTAGTTCTGTGTTAGCTGAATTAAAAGCCAAACCGTTGTTCTTACAGGAGATATGTGATACTCAGAAATCTGACAATGAATTACTAGCAAAACGAGCTCAGTGTGAGGTGAATTTTGAATCTAAATTTCAAATTGTTGATGATTGTTTGAGATTTCGAAGTCATATCTGTGTTCCGAGAAATCGAAAGTTGGTTCAGTTAATCTTGAATGAAGCTCATAACAGTCGTCTATCTGTTCATCCGGGAAGCACGAAAATATATTAAGATTTGAAACGACACTACTGGTGGTCTGGTATGAAAGGGGACATTTCTGACTTTGTTTCAAAATGTTTAGTCTATTAGCAAGTGAAAGTCGAACATCAAGTTCCATCTGGATTGCTTCAGCCAATTCTGATTCCTGAATGGAAATAGAATAAAGTAACCATGGATTTTGTTTCTGGTTTACCTCAGACTCCGAGAAAGAAATATGCAATATGGGTCGTGGTTAATAGATTAACGAATCTGCCTATTTCATTCCAGTAAGATCTGACTACTCACTTGATAAATTAGCCAAGCTTTATATCTCAGAGATTGTAAGATTGCACGGGGTGCCACTGTCTATTGTATCCGATAGAGATCCGAGGTTTATGTCGAGATTCTGGAAGAAATTGCAAGAGGCTTTAGGCACGAAACTCCATTTCAGTACAGCTTTTCATCCGCAAACTGATGGTCAGTCCGAACGGACTATTCAGATTCTTGAAGACATGCTAAGTTGCTGCATACTAGAGTTTAATCGTTCATGGGAACAGTATCTGCCACTGATCGAATTTCCATACAATAATAGTTTTCAGTCGAGTATCAAAATGGCACCATATGAAGCTTTGTACGGACGTAAATGTTGTAACAGACCAATATTGACCCTAATCGGAACAGTGGTTTCGGGACCACGAATCCGAGCCTGAGTAATATTTTAATATTATATTTCGTGTTTATTATATGTGATTTAGTGAGTGTGAAAGTTTCGTAGAAAAATTTAGTCATTTAAGTGCTCAATTTGATAAAAAGGATTTAATCGAGAAAAGAGCAAAAGTTGCATACTAAAGTGAAAGGTACAAAATTGATTGTGGCTTTTTAAGTGGATGTACTAAAAGGGCAATTAGCCCATATACTACAAAGAAGGACGGCAATGGGCCACTTTAATTACAAATTTGATGTTATTTTAGTATTAGTATAAGTTATATTAGTGAGTTAATAAATATTATTAATATATGTGTGTTGTTTTAACATAAAATAATAAAAACAAGTGGGAAGAAAGAGAACCTTACCTCTGGCCGAAAGTTAGAGGAAGAAACTCCATTGTTGGAGCTTGAAATTTCGGCAATTTAGAGCTTAATTAGGGGTATGTATTTTGCTTAGTTTTTGATAATTTTTACATTTTTGGAATGGTTGCTTTGAATGCTATACAACCCATGTGGAAATTTTTGAGATTTTGGCACTTTAAAATTCGTCTATGGTTGTATAGGCATGGTTTGAAATGTTTGATAGTAGATTTCAGTTAGTATGTGTTAAATTATCCTCTTTTGAATTAGAAGTTGTGATAAAATTGGATGTTAGGGATTTATTTGAAAAAAATAAATATTTTGAAGGACTAAAACATGAAATAAATGAAATGCATGAACACATAGGGCTATGGGGAAGATTCGGCCAAGCTATAGTGTTGGAAAATTTTTCATATTTTGTGTTTTGTGCAAATTAGACCAATTTGTAAAAAATGGGAAACATTAGGGGCAAAATGGTAAATTGCCTATTTGTGTGTTTTGGGACTAAATTGAGATGAAATGCGATTAAATGAGCTAAATTTTAATGTGTTTTAGATCAAGAGCAAAGAAAAACGGAATTAGACCGGGAAAGACGAAGGTTCTCGAATAGCCGATTCGCACGGACTATCAACAACCGAGGTAAGTCCTTTAGTTAAATCGTGTCAAAGAATTAATTATGGTTATCTTGAATATTAAAAATTGATGGATGTTAGTATCCATTTACATCATGGCCGAATGTATATTGACATATTAGGTTGATGATTTATGTTGAGTATGTGATGGGAATTGTTGGATTGTATAATGATAAAATGGTTTTGTTGGTCCAATGTGAGTGAGCCCAATTGAATTAGATGAGTTTATAATAGTCATGAAGTGTGTTGGTAATGTTTAACCAGATTGACATGACTCGCTTTACGCCTAGCGTGCCTTGTGCCGGTGTTATTTATCGGGCTTTTACGCCTAGCGTGCCTTGTGCCTGTTATTTATCGGGCTTTACGCCTAGCGTGCCTTGTGCCTGTTACTTACTTTTTGGGCTTTTACGCCTAGCGTGCTTGATGCCGTGATGTATTTTACAAAAGAGAAATCGAATCTTTGTTCAAGACAACTTAAAGCTAATTTATTGAGTATATGGTTCAGGTAAGCATGTAAGGTATGTTATGCTTAATATCACTTGAGTCGAATTAATGTTATGGGAATTGTGTTATATGTGTTGAAGTTAATATTGATGGGTGTAATATGATGGAATTCGAGTTAGAATGTGCTATTATGGAACAATTGGTTTTCAAGTATAAACGCTAAGAAAGGAGATTTTCATGCGATATGCTTATATGAATTTTAATGAAATGATTTCTACTTTACTTGGGTTATTGAACTTCTAGTATTCGGCCTTGTATAAGTAATTTACTTAAGTGCTTATGTGGAATACAATAAGTTGGAAGTTTTAATTTCAATTATTTGTATGTTTTATTATCATGAGATTAGGACTTACTAAGCTAGTAAGCTCACTAGTGTGAAATGTTCTCCTTTGTTTTATAGATTAGGTGCAAGCTACAAGCTCGTCGGGATCGTTCGGAAAGTCGTCCACACTATCAAACTGTTTTGGTACTCTTTCATTTTGGTTTTTCTCCAAAGAAGGCATGTATAGGAAAGACTTTGTCTAAGTTTGACGGAAACTTTGGTTCATGTATGTAATAGCCATGCGAATATGGCTAAATTTTTAGTCAAGTATGCTTTTTGGGACTTTGGTTATAAATGTTGGTGCTCTTTTAAATCGATGAGGTTATGATATTATGCGAATGATTTAGGTATAAGCTAAATTACGTAAATGGTTAAGATGCATGGATGGTACAAATTATATTTGAGTATATTCGGTTATAAGCTAGTAATCATATCTTGTAAAGAAACAGTCTTTAGTAACAGCACTGATGTAGTTTTGAAAAATCACCAAAGATAGAATAAGTTGAATTAGAAGGTGAATGAGGTATAGAATCAAAGCTTATTGTGTCTATTTTGATATGAAAAAACATAGTAGGCAAAGGAGTTTTATGTTATGGGACATTTAAATTTTAGTGAGACTTGATCTGAATGAATTCGTGAATCCATGTTCTGTCTTGGTAAAATTGTTAAATATTGTATAAAAATAATTAGGGAGCATGGTTTATATGTTTGAAATCCTTGATGAGTCTATTTTTAATAGGAATAAACAAGAACATTATTGAAAATTTGTGCTATGAGATAAATGAGTTTTTGTAATGACAGGTCAGAATCGTCAACAGTGAAATAGTGGAAAATTTGATGAATAAACTGTACTAATTGGCCACAAGAAAAATTCTGGAAAAATTATGGTAAATTCTTATAAGAGTCTAGTTTCAAGGAAAATTTACGGATCTAAATTTCGAGTTTTGTAACTCGAGTTATGATCAATTTAGTCAGCATGATGCAGTTTGACAGCTTTAAATTTTTATGTTCCGAACTTGTAGTCGAGTCTTGTAATGCCACATACTCGACCCCGGCAAAGGTCTCGGGTAAGGGGTGTTACATTTGATTGGTATCAGAGCTTACAGTTTAGTCGATTCTAGGACTACCGTATGCGCGTGTGAGTCTAGCTATACATGCCTTTTATATATATTGATAGTGTGGTGACTTCTGACAGCCTGAACTTTGTTTTATATTGTAAATGGACACTGATCCTGAAAGAGCCGTAGCTGATGATGTAGAGAGTGTAGCGCCTGACGGTGCACACGAATCAGCGCCGGTAGACTAAACAAGCCTTTTATCGGATGATGAATGAGTGGTTTGCCCAATTTATTCAAAATAACCCGGCTGTACACCAACCTCCACCCCCGAATAATCCAACTCCGATTCCTTCAAGACTTCGATGATAGATCCTGGTGAGATCCAGTAGGCCTCCAGTTGATAAAATCTGAAAATTTGGGGCCGAAGAATTTAAAGCCAATGATGATGATGACGCAGAGAGAGCCGAAATGTGGCTCGATAACACTATTCAGGTACTTGGTGAGCTATCTTGTACTCCTGATGAATGCACAAGTGTGCTATATCTTTCTTGCAGGACATCAGATATCACCGTGGAACACACTAGTATCAGTGGTTCCGAAAGAAAAAGTGACATGGGATTTCTTCCAGAATGAATTTCGTAAGAAGTACATCAGCCAAAGATTCATTGATCAAAAACGAAAGGAGTTCCTTGAGTTGAAATAGGGGCGAATGACCATAACAGAATATGAAAGAAAATTTGTCAGGCTCAGCAGATATGCTAGAGAGAGTGTGTTTCTACTGAAGCTATTATGTGTAAAAGATTTGAAGATGGCCTGAATGAAGATATAAAGATGTTTGTTGGCATTCTTGAAATTCAAGAGTTTGTGACTTTAGTTGAGAGAGCTTGCAAAGCTGAAGAGCTTGGGAAAGAGAAAAGAAAGGCTGAGACAGAAGCTAGAGATATCCGTAAAAGATCTTCGGGTAAGGTCTTCCATTCCACAACCAAGAAGTCCAGAGATGACTACACAACGGCATAAAGCTACTACACATCCACCTAGACGGATCGATCTCCTATGAGCTCTCGAGCTACATCGATAGCTTGATGTTGGTAACGCCCCGAGAATAGAGTTGAATGCAAGCATCTTTGGAAAATGGCACTCGTGGAGTTGTAGATTTCATGGTCGGTCTTGCTATAAATGTGGATCGTCAGATCATTTTATTAGAGAATGTTCGAGGTTAGCTGAGCAAAATACGATTCGAACACTAAAGGTGAGCAACACGTCGATGCGAGGTAGACCACCCGCACATTCCGGCAATGTAGGTGGTAGTCGAAAAGGAACGAAGAACACTACGATGACGATCCGAGGCTGAGAGCCTGACTAGAGCTTATGCTGCACGAGCCAGGGAGGATACTTCCTCCCCCGACGTTATTACCGGTACTTTCACCCTTTATGACACTACTGTAATTGCATTGATTGATCCTGGTTCGACTCACTCATATGTGTGTGAAACTTTAGAATTCGGAAAGACTCTGCTAGTTGAGTCTACTGAGTTTGTGATTCGTGTGTCCAACCCTTTGGGTAGATGTGTGCTTGTTAATAAAGTGTGTAGAGATTGCCCATTGATGATTCGGGATTATTGCTTCCCAGCTGATTTAATGTTGTTGCCCTTTGACGAATTTGATATAATCTTGGGTATGGATTGGTTAACTTCACATGAGGCAGTAGTGGATTGTAAAAGAAAGCTTATTGATTTGAAATGTCGAAACGGCGAGACCATCAGAATTAAATCCTGTGACGTAAATGGGTTGCCTACAGTAATATCTTCAATGTTAGCCCGGAAGTATGTGAGAAAAGGGTGTGAAGCTTATTTGGCTTATGTACTGGACAATAAAATGTCCGAGAAGCAAATTGAATCAGTATCAGTTGTATGTGAATACCCTGATGTGTTTCCTGAAGAACTACCGGGTTTACCCCCAATGCGAGAGATTGAGTTCGGTATTGAGTTAGTGCCGGATGCGACTCCGATTTCGATAGCTCCGTACCGAATGGCGCCTACTGAATTAAAAGAATCGAAAGCGCAGTTGCAAGAGTTGACAGATAGGGGCTTCGCACGACTGAGTTTCTCTCCTTGGGGTGCACCGGTTTTATTTGTGAAAATGAAGGATGGGACTATGAGAATGTGTATCGATTACCGGCAACTAAATAAGGTAACTATAAAGAATAAGTACCACCAGTTACTTCGGATTAATGATTTATTTGATCGGTTGAAGGGGCTTCATGTTTTCAAAGATAGATTTGAGATCGGGCTATTATCGATTCATGAGTCGAGATTCGGGATGTGCCAAGACCGCATTCGAACGAGGTACGGACATTATGAGTTTTTAGTTATGCCTTTTGGACTCACTAATGCACCTGCTGTTTTTATGGATCTAATGAACCAAGTTTTTCGACAGTTTTTGGATCGGTTAGTAGTAGTGTTTATTTATGATATATTGATCTACTCCAAAAATGAAGCGGAACATGCTGAGCATTTGAGAATAGTACTACAAACTTTGAGAGATCAATGGTTGTATGCAAAATTCAGTAAGTGTGAGTTCTGGATGAATGAAGTCAGCTTCTTGGGTCATGTTGTTTCGGTGTCAGGCGTTCGGGTAGATCCAAACAAGATAGCAAAATTATACTTGATTGGAAACCACCAAAGAATGTTTCGAGATTCAAGTTTCCTAGGCCTTGCGAGGATATTACAGACGATTTGTAAAAGGTTTTTCGTAATAGCTACACCTTTGACGAGACTACTACGTAAAGATGTCAAATTTGAGTGGTCGAAAAAAGTGTCGTAAAAGTTTTGAACAGTTGAAAGCCCTTTTGACCGAGGCTCCAGTTTTAATCAGCCTGAATCGGGTAAAGAATTTATTATTTTTAGTGATGCTTCCTTGAATGGGTTGGGTTGCGGTTTTAATGCAAGAAGGCAGGGTGATAGCCTACGCTTCGAGACAATTGAAGCCGCATGAGAAAAATTATCCAACTCCCGATCTGGAGTTAGCAGCCATTGTGTTCGCATTAAAAATTTGGTGTCACTATTTATTTGGCGAAAAATGTCATATTTATTCGGATCACAAAAGTTTAAAATATTTGATGACTCGAAAAGATCTAAACTTGAGACAACGCAGATGGTTAGAATTGCTGAAAGACTATGAATTAGTGATTGACTACCATCCGGGGAAAGCTAATGTTGTTGCGGATGCGTTAAGTTGAAAATCATTATTTGCTCTTCGTGCATTGAATGCACAGGTGGCTATGTCTGATGATGGTTCGATCATAGCCAAGTTGCAAGCAAGACCGATGTTTATTCAGCAGATTTGTGATGCACAGAAAGTTGACAAAAAGTTGATTGCTATTCGGATTCAGTGTGGAAATGGTACAGAATCAGATTTTCGGATTGATGCAAATAATTGTTTGAATTATAAAAGCCGATTGTGTGTCCCAAATAACTCAGGTTTGATACAGATGATCCTGAGTGAGGCCCATAGTGGTTGACTATCGATACACCCGGGTAGCACTAAAATGTATAACGATTTGAAGCAGTTCTATTGGTGGCCTGGCATGAAGCGGGATATATCTGAGTTTGTTTCCAAGTGCTTAATTTGTCAACAAGTAAAAGCCGAGCATCAGGTACCGTCCGGATTACTTCAACCAATCATGATACCCGAATGGAAATGGGATAGAATTACAATGGATTTTGTATCCGGTCTTCCTATGACACCGAGTAAGAAAGATGCCGTCTGGGTTATCGTTGATAGACTGACTAAATCAGCCCATTTTGTATCGGTACGTACCGATTATTCACTTGATAAGCTTGCCGAATTGTATGTGTCGCAGATTGTAAGGTTGCATGGTGTACCAAGTTCCATTGTTTCGGATAGAGACCCGAGATTCACATCGCGGTTCTGGAAGAGATTGCAAGATGCTCTAGGTACTAAACTTCATTTCAAGATGACCTTTCCATCCGTAAATGCAGACGGTCAGTCTGAGCAACTATTTTGATACTTGAGGACATGTTGAGGTGTTGCGTTCTCGAATTTGAAGGTACGTGGGAACGATACCTACCTTTGGTTGAATTTGCTTATAATAATAGGTTCCAATCTAGCATAAAAATGGCACCTTATGAAGCCTTGTACTGGCGAAAATGTCGCACGCCGTTATATTGGGTGAACTCGGTGAAAATAAGATACACGGGTTGATTGGATTAAAGAAACAGAACAAAAAGTGGTTGTTATTAGGAGTAATTTGAAAGCCGCCGGATCGCCAAAAGTCTTATGCCGATTTGAAACGTAAGGACATTGAATTTCAGGTCGGAGATCGGGTGTTCTTAAAAGTTTCTCCGTGGAAGAAAATACTCTGATTTGGTCGGAAAGGCAAGTTGAGTCCGAGATTTATCGGACCGTATGAAATCACAGAGCGTATAGGGCCTGTTGCTTATAGATTGAAATTGCCCCTTGACTTAGAAAAGATACACAATGTATTTCATGTTTGATGCTTCATAAATATAGATCGGATCCGTCCCATGTGATTTCACCGTCAGAGATTGAAATTAGATCTGATTTGACATATGATGAGGAACCGATCCGTATCCTAGCTCGGGAAATAAAAGAGTTGAGAAATAAAAGAATTCCATTAATAAAGGTTTTATGGAATCGTCACGGAGTTGAAGAGGCTACGTGGGAGCCTGAGGAGTCAATGAGGCAACAATATCCGACCTTGTTTAACGGTAAAATTTTCGAGGACGAAAATTCTTAAGGGGGGAGAGTTGTAACAGACCAATATTGACCCTAATCGGAACGGTGGTTTCGGGACCACGAATCCGAGCCTGAGTAATATTTTAATATTATATTTCGTGTTTATTATATGTGATTTAGTGAGTGTGAAAGTTTCAGTGAAAAAAATTTAGTCATTTAAGTGCTCAATTTGATAAAAAGGATTTAATCGAGAAAAGAGCAAAAGTTGCATACTAAAGTGAAAGGTACTAAATTGATTGTGGCTTTTTAAGTGGATGTACTAAAAGGGCAATTAGCCCATATACTACAAAGAGGGACGGCAATGGGCCACTTTAATTACAAATTTGATGTTATTTTAGTATTAGTATAAGTTATATTAGTGAGTTAATAAATATTGTTAATATATGTGTGTTGTTTTAACATAAAATAATAAAAACAAGTGGGAAGAAAGAGAACCTTACCTCATTCATCTTCTTGGCCGAAAGTTAGAGGAAGAAACTCCATTGTTGGAGCTTGAAATTTCGGCAATTTGGAGCTTAATTAGGGGTATGTATTTTGCTTAGTTTTTGATAATTTTTACATTTTTGGAATGGTTGCTTTGAATGCTATACAACCCATGTGGAAATTTTTGAGATTTTGGCACTTTAAAATTCGGCTATGGTTGTATAGGCACGGTTTGAAATGTTTGATAGTAGATTTCAATTAGTATGTGTTAAATCATCCTCTTTTGAATTAGAAGTTGTGATGAAATTGGATGTTAAGGATTTATTTGAAAAAAATAGATATTTTGAAGGACTAAAACATGAAATAAATGAAATGCATGAACACATAGGGCTATGGGAAGATTCGGCCAAGCTATAGTGTTGGAAAATTTTTCATATTTTGTGTTTTGTGCAAATTAGACCAATTTGTAAAAAATGGGAAACATTAGGGGCAAAATGGTAAATTGCCCATTTGTGTGTTTTGGGACTAAATTGAGATGAAATGCGATTAAATGAGCTAAATTTTAATGTGTTTTAGATCAAGAGCAAAGAAAAACGGAATTAGACCGGGGAAAGACGAAGGTTCTCGAATAGCCGATTCGCACGGACTATCAACAACCGAGGTAAGTCCTTTAGTTAAATCGTGTCAAAGAATTAATTATGGTTATCTTGAATATTAAAAATTGATGGATGTTAGTACCCATTTACATCATGGCCGAATGTAAATTGACATATTAGGTTGATGATTTATGTTGAGTATGTGATGGGAATTGTTGGATTGTATAATGATAAAATGGTTTTGTTGGTCCAATGTGAGTGAGCCCAATTGAATTAGATGAGTTTATAATAGTCATGAAGTGTGTTGGTAATGTTTAACTGTATTGACATGACTCGGGCTTTTACGCCTAGCAGGCCTTGTGCCGGTGTTATTTATCGGGCTTTTACGCCTAGCAGGCCTTGTGCCGGTGTTATTTATCGGGCTTTTACGCCTAGCAGGCCTTGTGCCGGTGTTACTTTTCGGGCTTTTACGCCTAGCAGGCTTGATGCCGGTGATGTATTTTACAAAAGAGAAATCGAATCTTTGTTCAAGACAACTTAAAGCTAATTTATTGAGTATATGGTTCAGGTAAGCATGTAAGGTATGTTATGCTTAATATCACTTGAGTCGAATTAATGTTATGAGAATTGTGTTATATGTGTTGAAGTTAATATTGATGGGTGTAATATGATGGAATTTGAGTTAGAATGTGCTATTATGGAACAATTGGTTTTCAAGTATAAACGCTAAGAAAGGAGATTTTCATGCGATATGCTTATATGAATTTTAATGAAATGATTTCTACTTTACTTGGGTTATTGAACTTCTAGTATTCTGCCTTGTATAAGTAATTTACTTAAGTGCTTATGTGGAATACAATAAGTTGGAAGTTTTAATTTCAATTATTTATATGTTTTATTATCATGAGATTAGGACTTACTAAGCTAGTAAGCTTACTAGTGTGAAATGTTCTCCTTTGTTTTATAGATTAGGTGCAAGCTACAAGCTCGTCGGGATCGTTCGGAAAGTCGTCCACACTATCAAACTGTTTTGGTACTCTTTCATTTTGGTTTTTTTCCAAAGAAGGCATGTATAGGAAAGACTTTGTCTAAGTTTGACGGAAACTTTGGTTCATGTATGTAATAGCCATGCGAATATGGCTAAATTTTTAGTCAAGTATGCTTTTTGGGACTTTGGTTATAAATATTGGTGCTCTTTTAAATCGATGAGGTTATGATATTATGCGAATTATTTAGGTATAAGCTAAATTGTGTAAATGGTTAAGATGCATGGATGGTACGAATTATATGTGAGTATATTCGGTTATAAGCTAGTAATCATATCTTGTAAAGAAACAGTCTTTAGTAACAGCAGTGATGTAGTTTTGAAAAATCACCAAAGATAGGATAAGTTGAATTAGAAGGTGAATGAGGTATAGAATCAAAGCTTATTGTGTCTATTTTGATATGAAAGAAACAGAGTAGGCAAAGGAGTTTTATGTTATGAGATATTTAAATTTTAGTGAGACTTGATCTGAATGAATTCGTGAATCCATGTTCTGTCTTGGAAAAATTGTTAAAAATTGTAAAAAAATAATTAGGGAGCATGGTTTATATGTTTGAAATCCTTGATGAGTCTATTTTTAATAGGAATAAACAAGAACATTATTGAAAATTTGTGCTATGAGATAAATGAGTTTTTGTAATGACAGGTCAGAATCGTCAACAGTGAAATAGTGGAAACTTTGATGAATAAACTGTACTAATTGGCCACATGAAAAATTCTGGAAAAATTATGGTAAATTCTTATAGGAGTCTAGTTTCAAGGAAAATTTACGGATCTAAATTTCGAGTTTTGTAACTCGAGTTATGATCAATTTAGTCAGCATGATGCAGTTTGACAGCTTTAAATTTTTATGTTCCGAACTTGTAGTCGAGTCTTGTAATGCCACATACTCGACCCCGGAAAAGGTCTCGGGTAAGGGGTGTTACAAATGTCGTACACCTCTATATTGGATTGAACTCAGTGAGAATGAGATACATGGGGTTGATTTGATAAAAGATTCAGACCAGAAAGTGAAATTGATCCGAGATTGTTTGAAAGTAGCATCTGATGGTCAGAAGTCTTACGCAGACTTGAAACGTAAAGATATAGAATTTGAAATTGGCGACAAAATATTTTTGAAAGTATCTCCATCGAAGAAAATACTTCGATTCAGATGTAAAGGTAAATTAAGTCCGAGGTTCATCAGACCGTATGAGATCATTGAACATGTCGGGCCCGTTGCATATAAATTGAAGTTGCCTTCTGAATTAGAAAGGATACACAATGTATTTCATGTTTCGATGCTTCATAGGTATCGATCCGATCCGTCACATGTGATTGCCCCATCTAAAATCGAAATCCAATCTGATATTACATATGAAGAGGAACCAATCCGTATCTTAGCCCGTGAAGTGAAAGAGTTGAGAAATAAGAAAATTTCGCTAGTAAAAGTACTGTGGAATCGACATGGGATTGAAGAGGCTACCTGGGAGCCTGAAGATTCAATGAAACTGCAATTTCCAAATCTGGTTAACGGTAAGATTTTTGGGGACGAAAATCCCTGGGGGGAGAATTGTAACAGTTCGGTTTATACCCTAGTCGGAACAGTGGTTTCAGAACCACAAATCCGAGTTCGAAAAATATTTTAATATTACTTTCTGTGTCGTTGATATGTGACTTAGCATGTGCTAATTTGCCGTAGGTTAATTTGTCTGTCTATGTGTTTAATTTGATAAAGGATGAAATTGCATGAAATGTGGAAGTTATAAGCTATATGTTAAAGTGCTTATATGTTGTGGTTTTATAAATGTGAGGATTTAATTGGCAAATTATCCATTTCTTTAGTAAGTGGACGGCAAGATATATATCATGTATATTCATTATGTCTTTATTTGTTATATTATAAGTTAAATTCATATTATATTATTTTATTTTATAAGTTATACTAATATAATAAAAGAAACATTAGTAAGTGGTCTTATTTTCATTATCTTCTTGCCGAATATTAAAGAAAGAAGAGAAAATGATACGGTCTGTCTCGGGTTAGGAGGCGAATCGTAAATGTTGCCCGATCGTAAATTAGACAGTTTCTCTTTCAACTAACAAAAGGGATAATTTCATTGGAAATAATATCTTTGAAATGTAAGGATAGGTGATAGGTTGAAATGGGTACGTATTTGAAACAAGAAAGAACCTTTAATAAAAATTAAAGACCCGAATCTTATAAGTTTCAAATTGATGGAATGAGTTTCGAAATATATGAGGCATGCGTGGAGACAGCACTATGTTAATGTTGGATCATTGTTTATTCAACATGGTTTAAATTGAAGTAATTTGAAGATAGCCATGAACGGCAATTGGGAGGCTATAGGAACCATGGTGGGACGGTACAAGGAGAACAAGTCAAATGCCTTCATGAAATTATTTTATTCTTCAAGCATCAAACGGCAACATGTGGTGAATGAATTGCTTAGTGGAATAAATCTACTTGGACGGCACAAGGTGGGATTAATGGATGATTAAATTATTTCAGAAGCAATTGAGGGAGCATTATTGAGATGATTTTAAAAAAAAAAATTAAAATGGGTGCATGGCACACTTGGGGTAAAAAGAAGGCATGAAAGAATTAAATAATGCAAGGGGAACTTGGTGGAAGGATAAGCAAATATTCTTATGAGATGGACGGCCATGAGCTTGGAGAAAGGAATGATGGAGCTGAAATTTTTAAAAAATTTACAAGGAGCATAGTAAACAAATGATGCATGAAGGATGGGATTTTATTTAATTTGAAATGATGAAAACATGCAAATAAGTCACCATGAAAGTGGACGGCCATACCTAAATTAGGCCATGTATGCATAGAATAGTAAGCCAAAGGGAAAGCAAGCATAGCTTCAAATGTATTCCTTCCCTATTCGACTATCATTGGAAATCCTATAAATACTTTGTACATTTTCTTTTAGAACACAGAACTTTGAATTTGAATGAAAGAAAAATTTCTTTTGGTGAGTATTCACTCTCCTAATTCTCAAGGTTTGAATTGACTTATCTAGTTTTCTAGTGGCGTCGTTAACATATTTGGTGATACTTGCTTTTTCCACAAAACAAATCTAAACAAATTCCCGGTTTCGAGAAATCAATCACGTTAGACCAATAAGAATTATGTACGTTCAAGATAAAGCGATCAATACTCTTAACATATTTCAAAATGTATTTACAAATACACAATGATTTTATGTTAGACAATGAATTAATCTCGTAATATCTACAATCAAACAAATTGGGGTTAGAAGAAAAATCATATTTATACAAAGAATTTGATGCTTCAAAACGCTTACCTTCCTTACCTTTCGACTCGGGAGGTTCAACTTCACCTTCAACTTTATCTCTTTCAATCAAAGAAATACGTCGCTCTTCCGGGAGGAGTTGAAGTGGTAGGCTTTTGTGCGATACGTCGGGAACCTGAAATGAAGAAGCAAAAGAAGAACATACTCCAAATGAGTTAGTTAAATCAACACTCTCTTCTACTTGCTCATCTCGTTTTCTTGTTTCTTTTTCACGCACTTTTAGCTTTGTCAACTTGAAAATTCGGTGGGTGCCCCGGGCGTGCCCGTATCAGAAAGTTTAAAGCTTGGTAATTTCAATTGATTACAAGCCAAAATTCAAGGTAATACTTCGATCAGTTCTTGATTATTTCTACGTTTTTGTAATCGTTGCTTCATCTACTATCAAACCCATATCTCAATTTTGTGAATTGATGATGTTTGTGAATTGTGCCATTGTTGATATGTTGAGCTTTGTAATGCTTTAGGGTGTTAAATGATAAGTTGGTGGTAGATGAACATATTTTGTTCTTGAAGTTTTGATGAATTTAGCTAAATAGGGCTAAATTGAGAAAATGTTATCTTGGAGGACTAAATTGTCAATTTGAAGAAAAATGTGGGTTTGTATGTGATATATATGTATTCGTCCAAGCTTGTGTAAAAGTAGATTTTGTGAATTTGATGTTTTGAGAAAAATGGACTAAATTGCTACGTTGTGCAAATGTGAGGGCTAATTTGTAAATTGCCCTAAATGTGTGTTTTTGGATTGAATTGAATGAACTACTGAATAAAAGGGTTAATTCTGAATATGTTTAGATCAAGAACCGAGGAAAATGGATTTAGATCGCAGGAAAACGAAAGTTATCGAGTAGCCGTTTTCTATTCCGATAAACCGAATCTGAGGTAAGTCACTATACAAATAACTGAATATGTATGCATTTGTAATTGTTCATATGTTTAATGATGATAATGAATGCTTACGAGAAATTCTGTAATTGAGTTCTGAGATAAGTTCAGTATATTGATTAAGTCTGAGAAGCTTTGTACAAACCTCGACATAGGTATCTATTCTGTTTTATCATGTAAGACCACGTCTGGGATGTTGGCATTGATTTGAGATACGTGTAAGACCCTGTCTGGGATAGTGGCATCAATATCTGATTATGTGTACGACCACGTCTGGGACGTTGGCATCAATATAAACTTTACGTACAAGACCACGTCTGGGACCTTGGCATCATTATGTCACTTACGTGTAAGACCATGTCTTGGGACATCGGCATCGTTTTGATTCATATAAGACCATGTCTGGGATAGTGGCATCAATATCCGAGTGCATGTAAGACATCGTCTGGGACGTTGGCATTGTACAATTATTCTGAGCGTTCTGAGTATCCCATTGGATTTATTACTGTTCAACGGGTAAGTCTATGATACTAATTGCAAATTCGAGCTATGAACAAATACAAGATAGTAAATTCAATTCAGGTATGTTGATTTTACACTAATTGTGTATACAAGATAAGCATTAATATGATCTTACTATGATACTATGAATATGAAATTGATGTTATGTTGTATAAGGTTTTGGTGAAATGAGATATGTGTTTGTATGATCTTTGAATTAGGAATATGGCTAATGTGGTCAAAAGTGTATGAATCAAAGAAAATATATGCACTTTATGCTAAGTTGTTCTATATTGACTTACTAAGCTTTTGGAAAGCTTACTCTGTGTGTGTGTTTGGTCTATTTTATAGGTCGTCAAAGCTACTGAAGGCTCGGGACCGTCAAGGATCGTCATCACACTACTAATATCCTTTTGGTACACCTTGGATATGTATATAGCTAAATATGGCATGTATATGCTAGTTCTTGTGATGATTTGTAAAGTGAACTTAGCCATGTGATTTGGCTAGTTATGTTTTGGTACCATGCTTAGATGAATGTGATATGTGAAGTTGTTATGATATGATTAGTTGATACATGGAATGGTTATGATATGGTAAGTATATAGACAAATGGTACATAGGTATAATTGAGTTTTAATTATGCAAATTGGTATGTTTAGTATTGGTTTTGAATGTATATATTGAATGAAAATTTAATGTATAGATGTGATTATCTTAGTGATCAAATGTGCATGATTTGGATGGCTATTTGTATGTTTTTGGTTGCCATATATGCTTGATATGTGTTGGTAAATGATGCTTATAGGTATGAACCTTTTTGGTTGGCATTTTGGTCTTGTAAATGGCCTACAATGTCATACGGTTGTGACACACGGGCGTGCCTTAGACCGTGGGTAAATTGGTAGGATGCAACTTAAAATCACACGGTCTCGACACGGGCGTGTCATCTAGCCGTGGTGTATAAGTCAATAGCTAACATAAGAGTACATGGCCTCAGTACGGGCGTGCTTGGTGGCCGTGGAGGGGAAGTCAATATATGACCAAAAAGTACACGGCCATGGCACACGGGTGTGCCTAATGACCGTGTTGGTATAGTCAGTATAAACACGGATGGTTACACGGGAGTGTATATAGGCCGCGGAGGGCACACGGTCTCCTCCCACGGGCGTGTCACCCCTGTATTTTAGAAAAATTTCAAATTTTCATGAAATTTCGTATGTGTTTTAGTTTAGTCCCGACTCGGTTTATAAGCATGCTTAAGGTCTCAAGGACCCGATTAAGGGACATTATGTCTGAGAATGATGATTGAATGTACGATTTTGTCTGTGAATGTTTTCGATCTGTCCGGTAACGCTCCTAACCTTAATTCGGCGACGGACTCGGGATAGGGGTGTTACAACATGGGCATGTGTCTCAGCCGTGTGCGTTACACAGCCTAGAACACGGGCGTGTGTCTTGGCCGTGTGAAACCTACACCTAATGTCGAAGAAAAGTTAATTAACCACACGGCCTAGCACACGGGCATGTGGCATGGCCGTGTGCACAAGTCAGAGAGTTACAGAGGGTTGAACACGACCTGCAGCACGGGCGTGTCCCAGGGTCACAGGGCATGTCCCTTGGACCATACGGGCGTGTGAGCCCTGCACCGTGAAAATCTTTTGAAAATTTGCGAAAAATACTTTGAGTTTCTGATTAAGTCCCGACTTGATTCTAGTGCTCGTATTGGGCCTCGAGGTTCCATTTAAGGGACATTTGAATAATCTCGATTAATGAATAGTAATTTACGTGAATTATCTGTAAAATGTTCTAAAAGTTCTGGTAATGCTCCGTAACCCAATTCTAGCAACGGATATAGGTTAAGGGGTGTTACATTCACATTGGCTTATCTTCAACCGCCGCGACATCCCCATCATGAGTTGTCAATGCATTGCACCAGGAGTACAGAGGAGATTAGCAGTTTTATCGCATACTTTTAGCAGTTTAACTCAATTTACTGTAAATGGCAGTGTAACCTCCCAAACCTAGCCTAGAATTATGGCTAGATTAAGACGGCTACATTAGCCACCGAAATGGCTAAGCGAACTTACGTTACTTTGAAGACCTTAAATAAACTCAATATAGAGAAAATCATAGTTGTACTTTTTTGTTAGTTTAAATCATTCATTTATTAGGTCACTGTACTTAAGATTCATTTTATTGTTGATGGGGTTGTTTTAGAAAAACTGTTTGCTTGTCGCTATTCTTTGTAAAAACTGATGTTGAACTAATGTACCAGAAAAAACCATTATCAAGTCATTTTGGAAACCTAATTGTCTTATCGATTTGTTTTTCAAAAACGATTCCTTTGCAATGCAGAAGAAGTTAGGGAAAATGTCAAATTTGCTTAAGCTTGATATCATGCATTTTCTGATTATTATGCTTGAGTAATCCATGCATGCAAAAATCCCCAAATGAAAAGTTACCAAGCCATAGAACAGAAATGATTAAAAATTTCAAACAAAACCAATAGAGACTAATTAATACTTAATAAAAATAGTTCGGGGTCCAAGGAGATTCTCTATATGCCAGGTCTTGTCCTAGTTTCAAAGTTTACAAGAAAAGTTAAACATTATGGGGGTGACCTTATGAAAGCTTAGTGTGAGTCGAACAATTATTTAAAGAGACATAAATATCAAATACAGTGAATCATATTAGCATTAACAAAAGAACACATAACCATGGTTTCAATTTCATATCATTCCATAACCATTATGAAATTGATGTCAAACGGTATATGAGTATGATCCATCATTCATTCGAGTAACAATCATTAATTTAAGTACCATTCAATACAACACAATACAATACGTAGCATAAATCAATAACATAAGAGAATAAATTTTTTTATTTTAGTAGATTTAAAATTTCTATGTTTGAAAATAGATTTATTTGTTACAAGAATTATTATAAAAATAAATTTAACATTTGTGACACAACTTGTTATATTGATTTTGTAGCTACCAATCTGAAAGTGACATAAAATTTTAAAATATAGAGTCGACACTAATTTTGTTTTATGTAGTTGCTATTGGCCACCTAATAAAAACCATATTTTCAAAATATTTATGACATTTGTTATTAAAGCAATACCATTTAATCACATGTTATCCAAAAGATGAGTTTAATTTTAAATTTGTAAAGTAATTCCATTTAACAAAAAAATATTTTTGTTTTAAATGAAATGAAATTTTCTTGCATCCACTACAATAGGTATCCTTTCAGAAAAATTGATGAAATTTCGAAGACCCTCTTAACACTCCATGGATATTCAATTACTTATTATCACTTGAAAATGTTGCCTTATTTTTCTAAAAAGATATATTCGACCAATTCTAATATATATTTTTATTTTTACTTTTCGGAGTTTAATAGAATTTGTATACCTTAATAATTATTATCACTTGGAAATGTTGCATTATCTTTCTAAAAAAATAAATTAAAAAATTCTAGTAAATATTCCAATTTTTATTTTTGGGAGTTCATTAGAATTTTATTCCTTAATAATTTATTACCACTTGAAAATGTTGCCTTATTTTTCAAAAAAATAATATTAAAAAAATTCTATTAAATTTTCCATTTTTTTTTGGGAGTTTAATAGATTTTTTTATTATTTTCTGTCTTATTATTTTATTCCATTTTTTCTTTTGTTTTTCTCTATTCTCCCTTTCTTCTTTTTCTTAAACTCCAATTTGGCCTTCTTTACCGTCGAAAAGAGCTAGACTGTGGAGCACTTTCTTCTTTCATCTTGATGAGCCTTTCCACCATTCGTATCTTGGAATGGAGGTTCAAAACCACTCCAACGTTGCAAGCATCAAGGCTCTATCCCTTATTCTTTCTTAGTTTCTCATTGTTAGAATTGTGTGACCACAATTCTAAGAGATTGCTTGCAAGTCAAGTTAAACAAAATATATTTTCTTTCTAGAATATTTAGTATTTATTAGGATAATATATTTAGCATTTATTAGCAAAATATATTTTATATTGATTAGAATTTGGCTTTTTCATCCTCTAAATAGATGTAGTCGAAACTCCTCTTGTATCATTTGAATTCGACATTAGTGAATTTTCTTCTCCTCTTCACGTGGTTTTTTTCTCAAATGGGTTTCTATGTAAAATCTGTGTGCTCTATTTTTTTCTTTCATTTTCTTTACGAACATTCTACATTGTCATTATAGAAGTTTAGTTTTAAACAAATTGGTATCACAGCTTTTTGAGTTGTTTGTTTTCGATCATGGTAATTGTAACATCCCAAAAGTTAGGGGTTGTAAGTTTTTGCATAATTGCATGTTGTGCTTGCTCAGCTGGTTATTTGAGTGTTTTTAGGGGTTCTTGGGAGGCTCGGGATCGAGTTTAAGCCTTGGAAAAAATTAAGTTTTTGGCCTGAAGAGGAAAGGGCTATGTGAGGTTGGGCTTAAGTAAAATTGAGTGTGATTTACTAACACAAGTGGGCCATGTGGCAAGGTGGCTAGTAGCATGGATTATGTACAAGGGAGCTTGAGTTCGAAATCCCTTACATGCAAAATGTAATTATTTTGCTCAGGAGAAGAGAAGAGGTTGTGTTGGAATCAAATACTAATGGAGAAGTATTTAAATTGGTCAAGGTTGTTGGGTGAATTTGAATGGGAGGTGGAGAGTGAATTCAGGAGGGATTCATGGAGAAAATCATGAGATTCAAGTGGGGGAAGTGTTATGGCTGAATAAGGGGTCTTGTGTAGGAAAAATTCGGCTAAGGGGGTTGTGTTAGGCATTTTTGGCTAGTGGAAAGTGTAGGTGCCGGATTCTTGTTCTTCTTTTCCTCTGAAATTGCCGAATCTACTTGGGAATTGACCACTCGTGCATCTGTTCTTTTCTTTTTGTCAAACTATTTTCTCCTCTTGGCTCTCTCTCTCTTCTACACTTCTAACTTCGGAAAATATTATTCCCTCATTCCTCATCATTGTTCCATTCGGTTCTCTCTAGTAGTCGACACCCCTTTCCTCTCTATAGCCGAATCTTTCCATTTTATTTACTCTTCAATTGATTCTTTTTCTTTTCTTTCCACAATATTCAATTCTTGCAGTTTAATTCTCTTAGCTGGACACCCTCTATCATTTTCTGTTTGGGCTTAGTCACGGCATTTTGTGAGTTAGTCCTTTGGCCAAATACAACACCTTCTTTTCTTCTTGTTGTTCTTTTCCTTTTCATTCAAGGCAGAAGCCGAAGCACTTAAACTTTGATCCTTTGAGAATAGGGCCGAATCTATTAGGATCTAGGCATATCCTTCTCTCCGTTTGTTTAGCCTTCAAATCTCGGACAATGGTTGGTAAGTGTGGCTAGGGCTGAATATGGGTTGGCTGAGTTCTTTTCTTATCGGTTTGGATTCTCTCAAGCCAAAAGGCTGTTATGTTTTTAATTATGGCCATGGGTGTTATGTGGCTAACATCTCCTCTCTATTTAAACGTTGTTAGGGACTCGACTTGCTTAATCAGGAAGCCTACTGAACATTCTTCCTTTGCAGTAGACCTCTTGTTTTATGGTAAGTGGTGTTAGTTGATTATCCAGATTCAATCTTTGGAGATGTCTTATCAAGGTTAAGACTAATGGATTAGAATTGATTTCATAGGTGCGTAATCTCGGGAGCTTCAACCTATTCTCGTAACAGGTGTGTAATTTTACACTATTAATTGTGATAGTATGCACTGTTTTGTGAATCGGCAACTGAGAGCAATTGAGCGTGCGAGCGCTCGTAATGATAAATCGAGCCACTAAGGATTTGTGATAGACTGTGGAGAGTGTCACGAATATTCTCGTGAAACTGAGGCCGTATCAGGCCTTGTTGACCCAAAGTGGGCTAAGTGGGCCCGTTGGGTTAACGGGCCCACATAAGGGAAACTGATGATGAGTACCGGATGGTTTCTACGACTGTGAAGTCTGCAAAATCGAGACAGAAAATGAGCTAAACGGGCCACACGAGCGTGTGGGCCTATTTGAGCCAAAATTGGATTTTAGGCCCAATTACACGTAGTAACCCAAAAGGGAACCTGTGTCGCTCGAAGCGGCAGTGGACCTTCGGAAAGGCTGTTAGTTGATAAATTACCGAAATACCCTTAGTGGTTAAATTACTGAAATACCCTCGGTGGGTAAATTACCAAAATACCCTCAGTAGGTAAAATTACTGAAATACCCTCGATGGGTACACTACCGAAATACCCTTATTGGGTAAATTACTGAAACACCATCGGCGGGTAAAGTTACCAAGAATACCTTTAAAGGGTGAAATTACTAAAATACCCTCGTTGGGTGAAATTACTGGAATACCCCCGAGGGGTAAATTACCGTTTTACCCCCAATCGACCAACTGACCATTATACCCCTAGTTGTAGATCTAGTGTTGTATGTGTAACCTGTTGAATTGTTATGATGGTAATTTATTTCATACATCGATTTAATATGTCACTACATGTTGCATTGGGTTGGGTTATGTTTTTGGAGGAAGTACTGAACTGGTGGCTATGCCACATTATCCTGATTCAGTGGCTCTGCCATGACATACTGATTTAGTGGCTTAGCCACGTATATTATTACTGGTAGCTTTGCTGCGTTGATATTAGCAGCTTGACTGCGCTATTGGTGTGTAGAGCTGGGTAGGTTGACTTGGTCCCCACATGGTGTGTAGGGTTGGTACGAGTGGTGTGATGGTTGGATTGGGTTGGGTTGCATTTTCTTTATTTGCATTACCATGATTTTGGGGCTTAGGCCTGGACTGATACTGCATGGGCTTGCGCCAAGACTGTAACTGTAATAGGGGATTACACACCGAGTTCTTGTAACTCACCCCTTTTCCTTTAACTGTATAGGTAATCCCCAGCCTTAGAGGATTTGGAGCTGCGAGAGACTCGGGGTGACCACACGTCCTGTATGTTTTTGGGGTTAAATTTAGTTACTTTATTTTGGCTTACTTTACTTTAATTTTTTGGCTATTAATTTTTGTAATAAGGCCATTGGATTAGTTTATAACTTTTATTTGGTATTTCTTATATCACTGCAAATTTATTAAACACGGGTTTTAAAATAATAACATCTATTTTTAAATATAACATTTTCGCAACGGTTTAAATCAAGCTTCCGTAATAGACAAGTTTTTAAAAGAAAAATAATAAATGCATAATAAGGTTTCTTTTTTTTTTTAAAAAGGAAATGATTTCGAGCAAAACTAGATTTGTTAATAAGCAACAAAAATTGAAATTTTGAATCGGTAAGAAGTTTTGATTCGTAGAAGAGTTTTCCAACAAAGGCATAGTTTTCAAACATCATCTGATGTGGCATACTAGATCCGGTCGTAACATCTAAGCTGAGTTTGGGGTGTTACAGTAATAAAGACAACGAAGTATGATATTTCACTGTTGTATCACAACAACTATGATATTTCACTGTTGTATCACAACAACTGATTCTTATTGTTGTAGATAAAGATGCAAACAGTTCTTGCGCAGATGCCTTTTACATTGATGGAGAAAGAGAAGAAGCATAAAGATCGAAAGGCTTTAACATAATAACATTTGCATCTGTTGAATGAAATTCTGCATGATGTGATGAATGAGAAGATCGTTGTTGCATTATGGGCAAAGCTGCAACAGCTATGTATGTCGAAAACCCTAACTAGCAAGTTGCATATGAAGCAATGCCTTTATGCTCTGTATACTCGAACACTTAACTCTGTTTATAGAAATTCTTTTGAACCAAGAGGCGGTAGAGGTTCAGTACGATAAAGAAGATTCAGGGTTAATTCTACTTTATTCATTGCACCCGTCTTATTCAACCTTTAGAGATACAATTTTTTATAGTCGCGAACCTCTCACGGTTGATGAATTATATGCTTCTTTAACATCGTATGACAAGATGCAGCATCTTGTTTTTGGATATGACTCTTAGGGAGAGGGTCTCATTGTTTTTGGGAGATAAGAACTAAATACTGATGATAATTATGAGAGGACACAGGAATGAAATTCTCGCGATTAATCTAAGGGTCAATCGAGATATTCAAACAGAGGTAAAACCTATAGTGCTCATGTCAAATAACGTATTATCTGTTTATGAAGTACGTATTATCTGTTTATGAAGTTTTATGTATCAGTTTGTAATTTCAGTAATTATTAACAGATGTCTTATGAAAAGCAGTAATTAGAATTGTGTTTTTCCAAATCAAGGTCTCTCTACAGTTTCCAGTTTCCTACAGTCTTAGTTTACTCTAACGAAAGAGTTTCAGTATAGTCCTACTATCTATAGTAGTTTCTCAGCGTATTTCAGTTCAAGCATTCTACAGCATAAAGAAAACTTACAGATTCGACACTGGAGAATCGGTGTACCATACTTGTAAACCTTCCAAAACACTTCAAGAATAGTTTTTTAGAAATTCCAAATATTTTCAAAACCCACTCCACAGCCAAGTTTTGCAACTTGACTCTGATACCACTAAATGTAACACTCCAAACCTGGCCTAGACGTTATGGTTGAATCTGGCGTGTCACATTGAAGTGTCTTTTGAAAATTGGACTTGTTGGTAAAAATCTGTTTCTAAGTTTAAAAAAATCCTTTATTATTATTTAACAAATCATCTAGTCAATGTGTTTGCCTTATTATCTACTATTGTTCTAGTAGGTTGATTTAAAATCGCGGAAGCTTTTAAAAAATCCAATGTTTAAGTTTGTGTCTTTATATATGGTAATTATTTTGAAAAGTTGTCTTCTTCCAAACTAGCAGTTTAAAATAAGTAAAAAAAGCCCCAATTAAAAATTTAAACAAACATAAATGGTCTTATTACATAAACAACACCCAACACAAACTTTAAATTTTAATAAAAGCAAGTGTAGATCAACTCCAGTTGTGTGGCCACCTCTGAATCCCTCACAACAGCAAATCGCCTATGGCTGAGGGTTACCTGTACAGTAAAAAGGAAAGGGTGAGTTTACGAAAACTCAGTGTGTAATCCTGATCACTGAAATCAGAGCTTTAAATTTTATAAAAGAATGATCGAACCTAGAAACTAACTCTGACAATGATAAAGGCAAGTGTACCTATCGAACAGTAGTATAGCTAAGGCAAGACCGGATTATCGAACCCAAAGGAACTAAAAGTACTAATACTAACTTTCTTTTTATTATTTAGCCTAAAATAAATATAGTTGTTATCTAAATTGAATGCCAACTAAGCTAAAGACACAAAGACAAAAAGAACGAATTGGGAAAATAAGTTTAGGAAAAACTCAGTTGATCAAGACGATACCCTCAGGAAGAACCCACCTAGACTTCACTCGTTATTAAACCCTAAACTATATGATTTATTTACATAGTTTGATCCGTAAGACTCCCTAACGTATATTAAACCCTCTCTCGAGGCGAATAACGTCTAACGCTAGGTTAATTAGTGGAACTCTTGTTCTCTTATAATAACCCTCTAGAATAGCAATAAATCAATCTATGGACTCCCATATTAGGTTTCACCCTAATCCGGCAAAATCTCGTCACCCTATCTCTAGGCGTGCGATCAACTCCGCTTAACTATGCTAGATCTACTCTTAGGCAGGGTCTATTCCTCCTCCACCTAAGCACATCAAATTTGGATTAAGAATGCATAATTAAGATTAAACTAAGTATTTATCATATAATTTAGAAAATAATAACAAGATCCATCATAAGTTTCATCCCCTTTAGGTATTTGAAGGGTTTAGTTTATAACAAAAAAAGAAAACATCTCAAGAGAAAAGATAAAACAAAACATAAGAAATCTCTAAAACTCCCTGAAGGAATTGAAGGAGAAATCTGCCGTCTTGAGTAAAACTCTGACTTCTTGAGATGGATCAACTGGTTAACTTTGAGTGATTCCCACAACTCTGACCTTTCTAGCTTGGCTCCTTAGCCTAGCTCGACGCCCCCTTCTGGTAGCACTTAGGGGTTTATATAGGCTTTCAAAAATATATTTCTTTCTCCCTAAGTATCCAAATCCGAGTGAAATTGCTCTTTCCAGTGATAGGGACACGGCCATGGTACACCCCCGTGTGGATTGTGGTCAGGCCATGCTCGGACTTCTTTAATGAGGCACGGCCGTGTGAATCGGGAGAAGGTCATGTTCTAGATGTTTGGTGTGGCACGGCCGTGTGGTCTCTGGGCCAGGCCGTGTGAATTTTGTGATATGGCCCATTTACTTCGTTTTGGGTCCGTTTTGTGTTCTTTTCATCCTCGGGTGCTTTCCTGGGTATAAGACATGAAAAGAAAGGATTAAAAGCACATTTTTAAATAAATCAAGGGATAAATCATCCAAAAGCATACTAAATGTGGGTTTAAAATATGTTATAATTACGGTTTATCAAATACCCTCACACTTAATCTTTTGCTTGTCCTCAAGCAAAATTCTCAACTTACAATTAAAACAAACTTTCCATAATTCATAATTCCTACTGACAATGTCTCATCATAATTCGTAGATAATTTCTACATGGATAATTCAACTCAAAGAGTCCTAAAGATTCAAACAATCAAAGTCATATATTTGTAGCATGAAAACATAGGTGTCTCCCCTTATCTGAATAATTACCTTTAATTCAAAACTGACAAGGATTGACATCCTCACAAAAGATTCACTCAAATCACTCAAGAAGTGTTTAAGGTTCAAAGTTAAAAGATCACTCATAAGTCGAACCTGAAAAGTTAATCCCATAGGCTTGTCTTAAAATCAAATCTCCACCACTGTAAAATGAAATGATAAATAGATCAAGAGGTCTTTGTCAGGGTTGTAACGGGGCTAGGTTTAAAGGTGTGGATAAAGGCTAAATTAGAAGGTTAGAATTGAGATTGAATTGAGAAGTTACCTAACTAAAAAATAAACTTATCTAAAATAATTACATCTATTGAAAATTTATAATACTAATAATGCGAGATTTTTCTTTTGATAATTAGAATTTAACTGTATAAGCTCACTCTTCCTAACACTAATACTGAATATACTTTGAATTTTGATTTTTTTTTAAGAACAAACTATAACAACTGAAATATAAAACATAGTTAGGTAACTGCTCAAAATCAAATCTCGACAAAAAGGGTAATTAGAATGATGGTAATAACAAATAGAAAGGGTTTTGGGTTAATATTAGTGGGTGAGTCAATAAAAAGGTTGTTAGGCTCAACGGGGTTCACTATGGGTTAATTGTGAAGGTATGCTTTTTAGTGGAGTAAATGGGTTAAAACCTAAGTGCCTTTATCATCTCGGTATATCAAATCATAAATGTGGTCTTGACATGTATAATCAAGGCAAGTTCGAGAGTAACAGTTCATAGTTGACACACTCATAATCAAAAAATGTGCATGAAAAAGAATAGATGCTCTATAAGGCTCAAAGTCTCACAAAAATTATGGGTGTTTTTGACATCAACCTTGTAAATTTTCAAACTTTAAGATAACATTCAAATTCAGGTTAACAATCTAAAATTTTAAATTTTTGAAAATTAGACTTATCATGCTTGATTCCCAAGTATTCTTCAAATTTAATCATCAATACACAATTAACTATGACTTATTCAAAAACATATCAATAAAAATCTTAAATTATTAGAAATTTCATCCTAATTCGTAATATTAGGAAATTACTTTCAAACAAGACTAAATTTAGGATTTTGAGAATAATGAAAAAAATTAGGCACTTTTACTCTCAAGGTTTGAGAATAATGCAAAAAGTTAGGCATTTTCTCAAAATAATTATTCACCCCCCCACACTTAAGATGTACATTGTCCTCAATGTACAAAGATAGATATGACATTTAAGGGATAAATCAAAAGAGAAGGGGAAAGAATTACTCCCTGAATTATGGATGTTTTCCCGGAAGAGTGTCTTTGGTGGTGGTGATGGTCGGTCTGGATGACGAACCTACGCTAGATGAAGAGATTGGGTAGCACACTGAGAAGTAGCCAGGAATTATTAAGGCCTAATTAAAATAAACTAAATATATAATTAAAGATAAGAAAGATAGAGAAAGAGGAAACAAAAATGTAAATAAAATGAAGATAAAAGATAAATGGACCGAAGAGTCCTCATTGTTATATAGCTCACGAGGTGGGTGTGACCTCTAAGGCTGTGGAGGTGCTGGCGGTGGCGGAAGTGGCATGATTCCCTAGTAGCCTGACGAACCTGACACTACAAAAATAAAATAAGTGAAACTAAATTAAACAAAAAAGAAGTAAAATTAAGGAAATTGAAGCAAAAGAGAAAGAAAAATAAAAATTATATGGTCTCAAAGACCCTTGGCTTATTGTTTGGATAAAGCTGCCGGCATGAATCATGTAAGTTAGTCTCCTTTGAGGAGATTGGCCTTTTACGCTTCTTCGACATGTTGTGTGATGGCTCAAGGATCTAGAGTTTTAGTAAATGGAGTGAAAAGTCTGAGAGGAAAAAGGGAAAAGAAAAGCAAGTTTTGATGGGGAGAAATGGAAGGGCTGTGGGGTTTAAATAGAATTTCAAATCTGGCTGTGGGGTTTAAATAGAATTTCAAATCTGGCACGTTCCCACGCCCGTGAGCTGAGGGTGTGTCAATTCGCACGGCCGCTTCGCACGGCTGTGTGTCTAGGCGTGTTGGCTCTCCATGCCCATTCTTCCGTAAGCCACACCCATTTTCGACAAGTCAGCATATTGGCACAGGTTAAAGGCACGGGAGTGTTCTACCTGTGGTTGGTAAGTTAGTAGCTTCACACGGTTGTGGGGCATGGCCATGCCACTTTGTCGGTGCCTGTGGTGTAGTGGTTGGGTCCGTGACGTCGAAAAGTGGTTGGGACTGACTCACACGACCTCTGCTATGTTAGTACCAAGATTCTGGTGGTCCACACGGTCACAGCCACGGCCGTCTGCAAGACCGTGTGACCTGGAAATCTGCACTTTTTAGTTAGTTTAAAAAGAAGAAAAACAAAATGGAAACAAAAGAAAAAAAATAAGAAGTAAGGTTAGTACTCGAGTTGCCTCCCGAGAAGCACTCGTTTATAGTCTTAAGCTAGACTTTCCTCGTGTTTGAAAATTTTCAGGGAGGTTTAAAGGTTTGAATATCTTCCATCATATTATTAGTTTTATTTTCATTGTATGGTTCAGGTCGAGTAGCATTTATTTTAAAAGTGCCGAAAATAGGTTTGCTTACCTTGATTGTTCCGTGTGGAAGATCATTGATTACCTTAAAAAGGATTTCTTTGTTTGTGTCAGGGTCTGGAGGGAATAGTTGTGGGTCTGCTTTATCTGACAATACCTGATCTCTGACTTTGCACTTGTTTATCTCGTAGAGTGGTTTTGATTCTGTTTCTTGTATCACTAATTTTTCCTTGAAGTGCGTTTTTCACTCGTCTAAGTCATCGGTTTGAATCCTTTGCTCCTCGTAAGTTATTTCTTTGTTGGTACTGAACTAAAGATCAGGTTCAATCGTACCCTTTTTCGGTGGTTCCTGAAAAGAGAGGTTAATCGAATGGTTATCAATGGATTTTTCTTTCTCACCTTGGTCATTCGATGTCCTGGCTGAGTCGAGGGCTTGAAGAGTGACCGTCTCATTTCCTACACAATGTATGAGTTCTCCTGCGGCAACATCGATTTTAGTCTTAGCAATTGCTAAAAAGGGCCTTCCTAAAATAAGGGGGATTTAATTATCCCCATCCATGTCTAAAACAACAAAATCTACTGGAAAAACAAATTTATCGATTTTGACAAGAACATCTTCGATAATACCCCTAGGAATTCTAACAGTTTTATCAGCTAATTGAATACTCATCCTAGTTTGTTTGGGCTTCCGTAGACCTAGTCGTTTAAACAATGTATAAGGCATGAAATTTATACTTGCCCCCAAATCAGCTAACGCATTATCAACAGTTAAACTACCAAGTAAACATGGAATTGTAAAACCCCCTGGATCTTTTAATTTTCGTGGTAGTCTATTTTATAGAATTGCTGAGCACTTTGCGTTGAGTTCCACATATGGCTCTTCGTCTAATTTGCGTTTTTTTGTCAAGAGTTGTCTTCAAAATTTCCTCGAGTCTGCCATCTGAAAAAGAGCTTCAAGAAGAGGTAAGTTAATATGTAATTTCTTTAGAAGTTTAAGACACTTACCGAACTGTTCTTCTGAATCCTCTCTTTTCATTGCTTCAGGATAAGGTATGCGAGGTTGGTACTCTTTGATTACCGATTTTGGCTTTTCTTGTGTTACCTCTACTTTACCTTTGTCTACCTTGGTTTATTGTATTGGATTGGATTCGTCTAACCCTTTACTGTCATGAGCTGTGATGGCTTAAATCTACTCCCTTGGGTTAATGTCGGTGTTACTTGGTAGACGTCCTTACGGTTATTCTGACATTAGCTTTGCGAGTCGTTCGACTGCATTGGTGACTTCTTTGACTGACTTAGTAACTTTTTCAATCGACGCTTGTTGGTCTTTATGTATTTTCTCATTTTCTTGGAAATGGTTTTCTGTGTCTGCTATGAATTTTGTCAGCATCTCTTCGAGGTTTGGCTTCTTCGCTTGTGGATATGGCTAATTTTGGAAGTTTTGAGAAGGTTGTTGTCTTTGATTTCCTTGATTTCATTGGCCTCCAAATGAAAAATTTGGGTGGTTCCTCCAACAGGGATTGTAAGTATTACTATAAGGGTTATTATTAGATCTAAAATTATTACCTATATAGTTCATCTGTTCACTTTCTGCTCCCGGTTGGTAGGGTGGGTACTCAGAATTTGCCACAGTTACCCTTTCATTGCACTGCATTACTGGATGTATCTGCGAAGAACACAAATTATCAAGCTTTTTATTCATTATCTCCATCTGTGTTGATAGGATGGTCACTGTGTCTATGTTGAAAGCTCTGGCTAATTTTGTTGGTTTTGTCCTTATAACTTACCATTGATAATTATTCAGTGACATCTCTTCAATGAACTCGTATGCTGCTTCAGGAGTTTTGTTGTTCAGGGTTCCACCGGGGGCTGAGTCGATTAATTGCCTCATTGAGGGGTTTACACCGTTATAGAATGTTTGGACTTGTAGCCACAAGGGTAAACCATGGTGTGGACACCTTCTCAAGAGATCCTTGTATCTCTCCCATGCGTCGTATAATGTCTCTAAATCCATCTACACAAAAGAAGAGATATTATTCCTTAATTTGGTTGTCTTGGCCGGTGGGAAATATTTTAATAAAAAATTTTCGATCATTTGTTCCCATGTAGTGATTGACCTTGTGGAAACGAGTTTAACCACTGTTTGGTTTTATTCCTTAATGAAAGGGGAAATAACCGAACATGTATGGCATCATCAGAAACGCCATTTACTTTTAAAGGTATCACAGAACTCTAAAAAGTTAGCTATATGAATATTTGGATCTTCGTCCTGCAAACCATCAAATTGAACAAACTGTTGAATCATTTGTATTGTGTTAGGCTTTAATTCAAAATTATTAGCAGCTATAGCGGGCCTAACAATACTTGATTCTGCTCCTGTTAAATGCGGTTTAGCATAATCAAACATAGTACGTTGAGCGTTGCGTTCCCTCACATCATGGGGTTGTGGAATATTCTCGTCCATCCCTTCAGTAGGATTGGATCTGACTTCTTGATTTTCCTCTGTATAATCTAAGGCTCGCCTAATTTCTCTGTGAGTCCCACGAACGGTCGCTTCAATTTCACTGTCGTATACTAATGGTCCTCTCGGGTTCCTTCTAGTCATAAACTAGAGGTACCTGCTAGGAAAAGAAAGAAAGAAAGAAAAATTAGCAAAAATTAAAATCTAACCTAAAAACAAAAATAAATTGCGAAAAATTAAAATTAGGGCCAAAGTAATAAAAATAGAGTTTTCTTAATATTTTAGTTCCTTGGCAACAACACCAAAAACTTGATTGCTGAAACCAGAGCTTTAAAATTTATAAAAGAATGATTGAACCTAGAAACTAACTCTGACAACGATTAAAGGCAAGTGTACCATCGAACAGTAGTATAGCAAAGGCAAGACCGGATTATCGAACCCAAAGGAACTAAAAGTACTAATACTAACTTTCTTTTTATTATTTAGCCTAAAATAAATGAAGTTGTTATCTAAATTTAACTCCTGCTAAGCTAAAGACAAAAAGACAAAAAGAACGAATTGGGAAAATAACTTTAGGAAAAACTCAGTTGATCAAGACGATACCCTCAGGAATAATCCACCTGACTTCACTCGTTATTAAACCCTGAACTATATGATTTATTTACTTAGTTTGATCCGTAAGACTCCCTAACGTATATTAAACCCTCTCTCGAGGCGAATAACGTCTAACCCTGGGTTAATTAGTGGAACTCTCGTTCTCTTATAATGACCCCCTAGAATAACAGTAAATCGATCTATGGACTCCCATATTAGGTTTCTCCCTAACTCGGCAAAATCTCGTCACCCTATCTTTAGGCGTGCGATCAACTCCGCTTAACTATGCTAGATCTACTCTTAGGCAGGGTCTATTCCTCCTCCACCTAAGCACATCAAATTTGGATAAAGCATGCATAATTAAGAACAAACTAAGTATTTACATCAAATTGGATTAAGCATGGATAATTAAGAACAAACTAAGTATTTATCATAAAATTCAGAAAATAATAACAAGATCCATCATAGGTTTCATCCCCTTCAGGTATCTGAAGGGTTTAGTTCATAACAAAATAAGAAAACATCTCAAGAGAAAAGATAAAACAAAACATATTTTGAGTAGAACTCCGGCTTCTTGAGATGGATCAACTGGCTAACTTCGAGCGATTCCCACAACTCTGACCTTTCTAGCTTGGCTCCTTGGCCTAGCTCGACACCCCCCTTCTGGTAGCACTTAGGAGATTTATATAGGCTTTCAAAAATATGTTTCTTTCTCCCTAAGTATCCAAATCCGAGTGAAATTGCTCTTTCCAGCGACAGGGACACGGCTAGGGGTGAGCGTTCGATCGAATCGAATGAAAAAATTTCTAGTTAATCGAGTTGATGAATCATATTTTATCATCCTAATTTGATTTGAAATTTACTCGAATTGAGTCGAGTGAGATGGAATTCGAATCGAATAGAATTGAATATATTTGTTCGAGTTAAATTTTAAAAATATAATTTTGGGTCTTTGTAACCATTATCACCCATCATAATAAAATTTGTCCACCTTAACCAAATAATTTATTTATTAATCTTTTATATACGAGTTAGCTTCTTTGCTTGCTTAGTTCTTTTAATTATCTTTAGATTCTTGTCACTATGTATTTTAGAATTAAAAAATATATTAAATGTAACAATGTGATTTTTTAATAAAAGTTATTTTAAAGATAAAATGTGAAATTGATACCAATATAAAATTTTAACACGAATATTTTATGGCATAATTAATAATTAAATTTTAATATAAATATTCAATATGACTAAACAATTCAATAATATAAATAATATAAAATGTGAAATTTAATTTAATAATATAAATAGTAGATATAAATAAAATTATTATTATTTATGTTTAGTGATTTTTTTGGATAATTTTGATTTTTTATTTGAGTGTAAAGGGTGAGAAGTAAAAGTTTAGGGGGAAAGTAAAAAGTTTTGGATAATAAAAGTTTGAGAGAAAATAAATAGGGGGAGCAAAATTTTGAATGAAAAATATTAAAAAAAATTGGAGGGGGGATGGGTTTGGGGTAGATGGGAGGTGAAATGGGAAGGGAGTAAAAGTTTTAGGGGAAAAGTGGGGTGGAGTAAAAATTGTGGGGGAAAATAAAAATTTTTGAAGGTTTTTAGGAGTAAAATTTTGAGAAAAAAGTAAATGGGAGAGTAAATTTTAGTGGGAAATAGATTTTGGGTAGATTGGGGGGTTGGGATGGGAGGGGAGTAAAAGTTTTGGGGGTAAAGTGGGAAGGAGGAAAAGTTTTGAGGGAAAAGTAAAAAGGTTTGGGAGTTTGCGGTAAAAATGTAAAATATTATAGTTTAATATTCGAATTATTTGACTTATTCAAGTTATTCAAATTCGAAAACTCAACTCGATTCGAACTCGAAATTCGAAAAAAAAATTGAGTTGACTCGAATAACTCGATTAACTCGAATAACTCGATTCGTTTAACTCGAAATTCAAATATTTTTCGATTTTTTCGAGTCGAATCGAGTTTTGCTCACCCTTAGACACAGCCATAGCACACGCCCGTGTGGATCGTGGTCAAGTCGTGCTCAGACTTCTTTAATGAGGCACAGCCGTGTGAATCGGGAGAAGGCCGTGTTCTAGATGTTTGGCGTGGCACGGTCATGTGGTCTCTGGGCCAAGCCATGTGAATTTTGTGATATGGCCCATTTACTCCGTTTTAGGCCCGTTTTGTGTTCTTTTCATCCTCAGGTGCTTTCTTGGGTATAAGACATGAAAAGAAAGGATTAAAAGCACCTTTTTACATAAATCAAGGGATAAATCATCCAAAAGCATACTAAATGTGGGTTTAAAATATGTTATAATTACGGTTTATCAAATCCCCTATCAGTCAGTCAGTATATAACATGCAGTAATAGTCTAGGCATGAGCCTTATTCAGTAACAATACAGTGTGGGTCTTAGCCCAGTACAATAACAGTGTGGGCCTTAGCCCAATACCATAGCAGTACAGTGCAATAATGCAACCCATCCCAATCCAGCCAACGCACCACTCCGTACCACCAACACACCATGTAGGGATAAAATCGACCCACCTAGCCAACACACTAATATCGCAAAGAAAAGCCGCCACTAACATGATATCACAAAGAAAAGTCGCCAATAATAGTATTGCAAAGAAAGCGCCAAGAATGATATATGTGGCTTTTGCCACCAGTACAGTATACTTCCTCCATAACAGTATCCCAACCCCATACAGTATGTTATGTCATAAATCATACATATATGCAGAATGTCATACTCAGTAACAATCATCTACAAATCATGAACACATCAGTCAATCTACCTTTAGGGGTATAACGGTCATTTCCATCTATTAGGGGTAAAATAGTCATTTCACCTATTATGGGTATTTTGGTCATTTTACCTACTTTAGGGTCTCGGTACAGATATCAACATCTTGGAATGTTCGCAATTGCCTTGAGCGACTTCAGTAACCTAAATGGTCATAACAGTGTAATTGGGCCCAAGGCCCATTACTCGGCCCAAATGGGCCCACATGCTCGTGCGGCCCGTTCAGCTCAAATTTACCACAGCTATGAGACCTACATAGCCCAGTCCAGTATTTCCCACAAATCGTGGATTTCATCTATGTAGGGCCCACGAGCCCATGGAGCCCACACAGCCCATTTCGGCCCAACGTGGCCCATTACGGCCTAAGCCCATGAAAATGCTCATGGAGGCCTCTACAGTAATACACTCGTGATTCATGGGCTCGGTATGAGCAAACGAGCATTCGCACGCCCATGTGACCTCAAAGCCTAATCTTTTGGCTTTTCAGCTTTTCGACTTTTGTTGTTCTATAATCAAAATAGTGTGAAGACACACCTATTTAGGCCACCACTCTAAGCTTCTCAAGCACCTAACCTTTCTTGAAATGAGACGGCTTTAGTCCTCCAAGACCGCTAACCAAAAGTGATCACACGCTTTTGTCGATTATCTGTACCACAAACATCTATCTCATTAACCAAGGTAGGCCATATAAGTGGCCTCAATCCACAAATGATATCCTATAAGAACATAACCAGTATATGGCCTAAACTCCAAAAGTGAGGTAACATATTACCTTGATTGAATGCTGAGAACAAGGTTTGCGACTACTTCAAACCACTTACACTCCACCACTCCTTAAGGAAAACCCTAGCACCGCAATGAGTAACACATCATGAAAAAAAGAATCAACAGTCGGTAATCAAAGGATAAAAAGGAGGGTATTTGGTTTTAAGAAAAAGAATAGAAGAGAACAGGTTTAATCAAAAAGTGAGGAGTATAAACACTTTACTGATAATCAGAAAGACTTGTAGCACTGGAACAGCAAGAAGTAGAGAAGAGAATAAGAGAGTGATAAAACAAAAGGGTGATATTCGACCAAAACAGAGCACAAATTGAGGGAGAGAAGAAGAGAGAAAAAGAAATGGAAGAGTTGCTCACGAAATTGACTAACAACTCTTGACCGAAAAGAAAAGTACTTTTGTTGAATAATGCGCAGCAACCAATACAAATTCGAATGAACCAAAAGTCGATAAATGGAAGAAAAGAAAAGGAGAATTCGGCAGATGAGAGAACCAAAGTGCTATCCGGCCAAACAAAAAGGAATTAAAGGGAAGAGCAAAAAAAGAAAACGAACAAACCCGAGAGGTACTTGAAGTCTTAGCCAAAATTCGGCACCAAAAGCAAAAAGGTGAAAAGATTCCTGACCGAAACTGAAGCAGATAGAGAAAAACAACCTAAAATATCCCAAAACCGAATATCTGAGTGCCTAGTGACCAAATTTGGCACAAACACCTCCTCTCAATCAAACTCATTAATTTTCTCCTAGTATCTCTCCCCTTATCCCTCCTTGAATTACTCCACCGATTTCTCCTCAACTCCCCCAACAACTCTATTAAACTTTTATTCCAACCCCCTTAGCTGTGTTTTAGTCTAACTCCACTACCTACACAGCTCAAGCAGCAAAAAAAAAAAAAACTCCTTTGTGCATCCCAGGACTTGAACCTCAGACCTCACAGTTACACAACACGCCACCTTGCCACTAGACCACAAGCTCTTTTTGTGTAATAAAACAAGCACTACTATTGATAAGGCCTATATGCCAGTGTCCAGATTCATTTGAGAGCAAAACTAAAAATTCTGCAAAAGCCAAAACTTGAACCCAGGCTTCTCAAACACTCCTATACACACTCAAATCACTTAGCCATTAAAGCAAACAAGCAATTTGTGTCATATCATGCAAACATTAAAGACTTAAATTTTTGGGGCATTACAATGCCACTGTTCCAGACAGGGTCTTACATGAATCAAATACGATGCCAATGTCCCAAACATGGTCTCACACGTAAACACAAGTCGATGCCAACATCCCAGATGTGGTCTTCCACAAAATCATATCTCGGAGTCCTATGTCATGACATATGCATCCTTCACTATTCCTAGGGTTCGTACGGGGCTTTTCGAATGATGTCACATTATCAAAACTTTCTCGTATTCATATATCCCGCTTCTCGAACAATTCAATATCATAATAACATATATATATATAACTTATTCAAAATACATATATATTTACATTACCATTTGGCATTGAATTCAATCACATAATAATATGCATTTATAACATGATTTCGTAACTTCTATTAAAATAGGGACTTACCTCATTCGCTGTAACGACGAATTTGGTCGACCAATTCGATACTTTGTTTTCCCCCGTTCTATATCCGAATCTCATTTTCTCAATCTATATAATAAAAAAATTTACTTATTTAATCATTAATTCATTCAATTTAACACAATTTACCTATTTTGGCAAAATTACACTTTTGCCCATATTATTTCACATTTTTTGCAATTTAGTCCTTATCACATAAAATCACAATTTCATGCAATTTCATCCTACCCATGCCTAGCCGAATTCTTCTTATTGCCTTAGTAGCCTACATTTTCCAAATAATCACACTTTTAACCACATGATTTTAATATTCTGCAATTTGATCCCTAATTTGCATTTTCATCAAAAATCACTTTATAAAATATGAAAATCTAACATCAAATATTCATATTTCACCATTAAACATCAAAGAACACATAAGCTCATCAATGACAACAATCAAAATCTTTAATAGTTTTGAAATCGAAGATACGGGCTAGCTAGTACTTGTTGTAACAATCACAAAAACGTAGAAATTATTAAAAACCGAGCAAAATTGCAGTTACAAGCATGAAATTATGTTGGCCAAATCTTAACAACTCCCATGGCTTCTTTCTCTTTTTGTTTCAGTGAAGATGAAGTAAAATATGATGGTATGCATGTTTGGTTTCATTAAAATAATCTTTAATAATAAACTTACTATATTATCCTTAAAATAAAACCATTAAAAAAGCATTAATAATACCCATAAATGTCCATTCACACTTCAAATGGTCTAATTACCATTTGAAGACCCCCACTTGAAAAACCATAACTAATAAACACCTTTAGCCTATAGAACTGAACTTTTACACTTTATTTGATTTAGTCCTTTTTAATTAAATCGAGTACACAAACACTAAAATTTTCACACGAAATTTTCACACATATAATTTAACATGTTGTAGACATCAAAAATATTATTAAAATATTTTTCTGACTCGAATTTGTGCTCCCGAAACCACTATATCATCTAGGGTCTAAACTGGGCTGTTACACTATCATTAAACATCAAGAATAATACAAAAGCATTCATGGCATAACCCTCAATCTTTAACAGATTTATAAATTGAGCCCCGGGCTAGTTAGATTAAGCTAGAACAACTTCAAAAACATAGAAATAATTAAAAACAGAGTTAAAACTCATACCATGAGTCACGAGAGCTCAACCAAACTTTCAATCTTCAAAAATTGGGGCTTTTTAAACCTATTTTAGGTAGGTGGGAAAAGATGCTCACGAAGATGAGCACTAAACTTTCTTTTATTTGTTTTATGATGATTTTACTAGTTACCATATTAACTGTTGTTTTTAACCATAAAAAATTAACTAAACCATTCCCATTTTTGTCTATTACCCTTATAAATAGTATAATTATCATTTAAATCTAGTCACTTTAGAGTGTCATATCTATTTGACCCTTTAACTAGTAAAACTCTTCTTTTACACATTTTTTTTATTTAGTCCTTTTTCCTTAATTAAGCATGCAAACATCAAAATTTCTTAATGAAATTTTAATACGACCTTACTATCATCCCATAGAAATTAAAATAATAATAAAATAAATTTTTACTCGTCATATTTGCGCCTGATTTCATTGAAAACAGGCTGTTATAGTTACAAATCTGGTAAGGTAACTTTGAGTGAGAGTTTTGTGTGGCCTAGTTGATGAAAATTTATGTTTATTATATCTTTTTAAAGGTGGTAATATCTATTTTATCTCTGTTGAAGCTCTGAATCTTGAAGAGGATTGAGCTAATCAAAATTGAAGCTTGGATTTGCTTGGTTGATCACTTGGTTATGATTGAGTTAATTGTGTGGTGAGTGTTATTGAAGGGTCATTTGGTAAATTAACCCTCACTTATGCTTAATTGGATGATTACTTACTGTTTGCAAATATTCAATTGAGTTTTGGTTGGTTAATTTTGCAAGATTATTGATGTAACACCCCTATCCCGAGTCCGTCGCCGGATTAAGGTTAGGAGCGTTACCGGACAGATTGGAAACCTTTACAGACAAAATCATACATTCAATCATCATTCTCAGACATAATGTCCCTTAATCAGGTCCTTGAGACCTTAATCATACTTATAAGTTGAGTCGGGACTAAACTAAAACACATATGAAATTCCATGAAAATTTGAAACTTTTCTAAAATACAGGGGAGACACGCCCGTGGGAGGAAACCGTGTGCCCTCCACGGCTTTTACACACCCCCGTGTATCCATCCGTGTTATACTAACTAAACCAACAAGGTCATTAGGCACGCCCGTGTGCCATGGCCGTGTACATTTAGGTCATATACTGACTTCCCCACCACGACCACCAAGCACGCCCGTGTCGAGGCCGTGTACTTTTATGTTAGCTACTGACTTGTACACCACGGCCAGATGACACGCCCGTGTCAAGGCCGTGTGATGATAAACTACATCCTATCATTCACCCATGGTCGTTAGGCACGCCCGTGTGCCACAACCGTGTGACATTATAGGCCATTTACAAGGCCAAAATGCCACCCACAAAGGGTCATACCTACAAGCCACATTCAACAAGATATTTCATGCACATAAAACCATCAAAAGCGTACCAAAATAACCATTCGAACCTTACATTCAAAACCAATCCCAACTATGGCAATCTCAAGGATTAAAACTCATATCATTACAAAACTAATTCATGCATTTGCTCATTCAAACTTGGCATTCCACATTCTTTCATCATACCAAAAGATACATTTTATAGCACATTCATTTAAACAAATTTTCAACTCTTAAATAGCCAAATCACATGGCTAAGATCACATAACTATTTACACCAAAATACTAGCCTATACATGCCATATCTAGCTTTATACAATATCAAAATGTACCAAAATAAGTTCTATAGTGTGATGACGATCCAAGATGGTCCCGAGCCTTCAGTAGCTTTGACGACCTATAAAATAGATTTACACACACAAAGTAAGCTTTCCAAAAGCTTAGTAAGTCAATATACAAACAAACTTAGCATAAAATGCATATATTTGCTTTGGATCATACACTTTTGACCATATTAGCCATATTTACAATTCAAAGATCATATAAACACATATCTCATTTCACCAAAATTTTATACAACATATTATCCATTCCATATTCATAGCATCATGGTAAAATCATATTGATGCTTACCTTGTATACACAATTAGTGTATAATTAACATACCTGAATTGGATTTACAATCACATATTTTTTCATAGCTTGGATTTGCAATTAGTATCATAGACTTGCCCGTTGAACCGTAATAAATCTAATAGGATACTCAGAAAGCTCAGAATAATCATACAATGCCAATGTCCCAGACAAGGTCTTACATGCACTCGGATATCGATGCCACTGTCCTAGACAGGGTCTCATACGAATCAAAACGATCCCGATGTCCCAGACATGGTCTTACACATAAGTGTCATAATAATGCCAATGTCCCAGACATGGTCTCATACGTAAAGTTTATATTGATGCCAACGTCCCAGACGTGGTCTTACATATAGTCAGATATTGATGCCACTGTCCCAGACAGGGTCTTACACGAATCTCAAATCAATGCCAACGTCCTAGACGTGGTCTTACACGATAAAACAGAACAGATACCTATGTCAAGGTTTGTACGAGGCTTCTCAGACTTAGTCAATATACCGAACTTATCTCGGAATTCAATTACAGAATTTCTCATAAGTATTCAGTACCATCATTAAACATATGAACAATTACAAATGTATACATATTCATTTATTTGAATAGTGACTTACCTCGAATTCGGTTTATCGGAATAGAAAACGGCTAGTCGATAACTTTCGCTTTCTCGCGATCTAAATCCGTTTTCCTTGGTTCTTGATCTAAACATATTCGGAATTAACCCTTTTATTCAATAATTCATTCAATTCAATCCAAGGACACTCATTTAGGGCAATTTGCAAATTAGTCCTCACATTTGCACACTTAACCAATTTAGTCTATTTTTCTCAAAACATCAATTCCCCAAATTTCAAACATACACATGCTTAGTCGAATATATATACATTTCATACAAGTCTATACTTTCCATCAAATTCACAATTTAGTCCCTCAAATTATCATTTTCTCAATTTAGCCCTATTTAGCTAAATTCATCAAAACTTCAAGAACAAAACATATTCATCTACCACCAATCTATCAGTTAACACCTTAAAGCATCACAAAGCTCAACATAGCATCAATGGTATAACTTACAAACATCACCAATACACAAAATTGAAACATGGGTTTGATAGTAGACGAAGCAACGATTACAAAAACATAGAAATTATCAAAAACCGACTAAGAACACATACCCGATTTAAGCTTGAAATATGGCCGAATGTAATAAGCTCACACCCTTTTCTTTCTTTCTTATTTTCGGTGATACGAAGATGAAGAACATGGCTTATTTTAAGCTTTGTTTTTATTATAGTTAACTTAATTACTAAAGTACAAAAATAACCTTTCATATAAAAATGTATAAAACATAGTTACAAGGTCCTTTATGACCTTAGCCATCCATTAACCTTGAAAATGGCCAAATTGCCACATAAGTCCTCATATTTAAAAAGCCATAACACATAAGCACTTTAACATATAGCATACAACTTTCACATTCAATGCAATTTCATCCTTTTGTAAATTAAACACAAACAGACAAATTAACTTACGAAAATTTAACACATGCTAAACCACATATCAACGGCACAGAATATAATATTAAAATATTATACAGACTCAGATTTGTGGTCCCGAAATCACTGTTTCGACTAGGGTATAAACCGGACTATTACAATTGATATAGGTTTAAGTGATGAAATTTTTGTTAAGTGTTGGTAAGTGAGTATCTAGTGATTTATGTGCTTGGTTTAATTGATTCTAATGGTGAACTAAGCAAGCATGCTGGATTTTTTGGTTCATGGCATGTTAATATTTCAATTGATAAATGAACATTGATAATAGGTAATTGGTGTGCTAGATTTAATTTGATGTTAAAATGCCTATGTCACATTGTAAAAGCTATCAAAGAAGTAGTTTTTAAATATGTTGTTTTATAAATTTTAATTAATGAAAATATTTAAAATAATTATTATCAAAATTTAAAAGTTTGACCTTAAAAAAGTCCACCGTGTCATTTTTAGTGGTGATAGCACTAGAAAGAACATAGGTTTTCCCCCTTACTTATTGATTAAATTGTTCCCATTTAGTTATTCAACATACATTTTTGCATTTTCAGTTTAGTAAATTGCATTTTATAACTCAGTGAATCCTAGCCTATTTTATCCTTAAATTTTCTATCTTATTTCATTAATGTCGCTGCATAAGTTAATCCCTGTAACACCCCTAACCCGTAACCATTGCCAGTCTAGGGTTAAGAAGCGTTACCAGACATTCCGGAACTTTTACTATCACTTCTTGGACATAATACATCATCATCCTATCATAGTAAATCATATACATAGAGTCCCTTTAAAAGGTCTACGAGACCTTAAACATGCATTGGGAAGGGGTCGAGACTAAACCGAGCTCATACAAAATTTTTTGAAAATCAAACATTTTTAAAAGTTACATACGTCACACGCCCGTGTAGGTAGGCCGTGTCAAAACAGGGCATACATATTGACTTGTTCACACGGCCGAGGACACGCTCGTGTGCTTTACCCGTGGGCAACACTGGCTTCATTCACACGACCTGTCACATGCCCGTGTATTTGGCCCGTGCGAGTCTGACTTGTTTCGAACTACAATCATAAGGGACATGGTCGAGACTCACGCCCGTGTGCTCAACCCTGTGGGCAAATATAGTCCATTTACAAGGTCAATTTGCCATCCATTTTAGGGTCAATCCTACAAGCACAAACAAGCATCATTTCACACTCCAAAAGCAACCAAAACATACCAATAATAAGCATCTTTTCTAAACATTCATGAGCATATCAAACATATCATCTTGTGCACAATTTATCTCATAACAACCTCAAACACTTCTATGTAAAATCCATCCAAAACTTACCAACTCAATATACCAACCATTCATCATAAATATACCATATGCACATCCATTAACAAGCTATTTCACATGGCTTTATATACATCTCAAAACATAATCTATTACTACTAGCTTATACATGCCATACTTAAATATGTTGTAACACCCCAAACCCGGCCTAGAAGTTAGGCCCGAATTTGGTGTGTCACATAGAGGTGTTTTTCAAAACCATATTTCTTGTTGTTAAAACTTGTTTGAGAGTTAAAGCCTCTTTGTTAAAACTCAAACCACTTAAGCAATTGTTATCCACTTGAAAATGTAATTACTTTTAAAACCTTATCTGTTGCAGAAGCATATTTAAAATAAACAATTTACAAAAATGTGATGTTAAAAAAATTGAGTTGAGAAGCATTTTGTAAACGTTGCGGAAACATAGTGTTTTGAAGACAATTGTCATTTTAGAAATCGTATTCCACTTTTAGCAGTTAGAAAACATCATAAATAAATATCAAAAATAATAAGTTAAAAATAGAGAGGCCTTATTACAACCCAAGTTAAAATATTTAAAAGTAAATAAAAATAACGAAAAGCATAAGCAGTGTGTGGTATTCTCCGAGTCCCTCGCAGGTCAGAATCGTCTAAGGCTGAGGATTACCTACACAGTTAAAAACAGGGTGTGTTTACGAAACCTCAGTGTGTAATCCCCTATTACAGTCACAGTCTGGGCCCAAGACCATACACTATCAGCCTGGGCCTAAGCCCTATTCGAGAATGATGCAGGCCTAAGCCCTATTCATGCTGATGCCTGCCTAAGCCCTAAATCATATCAATGCAAACGAACATGTAACCCAACCTCTAAAAGCCAACTCACCACCCGTACCAACCATCTCTCGATGTGGGGACCAAGTCAACCCACCCAACCAACACACCGCCTGTACCAACCAGCTCTTCATGTGGGGACCACGTTGACACACGCAGCCAACTCTCTAATAATATAGCCTAGCTGCTAACAATGATATACATCGCTGAGCCACTAGGATCAAAATACGTGGCGATGCCATTATAATGGTACTTCATCCAATCAGAAAAACCCAACCCAATGCAGTATGCCATGTCGTAACTAACCCATGGATGTAGTGCATCACAATCACTATCAATCATACAATTAATACACATAACACTAGTACTACCACTAAGGGTACGACGATCATTTAGACGGTTAGGGGTAAAACGATCATTTCACCCCCTTAAGGGCATTTCGGTAACTTCACCCATAGAGGGTATTTTGGCAACTTTACCCATAGAGGGTATTTTCGTAATTTTTCAAATTAGGGGTATTTCGGTAATTTCACAAATCGAGGGTATTTTGGTAATTTTACAAATCAGGAGTATTTCAGTAATTGTGTAAACCAATGTATTCTAAATAGAGATAACGATGTGAATGGGCCTAGGGCCCATTCTAGGCCCAAATAGGCCTACAAGCTCGTGTGGCCCATTTAGCCCAAAGTAGCCTAAACCCACAAGAACACTCATGATGGCCTCAACTATCGCGTCGAAGCTCCCACACGTGCACTTGCACGCTTGTGTGGCTACCATCACCGTGTGACCAGTATTTCGGTATTTACCGCCCTACAGCTAGAGTAGTCTGAAATACACACCTGATAGAAATCTGGAGTTCATCCATGCTCCGAACACTCCTATGCCCAAACGCCAATCAAGGTATACTTACTCTCCTTATAGATCGCTCTATTTAAAGCCAGCTTCTCGCCTACTCTCATGCTAGCTTCCCGATGTGGGATCCCTCCTTCAGCAGAGTTTAATTCCATCACAACCACTTGCCATCCCAACTTAGCAAAATAAATATCCCTTTTTATTTGAAATGGGATTCGAACCCTTGCCCTCTCCTATAGTCCAACTGTTACATGCCACCACAACACAAGCTCCTTTTGTGTCTTGAAACATGCGCAACTAAATATAAGCCTATGGGTCAAAGTCTAAGTTCATTTAAAAAGAAATCAAAATGAATTGCAATCGCCAAGACTTGAACCCAAGCTCTCCTTTACACCCTTAATGATGCCTTACCACTAGACCATTCACTTCCTTGTGTCATTATTTTCCACATTTTATTCTTAAAGCCTACTTACTTACTCCAGGGTTTTATTCACCTAAAACCAAAATTTTCCTAAAGCCTAGGTTTGAACCCGAAACTTCATAGAAGCCCCCTAACCTTCCAAAATCACTCACCTAATAAGTCCAACTTGCATTAGTGTTATTCTCTTGTTCTCAAAAACTTTAAACGCTCCCATGGCCAAGGCCCAATAGGCCCAATTTTTCTAGACCCAAATTCAGGGTGTTACAAAACTACCCCCTTAAAGAAACTTTGTCCCCGAAATTTCCAACTAACAGGGTAGTCGTGTAACAACTACCCCACTACGCTACCTGTAATGTCCCAAAAATTAGAGGTTGAAATTTTTTGCGTAATTTTATGTTGTGCTTGCTCAGTTGGATATTTGAGTGTATTTGGAGGTTCTAGGGAGGCCTGGGTTTGAGTCTGAGCCTTGGAAAAATTTTAGTTTTTGACCCTTAAGAGGAGAAGGCTGGTTGAAGTTGGACTTAAGTAATTTTTTGTGTGTTTTACTAACACAAGTTGAGCATGTGGCAAGGTGGATGTGGCGTCATTAGGAAGGCAAGAAGGGAGGGGGTTTGAATCCCACAAGTTGCCATTAGAGGCATTTATTTTGTGACTTGAGAGTGGAGAAAGCAGATTTTGGAACAAACTCTTCAAGGGGAGTTGGAGACTTGGTCAACAAGTTTGAATGGGAGGCTAGAAGTGATTCAAGGAGAAGATAGTGGAGAAAATTAAGGGAAAGAGGAGAGTAGGAGAGTTGGCCGAATATAGGAGTGTGGCTATGGGGGAGATTTTTGCTAGGGTGGCATTTGGAAGCAATTTCGGCAGCTTTGAATTTGTGTAGAAACCGAAAATTTCTTTGTTCTACTACCTCTTTTGTTCTTTTCGAGTTTTTTTCAATTAGGCATTTCAGATGAGAGTTCTTTTGGAAGCATTTCGAGATTTCTCCTTGATAGCATTTCATGCACTTTCGCCTTGATACCTTTCGTGCAATTTTATTCTTCTTTCTTTTGCTAATAGCCTAAACACTGGGTTGGTCGAATCACTACTCTTCTTCCCATTTCTCTTCACACCTCGTTCGTCTCTTGTCTTTTTCTCTAAGCCGTATACTTACACTTCTTCCTCTTTCGTTTCTTAGATAGCCAATCGCAAACTTTCTGAAAACCTTGTTCCTTCTTCGGTGAACCGAACCTTTTAGGCCGAATCTATTTACTCTTTTCCATCTCTAATCCCTTTTGTTCTCTATTGTGAAGGCCGAAACCTCTTGTTGGGCAACTGCCGAATTTTTGTGGTGCTTTGGTAAGGGTGGAGTAATGCTAGTAATTCTTGTAATCTGGTTATAGTTAGATCGATTATGGTTATTCGAGCAAACTTTGATTTCTCCCTTTTCCTTGTAGGGGCCGAATGCTGGATGGTTGCTAACTCTCTCTTTTGTTCTTCTTGTTATAGACTCGTTTTCATTAGCCAAGGAATAGGGCCGATTACCGCTGCACTGTAGGAGATCGTATCTGGTGGTAAGTGAATTCGCTTGAGTAGTATCTTTTGATATTACGGATTTTTGAGGGCCTTTAGAATAACTAAGGGTCTAAAGCAGGTGTGTCTCAATTGGCAATCTAAAGCAGGTGTGTAATCTAACACATTTGTTTATTCTAATAGTGCAATGTTCTTTGAAGCGGCTAAAAGCCGAAATATCGAAAAGTCTAAGTATCGGCAACTGAGATCACTCGAGCGTGCGAGCACTCGTAGAGATAAACCGAGCCACTGGTGATGGCAATAGATCATTGGGAGTGTCACGAACTCTCTCATGGAACTGAGGCTGTAATGGTCCTTGTTGAGCCGAAATGGGCTAAGTGGGCTCAAGGGGTTAACGGAACCCACATGAGCGAAATCGATGGTAAGTGTCGGATGATTGATGCAACTGCGAAGTCTGCAGAACTGAGACCGAAAATGAGCTAAATGGGCCACATGACCGTGTGGGCCCATTTGGGCTGAAAATGGACTTAAGGCCCAATTACACCGTTTTGACCAGAAATGGAACCACTGTCACCCGGGGCGACAATCAGCCTCCGAAAAGGCCGTAGATGAGTAAATTATTAAAATACCTTTAGTGGGTAAATTACCGAAATACCCTCAATAGGTGAAGTTACCAAAATACCCCTAGTGGATAAATTACCGAAATACCCTTAGAGTGTAAATTACCGAAATACCCTCAATGGGTGAAGTTATCAAAATACCCCTAGTGGATAAATTTTGGAAATACCCTCGATGGGTTAATTACCAAAATACCCCCAAGGGGTGAAGTTACCATTTTACCCCTAAACGACAAAATGACTGTTATACCTTTAGTGGTAGTTTAAACGTTGGTTATGTGATTTTTATATATGTCTGTATATTATTGTAATACACTACATACATAACATTTTGCATTGGGTTAGGTATACTGATTGGAGGAAATACCGTTCTAGTGGCTTCGCCATATATTCTTATATTAGTGGCTCAGCCACCTATACCGTTATGAGAAGCTTGGTTGCATTATTGGAGAGTTTAGCTGGGTGGGTTGACACAGTCCCCACATGGAGAGATTAGTTGGTACGGGTGGAGAGTTTGGTTGGAATGGGTTAGGTACATGTTCATTGCATTGATATGTTTCTTGGGCTTAGGCCCAGACTGATATAGTATGAGCTCAGGCCCAAATGATGACCGTAAAAAGGGATTACACACTGAGTTCTCGTAACCACCTTTTCTTTTAACCGTGCAGTTAATCCCCGGTCTTAGAGGATTCGGAGCTGCGAGGGACTTAGAGGTGGCCACACGACCGACATACTTTATAGCTGAACTTAGCAACTCTATTTTTACTTTATTTTAACTATTGGGTTAACAATTTATGTAATAAGACCATTGGGATTTTCTTTTTAACTTTTATTTGGCATTTCTTTTAGTTACAAACTGATAATCTATTAAACACAGGTTTTTAAAACAATAACTACTATTTTCAAAATATCACATTTCTGCAACTATTTAAGTCAGACTTCTGCAACAAACAAAGTTTTGAAAATAATAATATTTCTGCAAGAAAATTAACTTTGAGCAAATCTTGTTTTTGGTAAGCAACAAAATTCGAGATTTTTAAATGGTAGGAAGTTTTAAATTGAGGAAAGGTTTTAATGAACGCATAGTTTTAAACAACCTTTTGATGTGACATGCTAGATCCAGCCATAACGTCTAAGCCGGGTTTGGGGTGTTACATTTAATGGTATCAGAGCCCGATTTTGAAAAATTTTTGTTAACAGTTAAAATTTTGTTTGAAAAGTGATAGTGTTACTGAAAGTGTGGCACACAGAGTCTCCGATACCAAATCCGTAAGTTTCCTGACACTATACTCTGATATATGCTAAAATGACTATACTGAGAAACTACTAGGGATAGTAGTAGTATACTGAACACCTTAGTTATAGAACTAAGACTATAGGAAACTGAAACTATAGTAAACCCGATCTGCGAAAACAACTCTAATTACTGCTTTTCATAAAATACATGTTGATAATTACGAGAACTATAAGATGATTCATAAAACTTTTAAATTAGATAAGTACGCTACGACGATATGAGCACAAGAGGCCGCAAAAGGGGTACATGTGGTCGTGGTAGAGGCCGGGGTGCTAGAGTTGGGTCTTCAACATCGGACATATGCCTGAAAGGGAAGCGCCGGCATCACCAGTAACTGAAACGGGGTCTCATGATCGAGCCAGTGGGGATGATGCTCTGTCCCAAGCGATGTTGCGTGTTCTTGAAAGGGTCGCTGAAGGAGTAATGGGTTAGTGGGTCGAGGGTCAATTTTTGAGCGACTCCAGTCGAACGAAGCAAAAATTTTCAAGGGCATCTCTGGTGTGGCTCCGAATGTAGTAGAATACTGGTTAGAGGCCGTCGAGCAAATAATGGATGATCTTGACTGCACGATGGAGCAAAAGCTGAAGGGATCAGTGTCTTTACTACGGGATGAGGCATAACAATGGTGGCTTACCGTGAGGGAAGGCACGCAGGTCAACCGATTGACATGGGAATTCTTTAAGACGGCCTTCCGAGGAAAATATGTAGGGGCAAGTTATGTGGATGCCCGAAGAAAGGAATTCCTGAGTCTGGCTCAGGGGAATAAGTTTGTAGCAAGTATGAGGCAGAGTTTCTGCGGTTGATCCGGTGTACTCGGGCTGTATTCGTGACTGAATATGAGCGCTGTGTGCATTTCGAGGACGGTCTTCGGGATAAGTTACGGGTACTGATAGCCCCGCAGAAGGAAAGAGACTTTGCTGCCCTGATTGAAAAGGCAAAGATTGCCAAAGATATGATACGCTCTAAGCATCAAAACCGTGAGAAGGAAAGGGGCAAAAATAAGAGGGATTTTGGGCCCTCAAGTTTTTCTGGTGGGCTTGGGAAAAGGGCCCAGGTTTGATGGGTCAGCCCGAGCTGGGGTTCCTAATGTTGCGGGTAGATCGCAACCTTGCGTTGAGTGTGGGAGACCTCATTTGGGAGAGTGTTGGAAAAGAACGGGGTGTTTCAGATGTGGGTCCAAGGATCACCAGTTTAGAAATTGTCCTCGGAAGCCTGTTCAGATGCAAGCGGCAAGTCAGGGCTTTGTGCAGCCAGGGAGAGGTGGTCAGCAGCCACTGAAAAGCCGTGGTCCACCTAGAGGGGGAAATGGATTTGGTCGAGGTTGAGGAGCACTGGGCTGAGGTGCTGGTAACACGGAGGCGAGACAGCCAGCGTTGGTTTATGCTACTCAAGTGCCGAGAGGATGGCGACGCACCTGACATCATAACTGTTACTTTCCTTATTCATAATGTACCGTATACAGCTTTAATTGATATTGGGTCTACGCATTCGTATGTTGCATGTACTGTGTCGGGAACATTAGGCATACAGTTTGAAATTACTGATAGGGATATGTCAGTGATTAGTCCACTGGGACAGTCGATTAGAGTGAATAAGTTGTTCAGAGATGTGCCCCTAGAAGTCCAAGGGGTTGTCTTTCCGGTAAATTTGATGGAACTACCGTTTGGCGAGTTTGATCTCATTTTGGGCAGGGATTGATTGGTGAAACATCGAGCGAATTTGGATTGCGCTGCTAAGCGTATGGTGTTGAGGTCTTCAGAGGCTGAGGAAGTGGTCGTGATATGGGAGCGAAGGGATTATTTATCCAATGTAATCTCAGCATTAATGGCCGAGAAGCTGGTTAACAAAGGTTGCGAGGCGTTCCTAGCTTGTGTCAGCATATATGATGTTAAGGGTTTACCCGTTGGGGATGTTAGAACAATAAAGGAGTTTCTGGATGTATTTCTTGATGAGCTTCCGGGGTTGCCTCCCAATCATGAGGTTGAATTTGGCATTGAGCTTCTACCGGGAACGGTTTCAGTGTCCATCGCCCCTTATAGGCTGGCGCCGAAGGAGCTGGTAGAATTAAAGGCTCAAATCCAAGAGGTACTAGATCGAGGATTCATCTGACTGAGTGTCCGTGAGGAGCACCGGTATTGTTCGTAAAAAAAGAAAGATGGGTCAATGCGCATGTGTATCGATTATTGTCAGTTGAATAAACTGACGAATAAGAACAAGTACCCTTTACCAATGATAGACGATGTGTTTGACCAACTGCGAGGAGCTTCAGTTTTCTCCAAGATAGATCTAAGATCGGGGTACCATCATTTAAGGGTTAATGAGGTAGATGTGTACAAGATAGTGTCTAGGACTCGTTATGGACACTACAAGTTTCTAGTCATGCCATTTGGGTTAACGAATGCACCAACTGCTTTCATGGATATGATGAACTGGGTTTTCCAACTCTATTTGGACCGATTCATGGTGGTGTTTATAAATGATATCCTGGTGTATTCAAGAACCTAGGAGGAACATGATTCGTATCTCCGGGTTGTTCTGCTGATATTGAAAGAAAAGCAGCTTTATGCCGAATTCAGCAAGTGCAAGTTTTGGCTGCGAGAGGTAACATTTCTGGGGCATGTCGTGTCTACCGAGGGGATTAAGGTTAATGCTTGGAAAGTTGAGGCAGTATTAGATTGGAAGCCACCAAAGTTGGTATTTGAGATTTGAAGTTTTCTTCTGGTAAATTTCGTGGTTGAAATTTCTTTAAGGGGGTAGAGTTCTAACGTCCCAAAAATTAGGGGTTGTCATTTTTTGCTTAATTTCATATTGTGCTTGCTCAGCTGGTTATTTGAGTGTATTTGAGGGTTCTAGGGAGGCCTGGGTTCGAGTCGGAGCCTTGGAAAAATTTTAGTTTTTGGCCCTTAAGAGGAGAGGGCTGGTTGAAGTTGGACTTGAGTAAATTTTTGTGTGTTTTACTAACACAAGTTGAGCATGTGGCAAGGTGGCTTTTGCGTCATTAGGAAGGCAAGAAGGGAGGGGGTTCAAATCCCACAAGTTGCAATTAGAGGCTTTTATTTTGTGACTTGAGAGGGGAGGAAGCAGAGTTTGGAACAAACTGTTTAAGTTGAGTTGGAGACTTGGTCAATAGGTTTGAATGGGAGGCTAGGAGTGATTCAAGGAGAAGATAGTGGACAAAATCAAGGGAAGGAGGAGACTGGGAGAGTTGGCCGAATGTGGGAGTGTGGCTAAGGGGGAGATTTCGACTAGAGGTGGCATTTGGAAGCAATTTCGACAGCTTTGAATTTGTTTAGAAACCGAAAATTTCTTTGTGCTACTACCTCTTTTGTTCTTTTCGAGTTTGTTTCAATTAGGCATTTCGGTTGAGAGTTCTATTGGAAGCATTTCAGGATTTCTCCTTGGTAGCATTTCGTACACTTTCTCCTTCTCTTCTTCATACCTTTTATGCATTTTTATTCTTCTTTCTTTTGCTGATAGCCTAAACACTGGGTTGGCCGAATCACTACCCTTCTTCCCATTTCTCTTCACACCTCGTTCGTCTCTTGTCTTTTTCTCTAAGCCGTATACTTACACTTTTCCTCTTTCGTTTCTCTGATAGCCAACCGCAAACTTTCTGAAAACCTTGTTCCTTCTTTGGTGAACCGAACCTTTTAGGCTGAATCTACTTACTTTTTTCTATCTCGAATCCCTTTTGTTCTCTATTGTGAAGGCCGAAACCTCTTGTTGGGCAACTACTGCATTTTTGTGGTGCTTTGGTAAGGGTGGGGTAATGCTAGTAATTCTTGTAATTCGATTATAGTTAGATCGATTTTGATTATTCGAGCAAACTTCGGTTTCTCGTTTTTCTCTGCGGGGGCCCAATATTGGATGGTTGCTAACTCTCTCTATTGTTCTTCATTGTTAGAGACTCGCTTTCATTAGCCAAGGAATAGGGCAGATTACTGCTACACTTTAGGAGATCGTATCTGGTGGTAAGTGAATTTACTTGAGTAGTATATTACGATATTATGGATTTTTGAGGGCGTTGAGATTAAATAAGTGTCATTTTTATCATACGTACATCGATGAGTGTCCCAATCGGCAATCCAAAGCAGGTGTATAATCTCACACATTTATTTATTCTGATAGTACAATGTTCTGTGAAGCGAGTAAGAGTCGAAATACCGAAAAGCTGAAGTATCTGCAACTGAGATCACTCGAGCGTGCGAGCGCTCGTAGAGATAAACTGAGCCACTAGTGATGGCGATAGACCGTTGGGAGTGTCACGAACTCTCTCGTGGGACTCAGGCTGTAATGGGCCTTGTTGAGCCGAAGTGGGCTCAACGGGTTAACGGGCCCACATGAGCGAAATTGAAGGTAAGTGCCGAATGATTGATGCGACTGCGAAGTCCGTAGAACCAAGACCAGAAATGAGCTGAATGGGCCACACGAGCATGTGGGCCCATTTGGGCTGAAAATGGACTTTAGGCCCAATTTCACCGTTTTCACTAGAAATGGAACCATTGTCGCCTCGGCCATAGATGAGTAAATTACCAAAACACCCTTAGTGGGTAAATTACCAAAATACCCTCAATAGGTGAAGTTACTGAAATACCCCTAGTGGATAAATTGCCGAAATATCCTCGATAGGTTAATTATCGAAATACCCCCGATGGGTGAAGTTACCGTTTTACCCCTAAGCGACAAAATGATCGTTATACCCTTGGTGGTAGTTTAAACGTTGGTTATGCGATTTTTATATATATCTATATATTTTTGTAATACACTGCATACATAACATTTTGCATTGGGTTGGGTTTGCTGATTGGAGGAAGTACCATTCTAGTGGCACCGCCACATACTGTTACAGTGGCTTTGCTACATATTCTTATATTAGTGGCTCAGCCACATATACCGTTATAAGCAGCTTGGATACATTATTGGAGAGTTTGGTTGGGTGGGTTGACATGGTCCCCACATGGAGAGATTGGTTGGTACGGGTAGAGAGTTTGGTTGGAATGGGTTGGGTACATGTTCGTTGCATTATATGTTTACAGGGCTTAGGCCTGGACTGATACCGTATGGGCTCGGGACCAGATGATGATCGTAAGAAGGGATTACACACTGAGTTCTCGTAACTCACCCTTTGTTTTAACCGTACATGTAATCCCCAGTCTTAGAGGATTTGGAGCTGCGAGGGACTCAGAGGTGGCCACACGACCGACATACTTTAAAGCTGAACTTAGCAACTCTATTTTTACTTTATTTTAATTATTTGGTTAATAATTTATGTAATAAGGCCATTGGGATTTTCTTTTTAACTTTTATTTGGGATTTCTTTTAGTTACAAACTCCTAATCAATTAAACACGGGTTTTTAAAACAATAACTACTGTTTTCAAAATGTCACATTTCCGCAACTATTTAAGTCAGACTTTTGCAACAAACAAAGCTTTGAAAATAATAATATTTCTACAAGAAAATTAACTTTGAGCAAATCTTGTTTTTGGTAAGCAAAGGAATTCGGGATTTTTAAATGGTAGGAAGTTTTAAATTGAGGAAGGGTTGTAATGAACGCGTAGTTTTAAACAACCTTTTGATGTGACATGCGCTCTGATTCTAATATCCTTATCATATTTTAACTAGAATTTGGAATTCCCTACACCTATGCAAAACATCTAACCATTGAAGCAGACGGATATCTCATATGCGACCAATTTCTATATCCAAACTTCACATCCAAACAAAACACACAGAGAATAAATACAAAAAATAAAGTCTAATATCTAAAGAAACCACCGTATTTCTAACTCACTGTATTTAAATTTCTAAACAGAATATCTAAAGAAACCACCATATTTCTAACTCACTATATTTAAATTTCTAAACAGACAAAAGTATTTAGAAAACTTATGGATTCAGCGCCGGAGATTCGGTGTACCACACTTTTAGAAATCGGTCAATACAACATTTCAGAACTTCAAATCTTTTCAAGCCTTTTTGAAACAACACATTCAGAAATTCAATTTTGAAGACCTAATCCACAGCCGAGTTTTGTAACCGGGCTCTGATACGACTAAATGTAACACCCAAACCCAGCCTAGAAGTTAAGCCCTAATCTGGTGTGTCACATGGAGGTATTTTTCAAAACCATATTTCTTGTTGGTAAAACTTGTTTGAGAGTTAAAGCCTCTTTGTTAAAACTCAAAACACTTAAGCAATTGTTATCCACTTGAAATCGTCATTACTTTTAAAACTCTATCTGTTGCGGAAGCATATTTAAAATAAACAATTTATGAAAATGTGATGTTAAAAAAATTGAGTTGCAGAAGCATTTTGAAAACGTTGCGGAAACGTACTGTTTTGAAGAAAGTTATCTTTTTGGAAATCGTATTCCACTTTTAGCAGTTAGAAAACATGATAAATAAATATCACAAATAGTAAGTTAAAAATAGAGAGGCCTTATTACAACCCAAATTAAAATATTTTAAAGTAAATAAACAAAACGAAAAGCATAAGTAGTGTGTGGTATTCTCCGAGTCCCTCACAGCTTCGAACCGTCTAAAGCTGAGGATTACATGCATAGTTAAAAACGAGGTGAGTTTACAAAAACTCAGTGTGTAATCCCCTATTACGGTTACTGTCTGGGCCTGAGCCCTATTCGGTAACAGTCTGGGCCTAAGCCCTATTTGGTAACAGTCTGGGCTTAAACCCTAAATCATATCAATGCAAACGGACATGTAACCCAAACCCTACCAGCCAACACACTACCTGTACCAACCATCTCTCCATGTGGAGACCAAGTCGACCCACCCAGCCAACACACCGCCTGTACCAACCAGCTCTCTATATGGGGACCACGTTGACCCACCCAGCCAACTCTCCAATAATGCAGCCTAGTTGCTATCAACGCTATACGTGGCTGAGCCACTAGGATTAGAATATATGGCGATGCCACTATAATGGTATTTCCTCCAATCAGAAAAACCCAACCCAATGTAGTATGTCATGTCGTATCTAACCCATGTATGCAGTGCATAACATTAAGGGTAAGACGGTCATTTAGACAGTTAGGGGTAAAACGATCATTTCACCCCTTTAAGGGCATTTCGGTAACTTTACCCATAGAGGGTATTTTGGTAATTTTCCAAATTGAGGGTATTTCGATAATTTTGAAAATTAAGGGTATTTCAATAATTTCAAAAATTGAGGGTATTTTAGTAATTGTGTAAACCAAGGTATTCTAAACAGAGATAGCGATGTCAATGGGCCTAGGGCTTATTCTCGGCCCAAATGGGCCCACACACTCGTGTGGCCCATTTAGCCCAAATCTAGCCACAGATATGAAATTCACATAGATCAGTCCAATATCTACTACACAATCATCCAATTTATTCATATGGACCCACGGGCGCATTGGGCCCACCTAGCCCAAAACAACCCAATATCTACCATCGCCGTGTGACCGGCATTTCGACATTTGCCGCTCTAGAACTAGAGTAGTGCGAAATACACACCTGATAGGAATCTAGAGTTAATCCACGCTCCGAACACTCCTATGCCCAAACGCCAACCAAGTTATGCTTACTCTCCTCATAGATCGCTCTATTTAAAGCCACCTTCTTGCCTACTCTCATGCTAGCTTCCCAATGTGGGATCCCTCCTTCAGCAGAGTTTAATTCCATCACAACCACTTGCCGCCCCAACTTAGTAAAATAAATATCCCTTTTTGCTTGCAATGGGATTCGAACCCTTGCCCTCTCTTATGCTTCAGACGCTACATGCGACCACAACACAAGCTCCTTTTGTGTCTTAAAGCATGCGCAACTAAATGTAAGCCTATGGGTCAAAGTCTAAGTTCATTTAAAAAGAAATCAAAATGAGCTGCAAGTGCCAAAACCTGAACCCAAGCTCTCCTTTACACCCTTAATGACACCTTGCCACTAGACCACTCACTTCCTTGTGTCATTTATTCTTAAAGCCTACTTACTTATTCCCAGTGTTTTATTCACCTAAAACCAATTTTTTTTTCCTAAAGACCAGGTTTGAGCCCGGGACTTCATAGAAGCCCCTTAACCTTCCAAAATCACTCACCTAATAAGTCCAACTTGCATTAGTGCCATTCTCTTGTTCTCAAAAATTTTAAACGCTCCCATGGCCAAGGCCTAATAAGCCTAATTCTTCTAGGCCCAAATTCAGGGTGTTACATATGTATACATTCAAAAGGTACCAAAATATAGTTCGATAGTGTGGTGATGATCCTCGATGATCCCTGAGTTTTCCGCAGCTTTGATAATCTTCAAAACAATGCAAACACACACAAAGTAAGCTTTCAAAAGCTTAGTAAGCCATATACAAATAAACTTATCATGTAAAACATTTATAACTATTTCATTCACATGATCTTTAGCGTAACACAATAGCATATTCATATTTCTTCTTTAGCTCAATTTTTCTAACCACATGCTTACCAACAAACCACATCTTCATGTATTTCATTAGATTATTGTAACACCCCTAACCCGTATCCGTCGTCGGATTAAGGCTACGGGGTATTACTGAACTAAACTCAATTCTAGATAGACCTTTATTATAAATCAGTCACAATAATGTGATCTTTTTTATTTCATATAACATTTTAACGTATTGAATTAAATAACGCACAACGAGATTTATTACAGGTACTTAATACATGGAAATATCCGAACCATATAACTTACACATTCATGGTATATAAAGATATATATATATACATTGTAACACCCCAAACTCGGCCTAGACGTTACGACCGGATCTGGCATGTCACATGAAAGGAATGTCTAAAAAAAAATCGTGCGTACGTTAAAAAGTCCGTATTCTTTTTGAAACTTCGTGTTTTTTGGTTTGTTTATAAAAGCCGATTCATTCAATGCCCATTTTACAAAGTTGTTATTAATTTGAATAAAATTGTATTTGTTGTGAAAATCGAGTTTAAGTAATTTTGAATAAAAATGGTTTATTATCATTTTAGGAAAATCCCATATCGAACATTTAGTAATAAAAAGCAACCAAATTGAAAGCTAAAACCAAATAAAATACCAAAGGCCTTATTACATATCAAAATCCCAAAATTAAAAGTAAGTTTAAATATAAGAAATAAGTTTACGAGAAAACATTGCAGGGCCACCACAAGTCTGCCTTGGCTCCCAAATCCGCGATCTAATGATTACCTGAAACATTTAAAAAGAGGGGGTGAGTCATTGAGACTCAGTGTGTAATTCCCCTTACCACGATAACTGGGCCTAAGCCCACAGTAATATATTAGCCCAATGTCATGGCATATCAAGAATGAGTGGAATGCAATTAATCCACATGATTCCACAAATGGGCTTGGCCCACATCCACACAAATCCACATACCACACATGATTATGCAAAATGAATCCCAACCCAACCTAGTGTCCATCCGCTACACACCCCCGTACCTGCCGCACACACACCAGGGGATTACTAAATCGACCCTCCAACCGCTACACACCTCCTTGGCAGTCATGCTGCTCAAAGTCATGGCATAGCCACCGATCACCTAAGTGACCCCACATCTCTGTATCCACAAGGTGACTCAAAGTCATCCTCCATCACGGTGAAGCACACAGCTATCATCCGTCCACGATGTGGCACATAGCCAACATCCAACCATGATGATGCACATAGCCAACATCAAGCGACAACGTAGCTCAAGGCTAACATCAGTCCACGTACATAAATGTACACCCTATCCTTCATCAAATATATCCCGAACCCTATGCATATGTAACATAATATAATGATTCGTGTATGCAGTATGATATGTATGCAGACCATATATCAGATAACGTATGAAACGAACTACCATCATAATCAGAATAATAATATACAACGTAATCAAGCTAATCAACCTCTAAGGGTATAACAGTAATTTTACCTACCAAGGGTATTTTCATAATTTACCCACCAAGGGTATTTTTGTAAATTCGCACCTGCAATGGCCTTCCCGAAGCCCTGATGTCGCCACTAGCGACTCAGCTACCATTTCCGGTCGTACCGAACGATTGGGCCTGAAACCCGATTTCAGCCCATCTGGGCCCACACGCTCGTGTGGCCCACCTAGCACAAATCTAGCCACTTATATAAGTTCCACCTAGTCTAGTTCAACTTATACTAAACAGTCATACAATTTACTCATATGGGCCCATGGGCCCATTGGGCCCACTTCGTCCCCTCGTGGCCCAAGCAACCCCAACCCACAAGAATACTACTGGTGGCCTGAACTATCGCGTCGAAGCCCCATACGTGCGCTCGCACGCTCGTGTGGCTACTAATGCCGTGTGACCGGCATTTCGGCATTTGCCGCTCTGACGACTAAGTGAAAGTACACACCTGATAGGACTCTGGTGTTAATCCGCGCTCCGACCACTCCTATGCCCAAACGCCCTCCAAGGTGTGTTAACTCTCCTCCTGGGATGCTCTTTATATAGCTAGCTCTTCAGCTTCATTCTTTGTGTCTTTTCGATGTGGGATCCCTTCGTCAGTAGAGTTTAAATTCAACTGAAACTCTTGCCGTCCAATCCGCAAAATAAATGCTCCATTGCTTGTCATGAGATTCGAACCCAGGCTCCCTTGCAACATAATCCACGCCGCTAACCACTTGGCCACAAGCTCTTCTTGTGTCTTAAACCATGCGCAACTAAATATAAACTATGGGCCAAACTCTAAGATCCAAGCAAAAAGAAAACCAAAATGCAAGAGCCAAGACTTGAACTTTGGACCTCCTTCCTTCCTTGTGGCGTCATCCCTTGCCCCCTAAGTGGCGTCACTTTGCCACTACACCACACACTCCACTTGTGTCATTTTCCTTCACTTTTTATTCTTAAGGCCTACCTGCCAACTTCCAGGGTTTTTATCGCCTAAAACCAAAATCCCAAACCTAAAGTTTGATCCCGGGACTTCATAGAAGCACTCTAACCTTCCAAAATCACTTATCTAATAAGTCTAAGTTGCATTAATGCTGTTCTCAAAAATTTTAAATGCTACTATGCCTAAGGCCCATTGGGTCCAATCCTACTAGGCCCAATTTCGGGATGTTACATACATATACAATTAAAGCATAACCTATTAAAACAACCGAACCATTTATACTGTTTATACTATTTTAAAAAAATCAGATGTACATACAAACATAGCATTATTACAACATGACCGAAAGTACTATTGATGTATATATATATACCTAATTCGAATGTACATATACACAGCATACCTAAACTTCCCAATTTAACATATTAAAATAACCATACCATTTCACTTACCCCTTTGGGTTTTGCACTTAACAATTATGAACATATTCATTTCTTACTAATAGCAACCGAATCTTTATAGCTACTTTTAATATTCATACTTATTTCATAACCATAAATTTCACATAGCTGGAAACATTTAAGCATAGCACCATTGTTCTTCCTAAATACCTCAAATCTATATTATTTTCATTAATAATGAAACACATGACTTAACTCGACTATCACTAATAAATCAAATTAACGAGCAACACATACATCACCTAAACAGAGATCATACTCCAAACATATACACATCAACCTCATTTCGCATATAATAGACCATACCAAATCAAAACAAATGCAAAACATATCAATATGTCAGGCTTATCCCAAATGCAACACATCTATATATAATAGGCATATTACTTGTTTAGTATACTACATATTATAACTCATCAAACATCCATCATTCTCTTCATTGTTAAAACACATGACCACACACACGCAACATGTATATCATATGACCACTTTCCATACATGATTAAACCATGACCGAATTTCACATCCATTAATTTTATAATCAAACCATTATAAAAGAACATAGGAATTAAACTTGATCAAAAGAAATAGCCATTTTCGCAAGGCTATACATATATACAAGACCGAATGTTCTTAGTCTAAACTTTAGTCTAACCTATACATGCCTTTGATTCAAAACAAAGATTAAGTACCAAAAAGGGGTGATAGTGTGGTTGACTTTTCTGGCGATCCTCAGATGCCCGTAGCTTGATCAAAATCTATAAAACAGAACATTGAACACACACCAAGTAAGCTTAATACCTTAGTAAGTCTCAAGCAATTTTAACTTAATAATCAAACATTTAAACTTTTAATAAATAAGCTCCTAGCAACAAATATAAACATTTCATAAGTTATTTAATCATGGCCGAATGTCTCCATTGCTCTTAATTTAAAATGAACACTTTACTACCAACACATATACATTATCAAATCATATGAAAGTTATATGCACTCGTATATTCCAAGTCAAATAATATAAATATATGTATATACTTTAATCACTCATATATGCACAGTTCATATCTATCAATGATAAGCTCCGTATCATAAAATAACATACATTTTGATCCTTCAACTTCAACACTTCACACTTAACCCAAACATTTATAAACTACTTTACCTTATTCCTTGTCATTATAATTAACTAACTCTTACCCGAGCTTGTAGTACATGCCATTATATATGTGTCTCAGCTTGTTTGATTCTCAGACTCTCCGTTTTAAGCATATCACCGGGATAAAGCCTGCTGAGCATCAAGCCCAAAATAATACATCGGAACGAGGCCTGCTAGGCGTAAAGCCCGATATAAGTTACTGGCTCAAGGCCTGCTAGGCGTTAAGCCTAAAAATAATACACCGGTACGAGGCCTGCTAGGCTCGAAGCCTGAATATCAACACATTTATCTATTGAATACACATCACTTAAAGCTAAGTCATAAACTTCGAACATACTTCGTTTTACCTTCACATTTCAAATCGAATAGACTTATTCACATTACAATTAACAATTTAAATTTCAACTCAATCTTATACCCCACATTCGGCTATCACATACATTTTGCTCAGCATTTCTAAACTTCATCAATTACAATGCTCATAAATAATTATTTAACATATATTTGCTTAAGAGCTTACCTCGACTGTCGACAGACCGCGTAGACCGGTTATTCGATAACCTTCGTCTTTCCCCGATCCAAATCCGTTTTTCTTTGTTCTTGATCTAAACACGTTAAAATTCAGCTCATTCAAGTACATTTCATTTCAATTTAGTCCCTAAACACATAAATGGGCAAATTACCATTTTACCCCTAGGGTTTCACATTTTTACAATTTAGTCCTATTTGCACAAAACACAAAATACACAAAATTTCACTACAACACCTTAGGGCCGAATGTTCACAAGGTACATACAAGTCCATTTCTTTTGTTTATTTTGCATTTTAGTCCCCTCAAAATTTCATTTTTGCAATTTAGCCCAGAATACTCAAATTCACTAAAATTTCTAATACAAAACATAGTAATCTTTAACATAGTTTTAATTTAAAATCATCAAACATCAAAAATCACATGAACATGATAATGGCTGAACATCAAGCGTGCTTAGATTTGAAAATTTTAACATGGGTCAACTACGGTTCGAAGCAACAATCTCAAAAACGTAAAAATTTACAAGAACCGAGCCAGTTGCATACCTTAAATTAGCCAAATAAGTGCCGAAATTCAAAGCTTCCTTAGCCCTTTTTCTTTAGCTCCATTCAGCCATGAGAGAAGTGAAGATGATAATGGTTTTGATTTTAGTTGATTATGACATACATTATTTATTTATCAATTTACTAATCGAACCTTTATAATAAAATAAAACTAACATATATATTGTGTCTAAAACCGTCCATCAACCCTCCACTATCTCTTTTATGGCATATTTCTACTTAAGGACTTCATATTAAGAAACCATTAACAAATAAGTACTTTTTACTAAAGTTTGAAACTTTTACGCTTTACGCGATTAAGTCCTTTTTGTCAAATTAAACATACAAATGATTAAATTTTTCTATGAAACTTTCACACACATTAATTCACATATAATAAACACAAAATATAATATTTAAATAATTCTCGAACTAGAATTCGTGGTCCCGAAACCACCGTTCCTATTAGGGTCAAATTTGGTCTGTTACAATTATAGCACACTTGTATATAACACATCTTATCTCAATAATTCCATACATATATCTCACATATACTTACTTTTCATACTCAAACTTTGCATACACTTCAAACGTACCTGTATCAGTTACATATTTCACATATTCATTCAATTCTTGGGATGCCCGTTGAACCATTCGGATTCAAATAGGATACACGGATAACTTGAAATACTCGTACAATGCCACTGTCCCAGATGTGGTCTTACATGTAATCAAATATCGATGCCACTGTCCCAGATAGTGTCTTACACGAAATCATATACGATGCCAATGTCCCAAACATGGTCTTACTTGAAATTCTCAAATCGATGCCAACGTTCCAGATGTGGTCTTACATGATATCACATATCGGAACCCTATGTCATGACATATGTACCCTAACTATTCCTAAGGTTCGTACTGGACTTTTCAGACATTGATACATTGTTGAAGCTTTCTCGAATTTCACATGAACATCTTCTATAGTCATTCATCACAATTCAATTTCATATAAACATGAATAAATCAACTCAAACACATTTATTTGTATATAGACTTACCTCGTACGGATATGAACGGACAGAAATGACTACTCGACCACTTTTGACTTCCCCCGATCTAAGTTCGTTTTCTTTGGTTCTTGATCTATACATATTCAAATTTAACTCTTTTATTCACCAAATAATTCAATTCAATCCAAATACACACATTGAGGGCATTTTACAAATTAGCCCTCACATTTTCACATTTTGACATTTAAGTCCCTATTTCATAAATTCACAAAACATACAAAATTTCATGTTACACATGTTAGGACGAATGTTCATATACTTCATAAAGGCCCATATATTTCATTTATTTTCCATTTTAGTCCTTCAAACTATCATTTTCACAATTTAGCCCAAAATAGTCAAATCCATCAAAAATTCAAAGACCAAATATGTTAATCTATCACATATCTTTCATATTTCATCATCAACTATCACAAAGCTCAAGCATTCATCAATGGCATTTTACAAAATCACCAACAAACTCAAAAATTAAGACATGGGCTAGCTAGAACACAAAGCAACGATCACAAAAATGTAAAAATCATCAGAAATTGAGCAAAATACTTACATCAACCAAGCTATGCAAGTGCCGAAATTTCAAACCCTTTTTTAGCTATCTTCTTTGCTTCATTCGGCCATGAAAAATGATAAAAATGACCACCATTATGTTTTATTTAGTTAAGTTATAACTTAATTCATCATTTACCAATTTGCCCTTAATGAATTAAACATTAAAAATATAATGGTTGTCCATAATAGTCCACTATTAATTAAAATGGTCTAGTTACCATTTAAGGCCATCACATTCAAAATCCAACTCAAATAAACACATTAACATATAGAATGTCACTTTTACATTTTACACGATTAAGTCCTTTTATCAAATTAGGCACACAAACAGATAAATTAAATCACAGAAATTTTACACATGTCAATTCACATACTATAAGCACAGAAAATAATATTAAAATATTTTTTGACTCGAATTTGTGGTCCCAAAACCACTGTTCTAACCAGGGTCTAAACCGGACTGTTACAATCCCATATTACGTTCAGAATTGTTGCCGCACCTAACAACTGTTTGCAATGTCACTGCACGAGTTAATTCCAGATTGTGTCCAGAATTGTCGCCGCACTTGACAGTTGTCTGGATAGGAACTGAAATTGCGTGAGCTATCCAATCTGGTATAACCAACCTATAAGTACAATGACATAATAAATTTGAGAAAAGGACACCTTTACTGTTGGAGGAGGACATAAAAGGTGGATGTGAGAAGAAAAAGAGAGATTTTTTTTCTCCATAATCATCTTCATCATCCTACCTTGAAGCTTGCGCCCATGGCAGCTTAAGCCTCTCACAGGTGACCCAACGTGAAAACCATATGCAGACTAGCTCCTGACGAGGAGACCTAAGTACGAGACAAGAGGGAATAGAGAGATTCAGTCGAGTTGTCTAGGGATAGTATTTTCCACTCAATTCTTTATTATTTCTTTCTAAATATTGGTGATTGATCTCTGTTTTCTATTTGTATGGAAGTACACATGAATTCTTGGTTAAATGTTATCTTTTCAGTATTGCTTTTATTATTTAAGCTTGGGGTTTGAATGTTTTCTAACACGAAGGTGTTATTGCATTCACTGACAATGGAAAGTGCAATGACAGTTTGAGACAACAAGCATTACAATGGAAGTTGAGTGAGGATTAGAGGAATTCAGTCCACTTGTTCTTAATAGTGTCATATTGCCATCATCGGAAGGTGAGGTTAATATGCATGTTTAAGTCTCAGACTAAATAAAGGAGTAACGCTAGGTAAGATATACATTGAATTTTATTGCCTCCACAATCACCTATACTTTTATACCTTGTGAGCACTTAGTATTCTGCTGAAGAATCATGTTGGTGATCCCAGTTTATCACTATCACATTTTATTTTATTGTTTTCAAGTTATTGCATAGACAACTATTCTCACAATTTATCTCGTTTCTATCTAGTTATTGCACCGACATTAATAGACAAAAGACTACTATCCATGTGGGATCAATATCTCACAGACTCACATCTGTCTACAATTCTTGCATCGATAGTGTACACTTGCACAATATTGGTGTACGTTAAACAACCGATCAAATGGGAAAGAGGAAGCATTAATCAAAAGGAAATAAATTAGCTAAAATATATGACAAATTAAAACTTTAAATATTAATATTCAAAATAAACTTATAAATTCAAATCATATTAAAATTTGTTTATAAAAAACACTAAGTAGTTTATGCACAAAATAGTTCTGATCAGTGATGAATTCGTAGTGGCAATTGGAATTGTTCCTAACTACACATTTAAAATGATGCTTTAGTTATGATGTAATTTAAATCATCATAATTATATCATTATAAAAAGTAACTTTTATAGTGACAAAATTGTAAAGTCACAATAATAATTATTAATAGTGGCTACTTGTTATGTTGTCACTATTACATTTCCTGAAAAAGGAACTGGTGACAATTTGGGCACTTCACTAGTTACAAATTGATTTTGTCATAATTCTACACTTACTGTTACAATTAACATGTGATGTATTTTAACCATCACAATTACATCATTACAAGAAAAGTTAAATTTATAATGAAAACAAAAATACAATCATAATACTGATTAACAATAGTAACTATTAGATATGTTTGTCAACATTACATCATTTCATGGGAAAAAGAACTTGGTGCCAAATTTGAGCATTCCATTAGTGACTAATTGGTAGTGATGAATGGATTTGGCAACAATTAAACTCATACAATGATGATTTACTTGTGATGTATTTAAACTAACATAATTCCATCATTCTAAAAAGTTAATTTTATAGTGACAACAATTGTTACATAAAAAAATGGTTAATGACTGTGACTAGTGTAACAACATGTTTTTCAGTGAAATCAAAATAGTGGTTTCGGGACCACAAACCTGAAGTCAAAAATTTTATTTTATTATTATTTTATGGTCTACAGCATGATAGTATTATCGTATAAAAATTTTGTTAAGAAATTTTACCGTTTACATGTTCAATTTGATAAAAAGGACTAAATCGTGTAAAGTGCAAAAGTTGAGTTCTAATAGCTAAAGGTATCAAATAGCTATAGAAATTTAAACTAGAGGTCCTTATATGGTAAATAACCCATAAATTTTCTAGTGGAATGTCATGGCTTTGTAAACTTGTAAATTTAAATAATTTTAAAGGTTAAATAAGTAATTAAAGATAAATTTTAGTAAAATAAAGCCAAGTATCATCTTTTATGCTCTTTCTTCAACCGTATAGCCAAGAAAAAGAAGTCATTTTTGCTCTTTAGGGTTTGACAGGCTTGATTCCATCAATTATGTATGTGTTTTGTCTCGTTTTTGATAATTTCTATGTTTCCAAGATCATTGTAGCTTAATCTAGCTAGCCCGACGACTACTTTGTGAAACTGTTAAAGTATTTGAGTTTTTCCATTGATGAACATGTTAAGTTTTTGAGGTTTAATGGTAGAAAATGAATGTTTGTTGTTAAATAAACAACTTTTGTAAAGGAATTATTTTTATAAAATTATCAATTAGGGATTAAATTGAAAATTGTGATAAATTGTATGGTAAAATTATGAATTTATGAAGTATATGGGCTGCTATAAATATTTTTTTAATTTCGCTAGGGTAGGGTAGGGATAAAATTAAATGAATTTCATTTTCGTAGCCTAGGGACTAAATTGCAAAGAATTAAAAGTATAGGATAAAATGGTAATTTTACTAAAAATATGTGTTGGACTAAGCTGAATATGAATTATATTGAAGTGAGTTAAATTCATTCCTACAGATCTTGTCAGACCTCCTACGGATTTAGATTGAGGCAAGGAGAAAATCTCAGATTAGTCGCCTCTGTATCTACGTACACTTGTCGAGGTAAGTTCATATAATTAAATTGTGTATTTATATGCTTTAATTGAACTATAAGTATGTAAATAGTGTAATTGTCTTGTATGAATATCGATCACATATCTAACGACGTACGACAATTACCGAGTCCCGTTTGAACCTTAGGAATTCATAAGATACAAATGACATGTCATTAGGGTTACTGATTTTAGCTCGTATGAGCTTACCGATACTTAACTCGCATGAGCTTACCGTTAGTCAGCTCGCAGGAGCTTACCGTTTATAGCTTGTAAGAGTATACCGATTCAGAGCTCGTATGAGCATATATGTAGAAGAACTGACGGATTATAGTTCAGTACACCTCATGTGCACTACCCGCGTATCCAACGTTATTCTAAATGGCTCAACGTGCATTGTTCTGTTATGAGATTACATGAGTCCAATACGAACTACTACAAGTATTTACATGAGATATATGAAAATGATTTGTACATGATATATAGATAAATGATATGGAAATTATATGTACACAGAAGTTTGATTATTGTTGAGCTCATACATATTTCTTTGATATTTATATAAATTACATGACTAATATGGTTGATGAGGATATGTGTTTAGGCTTTTGGCCAAATTAAGTTTGGATATGCTTTGTATACTAACCTTAAATGTGACTAAAAAGTTAAATTCAATGTTATACGAACTTACTAAGCTTAAATGCTTACTCTGTGTTATTTTCCGTGTTTTTAGTAATTCAGAAGCTCGTACGGGGTCAAAGCATGTCGGTGATATATCACACTATCTGTAACAGCCTAGTTTAGGCCCTAGTTGAAACAATGGTTTCGAGACCACAAATTCGAGGTCATAAAAATATTTTTATATTATTTTTGGTGTTTATATTACGTGATTGAGCATGTGTGAAATTTTGGTGTGAAAATTTTATCGTTTGTGTGTTGAAATAAGAAAAAAGACTTAATCGAATAAAATGTAAAAGCTGTGTGCTGATTGTTAAAGTGCTTATTTGCTATGGCTTTCTAAATGAGAAGTCCTTATGTTGTAATTAGACCATGGATAGTGGAGATTGACATAAATGGCCTAATATTTGATAGGTAAATGGTTGATTAATTAAAGGACAAAATGGTAAAACATGATATAAAGAATATTAATTAAAACAAAAACATTAATTAGTGGAATTCATGCTCATCTTTGCTGAAAATTGAAAGAAAAAGAAAAGAAAAAGAGATAGCTAGGTTCAGCCATGGTCTTTCTTTAATTAAGGTATGTGTTTTGGTTTAATTTCTACGTTTTTGTGATCGTTGCTTAGCGTACTATCAAACCCATGCTTAAATTTTGTTAATTGATGATGAATTTGAAATGTGCCATGGATGATGAATTCATGAGCTTTGTGTTGTTAGTTGGTGGAATATGAAAGCTTAGTGTTGGGTTAACATAGTTTGTATTTGGATTTTTGGTGAAATTGAGTAGTTTGGGCTAAATTGTGAAAATGAAAAATTAGAGGACTAAAATGTGAAATAAATAAAATGTGCGGATTTGTATGGGCATACGGAGAATTCGGCCTAAGCCTGGTGTAGTGAAATTTTGTGTATTTTGTGATTTTGTGAAATAGGGACTAAAATGTCAAAATGTGAAAATGTAAGGGCTATTTTGTAAAATGCCCTAAAGATATGTGTTTGGACTAAATTGAATGAATTGGTGATTAAATGAGCTAAATTTGAATATGTATAGACCAAGAAAGGAAATGTTCGGATCGAGATCGAGGAACAGACAAAGTACTCGATTGATCGACTAGTTTCAGTATTTTGACGTCCGAGGTAAGTTCGGATATAATACTAGTTGTTAAATTATATCAAGGTGATGTGAATTGAATGAATGTATAATTATTGAATTACAAAAGTTAAATATGAGATTGAGAAATGTGACACTAAGTGTGCGTAATTAAAATCGAGACAGAGATGAATAGGATTGTCTGTGCGAAGTAATGGAAGCTTCAGTTTTATTGATTGGCATTGTGTGTGCGATACCGAATTAAGTTTGATTTTGTGTTGAGTCACTAAGTGTGCGATGTTAATTAAGCTTCGGCTATGATTTGTGTAACATCCTAGATTAGGGGTTATGCGTTTGTGCATAATTCATGAGTTAGTAGGTTTTGGCAAAGGCTTTGGAAGTGTATTAAGGGTTTTTAGAATTTTAGGATGGAAGAAGAAAGCTTTGGAAAATTATTGGTTTTTAAGTAAAAAGGGGAGCTAGGTAAATGAGGCTTTAAAAGAAACTCCGTGTGAAGCATGACACAAGGAACCATGTGGTAAAATGGCATGTTTTATGAATTATGAATGTGTTATGTGAATTCTAGAAATAAGGAAATGTATGGAAATATATGGAAATGTATGGAAGTGTAAGAAAATGTAAGGAAATGTAAGGAAATGTATGGAAATGTATGGAAATGTAAGGAAATGTAAGGAAATGTGAGGAAATGTATGGAAATGTAAGGAAATGTAAGGAAATGTAAGGAAATGTCTTGTCTTGGAAATGTAGGGAAATGTCCTGAAAATGTAAAGGAATAAAGAGGAAAGTGAACATTTATGGAAACTAGGAAAATGATTTAGAAATGATTCAAAAAAAGGAAAGTGAACATTTCTGGAAACTTGGAAATGTAAAGAAATGTCAAGTTTACAGAGCCGAACGAAAATTTTTGGAAACTTAGAAATGACCTAGAAATGACGAGTTTTAATGTTTAAAAGGGGAAATTAAGGCAACGTGGCCTTAAAAGAAAAAGTTTGTGAAATTTGACACACAAACAGGCTTGGAAAAGTGGCCTGAAGATGTCACTTAGGGCCTATGGAAATGGCGCCATGTGTAGAGGAATGGGCCTGAGTTCGAGTCACTTGGGAAGCAAATAAAGGAGGTTTTATTTTTGCTTCCAGAAGACTGAGGTGGACGGCACATGCTTCTAGAAATGAGGTGTTTTATTTTCATAAATATTCGATTAAAAAGGTGATAAATAAAGGATTTTTAAATTGGATTATTTAGAAGAGATAAATATTGGATTAAACTCTTTTATTTATGATAATTAAAGGATAAAGTTATCAAAATAGAAGAGTGGTGGCCAAGTAAAGGACTCTAGCTAGTAATTTTGGCTATAAAAGGAAGAGTAAGGCTATTCTTCATTCATTCTTTTCTCTTCAAGAAAACCTCTCACAAATTCTCTAAAATTTCTCCTATTCTCTCTCGAATTTTCTCCCATTATTCTCTTTTTCTCTTTTCTTTTCTTCTTCTCTTTTCTTCTTCTTTTTTTCTTCATCCGTCAAGCCAAAACCCTTTTCTTTTGATCCTCGACTAAAACCCCATAGCCGAATCCTCTGTGGCTCTAGGCAAGGAAGCAATCGACTAAGGTATTAAGGTAAGAACAATCAATTTTGTTCTTCTAATTCTTCTAATCGAGATCTAGGAATAATCTCTTCTATTGTCTCTTGACCGATTATTAAAGAAGAATATCGAGATTTCGATTCAAGGAATTTCTACTGTCGGGAAGAGAGATCCGGGATTCAAGGATTTGAGGTAAGTAAACATTATGTAATCGGCCAAGGTTCTCTCTTAAATGTCTAGATCTATTTGTTTTAAATCAGAGACTAACCAAATCAATAGATTTAATGGTTAGCCGATTTCAAGGGAAGAACACAAATCTTCGGGATTTGACTATCAATCCAATTCGGCAACAAGGTAAGTAATACAAATCCTAGTTGTATTTGGAAAAGTGGCCGAATGGTCTTTTAAAGTGATTAACTTATGTAGGATTTGAGATCTAAATCTGTGGTCGATTCTCTTCGGGATTTCAAGGAACCTATTAAGCGAATCAGGTATGTACCCACACTAACTCTCAATATATTACGGCAATTATTTTTATATATATAAATGTGCATGCGAATAAGAATGTGGCTAAGTGCCACAAATGTGGTAAAAGTACCCAAGTACGTTTCCTACTTTCGATAGGATTACGAATATGTTATATATATATTTTGAATATGTAATATGAATGAGAAATAAGATATGTATAAATATTTGGGGCATATGGGATATTTGTGAAAGGGGAAGAGTAGGTGTTGACTTCGGTCTCACCAACGAAGGTGTTGACTTCGGTCTCACCAACGAAATATGGTGATTACGGTCACATTATTTGAATATGGTAACTTCGGTTACATTATCTGAAATTGGTAACTTCGGTTACATTATTTGAATATAGTGTCTAATGACACAATGTATATGGGCGATGAGCATGTCGACTGCAGCGACTGCCTTCGATGGTGTGTAGGGGAAGGAGGGTTGACTTAGTAGTCCCCACGGTGTGATTGGCAGGTACGGGTGGTGTGTAGCGGATGGATAACTAGGCTTGGGTTTGGGTTGCATCATTTTGATATGTATATGTTCTGATATGAATATGTATGCCTGAAATATTGCTTGTTAGTTGGTGTACACATTGAGTGTGTTGACTCACCCCTTTGAGGGACCATTTTTCAGGTGATGAGCAGTAATGGACCGGGTCGGCAGGAGCTAAAGGTGGCCATGCGTAGCAAAGAAAATATTTACGAATTGGACCTTTATTTTTATAAAGTTCTTTAAGTTTTAAGTTTGGAAATTACTGATGTCATAAGGCCATAAGGCCATGATGAACAATTTTATTTCTACTTGTTGTTTTATTGTGTTACAAATTTTGATTAAGTTAAAGACTAAGTATTTTAAAAATACTCGATATATTTATTACTTAAAATAAAAAAAAAAGGTTTTCTAATATAAAAATCAAATCTGTTTTTAACACAAGCCCAACCCAAACAATTTTTTTAAAATCACACAAGTTTTTCACAAAGTAACGAAAGAATTTGAATCTATTTACTTGAGGAACATACCAGATCCGGTTCAGGCTCGTGGGCCGGGTGTGGGGTGTTTCAATTTGGGCACTAAGTGTGCGATTGAGTTGAAAAGATATCGAGCAATGAATGAGATATGGTATTGAGCATCTAATAGCAAGAACATTTATTAACTAAGTGTTGGCAAAGGTATGTTTAAACCTATGTGGTTGACGATAGTTTTGATGGTTGAATGAATGGATATTTGAGCGTATGGTTGAGGATGATAATGTACTTAATTGTGCATCTATGTATGTGATGATTTAATTATGTATTGATGTTGCATTTATTGAGTAGTATGTATTATATTACGAACTTACTAAGCTTTAAAGCTTATTGTGTGATGTGTTTCTCTTGTTTACAATGTCAGTAGAGCTAGCTCAGATTCGGGGATCGTCAGCGACTCAATCTCACTATCGGCTAACTATTTTGGTACTTTTGTAATATGTGTATATTTGAATATGGCATGTATAGGCTAGTTAATGTAGCATGTTTTGAGTTGAATAAACCTTACCATGTGATATGGCTTGGAAGTTGAATGTTGTTGGTTTATACTTGAAGATATGAAAATGATGATTATGATATGATATAGTGAGATTGGAATTGGTATATTTCATGCTTGAATTAGTTGATGAGTATGGTGTTTTAAATGTGAATTTGTGGCATGACTAGATGATACTTAGCTTATATGATTTGAGTTGTGAAAATTGGTGTTTTGGATGGATTTATTGAGTAGGAGTTGAGTATGGAAATAAATGATGTATTTGATGATTAGTTGGTACTTGTATTGGTATGTTTCGATTGCATTTGAGGCATGAATTGGTATTAGATTGATGCTTATAAGTGATTGCAAAGTGTGGATGGTAATTTGGCCTTGAATAATGGCCTATAATTGTCCACACGGTTGAGCACACGAGCGTGTGGCTCAACCGTGTCTTTCGAATTTGTAATTTGATACAAGTCAGACTCGACCACGGGCAAGACACACGGGCGTGTGACTAGCCGTGTGGATCAAGTCAGCAGCGACCACGGGCTGGACAAACAGGCGTGTGACTGGTCGTATGGTGCAAGCCAGTGTCGACCACGGGTAAGGCACACGGTGTAACATCCCAAAATTGGGCCTAGTAGAATTGGGCCCATTGGGCCTTGGGTGTAGGAGCGTTTAAAATTTTTAAGAATATGAGAATGGCATTATTTCAAGTTGGACCTATTAGGTGAGTGATTTTGGAAGGTTAGAGGGCTTCTATGAAGTCCCGGAATCAAACTTAGGCTTAGGAAAAATTTTGGTTTTAGGTGAATAAAACCCTGGGAGTTAGTAGGTAGGCTCTAAGAATAAAGTGTGGAGAAAAATGACACATCTGGTGTAGTGGCAAAGTGACGCCACTTAGGGAGCAAGGGGGTGACGCCACAAGGAAAGAAGGAGGTCCAAGGTTCAAGTTGTAGCACTTCATTTCTTTTAGATTATTTTATTAAATGGATTTAGACATTGGCCATAGACTTAGCTTTAGTTGGGCATGTTTTAAGACACAAGAGAAGCTTTTGACTTCGTGGCTAGTGGCGTGGATTATGTTGCAAGGGAACTGGGTTCGGATCTCATGACAAGCAAAGGAGTATTTATTTGTGGACTGGGCGGCAAGAGTTTGAGTTGGATTTAAACTCTGTTAACGGAGGGATCCCACATCAGAAAGATACAAAGAAGGAAGGTAAGAAGCTAGCTATATATAGAGCATTCTATGAGGAGAGTTAACATACCCTGGTGGGCGTTGGGCATAGGAGTGCTCTGAGCATGGATTAGCAGCTTCCAATTCCTATCAGATCTATAGGATAATCGCCAATAGTAGCAAAGGAAGGCCTACTAGAACGTGAGGTACACGGTAAGGGTACGTTGAGGTTTCAGTTTTTGATAAGTATGCGTTAAATCTTGGTTAATCGCTAGTAATGTCGATTGTAGGATCGTGACTAAGGGATTTGCAGCGCGCGAGGTTACCAGGTGTGTACAAACACTACACACACGATATCGGCAATGCCGAAAAGCTGAAAAGCTGTAAGTGGCTAAATGGGCCCAGTGGGCCCTGAGGCTTAGTTTGATGAAATGGTTTGGTTTGTTAAACTTATTGAGTTAGTCACGCATGATACTCGATTTGGATTTGTTTTTGGCCTAATGGGCCGTAAGGTTGTAATTTGGGTTTGATGCGCTTTATGGGGACATAGACAAATATGATAGGGTTTATGAACCTTAGGCCTAGTTTGAACAACTCTGAAATTCCATAGGACTTAATCTAATTAAACATGTCTATGAACAAGTCGTTGGGTTAGGGTGTGGCAACAGGCATACGCATGCCTAGGATTGGATCTAGGGAGAGCTTGGTACTTAAGCGATCCTAGTGGCCCACCTCCTCTTCTCTAGAATCTTACCTGGTGCGTAGTGTCTGTTCACTTTAGCCGCGAGGACTTGTTGATGGGCCAAAGTTCATAACTAAAACCCGAGAGGGACTAATTACCCTTATATTTGTAAAATTACTAAAATACCCTTGATTTGTAAAATTACTAAAATATCCCAATTTGTGAAATTACCAAAATACCCCTGGTTTGCAAATTTACTGAAATACCCTGATTTGCAAAATTACTGAAATACCTCTACTTTGTGAAATTACCAAAAAACCCCTAGTTTATGAAATTACCGAAATACCTCAGTTTATGAAATTACCGAAATACCCCGATTAGTGAAATTACCGAAATACCCCTGATTTGTGAAATTACCAAAATACCCTTAGTTTGTAAAATTACTGAAATACCCTGATTTGTAAAATTACTGAAATACCCCCGATTAGAGAAATTATCGAAATACCCTCAGTTTGTAAAAGTACCAAAATACCCCTATTTTGCAAAATTATCAAGATACCCCTATTTTGCCATATTACCAAAATACCCCTGTAGGGTAAAATTACGAAAATACCCTGGGTATGAAATGATGAAAATACCCCTATGTGACGAATATGAGTTTGTGGATGTTACTTTTGTGTTTAATGCATTCATATGATATTCTACTTAGGATGCATATGGGTGGGAATTATGGTACGGAGGAAGATTTGAGGATCGCATGGCCGTATGGTATGGATCCACAGAAGGCTTTAAGCCCAACATTTGATTAGCACCTTTCCTGCAACGTTCGGTAGTACCGTAACCGGGCTATCCTTGGTGTGTAGTGGAAGGGTGGGTCGAGATAGAATTCCCTATAGGAGTTATAAGGTTGGAAGGGAAATGGTGTGTGTAGCGGATGGATTTTTGGGGTGGGTTTTGCATTAGTTGTTTATAAATGATACAATATAATATGATATGAGGTCATCGTGGGCTAAGGCCCAAGACCACCGATTTTGATAGGGCTTAGGCCCAATGTGAATATTTGTAAGTGATTTGATTACCAAGGGTTGTGCATACTGAGTTTCGAAACTCACACCCCTTTAATTTAATGTGTCAGGTAATCCCGAATAGACGACTCGACGTGGGAGAGGACTCGGAGATGGCCACACTACAAGGGCCTTGAATTTTCATTTATTTGTTTCAAAATACATGTTTTTAGTTACTTAATTTTCGGTGGATGTAATAAGGCCTTGTACTCCGTTTTGACTTCAGATTTATTTTGGGTTTTGAAATTAATTATTTATCTAAATATTAAACCTACGTAAGCTCTTATGTTCAAACTTGATTTCCGAAATACTTAAAGTAATAAAATGGGTTTTTATCTTTAATTAATAAGACTATAAGATTTTTGGCTTTTGGGCCTTAAATTTTTAATTAGCAAAACCGTTTTGAATTGTGCCTTTAATGTGACATTCCAGATTCAGGCCTAACTTCTAGGTCGGGTTTAGGGTGTTACACACGGGCTTGTCTTAGGCTGTGTGAACAAGTCAGTATGTATGCCCTGTTCTACCACGATTTGGACACACGGGCATGTCCGAGACACAGGCGTGTGACCTTTGTAACTTAGAAAAATGTTAAAATTTCAAAATTTTTTGTATGAGTTCATTTTAGTCCCGACCGCTTTCTAACACGTGTTTAAGGTCTCGTAAACTTCATTAAAGGACTATATGATTGTAAATTATGTTGTTTGAATGACTTTGTGTTGGAATTGATATGAAATGTTTGGAAATGATTAGTAATGCCTCTTAACCCTAGTCGGCGAGGATTATGGGTTAGGGGTGTTACATTTTATTTGCATCAGAGCTACGGTTTACTCGATTCTCAGACTAATGTAGTGTGTGTGAGTCTAGCTATACATGCCATATATATATAATTACGATAGTGTGATGAATCTTGATAGTTAAAAATGTGTTTTCATATCGTAATAGATCTCAATCGAGCAGTTGTTGACGATGTAGAGAGCAACGCGCCTGCTCCCACTCAGGGGACAGTGCTAGCCACATCTAGGTCGAATAATGGTAGCCAAGAGGGAGAGGCTAAGCAAACATTCTTCCGAATGATGAGTGAGTGGTTTTTGGAGTTCGTTCGAACAAATTTGGCTGCTCGACAACCTCCACCCCTACAAGTACCTGTTGTGCCACAAGTTGTAGATCCGATCAGATTGAATAAACCTCCTGTAGATAAAATTCGAAAGTATAGGGCCGAAGAGTTTAAGGCCACAGCTGATGATGATGCCAACCGTTCGAGTGTTTAATGAGATGTTGTTGACACCCGATGAAAGCATTTAATGTGTCATTTTCTTGTTGAGAGATACACCATATAATTGGTGGAAAACGTTGATTTCAGTGGTTTCGAGAGAGAGGGTTACCTGGGACTTCTTTCAAGTTGAATTCCGAAAGAAGTATATCAGTTAAAGATTTATAGATCAAAAACGTAAAAAGTTTCTAGAACTGAAACAAGGCCGCATGTCCATTACTGAGTACGAATGGGAGTTTGTGAAACTGAGTCAATATGCGTGGGAATGTGTTTCAACCGAAGCTATTATGTGTAAACATTTCATTGAAGGACTGAATGAAGACATTAAATTGCTGGTTTGAATACTTGACATAAATGAATTTGTTGTGTTAGTTGAAAGAGCCTGCAAAGTCGAGGAGCTCACCAAAGAAAAGAAGAAAGCAAATTCTGAGGCTAAAGATGAAAGAAAAAGATTGATGAGTAAGTCGTCTCAACCTTCGACGAAGAGATTTAGAGATGCAAGCAATCATTCAAATGCTTCGTTTGGACATTCGAATAGAGATCGAGTGAGACAAAGTGTTGGTCCACGAACTCAAGCTCCAATTGAATCAAGTGTTGGTAGTGTTAAAAGCAACAAGCCTGAGTGTAGACAGTGTGGAAGACGACACATTGGAGAGTGTTGGGGCAAGTACAACAATAGAACTTGTTATAAGATGGATCAAGAGATCATTTTTTTTTTGAGATTTCCCAGTGTTAGCTAAAAAAGATAATGTTCAGAGTGTGAGACCGAGTAACACAACTGCTAGGGGTAGACCTCTCAGAAACACCGGAAATATGAGTGGAAGACAGAGAGAGAATACGTATACAGCTGTGAGATCCGAGGCGAGAGCACCTGCCCGAGCTTATGCTATACACACACGAGAAGAAGCATCATCTCCAGACGTCATTACTGGTACTTTTACTTTATTTGATACTAATGTGATTCCATTGGTAGATCCAGGTTCTACTCATTCCTATATGTGTCTGAATCTAGTATCTAGTAAGACTCTACCTGTTGAGTATACTGAATTCGTGATTAGAGTATCAAACCCCTTAGGCAAGTGTGTCTTGGTTGATAAAGTATGCAAGAATTGTCTGTTGATGTTTCCGGATATTTGCTTTTCGGGTAACTTTATGTTTCTACCTTTTGATGAATTCGATATTATTCTGGGTATGGATTTGCTCACTTTGCATAGTGCCAAGTGAGTGAGTTACATGGGCACGAACACGAGCTGGGACACGGCCATGTGTCCCTATTTTGAATGCCCACATGGCCTAAGACATGTGTGTGTTTCTTGAATGTGTGAGTTACACGGCCTGGCAGACGGCCATGTGACCCCTGTAGTTCTAATTTTTTTTTATATTTCTAAAAAATTCTTGAATTTTCAATTTAGTCCCGATTAGTTTCTAAGGTGTATTTTGGGCCTCGAGGGCTCGTATTAAGGACATGCATGATTATGATTGGTTTCTGACATGAATTCTATATGTTATGAAATGTTTGAATTTTCTGTCTATTTAAATTGTAAACTTCGGTAATACTTTGTAACCCTATTCTGACGATGAATTTGGGTTAGGGGTGTTACATTTATTAGTATTAGAGCTATGGTTTAGTCGATTCTTGAACTAATGTAGTGTATACGAGTCTAGCTATACATGCCATTATATATCCTGTGATAGTGTAATATCTTCTGACCATTTTAAAACATGTTTTCATATAGTAATGATATCCAACCGAGCTGATTCCAATGAAGTAGAGAGTAACGCTCAAGCCTCTGTTCATGGAGTAGCTTCATGTGGTACTAGACCAGTATCTGAAGGCTGGGGAGGAGAGGCTAAGGAAGCCTTCTTCCAGATGATGAATGATTGGTTTACCAAGTTTGTATGGACAAACCGAGCTGCTTAACAACCTCCACCCCCTCTTGTCCCCCAACCGGTTCTCGTTATTCCTCAAGGTACGGAACCTATTCGAGTTAGTAAGCCTACTGTTGATAAGATTTGTAACTATAGGGCTAAAGAATCCTGAGCTACTACTGAAGATGATCCTAAGAAAGCTGAATTCTGGTTAGAGAATACCATCAGGGTTTTGGACGAGTTATCTTGTTCCCCGACTGAATGTCTTAAGTGTGCGTTATCTCTATTAAAAGATTTGACTTATCAGTAGTGGAATACGTTGATTTCTATTGTGCCGAGAGATCAGGTCAATTGGGAATTCTTTCAAACCAAGTTTTGAAAGAATTATATTGTAACACCCATTACCCGTATTCAACGCTGGAACAGGGTACAAGTCATTACCAGACATAAACACAAGTGAACATACATTTCTAAATCGTAAATTTCCATTCAAATTTAAAACATTTCATACGCATTCATATCGTCCCCGACAATAATCGGCTAAGCACAAAAAGCTTCTAACTTCAGATACATTTCTCGGTTGTTTCCAATCAACAATTGTTGAAATCTTACTCGGATCAACCCGAATACCATCCCCAGAAACAATGTGTCCCAAAAATCCAACTTATCAGAGCCAAAATTCACTTTTATTGAATTTCTCAAATAATTTCTTATCTCTCAAAGTCTACAATACAGTTGTGCTTGTGATGGTCTCGAAACTAACTAATAATTCGACAAAGGCAGGTGCACCTATCGAACAGTATTATAACTATGTAACACCCCTAACCCGTAACCATCGCCGGAATAGGGTTAAGAGGCATTACTAATCAATTCCAAAAATTTCAAATCATTTCCAACACAAAGTCATTCAAACAACATAATTTACAATCATATAGTCTCTTAATGAGGTCTACGAGACCTTAAACACGTGTTCTCAAAAACTTTAAACGCTCCCATGGCCAAGGCCCAATAGGCCCAATTTTTCTAGGCCCAAATTCAGGGTGTTACAAAACTACCCCCTTAAAGAAACTTTGTCCCCGAAATTTCCAACTAACAGGGTAGTCGTGTAACAACTACTCCACTACGCTACCTGTAACGTCCCAAAAATTAGGGGTTGAAATTTTTTGCGTAATTTCATGTTGTGCTTGCTCAGTTGGATATTTGAGTGTATTTGGAGGTTCTAGGGAGGCCTGGGTTTGAGTCTGAGCCTTGGAAAAATTTTTGTTTTTGACCCTTAAGAGGAGAAGGCTGGTTGAAGTTGGACTTAAGTAAATTTTTGTGTGTTTTACTAACACAAGTTGAGCATGTGGCAAGGTGGTTGTAGCGTCATTAGGAAGGAAAGAAGGAAGGGGTTTTGAATCCCACAAGTTGCAATTAGAGGCATTTATTTTGTGACTTGAGAGTGGAGAAAGCAGAGTTTGGAACAAACTCTTCAAGGGGAGTTGGAGACTTGGTCAACAGGTTTGAATGGGAGGCTAGAAGTGATTCAAGGAGAAGATGGTGGAGAAAATCAAGGGAAAGAGGAGAGTGGGAGAGTTGGCCGAATGTAGGAGTGTGGCTATGGGGGAGATTTTGACTAGGGGTGGCATTTGGAAGCAATTTCGGCAGCTTTGAATTTGTGTATAAACCGAAAATTTCTTTGTTCTACTACCTCTTTTGTTCTTTTCGAGTTTTTTTCAATTAGGCATTTCAGATGAAAGTTCTTTTGGAATCATTTCGGGATTTCTCCTTGGTAGCATTTCGTGCACTTTCTCCTTCTCTTCTTCATACCTTTCGTGCATTTTTATTCTTCTTTCTTTTGCTAATAGCCTAAACACTGGGTTGGTCAAATCACTACTCTTCTTCCCATTTCTCTTCATACCTCGTTCGTCTCTTGGCTTTTTATCTAAGCCGTATACTTACACTTCTTTCTCTTTCGTTTCTCAGATAGCCAATCGTAAACTTTCTGAAAACCTTGTTCCTTCTTCAGTGAACTGAACCTTTTAGGCCGAATCTATTTACTCTTTTCCATCTCTAATCCCTTTTGTTCTCTATTGTGAAGGCCGAAACCTCTTGTTGGGCAACTGCCGAATTTTTGTGGTGCTTTGGTAAGGGTGGAGTAATGCTAGTAATTCTTGTAATTCGGTTATAGTTAGATCGATTATGGTTATTCGAGCAAACTTTGATTTCTCCCTTTTCCTTGTGGGGGTCGAATGTTGGATGGTTACTAACTCTCTCTTTCGTTCTTCATTGTTAGAGACTCGTTTTCATTAGCCAAGGAATAGGGCCGATTTCCGCTGCATTGTAGGAGATCGTATCTGGTGGTAAGTGAATTTGCTTGAGTAGTCTCTTTTGCTATTATGGATTTTTGAGGGCCTTTAGAATAACTAAGGGTCATTGTTATCATACATACATCGGGGAGTGTCTCAATTGGCAATCTAAAGCAGGTGTGTAATCTAACACATTTGTTTATTCTAATAGTGCAATGTTCTTTGAAGCGGCTAAAAGCTGAAATATCGAAAAGCCGAAGTATCGACAACTGAGATCACTCGAGCGTGCGAGCACTCGTAGAGATAAACCGAGCCACTGGTGATGGCAATAGATCGTTGGGAGTGTCACGAACTCTCTCATAGAATTGAGGCTGTAATGGTCCTTGTTGAGCCGAAATGGGCTAAGTGGGCTCAATGGGTTAACGGAACCCACATGAGCGAAATTGATGGTAAGTGCCGGATGATTGATGCGACTGCGAAGTCTGCAGAACTGAGACCAAAAATGAGCTGAATAGGCCACATGACTGTGTGGGCCCATTTGGGCCGAAAATGGACTTTAGGCCCAATTACACCGTTTTGACCAGAAATGGAACCACTATCGCCCGGGGCGACAATCAGCCTCCGGAAAGGCTGTAGATGAGTAAATTATCAAAATACCTTTAGTGGGTAAATTACCGAAATACCCTCAATGGGTGAAGTTACCAAAATACCCCTAGTGGATAAATTACCGAAATACCCCTAGAGTGTAAATTATCGAAATACCCTCAATGGGTGAAGTTATCGAAATACCCCTAGTGGATAAATTTTTGAAATACCCTCGATGTGTAATTACCAAAATACCCCCGAAGGGTGAAGTTACCATTTTACCCCTAAACGACAAAATGACCGTTATACTCTTAGTGGTAGTTTAAACGTTGGTTATGTGATTTTTATATATATCTGTATATTATTGTAATACACTACATACATAACATTTTGCATCAGGTTGGGTTTACTGATTGGAGTAAATACCATTCTAGTGGCTTCGCCATATATTCTTATATTAGTGGCTCAGCCACATATACCGTTATGAGAAGCTTGGTTGCATTATTAAAGAGTTTGGCTGGGTGGGTTGACACAGTCCCCACATGGAGAGATTAGTTGGTACGGGTGGAAAATTTGGTTGGAATGGGTTAGGTACATGTTCATTGCATTGATATGTTTCTAGGGCTTAGGCCTAGACTGATATAGTATGGGCTCAGGCCCAAATGATGACCGTAAAAAGGGATTACACACTGAGTTCTCGTAACTCACCTTTTCTTTTAACCGTTCAGTTAATCCCTGGTCTTAGAGGATTCGGAGCTGCGAGGGACTTAGAGGTAGCCACACGACCGACATACTTTATAGCTGAACTTAGCAACTCTATTTTTACTTTATTTTAACTATTGGGTTAACAATTTATGTAATAAGGCCATTGGGATTTTCTTTTTAACTTTTATTTGGCATTTCTTTTAGTTACAAACTGATAATCTATTAAACATAGGTTTTTAAAACAATAACTACTATTTTCAAAATATCACATTTCCGCAACTATTTAAGTCAAACTTCTGCAACAAACAAAGTTTTGAAAATAATAATATTTCTGCAAGAAAATTAACTTTGAGCAAATCTTGTTTTTGGTAAGCAACAAAATTCGAGATTTTTAAATGGTAGGAAGTTTTAAATTGAGGAAGGGTTTTAATGAACGCATAGTTTTAAACAACCTTTTGATGTGACATGCTAGATCCAGCCATAACGTCTAGGCCGGGTTTAGGGTGTTACCTTTAATGGTATCAGAGCCCGATTTTGAAAAATTTTTATTAACAGTTAAAATTTTTATTAATAGTTAAAATTTTTATTAACAGATGATGATAATTATGAGAACTATAAGATGATTCATAAAATTTTTAAATCTGATAAGCACGCTACGATGATATGAGCACAAGAGGCCGCGAAAGGGGTACACGTGGTCATGGTAGAGGCTGAGGTGCTATAGTTGGGTCTTCAACATCGGACATATGCCTGAAAGGGAAGCACCGGCATCACCAATGACTGAAACGAGGTCTCATGACCGAGCCAGTGGGGATGATGCTCTGTCCCAAGCGATGTTGCGTGTTCTTGAAAGGGTTGCTGGAGGAGTACTGGGTTAGTGGGTCGAGGGTCAATTTTTGAGCGACTCCAGTCGAACGAAGAAAAAATTTTCAAGGGCATCTCTGGTGTGGCTCTGAATGTAGTAGAATAGTGGTTACAGGCCGTCGAGCGAATAATGGATGATCTTGACTGCACGATAGAGCAAAAGCTGAAGGGATCAGTGTCTTTACTACGGGATGAGGCATAACAATGGTGGCTTACCGTGAGGGAAGGCACGCAGGTCGACCGGTTGACATGGGACTTCTTTAAGACGGTCTTCCGAGGAAAATATGTAGGGGCAAGTTATGTGGATGCCCAAAGAAAGGAATTCCTGAGTCTGGCTCAGGGGAATAAGTCTGTAGCAGAGTATGAGGCAGAGTTTCTGCGATTGATCCGGTGTGCTCGGGGTATAGTCGTGACTGAATATGAGCGCTGTGTGCATTTCGAGGACGGTCTCCGAGATAAGTTGCGGGTACTGATAGCCCCGCAGAGGGAAAGATACTTTACTGCCCTAATTGAAAAGGCAAAGATTGTCGAAGATATGAGACGCTCTAAGCGTCAAAATCGTGAGAAGGAAAGGGGCAAAAATAAGAGGGATTTTGGGCCCTCAAGTTTTTCTGATGGGTCTGGGAAAAGGGCCCAGGTTTGATGGGTCAGCCCAAGCTGGGGTTCCTAATGTTGCGGGCAGATCGCAACCTTGCGTTGAGTGTGGGAGACCTCATTTGGGAGAGTGCTGGAAAAGAACAGGGGTGTTTCAGATGTGGGTCCAAGGATCATCAATTTAGAAATTGTCCTCGGAAGCATGTTCAGATGCAAGCGGCAAGTCAGGGCTTTGTGCAGCAAGGAATATGTGGTCAGAAGCCACTGAAAGGCTGTGGTCCACCTAGAGGGGGAAATAGATTTTGTCGAGGTTGAGGAGCACTGGGCTGAGGTGCTGGTAACACGGAGGCGAGACAGCCAGCGTTGGTTTATCTTTGCTTTCGATCTTGAGAGGATGGCGACGCACCTGACATCATAACTGTTACTTTCCTTATTCATAATGTACCGTATACAGCTTTAATTGATATTGGGTCTACGCATTCGTATGTTGCATGTACTGTAACGGGAACATTGGGCATACAGTTTGAAATTACTGATAGGGATATGTCAGTAATTAGTCCACTAGGACAGTCGATTAGAGTGAAAAAGCTGTTTAGAGATGTGCCCCTAGAAGTCCAAGGGGTTGTCTTTCTGGTAGATTTGGTGGAACTACCGTTTGGCGAGTTTGATCTCATTTTGGGCAGGGATTGGTTGGTGAAACACCGTGCGAATTTGGATTGCGCTGCTAAGGGTATGGTGTTGAGGTCTTCAGAGGCTGAGGAAGTGGTCGTGATATGGGAGCGAAGGGATTATTTATCCAATGTAATCTCAGCATTAATGGCCGAGAAGCTGGTTAACAAAGGTTGCGAGGCGTTCCTAGCTTGTGTTAGCATATCTGATGTTAAGGGTTTACCCGTTGGGGATGTTAAAACAATAAAGGAGTTTCTGGATGTATTTCTTGATGAGCTTCCAGGGTTGCCTCCCAATCATGAGGTTGAATTTGGCATTGAGCTTCTACCGGGAACGGTTCCAGTGTCCATCGCCCCTTATAGGCTGGCGCCGAAGGAGCTAGTAGAATTAAAGGCTCAAATCCAAGAGGTACTAGATCGAGGATTCATCCGGCCGAGTGTCCGTGAGGAGCACTGGTATTGTTCGTAAAAAAGAAAGATAGGTCAATGCGCATGTGTATCGATTATTGTCAATTGAATAAATTGACGAATAAGAACAAGTACCCTTTTACCAATGATAGACGATTTGTTTGGCCAACTGCGAGGAGCTTCAATTTTCTCCAAGATAGATCTAAGATCGGGGTACCATCAGTTAAGGGTTAAGGAGGCAGATGTGTACAAGACAGTGTCCAGGACTCGTTATGGACTTTTGGGTTAACGAATGCACCAACTGCTTTCATGGATATGATGAACCGGGTTTTCCAACTCTATTTGGACCGATTAATGGTGGTGTTTATAAATGATATCCTGGTGTATTCAAGAACCTAGGAGGAACATGATTCGCATCTCCGGGTTGTTCTGCAGATATTGAAAGAAAAGCAGCTTTATGCCAAATTCAGCAAGTGCGAGTTTCGGCTGTAAGACGTAACATTTTTGGGGCATGTCGTATCTACCGAGGGGATTAGGGTTGTTCCTTGGAAAGTTGAGGCAGTATTAGATTGGAAGCCACCAAAGTCGGTATTTGAGATTTGAAGTTTTCTGGGTCTAGCCGAGTATTACAGACGGTTCGTTGAGGGGTTTTCACTAATTGCTACACCCATAACTAAGTTACTGCGTAAGGGTGTACCTTTTGTTTGGACTGATAAAAAGCAGGAGAGTTTTGAGAAATTGAAAAAGATTCTGACTGAAGCCCTGGTATTAACTCAACCAGAGGCTGGTAAGGAATTCGTTATCTACTGTGATGTGTTCCACACGGGTTTAGGTTGTATGCTGATGCAGGAGGGAAAGGTGGTGGCGTATGCGTCTCGTCAGCTTAGGCCGCAAGAGGTGAATTACCCCACTCATAACTTGGAGTTGGCTGTGGTAGTTTTCGCACTAAAAATTTGGAGACACTACTTGTACAGGGAGTAGTCAATCATCTATACCAGCCATAAAAGTCTCAAGTACGTCCTTACTCAGAAGGAGTTGAACCTTAGCAACGCAGATGGATAGACTTGCTTAAGGATTATGACTGCTCGATTGAGTATCATCCGCGAAAAGCTAACGTAGTGGCGGATGCACTGAGCCGTAAGGCTGTATCTGATCTAAGGGCAATGTTTGCTCATCTCAGCCTGTTTGAGAATGGTAGTCTGTTAGCGGAACTTCAGGTGAAACTAACTTGGATTAGTCAAATTAAAGAGAAGCAGTTACTGGATGAATCGTTGGTCCCTCGTTTTCAACTGGTGGAGAAGGGGGAGACTGTGGATTTTAGGCTGAATAGTGAGGGAGTATTATGCTTTCGTGGAAGAGTTTGTGTACCGAGGGATTCTGAGTTAAGACAGTTTATTCTGCGGGAGGCGCTTACTAGCCCATACGCTATGCATCCTAGTGTAAGTAAATTATACCGAGATCTACGTGAATCGTACTGGTGGCCAGGACTTAAGCATGAGGTTACCGATTTTGTAAGTAAGTGTTTGACATGCTAGCAAGTGAAGGTGGAGCATCGACTACCTTCTGGATTACTGCAACTTGTTAAAATTCCACTCTGGAAGTGGGAGAATGTAACCATGGATTTTGTTACTGGGCTACCCCTAACGCCTACTAAGAAAGATTCGATATGTGTAATTGTTGATCGACTGACTAAATCTGCCCCTTCATACCGGTTCGCACTGATTACTCATTATAGAAGTTGGTCGCTTACATGGGGTACCAGTGTCTATTATTCGGACATGGACCCCAGATTCACATCACGATTCTAGAGAGTGTTATACGAAGCTTTGGGTACAAGGTTGGATTTCAGCACAGCATTTCATCTGCAGACTGATGGACAGTCGGAAAGGGTAATTCAGATTTTGGAGGAGATGTTGAGGAGCTGTGTAATTGATTTCAAGGGTAGTTGGGACTACTATCTGCCATTAGTGGAATTTGTTTATAACAATAGCTACCTAACCAGTATTCAGATGGCACCGAATGAGGCGTTATATGGTCGAAGGTGTCGTACCCCTACTTGTTGGATAGAATTGGGTGAACGACAACTATTGTGTCCAGAGCTAGTTTCTGAAATCGAGGAGAAAGTAAAATTGATCCTGGGTCGGTTAAAAGAAGCATCTGATAGGCAAAAGTCATACGCTGATTTAAAGCACAAAGAGATTGAGTACTCGGTAGGAGATTTTGCCTTTTTGAAAGTCTCACCTTGGAAGAAGATTCTGAGATTTGGGCAGAAAGGCAAGTTGAGCCCTATATTTATTGGACCTTACCGGATAGTAAAGCGTGTGTGACCAGTCACTTATCAGCTGAAACTGACTTCTGAGTTAAATCGTATACATAATGTATTCCACGTTTCTATACTGAGGCGTTACCGTTCCGATCCTTCTCATATAGTGCCGGTGGAAGAGATCGAGGTAAGACCTGATCTGACATTTGAAGAAGAACCGATGCAGACACTAGATCGTGATGTTAAGGTGCTAAGAAGGAAATCTGTTCCGTTAGCCAAGATGCTGTGGCGTAATCACGGTTCAGAGGATGCCACGTGGGAGCCTAAAGAGGCGATGCGGTAGCAATACCCTCACCTCTCTTCTTCTGGGAAATTTCGAGGTTGAAATTTCTTTAAGAGGGTAGAGTTCTAACGTCCTAAAAATTAGGGGTTGTTTTTTTTTTTTGCTTAATTTTATGTTGTGCTTGCTCAGCTGGTTATTTGAGTGTATTTGAGGGTTCTAGGGAGGCCTGGGTTCGAGTCTGAGCCTTGGAAAAATTTTAGTTTCTGGCCCTTAAGAGGAGAGGGCTGGTTGAAGTTGGACTTGAGTAAATTTTTGTGTGTTTTATTAACACAAGTTGAGCATGTGGCAAGGCGGCTTTTGCGTCATTAGAAAGGCAAGAAGGGAAGGGGTTCAAATCCCACAAGTTGCAATTAGAGGCTTTTATTTTGTGACTTGAGAGGGGAGGAAGCAGAGTTTGGAACAAACTCTTTAAATTGAGTTGGAGACTTGGTCAACAGGTTTGAATGGGAGGCTAGGAGTGATTCAAGGAGAAGATAGTGGAGAAAATCAAGGGAAGGAGGAGAGTGGGAGAGTTGGCCGAATGTGGGAGTGTGGCTAAGGGGGAGATTTCGACTAGGGGTAGCATTTGGAAGCAATTTCGGCAGCTTTGAATTTGTGTAGAAACTAAAAATTTCTTTGTGCTACTACCTCTTTTGTTCTTTTTGAGTTTGTTTCAATTAGGCATTTCGGCTGAGAGTTCTATTAGAAGCATTTCGGGATTTCTCCTTGGTAGCATTTCGTACACTTTCTCCTTCTCTTCTTCATACCTTTTATGCATTTTTATTCTTCTTTTTTTTGCTGATAGCCTAAACACTGGGTTGGCCGAATCACTACCTTCTTCCCATTTCTCTTTACACCTCGTTTGTCTCTTGTCTTTTTCTCTAAGCCGTATACTTACACTTTTCCTCTTTCGTTTCTCTGATAGCCAACCGCAAACTTTCTGAAAACCTTGTTCCTTCTTCGGTGAACCGAACCTTTTAGGCTGAATCTACTTACTTTTTTCTGTCGCGAATCCCTTTTGTTATCTGTTGTGAAGGCCGAAACCTCTTATTGGGCAATTACCGAATTTTTGTGGTGCTTTGGTAAGGGTGGGGTAATGCTAGTAATTCTTGTAATTCGATTATAGTTAGATCGATTTTGATTATTCGAGCAAACTTCGGTTTCTCGTTTTTCTCTGTGGGGGCCAAATATTGGATGGTTGCTAACTCTCTCTATTGTTCTTCATTGTTAGAGACTCATTTTCATTAGCCAAGGAATAGGGCAGATTACTGCTGCACTTTAGGAGATCGTATCTGGTGGTAAGTGAATTTGCTTGAGTAGTATATTTCGATATTATGGATTTTTGAGGGTGTTGAGATTAAATAAGTGTCATTGTTATCATACGTACATCGATGAGTGTCTCAATCGGCAATCCAAAGCAGGTGCGTAATCTCACACATTTATTTATTCTGATAGTACAATGTTCTGTGAAGCGGGTAAAAGCTGAAATACCAAAAAGCCGAAGTATCGGCAACTGAGATCACTCGAGCGTGCGAGCGCTCGTAGAGATAAACTGAGCCACTAGTGATGGCGATAGACCGTTGGGAGTGTCACGAACTCTTTCGTGGGACTCAGGCTGTAATGGGCCTTGTTGAGCAGAAGTGGGCTCAATGGGTTAATGGGCCCACATGAGTGAAATTGAAGGTAAGTGCCGAATGATTGATGCGACTGCGAAGTCCGTAGAACCAAGTCCGGAAATGAGCTGAATGGGCCACACGAGTGTGTGGGCCTATTTGGGCCGAAAATGGACTTTAGGCCCAATTTCACTGTTTTCATAAGAAATGGAATCACTATCGCCCCGGCCATAGATGAGTAAATTACCGAAACACCCTTAGTGGGTAAATTACCAAAATACCCTCAATGGGTGAAGTTACTGAAATACCCCTAGTGGATAATTTATCGAAATATCCTCGATAGGTTAATTACCGAAATACCCCCGAGGGGTGAAGTTACCGTTTTACCCCTAAGCGACAAAATGATCGTTATACCCTTGGTGGTAGTTTAAACGTTGCTTATGTGATTTTTATATATATCTATATATTTTTGTAATATACTGCATACATACTTTTTTGCATTCGGTTGGGTTTGCTGATTGGAGGAAGTACCATTCTAGTAGCACCGCCACATGCTGTTACAGTGGCTTTGCTACATATTCTTATATTTGTGGCTCAGCCACATATATCATGATATATAATGACTTAGTGCATTATTGGAGAGTTTGGCTGGGTGGGTTGACATGGTCCCCACATGGAGAGATTGGTTGGTATGGGTAGAGAGTTTGGTTGGAATGGGTTGGGTACATGTTCATTGCATTGATATGTTTACAGGGCTTAGGCCTGGACTGATACCGTATGGGCTCGGGACCAGATGATGATCGTAAGAAGGGATTACACACTGAGTTCTCGTAACTCACCCTTGGTTTTAACCGCATGTAATCCCCGGTCTTAGAGGATTTGGAGTCATGAGAGGACTCGAGAGGTGGCCACACGATCGACATACTTTAAAGCTGAACTTAGCAACTCTATTTTTACTTTATTTTAATTATTGGGTTAATAATTTATGTAATAAGGCCATTGGGATTTTCTTTTTAACTTTTATTTGGGATTTCTTTTAGTTACAAACTCCTAATCTATTAAACACGGGTTTTTAAAACAATAACTACTGTTTTCAAAATGTCACGTTTCCGCAACTATTTAAGTCAGACTTCTGCAACAAACAAAGTTTTGAAAATAATAATATTTCTACAAGAAAATTAACTTTGAGCAAATCTTGTTTTTGGTAAGCAAAGGAATTCGGGATTTTTAAATGGTAGGAAGTTTTAAATTGAGGAAGGGTTGTAATGAACGCGTAGTTTTAAACAACCTTTTGATGTGGCATGCGCTCTAATTCTAATATCCTTATCATATTTTAACTAGAATTTGGAATTTCCTACACCTACGCAAAACATCTAACCATTGAAGCAGACGGATATCTCATATGCGACCAATTTCTATATCCAAACTTCACATCCAAACAAAACACACACAGAATAAATACAAAAAATAAAGTCTAATATCTAAAGAAACCACCGTATTTCTAACTCACTGTATTTAAATTTCTAAACAGAATATCTAAAGAAACCACCGTATTTCTAACTCACTGCATTTAAATTTCTAAACAGACAAAAGTATTTAGAAAACTTACGGATTCGGCGCTGGAGACTCGGTGTACCACACTTTTAGAAATCGGTCAATACAACATTTCAGAACTTCAAATCTTTTCAAGCCTTTTTGAAATAACACTTTTAGAAATTCAATTTTGAAGACCTAATCCACAGCCGAGTTTTGTAATCGGGCTCTGATACCACTAAATATAACACCCAAACCCGGTCTAGAAGTTAGGCCCGAATCTGGTGTGTCACATGGAGGTATTTTTCAAAACCATATTTCTTGTTGGTAAAACTTGTTTGAGAGTTAAAGCCTCTTTGTTAAAACTCAAAACACTTAAGCAATTGTTATCCACTTGAAATCGTCATTACTTTTAAAACTTTATCTGTTGCGGAAGCATATTTAAAATAAACAGTTTATGAAAATGTGATGCTAAAAAAATTGAGTTGCAGAAGCATTTTGAAAACGTTGCAGAAACGTAGTGTTTTGAAGAAAGTTATCTTTTTGGAAATCGTATTCCACTTTTAGCAGTTAGAAAACATGATAAATAAATATCACAAATAATAAGTTAAAAATAGAGAGGCCTTATTACAACCCAAATCAAAATATTTTAAAGTAAATAAATAAAACAAAAAGCATAAGTAGTGTGTGGTATTCTCCGAGTCCCTCGCAGCTTCGAACCGTCTAAAGCTGAGGATTATCTGCATAGTTAAAAACGGGGTGAGTTTACAAAAACTCAGTGTGTAATCCCCTATTACGGTCACAGTCTGGGCCTGAGCCCATACGGTATCAGTTTGGGCCTAAGCCCTATTCGGTAACAGTCTGGGCCTAAGCCCTATTTGGTAACAGTCTGGGCTTAAACCCTAAATCATATCAATGCAAACGGACATGTAACCCAACCCCTAAAAGCCAACTCACCACCCATACCAACCATCTCTCCATGTAGAGACCAAGTCGACCCACCCAGCCAACACACCGCCTGTACCAATCAGCTCTCCATGTGGGGAACACGTTGACCCACCCAGCCAACTCTCCAATAATGCAGCCTAGTTGCTAACAACGCTATACGTGGCTGAGCCACTAGAATTAGAATATGTGGCGATGCCACTATAATGGTATTTCCTCCAATCAGAAAAACCCAACCCAATGCAGTATGTCATGTCGTAACTAACCCATGTATGCAGTGCATAACATTAAGGGTAAGACGGTCATTTAGACAGTTAGGGGTAAAACGATCATTTCACCCCCTTAAGGGCATTTCGGTAACTTTACCCATAGAGGGTATTTTGGTAATTTTCCAAATTGAGGGTATTTCGATAATTTTAAAAATTAAGGGTATTCCAATAATTTCACAAATCAAGGGTATTTTAGTAATTGTGTAAACCAAGGTATTCTAAACAGAGATAGCGATGTCAATGGGCCTAGGGCTCATTTTCGGCCCAAATGGGCCCACAACTCGTGTGGCCCATTTAGCCCAAATCTAGCCACAGGTATGAAATTCACATAGACCAGTCCAATATCTACTACACAATCATCCAATTTATTCATATGGACCTACGGGCCCATTGGGCCCACCTAGCCCAAAACAGCCCAATCTCTACCATCGCCGTGTGACCGGCATTTCGACATTTGCCGCTCTAGAACTAGAGTAGTGCGAAATACACACCTGATAAGAATCTGGAGTTAATCCACGCTCCGAACACTCCTATGCCCAAACGCCAACCAAGTTGTAATATCCCGGGTTGGGGGCTATTTTGTTGTGGCATGGTATTGCATGTGTTTAGTGTGCTGTGTTGTTGTTTGTGTTGTATCGGGGCTTAGTTGTAGGCTAGGAGTATGCCTGAGGGAATGGGAAAAATTTAGTTTTTGAGCCTTAGGTGTAGGGAGCTGAAAGAGTTGGGGTTAAGAAAATAATTTTGAGTTTTATTGCAAAAAAGAGGAGCTGGCAAGATGGCAAAGCATGCGTTACTTGGGGAGCTAGGTGTGGCGTCATTTATTTAGGGTGGAGGTCCAGAGTTCAAGCTGCAAAGTCCCCATTTTGGCTTCTTTTTTGGACGGCATGGAGGAAGAGGTAGAGAGCAAATCAAATTCTACCATGGACTTGGTCAAGCCGTTCAAATGTAGGGTGGAGAGCAAATAGTGGAGTAAGACTTGGTAAACTCATTTGAAATGAGTGGTGGGGAGCTATTGGGGGGATTATGGCCGAATTTTTGGGGTGTGTGGAGTGGGGAAGTGACGGCTTGGTGTGGGGGGAGTTGGTAGCCGAATTTCATTTTGGGCAACTTTGGTTTTTCGGTCACCCTTTGTCAAAGCAAATTCTTTCTTTTCCTTTTTGAAACCGAGAGTTCAAGAGCATACAACCGAAATTTGCCTGTTTTCTCCTAAGTTTTCTTGGTAGCCGAATATCCCCCTCTTCATGTTCTTTTCTTGTTGTCATTTGTGTAAACCGAATGGTATTTTCTCTTCCTATTTCTTCTTTTTCTTTTCAAGTGTGAAAAACCGAAACCTCTAATCTCTCTTCTTGCATTTTTGTTTTCATTCATTCTTAAAAATATTGATAGCCGAAACTAATACCTTTTCTTATCATATTTTCGTTTCTTTTCTCTTAATACACTAGTGCCGAATTCACATTGCCCTCTTAGCCGAATTTCCATTTATTTTCTCCCATTTCTTGAAGCACTTGAGCCGAATATCTCTTCAACCACTGACCGATTTCTTTCTTCTTTTAAACCACATCTATTTCTTTTATTATTTTCTTTTCTAGTTTGTAGCCGAATTCAAGGGTGTTAAACACCTAAAGCCGAATTTCCTTTCTTTCTTTTGAAGTCTTGGCCGAATATCAACCCCTCCTTTTCTTCACTTTTTCTTGCGTTCTCTTTTGTGAGTAAGGCCGAATCTCCATTCCCTTCTAGTGTGGTGTTGGCGAATTTTAGTTGGTGTTGGGATCTTTGATTTGTGGTGGGAATCAAGTGAGGCCTTTACTGTTAGAGACCTAGGTTGGTAGCGATGGTTGTGGTAAGTGATTGGTTTAGCATTAATCGTTCAATCTTTTGGTTTCGATTAAGTCAAGATTATTTAGGTTTAACTGTTCTCTTTTAGGGGCTGGCCGATTGTCAAAGGGAATCACTGCTTGATTCGAGATTTGGTAGGAAACCAAATCATGTATAAAGGTAGGGGTTTGATATTGATTCTTTTGGGGTGAGATGGTCTTGGCCGAATGGGATAAGTTGTCTAATGCTCTTATTTGGCCGATTATAGGAGCAAGATAATCAAGGGGGCTTAGATCAGTTCGGGGGGTTAAGGCTTTGTTTTCCAGGTGTGTAAACTAACACACTTTATATCTAGTAATATATGCTAAACCTGATTGATTAACAAACTAAGACAGATTGATGGATGGATATGATACCCTTTTTGGGTATGATCATGGATTCGGGTAAGTTCGTGTAGTTCTATTGATTGATACATTTAATAGCATGTGTTATGATATGTATGCATTGAGATTACAATATTGGGCATGCTAGTATGAGTTACATGATTGTATATGGTACATGAGTTAGTATGACATGTATGGGTGATATGAGTGGAGGGGGATGATGATATCCGTGTCTTTGGGACACTGTGTCTTTGGGACACCAGAGGTTTGGCACCTCCAAAGGGTTTGGTACCACAGATGATATTTTGTGACTTTGGGTCACCAGAGGTTTGGCACCTCAAATCGTCCCAGTGGCTTAGCACCACAAATGGGTTGGCCCCACATTGACTTCTCGGATTGACGCCGGTGATTTGGTATCACACGATGGGTTGGCCCCATCATCGGATATGTGATCATGGTCACCAAAGGTTTGGTACCACATTGTGTCTTTGGGACACCGAGGTTTGGCACCTCATTGCGACTCGTCCCCGTGGTTTGACACCACCGTGGGTTGGCCCCACTTGAGAGATACGGGATTGTCGCTAGTGATTTGGTATCACGAGATGGGTTGGCCCCATCATTGGATTATTCGTGACTTTGGGTCACCAAAGTGGTTTGCACCACACTTATGGATATCGTGACTTTGGGTCACCAGTGGGTTTGGCACCACCAAAGTGGTTTGGTACCACACGGGGTAGAAAAGGAGATACAGATGGTTAGGATCGGGTTGCATTGATTATGTTACTATGTATGATGTGTGTTAGCATGTTGTTTTATCGGGAGCGGGATTTATGCACTGAGTCATTCGACTCACCCTCTCCTTTGACATTTCAGGTGACTCGTAGATGCGGACATAGAGCCGGGATGGACTCGGGGTGCACATGCCATGCTTTAATAAAAGTTTTGCTCAGACTATTCAATTTGGGTACTTTAGCTATCTACTTTATTTGGGTTTTAAATTTGGATTTGTAAAAGGCCTTTGATTTATGTTTTATGATGTTTATGTTTTAATTAGATTTTCATATGCCTTAACAAAATAATTTGGTATGAATTTTTTCTAAAATTTGGAAAGACAATGATTTCAAAATTATAACGCAATGTGTTTTAAACTATACCATCGGGTATCACACTATGTTTTGATATAAAGTAAACTCAAATGATTTCCAAATCAAACTCGATGTTCTGCTAAGTCAAAAATGTTTGAGTAACATGAAGGAACTGCTTGAATCATTAAATGAAACCAACTCGTTTTAACTACACACTTTGATTAAGTTTTTTAATTTCTGGGTTTCAAACACACCATCCGATTTCAAACAAGTCTACTCAAATTTTCTTCAAAAATACTACGTTTTCACCCAGCTTTTAAACGAAAAATCTAACCTCTCAAAAACGTTTTTCCCCGTAACATACCAGATTCGGACGTGGTGTCTTGTCCGGGCTTGGGGTGTTACAATTTTGGTATCAGAGCTAAGTTCAAAGGCTCGGCTGTGGGCTCGAGGCCCAAAAATGTCTTAAAAGTTTGTTTTGATAGTCTTTTGTTTTAAAGTATGGTTTGAAAGGCATGTCACCGAGTCTCCGGCACCAGTTCGCCCAGGTAAGTACCCTTACTACTGCTTATGGTTCCATGTACTGTGATTGTATGCTTAGCAATAGTAGGACTACTTTAGGAACTGAAACTGATAGGACTCTGTGAACTCGCGAGAACAAATCTCCTTAAATATTCATAAGATTTGCTTTAAAACAGTGGAATAAATACTGATGCATAAAACTCTTTAATCAGATACGTAGAGATATTAGACATGAGCACTCGAGGCGGACGTGGTCGTAATACTCGTGGTAGAGGTAGGGGTAGAATGACAGTTTCTGAGCCCGTAGGATCTGGTCAGGGTTCAGAAAATGAGGTACTGGGCCTCCGCCACCGGTGAGGTGGTGAGTTCCAAGATCGATCGGGATGACGTGAGTGTCGCGACGATCTTCGCGAGTGTTAGAAAGGGTAGCCGGCATGGGTGGTGGCGCAGGAGTTAGGAAATCTGTGCCTGAGCGACTCCGGGCAAACGGGGCCGAATTCTTTCGAGGTGTTTCTGGTGTTGCTCCCAGCACTGCTGAATATTGGTTGGAGGCGACGAGCGGATCATGGATGACCTGGACTTGACGGCTGAAGAGAAGCTGAAGGGCATCGTATCGCTTCTCCGGATGAGTCATACCGATGGTGGCTCATGGTTCGGATGATGTGTGGCGCAGAGGATCCGCATGGGATTATTTGTGTTCGCATATCAAAAGAAGTACATCGGAGCTAGTTATATTGACTCTCAGCGAAAGGCATTTCTGAGGCTAGTTCAGGGGAGTAAATCTGTTTCTGAGTACGAGGCTGAGTTCTTGAAGCTGAGTAGGTATGCTAGGGGCATTGTGGCCACTGAGCACGAGAGGTGTGTTCGCTTCGAGGATGGTCTGAGAGACGAGTTGAGACTGCTGATTGCTCCACAGCAGGAGCGCGAGTTTGCTGTCTTAGTTGAGAAGGCTAAGGTAGCCGAGGGTGTTAAGGAGTCTGTGAGGCAAAATCTGGACAGAAATAGGCATAAGAGGAGCTTTGGGTCTTCTGGATTGTCGGGTAATCCGCAGAAAAGGGCTAGACCGAGTGGGCCGAATCAGCCCGGTAGGGTTGTTGCTGCTAGGCAGGGACCGCCGCAGTGTAATCAGTGTGGAAAATCTCATTGGGGTGGTTCTTTGGACCGCGCGGAAAAGGTTGTTTTGAGTGTGGTTCTCTGGAGCATCGTGGAGGGACTCGTCCGCGTAAGCCGCCAGATTCATCCCGAGAGTCGGGCCGTGTCGGTTCGAGGTAATGGACCGCCACCGCAGAGGGGGTCGTGGTAATGGCGAGAGGCGGTAATGGTTCGCCGGGCCGTGGAGCACCGCGCGAGGTGTGGGTAGTTCGATGCCGATATACCGGATTAGTGTATGTAAATGAGGCGCCGAGAGGAGGCGCGACGCACCGACATCATCATAACCAGACGCGTTTTGATCTTTGGTTCTCCTTATACCGCTTTGATTGATGTGGGTTCAACGCACTCTTATGTTGCCGAGTATATAGTAGAGACCATGGATTTAGACTCGAGATATCTTCTAGGCGGATGACCGTAATTAGCCCCTAGGTCACTCAGTAGTAGTAGATAAACTGTTTAGAGATGTACCCTAGAACTTCAAGGGGTAGTGTTCATTCTTGATCCGATGGAACCGCCGTTTGGGGAGTTCGATCCGATTCTTGGGATGGATTGGTTGGTCAAGTACCGTGCGAAAGTTGGATTGCGCGCTACTAAGCGCATGGTTCTTAAGACGGTTGAGGGTGATGAGGTGGCTATGATAGGTAATAGGAGAGATTACTTATCTAATGTGGTATCCGCTCTGAAAGCGGAGAAGATGGTCGGAAGAAGGGTCATGAAGCGTATGTGGTTCATGTGTATGCCTTGGAGGCTAAAGAGTCTCTATATAGAGAAGGTTCGCATTTATTAGGGAATTTGCTGATGTATTTCCGAGGAGCTTCCGGTTTGCCGCCGGATCGAGAGGTAGAGTTTGGGATAAATCATTACCCGGATCGCGCGCCGGTGTCTATCGCTCCGTATAGGATGGCGCCAAAGGAATTGGTGGAGCTTAAGGCTCGAGATCCGAGTTATTGGATTGAGGTTTTATCGGGCCAAGTGTTTCGCCGTGGGGTGCGCCGGTACTCTTTGTTAAGAAGAAAGATGGCACAATGCGGATGTGCATAGACTACCGCCAGATTGAACAAGTCGACGATTAAAAACAAGTATCCGCTGCCACGGATAGATGACTTGTTTGATCACACCAGGGTCTTGCGGTATTTTTTCAGATCGACTTGAGGTCCGGGTATCACCATTGAAGGTTAAGGAGGCGGATATCCATAAAACAGCGTTTTTGACTCGGTATGGGCACTACGACTTTACGTAATGCCGTTCGGGTTGACTAACGCACCGCAAAGATTTATGGATATGATGAATAGGGTGTTTCAGAGATGATCTGGATCGATTCGTTGTGGTTTTCATAGACGACATCTTAGTGTACTCTAGGACGAGGAAGAGCATGATGCGCATTTGAGAGTTGTCTTTGCAGATTTTGAGGAGAAACAACTCTATGCTAAGTTCGATGAAGTCGCGAGTTCGCTCGTGGAAGTGACGTTCTTGGGTCATGTAGTATCACCGAGGGGATTAGAGTAGATCCTCGGAAGGTTGAGGCGCTTCGGATTGGAAGCCTCCTAAGTCGATGGTCGAGATTCGAGTTTTCGGTTTGGCGTGATACTACCAAGATTTGTAGAGGGTTTCTCGTTGATCGCAAAGCACCGATGACTAAGTTGTTAAGAAAAGAGGTTCCTTTTGTTTGGACTGAGAAACAGCAGGAAAGCTTCGATAAGTTGAAGAAGATTTTGACTGAGGCTCCGGTCTCAATTCAACCTGAGGCTGGTAAGGAATACACAGTCTATTGCGATGCATCACATACGGGCTTGGGGTGTGTGCTGATGCAGGAAAGTAAGGTTGTGGCTTACGCTTCTCGACAGCTGAGGCCACATGAGGTCAACTATCCGACGCACGATTTGGAGCTAGAGGCTGTAGTCTTCGCCTTAAAGATTTGGAGGCACTACTTGTATGAAGAGAGATCGATAGTTTACACGGATCATAAGAGTTTAAAGTATCTCCTGACTCAGAAGGATTTGAATTTGAGGTAGCGTAGGTGGGTTGAGTTGCTAAAAGATTACGACTGCTCGATTGAGTATCATCTAGGGAAGGCTAACGTGGTGGCAGACGCGTTGAGCCGTAAGGTTGTTTCGGACTTAAGAGCAATGTTTGCCCACTTGAGCTTGTATGACGATGGGAGTATTCTGGCAGAGCTGCAGGTTAAGCCTACTTGGGTTGAGCAGATCAGAGAGAAACAGTTAGAGGATGAGGTTCTGAGTGCGCGAAGAGTACAAGTGCAGGATGGTGGGTTGGAGGGTTACAGCTTGTCTAGTAATGAGGTTCTGTGTTTTCAAGGTAAAGCGTGTATGTCTAAGAATGTTGAGTCGAGAGGCGTAAGATTCTTCAGACGCACATAGCGCCTCCTATGCTATGCATCCTGGAGGTAGCAAGATGTATAAGGATCTTAGAGAGCAGTTTTGGTGGCCTGGTTTGAAGAAAGAGGTGACAGAGTTTGTTGGGAAGTGTCTGACATGTCAGCAGGTCAAGGCTGAACATCGATTCTTGCTGCCGTCGGTTTGCTTCAGCCTGTGAAGATTCCTCAGTGGAAGTGGGAAAGGATAACCATGGATTTCGTCAGTGGGTTACCGCTTACGCCAAGCAAGAAAGATTCGATTTGGGTTATTGTGGACCGTCTGACTAAGTCAGCTCATTTCATCCCAGTGAGAGTGGATTATTCACTTCAGAGATTGGCAAAGCTGTATGTGTCAGAGATAGTGAGGCTGCATGGTATACCAGTTTCGATCATCTCGGATAGAGATCCCAGATTTACGTCGAGGTTCTGGAGAGCGTTGCATCAGGCTCTGGGTACGCGGTTGGATTTCAGCACAGCTTTTCATCCGCAGTCCGACGGGTAGTCGGAGAGGGTTATTCAGATCTTGGAGGATATGCTGAGAGGTTGTGTTCTGGACTTCAGGGGTAGTTGGGAAGAGTTTCTGCCGTTAGCTGAATTCGCCTACAACAACAGTTATCAAGTGAGCATCAAGATGGCACCATATGAGGCGTTGTATGGTAGGAAGTGTCGCTCACCTACGTGTTGGACGGAGTTAGGTGAACGTCAGTTGTTGGGACCCGAGTTGGTTGGCCGGAGACGTATGCGCGTTAAGTTGATTCGTGCTCGATTGAAGGAAGCTTCGGACCGCGTAAGTCTTATGCCGATCTTAAGCGGAGAGATATAGTGTTTGCTGTGGGGGATCAAGTTTTTCTGAAGGTCTCGCCGTGGAAGAAGGTGTTGAGGTTCGGGAGGAAAGGCAAGCTAAGTCCGAGGTTTATTGGGCCATATAACGTATTGAGACGAGTGGGACCAGTAGCGTACCAACTTGAGTTGCCAGCAGAGCTTAGTCAGATTCATGACGTATTTCACGTTTCGATGCTTCGGCGTTATCGTTCAGATCCATCGCATGTGGTAGCAGTGGAAGAGATCGAGGTAAATCCAGATCTGACTATGGAAGAAGAACCTGTGCAGATTCTAGATTGGGATGTGAAGGTTCTGCGTAGGAAGTCTGTACCTTTGGTCAAGGTACTTTGGCGGAATCATGGCGTAGAAGAAGCTACGTGGGAACCCGAGGATATGATGAGACAGCAATACCCGCAACTCTTCTGATTAGGTAATTTCGAGGCCGAAATTATTTTTAAGGGGGGTAGAACTGTAATATCCCGGGTTGGGGGCTATTTTGTTGTGGCATGGTATTGCATGTGTTTAGTGTGCTGTGTTGTTGTTTGTGTTGTATCGGGGCTTAGTTGTAGGCTAGGAGTATGCCTGAGGGAATGGGAAAAATTTAGTTTTTGAGCCTTAGGTGTAGGGAGCTGAAAGAGTTGGGGTTAAGAAAATAATTTTGAGTTTTATTGCACAAAAGAGGAGCTGGCAAGATGGCAAAGCATGCGTTACTTGGGGAGCTAGGTGTGGCGTCATTTATTTAGGGTGGAGGTCCAGAGTTCAAGCTGCAAAGTCCCCATTTTGGCTTCTTTTTTGGACGGCATGGAGGAAGAGGTAGAGAGCAAATCAAATTCTACCATGGACTTGGTCAAGCCGTTCAAATGTAGGGTGGAGAGCAAATAGTGGAGTAAGACTTGGTAAACTCATTTGAAATGAGTGGTGGGGAGCTATTGGGGGATTATGGCGAATTTTTGGGGTGTGTGGAGTGGGGAAGTGACGGCTTGGTGTGGGGAGTTGGTAGCCGAATTTCATTTTGGGCAACTTTGGTTTTTCGGTCACCCTTTGTCAAAGCAAATTCTTTCTTTTCCTTTTTGAAACCGAGAGTTCAAGAGCATACAACCGAAATTTGCCTGTTTTCTCCTAAGTTTTCTTGGTAGCCGAATATCCCCCTCTTCATGTTCTTTTCTTGTTGTCATTTGTGTAAACCGAATGGTATTTTCTCTTCCCATTTCTTCTTTTTCTTTTCAAGTGTGAAAAACCGAAACCTCTAATCTCTCTTCTTGCATTTTTGTTTTCATTCATTCTTAAAAATATTGATAGCCGAAACTAATACCTTTTCTTATCATATTTTCATTTCTTTTCTCTTAATACACTAGTGCCGAATTCACATTGCCCTCTTAGCCGAATTTCCATTTATTTTCTCCCATTTCTTGAAGCACTTGAGCCGAATATCTCTTCAACCATTGACCGATTTCTTTCTTCTCTTAAACCACATCTATTTCTTTTATTATTTTCTTTTCTAGTTTGTAGCCGAATTCAAGGGTGTTAAACACCTAAAGCCGAATTTCCTTTCTTTCTTTTGAAGTCTTGGCCGAATATCAACCCCTCCTTTTCTTCACTTTTTCTTGCGTTCTCTTTTGTGAGTAAGGCCGAATCTCCATTCCCTTCTAGTGTGGTGTTGGCCGAATTTTAGTTGGTGTTGGGATCTTTGATTTGTGGTGGGAATCAAGTGAGGCCTTTACCTGTTAGAGACCGGTTGGTAAGCAGTGGTTGTGGTAAGTGATTGGTTTAGCATTAATCGTTCAATCTTTTGGTTTCGATTAAGTCAAGATTATTTAGGTTTAACTGTTCTCTTTTAGGGGCTGGCCGATTGTCAAAGGGAATCACTGCTTGATTCGAGATTTGGTAGGAAACCAAATCATGTATAAAGGTAGGGGTTTGATATTGATTCTTTTGGGGTGAGATGGTCTTGGCCGAATGGGATAAGTTGTCTAATGCTCTTATTTGGCCGATTATAGGAGCAAGATAATCAAGGGGGCTTAGATCGATTCGGGGTTAAGGCTTTGTTTTCAGTGTGTAAAACTAACACACTTTATATCTAGTAATATATGCTAAACTTTGATTGATTAACAAACTAAGATGATTGATGGATGGATATGATACCCTTTTTGGGTATGATCATGGATTCGGTAAGTTCGTGTAGTTCTATTGATTGATACATTTAATAGCATGTGTTATGATATGTATGCATTGAGATTACAATATTGGGCATGCTAGTATGAGTTACATGATTGTATATGGTACATGAGTTAGTATGACATGTATGGGTGATATGAGTGGAGGGGGATGATGATATCCGTGTCTTTGGGACACTGTGTCTTTGGGACACCAGAGGTTTGGCACCTCCAGTGGTTTGGTACCACAGATGATATTTTGTGACTTTGGGTCACCAGAGGTTTGGCACCTCAGCGTCTCGTCCCAGTGGCTTAGCACCACAGTGGGTTGGCCCCACAGTTGACTTCGGGATTGACGCCAGTGATTTGGTATCACACGATGGGTTGGCCCCATCATCGGATATGTGACTGCGGTCACCAGTGGTTTGGTACCACATTGTGTCTTTGGGACACCAGAGGTTTGGCACCTCATTGCGACTCGTCCCTGTGGTTTGACACCACCGTGGGTTGGCCCCACTTGAGAGATACGGGATTGTCGCTAGTGATTTGGTATCACGAGATGGGTTGGCCCCATCATTGGATTATTCGTGACTTTGGGTCACCAGTGGTTTGGCACCACACTTATGGATATCGTGACTTTGGGTCACCAGTGGTTTGGCACCACCAGTGGTTTGGTACCACACGGGGTAGAAAAGGAGATACGGATGGTTAGGATCGGGTTGCATTAATCATGTTGCTATGTATGATGTGTGTTAGCATGTTGTTTTATCGGGAGCGGGATTTATGCACTGAGTCATTCGACTCACCCTCTCCTTTGACATTTCAGGTGACTCGTAGATGCGGACATGGAGCCGGGATGGACTCGGGGTGCACATGCCATGCTTTAATAAAAGTTTTGCTCAGACTATTCAATTTGGGTACTTTAGCTATCTACTTTATTTGGGTTTTAAATTTGGATTTGTAAAAGGCCTTTGATTTATGTTTTATGATGTTTATGTTTTAATTAGATTTTCATATGCCTTAACAAAATAATTTGGTATGAATTTTTTCTAAAATTTGGAAAGACAATGATTTCAAAATTATAAAGCAATGTGTTTTAAACTATACCATCGGGTATCACACTATGTTTTGATATAAAGTAAACTCAAATGATTTCCAAATCAAACTCGATGTTCTGCTAAGTCAAAAATGTTTGAGTAACATGAAGGAACTGCTTGAATCATTAAATGAAACCAACTCGCTTTAACTACACACTTTGATTAAGTTTTTAATTTCTGGTTTCAAACACACCATCCGATTTCAAACAAGTCTACTCAAATTTTCTTCAAAAATACTACGTTTTCACCCAGCTTTTAAACGAAAAATCTAACCTCTCAAAAACGTTTTTCCCCGTAACATACCAGATTCGGACGTGGTGTCTTGTCCGGGCTTGGGGTGTTACACAAGTTATGCTTACTCTCCTCATAGATTGCTCTATTTAAAGCCACCTTCTCGCCTACTCTCATGCTAGCTTCCCGATGTGGGATCCCTCCTTCAGCAGAGTTTAATTCCATCACAACCACTTGTCGCCCCAACTTAGTAAAATAAATATCCCTTTTTGCTTGCAATGGGATTCGAACCCTTGCCCTCTCTTATGCTTCAGACGCTACATGCCACCACAACACAAGCTCCTTTTGTGTCTTAAAGCATGCGCAACTAAATGTAAGCCTATGGGTCAAAGTCTAAGTTCATTTAAAAAGAAATCAAAATGAATTGCAAGTGCCAAAACTTGAACCCAAGCTCTCCTTTACACCCTTAATGACGCCTTGCCACTAGACCACTCACTTCCTTGTGTCATTTTTTTCCACATTTTATTCTTAAAGCCTACTTACTTATTCCCAGTGTTTTATTCACCTAAAACCAATTTTTTTCCTAAATACCAGGTTTGAGCCCTGGACTTCATAGAAGCCCTTTAACCTTCCAAAATCACTCACCTAATAAGTCCAGCTTGCATTAGTGCCATTCTCTTGTTCTCAAAAATTTTAAACGCTCTCATGGCCAAGGCCTAATAAGCCCAATTCTTCTAGGCCCAAATTCAGGGTGTTACATATGTACACATTCAAAAGGTACCAAAATATAGTTCGATAGTGTGGTGATGATCCTCGATGATCCCTGATTTTTCCCTAGCTTTGATAATCTACAAAACAATGCAAACATACACAAAGTAAGCTTTCAAAAGCTTAGTAAGCCATATACAAATAAACTTATCATGTAAAACATTTATAACTATTTCATTCACATGATCTTTAGCGTAACACAATAGCATATTCATATTTCTTCTTTAGCTCAATTTATTCTAACCACATGCTTACCAACAAACCACATCTCCATGTATTTCATTAGATTATTGTAACACCCCTAACCCGTATCCGTCGCCGGATTAGGGCTACGGGGTATTACCGAACTAAACTCAATTCTAGATAGACGTTTATTAGAAATCAATCACAATAATGTGATCTTTTCTATTTCATATAACATTTTAACTTATTGAATTAAATAACGCACAACGAGATTTATTACAGGTACTTAATACATGGAAATATTTGAACCATATAACTTACACATTCATGGTATATAAAGATATATATATACATTGTAACACCCCAAACCCGGCCTAGACGTTACGACCGGATCTGGCATGTCACATGAAAGGAATGTCTAAAAAAACCGTGCGTACGTTAAAAAGTCCATATTCTTTTTGAAACTCCGCGTTTTGTGGTTTGTTTATAAAAGCCGATTCATTCAATGCCCATTTTACAAAGTTGTTATTAATTTGAATAAAATTGTATTTGTTGTAAAAATCGAGTTTAAGTAATTTTGAATAAAAATGGTTTATTATCATTTTAGGAAAATCCCATATCGAACATTTAGTAATAAAAAGCAACCAAATTGAAAGCTAAAACCAAATAAAATACCAAAGGCCTTATTACATATCAAAATCCCAAAATTAAAAGTAAGTTTAAATATAAGAAATAAGTTTACGAGAAAACATTGCAGGGCCACCACAAGTCTACCTCGGCTCCCAAATCCGCGATCTAATGATTACCTGAAACATTTAAAAAGAGGGGGTGAGTCATCGAGACTCAGTGTGTAATTCCCCTTACCACGATAACTGGGCCTAAGCCCATAGTAATATATTAGCCCAATGTCATGGCATATCAAGAATGAGTGCAATGCAATTAATCCACATGTTTCCACAAATGGGCTTGGCCCACATCCACACAAATCCACATACCACACATGATTATGCAAAATGAATCCCAACCTAACCTAGTGTCCATCCGCTACACACCCCCGTACCTGCCGCACACACCAGGGGATTACTAAATCGACCCTCCAACCGCTACACACCTCCTCCTTGGCGGTCATGTCAAGCTCAAAGTCGTGGCATAGCCACCGATCACCTAAGTGACCCCACATCTCTGTATCCACAAGGTGACTCAAAGTCATCCTCAATCCACGGTGAAGCACACAGCTATCATCTGTCCACGATGTGGCACATAGCCAACATCCAACCATGATGATGCACATAGCCAACATCAAGCGACGACGTAGCTCAAGGCTAACATCAGTCCACGTACATAAATGTACACCCTGTCCTTCATCAAATATATCCCGAACCCCATGCACATGCAGCATAATATAATGATTCGTGTATGCAGTATGATATGTATGCAGACCATATATCAGATAACGTATGAAACGAACTACCATCATAATCAGAATAATAATATACAACATAATCAAGCTAATCAACCTCTAAGGGTATAACAGTAATTTTACCTACCAAGGGTGTATTCGTAATTTACCCACCAAGTGTATTTTTGTAAATTCGCACCTGCAATGGCCTTTCCGAAGGCCTGATGTCGCCACTAGCAACTCAGCTACCATTTCCGGTCGTACCGGACGATTGGGCCTGAAATCCGATTTCAGCCCATCCGAGCCCATACGCTCGTGTGGCCCACCTAGCACAAATCTAGCCACGTATATAAGTTCCACCTAGTGTAGTTCAACATATACTAAACAATCATACAATTTACTCATATGGGCCCATGGGCCCATTGGGCCCACTTCGGCCAATCGTGGCCCAAGCAGCCCCAACCCACAAGAATACTACTGGTGGCCTGAACTATCGCGTCGAAGCCCCACACGTGCGCTCGCACACTTGTGTTGCTACTAATGCCGTGTGACCGGCATTTCGGCATTTGCCGCTCTACAGCTAGAGTAGAGAAGTACACACCTGATAGGACTCTGGTGTTAATCCGCGCTCCGACCACTCCTATGCCCAAACGCCCTCCAAGTTGTGTTAACTCTCCTCCTGGGATGCTCTTTATATAGCTAGCTCTTCACCTTCATTCTTTGTGTCTTTCCGATGTAGGATCCCTTCGTCAGTAGAGTTTAAATTCAACTGAAACTCTTGCCGTCCAATCCGCAAAATAAATGCTCCATTGCTTGTCATGAGATTCGAACCCAGGCTCCCTTGCAACATAATCCACGCCGCTAACCACTTGGCCACAAGCTCTTCTTGTGTCTTAAACCATGCGTAACTAAATATAAACTATGGGCCAAACTCTAAGATCCAAGCAAAAAGAAAACCAAAATGCAAGAGCCAAGACTTGAACTTTGGACCTCCTTCCTTCCTTGTGGCGTCATCCCTTGCCCACTAAGTGGCGTCACTTTGCCACTACACCACACACTCCACTTATGTCATTTTCCTTCACTTTTTATTCTTAAGGTCTACCTGCCAACTTCCAAGGTTTTTATCGCCTAAAACCAAAATTTCCCCAAAGCTAAAGTTTGATCTCGGGACTTCATAGAAGCCCTCTAACCTTCCAAAATCACTTATCTAATAAGTCTAAGTTGCATTAATGTCGTTCTCAAAAATTTTAAATGCTACTACGCCTAAGGCCCATTGGGCCCAATCCTACTAGGGCCAATTTCGGGATGTTACATACATATACAATTAAAGCATAACCTATTAAAACAACCGAACCATTTATACTATTTATACTATTTTAAAAAAAAATCAGATGTACATACAAACATAGCATTATTACAACATGACCGAATGTACTATTGATGTATATATATATATACACCTAATTCGAATGTACATATACACAGCATACCTAAACTTCCCAATTTAACATATTAAAATAACCATACCATTTCACTTACCCCTTTGGGTTTTGCACTTAACAATTATGAACATATTCATTTCTTACTAATAGCAATCGAATCTTTATAGCTACTTTAATATTCATACTTATTTCATAACTATAATTTTCACATAGCAGGAAACATTTAAGCATAGCACCATTGTTCTTCCTAAATACCTCAAATCTATATTATTTTCATTAATAATGAAACACATGACTTAACTCGACTATCACTAATAAATCAAATTAACGAGCAACACATACATCACCTAAATAGAGATCATACTCCAAACATATACACATCAACCTCATTTCGCATATAATAGACCATACCAAATCAAAACAAATGCAAAACATATCAATATGTCAGGCTTATCCGAAACACAACACATCTATATATAATAGGCATATTACTTGTTTAGTATACTACATATTATAACTCATCAAACATCCATCATTCTCTTCATTGTTAAAACACATGACCACACACACGCAACATGTATATCATATGACCACTTTCCATACATGATTAAACCATGACCGAATTTCACATCCATTAATTTTATAATCAAACCATTATAACAAGAACATAGGAATTAAACTTGATCAAAAGAAATAGCCATTTTCGCAAGGCTATACATATATACAAGACCAAATGTTCTTAGTCTAAACTTTAGTCTAACCTATACACGCCTTCGATTCAAAACAAAGATTAAGTACCAAAAAGGGGTGATAGTGTGGTTGACTTTTTCGACGATTCTCAGATGCTCGTAGCTTGATCAAAATCTATAAAACAGAATATTGAACACACACGAAGTAAGCTTAATACCTTTGTAAGTCTCAAGCAATTTTAACTTAATAATCAAACATTTAAACTTTTAATAAATAAGCTCCTAGCAACAAATATAAACATTTCATAAGTTATTTAATCATGGCCGAATGTCTCTATTGCTCTTAATTTAAAATGAACACTTTACTACCAACACACATACATTATCAAATCATATGAAAGTTATATGCACTCGTATATTCCAAGTCAAATAATATAAATATATGTATATACTTTAATCACTCATATATGCACAGTTCATATCTATCAATGATAAGCTCCGTATCACAAAATAACATACATTTTGATCCTTCAACTTTAACACTTCACACTTAACCCAAACATTTATAAACTACTTTACCTTATTCCTTATCATTATAATTAACTAACTCTTACCCGAGCTTGTAGTACATGGCATTATATATGTGTCTCAGCTTGTTTGATTCTCGGACTCTCCGTTTAAAGCATATCACTGGCATAAAGCCTGCTGAGCATCAAGCCCGAAATAATACATTGGCACGAGGCCTGCTAGGCGTAAAGCCCGATATAAATCACTGGCTCAAGGCCTGCTAGGCGTTAAGCCCAAAAATAATACACCAGTACGAGGCCTGCTAGGCTCGAAGCCCGAATATCAACACATTTATCTATTGAATACACATCACTTAAAGCTAAGTCATAAACTTCAAACATACTTCGTTTTACCTTCACATTTCAAATCGAATAGACTTATTCACACTACAATTAACAATTTAAATTTCAACTCAATCTCATACCCCACATTCGGCTATCACATACATTTTGCTCAACATTTCTAAACTTCATCAATTACAATGCTCATAAATAATTATTTAACATATATTTGCTTAAGAGCTTACCTCGATCGTCGACAGCATCGCGTGAGATCAAGTTATTCGATAACCTTCGTCTTTTCCTGATCCAAATCCGTTTTTCTTTGTTCTTGATCTAAACACGTTAAAATTTAGCTCATTCAAGTACATTTCATTTCAATTTAGTCCCTAAACACATAAATGGGCAAATTACCATTTTACCCCTAGGGTTTCACATTTTTACAATTTAGTCCTATTTGCACAAAACACAAAATACACAAAATTTCACTACAACACCTTAGGGCCGAATGTTCACAAGGACCATACAAGTCCATTTCTTTTGTTTATTTTGCATTTTAGTCCCCTCAAAATTTCATTTTTGCAATTTAGCCCAAAATAATCAAATTCACTAAAATTTCTAATACAAAACATAGTAATCTTTAACATAGTTTTAATTTAAAATCATCAAACATCAAAAATCACATGAACATGATAATGGCTGAACATCAAGCATGCTTAGATTTGAAAATTTTAACATGGGTCAGCTACGGTTTGAAGCAACAATCTCAAAAACGTAAAAATTTACAAGAACCGAGCTAGTTGCATACCTTAAATTAGCCAAATACGTGCAGAAATTCAAAGCTTCCTTAGCCCTTTTTCTTTATCTCCATTCGGCCATGAGAGAAGTGAAGATGATAATGGTTTTGATTTTAGTTGATTATGACATATATTATTTATTTATCAATTTACTAATCGAACCTTTATAATAAAATAAAACTAACATATATATTGTGTCTAAAACCGTCCATCAACCCTCCACTATCTCTTTTATGGCATATTTCTACTTAAGGACTTCATATTAAGAAACCATTAACAAATAAGCACTTTTTACTAAAGTTTGAAACTTTTACGCTTTACGCGATTAAGTCCTTTTTGTCAAATTAAACATACAAACGATTAAATTTTTCTACGAAACTTTCACACACATTAATTCACATATAATAAACACAAAATATAATATTTAAATAATTCTCGGACTCAAATTCGTGGTTTCGAAACCACCGTTCCTATTAGGGGCAAATTTGGTCTGTTACAATTATAGCACACTTGTATATAACACATCTTATCTCAATAATTCCATACATATATCTCACATATACTTACTTTTCATACTCAAACTTTGCATACACTTCAAACGTACCTGTATCAGTTACATATTTCACATATTAATTCAATTCTTGGGATGCCCGTTGAACCATTCAGAATCAAATAGGACACACGGATAACTTGAAATACTCGTACAATGCCAATGTCCCAGATATGGTCTTACATGTAATCAAATATCGATGCCACTGTCCCAGATAGTGTCTTACACGAAATCATATACGATGTAAATGTCCCAAACATGGTCTTACTTGAAATTCTCAAATCGATGCCAACGTTCCAGACGTGGTCTTACATGATATCACATATCGGAACCCTATGTCATGACATATGTATCCTAACTATTCCTAAGGTTCGTACGGGACTTTTCAGACATTGATACATTGTTGAAACTTTCTCAGATTTCACATGAACATCTTCTATAGTCATTCATCACAATTAATTTCATATAAACATGAATAAATCAACTCAAACACATTTATTTGTATATAGACTTACCTCGTACGGATATGAACGGACAGAAATGACTACTCGACCACTTTCGACTTCCCCCGATCTAAATTCATTTTCTTTGGTTCTTGATCTATACATATTCAAATTTAACTCTTTTATTCACCAAATCATTCAATTCAATCCAAATACATATATTGAGGGCATTTTACAAATTAGCCCTCACATTTTCACATTTTGACATTTAAGTCTCTATTTCATAAATTCACAAAACATACAAAATTTCATGTTACACATGTTAGGACGAATGTTCATATAATTCATAAAGGCCCATATATTTCATTTATTTTCCATTTTAGTCCTTCAAATTATCATTTTCACAATTTAGCCCAAAATAGTCAAATCCATCAAAAATTCAAAGACCAAATATGTTAATCTATCACATATCTTTCATATTTCATCATCAACTATCACAAAGCTCAAGCATTTATCAATGGCATTTTACAAAATCACCAACAAACTCAAAAATTAAGACATGGGCTAGCTAGAACACAAAGCAACGATCACAAAAATGTAGAAATCATCAGAAATTGAGCAAAATACTTACATCAGTCAAGCTATGCAAGTGCCGAAATTTCAAACCCTTTTTTAGCTATCTTTTTTTGCTTCATTCGGCCATGAAAGATGATAAAAATGACCACCATTATGTTTTATTTAGTTAAGTTATAACTTAATTCATCATTTACCAATTTGCCCTTAATGAATTAAACATTAAAAATATAATGGTTGTCCATAATAGTCCACTATTAATTAAAATGGTCTAGGTACCATTTAAGGCCATCACATTCAAAATCCAACTCAAATAAACACATTAACATATAGAATGTCACTTTTACATTTTACACGATTAAGTCCTTTTATCAAATTAGGCACACAAATGATAAATTAAATCACAGAAATTTTACACATGTCAATTCACATACTATAAGCACAGAAAATAATATTAAAATATTTTTTTGACTCGAATTTGTGGTCCCAAAACCACTGTTCTGACCAGGGTCTAAACCGGACTGTTACAATCCCATATTGCCTTCAGAATTGTTGCCGCACCTAACAACTATCTGCAATGTCACTGCATGAGTTAATTCCAGATTGTGTCCAAAATTGTCGCCGCACTTGCCAGTTGTCCGGATAGGAACTGAAATTGCGTGAGCTATCCAATCTGGTATAACCAACCTATAAGTACAATGACATAATAATTTTGAGAAAAGGACACCTTTACTGTTGGAGGAGGACATAAAAGGTGGATGTGAGAAGAAAAAGAGAGATTTTTTTCTCCATAATCATCTTCATCATCCTACCTTGAAGCTTGCGCCCATGGTAGCTTAAGCCTCTCACAGGTGACCCAACGTGAAAACCATATGCAGACTAGCTCCTAACGAGGAGACCTAAGTACGAGACAAGAGGGAATAGAGAGATTCAGTCGAGTTGTCTAGGGATAGTATTTTCCACTCAATTCTTTATTATTTCTTTCTAAATATTGGTGATTAATCTCTGTTTTCTGTTTGTATGGAAGTACACATGAATTCTTGGTTAAATGTTATCTTTTCAGTATTGCTTTTATTATTTAAGCTTGGGGTTTGAATGTTTTCTAACACGAAGGTGTTATTGCATTCACTGACAATGGAAAGTGCAATGACAGTTTGAGACAACAAGCATTACAACGGAAGTTGAGTGAGGATTAGAGGAATTCAGTCCACTTGTTCTTAATAGTGTCATATTGCCATCATCGGAAGGTGAGGTTAATATGCATGTTTAAGTCTCAGACTAAATAAAGGAGTGACGCTAGGTAAGATATACATTGAATTTTATTACCTCCACAATCACCTATACTTTTATACCTTGTGGGCACTTAGTATTCTGCTGAAGAATCATGTTGGTGATCCCAGTTTATCACTATCACATTTTATTTTATTGTTTTCAAGTTATTGCATAGACAACTATTCTCACAATTTATCTCGTTTCTATCTAGTTATTGCACCGACATTAATAGACAAAAGACTACTATCCATGTGGGATCAATATCTCACAGACTCACATCTATCTACAATTCTTGCATCGACAGTGTACGCTTGCACAATATTGGTGTACGTTAAACAACCGATCAAATGGGGAAGATGAAGCATTAATCAAAACGAAATAAATTAGCTAAAATATATGACAAATTAAAACTTTAAATATTAATATTCAAAATAAACTTATAAATTCAAATCATATTAAAATTTGTTTATAAAAAACACTAAGTAGTTTATGCACAAAATAGTTCTGATTAGTGATGAATTCGTAGTGGCAATTGGAATTGTTCCTAACTACACATTTAAAATGATGCTTTAGTTATGATGTAATTTAAATCATCACAATTATATCATTATAAAAAGTAACTTTTATAGTGACAAAATTGTAAAGTCACAATAATAATTATTAATAGTGGCTACTTGTTTTGTTGTCACTATTACATTTCCTGAAAAAGGAACTGGTGACAATTTGGGCACTTCACTAGTTACAAATTGATTTTGTCATAATTCTACACTTACTATAACAATTAACATGTGATGTATTTTAACCATCACAATTACATCATTACAAGAAAAGTTAAATTTATAATGAAAACAAAAATACAATCATAATACTGATTAACAATAGTAACTATTAGATATGTTTGTCAACATTACATCATTTCATGGGAAAAAGAACTTGGTGCCAAATTTGAGCATTCCATTAGATTGGTAGTGATGAATGGATTTGGCAACAATTAAACTCATACAATGATGATTTACTTGTGATGTAATTTAAACTAACATAATTCCATCATTCTAAAAAGTTAATTTTATAGTGACAATAATTGTTACATAAAAAAATGGTTAATGACTGTGACTAGTGTAACAACCTGTTTTTCAGTGAAATCAAAATAGTGGTTTCGGGACCACAAACCTGAAGTCAAAAAATTTATCTTATTATTATTTTATGGTCTACAGCATGATAGTATTATCGTATAAAAATTCTATTAAGAAATTTTACCGTTTACATGTTTAATTTGATAAAAAGGACTAAATCGCGTAAAGTGCAAAAGTTGAGTTCTAATAGCTAAAGGTATCAAATAGCTATAGAAATTTAAACTAGAGGTCCTTATACGGTAAATAACCCATAAATTTTCTAGTGGAATGTCATGGCTTTGTAAACTTGTAAATTTAAATAATTTTAAAGGTTAAATAAGTAATTAAAGATAAAATTTAGTAAAATAAAGCCAAGTATCATCTTTTATCCTCTTTCTTCAACCGTATAGCCAAGAAAAAGAAGTCATTTTTGCTCTTTAGGGTTCGACAAGCTTGATTCCATCAATTAGGTATGTGTTTTGTCTCGTTTTTGATAATTTCTATGTTTCCAAGATCGTTGTAGCTTAATCTAGCTAGCCCGGGACTACTTTGTGAAACTGTTAAAGTATTTGAGTTTTTCCATTGATGAACATCTTAAGGTTTTGAGGTTTAATGGTAGAAAATGAATGTTTGTTGTTAAATAAACAACTTTTGTAAAGGAATTATTTTTATAAAATTATCAATTAGGGATTAAATTAAAAATTGTGATAAATTGTATGGTAAAATTATGAATTTATGAAGTATATGGGCTGCTATAAATATTTGTTTAATTTCACTAGGGTAGGGTAGGGATAAGATTAAATGAATTTCATTTTCGTAGCCTAGGGACTAAATTGCAAAGAATTAAAAAGTATAGGATAAAATGGTAATTTTACTAAAAATATGTGTTGGACTAAGCTGAATATGAATTATATTGAAGTGAGTTAAATTCATTCGTACAGATCTTGTCAGACCTCCTACGGAGTTAGATTGAGGCAAGGAGAAAATCTCAGATTAGTCGCCTCTATATCTACGTACACTTGTCGAGGTAAGTTCATATAATTAAATTGTGTATTTATATGCTTTAATTGAACTATAAGTATGTAAATTGTGTAATTGTCATGTATGAATATCGATCGCATATCTAACGACGTACGACAATTACCGAGTCCCGTTTGAACCTTAGGAATTCATAAGATACAAATGACATGTGATTAGGGTTACTGATTTTAGCTCGTATGAGCTTACCGATACTCAACTCGCATGAGCTTACCGTTAGTCAGCTTGCAGGAGCTTACCGTTTACAGCTTGTAAGAGCATACCAATTCAGAGCTCGTATGAGCATACATGTAGAAGAACTGACGGATTATATTTCAGTACACCTCATGTGTACTACCCACGTATCCAACGTTATTCTAAATGGCTCAACGTGCATTGTTCTGTTATGAGATTACATGAGTCCAATACGAACTACTACAAGTATTTACATGAGATATATGAAAATGATTTGTACATGATATATAGATAAATGATATGGAAATTATATGTACACGGAAGTTTGATTATTGTTGAGCTCATACATATTTCTTTGATATTTATATAAATTACATGACTAATATGGTTGATGAGGATATGTGTTTAGGCTTTTGGCCAAATTAAGTTTGGATATGCTTTGTATACTAACCTTAAATGTGACTAAAAAGTTAAATTCAATGTTATACGAACTTACTAAGCTTAAATGCTTACTCTGTGTTATTTTTCGTGTTTTTAGTAATTCAGAAGCTCGTAAGGGTTCAAAGCATGTCGGTGATATATCACACTATCTGTAACAGCCTGGTTTAGGCCCTAGTTGAAACAGTGGTTTCGAGACCACAAACTCGAGGTCATAAAAATATTTTTATATTATTTTTGGTGTTTATATTACGTGATTGAGCATGTGTGAAAATTTGGTGTGAAAATTTTATCGTTTATGTGTTGAAATAAGAAAAAGGACTTAATCGAATAAAATGTAAAAGCTGTGTGCTGATTGTTAAAGTGCTTATTTGCCATGGCTTTCTAAATGAGAAGTCCTTATGTTGTAATTAGACCATGGATAGTGGAGATTGACATAAATGGCCTAATATTTGATAGGTAAATGGTTGATTAATTAAAGGACAAAATGGTAAAACATGATATAAAGAATATTAATTAAAACAAAAACATTAGTTAGTGGAATTCATGCTCATCTTTGCTGAAAATTGAAAGAAAAAGAAAAGAAAAAGAGATAGCTAGGTTCGGCCATGGTTTTTCTTTAATTAAGGTATGTGTTTTGGTTTAATTTCTACGTTTTTGTGATCGTTGCTTAGCGTACTATCAAACCCATGCTTAAAGTTTGTTAATTGATGATGAATTTGAAATGTGCCATGGATGATGAAGTCATGAGCTTTGTGTTGTTAGTTGGTGGAATATGAAAGCTTAGTGTTGGGTTAACATAGTTTGTATTTGGATTTTTGGTGAAATTGAGTTGTTTGGGCTAAATTGTGAAAATGAGAAATTAGAGGAATAAAATGTGAAATAAATGAAATGTGTGGACTTGTATGGGCATAAGAGAATTCGGCTAAGCCTGGTGTAGTGAAATTTTGTGTATTTTGTGATTTTGTGAAATAGGGACTAAAATGTCGAAATGTGAAAATGTAAGGGCTATTTTGTAAAATGCCCTAAAGATATGTGTTTGGACTAAATTGAATGAATTGGTGATTAAATGAGCTAAATTTTAATATGTATAGACCAAGAAAGGAAAGGTTCGGATCGAGATCGAGGAACAGACAAAGTACTCGATTGATCGACTAGTTTCAGTATTTTGACGTTCGAGGTAAGTTCGGATATAATACTAGTTGATAAATTATATCAAGATGATGTGAATTGAATGAATGTATAATTATTGAGTTACAAAAGTTAAATATGAGATTGAGAAATGTGGCACTAAGTGTGCATAATTGAAATCGAGACAGAGATGAATAGGACTGTGTGTGCGAAGTAATGGAAGCTTCAGTTTTATTGATTGGCATTGTGTGTGCGATATCGAATTAAGTTCGATTTTGTATTGAGTCACTAAGTGTGCGATGTTAATTAAGCTTCGGCTATGATTTGGGCACTAAGTGTACGATTGAGTTGAAAAGATATCGAGCAATGAATGAGATATGGTATTAAGCATCTAATAGTAAGAACATTTATTAACTAAGTGTTGGCAAAGGTATGTTTAAACCTATGTGTTTGACGATAGTTTTGATGGAATGAATGGATATTTGAGCATATGGTTGAGGATGATAATGTACTTAATTGTGCATCTATGTATGTGATGATTTAATTATGTATTGATGTTGCATTTATTGAGTAGTATGTATTATATTACGAACTTACTAAGCTTTAAAGCTTATTGTGTGATGTGTTTCTCTTGTTTACAATGTCAGTAGAGCTAGCTCGGATTCGGGGATCGTCAGCGACTCAATCTCACTATCGGCTAACTATTTTGGTACTTTTGTAATATGTGTATATTTGAAAATGGCATGTATAGGCTAGTTAATGTAGCATGTTTTGAGTTGAATAAACCTTGCCATGTGATATGGCTTGGAAGTTGAATGTTGTTGGTTTATACTTGAAGCTATGAAAATGAAGATTATGGTATGATATAGTGAGATTGGACTTGGTATATTTCATGCTTGAATTAGTTGATGAGTATGGTGTTTTAAATGTGAATTTGTGGCATGACTAGATGATACTTAGCTTATATGATTTGAGTTGTGAAAATTGGTGTTTTGGATGGATTTATTGAGTAGGAGTTGAGTATGGAAATAAATGATGTATTTGATGATTAGTTGGTACTTGTATTGGTATGTTTCGATTGCATTTGAGGCATGAATTGGTATTGGATTGATGCTTATAAGTGATTGCAAAGTGTGGATGGTAATTTGGCCTTGAATAATGGCCTATAATTGTCCACACGGTTGAGCACACGAGCGTGTGGCTCAACCGTGTCTTTCAAATTTGTAATTTGATACAAGTCAGACTCGACCACGGGCAAGACACACGGGCGTGTGACTGGCCGTGTGGATCAAGTCAGCAGCGACCACGGGCTGGACAAACAGGTGTGTGACTGGCCATATGGTGCAAGTCAGTGTCGACCACGGGTAAGGCACATGGTGTAACATCCCAAAATTGGGCCTAGTAGAATTGGGCCCATTGGGCCTTGGGTGTAGGAGCGTTTAAAATTTTTAAGAATATGAGAATGGCATTATTTCAAGTTGGACCTATTAGATGAGTGATTTTGGAAGGTTAGAGGGCTACTATGAAGTCCCAGAATCAAACTTGGGCTTAGGAAAAATTTTGGTTTTAGGTGAATAAAACCCTGGGAGTTAGTAGGTAGGCTCTAAGAATAAAGTGTGGAGAAAAATGACACAAGTGGAGTGTCTGGTGTAGTGGCAAAGTGACGCCACTTAGGGAGCAAGGGGGTGACGCCACAAGGAAAGAAGGAGGTACAGGGTTCAAGTTGTAGCACTTGCATTTCTTTTAGATTATTTTATTAAATGGATTTAGACATTGGCCATAGACTTAGCTTTAGTTGGGCATGTTTTAAGACACAAGAGGAGCTTTTGACTTAGTGGCTAGTGGCGTGGATTATGTTGCAAGGGAACTGGGTTCGGATCTCATGACAAACAAAGGAGTATTTATTTTGTGGACTGGGCGGAAAGAGTTTGAGTTGGATTTAAACTCTGTTAACTGAGGGATCCCACATCGGAAAGATACAAAGAAGGAAGGTAAGAAGCTAGCTATATATAGAGCACTCTATGAGGAGAGTTAACATACCCTGGTGGGCGTTGGGCATAGGAGTGCTCTGAGCATGGATTAGCAGCTTCCAATTCCTATCAGATCTAGAGGAAAATCGCCAATAGTAGCAAAGGAAGGGCTACTAGAACGTGAGGTACACGATAAGGGTACGGTGAGGTTTCAGTTTTTGATAAGTATGTGTTAAATCTTGGTTAATCGCTAGTAATGTCGGTTGTAGGGTCGTGACTAAGGGATTTGCAGCGTGTGAGGTTACCAGGTGTGTACAAACACTACACACACGATATTGGCAATGCCGAAAAGCCGAAAAACTGTAAGTGGCTAAATGGGCCCGGTGGGCCCTGAGGCTTAGTTTGATGAAATGGTTTGGTTTGTTAAACGTATTGAGTTAGTCACGCATGATACACGATTTGGATTTGTTTTTGGCCTAATGGGCCGTAAGGTTGTAATTTGGGTTTGATGGGCTTTATGGGGACATAGACAAATATGATAGGGTTTATGAACCTTAGGCCTAGTTTGAACAACTCTTAAATTCCATAGGACTTAATCTAATTAAACATGTCTATGAACAAGTCGTTGGGTTAGGGTGTGGCAACAGGCATACGCATGCCTAGGATTGGATCTAGGGAGAGCTTGGTACTTAAGCGGTCCTAGTGGCCCACCTCCTCCTCTCTAGAATCCTACCTGGTGCGTAGTGTCTGATCACTTTAGCCGCGGGGACTTGTTGATGGGCCAAAGTTCATAACTAAAACCCGAGAGGGACCAATTACCCTTATATTTGTAAAATTACTAAAATACCCTTGATTTGTAAAATTACTGAAATATCCCGATTTGTGAAATTACCAAAATACCCCTGGTTTGCAAATTTACTGAAATACCTTGATTTGCAAAATTACCGAAATACCTCTACTTTGTGAAATTACCAAAAAACCCCTAGTTATGAAATTACCGAAATACCCCAGTTTGTGAAATTACTGAAATACCCCCGATTAGTGAAATTACCGAAATACCCTTGATTTATGAAATTACCAAAATACCCCCAGTTTGTAAAATTACTAAAATACCCTAATTTGCAAAATTACTGAAATACCCCCGATTAACGAAATTATCGAAATACCCTCAGTTTGTAAAAGTACCAAAATACCCCTATTTTGCAAAATTATCAAGATACCCTTATTTTGCCATATGACCAAAATACCCCTGTAGGGTAGAATTATGAAAATACCCCTGGGTATGAAATGACGAAAATACCCCTATGTGACGAATATGAGTTTGTGGATGTTACTTTTGTGTTTGATGCATTCATATGATATTCTACTTAGGATGCATATGGGTGGGAATTATGGTACGGAGGAAGATTTGAGGATCGCATGGCCATATGGTATGGATCCAGGATCGCATGGCCGTATGGTATGAATCCACAGAAGGCTTTAAGCCCAACATTTGATTAGCACCTTTGCTGCAACGTTCGGTAGTACCGCAACAGGGCTATCCTTGGTGTGTAGCGGAAGGGTGGGTCGAGATAGAATTCCCCACAGGAGTCATAAGGTTGGAAGGGAAATGGTGTGTGTAGCGGATGGATTTTTGGGGTGGGTTTTGCATTATTTGTTTATAAATGATACGATATAATATGATATGAGGTCATCGTGGGCTAAGGCCCAAGACCACCAATTTTGATAGGGCTTAGGCCCAACGTGAATATTTGTAAGTGATTTGATTACCAAGGGTTGTGCGTACTGAGTTTCGAAACTCACACCCCTTTAATTTAATGTGTTAGGTAATCCCGAATAGACAACTCGACGTGGGAGAGGAGTCGGAGATGGCCACACTACAAGAGGCTTGAATTTTCATTTATTTGTTTCAAAATACATGTTTTTAGTTACTTAGTTTTCGATGGATGTAATAAGGCCTTGTACTCCATTTTGACTTCAAATTTATTTTGGGTTTTGAAATTAATTGTTTATATAATTATTAAACCTAAGTAAGCTCTTATGTTCAAACTTGGTTTTCGAAATACTTAAAGTAATAAAATGGGGTTTTATCTTTAATTAATAAGACTATAAGATTTTTGGCTTTTCGGCCTTAAATTTTTAATTAGCAAAACCGTTTTGAATTGTGCTTTTAATGTGACATTCCGGATTCAGGCCTAACTTCTAGGTCGTGTTTAGTGTGTTACACACGGGCTTGTCTTAGGCTGTGTGAACAAGTCAGTATGTATGCCCTGTTCTGCCACGATTTGGACACACGGGCATGTCCGAGACACAGGCATGTGACCTCTGTAACTTAGAAAAATGTTAAAATTTCAAAATTTTTTGTATGAGTTCATTTTAGTCCCGACCCCTTTCTAACACGTGTTTAAGGTCTCGTAAACTTCATTAAAGGACTATATAATTGTAAATTATGTTGTTTGAATGACTTTGTGTTGGAATTGATATGAAATGTTTGGAAATGATTAGTAACGCCTCTTAACCCTAGTCGGCGAGGATTATGGGTTAGGGGTGTTACATTTTATTTGTATCAGAGCTACGGTTTAGTCGATTCTCGGACTAATGTAGCGTGTGTGAGTCTAGCTATACATGCCATATATATATAATTGCGATAGTGTGATGAATCTTGATAGTTAAAAATGTGTTTTCATATCGTAATGGATCTCGATCGAGTAGTTGTTGACGATGTAGAGAGTAACGCGCCTGCTCCCACTCAAGGGACATCACTGGCCACATCTAGGTCAAATAATGGTAGCCAAGAGGGAGAGGCTAAGTAAGCATTCTTCCGAATGATGAGTGAGTGGTTTTTGGAGTTCGTTCGAACGAATTCGGCTGCTTGACAACCTCCACCCTTACAAGTACCTGTTGTGCCACAAGTTGTAGATCCGATCAGATTGAATAAACCTTCTGTAGATAAAATCCGAAAGTATAGGGCCGAAGAGTTTAGGGCCACAGCTGATGATGATGCCAAGCGAGCTGAGTTTTGGCTCGAGAATGCCGTTCGAGTGTTTGATAAGATGTTGTTGACACCCGATGAAAGCATTTAATGTGTCATTTTCTTGTTGAGAGATACACCATATAATTGGTGGAAAACGTTGATTTCAGTGGTTTCGAGAGAGAGGGTTACCTGGGACTTCTTTCAAGTTGAATTCCGAAAGAAGTATATCAGTTAAAGATTTATAGATCAAAAACGTAAAAAGTTTCTAGAACTGAAACAAGGCCGCATGTCCATTACTGAGTACGAATGGGAGTTTGTGAAACTGAGTCAATATGCGTGGGAATGTGTTTCAACCGAAGCTATTATGTGTAAACGTTTCATTGAAGGACTGAATGAAGACATTAAATTGCTGGTTAGAATACTTGACATAAATGAATTTGTTGTGTTAGTTGAAAGAGCCTGCAAAGTCGAGGAGCTTAACAAAGAAAAGAAGAAAGCAGATTCTGAGGCTAAAGATGAAAGAAAAAATTGATGAGTAAGTCGTCTCAACCTTCGATGAAGAGATTTAGAGATGGAAGCAATCATTCAAATGCTTCGTTTGGACATTCGAATAGAGATCGAGTGAGACAAAGTGTTGGTCCACGAACTCAAGCTCCAATTGAATCAAGTGTTGGTAGTGTTAAAAGCAACAAGCCTGAGTGTACACAGTGTGGAAGACGACACATTGGAGAGTGTTGGGTCAAGTACAAGAATAGAACTTGTTATAAGGATGGATCACGAGATCATTTTTTTCGAGATTTCCCAGTGCTATCTAAAAAAGATAATGTTCAGAGTGTGAGACCGAGTAACACAACGGCTAGGGGTAGACCTCCCAGAAACACCGGAAATATGAGTGGAAGTCAGAGAGGGAATACGGATACAGTTGTGAGATCCGAGGCGAGAGCACTTGCCCGAGCTTATGCTATACACACACGAGAAGAAGCATCATCTCCAGACGTCATTACTGGTACTTTTACTCTATTTGATACTGATGTGATTGCATTGATAGATCCAGGTTCTACTCATTCCTATATGTGTCTGAATCTAGTATCTAATAAGGCTCTACCTGTTGAGTATACTGAATTCGTGATTAGAGTATCGAACCCCTTAGGCAAGTGTGTCTTGGTTGATAAAGTATGCAAGAATTGTCTGTTGATGTTTCGGGATATTTGCTTTTCGGGTAATTTGATGTTGCTACCTTTTGATGAATTCAATATTATTCTGGGTATGGATTTGCTCACTTTGCATAGTGCCAAGTCAGTGAGTTATATGGGCACGAACACGGGCTGGGACACGGCCATGTGTCCCTATTTTGAATGCCCACATGGCCTAAGACATGTGCGTGTTTCTTGGCTGTGTGAGTTACACAGCCTAGCAGACAGCCATGTGACCCCTGTAGTTCTAATTTTTTTATATTTCTAAAAAATTCTCTGAATTTTCAATTTAGTCCCGATTAGTTTCTAAGGTGTATTTTGGGCCTCAAGGGCTCATATTAAGGACATGCATGATTATGATTGGTTTCTGACATGAATTCTGTATGTTATGAAATGTTTGAATTTTCTGTCTATTTAAATTGTAAACTTCGGTAATACTTTGTAACCCTATTCTGACGATGAATTTTGGTTAGAGGTGTTACATTTATTAGAGCTATGGTTTAGTCGATTCTTGAAATAATGTAGTGTATACGAGTCTAGCTATACATGCCATTATGTATCCTGTGATAGTGTGATATCTTCTGACCGTTTTAAAACATGTTTTCATATAGTAATGATATCCAACCGAGCTAATTCCGATGAAGTAGAGAGTAACGCTCAAGCCTCTGTTCATAGAGTAGCTTCATGTAGTACTAGACCAGTATCTGAAGGCTGGGGAGGAGAGGCTGAGGAAGCCTTATTCCAGATGATGAATGATTGGTTCACCAAGTTTGTATGGACAAACCTAGCTGCTTAACAACCTCCACCCACTCTTGTCCCCCAACCGGTTCTCGTTATTCCTCAAGGTACAGAACCTATACGAGTTAGTAAGCCTACTGTTGATAAGATTTGTAACTATAAGGCTAAAGAATTCTGAGCTACTACTGAAGATGATCCTGAGAAAGCTGAATTCTTGTAAGAGAATACCATCAGGGTTTTGGACAATTTATCCTGTTCCCCAACTGAATGTCTTAAGTGTGCGTTATCTCTATTAAAAGATTCGGCTTATCTGTGGTGGAATACGTTGATTTCTATTGTGTCGAGAGATCAGGTCAATTGGGAATTCTTTCAAACCAAGTTTTGAAAGAATTATATTGTAACACCCCTTACCCGTATTCAACGCCGGAACAGCGTACAAGTCATTACCAGACATAAACACAAGTGAACATACATTTCTAAATCGTAAATTTCCATTCAAATTTAAAACATTTCATACGCATTCATATCGTCCCCGACAATAATCGGTTAAGCACAAAAAGCTTCTAACTTTAGATACATTTCTCGGTTGTTTCCAATCAACAATTGTTGAAATCTTACTCGGATCAACCCGAATACCATCCCCAGAAACAATGTGTCCCAAAAATCCGACTTATCAGACCCAAAATTCACTTTTATTGAATTTTTCAAATAATTTCTTATCTCTCAAAGTCTGCAATACAGTTGTGCTTGTGATGGTCTCGAAACTAACTAATAATTCGACAAAGGCAGGTGCACTGACCGAACAGTAGTATAACTATGTAACACCCCTAACCCGTAACCGTCGCCGGACTAGGGTTAAGAGGCATTACTAATCAATTCTGAACATTTCAAATCATTTCCAACTCAAAGTCATTCAAACAACATAATTTACAATCATATAGTCCCTTAATGAGGTCTACGAGACCTTAAACACGTGTTCGAAAGGGGTCAAGACTAAATCGAACTCATACGCCAGTGTGGGTAGGCCGTGTGCCTCACACTAACTTGCATTAGTGTCATTCTCTTGTTCTCAAAAACTTTAAACGCTCCCATGGCCAAGGCCCAATATGTAATATCCTGAAGTTGGGCTTGTGCATTTTTGCTTAATTTTTATGAAATAGCATGTCTATTGTGATTTGGATGTGTTGTGTGCATTTTTAGAACCTAGGAAATGTAAGAAAATGTCTTGGAAACGTAAGGAAATGTCTTGTCTTGGAAATGTAAGGAAATGTCTTGGAAATCTGAGGAAATGCTTTAGAAATGTTAAGTTTAAAGCTTAAAAGAGGGTACTAAGGCAAGGTGGCCTTAAGAAAATTTATGGAGGAAATATGACATGAAATTGGGCTTGGAAAAGTGGCCTGGAGATGCCACTTAGGGCCTCTGGAAATGATGCCACATACAGGGGTATTGGGCCAAGGTTCGAGCTGTAGGGGAAGCAGAATAAAAGTTTTATTTTGCAGCAGGGATTAGCAGCAAGGGATGGTACAAGGCTATAATTTAGGAGCCTTTATTCTTTTATTTTTAAGAGATAAAAGGTGGATAAATGAGGGATTAATTTAATTAATTTGAACAAGAGATAAAGGAGAAAAAGGAGGAAGTTGATAAGAACTAAAGAGTTTGTCGGCCAAGGGAGTATATGGTTGGTAATTTCTGTTTTGGTAGGATAGTTGTGCCAAAATTTATCATTCTCTTCATCCTCTCTCATTTGTGTCGAAATTTTCACTCTTTCTCCTCTCTAAACCTCTTCTACTTCTTCTCTCTTTAATTCTGATTAGCCGAAATATTCTCTGAGATGGCCGAATCCTTATTCCACCATTGTCGAATTCTCTAGTGACTTCTTTTCCTCTCTTTTATTTTGTCAACACCGAATGTATCAGTAATCTCTAGTGAAACCGATTTCTTTTAAGCATCAAAAGCCGAATCTTTGTGGCTTCAAGCAAGGGTGCCGTCGACTGTAGTATTAAGGTAAGAACAATGGATTTTGTTGTTCAATCTCTTTTAATCGAGATCTAGAAACTGATTCTCTTGTTGTCTCTTGGCCGAATATTAAAGGAGGAATTCCGGGATTTTTGATAGTCGTTGATTACAAAGAGAAAGGTTTCGGGATTACAAGGATTTAAGAGACTAAGGCCAGGTGACTATTATCGGGATTAATATCCATAAGGTAAGTGATTATAAGGTTCGGCTAAGGCCTATTTTAGTTCTTAGATTTATTTCTTACCTATTCAAAAGCCGAGAACTAACCAGATAGGAGTTTTGGTGGTTAGCCGATTGCAAGGGTGAGCATCACAAAGTTTCGGGACTTGATCCTTAATTCAATTCGGCAACAAGGTAAGATGTTTTAATCCTTCGGGATTTGGTTGATTAGTCGAATAGGCTTTTACTAAAGGTACTAAGTGTGGCCGAATGTAGGGATTAAGATCTAACGCGTAGATCGGGATTTCGGGACTTCAGTAAATTTACTAAGTGAATCAGGTGTGTACCCTACCCTAAGTTTTAATATTTTCATGGCTATGATTAAATTGAATATGTTAATAAGATCATGAAAATAGGGCTAAGGTACGATGTAATGGTACAAAGTACTCAGGTACATTTCCTACTCCCATTAGGATTATGATTACAGGTTATATTAATATGTGAAAAGTGATAAGAATGTGAATTAAGGCATGATGTGCATGGTATGTATGATATGGGGCATTCAGGTTATATGAAAAAAGGGAAGTGAATGTGGTGACTTCGGTCACATTATCTGAATGTGGTGACTTCGGTCACATTATCTGAATGTGGTGTCACATGACACAAATATTATCTGGTGGCTATGCCACGAAAATTATAAGGGTGATGAGCATGTCGTCTGCAGCGGCAGCCTTCGATGGTGTGTAGCGGATGGAGGGTTGACTTAGTAGTCCCCACGGTGTGCAGGTTGGTACGGGTGATGTGTAGCGGATGGCTAACTAGGTTTTGGGTTCGGGTTGCATCATATTAATTTAATGTTTTATGAATATGAATGATTTGATATGTCTGAACTTGTTAAGGCTTAGTGTTGTGGTTACACATTGAGTCTGTTGACTCACCCCGTTGTGGGAACATTTTTCAGGTGATGAACAGTGATGGACCGGGTCGGCAGAAGCTTAGGGGTGGCCATGCTCAGCAAGGAAATTTATTTGATTGAGACTTTTTATTTTAAGTACTTTGAATTTAATGTTGGAATTTATTTGATGTAATAAGGCCATAGTTGAACTATTCTATTGTTTCATTTTATTCTATTATGTTACAAATTTTTATTTAATTAAAGTATTAAGTAAATTTATTTTAAAACTAACTCTAAACGTTTTATCACCTAAAATTTCAATATAAGCGAAACTTGTTTCCAACTCGAGCCCAACCCAACAAAAATAATTTTTCTTTCAAAACACAGTTTTTTTTAAAAGCGACAAAAGAATTTGAACCGGTTTACATCGAGGAACATACCAGATCCGGTCCGGGCTCGTGGGCCGGGTGTGGGGTGTTTCAATTTGGTATCAGAGCCCAATTTTAAACTCTCAGCCTTGGGTTTAAGGCCCAAAACATTTTCAAATCGAGCCCAAGTAAGTTTTATGAAAATATTTTTGGGAAATAAGCAGGTTTTTCTGGCATGGCACCTAAGTCTCCGACCCCCAGTCCACCAGCTAAGTACCCCTATCCATTGTGTGATTTATTGTATGATCTGTAGAAGCGTAGGAATGGAACATAGAAATAGTATGATAGGTACTTGAACGCTAGGACTAGTTTTCCCCAACTATTACATAAGACTTAATGCCTAATTAAACAAACCTATGGCTAAGTCACCGAGTTAGGGTATGGCAACCCCTGTGCGCATGTCTAGGATTGGATCCTAAGAGCACAGTACTTAACCGATCCCTAGTGACTCACCTCCTCTTCGCTGGAATCCTACCTGGTGCGTAGCTTCGGTTCACCCTAACCAAGAGGACTCAGTCACAGGCTAAACCCAATTATTAAAACCCGAAAGGGATTAGCCATGTTTTTATGAAAACCCTAGTTGTAAAACTCTTAAAATTACCCTTTCAATTTGTGAGAACTATTTTTACAAAATTTTTCCGAAAAATTTCCGATTTATAAAAAATTACCTAAATACCCCTGGCTGTGAAATTACAAAAATGCCCCTGGTTTATAAAATGCCCAGACTACCCACAGTTTTATCAAAAATTTCATTACTTTATAACAAGTCCAAAAACCCTAATTTGCAAAATATCAAAATACCTTGATTTTGGGTACATAATTACCAAAACGACCATAACTGCCAAAATTTTTGCAACATCACCGCTTTGGAAAACAAATTCTCAATAAGGAACCCCCAAAGTTTTGTAAATTTTGAAATACCCCGAAATTATTAAAACTTTACAAATTCACCCTGGTTTATTACTGAAATACCCTCGAGTTACAAAATTACCGAAGTACCCCCGGATTTCAAAATTTTCAAAATACCCTCGGGGATGCAAAATTACCAAAATACCCTTATTGACCAAATCACCAAGGAACCATATTTTGAAAAAATTACGAAAATACCCCTGTAGGACAAATTATGAAAATACCCCTGGGGTAGAAATAGACAAAAATAGAGAAATAGAGAACGTGTGTGAATGAATGTTTGAATGAATGTGCTTCTCTAAATTAGGATAGAAAACTTGAACTTTGATTGATCAAAAGAACTACTTGTAAACTTCTTCCATAAAATTTCTTCGCAGATAACCAGTAAAACCAGTATTAATTCATAAAATTTCTTAATCAGATTAAGGTACGATTGTAAGAATGAGCTCTAGGTCGTAACGTCCGAGGATGCGGTAGGGGTAGGATGACCATATCTGAACCCGTTAGGTCGGGTCAGGGATCTGATAATGAGGTACCACCGCCACCACCAGCAGCTGTTGGTGGGGAACAGCAAGATCAGACGGGAGATGATCTTTGTATCGCAGTCGTCTTGCGAGTTACGAATATGGTGGCTGGAGCAGGAGGAAATATGGGAGCTCGAAAATCTGTACCCGAGCGACTCCGAGCTAATGGAGCTAAGGTGTTCCGTGGAGTATCGGGTGTAGCACCCAGTACTGCTGAATATTGGTTAGAGGCAACCGAGCGAATTATGGATGAGCTCGATCTAACCCCTGAGGAGAAGTTGAAAGGAATGGTGGCACTACTACGCGATGAAGCGTATCAGTGGTGGTTAACAGTTAGGGATGGTGCCACAGCTGAGGATCTGACCTGGGAGTATGTTAAGGCAGCATATCAAAAGAAATATGTTGGTACACGGTATACTGACGAGCAGAGAAAGGCTTTTCTGGGACTAGTTCAAGGGAACAAGTCCGTAGCAGAGTATGAAGCTGAATTTCTGAGGTTGAGCCGGTATGCTCGTGGAGTAATGGCTACGGAGCATGAGCGATGTGTCCATTTTGAGGACAGACTAAGGGATGATCTAAAGTTGTTAATAGCTCCACATCAGGAACGGGAGTTTTCTACTTTAGTAGAGAAAGCTAAGGTAGCTGAAGGAATTAAGGATTCTGTGAGGCAAAATATGGATCGGAATAGGCCAAAAAGAGGTTTTGGATCGTCAGGATCAGCTGGGAATAAGAGGCCTAGAGTTGATGGGTCATGAGAGTCGACAAGTCGCCACAGGAGAAGCGATGTCGTACTTGTGATCAGTGTGGGAAGAAACACTTAGGAGAGTGTTGGAAAAAGATGGGAGGATGCTTTAAGTGTGGGTCCAAGGACCATATGATCAAAGACTGTCCTATGAATCCAGATGGGAATCGACCAGTAGCTCAGAATGTTAATCAGGCTGGTAGAGGTGGACAGCAGCCTCAACAAGGCCGTGGTCCGAATGGCAGAGGTAATGGTGCTGGCAGAGGACGTGGGACACCGGGCCGAGGTGTTGCTAATACTAAGGCAAGGCAATCGGGTTTAGTTTATGCGGTTCACTGGAGGGAGGATGGAGACGCGCCGGACGTCATAACTGGTATGTTCTTTATTTATGGCAAGCCCTATTTTACTCTGATTGATGTGGGCTCGACCCATTCTTATGTTGCATGTAGTGTAGTCGAGACACTAGGCCTAGACTTTGAACTCTCTGATAGGCAGATGACTGTAGTAAGCCCATTAGGCCAAACTGTAGTGGTGAAAAGACCTTTCAGAGTGTCCTTCTAGAAATTCAGGGAGTGAACTTTCGGGCTAACCTAATAGAACTACCCTTCGGGGAGTTCGAACTCATACTGGGTATGGATTGGTTGGTAGAGCACCGGGTCATGTTGGATTGTGCGACTAAGCGAATGGAGTTAAGGACCCCAGAGGATGAAGTAGTGGTTATGATAGAAGAAGGAAGAAACTACTTGTCTAATGTAGTTTCGGCGCTAAAGGCTGAGAAGATGGTGCGAAAAGGGTGCAAGGCGTTGTTAGCCTTCGTAAGTGCGTTAGATGGAAATGAAGAAGGTGTTAGTGGAGTTAGAACTGTAAGGGATTTTGGAGATGTGTTTCCGGAGGAATTACGAGGAATACCCCCAGATAGGGAAGTGGAGTTTGGAATTGACTTGCTACCGGGATCAGCTCCTGTGTCAATTGCCCCATACCGAATGGCACCAAAGGAGTTGGTTGAGCTGAAGGCTCAGATTCAGGAGTTGTTGGATCATGGGTTTATTCGACCCAGTGTGTCTCCGTGGGGAGCACCGGTCCTGTTTGTGAAGAAGAAGGATGGAACTATGCGTATGTGCATAGACTACCGTCAGTTAAACAAGCTGACCATCAAGAACAAATATCCCTTGCCAAGGATAGACGATTTGTTCGATCAGTTCAAAGGGACAGCGGTTTTCTCGAAGATAGATCTAAGGTCTGGATATCATCAGCTTAAGGTGAAGGAGGTGGATATCCATAAGATAGACTTTAGGACAAGGTACGGCCACTATGAGTTTGTAGTAATGCCATTTGGATTGACGAACGCCCAGCCGCGTTCATAGATATGATGAACCGGGTCTTTCAACCCTACTTGGATAGGTTCATCGTTGTGTTCATCGACGACATCCTAGTGTACTCAAGGTCTGAAGAGGAGCATGATGAGCATCTCCGAATTGTGCTGCAAGTGTTAAGGAAGAAGAAGCTTTATGCCAAATTCAGCAAGTGTGAATTTTGGCTTAAGGATCTGGCATTCTTAGGGCACGTGGTGTCTGCTGAAGGAATAAGGGTAGATCATAGGAAGATTGAAGCAGTGTTGGATTGGAAACCACCTAGGTCAGTGGCTGAGATTCGCAGCTTCTTAGGATTGGTAGGCTATTACCGAAGGTTTGTAGAAGGGTTCTCGTCAATAGCCGCGCCTTTGACAAAGTTGTTGAGGAAGGAAGTACCCTTTGTATGGACGGATAAGAAACAGGAGAGCTTTGAGAAGCTCAAGAGGGTTTTGACTGAAGCTCCAGTGTTAATTCAGCCGGAGGCAAGAAAGGAGTTTGTGGTGTACTGTGACGCTTCGTATACGGGATGAGGGTGTGTTCTAATGCAAGATGGAAAAGTAGTCGCTTATGCGTCTCGACAGTTAAGGCCGCATGAAGTTAACTACCCAACCCATGACTTGGAATTGGCAGTAGTGGTTTTTGCTCTTAAGGTTTGGAGACACTACCTTTATGGGGAAAAGTCAGCGATCTACACAGACCATAAGAGTCTCAAGTACTTATTAACTCAGAAGGAGTTGAATCTGAGGCAGCGAAGGTGGGTGGAATTACTAAAGGATTACGATTGTTCGATAGAGTACCAGCCGGGCAAGGCGAATGTGGTAGCAGATGCCTTAAGTCAGAAGGTTGTGTCGGATCTAAGGGCGATGTTCGCACACTTGAGTTTGTATGATGATGGGAGTCTACTGGCAGAATTACAAGTCAAATCAACATGGTTGAATGAGGTAAAGGGAAGTCAATTGATGGATGAGGATCTAAGTGTTAAGTTACAACAAGTACAGAACGGAGAGTTGAAGGATTATGGTGTTATTGATGACGGAGTATTGTGTTTCAAGGGTAAGGTCTGTATGCCTAAGGACAAGGACCTAAGACAGAGGATTCTTCGGGAAGCGTATAGTAGCCCTTATGCTATGCATCCCGGAGGCACTAAGCTGTACAGGGATTTAAGGGAATAGTTTTGATGGCCTGATCTTAAACGGGAAGTTACTGAATTCGTGGGAAAGTGTCTGACGTGTCAGCAAGTTAAGGCTAAACACCAAGTTCCATCGGGATTACTTCAGCCAATCGAGATTCCGCAGTGGAAGTGGGAGAGAATTACCATGGACTTCGTTAGTGGGCTTCCCCTTACGCCTACTAAGAAGGACTCGGTATGGGTAATAGTGGACCGTCTGACCAAGTCCGCGCACTTTATCCTGGTGAGAGTTGACTATTCTTTGCAGAGGTTGGCAAAGTTATATGTGGGGGAAATTGTGAGGTTACATGGAGTGTCGGTGTCAATCATTTCGGATAGAGACCCAAGATTTACGTCTCGGTTTTGGAGGGCACTTCATCAAGCTTTAGGCACTAAGTTGGACTTCACTATGGCTTTTCATCCACAATCGACCAGTCGATCTGAGCGGGTAATACAAGTGTTGGAGGATATGTTGAGAGGCTGTGTGATGGATTTCCGAGGAAGTTGGGAAGACTATTTGCCTTTAGCAGAGTTCGCCTACAACAACAGCTATCAGACTAGTATTTGGATGGCACCATATGAGGCGCTGTATGGTCGGAAGTGTCAGACTCCTACATGTTGGATGGAATTGGGAGAACGTCGAGTTTTGGGTCCGAAAATGGTGGCAGAATCTGAGGAAAAGGTTGAGATAATTTAGGCACGGTTGAAGGAAGCATCTGATAGGCAAAAGTCGTACGTGGACCTGAAATGGAAGGAAATAGAGTTCGATGTGGGGGATCAAGTGTTCATTAAAGTGTCACCTTGGAAGAAGGTAATGAGATTTGGACGAAAAGGAAAGTTAAGTCCAAGGTTTATAGGACCCTATTAAGTATTGAAGCGAGTTGGACCAGTGGCATACCAGCTAGAGTTGCCATCGGAATTGAAGCAGATGCACGACATATTCCATGTGTCCATGCTACGTCGATATCGATCAGACCCATCTCATGTGGTACCAGTCAATGAGGTGGAGCTAAGACCAGATTTGTCCTACGAGGAAGAGCCGATTCAGATATTGGAACGTGATGTGAAAGTGTTACGGAGGAAGTCAGCTCCTCTAGTCAAAGTTTTATGGTGCAATCATGGAGCAGAGGAAGCTCCGTGGGAGCCAGAAGAGGCAATGTGACAGTAATACCCTCACTTATTTTAGCCAGGTAATTTCAAGGACGAAATTATTTTAAGGGGGGTAGAACTGTAATATCCTGAAATGGGGCTTGTGCATTTTTGCTTAATTTTTATGAAATAGCATGTCTATTGTGATATGGATGTGTTGTGTGCATTTTTAGAACCTAGGAAATGTAAGGAAATGTCTTGGAAATGTAAGGAAATGTTTTGTCTTGGAAATGTAAGGAAATGTCTTGGAAATGTAAGGAAATGTCTTGTCTTGGAAATGTAAGGAAATGTCTTGGAAATGTGAGGAAATGCTTTAGAAATGTTAAGTTTAAAGTTTAAAAGAGGGTACTAAGGCAAGGTGGTCTTAAGAAAATTTATGGAGGAAATATGACATGAAATTGGGCTTGGAAAAGTGGCTTGGAGATGCCACTTAGGGCCTCTGGAAATGACGCCACATACAGGGGTATTGGCCCAAGGTTCGAGCTACAGGGGAAGCAGAATAAAAGTTTTATTTTGCAGCAGAGATTAGCAGCAAGGGACGGCATAAGGCTATAATTTAGGAGCCTTTATTCTTTTATTTTTAAGAGATAAAAGGTGGATAAATGAGGGATTAATTTAATTAATTTGAACAAGAGTTATCCTGTTCCTTGACTGAATGTCTTAAGTGTGCGTTATCTCTATTAAAGGATTCGGCTTATCAATGGTGGAATACGTTGATTTCTATTGTGCCGAGAGATCAGGTCAATTGGGAATTCTTTCAAACCAAGTTTTAAAAGAATTATATTGTAACACCCCTTACCCGTATTCAACGCTGGAACAGGGTACAAGTCATTACCAGACATAAACACAAGTGAACAAACATTTCTAAATCGTAAATTTCCATTCAAATTTAAAACATTTCATACGCATTCATATCGTCCCCGACAATAATCGGCTAAGCACAAAAAGTTTCTAACTTCAGATACATTTCTCGGTTGTTTCCAATCAACAATTGTTGAAATCTTACTCGGATCAACCCGAATACCATCCCAAGAAACAATGTGTCCCAAAAATCCGACTTATCAGAGCCAAAATTCACTTTTATTGAATTTCGCAAACAATTTCTTATCTCTCAAAGTCTGCAATACAGTTCTGCTTGTGATGGTCTCGAAACTAACTAATAATTCGACAAAGGCAGGTGCCCTATCAAACAGTAGTATAACTATGTAACACCCCTAACCCGTAACTATCACCGGACTAGGGTTAAGAGGCATTACTAATCAATTTCGAACATTTCAAATCATTTCCAACACAAAGTCATTCAAACAACATAGTTTACAATCATATAGTCCCTTAATGAGGTCTACGAGACCTTAAACATGTGTTCGAAAGGGGTCAGGACTAAATCGAACTCATACGCCCGTGTGGGTAGGCGGTGTGCCTCACACGACCTCGGACACGGCCGTACGTCCAAGCCTTGGCAAAATAGGGCATACATTCAGACTTGTTCTCACGGCCTGAGACATGCCCGTGTGCCTCACCCGTGGTCAAAACTGACTTGCACCACATGGCCAGTCACACGCCCGTGTGTCCAGCCCGTGGTCGCTACTGACTTGATCCACACGGCCAGTCACATGTTAAGCTTTCAAAGTTTAGTAAGTTCGTAATATAATACATACCACTCAATAATGCAACACCAATATATATAATTAAATCATCACATAGATAGATGCACAATTAAGAACATTATCATCCTCAACCATATGTTCAAATATACATTCATTCAATCTTTAAAACTATATCATCAACCACATAGGTTCAAACATACCTTTGCCAACACTTAGTTAACTAACGTACTTGCTATCCGATGCTCGATACCATATGTCATTTATTGCTCGATATCTTTTCAACTCAATCGCACACTTAGTGCCCAAATTATAGTGACAAACCGTTAAAGTAACATATTTTAATCCCACATTTAGCTTACTTTTGGATGATTTATCCCTTGATTCATATAAAAAGGTGCTTTTAGTCCTTTCTTTCCATGTCTTATACTCAGGAAAGCACCCAAGAATAAAAAGAATGAGAAACGGGCCTAAAATGGAGCAAATTGGGCCAAGGAAGAAATTGACACGTCCTGGACTTAAGCACACACGGCCGTGCCGCACTAAGCATCTAGAACACGTCCTTACCCTTATTTGCAGGCCGTGCTTCATTAAAGAAAATTGAGCACGGCCTAGCCATGATCCACATGGGCGTGTGCCATGGCTGTGTCCCTGTCGCTGGAAAGAGCAATTTCACTCAGATTTGGATACTTAGGGAGAAAGAAATGTATTTCAAAAGCCTATATAAACCCCCTAAGTATCAGCTGAAAGGGGGTGGTTAGCTAGGCCAAGGAGCCAAGACGGAAAGGTCAGAGTTGTGGGAATAACTCGAAGGTAGCCAGTTGATCCATCCCAAGAAGCCAGAATTCTACTCAAGACGGTGGATCTCTCCTTCAATTCATTCACAGAGTTTTAGGGATTTCTTATGTTTTGTTTTATCTTTCCTCTTGAGATGTTTTCTTTATTTATTCTGAACTAAACCCTTCAGATACCTGAAGGGGATGAAACCTATGATGGATCTTGTTATTGTTTTCTAAATTATATGATAAATAGGCTTAATCCAAATTTGATGTGCTTAGGTGGAGGAGGAATAGACCCTGCCTAAGAGTAGATCTAGCATAATTAAGCGGAGTTGATCGCACGCCTAAAGATAGGGTGATGAGATTTTGCCGGATTAGGGTGAAACCTAATATGGGAGTCCATAGATCGATTTACTGCTATTCTAGGGGGTTATTATAATAGAACGAGAGTTCCACTAATTAACCTAGGGTTAGACGTTATTCACCTCGAGAGAGGGTTTAATATACGTTAGGGAGTCTTACGAATCAAACTAATTGAATAAATCATATGGTTCAGTGTTAGATAACAGGTGAAGTCTAGGTAGATTCTTCCAAAGGGTATCCTCTTAATCAACTGAGTTTTTCCTAAAGCTATTTTCCCAATTCATTCTTTTTGTCTTTGTGTCCTTAGCATAGTAGTTCGTTAATTTTAGAATAAAAGCAACTTCACATATTTTAGGCTAAATAATAGAAAGAAAGTTAGTATTAGTACTTTTAGTTCCTGTGGGTTCGACAATCCAGTCTTGCCTAAGCTATGCTACTGTTTGATAGGTACACTTGCCTTTAATCTTTGTCAGAGTTAGTTTCTAGGTTCGATCATTCTTTTATAAATTTTAAAACTCGACAAAACAACGATCAAGTTTTTGGCACCGTTGCCGGGGAACTAAAATATTAAGAAAGCTCTATTTTTATTACTTTAGCCATTATTTTTGTTTCCTGCAATTTACTTTTATTTTTATTTTTTAGGTTAAATTTTGATTTTGCTAAATTCTCTTTCTTTCTTTCTCCGCATGAACCTTTAGTTTATGACTAGAAGGAACTCGAGAGGACCTTTAGTATACGACAGTGATATTGAAGCGACCGCTAGCAAGAATCGTCGAGAAATCAGGCGAGCCCTAAACTACACAGAAATAGAGGAAGAAGAAAGATCCAATCCTACTGAAGGGATGGACGAGAATAATCCACAACCACATGATGTGGGAGAAAACAACAATCCACGTACTATGTTTGATTATGCTAAACTACATTTAACAGGAGCAGGATTGAGTATTGTTAGGCCTGCTATAGCTGCTAATAATTTTGAATTAAAGCCTAACATTATACAAATGATTCAACAATTTGTTCAATTTGATGGTTTGCAGGACGAAGATCCAAATACACATATAGCTAACTTTTTAGAGTTCTATGATACCTTCAAAATAAATGGTGTTTCTGATGATGCCATACGTATTCGGTTATTTCCCTTTTCATTAAGGAATAAAGCCAAACAGTGATTAAACTCGTTACCACGAGGGTCAATCACTACATGGGAACAAATGGCCGAAAATTCTTATTGAAATATTTTTCACCGGCCAAAATGGCCAAATTACGAAATGATATCTCTTCTTTTGTGCAGACGGATTTAAAAACATTATACAAGCATGGGAGAGATACAAGGATCTCTTCAGAAGGTGTCCATACCATGGTTTACCCTTGTGGCTTCAAGCCCAAACTTTTTATAATGGTATAAACCCTTCAACGAGGCAACTAATCGATTCAGCCACCGGTGGAACCCTAAACAATAAAACTCCTGAAGCAGCATACGAGTTCATTGAAGAAATGTTACTGAATAACTATCAGTGGTAAGTTACAAGAACGAAATCGACAAAATCGGCCGGAGTTTTCAACCTAGATACAGTAACCATGCTATCAACACAGATGGAATTGATGAATAAAAAGCTTGATAGTTTGTGTTCTTCACAGGTACATCCAGTCATGCAGTGCGACGCAAGTGGAACTGTGGCGAATCCTGAGTACCCGCCCTACCAACCAGACACAGAGAGCGAACAGATGAACTATATAGGTAATAATTTCAGATCCAATAATAATCCATATAGTAATTTTTACAATCCAGGTTGGAGGAGCCACCTAAATTTTTCATGGGAAGGACAAGGAAATCAAGGAAATCAAGGAAATCAAAGACAACAACCTGCTCAAGGTTTCCAAAACCAACCCTATCCGCAGGAAAAGAAGCCGAACCTCGAAGAGATGTTGGCAAAATTCATGGCAGCAACTAAAGCCCATCGTCAAAAAACTGATACAACACTTAAAAGCACCGAGAACTGAGTTGAGGAAGTCACCAAGTCAGTAAAGGAAGTCACAAAGGCAGTCGAACAACTTGCAAAGCTAATGTCAGAACGACCGCAAGGACGTCAACCAAGTAACACTGAGATTAATCCAAAGGAGAAAATTCAAGCCATCACAGCTCATGACAGTAAAAGGTTAGATGAACCCAATCCAATACAAGAAAACAAGGTAGAAGAAGGTGAAGTTGAGGTAATGCAAGAAAATCTAAAACCGATAATCAAAGAATACCAACCTCGCATTCCTTATCCCGAAGCATTAAAGAGAGACTATACAGAGGAACAGTTTGGTAAGTTTCTTAAACTTTTAAAGAAATTACACATTAACTTACCGCTACTCGAAGCTCTTTCTAAGATGTCAGACTCTAGAAAATTTTTAAGGGAGCTGTTAACGAAAAAATGAAGGATAGACGAGGAACTGCATGTGGAACTCAATGCAAAGTGCTCAGCAATTCTACAAAATAAACTACCACGGAAGCAAAAAGATCTAGGGAGTTTTACAATTCCATGTTTAATTGGTAGCTTAACTGTTGATAATGTGTTAGCTGATTTAGGGGCAAGTATAAATGTCATGCCTTATGCATTGTTTAAATGACTAGGTCTAGGAAGGCCCAGACAAACTAGGATGAGTATTCAATTAGCTGATAAAACTATTAGAATTCCTAGGGGCATTATCGAAGATGTTTTTGTAAAAATTGATAAATTCGTTTTCCCAATAGGTTTTGTTGTCTTGGACATGGATGAGGATAATTCAATCCCCTCAATTTTAGGAAGACCCTTTCTAGCAACTGCCAAGACTAAAATTGATGTTGCCACAGGAGAACTTATACTTTGTGTAGGGGATGAATCAATCAGTATTCAAGCTCTTGACTCGGCAAGGACAACAATAGATGAAGGTAAGAAAAACAATTCAGTTGATAATCAATTTGTGCAACCTTCATCGCAGGAAATACCACAAGGATACAAACCTGAGCCAACTCACGGACCTAATGCCAACAAAGAGAATTTACATAAGGAACAAAGCCTTAAGGTCGACAAACTAAAAGAGTAGGAAACACAAATCAAAGAGGAACCGGAACCACGCAAAGTAAAACTAAAGGAGCATCCAGAAGAGCTCGTAGGAACATCAAACCACTTCAAAATAGGAGACCGGGTACTATTAGACGAGACCGACACTCCAATCACCACATCACGCTTGAAAACAAACGAAGAAAATAAAACTTCAAACCACTCCAATCACCACTTCAATATCTTCCCACACGAAACAGTCGAGGTAAGCAATCCAACATTCGACACTTCTAAGGTGAACACTTCTCGACTTAAGCTTTATCAAGAAAATAAAACTACTAGCATGAGGGAAGATATTCAAACCTTTAAACCCCCTGAATTGTTTTCAAAAACAAGGAAAAGTCTAGCTTAAGACTATAAACGAGCGCTTCTCGGGAGGCAACCCGAGTACTAACCTCATTAATTTTTATGTTTTTCATTCTTTTTTTTATCTAACTTTAAACTAACAAAGAAATACAGAATTTCAGGTTACACGGCCTTGCACACAGCTGTGGTCGAGACCGTGTGTACCTCAAGAATCTTGATACTAACATGGAAGGATGGTACAAGTCAGATTCACCTAATTTCTAAAGATCACGGACCCAACCATTTCAACAAGGGCACCGACAAAGAAGCACGCCCGTGCCCAACGACCGTGTGAAGCTACTAACTTACCAACCATGGGCAGTACATGCCCGTGCTTTTAATCCGTGCCAACATACTGGCTTCTCATACATGGGCGGGGTTGGAGGAAAAATGGGCATGGAGAATCAACACGTTTAGACACACGGCCGTGTGAAGTGGCCGTGTGAATCAACACGCCCTCGGGCCACGGTCATGTACGTGTACCAGAATTGAACTCTATTTAAACCTTCCCCCATTCTCCCCCTCTGCTCTCCACCCCTTCTCTTCTTCCCTCTTCTCAGATTTCTTCATACCAAGTCTCATTAACCCTTGAGCCACACCGAAACCATGTTAAAGAAGCGTAAAAGGCCAAACTCCTCAAAGGAGAAAGATCTATATGAGTTTAATGCCGGCAGCTTCATCCAAACAACAAGCCAAAGGTCTTTGAGACCATTTAGTTTCTATTTTTCTTTTCTCTTTTGCTTCAATTTCCTTCCCTTTGACAATCTTATGCTTAATTTAGTTTAACTTATTTTAGTTTCGTAGTGTCAGGTTAGTCAGGCTGCTAGGGAATCACGCCACTTCTACCACCGCCAGGACCTCCCCAGCCTTAGAGGTCACGCCCACCTCGCGAACCATCCAACAATAAGGACTCCTCGGTCCATTTATCTTTAATTTTCATTTTGTTTGCATTTTTGTTTCCTCTTTCTTTATATTTCTTATCTTTAATTATATATTTAGTTTATTTTAATTAGGTCTTAATAATTCCTGGCTACTTCTCAGTGCGCTACCCAATTTCTTCATCTAGCGTAGGGTCGTTATCCAGACCGACCTCCCCATCCTCCTTTCACTTCCGCCTCAAGGAATACATCCAAAATTCAGGAAGTTTCACTTCTCCCTTTCTCTTTTGATTTATCCCTGAAAAATCATATTTGGCTTATCATATTTGGCTTTGTACATTGAGGACAATGTACATCTTAAGTGTGGGGGTAAAAATGCCTAACATTCTGCATTATTCTCAAATCTCTGAGGTAAAAAGGCCTACTTTTTTTCATTATTCTCAAATCCCTGAATTTAACCTTGTTTGAAAATAACTTCCTCATATTACTAATTAGGATGAAATTTTTGATGATTTATGATTTTTATTGATATGTTTTAGAGTAAGTCTTTGATAATTGTACATTGATGATTAAATTTGAAGAATACCAGAGAATCAAGCATGATAAGTCTATTTTTCAAAAATTTAAATTTTTAGGTTGTTAACCTGAATTTGAATTATAGCTTGAAATTTGAAATTTATAAGGTTGATGCCAAAAACACCCATAATTTTTGTGAGAATTTGAGCCTCATAGAGCATACATTCTTTTCCATGCTCACTTTATTGTTTATGAGTGTGTCAACTATGAACTGTTATTCTAGAACATGCCTTGATTATACATGTCAAAACCACAGTTATGATTTGATATACCGAGATGATAAAGGCACCTAAGTTTTAACCCACTTACTCCACTAAAAAGCCTACCTTCATAATTAACTCCTAGTGAAACCCGTTGATCCTAACAACCCTTTTATTGACTCACCCACTAATATTAACCCAAAAACCCTTTGTATTTTTCATCACCATCCCTTTCGACTACCCTTATAATCGAGATTTGATTTGATCTGTTACCTAATTCAGTAGTAGAATTCATTTTTATATGTAGTTTGTTCTTAAAAAAAATCAAAGTATATTCAGTATTAATATTATAAAAAGAGATCTTATACAGTTAAAGTCAAAGCTCGTAATAGTTGATTTATTACATTTCAGTTGATGTAATTATTATTTCGGTAATTTTTAGGTAGGTACTTGTCAATTCAATCTCGATTCTAACCTTATAATTCAGCCTTTATCCACACCTTTAACCCTAACCCCTTTACAACCCTGTTAAAGACCTTTTGATCTGTTTATTATCTCATTTACAGTGGTGGAGATTTGATTTTCAGGCAAGCCTATGGGATTAACTTTTCAGGTTCGACTTATGAGTGATCTTTTGACTTTGAACCTTAAACACTTTTCGAGTGATTTGAGTGAATCTTTTATGAGGATGTCAATCCTTGTGGGTTTTGTATTAAAGGTAATTATTCAGATAAGGGAAGATACCTATGTTTCTGTGATACAAATACATGACTTTTCTTGTTTGAATCTTTAGGACTCTTTTAGTTGAATTATCCATGTATAAATTGTCTATGAATTATGATAAGGCATTGTCGATAGGAATTATGAGTTATGGAAAGTTAGTTTTAATTGTAAGTTGAGAATTTTGCTTGAGGACAAGCAAAAGCTTAAGTGTTGGGGTATTTGATAAACCGTAAAAGTAACATATTTTAATTCCACATTTAGCTTACTTTTGGCTTATTTATCCCTTGATTCATATAAAAAGGTGCTCTTATATCCTTTCTTTTCATGTCTTATACCCAGGAAAGCACCTGAGGATAAAATGAACGATAAACGGGCCTAAAATGGAGCAAATTGGGCCAAGAAAGAAATCGACATGGCTTGGACTTAAGCCCACACGGCCGTGCCGGACTAAGCATCTAGAACACGACCTTACCCCGATTTGCACGGTCGTGCCTCATTAAAGGAAACTGAGCACGGCCTAGCCACGATCCACACGAGCGTGTGCCATGGCCGTGTCCCTATCGCTAGAAAGAGCAATTACACTCAGATTTGGATACTTAGGGAGAAAGAAACATATTTCAAAAGCCTATATAACCCCCTAAGTATCAGTTGAAAGGGGGTGGTTAGCTAGGCCAAGGAGCCAAGCCAGAAAGGTCAGAGTTGTGGGAATAACTCGAAGATAGCCAGTTGATCCATCCCAAGAAGCCGGAATTCTACTCAAGACGGCGGATCTCTCCTTCAATTCCTTCAGGGAGTTTTAGGGATTTCTTATGTTTTGTTTTATCTTTTCTCTTGAGATGTTTTCTTTATTTATTACGGACTAAACCTTTCAGATACCTGAAAGGGATGAAACCTATGATGGATCTTGTTATTGTTTTCTGAATTATATGATAAATACTTAGTTTGTTCTTAATTATGTGAGCTTAATCCAAATTTGATGTGCTTAGGTGGGGGAGGAATAGACCCTGCCTAAGAGTAGATCTAGCATAATTAAGCGGAGTTGATCACACGCCTAGAGATAGGGTGACGAGATTTTGCCGGATTAGGGTGAAACCTAATATGGGAGTCCATAGATCGATTTACTGCTATTCTAGGGGGTTATTATAAGAGAACGAGAGTTCCACTAATTAACCTAGAGTTAAACGTTATTCGCCTCGAGAGAGGGTTTAATATACGTTAAGGAGTCTTATGGATCAAACTAAGTGAATAAATCGTATGGTTCAGTGTTAGATAAGAAGTGAAGTCTAGGTAGATTCTTCCTGAGGGTATTGTCTTGATCAACTGAGTTTTTTCTAAAGCTATTTTCCCAATTCGTTCTTTTTGTCTTTGTGCCCTTAGCTTAGTAGTTCATTAATTTTAGATTACAAGCAACTTCACATATTTTAGACTAAATAATAGAAAGAAAGTTAGTATTAGTGCTTTTAGTTCTTGTGGGTTCGACAATCCGGTCTTGCCTAAGCTATACTACTGTTCGATAGATCCACTTGCCTTTAATCGTTGTCAGAGTTAGTTTCCAGGTTCGATCATTGTTTTATAAATTTTGAAACTCGACAAAACAACGATCATATAGCTGAAGCTTAATTAACATCGCACACTTAGTGACTTGATACAAAATCGAACTGAATTCGGTATCGCACACACAGTGCCATTCAACTCTATCTTAATTCAATTTCGCAAACTTAGTGCCTCATTTCTCCATATCATATATTACATTTCTACTTCAATATCTATCATTCAATTCCCATCACATAGATAATAAATTAACAACATGTACTATATCTGCACTTACCTCGGACGTCGAAATACCGAAACTAGCCGATCAGTCGAGTACTTTATCTTTGCCTCAATCTCGATCGGAATTTCTCCTTTCTTGGTCTATACATATGCAACTTTAACTTATTCAATAACCAATTAATTCAATTTAGTCCACACACACATATTTAAAGCATTTTACAAAATAGCCCTTATATTTTCACATTTCGACACTTTAGTCCCTAATTCATCAATTCACAAAATACACAAAATTTCTATTCACATAAGCTTAACCGAATTTCCCCCATGCTAATACAATCCCATATATTTCATTTATTTCACATTTTAGTCCTCCAATTTTTCATTTTCATAGTTTAGTCCAAATTACTAAATTTCACCAAAAATTCAAAGACAAAATATGTTAATCTTTCATATAACTTTCATATTTCATCAACAACTATCACAAAGCTCAAGCATTCATCAATGGCATATCTCAAAATCACCATCAAATTCTAAAATTAAAGCATGGGCTAGATAGAACACGAAGCAACGATTACAAAAACGTAGAAATCATCAAAAACCAAACAAAAATCACATACCAATTGAAGCTTGAAGTGGCCAAATGTTTCAAAGTTTCCAGGCCCTGTCTATTTTTCCTATTTTTGGTTGAAAGAAAAACAAAGATGAACATGTTTTCATCTTTTTGTTTTATTTAATATACTTTATATCATGTTTTACCATTTTGCCCTTTAATTAATCAACCATTTAACAATCAAATATTAGGCCATTTATGTCAATCTTCACTATCCATGGTCCAATTACAACAGAAGGACTTCTTATTTAGAAAACCATGACAAATAAACGCTTTAACAATCAGCACACAACTTTTATAATTTATGTGATTAAGTCTTTTTCGCAAATTAAACACACAATCGATAAAATTTTCACACCAAATTTTCTCACATGCTTAATTACATATTATATACATCAAAAATAATATTGAAAAATTTTTCCGACCTTGGATTTGTGGTCCCGAAACCACTATTCCAACTAGGGTCTAAACCGGGCTGTTACAACTCTCCCCCTTAGGGATTTTGGTCCCCGAAAATCTTACCAGTGAATAGGTTTGGATGTTGCTCTCTCATAACATTTTCAGGCTCCCACATAGCCTCTTCAACTCTATGTTTATGCCATAATACTTTTAACAAAGGTATTCTTTTATTTCTCAACTCTTTGATCTCATGTGCCAGAATTCGGATTGGTTCATCACTATATGACAAATTTGACTGAATTTCAACCTCAGTAGGAGCAATCACATGCGATGGATCAGATCCGTATCGTCAAAGCATTGATACATGGAACACATTATGAATTTTCTCTAATTCAGATGGAAACAACAATCTATAAGCAACTACCTTTTCATTCAATGATTTCATACGGCCTGGTGAACCTCGGACTCAGCTTGCTTTTTCGGCCAAATCGAAGTATTCTCTTCCGCGGAGACACTTTCAAAAACACTTTGTCACCAACCTCAAATTCAATATCTTTTCATTTTAAGTCTGCATAGGACTTCTAATGCTCTGACGTTGTTTTCAAACTGTCATGGATTACTTTTTCTTTCTGCTCTTCCCTCTTTAATCAAATCAACCCTGTGAATCTTATTCTCACTCAGCTCAGTCCTATACAATGGAGTTTGGCATTTTCGACTGTAAAGAGCCTCATACGGTGCCATTTTAACGCTAGATTGAAAACTGTTGTTGTACGAAAACTAAATCAATGGTAAATGTTTTTCTGATGTATTCTCAAATTCAAGAATACAACATCTCAACATATCTTCAAGAACCTGAATGATCCGCTCAGTCTGACCATCCATTTGCGAATGAAATGCAGTACTAAAATGCAACTTTGTGCCTAAAGCCTCTTGAAATTTCTTCCAAAATCGCGAGGTAAATCTCGGGTCTCTGTCAGATACAATAGATAGTGGCAACCCGTACAATCTCACAATCTCAGCAATATACAATTCAGGTAATTTATCAAGTGAATAATCTATTCTCACCGAAACAAAATGAACTGATTTCATCAATCTATCAACTATCACCCAAATTGTGTCTTTCTTTCTTAGAGATAAAGGCAATCCTGACACAAAGTCCATCATGATTCTCTCCCATTTCCACTCAGGAATCATAATCGATAGTAACAAACCGGACAGAACCTGATGTTTAGCTTTAACTTGCTGACAAACCAAGCATTTTGAAACAAACTCTACGATGTCCTGTTTCATACCATGCCACCAATAAAACTATTTCAAATCATTGTACATTCTTGTACTCCCCGGGTGAACAGTCAAATGACTATTGTGAGCTTCATTCAAAATCAACTGAATCAACTCTGAATTCCTCAGAACAAAAATTCGATTTCGGAATCTCAAACAATCATCACTATCAACTCAATATTCCGAATCAGAACTCAAATCACATTGAGGTCGTTTTGCTATCATCTCATCATCGCTTTTCTGGGCATCACAAATCTGTCGTATAAACATCAATCTCACTTTCAACTCAACCAAAATTGAACCATTATCACATATATCTATCTGAGTACTCATAGCTCGTAAAGCACATAAAGATTTTCGACTGAAAGCATTAGCAACAACACTATCTTTGCCCAGATGATAATCAATTACTAACTCATAGTCTTTTAGTAATTCTAACCATCTCCGCTGTCTTAAATTCAATTCTTTCTGAGTCATTAGATATTTTAAACTCTTCTGATCAGCAAAAACATGACATTTTTCACCAAACAAATAGTGACGCCAAATCTTTAATTCAAATACAATTGCGGCTAATTCAAGATCATGCGTTGGATAGTTCTTTTCATACGGCTTTAACGGTCTTGAAGCATAAGCGTTGACTTTTCCATCTTGCATCAGCACACAGCCCAAACCATTTAGCGATGCATCACTGTAAACTATGAATTCTTTACCTGATTCAGGCTGAACTAACACGGATGCCTATATCAACAATGCTTTCAACTGCTCAAAACTCTATTGGCACTTTTCTGACCACTCAAATTTAACATCTTTCTGTAGCAATTTCATTAACGGAGTCGTAATCATCGAGAAGCCTTTCACAAACCGCTTATAATATCCCGCTAATCCCAGAAAACTATGGACTTCAAACACATTTTTCGGAGGCTTCCACCCAAGAATAGCTGAAATCTTACTCGGATCAACTCATATTCTCGCAGCTGATACAATATGTCCCACAAAACCAACTTCACGCAGCCCAAACTCACATTTAATGAACTTTGCATACAATTGCTTCTCGCATAGAGTCTGTAACACAATTCTCAAATGGTCGGCTTGTTGCATCTCATTACATGAATAAATCAGAATGTCATCAATGAACACCACAATAAAACGATCCAAATACGGTCTGAGTATTCAGTTCATCAAGTCCATAAATACTGCAGGAGCATTCGTAAGTCCAAAAGGCATAACTAAGAATTCATAATGTCCGTACCTTATTCTGAGAGTAGTCTTCGGTACATCTGATTCTTTAACTCTCAACTGATAATAACCCGATCTCAAATCTATTTTCGAAAACACTGTAGCTCCTTTTAATTAATCAAACAAATCATCAATACATGGCAGGGGATATCGTCACTTTGTTCAACTGTCAGTAATCAATAGACATCCTCATAGTGCCATCTTTCTTTTTCACAAACAACATAGGAGCACCCCAGGGCGAAAAACTCGGTCGTGCAAATCCTCTATCAGTCATCTCTTGCAACTATGACTTCAACTCTTTCAATCCTATCGGTGCCATTCTATACGGAGCTATTGAGATTAGAGTCATTCCTGATACTAATTCAATACCAAATTCAACTTCCCGTATCGGAGTTAATCCTGACAGTTCTTCAGGAAACACATCAGGGGATTCACAAACCACAAGCACAGATTCAATTTTCTTTTCTGTCACTTTTGTATCTATCACATATGTGAGATAAGCTTCACAACCCTTTTTCACATAGTTCAGAGCTTTCATCGAAGATGTAACAACCAGCAACCCATTCAAATCACTAGATTTAGTTCTAACTATCTCACCATTCTGACTTCTCAAATCAATACTCTTTCGTTTACAATTCACAATAACATTGTGCAAAGTGAGCCAATCCATACCCAGAATAATATCAAATGCATCGAAAGGTAGCAACATCAAATTAGCTGAAAAGTAAATATCCTGAAACATCAATAGACAGTTCTTGCACACTTTATCCACCAAAAGACACTTGCCTAAGGGGTTCGATACTCTCAACAGGTAGAGTCTTACTTGATACAAGATTCACACACACATAAGAATGAGTACGACCTGGATCTATCAACGTAATCACATCAGTATCAAATAGAGTAAAAGTACCAGTAATGACGTCTGGAGATGATGCTTCTTCTCGCGCGCATATAGCTTACGCTCGGGCAGGTGCTCTCGCCTCAGATCTCACAGTTGTATCCATAGTCCCTCTCTAACTTCCACTCACATTTTCAGTGTTTCTGGGTGGTCTACCCCTAGCCAACATATTACTCAGTCTCACATTCTAAGTATTGTATTTCTCAACTAACTTTGGGCAGTCTCGAATGAAGTTATCTCGTGACCCACATTTATAGCAAACTTGATGAAGTTCAAAATTAACTATTATTTTGACAAAAGCAATGGCACCTATCGAACAGTAGTATAGCTGTAGTGAGTCCAAAATATCGTATCTTCAAAGATGAAGTGTACTTAGTATTAAGTATCTTTTTATTATCTAGCATAATAATTAAGGGGATTTATTTTTAATCTAAAATTAACTAACTAATTTAACTAACTATGAATGCGACAGAGAGTGAATTGGGAAAATACTTTTGGACAACTTATATGAGATAAGTAATACCTAAGGAAGAGTCCACTTAGACTTCACTTATTACTTTTGATTCATGCGATTTATTCACTTAATTTAATCCGTAGAAATCTCTAAATTGTATTAATACCTCTTTCGAGGCTACTAACAACTCACTCTAGGTTGATTAATTGAAATCACTTTCTAATTAAAACCCCTACTGTCGCATTAACTCGATCTATGGATTCCCTTATTAGGTTTGACCCTAATCCGACAGATATTCGTCGCCCTATTTCTAGGGTTGCAATCAACTCCGCTTAATTGTGTTGATCTACTCTTAAACAGGGACTTTTGCTCCACTGAATAAGCACATTCGACTTGAATTAATAACCTGAATTACCAAAGAAGAATAAGAATACACAATTAAGAATAAACACAAGTATTTATCTCATAAATCAAATAATAATAAGATCCATCTTAGGTTTCATCCCCTCAGGTATTTGAGGGATTTAGTTCATACTAAATAAATAAAACATCATAGAATAGGGAAAACTATAAAACATAAGAAACCTCAAAAACTTGAAGAGGAATTGATAGGAGATTTTCAGTCTTGATGGAGATCCTTCTTGTAACATCCGGAATTTGGGGGTCAGGCATTTTATCTTGTGTTTATGTGCTCTTGTGTGTTGCATAACTATCTGAATATGTTTGGGGGCTTCGGGAAACCTTGGGGTAAGGTAGGAACCTTAGTGAAAATTTTGGGTTCTAAGCTTTTAGGGGAGAGCTAGGGGATCTAGGCCTTAAGGGATTAAATATGGTGTTTGATGACACAACAAGTGGAGTGGTGGAGTGGCAGGTTGACGCCTAGGCGCAAGGAGGGTGACGCTACAAGGAGGGAGTTCAAGGGAGATGGGAGTTCAAGCTGCAAGGGTAGCATTTTGGAGCTCTTTTTTGCGCATAAAGAGTGAAGAGGTGGTTTCGGCTGGGACACTTTAGTGTAGGATGTTTGAAATGGTCAAACATTTTGAATGTGTGGTGGAGAGCTAAGCATGAGGTTTGAATCATTCAAACTAATTTGAATGAATGATGTAGAGGGAATTAAGGAGAGAATCATGGGGGATGTTGGCTAGGTGAGTGTTAGCCGAATTCTTGAGTGGCATAGGGGAGTTGGAGTATTCGGTTTTGAGCTTAAGGGGAGGGTGCCAAAACTTGGTGCTAGTGTGAGTGGTCATTTTTTCGGCATTGAGTTGTGCTTTTCATCTCTTGTTGTGGTAGTGTTCTCATTTCTCTCTTGTGCCGAAATCACATAGCTTGGCAATTCTTTTCCTCTTTTTGATTCTTAGCCAAAAGTTAGAGGACCAATAGGGTCATTTGATTCATCTTCTCTTCTCATTCTCAAAAGCTGAAAGTGAGAACCCTTTGATGCATTTTTGTTCATCTTCTCTTCTCTATTGTCTAAAGCTGAAACCTCTATCATTGTTCATCTTTAATCTCTTTTTCTTCTAAAAGCCGTATAACCCTTCTATCTCTTTGAACCTTGGCCGAATCTCTCATTCATCCTCACTTCTATCTTTTCGTTCTATTCTTCTTTTCCCTTTTCTATCTCGTGTGTTCGTTCAGCCTCATTTCTTAGCCGAATCTGTTAGAGCCAAATAACTAAGGGTGGTAAGGATCTCTTCTCTGTTAAGTTTTCTTTCTTCTTTCTCCTTGGTTTGCCAAAACCAAGAATCTAACACTACTTAGGGGTGTGGCCTAATCTTTGTGAGGCCTTAATTTCGTGCCATTCGTTTGTAGCCAGCGTTAAGGGAGGAGGATCTTTCGGGATTCGGTTGAGCAAGGTGAGGAGGCTATAATGTTCGGCCAGAGGCCACATCTTTTAACTTTAAGCAGTAAAGCCGAATCTAATGTGGTTTATGTAGGGAGTTCGAGAACCTTTAGATTCAAGCGAATAGTTTCGGGATTCTGTCGACTTTGGTAAGATGTCCTTTCAATCAAGTATTCTTTTACGTTCCATTGTTATCTGCTTCAAAGTTTAACCGGGTCTTCTGACAAGATCTCATCTGATGGAATCGAGTACTAGTCAGATAAAGGGAGGGGTTAGACACGTAGTCCCTATCCCTAAGTTCAAGAAGCGATCAGTTTCAGCAGTGCAAGATTTACCACCGGGGTGTGGGCGAGCATCGGAAAAAGATAAGCAGATCACTGTAGTCTCTTCGAGTGAGGACGTTAAGGAGATCGATAGTCTAGTGCTTCAGGTTCTCAGGTGTGTAATTATCACACTGTTTTCTTAGTTGTTTTAATTAAATATATGTATTCTATGTGGTAAGAAAATTGTGACTGTGGTGGTGTTATTGCCTACAATGGGTAATCCAGTAACCAGGTTAGTATACTGCCTACATCGAAGTTGTGGATAAATAATTGTGGATGCATGTAATCATGTTGTATATGTATATGTGGGTGTGTTCATAGTCTATTATATTGCCATTTCATCATATTATGCTGCATGTGCATGGGGTTCGGGATATTATGATTAAAGGGGAAGTGTGTATATTTTAATATACGTGGGTGACTCTGTCACGATTGATGATGGCTGTGAGCCTCATCGTGGGTTGATGATGACTTTGAGTCTCATTGTGGATATCTGTAATTTGATCACGTGGATCAGTGGCTAGACCACTAAATGGACTTTGAGTGGTGTGTCCATCGGCATAGATCGCCAAAGAGGTGTGTAGCGGATAGAGGGTTGATTTAGTAATCCCCAGGTGTGTATTGGATGGATGTACGGGTGGTGTGTAGCGGATGGATACTAGGTTGGGTGGGCTATCATATTGCATCTCTGTTTTGCTCATGGTATGTTGGTTGATGTGATTGAGGGGCCAAGCCCATTAGTGGAGACTGTGAGTATGATTGCACACTGAGTCGGTTTGACTCACCCCATCTTTTCTACAAAAAAAAAATGCAGGTGACACATGATCCGATGGATGGGCTGGAGGGGATTCGAGGTGGCCATGCAGGAGCTGTTGTCGTAAATTTTTATTTTAAACTGTTAGTTTTACTTTGGGGCATTTCATTTTTGTAATAAGGCCACTCTAAACATTTCAGGATTTTATGGTTTAAGTTAGATTTATTGCTTAATAATTTTTAAATGGTGACATTAAAACATTTTCGACACGGAGAAATCAAATGAGTTTCAAGTACCTAAAAGCAAATGTTTTCTCACAAAACCGGTACAAACAATGAATCAAATTTTAAACAACTTAGACACCTGTTTTATTTTTCAGTAAATTACTAATTCTTAATGACAACCCTTGAAGAAGATAGTTTTTCTCAAATATAAAGTCTAATCCCATCTTCAAAATAACAACTCGTTTTCACCTTTTTTCCCGTAACATTTTGAATTCGACCGTGGTGTTTTGGGCCGGGTTTGGGGTGTTACAATTTTGTATCAGAGCCCAGATTTTAAACTCAACCTTTGGGTTTTGAGGCCCACAAAGTTTTCAAAGTTTGTATTCAAAAGTGGGTAAAAGGAATTTTTAAGAGGAATAGATCAGTGAAGGCATGACACTCGAATCTTCCGGCCCAAGACTACCAGGTAAGTCTTCTGACTATTAAATGAATTGGATGGAAGTGGTTATATGATGCAGTGCTATGGATGTTAGAATCTAGGATATTCTCTTTAGAGACAGAAACTTTTAGGGGTGTGTGAACTTTACGAAAGAACAACTTGAAATACTGTGTCATAAAACTACTTCTTTAATCAATAAGTGGAAAGAAAGCTAATGCATAAAACTTCTTAACTCAAATTAAGACGGGGCAATAAACATGAGTAGTAGGGGACGTGGACGTAATACGCGTGGCCGGGGTAGAGGCATAATGACTGTATCGAAAATAGTTGGGTCTGGTCAGGGATCAGAGAACGAGGCGCAGCCACCGATCGCGGAAGCGAAGTTTCAGGGTCAAACAGGTAGAGACGACATGGTGTCGCAGGCTATGTTACGGGTTTTGGAGAAAGTTGCGGGAGCTAATCTGGGTACTGGGGCCCGAAAGTCCGTGTTTGAGTGACTTCGAGCGAATGGAGCCGAGGTATTTAGGGGTGTTTCTAGGGTAGCTCCGAATGTGGCGGAGTATTGGTTGGAGGCAGTCAAGAGAATCATGGATAACTTGGACTGCACGGCTGAAGAGAAGTTGAAGGGCGCTGTGTCCTTACTTCGGGATGAGGCCTACCTGTGGTGGCTCACTGTCAGAGAGGGTACTCCAGTGGACCGTATAGATTGGAGTTTCTTTAAAATGAAGTTCGAGGGGAAATACGTTGGAGCTAGTTACGTGGATGCACAGAGGAAGGCATTTTTAAACTTAGTGCAAAGGGGCAAGACAGTAGCTGAGTATGACGCGGAATTATTACGGTTGAGCCGGTATGCTCGGGGGATTGTTGCAACTGACTACGAGCATTGTGTGAGATTCGAGGATAGGCTACGATATGAGCTGCGGGGGCTGATAGCTCCTCAACGGGAAAAGGACTTTGCTATTTTGGTGGAGAAAGCTAGGATAGGCGAGGAGGTTAAGCGTACCGAGAGGCAGAATAGGGATAGGGACAAAGGTAGGAATAAGAGGGGTTACAGACCATCAGGATCATCGGGGGGACTTCAGAAAAAGCCTAGGTTTGATGGACCTGTTCGCGTGTCTGCGCCATCCATTGGGAGTCAGTTTCGACAGTGTGCTCAGTGTGGGAGGTCACACGCAGGAGAGTGCTGGGAAAGAAGTAAGGAGTGTTTCAGGTGTGGGTCAAAGGATCACTTGATGAAGAATTGTCCGCAAGACGCGACCAGAGCTCGGACGGTAGGTCAGTGGTATGTGCAGCCAGGAATGGGTGGTCAACAGATGGTAAGGGGTCATGGTCCGTACTGAGGATGGAATGGTTTTGGCCGAGGTCGTGGTACATCAGGTAGAGGTACTGGAAGCACAAATGCGAGGCAGCCTGGGTTGGTTTACGCAGCCAGACGTCGTGAAGAGGGGGATGCACCAGACGTTATAACGGGTACTTTTCTCATTTTCGGGTTACCCTTTACTGCTTTAATTGATGTTGGATCGACGCACTCATATATTGCTAGCATGGTGTCTGTAACCTTGAATGTGTGTCCTGAAACTGCCTCTTGGGAGATGACAGTACTTAGTCCTTGAGGCCAATCGGTAGTGGTAGACAAACTTTTTAGAGGTGCGCCTTTAGAAGTTCAGGGATTAGTGTTTCCGGCTGACTTGATGGAGCTGCCGTTCAGAGAATTTGACTTGATCCTAGGCATGGACTAGTTAGTAATGTATCGTGCGAATTTAGACTGTGCTGCTAAGCGCATGACGTTAAAGACTCCCGAGGATGATGAGGTCTTGGTGATAGGTGAGAGGAGAGACTACTTGTCTAATGTAGTGTCTGCTCTTAAGGCGGAGAGAATGGTAAAGAAGAGGTGCATGGCTTTCTTAATGTTTGTTAGTGCCTTGGATGCAAAGGAGACAGCTGTGGGGGAGGTTAGAACAGTAAGTGAATTTGTAAATATTTTTCCGTAAGAACTTCTAGGGTTGCCTCCGGATCGCGAGATGGAGTTTGAAATCGAGCTTCTGCCAGGTACAGCTCCGGTGTCTATCGCTCTTTACAGGATGGCACCGAAAGTGTTGGTTGAACTTAAAGCCCAAATCCAAGAGCTGCTAGATCGCGGTTTCATTCGACCCAGTGTGTCTCCATAGGGAGCACCGGTCTTATTTGTGAAGAAGAAGGACGAGTCTATGCGTATGTCCATAGATTACCGCTAGTTGAATAAACTGACGATCAAGAACAAGTACCCACTGTCGAGAATAGACGACTTGTTTGATCAGCTCAAAGGGGCTGCGGTCTTTTCAAAAATAGATTTGATGCTGGAGTATCACCAGCTTAAGGTGAAGGAAGCGGATATTCAAAAGACGGCTTTTCGGACTCGATACTAACACTATAAATTTCTGGTAATGCCGTTCGGGTTGACCAACGCACTAGCTGCATTCATGGATATGATGAACCGGGTTTTTTCAACCCTATTTGGACCAGTTCATCGTGGTGTTCATAGACGACATTCTGGTATATTCCAAGTCAGAGGAGGAGCATGATGCGCATCTCCGGGTAGTGCTGCAAGTTTTAAGGGAGAAGAAACTGTATGCTAAATTTAGTAAGTGCGAGTTTTGGTTGAGAGAAGTTACCTTTCTCGGGCATGTGGTATCTGCAAAAGGGATAAGAGTGGATCCTCGGAAGATTGAGGCGGTACTGGATTGGAAACCACCTATGACGGTGGCGGAGATTCGAAGTTTCTTGGGGTTAGTAGGTTATTACAGAAGATTTTTTGAAGGGTTTTCCTCTATAGCGGCACAGTTGACTAAGTTATTGAGGAAGGAGGTACCTTTTGTGTGGACAGATAAGCAGTAGGAGAGTTTCGAGAAGTTAAAAAGAGTTTTGCCCGAGGCTCCGGTTCTAATTCAGCCCGTAGCAGGGAAAAATTTTGTGGTATATTGTGATGCCTCTCTTACGGGATTAGGTTGTGTGCTGATGCAGGAAGGGAAGGTTGTTGCCTATGCGTCTCGGTAGTTAAGACCACATGAGATTTACTATCCCACTCATGACCTGGAGTTGGCTGCTGTGGTTTTCGCGTTGAAGGTGTGGAGACATTATTTGTATGGGGAGAAGTCGGTGATCTACACTGACCACAAGGGTTTAAAGTATTTGTTGACTCAGAAGGAGCTGAACTTGAGACAACGAAGGTGGGTAGAGCTGTTGAAGGATTACGACTGCTCGATTGAAAATCACCTGGGTAAAGAGAATATGGTGGTAGATGCACTAAGCCGGAAGGTAGTATCGGATTTGAGAGCAATGTTCGCTCACCTTAGCCTGTATGACGACAAAAGTTTATTGGCGGAACTGTAGGTGAAGCTGGCATAGATAAGTCAGGTAAAAGAGAAACAGTTGGTGGATGATGTTTTGAGTGCTAAACTTCTAGAGGTACAGAATGGGGGATTAGAAGACTACAGTGTGAGCAATGATGGAGTTTTGTGTTTTCGGGGTAGGTTTTGTATGTCGAAGGATGTAGAATTAAGGTAGAGGATTCTTCGGGAATCGCATAGTAGCCCTTATGCTATGCATCCTGGAGGGAGTAAGTTGTATAGGGATTTACGAGATCAATTTTGGTGGCCTGGATTGAAGCGAGAAGTTACAGAATTTGTGGGAAAGTGCTTGACGTGTCAGCAGTTCAAAGCTGAACATCAAGTGCCGTCGGGGTTGCTGCAACCGGTAAAGATTCCACAGCGGAAGTGGGAGAGAATCACTATGGACTTTGTTAGTGGGCTTCCTCTTATGCCTACTAAGAAAGACTCAGTACGGGTGATCATGGATCGGTTGACGAAGTCCGCACACTTCATACCGGTGCGTGTCGACTATTCTCTGCAGAGGTTGGCGAAGCTATATGTGGCAGAAATTATGAGGCAGCATGGAGTGCCGGTATCAATCATATCAGATAGGGACCCTAGATTTAGGTCGTGGTTTTGGAGGTCATTGCAACAGGCTTTGGGCACTAGGTTGGACTTTAGCACAGGATTTCATCCGCAGACGGATGGCCAGTCAGAAAGGGTAATTCAGGTGTTCGAGGATATGTTGAGGGGTTGCGTCATCGATTTCAGAGGTAGCTGGGAGGAGTTCTTGCCTTTAGTGGAATTCGCATACAACAATAGTTTTCAAGCTAGTATTCAGATGGTGTCGTATGAAACATTGTATGGACGGAAGTGTTGCACTCCTACGTGTTGGACAGAACTAGGTGAACACCGTATCTTAGGTCCGGAGTTGGTGGCAAAATCGAAAGAAAAGGTTAGGGTAATCCGAACTTGGTTGAAGGAAGCATCAGACAGGAAGAAATCGTATGCAGATCTTAGGCGGAAAGAGATAGAATTTGCAGTGAGTGATCGGGTGTTTCTGAAAGTTTCACCGTGAAAGAAGGTGATGAGATTCGGACGTAAGGGTAAGCTGAGCCCCAGGTTTATAGGGCCTTATCGGTTGTGAAGCGTGTGGGACTAGTAGCGTACCAGTTGGAATTGCCTCTGGAGTTGAAGCAGATGCATGATGTGTTTCACGTCTCTATGCTAAGACGTTATCGATCAGATCTGTCTCACGTAGTGCTAGTAGAGGAGGTTGAGTTATGGCCAGACTTGTCCTATGAGGAGGAGCCAATTCAGATCTTGGAGCAAGATGTAAAGGTACTACGGAAGAAATCAGTTCCTTTAGTCAAAGTATTATGGTGGAACAATGGTGTTGAAGAAGCTTCGTGGGAGCCGGAGGAGGCAATATGTCAACAATATCCTCATCTATTTTGACCAGGTAATTTTGAGGCCGAAATTTCTTTAAGGGGGTAGAACTGTAACATCCGGGATTTGGGGGTCAGGCATTTTATCTTGTGTTTATGTGCTCTTGTGTGTTGCATGACTATCTGAGTATGTTTGGGGGCTTCGGGAAACCTTGGGGTAAGGTAGGAACCTTAGTGAAAATTTTGGGTCCTAAGCTTTTAGGGGAGAGCTAGGGGAGCTAGGCCTTAAGGGATTAAATATGGTGTTTGATGACACAGCAAGTGGAGTGGTGGAGTGGCAGGGTGACGCCTGGGAGCAAGGAGGGTGACGCTACAAGGAGGGAGTTCAAGGGGGATGGGAGTTCGAGCTGCAAGTGTAGCATTTTGGAGTTCATTTTTGCGCATGGAGAGTGAAGAGGTGGTTTCGGCTGGAACACTTGAGTGTAGGAGGTTTGAAATGGTCAAACATTTTGAATGTGTGGTGGAGAGCTAAGCATGAGGTTTGAATCATTCAAACTCATTTGAATGAATGATGTAGAGGGAATTAAGGAGAGAATCGTGGGGGGTGTTGGCTAGGTGGGTGTTTACCGAATTCTTGAATGGCATATGGGAGTGGGAGTATTCGGTTTTGAGCTTAAGGGGAGGGTGCCGAAATTTGGTGCTAGTGTGAGGGGTCATTTTTTCGGCATTGAGTTGTGCTTTTCTTCTCTTGTTGTGGTAGTGTTCTCATTTCTCTCTTGTGCCGAAATCACATAGCTTAGCAATTCTTTTCCTCTTTTTGATTCTTAGCCAAAAGTTAGAGGACCAATAGGGTCATTTGATTCATCTTCTCTTCTCATCATCAAAAGCCGAAAGTGAGAACCCTTTGATGCATTTTCGTTCATCTTCTCTTCTCTATTCTTTAAAGCCGAAACCTCAATCATTGTTCATTTTTAATCTCTTTTTCTTCTAAAAGCCATATAACCCTTCTATCTCTTTGAACCTTGGCCGAATCTCTCATTCATCCTCACTTCTCTCTTTTCGTTCTATTCTTCTTTTCCCTCTTCTATCTCGTGTGTTCATTCAGCCTCATTTCTTAGCCGAATCTGTCAGAGCTGAATATCTAAAGGTGGTAAGGATCTCTTCTCTGTTAAGTTTTCTTTCTTCTTTCTCCTTGGTTTACTGAAACCAAGAATCTAACACTACTTGGGGGTGTGGCCAAATCTATGTGAGGCCTTAATTTCGCGCCATTCGTTTGTAGCCAACATTAAGGGAGGAGGATCTTTCGGGATTTAGTTGAGCAAGGTAAGGAGGCTATAATGTTCGGCCAAAGGCCACATCTTTTAAATTTCAGTAGTAAAGCCGAATCTAATGTGGTTTATGTAGGGAGTTCGACAACCTTTAGATTCAAGTGAATAGTTTCAGGATTCTGTCAACTTTGGTAAGATTTCCTTTCAATCAAGTATTCTTTTAGGTTCCATTGTCATCTGATTCAAAGTTTAACCGGGTCTTCTGACAAGATCTCATCTGATGGACTCGAGTACCAGTCAGATAAATGGAGTGGTTGGACATGTAGTCCCTATCCCTAAGTTCAAGAAGCGGTCAGTTTCAGCAGTACGAGATTTGCCACTAGGGTTTGGGCGAGCGTCGGAAAAAGATAAGTAGATCACTGTAGTCTCTTCGAGTGAGGACGTTAGGGAGATCAATAGTCTAGTGCTTCAGGTTCTCAAGTGTGTAATTATCACACTGTTTCCTTAGTTGTTTTAATTAAGTATATGTATTATATGTGGTAAGCAAAATAGTGACTGTGGTGGTGTTATTGCCTACAATGGTAATCAGGTAACCAGGTTAGTATACTGCCTACATCGAAGTTGTGGATAAATGATTGTGGATGCATGTAATCATGTTGTATATGTATATATGGGTGTGTTCATAGTCTATTATATTGCCATTTCATCATATCATGCTGCATGTGCATGGGGTTCGGGATATTATGATTAAAGGGGAAGTGTGTATATTTTAATATACGTGGGTGACTCTATCACGATTGATGATGGCTGTGAGCCTCATCGTGGGTTGATGATGACCTTGAGTCTCATTGTGGATATCTATGATTTAATCACGTGGATCAGTGGCTAGACCACTAAGTGGACTTTGAGTGGTGTGTCCGTCGGCATAGACCGCCAAAGAGATGTGTAACAGATGGAGGGTCGATTTAGTAATCCCCAGGTGTGTATTGGATGGATGTACGGGTGGTGTGTAGCGGATGGACACTAGGTTGCGTGGGCTATCATATTGCATTTCTGTTTTGCTCATGGTATGCTGGTTGATGTGGTTGAGGGGCCAAGCCCATTAGTGGAGACTGTGAGTATGATTGCACACTGAGTCGGTTTGACTCACCCTATCTTTTCTACAAAAAACAATTCAGGTGACACATGATCCGATGGACGGGCTAGAAGGGATTCGAGGTGGCCATACAGGAGCTGTTGTCGTAAATTTTTATTTTAAACTGTTAGTTTTACTTTGGGACATTTCATTTTTGTAATAAGGCCACTTTAAACATTTCGGGATTTTATGGTTTAAGTTAGATTTATTGCTGAATAATTTTTAAATGGTGACATTAAAACATTTTCAACACGGAGACATCAAATGAGTTTCAAGTACCTAAAAGCAAACATTTTCTCACAAAACCGGTACAAACAACGAATCGAATTTTACACAACTTCGACACCTATTTTATTTTTCGGTAAATTACTACTTCTTAATGACAACCCTTGAAGAAGATAGTTTTTCTCAAATATAAAGTCTAATCCCATCTTCAAAATAACAACTCGTTTTCACCTCTTTTCCCGTAACTTTCTGAATTCGGCCGTGGTGTTTTGGGTCGGGTTTGGGGTGTTACACTTCTCCTAAGCTGTTCCCGATGGCTGTCTTCAAGCATTTTTCTCCTTTTACTCAACGTCTATTCGACGTCCTGTCGAGCTCCCCTTTTAGGTTGCCCCTTAGGGTGTTTATATAGGCTTCGAGATGCCTTTCTTGGCCCACAAGTATCCTATTTTGAATAGAAATCATCCTTATTTTGACAGGGACACACCCGTGTGATATACCCATGGTCAATAGCCCAGGTCGTGTTCAATTATGCTTGCCACACACGGCCGTGCGGTCCGCCCGTGTGCAGTGGTCCAGGCTGTGTAGGCCCATTTTGTCCCTTTATGGGCCGTATCTCGTTCTTTTCGACTCTCTCAGCTCTCCCAAGTATAAAACATAAAATTAAGAGATTAGGAGCATCGAATTCATCAAATTCAATGTAAAATCATCCAAAATTAAGCCAAGCATGGAGGTTAAAATATGTGTAAATTATGGTTTATCAAATATCCCCCACACTTAAACCTTTGCTTGTCCTCGAGCAATATTCTCAACTTACAATTAAAATTAACTTTCTTAATTCATAATTCTCATCATTAATGTTTCATCATAATTCATAGATAATTCATACATTGATAATTTGAACTAAAAGAGTCCTAAAGATTTAAACAATCTAAGTCATAAATTTTTATAGCATGAAAAAAATAGGTGTTTCCGCTTACCGAAATAATTACCTCCTAATTCAAAACCGACAACAATTGACATCCTCACTAAAGATTCACTCAAATCACTCAAGGTGTTTAAGGTTCAAATTAAGCACTCAAAAGTCAAACATGAATAGTTAATCCCATAGGCTTGCATGAAAATCAAGTCTCCACCACTTTAAAATGAGACGGTACACAAATCGAAATGTCTTTAAAAGGATTGTAATGGGGCTTGGGTTAAAGGTGTGGATATGGGCTGAATTAGAAGGTTATAATTAAAATTGAATTGACAATTTACCTAACTAGAAACAATGAACTAATAATGAATAATTACATTAATAACACGAGCTTCTTCTAAAGATGCGAATTTAACAGTTTCAGCTCATACTCACTAATAATAAATCTTCAGTTTTTGATGTCAACCTTATAAATTTTGAATTTCAAAGTAATATTTCAGATTAGTGAAACAACCTAAAAATTTTAATTACAGAAAATAGACTTATCATGCTTGATTCTCTAATGTCTTAAAGTTTAAACCATCAATGCATAATTACCTATGACTTAATCCGAAACATATCAATGAAAATCATAAATCATTAGAAGTTTCATTCTAATAGTAACATGAGAAAATTACTTAAGAACCAAGACATAATTTAGAGATTTTCTGGTATTGGGACCAATTAAATAACCTCCCCACACTTAAGATGTACATTGAGGACAATGTACAGAGATAGATATATGCAGTATAAACAATCATAAGATAGGGGGAGAAGTGAAACTTCCTGAATTTCGGATGAACTCAAGGAAAAGGAACGGTAAGTTGGGGACAAATGAAGGTGGAGGTGGATACTAGGGTCGTGGTGTGGTCATTCCCTAACAGCCTTTTGAAACTAAATTACAGAAATCAAAATATAATATAATAAATTAAAGACAAGAAGAATAAGGTGAAGGAAAATAAAGGAGAAGAGAAAAGGAAAAGAAAAACTAAATGGACTCCAAGGTTATTGTCCTGCCGAGGTAATGAAGCGGCCAGCATGAACTTATGGAGATTGGTCTCGCACAAGGAGATTACGCTAGGGTTCTTTCGCTTCTTTGACATGGGGATGGTAGTGTAGAGAAAGAGTGAGGGGAAGGGAAAACTAAAAATGAAAGGGAAAATTTAAAGAAAAAGGGAAGGAGTGTGGTGGTTAGGGTGTGGGAGAAGAAGAAATTAGGGAGAAAGTGAGAAGAAGGGGGTTTAAATAGAACTCAGTGGCCCACACCCGTGTACCATGGGCGTGTTATGTCACACGGCCGTATCTCACGGCCATGTGGTGTTTCATTCATTTCTCCCACGCCTATGTAGATGTTTCCACGCCCATGTTGCTTAATCAGTGTCGGCCACAGCCTAAAGGCACAGGCGTGTTGCATGCCCATGTAGATTTCTCAGTACCGACCACTGCCGTGGCATTTTATCGCAGCCTATGTTTTGGGGAATTTTCGTCCTTGGTTCGCACGGTCTTTTCCACGCCAATGTGCCTATTCGTGGTGTCCAAACGACCACGACCACGCCCGTGTGCAAGGCCATGTTGAATGAGAAACCTGTACTTTATTAACTTGGTTAGTCGTTAGTTGGGTGCTATAAATCGAAAATATGAAAATTAATGGGGTTAGTACTCGGGTTGCCTCCCGAGAAGCGCTCGTTTAAAGTCTTAAGCTAGACTTACCCTTCATTCGCATAATCATGGTGGTTTGAGGAGTTGAAACTCCTTACCCGTGCTATCAGTTCTATGATCACTATATAGTTCGAGTCCAGTAGTGTTTACCTTAAAAGTGTCAAACTTAGGATTAGTTACCTCGACTGTTCCGTATGGGAAGACATTAAGTACCTTAAAAGGGATTTCTTCGTTTGTATTAAGGTCTGAAGTGGCGATTCGAGGATCTGTCTTTTCCAACAATGCCTGATCCCCGATCTGAAATTGGTATGTCCCATCTTTAAGTTTGACATGGAGTTCCCTCATTTTCTCTTCGTGCGTCTTTAGTTTCTCTTTAAAATGTGTCTTCCACTCATCTAGTTCATCAATTTGAAGCCTTCGTTCCTCATGAGTTATTTCCTTGTTGGCACGACGTCTAGGATCTGGCTTAGTTGTGTAGTTTTGTGGTGTTTCCTGTAAAGAAGGTTGAACCAAATGGTCATTAGTAGAGTTTATGTTTTTACCTTGATTACTCGATGTCCTAGCTGAGTCAAGAGCCTGAAGAGTGTTTGTTTCGTCACGTACACGAAGTATGAGTTCACCTATACCAATATCAATTTTTGTTCTAACAGGTGCTAAAAAGGGTCTTCCTAAAATTAAAGGAATATTATTGTCCTTATCCATGTCTAAAACGACAAAGTCTACTGGGAATATGAATTTATTAATTTTTACTAGTACATCTTCGATTATACCCCTTGGAATTCTAATAGTTTTATCAGCTAATTGGATGCTCATCCTAGTTTGTTTGGGTTTCCCAAGACCTAGCTATTTAAACATTTTATAAGGTATAACATTTATGCTTGCCCCTAAATCAGTTAAAGCATTATCAACAGATAAACTACCAATTAAGCACGGAATTGTAAAACTCCTTGCGTCGTTTAACTTTCGTGGTAGTTTATTTTTTAAAATTTCTAAGCATACTGCATTTAACTCCACATGCGACGTATCATCTAACCTCCGTTTGTTTGTCAAAAGCTCTTTTAAAAATTTCTTTGAATCTGACATCTGCAAAAGAGCTTCAAGAAACGGTAAGCTAATATGTAATTTCTTTAGAAGTTTAAGAAATTTACCAAATTGTTTATCTGTGTGGTATTTTTTCATCGCATTGGGGTATGGCACACGAGGTTGGTACTCTACAATTACTGATTTCGGTTATCATGGCTTACCTCAACCTGACCTTCCTCTACCACATTCTCTTGCCTCACTTTTGGTTTATCTAACCCTTTCCTATCGTGAGCAGTTATGGCTTGAAGTTGCTCCTTTGGGTTTGTTTTGGTGTCGCTTGGCAAGCTACCTTGGGGTCGTTTAGAGATTAGCTTAGCAAGTTGTCTTAATTGGTTCTTGATTCATTGAATCGATGCTTGTTGATTTTTAAGTATTGAAATGAGTTTCTGACACCGCGATGAATTTTGTTAGCATCTTTGCAAGGTTTGGCTTCTTCTCTTGTGGGTAGGGTTGCTGTTGAAAGCCTGGGAGGGGTTGTTGTCTCTAATTTCCTTGGCCACCCCATGAGAAATTGGGATGGTTCCTCCAACCTGGATTATAAGTGTTACTATAAGGGTTATTTTAAGGTCTAGAATTATCACCCATATAGTTTATCTATTCGCTTTCTATGCCAGGGTTGTAGGGTGGATATTTTGTATTGTTCATCCCTCCTCCATTTGTATCGCACTGCATCATTGGATGTATCTTCAAAGAACCACATAAACTATCAATCTTTTTATTTAACATCTCTACCTGATTTGATAGCATAGTTACTGCGTCGAGGTTGAAAACACTGGCGGCTTTTGTTGGCCTTGTCTTTATAACTTGCCACTGATAATTATTCAGTGACATCTCCTCTATAAACTCATAAGTCGCTTCAGGGGTCTTGTTATTCAGGGTTCCACCGGTGGCTGAATCAATTAACTGCCTAGTTGAGGGGTTCACACTATTGTAAAAGGTTTGAACCTGTCACCATAAAGGTAATCCATGGTGTGGGCACCTTCTATATCTATCTACACAAAAGAAGAGATATCATTCCTCAACTTAGCCATTTTAGCCGGCGGAAAATATTTAAGTAAAAATTTTTCGGTCATTTGTTCCCATGTAGTGATTGATCCTCGTGGTAACGAGTTCAACCACTATTTAGCTTTGTTTCTCAATGAAAAGGGAAATAATCGAAGGCGAATGGCATCATCAGAAATGCCTTTAATTTTGAAGGTGTCGCAAAATTCAAGAAAATTAGCCAAGATGGATCTTCATCCTGCAAACCATCAAACTGAACAAATTGCTGAATCATCTGTATAGTACTAGGTTTCAGTTCAAAATTATTTGCAACAATAGCAGTTCTAACAATACTTAATTCAGTTCCTGTTAAATTAGGTTTGGCATAATCATACATAGTACGAGAAGCAGAGTTTTGATTCACTGGATTTGCGGAACCATAAGAGGTAGCGGATTATTATCAGCCACATCTTCGGTAGTGTTGGTATCATCCTCTTACTCTTCTTCTATGTATTGTAAGCTTCACCTTTTTTCTCTTCGGTTTCTACGAACGGTACCTTCTATATCACTGCCAAAAATCAAGGGTCCTGACAGGTTCTTTCTAGTCATAAACTAGAATTACCTGCCAGAAGCAAATAAAGAAAAATTAGCAAAGTATAAATTACAAATAAATAAAAATGGCTAAAGTAATAAAAATTTAGTGTTCCTAATTTTTAGTCCCCGGCAACGGCGCCAAAAACTTGATGGAGTTCGAAACTAACTATTATTTCGACAAAGACAAGCGCATTTATCGAACAGTAGTATAGCTGTGGTGAGTTTGAAATATCGTATCTTCAAGGACCAAGTGCACTTAGTATTAACTATCTTTTTATTATCTAGCCTAATAATTAAGCGGATTTATTTTTAATCTAAAATTAACTAACTAATTTAACTAACTATGAACGCGACAGAGAGTAAATTGGGATAACACTTTTGGACAATTTATATGAGATAAGCAACACCTAATGAAGAATCTACATTGATTTCATGTATTACTTTTGATTCACGCAATTTATTTACTTGACTTAATCTGTAAAAATCCCTAAATTATATTAATACCTCTTTCGAGGCTACTAACAACTCACTCTAGGTTGATTAATTGAAATCTCTTTCTAATTAAAACCCCTATTGTCACATTAATTCGATCTATGGATTCCCTTATTAGGTTTGACCCTAATCTGGTAGATTTTCGTCGCCCTATTTCTAGGTTTGCAATCAACTCCGATTAATTGTGTTGATCTACTCTTAAACAGGGACTTTTGCTCCACTGAATAAGCACATTCAACTTGAATTAATAACCTGAATTATCAAACAAGAATAAGAACTCACAATTAAGAATAAGCACAAGTATTTATCTCATAAATCAAATAATAATAAGATCCATCTTAGATTTCATCCCATCAGGTATTTGAGGGATTTAGTTCATACTAAATAAAGGAAACATCATTGAATAGGGAAAACTACAAAACATAAGAAAACCGAAAAACTTCTAGAGGAATTGATGGGAGATCTTCAGTCTTGATGGAGATCCTTCTCCTATGCTGTTCCCGATGGCTGTCTTCGAGTATTTTCTCATTTTACTCTACGTCTATTCGACATCCTATCAAACTCCCCTTTTAGGTTGCCCCTTAGGGTGTTTATATAGGCTTCGAGATGCCTTTCTTGGCCCACAAGTATCTTATTCCAAATAGAATTCATCCTTATTTCTACAGGGACACGCCCGTGTTGATAGCGTAGGCCATGTTTGATCCGACTTGCCACACACGGCCGTGCGGTCTGCCGTGTGCAGTGGTCCAGGCCGTGTATGTAATGCCCTGAATTTGGGCCTAGTAGAATTGGGCCTATTAGGCCTTGGGAATGGGAGCGTTTAAAATCTTTGAGAACAAGAGAACGGCACTAACCAAGTTGTAATGCCCCAAAAATCCTGTAACTTTAAATTTTTGTGCAATGAGGTTGGTATGTATGAGTAGCACTTAGAATACTAATTTTAAGGTATTATCGGGATTATTTGAAGTCTTAGAGATAGGGATGACCATAGTCTTAGAATACTAATTTTAAGGTATTATCGGGACCCTAGTCTCAAGCATTAGGCCTCTTAAGCAGATTAAGGGGAAAATAGGACACAAGTGGGCATGTGGTCCAGTGGCAAGGTGGTGTCACTAGGGGAGCTACAAGGTGGCGTGAAGAGGTCCAAGGTTCGAGTAGTGGTAAGGTATTTTGGAGTGTTTATTTTTGCATAGTGGACGGTAAGAGTTGTGTGGGATTTGGACTCTTTTGTTGAAGTGTTTGAATTGGTTTTATGAGCTGATAAAGGAGGGAATTTCAGATGAGATAAGGGAGATATCATGGAGAAAAATTAGGAGATGAGAGGTGGGAAGAGTTGGTGTCAAATTGGACTGTGGGGGAAGGTAGATTTGGCTACTGGCTATAAAAAGAGGGGCCGAATTCCTTTGAGAGGTTCCTTGGGTTCCATTACATATCTTTTTCTCCCCCTTAGCCAAATTCTTCCATTTGCTGAAAAAAACCCATCATTCCTTTGTCAAAATTTTAGTTTTCTCTCTAGCCGAATTCCCCATACCTTCGCTTCTTAAATTCCTTCTCTTGTTCACCTTTAGTTCTAGCCTATCACTTCTCCTCTTCTTTTCCCTATTGGTGTCGAATTGTCTCTGTCACCAGACTAATCTCAAAAGCCAAATTTAGGCCGCAGGATTGAAAGTGGATTGGTAAGAATTTGGTTAACCTCTCTTGTACGTTTTGCTAAAAGCCGAAAGGCTATCTAACTGACCTATTGTTAACTCTGTGGTAACAAGGATAAGGTTCAAAGATCACAAGCGTGGTAGGATCGTGAGCAAGTGTAAGTGTACTCAACTTGATGGTGGATTAAGTGAATGGCCGAATATGTGTATGGCTTATAGGGGTGACTTATGTGAAGAATGAGTCACTCGATTTTGATGATATATGTTTGGGTGCAAATCTAGGGATATTTGCGAATAACAGCTAAGGAAGGGCTACTAGAACGTATAGCACACAGTAAGGTTACGGTGAGGTTTTGGTTTTTGATAAAGTGTGTATTAAGCCAAGATTAATCGTTAAGTGGTAACTATTATAGGTTCGTGATTAAGGAGTTTACAGCACGCGTTGTAACCAGGTGTGTACAAACACTATGCACACACGAAAGTGGCTAAATGGGCCCGGTGGGCCCTGAGGCTAAGTTTGATGAAATGGATTAATTTGATTATATGAGTTGGGTTAGGCATGTATGTTACATGATTTGAATTTGTTTTGGGCCTAATGGGTCATATGATTGAGAATTGGGCCTAGTGGGCCATAAGAATGTGATGTATCCATTATGGGTTATATGAACGTGAAATGGGTTGTTAGGCTTTATGGGGACATAGACAAGTATTCTACGGTTTAATGGACTTTAGGCCTAGTTCTGAATAACTCTTAAACCGCATAAGACTTAATCTAATAATTAAATATGTCCGTGGAAAAGTTGCTGGGTTAGAGTGTGGCAACAGACATATGCATGTCAAGGATTAGATCTAGGGAGAGCTTGGTACGTAAGTGGTCCTAGTGGCCCACCTCCTCTTCTCTAAAATCCTACCTGGTGCATAGTGTCTATTCACTTTAGCTCCAAGGACTTGTTAATGGGCCAAAGTTCATAACTAAAACCCGAGAGGGACCAAATACCCCCAGTTTATGAAAATTACCGAAATACCCCCAGTTTATGAAATTACCGAAATACCTCAGTTTGCAAAATTATTAAAATACCCTTGGTTTGCCAAATTACTAAAATACCTCTGATTTGGAAATTACCAAAATATCGTTAAATTTAAAAAAATTACTAAAATACCCCTGAATTGTAAAATTACTAGAATACCCTTGGTTTGCAGAAGTACCAAAACATCCCTGATTTACAAAATTTCCAAAGTACCTCTGTTTTGGAAAATTACCTAAATACCCATGTAGAGTAGATTTACGGAAATACCCTTGGGTTGTGAAATGATGAAAATACCCCTATGTGATGAGTATGAGTTTTGTGGATGTTACTCATATGCATGTTGGATACATATGATATTCTGATTAGGATGCATATGGGTGGGAATTATGGTACAGAGGAAGATTTGAGGATTACATAGTCGCTAGACGACCATGGATCCACCGGTGGCTTTAAGCCCTTTATATGATTATCAGTTTTGCTGCAATGTTGAGTAGTGCCACTGTGAGTGCTACCTTTGGTGTGTAGAGGATGGGTGGGTCGATTTAGAAATCCCCACAGGTGTGTAGGGTTGGAAAGGAAATGGTGTGTAGCGGCTGGATTTTTGGGGAGGGTTTTGCATTGCCTTGTTTTGCATATAATATGATATGATATGATATGTATTGGTGTGAGGTCATTGTCGGCCAAGGCCCAAAACCATCGATTTTGATAGGGCTCAGGCCAATGTGATAATTATAGATTGAATTGAACGCCAAGGGTTGTACACACTAAGTTTCGAAACTCACACCCTTTATTTAATGTTTCAGGTGATCCTCAGTAAATGGCTCGACGTGGGAGAGGACTCGGAGATAGCCACACTACAGGATGTTTAAATTTTTATTTATTTGTTTCAAAAGACATAGTTTAGTTGCTTATTTTCGTTGGATATAATAAGGCCTTGTACTCCTTTTTTACTTTAGACTTTGGGTTTTGTTGTTTCAGCTGTTTACTTAATTATTAAACCTAAGTAAATTTCTTACGTTTAAACTTGGTTCCGAAGTACATAAAATTATAAAATGGGTTTTTTTTTATTACTTAACAAGACTTAAGGATTTTGGGCTTTGGGGCCTAAAAATTTTAATTAGCAAAATTGTTTGGATTATGCCTTTGGTGTGACACGTTGGATTTGGGCCTAACTTCTAGGCTAGGTTTGGGGTGTTACAGTGTAAGCCTATTTCATCCCTTTTTGGCCCGTTTCTCATTCTTTTCGACTCCTTAAGCTCTCCTGAGTATAAAACATGAAATTAAGAGATTAGGAGCATCGAATTCATCAAATTCAATGGAAAATCATCCAAAATTAAGCCAAGCATGGGGTTAAAATATGTGTAAATTATGGTTTATCAAAACTCTATTGTTGTGCTTACCCTAGCATTCTCCAACATGTCTCCTTCCACACTATCTACACTCAGTTCTGTTGCTTTTAACACTATCAACACTTGATTCAATTGGAGCTTGAGTTCGTGGACCAACACATTGTCTCGCACGGTCTCTACCCGAATGTCCAAGCGAAGTATTTGAACGATTGCTTGCATCTCTAAATCTCTTCGTCGAAGGTTGAGAAAACTTACTCATCGGTCTTTTTCTTCCATCTCTAGCCTCAGAATCAACTTTTTGCTTTTTTTTACTAAGCTCCTCGGCTTTGCAGGCTCTTTCAACAAACACAATAAGTTCATTTATGTCAAGTATCCCAACCAACAATTTAATGTCTTCATTCAGTCCTTCAATGAAACGTTTGCACATAGCAGCTTCGATCGAAACACATTCCCGCGCGTATTGGCTCAGTATCTTAAACTATTGTTCGTACTCAGTAACGGACATGTGGCCTTGTTTCAACTCTAGAAACTTTTTACGTTTCTTATCTATGAATCGTTGACTAATATCTTCTTTCAGAATTCAACCTGAAAGAAATCCTAGGTGATTCTCTCTCTCGGAACCACATATATCAATGTCTTCCACCAATTATATGTCGTATCTCTCAACAGGAAAACTGCACATATAGGCGTCAATGACATTTCATCAAACACTCTAATAGTATCCTCGAGCTAGAACTCGGCTCGATCGGCGTCACCATTAGCTGTAGCTCTAAACTCTTCAACCTCGTATTTTCAGATCTTATCCACAGGAGGTTTATTCAATCGGATTAGATCTGTAACTTGTGGCACAACTGGTACTTATGGGGATGGAAGTTGTGGAGCAGCCAGATTCGTTCAAACGAACTCCAGAAACCACTCACTCATCATTCAGAAGAAGGCTTGCTTAGCCTATCCTCCATCACTACTATCATTCGGCCTATATGTGGTCGGTGTTTTCCCTTGAGTGGGAGGAGGTGCATTACTCTCAACATTGTCAGCAACTGCTCAATCGGGATCCATTACTATATGAAAACACATTTTCAACTGTCAGGATTCATCACACTATCGCAACTTTATATATATGGCATGTATAGCTAGACTCACACACGCGACGCTAGTCTGAGAATCGACTAAACCATAGCTTTTATACCAATAACATGTAACACCCCTAACCCGTAACCGTCGTCAGACTAGGGTTAAGAGGCATTACAAATCAATTTTGAACATTTCATATCATTTCCAACACAAAGTCATTCAAACAACATAATTTACAACCATATAGTCCCTTAATGAGGCCTACGAGACCTTAAACACATGTTAGAAAGGGGTTGGGACTAAACCAAACTCATACAAAAGTTTTTGAAATTTTAACATTTTTCTAAGTTACAAAGGTCACACGCCCGTGTGGGTAGGCCGTGTGAGGCACACAGCCTCGGACACGCTCGTGCGTCCAAGCCGTGGCAAAATAAGGCATACATTCTAACTTGTTCACACGGCCTGAGACATGCCCGTGTGCCTCACCCATGGTCAAAACTAACTTGCACCACACGGCCAGTCACATGCCCGTGTGTCCAGCCTGTGGTCTCTACTGACTTGATCCACATGACTAGTCACACAGTAATCTTTCAAAGTTTAGTAAGTTCGTAATATAATATATACCACTTAATAATGCAACACCAATATATATAATTAAACCATCACATAGATACCCAATGAAGCACATAATCATCCTCAACCATATGCTCAAATATACATTCATTCAATCTTTAAAACTATATTATCAACCACATAGGTTCAAACATACCTTTCCCAACACTTAGTTAACAAACGTACTTGCTATCCGATGCTCGATACCATATGTCATTCATTGCTTGATATCTTTTCAACTCAATCGCACACTTAGTGCCCAAATTATAGCCGAAGCTTAATTAACATTGCACACTTAGTGCCTTGATACAAAACCAAACTTAATTCGGTATCTAACACACAGTGCCAATCAGAAAAGCCGAAGCTTCAATTACTTCGCACACACAGTGCCATTCAACTCTGTCTCAATTCAATTTTGCACACTTAGTGCCTCATTTCTCAATCTCATATATTACATTTCTAATTCGATATCTATCATTCAATTCCCATCACATAGATAATAAATTACCAACTTGTACTATATCCGAACTTACCTCGGACGTCGAAATACCGAAACTAGCCGATCAGTCGAGTACATTATCTTTCCCTTGATCTCGATCCGAATTTCTCCTTTCTTGGTCTATACATATTCAAATTTAACTTATTCAATCACCAATTCATTCAATTTAATCCACACACACATATTTAAAGCATTTTACAAAATAGCCCTCACATTTTCACATTTCGACACTTTAGTCCTTATTTCATCAAATGACAAAATACACAAAATTTCTATTCACATAAACTTAACCAAATTTTCCCCATGCTAATACAAGCCCATATATTTCATTTATTTCACATTTTAGTCTCCAATTTCTCATTTTCACAATTTAGTTCAGATTACTAAATTTCACCAAAAATTCAAAGACAAAATATGTTAATCTTTCATATAACTTTCATATTTCATCAACAACTGTCACAAAATGATAAACTTTAAAAGTAACATATTTTAATCTCACATTTAGCATGCTTTTGGATGATTTACCCCTTGAATCATGTAAAAAGGAGCTCCTAATCCTTTCTTTTCATATTTTATACCCTGGAAAGCACCCAAGGATGAAAAGAATGAGAAACGGGCTTAAAATAGACCAAATTGGGCCAAGAGAGAAATCGACATGGCCTGGCCTAAAGACCACACGATCGTGCGTCATTAAAAGTCCGAACACGGCCTGGCCATGATTCACACGGGCGTGTGCCATGGCCATGTCCCTATCGCTGGAAAGAGCAATTTCATTCTGGAAAGGAACTTGGAGGCAATGAAACATATTCCAAAGCCTATTCAAACACCCTTGTAGGAATTCTACTTAAATTAGGATACTTAGGGGCCAAGTACGGCATCTCAAAGTCTATATAAACACCCAAGGAGGCAACTTGAAAGGGAGTTCGACAGAAGCCGAAACGGGCGGTGAGCTAGGCCAAAGAGCCCAGCTGAAAATGTCAGAATTGTGGGAATCACTCGAAGGAAGCCAGTTGATCCATCTCAAGAAGCCAGAGTTCTACTTAAGACAGTGAATTTCTCCTTCAATTCCTTCAGGGAGTTTTAGGGATTTCTTATGTTTTTGTTTTATCTTTTCTCTTGAGATGTTTTCCTTATTTGTTATGAACTAAACCCCTCAGATACCTGAAGGGGATGAAACCTAGATGAATCTTGTTATTGATTTCTGAATTATATGATAAATACTTAGTTTGTTCTTAATTATGCATGCTTAATCCAATCTAATGTACTTAGGTGGAGGAGGAATAGACCCTGCCTAAGAGTAGATCTAGCGTAATTAAGCGGGGTTGATCGCATGCCTAGACATAGGGTGACGAGATTTTGCCGGATTAGGGTGAAACCTAATATGGGAATCCATAGATCGATTTACTGCTATTCTAGGGGGTTATTATAAGAGAATGAGAGTTCCACTAATTAACCTAGGGTTAGACGTTATTCGCCTCGAGAGAGGGTTTAATATACGTTAGGGAGTCTTATGGATCAAACTAAGTGAATAAATCGTATGGTTCAGTGTTAGATAACAAGTGAAGTCTAGGTGGATTCTTCCTGAGGGTATCATCTTGATCAACTGAGTCTTTCCTCTAGTTATTTCCCAATTCATCCTTTTTGTCTTTGTGTCCTTAGCTTAGTAGTTAATTTAGATTAGATTAAATCAACTCACTTAATTTTAGGCTAAATAATAAAAAGAAAGTTCGTATTAGTACTTTTAGTTCCTTTGGGTTCGATAATCCGATCTTGCCTTAGCTATACTACTGTTCGATAGGTACACTTTCCTTTAATCGTTGTCAGAGTTACTTTTTTTTTAGGTTCGATCATTTTTTTATAAATTTTGAAAGATATAATTCGCAGTGATCAAGCTTTTGGCGCCGTTGTCAGGGAACTAAAATATTAAGAAAGCTCTATTTTTTATTACTTTAGCCATTATTTTTATTTTTCGCAATTTGCTTTTATTTTTATTTTTTAGGTTAAAATTTTTGCTAAACTTTCTTTCTTTCTTTCTTTTCCTAGCAGGTACCTCTAGTTTATGACTAGAAGGAACCCGGGAGGACCTCTAGTGTACGACAGTGAAATTGAATAGACCATTCGTAGGACTCGCGGAGAAATTAGGCGAGCCCTAGTTTATACAGAGGAAAATCAAGAAGTCAGATCCAATCCTACTGAAGGGATGGACGAAAATAATCCACAACCCCATGATGTGGGGGAATGCAATGCTCCACGTACAATGTTTGATTAAGCTAAACCACATTTAACAGGAGCAAGATCGAGTATTGTTAGGCCTGCTATAGCTGCTAATAATTTTGAATTAAAGCCTAACACAATACAAATGATTCAACAGTTTGTTCAATTTGATGGTTTACAGGACGAAGACCCAAATACTCATATAGCTAATTTCTTAGAGTTCTGTGATACTTTCAAAATAAATGGCATTTCTGATGATGCCATACGTCTTCGGTTATTTCCATTTTCATTAAGGAATAAATCCAAACAGTGGTTAAACTCGTTACCATGAGGGTCAATCACTACATGGGAACAAATGACCGAAATTTTTTTATTAAAACATTTCCCACAGGCCAAGACGGCCAAATTACGGAATGATATCTCTTCTTTTGTGCAGATGGATTTAGAGACATTATACAATGCATGGGAGAGATACAAAGATCTATTGAGAAGGTGTCCACACCATGGTTTACCGTTGTGGCTACAAGTCCAAACATTCTATAACGGTGTGAACCCCTCAACGAGGCAACTAATCGATTTAGCAACTGGTGGAACTCTGAACAACAAAACTCCTGAAGCAGCCTACGAGTTTATTGAAGAGATGTCACTAAATAACTATCAGTGGCAAGTTACAAGGATGAAATCGTCAAAATCAACCGAAGCTTTCAACATAGACACAATGACCATGCTATCAACACAGATGGAGATGATGAATAAAAAGCTTGATAATCTGTGTTCTTCGCAGGTACATCCAGTAATGCAGTGCGACGCAAGTGGAACTGTGGATAATCCTGAAGCAGAGAGCGAACAGATGAACTATATAGGTAATAATTTCAGATCCAATAATAGCCCATATAGTAATACTTACAATCCAGGTTGGAGGAACCACCCAAATTTTTCATGGGGTGGTCAAGGGAATCAAGGAGATCGAAGACAGCAACCTCCTAAAAACTTCCAAAATCAGCCATATCTGCAAGAGAAGAAGCCAAACCTTGAAGAGATGCTGACAAAATTTATGGCAAACACAGAAAACTATTTCAAAGAAAATGAGAAAATACTTAAAAATCAACAAGCGTCGGTTGAGAAAGTTACTAATTCACTCAAGGAAGTCACCAATGCAGTCGAACGACTTGCAAAGCTAATGTCAGAACGACCGCAAGGACGTCTACCAAGTTACATTGAGATTAATCCAAAGGAGCAAATTCAAGCCAGCAAAGCTCATGACAGTAAAAGGTTAGATGAACCCAATCCAATACAAGAAAACAAGGTAGAAGAAGGTAAAATAGAGGTAACACAAGAAAAGTCGAAACTGATAATCAAGGAGTACCAACCTCGCATACCTTATCCTGAAGCGGTGAAAAGAGACGATTTAGAGGAATAGTTCGGTAAGTTTCTTAAACTTTTAAAGAAATTGCATATTAACTTACCGTGTCTCGAAGCTCTTTCGCAGATGTTCGATTATAAAAAATTTTTAAAGAGCTGTTGACAAACAAACGGAAGCTAGACGAGAAGCCTCATATGGAATTAAACGCAGTATGCTCAGCAATGCTACAGAATAGACTACCGCGAAAGTTAAAAGATCGAGGGAGTTTTACAATTCCATGTTTAATTGGTAGACTAATTGTTGATAATGCATTAGCTGATTTAGGGGCAAGTATAAATGTCATACCTTAGAAAATGTTTAAACAACTAGGTCTAGGGAAACCCCAGACAAACTAGAATGAGCATTCAATTAACTGATAAAACTATCAGAATTCCTAGGGGTATAATAGAAAATGTTCTAATCAAAATTGATAAATTCGTATTCCCAGTAGACTTTGTCGTTTTAGACATGGATGAGGACAATAATATTCCTTTAATTTTAGGAAGACCCTTTTTAGCAACTGCCAGAGCTAAATTTGATATCGATGCAGGTGAACTCATACTTCGTGTAGGCGACGAAACAATCACTCTTCAAGATCTCGACTCAGGTAGGACATCAAGTAATAAAGGTACGAACATTAATTCTATTGATAACCAGTTGGTTTAACCTTCTTTATAGGAATTTTCACGAAATCACCTAGCTGAGCTAAATCTTAGACCTCATGCCCATAAAGAAATTCATGAAGAAAGAAGGCTTTGGATTGATGAACCAGACAAGTGGAAGTCACACTTCAAAGAGAAACTAGGGATACACAAAGTGAAACTAAAGGAAACCCCAGACGAGCTGATAGGAACAACAAATCACTTCAAAATAGGGGATCAAGTATTGTTGAATAAGGTAGACCCTTGAATCACCAATTTAGACCTCAAGACAAATGAAGAAATCACTTTTGAGGTACTTAATGTCTTCCTATACAGCACAGTCGAGGTAAGCAATCCTAAATTCAACACTTTTGAGGTAAACACTACTCGACTTGAACTATATATCCATAACCGAATAGATCGCATGAGAAACGATTTTCACCTCCTTAAACCACCATGACCATACGAATGAGAGGTAAAGTCTAGCTTAAGACTATAAACGAGCACTTCTCGGGAGGCAACCCGAGCACTAACCCCATTTTTACATTTTTTATTTTTAATTTTATACGTTTATTTTTCCTTTTAGCACCTAACCATAAACTAACCAAAGTGCTGATTTCCATACCACACAGCCTTGCACACGGCCGTGGCCGTGGCCGTGTAGCCACCACAGGAAGGTACAAGGGCGGGGGCAACCACCAGATCCATAATTTTTGTTTAACCCCCTTCTTCCTTCCTCTTTTCCAGTTGTTTTTCTTTCAATTTTCATTATTTACTTTTATTTTTATTTTCTTTATTATTTTCTTCTTATTTTTCGTACCATTTAGATTTAGCTTAGGACACAATAAAATTCGACCGGCTACTTCGAGGATTCAATTTCAAACAATTCGAGACGCTTCCCCACGTTCACCTCTAATCCTATCCGGTTTCTTTTGAAAGACTTCATCCAAAATTCAGGAAGTTTTACTTCTCTCCCCATCTTATGATTTTATGATTACATTCCTATTATTTATCTATGTACATTGACGACAATGTGCATCTTAAGTGTGGGGGGGTTAATTATAGTATTATCTGAAAATCCCTAAATTATGCCTTGATCTTCAAGTAAGTTCTCATATTACGATTTGAATGAAATTTTCTTTGATTGATGATTCTTGTTGATATGTTTTAGAGTAAGTCATTGATAATTGTGCATTGATGATTAAATTTGAAGAATACTAGAGAATCAAGCATGATAATATTTTTCGAAATTAAATTTTTTTTTAGTTTGTCTACCTGAATCTGAATGTTATCTTGAAATTTGAAATTTACAAGGTTGATATCAAATACCTATAATTTTTGTGAGATTTTGAGCCTTATAGAGCATATATTCTTTCGTCCTCACTTGTTAATTACGAGTGTGTCAACATTGAACTATTATTCTAGAACTTGCATCGATTATACATGTCGAGACCACACCTATGATTTGATATACAGAGATGATAAAGGCACTTAGGATTTAACCCACTTACACCACTAAAAGGCCTACCTTCATAAATTAACCCTTAGTGAACCCCGTTTAATCCTAACAACCCTTTTTATTGTCTCACCCACTAATTTTAACCCAAAACCCTTTGTATTTTTTATCACCATTCCTTTTTAACCACCCTTTTTATCGAGATTTGATTTTGAACAGTTTCCTAACTATGTTCTATATTTCAGTTGTAAAAGTTCTTTCTTATTATTATAATTATTTGTTCTAAAAAAAAGTATATTCATTATTAGTTCTATGTTAGGTGAGCTTATGCATGTAAATTTCAAGTCTTGAAGAAAAAGCTCATATTAGAGTATTAGTATTACAAATTTTCATTTGATGCAATTACTTATCATTAGTTCGTATTTCTAGTTAGGTAATTTTTCATGTCAATCTCGATTCTAACCTTCTAATTCAGCCTTTATCCATACCCTTAACCTAAGCCCCGTTACAACCCTGTTAAAGACCTTTTCATGCAATCCTATGGGATTAACTTTTCATGTTCGACTTATTGAGTGCTTAATTTTGAACCTTAAACACTTTGAGTGATTTAAGTGAATCTTTAGTGAGGATGTCAACTCTTGTCAATTTTGAATCAGAGGTAATTATTTAGCTAAGGGGAAACACCTATGTTTTCATACTAGAAAAACTATGACTCAGGTTTTTTGAATCTTTAGGACTCTTTGAGTTGAATTATCCACGTATGAATTATCTTTGAATTATGATGAAACATTATTGATGAATATTATGAATCAAGGAAGTTCGTTTTAATTGTAAGTTGAGAATTTTGCTTGAGGACAAGCAAAAGCTTAAGTGTGAGGGTATTTGATAAACTGTAAAAGTAACATATTTTAAGCCCACATTTAGTATGCTTTTGGATGATTTATCCCTTGACTTATGTAAAAGGTGCTCTTAATCCTTTCTTTTCATATTTTATATTCTGGAAAGCACCCAAGGATGAAAAGAACAAGAAATGAGCTTAAAATGGACCAAATTAGGCCAAGAGAGAAATCGACACGGCCTGGCTCAAATACCACACAGCCGTGCCTCATTAAAAGTCCAAACACAGCCTGGCCACGATTCACACGGGCGTGTGCCATGGCCGTGTCCTTGTCCCTGAAAAGAGTAATTTCATTCGGGAAAGGATACTTGGAGGCAAAGAAACACATTCCAAAGCCTATTCAAACACCAAAGTAGGAATTCTACTTAAATTAGGATACTTAAGGGCCAAGTAAGGCATCTCAAAGTCTATATAAACACCCAAGAAGGCAACTTGAAAGGGACTTCGGCAGAAGCCGAAACGGGCGGTGAGCTAGGCCAAAGAGCCAAGTCGAAAAGGTCAGAATTGTGGGAATCACTCGAAGGAAGTCAGTTGATCCGTCTCAAGAAGCCAGAGTTCTACTCAAGACAGCGGATTTTTCCTTCAATTCCTTAAGGGAGTTTTAGGGATTTCTTATGTTTTGTTTCATCTTTTCTCTTGAGATGTTTTCTTTATTTGTTATGAACTAAACCCCTCAGATACCTGAAGGGGATGAAACCTAAATGAATCTTGTTATTGATTTCTGAATTATATGATAAATACTTAGTTTGTTCTTAATTATGCATGCTTAATCCAAATATGATATGCTTAGGTGGAGGAGGAATGGACCCTGCCTAAGAGTAGATCTAGCGTAATTAAGCGGAGTTGATCGCACGTCTAGACATAGGGTGACGAGATTTTGTCGGATTATGGTGAAACCTAATATGGGAATCCATAGATCGATTTACTGCTATTCTAGGGGGTTATTATAAGAGAACGAGAGTTCCGCTAATTAACCTAGGGTTAGATGTTATTCGCCTCGAGAGAGGGTTTAATATACGTTAGGGAGTCCTACGAATCAAACTAAGTGAATAAATTGTATGGTTCGGTGTTAGATAACAAGTGAAGTCTAGGTGGATTCTTCCTGAGGGTATCGTCTTGATCAACAGAGTCTTTCCTTTAGTCATTTCCCAATTCATCCTTTTTGTCTTTGTGTCCTTAGCTTAGTAGTTAATTTAGATTAGATTAAATCAACTTCACTTAATTTTAGGCTAAATAATAAAAAGAAAGTTAATATTAGTACTTTTAGTTCCTTTGGGTTCAATAATCCGGTCTTGCCTTAGCTATACTGTTGTTCGATAAGTACACTTGCCTTTAATCATTGTTAGAGTTAGTTTTGTTTTAGGTTCGATCATTCTTTTATAAATTTTTAAAGCTCTGATTCATAGTGATCCCCAACCACACGGCGTGTGCCATGCTCGTGTCCCTGTCATGGCAAAGAACAATGTCATTCGGATTTGGATACTTTAGGGCAAAGAAACCTATTTCAGAAGCCTATATAAACCTTTTAAGTGTCACTTGAAAGGGGGCAGTTAGCTAGGCCAATGAGCCAAGCCAAAAAGGCCAGATCGATGAAGATAGCTAGTTGATACATCTCAAGAAGTCGAAATTCTACTCAAGATGGCGGATCTCTCCTTCAATCCCTTCAGGGAGTTTTAGGGATTTCTTATGTTTTGTTTTATCTTTTCTTTTGAGATGTTTTCTTTATTTGTTATGAACTAAACCCTTCAGATACCCGAAGGGGATGAAACCTATGATGAATCTTGTTATTGATTTTTGAATTATTAGATAAACACTTAGTTTGTTCTTAATTATGTGAGCTTAATCCAGATTTGATGTGCTTAGGTGGAGGAGCAAAGTCCATGCTTAAGAGTAGATCTAGCATAATTAAGCAAAGTTGATCGCACGCCTAGAGATAGGGTGACGAGATTTTGCCGGATTAGGGTGAAACCTAATATGGGAGTCCATAGATCGATTTACTGCTATCCTAGGGGGTTATTAACAGAGAAAGAGATTTCCATTAATTAACCTAGGGTTACACGTTATTCGCCTCGAGAGAGGGTATAATATACGTTAGGGAGTCTTACGGATCAAACTAAGTGAATAAATCGTATGGTTCAGTGATAGATAACAAGTGAAGTCTAGGTGGATTCTTCCTGAGGGTATCGTCTAAAGCAATTGAGTTTTTCTAAAAGTTATCTCCCCCAATTTATCTTTTTGTCTTTGCATTTTAGCTTGGTAGTTAGTTAATTTTAGATTAGACAACCAATCACTTAATATTTAGGCTAAATAATAGAAAGAAAGTTAGTATTAGTACTTTTAGTTCCTTTGGGTTCGACAATTCGGCCTTGCCTTAACTATACTACTGTTCGATAGGTGCACTTGCTTTAAATCATTGTCAGAGTTAGTTTCCAGGTTCGATCATTCTTTTATAAATTTTAAAACTTGATAAAACAATGATCAAGTTTTGGGCACCGTTGCCGGGGAACAAAAATATTAGGAAAGCTCTATTTTTATTACTTTAGCCATTATTTTTTTAATTTTCTGAAATTTATTTTTATTTTTAGTTTAATTTATAATTTTGCTAAATCTTCTTTCTTTCTTTTCCTAGTAGGCACATCTAGTTTATGACTAGAAGGAACCCGAGAGGGCCACTAGTATACGATAGTAATATTGAAGCAACCGCTCGAAAGAACCGTCGAGAAATTAGGCGAGCCCTGAATTACACAGAAGAAGAGTGAGAATCCAATCCTACTAAAGGGATGGATGAAAATAATCCACCACCACATGATGTGGGAGAAAACAATGCTCCACGTACTATGTTTGATTATGCTAAACCGCATTTAACAGGAGCAGAATCGAGTATTGTTAGGCCTGCTATAGCTGCTAATAATTTTGAATTAAAGCCTAACACTATACAAATGATTCAACAATTTGTTCAATTTGATGGTTTGCAGGACGAAGACCCAAATAAACATATAGCTAACTTCTTAGAGTTCTGTGATACCTTCAAAATAAATGGTATTTCTTATGATGCCATACGTATTCGGTTATTTCCTTTTTCATTAAGAAATAAAGTAAAACAGTGGTTAAACTCGTTACCACGAGGATCAATCACTACATGGGACCAAATGACCGAAAATTTTTTATTAAAATATTTCCCACCGGCCAAAACAGCCAAATTACGGAATGATATCTCTTCTTTTGTGCAGATGGATTTAGAGACATTATATGACGCATGGGAGAGATACAAAAACCTACTGAGAAGATGCCCACACCATGGATTACCTTTGTGGCTTCAAGTCCAAACTTTTTACAATGGTGTGAATCGTTCAATGAGACAACTAATCGACTCAGCCGCTGGTCGAACCCTAAATAATAAAACTCCTGAAGCAGCCTACGAGTTTATAAAAAAGATGTCGCTAAATAACTATCAGTGGCAAGTTACAAGGACAAGGCCAACAAAAATAGCCGGAGTTTACAACCTTGATGCAGTAACCATGCTATCAAATCAGGTAAAATTGATGAATAAAAAGCTTGATAGTTTGTGTTCTTCGCAGGTACATCCAGTAATGCATGCGACGCAAGTGGAACTGTGGTGAATCCTGAGTACCCACCCTACCAACCGGGCACAGAAAGCGAACAGATGAACTATATAGGTAATAATTTAAGATCTAATAATAACTCTTATAGTAATAATTATAATCCAGGTTGGAGGAACCACCCAATTTTTTCATGGGGAGGTCAAGAAAAATCAAGGAAATCAAAGACAACAGCCTCCTCAAAATTTCCAAAATTAGCCTTATCCACAAGAGAAGAAGCCAAACCACAAAGAGATGTTGGAAAAATTCATGGCAGCCACCGGCACTCGTATCTAAAAAACTAAGACAACACTTGATGACCAACAAGCATCAATCAAAGCAATCGAGAACCAAGTTGGGGAAATTACAAAGTCAGTTGGATTACTTACTGAGATGGTTTCTGAAATACGGGCAGAGATTTGTTCTAAAGGAACAAAACAAGTAAAGGCAGTTACACTGAGAAGTGGAAGGGAGCTAGTCGAACCTAAGAAAAAAATACCACACGAAGATAACACAGCAAAGATGTGGGAGTTGAGGATGTAATTCCAGTACGCAAAGAAAACAGAACATCAATTCCATATCCAGCAATATTGAAGAAAGAACGATTAGATGCCCAATACGATAAGTTCCTTGAACTCTTTAAACAAATACATATTAACTTACCTTTTGTTGATGCCATTTCATAGATGCCGACGTACGCAAAATTATTGAAAGAACTCCTGACTAATAAAAGGAAGCTTGAAGAAATATCAATGGTGGAGCTTAATGAAGAATGTTCAGCCATCCTCCAAAATAAGCTACCAACGAAGTTAAAAGATCCAGTAAGTTTTACTATTCCCTGTTTAACTGGTAGTTTAAATATTAAGAAAGTATTAGCTGATCTAGGTGCCAGTATTAATTTAATGCCTTATAAAATGTTTAAACGACTAGATCTTGGGGAACCAAAACCCATTATGATGAGTATTCAGTTAGCTAATAGATCTATTAAATATCCTAGAGGAGTTATCGAAGATGTCTTGGTAAAAATTGATAAATTTATTTTCCCCGTTGATTTCGTTGTGCTTGACATGGATGTAGACATTGAGGTTCCCTTAATTATAGGGTGACCTTTTTTAGCTACTACTAGGGCTGTTATCGATGTAGGTGATGGTAAACTTGCATTAAGGATAGGCGATGAGGAAATTATTTTTCAAATTTTTTGTGCCATGAAATATTCTAGAGAACAAGATGATTCTTGTTATTTTGTTGATACCACTAATCATATCATTCAAAACTCATTACAGGAAATTATACATGACACGATGGAACTGTGCCTGACTCAAGAAGAGGAGGAAGAAGATACAGTCGAAGAGCTGAGTTTGAATACATAAGAGTGCATTATAGTTAATGACGAATTGAAACAAAAACCCTCATTGATGAGCCGCCCAAATTAGAATTAAAACAGTTGCCAAAACACTTAGAATATGCATTCCTCGGGGACAATTCTACGTTACCAGTAATTATCTCTTTAGAACTACAACCTAAGGAAAAAAAGGAGTTGATACAGGTACTAAAAGAACATAAAAGAGCCATAGCTTGGAAAATCTCTGAAATTAAGGGAAAAAGCCCAACATTTTGTACCCATAAAATTTTAATGGAAGATGAGTACAAGCCATGTGTGCAACCACAAAGACAATTAAACCCCAACGTAAAAGAAGTCATGAAAGCTAAGGTAATTAAACTTCTAGATGCTGGAATAATTTATCCTATTTCTGACAGCAATTGGTTAAGTCCTGTGCAGGTTGTCCCGAAGAAAGGAGGCATGACTGTGGTAGCTAACGAAAAGAATGAACTAATCCCTGCCAGGGCAGTCACAGGTTGGAGAGTCTCCATGGATTACAGGAAGCTGAATGACGCCACTAGAAAAGATCACTTCGCCCTGCCCTTCATTGATCAAATGTTAGAAAGGTTATCGGGGCATATGTACTATTGCTTCCTAGATGGACTCTCTGATTATTTCCAAATCCCAATAGCACCTGAAGATCAAGGGAAGATAATGTTCACATACCCATACGGTGCGTTTGCTTATCGAAGAATACTAATCGCTGGAATCAGAGTTTTAAAATTTATAATGAATGTGATCGAACCTGGAAACTAACTCTGCCAATGATTAAAGGCAAGTGCACCTATCGAACAGTAGCATAGCTTAGGCAAGAACGGATTATAGAACCCAAAGGAACCAAAAGTATTAATACTAACTTTATTTTTATTATTTAGCCTTAAATATAAAGTGAAGTTTGTTTTAATCTAAATTAACGACAACTAGGCTAAGGACACTAAGACAAAAAGAACGAATTGGGAAATAACTTGAAGAAAACTCAATTGATCATGACGATACCCTTAAGAAGAATCCACCTAAACTTCACTTGTTATCTAACCCTGAATCATATGATTTATTTACTTAGCTTGATCCCTAGGACTCCCTAACCTATGCTAAACCCTCTCTCGAGGCGAATAATGTCTAACCCTAGGTTAATTAGTGAAACTCTCATTCTCTTATAATAACCCTCTAGAATAGCAGTAAATCGATCTATGGATTCCCATATTAGGTTTCACCCTAATCCGGAAAAATCTCATAACCCTATCTCTAGGCGTTTGATCAACTCCGCTTAATTAGGCTAGATCTACTCTTAGGCAATGTCTATTCCTCCTCCACCTAAGCACATCAGATTTGGATTAAGCATGCATAATTAAGAACAAACGAAGTATTTAGCATAAAATTCAGAAATCAAATAACAAGATTCATCTAGGTTTCATCCTCTTCAGGTATCTGAGTGGTTTAGTTCATAACTAAGGAAGAAAACATCTCAAGAGAAATGATAAAACTAAACATGAGAAATTCCTAAAACTACCTGAAGAAATTGAAGGAGAATTCCGCCGTCTTGAGTATAATTCCAGCTTCTTGGGATGGATCAACTGGCTAACTTCGAGCAATTCCCACAATTCTGACCTTTTCGGCTTGGATCCTTGGCCTAGCTCACCTCTCCCTCAAAGGTGGCACTTAGGAGATATATATAGGGTCCTTGGAATGCGATTCTTTCTCCATAAGTATCCTTTTCTGACTGAAATTGCTCATTCTAACGACAGAGGCACGGCCATGTAGCACGCCCGTGTGGATCGACTTCAGGCCATGTTCGGATTCTTTAATGAGGCACGACCGTGTAAATCAGAGGAGAGGCCGTGTTCTAGATGATCGGCCAGGCACGACCGTGTGGGCATTGGGCCAGGCCGTGTCGATTTCAAGCAAAGGCACATTTTGCTCCGTTTTGGGCCCGTTTTATGTTTTTTTGCATCCTTTGGTGCTTTCCTGGGTATAAGACATGAAAAGAAAGGATTAAGAGCAGCTTTTTATATAAATCAAGGGATAAATCATCCAAAAGTAAGCTAAATGCAGGGTTAAAATATGTTATAATTACTGTTTATCAAATACCCCCACACTTAAGCTTTTGCTTGTCCTCAAGCAAAATTCTCAACTTATAATTAAAACGAACTTTCCATGATTCATAATTCCTATCAACAATGCCTTATCCTAATTCATAGATAATTTATACATGGATAATTCAATTCAAAGGGTCCTAAAGATTCGAAAAAGATAAGTCATATTTTTGTAGCATGAAAACATAGGTGTTTCCCTTCATCTAAATAATTACTTTTAATTCAAAATCGACAAGGATTGACATCCTCACAAAAGATTCACTCAAATCACTCAAAAAGTGTTTTAAGGGTCAAAATTAAGCACTCATAAGCCGAACCTGAAAAGTTAATCCCATAGGCTTGCCTGAAAATCAAATCTCCACCATTGTAAAATGAAATGATAAATAGATCAAACGGTCTTTTGTTAGGGTTGTAACGGGGCTAGGGTTAAAGGTGTGGACAGGGGTTGAAATTAGAAGGTTAGAATCGAGACTGAATTGATAAGTTACCTACCTAAAACTTTCTAAGATAATAATTACATCAACTAAAAATAATAATCCTACTAATACGAGATTTTTTTCTTTTGATAATTAGACTTTAACTTGTATAAGCTCACTCTTCATTACACTAATACTGAATATACTTTGATTTGATTTTTTTTTAAGAACAAACTAAGTAAAGACAACTTCAAATAATAATTCATAAAAACTTAGGTAACTAATCAAATCATATCTCGATTAAAGGGTAGTCAAAAAGAAGGGTGATAACAAATACAAGGGGTTTTGGGTTAAAAATTAGTGGGTGAGTCAATAAAAAGGGTTGTTAGGCTCAACGGGGTTCACCAGGGGTTAATTATGAGGGTAGGCTTTTTAGTGGTGTAAGTGGGTTAAAACCTAGGTGCCTTTATCATCTCGGTATATCAAATCATAACTGTGGTCTTGACATGTATAATCAAGGCAAGTTCTAGAATAACAGTTCATAGTTGACACACTCATAATCAATAAAGTAAGCACGAAAAAGAATTATGCTCTATAAGGCTCAAAATCTCACAAATTATGGGTGTTTTTGACATCAACCTCGTAAATTTCAAACTTCAAAGTAATATTCAATTTCAGGTTAACAACCTAAAGTTTTAAATTTTTGAAAATTAGACTTATCACTAGTATCCTTCAAATTTAATCATCAATGCACAATTAAATATGACTTACTTAAAAATACATCAATAAAATCATAAATCAATAGAAATTTCATCTTAATTAGTAATATGAGAAAATTACTTTCAAACAAGATTAAATTTAGGGATTTGAGAACAACGTAGAAAGTTAGGCAGTTTTACCTCCCCACACTTAAGATGTACATTACCCTCAATGTAAAAATTTAAATGATGATCAAGTAGAAGATAAGAGGGAAAGTGTCACTTCCTGAATTACGGATGAGATCCTTGGAGGACGTGGAAAATGTGTGGCATTAGGTGACTTATTGAATTTCTCCTAGTTGTGCGTTGTTCTATGTGGAGTGTGTAATTTATTTTGCAAAGTCACTGGTTAACGATCTTAGATATGTGGTTAGGGATGCTCAAATAATTAAATAGCCAATGGTAGAATTTTGCAATAATAATTAAAAGTTTGAATTAAAAGAACAACACTAAAAAAAACTTAAAATAAAGAAAAATAATATGAAAGATAACAACTTAAAAGGACTCAGAGGTCCTCATCATTTGTTGGGTCCGGTGGTGGTGCTGATGATGAAATGTGGAGGTGCTGGCATATTTGGTGCAGAGTTGCTTCTAGTCCATCAAAGCGCCGATTGTTTTCAACGAAGTGTAACTCGAACTGTTCGAGTCGTGCAGAGATGTCTGCTAATGATGGTGCTGCTCGGTATGGATGCTGGCTCAGATTCGGTTCCTCCTCTGATGGTGGTGGGACATCATCAGGAATGTCCTTGGCCTCTCCCTCATTTGTGGGTGTCTTTAGTTGGTACTGAGGGGCGTTGGTCCCTCGATGTTGTTTGATCATCCTTATGTGAAGCATCGTCTAGATGCCTTGAGGTACCATGTTACCCATCAGTGTGAGGGAGGTGATCTGGTCGTCGGTGTCGAGGAGGTTGAAGTGTCGAGCCAGTCTTGTAATGTATGGCCCCATTGATATCAAAATACCCATAATTGTTTTGAGATTTTGAGCCTTATAGAGAATATATTCTTTTTCATGCTCACTTTTTGATTATGAATATGTCAACATTGAACTGTTATTCTAGAACTTGCCTTGATTATACATGTCGAGACCACAGTTATGATTTGATATACAGAGATGATAAAGGAACTTAGGTTTTAACCCACTTACTCCACTAAAAAGCCTACCTTCATAACTAACTCTTAGTGAACCCTGTTGAGCCTAACAACCCTTTTTATTGACTCACCAGCTAATATTAACCCAAAACACTTTGTTTTTGTTACCACCATCCCTTTTTAATTACCCTTTTTGTCGAGATTTGATTTTGAACAATTTCCTAACTATGTTCTACATTTCAGTTGTAAAAGTTATTTCTTATTATTATGATAGTTTATTCTTAAAAAAATAAAGTATATTCATTATTAGTTATGTGATTAAATGAGCTTATACGTTAAATTCCAAATGTTGAAGAAGAAGCTCGTATCTTAGTATTATTATTTTCCAATTGATATAATTATTTAAGACTAGTTCATTTTTCTAGTTAGGAAATTTATCAGGTCAATCTCGATTCCAACCCTCTAATTCAGTCTTTATGCACACCTTTAACCCTAGCCCCGTTTGATCTATTTATCATCTCACTTTACAGTGGTGGAGATTTAATTTTCAGGCAAGCCTATGGGATTAACTTTTCATGTTTGACTTATTGAGTGCTTAATTTTGAACCTTAAACACTTTGATTGATTTGAGTGAATCTTTTGTGAGGATGTCAATCCTTGTCAGTTTTGAATTAAAGGTAATTATTCAGATAAGGGGAGGCACCTATGTTTTCATGCTACAAATGTATGACTTTGATTGTTTGAATCTTTAGGACTCTTTGAGTTGAATTATCCATGTATAAATTATCTATGAATTATGATAAGACATTGTCAGTAGGAATTATGACATTATGGAAAGATCGTTTTAATTGTAAGTTGAGAATTTTGCTTGAGGATAAGCAAAAGCTTAAGTGTAGGGGTATTTGATAAACCGTAAAAGTAACATACTTTAATCTCACATTTAGCATGCTTTTGGATGATTTATCCCTTAATTTATGTAAAAAAAGGTGTTCTTAATCCTTTCTTTTCATGTCTTATACTCAGGAAAGCACTGGAGGATGAAAAGAACGAGAAACGGGCCTAAAATGAAGCAAATTGGGCCAAGGAAGAAATTGACATGGCCTCGACTTAAGCCCACACGGCCGTGCCTCACTGATCATCTAGAACATGGTCTTACCTTGAGTCACATGGCCGTGTCTTATTAAAGAAACCCGAACACAGCTTAAAGACCGACCACATGGGCATGTGCCAAGCCCGTGTCCCTGTCGTGGCAAAGAACAACTTCATTCAGATTTGGATACTTTGGGGCAAAGAAACCTATTTCAAAAGCCTATATAAACCCCCTAAGTGTCACTTGAAAGGGGGCGATTAGCTAGGCCAAGGAGCCAAGCTGAAAAGGCCAGATCTGTGGAGAATCACTCGAAGATAGCCAGTTGATCCATCTCAAGAAGCCAGAATTCTACTCAAGACGGCGGATCTCTCCTTCAATCCCTTTAGGGAGTTTTAGGGATTTCTTATGTTTTGTTTTATCTTTTCTTCTTAGATGTTTTCTTTATTTGTTATGAACTAAACCCTTCAGATACCCGAAGGGGATGAAACCTATGATGAATCTTGTTATTGATTTCTGAATTATATGATAAACACTTAGTTTGTTCTTAATTAGGTGAGCTTAATCAAAATTTGATGTGCTTAGGTGGAGGAGCAAAAGTCCCTATTTAAGAGTAGATCTAGCATAATTAAGCAGAGTTGATCGCACGCCTAGAGATAGGGTGACGAGATTTTGTCGGATTAGGGTGAAACCTAATATGGGAGTCCATAGATCGATTTACTGCTATCGTAGGGGGTTATTAACAGAGAAAGTGATTTCAATTAATTAACCTAGGGTTAGATGTTATTCGCTTCGAGAGAGGGTTTAATATACGTTAGGGAGTCTTACGGATCAAACTAAGTGAATAAATCATATGGTTCAGTGATAGATAACAAGTGAAGTCTAGGTGCATTCTTCCTGAGGGTATCGTCTAAATCAACTGAGTTTTTCTAAAAGCTATCTCCAATTTAGTCTTTTTGTCTTTGCATTTTAGCTTGGTAGTTAGTTAATTTTAGATTAGACAACCAATCACTTAATATTTAGGCTAAATAATAGAAATAAAGTTAGTATTAGTACTTTTAGTTCCTTTGGGTTCGAAAATCCGGTCATGCCTTAACTATACTATTGTTCGATAGGTGCACTTGTCTTAAATGGTTGTCAGAGTTAGTTTCCAGCTTCGATCATTCTTTTATAAATTTTAAAACTTGACAAAACAACGATCACAAAGCTCAAGCATTCATCAATGACATATCTCAAAACCACCATCAAATTCTAAAATTAACTCATAGGCTAGATAGAACACGAAGCAACGATCACAAAAATGTAGAAATCATCAAAAACCGAATAAAAATCCCATATCGAAGCTTGAAGTGGCCGAATGTTTCAAAGTTTCCAAGCCCTATCTATTTTTCCTATTTTTGGTTGAAAGGAAAACAAATATGAACATGTTTTCATCTTTTTGTTTTATTTAATATACTTTATATCATGTTTTACCATTTTGCCCATTAATTAATCAACCATTTAAAAATCAAATATTAGGCCATTTATGTCAATCTCCACTATCCATGGTCCAATTAAAACATAAGGATTTCTCATTTAGAAAACCATGACAAATAAATACTTTAACAATCAGCACACAGCTTTTACAATTTATGCGATTAAGTCCTTTTCCCAAATTAAACACACAATCGATAAAATTTTCACACCAAATTTTCTCACATGCTTAATCACATAGTATAAACATCAAAAATAATATTGAAATATTTTTCCGACCTTGGATTTGTGGTCTCGAAACCACTATTCCGACTAGGGTCTAAATCGGGCGGTTACAAACTATGGTGAGTCCGAAATATTGTATCCACAAGGACTAAAAATACTAGTAATAACTATCTTTCTATTATTTAACCAAATAATTAAAGGGGTGTTTTAATCTATAATTTAACTAACTAATTTACTATGAGCGCGACAGAGATATAATCGGGAAAATATTCGAAGAAAACCAATGAGAGAGACAATACCCAAGGAGAAATCCACCTAAATTTCACTTATTATTATGACTCTGTATTAAACGATTTATTCACTTACCTTGATCTGTAGAAATCCCTAAATTTTGTTAGTATCTCTTTCGAGACTAAGAACAATTGACTCTAGGTTGATTAATTGAAATCTCTTTCTAATCAAGACCCCTATTGTCGTATTAACTCAATCTATGGATTCCCTTATTAGATTTGACTCTAATCCGACAGATTTATTTCGTCCTATTTCTAGGATTGTAATCAACTCCGCTTAATTATGCTAGATATACTATTAAATAGGGACTTTTTCTCCACTGATTAAGCACATCAAACTTGGATTAATATTCTAAAAATATTAAAGCAAGGTTTAAGAACGAATAATTAAGAACAAGAACAAGTATTTATCATGTAATTCAGATAATTAAATAATAAGATTCATCAGAGGTTTCATCCTCCCTAGGTATTTAGGGAGTTTAGTTCATATTTATAAAGGAAAACATCTCAAAATAAGGAAAACAATAAGACATAAAGAACCCAAAAACTTCTAAGGAACTTGATGGAGATCTTCAATCTTGAATAAGATCCTACCTCTGAATTGATTCCGACAGCTTCCTTTGAGTAATTTCTTCGTTCTACTCTGCATGCTCCCTTTAGGTCTTCTTCTGGTGTGTATTTATAGACTTTATAATGCTAAAAAACCCTAAAAACTGACTTTTTCCGCGTGAAAATGAAATAGGGTGCGACAGGGACATGGGCGTGTGATCAGCCAGTGTGAGAATGCCCAGGCCATGTGTAAATTTGACATGGCTCACGATTGATTACGGGCTGGCACACGGGCATGTGTCTAGCCTGTGTGGTTCACACGGGCATGTGCTCAACCCGTGTGGTATTGGCTTGGCCATATGGATCCTTAAGTTGGCCTATTTTGTCCAATTTTGGCCCATTTTCTGCTCCTTTCGCTTCCCTATGCTCTCCTAAGTATAGAAATATGAATATAAAGGACTAGGAGCATTGAATTCGCAAAATTGTATAATAAAAAATCCCAAAACACACTAAGCATGGGATTAAAATGTGTTACTTTTATGGTTTATCAAATATCCCCACACTTAAGCGTTTGCTTGTCCTCAAGCACAATCCTCAACTCACAATGAAAATTAAACTTCTTCAAGTCATAATTCTCATCAATAATGTTTTATCAAAATTTACAAATAATCACACATTGATAATTTAACTAAAAGAGCACTAAAGATTCAAACAATCCAAGTCACACATTTTTATAACATGAAAACATAGGTGTTTCCCATTATCTAAATAATTACCTTTAATTCAAAACCGAAAAGATTCGACATCCTCACTAAAGATTCATTCAAATCACTCAAAGTGTTTAAGGTTCAAACATTAAGCACTCAAAAGTCAAACATGAAAAGTTATTACCATAGGCTTGCTTGAGAATCAAATCTCCACCACTATAAAATGAGATGATACACAAATCAAAAGGTCTTTAAAGGGTTGTAATGGGGCTTGAGTTAAAGGTGTGGATAAAGGCTGAAAAGGAAGGTTAGAATTGAGATTGAATTAATAAATTACCTACTAGAAAAATAAACTAATACTGAAAAAGTACATCAATCAAAATTATTAAAGCAATTCAAGAGCTTCTTCTTGGAAAATTAATTACTCAAGCTCAAACTTAAAGGACTAGTACTAATCAACATAAATGAATATATATATTTCCACATTTTTTATCATAACAAGAAAGAATTTAACAACTGAAACAAAAGAACATAGTTAGGCAACTAACGAAATCAAATATCAACAAAAAGGGAGTCAATAAAATGGGAACAACGAATTAAAAAAATGAGTTTTGGGTTAATATTAATGGGTGTATCAAGAAACGATTTATTAGGCTTAAAGTGGTTCACTAAGGGTTAATTATGAAGGTAGGCTTTTAATGGAATAAGTGGGTTAAAACCTAGGTGCCTTTATCATCTCAGTATATCAAATCAAAGGTGTGGTCTCGACATGCATAATCGAAGCAAGTTCTAGAATAAAAAATCAATATTGACACACTCATAACCAATAATAAATTGAGAAAGAAAAGCGTATGCTCTAAAAGGCTCAAAATCTCACAAAAATTATGGTTTTTAATGTCAATCTTACAAATTTCAAACTTCAAGGTAATATTTAAATTTAGGGAAAACAACCTAATAAATTTTAATTCTAAAAATAGACTTATCATGCTTGATTCTCTAATGTCTTTGATCATTGTTTTGTGCGATGTCAAAGTCTTAAAATTTATATAAAGAATGATCAAACCTAAAAACTAACTATGACACGATTTGAGGCAAGCGCACCTATCGAACAATAGTATAGTTAAGGCAAGACCGGAATGTCAAACCCAAAGAAACCAAAAGTACTAATACTAACTCTCTTTTTATTATTTAGCCTGAGAATTAAGGGAATTGTTTATCTAAGCTAAAATTAAATAACTACTAAACTAAAGACTCTAAGATAAAGAAGAATGAATTTGGAGAATAACTTTGAGGAAAAACCAATTGATTAAGATGACACCCAAGAAAGAATCCACCTAGACTTCAGTTTTTATCTAACTCTGAACCAGACAATTTATTCATTTGACTTGATTCGTAAGATTCCCTAAGTTATATTAATCCCTCTCTCGAGGTGACTAACGTCTAACCCTACATTGATTAATTGAAATCTCTTTCTAATCAAAACCACTAGAATTGCATTAACTAGATCTATGGACTCCCATATTAGGTTTCACCCTGATCCGGCAAAATCTCGTCACTCTATCTCTAGGTGAGCGATCAACTCCACTTAATTATGCTAGATCTACTCTAAGGCAGGGACTTTTGCTCCTCCACCTAAGCACAACAAACTTGAATTAATATCCCGAAAATATCAACACAAGAATTATGAACACATAATTAAGAACAACTCAAATATTTATCATATAGTTCAGCAAACGGTAACAAGATTCATCTTAGGTTTCATCCCCCTCAGGTATCTAAAGGTTTAGTTCATAATAATAATAGAATACATCTCAAAAGAAAAGATAAAATAAAACATAAGAAATCCCTAAAACCCCCTGAAGGAATTGAAGGAGAGATCCTCCGTCTTGAGTATGATTCTGGCTACTTGAGATTAATCAACTGGCTATCTTCGAGTAATTCCCCACAAATCTACCTTCTTTGGCCTAGCTGGACGCCCCCTGACTAAAGCCTTGGGTTCCCCCTTTTAGGTTATACTTAGGGTGTTTATATAGGCTTCTGAATGTGTTTCTTTGCCCCTAAGTATCCTAATCCGAGTGAAACTCTTCTTTCTTATGGTAGGGACACGCCCATGGCACACGCCCGTGTAAGTCGCGGCCAGGCCTTGTTCAAAGCTATTGAATAAGGCACGGCCGTGTGGTCTTGGGCCCAGGCCATGTGGATTTCGTGATATGGCCCATTTATTCTGTTTTGGGCCTGTTTTCCATTCTTTTCATCATCCGGTGCTCTTCTGAGTATAAAACATGAAAACAAAGGATTAAGAGCACCAAATTACATAATTCAAGGCTTAAATCATCCAAAAGCATGCTAAATGTGGGCTTAAAATATGTTACTTTTACGGTTTATCAAATACCCCCACACTTAAGCTTTTGCTTGTCTTCAAGCAAAATTCTCAACTCATAATTAAAACAAACTTCCCCAATATAATATTCATTAATAATGTTTCGTCATAATTCAAATATAATTCATACATGGATAATTCAACTCAAAGAGTCCTACAGATTCAAACAATCAAAGTCATAGTTTTTATAGTGTGAAAACATAGGTGTTTCCCCTTACCTGAATAATTACCTCTGATTCAAAATCGACAAGGGTAGACATCCTCACTAAAGATTCACTCAAATCACTTGAAGTGTTTAAGGTTTAGAATTAAGCACTCAAAAGTCAAACATGAAGAGTTAATCCCATAGGCTTGCATGAAAATCAAATCTCCACCACTATAATATGAGATAATACACAAATCAAAAGGTTTTTACAGGGTTGTAATGGGGCTTAGGTTAAGGGTATGGATATAGGCTGAATTAGAAGGTTAGAATCGAGATTGACCTGACAATTTACCTAACTAGAATAATGAACTAATCCTAAATAATTACCTCAATTGAAAACTAATAATACGAGCCATTTTTTAAGAGCAAGTCAAAAAATAATAAAGGATGAATTTACTACTGAAATAAAATAATTAGGCAATCGATCAAATCAAGTCTCGATATAATGGTAGTAAAAAAGGATGGTGATAACAATTACAAAGGGTTTTGGGGGAATATTAGTGGGTGAGTCAATAAAAAGGGTTGTTAGGATAAGCGTGGTTCACTAGGGGTTAGTTATGAAGGTACGCTTTTTAGTGGAGTAAGTGGTTTAAAACCTGGGTGCCTTTATCATCTATGTATATCAAATCAAAGGTGTGGTTTTGACATGTATAATCAAAGTAAGTTCTAGAATAACAAATCAAGCTGACGCACTCATAATGAAAAGTGAGCACGAAAGAATATATGCTCTAAAAGGCTCAAAATCTCACATAAAATTATGGGTTTTTGATCTCAACCTCGTAAATTTCAAACTTCAAAGTAATATTCAAATTCAGGTAGACAACCTAAAAAATTTTAATTTTGAAAAATAGACTTATCATGCTTGATTCCCTAGAATCCTTCAAAGTTTACATCATCAATGCACAATTATCAATGACTTAATCCAAAACATATAAATAAAAATCATAAATCAAAGGAATTTTCATTCTAATCATAATATAATAAAATTACTTTAGAACAAGGCATAATTCAGGGATTTTCAAATAATACTATAGTTAACCCTCCCCACACTTACGATGTACATTGCCTTCAATGTACAAAGGTAGATAATAATCATATAGTAAGAAAATCAAAAGAGAGGGAAAGAAGTGAAACTTCCTGAATTTTGGATTAAAAGAAACGTAGGGAGTGCCTCGAGTCGTTTGACTTGAATCCTCAAAGTAGTCGATCTAATTTTATTGTATCCTAAGCTAAATCTAAATGCCATGGAGAAAAAGAAGAAAGTAATAACAATAAAAATAAGAATAAAAGTAAATAATGGAAAATGAAAGAAGAAAGATACCGGGAAAAAGAAAGGAATAAGGGGGTTTAAATAGAGATGCATCCCACGCCCGTGTTTCTTCCTGTGGTGCCCACACGGCCACGGCCACGGCCGTGTGCAAGGCCGTGTGGGTATGGAAACCTACGCCTAAATACAAAAAGAATTAAAATGAAACTAATTAGTAGAGTTAGTGCCTAGGTTGCCTTCCGAGAAGCGCTCATTTATAGTCTTAAGCTAGACTTTCCTCTCATTCGCATATTCATGGTGGTTTGAGGAGTTGAAAGTCCTTCCTCATGCTATCAATCCTATTATCATGGTGAAATTCAAGTCGAGTAGCGTTTACTTTAAAGGTACCGATTGTAGGATTACTTATCTCGACTGTTCCGTATGGGAAAACATTGAGTACCCTAAAAGAGATTTCTTTGTTTGTATTAGGGTCTGGAGGAGGTATTTGAGGGTCTGTTTTATCTAACAGTACCTGATCTTCGATCTTGAATTTGTTTGTTCCATGGAGTGGCGTTGGTTCTGCTTTGTGTATTTCCAATTTTTCCTTGAAGTGTGTCTTTTAGTCGTCTAGTTCATCGACCTGAAGCCTTCGTTCCTCATAGGCTATTTCCTTGTTGGCACGAGGTCTAGGATTTGGCTCAGTTGTGTAGTTTCGTGGTGCTTCCTGAAAAGAAGGTTTAACTGAATGGTTATTAATAGAATTAATGTTCTCACCTTGCTTACTCGATGTCCTAGTTGAGTCGAGAGCTTGAAGATTTATTGGTTCGTTACCTACACAAAGTATGAGTTCACCTGCACTGACATCAATTTTAGTCCTGGCAGTTGCTAAAAAGGGCCTTCCTAAAATTAGGGGGATACTATTGTCCCCATCCATGTCTAAATCAACAAAGTCTCTGGGAATACGAATTTATCAATTTTCACTAGCACGTCTTCAATTATACCCCTAGGAATTCTAATAGTTTTATCAGCTAATTGAATGCTCATCCTAGTTTGTTTGGGTTTCCGTAGACCTAGTTGTTTAAATAATTTATAAGGCATGACATTTATGCTTGCCCCTAAATCAGCTAAAGCATTATCAATAGATAAACTACCAATTAAACATGGAATTATAAAACTCCCTGGATCTTTTAATTTCTATGGTAGTTTATTTTGCAACATTGCTGAGCATACTGCATTCAGTTCCACATGTGATTCCTCGTCTATCTTTCGCTTATTTGTCAATAGGTTCTTTAAAAATTTCCTAAAATCTGGCATCTGCGAAAGAGCTTCAAGAAATGGTAAGTTAATATGTAATTTCTTTAAAAGTTTAAGAAACTTACCGAACTGTTTCGGCTTCTTAAGTATGATTCTGGCTTCTTGAGATGAATCAACTGGCTATCTTCGAGTAATTCTCCACAAATCTTCCTTCTTTGGCCTAGCTGGACGCCCCCTGACTAAAGCCTTGGGTTCCCCCCTTTTAGGTTATACTTAGGGTGTTTATATAGGCTTCTGAATGTGTTTCTTTGCCCTTAAGTATCCTAATTCGAGTGAAACTCTTCTTTCTTACGGCAGGGAGACGCCCATGGCACATGCTCGTGTAAGTCGCGGCCAGGCCGTGTGGTCTTGGGCCCAGGCCATGTGGATTTTGTGATATGGCCCATTTACTCTGTTTTGGGCCTGTTTTCCATTCTTTTCGTTATCCAGTGCTCTTCTGAGTATAAAACATGAAAACAAAGTATTAAGAGCACCAAATTACATTTTTCAAGGCTTAAATCATCCAAAAGCATGCTAAATGTAGGCTTAAAATATGTTTGTAACATCCTGAATAGGGCCTATGCATTTTCGGTTTAATTGCACGAAGTGGCATGTTTTAGGTGTTAAGAATAAATTTTGAACATTTTTGGAAACCCGGAAATGTATGGAAATGATTTGGAAATGAACATTTTTGGAAACTTGAAAATGCATGGAAATGATTTAGAAATGAATATTTTTGGAAACCTGAAAATGTATGGACATGATTTAGAAATGATTCAAAAGAGGAAAGTGAACATTTCTGGAAACTTGGAAATGTAAGGAAATGATTCAAAAGAGGAAAGTGAACATTTTTGGAAACTTGGAAATGTAAGGAAATGTCAAGTTTACAGAGCCGAACGAAAATTTTTGGAAACTTAGAAATGACTTAGAAATGTCGAGCTTTAAAGTTTAAAAGAGGAAATTAAGGCAAGGTGGCCTTAAAAGAAAAAGTTGGTGAAATTTGACACACAAACAGGCTTGGAAAAGTGGCCTGAAGATGCCACTTAGGGCCTCTGGAAATGGCGCCACATGCTAAAGAATTGGGCCTGAGTTCGAGTCACAGGGAAAGCAAATAAAAGAAATTTTATTTTGCTTCCAGAAGAAGTGAGGTGGACGGCACAAGGCTATAATTTAGGAGCTTTTATTCTTTTATTTTTAAGAGATAAATAGTGGATAAATAAGGGATATATAAAGGATTTAATTTGGATTATTTTCAAGAGATAATTGTTGGATTAAATTCTTTTAATTTGAATTAAGTGATAATTAAAGGGATAAAGCTATCAAAATAGAAGAGTGGTGGCCAAGTAAGGGACTCTAGCTTAGTAATTTCAGCTATAAAAGGAAAAGAGAGGCCATTCTGCATTATTTTTTGTTCTTTGAAAGCCTCTGTCGAATTCTCTTCACCAAATCTTCTTCTTCTTTTATTTTGGCCAAACCGAAATATCTTGTGTTCTAGCCGAATCCTCCATCTTTATTCTTCCTTCTCTAATCCCTCCAAAAGCCGAAAGTTGTGAGATCATCATCTAGCCATAGCCGAATCTTTGAAGATTAAAGTGAAGGTGCAATCGATTTCTTCAAGTAAGGGTAAGGTCTCATTCAGTTTCATCCTTTTTCTTTTAAGATTTGCCGAAATCTAGGACTAACCCCATTAATATCTTGTTGCTGAAACTTTGAAGAGATCTTTCAGGATTTACAAGGAAGGAGAAGTTCATTTCCCGAAGGTACACTATAGGCCACGTGTTCCCTAGTTATTCGGTGAGATTCGGGATTTAAAATCCACAAGGTAAGCATATGAAGTATTCGACCAAGGCTTATTTTTGGTATTTAGAATTATTTCCTATTTATTCAAAAGCCGGAAACTGACCTAGTTAAATGATTTGGTGGCTAGCTGATTTTTAAGGAAGGAATACTACAAAGTTTTCGGGATTTGATTTATAGTTAAAACGGCAACAAGGTAAGTTTAAGAATACTAATCCTACTAGGATTTGGATTTGTGGCCGAATGGCTTTTTATTAAAGCAGTAAGTGATTAATCAAATGTAGGGATTAAGGATCTAAGCATTAGATCAAGCTTTTCGGGATCTCAAGGAATTTCTAAGCGAATCAGGTGTGTACCCCACACTATCTTTTAATACGATGTATGGCTTAAACTTGTTATATGTTCTAATATGAAAATATAAGAATGTGGCTAATGTACCATGTTATGGTACAAAGTACTGAGGTACGTTTCCTACTCCTACTAGGATTACGAAATATGTTATATTTAACATGTGAAAGGTGACATGAATGTGAATTTAAGTATGATATGCATAATATGAATAATACGGGGCATTCGGGTTATATGAGAAAGGGGAAGTGAACGTGGTGACTTCGGTCTCACTATCTGAATGTGGTGACTTCGGTCACATTATCTGAATGTGGTGACTTCGGTCACATTATCTGAATGTGGTAACTTCGGTTACGTTATCTGAATGTGGTGTCTCATGACACAATTATCTGGTGGCTATGCCACAAATTTTATATGGGCGATGAGCACGCCGATCGCAAATGATCGCCTTCGATGGTGTGTAGCGGATGGAGGGTTGACTTAGTAGTCCCCACGGTGTGCGAGTTGGTACGGGGATGTGTAGCGGATGGCACCTAGGTTTGGGTTTGGGTTGCATCATTATTTTTATCTCATTATATATGAATAAGTATTTGATATGAAAATGTATGCACGATCTATTGAATTTTAGTGTTGTGTACACATTGAGTCCATTGACTCACCCTATTGTGGGACTATTTTTCGGTGACAATCAACAATGGACCTGGTTCGTGAAAGCTTAGGGATGGCCATGCTCACTTGAAGTTTTATTCAATATGGACATTTAATTTTATTTAAGTATTTTAGAATTTTATTTTGGGTTTTACTTGATGTAATAAGGCCATAAGGCCCAAGTTGAATTTCTTTATTTCTTTTTACTTTTAATTATTACGTTTATGAACTGTTATTGATTAACGGATCAAACAAATTTATTTTTTTAACCCTAAGTGTTTTGTCACTTTAAATAACTGGATTTCAATGTAAGATAAATTGGTTTTCAGTACAAGTCCAACCCAAACAATATTTTTTTTTAAATTCACACAAGTTTTTCCTAAGTAACAAAAGAACTTTGAACCGGTTTACTTGAGGAACATCCGGTCCAGGCTCGTGGGCCGGGTGTGGGGTGTTTCAATGTTACTTTTATGGTTTATCGGTCTTAAAGTTTAAACAATCAATGCACAATTACCTATGACTTAATCAAAAACATAACAATAAAAATCATACGTCAATAGAAATTCATTCTAATAGTAATATGAGAAAACTACTTAAGAACAAGACATAATTCAGGGATTTTCTAATAATGATATAATTAACCTCCCCACATTTAAGATGTACATTGTCCTCAATGTACCAAAATAGATAATAACAATATAATGAGGATATCATAAGAGAGGGAGAGAAGTGAAACTTCCTGAAATTTGGATGAAATTCGTGGAATAGTAAACACGGAATTGTGGATATAGCTAAGTGAAGTGCATGACTCTAAGCAACTATTAAGAAAGTAAACACAACAATGGAAGAAGATTAAGGGATTACTGGATTAGGAACAATCATAAAAACTAAAATATAGTACAAAATATAAAAGAAAAGTCTTTAAATAGATTATAAGAAACATAAAAGGAAAATAGACTAAAAATAAAAATAAAAATAAAAATAAAAATAAAAACAAAGATAAAAATAAAAATAAAATAGATGGACTCAAAGGTCATCATCTTCACATGCGTCGTGAGTCGTTGACACCGAAGATGAAATATGGAGATGGTGGCAGATCTGCTGCAATGTAGCCTCGAGACTATCAAACCGCTGAAAGCACTACTGCTCAAAGCGAGTGAGATGCTCAGATATGTCTGTCAAAGTAGTAGCAGACGAAGGAGGTCGGTGACTCAGAGGTTAAGGATGAGGTGGGTCCTCGTGAGAGAGAGCAATATCATTAGTGATGTCCTCAGGATAATCCTAGTCATCAGAACGAGACAGTCAGTACTATGGAGGATCAAATCCACGACGCCATTCAATCATCCTCATGTGTAGCATGCTTGAGACGCCCTGAGGGGACATCTGGCTAGCAAGTGTGAGTGTGGAGGACTACTCCGGTGTGTCGAGGAGACCGAAGTGTCAAGCGAGGCAAGTCACATAAGGGCCTAGGCGATGGGGCCCTTCCTGTGGCGGTTAATCTGATAGTGGAAGGATAAATCGTTGAAGTACGCCAGATCAAATATATGGCCATGTGCCATGCTCCATAGAAAATAGCCGTCACGAGTGGTGACGACCCCGATGCTCTCTCTCCGTCCTGTCAAAGTGTGATCTAAAAGGGCGTGAATATATCGTAGGGCTGAAGAGAGAGAAGTCACCTTCGAGCGACAAGCGTCATAGGATGTCAAGCCACCCGTGAGATCAGTCCAACAAAGTGAATGTGAGTGATGAATATGTCGATGAAGCTGAAGAAAGTCCTCAGTGCTTATGAACTCCTCTGTGTAGGGTCCCAAAGCAGCACCGAATTCTGGTACGCTCATATGGCGCACCAAACTACCAAGGCAAAAAGTGATGGTGCCTGGCTCGTCATGGATGACATGACATGCTGAAGGTGAAACATTGAGCAAAACTCCAATGTAAGCTCCATATATGTAGGCTCGACAATACTAAAGAAACGATCCCATGGGGCTTGGATGATGAAAGCGCAAACCTCGTCAGCAAGGTGGGCCAGCTCCAACGCGGGCCAGTCAGTGCATCGGCCCAAACCTAGTGGTTTTACGCGAAGGAGCTGAAATAAGTCCTCCGGTGGGTCCAAGAAAAATCTAAGGTAACGATGGCGAACTTCAGCGGAGGCGCTTGAGGAAGTCGCGACAAGACCCTTCCGCTTTTTCGAAGAGGGGACGGCGACCTTAGTCTTGCCACGAGTATTTGTTCTGGTGTACCTGAAAAAAAGTAAAAGATTTTATCAAGAATTAATTCAAGCATCAGCACAAGCTAATGATGTATGATCCAAATGATCGTAAATAATAGTGAATTCCGAAAATAAAAACTAGATCATTGATCAAAGGGTGAAAACACTAGGAAAACAAAAGTAAAGAACAAGGTCATAACTAAATGTCAGATTTAGGAAGCAAAAATAAGTATTATTAGTATTAAATCTACGAGTAATAAGGAACAAGAAAGGAACTAATATCTAATGGCAATAAACAAAGATAACTAAACTAAATGAATAGTGCTAAGAAAATAATAATAGCCAATGAATAAATAAAATAACATAACTAATAATGATAAATAAAGAAATAGAAAAGAAGAATAATAATAAAATAAAACAAAAAATAAATACATAATAAGTTAAAATTAGTTATAATAAATAAATAATGAATAAAATAAAATAAGAAAAGGAAAAAAGGGAAAAGGGTAGATCGGCGGCGTGGGGTCGACGGGCGGTGGCAATGGGTGGCAGGGATCTCACACCTGATAACAAGTAGAACTACGCTCTCGATCTCACTGACGCTTTCGCTAGCAGGGATAACAGTGAACTGCTTATCCCTTTCCGACGCTGGCCCACACCCCGGTGCCCAATCACAAACAGTAGAAATCGAGCGTTTCTTGAATTTAGGGGTAGGAACTACCCCTTTCTCCCCTTTACTGGTTTTCGCATCCATTGAGGAACACTTAATCAGAATACCCGGTTAACCATTAAATCAAATCTAAGACGAGATAAAACCAAATCTTAATTGAATATTCTTACCGAAATAATTCCAAATCCCGAAGGCTCCCTCTTAACCTTTGTCGAAACTGCCCCTAAAAGACCATAGTCAGAATCGGCTACCCTTCAAAAAAACAACATGGCCTTTGGCCGAATATCAACACCCCTACCTTGCTAGTCTAAATCCCAAAACTATTGTCTGCTCCTGAAGTTGTCGAAATCCCTATTTAATAAATGCTAGAATCGGCTTTAATGCATAAAATCTATGAAAATGGCCCTTGGCAGAATACTACATTTGCTTACCTTGGATCTCGAATACCGAAAGATCACCTCCTACCGTCGGCTACAAAAGAATCCCGAAAGGTCTCCTTCATGGTTTCGGCCAAAGAGATATAGGGGATTAGAGCCTTTAATTTTTGACAGTACAAGAAAGAAATAGAACAGAAAATCAACGTAGAAGAGATCCTTACCGAATAGAGTGGCCAAACGTAAATGGTCGACTAGCTCTAGATGTCGACAAGAGGAGAAAGATGTTTGGTTTTCAGCTTTTAGTGCTCAAGATCAATCGGCTATAGTTTAAAAATACCTTCGGCTTTTGATGATAGAAGGAATCGTGAGATGAAGGAGAAAGAATGATGGTATGGTTCGGCTTTGGTGAGAAAAGGAAGAAAAGAATGGTGAGAAGAAAAAGAGAGTGATAGTGAGGCTCAAGTTAAGATTCAGCTCTCAACAAAAGAATGAAGAGGGAGGGTGTGAGGCTTTAGAGGTTGCGGCAATGGTGAACCTTGAGAGAGAGGTTCGGCCTAAGGAAAATAAAAGGGAAGAGAAGAGAAGAGAACTAGATTCGGCTTACCAATCAAACAAGTAGAAAAAGAAAAGAAAACAAATGACCCTAATGGTCTTTTGAAGTTCCGGCCAAGGTGTAACAAGTGAGGAAAAGGGTCGGCTTTGAGTGGTTTTGATAATGGAAAAGAATAGTGAAATCTTAAGGGAGAATGGGGCTGAATTTATGCAATAGAAAGTGACCGATTGGCACTTTTGGTGACCTTAAGCATTTCGGAACCTAGCCCCCTTGCATGACCGAATATGCCCCTTTAGAATCCCCATTCCAGCCAACTCTTCTTCCCTCTACCAGCTTCCTTCTTTTTCTCCTACTTTTTCTCCTCTCCTCTCATTCAAAATAGTTTGAATGAGTCAACACTTATCCTCCCTCCTTAGCCGAATTTTGAATGAATTTGACTTGATCTTCCACTCATCCAACCAGAGTCCTTGTGCCGTCCACCACTGCTCCTCCTTGCTGCAAAATAAAAGCTCCAAATGCTTCTCTTGCTGCTCGAACCTAGGCCCTTCACACTCCCTAAGACGTCACACCCCTGAGCTCTAAGTGGCGCCTCCCTTGGCACTTTACTAGCTCAGTACTTGAGTTTAAATCCATATACAAATTTTCTTAAGGCCTAACTTGCCTAGCTCCCCTTTAAGGCTTAAAATCTAATATTTTTTCTAAGGCTCCTACCTTCAACCCAAGGTTCCCGAAGCCCCCAAACACATACAACCACACACAACATGGTACCACACACATTCAAGTTAAAAATGCATAACCCCTAAATCCCGGATATTACATCACATCAGCAAAGAATTATTTTTTTATGATGTGTTAACCTTTTTGGTAGGATGTTAGTAGCTAAGTAATTTGCAATATCTGCAAACTAAGGTACCTCGGAGTCAGATATAGCCAAGAGTTGTTCTTCAGGAAATAAGTCATTTATCTCACTCTCATCGAGCTCGTTGAGATGTGGATTCTCAGGCCTAGAAAGGTGGTCTGCCACAAGATTTTCAGGCGCTTTCTTATCCTGAATTTCCAAATCAAATTTCTACAAAAGTAAAATCCATCTTATAAGTCTAGGTTTTGCATCAGATTTAGTTAGGAGGTAAAGAAGGGCTGAATGGTCAGTGTAAATGACAACTTTAGATAATATCAAATACTGTCTAACTTTATCAAATGCAAAAACCACAACTAGCAATTCTTTTTCTGTGGTGGTGTAATTTTCTTGTGCGACCATCAATGTCTTACTAGCATAATAAATCGGCTGAAAATGCTTGTCTCTTCGCTGTCCTATAACTGTAACTACTGCAAAATCACTTGCATCACACATTAGTTCAAAGGGTAAATTCTAATTAGGTGCAATTATAATTGGAGCATTGGTTAATTTATCTTTGAGTGTATTAAATGCTTCTAAACATTCTGATTAAAATTGAAAGGCACATGTTTTTCTAGTAGTTTTGTTAAAGGCTTAGATATTTTAGAAAAATCTTTAATAAATCTTCTGTAAAATGCAGCATGTCCTAAAAAGCTTCTAATAGTCGTAACTGAACTAGGAGGAGGTCATTTTTCTATGGTCTCCATTTTTTCTTTATCAACCTCAATCCCTTTACCAGAAATTTTGTGACCTAACACAACCCCTTCTCGAACCATGAATTGACACTTTTCCCAATTAAGCACAAGGTTGGTCTCCTCACATCTCATTAGAACTTGTTTTAAAATTTTAAGGCAAAGATGGAAAGAAATACCGAATACCGAGAAGTCATCCATAAATACCTCCATAATATCTTCCACAAGTTCATCAAAGATGGCTAGCATGCAGCGCTAAAAAGTAGCAGAAGCATTACATAATCCAAAAGGCATTCTACTATAAGAAAACGTACCATATGGACATGTAAATGCTGTCTTTTCTTGATCCTTAGGAGTTATTGGAATTTTGAAGTAGCCAGAGAGTCCGTCTAGGAAGCAATGGTACATATGCCTGGATAATCTTTCTAACATCTGATTAATGAATAGTAAGGGAAAGTGACCTTTTCTCGTGGCATTGTTTAACTTCACATATTCAATGCAAACTCTCCAACCTGTGAATGTTCTTGCTGGAATTAATTCATTCTTCTCGATGGCTACAACAGTCATGCCTCCCTTATTTGGAACAACCTGCACAGGGCTAACGCAAGTACTGTCAAAAATAAGATAAATAAATCTAGCATCTAAAAGTTTAAATTTCCTCAGCTTTAACAACTTCCTTCATGTTGGGATTTAATCGTCTTTGAGCTTGCACACAGTTTATATTCATCTTTCATTAAAATTTTGTGGGTGCAAAATGGCGGGCTGATCCATTTAATGTCAGAAATCTTCCAAACTATGGCTCTTTTATTCTTTTTTAGTACTTGTAGTAGCTCATCTTTCTCATTGGGTCCCAAGTCTAAAGCAATAATTATCAGTAGTGTAGAATTATCTCCGAGGAACGCATACTCTAAGTTATTTGTTACCTATTTCAGTTCCAATGTGGGAGGTTCTTCAATAGAGGGGTTTTGTTTTAGTTCATCATTTATTTCAATGCCCTCATACTTCTTTTGTCTTGGGAAAGACTCATTAGAGTTTAACTCAATTTTTATCTCCCCTATCTCAGTGGTATCGTCATCTGGCTCCTCACCTTGGACAAGACACATTTCCAACGTGTCTTTATGGATGATTTCTTGAAAAGAATCTTGAATAGAATGATCATTGGAGTCAATAAAGTAATAGGAATCATCTTGCTCTCTAGAGTATCACATAGCATCATAAATCTTAAAAATAATTTCCTCGTCACCTACCCTAAGCACAAGTTTCCCATCACCTACATCAATAACAGCCCTAGCAGTAGCTAAAAATGGGCGACCTAAAATTAAAGGCACCTCAATGTCCTCATCCATGTCAAGCACAACAAAATCAACAGGTAATATGAATTTTTCTACTTTTACCAAAATATCTTCAATAATTCCCGTATGATATTTAACAGATATATCAGCTAATTAGATGCTCATCCTAGTGGGTTTTGGTTCCCCAAGACCAAGCTGCTTGAACATTTTTTAAGGCATCAAATTAATGTTGGCACCTAAATTAGCTAATGCTTTCTCAATATTTAAACTACCAATTAAACAGGGAATAGTGAAACTTCCTGGATCTTTCAATTTGGTTGGTAGGTTATTTTGGAGAATAGCTGAACATTCCTTGTTAAGTTCCACGGTTGATAGCTCTTAAAACTTCTTTTTATTTGTTAAAAGCTCTTTTAAGAATTTTGCATATGTAGGCATCCACGAAATAGCTTCAACAAAAGTTAAGTTAATATGTAATTGTTTAAAAAGTTCAAGAAATTTACCAAATTGTGCGTTCATGCGGTCTTTCTTCAAATTTACCAAATTGGTGGTTTATACTCTTTAAGTACCGGTGTCACACTCTCGTTTACTTTGTCACCCTTTACCTTATCAGTTTTTTGTGGCATCTTCTTTTCAGCTTCAACCAACACATTCCCATTCCTTAGTGTAACTGCCTTCACATGTTCTTTTGGATTAGGTTCAGTGTTACTAGGTAAACTGCCTAGTTGTCTTTCGGAAACTAATTTAGCTAGTTGTCTAATTTTATTTTCAAGCCCTTGAATCGATGCTTGGTGGTTTTTCAATGCTGTCTCAGTATTCTGGAAACAAGTCTCTGACATCAAAATAAATTTTGCTAGCATATCTTCAAGGTTCAGCTTCTTCTCCTACTGGTAGGGTGGTTGGAAACTTGGAGGGGGTTGTGGTCTTTGATTCCCTTGACCACCCCCTGAAAAATTTGGGTGGTTCCTCCATCCTGGATTATATGTGTTACTGTAAGGATTATTTGGAGGTTTAGAGTTATTACCCATATAATTCAGTTGCTCATTCTCCATGCTCGGATTGTAGAGTAGATATTCTGAGGTATTCATCCCTCCTCCATTTGTGTCACGTTGCATCACCGGATGTACCTACGTAGAAACACATAAACTATCAATCTTTTTATTTAAGAGCTCTACCTGGTTTGATAACATGGTGACCGCGTCGAGGTTGGAGACACCAGTGGCTTTTGTCAGCTTTGTTCTCATGACTTGCCACTGATAGTTATTTAGTGCATCTCCTTTATAAACTCATAAGGCGCTTCAGGTGTTCTGTTATTTAGGGTCCCACTGGCAGCTGCATCAATTAGTTACCTAGTTGAGGGGTTCAAACCGTTGTAGAAGGTTTGAATCTATAACTATAGAGGTAACCCATGGTGAAGGCACATTCTCAATAAGTCCTTATACCTCTCCCATGCATCGTAAACAGTTTCTAAATCCATCTGCACAAAAGAAAAGATATCATTCCTCAACTTTGCCATTTTAGCCGGTGAAAAATATTTTAGTAGAAACTTTTCAGTCATTTGTTCCCAAGTAGTGATGGAACCTCATGGTAACGAGTTCAACAGCTGAAGGCGAATGGCATCATCAGAAATGCCATTAATCTTAAAAGTGTCACAGAATTCTAGAAAGTTGGCCAAATGAGTATTTGGGTCATCATCCTGCAAACCATCAAACTAAACAAACTGGTGAATCATTTGAATAGTATTAGGTTTCAGTTCAAAATTATTTACAGCAATAACAGGTCTAACAATACTCGATTCAGCCCAAATTGGGCTTAGCATAATCGTACAGAGTACGAGGAGCAGGATTTTGATTCACCGGATTCGCGGCAACCACAGGAGATAGCGGATTATTATCAGCCATCTCCTCGGTAATATTGGTATCATCGTCTTGCTCTTTCTCTATGTACTGTAGACTTCACCTTATTTCTCTGCGGTTTCTACGAGCTATACTTTCAATCTCACTATCAAAAAGCAATGGTCCTAACGGGTTCCTTCTAGTTATAAACTAAAAAATACCTACCAAAAACAAATAAAAGAAAAGTTAGTAAATTAAAATAAAAACAAAATTAAATTGAAATAAAAATAAAAATGGATAAAGTAATAAAAATTAAGCATTCCTAATATCTTAGTCTCCGACAACGCCGCCAAAAACTTAATGGTCTCGAAACTAACTAATAATTCAACAAAGGCAAGCGCGCCTATCGAACAGTGGTATAGCTATGGTGAGTCCGAAATATCGCATCCACAAGGACTAAAAGTACTAGTAATAGCAATCTTTCTATTATTTAACCTAATAATTAAAGGGGTGTTTTAATCTAAAATTTAACTAACTAATTTACTATGAACGCGACAGAGATAAAATTGGGAAAATATTCGAAGAAAACCAATGAGAGAGACAGTACCCAATGAGAAATCAACCTAGATTTCACTTATTATTATGATTCTGAATTAAACGATTGATGAAACGCCCCAAACCCGGCCCACGAGCCTTGACCGAATTTGGTATGTTCCTTGAGTAAAACCTTTTAAAATGCATTTGTTACTTTGGAAAACTTGGGTGGTTTTGCAGAAAAATTTGTTTTGTGTTGGGCTCAAGTTTGAAACAATGTTATTCTTGAAGTCTGAGTTTTAGGAAAATGTTATTTTTATGTTTCAAATCTTTAAGTTAAAAGAAATACTGAATCATTTAAGAGTTTACCGTTAAATTGAAATCATTCGTTTTTAGGTGTCAAAACATTTACAAATTTGTTTTTAAGAAATGTTACTTAAACTTTACTTTGATAAAATCGTGTTATACTAAAATAATTGAAATGCATGCATAAACAGTTTCATACTAATGGCCTTATTATATCAAAGAAAACCCGAAATAAATCCAAACTTAGAAATAAAGTCTCAAAATAAAATGACTTTAAGCTGAGCATGGCCACCACTAAGCTCCTACCGACCCGGTCCATCTATTGAGTGTCACCGGAAAAGATATCCCACGACGAGGTGAGTCGACAGACTCAGTGTATAACAGCCAACACAAAGTCCCAAAAGACTTAGGCACATCAAATCATACATATATAACAAATATAAATAATGATGCAATCTCGAACCCAAACCTAGTTAACCATCCGCTACACATCACCCGTACCTGCCATCACACCGTGGGGATTACTAAATCGACCCTCCATCCGCTACACATCATCGAAGGCAGTCGCTGCAGACGACTGGCACATCGCCCTTATAAATTTGTGGCATAGCCACCAGATAAATAAATGTGACATAAGTCACCACATTCAAATTATGTGACATGAGTCACCAAATATTGTGGTAAAAACCACCAGATCACTTCCCCTTAAAATATCACCCATATGCCCCATGTGTCATACAATCATGCAAGTATCATACTATATGCCTTATTCCACATTCATATCAATATTCACATATGTGCCATATTCCAATTGCTCATAACATTCATTAACATAATGTCGAGTATTACGTACCTGAGTACTTTGTACCACTGTATGGTACCTTTAACCATCTCTTTCATATTCCTAATAACACATGCATTAAAATAATACCATAAATCCTTTAAGAGTTATGGTAGGGCTACACACCTGGTTTACTAACGTGTTCACTGAAATCTCAAAAATCCCGATCTAATGCTCTAGATCTTTAGTTCCTACATTCGGCCAAGCACTAGATCACTTAACTGGTCAGTTCGATTTTGAACAAAATAAGAAATAAATCTAAGTCACCAAGTATGGCTTAGCCGAATGTCATATCCACTTACCTTGTGGATCTAAGTCCCGAAATCGTCCTTGCTCTTAGTGATGTCGAAATCCCTATAGGTATATGTTAGATCCGATTTCAATACTTAATGGACATCATTAATGGCCTTCGGCCTAAGATTACTCTGGCTTACCTTAGATCTTGAGATCCCGAATGATCTCCTCTTTGTAGACGACAACTACCAAATCCCGAAACCTCCTTCAAAGTTTTGGCCAAGAACAATAATGGGATTAGAGTCCTAGTTTCTGTTAATCTAAAAGAAAAGGATGAGAAGAACGTTAGTTGATTCCTTACCCTCAATACAGAAGTCGATTGCTCCTTTGTTTGAACCCACAGAGATGTTCGGCAATGAAGGCTAGGTAGTGATCAACATGTTTCGGCTTTTGGAAAATTATGAAAAGAAGAAGAAAAAGGTGAAGCAATTTCGGCAATGGTGATAGGTAAAGATTCGACTATGGCTCCTAATGGATGTGAAATCTTCGGCTTGTGAAAGAATCGTGAGAGAAAAGAAGAGAAGAAGAAGTTGAGAGATTCGGCAATGGTGACAAGGAGGATTCGGCTTCAAATGAAAAAGAAGAAAAAGAGAGAATTCTCTTCATTCACAATTCGGCAGAACAATGGACACACTCCCTAACTAAAATTCGGCACTTACTTCCCCCTACATGACCGAATATACCTCTACCAAGAGCCCCACATTCGGCCACTACATCCTTCCCTACCAAATCCCTTATTTTGCTCATATTTTTCCTCTTCCTCCCTTATTCAAACAATTTTGAATAAGTCAACAATTATCCCTCTCTTCTAGCCAAATTTTAAAATAAAAACAAGCCTCATCCTCATCCATTTGAAAGTCCAATTGCAGCCTAACTCCTCTCCTCCTTGACGCAAAAATAAAAGCTCCCACTACTTCCCACGTTGCTCGAACCTGAGCCCTTCCTCACAGCTTATGGCATCACTTACCAAGGCCCTAAGTGGCGCCTTCATGCCACTTTACCAAGCCCAATCTTATGTCCAAAAACCCCTACAATTTTTCTTAAGGCCTCCTCTGCCTAGCTTCCTCTTTTAAACTTTTAAATCGAATAATTTCTAAGGCATTTCCCTACACCCTAAGGTTCTCAAAATTCATAAAACACATTCAATATATACATAGACATGCTACTTCATTCAATTAAACATTAATGCATAAGCCATAAATCCCGAAAGTTATAGTTCTACCCCCTTAAAATAATTTCGACCTCGAAATTACCTGGCTAAATTAGGTGAGGGTATTGCTGTCGCATTGCTTCTTCTGGCTCCCACGAAGCTTCTTCCGATCCATGATTATGCCATAACACTTTGACTAGAGGAACTGATTTCCTCCGTAACACTTTCACATCTCGCTCCAAAATCTAAATCGGCTCCTCCTCGTAGGACAAATCTGGCCTTAGCTCCACCTCTTCAATCGGCACTATGTGAGATGGATCTAATTAGTAACCACGTAGCATAGAAACATGGAATATATCGTGCATTTGCTTCAACTCCGGAGGCAACTCTAGCTGGTATGCCACTGGCCCAACTCGCTTCAATATCCGATAAGGTCCTATAAACCTGGGACTTAACTTCCGTTTGCGACCAAATCTCATCACCTTCTTCCAAGATGATACCTTAAGAAACACTTGATCTCCCACATCAAATTCTATTTCCTTCCGTTTCAGATCTGCGTACGACTTCTGCCTATCAGATGCCTCCTTCAACCGTGCTCGAATTACCTCAACCTTCTCCTCGGATTCTGCCACAATCTCTGGACCCAAAACTCGACGTTCTCCTAATTTCGTCCAACACGTAGGAGTGCGACACCTCCGTCCATACAGCGCTTCATACGGTGCCATCCGAATACTGGCTTGATAGCTGTTATTGTATGCAAATTCCGCTAAAGGCAAATATTCTTCCCAACTTCCTCTGAAGTCTATCACACAGCCTCTCAGCATATCCTCTAACAATTGGATCACTCGTTTAGACTGGCCGTCTGAATCTGAATGAAATACCGTAGTGAAATCCAATCTGGTGCCTAAAGCTTGATGTAGAGCTTTCCAAAACCGAGACATAAACCTTGGATCCCTATCTAAATTAATTGACACCGGTACTCCATGCAATCTCACAATTTCTGCCACATATAATTTCGCCAACTTCTGCAAAGAATAGTCAACCCGCAGTGGAATGAAATGCGCGGATTTTGTCAATTGATCCACTATCACCCATACCGAGTCCTTCTTAGTAGGCGTAAGGGGAAGCCCAATAACGAAGTCCATGGTGATTCTCTCCCACTTCCACTGCGAAATCTTTATTGGCTGAAGCAACCCTGACGGAACTTGATGTTCAGCCTTAACTTGCTGACACGTTAAGCACTTCCCTACAAATTCTGTAACTTCCCTTTTAAGACCAGGCCACCAAAACTGTTCCCTTAGATCCCTATGCAACTTAGTACCTCCAGGATGCATAGCATAAGGGCTACTATGCGATTCCTGAAGAATTCTTTGCCTTAACTCCTTATTCTTAGGCATACAGACCTTACCCTAGAAACACAATACTCCATCGCTGTTAACACAAAAATCCTCTAACTCCCCACTCTGCACTTGCCGCAACTTAGCACTTAAATCATCGTCTGCCAACTGTCCTTCTTTCACCTCATTCAGCCACGTCGGCTTAACTTGCAATTCTGCCAGCAAACTGCCATCGTCGTACAAGCTAAGATGTGCAAACATCACCCTCAGATCCGACACTACTTTCTGACTTAGGGCATCTGCCACTACATTTGCCTTGCCCGAATGATACTCTATAGAACAATTTTAATCTTCAATAACTCCATCCACCTTCGCTGTCTCAGATTCAGCTCTTTCTGAGTCAGCAGATACCTAAGGCTCTTGTGGTCTGTGTATATCACTGACTTTTCTCTATACAGATAGTGCCTCTATACCTTAAGGGCAAAGACCACTGCCGCCAATTCCAAGTCATGCGTCGGGTAGTTAACCTCGTGTGGTCTTAATTGTCGAGACGCATAAGCGACTACCTTCTCGTCTTGCATCAGAACACATCCTAATCCTGTGTGAGAAGCATCACAGTACACCACAAAATCCTTCCCGCCTCAAATTTGAATTAAAGCACCGAGCTTGGTCAAAACCCTCTTAAGCTTCTCAAAGCTCTCCTGTTGCTTATCTGTCCATACGAAAGGTACCTCCTTTCTCAACAACTTCGTTAAAGGTGCGGCTATTGATGAGAACCCTTCTACAAACCTCCTGTAGTAGCCTACCAATCCTAAGAAACTACGAACCTCAGCCACAGACTTAGGTGGTTTCCAATCTAGCACTGCCTCAATCTTCCTAGGATCCACCCTTATCCCTTCTGTAGACACCACATGTCCTAAGAATGCGACCTCATTAAGCCAAAATTCACACTTGCTGAATTTGGCATAGAGTTTCTTCTCCTTCAACACTTGCAACACAACCCGAAGATGCTCATCATGTTCTTCCTCAGACTTTGAATACACTAGAATACCGTCTATGAACACAACGACGAACCTGTCCAAATAAAGTTAAAAAACCCGGTTCATCATATCCATGAACGCGGCTGGGGCGTTCGTCAACCCGAACGGCATTACTAAGAACTCATAATGCCCGCCAGAAAGCTGTCTTATGAATATCTGCTTCCTTCACCTTAAGCTGATGATATCCAGACCTTAGATCTATCTTCGAGAATACCGCGGCCCCCTTAAACTGATCGAACAAGTTGTCTATCCTTGGCAACGGGTACTTGTTCTTAATGGTCAGCTTATTCAACTGACGATAATCTATGCACATGCGCATAGTTCCGTCCTTCTTCTTCACAAACAGGACCGGTGCTCCCCATGGAGACACACTAGGTCGAATAAACCTACGATCAAGCAACTCTTAGATTTGAGCCTTAAGCTCAACCAACTCCTTTGTTGCCATTCTATATGAGGCAATTGACACAGGAGCTATACCTGGTAGTAGGTCAATTCCGAACTCCACCTCCATATCCGAGGGTATTCTAGGTAACTCTTCAGGAAAAACGTCCGTAAACTCCCTTATGGTTCTAACTCCACTAACTCCCTCTTCTTTTGCATCCAACGCACTTATGAAGGTCAAAAATGCCTCACACCCTTTCCGTACCATCTTAACAGCCTTTAAAGCAGAGACTACGTTAGACAAGTAGTTTCTTCTTTCTCCTATCATAACTATTGCCTCGTCCTCAGGCGTCCTTAACTCCATTCGCTTAGCTGCACAATCCAATATAGCCCGATGTTCCACTAGCCAATCCATGCCAAGAATGAGATCAAATTCTCCGAAAGGTAGTTCCATCAAGTCGGCAGGGAATATCACTCCTTGAATCTCTAAAGGTACACTCTGAAATATCTTGTTCACCACTACAGTTTGACCTAATGGGCTTACTACAGTCATCTTGTAACCCTCCAAACCCGGTCAACCACACCACGACCGAATCCGGTATGTTACGGGGAAAACGTGTTTGAAAGTTACGAGTTTCCACTTAATAGATTTGATAAAACTTTGTTCTGTTTAGAAAAACAAGCTGTCTAATATCGTTACTAAAACATTTAGACTTAGCAAAAATTTGATTTGAACATCATTGGAGTTTACTTAGTAACAAAACATTGTATGATACCCGATGGTATAGTTGAAAATATATCGTTTTGTTGGTTTGAAATCGTTGTCTTTCCAAGTTTTAGCAAATTAACCCAATTAATTTATTAAAGCATGTTGAAAATCTAATCAAGCATAAGTGAAGTAAAACATAACCATAAAGACACTTTTACAATCCAAATAAAACCCAAATGGAGGTAATTAAACTAAAGTACCCAAATGATAGAGTCTGAGTAAAACTTTATTAAGCATGGCATGAGCACCCCGAGTCCATCCCGGCTCCATGTCCGCGTCTACGAGTCACCTGAAATATCAAAGGAGAGGGTGAGTCGAATGACTCAGTGTATAAATCCCGCTCCCGATAAAACAACATGCTAACACACATCATACATAGCAACATGGTTAATGCAACCCAATCCTAACCATCCGTATCACCTTTTCTACCCCGTGTGGTACCAAACCACTGGTGGTGCCAAACCACTGGTGACCCAAAGTCACGATATCCATAAGTGTGGTGCCAAACCACTGGTGACCCGAAGTCACGAATAATCCAATGATGGGGCCAACCCATCGCGTGATACCAAATCACTGGCGTCAATCCCGTATAATCAACTGTGGGGCCAACCCACCGTGGTGCTAAGCCACTGGGACAAGACGCTGAGGTGCCAAACCTCTGTGACCCAAAGTCACAAAATATCACTGTGGTACCAAACCACTGGAGGTGCCAAACCTCTGGTGTCCCAAAGACACAGTGTCCCAAAGACACGGATATCATCATATCCCCCTCCTCTCATCAATCCCATACATGTCACACTGACTCATGTACAATATGCAAATCATGTAACTCATGCAAACATGCCCAACATTGCATCTCATAGTATATATATAGCATAGATCATAATATCCAAGGTATCCATAATAGAACTTGTAATAAAATAGACTTACCTTGATCCGTACACACATACCCCATTTTGGGTATCCAAATATCCATCATACTGTTATGGTTTTTAACAGGCAAACAGGTTTATTAATAACATTACTAGGTATTAGTGTGTTAGTTTACACACCTGGTATACACGAGTCTAAAATCCCAACGAAACGATCTAAGTCCCTTGATTATCTTGCTCCTAGAATCGGCCAAACATAGGGGTTAGTACACATAAACCATTCGGCCAAAAACAATTAACCAAAGGGTTAATATCGAACCCTTACCTTTTAAGATGATTTGGTTTCCTACCAAATCCGAATCAAGCAATGATCCTCCTTCCAACAATTGACCAACCCCTAAAAGAGAACAGATAAACCTTAATAATCTTGACTTAATCGAGGCCAAACGATTGAACGATCAATGATAATACCAATCACTTACCCCTTACTAATCAACTGATTAACAAAGGGGAAAGGCTCCAACTGACTGCTTTGAAATCTTTGATTGCCCTAAGATGAGATGTTAAAACGAAAGGTAAATCCTCCTCCATAAACCCAAACAACACAACAATTGAAAGATAAGGGGAATGGCCATTCGGCCAAAAGCTTACCAACACCCAAAATTCAGCCAAAAGAGGACTTCTAGGAGAGAAGATAGATTCGGCTATCACCTTGAATAAAAAGAAAGAAAATTTGTTTTTAGATGTTTAACACACTTGTGATCGGTTCTGAATGAGAGAAGAGAGAAAACAATTGTGAGATGAGAGTAGAGTGAGAATGGAATTTCGGCAAGATGGTTTATGAAAAAGAGAAACAATCGGCAACAATAGAAGAGAGGTTCGGCCTAAAATAAAAATCAAGAGCAACCAATGGCAAGTTTCGGCCAACAAGAGAAGAAATGAAAAAAAAAATGCTTTTAGAGGATGGAGATTCGGCTCAACTCAAATGAAAGAGAAAAGAAAGAATGGGAATGAGCATTCGGCTAGTATAGGAAACAAGCAAATTCGACAAGTCTTGGAAGGTTTGGTCTTTCGGTTCCAAGATGAAGAAGAGAGAAAAGCAATTGAAGTTTCGGTTGGCTAAAAGACAAAGAGAGAATTTGGTTTACCAAAAAGGGGACCAAAATTGCTAAAAAGATTTGCCAAAAGGAGATGCTTAGACTTTCGGTTTCAAAAGTGAACAAAAGAGAATTTTTGCTTACCAAAAGCTTGACCGAAATTGTACCAAAATGCCAAGGTACATTCGGCCTTCCCCCTATCCCCCACTAAGCCATCACTTCCCCTCCAACTCCTCCCTAAAATTCGGCCAAATCCCCCACAACACTCCACTCCACACATTCAAACAACATGACCAAGTCTCCCTCCTACAAACCCTCTCCACCTTTCATTTGAATGGTAAGACTTGGTCCAAAGTAGAATTTGATTTGCCTTCTACCTCTCCTCCATGCCGTCCCAAAATGAAGCCAAAAAAAATGGGGACTCTGTAGCTCGAACACTAGACCTCCACACCATGTAGATGACGCCACACCTAGCTCCCCCAAGTAACGCATGCTTGCCACCTTGCCAGCTCACTTTTTTTGTGCAACAAAACAACAAATAAAAAATACATATGGCCCAGCTCCTTCAGCTCCTCTCACTTAAGGCTAAAAAATAAAATTTTCCTATCACTAAGGCTCACCATAAACATCACCAAACCTCTAAACAACAAAAAAATTACCACATCGCAAGCCAATAACATGCAAACAATGCCACAACAAATATAGCCCCTAACCCGGGATATTACAGTTCTACCCCCCTAAAAATAATTTCGGCCTCGAAATTACCTGGTTAAAAGAGTTGCGGGTATTGCTGTCTCATCATATCCTCGGGTTCCCACGTAGCTTCTTCCACGCCATGATTCCGCCAAAGTACCTTAACCAAAGGCACAGACTTCCTACGCAGAACCTTCACCTCCCGATCTAGAATCTGCACCGGTTCCTCTGCCATAGTTAAATCTGGATTTACCTCGATCTCTTCCACTGCTACCACATGTGACGGATCTAAACGATACCTCCGAAGCATCGAAACGTGAAATACGTCGTGAATCTGACTAAGCTCTGCTGGCAACTCCAGCTGATACGCTACTGATCCAACTCGTCTCAGAACCTTATACGGCCCAATAAACCTCGGACTTAGCTTGCCTTTCCTTCCGAACCTCAACACCTTCTTCCAAGGCGAAACCTTCAGGAAAACTCGATCCCCCACAGCAAACTCTATATCCCTTCGCTTAAGATCGGCATAAGACTTCTGCCGATCCGAAGCTTCCTTCAATCGAGACTGAATCAACTTAACCTTGTCTTCTGTCTCAGCAACCAACTCGGGTCCCAACAACTGACGTTCACCCAACTCCGTCCAACACGTAGGTGAGCGACACTTCCTGCCATACAACGCCTCGTATGGTGCCATCTTGATGCTTGCTTGGTAACTGTTGTTGTAGGCGAACTCAGCTAATGGCAGAAACTCCTCCCAACTACCCCTGAAGTCTAGAACACAACCTCTCAGCATATCCTCCAAGATCTGAATAACCCTTTCTGATTGCCCGTCAGACTGCCGGTGAAAAACGGTGCTGAAATCCAAACACGTACCCAGAGCCTGATGCAATGCTCTCCAAAACCTTGACGTGAACCTGGGATCCCTATCTGAGATAATCGAAACTGGTACCCCATGCAACCTCACTATCTCTAACACATAAAGCTTTGCCAATCTCTGAAGTGAGTAGTCCACTCTCACTGGAATGAAATGGGCTGACTTAGTCAGACGGTCCACAATAACCCAAACTGAATCTTTCTTACTTGGCGCAAGCGGTAGACCACTCACGAAATCCATCGTTATCCTTTCCCACTTCCACTGAGGAATCTTCACCGGCTGAAGCAACCCTGACGGCAACTGATGTTCAGCCTTGACCTGTTGACAAGTTAAACACTTACCAACAAACTCTGTCACTTCTTTCTTCAAGCCAGGCCACCAAAACTGCTCTCTAAGATCCCTATACATCTTACTACCTCCAGGATGCATAGCATAAGGATGCATATGTGCGTCTGAAGAATCTTCTCGCCTCACTCAACATCTTTAGGCATACAAGCCTTACCTTGGAAACACGTAACCTCATCACTAGACAAGTCAGTAACCTTCCAACCCACCACTCTGCACTTGTAACCTTCGCGCACTCAGAACCTCATCCTCTAGCTGTTTCTCTCTGATCTGCTCAACCCAAGTAGGCTTAACTTGCAACTCTGCCAGAATGCTTCCATCGTCATACAAACTCAAATGGGCAAACAATGCTCTTAAGTCCGAAACAACCTTACGGCTCAACGCGTCTGCCACCACGTTAGCCTTGCCCGGATGATACTCAATCGAACAGTCGTAATCTTTCAGCAACTCAACCCACCTACGCTGCCTCAAATTCAAATCCTTCTGAGTCAGGAGATACTTCAGACTCTTATGATCCGTGTAGACTATTGATCTCTCTCCGTACAAGTAGTGTCTCCAAATCTTTAAGGCGAAGACTACAGCCGCTAGCTCCAAATCGTACGTCGGGTAGTTGACCTCGTGTGGCCTCAGCTGCCGAGAAGCGTAAGCCACAACCTTACCCTCCTGCATCAGCACACAACCCAATCCAGTATGTGATGCATCGCAGTACACTGTGAATTCCTTACCAGCCTCAGGTTGGATTAGAACAGGAGCTTCAGTCAAGATCTTCTTTAACTTATCAAAACTCTCCTGCTGTTTCTCAGTCCAAACGAATGGAACTCCTTTCCTTAACAGCTTAGTCATCGGTGCTGCGATTAACGAGAAACCCTCTACAAATCTTCGGTAGTATCCTGCCAAACCCAGAAAACTCCGAATCCCAGCCACTGACCTAGGTGGCTTCCAATCCAAAACTGCCTCAATCTTACGAGGATCTACCCTAATCCCCTCAGCCGACACTACATGGCCCAAGAAAGTCACTTCCCTAAGCCAGAACTTGCACTTACTGAACTTAGCATAAAGTTGCTTCTCCCTCAAAATCTGCAACACCACTCTCAAGTGTGCATCATGCTCTTCTTCTGACCTTGAATAAACCAAGATGTCGTCAATAAAAACCACGACGAAACGATCCAGATACTGCTGAAACACCCTATTCATCATGTCCATGAATGCTGCCGGAGCATTAGTCAACCCGAACGGCATTACCAGGAATTCGTAGTGCCCGTACCGAGTCCGAAACGCTGTCTTATGGATATCCGCTTCCTTAACTTTTAACTGATGGTACCCAGACCTTAGATCGATCTTTGAAAACACAGACGCACCCTTCAGCTGATCAAACAAGTCATCTATCCGTGGCAACGGATACTTGTTTTTAATCGTCAGCTTGTTCAACTGGCGATAGTCTATGCACATCCGCATCGTGCCATCCTTCTTCTTAACAAAGAGTACCGGCGCACCCCATGGTGAAACACTTGGCCTGATAAAACCTCGATCCAATAACTCCTGGATCTGAGCCTTAAGCTCCACCAATTCCTTTGGCGCCATCCTATACGGAGCAATAGACACTGGCGCGGTCCCGGGTAACAGATCTATCCCGAACTCTACCTCACGATCCGGTGGCAACCCCGGGAGCTCCTCTGGAAACACATCCACAAATTCCTTAACTGTTCGCACCTTCTCTACAGCAGACTCCTTAGCCTCCAAGGCATACACATGAACCACATACGCTTCACAGCCCTTCCTGACCATCTTTACAGCTTTTAATGCAGATACCACATTGGATAAGTAATCTCTCCTATTACCTATCATAATCACCTCATCACCCTTATCCGTCGTTAGAGCCATGCGCTTAGCCGCGCAATCTACCTTGGCCTGGTACTTAACCAACCAGTCCATCCCAAGAATCAGATCGAACTCCCCAAACGGCAGTTCCATCAGATCAGCCACAAACACTACCCCTTGGAGTTCTAGGGGTACATCTCTAAACAGTTTATCTACTACTACAGAGTGACCTAGAGGGCTAATTACAGTCATCTGTCTAGAAGTAGTCTCTGAGTCTAAGTCCATGGTCTCAACTATACTACTAGCAACATAAGAATGCGTGGAACCCAAATCGATCAAAGCAGTATAGGGAGAACCAAAAATCAAAAACGTACCGGTGATGACGTCCGGTGCGTCGCCGCTCTCTCTCTCGCGCCTCGCGACATACACCAAACCAGGTGTCGTGCTCGTAGCTACCCGCACCTCTCGCCTGGTGCTCCACGGCCTCGACCAAATCCATTACCACCTCTGCCATTACCACGACCCCTCTGCGGTGGCGGTCCATTACCCCGGAACTGATTACGACCCTGATTCTCGGACTGAATCCTAGCTAACTTACGCGGACAGTCCCTCACACGGTGATCTAGAGAACCACACTCAAAACAGCCCTTTTCCTCCATCCAAAGAACCACCCCAATGAGATTTCCCACACCGATTACATGCTGCGGCGGTCCTCGCCTAGCGAAGAACAAACCTAGCGGTGATTCGGCCCACTCTGCCTAGCCCTTTTCTCATGGATTACCCAACGATCCAGAAGACCCAAAGCTCCTCTTATGTCTATTTCTGTCCAGATTTTGCCTTACAGACTCCTTAACACCCTCGGCTACCTTAGCCTTCTCAACTAAAACAGCAAACTCACGTTCCTGCTGAGGAGCAATCAGCAGCCTCAACTCGTCTCGCAGACCATCCTCGAAACGAACACACCTCTCATGCTCAGTGGCCACAATGCCCCTGGCATACCTACTCAGCTTCAAGAACTCACCTGCGTACTCAAGAATGATTTACTCCCCGACAAGCCTTAGAAATGCTTTTCTCTGGGAGTCAATATAACTAGCTCCGATGTACTTCTTTTGATATGCAGCCCTGAAATAATCCCATGTCAAATCCTCCGCTGCCACACTGTCCCGAATCGTGAGCCACCACTGGTATGACTCATCTCGGAGAAGCGATACGATGCCCTTCAGCTTCTCTTCAGCAGTCAGGTCTAGATCATCCATGATCCGCTCAGTTGCTTCTAGCCACTACTCAGCAGTGCTGGGAGCAACACCAGATACACCTCGAAAGAATTCGGCCCCATTTGCCCGGAGTCGCTCAGGCACAGATTTCCTAACTCCTGCGCCACCACCTATACCGGCTACCCTTTCCAACACTCGCAGCATCGCCTGCGACACTGCGTCATCCCCAGTTTGATCCTGAAACTCACCACCTCCAGCTGGTGGTGCCGGTATCTCATTTTCTGACCCCTGACCAGATCCTACGGGTTCAGAAACTGTCATCCTCCCCCGACCTCGACCACGAGTATTACGACCACGTCCGCCTCGAGTACTCATGACTAAACGCTCTACGTATCTGATTAAGAAGATTTTTATGCATTAGTATTGTTCCACTTTCTTATTCACGGAGAAATTTTATGGATATAGCTTTAATCAGGGATTCTTTCGAGCAACCAAGGTTTCAATCTGCTATCCTAGTTCACACAAAGGAGTTCATGCATCCATTCCCTAATTCTTTCCATCCCTATTCGCTCTTTGGACATTTCTGCCCATTTCTATCCCAGGGGTATTTTCGTCATTTTCCTACAGGGTATTTTCGTAATAAAAGATATTTTAAAACTTTCGTAAAACCGGTCACTTTGAAATTCCCAAAATTGGAGGGTGTTTTTGAAAATTTTGTAAAATACTTCGTTTTAGGAAACCAGGGGTATTTTAGTAATTTTCACAAACTGAGGGCGTTTTCGTAAATTTCCAAAATCAAAATTTTCGATTGATATCTTGCAAAGCAGGTTTTTGAAGTTTGTAACATCATTGGAATTTTGACATAACCATTGAGTTGATATTTTATGAACCGAGGGCATTTTAGTAAGTTTACCCCTAAGGGCATTTTTATAATTTCCCACAAATCAGGTTTTTCGAGAAAATTTGTTGTAAAAGTGACATTCTCAGTTTTAAAGAGTTTATTGCAAAAGTTTGAAAACATTAGGGCTGTTGTTTCATCCTTTTTCGAAAATATGGCTAGTTCCCTTTTCGGGTTTTAGTCATTATGTTAAGCCTATGACCGAGCCTTCTTGGTCAGGGTGAACCAAAGCTACGCACCAGGTGAGTCACAAGGACTGCTTAAATACCAAGCTCTTCCGGATCCTCTCCTAGACATGCGTACAGAGGTTACCACACCCTAACTTAGTAACTAAGTCATAGATTGGTTTAGTTCTTTAAGTCTTATGGTTGGTTTGAATGTTCGAGTAATCTAATCCTAGGGTTTCACCCCATAGATCTATCTACGCTCCATACCACCTACCTTTCTACAAATAGTAATTCACAAAAGAGTTTAGAACTACTTACCTGGGCGAACTGGTGCCGGAGACTCGGTGCCATACCTTATAAACCATGCATTTAACCCCAAAACACTTAAAACAAACTTTTTGAAAACAGTTTGGGCCTCGTGCCCACAAAGAGCTTTTGAACTTGGCTCGATACCACAATTGTAACCCCCAAACCCGGTCAACCACACCACGACCAGAATCCAGGTATGTTACGGGAAAACGTGTTTGAAAGTTACGAGTTTCCACTTAATAGATTTGATAAAACTTTGTTACATTTAGAAAAACAAGTCGTTTCTAATATCGTTACTAAAACATTTAGACTTAGCAAAAATTTGATTTGAACATCATTGGAGTTTACTTAGTAACAAAACATTGTATGATACCCGATGGTATAGTTGAAAATATATCGTTTTGTTGGTTTGAAATCGTTGTCTTTCCAAGTTTTAGCAAATTAACCCAATTAATTTATTAAAGCATGTTGAAAATCTAATCAAGCATAAGTGAAGTAAAACATAACCATAAAGACCCTTTTACAATCCAAATAAAACCCAAATGGAGGTAATTAAACTAAAGTACCCAAATGATAGAGTCTGAGTAAAACTTTATTAAGCATGGCATGAGCACCCCGAGTCCATCCCGGCTCCATGTCCGCGTCTACGAGTCACCTGAAATGTCAAAGGAGAGGGTGAGTCGAATGACTCAGTGTATAAATCCCGCTCCCGATAAAACAACATGCTAACACACATCATACATAGCAACATGGTTAATGCAACCCAATCCTAACCATCCGTATCACCTTTTCTACCCCGTGTGGTACCAAACCACTGGTGGTGCCAAACCACTGGTGACCCAAAGTCACGATATCCATAAGTGTGGTGCCAAACCACTGGTGACCCGAAGTCACGAATAATCCAATGATGGGGCCAACCCATCGCGTGATACCAAATCACTGGCGTCAATCCCGTATAATCAACTGTGGGGCCAACCCACCGTGGTGCTAAGCCACTGGGACAAGACGCTGAGGTGCCAAACCTCTGGTGACCCAAAGTCACAAAATATCACTGTGGTACCAAACCACTGGAGGTGCCAAACCTCTGGTGTCCCAAAGACACAGTGTCCCAAAGACACGGATATCATCATATCCCCCTCCTCTCATCAATCCCATACATGTCACACTGACTCATGTACAATATGCAAATCATGTAACTCATGCAAACATGCCCAACATTGCATCTCATAGTATATATATAGCATAGATTATAATATCCAAGGTATCCATAATATAACTTGTAATAAAATAGACTTACCCGGATCCGTACACATACCCCATTTTGGGTATCCAAATATCCATCATACTGTTATGGTTTTTAACAGGCAAACAGGTTTATTAATAACATTACTAGGTATTAGTGTGTTAGTTTACACACCTGGTATACACGAGTCTAAAATCCCAACGAAACGATCTAAGTCCCTTGATTATCTTGCTCCTAGAATCGGCCAAACATAGGGGTTAGTACACATAAACCATTCGGCCAAAAACAATTAACCAAAGGGTTAATATCGAACCCTTACCTTTTAAGATGATTTGGTTTCCTACCAAATCCGAATCAAGCAATGATCCTCCTTCCAACAATTGACCAACCCCTAAAAGAGAACAGATAAACCTTAATAATCTTGACTTAATCGAGGCCAAACGATTGAACGATCAATGATAATACCAATCACTTACCCCTTACTAATCAACTGATTAACAAAGGGGAAAGGCTCCAACTGACTGCTTTGAAATCTTTGATTGCCCTAAGATGAGATGTTAAAACGAAAAGTAAATCCTCCTCCATAAACCCAAACAACACAACAATTGAAAGATAAGGGGAATGGCCATTCGGCCAAAAGCTTACCAACACCCAAAATTCGGCCAAAAGAGGACTTCTAGGAGAGAAGATAGATTCAGCTATCACCTTGAATAAAAAGAAAGAAAATTTGTTTTTAGATGTTTAACACACTTGTGATCGGTTCTGAATGAGAGAAGAGAGAAAACAATTGTGAGATGAGAGTAGAGTGAGAATGGAATTTCGGCAAGATGGTTTATGAAAAAGAGAAACAATCGGCAACAATAGAAGAGAGGTTCGGCCTAAAATAAAAATCAAGAGCAACCAATGGCAAGTTTCGGCCAACAAGAGAAGAAATGAAAAAAAAATGCTTTTAGAGGATGGAGTTTCGGCTCAACTCAAATGAAAGAGAAAAGAAAGAATGGGAAGGAGCATTCGGCTAGTATAGGAAACAAGCAAATTCGGCAAGTCTTGGAAGGTTTGGTCTTTCGGTTCCAAGATGAAGAAGAGAGAAAAGCAATTGAAGTTTCGATTGGCTAAAAGACAAAGAGAGAATTTGGTTTACCAAAAAGGGGACCGAAATTGCTAAAAAGATTTGCCAAAAGGAGATGCTTAGACTTTCGGTTTCCAAAGTGAACAAAAGAGAATTTTTGCTTACCAAAAGCTTGACCAGAATTGTACCAAAATGCCAAGGTACATTCGGCCTTCCCCTATCCCCACTAAGCCGTCACTTCCCCTCCAACTCCTCCCTAAAATTCGGCCAAATCCCCCACAACACTCCACTCCACACATTCAAACAACATGACCAAGTCTCCCTCCTACAAACCCTCTCCACCTTTCATTTGAATGGTAAGACTTGGTCCAAAGTAGAATTTGATTTGCCTTCTACCTCTCCTCCATGCCGTCCCAAAATGAAGCCAAAAAAAATGGGGACTCTGCAGCTCGAACACTAGACCTCCACACCATGTAGATGACGCCACACCTAGCTCCCCCAAGTAACGCATGCTTGCCACCTTGCCAGCTCACTTTTTTTGTGCAACAAAACAACAAATAAAAAATACATATGGCCCAGCTCTTTCAGCTCCTCTCACTTAAGGCTAAAAAAATAAAATTTTCCTATCACTAAGGCTCACCATAAGCTTATCACTAAACCTCTAAACAACAAAAAAATTACCACATCGCAAGCCAATAACATGCAAACAATGCCACAACAAATATAGCCCCTAACCCGGGATATTACACATCTCCCTATCAGACAGTTCAGAAGTTATGCCTAGCGTTTCAAATACTCTTCAAACAACATAAGAATAGGTCGAGCCAACATCAATCAAAGCAAAGTAGGGCTTGCCAGTTATAAGGAACGTACCGGTTATGACGTCCGATGCGTCTCCATCCTCCCTCCGGCGAACTGTATAAACCAGACCCGGCTGCCTTGCCTCTGTATTACCAACACCTCTGCCCGGTGTTCCACGTCCTCTTCCAGGACCATTACCTCTACCATTCGGACCATGACCCCACGGTGGCTGCTGTCCACCTCTTCCAGCCTGATTAAGACCCTAACCTGTTGACCGGTTCCCGTCTATTCTTATAGGACAGTCCTTAATCATGTGTTTCTTGGACCCACACTTGAAACATCCTCCTGTCTTTTTCCAACACTCCCCTAGGTGCATCTTTCCACACTGAGTACAAGTACGGTATTACCCTCCTGTAACAGCTTGCTGACCTCGCGGCCCATCAACTCTAGGCCTCTTCTGCACATTCCCAGATGACCCTGACGATCCAAAACCTCTCTTTTGCCTATTCCGATTAGTGTTCAGCCTTACAGAGTCCTTAATCCCCTCGGCAACCTTAGTCTTTTCTACCAAGACGGCAAACTCCCACTCCTGCTGTGGAGCTATCAACAACCTCAAGTCATCCCTTAGTCCATCCTCAAACCGGACACATCGCTCATGCTCCGTAGCCACGATCCCTCGAGCATACCGGCTCAACCTTAAGAATTTAGCCTCGTATTCCACTACGGACTTGTTCCCTTGAACCAGCCCTAGAAATGCCTTCCTCTGTGCATCCGTATAACTTGTACCAACATACTTCTTCTGGTACGCCACCTTAACATACTCCCAAGTGAGATCCTCAGCTGTGGCACCATCCCGAACCGTGAGCCACCATTGATATGCCTCATCGTGAAGTAGTGACACCATTCCTTTCAGTTTCTCTTCAGCGGTCAGATCCAGCTCATCCATAATTCGCTCGGTCGCTTCCAACCAATACTCAGCCGTACTGGGTGCCACACCAGATACGCCACCGAATACTTCAGCTCCATTGGCTCGAAGTCACTCGGGTATAGATTTTCGAGCTCCCATACCTCCACCTGCTCCAGCCACCATCTCGAGAACTCGCAGCACCGCCTGCGATACTGCATCATTCCCCGTCTGATCTTGATGTTCAACTCCAGCAGCTGGTGGTGGGGGTGGTGGTACCTCATTCTCGGACCCTTGACCAGACCTAATGGGTTTCGATACGGTCATCCTGCCTCTACCACGTCCTCGTACATTACGACCACGTCCCCTAGAACTCATTTCTACGATCGCGTTTTAATCTGATTAAGAAATCTTTTGCATTAGTATTTTGTTCCACTAATTATCCGCGAACAATTTTATGAAAAGGAGTTTAATAGTAGTTCTTTTGATCATTCCAAAGTTTCTAGCTCAAGTTTACTATTCTAATTCAGAGAGTCACATTCACATTCATCAACAATATCCACCACACTACTATGGGCATCTTATCCGTTTCCAACCTAGGGGTAATTTCGTCATTTATCCTATAAGGGTATTTTGGTAATAAATCAGAGTCAATTTGAAAATCTTAATAAATCAAGGCACTCTGAAATTTTCAAAACTCGAGGGTATTTTGAAAATTTTCCCAAATCAAAGGTATTGTTGAAATTTTGGAAATCGGGGTTATTTTGGTAATTTTGTAAATCAAGGGTAATTTAATAAATTTTCCAAATCAAGGTATCTTAATATTTTGCAAAATAGGGGTTTCTGGTATTTTGAAAAGTATCTTAGTAAAAGTCAAAGGTAGTATGGTAATTTTTTTTCAAACCAAGGGCATTTTAGTAATTTCATGACCAGGGGTATTTAAGTAATTTTGTAAATCGGGAATATTTTGGAAAAATTTTCAAAATACTTTTTCCAAAAAAAGGGGTAACTTGGTGAGTTAAAAAAAAACTAGGGTTTTTATAAAAATATGGCTAGTCCCTTTCGGGTTTTAATTATTGAATTTAGCCTATGAATAAGTCCTCTTGGTTAGGGTGAACCGTTACTACGCACCAGGTAGGATTCGAGCGAAGAGGAGGTGAGTCACTAGGACTGCTTAAATACCAGGCTCTTCCTGAATTCAATCCTAAACATGCGCACAAGTGTTACCACACCCTAACTCAGCGACTTAGTCACAGGTTTGTTTTAGTTAGGCTTTAAGTTTTATGTGATTCCATGTTGGAGTAAACTAATCCTAGGGTTCAATAACTTAATATACTAATCTACGTTCCCGTTATACCCATATACAGATCATACATTAATTCACACAACGGTTAGGGGTACTTACCTGGTGGACTTCGGGCCGAAGACTTAGGTTCCATGCCAGAAAACCTGCTCATTTCACAAAAATTTCCACAAAACTTATTTGGGCTTAATTTTGAAAATGTTATGGGCTTTAAATCCAAGGCCGAGAGTTTAAAACTGGGCTCTGATACCAAACTGAAACACCCTAAACCCGGCCCACGAGCCTTGACCGAATCTGGTATGTTCCTTGAGTTAAACCTTTTAAAATTCATTTGTTACTTTGGAAAACTTGGGTGGTTTTGCAGAAAAGTTTGTTTTGTGTTGGGCTCAAGTTGGAAACAATGTTATTCTTGAAGTCTGAGTTTTGGGAAAATGTTATTTTTATGTTTCAAATCTTTAAGTTAAAAAAAATACTGAGTCATTTAAGAGTTTACCTTTAAATTGAAATCATTCGTTTTTAGGTGTCAAAACATTTACAAATTTATTTTTAAGAAAGGTTACTTATACTTTACTTTGATAAAATCGTGTTATACTAAAATAATTGAAATGCATGCATAAACAGTTTCATACTAATGGACTTATTACAACAAAGAAAACCCGAAATAAATCCAAACTTAGAAATAAAGTCTCAAAATAAAATGACTTTAAGCTGAGCATGGCCACCACTAAGCTCCTGCCGACCCAGTCCATCTACTGAGTGTCACCTGAAAAGATATCCCATGATGGGGTGAGTTGACAGACTCAGTGTATAACAGCCAACACAAGGTCCCAAAAGACTTAGGCACATCAAATCATACATATATAACAAATATAAATAATGATGCAATCCCAAACCCAAACCTAGTTAACCATCCGCTACACATCACCCGTACCTGCCATCACACCGTGGGGATTACTAAATCGACCCTCCATCCGCTACACATCATCGAAGGTGTTCACTGAAATCCCAAAAATCCCGATCTAATGCTCTAGATCTTTAGTTTCTACATTCGGCCAAGGACTAGATCACTTAACTAGTCAGTTCGGTTTTTGAACAAAATAAGATATAGATCTGAGTTACCAAGTATGGCCTTAGCCGAATGTCATATCTACTTACCTTGTAGATCTAAGTCCCGAAATCGTCCTTGCTCCTAGTGATGTCGAAATCCCTATAGGTATATGTTAGATCAGATTTCAATACTTAATGGACATCATTAATGGCCTTCGGCCTAAGACTACTCTGGCTGACCTTAGATCTTGAGATCCCGAATGATCTCCTCTTTGTAGACGACAACTACCAAATCCCGAAGCCTCCTTCAAAGTTTTGGCCAAGAACAATAATGGGATTAGAGTCCTAGTTTCGGTTAATCTAAAAGAAAAGGATGAGAAGAACGATTGTTGATTCCTTACCCTCAATACAAAAGTCGACTGCTCCTTTGTTTGAACCCACAGAGATGTTTGGCAATGAATCCCATAGAGGATTCGGCTTCAAATGAAAAAGAAGAAAAAGAGAGAATTCTCTTCATTCACAATTTGGCAGAACAATGGACACACTCCCTAACTAAAATTCGGCACTTACTTCCCCCTACATGACCGAATATACCTCTACCAAGAGCCCCACATTCGGCCACTACATCCTTCCTTATCAAATCCCTTATTTTGCTCCTATTTTTCCTCTTCCTCCTTTATTCAAACAATTTTGAATAAGTCAACAATTATCCCTCTCTTCTAGCCGAATTTTAAAATAAAACCAAGCCTCATCCTCATCCATTTGAAAGTCAAATTGCCGCCCAACTCCTCTCCTCCTTGACGCAAAAAGAAAAGCTCCCACTGCTTCCCATGTTGCTCGAACCTGAGCCCTTCCTCACAGCTTATGGCGTCACTTACCAAGGCCCTAAGTGGTGCTTTCATGTCACTTTACCAAGCCTAATCTTATGTCCAAAAACCCCTACAATTTTTCTTAAGGCCTCCTCTGCCTAGCTTATTCTTTTAAACTTTTAAATCGAATAATTTCTAAGGCATTTCCCTATACCTTAAGGTTCTCAAAATTCATAAAACACATTCAACATATACATAGACATGCTGCTTCATTCAATTAAACATTAATGCATAAGCCATAATCCCGGATGTTATAATTTATTCACTTACCTTGATCCGTAGAAATCCTTAAATTATGTTAACATCTCTTTTGAGACTAAGAACAACTGACCCTAGGTTGATTAATTGAAATTTCTTTCTAATTAAAACCCTTATTGTCGCATTAACTCAATCTATGGATTCCCTTAATAGATTTTACTTTAGTCCGGTAGATTTATGTCATCCTATTTCTAGAATTGCAATCAACCCCGCTTAATTATGCTAGATCTACTCTTAAACAGGGACTTTTGCTTCACTGATTAAGCACATCAAACTTGGATTGATATCCTAAAAATATTAAAGCAAGGGTTAAGAACTCATAATTAATAACAAGAACAAGTCTTTATCATGTAATTCAGATAATTAAATAATAAGATTCATCATAGGTTTCATCCTCCCTAGGTATTTAGGGAGTTTAGTTCATACTTATAGAGGAAAACATCTCAAAATAAGGAAAACAAAAAGACATAAAAAACCCAAAAAATTCTAAGGGAACTTGATGGAGATCTTCAATCTTGAATGAGATCCTTCTCTGAATTGATTCCAACTGTTTCCTTCGAGTAATTTCTTTATTCTACTCTATGTACTCCCTTTAGGTCTTCTTCTGGTGTTTATTTATAGACTTTAGAATGCTCAAAACCCCTAAAAATTGGCTTTTTCCATGTGAAAACAAAACAGGGTGCGACAGTGACACGAGCATGTGACCAGCCCGTGTAAGAATGCCCAAGCCATGTGCAAGTTTGACATGGCTCGTGATCAACACGGGCTGGCACACGGGCGTGTGTCTATCTCGTGTGGTATTGCCTTGGCTATGTGGATCCTTAAGATGGCTCGGTTTGCCTGATTTTGGCCCGTTTTATGCTCCTTTCGCTTCCCTATGCTCTCCTAAGTATAGAAACATGAATTGAAAGGATTAGGAGCATCGAATTCATAGAATTGTATAATAAAACATCTAAAAACACACTAAGCATGGGATTAAAATATGTTACTTTTATTGTTTATCAGCTCAACATGCTCAGTCTCATCTCGAGAATAAATTAGAATGTCATCGATGAACGCAATTACTAACTTGTCCAAGTACGGTCAGAAAATTTGATTCATTAAGTCCGTAAAAATAGCGGGAGCATTAGTTAATCCAAAAGGCAAAATTCATAATGCCCATACATTGTCTTGAAAGAAGTTTTTGGCACATCTGACTCTTTAAATCTCAACTGATAGTAGCCAGATCTCAAATCGATATTCGAGAATATCGTTGCTCCTTTCAACTGATCAAACAAGTCATTAATCCTCGGCAAAAGATACTTGCTTTTTGTAGTCACCTTGTTGAGCTGTCGATAATCGATATAAAGTCTCATAGATCCATCTTTCTTCTTTATAAATAACACTGGAGCACCCTAGGGAGAAAAACTCGGTCTCACAAAACCCTTATCTGTCAACTCTTGCAATTGAGCTTTCAATTCTTTCAATTCAGTTGGAGCAATCCTATAAGGAGTAATCGATATAGGTGAAGTCTCAAGTACTAAATTAGTAGCAAACTCAACCTCTTTGATCAGAGGTAACCCAAGTAACTCTTCTGGAAACACATCTGGACATTCACAGACTACCGGTATTGATTCAATCTTTATTTCAAACACTTTTGTATTCAATACATAAGCTAGATAAGCTTCACAACCCTTTCTCACATATCTTTGGGTAGACATTGAAGAAATCACAATAGGTAACTCGCCCGACTCATCTGAATCATTTCGAAGAATTTCACCATTTTTACATTTCAATTCAAAAAATTTCTATCTACAATTCATTACAGCATCGTGTAGTGTCAACCAATCCATACCCAAAATAACATCAAACTCATCAAATGGCAACGACATTAAATTAGCTGGAAAACAGTGACCTCTAATCATCAAAGGACAATTCTTTCAAACTCTATAAACTAGCATATATTTGCCTAAGAGGTTTGACACTTTAATCACAAATTCTGTAGACTCAACAACCAAACTCTTAAGAGATACCAAATTCACAAAAACATAAGAATGAGTCAATCTAGGATCGATCAATGCAATAACATTAGTATCATAAAGAGAAAATGTACCAGTAATCACGTCGGGAGATGATGCATCCTCACGTGCACGTATGGCACAAGCTCTAGCAGGTGCTCTAGCTTCGGATCTCATAGATGAATCCTTTGTCACACCTTCACTGCTGATTCCATTCCTGGTGTTTCTCGGTGGCCTACCTTTATTGGTAGTATTACTCGGCCTTGCACTCTGAAATTGCTCTTTCTCAGCCATTTTAGGGAAATATCGGATGAAATGATTTTGAGAACTACACTTGAAACAAGCTCGATCATTCATCCTACACTCTCCAGGATGTCTTCTTCCACAATGCTGACATTCAGGAATGTTAGACCTAACATTATGCACGTTTGCGATCGAAGTAGCTTGAGATTTAAAACTCGAATATTGCTTCCTACGGTCTTTGATCGTGTGTCAGAGACTTAAAATTTTAGATAAAGAATGATCGAGCCTAAAAAACTAACTGTGGCAATGATTGAGGCAAGCGCATCCATCGAACAGTAGTATAGTTAAGTGGCAAGACCGAATTGTCGAAACGAAAGGAGCCAAAAGTACTAATACTAACTTTCTTTTTATTATTTAGCCTAAGATTTAAAGGAATTATTAATTAATCTAAAATTAACTATCTATTAAGCTAAAGATGCTAAGACAAAGAGAATGAATTTGGGAAAATACTTGTGGGAAAAACGATTAAGACAATACCCAAGGAAGAATCCACCTAGACTTCACTTGTTATTTAACTCTGAACTAGACAATTTATTCACTTGACTTGATCTGTAGGATTCCCTAATTTATATTAATACCTCACTCGAGGCTACTAACGTCTAACCCTAGGTTGATTAATTGAAATATTTTTCTAATTAAAGCCCCTTGAATTGCATTAACTCGATCTATGGAGTCCCATATTAGGTTTGATCCTAATTCGGCAGATTTTCGTCGTCCTATCTCTAGGGTTGCGATCAACTCCGGTTAATTATGTTAGATCTACTCTTAGATAGGGTCTATTCCTCCTTTGCATAAGCACATCAATACTTGAATCAATATCCTGGAATATCAAAACAAGAATCAAGAACACATAATTAAGAACAAATCAAGTATTTATCATATAGTTCAGAAAATAATAACAAGATCCTTTTAGGTTTCATCCCCCTCAGGTATTTGAGGGGATTAGTTCATAATGATAAAAGAATACATCTCAGAAGTAAACATAAAATAAAACATAAGAAAAACCCTAAAACCCCTAAAGGAAATTGAAGGGAAGATCTTCTGTTTTGAGTATAATTATGGCTTCTTGAGATGAATCAACTGGCTTTTTTTGAGTAAATTCCACAATTCTGGCCTCTCTGGCTTGGCTCTTCGGCCTAACTGGACGCCTCCTGAAGGTTGGCCTCTAGGGTGTTTATATAGGCTTTTGAGATGGCTTTCTTTGCCTCTAAGTACCCTAATCCGAGTAAAATTCCTCTTTGTCACGGCAGGGACACGCCCATGGCACACGCCCGTGTGAATCGTGGCCAGGCCATGTACGGGTCTGTTAAGGGGGCACGACAATATGGCTTGGGCCTAGGCCGTGTTAATTTCTTGATTTGGCCTATTTAGTCTATTTTAGGCCTATTTCTCGTTCTTTTCATCCTCCGGTGCTTTCCTAAGTATAAAACATGGAAACAAAGGATTAAGAGCACCAAATTCCACAATTCAAGGCTTAAATCATCCAAAAGTATGTTAAATGTGGGATTAAAATATGTTCATATTACGGTTTATCAATCTCTGTGCGAATACCAAGCTAATACATTCGAACGAGAATTCATTTCTCTAGATTTTTTTTACTGGGATTGAAATGACTTACTCATCGGCCCTTTTCTTGCATCTTTAACCTCACTCTCGGCCTTTCTTTTCTCTTTGCTTAGCTCTTCAGCTTTGTAAGCTCATTCAACCAAGACAACAAATTATTTTAGTTCCAAGATTCCAACTAATAGTCGAATGTCCTCATTCAGCTCATCTTCGAACCTTTTACACATAATAGCCTCGAAGGAAACACACTCTCGGGCATACTTACTAAGCCTAGCAAATTCTCGCTCATACTCTGTCACCGACATTCGGCCCTATTTCAGCTCAAGAAATTCTTTACGTTTTTTATCAATCAACCACTGACTGATATATTTTTTTTGGAATTCCTCTTGAATGAATTCCCATGTAACCCTCTCTCTCGGTACCACAGATACTAGTCTCTTCCACAATGATATGTTGAATCCCCTAGGAGTGATATAGCACATTTCAAGCATTCTTCGGGTGTACATGATAACTCATCAAAAACCCTGATAGTATTCTCAAGCTAGAACTCAGCTTTCTTGGGGTCATCATCTACAGCCCCTTGCTTCCAAATATTATCAACCGGAGGCTTATTCTATCTTACCAAATCCATACCTTAAGGTGCTACGAGATTCGACTGGGGATTTGGAGGGGGTGGAGGATGTTGAGCATTCAAATTTGTTCGAACAAACTCTAAATACCACGGGTTCATCATGTGGAGGAATGCTTCCCTAGCCCCTTCTCCTCCTCCTTAACCAATTGTGGGAGGTTGACTTTCAGACGGTGCTGTCCCTTGAGCGGGAGCAGGTGCATTGCTTTCTACTTCATTAGCTACAGCTCGATCGGGATCCATTTACTATATGAAAACATAGTTTAAAATTTGTCAGGAGTCATCACACTATCACTGTACATATATGGCATGTATAGCTAGACTCTTACACACGCTACGTTAGTCTTAGAATTGACTAAATTGTAGCTCTGATACCACTAAATGTAACACCCCTTGCCCGTATTCAATGCCAAAACAGGGAACGAGGTATTACCGGACAAAAACACAAGCAAACATACATTTCTGAGTCATAAATTTCCATTCAAATTTAAATTTCTCATACGCATTCATATCATCCCTAAAACGAGCCTACGAGGCTCAATACATCCTTTGGAAGTGGTTCGAGACTAAACCAAGAACTTTAGAAAATTTTAAAAAACTTAGAAAAAAATTTCATATTACAGGGCTCACATGCTAATGTGACCTTTAGACACGCCCGTGCTACAGGCCGTGTTCAAAATAGGGTGCTCTCTGACTTGTGCCACACACCCGTGTATTAGGTCGTGTGGTCGATTTAATTTTCATAATTTTTCATAAAATAGGTGCAAACTTCACACGGCCGAGACACACGCCCGTGTCCAAGGTCGTGTAGCACACACGGCTGAGACACACGCCCGTGTCTCTGCTTGTGTGCTATATTCTAGACATTCTATTTTGCAACAATTAAGGTGCAAAGGACACACAGGTAAAACACATACCCGTGGGGTAGACCGAGTGTCACACACGGCCAAGACACATGTTTGTGTGTCTACCTGTGTGGACAAAAAGAATGCTTGCCACCCTTTAATACACACACCGATACCATATAACATAGCACCAATTCAAGCATATACATACAATTAACATAATGTAAGTTAACATAAATGTTACTAAAATCTCATTTTCATAATTTACTTAATCACAACCTTACCAAGGGTTCATCACATATCGAGCTCATTAATTATGAGTTTTATGTACATACCTATACCAATTCACAACATAACCATAGTCTTTCGCAACATTGGCATTCCTGTTAAATTTTCCGTTGAACCACTTGGAGTATTAAAGGATACTCGAAAATTTTGTACACACAGTATTGTACCAATGCCATATCCCAGATATGGTTTTACATGAAATCTCGTATCGATGTCAATAGCCCAACTATGTTCTTACACGAGTCTTATATCTATGCCATATCCCAAATATGGTCTTACACATAATCTTAGTAACCCTAATGTTATGACATTTGTATCCTATCTATTCGTAAGGTTCAACTAAAATTTCTCGCTTGTCAAAACTTTGACGAATAATAAAGTATTTAAAATATAAATAACAATGCATTATTTACATACAAACTTACAATCAAGCTTGGAAGATGAACAAACCCTAGCTATGGAGACCCTTGTGATTTTCGATATGGGAGGATGAAATTGAGAAGATGACATCTTTTATGTGTTTTATTTTATCTTTATTACCCAAAAACCAAAATGCCCTTAATGCCAAACTTTGAAATTTCACCCTACAATGTCCATTTTTGTCCAAATTAAAGTATAATGGTCTAATTACCATCTAAGGACCTCCAATTTAAAATCTCATAGCAATTGGACACCCATAACATGTAGAACTTAATTTTTGCACTTCTTGCAATTTAGTCCCTTTAACTAAATTGAGTGCCCAAACGTCAAAATTTTCGAATGAATTTTTCATGAAATTATTTTATAAAACTATTGACCATAAAAATATAATAAGAATAAATTTTACTATGTTAGATTTGTGGTCCCGAAACTACTGTTCTGACTAGACCCAAAATCGGACTGTTACATATATCAGTCAGAGGTTTCTCGATTAGAAAAGTAAAGAATATCTAGACCTTAAATAGGGTCATATGATAGTGTCTGAATATAAAAAGGAGTTTGTTTGATTGATAAAATATGCTCGAAAGTGTATTCCAACTGAGATTGCAATGTGTAAGTGGTTTGAAGATGGTTAAACAAAGATATAAAGCTTTTAGTCGAGATCCTTATGTTAAAAGAGTTGAAAGCATAGTTGCAAGAGTTGACACATAGGGGTTTTGCCCTACCCAGGTTTTCACCTTGGGGTGTATCTGTTCATTAAGAAAAAGGATGAATTGATGAATTATGTATTGATTACCGTCAACTCAACAAGGTTACAATCAAGAACAAAAATACACTACCTCGAATTGACGATTTGTTCTATCAGTTGAAAGGTGCCACAGTATTCTCAAAGATTGATCTTCGTTCCAGTTACTATTAGCTACGAGTGAAAGATTCGGATGTGCTGAAAACTACGTTCAGAACCAAGTACGGGCATTATGAATTTCTTGTGATACCGTTTGGTTTAACTAACACACCTGTAGAATTTATGGATTTGATGAACAGAATCTTCAGACTATATTTACACAAATTTGTTGTGGTATTTATTGATGATATTATGGTATCTTCCTAAGATGAGACTAAACATGCTGAGCATTTTAGAATTGCTTTACAAACTCTGTGAGATAAACAGTTGTTTGATAAATTTAGCAAATGCGAGTTTCGGCTCTGAGAAGTTATTTTTTTGGGACACATAGTATCGGCTGAAGGCATCAGCGTTGATCCGAGTAAAATTTTCAACGGTTGTTGACTGGAAACCACCGAGAAACGCATTTAAAGTCAGTAGTTTTCTGTGATTAGCTAGTTATTATTGAGGATTTGTAAAAGGGTTCTCGATGATAGCTACATGGATGACACGGCTATTACAGAAATATGTGAAGTTTGAATGCTGTGATAAATGTCAGCAAAGTTTTAACCAGTTAAAAGCACTGTTGACCGAAGCACTAGTTATGGTTTAGCCTAAATCGAGTAAAGAATTTGTGATTTTCAGTGATGTGTCATTGAATGGTTTAGGCTATGTTTTGATGTAGGAAGGTAAAGTAATAGCTTATGCCTCCAAATAGTTAAAGCCGCACGAGAAAAAATATCCTACACATGAATTAGAGTTGGCAACTATTGTGTTTGCGTTGAAAATTTGATGACACCATTTGTTTGGTGAAAAATGTCACATATTTACTGATCACAAGAGTTTAAAGTATCTGATGTTGCAGAAATATTTGAATTTGAGACAACATAGATGGCTCGAACTATTGAAAGATTATGAGTTAGCTATTGATTATCATCTGGGAAAAGTAAACGTAGTTGCGGATGCTCTGACTAGAAAGTATTTTTTTGCTTTGCGAGCGATGAAAACATGATTGACATTTTCTAATGATGGATCGATCTTAGCTGAGTTAAAATCTAAACTGATGTTTCTAGAGTAGATCTACGAAGCTCAGAAATGTCATAATGAGTTGTGAGCTAAACGAGTACAGTGTGAGTCGACGTCTTATTCAGATTTTCGGATAGGGCCCAATGATTTTTGTTTTTTAGAGATAGAGTTTGTGTACTGAAGAATCCAGAGCTTATACAGAAAATCTTATACGAAGCTCATAGTGGTAGCTTGTCTGTTCATTCGGGGAGCAATAAAATGTACAATGATCTGAGACAGATGTATTGGTGGCCGGGAATGAAACAGAAGATATATAACTTTGTACCTAGATGTTTGATTTGCCAACAAATAAAAGTTGAACATCAAGTACCTTCTAGACTGTTACAGCCAATAATGATACCGGAGTGGAAATAGGATAAAGTTACTATGGATTTCGTATCAGGGTTACCCCTATCAATGAAAAAGAAAGATGTCATTTAGGTTATCGTCGACCGTTTGACGAAGTCCGCACATTTTATTTCGGTACGTATAGATTTCTCACTTGACAGATTAGTTGAGTTATATGTTTCTAAGATTTTCAGATTACACGGAGTACCAGTCTCCATTATTTCGGATAGAGATCTGTGGTTCACATCGTGATTTTGGAGAAAGATACAGGAAGCTCTTGGTACACGATTGCTTTTTAGCACTACATTTCATCCTCATACCGATAGTCCGTACAAGCAAGTGATACAGGTTCTCAAAGATATGCTTCGATGTTGTGTATTAGAGTTCGAAGGCAACTGGGAAAAATATTTACCATTTGTCAAATTTATGTATAATAACAATTCTCAGTTGAGCATAAATATGGCACTGTATGAAGCTCTATATGGTCGTAAATGCCGAAATCCATTATACTGGACTGAGCTTAGTGAGAAAAAGATACGTGGGGTTTACTTGATTCGCGAAACTGAGGAAAAAGTGAAAGTGATCCGAGATAGCTTAAAAGTAGCTTCAGATCATCAGAAATCCTATGCAGATCTTAAATGTAAATATATAGAGTTTCAAGTAGGTGACAGAGTATTTTTGAAAGTTTCACCCTGAAAGAAAGTTCTTCAATTCGGTCATAAAGGAAAACTGAGTCCGCGATTTATTGGGCCGTATGAGATTACTGAGAGAATCAGACCTATTGCATGCCGATTAGCTTTACCGTTAAAACTTGAAAGAATTCAAAAATTCTTTCACGTATCTATGTTACGACGGTACTGATCTGACCCTTCACATGTTATTTCTCTGACGGATGTGAAGATTCAGCCTGATATGACATATAGTGAGGAACTGATCAGAATTCTGGCACGAGAGATGAAAGAGTTGAGAAATAGAAACATAGCTTTACTAAAAGTTCTCAGGCAGCGACATGGAATAGAAAATGATACTTAGGAGCCTGAGGAAGCAAGGAGAAAGCAATATTCGAACCTCTTTTCTAGTATCGCTTTAGGGGGAGAGTTGTAACAAGCCATTTTTTAGTGAAATTGAAACTGTGGTTTTGGGACCACAAATCCAAATGTGGTCTACATCATGATAGTATCACCGTATACAAATTTTTTTAAGAAATTTTACCATTTACATGTTCAATTTTTATAAAAATGACTAATTGCGTAAAGTGCAAATGTCGAGTTCTAATAGCTAAAGGTATTAAATAGCTATAGAACTTTAAAGTAGAGCTCCTTATATGGTAGATAACCCATAAATGTGTAAGTGGAATGCCATAACTTGGTAAACTTGTAAATTTAAATAATTTTAAAGTTTAAATAAGTAATTAAGTAATTAAAGACAAAATTTTGTAAAATAAAGCCAAGTATCATCTTTTATATTCTTTTTTTAACCTTATAGCCAAGAAAAAGAAGCCATTTTTACTCTTTAGGGTTTGACAAGCTTTTTTCCATCAATTAGGTATGTGTTTGTTCCCATTTTTAATAATTTCTATGTTTCGAAGGTCGTTGTAGCTTAGTCTAGCTAGCCCGGGGACTAATTTCTGAAACTATTATAGCATTTGAGTTTTGCCATTGATGAACATGTTAAGGTTTTGAATTTTAATGGTAGAAAATGAATGGTTGTTGTTAGATAAACAACTTTTGTAAATGAATTTTTTATGAAATTATCAATTAGGGATTAAATTAAAAAATGTGATAAATTATGTTGTAAAATTATGAATTTTTAAAATATATGGGCTGCTATAAATGTGTTTATAATTCAGCTAGGCTTGGGTAGGGAAAAATTGAATGAATTTCATTTTCTAAGCCTAGGGACTAAATTACAATGAGTTAGAAGTACAGGGTAAAATAGTAATTCTACCAAAAATATGTGTTAGACTAAATTGAAAATGAATTATATTGAATTAAGTCAAATTCATTCGTATAGATCCTGTCAGAACTCGTACAGAGTTAGATCGAGGCAAAGAGAAAATCTCAGATTAGTCGCCTCCGTATATATGTACACTCGTCGAGGTAAGTTCATGTAATTAAATTGTGTATTTATATGCTTTAATTGAATTATAAATATGTGAATTACGTAATTGTCATGTATGAATACCGATCGCATATCTAATGACGTACGACAATTACTGAGTCCCATTTGAACCTTAGGAATTCATAAGATATGATTGACATGTCATTATGGTTACCGATTTCAGCTCGTATGAGCATACCAATTCAACAGAAATTGATGGATTACAGTTTAGTACACCTCGTGTGTACTAACTGTGTATCCAATGATATTCTAAATGGTTGAACGGGCACTATTCTCTTACGAGATTACATGAGTTCAATACGAACTACTACTGGTATTTACATGAGATATATGAAAATGATTTGTACATGATATATAGATACATGATATGGAAATTATATGTACATGGATGTTTCATTATTGTTGAGCTCATACATGTTTCTTGATATTTATATGAATTACATGACTAACAAGGTTGATGAGGATATGTGTTTAGGCTTTTGGCCAAATTAAGTTTGGATATTGTAACACCCTGAATTTGAGCCTAGAATGAATGGGCCTTGAGCATGGGATCAGCTAGGAGACTACATATAAATAATTATGTGTGCAAGAAAATTTCATAAAGTGCTTGTTTGCTTTAATGGCTAAGTGATTTTGGTGTGTATGGGAGTGTTTGAGAAGCCTGGATTCAAGTCCTAGCTTCGACTAAATTTTTAGTTTTTGTTCTTAAATGAATCTGGACACTGGCACATAGGCTTTATAAATATTTGTGCATGTATTAAGTCACAAAAAGCCTTGTGGTCATGTGGCAAGGTGGCGTGGAAGGGAACCTTGAGGACTGAGGTTCGAGCGTGGCCCAGCATAAATGAGGTATTTATTTTGCAATTGGGTTCGGCCAGTGGTTGACTTGTATTGGAATTCTGATGGGTAAGGTTGTTGAGGAGAGAATGGAGGAGTTTTTCTTTGGGTTGTCTTGACTTCAGTTATACCTTTGCTTTCTGACGACATAATTTGCACTTTTTATCAATTTCTGGTAAGTCAAGTTCCTCTCTATATCTTTCGGGTTGATAAACTGTAAAAGTAACATATTTTAAGCCCACATTTAGCATGCTTTTGGATGATTTAAGCCTTGAATTATGTAATTTGGTGCTCTTAGTCCTTTGTTTTCATGTTTTATACCTAGGAGAGCACCGGATCATGAAAAGAACGGAAAATGACCAAAATCGGAGTAAATGGGTCATATCACAAAATCCACACGGCCTGGGCCCAAGACCACACGGCCGTGCCCCATTCAGAAGTCTCGAACACAGCCTGGCCACGACTTACACGAGCATGTGCTATGGGCGTGTCCTTGGCGCGGCCAAGAGGAGTTTTACTCGGATTTGGATACTTGGAGGCAAAGAAACACATTCCAAATCCTATTCAAACACCCTAGTAAGAATTCTACTTGAATTAGGATACTTAGGGGCCAAGTAAGGAATCTCAAAGTCTAAAAAAACACCCAAGGGGGCAACTTGAAGGGGAGTTCAGCATAAGCCTTCTGCCAGGGCTTTTGTCGGAGGAACCCAAGGCTTTAGTCAGGGGGCGTTCGACTAGGCCAAAGAGGGCAAATTTGTGGAGATTTACTCGAAGATAGCCAGTTGATTCATCTCAAGAAGCCGAAATTAAACTCAAGACGGAGGATCTCTCCTTCAATTCCTTCAGGGGGTTTTAAGGATTTCTTATGTTTTGTTTTATCTTTTCTTTTGAGATGTTTTCTTTTATTGTTATGAACTAAAACCTTAGATACCGAAGGGGGATGTAACCTAAGATGAATCATGTTATTGTTTTCTGAACTATATGATAAATATTTGACTTGTTCTTAATTATGTGTTCTTAATTCTTGTGTTGATATTTCAGGGATATTAATTCAAGTGTGATGTGCTTAGGTGAAGGAGAAAAAGTCCCTGCCTAAGAGTAGATCTAGCATAATTAAGCAGAGTTGATCGTGCGCCTAGAGATAGGGTGACAAGATTTTGCCGAATTAGGGTGAAACCTAATATGGGAGTCTACAGCTCAAGTTAATACGATTCTAGGGATTTTAATTAGAAAGAGATTTCAATTAATCAACCTAGGGTTAGACGTTGTCGCCTCAAGAGAGGGATTAATATAACGTAGGGAATCTTACGAATCAAGTCAAATGAATAAATCGTCTGGTTCAGAGTTGATAACAAGTGAAGTCTAGGTGGATTCTTCCTTGGGTGTCGTCTTAATCAATTGGTTTTTCTTCCAAGTTATTTTCCCAATTTCATTCTTCTGTGTCTTAGAGTCTTTAGTTTAGTAGTTAATTAATTTAGATTAGATAAATGATTCATTCAATTCTTATGCTAAATAATAAAAAGAGAGTTAGCATTAGTACTTTTTGTTCCTTTGGGTTCGACATTCTGGTCTTGCCTTAACTATGCTACTTTTTGATAGGTACACTTGCCTCAAATCGTTGTCATAGTTAGTTTTCAGGTTTGATCATTCTTTTTTTTTTAATTTTAAGACTTTGACATCGCGAAAACAACGATCAAGTTTTTGGCACCGTTGCCAGGGAACTAAAATATTAAGAAAGTTCAATTTTTATTACTTTAGCCATTTTTTTATTGCAATTTATTTTCATTATTATTTTTTTATTTTTTACTTTGCTAATTTTTCCTCTATTTGCTTTTGGCAGATAATTTTAGTTTATAGAGAAGATGGCACTGAATAATTATCAGTGGCAAGTCATGAGGACAATTCCTACTAAAGCAACTAGTGTCTTCAACATCAACGTGGTCACCAGGTTATCTAACCAGCTAGAGATGATGAATAAAAAGTTTGATGGTTTGTAAAGTCTCTCGCAGGTACACCCAATAATGCAATATGACTCAAATCTAGGAGGCGTGGCAAATCTTGAGTACCCAACCTACGGATATGGCATGGAGAACGAACAAGTCCACTATATGGGTAACTATTGTAGACCTCAAAATAATTTTTATGATAACACTTATAATGCAGGTTGGAGGTACCATCCCAATTTCTCGTGGGATGATCAAAGTAGCCAAAGACTGGAACTTCCTCCAGATTTTCAACAAGCACCTCACCAACAGGAAGAGGAGTCGAACCTCGAGGAGATGCTGACAAAATTTATAGCAGCCTCAGAAAAATGTTTCCAAGATAAAGAAACATGTTTCCAAAAGATAGAAACGAAACTTGAGGCATGAACACAGGAGATCAAGGATCAGTTTGGTCAGCTTACCAAGCTGATCTCAGAACAACTACAAGAAAGCTTGCCAAGCAACACTGAAACTAACCTAAAAGAGCAAATTCAAGCCGTAATAGCTCATGATAGTGGAAGGTTAGTTGAATCTGACCCAAGGCAAGAGTCTGTGGTAAGTGAAGGTAAGGTTGAGGTAAGCTATGATTTACCAAACCCGGTGACTACAGAGTATCAAACCCGTGTGCCATACCCCGATGCGACAAAGAAAGACCACACAGAGGAACAACTCGGTAAGTCTCTTAAACTTTCAAAGAAATTTCATATTAACTTGCCTTTTCTAGAAGCTTTTTCGCAGATTCCAAATCCTAGACCTCGTGTCGATAAATAAGAAATTCATGAGGAACGAAGGCTTTGGATCGATGAACTAGACAAATGAAAGACACACTTCAAGGAAAGACTAAAAACACACGAAGCAAAAACGAGGCAACTCCACGACGAACTTAATAATGGGACAACCCAGCTTAAGATAGGAGATCAGGTACTCAAAATCTTCCCATATGGAACGGTCGAGGTAACACATTCTAATTTTAGTACTTTTGAGGAAAACATTACTCGACTTAAATTTTTTATCAATAACTGAATTGATCGCATGAGAAAGGATTTTCACCTCCTCAAACCACCATGACCATACGAATGAGAGGTAAAGTCTAGCTTAAGACTATAAACGAGCGCTTCTCGGGAGGCAACCCGAGCACTAACCCAATTAATTTTTACATTTTTTATTTTTTACTTTTATATTCCCTTTTAGCACCTAACCATAAACTAACCAAAGTACAGATTTCCACACCACACGGCCTTGCACACGGCCGTGGCCGTGGCCGTGTGGCCACCACAGGAAGCTACAAGGGAGGGGCCAACTACCAGATCCATAATTTCTATTTAACCCCCTTCTTCCCTTCCTTTTCCTGTTATCTTTCTTCTTTTAGTTTCCATTATTTACTTTTATTTTTATTTTCTTTATTTTCTTTATTTTCTTCTTCTTATTCTTCGTACCATTTAGATTTAGCTTAGGATACAATAAAATCAAGACGGCTACTTCGAGGACTCAATTTCAAATGGTTCGAGACGCTTCCCCACATTCACCTCCAATCCTATCCGGTTTCTTTTCATTGACTTCATCCAAAATTCAGGAAGTTTCACTTCTCTCCCCATCTTATGATTTTATGATTATTTTGATATTATCTATCTTTGTACATTGAGGACAATGTACATCTTAATTGTGGGGGGGTTAACTATAGTATTATTTGAAAATCCCTGAATTATGCCTTGTTCTAAAGTAAGTTTCTCATATTATGATTAGAATGAAATTTCCTTGATTGATGATTTTTATTGATATGTTTTGGATTAAGTCATTGATAATTATGCATTGATGATTAAACTTTAAGATACTAGAGAATCAAGCATGATAAGTCTATTTTTCAAAAATTAAAAAATTTTTCTAGGTTGTCTACCTAAATCTAATTATTACCTTGAAGTTTGAAATTTACAAGATTGGTATCAATTACCCATAATTTTTGTGAGATTTTGAGCCTTATAGAGCATATATTGCTCACTTTATTTATTATGAGTGTGTCAACATTGATTTGTTATTCTAGAACTTGCATTGATTATACATGTCGAGACCACACCTATGATTTGATATACAAGAGATGATAAAGGCACCTAGGTTTTAACCCACCTACTCCAATAACAAGCCTACCATCATAATTAACCCCTAGTAAACCCCATTGATCCTAACAACCCTTTTTATTGACTCACCTACTAATATTAACCCAAAACCATTATATTTGTTATCACCATTCCTTTTGACTACCCTTATGTCGAGATTTGATTTGATCAGTTGCCTAACTATTTTATCTATTAAATCTATCCTTTATTATGTATTTGACTTGTTCTAAAAAAAATGAAGTATATTCATTATTAGTTCCATAATTAAGTGAGCTTACATGTTTAAATTTCAAATCTTGAAGAAAAAGCTCGTATTATTAGTTTTTAATTGATGTAATTATTTAAGATGAGTTCATTTTTCTAGTTAGGTAATTTGTCAAGTCAATCTCGATTCTAGCCCTCTAATTTAGCCTTTATCCACACCTTTAACCTAAGCTCCGTTACAACCCTGTCAAAGACCTTTTGATTTGTGTATCATCTCATATATAATGGTGGAGATTTGATTTTCATGCAAGCCTATGGGATTAACTCTTCATGTTTGACTTTTGAGTGCTTTATTCTAAACCTTAAACACTTCGATTGATTTGAATGAATCTTTAGTGAGGATGTCAATTCTTGTCAGTTTTGAATCAAAGGTAATTATTTAGATAAGGGGAAACGCCTATGGTTTCGTGCTACAAATGTATGACTTTGATTGTTTGAGTCTTCAAAACTCTTTGAAATGAACTATCCATGTAAGAATTATCTTTGAATTATGGTGGAACATTATTAATGAATATTATGAATCAAGGAAGTTCATTTTGTAAGTTGAGAATTTTGCTTGAGGACAAGCAAAAGCTTAAGTGTGGGGGTATTTGATAAACCGTAAAAGTAACATATTTTAAGCCCACATTTAGCATGCTTTTGGATGATTTAAGCCTTGAATTATGTAATTTGGTGCTCTTAATCCTTTGTTTTCATGTTTTATACCCAGGAGAGCACCGGATGATGAAAAGAACAAAAAACGGCCCAAAATGGAGTAAATGGGCCATATCACGAAATCCACACGGCCTAGGCCCAAGAACACACGGTCGTGCCCCATTCAATAGTCTCGAACATGGCCTGGACATGACTTACACGGGCGTGTCCCATGGGCGTGTCCCTACCGCGGCCAAGAGGAGTTTTACTCAGATGTAGATACTTGGAGGCAAAGAAACACATTCCAAAGCCTATTCAAACACCCTAGTAGGAATTCTACTTGAATTAGGATACTTAGGGGCCAAGTAAGGCATCACAAAGTCTATGAAAACACCCAAGGGGGCAACTTGAAGGGGAGTTCGGTAGAAGCCTTCTGCCAGGGCTTTTGTTGGTGGAACCCATGGCTTTAGCCAGGGGGCATCTGACTAGGCTATAGAGGGCAGATTTGTGGAGATTTAGTCAAAGATAGCCAGTTGATTCATCTCAAGAAACCGGAATCATACTTAAGACGGAGGATCTCTCCTTCAATTCCTTCAGGAGGTTTTAGGGATTTCTTATGTTTTGTTTTATCTTTTCTTTTGAGATGTTTCTTATGTTTTGTTTTATCTTTTCTTTTGAGATGTTTTCTTTTATTGTTATGAACTAAATCGTCATATACTTGAGGGGGATGAAACCTAAGATGAATCTTGTTATTGTTTTCTCAACTATATGATAAATATTTGACTTGTTCTTAATTATGTGTTCTTAATTCTTGTGTTAATATTTTCGAGATATTAATTCAAGTGTGATGTGCTTAGGTGGAGGAGCAAAAGTCCCTGCCTAAGAGTAGATCCAGCATAATTAAGTGGAGTTGATCGTGCGCCTAGAGATAGGGTAATGAGATTTTGGCGGATTAGGGTGAAACCGAATATGGGAGTCCATAGATCGAGTTAATGCGATTCTACGGGTTTTAATTAGAAAGAGATTTCAATTAATCAACCTAGGTTAGACGTTGGTCGCCTCGAGAGAGGGATTAATATAACTTAGGGAATCTTACGGATCAAGTCAAATGAATAAATCGTCTGGTTCAGAGTTAGATAACAAGTGAAGTCTAGGTGGATTCTTCCTTGGGTGTCGTCTTAATCAATTGGTTTTTCTTCCAAGTTATTTTACCAATTTCATTCTTCTTTGTCTTAGAGTCCTTAGTTTAGTAGTTAGTTAATTTAGATTAGATAAACGATTCATTCAATTCTTAGGCAGAGAATTGGTTTTAGTACTTTTGGTTCATTTGCGTTCGACATTCCGGTCTTGCCTTAACTATACTACTGTTCGATAGGTACGGTAGCATCAAATCGTTGTCATGGTTAGTTTCCAGGTTTGATCATTCTTTTTTATAAATTTTAAGACTTTGACATCACGAAAACATCGGTCATGGGTCTTTTTCTCTTCTATTCTCTTTTTGTCTAAAGGAGTCAATTACCGAAACCTCTCATTTTCTTTTCTCATTTCCATATTCCCCTTTTTCCAAAATTAATCTCCTCCTCTTAATTCTCCTTCACCTTTCCCTTTTAGCCGAATATAGTTTCCTTTTTCCCTAATTATTTCAATCTTTCTTTCGGTCTTCTCTGAGCCGGCCATTCCCTCTTATTCTCTTTTGGTTTCTTGTCTGCCACTCGGTGGTTTCGATCTCATAAGAATCCTGACAATCGATATGTACCAGTAAGATCCCCCTTTTGCTATTTGGTCATTTCTGTATGTGTTCAACCTGTTATTGAAACTTTTTATTGGGGGAACCCGAATGTTGTGTTTTCCTCTTATATTTTCTAACTTTGATTCTTATTCTTTCTTTGCGGTGCAAGAGATTGATTTTGGCCGACGATTTTGGAGGGATTAATTCCAGATCATCTAATCGTGGTAGGTGGTGATCGTTACATTGTGGTTTAGTTCTTGAGAATGTTAACGGTTGAAGGATTGACTAATTACATGGGATGATTGTAGGTTGGTGCTGAAAGGGTGTTTCATAGGCTTTCCGGAAAGGGTGTGTAACTATTTTTCGTAAATGATAGTGGGCCCAATGGGCTCGCGGGCCCTACATGGGCCAACTTCATGAACTTACGTGAAATAATGAGCCCGACCATGTCATTCACATGGCTAAGGGCAGTTTTGGGATTTACGGGCCACACGAGCGTGTGGGCCCCATTTGGGCCATACTTTGGGATTTGGGCCCAACTATACCTTTTGATTGCTAAAGGTTACACAAGTCGTGCGGATTGACTGTGGACCAATTGACGAGTTGATACACATACTTGGACCCCAGTATGAGAAATGTCCATTAAGCCCCTGAAGGAAAAATGTCTAAAATACCCTTGTAGGGTAGAATTACCGAAATGCCCCTAAAGGGTAAGATTACCGATTTACCCCTGGAGGGTAAGATTACCGAAATACCCTTGAAGGGTAAAATGACTATTTTTCCCCTCGAGGGTAAATGACTGATTTGTGCTATGATTTGACCTAATTGTGAATGATATGATGATTTGTGGGCTAGACATTCTGCATACATGCGGTGTTGGGATATTGGTTATGGAGGAAGTACTGTTCTGTTAGGGTCGCATGGGTCGCACGAGATGACTGTGGACCCAGTAATGATTTGTTAAGGTCGCACGGGTCGCACGAGACAACTGTGGACCTACCGGTGGCTTTAAGCTAGTTAATCTGATTATGGCTCTGTGCCAACCTAATTATGGTTATGTCCCGTCCTGATTATGACTTCGTTTTGATCATATTTATCCATAGCTGTGTGCCAGTCGTAATTATTGATGACTTTGTGTTGATCATACTTACCCATGGCTGTGTGCTGGTTATATTACCGTAGCTGATGGTTGTGTGCCGATCTTATTACAGTTACGGATGGCTATGTGCCAATTATGATACTGTTACTGAGGGCTTAAAGCCGCAGATATACTAGTAGCTTTGCTGCGATTTTGGTTAGTGCAGCAATCGGTGCTACCACTATAAGTGTAGGGATGGCGAGGGTGATTTATTCCCCACAGGTAGTGCAAGGTTGGACAAAGGCAAGTGCAGGGTTGGATGGGTTTGCATGTATCATGCATCATTCATACTACAACTGTTACTGTGATGGGCTAGGCCTAATTGATTCTGTTATGGGCTGTGACCGAAATGATATTGTTTTGGGCTTTGGCCCACATATACTCTGGCCCGAACTGCATCATATCTTGTTAAATGGCTCGAGCCTAGATTGATTCTGCTTTACAGATAATCGATGTTTCTTAAATAAGGGGATTACACACTAAGTTTTTTGTAAACTCACCCCGTTTTTTAACCTTTCAGGTAATCCCTAGTATTAGATGGTTCGAAGCTGCGAGGGGCTCAGAGAGGGCCACACAACTGCACAAGTTTTATTTTATTTTGCTCATTTACTTAAGCACTTTGATTTTGATTTGGGTTTTATAAGGCCTCTATAATTTTTGGATTTTAAATTTGGGATTTTTTTGATTGTGATTTATATATGCTAGAAGTAGAACACGATTTTCTAAAACAATAACTATTTCCATACGCTACATTTTCGCAACTCAATTTTTAAAAACCACGTTTTCGTAAATCATTTATTTTAAATTAATATTTTGCAAAAAATATGGTTTTAAAGTTAATAACATTTTAAAAGAGAATAACTTTTTAATAAATAACGATTGAAAATAAACAAACGCAAACTGAGGTTTTGTACAAGTTTTAAATGGCAAGAAGTTTTAAATTTCAATAGGGGTTTTCATTGAAAACATGGTTTCCGCAAAACACTTAAATGTGACACGCTAGATTCGGCCTAACGTCTAGACCGAGTTTAGGACGTTACATTTAGTGGTATTAGAGCCAAGTTACAAAACTTGGCTATGGATTGGGTTTTTAAAATTAAATTTTCGAAAGAATTGTATTAAAGAGGTTTGAAAAAATTGAAGTTTTTGAAATGTGTACCGACTGTTTTCCTAAAAGTGTGGTTTAGCAAGACTCCAGCATCGAATCCATAAGTTCTTTAGATATTAGACTGTGCATTAAGTTAGATTTTGTATTTATTCAGTGTATGTTCTGGCAATCAGATTTTTAGGCGAGCAACAGTACTGTGATTGATTCAGTAGGCGAGCAAGGCCGCAAGGAGTTGCTCATTTCCCCAGAACATGAGATTGTTCAGGAGACGGTGGTTGAGGTAAGTCCGCCAACTTCAAGTAGCAGTAACCCAGAGCTTGGGACTGAGGCACTGACCTGGTTGGTAAGGGAGGTGGTAGAGGAAGTGATTGAAACCAAAGTTAAGGAGATTGGTGAGATGCTTCAGGCTAGATGCTTGGGCTGCTCGAAGAAGAGGGATCACAGTCTTCTGAAGTAGGAGCCTCATTCTGTGAAGCGAGTTAAAACGCATCCAAACTTTTCGGCTTGAAAGCATTGTAAAAGGTGTCATCCATCTGAATGCCAGAGGAAGTTAGGAGCATGCCTTTGATGTGGATTTAAGGAGCACCGAGTTCGAGTTTGCCCAGTCCCTTTTAAGTTAGGTGTGTTTTGTTTGTATACAGGAATTATATGCAAGTGTGATAAATATTTGTCTGCTTCTATGGATAAATGTTTTGGATGTGTGTAAGAGTTTTCAAGATTAAGTTAAAAGTGTATTAGTGTTATTGGGATTAGAGTGCGTAGCGGTAGTTATTACACAACTACCGTGTTAATTGGAAATTTTGAGGATGAAATTTCATTAAGGAGGGGTGAATTGTAACGTCCAAATTTGGGCCTAGAAGGAATGGCCCTTGAGCATGGGATCAGCTAGGAGACTACACATAAATATTAATGTGTGCAAGAAAATGACACAAAGTTCTTGTTTGCTTTAATGGGTAAATGATTTTGGTATGTATGGGAGTGTTTGAGATGCCTGGGTTCAAATCTTGGCTTCAACAAAATTTTTAGTTTTTGCCCTTAAATGAATCTGGACAGTGGCACATAGGCTTTATAAATATTTGCGTATGTATTATGTCACAAAAAGCCTTATGGTCAGGTGGTGTGGAAGGGAACCTAGAGGTCACAGGTTCGAGCGTGGCCCAACACAATTGAGGTATTTATTTTGCGATTGGGTTCGGCCAATGGTTGAGTTGTATTGGAATTCTGATGGGTGAGGTTGTTGAGGAGAGAATGGAAGAGTGATCTTGGGAGTTGATCGTGGAGAGACAAGGGGAGAAATTTTGGAGGATTTCAAGGAGTTTGAATGTGGGTAGAGTGGTGTTGAATTCGGGTGTCTCGCTACTCAGAATTTCGGTAGAGTTTTTCTTTGGGATGTCTTGAATTCGGTTATACCTTTGCTTTCTAATGACTTAATTTTCATTTTTTGTCAATTTCTGGTAAGTCAAGTTCTTCTTTGTACATTTCGGGTCTTTTTCTCTTCTATTCTCTTTTTGTGGAAAGGTGTCAATTATCGAAACCTCTCATTTTATTTTCTCATTTCCATATTCCCTTTTTTCCAAAATTAATCTCCTCCTCTTAATTCTCCTTCATCTTCCACTTTTAGCCGAATATAGTTTCCTTTTTCCCTAATTACTTTAATCTTTCTTTCGGTCTTTTCTGAGTCGACCATTCCCTTTTCTTCTCTTTTGATTTCTTGTCTGTCACTCGGTGTTTGGTGGATCATTTTGGTGCACTGAGGAGTGGTGGTTTCGGTCTCATAAGAATCCTGCTAATCAATAAGTACCCATAAGATCCCCCTTTTGCTATTTGGTCATTTCTGTATGTGTTCAACCTGTTATTGAAACTTTTTATAGGGGGAAGTCAAATGTTGTGTTTTCCTCTTATATTTTCTAACTTTGATTCTTATTCTTTCTTTGCGGTACAATATACGATGGTTCTGGGGATCTCAGTGGAGTAAGGTGATGTTGTAGCCTCAGAAATCTTTCTCTCTCTCTCATATTTCATTATGTTAATCGCTAGGTGCAAGGGATTGATTTTGGCCGACAATTTTGGAGGGATTAATTGCAGATCATCTAATTGTGATAGGTGGTGATCGTTACATTGTGGTTTAGTTCTTGAGAATGATAACAATTGAAGGACTGACTAATTACTTGGGATGATTGTAGGTTGGTGCTCAAAGGGTGTCTCGTAAGCTTTTCGTAAAAGGTGTGTAACTATTTTTTGTAAATGATATTTGGCTTAAAAGCCAAAAAGGGTGTGTAACCGTATACCCTATATCTGTTGATCAGCTTAAAGCAGAAAGTGTGTGTACACACACACCACTCCAATTGTAGATCGGTAAAGTTTGAAATGCCAAAAAGCCAAAAATACGGGAACGGTTACCAAACGAGCACTCGAACGCTCGTGTGGGGAAGTCGATACAATAATGGAGGCCACCATGAGCGATCTCTTGGGCCGCTTTTGGGACAAATGGGCCGAAATGGGCTTACGGGCCCCACATGGGCCAATTTCATGAACTTATGTGAAATAATGAGCTCGACCATGTTGTTCACATGGCTAAAGGCAGTTTTGGGCTTAGGGGGCCACACGAGCGTGTAGGCCCCACTTGGGCCATACTTTGGGCTTGGGGCCCAACTATACTTTTTGATTGCTAAAGGTTGCACAAGTAGTACGGATCGACTGTGGACCTATGAGTTGATACACCTACTTGGACCCCAGTGTGAGAAATGACCGTTAAGCCGCTGAAGGGAAAAATGTGTAAAATACCCTTGTAGGGTAGAATTACCGAAATACCCCTGAATGGTAAAATTACTATTTTGCCCTCGAGTGTAAATGACTGACTTGTGCTATGATTTGAATTTGATTGTATGACCATGATTTGATTGACCTAACTGCGAATGATATAACGATTTGTGGGCCAAACATTCTGCATACATGACATACTGCATGGGGTTGGGATATTGGTTATGGAGGAAGTACTATTCTGTTAGGGTCACACGGGTCGCAGGAGACGACTGTGGACCTACCGATGGCTTTAAGCCAATTAATTTGATTATGGCTCTGTGCCAACCTAATTATGGTTCTGTGCCATCTTGATTATGACTTTGTGTGGATCATATTTATCCATGGCTGTGTGCTGGTCGTAATTATTGATGACTTTGTGTCGATCATACTTACCCTTGGCTGTGTACCGGTTATATTACCATAGCTGATGTTTATGTGCCGATCTTATTATAGTTTCTGATGGCTATGTGACAATTATGAGACAGTTACTGAAGGCTTAAAGCCGCATATATACTAGCAGCTTCGCTGCGATTTCAGTTAGTGTTGCAACCGGTGCTAACATTGTAAGTGTAGGGATGGCGTGGGTGATTTATTCCCCAAAGGTAGTGCAGAGTTAGATGGAGGCAAGCACAAGGTTGGATGGGTTTGCATGCATCATGCATCATTCATACTGAGACTGTTACTGTGATGGGCTAGGCCCAATTGATTCTGTTATGGGCTGTGACCCAAATGATATTGTTTTAGGCTTTGGCCCACATATACTCTGAACTGAACTGTACTGTTACAGTTAAAGGGCTCAAGCCTAGACTGATTTCGTTTCTGTATACTGACTGTTTCTTTAATAAGGGGATTACATACTGAGTTTTTGGTAAACTCACCCCGTTTTTAACCTTTCAGGTAATCCCCAGCGCTAGACGGTTCGGAGCTGTGAGGGACTCGGAGAGGGCCACACAACTGTATAAGTTTTATTTTGTTTTGCTCATTTACTTAAGCACTTTGATTTTGATTCGGGCTGTAAAAAGGCCTCTATTGTAACACCACTTACCCCTATCCGTTGCCGGATCAGGGTACGTGGCATTACAGCAATCTTATACACTTCTCCGATACATACATTTCAATTATACATTAAAACCATTCATAGTCACACTCTATGTCCCTATTATTAGCTTACGAGGCCCAAAACAATCATTAATGTTGGTTCGGGACCAAACCAAAACTTTTCGGGCATTTAGAAATTTTTTACCAAAACAAGGTCACATGCCCGTGTCACATATGACATGGCAGTGTGAGTACACCGTGTGGTCCTTACATGCCCATGTCTGGACCCCGTGTGCAATTCACTAGCATTCTGTTTATGCACTACGGCCAAACTGCACACTCGTGCGGTGGCCATGTCCTACCCCATGGTTGAGACACACGACTATGTCTCTAGCCCGTGTGGCATACATTAGGCTATTTTTCAAACATTTTGTGTTCTTAAATCTTTGTACTAATATACAATATATCAATCTTTGTTATACCTTTAGTTAATTCTAACTTAGCCACATCAAGAGATTTCTCCATCCATGCATAAAATAGGTTTACTTACCTATAGGCATTATAAGCCACATCTCATGGCTTTATTCAACGAAGCAATATAAGCCTAAACATTTGGCTAATTCATAATAATACATACAACCAATAAATAAATCTCTATACATGCCATTCACTTAAAAATAATTAGGAATTGTCGTGATTCCAACTTGACAAATTGATAGTGTGATGATACCTCCAACAATCTCCAACCCCGAGCCAACCTTACAACTCTAAGAGAAATGGGAAAATGGTGTAAGCTTTATAGCTTAGTAAGTTGGAATATTAATAATAATAAGCAATTCAATTAACAATATTAACCCATTTCTCAATAAATATGCTCAAGAAAATAGAATCAGTATTCACATAGTTTCACCTTTTTCTTAAGTTCAGCTTAAGCTATTTGTCTGAGTCATAGTAACTAATTTAATTATTTCATAAGCTACAGAACTCAAAATTAAGTTTCGTGAATTTTACATGAAATAAGACCCATATACCTTCTTGCCATAAAATTTCCAGAATTTTTGGTCTGGCCAATCAATACCAGATTATTCTTAAAGTTTCCCTTATTTCACTATTTGGTGGTTCTGACCTATCTTTACAAAAACTCAATTATCTCATTGTGTAGAATTAAAATAATGTTCTCATTTATTCCAATAAAAAATAGACTCATTAAGGATTATAAGCATATAAACTATGCTCCATGATTTTTTTTTACAATTTTTAATAATTTATCCAAGATAGAACAGGGGATCACGAAGTCATTCAGAACTAGTCTCACTAAAATTTAAATATCTCATAATTTCCACTTCTTTTAATTACTCTATTTCTTTCATATGAAAATAGACTCAATGATCTTTCAATTCATATCTCCTTTACTTTCTAATTCAATTTCAACTATTTTTCGGTGATTTTTCGAAAGTACACAATTGCAGTTGTCCAGTACTGCTTTAATGCAAATTTCACTTTTTCATGATTTCCATGTATTCACTTTCATTTTTTTACACATATGCACTAAAACAACATATAACTATCACTTGATCATATGCACATCTCACTCATTTGCATCCTTACTATTAATGCATCATAATCTAAGCATTTTATTCAACATATAAATCATACAATAAAAATTTTGTACACATACCTGTACTACTTATTCATACGATTCTCTACTTAGTTTCATACCTGTACTTCACTTATACAAACAATTTCATATTCACACTTACTCATATGATACATCAACCATAATGTTCACTTTCACATTATTATCACATGATTAAATCCTTTTCACATTCAATCACTTTTCATTATATAAATTCAATACTTGTTGAACCATATGGAATACTAAAGGATACGCGGAATAAGTTACAGAGTGCCACACTGTAATATAGCCGAAGCTATCATTGTAATGTAAACAAAGCTACCACTGTAATGTAGCCGAAGCCACCACTGTAATGTAGCCGAAGCTACCACTTTGTAACAACTCAGAGTTACCTCTCGGGCTTGCTCACACAAGCCGCCGGTTCAAGGTTAATATACGATTACTACTCACACAAGCCGTCGTGTGTGCGCAACACATGCAAGATCACCCGACCAACGATATAACACAATGAGCGGCACCCGGGAACACTTTCACACTTGAAAACATCAAATTCCCTAGTGACATGTCACTTGTATCCTAATCGTTTCCTAAGGTTCAATCGGGACTTTTTCACACTTGTTAACACTTAGTCAATATTCACTTAATCACTTGTCTCATGATAACTCTAATTCACAATTACTCATAACATTCACAATCATATAAGTGTACAATATTTCAATGCACTTCCATGTACCATAGACATATTTTAAATCAATTTATAAACTTGGCACATTAAACATTTAATTCAACATAATTCAATTAATTCACTAATTTAGCTTTCAAATATAAATTACAACATTATTGCATTATTATTAACACACCAACTTACCTTGAATGCCGAAACGGCTAATTTTCCCGACTTAGCCCACAACTTTGTTCTTCCCCGATCTTAGTCCAAATTTCATAATTTCTTGATCATGAGCTTCGAAAGTTGAGAAAACCCTAGACATGTCTTATGCTGGTAAATTTCGTCCATATAAAGAAGATGGACAAATTTGGCATTTTAATTTTGTTTTTAATTCATTTAATTTACAAAAGGACCAAAATGCCTTTACAAAAAAATATCTTATCTAACATATACCATATCCATTTTTGTCCAAATAATTAATCAATGGGTAATTACCATTTAAGAACCTCTACTTTAAAATTTCATAACAATTTGACACCTCCAACTTCTAGAACTCAAGTTTTTCACTTTCTACAATTTAGTCATTTTGACTAAATTGAGTGCCCAAACGTTAAAATTTTCGAATGAAATTTTCACGAAATCGTTCCTTGAAATTGTAGACCATAAAAATATAATAAAAATAAATTTTATTACGTCAGATTTGTGGTCTCAAAACCACTATTCCGACTAGGTCCAATATCGGGCTGTGATATCTATAACTTCTGGATTTTAAATTTTGGGATTTTATTAATTGTGATTTATATCTGCTAAAAGTAGAACATAGTTTTCCAAAACAATAACTATTTTCAAACGCTACGTTTCCGCAACTCAATTTTTAAATATCTCATTTTCGTAAATCATTTGTTTTAAATTAAGCTTTCGCAACAAATAAGGTTTTAAAGTCAATAATATTTTAAAAGATAATAACTTTTTAATAAACCACGATTGAAATTAAACAAACGCAAGCTGAGGTTTTGTACAAGTTTCAAATGGCAAGAAGTTTTAAATTTCAAGAGGGGTTTTCAATAAAGACATGGTTTCCGAAAAACACTTCAATGTGACACGTCAGATTCGGCCCTAACGTCTAGGTCGGGTTTCGGGCATTACATTTAGTGGTATCAGAGCCAGGTTAGAAAACTCGGTTGTGGAGTGGGTTTTTAAAATTAAATTTCTGAAAGAATTGTTTTAAAGAGGTTTGAAAAAAATTAAAGTTTTTGAAAAGTTTACCAACTATTTTCCTAAAAGTGTGGTTTACCGAGTCTCCGGTGCCGAATTCGTAAGTTCTTTAGATATTAGACTGTGCATTAAGTTAGATTTTGTATTTATTCAGTGTATGCTCTGGCAATCAAATTTTTAAGTTAGCAACAGTACTGTGATGGATTTAGAAGGCGAGCAAGGTCGCAGGGAGTTGCCCGTTTCCCCAGAACATGAGTTTGTTCAAAAAACGGTGGTCAATGTAAGTCCGCCAACTTCGGGTAGTAGTAACCCGGAGCTTGGGACTGAGGCACTAACCCGGTTGGTAAGGGAGGTGGTAGAGGAAGTGTTTGAGACCAGAGTTAAGGAGATTGGTGAGATGCTTTAGGCTAGATGCTTGGACTACTCGAAGAAGAGGGATCACAGTCCTCTGAAGCAAGAGCCTCGTTCTGTGAAGCGAGTTAAAACGCGTCCCAACTTTTCGACTTGCAAGTATTGTAAAAGGCGTCATCCGAGTGAATGCCGGAGGAAGTTAGGAGCATGCCTCAGATGTGGATCTAATGAGCATCGGGTTCGAGTTTGCCCAGTCCCTTCTAAGTTAGGTGTGTTTTGTTTGGATACAGGAATTATATGCATATGTGATAAATATTTGTCTGCTTCAGTGGTTAAATGTTTTGGATGTGTGTAAGAGGTTTCAAGATTAAGTTTAAAGTGTATTCGTATTATTAGGATTAGAGTGCGCAGCGGTAGCATAGTGGTGTAGTTGTTACAAAACTATCCCGTTAATTGGAAATTTCGAGGACGAAATTTCATTAAGGAGGGGTGAATTATAACGCCCCAAATTTGGCCTAAAAGGAATGGGCTAGGAGGCTACACATAAATATTTATGTGTACAAGAAAATGACACAAAGTGCCTGTTTGCTTTAATGGCTAAGTGATTTTAGTGTGTATGGGAGTGTTTGAGAAGCCTGGGTTCAAGTCCTGGCTTCGAAATTTTTTTTAATTTTTGCTCTTAAATGAATCTGGACACTGGCACATAGGCTTTATATATATTTGCGCATGTATTAAGTCACAAAAAGCCTTACGGTCAGGTGGCAAGGTGCGTGGAAGGGAACCTTGAGGTCTGAGGTTCGAGCATGGCCCAGCAGAAATAACGTATTTATTTTGCAATTGGTTTCGGCTAGTGGTTGAGTTTTATTGGAATTCTTATGGGTGAGGCTGTTGATGAGAGAATGGAGGAGTGATCTTGGGAGTGGATCATGGAGAGATAATGGGAGAAATTTGTGGAGGATTTCAAGGAGTTTGATTGTGGGTAGAGTACTGCAGAATTTGGGTGTCTAATAACTCAGAATTTCGGCAGAGTTTTTCTTTGGGTTGTCTTGAATTCAGTTATACCTTTGCTTTGTGACGACTTAATTTGCACTTGTTGTCAAATTCTGGTAAATCAAGTGCCTCTCTGTACCTTTCGGGTCTTTTTCTCTGCTATTCTCTTTTTCCCGAAAGGTGTCAATTGCCAAAACCTCTCATTTTCTTTTCTCATTTCCATATTCTCCTTTTTCCAAAATTAATCTCCTCCTTTTAATTCTCCTTCATCTTCCCCTTTTAGCCGAATATAGTTTCCTTTTTCCCTAATTATTTCAATCTTTCTTTCGGTCTTCTCTGAGCTGACCATTCCCTCTTCTTCTCTTTCAATTTCTTGTCTGCCACTCGGTGTTTGGAGGATCATTTCAGTGCGCTGGGGAGTGGTGGTTTTGGTCTCATAAGAATCCTGACAATCGATAAGTACCCGTAAGATCCCCCTTTTGCCATTTGGTCATTTTTGTATGTGTTCAACTTGTTATTGAAACTTTTTATTGGGGGAAACCGAATATTGTGTTTTCCTTATATATTTTCTAACTTTGATTCTTATTCTTTCTTTGCGGTACAATATACGATGGTTCTGGGGATCTCAGTGGAGTAAAGTGATCTTGTAGCCATAGAAATCTTTCAGTCTCTCATCTTTCATTATGTTAATTACTAGGTGCAAGGGGTTGATTTTGGCTGATGATTTTGGAGGGATTAATTCTAGATCATCTAATTGTGGTAGGTGGTACTCGTTACATTGTGGTTTAGTTCTTGAGAATGTTAACAGTTGAAGGACTAACTAATTACTTGGGATAATTGTAGGTTGGTGCTCAAAGGGTGTTTTGTAGGCTTTCTGTAAAGGGTGTGTAATTGTTTTCTGTAAATGATAGTCAGCTTAAAAGCCAAAAAGGGTGTCTAACCATATACCCTATTTCTGTTGATCGGCTTAAAGCCGAAAGTGTGTGTACACACACACCACTACAATTGTAGATCGACAAATGTCGAAATCCTGAAATGCCGATATGTCGAAAAGCCAAAAATACGACAATGATTACGAAACGGGCACACAAACGCTCATGTGAAGAAGTCGATACAATGACGGAGGCCACCATGAGCGATCTCATGGTCTTGGGCCGCTTTTGGGACAACTGAGCTGAAATGGGCCGTGTGGGCCTAATGGGCTCGCGGGCCTTATCTGAGCCAACTTCATGAACTTATGTGAAATAATGAGCTCGACCATGTCATTCACATGGCTAAGGCTAGTTTTGGGCTTAACGGGCCACACAAGCATGTGGGCCTCACTTGGGCCATACTTTGGTCTTTGGACCCAATTATACCTTTTGATTGCTAAAGGTTGCACAAGTCGTGCGGATCGACTATGGACATATTGATGAGTTGATACACATACTTGGACCCCAGTGTGAGAAATGACCGTTAAGCCCCTGAAGGGTAAAATGTCTAAAATACCCTTATAGGCTAGAATTACCGAAATACCCTTGAAGGGTAAGATTACCGAAATACCCTTGGTGGGTAAGATTACCGAAATACCCTTGAAGGGTAAAATGACTATTTTCCCCTCGAGGGTAAGATTGACCTAACTGTGAATGGTATGATGATTTGTGGGCCAGATATTCTGTATACATGACACACTGCATGGGGTTGGGATATTGGTTATGGAGGAAGTACTGTTCTATTAGAGTCGCACGGGTCGCACGAGATGACTGTGGACACAATAATGATCTGTTAAGGTCACACGAGACGACTGTGGACCTACCGATGGCTTTAAGCTAGTTAATCTGATTATGGCTCTGTGCCAACCTAATTATGGTTCTGTTCTATCTTGATTATGACTTTGTGTCCATCATATTTATCCACGGCTATGTGTCGATCGTAATTATTGATGACTTTGTGTCGATTATACTTACCCATGACTGTGTGCCGGTTATATTACTGTAGCTGATGGTTATGTGCCAATCTTATAACAGTTACCGATTGCTATGTGCCAATTATGAGATCATTACTGAAGGCTTAAAGCCGCATATATACTAGCAGCTTTGCTACAATTTCAGCTAGTGCTGCAACCGGTGCTAACACTGTAAATGTAGGGATGGCGTAGGTGATTTATTCCCTACAGGTAGTGTAGGGTTGGACGGAGGCAAGTGCAAGGTTGGATGGGTTAGCATGCATCATTCCTACTGAGACTGTTACTGTGATGGGCTAGGCCCAATTGATTCTGTTATGGGCTGTGACCCAAATGATATTATTTTGGGCTTTGGCCTACATATACTCTGAATTGAACTGTACTGTTATTGTTAAAGGGCTCAGCCCTAGACTTATTTCGTTTCTGTATACAGACTATTTCTTTAATAAGGGGATTACACACTGAATTTTTCGTAAACTTACCCCGTTTATAACCTTTTAGGTAATTCCCAGCGTTAGACGGTTCAAAGCTGCGAGGGACTCAGAGAGGGCCACACAACTGCACAAGTTTTATTCTGTTTTGCTCGTTTACTTAAGCACTTTGATCTTGATTTGGGTTGTAATAAGGCCTCTATAATTTCTGAATTTTAAAATTAGGATTGTAATAACTTGATTTGTCGAGTTTTCTCAAACAATAAAAACTAAATGGGTTTTAACTTAAATATGAATTTTTATCAACAAGTCCAAATTTCATAAATCACTTCGATGTGACACGTCAGATTTGGTCGTAACTTCTAGGCCGGGTTTGAGGTGTTACAAGTACACGACCGTGTGACCCTTGTGTTGAAATTAAAATTGTAACAGCCCATTTTTAGTCAAATCAGAATAGTGGTTTCGGGACCACAAATTCAAGGTTAAAATATTTATTTTATTATTATAAGGTTTATAGTATGATTTAATGATTGTGTGAAATTTTCGTTCAGTAATTTTATCATTTGGTTGGTCAATTTGATAAAAAAAGAACTAAATCACGTAAAGTGTAAATGTGGAGTTCCATTAGCGAAAAGTATCTAATAACTATGGAATCTTAAATTAGAGGTCCTTATGTTGTTATTAAACCATTTTAATTGTGAGCGGACAAAGATGGACTTATATCAAGTATGTTCGAGTTGATAAAGTTTGCAAGAACTGTCCCTTAATAACTCGGGGTTACTGTTTTCCTGCTGATTTGATGTTGTTACCATTTGATAATTCGATGTAATTCTGGGTATGGATTAGTTAATGTTACATGATGTTGTTGTGAATTGTAGATGAAAGACTATTGAATTGAAATGACAGAATAATGAAATTCTTTGAATTGAATCAGTGCCAGTTGTCTGTGAATATCCAGATGTGTTTCCAGAAGAATTACCATGGTTACCACCGATCAGAGAAGTTGAATTTGCTATTGAATTAGTGCCGGAAACATCCCCAACCTATATAGCTCCGTACAGAATGGCTCCGTTGCAAGAGTTAACAGATAGAGGTTTTGCACGACCTAGTTTTTTTACCCTAGGGTGCGCCAGTATTGTTCGTAAAGAAGAAACAAGGTTACAATAAAGAACAAGTATCCTTTTTCGAGAATAATTGATTTGTTTGATCAGTTGAAAGGGGCAACAGTGTTTTCGAAGATTGACTTGAGATCTGGCTATTATCAGTTGCGAGTTAAAGATTCATATGCTTTGAAAACTGTGTTCAGAACGAGGTACGAACATTATGAATTTCTTGTTATGCCTTTCGGATTGACTAATGCTCCTGCAATTTTTATGGATTTGATGAATCAGATTTTTAGACCGTATTTAGACAGATTCATAGTTGTATTCATTGACAACATTCTGATCTATTCTTGAGATGAGTCAGAGCATGCCGAGCATTTGAGAATTGTGTTCCAGACTTTGAGAGATAGACAACTGTTCGCTAAATTCAACAAATATAAGTTCTGGCTCCGAGAAGTTAGATTTTTGGGACATATTGTTTCAGCGAAAGGTATACAGGTTTATCCGAGAAAATTTTCAACAATTGTTGACTGTAAACCAACGAGAAATGTACCTAAAGTTAGACATTTTCTGGGGTTAGTTGGTTATTATCGATGTTTTGTTAAAGGATTCTCGATGATTGCTACACCGATGACCAAATTGTTGCAAAAAGATGTAAAATTTGAGTGGACCGAGATATAACAGCCCAGTTTTAGCTAAATCGGAGTAGTGGTTTTGGAACCACAAATCCGATGTTAGAAAATTATTTTTATATTATTTTCTATATTTACAGTAAGACTTTGCGAATAGAGTCTACCGAATTTATGATTAGAGTATCGAACCCTTAGGCAAATGTGTTTTGGTTGACAAATTCTGCAAGAATTGTCCGTTAATGAATCGAGATTTCTATTTTCTAGCTAATCTGATGTTGTTGCCATTCGATGAATTTGATGTGATTTTGGGTATGGATTGGCTAACGATGCATGATGCTATAGTGAATTGTAGACGAAAGACAATTGAATTAAAATGTCAAAATAATGAGACTATTAGAATTGAATCTGATGATCTGAGTTGTGATCTCGTTTATATTAGCTCAGAGATTTTTGAGAAAGGGGTGTGAAGCTTATCTTGCTTATGTACTTGATACAAAAGTGACAAAGAAAATATTGAATTAGTACCAGTTGTGTGCGAGTATCCAGATGTATTTCCCAAAGAGTTACCGGGTTTACCACCTATCAGAGAGGTTGTGTTTGGTATTGAATTAGTACCGAGAACAACGCCGATAACGATAGCTCTATACAGAATGGCTTCCACAAAGTTAAAAGAATTGAAAGCCCAGTTGCAAGAGTTGACAGATAAAGGTTTTCCTAGGCCGAGTTTCTCTCATTGGGGTACACCGGTGTTATTTGTGAAAAAAGAAAGATGGCACGATGAGAATGTGTATAGACTATCGACAGCTCAACAAAGTGACGATCAAGAATAAATACCATTTGCTACGAATAGATGATTTGTTTGGTCAGTTAAAAGGGGCAACAATGTTTTCGAAAATTGATTTGAGATCGGGTTATTACCAGTTGCGAGTTAAAGACTCAGATGTGCCGAAGACTGCATTTAAAACAAGGTATGAATACTACGAATTTCTTGTTATGCCTTTCGGACTAACAAATGCACCTGTTCTTTTTATGGACTTGATGAACCAGATTTTTAGGTCGTACTTAGATTGATTTGAAGTTGTGTTTGATGACATTTTGATTTACTCTCATGATGAATCTGAGCATACCAATCATTTGAGAATCATGTTACAAACTTTGAAAGATAAACAGTTGTTTGCAAAGTTCAGCAGATGTGAGTTTTGGCTACGAGAGGTTGGTGTTCTGGGACATATAGTTTCAGCCACGGGTATTTGAGTTGACTCGAGCAAAATTTCTGCGATTATAGATTGGAAGCCTCTGAGACATGTAATAGAAGTCTGTAGTTATCTGGGACTAACCGGCTATTATAGACGATTTGTGAATGGCTTCTCGATGATTGCGACTCCGATGACACGATTTCTTCAAAAAGATGTTAAATTTGAGTGGTCAGAAAAGTATTAGCAGAGCTTCGAGCAGTTGAAAGCATTATTGACAAAGGCACCAGTGTTTAATTTTATTGATTGGGTGGTTAATTCGATAAAAAGGAGTTAATCGCGTAAAATGCAAAATTTGTATTCTATTAGTTTAAGGTATCAAATAGCTTTGGTTTTTAAATATGACAGCCTTAAATGGTAATTAAACCATTTGAAACTTAAGTGGACATATTTGGACAAGGTTAATTAATGTTTAAAGGTTATTATTAAGGTTAATATAGTAAATTGATTAATAATAGAAAATGTAAAAGAATTAAAATATGAAAAAGCTTTCATCTTTCTTATTTTTCATCATTCATGGCTGAATATACCATTAAAGGAGGAGAGTAAAATTTGACAAATTCATCCTTGTGCATGTAAGAGATTTTTGTCCCGTTTTTGAGGATTTCTATGTTTTTGTAATCATTGCAGCTCAATCTAGCAAGCCCGTACCTTTAATTTCGAAACTGTTAAAGATTTTGAGAGTTGCCATTGTTGAGTCTATGTCTTCTTTGATGTTTAATGTTGAAATATGAAAGTTTGATGATAGTTTTACATGTTTTGTTAACTGATTTTTGATGAAAATGCATAATAGGGATTAAATTGTGAAATGTGCAAATTGTGTGGTTGAAATGTAAAATAAATGAAAGTTTTTGATTGCTAGGGACTTATTTATAATTCAGCCAAGCATGGGTTTTCTTGAATTGTGTCAATTTTGTGTATTTGTTAAATAGGGACTAAATTGATTAAATATGAAAGTTTATGGGCTAAGGTGTAAAAATGCTCAAATGTGTATTTTTGGATTAATTGAATGAGTAGATGGATCAATAAGTTAATTTTGAATTCATATATATCAAGAAAGAAATAATTCAGATTTAGACAGTGGGAAAGCAAGGTTATCGAGTAGTTGACTCGATCCGTCAATACCGAATACGAGGTAAGTTCGTATGTGATGATTACATTATAAATGTATGTTAAAATGCTTTAATATTGCATAAATTGTGAAAATGACTTTACGAATGCATTCGATGATAGAAACAAAAAGTGTGAAAGACCGGTTGAACCTTAAGAATAGTTTTGCATACTATTGAGATGTCAGTAAGTGATATGTTGAGTTGGCTTCGGGCAATGATATTAGCACTTCGGGTCTGTATTTTATCAATTTTGCTTCAGGCGATGCATAACAGATGATTTGGCTTTGGGCCATGCATATTGGATGATTTGGCTTCAGGCCATGATAATAGTTCTTCGAATAAGTTACCTTGATTTTGCAATGGGCCATGGTATAGGTACTTATCATACGAGACTCTTGAGTATCAAATTTCTATTCTGAATGGTTCAACGGGTAAACGGATGATATGGTTAAGAAAGAGGTTAGTATGAGGCGATACAGGTACGTGCAAAACCTATTCGAGTATTAAATAGTGAAAGTTCGATGAGTTTGTTTTTGATCATGTTTTGAGACATGAGAAAGGTTTGTAGTTAATGTATATATGGTTTTATCTTGTACAATTGGTTGATTTGCATTTATTCGATGAATTAAGTCATTCACAAATGAGCTTACTAAGCTATGAAGCTTACTTTGTGTTATTTTTCTATGTTTTATAGTGAATCAAGGCTAGCTCAGATCCAAGAGCCGTTGGGAACATCATCGCACTATCAAACATCTAAATTGGTACTTTTGAATTATACATTTATGATATATGGCATGTATAGGCTAGATGTGGTATTTTGGTTGGGATTATAACCATAAGATTTGTCTTGTAAATGATGTTAATATTGATAAGTGTTTGGTTATTAGAAATGGTTGTTAATGACTTTTGTAAGATGTTTATAATGCCTTGTGAGATGGATTGTTTTGGCATGGTTGTAACCAAGACATTATGGAAGTTAAAATGGTTATTTGAATTATGGTGGATGGAAGCTTGAGAAATGTCTAATTGTGGGATGAACTTATATGTCAAATTGGTAGTTAAATAGTATGTATTACAGTGAATGAGTTGATTGATTTGAGGATGGTTTTCGGTTGTGAATATTAAGTTGGTATATATATTGTATGAATTAGGGTTAAAGATGCTGTTTCGGTATATATTTGAGTAAGTGAAATGGTTGTATTTGTATAGCATGAATTGTGCATGAATTGGGATTAATTTGGCTGCCCTTTATGTATGAAAATGGTACCATTTTTCCTTATGAAGGTACATTGAAGTTGGGGTGGCAAATTGGCCTTGCAAATGGCATATTTTTGTCCACATGAGCAGAGACATAGTCGTGTGTCTCAGCCGTGTGTGACACACGGTCATCTTACACGGCTATGTGTCCTCTGGTGTTGAAATAGAATTGAAGTCAGTATGCTCCCCACGGCCTCACACACGGGCGTGTGACTGGCCATGTGGTACAAGTCAGTATACCCCTCTAATTGGCACACGGCCTAGCACATGGGCGTGTGACTTGGCCATGTTACATAAGTCAGTATACCTTACAGGTTTTGCACGGCCTAGCACATGACCTGGCACACGGGCTTTGTGTGGCCACTTCGAAGGGCACACGGACGTGTGGTTGGCCGTGTGATTGATAAACCATAATTTACACATATTTTAACCCCATGCTTGGCTTAATGTTGGATGATTTTCCATTGGATTTGATGAATTCAATGCTCCTAATCTCTTAATTTTATGTTTTATACTCAGGAGAGCTTAGGGAGTCGAAAAGAACGAGAATCGGGCCAAAAAGGGACAAAATGGGCCTACACGGCCTGGATCACTACACACGGGCAGACCGTACGGTCGTGTGTGGCAATCCAAATGGAACACGGCCTGGGCTATCGACCATGGGCATGTCACACGGTGTGTCCCTGCTAAAACTAGGATGAATTTCATTCGGAATAGGATACTTGTAGGCCAAGTAAGGCATCTCAAATCATATATAAACACCCTATGAGGCAACCTAAAAGGAGACGTCGACTAGAGGTCAAATAGAGTTTGACAGGACGTCAAATAGAGGCCGAGTAGAAGGAGAAAATACTCTAAGACAACCGTCGGGATCAGCTTAGGAGAAGGATCTCCATCAAGACTGAGGATCTCCTATCAAGTTATTTAGAAGTTTTTGGGTTTTCTTATGTGTTGTTGTTTTTTCTCTTTTATGATCTTTCCCTCTATCAGTATGAACTAATTCCCTCAAATACCTAAGGGGATGAAACCTAAGACAGATCTTATTATTATTTGATTTGTGAGATAAATACTTGTGCTTATTCTTAATTGTGAGTTCTTATTCTTGTTTTGATAATTCAGGTTATTAATTCAAGTCGAATGTGCTTATTCAGTGGAGCAAAAGTCCCTGTTTAAGAGTAGATTAAATTAGGCGGAGTTGATTGCAACCTTAGAGATAGGGCGACGAAAATTTACCGGATTAGGGTCAAACCTAATAAGGAAATCCATAGATCGAGTTAATGCGATAATAGGGGTTGTAATTAGAAAGAGATTTCAATTAATGAACCTAGAGTCAGTTATTAGTAGCCTCGAGAGAGGTATTAATATAATTTAGGGATTTCTACGAAATAAGTCAAGTGAATAAATTGCATGGATCAAAAGTAATGAGTGAAGTCTAGGTGGATTCTTCCATAGGTATTGCCTATCTCATATAAGTTGTCCAAAAGTATTTTCCCAATTTACTCTCTGTCACTTTCATAGTTAACTAAATTATTTAGTTAATTTTAGATTGAAAACCAAATTCCATTAATTACTAGGCTAGATAATAAAAAGATAGTTAATACTAGTACTCTTGGTCCTTGAGGATACGATATTCTGGACTCACCACAACTATACTATTGTTCGATAGGTGCGCTTGCCTTTGTTGAAATAATAGTTAGTTTCGAGCTCCATCAAGTTTTTGGCACCGTTCCGGGACTAAGACATTAGGAAAACTAAATTTTTATTACTTTAGCCATTCTTGTTTTTATTTTATTTTGTTATTTAACTTTGCTAATTCTTCTTTGCTTATGGCAGGTAATTCTAGTTTATGACTAGAAGGAACCCGTCAGGACCCTTGATTTTTGACAGTGATATAGAAGGTACCGCTCGCAAAAACAGAAGAGAAATAAGGTGAAGCCTACAATACGTAGAAGAAGAGTAAGAAGACGAAACGAACACTACCGAAGAGATGGTTAATAACAATCCGATACCTCCTATGGTTGCCACAAATCCGATGAATCAAAATCCTGCTTCTCGTACTATGTATGATTACGCTAAGCCTAATTTTACAGGAATTGAGTCAAGTATTCTTAGACCTGCTATTGCTGCAAATAATTTTGAACTGAAACCTAACACAATTCAAAAGATACAGCAATTTGTTCAGTTTGATGGTTGCCGAATGTGGATCCAAATAATCACTTAGCAAATCTTATTTTATTCATTTTTTTATCTCCTAATTTCCACCAAATTTGACCAACATTTAATGCTATTGTCTCCCTTCATTCCTATGGCTGGCCATACCCTTCTAATGGCCTAATTACACTTTAAGGACCTCCAATTTAACGTTCTATAGCTATTAAGTACCCCTACCTTATAAGATAGAACTTTTGCACCTTATGCGATTTAGTCCTTTTTCACAATTAAGCATGCTATTGCTAAAATTAAAGCACCAAAATTTCCACATGGCCATATTTTAATACCATAACACATAAAATAACATCAAAATAATTTTCCCTAACCTCGGTTTAGTAGTCTCGAAACCACTATTCCGACTAGGCTCAAAATTGGGCTATTACACCAACCCTCGACTAATCTTTACTGAGGGTAATTATGACTCTGATCTCGGCTTGATGTGTGTGTTATTAGTGACTGGTTGTGCGCTAAGCTTGATACTGAACTCGAGTTATGAGTGTGCACATTTTTGATTCTGTAACTAACTGATTGGATGTGAGTGTCTGCTTCTGATTAATTGTCTGAAACTGGTATTTTGATAGTGTACATCTGACTGCATACATACATATGCATATACTTTCGACTAGTTAGGTAATTTATCAGGTCAATCTCGATTCTAACCTTCTAATTCAGCTTTTATCTCCACCTTTAACCCTAGCCCTGTTACAACCCTAACAAAGACCTTTAGATCTGTTTATCATTTCATTTTCCAGTGGTGCAGATTTGATTTTCAGGCAAGCCTATGTGATTAACATTTCAGGTTCGACTTATGAGTGCTTAATTTTGACCCTTAAACACTTTGAGTGATTTGAGTGAATCTTTCGTGAGGATGTCAATACTTGTAGGTTTTGAATAAAAGGTAATTATTTAGATGAAGGGAAACACCTATGTTTTCGTGCTACAAATGTATGACTTATCTTGTTGGAATCTTTAGGATTCTTTGCATTGAATTATCAATGTATAAATTATCTATGAATTAGGATAAGGCATTGTTGATAGGAATTATGAATAAAGGAAAGTTTGTTTTAATTGTAGTTGAGAATTTTGCTTGAGGACAAGCAAAAGCTTAAGTGTGGGGGTATTTGATAAACCGTAATATAACATATTTTAATCCCGCATTTAGCTTACTTTCGGATGATTTATTCCTTGATTTATATAAAAAGGTGCTTTTAATGCTTTCTTTTTATGACTTATACCCAGGAAAGCACTCGAGGATGAATAGAACATAAAACGGACCCAAAACGGAGTAAATGTGCCTCAGCACGAAAATGACACCGCCTGGCCCAAAGCCTACACGGCTGTGCCTTGTCGAACAGCTGGAACACAGCCTCAACCTCAAGTTAGAAATCCAAACACGGCTTGAAATTGATCCACACGGGCGTGTGCCACGGTCGTGCCTCTGTCGCTGGAAAGAGTAATTTCAGTCAGAAAATGATACTTAGGGAGAAAGAATCGCATTCCAAGAGTCTATACATACCCCCTAAGTACCACCTTTGAGGGGGAGCTCAGCTAGGCCAAGGAGCCAAGCCGAAAAGGTCAGAATTGTGGGAATCGCTCGAAGTTAACCAGTTGATCCATCCCAAGAAGCCGAAATTATACTCAAGACGATGGAATTCTCCTTCAATTCCTTCAGGGAGTTTTAGGGATTTCTTATGTTTTTTTTATCTTTTCTCTTGAGATGTTTTCTTTATTCATATGAACTAAACCCCTCAGATACCTGAAAAGGATGAAACCTAGATGAATCTTGTTATCTAATTTTTGAATTATATGATATATACTTAGTTTGTTCTTAATTATGCATGCTTAATCCAAATCTGATGTGCTTAGGTGGAGGAGGAATAGACCCTGCTTAAGAGTAGATCTAGCGTAATTAAGCGGAGTTGATCGCATGCCTAGAGATAGGGTGACGAGATTTTGTCGGATTAGGGTGAAACCTAATATGGGAATCCATAGATCAATTTACTGCTATTCTAGGGGGTTATTATAAGAGAACGAGAGTTCCACTAATTAACCTAGGGTTAGACATTATTTGCATCGAGAGAGGGTTTAATATACGTTAGGGAGTCTCACGGATCAAGCTAAGTAAATAAATCATATGATTCAGGGTTAGATAACAAGTGAAGTCTGGGTGGATTCTTCCTGAGGGTATCATCATGATCAACTGAGTTTTTCTTCAAGTTAATTTCCAATTCGTTGTTTTTGTCTTTGTGTCTTTAGCTTAGTAGTCGTTAATTTAGTTTAAAACAACTTCACTTTATTTTAGGCTAAATAATAAAAAGAAAGTTAGTATTAATACTTTTAGTTCCTTTGGGTTCGACAATCCGGTCTTGGCTAAGCTATACTACTATTCGATAGGTACACTTGCCTTTAATCGTTGTCAGAGTTAGTTTCCAGGTTTGATCATTTTCTTTTATAAATTTTAAAGCTCTGATTTGAGCCCATTTTCACTGATTTGTTGCTAAGGTTGCACGAGTCGCCCAAGACGACCGTGAGTGTAACACCCCAAACCCAGCCTAGAAGTTAGGCCCGAATCTGAAATGTCACATTAAAGGCACACTTCAAAACGATTTTACTAATTAACCATTTAAGGCCCAAAAGCCCAAAACCCTCGTATCTTGTTAAGTTAGGATGAAAAACCCATATTTTAGGAAAACATTCATATGTTTATTTCGAAAACCATGTTAACTTTAGAAATTTTATTTAACTTTATTAACTGGATAGTTGAAACAATAATAACAAAACCCAAAATCTAAAGTCAATTAGGAGATACATGGCCTTATTACAATTTAATGAAAAGCAAAGTATTTAAAATAAATTCATTTAAATAGATTGAAAACATCTGATCAGCTTGTAGTGTGGCCATCTTCGAGTCCTCTCCCACGCTGAGCCGTCTATTTAGGATCACCTGAAAAATTAAATAAAAGGGTTTGAGTTTCGAAACTCAGTGTGTGCAACCCTTGGCAATCAAATCACATACAAAAATTCACATTGGGCCTAAGCCCTATCAAAATCGGTGGTCCCGGGCCTTAGCCCATAATGACCTCATACAATATCATACGTATCATATACCAACAAGATAATGCAAAACCCTTCCCAAAAATCCATCCGCTACACACACCATTTTCCTTCCAACCATTACACACATGTGGGGATTTCTAAATCAACCCACCCATCCTCTACACACCAAAGGTAGCACTTACAACGGCACTACTCGAAGTTGTTGCAAAGTTACTATTCATATAATGGGCTTAAAGCCTCTGGTGGATCCATGGTCGTCAAGCGACTATGCGATCCTCAAATCTTCCTCCGTACCATAATTCCCTCCCATTTGCATCCTAAGCAAAATATCATATGAATGCATCAAGCACATGAGTAACACCCACAAACTCATATTCGTCACATAGGGGTATTTTTGTCATTTCACTACCCAGGGTTATTTTCGTAATTCTACCTTACAGGGGTATTTTGGTAATTTCGCGAGATAGGGGTATCTCGGTAATTTTGCAAAATAGGGGTGTTTTAGTAATTTTACAAATCTAAAGGTATTTTAATAATTTTACAAATCTAAGGGTATTTTAGTAAATCTACAAATCTAAGGGTATTTTAGAAATTTTACAAATCTAGGGGTTTTTAATCCCTCTCGGGTTTTAGTTATCAACTTTGGCCCACCAATAAGTCCTCACGGCTAAAGTGAACAGACACTACGCACCAGGTAGGATTCCAGAGAAGAGGAGATGGGCCATTAGGACTGCTTAAGTACCAAGCTCTAACCCAGTGACTTGTTCTTGGACATGTTGAATTAGATTAAGTCTTATGAAATTTAAGAGTTGTTCAAACTAGGCCTAAAGTCCATTAACCTTAGCATACTTACCTACGTCCTCATAAAGCCCATTTCATGTCATATGGCCCATTGGGCTCAATTACGATCCAATCATACAATCATTCATGCCAATTCATTATTCATGCTCTCATATCAACCAATTTCGTTTTGGGCCCCCAAAGTTCGACAGGCCCATTTAGCCACTTTCTGCTTTTCAGCTTTTTGACGTTGCCGATATCGTGTGTGTAGTGTTTGTACACACCTGGTAACCTTGTGTGCTGCAAACCCTTTAGTCAAGAACCTACAATCGACATTACTAACGATTAACCAAAGCTTTAGCACATGCTTATCAAAAACCAAAACCTCACCGTACCCTTACCTTGTGCCTCATGTTCTAGTAGCCCTTCCTTTGCTACTATTTGCGACTATCCTTTAGATCTCCACCCAAACACCTATATAATCAAAACCAAGTGACCCATATTGCACATAAGTCACCCCTATGAGCCACATTAGATTCAGCCATTTACAAAACCATGACTGAGTCGAGAACACTTACCACCTTGTTAGCAATCCTTACCTACCACACTTGCGATTGTTGAGCCTTACCCTTATTAATACAAGCTAACGACAAGGAGGGGTAAGATAGCCCTTCGGCTTTTAACAAACACACTAAAAAGTTCAACTAAGCACTTACCAAAATTCTTCTTTGATCCTGCGGCTTAGATATCTACTGAACAAGATTCGGCTTCAAACGTGACTAAGAGTAGATAACAATCGAATGAGGTAGAGGAACAACAACAAGGGTTTGGCAAGAGTAGAGATTCGATAAAAGAAGGATGATAGTAATTTCAGAAATGAAGTGAATTTGGCTTAGCAAAAATTCGGCAAAAAGGGAGAAACCGTTTGAGGGGGAGAATAAAACTAGAGAATGCTCAAAGAACCTTTCAAGCATTCGGCCCCTCTCTTTTTAAAGCCGCAGGCCGAACACTCCCCTCCCTTAGAGTCCCATTCGGCACCATCACATCCTTACTCCCCAACTCCTAATTTTTCTATCCGATAATACCTTAATCATACCCATAAACTCCTCCACATCTATCAGTCCTGCTTACTTCAAACTCTCCACGGCAAGAGTACAAAACCAACACAACTCTTGCCGTCCACCTATGCAAAATAAAACACTCCAAAATGCACTCCTCCTGCTCGAACCTTGGACCTCTTCAGCTTTCATACAAGCCACCTCATAGCTCCAAAGTAACGCCACTTTCCACTAGACCACAAGCCCATTTGTGTCCTATTTTCTCTTAATCTACTTAAGAGACCTCATGCGTGAGACTAGGGTCCACTAAGCAAGAAAAATAAATTGTTCCCTATGGTCTCCCCTATACCTAAGGCTTCAAATAATTCCGATAATACCTTAATATTATTATTCTAAACGTTACACATACATACTAACTTCAATACACAAAAATTAAAGTTTCGGGATTTTTGAGGCGTTACAACTCTACCCTTCTTAAAAAAATTTCGGTCTCAAAATTTACCTGATTGAAACAAGTGAGGGTATTGTCGACGCATTGCCTCCTCAGGTTCCCAAGTAGCCTCCTCGCATTATGGTTACGCCAATGCACTTTGACTAAAGGGACAGACTTCTTTCTTAATACCTTGACATCTTGATCAATTATCTGAACCGACTCCTCTTTAAAAGTTTGATCTGTTCTAACCTCGATCTCCTCGACTGACACGATGTGATAAGGGTCTGAGCGATAACGCCTTAGCATTGACACATGGAACAAATCTTGTATCTGGCTCAATTCAGAAGGTAACTCCAGCTGATAGGCAATTGGCCCAATTCACTTCAATACTCGATAAACCATAACTTGCCCTTCCAACCAAACCTTAACACCTTCTTCCAAGGGGAAACCTTGAGAAAAACCATCCCTCACAGCATATTTGATCTCTCTTTGTTTGAGGTTAGCAAATGACTTCTGCCTATCCACTGCCTCATCCAACCGATCCCGAATCAATTTCACCTTATCTTTGGTGTCTACTACCAACACTGACCCAAAACTCGTCGCGCACCCAACTCAGTCTAACAAGTCGAAGTACGACATCTTTGTCCATACAGTGCTTCATATGGTGCCATTCCAATGCTTACCTGATAACTATTGTTATACACAAATTCAGCTAACGGCAAGTAGTCCTTCCAACTACCTCAAAACTCAATTACACACCCTCTTAGCATATCCTCCAAAACTTGAATTACCCTTTCCGACTAACAATCAGTCTGAGGGTGAAATGTTGTACTGAAATCCAACCTCGTACATAGTGCTTCATGCAACTTCTTCCAAAAGTGAGATGTAAAACGAGGATCTCTATCAGATATGATTGAGACCGGAACTCCATGTAACCTCACAATCTCCGCCACATACAACCTTGCCAATTTTTGTAGTGAGTAGTCAGTGCGGACAGGTATAAAATGGGCAGACTTAGTTAGACGATCCACAATGACCCATACAGAGTCCTTCCTAGCAGGCGTCAAGGGTAGCCCACTAATGAAATCCATAGTAACTCGCTCCCATTTCCATTGTGGGATCTTAATCGGCTGATGTAACCCCGATGGCAACTGATGTTCCTCTTTCACTTGCTGACACACCAAACATTTGCCCACAAGCTTCGTAACATAGCATTTCAATCCTGGCCACCAATAAAGCTCTCGTAAATCTCGATACATCTTGCTACCTCCTGGGTGCATAGCATAGGAACTACTATCCACCTTCCGCAATATTAACTTCCTTAGCTCTTCGTTCCTTGGCACACAAATTCTACCACAGAAACACAATAGCCCATCACCATTCATTCCAAAATCTGACGTTTCCCCATTCTCAACTTACTTAAATCGAGAACTTAGAGTTTCATCCAATGACTGTTTAGCTTTAATCTGCTCAACCCACAGTGGCTTCACTTGCAATTCGACTAACAAACTCTCATTGTCATACATACTCAACTGAGCAAACATTGCCCTCAAATCCAACATAGCCCTACGGCTTAGCGCATCAGCTACCACATTCGCTTTGCCCGGGTGATATTCGATCGTGCAATCGTAATCCTTTAATAGCTTAATCTATTTGCACTGCCTCAAGTTCAATTCCTTCTGAGTCAAAAGGTACTTCAGACTCTTGTGATCCATATAAACCATGCACTTCTATCCATACAAGTGATGCCTCCAAATCTTAAGCGCAAAAACTACTGCTGCCAACTCCAAATCGTGGGTTGGGTAATTCCCCTTGTGGGTCTTAAGCTGGCGCGATGCATAAGCAACCATCTTCCCCTCATGCATCAATACACAGCCTAAGCCCACATGTGACGCATCGCTATAAACCGTAAAATCCTTTCTGGGCTATGGCTGAATCAACACAGGAGCCTCCGTTAAGATCTTCTTAAGTTTCTCAAAGCTTTCTTGCTATTTATCCATCTGCACAAACGACACCCCTTTCTGAAGCAGCTTGGTCAATGGTGCCACGATTAGGGAAAACCCTTCAACAAACCCCTATAGTACCCTGCCAAGCCTAGAAAACTCTGAATTTTTGACACCGTCTTAGGTCTTTTCAAATCAAACACCGCTTCCACCTTCCGAGGGTCAACCCTATTTCCCTCAGCGGAGGCCACATGTTCTAAGAAAGTGACTTCCCTTAGCCAGAATTCGCACTTGCTAAACTTAGCAAAAAGTTTCTTCTCCCTTAGAACTTGCAACACAATATGTAAGTGTGCACCGTGATCAACCTCCGTTCTTGAGTATACCAAGATGTCATGTATGAGGACTACTACGAACTGGTCTAGATACGGTTGAAAAACCCGTTTCATAAGATCCATAAAAGCGGTAGGTGCGTTTGTTAACCCAAACGGCATTACCAAAAACTCGTAATGTCCATAACGAGTTCTGAAAGATGTCTTATACACATCGGCTTCCTTAGACCTCAGTTGATGGTACCCCGAACGCAAATCAATCTTTGAGAAAATTGAGGCTCCCCTAAGTTGATCGAAATGATCATCTGTCCTAGGTAGAGGGTACTTATTCTTAATGGCTAACTTGTTGAACTACCTGTAATCGACGCACATCCTCATGGACCTATACTTCTTCTTTACGAATAACACCGATGCTCCCCATGGAGACACACTTGGTCTAATGAATCCACGATCCAATAACTCCTGAATCTGAGCCTTCAACTCCACTAGTTCCTTCAGTGCCATCCTATAAGGTACGATGGATACTGGCGCCGTACCCTGTAACAACTCTATTCCAAACTCCAGCTTTCTATTAGGAGGTAATCCCGCCAACTCCTCTGGAAAAACATCAGGGAATTCTTTTACTGTTTCCAGATCATTGACAGTAATACCTTCAGATTCCAAATTACTGATATAAGCTACATAAGCTTCACAGCCATTCCTTACCAATCTTTCTGCCTTTAAAGCTGAAATCACATTTGATAAATAATCATATCATTCCCCGATCACTGCCACTTCACTACCTTCTATAGTTCTTAACACCATTCGCTTCATGGCACAATCTAGAGTTGCTTGGTGCCTCATCAACCAATCCATGCCTAAGATGAGATTGAACTCACAAAATGGCAATTCCATCAAGTCCGCTATGAAAATAACTCCTTGAAAAACCAATGGTACATTCCTAAATAGTTTATTAACATTCAGCGATTGCCCTAAAGGGCTTAACACAGTCATTTCATTCTCAACTATTTCAAACTCAACCCTTACAGTTTCAGTCCTATTACATGCAATGTACGAGTGTGTCGACCCCACATCTATTAGTGCAAAATAAGGTAGCTCACAAATAAGGAGCGTACCTATTATCACATCTGGTGTGTCACCGTCATCTCTGCGATGAGCAGCATAAACCAACGCTGGCTGTCTCGCCTCTACTTGACCTGCGCCTCTGCCCAGTGCTCCACATCCTTGTCCTGCGCTATTGCCATCTTTGGCCTGACCACTGCCCCTTGGTGGTTGTTGACCACCCCTCTGAGGTTGAAAATTACCTCTACCATCGACTCGCTCCTGATCTAGCCTTCTCGGGCACTGCCTAACCCTATGCTCCATCGATCCACAGCCCAAACATGCTTCCATCCTCCTCCAACCTTCGCCCGGATGCCTTCTCCCACGTTCAGTACAAAGTGGTATTCCGTTAATAACAGCAGCAATAAGGGCCACAGCTTTAACCGGCCCATTCACTCTGGCCCTCCACATAGGCCTCTGTCCGGCTCCCGTAGGTTCCAAATTTCGCTTTCTCTTACCCTTCTCTTTCTCTCGATTGCAGCGCTCTGTGCTCTTTACCTCCTCTTCTACTATTTCCTTCTCCACCAAAACTGCAAAATCTCGCTCCCTCTGTGGAGCTATCAGTACCCTAAGGCTATCCCTTAATCCATCCTCGAACCGTATGCATCTTCCATACTCTGTTGCTATTATCCCTTTGGCATATCAACTGAGGCGCAGAAACTCAGCCTCGTACTCGGCTACTGGCTTATCTCCCTGAGTCAGACTTAAAATCTCCTTCATTCGTGCATCCAAATAGGCTGCTCCAATGTATTTCCCTTGGAATGCCGATTTGAAGAACTCCCACGTGATCTGCTCTGGTTGGTTGCCCTCCTTTACGGTCAACCACCACTAATAGGCTTCTTCCCTAATTAGGGATATTGCTCCTTTCAACTTTTGTTCAGACGTGCAATCCAGGTCGTCCATTATTCTTTCAGTAGCTTCCGACCAATACTCTGTAACATTTGGGGCCACCCCCGCTACTCGTTTAAAAATCTCAGCCCCATTAGCTCGGAGTAGCTCCACGATCAACCTACGACTCCCCGTACCATTATTGGGCCCAACGACCCTTCCCAAGATTCTTAACATGGCCTACGATACTGCATCTTTGGCAGCCCGTTCAAACGGTCCCATTTCAGCTACTGGTGAGACCAGAGCCTCCCCTACTCCAACGTCGAGCATATGGCCCGACGTCGATGACCCAGTCCAAGCACTTCCACGGCCTCTACCGCGGCCTTTTCCACCTCTTCTAGCGCTCACCATTGTGTATTTCTAAATTAAGAATTTTATGAAATTAGTTCGTAATTTCCACTGTTTTAAGCGCATGTCTTGTGTAAGTAACAACTTTTTAAAGTTATTTCAATGTCGAGAATCCACTACAGGCTTAAGTTTCATAGGGGCTTTAGTCTCTAAGAGCCTATTTTTAAGTAGCCCATTAACTATGCAATTTTGTAATTTAAACAAATGTAGAAAAAAACTTACTTGGCTCGACGTCGATGGCTCGGTGAACCACACTTCAAGAATCCTGCCAAAAACTTTTAAAACCCAAAATTTAAGGCCCATTTCACAGCCAGAGCTTTTCAATCGAGCTCTGATACCATTAAATGTAACACCCCAAACCCGACCTTGAAGTTAGGCCTGAATCTGGAATGTCACATTAAAGGCACACTTCAAAACAATTTTACTAATTAACCATTTGAGGCCTAAAAGCCGAAAACCCTTGTATCTTGTTAAGTTAAGATGAAAAGCCCATATTTTAGGAAAACATTCATATGTTTATTTCGAAAAGCATGTTAACTTTAGAAATTTTATTTAAGTTTATTAACTGGACAGTTGAAACAATAATAATAAAACCCAAAATCTAAAGTCAATTAGGAGATACATGGCCTTATTACAATTTAAGGAAAAAAAGTATTTAAAATAAATTCATTTGAACAGATTGAAAACATTTGATCAGCTTGTAGTGTGGCCATCTCCGAGTCCTCTCCCATACCGAGCCGTCTATTCAGGATCACCTAAAACATTAAATAAAAGGGTGTGAGTTTCAAAACTCAGTGTGTACAACCCTTAGTAATCAAATGAGATACAAATATTCACATTGGGCCTAAGCCCTATCAAAATTGGTGGTCCTGGGCCTTAGCCCATAATGACCTCATACCATATCATATCGTATCATATACCAACAAGATAATGCAAAACCCTTCCCAAAAATCCATCCGCTACACACACCATTTCCCTTCCAACCATTACACACCTTTGGGGATTTCTAAATCAACCCACCCATCATCTACACACCAAAGGTATCACTCACAGTGGCACTACTCAACGTCGCAGCAAAGCTGGTAATTATATAATGGGCTTGAAGCCTCCAGTGGATCCATAGTCGTCAAGTGACTATGCAATCCTCAAATTTTCCTCCGTACCATAATTCCCTCCCATATGCATCCTAAGAAAAATATCTTACAAATGCATCAGGCACATGAGTAACATCCACAAACTCATATTCGTCACATAGGGGTATTTTCATCATTTCACTACCTAGGGGTATTTTTGTAATTCTACCCTAGAGAGGTATTTTGGTAATTTGGCAAGATAGGGGTATCTCGGTAATTTTGCAAAATAGGGGTGTTTTGGTTATTTGCAAAACAAGGGTATTCTGGTACTTTTGTAAAATAGGGGTATATTAGTAATTTTACAAATCTAAGGGTATTTTAGTAATTTTACAAATCTAGGGGTTTTTGGTCCCTATCGGGTTTTAGTTATGAACTTTGGCCCATCAGTAAGTCCTCGCGGCTAAAGTGAACAGACACTATTCACCAAGTAGGATTCCACAGAAGAGGAGGTAGGCCACTAGGATTGTTTAAGTCCCAACCTCTCCCTAGATCCAATTATAGGCATGCATATGTCCATTGCCACACTCTAACCCATTGACTTGCTCTTGGACATGTTTAATTAGATTAAGTTTTATTAAATTTCAAGAGTTGTTCAAATTAGGCCTAAAGTCCATTAACCTATCATCCTTGCCTACGTCTTCATAAAGCCCATTTCATGTCATATAGCCCATTGGGATCAATTACGATCCAACCATACAATCATTCATGCAAATTCATTATTCATGCTCTCATATCAACCATTGCCGTTTTGGGCCCCCAAAGTTTGGCAGGCCTATTTAGCCACTTTCGGCTTTTCAGATTTTCAACGTTGCCGATATCGTGTGTGTAGTGTTTGTACACACCTGGTAACCTCGCGTGCTACAAACCCTTTAGTCACGAACTACAATCGATATTACTAGCGATTAACTAAAGTTTTAACACATACTTATCAAAAACCAAAACCTCACCGTACCCTTACCGTGTGCCTCACGTTCTAGTAGCCCTTTCTTTGCTACTATTTGTGACTATCCTCTAGATCTGCACCCAAACACCTATATCGTCAAAACCAAGTGACCCATATTCCACATAAGTCACCCCTATGAGTCACATTAGATCAAGCCATTTACTAAACCATGACTGAGTGGAGAACACTTACCACCTTTTTAGCAATCCTTACCTACCATGCTTGCGATTGGTGAGCCATACCCTTGTTAATACAAGTTAACGACAAGGAGGGGTTAGATAGCCCTTCGGCTTTTAACAAAACACACTAAAAAGCTCAAATAAGCACTTACCGAAATTCTCATTTGATCTTGCAGCTTAGATATCTACTGAACAAGATTCAGCTTCCAACGTGACTAAGAGTATATAACAATCGATTGAGGTAGAGGAACAACAACAAGGGTTTGGCAAGAGTAGAGATTCGGCAAAAGAAGGATGATAGTAATTTCGACAATGAAGGGAATTTAGTTTAGCGAAAATTCGGCAAAAAGGGAGAAACCGTTTGAGGGGGAGAATAAAACTAGAGAATGCTCAAAGAACCTTTCAAGCATTCGGCCCCTCTCTTTTTAAAGCCGCAGGCCGAACACTCCCCTCCCTTAGAGTCCCATTCGGCACCATCACATCCTTCCACCCTAACTCCTAACTTTTCTCTCTGATAATACCTTAATATTATCCAAAAACTCCTCCACATCCATCAATCCTGCTTCCTTCAAACTCTCCACATTAAGAGTACAAAACCAACAAAACTCTTGCCGTCCACCTATGCAAAATAAAACACTCCAAAATGTACTCCTCCTGCTCGAACCTTGGACCTCTTCAGCTTTCACACACGCCACCTCATAGCTCCCAAGTGATGCCACTTTCCACTGGACCACAAGCCCATTTGTGTCCTATTTTCTCTTAATCTACTTAAGAAACCTCATGCTTGAGACTAGGGTCTACTAAGCAAGAAAAATAAATTTTTCCCTATGGTCTCCCCTATCTCTAAGGCTTCAAATAATCCCGATAATACCTTAATATTATGATTCTAAATGCTACACATACATACTAACTTCAATGCACAAAAATTTAAGTTTCGGTATTTTTGGGGCATTACAGTGAGCCTATTGTAGGGTCGGTAAGCTATCTAGGTAACAGCCCAGTTTAGATCCTAGTCGAAACTGTGGTTTTGAGACAACAAATTCGAGGTTGAAAAAATATATTAATTTTATTTTTGGTGTTTACAGTATGTGTTTAAGCATCTGTGAAAATTCTATGTGAAAATTTTATCGTTTGTGTGCTTAATTTGCAAAAAAAAGGACTTAATCGTGTAAAATGTAAAAGTTGTGTGCTAGTTGTTAAAGTGCTTATTTGGCATGGCTTTTTAAATGAGGAGTCCTTATATGGAAATTAGACCTTTGATAGTGGAAGATGACATATATGGCCATTTAATGAATGAATATATAACGTTTTTATTGAGGGCAATTTAGTAAATGTGATATTAAGTTAATTATAACTTAAAATAAAACATTTCTTTCATCATCTTTGTTCATCCACCCCCGAATATTGAAAGAAAAAGAAGGGTTTAAAGCTTCATTATATTTGGCCCTTGTTCATCTTGATTGAGGTATGTTTTTTACTCGGTTTTTGATGATTTTTACATTTTTGTGATTGTTACTTAGTATATCAAGCCCATGCTTTAATTTTTGAATTTGTTGGTGATTTTGAAAAGTGCCATTGATAAATGCTTGAGCTTTGTGTTGATAGTTGGTGAAATATGAAAGTTTGATGTTGGGTTAACATAAATTGTCTTTAGATTTTTGGTGAATTTGACTATTTTGGACTAAATTGTGAAATTAAGAAATTGAAAGACTAAAATATGAAATAAATGAAATATGTGGCCTTTTATGAAAAATGTGGCACTAAGTGTGCGCAATTAGAATTGGGACAGAGGTGAATAGCACTGTGTATGTGAAATAAAGGAAGCCTCGGCTATATTGATTGGCACTGTGTGTTTGATACCAAGTTAAACTCGGTTTAATATAAAGGCACTAAGTGTCTGATTATAATTAAGCTTTGGCTAAGAAGTTGGCACTAAGTGTGCAACTAAATCGAATGAATAATGAAGGTTGATCGAAACGTGGTAACGAGGATTGAGTAGCAAGAATGATCGTTAACTAAGTGTTTGCAAAGGTATGTATGGAACCTATGTGGTTGATGATTTGGTAAATGAATAAATGGATGATTGTGTGAGTATTGACTATAGATGAAATTGTGTATTATTGTGAATTGATCTATGTGATGATTTATTTTACATATTGAATTTGAATCATTGAGTTATATGTATTATATTATGAACTTACTAAGCTTTAAAGCTTACTGTGTTAAGTGTTTCTCTATTTTACAATGTCATTAAAGCCAGCTCAGATTCGGGGATCGTCAGCTACTTAATCACAGTATCGGCTATCTATTTTGGAACTTTTAGAAGTTGTATATATTTGGTATATGACATGTATAGGCTAGTGATTATGGCATGTTTTGAAGTGTATAAGCCTTGCCATATGATTTGGCTTGGTAGTTTGATGGTTTGGTATATGTTTTGAACATGTGAAAAGAATGATTTATATGTGTATGTGTGTATTCTATGTGAGTGATCATTTTGCCATAAATTAGCGAATTGGAGATGGTATGTTTCATTAGAGATTTGGTTAAGATTTAATGATAAATAGATTATATAATTTGGGATGTGAAATTAATATTTTAGATGGACATGTTTGGGTTGAAATTGAGTATGGAAATAAATGGTGTAGTTGATGATTAATTGGTGCATATATTTGTATGTTTTTGTTTCCATTTGAGGTATAAATGCATATGGTTTGATGCTTGTAGGTAATCCTAAGTATGGGTGGAAAATTGGCATTGCAAATGGCCTATATTTACCCACACAGTTGAGCACACGGGTGTGTGGCTCGACCGTGTCATTTAAGTTTTCCAATTGAAATAAGTCAGGCTCGCACACGGGCTAGACACACGGGCGTGTGACTGGCCGTGTGGTGCAAGTCAATGTCGACCATGGGTGAGGCATGTAACACCCCAAACCCGGTCAACACACCACGATCGGATCTGACGTATTACAGAGTGAAAACTTTTTGAAGAAAACGAGTAACCGGTTTATTTTCAGTGAAAACCCTTGTATTGATTAGCGTATGGAAGAAAAACTTGTGCATGTGAAGTTGAAAATGTTAATTTGTCTTTGAAATTCCAAAAATCCTTTTTAAACTCACTTGTCAATCACTACTTTGGAAAACGTTTATGTTAATTAAAACCCGAGTGATTTTTAACTTGATTAATTAAGCCATTCGTATTTGAGCTTTGAAAACTTAAATTTGAAAATCATTTAGGTTTGCTTTGTTATTATGTAAGTTGTATTACCCGATGGTAAAGTTTAGAAAACTCGATGCGAAGTAAAGATTAGAAAACTTTGATTATTAGGTTGTTTAAAACATGTTTAAGCAATTTACTTAGTAACATCCGAAAAGTAAAGCAGGTATAATAAAACCCAAAATAAAAATACTAATGGCCTTATTACAAACCCAAATAAAAACTGAAATTTAAATAAATTAAAGTACCCAAAAGATGTTCAATAAAACCAGAAAGCAAATACCGCATGGCCACCACGAGTCCACCCAACTCCTCATCCGTGATCTATGAATCACCTGAAAAGATAAGGGAGAAGGTGAGTCACCAAGACTCAGTGCATAATCCCCCTCCCGATTATTGCAACATGCTTACACAAATCATAATCAACCAAATATAACATGCACCCCAAACCTAGCCATCCACAACTCCGTTTTCTACCCCGTGTGGTACCAAACCACTGGTGGTGCCAAACCACTGGTGACCCAAAGACAATGATATCAAATAATAGTGTGGTGCCAAACCACTGGTGACCCAAAGTCACGAATAATCCAATTTTGGGGCCAAGCCACGTTGTGATACCAAATCACTAGCGACAATCCCGTTTATCAAATGTGGGGCCAACCCACTGTGGTGCTAAGCCACTAGGACAAGTCGGTATGAGGTGCCAAACCTCTGGTGACCCAAAGTCACGAAATCAACTGTGGTACCAAACCACTGGTGGTGCCAAACCACTGGTGACCCAAAGTCACAGATATCAACTTCCCCTCCTCTCATATCACCCCTAATAATGCAATATGAATATAAATCATGACAACATGCCTTAATATTAAACATGTCAAAATAACGTAAATCATGGCATCAGGAATCATATAGCATAATCTCATCAAAACGGACTTACCCAAAATCCTTGCTCATACCCATTAAGGTATTATATCGAGAACTACACAACTTTCAGCTTTTAACATGTTTAGGTTATTAGCATATTTACTTAATTATGAAGTGTGTAAGTTACACACCTGGTTGCTAACGCGATTACTGAATCCCGAAGTTCCCGATCTAACGCACTAGATCCCCTTTTCCTTTATTCGGCCAACACATAGTTTATTAGCAAAAGCCATTCGGCTATACTAGCAAATCCCGAAGGGTACCGTATGGAACCACAACCCTTACCTTACTGCCCTTTGAAGGCTAACCACAACCCAAGGTGTGTGAGATTGAGCCTTCCCCTACAATCGGCCAACATAACACTTATTCTTAATAGCCTTCGGCTTTTTAAACAATTAAGAGAACGATTGAATTGGCATGAAACCTTACCACTGACTTACCGAAATCGATTGACAGAGAAATAGATGACCCCGATCTACTGCTTCAAAATCCTGGAGATCCGAAAAGAAACTGATTGTATGGTTGATTAAAAGTCAAGACAAATGCTGAAATTCGGCTTTTGTCTACACATGTCGACAGAGTAAAAATAGTGAGAGTAGAGGAAATTCGGTCACAGCAGACTCACCTATTCCAAACCGATTAAAGAAGAAATCAAAAGAGATCCCTGCTTGATTGATATTCAGCCAACAATGAGAAGGGGAGAGTTTGAAAGATTTCAGCAATGGTAGAGAGCAAACAAATGAGATTCGGCTAAAGTGAAAAGAGAGAATGGGAGAAAGATGAATGGTATTCGGCTTTGGTTTAATGACAAGGGATTAAGGGAGTTTCGGTAAAAGGAGAAAGAAGGAAGTTTCGGCTCAAGGGGTTTGAGAAAAGAGAAAGATGAAGGGGAGAATAATGCTTTCCGTTTTGAGTTGTAATGGAAAAGAAGGAATAACCAAGTTTCGGCTTACCAGATAAGTAACCCACAAGTTTCGGCCAAGCCCCTTATTGCTGAAAAAGAGAAGAGCAAGAAGATGCCAATAGGATTTTGGTTTCAACAGGAGAAAAAGAGAGTTTCCAAATGGTTCTTGTGAGGATTCGGCTAAATGCTTTAGAGGGAAAACGACAAGAACCCAAGGTGGTTTCGGCTTTTATTAACACAAGGCACCAAGGAAGAAATTGGCACAGGCTAAGAGGGTTTCGGCTTTTGGTTCACAAGGTGCACTGAGGCCTAGACTAGCCGAAAATGTCCTCCTAAGCTGACTATGGAGGACGTCACACCTAGCAAGTTCCCAAACCGAACACTCCTCCACAGTTTAAAATTTGGCTACCACCTCAAATTTCTCCTGGCCACAAATTCAAATGAGTTTGAATTCCACAAGTTCCTAAATTTCCTCTTCTCCACTACTTTGAATTAATTTGACTCAATCAACAATTATCTGACAGAGTTTGAGCTGAGCACAACTCCTCCCTCCTTGGCGTCAAAATGGTAAGCAGAAAATGGGATTTCCGCTGCTCGAACCTGAGCTCCCCCTTCCCTACATGTGGCGTCATTCTCAAGGCCCTAAGTGGCACCTCTTTGCCACTTTACCAAGCCCATTCTTGTGCTTAAATTCGCCACAAAATATACTTAACCCCTAGCTCCTTCAGCTCCCCTTAACTAAAACTTAAAAACAAAATTTTTCCTATAGTTCGGGCCTACCCTTGACTTATAACTAGCCTCTAGAACACCTCAATTAATAACACAATTAATCCAAACACATGCAAAACAATTCAAACACACTAACCCCTATTTAAGGATGTTACAGTTCTACCCCCCTGAAAAATAATTGCGGCCTCGAAATTACCTGGTCAAAAGAGTTGAGTGTATTGCTACCTCATCACATCCTCTGGTTCCCACGTAGCTTCTTACACGCCATGATTTTGCATTAACACCTTTACTAATGGAACTGACTTCTTGCGCAAAACTTTCACGTCCCGATCTAAAATCTGCACTGGTCCCTCTTCCATGGTCAAATCTGGGCTCACCTCAATTTCCTCCATCGACACAACATGCGATAGATCTGAACGATAGCGCCTAAGCATGGAGACGTGAAACACATCGTGTATCTGACTCAGCTATGTTGGCAACTCGAGCTGATAAGCTACTTGTCCCACTAGTCTCAACACCTTATACGGCCCAATAAACCTTGGACTTAGCTTGCCTTTCCTCCCAAATCTCAGCACTTTCTTCCACGGCGAGACCTTCAAGAAAACCCTATCACCCACTACAAACTCTATATCTCTCCGCTTAAGATCGGCACATGACTTCTGCCTGTCTGAAGCTTCCTTCAAATGAGCCTGAATCAACTTGACTTGATCCTCGATCTCAGCAACTAACTCTGGTCCCAACATCTGACGCTCCCCCAATTCTGTCCAGCATGTAGGTGTACGACACTTCCTACCATACAACGCCTCATATGGTGCCATCTTAATGCTTGCCTGATAACTATTATTGTATGCGGATGAAATGCCGTACTAAAATCCAACCATGTACCCAACGCCTAGTGTAATGCTTTCCGAAACCTCGATGTGAACCTGGGATCCCTGTCTGAGATAATTAACACTGGAACACAGTGCAACCTCACTATCTCTGCCACATATAGCTTAGCTAGCCTCTGAAGTGAGTAATCAACCCTTACTGGTATAAAATGAGCTGACTTAGTCATACGGTCCACAATCACCCAGACTAAGTCTTTCTTACTAGGCGTAAGGGGTAGTCCACTGACAAGGTCCATAGTGATCCTTTCCCACTTCCACTGTGGAATCTTCACCGGCTGAAGTAAACCTGACAGTAAATGATGTTTAGCCTTGACTTGCTGACACGTCAAACATTTACCCACAAACTCGCCATTTCACATTTCACATTTCGATCCACAGCCACCAAAATCGCTTCGCAAATCCCGGTACATCTTGCTACCTCCAGGATGCATAGCGTATAGGGTGCTATGTGCGTCCTGAAGAATCTTCCGCCTTAACTTGACGTCCTTCGGCATACAAGCTTTCCCTTGAAAACACAGTACTCCATCACTGGACAAGCTGTAACCTTCCAACCCACCATTCTGAACTTGCAACCTCCGAGCATTTAAACCCTCATCCTCTAACTGTTTCACCTTAATCTGGTCTACCCAAGTCAGCTTTACCTGTAACTCTGCCAAAAGACTCCCGTCGTCATACAAGCTAAGATGAGCAAACATCGCTCTCAAATCCGTTACCACTTTACGGCTCAACGTGTCTGCCACCACGTTAGCCTTGTCCAGATGATACTCAATTGAACAGTCTTAGTCCTTCAATAGCTCGATCCATCTCCTCTGTCTCAAGTTCAGATCCTTCTGAGTCAACAGATACTTCAAACTTTTGTGATCCGTTTAGACTATCGACTTTTCTCTGTACAAGTAATGCCTCCAAATCTTCAAGGCGAACACCACTGCAGCAAATTCCAGATCATGAGTCGGATAGTTAACCTCATGCGGTCTTAGCTGTCGAGATGCATACGCCACTACCTTCCATTCCTGCATCAACACACATCCCAAACCAGTATGCAATGCATCACAATATACCGTGAATTCCTTTCCTGCCTCAGGCTGAATCAAAACCGGAGCTTCAGTCAGAATCTTTTTCAACTTGTCGAAACTTTCTTGCTGATTCTCAGACCACACAAATGGAACTCCTTTCCTTAGTAGTTTGGTCATCGGTGCTGCGATCAAAGAAAATCCCTCAACAAATCTGCGGTAATACCCTGCCAGACCTAGAAAACTCCGAACTTCTGCCACTGACTTAGGCGGTTTCCAGTCCAATACTGCCTCAATCTTTCGAGGATCCACTCTAATCTCCTCAGCTGACACCACGTGACCTAAGAAAGTCACCTCCCTAAGCTAGAACTCGCACTTACTAAATTTGGCAAATAACTGCTTTTCCCTCAGAATCTGTAAAACTATTCACAGATGCGCATTATGTTCCTCCTCAGACCTTGAGTATACCAATATGTCATCTATAAACATCACGAAAAACTGGTCCAAATACTGCTGGAACACCCGATTCATTATGTCCATGAATGCTGCCGGCGCGTTAGTCAACCCAAACGACATTACCAGAAACTCGTAGTGCCCATACCGAGTGCAAAACGCCGTCTTGTGGATATCAGCCTCTTTCACTTTTAGCTGATGATACCCAGACCTTAAGTCGATCTTTGAGAAAACTGATGCACCGTTAAGCTGATCAAACAAGTCATCTATCCTGGGCAACGGATACTTGTTTTTGATCGTCAGCCTATTCAACTGGAGGTAGTCTATACACATCCGCATTGTACCATTCTTCTTCTTGACAAAGAGCACTGGTGCTCCCCAAGGCGAAACACTTGGCCGGATGAAACCCCGGTCCAAAAACTCTTGAATCTGAGCCTCCAGCTATACCAATTCTTTCGGCGCCATCCTGTACGAGGCTATAGACACTGACGCAATCCCAGGCAACAAATCTATACCAAATTCAACTTCTCGATCTTAAGGCAGACCCGGAAGTTCTTCTGGAAATACGTCGACAAATTCCTTCACCGTTCGGACATTCTCCACAGCTGACTCCTTGGCCTCCAAGGCACAGACATGAACCATAAACGCTTCACAACCCTTCCTGACCATCTTCTCAGCTTTCAAAGCAGACACCACATTAGATAGATAATCCCTTCTATTACCTATCATCACCACTTCTTCACCCTCATCCGTTTTCAAAACCATGCGCTTAGCCGCGTAATCCAAACTTGCCTAGTACTTTACCAACCAGTCCATCCCAAGAATCAGATCGAACTCCCCAAACGGTAGTTTCATCAGATTAGCTACAAACACTACCCCTTGGAGTTCTAGGGGTACATCCCTATATAGCTTATTTACTTCTACAAAGTGACCTAGAGGGCTTATTACTGTCATCTCCCTAGAAGTAATCTCAGAGTCTAAGTTCATGGTCTCTACTATGCTACTAGCAACATACGAATGCGTCGAACCCACATCAATCAAAGCAGTATATGGAAATCCAAAAATTAAGAACGTACCGGTTATGACGTCCGGTGCGTCACCCTCCTCTCGACGCCTCGCTGCATATACCAATCCAGGCTGTCTTGCCTCAGTGTTGCCTGCACCTCTGCCCGGTGCTCCGCGGCCCCGACCAGAACCATTACCTCCTCTACCAGTACCACGACCCCTTTGCGATTGCGGTCCTCATTTCGAATCGAGCACGGCCACGACCCTCGGCGTATCTCGGCTAACTTACATGGACAATCCCTCACACGATGATCCAGCGAGCCACATTCAAAACATCCTTTTCCACCAGTCCAACATTCTCCCCAATGGGATTTCCCACATCGATTACACTGCGCTGGTCCCTGATTAGCAATAACAGGCCTCCCAGATTGATTCGGCCCGCTAGGCCTAGCCCTTTTCTGAGAATTACCAACTGACCCAGCTGATCCAAAACCTCTCTTATGTCTATTCCTGTCATGATTCTGCCTAACCGATTCCTTTATCCCTTCAGCTATCTTAGCCTTTTCTACCAACATGGCAAACTCTCGCTCCTGCTATGGAGCAATCAGTAATCTCAGCTCATGCCTCAGTCCATCCTCCAACCTGACACATCGCTCGTGCTCCGTAGCCACGATACCTCGAGCATATCGGCTCAACCTTAAGAATTCTACCTCGTACTCTGATACGGGCTTACTACCCTAAACCAGTCTCAGAAACGCCTTTCGCTGCGCATCAATGTAGCTAGATCAAATATATTTCTTCTGATAAGCTGCCTTACAATATTCCTAAGTAAGATCATCCGCTGCAGCACTATCCCGAACCGTGAGCCACCACTGGTATGACTCATCCCGGAGAAGCGACACTATCCCTTTTAGTTTCTCCTCAGCAGTCAAATCCAAGTCGTCCATGATACGCTCCGTCACCTCCAACCAATACTCAACCGTATTTGGAGCCACACCAGAAACACTTCAAAATACTTCGGCTCCATTGGCTCGGAGTCGCTCAGATATAGATTTTTGAACTCCTGCATCTCCACCTGCTCCAGCCACTCTCTCAAGAACTCGCAGCATCGCCTGCGACACCGCGTCATCCCCTGTTTGATCCTGAAACTCACCACCTGCAGCTGGTGGTGGTGGCGGCATCTCATTTTCCGACCCCTGACCAGACCCCACTGGTTCAGACACAGTCATCCTACCCCGACCGTGTCCACGTGTATTACGACCACGACCTCGAGTGCTCATGTCTAGTATCTCGACTTATCTGATTTAAAAGTTTTATGCGTCAGTCATTATTCCACTATTATTAAGGCAAAGTCTTATGAACAATTCTTGTTACAGAGTCTTGTTTTCACGAGTTCATAGAATCCTATAGGCTTTAGTCTCTAGGGCAGTCCATTGATACTATACATTCATATCATACATCTTCATGATCATAATCATATGCAAACACCAGTTAGGGGTACTTAGCTAGGCGGATTGGTGCCGGAAACTGTAACATCCGAGATTTAGGGGTTATGCATTTAATGCATAATTCAAGTGATAGTCGGCTTTGTGTGTGTTTGGATGTGTTTTAAGGGTTTCGGGAACTCTAAGATATAAGTGAATGCTTTAGGAGAATATCATGTTTTAAGTATAAAAAGGGAAGCTAGGCACAGGAGGTCTAAAGAAAAATTGTGTGGGATTTATGACACAACAAGTGAAGTGGTAGAGTGGCTTGGGACGCTACCTAAGGTGCAGGGAGGGTTGCATCAGCAAGGGGTTCCAAGGGAGGAGGTTCGAGTCATGTTGGTAGCATGGGAGTGTGGTTTTATTTTTGCTTGTTGGCGTCAAGAGAGGGGAGAAGTGTTGGACGGCACGTGGACTTTAAGGGATGAGGATGTGACTTGGTTTTTCTTTTTAAAATTCGACTAAGGAGGAGTGATAATGCTTGACTCATTCAAACTATTTTGAATGGGTAGAGAAGAGAGAAAGTAGGAGCAAAATAAGGGATAGGAGAGGAGAAAGGGTGGTGGCCCAATATAGGACTCTAAGGGAGGCATTTTCGGTTTTGAGAGTGTTGTAGGAGTAGGTGCCGAAATTTAGTCTTAGTGTGTGCCAAATTTAGTTCTCTCTTTTCTCTTCTGTGCCGTTTTCTTTTTGTGAAAAAGCCATCTAGTTTCGGCTTACATATTCTTTTTATTGTTGATCAAAACTTTAAAGAGCATTAAGGTCATTTGTGTTCCTTTCTCCTTCTTCTCTATTTGTTTCTTGGCCGACCTATTTCTCTTTCCCAAACTTCTTCTTTCTTTCCAACAACCCCAATACTACACCTTTTTCTTGAATGGCTGAATATCCCTTTGTCTTTTAAAACCTTAGCCGAAACTTTGATCACTTTGATCTAGCTCTATTCTTGGCCGAATCCTCTAAGCATTAAACTCTCTCCACTTTTGGCGTTTTCTCTCTTCACCATTAAGGTGCCGAAACCTTTCTCTTTGGGATCCAGAAGTCGATTCTTGGAAGGTGCTTTTATAGAGGTAAGTATTTTCTGCCTTAAGCAATCGGTTTTGCCTCTACTTTCTTGATGTGCCGAAATCAATGGTTAAGCCTTAGTTTTAAGGATGGCCGAATGTTTATAGTGCCAAAATAGGTGTTTCTTTTGTATGTAGCCAATGGTAAGGAGCATTAAAATAGTCTCTTGGATTTGATTACTCAAGGTAAGCAATGTAGTATTCGGCCAAGGGCCATTTCCATAGATTATTGCTTACAGCCGATTCTAACATATAGCATATAGGGATTTCGACAACTTAGGAGCAAGTAAAAGTTTCAGGATCTAGACGAGCAAGGTAAGAGCAGTGTGGCATTCGCCCTTAGGCCATTTTGTCTATTGGTGATGACCGATTTTGACTGTGGTTATTTAGGGGCAGATCGACAGGAATAAGGAGAGTTTCGGATTCAAGATCACTTTGGTAAGGGTACTCTATAAGGTTGGATTTAGTTGTTTTGACTATATGTTAGTGACTAACCGGATGTGCTGATTAAGATATCATTGATGGATGCGAGTGCCAGTCAAGGAGGTAAAGGGGTAACTCCTATCCCTAAGTTTAAGAAGTGATCGGTCTCTACAGTACGGGATTGGCCACCGAGGTGTGGGCCAGCAGCAGGGCAGGATTATAGGCGGATAGCGGTAGTTACGATTAGTGACAGCATTGGTATTGAGAGCGTAACGCTTCAGGTTATCAGGTGTGTGATTAACCCACAATTTCCAGTTGTATGTTATATTTGCATATGTTATGTGTATGTTGACAAGTGCAGTGGCGATAATGAGATGGTTACCCTAAAAAGGGGTATGTCGATAAACAGGTCAGTGGTAATTATTGATGAGACTGTGACAATACCGGTGAAAATATGATTGTATGCCTGATTAACATGTGCACGCATTATTTATCATGTCACTACTATATGATGCATATGCACGGGGTGGGATTGTATATATGAAAGAAGGATAGGGTGTACTTTAAGTACGTGGTTTAGTGATGGCTACGTGCCTCACGTGGATCGATGATTGGCTTTGTACCTCATCGTGGTTGGTATAGGCTTTGTGCCATATCGTGGTTTGGTGATGGCTATGTCCCTTATCGTGGTTTGATGTGAGCTACGAGCTACATCGTGGATTGGCGCTGACTGAGGTCGCGTTGTGGATTATTTGTGATTTATTTCACGTGGATGGCATTGATTGCCAAATTGGTGTGTAGAGGTTGAAGGGTTGATTTAGTAATCCCCTAGTGTGTGGTGGCTGGATACGGGGGTGTGTAGAGGATGGACCCTAGGCTGGGTTGGGTGCACTTTGCATAATCATGTGTGGTATGTGGATTGGTGTGGATATGGGCCAAGCCCAATTGTGGACTCATGTGGATTAATTGGCTTATTATCTGATATGTGGTTTGGTGTGATTGTGGGCTAAGCCATGTGTGGAAATCTGTGGACTAATTACACACTGAGCCTGTTTGACTCACCCAATTTTTACCAAACATCGCAGGTGATACATGATGCTTAGACCGGGCTGGAGCAGATATGAGGTGGCCATGCAGAAGATGTTTTTACTTATTTCAAGCACTTTATGTTTCCAGTATTTTTGGATATTTATTTGATGTAATAAGGGCCACTTAAAATATTTGGAAACTTTATTTATGTTTTTGAAGTTATATTATCATTATTCCAAAACTGGAAATGATTTTAGGAATCGATTTATATTATAAAAACCTATATTAAAGTTTTAAATTCGGGAATTTGTAATAACATAATTTTACTTAGAATTTTAAATATACAATATTTTATAAATGACAGCAAATTTTTATGTGTTTACCCTTATGTCAAACTCTTTTCAATCGTTTTCCTCACTGGCATTCCAAATTCGGCCGTGGTGTTTAGGCCGGGTTTGGGGTGTTACCGAGACTCGGTGCCATGCTTTTCTAACCATGTATTTTCAAACAAAAAAATTTTGGAACCATAATTTGGGCCTTGGGCACACAGCCGAGCTTTTGAAACTGGGCTCTAATACCATAATTGTAACACCTCAAACCCGGTCAATACACCATGACCGAATCTGACGTATTACAGAGTGAAAACTTTTTGAAGAAAACGAGTAACCGGTTTATTTTTAGTGAAAACCCTTGTATTGCTTAGTGTATGGAAGAAAAACTCGTGCATGTGAAGTTGAAAATGTTAATTTGACTTTGAAATTCCGAAAATTCTTTTTTAAACTCACTTGTCAATCACTACTTTGGAAAACGTTTATGTTAATTAAAACCCGAGTGATTTTTAACTTGATTAATTAAACCATTCATATTTGAGCTTTGAAAACTTAAATTTGAAAATCATTTAGGTTGGCTTTGTTATCATGTAAGTTGTATTACCGGATGGCAAAGTTTAGAAAACTCGATGCGAAGTAAAGATTAGAAAACTTTGATTATCAGGTTGTTTAAAACATGTTTAAGCAATTTACTTAGTAACATCCGAAAAGTAAAGCAGGTATAATAAAACCCAAAATAAAAATACTAATGGCCTTATTACAGACCCAAATAAAAACTGAAATTTAAATAAATTAAAGTACCCAAAAGATGTTCAATGAAACCCGAAAGCAAATACCGCATCGCCACCACGAGTCCACCCGGCTCCTCATCCGTGATCTATGAATCACCTGAAAAGATAAGGGAGAAGGTGAGTCACCAAGACTCAGTGCATAATCCCCCTCCCGATTATTGCAACATGCTTATATAAATCATAATCAAGCAAATATATCATGCACCCCAAACCTAGCCATCCACAACTCCGTTTTCTACCCAATGTGATACCAAACCGCTGGTGGTGCCAAACCACTGGTGACCCAAAGTCACTGATATCAAATAATAGTGTGGTGCCAAACCACTGGTGACCCAAAGTCACGAATAATCTAATTGTGGGGCCAACCCATGTTGTGATACCAAATCACTGGCGACAATCCCGTTTATCAAATGTAGGGCCAACCCACTATGGTGCTAAGCCACTGAGACGAGTTGCTATGAGGTGCCAAACATCTGGTGACCCAAAACAACTGTGGTACCAAACCACTGGTGGTGCCAAACCACTGGTGACCCAAAGTCACACATATCAACTTCCCCCTCATCTCATATCACCCATAATAATGCAATATGAATATAAATCATGCCAACATGCCTTAATATTAAACATGTCAAAATAACGTAAATCATGGCATCAGGAATCATATAGCATAATCTCATCAAAATGGACTTACCCGAAATCCTTGCTCATACCCATTAAGGTATTATATCGAGATCTACACAACTTTCAGCTTTTAACATGTTTAGGTTATTAGCATATTTACTTAAGTATGAAGTGTGTAAGTTACACACCTGGTTGCTAACGCGATTATTGAATCCCGAAGTTCTCGATCTAATGCACTAGATCCCCTTTTCCTTTATTCGGCCAACACATAGTTTATTAGCAAAAGCCATTCGGCTATACTAGCAAACCCCGAAGGGTAACGTATGGAACCACAACCCATACCTTACTGCCCTTTGAACGCTAACCATAACCCAAGGTATGTGAGATTGAGCCTTCCCCTACAATCGGCCAACATAACACTTATTCTTAATAGCCTTCGGCTTTTCAAACAATTAAGAGAACGATTGAATCGGCATGAAACCTTACCACTGACTTACCGAAATCGATTAACAGAGAAATAAATGACCCCGATCTACTGCTTCAAAATCCCGGAGATCCTAAAAGAAACAGATTGTATGGTTGATTAAAAGTCAAGACAACTTTTGAAATTCGGCTTTTGTTTACACATGTCGACAGAGAAAAGAAAGTGAGAGTAGAGGAAATTCGGTCACAGCAGACTCACCTATTCCAAACCGATTAAAGAAGAAATCAAAAGAGATCCCTGTTTGATTGATATTCGGCCAACAATGAGAAGGGGAGAGTTTGAAAGATTTCGACAATGGTAGAGAGCAAACAAAAGAGATTCGGCTAAAGTGAAAAGAGAGAATGGGAGAAAGATGAATGGTATTCGGCTTTGGTTTAATGAAAAGGGATTGAGGGAGTTTCGGCAAAAGGAGAAAGAAGGAAGTTTCGGCTCAAGGGGTTTGAGAAAAGAGAAAGATAAAGGGGAGAGGAATGCTTTCGGCTTTGAGTTTTAATGGAGAAGAAGGAATAACCAAGTTTCAGCTTACCAGAAAAGTAACCCACAAGTTTTGGCCAAGCCCCTTATTGCCGAAAAAGAGAAGAGCAAGAAGATGCCAATAGGATTTCAGTTTCAATAGGAGAAAAAGAGAGTTTCCAAATGGTTCTCGTGAGGATTCGGCTAAATGCTTTAGAGGGAAAATGACAAGAACCTAAGATGGTTTCGGCTTTTACTAACACAAGGCACCAAGGAAGAAATCGGCACATGCTAAGAGGGTTTCGGCTTTTGGTTCACAAGGTGCACTAAGGCCTAGACTAGCCGAAAATGTCCTCCTCAGCTGACTATGGAGGGACGGCACACCTAGCAAGTTCCCCAACTGAACACTCCTCCGCCACAGTTCAAAATTTGGCTGCCACCTCAAATTTCTCCTAGCCACAAATCCAAATAAGTTTGAATTCCACAAGTTCCTAAATTTTCTCTTCTCCACCAGTTTGAATTAATTTGACTCAATTAACAATTATCTGACAGAGTTTGAGCTGAGCACAACTCCTCCCTCCTTGACGTCAAAATGGTAAGCAGAAAATGGGATTTCTGCTGCTCGAACCTGAGCTCCCCCTTCCCTGCATGTGGCATCATTCTCAAGGCCCTAAGTGGCGCCTCCTTGCCACTTTACCAAGCCTATTCTTGTGCTTAAATTCCCCACGAAATATACTTAACCCCTAGCTCCTTTAGCTCCCCGTAACTAAAACTTAAAAACAAAAATTTTCCTATAGTTCAAGCCTACCCTTGACTTATAACTAGCCTCTAGAACACCTCAATTAATAACACAATTAATCCAAACACATGCAAAACAATTCAAACACACTAGCCCCTATTTAAGGATGTTACAAGGTACATGGGCGTGTCTCCAGTCGTGTGAACAAGTTAGTATGTATGCCCTGTTTTGCCACGGCTTGGACACACGGGCGTGTCTAAGGCCGTGTGAGGCAGACGGCCTACCTGCACAGGCGTGTGACCCGTGTAGCTTGGAAAAATGTTAAGTTTCAAAAAAATTTTGTAGGTGTTCGGTTTAGTCCCGACGCCTTTCTAATGCATGTTTAAGGTCTCGTAGACCTATATAAGAGACTCTATGATTGTGAATAAATAAGTTAAGATGTAAAATGATTATAAATGTTTCGAATGTTTGGTAATACCTTTTAACCCCAATCTGGCGACGGTTACGGGTTAGGGGTGTTACATTTTATTAGTATCAGAGCTACGGTTTAGTCGATTCAAGGACTAATGTAGCGCGTGTGAGTCTAGCTATACATGCCATATATATAATTGCGATAGTGTGATGAATCCTGATAATTAAAAATATGTTTTTATATAGTAAATAGATCCCAATCGAACAGTTGCTGATGACGTAGACAGCAATGCGCCTGCTCCAGCTCAAGGGACAGAGCCGGTCATATCCAGGCCGAATGCTAGTAGCCACGAGGGGGAGGCTAAGCAAGCCTTCTTCCAAATGATGAGTGGCTAGTTTTTAGAGTTTTTTCGAATGAATCTGGCTTCTCAACAACCTCCACCCCCACAAGTAGCTATAATGCCACAAGTGACAGATCCGGTCCGATTGATTAAACCTCTTGTGGATAAAATCTGAAAGTATGGGGCCGAAAAATTTAGAGCCACCGTTGATGATGATGCTGAGCGAGCTGAGTTTTGGCTCGAGAATAAAATTCGAGTGTTTGATGAAATGTCATTGAGTCCTAATGAATTCTTAAAATGTGCTATTTCATTGTTGAGAGATACGATATATAATTGGTGGAAAACATTGATATCTATGGTTCTGAAAGAGACAATCACTTGGGATTTCTTTCAAGTTGAATTCTGAAAGAAATATATCAGTCAACGATTTATAGGTCAGAAATGTAAAGAGTTCCTTGAGCTGAAACAGGGCCATATGTCAGTTATGGAATAGGAACGGGAGCTTGTGAGATTGAGCCAGTATGCGCCAGAATGTGTTTCAACAGAAATTACTATGTGCAAATGCTTCATTGAAGGTTTAAATGAAGACATCAAACTTCTGGTCAGAATACTTGATTTGAATGAATTTGTAGTGTTAGTTGAAAGAGCCTGCAAAGTCAAGGACCTTACTCAAAAAAAGAAGAAAGCGGATTCCAAAGCTATAGATGAAAGAAAAAGATCGATGAGTAAGTCATATCAACCTTCCGTGAAGAGATTTAGAGATGCAGTTAATCGTTCAAATGTTTCATTTGGACATCTGAGTAAAGACCATGTGAAACAGAATACCAATCCTAAAACTCAAATTCCAATTGAATCGAGTGTTGGCAGTGTTAAAAGCAACAAGCATAAGTGTAGACAGTGTGGAAGACGACATGTTGGAGAATGCTAGGGAAAGTATAATAATAGAGTTCGCTATAAATGTTGATCACGAGATCACTTTATTTGGGATTGTTCAGAGTTAGATGAGAAAGATACTGTTCAGAGTGCAAGGCCGAGTAACATGATAGATAGAGGTAGACCACCCAGAAACACTGGAAATGTGAGTGGGAGTCAGAGAGGGACAACCAGTACAGTTGCGAGATTCTAGGTGAGAGCATGATCATTGTTTTCGCGAGGTCAAAGTCTTAGAATTTATAAAAAGAATGATGAAACCTGGAAACTAACTATGACAACGATTTGAGGCAAGCTACCTATCGAACAATAGTATAGTTAAGGCAAGACTGGAATGTCGAACCCAAAGGAACCAAAAGTACTAATACTAACTCTCTTTTTATTATTTAGCCTAAGAATTGAATGAATTGTTTATTTAATCTAAATTAACTAACTACTAAACTAAAGACTCTAAGATAAAGAAGAATGAATTTGGGAAAAATAACTTGAGGAAAAACCAATTAATTAAGACGACACCCAAGGAAGAATCCACCTCGACTTCACTTGTTATCTAACTCTGAACCAGACGATTTATTCATTTGTCTTGATCTGTAAGGTTCCCTAAGTTATATTAATCCCTCTCTCGAGGCGACTAACATCTAACCTTAGGTTGATTAATTGAAATCTCTTTCTAATAAAAACCCCTAGAATTGCATTAACTCGATCTATGGACTCCCATATTAGGTTTCACCTTAAATAGGTAAAATCTCGTCACCCTATCTCTAGGCGCGCGATCGACTCGGCTTAATTATGCTAGATCTACTCTTAGGCAGGGACTTTTGCTCCTCCACCTAAGCACATCATACTTGAATTAATATCCTGAAAATATCAACACAAGATTTAAGAGCACTAATTAAGAACAATTCAAATATTTATCATATAGTTCAGCAAACGTTCATCTTAGGTTTCATCCCGCTTAGGTATCTGAGGGTTTAGTTCATAACAATAAAAGAAAACACCTCAAAAGAAAAGATAAAACAAAACATAAGAAATCCCTAAAACCACTTGAAGGAATTGAAGGAGAGATCCTCCGTCTTGAGTATAATTTCAGCTTCTTGATATGGATCAACTGGCTATCTTCGAGTAATTCTCCACAAATCTGCCCTCTTTGGCCTAGTCGGACGCCCCCTGACTAAAGCCTTGGGTTCCCCCCTTCTTAGGTGTACTTAGGGTGTTTATATAGGCTTTTGAATATGTTTCTTTGCCCCAAAGTATCCAAATCTGAGTGAAACTCTTCTTTCCTGCGACAGGGACACACCCATGGCACAAGCCCGTGTAAGTCGTGGCTAGGCCTTGTTCGAACCTGTTGAATGGGGCACAGTCATGTGGTCTTAGGCCCAGGCCGTGTGGCTTTCGTGATATGGCCCATTTACTCCGTTTTGGGCCCTTTTTTCTGTTTTTTTCATCATTGGGTGCTCTCTTGAGCATAAAACATGAAAACAAAGGATTAAGAGCACGAAATTACATAATTCAAGGCTTAAATCATCCAAAAGCATGCTAAATGTGGGCCTAAGATATGTTACTTTTACTGTTTATCAAATACCCCCACACTTAAGCTTTTGCTTGTCCTCAAGCAAAATTTTCGGATTACAATTAAAATGATCCTCCTTAATTCATAATATTTATCAATAATGTCTCATCATAATTCAAAGATAATTCATACATGGATAATTCAATTCAAAGAGTTCTTAAAGACTCAAACAATCAAAGTCATACATTTGTAGCACGGAAACATAGGCGTTTCCCCTCATCTAAATAATTACCTCTAATTCAAAATCGATAAGAATTGATGTCCTCACTAAAGATTCACTCAAATCACTCGAAGTGTTTAAGGTTCAGAATTAAGCATCAAATGTCAAACATGAAGAGTTAATCCCATAGGCTTGCATGAAAATCAAATCTCCACCACTATAATATAGGATGATACATAAATCCAAAGGTCTTTAACAGGGTTGTAATGGGGCTTGGGTTAAAGGTACGGATAAAGGCTGAATTAGAAGGTTAGAATCGAGATTGACTTGACAAATTACCTAAATAGAAAAATGAACTAATCTTAAATAATTACATCAATTGAAAACTAATAATACGAGCTTTTTCTTCAAGATTTGAAATTTAAACATGTAAGCTCACTTAATTATAGAACTAATAATGAATATACTTCTTTTTTTTAAGAACAAGTCAAATGATGAATTTACTACTGAAATAAAATAATTAGGCAACCAATCAAATCAAATCTCGATAAAAGGGTAGTTAAAAAATGGTGATAACAAATACAAAGGGTTTGTGGTTAATATTAGTTGGTAAGTCAATAAAAAGGGTTGTTAAGATTAAACGGGGTTCACTAGGGGTTAATCGTAAAGGTAGGCTTCTATTGGAGTGAGTGAGTTAAAACTTAGGTGCCTTTATCATCTCTGTATATCAAATTAAAGGTGTGGTCTTGATATGTATAATCAATGGAAGTTCTAAAATAACAGATCAATGTTGACACACTCATAATCAATAAAGTGAGCAAGAAAAAGAATATATGCTCTAAAAGGCTCAAAATCTCACAAAAATTATGGGTGTTTGATATCAACCTTGTAAATTTCAAACTTCAAAGTAATAATTAGATTCAAGTAGACAATCTAACAAAATTTTTAATTTTTGAAAAATAGACTTATCATGCTTAATTCTCCAGTATTCTTCAAATTTAATCATCAATGCACAATTATCAATGACTTAATCCAAAACATTTCAATAAAAATCCTAAATCAAGGGAAATTTCATTCTAATCATAATATGAGACATTACTTCAAGACAATGCATAATTCAGGGATTTGAGAATAATGAAGAAATTTAGGCACTTTATCAAAATAACTATTCACCCCTCCACACTTAAGATGTACATTGCCCTCAATGTACAAACATGTATAGTAACACAATAATAATAAAATCATAAGATAGGGAAAGAAGTAAAACTTCCTGAATTATTGATGAAATCCTTGGAGGATGTTTCATGACGAATGTGCTGACTAGGTATAATTGATAATTTTGTTCCTGGTGTTGTATATTAATTCTATCTAATCTATGAAGTTAATAATTAAATGTTTAGGGAGAAATATTTAATGAGAGTTGCTAGAGATACTCGAGGGTTAGATAGCCAATGATAAAAGAAATTGAACTGTACTGAATAGAAGTTCTAACCAGAGAAAATACAAAGTTTAATAACGGAAAATTAAACATAAATTTAAAATATGGAAAATAAAGATAAGAAAAATGACTCAAAGGTCCCCGTCATCTGCTGGGTCGCTGGGTGATGGGGGCGGCAATATATGAAAGTGGTGACAAATCTGCTGAAGCATCGCATCAATGCTGTCGAATCTTCGAGCTGTATTATCGAATTATTGTGTACAGTACTGCTCGAACTGAGTGAGGCATGTAGAAATGTTGGAGAGTGAAGTGACCGTATGAGATGGACGATTGCTTGGTGGTGGTGCCTCCTGTGGTGGGGGAACATCATCAGTAATGTGTTGAGGTTCCTCCTCGTCGGTGGAAGGTTTAAGTTGATATTGAAGAGGATCAGTTCCACATCGGTGTTGGATCATCCTTATGTGTAACATAGTTTGGATGCCTTGTGGGGACATCTGACCAACCAGGGTGAGTAAGGATGTCTATGCGTCAGTGAGTTCAAAATGTTGAGCCAAGCATGTGATGTACGGACCCATAGATATGATCCCTCTCCTGTGTTGCTCCGTTTGGTGCTGAATGGCGCGGCTATAAAATAGGCTAGGTCAAAAACGTGTCCGCTTGACATGCACCACATGTAGTAGGCATCGTGAGTATTGACAATGCCAGTGCTTTCTTGCCGACCTGTAATTGTATGGGCTAGAATAGCATGGACGTACCTCAAGGGCAGGAAAAGAACCATCACCTTGGAGCGGCTAGGGTCGTAATTGCCTCCGCTGGGGGCAATGTTGTACCAACAACTTACAGGGTGCGATGAATATGGCGGTGTAGCTCGGAGAGATCATTCTCTGCTGCAAACTCTTCTGTATAAAGTCCTAGTGCGGCTCCAAACTGTGGTACATTCAGCTGTCGTATAGTGCCTCCGAGACGAAATTGTATTATACTTAGATCATCGTATTTCATCATCACCGTCTAATTGGAAGGTTGAGCAGAATTCTACAGTGAGCTCTAGGTATGTCAGCTTGATTATGCTAAATAATTGCTCCCACGGATCAGTGGTTAAGAGAGCTTGTACATCATCGGCAAGATGGACTTGTTCTAAAGCGGCCCAATCGATGCATCTTCCTGTGTCAAGGGATCGTGTGCGTAGTATCTTATAATGGTCTTCTTGGGCCCCTGGGGGAAATTGTAGGAACAGGTGGCGCACTTCGGTGGATGCACTTGTGGAGGATGAACTGGGTCCCTTTCGCTTCTTAGAACTTGGGGCTGTCGTTTTCTTTCCTCATGATGATGACATTATTGGCCTGAAAAGAACCGGAAAGCAATGATTCAAGTATATTTCCAACCAAGACATTTATCAAGGGGTTCCGTTAATATCAATAATATAAGAAAGGCCAATTCATAACAAGATAAGTCACTCATATTTCGCATGTAAGAACAAGTGATTCAATCTAATTCTAATCATTGTTATTTAAACAAAAATTAAATGTTTAAATCAATCAAATAATGAGAAACTAATTAACCTATTCTACTTTTAAACTTAATTAGATGAATAAAATTCTAAATATGAGGAAGTAAAATGGCAGTAAATGTAGCAATAAGAGGTGACCAATAATGGTGGTGACGACTTGGTTGGGCGACGCACGGGCGGGCAGCGTCCAGCCATAGGCGTGTGCTGCAACTCATTGGGGAATAACGGTGTAACATCCTTAAATTGGGGTCTCTACATTTTGTGTGTTATTGCATGTGATATTATGTTGGTTGTGCTAGTTAGCATGTTTTGGGGTCCAGGCGTGACCTCGGGTTAGGCCGGAGTCATGGCTAAAATTTTTGTTTTAGTACTTAGGAAGAGGGAGCTAAGGAAGTTAAGGTTTAAAAGAAATTTTCGGAGTGTTTAGACACAAATTTCTTGGTGGTAAAGTGGCAAAGGAGGCGCCACTAAGGTGCCAGGAAGGTGACGCAACATGCAGGGAAGGAGAGCTTGGGTTCGAGCTGTAGAAATCCCTTTCTGCTTATTCTTTTTCACGCCAGAATCAAGGAAGCGGTGTGTTCAGGAGGGACTCTATTGGATGTGTTTGGATGAAGTCAACTTATTCAAAATGGGTGGAGAAGAGAGATTTTAGGTGGTGGACTCATTTAAACTCATTTGAACGAGTGGAAAAGAGGATTTTATGGAGAAAAAGGAAGAGTTTGAGAAGGGAGTATGATAGCCGAATTTGAATGGGGTAGGTAATTGTGCAATCGATTTTGGAGAAGGGTATGGTAGTGTACCAAATTTGGGTTGCTTGGGGTGTGGATTTTGGCACTTTGTTGTGGGTTCATTGACATTTCGGGTGAGCTTTCTTCCATCTCCTAGAGTGCCGAAATCACTTTCACAATTGCACTTGTGCACATTTTAATTCTTTTCCCTATTCTCTCAAAAGTGCATTGATCGACTGCTCTCTCAAACCCCTTCACGTTTTCTTCTTATTTACTTCTTTAGTGAGCTGAAATCAACACTTTTACTTCCATTCGACATCTTTCTTTTTTTTAATCTCCTTGTGCCGAAACCTTTTTCTTTCTCCTTTGCCGAATCCATCCATTCCTATTCCATTTTCTTCTCCATCTCTTCCACTTTCAAAAGCTGAAAACCTTGAGTTCTTTCTGCTCTTTCTTTCAAAGTGATTGGCCGAATACCCTTGGCCTCATTTTCTTCTCTTCTCACGTATTCTAATCCTCTTTGAAGTGCCGAATCTATCTCTTTCTTTTGGGTTATAGCCGAATCTCCTGGTAAGTAACTTCTTCTTCTGTTCTTGATTGATTTGGTTAATGCCAAAATCCCACTTGTCATCCTCTCTTCTATTTCTCCATTTGTTATGGATCCAAATCTTAAACTCTTTTCTTGTTCTATATTGGTAGCCGAAATCCCTAACATCAGTAGGGGGTGCCGAACTTTGGTGATTGGTGGCCGAATCTGTCAGTAAGGTAAGTGGGTAAGTGTTTTTCGGTTTCGACATCTCCTGTTGTGTTTAATATCGAAGGCTTTAATCCAATGATAGTGGTACTTAGTCGATTGTAGGGAGGAGTGCAACCTGATTCAGTGGATCTTCGGGATTTGGTTGCCGATCTAGGTAAGGGTTCTAGCGTTTCAAGATCTTTTCCTTATTCTTTCAAAAGCCGAAGGCTAATTATTTTTGTTGCTAATGCTTGGCCGATTGTAGAGGGAGGTTCATCGTGTTGCTTCAGGATTTGGTTGGAAACTGAATGGTGTTAAGGTAAGGATGCTATCTTGGTGCGACATATCCTTCGGGATTTTGTGATTAAGCCGAATGGCTATAATCTTAAAAGTATGATGTTGGCCGATTGTAGGGAAAGTGAAGGCAAACATTTCGGGATCTTCGGGTTCTATGGGTTAGGGAGTAGATTGTGGTTTCGGGATTTCGCTAGATTCGCAAGTAGTCAGGTGTGTAACGCTTACACACTTCATTAGTATCATGTGTTTATTGTGTTTACTGTTAAAAGCTGAATAGCTGTTGAAACCGGTAACTTGCCTTGTGGGTATGGGCGTGGACTCCAAGTAAGTCCCCTGTTATATGGATTTCGATATATGTTGTCATGTCACTGTATAATGCTATGCCATGAGTTATTTGCATCATAACATGATATTATGCCACGGTTGATATGGACATGATGATGGGTATGTTGAGAGGAGGGGGAAGAATGATTTGGACTATCACCAGTGGTTTTGACCATACAGCGGGTTAGCCCCGCTTTGACACTATTATTTGTTACTAAGTCCCAGTGGTTTTGACCACCAGTGGTTTTGACCTCACGTATGATATTTGTGACTACGGTCACCAGTGGTTTTGACAACATATAGATATTGTGACTCGTCCCAGTGGGCTGGTACCACAGTGGGTTGGCCCCACATGTTTATCACAGGATTGTCATCAGTGGTTTTGACCACACGATGGGTTGGCCCCACCACATGATTCGTGACTAAGGTCACCAGTGGTTTTGACCATACTTATACATATATTTGTGACTCCGGTCACCAGTGGTTTTGACCACCAGTGGTTTTGACCACATGGGGTAGACACAGGAGTTTGGATGGTTAGGTGGGTTGCATGATTTGCATGTTTTACTCATGATTTGTGTAAGTGCTAGTTCTATCGGGTTGGGGATTTATACAGTGAGTCTCGATGACTCACCCCTTCCCTTACATTTTGCAGATGAGGCATAGATCGCGGAAATGGAGTCGGGGAGGACTCGAGGTGGCCATGCATCTTTGTTTCGGGTTTTATCTTTAAATTACTATTTCAGTTTATATTTTCTTCAAATTTGGTTTTGGACTTGTAATAAGGCCGCTAAATTATTATTTTGGGTTTTTAATTACTTGATTTTATATTAATTATATTATGCATGTGATTAATAACTTGACTTGCTTAAATAACCGGTAAAAAGCAACGTTTAAAAACTATACTCCTTATCGGGATTTTCAAACCTTACCATCGGGTAACAGTATTCACAAGATGATAACAAAGTTAACTTAAGTGATTTTCAAACCTATGTTTTCCAAGCTCAAATATAAATGGTTTTAAATTAACTATGTTCAATTCACTTGGGTTGTAATAGACTTGAATATTTTTAAAGTTAAGAACGACAAATGAGTTTTCAAAAAGAGATTTTCAGGTTTTCAAGGCAACATAACGTTTTCAACTATACATACACAGGATTTCTCCAAACTCAAAGTGATAAAAGAGTTTTTCAATGAAAGTAAACTGGTAACTTGTTTTCTTCAAAACGTTTTCACTCTGTAACATGCCAGATTCGGTCGTTATGTGTTGACCGGGTTTGGGGTGTTACACACGGTGGTGGGAGAGTTTTGGGTCGGTCGTGTAGGTGCAGGCCACGGGCGTGGACTGGTTTTTTTTTTTTGGATGGGTGATTGATAGAGGGAGGGAGATAAAGGCTAGAGGAAGTCAATGGTGGGGAATTTCTTGGTGGTGGTCGGATTGGGAGTAGAAATATTTGAGGGGAACGACTAGGGTTGAAGCTTTAGGGGAAATTTTTGTGGGAGACTATGGTAATGTTCTTTAAATAGTAAAGGGGACACGGACAGGTGCCATGCCCGTGTCTCTTGTTTAGCCCGTGTTTTTTTGTGAAATTTTTTGAATTTGGGCGCGTTTTGTGAAGGTGCCACGCCCGTGTCTTTTGTCCGTGTGCTATTGTGTTCGCTTCTCCCACGCCTGTGCTATGACTGCCACACCCGTGTTCATGTAGTCAGTGTTGTACACGGTTGGTAAACACGGGCGTGGCTCATTTCCATGCTAGTTTACTCAGGATAGATCACGGTTATGTCGCACGGCCATGGTCTTATTATCGTAGCCCGTGTCAAATTTTATTTTCGTATCGCACGTCTATCGGCACTCCCATTTTTCATCCCATGGTGTCCACAAGGCCACGGGCACGCCCGTGTGTAAGGTCGTGTTGCAGTAAAACCTGCGCTTCACTATATTAGTTAGTTTGGGTTAGATGTTAAAAGGAAAAATAAAATAAAAATATAAAGATTAATGGGGTTAGTGAAGTCAGTGCTCGGGTTCCCTCCCGAGAAGCGCTCGTTTAAAGTCTTAAGCTAGACTCACCCTGTTTTCATTTTTAAAAGAAGGTTCACGGAGCTGAAGCTCCTCTCTTAATTCTTTAAAATCCTCACCATTATAAATTTTCAGTCGATGGCCATTTACCATGAATGTTCCTCTTTAAGTTGATACTTAGGGGTTTATATAGGCTCTTGAAATATGTTTCTTTCTCCCCAAGTATCCAAATCCGATTGAAATTGCTCTTTCCAGCGACAGGGACACGGCCATGGTACACGCCCCTGTGGATCGAGGCCAGGCCGTGCTCGGATTCTTTAATGAGACATGGCCCTGTGAATCGGGAGAAGGCCGTGTTCTAGATGACTGGCGTGGCACGGCCGTGTGATCTTTTGGCCAGGCCGTGTGGATTTCGTGATATGGCCCATTTACTTCGTTTAGGGCCCATTTTATGTTCTTTTTATCCTCGGGTGCTTTTCTGGGTATAAGACATGAAAAGAAAGGATTAAAAGCACTTTTTTACATGAATTAAGGGATAAATCATCTAAAAGAATGCTAAATGTGGGATTAAAATATGTTACTATTACTGTTTATCAGATCCAAACAAAGAGAGTATGTAGGTTTGCCTCACAAGGTTCGGCCAGCAAAGAGAAGGATCAACACATCAAAAAGAAAAGTATTCAGCTTAGAAACAAAGAAAAGAATGAATGATTAGGAAGAAGAGTAATAAGAAGAAAAGAAAGGAAAGAAGGTGAAGGTAAGGCTTACCTATCCGGCACTTAGCAGGAAAATGAAGGAGAAAGAAAAGTGAAGCAAAAAGGATAGCTATGAGTAAAAGAAAGAGAAGTGCATGAAAGGTAGAAAAGTGCACGAAGAGGAGAAAATAATGCACCAAAGGAGAAAGACCAGAAATGCTCTAGATGAAAAACTCAGAAGCCGAAATGAGAGGAGAGCAAAATGAGAATTCGGCAACACCAACACTATCCAAAATGGCTAACATTCCCCCTAGCTAAAAATGACTAGCTTGAGTTCCCTCTAACGACACAACTCTCCACTACTCCACACTCCTTGATTCACTCCACTATTTTCTCCTTGAATCACTCCTAGCCTCCCATTCAAACTTGTTGACCAAGTCTTCAACTCCCCTTGTAGAGTTTGATCCAAACTCTGCTTCCTCCCCTCTCAAGCCACAAAATAAAATCTTTCATTTGCCACTTGAGGGATTCAAACCCCTTCCCTCCTTGCTCTACACTTGCCACCCCACCACTACACCACACACTCTACTTGTGTTAGCAAAACACACTCAAATATACTTAAGTCCAACCTCAACCAGCCCTCTCCTCTTAAGGGCCAAAAATTAAAATTTCTCCAAGGCTCCGACTCAATTCCAGGCCTCCCTAGAACCCTCAAATACACTCAAATAACCAGCTGAACAAGCGTAACATGTAATTATGAAAAAATTTATAGCCCCTAATTTTTTGGGATGTTACATGTGGCTTTGTGGTGATAAGTGCATGGCATAAGTGCAAGTAAATGTGAGCAATGTTTATGATATGTGTTTGGGATATGGCAAGGTTTGAAATGAGTAAGCATGATTATGAAGATATGAATTGCTTTTACATAGCATGTAATGTTTTTGATTGATTAGTATGTGGTATGATGCTTATTGTTTACATATAGACTTACTAAACTTAAAGCTTATTCCCTTCTCCTTTGCCTTGTTTTATAGTGTCGAAGAGCCAGCTCGGGATATGGAGATAATCAGAAGATCACCCACACTATCAGCACATCTTGATATAATTATATTTAGCATTTTGAGTATGACATGTATAGGGACTAGACTTAGTTGAATGTCATATTGTTTTGGTCAAATGTGTTGGCTCATTCAAAGATGAATTCTTTTATATAAGGCCATAGTTGATGGCTCTTTCTTATTAATCCATGAAATGATGAGTTTATACATGAATGTGAAAGTTGATGGTTTGATGTGATTTATGTTTGTATGAGGTGGGGTGGTAGAAAGAGCTTGGCAAATAGCCTTGCTCATGTCCACATGGGTAGGCATACGGGTATGCGTCTAGGCCGTGTGTCTCATGGACGTGTTGTTAGGCTGTGTGTCCCCTGATATGCTAAGTTGGCAAGTCTGTATGCTCAGTAATAACCACACAGGTGGAGACACGGCCGTGTGTCTCAACCGTGTGGGAGACACGGCCTAAGACATGGGGATGTGCCCAGGTCGTGTGAAGTCTGCACCTGAATTAGGAATTTAATTCACCACAAGGCCTAAGGACACGGGCGTGTGCCTTAGCCGTGTGACATTTATGGGGTGATGATGTCAGAAATTGAATGGCAAGGGTTTTGCACACGGGCTAAGGAACGGGCGTGTCATGGCCGTGTGAGGGACACGGGCCAGGGACACGGGCGTATGTCCGGCCTTGTGAAAACCCCTGTGGGATCGAAATGAGAACTAAATATATATGCGTGTGGAACACGGCCATGTGAAGTTCCAGACGGGCGTGTCCTTTTCTCCACATGAGCGTGTGGACTATTTGAAGAAGAATTTTCTAAGTCTTTTTAGGGATCTTTTAAAGAGTTCGATTTGGTCTCGAATCGTTCCTAAAGTGTGATTTAGGCCTCGTAGGCTTGTTTAAGAGGCGATATGAAAAGTTTTTAAATTTGAATGGAAAAATTTGTCTCGTTTTGTATAATTGTTTGCGTATAAGTCTAGTAATGCCTCGTACTCTGTTCCAGAATTAAATACAGGTAAGGGGTGTTACACTGGCCGTGTGTTCCTTACACCTTAATTGTTGCAAAATAGAATGCTCAGTAATGAGCACACGGGTTGAGACACGGGTGTGTGTCTCAACCGTGTGGATGGCACGGCCTCGAACACGGGCGTGTGCCGTAGCTGTGTGAAGTATGAACCTATTTTATGAAAAATAATGAAAATTTAATCGAGCATACGGCCTAAGCACACGGGCGTGTGACTTGGCCGTGTGAGCTCAATTTGATGATGATGTCATAAACAAAAAGCTCTCTAATTTGAATACAGCCTGAAGCACGAGCGTGTCTCGAACCCATACGGGGGTGTGACCCCTTTTACATGAAAAATTTTCTTAGTTTCCCAAAAGTTTCCAAAATTCTCGGTTTAGTCTCGAACTACTTTTGATGCATGTTTTGGGCATTGTAGGCTCATGGTAGGGACGATATGAATGTATGTGAAAGGTTTTAAATTTGGATGGAAGTTTATGTCTCAGTTTTATATGTTTGCTTGTGTTTATGTCCAATAATGCCTCATACCCTGTTCCGGCGTTGAATACGGGTAAGGGGTGTTACATTCAGTGGTATTAGAGCTACGGTTTAGTCAATTCTCAAACTAACGTAGCATGTGTAAGAGTCTAGCTATACATGCCATAAATGAACTGTGATAGTGTGATGACTCTTGACAATTTTAAATTGTGTTTTCGTATAGTAATGGATCTCGACTGAGCTGTGGCTGATGACATTGAAAGTAATGCACCGACTCCTGCTCAAGGGGCAGCGCCATCTGATAGTAAACCCACTACGGTTGGTCAAGGAGAAGAGGCTAGGGAAGCCTTTGTAATATCCCGGGTTGGGGGCTATTTTGTGTTGCATGATATTGCATGGGTTTGGTGTGCTGTGTTGCTATTTCGGTGTTATAGGGGCTTAATTGTAGCCTAGGAGTGTGCCTGAGTGTATGGGAAAATTTTGGTTTTTGGGTGTTAAGTCAGGGGAGCTGATGGAGCTGAGGGATGTGTATTTTAATTGGTATTTTGTTTCACAAAAATAAGGTTGGCTTAGTGGCAAGGCTTGTACCACTTGGGGCTTGAGTGTGGCGTCATCTGCAAGGGGGGGAAGTCCTGAGTTCAAGTTGCGAAATTCTCATTTTTGGGCTTCCATTTTGACGGCATAGGATGGAAGAGTTGTATGTAGTTTAAATTCTACTTTGGACCAAGTCAAAGGTTCAAATGGAAGGTGGAGAGCAAATAGTGGAGGATGACTTGTTCAACTCATTTGAAATGAGTGGTAGTGAGTGAATGGAGGGATTTGACCGAATTTTTGGGTTTGGAATGGGGGGAGTGGACGGTTGGTAGTGGGAAGTAAGGTGTGCCGAAATGCACTTTCCATCTTGTGCATTTTCGGCCAAAAAGGAATTGGTAGGCCAAAGTTCTTTCATTTTATCAAAACAAGCCGATTTTTTTCCAAAGAGTTTCTCTCAATTTCTTCTTGAAACCAAAAGTACAAACCTCTAGAGCTTGCCGAAATTAGCTTTGATCCTTTGTGTTCATTTGGTAGCCGAAATCCTATTCCTTCAAGCACTCTCTTCTCTTCTTAAACTTTCTTCTTCTTCAAACCTTGTAAGTCAAAACTTCATCCCAAAACACCCTCTTCATTTCTTCTTTTGGCAAACCGAAACTCCACCCTCCTATACAATTTCTTTTCTTCTTCTTTTCTTCTCATTCTTGTTGTTGGCCGAATATTAACCCCACTCTTTCGCACTCCATTTTCTTTCTTTTTCTCTGACCGAACTTTGGTGGTTGGATACACCACTTGGCCGAATCCTCTTTTCCTTTTAGTTCAAGGTCTTAGCCGAATTTCCCCTCCCCTAGTGGTGTTATTTCGGACGAATATTGGTGTAGTGTTGGTGTTCACCTTGTATTGTGCAAACGGCTAGTAAGGGGTAAGTGATTGGTATTATTGTTGTTAGTTTAATCTTGGTTTCGACTAAGTCAGGGGTGATAAGGGACTAACAGTTATTCTCTTTTAAGATGTAGCCGATTGCTGATTAAAGAGGGAACCATTGTGGTTCGGGTTTGGTAGGAAACCAAACGTGTACAAGGTAAGGGTTCAAGCATTAACTCCTTTGGGTTATATGTCTTTGGCCGAATGTCATAGATGCCTAACCCTATGTTTGGCCGATTCTAGGAGCGGGTTAATCAAAGGATTGTAGATCGTTTTCTGTGGGATTAGAGCCTTTGCTATTTCAGGTGTGTATACTAACACACTTATATTTAGTAATATGCTTGATAACCGTGTGATGACTAATGATACAGTGATGATTGATATGATACCCTAATGGGTATGATTCTGGACTCGTAAGTCAAGATTACTATTTTTAATGATGAGTTATATGTTACCATGACTGTGGATATATGTGACATGAGATACAGCATGAGATGCATGATTGTATGATATGCATGATTACATGAGTATGGTATGTTGATGGGGTGATACGAGTGGAGGGAGCAATGGTATTTTGTGCCGACGAGCACCGTGCTTTGGTAGCACACTTTGTGACTTTGGGTCACCGAGGTTTGGCACCTCCGCAGGTTTGGTACCTCGCGCCTCGTCCCAGTGGCTCGAGCACCACGCTGGGGTTGGCCCCACGATGATTATACGGATTGACGCCAAGGTGTTTTGGTAACACACGTTGGGTTGGCCCCATCACCGCATTTGTGACTACGGTCACCAATGCTTTGGTAGCACATTGTGTCTTTGGGACACCGAGGTTTGGCACCTCATTGCGACTAGTCCTCGTGGTTTGACCACCGTGGGTTGGCCCCACTTGAGATATGGGATCGTCTGCGCTAGTGTTTTGGTAACACACGATGGGTTGGCCCCATCTTTGGATTTGTGACTTCTGGTCACCAAAGCTTTGGTAGCACAATTGTGTCTTTGGGACACCAAAGTGGTTTGGGACCACATTGATGGATAATGTGTCTTTGGGACACCAAAGTGTTTTGGTAACACATTGTGACTATACGTCACCGGTGGTTTGGCACCACCAAAGGTTTGGTACCACACGGGTAGAAAAGGTGTATGGATGGTTAGGATCGGGTTGCATTAATTATGTTGCTATGTATGATGTGTGTTAGCATGTTGTTTTATCGGGAGCGGGATTTACACATCGAGTCACTCGACTCACCCTCTCCTTTGACATTTCAGTGACTCGTAGACGCGGACATGGAGCCGGATGGACTCGGGTGCTCATGCCATGCGGAATAAAAGTTTTACTCGGATGTTATGCTTTGGGTACTTTAGTAATTTACTTTCATTGGGTTTATTTCAGATTTGTAAAAGCCTTTAAATTCTCGCTTTTGATATTATGTTTTAAGTTTGATTTTAATATGTCTTAACAAATAAGTTGGTATGAAGTTTACTAAAACTTGGAAAGATAATGATTTCAAATTATAACGCAAAGTGTTTTAAAACTATACCATCGGGTATCGCACTGATTTTATAAGCATATGAAAATCAATGGTTTTTCAAACTTGAACGCAAATTTTTATTAAGTCTAAATGTTTTAGTAACAAAATTAAACCACTATTTCTCAAACGAAACAAAGTTTTATCAATTCTATTTAATACAAATTCGAAATTTTCAAACCCGTTTCCCCGTAGCATACCAGATTCGGTCGTGGTGTTCGGACCGGGTTTGGGGTGTTACAATTGTGGTATCAGAGCTAAGTTCAAAAGCTCGGCTGTGGGCCTGAGGCCCAAATTGTTTTCAAAATTCGTTTTAAGTGTTTTTGGATTGAATACATGGTTCACAAGGCATGGCACCGAGTCTCCCACACTGGATTCGCCTGTAAGTAATTCTAAACTCTTCTGTGAATTATTATTTGTAGAAGGGTAGGTGATATGGAACGTAGTTAGATTTATAGGACTTGAACCCTAGGATTAGATCACTCAAACACTCGAACTAAAGCATAAGACTTAAAGCACTAAACCAATCTATGGCTCAGCCACGGGGCTAGGGTGTGGTAACTCCGGTACGCATGTCTAGAAGAGGATCCGGAAGAGCTTGGTATTTAAGCGAGTCCTCGTGACTCACCTCCTCTTCGCAGTATCCCACCGGTGCGTGAGCTCGAGTTCACCCCGACTAAAGAAGGCTCACCATGACTTAACCTAACGACTAAAACCTAGGAAGGGAATCACCCATGTTTTCAAAAATACAACAACAACCCTAATGTTTTCAAACTTTTTGCAATAAACTCTTTCAAAACTGAGAATGTCACTTTTATAACGAATTTCCCGATTTGTGAAAATTACAAAAATGCCCTTAGGGGTAAATTTACTAAAATGCCCTCGGTTTATAAAATAGCAACCCAATGATTTTGCCCAAAATTTCAATGATGTTACAAAATTCAAACACTCTGTTTTACAAAATATCAATCGAAAATTTTGATTTTGGAAATTTACTGGCAACGCTTCTGCTTGTGAAAATTACTAAAATACCCTCTGGTTTTCAAAAGCGAAGTATTTTACAAAATTTTCAAAGAACACTCTCAAATTTTTGGAATTTCAAATTGACCGGTTTTACGAAAGTTTAAAATATCTTTTAATTGCGAAAATACCCTGTAGGGAAAATGACGAAAATACCCTTGGGCTAGAAATGGGCAGCAATGTCCGAAGAGTGAATAAGTATGGAAAGGGTTAAGGAATGGATGTATGACCTCTTTTGGGTGAATAGGATAGAAGATTGAAACCTTGGTTGCTCGAAAGAACCCCTGAATAAACTCCATCCATAAAATTTCTTTGCGGTTAAGAAAGTGGAACGATACTAATGCATAAAAATCTTCTTAATCAGAAACGTAGATCGTTAGTCATGAGTACTCGAGGAGGACGTGGCCGTAATACTCGTGGTCGCGGTCGAGGTAGGATGACAGTTTCTGAACCCGTAGGATCTGGTCAAGGGTCAGAAAATGAGATGCCGCCCGCCACCACCGGAGGTGGTGAGTTCCAAGATCGATCGAGACGATGCAATGTCACAGCGATCTCGCGGGTGTTGGAAAGAGTAGTGGCGTAGGTGGTGGTGCGGGAGTTAGGAAATCGCTCTGAGCGACTCGGGCTAATGGGGCCGAGTTCTTCCGAGGTGTATCGGGTGTTGCTCCGAGCACTGCTGAATATTGGCTGGAGGCAACTGAGCGGATCATGGACGATCTGGATTTGACGGCTGAAGAGAAGCTGAAGGGCATCGTATCGCTTCTTCGGGATGAGTCATATCAGTGGTGGCTCACGGTTCGGGACAGTGTGGCAGCTGAGGATCTGACATGGGATTATTTCAGAGCTGCATATCAAAAGAAATACATCGGGGCTAGTTACATCGACTCCCAATGGCATTTCGAGGCTTGTTCGTGGAGTAAATCGATTCTTGAGTCACGAGGTGAGTTCCTGGTGAGTAGGTATGCCGGGGGCATTGTAGCCACCGAGCATGAGAGGTGTGTTCGTTTCGAGGATGGTCTGGTGCGAGACGAGTTGAGGTCGCCGATTGCTCCACGCCAGAGCGCGAGTTTGTTTGTCTTAGTCGAGAAGGCTAAGGTAGCCGAGGGTGTTAAAGAGCCGGTAAGACGAGCATGGACAGGAGTAGGCTTAAGAGGAGCTTTGGGTCTTCTCGGATCGCCCGTAATCCGCGAGAAGAGGCTAGACCGAGTGGGCGTAATCGATCACGCTAGGTTTGTTGTCGCGCAGCGTGGACCGCCGCAGTTGTAATCGGTGGGGAAATCTCATTGGGGTGGTTGTTGGACCGTGGAAAGGGTTGCTTCGAGTGTGGTTCTCTCGGATCATCGCATTAGGGACCGTCCCGCGTAGGATGGCCGAGATTCGATCCCGAGTCGGGCCGTGTCGATTCGTAGGTAATGGACCGCCACCACGCAGGGGGCCGTGGTAATGGCGAGGTGGTAATGGATTTGGTCGAGGTCGTGGAGCACCGCGGAGGTGCGGTAGTTCTGAGGCACGACGGCCGGGTTGGTGTATACACTAGGCGCCGCGAGAGGCGACGCACTGGACGTAATCACCGCAGACGTTTTTGATTTTTGGTTCTCCCTATACTGCTTTAATTGATTTGGGTTCCACGCATTCGTATGTTGCTAGTAGTATAGTTGAGACCATGGACTTAGACTCAGAAACTGCTTCTAGACAGATGACTGTACTTAGCCCTCTAGGTCACTCTGTAGTCGTAGATAAGTTGTATAAGGATGTACCCCTAGAACTCCAAGGGGTAGTTTTTGCTGCTGATCTGATGGAACTGCCGTTTGGGGAGTTCGATCTGATTCTCGGAATGGACTGGTTGGTTAAGTACCAGGCCAAAGTGGATTGCGCGGCTAAGCGCATGGTTCTATCGACGGATAAGGGAGATGAAGTGATTATGATAGGTAATAGGAGAGATTACTTATCCAATGTGGTATCGGCATTAAAAGTCAGAAAGATGGTCGTGAAGAAGGGTCAGCGGCGTATGTGGTTCATGTGTATGCCTTGGAGGCTAAAGAGTCCGCTATTGAGAAGGTTCGCATCATTAAGGAATTTGTTGATGTGTTTCCGGAGGAGCTTAGGGTTTGCCACCGATCGTGAGGTAGAGTTTGGGATAGATCTCGCTACCGTGGGATCGCGCTGCAAGGTGTCTATTGCTCCATATAGGATGGCACCAAAGGAATTGGTGGAGCTTAAGGCTCGATTCGTGAGTCGTTGGATCGAGGCTTCATTAGGCCAAGTGTTTCGCCGTGGGGAGAGCCAAGATTATTCGTCCAAGAAGAAGGACGGTACGATGCGGATGTGTATCGACTACCACCAACCGAATAAGTCGACGATTAAAAACAAGTATCTCATTACCACGGATAGATGTCTTGTTTGATCACCAAAGGTGCATCGGTGTTTTCAAAGATCGATTTGAGGTCTGGGTACCATCAGTTGAAAGTTAAGGAAGCGGATATCCATAAGACAGCGTTTCGGACTCGGTACGGGCACTACGAATTCCTGGTAATGCCGTTCGGGTTGACTAACGCTCCCAGCGGCTTTTTATGGATATGATGAATAGAGTGTTTCAAAGATGATCTGGACCGTTTCGTTGTGGTTTTTATTGACGACATCTTGGTTTACTCAAGGTCGGAAGAAGAGCATGATGCACACTTGAGAGTGGTGTTGCAGATTTTGAGGGAGAAGCAACTCTATGCTAAGTTCAATAAGTGCGAGTTCTGGCTTAGTGAAGTGACGTTTTGGGTCATGTAGTATCAGCTGAGGGGATTAGAGTAGATCCCTGGAAGGTTGAGGCGGTTTTGGATTGGAAGCCTCCTAAGTCAGTCGCTAAGATTCGGAGTTTCACGGTTTGGCGGATATACTACCAAGATTTGTTGAGGTTTCTCGTTAATTGCGCACCGATGACTAAGTCATTAAGGAAGGGAGTTCCGTTCGTTTGGACCGAGAAACAAAGGGAGAGTTTTGATAAGTTGAAGAGGATCTTGACCGAGGCTCTGCTTTAATTCAACTTTGAGGTGGTAAGGAATTCACGATGTCGCGACGCATCACATACGGGATTGGGTTGTGTGCTGATACAGGAAGGTAAGGTTGTGGCTTACGCTTCTCGGCAGCTGAGGCCACACGAGGTCAACTATCCGACGCACGATTTAGAGCTGGCAGCCGTAGTCTTCGCTCTAAAAATCTGGAGGCACTACTTATACGGGGAGAAGTCAATCGTCTACGGATCATAAGAGTCCGAAGTACCTATTGACTCGTAAGGATCCGAATTTGAGGCGGCGTAGATGGGTTGAGTTGCTCAAGGATTACGACCGCTCGATCGAGTATCATCCGGCAAGGCTAACGTGGTGGCGCACGCGTTGAGCCGTAGGGTTGTTTCGGACTTAAGAGCGATGTTTGCCCATTTAAGTTTGTATGACGACGGGAGTATTCTCGCAGAGCAAAGCAAAGTTAAGCCTACTTGGGTTGAGCGGATCAAAGAGAAATAGTTGGAGGATGAGGTTACGAGAGTGCGCGAAGGTTACAAGTGCGAATGGTGGTTTGGAGGGTTCACGCCTTGTCTAGTGATGAGGTTCTGTGTTTTCAAGGAAGGCTTGTATGCCTAAAGATGTTGAGTGAGGCGAGAGGATTATTCAGACGCATTATATAGCCTCCTTATGCTATGCATCCCGGAGGTAGCAAAATGTATAGGGATCTTAAAGAGCGCTTTTGGTGGCTCGCTTGAAGAAAGAAGTGACAGAGTTTGTTGGGAAGTGTCCGACTTGTCGCAGGTCAAGCGGAACATCGATTCTGACGACGGGTTTGCTTCAACTGTGAAAGATTCCTCGATGGAAGTGGGAAAGGATAACTATGGATTTCGCGTCGTGGTTTACCGCTTCACGCCAAGCAAGAAAGATTCGATTTGGGTTATCGTGGACCGTCGACTAAGTCGGCCCATTTCATTCCGGTGAGTGGACTATTCACTTCGTAGATTGGCGAAGCTTTATGTGTCGAGATAGTAAGGCTACACGGTGTTCCAGCTTTCGATTATCTCGGATAGGGATCCCGTGTTTACGCCGAGGTTCCGGAGAGCGTTGCATCAAGCTCGGGTACTCGCTTTGGATTTCAAAGACGGCTTTTCACCGCAAATCGACGGCAATCGAGTAAAGGGTCATTCGGATCTTAGAAGACATGCCGAGAGGTTGTGTTCGACTTCGAGGCGCTTGGGAAGAGTTTCGCCGTTAGCCGAGTTCGCTTATAACAACAACTACCAAGCAAGCATCAAAATGGCACCATATGAGGCGCCAGTAGTAGAAGTGTCGCTCACCTACATGTTGGACAGAGTTAGGTGAACGCCGATTGTTGGGACACGAGTTGGTTGGGTGAGAGACGAGAAGACAAGGTTAAGGTGATTCATCTCGTTTGAAGGAAGCTTCTGACCGCAAAAGTCTTATGCCGATCTTAAGCGAAGAGATATAGAGTTCGGCCGTGGGGATCGGGTTTTCTTAAAGGTCTCACCTTGGAAGAAGGTGCCGAGGTTTGGCGTAAAAGGCAAGCTTAGTCCGAGATTTATTGGGCCATATAAGGTATTGAGACGAGTTGGACCAAGCATGTATCGCCTTGAGTTGCCGCCACGAGAGCTCGGTCATTCACGACGTTTTTCACGTTTCGATGCTTGAGGTATCGTTCAGATCCATCACATGTAGTAGCAGTGGAGGAGATCGAGGTAAATCCAGATTTGACTATGGAAGAGGAACCTGTGCAGATTCTTGATCGGGATGTGAAGGTTCTGCGTAGGAAGTCCGTGCCTTTGGTTAAGGTTCTTTGGCGGAATCATGGCGTGGAGGAAGCCACGTGGGAACCCGAGGATGCGATGAGACAGCAATACCCGCAACTCTTTTGACTGGTAAATTTCGAGGCCGAAATTATTTTAAGGGGGGTAGAACTGTAATATCCCGGGTTGGGGGCTATTTTGTGTTGCATGATATTGCATGGGTTTGGTGTGCTGTGTTGCTATTTCGGTGTTATAGGGGCTTAATTGTAGCCTAGGAGTGTGCCTGAGTGTATGGGAAAATTTTGGTTTTTGGGTGTTAAGTCAGGGGAGCCGATGGAGTGAGGATGTGTATTTTAATTGGTATTTTGTTTCACAAAAATAAGGTTGGCTTAGTGGCAAGGCTTGTACCACTTGGGGCTTGAGTGTGGCGTCATCTGCAAGGGGGGGAAGTCCTGAGTTCAAGCTGCGAAATTCTCATTTTTGGGCTTCCATTTTGACTAAGATAGGATGGAAGAGTTGTATGTAGTTTAAATTCTACTTTGGACCAAGTCAAAGGTTCAAATGGAAGGTGGAGAGCAAATAGTGGAGGATGACTTGTTCAACTCATTTGAAATGAGTGGTAGTGAGTGAATGGAGGATTTGACTGAATTTTTGGGTTTGGAATGGGGAGTGGACGGTTGGTAGTGGGAAGTAAGGTGTGCGAAAATGCACTTTCCATCTTGTGCATTTTCGGCCAAAAAGGAATTGGTAGGCCAAAGTTCTTTCATTTTATCAAAACAAGCCGATTTTTTTTCCAAAGAGTTTCTCTCAATTTCTTCTTGAAACCAAAAGTACAAACCCCTGTAGCTTGCCGAAATTAGCTTTGATCCTTTGTGTTCATTTGGTAGCCAAATCCTATTCCTTCAAGCACTCTCTTCTCTTCTTAAACTTTCTTCTTCTTTCTCAAACCTTGTGTTCTAAACTTCATCCCAAAACACCCTCTCATTTCTTCTTTTGGCAAACCAAAACTCCACCCTCCTATACAATTTCTTTTCTTCTTCTTTTCTTCTCATTCTTGTTGTTGGCCTAATATTAACCCCACTCTTTCGCACTCCATTTTCTTTCTTTTCTCTCGACCAACTTTGGTGGTTGGATACACCACTTGGCCGAATCCTCTTTTCCTTTTAGTTCAAGGTCTTAGCCGAATTTCCCCTCCCCTAGTGGTGTTATTTCGGACGAATATTGGTGTAGTGTTGGTGTTCACCTTGTATTGTGCAAACGGCTAGTAAGGGGTAAGTGATTGGTATTATTGTTGTTAGTTTAATCTTGGTTTCGACTAAGTCAGGGGTGATAAGGGACTAACAGTTATTCTCTTTTAAGGTGTAGCCGATTGCTGATTAAAGAGGGAACCATTGTGGTTCGGGTTTGGTAGGAAACCAAACGTGTACAAGGTAAGGGTTCAAGCATTAACTCCTTTGGGTTATATGTCTTTGGCCGAATGTCATAGATGCCTAACCCTATGTTTGGCCGATTCTAGGAGCGGGTTAATCAAAGGATTGTAGATCGTTTTCTGTGGGATTAGAGCCTTTGCCATTTCAGGTGTGTATACTAACACACTTATATTTAGTAATATGCTTGATAACCGTGTGATGACTAATGATACAGTGATGATTGATATGATACCCTAATGGGTATGATTCTGGACTCGGGTAAGTCAGTATTACTATTTTTAATGATGAGTTATATGTTACCATGACTGTGGATATATGTGACATGAGATACAGCATGAGATGCATGATTGTATGATATGCATGATTACATGAGTATGGTATGTTGATGGGGTGATACGAGTGGAGGGAGCAATGGTATTTTGTGCTGACGAGCACCAGTGCTTTGGTAGCACACTTTGTGACTTTGGGTCACCAGAGGTTTGGCACCTCCAGAGGTTTGGTACCTCGCCGTCGTCCCAGCTGGCTCAAGTACCACGATGGGTTGGCCCCACGATGATCATACGGGATTGACGCCAGTGTGTTTGGTAACACACGATGGGTTGGCCCCATCACCGATTTGTGACTACGGTCACCATGCTTTGGTAGCACATTGTGTCTTTGGGACACCAGAGGTTTGGCACCTCATTGCGACTAGTCCCTGTGGTTTGACCACCGTGGGTTGGCCCCACTTGAGATATGGGATCGTCTGCTAGTGTTTTGGTAACACACGATGGGTTGGCCCCATCTTTGGATTTGTGACTTCGGTCACCAGTGCTTTGGTAGCACAATTGTGTCTTTGGGACACCAAAGGTTTGGGGACCACATTGATGGATAATGTGTCTTTGGGACACCAATGTTTTGGTAACACATTGTGACTATACGTCACCAGTGGTTTGGCACCACCAGTGGTTTGGTACCACACGGGGTAGAAAAGGTGTATGGATGGTTAGGATCGGGTTGCATTAATTATGTTGCTATGTATGATGTGTGTTAGCATGTTGTTTTATCGGGAGCGGGATTTACACACTGAGTCACTCGACTCACCCTCTCCTTTGACATTTCAGGTGACTCGTGACGCGACATGGAGCCGGGATGGACTCGGTGCTCATGCCATGCGGAATAAAAGTTTTACTCAGATGTTATGCTTTGGGTACTTTAGTAATTTACTTTCAGTTGGGTTTATTTCAGGATTTGTAAAAAGCCTTTAAATTCTGCCTTTTGATATTATGTTTTAAGTTTGATTTTAATATGTCTTAACAAATAAGTTGGTATGAAGTTTACTAAAACTTGGAAAGATAATGATTTCAAATTATAACGCAAAGTGTTTTAAAACTATACCATCGGGTATCGCACTGATTTTATAAGCATATGAAAATCAATGGTTTTTCAAACTTGAATGCAAATTTTTATTAAGTCTAAATGTTTTAGTAACAAAATTAAACCACTGTTTCTCAAACGAAACAAAGTTTTATCAATTCTATTTAGTACAAATTCGAAATTTTCAAACCCGTTTCCCCGTAGCATACCAGATTCGGTCGTGGTGTTCGGACCGGGTTTGGGGTGTTACAGCCTTTCTCCACATGATGAATGAATGGTATACGGAATTTGTTCAAACAAATCTGAATGCCTAACCTCCTCCACCCCCACCTATTCCTCGACTTGTTCTCGTAGCTGCACAAGGTATGGTGTTTGTAAGAATGAATAAGCCCTCGGTTAATAAGATTCAAAAGATGGGGCTGAAGATTTTAGAGCTATCTGCATGATGATCCTGAGAGAGCCAAGTTTTGGCTCAAAAACTCCATCAGGGTATTTGATGAGCTATCTTACACACTGGATGAGTGTTTAAAATGTGTCATCTCACTTCTAAGGGATTCTGTATATCACTAGTGGAATACACTGGTAATGGTGGAACCAAGAGAGAGGGTTACATGGGAATTCTTTCAAGAGGAGTTCCGGAAGAAATATATTAGTCAGCGATTCATCAATCAGAAACGTAAGGAATTTCTTGAGCTGAAGCAAGACCGTATGTCAGTTACCGAGTATGAACGAGAATTCATCAGACTTAGTAAATATGCTCGAGAGTGTGTTTCTACTGAGGCTATTATGTGCAAGAGATTCGAGGATGGTTTGAATGAGGATATTTGTGTGTTAGTTGGGATCTTAGAGCTGAAAGTGTAACACCCCAAACTCGGCCCAAACACTACAACCGGATCTGGCATGTTACATGGAAAAGGTCTAAAGAGTATACAAGCTTCTGAGGGGTTTTTAAGACATTTTCAAAATCTCAAGTTTCGTGGCTTAGTTGAAAACCCGTTGTTCATTTGAGTAATAAAATTTTAATTAGTAAAGCCTTGTGTTTAGGTGACGTTTTAGGAAAAACTCTTATCGTTTCTTTTCCTTAATAGACTATCAATGAAATCTCTTTTTATAGGGAATGGGGTTTGACAGTTTGCAAAGAACACTCTCGTTTATATTTAAAAAATATAACGTTCCACCGAGTAGTTCGTGATTAATTCGTAGCAAATCCAATTTAAAATCCAACATTTACCAAATTCGTAGTGGCCTTACTACATATTAAAAATTCCCAAAAGAAAAGTAGCTAATAATAAGTAAAATAAAGTTTAATGGAAATAACCCATGCATGGCCACCTCAAGTCCACTCCAGCCCGGTCCAGAGATCTATGAGTTACCTATAGGTTGTTTGAGAAAAATAGAATGAGTCACCAGACTCAGTGTGCAATTAGTCCACAACATTCCACAAGTGGGCTTGAGCCCCAAACCATCACCAAATTATCACAGCATGCACAAATAATCAATATGATAGCCTCGCCCAACCTAGTATTCCATCCTCTACACACCGCTCCGTATGTCCATCCTCATACACACCTGTGGGGATTTCTACAATCAACCCTCTATCCGCTACACACCTCTTTTGCAGTCATGCTGATAGACACACTGCTCAAAGTCCACATAAGTGGTCTAGACACTGATTCGAAACGTGATTAAATCACCAAATCCATAATGAGGCACCACGCCATCATTAATCGTGACAAAATCACCAATATACACTTCCCCTTTAAATCATTTTCATCCCCATGTCCCATGCACATGCAACATAATACAAAAGATAGATACATGATATGAAATATATACAATACTTGGCATACACCTACAATCAAATTATCTACAAATATTAATAACGCATGAAAGTAATACACCGACCTGGTTTTACTTCTCCGTTTACCCAACATAGGTAGCTCAATCACCATTGCCGCTATTTTCGGCTTTCAAGCATACCACATACAAATAAATGAAATTAAAGGAATAGTGTGATAATTACACACCTGTGAACACGCAAGACTACACTATCGATCTCGCTAACGTCCTCACTTGCAGGGATCACAGCGATCTGTTTATCCCTTTCAGAAGCCGGTCCACATCCCAGTGGCCAATCATGAACGGCAGACACCGCACATCTCTTAAACTTAGGGGCTAGGTTTATGGGTCCAACCCCTTCCTTTGCCTGAGTGGTATTTGATTCCATGAAATGATCTTCATCAGAAGATGCTATAATGAAATAGCGCTTGTTTAACAAAACATTGAGTTATGGCAGCCTAACAACGAATGAAGAACCCGATCGAATAACTAGAGAAAGAAACCCTTACCTTAGCAACTGAAACTGGGGTCTAGCAGACTTGGATTAGGAAGCCAATTAAATCCCTACATAATCCCAAATCAACATTGATCAAATAAACAAACCAAAAAGGATGACCTTTCAGCCAAAGCACCCCAAAATACAACAGTTAACATCTTGACTAAATCGACCGATAAGGAAAAGAAAGAGTCGAAAGGGGTAAAGAGAGCTTACCACTAGATAGGAAGAATCCGATTGAGAGAGGTAAGAAGATGAGTAGTGGCAGTCCACTGAAAACGAGAACTGAATGCAAAGATATGAACACCAGAGAGATTCGGCTAACAAGCAAATAAGAAAAAGATGATAAGTTTCGGCTTTTAGAGGAATCCAGGGAAAAAGTAAGAAGGAAGGACTAGAAAGATTCGGCTTTTACAAGAGAATAGAGAAGTGAAATCAATGTCCAAAGAGAGAAGGAATCGAGTAGGTTTTGGTTTGAACAAAAGAGAACAAGAGATAGGTGTGAAATGGAAATTCGGGTAAGAAAAGATAAATGAAGAAGAAAAAACAAACAGGATGAAATGGAGGAAATGGTAGGAGGATTCGGCTAGGAGGTTACCAACTACACTCGTTGAAACAAGAAAGGAGAACTATTCGGCTTTTGATAAAGAAGCAATTTGCACACAAGTGACCGAAAATGACAAAAGAAAAGGGAGAAGATGCATTCGGTTTCGATAGCATAAAGAGAAAAGATGAAAAGAACTAAAGATTGCCTAAAAGCAAACACTAAATGCTCTCAAAGAAAACCCACAATGCAAATTACTAAGGCTTCAAAACTTTCAGTACCCACCCTCTTAGCTCCAAAACCGAACTCTTCCCCCTACCCACCTTCAAAATTCGGCCAACCAGCTCCCCACAAGCCACCACTCCTTGAAATACTCCTTAATTTCCTCTCCTCCACTCATTCAATTTAGTTTGAATAATTCAAACACCCCAAATAGCTCTCCACCACTTGTTTGAACTATTTCACCAAATCTTGTCTCTCTCCTCCAGATTTTGATTACCATCCAGCTGCCTCCCTTGCTTGAGCCAAAAATAATACTCCCTTGAGCTGCTTGAGAGATTCGAACCCTCTCCCTCTCAGCTTCTCCTTGTGACGTCACCTCCCTGCATGCTAGGTGGCGTCTCCTTGCCACCTTACTACTGCCTTTCTTGTGTCCCCAAATACAAACAATAAACCTTAAGTCCTGCCTCAGTCAGCTTCCCTCCTAAAGTGCCCAGAATTAAAATTTTGGCCAAGGTTTCGACTTAACCCTGCGCTTTCCCGGGAACCCAAAACACATCACACAACATACAAAGCATACCAAACGCAAGGATACAAAGTAAATGCAAAGCCTCTAAATCCCGAATGATAGAAAGAATTTTTTGTGTTGGTTGAATAGGTTTGTAAGGACGAAGAGTTGAATAAAGAGAATAGGAAAGCTGATCTTGAAGCTAGGGATTCGAGGAAAAGACCTATGAGTAAGTCATTTCCGTCTCAGTCAAAGAAATCTAAAGAAATGTATTCTCATACGAATGTTCAGCAGGGTATTCACTCTGAGATCGTGGAAAGAAACATTCGAGTTTTAAGTCTCAAGCTAATTCAATGGCAAGTGTGGGCAATGTGAGGTCTAACAGACCCGAATGTCAACATTGTGGAAGAAGACATCCCAGTGAGTGTAGGGTGAATGACCGGACTTATTTCAAGTGTGGTTCTCAAGTATCCAAGATTTCCCTGAAAAGGCTGAGAAAGAAAAATTTCAGAATGCGAAGCCAAGTAATATTACTAATAGGGGTAGGCCACCGAGAAACACTAGAAATGGAGCTAGTAGTAAAGGTGTGATGAAAGATCCAACTGTGAGATCCGAAGCTCGAGCACCTGCTAGAGCCTATGCCATCCGTACTTGCAAAGAAGTGACATCTCTCGATGTTATCACTGGTACTTTTTCTTTCTATAAGCATTGATTTGTACACCCCTAACCCGTATTCGTCGCTGAATTAGGGTAATGAGGCATTACCGAACAAAACACAACTCAGAACAGACATTCATTTGAATTCAAGTACAAAGCAATATGAACTTTTCTACTAAATTTTTTTAACTCCTTTAATATACATCCTCTTATTACTTTTTCTAGTCATATCACATGTACAAATCACGCTTCAATATTTAACCATATTAATATCATCTAAGTAGTCACATATTCAATTTAACAATGTTCAACAAGTCATATTACCAGTACTTACTACATAAAATTTACAAACCACATGACCTAAACATTAATGACATTTATACACTTAAAACATGTCCTAGCATATATCATTATATAACATATATCAAACATAAATCAAAACAAATATAACATAAGCTGATTATCAATCATATTAATTCAATATATGCACATATTAAACCAACCGAACTATATTATACCATTTAATATTGATTTGTATATACAAGCATAGTAACATTACATCATGGCCGAACATACTATTAATTTATAGCAAACATGATGCGCCTTTAATTTCAATCAATATAAACCATATCACATACTTAAATATCACTCATTTATACGACATTGCACATATTTAAAATAGGACAATCTAAAACTGGACAATAATAAAAACCATGCGCATATGACCTTGTTATCATAAACCAATTTGAACACAAATAACTACTAAAACTACATATTATTCGCATGCCAATTTATATGCATTAGATTGTACTACAAATTTCATTCCTACCACAAACTAAGTTAATCCACAATCAGACAATCAATATAACATATAATACATAATATATTTATTTAGGTATGTTATAAACCAAATGTCATACTTATCATTTTAATATCATTTCCTTGGCCTTATTTGCATATTCACTTTACTTATCAACCAAAACAATCAAATGGCATATTCATTATTAATCTTTTACCAACCGTACCTATTTAGCCAATCATTCAAGCATAATATATTTGTATACATTGCCAATACAAACCTATTCAATATAACCTATACACATTCGGACTTATAATCATCCAACCGGTACACACTTGGAAATATAAATAGCTTCTAAGCTTTATATACATAGTTCATTTTATAAGACCTAACCAAACACACTTAAATACCAAATCCAAACATACCACACATATTATATATATATATCAAACATCTACCACAATATTAACTAAACTAAGCAACCATATACTGCATATAAATAAGCCATGGTCGAAATGATAAAACCAAACACATTAAACACTTAAACAAGAACTCATATAACGAACCCAAACATAATGATTAAGCCATTTTCGCATGGCTATATATATACATACCAAAAAATCAAACATTTCAACTATGCTATACATGCCATATGCCCACATTCAACTTAGTAAAATACCGAAAGAAACAGTCGTTAGTGTGATAGGCTTTGCTGACGATCCCCGAGCTCGTAACCTGACTCCAAAATCTATAAAAATAGAGGTAAACAAGAACACACACAGAGTAAGCTATTTAAGCTTAGTAAGTCATAAGCAAAAACATATATATTAACAAAGGCATATTAACATTTTACTTATAAGGTCGAATACACATAATTTCCAATTCAAAGATATCATTTACTACAAAGGTCATACATTAATCATACATACATATCATATGGCCGAATATAAACAATCATATGCACATATATTTTGACTTTTAATATCACAGTTACATCAATAGGCTGAATCACATATATGCTCAACTATGCTAACACAAAATCCATATTCACAAAACTTTATATCATTTCAAGTAGTCAACTTACCTTGATCCCTTATAATATTTAACAAGCACATACCTAAACTTGTAATTCGATTTCACATTCGGTCTTTACTTCACATTGCCCGTTGAACCGTTCGGAATTAAAAAGGATATGCCGATAATCGAAAGGTTCGTACAATGCCAACATCCCAGACGTGGTCTTACATGTAATCACATATCAATGCCACTATCCCAGACAGGGTCTTACATGAATCAAATACGCTGCCAATGTCCCAGACATGGTCTTACACGAAAACACAAGTCGATGCCAACATCCCATACGTGGTCTTACACGAAAGCACATACCAGAAATCCTATGTCATGACATATGTATCCTAACTATTTCTAGGGTTCGTACGGGGCTTTTGGACATTGAATCTCGATCTAATCAAACATCGTAATCAGGCTCCTAGACATATTTGCATTCGGCAATGTACATTTAAATTCATAAAATTTCATTTTCACATATAACATATATGTATGATCAAATTTTACAACGTTCATATGCTTATTGACTTACCTTGGATATCGATGGATGAAATCGACTACTCGACTACTTTCGACTTCCTCCGATCTAATTCTATTTTCTTTCGTTCTTGATCTAAGTAAATTCAAAATTAACTAATTTAATCACACATTCATTCAATTTAATCCAAAAACACTTAAATGGGCAAATTACCATTTTGCCCCTGACATTTCACACTTTTTGCAATTTAGTCCCTATTGCATAAAACACAAAATATACAAAATTTGCATATACCATTCTAGGGACGAATATTCATAAGCATCATACTAGTCCATATATTTCATTTATTTCACATTTAAGTCCTTCAAAATATTTTTTTTTACAATTTAGCCCTAATTACTCAAATTCATCAAAAATTTAAAGACAAAACATGTTAATCCTTCACATATCTTTAATATTTCTTCATCAAACAACAAAAAGCACAAGCTATCATCAATGGCAAAACACAAAATCATCATCAATTTCAAAAATTCAAGCATGGGTTTTGTAGTACTCGAAGCAACGATATAAAAAAACGTAAAAATTATCAAAAACTGAAACCGAAACATACCTTAATTTGCTTGAACAAGGGCCAAATACCTAGCTTGGTTTCTTATTTTCTTTCTCTTTTAATTTCGGCACAAAAAGATGAACATAATGCTTTGTTTTTTTTTGTTTTGTTTCATTATAATAACTTTATAATATATTATTTATTATTTTAACCTTTATAACTAATATAAAAACTATATAATATAAACATAATGCCGTCCACTCATTAATTCAATGGCAAAACTGCAATATAAAACCTTCATATTAAAAGAACAACCACTATTCGACCCTTCTAAAAATAAGCACTAAATTTTCATTTCACGCGATTTAATCCTTTTATTTAATCGGACACTCAAACGGAGAAATTAAAGTACGAAAATCCATACATTTCATTTATTTCACTTTTTAGTCCCTCAATTTATCATTTTTACAATTTAACCCTAACTACTCAAATTCACCAAAAATCTAAAGACAAAACATGCTAATCTAACACATATATTTCGTATTTCATATTTCATCAAATAACATCACAAAACTCATATATTCATCAATGGCACATTTCAAAATCTTCATCAAAACCAAAAATTAAAGCATGGGCTTAGTACATTTCATAGCAACTATCTCAAAAACGTTAAAATTATCAAAAACTGAACAAAAACTTACCTTGAATCAAGATGAACAATAGCCGAACTTAGCTTGGTTTTATTTCATTTCTTTTTCTTCAAATTAGGCACAAAGATGAGCATTATCTCATCATTTTAATGTTTGTTTTATTATAATAACATGTTAATTTATTATTTACTATTTTAACCTTGACTAATTAATATAAAAACTATATAATATATGTCTAATGCCGTCCATTCTTATTTTCAATGGCATAATTGCAACATAACACCTCCATATTAAAAGAACAACCACTATTCGACCCTTCTAAAAATAACCACTAAATTTTCATTTTATGCGATTTAATCCCTCTATTTAATCGGACGCTCAAACGACGAAATTAAAGCACGAAAATTTCACACAAATAAATTCACACATAATAAACACAGAACATAATTTTACAATATTTTTCTAACTCAAATTCATGGTCCCGAAACCACCATTTCAAATAGGGTCTAAATCGGGCTGTTACAACTCTCCCCCCTTAGGGATTGTCATCCCTGAAAATCTTACTGGTGAATAGGTTCGAATAACACTCTTTCATTGTATCCTCTGACTCCCAAGTTGCTTCCTCAACTCCATGTTTATGCCGCATTACCTTAACTAACGGCATTTTCTTATTTCACAATTCTTTAATCTCGCGAGCCAGAATGCGAATCAGTTCTTCTTCATATGTCATATAGGGCTTATTCTTAATCTCGGTCGGACTAATCAAACATGAGGGATCAGATCGATATCTACGGAGCATCAAAACACGAAGAACATTGTGGATCTTTTCTAACTCAGGTGGCAACAACAACCTATAAGCAACCGGCCAGATACGCTCTATAATCTCGTACGGCCCAATATATCTCGGACCTAACTTGCCTTTACGACCAAATCTGAGTATCTTCTTCCGGCGAGGCTTTCAAAAACACTTTGTCCCCGATCTGAAACTCAATATCCTTACATTTGAAATCTGCGTATGACTTTTGACGATCTGATGCAGCTTTCAAACTATCGCGAATCACTTTCACTTTTTGTTCAGTCTCTTTGATCAAATCAACCCCATGTATCTTACTTTCACTGAGCTCAATCCAATATAAAGGTGTTCAACATTTATGATCGTACAAAGACTCGTAAGGTGCCATTTTGATACTCGATTGAAAGCTATTATTATACGCAAATTCAATCAGTGGCAAGTATCGCTCCCAGGTACCTTCAAACTCGAGAATATAACACCTCAACATATCTTCGAGTATCTGAATGATTCGTTTGGACTGACCATCGGTCTGCGGATGGAAAGTAATGCTAAAGTGTAGTTTCTTACCTAATGCATCTTGCAGTTTCTTCTGAAATCGCGATGTGAACCTCGGATCTCTATAAGAAACAATAGAAATAGGTACTCCGTGCAATCTCACAATCTGAGAACTATACAATTCAACAAGTTTATCAAGCGAGTAATATGTACGAACCAGAACAAAATGAGACGATTTAGTCAATCTATCCACAATAACCCAGATTGCATCTTTCTTGCCCAGTGTCAACGGTAAACCAGATACAAAATCCATCGTAACTCTGTCCCACTTCCACTCTGGTATCATAATCGGTTGAAGTAACCTAGAGGCACCTGATGCTTGGCTTTGACTTGTTGACAGATTAAACATTTTTAAAAAAAGTCAAAGATGTCTCGTTTCATACCGGGCCACCAGTAAAGCTGTTTCAAATCATTATTCATTTTTGTACTACCTGGGTGAACAGATAACCGACAGCTATGAGCTTCATTCAAAATCATCTGAATCAACTCTGAATTTCTCGGAACACAAATTCGGCTTTTAAACCTCAGACAACCTTCAGAATCAACTCAAAACTCTAAATCAGTATTCACATCACATTGAACTTGTTTTGCTAACAAATCATTATCAACTTTTTGAACCTCACAAATCTGCTGAATAAACAACGATTTCACTTTCAACTCAGCTACAAGTGTATTGTCATCAGATAGAGCCAACTGAGTATTCATGGCACGAAGAGTAAACAATGATTTTCAACTCAAAGCATCAGTAACAACATTAGCTTTTCACGGATGGTAATCAATTACAAGCTTGTAATCTTTTAGCAATTCTAACCATTTTCGCTGTCGTAGATTGAGATCTTTCTAAGTCATCAAATATTTCAAGCTTTTGTGATCAGAATAAATGTGACATTTTTCACCGAGCAGATAGTGGCTCCAAATCTTCAATGCAAAGATAATAGCTGCCAATTCCAAATCATATGTCGGATAGTTCTTTTCATGTGACTTTAACTATCTCGAGGCATAAGCTATGACTTTGCCTTCCTGCATTAAAACACAGGCCTGACCACTCAAAGATGCATCGCTACAAATGACAAATTACTTACCCAATTTTGGCTGAACTAGCACTAGAGCTTCGGTCAACAAAGTTTTCAACTGATCAAAAATTTTCTGGCATTTTTTTGACCACTCGAACTTAACATCTTTCTGAAGTAGTCGTGTCATCGGAGTTGTAATCATAGAGAAACCTTTTACAAACCGTCTATAGTAACCAGCTAATCCCAGAAAGCTTCGAACCTCAGATACACTTTTAGGAGGCTTCCAATCTGGAATTGCTGAAACCTTATTCGGATCAACCCAAATACCCGATGCTGATGCGACATGTCCCAGAAAATGGACTTCTCGTAACCAAAACTTACATTTACTGAACTTTGCATACAACTGTTTATCTCGCAAAGTCTGTAACACAAGCCTCAGATGTTCAGCATGCTCGATTTCATCACAGGAGTAGATCAAAATGTCATCTATGAATACTACCACAAACCGATGAAGATCTGATTCATCAAATCAATGAAAATAGCAGGTGTATTAGTAAGTTCGGAAGGCATAACCAGAAACTCATAGTGTCTGTAACTCATTCGAAAAGTAGTCTTTGGTACACCAGAGTCTTTAACTCACAACTGATAGTAGCCTGATCTCAAATCTATTTTTGAAAACACTGTAGCCCCTTTCAACTGATCGAACAGATCGTCAATCCGTGGAAACGGATACTTATTCTTTATAGTCACCTTATTGAGCTGTCTGTAGTCGATACACATTCTCATAGTTTCGTTTTTCTTTTTAACAAATAAAACTGATGCACCCTAGGGAGAGAACCTCAGTCACGCAAAACCTCTATCTGTCAACTCTTACAATTGAGCTTTCAATTCTTTTAATTGCCTAAGTGCCATTCTGTACGGAGCTATCGAAATCAGAGTCATCCCTGGCACTAACTCAGTACCAAACTCTACCTCTCGGATTGGTGGCAAACCCGGTAATTCTTCAGGAAACACATTCGAATACTCGTACACAATTGATACTAATTCAATCTTCTTTTCAGTCACTTTAGAGTTGAGCACATAAGCAAGGTAAGCTTCACAACCCTTTCACACATATTTCTAAGCTAACATTGAAGATATCACTACTGGTAAACCATTCAGATCATTAGACTCAATCCGAATAATCTCATCATTCTGGCACCGTAAATCAATAGTCTTCCGTTTGCAGTTCACAATAGCATCATGCAGAGTTAGCCAATCCATACCCAAAATTATATCAAACTCGTCGAATGGCAACAACATCAAATCAGTTGAAAAACATGAATCTCAAATCATCAACGGATAATTCTTGCACAATTTATCAACCGAAACACAACGGCCTACGGGGTTCGATACTTTAATCACAAACTCAGTAGACTCTACAGGGAATGTCTTACTGGATACTAAAGTCTCACATACATAAGAATGAGTTGAACCAGGATCAATCAATTCAATAACACTAGTATCATAGAGAGTGAAAGTACCAGTAATAACATTTTGGGATAAAGCCTCTTCTCGAGCACGAATAGCATAAGCTCTGCCAGGTGCACAAGCCTCAGATCTAACCGCTGTGTCTTTAGTCTCTTTCTGACCGCTACTCATATTATCCGTGTTTTTGGGTGGTCTACCTCGAGCTGACATGTTACTAGGTCTCGCATTCTGTATGGTATTTTGCTCTGCTAACTCTGGGCACTCACGAATGAAATGATCCATTAATCCACATTTAAAACAGGCCCGATCAATCAACCTAAAGTTATCGGGATGTCGTTTTTCGCAATGTTTGCACTCAAGCTGATTCGGCCTGACTTTACCAACACTAGCTACTGAGGTAGATTTCGAGCTCACAGGTGGTCTATCCCGATCACGTTTAAAATAACCTGTAGTAGCCTTTGAACGACTAAAAGCATCTCTAGATTTCTTTGATGCTGACTGAAATGTCTTACTCAATGATCTGTTATGAGAATCTCTGGCTTCAAAATCAGCTTTTCTTTTCTTTCCTGAGCTCTACAGCTTTGCATGCTTGCTCGACAAGTACAACGAACTCTCTTATTTCAAGAATGATAACTAGCAGTTTAATGTCTTCATTTGACCTATCTTCGAATCTTTTACACATTATGGATTCGATCGGAACACACTCTAGGGCATACGTACTAAGTCTCACGAATTTCTGCTTATACTCTGTCACAGTCATCCGACCCTGTTTCAACTTAAGAAATTCTTTGCATTTCTGGTCGATAAATCTCTGGCTGATGTATTTCTTATGGAACTCAGTCTGAAAGAATTCCTAGGTCACTCGCTCTTTTGGAACCACCGGTACTAGCATATTCCACCAATGATATGCGGTGTCCCGTAACAAAGATATAGCACATTTTAAGCACTTGTCAGGGGTACAAGATAGCTCATCAAACACACGGATAGTATTATCAAGCCAGAATTCAGCTCGCTTAGCATCATCATCATCAGTGGCTCTGAATTCTTCAACCCGTATTTTCTAATTTTATCAACCGGTGGCTTATTCAATCGCACTAGATCAGTAACTTGCGGCATTACAGGTATTTGAGGGGGAATTGGCAGGGTAGGAGGTTGTGGAACAGCCGAATTCGTCCGGATATATTGATTAAACCAATCGTTCATCATTTGGTAAAAGGCTTGTTTACCCTCTCCCTCTTGGATACTCAAAGTCAGTCGAGAATCAACCGGCACTGTCTATTTACTCCATACTCTCGACATCGTCAGCTATGGCTCGATCGAGATCCATTTACTATACGAAAACACATTTTCAAATGTCAGGAATCATCACACTATCGCATTATAAAACATGGCATGTATAGCTCACAAGCGCTACGTTAGTCTTAGAATCGACTAAATCGTAGCTCTAATACCAATCAACTGTAACACCCCTAACCCGTATCCGTCGCCGGAATGGGTTATGAGGCATTATTATACAAAGTACAATATCCGAACAACCTTATATGTACACATAAATGAGTCTCTTGAATCAATCAAATTTTAAATATAAAGATAATATAAACTCTTTACGAATCATTCCATATTATAACGAACATATATGTAGTCATATAAATCATAAGCAAAAATATCAAATAAATCAAAATCACCTTTTACATCATCGGCACATCATACATTTTCATTCAATTTACCTAAACTTGATCGAATTTAATATATTTATCATTATACTTTTATATACTACTTAATCATTAAAACCCAAATATCAAAACCAATTTACTTAATATACATATATCGTTCTAATTTTATTATAATACAAGTCACTATTCAAATGACCAAACCCCAAACATAAGGGCCGAATATAAGCATGCTAATTTATATGTTTTAGTAAATGTCTATTTTCATTTTACTAAATCACATCACACGCATTTAATAATGCATAGTATGAACCAAAATATATCAATCCATAATTTGCATTTTATAACAAACTCACCATAAGTATATATATATATAACATGACTGAATATCAAACTATTTGTAACCATTACTTAAATTTAATATCATAGCGAAATACCTTCAATAATCACAAATATCTTTAACATTTTTACCAAAATAAACTCAATCAATATCAAAGATACTAAACCTCAAACATTAGTAAACCACATCAACTTCATTTCATCTATATGACATAACCGAATTTATTTAAATACCAAATTACAGAACAATATCTTAACAAAGCATATCAATCAAGATCCATGTATACTTACTTAATACTAAGCCAAATCATATCATCAATTACATTAACAATTCAAACATATTTCAAGTACACCACATACATGTATAACATGCCAATTACTTAACTAACACATCCATTACTTACCTTATTTCTAAAACACATATCTAAACATCACATTATATATATATACATAATATTACTTCCCAACTAAACTTAAACCATAAACAAGCATAGTCGAACTCAAACACAGAAATCAAACACATTAAACATTTAGCCAAGAACATATATAACCAAGCTTAAACATAATGATCAAGCCATATTCGCATGGCTTTAAATATATACAATTACAAAATTCAACCAAAACAAATACTAGCCTATACATGCCATAGGTTCAAAATTCAAGCTTTAAAGGTTCCGAAATAGCGATTGATAGTGTGACGAGTCTTTTTGACGATCCCCGAGCTCGTACTAACTTCCAAAATCTATAAACCGAAGAGCAAACATACACATAGTAAGCTTTTGCAGCTTAGTAAGTCATAGCATTGAAAACATTTAATTATATACTATAATTAATTTATTCAAAACAAAATAAGTTATTAACAACTCAAGCAGTTTTCCAAGTTAATTTCATATATCAAGACATATATGTTTTGTATAAATTCTACTTTGGTTGAATACTCAAATAAACATTAGTATAGCTAACCATCACTTTCCTCATACATATACATTTAAAAGGCCGAATACATATATATTCAAATATGCAATCACATAATTAATATTTCACATGACTTCATATCATCAATTCAAGTTTGCAACTTACCTTAATTTCATAACATAGTATGATTACATACCTAAGCATTTTTAACTTGATTTATGATCATGTCTGTCGAGTCTTAAAATTTATAAAAAGAATGATCGAACCTGGAAACTAACTCTGACAACAAATTGAGGCAAGCGCACCTATTGAACAGTAGTATAGTTTAGGCAAGACCGGAATGTCGAACCCAAAGGAACCAAAAGTACTAATACTAACTCTCTTTTTATTATTTAGCCTAAGAATTAAGGGATTTATTTATATAATCTACAATTAACTATCAAATAAACTAAAGATGCAAAGACAGAAAGGATGGATTAAGAAAATAACTTGAGAGAAAACCAATTGATTAAGACGACACCCAAGGAAGAATCCACCTAGACTTCACTTGTTATCTAGCTCTGAACCAGATGATTTATTCATTTGACTTGATCCGTAAGATTCCCTAAGTTATATTAAACCCTCTCTCAAAGCTAATAACGTCTAACCCTAGGTTGATTAATTGAAATCTCTTTCTAATTAAAACCCTTAGAACCGCATTAACTTGATCTATGGACTCCCATATTAGGTTTCACCCTAATTCGGTAAAATCTCGTCACCCTCTCTCTAGGTGCGCGACCAACTCCGCTTAATTATGCTAGATCTACTCTTAAGCAGGGACTTTTGCTCCTCCACCTAAGCACATCCTACTTGAATTAATATCTCGAAAATATCAACACAAGAATTAAGAACACATAACTAAGAACAAGTCAAATATTTATCATATAGTTTAGAAAACAATAACAAGATTTATCTTAGGTTTCATCCCCCTTAGATATCTGAGGGTTTAGTTCATAACTATAAAAGAAGACATCTCAAAAGAAAAGATAAAACAAAACATAAGAAATCCCTAAAACCCCCTGAAGGAATTGAAGGAAAGATCCTCCGTCTTGAGTATAACTCCGGCTTTTTGAGATGGATCAACTGGCTATCTTCGAGTGATTTCCACAAACCGGACCTTTCTGGCTCGGCTCCTTGGCCTAGCTAACCGTCCTCTTCTAGTTTATACTTAGGGGGTTTATATAGGCTTTTCCAACGGGTTTCTTTGCCCCTAAGTATCCGTTTTTAAGTGAAATTGCTCTTCTCCACGACAGGGACACGACCATGGCACACGCTCATGTGAATTGTGGCCAGGCCGTGTTTAGACTTTTAATGAGGCACGACCGTGTGGTTTTGGGCCCAGGCCATGTCAATTTTTATTTTGGCCCAATTTAGTCCATTTTAAGCCCGTTTCTCGTTCTTTTCATCATTGGGTACTCCCCTGAGTATAAAACATGAAAAGAGAGGATTAAGAGCACAAATTTACACAAATCGGGGCTTAAATCATCCAAAAGCATGCTAAATGTGGGCTTAAAATATGTTGCTTTTTCAATTTATCAAATACCCCCACTCTTAAACTTTTGCTTGTCCTCAAGCAAAATTCTCAAGTCACAATTAAAATAAACATCCTCGATCTATAAACTTTATCAATAATGTTTCATCATAATTCAAAGATAATTCATACATGGATAATTCAACTCAAAGAGTCCTAAAGATTCAAACAATCAAAGTCATATATTTATAGCCCTAAAAACTTTATGTGTTTCCCTTCATCTAAATAATTACCTCTGATTCAAAATCGACAAGGGTTGATATCCTCACTAGAGATTCACTCAAATCACTCAAAGTGTTTAAGGTTCAAAATTAAGCACTCAAAAGTCGAACATGAAAAGTTAATCCCATAGGCTTGCATGAAAATCAAATCTCCACCACTATAATATGAGATGATACATAAATCAAAAGGTCCTTAACAGGGTTGTAACGGGGCTTAGGTTAAAGGTGTGGATAAAGGCTGAATTAAAGGGTTAGAATCGAGATTGACTTGACAAAATACCTAACTAGAAAAATGAACTAATCTTAAATAATTACATCAATTGAAAACTAATAATACGAGCTTTTTCTTCTAGATTTGCACTTTAAACATGTAAGCTCACTTAATTATAGAACTAATAATCAATATACTTCGTTTTTTTTAAGAATAAGTCAAATAATAATAGGAAAGAACTTTTACAACTGAAATATAGAACATAGTTAGGCAACTACTCAAAATCAAATCTCGACAAAAAGGGTAATCAAGAAGAATGATAATAACAAATACAAAAGGCTTTGGGTTAATATTAGTGGGTAAGTCAATGAAAAGGGTTGTTAGGATCAAATGGGTTCACTAGGGGTTAAATATGAAGGTAGGCCTTTTAGTGGTGTAAGTGCGTTAAATCCTAAGTGCCTTTATCATCTCTGTATATCAAATCATAGGTGTGGTCTCGACATGTATAATCAATGCAAGTTCTAGAATAACAAATCAATGTTGACACACTCATAATCAAAAAATGAGCACGAAAAAGAATATATGCTTATAAAGCTCAAAGTCTCACAAAAATTATGGGTGTTTGATATCAACCTCGTAAAATTCAAACTTCAAGGTAACATTCAGATTCAGGTAGACAACCTAAAAAAAAATTATTCTGAAAAATAGACTAATCATGCTTGATTCTCTAGTATTCTTCAAATTTAATCATCAATACACAATTATCAATGACTTAATCTAAAACATATCAATAGAAATCATAAACCAGGGAAATTTCATTCTAATAATAATATGAGAAACTTACTTTTCGAACAAGGAATAATGAAGAAAGTTAGGCACTTTCTCGAAATAACTATTCACCCCCTACACTTAAGTTGTACATTACCCTCAATGTACAAAGATAGATAATAGCAATAGCATACTCAAGGCTTGAATTATGGATGAATTCCTTGAAGAGTACTCCATGACGAAGGTAGAAGTGATGTTTTCGTTCCTTGAGTAGTATATTAAATCTATTTATTCTGTGAAATCATCAATTAATTTGAATGCATGGATGTTACTATGTAGACTTAGGGTTAGATAGCCAGTGATGAAGTGAGAATAAACATAAACTAATGAAACTTTCAAGTTTTTTAGACAATAAGCTGAAATGGAATCGTCATAAATAAAAGTAGAAAGAAAATTAAAGATAAAAATAAAAATAAAGATAAACAGAAAAGTAAATAATAAAGGAAAAGGACTTAGAAGTCCTCTGTATCATCTGGGTCTTGATGTGGTGGTGATGATATATGGACGTGATGACAAATCTATTGAAGGGTAGCCTGGATTAAGGAAGAAGGGGGTTGAGAGAATCGGTTAGGGTTGTAGTTTGGGGAAGATGAGAGTTTTAAGTTCTTTAAATAGGGGTGAGAGGATGGATAGGGGCCACGCCCGTGTTAGATTTTAATCAGCCCGTGTTTTTTGTGATTTTGAATTTTGGTCGAGTTCAAGGTGTTTGGCCACGACTGTGGTCATAAGTCATGTATGATTTTCTTCACTTCTCCCACGCCCGTGCTACGTTTTCCACGCCCGTGTACATGTAGTCAGTGTCACACACGATTTGTAGGCACGAGCGTGGCTAGTGCCTGTGTTAGTTTACTCAGGATAGACCACGGTCGCTTCACACAGTCGTGGTTATTTTATCGCAGCCCGTGTTGGGAAAAAATTTTTCTTTCTTCTTCTCATATGTCTACATGCAAGCCCGTTTTCCATCCCATGGCAACCACACAGCTACAGGCACGTCCATGTGTAAGGCCGTGTGGTAGGAAATCTGTGCTTTTCTGAATCAGTTAGTTTGTTTTAGGTGTTAAAAGGAAAAAAATAAAATTAAAATGTGAAAATTAATGGGGATAGTGAAGTTAGTGCTCGGGTTGCCTCCCGAGAAGCGCTTGTTTAAAGTCTTAAGCTAGACTCACCCTATTTTCATTCCTAAAAGAAGGTTCACGGAGTTAAAGCTCCTCTCTCAATTCCTTGAAATCTTCACCATTATAAATATTCAGTCGATGGGCATCTACCTTGAAATGTTCCTTGAGTTGGATGGGTTACCTCGACTGTGTCGTAAGGAAAAATAGATTTTATCACGAATGTCCTGACCACCTTAATTTCAGCTTCCTAGGAAATAGTTTGAGCCTTGAATTATACAGTAGGACTAAGTCTCCTACTTCGAATTGCTTTGATTGTTTTAAAAGAGCATCATGGCATCGTTTTGTTGCCTCCTTATATAGTCATGAATTCTCATAGGCCTCAGTTCACCATTCATCTAGTTCATTTAACTGCATCATCCTCTTCTCACCCGCAGTTTTGAGATCGTAATTCAAGAATTTTATCGCCCAATAGGCTTTGTGTTCTAATTCAAATGGTAGATGACAACTAATTCTATAGGCCCACAAAGCATCATCTACTTTTACTGCCCAGTCTTTCCTATTTGATTCAACTGTTTTCTCTAGGATTCGTTTAAGTTCTCGATTTGCCACTTCCACTTGCTCACTGGTTTGAGGATGATAAGGGGTAGCTATTCTGTGGTGTACTCCATATTTTCTTAAAGACTTTTTCAAATTGAGTATTGCTAAAGTGAGTGCCCCTATCACTGATGATTGCTCTGGGTGTTCCAAAATGGGAGAAAAGCTTCTTAAGAAATTTTACTACAGCTCTAGCATTGTTAGTAGGTAAAGCTTGGGCTTTCATCCATTTTGACATGTAATCTACTGCTACTAAGATGTATTTATGTCCGAATGAGCTAGGGAACGGACCCATAAAGTCAATACCTCATACATCAAATATCTCACATGATAACATATATGTCTGAGGCATTTCATCACGTTTAGAAATACTACCTGATATTTGGCATTTATCACACGAAGCGGCATACCTGTTGGCATCCTTGAAAAGAGTTGGCCAATAAAATCCTGATTCGAGCGTTTTGTGTGCTGTCTTAATCCCGCTGTAATGTCCTGCTGAAGGTCTTGAATGGCAATGTTCCAGGATTTTGCTTGCTTCCGCCCTTGTAACGCATCTACGAATTAATTGATCTGCACATATGCGAAAAAGAAAATGATCTTCCCAAAAATAATTTTTTGCATCAGCAAAGAATCGTTTCTTTTGATGATGTGTTAACCTTTTTGGTAAGATGTTAGCAGCTAAATAATTTGCAATATCTGCAAACCATGGTACCTCGAAGTTGGTTATAGAAAAGAGTTGTTCTTTAGGGAACGAGTCGTTTATCTCACTTTCGTCTAGCTCTTCGATATGTGGATTCTCAAGTCTGGAGAGGTAATCTGCTATAAGGTTTTCAGCTCCCTTCTTATCCTGTATTTCCAAATCAAATTCCTGTAAGAGTAAGATCTAATGTATGAGTCGAGGTTTTGCATCAGGTTTAGTTAAGAGATAACGAAGAGCTGAATGATCAGTGTAAACAACAACTTTATATAATATTAAATACTGCCTAAATTTGTCAAAAGCAAAAACTACAACTAGCAATTCTTTCTCTGTGGTGGTATAGTTTTCTTGTGCGGGTGTCAATGTCCTACTAGCATAATAAATTGGCTAAAAATGCTTGTGTCTTCGTTGTCCCAGAACTGCACCTACTGCAAAATCACTCGCATCACACATTAGTTCAAAGGGTAAATTCCAATCTGGTGCAATTATAATCGGAGCATTTATTAGTTTATCCTTGAGGACATTGAATGCATCTAAACATTCCTGATCGAAATTGAAAGGAACAGCTTTTTCTAGTAATTTTGTTAAAGGCTTAGCTATTTTAGAAAAATCTTTCATTAATCTTCTATAGAATCCTGCATGTCCTAAAAAACTTCTAGTAGCCTTAACTGAACTAGGGGGAGGTAATTTTTCTATGGTTTCAATTTTTTTTTTATCTACCTCAATCCCTTTACTAGAAATCTTATGTCCTAACACAATCCCTATAACATCCCAAAATTGGGCCTAGTAGAATTGGGCCCAATAGGCCTTGAGCGTAGTAGCGTTTACATTTTTGGAGAATAAGAGATCAGCTTAAATGCTAGTTAGACCTACTAGATAAGTGATTTTGGAAGGTTAGAGGGCTTCTATGAAGTCCCGAAATCAAACTTTGGCTTTAGGGAAATTTTGGTTTTAGGTGGAAAAATCCCTGGGAGTTGGTAGGTAGGCTTTAAGAATAAAATGTGGAGAAAAATGACACAAGTGGAGTGTGTGGTGTAGTGGCAAAGTGACGCTACTTAAGGAGCAAGGGAGTGACGCCACAGGGAAGGAAGAAGGTCCAAGGTTCAAGTCTTGGCTCTTGCATTTTGGTTTTCTTTTTAAATGGACTTTAGAATTTGGCATTAGATTTATATTTAGCTGTGCATGGTTGTAGACACAAAAGGAGCTTGTGGCCAAGTGGTTAGCGGCATGGATTATGTTGCAAGGGAGCCTGGGTTCGAATCTCATGACAAGCAAATGAGTATTTATTTTGCGGATTGGACGGGAAGAGTTTGAGTTGGATTTAAACTCTGCTGACGGAAGGATCCCACATCGGAAAGATACAAAAAAGGAACGTGAGAAGCTAGCTATATATATAGCATTCTAAGAGGAGGATGAATACACCTTGGAGGGCGTTTGGGCACAGGAGTGGTCGGAGCACGGATTAGCACCAGATTCCTATCAGGTGTGTAACTCTCTCTACTCTAGCAGTAGAGCGGCAAATGCCGAAGTGCCGATCATGGAAATAGTAGCCACACGAGCGTGCGAGCGCACATGTGGGGGGCTTCGACGCGATAATTGTGGCCATCAGTAGTATTCTTGTGGGTTAAGGCTACTTGGGCCATGATAATGGGCCCATGGGCCCAATTGAATAAAATTGTATGATGGTGTAGTATATAGTGAGCTAGACTAGGTGTATCTCATATACGTGGCTAGATTTGTGTTAGGTGGGCCACACGAGCGTGTGGGCCCGAATGGGCCGAAATTGAGTTTAAGGCCCAATCGTCTGATACGATCGAAAATGGTAGCTTAGTCGATCGAGGTGACATTAGGCCTTCGGAAAGGCTATTACAGGTGCGAAATTACTAAAATACCCTCGATAGGTAAATTACGAAAATATCCTTGGTAGGTAAAATTACTGTTATAACCTTAGGGGTAGATTTAGCTGGATTATGTTGTATTATGTTTATCTGATTATGATGGTAATTCATTTCATGCGTTATACTGGATATATGGTTTGCATACATGACATATTGCATACACGAATTATTATGTCATATTGCATGGGCTTTGGAATATGTTATTAAAGGGGAAGCGTTCTGGTGGCTCTACCACGATCTATTGTAGTGGCTCTGCCACGATCTGTTGTAGTGGCTCTGCCACGATCTGTTCTGGTGACTATGTCATGAATCTGACGATGAGCAGCTAACTGCAGCATGTCTGCCATCGATGGTGTGTAGCGGTGAGGGTTGATTGTAGAAATCCCCATTAGTGTGATTGGCAGGTACGGGTGGTGTGTAACGGATGGAAATTTAGGCTGGGTTGGGTTTTGCATCATCTTGCATATGCTATCTGTTATTCTGTATTGTAGGGCTAAGGCCCAGTTGGTATTTGAATGGGCTCGGGCCCAGCTATGGTTGGTATGTAGTGATTGCACATTGAGTCTTCTTGACTCACCCCTTCTGCTTAAATTATTGCAGGAAATTCTTAGATCGCAAGTTTTGGCACTGGGGCGGACTCGAGGTGGCCATGCATTACGATTGCTTTCATAAACTTCGTTTTAATTTGAACTTATTTTAATTCGGGATTTTATTTTGTAATGAGGCCACTATTACATTAATTTTGGTATTTTCTTTGGTTTAGCTTTTAATTTGATTACTGCCTATTATTATTCAATGTGCGATACGGGATTTTCCTAAACCCTTAATAACTATATTTTTTTTCAAAATGTTAACAGAAAGGATAACAATCAATAAATATTTTAACTAGAAGTTTTTAATAAACGTGCAGTTTTTAAACAACCTTTTATGTGACATGCCAGATCCGGTCATAACTTTTAGGCCGGGTTTGGGGGTGTTACAATTGTGGTATCAGAGCCTAGGTTTAAAAACTCGACTGTGGGTTTGGGTTCAAAAATGTTTTTAAAAGATGGTTCAGAAAATGGTTTAGAAAAATATATATCTGTTTTTTGGAAGTATGGCACCCGAGTCTCCGGCACCAATCCGCACTGTAAGTTTTCTGATACTTTGCTTGGTTATATGCTCTATTTCTAGTATCTATTCTGTGTGTTTGGGTTTGGATGTGATGTTCGGATATAGAGTTGGTTGCGTATGAAATATTTGTCTGCTTTAATGGCTAGGTGTTTTTGAGTATGTGTATGAGTTCTAAATTCTAGTTAAAAGTATGTTAGTGTTATTGGAATCAGAGTGCACAGCGTGAGCGTAGTGTTAGTTAGTTAAAAGTAGGTTGGGACGTACGACTGTTAGTTAGTTGGAAATTTTGAGGACAAAATTTCTTTAAGGAGGGTAGATTTGTAACATCCCGAAATTGGGCCTAGTAGAATTGGGCCCAATGGGCCTTGAGCGTAGTAGCGTTTAAATTTTTGGAGAATAAGATATCAACTTAAATGCAAGTTGGGCCTATTAGATAAGTGATTTTGGAAGGTTAGAGGGCTTCTATGAAGTCCCGGGATCAAACTTTTGCTTTAGGGAAATTTTGGTTTTAGGTGGAAAAATCCCTGGGAGTTGGTAGGTAGGCTTTAAGAATAAAATGTGGAGAAAAATGACACAAGTGGAGTGTGTGGTGTAGTCGCAAAGTGACGCCACTTAAGGAGCAAGGGAGTGACGCCACAGGGAAGGAAGGAGGTCCAAGGTTCAAGTCTTGGCTCTTGCATTTTGGTTTTCTTTTTAAATGGACTTTAGAATTTGGCATTAGATTTATATTTAGTTGCGTATGGTTTTAGACACAAGAGGAGCTTGTGGCCAAGTGGTTAGCGGCGTGGATTATGTTGTAAGGGAGCCTGGGTTCGAATCTCATGACAAGCAAAGGAGTATTTATTTTGTGGATTGGACGGGAAGAGTTTGAGTTGGATTTAAACTCTGCTAACGGAAGGATCCCACATCGGAAAGATACAAAGAAGGAAGGTGAGAAGCTAGCAATATATATAGCATTCTAAGAGGAGGATGAATACACCTTGGAGGGCGTTTGGGCACATGCGTGGTCGGAGCGCGGATTAGCACTAGATTCCTATCAGGTGTCTAACTTTCTCTACTCTAACTGTAGAGCGGCAAATGCCAAAGTGCCGATCACGGCAATAGTAGCCCCACTAGTGTGCGAGCGCACGTGTGGGGGGCTTCGACATGATAGTTGACGCCATCAGTAGTATTCTTGTGGGTTAAGGCTGATTGGGCCACGATAGGCCGAAGTAGGCCCAATGGAATAGAATTGTATGATGGTGTAGTATATAGTGAACTAGACTAGGTGTATCTCATATACGTGGCTAGATTTGTGTTAGGTGGGCCACACGAGCGTATGGGCCCGAATGGGCCAAAAATGGTAGCTCAGTCGCTCGAGGTGACACTTGGCCTTTGGAAAGGCCATTGCAGGTGCTAAATTATTGAAATACCTTCGATAGGTAAATTACGAAAATACCCTTGGTAGCTAAAATTATTGTTATACCCTGAGGGGTAGATTTAGGTGGATTTTGTTGTATTATGTTTATCTGAGTATGATGGTAATTCATTTCATAAGTTATACTGGATATATGGTTTGCATACATGACATACTGCATACACGAATTATTATGTCATATTGCATGGGCTTTGGAATATGTTATTAAAGGGGAAGCGTTCTGGTGGCTCTGACACGATCTGTTGTAGTGGCTCTACCACGATCTGTTCTGGTGACTATGTCACAGATCTAACGATGAACAGCTAACTGCAGCATGTCTAACATCGATGGTGTGTAGCGGTGAGGGTTGATTGTAGAAATCCCCATTGGTGTGATTGGCAGGTACGGGTGGTGTGTAGCGGATGGAAATTTAGGCTGGGTTGGGTTTTGCATCATCTTGCATATGCGATCTGTTATTCTGTACTGTAGGGCTAAGGCCCAGTTGGTATTTGAATGGGCTCGGGCCTAGCTATGGTTGCTGTGGAGTGATTGCACACTGAGTCTTCTTGACTCACCCCTTCTGCTTAAATTATTGTAGGTAATTCTTAGATCACGGGTTTTGGAGCCGGGGCAGACTCGAGGTGGCCATGCATTACGATTGCTTTCGTAAACTTCATTTTAATTTGAACTTATTTTAATTCGGGATTTTATTTTGTAATAAGGCCACTATTACTTTAATTTTGGTATTTTCTTTGGTTTAGCTTTTAATTTGATTACTGCCTATTATTATTCAATGTGCGATACGAGATTTTCCTAAACACTTAATAACTGTTTTTTTTTTCAAAATGTTAACAAAAAGGATAACAATCAATAAATATTTAAACTCGAAATTTTTAACAAATGCGTAGTTTTTAAGCAACCTTTTATGTGACATGCCTGATTCAGTCATAACTTCTAGGCCGAGTTTGGGGTGTTACAATCCCTTCTCTAACCATAAATTGACATTTTCCCCAATTCAAGACAAGTTTCGTCTCCTCATCTTATTAGAACTTGTTCTAAAGTTTTAGGTGGAAATGGTTACCGAATACCGAGAAGTCGTCCATAAACACCTCCATAATGTCTTCCACAAGTTCATCAAAGATGGCCAACATGCAGCGCTGAAAAGTAGCAGGAGCATTACATAATCCAAAAGGCATTCTACGATAAGCAAACCTATCGTCTGGGGATGTAAATGTTGTCTTCTCTTGATCTTCAGGAGCTATGGGGATTTGGAAGTAGCCGAAGAGTTCGTCCAAGAAGCAGTAGTACATATGCCTAGAAACCTTTCTAACATCTGATCAATAAAGGGTAAAGGGAAGTGATCTTTTCTGGTTGCATCATTCAGCTTCCTATAGTCAATGCAGACTCTCCAGCCTGTGACTGTTCTTGTAGGAATTAATTCATTCTTTTCGTTGGCTACAACAGTCATGCCTCATTTCTTTGGAACTACCTGCACAGGACTTACCCAGGTGCTGTCAGAAATAGGATAACTTATTCCTGCATTTAGAAGTTTAATTACCTCAGCTTTGACAACTTCTTTCACATTGGGGTTCAAACATCTTTGAGGTTGCACACAAGGTTTTACTCATCTTCCATTAAAATTTTGTGGGTGTAGAATGATGGGCTTATTCCTTTAATGTCTGACATTTTCCTTGCTATGGCCTTTTTCTGCTTCCCTAGTACCTTTAGCAAGTCTTCTTTCTCCTTGGGTCCTAGTTCTGAAGAGATGATTATTGGAAGTGTAGAATTTCCCCTGAGGAATGCATATTCCAAATGTTTTGGCAATTGTTTCAGTTCTAACTTGGGTGGCTCGTCAATGGAGGGTTTTTGTTTTAGTTCGTCATTGGTCTCAATGTCTTCTATTTCTATCTGTCTAGTGGATGATGTATTGGGATTCACTTCATCGATATCGTCATCTTTCCCTTCATCTTGTGAAAGACACAGTTCCATCGTGTCACTATGCATGATTTCCTGCAAAGATTCTTGAAAAATGTGATCAGTGGTATCAACAAAGTAACAAGAATCATCTTGTTCTCTAGAATATCACATGGCATCATAAATTTGGAACACAGTTTCTTCATCTACTACCCTTAGTGCGAGTTTACCATCACCAACATTAATGATAGCCCTAGCAGTAGCTAGAAAGGGTCGTCCCAAAATTAAAGGTACCTCTACATCCTCATTCATGTCAAGCACAAAAAAATCAACAGGAGATATAAATTTATCTATTTTTACCAAAACATCTTCAACAATTCCCATAGGATACTTAATAGATCTGTCAGCTAACTGAATACTCATCCTAGTTGGTGTTGGTTCCCCGAGACCAAGTTGTTTAAACATTTTATAAGGCGTTAAATTAATGCTGGCACCTAAATCAGCAAATGCTTTTTCTATACTCAAACTTCCAAGTAAACAGGGAATAGTAAAACTTCCTGGATCATTCAATTTGGTTCGCAGCTTGTTTTGAATGATAGCTGAGCATTTTTATTAAGTTCCACTGTTGAAATTTCCTCGAACTTTCTTTTATTTGTTAGAAGCTCCTTTAAAATTTTAGCATATGTTGGCATCTGCGAAATAGCTTTAACAAAAGGTAAGTTGATATGTAACTGTTTGAAAAGTTCAAGAAATTTACCATATTGTGCGTCTAAGCGGTATTTCTTCAACTTCATTGAATACGGGATTGTTGGTTTAATATCCTCACAAGTCAGAGTTATCTTTTCCTTATCGGGTTCATGTGGTACCTCTTTCTTTGTTTTGTTAACTCCTTTCCACTTCTCAGTGTCACTGCCTGGACCTGCTCTTTTTCCCTAGGTAAGATTTCTGATCGTATTTCAGAAACTAACATAGTAAGTTGCCCGATTTGATCCTTGAGTTCCTATGACAATGCCTCAAGTTTTTTTTTCTATCTTCTAGAAACGTGTTTCTGAGGCTGCTATGAAGTTTGTCAGGACCTCTTCAAGGTTCGGCTTCTTTTCCTGTGAGTAGGGTTGTTGTTGGAAGTTTTGGGAAGGTTGTTGCCTTTGATTTCTTTGACCGCCCCATGAGAAATTGGGGTGGTTCTTCCAACCTGGATTATAAGTACTACTATAAGGGTTATTGTTAGATCGGAAATTATTACCCATATAGTTCATTTGTTCGCTCTCCATGCCCTGTCCGTAGGGTGGGTACTCAGGATTCGCCACTCCTTCACTTGCATTGCATTGCATAACTGGATGTGTCTACGAAAAAGCATAGAAACTATCAAATTTTTTATGTAGCAATTCTACCTGATTTGATAGTGCGGTCACTATATCAATGTTGAAAACTCTGGCTACTTTGGCTGGCCTTGTCCTTGTAACTTGCCACTGGTAGTTATTCAGTGACATCTCCTCTATAAACTCATAGGCTGCTTTAGGAGTTTTGTTGTTCAGGGTTTTGCCGGCGGCTGAATCGATTAATTGCCTTGTTGAAGGGTTTACACCTTTGTAAAAAGTTTGGACCTGTAGCCACAAAGGTAATCCGTGGTGTGGGCACCTCCTCAACAAATCCTTGTATCTCTCCCATGCATCGTATAATGTCTCTAAATACATCTGCACAAAAGAAGAGATATCATTCCTCAATTTGGCCGTTTTGGCCGTGGAAAATATTTTAATAAAAAATTTTCGATCATTTGGTCCCATGTAGTGATTGACCCTCGTGAAAGAGAATGTAACCACTATTTGGCTTTATTTCTCAGGGAAAAGGGAAATAACCGAAGACGGATGGCATCATTAGAAACTCCATTTATCTTGAAGGTATCACAAAATTTTAGAAAATTTGCTAGGTGTGTGTTAGGATCCTCATCTTGCAAACCATCCAACTAAACAAACTATTGTATCATCTGTATAGTGTTAGGTTTTAGTACAAAATTATTTGCAGCAATAGTAGGCCTAACAATACTAGACTCAGTTCCTGTTAAACTAGGTTTAGCATAATCATACATAGTACGTGGAGCATGATGTTCGGCCATCTCTGGAGCTGGCGGATTATTTTCAGTAATCTCTTCCATGGTATTTATTTCGGCTTCTTGCTCGTTGTCTATGTAGTTTAAGCTTCGCCTTGTTTCTCTACGATTTCTACGAATGGTACCTTCAATATCACTGTCGTAAAGTAAGGGTCTTGTCGGGTTCCTTCTAGTCATAAACTAGAGGTACCTGAAAGGAAAGAAAGAAAGAAAATTTAGTAAAGTAAAGATAAATTGAAAAAAAAAATAATAATAGTAAAGTAAACATAAATTTAGTACTCTGACAACGAATTGAGGCAAGCGCACCTATCGAACAGTAGTATAGTTTAGGTAAGACCGGAATGTCGAACCCAATGGAACCAAAAGTACTAATACTAACTCTCTCTTTATTATTTAGCCTAAGAATTAAGGGATTTATTTATCTAATCTAAAATTAACTATCAACTAAACTAAAGCTGCAAAGACAGAAAGGATGAATTGACAAAATAACTTGAGAGAAAACAAATTGATTAAGACGACACCAGAGGAAGAATCCACCCAGACTTCACTTGTTATCTAACTCTGAACCAGAAAATTTATTCATTCGACTTGATCCATAATTCCCTAAGATATATTAAACCCTCTCTCGAAGCGAATAATGTCTAACCCTAGGTTGATTAATTGAAATCTCTTTCTAAATAAAACCCCTAGAATCACATTAACTTGATCAATGAACTCTCATATTAGGTTTCACCCTAATCCGGCAAAATCTCGTCACCCTATCTCTAGGCGCGCGATCAACTCCGCTTAATTATGCTATATCTACTCTTAAGCAGGGACTTTTGCTCCTCCACCTAAGCACATCCTACTTGAATTAATATACCGGAAATATCAACACAAGAATTAAGAACACATAATTAAGAACAAGTCAAATATTTATCATATAGTTCAGAAAACAATAACAAAATTCATCTTAGGTTTCATCCCCCTCGGGTATCTGAGGGTTTAGTTTACAACTATAAAAGAAGACATCTCAAAAGAAAAGATAAAACAAAACATAAGAAATCCCTAAAACCCCTTGAAGGAATTGAAGGAGAGATCTTCTGTCTTGAGTATAACTCCAGCTTCTTGAGATGGATCAACTGGCTATCTTCGAGTGATTTCCACAAATCGGACCTTTCTGGCTCGGCTCATTGGCCTAGCTAACCGTCCTCTTCTAGGTTATACTTAGGGGGTTTATATAGGCTTTTGCAATGGGTGTCTTTGCCCCAAAGTATCCTTTTCCGAGTGAAATTGCTCTTCTCCATGACAGGGACATGACCATGGAACACGCCCGTGTGAATCGTGACCAGGCCGTGTTCGGACTTTTAATGAGGCACGGCCATGTGGTCTTGGGCCCAGGCCGTGTCAATTTCTATTTTGGCCCAATTTAGTTTGTTTTAAGCCCTTTTCTCATTCTTTTCGTCATTGGGTGCTCCCCTGAGTATAAAACATGAAAAGAAAGGATTAAGAGCACCAATTTACACAAATCGAGGCTTAAATCATCTAAAAGCATGCTAAATGTGGGCTTAAAATATGTTACTTTTTCGGTTTATCAATTTACACTCGATCTTAACTTATCATTGCCCATTGAACCATTTGGAATGAAAAAGGATACTCGGATAGTCGAAAAGCTCGTAAAATGCCAACGTCCCAGACATGGTCTTACATGTAATCACATATTGATGCCATTGTCCCAGAGAGGTTCTTACGCGAATCAAATACGATGCCAATGTCCCAAACATGGTCTTACACATAAATCACCAGTTGATGCCAACGTCCCAGACATGGTCTTACACGAAAACACATATCTGAAATCCTATGTCATGACATATGTGTCCTAGCTATTCCTAAGGTTCGTACGGGACTTTCGGACATCAAACCTTGATCGAATCGAACTCATAAACATAGCTCCCAATCTTAATTCGGCAATACACACATATATTCATAAAATTCCAATTCATCATATAACATTTATATAATTTCAATTTTAACAACATGAAATGCTTATAGACTTACCTCGGATATCGATGGACAGAATTAACGACTATTCGTTTATTTTTTATTTCCCTCAATCCAAATCCGTTTTCTTTGGTTCTTGATCTAAACATATTCAAATTAAACTTATTTAAACACCATTTTATTCAATCTAGTCTAAAACCACATAAATGGGCAAATTACCATTTTACCCCTGACATGTTACACTTTTTACAATTTAGTCCCTATCTCATAAAACACAAAACATGCAAAATTTGCACACACCATGCTTAGGCCGATTGTTACCCATACTCATACAAGTCTATATATTTCATTTATTTCACATTTTAGACCCTCAATTTATTATTTTTACAAGTTAGCCCTAATTACTCAAATTCACCAAAAATCCAAAAACAAAACATGTTAATCTAACACAGATATTTCATATTTCATCAACTAACATCAAAAAACTCATATATTCATCAATGGCACATTTAAGTGTTTTATAGACTTACCTCAGATATCGATAGATGGAATTAACTACTATTCGTTTATTTTTTATTTCCCCCGATCTATTTTTTGTTTTCTTTCGTTCTTGATCTAAATAAATTCAAATTTAACTAATTTAATCACAAATTCATTCAATTTAATCCAAAAACACTTAAATGGGAAAATTACCATTTTACCCCTGACATTTCACACTTTTTGCAATTTAGCCCCTATTGCATAAACACACAACATATACAAAATTTGCATATACCATGCGAGGCCTGAATATTCATAAGTATCATACTAGTACATATATTTCATTTATTTTACATTTAAGTCCCTCAAAATATTATTTTTATAATTTAGCCCTAATTACTCAAATTTATCAAAACTTTAAAGACAAAACATATTAATCCTTCACATATCTTTAATATTTCATTATCAAACAACAAAAATCACAAGCTATCATCAATGGCAAAACACAAAACATCATCAATTTCAAAAATTCAAGCATGGTTTTTGTAGTACTCGAAGCAACGATCTTAAAAACGTAAAAATTATCAAAAACTGAAACTGAAACATACCTTAATTTGCTTGAACAAGGGTCGAATACCTAACTTAGTTTCTTACTTTCTTTCTCTTTTAATTTCGGCACCAAAAGATGAACATAATGCTTTGTCTTTTTTGTTTTATTTTTTTATAATAACTTTATAATTTATAATTTATTATTTTAACCTTTATAATTAATATAAGAACTATATAATATAAACATAATGTCGTCCATTCATTAATTCAATGATAAAATTCCAACATAAAACCTTCATATTAAAAGAACAACCACTATTCGGTCCTTCTAAAAATAACCACTAAATTTTCATTTTGCGCGATTTAAACCTTTTATTTAATCAAACACTCAAACGACGAAATTAAAGTACAAAAATTTCACAAAAATAAATTCACTCATAATAAACACATAATACAATTTAAAAAAAAATTTCTAACTTGGGTTCGTGGTCCTGAAACCACCGTTCCAAATAGGGTCTAAATCAGGCTGGTACATGATTGATCATGGATCGACTCATTCTTATGTTTGTGTGAAATTGGCAACTAGTAAGAACTTGCCTGTTGAGTTTACTAAGTTTGTGATTAGTGTGTCAAACCCCTTTGGCAAACATGTACTAGTTGATAGAGTTTGCAAGAATTGTCCATTAATGATTCGAGGTCACTGTTTCTCGGTAGATTTAATGTTGTTGCCATTTGATGAATTTGATGTTATTTTGGGCATGGATTGGTTGACATTGCATGATGCCGTAGTGAAATGTAAAAGAAACATTATTGAACTGAAATATGAAAATGGTGAAATTCTTCAGATTGATTCAGATGAACCGGGGGAGTTACCTATTGTAATTTCTTCTATGTCTACCCAAAGATATGTAAGGAAAGGCTGTGAAGCTTATCTTGCATATGTGTTGAATACAAAAGAGTCTGAATCGAAAGTTGAATCAGTGCCGATAGTTTATGAATATCTGGATGTGTTCCAGGATGAATTGCCTGGGTTACCACCAGTTAGGGAAGTTGAGCTTGGTATTGACTTAGTACCAGGGACCTCGCAGATATCTATTACTCCGTATAGAATGGCTTCGACCAAATTGAAAGAGTTAAAGACTCAGTTGCAAGAGTTGACAAATAAGGGTTTTGCGAGACCAAGTTATTCTCCCTAGGGTGCTCCAGTATTGTTCGTAAAGAAGAAAGACGAGTCTGTGAGACTTTGTATAGATTACCGATAGCTCAATAAGGTGATCATTAAGAACAAGTGTCCTTTGCCGAGGATTGATGATTTATTTGACCAACTGAAAGGAGTGACAGTGTTCTCGAAGATAGATTTGAGATCTGGTTACTATCAGTTGAGAGTAAAAGAGTCGGATGTATCGAATACCGTTTTCAGAACAAGGTACGAACACTGTGAATTCCTTGTTATGCCTTTTGGGTTAACAAATGCTCTTGCAGTTTTTATGGACCTAATGAATCAAATCTTTAGGCCGTATTTGGACAAGTTTGTGGTTGTGTTTATTGATGATATTTTGATTTATTCTCGTGATGCGTCCGAGCATACCGAACAGTTGAGAACTGTTTTCTAGACTTTGAGAGATAAGAAGTTGCATGCTAAGTTTAGTTAAAGTGAGTTTTGGCTCCGAGAAGTCAGATTTTGAGGACATATTGTCTCATGTGATGGTATTCGGGTTGATCCAAGTAAGATTTCAGTAATTGTTGATTGGAAACTGCCAAGGAATGCATCTGAAGTTAGAAGCTTTTTGGGCTTAGCCGGTTATTACCAACGTTTTGTCAAAGGATTTTCAATGATTTCTACTCCAATGACCAAGTTGTTACAAAAAGATGTTAAATTTGAATGGTTCAAAAAATGACAGGAAAGTTTTGAGAAATTGATGGCATTATTGACTGAGGCACCGGTTTTAGTACGACCTGAACCGGGAAAAGAATTGGTAATTTATAATGACGCGTCACTAAATGGATTGGGATGTGTGTTGATGCAAGAGGACAAAGTGATAGCTTATGCCTCGAGACAATTGAAACCGCACGAGAAGAATTATCCGACGCATGATTTGGAACTAACTGCTATTGTGATTGCCTTGAAAATTTGGAGATGTCATATGTACGGTGAGAAATGTCATGTTTTTACTGATCATAAGAGCTTGAAGTACTTGATGACTCAAAAAGATTTGAACTTAGACAACGAAGATGGCTTGAGTTATTGAAAGACTATGATTTGGTGATTGACTATCACCTGGGTAAAGAGAATGTGGTCATCGACGCCTTGAGTAGGAAATCTTTTTTCGCTTTGAGAGTGATGAATACACGGTTGACTTTTTCCAGTAATGGTTCGATTCTAGCTGAGTTGAGAGCTAGACTGTAACACCCCTTAACCTGTAACCGTTGCCGAACTAGGGTTATGAGGCATTACCGAACAAAACACAACTTAGAATAGTCATTTATTTCTTCTCATGCTTCGTAAATTAATCACATCAATACACTTATCCCATGCAAAATTCAAACATTGATACTCCTAAGTTCATATCAATTGCAAATTAAAATTTATTTAATCGTAAAATATTACTTAACAAATATTGAGCAAACATCAAAACAAATATTTCATAAGCTGAGTATCAAACCTATTACTTACATACATTCGCATATTAAAACCAAATTTATTCATTTCATACATGGGATATTTTAAATTATTACCAATTGATCAAGTATATTTATATCCATTATTATCTCATACGTAACACACTATAATATCTTTTATCAATTTCGAACTTCAAAGACATTCCGTAGCATCTAATCTGCATGCTCAATAGCCAAACTAAGGCATATACTTAACAATTTTAATTCATCAAAAGACGATGTGCATAATACATATTAATTTAAACCATCTTTAGCACAAATAACAACTAAAATACACTCATTTCATATGTCAATTCACCCTACTTAAAATACATACACCGAACCAACTATTAACTACCTATTTGGACATATAAGATAGCTTTCATACATCATATTTATAAAATTATACCATACACCATATCACATATACTAACCAGCCAAATATGCTCATACACATTATTCATTATTTCTGATCAAAACATCAATATAAATATTTCATCACATAACCGAATATACAAGCACATTATAACCAATTTCGTAACAATCCACAAGACAAAAAATATACATATTATTAAATATCATATAACTGAACTTAATAAACATTCCCTCTATTATAATCTTAACATTTCACCTATTTATTCAACTCATATCTTAAGACTTTAACACCTAGTATAAACCAAGTTTATCACATACATGTAACTTAAATATCTCATTCGAATGCAAGCTCAAATCATGATCAAATGTAGTCAACTTTGAGCATAAAAATTAAACACATCAAGCACCCATTCAAAAGCACATAAAATCCAACTTAAGAAAAATGATCATGGATAAACCATCTTTAAACCAAACCGAACGCAATCATGGAAATTAAGCCATTTTCGCATGGCTATTTATATATACATGACCAAAAATCAAACATTTCAACTATGTTATACATGCCATATGCCCAAGTTCAACATAGTAAAATACCGAAAGAAATAGTAGATAGTGTGATAAGCTTTGTTGACGATCCCCGAGCTCGTAACATGACTCCAAAATCTATAAAACAAAGGTAAACAAGAACACACACAATAAGTTATTTAAGCTTAGTAAGTCTTAAGCAAAAACATATATATAACAACAATTACATATTAACATTTTGTTAACAAGGCTGAATATGCATAATATCAAATACAAGTTATCATTTACTACCAGATCACATTTGAAACTCACATACATATACCATATGGCTGAACATAATCAATCATATACATATATATAATTTCACTTTTATTATTACAAACACATCAATAGGCCGAATCATTATATGTTTAAATAGGTTAACACATAATCTTTTATCATTTCTAATAACCAACTTACCTTGTTTCCATATAAACAAGTAACTAACACATACCTGAACAGGTAATTCAATTTCACATTTGGTCTTTACTTTACATTGCCCATTGAACCGTTCGGAATTAAAAAGGATACGCGGATAGTCAGAAACTCGTACAATGCCAACGTTCTAGATGTGGTCTTACACAAAAACACATACCGGAATCCTATGTCATGACATATGTATCTTATCTATTCCTAGGGTTTGTACGGGACTTTCGAACATAAAATCTCGATCGAAACGAGCTCGAAACATAGTTCCCTTTCTCAATTCACATTTGACCAACACATATATAATCGAATAATTCATTTCATCACATAACATTTATATATATCAAGTTTAACAACATTTAGATGCTTATGGACTTACCTCGGATGTTGTCAGACGGTTTAATCGATTATTCGTGTACTTTCGATTTCCCTCGATCTAATTCCCTTTTCTTTCGTTCTTGATCTAAATAAATTCAAATTTAACTAATTTAACCACATATTCATTCAATTTAATCCAAAAACACATAAATGGGCAAATTACCATTTGCCCCTAACATTTCACACTTTTTACAATTTAGTCCCTATTGCATAAAACACAAAATATACAAAATTTAAATATACCATGCTAGGGTCGAATATTCAAAACCACTATACAAGTCCATATACTTCATTTTTTTCACATTTTAGTCCCCTAAAATTCTATTTTTAGAATTTAGTCCTAATTTCTCAAAATCACCAAAAATCCCCAGACAAAACATGTTAATCCTTCACATATCTTTAATATTTCATCATCAAACAAAAAAAAAAATCACAACGTATCATCAATGGCCTAACACAAAATCATCATCAATTTCAAAAATTAAGACATTGGCTTTGAAGATAATTAGCAACAATCTCAAAAACGTAAAAATTATCAAAAATCGAGCTAGATACGTACCTTAATCAAACTCAACAATGGCCGAATACCCTAGCTCTCTGTGTTTCTTTTTCTTTTCTTTAGTTTCGGCACAAAAAAGATGAGTATGGCTTTTTAATTCATGTTTGTTTGTTATATTAACTTATAATATGTTAATTATTATTTTAACTATTATAACTAATATATGAAAACTATATATTAATCAATATGCCGTCCACTACCTTTTATTATTAACTAAATTACAACATAAAACCTCCATATTAAAAGAACAACCATTATGTGGCCCTTTTGAATTTAACCACTAAATTTTCATTTTACGCGTTTAAGCCCTTTTATTAAATCGGGCACTCACACGACGAAATTAAAACACAAAAATTTCACGCAAGCAAATTCACACATAATAAAAACAGAATATAAATTTTAAAATATTTTTCAAACTCGGATTTGTGGTCCCAAAACCACTGCTTCGATTAGGGTCAAAATGGGACTATTACATAGATCGTTGTTCCTTCAACAGATTTGTGAAGCTCAGAAATGTGACAGTGATTTGCAAGCTAAGAGAGTTCAGTGTGAATCAGGCAGTGATACAGATTTTCATATCGGATTCGATGGTTGTTTGATGTTCCGAGGTAGAAAGATGATGAACTTATTCTAAAAATTCTCCGCGAGGCACATAATGGTTGTTTGTTTGTGCATCCGGACAGTACAAATATGTATAATGATTTGAAGACATTGTACTGGTAGTTAGGTATGAAACAAGATATTTTAGAGCTTGTTTCGAGATGTTTGATTTGTCAACAAGTAAAACCTGAACACCAAGTGCCTTCGGGTTTACTTCAACCAGTGATGGTACCCGAATGGAAATGGGATAGGATTATGATGGATTTTGTAACGGGATTGCATTTGACTCTGAAAAAGAAAGATGTCGTATGGGTTGACAGATTGACAAAATCAACTCGTTTTATATCGGTACGTACTGACTACTCACTGAATAAGTTAGCTGAATTTTACATTTATGAGATTTTGAGATTACACGGGATGCCTGTTTCTATGATTTTGGATAAAGATCTGAGGTTTACTTTGAGATTTTGGAAAACGTTACAAGAGGCTTTTGGTACGCACTTAAATTTTAGTACTGCATTTCATTCGCAAATCGATGGTTAGTCTGAAAGAACGGTTCAGATTCTTGAAGATATGCTCCGATGTTGTGTTCTGCAATTCGAAGGTAGTTGGGAGAAATATCAACCATTGATGAATTTGCATATAACAACAGTTTTCAGTCGAGCATAAAGATGGCGCCTTATGAGGCATTGTATAACCGCATGTGCCGAACACCTTTGTATTGGACCGAGCTCAGTGAGAAACAGATTCACGGGGTTGACATGGTTAGGGAAATTGAAGAAAAAGTAAAGGTAATCCGAGATTGCTTGAAATCAGCTTCAGATCGAGAAAAGTCGTATATAGACTTGAAAAGAAAAGAGATCGAATTTCAGGTCAGTGACAAAGTCTTTTTGAAAGTATCTCCGTGGAAGAAGATTCTAAGATTTGGTCGTAAAGGCAAGTTAAGTCCACATTTCATTGGGCCGTATGAAGTTATTGAAAGAATAGGGTCAATGGCATTTCGGTTAGCTTTACCGACAGAGCTGGAAAAGATCGATAATGTGTTTCATGTGTCTATGCTGTGACATTATCGATCAGACCTCCACACGTGATTTCTACGATAGAGGTTGAGATTCGACTTGATATGACTTATGGTGAAGAATCGATCAAGATTTTGGCTCAGGAAGTTAAACAGTTGAGAATTAAAAGTATAGCCCTAGTGAAAGTTTTGTGGCAAATACATAGTGTATAAGAGGCTACATGGGAACCTGAGGAAGCTATGCAAAAACGATACCCAAACCTATTCTCTGGTAAGATTTTTAGGGACGAAAATCCCTAAGGGGGGAGTGTTGTAACAACCCAATTTTGGGCTTCGTCGAAATAGTGGTTCCCGGACCACAAATCTAACACAGAAATGTTCTTTTTTATTATATTTTTATGGTCTACAATTTCACGGAAAGATTCCGTGAAATTTTCGTTCGAAAATTTGGACATTTAGTCACTCAATTTGGTCAAAAGGACTAAATTGAAAAAAGTGCAAAACTTGAGTTCTACATGCTAGAGGTGTCTAATTGCTATAAATTTGAAATTGAAGGTCCTTAGATGGTAATTAGACCATTGGTTAAGTTAGTGGACGAAAATGGACATGGAGTAAGAGAATTTTCATGTTTTAAGTTAGGGGCATTTTAGTTATTTGGCTAATTAAATAAATTAATAATCAAATTAAAAGCCAATTTTTGCTCATCTTCAACCCCTTGTCTGAAATTTACAAGTGAGAGACATAGCTCGGGTTTTTCAAGCTTCCAATCTTGATTGTAAGTCCGTTCTAGCCCCATATTTAATGATTTTCATGTTTTTGAGATCCTTGTTGTAACGCCCCAAAAATATAGGGTCTTTAATTTTTCATGTTCTGAAAAATTGCTTGTCTACTTCAATGGCTAAGTATTTGAGTGTATTTACGGGTTTTAGGAAGCCTGGGTTCAAGTCTGGGCCTTGGCAAAATTTTTAGTTTTTGCTCTTATGTGAAATTGGCTGTTAGCAGTTAGGACTTATGTTTAAATGTGTAATAGTCCGATTTATACCCTAGTCGGAATAGTGGTTTCAAGACCACAAATCCAAGTCTATATAATATTTTAATATTATACTTTGTGTCGTTGATATATGACTAAACATGTGTGGAAGCCTTGTATAAAAATTTGATCATTTGTGTGTTTAATTTGAAAAAAAGGATTAAATTGTATTATGTGCAAAACTAGCATGACATTTGTAAAATACCTATTTGATGTGGCTTATTAAAGTAGTGGCCTTATAAAGCAAATAAACCATTTTAAAAGGATAGTGGTTGGTAAAGGACAAAAATAACCATATATTATATGAATTATAATGGTTTTCATTAATGGTAATTTAGTAAAATGTTTGTTAATGTTATTATAACTTAATAAAAATAAAATGGTGGCCATTTCAATGGTGTTCATCCACCGAATGTAGAAAAGAAAAGAAAAGATAAAATTTTGTTTCATTCGGCCAAGGTTCAAGCTCAAATCGGTATGTGTTTTTGATCGGTTTTTGATAATTTTTACATTTTCGTAATCGTTGCTTCGTAAACTTTGTAACCCATGTTTTAATTTTGGGAATTGATGATGTTTGTGAAATGATACATTGTAACACCCCAAACCCGATCAAAACGCTAAGATCAAATCTGGCGTATCACAGGGAAGAAAACATTTTTGAAAACTGAGTTGTTGTCTCGAGTTGGAAAGAAAACTTTTGAATTTATAAAAACCGAGTTTGTATTGAATGAACCTTTGAAACCATTTTGAGACTTAGTTTAAAAAGTAGAGTTGCCTTGTTATTAATACTCATTTGTTAAATTACCCGATGGTAAAGATCTTGGAAATCCCGTAAGTTTTGAAAACATCCATTTCACAATTTATTATGCATGCCTTAATGATCAAAGCAAAATTTAAAGAATATAACAAAATGACTAAATCCAAGATAGAATTTAGATGGCCTTATTGCATAACCAAAAATCCAAACTTAACGCAAAATAAATCCGAAGTGACTATTTATAATGAAAACCAAAATATTGTGCATGGCCACCTCGAGTCCACCTCGGCTCCATATCCACGATCTAAGGATTATTTGCAAAAATTAACGGAAGGGGTGAGTCTCCGAGACTCAGTGTGTAAATCCCCATCCAATAGATTTTAAGCTCTTACACAGATCCATATGCAAATATGTATATCATGCAACCCATCCGACCTAGGTATCCATCCGCGTCTCCTGAGTCTACCCAAATTTGTGGCACCTAGCCACTAGTGGCACCTAACCATTAGTAGTTCCAAACCACTGGTGACCGAAGTCACAAATAATCATATATGGGGCCAACCCACTTGTGGTACCTAACCACTGGTGACAATCCCTTATATCAATATGTGGGGCCAACCCACTGTGGCACCAAACCACTGGGACGAGTCACAGAAATAAGCATATGTGGTACCTAGCCACTGGTGGTTCCAAACCACTGAGACTTAGTCACAGAGTAATGATATGTGGGGCCAACCCACATGTGGTACCTAACCACTGGTGACAGTCTGAATGATCATATCTTCCCCCTCCTCTCATCATAACCCATTTGTATGTACATGCTTTGCAATATAGTATGATTATGCTTAGCATTTAAAATAGCATAGTAGGTGCAGATTTCAATATAGGCAATAACGTTAGCAACCATGACAGATTTACTCGGAGTCCTTACTTTACCCCCAAGGGTAGCTTAGGGATCTCTACCATCACTTCGGTTTTTGACAATACACAAACAAAAACATACTTAACATATGGAGTGTGTAAAAGTTACACACATCATTATGCGTAACACGATACTTTCTACGTCGACACTCTCGTTGTTAGGCACTACCGCTATCTGCCTACTACTCTGTTCAGATGCTGGCCCACAACCCGGTGGTCAATCCCGAGCAGCAGACACTGCGCGCTTCTTAAACGTCAGGGTTCGGTTCACAGATCCAACCCCTCCTATCGTTTGGCTGACATTTGAGTCCATGAACGCACCTTGGTTACTAAATCGGATTAAGGTAGTGAAATCGAATCAAAAGAGATTAACGCTTCAGGCTAAGGCCCTTACCTAGACCGACAAATCCCAAAGCTTTAGCCTTAATTAACAGACTAAACGAATCCTAGCGATCTCAAAAGAATGCGACACCACTTCCACCTATATTCGGCCAAGCATCCAACCATTAGGCCAAGTAGCCATTCGACTTTGGCATGAAAACCTGAAAGAGATATTATGAAATAAAAGAAATCGCCCCCTTACCTTAGCTCGACAGATTCAATCAACACCTAGCAAGAATCAGCACCACACCACTTTAGAGAAGATTCGGCAAGGCTAGAATAAAAGAGAATCTGATAAAAAAGCCGAAAATAGGAATAAAGGTCTTCAAATGGATGCTTAGGGGTTTCGGCTCCTAGGGAAAAATGAAATAGGGGAAGGGAGTTTGAGGTGAAACACCCTAAACCCAGCCCACGAGCCTTGATCGAATCTGGTATGTCCCTCGAGTAAAACAATTCAAAACTTCTTGATTACTTTTGGAAAATTTGGATGGTTTTGAAAGAAATTTTATTTTGTGTTGGGCTCGAGTTGAAAACAAGTTTATCTTACATTGGAAACCATTTGTTTCAGAGTGTCCAAAACATTTAGAGTTTATCTTTAAAATAAATCTACTTAACCTTTAATTTGATAAAAATTCGTAACATAATAAATTCGAATAAAAAGCATGCATAAAGCAGTTCATACTATGGCCTTATTACTTCAAAATTTAAAACCCGAAATGATTCCAAAGTATTTAAAATATAACATGTCCAAAATTAAATAAAATCCCATACTGAGCATGGCCACCACTAAGCTCCTGACGACCCGGTCCATTACTGAGCGTCACCTGAAAAATATTCCCACAACGAGGTGAGTCATACAGACTTAGTGTGTACATCCAACACTAAGTCCCAACAGTTTAAGCATATCAGTCCATACAAGTACAAATAGCAGAAATAAAGATAATGATGCAAACCCGAACCCAAACCTAGGTACCATCCGCTACACATCACCCGTACCAACCTGCACACCGTAGGGACTACTAAGTCAACCCTCCGTCCGCTACACATCATCGAAGGCAGTCGCTACAGTCGACGTGCTCATCGCCCTTATAAGATTCGTGGCATAGCCACCAGATAAAATATTTGTGACATGAGTCACCACATTCAGATAATGTGACCGAAGTCACCACATATTGTGGTATAAAACCACCACATTCACTTCCCTTTCATAATCACCCATATGCCCACCGTCAACATATCATGCAATATCATGCCTTATTCACATTCTTATGGTTTCACATATGCCATACAGATCATATTATACTCATAGTAGGAGTGGGAAACGGACCTGAGTACTTTGTACCATAGCATGGTACCTTAGCCATATTTTCCACATTCTTATTAACATATTTAATAAAACATAACCATACATCTATCGAGAAATAGTGTGGGGTACACACCTGGTATACTCAGCAAGTTTACTGAAGTCCCGAAAACCCGATCCAATGTCCTAGATCCTTAGTTCCTTATTGCCGATTTGACTACTAATCAAATCCCGAAACTTGTAGTTTTTCCCCCTTGAAATCGGCTAGCATTAATTCACTTCATAGGTTAATTTCGGCTTTTTAACAAGTATGGAATAGATCTAAGTCTCTAAATAGGCCTTGGCCGAATGTACATATGTACTTACCTTGCAATTTTTAACTCCCGAAATCCTTGTACCACTGCCGACTGCCCCTACATAACCATAGTCAGATTCGGCTAGCATGTTAACCAATAAAACCGAATATTACACCTCCTTACCTTGCGATTCCAAATCCCAAAAACTTGTCACTTGGCTTATGAAGTTGCCGAAATACCTTAGATCTGAAATCCCGGATGATCTCCCTAGATGTCGGCTATAATGGAAATCTCGAAATTCACCTTCCATGTTTCGGCCAACAAGATTAGGAGGGATTAGATTAAACTTTCGGCTTAAAAGAGAGATTGACAAACAAAGAACAATCGATCTTACCCTTAATACTGTTGTTGATTGCACACTTGCTTGACACTACTGAGGAATTCGGCTATAGATTGAGTGTTGATCACAGATTTCGGCTTTTGATGAACATTTAGAAAGATTCGGTCTTAGCAAAGAAAGAAAAGAAAAGTATAGGACTTAGGGAAATTCGGCAAGACTAGGGGATCCTATTTTTGGCTTTTGGAGAATTGAAAAGAAAAAGAGAATAGTTGCAGAGAGAATTCGGTAGAGGCTTCAAAGAGAAAAAGAAAAGAATGCAGAATGGCCTCACTTTTCCTGCTTTTGCCGAAATTACTAAGCCTAGAGTCCCCTATTCGGCCAACACTATCATATCCCTTGTTTTCCTCTTTATCTCCTCATTCAAAATTTAAGAAAAATAATCCCACATTTATCTCTTATCTTGGCCGAATTTTAGAGAGAATTAAACTCATCCCTTTAGTGCCTTGGTGCCGTCCACTACTGCTCACTCTGCAGCAAAAATAAAAACTCTATTTGCTTCCCTTGTGACTCGAACCTTGACCCATCTGCACCTGCTTGTGGCGTCATTTCCAGAGGCCTTAAGTGGCGCCTCCAAGCCACTTTTCCAAGCTTATTTGTGTGTCATATTTCACCTACAATTTCTCTTAAGGCCTATCAGGCTTAGCTCCCCTTTTTAAACTTGAAATCTAATAATTTTTAAGGCATTTTTCCTAAATCCTAAGGTTCCCGAAATTCATCAAACATATTCACAACACACATAATCATGCTACTTCATTTAATTAAGCAATAATGCATAAGCCCAAAATCCCAGATGTTATAGTTCTACACCCTTAAAATAATTTCGTCCTCGAAATTACATGGCTGAGATAAGTGAGGGTATTACTATCGCATTGCTTCCTCCGGCTCCCACGAAGCTTCTTCCGATCCATGATTTTGCCATAACACTTTGACTAAAGGAACGGATTTCCTTCGTAGCACTTTCACATCTTGTTCCAAGATCTGAATCGGCTCTTCCTCGTAGGACAAATCTAGCCTTAGCTCCACCTCCTCAACCGGCACTACATGAGATGGATCCGATCGATAACGACGTAGCATAGAAACATGGAATACGTCGTGCATCTGCTTCAACTCTGGTGGCAGTTCTAGCTGGTATGCCACTGGTCCAACTCGCTTTAATACCCGATAGGGTCCTATAAACCTGGGACTTAATTTCCCTTTGCGACCAAATCTCATCACCTTCTTCCAAGGTGAAACTTTAAGAAATACTTGCTCACCCACATCAAATTCTATTTCCTTCCGTTTGAGGTCTGCGTACGACTTCTGCCGATCAGATGCTTCCTTCAACTGTGCCCGAATTATCTCAACCTTCTCCTCAGATTCTGCCACAATCTCTGGACCCAAAACTCGATGTTCCCCTAATTCAGTCCAACACGTAGGAGTTCGACACCTCCGACCATACAATGCTTCATACGGTGCCATCCGAATACTGCCCTGATAGCTGTTGTTGTAGGCAAACTCTGCTGAAGGCAAATATTCCTCCCAACTTCCTCTGAAGTCCATCACACAGCCCCTCAACATATCCTTTAACACTTGGATTACTCATTCAGACTGGCCGTCCGACTGTGGATGAAAAGCCGTAGTGAAATCCAACTTGGTGCCTAACGCTTGATGTAGAGCTTTCCAAAACCGAGACATAAACCTTGGATCTCTATCGGAGATGATCGATACCGGAACTCCATGCAACCTTACAATCTCTGCCACATATAACTTCGCCAACTTCGGCAAAGAATAGTCAACCCGTACTGGGATGAAATGCGCGGACTTTGTCAATCGATCCACTATCACCCATACCGAGTCCTTCTTAGTAGGCGTAAGGGGAAGCCCACTAAAAAAGTCCATGGTGATTCTTTCCCATTTCCACTGCGGAATCTTTATTGGCTGAAGCAATTCTGACGGAACTTGGTGTTCAGCCTTAACTTGCCGATAAATTCAGTAACTTCTCGTTTCAGACCAGGCCACCAAAACTGTTCCCTTAGATCCTTGTATAACTTACTAACTCCGGGATGCATAGCATAAGGGCTACTATGCGATTCTCGAAGAATTCTCCGCCTTAGGTCCTCATTCTTCGGCATACAGATTTTTCCCTTGAAACACAACACTCCTTCGTCATTGATACCATAATCTTCCAACTCTCCATTCTGCACTTGCTGTAACTTAGCACTTAAATCCTCATCCACCAACTGACTTTCTTTTACCTCATTCAATCATGTCGGCTTGACTTGCAACTCTGCTAACAGACTTCCATCGTCATACAAGTTCAGATGTGCGAACATCGCCCTCAAATCTGACACAACCTTTCGACTTAGGGCATCCGCCACTACATTCACCTTGCCCGGGTGATACTCTATAGAACAATCATAGTCCTTCAGTAATTCCACCCACCTTCGCTGTCTTAGATTCAACTCCTTCTGAGTCAACAGATACTTAAGACTCTTGCGGTCTGTGTAGATCACCGACTTTTCTCTATAAAGGTAGTGCCTCCATACCTTAAGAGCAAAGACCACTACCGCCAATTCCAAGTCGTGAGTTGGGTAGTTAACTTCATGAAGCCTTAATTACCGAGACGCATAAGTGACTACTTTCCCATCCTGCATCAGTACGCATTCCAATCCTGTATGAGAAGCGTCACAATACACCACAAAATCTTTCCCTGCCTCCGGCTGAATCAAAATCGGAGCTTCGGTCAAAACCCTCTTAAGCTTCTCAAACCTCTCCTGTTGCTTATCTGTCCATACGAAAGGTACTTCCTTCGTCAGCAACTTTGTCAACGGTGCGGCTATTGATGAGAACCCTTCTATAAACCTTCTGTAGTAGCCTACCAATCCCAAGAAACTACTAATCTCAGCCAGAGACTTAGATGGTTTCCAATCTAGCACTGCCTTGATCTTTCGAGGATCCACCCTTATTCCTTCTACGGATACCACATGCCTTCCTTGAGCCAAAATTCACACTTGCTGAATTTGGCATAAAGCTTTTTCTCCCTTAGCACTTCAACACAGCCCGAAGATGCTCATCATGCTCCTCTTTAGACTTGGAGTACACAAGGATGTCGTCAATGAACACAACGACAAACCTATCCAAGTAGGGTTGAAAGACCCGGTTCATCATATCCATGAACGTGGCTGGGGTGTTGTCAACCCGAACGGCATTACCAAGAACTCATAATGCTCGTATCTTGTTCGAAAAGCCGTCTTATGGATATCTGCCTCCTTCACCTTAAGCTGATGATATCCCAACTGTAGGTCTATCTTCGAAAATACTGCTGCCCCTTTCAGCTGATCGATCAAGTCATCTATCCTTGGCAAAGGATACTTGTTCTTAATGGTCAGCTTGTTCAACTGACGATAGTCTATGCACATGCGCATAGTTCCGTCCTTCTTCTTCACAAACAAGACCGGTGCTCCCCACGGAGACACACTGGGTCGGATAAACCCACGATCAAGCAACTCTTGGATTTGAGCCTTGAGCTCAACCAACTCTTTTGGTGCCATACGATACGGGGCGATTGACACAGGAGCTATTCCCAGCAGCAAGTCAATTCTGAACTCAACTTCTCTGTCTGGGGGTATTCCAGGTAATTCTTCCGAAAAAACATCCACAAATTCCTTTACTGTCTTTACTCCATTGACTCCCCCTTCCTTAGCATCCAACGCACTAACGAAAGTCAAGAAAGCCTTGCACCCTTTTCGAACCATCTTCTCAGCCTTAAGAGCAGAAACTACGTTAGACAAGTAGTTTCTTCTCTCTCCTATCATAATTACAACTTCATCCTCCGGGGTTCTTAACTCCATTCGCTTAGTTGCATAATCTAACACAGCCCGATGCTCCGCTAGCCAGTCCATACCAAGTATAAGATCGAATTCTCCGAAGGGTAGTTCCATTAAGTCGGTAGGAAAGTTCACTTCCTGAATCTCTAGAGGTACACTCCAAAAGATTTTATTCACCGCTACAGTTTGGCCTAATGGGCTTACTACAGTCATCTCCCTAGCAGAAAGTTCAGAGGCTATGCCTAGTGTTTCCACTACACTACATGTAACATAGGAATGGGTTGAGCCCACATCAATCAGAGCAACATAAGGTTTACCAAATACAAGGAACGTACCGGTTATGACGTCCGGCGCGTCTCCATCCTCCGACGAATCGCATAAACCAGACCCGGCTGTCTTGCCTCTGTATTCCCAACACCTCTGCTGGGTGTTCCTCGTCCTCTTCCAGCACCGTTACCTCTACCATTCAGACCATGACCTCGCTGAGGCTGCTGTCCACCTCTACCAGCCTGATTAACACCCTGTCTTGTTGGGTGACTCCCATCTATCTTAATGGGACAGTCCTTAATCATGTGATCCTTAGATCCACACTTAAAACATCCTCCCGTCTTCTTCCAACACTCTCCTAGATGCATCTTCCCACATTGATTACATGTACGATACTGCCCTCCTGAACCAACTTGCTGACCTCGCGGCCCATCAACTCTAGGCCTCTTCTGCACATTTCCAGATGACGATCCAAAACCTCTTTTCTGCCTATTCCGATCAGAGTTCTGCCTTACTGAGTCCTTAATTCCTTCGGCTACCTTAGCCTTTTCTACCAACGTAGAAAACTCCCGCTCCTGGTGTGGGGCTATTAACAACCTCAGGTCATCCCTTAGTCCGTCCTCAAACCGGATACATCGTTCATGCTCCGTAGCCACCACTCCTCGAGCATACCGGCTCAGCCTTAAAAATTCAGCTTCGTACTCCGCTACGGACTTTTTCCCTCGAACTAGGCCCAGAAACGCCTTCCTCTGCTCATCAGTATAACGCGTGCCGACATATTTCTTCTGATACGCCGCCTTAACTTACTCCCAGGTTAGATCCTCAGCTGTGGCACCATCCCGAACTGTGAGCCACCATTGATATGCTTCATCACGCAATATCGCCACCATTCCTTTTAGTTTCTCCTCAGGGGTCAGCTCCAGCTCATCCATGATTCGTTTGGTTGCTTCCAACCAATACTCAGCTGTACTGGGTGCCATACCAGATACGCCACGGAACACCTTAGCTCCGTTGGCTCGAAGTCGCTCGGGTTTCCTCTAGCACCAGCCGCCATTTCAAGAACTCGCGAAGACGACTGCGATACAAAGATCATCTCTGCGTATGATCTTGCTGCTTCAAAGCACCAACAAATACTTTGGTGGTGGTGGCGGTACCTCATTCTCAGATCCTTGACTTGATCTAACGGGTTCTGACACGGTCATTCTATCTCTACCGCGTCCTCTCACATTACGACCGCGTCCCCTGGAGCTCATTTCTATGACCACGCTTTAATCTGATTAAGAAATTTTATGAATTAGTCCTTGTTTCACTGGTTATCCGCGAAGAAATTTTATGAAAGAAGTTTAGAAGTAGTTCTTTCGATCAATCAAAGTTTCAAGTCTTCTATCCTAATTCAGAGGAGCACATTCATTCAATATTCCCAACACACACATTCATCATTCAAACACTTTCATCTGCTCCTATCCTGTGTATATTTTCGTCATTTGTACTATAGGGGTATTTTGGTGATAAATCGGGGTCAATTTGAAAATCTTAATGAATCAAGGGTATTTCAAAATTTGCAACACTTGAGGGTTATTTTTGAGAATTTGCCTTCCAAATCGGTGTTATTGCAGATATTTTAGAAATCGGGGTCATTTTGGTAATTTTGTAAAATAGGGGTAATTTCGTAAATTTCCAAATCAAGGTACCTTAGTATTTTGTAACGATAAAGTTTTTGGATATTTTTGCAAAATCAGAAAATGTTATTGAAATTGGGGTAGTATGGTAATTTTGGAAACCAAGGGCATTTTAGTAATTTTACCACTAGGGGTATTTAGGTAATTTTGTAAATCAGAAATATTTTGGAACATTTTCAAACTAAGTCTTGCTACCATTTAAAGGGGTAATTTGGTGATTTTAAAACTGAAGTTTTTATGAAAATACAGCTAATCCCTCTCGGGTTTTAGTTATTGGGTTTAGCCCGTGAATAAGTCCTCTTGGTTAGGGTGAACCGAATCTACGCACGAGGTAGGATTCCAGCGAAGAGGAGGTGAGTCACTAGGACTGCTTAAGTACCAGGCTCTTCCGGATCCAATCCTAGACATGCGCACAATGTTGGCCACACCCTAACTCGGGCAACTTAGTCACAGGTTTGTTTAATTAGGATTTAAAGTTTTATGTAATTATTGGGGTAAACTAGTCCTAGGGTTCAAGTACTTAATATACTAATCTACGTTCCATTTTTACCCTTCTACAATTCATACTATGAATCACACAATTGATTAGGGGTACTTACCTAGTGGACTTTGGGTCGGAGACTTGGGTGCCATGCCTGAAAACCTACTCTTTTCATAAAAGTTTTTCTCAAAACTTGTTTGGGCCTTATTTTAAAAATGTTATGGGCTTTAAACCCAAGGCCGAAAGTTTAAAACTGGGCTCTGATACCAAGCTGAAACACCCCAAACCCGACCCACGAGCCTTGACCGAATCTGGTATGTCCCTCGAGTAAAACGATTCAAAACTTCTTGATTACTTTTGGAAAATTTGGATGGTTTTGAAAGAAATTTTATTTTCTGTTCGGCTCGAGTTGAAAACAAGTTTATCTTACATTGGAAACCATTTGTTTCAGAGTGTCCAACATTTAGAGTTTATCTTTAAAATAAATCTACTTAACCTTTAATTTGATAAAAATTCGTAACATAATAAATTCAAATAAAAAGCATGCATAAAGCAGTTCATACTATGGCCTTATTACATCAAAATTTAAAACCCGAAATGATTCCAAAGCATTTAAAATATAACATGTCCAAAATTAAATAAAATCCCGTACTGAGCATGGCCACCACTAAGCTCCTGACGACCCGGTCCATTACTGAGCGTCACCTGAAAAATATTCCCACAACGAGGTGAGTCATACAGACTTAGTGTGTACATCCAACACTAAGTCCCAACAGCTTAAGCATATCAGTCCATACAAGTACAAATAGCAGAAATAAAGATAATGATGCAAACCCGAACTCAAACCTAGGTACCATCCCTACACATCACCCGTACCAACTTGCACACCGTGGGGACTACTAAGTCAACCCTCCGTCCGCTACACATCATCGGCTGCGCGATCATTGCGATCGACGTGCTCATCGCCCTTATAAGATTCGTGGCATAGCCACCAGATAAAATATTTGTGACATGAGTCACCACATTCAGATAATGTGACCGAAGTCACCACATATTGTGGTATAAAACCACCACATTCACTTCCCCTTTCATAATCACCCATATGCCCACGTCATACATATCATGCAATATCATGCCTTATTCACATTCTTATGGTTTCACATATGCCATACAGATCATATTATACTCATAGTAGGAGTGGGAAACGTACCTGAGTACTTTGTACCATAGCATGGTACCTTAGCCATATTTTCCACATTCTTATTAACATATTTATTAAAACATAACCATACATCTATCGAGAAATAGTGTGGGGTACACACCTGGTATACTCAGCAAGTTTACTGAAGTCCCGAAAACCCGATCTAATGTCCTAGATCCTTAGTTCCTTATTGTCGATTTGACTACTAATCAAATCCTGAAACTTGTAGTTTTTCCCCCTTGAAATCAGCTAGCATTAATTCACTTCATAGGTTAATTTCGGCTTTTTAACAAGTATGAAACAGATCTAAGTCACTAAATAGGCCTTGGCTGAATGTACACATGTACTTAGCTTGCAATTTTTAACTCTCGAAATCCTTGTACCACTGTCGACTGCCCCTACATAACCATAGTCAGATTCAGCTAACATGTTAACCAATAAAACTGAATATTACACCTCCTTACATTGCGATTCCAAATCCCAAAAACTTGTCACTTAGCTTATGAAGTTGCCGAAATACCTTAGATCTGAAATCCCGGATGATCTCCCTAGAAGTCGGCTATAATGGAAATCTCGAAATTCACCTTCCATGTTTCGGCCAACAAGATTAGGAAGGATTAGATTAAAGTTTTGGCTTAAAAGAGAGATTGACAAACAAAGAACAATCGATCTTACCCTTAATACTGTTGTTGATTGCACACTTGCTTGACGCCACTGAGGAATTCGGCTATAGACTGAGTGTTGATCACAGGTTTCGGCTTTTGATGAACATTTAGAAAGATTTAGTCTTAACAAAGAAAGAAAAGAAAAGTATAGGACTTAGGGAAATTCGGCAAGACTAGGGGATCCTATTTTCGGCTTTTGGAGAATTGAAAAGAAAAAGAGAATAGTTGCAGAGAGAATTCGGCAGAGGCTTCAAAGAGAAAAAGAAAAGAATGCAGAATGGCCTCAGTTTTCCCCCTTTTGCCAAAATTACTAAGCCTAGAGTCCCCTATTCGGCCAACACTATCATATCCCTTGTTTTTTTCTTTATCTCCTCATTTAAAATTTAATAAAAATAATCCCACATTTATCTCTTATCTTGGCCGAATTTTAGAGAGAATTAAACTCATCCCTTTAGTGCCTTGGTGCCGTCCACTACTGCTCACTCTGCAGCAAAAATAAAAACTCTATTTGCTTCCCTTGCGACTCAAACCTTGACCCATCTACACCTGTTTGTGGCGTCATTTCCAGAGGCCTTAAGTGGCGCCTCCAAGCCACTTTAACAAGCCCATTTGTGTGTCATATTTCACCTACAGTTTCTCTTAAGGCCTATCAGGCTTAGCTTCCCTTTTTAAACTTGAAATCTAATAATTTCTAAGGCATTTTCCTACATCCTAAGGTTCCCGAAATTCATAAAACATATTCACAACACACATAATCATGCTACTTCATTTAATTAAGCAATAATGCATAAGCCCAAAATCCCGGATATTACATGAGGTTTCAGTTTTGAGAGTGCACCAATAGAGAAGGAGAGAAAAAAAAATAAGAAACAAGTTTCGGCTCTTATGGAGATTCGGCTATGGGGGAGAAAGTATGGGCAGGAGGTGTTCGACTAACAGGAGATAGAAGAGATGAATAGAAGGAATGGGAAATGGAATTTCAGTTTTGATGTTAATGGAGAGGGTGACTGGCAATGTAGGTTTCGGCCAAGCACAGAAGAAGAAAATGAGAAGAGAACTAGAGGGTGTTTTGATTTTGGTTAACAAAAGAATGAAGAGAAAATGATAAAAATGAGAAAGAAAAGAACAAAAAGGTCTACCCCAAGAAACTAAGGAGAATTTCGGCACATCTATGCACTCATAAACCGATTGGACTAGAACCAGGTGAGGGACCTCGACTATCAACACACCAAATCGGCTCACACCCTCCTAGCAACCAAAACCGAATGCTCAACCACACCTAGCCACTATAGAATTTGGCTAACACTCCACCACCCTTCAATCTCCTCTTTCTTTCCTTAATTCCCTCTCCTTCACTCATTCAAACAAGTTTGAATGATTCAAACTCCTAAAATTCTGTTCAAAACTTTTGACCTAATCTACTCTCCCCTTTTCAAGCATCCCAGCTGAACTCCACCTCTGTTCTTTCTGATGCCAAAAGAATTCTCAAAATGAGAATGCCGTGACTTGAACTTGCTCCTCCCCCCTAACTCCCTTGTTGCGTCACCTCCTCAACCTCTAAGTGGCGCCTCCTTACCACTTTGCCAAGGCACTTCTTTATGTCATCCAACACAAACAATCTCCCTTAAGACCCAATTCAACTAGCTTCCCCTTAAAGTGCTCAACAAGCAAAATTTTCACCAAGTCCCCGGCTTATCCCTAACTCATTCCTGGACCCTAAAGTATCCTAAACTAACATGTCAAACATAGTATTCACATACATACGCATAAAATGCAAAGGCTCCGATTCAGAATGTTACAGTTCTACTCCCTTAAAATAATTTTGTCCTCGAAATTACCTGGTTAAAAGAGTTGAGGGTATTGCTGCCGCATAACATCCTCTGGCTCCCACATGGCTTCTTCTGATCCATGGTTCCGCCATAACACCTTCACCAAAGGAACTGATTTTCGACGCAATACTTTGACATCCCGATCCAAGATCTGTACTGGTTCTTTCTCAAAAGACAAGTCTGGGCTTACTTCAATTTCTTCTACTGGGACAAATGAGACGGATCCGAACAATAGCGTCTAAGCATGGAAACATGAAATACGTCATGGATCTGACTCCACTCTGAAGGTAACTCGAGCTGATAAGCTACTTGTCCCAGACGCTTCAACACCCGATAAGGCCCGATAAACCTAGGGCTCAACTTGCCCTTCCGACCAAATTTCAGCACCTTCTTCCACGGTGACACCTTCAAGAAAACCTTGTCACCCACTGCAAGTTCTATATCTTTCCCTCTAAGATCAGCATAGGACTTCTGCCTGTCCGAAGCTTCCTTCAAACGAGCTCGAATCAGCTTAACCTTATCTTCCATTTCAACAACCAACTCTGGACCCAACAATTGCCACTCTCCCAACTCTGTCCAATACGTAGGGGTACGACACTTTCGTCCATATAAAGCTTCATACGGTGCCATTTGAATACTCGACTGGTAGCTATTGTTATATGCGAATTCTGCCAACGGTAGGAATTCTTCCCAACTACCTCTGAAGTCTAAGACACAGCCTCTCAACATATCCTCCATAATCTGAATTACCCTCTCCGACTGCTTGTCAGACTGGGGATGAAACATTGTACTGAAATCCAACTTCGTACCCAAGGCTTGATACAACGCCTTCCAAAATCTTAACGTAAATCAAGGGTCTCTGTCTGAAATGATCAACACTGGCACCCCATGCAACCTTACAATCTCCGCTATATATAATCTAGCCAACTTCTGAAGAGAGTAATTCACATGCACAGGTATGAAATGAGAAGACTTTGTCAAACGGTCAACAATCACCCAAACCGAATCCTTCTTAGTAGGCGTGAGGGGTAGCCTACTGACAAAATCCATCGTAATCCTTTCCCATTTCCACTACGGAATCTTCACCGGTTGCAACAATCCCGAAGGTAACTGATGTTCTGCCTTTACCTGCTAACACGTCAAACACTTACCCACAAATTCAATTACATCTCGCTTTAGACCCGGCCACCAAAATTGCCCCCGCAAATCTTGATACATCTTACTACCTCTAGGATGCATAGCGTATGGACTGCTATGTGCTTCCTAAAGAATCTTCTGCCTTGACTCCACATCTTTTGGCATGCAAACCTTCCCCTGAAAACATAACACTCCTTTGTTGTTCAAGCTATACCCCTCTAACCCACCATTCTGCACTTGCAAACATCGAGCGCTTCAGACTTCATCTGCTAGCTGTTTCTCCTTAACCTGGGTTACCCATGTCGGCTTCACTTGCAATTTCGCTAACAGACTTCCGTCATCATACAGACTAAGGTGGGCAAACATTGCTCTTAAGCCTGATACTACCTTAAGGCTCAACGCGTCCGCCACCACGTTAGCCTTACCCGGATGGTACTCAATCGAGCAGTCATAATCCTTCAACAACTCGATCCACCTCCGCTGCCTTAAATTCAACTCCTTTTGAGTGAGAAGGTATTTCAAACTCTTATGACCTGTGTACACGATAGACTTCTACCCATACAAGCAATGTCTCCAAATTTTTAGGGCGAAAACTAGTGCGGCCAACTCCAGATCATGCGTCAGGTAATTCACTTTGTGAGGTCTCAATTGTCGAGAAGCATACGCCACTACTTTCCCTTCTTGCATCAGCACACATCCTAACCCTGTATGTGACGCATCACAATAGACAGTAAATTCTTTCCCCGCTTCAGGCTGAATCAACACCGGAGCTTCCATCAAAATCCTCTTTAACTTCTCAAAACTTTCTTGTTGTCTGTTAGACCACACAAACGGAACCCCTTTCCTTAATAACTTGGTTAACAGTGCTGCAATCAAGGAGAACCCTTCCACAAACCTTCTGTAATACCCAGCTAGACCAAGAAAACTTCGAATCCCTGCCACAGACTTAGGTGGTTTCCAGTCTAACACAGCTTCAATCTTCCGAGGGTCAACTCTAATTCCCTCAGCTGACACCACATGACCCAAAAAGGTAACTTCCCTTAGCCAGAACTCGCACTTACTAAACTTTGCGAATAACTTCTTCTCCCTCAGAATTTGCAAAATCGCACGAAGATGTGCATCATGCTCCTCCTTGAACTTCGAGTACACCAGAATGTCATCTATAAATTCTACCACGAACCGATCCAAATACGGTTGAAAGACCCAATTTCATCATATCCATAAATGCTGTTGGTGCGTTGGTCACCCAAATGGCATCACCAAGAATTTGTAGTGACCATAATGAGTACGAAATGTCGTCTTATGAATATCCGCCTCCTTGACCTTAAGCTGGTGATACCCCGACCTCAAATCTATCTTGGAGAAGACTGATGCTCCCTTAAGTTGGTCGAACAGATCGTCTATTCTCGGTAACGGGTACTTATTCTTAATCGTTAACTTATTCAGCTGACGGTAATCTATGCACATTCACATCGATCCGTCCTTCTTCTTAACAAAAAGCATGGGTGCTCCCCAAGGCGATACACTTGGCCGGATAAAACCTCAGTCTAACAACTCCTGAATCTGTGCCTTCAGTTCCACTAACTCCTTCGGTGCCATTCTATATGGGGCAATATACACTGGCGCTGTTCTGGGTAGAAGGTCAATACCAAACTCAACCTCGCTATCTGAAGCTCTTCTGGGAAAACATCAGAAAACTCTTTTACCGTTCGGACATCCCCCACAGTTGATTCCTTAACCTCCAAAGCACAAACATAAGCCACAAACGCCTTACATCCCTTTCTTACCATTTTCTCGGCCTTCAAAGCGGATACCACATTAGATAGGTTCCTTCTCTCACCTATCACCACCACCTCTTCACCCTTGACAGTTCTCAACATCATGCACTTGGCTGCACAGTCCAAACTCGCTTGATACTTCACTAGCCAATCCATACCTAAGATCAGATCGAACTCCCCAAATAGCAGTTCCATCAGATCAGCCGAAAACACTACCCTTTGAAGTTTTAGGGGTACATCCTTATACAGTTTGTTCACTACTACAGAGTGTCCTAGAGGGCTAATTATAGTCATCTCCCTACAAGAAGTCTCATAGGCTAAGTTTAAAGTTTCCGCTATACTACTAGCAACATAAGAGTGCGTCGAACCAATATCAATCAAACCAGTATAAGGCAACCCATAAATTAAGAAAGTACCGATTATTACGTCTAGTCCGTCTCCCTCCTCTCGACGCCTAGCTGCATAAACCAACCCAGGCTGTCTTGCATCTGTATTTCCAGTACCTCTACCCGGTGCTCCACGGCCCCGTCCATTACCATTACCACCCTTGGCTGAACACGACCCCTCTGCGGTTGCTGACCATCTCTTTTAAATTGTGCACGTCCTTGACCCTCAGACTGTGTCCTTGTTGGCCTCGTGATCCATCGACCCACACTCGAAGCACCCTCTGTTACCTGTCCAACACTCCCCCAAATGAGACTTCCCGCATCGAGCACACCGTGGTGGCCACTAAGCAGCAGCAAGCTTCGCTACCTGACCCGGCCCGCCAAACCTAGCCCTTTTCTAAGAACTCCTAGCAGACCCTGATGGCCCAAAGCTCCTTTTATTCCTATTTCTGTCCTGATTCTGTTTCTCAGTCTGCTTCACCTCCTCAGCTATCTTGGCCTTTTCCACGAGGACGGCAAATTCCCTCTCTTGCTGTGGGGCAATCAACACCCGCAGCTCATCCCTTAGCTCGTCCTTAAACCTAACATAGCTCATGTTCCGTAGCCACGATACCCTGAGCATAACGGCTTAACCGTAAGAATTTTGGCTCGTCTTCGGATACCGACTTACTCCCCTGAACCAAATTCAAAAACGCCTTACGCTGCGCATCCACATAACTGGACCCGACGTACTTCCTCTGATATACCGCTTTGAAGAAATCCCAGGTGATATCATCAGCCATCGCACCATCCCCGACCGTGAGCAACCATTGATAGGATTTGTCCCGAAGAAAAGACACGACCCCTTTCAACTTCTCCTCAGCCGTGAAGTCGAGATCATCTATTATGCGTTCAGTTGCCTCTAACCATTACTTAGCTGCATTGGGGGCTACACCAGAAACACCCCTAAACACTTCAGCTCCATTGGCTCGGAGTCGTTCAGACACAAATTTCAAAACCCCCGTACCCATGCCTGCTCAAGCAACTCTCTCCACCTGTTTGGTCTTGAAATTCTGGTTCCACAGTTGACGACGGCGACGCCTCATCTCTTGACCCATGACCAGACCCTACTGGTTCCGATACAGTAATCCTACCCCTACCACGACCACGCACATTACGCCCACGTCCTCGAGTGCTCATGACTAACGTTCACGATTTTGATCTGATTTAAGAGTTTTATGAGTTAGATTTCTTTCACTATTTATTACCGAACAGTCTTATGAGTATTTTATCAGAGTAGTTATTTCCACGAATGCACACAGTCCTACCGACTTCAGTCTCTAAGGTAAATTTCCTAATACTAGCATCCATATCACAAACATCTAAATCATATAATCAGTAATTAGATGACTTACCATCGTGGATCGATGCCAGAGACTCAGGTGCCATGCTTCCCAAGGCGTGTAATTCATCAAAACTATTTTGCAAACCCCTTTATTGAAGAATAATTTGGGCTTTATACCCACAGTCGAGCTTTTTAACCAGGCATTGATACTACAATTGTAACAACCCAAACCCGGTCAAAATGCTACGACCGAATCTGGCGTGTTACAGGGAAGAAAATGTTTTTGAAAATCGAGTTGTCGTCTCGAGTTGGAAAGAAAACTTTTGAATTTATAAAAACCGAGTTTGTATTGAGTGAACCGTCGAAACCATTTTGAGACTTAGTTTAGAAAGTAGAGTTGCCTTGTTATTAATACTCGTTTGTTAAATTACCCGATGGTAAAAATCTTGGAAATCCCGAAATAGATTTAAGTTTTGAAAACATCCATTTCACAATTTATTATGCATGCCTTAATGATCAAAGCAAAATTTAAAGAATATAACAAAATAACTAAATCCAAGATAGAATTTAGATGGCCTCATTACATAACCAAAAATCCAAACTTAAAGCAAAATAAATCCGAAGTGACTATTTAAAATGAAAACCGAAATATTGTGCATGGCCACCTCGAGTCCACCTCGGCTCCATATCTACGATCTAAGGATTATCTGCAAAAATTAATGAAAGGGGTGAGTCTCCGAGACCCAGTGCGTAAATCCCCATCCAATAGATTTTAAGCTCTTACACAGATCCATATGCAAATATGTATGTCATGCAACCCATCCGACCTAGGTATCCATCCGCGTCTCCTGAGTCTACCCAAATTTGTGGCACCTAGCCACTGGTGGTTCCAAACCATTGGTGACCGAAGTCACAAATAATCATATGTGGGGCCAACCCACTTGTGGTACCTAACCACTGGTGACAATCGCTTATATCAATATGTGGGGCTAACCCACTGTGGTACCAAACCAATGGGACGAGTCACAGAAATCAGCATATGTGGTACCTAACCATTGGTGGTTCCAAACCACTAAGACTTAGTCACAGTGTAATGATATGTGGGGCCAACCCACTTGTGGTGACTAACCACTGGTGACAGTCTGAACGGTCATATCTTCCCCCTCCTCTCATCATAACCCATTTGTATGTACATACTTTGTAATATAGTATGATTATGCTTAACATTTAAAATAACATGGTAGGTGCAGATTTCAATATATGCAATAACGTTAGTAACCATGACAGACTTACCCGGAGTCTTTGCTTTTACCCCCAAGGGTAGCTTAGGGATCTCTACCATCACTTCGACTTTTGACAATACACAAATAAAAACATACTTAACATATGGAGTGTGTAAAAGTTACACACCTGATTCCGTGTAACATGATACTTTCTACGATGACACTCTCAGTTGATTAAGACAATACCCTCAGGAAGAATCCACCTAGACTTCACTTGTTATCTAACACTGAACCATACGATTTATTCACTTAGTTTGATCCATAAGACTCCCTAAAGTATATTAAACCCACTCTTGAGGCGAATAACATCTAACCCTAGGTTAATTAGTGGAACTCTCATTCTCTTATAATAACCCCCTAGAATAGCGGTAAATCGATCTATGGACTCCAATATTAGGTTTCACCCTAATCCAGAAAAATCTCGTCACCCTATCTCTAGGCGTGCGATCAACTCCGCTTAATTATGCTAGATCTACTCTTAGGTAGGGTCTACTCCTCCTCCACATAAGCACATCAAATTTAGGTTAAGCACACATAATTAAGAACAAATCAAGTATTTATCTTATAGTTTAGAAAACAATAACAAGATCCATCATAGGTTTCATCCCCTTCAGGTATCTAAAGGGTTTAGTTCATAACAAATAAAGAAAACATCTCAAGAGAAAAGATAAAATAAAACATAAGAAATCCCTAAAACTCCCTTAAGGAATTGAAGGAGAGGTCCGCCGTCTTGAGTAAAATTCTGGCTTCTTGGGATGGATCAATTGGCTATCTTCGAGTGATTTCCACAACTCTGACCTTTTTAGCTTGGCTCCTCGGCCTAGCTTGACCGTCGTTCTGGCTTCTACCGAACTCCCCTTTCAAGTTGCTCCCTTGGTTGTTTATATAGGCTTTGAGATGGCTTATTTGGTCCCTAAGTATCCAAATCTGAGTGGTATTCCTATTAGGGTGTTTGAATAAGCTTTGAAAAGTGTTTCTTTGCCTCCAAGTATCCAAAACCGAGTGAAATTGTTGTTTCCAGTGACAGGGACACGCCTATGGCACACGCCCGTGTAAGTCATGGCCAAGCCGTGTTCGAGCCTGTTGAATGAGGCACGACCGTCTGATCTTTGGGCTAGGCCATATCGATTTTGTGATATGGCCCATTTACTCTATTTTGGGCCCGTTTTCCGTTATTTTCGTCCTTGGGTGCTTTCCTGGTATAAGACATGAAAGGAAAGGATTAAGAGCACCTTTTTATATGAATCAAGAGATAAATCATCCAAAAACATACTAAATGTGGGATTAAAATATGTTACTTTTATGGTTTATCAATGGTTGTTATATGTATAGCCACGTGATTTGGCTTATTTTGGCATGTTTGGTGATGTATGTATATATATATGTGTGAAAAAGGCCTTTTGATATGTTGTGTGTAATTGCCATTTATATGCTTGTTGTAAATTTGCATTATGGATGCCAAATGGTTGAAATTTGAAGTTGATATGCTTGTGGTTTTAGGCATGATAATTTATGTATGTAGTTTATCATTTAGGTAAAATTGTGAATGCGAAATTGGTATGTTTTGTATAGGCAAGTTATGATGTTATGAGCTTTATAGTTCTTGGTATGAAAATAGCATGAATTAGACTTGATTGAGATTGGTTCGAATGCCTACTTATGCCATGCTATGTGTCATTTCGATTGTATAGGTTAATACAAATTTGGGTGAGAAAGACGACTTGGTAAATAGCCTATTCTTGTCCACACAGGCAGAGACACGAGCGTGTGTCTCAGCCGTGTGTGACATACGATCAGGTGACACAGCCGTGTGTGACACATGGTCGGGTGTCCCCTAGTGTTTTATAAGAAATCAAGTCATTATGCTCCACACGGCCCAGCACATGGGCATGTGACTTGGCCGTGTGGCATAAGTCAGTATACCCTACAAGTTTGGCACAGTCTAGCATACGGCTTGGCACACAGGTGCGTGCGGCCATTTCGAAGGGCATATGAGCTAGTCACACGGGCGTGTGTGTTTGTAACACCCCTTACCCATATCCGACACCGGGACAGGATACGAGGCGTTACCGTACTTAACCTTACTTGAACATGCATTATCGGGCTATAAAGTTTCATTATGATTTAAAAATTTTCCTTTTTAATCATAACGTGCTTAATATGGGCCTACGAGGCCTTAAACACACATCTGGAATATTTCAGAGTTCAACTGAAAACTCTTGCACTCTTTGAAAATTTTTGCTTAGACTGGGTCACACGCTAGTGTGACATGGGACACACCCGTGTGGGCAAGCCGTGTGGTCTTACACACCCATGTCCTTATCCTGTGCAAAATTTATTTTTCCTTCCAGCCTACAGGCATTATCACACGGCCGGACACACGCCCAAGTCAATAGCCCGTGCCCTTCACACGGCCTAGACGCGCCCGTGTCCTTCACCCGTAGAGCTTCCTGTTTATGACGTCTCTATTTATAACGCCCGTCTGCTGGCCCGTGTGACGAATCAAATTCTCACAAATAAATGCAGGGGACACACGGCCTATCAACACACCCATATAGGTTGACCATGTATCACACACGCCCGTGTGTCTACCCGTGTGGACAATTAGAGGCTATTTTCCAAGCCTTTTTGCCACCCTGAAACTTAAACTCGTTTATTTCATCACAATAAGCACATGATATATCAGTATCAAATTATGAAGGATCGTTAAATTATCATTCATTCCATCCACATTTTACTCAATATCTTGTATGAACATTCATTTAATTATACCTATCAACTTTACAACATAAACTTGACAATATTGGCCAACTCATCATGGCCATTTACAAAATGAGTGTGAAACATTAATAGCCAACCCCTTTGGCCTTTAAACATGTCATGACAGAAAACGATCAATGTAACACCCTAAACCCAGCTCAGAAGTTAGGCTCGAATCTGGTGTGTCCATTGAAGTGTTTTTCGAAAACCATGTTTCATTGAAAACCCTCCTTAATATTTAAAAACTAAAGTCTCAATTAGTGTTCGTTCAATTTTCAAAACGTGGTTCATTGAAAAGTTAATCACTTTTAAAAACGTCATTAACTTCCTTAAAAATCTCTTTTAGTTGCGGAAACTAATTTAAGGTAAAGAAGTTTAAAACGTATGTTTTTTAAAAATAGTAATTGGGTTGAAAACTTGTCTATGTCTAACAGATATAAAATGTAACAAAATCCCAAATTCAAAATTTAATCCAGAGAGGCCTTATTACAGAAATTAAAACCCCAAACAAAATTTAAAACATATATAAAGTCCAAAGCATAACAGCCGCAACCGTGTGGTCACCTCTGAGTCCCTTGTAGCACCGATCCTCCTAATGCTGGGGATTATTTGCATAGTTAAAAACGGGGTGAGCTTACGAAAACTCATTGTGTGATCCCCTTACTAGAGTAACAGTCAGTATACAGAAACTGAAATCGAAACAGTGTGGGCCAAAGCCCTTTAACAGTAACAGTATAGTCCAGTTCAGAGCATACGTAGGCCAAAGCCCACTACAATATCATTTGAGGTCACAGCCCATAACAGAATCAATTGGGCCTAGCCCAAACTAATAATAGATCAAGTGGCCTAAGCCCAGTACAGTGACATATCTGATAAACAAATATGCAACAGTATAAGGATGCATCCCACCCCGATCCAGCCAACACACCACCCGTACCCCCTACACTTATGTGGGGATAAAATCGATCCACCTAGCCAACATACCAAGCTTAGCACCGGTTGCGGCACTAAGTCAGCAGAATAGCTCAGTGCCGTGAACAGAATGGCTAAAAGCCATAAATATTACAGCAACGCTGCCAGTTAACAGAACGGCTAAAAGCCATAAAGAGAATGGTTATAAACCATAATCAGGATCGCATAGAGCCATAATCAGGATGGCACAAAGCTATCAGTAACTGTAATAAGTTTTGCACATAGCCATCAGTGATGGTAATATAATCGGCACATAGCCACGGGAAATTAGGATCGACACAGAGTTACCAATATATATGTTAGGCATATAGCCACAGGTAAATACGATTGGCATGAGGCCATAATCAAGATTGTAATATCTGGGATTTAGGGGTTATGCATTTTAATTCATATCTATGTGGTAGCATGTCTATATGCTGTGTGTATGTGTTTGAAGGCTTCGAGAAACTTTGGAGATAGGTAGTTGCCTTAGAAAATATTTTGGTTTAAGCTGATAAGGGGAGAGCTAGGGGAGTTAGGCCTTAAGGGATTAGAAGTGGTGAGTATGGACACAAGAAGTGAGGTGGTGGAGTGGCAAGGGGGCGCTACCTTGGGTGCAGGAGAGTTTCCGTCAATAGGAGTTGCAAGGGGAAGGAGGTTCGAGCAGCATGGGCAGCATTTTGGGATTTGTTTTTGCGTCAAGGGGATTGGAGAGTTGGATTCAGCCATGGCACTTGAAAGGTGGGAGTTGGTTGAGTCAAATATTTTGAATATGTGGCTATGAGGGGAGATAGAAGTTTGAAGCATTCAATCTCATTTGAATGTGTGGTGTTGAGGAGATTTAGGAGAAAATCATGGAGGGGGTGGCTAGTTAAGTGTAGCCAAATTTTGTAGTGGCTAAGGGGTGAGGGAGCATTCGGTTTTGGGAGAGGCTAAGTGTGCCGACTTACGGTTGGTCTTAGGTAGCATTTTCGGTATTTGGTTTTGCTTTAGTTTGCTTCATTTTCTTTTTGTACCGAAAATCATTTGGCATTTCAATTCTTTTCCTCTCTTTTTTTGTCTCTTAGCTGAAACCTTGGAAGTCCATTGGGGTTACATTTATTCAACTGTTACTTCTCATCTTCAAGAGCCGAAAGTGCCATATATCCTCTCCTTTCTACTTGAAGTTTCATTCTTTTCTTGTAGCCTCTCTAGCCGAACCATAATTCTCCCTTTTCCTCTCTTCTTTTTCACCTTGATAGCCTTAAATCTTTATACCTATCTCAAGAGCCAAATTTACCCCTCACTTTCTACTATAGCCGAATTTTTCACTTATCAGTGGTAACACTTTTTGGTTATCTTCTGTCAGAGGGAGCGTCATTGTCCATTTAATCCCAACTCTTCCAATCGATTTCTAATATAGTGGTAAGGGGTTTCTTATTCTTTTTAACCTTTCACTTTCCATTTCGGTTTGCCGAAACCAAATGATTAACCTTGTTCTCATGTGTGGCCGAATCCATGAATGGTTGATTTCAGGATCTCTGTTAGGGCTAGCGTTAAGGTGATTAAGGATCTTTCGGGATTTGAACGATCGAGGGATCTCGACAACTTCAAGATTAAGTGAGAGCCTTCGGGTTTTGGGCGACTTTGGTAAGGTTATTTTATTGGGATGTTATTTAGTCTCGTTTAAATCTAAGTTAACGTCTTAACGGGGTTTTCTGACTAAGATATTATTGATGGATGCGAACACCAGCCAAGGAGAGAAAGGGGTTGGACACGTAGTCCCTACCCCTAAGTTCAAGAAGCGGTCAGTTTCTGCAGTTCGGGATTGGCCACCGGTAGTTTCGCTTAGTGACGGTATCGACATAGAGGGCATAGTGTTACGGGTTATCAGGTGTGTAGTTAATACGCTGTTTCGTTGTTAATTCATTAATTGCATGTGATAGTGTGTGGTAGCCGATACAGTGGCTTTGGTGGTGTTGTTACCCTTATTGGGTAGTTCGGTAACCAGGTTAGTACACTATCTATGGTGTGGTTTTGGTTAATTATGGTGGATACATGTAAGCATGTCATATGTGCCTATCTAATATGTTCATACATTATCTTGCCATATCATTCTAATAAGTTGCATATGCATGGGGTTCGAGATATATTTAATGAAGGAAAGGGTGTACATTTATGTACGTGGATTGGTATTGACTTCACGCTTCATCGTGGATTGATGTTAGCCTTGAGCTACATCGTGGATTGACGTTGACCTTAAGTCATGTTGTGGATATTGTGATTTAATCACGTGGACCAGTGGCTAGACCACTAAGTGGACGGCATTGATTGCCGAATTGGTGCGTAGCGGATGGAGGGTCGATTTAGTAATCCCCTGGTGTGTGGTGGCAGGATATACGGGGGTGTGTAGCGATTGGATACTAGGTTGGGATGGGTAACATTTTGCATCATCATGTGTTGTGTGTGGATTTGTGTGGTTTTGGGCCAAGCCCAATTGTGGAAATACGTGGATTAATTGCACACTGAGCCAGCTTAACTCACCATATTTTTACGAAAAACAATGCAGGTGACACATGATTTATTGGACCGGGCTGGAGTGGATTCGAGGTGGCCATGCAGAGGTGGTTTTTGTTTATTTATATACATTTTAAATTTCAGTTACGTTTGGAATAATTTTTATTATAATAAGGCCACTTTAAATATATCGGGATTTTATTATGTTTTGAGTTAGAATGATTATCGGACTAATAACTCAGAATGATTTTGGAAACACTTACAACTTAAAAACTTAAATTAAAGTTTTCAAACCCAGAATACTCTCAACAACTCGGTTTTTTTCGAATTTCCAAACTTATAATAATTTAAACAACAGACGACCTTCAAAGTTTTATTTTCCCGGCAAACTACTTTCAAAACGACAAACATCTTATAAATAAGTTAGCCCTTATAAACTGGAAGTTTGTTTTAAACCCAATATGTGTTTTCCCCCTTAAACCGATTTCTTTTCAAACGTTTTCCCAGTAACATTCTGAATTTGGCTGTGGTGTTTTGGGCCGAGTTTAGGGTGTTACGATTTGGTATCAGAGCCCAGATTTTAAACTCGGCCTTTGGGTTTTGAGGCCCACAACGTTTTGAAAATAGGTATTGAAAGCTAGTTAAAAGAAATTTTCCACGGAATGGATTTGTGAAGGCATGGCACTCGAATCTTCCGACCCAGTTCTGCCAGGTAAGTCTTCTGACTTGTTAAATGAATTGAATAAAAGTGGATATGTGTTTCATTGTTATGGATATGAATATTAGAATTTATGATATTCTCCTTAGAGACTGAAACCTTTAGGATGTGTGCTCTTTACGAAAGAATAACTTGAAATTCTATATCATAAAACTTCTCTTTTAATCAAACAGTGGAAAGAAAGCTAATGCGTAAAACTCTTTAAAACAGATTAGAACGCGACGATAGACATGAGTTCTAGAGGACGTGGTTGTAACGCACGTGGGCGTGGTAGAGGCAGAATGGCTGTATCTGAATCGGTTGGGTCTGGTCATGGGTCAGGGAATGAGCCACCGCCGCCAACTGTGGAGGCTGATTTTCAAGATCAGACGGGTGGAGACGACGCAGTGTCTCAGGCTATGCTGTGGGTTTTGGAGAGAGTTGCGGGGGTAAACATGGGTACTGGGGCCTGGAAATCAGTGTCTGAGCGACTCAGAGTGAATGGAGCTGAGATATTTAGGGGTGTCTCGGGGGTAGCTCCTAACGTAGCAGAGTACTGGTTAGAGGCAGTTGAGAAGATCATGGATGACTTGGACTGCACTGCTGAGGAGAAGTTGAAAGGCACTGTTTCTTTACTGCGGGATGAGGCCTACCAGTGGTGGATCACTGTCAGAGAGGGTACTCCGGCAGACTGAGTGGATTGGAGTTTCTTTAAAATTAAGTTTGAGGAAAAGTACGTCGAGGCTAGTTACGTGGACGCATAGAGGAAGGCGTTCCTAAACCTAGTGCAAGAGGGTAAGTCAATAGAGGAGTATGAAGCAGAGTTCTTGTGGTTAAGTCGGTATACTCGGGGAATTGTGGCTACAGATTATGAGCGCTGTGTTAGATTTGAGGATGGGTTGCGAGATGAGCTGCGGGTGTTGATCGCTCCTCAGCGGGAGTGGGGTTTTGCTACTCTGGTAGAAAAAGCTAGGATAGCGGAGGAGGTCAAACTAACTGAGAGGCAGAACAGAGATAGGGACAGAGGCAGAAATAAGAGGAGTTTTGGACCGTCAGCATCATCTGAGGGTTTTCCGAAAAAGCCTAAGGTTGAGAGTTCTGCTCGCGCTCCTGTGCCATCTACTGGGAATCAGTTTCGACTGTGTGCCCAGTGTGGGAGGACTCATGTAGGAGAGTGCTGGGGAAGGAGTAAAGAGTGTTTCAGGTGTGGTTCAAAGGCTCACTTGGTTAAGAATTGTCCTCAGGATGTGGATAGGACTCGGGCAGTAGGACAGGGGTATGTGCAGCCGGGAAGGGGTGGTCAACAGATTTCGAGGGGTCGTGGTTTGAACTGAGGAGGGAATGGTTTTGGTCGAGGTTGTGGAGTACCAGGTAGAGTTGCTGGAAGCTCAGATGCAAGACAGCCTGGGTTGGTTTACGCAGCCAGACGTCGTGAGGAGGGGGATGCACCGGATGTCAACACAGGTACGTTCTTTATTTTTGGATTACCCTTTACTGCCTTAATTGATGTTGGGTCAACTCACTCTTACATTGCTAGTATGGTGTCTGGAACCTTGAATGTGACTCTTGAGGACAACGAGGTTGTGGTGATAGGTGAGGGGAGTGACTACCTGTCCAATGTAGTGTCTGCTCTCAAGGCAGAGAAGATGGTGAAGAAGAGGTGCTTGGCTTTCCTAATGTTTGTTAGTGCTTTGGATGCTAAGGAAGCAGCTGTGGGAGAGGTCAGGACAGTGAAGGAGTTTGTGGATGTTTTTTCGGAAGAATTTCCAGGGATACCTCCGGATCGTGAGGTGGAGTTTGGAATCGACTTGCTGCCAGGTACAGCGCCAGTGTCCATTGCTTCTTATAGAATGGCACCAAAAGAGTTGGTTGAACTTAAAGCCCAAATCCAAGAGCTGCTAGATCGCGGGTTTATTCGACCCAGTGTGTCCCCATGGGGAGCACCGGTCTTATCTGTGAAGAAGAAGGACAGATCTATACGTACGTGCATAGATTATCGTCAGTTGAATAAGCTGACGAGCAAGAACAAGTACCCGCTGCCGAGGATAGACGACTTGTTTAATCAGCTCAAAGGGGCTGCGGTCTTCTCGAAGATAGATCTGAGGTCTGGATATCATCAGCTTAAGGTGAAGGAAGCCAATGTCCATAAGATGGCTTTCTAAACTCGATACGGGCATTATGAATTTCTGGTAATACCGTTCGGGTTGACGAACGCACCAGCTGCATTCATGGATATGATGAACCGAGTTTTCCCCCTACTTAGACCAAATCGTCGTGGTGTTCATAGACGACATCCTAGTATATTCCAAGTCTGAGGAGGAACACGATGCGCATCTCCGGGTAGTACTGCAGATTTTAAGAGAAAAAAAGTTATATGCCAAATTTAGCAAGTACGAATTCTAGTTAAGGGAAGTTACTTTTCTGGGTCATGTGGTGTCTGCAGAAAGGATAAGAGTAGATCCTCGGAAGATAGAGGCGGTATTAGATCAGAAACCATCTAAGTCGGTGGCAGAGATTCGCAGTTTCTTGGGGTTAGCAGGCTACTATAGGAGGTTTGTTGAAGGGTTTTCTTCAATAGCAGCACCTTTGACTAAGTTGTTGAGGAAGGAGGTACCTTTTGTGTGGACGGATAAGCAGCAGGAGAGTTTCGAGAAGCTGAAGAGGGTTTTGACGGAGGCTCTAGTGTTAGTTCAGCCTGAAGCGAGGAAAGATTTCATGGTGTATTGTGACGCGTCCCGTACGGGGTTAGGTTTTGTACTGATGCAGGAAGGGAAGGTTGTTGCCTATGCGTCTCGACAGTTAAGACCTCATGAAGTTAACTATCCGACTCACAACCTGGAGTTGGCAGCTGTGGTTTTCGCGTTGAAAGTGTGGAGGCATTATCTGTATGGAGAAAAGTCGGTGATCTACACAGACCATAAGAGCTGACTCAAAAGGAACTGAACTTGAGACAGCGAAGGTGGATGGAATTATTAAAGGATTATGATTGCTCGATTGAGTACCACCCGGGTAAAACGAATGTGGTAGAGAATGCGCTAAGCCGGAAGGTAGTGTCGATCTGAGGGCGATGTTCGCTCATCTTAGTCTTTATGATGATGGGAGTTTGTTAGCAGAGCTGTAGGTGAAGCCGACATGGTTAAGTCAGGTAAAAGAGAAACAGTTAGTGGATGAAGAACTAAGTGCTCGACTTCTACAGGTTCAGAATGGGAGATTAGAGGACTATAGTGTGAACAGTAACGAAGTGTTGTGCTTCTGGGGTAAGGTATGTATGCCGAAGGATATGGAAATAAGGTAGAAGATTCTTTGGGAATTGCATAGTAGCCCTTACACTATGCATCCTGGAGGGAGTAAGTTTTATAGGGATCTACGAGATCAGTTTTGGTGGCCTGGTCTGAAGCGAGAAGTTATGGAATTTGTCGGGAAGTGCTTGACGTGTCAGCAGGTCAAAGCTGAACATCAAGTACCTTCAGGGTTACTGCAACCAGTGAAGATTCTGCAGTGGAAGTCGGAAAGAATCACGATGGATTTCGTCAGTGGGCTTCCTCTAACGCCTAATAAGAAAGACTCGGTATGGGTGTTCGTGGATCGGTTGACAAAATTCACTCATTTCATACCTGTTCGTGTTGACTATTCTCTGCAGAGGTTGGCAAAGTTGTATGTGGCAAAAATTGTAAGGCAGCATGGGGTGTCGGTATCGATTATATCAGATAGAGACCCTAGATTTTCGTCGCAGTTTTGGAGAGCGTTGCATCAGGCATTGGGCACCAGGTTGGACTTTAGTACGGCATTTCATCCGTAGACGGATGGCCAGTCTGAAAGGGTAATTCAGATATTGGAAGATATGCTAAGGGGATGTGTTATCGATTTCAGAGGTAGTTGGGAGGAATTCTTGCCTTTAGCAGAATTCACTTACAACAACAGTTATCAAGCTAGTATTAGGATGGCGCCGTATGAAGCACTGTATGGGCGGAAGTGTCAGACTCCTACTTGTAGGACTGAACTGGGTGAACGTCATGTTTTGGGTCCAAAGATAGTGGCAGAATTAGAAGAAAAGTTAAGGTAATTCGGGCACGATTGAAGGAGCCATCTGACAGACAGAAGTCGTATGCGGATCTTAAGCGGAAAGAGATGGAATTTGTAGTGGGTGACTGGGTGTTTCTGAAAGTTTCACCGTGGAAGAAGGTGATGAGATTTGGATGTAAGGGTAAGCTGAGTCCCAGGTTTATAGGGCCTTATCGGGTTTTGAAGCGAGTGGGACCAGTGGCGTATCAGTTGGAATTACCTTCGGAATTGAAACAGATGCATGATGTGTTTCACGTTTCAATACTACATCGTTACCGATCGGATCCGTCTCACGTGGTGCCGGTGGAGGAAGTTGAGTTGAGGCCAGACTTGTCCTATGGGAAAGAGCCAATTCAGATTTTGGAGCGAGATGTGAAGGTGTTACGGAAGAAATCAGTTCCTCTAGTCAAGGTGTTATGGCGGAACCATGGTTTAGAAGAAGCTTCGTGGGAGCCAGAGGAGACAATGGGACAGCAATACCCTCACCTATTTTGACCAGGTAATTTTGAGGCCGAAATTATTTTTTAAGGGGGTGGAATTGTAATATCCGGGATTTAGGGGTTATGCATTTTAATTCATATCTATGTGGTAGCATGTTCTATATGCTGTGTGTATGTGTTTGAAGGCTTTGGGAAACGTTGGGGATAGGTAGTTGCCTTAGAAAATTTTTTGGTTTAAGCTGATAAGGGGAGAGCTAGGGGAGTTAGGCCTTAAGGGATTAGAAGTGGTGAGTATGGACACAAGAAGTGAGGTGGTGGAGTGGCAAGGGGGCACTACCTTGGGTGCAGGGGAGTTTGCGTCAAAAGGAGTTGCAGGGGAGGAGGTTCGAGCAGCATGGGCAGCATTTTGGGATTTGTTTTTGCGTCAAGGGGAGTGGAGAGTTGGATTCGGCCATGGCACTTGAAAGGTAGGAGTTGATTGAGTCAAATATTTTGAATATGTGGCTATGAGGGGAGATAGAAGTTTGAACCATTCAAACTCATTTGAATGTATGGTGTTGAGGAGATTTAGGAGAAAATCGTGAAGGGGGTGGCTAGTTATATGTAGCCGAATTTTGTAGTGGCTAAGGGGTGAGGGAGCATTTGGTTTTAGGAGAGGCTAAGTGTGTTGAATTAAGGTTGGTCTTAGGTAGCAATTTCGGCATTTGGTTTTGCTTTAGTTTGCTTCATTTTCTTTCTGTGCTGAAAATCATTTGGAATTTCAATTATTTTCCTCTCTTTTTTGTCTCTTAGCCGAAACCTTGGAAGACCATTGGGGTTACTTTTATTCAACTTTTACTTCTCATCTTCAAGAGCCGAAAGTGCCATATCTCCTCTCCTTTCTATTTGAAGTTTCATTCTTTTCTTGTAGCCTCTCTAGTCGAACCATAATTCTCCCTTCTCCTCTCTTCCTTTTCACCTCGATAGTCTTAAATCTTCATTCCTATCTCAAGAGCCGAATTCTACCCCTCACTTTCTACCATAGCCAAAATTTTCACTTATCAGTGGTAATACTTTTCGGTTGTCTTCTGTCAAAGGGAGCGTCGTTGTCCGTTTAATCCCAACTCTTCCAACCGATTTCTAATATAGTGGTAAGGGGTTCTTTATTCTTTTTAATCTTTCACTATCCATTTTGGTTTGCCGAAACCAAATGATTAACCTTGTTCTCATGTGTGGCCGAATCCATGAAGGGTTGATTTCGGGATCTTTGTTGGGGCTAGCGTTAAGGTGATTAAGGATCTTTTGGGATTTGAACGATCGAGGGATCTCGACAACTTCAAGATTAAGTGAGAGCCTTCGGGTTTTGGTCGACTTTGGTAAGGTTATTCGATTGGGATGTTATTTAGTCTCATTTAGATCTAAGTTAACGTCTTAACAAGGTTTTCTGACTAAGATATTATTGATGGATGCGAACACCAGCCAAGGAGAGAAAGGGGTTGGACACGTAGTCCCTACCCCTAAGTTCAAGAAGCGGTCAGTTTTTGCGGTTCGGGATTGGCCACCAGGGTGTGGGCCAGCATCAGAGCAGGATCATAGGCAAATAGCAGTAGTTTCGCTTAGTGACGGTGTCGACATAGAGGGCGTAGTGTTAGGGGTTATCAGGTGTGAAGTTAATACGCTGTTTCCTTGTTAATTCATTAATTGCATGTGATATGTTTGTGGTAGCCGATACAGTGGCTGTGGTGGTGTTGTTACCCTTTTTGGGTAGTCCGGTAACCAGGTTAGTACATTATCTATGGTGTGGTTATGGTTAGTTATGGCAGATACATGTAAGCATGTCATATGTGCCTATCTAATATGTTCATACATTATCTTGCCATATCATTATAATATGTTGCATATGCATGGGGTTCGGGATATATTTAATGAAGGAAAGGGTGTACATTTATGTATGTGGATTGGTGTTGGCTTCGCGCCTCATCGTAGATTGATGTTAGCCTTGAGCTACATCGTGGATTGACGTTGACCTTGAGTCATGTTATGGATATAATCACGTGGACCTGTGGCTAGACCACTAAGTGGACGGCATTGATTGCTGAATTGGTGCGTAGCGGATGGAGGGTCAATTTAGTAATCCCCTGGTGTGTGGTGGCAGGATATACATGGGTGTGTAGCGGTTGGATACTAGGTTGGGATGGGTAACATTTTGCATCATCATGTGTAGTATGTGGATTTGTGTGGTTTTGGGCCCAGCTCGATTGTGGAAATACGTGGATTAATTACACACTGAGTCAGTTTGACTCACCCTATTTTTACGAGAAACAATGCAGGTGACACATGATTTTTTGGATCGGGCTGGAGTGGATTCGTGGTGGCCGTACAGAGGCAGTTTTTGTTTATTTATATACATTTTAAATTTCTGTTACTTTTGGGATAATTTTTATTGTAATAAGGCCACTTTAAATATTTGGGGATTTTATTATGTTTTGAGTTAGAATGATTATCGGACTAATAACTGAGAATGATTTTGGAAACTTTTACAACTTAAAAACTTAAATTAAAGTTTTCAAACTCAAAATACTTTCAACAACTTAGTTTTTTTCGAAATTCCAAACGTATAATGATTTAAACAACATACGACCTTCAAAGTTTTATTTTCCCGGTAAACTACTTTCAAATCGACAAACATCTTATAAATAAGTTAACCCTTATAAATTGGAAGTTTGTTTTAAACCCAATACGTGTTTTCACCTTTAAACTGATTTCTTTTCAAACGTTTTCCCAGTAACATTCCGAATTTGGCCGTGGTGTTTTGGGCCGAGTTTGGGGTGTTACAAAGATGGCACAGAGCCATATCTAGGTTGGCAAAGAGCCAAAATTAGATTACGCGGCTTTAAGTTGTCTGTCGGTCCACAGTCGTCTCATGCGACCCGTGCGACCCTATCAGAACTTCCTTCGTATCAATGTCCCAACCCCATGTAATATGTCGTGTATGTCATGCTCAATTATTACACGTGTATGCAAAATGGAAATGCTAAGTAACAATCATTTAGACATAAATTAAAAGCATATCAGTCATACAACCACCGCCAATTCAGTTAAAATACAGTCATACAATCCCAGTCAAATCATAGCACAAGTCAGTCATTTACCCACAAGGGCAAAATAGTCATTTTACCCTATAAGAGTATTTCAGTAATCCTACCCTATAGGGGTATTTAGGTAATTTTGCAAACTAGGGGTATTTCAGCAATTTCACAAATCAGTGGTATTTCGGTAATTTCACAAATTAGGGGTATTTTGGTAATTTCAAAAATTGAGGGTATTTCGGTAATTTTATAAATTAGGGGTATTTTGTTAATTTTACAACCCAAGGGAATTTCGGTAATTTTACAAATCGTGGGTATTTCGGTAATTTCACAATCTAAGGGTATTTTGGTAATTTTAAAAATCGGGGGTATTTCAATAATTTTACAATCTGAGGCTTAATGATCCAAAATAAGGTCCACCATCGCATCCAGCGACTTAAGCAACCTAAACAGACACAACGGTGTAAATGGGCCTAAGGCCCATTATTCAGCCTAAGTGGGCTCACACACTCGTGTGGCCCATTTAGCCTAGAAACAGCCACAGTTTTGCCAACGTCCCAGTCCAAACAACATCACATACATTTTATTCATGTGGGCCTGCAAGCCGACTGGGCCCACACAACCCATTTCGGCCCAATGAGGCCCAGATAATCCCAAGACCACTAGAGTGCTCGTAGTGGCCTCTACAGACTAACGCCCATGCTCGTGGACTCAGTTTACCACATGTACGATCGAACGCTCGTATGGCATCATTCACCGGTATTTTGGCTTTTCGGCGTTTTGTCGATCTACAATCAAAAGGAGTGTGGTTACATACACTTTATCGGCTTTCTCGCCAGCTATCAAATACAGGGTATTGTTACACACCTGATCATGTAGAGTACTAAAAATTCATGATCGCCGAAACCTATATTCAAACATAACATTCAGTTAATCAATTATCAAATAGTGTTAGAAAATCTCTTAACAACCACTTAACCGAGGGGTCGACTACCACTTGCCTTGACTAAATTGGTCGACTGTGATTAGCTGACTCGAAGCAAAGCTTGGTCCAGCCACCCCTCCGTACCCTGGCAAAAAGTCTCGAATAGCCGACACCCCATGCCTCTTAAACTTGTGAGTAGAGGCTACGTGCCCAATCTCATCCGGCACCTTTGTCGTCACTTTACTACTAGAATCCTCTTTACCCATCGAGAGTTCTTGATTGAATAACAAAAGAGTTTCAATCGCTTCTAAAATGCTCGCACCCCATCACTTCTTGTAGAAATCTAAAAACCCAATGATCAACTTAGGAAACAAACATTCGATAATCAAAGAATAAGATGGAGGAGTATTCAGCTTTTAGAAAAAGTAGCAGAAATGGATTTGAACACATATTGTAGTAACAGAGAAACAACAGAGAGAACTTATGAGTACCTATCGATTCCTCAGAACCCTTGCAAGAGTGAAACAACACCAATGGCAGAGCACTGAAACAGTCGGCCAATAATAGGGAGAGAAGCAGAATATTCGACCAAAAGAGCAATAAGTAGAGGGGAATATTGGAAAAAAAAGAGAAAAGATGGAGAAGAGGCAATCAACAAGAGGAGAGTAACCAAAAAGAAAAGAATGAAACCAAGGGGAAAAGGGAAATATATTTGGCTAGACAAAATGTAAAACAGAAGAGGTGAAAGAAAAAGAAAAATTCGGCAACACAAACCAGTTTTTCCCAAGGAAAAAGTGACCAAAACCAAATCAAAAATGAGAGAAACTATCCTAGCCGAATTTCCTATGCTTCCCCTTACCATTTTGGCACAATACTCCCACACACTTCAAACTCCTTGTTTTTCTCCACAAATCACTCCCTTAATCCCTCCACCAAATTTTCTCTTTGATTTACTCCAACTCCCCATTCAAATTCAATTCAAATTCTTGTGACCAATTCAACCACAGAGTTCCAGTCTAGCTGTGAAAAGGGCCTATGCATTTTCGATTTAGTTGTACGAAGTGACATGTTTTATGTACTAAGAATAAATTTTGAACATTTTTGGAAACCCGAAATGAATGAAAATGAGTTAGAAATGAACGCTTTGAAAACACAAAATGTATGGAAATGTTAAGTTTAAAAATGGAAGGTGAACATTTTTGGAAACTAGGAAAAGTAAGGAAATGATTTGGAAATGATTCAAAAGAGGAAAGTGAACATTTCTGGAAACTTGGAAATGTAAGAAAATGTCAAGTTTACAGAGCCGAACGAAAATTTTTGGAAACTTAGAAATGACTTAGAAATGTCGAGTTTTAAGTTTTAAAGTAGGGAATAAAGGCAAGATGGCCTTAAAAGAAAAAGTTTGTGAAATTTGACACACAAATAGGCTTGGAAAAGTGGCCTGAAGATGCCACTTAGGGTCTCTGGAAATGGCGCCACATGCAAGGTGTTGGGCCTGAGTTCGAGTCACTTGGGAAGCAAATAAAAGAAGTTTTATTTTGCTTCCAGAAGCTCTAAGGTGGACGGCACAAGCCTTCTAGAAAGGAGAAGTTTTATTCTCTTTAATATTTGATTAATAAGGTGATAAATAAAGGATTTTTAATTGGATTATTTTCAAGGGATAATAAAGGATTATTCTTTTATTATTTTAAATTAAAGAGATAAAGCTATCAAATAAAGAAGAGTGGTGGCCAAGTAGGGGACTCTAGCCTAGTAAATTCGGCTAAGGGAGGAAAATAAGGCTAATTTTCATTCATTCTCTCCTTTGTCGAAATTCCTTAAGCCATTCTCCTCTCTCTACCGAAATTTTTCCCTAGCAAATTCTCTCTTTTCTCTGCTATTTTTAACATGAGAATATGATAAGAATGTGAACTTTGGCTTGTAATTGCATAATATGTTATGGGCATATGGGTTTTATTTTGAAAGGGGAAGTGAATGTGGTGACTTAAGACCACGAACACGGTGACCTAAGACCGTGATATCTGAAAAGTGGTGACCTAAGACCACGATGTCTGAAAGTGGTGACCTAAGACCACAAATCTGAACGTGGTGACCTAAGACCACGAATCGCGGTGACTTAAGACCGCAATTTGGTGTGTAGCGAAGCGTGGTCGACTTAGTAGTCCCACGGTGTGATTGGCGTGTACGAGGGTGTGTAGCGGATGGACAATTAGGTTTGGGTTTGGGAATGCATCATAACTTGTATTCATTATTTTGAATGTGTAACTCTTGAATGCCTGATTCTATTATGACTTAGTGTCGTGTACACATCGAGTCTGTTTGACTCACCCCGTTGTGGGACCATGTTTCAGGTGATGAACAATGATGGATCGGGACGGCAGAACTTGTGGTGGCCATGCTCAACATGAAGTCTTTATTTTTATGGACTATGAGTTTTTAAGTACTTGAATTATTTGGAAATTATTTGATGTAATAAGGCCATAAGGCCATAGTTGAATCATTTTACATTTATTTTTTTTATTTATTATGTTTATGAACCTTATTTATTAAAGTTTAAGTAAAATTTCTTTAAACTAAACCTTAAATGTTTTATCACTTAATATTATAAAAGGGTTTTCAAAATAAAATCGAATCCGTTTCAACACAAGCCCAACCCAAAATAAAATTTTTAAAAATCGCACAAGTTTTTCGCAAAGTAACAAAAGGATTTGAACCGGTTTACTTGAGGGACATACCAAATCTGGTCAAAGCTCGTGGGCCAGGATTGGGGTGTTTCAGTTTGGTATCAGAGCCCAGTTTTAAACTCTTAGCCTGTGGGCTAAGGCCCAAAACGTTTTCAAATTGAGCCAAGTAAGTTTTTTTAAAGTATTTTATGAAATAAGCAGGTTTTCTGGCATGGCACCTAAGTCTCCGACCCGCAGTCCAGCAGGTAAGTACCCCTAACCATTTGTGTGATTATGTGATTATATGATTTAAGAATTATGGAAGGGTAAAAAAGGCATGGAACATAGAATAGCATGATAGAACTTGAACCCTAGGACTAGTCTACTCAAACACAAACACATAAGACTTAAGGAACGTTAAACAAACCCATGGCTAAGTCACTGAGTTAGGGTGTGGTAACCCCTATGCACATGTCTAGGATTGGATCCAGAAGAGCCTGGTATTTAAGCAGTCCTAGCGACTCACCTCCTCTTCGCAGGAATCCTACACCGTGCGTAGCTTCGGTTCACCCTAACCCGCAGGGCTCGATGGGAGTGTGGCGACCTCTGCGTGCGCATGTCTAGGAATGGTTTCGGTGGGAGCTTGGTATTTAAGCGATCCGCGTGACTCACCTCCTCTCCACTCGAATCCTGCCTGGTGCGTAGCTTTGGTTCACTCTGACCAAGAGGGCTCGGTCATAGGCTAAACACAATGACTAAAACCCGAAAGGGAACTAGCCGTGTTTATAATAAAAACAACAAAACCCTAGTTTTAAAACTCTTAAAACTTTCTTTTAAATTTGTGAAAACCATCTTTACAAAATTTTTCGAAAAATTTTTGCTTTATGAAATTACAAAAATGCCCCTAGTGGTAAAATTACCAAAATGCCCTTGGTTTGTAAAATGTTCGATTACCCAACCGTTTTACCAAAATTTCATAAACATTCAAAAACCCAAATCTGTAAAATATCAAAAATACCTTGATTTTGGAAAAAAATTACAAAATTGCCCTTAACTTACAAAATTACCAAAATGACCCTGATTTCCAAAATTTTTGCAACATCACTGTTTTGGAAAGTACAATTTTCAAAAAGAACCCTCAAAGTTTTGCAACTCTTAAAATATCCCTGATTTAGTAAATTTTACAAATTTACCCTGATTTGTGAAAATTTACCAAAATACCCCCGAGGTCTAAAATTACCGAAATACCCCTGGATTTCAAAATTTTTCCAAAATACCCCGGGAACTTAAAATTTCCAAAATACTTGTCGGCAAATCACCAAGAAACTTTTTCTTTTGAAAAATTATGAAAATATCCCTGTAGGACAAAATTACGAAAACACCCCTGGGTAGTGGAAAAGCAACAACAATGAAAACTACAACGTTTCTCTGAATGAACGAAAGTTCAAACTTGTTTGATGAATGAATGAATGAATGGAAAGACTGTGTGCATGTATGAATACGAAAGAACCACTCCTAGAACTCTGTCATAAAATTTCTTCGCGGGTAAACAAGTGGAACAATGACTAATTCATAAAACCTCTTAATCAGATTTCGACGTTAGAAATGAGCTCTAGAGGACGTGGTCGTCGTGGAAGGGGTAGAGGAAGGATGACTGTGTCAGTACCTGTTAGATCAAGTCAAGGATCTGACAATGAGATACCACCGCCACCACCACCTCCAGCTGTGGGAGTTGAGCAGCCAGCTCGGGACGGGGATGATGTTTGACGCAGTCGTGGCCGAGTTCTGGTGTTGGTGGCTAGTGCAGGAAGAAATTCGAGAACTCAAAAATATGTGCCTGAACGGCTCCGAGCGAATGGAGCTAAAATGTTTCGTGGAGTATCTGGAGTGGCACCCAGTACAGCTGAGTACTGGTTGGAAGCAACAGAGCGCATCATGGATGAGCTTGACTTGACCCCTGAGGAAAAGTTAAAAGGAATGGTGGCACTGTTACGCGATGAAGCGTATCAGTGGTGGTTAACTGTTTGTGATGGTGCCATGGCTGAGGATCTGACCTGGGAATACGTTAAGGAAGCTTATCAGAAGAAGTATGTGGGAACAAGGTATACTGATAAGCAAAGGAAGGCCTTTCTGGGGCTGGTACAAGGGAACAAGTCCATTGCGAATATGAGGTTTGAATTCTCGAGGTTGAGCCGGTATGCTCGAGGTATAGTGGCAACTGAGCATGAGCGCTGTGTCCTTTTTGAGGACGGGCTAAGGGATGATCTGAGACTGTTGATAGCACCGCATCAGGAGCGGGAGTTTTCTACTTTGGTAGAAAAGGCCAAGGTGGCCGAGGAAATCAAGGATTCTACAAAGTAGACGATGGATAGGAATAGGCCCAAAAGAGGTTTTGGGTCATCTGGAAATGTTCATAAGAGGCATAGAGTTGATGGGCCGCGAGGTCAACAAGCTGGATCAGAAGGGCGGTATCGACCTTGTGATGTGTAGGGAAAGAAGCACTTGGGAGAGTGCTGGAGGAAAACAGGAGGATGTTTTAGGTGTGGGTCCAAGGACCATGTGATCAAGGATTTTTCCAAGAACTCAGAGGAAAGCCGACCAGCAGCTCAGAGTGTTAGTCAGGCGGTAGAGGAGGACCGCAGCCTCAACGAGGTCATGGTTCGAGTAACCGAGGTAATGGTGCTGGCAGAGGCCGTGGAACACATGGTCGAGGTGCCGCTAATGCTGAGGCAAGGCAACCGGGTTTGGTTTATGCGGTTCACCGGAGGGAGGATGGAGACGCGCCGGATGTTATAACCGGTACGTTCTTTATTTTTGACAAGCCCTATTTTGCTCTAATTGATGTGGGCTCGACCTATTCTTATGTTGCATGTGTGTAGTGGAAACACTAGGCCTAGACTCTGAACTTTCTGATAGGTAGATGACTGTAGTAAGCCCATTAGGCCAAACTGTAGTGGTGGATAAGATCTTTCGGAATGTACCCCTAGAGATTTAGGGAGTGAACTTTCGCGCTGACTTAATGGAACTACCCTTTGGGGAGTTTGAACTTATACTTGGAATGAACTGGCTAGTAGAGCACCGAGCCGTGTTGGATTGTGCGGCTAAACGTATGGAATTAAGGACCCTGGAGGATGAAGTAGTAGTAATGATCGAAGAAAGAAGAAACTACCTGTCTAACGTAGTTTCAACGCTGAAGGCTGAGAAAATGGTTAGGAAAGGGTGCAAGGCGTTCTTAGCCTTCGTAAATGCGTTAGGTGGAAAGGAAGAGGGTGTTGGTGGAGTTAGAACGGTAAAGGACTTTGAAGACGTATTTCCGAAGGAATTACTAGGAATACCCCCAGATAGAGATGTGGAATTTGGAATAGATGTGCTACCGGGAACAGCTCCTATGTCAATCGCTCCATACCGAATGGCGCCAAAGGAGTTAGTTGAGCTCAAGGCCCAAATCCAAGAGTTGTTGGATCGTGGGTTCATTCGACCCAGTGTGTCTCCATGGGGAGCACCGGTCCTGTTTGTAAAGAAGAAGGACGGAACTATGCGGATGTGCATAGATTACCGTCAGTTGAACAAGCTGACCATCAAGAACAAGTATCCTTTGCCAAGGATCGATGACTTGTTCGATCAGCTGAAGGAGGCCGCAGTATTCTCAAAGATAGACTTAAGGTTTGGATATCACCAGTTGAAGTTGAAGGAGGCAGATATCCATAAGACCGCTTTTAGGACAAGATACAGCCATTTTGAGTTTGTGGTGATGCCGTTTGGATTGACGAACGCTCCAGCCGCGTTCATGGATATGATGAACTGGGTTTTCCAACCCTACTTGGATAGGTTCGTCATTGTGTTCATCGACGATATTTTGGTGTATTCTAAGTCTGAAGAGGAGCATAATGAACATCTCCGAGTTGTGCCGTAAGTGTTAAGGGAGAAGAAGCTCTATGCCAAATTCAGCAAGTGTGAATTTTGGCTTAAGGAGGTGGCATTCATAGGACATGTGGTATCCGCAGAGGGAATAAGAGTGGACCCTAGGAAGATCGAAGCAGTGTTGGATTGGAAACCACCTAGGTCCGTGGCTGAGATCTGAAGTTTCTTAGGTTTGGCAGGCTATTACAGAAGGTTCGTGGAAGGGTTCTCATCAATAGCCGCGCCTTTGACAAAGCTACTAAGGAAGGAAGTACCCTTTGAATGGACTGATAAGCAACATGAGAGCTTTGAAAAGCTTAAGAAGGTGTTGACGGAGGCTCCAAGATAATTCAAATGAGGAGGCTGGGAAAGATTTTGTAGTGTACTGTGACGCTTCGCATACGGGATTAGGATGTGTGCTAATGCAAGATGGAAAAGTAGTCGCTTATGCGTCTCGGCAACTAAGGCCTCATGAGGTTAACTACCCAACCCATGACTTAGAATTGGCAGCAGTGATTTTTGCCCTTAAGGTTTGGAGGCACTATCTCTTTGGAGAAAGGTCAGTGATTTACACAGACCACAAGAGTCTGAAGTATCTGTTGACTCAGAAGGAGTTGAACTTGAGGCAGCGAAGGTGGGTGGAGTTATTGAAGGATTACGATTTCTCGATAGAATACCACCCGGGTAAGGCAAATGTAGTAGCTGATGCCCTAAGTCGAAAGGTTGTGTCGGATCTAAGGGTTATGTTCGCTCACTTGAGCTCAGTATGATGACTGAGCTCATAGCGCGAGTTGCAAGTCAAGCCCACATGGTGAAGGAGGTGAAAGAGGGACAGTTGGTTGATAAGGATCTAAGTGCTAAGTTACAGTAAGTGCAGAACGGGGAATTAAAGGATTATGGCGTTAATGATGAAGGAGTATTGTGTTACAAAGGAAAAGTCTGTATGCCGAATGACAAGGAGTTAAGACAAAGGATTCTTCGGGAGGCGCATAGTAGCCCTTATGCTATGCATCGCGGAGGCATTAAGCTGTACAGAGATCTAAGGGAACAATTTTGGTGGTCTGATCTTAAACGAGAAGTTACGAAATTCGTGGGAAAATGTCTGACGTGTCAGCAAGTTAAGGCTGAACACCAAGTTCCGTTGGGATTTCTTCAACCAATCGAGATTCCCCAATGGAAGTGGGAGAGAATTACCATGGAATTCGTTAGTGGGCTTCCTCTTACGCCTACTAAGAAGGACTCGGTATGGGTGATAGTGGAACATTTGACCAAGTCCGCGCACTTCATCCCAGTAAGAGTTGACTATTCTCTTTAGAAGCTAGCCAAACTATATGTGGCAGAAATTGTGAGATTACATGGAGTACCAGTATCGATCATCTCCGATAGAGACCCAAGGTTTACGTCTCAATTTTGGAAGGCACTTCATCAAGCTTTAGGCACTAAGCTGGACTTCGCTACGACTTTTCATCCACAATCAGACGGGCAGTTTGAACGGGTTATACAAGTGTTGGAGGATATGTTAAGAGGCTCTGTGATGGATTTCCGAGGAAGTTGGGAAGATTATTTGGCTTTACCCGAGTTCGCCTACAACAACAGCTATCAGGCTAGCATTCGAATGGCACCATATGAAGCATTGTATGGTCGAAAGTGTAGAACTCCTACTTGTTGGACTGAGTTAGGAGAACGTCGAGTTTTGGGACCGGAGTTAGTGGCAGAAACTGAAGAGAAGGTTGAGATGATTCGAGCACGGTTAAAGGAAGCCTCTGATAGGCAGAAGTCGTACGCAGACCTTAAGTATAAGGTAATAGAGTTTGAAGTGGGAGACCAAGTATTACTGAAAGTCTTGCCTTGGAAGAAGGTTATGAGGTTCGATCACAAAGGGAAGTTAAGCCTAAGGTTTATAGGGCCCTATCGAGTACTGAAGCAAGTTGGACCAGTGGCATACCAGTTAGAATTGCCACCAGAGTTGCAACAGATGCACGACGTATTCCATGTATCCATGCTACGTTGTTACCGATCGGATCCATCTCATGTGGTACCAGTCGAAGAAGTAAAGCTAAGGCCAGACTTATCCTACGAGGAAAAGCCGATTCGGATATTGGAACGTGATGTGAAAGTGCTACGGAGGAAGTCAGTTCCTCTAATCAAGGTGTTATGGCGCAATCATGGATCGGAGGAAGCTTCGTGGGAACCAGAAGAGACGATGTGACAGCAATACCCTCAATTATTTTAGTTAGAAAATTTCGAGGATGAAATTATTTTAAGGGGGGTAGAACTGTAACATCCTGAAAAGGGCCTATGCATTTTCGGTTTAGTTTTAAGAAGTGACATGTTTTATGTACTAAGAATAAATTTTAAACATTTTCGAAAACCCGAAAATGAATGAAAATGAGTTAGAAATGAACGTTTCTGGAAACCTGAAAATGTATGGAAATGTTAAGTTTAAAAATGGAAGGTGAACATTTTTGGAAACTAGGAAATGTAGGAAATGATTTGGAAATGTTTCAAAAGAGGAAAGTGAACATTTCTGGAAACTTGGAAATGTAAGACAATGTCAAGTTTACAGAGCCAAACGAAAATTTTTTGGAAACTTAGAAATGACTTAGAAATGTCGAGTTTTAAGTTTTAAAGCAGGGAATAAAGGCAAGGTGGCCTTAAAAGAAAAAGTTTGTGAAATTTGACACACAAATAGGCTTGGAAAATTGGCCTAAAGATGCCACTTAAGGTCTTTGGAAATGGCGCCACATGCAAGGTGTTGGGCCTGAGTTCGAGTCACTTGGGAAGCAAATAAAAGAAGCTTTATTTTACTTCCAGAAGCTCTGAGGTGGACGGCACAAGACTTCTAGAAAGGAGGAGTTTTATTCTCTTTAATATTTGATTAATAAGGTGATAAATAAAGGATTTTTAATTGGATTATTTTCAAGGGATAATAAAGGATTATTCTCTTATTATTTTAAATTAAAGAGATAAAGCTATCAAATAAAGAAGAGTGGTGGCCAAGTAGGGGACTCTAGCCTAGTAAATTCGGCTAAGGGAGGAAAATAAGGCTAATTTTCATTCATTCTCTCCTTTGTCGAAATTCCCTAAGCCATTCTCCTCTCTCTGCCGAAATTTTTCCCTAGCAAATTCTCTCTTTTCTCTGCTATTTTGCCAAGACCAAAAACTCTAGTAAAGCAAGCCACTCTCTTCATCTTTCTTTTCTTCCTATTTCTTTCCTTCCAATCCATTCAAAAGCTGAATTTTGGAGAGGCTTCAAGCATAGGTGTTGCCGATTTCTCCAAGTAAGGGTAAGATCTAGACTCGGTTTCCATTCTTTTTCTTTTTTTAAGCCTGTCGAAATTTGGAGACTAATCTCTCATATTGTATTTTGGCCGAAATATGAAGAACTCTTTCGGGATCTGTCTCAAGTCAACTGTAAGAAGGATTTTTCGGGATTTAAGGCATCAAGGTAAGACAGTAAAGTGATATTCAGCCATAGGCCATAAGTATGATTTCAAGTTAGACTAAAATCTAACATATGTGTATAGATATTTCGACAGCATTAATGAAGCAAGGATCCAATTCGGGATTTTAGAATCTACAAGGTAAGTATTCGGCCAAGGCTTATATTTTTTGGTATTTAGCACTATTTCCTATTTATTCAAAAGCCAAAAACTGACATAGTTAAATGATTTGGTGGCTAGCCGATTTTAAGGAAGGAATACTACAGATTTCGGGATTTGATTACTAATCAAATCGGCAAACAAGGTAAGAATACTAATCCTACTAGGATTTGGAATTTTGGCCGAATGGCTTTTTATTAAGGTAATAAGTGATAAATCAAATGCAGGGATTAAGGATCTAAGCATTAGATCAAGCTTTTCGGGATCTCAAGGAATTTCTAAGTGAATCAGGTGTGTACCCCACACTACTTCATAATACGTTTTATGGCATGTTTAATTAAAATATGTGACATTAAGAATACGAAAGTGGCTAAGGTATCATGTTATGGTACTAAGTACTCAGGTACGTTTCCTACTTCTACTAGGAATATGGGAAATGTTATTTGTAACATGAGAATATGATAAGAATGTGAACTTTGGCTTGTAATTGCATAATATGTTATGGGCATATGGGTTTTATTTTGAAAGGGGAAGTGAATGTGGTGACTTAAGACCACGAACACGGTGACCTAAGACCGTGATATCTGAAAAGTGGTGACCTAAGACCACGATGTCTGAAAAGTGGTGACCTAAGACCACAGTAATCTGAACGTGGTGACCTAAGACCATGAATGCGGTGACTTAAGACCGCAATTTGGTGTGTAGCGGAAGGAGGGTCGACTTAGTAGTCCCCACGGTGTGATTGGCAGGTACGGGGGTGTGTAGCAGATAGACAATTAGGTTTGGGTTTGGGAATGCATCATAACTTGTATTCATTATTTTGAATGTGTAACTCTTGTATGCCTGATTCTATTATGACTTAGTGTCGTGTACACATAGAGTCTGTTTGACTCACCCCGTTGTGGGACCATGTTTCAGGTGATGAATAGTGATGGACCGGGACGGCAGAACTTGTGGTGGCCATGCTCAACATGAAGTCTTTATTTTTATGGACTATGAGTTTTTAAGTACTTGAATTATTTGGAAATTATTTGATGTAATAAGGCCATAAGGCCATAGTTGAATCATTTTACATTTATTTTTTTTATTTATTATGTTTATGAACCTTATTTTTTAAAGTTTAAGTAAAATTTCTTTAAACTAAACCTTAAATGTTTTATCACTTAATATTAAAAAGGGGTTTTCAAAATAAAATCGAATCTGTTTCAACACAAGCCCAACCCAAAACAAAATTTTTAAAAATCGCACAAGTTTTTCGCAAAGTAACAAAAGGATTTGAACCAGTTTACTTGAGGGACATACCAAATCTGGTCAAAGCTCGTGGGCCGGGTTTGGGGTGTTTCACCAGTTCCAGCACCTTCCCAGCTCAAGCAGTAAAATAACATACAATTGCGCACACTATGCCTCGAACCTCAGACTCCTTGCCACACATGTAGCGCCACCTTGCCACTAGATCACCACTCTCTTTGTGTCACATTTTACCTTTAATAAATTAAAAGGTCTAAAGGCCAAAGTCCAGTATCCTTTAAAAGAAAAAGCTAAACAGATTGCAAGAGCCAAGACTTGAACCTAGGCTCCCTTACAACCTTAATGACGCCACAATCACTAAACCACATGTTTCCTTGTGTCATTTTTTTAACACAATAATTTAAAAGACCTACATCCAAGCATCCAGGGTTTTATCCACTTAAAACCAAATTTTTGCTAAAGCTCAAGTTTGAACCCAAGACTTCTCAGACACTCCCAAACACTGCTAAATCACTTAACCACTGAAGTAGATAGTCAATTTGTTACTCACTTGCACAGCTAAATTCCAATCCTTCCGATATGCGAAGCCCATTTCTTCTAGGCCAAAAAGTCGGGGCGTTACAGTCATTTCCTATACATTCCATACTCAAAATGAATTTAAATTTATTATACCAAAAGAACGATTGATAATGTGATCCGAGCTCCGACGTTTTGTGATCCCCGAGCTAACTTGGCGAAACTACAAGGAAAAGGGAAAAGAGAGGGGTAAGCATATAGCTTAGTAAGTTTGCATGAAATTCTAAAGTAACATAATTGCTCAAATCAAATTTATCCATCACATATAACAATGGAAACATAAGTCTCAATGTTTAGACATACTTATTCATACTCACTCACACTTCTTCTTACCCATATCATGTCACATTATGATTTCTTATCTTGTACTTATTCATGGTACCTGTATTACTTAATCACATGACTTAGCACATATGCTAACATGAACATAAACTCAAATATTCATCATTCTTATCATGGATGAAACTCAAAGTTGTCCATAAATGGATTTGACACTATTCCATTTTACATACTTAGCTTTTTTGCCCATGAGCTATTCAGATTATTGTAGGGTATTCGAACTCATCATGCATAAATCTTGATGCCAATGCCACATCCCAGATATGGTCTTACATGGGATCACCCCTTGATGCTGATGCCATATCCCAGATATGGTCGTACACGGGATCTTATAGCTCGATGTCGATGCCATGTCCCAGACATGGTCTTATACGAGATCGTTCTTTGGTGTCGAGGCCATGTCCCAGACATGGTCTGACACGGAACCTTCTTTATTCAATGCTATACATGGGTAACCTCATTATTCTGAATCTTTTTTCGAAATTTCACATAACTTATTTTCACTATATCCTCATCGAGGCTTCATCACTCGATTTTCATAGCAATAACATACATTGTCATAATATTAAGTAGCTTCAAATATCAAAACATTATGAAACTCTAACTTCAGACAAACTTACCTCAAATCTCAAAATGTGTATCGCTGCTTGATTTAGTCCTCAATTTTGTTCTTGCCTCGATTTCAATCTGGGCTTCGTGTTTCTTGATTATCAAGCTTGGAAGTTGAAGAAACCCTAGCTATGGAGAGCTTGAGAATTTTGGCTATGGTGAAGAAGATGGACATCAATTTTGGCTTTATTTTTCTTTTTAATTCTTTTATTAACCAAATGACCAAAATGCATGTAATGGTCCTTTCTTGAGATTATTCCTTCCCATATCCATTTTTTTCCATTACAAATTATAATGGTATAATTGGCAAATAAGGACCTCTAGTAATTTTCATAATTTTATTTAATACTTAAATCTTCTAAAATCTAATATTTTCCACTATTTGCAATTTAGTCCCAATGGACAATTTAATCACTAAGTAATAAAACTTCTTCATGAAATTTTCACACAATCATGAAATCACCTCATAAACCTTATAGAAATCATAAAACTCATATTTCTACTTTGGATTAATGGTCTCGCACCACTATTCTGACTAGGCCCTAAGTCGAGCTATTACAGTGTTGGCCATGTGACCCAAGTCAAGGAGTTACATGGGGTTAGACACGGGCTGGGACGCGGACATGTGATCCCATTTCTAATGTCCATAAAACCTGTGACATGGGCGTGTCTTTGGCCATGTGAGACACATGGCCGGGCCACACGAGTGTGTCTCCCCTGTATTTTTTGAAATTTTCTAAGTGTTCCAAAAATTTCCTGAGTTATCATTTTAGTCTCGAACCACTTCTAACGCATGATTTGGACCTCGTAGGCTCGTATTAGGGGCGTTATGAATGATTGTGAATGATTCATATTTGGAATGGAAAAATGTAAGAGAAATGAATGTTTATTTGTGTAATAAGTCTCGTAATGCTCCGTAACCCTATTCTGGCAATGAATACGGGTGAGTGATTGTGATAGTGTGATATCTCCTGACAGTTTAAATCAAGTTTTTTATATAGCAATGGATCCCAATCGATCAGTGGCTGATGATGTTGAGAGTAATGCGCCAGCCTCCTTTCACGGAGTAACATAATATAAGTTGAGACCAATGTCTGGTAGTCGGTGAGGAGAGGCTAAGGAAGCCTTCTTCCAAATGATGAGCGAATGGTTTACTGAGTTTGTCTGATCTAATCTAGCTGCTCAGCAACCTCCACCCCACCTATTTCTCAACCGGTTCTCGTAGCTCCTCAAAGTTTAGAACCTTTACGTTTAAGTAAGCCGCCTGTTGATAAAATTCGAAAGTATGGTGCTGAAGAGTTTAAAGCCACAGTCGATGATGATCCTGAGAGAGTCGAGTTTTGGCTTGAGAATACAATTCGAGTATTTGATGAACTATCTTATATGCCAGCTAAATGTGTAAAATGCATCGTATCACTTCTGAGAGAAACTGCATATCAATGGTGGAATACTTTGATATATGTGATACCGAGAGAAAGAGTCACGTGGGAATTCTTTCAAACTGAGTTCAGAAAGAAGTACATCAGTTAGTGATTTACCGATCAAAAGCGTAAAGAATTTCTGGAACTGAAACAGGGTCGAATTTTGTGACCAAATACGAGAGAGAATTTGTGAGACTCAGTAAATATGCTCAAGAATGTGTTTCCACTGAAGCAATTATGTGTAAGAGATTCCAGGACGGGTTAAACGAAGACATTAGACATCTAGTTGGGATTTTGGAATTGAAAGAATTTGTTGTGTTAGTCGACAGAGCTTGCAAAGCCGAGGAACTTTGCAAAGAAAAGAGAAAAGCTTGTTTCGAGGCTAGAGATTCGAGAAAGAGGTCGATGAGTAAACCCTATCACTCTTCATCCAAGAAATCACGAGATTCATATAATCATTTGACAACTTCAGTGGATATTCTAATAAAGATCATGAGAAGCAATATACGAGTCCTAAAGCCCAAGCCACTTCAGTATCGAGCGTTGGTAGTGTTAGAACCAACAAACCCGAGTGTCAACAGTGTGGAAGATGACATTTTGGAGACTGTTGGATGAATAATAAAGGTTGTTTCAGATGTGGCTCGCAAGATTATTTTATTCAGGATTGTCTTGAGTTACCCGATAAAGATAAGTATCAGAATGCAAGACTGAGTAATACAACTGCTAGAGGGAGACCACCTAAAAATACGAGAAATGAGACTAGTAGAAAAGGAGAGACAAAGGATTTTACTGTGAGATCCGAGGCTAGAGCACTAGCTAGAGCTTACGCTATTCGTGCTCGCGAAGATGCGTCGTCACCAAATGTTATCACCGGTACATTTTCTCTCTATGACACTAATCTAATTGCCTTGATTGATCCTGGATCGACTCATTCATATGATTGTATGAATTTAGTGTCTAGTAAGAGTTTCCCTGTTGAATCAATTGAATTTGTTATTAAAGTATCGAACCCCTTAGGCAAGTATGTGCTAGTTGATAAAGTTTGCAAGAATTGTCCTTTGATGACTCGGGGTTACAATTTTCTGGAAAATTTGATGCTTTTACCGTTTGATGAACTCGATGTGATTTTGGGTATGAATTGGTTGACTCTGCATGATGCTGTTGTGAATTGTAGATGAAATATTATTGAACTGAAATGTCAGAATAATGAAACTCTTCGAATTGAGTCTGATGAGTCGAGTGAGTTGCCTGTTGTGATATCGTCGATGTTATCTCAGAAATATGTGAGAAAATATTGTGATGCTTACCATGCATATCTATTGGATATCAAAGTGTCAGAATCGAAGATTGAATCAATACCAGTGGTATGTGAATATCCGGATGTGTTTCCAGAAGAGTTAACTAGGTTGCCTCTGATTATTATCAGTTAAGAGTTAAAGATTCAAATGTGTCAAAAACTATGTTCAGAACAAGGTACGGGAATTATAAATTTCTTGTTATGCCTTTTTGATTAACTAACACTCCTGCAGTTTTTATGGATTTCATGAATCGAATCTTTAGACCGTATTTAGATAGATTTTTTGTTGTATTCGTTGATGACATTCTGATCTACTTCCGAGATGAGTCTGAGCATGCTGAGGATTTTGTTACAAACTTTGAGAGATAAGCAATTATTTTCTAAATTTAGCAAATGTGTGTTTTGGCTCCAAGAGAGGTTGGATTTTTGGGACATATTGTTTCAGCGGAAGGCATCCGAGTTGATCCGAGTAAGATTTCAGCAGTTGTAGACTGTAAACTATAAACTGAAAAATATATAGGATTTTCCTATGTAATTTATCACCGTTTTACTTAAATTCGTTGTTAAAACTAAGTAATTGTTTAATAAATTAATTAAATATGTGAAAATATGAAATTAGGACATGTAAATTATTAAAATGTGATTTTATGCTTTATTATATAGTTTTCATGCATAAAATGGCTTGTTTTAGATTTATTTGAGCATATTATATTTTTAAGACATAAAATGGGCCATGCATGATTAAATTAAATAATAAAATATAAAATTATATTTGATAATTCATTTTAAAATATTTCATTAATAATTTGGGTTTTAAATAATTAATTAAATTGGATAAATTTTGTTCTTTGGTCCTTTAATTTATCTATTTATTTTGGACAGGTCTGATAGCTTTTCTGGATTACAAAAAAAAGTCCAAATTGAAGACCAAGTCAACCCAATTTCGGCTACGCATGGTTGTCCACATAAACCACTTTTTGGACTTACACAAGGTCCTTGCAATATTGAATAAATTAGAGATTTACCCGAAGATTTACATTGGACCGAGTCTTAGTTCGGAGTTGTTATGGCATTTAAATTGCTTAAAAATCAAGCAAAATTCAACTCAAATCCACTAAGCATGGCCGGCCACTCATTGGAAAAGCTTGAAGAGACTAAAACTCTCTATTTTTAGCAAACTACCCTCCTCTCTTCACCTATAAATAAGACCTCATTTGATCCCTCAAAATCATCCCTCATCGCTCATCATTCTCTCTATTCTCTCAATCCTCTTTAGCATTTTTCATTTCCCACGCCTAGCATCATTTCTTCATAGAGATTTTAGCAATTAAGCCTCTTAAAGAGCCTTTAGTCGGACACCTTGGAGAGCCATCAGCAAAGAAGCAAAGCGAAGGAGCGAAGGAGCCCCGTCGGTCATAGTCTTGGGTGATAACCACTTTGATTTGGGTTCAATCTTTGTTTTCTTTAATTTAATCTAAAAAATTTTGCTATGTGTTCTATTCTTGTTTACGACAATGTTAGCTTAATTTTATTTAAGCTAGGATGATTGCTTTGATTAAATAATATTTATTTGATTCATGCTTATAATGTTTATGCCTCAATCGATCATGTTTTCTTTTAAAATAAAGTCTGTATTTCATTCATACATGATTGAAATGCACCTAAATTTGCTGAGTGATCCTAACCAGATGACGGCTAGTGGACGCATAATTGAAATGTGCATGCTCAATTTAGAGCCTAACTCGATTAAATTGCAGGTTGCATAACAACTCTAATCAAGCTCTGTTATCTACATAGTTTTTAGATTTGTGTGATTAAACTGTTTCAAACCTAACACGTCCTGTTACCTCACACGAATGCTAAGAAAACCTTAGTAAATAAGGATCACTAAAATGCGTATTTACTAAGTAAAGGATTTCAAAAGGACCTAATGTGGTTTCCAAACTAATGAAAGACCGAGTTGCCATGGAATGTTTTTTTGAATGTTATTAAGCATGTTGATAATAAATTGAGTTTCATTAATGTAATTTCCCTAGTTTATTTATGTTATAATTGTTGCAAATTGTGTTTAATTTTGCTAAAATCTATTTCATTCATATAGTTTGCATAATAGTTTGCATACTTAGGATAATTTGCATTAGGGATCATTGCATTTAGTTTAATATATTTAATTTTTAATCATCACTTCTCAACCATAAGGTGTTTTTATTTACCAAGTTGTTAGCATAATTTTACAGTTAAGTGATTTAACACAAATAAAATCCCTGTGGAGACTATAACTCGATACTTACTTATTACATGATAACGACTGTGTACACTTGCACAAACCTACGCGTTACATGTTTTTGGCACCGTTGCCAGGGACTGTTAATGTTTCCATAGTCATTTTTTTCTTGTGAAATTATTTACTTCCAATTTGTTTTATTTTTAACATTACTAACTTATTCCTTTTAAATTTGTGATTTCCTATTCAGGTGTTTATGAGCATAGATTGGATTATCGATTTACTCCCTGTAGACGCTGAAATTAAGCGAGCTTTCAGACAAAGAAGACGTGAAAATATAGCTCAAAGAGAAGTCAAGATGGACCTTGGAAATTAGAATTAAGACCAAGATAATGAAGCCAATTGTAACATCCCAAAATTGGGCCTAGTAGGATTGGGTCCATTGGGCCTTGGTTTTAGGAGTGTTTAAAAATTTTGAGAAAAAGAGAATGGCATTATTTCAAGATTGGACTAATTAGGAAGGTGATTTAGGAAAGTTACGAGGTTTCTATGAAGTTTTGGGTTCAAGTTGGGCCTTAGTAAAATTTTGTGTTTAAGCCTATTAAGGAGAGATAGTAAGTGGCATCAAGGCTTATGGAAATAAGAGAGTAAATTGCTAGCATAAATGAACATATGGCAAGGAGGCCCCTCAAGTGGAGAGCATGGAGGGAAGAGGTTCAAATCCCATTGTGTGCAAATTTTGACTATCATTTTTGCACTCTTTCCTTAAGTGTCGGCCAAGCATGTAAATATCGCAAGGTGGACTTTTTATTTTTGTCAAGATGGCTAAGGAGAATAGGAAAAAATGAAGGTGAGGAAAGAAATCAAGAAAAAAGGGAAATTAGGGGGAACAAGTGGCCTTCTTCAAGGGAAATGTTATGGAAAGTATGGTTGGCTAATTTGAACCATTTTGATCATGTATGTGGATGATTTTGGGGCTGAAGGGAGGTAGCCGAATTTTTGTTGATGTTTTGGTAAACCTTTAGTGCTTGTTTTGGTCAAAATTCCTTCTTGCATTTTTGTGCCATTTCTCCCAAACTTCTTCTCCTCTTTGCCAAAACTTCAAGCCATTAGTGAGCATTTCTTTTCTTTTCACAAAATTCTCCAACTCTACTATCTTATTCCTCTAATCCATACCCTCATAACCGAAACTATTCTTGTTCATTTTCTTCCATAGCCGAAACTCACAATCCACAATCACTCCTTCATAATTTCTTTCTCGTTTGAGGTGACATTCCATCTTCGATTAAATTGGTAAATGAATTCTTTTCTATGATCATATTCTTTTCTCTTTAGCCGAATAAGTATCTATCACTATTCGGTTGTAAACCGTGTTCCTAATCGAAAATGGTGTTATCTTCCACTTCTTCATGTCTTAATCGCCCTCTTTTCGTAGTGCTTTAAGTGGGAGACCGTGTATTGTTCTAGCCGAATTCAAACGATGGAAATTGGATCATATATCGATAAGGTAAGGGGGTTCATTTTGGATTTTTCGCTATATCTTTATTTGGCTATGTTGTAATTCGGTTTGAAGTTTCAACTAATCGATTATGATTTAGGGATTAAATCGCTCGATCTATCTACTAGTTGATCATTTGGAATTCGTGGTAAGTGGAGTTAGCCTAATAAAGTGTTTCTAGTTAGGATTATCAAAGTTGAGACTAACATTCTATCAACTATCATTATAGGTGTTGAAATCGGTAGAAAGCACAACTCGTAATAAGGTGTGTAATCCCGTACTTTCCGAATACATATTTGAAATGGTGTGCAATCTCACACTTCTCTGAAATTTTGTATGAAATATTCTGTGAATCGGTTGAAATACCGAAGAAAGCCGAAAACTGGCATATGTGATCACTCGGGCGTGCGTATGATCGTAGTGGTAATCGTATTTTGTAATAAAACAGTTTCAGTCAGAAGCAGTGGCGTGTTTTTGAAAATTCACGAAACATTGGATAAAGGGAATTAGAAAATGAATAATATATCAAATTAAATCCTACTGTGTCTATTTTAATATGGAAGAAACAACGAAGGAAAAGATTTTTTATATTCTGAGATATGTTAATTTTAGTGAGACTGGTGCTGATTGACTTTGTGGTTCCCTAATCTATTTTTGAAAATTCATATAAAATTGTACAAAGTGAATTATGGGTTGTAATTTATATGTATGGATTCCTTAGTGAGCCTATTTTCATAAGAAATAAGTGAGAGCAATATATGAAAACCGTACAGTGAGATATTTGAATTTTTGTTAAGAGATGTCAGAATTATTTGTCAGTAAAATAAAGGAAATATTTAAGGAATAAACTGTACTAAATGGTTAAGCCAAAAATTCTGAAAAACTTAAAGTAGAAAGATATATGAGGCTAGTTTTAAGGAAAATTTACGGATTTAGATTTTGAGATTCCTAACTCAAGTTATAGTCAATTTAGTCAGCACAACGCATATGGACAGTTTTAAATTGTTATGCCCAAATTAGTAATTAAGTTTGGATTGCGAAATTACCGAATTACCCTTAGTGGGTAAATTACCGAATTACGAAATTGCCCTTACGACCGAATTATGGAAATGCCCCTAAAGTGCCGAAATACGAAAATGCTTATGGGCCAAAATGACATATTGATAAATGGGCCAATCTGATATTTTGCTAAATGGGCCAAATCTGATATTTTGCTAAATGGGCCAATCTGATATTTTGCTATGTGGGCCAAATCGATATATTTGCTATGTGGGCCAAATCGATATGTTTGCTATATGGGCTAATCTGGTATTTTTCTTTGTGGGCCAAATCGATATATTTGCTATGTGGGCCAATCCGATATATTCGCTATGTGGGCCAAATTGATAGATGATTATGTTGGCCGATTGATATTTTCTTAATGGGTGAATTTTGGTAAATTGTTATAATGGGCCCTAAATTTTGTAAGAAATATCTAAATACATTGTTATGAATTGTTATGCATTATATACATGTTTTGCATGGGATGGGATAATGATGAAGAGAAGTTCTGGTAGCTCTGCTACATAAATCTGGTGGCTCTGCCACAAATCTTAAAAATGGCAATGCCATGTAAATTCTGTTAATCTGGTGGATTGTCCACAAATTTGATATAAATGGCTTAATGCCTACGTTTTGGTGTGTTGGCGGGGTGGGTTGACTAAAGATCACCCACAGGTTTGTTGGTTGGTACGGGTGGTGTGTAGCAGATGGAAAACTAGGTTTTGTTTGGGAATTGCATATCATATGCATATTATATATATGATACATTTATTGTTATTGTAAATGGGCTTAGGCCCAAAATATTGCTAATTGGGTCCCGGCCCAATAGATAACGGTAAGGGGATTTCACACTGAGTTTTTGTAACTTACCCCCTTTCTTTCTTAACCCTTATAGGTAATGCTCCGTAGTGAGGACTTGGGACCATGGATGACTCGGTGGAGGCCATACTTCAGAAATGGTGTTATTGAATTTTAAATTTCTATATCCGTTTATTTTATTATTTTGCTATTTTGGTTTAAGTTGTAATAAGGCCTCTGAACTATGTTTATTTTTGCTTTATGGTTGGGATGTTTTTATTATTTTTCTTAAATTGTTTAAAACGAGAATTTTTCTAAAAACGTAAATAAAGGTTTTCCGAAATTGATTAACAAATGGATTTCAAAATAAACATTTACAAATACTTTTAATACGGATATTTTCTCTCGAACTATTAATGATATTTTTAAAAGACTCGGATTCTCATTCGGATTTTCAACGTTGTTTTCAAGGTCACGGTTTTATAAGAACATTAGTTCAAATTTATCGATTTATCAATCGAATCTTCGAGGTTAGTAGTATTTTATCAAATCAAACTTGTTTTCTTGATTTTAACAAAGCAATATTTGTTAGTACGAATAAAAAGGGTTTAACATGTTTTACTCGTGTGACATACCAAATTCGCTCATAACATATGGGCCGGGTTTGCGGTGTTACATTTTATGGTATCAGAGCCCGGTTCAAAAGCATTTTCCAATGCTTTTTAGAATTTTGATTTATAAATATATGTTCTAAAGGAAGTATGGCACCACGAGTATCCGGCACGAAGTCAAGTAAGTATTTTTTTTTTCATTTTATGATTATTGTGTTATTACTGTGGTACGAAAATTCTACGAAATAGAATACTCTAGAACTGTTAGCTTTAGGAGTTGAAACTATAGAGACTGAGACTCTAGGATACGGATTTGACACTCGAAAACAACTTTTCTACTCATACTCCATAAAACATCGTTTAATAAACATCGAATAGTATACTGATTCATAAAACTCGTAATCAAGGTTAAATCGACTTAGTGAACATGAAGCTAGAAGATGTGGACGCAGTAGACGTGGACGTGCTAGAGGCCGAGGTGCTAGGACTAAATCTTCAGCATCGGGGCGTGTTTTTGAAAGGGAGACGTTGGCATCGGACGGGATCTCATGATCGAGCTAGAGTTGATAAGCTGATTCAGATAGTCAAGGAAGTATTGGAGGAGGTTAATGGAATCGGTGAAGCACTTCGAGTTGGGTCTGTGGACCGTAAGAAAAAAATTAGATCGTGGTTCTTTGGGGTTGCAGTCTCGTTCCATGAAACGTGTTAAAGCACGTGCAAACTTTTCAACTTGCGATTATTGTAGAAGGTGTCATCCGGGAGAATGCTGGAGGAGGTCAGGAGCATGCTTGAGATGCGGGTCTAAGGAGCATAAGGCTCGGGATTGTTTCATCACCATCAAGTCAGGTATGTTTTGGTTGGAAGTGATGATTGAATGTAAGAAAATTTTTGGTATAAGTGGTAGATAACGGCATGCTTCTGTGGTTAGATGTTTGGTTGTGTGAAAGAGGATTCAAGATTATGTTAAAAATACATTAATGTTATTAAGATCAGAGTGCACAGCGAATGCTTAGTGGTGTGATTTGAGCGATGTGTTTAGTAGTTGGTTGGAAATTTCAAGGACGAAATTTCTATAAGGAGGGTAGAATTGTAACATCCCGGAATTGGGCCTAGTAGGATTGAGCCCATTGGGCCTTCAGCTTAGGAGTGTTTAAAAATTTTGAGAAAAAGAGAATGGCATTATTTCAAGATTAGACAAATTAGAAAGGTGATTTTGGAAAGTTACGAGGTTTCTATGAAGTTCTGGGTTCAAGTTGGGCCTTAGTAAAATTTTGTGTTTAAGCCTATTAAGGAGAGATAGTAAGTGGCATCAAGGCTTATGGAAATAAAAGAGTAAATTGCTAGCATAAATGAACATTTGGCAAGGAGATTATGGCATCAAGTGGAGAGCATGGAGGGAAGAGGTTCAAATCCCATTGTGTGCAAATTTTAACTATTATTTTTGCACTCTTTCATTAAGTGTTGGCCAAGCATGTAAATATGGCAAGGTGGATTTTTTATTTTTGGCAAGATAGCTAAGGAGAATAGGAAAAAATGAAGGTGAGGAAAGAAATCAAGAAAAAGGGGAAGGTAGGGGGAACAAGTGGCCTTTTTCAAGGGAAATGTTATGGAAAGTATGGTTGGCTAATTTTGACCATTTTGATCATGTATGTGGACGGTTTTGGGGCTAAAGGGAGGTAGCCGAATTTTTGTTGATGTTTTGGTAAAGTTTTAGTGCTTGTTTTGGTTAAAATTCCTTCTTGTATTTTTGTGCCATTTCTCCCAAACTTCTTCTCCTCTTTGCCAAAACTTCAAGCCATTAGTGAGCATTTCTTTTCTTTTCACGAAATTCTCCAACTCTACTATCTTTTTCCTCTAATCCATACCCTCATAACCAAAACTATTCTTGTTCAATTTCTTCCATAGCCGAAACTCACAATCCACAATCACTCCTCCATAATTTCTTTCTCGTCTGAGGTGACATTCCTTCTTCGATTAAATTGGTAAGTGAATTCTTTTCTATGATCATATTCTTTTCTCTTTAGCCGAATAAGTATCTATCACTATTCAGTTGTAAATCGTGTTCGTAATCGAAAATGGTGTTATCTTCCATTTCTTCATGTCTTAATCGCCCTCTTTTCGTAGTGCTTTAAGTGGGAGACCGTGTATTGTTCTTGCCGGAGTCAAACGGTGGAAATTGGATCCAATATCGATAAGGTAAGGGGGTTCATTTTGGATTTTTCGCTATATCTCTATTTGGCTATGTTGCAAATCGGATTGATGTTTCGACTAATCGATTATGTTTTACGGATTAAATCGCTCGATCTATCCACTCGTTGATCATTTCGAATTCGTGGTAAGTGAAGTTAGCCTAGTAAAGTGTTTCTGGTTACGATTATCAATGTTGAGACTAACATTCTATCAACTATCATTATAGGTGTTGAAATCGGTAGAAAGCACAACTCGTAATAAGGTGTGTAATCCCGTACTTTCTGAATACATATTTGAAATGGTGTGTAATCTCACACTTATCTGAAAATTTGTATGAAATATTCTGTGAATCGGTTGAAATACCAAAGAAAACCGAAAATCGGCATCCGTGATCACTCGGGCGTGCATATGATCCTAGTGGTAATCGTATTTTGTAATAAAACAGTTCCAGTTAGAAGCAGTGGCGTGTTTTTGAAAAATCACGAAAAATAGGAGAAAGGGAATTCGAAAGTGAATAAGATTTTGAATTAAATCTTACTGTGTCTATTTTAGTATGGAAGAAACGGAGAAGGAAAAGGTTTTTGATATTCTGAGATATGTTAATTTTAGTGAGACTGGTTCTGATTGACTTCGTGGTTCCCTAATCTATTTTGGAAAAATCATATAAACTTGTACGAAGTGAATTATGGGTTATAATTCATATGTATTTCTTAGTGAGCCTATTTTCATTAGAAGCAAGTGGGAGCAATATATGAAAACCGTACAGTGAGATATTTGAATTTTTGGTAAGAGAGGTCAGAATCGTTTGTCAGTGAAACAAAGGAAATATTTAAGGAATAAACTGTACTAAATGGTTAAGCCAAAAATTCTGGAAAATTTATAGTAGAAAGATATATGAGTCTAGTTTCAACGAAAATTTATAGATTTAGATTTCGAGATTCCTAATTCAAATTATAGTCAATTTAGTCAGTACGACATAGATGGACAATTTTAAATTGTTATGCCCAAATTAGTAGTTAAGTCTGGATTGCAAAATTATCGAATTACCCTTAGTGGGTAAATTATCGAATTACAAAATTGCCCTTACCGGCCAAATTATGGAAATGCCCCTAAAGTGCCGAAATACGAAATTACTTATGGGCCGAAAGGACATATTGATAAATGGGCCAATCTGATATTTTGCTAAATGGGCCCAATCTGATATTTTGCTAAATGGGCCAATCTAATATTTTGCTATGTGGGCCAAATCGATATATTGGCTATATGGGCCAATCTGATATTTTGCTTTGCGGGCCAAATCGATATATTTGCTATGTGGGCCAAATCGATATATTTGCTATGTGGACCAACTTGATATATGAATATGTGGGCCGATTGATATTTTCTTAATGGGCCAATCTTGATAAATTGTTATAATGGTTCATAAATTTTGTAAGAAATATCTGAATACATTGTTGTGAATTGTTATGCATTATATAGATGTTTTGCATGGGATAGGATAATGATGAAGAGAAGTTCTGGTAGCTCTGCTACATAAATCTGGTGGCTCTGCCACAAATCTGAAAAATAATGCCATGTAAATTCTGTTAATCTGGTGGCTTGTCCACAAATTTAATATAAATGGCTTAATGCCTACATTTGGTGTGTTGGCGGGGTGGATTGACTAAAGATCACCCTCAGGTGTGTTGGTTGGTACGGATGGTGTGTAGCCGATGGAAAACTAGGTTTGGTTTGGGAATTGCATATCATATGCGTATTATATATATGATACATTTATTGTTATTGTAAATGGGCTTAGGCCCAAAATATTGCTAATTGGGTCCTGGCCCAATGGATAACGGTAAGGGGATTTCACACTGAGTTCTTGTAACTCACCCCCTTTCTTTCTTAACCTTATAGGTAATGCTCCATAGTGAGGATTTGGGCCCATGTATGACTCGGTGGAGGCCATACTTCAGAAATGGTGTTATTGAATTTTAAATTTCTATTTCCATTTATTTTATTATTTTACTTTATGGTTGGGATGTTTTTATTATTTTTCTTAAATTGTTTAAAACGAGAATTTTTCTAAAAACGTAAATAAAGGTTTTCCGAAATTGATTAACAAATGGATTTCAAAATAAACATTTACAAATTCTTTTGATATGGATATTTTCTCTCGAACTATTAATGATATGTTCAAAAGACTCAGATTCTCTTTCGAATTTTCAATGTCGTTTTCAAGGTCATGCTTTTTTAAGATCATTAGTTCAAATTTATCGATTTATCAATCAAATCTTCGAGGTTAGTAGTATTTTATCAAATCAAACTTGTTTTCTTGATTTTAACAAAGCAATATTTTAGTACGAATAAAAAGGGTTTAACATGTTTTGCTCGTGTGACATACCAAATCCGCTCATAACACATGGGACGGGTGTTGGGTGTTACACCAATCATGTACGAAACCCCATCCTTATTGCCAATGATAGGGATCGATACATCAGACACTATACTATGCCACTTTTCAGTGAGTTAAATCCAAGAGTTAGAAGGCTAGATATTGAGGCAACTCAATTTGAATTTAAACCAGTGATGTTTCAAATGCTCCAAAAGGTGGGCCAGTTCAGTGGTATGCCCACGGAAGATCCACATCTCCACCTTCAATTGTTTATGGAGGTGACTGATTCATTCAAGATAGCTGGTGTGACTGAATACGCGCTGAGGTTGAAGTTGTTTAGGTACTCGTTGCAAGATTGAGCACGAGCATGGCTCAGTTTATTGCCACCAAGTTCCATATCTACATGGAAAGAATTAGCAGATAGCTTTTTGGTTAAGTATCTCCTGTCTAGCAAAAATGCTAAGTTGAGGAATGAGATCACAACTTTCCAACAATTAGATAACGAATCTTTATATGATGCTTGGGAGTGATTCAAGGAGTTACTTCATAAGTGTCTTCGTCATGGGATTCCTCATTGTATCTAGTTGGAGCAATTTTATAATGGTCTCAATGCACATATAAGATTGATGGTAGATGCTTCTGCGAATGGTGCAAATTTGTCTAAGTCTTATAATGAAGCTTATGATATCATTGATAGGATCACGAGTAATAACTATCAATGGCAAACAAATCGAACAACTTCAGGAAGACGTGTAGCCGGAGTTCATGAAGTTGACGCCCTCACTTCGTTATCAGCTTAGGTATCATCTATTTCCTCTATGTTAAAATAGTTTACCGCTAATAGTGCTAATAATTTTGCAGCTCAGCCACCAAGTCTGTTTGATGTAGTTTCCTATGTGTATTGTGGCGAAGGTCATTCTTTTGAGAATTATCCATCAAATCCCGAGTCAGGGTACTATGTGGGGAACCTACATCAAAATAGGAGTGGACAAGGACCCTAGTCCAACTTCTACAATCCTTCATGGCATAATCATCCTAATTTTTCTTAGAGCAACCAAGGAAATGGACCAAACAACAACTTATTGCAGCATAGACCTAACCAATCCCAAGGGTTTAATCAGCAAGCTCCAAAACCACCTCAAGCTAAGGCATCAAACAGTTTGGAGAACTTATTGAAAGTGTACATGGCAAAGAATGACGCTTTGATGCAAATCCAAGCAGCAACATTGAAAAATTTGGAAAATCAAATGGGTCAGGTAGCTACAGAGCTTCATAATAGACCACAAGGAACCTTGTCGAGCGATACTGAGAATCCAAGAAATTTAGGTAAAGAACATATCAAGGTAGTGGCATTGCGAAGTGGTAAAACTTTAGAACCCTGATTGATTGATGTCGAAGATAAGCCTGCTGAGAAGAATCAACCAGCTTTTGAAATTCCTATACCAAAAGAATCAAAATCTGCAAAGACTGACAAGGTAAATCCTAACTTAGTGAATTTAGAGAATTTAACATCTTATTTGGATGCAAATTTACCTGCTCAGAAGAGTTATCCGATTCAACTAAAGGTTTCATCACCTCCATATTCGCAAAGATTGTAGCAACACAAGCAGAAAGAAGAGGTGCAATTCAAGAAGGTTTTGGATGTTCTAAAGTAGTTACACATCAATATTTCGTTAGTAGAGGCCTTAGAAAAAATGTTGATTTATGTGAAGTTTATGAAGGCTATCCTGTCCAAGAAGAAATGACTTAGTGGGTATGAGACTGTTGCCTTGACAAAGGGCTGCACTCATTCCTACAGAACAAACTGCCACCGAAATTGAAAGACCCAAGAAATTTTACTATACCCTGTAACATTGGTGAATCCTACTGTGGTAAAGCTTTGTATGATTTAGGAGTTAGTATCAACTTGATGCCTAAGTCTATTTTCAAGATGCAAGGGATAGGTGAAGTAAGACCTACAACTGTGACGCTTCAGTTAGCAGATCGATCTTTAGCATATCCCAAAGGAAAGATCGAGGATGTTTTGGTATGAGTTGATAAATTTATTTTTCATGCTAATTTCACTATCTTAGATTTTGAAGCAGATAAGGAAGTGTCGATCATCCTTGGGAGACCAATCTTATCTATGGGAAGAACGTTAATTGATGTGTAGAAAGGTGAACTCACCATGCGATTTCAAGACAATCACGTAACCTTTAACATTCTTAAAGCGATGAAATTACTCGATTCGACAGAAGAATGTTCAATTGTAGAAGAGATAGAAAACTTGGTTTCTATGGAAAGCAATTTTGAAGAAGATCCATTGGATAAAGCCTTAGATCTTGACCATTTGGAGGATAAAGAAGGTGAAGAAAACATGGCTTTTGATGGAAGACAATTCGAGAAATTCTATTCAATCAACACGGTTTGAACCATTGGAGTTAGAAGTTAGAGAATTTGTGCAACCCAAGTTGTCAATTGAAGAACCACCTAAACTCTAACTAAATATACTTCCTTCCCATTTGAAATATGTGTATTTAGGTAACTATTCCACTTTTCTGATGATTATTTCAATAGAACTGACGAAAGATCAAGAGCAGCAACTAATTGCTATTTTAAAGAAATTTAAGAAAGTAATTGGTTGGACCATAGCTGATATTCAAGGTATAAACCCTTTTTTCTGCATGCATAAAATTATTTTAGAAGAAGGTGAAAGAGCTTGAATTGACAGGAAAAGGAGGCTCAATCCTTTATGAAGGAAGTTGTGAGAAAGGAAGTGATCAAATGGTTAAATACAGGCATCATCTATCCTATTTCAGATAGTTCATGGGTAAGACCGGTCAAGTGTGTGCCAAAGAAAGGTGGAATCAAAATTGTTGAAAATAAGCGTAGCGAGTTGATTCCAATGAGGACAGTTACTGGTTGGAGAATCTATATTGATTACAAAAAATTGAATAAAGCCACTCAGAAGGACCATTTTCTGTTACCTTATATGGTTCAGATGTTAGATCGATTGGCAGGTAATGAATTCTATTATTTTGTAGATGCCTATTCGGGATATAACCAAATATCTGTAACTCCGGAGAACCAACAGAAAACAACCTTTACTTGTCCATACGGTATGCTTTCTTTTAGGCGAATGACTTTTGGTTTATGCAGTGCACCTGCAACAATTCAACGATGCATTAAGGCAATGTTCACTGATATGGTTGAAAACTTTATTGAGGTTTTCATGGATGATTTTTTTGTTTTTGGTGACACTTGTGATATTTGTTTGATTAGTTTGGCTACGGTACTGAAGAGATACGAAGAGACGAATCTTGTCCTTAACTGGGAAAAATGCCATTTTATGGTTAAGGAAGGGATTGTCTTAGGGCATAAAATCTCAAAGAGAGGAATTGAAGTCGATAAAGCAAAGGTGGACGTAATTGAAAGATTACTGGCCCCAATTAATGTGAAAGGAGCCAGAAGTTTCTTAGCCCGTGCACTTTTTTTACCGAATGTTTATCAAAGATTTCTTGAAAATTTCTTAACTGTTGTGCTTGTTGTTAGAGAAAGATACAGTGTTTGATTTCAACAAAGCATGTTTGGAAACTTTTGAAGATCTAAAGAAATGGTTAATCTCAGCCCCAATAATCGTTACACCTGATTGGAGCTCACCTTTTGAATTGATGTAAGATGCAAGTGATTATATCGTTGGAGCTGTGATGGGTCAAAGAAGAAACAAAGTGTTTCACCTTATTTACTATGCAAGTAGAACCATGACGGGGGCCCAACTCAATTATACGGTAATTGAAAAGGAACTCTTTTCTATAGTTTTTGCTTTTGACAAATTTTGCTCATATCTTATAGGTACCAAAGTTACAAGATTTACTTACCATGTGGTAATTAAATACTTGTTCACGAAGAAAGATACGAAACCGAGGCTAATTCGTTGGATATTTTTACTCCAAGAATTTGACCTAGAGATCCAAGACAGAAAAGGTGTCAAAAATCAAATAGCTGATCATCTGTCGAGGTTGGAGCAAGATGAGCATGTGTGCCTATCAACGAGAATTTCCCAGATGAACACTTATTTAAGGTCAGTCAAATTCATGAAACACCTTGGTTTGTTGATTTTGCCAATTATCTTGCATGTGGAATAATTCCTTGAGAAATGACATACCAACAAAGGAAAAAATTCCTTCATGATAGTCGGTATTATTTTTGAGAGGATCCATTTTTGTTTAAACAGTGTGCAGATAATATAATCCGAAAGTGTGTAGCTGAAAGTGAGATTTCTAAGATCTTGTATCATTTCCATTCATCTCCAAGTGGGGGACAGTTTAGTGGTTCACGTATTGCAACAAAGATTTTGCAAGCAGGTTTCTTTTGGCCTACACTATTTAAAGATGCTTATGCTTATGTGAAGAACTGTGATAAATTTCAAAGGACCAGAAATATGTCAAGAAGGAATGAGATGCTCTTGATAAATATTTGATGTATGCGGCATTGACTTTTAGGCCTGTTTCCTTCTTCGTATGGGAACAAATACATCTTAGTTATTGTGGATCATGTATCCAAGTGGGTTGAAGCTGAAGCATACCGTACAAATGATGCTAAGGTAGTCATGCGATTCCTACATAAGCATGTGTTTACACGATTTGGAACACCGAGAACTATTATTAGTGATGAAGGTTCTCACTTTGTGAACAAATAGCTTAGATGGTTACTTAACAAATATGATGTGAAGCACAAGATTGCTACTGCCTATCACCCCCAGTCTAATGGTCAAGTTGAAAGAGTGAACTGTGAAATCAAAGGTATCCTTGAAAGGGTAGTACACCCTAGTAGAAAAGATTGGTCTCAAAGACTCGATGATGCATTTTGGGCCTATCGAACAACATTTAAGACACCGTTATGAATGACTCCTTATCGGTTAGTCTTTGGAAAGGCATGTCATTTGCTATTAGAGTTGGAGAATAGAGCTCACTGGGCTTTGAAGCAGTTAAACTTTGATCTTAAGCAAGCCGGTGAGAAAAAGATGTTACAACTTGATGAGTTGGAAGAGCCGAGGTTGTTTTCCTATGAGAATGCTAAAATTGTAAAGAAAGTGCAAAGAGATGGCATGATAGTCATATGCAACCTCGTGAGTTTAAAGAAGGTCAGAAGGTTTTGTTGTTTAATTCAAGGTTAAAGTTATTTCCTGGGAAGCTTAATCCCAATGGAAAGGACCCTATACCATCTACCGATTTTATCCTTATGGAGCTATTGAATTATACGAAAATTACGGAGGTACTTTTAAAGTTAATGGTCAACGTCTCAAACACTACTAGGATGGTGAAGTTGAGCGAGTTGAATCCTCGTTCAAATTAACAGACCCTTAATTTTTCATGAACTCATTTTGTAAATAAATAAATAAATAGAAATTATTTTATTAACTTATTACATTTAATTAATTATGTCTAAGGAGATAGGAACTGAAGTGGGACCGCTGTGACCCCTCCAACCTTTCTTGGGAATTAATTTAATGTAATTTGTTAAGAAGAAATTTTCTAATGAAGATTTAAAATTTTTAAGTTTCATTTGTTTTGTTTAAAATTTAAATTTTTATGTCAATAAAGGGGGTCAAATTTGGCCCAAGTACTAATCAGTTTTTTTTTGGAGTAAGTTTATAAATACAGTATGAGTTTGAGGCCTAAGACAGCAAAAATGAGGGTAAAATCCATACTTTGCCGCCACTCCCATTACTTGTCACCCAAGTAACCTTAATGTAGCTAAATTTTCGCTATATGTTGCCCTAATTCTTCCCTATATATATATAAAATTCTCTTCATTCTTGTAACACCCCAAATTAGGGGTTGTTTGTAACTTAGCTAATTTCCCATGTGTGTGCCTGAAGAATAAATATTATGATTTATTTGGCGTATTTTAGGGTCTTAAGTTGGCTCGAGATAGTAGAAATTTTTATTTGGAAGCTTTAAAAGTAAGGAGCCTTAGCAATTAGGGGTTAAGTAAACATTTGGGAAAAATGTGACACAAGAAGCTAACTGGCATAATTGGCTTGGTGCGCCTAAGGGTGTTGCAAGGGAGGAGGTTCGAGTCTTGGGAGGTACAAGGGGGATGAGTTTTTCTTTTTTTGAAGGCTGGCGTGAATTGGCTGCACATGGTCCTTTGTTCTTTCGGCTGGAGTTTGACAAGCACATGGCCTCTTTGTTTTTCTATTATTTATTTGATAAGATAATGGAGATAGATAAGGATATTATTAAGATTAATTGGATTAATATATGAATAATCAACAAGAGTTGGCAAGAGAGAATTTAGGCCTTGGGATAATTCAAATTATTTTGAATGGGTTTAAACAAGTGGTCTAGAATGAATTAAGGTAGTGGAATGAATTTTAAACTCTTCAAAGAAGAGTGGACGGCAAGCATTAGGGGGAGGGGGTGCCGAATGCCTATAAAAACATCAACTTATCACTTTGTTCTCTTTTTTCCCATTATTGCTATTAGCCGAAATTCTTATCACATTTTTCCTTCCACTATTTTCTTTCCATTATTTTCCTTCATAAAAATCGAATACACCCATTTGATGTGCCGAATTTCTTTCTTTATTTTTTTTTAAAACACCTAGGCCGAATATTGTACAAGGGGGAGGCTTTCTTTTAATCGCTTTTGGGAAGGTAAGTGTGTTTGGTCGAATGCCCATGTCCTCTTTTCCTTTCTTGTCGACTTTGATAAAGGTAGGTAATTGGTTTCGGCAATTGTCGTTAAGGGTGCTAATCACTTGTTGAATCAAATCTGTCTAGGTGCTTCGGGATTTTGAGATCGTCAAACTAAGCTTTCATTCGTGACCAATCGGGTGGTAAGCGGGGGTAAGAATCGATTTTCATGGATTTAACTTGAAAGTATTCAAAGCCGAAGGCTATTAGCTTTATTTACTAACCGGCGGTAGTGGGTGAAGCAGATTCGGGAATCGAGTGTTGTGATTAGTATCCAGGAGCGTGAAGGTAAGGTTTCGGGTTCACAAGGAACCCTTCTCAAATAATTTGATTTGGCCGAATAGGCCATGGCACTAACCTATATATTTGGCCGAATATAGGGACAAGTAGATCTAGGGTGGCCGACTTCTCTTTTCGGGATTTAGACTTCTCATCGGCATCAGGTGTGTACATACACACTTATAACCATTAATAAATGGTATTAAATACATGTTGTATGTAAATCTGCTTTATGTAGATATGGATTTAGTACCTTAATGGTACAAGCGAGGATCCCGGTAAGTCTCTGTCAGTATGAGATTGATAATAATGCTTTTGGGAAGCATGGCTTGTTTGATATATGTGATAAATGTATGTTGACATAAACTCTGTTTATAACTGCTTGATATGGGTTGATGAGAGGAGGGGGCAGTGATAATTGTGTCGACCGACACAAGTGTTTTGGTAACACACTGTGACTACGGTCACCAGAGGTTTGGTACCTCCAGAGGTTTGGCACCTCATAGCGTCTCGTCCCAGTGGCTTAGCACCACAGTGGGTTGGCCCCACGCATGCTAATACGGGATTGACGCCAGTGATTTGGTATCACACGATGGGTTGGCCCCATCAACCGATTTGTGTCTTCGGACACCAGAGGTTTGGCACCTCCAGCGATTTGGCATCACATCTGTGACTATACATCACCAGTGGTTTGGCACCACCAGTGGTTTGGTACCACAACGGGGTAGACAGAGGCGTTTGGTTGGCTAGGTTGGGTATATAACCTAATACATGTTAATTGTTATACATTGTGTATGAAATTGCTTAAACCGAGGGAAGGGTTACATACTGAGTCTTGGTGACTCACCTTCTCCTTTATATTTTTCAGGTGACATGTAGATCGCGGATGTGGACCGGATGGACTCGAGGTGGCCATGCAGTGGGATTTAAATTTAATAGACTTTGAATTTCGGTTATTTATTCTTTTCTGTTGTTGGTTTAAATTTTTTTAATTGGGTTGTAATAAGGCCTCCAATAACTCCTTTTTATTATTTTGTTATCGTTACCTGCTTTGAATATTAATTTAAACTATTTCACTATGGTAATAATAAGTTCACACGCTTTCCTAAATCAAATCAAAAATGTTTTTTTTTTGTACCATCGGGTACATCTTAAAATATATATGATAACTTGATTTAATAAATATTTTCAAAATAAATCTAAGTTTGAGTTTTATACACCTCAACTGTTTTAACAAGACACTATCTTTTATCTAGAAGTTAGATCGGTTTCAAAAGGTTTCAAAATGTTTTCTAGGTAGCAAACCAAATTCGGTCGTAATGTTGGGCCGGGTTTGGGGTGTTACAATTCTACTATTTTTCATATCCCTCAAAGTAATTTTCATAACCCTAAAAATCCTTAAATCTCCTTCTTGTGCCGCTAGCCTCAAATCTCGAAAGAAACCTGTCCCTCTTCCCTTTTTGCCGAAATCACCTATTGCCACCACAAGAAGATTATCGAAGCACCAATGTTGCCGCCACACATCACCGTTACTGTCACTTGTTGTCATTGCCGCCACACCATCTTTGGCATCACAAGATTTTTGTCGTATCAATTTTTTACCCTCCTCGCCGATTTCTCTTTCCCCCCTTGTGCAAAAACTTTTCCAAATTCTCAAGAAAAGATACCATGTATCGCAAAAGAACCAGATCTTCAAAGACTACTCCTGAAAAACTAATTTGATCGATGAAGAAGTGAAGGAGAGATTTGATTCAATCTTCAAGCATTAACCTATGATGCTGGAAAAAAGTTTTAACTTGAAGATTCATGATTTGATGGTTGTTCCTATACCTATTAGAAAGAAAATCAATGCTCTTAAGTGGTAATGATTTTTTGATACTCGTTCACTTCCCGATATAAGAGGGATTCAGATAGGGGTAGATATAAGAGGGATTCAAAGTCCTCAAGTGCTTCTGGAAGGCCTATAAAGAAGGCCAGGTTTGAGGGGCCAGTCCGAGCTGGGGTTCCTGTTGCTGTTGCAAGACCACAACCCTGTGCTGATTGTGGGAGACATTACCTGGGTGAGTGTTGGAAGAAGATTGGGCCATGTTTCAGATGTGGGTCTATTAGCATCAAGTCAAGAATTATTCTCAAAGGCCTGTTCATATGCAAGCTGCAGGTAAGGGTTATGTTCAGCCAGCGAGAGGTGGTCAGTAGCCACCGAGAGGGTGTGGGCAGGCCAGGGGTGGAAACGGTATGGGACGAGGTCGTAGAGCGCCAGGCAGAGGTGCTGGTAGCATTGAGGCGAGGCAGCCAGCATTGGACTATGCTACTCATCATCGAGAGGATGGTGACGCTCCAGATGTTATGATCGGTACGTTCCTAATTCATAATGTACCTTACACTGCTCTGATTGATATAGGGTCTACGTATTCATACATTGTATGCACTGTGTCTGGCACCTTGGGTATCATATATGAGAGTACTGTTAATGAGATGACTATGTTAAGTCCACTGGGACAGTCAGTAAGAGTAAACAAGTTGTTCAGAGATGTGCTTTTAGAGGCTTAAGGAGTTATATTTCCAGCGGATTTGATGGAGCTACTGTTTGGTGAATTCGACCTAATCTTGGGACCGTGCAAGTTTAGATTGTGTTGCTAAGCGTATGGTGTTGAAGATTATGGATGATGTGGAGGTGGTTGTGATTCGAGAGTGACGGGACTTTTTGTCTAATGTGATCTCTGCATTAAGGGCAGAAAAACTGGTTCGCAAGGGTTGTGAGGCGTTTCTAGCCTATATTGGTGTATCTGATTTTGAGAGTCCTTCTATTGGAGATATCCGAATAGTTAGGAATTTTTCTAATGTATTTCCTGATAAGCTCCTTGGGTTACCTTCGAACCACGAAGTTGCATTTGGTATTGAGCTCCTACCTGGAACAGCTCCAGTGTCCATCGCTCCTTATAGGATGGCACCGAAGGAACCGGTGGAGTTAAAAGCTCAAATTCAAGAATTTCTAGATCGAGGATTCATTCGACCTAGTGTGTCTCCATGAGGAGTACCAGTGTTGTTTGTGAAAATCAAGGATGGGTCTATAAGCATGTGCATCGATTATCGATAATAATTGACTATCAAGAATAAGTATCCTTTGTCGAGGATAGACAATCTGTTTGATCAGCTGCAAGGAGCGTCGGTTTTCTCTAAAATAAATCTCTTTTCTGGGTACCATAAGCTAAGAGATAAGGATCCTGATGTGTATAACACTGTGTTTAGGATTCATTATGGTCATTACGAGTTCCTAGTGATGCCGTTTGGGCTGAAGAATGCACCAGCTGCTTTTATGGACTTGATGAACTGAGTATTCCAGCCCTACGCAAATTGATTCGTGGTGGTATTTATAGGTGACATCTTGGTGTATTCGAGAATCGAGGATGAACATGATACACATCTCTGAATTATTCTACAGATTTTGAGGGAGAAACAATTGTACGCTAAGTTCAGCAAGTGTGAGTTCTGGCTGCGAAAAGTGACATTTCTGGGTCACGTGGTATCTGCCGAGGGGATTAGGGTTGATCCTCGAAAAATTGAAGCCGTACTGGATTGGAAACCACCTAAGATCGTATCTGAGATTCTAAGCTTTCAGGGTTTGGCAGGGTATTACAGACGTTTTGTCGAGGGTTTTCTGTGATTGCTGCACCTATGACTAAGTTGTTGCGTAAAGGGTACCATTTAATTGAACTGATAAGCAGCAAAAGAGTTTTGAGAAACTGAAGAAAGTTCTGACTGAGGCCTCTATTTTAATACTGCCATAGTCTGGTAAGGAATTTATGGTCTATAGTGATGCATCACACGTTGGTTTGGGTTGTGTGCTAATACAGGAGGGTAAGATGGTTGCTTATGCGTCTCGTCAGCTTAAGCCTCATGAGGCAAACTACCTTACTCATGACTTGGAGTTAGCCGCGGTGATACTCGCACTGAAAATTTGAAGGCACTATTTATACGGTAAGAAGTGTATTATCTACAAAGATCACAAGAGCCTTAAGTACCTCCTTACTCAGAAGGAGTTGAATCTTAAGCAGGGAAGATGGATAGAGCTGCCTAAGGATTATGACTATTTGATTGAGTATCACCCTGGTAAGGCTAACGTTGTAGCTGACGCACTAAGCCGTAGGGCTGTATCTGATTTAAGAGCAATGTTTGGTCGTCTCCGCTTGTATGATACTGGTAGCTTATTAGTTGAGCTGCAAGTGAGATTGACATGGACTGAGCAAATTAAGAGGAAACAATTCTTTGATGAGACACTGGTTCCTTGTTTCGTACAAGTTGAGAATGGAGAGATTGCAGATTTTGGGCTGAATGGTAAAGAAGTACTATGTTTCTGTGGGACAGTCTATGTACCGAGGGATTCTAAACTGAGGCAGTCTATACTGCGAGAGGTGCATAGTAGTTCCATACGCTTTGCATCCTGGCGGAAACAAGTTATGTCGAGATCTTCATGAGCTGTACTGGTGGCCAGGACTGAAACGCAAAGTTACTGAATTTGTGAGTAAGTGCTTGACGTGCCAGCAAGTAAAGGCTGAGCATCAGTTGCCTTCTCGATTACTGCAGCCAATTTAGATTCCACTTTGGAAGTGGGACAGGGTAAATATGGATTTTGTGAGTGGGCTGCCCTTAACGCCTACTAAGAAGGATTCAATATTAGTTTTTGTAGATCGATTGACTAAATCTACCCATTTTATACCAGTCCACACTGAATACTCGTTGTAGAAGTTGGCAAAGTTATATGTGGCTGAGATTGTGAGACTGCATGGGGTACCGGTTTCTATCATATCTGACAGATATCCTAGATTCACATCTTAGTTCTGGAAGAAGTTACATGAGGCATTGGTTACTAGGTTGGACTTCAGTACTGCGTTTCATCCTCAGACAGATGGTCAGTCAGAGAGGGTGATTCAGATACTGGAGGACATGTTAAGAAGTTGTGTAATGGATTTTTGAGGCAGCTGGAAAGACTACTTGCCACTAGCAGAGTTCGCGTATAATAATAGCAATTAGTCCAATATTCAAATGGCACCGTACGAGGAATTGTATGGTCGTAGGTGTCGTACTTTTACCTGTTGGACTGAGCTGGGCTGTAACATCCTGAAAAGGGCCTATGCATTTTCGGTTTAATTGTACGAAATGACATGTCTTATGTGTTATGAAAGTATTTTGAACATTTTTTGGAAACCTGGAAATGTATGGAAATGTTAAGTTTTAAGTGAACATTTTTGGAAACTTGGAAATGTAAGGAAATGATTTAGAAATGATTCAAAAGAGGAAAGTGAACATTTCTGGAAACTTGGAAATGTAAGGAAATGTCAAGTTTAAAGAGGGAAACGAAAATTTTGGAAACTTGGAAATGTAAGGAAATGATTTAGAAAATGTCGAGTTTTAAAGTTTAAAAGAGAAAACTAAGGCAAGGTGGTCTTAAGAGAAAATGTATGTGAAATTTGACACACAAACAAGCTCGAAAAAGTGGCCTGGATATGCCACTTAGGGCCTCTGGAAATGGCACCACGTACAAGGGTATTGGGCCTGAGTTCGAGTCACATGGGAAGCAAATAAAAGAACTTTTTATGTTGCTTCCAGAAGCAGAGAGGTGGACGGCACAAGGCTTTTAAAAGAGGAGTTTTATTCTCTTTAAATTTCAGCTAATAAGGGGATAAATAAAGGATTTATTTTAGATTATTTTCAAGAGATAAATAAGGATTATTCTTTAATTTTTAAATTAAGGAGATAAAGTTATCAAACTAAAGGAGAGTGGTGGCCAAGTAAGGGACTCTAGCTAGTAATTTCGGCTACTAGAGGAAAAGAGGCCACTCATCCCTTCACTTTTCTTTTGCCGAAATTCCTTAAGCAATTCTCCTCTTCCTGCCGAATTTTCCCTAAGCAAAAAATCCTCTCTTCTCTGCTATTTTTCTTCCAAAAATCGAAAGCAGGTTCCCTTAACCCTAGCCGATTCCTTCTAAGCCTAATATTCCTCTCTTCTTTCATCTTTGAAACCGAATGCGTAGAGGGCTCATAGCCGATTGTTCATCAAATTTCTAAGTTGAATCTCTGAAGTGGTGTCAGGAAGGATCTGTCGAATTCAATATTAAAGGTAAGAATTTTATGGTTATCAATTTATTCTCTTCTTTAAACCGAAAGTCAAGACTCTAATGCCATGTACATGATTAGCCGAAACTTTGAAGGAAAGGTTCGGGATTTTGTGACTGTCTACTACAAGGAGGAAGATTCCGGGATTTAAGATTTGGAAGGTAAGCCCAAAGGTACATTCAGCCATAGGTCTGTTTTGATATCTAGATCTATTCTGTAATTGTTTAAAAAAAAAAAGAAGCCAAAACTAACCTATGATGTGATTTAATGTTGGCCGAATGCAAGAAGGAATACAACAAAGTTTCGGGACTTGATTCTTAAGTCAATCGGCAGCAAGGTAGGTTTTAAGTGTACAAATCCTACTATGATTTGGTTTTATAGCCGAAGAGGCTTTATGCTAACATATTAAGGTTACCGAATGTAGGATTTCAAAGAATTCGTTAAGCAAATCAGGTGTGTATCCCACACCAACTTTTAATAAGATTTATGGCAATAATTAATATGTGCATGTTTATAAGAATGTGAATATGGCTAAGGTACCGTGTTATGGTACATAGTACTCAGGTACGTTTCCTACTCCTACTAGGATTACGGAATATGTTATATTTAACAGGTGAAAAGTGACTTGAATGTGAATTTAAGTATGATATGCATAATATGAATAATAGGGGGCATTCGGGTTATATGAAAAAGGGGAAGTGAATGTGGTGACTTCGGTCTCACTATCTGAATGTGGTGACCTCGGTCACATTATCTCAATGTGGTAACTTCGCCATACATTATCTCGAATGTGGTGTCTCATGACACAATTATCCGTGTGGCTATGCCACGAATTTTATATATGGCGATGAGCACGTCGATCGCAAATGACGCTTTCGATGGTGTGTAGCGGATGGAGGGTTGACTTAGTAGTCCCCACGGTGTGCAGGTTGGTACGGGGATGCGTAGCGGATGGCATCTAGGGTTGGGTTCGGGTTGCATCATTATTTTATCTGTATGTGGATATGTATGTGATATGATAAGGAATGCTTGATCTATTAAATTTTAGTGTTGGTTACACATTGAGTCTGTTGACTCACCCCGTTGTGGGAACATGTTTCAGGTGATGAACAGTGATGGACCGGGACGGCAGAACTTGTGGTGGCCATGCTCAGCTTGAAGTTTTATTTGATTTGGACATTTGATTTTATTTAAGTACTATAAGATTTTATTTTGGGTTTTGTCTGATGTAATAAGGCCATAGTGTTGATTTAATTTTTTTTTATTTACTATATTACAAATTTATGATAATTAAAGAATAAGCCAATTTAATTTAAAATAAACTTTAAAAAAAATTTGACACCTGAAATAAATGGGTTTTCAATATAAAGTAAACTTGTTTTCAACTCGAGTCCAACCCACCAGCAAACTATCTTTAAAACACACAGATTTTCAAAGTAATAGAAGAATTTTTAACCAGTTTACTTCGAGGAACATACCAGATCCGGTCCAGGCTCGTGGGCCGAGTGTGGGGTGTTTCATGGGCGAGCGGCGGGTTTTGGGGCAGAGTTAGTTTTTGATACCGAAGAAAAGGTAAAACTGATTCGAGACCGGTTGAAGGAAGCGTCGGATAGGCAGAAGTCTTATGCAGATCTTAAAGCCGAGGGATTGAGTACTCTGTGAGGGATTATGTCTTTCTTAAGGTCTCACTGTGGAAGAAAATTCTGAGGTTTGGACTGAATGGTAAGCTTAGCCCAAGGTTCATTGGGCCTTACTATGTACTGAAGCGTGTGGGATCGGTCGCCCATCAACTTAAGTTGCCTCCAGAATTTGACTGGATTCACAATGTGTTCCATGTCTCCATGCTGAGGCATTATAGCTCTAATCTCACACATATAGTACCAGTCGAGGAGATCGAGGTTAGGCTAGATCTGACGTTTGAGGAGGAGCTAGTGCAGATATTGGACCGTGAGGCTAAAGTACTAAGGAGGAAATCTATTCCACTAGTCATAGTGCTTTGACGTAATCACAGTTCAGAAGAAGCCATGTGGGAACCTGAGGAGGAGATGCGTCGACAATACCCTCACCTATTTTGACCAGGTAAATTTTGAGGCCGAAATTTCTTTTAGGAGGCAGAGTTGTAACGCCCAAAAAATATATGTTCTTTAATTTTGCATGTTTTGACACAATTACATGTTTGCTTCTGTCGTTGAGTGATTGGGGTGTGTTTGAGAGTGTTTGAGAAGCCTGGGTTCAAGTTTTGGCATTTGTAAAATTTTTAGTTTTCCTCTTAAATGACTATGGACACTAGCACATAGGTCTTATAAATTATTGTGCTTGTTTTAAGTCACAAAAAACCTATTGGTGCAATGGTTGTGGTGTTACAAGTGTGGCAAGGGGTCTGAGGTTCGCGTGTTGGCACAGCATGAAGGGGGTATTCATTTTGCTGCTTGAGCTGTGTAAGTAGTAGAGTTGGACTAAAACACAACTATGGAGAGTTTGAATAGAATTTGAAAGGGGTTTGAATGGGTCATGGAGAGGTTCAAAAGGGATTTTAGGAGAGATTTAGGGGAGGAAAAAGTGGAATTTGAAGTGTAATAGAGTTGTGTCAAAATTGCATAGTAAGTACACTGGAGCTTTTCCGCTGAGCTGCTATTCTCTCAAATTTTTGATTTTGTATGCTCTTTTTTCTTTTGCGTTTTGGTTCTTTATGCCGTGGGTGCCAGAAATTGGCTTTTGTTGCCTTTTCTCTCTGCTTCTTGTATTGGCTTCTCCCTTGTTCACTATTTCAATTTTGCTTCTTTCCTCCCTCTCTACTTTTTTCGATTTTCTTAGAGGTCCCTCCTACATTGCTGGCCAAATTCTCTTGCAGCCGAATTTCTCTCTCTGCATTCGATTAAGGTAACTTGGTTTTCTTTTGGGGTGTCGAATCCTTGACTTATGGCCGAACCTTGTTGTAGCTGCCATCTCTGTTTGGATTCACGGTTGTCTTTTGCCTTTCTCTACTTTCTATCGAAATATTTTTCCCTCTAACATCATATTGTCTCTGTCGTTACTGCCAGGGGTATGATTGTACCATCTCGTGCCTTAGGTTTAGGGTGTGCTTGTGTAGACTGATTACTTCTATCTACCATTCTTAGTTCTACGTTCGGTAAGTTGTTATCCGCTTGATTCAAGTTTATTGACGTTTATGGTAATAGTTAACAAGATTAGGTTGTAATACAGGTTTTTGGCCAAGAATCTTGAAAACAAACTTCGTCAACGGTTTAAGCGAGCTAAAGTCACCCTCATTCAAACAAGGTATGGTGCTCGTGGGTCTTAGCACGGTTTCCCAAAACAGGTTTATGACAATACCCTGTGAACGGTAATAGGCGCAAACACCGGTAAAGTGTGTATTCACACAGTTTTTACTGTAGAACGGCAAAAGCTGAAAAGCCAAAACTTCGACATTTGAGGCCTCACGAGCGTGCGATCGCTCGTGTGGTAAATCGAGCCCACAAATCATGGGCGATAGACTATAGAGGCCACCACGAGCGTTCCCGTGCTCTTGGGCTGATGTGGGCCTTATTTAGCTGGAATAAGCTGTGTGGGCCCAATGGGCTTGTGGGCCCCACACGAAATAAATCCACGATAAGTGGTAAATACTATATCGTTAGCATAGCCGTGACTGAATTTGGGCTAAATGGGCCACACGAGTGTGAGGGCCCACTTGGGCCAGATAATGGGCCTTGGGCCCATTTACACTGTTATGACCATTTAAATTATCTGTGTCGCTCGAAGCGACTATAGACCTTCAGAGAGGTCGTTATTTGCACCAAGACCCCAAAATAAGTAAAACGGCCAAAATACCCCTAAAAGGTAAAATTACTATTATACCCCTACTTGATGGAAATGACCATTTTACCCTTAGAGGTTGGTTGACTGATGAGTGTATGATTATTTGTATGACTATACTGAGTAGGACACTTTGCATACACGAACTATTTATGACATGACATATTGCATGGGGTTGGGATTCCGATATGGAGGAAGTACTGTACTGGTGGCTCTGCCACATTCACTATTACTGGTGGCGTTGCTACATATATCATTATCGCAAACTCTCTCAAGCGTTATTATTATTAGCGACTACGCCGCGATATTGGTGTCTTTGCAGCTGGGTCGGTCGATTTTATCCCCACATGGTGTTTTGGTTGGTACGGGTGGTATGTTGGTTGGATTGGGGTGGGTTGCATATTTGCACCGTACTGATACTATGTTGGGCTTAGGCCCACACTGTTACTGTAATGGGCTAAGGCCCACACTGTATTGTTACTGAATAAGGCTCTGGCCCAGACTGTTATTGCATATATTGTTATTGATTGACTATTAGGGGATTACACTCTGAGTTTTCGTAAACTCACCCTTTCTTTTTAACTATACAGGTAATCCCCAGCCTTAGACGATTTGGAGCCGTGAGGGACTCGGAGGTGGCCACATGATTTCTAATGTTATGCTTTGGACTTAATTATTTAATTTTAATTTTCATATTGGGTTATTGATTATGTAATAAGGCCATTGGTGGATTTAATTTTTAATTGGGCTTTGATTTCTTGTTTTAAACTGCCAAACGGACACAAAGGAGTTTTCAAAATCACAACTGTTGTTTTTATAGAAAAACACGTATTTTAAACTTCAAGGTTTTTAGTTAGAGAAGATTCCGCGGTTTTATTCAGTTTAAGAAATCAACGGTAATAATATGGCAAATGTTTTGATAAGCTGGTTTCAAATTGTAATAACTTAAACTGCCAAATGTTTTCAAGCAATAAAAACTAAATAGGTTTTAACTTAAATACGAATTTTTATCAACAAGTCCAAACTTCAAAAATCACTTCGATGTGAGACGTCAGATTCGGTCGTAACGTCTAGGACAGGTTTAGGGTGTTAGAGTAAAGGATTCCGAAAGGACCTAATATGGTTTCCAAACTCATGAAAGATTGAGTTGCCGTGGAATGTTTTTCCTGATGTTATTAAGCATGTTGATAATAAATTGAGTTTCATTAAAGTAATTGTCCTAGTTTATTTATGTTATAATTGTTGCAAATTGTGTTTAATTTTGCTAAAATCTATTTCATTCATATAGTTTGCATACATAGGATAATTTGCATTAGGGATCATTGCATTTAGTTTAATATATTTAATTTTAATCATCACTTCTCAACCATATTGTGTTTTTATTTACCAAGTTGTTAGTATAATTTTACAATTAAGCGATTTAACACAAATATAATCCCTATGGAGATGATAACTCGATACTTAGTTATTACTTGATAACTACTATGTACACTTGCACAAACTTACGCGTTACAGAAACCACCAAGAAATGTATCTGAAGTCAGAAGTTTTCTGGGATTAGCTAGTTACTATTGTCATTTTGTAAAAGGGTTCTCGATGATTGCTACATGATGACTCGATTGCTACAAAAAGATGTGAAATTTTAGTGGTCCGAGAAATGCCAATAGAGTTTTGAATAGTTGAAAGTATTGTTAATTGAAGCACCAGTTTTAGTTCAGCCTGAGTCGGGTAAAGAGTTTGTGATTTTCAGCAACACATCATTGAACAGTTTGGGATGTGTTTTGATGCCAATTCTAGATAGTTGAAAACACATGAAAAGAATTTTCCGATTCACGACTTAGAATTGGTCGTTATTGTTTCTGCATTGAAAATTTGGTGACATCATTTATTTGGTGAGAAGTGCCATATTTTTATTAATCACAAGATTTTTAAGTATATAATAACTCAGAAAGATTTGAATTTGCGACAATGAAGATGGTTCGAGTTGCTGAAAGATTATAAGTTAGTGATTGATTATCATCTGGGGAAAGCGAATGTAGTCGTGGATACTTAGAGTAAAAATTTTGCATTGCGGGCAATGAACACATAATTAACTTTGTCTGATGAGGTTCGATTTTAGCTGAGTTAAAAGATAAATCATTATTTCTTCAATAAATTTGTGAAGCTCGAAAATTTGAAGATAAATTGCAAGCTAAAAGAGTGCAATGCGAATCGACTACTGATTCAGAGTATGAGATCAGATCCAATGATTGTTTAATGTTCCAAGGTAGAATTTGTGTACCAAAAAATTCTGAGCTTATTCAGAAAATTCTACACAAAGCACACAGTTGTTGTTTTTCTGTTCATCTAGGGAGTACTAAAATGTACAATGATTTGAAATAATTGTGTTGGTGGTCTGAAACACCCCAAACCCGGCCCACGAGCCTGGACCGGATCTGGTATGTTCCTCGAAGTAAACAGGTTAAAAATTCTTTTATTACTTTGGAAAACTGTGTGTTTTGAAGAAAGTTTGTTTGTGGGTTGGGCTCGAGTTGAAAACAAATTTATTTTTATATTGAAACCCATTTAATTTCAAGTGACAAGATAATTAAAGTTTATTTTAAATTAAATTGACTTAATCTCTAATAAATAAAATTTCGTAACATAGTAAATAAAACAGAAAATAACATAGTTCACTATGGCCTTATTACATCAAATAAAAACCCAAAATGAAATTTAAAGTACTTAGAAAAATAAAATGTGCAAATAAAATTCCTTGCTGAGCATGGCCACCTTTAAACTCCTACCAACCCGGTCCATTACTGATCATCACCTGAAAAATGTTCCCACAACGGGGTGAGTCAACAGACTCAATGTGTACTACAACACTAAGTCTTAACAAATTCAGGCATTTCATAACATACATATTCATATATCATTAAATTAAAAATGATGTAACCCGAACCCAAACCTAGATGCCATCCGCTACACATCACCCGTACCATCCTGCACACCGTGGGGACTACTAAGTCAACCCTCCATCCGCTACACACCATCGAAGGCAGTCGCTGCAGTCGACGTGCTCATCGCCCTTATAAATATTCGTGGCATAGCCACCAGATTAAATAGTTGTGACCGAAGTCACCACATTCAGATATCGTGGTCTTAGATCACCACATTCACTTCCCCTTTTTCAATAATCCATATGCCCCATATCATACATATTATGCATTAACATGCCAAATTTCACATTCTTATCTCTGTTCACATATGAGTCATAACATATATTCATAATCCTAGTAGGAGTAGGAAACGTACCTGAGTACTTTGTACCACAATATGGTACCTTAGCCATGTTCACACTCTTATACATACTTATATTAAATATTGCCATAAATTTTATTAAAAGATAGTGTGGGGTACACACCTGGTACATGCTTTATGGAAATTCCGAAAACCCGATCTAACGCTTTAGATCCTTAATTCCCTACATTCGGCCATCACTTTAAGAATTTAATGAAGACCATTCGGCCATAAAACCAAATCCTATTAGGATTGTTATTACTCAAAACTTACCTTGGTGCCGATTTCGCAACTTAATCGAATCTCGAAATCTTTCCTATGCTCCTTCTTGTATTAGGCCAAACACTAGATCTCTTCATAGGTTAGTTTTCGGTTTTTATGATAATAAGAAACAAGTCTTTAATCAACAAATAAGGCCTTGGCCGAATACCACATGTGCTTACCTTAGGTTTCTCAAATCTCGAAAGTGATTTCTTGGCTATGGAGTTGTCGAAACCTATAGGGTACATGTTAGATCCTCCTTTAACATTTAAATACTAATAACTGTCCCTTAGCCGAATACAGTACTTACCTTAGATCCTTATAAATCCTGAAATATCCCTCCTTGTAGTCGACAGTTGTAGAAACCCGAGAGATCCTTTGTTGATTCGGCTAAAAGACACAGATGGCATTAGAATCTTAATTTTGGTTTTGAATAAAAAGACTAAACGTTGACACTAAAATCCTTACCCTTAATGCACAAGTCGACAACCCCCTTGCTTGAAGTCCCAAAGTGTTTCGGCTCTTGCTTAAATGATCAATTCAGCTCCTGAAGGATAGGAGAGCATTCGGCTATGGCCACCACACAGGGAATTTGGCTTGAATAAGGAAAAGAAAAGAGAGGGTGTTGAGGCTTGAAGAATCGACAATGGTGGATAATGAAGAAGTAGATTTCGGCTTAACAAAATAAAAAGAGAAAAGAGAATATTGCTTAGGAAATTCGACAGAGAGAAAAAGGAGAGGGAAGAATGATGAATGGCCTTAGTTTTCCTCCTTTTGCCGAAATTACTAGGCCTAGTGTTCCTTACTTGGCCATCACTCTTCTATTTTGATAGCTTTATCTCTTTAATTATCACCTTGTTTTAAATTAATAGAATTAATCCATCATAATCCCTTATCCTTATTATCACATCTTTTATCTCTAAATAATAATAAAATAAAAGGATTTTAAACTCCTAAAATATAGCCTATGTGCCGTCCACCTCTGTCCATCCTTGCAGCAAAATAAAACTTTTATTTTGCTTCCCCTACAGCTCGAACCTTGGCCCAATTTCCCCTGCATGTGGCGTCACTTACAGAGGCCTTAAGTGGCACCTCCAAGCCATTTTTCCATGCCCATTTGTGTGTCAAATTTTCCTACATTTTCTCTTAAGACCACCTTGCTTCATGTCCCTCTTTTAAACTTTAACTTAACATTTCTCAAGCATTTCCCTACATTTCTAAGACATTTCCTTACATTTCCTAGACATTTCCTTACATTTCCAAGACAAGACATTTCCTTACATTTCCAAGACATGACATTTCCTTGCATTTCCAGGTTTCCAAAAATGTTCACTTTCCTCTTTTAAACTTAACATTTCCTTACATTTCCAGGTTTCCGAAAATGTTCGTAATACATTTATAACACATAAGACATGTCATTTCATATAATTAAATCAAAAATGCATAGGCCCATTTTCAGGATGTTACAGTTCTACCCCCTTTAAAATAATTTCATCCTCGAAATTGCCTGGCTAAAATAAATGAGGGTATTGCTGTCGCATTGCCTCTTCTGGCTCCCACGAAGCTTCCTCCGATCCATGGTTGCGCCATAACACTTTGACTAGAGGAACTGACTTCCTCCGTAACACTTTCACGTCTCGTTCCAAGATCTAAATTGGCTCTTCCTCATAGGACAAATCTGGCCTTAGCTCCACCCCTTCAACCGCTACTACGTGAGATGGATCCGATCGATATCGACGTAGCATGGAAACATGGAATACATCGTGCATCTGCTTCAACTCCGGTGGCAACTCTAACCGATATGCCACTGGTCCAACTCTCTTCAACACTCGATAGGGCCCTATAAACCTTGGGCTTAACTTCCCTTTCCGACCAAACCTCATCACCTTCTTCCAAGGCGAGACTTTCAGAAACACTTGCTCCCCCACTTCAAACTCTATTTCCTTCCGTTTGAGGTCTGCGTACGACTTCTGCCTATCCGATGCTTCCCTTAACCGTGCCTGAATTATCTCAACCTTTTCCTCAAATTTTGCCACGATTTCTAGACCCAAAACTCGACGTTCCCCTAATTCGGTCCAACATGTAGGAGTCCGACATTTCCGGCAATACAACGCTTCGTACGGTACCATCCGAATACTAGCTTGGTAGCTGTTGTTATAGGCGAACTCTGCTAAAGACAAATACTCTTCCCAACTTCCTTTGAAGTCTATCACACAGCCTCTCAACATATCCTCTAACACTTGTATTACTCATTCAGACTACCCGTCAGACTGTGGATGAGAAGCCGTAGTAAAATCCAACTTAGTGCCTAAGGCTTGATGTAGAGCTTTCCAAAACCGAGACGTAAACCTTGGGTCTCTATCCGAAATGATTGACACCGGCACTCCGTGTAACCTCACAACTTCCGCCACATATAACTTGGCCAACTTCTAAAGAGAATAATCAACTCTTACCGAAATAAAGTGCGCGGACTTGGTCAGACGGTCCACTATTACCCATACCGAGTCCTTCTTAGTAGGCGTAAGGGGAAGCCCACTAACAAAGTCTATGGTAATTCTCTCCCACTTCCACTGCGGAATCTCGATTGGTTGAAGTAATCCCGATGGAACTTGGTGTTCCGCTTTAACTTGCTGACACGTCAGACATTTTCCTACGAATTCCGTAACTTTCCGCTTAAGTTCAGGCCACCAAAATTGTTCCCTTAGATCCCTATACAACTTAGTGCCTCCGGGATGCATAGCATAAGGGCTACTATGCGCCTCCCGAAGAATCCTTTGTCTTAACTCCTTGTCCCTTGGCGTACAGACCTTTCCCTTGAAGCACAATACTCCCTCATCATCAACACCATAATCCTCTAACTCTTCGTTCTGCACTTGCTGTAGCTTAGCACTTAAGTCCTCATCCAATAGTTGACTTTCTTTTACCTCATTCAACCATGTGGGTTTGACTTGTAATTCTGCCAGCAGACTTCCATCATCATACAAACTTAAGTGTGCGAACATCGCCCTTAGATCTGACACTACCTTCCGACTTAGAGCGTCTGCTACCACGTTTGCCTTGCCTGGGTGATACTCAATCGAACAATCATAATCCTTCAGTAACTCCACCCACCTTCGTTGCCTCAAGTTCAACTCCTTTTGAGTCAACATATACTTAAGCCTCTTGTGGTTTGTATAGATTACTGACTTTTCCCCATAAAGATAGTGCCTCCACACCTTAAGAGCGAAGACTACTGCTGCCAATTCCAAGTCATGAGTCGGGTAGTTAACTTCATGAGGCCTTAGTTGTCGAGACGCATACGCGACTACTTTTCCATCTTGCATTAGAACATAGCCTAATCTCGTATGCGAAGTGTCACAGTACACCACAAAATCCTTTCCTGCTTCAGGCTGAATCAGAACTGGAGCTTCCGTCAAGACCCTCTTGAGCTTCTCAAAGCTCTCCTGTTGCTTATCCGTCCATACAAAGGGTACTTCCTTCCTCAATAACTTTGTCAAAGGCGCGGCTATTGACGAGAACCCTTCCACGAACCTCCTGTAATAGCCAGCCAAACCTAAGAAACTTCAGATCTTAGCCATGGACCTAGGTGGTTTCCAATCCAACACTGCCTCGATCTTCCTAGGATCCACCCTTATACCTTCTGCGGATATCACATGTCCTAAGAATGCCACCTCCTTAAGCCAAAATTCACACTTGCTGAATTTGGCATAAAGCTTCTTCTCCCTTAATACTTGTAACACTATCCGTAGGTGCTCATCATGCTCTTCCTCTGTCTTCAAATACACAAGGATGTCATTGATAAACACGACGACGAACCTATACAAGTAGGGTTGGAAAACCCTGTTCATCATATCCATGAACGCGGCTGGTGCGTTCGTCAATCCAAATGGCATTACTACAAACTCATAATGGCCGTATCTTGTCCTAAAGGCTGTCTTATGGATATCTGCCTCCTTCACTTTCAACTGATGATATCCCGACCGTAGATCTATCTTCGAAAACACAGCTGCCCCCTTTAGCTGATCGAACAAGTCGTCTATCCTTGGCAAAGGATACTTGTTCTTGATGGTCAGTTTATTCAACTGACAATAGTCTATGCACATTCGCGTAGTTCCATCCTTCTTCTTTACAAACAGGACCGGTGCTCCCCATGGAGACACACTGGGTCGGATGAACCCACGATCCAGCAACTCTTGGATCTGAGCCTTGAGCTCAACTAACTCCTTTGGTACCATTCGGTATGCAGCGATTGACACAGGAGCTATTCCCGGTAGCAAGTCTATTCCAAATTCCACCTCCCTATCCGGGGGTATTTCGGGTAACTCTTCCAGAAAAACATCCACGAAGTCCCTTACCATTCTAACTCTACTAAGTCCCCCTTCCTTCGCATCCACAGCACTAACAAAGGCCAAAAATGCCTTACATCCTTTCTGAACCATTTTCTCAGCCTTCAATGCCGAAACTATATTACACAAGTAGTTTCTTCTTTCTCCTATCATAATGACCACCTCATCCTCCGGGGTCCTTAATTCTATCTGTTTAGCCGCACAATCCAACACGGCCCGATGCTCCACTAACCAATCCCTATCAAGTATGAGGTCAAATTCTCCGAAGGGTAACTCCATTAAGTCAGCCCGAAAGTTTACTCCCTGAATTTCTAGGGGTACACTCCGAAAGATCTTATCCACCACTACAGTTTGGCCTAATGGGCTTACTACAGTCATCTTCTTATCAGGAAGTTCAGAGTCTAGGCCTAGTGTTTCCACTACACTACATGCAACATATGAATGGGTCGAGCCCACATCAATAAGAGCAAAATAGGGCTTGCCATGAATAAGGAACGTACCGGTTATGACATCCGGTGCGTCTCCATCCTCCCTCCGGCGAACTTCATAAACCAAACCCGGTTGCCTTGCCTCAGTATTAGCAGCACCTCTGCCTGGTGTTCCACGTCCTCTGCCAGCACCATTACCTCTATTATTCAGACCACGACCTCGCTGAGGCTGCTGTCTACCTCTACCAGCCTGATTAACATTCTGAGCTGCTGGCCGACTCCCCTCCGGTTTCATTGGATAGTCCTTAATCATATGGTCCTTGGACCAACACCTGAAACATCCTCCTATCCTCTTCCAACACTCTCCTAAGTGTTTCTTCCCACACTGGTCACAAGGACGATACTGCCCTCCTGTACTAACTTGCTGACCTCGCGGCCTGTCAACTCTAGGCCTCTTCTGAACATTCCCAGCTGATCCAGATGATCCAAAACCTCTTATCTGCCTATTTCGATCAGAGTTCTGCCTTGTAGAGTTCTTAATTCCTTCAGCTACCTTAGCTTTCTCTACTAAAGCAGAAAACTCCCGTTCCTGATGCGGAGCTATCAACAACCTCAGGTCATCCCTTAGTCCATCCTTAAACTAGACACACTGCTCATGCTCTGTAGCCACTACTCCTCGAGCATATCGGCTCAACCTCAGAAACTCAGCTTCATATTCCTCCACAGACTTATTCCCTTTAACCAATCCCAGAAAAGCTTTTCTTTGCTCATCAGTATAACGTGTGCCAACATATTTCTTCTGATAAGCCGTCTTAACATAGTCCCACGTCAGATCTCAGCTGTGGCACCATCACAAACTGTGAGCCACCATTGGTACGCTTCATCGCATAGGAATACCACCATTCCTTTCAGCTTCTCCTCAGGGGTCAGATCCAGTTCATCCATAATCCGCTCAGTTGATTCCAACCAATACTCAGCGGTACTGGGTGCCACTCCTGACACTCCACGGAACACCTCGGCTCGCGTTGGCTCGGAGTTGCTCGGTGCACTCGAGCTCCCGAATTTCCTCCCCGCATCACCACCAACTCAAGGACTTGCAAAGACACGACTGCGACACGCGGATCATCATCCGTCCCGAGCTTGCTGCTCAACACCAACAGCTGGGGGTGGTGGTGGCGGTGGTACCTCATTGTCAGACCCCTGACCCGATCTAACGGGTTCTGACACAGTCATTCTTCCTCTACTGCGTCCAAGACAACCACGTCCTCTAAAACTCATTTCTATTGTCGCGATCTGATTAAAAAGTTTTATGAATTAGTCCTTGTTTCACTTATTAACCGCAAACAGTTTTATGAAAATAGATGTTTAAAAGTGGTTCTTTCGATCAAACAAAGTTCTCAGCTCAAGTTCACTATTCAGAAAGTCACGTTCACATTCATCAACCAATTATGAACTTTCGCTCATTCAGAGAGATGTTGTAGTTTTCATTGTTGTTGTTTTTTCCACTACCCAGGGGTAATTTCGTAATTTGCCCTACAGGGGTATTTTTGTAATTTTTCAAAATAGGGTTCTTTGGTGATTTTGTCAATAAGGGTATTTTGGTAATTTTGTGTTCCCAGGGTATTTTTGGAAATTTTGAAATCCGAGGGCATTTCGGTAATTTTGAAACTCAGGGGTATTTTGGTAATAAACTAGGGTAAATTTGTAAAGCTCAATAAATCAGTGGTATTGCAGATTTTACAAAACTTTAGGGTTATTTTTTTGAGAATTTGTTTTCCAAAATGGTGGTGTTGCAAAAATTTTGGGAATTAGGGTCATTTTGGTAATTTTGTACGTCAGGGGCAATTTCGTAATTTTCCAAAATCAAGATATTTTGATATTTTGTGATCTAAAATTTTTTTGGTCATTTTATAAAATAAGGAAAATTTTATTAAGATCGGGGTAGTACGGTAATTTTAGAAACCAGGGGCATTTTTGTAATTTCGCCACTAGGGGCATTTTGGTAATTTTTTAGAAATTGAGAAAATTTTGAAAACTTTCTAAAAATAAGTTTTTTTTTTACTATTTAAAATGGTAAATTTGGGGATTTTAAAACTAGGGTTTCCATAAAAACATGGCTAGTCCCTTTTCGGGTTTTAGTTATTAGGGTTTAGCCTATGAATAAGTCCTCATGGTTAGGGTGAACCGTAGCTATGCACCAGGTAGGATTCCTGCGAAGAGGAGGTGAGTTACTAGGACTGCTTAAGTACCAGGCTCTTCCGGATCCAATCCTAGACATGCGCACAGGGGTTGCCACACCTTAACTCGGCGACTTAGCCATAGCTTTGTTTAATTAGGCCCTTAAGTCTTATATAAATGTTGGGGTAAACTAGTCCTAGGGTTCACATACTTAACAGTCTAATCTACGTTACATTTCTACCCTTCTATACTTCATACCAGAATTCACACAGAGGATAGGGGTACTTACCTGGTGGACTGCGGGTCGGAGACTTGGGGGCCATGCCAAAAACCTGCTTGTTTCAAAAAAAATGTTTTTATAAAACTTATTTGGGCTCGCTTTGAAAACATTTTGGGCCTTAAACCTCAGGCCGAGAGTTTGAAATTGGGCTCTGATACCAAATTGAAACACCCCAAACCCGACCCACGAGCCTGGACCGGATCTGGTATGTTCCTCAAAGTAAACCGGTTAAAAATTCTTTTATTACTTTGGAAAACTGTGTGTTTTGAAGAAAGTTTGTTTGTGGGTTGGGCTCGAGTTGAAAACAAATTTATTTTTATATTCAAACCCATTTAATTTCAAGTGACAAGATAATTAAAGTTTATTTTAAATTAAATTGACTTAGTCTCTAATAATTAAAATTTCGTAACATAGTAAATAAAACAGAAAATAACATAGTTCACTATGGCCTTATTACATCAAATAAAAACCAAAAATGAAATTTAAAGTACTTAGAAAAATAAAATGTGCAAATAAAATTCCTTGCTGAGCATGGCCATCTTTAAACTCCAACCAACCCGGTCCATTACTGATCATCACCTGAAAAATGTTCCCACAATGGGGTGAGTCAACAGACTCAATGTGTACTACAACACTAAGTCTTAACAAATTCAGGCATTTCATAACATACATATTCATATATCATTAAATTAAAAATGATGCAACCCGAACCCAAATCTAGATGCCATCCGCTACACATCACCCGTACCATCCTGGACACCGTGGGGACTACTAAGTCAACCCTCCATCCGCTACACACCATCGAAGGCAGTCGCTGCAGTCGACGTGCTCATCGCCCTTATAAATATTCGTGGCATAGCCACCAGATTAAATAGTTGTGACCGAAGTCACTACATTCAGATATCGTGGTCTTAAGTCACCATATTCAGATAATGTGACCGAAGTCACCACACTCAGATATCGTGGTCTTAGATCACCACATTCACTTCCCCTTTTTCAATAACCCATATGCCCCATATCATACATATTATGCATTAACATGCCAAATTTCACATTCTTATCTCTGTTCACATATGAGTCATAACATATATTCATAATCCTAGTAGGAGTAGGAAACGTACCTGAGTACTTTGTACCACAATATGGTACCTTAGCCATGTTCACACTCTTATACATACTTATATTAAATATTGCCATAAATTTTATTAAAAGATAGTGTGGGGTACACACCTGGTATACTTAACGCTTTATGGAAATTCTAAAAACCCGATCTAACGCTTTAGAACCTTAATTCCCTACATTCGGCCATCACTTTAAAAAATTTAATGAAGACCATTTGGCCATAAAACCAAATCCTATTAGGATTGTTATTACTCAAAACTTACCTTGGTACCGATTTCGCTGCTTAATCGAGTCTCGAAATCTTTGCTATGCTCCTTCTTGTAATCGGCCAAACACTAGATCTCTTCATAGGTTAGTTTTTGGTTTTTAAGATAATAAGAAACAAGTCTTTAATCAACAAATAAGGCCTTGGCCGAATACCACATGTGCTTACCTTAGGTTTCTCAAATCCCGAAAGTGATTTCTTGGCTATGGAGTTGTCGAAACCTACAGGGTACATGTTAGATCCTCCTCTAACATTTAAATATTAATAACTGGCCCTTAGTCGAATACAGTACTTACCTTAGATCCTTATGAATCCTGAAATATCCCTCCTTGTAGTCGATATTTGTAGAAACCCGAGAGATCCTTTGTTGATTCGGCTAAAAGACACAGATGGCATTAGAATCTTAATTTCGGTTTTGAAGAAAAGGACTAAACGTTGACACTAAAATCCTTACCCTTAATGCACAAGTCGACAACCCCCTTGCTTGAAGTCCCAAAGTGTTTCGGCTCTTGCTTAAATGATCAATTCGGCTCCTGAAGGATAGGAGAGCATTCGGCTATGGCCACCACACAGGGAATTCGGCTTGAATAAGGAAAAGAAAAGAGAGGGTGTTGAGGCTTGAAGAATCAGCAATGGTGGATAGTGAAGAAGTAGATTTCGGCTTAACAAAATAAAAAGAGAAAAGAGAATATTGCTTAGGAAATTCGGAGAGAGAGAAAAAAGGAGAGGAAGAATGATGAATGGCCTTAGTTTTCCTCCTTTTGCCGAAATTACTAGGCCTAGTGTCCCTTACTTGGCCATCACTCTTCTATTTTGATAGCTTTATCTCTTTAATTATCACCTTATTTTAAATTAATAGAATTAATCCATCATTATCCCTTATCCTTATTATCACACCTTTTATCTCTAAATAATAATAAAATAAAAGGAATTTAAACTCCTAAAATTAAGCCTATGTGCCGTCCACCTCTGTCCATCCTTGCAGCAAAATAAAACTTTTATTTTGCTTCCCCTACAGCTCGAACCTTGGCCCAATTTCCCCTGCATGTGGCGTCACTTACAGAGGCCTTAAGTGGCACCTCCAAGCCACTTTTCCATGCCCATTTGTGTGTCACATTTTCCCTACATTTTCTCTTAAGACCACCTTGCTTCATGTCCCTCTTTTAAACTTTAACTTAACATTTCTTAAGCATTTCCCTACATTTCTAAGACATTTCCTTACATTTCCAAGACATTTCCTTACATTTCCAAGGCATGACATTTCATTGTATTTCCAGGACATGACATTTCCTTGCGTTTCCAGATTTCCAAAAATGTTCACTTTCCTCTTTTAAACTTAACATTTCCTTACATTTCTAGGTTTCCAAAAATGTTCGTAATACATTTATAACACATAAGACATGTCATTTCATATAATTAAATCAAAAATGCATAGGCCCATTTTCGGGGTGTTACATGGTCAGGCATGAAACGAGACATTTCAGAGTTTGTGTCAGGATGCTTGGTTTGCGAACATGTCAAAGTCGAACATCAAGTGCCTTCTGGACTACTACAGCTTGTGACGATACCAAAATGGAAATGGGATAGAGTTATGATGGATTCTGTATCGGGATTACCCCTGTCTCCAAAAAAGAAAAGATGTTGTTTGGGTTGTCGTTGATCGAATGATGAAGTCTGCACACTTCATTCCTATACGTACAGACTATTCACTTAATAGATTAGCTAAATTGTACATCTCTGAGATTGTCAAATTGCATAGGGTTCTAATTTCTATTATTTTGTATAGAGATCCAAGGTTTACGTCGCGATTTTAGAAGAAATTGAAAGAAGCTTTGGGTACGTGATTGTAGTTTAGTACTGCTTTCCATCCTTAAACTAATGGTCAGCCTGAGAGAGTAATTCAAATTCTCGAAGATATGCTTCGTTGCTGTGTTTTAGAGTTTGAAGGCAATTAGGAGAAATATTTACCGTTAGCTAAATTCGCGTATAACAATAGTTTTTAATTGAGTATAAAAATGGCACCGTATAAAGCTCGTATCGTATAAAGCTTTATATGGTCGTAAATTTAAACTCCATTGTACTGGACCGAGCTTAGTGAGAAAAAGATTCATGGGGTTGATTTGGTTAGAGAGACTGAAGATAAAGTGAAAGTAATTCGTGATAGTTTGAAAGCAGCTTCAGATCGACAGAAATCATATGTGGATTTGAAACGTAAAGACATTGAATTTCAAATTGGCGACAGAGTATTTTTGAAAGTATCTCCGTGGAAGAAGATTCTTTATTTTGGCCGTAAAAGAAAATTGAGTCTGCAATTCATCGGGCCGTATGAGATTATCGAAAGAATAAGGCCAGTGGCATATCGACTAGCTTTACCTTTAGAGTTAGAAAAGATTCATAAAGTGTTTCATGTGTCGATGTTGCACCGATATATATTAGATCCATCACATGTAATTTCTCCGACAGAGATTGAAATTCAGCCTAATATGACGTATAACGAAGAACCGATCAGAATTTTGGCTCAAGAAATTAAATAATTGAGAAATAAAAGCATAGCTTTAGTTAAGGTTCTATGGAAACGTCACGATATCGATGAAGCTACGTGGGAACCCTAGGAAGCTATGATAAAATAGTACCCTAACCTATTTTCTAGTGAGATTTTTGAGGACGAAAATTTCTAAGGGGAAGAGTTGTAACAGCCCGTTTTTAGTCAAATCGGAACCGTAGTTTTGAGACCACAAATTCAAGGTCAAAATATTTACTTTATTATTATTTTAATGTCTATAGCATGACAGTATGATTGCGTGAAAATTTCGCTAAGAAATTTTATCGTTTGAATGTTCAATTTGATAAAAAGGACTAAATCAAATAAAGTGTAAAACTTGAGTTCTATTAGCTAAAGGTGTCTTAAAGTGGAGGTCCTTACGTGGTAAATAGCACATTAATATGTTAGTGGATGATATTGGCTTGGTAATTTTGAAATTTGTGATAATTTTTAAGGTTAATTTTGGTAATTAGTAATTAAAGTTAAATCAAATAAAACAAAACAAAAATTTTGGTTCATTCATCTTTTCCAAGCCAAAATTAGGGCATAAAAAAGCCATGGAATAGCTTGAACCATTTGGCCCCTTCTATAGCTTGCATGTAACTAATTTTGACTCGGTTTTTAATGATTTATATGTTTTCAGAGTCGTTGTAACTTAATCTAGCTAGCCAAGGGACTAGTTTGCAAAACTGTTAAAGGTTTAGGGTTTTTCCATTTATGAATATAGGTGTATTTTGATGTTTAATGATAGGAAATGTATGGTTGTTGTTAGATAAACAACATTTGTTAAGTGATTTAGGGTGAAATTGCAAATTAGGGATTTATTTGAGAAATGTGTAAATTTTGTGGTAGAAATGTGAAATAAATGAAAAATATGGGCTGTTGTGGTAATAAGAGAAATTCTGCTCGCATCGGTAGGGACCTAATTGCATGAATTGGTATTTTTTTATGAGATAAGGACAAAATTGTAAAGAAGTTAAACTATAAGGGGCAAAAGTGTAATTTTTCCATAATGTGATTTTGGGCTAAATTGAATAAATTGATAATTGAATAAGTTAAATTTGATATTATATAGATCAGGAAAAACGAAGTTCGGATCTAGATCGGGGGGAAAACAAAGTATTGGATTAGTCGATCTATTTCGTCATTTTTGCGATCGAGGTAAGTTCATACGTTAATAAGCATTATTATAATTATGTTTTAAATGATTTGTTATTGAATTTAATTATGAATACGACCTTACAGATATATTCGACGAAGATTAAGCAATGTGAAATCCCGATTGAACCTTAGGAATTGATTAAGATACGAATGACATGTAATTAGGGGTTATGTGATTTGGGTGCTGGTCCGTACGTCCTACTGGTAGCTGAGTTATATGGCATGTGTTACAGATTCTCGTCAGCTTGTGTGAGCAGCTGTAACACCCCAAACTCGGCCCATACGCCACGGCCGAATTTAGAATGCCACTGTGGAAAACGTTTGAAAAATATTTTGATTTAGAGTGAAAACATATAAATTTATCGTCTTTAGAAAAACATGGTGTATTTAAAATTCTAAATAAAATTAAGTTGCTAAAAATAAACATTTCCAGATAACAATATAATCAACAAACCAACTTAAAACATAATAATAATCCATAAATACTTTAAATGGCCCTTATTACAATAAATAACCTTTCATAAGAAAAATGTGTAAAACAAATAAATTTATCTTCTGCATGGGCCACCTCGTATCCACTCCAACCCGGTCCAAGCTTTATGCATCACCTGTAAGGTTTGAGAAAATTTGGGTGAGTCACACAGACTCAAAGGTGCATAGTTATTACACATGTCCCCACATATGGGCTTGGCCCAATTCCACACAGTCCACATACATAAATTATGCAAGTATGAAGCCCAACCCAACCTAGTTCCATCCATTACACCAACCTTGGCACACCTGCCGCCCAAGGCCGTGGCTAATCCACCGATCAAATAATGATCCTCATATCTTACCTTGGCAGACTTGCTGCCCAAGGCCGTGGCTAAGCCACCGATCACATAGTGATCCACATATCTGTATCCACGAGGTGACTCAAGGTCATCCTCAATCTACGGTGATGCACACAGCTATCATCCGCCGAGATGGGCACCTAGCCAACACCTCCCTTGATGAAGCACATAGCCACCATCAAGCGCCAATATAGCACAAGGCTAACATCAGACCACGTACATAATGTACACCCTTTCCTTCGATAGTCACATCCCAAGTCCCATGTATCATGCCACAATATCATTAAAATAAGCATATATCACAAGCCATCACATTTTCATACATATATCATATGTAAATTAAAGTCATAAAATACTGACCTTGTCAATTGATTACCCAACATGGGCATCCACCCTTTTTAGCCTTTAATTCGGCTACCATGCACATCATATACATATTTATATATATATAAAACGCATACACACAACAAAAGAACAGTGCGATAACTACGCACCTTTTTGGCACAGTCGGCTAAATCCCGAGATCACACGTTTGCACTTAAAAGTCTATCAAAATCCCTAAATGGAACCATATTAGTTTCGGCCTCTATACCAAAAAGCATTAGAAAGTGGCCTTTGCCCTCAAGAAAATGACATAGAAAAGAGCAAAAAAATACGGCCATGAACACTTACCTATCTTCCAAAACCGATTGAAGAAAACCAAATGAAGACCTACCCTTATTGATATTCGGTTAAGACAAAACAAAAAGAGTATGGGAAGTTTCAGCAATATGGTTGATTTGTAACAACAAAAAGGATTCGGCTAGAGTGGAGAAAGAGAAAGAAAAAGAAAACTGAAAGAAATAGGAGAAGGATGATTCGGCAACAGAAGAAAGAAGAGAATGGAGAGAAGAAAATAAAATGGGAGAGGGATGTTTTCGGCTTTGAGCAAATGTGGAAGAAAGAAAAAGAGAAATGGAGGGGGCTAACCACTAAAGATGAAGAAAGAGATGAAGGGAAATGAGTTGGTTTTAGGCTTCAAAGAAAATAAAATATGAGAGAGACTCAAATGAATATTTGGCCAAATGCCTAAAAGAAAATTCGGCAAACCACAATGGTCCTTTTGGCTTTGACACTAAACAAGAAAACAATGCCAAAACTAAAACAAAAATTGTACCAAATGCCCAAGACACAATCGGTTAAGGAGAAAGATTTTGGAGAGGAAAAGTAAAATGCAAAAGATGCACAAAATGTTAGAATTGACCAACTAAAACCCCCCTAAATTCCTATCAACATTCGGCCAACCCCCCTAGACACCCATACCATCCACATTCATGTCAAACTTTTTGCACAAAACTTTCCATAGCATATCACCTTACAACATGCCTTATGTTCTCACATCAACCTTTAATCAAATGATTTCTTTCCCAAACATCAAGCTTACCTAAACTATCATTCAACTTACCATAAAAATATAAAGTCCAACCTACCAAAGCCTCCAACAAAAACGATCAACCCTCCCCCTAGACCAAAATGTCGTCCACATACATGGACTAATGGCCATAGAAGAGTTTCCAAAACATCACCCCATACTTCAAGCCTTATGTCCCCTTATCCTACCTTAACTCCTTGATTCCATACCATAAATAAGTACTTGCCTTTTTCCTTTAGTCTACTATCCAAAAATAACAAAGTCCATCCTTACCATAATTAAAATTTGACCAACACATGCCATACAAAAGCAAAAATAAAAGTCACCTTAATGTCGTCCATAGGATTCAAACCTAAGCTCCCTCACACTACTTGTGGTGTCACCTTCAAGGCTCTAAGTGGTGCCTCCTTGCCACTTTACCAAGCCAATTCTTGTGCTAAGATTCCCCACGATTTACTCTTAACCCCTAGCTCCTTCAACTCCCTTTAACTAAAGCTTGAAAATTAAATTTTTCCTACAGCTCGAGCCTACCCTTGGCAAGCCCTAGAACATCTCAATTAACAACACAACAAATCGAACTCTTGCAAAACAATACCATCACAAATAACCCCTAATTCAGGATATTACAGCAGCACCGTGTAGCTACCTCATGACCATCATCTTGTGTAAGCAAACCCGTTGATAGCTCGAGAGTGAGTATTATATGAGATATGAGATTAAGATAGATACGGCTATGTATTGGCAATTAAGGTGCGAGATTCTTGAGTATCCGATACTATTCCAAACGATTCAACAGGTATATCGAAGATACGAAACTGTGAAAAATAGATGCGTATCAGTACAGGTATGTACGGAAACTATATGAGCATTGAACCTATGAAAGTTCGAAGTTCATGATTACTTATGTGATTGAATATATATTAATCTTATAAATTAATGATTTTGTAGTATATTATGTTCATACTACTTGATTTCTGAATGAATGGTGAGCTTTACTTAGTAACTATACGAGCTTACTAAGCTTTATAGCTTACTCTGTTTACTTTTCTGTGTTTTATAGTGTTTATCGAAGTTAGCTTGGATTGGGAGTCCTCGAAGATTACATCTGTAACAACCCTATTTTGGGTCTAGTTAGAATAGTGGTTTCAAGACCAAAAATCTAACGAAAAAAATTTATTTTTATTATATTTTTATGGTCTACAGTTTTATGTAATGATTTCGTGAAAATTTCATTCAAAAATTTTGACGTTTGGGCACTCAATTTAATCAAAAGGACTAAATTGTAATTAGTGCTAAATGTGATTTCTATAGGTTAAAGGTGTCTATTTGCTATGAGATTTTAAATTAGAGGTCCTTAGATGGTAATTAGACCATTGGTTAAGTTGGTGGACAAAAATGGACATGGTTAGGTATGTTTCTAAAGTTTTTCACTAAGGGCATTTTAGTAATTTGGTAATTAAATGAATTGAAAAGCCAAAATCAAGCTAAAATTTGTCCATTTTCTTCCTCCCTTGGCCGAATTTTACAAGGAGAAGACATAGCTAGGGTTTGCCAAGCTTCCAAGCTCGATTGTAAGTCCGTTCTTGCCCCGTTTTTAATGCTCTTTACATTTTTGAAGTCATTGTAACCCGATCTATCTATTTCTACCTCTAATTTAAGATATGATCAAGGTCTAGGGTTTTACCCATGTTGAATATATGTGTATTTTGATGTTTGATGGTAGAAAATGCATGTTTGTTGTTTGTTAAACGACTTTTGCTAAGTGATTTTCGATAAAAATGTCCAAAAGGATTTTTTTGGAAAAGTTTATAAAATAAGTAGAAAAATGTGAATAAATAAAAAATGTGAGCTGTTATGAGTATGAAAATAGTTTTGGCTAGGCTTGGGTGTGAATAAATTGAATGAAATTCATTTTACGAGCCTATGGACTAAAGTGTAAAATGTCAAAAGTTTAGGGGCAAAAATGTAATTTTGCCATAATGTGACTTTTGGGCTGAAATGAATAATGTGATGATTAAATGAGATGAATTTGGTATTATAGATCAAGAAAAACGAAGTTCGGGTCTAGGTCGGGGGAAAACCATAGTGTTTGACATTTAGGTCCATTTCTGTTATTTTTGTAACGTGGTAAGTTCGTATGTTTAATAAGCATTAAATCATATATGTATATATGCTTAATTGATATAATTTTGGTAAATGCTATATTATTGAAATGAAATGTGAATGCTATTGAGAACGATACTACAGAAATGATCGATAGAGATTCGATACAACGAAAGTCCGGGTTGAACCTTAGGAATAGATAGGATACAAATGTCATGACATTAGGGTTACTGAGATTACGTGTAAGACCATATCTGGGATATGACATCGATATGTTACTTCATATAAGACCACAGCTGGGCTATTGGCATCAATACAAGATTACATGTAAGACCATATCTGGGATATGGCATTGGTACGGTACTGTGTGTACGAGATTCTCGAGTATCCTTTAGCATTCAAAATGGTTCAATGGGAAATGTTGATGAAATGTTGTTACAAGTGATGGTATGACTCAGTCAAGGTACTCGTGACAGAAATTGACAAGTAAGTGTTAAAAGTGAATTTCATATGATGAGTAAGTGGAAATTATGAGAATTAATATGGTTCAATTGAATATTCATAAATGTGATGGCTATTGAATTGAATATTGTTTATTTCTATTTGCTTATGCTTATGTAAATGTGAATGAATTGATAAGAAGTATTCAAACCATGTAAGCATTGAAATGAATAAACCTGTGAAATTATTGGTTAATTATGTGAACGAATACATGGCATAAACATGGAATTATACAAGTTATATTATAGTATTTATAATGGCTTAAAATGTGTTTATTTGATGAGATGAGTTATTATCATACGAGCTTACTAAGCTATATAGCTTACCCCCCTTTATTTCCCTTATCTTATAGTGTTACCAAGCTAGCTTGAGATCGGAGATCGTCCGAGATTCGGATCACACTATCAAACCCTCTCATTTTGGGTATTGATGATTTTAGTATTTTGAAAGTATGGCATGTATAGGGACTTAGTCATTTTGTTAAATGTGTCATTGTGGTTGTAGCCAATGTGTTGGCTTGTGATTGTCAAAGGCTTGTTTTGATATTTGGCCATGTAGATTGGTTTATTTGGGCTATCATGGTTGTAAGCCTAAGTATATATATGTGCTAATGTCTTTGGTGATATGGTCATGGTATGCTTGGTGAATGATAGAAATGTGATTTATGACATGAATGTAAGATGTTTGGCAATGTGGTCTATTGATGAGATGATAAAGTGGTGTACAATTAGGTATCTTGAAAGTAGTCAATTGTGGCTTAATAATTGTTATGAATATGATAGATGTTGATATCGTGTTGGCTATAATTGTGGATGTTTTGGTTGCCTAAGTATGCTATGTTTTGTGCCTTGAATTGGTGTCAGTGTATATGTGAATATGGGTGGCAAATGGCTTGGTAAATAGCCTTTATTTTGTCCACACAACCTGCCCCACGGGCATGTGTTCCGGCCGTGTGCTCCCTGTACCTTAATTTTGAAAAACAGAATGTCCAGAATTGAGCACACGAGCATAGACACGGGCGTGTGTCTCAGCCGTGTGTGCTACACGGCTTAGCACATGGGCGTGTGGCACGATCGTGTGGCACAAGCCAGAGAGCATCTTAAATCGAACACGGTCTGAAGCATGGGCGTGTCCCAGGGTCACACGGGCGTGTCCCTTGGACCACAGAGGCTTGTGAGCCCTACATCTAGCAAAACAAATTTTCTAAGTTTGGTAAAAATTTTTAAAGTTCTCAATTTAGTCCCGAACCACCACCAAAGCATGTTTTGGGCCTCGTAGGCTTGTATAAGTGACTATATGATTGAATATGAATGGTATTAATTTGGACACAAATTTATGACTCAGAATTGTGTGAATGCTTGTGTTATAAGTCCGGTAATGCCTCGAGCCCTGTTCCGGTGTTGAATACGGGTAAGGGGTGTTACAACATCACACTATCAAGCTATCACTTTGGTACTTTTGAACTTACGTATTTGGTTATATGGCATGTATAGGAGTTATGGTCATTGTGGTATATGTTAGTAATGTATATAGCCATTTGAGTTGACTTGTAAATGATGAATGGTGGTTATGTGTATAGCCAAGTGATTTAGCTTATTTTGGGATGTTTGGTGATGTATGTATATATATGTGAAAAAGGCCTTTTGATATGTTGTGTGTAATTGCCATTTATATGCTTTTTGTGAATTGGCATTATAGATGCCAAATGGTTGAAATTTGAAGTTGATATGCTTGTGGTTTTAGGCATGATAATGTATGTATGAAGTTAATCATTTAGGTAAAATTGTAAATATGAAATTGGCATGTTTTGTATAGGCACGTTATGATGTTATGAGTATTATAGTTCTTGGTATGAAAATAGCATGAATTAGACTTGATTGAGATTGGTTGGAATGCCTATTTATGCCATGTTATGTGTCATTTGGATTGTATAGGTGAATGCAAATTTTGGTGAGAAAGATGGCTTGGTAAATAGCCTATTTTTGTCCACACGGACGTGTGTCTCAGCTGTGTGTGACACACGGTCAGGGGACACGGCCATGTGTCCCCTGGTGTTTAATTAGAAATCAAGTCAGTACGCTCCATACAGCCTAGCACACGGGCGTGTGACTTGGCCATGTGGCATAAGTAAGTATACCCTGCAGGTTTTGCACGACCTAGCACACAACCTAGCACACGGGCGTGTGAGGCCATTTCAAAGGGCACAAGGGCGTGTGTGTTGGCCGTGTGACCCAAGTTAGGGAGTTACACGGGGTCGGACACAGGCTGAGACACAGCCATGTGATCCCATTTCGAATTTTCATACGGCCTATGACATGGGCGTGTGTCCCCTATATTTTGTGAAATTTTTTAAGTGTTCCAAAAATTTCCTGAGTTATCAGTTTAGTCTCGAATCGCTTTTAATGCATGATTTGGGCCTCGTAGGCTCGTATTAAGGACGTTATGAATGATTGTGAATGATTCATATTTGGAATGGAAAAATGTATGAAAAATGAATGTTTATTTGTGTAATAAGTCTGGTAATGCTCCATAACCCTATTCCGGCAATGAATACGGGTGAGGGGTGTTACACTTCCTTTACGGTGATTGCCACAAATAATTTCTTGTCTAGAGTTTTCCACAAAGGCTTTCTTTTGACAGAGATCGCCACAAAGGCTTTTCCTTTCAGTGATTGGCCACAAAAGCTATCCTTTAGAAGGTTCACCACGAAGGCTTTTGGAAACACGGAAATTTATACAATTTTCATGCTCTTTTTAACTCAAATTTATGCAGTTTCGATTAAATTCTTGTTAAAAAATAATTAAATATTATAAAATAATTAAATTGTGCTAAAAATATTAATATGATGAATTTTAATTAATTTTATAGTTAATTTTGATTTATTTTGACTATTTTCGACAGATTCGCACAAAGGGTAAAAATTGGTTCGACAGACACTACTCGAAGAATAAACCTGAGAAGCAATTTGAAGTATCAAGGAAAATTTATTTCCAGCCCAAGACGATTCAGTTATGAATATTAAGTCATAATATAATTAATTTTAATTTATTCCCAATTTATTTTGGGCTAAATAAATTATTATTAATTAATTATGGAAAAAGGGTTTAGTTAAACCGCATTGGTTGAACCGAATTCAGTGAACCGAACCAGCCACCAATTGGGCAGCCCAAACCATCCATATGCTGGCTCAAATCAACTTATTAGCTGTTTAATTAATCTTGCAAAGAAGCCCTTGAAGACTTATCAAAGTTGCATTCAACCCCCTCCACAATTAGTGGCTTCGTAGATTTGCCCCATGCCATATTTAGCAAAGTTGAAGCCATCAACTTTGCCACATAGGTGGCCGGCCAAGGTGTGGCTCTTTGGCTGCTATTTTTAGCAAATTTTAGCTGCCACATTCAGCTATAAATACCCCCTTGGCTGATCATTCAAAGCATCCTTCATTTCTCATTCACTCTCTCATTCTCTCATCATTTCTCTTCTCTCCATTCTCTCTTTTTTCTCTAAAAAACCAAGCCTTCTTGTGCCGATTTCCCCTCTTGGAAAAGAGGCATTTTCTCAGCCATTTGGAGCAGCAATCAGAGTGTTCATAAGCCACCTTGATAGCCAAGGACAATGAAGGACGAAGAACGGAGCAATCAGTCAAGCCACGGAGAAACATCAGATTTGCTTCTTGTTCTCTATCTCTTTAAATTTTGTTGTTGTTTTGAAAAACATGTTTATGAATATTTATGCTATTGGAATGGTTAATTTAATTAGTTTAGCTTGAATTTAATTCGTGTTGGGTTGATTGCATTTCGTCCTTTTAAATTATTAAAATTGTGTTTATGCTGTTATAGGCCTCGGTAAAATGCTTGATTAAGTAAAATCATGCCTAAGTTATCTGGCATTATAATTGTTTAGATAACTAAAGAATTAATTATTTAAACGCATTGAAATTGTAATTAATGGACACAGTACTTAGTCAGTGCATGTTTAATTCTTCTAAGGTTGCAAAAGGTTAGATTAGCATTGTATTTGGCGATACATATGCCTTGCATAACTTGCAAGATTTTTGTGATTAGATTGTTTCAAGGTAAGGATACCTTGTTACCTCACATAGTCTTTTATATGCTTATTAGGTTGAATTAATTGGTTGAATCGACATAGGAATATGCAAGAGATTGTTTAATTTAATAAGTATGTATGTGCAATAACATGTTTACCTTTATAAATCTGTTTAATCGGTCGAATTGACATAGGAATATGTATAAGAGATGAATGGGTTTTTTGATTTGTACATATGCTCATAAGTTAGCAAATTACCTAGTTGCCGTGAATTTATTCGTAACAAGTATAAGCATGAGTTTAATAATTCTAAGTGAAGAAATGTAATTAATCCAACACAATTATATCATCTAGATTAAAATCATCTATTAAAATCGTGCATTAGAACTTTATTTTATTTTATTTAGTTTACTTTGTTTTCTAAATTTTAAATATTTCTTAAATCCAAATATTTTCCATTCACCAAAGTGTTTGAAATCATTTTCATAAATAATTCTTTTACAGTCCCTGTGGGTACAATAACTCGATATTTACTTGTCACTTTATTACTTGTTACGATTGTGTACACTTGCACATTTCCACCATTCCAAGTTTTTGGCTCCATTGCCTAGGACTATTTTTCAAAAGCCATTATTTGTGAATTTGTTAGTCTTACATTTTAGTTTAATTTTTCATTTAATTTTTAACTTAGTTAATTTTCCTGTGAATATTTCTGGTGTTTATGAGTATTGACCAGATTATTGACTTACTCCTTATAGACCCTGAGGTAGAACGAACCTTTCGACAGCGAAGAAGACAAGCGAACCAGAGAAGGACCGAAGAGATGAACTTCAAGAATCTGAACCAAGGAAACGGAGTAAACCTTGCCCAGAATCATATCCTTGTTGCTGATGATAGGATAGAGCCTTAAGACAATATGTCGTGCCAGTATTTAACGATCTTAAACTGGGTATTAGGAGACCCGATTTCGAGGCACAACAATTTGAGCTGAAGCCAGTCATGTTCCAGATGCTTCAGACAGCGGGCCAATTCAGTGGAATGCCTATTGAAGATCCTCATATTCACTTAAGACTATTTATGGAAGTGAGTGATTCTTTCAAGTTAGCCGGAGTACCCGAATATGCATTACGACAGAAGCTGTTCCTATATTCGTTAAGGGACAGAGCTCGTGCATGGTTGAACTCATTGCCACCAAACTTTAGTTCTACATGGAAAGAATTAGTCGAGAGATTCCTCATGAAGTATTTCCCGCAAAGCAAGAATGCTAAGCTGAGGAACGAGATCATTGCCTTACACCAAATGGATGATGAGTCCTTGTATAAGGCATGGGAAAGATTTAAAGAGTTATTATGAAAGTGCCCTACATTCTATATGGTCTCAACACTCACACAAGGATGGTAGTGGATGCCTCTGCTAATGGTGCTCTCCTTTCTAAGTCTTATAACGAGGCTTATGGAATTATTGAGAGGATTGCCAGCAACAATTATCAATGGCCAACCAGTCGAGCAGCGCCAGGAAGACGACTCGCTGGAATACATGAAGTAGACACTCTTACTTCACTTGCATCTCAAGTATCATCAATATCCTCAATGTTTAAAAATCTTACTACTAATGGGTCTAATAGTTTTGCAGTACAGCCGCCTAATCAATTTGAGAATATAGCCTGTGTATATTGTGGGGAGGGACATTTGTTCGAAGAATGTCTGTCGAACCCAGAATCTGTATACTATATGGGTAATCTGAACCAAAACAGAGGAAGGCAAGGGATGCAATCAAATTTTTATAACCCATCGTGGAGAATTTTGATAACCCAAAACAGAGAAAGGCAAGGGAAGGCAAGGAAGGCAACAGAGGAAGGCAAGGCAAGGGCTGGAACCAGTACCACTTAAACCCAATCGAGACCAACCCAGCCGCCTAATTTTCCGCAACAAGTTCAGAAACCAGTTCAAGCTGAAGCATCCAATAGCTTGGAGAATTTGCTGAAGGCATACATGGCAAAGAATGATGCCTTAATCTAGAGCCAAGCAGCTACATTGAAGAATTTGGAAAACAAAATGGGCTAGCTTGCAACTGAATTTAGGAACCGACCACTGGATACATTACCCGGTGATACGAAAAAATTGGGAAATCCGGGAGAGGAACGCTGCAAAGTGCTAACATTAAGGAGTGGAAAGACGGTAGAGCCCAATACCATTGAAGCAGAAAAGGAGCAAGCCGATGCTCAAGACTCAGAGGAAGTTCAACTGAGTGTTGAAATCCCAGTTTTACCAGAACCAAAACATGCAAAACCCGGCAAAGTAACCTTAGGACCAACTTCTGATCAACTCACAACTTCGTTAGATGCAGAATTACCTCCAAAGGCGAATCAACGAGAACCAATTCCAGTAATGAAACCACCACCACCCTACCCTCAAGGACTTCAGAAGCAGAAGCAGAAGATTCAATTCAAGAATTTCCTTGACGTACTCAAGCAACTTCACATCAACATCCCGTTGGTTGAAGCACTTGAGCAAATGCCGAATTATGTCAAGTTCATGAAGGATATCTTGTCTAAGAAACGAAGACTTGGAGAATTTGAGACGGTAGCTCTGACGAAGGAATGCAGTGCATATCTTCAAGACAAACTACCCCCAAAATTGGAGGATCCTGGATGTTTTACCATACCATGCAACATTGGAGCAACATATTGTGGTAAGGCATTATGTGACTTAGGTGCAAGTATCAACTTGATGCCTATGTCAATATTTAGGGAGTTAGGGATACGAGAAGTTAGACCAACTACAGTTACGCTTCAACTAGTAGATCGATCCTTAGCGCATCTGGAAGGAAAAATCGAGGACGTATTAGTACGTGTAGATAAGTTTATCTTTCCTGCTGACTTTGTAATTCTAGATTTTGAAGCAGACAAAGAAGTACCAATCATCCTATGAAGGCTGTTCCTATCAACTGGAAGGACCTTTATTGATGTGCAGAAGGGTGAGCTAACTATGCGTGTTTAGGATGATCAGGTAACATTTAATGTTTTTAAGTCAATGCGATTTCCTGACACAATTGATGACTGTTCTGCAGTATCTGGTTTAGAGGATTTAATAGTGGAGAGGGAACTCAAATTTGTTGAGGATCTGTTGGAACAAGTTCTGAAATTAAACCCTCCAAATGATGAAGAAGAGGGAATACTTAGCTCTGCTAGGAGCTAATCAAAAGGGATTTAATTCGCAATCCCGTTTTGAATCTTTGGAATTAGAGAAAAGGGATTACACCCAGCCAAAAGCATCAATCGAGGAGCCACCTAAGATAAAACTCAAGGTATTACCTTCTCATTTAAAATACATTTATTTAGGTTAGCTTCTACTCTACCTGTGATTGTTTCAGCAGAATTAACTACTAAATAAGAAGAGAAACTTATCATAGTTTTGAAACAATTCAAGAAGGCTATCGGATGGACCATAGCCGATACTCGCAGTATTAGCCCATCTTTATGCATACACAAGATCATATTAGAAGATGGCGAGAGAGGAACGATTGATAGAAAATGAAGACTGAACCCCATCATGAAGGATGTAGTAAAGAAGGAAATTCTCAAGTGGTTGGATGCGGGTATAATTTACCCTATCTCAGACAGTTCATGGGTGAGTCCGGTCCAGTGCGAGCCGAAGAAAGGAGGTATCACGGTTATAGAGAACGAGAACAATGAGTTGATATCGACTAGAACAGTTACGGGATGGAGAATGTAGCACCCCAAACCCAGCCTAGAAGTTAGGCTCGAGTCCGAAATGTCACATTAAAGACATACTCCAAAACAATTTTATAATCTGACAATTTAAGGCCCAAAAGCCCAAAACCCTTGTATCTTGTTAAGTTAAGAGGAAAAGCCAACATTTTAGGAAAACGTTCATATGATAAGTTATTTCAAAAACCACTTTAACTTTAATAATTTTATGAATTTTATTAAGCGGATAGTTGAAATAATAATAATAAACCCAAAATCTAAAGTCATTTAGGAGTTACATGGCCTTATTACAATCCAATGAAAAAAACAAAGTATTTAGAACAGATTCATTTAAACAAATCAAAACATTTGATCAGCTTGTAGTGTGGCTATCTCCGAGTCCTTCCCCACATCGAGCCATCTATTCAGGATTACCTGAAACATTAAATTAAAGGGTGTGAGTTTCGAAACTCAGTGTGTACAACCCTTGACAATCTAATCAACATACAATTATTAACATTGGCCTAAGCCCTGTCAAAATCGGTGCTTTAGGGCCTCAGCCCACAATGACCTCATATCATATCATATCACATCATATTCAACAAGATAATGCAAAGCCCACCCCAAAAATCCATCCGCTACACACACCATTTCCCTTCCAACCTTATGACTCCTGTGGGGAATTCTAGCTCAACCCACCCCTCGCTACACATTAAGGGTAGCTCGATTGCGGTACTACCGAACGTTATATCAAAGCTGCTAATTATATATTGGGCTTAAAGCCTCCGTTGGATCCATACCATACGACCATGCGATCCTCAATTCTTCCTCCGTACCATAATCCCCACCCGTATGCATCTTAAGCAGAATATCATATGAATCCATCAACACACAAGTAACATCCATAAACTCATATTCGTCACATAGGGGTAATTTCGTCATTTCACCACCCAGGGGTATTTTCATAATTCTACCCTACAGGGGTATTTTGGTAATTTTACAATTCTAGGGGTATTTTAATAAATCTTTAAACATAAGGGTATTTTAGTAATTTTTTTCAAATATAAAGGTAATTGGTCCCTTTCGAGTTTTAGTTATGAACTTTGGCCCATCAACAAGTCCTTGCGGCTAAAGTGAACAGACACTACGCACCAAGTAGGATTCTAGAGAAGAGGAGGTGGGCCGCTAGGGCCGCTTAAGTACCAAGTTCTCCCTAGATCCAATCCTAGACATGCGTATGTCCGTTGCCACACTCTAACCCAGCGACTTGTTCACGGACGTGTTTAATTACATTAAGTCTTATGAAATTTTAAGAGTTGTTCAAACTAGGCCTTAAGTCTATAAACCCTAACATACTTGTCTACATCCCCATAAAGCCCATCAAACCCAAATTATATTTTTACGACCCATTGGGCCCAAATCACATCCTTATGGCCCGTTAGGCCCAAAACAATTCCAGATCAAGTATTATGCTTGACAGACTCAATTCATAAACCAAACCAAACAAACTCATCAAACTTAGCCTTAGGGCCCATCGGGCCCATTTAGCCACTTTTAGCTTTTTGGCTTTTCGGCATTGTCGATATCGTGTGTAGTGTTTGTACACACTTGGTAACCTCGTGTGCTGCAAACCCCTTAGTCACGAACCTACAATTAACATTACTAGTGATTAACCAAAGCTTTAACACATACTTATCAAAAACCGAAACCTCACCGTAGCCTTACCGTGTGCCTTACGTTCTAGTAGCCCTTCCTTTACTACTATTGGCGACTATCCTCTAGATCTGCACCCAAACACCTATATCGTCAAAACCAAGTGACCCATATTGTTCATAAGTCACCCCTATGAGCCACATTAGATTCGGCCATTTACTAAACCATGACTGAGTCGAGAACACTTACCACATTGGTAGCAATCCTTACTTACCACGCTTGAGATTGTTGAGGCTTACCCTTATTAATACATGTTAACGACAAGAAGGGGTTAGATAGCCCTTCGGCTTTTAACAAAACAGACTAAAAAGTTCAATTAAGCACTTACCGAGATTCTCCATTGACCCTGCGACTTAGATATCTACTTGAACAAAATTTGGCTCCCAAACATGACTATGAGTAGATAATAATCGATTGAGATGGAGGAACAAACAACCAAGAATCGGCATAAACAGGGGTTTCAACAAACAGGGATTTCGGCAAACAGGGGTGGTGGTATTCGATAATGGAAGAAAATAAGGATGAGGGGAAAAATAGAAGAAAGAAAGATGGAAACTCCAAGAACCCCTTCTAAGGATTTCGGCATCCCCCTTTTATAGCCAAAGCCAAACTACATTCTTCCCATAGTCTTATTCAGCCCCAACACTACACCCTCCTCATCTCCTATCTATTCTCTCTGATAATACCTTAATCTTATCTGAAATATCCTCCACATCCACCAGTCCTGCTTACTACAAACTCTCCACGGCAAGAGTACAAAACCAACACAACTCTTGCTGTCCACCTATGCAAAATAAAACACTCCAAAATACACTCCTCCTGCTCGAACCTTAGACCTCTTCAGCTTTCACGCACGCCACCTCATAGCTCCCAAATGATGCTACTTTCCACTGGACCACAAGCCTATTTGTGTCCTATTTTCACTTAATCTACTTAAGAGGCCTCATGCCTAATACTAGGGTCCACTAAGCAAGAAAAATAAATTTTTCCCTACGGTCTCCCCTATCTCTAAGGCTTCGAATAATCCCGATAGTACCTTAATATTATTATTCTAAGTGCTACACCTATCTCAAAAAAAAATTAAACGCTCCCATTCCCAAGGCCCATTGGGCCCAATTCTTCTATGCCCAAATTCGGGGCGTTATAGAGAATCTGCATTGATTACTAGAAGCTGAACAAGGCGACTAGGAAAGATCACTTTCCTTTGCCATTCCTGGACCAAATGCTGGATAGATTCGCAGGACGAGATTACTACTGCTTTCTCGATGGATACTAAGGGTATAATCATATTACTACTACTGATTGTCTATACGGACCACTTAGTAATTAAATATTTACTACCCAAGAAAGACGCTAATCCGAGATTGATCTAGTGGGTACTACTACTTCAAGAGTTCGATCTAGAAATTCAAGATCGAAAGGGAGTAGAAAACCAAGTAGCAGATCACTTGTCTAGATTGGAGCCACTGAAGGGAAATCCTTCACTTGTACTGGTTCAGGAAACATTTCCAGATGAACACATACTGAAGGTAAATCATGTCCATAATATTCCTTGGTTTGCTGATATTGCTAACTATTTAGTTTGTGGTTTGATGCCGATTGATAAAACGTATCAACAAAGGAAAAATTTTCTTCACGATGCGAAGTACTATTTATGGGAAGAGCCCATATTTGTTTAAAAAGTGTGCAGATCAGATGATCAGCAGATGTGTGGCAGAAGATGAAATACCGAAGATTTTATATCACTATCACTCAGCTCCAAGTGGGGGACACTTCGGAGGTACACGTACATTTGCCAAAGTATTGCAAGCTGGATTCTTTTGGCCAACACTATTCAAGGATGCATACGCTTACGTAAAGAGTTGTGATTGATGTCAGAGGGTTGGAAATGTCACCAACAGAAATGAGATGCCTTGAACAAATATCATTGAGGTAGAATTGTTCAATGTTTGCGGTATTGACTTTCTTGGTCCTTTCTCTCTGTCTTTTGGTCACAAGTACATATTGTAGCAGCGGTTATGTGTCCAAGTGGGTTGAAGCTGAAGCTTATCCGACGAACGATACTAAAGTTGTGATGAATTTTTTGCAGAAACACGTGTTCACAAGGTTTGGAACCCCAAGAGCTATTATCAGCGATGAAGGGACCCATTTTGTGAACAATTGGCTAAAATGGTTGTTAGATAAACATAGAGTGAAACACAAGGTTGCTACAGCTTACCATCTGCAGACAAATGGGCAAGCAGAGCTAGCGAATAAGGAGATCAAAGGCATACTTGAGAAGGTAGTTTGCCCGAACCGACAAGATTGGTCCAAGAGACTAGATGATACTTTATGGGCTTACAGAACAGCATACAAGACACCTTTAGGAATGTCACCCTATAGGTTGGTATTTGGGAAAGCCTGTCATCTACCTTTGGAGTTAGAGCACAAAGTTTACTAGGCTCTTCGACGACTCAACTTGGATCTTAAGCTTGCTAGAGAGAAACGGATGCTCCAACTCAATGAGCTAGAGGAATTCCGAATGTTCTCATACGAAAATGCCAAATTACTCAAAGAAAGACTCAAGAAATGGCATGAAAAGCACATTCGAGTTAGAGAATTTGAAGCAGGTTAGCAAGTCTTGTTATTTAATTCCAGATTGAAGTTCTTCCCAGGTAAGTTAAAATCACGTTGGTCTGGTCCATTTACGATTCATCGCGTCTTTCCAGATGGAGTTGTTGAACTCCAAGGTAAGGGAGGTAATTTTCAAGTCAACGCTCAGCGTTTGAAACATTACTACAGAGAAAAACCTGAATGGGGAAAACCTGAATGGGATCAAATCTTGATCAGTTTATTAGATACTTAAATTTTCTTGTTTTTAATAAATTATTTAGGGTATATTTTTGGGTTTATTGTGTTTAAATAAATTCTGTCTAGGAGATTCGAACTTAAGCGGGACCGCTTGTGACCCCTCCAATCTTTGCTGGGAATTGATTTTTACATATTTTTCTGAGAAATTATTCCCTAAATGACAAAATATATTTTTGGTTTTTCAAATAAAAAAGTCAATTCTGACCCAAGCTTTAAATTGCAACTCAATTTCAAATTTTCATTAAGTCCGGAGACTTAATTGAATTATTTTTAAAATTTGGTTGCTATTTTCGTAAATAATAAAAACTAGGTGCCCCTTTTTGTAAATATTTTCAAAACGCATCTAGAATAAATATTTTTACTTAATATTATTGATAAACTTTAATATATAATTATATCCATTATAATTTATATATTAATTTTTATCAACTTAGCTTAGGATTAGATTTAATTTAATTTTATTATATTTTCTTATGTTTATCTTAATAATTTAATAGCAATTGATAATTTCATATGCATATATTCAATTATTAATTGTTGTTAATCTTGAGTAAAATTAGAATTGGACTCTTATTTTTAATCATTAAATTATACTAAGAGTTCTGTTCTAAGTCCCATTACTCCTATACCAATAGCTCTTTTCCTCTCATTCATGCATCATTTAACCCCAAAATCACCAACTCATCAAAGTGTCGCAAGTCCCTAGCCACAACAGCCATTCGGCCAGCAACCAGCTTTAGCACATGCGGCACGCCCACATCGCACACAGCCTTGTGCCCTTGCTGCTTCAGCCCCAGCTGCCCAGGCCTTATTGGCAGCACCTGCGCCCAGCACCGAGCGCACACCAGGCATGGTCAACAAGGACCCGCGTGCTACCTACTTGCAGCTCCCTCACACATTGCGACTGGCTCCAGCTCCATCATTCGTGCACCTTGCTGCCTTGTGCGCTTATGCGGCACTCCTCCACCCAACCTTCCAACCCTCCTTCCATTTTGCTATCTATTTCTCCATTATGTTTTTTAGAGTTCTTTTATTTTTATAAAATAGGGTGGTAAGACTTAATTTTCTTTCAATTTATTAAATTATTTAATTTTTTTAATTCATTGAATTATTAATAATTTTTATTAATTAAATTTTTGAGAACATATTTTTTTCCATCATATGTTCAGGTCAGTCATGCCTCGCAATAGAACTCGTGCTTCCGCTCAAATCGATGAAATGCAAAATAAGTTCCACTGTGAAGAAACCAAAGTAAGATACGAAAGTATCTTCAAAAATCAACAGATGCATCCAGATAAAGGCTTCACATTGAAGGAAAGCAACTACAGAGACTTTATGGCACGTATTCATCAAATTGCTGAAGTCCTCAATTGGGAATTGTTTTGTGAAAGGAGGCCGAGTGTGGATGAGGAACTAGTTTGTGAATTTTATGCGAACTTAACCTCAAGTGAATTGACTGATGTTCCAGTTTGCGGAATCAAGGTACTAATAAATTCAAATGCTATTAACGAATTCTTTAAATTACCTGATTTCGACAATGATGAATATTCTTCTCTGTTGAGCAACATTAAGCCTGAAAATTTGCAAGAAATTCTTGAGGAACTTACAGTTCCAGGTTCTAAGTGGGTTGTGCCAAAGCAAGGAATCCACACGTGTCGAAGAGAGTATTTGACACCACTTTCGAAGGTATGGTTCTATTTCATCCGTTTTAGCCTTATGCCTAGTTCGCATGGGACTACAGTCTCATTAGAGCGAATGGTCCTATTATACTCGATTCTAGCTGGAAAGACCATTGATGTGGGAAAAATCATCCTAAGAGAAATGCGAAATTGTGCCATTAGACGTTCTGGCCCAGCCTATTTCTCTTTTACAATAACAATTTTGTGCTTAAAAGCAAAAATCCTTGCGGACGTGAAGAAAACAGGGTATAGTCAAGGCACAATCACCGATTAGGACCTCTATCGAGTAGCTGGAGATTCTGTTCTACAGCAATGAGTTAAAGAGAGTGAGGATCCTGAAGAAGCAGAAGATGACCCCACAAAGATCCCCCCAGAGCAATCAACTGAAGTCCCTAGTGAGGCAGAACTAATGGAACCGTAAGCTGAACCTGATATCAAAACCTCAATGTTTGGAGCTCCACTGCCTAGCCCAGATCTTCGTGATGAGCTATTAAAGCTGATGGACTTAATGCAACACATGCAATGGCAAAAACAAGCCTCCTGGAGATACTCAAAAATAAAGGATGACTCGACGAGGAGTGCCCTTAAGAAAATTTATGATGACCTATTTATCTTTGTGCCTAAGTTTCCCAATTTCATATTTGAACCATGGATTTCATTATCGAAGAGGGAGCAAGGCGATTCATGCAAAGGCAATACTGATGGAGCAATAGATGAGTCAAATTCAGAAGGATCAGCGAACAAATAAAAAAAAGGGAGGACTTCAACTTTATTTTTATTCTTAAGTTATTTTAGGATTAGGTTAATTAGGAATTTTTATTTTTGCATAATAAAACAAGATATAGGAATCATAAATAAAATCTGAACAAGTCACAAAGGATAAAGTGTGGCAACAGGTATATACATGTCTAGGATTGGATTTTAGAGAGAGCTTGGTACTTAAGTAGTTAATTTGACTCACCTCTTCTTTTCTAAAATTCGACCTGGTGTATGGCATCTATTCACTTTAAACAATAAGGACATTGTTCACTTTAAGTAGGGGGGACCGGAAATTCGAATTAATTCCACTCAGAATAAAATTTTCATTTCATTATTATTAGGATATATTTTGTTCAATAATTTGAAATTTTGTTAAGTATGCTAAACTACAGTGAAACACCCCAAACCTGGCGCACGAGCCTTGACCGAATCTGGTATGTTCCTTGAGTAAAACCTTTAAAAATTCATTTGTTACTTTGGAAAACTTGGGTGGTTTTGCAGAAAAATTTGTTTTGTGTTGGGCTCAAGTTGGAAACAATGTTATTTTTGAAGTCTGAGTTTTGGGAAAATGTTATTTTTATGTTTCAAATCTTTAAGTTAAAAGAAATACTGAGTCATTTAAGAGTTTACCTTTAAATTGAAATCAGTCGTTTTTAGGTGTCAAAACATTTACAAATTTATTTTTAAGAAAGGTTACTTAAACTTTAATTTGATATAATCGTGCTATACTAAAATAATTAAAATGCATGCACAAACAGTTTCATACTAATGGCCTTATTACATCAAAGAAAACCCGAAATAAAACCAAACTTAGAAATAAAGTCTCAAAATAAAATGACTTTAAGCTGAGCATAGCCACCACTAAGCTCCTGCCGACCCGGTCCATCTACTGAGTGTCACCTGAAAAGATATCCCACAACGGGGTGAGTTGACAGACTCAGTGTGTAACAGCCAACACAAAGTCCCAAAAGACTTAGGCACATCAAATCATACATATATATATAACAAATATCAATAATGATGCAATCCCGAACCCAAACCTAGTTAACCATCCGCTACACATCACCCGTACCTGCCATCACACCGTGGGGATTACTAAATCGACCCTCCATCCGCTACACTTCATCGAAGGCAGTCGCTGCAGACGACTGGCACATCGCCCTTATAAATTTGTGGCATAGCCACCAGATAAATAAATGTGACATAAGTCACCACATTCAAATTATGTGACATGAGTCACCAAATATTGTGGTAAAAACCACCAGATCACTTCCCCTTAAAATATCACCCATATGCCCCATGTGTCATACAACCATACAGGTATCATACTATATGCCTTATTCCACATTCATATCAATATTCACATATGTGCCATATTCCAATTGCTCATAACATTCATTAACATAATGTCAAGGATTACGTACCTGAGTACTTTGTACCACTGTATGGTACCTTTAACCATCTCTTTCATATTCTTAATAACACATGCATTAAAATAATACCATAAATCCTTTAAGACTTAGGGTAGGGCCACACACCTGGTTTACTAACGTGTTCACTGAAATCCCGAAAATCCCGATCTAATGCTCTAGATCTTTAGTTCCTACATTCGGCCAAGCACTAGATCACTTAACTGGTCAGTTCGACATTTGAACAAAATAAGAAATAGATCTAAGTCACCAAGTATGGCCTTAGCCGAATGTCATTTCTACTTACCTTGTGGATCTAAGTCCCGAAGTCGTCCTTGCTCCTAGTGATGTCGAAATCACTATAGGTATATGTTAGATCCGATTTCATGTCTTAATGGACATCATTAATGGCCCTCGGCCTAAGACTACTCTGGCTTAACTTAGGTCTTGAGATCCCAAATGATCTCCTCTTTGTAGACGACAACTACCAAATCCCGAAGCCTCCTTCAAAGTTTCGGCCAAGAACAATAATGGGATTAGAGTCCTAGTTTCGGTTAATCTAAAAGAAAAAGAGGAGAAGAACGATAGTTGATTCCTTACCCTCAATACAGAAGTCGACTACTCCTTTGTTTGAGCCCACAGAGATGTTCAGCAATGAAGGCTAGGTAGTGATCAACACGTTTCGGCTTTTGGAAAATTATGAAAAGAAGGAGAAAAAGGTGAAGCAATTTCGGCAATGGCAATAGGTAAAGATTCGGCTATGGCTCCTAACGGAGATGAAATCTTCGGCTTTTGAAAGAATCGTGAGGGAAAAGAATAGAAGAAGAAGTTGAGAGATTCGGTAATGGTGACAAGAAGGATTCGGCTTCAAATGAAAAAGAAGAAAAAGAGAGAATTCTCTTCATTCACAATTCGGCAGAAAAATGGACACACTCCCTAACTAAAATTCGGCACTTACTTCCCCCTACATGACCGAATATACCTCTACCAAGAGCCCCACATTCAGCCACTACATCCTTCCGTATCAAATCCCTTATTTTGCTCCTATTTTTCCTCTTCCTCTCTTTTTCAAACAATTTTGAATAAGTCAACAATTATCCCTCTCTTCTAGCCGAATTTTAAAATAAAACCAAGCCTCATCCTCATCCATTTGAAAGTCCAATTACCGCTCAACTCCTCTCCTCATTAACGCAAAAATAACAGCTCCCACTGCTTCCCACGTTGCTCGAACCTGAGCCCTTCCTCACAGCTTATGGCATCACTTACCAAGGCCCTAAGTGGCGCCTTCATGCCACTTTACCAAGCCCAATCTTATTTCCAAAAACCCCTACAATTTTTATTAAGGCCTCCTCTGCCTAGCTTCCTCTTGTAAACTTTTAAATCGAATAATTTCTAAGGCATTTCCCTACACCCTAAGGTTTTCAAAATTCATAAAACACATTCAACATATACATAGACATGCTACTTCATTCAATTAAACATTAATGCATAAGCCATAAATCCCGGATGTTATAGTTCTACCCCCTTAAAATAATTTCCACCTCGAAATTACCTGGCTAAAATAGGTGAGGGTATTGCTGTCGCATTGCTTCTTCTGGCTCCCACGAAGCTTCTTCCGATCCATGATTACGCCATAACACTTTGACTAGAGGAACTGATTTCCTCCGTAACACTTTCACATCTCGCTCCAAAATCTGAATCGGCTCCTCCTCGTAGGACAAATCTGGCCTTAGCTTCACCTCTTCAACCAGTACTATGTGAGATGGATCCGATCGGTAACCACGTAGCATAGAAACATGGAATACATCGTGCATCTGCTTCAACTCCGGAGGCAACTCTAACTGGTATGCCACTGGTCCAACTCGCTTCAATACCCGATAAGGTCCTATAAACCTAGGACTTAACTTCCCTTTGCGACCAAATCTCATAACCTTCTTCCATGGCGATATTTAAAGGAACACTTGATCTCCCACATCAAATTCTATTTCCTTGCGCTTACGATCTGCGTATGACTTTTTCCCATCAGATGCTTCCTTCAACCGTGCCCGTATTACCTCAACCTTCTCCTCGGATTCTGCCACAATTTTTGGACCCAAAACTCGACGTTCCCCCAGTTCTGTCCAACACGTAGGAGTGCGACACCTCCGTCCATACAGCGCTTCATACTGTGCCATCCGAATACTGGTTTGATAGCTGTTATTATATGCAAATTTCGCTAGAGGCAAATATTCTTCCCAACTTCCTCTGAAGTCAATCACACAGCCCCTCACACAGCCCCTCAACATATCTTCTAACACTTGGATCACTCGCTCAGACTGGCCATCCGACTGTGGATGAAATGCCGTAGAGAAATCTAGCCTAGTGCCCAAAGCTTGATGTAAAGCTTTCCAAATCCGAGACGTAAACCTTGGATCCCTATTTGAGATAATCTATACCGGAACTCCATGCAATCTTACAATTTCTGCCACATACAATTTCGCTAACTTCTCCAAAGAATAGTCAACCCTCACTAGAATGAAATGCGCAGACTTTGTCAATCGGTCCACTATCACCCATACCAAGTCCTTCTTAGTAGGCGTAAGGGGAAGCCCACTAACGAAGTCCCTGGTGATTCTCTCCCACTTCTACTGTGGAATCTTTATTGGCTGAAGCAATCCTGACGGAACTTGGTGTTCAGCCTTAACTTGTTGACACGTTAAGCACTTCCCTACAAATTCTGTAACTTCCCGCTTAAGACCAGGCCACCAAAACTATTCCCTTAGATCCCTGTACAACTTGCTACCTCCAGGATACATAGCATAAGGGCTACTATGCGATTCCTGAAGAATCCTCTACCTTAACTCCCTATTCTTAGGCATACAAACCTTGCCATGAAAACACAGCACTCCTTCACTTTTAACACCATAGTTTTCCAACTCCCCACTTTACACTTGCCGCAACTTAGCACATAAATCATCATCTGCCAACTGTCCTTCTTTCACCTCATCCAACCATGTCGACTTGACTTGTAATTCTGCCAATAAACTTTTGTCGTCATACAAGCTCAGATGTGCAACCATCGCCCTCAGATCTGACACTACTTTTTGACTTAGGGCATCTGTCACTACATTCGCCTTTCTCGGATGATACTCTATAGAACAATCGTAGTCTTTTAATAACTCCACCCACCTTCGCTGTCTCAGGTTCAGCTCTTTCTGAGTCAACAGATACTTAAGGCTCTTGTGGTCTGTGTAGATTACTGACTTTTCTCCATACAAATAGTGCCTCCATACCTTAAGAGCAAAGACCACTGCCGCCAATTCCAAGTCATGCCTCGGATAATTAACCTCATGAGGCCTTAATTGCCGAGACGCATAAGCGACTACCTTCCCATCTTGCATCAGAACACATCCTAGTCTTGTGTGAGAAGCATCACAGTACACCACAAAATCCTTCCCTGCCTCTGGCTGAATTAGAACCGGAGCTTCAGTCAACACCCTCTTAAGCGTCTCAAAGCTCTCCTGTTGCTTATCCGTCCATACAAAAGGTACCTCCTTTTTTAACAACTTTGTCAGAGGTGCGACTATTGACGAGAACCCTTTTACAAACCTTCTGTAGTAGCCTGCCAATCCCAAGAAACTACGAACATCAGCCACATACTTAGGTGGTTTCCAATCTAACACTGCCTCAATCTTTCGAGGATCCACCCTTATTCCTTCTGTAGACACTACCTGTCCTAAGAATGCGACCTCCTTCAGCCAAAAATCACACTTGCTGAATTTGGCATAAAGCTTCTTCTCCCTTAACACTTGCAACACTATCCGAAGATGCTCATCATGTTCTTCCTCAGACTTGGAATACACTAGGATGTCGTCGATGAACACAACGATGAACCTATCCAAGTAAGGTTGAAAAACTCGGTTCATCATATCCATGAACGCGGCTGGGACGTTCGTTAATCCGAACGGCATTACCAAGAATTCATAATGCCCGTACCTTGTCCGGAAAGCTGTCTTATGGATATCTGCTTCCTTCACCTTCAACTGATGATATCCAGACCTTAGGTCGATCTTTGAGAATACCGCAGCCCCCTTAAGCTGATCAAACAAGTCGTCTATCCTTGGAAACGGATACTTGTTCTTGATGGTCAGCTTATTCAACTGACGATAGTCTATACACATACGCATAGTTCCATCCTTCTTCTTCACAAACAAGACCGGTGCTCCCCATGGATACACACTAGGTCGGATAAACCCACGATCCAGCAACTCTTGGATTTGAGCCTTGAGCTCAACCAACTCCTTTGGTGCCATTCTATACGGGGCAATTGACACAAGAGCTGTCCCCGTAACAAGTCAATTCCGAACTCTACCTCCCTGTCCGGGGGTATTCCAGGTAACTCCTCTAGAAAGATATCCACAAATTCCCTTGCTGTTCTAACTCTACCAACTCCCCCTTCTTTTGCATCCAACGCACTAACGAAGGCCAAAAATGCCTTGCACCCTTTCCGTACCATCTTATCAGCCTTTAGAGCAGAGACTACATTAGACAGGTAATTTCTTCTTTCTCCTATCATAATTATCGCCTCATTCTCAGGCGTCCTTAACTCCATTAACTTAGCTGCACAATCCAATATAGCCCAATGTTCCACTAGCCAGTCCATGCCAAGAATGAGATCAAATTCTCCGAAAGGTAGTTCCATCAAGTCGGCAGGAAACACCACTCCCTGAATCTCTAGAGGTACACTCTGAAATATCTTATTCACCACGACAGGTTGACCTAATGGGCTTACTACAGTCATCTCCCTATCAGACAGTTTAGAGGCTATGCCTAGTGTTTCAACTACACTACATGCAACATAAGAATGGGTCGAGCCAACATCAATTAAAGTAAAATAAGGCCTGTCAGCTATAAAGAACGTACCGGTTATGACGTCCGATGCGTCTCCATCCTCCCTTTGGTGAACTGCATACACTAGACCCGGCTGTCTTGCCTCTGTATTACCAACACCTCGGCACAGTGTTCCACGTCCTCTTCTAGAACCATTACCTCTACCAACCGGACCACGACCCTGTTGAGGCTGTTGTCCACCTCTTCCAGCCTGATTAAAACCCTGACCTGCTAGTCGGCTCCCGTCAATTCTTATAGGACAGTCCTTAATCATGTGTTCCTTGGACCTACACTTGAAACATCCTCATGTCTTCTTCTAACACTCTCCTAGATGCATCTTCCCGCACTGAGCACAAGTACGATACTGCCCTCCTGTAACAGCTTGCTGACCTCGCGGCCCATCAACTCTAGCCTCTTCTGCACATTCCCCGATGGCCCTGATGACCCAAAACCTCTCTTCTGCCTGTTCTGATCCGTATTCTGCCTTACAGAGTCCTTAAATCCTTCGGCCACCTTGGCCTTTTCTACCAGCACAGCAAACTCCCGCTCCTGCTGTGGAGCTATCAACAACCTTAGGTCATCCCTAAGTCCGTCCTCAAACCGGACACATCGTTCATGCTCCGTAGCCACGATCCCTCGAGCATACCGGCTCAGCTTTAAGAATTTAGCCTCATACTCTTCTACGGACTTATTACCTTGAACCAACCCCAGAAATGCCTTTCTCAAGCATCGAAGATAACTGGTACCAACATACTTCTTCTGATACGCCGTCTTAACATACTCCCAAGTGAGATCCTTAGCTGTAGCACCATCCCGAACTGTGAGCCACCATTGATATGCCTCTTCGCGAAGCAACGACACCATTCCTTCGGTTTCTCGCAGTCGATCCACTCATCCATAATTCGCCGTGCGCCTCCAACCAATACTTAGCCGTCTCGGGTGCCACACCGATATACACCACGGAATACCTCACTCCATTGGCTCGGAGTCGCCGGCATGCAGATTTACGAGCTCCCATACCTCCACCGCTCCAGCCACCATCTTAAGAACTCGTAGCACCGCCTACGATACTGCATCATCCGCCGTCTGATCTTCCTGCTCAACTCCAACCGCTGGTGGTGGGGGTGATGGTACCTCATTTTCGGACCCTTGACCAGACCTAACGGGTTCCGATACGGTCATTCTGCCTCTACCACGTCCTCGCGCATTACGACCACGTCCCCTAGAACTCATTTCTACGATCGCGCTTTAATCTGATTTAAGAAATTTTATGCATTAGTATGTTGTTCCACTGATTATCCGCAAAGAAGTTTTATGAATAGAAGTTTTGTAGTAGTTCTTTCGATCATTTCAGAGTTTTTGGTTCAAGTTTTCTACCTCAATTCAGAGAAACACAATCATTCGATAGTATCTACCACACACACATTCGTCACTCGAATATTTTCGTCTGTTCTAATCCTAGGGGTATTTTCGTAATTTGCCCTATAGGGGTATTTTGGTAATAAATCGGGGTCAATTTGAATATCGTAATAAATCAAGGCACTCTGAAATTTTCAAAACTCGAGGGTATTTTGAAAATTTTCCCAAATCAGAGGTATGGCATAAATTTTGGAAATCAGGGTTATTTTGGTAATTTTGTAAATTAGGGGTAATTTAGTAAATTTTCCAAATCAAAGTATTTTGGTATTTTGAAAAAGAGGAATTTTTTTTGGATATTTTATAAAGTACGAAAGTCTTGATTAAAACTGTGGGTAGTATGGTAATTTTATAAACCAAGGGCATTTTAGTAATTGTACAACCAGGGGTATTTGGGTAATTTTGTAAATCGGGACTATTTTGGAAAAATTTTATAAAAATAGTTTTTACAAATCAAAGGGGAAATTTGAAAATTTTAATAACTAAGATTTTTATAGAAAGTATGGCTAGTCCCTTTTGGGTTTTAATTATTGGGTTTAGCCTGTTAGTAAGTCCTCTTGGTTAGGGTGAACCGCCACTACGCACCAGGTAGGATTCGAGCAAAGAGGAGGTGAGTCACTAGGACTGCTTAAATACCAGGCTCTTCCTGAATCCAATCCTAGACATGCGCACAATGGTTGCCACACCCTAACTCGGCGACTCAGTCACAGGTTTGTTTAATTAGGCTTTAAGTTTTATGTGATTCTGTGTTGGAGTAAGCTAATCCTAGGGTTCAACAACTTAATATGCTAATCTGTTCCCGTTATACCCTTATACAAATCGTACTATAAATCACACAACAGTTAGGGGTACTTACCTGGTAGACTTCGGGTCGGAGACTTAGGTACCATGCCAGAAACCTACTCAATTCACAAAATTTTTCACAAAACTTATTTGGGCTTGTTTTTGAAAATGTTATGGGCTTTAAACCCAAGGCCGAGAGTTTAAAACTGGGCCCTAATACCAAATTGAAACACCCCAAACCCGGCCCACGAGCCTTGACCGAATCTGGTATGTTCCTTGAGTAAAACCTTTAAAAATTCATTTGTTACTTTTGAAAACTTGGGTGGTTTTGCAGAAAAATTTGTTTTGTGTTGGGCTCAAGTTGGAAACAATGTTATTTTTGAAGTCTGAGTTTTGGGAAAATGTTATTTTTATGTTTCAAATCTTTAAGTTAAAAGAAATACTGAGTCATTTAAGAGTTTACCTTTAAATTGAAATCATTCGTTTTTAGGTGTCAAAACATTTACAAATTTATTTTTAAGAAAAGTTACTTAAACTTTAATTTGATAAAATCGTGCTATACTAAAATAATTAAAATGCATGAATAAACAGTTTCATACTAATGGCCTTATTACATCAAAGAAAACTCGAAATAAATCCAAACTTAGAAATAAAGTCTCAAAATAAAATGACTTTAAGCTAAGCATGGCCACCACTAAGCTCCTGCCGACCCGGTCCATTTACTGAGTGTCACCTAAAAAGATATCCCACGATGGGGTGAGTCAACAGACTTAGTGTGTAACAGCCAACACAAAGTCCCAAAAGACTTAGGCACATCAAATCATACATATATATATATAACAAATATCAATAATGATGCAATCTCGAACCCAAACCTAGTTAACCATCTGCTACACATCACCCGTACCTGCAATCACACCGTGGGGATTACTAAATCGACCCTCCATTCGCTACACATCATCACAGGCAGTCGCTGCAAATGACTGGTACATCGCCCTTATAAATTTGTGGCATAGCCACCAGATAAATAAATGTGACATAAGTTACCACATTCAAATTATGTGACATGAGTCACCAAATATTGTGGTAAAAACCACCAGATCACTTCCCCTTAAAATATCACCCATATGCCCCATGTGTCATACAATCATGCAAGTATCATACTATATGCCTTATTCCACATTCATATCAATATTCACATATGTGCCATATTCCAATTGCTCATAACATTCATTAACATAATGTCAAGGATTACGTACCTGAGTACTTTGTACCACTGTATGGTACCTTAAACCATCTCTTTCATATTCTTAACAACACATGCATTAAAATAATACCATAAATCCTTTAAGACTTAGAGTAGGGCCACACACCTGGTTTACTAACGTGTTCACTGAAATCCCGAAAATCCCGATCTAATGCTCTAGATCTTTAGTTCCTACATTCAGCCAAGCACTAGATCACTTAACTGGTCTGTTCGGCATTTGAACAAAATAAGAAATAGATCTAAGTCACCAAGTATGGCCTTAGCCGAATGTCATTTCTACTTACCTTGTGGATCTAAGTCCCGAAGTCGTCCTTGCTCCTAGTGATGTCGAAATCCTTATAGGTATATGTTAGATCCGATTTCAATTCTTAATGGACATCATTAATGGCCCTCGGCCTAAGATTACTCTGGCTTAACTTAGGTCTTGAGATCCCGAATGATCTCCTTTTTGTAGACGACAACTACCAAATCCCGAAGCCTCCTTCAAAGTTTCGGCCAAGAACAACAATGGGATTAGAGTCCTAGTTTCGGTTAATCTAAAAGAAAAGGAGGAGAAGAACGATAGTTGATTCCTTACCCTCAATACAGAAGTCGACTGCTCCTTTGTTTGAGCCCATAGAGATGTTCGGCAATGAAGGCTAGGTAGTGATCAACATGTTTCGGCTTTTGGAAAATTATGAAAAGAAGAAGAAAAAGTTGAAGCAATTTCGGCAATGGCGATAGGTAAAGATTCGGCTATGGCTCCTAATGGAGATGAAATCTTTGGCTTTTGAAAGAATCGTGAGAGAAAAGAAGAGAAGAAGAAGTTGAGAGATTCGGCAATGGTGACAAGGAGGATTCAACTTCAAATGAAAAAGAAGAAAAAGAGAGAATTCTCTTCATTCACAATTCGGCAGAAAAATGGACACACTCCCTAACTAAAATTCGGCACTTACTTCCCCCTACATGACCAAATATACCTCTACCAAGAGCCCCACATTCGGCCACTACATCCTTCCTTATCAAATCCCTTATTTTGCTCCTATTTTTCCTCTTCCTCCCTTATTCAATCAATTTTGAATAAGTCAACAATTATCCCTCTCTTCTAGCCGAATTTTAAAACAAAACCAAGCCTCATCCTCATCCATTTGAAAGTCCAATTGCCACCCAACTCCTCTCCTCCTTGACGCAAAAATAACAGCTCCCACTGCTTCCCACATTGCTCGAACCTGAGCCATCTGTAACACCCCAAACCCAGCCCATGAGCCTTGACTGGATCTGGTATGTCACTGAGAGAAACGTTTGAAAAGATTTTTGTCTTAAAGTTGAAAACATGAAAATTTGTTGTCATATGTAAAACATTATATATTTAAAATGCCAAGTAAGAGCTTGATTGTTACGAAATATTCGGGTTTAAAACTTTAGTATATATTCTAATATATAAGTTGCTGAATCTAAAATCATTTCCAAATAGTAATTTAATCGTCAATCCAACAAAAGCATAATAACAAACTTCAAATACTTTAAGTGGCCTTTATTACAATAAATAATTATTCAAAATACTGAAAATCTCAAGTGCATAAAATAAATAAAAATATCTTCTGCATGGCCACCTTGCATCCTCTCCAACCCGGTCCAAGATTCACGTATCACCTGCGATGTTTGGTAAAATTTTGGGTGAGTCATACAGACTCAGTGTGTAATTAGTCCACAGATTTCCACCCACGTGAGCTTAGCCCACAACCATATCAAACCACATTTCAGATCATAAGGCAAGATATCCACATAATTCCACATATTGGGCTTGGCCCATTTCCATACCAATCCACATACCACACAGGTTTATGCAAAATGCACCCAACCCAGCCTAGGGTCCATCCTCTACACGCCCCTGTATCCAGCCACCACACACCAGGGGATTACTAAATCGCCCTCCAACTGCTACACACCAATTTGGCAATTGATGCCATCCACGATGTAGCTCATAGCTAACATCAACCATAATGAGGCACATAGCCACTCATCAAACCACGATATGGCACAAAGCCTATATCAACCATGATGAGGCACAGAGCCACTCATCAAGCCACGTGAAATTAATCACAGTTAATCCACAACGCGACCTCAGTCAGCGCCAATCCATGATGTAACTCATAGCTAACATCAAACCGCGTACATAAATGTACACCCGTACCTTCTTTCACATTCATATCCCATCCCATGCACATGTACATATAATAATGTCATGATAAATAATGCATGTACATGTTATTCAGGCATACAATCATATTCTCATTGGCAGATTCACACATATACACATTAATAACCATATTTCTATCATATTTGATACTGACCTGATTATCGACATACCCCTTAAGGGTATCCATTTCATAATTGCCACTGCACTTATTACCGTACACATAACACATGCAAATATAATTATATACCCGGAAAACGGTGGGTTAATCACACACCTGATAACTTGAAGCACTACGCTCTCGATTCCGATGCTATCACTAAGCGAAACTATAGCTATCTGCCTATAGCTTTCCCCTGCTGCTGGCCCACACCCCGGTAGCCAATCCCGAACGGCAGAAACCGATCTCTTCTTAAACTTCGGGATAGGAGTTACCCCTTTCTCTCCTTGACTGTGAAACGAACTCGAAACTCGAGACTTCTCCTTTGCCCCTGTCAATCTGCCCCTAAATCATCAAAGTCAGAATCGGCTAACTTAAATAGATAAAATGGCCTAAGGCCGAATACCAAGAACCACTTACCTTGCTCACCTAAATCCCGAATCACCACTTATCAATGGAGTTGTCGAAATCCCTGCTTACTACATGTTAGGTTCGGCTTTAACACATAAATACTTTTGGATAAAACCCTTGGCCGAATACCACCTTGGCTTACCTTGATCACTTCAAATCCCGAGAGACTCCTTTAATGCCTCCTTCCTCCGGCTACACACAAAAGAACACATCACTATGGCCTTAAAGAACATTCGGCCAACCTTAGACCAAGGCCTAATCACTTGATTTTGGCACATTAAAAGAGAGAACCAAAAATCGATGGTTTAAAGAGGAGATTACTTACCACTACACGCAGCTCACCACTACTGCTGCTTGAAGTGACTCCAAGAGAGTAGCCAACAGCACCACTCTAGAAGATTCGGCCTCAAAGACTTGCGAAATAGAAGAGATAGTGAGAGACTGAAAGATTCGGCAATAGTGATTAATATTAGAGAGGTTTCGGCTTAAAGGCTTGTGGCAAAGAAGAGAGAATAGGCACCTTTGAGATTCAACTATGGCTCAAAATATAACTGAAATATTAGGCTATGGTATTTCTTTAAGGTGTCAAGCAAAGAAAAGAGAAAAAGAGACTTGAAGGGTACGGCTAAAAAACAAATAGATTCAAAGTGATCAAAGGTTCGGCTTTAATGCTCACAATAAGATTCAGCTACGCCTTTCAAATGGCAATTGCATATTCGGCTAACAGAAAGAACTGATATGGAGTTTGAAGAAAAGAAGAAGAGAGGAGGCTTAGGAGAATTTGACAATGGTGCTACTTCAATACTTGATTCTTGCTTCAAAGAAAAGAGAGGAAAAGAGAATGAATTCACTTGACTAAATAATTTCGGCACTTATCCCCTCTACATGACCGAAAATAACCACCAAGAGAGTCCCTTGGCTGGCCACTACATCTTCTCTTATCAAATCCCAAATTTCTCTCCTGTTTTTCTCTCCATGCTACTCATTCAAAATAAATTGAATAAGTCAACATTTATCCTTCTCTTTTAGCCAAAATTCAAAATAAAACCAAGCCTCATCCATTTGAAAGTCCAATTGCCGCCCAACTCCTCTCCTTCTCTCTAGACCCAAAAATAAAAGCTCCCATGCCGCACACATGACTCGAACCTGAGCCCTTCACCCTTGCTTGAGGCGTCACTTACCAAGGCCCTAAGTTGCGCCTTCAAGCCACCTTACCAAGCCCAATTTCATGTCCAAAAATCCTTACAAATTTTCTTAAGGCCTTCTTAGCCTAGCTTCCCCTTTTAAACTTAAAATTTCATAATTTCTTAAGGCACTCTCTTACATCCTAGGGTTCTCAGAACCCCTAAAACACATCCAACCACACACTAAGCCTTCCATCACATGGATTATGCATTCAACGCCTAACCTCTAAATCCCGGATGTTACAGTTTTACCCTCCTTAAAAAATAATTTCGTCCTCGAAATTACTTGGCTAACCTAAGCAAAGGTACAACTATTCCCTGAACTTCCAAAAGCACTTGTTTATAAGTTTATCTACTACCACTGACTATCTTAAAAAACTAAATACGGTCACCTTCCTAGATACGATCTTCAAGTTCACAATCAAGATTCCGAACACTTCACCAACAATGCAAAAATGAGCTAACCCTATAACACTCAAAACAATAAAGGGTATTCTAGGAACAAGGAACATACCCGCTATCATATCTGGCATATCCTCCTCCTCGCGAAGACTGACTGCCTAGACCAACCTTGGTTGTCTCTTATCTGAACCTTCAGCACCTCTGCCTGGTGTTCCATGACCTCGGCCAGAACCATTTCCTCCATGGTTTGGACCACGACCCCTCATCGCCTGAGGACAATTCCTAACCAAATGAGCCTTAGACCCACACCGGAAACATTCCTTACTATTTCCCCAACACTCTCTAGCATGAGCTCTCTCACACCGAGCACATGGACGACTTCGGTTCTCAGCAACTGGTACAGGTGCACGTACAGAATTCTCGATCCTTGGTCTTTTCTGAAAATCTCCGGACGATGCAGACGGTCCAAAACTCCTTTTGTTCCAATTCTTATTCTTCTCTCGGTTCTGTCTCGCGGTCCTCTTAACTTCTTCAGCTATTCGAGCTTTCTCCACTAGAATAGCAAAGTCCCTTTCTCTTTACGGAGCAATCAACACTCGTAGCTCGTCTCGTAATTCGTCTTCGAATCGGACACACCTTTCATAATCAGTAGCCACGATCCCCTTGGCGTACTGACTTAACCGCACAAATTCTGCTTCGTACTCTGCTACCGACTTACTTCCTTGTACCAAGTTTAGAAACGCTTTTCTTTGCGAGTCTAGGTAACTAGCTCCAATGTATTTCCCTTCAAACTTAGCCTTAAAATATCCCCATTCCAATCGATCTGTAAGGGTACCATCTCTGACAGTGAGCCACCAACGATAAGCCTCATCCTGGAGCAACGAAACAGTACCTTTCAGCTTTTCCTCCGCCGTGCAGTCCAAATCATCCATGATCCTTTCGACCGCCTCCAACCAATACTCCACTACATTCGGAGCCACCCCAGACACTCCTCTGAAAACCTCGACTCCGTTCGACCTAAGTCTTTCTGACATTGACTTTCGAGCTCCATTTCCCACACTGGCTCCTGCCACTCGCTCTAGCATTCGCAGCATAGCTCGCGATACTGCGTCATCTCCTCTTGCCTGATCTTGATCCTCCGCGCCCACTGCTGGCGGCGGCACATCACTTTCTGACCCATGGCCAGACTCTACTGGTTCCAATACAGTCATTCGACCACGTCCTCTAGAACTCATATCTAACGTCGCGATTTAATCCGATTAAAAAGTTTTATGCATTAGTATTTTGTTCAAATCCAAGGCATTCCAAAATTTTCAAAACTCAGGATTACTTTGAAATTTCTTTTTCCAAATCAAAATGTATTGCAAAAGTTTCGAAAATAGGGGCTATTTTGGTAATTTTGTAAGTTAGGGGTATTATAGTAAATTTTCCAAATCAAGGTATCTTAATATTTCGCAAAATAGGGTTTTTGGATACTTTTACAAAGTAAGAAAATTTTATTAAAATTGAGGGTAGTATGGTAATTTTAGAAACCAAGGGCATTTTAGCAATTTTACAAATAGGGGTATTTAAGTAATTTTGTAAATCGGGAATAATTCGAAAAAAAATGTTTTTCAACATAGTTTGTACAAATCCAAAAAGGCAATTTGAAAATTTTAAAACTAAGGTTTTTATAAAGCCGTATGGCTAGTCCCTTTCGGGTTTTAGTTATCGGGTTTAACCGATGAATAGGTCCTCTTGGTTAGGGTGAATCGTAGCTACGCACCAGGTAGGATTCGAGTAAAGAGGAGGTGAGTCACTAGGACTGCTTAAATACCAAGCTCTTACCGAATCCACTCCTAGACATGCGCACCACTGTTGCCACACCCTGACTCGACGACTTAGTCACATGTTTATTTGGTTGTAAGTAAGTCTTATGCATTTTTGTGTTGAAGTAGACTAGTCCTAGGGTTCAATAGCCCTAATCTACTAATCTACATTCCCATATTGCCCACCAAGTTCACATATACAAATCACTTCAATAGTTAGGGGTACTTACCTGATGGACTTCGGGCCGGAGATACAGGTGCCATGTCAGAATAAACCTGAAATAAGTCATAAAAGTTTATATTTTTGAAAAGCCCATTTTTGAAGAATGTTTTTGGGCCCAAAACCCTCAAAGTCGAGTTTTGAACCGGGCTCAGATACCAAACTATAACACCCCAAACCCAGCCCACGAGCCTTGACCGAATCTAGTATGTCATTGAGAGAAATGTTTGAAAAGATTTTTGTCGTAAGGTTGAATACATGAAAATTTGTTGTCATTTGTAAAACATTATATATTTAAAATGCCAAGTAAGAGCTTGATTGTTACAAAATATCCGGGTTTAAAACTTTAGTATATATTCTAAGATATAAGTTGCTGAATATAAAATCATTTCCAACTAGTAATTTAATCGTCAATCCAACAAAAGCATAATAACAAACTTCAAATACTTTAAGCGGCCTTTATTACAATAAATAAATATTCAAAATACTGAAAATCTCAAGTGCATAAAATAAATAAAAATATCTTCTGCATGGCCACCTTGCATCCTCTCCAACCCGGTCCAAGATTCACATATCACCTGCGATGTTTGGTAAAATTTTGGGTGAGTCATACAGACTCAGTGTGTAATTAGTCCACAGATTTCCACCCACGTGAGCTTAGCCCACAACCACATCAAATCACATTTCAGATTATAAGGCATGATATCCACATAATTCCACATATTGGGCTTGGCCCATTTCCATACCAATCCACATACCACATAGGTTTATGCAAAATGCACCCAACCCAGCCTAGGGTCCATCCTCCACACGCCCCCGTATCCAGCCACCACACACCAGGGGATTACTAAATTGCCCTCCAACCGCTACACACCAATTTGGCAATTGATGCCGTTCACGATGTAACTCGTTGCTAACATCAACCACGATGAGGCACATAGCCACTCATCAAACCACGACATGGCACAAAGCCTATATCAACCACGATGAGGCACAGAGCCACTCATCAAGCCACGTGAAATTAATCACAGTTAATCCACAATGCGACCTCAGTCAGCGCCAATCCACGATGTAGCTCATAGCTAACATCAAACCACGTGCATAAATGTACACTCGTACCTTCTTTCACATTCATATCCCATCCCATGCACATGCACATATAATAATGTCATGATAAATAATGCATGTACATGTTTTTCAGGCATACAATCATATTCTCATTGGCATATTCACACATATACACATTAATAACCATATTTCCATCATATTTGATACTGACCTGATTATTGACATACCCCTTAAGGGAATCCATTTCATAATTGCCACTGCACTTATTAGAGTACACATAACACATGCAAATATAATTATATACCCAGAAAACGGTGGGTTAATCACACACCTAATAACTTGAAGCACTACGCTCTTGATTCCGATGCTATCACTAAGCGAAACTACAGCTATCTGCCTATAGCTTTCCCCTACTGCTGCCCCACACCCCGGTGGCCAATCCCGAACGGCAGAAACCGATCTCTTCTTAAACTTCGGGATAGGAGTTACCCCTTTCTCTTCTTGACTACGAAATAAAATCGAAACTCGAGACTTCTCATTTGCCCCTAAATCATCAAAGTCAGAATCGGCTAACTTAAATAGATAAAATGGCCTAAGGCCGAATACCAAGAACCACTTACCTTGCTCACCTAAATCCCGAATCACCACTTATCAATGGAGTTGTCGAAATCCCTGCTTACTACATGTTAGGTTCGGCTTCAACACATAAATACTTATGGATAAAACACTTGGCCGAATACCACCTTGGCTTACCTTGATCACTTCAAATCCCGAGAGACTCCTTTAATGCCTCCTTCCTCCGGCTACACACAAAAGAACACATCACTATGGCCTTAAAGAACATTCGGCCAACCTTAGACCAAGGCCTAATCACTTGATTTCGGCACATCAAAAGAGAGAACCAAAAACCGATGGCTTAAAGAGGAGATTACTTACTACTACACGCTGCTCACCACTACCGCCTGCTTGAAGAGACTACAAGAGAGTAGCAAATGGTACCACTCTAGAAGATTCGGCCTCAAAGACTTGCGAAATAGAAGTGAGAGTGAGAGACTGAAAGATTCAGCAATAGTGATTAATATTAGAGAGGTTTCGGCTTAAAGGCTTGTGGCAAAGAAGAGAGAATAGGCACCTTTGAGATTCAACTATGGCTCAAAATATAACTGAAATATTAGGCTATGGTATTTCTCTAAGGTGTCAAGCAAAGAAAAGAGAAAAGGAGACTTGAAGGGTACGGCTAAAAAACAAATAGATTCAAAGTGATCAAAGGTTCGGCTTTAATGCTCACAATAAGATTCAGCTACGCCTTTCAAATGGCAATTGCATATTCGGCTAACAGAAAGAACTGATATGGAGTTTGAAGAAAAGAAGAAGAGAGGAGGCTTTAGAGAATTTAGCAATGGTGCTACTTCAATACTTGATTCTTGCTTCAAAGAAAAGAGAGGAAAAGAGAATGAATTCACTTGACTAAATAATTTTGGAACTTATCCCCTCTACATGACCAAAAATAATCACCAAGAGAGTCCCTTGGCCGGCCACTACATCTTCTCTTATCAAATCCCAAATTTCTCTCCTATTTTCTCTCCATGCTACTCATTCAAAATAAATTGAATAAGTCAACATTTATCCTTCCCTTTTAGCCGAAATTCAAAATAAAACCAAGCCTCATCCATTTGAAAGTCCAATTGCCGCCCAACTCCTCTCCTTCTCTCTAGACGCAAAAATAAAAACGCCCATGCCACCCACATGACTCGAACCTGAGCCCTTCACCCTTGCTTGAGGCGTCACTTACCAAGGCCCTAAGTGGCGCCTTCAAGCCACCTTACCAAGCCCAATTTCATGTCCAAAAGTCCTTACAAATTTTCTTAAGGCCTCCTTTGCCTAGCTTCCCCTTTTAAACTTAAAATTTCATAATTTCTTAAGGCTCTCTCCTACATCCTAGGGTTCTCAAAACCTCTAAAACACATCCAGCCACACACTGAGCCTTCCATCACATGGATTATGCATTCAACGCCTAACCCCTAAATCCCGGATGTTACACCCTTTCTCACAGCTTATGGCGTCACTTACCAAGGCCCTAAGTGGCGCCTTCATGCCACTTTACCAAACCCAATCTTATGTCCAAAAACCCCTACAATTTTTCTTAAGGCCTCCTCTGCCTAGCTTACTCTTTTAAACTTTTAAATCGAATAATTTCTAAGGCATTTCCCTACACCCTAAGGTTCTCAAAATTCATAAAACACATTCAACATATACATAGACATGCTACTTTATTCAATTAAACATTAATGCATAAGCCATAAATCCCGGATGTTATATTCAGCATTAATAAAGTTCTATTATTTCAATAAGTTATTATGTTAGCTTAATAATGATATGAATGCATTTTTAATAAAGCATGCAAATTCATACCATAAAACTTTTAGTTTCTTAGGAAAGTTAGGCATGCATGAAAGTTTAAGTCTTTAGAATTGACTTAGTAATTTCTTGAGGCGAAATCCTAGGAAGCATAGAATTTTGAAAAAAATTTAGGCAACTATTGTTTGGACCTTTTGAGCCTTTCAAGCCGACCATGATAAAATTATCCTTTGAAACCCAACTTTGAGACTATATGGCCTAATTTTATTTGGACCTTTGCAATATTTAGCCATCAATTTTCTCTTCATTACCTTTTGTCCCAAACACTAGACTCAGTACTATTCAGAATATCATTTGAAAATAAGTTTGGAGGAGTTGAAAAGAAGTATCAATTGCTCAAAAATTGTAGTACATGAAGCAAGTGCCTGAATTTGAGCTTGAAAATTGAAAACAAAAAAAAAAGAACAAAGAAAAAAAAACATGTACTCGAATAAAATAAATGTGCAAAAGAGCATAAGTTGGTGTATCAAGGGTAAGAATTTTGAAGGTTCGATTTCAAGCTGAGTCTAGGGTTTTAAAACCTAAAATTATCTATCTTTTACCTACCTCTAAGCCGATCCACGTTACAACCTTATTAAAGGCCTATTGATTCAAAGTTCCAATCTTACCTACATTTGTGGAGAGAAATTGCTCTGTTCAACATATGAGGACATCAGTTAAGCTTAATGATTGCAGTTTAATTTTGAATAAGGAATTAAAATCAAATTGGTAGGGAGTAACATGTCTTTATTAAGAAACATTTAGTTAATTTTGCTAGTATAATAGTTGTTGGATGTAATTTGAACGATATGTATACTTAAGTAGCAAAATTATCAAATTTCTTATTTTTGAGCCTAAGTATATTAAATTCATAATTCTGAGAAGAAAGTTGTTCTAAAAGAAATTTTCAAAAGTGTTTTCGAAAAATACTTTCTGAAATGTGTGCATTACTCGGGACGAGCAATGAGTTAACTTTGGGGGTGTGGAAACACGAAAATTTATACACTTTTCATGCTCTTTTTTTACTCAAATTTATGCAGTTTCGATTAAATTCTTGTCAAAAAATAATTAAATGTTATAAAATAATTAACTTGTGCTAAAAATATGAACATGATGAATTTTAATTAATTTTATAGTTAATTTTGATTTATTTTGACTATTTTCGACAGATTCGCACAAAGGGCGAAAATTGGTTCGGCAGACAGTACTCGAAGAATAAACCCGAGAAGCAATTTGAAGTATCGAGGCAAATTTATTTCCAGCCCAAGACGGTCCGATTATGAATATTAAATCATAATATAATTAATTTTAATTTATTCCCAATTTAATTTGGGCTAAATAAATTATTATTAATTAATTATGGAAAAAAAGGTTCAGTTAAACCGCACAAATCATAATATAATTAATTTTAATTTATTCCCAATTTAATTTGGGTTAAATAAATTATTATTAATTAATTATGGAAAAAGGGTTCAGTTAAACCGCACTAAATGAACGGAATTTAGTGAACCGAACCAGCCACCAATTGGGCAGCCCAAACCATCCATATGCTAGCCCAAATCAACTTATTATCTAATTAATTAAGCTTACAAAGAAGCCCTTGAAGACTTGTCAAAGTTGCATTCAACCCCCTCCACAATTAGTGGCTTTGTAGATTTGCCCCATGCCATATTTAGCAAAGTTGAAGCCATCAACTTTGCCACATAGGTGGCCGGCCAAGGTGTGGCTCTTTGGCTGCTATTTTTAGCAAATTTCAGCTACCACATTCAGCTATAAATACCCCCTTGGCTGATCATTCAAAGCATCCCTCATTTCTCATTCATTCTCTCATTCTCTCATCACTTCTCTTCTCTCCATTCTCTCTTTTTTCTCCAAAAAACCAAGCCTTCTTGTGCTGATTTCCCCTCTTGGAAAATAGTTGTTTTCTCATCCATTTGGAGTAGCAATCAGAGTATTCATAAGCCACCTTGATAGCCGAGGACAATGAAGGACGAAGAACGGAGCAATCAGTCAAGCCACGGAGAAACACCGAATTTGCTTATTGTTCCCTATCTCTTTAAATTTCGTTGTTGTTTTGACAAACATGTTTATGAATATTTATGCTATTGGAATGGTTATTAATCAGTTTAGCTTGAATTTAATTTGTGTTGGGTTGACTGCATTTCCTCCTTTTAAATTATTAAAATTGTGTTTATGCTGTTATAGGCCTCAGTAAAATGCTTGATTAAGCAAAATCATGCCTAAGTTATCTGGCATTATAATTGTTTAGATAACTAAAGAATTAATTATTTAAACACATTGAAATTGTAATTAATGGACACAGTACTTAGTCAGTGCATGTTTAATTCTTCTAAGGTTGCTGAAGGTTAGATTAGCATTGTATTTGGCGATACATATGCCTTGCATAACTTGCAAGATTTTTGTGATTAAATTGTTTCAAGGTAAGGATACCTTGATACCTCACATAGTCATTTATATGCTTATTAGGTTGAATTAATCGGTTGAATCGACATAGGAAAATGTGCGAGATTTTTTAATTTAATAAGTATGTATGTGCAATAACATGTTTACCTTTACAAGTCTGTTTAATCAGTCGAATTAACATAGGAATATGTACAAGAGATGAATGGGTTTTTGATTTGAAAATATGTTCATAAGTTAGCAAATTACCAAGTTGCCGTGAATTTATTTGTAACAAGTATAAGCATGAGTTTAATAATTATAAGTTAAGAAATGTAATTAATCCAACACAATTATATCATCTTAATTAAAATCAGCTATTGAAATCGTGCATTAGAACTTTATTTTATTTTATTTAGTTTACTTTGTTTTCTAGTTTTTAAATATTTTTTAAATCCAAATATTTTCCCTTCACTAAAGTGTTTGAAATCATTTTCATAAACAATTCTTTTACAGTCCCTGTGGGTACGATAACTCGACATTTACTTGTCACTTTATTACTTGTTACGATTGTGTACACTTGCACATTTCCACCTTTCCAGCTTTCCTTTCTAGAGTTTTGCCACAAAGGCTCTTCTTCTCCTGGTGATTTAGGCAATAGGGGTTTTCCTAGGCTCACACTTAGTAAGGTTTCTCTTATCATCCTTGGACACGCAAGGAATCACATTAGGTAATAACTTTCTTCAATTTTACCCCATATGAGGCCGTCACTCACTAGTTATGGTCTTACATGATATGGTATTATTTCCATACGATGTCATAACCCACCAATTACGGTCTTACACAATATGGTCTTTATTCTATATGATGCCATAACCTACCAGTTACGGTATTACATAATATGGTCTTCTTTCCATATGATCTCATAACCCACCAATTACGATATTACACGATATGGTCCTTCAGCGCCATGACCATGGACTTGTCTTTTCAGAAATTCATGTTTTTAGTCCCGATGGATCCCTTTAATGACTTTAGAGACAGACACAAACTTTTCATACATAGAACCATCTTTCATGAACTCATCATACCTTAACTTACTTGTAACAGACACATCTAGACCTTTCAGACACATTAACACATTTCTATTATCGAGACACAAGAATCCTTTAACCTTAAGATTCATGTTTCATACTTTGACCACGAAACTTCATGTTATCCATACATGCAAGTCCATAAATCTTATGTTCTTCATCAAAATCATCACATCATGTAACACCCCAAACTCGGTCAAAATGCTACGACCGAATCTGGTATGTCACCGAAAAGAAAACGTTTTTGGAAACAAGTGGTCGTCTATAATTTTTAAGGAAACCTTTTGGTTTTATGAAAATCCGAGTTGATTTAAGTAAATTGCCAAAACCGTTCTGAAATTAGTTTTAAAGAAAATTGAATTAACTTGTTGTTACTTCATCTTTGCCGTTTAGCAGATGGTAAAGCTTTGGAAAGAATTCTGAAAATTTGTGAAGGTTTGTAAAACACTCCTTTTATAGGTTTATTAAGCATGTCGTTAATAACTTAAACAAAATTTAGTGAAAATTTAAACAGATAAATAATCCCAAAAATAAAATCTAGTTGCCTTATTACAAAACCGAAAACCCAAAATTTAAAGCAAAGTAAATCTGAAATAGTAATTTAAAACAAAAACCCAAAATATCGTGTATGGCCACCTCGAGTCTGTCTCGGCTCCGTATCCGCGATCTAAGGATCATCTGCAAAATGTAAAAGAAGGGGTGAGTCACCGAGACTCAGTGTATAAATCCCCATCTCGAAGATAATAAGCCCTTACACAGTTTCATAAGTGAATATGTCTGCCATGCAACCCAAAATCTAACCCTCCGAAACTCCTGAATCTACCCCGTGTGGTACCAAACCACTGGTGACCAAAGTCAGAAATAATATATGTGATACCAAACCACTGGTGACCGAAGTCACAAATAATCATGTGTGGGGCCAACCCACATTGTGGTACCAAACCACTAATGAAAAACCCGTATATCGATATGTGGGGCCAACCCACTGTGGTACCAGACCACTGGGACGAGTCACAAAAATATATGTGGTACCAAACCACTGAGAGTTAGTCACAATATCATAGTAAGTGGGGCCAACCCACTATGTGGTACCGAACCACTGGTGACAGTCTGAAATCATACCTTCCCCCTCCTCTCATCACCCATTTTTATGAACATGCTTTTCAAGGCAAAATAGTCATGCTTAATATTCCGAAATAATGTAACATGGCATATGTAGAGTTAACAGAGGCATTTAACGTTAGCCAATCAAGTGGACCTACCCGGAGTCCTCGCTTTTACCCACAAGGGTAACATATTGATTTCTACAGTTATTCCAGCTTTTGACAATATGCAAGATAAAACATATTAACGTATGAAGTGTGTAAGAGTTACACACCTGATTACCCACAATACAACACTCTTTACGTCGACACTGTCATTAATCGACACTACCGCTATCATCCTACTACTGCTCTCGGATGCTGCCCACACCCGGTGTGTGTCGTGAACCACGCACACACCCTCTTTCTTGAACTTAAGGGCTGGGGTCACAGATCCAACCCCTCCTAACGCTTGGCTTGCATTTGAGTCCATGATAATCCTTGGTCACTAACCCGAATCAAAGCAACAAAATCAAAACCAAATGATTAATTCAATACTTAAAGCGAAAACCCTTACCTAGATCGATAAACCCTGAAACGTTGGGTTTGATCCATAAGTCAAGCGAATCCCAAATACCTCCCCTGAAAAGCGACACCCCCCTTTCTTCACCTACATTCGGCCAAGCTCCCAACAATAGACCAATTAGCCACTCAGCTTTGGCTCCTCAAAACCCAAAAGAGAAGATAAAGATCTAGAGGCAATCGTTACTAACTTAACAGGAGATCTGGTTAACACCCAAGAGGATTCGGCACTAGCACAGACGAAATGGAAATTCAGCAAATTTGTAGGAGAAGATGCAAGAATCGAAAAGGAGCCCCCCAATTGATCTTAGAAGTTTTCAGTTTTAGAAGTAACAAAAGAAAAAGATAAAGAAGAGTTGGCCACGGGAATTCGGTTTATGAAGGGAAATCAGATATGAGAACCTTGGATGAAGATATTTAGCTATGGCACAGAGACTAAAGATGATGATGGAGTTAGGGGTTTAAGGCTTTGAAACAAAGAAAGAAGAATAACAGATGGCCACTTGATGCGGCTTTGGTGATCAAAAGAAAACGAGGACAAGAAAAGAAGAGGTTTCGGCTATGGTCAAAGGATGAGAAAAGAAGAGAAAGGTTTAGGTGTTTCCGACACAAGAGAGTTTGAGAGAAGAAAAAGAAATCAAAAGAGAGGGTGGGATAATGATTTTGGCTTTGGAACAAGGATGGAGAAGAAGAGTAGGAAGAATTCGGCTTTGGTTTGTTGAGAGAAAAGACAGAGAAGCAACAAATGCAAAATGCGAAATATGGGAGTGGTTCAATTCGGCACAAAAGAAAATAAAAGTGTAAGGCCCTAAGTGCCTTCTAGCTAGCCGAATGCCACACCTCAAACATACCACATTCGGCCACCCCCTTAGCAACATTCAACGAATGCCCAACCCCATTCCAACTCTTTTGAAATTCGGCTAACACACCTCTCACTTCAATCCCCCTTTTCTCTCCTTAATTTTCTCCTGACCACATATTCAAACAAGTTTAAATACTTCAAACTCCTGAATTTTCTCTCCTTCACTTATTTGAATCTGTTGACTCCTTCAACAGTCATCGACCAGAGTCCATCCTAAGCACAACTCCTCCTGGTCTTGGCGTCAAAAAGAATGCCCAAAAGGAGATTCCTGTAGCTCGAACCAAGGCTCCTTTTGCTCCCTATGGCGTCACTCTCTTGTGCCTTTAGTGGCGCCTCCCTTTCCACTTTACCAAGGCACTTCTTGTGTCTAAACTTGCCACTAAATTCCCTTAACACCTAACTCATACAGCTCTCCCGTCTAAGTGCTCAAAAAGGAAATTTTTGCTAAGGCTCAGGCCTACCTCTAGCTCATGCCTAGACCTTAAAACACCCTAAACTAGCATAACGACCATACTATTTACATGCAAGCATACCCAAATGCAAAGGCCCCGTTTTAAGGATGTTACACATCATATATTATTTGTTCTATTTCAAGATTTGGTTACTTAACATAGAAGCTTCTAGAAGGCATATTATGCATGCATGAGTCAGTTTAGAGACTCACTTGATAACCTCTGAGGCATTTTAAACTTCAATCTAGACTTTCCTTGTAGAATCAATAGTTTGGGCTCCAAGTCCATCATTCAGCTAGATGCTACAACCTCCTCTACGTTGATAAATAGAGACACTTCGTTAGAACCCATTCAGACTACCTTTATCATCACTTTAAACCTCAAATGTATCACTAAGCACTATTTCTCCAAGCATACTTACAAATTGGTTTTCCCTTGTCAAGCAGAGTCATGAAACTTACCTTGATGGGAGGGAAAATCACTAACAAAAATCGGTGTTTTAGGCTCACATTAGAGATGTTTTCATCAGCTTTTAGCCCTAGTTCTTAAGAAGGAAGATAACTCTCCCTTGACTTAACTCGAGTGTCCTTTTAACTTAACTCAAGTCTTTATGCGAACTTGGTAAATGTAAAATCAATACTGAGTTGTCTTATAAAAAATCTGTCACTTCAAAGAAACTTATTTGATTACTCCCTTAGCCTTTAACCCTTTTCGCTCGCATTCAATGAATTCCTAACCAACACCTCACACATTAGCTAGCATGGGACCACATTGGTTGTAATATCCCTAAATTGGGTCTAGTAGTTTCGGGTATATTTTTAGGGTTTCGAGTGTGGAACTAGGAATTTATAGGGTTTCTATTAATTTTTAATTTAATTTAGGAGGTTAATTTCATCTAAAATCGATTAAACAATAATTTTAAAATTTTAAAAAAATATTTTCAAAAAATTAATTTTAATGATTTTAAATAATTATTAGTGAAAATAATCAAATTGGGTTGAAAAGAATTTTAAAATATTTTTTATTGGAGGTAATTTGAGTAAATTTAAATATTAATTAAATAGGATTTCATTGTAAAACAAGGAAAAAGTAGAGTATTTATATGGAAAATAAACCTTCAAATTCAAAATTTGGGAGGGAAATGATTAAATGGTAAGGTAAAGGAAATGTTTGAGTGGCCATTAGGCAAATATCCCAATTTTTAAATTTCTGGTGGGTGGTTTCAGTTTTAAAACTAATATATCTAGCCCACTTTTCACACATTTTACATCAAATTAGAGAGCTTTAAAATTCATTTTCTTTGCATGATTTTAAAGATCTATCATCAGAGAATATATCCAACAAATTACTTTCTCAAAATACTCTCTCAATTCACTCGAAATTATTCTCAAAAGTAGCCAAAAATATTTTGAAATTTCTCAAGTTTCTTGAATCAAAATTCTCAATCGACGAACTTAGAGTGAAAGAAAGGTAATATTCAATCCTAAACTTGTTTTTATGATGATTAGGAACATTTTTAAATGATTTGGGAGCCAATTAAATTATCTTTATCAATGTCAACTTCTTCCAAGAACACATGGTGTAACACCCCTTACCCGTATTCAACGGTAGAACAGGGTATGAGGCATTACTGAACTTACATCGCAAGTAAACATACAAATATAAATTTTTGTCCAAATTAAAACCATTCATAATCAATCATAAAGTCCCTAATACGAGCCTACGAGGCCCAAAAAATGAGCACTTAGGAAATTTTTACAAAACTTAGAAAATTTTTGCTAGAAACAGGGGTCACACGCCCATGTGGGCAGACTATGTGGTCACACACGCCCATGTCCCTAACTCGTGTAACTCTCTTTTTGTAACTCATGAACAAATTAAAGTCACATGGCCAACTCACAGGCTCGTCTGCTAGGCCGTGTGGTCGATATAATTTTCATGATTCTTTTCCACGAAATAGGTGCAGACTTCACACGCTAGGGTCACACGCCCGTGCCTGAGGCCGTGTCCCTCACACAGTCAAGACACACGCCTATGTCTCTACCCATGTGCTCAATTATAAGCATTCTATTTCTTAAAATTAAGGTGCAGGGGACACACGGACAATACATACGCCCGTGGGGCAAGACACTCAGCCTAGACACAAGCCCATGTGTCTACCCGTGTGGACCAAGCCTTTTGCCACCCTTCTATGCAAATACCTACAAAACATCATATAATACCAATTCAAGCATACTTAGGCAACCAAAACATCCACAACCAAGGTATTAACATTACATCCACATGCTAACATCTAACATGCTTTAACATCATAATTTATCAACACAAATCATGTAAGTTTCCACATTCATGAATGGTATCAACATATAATGATACTCATAACCAACATTATCCAACTTTCATGGCCATATACAAAATGAAATCATTACCTATTATAAGCCAATTGAAACACTCCTAACCCGTATCTGTCGTCGAAATAGGGTTATGAGGCATTACCGATCAAATCATAACATACAATATACATTAATACATCTATTCTCAAACACCATTCAATCATAATCACATTGTCCATTATAAGGGTATACGAAGCTTTAAACATGCTTTAGAAGTGGTTCTGGAGTAAACCGATAACTTCCGAAATTTTTTAAAAACTTAGGAATTTTTCAAACATACAAAGGTCACATGCCCGTGTGAATAGCCCGTATGCCTCACACGGCTCTAGACAAGCCTGTGTCCCATGTCGTGTGAAAACAGGGCATACATATTGACTTGGGTCACACCAAAATAGTCAGGACATCACTGGGTGGGATGTTACAAAGTATGTCTGGTAGTAGATCCTTACTAGCAGAATTAGTTGTCAAGCCAAATTTTGTTTCATAGATATTAGAAGAGCAGATAAAAGATGTTCAGTGTTAATTTTTTAAGCAACAAATGATATCTGGAAAAGCAACAAAATTTTGTATGGGTAAAGATGGTAAGTTGAGATTCATAAGAGCAATATTGTACCAGCTGAGAATGAATTAAGGAAAGAGTTGCTAAGAAATGCTCATCAGGAATTTTTTTCACTCCATCCTTGGAGTATTAAAATGTATAAAGATTTGAAGAGCTCATATTGGTGGACTGGTATGAAGAGAGACATCGCTGAGTATGTCTCATATTGGTTGACTTGTCAATAGGTTAAGGTAGAACATTAAGTTCCCTTAGTTGCATCCTTCTGAATTATCAGAATGGAAGTGGAATAGGATTACCATGGATTTAATATCTGGTTTGCCCTTTAGTTCTTTAAGGAAAAAAATTGTATGGATGATAGTAGATAGGCTTACTAAGTCAGCTCATTTTCTACCTGTATATCTAGCTTATTCTCTAGAGAGGTTAGTTAAGCTTTATATTCCTAAGATAGTACACCTGCATGGAATTCCATATTCTATAGTTTGAGATAGAGATGCAATGTTTACTTCGAGATTCTAGAATCAGTTACAAAGATCTTGAAGAACTAAACTGCAATTCAGTATTGCATTTCATCCTCAAACTGGTGGCTAGTATGAAAGAGTTATTCAAGTCTTGGAGAATATGTTGAGAAACTATGATTTTGGCATAATCTGGGAAAGATATGTTCTTTTGGTTGAGTTTACTTACAACAACAATTTTCGTGCTAATTTGAAAATGTCTCCCTTTAAAGCTTTATAGGGAAGAAGGTGTAGAACACCTATGTGTTGGATAGAGCTCAATGAAAGAAATTTAGTGGGTCCTGAGTTGGTGCATGAAATTGAAGAAAAAGTTTTTGTTATTCGTAGTAATTTAAAAGTTGCTTAAGATCATTAGAAAGCATATGCAGATCTAAAGAGAAAAGAAATTTATATTCAATTTGGTGATAAGGTATTTTTTAAACTCTCTCATTGAAAGAAGATTATCAGGTTTGGTCAGAAAGGAAAAATTGAGTTCAAGATTTGTAGGGTCTTATGAAGTTCTAGGGAAAGTAGGGCTTATAGCTTACAGATTGGCTTTGCCTCCTGAGTTGTCAAAAATTCACAATCTGTTTCATGTATTTATGTTGTGAAGATATAGATTAAATCCCGATCATGTTATGCAGATTGAAGAGTTAGAGGTTGAACTGAACTTGTCTTATGTAGAAGAGTCTATTTGTATATTAGCAAGAAAGGTAAAATAGCTAAGAAATAAGAGAATTCCCTTAGTGAAAGTTTTATGGAGAAATCATAAAACAAAATAGCTACATGGGAAAGAGAAAACCAAACGAATGAGCAATATCCTCAGTTATTTTTCGGTATGAGTTTCGAGGATGAAATTTTCTAATGGGAGAGAGTTGTAATAGCCCGTCCAGCAAAGTCTCAATATCTTATTTTTGTTTAGAATGTTTTGGTGAATTAAGTGTAGAGATGAGTAAGTAAATTCTTTGTTTTGATTAAGTATAGAATTTTTTGTATGCGTCATTTGACGAACTCTTAGCTTGGCGAATATTTGTTGTTTGGCAGACTCTTCCATTAAGTGTACACCACCCGGATGCTTTGGCAAACTCGCTTGGATTACTGTTTAATGGATTTGTTTATTATTAAATAAGGAAATTTAGTTAGTTAAATTGAGACTTAGTTAGATTGGAACTAAGCTATTGTAGATTAAAAGACTTAATATTTGATAAGCGCACTTAATAACGAGAATCAGGAGTGTTAGTGGAATTATCTGATTTTTCCACTAAACCTTGTCTCCATGGTTAGGTACATAAGGATAACCGTGTGTTCATCGAAAACCTTTATGTTTTCTTTATATTCATCTTCCTCCTTGATCTTCTTTCCATTTTCTAAAAACTAAAGTCCGGAAAACCTGTCTGAAGTTGGGGTCACTGTAGTCGGCCAACTTATACGTTTGCCATAGCTATTTAGTAATTATTGATGAACACTAGGTTATTTTTAAGGCTATTTACATGTATTTGATTCTGCATGCACAAGTCTCAGTCTGGTATGTAAGGAAGGAAACATTTTATTTCTGGATTAAGTGTTAATGTTTCATGCATGCATGTTTAGATTCGATGAAGTAGTAATCTGATATGTTTAAATAACCTTATTTTTAGCTCAAGGTGCTATTGATGGTCCGAGTGACAAAGGCAAATGACCTTCTATTTAGAATTTTTTTTTTTATTTTTCTAGTGATTTCCTTCTTACTTCTACGAGTTGTGATTATCTTTACTTTATAATATTGTAACGTAAGTATTGTTACTCTATAAAAGATTATAAGTGTATGTGTGTGTAAATAAAGGTTGTCTGTCCAAAGTTATTAGTCTGAGTTCTATATGTTTGGGAAAAGAAGTATGGGTCATTTTCATGTTTGGCCACTACCATATGCTTTTAAAATGAATGATATGATATGAATTGACCTACGAAATGGAGTTAAAGGAAATATGTTATGTAGCTTTCGGTAGGGCTGATATATATTCCAAACTAGATTGGTATAACACAATTAAACATGCTACTGAACGATTCTGAAATGGGAGCTACGAGGAGAGAATGCATGTTAATAAAATAGAACATATTATATGATTCTGATTCTGAACTCTTGGTATGTGGATGGCATGAAAATGGAATGTCTAAGTTGTGATGTGTTAGTGTATAGTGTTCGTTCGTGTGACACGACATTGGCGTAATGAATCTGTTTGAGTTCTGTGTATGCCATTGGGTGTACTCTGTATTGTTGAGTGATTCCTTTGAAATATTGGAATGTGTTATTAGTATTCTACTTAAGATCTCTATGGAACTCACTAAGTTCTTTGGAACTTACCTCGGTACCCTTTTCGTTCTCAAGCCTACTATTGAAGGACTACGCTTACGAATATCTGCTGCTATGAGACATTTGTTAATTTGTACTGTGCATGACATGTGGGGGTGATGCTTATTTGTATTTTGAGATGGAATTGTAATTGAAACTTATGATTGTTAAACAACGCTTTAATGAAACTATCTTATTGAAGTTTATACAGCAGTTGGCTTATACTTAACTTTGATATTTTATTAAAGGTTTAATTCAAACACTACAAACTATACAAAGTTCTTGCCAGAAATAGTTTTAAATATGGATGATTTCTAAGTAGTGACACTTCATACTTAGAAACTTCTAAGGGATCAGGTTTGGTGTGTTACACTTTGTAACGAATTGTAACGTGTTTACGCAAGTGTACGTAGTTGCTCAAATAATAAGTAAGTAAAATGAGTTATCGTCTCCATAGGGACTGTATAAGCTTAAACAATTAATTGCAAAATTATAATTAACAATTTGATGTAAAAAAAAAACTCAATAAATTTGGATAGTGATGATTAGATTAATTAAATGCAAAAGTGATCCCTAATGCCATTTTTTAATTTAAATGCAATTTACCTAAATGTATGAATAAAAACAATCAACATTAAATGGGCTAGGATAATTATATTAATCAAATCATCTTTCATCATGCTAACATGTTCGGAATTACTTTCATGGCAAATCATTCTCTTATGGGTTTGGAAACCAAATGAAGTCCTTTCAGATCTTTTAGTTAGTTAAATATGCATGTTACTGATCATATTAGACTAAGGGTTTCTTAGGTCATAGGGAAATTTATGTTTGCAACAGTTTAATTACATAAATCTAAAAACCATGCAAGATAATAGTGCTAACTAAAGATATTATGAACCTTAACATAGTCAGTTTTAACGAGCTAAACTAAGCATTGTACTTTTCAATTATTCGTCTACTAGTCATCATCTGGTTATGATCGCTCAGCTAATCTGAGTGCACCTAATCACATACGAATGAAATGCATCATGATATTATTTGAAAATGTAATCGACTGAGGCATAAAACATGTTAACTTAAATTAAATAAATCTTATTAACTTAATATAATTATCCCAGTAAATAGGATTTAAAACTTCATAGTTGATGTCAAAAGCATAAAACTCAAAGCAAACATGTTAAAATAGATAACCAAGAGGAAAGAGTTGGCTCAGTTCAACAGGCTTTTGGATCTATTCTGAATGATGTGCTCAACTCTGCTCAGTTTAGCAGCCTTTCGGATCTATTCTGACTGAAGCGCTCCTCCGTTCTTATTAAAGCTTCTTTTTGTTAAGGGTTTAGAAGGTAGCCAGCTAAAGATTTCTTTTGACAAAGATTTTAAGGCTAAATAAGGGAGAGGGGATGGACAACTATGCAAGGGAAAAAGTGAAAAAGAATTGAGAGAAAACTAGACTGAGTGAGAGAGGAATGTTGAGAAATAAGGGATGATGGAAAAGTGAGGAATGTCAAGGTATTTATAGGTGAAGGTAAGAGTTTGAGTGTACTAAATATAGGTTTAAATTTCCTTCCTTCCCTCTCTCATGTGGTCGGCCATGCTTCAAGGAAATGGGATGACCAATTTTTCTCAATGTAAATTTGAATTTCAAGCAAAAAATAGATATAGTGTGGACAGTTCCAGCAGGGAAGTTGTTGGGCTGAATTCTAATTATTTTCCAACTGTAGGGACCTCCAATTAAATATCCCAAAACACATTTTGGGCAGCCAACATCAAGTGCAAAATTGGGCTTTTAATTCCCCTTGTTGGACAATTGTTTTAGTCCAATAACTTAGCAGACATGTCCATCTTTTATCTCCTTCTTTAATAGGTCAAGTATTCAACCCCATGCCCAAAATTGCATGGTCTTGCCGTCTACATGGATAATTTGTGCATGGCCATCTTTTATTTATTTAAATTATGTCTCCAATGAAACCTCTACATAGTAAAAAGTACATACATTAATAAATTAACATGAATTAATACAAAATGTGCATGAAAATCATGTAATTAAGCATAATTTCACATACTTTCAAAGTTCATGTCTAAAATTACTAATAAAGTAAAATTCACTTATTTCAATAATAATTACTCGAGATAAACATAATAATTAAGTAAAAGGGTGGTAAAAACATATAGGAAAACCTTATATAATTTTGAGTTTAGACAACCCCAAACTTAAACCATTGCTTGTCCCGAGTAATGTTTATGCACAACACAATTTTTGCTAAGGCACTTTTGCAAAATGATAAAGCAGCATCAATCTTTGCACATAATCATGCTTCAATAAAATCATGCTAAAAAATATTCTTTATTCATAAGTAGCTTAAATACGAATATTATTTCCAAATTTTATCCAAGTACATCATAATGTCAACATGAATCATAGTTTGCATGCATTTTCAAAGCCATACATATCATTCACCAATCAATATGCTTCCCTTATCAACTAAACATAGAAATCCCAATGTTTAATTAGTTTCTTCATATGTTGAACTCAGTAATTCCTCTACACTAATGTAGTTGGTATAATCATTTAATCAATAGGTCTTTTATTAGGTTGTAATGGGGCTAGGCTAAAGATAGGGATAAAGAGTAGTGATTTTTAGGTTCAAAACATCTTAACCCTAACTTTGTCTTAGATCTTTTGGTGCTAGAAATTTCATACAAATGGGTCTTTGGAATACCCCTAAACTTATTTCGAACTTATGCTCCACTTTTATATTTCTTGAACTTTGAAACAAACTTTGCTTTTTATTTTTAAGACTTTGAGCACTCCTTTATTTGCTCTTATTTTTCTGCATTTGAGCAAACTTTTCTTTACTTCTTTATTCATTTTTTCCCTTTTTTTTTTTTGTAACACCCCAAACCCAGTCTATATGTTACGACCAAATCTGGTATGTTACATAAAAGGTAGTCTTAAAATTTTGAAGGAACATCACAATTTAGAAAACTTTTCATTTAGTATTTCCATCTTAAAGATAATTTAAAATTATGTTTGAAGGTTTCTTACCAACTTCTTATTAAAATGAACTAAAAGTCATAAACAGGTTTGTTTTACGAAAGCCGAAATTAAGGAATTTCAAACGTGACATTTGAAAACAATGTTGAGGGTTTAAGAAAATTTACGAATTAATTAGTTATTCACTTGTCATCTTTTGTTAACACTTTGAAAAAAAAATGATGGTTTATATTTTTATTTTAGAAAAAACTCTATATTTGACATTTCATAAAGTATGTAATAACAGCATTAAATCAAAACCCAAATTAAAGTTATGGAGGCCTTATTACATAGCAAAAACCCAAGGTAAAAGTAAGTTTAAATAAAGAAATGAAAATTTACGGAAGTAGTAATGCATGGCCACCTCAGAGTCCTCCCCTGCTCCAAATCCTCGAACTAGGGATTACCTGCAAATTTAAGCAGAGGGGTGAGTCCCCAAGACTCAGTGTGTAATTCCCCTTACGAACGCAATCTAGGCCTAAGCCCTAACAACATGGCTTATCAAAAGTGTATGCAATGCAACCTAGCCCAACCTAGAATTCCATCCTCTACGTCACCTGAACCAGCCAAAACACCTGTGGCACCAAGCCACTGTGGTACCAAACCACTGTGACAGAGTCACGATATAAATAAATGTATATGTGGTGCCAAACCACTGTGGTATTAGACCACTATGACAAAAGTCACTGATATATGTATATGTGGTGCCAAACCACTGTGACAAAAGTCACTGAATCACACTTCCCCTTTCAATCATATCCCAAAGCCCATGCAAACATATTGTCAATTTGTGATGAATGCAATCATATTTCCAATGTACAAAAGATAATCAAATTATACATATATTTAGATTATGTTATTCAAAAAACAAAGTCATACAGGTACTTACCTGGTATCTCCAACCTTACCCACAAGGGTATCTGAACTGTCTATACAGTCGTTCCGGCTTTCAGCCAACACAGTTGTTAACACAAAATAATAAAGGTAAGTGTGAGCATTACACACCTGATTACGCATAAAGCTAAACATTCTAGATCGTCGACACTCTCACTAGCAGGAATAATAGCGATTTGTCTATCCCAAGCTGATGTCGGCTCCCTACCACAACCCGATGGAAAGTCTCAAACCGCCGACACAGTACATCGTTTGAACTTAGGCGCAAAGATTACAGGTCCACTCCCCTCCTTACATTGGCTAGCACTCGCATCCATGAAGAGAGTCTTGATCGGTACTCAAAGAGAAACGTAGGTTGTCTAACAAGGGAATTTGATTAAGGCAAACAAAAACGTAAAGGAATTTAATAGCCAAGAAACCGAAAAGATGATTCCTTACCTTGATCAAAGGAAGACCCAACACCAGAAGATTCGGCTTACGAAACCGGATGAGTCCCTGAAACCTCCCGAATGAAGGCTAAACGAAGAAGAGAAGGTAAGGTTAATCCTATCGAAATAACAAAAAAGTGCCGAATGGGAAGCAAGATTCGGCCCTCAGCAAGCCCAGAACTAATCGGCTATGAAGGAAAACTAGCCAAGAGTCACAAGAAGTAGGGTTTTGGTTTAAAAGAAAAGGTAGAGAAGTAAAGAAGAGTATGAAGGTTAGGCTATAGTGGAAATCAAAAGAGAAAGGTTCAGCAATGAGGGGCTTCAAGAGAAATCGGCTTATGGTGAATAAGAAAAGTAGAAAGAAAGAAAAGACAAGAAGAAAGGGAAGGTTGAAGTTTCGACTATCAAACTTGAGGGAGAAGAGAAAAAGAATTGGAAAGTAAAGAGGGTAATCACATATAGTTTCGGTAAAGAAAAGAGAGCAGAAGAGAGGTACAAAAAGTTTTGGCCAGCACCAAGTTGAAGAGAAGAGAAGAAAAATGGCTTGAGTATTTCAGCACTAGCAATAAAGATTTGACAAACAAAGACCCCTAATACTTGAGTTACCGAAACTAAAACGCAAAAACACCAAAATCACTAGCTTGGAAATTTGGCACATACGCACATGACCCAAAAACTGAAACACTCACACTCAAGACACCTTCATGACCAAAATTCTCCCCTGCAAGACTCCCACATTAGGCCAACACCTCCACCACACTCTAAATCCCTTATTTTACTCCGCAATTTGCACCCCATCACCCATTCAAACCAATTTCACCACTTCAACTCCTCCATCCATTCAAAGTCATTTGACTCATTCAAACTCCTCCTAGAAGAGTCCCAGCTGAATGCTACCTCCTCCTCTCCTTGAGCACAAAAATTAAAGCTTTAGATGCTGCATTTGGGATTCAAACTCCATCCCCCTTGCTCTACTAATGACGCCACCTCTATTTGGACACAAGCTCCTTTGTGTCAACAAGCACACGCAAATAATCTTAAGGCCTGCCTCCACTAGCTCTCCCCTCTTAAGCCCAAAAACCAAAATTTCACCAAGGCTCTAGCTTGAACCCGAGGCTCCCCAGGACCTCCAAGCACATCCAAATAACTAACAAGCAGAACAAACCAAGAACACAGAAAAACATAAAATGTAGAACCCCTAATTCTAGGATGTGACATTTTACATGTGAAGAGCATGTACATCTTCTCATAATTTTCCTCAAACTTTGATCACCAAGACAAATTTTTGGTTAAGATAGGTTCAAAAGAATAGGATAAAAAAAAGATGTTAATGTGGCTTATAGTATAGGTACTTTGTAATAAACAGGCCATTAAAATAAAAAATTAAGTTCCAAGGGTTAAATTTCATAAGGTCGGCTTGAAAGGCTCAAATGATCCAAAGAAAGTGTGTCTCTAGCATATTAGTGTCTTATACCTCCTAGGATCGCGCCTCAAGAAAGTTACTATGTAACACCCCTTAACCCATATTCATCGTAGGAACAGGGTTATAGAGCATTACCAGAACTTTCAAAACATTTTTAGATAATTCACGTGATTTACTATTCATTAACCGAGATTATTTGTATCGTCCCTTAAAGAGACCTTTGAGGCCCAAAACGAGCATTAGAATCAAGTCGGGACTTAATCAGAAACTCTAAGAATTTTTTGTGAAATTTAAAAAAAATTCTAAGTTACAGGGCTCACACGCCCATGTGGTCCAACGGACACGCACGTGTGACCCTGGGACACGCCAGTGCTGCAAGCTGTGTTCGACCCCGTGTATCTCTCCGACTTGTGCACACGGCCATGCCACACGCTGGTGTGCTAGGCCGTATGGTTAATTAAATTCTTTTGAAATTAGGTGCATGTTTCACATGGCCAAGACTCCCACCCATGTTCTAGGCTGTGTAGCACACACAACTGAGACACACGCCCGTGTCTCTTCCCGTGTGCTCAATTCTGAGCATTCTATTTTCTCAATTTTTATGGTGCAGGGGACACAGGGCCTAACCACACACCCATGTACCATGCCATGTGTCACACACGGTCTAGACACACGCCCGTGTGTCTTCCCGTGTGGACAAAATAAAGCCATTTCTAGCTTCATTTTCTTACCCAAAATCACACTAGTGACCTCTACTTAAAGCTCACATCCAATACCAACCAATTCAAGCATTCAAATTAAGCAAATTTCCATCATTCAACAAGGCATATCATTACATGCATACATGTTTATAATCTTACCTTAGTATATTTCATATGATAGGCATAATTTGAACAATCATTTAATATGTATATAGCTACCATAGTAAGACATTACAAGTATGTCAAAAACAACCATTACTAGACATTCTAATGGCTAGATTACAAACCACATATTTAAGCCATCTATGGCCAATGTAATACCCCAAACCCGGCCTAGACGTTACAATCGGATCTAGCATGTCACATGGATAAGTTGTTAAAAACTGTGTTCTCGTTGAAAACTCCATATTCTATCTTGGAAAACTTCGAGCTTTGTTGTTGTCGTGATTCATATTTGCTTTTATGGTGTTATCATAAAAATGTTGTTATTACCATTATTGAAAACCTTGTTTATAAAAGAAATCAATTTCAATAGATTACGTAGATGTGGTATTTTTGAAAACAATTATTGTTGTTTTAAGAAAACTACGTATTTATAAATCTAGCAGTTATTAAGGTAAACTTAAAAGAAATTATACCAATGGCCTTATTACAAAAATATAAACCCAAATCAATGATTAAACTAAAATAAACCATAACGTAAATTTACTAAGTTTACGAGAATAATTCCCAGTGTATGGCCACCATAGAGTCCGCCACAGCTCCGAATCCACTAACGCTGGGGATCACCTGCAAGGTTGAAACAATAGGGTAAGTTACGAGAACTCAGCGTGTAATCCCCCAATTGGTTATTAACTGGGCCCAAGCCAATACGAAAGCAAATTGGGCCGAAGCCCTATACAGTATCAATCTGAGCCCACGACCCCAAAATCATGGTAATGCAAACAGAAAATGCAGCCCCCAACCTAACAGTCTATCCGCTACACTCCACCCGTACCAGCCCTACACTCAATGTGGGGATTTCTAAATCGGCACACCCATCTGCTACACTCCAAAAATGCAGTCTAGCTGCCAGTATAAATGCAGCAATACTACCAGTAATAGTATATGTAGTGGAGCCACCAGTAACAGTATTTGTGGCAAAGCCACCAGTAACAGTACTCTTCCTCCATTAATATAACCCAACCCTATGCATCATGTGATGGCATAATAATTTCGTGTATGCAATAATGTATCATCATGGAAAATAAATCAAAGTATACACAAACAAACCATATCTGCCCCTAAGGGTATAACAATAATTTTACCCGCCAAGGGTATTTTAGTAATTTACCCACCAGTGGTATTTTAGTAATTTATCCATTTACGACTTTTCAATAGCTTATTATCGCCTCAAACGACACGGGACCCTTATTTGGTCTCTACGGAACTAATGGGCCTAAAACCCACTTTAGGCCCAAACGGGCCCACACGCTCGTATGGCCCATTTCGCATGGTTTCAGTCTCAGATTTCTAGATTTCACAGCTATACATACCCTTTGACAATTTTTCACCAACTTTACACATGTGGGCCGGAAAGCCTATTGGGCTCGTTAGCCCGTATCGACTCGGTTCGGCCTGTTATAGTGCTCGAGACACTCTCAACGACTTACCGACACTACGTATCTTGATTTTTACCACTACAAGCACTCGCACGCTCGAGTGGCACAAATGCCGATTTTTTGGCTTTTCGGCTTTTGGCCGATTCACAAGTCATCACATGCAGTCACTCAGAAGGGTGTGAGATTACACACCTGCTCCGATTTGTGACACTCGACACTATATCCAAAATACTTGAGATCCATAATGACTAACGGTTAGGCTTAATATAATATTTTCCAACATTGGAACTGATCAACACTCTACACCACTTACCCAAAAATCTGAGAATTTTACCACCAAGAAGATTACACAAACTATTCCTTGGTTTAAGCCCGCCGAGTCCCTTGCAACGTTGGAACTGAGAAGAACTATTAGCCATTAAAACTCACATCAAATCTTAAAACATGGGAGCCTTTCGACTTGAAAAAGTAACAACCAAAAGCACCAATATTTGGCCTTAATCCCACTTACCAACCAACCTTCGAAAACCAAGACTAGCAAAGCGATAAGGGGTTTGCTAGCACTCCAACAGATTCGGCCTCAGATCAGAGATGAGTCGTAAGAGAAGAAGAGGTTCCACCTTGCAAGAAGAATGGATTCGGCTTTATAGAGAAGGGAAAAGAAAGAACCGATAGAAAGAAAATAAAAAAAGGATATTACCTTGCTCACAACAGTGCCGAATAGCCAAGGTAGATTCGGCAGACACAAGTCCCTCCCGCTTCAGGCTACTTGATTTTGGCTAATAGCAAGGAATAAAGAAACCAATTTCAATTGGAGAGGAGGGAAAGATTCGGCCTATGAAGAATAGAGTGTAGAAGAAGAAAGCAAAATGGAAAAAGAGAGAAGAATTGGATGAAAAGAGATAAGATGAGTAGGGGAGGGTTCGACTATTAGCAAAGAGTAGAAGAAAATGACTTCAAATTTTGGACAGGAGAGGGAGAAGATGAATTCGGCTAGCAAACAAAACAAAGAAAAGAATTGATCTGAAATGCCTTAAGGGAAACAATGCACAAAACGCAAGAAATGCTAAGGAAAAACTAAAGAAATTTGGCACAACACTCATCAGAACCGAAAGTACCACTACAAATGACCATCCATTTGACCGAAACCCCCATACGCCATCCCATTTTCGGCCAAACTCCTCAACTCTCCCAAAATCCCATGATTCACTTCCCAATTCTCTCCTCAACCTCCTCTCCATCACTCATTCAAACTAATTTGACTGAGTCTCCAACTTCCTTGTACAGTCCAAGTTGAACTCTACTTCCTCCAATTGCTTAGCACAAAATAAAAGCCACAATTTGCAGTATGTGGGATTCGAACCCCACTTCCCTTGCTTCACAAGTGACGCCAACACCACTCCACCACAGGCTTCCTTGTGTTAGCAATTTACCCATAATTTCTCTTAAGCCTTGCCTCCAATAGTCCTCTCCCCTAAAGTGCCCAAAAACCAAAATTTTACCATGGCTCAAACTCGACCCCAGGCCACCCTATGGCCCCTAAACACCCAAATAACACACAGAACCATCATATCATGCAATTACATAGATATGACAAACCCCTAATTTTTGGGATGTTACAGCCAAGTTAGCCTATACATGCCATTATACCAAAATGATTTTACTATATATACCCAAAATAAGTTAGTGGATAGTGTGATGATGCTCCAATGATCCCCAACCTTTATGAGCTTCCGAGCACTATAAAACAGGGGAAAATAAAATGGAGTAACCATTACATGCTTAGTAAGTTCGTATAATGGAAACTAAACTTACCAAACCTGTTTATTAAATCTAAGCATACAATGTCATGTTTTCCATCAACTTGGAAAAATTGTCTAAACACATACATTCAATCAAACATGTTAGTCACAAAATCTTCATATCAATCAAGTAAATATAGATGAGTTCCTCATACAATTTTCCTTCAAAGCATCATTCATTTCATTCCATAATTCTCTTATCATGCCAAAAGGTTTTGTGTCCGCTGAATCATTGAAATTCTGATGGATACTCAAGTGGTACACTTGAGGTGTATGTTTCAATAACCCGTCAATTCTTTTTCTAGAGTACCCATTATGGCACTTAATCGAGGAACACACTCTCGAGTCACATATCGTATAACAAGATTACCAGTCCATGCTAAATCCTTTATAAAACGTATGCTTAGAAGAGTTCAATTAGGATTATCAGTCTAGGCTAAATCCTAATTGTACATATACTCGAGAGGTATTATATCAGGATTGACTGTCTAGGCTAAATCCTTTCCATAATGAGGTCACTAGGATTACTCGTCTGAGCTAAATCCCATCAGCAACAAATGCAGGACCTTATTCATTTCAGGAATGAGGCCGAGTTCCTGAGACTAAGTCGATATGCCTAGGGCATGGTGGCGACTGAGTATGAGCATTATGTCTGATTTGAGGATGGACTCAAGGACAGCTTACGGGTCTTGATAGCTCCGCAGAGGGAGTGTGATTTTTCTGCTTTAGTAGGGAAGGCAAAGATTACCGAAGAGTTTAAGCGCATTGAGCACCAAAACCTCTAGAAAGGAAAGAACAAGAGGGAATCGGAGCCCTCTAGTTCTGTGATGAGGCATAAGAAAAAGGTCAGACCGGATGGGCCAATAAGAGTTTTGCCTTGTGTTGCACCTACTGGGGTGACGCTTTCTGGGCACTGTGGTAGACACCACCCGGTCGAGTGCTGGAGGGCAACTGGGGCATGTTTGAGATGTAGGTCAATTGAGCACCGAGTCTGGGATTGTCCACTGAGAACTGACCAGATGCAAGCTGTGGGTACTGGTACTAAGCAGCCATCGAGAGTAGCTCAGCAACCACCTAAGGGCCGAGGACAGGCCAGGGGTGGTAATGGCATGGGTCGAGGATAGAGAGCACCGGGCAGAGTTACGGGACTGACTTAGGCGAGGTAGCCTACACTAGTTTATGTTGCACGTCACTGAGAGGATGATGATGCTCCAAACGTCATTACAGGTAAGTTCTTAATTTTTAATGTACCCTACACTGCATTGATAGACATAGGCTCTACACACTCTTACGTAGCTAGCTTTGTGTCTGAGACTCTAGGGATTCCAGTTGTGATTACTTTGAGTGAGGTAACAGTGGTGAGTCCTTTGGGGTAATCTATCCGGGTTAGTAAATTGTTTAGAGACGTTCCGCTAGAGGTTCAAGGGATAGTATTCCTGGCTGATCTAATGGAGCTTTCATTTGGGGAGTTCGATTTGATTCTGGGGATGGATTGGCTGGTCAAGCACCAAGTTTGGACTGCGCAACAAAAAGGGTTGTTTTGTGAACCGATGAGGATAGCGAGGTAGGGGTGATTGGGGAACATTGAGACTACCTGACTAATGTGATTTCTGCGTTGGTGGCAGAAAAGTTGGTACGGAAGGGATGTGAGGCATTCTTGGCCTACATCAGTGTTTTGGATTCTAGAGACTCTTCGATTAGGGACATCAGAATCGTAAGGGACTTTTCAGATTTTTTTCTAATGAACTATCGGGTCTGCCTCTGAGCCGAGAGGTAGAGTTTGGGATTGAGCTGTTTCCTGGTACAGCTCTAGTGTCCATCGCCCCTTACAGAATGACACTGAAGGAGCTTATGGAGCTTAAGGGTCAGATTCAAGAGTTACTAGATCATGGGTTCATCCACCCTAGTGTATCTTTGTGGGGAGCACCTGTTCTGTTTGTGGAAAAGAAGGATGGATCCTTGTGTATGTGTATCAACTACCATCAACTGAATAAGCTGACCATCAAGAATAAGCTAACCATCAAGAATAAGCTAACCATCAAGAATAAGTACCCCTTACTCAGGATTGACGATCTATTTGACCAATTCTGAGGAGCTTCAGTTTTCTCCAAGATTTATCTACGATCAGGGTATCACCAGTTGAAAGTTAAAGAGGTTGACGTACATAAGACGACATTTTGGACTCGTTATGGCCATTACAAGTTCTTAGTGATGCCATTTAGACTCACAAATGCACCAGCAGATTTTATGGATCTGATGAACCGAGTGTTCCAGCCCTATATGGATCGATTCATGGTAGTCTTCATTGACGACATTTAGGTGTATTTGAAGACTGAAGACAAACACGATGAGCATCTTCGAGTGGTATTACAGATTCTTTTCAAGAAACAGTTGTATGTGAAGTTCAGTAAGTGTGAATTCTGGCTCAGAGAAGTAACCTTTCACTAAGATGAGCGAACATCGCCCTTAAATCCGCTATCGCCTTACGACTCAACGCATCCGCCACCACGTTAGCCTTACCCTAGTGGTACTCAATCGAGCAGTCATAGTCCTTTAACAGCTCAATCCACTTTCTCTATCTTAGGTTCAACTCCTTCTAGGTAAGGATATAGTTCAGGCTCTTATGGTCCGTATAAATAATCGAGTTCTCCCTATATATGTAGTGCCTCCAAATCTTCAGAGCGAACACCACCACCGCCAACTCCAGATCATGCGTAGGGTAGTTCAACTCATGTGGTCTTAACTGTCGGGACACATATGCAACCACCTTTCCATCTTGCATCAACACACAATCTAAACCTATGTGTGACGCATCACAATAGACGGTAAATTCTTTTCCCGCCTCTGGCTGAATTAACAACGGTGCTTCTGTCAAAATCTTCTTCAGCTTCTCAAAGCTCTCCTGATATTTGCCAGACTAAACAAACGGTGCTCCCTCCCTTGAAACTTAGTTAAAGGTGCCGCAATTGAAGAGAACCCCTTAACAAACCTCCTGTAATACCCTGCCAATCCCAAGAAACTTCGAATTTCAGCCACAGACTTCGGCAGTCTCCAATCCAACATAGCTTCTATCTTCTGAGGGTCTAACCTAATTCCTTCTGCAGAGACTACATGCCCTAATAAAGTTACTTCCTTCAGCCGGAACTCACACTTACTAAACTTTGTGTACAGCTGCTTCTCCCTTAGTATTTGCAACACCACACGAAGATGTGCATCATGCTCCTTCTCGGACTTGGAATAAACCAGAATATCGTCGATGAACACCACGACGAACCGATCCAAATATGGTTGGAACACCCAGTTCATCATATCCATGAATGCTATTGGCGCATTCGTTAACCCGAACGACATCACCAAGAACTCATAATGACCGTACCGAGTTTGAAACGCTATCTTATAAATGTCCCCTTCCTTCACCTTTAACTGATGATAACCCAATCTTAAATCAATCTTAGAGAAAATTGAAGCTCCTTTGAGTTGGTCGAACAGATCATCAATTCTTGGCAGTGGGTACTTGTTCTTAATCGTTAACTTATTCAGTTGACGATAGTCCACACACATACGCATGGATCCATCATTCTTCTTCATGAATAAGACCGGCGCTCCCAACAGAGACACACTTGGTCGAATGAAACCACGATCCAGAAGTTCCTGGATCTGAGCTTTGAGCTCCATCAGCTCCTTCGGCACCATTCAATAAGGAGCAATGGACACCGGAGCTGTACCCGAAAGTAGCTCTATTCCAAACTCCACTTCGCGATCCGGGGTAATCCTGGCAATTCCTCCTGAAAAACATCCGCGAAATCCCTGACTGTTCGAACCTCATTGACAGTCACCTCCTTAGCATCCAAAGCACTGGTAAAAGTTAGAAATGCGTTGCATCCTTTTCGAATCATCTTAACAGCCTTCAACGCAGATACCATGTTGGACAAATAATTCCTTCCTTCTCCTAACACAACCACCTCCCCGCCTTCCGGGGTACTCAACACCATACGCTTGGTCTCACAATCCAACTTAACATGATGTTTAGTCAACCAATCCATTCCTAGGATAAGATTAAACTCTCCAAATGGTAATTCTATTAAGTCTGCCAGAAACACTACCCCTTGAGTTTCTAAGGGTACATCCTTAAATAGTTTGTCCACTACTCTGGATTGTCCTAGGGGACTAACCACAGTCATCTTCCTAATAGTTGTTTCAGAATCTATACTTAGGGTCTCAGATACCGAACATGCAACATAGGAGTGGGTTGACCCATTATCAATCAAGGTAAAAATAGGGTTACCAGCAATAAGAAACGTACTGGTTATGACGTCCAGTGCGTCACCATCCTCCTATCGACGAACTGCATAAACTAGGCCCGACTGCCTCGCCTCTACATTACCTACACCTCTACCTGGTGCCCCACGACATTTACCAGCCCCATTTTCTCCTCCACCTGGGCCACGACCCTCTCCAGATCGGGGTGACCACCTCTCCGGCTGATCGAAACTCTCGTCCGCCGGATGCACTGATCCTTCTGCGGACAATCCTTAATCATATGCTCCGTGGATCCACACCTGAAGCATCCACCAGTTCTTCTTCTACACTCCTTGAAATGTGCCTTCCCGCACCAATTACATGATCAATTTTGACCCGTCGAAGCACGAGCTGGCCCACTAGTCCTAGGCCTTTTTTGAAAATTCCCAGATGCTCCTGACTGCCCAAAACTTCTCTTATTCCTTCCCCGCTCCTTATCTCTTTCTTATCTTTCAGTCCGTTTTACCTCCTCAGCTATCTTAACTTTCTCAACTAGGACAGCAAAGTCCCTCTCTCACTGCGGAGCTATCAATACCCTTAACTCATTCCACAGTCCATCCTCGAACCGCACACAACGTTCATATTTAGTTGCTACCATTCCTCGAGCATAGCGGCTCAAATGCAGGAACTCCGCCTCATATTTAGCCACAGATTTACTTCCCCGCACCAAATTCAGAAATGCCTTCCTCTGGCCGTCCACATAGCTAGCCCCAACATACTTCCCTTGAAACGATTCTCATACAGAATCCCAAAATCCAATCTATGGCGCATTCTCCTTCACCGTGAGCCACCACTGATAAGCCTCGTCTCGAATAAGAGATACGACCCCCTTTAACTTCTCCTCCATCGTGAAATCTAAGTCATCCATTATGCGCTCAGTCGCTTCTAACCAATACTCAGCTGTGTTAGGGGCTACATCAGAAACACCCCTAAACATCTCTGCTCCATTGGCACGGAGTCGTTCTGACACAGATTTCTGAGCGCTTGAACCCGTACCTACCCCAACAACTCTCTCAAGGACCCGTAACATCGCCTGATATGCCGCATCATCTCCAGCTACCTCATCCCAAAATTCTCCCACTACAGCCGGCAGGTCCGGCATCTCATTTCCTGACCCGTGGCCAGACTCTACTGGCTCTAACACGGTCCTCGTACCCCTTACCACGACCACGCGGCGGACGTCCTCGACCCCTTATACTCATTCTTCCGATTGACGTTTATCTGATTAAAAATTTTATGAATCATTAATTTTCTTCCACTGTTTATCCACGAACAATCTTATGAATAGTAGTTTTAAGGGTGGTTCTTTCGAATTCGCAACTATAACTACAATTCAGTCTCAAGTTCACATATCCTAATTCTAGGAAGCACACGCATTCAATCATCAACCACCACATACAAGTAGCATTCACGAACTTACGCTTATCCGGTAGGGGTATTTTTGTCTTTTCACTACCCAAGGGTATTTTCATAATTTTCCAAAGTAGGGTTTCTTGGTGATTTGGCGAAATAAGAATATTTCGGTAATTTTGTGAAGCAGGGGTATTTTGGGAATTTTTTAAATTGGGGTTGTTTTAGTCATTTTACAAATCAGGGGCAATTTGGTAATTTTACAAACAGGGGTACTCTGGTCACTTTTCAAATCAGGGGTATTCTGAAAAAATTTTTACAAATCACGGGTTTTTTTTCAAAAGTTTTACAGAACTAAGGGGTATTATTTTTTTTAAACAGGGGTATCTTATAGAATTTGATTTTAAAAGAATAATAGTGGCGTTCAAGTGTTTGTGGTTTTTGATTGATGTTGTGTGTTGTATGTTTTTTTCCTTTTAAAAACCGTTGACTTTGTAAATTAGGGTATTTCTGTAAATCTGGGGGTATATTTGCAAATCATATGTATCTTGGTAATTTTCAAAATAAGGATATTTTATCAATTTTGTGAAAATAGGGTGGCTGGTCCCTTTCAAGTTTTAGTTATGGATTTTGGCCCATGAACAAATCCTCGCGGTTAGGGTGAATAGTCACTATGCACCAGGTAGGATTCCAGCGAAGAGGAGGTGAGTCACTAGGACTGCTTAAGTACCAGGCTCTCCTGGATCCAATCCTAGACATGCGCATGCCTGTTGCCACACCCTGGTCTTGCGACTCGTTCACGGGTTTGTTTAGTGGAATTAAGTCTTATGAGATTTTAGTCTACGTCCCCTAAAGCCCATCAAGCCCACATTTATATATCACACAGTGGTTTAGAATACTTACCTGGCAGACTTGGGCCGAAGACGCAGGTGCCATGCAGGGAAGACACTCCTGTATGATTTAAAAATATACATGTGTAAAGAACCTATTTTTAGAAAACAATTTGAGCCTAAAACCCCAAAGCTGAGTTTTGAACCTAGCTCTGATACCAATTTGTAACACCCCCAAATCTGGCCCAAACACTACAACTGGATCTGGTATGCTACTAAGGAAATTTTACAAAAAGATATGTCATTTTGAAAAGCAATTAGCAGGTTTAATTATTTATACCAAAAACTTAATAATTGATCAATTCATATAAGATATAAAGTTATAAAATACCTTGGTGAATTTTAAATAGAAACCAAAATTTCGTACATGTCTTAGCTTAGTTCAAACATAAAATTTAAATGCCTATAAATGAAAGCCCAACATAAAACCAAAACATAAATAATAGTCTAGTGGCCCAAGGCCGTATTACAACGAAATATAAAACCCACTTAACACAAGGTTCTTAAAAATAGATAAATAAAGTAAAGTCTTTTGCTGAATCCTCAGTACTCTATCGCCTGGCCACCTTGCTTCCCTCTCCAGCCCGGTCCGATGCACTAAGCGCTACTTGAAATTGTTAAAATAATAGGGCGAGTCGCGAAACTTAGTTTGCAACCCTCGTGCACCATCAGATTGGGCCTTAGCCCATAGATCAGAATATAGAACATAATATAATAGATAACATACATAAAACCCAACCCAATCCTAGGTTTCCAACCGCTACACACCACCATTACCTGCCAATCACACCATTGGGGATTTCTACAATCAACCCACACCGCTACACACCATCGATGGCAATCATGCTGCAGTTAGCTGTTCATCGTCAAAGTCGTGACAAAGTCACCAGGCTGAAATGGCAAAAGCCACCAGAAACAGAGTTGTGACAGAGTCACCAGGCTGAAATGGCATAAGCCATCAGAATAGATCACTTCCCCTTTCATCAATCACCCAACCCCAAGCATATATAAAAATCGAGATATAAAACATATCATTTTTAACAGAAACATTCACTGATGAATGGCAGAAATTACTAACCTGATATTTAGCCTTTACCCTTCTCGGGTTTCCAAACGTTATGCCGGGATTTCGGCATTTAACAGAGTATAGTAGAGTTATTACATATATATATTAGCAATCAATCTAATGGTGTGAGAAGTTACACACCTGATATTGCGTAGTACTACACTCTTAGTCAATATCCTTGCTATCTGGATCTACAACCCTTAGTTTAAAACCTTGCTCAAAAGCCGAAAGAATACGAAGATTTGGGCTCCCCTACATTCGGCCAAGGGTTAATAAATGCCCGAATTTATTCGTTGAAACTAATTGATCTTCTTACCCTGAAATCCCGAAAGTAGCACGATTCGAGTGTTATCGAACTATGACTTAGAGATCTATGCGATTGGCTCCACTTCAGATCCCGGAATGCCCAAAATAAGAGAAAAACAATAGATTAGTCACTAAATAGCCATTCGGCTAGAGACTTTGAAAAGCCAGAAAAGATTTGGATCCCACAAATCAATACTTACCTAAAATTCCCTTCAAATTTCGGCACAAGCAGACACTTCAGAGTGATTTCGGCAATCGCAGGAGACGAGATCTCACGCTTTTGACTTTTATGAAAATCTGGGAAAAGATGAACTGATGTGGTTTCGATTAAAAAGAAAAGTGAAAAGAAAACAAAGAGAGGCTTGAAGATTCGGCTAAAGTGTCTAAAAGAGATGAGAAAGGAATCTATCAGAGGATTTGGCCAACTGAATAAAAAGAAAAGAGAGGGAGAATGGAGTAGAAATTTCGGCAGAAAAAAGAGAAAAATGATGAGAACTTTGACAGAAAATTTCGGCACATACTTAGCCTATACTAAACTGATTTCCCCTCCTTCACATAGTTTGATTTTCGGCCAACTCAAGCCTCCTGGATTAGCTCTCATCTTTTCTCTTATCTTAATCCATTATCTCCTCAAAAATAGCCCTAATTAGCACCAACTCCTCTCTTCATTATCTACTTATTATCCACATAATTTAAACATAATAAAATTCCCTAAAAATTAGCCTTGTACCGTCCCCTCCTAGTCCCCTTTTAGGTGCTGAAATTTGGCCCTATAGCTTGGGCTTCAAGCAACCAAAATTTGGGCCCTCCTCATGCACTAGTAACGTCAACTCCCCTTCCTCCTAGTGGCACCATTTTCCTCTGGGCCACAAGCCCACTATGTCAAATAAGCTACCAAAACTTTACTTTAAGCCCCTGAAGTGTCTACACAAAATATTTAATCAAAGCCTCAGCCCAAACCTGAGCCCTATTTGCACCTCAAATCCTTAAATTAATATTTTTTTTAACATACATTACACAAAATGCACAGGCCCATAAATTCAGGATGTTACAGTTCTACCACCCTTAAAATAAATTTCGGCCTCAAAATTTACCTGATCAAAAGAGGTAGGGATACTGCTGTCGTATAACATCCTCTGGCTCCCAAGTCGCTTCCTCCGCTCCGTGGTTTCGCCACAAGACTTTAACCAAAGGGACGAACTTCCTTCTCAACACTTTTACGTCTCGATCCAAGATTTGCGCTGGTTCCTCCTCAAAGGACAAATCTGACCTTACTTTAATCTCTTCCACCGGTACAATGTGCGATGGATCAGAATGATACCGTCTTAGTTTCGAGACATGAAACACATAATGTATCAGCTCCAACTCTGAAGGCAACTCCAAACGATAGGCCACTGGCCCCATGCGTTCCAATACCCAATAAGGCCCTATAAACCGAGGACTTAGCTTACCCTTCCGTCCAAACCTCATTACCTTCTTCCATGGAGACACCTTCAAAAAGACTTGGTCTCCTACTACAAATTCCATCTCCTTCCGCTTTAGATCCGCATAAGACTTCTGCCGATCAAACTCTTCCTTCAACTGAGCCGTTATTAACTTAACTTTCTCCTCCGTTTCTGAGACTAGCTCTGGACCCAACACCTGATGTTCACCCAACTCCCTCCAACAAGTAGGGGTACGACATCTCCTTCCGTATAATGCTTTGTAAGGCGCCATCTGAATAATAGCTTGATAATTATTATTGTATGCGAACTCTGCCAAAGGTAAATACTCCTCCCAGCTTCCCCTAAAATCAATGATGCAGCCTTTTAACATATCCTACAAAATCTGGATTACCCTTTCAGACTGACCATTAGTCTGCAGATGAAAAGCAGTACTAAAGTCTAACCTAGTTCCCATTGCCTGATGCAGAGCCCTCCAGAACCGTGACGTGAACCTAGGGTCTCTATCTGATATGATCGACACAGGTACACCATGTAGTCTCACTATTTCAGCCACGTACAATTTAGCCAACCTTTGCAAAGAATAATCTACCCGGACCGGTATAAAGTGAGCAGATTTCATCAGTCGATCCACAACCACCCAAATTGAATCCTTCTCAGTGGGCGTAAAGGGTAACCCACTAACAAAAGCCATCGTGACTCTCTCCCATTTCCACTGCGGAATCTTCACCGATTGCAACAACTCCAAAGGCAATTGGTGTTCCGTCTTTACCTGCTGACACGTCAAACATTTACCTACAAATTCCGTCACTTCTCGCTTCAGATCGGGCCACCAGAATTGCCCTCGCAAGTCCCGATACATCTTAACTCCTCCAGGATGCATAGCATAAGGGCTACTATGCGATTCTCAAAGAATCATCTGCCTTAACTCCACATCTTTTGGAATACAAATCTTCCCACAGAAACACAAAACTCCATCACCATTCAAACTATAGTAATCTCCTTCACCATTCTGCACCTGTTGGATTTGAGTACTCAAGACATCATCCAGAAGTTGATTTTCCTTGATTTGACTTGTCCACATGGGTCTTACTTGAAGTTCGGCTACCAGACTGCCATCCTCATACAGGCTAAGATAAGCGAACATTGCCCTTAAATCCGCTATCCCCTTACGACTCAACGCATCCGCCACCACGTTAGCCTTACCCTAGTGGTACTCTATCGAGCAGTCATAGTCCTTTAACAGCTCGATTCACCTTCTCTGTCTTAGGTTCAACTTCTCCTGGGTAAGGATATCCTTCAGGCTCTTATGGTCCGTATAAATAATCGAATTCTCCCCATACAGGTAGTGCATCCAAATCTTCAGAGCGAACACCACCGTCGCCAACTCCAGATCATGCGTAGGGTAGTTCAGCTCATATGGTCTTAACTCTCGGGACACATATGCAACCACCTTTCCATCTTGCATCAACACACAACCTAAACCTAGTGTGACGCATCACAATAGACGGTAAATTCTTTTTCCGCCTCTGGCTGAATTAACACCGGTGCTTCTGTCAAAATCTTTTTCAGCTTCTCAAAGCTCTCCTGCTGTTTGTCAGACTAAACAAACGGCGCTCCCTCCCTCAACAACTTAGTTAAAGGTGCCGCAATTGAAGAGAACCCCTCAACAAACCTCCTGTAATACCCTGCCAACCCCAAGAAACTTCGAATTTCAGCCACAGACTTCGGCGGTCTCCAATCCAACATAGCTTCTATTTTCTGAGGGTCCACCCGAATTCCCTCTGCAGAAACTACATGCCCTAAGAAAGTTACTTCCTTCAGCCAGAACTTACACTTACTGAACTTTGTGTACAGCTGCTTCTCCCTCAGTACTTGTAACACCACACGAAGATGTGCATCGTGCTCCTTCTCGGACTTGAAAAAAACCAGAATATCGTCGATGAACACCATGACAAACCGATCCAAATATGGTTGGAACACCCGGTTCATCATATCCATGAATGCTGCTGGTGCATTTGTTAACCCGAACGACATCACCAAGAACTCATAATGACCGTATCGAGTTCGAAACGCTATCTTATAAATGTCCTGTTCCTTCACCTTTAACTGATGATAACCCAATCTTAAATCAATCTTAGAGAAAATTGAAGCTCCTTTGAGTTGGTCGAACAGATCATCAATTCTTGGCATTGGGTACTTGTTCTTAATCGTTAACTTATTCAGTTGACGATAGTCCACACACATGCACATGAATCCGTCGTTCTTCTTCATGAATAAGACCGGCGCTCCCAACGGAGACACACTTGGTCGAATGAAACCACGATCCAACAGTTTCTGGATCTGAGCTTTGAGCTCCACCAGCTCCTTCGACACCATTCGATAAGGAGCAATGGACACTGGAGCTGTACCCGAAAGTAGATCTATTCCAAACTCCACTTCGAGGTCCGGGGGTAATCCTGGCAACTCCTCCTGAAAAACATCCGTGAAATCCCTGACTTTTCGAACCTCATCGACAGTCACCTCCTTAGCATCCAAAGCACTGGTAAAAGTTAGAAATGCGTTGTATCCTTTCCGAATCATCTTAACAGCCTTCAACGTAGATACCATGTTGGACAAACAATTCCTTCCTTCTCCTAACATAACCACCTCCCCGCCTTCCGGGGTACTCAACACCATACGCTTGGTCTCACAATCCAACTTAGCATAATGTTTAGTCAACCAATCCATTCCTAGGATAAGATTAAACTCTCCAAATGGTAATTCCATTAAGTCTGCCGGAAACACTACCCCTTGAGTTTTTAAGGGTGCATCCTTAAATAGTCCACTACTCTGGATTGTCCTAAGGGACTAACCACAGTCATCTTCCTAATAGTTATTTCAGAATCTATACTTAGGGTCTCAGATACCGAACATGCAACATAGGAGTGGGTTGACCCAATATCAATCAAGGCAAAAATAGGTTACCAGCAATAAGAAACGTACCCGTTATGACGTCCAGTGCGTCACCATCCTCCTGTCGACGAACTGCATAAACTAGGCCCGACTGCCTCGCGTCTACATTACCTGTACCTCTAACTGGTGCCCTACGACCTTTACCAGCCCCATTTCCTCCTCTACCTGGGCCATGACCCCTCTCTACTGGCTGACCACCTCTCCCAGCCTGATGAGAACCTCGTCTGGTTGCCTGCACCTGATCCTTCTGTGGACAGTCCTTAATTATATGCTCCGTGGATCCACACCTGAAGCATCCACCAGTTCTTCTTCTACACTCCCGGAAATGTACTTTCCCGCACCAATTACATGATCGATTCTAACCCGTCGAAGCACGAGCTAGCCCACCAGTCCTACGCCTTTTTTGAAAATTCCCAGATGCTTCTCACTGCCCAAAACTTCTCTTATTCGTTCCCCGCTCCTTATCTCTTTCTTGTCTTTCAGTCCGTTTTACCTCCTTAGCTATCTTAACTTTCTCAACCAGGACAGCAAAGTCCCTCTCTCACTGCAGAGCTATCAATACCCTTAACTCATTCCGCAGTCCATCCTCGTACCGCACACAATGTTCATATTCATTTGCTACCATTCCTCGAGCGTAGCGGCTCAAGCGCAGGAACTCGGCCTCATATTCAGCCACAGATTTACTTCCCTGCACCAAATTCAGAAATGCCTTCCTCTGGCCGTCCACATAGCTAGCCCCAACATACTTCCCTTAAAATGATTCCTTAAAGTAATCCCAGTCAATCCAATCTATGGCAGTACCCTCCTTCACCGTGAGCCACCACTGATAAGCCTCGTCTCGAATAAGAGACACGACCCCCTTTAACTTCTCCTCCATCGTGAAATCTAAGTCATCCATTATGCGCTCAGTCGTTTCCAACCAATACTCAGCTGTGTTAGGGGCTACACCAGAAACACCCCTAAACATCTCTGCTCCATTGGCTCGGAGTCGTTCAGACACAGATTTCCGAGCTCTTGAACCCGTACCTACCCCAGCAACTCTCTCAAGGACCCGCAACATCGCTTGATATGCTGCATCATCTCCAACTACCTTATCCTGCATTCTCCTCTACACCGATGTGTCCCAGGCATCTCGCTTCTCGACCCATGGCCGACTTCTCTCAAGCTTTAACACGGTCCTCCTACCCCTTACCACGACCACGCGGCGGACGTCCTCGACCCCTTGTACTCATTCTTCCGATTGACATTTATCTGATTAAAAATTTTATGAATCATTAATTTTCTTTCACTGATTATCCACGAACAATCTTATGAATAGTAGTTTTAAGGGTGGTTCTTTCGAATTTGCAACTATAACTACAATTCCGTCTCAAGTTCACATCTCCTAGTTCTAGGAAGCACACACATTCAATCATCAACCACCACATACAAGTAGCATTCACGAACTTACGCTTATCCTGTAGGGGTATTTTTGCCTTTTCACTAACCAAGGGTATTTTCGTAATTTTCAAAAGTAAGATTTCTTGGTGATTTGACGAAATAAGGATATTTCGGTAATTTTGTGAAGCAGGGGTATTTTGGGAATTTTTTAAATCGGGGGTGTTGTAGTCATTTTACAAATCAGGGGCAATTTGGTAATTTTACAAACCAAGGGTACTCTGGTCACTTTTTAAATCAGGGGTATTCTGGAAAAAATATTACAAATCACGGGTTTTTTTCAAAAGTTTTACAGAACTAAGGAGTATTATTATTTTTTTAAACAGGGGTATCTTAGAGAATTTGATTTTAAAAGAATAATAGTGGCGTTCAAGTGTTTGTGGTTTTTGATTGATGTTGTGTGTTGTATGTTTTTTTCCTTTTAAAAACTGTTGACTTTGTAAATTAGGGTATTTCTGTAAATCTGGGGGTATATTAGCAAATCATATGTATCTTGGTAATTTTCAAAATAAGGATATTTTACCAATTTTGTGAAAATAGGGTGGCTGGTCCCTTTCGAGTTTTAGTTATGGATTTTGGCCCATGAACAAATCCTCACGGCTAGGGTGAATAGTCACTATGCACCAGGTAGGATTCCAGCCAGGAGGAGGTGAGTCACTAGGACTGCTTAAGTACCAGGCTCTTCCGGATCCAATCCTAGACATGCGCATGCCTGTTGCCACACCCTGGTCTTGCGACCCGTTCACGGGTTTGTTTAGTGGAATTAAGTCTTATGAGATTTTAGTCTACGTCCCCTAAAGCCCATCAAGCCCACATTTATATATCACACAGTGGTTCAGAATACTTACCTGGCAGACTTGGGCCGGAGACGCAGGTGCCATGCCGAGAAGACCCTCCTGTATGATTTAAAAATATACATGTTTCAAGAACCTATTTTTAGAGAATGATTTGAGCCCTAAACCCCAAAGCTGAGTTTTGAATCTGGCTCTGATACCAATTTGTAACACCCCCAAATCCAGCCCAAACACTACAATTGGATCTGGTATGCCACTAAGGAAATTTTACAAAAAGACATGTCACTTTGAAAAGCAATTAGCAGATTTAATTATTTATACCGAAAACTTAATAATTGATCAATTCATATACGATATAAAGTTATAAAATGCCTTGGTGAATTTTAAATAGAAACCAAAATTTCGTACATGTCTTAGCTTAGTTCAAACATAAAATTTAAATGCCTATAAATGAAAGCCCAACATAAAACCAAAACATAAATAATAGTCTAGTGGCCCAAGGCTGTATTACAACGAAATATAAAACCCACTTAACACAAGTTTCTTAAAAATAGATAAATAAAGTAAAGTCTTTTGTTGAATCCTCAGTGCTCTATCGCATGGCCACCTTGCTCTCCTCTCCAGCCCGGTCTGATGCACTAAGCGCTACCTGAAATTGTTTAAATAATAGGGCGAGTCGCGAAACTTAGTTTGCAACCCTCGTGCACCATCAGATTGGGCCTTAGCCCACAGATCAGAATATAGAACATAATATAGTAGATAACATACATAAAACCCAACCCAATCCTAAGTTTCCAACCGCTACACACCACCATTACCTGCCAATCACACCATTGGGGATTTCTACAATCAACTCAAACCGCTACACACCATCGATGGCAATCATGCTGTAGTTAGCTGCTCATCGTCAAAGTCGTGACAGAGTCACTAGGCTGAAATGGCAAAAGCCACCAGAAACAGAGTTGTGACAGAGTCACCAGGCAAATGGCATAAGCCACCGAATGCATCACTTCCCCTTTCATCAATCACCCAACCCCAAGCATATATAAAAATCGACATATTAAACATATCGTTTTTAACAGAAACATTCACTGATGAATGGCAGAAATCACTAACCTAATATTTAGCCTTTACCCTTATCGGGTTTGCAAACGTTATGCCGGGATTTCGGCATTTAACAGAGTGTAGTAGATTTATTACATATATATATTAGCAATAAATCTAATGGTGTGAGAAGTTACACACCTGATATTGCGTAGTACTACACTCTTAGTCAATATCCTTGCTATCTGGATCTGCAACTCTTAGTCTAAAACCTTGCTCAAAAACTGAAAGAATACGAAGATTTGGGCTCCCCTACATTCGGCCAAGGATTAATATATACCCGAATTTACATGTTGAAACTAATAGATCTTCTTACCCTGAAATCCTGAAAGTAGCACGATTCGAGTGTTACCGAACTATGACTTAGAGATCTATGCGATTGGTTCCACTTTAGATCCCAGAATGCCCAAAATAAGAGAAAAATATAGATTAGTCACTAAATAGCCATTCGGCTAGAGACTTTGAAAAGCCGGAAAAGATTTGGATCCCACAAATCAATACTTACCTAAAATTCCCTTCAGATTTCGGCACAAGCAGACACTTCAGAGTGATTTCGGCAATCGCAGGAGACGAGATCTCACGCTTTCGACTTTTATGAAATCCTAGAAAAGATGAACTTATGTGGTTTCGATTAAAAAGAAAAGTGAAAAGAAAACAAAGAGAGGCTTTAAGATTCGGCTAATGTGTCTGAAAGTGATGAGAAAGGAATCTATCAGAGGATTTGGCCAACTGAAGAAAAAGAAAAGAGAGGGAGAATAGAGTAGGAATTTCGGCAGAAAAAAGAGAAAAATGATGAGAACTTTGACAGCAAATTTCGGCACATACTTAGCCTATACTAAACCAATTTCCCCTCCTTCACAGAGTTTGATTTTTGGCCAACTCAAGCCTCCTGGATGAGTTCTCATCTTTTCCCTTATCTTGATCCATTATCTCCTCAAAAATATCCCTAATTAGTACCAACTCCTCTCTTCATTATCTGCTTATTATCCACATAATTTAAACATAATAAAATTCCCTAAAAATTAGCCTTGTGCCGTCCCCTCCTAGTCCCCTTTTAGGTGCCAAAATTTGGCCCTATAGCTTGGGCTTCAAGCAACCAAAATTTGGGCCCTCCTCATGCACTAGTAACGCCAACTCCCCTTCCTCCTAGTGGCACCATTTTCCTCTGGGCCACAAGCCCACTATGTCAAATAAGCTACCAAAACTTTACTTTAAACCCCTGGAGTGTCTAAACAAAATATTTAATCAAAGCCTCAGCCCAAACCTGAGCCCCATTTGCACCTCAAATCCTTAAATTAATATTTTTTTAACATACACTACACAAAATGGACAGGCCCATAAATTCAGGATGTTACAAAATGCTCAGAATTGAGCACACGGACAGAGGCACGGGTGTGTGTCTCAACCGTGTGGCTGACACGGCCTTGAACACGGGCGTGTGTCTTGGTCGTGTGAAACTTGCACTTAATTCAAATTGAATTAATTAACCACACGGCCTAGCACACAGGCATGTGGCATGGCCGTGCGGCGCTAGTCAGAGAACAACCTAAATTGGACACGGCCTAATGCACGGGCGTGTCTAAGAGTCACACGGGTGTGTTCCTTGGACCACACAAGTTTGTGAGCCCTGCACCTTTGAAAGTTTTTGAAATGTAACGAAAAATTCTTAGAGTTTTTGATTAAGTTTTGACTCGATTCAAATGCTTGTATTGGACCTCAAGGGTCTATCTAAGGGACGTTTCGAATAATCTCAATGAATAGTGATCGACATGATTTATCTGAAAATATTTTGAAAAGTTTCGGTAATGCTCGATAACCCTGTTTTGGTGACGGATAAGGGTTGGGGGTGTTACAATTTTATTCATTTGCAACTATCATGATTCCACCTTTCTTCAGTACTCATTGTACCGGACTTACCCAAGAACTATCTGAGATGGGGTAAATAATTCCTACTTCTAACCATTTAATTTCCTCATTCTGAACCACTTTTTTTAGTATATGGTTAAGTCTCATTTGCCCATCAATCTTACCTTTTTCACCTTCCTCTAAAATAATTTTATACATATAGAAGGAAGGACTTATACCTCATATGTCAACATAGTCCAACCAATTGCCTTCTTAAATTTCTTTACGATAGCAATCAATTTCCCCTCTTGATGTTCTATCAGTTCCACTGAAACAATCACAGGCAAAGTAGAACTATCACCAAGATAAACATATTTTAAGTGAGACAGAAGCACCTTTAGTTCGAGTTTAGGTAGTTCCTCAATTGACAACTTGGATTATGTAAATTCTTGAACTTATAACTCTAGCAGTCTGAACCGTGGTGGTTGAATATAACTCTTCAGATTGGCTTTCATTAAAGCCAAACCTTCATTACCTTTTTAATCTTCAAATGGTTCAGACCCTAAAGTGTTTTCCAACGAGTCTTCTTCAAAATTGCTTCTCATAGAAACTAAGGTTTCTAATTCCTTAGAACGTTAAATGTTACCTTATCGTCTTGAACTCACATCGTGAGTTTTCCATTTTGCACATCTATCAACATTCTTCCCGTGGCTAGGAAAGGTCTCCCCAGGATGATCGAAACTTCCTTGCCTGTTTCAAAATCCAAAACAATGAAATCAATAGGAATAATGAATTTATCGAATATTACTAAATCATCCTCGATCTTTCCTTCGGGATATGCTAATGATTGATTTGCAAGTTGAAGTGTTATAGTAGTGGCTTTTACTTCACCTATTCCTAATAGCTTGAAAATAGACTTGGGCATCAAGTTGATGCTTGCTCCTAAGTCACATAAAGCTTTACCGTAATATGATTCACCAATGTTGTAAGGTATCGTAAAGCTTCCAAGATCCTTCAATTTCGGAGGTAGCTTGTTTTGTAAAAATGCACTGCACTCCTTCGTCAAAGCGACAGACTCATACTTACTAAGTCATTTCTTCTTGGACGAGATATCCTTCATAAACTTCGCGTAAGTGGGCATTTGTTCTAAAGCCTCCACCAAGGGAATATTGATGTGTAATTGCTTTAAAATATCCAAGAAATTCTTGAATTCTACCTCTTGTTTCTGCTTGTTCTGCTGAAGTCTTTAAGGATATGGAACATTAGGTTGATCTGGACAACTTTTCTTATGAGGTAAATTTGCAAAAGGTGTTATCTTCTCAGAATTTACTAGTTTCTCATTAGATTTTTTAGTATATGATTTTTCTATTATAGGAACTTCAATTGTTGGTTGACTTTCCTCATTTTCAATATGCTCATCTTCAATCACAACCTTCTTAGGCTCCAAAGTCTTACCATTTCGTAACTCTAGCATTTTGCAATGTTACTTACCCAAATTTCTCAAATTTTCTGTATCACTCGGCAAGGCTCCTTATAGTCTACTACGAAGCTCAGTAGCTAATTAACCCATCTGGTTCTTTAGATTTTTCAGCGTTGCTACTTGACTTTGGATCAAAGCATCATTTTTTGCCATGTACGCCTTCAACAAGTTCTCCAAACTATTTGATGATTCAGTTTCAGGTGGTTTTAAGGCTTGTTGGTTAAACGCTTGGGTTTGGTTGGGTTTGTGATGCATTTGATTGTTGTTCAATCCATATCCTTGATTACTCCAAGAAAAGTTTGAATAGTTTCGCCTCAATGGATTGGAGAAATTAGACTACAATCCTTGTCCATTCCTGTTTTAATACTGGTTCCTTACATAGTACACTGATTTGGGATTCAAAGGGCAATTCTCAAAAGAATGACCATCCCCACATTATACATAGTAAACTACGTCATATTAACTTGGTGATTGAGGGCTACAAAATTATTCAAATCATTAGTGGTAAACTGTTTTAATAGAGAAGAAATAGAAGATACCTGAGCAGAGACTAAAGTCAGTGCGTCCACTTCATGCACTCCGGCTACTCATCTTCCTGAAATTGCTCTAGTTGTCGACCATTGGTAGTTATTACTTGCAATCCTTTAAATGATCTCATAAGCCTCGTTATAAAACTTAAAAAAAATCCCAACATCCACAGAAGTATCTACCTGTAACATCCTAAATTTTGGGGTCTGGCATTTTTGCACTATTGCATGTGTTTAGCTGGTTTACCTTGTTATTTAGGTGTGTTTGCGGGTCCGAAGGAGGCTCAGGTTCGAGTCCAAGCCCTGGGAAAATTTTGGTTTTTGGGTCTTTAGGGGAGAGGGCTAGAAGAAGCTACACTTAAGTCTAATTAAATATGTTTTCCAATACTTAAGCCCTTCTATTTGTTCTTTTCTACTCTATAGCTGAAACGTCTACCCCTTTTCTTCTAGTTTTCGATTGGCTTACTTCGTTTCTTCTTATCTTTGGGTTCTTCATTTTGGTTAACCTCATAGACGAATCTCAGTCTTGTGTGTTTGCTACTTGTGTCGAATCTCTTCTCCCATTTGTCACATTTTTGGCCTAAGGTATGGTGTGCCCTTCCTCTGGTTTTTCTTTCTTTTCTGTCCTCTGAAGTCGAATCTCTCACCCTGGTTCTTTTTGACTAAGGCCGAGTCAAGTCATTCTCTTCTACCTCAAATATTTCTTGTTTATTTTGGTGTGGGCTGAATCTGTTAGAGTGCTAGCATACCTCTCACCATTCTTCTAGCCTTGGATTTTGAAAGTTGGTTAGTAAGTAGGTTAAGGCCGAATATAGGTGATGGGGTTATACTTATTGGTTGGTTTTTGCTCAAGCCATTCTGGAGTTCTTTTGTGGTCATCATTAAGGTGTTGCTAACATCTGTTTTTCATGCCAAACACTGTTAGGGTCTCGACGTGCTTAATCAGAGGGCCAACTAAACACCTATCCCTTGCAATGGATCTCTTGGCTATTGGTAAGTGGTGTGGATTAAGTTACCGATTTCAATCTATTGGATATGTCTTACTAAGATTAAGGCTAATGGTTTAAAGTGTATTGATTTTGTAAGTACGTAATCTCGAAAGTTTCAATCTACGCTTGTAACAGGTGTGTAATCTCACACCTACCTTGATGAATGTATGTGATGTTTTGTGAATTGGCCAAAAGCCAAAAATCCAAAAAATCGATAACTGTGACCATTCGAGCATGCGAATGCTCGTGGTGGTAAATCGAGACACAAATGACTACGACAGATCATTGAGAGTGTCGCGAGCACTCTCGCGAAGCTAACAGATCATTGAGAGTGTCGCGAGCACTCTCGCGAAGCTAAGGCCTTAACGGGCCTGATCGAACTAAAACGGGCTAAATGGGCCCAATGGGCTTACGAGCCCACAGGGGAAAAATCGATGGAGAAATACTGAATGATAGATGTGATTACGAAATCTGCAAAACTGAGAGCGAAACCACGTGTAATCAGCCACATGAGCATGTGGGCCCTTTTGGGCCTGAAATAGATTTTGGGGCCTGAAAAAGGGTCCCGAGTCACGCGAGACGATAGTAGGCCTTCGGAAAGGCCGTTAAATGTGTAAATTACCGAAATACCCCTAGTGGCAAAATTACCAAAATACCCTTAGGTTACGAAATTACCAAAATACCCTTGGGTTGCGAAATTACCGAAATACCAAAGTGGTGAAAATAACAGTTATACCCTTGATTGAGGTTGAATATTGTATGTATGATTTTATTTACACTTTTATACGTTGTTACATTGCATTTTATCATGTTGCATGGAGTGGGTTTAATGATTCAAGAGAAGTGTAGCCTGGTGGCTTTGCCACATACTGTTTTGGTGGTTATGCCACGTATTTATTTACTATTACTCTGGTGGCTCAGCCACAATTATTCTGATTAGCAGCTTGTCTGCAATATTGGTGTGATTGGCGGGGTGGGTTGACTTGATCCCCACAGGTGACGATTGGTTGATACGGGGGTGTGATTGGCTGGATTAGGTTGGGTTGCATTACATTATCTACAGTATCCTGATACAGGGGTGTGATGTCATATGGGCTCAGGCCCAGCTAGTGATCGTATAGGGGATTACACACTGAGTTCTCGAAACACACCCCGTTTCCATTAACCTTGCAGGTAATTGGAACGGTGGAAATGTGCAAGTGTACTCAATTGTAACAAGAAATAAAGTGACAAGTAAATGTCGAGTTATCGTACCCACAGGGACTGTAAAAGAATTATTTATGAAAATGACTTCAAACACTTTGGTGACGGAAAAATAATTGGTTTTGAGAAATATTTAAAAACTAAAAGAAAAACAAAGTAAAAATAAAATAAAATAAAGTTCTAGTGCACGATTTCAAAAATAGATTTTAATCAAGATGACATAATTGTGTTGGATTAATCACATTTCATACCTTAGAATTATTAAACTTGTGTTTATACTTGTTAAAACATGGCAACTCGGTAATTTGCTAACTTATGAACATACTTATAAATAAAAATCCGTTCATCTCTTGTACATATTTCTATGCAAATTTGAACGATTAAACGGACTCTAAAAGTAAACATGTTATCGCACATACATACTTATTAAGTTAAACAATCTCTCGTATATTCCTATGTCAATTCAAACGATTAATTCAACCTAATAAGCATATAAAAGATCATGTGAGGTAACAAAGTATCCTTACCTTGAAACAATTAAATCACAAAATCCTGCAAGTTATGCAAGGCATATGTATCGTCAAATACAATGCTAATTTAATCTCCATCTACCTTAGAAGAATTAAACATGCACAGATTAAGTATTGTAACACCCCAAACTCAGTCAACACACCACGACCGAATCCGGCATGTTACAGAGTGAAAATATCTTGAATCAAACAAGTCTGCCAATTTACCTTTATCGAAAAACCGTTTGATGTTTTGAGTTTAGTAGAAACCCGTTTAAAGTGTTGTTGAGAACATTTTTGTTGCTTTAAAACCTAGAAACTCATTTTTGGCAAACCCGCTTGCTGTTTCAAATTTTAGAAAATCTTGCGATTCGATTAAAACCCGTGTGAATTGAACATAATTAAAATAAAACTTGTTCATTTTTGATCTTGAAGAAAACTTAGATTGGAAAAATAGTGAAGTTATCTTGTTATCATCTTGTATAGATTATTACCTGATGGTAAGGTTTGAAAATCCCGATAAGAAGTAAAATTTTGAAAACATTGATTTTTACCGGTTATTTGAGCATGCAAGGTTATTTAACTTAAGCATAACATGATAACGCAAAAGTAGATAAATAAAAACCCAAAATAATAACTTAGCGGCCTTATTACAATCCAAAACCAAATTTAAAGAAAATGTAAACTGAAATTAAAGTTTAAAATGAAACCCGAAAGTAAAGTGCATGGCCACCTCGAGTCGTCCCCGGCTCCATATCCGCGATCTATGCCTCATCTGGAAAATATAAGGGAATGGGTGAGTCACCGAGACTCAGTGCATAAATCCCCATCCTGAGAATAACAAGTATTTACACCAGTTATAAGTAATTATGCAAATCATGCAAACCCAACCTAACCATTCGAGCTCCTGTGTCTACCCCGTGTGGTCAAAACCACTGCTGACCGTAGTCACAAATCATATAGTGTGGTCAAAACCACTAGTGGCCGTAGCCACAAATCATATGGTGGGGCCAACCCACCGTGTGGTCAAAACCACTGATGACAATCCCATAATCAACATGTGGGGCCAACCCACTGTGGTACCAAACCACTAGGACGAGTCACAATATTCCATGTATGGTCAAAACCACTAGTGGTCAAAATCACTAAGACTTAGTCACGAATATAGTATCAAAAGCGGGGCCAACCCGCCGTGTGGTCAAAACCACTGGTGACAGTCTAGAATCATCCTTCCTCTTCCTCTCATCATACCCACATCAGTGAACATATTTTCTATAGCATAAATATCATGTTTAACATGCAAATATCACATAACATAGCATAATCCAATAGAATAACAGCACATCTCGGTAACCAATCGATAAGGGACTTACCCGGCACGCACATACCCACAAAGCACAACACTGGATTCAATGGCTATTTCGGCTTTTAACAGTAAACATAACTAACACATATTACTAATGAAGTGTGTAAGCGTTACACACCTGACTACTTGCGGATCTAGCGAAATCCCGAAACTACGATCTACCCACAAACCAATAGAAACTCGAAGATCCCAAACGTTTGCCTCCTCCCTTCCTGTATTCGGCCAACACCTTATTAATAAACAAGAACCCATTCGGCTTAACCAGAAATCCCGAAGGATATAACGCAAAGAGATAGTACCCTTACCTTAACACCTTTCGATCTTTAAGTAAATCCCGAAGCGACACGATGGCAACCTCCCCCTACAATCGGCTAAGAACTAAACCTCATAAACAAGTAGCCTTCGGCTTTTGAAAGAAGAAGAAGATCCGAAACGATAGAACCCTTACCTAGATCGACAACCAAATCCCGAAGATCCACTGAATACGGCTACACTCCTCCCTTACTGACAGATTCGGCCACCAACCACCAAGGTTCGACACACCCTAATGATGTTAGGGATTTCGGCTACTTCACCAATATAAATAAAAAAAAAAAAAAGAATTTCAGATTTCGGTCTATAACGAATGGACAAATGAAAAGAGATCATAGCAAGTGAGATTTCGGCATTAACAGAATCAGTTGAGAAAAAAAGAAAAGAAGCTATACTTACCAGGAAGGTTCAGCTATAACCCAAAAGAAAGAAATAGATTTTGGCACTCCAAAGGGGTTAGAACACGTGAGAAGAGAAGAGAAATAAGGCCAAGGATATTCGGCCAAATCACTTTGAAGGGAATAGAAGAAAGTAAACAAAGGTTTCGGCTTCTTGAAAATGGAAAAGATGGAGAAGAAAAATGAAACAAGAATGGATGGATTCGGCAAAGAAGAGAAAAGGTTTCGGCTTCTTAAGGGAATAACAAGAAGATGGAATGGAAGTGGCGAAAGGATAGCAAGTGGGTTCGGCCAACAAGAGAAGTAAAAGAGAGCCGAATATGAGATGTTATCTAGGAGTGATTTCAGTTTGGCACAAAATAGAAGAGAAGAGTACGGCTAAGACTTGCACAAAGAAGAAAAAGAATTGATAGGGAGAGTTCCAAAACATTCCCCTAGCTAGCCGACTTTAGCTACTTCCCAAAGCACATTCGGCCACCACCAAAGGAACCCAAAACCGATTGCTCTTTTGCCCAAAACACCTTCCAAATTTCAGCTAAACACTCCCCTTCTCCATCCCTTTGTTTTCTCCTTGAAATTCTCTTGACCACCCATTCAAATGAGTTTGAATACATCAAACTCAAATTTCTCTCATCCACACCCTTCAAATGTGTTGACTCCTTCAACACTTATCCAAGAGAGTCCATCCTGAGCACACTACCTCCTTGTTCCTGGCGTCAAAAACAATAAGTAAAAATGGGATTTCTGCTGCTCGAACCTGAGCTCTCCTTCTTGCATGTGGCATCACCTTCCTTGTACCTGAGTGGCGCCTCCATTGCCACTTTACCACTAGGTTATTTGTGTCAAGACACTCCAACAATTCCTTTTAACCCCTAACTTCCTTAGGTCGCCCTTCCAAGTACTTAAAACAAAAATTTTAGCCATGACTCAGGCCTAACCCGAGGTCATGCCTGGACCCCAAAACACCCTAAACTAGCACAACAAGCATCTTATCACATGCAATCACACAAAAATACAAAGACCCCGATTTAATGATGTTACAGTTCTACCCCCTTAAAAATAATTTCGCCTCGAAATTACCTGGTCAAAAGAGTTGAGGGTATTGCCGCCGTATCACATCCTCTGGTTCCCACGTGGCCTCCTCCGTTCCATGGTTTTGCCATAATACTTTCACCAAAGGTACTGACTTCTTACGTAGAACTTTGACATCCCAATCCAAAATCCACACTGGTTCCTCCTCGAAAGACAAGTCTGACATCACCTCTATCTCCTCAACTGGCACAACATGTGACGGATCTAATCGATAGCGCCTAAGCATTGAAACATGAAACACGTCATGAATCTAACTTAATTTTGCTGTTAACTTGAGCTGATAGGATACTGGTCCCACTCACTTCAACAACGTATACGGCCCGATAAACCTAGGGCTTAGCTTGCCCTTCCGACCAAATCTCAACACTTTCTTCCAGGGTGATACCTTCAGAAAGACCATGTCACCCATTGCATACTCTATATCCCTGCACTTGAGATAGGCGTAAGACTTCTGCCGATCCGACGCTTCCTTCAGACGAGCCCAAATCACCTTAACCTTATCCTCTGTTTCTGCAACCAATTCTGGACCCAACATTTGCCGTTTACCCAATTCTGTCCAACATGTCGGAGTATGACATTTCCGTCCATATAATACCTCATATGGTGCCATCTGAATACTCGCTTGATAACTGTTGTTATACGTGAATTCTGCCAATGGAAGATACTCCTCCCAACTACAGCTGAAATCTAGAACACAACCCCTTAACATATCTTCTAGAATCTGGATTACCCTTTCTGACTGTCCATCAGACTGCGGATGAAAATCCGTGCTGAAATCCAATCTCGTACCCAATGCCTGATGCAAATCTTTCCAGAACCGTGACGTGAATCTGGGATCCCTATCCATGATAGTTGACACTGGCACTCCATGCAACCTTACTATCTCTGCCACATACAACTTGGCTAACTTTTGGAGCGAGTAATCAACCCGAACTGGTATGAAATGAGCTGATTTAGTCAGACGATCCACAATTACCCAAATTGAATCCTTCTTGCTAGGCGTAAGGGGTAGCCCACTGACAAAATTTATCGTAATCCTTTCCCACTTCCACTGCGGAATCTTTACCGGCTGCAACAGACCTAATGGTAACTGATGCTCAGGTTTGACTTGCTGGCACGTCAGACACCTACCCACAAACTCAGTTACTTCCCGCTTAAGACCCGACCGCCAGAACTGTTCCCTCAAATCTCGATACATTTTGCTACCTCCGGAATGCATAGCGTATGGGCTGCTATGAGCTTTCTGAAGAATTCGATGTCTCAACTCAACGTCCTTTGGCATACATACTTTCCCTTGAAAACACAGTAGTCCATCACTGCCCAATCTGTAACCTTCTGATTCACCATCTGGCACTTGCAACCTCCGAGCACTCAAAACCTCATCCACTAGTTGCCTCTCTTTAACCTGATCAATCCAAGTCGGCTTTACTTACAACTCTGCCAATTGACTCCCGTCGTCATATAGACTAAGGTGAGCAAACATCGCTCTCAGGTCTGCTACCACCTTGCGGCTCAATGTGTCAGACACTACGTTAGCCTTACCTGGATGGTATTCAATCGAGCAGTCGTAGTCTTTTAACAACTCGATCCACCTCCGCTGCCTCAAATTCAAATCCTTCTGAGTCAAGAGGTACTTCAGACTCTTGTGATCCGTGTAGACTATCGACTTCTCCCCATATCTTCAAGGCGAAAACAACTGCAGCCAATTCCAGATCATGTGTCGGGTAGTTACCTTCATGAGGTCTCAACTGTCGAGACGCATATGCCACTACTTTCCCCTCTTGCATCAGCACACACCCTAAACCAGTATGTGGTGCACCACAATAGACCGTGAATTCCTTCCCTGCTTCCGGCTGAATCAAAACCGGAGCTTCTGTCAGAATCTTCTTTAACTTGTCGAAACTTTCTTGCTGTTTTTCTAACCACACAAACGGAACCCCTTTTCTCAACAATTTGTCAGTAGCGCTGCAATCAAAGAGAAGCCTTCTACGAACCTTCTGTAATATCCTGCCAAACCCAGGAAACTCCGAATCTCTACTACCGACTTAGGCGGTTTCCAATCCAACACTGCCTCAATCTTTCGAGGATCCACCCTAATCCCCTCAGCTGATACTACATGACCCAAGAAAGTTAACTCCTTAAGCCAGAACTCGCACTTACTAAACTTGGCGAATAACTGTTTCTCCCTCAAAACCTGTAAAACCACCTGAAGATGCGTGTCATGTTCCTCCTCAGATTTCGAGTACACCAAAATGTCGTCTATAAACATTACAACAAATCGACCCAAGTACGGTTGAAACACCCAATTCATCATGTCCATGAATGCTGCCGGTGCATTGGTTAACCCGAACGGCATTTCCAGAAACTCTTAGTGCCAATAACGAGTATGAAACGACGTCTTATGAATATCAGCCTCCTTCACCTTGAGTTGATGATACCCCGACCTAAGATCTATCTTAGAGAAAACTGATGCACCCTTAAGCTGATCAAACAAGTCGTCTATCCTGGACAACGGATACTTGTTCTTGATCGTCAACTTATTCAGCTGGTGGTAGTCTATGGACATCCGCATTGTACCGTCTTTCTTCTTACCAAAGAGCTCAGGCGCTCCTCACGGTGATACACTCGGCCGGATGAAACTCTATCCAACAATTCCTGAATCTGCGCCTTTAACTCCACCAATTCCTTCGGCGCCATCCTATATGGGGTAATAGACACTGGCGCGGTTCCAGGTAACAAGTCTATACTGAACTCAACCTTACGGTCCGAAGGCAAACCCGGAAGTTCCTCTGGGAATACGTTGGCAAATTCCCCCACCATCCGAACACTCCCTACAGCTGAATCCTTAGCTTCCAAAGCACAGACATGCACCATAAACGCCTCACAACCTTTCCTCACCATTTTCTCAGCCTTTAGTGCAGATACAACATTAGATAGGTAATCTCTCCTATTACCTATCATCACCACCTCTTCACCTTCAACTGTCCTCAACGCCATGCGCTTAGCCGCGCAATCCAAATTGGCCTGGTACTTCACTAGCCAATCCATCCCAAGAATCAGATCGAACTCCCTAAACGACAGTTACATCAAGTCAGCCTAAAACACTACCTCTTGAAGTTCTAGGGGTACATCCCTATACAGTTTATTTACTTCTACAGAGTGACCTAGAGGGCTTATTACTGTCTAGTAAAACACCTCATTTCCAAGAGGAGAAATCGGCACAAGAACACAAAAAGGGAAATGGGAAATGGGAATTGAGAGAAAGTGAGAGAGGAGAATGTCGGAGGCTTGAGGGATGATTGAAATGATCATCTAAGGGGTGTATTTATATCTGATCAAGGCTCCTAAAAATAGCAAATAGTAGTAGCAAAAGAGGCCTCCCTTGGCTGGCCATCCATGTGGCAAAGTTGAAGGATTCAACTTTGCTAAATATAGCATGGGGCAAATCTACAAAGCCATAATATTTGGAGGGGTTTGAATGCAACTTTGAAAGGTCTTCAAGGGCTTCTTTGCAAGCTTAATTAATTAGCTAATAAGCTGATTTGGGCCATCATTTTGAACATTTTGGGCTGCCCAATCGGTGGCTGGTTTGGTTGAATCAGTTCGGCTTAACCAGTGCGATTTAACTAGACCCTTTATCCATAATTAATTAATAATAATTTATTTAGCCCAAATTAAATTTGGAATAAATTAAAATTAATTATATTATGATTAAATCTTCATAATTGGACCATCTTTGGCTGGAAATAATTTCGCCTTCATACTTCAAATTGCTTCGTGGGTTTATTCTTCGAGCAGTGTCTCCCGAGCCGATTTTCGCCCTTTGTGCGAATCTATCGAAAATAGTCAAAATTAAACAAAATTAACTATAAAACTAATTAAAATTCATCATGTTCATATTTTTAGCACAATTTAATTATTTATAATATTTAATTATTTTGCGACTAGAATTTACTCGAAACTACATGAATATGGGTCAAAAAGGGCATGAAAAAGTATATAAGTTTTCGTGTTTCCACACCCCTAAACTTAATTCATTGCTCGTCCCGAATAATGCACAAATTTGAATAGAATTTTCTCGAAAACACCTTTGAAAGATTCCTTCAGAACAACTTTCTTCTCAAAATTATGAATTGAATATACTTAGGCTTAAAGATAAGAAATTTGATAGTTATGCTACTTAAGCATTCATATCGTTCAAATTACCGCCAACAATTATTATACTAGCAAAATTAGACTAAATGTTTCTTAATAAAGACATGTTACTCGCTACCAATTTGATTTTAATTCCTTATTCAAAAAGTAAACTGCAATCATTAAGCTTAACTAATGTCTTCATATGTTGAACAGAGCAATTTCTCTCCACTAATGTAGGTAACATTGGAATTTTGAATCAATAGGTCTTTAATAAGGTTGTAACGTGGCTAGGCCTAGGGGTAGGTAAAAGATAGACAAATTTTTGGCTTAAAAACCCTAGACTCAGCTTAAAATTGAACCTTCGAAACTCTTACCCTTGATACACCAACTTTTGCTCTTTCGATCACTTATTTCATTTTGAGTACATGTTTTTTTTTTAATTCAATCTGGCTCAAACTCGAGCACTTGCTTCATGTACTACAATAAATATATCCTAACCATAACTAAAAGAAAATTTTATTCTGAATTCAAATTTTTGGTCCCCCTACTTAAAGTGAACAATGTTCTCATTGTTTAAAGTGAATAGATACTATACACCAGGTAGGATAATTAGGAAAGAGGAGGTGAGTCAAATTGACTGCTTAAGTACCAGGCTCTTTCTAAAATCCAATCCTAGACTTATATATCTGTTGCCACACTTTAGCCTTTGTGACTTGTTCAGATTTTATTCATGATTCCTATCTCTTGTTTTATTGTGCAAAAATAAAAATTCCTAATTAACCTAATCCTAAAATACTTAAGAAATAAATAAACGAAAGTTTAAGTCCTCCCCTTTTTTATTTGTTCACCGATCCTTCCGAATTCGACTCATCTTTTGCTCTATTAGTATTATCTTTGCATGAATTGCCTTGCTCCTTCTTCGATGATGAGACCCATGCTTCAAATATGAAATCTAGAAACTCAGGTACAAAAATAAATGGGTCATTATAAATTTTCTTGAGGGCACTCCTCATCGAGTCATCTCTTATTTTTGAGAATCACCAGTAGGCTTGTTGCTGGCATTGAATGTGTTGCATTAAGTCCATCAACTTCAACAGCTCATCACGGGGATCTGGGCTAGGCGGTGGAGCTCTGAACATTGAAGGCTAGATATCAGGCTCAGCTTCTGGTTCCACTAGTTCTGCATCGCTAGTGACTTCATTTGATTGCTCTGGTGGGATTTCTATAGGTTCATCTTTTGCTTCTTCGGGATCCTCGCTTTCTTCAACACGTTGCTGAAGAACAGAATCTCCGACCACTCGGTAAAGGTCTCAATCGGTGATTGTGCCTTGACTATTCTCTGTCTTCTTTACGTCCGTAAGGAGTTTTGCTTTTAAGCACAGAATTGTGATCGTAAAGGGGAAATAGGCAGGGCCAGAACGTCTAATGGCACAATTTCGCTTTTTTCTCAGGATGATTTTTCCCACATCAATGGTCTTTCCAGTTAAAATCGAGTATCATAGGACCATTCGCTCTAATGAGATTGTAGTCCCATGCGAACTAGGCATAAGGCTGAAACGAATGAAATAGAACCATACCTTCGCAAGTGGTGTCAAATACTCTCTTTGACACGTGTGGATTCCTTGTTTTGACACAATCCACTTAGAACCTGAAATTGTGAGTTCTTCGAGGATTTCTTGCAGATTTTCAGGCTTAATATTGCTCAACAGAGAGGAATATTCATCGTTTTCGAAATCAGGTAATTCAAAGAACTCATTAATAGCATTAGCATTTATTGGTACCTTGATTCCGCAGACTGGAACTTTGGTCAATTCGCTTGAAGTTAAGTTTGTGTAGAATTCACGAACTAATCCCTCATCCACACTTGGTCTCTTTTCACAAAACAATTCCCAATTGAGGGCTTTAGCCACTTGACGAATTCGTGCCATAAAGTCTCTGTAGTTTCTTTCCTTCAATGTGAAGCCTTTCTCTGGATGCATCTATTGATTTTTGAAGATACTTTCGTATCTTAATTTGGTTTTTTCACACTGAAATTTGCTTTGTGTTTTTTCAATTTGAGCGGAGGCACGAGTTCTTTGCGAGTCATAATTAACCTGAACATAAGATGGAAAGAAAAATAAAAAATAAAAAAATTAGTTTCTTAAAAATTTAATTAATACAAATTATTAATATTTCAATAAATTAAAAAATTAAATAATTTAAGAAAAATTAAAATTTAAGAAAAAATTTCTTACCACATTCCTCGTAAAATTTAAGAACTCTTAAAATCAGATAACTAATTAATACAAGATGAAAAATTAAAGAAGGCTTTTGGCTTAGGTTGGGTAAAGGAGAAGTGTGCGCATAGGTGCACAAAGCAACAAGGTGCGAGGGCTGTGAGCATGTGGCGCGCAAGGCCTTGCGGCAGGTAGGCCACAGGCTGGTCGGTGTGGGGCAATGGTGTGCAGCAAGCATACGGCTGGAGGCAGCGTGACGTCACGGGCCACGACTGGTCAAGCTGCTTTCTTTGCGCCGGGCGTCGCGGCATGTCTTTGGGCATGTTCTTTGGCCGAATGGTGGCTATGGGACTTACGATACTTGGTGTTTTGGTGGTAGGGGATTTGACTGATGAGCGAATGGGGAGAACAAGGGTGCAATTTATAGTAGGAGTAGTATGAATTAGAGTAGAACTCTTAGAACAAGAATTAAAAATAAGAGTCCCATTCTAATTTTACTCATGATAAACAACAATTAATAATTTAATATACATGTTTAAAATTATCAATTGCTATTTAATTGCCAAGATAAATATAAAATAAAATTAATTCTAATCCTAAACTAAGTTGATAAGAGTTAATATATAAATTATAATGAATATAATTATATATTAAAGTTTCTCAATAATTTATAAGTATGAAATTAAATAAAAATATTTATTCTAGATGCCTTTAATATTTACAAAAAGAGGCACCTAATTTTTATTATTTACGAAAATAGCAACCAAATTTTGGAAATAATTCAATTAAGTCCTTAGACTTAATGAAAATTTGAAATTGAGTTGCAATTTCAGACTTGGGTCAAAATTGACCATTTTATTTGAAAAACTAAAAATTTATTTTGTCATTTAGGGGCTAATTTCTTGGAAAATTATGTAAAAATCAATTCCCAGGAAAGATTGGAGGGGTCACAAGCGGTCTCGCTTAAGTTCCAATCTCCTAGACAGAATTTATTTGAACATAATAAGCCCAAAAATATACCCTAAATAATTTATTGAAAGCAAGAAAATCTAAGGATCAGATAAACTGAATAAGATTTGATCCCATTCAGGTTTTTCTCTGTAATAATGTTTCAAACACTGAGCATTGACTTGAAAATTACCTCTCCTACCTTAGAGTTCAACAACTCCATATGGATAGAAGCGATGAATCGTAAATTGATAGGACCAACGTGACTTTAACTTACCTGGAAAGAACTTCAATCTAGAATTAAATAACAAGACTTGTTGACCTGCTTCAAACTCTCGAACTCGAATATGCTTGTCATGCCATTTTTTGTGTCTTTCTTTGACTAGTTTGTCATTTTCGTATGAGAACATTCGAAATTCCTCTAGCTCGTTGAGTTAGAGCATTCGTTTCTCTTTAGCAAGCTTGAGATCCAAATTGAGTTGTTGAAGAGCCCAGTAAGCTCTGTGCTCTAACTCCAGAGGTAGATGATAGGCTTTACCAAAAACCAACCTATAGGGTGACATTCCTAAGGGTGTCTTGTATGTTGTTCTGTAAGCCCATAAAGCATCATCTAGTCTCCTAAACCAGTCTCGTCGGTTCGAGCAAATTACCTTCTCAAGTATGCCTTTGATCTCCTTATTTGCTAGCTCAACTTGCCCATTTGTCTACAGATGGTAAACTGTAGCAACCTTGTGTTTCACTCCATGTTTATCTGAAACACCCCAAACCCGACCCACGAGCTTTGACCAGATTTGGTATGTTCCTCAAGAAAATCGGTTTCAAATTCTTTTGTTACTTAGAGAAAACTTGTGCGATTAAAAAATATATTGTTTGGGTTGGGCTTGTGTTGAAACAGACTCGATTTTATTTTTGGAAACCCCTTTTTAATATTAAGTGATAAAACAATTAGGATTTAGTTTAAAGAAATTTTTACTTAAACTTTAATAAATAAGGTTACTAAACATAATAAATAATAAATGTAAAATGATTCAACTATGGCCTTATGGCCTTATTACAACATATAATTTCCAAATAATTCAAGTACTTAAAAAAAAAACTAATAGTTCCATAAAAATAAAGACTTCATGTTCAAATGGCCACCACAAGTTCTCGCTGGTCCCGGTCTATCACTGCTCATCACCAAACATGGTCCCACAACGGGGTGTCAAACAGACTCAATGTGTACACGACACCAAATCATAATAGAATTAGGCATACAAGAGTTACACATTCAGAACAATGAATACAAGTTATGATGCATTCCCAAACCCAAACCTAATTGTCCATCCGCTACACACCCCCGTACTTGCCGGTCATACTGTGGGGACTGCTAAGTCGACCCTCCTTCCGCTACACACCAAATTGCGGTCTTAGAGCACTGCATTCGTGGTCTTAGATCACCACGTTCAGATTACTGTGGTCTTAGGTCACCACTTTCAGATTACTGTGGTCTTAGGTCACCACATTCACTTCCCCTTTCAAACAAACCCATATGCCCCATATAATAATATGCATAAATATGCTAGAGTTCACATTCTTATTCTTATTCTCATGTTATAACTAACATATTTCGAAATCTTAGTAGGAGTAGGAAACGTACCTGGGTACTTTGTACCATAACATGGTACTTTAGCCACTTTCATATTCTTAATATCACATATTTTAATTAACATAGCCATAATACATATTATGAAAAAGTGAGGGGTACACACCTGATTCGCTTAAAATTTCCTTGAGATCCCGAAAAGCTTGATCTAATGCTTAGATCCTTAATCCCTACGTTGATTTATCACTTATTACCTTAATAAAAAGCCATTCGGCCAAAGTTCCAAATCCTAGTAGGATTAGTATTCTTACCTTGTTGCCGATTGGAACACCAACAAATCCAGAAACTGCTTCCTTGTTTCCCTAGGAATGTCGAAATCCCTAAAACCTTACGTTAGACTTAATCTTAATCATCGAAACATAAATCAAGGCCTTTGGCTGAATATTCACATGTCTTACCTTAATCTTAGAAATCCCGAATACTCCTCCTTTTAGTCGACTACTCTGATAATCCCGAAAGATCCTTCCAAATTCGGCAACTATAATATGTCTGGGGTTAGATTATCTCTCGGCTAATCTAAAAGAAAAGAATGTAAATCAAACTTGTTCTTACCTTTGAAGAAATCAACAAAGACTATGCTTGAAGCCCTTCCAAGATTCGGCTTTTGAATGGATTGGTAAGAAGAAATAGGAAGAAAAGAAAACTTGAGAATTTTGACAATGGTGGTCTATAGATTCGGCTTGACAAAAGAAAAAGAGAAGAGAAGAGAGCACTCAAAAATTCGGCAGAGAGAAGAGGAGGAAGAAAAATTGATGAGTAGCCCTATTCTCTTCCTTTTATAGCCGAAACTACTACTCAGAATCCCTTACTTGGCCACCACTCTTCTTTATTTGATAGCTTTATCTCCTTAATTTAAAATAATTAGAGAATAATCCTTTATTATCTCTTCAAAAATAATCCAAATTAAATCCCTTATTTATCACCTTATTAATTGAATATTAAAGAGAATAAAACTCCTCCTTTCTAGAAGGCTTGTGCCGTCCACCTCAGGCTTCTGGAAGCAAAAATAAAACTTCCTTTATTTGCTTCCCAAGTGACTTGAACTCAGGCCCATCACCTTGCATGTGGCGCCATTTCCATAGGCCCTAAGTGACATCTTCAGGCCACTTTTCCAAGCCTGTTTGTGTGTCAAATGTCACCAACTTTTTCTTTTAAGGCCACCTTGCCTTAATTTCCTCTTTTAAACTTTAAAACTCGACATTTCTAAGTCATTTCTAAGTTTCCAAAAATTTTCGTTCGCTCAGAAACTTGACATTTCCTTACATTTCTAAGTTTCCAGAAATGTTCACTTTCCTCTTTTGAATCATTTCTAAATCATGTCCATACATTTTCAGGTTTCCAAAAATGTTCATTTCCAAATCATTTTCATTCATTTCCGGGTTTCCAAAAATATTCAAAATTTATTCTTAGTACATAAAACATGTCACTTCGTACAATTAAACCGAAAATGCATAGGCCCTTTCCAGGATGTTACAGTTCTACCCCCTTAAAATAATTTCGTCCTCGAAATTACTTTCTAATCGAACAATCGTACGGTCTAACTCACCCCACTACGCTATTGCTGGGCACTCTGATCTTAAAGAACTATCATATTTTCTAGGCACATTCTCTAGGTTCACATCCAAAGTTTCAAACAGTTCACTTGTAACACAAGAATGAACTATCTCGAAAACAATAAATAGTACTCTAAAAACAAGGAACTTAACCGCTATCATATCCTTGGTTGTCTCACATCCAAACCTTCAAAGACTTCTCTACCGGTGTTCCATGACCATTTCCTCCATGGTTTAAACCACAAACCTTCGTTGCCTGAGGACAATTCTTAACCAAATGAGCCTTAGAATTACATTTAAAACATTCCCGATCTCGGTTCCAACACTCGCCAACATGATACCTTCCACACTGAGCACACGGACGGTCTGGATTTTTAGTAGTTGGCTTAAAAACACGAGCAGAATTCTCAACCTTCGATCTTTTTTGAAGACTCTTAGATGATTCTGACGGTCCAAGACTCCTCTTAGCCCGTCCACGATGACCACGTCCCCTAGAACTCATTTTCTAACGTCGCGATTTAATCTGATTAAAGAGTTTTATGCATTAGAATTTTGTTTCACTTGTTTACCCGCGAAGAAATTTTATGAAAAGAGTTTTAAAAGTAGTTCTTTCATATTCAGACATGCACGCAGTCTTTTCATTCATTCATACATCCATCAACCAATTATGAACTTTCGTTCATTCAGAGAAACGTTGTAGTTTTCATTGTTGTTGTTTCTCCACTACCCAGGGGTATTTTCGTAATTTTGTCCTACAGGGGTATTTTCATAATTTTTCAAAAGAAAAAGTTCCTTGGTGATTTTGTCACAAAGTATTTTGGTATTTTTAAATTCCCGGGGTATTTTGGAAAAATTTTGAAATCCGAGGGTATTTCGGTAATTTTAGACCTCGAGGGTATTTCGGTAATTTTTCACAAATCGGGGTCAATTTGTAAAATCTAGTAAATCAGGGATATTTCAAAAGTTGCAAGACTTTGAGGGTTCTTTTTGAGATTTGTACCTTCCAAAACAGTGATGTTGCAAAAATTTTGGAAATCAGGGTTATTTTGGTAATTTTTTGTAAGTTAGGGGTAATTTTGTAATTTTCCAAAATCAAGGTATTTTGATATTTTGTGAATTAGGGTTTTCGAGCGTTTATAAAATAATGAAATTTTGGTAAAATTGTTGGGTAGTTGGACATTTTATAAACCAAGGGTATTTTGGTAATTTTACCACTAGGGGTATTTTTGTAATTTCATAAATCGAAAATTTTTCGGAAAATTTTGTAAAAATAGTTCTCACAAATTAAAAAGGTAATTTTAAGAGTTTTAAAACTAGGGTTTTTTAAAAAAACACGGCTAGTTCCCTTTCGGGTTTTAGTTAGGGGTTTAGCCTGTGACTGAGTCCTCTTGGTTAGGGTGAACCAAAGCTACGCACCAGGTAGGATTCCAGCGAAGAGGAGGTGAGTCACTAGGATCGCTAAGTACCGTGCTCTTCCGATCCAATCCTAGACATGCGTCATGATGGGTTGCCGCACCCTAACTCTCGACTTAACCACGGGTTTGTTTAATTAGGCATTTAAGTCTTATGTATTTGTGTTTGAGTAGACTAGTCCTACGGTTCAATAGATTCTAATTGACTAATCTACGTTCCATTCCTACCCTTCTATAGATCATTCAATAAATCACACAAATGGATAGAAGTACTTACCTGGTGGACTGCGGGTCGGAGACTTAGGTGCCATGCCAGAAAACCTGCTTAACTTTAAAAATACTTTTCATAAAACTCATTTGGGCTCGTTTGGAAAATGTTTTGGGCCTTAGCCCACATGCCGAGAGTTTAAAACTGGGCTCTGATACCAAACTGAAACACCCCAAACCCGGCCCACGAGCTTTAACCAGATTTGGTATGTTCCTCAAGAAAACAGGTTTCAAATTCTTTTGTTACTTAGAGAAAACTTGTGCTATTAAAAAAAATATTGTTTGGGTTGGGCTTGTGTTGAAACAGACTCGATTTTATTTTTGGAAACCCCTTTTTTCATATTAAGTGATAAAACAATTAGGATTTAGTTTAAACAAATTTTTACTTAAACTTTAATAAATAAGGTTCCTAAACATAATAAATAATAATAAATGTAAAATGATTCAACTATGGCCTTATGGCCTTATTACAACATATAATTTCCAAATAATTCAAGTACTTAAAAAAAAACTAATAGTTCCATAAAAATAAAGACTTCATGTTGAGCATGGCCACCACAAGTTCTCAGTCGGTCCATCCATCACTGCTCATCACCAAACATGGTCCCACAACGGGGTGAGTCAAACAGACTCAATGTGTACACGACACTAAATCATAATAGAATTAGGCATACAAGAGTTACACATTCAGAACAATAAATACAAGTTATGATGCATTCCCAAACCCAAACCTAATTGTCCATCCGCTACACACCCCCGTACCTGCCAGTCACACCGTGGGGACTACTAAGTCGACCCTCCTTCCGCTACACACCAAATTGCGATCTTAGGTCACCGTATTCGTGGTCTTAGATCACCACGTTCAGATTACTGTGGTCTTAGGTCACCACTTTCAGACATCGTGGGTCTTAGGTCACCACTTTCAGATATCACGGTCTTAGGTCACCGTGTTCGTGGTCTTAGGTCACCACATTCACTTCCCCTTTCAAACAAACCCATATGCCCCATATAATAATAATATGCATAAATATGCCAGAGTTCACATTCTTATTCTTATTCTCATGTTATAACTAACATATTTCGAAATCTTAGTATGAGTAGGAAACGTACCTGGGTACTTTGTACCATAACATGGTACTTTAGCCACTTTCATATTCTTAATATCACATATTTTAATTAACATAGCCATAATACATATTATGAAAAAAGTGAGGGGTACACACCTGATTCGCTTAAAATTTCCTTGAGATCCCGAAAAGCTTGATCTAATGCTTAGATCCTTAATCCCTACATTGATTTATCACTTATTACCTTAATAAAAAGCCATTCGGCCAAAGTTCCAAATCCTAGTAGGATTAGTATTCTTACCTTGTTGCCGATTGGAACACCAACAAATCCCGAAACTGTTCCTTGTTTCCCTAGGAATGTCAAAATCCCTAAAACCTTACGTTAGACTTAATCTTAATCATCGAAACATAAATCAAGGCCTTTGGCTGAATATTCACATGTCTTACCTTAATCTTAGAAATCCCGAATACTCCTCCTTTTAGTCGACTACTCTGATAATCCCGAAAGATCCTTCCAAATTCGGCAACCATAATATGTATGGGGTTAAATTATCTCTCGGCTAATCTAAAAGAAAAGAATGTAAATCAAACTTGTTCTTACCTTTGAAGAAATCAACAGCACCTATGCTTGAAGCCCTTCCAAGATTCGGCTTTTGAATGGATTGGTAAGAAGAAATAGGAAGAAAAGAAAACTTGAGAATTTTGACAATGGTGGTCTATAGATTCGGCTTGACAAAAAGAAAAAGGGAAGAGAAGAGAAGAGAGCACTCAAAAATTCGGCAGAGAGAAGAGGAGGAAGAAAAATTGATGAGTAGCCCTATTCTCTTCCTTTTATAGTCGAAACTACTACTCAGAATCCCTTACTTGGCCACCACTCTTCTTTATTTGATAGCTTTATCTCCTTAATTTAAAATAATTAGAGAATAATCCTTTATTATCTCTTCAAAAATAATCCAAATTAAATCCCTTATTTATCACCTTATTAATCGAATATTAAAGAGAATAAAACTCCTCCTTTCTAGAAGGCTTGTGCCGTCCACCTCAGGCTTCTGGAAGCAAAAATAAAACTTCCTTTATTTGCTTCCCAAGTGACTCGAACTCAGGCCCATCACCTTGCATGTGGCGCCATTTCCATAGGCCCTAAGTGACATCTTTAGGTCACTTTTCCAAGCCTGTTTGTGTGTCAAATTTCACCAACTTTTTCTTTTAAGGCCACCTTGCCTTAATTTCCTCTTTTAAACTTTAAAACTCGACATTTCTAAGTCATTTCTATGTTTCCAAAAATTTTCGTTCGGCTCTGTAAACTTGACATTTCCTTACATTTCCAAGTTTCCAGAAATGTTCACTTTCCTCTTTTGAATCATTTCTAAATCATGTCCATACATTTTCAGGTTTTCCAAAAATGTTCATTTCCAAATTATTTTCATTCATTTCCGGGTTTCCAAAAATATTCAAAATTTATTCTTAGTACATAAAACATGTCACTTCGTACAATTAAACCGAAAATGCATAGGCCCTTTCCAGGATGTTATATTATCTAGCAACCATTTTAACCACTTGTTCACAAAGTGGGTCCCTTCATCGCTGATAATAGCTTTTGGGGTTCCGAACCTTGTGAACACATGTTTCTGCAAGAACTTCATCACAAATTTAGCATCGTTCATTGGATAAGCTTCAGCCTCGATCCACTTGGACACATAATCTACTGCTACCAATATGTACTTGTGACCAAAAGATGGAAGAAAAGGACCAAGAAAATCAATACCCCAAACATCGAACAATTCTACCTCAATGATATTTGTTTGAGGCATCTCATTTCTATTGGTTACGTTTCCAACTCTTTGACATCGATCACAATTCTTTATGTAAGCGTATGCATCCTTGAATAGTGTTGGCCAAAAGAGTCTGGCTTATAATACTTTGGCCGCTGTAGGAGTACCTCCAAAGTGTCCCCCCACTCAGAGCTGAATGATAGTGGTATAAAATCTTCAGAATTTCATCTTCTGTCACACATCTTCTAATCATCTGATCTGCACACTTTTTGAACAAATATGGCTCTTCCCAAAAATAGTACTTCACATCGTGAAGAAACTTTTTTCTTTGCTGATATGTTTTATCAATTGGCATCAAACCACAAGCTAAATAGTTATCGAAATCAGCAAACCAAGGAGTATTATGGGCATGATTTACCTTCAGTATGTGTTCATCTGGAAATGTCTCTTAGATCGGTAAAAGTGATTTGCTACTTGGTTTTCTACTCCCCTTCGATCTAGAATTTCTAGATCAAACTCTTGAAGTAGAAGAATCCACGGGATCAATCTTGGCTTAGCATCTTTCTTGGCCAATAAGTACTTAATCGCGGAGTGGTCCGTATAAACAATCACTTTGGTACCTACAAGATAAGATCGAAGCTTGTCGAAAGCAAACACAATAGCAAGTAACTCTTTTTCTGTTACCGTATAGTTCAGTTGAGCTCTGGTTAGAGTTCTACTTGCGTAGATAGGATGAAAAACTTTGTTCCTTCGCTGGCCCATGACAGCTCCAATGGTGAAGTCACTTGCGTCACACATCAATATGAATGGCAAATTCCAGTCTGTTGTGACGATTATGGGTGCCGTGACTAATCGACTCTTCAGATCATTGAAGGCTTTTAAGAATTCCTTTTCAAACTTGAATATCGAGTCTTTCTCCAATAGATTGCATAAGGGTTTAGCCACTTTAGAGAAGTCCTTGATAAATCTTCGATAGAAAAAGGTGTGGCCCAAAAAGCTCCTAACACCTTTTACAGATGTTGGAGGTGGGAGTTTCTCAATAACGTCTACTTTTGCTTTGTCCACCTCGATCCCATGTCTCGTTATCCGATGACCTAGAACACTCTCCAGGCTATTGGATGCTTCAGCTTGAATTGGTTTCTGAACTTGTTGTAGAAAATTAGGCGGCTGGGTTGGTCTGGGTTGGGTGTAAGTGGTAATGGTTCTAGCCCCTTAGTTACTCCAGGAAAAATTTGGGTGGTTTCTCCATGATGGGTTATAAAAGTTAGATTGCAGCCCTTGCCTTCCTCGGTTTTGGTTCTGATTGTCCATGTAGAACACAGATTCTGGGTTCAACGGACATTCCTCAAACAAATGTCCCTCCCCACAATAGACACAGGCTATATTCTCAAATTTGTTTAGGCAGTTGTGCTGCAAAACTATTAAACCCATTAGTAGTAAGGTTTCTAAGCATTGAGGATATTGATGATACCTGAGATGCGAGTGAAGTACGAGCATCTACTTCATGAATTCCAGCGACTCGTCTTCTTGACACTGCTCGACTTGTTGGCCATTGATAATTGTTGCTGGCAGTCCTCTCAATAATTTCATAAGCCTCGTTATAAGACTTAGAAAGGAGAGCACCATTAGCAGAGGCATCCACTACCATCCTTGTGTGAGCGTTGAGATCATTATAGAATGTCTCAAGTTGAATGCAATGAGGAATTCCATGATGAGGGCATTTCCCTAATAACTCTTTAAATCTTTCCCATGCCTCATACAAGGACTCGTCATCCATTTGGTGGAAAGTAGTGATCTCGTTCTTTAGTTTAGCATTCTTGCTTGGCGAAAAATACTTCATGAGGAATCTCTCGGCTAACTTTTGCCATGTAGAAATGGAATTCAGTGACAATGAATTCAACGAGGCACGAGCTTTATCCCTTAACGAATATGGGAACAACTTTAATCGTAAGGCATCTTCGGATACTCCGGCTAACTTAAAAGAATCGCTCACTTCCATAAATAGTCTTAAGTGAAGATGAGGATCTTGAGTAGGCATCCCACTGAATTGGCCCATAGTCTGAAGCATCTGGAACATGACTGGCTTCAGTTCGAATTGTTGTGCCTCGATTTCGGGTCTCCTAATACCCAGATTAATATCGTTAAACACTAGCACGGTATATTGTCTTAAGGCTCTATCCCTATCATCAGCAATAAGGATAGGATTCTGAGCAGGGTTTGCTCCGTTTCCTTGGTTCATATTCTCAAAATTCATTTCTTCGGTCCTTCTCTGGTACGCTTGTCTTCTTCGTTGTCGAAAGGTTCGTTCTATTTCAGGGTCCACAGGGAGTAAGTCAATAATCTGGTCAATACTCATAAACACCTGAAATAATCACAGAAAAATTGAGTAAGTAAAAATTTCAATAAAAATAAATAAACAAAATGTAAGACAGATTCACAAATAATGGTTTTGAAAACAGTCCCTGGCAATGGCGCCAAAAACTTGGAACGGTGGAAATGTGCAAGTGTACACAATCGTAACAAGTAATAAAGTGACAAGTAAATGTCGAGTTATCGTACCCACAGGGGCTGTAAAAGAATTATTTATGAAAATAATTTCAAACACTTTAAAAATATTTGGGTTTGAGAAATATTTAAAAACTAAAAGAAAAACAAAGTAAAAATAAAACAAAACAAAGTTCTAGTGCACGTTTTCAAAAATAGATTTTAATCAAGATGACATAATTGTGTTGGATTAATCACATTTCTTACTTTAGAATTATTAAAATTGTGTTTATACTTGTTAAAACATGGCAACTCGGTAATTTGCTAACTTATGAACATACTTACAAATAAAAATCTGTTCATCTCTTGTACATATTTCTATGCAAATTCGAACAATTAAACAGACTCTAAAAGTAAACATGTTACCGTACATACATACTTATTAAGTTAAACAGTCTCACGCATATTCCTATGTCAATTCAAATGATTAATTCAACCTAATAAGCATATAAAAGATCATGTGAGGTAACAAAGTATCCTTACATTGAAACAATTTAATCACAAAATCCTGCAAGTTATGCAAGGCATATGTATCGTCAAATACAATGCTAATTTAATCTTCAGCTACCTTAGAAGAATTAAACATGCACAGATTAAGTATTGTGTCCATTAATTATAATTCCAATGCGTTTAAATAATTAATTCGTTAGCTATCTAATCAATTATAATGCCATATAACTTAAACATGATTTTACTTAATCAAGCATTTTACCGAGGCCTTTAACAGTATAAACACAATTTCAACAATTTAAGAAATCGAAATGCAATCAACCCAAAACGAATTAAATTCAAGATAAATTGATTAAATTAAACATTCCAACAGCATAAATATTCATAAACATGTTTGTCAAAACAACAACGAAATTTAAAGAGATAGGAAACGAGAAGCAAATCCGATGTTTCTCCGTGGCTTGATTGATTGCTCCGCTCTTCATTCTTCGTTGGCCTCGGCTATCAAGGTGGCTTATGAACACTCCAATTGATGCTCCAAATGGCTAGGAAAACACCTCTTTTCCAAGAAGAGAAATCGGCACAAGAACACAGAAAGGGAAATGGGAAATGGGAATTGTGAGAAAATGAGAGAGGAGAATGTTGGAGGCTTGAGGGATGATTGAAATGATCAGTTAAGGGGTGTACTTATAGCTGATCAAGGCTGCTAAAAATAGAAAATAGCAGCAGCAAAAGAGGCCTCCTTGGCCGACCATCCATGTGGCAAAGTTGAAGGATTCAATTTTGCTAAATATAGCATGGGGCAAATCTACAAAGCCATAATATTTGGAGGGGTTTGAATGCAACTTTGAAAGGTCTTCAAGGGCTTCTTTGCAAGCTTAATTAATTAGCTAATAAGCTAATTTGGGCCATCATTGTGGACGGTTTGGGCTGCAAAATTGGTGGCTGGTTCGGTTCAATCGGTTCGGTTCGGTTCAACCAGTGCGGTTTAACTGGACCCTTTTTCCATAATTAATTAATAATAATTTATTTAGCCCAAATTAAATTGGGAATAAATTAAAATTAATTATATTATGATTAAATCTTCATAATTGGACCATCTTGGGCTGGAAATAATTTCGCCTTCATACATCAAATTGCTTTTCGAGTTTATTCTTCGAGCAGTGTCTGCTGACCCGATTTTCGCCCTTTGTGCGAATCTGTTGAAAATAGTCAAAATTAAACAAAATTAACTATAAAGTTAATTAAAATTAATCATGTTCATATTTTTAGCACAATTTAATTATTTTATAATATTTAATTATTTTTCGACTAGATATTACTCGAAACCACATGAATTTGGGTCAAAAAGGGCATGAAAAAAGTATATAAATTTTCATGTTTCCAGTAATTCCCATCGTTAGAGGATTTGGAGCTGTGGGGGACTCGGTGGTGGCCATACATCGGAGTTATTTCTCGCGAACTTTAGTAAATTTTAGTTTTACTTTATTTTAAGTTTAATTATTTTGGGTTATTATATCTGTAACAAGGCCTTTTGATTTTATTTTTCTTTTAACTTTCAATTCGTTTTTTTTTTAAATTGTTAGATGTTTGAATACTAGGTTTTCCAAAATGCTAATAATCATTTTTTTCAAAATATCACGTTTCCGCAACTAATCTAGTTCAATTTGCACAACAAAAACATTTTTTTTCCAAATAATAACAACTTTATTAAAATGGGCATTAAGTAGATCGGGTTTTATAATCAATCAATGAAACTCGGAGTTTTCAAAAGAGATGCAATATTTTCAACGAGCGCATATCTTTTCAACTATCTTACAATGTGACATGCTAGATCCGACCATAACATCTAAGCTGGGTTTAGGGTGTTACATTTTATGGGATCAGAGCCCGGGTTACAAAACTAGGCTGTGGAATGGGTTTGAAAAATTTTTCCAAATCTGTTTGCGTATGGTTTAGAAAAAAATGATATTGAAAGTATGGACACTAAGTCCCCAGCACCAAATTCGTAAGTCTTCTTACTTTATATCTAGTTATACGATGAAATGATTGTAGGGAGAAAACTACTAGAAATAGTGGTAGTCCACTGAAACTGTTAGCTATAGGAACTAAGACTGTAGAGACTGAAACAGTAGGAAATTCGATCCGTGAAAACAACTCTTATAACTGTTTTCCATAAAACACTTGTTAATAAACATTGGAACGATAGACTGATTCATAAAATTCTTAACTAGATTAACTCGACTCAGCAATATGAGTACAAGAGGATGTGGACGAGGAACACGCGGCCGTGGTAGAGGCCAAGGTACTAGGGCTGGATCCTCAGCATCGGGGCATATTGTAACACCCCAAACCCAGCCCATGAGCTACGGCCGAATCTAGGATGCCACTGCACGTGGCGTCACTTCCAGGCCCTTAAGTGGCGCCTTGCAGCCACTTTACCAAGGCACTCTTTGTGATTAAAACCTCAAACTAACTTTCTTAAGGCCAATTTTGCTTAGCTGCCCTTCTAAGAATAATAATCTAATATTTTTCTAAGGCATTCCCTTACATTCTAAAATTCTAAAAACCCTTAAAACATATCCAAACACACACTAAGCCCACTATCACTTGAATTATGCATAAACGCATAACCCCTAAATCTAGGATATTACAGTTCTACCCTCCTTAAAAATAATTTCGTCCTCGAAATTACTTACTAACGAACAATCGTACATCCTAACTCACCACACTACGCTACTGCTGCGCACTCTGATCTTAATAAAACTAACATATTTCTAAGCACGGTCTCTAAGTTCACACTCAAGGTTCCATCCACTTCACTATTCTAATTCAGAGAATCACATCCACATTCATCCACAACATTCAACACATCATTATGGGTATTTCTGACCATTCCCGACCCAGGGTAATTTCGTCATTTTTCCTATAGGGTATTTTAGTAATAAATCGGGGACAATTTGAAAATCTTTACAAATCAAAGGCATTCCAAAATATACAAATCTCGAAGTTATTTTGAAAATTCTACCAAACAGAAATTTCGGAAATCGGGGTTATCTTGGTAATTTTTGAAAATCAAGGGCATTTTAGTAAATTTCCCAAATCAAGGTATCTTACTATTTCACAAAATAGGGGTTTTGTATTTTTGTAAAGTAAGAATATTTTCATAAAAGTCGAGGGTAATATGGTAATTTTATAAACCAAGGGTATTTTCGTAATTTTTCAACTAGGGGTATTTTAGTAATTTTGTGAATTAAAAAAATTTAAAAAAATTTTCAAAGTCGAAAATGGTTTTTTTTTTTTTAGAAATCAAGGGGTAATTCAGTGATTTTAAAACTGAGATTTTTATAAAAATACGGCTAGTCCCTTTCGGGTTTTAGTTATTGGGTTTAGCTCGTGAATAAGTCCTCTTGGTTAGGGTGAACTGCACTACGCACTGGTAGGATTCCAGTGAAGAGGAGGTGAGTCACGAGGACTGCTTAAATACCAAGCTCTTCTTGAATCCAATCCTAGACATGCGCACAATGGTTGCCACACCCTAACTCGGCGACTTAGTTCACAGGTTTGTTTGGTTGTTCTTAAGTCTTATGAATCTTGTGTTGGAGTAAGCTAATCCTAAAGTTCAATAACTTAATTTACTAATCTACGTTCCCATAATACCCACATACCAATCATATAATAATTCACACAATAATTAAAAGTACTTACCTGGTGGACTTCGGGTCAGAGATACAGGTGCCATGCCAGAATAAACCTGAAAAATTTATGAAAGCCCAAAGCTTTGAAAAGCCCATCTTAAAAATGTTTTTGGACCCAAAACCCTCAAAGTCGAGTTTGAACCAGGCTCTGATACCAATTTGTAACACCCTAAACCCGGCCCATGAGCCACGGCCGAATCTAGGATGCCACTGCACATGGCGTCACTTTCAGGCCCTTAAGTGGCGCCTTGCAGCCACTTTACCAATGCACTCTTTGTGATTAAAACCTCAAACTAATTTTCTTAAGGCCAATTTTGCTTAGCTCCCCTTCTAAGAATAAAAATCTAATATTTTTCTAAGGCATTCCCTTACATTCTAAAATTCTAAAAACCCTTAAAACATATCCAAACACACACTAAGCCCACTATCACTTGAATTATGCATAAACACATAACCCCTAAATCTAGGATATTACACATATACTGGAAAGAGAGGCACCAGCTTTGCCAGTGACAGAAATAGGGTCTTAAGATCAAACTGGAGGGGACGATGATGTGTCCCAAGCAATGATGCGGGTTCTAGAATGGGTTGCTGGAGCGAGTATTGGATCAGCAGCTCGGGGGTCTATTTCTGTGCGACTCCGATCAAACGGGGCTGAAGTTTTTAGGGGTATCTCTAGTGTAGCCCCGAATGTAGCGGAGTACTGGTTGGAGGCTGTGGAGCGGGTCATGGATGATCTAGACTGCACAGTAGAATAGAAATTGAAAGGAGCAATGTCCCTACTATAAGATGAGGCGTGCCAGTGGTGGCTTACAGTAAGGGAAGAAACACCAGCTGATCGGGTGACTTGAGATTTCTTCAAAACAGCCTTCCAGGGGAAGTATGTCGGGGCAAGTTATATGGACGCCCGGAGGAAAGAATTCTTGAATCTGGTCCAGGGGAATAGGTCTGTAGCAGAATATAAGGCAGAGTTTCTATGCTTGAGCCAGTATGCTCGGGGCATAGTTGCGACCGATTATGAATGCTGTGTGTGATTTGAGGATTGATTACGGGATGAGTTACGTGTATTGATAGCCCCACAGAGAGAAAGACACTTTTCTACCCTGTAGAAAAGGAAAAGATTGCCGAAGAAGGGAAACGTTCTGAGAGGTAAAATCGTGACAAGAAAAGGGGCAGGAACAAGAGAGATTCTGGGTTTTCAGGTTCTTCAGGTGGATTTCATAAGAGGCCTAGGTTTGATAGGCCAGTTCGAGTTGGAGTTCCAGTTGCTGTGGGTCGACCGCAAATTTGTATGGAGTGTGCGAAATTACATTTTGGGGAATGCTGGAGAAAAATTGGCTGATGTTTCAGATGTGGGTCTAAGGATCATCGGTTCAGAGCCTGTCCTCGGGAGCCTATTCAGACGCAGGTATTAGGTCAGAGATGGACCAGGGAATGGCTCCGGAGATGGATAGAGTTGCTGCAAGACTATGATTGTTCAATTGAGTACCATCCGGGAAAGGCCAACATGGTGGCAGATGCACTAAGTCGTAAGGTGGTATCTGATTTGAGAGCCATGTTTACTCGTCTCAGTCTTTTTGAGGATGGTAGTTTGTTGGTAGAACTTCAGGTGAAACCGACTTGGGTTGATCATATTAAAGAGAAGCAGTTATTGGATGGGTCGTTGGGTTCTCGTTTTCAGTAGGTGAAAAGTGGAGAGAGTATGGATTTCGGGCTAAATAGTGAAGGGGTGTTATGTTTTCGAGGAAGAGTTTGTGTGCCGAAGGACTTTAAGCTAAGGCAAATGATTCTACGGAAGGCGAATAGTAGCACATACGCTATGCATCCCGGTGGGAACAAATTATACCGAGATCTACGTGAACTATATTGGTGGCCAGGGCTGAGGTGTGAGGTTACCAACTTTGTAAGCAAATGTTTGACATGTCAACAAGTGAAGGATGAGCATCAACTACCTTCAAGACTACTGCAACCTATAAATATTCCACTCTGGAAGTGGGAGAGGGTAACAATGGATTTTGTTAGTGGGCTACCCCTGATGCCTACTAAGCAAGATTCAGTGTGGGTAGTTGTAGACCGGTTAACTAAGTCTGCCCATTTCATACCGGTTCGCACTGATTACTCATTACAGATGGCCAAGTTGTACATGGAAAAAATTGTGAGGCTACATGGGGTACCAATTTCAATCATATCAGACAAGGACCCTAGATTCACATCTCGCCTACGAAAGTGTTACACGGTTTGGGTACAACAACGGATTTCAAAGACAAGATGTTTCATCCACGCATCGATGGCGATCGGAGAGGGTAATCCAGATTTTGGAAGACAAGTTGAGAAGCTGCGTGATTGACTTTAGGGGCAGTTGGGAAGATTATTTACCCTTTGCAGAATTCGCGTATAACAACAGCTACCAATCCAACATTCAGATGGCACCATACGAGGCATTATATAGTTGTAGGTGCCGTACCCCTACTTGTTAGATAGAATTGGGTGAGCGACGGTTGTTAGGTCCAGATAATTTCAAAAATTGAGGAGAAGGTAAAGTTGATTCGGGGTCCGTTGAAAGAAGCTTCTGATAGACAGAAGTCGTTTGTAGATCTTAAGCAGAAAGAAATCGAGTACTCGGTAGGAGATTATGTTTTCTTGAAGGTCTCACCGTGGAAAAAGATTCTGAGATTTGGACGGAAGGGCAAGCTAAACCCGAGATTCATCGGACCTTACCGAGTGTCAAAACGTGTTAGACCGGTCGCATATCAACTTGAGCTACCCCCTGAGTTAAACTGAATCCATAATGTATTTCACATTTCTATGCTGAGGCGCTACCGTTCAGATCCTTCTCACGTAGTGCCGGTAGAAGAAATTGAAGTAAGACCGGATCTGACATTTGAAGAAGAACCGTTGCAGAGTTTAGATCGTAATGTTAAAGTATTGAGGAGAAAATCTGTTCCGTTGGTCAAAGTGTTGTGGTGTAATCACAGTTCAGAAGAAGCCACATGGGTGCCTGAGGAGGCAATTCGACAGTAATACCCTCACCTCTTTTGATCAGGTAAATTTCGAGGCCAAAATTTCTTTAAGGGGGTAGAACTGTAACATCCAAAAATTTAGGGTCTGGCATTTTTGCACTATTGCATGTGTTGAGCTGGTTTAGCTTGTTATTTAGGTGTGTTTGAGGGTTCAAGGGACGCTCGGGTTCGAGTCCAAGTCTTGGGAAAATTTTGGTTTTTGGCTCTTTAGGGGAGAGGGCTAGCAGAAGCTGGACTTAAGTCTAATTAAATATGTTTGCCAACACAAGTGAAGTGTGTGGTGGGGTGGTTGTAGCGTCAATGGGTGAGCAAGGGGGAAGGGGTTCGAATCCCACAAGCTGCATTTTGGTGGCATTTATTTTGTACTTGGGAAGAGGAGGAAGTAGAGTTGGGATCAAACTCTGCGAGGGTGAGTGGGAGACTAAGTCAAATCGTTTGAATGGGAGGTGGAGAGCAGTGTGGGGAGGAAAAAGGGGAGTGAGTCAAGGGATTTGGGTGAGAGGTGGTAGTGGCTGAATTTGGGAGTGTGGGGGGAAGAGAGTTTCGGTTAAGGGGGTCACCTTAGTTGCATATTCGGTCTTGTGTGTGTAAAGTGCCGTTTTGCTCAAATTCACTTTTGGAGAGTAGTTTCTACATTTTTGACTTTGTCATTTCGGGTCTTTTCTTTTCATTTGTGCTATTGTCGAATTTTTCAGTTTCACCTTTCCTCTCGTTCGCTTGGTTTTCATACTTTGTTTACTTTTGCTTGTTACCTAACCACTCTTGGTTGAAACTCACCCTCCATCTCCTTCCATTTGTTCTTTTCTACACTATAGCCGAAACCTCTACCCCTTTTCTTCTAGTTTTCGATTGGCTTACTTCGTTTTTTCTCATTTTTGGGTTCTTCATTTTGGTTAACCTCATAGATGAATCTCGGTCTTGTGTGTTTGCTACTTGTGGCGAATCTCTTCTCCCATTCTGGTCATTTTTGGCCTAAGGTATTGTAACATCCCAAACCCAGTCAACACACCACGACCGAATCTGACGTATTACAGAGTAAAACTTTTTGAAGAAAACAAGTTACCGATTTGCTTTCAGTGAAAACCCCTTTGGCGGTTGGGAAAAACTTGGGAATGTGAAGTTTGAAAATGTTAACGTGTTGCCGAAATTCCGAAACTCATTTGTCAATCATTACAATGGAAAACGTTTATGTTAATTAAAACCCGAGTGGTTATTAAAAAACTATTCGTATTTGAGCTTTGAAAACTTAAGTTTGAAAATCAGTTAAGTTGGCTCGTTATCATGTGAATTGTTTTACCCGATGGTAAAGTTTTGAAAACCCGTTGCGTAGTGCGATTAGAAAACTTTGTGTCTCCGGTTATTAAAACAAATCAAATCATTTACTTAATCATATTTGAAATCCAATTCAAATCAGGTAAAAAATATCCAAAACATAATTTAAAGGCCTTGATACAAACCCAAATAAAAACCGAAATTTAAATAAATTAAAGTACCCAAAAGATGTTCAATGAAACCCGAAAGCAAGTTTCACATGGCCACCACAAGTCCCCGCGGCTCATCATCCGCGATCTATGAATCACCTGAAAAGATAAGGGAGAAGGTGAGTCACCAAGACTCAGTGCATAATCCCCCTCCCGAGTATTTCAACATGCTTACACCAGTCATAATCAAGCAAATATATATATCATGCACCCAAACCTAGCCATCCATAACTCCGTGTTCTACCCGTGTGGTACCAAACTACTGGTGGTGCCAAACCACTGGTGACCAAAAGTCACTGATATCAATAATAATGTGGTGCCAAACCACTGGTGACCCAAAGTCACAGATAATCCGATTGTGGGGCCAACCCACGTTGTGATACCAAATCACTGGCGACAATCCCGTTTTATCAAATGTGGTGCCAACCCACTATGGTGCTAAGCCACTGGGACGAGTCGCTATGAGGTGCCAAACCTCTGGTGACCCAAAGTCACAAAATAAACTGTGGTACCAAACCACTGGTGGTGCCAAACCACTGGTGACCCAAAGTTACAGATATCAATATTCCCCCTCCTCTCATGTCACCCATAGTAATGCAACATGTATATAAATCATGCCAACATGCCGTAATATTAAACATATGTCAAAAATACCGTAAATCATGGCATCAAGAATCATATAACATAATCTTATCAAAACGGACTTATCCGAAATCCTTGCTCATACCCATAACGGCATCATATCATGATCTACACAGTTTTCGGCTTTTTATTCATGTTTAGGTTTATTAGCATATTTACTTAACTATGAAGTGTGTAAGTTACACACCTGGCTACTAACACGATTGCTGATTCCCGAAGTTCTCGATCTAACACACTAGATCTCCTTTATCCTACATTCGGCCAACACATAGTTTATTAGCAAAAGCCATTTGGCTATACTAGCAAATCCCGAAGGGTTAACACATGGAACCACAATCCTTACCTTAGTGCCTATTTGGTTTCGAGCCCAAATCCCGAAACTACGTGATGATTCCCCCTTGCAATCGGCCACACACTACCACATAAAAACAATTAGCCTTCGGCTTTTCAATAGGATGATAGAAAGATTAGATCGATTTGAACCCTTACCATAGATTTAATGAAATCGATTGACAGAGAAATTATAATCCTGATCCACTACTTTAAAATCTCGAAGGTCTTAAAAGTGACCAATCGCATGATTGATTAAAAGCCAAGGAAAATGCCAAAATTCGGCTTTTGTCTACACATGTCGACATAGAAAAAGAGAAAGTGAGAATAAAGTTTCGACCAAGATTACTTACGCTCTTCAGAACCGATTAGAGGAGAACCAAGAGATCCCTGCCTGATTGATATTAGGCCAACAATGAGAAGGGAAGAGTTTGAGAGATTTCGGCAATGGTAGAGAGCAAACAAAGGAGATTTGGCTATGGCTTAAGAAAAAGTAAATAAGATTCGGCTAAAGTGGAAAGAAGAATGGGAGAAAGATGAATGGTATTCAGCTTTTATTTAATGAAGAGGGATTAAGGGAGTTTCAGCAAAAGGAGAAAAAGAAAAAGATGTGGTTTGTAAAATTATGAGAGAAAGAAAAAAAAAAGAGAAATGGGGAGAAAAAGATTCGGCCAAGCCCTTGAAGAGAAGAAAAGAAATAAAATCAAAGAAATTCAGATGGACATTCGGCTAGGTACTTTCAAGAGAATTCACAGGTGCCACTTGAGGTTTCGAGTTTGCTTCAACAAATGCACTAGGGAGAAATCAGCAAGTGCAAAAAGGGTTTCGGTTTTGCCTCTCAACCGAATGCACTATAGCCTAGACTAGCCGAAAATGACCCCCTAAGCTAACTATGGAATTTCGGCACCCCCTTACTCAGCTTCCCAATCGAACACTCTTCTTCAAACAAGAGTTCAAAATTCGGCAACTACCTTAAGTTCCTCCTGGCCACTAATTCAAATGAGTTTGAATTATTCAAACTCCTAAATTCTCCCCTTTGCCACCAATTCAAATTAATTTGACTTAATCCACAATTATCTGATAGAGTTTAAGCTGGCCACAACTCCTCCATCCTTGGCGTCAAAAGGGTAAGCAGAAAATGAGATGTCTGCTGCTCGAACCTGAGCTCCCCCTTCCCTGCATGTGGTGTCATTCTCAAGGCCATAAGTGGCAGCTCCTTGCCATTTTACCAAGCCCATTTCTTGTGCTTAAATTCCCCTCGAAATATACTTAACCCCTAGCTCCTTCAGCTCCCCTTAACTAAAGCTTAAAAACAAAATATTTCCTATAGTTCGGGCCTACTCTTGACTTATAACTAGCCTCTAGAACACCTTAATTGATAACACAATTAATCCACACACATGCAAAACAACTCAAACACAATAGCCCCTATTTAAGGATGTTACAGTTCTGCCCCCTTAAAAATAATTTCGGCCTCGAAATTACCTGGTCAAAAGAGTTGAGGGTATTGCTGTCTCATCACATTCTCTGGCTCCCACGTATCTTCTTCCATGCCATGATTTCACCATAACACCTTTACTAATGGAACTGACTCCTTGCGCAAAACTTTCACATCCCGATCTAGAATCTGCATAGTTTCCTCTTCCATGGTCAAATCTGGGCTTACCTCAATTTCCTCCATCGCTACTACATGCGATGGGTCTGAACAATAGCGCCTAAGCATGGAGACGTGGAACACATCATGTATCTGACTCAGCTCTGCTGGCAACTCGAGCTGATAAGCTACTGGTCCCACTCGTCTCACCACCTTATATGGGCCAATAAACCTTGGACTTAGCTTGCCTTTCCTTCCAAATCTCAGCACTTTCTTCTACGGCGAGACCTTCAAGAAAACCCTATCACCCACTGCGAACTCTATATCTCTCTGCTTAAGATCGGCATAAGACTTCTGCCTATCTGAAGCTTCCTTCAAATGAGCTTGAATCAACTTGACTTTATTCTCGGTCTCTGCAACCAACTCTGGTCCCAATTTTTGACGCTCCCCCAATTCTGTCCAGCATGTAGGTGTACGACACTTCCTACCATACAACGCCTCATATGGTGCCATCTTAATACTTGCCTGATAACTATTTTTGTACACAAATTCAGCTAACAGTAGAAATTCTTCCCAGCTGCCTCTGAAATCCAAAACACAACCTCTCAGCATATCTTCCAGGATTTTATAACCCTCTCTGACTGTCCGTCTGTCTGCGGATGAAATGCCGTACTAAAATCCAACCGTGTACCCAATGCCTGATGCAGCGCTTTCCAAAACCTCGACGTGAACCTGGGATCTCTGTCTGAGATAATTGACACTGGAACACCGTGCAACCTCACTATCTCTGCGACATAAAGCTTAGCTAGCCTCTGAAGTGAGTAATCAACCCTTACTGGTATAAAATGAGCTGACTTTGTCAGACGATCCACAATCACCTAGACTAAGTCTTTCTTACTAGGCGTAAGGGGGTAGTCCACTGACAAAGTCCATAGTGATCCTTTCCCACTTCCACTGTGGAATCTTCACATGCTGAAGTAAACCTGACGGCAACTGATGTTCAGCCTTGACCTGCTGACACGTCAAACATTTACCCACAAACTCAGTCACTTCTCGTTTTAGTCCTAGCCACCAAAACTGTTCTCGCAAATCCCGGTACATCTTGCTACCTCCAGGATGCATAGCGTATAGGCTTCTATGTGCATCCTGAAGAATCCTTTGCCTTAACTCGACATCCTTCGGCATACAAGCTTTCCCTTGAAAACACAATACTCCATCACTGGACAAGCTGTAACCTTCCAACCCACCATTCTGAACTTGTAACCTCTGAGCATTCAAACCCTCATAAACTAACTGTTACTTCTTAATATGCTCTACCCAAGTCGGCTTTACCTGCAATTCTGCCAAAAGACTCCCGTCGTCAAACAAGCTAAGATGAGCAAACATTGCCCTCAAGTCCGATACTACCTTACGGCTCAACGCGTCTGCAACCACATTAGCCTTGCCCGAATGATATTCAATTGAACAATTGTAATCCTTCAACAGCTCAATCCATCTGCGCTGTCTCAAGTTCAAATCCTTCTGAGTCAACAGATACTTCTGACTTTTGTGATCCGTGTAGACTATCGACTTCTCTCTGTACAGGTAGTGCCTCCAAATCTTTAAGGCAAAAACCACGGCAGCCAATTCAAGATAATGCTTCAGATAATTAACCTCATGCGGTCTCAGCTGTCGAGATGCATAAGCCACTACCTTCCTTTCCTGCATCAGCACACATCCCAAGCCAGTATGTGATGCATCACAGTAGACTGTGAATTCCTTTCCTGCCTCAGGCTGAATCAAAACTGGAGCTTCAGTCAGAATCTTTTTCAACTTGTCAAAACTTTCTTGCTGTTTCTCAGACCACACAGATGGAACTCCTTTCCTCAGTAATTTGGTCATCGACGCTGCGATCAAAGAGAATCCTTCCACAAACCTCCGGTAATATCCTGCCAGACCTAGAAAACTTTGAACTTCTGCCACTGACTTAGGCGGTTTCCAGTCCAAAACTGCCTCAATCTTGCGAGGATCCACCCTAATCCCCTCAGCTGACACCACGTGGCTCAAGAAAGTCACCTCCCTAAGCCAGAACTCGCACCTTACTAAATTTGGCAAATAACTGCTTTTCCCTCAGAATCTGCAAAACTATTCGTAGATGCGCATCATGTTCCTCCTCAGACCTTGAGTATACCAGTATGTCATCTATAAACACCATGACAAACTGGTCCAAATACTGCTGGAACACCCGATTCATCATGTCCATGAATGCTGCCGGCGCGTTAGTCAACCCAAACGGCATTACCAGAAACTCGTAGTGCCCATACCGAGTGCGAAACGTCGTTTTATGAATATCAGCCTCTTTCACCTTTAGCTAATGATACCCAGACCTTAAGTCGATCTTTGAGAAAACCGATGCACCCTCAAGCTGATCAAACAAGTCATCTATCCTGGGCAAAGGATACTTGTTTTTGATCGTTAGCTTATTCAACTGGCGGTAGTCTATACACATCTACATTGTACCATCCTTCTTCTTGACAAAAAGTACTAGCGCTCCCCGAGGCAAAACACTTGGCTGGATAAAACCCCGGTCCAACAACTCCTGAATCTGAGCCTTCAATTCCACTAATTCCTTCGGTGCCATCCTATACGGGACAATAGACACTGGCACAGTCCAAGGTAACAGATTTATACCAAATTCGACTTCCCGATCCGGAGGCAGACCCGGAAGTTCTTTTGGAAATACGTCGACAAATTCCTTCACTGTTCGGACATTCTCCACAGCTAACTCCTTGGCCTCCAAGGCACAGATATGAACCATAAACGCTTCACAACCCTTCCTGACCATCCTCTCAGCTTTCAAAGCAGACACCACATTAGACAGATAATCCCTTCTATTACCTATCATCACCACCTCTTCACCCTCAACCGTTTTCAAAACCATGCGCTTAGCCGCGCAGTCCAAACTTGCCTGGTACTTTACCAACCAGTCCATCCCAAGGATCAGATCGAACTCCCCAAACGGTAGTTCCATCAGATCAGCCACAAACACTACCCCTTGGAGTTCTAAGGGTACATCCCTATACAACTTATTTACTTCTACAGAGTGACCTAGAGGGCTAATTACTGTCATCTCCCTAGAAGTAGTCTCAGAGTCTAAGTTTATGGTATCTACTATGCTACTAGTAACATACGAATGCATCGAACCCACATCAATCAAAGCAGTATATGGAAATTCAAAAATTAAGAACGTACCGGTTATGACATCCGGTGCGTCGCCCTCCTCTCGACGCCTCGCGGCATATACCAATCCAGGCTGTCTTGCCTCAGTGTTGCCTGCACCTCTGCCCACTGCTCCGTGGCCCCGACCAGAACCATTACTTCTTCTGCCAGTACCACGACCTCTCTGCGGTTGCGGTCCCTCATTTCCGAACTGAGCACGACCCTGACCCTCAGACTGTATCCTGGCTAACTTACGTAGATAATCTCTCACACGATGATCCAGCGAGCCACATTCAAAACATCCTTTTCCACTAGTCCAACATTCTCCCTAATGGGATTTCCACACCGATTACACTGCGCTAGTCCCTGATTAGCAGTAACAGGCCTCCCAGATTGATTCAGCCCACTAGGCCTATTCTTTTTCTGAGAATTACCAACCGACCCAGCTGATCCAAAACCTCTCTTATGTCTATTCCTATCATGATTCTGCCTCACCGATTCTTTTATGCCCTCGGCTATCTTAGCCTTTTCTACCAACACGGTAAGCTCTCCCTACTGCTGTGGAGCAATTAGCAATCTCAGCTCATTCCTCAGTCCGTCCTCAAACCTGACACATCGCTCGTGCTCTGTAGCCACGATACCTTGAACATACCGGCTCAACCTTAAAAATTCTGCCTCGTATTCTGATACAGACTTACTCCCCTGAACCAATCTCAGAAATGCCTTTCGCTGCCCATCAATGTAGCTAGATCCAATTACTTCTTCTGATACGCTGCCTTAAAATAATCCCAAGTAAGATCATCCGCTGCAGCACTATCCCGAACCGTGAGCCACCACTGGTATGACTCATCCCGAAGAAGCGACACTATCCCTTTCAATTTCTCCTCAGCAGTCAAATCCAAGTCGTCCATGATTCACTCCGTGGCCTCTGACCAATACTCAGTCGTATTGGGAGCCACACCAGAAACACCTCGGAATACCTCGGCTCCATTGGCTCGGAGTCGCTCAGATACAGATTTTCGAACTCCTGCACCTCCACCTTCTCCAGCCACCCTCTCAAGAACTCGCAGCATCGCCTGCGACACTGCATCATCCCCCGTCTGATCCTGAAAGTCAACACCTGCAGTTGGTGGTGGTGGCATCTCATTCTCCGACCCCTGGTCAGACCCTACTGGTTCAGACGCAGTCATCCTACCCCGACCGCGTCCACGCGTATTACGACCAAGACCTCGACTGCTCATGCCTAATATCTCGACTTATCTGATTTAAAAGTTTTATGCGTCAGTCTTTATTCCACTATTATTAAGGCATAATCTTATGAACAGTTCCTATTACGGAGTTTTGTTTTCGCGAGTTCACAGAATCTTATAGGCTTTAGTCTCTAGGGTAGTCCACTAATAGTATTCATCCATATCATATATCATCCAAATCATTTACAACCAATAGTTAGGGTACTTACCTGGGCGGATTGGTGCTGGGGACTCGGTGCCATGCTTCTCACACCATGTATTTTCAAACAAAACATTTTAGAACCATACTTTAAAACATTTTGGGCCTCGGGCCCACAGTCGAGCTTTTGAAACTAGCTCTGATACCATAATTGTAACACCCCAAACCCGGTCAACACACCATGACTGAATCTGACGTATTACAGAGTAAAACTTTTTGAAGAAAACTAGTTACCGATTTGCTTTCAATGAAAACCCCTTTAGCAGTTGGGAAAAACTTGGGAATGTGAAGTTTGAAAATGTTAATGTGTTATCGAAATTCTGAAACTCATTTGTCAATCGTTACTATGGAAAACATTTATGTTAATTAAAACCCGAGTGGTTATTAAAAAACTATTCGTATTTGAGCTTTGAAAACTTAAGTTTGAAAATCAGTTAAGCTGGCTCGTTATCATGTGAATTGTTTTACCCGATGGTAAAGTTTTGAAAACCCGTTGCATAGTGTGATTAGAAAACTTTGTGTCTCCGGTTATTAAAACAAATCAAATCATTTACTTAATCATATTTGAAATCCAATTCAAAGCAGGTAAAAAATATCCAGAACATAATTTAAAGGCCTTAATACAAACCCAAATAAAAACTAAAATTTAAATAAAATAAAGTACCCAAAAGATGTTCAATGAAACCCGAAAGCAAGTTTCGCATGGCCACCACAAGTCCCCCCGACTCATCATCCGCGATCTGTGAATCACCTGAAAAGATAAGGGAGAAGGTGAGTCACCAAGACTCAGTGCATAATCCCCCTCCCAAGTATTTCAACATGCTTACACCAGTCATAATCAAGAAAATATATATATCATGCACCCAAACCTACCCTTCCATAACTCCGTGTTTTACCCTGTGTGGTACCAAACCACTGGTGGTGCCAAACCACTGGTGACCCAAAGTCATTGATATCAATAATAATGTGGTGCCAAACCACTGGTGACCCAAAGTCACAGATAATCTGATTGTGGGGCCAACCCACGTTGTGATACCAAATCACTGGCGACAATCCCGTTTTATCGAATGTGGGGCCAACCCACTATGGTGTTAAGCCACTGGGACGAGTCGCTATGAGGTGCCAAACCTCTGGTGACCCAAAGTCACAAAATAAACTGTGGTACCAAACCACTGGTGGTGCCAAACCACTAGTGACCCAAATTCACAGATATCAATATTCCCCCTCCTCTCATGTCACCCATAGTAATGCAATATGTATATAAATCATGCCAACATGCCGTAATATTAAACATATGTCAAAATACCGTAAATCATGGCATCAAGAATTATATAACATAATCTCATCAAAATGGACTTACCCGAAATCCTTGCTCATACCCATAACGGTATCATATCATGATCTACACAGTTTTCGGGTTTTATTCATGTTTAGGTTTATTAGCATATTTACTTAACTATGAAGTGTGTAAGTTACACACCTGGCTACTAACACGATTGCTGATTCCCGAAGTTCCCGATCTAACACACTAGATCTTTTTTATCCTACATTCGGCCAACACATAGTTTATTAGCAAAAGCCATTCGGTTATACTAGCAAATCTCGAAGGGTTAACGCATGGAACCACAATCCTTACCTTAGAGCCTATTTGGTTTCAAGCCCAAATCCCGAAACTACGTGATGATTCCCCCTTGCAATTAGCCTTCAGCTTTTCAATAGGATGATAGAAAGATTCGATCGAATTAAACCCTTGCCACAGATTTAATGAAATTGATTGATAGAGAAATAATAATCCCGATCCACTACTTTAAAATCCCAAAGATCCTAAAAGCGACCAATCGCATGATTGATTAAAAGCCAAGACAAATGCTGAAATTCGGCTTTTGTCTACACATGTCGACAGAGAAAAAGAGAAAGTGAGAATAAAGTTTCGGCCAAGATTACTTACCCTCTTCAGAACTGATTAGAGGAGAACCAAGAGATCCCTGCCTGATTGATATTCGGCCAACAATGAGAAGGGAAGAGTTTGAGAGATTTCGGCAATGGTAGAGAGCAAACAAAGGAGATTTGACTATGGCTTAAGAAAAAGCACATAAGATTCAGCTAAAGTGAAAGGAAGAATGGGAGAAAGATGAATGGTATTTGGCTTTGATTTAATGAAGAGGGATTAAGGGAGTTTCGGTAGAAGGAGAAAAAGAAAAAGATGTGGTTTGTGAAATTATGAGTGAAAGAAAAAAAAGAGAGATGGGGAGAAAGAGATTTGGCCAAGCCCTTGAAGAGAAGAAAAGAAATAAAATCAAAGAAATTCAGATGGACATTCGGCTAGGTACTTTCAAGAGAATTCAATAGGTGCCACTTGAGGTTTCAGGTTTGCTTCAACAAATGCACTAGGGAGAAATCGGCAAGTGCAAAAAATGTTTCGGTTTTGCCTCTCAACTGAATGCACTATAGCCTAGACTAGCCAAAAATGACCCCCTAAGATAACTATGGAATTTCGGCACCCCCTTACTCAGCTTCCCAATCGAACACTCTTCTTCAAACAAGAGTTCAAAATTCGGCAACTACCTTAAGCTCTTCCTGGCCACTAATTCAAATGAGTTTGAATTATTGAAACTCCTAAATTCTCTCCTTGCCAGCAATTCAGATTAATTTGACTTAATCCACAATTATCTGACAGAGTTTGAGCTGGCCCCAACTCCTCCCTCTTTGGCGTCAAAAGGGTAAGCAGAAAATGAGATTTCTGCTGCTCGAACCTGAGCTCCACTTTCCCTGCATGTGGCGTCATTCTCAAGGCCCTAAGTGGCACCTCCTTGCCACATTAGCAAGCCCATTTCTTGTGCTTAAATTCCCCACGAAATATACTTAACCCCTAGCTCTTTCAGCTCCCTTTAACTAAAGCTTAAAAACAAAATTTTTCCTATAGTTCGGGCCTACTCTTGACTTATAACTGGCCTCTATAACACCTTAATTGATAACACAATTAATCCACACACATGCAAAACAACTCAAACACAATAGCCCATATTTAAGGATGTTACAAGTATGGTGTGCCCTTCCTCTAGTTTTTCTTTCTTTTCTTTCCTCTGAAGCCAAATCTCTCACCCTGGTTCTTTTTTACCAAGGCCGAATCAAGTCATTCTCCTCTACCTCAAATCTTTCTTATTTCTTTTCGTGTGGGTTGAATCTGTTGGAGTGCTAGCATACCTCACACCATTCTTCTAGCCTTGGATTTCAGAAGTTGGTTGGTAAGTAAGGTTAAGGCCGAATATAGGTGATGGGGTTATACTTATTGGTTGGTTTTTACTCAACCCGAATGGCTATCTGGAGTTCTTTTGTGGTCATCATTAAGGTGTTGCTATCATCTATTTTTCGTACCAAACACTGCTAGGGTCTCGACGTGCTTAATCAGACGGCCAACTAAACACCTATCCCTTGCAGTGGATCTCTTGGCTGTTGGTAAGTGGTGTGGATTAAGTTGTCGATTTCAATCTACTGGATATGTCTTACTTAGATTAAGACTAATGGTTTAAAGTGTATTGATTTCGTAGGTGCGTAATCTCGAAATTTCAATCTACGCTTGTAACAGGTGTGTAATCTCACACCCACCTTGATGAATGTATGTGATGTTTTGTAAATTGGCCAAAAGCCGAAAAGCCAAAAAGTCGGCAACTGTGACCACCCGAGCATGCGAACACTCATGGTGGTAAACGGAGACACAAATAACGACGCTGGATCGTTGAAAGTTTCGTAAGCACTCTCGCGAAGCTAAGGCCGTAACGGGCCTGATCGAACTGAAATTTTCTAAATGGGCCCAATGGGCTTACGAGCCCACAGGGGCAAAATCGATGGAGAAATACTGAATGGTAGATGCGATTGCGAAATCTACAAAACTGAGAGCGAAACCACGTGTAATGGGCCACACGAGCGTGTGGGCCCATTTGGGCCTGAAATAGATTTTGGGGCCAATAGTACCGTAGAGACCCAAAAAGGGTCCTGAGTTGTACGAGGCGACAGTAGGCCTTCTCAAAGGATGTTAAATGTGTAAATTACCGAAATACCCCTATAGGGGAAATTACAAAAATACCCTTGGGTTGTGAAATTACAAAAATACCCTTAGGTCGCAAAATTACCGAAATACCAAAGGGGTGAAAATGACCGTTATACCCTTGATTGAGGTTGAATATTGTATGTATGATTTTATTTACACTTTTATACGTTGATACATTGCATTTTATCATGTTGCATGGGGTGGGTTTAATGATTAAAGAGAAGTGTAGCCTGGTGGCTTTGCCACATACTGTTTTGGTAGCTATGCCACGTATTTATTTACTATTACTCTGGTAGCTTAGCCACAATTATTATGATTAGCAGCTTGTCTGCAATATTGGTGTGATTCGCGGGGTGGGTTGACTTGATCCCAACAGGTGACGACTGGTTGGTACGGGGGTGTGATTGGCTGGATTAGGTTGGGTTGCATTACATTATTTGCACTATCATGATTATGGGGCTTAGGCCTAGTTTGATGTCATATGGGCTCGGGCCCAGCTAGTGATCGTATAGGGGATTACACACTGAGTTCTTGTAACTCACCTTGTTTCCATTAACCTTGCGGGGAATCTCCATGGTTAGAGGATTTGGAGCTGTGGAGGACTCGGTGGAGGCAATACATCGGAGTTATTTCTCGCGAACTTTAGTAAATTTCAATTTTACTTTATTTTAAGTTTAATTATTTTGGGTTATTATTCTGTAACAAGGCCTTTGGATTTTATTTTTCTTTTAAATTTCAATTCGGTTTTTTTTTTAAATTGTTAGATGTTTGAATATTGGGTTTTCCAAAATGCTAATAATCATTTTTTCTCAAAATATCTCGTTTCCGTAACTATTCTAGTTCAATTTGCACAACAAAAATAGTTTTTCCAAATTAATAACAACTTTATTAAAATGGGCATTAAGTAGATTGGGTTTTATAATCAATCAATGAAACTCAGAGTTTTGAAAAGAGATGCTATATTTTTAACGAGCGCATAGCTTTTCAACTATCTTTCAATGTGACATGCTAGATCCGACCATAACGTCTTGGCTGGGTTTAGGGTGTTACACTACCATTAATCTTGTATGTGCATTGAGACCATTATAAAACGTCTCCAATTGGATACGGTGAGGAATTCCATGATGATGACACTAACAAAGAAATTCCTTGAATCTTTCAAATGCCTTGTACAAAGATTCATCATCCAATTGTTGGAAAGTTTTTATCTCATTACACAACTTTGTGTTCTTACTTGGTGGAAAATATTTTACCACAAACCTTTCTGGTAATTCTTGCCAAATAGATATTGAACTTGATAGCATTGAATTCAGCCATGCTCGTGCTTGATCTTGCAACAAGTACGGAAATAGTTTCAGCCTTAATGTGTCTTCAGCCATACGAGCTATATTGAATGAATCACTTACCTCCATGAATAATTGAAGGTGTAAGTGTGGATATTCTGTGGGCATACCACTGAACTGGTCCACCGTTTGGAGTAATTAAAACATCACTGGTTTCAATTCAAATTGGGGTGCCTCGATATTCGACCTCCTCATTCCCGGATTCAACTCATTGAATAGTGGCATAGCTTATTGTCTAATGGCATAATCCCTATCATCAAAAATAAGGATTGGGTTGTGCACTTGATTGAGTCCATTACCTAGTTCCTTGTTTTGATTTCCAAGGTCCTTACATTTCTTTGGCGTCTTTTTTGTCTAAAAGTCGTCTTGATTTCAGGGTCCATGGGTAATAGATCAATTATTCGATCTATCCTCATAAAACACTTGAAAATAAATAAATAATTAGTTGAGTTAAAAATTAAATAAAAGAGAAATAAAAACCAAATTGTAAAATTAATTTCACAAAGAAAATGATTAAGGCAACAGTCCCCAGCACCAGCGCCAAAAACTTGTAACAAATTATAACGTGTTTATGCAAGTGTACGTAGCCGTTCAAGTGACAAGTAAAATGAGTTATCGTCTTCATAGGGACTGTATAAGCTTAAACAATTAATTGCAAAATTATAATTAACATTTTGATGTAAAAAAATTCAATAAAATTGGATAGTGATGATTAGATTTATTAAATGCAATAGTGATCCCTAATACAATTTCTAATCTAAATGCAATTTACCTAAATGTATGAATGAAGTCTTTAGCAACAAAAACAGTCAACATTAAATGGACTAGGATAAATATATTAGTCAAATCAACTTGCTTTCATCATGCTAACATGTTCAAAATTACTTCCATGGCAACTCGATCTCTTATGGATTTGGAAACCAAATTAAGTCCTCTCAGATCTTTTACTTATTTATATAAGCATGATACTGATAATATTAAACTAAGGGTTTCTTACCATTTATGCAAGGTCATAGGGACATTTATGTTTTCAACAGTTTAATTACATAAATCTAAAAACAATGCAAGATAATAAAGCTAACTAAAGGTATTATGCACCTTAACTTAGTCGATCTTAATAACCTAAATTAAGTATTGCACTTTTAAATTATGCGTCTACTAGCCGTTATCTGGCTAGGATCGCTTAACAAATCTGAATGCACCCAATCACGTATGAATGAAATGCATCATGATATTATTTGAAAACATAATCAATCGAGGCACAAAACATGTTAACATGAATTAAATAAATCTCATTAACTTAATATAATTATCCTAGAAAATAGAATTTAAAACTTCATAGTTGATGTCAAAAGCATAAAACTCAAATCAAACATGTTAAAATAGATAACCAAGAGGAAAGAGTAAACTCAGTTCAGCAATCTTTCAGATCTATTCTAACCGAAGCGTTCCTCTGTTCTGATTAAAGCATCTTTTTGATAAAGGTTTTGGAAGGTATCCGGCTAAAGAGTGCTTTTGACAAAGCTTTTGAGGCTAAAGAAGGGAGAGGCGATAGACGGATATGCGAGGAAAAAAGGGAAAAAGAATTGAGAGAAAACTAGAATGAGTGGGAGAGGAATGTTGAGAAATGAGATATGATGGAAAAGTGAGGAACGGCAAGGTATTTATAGGTGAAGGCAAGGGTTTGAGTGTATTAAAAATAGGTTTAAATATACTTCCTTCTCTCTCTCATGTGGCCAACCATGCTTCAAGGAAAAGGGATTATCAATTCTTCTCAATTTGAATTTGAATTTCAAGCTAAAAATAGCTATAGAGTGGACAGTTTCGACAGGGAAGTTGTTGGGCTAAATTCTGATTATTTTTCAATTGCATGAACCTTCAATTAAATATCCCAAAACACGTTTTGGGTAGCCAACATCAGGTTTCAAAATTGGGCTTTTAATTCCTCTTGTTGGACGATTTTTTTAGTTCAATAACTTAGCAGATATGTCTATCTTTTATCACCTTCTTTATTGGGTCAAGTAGTTAACCCCATGCCCAAAATTGCATGGTCTTGCCGTCCACATGGATAATTTGTGAATGGTCATCTTTTATTCATTTAAATCATGTCTCCAATGGACCTCCTACATAGTGAAAAGTACATACATTAATAAATTAACATGAATTAATACAAAATATGCATGAAAATTAAGTAATTAAGCATAATTTCACATACTATCCAAATTCATGTCTAAAATTGCTAATTAAGTAAAATCACTTATTTCAATAATAATTACTCGAAATAAACATAATAATTAAGTAAAAAGGTGGTAAAAACATATAGAAAAATCCTATATAATTTTGATTTTACACACTTCCATGGGCGTAAACTCAATTCACTAGAACATAAGTTCTCCAGAAGTTTATAATTGAGCGAACTAACTACCAGATTGCGCCAAAACATACAACTTTACCTCTATTCACCTTCAACTGGGATCGTCAACATTTGGGGTGCGATAATATTGTATCGGTATAAGTGCATACTTGTATCACTACTTCTTGGTGTTACTGTACATTTTTTGTTACTGACTTACTTGGATTGATACATTTGGTCACTTGAACCAATAGAAGTTTATCAATACCAAAAAATGACCCCAAAACTCACCTAATTTAATCCAAAACAATACCAATTCATTTTAACACATTAAGGAACAATATAAACAAGTTTCAAACACCATTTAAATAATGTATAACACCTTAAATTACATAGTCACAAACATGTACTCAACATTACTAAATTCATGTATCAATTCATTTACTTGCTAAGGAAACAATATCTCAATCATAGCAAAACATAACCAAAATGAGCAAGCATAATATCATTTTTCTAGATTACCACATATACTTACTACGACCCATAGATGGTTGCATTCAAATTACATTTTTTTCGTATGATAAGTATCAAAACATCAAAATGAACACAAAGACCAACTTTCTACATGCATGCCAGCTAGCTACAAAACATATCAAAAGTTGTACAAACTTTGTTGAGCCAAGAATTGAGTCCTAGATGATGTCAATACCAGAAAATAAAGAGACCAAAGACATAACTAATTATTAAAAGTATAGTAGGGATTCAACTACCTTAAGATAGAAATAATGAAAATAAAGTAATCTTAATAAGTTACGTCAATACGAGAAAATATGGAACCATGGAAAATAGAAAGTTTTCAACAATGATTTTACATGCGATATTATTATTGAAATAATGAAAGAAATGAGAGTCATGATAAATGTTTTGAGAAATATAAACATAAAATAGATTAGCCAAAATGGAAAACACAATTCAAGTAGTATTAAATTTGAGCAATTTTTGGACCATTAATCAAAACGTTTAAAGGTATAAAGTTAATGAGATGCAAATGAGTAGTTTTGCAAAAAAAAAGAATAAATAAAGTTTTTATAATATTCTTTTGTGATGGATGTAATAACCTTTAGATATCTTATTGGTCTGGCAGTTCATGAAAGATTTGACATTGTCTTATGGTTGTTGCTAAAACATTTATATGAATTACTATATAGTGAGGTTTTATTAAAGTCCTTGAATGATTTAGAATGCTAGAAGCATATAAAAATTCCTAGGAAATTGTTCAATATGTTTGCGTAAATATTTGTATTCAGTTATTATGCTTGAGTAGTTCATGCATACAAAAATCCCCAAAAGAAAAGTTACCAAGCCACAGACCAGGAATAATGAAAAATTCCAAACCGAAACCAATAGAGACTGGTTAATACATATTAAAGATAGTCTAAGGTCCAAGGTGATTCTTCGAATGTCATGTTTGGTCCTAATTTCGAGGTTTACCTGAAAAGTTAGACACTATTGGTGGTGAGCTTATGAAAAGTTTAGTGTGAGTCGAACAATTATTTAAACAAACATAAATATCAAATACAGTGAAATAGGTTAGCTTTAACAGAAGAAAATAGAACCATCATAAGAATTCCATATCACTACATAGCCATTATCAAATTGATGTCAAATGGTGTATAAGCATGGGACATCATTCATTAGAGTAACAATCATTAATTTCGATACCATTCAATAGAACACACTACAACACACATCATAAATCATTAACATTTGAATATGTCATGATCATGATGCAATGCAAAAAAGTTCCTACCCATACCATCTGCTGCACACTACGAGTTCCCTAGAACCTGTCATCTGAACTCTAAAACATTATGAGCTTAAGCCCATTGTGGTTAAAACCACCAATAATAATATGCAAAAAAAATTTCCAGTAAAAATGCGATAAATTGTCATTCCCCTCGGTACTCCAAGTGTAGTGCACTGACTACAGATAATGCGGACTTAATATGCCGCCGGTACTCCACGCAACTCTTCCGTCAACTACAAAATCCCAACCCAATGCATATGCAATATGTCACATAATCTCATACAAAATCATATCTCAAAACTTTTCACATTCATTTGACATGCTCAACATGTCCTCAATAATCACATACTTTCAGTAAATGGAAACTGTGTTCCAATCTTTCAAATTACCATTAAGTTGGTATCAATCAATATCGTTCAATTTCACATACTTTACGAATTTTCATTATGCATAAACAGCACCCTTTTCAGTACACAATATAACAAATATCTCATGCATTTATATCATACCTAACCTTAATATCTCAATATATTATATCATTCAGTCAAACATTCTTATATCTCATAAATTAAACATGCAATTACAAACTCAGTCAAACATTCATGCTATCAAACTAGCAAAATATTTTAAGGCTCAAAACATACCTTATTATGCCACTCACAAAACCAATAATTTGGCTATTAAGACAATCCAATAAGAAAGCTAATTTATCAATTATAACATGATATTTAACATTTTTAAACAATTTTATGAGTTTAGGACCCACACTGTATTTTTTGCTTCCTCGTAGCACACTAGCGAATCTTCCAATTTTTCTTAATAATTCCTTAAATGAACCTAAACCAAAATTCATTATGAATTCTATCAATTTACCATTAAACCATCCCCCGAACACCTACTTATGAGTTCAAACCAATAATTGAAATTATAACTATTTTGTGAATCCAAACTAGTTAGATTCCTTACACTATATCGATCCAAACCATACATAAAATCATTGTTCGCATTTACTGTGACATCCCCCACTCGTATTCAATGATGGAATAGGGTTACGGAGCATTACCAGACTTATAAAACAATTAAACATTTATTTCACATACATTTTCAAATTTCATGCAATCATCATTCAAACTCAATTACATTGTCCCTAATACGAGCCTACGTGGCCCTAAACATGCTTTAATGATTATGTGTTTTGTAACGCCCCAAAAACCCCTAATTTTTTTTATTTTTATTTTTGTATGTTGTTGTTATAAATACATGTTTGCTTTAGTGGTTAAGTGTTCTGGTAGTGTCTAAGAAGTCTTGGATTCAAGCCTTAGCTTGGGAAAAAATTTGTTTTTATTAAATATGCCCCTTCCTTTAGACAGTAGGCTTATAAATAAATATTGGTAAAACATGTCAGAATGGGCCTGCTGGTCTAGTGGTTAGTGGAGTGTGGAGATCTGGAGTTCGAGTCCTTGTGTAACAGTCCGGTTTATACCCTAGTTGGAACAGTGGTTTCGGGACCACAAATCTGAGTCCGTATAATATTTTAATATTATATTTTGTGTCATTGATATGTGATTAAGCATGTGCTAAATTTTCGTAAGTTAAATTGTCCATCTTTTTGCTTAAATTGATATAAGGGATTAAATTGCATCAAATGCAAAATTAGCATGCTTTTTGTAAAGGAATCTATTTGCTTATGTCTTTATTATATGAGGTCCTTAAAAGGTTATTATGCCATTATGAGTAAGTGGACATTTATATCCATGCATCATAAGATGATAAAATGGTTTCATTAATGTTACATTATTAATTTGTTTATGTATATGATATTTTATATTATATGTATTTTATAAGTTATTAGTTAATAAAAGAAACAAAAGAAAATGGCCTTGCTTTTATCATTCTTTGGCCGAATGTGATAAAGAAAAAGAAAGGTTTTAAGCTTTCAAAGTTTCGGTCATTTGAGAGCTTGAATTCAAGGTTAGTTTTCGATCCGTTTTTGATAATTTCTACGTTTTTGTAATCGTTGCTTCGTTTACTATCAAACCCATGTTTCAATTTTGTGTATTGGTGATGTTTGTAAGTTGTGCCATTGATGCTAGGTTGAGCTTTGTGATGCTTTAAGGTGTTAAATGATAGATTTGTGGTAGATGAACATGTTTTGTTCTTGAAGTTTTGATGAATTTAGCTAAATAGGGCTAAATTGAGAAAATGATAATTTGAGGGACTAAATTGTGAATTTGATGAAAAATATGGGCTTGTCTGTGATGTGTATATATTCGGCCAAGCTTATGTATAAGTGGATTTTATGAATTTGATGTTTTGAGAAAAATGGACTAAATTGCTAAGTTGCAAATATGAGGGTTATTTTGCAAATAGCCCTAAATGTGTGTCTTTGGATTGAATTGAATGAACTAGTGAATAAAAGGGTTAATTCTGAATATGTTTAGATCAAGAATCGAGGAAAACGGATTTAGATCGCGGGAAAGCGAAAGTTATCGAGTAGCCATTTTCTATTCCGATAAACCGAATCCGAGGTAAGTCACTATACAAATAAATGAATATGTATGCAATTGTAATTGTTCATATGTTTAATGATGACAATGAATGCTTATTGAATTCCGAGATAAGTTCGGTATATTGACTAAGTCTGAGAAGCCTCGTACGAACCTTGACAAAGGTATCTGTCCTATTTTATCATGTAAGACCACGTCTGGGACGTTGGCATTGATTTGAGATTCGTGTAAAACCCTATCCGGGACAGTGGCATCGATATCTAATTATGTGTAAGACCACGTCTGGGACGTTGGCATCAATATAAACTTTACGTATAAGACCACGTCTGGGATGTTGGCATCATTATGACACTTAGTGTAAGACCATATTTGGGACATCGGCATCGTTTTGATTCGTATAAGACCCTGTCTGGGACAGTGGCATCGATATCCGAGTGCATGTAAGACCTCGTCTGGGACGTTGGCATTGTACGATTATTCTGAGCTTTCTAAGTATCCTATTAGATTTATTACGGTTCAACAGGCAAGTCTATGATACTAATTACAAATTCGAGCTATGAACAAATATGTGATTGTAAATCCAGTTCAGATATGTTGATTATACACTAATTGTGTATACAAGGTAAGCATCAATATGATCTTACTATGATGCTATGAATATGGAATTGATGATATGTTGTATAAACATTTGGTGAAATGAGATATGTGTTTATATGATCTTTGAATTGTGAATATGGCTAATATGATCAAAAGTGTATGAACCAAAGCAAATATATGCATTTCATGCTAAGTTTATTTGTATATTGACTTACTAAGCTTTTGGAAAGCTTACTCTGTGTGTGTTTAATTTGTTTTATAGGTCGTCAAAGCTACTGAAGGCTCGGGACCGTCTTGGATCGTCATCACACTATAGAACTTATTTTGGTACATTTTGATATTGTATAAAGCTAGATATGGCATGTATAGGCTAGTATTTTGGTATAAATAGTTATGTGATCTTAGCCATGTGATTTGGCTATTTAAGAGTTGAAACTTTGCTTAAATGAATGTGTTTTAAATGTATCTTTTGGTATGATGAAAGAATGTGGAATGGCCAAGTTTGAATGAGCAAATGCATGAATTAGTCAATGATATGAGTTTTAATCCTTGAGATTGCCATAGTTGGGATTGGTTTTGAATGTAAGGTTTAATGGTTATTTTGGTATGCTTCTGATGGTTTTATGTGCATGAAATATCTTGTTGAATATGGCTTGTAGGTATGATCATTTGTGGGTGGCATTTTGGCCTTGTCAATGGCCTATAATGTCACACGGTTGTGGTACACAGGCGTGCCTAATGATCGTGGGTGAATGGTATGATGTAGTTTATCATCACACGGCCTCGACACGGGCGTGCTTGGTGGCCGTGGTGGGGAAGTCAGTATATGACCTAAAAGTACACGGCCATGGCAACGGGCGTGCCTAATGACCGTGTTGGTATAGTTAGTATAACAATGATGGATACACCGGGGTGTCTAGAAGCCGTGGAGGGCATACGGTCTCCTCCCACGGGCGTGTCTCCCCTGTATTTTAGAAAAGTTTCAAATTTTCATGGAATTTCATATGTGTTTCAGTTTAGTCCCGACTCAACTTATAAATATGATTAAGGTCTCGAGGACTAGATTAAGGGACATTATGTTTGAGAATGATTATTGAATGTATGATTTTGTCTGTGAATGTTTCTAATCTGTCCGGTAATGCTCCTAACCTTAATCCGATGTCGGACTCGGGATAGGGGTGTTACACCTTGCACGAGTAAAGGAGTTGTTTTTGCTGCTTGTGTCGTGTGATTGTTTTGGTACAGTCGAAACACTGAGTGGTTGAGTAGTTGTGGGATTGGTGGAGTAAATTAAGGAATTTGAAGTGTGTAGGGAAAGTGGACGGATGGTGTTTAGGATTTTGATGAGAGGATTAGGGAATGGGATGAGATTGAGCTAAACATGAACTCTGTTTTTCCAAAACTTTGGCATCCTATTCCCAAATTCCCCAGGTTCTGACGGCAAAACCCTTTCCCCTTAGCCGAAATCTCTTTTTGGCAATTTGGCTTTAGCTTGTTTCTTCTTCTTTTCTCTGAAGTTTTTGGTAACTGTGTTCTTCTCTGCCGAATTGCATTTCATTCTCCCCTCTCCATTTTGTTGTTTTTCCCTCCTCTTCTTCTTTCTTGAACCCTTCTCTTATGCCAAATTTGTGTGCTGGTTGTGCTTTTGTTCTCTAGCCGAACCTTTTCTCAATTTCGGCTTTGGGCTATCAGTTTACTCAAACCTTAGTCAACTGTCCTGCGCTCATTGGTACTGGTACTGCTATTCGATTTCTGATCTCTTTTTCAATTTGCTTTTGACCCTTCTCAAGGCAAACCTTCCCCTCCATTATTATCAGGTTTTCTCTCCTTCTTTTATCCTCGTTGTGTCAACTCTTTCCTATTTTGCTCTACCAAAATTTGGGTGCTAATTCTATTCTGCGATTTTGCATTCCGGTAAGTGGTGTTTCATTTTGATTGAAACTAGTCATGTGAATATTGGTTAATAAGTGTTTCAGCCGGATTGCAGGAATTAGTGGTTATTCAGTTTCAACAGTTTAAATGGGCAGGCCTCGGTTGTTTAAACGTGGTAAGTGAATGATGGTGAAGTGATTAAGTATTTCACATAGGGTCGTGATAAATTCGTTAGACTTGCGACTAATCAATTGTTTATGATTGTGTAACACCCCTTACCCGAGTTCTATGCCAGAATCGAGCCTGAGGCATTACCGTAATAAAACCACTCGATCGCCACTTAGGTTGATCGTGACTACTCTCTTAAGTCACCTCAACAACCTCAATCTCGACTTACGAGGCCTCACTCATACACACGAGGGCTCTCGAGACTATATCGAAACTTTTTCCAATCTTAAAAATTTTCTCTTTTATACAGATTTAACAAGCCCGTGCAAGAAGAGACACGCCCGTGCATAGACCCACACACCCATGCTCCACAACCGTGCTGAATACTGACTACATACACACGGTCTCAAAGCCTAGTCACACGCTCGTTTGGCTAGCCCGTGGCCAAACTGACTAAACTCACACAGCCTATGCATACGCCCGTGTGGCTAGTTCGTGGTCTATTCTAACTTAAAACACTAAGGTGCAGAGTACGCACAGCCTAAACACACACCCATGTGTCTAACCGTGCGGGCACTTAGAGGCTATCTACCAAGCCTTTTTCCACCTACATTTGCATACATTCATACCTCATCACATAACTACACATAGTATCAACATTACTCTTGAATTAAAGACATTTGATTATAAAAGAAATAAGGTCTTTATCCCATACACTAGGGAGAATTAATTCCTATATAATTACAAACAACTTAGGCCATCATATATGGCTATACACAAACAAACATAAGTTCTCTTATGCCAACACAATTTGGCTACATCAACAATGACTTATTCAACCTTAAGTGCTAGCCCTATACTTGCCATAACTTATAGAGACTTTATACATCATACTGAGTGTCTGCTCGGTAATGTGAAAACATCTTCGACAATCTCTAATTTGAGCTAGCTAAATTTACCTATAAGATATGAGAAAAATAAAAGGAGTAAGCAAAAATGCTTAGTAAGTTCATCTGCATACAACTGATAAACACTGATATTCATTGAATATACATAACTGCAAGTTATTATGATGAGCTTTTCTCATGAACTCATGGTTACTTACTCAGTCATCCTTAAAGTTTACTCATTCTATCTCTTACCATATTCTTACCATACCATAAGCCATATGCTCGTCTAATTAGCATACATTCCTGCACTGATCATCAGAAGATCATATAAAACAACACATCACGCATTCTCAATAAGCCACTCATACTACTAATCTCTTGGTGGTTACGCACTTAGCCCACCATTGAATCTCTTATAGGGTGGTATCGTACACAGCCCACAAATCATTTATACCTATGGTGATTTCGCACTTAGCTCACCAATCATTTATAAGCGATGGTATCGCGCACAGCCCATTGATTACTTATTTATCAGGTGGTAACGCACACAGCCCACCGATAATAATATAGTTGATGGTATCGTACACAACCCATCAATTAATAATATATCAAGTGGTAACGCACAAAGCCCACCGATATTATACATTCACAAATACTTATCCACATACATTTTCTCTAACTCAAACATTAATCCGTAAACATCCTCACTCACTATAATTCTTACTTAACTTTCCACGATTCTCATTCGCGTTCACACAATACGTTAACAAATCTCTCTCATACACTAAGGTGTATTGATTACACTCATCCCACTAAAGGTTCATCATCCATTGAATTCATCTCAACTATTAAATAATACTATTAGGTCTCATACACATATTGTCACATTGACATCATACCTCTGATAGGGTCATACATGAATTATCATATCGATGCCATGTCCCCTTAACTTTCTATGGCCTGCCAACACACTTAACAAGGCCAATTTGCACCTTTGGGACCTCTAATTAATAATCCATAACTATTTGGCACCTCTAGGAAATAAAATAAAACTTTCGCATTTTATGCGATTTAGTCCTTTTTCACAATTTAGCTAGAAATTGCTAAAATTAAGGCACCAAAATTTTCATGCACCCTTATAAACATGTTATAACACATAAAATAATAGGAAAATAACTTTCTCTATCCTCGGTTTAGTGATTCTGAGATCACTGTTCCAACTAGCCCCTAAATCGGGCTATTACAGATTGAATTTAGATTGAAGTGCTCAAGGACTAGGTATGCTTTTTCGCAAACAAGGTGTGTAAACACAATCACGATTATGGAAAATGGTAAAAGTCGAAATAAGTGAATGTCGATGCTACACGGGAGTGCACTCGCTCGTGGGGTAGGCCGTGTGACTAAACATGGGTGTGAGATCGACGAGACCGGCATGTGCAATTTCATGGGCCGAGCCAAACTAGGCTGTGTGGGCCCCACGGGCATGTTGACCCCACACGAGCAAACCACATTAGCGTGTGGAAATTATTGGGCTAGGCTGTGTAATCCACACGGCCAATGCCATTTTGAGCAGTGTGGACCACATGGGCCAGCAACATGGGCTTGAGGGCCCATTTTCACTGTTTGTTTACTAAGGTTGCACGGGTTGCCCGAGACGACTGTGGACCTATTGGTGGGTCGGTAAGCATACTTAGACCCCTAATTGACTGAATGACTATTATGCCCATGTGTGATATATTTATATATATGTACATGCAAGGCTATATTTTATCATGCTATGTAGATTGTACTGAATACATATACGATACTATGATATGACTTAATTGCATGATGCATTCCACGGGGATGGGTTGATATTGATCGGAAGAAGTGTGCTGAAAGGCTTCAAGCCTAAATTACTGGCAGCCCAGCTACATATCACTGTATAGTGCTGCATTCGGTACTCTCTGGAGTGTAGGGATGGATGGGTTGATTATATCCCCACATGAAGTGTAGGGTTGGACGGAGATGGAGTGTAGAGGCTGGATGGGTAGGACTTGTCTAATGTTCCATATGTTACTGCACTTGTAATAGGTCGAGGCCCAAGCACATGACTGTTTTGTACTGAGATGGGCCAAAGCCCAAACTAAAATTGTCACCGATACTGAAAAAGGGCTTAGGCCAAACTGTGTTTGTTGTTTGTCTGTTTACTATTATGGGATTACACCTTCAGTTTTCTAAAACTCACCCATTTGTTTTAACTTTACAGTTAATCCCCAGTCATAAGCAGATCGATGCAACAGAGGACTCAGCGGTGGCCACACGACCTGTCTAATTCGATTTAGCATTTTATGATTTCAACTTACTTTTTGGGGTATTTTATTGTAATAATGGCCTTTGTATTTATATTTTAAATTTGGGATTTTATTTTGGGTTTTGTTTATAACTACTAGCAGCAGGAAAAGACGCGGGTTTTCAAATAGATAAATGTTTTATCAAAATTACCTCGAAAAAGCAAACGGTTTAAAAGCTTCCGCACTAAGTGGCATTTTGGAAAACTAATAACGTTTTTTTTTTGTGATTAACTTTTCGAGGAGTCATGCTTTGAAAATGAACGACCCGTTTTTAGACTCATCATTGAATAACACAAAGTGATTAAATAGAAATGAGGATTTCAACAAAAACATATTTTACGAAAAACATTACAATATGACATCGCCAGATTCAGCCATAACGTCTAGGCCGGGTTTGGGGTGTTACATTTAGTGGTATCAGAGCTAGGTTGCAAAACTCGACTGTGGATTGGGTTTTAAAACTTGAAATTCTAAAGAACTACTTTCAAATGATTTGAAGTGTTTTGAAATGTTTTATTGAATGTGTGCAACATCGAGTCTCTAACGCTGATCTTGTAAGTTCTCTCTAAAAACTGCATTATCATTGTGACTGAAACTATTTTATGTTCTAAATTGAAAATGCTATAGCAACTATATTGTAATAACCAATTTTTGCCCGGACCCAAAACAGACTAAAAGCCCCATCAATAAAGCAACCCAATTTAGCCCGAGCCTGAATCAGGAACAGAAAACAAAATAAACCTTAACAGTCCAAAATGTCCATTTACGAAATTAAACCAAAAAGGCCCAATCATTAAAACAAAAGCCAAATCCAAAACCAAAATAAACAAACAATAAATGGTCCAAAATAAATGTCCAATTACAACAGAAAATGGCCCAAACCCCGATTCAAGCCCAAAATAAACTAGCCCGCTACAGACAAAAAGACAGCAACTGTCAAATCTAGCCTTAAGCCATGTGCCGCCTCGGTCAACGCCCACACATTTTTGACAACCTCCACTAGCGGCCTCCACGCTTCTAACCATTGCCATGCCCTCCTCCACGCATCTCGACGTCACCTGCAAGGAGTAGCATACACAATAGAAGCAAGGAGAAGACGACAAAAAAGAAAACAATAGAAAAACAAATGAAGAAAAATAAAAGAAAAATATATCTGTAGAAATCGGTTATAAAAACTGAAGCACAACGTTTGTAAAAAGGGGGTTTTTCTTTTTTTGTTCGGTCTTACGAACTAAGGAATATCGGAAATACAGAAATAAAAATAGAAGTTTGAAAGATTTTTCCAATCTCACGAATCATTAGCGATAAAAAACTGAACAGAAACATTCAAGGTATAGATATTTTGCTTATTTTATATTCTTAATTACTTTCATTTTTATTTATTTTTATTTCGAATCTGGAAACCGAAAAAAAAAACTTACCAAAACCCCGTGGTCGAGGCGTCAGAATTCCTTCCTCGTTGTCGGAGCCGAGCCTAAAGGCAAAAGAAGGTGGCTTTGTTCTTCTCTCGGATTTTTTGGGGCGTCGAGGGCTAGATCTTCAAAGAGGTCTCGAAAGAAGGCTAAAAGTATGGCCTCGAGCATCACCGACAACCAATACGTTGGTGGCACGGTGGTGCGACAGCCCAAACATTGGGCGAAAGAGGGAGGAAGGGAGTTCCCTGCCTTTTCAGTTTCCTTGAGAATGAGAGGGGTGGCTCTTTGTTTTTTTTTTTGAAAAAAAAAAGAATTTGTTAGCTTTAAAAATAACAATAAATATAATAAAGGTTTTATCACTTTTTAAAGTGGCGCAATTAAAGGAAGTAAAGGCCTATGCATTGACAATTTGTAAAAGGGATAGGCACATCTTCACCTTAAATGGAAATTTGTGCGCCCAGGTCTCTCCCTATTGCAACACCATCCAATTAGCCCCTTTTCGTTTTTTCTTTTATGAGTTTTATCCTTAAACCACTTTGGGTTTTCAATCAGGTCCTTGACCTATAGATGCACATTTAGGCCTGAGAAATTTACCCGTTCGCTTCCTCTTTGTTTTGTGCGCGTTTCTTTTAAGTCCATACCCCTTTTTTATCTTTATTTATTATGATTTCAGTGCTTTAATTTTATTCTAATTTCAGCTTAGCTCTTACTTGTTATTTTTGCAGTTATACTGTCATTATTATTGTTAATTTATATGATTATTACTACTCTTTTTACCGTATTGCATTCTCATTTTTATTTTGTAATATCCTGGATTTTGGGGCTTGTGCATTTGTGCTTAAATGTGAAAGCATTCCTTTGTGTGTTATGAATGTGTTGTATGAATTTTGTGAACTTTAGAAAATAGGAGAGTGCTTTAGAAATTATTAGATTTTAAATCTAAAAGAGGAAGCTAAGCAGGATGGCCTTAAGAGAAAATGTAGGGGAAATATGACATAGAAATGGGCTTGGTTAAGTGGCTTGGAGGCACCACTTAACGCCTTTGTAAATGACGCCACAACAGGTGCAAATGGGCCAAGGTTCGAGTCGCATGGGAAGCTAAATAAAAGCTTTTCTTTTTGTGGCAACAAGGGAAAGTGATGGACGGCATAGGGAGTCTATGGGAGGAGTTTAAGATGAGGTATTATTCTTTTAAAAATTTCGGCTAAGTAAGGGATAATTGATGATTTTATTTTTATTATTTTAAATGAAGTGATAAAGAGAGGAGAAAGGAGAAAAAGGAGGAAGCTGATAAGAAGTAAGAATTGGCCGGCCAAGGGGAATGTTTTGAATGGTATTTTTGGCTAATCATGGTATAGGTGTGCCAAAATTTTAATTCTCTTCTCATCTTTTCTTCAGTTGTGCCGAAAATTTCCAAGGAGAGCAACTTGTGTTTTTTCCTCTTCTTTTTCTTTTATTTGTGCTAGCCGAAATCTCCTTCTCCATTAAGACCACCATTGCCGATTCTTCCCCAAGACCTACACCTTTCCTTTCTTTCTTTATTGAAGACAAATCCCTTGCACTCCATTCTCTTCTTCTTCCACAAATCTCCAAAAGCCGAAAACTCAGTAATCACCACCTAGGCTGTAGCCGATTTTCTCTGAAAGTTCAAGTGAAGATACAATAGACTTCTGTAGTAAGGGTAAGACCAATTGATTTCAATTTTCAAACTCTCTTTAAGCCGAAAAATTGAAACTAATCCCCTTAATGTCTTTGGCCGAAACTATGAAGGATTCTCTTGGGATTTTTGAGTAGCCGACTTTTAGGGAGATCATTCGGGATTTCAGATCTAAGGTAAGTCATGTATTCAGCCAGGGGCCATTTATTAAGATTAAATGTTAGAGTTGGATCTAACACATGCCATAGTGATTTCGACAGATTCCCAACCAAAAAGCACTTTTCGAGATTTAAAATCGTAAGCTAAGTACATATGTACATTCGGCCAAGGCCATACTTAAGGATTCCGATCTGTTTCTTAAATATTCAAAAGCCAGAACTAACCAAGTTAAGTTATTTAGCATTGGCCGATTGGAAGGCAGGAAGATCACAGATTATTGGGATTTGATTAATAATCAAATCGGCAACAAGGAACTAGAATCTAAAGCATTAGATCGGATTTTCGGGATTTGAGTGAACTCACTAAGTGTACCAGGTGTGTACCCCCACACTAAATCTTATTAGATCACGACTTTAATTTAATATATATGTTTGTAATAATATGAATGTGGCCAAAGGTACCATGCAATGGTACAAAGTACTCAGGTACGTAATCCCATCATTATACTAATAAGTGATATGAATATTTGGCACATGGCATATGAAAATATTGATAAGAATGTGAAATAAGGAATATGGCATGACTTATGCATGATTTGTATGACATGGGGCATATGGGTGATATGTAAAGGGGAAGTGAAGTGGTGGTTTAGTACCACAATATCTGAATGTGGTGACTCATGTCACGAATATCTGAATGTGGTGACTCATGTCACGAATATCTGAATGTGGTGACTCATGTCACAAATAATTATCTGGTGGCTATGCCACGAATTTTATAAGGGCGATGAGCACGTCGACTGCAGCGACAGCCTTCGATGATGTATAGCGGATGGAGGGTTGACTTAGTAGTCCCCACGGTGTGATGGTTGGTACGGGTGATGTGTAGCGGATGGCTATCTAGGTTTGGGTTCGGGTTTGCATCATTAATTCTATCTGTTCTATATATACATGTGTGATATGATATGATATACCTGAATCGTTGAAACTTAGTGTTGGTTGCACATTGAGTCTGTTTGACTCACCCCGTTGGGGAATATTTTCTTTCAGGTGGCACTCAGTGATGGACCGGGTCGGCAGGAGCTTAGTGGTGGCCATGCTCAGCTCAGGATTTATTTTATTTGGACTTTCTAAACTTTAAGTATTTTGGATTTATTTTGGTATTGTTTCAGTTGTAATAAGGCCAATAGTGTTTAATTGTTTAATGGTTGCTTTTACTTGTTTTATTATGATACTATTATTATTAAGTCAAAGGTTACCTAAATTGTCTTTTTAAAATAAATCTTTAAATGTTTTGACACCTAATACAAATGATTTTCAATTTAAATGGTAAACTCTAAAAACTCAGTTTTTACTTTTAACTTGTAGTTTCGAAATATAACAGTAGAGTTTTATAAAACCTAGATTTCAAGAATGAACTTGTTTGTAACTCGAGCCCAACACAAAGTAAAATTTCTTTCTAAACCATCCCAGTCTTCCAATGTATTCAAGGAGTTTTGAATCGTTTGACTTGAGGAACATACCAGATCCGGTCAAGGCTCGTGGGCCGGGTTTGGGGTGTTTCAGGTTGGTATCAGAGCCCAATTTTAAAACTCTCGGCCTTGGGTTAAAAGCCCATAACGTTCTCAAAATAAGCCCAAATGAAGTTTGTGAAAAATTTTGTGAATTAAGTAGGTTTTCTGGCATGGCACCTAAGTCTCTGACTCGAAGTCCACTAGGTAAGTGCTTCTAACCATTGTGTGAATTATAGTATGATTTGTATAAGGTTAGAATGGGAACGTAGAATAGTATAATAAGAACTATTGAACCCTAGGACTAGGTTACCCCAACAACTTCATAAAACTTTAAATGCCTAATTAAACAAACCTGTGGCTAAGTCGCCGAGTTAGGGTGTGGCAACCATTGTGCACATGTCTAGGATTGGATCCGGAAAAGCCTGGTACTTAAGCAGTCCTAGTGACTCACCTCCTCTTCGCTGGAATCCTACCTGGTGCGTAGCTACGGTTCACCCTAACCAAGAGGACTTATTCACCGGCTAAACTCGAGAACTAAAACCCAAAAGGGATTAGCCGTATTTTCATAAAACTTTAGTTTTAAAATCCCCAAATTACCCCTTTGAATTGTAGCAAAATTTAGGTTGAAATTTTTTCAAAATATTTTCGATTTACAAAATTACTTAAAATACCCCTAGTGGTAAAATTACTGAAATGCCCCTGGTTTCTAAAATTACCATACTACCCTCGATTTCAATAAAATTTTCTAACTTTGCAAAAGCATCCAAGAAATCCTATCCTGCGAAAATTCAAGATGCCCTGATTTGGAAAAGTTACGAAATTACCCCTAATTGACAAAATTACCAAAATAACCCTGATTTCCAAAATTTCTGCCATATTTCTGATTTGGGAAAATTTTCAAAAGTACCCTCGAGTTTTGAAAATTTCAAAGTGCCCTGATTTATTAAGATTTTCAAAATTGACCCCGACTTATTACCAAAATGCCCCTGTAGGACAAATTATGAAAATACCCCTGGGATAGGAACAGACAAGAATGGTTGAATGATGAATGTGTGTGATAGGAACTACTGAATGGATTGTACTTCTCTGAACTAGGATAGAAGACTTGAAACTTTGAATGATCAAAAGAATTACTTCTAAACTTCTTTCATAAAATTTCTTCGCGGATAATCAGTGAAACAAGGACTAATTCATAAAATTTCTTAATCAGACTAAAGCACGATCGTAGATATGAGCGCTAGGGGACGTGGTCATAATGTACGAGGACGCGGTAGAGGCAGAATGACTGTGTCGGAACCCGTTAGATCGGGTCAAGGGTCTGAATAAGGTACCACCGCCACCACCCCCACTAGCTGTTGGTGTTGAGCACCAAGATCAGACGGGGGATGATGCAGTATCGTAGGCGGTGCTGCGAGTTCTTGAAATGGTGGCTGGTGCAGGAGGAAATATGGGAGCTTAAAAGTCTGTACCCGAGCGACTCCGAACCAACGGAGCTGAGGTGTTCCGTGGCGTGTCTGGGGTGGCACCCAGTACGACTAAGTATTGGTTGGAAGCGACTGAGCGGATCATGGATGAGCTCGATCTGACCGCTAAGGAAAAGTTGAAAGGGCTGGTGTCGTTTTTTCGCGATGAGTCATATCAATGGTGGCTCACAGTTCGGGATAGTGCTACGGCTGAGGAACTCACTTGGGAATATGTTAAAGCTGCGTATCAGAAGAAGTATGTTGGTACTCATTACATTGATGCACAGAGAAAGGCTTTTCTAGGGCTGGTTCAAGGGAATAAGTCCGCAATGGAGTACGAGGCTGAATTCTTAAGGTTGAGCCGGTATGCTCGAGGGATAGTGGCTACGGAGCATGAGCGGTGTGTCCAATTTAAGGATGGACTAAGAGATGATCTGAGGTTATTGATAGCTCCGCAGCAAGAGCGGGAATTTGCTGTGTTGGTAGAGAAGGCTAAGGTAGCCGAAGGAATTAAGGACTCGGTAAGGCAGAACTCTGATCGAAATAGACAGAAGAGAGGTTTTGGATCGTCAGGATCGTCTGGAAATGTACAGAAGAGGCATAGAGCTAATGGGCAGCGAGGTCAGCAAGTTGGTCCAGGACGGTAGTACTGTACTTGTACACAGTGTGGGAAGATGCACTTAGGGGAGTGTTGGAAGAAAACGGGAGGATGCTTTAAGTGTGGGTCTAAGGATTATATGATTAAGGATTGCCTAATAAAGATAGACGAAAGTCAACCAAAGGGTCAGGGTTATAATCAGGCCAGTAGAGGTGGACAGCAGCCTCAGCGGGGTCATGGTCCGAATAACAGAGGTAATGGTGCTGGAAGAGGACGTAGAACACCGGACAGAGGTGTTGGTAGTACTGAGGCTAGACAGCCGGGTCTGGTTTATGCGATTCGCCGAAGAGAGGATGGAGACGCACCGGACGTCATAACCGGTACGTTTCTTATAGCGAACAAGCCTTATTTTACTCTGATTGATGTGGGCTCGACCCATTCTTATGTCGCATGTAGAGTAGTTGAAACTCTAGACATAGCCTCTGAACTTTCTGTTAGGGAGATGACTGTAGTGAGCCCGTTAGGTTAAACTGTAGTGGTGAATAAGATCTTTCGGAGAGTACCTCTAGAGATTCAGGGAGTGAAATTTTCTGCCGACTTAATGGAATTACCCTTCGAAGAATTCGATCTTATACTTGATATGGACTGGCTAGTGGAACATCGGGCGATATTGGATTGTGCAGCTAAGCGAATGGAGTTAAGGACGCCTGAGGATGAGGCGATAATTATGATAGGAGAAAGAAGAAACTACCTGTCTAACGTAGTTTCTGCTTTAAAGGCTGATAAGATGGTTCGGAAAGGGTGCAAGGCCTTCCTGACTTTCGTGAGTGCGTTGGATGCAAAAGAAGGGGGAGTTAGCGGAGCTAGAACCGTAAAGGAATTTGTGGATGTTTTTCCGGAGGAATTACCTGGAATACCCCCGGATAGGGAGGTGGAATTCGGAATTGATTTGCTGTCGGGAATAGCTCTTGTGTCAATTGCCCTGTATAGAATGGCACCAAAGGAGTTGGTTGAGCACCGGTCTTGTTTGTGAAGAAGAAAGACGGAACTATGCGGATGTGCATAGACTATCGTCAGTTGAATAAGCTGAACATCAAGAACAAGTATCCGTTGCCAAGGATAGACGACTTGTTCGATCCACTGAAGGGGGCAGCAGTATTCTCGAAGATAGATTTAATGTCTGGATATCATCAATTTAAGGTGAAGGAAGCAGATATCCATAAGACAGCTTTCTGGACAAGATACGGCCATTATGAGTTTCTAGTGATGCCCTTCGGGTTGATAAACGCCCCTGCCGCGTTCATGGATATGATGACTCGGGTTTTTCAACCTTACTTGGATCGATTCGTCGTTGTATTCATCGATGACATCCTAGTATACTCCAAGTCTGAGGAGGAGCATTATGAGCATCTCCGGGTGGTGTTGCAAGTGATGAGGGAGAAAAGGCTCTATGTCAAATTCAGCAAGTGTGAATTTTGGCTTAAGGAGGTTGCATTTTTAGGGCATGTGGTGTCTGCAGAAGGAATAAGGGTGGATCCTAGGAAGATTGAGGCAGTTTTGGATTAGAAACCACCTAAGTCGGTGGTTGAGGTTCGTAGTTTCTTGGGGTTGGCAAGCTATTACAGAAGGTTTGTAGAAGGGTTCTCATCAATAGCCGCACCTTTGACAAAATTGTTGAGAAAGGAGGTACCTTTCGTGTGGACAGATAAGCAATAAGAGAGCTTTGAAAAGCTTAAGATGGTTTTGACGGAAGCTCCAGTTTTGATTCAGCCTGAGGCAGGGAAGGACTTTGTGGTGTATTGTGACGCTTCTCATACTGGGTTGGGATGCGTGTTGATGCAAGACGGGAAGGTAGTCGCTTATGCGTCTTGGTAATTGAGGCCTCATGAGATTAACTACCCGACGCACGACTTGGAATTGGCAGCAGTGGTCTTTGCTCTTAAGGTGTGGGGGCACTATTTTTATGGAGAAAAGTCAGTGATCTACACAGACCACAAGAGCCTTAAGTATCTGTTGACTCAGAAGGAGTTGAACCTGAGACAGCGAAGGTGGGTGGAGTTGTTAAAGGATTACGACTGTTCTATAGAGTACCACCCGGGCAAGGCGAATGTAGTGGCAGATGCCCTAAGTTGGAAGGTGGTGTCGGGTCTAAGGGCGATGTTCGCACATCTGAGCTTGCATGACGATGGGAGTCTACTAGCAGAATTGCAAGTCAAATCGACATGGTTGAAGGAGGTTAAAGAAAGTCAGTTGTTGGATGAAGATTTAAGTGCTAAGTTACGGCAAGCGCAGAATGGAGAATTAGCGGATTATGGTGTTAATGACGAAGGGGTATTGTGTTTCAAAGGTAAGGTCTGTATGCCGAATAATGAGGAGTTAAGGCAGAAGATTCTTCAGGAATTGCATAGTAGCCCTTATGCTATGCATCCTGGAGGTACTAAGTTGTACAGAGATTTAAGGGAACAGTTTTGGTGGCCTGGTCTTAAGCGGGAAGTTACTGATTTTGTAGGGAAATGCTTGACATGTCAGCAAGTTAAGGCTGAACACCAAGTTTCGTCAGGGTTGCTTCAACTGATAAGGATTCCGCAGTGGAAGTGGGAGAGAATTACCATGGACTTCATTAGTGGGCTTCCCCTTACGCCTACTAAGAAGGACTCAGTATGGGTGATAGTGGATCGGTTAACAAAGTCCGCGCATTTCATTCCAGTGCGAGTTGATTATTCCTTGTAGAAATTGGCTAAGTTGTATGTGGCAGAGATTGTGAGGTTGCATGGAGTGCCGGTGTCATTATCTCAGATAGAGATCCAAGGTTTACGTCTAGGTTTTTGAAGGCTCTACATCAAGCGTTAGGCACCAGATTGGATTTCACTACGGCTTTTCATCCACAATCGGACGGTCAATCTGAACGAGTAATCCAAGTGTTAGAGGATATGTTGAGAGGCTGTGTAATAGACTTCAGGGGAAGTTGGGAAGAGTATTTGCCGTCAGCGGAATTCGCATACAACAACAGCTATCAGGCTAGTATTCAGATGGCACCGTATGAAGCGCTGTATGGACGGAAGTGTCGCACTCCTACGCGTTGGACAGAATTAGGGGAACGTCGAGTTTTGGGTCCAGAGATTATGAAGGAATCCAAAGAGAAGGTTGAGGTGGTTCGGGTACGGTTGAAAGAAGCATCTGATAGGTAGAAGTCGTATGCAGATCTCAAATGGAAGGAAATAGAATTTGATGTGGGAGATCAAGTGTTTCTTAAAGTCTCGCCTTGGAAGAAGGTGATGAGATTTGGTAGAAAAGGAAAGCTAAGTCCAAGGTTTATAGGACCTTATCGGGTATTGAAGCTAGTTGGACCAGTGGCATATCAGTTAGAGTTGCCTTCGGAATTGAAGCAGATGCACGATGTATTCCATGTTTCTATGCTACGTCGTTATCGTTCGGATCCATCTCATGTAGTGCCAGTTGAAGAGGTGGAGCTAAGGCCATATTTGTCCTGCGAGGAAGAGCCGATTCAGATTTTGGAACGAGGTGTGAAAGTGCTACGGAGAAAATCAGTTCCTCTAGTCAAAGTGCTGTGGCGTAATCATGGATCGAAAGAAGCTTCGTGGGAGCTAGAAGAAACAATGCGACAGCAATACCCTCACTTATTTTAGCAAGATAATTTCGAGGACGAAATTATTTTAAGGGGAGTAGAACTGTAATATCCTGGATTTAAATCTAAAAGAGGAAGCTAAGCAGGGTGGCCTTAAGAGAAAATGTAGGGGAAATATGACACAAAAATGGGCTTGGTTAAGTGGCTTGGAGGCGCCACTTAAGGCCTCTATAAATGACGCCACAACAGGTGCAAATGGGCCAAGGTTCGAGTTGCATGGGAAGCTAAATGAAAGCTTTTATTTTTGCGGCAACAAGGGAAAGTGATGGACGGTATGGGGAGCCTATGGGAGGAGTTTAAGATGAGGTATTATTCTTCTAAAAATTTCGGCTAAGTAAGGGATAATTGATGATTTTATTTTTATTATTTTAAATGAAGTGATAAAGAGAAGAGAAAGGAGAAAAAGGAGGAAGCTGATAAGAAGTAAGAGTTGGCCGGTAAGGGGAATGTTTTGAATGGTATTTTTGCTAATCATGGTATAGGTATGCCGAAATTTTAATTTTCTTATCATCTTTTCTTCAATTGTGCCGAAAATTTCCAAGGAGAGCAACTTGTGTTCTTTCCTCTTCATTTTCTTTTATTTGTGCTAGCTGAAATCTCCTTCTCCATTAAGACCACCATTGCCGATTCTTCCCCAAGACCTACACCTTTCCTTTCTTTCTTTATTGAAGATGAATCCCTTGCACTCCATTCTTTTCTTCTTCCACAAATCTCCAAAAGCCAAAAACTTAGTAATCACCACCTAGGCTGTAACCGATTTTCTCTGAAGGTTCAAGTGAAGATACAGTCGACTTGTGTAGTAAGGGTAAGACCAATTGATTTTCAATTTTCAAACTCTCTTTAAGCCGAAAATTTGAAACTAATCCCCTTAATGTCTTTGGCCGAAACTATGAAGGATTCTCTCGGGATTTTTGAGTAGCCGACTTCTAGGGAGATCATTCGGGATTTCAGATCTAAAGTAAGTCATGTATTTGGCCAAAGGCCATTTATTAAGATTAAATGTTAGAGTTGGATCTAACACATACCATAGTGATTTCGACAGATTCCCAACCAAAAAGCACTTTTCGGGATTTAAAATCATAAGGTAAGTACATATGTACATTCGGCCAAGGCCATACTTAGGGATTCCGATCTGTTTCTTAAATATTCAAAAGCCAGAACTAACCAAGTTAAGTGATTTAGCATTGGCCGATTGGAGGTTAGGAAGATCACAGATTTTCTGAATTTGATTAATAATCAAATCGGCAACAAGGAACTAGAATCTAAAGCATTAGATCGGATTTTCGGGATTTGAGTGAACTCACTAAGTGTACCAGGTGTGTACCCCCACACTAAATCTTATTAGATCACGGCTTTAATTTAATATATGTGTTTGTAATAATATGAATGTGGCCAAAGGTACCATGCAATGGTACAAAGTACTCAGGTACGTAATCCCGACATTATACTTATAAGTGATATGAATATTTGGCACATGGCATATGAAAATATTGATAAGAATGTGAAATAAGAATATGGCATGACTTATGCATGATTTGTATGACATGGGGCATATGGGTGATATGTAAAGGGGAAGTGAATTGGTGGTTTAGTACCACAATATCTGAATGTGGTGACTCATGTCACGAATATCTGAATGTGGTGACTCATGTCACAAATAATTATCTGGTGGCTATGCCACGAATTTTATAAGGGCGATGAGCACGTCGATCGCAAATGATCGCTTTCGCCTTGATGATGTGTAGCGGATGGAGGGTTGACTTAGTAGTCCCCACGGTGTGATGGTTGGTACGGGTGATGTGTAGCGGATGGCTATCTAGGTTTGGGTTCGAGTTTGCATCATTAATTCTATCTATTCTATATATACATGTGTGATATGATATGATATGCCTGAACCGTTGAAACTTAGTGTTGGTTACACATTGAGTCTGTTTGACTCACCCCGTTGGGGAATATTTTCTTTCATGATTTATTTTATTTGGACTTTCTAAACTTTAAGTATTTTGGATTTATTTTGGTATTGTTTCAGTTGTAATAAGGCCAATAGTGTTTAATTGTTTAATGGTTGCTTTTATTTGTTTTATTACGATACTATTATTATTAAGTCAAAGGTTACCTAAATTGTCTTTTTAAAATAAATCTTTAAATGTTTTGACACCTAATACAAATGATTTTCAATTTAAATGGTAAACTCTAAAAACTCGGTTTTTACCTTTAACTTGTAGTTTCGAAATATAACAGTAGAGTTTTATAAAACCTAGATTTCAAGAATGAACTTGTTTTTAACTCGAGCCCAACACAAAGTAAAATTTCTTTCTAAACCATCCCAGTCTTCCAAAGTATTCAAGGAGTTTTGAACCGTTTGACTTGACGAACCTACCAGATCCGGTCAAGGCTCGTGGGCCGGGTTTGGGGTGTTTCATATTTATTAATTTTTTTTATATATACTTATATTTAGGCCTTTATTTTATCGGCTCACCTATTGATCTAATACTTACTCGCATATCACGTTTTATATTATGTGTGTTTTACATGCATATATTATCATTATTTTACCACCATTATTATTGTTACTATTAGTTTTACTAGTATCATCCTTTTATTTTTTTTCTTTTAAGTATCATCATTACTATTTTGTCATTACTATTTCTTATTTCAAGTATCATCATTACTTTTTTTTTCCACTATTATTTCTTATTTCAAGTATCATCATTATTATCTTGTCATTATTCTAAGTATCATTATTACTGCTTTGTCTTTATTATTTCTTATTTTAAGTATCTCATTCTTTGACTATTATTGCTTGTATTTGAATGGCACATATGTGTGATTATTGTTATTGCGCATGTTACAATTTGTTCACTTGTATTCGCATGCTATTATTATTTACTAGTATAACATTTTGTTCACGTATTCTTATTATTATTGTGTTATTATGCCATCACATCGCGCATTAAATTCCAATGTTTTCATTCTGTACAAGTTGTCATCTTACTTCAAACAAATTATGCATGTTATTTAAGTATTGTACTCGCTATCATTTTAAAATAAAAGTTTCCCAAATAAGGCAATATTCTATGTTTAGAAATTCAAGAGACCGTGCCCTATGTGTTAGGTTTCGGTTCTCTCACTTGGCCAAGCAATCGAATAACATTTTGTTATTTTAAGGCATGAGTCTCAGGAATTAAGAGGTGATCTTGGATTTGAGGATTAAAATTATGGTGTCGTACGTACTGAATGTGATATTTTGCCCTTTGAAACGAGAAAATCTTGATATTCAATTCGAGAAAGCTAAAATATTTCCAAAAAGATCAATTTCCTTTTTCTTTTTAAATTTTCAAATTTCGACATTGAGATATTAAATAATCGATTTGGTACCAACTTTGGGCGTGACGAGGGTGCTAACCCTTCCTCGCGCGTAACCGACACCCGAACCTATTTTCTCAAATTTTCGTAGACCATAAACATTGTTTTAGTAAATCAAAATGTTTTATTAAAACAAAGGTGATCTGATCATACCTGATAAAAGATCGGTGGCAACTCCCGTTTTTATTTTCAAAACCAAGTCGATTCCCGTTTTTTCAAACAAATGGTTACAACAGCTTGGCGACTCCGCTGGGGACTTCTAAGAGAGTCAGGCCGTAAAATTGATTATTCTTTGTCCTTTTGTCGAAAAGTTAGGAAATTATTTTGAAAATTATGTTTCTTTTGATGCCTTTGCTGATACTATGATTACAGTAATGTCGAGTCTTACAAAATACTTTGGCATTGCACTGCATGACCGTGGTCACACCCTCTTAAGTGGGAGTGAGAAGCTACTCTTTTGTGAGGTTTTTACCTCTGTGCAAGATAATGGATCACTTTCGGGATACATCTGTACCTATGTCTTCGTGAGATTTTTATCTCCGTACAGCCATAGGGAAATGTATTCCCCTGAACCGAACTCGGTCCATATGAGCCTATAATGGGTGAGGATCGAGGAATCTGCTGGTTTAGGTACCCTTCTTTAGAACCGAACCTCATATCGTGAGCCTTAAGAGCCCACCTTGGGTAGAGTCATTCCAAACCCCTAACGGTCACCTGGATAGGTGTTTTGTGTTTGTTTTTCCTGCACTAACATGTTTTCTTTTGTGGTTGTCCCTCTCTCCTGTGCTAACGTGTTTTCACCTGTCTTGACTACATTGCATTACATCGCAAGAAAGGAAGTGTTGATTTATATTCGGTTGCTAAATGGAAGAGTTTGTCATAAGGAAATGTGTTACTTGATAAAGTAGGTTATATTACGGTCGTACGAATATGGGGACATGGTCGTATACACGATCCGTTTTATGTAAAGAAACGTATCTTCTAGGGAAGTTCTTCTAATGGAATCGAATTCATGATCAACACCTCTCTTTCTTTTTTGCATTCATACCATGCATTTGCATTGCATTGCATATAGCAGCATCATATCACCCTAATCATTCGCTAAGGCTAAAATCATATAATCTACAGTTGCGACACTACGAATCTGAAATCATGTCATCCTTAAAAGACACGGCTAAGAGCTAGAGCTATGGATGCTGAACTCAATGAAGGAATCGAAAGAATGGAAAGAATCCAGAGAGAGTTGCAAGAGTAGTTGACCAAGTCGCAGCAAGAAGCAAGGGATCTGATGGTAAGATCCCGAGAGGAATTACTCGAGCAAAAGGATCAAGTGGCGAAAATGATGGAGATGATGGCAGCTCTGGTCAAAGAAAAAGAACCTGCGCAGAGTCCTGACATCACAGAGCCCTAGTCAAGAGTTAATCAGGATCCACTCTATCTCTCGGAATTCACTCTGCCTCACGCCCATGCAACGCAAAGAGGGTATTCTCAAGTGGAACCGGTAGGCCTAGAGCCCCGACCTGCACCATCTGCTCATCTAGGGCAAGGTATATTTGTATTAAACTCCAGAGATAATTCTACTAACCCAATGGTTCCAGATTTGGATGACCCGGTTGAAATAGCCAGGTTGAAAATGGAAGATCGCGATGCTCAGGAAAAGTATAAGAGTCTGGAAGAAAGACTCCAGGAAATAAAAGGTACCAAAGTCCTTTCTGCATTATGTGCCAAAGAGCTCAGTTTGGTGCCCGATCTGGTTCTGCCTCTGAAATTTAAAGTGCCAGATTTTGAAAAATATGATGGAACGAGATGTCCAAAGGCGCATCTTATCATGTTTTGTCGAAAGATGGCTAGTTATGTGAACAAAGATAAATTGTTAATACACTGTTTTCAAGATAGCTTGGTCGGATCAGCCCTCCGATGGTATAATCAACTCAGCAGAGAGAGGATCCGATCATGGAAGGACCTAGCATCAGCGTTTTGTGAACAATACAAGAATGTCTCCGACATGGTGCCCGATTGACTAACGCTGCAGATGATGGAAAAGAAACCAACAGAGACTTTTAGACAATACGCTCAGTTGTGGAGGGATATCTCAGCCCAAGTAGAACCCCTACTGATTAAAACTGAGATAACGGTCCTCTTTATCAACACATTGAAAGTGCCATTTTATGACAAGCTGGTGGGAAATGCCACAAAAGACTTCGCCGATATCATAATGTCCGGGGAACTCATTGAGAATGCCATAAAGAGTGGAAAAATAGATGCAAGAGAAAGTGTCAAAAGGTCAAACTCGAGAAATATGGAAAATAAAGTGAACAACTTGAGCAAGCGTTCCAAGTCAGCCTCTGTAGGTCAACCGAGGGTTGTGACCACTGGTCATCAGGGATCATCAAGTCAAGAATCCAAGGCAAAGCGTCTCCAGTTTACACCAATTCCAATGACATATGGGGAGTTGTATCAAAGCCTGTTTGATACACATAGGGTGGCTCCTCACTACATGAAACCAGTGCAACCTCCATACCCCAAATTGTATGATTCGAATGCTCAATGCGAGTATCATGCGGGAATAACGGGTCACTCAACCGATAACTGCGTTGCATTTAAGAAATTGGTAGAGAGGCTTATTAAAATAGGGGTTTTGAAGTTCAATGGGTCGACCGGAGCAATAATTTACGATAATTGAAGGAGGAGGCGAAAGAGTCTCGATTCCTTAAAGAAGTTATCAGAAGCCTAGAAATCGAGAAGTCAGAACACCAATGACACATTCGAAGAGAAAACGAGGGCATAAAGCTTTCTGAAGTCTTACACACTCGAGAGTGTTTTGAACAATAAGACCATAAAGCTTTCCAAAGCCTTACACACTTGGGAGTGTTTTGAACAATAGGACTGCGGAAGAAAACTGCATTTTTAGCTAATCTTGAGTAATATTCAACACATGCTTGTTACTTTAAGCCTAGAGGCAACAAGAGTCCTTTCGTGAAATGGGCTTGTTTCCAGAATTGTTATTTCAATAAAATGCATCTTTATTTTCACTCCTCGCATTTCATACTCTACGTCGTTTTATTTTCATATCATACTTTAATTTTCTACCTTCATGCCCACAATGGGTCCCCCAGATACCAATGACATGAGCGACGCTGTTACCGACTCTCTTTTTAACGAGATATGTGTCTAAAGGGATTGAAAGACTGCAGAGATGACAGAGGACACAACTTATTTCCTAAATTGTCAAAAATGGTAGATCCTATCTTACGAAGTGTCAGCAAACACTACAAGGGAGATAAAGATGGAAGCTTAGCTTGCCGCAGGAACAAGGCAAGGAATCATTGAGTTATCTCTAAGAGTTCAAAGATATTTTCGTATGATCACGTTAAGACACGCCGGGACTACTAAGGCACGAGTATGCTGTCAAAGCTAAGGAAGTCACAGAAGAAGGATATTTGAAGATCACATGCTGATGGTTCTACCCTGACTAAGCCAATCAAGAGGTTCAAGCTATTGATCTACCCAGAAAGGAAAATTGCATCAAACGCCAAATCGAGAAGGACGGAACTTATGTGCCTCTTCCATTTTTTTCTACACGTGGAGCACGGATGTTTTCAAGCCAATCTCCTTGAAAGCTTCTGGTCCGCATCGATTCATTTTTGTGGATGTCGATCTCTTCACTAAGAGGGTGAGGGTCGCTTCATATGCCAATATTACAAAGTCGATAGTCATTAGACAAAAAAGGAAAAAAAGAAAAAATATTAACAAAAAGGCGAAAAGATCATATTTAACCGCACAATGTCAAAAGTTTGCAGTCTTTTCAAAGATCAAGTGCCATGTCATGGTGTAAAAAAAAAGATTGTTAGGAAGATGACCTAAACTTGTGAATGTTGGCATATAGAAGTTATGTTTACCCTTTTATGCTCATCAAACTTCGACCAAGACCTCTGCTGGGACAACGCTTTCCTCATTAGGTTTTGCCTAGTGAAATTAAAATCCTCTTTTCCCAGGCACAGGTCGAGCCAAAATTGGATAAGGTGGAAGGGATCCAATCCCGATGTGATCAAGTGAATTTGAAAAGAAAATATTGAGAGATATCTGCCATGATCAGATGAAGCGAGTTTACAACGAAAAGTATCACATTAGAAAATTTCATGATAGGGCTTTGAAAGAAAAATTCTCTCATGCAAAAGAGACTTCAGAAGAAAGTAAATGTCAAACTAGGAAGGACCTCGTGCAGCAAAGCAGGCCTGTTCTATAGAAGTATGGATATTGACAGAGATGGATGGCAAGGACCTGTCCAATTCGTGAATTCAGATTCGACCTAAAAAAGGGGGATCAAAATAAAAAAAAAACCAAAAAAAAAAATTCTCATCAAAAAGGATGAAAGAAAAAGGAGAGGCCAAAGGCAAAAACCCGCAAAGGGCGCTTTAAGATCAAAGGTGGGTTTGATTGAAAACCCGAAAAGGGCAGCCAAAAATTTTGGGGCGTACAGTAGTTTTGCTACACTTGAAGTAACCATGAACAGGAATGTTACGCCTTGGGGCATCGACAAAGTACTCCAGATCCCCTAAACACATATTGAGTTTAAAATGGTCCTTAAGAAGTTTGAACAGAGAAGCTCAAGCTGCAATATCTGGGGCACCTAGTTTCCATTTTACCCATTTTGAGTCTGCTATCTTTGTCTTTTCAAAATGCACTCTGAATAAACTTGCTTCTTCATTGCATTTGCTAGCTTTGATTAACTGGTTTGTTTCGAACTATGCTCCCAATAAATTTCCATTTCATCTATCATTATGGTCCTTTTTGAGCATTTTGCATTGAAATAACGATTATTGGACTAATAATATTTTCATGAAAAGAGTTTCGCAATATTATGCTGGAAACCTCTAAACAATACAGGAGTCTGAAAAAAGATTATTGCTTAAGATTCACCAAGCTTAAGGGTTGGAAATATCTGAGTCCAAATTAAGGTTATCACTTCAGATTTTTGTCAAAAAATGGTGATTGAACAAAATGACAAAATACCGCGTCAGTGACACAATCCTGACGGAAGTGGGCATTGTTAACCCAAGTGCAAAACCAGAATCATTCTCGAAAGGAAATGATATTCTGCATTCATGCGAGTCATCATGCATATACATCTGGTTAGGTCACCTAAAGAGTGATCGTTAGAAGGAAGTTGATGCAGATCCTGTACCTTTGAATAATAAGAGGGTGGATTGAAGAAGAGATAAATCCTATGTTTTAGAGTCGCAGTGGGATGAATGGAGGATATTCAAATATCCACAAAAATGAATCGAGAAATGCAAAAGTATATTCAAACCCCCAGGTCACAATGAGATGAATCCTGAAGCTACAGTGGGGCAAAAGGGTGATATACGAGAAATGCAGATTACTCCTGAGGTTTGAGGACGGGTACAAAACCTAAAAGGGAAGTCAAGAATCGAAGCAATGAATACAGGTCATCATGAAAGTCGTGACGAAAAAGAGATACATGACAAACAAACCCAGGGTGCATGGCATAATCATGTAGGCATAAAAGCATTTAAGACAAACACGTGCATATCAAGATAACATCACGCATGACACATATAGGTACGCCATTAAAGCAAGAAGTTTTGATGATAGCTATATTGAATCAAAGGAAAAGAAGACATCCGAGTTCCGCTAGATGATATGTTATTCAAAGCTCAACTCATATAACGAAAGGTGGGTTGAGCCTCGAGTCGCATGCCGAGGTATTTTCAATTTCTATTTTTGAATTTTTGTCTGCAAAAACCAACTCCTCGGGTCGCACGCTGAGGTATTTTTAATTTCTGTTTGCAAAAAAAAATCAAATCCTGAGGTCGCATGCTGAGGTATTTTCAATTTCTGTTTTTCAATTTTTATTTTAAATATCAACTCATAATACGAGAGGTGAGTTGAGCCTCAGGTCACACCCTGAGGTGTTTTTCAATCAAAAATTAACTCATAATACAAGCGAAGGAAATCGAAAACCAGATCTTGCCTTCCTAAGTAAAGCAAATCGAGCATAGCAGATCTCGCCTTCCTAAGTGAAGCAGATCGATGATAGTAGATCTTGCCTTCCTAAGCAAATCAGATCGAGCATAGAAGATCTTGCCTTCCTAAGCGAAGCAGATCGATGATAGCAGATCTTGCCTTCCTAAGCGAAGCAGATCGAGCATAGCAGATCTTGCCTTCCTAAGCGAAGCAGATCGAAGATAACAGATCTTGCCTTCCTAAGCAAAGCAGACCGATGTATTTTTAATTTCTGTCTCCCAATTTCTGTTCAAAAATTGACTTATAATACAAGAGATGAGTTGAGCCTCGAGTTACGCATGCTGAGGTATTTTAATTTCTATTTGTACTTTCTATTAAAATTAACTCATAATGCGAGAAGTGAGTTGGGCCTCGGGTTACGCACGCTGAGGTATTTTAATTCCTGTTTTTCAATTTCTATTAAAATCAACTCCTCAGGTCGCACGCTGAGGTATGTTTAATTCCTATTTTTCAATTTCTGTTAAAATCAACTCCTCATGTCGCACGCTGAGGTATTTTTAATTCTGTTTTCAATTTCATAAAAATCAACTCCTCTCAGACCTTGCACGAGGAGGTATTTTTAATTCCTGCTTTTCAATTTCTATTAAAATCAACTCCTCAGGTCGCACGCTGAGGTATTTTTAATTCCTGTTTTTTAATTTCTGTTAAAATCAACTCCCAAGGTCGTACGCTGAGGTATTTTTAATTCCTGTTTTTCAATTTCCATTTGCAAAAATCAACTCCTCAGGTCGCACGCTGAGGTATTTTTTATTCCTATTTTTCAATTTCCGTTTGCAAAAATCAACTCCTCAGGTCGCACGCTGAGGTATTTTTAATCCCTGTTTTTCAATTTCTGTTCGCAAAAATCAGCTCCTCAGGTCGCACGCTGAGGTATTTTTAATCCCTATTTTTCAATTTCTGTACGCAAAAATCAACTCCTCAGGTCGCACGCTGAGGTATTTTCAATTTTCATTTTTCAATTTCTGTTTGCAAAAATCAACTCCTCAGATCGCATGCTGAGGTATTTTTAATCCTTGTTTTTCAATTTCTGTTTCCAAAAATCAACTCCTCAGGTCACACACTGAGGTATTTTCAATTTTTGTTTTTCAATTTCTATTTTTCACTAAAAAAAACACCAACAAAAAGGAAAAAGGGGTCAACCCATATTGCGAGAATAAAGAAGCAGTTTGAAAAGTTTAGGTTTTAGCGAAGTCCTAGTGGAGCAATGAGTAGATCAAAGCTACAAATCTCATCGTGTCCCAAAGTCGTATTAGAGCAAGTTAAAAAATAAACAAGATTGGGGAAAAGCAAATTGAAGCTACGGGTCATGTCTCGCGCAGGTAGCGGTAGAATAGATTAAAGCAACAGGGTTTGAAGGCATTTGAGGAAGACGAGGACTAATAAGTCAAGGCTTGGCCAAGACCGGGAAAAATTAGTTCGTCTATTTTCTTTGCTCTATTCTCGTTTCACGACAATGAGCAAAGAGGGGCAGCTGTAATAACCAATTTTTGCCCGGACCCAAAACAAACTAAAAGCCCCATCAATAAAGCAACCCAATTTAGCCCGAATCCGAATCAAAAACAAAAAACAAAATAAACCTTAACAGTCCAAAATGTCCATTTAGGAAATTAAACCAAAAAAAGCCCAATCAATAAAACAAAAGCCAAATCCAAAACCAAAATAAACAAACAATAAATGGTACAAAATAAATGTCCAATTACAACAGAAAATGGCCCAAAACCCCTGTTCAAGCCCAAAATAAAGCGACCGTTCTGAGAAAAAAACGGACAAGAATCACAAACCCTAGTCTTCAGCCATACGCCGCCTCGGTCAACGCCCACACGTTTCTGACAACCTCTACTAGCGGCCTCCACGCTTTTGACCATTGCCATGCCCACCTCCACGCATCTCGACGTCACCTGCAAGGAGTAGCATGCACAATAGAACCAAGGAGAAGACGACAAAAAAGAAAACAATAGAAAAACAAATGAAGAAAAATAAAAGAAAAACAAATCTGTAGAAATTGATTATAAAAACCGAAGCAAAATGTCTGTAAAAAAGGGGGTTTTTTTCTTTTTTTCCGGTCTTACGAACTAAGGAGTATCAGAAATACAGAAGTAAAAATAGAAGTTTGAAAGATTTTTCCAATCTCACCAATCATTAGCAATAAGAAACTGAACAGAAACATTCAAGGTTTAGATCTTTTGCTTATTTTATATTCTTAATTACTTTTGTGTTTATTTATTTTTATTTCGAATCTGGAAACCGAAAAAAAAGCAAAAACCTTACCAAAACCCCATGGTCGAGGCGTCGGAATTCCTTCCCCGTTGTCAGAGCCGAGCCTAAAGGCGAAAGGAGGTGGCTTTGTTCTTCTCTCGAATTTTTTGGGGCATCGAGGGCTAGATCTTCAAAGAGGTCTCGAAAGAAGGCTAAAAGTTTGGCCTCGAGCATCGCCGGCCACCGATACGATGGTGGTACGATGGTGCAACAGCCCAAACGTCGGGCGAAAGAGGGAGGAAGGGAGTTCCCTGCCTTTTCAGTTTCCTTGAGAATGAGAGGGGTGGCTCTTTGTTTTTTTGTTTGAAAAAAAAGAATTTGTTAGCTAAAGTGGCGCAACTAAAGGAAGTAAAGGCCTGTGCATTGACAATTTGCAAAAGGGATAGGCACATCTTCACCTTAAATGGAAATTTGTGCGCCCAGGTCCCTCCCCATTACAACACCATCTAATTAGCCCCTTTTCATTTTTTTCTTTTATGGGTTTTACCCTTAAAACACTTTGGGTTTTCAATCAGGTCCTTGACCCATAGATGCGCATTTAGGCCTGGGAAATTTACCCGTTCGATCCTCTTTGTTTTGTGCGCGTTTCATTTAAGTCCATACCCCATTTTTTATCTTTATTTATTTTGATTTCAGTGCTTTAATTTTATTCTAATTTCAGCTTAGCTCTTACTTGTCATTTTCACAATTATACTGTCATTATTATTGTTAATTTATATGATTATTACTACTCTTTTTACTGTATTGCATTCTCATTTTTATTTATTAATTTTTTTTATATATATACTTATTGTTAGGCCTTTATTTTACCGGCTCACCTATTGATCTAATACTTACTCGCATATCACGTTTTATATTATGTGTGTTTTACATGCATATATTATCAATATTTTACCGCCATTATCATTGTTACTATTAGTATTGCTACTATCATCCTTTTATTTTTTTTTTCTTTTAAGTATCATCATTACTATTTTGTCATTACTATTTCTTATTTCAAGTATCATCATTACTTTTTTTTCCACTATTATTTCTTATTTCAAGTATCATCATTATTATCTTGTCATTATTCTAAGTATCATTATTACTGTTTTGTCTTTATTATTTCTTATTTTAAGTATCTCATTCTTTGACTATTATTGCTGGTATTTGAATGACACATATGTGTGATTATTGTTATTGCGCATGTTACAATTTGTTCACTTGTATTCGCATGCTATTATTATTTACTCGTATAACATTTTCTTCACGTATTCTTATTATTGTGTTATTATGCCGTCACATCGCGCATTAAATTCCAATGTTTTCATTCTGTACAAGTTGTCATCTTACTTCAAACAAACGATGCATGTTATTTAAGTATTGTACTCGCTATCATTTTAAAATAAAAGTTTCCCAAATAAGGCAATATTCTATGTTTAGAAATTTGAGAGACCGTGCCCTATGTGTTGGGTTTCGGTTCTCTCGCTTGGCCAAGCAATCGAATAACCTTTTGTTATTTTAAGACATGAGTCTCGGGAATTAAGAGGTGATCTTGGCTTCAAGGATTAAAATTATCGTGTCCTACGTACTGGATGTGATATTTTGCCCTTTGAAACGAGAAAATCTTGATATTCAATTCGAGAAAGCTAAAATATTTCCAAAAAGATCAATTTCCTTTTTCTTTTTAAATTTTCAACTTTCGACATTGAGACCTTAAATAATCGATTTGGTACCAATTTTGGGCGTGATGAGGGTACTAACCCTTCCTCGCACGTAACTGACTCCCGAACCTATTTTCTTAAATTTTTGTAGACCAAAAACATTGTTTTAATAAATGAAAATGTTTTATTAAAACAAAGGTGATCCAATCATACCTGATAAAAGATCGGTGGCGACTCCCGTTTTTATTTTCAAAACCAAGTCGATTCCCGTTTTTTCAAAAAAAATGGTTACGACATATATCCTGCGACTATTATAGATGGTCTGTACTAAAAACACTTAAGATAGTGTATACTAAGACTGTAGCAAAACTGTTAGGCTGATTTACGAAAACGGACACTGAATTACTATACTGCTTTGCATAAAACCTTGATTAACAGATACTGAAACTGTAAACTGATCTGCATAAAATTGTTAATACGGAAAATATGAGATTAGACAATAAGCACTAGAGGTACTCGCGGACGGGGTACAAGAGGTCGTGGTAGAGGCCGTAGAAGTGCTCGAGCTGGGTCCTCGTCATCTGGCCATATACCTATTTTAGAACCCAGTGAGACACCGGTGTCACCTGTGACTGAGACTGGGTCTCATGATCGAACAACTGGGGATGACGCATTGTCCCAAGCCATGTTAAGAATTCTAGAGAGGGTTGTTGGGACCAATACTGGTACTGGGGGCTGAGGGTCCGTCACGGAATGACTCAGGTCCAATGGAGCTGAGATTTTTGGGGTATTGCTGGAGTTTCCCCTAACGTGGCTGAGTACGAGGTAGAGGCCACGGAGAGAATTATGGATGACCTGGACTGCACCTCTGAGCAAGAATTAAAGGGTGTTGTATCGCTGCTACGGGATGAAGCATATCAGTGGTGGCTCACTGTAAAGGAGGGCACTCAGCCCAAATGACTGACCTGGGAATTCTTCAAATCTGCTATCCAGGGAAAATACGTGGGTGCTAGTTATGTGGATGCCCAGAGGAGAGAGTTTTTAAATCTGACTCAGGGGAATAGATCAGTCGCCGAATATGAGGCCGGGTTCTTAAGGGTGAGCCGCTATGCGAGAGGTATGGTGGCGACTGAGTTACCTCCAAACCGTGAAGTTGAGTTTGGGATTGAGCTCTTTCCTGGTACAGCTCCGATGTCCATCGCCTCTTATAGAATGGTTCATCCGCCCTAGTGTGTCTCCGTGGGGAACACCAATTCTATTAGTAAAAAAGAAAGATGGATCTATGCGTATGTGCATTGATTATCGGCAACTAAACAAGTTGCCATTAAGAATAAGTACCCTTTGTCGAGGATAGATAACTTGTTCGATCAGTTTTGAGGAGCTTTAATTTTTTCTAAAATTGATCTCCAATCTGGGTACCATCAGTTGAGAGTTAAGGAGGCTAATGTATAGAAGACTGTGTTTAGGACTCGCTATGGTCATTATGAGTTCTTAATAATGCCATTTGGGTTAACGAATGCACCAGCGACTTTTATTGATCTGATGATTCGAGTGTTCCATCCCTATTTGGATCGATTCGTGGTAGTCTTTATTGACAACATTCTGGTGTATTCGAAGACTAACGATGAACATGATGAACATCTCTAATTGGTTTTGCAAGTTTTAAGGAAGAAACAACTGTACGCCAAGCTTAGTAAGTATGAGTTTTGGTTAAAAGAAGTAACATTTCTGGGTCATGTGGTATCTGCTAAGGGGATTAGGGTCGATTCTCGAAAGGTTGAGGTTGTCTTGGATTGAAAGCAGGCTAGGACTGTATCGAAGATTCGCAGTTTTCTAGGACTAGCTAGGTACTATCAACGATTTGTAGAGGGCTTTTCTATTATTGCAGCACCTTTGACTAAGCTGCTATGTAAGGGTGTACCGTTTAACTGGAATGATTCACAGTAAAAGTGCTTTGAAAAGCTCAAGACCGTATTGACTGAAGCCCCTGTTCTGATATAGCCAGTGCTTGGAAAAGAGTTTATTGTGTACAGTGATACATCACATGTCAGTTTAGGATGTGTGGTGATACAAGAGGGTAAGGTGGTTGCATACGCGTCTCGACAGCTTAAGACTCATAAGGCAAATTATCCAGCGCATGACTTGGTGTTGGCCGCAGAGGTATTCGCACTGAAAATTTGGAGGCATTACTTGTATGGTGAGAAGTGTATCATTTACACTGATCACAAAAGTCTCAAATATCTCCTCACACAAAAGGAGCTAAACCTTAAGCGGCATAGGGATGGGTGGGTTGATTATATCCCTACATGGAGTGTAGGGTTGGACGGAGATGGAGTGTAGAGGCTGGATGGGTAGGACTTGTATATTGTTCCATATGTTACTGCACTTCTAATGGGCCGAGGCACAAGCACATGACTATTCTGTACTGAGATGGGCCAAAGCCCAAACTAAAATTGTCACCGATACTAAAAAAGGGCTTAGGCCAGACTCTGTTTGTTGTTTGTCTGTTTGCTATAATGGGATTACACACTGAGTTTTCGTAAAACTCTCCCATCTGTTTTAACTGTACAGGTAATCCCCAGTCATAAGGATTGGTGCAACGGAGGACTCATCAGTGGCCACACGACCTATCTAATTTGATTTAGAATTTTATGATTTCAACTTAATTTTTGGGGTATTTTATTGTAATAATGGCCTTTGGATTTAGATTTTTAATTTGGTATTTTAATTTGGGTTTGGTTTATAACTGCTAATAGTAGGAAAAGACGCGGGTTTTCAAATAGATAAATGTTTCATCAAAATTACCTCGAAAACGCAAACGGTTTAAAATCTTCCCCACTAAGTGACATTTTGGAAAATTAATAACATTTTTTTATTAACTTTTCGAGGAGTCATGCTTTGAAAATGAACGACCCATTTTTAAACTCATCATTGAATAAGACAAAGTGATTAAATAGAAATGTGGATTTCAACGACAACATATTTTACGAAAAACACTACAATGTGACATCGCCATATTCGGCCATAACGTCCAGGGGTGTTACATGTTCTTAAACATGTAACACTCCTCACCTGTATTCAGTGTAAGAATAGGGTTACGGCGCATTACCAGACTTATTACACAAATAAACATACATTTCTCATACATTTTTCATTCAGAATCATACATAACGTCCTTAATACGAGCCTACGAGGCCCAAATCATGCTTTAGAAGTGGTTCAGGACTAAACCAATAACTCAGGAAACTTTTGGAACACTTAGAAATTTTTACAAAATACAAGGGACACATGTCCGTGTGGCCCGACCGTGTGTCTCACACAACCAAAGATATGCCCGTAACATAAGTCGTGTAGACATTTGGAATGGGATCACATGGTCATGTCCCAACCTGTGTCTAACCCCGTGTAACTCTCTGACTTGGGTCACATGGCCAACCACATTCCCATGTGTCTAGCCAATGTGCCCTTCGAAATGGCCTCACACGCCCATGTGCCAGGCCATGTGTTAGGCCGTGCCAAACCTGTAGGGTATACTGACTTATGCCACACGGTCAAGTCACACGCCCGTGTGCTGGGCCATGTAGAGTATACTGACTTGGTTTCTAATTAAACACCAGGGGACACACAGCCATGTCACCTGACCGTGTGTCACACATGGCTAAGACACATGCCTGTGTCTCTGCCCGTGTGGACAGAAATAGGCTATTTACCAAGCCATCTTTCTCACCCAATCTTTTAGTCACCTACACAAACCAAATAGTACATAGCATAGCATCAATAGACATTTAAACCAATCTCAATCAAACCTAATTTATGCCAATTCAATACCAACAACTACAAGGCACACAAGTACCACAATATGCCATCCAAGCTCATATCAAATTCACATTCTCAATTCACTTAACTAGATAACTTCATATATGCACTTTCTTACCTCAAATCACATACATACCAAATCTTCAAATTTCAACCATATGGTACTCCAAATACCAACTACAACAAGTATATAAATGGCTATATTACACAACATAACAAAAGTCCTTTCTCAAATATATACATACATCACCAAACATACCAAAAAAGCCAAATCACGTGGCTATACACATAACAAACCATTCATCATTTACAAGCCAACTCAAATGGCTAAATCAATTACTAAAATATACCAAAATGACCATAAATCCTATACATGCATTAAAACCAAATACATAAGTTCAAAAGTACCAAAGTGATAGCTTGATAGTGTGATGAGATCTCCGATGACTCCCTAACTGAGCTAGATTTGATAATCACTATAAAACACAGAAAAGTGAACGAAGTAAGCTATAAAGCTTTGTAAGCTCATATAGTTAATAAGTAAAGCTTACCATTCATTTACCAATCAAGTAGTATGATCATAATATACCACAAAATCATTAAATCAGAAGGTTAACATATATTCAATCACATAAATAATCATGAACTCACAACTTTCATAGGTTCAATGCTCATATAGTTTCCGTACATACCTGTACTGGTACGTATCTATATCTCACCATTTCATATCTTCGATATAACCGTTGAACCATTTGGAATACTATTGGATACTCGGGAATCTCATACCCTAAGTGCCAATACACAGCAAAAGCTATCTCAATCTCATATCTCATATAATGCTCACTTTTAAGCTATCAACGAGTCTGCTCACACAAGCTGACGATTAAGACATAGCTACACGGTACTGCTCACACAAGCTGACGAGAATCTGCAACACATGCTGGATAACTCAGCCACTGATAGGACGTACGGACCAGCACCCAAATCACATAACCCCTAATGACATGTCATTCTTATCCTAATCTATACCTAAGGTTCAACCGGGATTTCTCATTGTCGATTCTTCGTCGAACATTTATGTACAATCATATTTATCAATAATTCAAATATAAAGCATTTAAAACACAATTACAATAATGTTTATTAACATACGAACTTACCTCGATCACAAAAACGACGAAATAGATTGATTAATCCAAAACTTTGGTTTTCCCTCGATCTAGATCCGAACTTCACTTTTCTTGATCTATATGTAATAAAATTTAACTTATTTAATAAACATTCTATTCAATTTAGCCCAAAAATCACATTATGGTAACTTTACACTTTTTCCCCTAATATTTTAACATTTTTACAATTTAGTCCTTAGCTCATAAAAATACAAATTTCTGCAATTCCATTTCAAACCCTCACAGCCGAATATCAATTAAGTCCCTAGCAGCCCAAAATTTTCATTTATTTCTCATTTCCACCACAAAATTTACACATTTCACAATTTAATCCCTAATTGGAAATTTTACCAAAAATCACTTTACAAATGTTGTTTATCTAACAACAAGCATACATTTTCTATCATCAAACATCAAAATACATGTACATTAAGTAATGGAAAAACTCTAAACCTTTAACAGTTTTGCAAATTAGTGTCTGGGCTAGCTAGATTAAGATGCAATGATCTCAAAAACATAGAAATCATTAAAAACGGGACAAAAATTGTACCTAATTGGACAAAAATGCCTTGGCCGAATGTTTAGCTGTAACACCACAAACCCGGCCCAGACGTTATAGCCAAATTTGGTGTGTCACATTGAAGTGTTTTTCAAAAACCATGTTTTCATTGAAAACCCTTCTTAAAATTTAAAACTTCTTGCCATTCAAAACTTGTACAAAACCTCAGTTTGCGTTTGTTTATTTTCAATCGTAGTTTATTAAAAATTTATTCCCTTTTAAAATGTTATTACCTTTAAAACCTTATTTGTTGCGGAAGCTTAATTTAGAATAAATGATTTATGAAAACGTGATATTTAAAATTTGAGTTGCGAAAACATAGTGTTTTGAAAACAATTATCATTTTGGGAAAACCGCGTTCTACTTCTAACAAGTATAAATCATAATGATTAAAATCTCAGATCGAAAGCTATAAAATTGCAGAGGCCTTATTACAAATATTAAAACCCAGACGAAAACTATTAGTGAATAAAAGCCAAGTAACGAAAACAAGAGCAGTAGTGTGGCCATCTTTATGTCCCTCGCGGCATTGAGCCGTCTAACACTGGGGATTACTTGAATGGTTAAAAATGGGGTGAGTTTACGAAAAACTTAGTGTGTAATCCCCTTATTAAAGAAACAGTCATAATATAGAAACAGAATCGATGCAGGCTCGAGCTAGTAACGATATAAATAATGATGCAGCCTTGGTTCGAGTATATGTGGGCTAAAGCCCAAAACAATATCATTTGGGTCACAACCCATAACAGAACCAATTGGGCTTAGCCTATTCCAGTAACGGTGGCAACTGGGCCTTATTATTATTCACCAAAAGCTGAACCTCCCCATTGACTTCTTCTAAAAGCCAAAAAACACATCAGCCTTCTCTTGTTCATACTTTTCCAGGATTTCCATAAAAGCCGAAATCCTTAGATCTCATCTCCTGTGTCTGCCAAATTTTTTCTGGGGTATCTGCTTGTGCCAAATCTCGAAGGAAACTGAAGGTAAGTAGTGATTTGTAAGATTTCAATCTTTTCCGGCTTTTTAGGGACTCTAGCCGAATGGCTATAAGGAACTAATCTTAAGTTTTTCTCTTATTTGCGGCATTCTGGGATTTGAAAGGGGATTCATTTGCTTAGATCTCTAAGTCAGAGTTTAGTAACACTCGAATCGTGTTACTTTCAGGATTTCAAGGGGAGGCCTAATCTTCGTAATCTTCCGGCTTTTGAGCAAGGTTTTAGACTAAGGGTTGTAGATCCAGATAGTAAGGATTTAACTAAGGGAGTAAAACTACGTGATATCAGGTGTGTAACTTCTCACACCATTGAATGTTAATATATATAAGTAATAAATCTGCTACACTCTGTTAAATGCCGAAATCCCAGCATAACGTTTGAAAATCGGAGAAGGGTAAAGGCTAAATATCAGGTTAGTGTTTTCTGCCATTCCTCAGTGAATGTTTCTGTTAAAAACGATATGTTCTATACGTCGATTTCTATGTATGCTTGGGGTTGGGTGATTGATGAAAAGGGGAAGTGATCTGTTCTAGTGGCTTATGCCATTTCAGCCTGGTGACTCTGTCACAACTCTGTTTCCGGTGGCTTTTGCCATTTCAGCTTGGTGACTATATCACAACTTGACGATGAGTAGCTAACTGCGGCATGACTGCCATCGATGGTGTGTAGCGGTGTGGGTTGATTGTAGAAATCCCCAATGGTGTGATTGGCAGGTAAGGGTGGTGTGTAGCAGATGGAAACCTAGGATTGGGTTGGGTTTTTTGTATGTTATCTTCTATATTATGTTTTATATTCTGATCTGTGGGCTAAGGCCCAATCTGATGGTGCACGAGGGTTGCACACTGAGTTTCGCGTCTCACCCTATTATTTTAACAATTTCAAGTAGCACTTAGTGCATCGGACCGAGCTGGAGAGAAGAGCAAGGTGACCATGCAAAAAATCAGTTGGATTCAGCAAAAAGACTTTAGTTTATTATTTTATATTTTTATTTAATGGGTTTAAATCTTGTTGAAATAAGGCCATGGGCCACTTGACTATTATTAATGTTTCTGGGTTTATGTTGGGTTCTACTATTAGACATTTTAATTTTATGTTTAAAATTAAGCTAAGACAAGTATAAAATTTCAGTTTTTATATAAAATTCACTAAGGCAATTTATAACTTTATATCTTATATGACTTAATAAATTATTAAGTTTTCGATATTAATGATTAAACCTAGTAATTGTTTTCCAAAATGTGACATGTTTTGTAAGATCACTCTAGTGACATACCAGACCTGGTTGTAGTGTTTGGGCCGGGTTTAGGGTGTTACAGGTATTTCAGTCATTTTACAAATATTAGGGTCTCGGTACTTATTATGACCTCCTAGAGGGTCTATCGTCGCTTCGAGCGACTCAGATAACCTACACGGCTAGAACAGTGTATATGGGCCCAAAACCCACTATTGGGCCTAAGTGGGCCCATACGCTCGTGTGGCCCATTTAGTCCAGATTCACATACAATATCACGAGCCTCATAAACCAACCTATCAATGATCACTTACCGAGGATTTTACCTGTGTGGGCCCACACGGCCTATTTCGAACCATCTAGGCCCATAATGGCCCCAGTCCACGAAAACACATGTGGTGGCCTCTGCAGTCTGCTACCCACGATTTGGGGCTCGGTTCGCCCCACGTGCGTTCGCACGCTCGTGAGGCCTCGAATGCCGAGGTTACGGCATTTTAGCTTATCAATTTTTGCCGATTCATAGATAGACAGGGGTGTGAATACACACCTTTATCCTGCGTTTGACAGTCACCAAATCGGGTGTACGATTACACACCCTTTTCGGCTTTTAAGCCGCTTATCATTTACGGAGAAGAGTTACACACTCTATCAACTTTTGACCAATTAGCAATTACGGTACTAATACACACCTGAATACGAACTCTTGCTAACAGCCCACGAGCACCATCCTACATTTAAACAAGGTATTTATCAATCGCTTGACAATAGGATCTCAACCTTTCTTGTTAGTTATCTGCATATAAGGCGAATTTAGTAATCAGGATTGCTTATGTATATGGGTTGAATCTATGATTATCAGCCTAAAGAAAATGCAAACCCCAAACAAGGGAAAAGCATATTCGGCCAATACAAACCCTCGACAACATATTGCAGTTCAGATCATTCACTACGAGCAGTATTACCTTCGGTCAAGAACGAAAGAAAAGGGTCCAATCATTTGTACAGCGCTAGAGGACTCCTCCACTCCTAACAAATTCTTTAAACCTGAAAGAACACCATAACAAAGGTAAAAGAAGATAAGAATCGATATCTAAAGAAATAGAGGAGAAAAGTCAAAAGAGTAGAGATGTAGGGACCTACCAATCGATATTCTGCCAACGGAAACTATTTGAGTGACAGGGAAGAGAAGTTAGAATCGAGAGGAAGATGAGATGGTCATCCACCATGGCTTGAGAGAGAGGGAGAATAGAAGAGAATCAACAATCAAGGACAAGGGAGAGGTTGATGGCACAAACAATATTCGGCTAACAAGGGAGGAAACGTTTGGCTACCCAAACCCAAAAATAAGTAAAGGCAAAGTACCAATGAGGGAGGGAAAGGAAGTTGATCCAGCAAAGAATGATCTTGAAGAACTAGAACCCAATTACCCGAATGGACACTAATAGTACTCGGCTACCAAAACACACAATACACAAAAGGGAGAAAAACAACACAACAAAAGGTAAACGTTTTTGAAATGGAGAGCAAAAATGCACAACCTATTTTGGCACAAGAATAAAATTCATATGACTGAATTTGCACCATGGGAAACCCACTTTCGGCCAACCACTACTACACCCCTAATTCCACTCCCCAAATATCTCAACACCCCTAATTTGAAACACTTTCAAACTCCTCCAAATCATTATCTCATGAATCCCTCCCCCAAGACCAATTCCACAACCACCTAAGCAGAATCCCACTACAACACAACCACTAGGTGTCACAACTGCAAAATAAAACCTTCCTTGCTCATCCCAAGACTTGAACCTCAGACCTCTTGCCAGCTGTAACGCCACTTTGCTACTAAACCACCCACTTTCTTTGTGTTACCTTTTACCCCATTTTATTCTTAAAGCCTACTTACTTACTCCCAGGGTTTTATTCATCTAAAACCTATTTTTGCTAGTGCTCAGGTTTCACCCAGGACTTCTCCAATACTTCTCAGGACCCTTAACCACTAAAATAGACATTTAATTGTGTCATTTCCTAGCTCCCATAAACTTTTATGCACAGTTTCCTAATCGTTCCCTTGCTTAAGGCCTAATACTTCTAGGCCCAAATTCTGGGGCGTTACACTAGCCCAAAGTATGGTTTTCTCCTCTTCAATTTTCGGTGAATGAATGCACTAAATAAGATGACAATTTTATTTTCTATATTTTACTTAAGTTAATTTATTAATTTACTATTATAACCTTTAATTAAAACATTAAAATTTACTTAAATGATGTCCATCTTTGTCTAATAAAATTAACAATGATCTAATTACCACTTAAGGACCTCCACTTTAAGGTTTCATAACTATTAGACACCTTTAGCTATTAGAACACTACTTTTGCACTTTACGCAATTTAGTCCTTTTTATCAAATTAAGCATTCAAACGATAAAATTTCTTAACGAAATTTTCACACATTCATACTATCACGTTATAGACCTTAAAATAATAATAAATTAATTATTTTGACTTCAGATTTGTCGTCCCAAAATTACTGTTCTGATTTGACTAAAAATGGGTTGTTACATAAACCCTAGGCTTGAAAACCCTATAAAGTAATCAAGGTTAAACGAGGTCGGGAGATAAGTTTGTCGAGTAAATCATAGTTTATCCTGGTTGAGAAAGTTCGGTCGAGAGATAAGTGAATAACTTTCAATTAATTAATCAATTAGAGGTCAAGAGGTAATAATTGGCTAGTCATTAGCTAATTCACCTTAAAACCTGAATCCAAAGTTAATTACAACCACTGGAATGAGTTAATCTTCTTGATTGGCTTAATTGATTTAGTTGTTGTTATTTATTTTAATTATTTAGTTTATGATATTATCTCTGTTTATTGGTTGTCATAATAAGTATTTAATTATTTCTATTTAGACCTGTTATTGTAAAAGTGTTTTCAGTAAATTTAATTCATCCTCTCTTAGGTACAATCCTCGAAATACTTCCTAGTGTTTCATTTTATACTTTACTATTTTACAATTTGATTGGTATACTTGCAGATACAGCTACTTTACTTTTTATATTTTTGGTGTATTATTTATCAGTTAAACATTCATACATTTGGCAGCAGTCAACACATTATCTACCAATATGCATCTAAGGGGAGTGTTATAAATATTTTATTACTAAGTGGATGTCCATTAAGATCAAGATAAGTTTGATGTACTTAAGAACTCTAATAATCATTAGAAGTAGAGTTTTATTTTATTTATACTTCTTAGGTCTATAAATATAAACTTTGGAGAAGCATTGTAAACATCCCTATCGATCAATAAAATTTATGTGTTCTCTATATTGTCTTATTTCTTGTTCTTTGACTTTCTTTTTTATTTATTTCATAACATTTTTTATATTTTATATTTTAAATATTGTTTTATAAATTTTAAATATTTTTATATATTCTTTTTATAAAATTTAATGATTTTTATATTTTTTTCTGTATTTTTAATATTTTTATATACTTTTAATAATTGTTTTCTAAATTTTTAATAATTTTTAAACACTTTTCTATATTTTTTTATAAATTAACATAATTTATTTTTTATAATTTTTATTGATTTTAAATTTTTTTATCATTTTCTACCACATGTCACAACCAGGACGTGACACATAGCAAAGATAACTGAAAAAAGAAAAAAAAAAGTGTCGTTACCTTTAAAGGTTGTAACATCTCGAAATTGGGCCTAGTAGGATTGGGCCCAATGGGCCTTGGGCGTAGGAGTGTTTAAATTCTTTTAAGAACAAGAGAACGGCATTATTTCAAGTTGGACTTATTAGGAAGGTGATTTTGGAAAGTTACAAGGTTTCTAGGAAGTTCCGGGTTCATGTTAGGCTATAGGTAAATTTTTGTATTTGAGCACTTAAGGGGAGAAGGCAAGTGGCATCAAGGCTTAAGGAAATAAGTGTGCATTTTGCTAACACAAGGAGTCTATTGGTAAAGGTGGAAAGTGGCGTGTGGAGTGTACTAATGGTCTGAGGTTTGAATCCCATCTATTGCATTTTTGATTAATTTTTGTGCTATGTATCCAAAGTGTCGGTCAAGGCTTTAATAAGGTAAGGAAGACTTTTTTAATTTGGGAAAGATGCCTAAGGACTATGGTAAGGAGGAAGATAAGGGATAATAATGAAAGAATCAAAAGAAAAAGGAAAGATAAGGGAACATGTTGGCTTATAGTGTGGAAGGTGTTTTGGAAAGATTTATTTGGTCAATACTCATTTTTTGGAAAAGATGATACAAGGTTTTGGTTAGGGAAATAAGGGGAGCCGAATTTCTCTAGCTCTCCCTTGCATTTTCACATTTTTGGGGGTCATTTCATTTTCCTTTCTATATATTTTGGTTCTTTTGATTGCATTCCCTCTTGGCCGAAACTTCAATTTGCCTATTGACTTCTACTCTTTTCTTTTCAAACATTCTCTTTTATACACCATAACCAAAACATCAACTTCATCCCATAGCCAAAATTTGGTTCTTGTGGTTGCCGAAGCTTCTTTGCCTTCTCGGGTTTTCGGTGGTTGCAAGGTAGTGTTCTTCCTCTTCTATTATTTTCTTCCTATCTCTCTTTTACTCCCTCTTCTAAAATTGATTATTAACCCTGTTCTTTTGAACCAAGGCCGAATCTATTCTTTGCCACTTCCATCTTCTTGGTTCTCTTGGTGTGGGTCAAATCGGTAGAGTGTTAGCTTATACTCTCATAATCTTTTTAGCCGTTGGCTTTTGGAAGAAGGTTGGTAAGTAGGTCTCGAAGTACTTCATCGGAGGGCCAATCGAACACCTATCCCTCGTAATAAGAGACTCAAATTTTTGGTAAGTGATATAGATTGATAATCAATCGCAATACTTGATTAAGGTTGTAAATTGGGCTTTGGACTAATTGTAGACCGATTGTACCTTTAGGTGCCGCGAAGAGTATCGTGTTACGGATTTCGAATAAGGTGTGTAATCCCGTACCTTCCGAATATGTATTTGAAATGGTGTGTAATCTCACATCTCTCTAAATGTTTGCATGAAATATTCTATGATTCAGTCGAAATACCGAAGAAAATTGGAAACCGGCATCCGTGATCACTCGGGTATGCGTATATTCATAGTGGTTACCATATTTTGCAATGAAACAGTTTTGGTTAGTAGCAGTGGTGTGATTTTGAAAAATCACGAAAAATAGGAGAAAGGGAATTAGGATGTGAATAAGATATCAAATTAAAGCTTACTGTGTCTAGTTTTATATGAAAGAAACAGAGGAGGACGAAGAATTTCATATTCTGTGATATTTTAATTTTAGTGAGACTGGTTCTGAATGACTTTGTGGTTCCCTGATTTGTCTTGGAAAAATCGTATAGAATTATATAAAGTGAATTATGGGTTATAATTTATGTGTATAGATTCCTTAGTGAACCTATTTTCAATGAAACAAGTGGGAGCAACGTATGAGAACTGTACAGTGAGATGTTTGAGTTTAGGGCAAGAGACGTTAGAACAGTTGGACGGTGAAACAAGGGAAACTTTAAGGAATAAATTGCATTAAATGGCTAAGTCAAAAATTCTGGAAATATTATAGTAAGAAGATATATGAGTTTAGTATCAAGGAAAATTTACGGATCTAAATTTTGAGTTTACTAAAGCGAGTTATAGACAATTTAGTTAGTATGACGCAAATGGACAGTTTCAATTTTTATGCCCAAACTAGTAGTTAAGTCCGAGGTTGTGAAATTACCCAAATACCCTTGGAGGGTAAATTACCGAAATTGTAATATCCTGAATTGGGGGTTATTTGTGATGGTATTGTTTTGCAAGAGTTCGGTTTGTTGTGTTGTTAATTGAGATGTTCTAGGGCTTAGGAATAAGCCAAGGGTAGGCTCGAGCTGTAGGAAAAATTTAATTTTCAAGCTTTAGTTAAAGGGAGTTGAAGGGCTACGGGTTAAGAGTAAATCGTGGGGAATTTTAGCACAAGAATTGGCTTGGTAAAGTGGCAATGAGGCACCACTTAGAGCCTTGAAGGTGACGCCACAAGTAGTGTGAGGGAGCTTAGGTTCGAATCCTATGGATGACATTAATGTGACTTTTATTTTTTCTTTTGTATGGCATGTGTTGGTCAAATTTTAATTATGGTAAGGATGGACTTTGTTATTTTTGGATAGTAGACTAAAGGAAAAAGGCAAGTACTTATTTATGGTATGGAATCAAGGATTAAGGTAGGATAAGGGGACATAAGGCTTGAAGTATGGGGTGATGTTTTGGAAACTCTTCTATGGCCATTAGTCCATGTATGTGGACGACATTTTGGTCTAGGGGGAGGCTTGACCCTTTTTGTTGGAGGCTTTGGTAGGTTGGACTTTATATTTTTATGGTAAGTTGAATGATAGTTTAGGTAAGCTTGATGTTTGGGAAAGAAATCATTTGATTAAAGGTTGATGTGAGAACATAAGGCATGTTGTAAGGTGATATGCTATGGAAAGTTTTGTGTAGAAAGTTTGACATGAATATGGACGGTATGGGTGTCTAGGGGGGTTGGCCGAATGTTGATAGGAGTTTGGGGGGTTTTAGTTGGTCAATTCTAACATTTTGTGCATCTTTTGCATTTTACTTTTCCTCTCCAAAATCTTCCTCCTTAGCCGATTGTGTCTTGGGCATTTGGTACAATTTTTGTTTTAGTTTTGGCATTGCTCTCTTGTTTAGTGTCAAAGCCGAAAGGACCATTGTGGTTTGCCGAATTTTCTTTTTGGCATTTGGCCGAATATTCATTTGAGTCTCTCTCATAATTTATTTTCTTTGAAGCCTAAAACCAACTCATTTCCCTTCATCTCTTTCTTCATCTTTAGTGGTTAGCCGAACCTTCCTTCCCTCCATTTCTCTTTTTCTTTCTTCCACATTTGCTCAAAGCCAAAAACATCCCTCTCCCATTTTATTTTCTTCTCTCCATTCTCTTCTTTCTTCTGTTGCTGAATCATCCTTCTCCTATTTCTTTCACTTTTCTTTTTCTTTCTCTTTCTCCACTCTAGCCGAATCCTTTTTGTTGTTACAAATCAACCATATTGCCGAAACTTCCCATACTCTTTTTGTTTTGTCTTAGCCGAATATCAATAAGGGTAGGTCTTTATTTGGTTTTCTTCAATCGGTTTTGGAAGATAGGTAAGTGTTCATGGTCGTATTTCCTTTCTCTTTTCTATGTCATTTTCTTGAGGGCAAAGGCCACTTTCTAATGCTTTTTGGTATAGAGGCCGAAACTAATATGGTTCCATTTAGGGATTTCGGTAGACTTTTAAGTGCAAACATGTGATCTCGGGATTTAGCCGATTGTGCCAAAAAGGTGCGTAGTTATCGCACTGTTCTTTTGTTGTGTGTATGTGTTATATATATATATATATAAATATGTATATGATGTGCATGGTAGCTGAATTAAAGGCTAAAAAGGGTGGATGCCCATGTTGGGTAATCAATTGACAAGGTCAGCATTTTATGACTTTAATTTACATATGACATATGTATGAAAATGTGATGGCTTGTGATATATGCTTATTTTAATGATATTGTGGCATGATACATGGGACTTGGGATGTGACTATCGAAGGAAAGGGTGTACATTATGTACGTGGTCTGATGTTAGCCTTGTGCTACATTGGCGCTTGATGATGGCTATGTGCTTCATCAAGGGAGATGTTGGCTAGGTGCCCATCTCGGCGGATGATAGCTGTCTGCATCACCGTAGATTGAGGATGACCTCGAGTCACCTCGTGGATACAGATATGTGGATCACTATTTGATCGGTGGCTTAGCCACGGCCTTGGCCGGCAGGTGTGCCGAGGTTGGTGTAATGGATGGAACTAGGTTGGGTTGGGCTTTATTTTGCATATTTATGTATGTGGACTGTGTGGAATTGGGCCAAGCCCATATGTGGGAACATGTGTAATAATTATGCACTGAGTCTGTTGACTCACCCAATTTTTCTCAAACCTTACAGGTGATGCTTAAAGCTTGGACCAGGTTGGAGTGGATACGAGGTGGCCCATGCAGAAGATAAATTTATTTATTTTACACATTTTTCTTATGAAAGGTTATTTATTGTAATAAGGGCCATTTAAAGTATTTATGGATTATTATTATATTTTAAGTTGGTTTGCTGATTATATTGTTATCTGGAAATGTTTATTTATAGCAACTTAATTTTATTTAGAATTTTAAATACACCATGTTTTTCTAAAGACAATAAATTTATATATTTTCACTCTAAATCAAAATATTTTTCAAATGTTTTCCACAGTGGCATTCTAAATTCGGCCGTGGCGTATGGGCCGAGTTTGCAGTGTTACAATTTGGTATCAGAGCCTAGGTTCAAAACTCGACTTTGAGGGTTTTGGGCCCAAAAACATTTTCTTAAGATGGGCTTTTCAAAAATATAGGCTTTCATGAAGTTTTCAGGTTTATTCTGGCATAGCACCTATATCTCCAGCCCGAAGTCCACCAGGTAAGTACCTTTAATTGATGTGTGAATTATTATATGATTGGGTATAATTGGGCTCGTAGATTAGAAGATTAGGGCTATTAAACCCTAGGGCTAGTGCACTCAAACAAATGCATAAGACTTAAGAACAACCGAACAAACCTGTGACTAAACCGCCGAGTTAAGGTGTGGCAACTGTTGTACGCATGTCTAGGAGTGGATTTAGTAAGAGCTTGGTATTTAAGTAGTCCTAGTGACTCACCTCCTATTTACTCGAATCCTACCTGGTGCGTAGCTACGGTTCACCTTAACCAAGAGGACCTATTCACGGGCTAAACCCAATAACTAAAACCCGAAAGGGACTAGCCGTATTTTTATAAAAATCTCAGTTTTAAAATCACTGAATTACCCCTTGATTTGTAAAAAAAAAAAAAAAAAAAAACCATTTTCGACTTTGAAAATTTTTCTGAAATTTTTTGATTCATAAAATTACTAAAATACCCCTGGTTGAAAAATTACGAAAATGCCCTTGGTTTATAAAATTACCATATTACCCTCAACTTTTATGAAAATATTCTTACTTTACAAAATACCAAAACCCCTATTTTGCAAAATGCTAAGATACCTTGATTTGGAAAATTTACAAAATAACCCCGATTTCCGAAATTTTTGCAATACCATTGATTTGGTAGAATTTTCAAAATAACTTCGAGATTTGTATATTTTGGAATGCCTTTGATTTGTAAAGATTTTCAAATTGACCCCTATTTATTACCAAAATACTCCTATAGGAAAAATGACATAATTACCCCTAGGTTGGGAATGGACAAAAATGCCATAATAGTGTGTTGAATGTTGTGAATGGATGTGATTCTCTGAATTAGAATAGTGAACTTGAGATGAAAACTTTGATTGATCGAAAGAACCACTATTAAACTTCTTTTCATAAAACTGTTCGCGAATAAACAGTGGAACCAAAAGTACTAATGCATAAAACTTTCTAATTTGATTAAAGCGCGACCGTAGACATGAGTTTTAAGGGACGTAGTCGTAATGTGTGAGGACATGGTAGAGGCAGAATGGCTGTGACGGAACCAGTTGGGTTTGGTCAGGGATTCCAAGATTTAGTAGAAAGTATGTTAGTTTTATTAAGATCAGAGTGCGCAGCAGTAGCGTAGTGTGGTAAATTAGGATGCACGACTGTTAGTTAGTTGGAAATTTCGAGGACGAAATTTCTTTAAGGAGGGTAGAATTGTAATATCCTGAATTAGGGGTTATTTGTGATGGTATTGTTTTGCAAGAGTTCGGTTTGTTGTGTTGTTAATTGAGATGTTCTAGGGCTTAGGAATAAGCCAAGGGTAGGCTCGAGTCAGTGGAAAAAATTTAATTTTCAAGCTTTAGTTAAAGGGAGTTGAAGGAGCTAGGGGTTAAGAGTAAATCGTGGGGAATTTTAGCACAAGAATTGGTTTGGTAAAGTGGCAAGGAGGCACCACTTAAAGCCTTGAAGGTGATGCCACAAGTAGTGTGAGGGAGCTTAGGTTCGAATCCTATGGATGACATTAAGGTGACTTTTATTTTTGCTTTTGTATGGCATGTGTTGGTCAAATTTTAATTATGGTAAGGAAGGACTTTGTTATTTTTGGATAGTAGACTAAAGGAAAAAGGCAAGTACTTATTTATGGTATGGAATCAAGGAGTTAAGGTAGGATAAGGGGACATAAGGCTTGAAGTATGGGGTGATGTTTTGGAAACTCTTCTATGGCCATTAGTCCATGTATGTGGACGACATTTTGGTCTAGGGGGAGGCTTGACCCTTTTTGTTGGAGGCTTTGGTAGGTTGGACTTTATATTTTTATGGTAAGTTGAATGATAGTTTAGGTAAGCTTGATGTTTGGGAAAGAAATCATTTGATTAAAGGTTGATGTGAGAACATAAGGCATGTTGTAAGGTGATATGCTATGGAAAGTTTTGTGTAGAAAGTTGACATGAATGTGGACGGTATGGGTGTCTAGGGGGGTTGGTCGAATGTTGATAGGAATTTGGGGGGGTTTAGTTGGTCAATTCTAACATTTTGTGCATATTTTGCATTTTACTTTTCCTCTCCAAAATCTTCCTCCTTAGCCGATTGTGTCTTGGGCATTTGGTACAATTTTTGTTTTAGTTTTGGCATTGTTTTCTTCTTTAGTGTCAAAGCCGAAAGGACCATTGTGGTTTGCCGAATTTTCTTTTAGGCATTTGGCCGAATATTCATTTGAGTCTCTCTCATAATTTATTTTCTTTGAAGCCTAAAACCAACTCATTTCCCTTCATCTCTTTCTTCATCTTTAGTGGTTAGCCGAACCTTCCTTCCCTCCATTTCTCTTTTTCTTTCTTCCACAGTTGCTCAAAGCCGAAAACATCCCTCTCCCATTTTATTTTCTTCTCTCCATTCTCTTCTTTCTTCTGTTGCCGAATCATCCTTCTCCTATTTCTTTCACTTTTCTTTTTCTTTCTCTTTCTCCACTCTAGCCGAATCCTTTTTGTTGTTACAAATCAACCATATTGCCGAAACTTCCCATACTCTTTTTGTTTTGTCTTAGCCGAATATCAATAAGGGTAGGTCTTCATTTGGTTTTCTTCAATCGGTTTTGGAAGATAGGTAAGTGTTCATGGTTGTATTTCCTTTCTCTTTTCTATGTCGTTTTCTTAAGGGCAAAGGCCACTTTCTAATGCTTTTTGGTATAGAGGCCGAAACTAATATGGTTCCATTTAGGGATTTCGGTAGACTTTTAAGTGCAAACGTGTGATCTCGGGATTTAGCCGACTGGGCCAAAAAGGTGCATAGTTATCGCACTGTTCTTTTGTTGTGTGTATGTGTTATATATATATAAATATGTATATGATGTGCATGGTAGCCGAATTAAAGGCTAAAAAGGGTGGATGCCCATGTTGGGTAATCAATTGACAAGGTTAGTATTTTATGACTTTAATTTACATATGATATATGTATGAAAATGTGATGGCTTGTGATATATGCTTATTTTAATGATATTGTGGCATGATACATGGGACTTGGGATGTGACTATCGAAGGAAAGGGTGTACATTATGTACGTGGTTTGATGTTAGCCTTGTGCTACATTGGCGCTTGATGATGGCTATGTGCTTCATCAAGAGAGGTGTTGGCTAGGTGCCCATCTTGGCGGATGATAGCTGTGTGTATCACCGTAGATTGAGGATGACCTTGAGTCACCTCGTGGATACAGATACGTGGATCACTATGTGATCGGTGGCTTAGCCACGGCCTTGGGCAGCAAGTCTGCCAAGGTAAGATATGAGGATCATTATTTGATCGGTGGATTAGCCACGGCCTTGGGCGGCAGGTGTGCCGAGGTTGGTGTAATGGATGGAACTAGGTTGGGTTGGGCTTCATTTTGCATATTTATGTATGTGGACTGTGTGGAATTGGGCCAAGCCCATATGTGGGGACATGTGTAATAATTATGCACTGAGTCTGTTGACTCACCCAATTTTTCTCAAACCTTACAGGTGATGCTTAAAGCTTGGACTGGGTTGGAGTGGATACGAGGTGGCCCATGCAGAAGATAAATTTATTTGTTTTACACATTTTTCTTATGAAAGGTTATTTATTGTAATAAGGGCCATTTAAAGTATTTATGGATTATTATTATGTTTTAAGTTGGTTTGTTGATTATATTGTTATCTGGAAATGTTTATTTTTAGCAACTTAATTTTATTTAGAATTTTAAATACACCATGTTTTTCTAAAGACAATAAATTTATATGTTTTCACTCTAAATCAAAATATTTTTCAAACGTTTTCCACAGTGGCATTCTAAATTCGGCCGTGGCGTATGGGCCGGGTTTGGGGTGTTACAGAAATACCCCTAGAGGGTAAATTATCGAATTTCCCTTAGTGGGTAAAATTACTGATTTACCGAAAATGCCCCTATGGGCCGATTTACTGAAAATGCCCCTATTGGCCGATTTACTAAAATGCCCCTATGGGCCGAATTGATAGAATACCTTAGTGGGCCGAATTACAAGCTCAATAATGGGCTGATTCACAGTAATAAATTACTTGACTAATGGTTGTTATACATGTGGATATTTTATGTTATTATGTATATTGCATCTTTACATATTGCATGGGATGGGAAACTTGAATAAAGAGAAGTGTAGCCCGGTGGCAATGCCACAAATTCTGATAATGGCTAAGTGCCAGTGTAAACATGGCTTTGTGCCATCGTGATTAAGGCTGTGTGCCAATTATATTACCGTATATGATACTCTGGTGGCTTAGCCACAAAATTATTATAAATGGCATCTTGACTGCAAATTATAGAGACTGGCGGGGTGGGTTGACTTGATCCCCACAGGAGAGATTGGCTGGTACGAGGGAGAGATTGGCTGGATGGGATGGGTTGCATACATTCTTACATTTGTCTCATTTATCTATTATTTTGTAAATGGGCTTAGGCCCAAGATGTTGCTATGCGGGTTCATGCTTAGTGGATGATGGTAAGGGGATTATGCACTGAGTTCTTGTAACTCACCCCCCTTTCTTTCTTAATCCTTGTAGATAACGCTCAGTGACGACGACTTGGGGCCATGGATGACTCAGTGGAGACCATACTTTTGGAACTTTATTTTCGGACCTTAGTAAACTCCTTTTCCGTATTATTTCGTTGCTTTTATTTTTTTGGGTTTTAAAGTTGTAATAAGGCCTTTGGAGTATTTTTATTTGGTTTTATGTTTAGCCGTACTTATTATTTTTCTTAAATTGTTTTAAATGGGGATTTTCAAAAATCATAAATAACGGTTTCCAAAATTTATTAACAAATGGATTTCATAACAAACTCGTATAAATAATTTAACTCGAATTCTCTTTCAAATTACCAATGACATTTTCAAAAGTCACGATTTATAAGATCTATATTTCAAATTATCGATTTATCAATCAAACCTTTGAGATTAGTAGTGTTTTATCATATGTTTCAAATCAAGTTTGTTTTCTTGATAATACCTATTTTAGTACGAATAAAAAGGATTTAACACATTTTTCTCATGTGACATGTCAGATCCGGTCATAACGCATGGGCCGGGTATGGGGTGTTACAAAGGTCAACTGTTAAAGTTAACGGGCAAAAAGGCTTTTTGATGCATTTTGGTAGTCAAGTACCTAATTGAGTGCAGAAAAAAAAGGCAGGGGCTTAATTCCTTTTTTTTTTTTTTTGAAAAGTACAAGGACTCTTTGCACCCTTAAGCCAAACAAATTCAAGTTAAGATTGGTGAAAACATAATCACTCCTCTTCTTTGTATATCCTTTTTTTTTTTTCATTCTCTTTTCCAATTTGAATTGAACTCTCGAATTTTACCTCATATGAATTTTCACTCACTGAAATTGGACCATCAAGTAGACTTTCATCACTCAATGTCTCTTTTCTCTCAGTCTTTCAACATGAATAATCCTTCTTCTTATATCCTACTCGCAAAAATTATGACTAAGCAATTCATCACAATACAATTCTTTAAAAGGACATGAAATTTTGAGCTCTTTTGAGTTCATAAGTTCTTGTGAGGTTTCCTCAATATTAATATATTCTCGATTATTAAGTTCACCATCACAACTTTTTGTTTCACTAGAAGAAAACTCAACAATAGGCATCACTAGAAGTTTCTCGTTTACACAAATATTCATGTTCGATTGTAGCAGAAGAAGAAGCTCCTCAAAAGGCTTGGTTTTGTACGTACTTTTCTTGACTTGCAAAGAGGAGAAGATGCCAAATGAGAATCGTGGACATTTAGAGCTTTGGTGATTCTCTCACCACAACAGATGCAAGAAAATAGTGAACATTTAGAGTTTTGGTGCTCCTTCTCACCACAAAACATGCAATTGGTTCTAAGTTCTCTAAACTCTGCCATAAGTCGTTAAAGCTCGTGTATCTCGTTATTACCATTGTTCCAATGTCTTTCTTGACAAAGCCATGAACAATAGAAAATTGATTAGTATTTCGAACAATTTCTTCATGCGGGTACAACATCTATGCTTCGTAATTGAAAACCATAAAAGTCACAACACTCACAAGCAAAGTAATATAATAAAAATCCTCACCGTTAGCACTTAAATAATGGTTAGCACTCTAAGGATCAAAGAGAAATAATAAGAATCTGAAATTTGTTAATTGTTAATTCTCAAAGTTCCAATTTTACTCAAAATATATCCAAAATTAAGGGTGGTTGTTCACTAGCAAAAGAGATCCTAAGCTCTAAGAACCCAAGAACTTGACACGAAGTTAGGAAAGTGCAACTTTTTCGTTCTTACTAACACAATGAAAGAGAATGTGTTAGTGTTAGACCTAACCCGACCTGAAGGCCCCCCAAAATGTGAGAGGGTTTAGGCAAAAATATAGGCCCGAAAAATGGGCTTAGACAAAAAACCCGTTTAAAAAACGGGTCGGGCCTCGGGTAAGGCATTTTTATTCACTAAAGGACAAAAATTCTATTTTTTTAATATTATTTTCTTGTTGTTTTCTCCCTATTTTACTACCATTTTACTATTATATTGCTACTATTTTGTTGTTATTGTTTGGATATTGTATAAAAATTATTTTATTGTTAATTTTTTTATTATTTTAAATACATTTGTTAATTTTGTTATTATTTTAGAGACATTTTCTTCTTAAGTTGCATCTATCTTAGTGTTATTTAAGTATACATATTTTTTAAAATTTATTTTCAATTTGTTGGGAAATATTTATTTTGATGGGTTTAGTATTTTTAATGTATTATATATATATTAAAATTATATAAAAATAATATAAAAATTAATATGGGAGGGCCGGGTTAGGCTTGGGCAAAATTTTAGGCCCATTTTTTAAGCCGGTCGAGCCTAGCAAATGAGCCTGAATTTTATTTGAGCCTGGCCCGAACCCGGCCTAGCCCGGCCATGCACACCTCTTGATAGTGTAAAAGAATTAAAAAAAAAACCAAAACAAAAAAATCCTAAGGCTACAAAATGAAGAAAATTTCATATTTATCCAAAACCCCAAAAATTTGCAAAACAACTTGAATTTTTAGTTCTTAATGTTTTCGACATGCTAAAATTACAAAATTTTGTGGGATGCCTCCAAAATTAATGAATTTAAAATCTAGAAATTTAGGCACTAATTGCCAAGCACATAATATCTTTATGTTTTATTTTTATATATTTTTAATTTTTTTCTACTTTTTTGAGAGAATATTTTCATTTCACAGTAATCTAGTGCCAAAACTATAGGGCTAAAATTTTAGGTCAAAATAAGGCCGTTTACCCGTTCTGTCGAATTAAATAATGTAAATTTTCAAAGAAAAAATAGTTTGAGGCACTCAAAAAAATCTTTTAGAAAGAATACTGATAAAGCATGAGTTTAAGGATACTGAGACCCGAAATCTGATACCGAATGATAAGAGTAGTCTTCAGAAATAGAATTCTTGCACAACAAAGAAATGACCAAAACAAAAAATAATTAGATGATTCAAAAGAAAGCAACAAAAATAAAGAAAATGAAAATTAGAGATGGAAGATGGAATAGATAAATAGATAAATCGATGGAACAATGGAACAATGGAACAATGGATAAGTGTCCAATTGAACCCTTCGGAAAATATTTCCCAACAAACTCAATCAATTTCTCTAACCGACCCTCTAAGAAAGATTTCTTGGCAACCCGAAGTTTGAAGAACTTCCCCAAAATATTTTATAAGATTAAGTAAAAATAGTACCTTTTGAAAAAGAAAAAGAACTTAATCTTATAAAATAAAATGATTTAAAGAGTGTTTTTATTAAATCAAATAACCAAACGTCGTAACAAATGAATATGTCGTTATATAGTTTAGCTAATTACATAAAAATAAAACTTCTAAATATAATGAAACTCTAGTTAATCTAAACAAGAAGTACTTGTAGTTGAACTAAATTTTCTTGTTGACTAATAAACATAAAACTTCTAAACAACTTTAAAATATCATAAAATTCAGAATAAATAAATGATAAAAATATAAAACCTAATAAATACAATATTGAGTTCATATATAATCAAAAGTAAGTCGTAAATTCAAACCCAATATGATTTAAACTCGAACTAAAGCCTAAAATTCATCATTTCTCATAATAATCCCGTCCAAAAATTCTGCTCATGCAATCTTTATTAAAACAGTAATAAGTTTAGCTCCCGAACTCAAAATAAGGTGATTCAAAATGTGGTTTGAAAATAAAAGATAGCATTTGCATCGGTTAGTAGACATCTCGACTTAGAAATATCTTGACCTCATAAAAAAATGCATGCAATTCAATTGATTTTCCATACTTGAAAATTGATAGCTTTGATGAATTTAATTTAGAGCTAGTTTAGCATTGCTTTTGAGACGTGTGTTTAAAAAGTGTTGCGGAAAAGTGATTTGAAGAAATAATTTTGAAATGTTTAGTTTAAGATTTAAGAGTTCAGTATTGCTATCAAAAATTGCTTTTGAGAAATAAAATGTTCATTTCAGACATGATGCTATAAAGTAACAAATATGCATTTAAGTAATGTTTAAATTAGTTAATATTATGAATGTAATATCCTGGACTATGTCCTATGCATTTGTGCTTGAATTGTGTAAAATGGCATGTTTTATGAATTATGAATGTGTTATGTGAAGTCTAGAAACCTTGGAAATGTAAGGAAATGTTTTGTCTTGGAAATGTAAGGAAATGTCTTGGAAATGTAAGGAAATGTCTTGGAAATGTGAGGAAATGCTTTAGAAATGTTAAGTTTAAAGTTTAAAAGAGGGTACTAAGGCAAGGTGGTCTTAAGAAAATTTATGGAGGAAATATGACATGAAATTGGGCTTGGAAAAGTGGCCTGGAGATGCCACTTAGGGCCTCTGGAAATGACTCCACATACAGGGGTATTAGGCCAAGGTTCGAGCTGCAGGGGAAGCAAAATAAAAGTTTTATTTTGCAGCAGAGATTAGCAGCAAGGGACGGCACAAGGCTATAATTTAGGAGCCTTTATTCTTTTATTTTTAAGAGATAAAAGGTGGATAAATGAGGGAATAATGTAATTAATTTGAACAAGAGATAAAGGAGAAAAAGGAGGAAGTTGATAAGAACTAAAGAGTTGCCCGGCCAAGGGAGTATATGGTTGGTAATTTCGGCTTTGGTAGGATAGTTGTGCCGAAATTTATCATTCTCTTCATCCCCTCTCATTTGTGCCGAAATTTTCACTCTTTCTCCTCTCTAAACCTCTTCTACTTCTTCTCTCTTTAATTCTGATTAGCTAAAATATTCTCTGAGATGGCCGAATCCTTATTCTACCATTGCCGAATTCCCTAGTGACTCTTTTCCCTCTCTTTTCTTTTGATAAAACCGAAAACACCAATAAATTCTAGCCGATTTCTTGTTAAGTTTCAAAAGCCGAAAGCTTGTTAAGATCTAGGCCATAGCCGAATAGAGTGTGGATTCAAGTAAAGGATTGCCGATTTCATTATTGAGGGTAAGGATTCTCTTGTCATCTTTTCATTATTTTTCTTTTAGCCGAAAGTTCAAGACTAATCCCTATTGTTGTTTTAGCCGAAACTACAAGGGATCTTTCGGGATTTGGCTATAGTCGGCTATAAGAAGAATTATTCGGGATCTAGTCAACCGAGGTAAGTCATATGTATATTCGGCCAAAGGCCATTTATTATGTTTAAGGTTGAGATCAGATCTAATATGAGCCTATAGGTATTTCGACAACTCCCTAAGCAAGTGGTTGTTTTCGGGTTTTGAGATTCACAAGGTAAGAGAATCTAATATTTGGCCAAGGCTCTATTTTAATATTTAGATATGTTTTTATTATTCGATTAAAAGCCGAAATTATTCGATTAAAAGCCGAAAACTAACCTATGAAAGTGATTTAGTGCTAGCCGAATACAAGAAACACTACCAAGTTTCGAGATTTGATTAGGAAGTGAATCGGCAGCAAGGTGAGATTTTGGTTATGTTAATCCTTCGGGATTTGATTAAGTGGCTGAATGACTTTTTGTTTAAAACACTTGGTGTTGGCCGAATATAGGAACTAAAGGATCTAAAGCGTAGATCGGGGTTTCGGGATTTCAGTGAATTTGTTAAGCGAATTAGGTGTGTACCCCACACTAACTTTTAATAAGATTTATGGCAATGTTTAATATGTGCATGTTTATAAGAATGTGAATATGGCTAAGGTACCGTGTTATGGTACAAAGTACTCAGGTACGTTTCCTACTCCTACTAGGATTATGAAATATGTTATCTTTAACATGTGAAAAGTGATAAGAATGTGAATTTAAGTATGATATGCATGATATGAATGATATGGGGCATACAGGTTATATAAAAGGGGGAAGTGAATGTGGTGACTTAGGTCACAATATCTGAATCTGGTGACTTCGGTCACATTATCTGAATGTGGTGTCACATGACACAAATATTATCTGGTGGCTATGCTATGAAAATTATAAGGGCGATGAGCATGTCGTCTGCAGCGACAGCCTTCAATGGTGTGTAGCAGATGGAGGGTTGACTTAGTAGTCCCCACGGTATGCAGGTTGGTACTGGTGACGTGTAGTGGATGGCTATCTAGGTTTGGGTTCGGGTTGCATCATTTTAATTTAATGATATATGAATATGTATGCTATGAAATGCCTAAATTTGTTAAGATTTAATGTTGTAGTACACATTGAGTCTGTTGACTCATCCCGTTGTGGGAACATTTTTCAGGTGATGATCAGTAATGGACCGGGTCAGCAGTAGCTTAGTGGTGGCCATGCCCAGCGAGGATTATTATGTGGACTCTTTATTTTTTTTAAGAACTTTGAATTTCATTTCGGGTTTTTATTTGATGTAATAAGGCCATAGCGAACTATTTTATTTCTGTTTTATTTATTTATCATGTTACGAACTTTTTGTTAATTAAAGACTAAGCAAATTTAATTTAAAATAAACTTTAAATATTTTGTCAGCTGAAATAAAAGGATTTTCAATACAAAATAAACTTATTTTTAACTCGAGCCTAACCCACAAACAAACCATCTTCAAAACACATAGTTTTCCAAAGTAATAAAAGAATTTTAAACCGGTTTACGTCGAGGGACATTCCAGATCCGGTCAGGCTCGTGGGCCGGGTAGGGGGTGTTTCAGTTTGGTATCAGAGCCCAGTTTTAAACTCTTGGCCTTGGGTTTAAAGGCCCAAAATGTTTTCAAATCAAGCCCAAATAAGTTTTGTGAAAATTATTATGAAATAAGCAGGTTTTCTGGCATGGCACCGGAGTCTCCGACCCGCAGTCCACCAGGTAAGTACTTCTATCCATTTGTGTGACTTACAGTATGAACTGTAGAAGGGTAGAAATGGAACGTAGAATAGTATGATAGGTACTTGAACCCTAGGACTAGTTTTCCCCAACTACTACATAAGACTTAAAGCCTAATTAAAACAAACCTATGGCTAAGTCGCCGAGTTAAGGTGTGGCAACCCCTGTGCGCATGTCTAGAATTGGATCTGGAAGAGCCTGGTACTTAAGCAGTCCTAGTGACTCACCTCCTCTTCGCTGGAATCCTACCTGGTGCGTAGCTTCGGTTCACCCTAACCAAGGGGGCTCAGTTACAGGCTAAACACAATAACTAAAACCCGAAAGGGAACTAGCCGTATTTTTATAAAAACCCTAGTTTTAAAACTCTTAAAATTTCCCTTTTAATTTGTGAGAACTATTTTTACAAAATTTTCCGAAAATTTTCTGATTTATAAAAAATTACCTAAATACCCCTGGTTGTGAAATTACAAAAATGCCCTTGGTTTATAAAATGTCCAAACTACTCATAGTTTTATCAAAAATTTCCTTACTTTATAACAAGTTCAAAAATCCTAATTTGCAAAATATCAAAATACCTTGATTTTAGAAAATTACGAAATTGCCCCTAACCTGCAAATTACCAAAACGACCCTAATTTCCAAAATTTTTGCAACATTACTATTTTGGAAAACAAATTATCAAAAAGAACCCTCAAGTTTTGCAAATTTTGAAATACCCCGGAATTATTAAAACCTTACAAATTTACCCCAGTTTATTACCGAAATACCCTCGAGTTACAAAATTACCGAAGTACCCCCGGATTTCAAAATTTCCAAAATACCCCGGGAATGCAAAATTACCAAAATACCCTTATTAACAAAATCACCAAGGAACCATATTTTGAAAAAATTACGAAAATACCCCCTATAGGACAAATTACGAAAATACCCCTGGGGTAGAAGTAGACAAAAATAGAGAAATAGAGAACGTGTGTGAATGAATGTTTGAATGAATGTGCTTCTCTGAATTAGGATAGAAAACTTGAACTTTGATTGATCGAAAGAATTACTTCTAAACTTCTTTCATAAAATTTCTTCGCGGATAATCAGTGAAACCAGTATTAATTCATAAAATTTCTTAATCAGATTAAAGCACGAACGTAGACATGAGCTCTAGGGGACGTGATCGAAACGTACGAGGACGCGGTAGAGGTAGAATAACCATGTCGGAACCCGTTAGATCGGGTCAAGGATCTGAAAATGAGGTACCGCCACCACCACCACCAGCTGTTGGTGCTAAACAACAAAGATCGGGACGGAGAAGACGCTGTATCGCAGTCGTGGCCGTGAGTTCTTGAGTTGGTGGCTGGTGCGGGAAATTCGAGCTCGAAAGTCGGTACCTGAGCGACTTCGTGCCAACGGAGCTGAGGTGTTCCGTGGTGTATCTGGTGTGGCACCTAGTACCGCTGAGTATTGGTTGGAGGCTACTGAACGAATTATGGATGAGCTCGATCTGACCCCTGAGGAGAAATTGAAAGGAATGGTGGCACTACTATGCGATGAAGCGTACCAGTGGTGGTTAGCAGTTCGAGAGGGTGCCACAGCTGAGGATCTGACCTGGGAATATGTTAAGGCCGCATATCAGAAGAAGTATGTCAGCACAAGGTATACTGATGAGCAAAGGAAGGCTTTTCTGGGACTGGTTCAAGGGAACAATTCCGTAGCAGAGTATAAAGCTGAATTTTTAAGGTTAAGCCGGTATGCTCGAGGAGTAGTGGCAACGGAGCATGAGCAATGTGTCCATTTTGAAGACGGTCTAAGAAATGACCTAAGGTTGTTGATAGCTCCACATCAGGAGCGGGAATTTTTTGCGTTAGTTGAGAAGGTAAAAGTAGCTGAGGGAATTAAGGATTTTGTAAAGCAGAATATGGATCGGAATAGGCCAAAAAGAGGTTTTGGATCGTCAGGATCATCTGGGAATAAGAGGCCTAGAGTTGATGGGCCGCGAGGTCAGCAAGCTGCTACCGGAGGGCAGTATCGTACTTGTGATTAGTGTGGGAAGAAACACTTAGGAGAGTGTTGGAAGAAGACAATATGTTTTAAGTGTGGGTCCAAGGATCATATGATTAAGGATCATCGCCCCGTGAACCCGAGAGGGAATCAACTCAGTAGCTCGTAATGTTAGTCGCCGGTAGAGGTAGACAAAGACCTCGGCCGAGTCGTGGTCCGAATGGTAGAGGTAATGGTGCTGGCAGAGGACGTGGAACACTCGGCAGAGGTGCTGCTAATACTGAGGCAAGGCAACCGGGTTTGGTTTATGCGGTTCATCGGAGGGAGGATGGAGACACACTGAACGTCATAACCGGTACGTTCCTTGTATTTGGAAAGCCTTATTATGCTCTGATTGATGTGGGCTCGACCCATTCCTATGTTGCATGTAGTGTAATGGAAACACTAGGCCTAGACTCTAAACTTTCTGATAGGCAGATAACTGTAGTAAGCCCATTAGGCCAAACTGTAGTGGTGAATAAGACCTTTCGGAATGTACCTTTAGAAATTCAAGGCGTAGTATTTTCTGCTAACTTAATGGAACTACCCTTTGGAGAATTTGACCTCATACTTGGTATGGATTGGTTAGTAGAGCATCGAGCCGTGTTGGATTGTGCGGCTAAGCGAATGGAATTAAGAACCCTAGAGGATGAAGTAGTGGTCATGATGGGAGAAAGAAGAAACTACCTGTCTAATGTAGTTTCGGCGTTAAAGGCTGAAAAGATGGTTCGGAAAGGGTGCAAGGCATTTTTAGCCTTCGTAAGCGCGTTAGATAGAGGAAGAAGGTGTTAGTGGAGTTAGAACTATAAGGGATTTTGGAGATGTGTTTCCAGAGGAGTTACCAGGAATACCCCCAGATAGGGAGGTGGAATTTGGAATAGACTTGCTACCGGGAACAGCTCCTGTGTCAGTCGCTCCATACTGAATGGCGCCAAAGGAGTTGGTTGAGCTCAACGCTCAAATCTAAGAGTTGTTGGATCGTGGGTTCATCCGACCCAGTATGTCTCCATGGGGAGCACCGGTCCTGTTTGTGAAGAAGAATGACGGAACTATGCGTATGTGCATAGATTATCGTCAGTTGAATAAGCTGACCATCAAGAACAAGTATCCTTTGCCAAGGATAGATGACTTGTTTGATCAACTTAAGGGGGCCGCCGTATTTTCGAAGATTGATCTAAGGTCGGGATATCATCAGTTGAAGGTGAAGGAGGCAGATATCCATCAGACAGCCTTTAGGACAAGGTACGGCCACTATGAGTTTGTAGTAATGCCGTTTGGATTGACGAACGCCCCAGCCGCGTTCATGGATATGATGAACCGGGTTTTTCAACCCTACTTGGATCGCTTCGTCGTTGTGTTTATCGACGACATCCTAGTGTACTCAAGGTCTGAAGAGGAACATGACGAGCATCTTTGGATTGTGTTGCAAGTATTGAGAGAGAAGAAGCTCTATGCCAAATTCAGCAAGTGTGAATTTTGGCTTAAGGAGGTGGCATTCTTAGGGCATGTGGTATCCGCAGAGGGAATAAGGGTGGATCCTAGGAAGATCGAAGCAGTGTTGGATTGGAAACCACCAAGGTCCGTGGCTGAGATTCGTAGTTTCTTAGGTTTGGCAGGCTATTACAGAAGGTTCGTGGAAAGGTTTTCGTCAATAGCCGCGCCTTTGACAAAGTTGTTGGGGAAGGAAGTACCCTTTGTATGGACGGATAAGCAGTAGGAAAGCTTCGAGAAGCTTAAGAGGGTTTTGACCGAGGCACCAGTTCTGATTCAGCCTGAGGCAGGAAAGGATTTTGTGGTGTACTGTGACGCTTCGCATACGGGATTAGGCTGTGTTCTAATGCAAGAGGGAAAAGTAGTCGCTTATGCGTCTCGACAACTAAGGCCTCATGAGGTTAACTACCCGACTCATGACTTGGAATTGGCGGCTGTGGTCTTCGCTCTTAAGGTTTGGAGGCATTACCTTTATGGAGAAAAATCAGTAATCTACACGGACCACAAGAATCTTAAGTATTTGTTGACTCAGAAGGAGTTGAACTTGAGGCAGCGAAGGTGGGTGGAGTTATTAAAGGATTATGATTGTTCGATAGAGTACCACCCGGGCAAGGCGAATGTGGTAGCAGATGCTCTAAGTCAGAAAGTTGTGTCGGATCTGAGGGCGATGTTCGCACACTTAAGTTTGTACGATGATGGAAGTCTGTTTGCAGAATTACAAGTCAAACCCACGTGGTTAAGTGAGGTAAAGGAAAGTCAATTGTCGGATGAGGACTTAAGTACTAAGCTACAGCAAGTACAGAATGGAGAGTTAGAGGATTATGGTGTTAATGATGAGGGAGTATTGTGCTTCAAGGGAAAGGTCTGTATGCCAAAGGACGAGGAGTTAAGACAGAGGATTCTTCGGGAAGTGCATAGTAGCCCTTATGCTATGCATCCCGAGGCACTAAGTTGTACTGAGGATCTAAGGGAACAGCTTTGGTGGCTTTGATCTTAGCGGAAGTTATCGAATTCGTAGGAAAATGTCTGACGTGTCAGCAAGTTAAGGCTGAACACCAAGTTCCATCAGGATTACTTCAACCAATCGAGATTCCGCAGTGGAAGTGGGAGAGAATCACCATGGACTTCGTTAGTGGGCTTCCCCTTACGCCTACTAAGAAGGACTCGGTGTGGGTAATAGTGGACCGTTTGACCAAGTCCGCGCACTTCATCCCGGTAAGAGTGGATTATTCTCTTCAGAAATTGGCCAAGTTATATGTGGCGGAAATTGTGAGATTACACGGAGTGCTGGTATCAATCATTTCGGATAGAGACCCAAGGTTTACATCTCGGTTTGGAGAGCACTTCACCAAGCTATAGGCACTAAGTTGGATTTCACTACGGCTTTTCATCCACAGTCGGACGGGCAGTCTGAGCGGGTAATTCAGGTGTTAGAAGATATGTTGAGGGGCTGTGTGATGGATTTCCGAGGAAGTTGGGAGGACTATTTGCCTTTGGCAGAGTTCGCCTACAACAATAGCTACCAAGCTAGTATTCGAATGGCACCGTACAAAGCACTGTATGGTCGAAGGTGTCGGACTCCTACATGTTGGATGGAATTGGGAGAACGTCGAGTTTTGGGTCCGAAAATGGTGGCAAAATCTGAGGAAAAGGTTGAGATAATTCGGGCACGGTTGAAGGAAGCATCTGATAGGCACAAGTCGTACGCGGACCTGAAACGGAAGGAAATAGAGTTCGACGTGGGGAATCAAGTGTTCCTTAAAGTGTCGCCTTGGAAGAAGGTAATGAGATTTGGACGAAAAAGAAAGTTAAGTCCAAGGTTTATAGGACCTTACCGAGTATTGAAGCGAGTTGGACCAGTGGCATATCAGTTAGAGTTGCCTTTAGAATTGAAGCAGATGCACGACGTATTCCATGTGTCCATGCTACGTCGATATCGATCAGACGCATCTCACGTGGTACCAATCGAGGAGGTGGAGCTAAGACCAGATTTGTCCTACGAGGAAGAGCCGATTAAAATATTGGAACGTGATGTAAAAGTGTTACGGAGGAAGTCAGTTCCTCTAGTCAAAGTTTTATGGCGCAATCATGGAGCGGAGGAAGCTTCGTGGGACCCAGAAGAGGCAATGCGACAGCAATACCCTCACTTATTCCAGCCAGGTAATTTCGAGGACGAAATTATTTTAAAGGGGGTAGAACTATAATATCCTGGATTATGGCCTATGCATTTGTGCTTGAATTGTGTAAAATGGCATGTTTTATGAATTATGAATGTGTTATGTGAATTCTAGAAACCTTGGAAATGTAAGGAAATGTCTTGTCTTGGAAATGTAAGGAAATGTCTTGGAAATGTGAGGAAATGCTTTAGAAATGTTAAGTTTAAAGTTTAAAAGAGGGTACTAAGGCAAGGTGGTCTTAAGAAAATTTATGGAGGAAATATGACATGAAATTGGGCTTGGAAAAGTGGCCTGGGGATGCCACTTAGGGCCTCCGGAAATGACGCCACATATAGGGGTATTGGGCCAAGGTTCGAGCTGCAGGGGAAGCAAAATAAAAGTTTTATTTTGCAGAGATTAGCAAGAAGTGAGGGGACGGCACAAGGCTATAATTTAGGAGCCTTTATTCTTTTATTTTTAAGAGATAAAAGGTGGATAAATGAGGGAATAATTTAATTAATTTGAACAAGAGATAAAGGAGAAAAAGGAGGAAGTTGATAAGAACTAAAGAGTTGGCCTAGCCCAAAGGTGTATATGGTTGGTAATTTCGGCTTTGGTAGGATAGTTGTGCCAAATTTATCATTCTCTTCATCCTCTTATTTGTGCCAAAATTTTCACTCTTTCTCCTCTCTAAACCTCTTCTACTTCTTCTCTCTTTAATTCGATTAGTAAAATATTCTCCGAGATGGCCGAATCCTTATTCTACCATTGCCGAATTCCCTAGTGACTCTTTTCCCTCTCTTTTCTTTTGATAAAACAGACAACACCAATAAATTCTAGTCGATTTCTTGTTAAGTTTCAAAAGCCGAAAGCTTGTTAAGATCTAGGCCATAACCGAATAGAGTGTGGATTCAAGTAAAGGATTGCCGATTTCATTATTGAGGGTAAGGATTCTCTTGTCATCTTTTCATTATTTTTCTTTTAGCCGAAAGTTCAAGACTAATCCCTATTGTTGTTTTAGCCGAAACTACAAGGGATATTTCGGGATTTGGCTATAGTCGGCTATAAGAAGAATTATTCGGGATCTAGTCAACCGAGGTAAGTCATATGTATATTCGGCCAAAGGCCATTTATTATGTTTAAGGTTGAGATCAGATATAATATGAGCCTATAGGTATTTCGACAACTCCCTAAGCAAGTGGTTGTTTTCGGGTTTTGAGATTCACAAGGTAAGAGAATCTAATATTTGGCCAAGGCTCTATTTTAGTATTTAGATATGTTTTTATTATTCGATTAAAAGCCGAAAACTAACCTATGAAAGTGATTTAGTGCTAGCTGAATACAAGAAACACTACCAAGTTTCGAGATTTGATTAGGAAGTGAATCGGCAGCAAGGTAAGATTTTGGTTATGTTAATCCTTCGGGATTTGATTAAGTGGCTGAATGACTTTTTGTTTAAAACACTTGGTGTTGGATGAATATAGGAACTAAAGGATCTAAAGCGTAGATCGGGGTTTCGGGATTTCAGTGAATTTGTTAAGCGAATTAGGTGTGTACCCCACACTAACTTTTAATAAGATTTATGGCAATGTTTAATATGTGCATGTTTATAAAAATGTGAATATGGCTAAGGTACCGTGTTATGGTACAAAGTACTCAGGTACGTTTCCTACTCCTACTAGGATTATGAAATATGTTATCTTTAACATGTGAAAAGTGATAAGAATGTGAATTTAAGTATGATATGCATGATATGAATGATATGGGGCATACAGATTATATAAAAAGGGGAAGTGAATGTGGTGACTTAGGTCACAATATCTGAATCTGGTGACTTCGGTCACATTATCTGAATGTGGTGTCACATGACACAAATATTATCTGGTGGCTATGCTACGAAAATTATAAGGGCGATGAGCATGTTGTCTGTAGCGACAGCCTTCGATGGTGTGTAACAGATGGAGGGTTGACTTAATAGTCCCCACGGTGTGCAGGTTGGTACGGGTGACGTGTAGCAGATGGCTAACTAGGTTTGGGTTCGGGTTTCATCATTTTAATTTAATGATATATGAATATGTATGCTATGAAATGCCTGAATTTGTTAAGACTTAGTGTTGTAGTACACATTGAGTCTGTTGACTCACCTCGTTGTGGGAACATTTTTCAGGTGATGATCAGTAATGGACCGGGTCGGCGGGAGCTTAGTGGTGGCCATGCCCAGCGAGGAAATTATTATGTGGACTCTTTATTGTTTTTAAGAACTTTGAATTTCATTTTCGGGTTTTTATTTGATGTAATAAGGCTATAGCGAACTATTTTATTTTTGTTTTATTTATTTATCATGTTACGAACTTTTTGTTAATTAAAGACTAAGCAAATTTAATTTAAAATAAACTTTAAATATTTTGTCACCTGAAATAAAAGGATTTTCAATATAAAATAAACTTGTTTTTAACTCGAGCCCAACCCACAAACAAACCATCTTCAAAACACACAGTTTTCCAAAGTAACAAAAGAATTTTGAACCGGTTTACGTCGAGGAACATTCCAGATCCGGTCAGGCTCGTGGGCCGGGTAGGGGGTGTTTCAATGAAACTTTTAGTAAGAATATAAAAAATAATTCGTTATAATTTTTTATTAGTATTTTACTATATTAAATATAAATTTTAAATATTTTAAGGAATTAATATTAATTATTTATAAAATTTAATTCGAATATATAAACTATATTTTAAATATTAAAATATAACCAATAAAAAATTAAATACATAATATTATATGTTTAAAATAAATTTCAATAAGAAAGTAATTACATAATATAAATTTTATAAAAAATACTTTATAAGGGTTAAAATTATCATTTGTTCCTAAAAATGTTTTTGACAAAAGCAGAAACTAGAAAAAAACTAATTTCGATTTTGGGTTCAAAAGTACTTTTAACTATAAAAGTTGTCTGTTTATATTTATTATGGCTCTAAATGTGCTTTTGATATCAAAAATGTTTTTGAAAAGTAATACTAAATTAAGTCTTAATAAATCTCACATTGTCCGTGCATGTATTACAGAAATTAAAACAAAATTCAAATACTTGAAAATATAATATCTCATTCAACTTTTTTTTTTCTTTTTCCGTTAGGTTTTTTAGTAATCTCACCTTGAGGAGCACTGGCTGAAATTTCCCACTTAGGAAAAACTCGAACCACAAATTGATCCCATGATTGTGATTGAAAATGATGGGCCTACTTGCGAAAATGACCTTCTCATATTGTTTAATTAAACGTCATGGCTCACATAAGCTCTTTAACCTATCTGTCTATATTATATTATATTATATATATCATCGGTGTTTTCAATTCAAGCAACTAGAGTAATGCCGGAGATTTTCAATTTATTTTTAATAAATTTTTTATTTCTTTATATAAAAATTTAATTTTAAATTAATTTTTATCAAGTAATTTTTTATATTTAAAATTTTATTTTTAAAGCATAATAAGATTAATATATTGTAATTTATTAATTATAAAATTTAAATCTATGATAACTATTTAGAAATATATAAAAATTATTAAATTAACACATGTATTAGCATGAAATCATTCATTTTAAATAAGTTAATAGAAAAAAAACATTTTTTAAATTTTAAAGAATCGATTAGGATTTGTTGAGTGATAGTTTTGTTAAAAGCTAAGTATGCAAGCATCAAAATTTCTTAACGAAATTTTATTATGACCTTACTAACAATATTAATAAAATAATAAAATAATAATAATTTACTCGTCGAATTTGTGGTCCCGAAATCACTGTTCTGACTTCATTGAAAATGGACTGTTACATTTTGAACTTTTCAAACATCTGCTCATTGTTTCTTGTAAAAGTAAGATCATCGACATATAAACTTACTATGAGAATATCTCTATCTTCATTCTTCTTTGTAAACAGCGTGTAATCACTTAAGCATCTTTCAAACCCCTTATTGATAAAGTATGACTCAATCTTGCTCAACCAGGCTCTTGATGCTTGTTTAAGTCCATAGAGTGCTTTCATTAACCTATATACTTTGCTTCCTTCACCTTTCACTTCATAACCTTGCGTCTGATCCAAAAACACTTCCTCATCAATCTCACCGTGTAGAAATGCACTTTTAACATCAAATTGGTACACTTTTCAATCTTGATTAGCTGTAAGTGAAAGTATCAGCTGAATGGTGTCCCAATGAGCTACTGGAGCATATATCTCATTGTAATCAATGCCGACTTACTGCTTGTATCCCTTTACTATGAGTCGGGCTTTGCATTTATCTACTTCTCCCTTCTCATTCAACTTTGTCTTGAAAACCCATTTAACACCCACCTTTTTTGCTCCTATCGACAAGTTAGTTAGTTTCCATGTTCCATTCTTCTCAATAGCTTCAATTTCTCGGTCCATAGCTTCTCTCCAAGTTGAACTTTTCGCAACCTCCTCAAAAGTTGTTGGATCATTTGCAACAAACATGGAAACTTGTTGTATCTCCATAGAAAGTTTTTGTGAACTTCATCTTCTTCCTCAGACATTCCGTCACCACTTACATAATCATTCATCCGTATCGGCTTGATCCTTTTCCTCCTTGAAGTTGGACTTGTGACAGTGGTTGATGTAGGTGAGTTCGAATACTCAATTTCATTTTCTTCTTCTCTCTCTTCATTTTCCTCTAACTCTGATTCTCCCCTTTTTCCTTCATCTTTCCATTTAAGATCAATGTTGTGAGTTTCCTCACCATTCCTTTTCCAGCTCAATTTTCCTTCTTCTTCAAAAATTACATATTGGCTTATGACAATCTTCTTGGAGACCGAATCATACATTCGAAAAGCTTTGGATTCTTCACTAACCCCTAGGAATATGCACATGAAACTCTTATCATCAAGTTTCTTTCCTTTTTCTCCAGGTACGTACACATGCCCTATGCACCTGAACATTTTGAAGTAATCCACTGAAGGCTTGGCTAAGTTCCATGCTTCTTCTGGGGTTTTATCTTTCATTGCTGAGGTTGAACACTTGTTGAGAACATGTACTGCCCAATGTACAACTTCTGGCCAAAACTCCTTCGAAATTCGAAACTTCTTTGTCAGTTAGCATGCACCGTATAACACCCCTCACCCGTATTCATTGTTGGAATAGGATTACGGAGCATTACTGGACTACGAAACAATTAAACAACTATTTAACATACATTTTCTCAATTCAATCATTCATCATTCAATCTCAATCAATTTGTCCCTATTAAGAGCCTATGAGGCCTTAAACATGCTTCATAAATGGTTCGGGACTAAACCAATAACTCGGACAATTTTTTAACACTAAGCAAATTTTTCTTCAAATCAGGGGACACACGCCCGTGTGACCAGGCCGTGTGTCTCACACGGCCACCAGACATGCCCATGTCACAGGCCGTGTGAAAACAGGGGGTATATACTGACTTGGGTCACACAACCAACCACACACCCATGTGCCCTTCGAAGTGGCCACGCACGCTCGTGTGTCAGGCCGTGCCAAACCTATAGAGTATACTAACTTATGCAACACGACCAAGTCACACGCCCTTGTGCTAGGTCGTATGCCAATAAGGGGGTATACTTATTTGTACCATACGACCAAGCACACGCCCGTGTGTGAGACTGTGTGGAGCATACTGACTTCATTTCAATTTCAACACTAGGGGACACACGGCCGTGTAACATGATCGTGTGTCACACACGGCTGAGATACACGCCCGTGTCTGCCCATATGGACAAAAATAGTCTATTTACCAAGCCATCTTGCCACCCATTTTGCACATACCTACACAAGCACAAATGGTACCAATTCAAGGCACTAATATACATCCAAATACCATCAACCAATGATCAAATCATATCCTTCTTTACCATTAATACAATTTACAAATATGCTACAATTTGCCATCTAATTTCATACTTAATTCACATATTCAATTAAATCAACTAAACCATTACATACATACATTCTCAAGCATCAATTCTCAAACACTTAGCTTCCCGAATTACTTAATATTATTAAGCATTATAAATTCAACTTCGACCATACAATATAAATCAATTACCAAACTCAAAATAGAACCAGTTGCACATTTATAAACATCATCAATTTAATTATCATAAGCTAACTCAAATGGCCCAAAATACATGTTCATCAAACATACCAAAATGACTCAAGCCTATACATGCCGTATACTATATATACACAACTCAAAAGTACCAAGTAGATGGTTGGATAGTGTGACGTAGTCTCTGACGATCCCCGAATCCGAGCTAGCTTTGAATTCATTATAAAACACAGGAGAAACAAATAGGGTAAGCTATAAAGCTTAGTAAGTTCGTACTAAATATACTCAACAATTCATAATACACAAATCATCAATTTGAACTAATTAACATCTAAATCATGATAACTAATAAACCTTCTTCATACTTACTCATGTGCTTATATACAAATTCATAACTTCTTCTATTTAGATTTCTTACTTTACATGTACGTACCTGTACAAATTCATAACGAACACATACCTTTTTGTAATATTGTCGAATACTCGATATCTCACACACTAAGTGCCAATGCATAGACGAAGCTATTATAATCTCGCACACTAAGTGCCTTACATAGCCAAAGCTATCTCGGTCTTGCACGCTAAGTGCCATATATAACCAAAGCTATTCTGAATCGCACACTAAGTGCCATATATAGCCGAAACTATCTCAAATCGCACACCAAGTGCCATATATATCTGAATCATCGTCAAACATAAATACAATCTCATATCACAATTTATGCAATATCAAAGCATTTAAAGCATAATTGTTATAATGCTTATTACATATGAACTTACCTCGGATGTTAAAACGGCGAATCGAGTCGTTTAGTCGATAACCTTATCTTTTCCCCGATCCAAGTCCATATTTCACTTTTATTGATTTAAATATATTCAAGGTTAACTTATTTAATCATCCATTCATTCAATTTAGTCCAACTCACACTTAAAAACACATTTACACTTTTGCCCCACATATTTTACATCTTTCACAATTTAGTCCTTATTACACAAAATCACAAATTCATGAAATTCAAGACTAACTCATGCTAGCCGAATTACCATTATACCCTTAGCAGAGCATATTTTTCATTTATTTCACATTTTAACGACTAACTTTACACATTTCTCAATTCAATCCCTATTTTGCATTTTCACTAAAAATCACTTAACAAAACTTGTATATCTATTAACAAACATTCTTAATCTATCAAGAAACTTCAAAACACATGCTATTTCATCAATGGAAACATCTAAAATCTTTAATAATTTTGTAAAATAGTCACTGGGCTAGCTAGTACTAGATGTAACGATCACAAAAACATAGAAACCATTAAAAACGGGGCAAAACACATACCTAATTACTTGGATTTACTTGGCCGAATGAAGAACCCTAGTTTCTTCTATTTTTCCTCTTCAGTTTTGGTTAGCAAGGATGATAATGGACACCATTTTATTATTTTGTTTTTATTTATCTTATGTTATTAACATTTTACTTAATTAACCTTACTTAATAAACATTAAAAACATATATTATATGTCCAATATTGTCCACTCAATATTTTAAAGGTTCAATTACCATTTAAGGCCACCATATTTAAAAACCAAAGCTATTTGACACCTTAGATTAATAGAACATGCATTTTACATTTTACGCGATATCAATTTGACCATTTGAATGATAAAATTTCTTCACGAAATTTTCACACATACATGCTATCATACTGTAAACATTAAAATAATAATAAATTAAATATTTTGACCTCAAATTTGTAGTTTCGAAGCCACTGTTCTGATTTGACCAAAAACGGGCTGTTACACACTGCACCATGTTCAAGAGAGTTCGATTATTTTTCTCTACAACTCTATTGTGGAGAAAAAGTTTGCAGTGAGTTGTCTCTTGATTCCATTTTCATGACAATAAGTGTTGAATTCCATTGAAGTGAACTCTTCACCTTGATTAGTGCGTAAACAACATATTTTATTCCTTGTTTCTTTTTCTACCATGTTTTTTAAATTCTTAAACATCGTAAATGCCTCTGATTTTGCATCCAAAAAATAAATCCATATCTTATGACTATAATCATCAATGAAAGTGATTATATACCTCTTGTGACCATTCGATTTAGGAGTAATTGGCCCGCAAATGTTTGAATGTACAAGCTGCAATGGTCGAGAGGTTCTCTACAAACTTTTCTCGGGAAATGGTTCACGATGATGCTTGCCAACAACACAATCAGTACAAAGATTGAGAGAAGATTTTAGAATTGGCAAACCCTTCACCAGCTTTATGTATGCCAACGTTCTTAGCCCTTTCATGTTCAAGTGTCCAAATCTCCTATGCCACAAATGTGCTTCTATTTCTTTAGATGTTGTTTGAAAACATAATTTCCCTGGTGTGTGAGTAGGAACAAAAGCAAGCAATACAAACATTGTATTTGTTGTCAAGTCAGTTTGCATAAATAAACCTCTTATTGAATGATAAACCTTTCATACACCATATTGAATAGTAATAGCTAGACCCTTTTCTTGAAGTTGCCCAATACTAATTAAATTATTTCTGAGTTCAAGGATGTAATATACCTCTGTGATCACTTGAGTTGTTTCATGAATCTGAACTTTGATATTCCCTTTTCATTTGATATCCATTTTGAGTTGCTTCCCAGCTTTACCATTTCTCTAAAGGACCCGTCAAGCTTAATAAACCACTTCTTGTAACCAGTCATATGGTTGTTGCATCCGAAGTCTAAAAACCACTTCTCGTCTCTTTTGGAATTAGCTATATCAACAGAGAACATAAACAGTATTTCTTCATCCACCTCAGTAAAGTTGGCATTCTTCTCCTAGTAAGGACACTCATATTCAAAGTGTCTTAACTTGTGACACTTTGCAACAACCCGATTTCAGTGAAATCAGAACAGTAGTTTCGGGACCACAAATTCTATGATTAAATTATTATTTTATTATTTTAATGTCTATGGGGTGTTAATAAGGTTGCTTTAAAATTTTGTAAATAAAATTTGATGTTTGCATGCTTAATTACGTGAAAAGGGCTAAATTGTAAAAAGTAATTTTATCAGTTAAAGGTTTCAAATAGCTATGAAAATTTAAAGCTAGTGAACTTAAAGGATAATTGGACCATTATTGTGGTTATTGTATGTCCAAGATATGGTTTTAATGAAATTTTAATAAGTTATAAAGGTTAATTTTGTAATTAGGTAAAATAAGTAATGTTAATAATAAAAGATGAAATAAAATATCATCTTCCTCATTTTAAACCCTAAGAGCCAGCCACCAATATTGAGATAGGGAGAAAGTTTCGGCCATGCAAAATTATCTTGAATGTAAGTGATTTTGAGCCGTTTTTAATGATTTTTATGTTTTTTAAGTCATTTTAGATTAATCTAGCTAACCCGAGGATCAATTTGTAAAACTGTTCAAGATTTAGGGTTGTGCCATGAATGTTCTTATGTGATTCTTGATGTCTAATGGTAGATTATCAGTACTTGTTGAGACATAAACAAGTTTTGTAAAGTGATTTTTTGATGAAAATTGTATTTAGGGACTTATTTATAAAAATGGTAAAGGTTCATGGTAAATTTATGAAATGATGGTTTGTATGGATTGATTTAGGTCCCTAGAGAATTCTGCTAGCATGAGAAAAGGATTAAAATTTTTAAATTTCAATTTGTGAGCTTAAGGACTAGATTGTGAAAAGTTAAAATGTTAGGGGTAAAATTGTAATTTTGCAAAATAAGAAATGTGGACAAAATTGAATGCTAGGGATATTAAATGGTTGAATTTGTCTATTTAGATCAAGATAGACCACATACGAATCTAGATCGGGGAAAAGCTAAGGCCTCGGATTAATCGACTTCGTTGTTATGCTCAAATCGTAGAGGTAAGTTCATAGTGTTCTAATGCATAATGAATTTCTATTTGTGTACTTGTATTATGTTGCTTTAATTATTATGCTTTTAGAAGAGTAATGTTAAATTGCACATACGTGCCCCTGTTTGTATTTCGGTACTTGGAACAATGGAAATGTGCAAGTGTACACAATCGCAACAAATAATAAAGTGACAAGTAAATGTCGAGTTATTGTACCCACAGGGACTATGAAAAGAATTATTTATGAATGCAATTAAAAGCACTTCGATGAAGAAAAATATTTTGATGTTGAGGAAGTGATTAAAAACTAAAATTTAATAAAGTAAAAAAAATGTTCCAATGCACGATTTCAAAAGATGATTTTAATCAAGATGACATATTTTTGTTTGATTAATTACATTTCTTAACTTAGAATTACTAAACTCATGTTCATGTTGTTACGAATAAATTCACGGCAACTTGGTGATTTGCTAACTATTGTTCATACATACTTATTAAATTAACTAATCTCTTGAACATTTTCCAATGTCAATTCAAACAATTAATCAATCTTCATAAGTACATAAAAGATTAAGTGAGGTAACAATGTATTCCTACATTGAATCAGTTTAATCACAATAATCTTGCAAGTTATGCAAGGCTAATGTACCGTTTAATATCATCACTAATTTAACCCTCAACTACCTTAGAAGATTAAACATGCACTGATTAAGTATTGTGTCAATTAATAACAATTTCAACATGATTAAATAATTAATTCATTAGTTACCTTACAATTATAATGCAAGAATAACTTAATCATGATTTTGCTTAATCAAACAACTTACCAAGGCCTATAACAACACAAACACAATTTTAATAACTTAAATGGACGAAATGCAATCAACCTAATATGAATTAAATTTAAGCCATATTAATTAAATTAAACATATCAACATAAAAGGTATTTATAGACATGTTCATAACAACAACAATAAAAATTAAAGGATAGGGAACTAGAATCAAATCTGGTGTTTCTCTGAAGCTTGACTAGTCTGCTCCACTCCTCCTTCTTTGCTTGTTCTTGTTGAACCGAGGCTTCTTCGAGCACTTGAATGCTGCTACCAATGGTGGTTGAAGGGCTCTTTTCCAAGAGGGGAAATCGGCAATGGAATGGAAGAGAAAAATGAAGAACAAATGAAGGGTTTTGAAGAGAGAAAGTTAGAGAGACGTGAAGAATGAAAGGATGAGAGGTGTGTTTCAAATGAGCAGCCAAGGGGGTATTTATAGGTTGAGTAGGCTACTAAAAATAGTTAAAATCAGCAGCCATTGACTCCCCCCATGGCCAGCCACACATGTGGCAAGTTTGAAGCTTTCAAACTGGGCCTCCTTTCATAATTTAATTAATAATAATTATTTAACCCAAAATGAATTGGATTAAAATTAAAATTAATTATATTATGAATTAATATTCATTAATTGGACCGTCTTAGGCAGGAAAATTAATTCGCCTCGATGCTTCAAAAATTGCTTCTCGATTTTGCGCTTCTAGTAGTGTCTGCCGAGCTATTTTTCACCCTTTATGCGAATCTGTCGAAAATAATTCAAAATTAATTGTAAAATTAATTAAAATTGAACATGTTAATAAATTAAAATTAAAATAATTCAAGATTAAGTTGCAATCATTAAGTTTAGTTTATGCCTTCATATGTTGAACATAACAATTTCTCTCCACTAATGCAGGTAGCACAAAGACTTGAATCAATAGGTCTTTTAAATAGATTGTAACGTAGCTAGGCTAGGGGTGGGTAAAAGATAGATAATTTTTCTTTTCTTTCTTTTTCTCTGTTTTTTCATGAGCATTTTGTTGTATGTACTACAATTTTTTGAGCATTTGGTACTTCTTTTCAACTCCCCCAAACTTATTTTCAAAGAATGTTCTAAATAGTATTAAGTCTAGTGTTTGGGACAATCTAAAGATGATTAAGAGAAAAGTGATGGCTAAATATTGCAAAGCTTCAAATAAAATTAGGCCATATAGTCTCAACGTTGGCTTTCAAGGGATAAAAATTCATCAAGGTTGGCTTGAAAGACTCAAACAGTCCAAACAAAAGTTGTCTAAATCATTTTCAACATTGCTTGCTTCCTAGGATTTCGCCTCAAGAACTTATTAAGTCAATTCTAGAGATTTAAACTTTCATGCATGCCTAGCTTTCCTAAGGAACTAAAAATTTTATGGTATGGTTTCCATACTTTATTAGGAGTACATTTATGCTATAATTCAACTAACATAACAATTATTGGAATAATAGAACTTTATTCATACTGAAGTTTAGCATACTTAACAAAATTTCAAATTTTTGAACAAAATACATAATTAAAAGAAAATTTTATTCTTAGAGAAATAATTTTAATTTTTCGGTCCCCCCTACTTAAGATGAACAATGTCCTCATTGTTAAAAGTGAATGGATACTATACACCAGGTAGGATTCTAGAAAAGAGGAGGTGAGTCAATTTGACTGCTTAAGTACTAAACTCTTTCTAGATCTAATCCTAGACATGTATATATCTATTGCCACACTTCTTATTATAAAAACTTGTTCATTTTTATTCATAATTTTCATCTCTTGTTTTATTATGTGAAAAATTAAAAATCCTAATAGATCCTAATCCTAAAATAACCTAGGAAAGAAACTAACATAAGGTAAAGATCCTCCATTTCTTATTTATTTGCAGATCCCTCAGGATCTGACTCATCTTTTGCTCATTCATCTTTGTTTTTGCATGAATCACTTCGTTCCCTCTTCGATAGTGGACTCCATGGTTAAAATATAAAATTTGGATACTCAGGCACAAAAATAAACGAGTCAGTGAATATTTTCGTAAGAGCGCTTCTCATTGAGTCATCCCGTATTTTTGAATATCTCCAGTAAGCTTGTTGTTGCCACTGCATATGTTGCATTATGTCCATCAAATTTGGCAGTTATTCTAAAAGATTTGGGCAAGGTGATTGAGTTCTGAACATTGAGGTTGTCATGTTAGGTTCAATTACTAGTTCCATTGGTTCTGCCTTATCAGAGATTTTAGCTGATTGCTTTGGTTCGATCTCTATGTGATCTTCTTCTTCTTCTATGGGATCCTCGCTCTCTTCAACTCATTGTTGTAGAACAAAATCTCTGACTATTCGGTAGAGGTCCCAATCTGTGATTGTGCCCTAGCTATAACCTGTCTTCTTTATGTTTGCAAGAATTTTAGCTTTCAAGCACAAAATTGTTATCGTAAAGTGATAGTAAGCTGGGCCAGAACATCTAGCGGCACAATTCTGCATTTCTCTTAGAATGATTTTTCCCACATCAATGGTCTTTGTAGTTAAAATCGAGTATAATAAGACCATTCGCTCTAATGAAATTGTAGTCCCGTGTGAAATAGGAATAAGGCTGAATTTAATGAAATAGAACCATAGCTTCGCTAATGGTGTCAAATATTCTCTACGACAAGTCTTAATTCCTTACTTTGACACAGTTCACTTAGAACCTAGAATTATAAGTTCCTCGAGAATTTCTTGCAGATTTTTAGCCTCAATATTTCTCATCAAGGAAGAATATTCATCGTCTTCAAAATCAGGTAATTCAAAGAATTTATTAGTAGTATTTGAGCTTATTGGTACCTTGATTCCTTAAACAAAAACTTTTGTCAATTCATTTGAGGTCAAATTCGCATAAAATTCACGAAGTAATTCCTCATCCGCACTAGGTCTTTTCTCATAAAACAACTCTCAAATGAGAGCTTTAGCAATTTGTTGACTGCATACCATGAAATTGATATAATTGCTTTCTTTCAGTGTAAAGCCTTTTTCAGGGTTGATTCTTGAAAACTCTTTCGTATCTCGCTTTGGCTTCTTCACAGTGAAATTTGTTTTGTGATTCGTCACTTTGAATAGAGGCATGAGTTCTTCTACGAGGCATGATTAACTTGAACATAAGATGGAAACAAATATTTTCTCAAAAAGACAATTAGTATAAAATATTAACAATTCAAAATAAATTGAAAAGTTAAATAATTAAAACGAATTAAAATTTTGGAAAAAAACATTCTTACCACCTTGTATAAATACTCAATAAAAAAATTAGAAGTAAGAGAATTTAATTGAGGGATGGTTGGAAGGGTTATCGGCTAAATGTGGGGGAAGTGTTGTGCAAATTTGACAAAGGGTATTTGGGTTGTGCAAGCGTGTGCATGACACAAGGAAGGAATGGCAATAGCGCATGGTCTTGGCGTGAGCAGATACGTGGGCAACAGGTAGTAGTATTGAGCCAGCAGCAGGGCTGGTGTGCAAGTGTTGGCACACGCGAGTTGGAGCTAGAAGCGACAATGATGCGTGTGAAGCAGGACGTGCAAGGCAACAGCAACATGCGACAGTCGACTGGAACAACAAGCAAGTGCAGGCGTGAGCGGCTTTGGAGCTGGCTAGCGACATGCGCAATGGGGCAAGTCGCAAGGTGCGTGCGAGGATGGCTGCTGGCCGACGAGGCTGCTAAGGGTGCCAATGGTGGGTGTTGGAGGGAAGGATGGAGATTGGTTTAGGTGATGTGAAAAAGTGTAGAAGGTTGTCGAAACCATTTTTAAAGTTTTACGAAAAACGGTGATCGACTTCGAAAAACGAAGACGGGAGTCGCCACCAATCCCTTTTTTACTTAAGTGTGATTGGATCACCTTATAAAACATTTTATTTCAAAACATTGATTTTGGACTATGAAACACAAAAAAAGGGTTTAGGGTGTAACACCCCAAACCCGGCCCATGCGTTACTAGCGGATTTGGTATGTCACACGAGAAGAACATGTTAAACCCTTTTTATTCGTATTAAAATAGGTATTGCTTTGTTAAAATCAAGAAAACAAGTTTGATTTGAAATATTTGATAAAATACTACTAACCTCGAAGATTGATTGATAAATCGATATATTTGAACTAAAGATCTTATAAAACGTGACTTTTGAAAACGACGTTGAAAATTTGAAAGAGAATCCGAGTCCTTTGAAAATTTCATTGATAACTCGAAAGAAAATTTTCATGTTAAAAATATTTGTAAAAGTTTATTTTGAAATCCATTTGTTAATCGATTTTGGAAAACCTTTATTTAAGTTTTCAGAAAATTCCCATTTAAAACAATTTAAGCAAAATAATAAGTATATCAAACATAAAGCAAATAATAAAATACTCCAAAGGCCTTATTACAACATAAAACCCAAAATAGTAAAGTGAACGAAAATAGAAATCTAAAGTTCCAAAATAAAAACACCATTTTTGAAGTATGGCCTCCACCGAGTCATCCATGGCCCAAGTCCACGTCACTGAGCATTACCTACAAGGGTTAAGAGAAAAGGGGGTGAGTTACAAGAACTCAATGCATAATCCCCTTACTGCTATCCACTGGGCTTGAACCCGTTTAGCAAACATTTGGGCCTGAACCCATATAACAATAACTTGGGCCAAAGCCCAATTACAAAACAAAATATATCAAATGAATCAAATGAATGTAATGTAATACTAATCCAACCTAATAATCCATCCGCTACACACCACCCGTACCATCTATCACACCTGTGGGGATCAAGTCAACCCACCTCGCCAAACACACCAATCGCAGGCATTATGCCATTTATAACAAATTTTGATTGTGGGCAAGCCACCAGATTCACAGAGTATCATATTATCAAACATATTTGTGGCAGTGCCACCAGAATTACTTCTCTTCAACATTTTCCCATCCCATGCAAAATTATGCATATGAACATACATAGTAAATGATATTACAAATATAAACAACAATTAACATCTCAGAGATCTATTACAAACAATTTGGCCCATTAACACTTTGCAAAATCGGCCCATTAAGGCAGTCTATCAAATCGGCCCATTAAGGCAATATAACAATTCAGCCCATTAAGGCAATATAACAATTCAGCCCATTAAGGCAATATATCAAATCGGCCCATTAGGGCAATATATCAAATCGGCCCATTAGGGGCATTTCCATAATTCGGCCCATAAGGGCATTTTCATAAATCAGCCCATTCGGGCATTTTCGTAAATTGGGATTTCTACCCACTAAGGATAATTCGATAATCTTGCAACCCAGGGGTATTTCGGTAATTTACCCTCCAAGGGTATTTTGGTAAATTTCATAAACCGGACTTAACTACTAATTTGGGGCATAAAAATCGAAAGCTGTCCATCTCAAGTCATCTTGACCAAATTGACTATAACTCGAGTTAGGAATCTCAAATCTAAATCCGTAAATTTTCCTTGAACCTAGACTCATATATATTTTTACTACAATTTTTCCATAATTTTTGGCTTAGCCATTTGGTACAGTTTATTCCTTAAAATTTCCCTTGTTTCACTGTCCAATGATTCTGACCTCTCTTACTCGAAATTCAAATATCTCACTGTACAGTTTTCATATGTTGCTCCCACTTATTTCTATTGAAAATAGTCTCACTAAGGAATCTACACATATAACTTATAACTCCTAATTCACTTTGTACAGTTTTAAATGATTTTTCCAAGACAAAATAGGGAACCATAAAGTCCATCAGAACCAGTCTCACTAAAATTAAAATATCTTAGAATATAAAATTCATTTTCATTTGTCGTTTCTTCCATATCAAAATAGCCACAGTAAGCCTTAATTCAATATCTTATTCACTTTCTAATTCCCTTTCTCCTATTTTTCATGATTTTTCAAAATCACGTCACTGCTGCTTACCAAACTGTTTCATTGCAAATTATGGTTACCACTACGAACATACGCACACCGAGTGATCACGGATGCCGATTACCAGTTTTCTTTGGTATTTTGACCAAATAACAGAACATTTCATGCAAACTTTCAGAGAAGTGTGAGATTACACACCATTTCAAACATGTATTTGGAAAGGTATGGGATTACACACCTTGATTAGGATTCCCTAAAGAAACACTCTTCGTTGCCCCCTAAAAATAAAATCGATCAAAAGTTAGCCTCGATTTCTTAAAGGTTCCGAAAGTCCAAAAGTACTCACTCACAAGAGTCACTTACCACAATCGCGATCCTTCCCTACTAGATTTTAAAATCTGGTCTTGCACCTTGGATATTGCAACGAGTTCCAATCAACTTTCGAAACCAAGGCTAAGAGAAAGATAAGTAGCAGCAAAGGATGGCTTGATTCAGCCTTCATCAAAACAGAATAAGAGGAGTTTAAAATAAAAATAAGTGGCTAGGTTCGGCTTAGCCAAGGGATGAGAGTTTCGGCTTAGCCAAATCAAGAGAAGAAAGAACAAACAATATGAAATAAGAAGAAAGAACATTTACCTTAATAATAGGGATGAACCGAAATGAAGAACACGGTTTGGCACTAGTAGCAAGACAACAAAGAAGAATCGGCTATGGAGGAAAAATGAACAAGAACAATTTCGGCTATGAAAGTATGGATTAGAGAAGAAGAAAGAGAAGAGAAAATTCCCACTATTGTCTTGAAGTTGCAGCAATGAGAGGAGAAGTTGGAAGAATGAACACAAAGGATGCCAAAAGGAATTAGACCTAACAAGCACCAAAACTATCAAAATGCTCCCTTCAAAATTCGGCTACCCTCCCCCTTCCAAACCATTATCATCTTTACCAAAAGATAAACATAGACCAAATAAAACCTTTCCAAAACATCCCTCACGAAAAATGCCAACATGTTCCCTATTCTTTCCCTTTTCTTTTACCTCTTTCCATCCACTCTTCCTTACCATATTCCTTAGCCACCTTGCCAAAATTAAAAAGTCCAACTTGCCTTATTTACAAGCTTGGCTGACACTTAGGGAAAGAGTACAAAAATAATAGTCAAATTTTGCACATTATGGGATTTTACCCTCTTCCCTTAAAGTCCTTCATGTGGCTGTTGGAACGCCGATACCCCATGGCGCAGCAGAATAAAATTAGATCCGGCGATCCAAACCATGGATCCATGTGTGAGGAATGAATCGGGGTGAAATAAAGGTTTCAAATTACCAAAACTTCAATGAGAGACACAATGACGCCTTGACAACAAGAGTTTTGATCTCTCATCGAATCAAGCCACAACCTTTTCTGGATGTCGGCCTCTACGTGATCCACCCTTGTTTGACTATGAATCGGAAGAAATCTCCAAAACTATTTTGAGGTTTATTTGCTTGACGGTTGCTAGACCTAACAAGCAATCTATTAGGGTTTTTCATAAGCTTTGCCTCTTTTAAATACCTTTTATATTGGATATCCTTTTAATTGGGCCTTTTATAATGGGTATCTTTTCATTGGGCCCATTATTTGGTATCCTTTTAATACCCTTTTATAATTGGTATCTCTTTAATGTATCATAAGATTAAATAAATACAATAAAGTTTTTAACCAAAAATTATAATTACATTAATTATATCCGAAAATTATAATTACATTAATTATAATAAGGATTTTGGTAAACTATATTTATTTAAATTTATATATGAATCAAATTCATATATTAATAGAATTATGTTGTCATTATGTGTACAACATCCTTGTACATATAATATGTTCAATATTTGATTGCCCAATTAAATTAATTCTTTAATTAATTTAATTCATGTGACAACTAAAAATAATACCAATTATATTTTATTCCGTTCATTTAAACCATAGGGTGTGACCACAGAGGTTCTTGCAACGTTCGCAATAATAATAGAACGATTCTAATGTCACAAACAATGAGTGGCATCTAGCAATGCATCATTGCTACCTAAGTTACAAGAAGTCATGATTCCACATAACCTTTTGTGATTAACCTTTCATACATTAATCCTTAAGTCCTTTATCTCTGGAATGGACACAAGTCATGGAATAGTCACACTTGTATAGTCCATCCCATTTTTCTTGATATCTTGAGTAGACTTTGATATACAAATTAGTATGACATCTCATGTCAACTTATTTGAGCATGGCCATGCATTTCTAGTCTCACTCAATCAAGTGGCCTAAGATATTACTCCCATTATGTAGGAGGGACTTATCCTATATTGATCAACCATATCCTCTACATAGATTGTGGTATATCCAACATCGCCTTTATAGAACAACCAATTACGGTTACGTTTGATCAGTATCAAAATATACAACTCACGATGTTGAGATAATAATTATCTCAAGTCCGAGGATCATATACATATTAATCACTATGAGTAATGTTGTGACAATTACATAATAATCCAATAAACATACTCATAACGGGTCAATCCAATATGTTGTTCTCTAACACACATATTCATGCATTGATTTTGACAATCCACATCAATGACAACTCTTTATCATCAATCAACTACATGTTAGTCTTAATACATTATTGTTGTCCTAGTCAACAATAATACTCGACTAAGGATCTTTTAAGAATAATCATATTATTCTTAAGACATTATTATAAAACAGTTTATTTATACACACGTAAAGAAAAAGCTGAAATAATAATGACAACGCTTTTATATTAATAAACATGGTAAATTAAGTATGTTATTACAACCATCTCATGATTGGTCTTTGGGCATACTCTTACAATCTCCCACTAGCACTAAGACCAATCACTCATATATCTAATACCAAGTGACTTAGTGTGACGATCATGCTTCACCTGTGTCGTCGGAGGCTTGGTCGTGGATCAACAATGTTATCATCCGAAGGTACTCTGCATATCTCTACATCCCTCGATCGATAATCTCTCGAATAAGATGGTAGCGTCTAAGTATATGTTTGGATCATTGGTGAGATCTCGGGTTCCTTAGCTTGTGCAATAGCTCCATTGTTATCACATCGAGCTCTATAGCATCCGATATGCTAGGCACAACCCCTAGTCCAAGAATGAACTTCTTGATCCAAACCGCTTCCTTTGCCGCCTCACCGGGCCGCAATATACTCACCCTCTGTTGTAGAATCGACTCTTCGTACTTTGCTTTGAACTCTTCCACTCACAAAGACCACCATTAAGGCAAAACACAAAACCCGATTGCGATCGAGAATCATCCTTGTCGGTTTGGAAGTCGGCATCGGTGTAACCTTTTACACTTAACTCTTCCTCACCTTCATATAATAGGAACGTATCCTTAGTTCTTCTTAAGTACTTAAGGATACTCTTGATCGTGGTCCGATGACCTTCACCGGGATCTACTTGATACCTGCTCGTCATACTTAAGGCATACGATACATCTGGACGGGTACATAACATAGCATACATGATAGATCCAATAGCGGAAGCATATGGAATTTTACTCATACGTTCTCTCTCTTGTGGAGTTGAAGGACACATTTCCTTCGAGAGTGAAATACCATGTCTCATAGGTAGAAATCCTCTTTTAGATTCTTCCATACTCAAACCTTTTCAATACTTTTTATCTATGTATGTACTTTGGCTTAGACCTAGTAGTCGCCTTGATCTATCTCTATAGATCTTGACTCCTAAGATATAAGTGGCTTCGCCCAAGTCCTTCATAGAAAAACAACTTCTTAACCAAGTCTTAATAGACTGCAAAGTAGGTATGTCATTTCCCATGATAAGTATGTCATCCACATATAGTACCAAGAATGTGATAGTGCTCCCACTAACTTTCTTGTAAACACATGGTTCATCTTCATTTTTGACAAAACCAAACTCTTTGATTGCATCGCTAAAACGAAGATTCCAACTTCGAGAAGCTTGCTTTAATCCATAAATGGATCTTTGTAGCTTACATATCTTTCTAGCATCCTTTGGATTTACAAAACCTTCAGGTTGTGTCATGTACACATCCTCTTCAAGTTTCCCGTTAAGGAAAGCTGTTTTGACGTCCATCTGCCAGATTTCATAATCATGAAATGCAGCTATGGCGAGTAAGATCCTGATGGATTTAAACATAGCTACAGGAGAAAAGGTTTCATCATAGTCAACACCATGAATTTGGCGAAAACCTTTAGCGACTAATTGCCCTTTGTATGTTTGTACATTACCATCCATGTCTGCTTTCTTTTTGAAAACCCACTTGCACCCTATAGGTTTAACCCCTTCTCTGGTGGGTCAATCAAGGTCCATACTTGGTTTTCATACATGGAATCCATCTCGAGATCTCATGGCCTCAAACCATTTCTCAGAATCTGGGCTTGTCACCGCTTCTTGATAAGTCCTAGGCTCATCTTGATCTATAAGAAGAACGTCACCATGCGTTGTAATGAGAAATCCATATCTCTCGTGTACGCGCGTACTCTTAAAGATCTCTTGCGGTGGTTGTGTTTCTACAAAGCTTATTTGTTCCTCAATTTCTTGTGGAATTTGTCTTTGTTGTTCAATCTCTCCGTTCATGGTATCTTGTGATTCTCGAATTTCTTCAAGTTCAATCTTTCTCCCACTTCCTTTTCTAGAAGTAAATTCTCTCTCTAGGAAGACACCAGTTCGAGCAACAAACGTTTTGTTCTTAGTGGGATGAAAGAAATAATATCCTTTGGCTTCTTTTGGATACCCCACAAAATTACACCTTTCAGATTTGGGTTCAAGCTTAGTAGACGTCTGACGTTTAACATAAGCTTCACAAAATTCAAATTTTCATAAAAGACATACTAGGGCGTTTCGCATCCACATCTCATATGGCGTCTTTTGAACCGATTTAGATGGAACTTGATTTAGTGTGAAAGCAGCTGTCTCAAGTGCATGTCCCCAAAAAGAAGTCGGTAGATCAGCATGACTCATCATGGATCGAACCATATCTAACAAAGTTCGATTTCTTCTCTCAGATACTCCATTCTATTGAGGAGTACCAGGAGGAGTAAGTTGTGAGACAATCCCACATTCTTTCAAAAGATCATCAAACTCTAGGCTCAAGTACTCTCCACCTCGATCAGATCGAAGTGACTTGATAGTTTTGCCTAGTTGATTTTGTACTTCATTTTTGAATTCCTTGAACTTTTCAAGGGACTCAGACTTATGGCGCATGAGATAAACATACCCATATCTACTGAAATCATCGATGAAAGTAATGAAGTAGTGAAATCCACCTGCGGCTTGTGTATTTATTGGTCCACATACATCGAAATGCATTAGGTCCAATAAATCACTAGCTCGCTCACTTTTTACCAAAGAAAGGAGATTTAGTCATTTTTCCCAATAAGCAAGATTCACATACTTCAAATTGTTCAAAAACAAATGAATTCAAGAGACCATCTTTATGGAGTTTGGATATGCGCTTCTCACTTATGTGGCCCAAACGACAATGCCAAAGATAAGTTTGATTTGAGTCATTTATTTTAGATCTTTTAGTATTTATGTTGTAAATGGGATTCGTTTGATCTAAAATATAGAGGCCATTAATTAATTGTGTTTGAACCATAGAAAACATTATTGAGATAAAATGAACAACAATTATTCTTAATAATTATCTCAAAACCAATTTTGTCTAAACAAGAAATTGAAATAATGTTTTTAGTCAAATGGGCACAAAATAACAATCCTCTAAACATAAATCAAGTCCACTAGGCAAAGATAAAGTATATGTTCCCACAAACTAATGCAAAACTTTTGCTCCATTTCCAACTCGTAAGTCCACATCTCCTCTAGCCAAAGTCCTACTCCTTTGTAGTCCCCTGCATGTAAGTACAAATATGAGAACCACAACCAGTTATCTAATACCCAAGAAGTAGTAGTTGATAAATTAATATCAATAATATAAATACACAGGCGGACATTCCGCCGCTTTAGCCTTCTTGACTTCTTCAAGATAGACAGGCGATTCCGTTTCCAATGTCCAAATACACCACAATGAAAACAGCTTTCCTTCCTTAGACACCCCACCTTTAGGTTTCAGTGTAGCCTTTCCTTTTCCAAATTTGGGCTTACCTTTGCCCTTGGGCTTTGTTTGAACTTTGGCCTTTCCCTTGCCCTTGTTATTACGGACCATCGGTATGGGCTTGGGTCCAACCTTTTTCAAGTTGCCTTCAGATTCAGTAACATACCGAGCAATTGTGGTAGAGTCTTGTCAATTTCATTCATATTGAAATTGAGGACAAATCATTTGTAGCTATCCAAAGAACGATTGCAAAATAACATCGATGGCCAACTCTTGGCTCAATGGAAACCCAAGCTTAGATAGGCTTTCAATATAGCCAATCATCTTAAGGACATGAGGTCCTCTTGGGCTTCCTTCACCAACTTACATTGGAATAGGGCTTTAGAGATATCAAACCTCTCTTGTCGTGCTTTGCCCTCGATAAAGTTCTTTCAGTGCTCGATCATATCATAAGCAACCATGTCCTCATGTTGCTTTCAAGTTCGAGGATTCATAGTGGCAAGCATAAGACATCCAACATCTATCATGTCATCGAGATACTTCTTGTAAGCGTCTCTATCACCCTCGAGGCATTAGTGGGTGGTTCATTAGGAAGTGGTTGTTCAATGACATATAATTTCCGTTCTTGTTTAAGGACAATCCTCAAGTTACTGAACCAATCAAGAAAATTCAAACCATTCAATTTGTCCTTCTCAAGGACCGATCGCAATGAGAGTGTGCTAGTGTTTGCGACCATAATATATCTACAACAATTAAATATGCATGTGAGTAAATTTACCAATTTTATATCAATCATTAAAAAGACTTTATTAAATGATATTCCTACTATTTTATTTCAAAATTAATAACCTCGTATATTAATTTCTGGAAAAACTTTCTCAAAAGTATTTCTAGTAGGTTAAGGATCCATATTTCACCACCTCTTAAGTCACTTTGGCTTTACTCTTAAGATTATGGTTATTTAGGTAAGCAACATTTGCTAATTACATCATATGTAACTCCTAATATTTGGTGAACAACTCATGTTCTAATCATCTTATGATTTATCCAATTCACTTGCCTCTAGGTTTCTAATCCTATTAGAGTAACTTAGTTAAGTCATTAACCAATTTTTAACCAAAAATATCACTTGTTTATTCTTCGCGTTTAACCAAGATAAATACTAGTACTTTGCTTTGGCGCGAACCTACATAGTATTGATCGAGGCTTTAACGAGGGCAAAATTGGAAGGCCATGTTGACTTAATATTTTAATAGAGGGATTTTATTAAGATTGTTCCATCTCACCAATTATGGACTACATTAGTCCATTTAGTCTTTTAATTGATCTCATCAATTAACGGGGTTTTATTATTATCAAGTTTTAATATATATAATTGGCATGCTTTAGACATCCATAGCATCTCATACATGAATAAATAAAGCAATAAATAAATGCAATAGTTATAGCCCATAAACTAAGGTGGTTCAACCCAAGCCAATGGGAAAACCAAAAAGAAACCTAAAGGTGTAAGCCAATTCACAAGCTATCATTCTCAATCATTGTCCCACCTTCCTTCTCGTTTGGCCCACAGCAACTCTTGCAAATTACAATATGCAGAAACTCGTTTTACATACGAGGGAATAAGATGAGAAGAGAAATACAATAGAATAGTAGTAAGGCACGACACGCAGTCGTATTTAAAAAAATACAACCTTTTATTGAATGTGTCATTGGGCTATAACTATGCATTTCAAACACCGTGCATGTCAAAAATAGCATACATAATTCTATATATATATTTAAGGTGAATTATAAAATATCCTTTCAACCTTTTGTGGCCCATCAAGTTTATAAATTTCTTTTATTAACAAATTTTTTGCAGTGCGAGGATGTCGGAGGAAGCGGGCGAGAAGGCCGCGGCGAGCCATCCTCGATCCTCATCTCGAAGTGCGGGGCGGAGCCCGCATCATAGACTGTGCAGTGCAGGCGAGAGCCTGGCATGTACGAATCGCATACCCCAAATAAATGAAACCTCACGATTTGATAACTTTTTATCAACGAAATCGTGTTTTTAGGATTTTAATCCTTGAGGTTTCATATCGGAACAACCCTTGTTCCATTAGCCAGTTAACACTTACTGGAAACTATAAATACCTCCGTCACATTATTACAGATTTGTTAATAATTAACAATAATAACATAAAATCAAGTAGGCCACAAAACCATGATTAACATTTAATCAATTACCGAAAGGAACAGCTTTATCGAGTTATGCTTAAACGATTTAAACAATCAAAAATACAATAAGATCAAAACATGAATCTTATACAATTGCATCACCCAAGTATTTAAACCCGAGTTCAGTATCACACAAGTGGCTCTCGATACCACTTTGTTGGAACGCCGATACCCCATGGCGCAGTGAGAATAAAATTAGATCCGCGATCCAAACCATGGATCCATGTGTGAGGAACGAATCGGGTGAAATAAAGGTTTCAAATTACCAAAACTTCAATCACGAGTAGACAGCGACGCCTTGACAACAAGAGTTTTGATCTCTTTGTCGAATCAAGCCACAACCTTTTCCGATGTTGGCCTCTACGTGATCCACCCGGTTTGACTATGAATCGGAAGAAATCTCCAAAACTATTTTGAGGTTTATTTGCTTGACAGTACTGCTAGACCTAACAAGCAATCTATTAGGGTTTTTCATAAGCTTTGCCTCTTTTAAATACCTTTTATATTGGATATCCTTTTAATTGGGCCTTTTATAATGGGTATCTTTTTCATTGGGCCCATTATTTGGTATCCTTTTAATACCCTTTTATAATTGGTATCTCTTCAATGTATCATAAGATTAAATAAATACAATAAAGTTTTTAACCAAAAATTATAATTACATTAATTATATCCAAAAAATTATAATTACATTAATTATAATAAGGATTTTGGTAAACTATATTTATTTAAATTTATATATGAATCAAATTCATATATTAATAGAATTATGTTGTCATTATGTGTACAACATCCTTGTACATATAATATGTTCAATATTTGATTGCCCAATTAAATTAATTCTTTAATTAATTTAATTCATGTGACAACTAAAAATAATACCAATTATATTTTATTCCGTTCATTTAAATCATAGGGTGTGACCACAGTAGGTTCTTGCAACGTTAGCGATAATAATAGAACGATTCTAATGTCACAAACAATGAGTGGCATCTAGCAATGCATCATTGCTACCTAAGTTACAAGAAGTCATGATTCCACATAACCTTTTGTGATTAACCTTTCATACATTAATCCTTAAGTCCTTTATCTCTGGAATGGACACAAGTCATGGAATAGTCACACTTGTATAGTCCATCCCATGTTTCTTGATATCTTGAGTAGACTATGATATACAAATTAGTATGACATCTCATGTCAACTTATTTGAGCATGGCCATGCATTTCTAGTCTCACTCAATCAAGTGGCCTAAGATATTACTCCCATTATGTAGGAGGGACTTATCCTATATTGATCAACCATATCCTCTACATAGATTGTGGTATATCCAACATCGGTCTTTATAGAACAACCAATTACGATGTACGCTTGATCAGTATCAAAATATACAACTCATGATGTTGAGATAATAAGTATCTCAAGTCTGAGGATCATATACATATTAATCACTATGAGTAATGTTGTGACAATTACATAATAATCCAATAAACATACTCATAACGGGTCAATCCAATATGTTGTTCTCTAACACACATATTCATGCATTGATTTTGACAATCCACATCAATGACAACTCTTTATCATCAATCAACTACATGTTAGTCTTAATGCATTATTGTTGTCCTAGTCAACAATAATACTCGACTAAGGATCTTTTAAGAATAATCATATTATTCTTAGGACATTATTATAAAACAGTTTATTTATACACACAGAAAGAAAAACTGAAATAATAATGACAACGCTTTATATTAATAAACATGGTAAATTAAGTATGTTATTACAACCATCTCATGATTGGTCTTTGGGCATACTCTTACAGTGGCATCATATCCTCTTTACCAATTGCTCATTTATGCTAGCACATTACTTATTTATTTCTATAAGCATTGAGGTCACTTACTATATCTTCTTAAAATGCTAAAATACTAAATTTTTACTAAGGCCCTAATTAAACCCCGAACTTCCTAGAAACCCCAAATTCACTTAACTAATAAGTCCAATTTGCAATAACACCATTCTCATATTCTCAAAAATTTTAAACATTCCTACGCCCAAGGCCCATTGGGCCCAATTCTTCTAGGCCCAATTTCAAGATGTTACATCGGGAGTCGGTTACGTACGAGGAAGGTTTAGCACCCTCGTAACGCCCAAAATTTGGTACCTAATTGATAATTTCATACGTAACCCCCAAAATTTGGTACCTAATTGATAATTTCATGTTCTAGTGTAGAAATTTTGAAAGATTTTAAAATATAATCCTTTTATTAGAAAGAAAAACAAGACTTACTTATCTCAAAGAAATAAAGTGCTATACCCAATAAGTTAGGATGTAACGTCTCATGACTCCGAAGCTAGACTTGCCTTTATTTGTAGAAAAAGTCTTACCTCGAAACACAAAACATCATATCCAGTAAGTTAGGATACAACATTTTGAATTCCAGAGAATAAGTTTTTAATTTGAAATTTATAGGTTAAAAAGAGAAGATACTTGATACCTTAAGTTCTACTAGAAAAGTTAAAACCTAGTGAGTTAGGATATAATTTTCTCAAGGTCCTCAAAATATCGCGTATCGTTATGTTTAAAAACCTTTGAATAAAATGCATCAAATTAGCAAAATATGTTTTATGAAGATATTGCACTGATACATTATAACATACATACTTAATAGCAATTCATCATGACTATAAATTATATGAACAGTTATTACTAATAGATAAAATAAAGAAAGAATAATATGAAACAATAAGCAATAATAGAATAACTATACTAATACAAAACATACAAAAAATAAATGAATAAAAAAGATAAGCAAATATAAGATATAATGCAGTAAATAACAAAAGATAAAAAAATAAACATAAAGCTTTACATGCATGTAAGATAAAATAACAACATAGAATGAATTGGAATAGATATTGTAAATTAAGAAACATATGGCTTTAAATAAAAATATGAATTATAAAAAAATGAATTAATATGCAAAAATGATGAGGAGTAATAAAAAATAATATATATATATATAAAGATAAGTAAAATATATTGCTAAATAAATAAATAATATATAACTTTAAATAAAAATATAATAATCTAATACATATATACATAAAACTACACATTTAAGAATAAATAATATGAACAATATACGCAACTTGGTACAATATTTAGGATAAAATACTTTTTCTTTAAAAAAAATTTATATATAAAGTATAATATAATAATGTAATATATATATATAATAAAAATGTGATATAATAACTAATATACATATTTTAAAATAATATATAATATATGAATAATTTCAAACTTAATAAAATAACTTAGTTATGAATAATAACTAGTAATAATCTAATATATATATATACAAAATAAATAATCCATAAAATACTTTATTATTAATAAATTAATGTATATTATATAAATAAACAAAATATAATACGGAAAATTTTTATAACATAAAATAATTTTAATATAATGTTAAAATAATTTAAAAATGAAATAAAATAAAGATAAAAAAGGTTAAAAAAATAAACAAGGAAATAAGGATTAAAAAGGTAAAAATAAAATGTAAAAGGAGCAAATCAAAAACGCGCGTTAAACCACGGGGACTTATTGGGCAATTATGCCTTCTTTCCAAAACGACGTCGTTCCGATTTTAGCCTTTAAGCAGCCCGAGGACTCAATTGAAACAAAAGAAATAATTCTAGGCTCAATTGCAAATAAAGAAAAAAATAACTGGACATAATTATAAAATTGAAATATGCGGAGGGGCCTATTAAGCAATTAGACCTTTTAACGAAAACACGTGGATCCTCCCCGAGTTTTCGGGTCAACGCACGGATCCATGCTCCAAACGACATCTTTTTGTACTTATTTACTTAAGTACAAACAACACCATTTCTTCTTGATATATAAGCAAAGAATCAGCCAAAAAAACTCATTTAAACATTCATAAAAAAAAAATCAGAGCCCCCCCTCAAAAAAAAGAAAATTCTCTCTGGCCTGAGGCCTGAGGCCAGGGCTCCGGTGACGAGCCGTCGCACGCGCCGCCGCCAGAGGATAAAAACTTCAGTTTTCTTCGCGTAAATCAAAAGGTAATCTTTTATTTTGTATTTAGAACTATTTTATGTATATAAAATATGTATACATCGAAAGGGAAAAGAAAAATAAAAAGAAACGAAATCGAAATAAAAAAAAATATCACCTTTATTGTTTTATTAATCTTTGTATTTTTTTTATGTATTCTTGTCTCTCTGTATCCGTGTTTACTGGTTTTATGGGGTTTTTATAACCCGAAAATAAATTTAAAAAAGGAAATATAGGGATTTTGCCATATTTGCTGTTGTTTCTTTCCTTCTTGCAGGCGATCGACGAGGGTCTCAGCGGTGGTGCGGGATTCGCGCGCGGATTGCGGCGCGACCGATGGTCTGATGATGGGACTTGCGGCGCGAGGGTTTCCTAGAAACCCTAAGTACTCTAAAGCTGTTTAGGCTTTGGGCCCTTTTGGGCCATGTGTTGTTTGGGTCTGGGTAGGTATGGGTCTTAGGGTGTAATTGGGCCACGGGTTTAGTTTGGGCTGCTAGTGGTATTTGGTTTGGGGTGTATCAGGTTTTAGCATTTGGGTTTGGGCTTTAAGCCCTTTTATTGTAAATGGACTGTATTAAAACTGGACTTTTATTATTATGTTTATTATTATTTTTTTGTTTTGGTTTTCACGGGCCCCAGCAAAATGGGCCGATTACAAAGGTGATTGGGATTTATAGTGAAGAGGGTAGGAGTTCAATTAGAATTCTTAGAACAAATTAATAGTTAAAATATTCTAAGTTCTTATTCTACACAATGTTAATAACAATTAATAATTAATATGATGCATATTAAATTATTATTTGCTATTAATTTATTGAAATAAAAACTATTAATTAAAATATGATCAAATTTAAACATATCCTAATTCTATGAAAAGTTGATAATAATTAATATATTATAATAAATATAATTGTATACTAGTTATATACTAGTTATTATCATCTTATTTATTAAAATTAAATTAAAAACATTTATTTTAGATGCCTTTGAAAATATTTACAAAAAGAGAAATTTAATTTCTTATATTTATAAAAAGAACAACCAAATTTTGAAAATAATTCAATTAAGTACCTAGACTAAAGAAAATTTGAAAATTGAGTTGCAATTAAGACATAGATCAAAATTGACCCTTTTATTTGAAAAACTAAAAATTTATTTTGTCATTTAGGGAATAATTTCTCGGAAGATTATGTTCAAATCAATTTCTAGGAAAGATTAGAGGGGTTACAAGTGGTCCCGCTTAAGTTCCAATCTCCTAGACATAATTTATTTAAACATACTAATCCCGAAAATATACCCTAAATCATTTATTTAAAAAAATGAGAAAAATTAAATATCTGGTTAAATGAACGAGACTATATCCCGTTCAATTTTATCGTCCTAATAATGTTTTAAGCGCTAAACATTAACTCGAAAATTACCTCCCTTACCTTGAAGTTTGACAACTCCATATGGGAAAACTTGGTGAATTGTAAATGGACCGGACCAACGTGATTTCAACTTACCTAGAAAGAACCTTAATCTGAAATTGAATAGCAAGACTTGCTGACCTGCTTCAAATTCTCAAACTCGAATGTGCTTGTCATGCCATCTTTTAAGTCTTTCCTTGAATAGTTTGGCATTCTCGTATGAGAACATTCGAAACTCTTCTAACTCATTGAGTTGAAGCATTTTTGTTGAGTTGTTGGAGAGCCCAGTAAGCTTTGTATTCTAACTCTAAGTGTAGATGACATGCTTTCCAAAAAACCAACCTATAGGGTGACATCCCTAAAGGTGTCTTGTATGTCATGTAGGCCTATAAAGCATCATCCAGTCTTTTGGACCAATCTCGTCAGTTCAGAAAAACTACCTTCTTAAGTATGCCTTTTATCTCTTTGTTTGCCAGTTCAGCTTGCCCATTTGTCTGCGGATGGTAAGCTGTGGCAACCTTGTGCTTCACTCCATGTTTTTCAAGTAGACATTTCAACCATTTGTTCACAAAATGGGACCTTTCATCACTGATGATAGCTCTTGGGGTTCCAAACCTTGTGAACACATGCTTCTGCAAAAACTTCTTCATAGCCTTAGCATCGTTCATCAGATATGCTCGGCCTCAACCCACTTAGACATATAGCCTACTACTACCAATATGTACTTGTGACCAAAAGACGGAGGGAAAGGGCCTAGAAAATCAATACCCAAAACATCGAATAATTCTACCTCAATGATGTTTGTTCGGGGCATCTCATTTATGTTGGTAATGTTTCCAGCCCTCTGCCATCGATCACAACTCTTTATGTAAGCATATACATCTTTGAATAGCTGTAACGCCCCAGTTTTTCTGTAATTTCGGCTTTTGTAAAATTTTCACACAATGTCTATCTGCTTCAGTGGTTATGTGTTCTAGGTGTGTGTGGGAGGTCCCAAGTTCAAGTCTCAACCTGGATTAATTTTGGTATTTTTATGAATAAAGCCCTATCTCTGGTTAGTGGGCTTATAAGTAAAAGTGTGTAAGTAACTAACAGAATGGGCCTACTAGTCTGGTGGTTAAGTAGAGTGTTGGTTATGATTGAGGTCCTGAGTTCGAATCCCTGTGCGAACAAGGGATTTATTTTGCTGCCTGTTACGTGTAAAAGGTTGAAATGGACTAAAATTTTGATAGTGGAGAGGTTGATGGAGATAATTAAGGAGACTTGGATAGGGGAGTTATCAGAATTTTTGCCAATCTAATTACTTTTCTTTCTTTTTTTTTTCGGTTTTATCACATTTGTTTCCCAAAATTTTGACTCTCCCCTTTTCTCAAAATTCTCTACCATTTTTTTCATCTGTTTCCATTTCTTGTCGACTTTTTGTGTCTCTTTCCTAATATTTACTTCTTTCTTCGTAAACTGAACACTTATTTTGGTTGTCTCCTCATAGTTTACGCGTTTGGTAAGTTTTGGTAAGTTTTGAGATACGTTCTCTGTTTAGGGTAAATAATTTGTTGGGTTAAGAGGAGTTTTGTTGGTTATAGGAAATAACCGAAGGGCTGGAGATCAGGCATTAACGTTTTAAGGTGCGGAGTTCTCGTTGTTCGATTAGAGGTAAAGATTTGATATCTATCTTTTGATTGACTCATTTTAGTTTCGTTAAAATTTTGATAGAAATACTGAATTTAGGATTTGAATACTGGATTTCTAGATTCTGGTGATCTGAGAATTATGTAGGTAGGGAAATCGAACCAGGTGTGTACCAGAAACGTAGAAAATGAGGTTTTGATGAAAGCCAAAAACCCTGTTTTCGACGCCACACGGGCATGTGGTCGCCCGTGTGGTAGGCTGTGTGCAAGACTATTAGTCACCACATGGCCGTGTGATCGAAGAGCCAAGCTGTGCGCGAGTGACACGGTCGTGTGATGGCGGGGCAAGGTCGTGTGCAACAACGGGCTAGACCAATTGGGCCATGTGGGCCACACGGGTGTGTGTTATTCTGGGCCAGGCCATGTGATCCACACGGCCAACGCCAATTTGGGACGTGTGGGCCACACGGGCGGGCCACATGGGCTTGTGAGCTGATTTTTTCGAAAAACTCTATAAGGTTGTACGGGTCACCCAAGTCGACTGTGGACCTACCGTGGGGTCAGTAAGCAATACTTAGACCCTCTATCTGAATGATCTGTCTATCTGATTTCTGTACTAAGCATGTATACTGATCTGAATATATGAGTTTAAATTGCATAGTAGCATGTAATTCTTGTATGTTGCATTGCATCGGGGTAGGTTGATTATGATTGGCGGAAGTATCTGAAAGGCTCTCAAGCCTATTATTTGGCAGCTCAGCTGCAAATTTCTGATTATGTGTCGCATTCGGTACAACATGGTATGTAGGGCTAGGTGGGTTGATTTTATCCACACATGGTGTGTAGGGTTGGACAGAGTTGGTGTGTAGAGGCTGGTGGGTAGGACTTTGTTTTCTGCATGTTCTGTCTAAAATGGGCTAAGGTCCTATAATATGTCTGATTCTGAATTTGAGTGGGCTATGGTGCACACCGTTTCTGTAATAGGCTCAGACCCGAACTTTAAAATTATGTCTGTTATCTGATATTTCTGTGTGTATGTTTTCTGTGGGAATTACACACTGAGTTTGCGAAAACTCACACTTTTCTGTTTAATATGTTCAGGTAATCCCTAGTAGTAGACGAATCGGTGCAACGGAAGACTCGGCGGTGACCACGGTTTTGGGTACTTATTTATGGTTTATTTTTAATTTTGCTTTGGTTATATTTGGGTAAATTTTATGTAATAAGGCATTTTGAATTTTAATTTAAAACTTGGAATTATTATTTTATAAATTGCTAGCAGTAGGACAAGACCCGAGTTTTCAAAATAGACAAAGGTTTTATCAAAATATGTACGACCTTGCAAATCGTTTTAAAACCTTCCGCAACATATAAAGTTTTGAAAATGGATAATGAATAAATTAACGACACGTTTTGACTATAGCCTAAGATATCTAAAAATTGTTTTAACGCATTTACGTTTTCGAAAGCACTATCATGTAACATCGCCAGATTCGGCCATAACGTCCAGGCCGGGTTTGGGGTGTTGCATTTAGTGGTATCAAAGTCAGGCTGCAAAACTCGACTGTGAATTTGGGTTTTTAAAATTGGTTTTTTCGAATTAATTTTTTAAATGATTCGAAATATTTTTGAACTGAGTATGTTGTACACCGAGTCTCCGGCGCTGATCCTGTAAGTGTTATGAATTCTGTTTAAATTTGTCTGCAATACTACTTGCATGCTTGAAACAGCCTTAGATAGTATACTGTACTGAAACCACTCTAGGTAGTGTAAGCTGGAAACTATAACGAAACTAAAAACCGTAGTAAAACCTGCGATTCGTGATAACAAACTCTGAACTTCTGATACTGATCTGCATAAAACATTTGTTAATAAATATCGAAACTGAAATTAATGCATAAAACTGTTAATACAGATAAACTCTGAATTTATGATACATCGATGTTAGGAAGCGTGAGTTTCTTAATCTCACCCAAGGGGACCGTTCAGTGGCCGAGTTCTTGAGATTGAACCGTTATGCCTGGGGCATAGTGGCGATTGAGTAAGAGCGTTTTGTTCAGTTTGAGGATGGACTCAGGGACAGCTTACGGGTTCTGATAGCGCCATAGAGGGAGCGTGATTTTTCTGCTTTAGTGGATAAGGCAAAGATCACCGAGGAGGTTAAACGCACTAAGCGTTAGAACCGCAAGAAAGGAAAGAACAAGAGGGAACCGGAGCCCTCTAGTTTTGTGATGAGGCCTAAGAAAAAGGCCAGACCGGATGGGCCAATGAGAGTTGGGCCTCCTGTTGCACCTACGGGGTGGCGCTTTATGGGAACTGTGGTAGACGCCATCCAGGCGAGTGTTAGAGGACGACTGGGGCATGTTTGAGATGTGGGTCGACTAAGCACTGTGTCTAGGATTGTCCACTAAGAATTGATCAGATGCAAGCTGCGAGTACTGGTACTGCGCAACCACTGAGAGTAGCTCAGCAGCCACCTAGGGGTCGAGGACAGGCTAGGGATGGTAATGGCATGGGCCAAGGACAAAGAGCACCAGGCAGAGGTACGGGATCGACTGAGGCGAGGTAGCCTACATTGCTTTATACTCCACGTCGCCGAGAGGATTGTGATGCTCTGGACGTCATTACGGGTACATTCTTAATTTTTAATGTACCCTACACTACATTGATAGACATAGGCTCTACACATTCTTACGTAGCTAGCTCTGTGTCTGAAACTCTGGGGATTCCGGTTGAGAGTACTTCGAGTGAGGTAACTGTTGTGAGTCCGTTGGGGCAACCTATCAGGGTTAGTAAATCATATAGAGACGTCCCATTAGAGGTTCAAGGGACAGTATTTTTGGCTGATCTGATAGAGCTTCCATTTGGGGAGTTCAATTTGATTCTGTGAATGGACTGGCTAGTCAAGCACCGAGTAAGTCTAGACTGTGCAACAAAAAGGGTTTTTTTGAGAACCGATGAGAATAACGAGGAAGTGGTAATTGGGGAACGTCAGACTACCTAACAAATGTAATTTCTGCGTTGGTGGCAGAAAAGTTGGTACGGAAGGGATGTGAGGCATTTTTAGCCTACATCAGTGTTTCAGATTCTAGGGACTATTCGGTTCAGGACATCAGAACCGTAAGGGACTTTTTGGATTTTTTTTGTGGAATTATTGGGTCTGCCTCCGAGCCGAGAAGTAGAATTTGGGGTTGAGCTCATTCCGGGTACAGCTCCAGTGTCAATTGCGCGCTACCGAATGGCACCGAAGGAGCTTACGAAGCTTAAGGCTCAAATTCAAGAACTGTTGGATCATGGATTCATTCGTCCCAGTGTGTCTCCATGGGGAGCACCAGTGTTCTTTGTGAAGAAGAAAGATGGGACACTGAGAATGTGTATTGACTACCAAAAGCTGAACAAGCTAACAATCAAGAATAAGTACCCCCTACCGAGGATTGATGATCTATTTGACCAGTTCAGATGGGCTTTCATGTTTTCCAAGATCGATTTACGATCTGTATACCATCAACTGAAGGTTAAGGAGGCCGATGTGCATAAGACAACATTTAGGACTCGGTATGGACATTACGAGTTCCTGGTTATGGCTTTTGGGTTGACCAATGCACCAGCGGCGTTTATGGATTTGATGAACCGGGTGTTCCAGCCCTATCTGGATCGATTCGTTGTATTTTTCATTGACGACATTCTAGTGTATTCAAAGACTAAGGACAAGCATGATGAGCATCTCCGAGTGGTATTATAGATTCTGCATGAGAAACAGTTGTATGCGAAGTTCAGTAAGTGTAAGTTTTGGCTCTAAGAAGTAACTTTTCTGCGGCATGTGGTTTTTGTGGAGGGGATTTCGGTGGATCCTCGTAAGATTGAGGCTGTGTTGGAGTAGAAACAACCAAGGAATGTGTCTAAAATCCGCAGCTTTCTGGGGATGGCGGGTTATTATCGACTCTTCGTAAAAGGGTTCTCCTTTATTACATCACCTTTAATCAAGCTTCTGCGCAAGGGAGCTCCCTTTGTCTGGACTGATAAGTAACAAGTGAGCTTCAAGAAGCTCAAATCTGTTCTGACACAGGCTTCTGTTCTGATACAGTCAGAGCCTGGTAGAGACTTCGTGGTATACAGTGATGCGTCGCATGTGGGTCTAGGTTGCATACTAATACAGGATGGTAAGGTGGTAGCTTATGCGTCACGTCAGCTCAATACGTATGGGGCTAACTATCTGATGCACGATTTGGAATTGGCAGTGGTAGTATTCGCTCTGAAAATCTGGAGGCACTACATGTATAGTGAGAAGTGTACTATCTACACTGATCACAAAAGCCTCAAGTACCTCCTCACTCAGAACGAGTTAAACCTTAGGCAGAGTAGATGGGTTGAACTGCTTAAGGATTATGACTGCACCATCAAGTACCATCCGAGTAAGGCTAATGTGGTGGCAGCTGCTTTGAGCAGTAGGGCTATGACCGATCTGAGAGCGATGTTCGCTCGACTCAGCTTATTCGACGATGGAAGTCTGTTAGCAGAACTTTAGGTTATGCCCACATGGATTGATCAGATCAGGAGTAAACAGTTGGTGGATAAGTCACTTGAGTTGTGGTTTCGTCAGGTTGAGAATGGGGATACTACTGAGTTTAGGATTAACAGTGATGGGGTACTTTGTTTCCGCGGTCGGATCTGTGTACCGAATGATAAGAATTTAAGACAGTCAATTCTTAGAGAAGCGCGTAGTAGCCCTTATGCTATGCACCTCGGTAGGAAGAAAATGTACCGGGATCTGTGAGAGTTGTACTAGTGGCTAGGATTGAAGCGTGAAATCACAGATTTTGTTGCTCGCTGTTTGACTTGTCAGCAGGTTAAGGCTGAGCATAAGTTGCCTTCGGGGTTGTTACAGCCTGTAAAGATTCTGATGTGGAAATGAGAGCGAGTAATGATGGACTTGGTTAGTGGGTTGCCATTAACATCCACTAAGAAGGATTCTGTCTGGGTCATCGTGGATCGGTTGACCAAGTATGCTCATTTTATCCTAGTCAAAACAGACTTTTCTATCCAGAAGTTAACTAAGCTGTACATATCTGAAATAGTGAGACTGCATGGGGTTCCTGTCTCGATCATCTTCGATAGGGATCCTCGCATTACGTCTCAGTTCCAGAAGAAATTGCATGAAGCTTTGGGTTCAAGGTTAAACTTCAGTACTGCCTTCTATCCTCAGACAGATGGTCAGTCGGAGAGGGTGATTCAAGTACTGGAAGATATGTTGAGGAGTTGTGTTATAGATTTCCGGGTCAGTTGAGAGGAGTATTTGCCGTTGGTAGAGTTCACCTATAACAAAAGCTATCAGTCTAGCATTCAGTCTAGCATTGAGATGGCACCATACGAGGCCCTGTATGGCCGTAACTATCGCACTCCCTTATGTTGGACTGAGTTGGGTGAGCGACATGTTCTGGGTCCGAAATTGGTTTCTGAAACTGAAGATAAAGTCCAATTTATTCGGGATCGACTAAAAGCGGCATCTGATATGCAGAAATCCTATGCTGATCTGAAGAGAAAGGATATTAAGTACTCTGTAAGGGACTTGGTTTTTCTCAAGGTCTCGCCATGGAAGAAGGCCTTGAGGTTTGATCACAAGGGTAAGCTGAGCCCTTGGTTTATTGGGTCGTACTATATTCTGAAGCGAGTGGGACCAGTAGCATATTAGTTGGAGCTTTCTCCGGAGCTGGATCGCATTCATGACATGTTCCAAGTCTCAATGTTGAGATGTTACCGCTCTGATCCCACGCATGTTGTTCCTATTGAGGACATTGAGGTTAGACCAGATCTGACATTTGAGGAGGAGCTGGTCCAGATCCTGGATCGCACCATTAAAGTGCTTTAAAGGAAGTCTATCCCCTTAGTAAAGGTGCTGTGGCGGAATCATAACACTGAGGAGGCCACTTGGGAGTCGGAGGATTCGATGCGTCAGTAGTATCCTCACCTTTTAGGGGGTAGAGTTGTAACGTCCCGGTTTTTCTGTAATTTCGACTTTTGTAAAATTTTCACACAATGTCTATCTGCTTCAGTGGTTATGTGTTCTGGGTGTGTGCAGGAGGTCCCAAATTCATGTCTCAACTTGGGTAAATTTTGGTATTTTTATAAATAAAGCCATATCTCTGGTTAGTGGGCTTATAAATAAAAGTGTGTAAGTAACTAACAGAATGGGCCTGCTGGTCTGGTGGTTAAGTGCAGTGTTGGTTATGATTGAGGTCATGAGTTTGAATCCCTATGCGAACAAGGGATTTATTTTGCTGCCTGTGCCGTGTAAAAGGTTGAGATGGACTAAAATTCTGATAGTGGAGAGGTTGATGGAGATAATTAAGGAGACTTGGATAGGGGAGTTATCATAATTTTTTCCAATCTAATTACTTTTCTTTTTTTCGGTTTTATCACATTTGTTTCCCAAAATTTTGGCTCTCCTCTATTCTCAAAATTCTCTGTCGTTTTCTTCATCTGTTTTCCCTTCTTGCCGATTTTTTGTGTCTTTTTCCTGCTGTTTACATTTTTCTTTGTAAACTGAACACTTATTTCGGTCGTCTTCTCATCGTTTACGCTTTTGGTAAGTTCCGGTAAGTTATGAGATGCATTCTCTGTTTAGGGTAAATAATTCATTGGGTTAAGAGGAGTTTTGTTGGTTGTAGGAATTAACCGAGGGGCTGGAGATCAGCTATTAACGTTTTAAGATGCAGAGTTCTCGTTGTTCAATTGGATATAAGGATTTGATAGCTATCGTTTGACTGACTCATTTTAGTTTCGCTAAAATTTAGTTAGAAATACTAAATTTAGGATTCGAATAATGGATTTGTAGATTCTAGTGATCTCGGCATTGCGTAGGCAGCGAAATCAAACCAGGTGTGTACCTGAAAACACAGAAAATGAGGTTTCAGCGAAAGCCAAAAACCCTGCTGTCGACGCCACACCGGTGTGTAGTCGTTTGTGTGGTAAGCCGTGTGCGAGACTATTAGTCACCACACGGCTGTGTGATCAACAAGCCATGTCGTACGCAAGTGACACGGTCGTGTGATGGCGGGGCAAAGCCGTGTGCGACACACGGGCTCGACCAATTGGGTCGTGTGGGCCATATGGGCGTATGGGCCCACACGGGCAGGCCACATGAGCGTGTGAGCCCATTTTTCCTAAAAACTCTGTAAGGTTGCATAGGCTACCCAAGTCGATTGTGGACCTACCGTAGAGTCAGTAAGAAATACTTAGACCCCTATATGAATGATCTATCTATCTGATTTCAGTACTAAGCATGTATACTGATCTGAATATATGAGTTTAAATTGCATAGTAGCATATCATTCTTGTATGTTGCATTGCATCGAGGTGGGTTGATTATGATTAGAGGAAGTATCTGAAAGGCTCTCAAGTCTATTATCTGGCAGCTTAGCTGCAAATTTCTGATTATGCGTCGCATTTGGTACAACATGGTGTGTAGGGTTGGGTGGGTTGATTTTATCCGCACATGGTGTGTAGGGTTTGACGGAGTTGGTGTGTAAAGGCTGATGGGTAGGACTTTGTTTTCTACATGTTCTATCTAAAATGGGCTAAGGCCCTATAATATGTCTGATTCTGAATTTGAGTGGGCTATGGTCCACACCATTTCTGTAATGGGCTCAGACCCGAACTGTGATATTATGTCTATTATCTGATATCTCTGTGTGTATGTTTTCTATGGGGATTACACACTAAGTTTACGAAAACTCACCCTTTTTTGTTTAATCTGTTCAGGTAATCCCCAGCAATAGACGGATCGGTGCAGCGGACGGTGCAGTGGAGGACTCGGCGATGACCACGGTTCTGGGTACTTATTTATGGTTTATTTTTAATTCTTCTTTGGTTATATTTGGGTAAAATTTATGTAATAAGGCCTTTCAGATTTTAGTTTAAAACTTGGGATTATTATTTTATAAACTGCTAGCAGTAGGACAAGACGCGAGTTTTAAAAGATTCCGTAACGTATAAATTTTTGAAAATGGATAATGAATAAATAAACGACATGTTTTGACGATATCCTAAGATACCTAAAAATGGTTTTAACACAATAACGTTTTTTAAAGCACTATCATGTGACATCGCCAGATTCGGCCATAACGTCCAGGCCGGGTTTGGGGTGTTACAATAGTGTTGGCCAAAATAATTCGGCTTACAATACTTTGGCTGCAGTATGTGTACCTCTGAGGCTTCTACGAGCACTTGAATACTAGTACCAATGGTGGTTGAAGGGCTCTTTTCCAAGAGGGGAAATCGGCAAGGGAATGGAAGGGAAAACTGTAAAACAAATGAAATGTTTTGAAGAGAGAAAATGAGAGAGACGTGAAGAATGAAAGAATGAGAGGTGTGTTTTAAATGAGCAGCCAATGGGGTATTTATAGGTTGAGTAGGCTGTTAAAAATAGAAAAAAATCAGCAGCCATTGACTCCCCCTATTTCCAGCGACACATGTGGCAAGTTTGAAGCTTTCAAACTTGCTAAATTTAGCTAGGGGCAGCTCTACAAAAGCTTGATATGTAGAGAAGTTTCAATGCAATTTCAAGGAAGCTTCAAGGGCTGTTTTGCAAGCCAAATAATCAGTTAGATAAGTTGATTGGGTCAGCATGTGGGACGATTTTGGGTAGCCCATTGCTCGGTTGGATCAATCTTCTTGATTTAGCACAACTAGGTTTCCTTTCATAATTTAATTAATAATAATTATTTAACCCAAAATAAATTGGATTAAAATTAATTATATTATGAATTAATGTTCATAAATTAGACCGTCTTAGGCTGGAAAATTAATTCCCCTCGATGCTTCAAAAACCGCTTCTCAATTTTGCGCTTCTAGCAGTGTCTGCAGAGCTATTTTTCGCCCTTTATGCGAATCTGTCGAAAATAAATCAAAATTTATTATAAAATTAATTAAAATTCAACATGTTAATTTAAGTACAATTTAATTATTTTATAATTATTATATATTTTTTGACAAGAATTACTACGAAATTGCATGACTTTGAGTGAAAAAGGGCATGAAAAAATGTATATATTTCCGTGTTTCTAGTACCTCTGGATGTACTTTTGGTACCCTATTTAGACTACGGTAATTTTGAATTGAGTAATATATGAATTGTATTCAATTTATTATTAGATTAAATGATATTCTACGTTCTTACTAAGCTTTATAAGCTTATTCGTTCTTGTGGATTGTTTTGTAGATCGTTGTTGCTAACACTTTGGACGGATCAAACCTTCAGCTCACACTATCCAACGACTGGTAGTTTGTGTATCTCCTAGGGTAGTGGCATGTATAAACTTATGTATTTTAATTTGAGGTTGAAATGTATTTAGGATGTTATAAAATGGTGTTTGATGAATGCATAATAGGTTAAGATGTCATGTATGCATAATAGGTTATGATGCTTACTCTAGAAGGTACTTTTGGTCACTTTTGATAATGAGTAAGAATGGTTTATTGGTATCATTTGATAGTTTGAGTCTAGAGCTACTTTAGGTTATATGTATATTAGGTTTTTGAAATTGGTAGTTGATGAATGTAAGTGGTAAAGTTTGCATGATTTGGTAGGTTTTGGTAATTGATATTGAGGTGTCTTGTATGGCATATTGGTTGAATGATCTTGGACTATTGGTTTGGTCATTTTATGTAGGCTTTGGGTCATGTTTTAATGCCTTTAGGTGGTTGCATGGTTTGGTGTTGGAAATGGCTTGTTTTTGGGCAAATTCATGTCTACATAGCCTGAGACACGGGCGTGTGACTCAATCGTGTGTGACACACGGCCAAGCGACACAGCAGTGTGTCCCATGTAGGTTTTAATGCATGCAAGTCAGGCTGTCACACTGCCTAGCACACGTCCTGGTACACAGGTGTGTGGGGCTATTTCGAGAGTTACACGGCCCAGCACACTGGCATGTGACTTGGCCGTGTGACCAACTCAGAGAGTTACACGGGTGAGGAAACGGGCTGGGACAAGGTCGTGCATCCCTATTTTGATTGTTACACAGCCTGAGACACGGGCATGTGGCTAGTGTCTCATCCATGTGAGGCACACGGCCATGTGACCCCTGCAGTCAATTTTTTCTAACTTTTTCTTATACTTTGCAAATGTTTTCGATTTAATCCCGATTTGTTTCAAAATTATTTCTATGGCCTCGAGGGCTAGATTAAGGAACGATATGCATATAAATGAATTATTTATCTTATGTTTATATTAATGTATGAAATATATGTTTTAATGTTCTATTTTTACGATAATGCTCTGTAACCTTATTCTAGCTACGGATACGGGTTAGGGGTGTTACACACTTAAAGCATTCAATGGTGACTTTATTGAAACATTGTCTTCATCATCCTCTTCCTCTATCTCTATAACTTCCACGACCTCTCCCTCAAAGCACTTCCTCACTTGCGACCTCCAAAGCTTGTTCTTCACCATTATTTCTTCAAAACTTCTACTCATGAACCAGCAATGAGCTCTGCAACTCATCAATAGAGAGACGATCAATATCTTTCAACTCCTCTATGGAACAAACAATGTAATTGAATTTCTCTGTGAGAGTGCATAATATTTTCCTGACAATTTTCATGTTTGGCATGCTTTCTCCCACATTTCGCATGTCATTGGCCACTAACATCACCCTTGAAAAGTACTCAATGACCGATTCACCCATCTTCATCTCCAGAATCTCAAATTCCCTACGAAGTGTCTGAAGTTGAGTATGTTGAACTCTAGTGTTTCCTTGATATATGCTTTTCATAGAGTCCCATATTTGTTTAGAGGTGTTCTTTAGAATAATAGTTTTCAGAATTGATTTGTCAATTGCTTATAACAGGTAATTATTTTCCTTCAAATCTTTCAAATTTTGTTCCTCTAAATCCTTCTTTCCTCCAGTTGTCACCGTTCCTTCAAGATCTAGCTTAATATAACCAGTTTCAATGAGACTCCAATATTCTTTTAATCTCAAAAGGTTCTCCATCAGCATACTCCAATGATCATAGTCACTATTGAACTTGGGTATACTCGGTTCAGCAAAATTGTTATTTTGGCTGCCATCTCACACTCACTTTTTTTTTAACAATCACTTTTCTCTCAAAATTATGACTTTTAATAACTCGGATACCACTATCAAAATCTAAAATAGTATTCAGACTATTGAGTATTAAAAAGCTAATTTATTTAAAGACATAACAGTGGCTTTTATAAGCCATTACAAAACAGAAATAACAAAGTGCATCCATGATTTACTCAGCAAGTATTATGGCTAAAATCAAGGAACAAAATCAGAGATAGCAAACATTTAAATTAACAAGAAAGACTTAGTTTGACCAAGTTCCCAACAAGTTTAGAAACAATTAACTTTGTCTCTTTATTTTAAAGAATAAACATTTATCATTTTCTTAGATTAGCACAATGCTTCTATGTCTTGTACTTTTTTATTTTATATATGTTTATATATATATATATAGATTTGAGTACATTCATTTGTCATATTCCCTTTTTCTTCAGTAAAAATGTAGATAAATAACCTTAATCGTCTAGAAATTTAATTTGGGACTCACTTTCTTGGACATTAACAAGTTCATCATAAAATGTGCAAACTCCATGTTTGAAAACCTGAATGCTTAAGGTTATGTACACCATATAAAAGTTGAGTTCATATTCAGAAAAGTATTTTATTAATTATTAGTAGAGTGGTAAAAAATTTGGAAGCTGTAACATCTGGGATTTAGGGGTTATGTGTTATAATTCTTAATTCACGTGATAGTGTGCTTTGTGTGTTGTTTGGATGTGTTTGGAGGCTTTGGGAACCCTGGGGAGTTGGTAGGAGCCTTGGTGTAATTTTGGGTTGAACCTGATTGGAGGGAGAGCTAAGGGAGCTAGGCCTTAAAGGAAATTAAGGTAGAGGTTAAGACACAAATAACCTAGTGGCAGAGTGGCAAGGGAGGCGCCACTTAGAGCATGAGGGAGTGACGCCTCAGGGAGCTAAAACGGGACAAGGTTCGAGCTGCAGAGGCAACATTTTGGCAATTGTTTTTGCCTTAGGAGGAGGGGAGAGTTGGATTCGGCTATGACTCTAGAAAATGGGGATTTGACTGAGTCAAATTATTTTAAATGTGTGGCAAGGAGAAGGGATGAGATCGGACTTAATTTGAACTCATTTGAAAGGGTGGAGTTGAGAGAAAATAGGAGAAAAACAAGGGATAGGGAGTGAGGTTGAGGTGTTGGCCGAATATGGGACTTTAGGGGGGGCATAATTCGGTCATACAAGGAGAGCTAGGTGCCGAATTTACTTAATGTAGTGATAGGCATCTTTTTGTGATTTTTCTCTCTTCCAAAAACTCTATTTCCTTTTCCTTTTTCTTTTGTGACCAGAAACCGAAACCTCTTAAACCTTACCTTCTCTTCTTCTCCATCTTCTCACTGATTCAACCACCTTCAAAAGCCGAAATATTTCTTGTGTTAGCCAAACCTCTATTGAACCTCTCCACCACTTCTTTTCTTCTCTTCTTTTCTTCAAAGCCGAAAGTACCATAGGCTGGAATCTGCTCCAATCAATAGTGGGTAAGAGATTTCTCTTAATCGTTTTCTTTCTTCTATCTCTCTTGATTGCCGGAAGTTGAAGATCTAACTCCCTTTTCTTGTTATGGCCGAATCCATGAAAGGTGATATCGGGATTTCTGTAGGCTAACGTTAAAGGAGTAGAGATCTTTCGGGATTTGAGTGATCAAGGTAAGCAGGGAATATTGTTGGGCCGAAGGCCATTTCATGTGTTTATTTGGGTTGAGCCGAATCTAACATAAGGTTGTGTAGGAGGATTTCGGCAAGTTCAGGTGCAAATCGTTTAGGCTTTGGGTTTCGAGATTTAGTCGACTGTGCCAAAAAGGTGTGTAGTTATCGTACTGTTCTCCTGTTGTTGTATTTGTTGTTATATATATGCGTATATGATGGGTGTGGTAGCCGGAAATAATGGCTGAAATGGTGGCTACCCATGGTGGGTAATCAGTTAACCAGGTCAGTGTTTTAGATATTAATTTATCTATGGTATAAGTGTGAAATTGTGGTAAGCATGTGATGTACGCTCATTAGAATTATATTGTTACTTTGTCATGATACATATATATATGCATGGGGATTGGGATATGATTACTGAAGGACAGGGTGTACATATTTATGTACATGGTCTGATGTTAGCCTTGAGCTACATCGGCGCTTGATGTTGGCTATGTGCTTCATCAAGGTGGGGTGTTGGCTATGTGCCACATCATGTACGGATGATAGCTGTGTGCATCATCGTGGATAGAGGATGACCTTGAGTCACCTTGTGGATACAGATATGTGGGGTCACTTAGGTGATCGGTGGCTATGCCACGGCCTTGGATAGCAGGTCTGCCAAGGAGGTGTGTAGCGGTTGGAGGGTGATTTAGTAATCCCCTGGTGTGTGCGGCAGGTACGAGGGTGTGTAGCGGATGGACACTAGGTTGGGTTGGGATTCATTTTGCATGATTACATATGTGGACTGTGTGGATGTGGGCTAAGCCCATTTGTGGAGACATGTGGGATAATTATACACTAAGTCGGTTTGACTCACCCTATTTTTTTTTCCAAAAACAACGCAGGTGATACATGATTCTTGGACCGGGCTGGAGCGGATACGAGGTGGCCATGCAGAAGATGTTCTTATTTGTTTTATGCACTTTATATTTCCAGTACTTTCGAATAAGTATTTATTGTAACAAGGGCCACTTAAAGTATTTAAGGATTTTTTTTTATTTTGTTTAAGTTGGATTGACGATCAAGTTAATATTTGAGAATGATTTTTTTTTAAAGCAATTTATATCTTAAAAGCTTATATTAAAGTTTTAAATCCGAAAACTTGTAACAACATAATTTTACTTAGAATTCAAAGGTACAATGTTTTATAAATGACGGAAAATTATTATGTTTTCACCCTTGTGTCAAATTCTTTTCAAACTTTTTCCTCAGTAGCATTCTAAATTCGGCCGTGGTGTTTGGGCCGGGTTTGGGGTGTTACAGAAGCCATAAATTTAATCTATTGATAATCTTCTATTTCCTAACAGTCGAGATAAGATTCTAATGTCTTGAGACATGAATATGTCGAAGTAAAAATACTAAAATAAAATGTCTATCTCAAAATGTGGAGATCCTTGTCTTGAGACATCATACTAGAAATTGGTAAAATGAATTTGGATTCAAAACCTAAGCTCGTATTGAGGCTCGCTTAAACCATAATTGGTTAAATTATGTTTAATATGTTTTTATATGATATAATTATATGGAGTGTGTGTAAATTTGCTATGAGTTGTTTTGACAAAGTTATGTAATGCCACATTTGGATCTAACGATCGAGTCAGGTATGAGTGTCACATTTAGTATTTAACTCTCTCTTTTTTTACCAAAAATTATTTTTTACACTAATTGGAAGTTATATGTAACTTTTATTTCACTATAATATGAAAATATTAATATTTATTTGATAAATTTGAATATATTCTATAAAAATCTTTTGCGCTTAAAAAAGTAGGGTTTTTTGAAGTTAATTTTTCTAGAAGGGAGTGATGTGTGGAATGCTTCCTATATTGGATTTCGCGGCAGGTGCCAATAACTCAGGTTCGATTAGTGGTATTGGAAGGACCACGAAGAAAGTTTGCACTAAACCGGAAGTACAGTTAGATTTTGATAACCTGACTATGGATAATAATGGCTAAATGATTCAGTCAGAGATTTCGAAGGCATCGTACAAATCAACCCTCTTAGGGGCTTCCTCATAGAAGAATAATAGTGGTTTTCTGGAAGAGGAATTTAAACTTTTGGATGGCGACGCTATTACTGAAGTGGCTGAGGGTGTTTCTTTGATTACGTTCTCTAACAGAGTGTAGAAGTTTATCCAACAACGAATGGCCAATACAGATATTGTGAAATTACTGGGGGAAAGGATTGGTTTTAATGTTTTGTTGAATAAAATCAATTTTCTGTAGAATCCTTAGTGTCAGATCCAACTCATGGATCTTGAGAATGATTTTTATCTAGTTCATTTTTAGGATAAATCTAACTATAATAAGGTATTAGTAGGAGGGCCGTGGGTAATTTTTGGCAAGTACCTGACTGTTCGACCATGGTCACCGGAGTTTTCAACAAGTCAGAGTTGTATTGAGTCGCAGGTTGTTTGAAGCAGGTTACCTAGACCGCTTGGAGGTTATTATTCGAATTGTCTCCTAAGGGTGATTGGTCATACGGATTGTGCTCCTAAGGGACGATTTGCACGGCTAGCAGTTTATGTTGATTTGAGGAAGGTGTTGGTGTCGAAGGTTTGAATTAATGGTCGTCTCTAGTGTGTTGAATATGAAGCTTTACCAAATATCTATTTCCAATGTGGCATGTACAGACATGCAGTGGATGTTTGTCCCGGGATTGTAACAGCTTCACCGGTAGAGGAGTTAGGTTGCGTTCAACCGGTCATGGAGAAGTCAGGTCTTGAAAAGAAGGTAGAGGATGAATCCTATGGTTCGTGGATAGTGGTGGAGAGACGGAGAGGGCGTAGTTGGGCTTTAAGTGAGGGAAGAAATAGCAGTTCCGGGGGTCTTACTAGGCGATCTTGCTTTGCAATTCTGGGGGTTAGTGAGGGAGAAATTTCTGCACTGTATAATGGTGAGATTAATGGGAGTGATGAGGTAGTGACTAAGGAAAGGTCTAACAGTGAGGGGGATAAAGGTTTAGGGTTTCCAAAAAAAGATATTATTGAGACGAAAGGGAAGTAGGCTAAGCTAAGGGCTAAAGGGAAAAAAATGGTGATGGGAAGTGGGCCAAAGTCGGCCTTGAAGGTTTTAAAGCCTAATAATAGAAGTTTGGGTATGAATTTGAATATTGGACAGGGTGCTTTTGATGATGGATCAAGACTGGCCCAGGTGGGTGCCATTGATAAAGGGAAAGCTATGGTGATGAAAAAAGTAGAAATTTCAGCTAATTTAAATAAGAAGAAACATGCAGTGGTTCGTATTTTGGAGAAAGAAAAAATGGGAGTTAATACTGAGAAAGAGAATGATATTTTTATGTTTGGTAAAACGAGCTCACCCATAGTGCAACAACTGCGTGCTAACACTATTCGCTATAAACAGTAAGGGAAACCATCCAATGAGACTCTAGGAGTAGCAATCGGTTGATCTCCAATTAGCAATAGAAGGGTTCATTTGTGACCTCGAAAAGAATCCAGAAAATGATGTTATGGTGTCGGATCCTTAAGTTGTTAAGGAAGTTATGATTGTGGATGACACTGATGGTGTTGAGGTTAATTTTCAGAATTTATTATAGTCTTATTTCGGGTTTGGCTTGTAAATTTCCTTATTTTTTATGAACATTAAAATAATTTGTTGGAATTGTCAAGCAGGACATCCTCGTTTTTACTGTTTTGTTAAAGAATACAGGAAGGAGTTTTTGCCAGATTTGTTTTGTCTTCTTGAAACCCGGGTTAGTGGAGCTAGGGTCGATGGTATTATTGCAAAAATTGGATATTCAAATTCTTTTAAGGTGGAAGCGAATGGTTTTGCTGGGGGAATTTGGTTGTGTTGGAATGAGGGTATAATGATGGATATTTTGAATATACATTTTTAGGTGGTTCATGTTAAAATATGTAGTACGATAAGCTCAGATTATTTCTTTTGTTCTATTGCCTATATGAGCCCTCAGGCTACGAAGAGAAGGGAATTGTGGCATTTTCTCATCTCTCAGGCTGTTTCTATGGAGGGACATTGGATGCTTGCTGGTGATTTCAATACTATTCTTGATGGAGGTGAAGGAAAATGTGAGGCTTCTATTTCACGTGTAGGATGCAAATGGTTTAGAGTGTTTTTATTTGACAATGCTTTGCGAGATTTGTGTGTTAGTGGTGCCAAGTTTACACGGTTAGAGGGGGTTTGTCACAGAGACTTGACAGGGCTATCTATAATTCAGCGTGGGATTCGTTTTTTCCAGAATGCTTGGTAAGGAACCTTCACAAATTGAAATTTGATCATATACTGATATTAATTTCTCTTAAGCCAAGCGTTAGCAAAGGTTTAAGGCTTTCGCATTGTCTTGCTAGTTGGATGTCTCATGTGAATTTTGGCAACATTGTTAATAGTAGTTGGAATAATGAGTTAGCGGTTGGTGATAATCTGGAACACTTCTAGGAATCTGTTAAGGAATGGAACAAACAAGTTTATGGGAATATCTTTGTACGCAAAATAAAGTTGATTTCTGAGCTGGAAAGGGTTCAAAAAGTCCTTGAGGTTCACTCCTCTCAATCACATTATAGACGGGAGTATGAACTGCGACAGGAAATTGAGGAAGTTTTAGCTTATAAAGAGTTGTTGGGGTTTCAAAAATCCAGAGTAGAATGGTTAAAAGATGGGAATAAAAATACATCCTATTTTCATAGTCGTACGTTGGCAAGACAGAATTGGAATAAAGTTGAGGGTCTTCTAGTGGATAATGAATGGTGTTTTGAGGAGGATGTGTTGAAACAACATGTGGTGCAATTCTTTAAGGAACTTTATACCAAAGACTATGTGACTAGTGGTGTTTTCCCTTGTCGAGGTAAATTTCTTTTGTTTTTTTGTGATGAGACGAGAGCTCTTATTTCAGTGGCTTCAGATGAGGAAGTACGTAGAGCAGTGTTTAGTATGGCTCCTTTAAAGGCCCCTGGTGTGGTTGGGTTTTAGGATAGTTTCTTTCAGACTCAATGGGAGATTGTGGGACTATCGGTGTGTTCTTTTGTGAGACACAGTTTGGGTGGGCTACTGTTGGATCCAAAATTGAACAGAACGTTACAAGTTCTTATCCCAGAGACACCGAATCCGGAGAGAATTAATCAATTTCGGCCTATAAGCTTGTGTTCAGTGTTGTATAAGATTCTTACGAAGGCGATTGTTAACAGAATGCGACCTTTGATGGTGAAATTGATAAGTCAGAACCAATCAAGCTTTATTCTAGGAAGAGATATTGTCAAAAATATTATAGTGGCGCAAGAAGTGGTGCACTCTTTGCAGAACTTTGGAGGAAACAAATGTGGTATGATTATGAAGATGGACCTCGAAAAGGCTTACGATAGAATCAGCTGCGATTTCCTACAAGATACCTTGTTAATGGCAGGAAATCCTGAGTAGTTAATTAGTGTCATATTGCATTGTGTTTCTTCTACTCACTCCAGGTATTGTAACGCCCCGAATTTTTGGGCCTAGTAGAATTGGGCCTATTGGGCCTTGGCCATGCGAGCATTTAAAATTTTTGAGAACAAGAGAACGACACTAATGCAAGTTGGACCTATTAGGTGAGTGATTTTAGAAGGTTAGGGGGCTTCCATGAAGTCCCGAGAGCACTGGGCTTTAGGAAAAATTTTGGTTTTAGGTGAATAAAACTCTGGAGTAAGTAAGTAGGCTCTAAGAATAAAATGTGGTAAAAAATGACACAATGAAGCATGTGGTCTAGTGGCAAGGCGTCATTAAGGGTTTAAGGAAAGCTTGGGTTCAAGTCTTGGCGCTTGCAATTCATTTTGATTTATTTTTAAATGAACTTAGACTTTGACCCATAGGCTTATATTTAGTTGCGCATGTTTTAAGACACAAAAGGAGCTTATGTTGTGGTGGCATATAGCGTCTGGAGCATAAGAGAGGGCAAGGGTTCGAATCCCATTGCAAGCAAAAAGGGATAATTATTTTGCTAGGTTTGGACGGCAAGAGTTTGTGTTGGAATTAAACTCTGCTGAAGGAGGGATCCCACATCGGGAAGCTAACATGAGGTTAGGCAAGAAGCTGGCTTTAAATAGAGCGATCTATGAGGAGAGTAAGCATACCTTGGTTGGCGTTTGGGCATAGGAGTGTTCGGAGCGCGGATTAACTCCAGATTCCTATAAGGTGTGTATTTCGCACTACTCCAGTTGTAGAGCGGCAAATGCCGATCACACGGTGATGGCAGCCACAAGAGCGTACGAGCGCACGTGTGGGAGCTTCGACCCGATAGTTGAGGATAGTTGAGGCCATCATGAGTGTTCTTATAGGTTTAGGTTGTTTGGGCCATATGGGGCCCATGGGCCCATATGAATAAATTGTAGGATTGTGTAGTAGATATTAGACTAGCTCTGTGAATCTCATATTTGTGGCTAGATTTAGGCTAAATAGGTCACACGAGCGTGTGGGCCCATCTGGGCCGAGAATGGGCCCTAGGCCCATTCACATCGTTATCTCTGTTTAGAATATCTTGGTTTACAGAATTACCGAAATATCCCTAGTTTGTGAAATTACCGAAATACCCCAGTTTGCTAAATTACTAAAATACCCCAGTTTATGAAATTACCGAAATACCCCAGTTTGCGACATTACCGAGATACCCCTGATTTGTGAAATTATCGAAATACCCTTGGTTTACAAAATTATCGAAATACCCTCAGTTTGTGAAATTATCGAAGTACCCCCGATTTGTAAAATTACCAAAATACCCTCTATGGGTAAAATTATCGAAATACCCTCTATGGGTAAAGTTACTGAAATACCCTCTATGGGTAAATTACCGAAATACCCTCTATGGCTAAAGTTATCAAAATACCCTTGATGGGTAAAATTATTGAGATGCCTTTAAAGGGTGAAATGACCGTTTTACCCCTAACCTTCTAAATGACCATTGTACCCTTAGTAATAGTACCAGTGTTATATATGTATTAAATGTATGATTGATTATGTTTGAGATACGCTGCATACATAGATTTGCTATGACATGACATACTGCATTGGGGTGGATTTTTCTGATTTGAAGGAAGTACCATTATAGTGGCATCGCCACGTATTTTGATTCTTGTAGCTCAGCCACATATATCGTTATTAGCAGCTTGGCTGAATTATTGGATAGTTGGTTGGATGGGTCGACTTGGTCCCCACATGGATAGATGGTTGGTATAAGTGAAGAGTTGGCTGGACCGGGTTGGGTTGCATTTCTTTTTGCATTGATATGATATAGGGCTTAGGCCCAGACTGTTCCCGAATAGGGCTTAAGCCCAGGCTATTACCGAATAGGGCTTAGGCCCAGACCGTTACCAAATCCGGCTTAGGCCCAGATTAATACCGTAAGGGCTCAAGCCCAAACTGTGACCGTATAGGGGATTACACACTGAGTTCTCGTAACTCACCCTTTCTTTTAACTGTGTAGGTAATCCCCAGCCTTAAAGGATTTGGAGCTGCAGAGACTCGGAGAAGACTACACACTGCTTATGCTTTTCGTTTTGATTATTTACTTTTAAATATTTTGATTTGGGTTGTAATAAGGCCTTTCTGTTTGTAACTTATTATTTGTGATATTTATTTATGATGTTTTCTAACTGCTAAAAGTGGAATACGATTTCCAACGTTTTCAAAATGCTTCTGCAACTCAGTTTTTAAACATCACCTTTTCGTAGATTCTTTATTTTAAATATGCTTTCGCAATAGATAGGGTTTTAAAAGTAGTTACGTTTTCAAGTGGACAACAATTGCTTCAAATTTTTTTTACAAAGAGGTTTTAACTATCAAACAAGTTATAACAACAAGAAATATGGTTTTGAAAAACACTTCCATGTGACACGCCAGATTCGGGCCTAACTGCTAGGTCGGGTTTGGGGTGTTACAGGTATTATGGAATGGAACTCTTACTGACACTTTCCAACCGTCATGTGGTATAAGGCATGATGACCCTTTATCGCCCTATCTTTTGGTCCTTTGCATGGGCAGGCTTGGGCACCTTATTGGTAAGGTGACCGTGAATAGGAGTTGGAAGCCTTTGTTCCTTTAAAAAAGAGGGCTCGCTTTGTCTTATATTTTCTTTGCTGATGATCTTATGTTGTTCTATAAAGCTAGTAGGGATCAAGTTGTTGTGGTGAGTAGTATACTGGAAACTTTCTATTACTTTTCTGGGTAAAGCTTAACAAGTCCAAGTTGTAGGTGTTTTTATCCTCTAATACTCCTAGTTCGGTTATTGAGGTGATTTACGAGAGTGTGGGATTCAACCAAATGCATGGTCTTGGATGTTACCTTGGTATGCCATTGTTTCATAACAGTTACTATGCATACTTTCAACTTTATTGTAAGCAAGGTTAGGCAAAAACTATCTGGATGGGATGCGAGGAAACTTTCGCTAGCAGGACAAATAATTTTGGTTCAGTTAGTTCTTCTTGCTATTCCAAACTACTTTATGTTTACTATTCGGGTGCCTCTTTTTGTATGTAATGAAATTGAGAGACTTGATCGTAATTTCATCTGGGGAGCAACTAATAATAAAAGGACAATTGCGCTTCTTTCTTAGGAAGATTGTTTGTTGGCCTTTGGATAGTGGTGGACTGGGTTTACGGAAGTTATGTGATCAGAACAAGATTTTCTTAATGAAGCTTGGTTACCGTCTGCTTGCGAATACCGAGTCTCTATGGGTTTAGGTGTTAAGGAAGACATATAATATACAAGGGGCGCTTCCAACCTCTTTCTCTCGAAACAACTATTCATTCATATGGAAGTCATTAACACGGGTTTGGCCAGAAATTATGGGTAATGTTTTTTGGTCAATTGGCGATGGTCGTGTGACTAATTTTTGGAATGATGTATGGGTTAGGCAAATGGGACCCTTACGAGATATTCTTGGAGGATCGAATCAACCTGATAACACATTGTGTAACACCCCTATCCCATGTCCATCGCCAGATTAGGGTTAAAAGCGTTACCTGACAGATCAGAAACTTAATCAGACAATTCATCAAGTATCACATCGAACACAAACATAATGCCCCTTATTGCGGTCAACGAGACCATAAGAATGCCTAGAAATAGGGTCGGGACTCAACCGAAACACATACATAAATTCTCAAAAATTTAAAACTTTTCAAAGATTCAGGGGTTACACGCCCGTGTAGGCAGACCGTGTGCCTTCCATGGCTGCTAGACACCCCCGTGTGTCTACCCCGTGGTCGAAACTGACTTTACTCCACGGCCACCAAGCACGCCCGTGTACTCTGGCCGTGGTCGATCCTGTCAAAAATCACACAGCTACCAGGCACGTCTGTGTGCCAAGACTGTGTACTCTTAGCTAGCTACTAACTTAGCCCTCCGGTCACTAGGCACGCCCGTATGCCACAACCGTGTGACATTATAGGCTATTTGCAAGGCCAAAATGCCACCCAACAAGGGTCAAACTTACAACCAATTTACCAAGACATCTAATGCATATTTGACAACCAAGAACATACCAAATTAACCATTTAATCAATACATTCAAATCCAATCTCATTCATAACAAGTCCACAAGAATGAAACTTATATAAACACAAGCATTATTCATCCATACTTACCCAAAAACTTAACCATTTCATGTGCTTCAACTATACCAAAATATGCATCATATATCACATTCATTTAAGCTTATTCTCAACTCATATCTAGCTAAATCACATGGCTAAGTTCACTTCATATTCATAAACAAATATCTAACCTATACATGCCATATCTAGCTATATACATTTCCAAAATGTACCAAAACAAGTTGAGTAGTGTGATGATGATCCTCGACGGTCCCGAGCCTTGAGTAGCTATGACGATTTATAAAACAGAGAAAACACACACAAAGTAAGCTTTTCAAAAGCTTAGTAAGTCATATACAAATAACTTAATATGTAAAGCATATAAGCATATAGAAACATTGGCACAATTCATATTCATAGCAAATTTCTCACATATATGCTTTGCTTCATATTCTTGGCCATTTACACTCACGTAATTAATCATAGCTCAGATTTTTCCCGTTGAACCGATAGGAATCTAATAGGATACTCAGAAGGCTCGGAATAGTCGTACAATGCCAACATCCCAGACGAGGTCTTATGTGTACTCGGATAACGATGCCACTGTCCCAAACAGGGTCTTACACGAATCAATACGATGTCGATGTTCCAGACATGGTCTTACATGTAAAGCTCATATCAATGCCAATGTCCCAGACGCGGTCTTACACGCAAAGCTCATATGGATGCCAACGTCCCAGACGTGGTCTTACACGCAAAGCTCATATCGATGCCAACGTCCCATATGTGGTCTTACACGAAATCTCAAATCAACGCCAACGTCCCAGACGTGGTCTTACATGATAAAACAGAACAGATACCTATGTCATGACATAGCTAATCTTATATATTCCTAGGTTCGTATGGGACTTCTCGGACTTTTCACTATTTCGACCTTTTCTCGGAATTCATGTACATAGCATCTCATAAGCATTCATTATAACTAATAGTCATATGAATATGCTAATTCAGTACAATTACATTTATTTGCAATATGACTTACCTCAGATTCGATTTAGTGGAAATGGAAACGACTACTCGGTTATTTTCGCTTTCCCTCGATCTAAGTCCGTTTTCCTTGGTTCTTGATCTATAAGAATTAACCCTTTTATTCATTAACTCATTCAATTCAATCCAAGGGCACACATTAAGGGCTATTTGTAATTTAACCCTCATATTTGCACAATTTATCAATTTAGTCCATTTTTCTCAAAACATCAAATTCACAAAATCATGTTTTAATCATGCTTAGCTGAATGTTCATAAATCTCATACAAGCCCATATTTTCCATCAAATTTTCAATTTAGTCCCTCAATTTACTATTTTCTCAATTTAGCCCTAATTAGCTAAATTCATCAAAAATTCAAGAACAAAGTATGTTCATCTACTCAAATTTTTCATTTAACACCATAAATCATCACAAAGCTCCACATATCATCAATGGAATATCACACAAACATCATCAATTCACAAAATTGAGACATGGGCTTGATAGTAGACTAAGCAACGATTACAGAAACGTAGAAATTATCGAAAACCGACCGAAAACATACCTTGAATTTGGCTTGTAAGTAGCCGAATATGCAAAGCTTCAAAGCTTTCTTTTTCTTTGTGTTTTTTGGTGGAGAATGCATGAATGAATGCTTATTTTCATGCTAAATTTTATTAATAATTCATTAATAAACAATTTCCAATTTTAGCCTAATAAGATAAAATCACAAAACATAATTTCCAAGGTTATTATGGACCATAACCGTCCACTATCTATAGAAATGGCTAATTTGCCATATAAATCATCCATACTTATAAAGACATGGCAAATAGGTACTTTTTCTTGTAGCATGCTAGTTTTGCATTCAGTGCAATTTAACCCTTTGCTTAAATTAAACACACAGACGGACGAATTAACTCACAAAAATTTAGCACATGCTTAATCACTTATCAGAGGCACAGAAAATAATATTAAAACTTTATACGGACTCTGATTTATGGTCCCGAAACCACTGTTCTGACTAGGGTATAAACCAAACTGTTACACATTGTACGTTTGTGACTTAGTAATTGAGAATGGTCTTTAGGATTGGGATCGTCTTACTAATCTCGTTTCATGCCCCATTATTCAACAGATCATAGCGGTCATACCCTAACTGATTCGGTAGGACAAGATTGCTTAGCTTTGAAATGGATGGAATAGGATGGTTTCTCATCTTCTACGACTTATAAGAATCTCTTTGGCCGAGTTTCTGATGATGCTGCTATTTGGAAAATGATTTGGAGAGTTCCGGCGCCTCAAAGAGTATGTGTTTTCTTATGGCTTTTATGACATGATAGATTATTTACAAATAATAAGAGAAGACGTAGGCATATGACATATGATGGTCTTTATCCATTGTGTACTGATAGTTTGGAGACAGGGATTCATGCTTTTCGAGATTGCACTTTTTGCTAAGATTGTATAGCGAATAGTGGTTCACCGGCAAGCCCATAATATTTTATTTTCTTTGTTAATGAAGGAATAGTTAGTTTGGAACTTGCAAGATAAAGGTAATATTCACTGTGAAGAAATGGAGTGGCAAACAGTGTTTGTAATCTTGTGTTGGTTACTTTGGAAGAATATAAATGAGTGTGTGTTCTCTAATAGTCATGGGAATATCAGGGCTATTGTGGATACTAGCTACATGTGGGCTAGGAGTTATCGAGATTTGGATGTGTAGATGAAATCTTTGGGGACTGTGGGGTCTTTCGAGTTGGACTCCTCCTGTAATGGGTTGAATAAAACTCAATTTAGATGGGGCTGTGTCGAATTTGGAATGAAGGGTTTCTATTGGGGGTGTTCTTAGATATTCAAATGCAAATTGGTTATGGGGCTATGCGATGAGTTTCGATAACGAGTCAATCTTTCAAGTTGAAACAAGAGCAATGTTGGAAGGATTTTTCTTAGCTTGGGATAAAGGGTTTCAAAAAGTTGAAGTTAAGTGTGATAATACTTTGTTGGTTGAATTACTTTTGTCTGGTAGAGGAGCTAGTAGTCGTTTTGTGGAACTACGACTATTACATCAAGCTTTGCGTCGAAAATGGGAGATTCGTATCCGGCATATCTGGAGAACTCTTAATGGTGTTACTGATTACATAACTAAATGTGCTTATACAGGTAGGTTATTGATATGTTTATGTAGATCCCCACCGGCTTCGGTCGTGAACTTGTTGGGAAGAGATCGCAACATATTTATTTCCTCTTGATTATGGTTCTATCTAATGTAATCGCTTAATGCTGTCATTTTAAAAAAAAAAAATCTTTTACGTTTAATTTTCTTAAAAGGGATATTGATAATTTTTATTAATTTTTTTCTAATAGAACTTCGATCTAAAAGGCGTTGAATGTTATCACTTGATCCAGAACATTGATTACGTGTTAAGTTAAACCTTTCTTCTTGAAAAATTATTCTAATTAGATTATCTCTTATACTTCTAATAAATAAATTCTCTCTTTTTATTGTTACAGTTCTGCCTTTTTTAATTTTGTATTGGTAACTTTTAAAAAAAACGATTTAAAAAAAACTATTTCGTGTTAATTAAAATACTATTTATTTTTAATTTAATACTAAAAATATATATATTTGATGGCGGAGACAAAAATTTTGAAGCTAAGATTATAAAAAATATATATTTTAGACATGAAGAAATTGAAATATTATTATTAAAATGATTTTATACAATAATTGTGAATATTTATATAGAGTTTTTGAATTTTTAAAAAAATTTAAAATTTAAAATATCTAATTATATAAAATTTAGATTAAACAATACATACTGTATGATAATTTTTAAATTTAATGAAATAATTAAAAATAAAGTTTTAAACAAAAATTTACTCCAAATTTTATAGATGGACTATTTTGCTCACTTGCAGAAACGTACAGGGACTTGAAAGGGATTTATACCTTACATGTATTTAGATATATATATATATAGTAATTTATATCTTCGCTTATTGGAAATCGAGATAGACCTGTTTATGAGTCCGGCCATCTAGCCCGGCCCGAAGGTTCACTCGAAATGTGAGAGGGTTTGGGCAAAAATATAGGTCCGAAAAATGGGCTTGGACAAAAAATAATGCCCGTTTAAAAAAAGGCCGGGCCTCGGGTAAGGTCTTTTTGACCCGGGTCGGCCCGAATTCACTAAAGGATAAAAAAATCTTTTTTATTTTTATTTTTTAATATTATTTTCTATTTGTTTTCTCCCTATTTTGCTACCATTTTACTATTTTGTTGCTATTAATTTGTTGTTATTGTTTGGATATTGTATAAAACTTATTTTATTATTAATTTTGTTATTATTTTAAAGACATTTGTTAATTTGTTATTATTTTAGAGGCATTTGCTTGTTAAGTTGCATATGAAGTATACATATTTTTTAAAAATTTATTTTCAATTTGTTGGGAAATATTTATTTTGATGTTTTTAGTATTTTTGATGTATTATCTATATTTTAAAACTATATAAAAATTAATATAGGAGGACCGGGTCAGGCCCAGGTTTTAACATTTTTATTCTGGTTGGATTTGGATAAAATTTTAAGCTCATTTTTCGAATTGAGTCAAGCCTAATAAATGGGCCTAAATTTTTAGTTGAGTCCAACCCGACCACGCAGACCTCTAAACTAAATCGGGATAATGAATCAAAAGAACAAATTCTTCCGCCTCTAGTTGATGCCCCTACAAAAATAAACATCGAAATTTAAAAACTTCCAATATAATAATAAAAAAAATTAAAAATCTATTGAGGCTTTAACTAATATTTACTTGATTTTTCTTTTCAGAAATTTAAACGATTGGCTTAAAATTTTTTGAAAGATATGCCAAGAACAGAAAAAAATATAAAAAGAAAAAATCTGTCCAAAATTATTTTTATTAAAAAGTTTACTTTTTCTTATAGATTTATCGAAGGGATTACTAACTCATTTAGTTGACAAAATTTTAGTTTTTGTTTCCGATTTTGTAGGGATCCTTTTGTCCACATATTTATTAATTTTAGATATAATAATTTATTCGGTCTTCTAACTTAAAAAAAAATTATTTTAGCCATTCATTTAATTTTTTTACATTTTTTAACCCTAAAACTTACATTGTTTGTCAGATCACCCAAAATAAATAAAAAAATTAATGAGGGTTCACTTTGTAAATGTGAAAGTTCACATGTATGCCATGTTTTATTCTTTTTAATAATTTTTAATTTTAAATAATTTTTATAATTTATTTTTTGAATTTTTTAAAATTTTAAAAAATTATTTATTGATGTGGCATTCACATGACAATACGTGAATATTATCATGTCAGTAAAATTAACAAAAGTTGAATTTTTCAACTATTTTAGAATAATTTAAAATTAATGTAAATTTAAAAATTAAAAAAATTAAAAAGAGTGTCAGAATATTTTTTTATACCGTAAAAGTCAAATAAATCACAACATAATTTTACTTTTTCACAAGCTAAGGGAAAATTCTGTGGGACATGAATAATGACACCAAAGAAATTATTTTTGTGAATCATTTGTTTGATTTTCAAGAGGCAGCCAATTAGACCATTGGAAAAGTCATTGTATAAACATAACTAGCATTAGACAATATACAGAAATCCCACCAAATATAAACGTCAACATTGTACAATTAAAACTAATCACTTTGTTTCCTTCACCTCCTAAGAGTCTCCTATAGGGAAAAGAAAAAGAAACCAGACAAATGGTTAAGAGTGTGTATGTGGCATCTCTGGTTTCCTCTATAGTTGTCAATCTGTTGTTTATGATCATCAATATATATGTGGGTGGTGAATGGAGCCTGAGTTGGAGCTCAAAAGCTGCAGCTGAAGCTGAAGCAGTGGCAGAAATAGCCTGCTCAGGGCATGGAAGAGCTTACCTGGATGGCTTAGTTGGTGATGGAAATGAACCAGTTTGTGAATGCAACACATGTTACACAGGCCCTAACTGCTCTCACTTCATACCTCACTGCACAGCGGATGCTGATAGGTATCACTTTGCAATCCATGATATGACCACTATTTTTCCTGCTTTTCGATCAAGTTTTAATCTTTTCATTTATGGTTCATATTCTTATCACATCATGTCTAACTTTAATCCTACCATAGATATGAAGTCTTAAGCTCTAAATTACTTGGGACCCCAAAAAACGAAAAAGAAAAAACCTTAGTTGGGATGATGATGAAGTCTACTTAATTTCGGAAAAAAGTGATAAAATTAGATGGAATTTCTCTGTTTCTTCCGGCCATAGTCTATGGACGAAACAAGAAAAAAATATGATTGTTTTTACCATCTCATAATTAAAGGTTAAAGAATCTGTTTTAAGTGAGGTTTTTTTTTATCAAAATAATATAAAAATAATAATTAATTACGAAAATGATATTAAATCTAGATTATTTACAAAAATGAAATATAATTTGTCAATTTTCTATTGGAAGGGAATAGAGATGATTTAAAATCTTAATTTCATACAATCTTTTCTCTTTTTACAATAACTTTGGATGCCTTTTTTTTTTTTATAAAGATCCAGATTTTCTCTTAAATATAGTAAAAAAACAAAAAAATAAAAAAATTATTTTTTTGTGCTACTTAATACATTAGCAACATCGATGATTTTTTTTTAAAAAAAAAGATTGATAGAAAAAAGAAGTTATAAAAAAAAAAATCTCATCTTCTGATATTAAATTATATTATTATTCTTTGAATTTCTCTCCAATTACTAGTTCTTTAAAAAAAAATAATTCTAGAACTCGATGGAAACGGATTGAAATAGCTCATAGTTGAGTGTTTTTGTGTACCCTCTTTATGGAAGTCAATTTCTTATTTATATGGCACAATTTCATGATTTGATGTACTAGGATTAGGTAGGTCCTATGTAGGTCAACACATGTTTCCTGAATAAGGGTTCCTATGCATGATGATGCGAACCCATTCAGTCGGACAATATGGTGGCAAACTACATATCAACGAAGTATAATCGGGCTGTAGGTTGGTATGGGAACTGGGTCATTCGGATCGAGGTGAATACCATAACACATATATGTTATAGGGGATAATTGTTTCATAAATTTTCTTTTACTATTATTTTTTTAAGTTACTTTCAGTCTTTTATAACAATAATTATTTTTTTAAAAAAATTCAAATAGATGTTATCTGAAAGCACCACCTTAAAATTTTTTTTCTTCTCTTATTGTATTTATTCTATATTTAAAGGGAATATTCGTATATTTGTAAGTGTCACTTGACATGTTGGCAAGACCACTTAAAAATATATTTTTTTCTCTACTAATGATTGATAGATGAGCATGTAAAATTTAGGATGGTGTCACCTAATAAACTAGCAGCACTTAATAACATAGTAGAAAACAACTTATTTTTATAAGTAATCTACATCTAATACCATTTTTGTATTTAATTTGTTTTTATATCATTTTAATAAAAAACTCGTTTTAAGTATATATATATATATTATATTTGTTTTCACGTTTATATCCATTTGAACCAAGTGGCTCCACTTACTTGGCCTCACAAATACTTTTCCTTCGGCTATCCACTTTGGATTCACATGACTGAATATGCAGATTATTCCCAAATTGCGGCACTAACAGATACCTTCCCCCACTAAACTATCAGCATATGTCTTACATGTAGGTGTCTGAAAAAAAAAATCGAAAAAATCAAAATAAATCAAATAAAAATTTTCCCTTTATTCTATCTTTCCATTTAATTGGTTTATTCAATTGATTTTCAGTTATAAAATTTTAAATCGAATAAGCCATAACTTATAAGACCAAAAGCCTATAATCCATTTATATACATAAACTTAAATTTAAACCTTAAACTCAAATATTCATTAAAACTTAATACTCTTAAAAGCCTAAACCAGTGTTACTTGAACTAGACTGGAATGATTGGTTGGACTGCTAACATGTCAGGGTACTAGTTTGGAAGGTGCTTTTGAACAGTTAGACTGAAAATTGGTACGAACCGATTGAGCAGACTAAAAAACAGTTTAATCGGTGAGCGAATCAATTGAATTGATACATTTTTTTAAAATTTTAAATTTTTAATAATTTTTTAATCTGACCAGCAAATCTGTGACCCAACTAGTTCAACCAGTGATCCTATTTAAAAACATTGGCATAAACCCTTTAAAATTTAAAACTCAATACCCATCAGTATTTAAAACTCAAATTGATAGTTTAAATTTTTTATATCATTCATTTTTTTTAATTTAATATATAAAAAACTCAGATTGATATATACCTATTAAAAATAGTACAAGACATGAAAATTATATGTTGGTCATGTAAGAAAATTAACATTTTTCATGTTCATTAAAATTGTTTCATTTAATTTTTAATATTTTTATAATAAATTTGAAATCAAAATAAATTTAAAAGTAATACTATATAATAAATTGAAGAGGACTATTATATGAAAAGAAATTATAAGTATATACTTGTTTTAGTTGAAAACTAAAAAATTGAACTGAACCGAAAATTTTCAATTCAGTTTCATTTGATTTTTCTCCCTAAATCGATTTAATTTATTTAGTTTATATGAATAATTCAATTTATTCAATTTTTAGTATAGAAAAACTGAAACAATCAAATTAACATCCCACCTACATGATTGTACTCCATGTTAAAAGGTAACATTAGATTAGTGAAATTAAAATAAAATTAAAAAGAAATTTAAAATAGGAAAACTAAAAATTTTGTATTGAAATATTTTAGATTCAATTATTAATTTTTTTAAAGAGGCCAAACATGGAATTTTTTTTCCATTTATTATGAGGCTAAAAGGGACTAACTTAAATTATTAATTATTAAGAGTAGCTAAACCTAAAATCGCACAACTCTTACTAACTTCATTTTTAGAAATGAGGCTTTAAGTTAAATGCAATGTTACAATTGCATTCGACTCTCCCAAAATTGAATCTAAAATAATAAAATTACACTCTTTTAAAAAAATTATAATTTTAGCTCTTTAAAAACAATAATTTTAAGTCAATGTAATAATAAAATTACACTCTTTTAAAAAAATTATAATTCAATTTAAAAAAAAAAATTAATCTCATCCTATGGAGCCATAAATTTGGACAAGATTTTCTGGTTCATGTTGACTCTAATATTATTTTAATAAAAGATATAATTTTATTTAAATTTAATTATAAATCTAACTATAAAAATATAGCAATATTAATATATAATATATTATTGTTTCTTGAATAGTAAAAGGAACATTTTGGGTCAAGGATCTCGATGATGAGAATTTCAAAAAAGTTTAAGACTCCGATTAGACTCACTTTTCTTTTAGCTTAGACCTCTTGTATTAAGAGGAAAAACTATCTTACAGAATATTATATTAAGAGTTAAATTACATTTTATTTTATTAGTTAGATTACATCTATTTATTGCTTAAATTCAGTAATACTAGTGACAGTTAGAACAAATTTCCATTATATTTTCACAACATTGTGTGTGTGCACTGCTCTCCATTGCAACTCCTCGTGTTACTTGATCTGCATATTTTCGTAATTTACGTTGATCTGCATATTTTCGTAATTTACGTTCTAGATAAAAGGTCAGCCAATGTTGACATAGAGGTGATAATCTATAAATAACACATTTTATGTTTATGATGAACCATATGTAGTGGAGATCCATTGTTTCTGGAACCCTTTTGGATGCAACATTCAACTAGTAGTGCACTGGTAGTATCAGGGTGGCATCGAATGAGCTATAGCTTTAATGATAACACTCTCATCTCACAACATCTGGAAATCCTCATCCGCAAACTACACGCATTCGTAGGGAATGCAGTCACACAAGATAGATATATCGTTTTCGGTGCCGGTTCAACCCAAGTCCTTAGTGCCGCAGCTTACGCATTGTCTCTTGCAAATTCAAGCTCCTCCCACTCACCTACACGAGTTGTTGCTTCAGTCCCTTACTACGCGGTTTGTTCCGCACCCACCCACCACCTACGTTCATTAATTCTACTTTTCGTTCATGATTGTTGATTTGTATCCAAACTCAACTTTGACAGCTCTACAAACAACAAGTTGAATATTTTAATTCCGCAAAGTTCAAGTATGAAGGAGATGCTCATACATGGAGGAATAGATCAGAGTCAGATGCTAGTACAAATGTGATTGAGTTTGTAACCTCACCAAACAATCCTGATGGACTGTTAAACAAAGCTGTTCTTCATGGCCCTAATGTCAAAACAATTTATGACCGTGCTTATTATTGGCCACATTTTACACCAATTCCAGCTCCTGCTGATGAAGATCTCATGGTGTTTACACTTTCCAAACTTACTGGTCATGCTGGTAGCAGATTTGGGTAAATATTAACTAAAATGGCAAAACTTTCATGTTCATGGTCGCTAATATAGCTTAACAACCTTTTTTTTTTTTTTTACACAGGTGGGCAGTGGTAAAGGATGAAACTGTGTTTAACAAAATGGTATTACACATGCAAGTCAATTCCATAGGTGTTTCAAAAGATACTCAGTTAAGAGCATTTAAGCTTTTGAAAGCAATACTAGAAGAGGGAACCCAAATATTTGACTTCGCATACCAGACAATGAAGAGCAGATGGGAAAGATTGGCCACCACCTTATCCTTGTCGAACCGCTTCTCTCTTCAGAAAATTAATCCTCAATACTGCTTTTTTTACAATAAAGTCAGAGAGTCTTCTCCAGGTACATCTCTCGACCTTAATTGCTCCTTCTTACCATTGGTATGCAGCCATACAGAATGTGTTTAACCTTATGATTATTGTGGCAGCTTATGCATGGGTAAAATGCGAGAAGGAAGAAGATAAGGACTGTTATGCAGTTCTCAAGGCAGCGAATATCATTGGTCGTAAAGGAAATGTGTTTGGTTCAGAAGATAACTATGTTCGACTCAGCCTGGTCCGAAGCCAAGATGATTTCGATATATTATTACAACGTTTACAAAAATTAGTCTCAGAGGAAGACGGAGCCATAAGTATGTGAAGAATGAGATCAACATTTGTTGATTAAAACCTTCCATCACTTGCATATATAATCGTTTGTATTACAAAAACATGGATAGAGAGAGGTCAAGCAGTCCATTGACCTTCTTTATGAGTGATAAGAGAGGGAAAGGGTTCATGTCAATCAACCTTTTAGACCTGTATTCTTTAAAGAATAGACATGTCTATTGAACTTGTGATGTGTATATGTGTCTGTCGATACTTGATGCGTCACTCAATTCTTCAAACTTGCTTGTGAAATATTTGTCACAAATATGATAATGAATATGAATATTCTTTAAAGAATTTTCTTAAATGTTGCTCTCATTTTCTTAAATCTAATAATAGGTAGTTAGTTATGTTAGTTAGCTTAGTACTAAGTAAAAAGGTCTATATATATGTACATAGCAGAGTTTGTATTGCTCAGTTTTCTTCATTCTCTCGTTTAATAAACTGTTTCTATTCACCATTTTCATCAGTTTCTATACGATCTACATAGAAATTTATTGGTTCTTTTCTTCAACTAAGTTTCGATTTAAGGGCTCTCGAGTCTTTATATTGGATACAAGCATTCTATTACAAAGTAGATAAAGATATGATCTTGAGAATAGGTAGGGAGAGATGCTTGCTTGAAAATATATTTTGATTTGGATATAAAGATCTTTGAGACTTAATTTTGAATCAATAAGTTTCACTTCAATGATTGTTTAGACTTGATTTGAAATTGATTTTCTTCGTATTGATGAGATAAGATTGAAGATAATTTGATCCAAAGGTTTTCTAGACTTAATTTTGAATAGATAAATCCATTTCAATTGCCTTTTAAACTTGATTTTGAACGACAAAGCTGATTTTTTTTTTATGTCATAGTAACAAGACCAAAGAGAGTTTGGTATGAGGTATTTGAGATTTAGATCTTGATGCTTCAAAGGCTTTTTAAACTTAGGGTCAATTCTTTATTATTTTTAAAAATTTTAATTTAAGATTTAAGTGTTAAGTATATCATTGCTAATAAGTGATTTTGAGAAATATACATTTAAATGATGTTAAGGTTCATTAATATTATGACGTTTCAATAAAAATATAAAAAATAATATTATTAATAATTTGATATATGAAACATAAATTTTAAATATTTTTTAAGCAATTAATATGAATTGTTTGTAAGATGTAATTTGAATATATAAACTATATTTTAAATATTCAAAAATTAATTATTACAAATTCAAATTGAAATAAATTTTAATAGAAAAATTATTGTATATCCAATATAAATATTAAATAAGATACACTGAATTATAAATGAAGGTTAAAAGCATTATTTGACTCCAAAAGTACTTTTTCCAAACACAAAAGCTTTCAAAATCACTTTTGACTTCAAAAGTATTGTATTTAAAGTACTTTTGTAACACAACGAATAACCCTCCATCAATCTTAAAAATTAGGTTTGATCTCCATTGTGCTGCTAGAGCTAAATTGGTGAGAATAAATTTTTGAGACATCACACTTAGGGACCAAATTGAAAATTTTTGAAAATATAGAGACTAAATTATAAATTATCTATTTTTCTCGCGAAAAGGGTAGAAATGAAAATTTCACCACCCAAGGACTTTTGATAAAGACAAGATGTGAATTATGAGATTTGAGTTAATGGTTTTTATTGGATGCGAAGAAATTGTTCAAAAAGGTAAAAATGGTATTTGGTCTTTTTTTAAGTATTTATATTGAAAAGATTATTTTGATGATATATTTGATATATGGAATGAATTTGGACCATTGGATGAGATTTTATAAGGTAATGAATTGTGAACCACAAATTTGAATGGGAGTTTGATTTGGACTTTGATCAAGTTGGGAATGGTCTTATTTGGTATTATAAAAAAAGGAAAAAAAAAAAAAAAACAAAACAAAACGTTGGCCTTTCCCTTCTACCTTATCCCTTGGGTTTCTTCTCTATTTCATTTCTCTCGCATTTTTCTTCAAATTTTCACAAGATTACACCCCCAACTTTGATATTTTGTTAAGATTAAATTTAAAAAAAACACTTTTCTAAGCTTAATTACATCCCTAAACCTCCATTTTTCAACAAGGGCTTTTTTGGTTATTGAAAGAGAAAGTTGAAGCTAGACACTAATAGTTGGTTTTATGATTGTGTATGAGAAAATGATGAATTGATGGTGTTTTCCTTCACACCTAACTTGATTTTTGAATTTGGTTGTTATGAAAAAGTTTGAAAAGCTTAGACGCTAATAGTTGGTTTTATTTTTGTGTATGAGAAAATGAGTTAATGGAAAATGGAAATTCCAAGCTTGTTGTTGATGGATTTAAGGTTTTTTGAAATTTTGGATATAAGTAAAATGCATCCAAGAGGTAAGTATACTTGGATACTCATACTTTTTTATGCTAACAAGTTTAGGTAATTTATGAACTTGTGTAATGGACATGAAAATGAGTGTGTTTAAATTCCTTGCTATAAAGTGTTGAAATAAGTGATTAAAAAATTGTGATAGTAAGCTTGATTATGAATTGTCTTATTAAGTATTAAGTGTTATAGTAAGTTTAGTTGTCATGGAATGGTTAATGATTATGATTCTTTATATGTATACAAGTATGAATTGTTATATGTATTAAAGAGGAAAATGTGTTTAATGTGTCACTTAAGAAATTGGGTGATGAACAATTCCTCTAAAACAGTTTGGTAATAACATTAGTGGTATAACTTTGAAAATTTGCCAAAATTTGCAGAAATTCAATTAAATGTCGAGCCATGTATGTGTTGAAATCTTAGCCAAACTAGTTTTTAATGGAACAAATGGAGCTTGCATTCAAATTCTTCATTACGACAAAAAAATATTTTAGTGAGAAAAGCTCAAAATTGTATTAAAAGATGAATTAGAAGATGAAAATTTGTGAAAAAAAAATAGCTTTTATAAAATGAATTTGAAGATGAGCTTTATATGTACAAAAATATTATTGAGTCTAGTTTCTAAAAAAAATAAACAATAATGTCATACGAATTTTGCATCATATATTGATAAATCAAGGATGATTGAATGTTTTTGGTAAGGTGACAAAGCTAAATGATCATGTGTTTAGTAATAAAGGAAAAATACAAACCAATTCGATAACACTCCTTGTAACAGACCAAATTTGACCCAAATCGGAACGGTGGTTTCGGGACCACGAATCCGAGTTCGAGAAATGTTTTAATATTTTATTTCATGATTATTATATGTGAATGAAAATGTGTGAAAGTTTCGTAGAAAAATTTTATCGTTTAAGTGCTTAATTTGATAAAAAGGATTTAATCGAGAAAACGCGAAAGTTGCATGCTAAAGTGAAAGGTACTAATTTGATTGTGGCTTTTTAAGTGGGTGTACTAAAAGGGCAATTAGCCCATGTGCAATAAGGAGGGACGGCAATAGGCCTTTTAATCATAAAATTTAAGTTGTTTTAGTATAATTATAAGTTAAAGATTTGTGTTAATAAATATGATAATATATATGTTTGTTTTAACATAAAATAATAAAGTTAAGTGGGAGGAAAGAGAACTTCACCTTGCTCATCTCCTTGGCCGAAAGTAGGAGGAAGAAACTCCATTTTTGGAGCTTGAATTTTCGGCACTTTGGGGCTTAATTAAGGGTATGTGTTTTGTTTAGTTTTTGAAAATTTTTGCATTTTTGGAATGGTTGCTTTAAATCCTATACAACCCATGTTTAAATTTTTGAAAATACTATGTATATAGGATTCGGCCATTAACATGCTTGGATAGTTTTGATGATTGATGGTCTTAGATTAAATGTATGTTAAGGATTTACAAGTTTTGTATTGGAGTTTTTGGTAATTTTGAGTTTATAGGGCTAAATTGAAAAGAATAAAATTGTGAAGGATTAAAATGTCAAATTGATGAAATGCATGGACAGCCATGGCTATGGGGAAGGTTCGGCCTAGCCATAGTGTTAGGAAATTTTGCATATTTTGAGTTTTGTGTAAAATTGGACCAAATTGTAAAAATGGAAAACATTAGGGGCAAAATTGTAAATTGCCCATTTGTGTGTCTTGGGACTAAATTGAGATGAAAAGCAATTAAATGAGCTAAATTTTAATGTGTTTTAGATCAAGAGCAAAGAAAAACGGAATTAGACCGAGGAAAGACGAAGGTTCTCGAATAGCCGATTCACACGAACTATCGACAACCGAGGTAAGTCCTTTAGCTAAAATATGTCAATAAATTAATTATGAACTTAGTGAATGATGAATTGTGGAAATTTAGAGTATAAATTCATGATATAGCCGAATGGGAATGTATAGTATTGAAGTGAATTTATTTTGGCTAATGCAAGGTGAATAAGTAAGTTCTTGAGCTACCTTATGTTTAAAGGTTATTTATAAATCTAGTGAATGATAAAATTTGTATGAGTTTGGTGTAAAACCATGAGTTGGCCGAATGTGATGATGATGAATTGGACTTGATTTCAAATATTTTAATGCAATGTGAATAAATGCATATGGTTCGATATGTGATAGTGAAATGTAAAAGCATGTAAAACTATTCTGACATTCGGGCTTCGAGCCTAGCAGGCCTTGTGCCGGTGTTACTTATCGGGCTTTTATGCCTAGCAGGCCTTGTGCCGGTGATTCTTTTCGGGCTTATACGCCTAGCAGGCTTGATGCCGGTGATGTATTTTACAAAATGGAAATCGAAATTTATGTTCAAGGTGAATTAAAGCAAACTTATCGAGTTAACTGCTCAGGTGAGTATGTGAAGTAGGAATGAATTTCTTACTTATATAAGACAAGGAAAATCAGTAATTTATTGTAAATAGCACGTCTTACGAGTGTAGAAAATATATATATGGTTATAATATGTGTTATCGGCTTTACAAATGAATGATATGATTGTTATATCTTAGTCTTTTATGATGAGAATACATGACTAGGCATACTTGGCTACATGAGTGGTTGTGTAATTGATGCCATATTATAGTAATTGACCAAAGATATGAATATGTGTACCTAAAATTATACGATGACATTTTGGGTTTGAAAGGTTAAAGTATAAACAAGTATTTCAACATAAGCATGTGGGTGAAGAAATATCGTTTCTACAAATTCATACTTGTTAAAATGAGTATGAAAATCTAAGTTTGAAAATAAGTATGAGTACAAGTTCACAAATTTGAATTATAGTAATTTAATGGTCGATATTCAAATGTTATTTTTATGAAGTTAGGACTTACTAAGCTAGCAAGCTTATCGTGTGAAATGTTTCTTTTGTTTTATAGATTAGGTGTAATCTACAAGCTCGTCGGGACCGTTTGGAAAGTCGCTCACACTATCAATCTACATTTTGGGTACTCTTTCATTTTGGTTTTAAACAAAGGCATGTATAGGAAAAGACTTGGGTTTTTGTTTGATGAAATTTCACGGTTCATGTATATAATGGCCATGCGAATATGGCTAAATTTCTAGTTAAATACGTTGTTGTTTTTTTGATATGTATGTTGGTTCATGATGGCAAGGTTTATTCTTTCTCAATCAAAGTTTAATCGTTTTTGTTAAGGAAATGTTTATATACGAAATGAATCCTTGAAGTAGGAATGTAGGTAGGTTCGGTTAGAAGCTAGTCTCTCATAAAATGCTACAAAACAGCTTGTAGTAACAGCAGTGATGTGAGTTAGAAAAATCACCAAAAATAGGGTATATTGAATTAGAAGGTGAATGAGATATGGAATTAAACTTATTGTGTCTATTTTTACATGAAAGAAACAGAGTAGGCAAAAGATTTATATATTATGAGATAATTAAGTTTTAGTGAGACCTGCTCTGAATGAATTCGTGAGTCACTGTTCTGTTTTGGAAAAATTTCCATAAATTGTACAAAAATAATTAAGAAGCATGGTTTATATGTGTAGAACCCTTAATGAGTCTATTTTTCATTGGTATAAACAAGAACATCATAGGAAATTTGTGCAATGAGATAACTGCATTTTTGTAAGGACAGGTCAGAATTGTCAAGCAGTGTAATAAGGGTAACTTTGATGAATAAACTGTACTAATTGGCCACATGAAAAATTCTAGAAAAATTATGGTGAATAGTTATATGAGTCTAGTTTCAAGGAAAATTTACAGATCTAAATTTCGAGTTTTGTAACTCGAGTTATGGCCGATTTAGTCAGCGTAACGTAGTTGGACAGCTTTAAAAATTTTACTCCCCGAGTTAATGGTTAAGTCTAGTAATGCCACGCACTCGATTCCGGCAAGGGTTTCGGGTAAGGGGTGTTACACTCCTAACCCGTATCTGTCACCAGAATAGGGTTACGGAGCATTAACAATGTTTTCATTTTAAAACGAACAAAAATATTAAACGTTCCAATTCATATAATTAATCATATCAAAACCAATCCATAACATGCATATCGTCCTTTATACGAGTCCTTGAGGCTCTAAAAACACATTAAAAACAAGTTGGGACTAAATCGAAAAATATAGAATTTTCCAGAAAACAATGAAAATTTTCAAAACTACAAGGGTTACACAGCCGTGTGGGCATTCAAAGTAGGGACACACGGCCGTGTCCTAGCCCATGCCTGTGCCCGCGTAACTCATTGACTTCGGTCACACGGCCAAGCCACACGCCAGTGTGCCAGACCATGTACCCTTCGAAATGTCCTCGCCTGTGTGCCAGGCTGTGTAATAGCCTGTCTTGCAACCCTTTGAAAGCTACAGGGGACACACGGACGTTTCACCAGGCCATGTGTCACACACGGCTGAGACACACGCCCGTATCTTTGCCCATGTGGTCAAAAAATAAGCCATTTCCAAGCCATTTTTCTCACCCATTCATACATGTACCTACAATCACTTTTATATGATTATACAAGCCATCAAAATGCATCAGAACCTTGCATAATCAAGCTAAACAAATATGATACATTAACATACAACCAATATGCCCAAAGGCACCTTAATGACAACATATAAACATATATAACCATGTGCATCATTTAACCAAAAGTTAACACTTTGTTCACATCCACATATACCAAATTTACCATTTAGCAGAAAACATCATAACTGATTTATGCCAACTACATTTTCATACCAAAATGACTATATTCACTTCCATCATCTAAGCATCCATAAATTATAAATTCAACCATTATAAGGCCACATACACATAACAACATATTCAACCATTTCAAACATTCAAAATACCAAATTCACAAGCCAAAACACATTGGCTAAAAAATGGCTATTTCAACAACCAAAATACCTATACATGCCATTATAACCAAACTTAAAAACATCCAAAAATACCGATATAGTCGATGGATAATATGATATAACTCCGACAAGCTTCCAAACCGATGAGCTTCTAATTCACTATAAAACACGAAAAATTACACAGAGTAAGCATAAATGCTTAGTAAGTTTGTACAATGTAAAACACAACTTTCCATTTCAACACATAATAAGTTAAACATGGCATAATCCAACCACAACGTGGCCAAAGCCTATGCATGTACACCAAACATGTTAGCCATTTATACATATAACAAAGGCACTATAATCATGGATGAGCACAACATTTAATCATGTATCAGATGCATATATCATCCATTTCAACTCCCGGTATATCATATATCACTATTTCAAAGAAATTCACATGTGTCCATGTTTCAGTTCGTACCAAACTCTTACCATTTCCTTTCCAAATAATGCCCGTTGAACCATTTAGAATACCGTTGGATGCCCGGGATAGCTCACACATAGTGTGTAAACTCATATAACTATAATCCATCAATTCATGTACATTTATGCTCACACAAGCTGTGAATTAGAATGCTCACACGAGATGTGAATATGGGCCTGCTTGTAACACCCCAAACCCGTATCTATCGTCGGAATAGGGTTTTGAAGTATTACCAAAACTTTCTAGAACATTTTACAATAATCTATGTAAAATACTATTTATTAACCGAGATCATACAAAATGTCCCTTGATTGGACCCTCGAGGCCCAATACTAGCACTAGAATCTAGTATTGACTTAATCGGGAGCTCTAAGAATTTTTCGTGAAATTACAAAAATTTTCCAAGTTGCAGGGCTCACACGCCCCCGTGGTCCAAGGGGCACACACGTGTGACCCTAGGACACGCCCGTGTTGGAAGCCGTATTCGACCCCGTGTAACTCTCTGACTTGTGGACACGGCCATGCCACATGCCCGTGTGCTAGGCCGTGTGGTTAATTAATTCAATTCGAAATTAGGTGCAAGTTTCACATAGCCAAAACACACGCTTGTGTTCTAGGCCGTGTAGCACACACGTGAAACACCCCACACCCGGCCCACGAGCCTGAACCGGATCTGGTATGTTCCTTAAGAAAATCGGCTTCAAATTCTTTTGTTACTTGGAAAATTTTTGTGAATTTTTGGAAAGATATTGGTTTTGGGTTGGGCTTAGGTTGGAAACCCATTTATTTAATTTAGAAAACATTTAATTTTGGGGACAAAACAATTTAGGGTTTGTTTCTAAAATAAATTTAATTAAACTTAGTCAAAAATAATTCATAACATATTAACTGAAAATAAAAGCAGGGAAATAAAACCATCCAACTTGGGCCTTATGGCCTTATTACATCATTCAAACCCAAAGATAAAATTGAAAATACTAAAATTAAGTAAAGTCCAAATTCTAATAAATTCTTCAAGTGATGCATGGCCACCTTTAGCTCCTCGCGACCCGGTCCATTCTTGCTCATTTCTGAAAAATAGTCCCACAAAGGGGTGAGTCAACAGACTCAATGTGTACACAAACTAACAATCAACATTTCAGGCATACATATTCATATCAAAGCATATTCGGATCAAATAATGATGCAACCCAAACCAAAACCTAAAGGTCCATCCGCTACACACCACCCGTACCAACCTCGCACACCGTGTGGGACTACTAAGTCGACCCTCCATCCGCTACACACCATCGAAGGCGATCATTTGCGATCGACGTGCTCATCGCCCACTTACGTTGTGTCTTTAGACACTATATTCGAATAATGTAATCGGTTACCATATTCAATTAATGGGACCGTAGCCACCATATTTCGTTGGTGAGACCGGTCAAGACACCTTCAAGTTGGTGAGACCGTAGTCATCACCTTCACTTTCTCCCTTCACATATATCCCAAATGCCCCGATTATTACATATCATTCATATCATACTTAAATTCACATTATGTCACTTTTCAGAATATAACACATTCATAATCCTATCAAAAGTAGGAATACGTACCTGGGTACTTTTTGCCACATTTGTGGTACTTAGCCACATTCTCATTCTTATACACATTCATATATTAAAACATAATTATTGCCATAACATATTGAAAGTTAGTGTGAGTACACACACGATTAAACTTAAGGTTTCCAATCCAAATCCTAAAAAGCTTGATCTAATGCCTTAGATCTTAATTCTCTACATTCAATCATTTCATACTTAGTAAAGAGCCATTCGACTATAAATCCAAATCCTAGTAGGATTAGTATACTTAAAACTTACCTTGAAACTCTCAAATCCCGAAATCCTTGTATCCCTCTGTCGAAATCCCTTAGATTCTTAAATCCCGAAATTCACCGAATAACTAGGGAACACGCGGCCTATGGTGTACCTTCGGGAAAAGAACTTCTCCTTCCTTGTAGTCGACACTTAGTAAATCCCTGAAGATCTCTTCTACAAATGATATTAAGGGTATTAGAATCTTAATTTCGACAGCCTTAAAAGAAATAGAATGAGAATCTAACCTAATCTTACCCTTACTTGAAGAAATCAATTGCATCTTCACTTCAACCTTCAGAGATTCGGCTATGGCCTTGATCTTAACAAGCTTTCGGCTTTTGGAATATTGAGAGGAGAAGAACGAAGAAGAAAAGAGAAGAGAGAAAAAGAGAATAATGGTAGAAAATTTCTGAGAGAGAATAGGAGAAATTTTAGAGAATTTCTGAGAGGTTTTCTTGGAGAGAAAAGAATGAATGAAGAATAGCCTTACTCTTCCTTTTATAGCCAAAATTACTAGCTAGAGTCCTTTACTTGGCCACCACTCTTCTATTTTGATAACTTTATCCTTTAATTATCATAAATAAAAGAGTTTAATCCAATATTTATCTCTTCTAAATAATCCAATTTAAAAATCCTTTATTTATCACCTTTTTAATCGAATATTTATGAAAATAAAACACCTCTCTTTTTAAACACATGTGCCGTCCACCTCAAATTATACGGAAGCAAAATTAAAACCTTCATTTAATTTCTTCCCTTGTGACTCGAACCCAGGCCCATGCCTCTTGCACATGGCGCCATTTCCATAGGCCCTAAGTGGCATCTTCAGGCCACTTTTCCAAGCCTGTTTGTGTGTCAAATCTTACCATCTTTTTCTTTTAAGGCCCTCTAGCCCTTATTTCCTATTTTGAACTTTAAAACTCATCATTTCGGGTCATTTCTAAGTTTCCTAAAATTTTCGATCGGCTCAGTAACTTGCCATTTTTCTTACATTTCAAGTTTCCAAAAATGTTCAGGTTTCTTAAAATGTTCAGTTTCCAAAATGTTCAGGTTTCCAAAAATGTGTACTTTCCATTTTTGAACCATTTCCTTACATTTCCTAGTTTCCATAAATGTTCACTTTCCTCTTTATTCCTTTACATTTTCAGGACATTTCCCTACATTTCCAAGACAAGACATTTCCTTACATTTCCTTGCATTTCCTTACATTTCCATACATTTCCTCACATTTCCTTACATCTCCTTACATTTCCTTACATTTTCTTACATTTCCCTACATTGCCTTACATTTCCATACATTTCCACACATTTCCACACATTTCCATACACTTCCATACATTTCCATATATTTCCTTACATTTCCATACATTTCCTTACATTTCCTTACATTTCCATACGTTTCCTTACATTTCCTTACATTTCCATACGTTTCCTTACATTTCCATATTTCCTTACATTTCCATACATTTTCTTATTTCTAGAATTCACATAACACATTCATAATTCATAAAACATGCCATTTTACCACATGGTTTCTTGTGTCATGCTTCACACTGAGTTTTCTTTTCAAGCCTCATTTGCCTAGCTCCTTTTTACTTAAAAACCAATAATTTTCCAAAGCTTTCTTCTTCCATCCTAGAAGTCTAAAAACCCTTAATACACTTCCAAACACTGCCAAAACCTACTAACTCATGAATTATGCACAAACGCATAACCCCTAATCTAGGATGTTACAGTTCTACCCTCCTTAAAAATAATTTGGTCCTCGAAATTACTTACTAACAGTCGTACCATCCTTCTCACCGCACTATGCATACGCTGCGCACTCTGATCTTAATAGAGCCATCATACCTTCTAGGCACAATCTCTAAGTTCACGTCCCCTAGAACTTATTTCTAATGTTGCGATTTAATCTGGTTAACGAGTTTTATGCATCAAAACTTTTGTTTCACTGATTAACCGCGAACAGTTTTATGAAAAAGTATTTAAGAGTAGTTCTTTCGTATTCAAACAAACACACAGTCTTTCCATTCATCCATCAAACAAGCATGAACTTTTGTTCATTCAGAGAAACGTTGTAATTTTCATCGTTGTTGTTTTTCCACTACCCAGGGGTATTTTCGTAATTTTGTCCTACAGGGTAATTTTTCAAAAGAAAAAGTTCCTTGGTGATTTTGTCAAAAAGTATTTCGGTAATTTCAAAGTCCCAGAGTAATTTGGAAAAATTTTAAAATCCGGGGGTATTTTGGAAAATTTTGACCTCAGGGGTATTTCGGTAATTTTTCGCAAACTGGGGTAAATTTGTAAAAGTTAACAAATCAGGGATATTTTAGAAGTTGTAAAACTTTGAGGGTTCTTTTTGAGACTTTTATTTTTCAAACGGTGGTGTTGCAAAAATTTTAGAAATCGAGTCATTTTGGTAATTTTGTAAGTTAGGGGCAATTTCGTAATTTTCCAAAATCAAGATATTTTTGATAGTTTGCAATTTGAACATTTATAAAATAATGAAGTTTTAGCAAGACCGTTGAAAAGTTTGACATTTTGTAAATCAAGGGCATTTTGGTAATTTTACCACCGAGGGCATTTTTGTAATTTTCACAAATCAAAAATTTTCCGGAGAATTTTGTAAAGATAGTTTTTACAAATTTAAAAGAAAGTTTTAAGAATTTTAAAACTGGGGTTCGTTGTTTTGTTCCTTTTTTTTAAAAAAAAATGGCTAGTTCCTTTTTTGGGTTTTAGTCATTATGTTGACCTATGACCAGAGCCCCTCTTTGGTCGTGGGTGAACCAAAGCTACGCACTGTGCAGGCGAGATTCGAGTGGAGAGGAGGTGAGTCACGCGGATCGCTTAAATACCAAGCTCTCACCAAACCATTCCTGAACATGCGCACGGAGGTTGCCACACCACCGAGCCCCTCTGAGAGTTAGGGTGAACCAGAAGCTACGCACTGGGTAGGATACTGCGCGAAGAGGAGGTGGTGAGTCACTAGGGATCGCTTAAATACCGTGCTCTTCCGGATCCAATCCTAGACATGCGTACAGGGGTTACCACACCCTAGCTCAATGACTTAGCCATAGGTTTGTTAAGTTCATTAAGTCTTATGAGTTTCATGTGTTTGAGTAGTCTAATCCTAGGGTTCAAATTCCTATCACACTATTCTACGTTCCATGCCTTTTCTACCCCTATATAAATCACATAATCACACATAGAGTTAGGGGTACTTACCTGGTGGATTGCGGGTCGGAGACTTAGGTGCCATGCCAGAAACCTGCTTAATTTCAAAGAAAATCATTTTGGCTCGCTTTGAAAATATTTTTGGGCCTTAGCCCACAGGCCGAGAGTTTAAAACTGGGCTCTGATACCAAACTGAAACACCCCACACCCGGCCCACGAGCCTGAACCGGATCTGGTATGTTCCTTAAGAAAATCGGCTTCAAATTCTTTTGTTACTTGGAAAATTTTTGTGAATTTTTGGAAAGATATTGGTTTTGGGTTGGGTTTAGGTTGGAAACCCATTTATTTAATTTAGAAAACATTTAATTTTGGGGACAAAACAATTTAGGGTTTATTTCTAAAATAAATTTAATTAAACTTAGTCAAAAATAATTCATAACATATTAACTGAAAATAAAAGCAGGGAAATAAAACCATCCAACTTGGGCCTTATGGCCTTATTACATCATTCAAACCCAAAGATAAAATTGAAAATACTAAAATTGAGTAAAGTCCAAATTCTAATAAATTCTTCAAGTGATGCATGGCCACCTTTAGCTCCTGCCGACCCGGTCCATTACTGCTCATTTCCTGAAAAATAGTCCCACGAAGGGGTGAGTTAACAGACTCAATGTGTACACAAACTAACAATCAACATTTCAGGCATACATATTCATATCAAAGCATATTCAGATCAAATAATGATGCAACCCAAACCCAAACCTAAAGGTCCATCCGCTACACACCACCCGTACCAACCTGCACACCGTGGGGACTACTAAGTCGACCCTCCATCCGCTACACACCATCGAAGGCAGTCGCTGCAGTCGACGTGCTCATCGCCCACTTACGTTGTGTCATTAGACACTATATTCAAATAATGTAACCGAAGTTACCATATTCACGCAATGGGGCCGTAGCCACCATATTTCGTTGGTGAGGCCGAAACCAACACCTTCGTTGGTGAGACCGAAGTCAACACCTTCACTTTCTTCCTTCACATATATCCCAAATGCCCCAATTATTTTGTAACATATTCCACATACTTAATTTTCATTCATGTTACTAATCACATGTTCAAAGTATATCACATTCATAATCCTATCAAAAGTAGGAAACATACCTGGGTACTCCTTACCACATTTGTGGTACTTAACCACATTCACATACTGATACATATTCATATATTTAATAATTACCACGTAATTTATTGAAGGTTAGTAAGGGTACACACCTGATTCGCTTAATGTTTCCAATCCAAATCCTAAAAAGCTTGATCTAATGCCTTAGATCTTAATTCTCTACATTCAATCATTTAATACTTAGTAAAGAGCCATTCGACTATAAATCCAAATCCTAGTAGGATTAGTATACTTAAAACTTACCTTGAAACTCTCAAATCCCGAAATCCTTGTATCCTCTCATAAAAATCCCTTAGATTCTTAAATCCCGAAATTCACCGAATAACTAGGGAACACGCGGCCTATGGTGTACCTTCGGGAAAAGAACTTCTCCTTCCTTGTAGTCGACACTTAGTAAATCCCAGAAGATCTCTTCGGCAACAGATATTAAGGGTATTAGAATCATAATTTCGACAGCCTTAAAAGAAATAGAATGAGAATCTAACCTAATCTTACCCTTACTTGAAGAAATCGATTGCATCTTCACTTCAACCTTCAGAGATTCGGCTATGGCCTTGATCTTAACAAGCTTTCGGCTTTTGGAATATTGAGAGGAGAAAATGAAGAAGAAAAGAGAAGAGAAAAAGAGAATAATGGTAGAGAAAATTCGGAGAGAGAGAATAGGAGAAATTTTAGAGAATTTCAGTGAGGTTTTTTCTTGGAGAGAAAAGAATGAATGAAGAATAGCCTTACTCTTCCTTTTATAGCCAAAATTACTAGCTAGAGTCCTTTACTTGGCCACCACTCTTCTATTTTGATAACTTTATCCTTTAATTATCATAAATAAAAGAGTTTAATCCAATATTTATCTCTTCTAAATAATCCAATTTAAAAATCCTTTATTTATCACCTTTTTAATCGAATATTTATGAAAATAAAACACCTCTCTTTTAAACACATGTGCCGTCCCACCTCAATATTTCTGGAAGCAAAATTAAAACCTTCATTTAATTTCTTCCCTTGTGACTCGAACCCGGGCCCATGCCTCTTGCACATGGCGCCATTTCCATAGGCCCTAAGTGGCATCTTCAGGCCACTTTTCCAAGCCTGTTTGTGTGTCAAATCTTACCATCTTTTTCTTTTAAGGCCCTCTAGCCCTTATTTCCTATTTTGAACTTTAAAACTCATCATTTCGGGGTCATTTCTAAGTTTCCTAAAATTTTCGATCGGCTCTGTAACTTGCCATTTTTCTTACTTTCCAAGTTTCCAAAAATGTTCAGGTTTCCTAAAATGTTCAGTTTCCAAAATGTTCAGGTTTCCAAAAATGTGTACTTTCCATTTTTGAACCATTTCCTTACATTTCCTAGTTTCCATAAATGTTCACTTTCCTCTTTATTCCTTTACATTTTCAGGACATTTCCCTACATTTCCAAGACAAGACATTTCCTTACATTTCCTTGCATTTCCTTACATTTCCATACATTTCCTCACATTTCCTTACATCTCCTTACATTTCCTTACATTTTCTTACATTTCCCTACATTGCCTTACATTTCCATACATTTCCACACATTTCCACACATTTCCATACACTTCCATACATTTCCATATATTTCCTTACATTTCCATACATTTCCTTACATTTCCTTACATTTCCATACGTTTCCTTACATTTCCTTACATTTCCATACGTTTCCTTACATTTCCATATTTCCTTACATTTCCATACATTTTCTTATTTCTAGAATTCACATAACACATTCATAATTCATAAAACATGCCATTTTACCACATGGTTTCTTGTGTCATGCTTCACACGGAGTTTCTTTTCAAGCCTCATTTGCCTAGCTCCCCTTTTTACTTAAAAACCAATAATTTTCCAAAGCTTTCTTCTTCCATCCTAGAAGTCTAAAAACCCTTAATACACTTCCAAACACTGCCAAAACCTACTAACTCATGAATTATGCACAAACGCATAACCCCTAATCTAGGATGTTACAGTTCTACCCTCCTTAAAAATAATTTGGTCCTCGAAATTACTTACTAACAGTCGTACCATCCTTCTCACCGCACTATGCATACGCTGCGCACTCTGATCTTAATAGAGCCATCATACCTTCTAGGCACAATCTCTAAGTTCACGTCCCCTAGAACTTATTTCTAATGTTGCGATTTAATGCAGTTAACGAGTTTTATGCATCAAAACTTTTGTTTCACCGATTAACCATGAAACGCTTTTATGAAAAAGTATTTAAGAGTAGTTCTTTCAGTATTCAAACAAACACACGATCTTTCCATTCATCCATCAAACAAGCATGAACTTTTGTTCATTCAGAGAAACGTTGTAATTTTCATCGTTGTTGTTTTTCCACTACCCAGGGGTATTTTCGTAATTTTGTCCTACAGGGTAATTTTTCAAAAGAAAAAGTTCCTTGGTGATTTTGTCAAAAAGTATTTCGTAATTTCAAAGTCCCAGAGTAATTTGGAAAAATTTTAAAATCCGGGGGTATTTTGGAAAATTTTGACCTCAGGGGTATTTCGGTAATTTTTCGCAAACTGGGGTAAATTTGTAAAAGTTAACAAATCAGGGATATTTTAGAAGTTGTAAAACTTTGAGGGTTCTTTTTGAGACTTTTATTTTTCGAAACGGTGGTGTTGCAAAAATTTTAGAAATCAGGGTCATTTTGGTAATTTTGTAAGTTAGGGGCAATTTCGTAATTTTCCAAAATCAAGATATTTTTGATAGTTTGCAATTTGAACATTTATAAAATAATGAAGTTTTAGCAAGACCGTTGAAAAGTTTGACATTTTGTAAATCAAGGGCATTTTGGTAATTTTACCACCGAGGGCATTTTTGTAATTTTCACAAATCAAAAATTTTCCGGAGAATTTTGTAAAGATAGTTTTTACAAATTTAAAAGAAAGTTTTAAGAATTTTAAAACTGGGGTTCGTTGTTTTGTTCCTTTTTTTTAAAAAAAAATGGCTAGTTCCCTTTTGGGTTTTAGTCATTATGTTCAGCCTATGACCGAGCCCTCTTTGGTCAGGGTGAACCAAAGCTACGCACCAGGCAGGATTCGAGTGGAGAGGAGGTGAGTCACGCGGACTGCTTAAATACCAAGCTCTCACCGAAACCATTCCTAGACATGCGCACGCAGGTTGCCACACCACCGAGCCCTCTCGAGTTAGGGTGAACCAGAAGCTACGCACTGGGTGGGATACCCTGCGAAGAGGAGGTGAGTCACTAGGATCGCTTAAATACCGTGCTCTTCCGGATCCAATCCTAGACATGCGTCTGGGGGTTACCACACCCTAGCTCAATGACTTAGCCATAGGTTTGTTAAGTTCATTAAGTCTTATGAGTTTCATGTGTTTGAGTAGTCTAATCCTGTGGTTCAAATTCCTATCACACTATTCTACGTTCCATGCCTTTTCTACCCCTATATAAATCACATAATCACACATAGAGTTAGGGGTACTTACAGTGGATTGCGGGTCTGGAGACTTAGGTGCCATGCCGTAAACTCCGCTTAATTTCAAAGAAAATCATTTTGGCTCGCTTTGAAAATATTTTTGGGCCTTAGCCCACAGTGCCGAGTTTTAAAAGCGGGCTCGATACCAAATCGAAACACCCCACACCCTACCCACGAGCCTGAACCTGATCTCAGTATGTTCCTTAAGAAAATCGGCTTCAAATTCTTTTGTTACTTGGAAAATTTTTGTGAATTTTTGGAAAGATATTGGTTTTGGGTTGGGTTTAGGTTGGAAACCCATTTATTTAATTTAGAAAACATTTAATTTTGGGGACAAAACAATTTAGGGTTTATTTCTAAAATAAATTTAATTAAACTTAGTCAAAAATAATTCATAACATATTAATCAAAATAAAAGCGGAAATAAAACCATCCAACTTGGGCCTTATGGCCTTATTACATCATTCAAACCCAAAGATAAAATTGAAAATACTAAAATTGAGTAAAGTCCAAATTCTAATAAATTCTTCAAGTGATGCATGGCCACCTTTAGCTCTCGCTGAGGCCCGGTCCATTACTTTGCTCATTTCACGAAAAATAGTCCCACGAAGGGTGAGTTAACAGACTCAATGTGTACACAAACTAACAATCAACATTTCAGCATACATATTCATATCAAAGCATATTCGGATCAAATAATGATGCAACCCAAACCCAAACCTAAAGGTCCATCCGCTACACACCACCCGTACCAACCTCGCACACAGTGGGGACTACTAAGTCGACCCTCCATCCGCTACACACCATCGAAGCGATCATTTGCGATCGACGTGCTCATCGCCCACTTACGTTGTGTCATTAGACACTATATTCAAATAATGTAACCGGTTACCATATTCACGCAATGGGGCCGTAGCCACCATATTTCGTTGGTGGGCCGAAACCAACACCTTCGTTGGTGAGACCAAGTCAACACCTTCACTTTCTTCCTTCACATATATCCCAAATGCCCCAATTATTTTGTAACATATTCCACATACTTAATTTTCATTCATGTTACTAATCACATGTTCAAAGTATATCACATTCATAATCCTATCAAAAGTAGGAAACATACACAGGTACTCCTTACCACATTTGTGGTACTTAACCACATTCACATACTGATACATATTCATATATTTAATAATTACCACGTAATTTATTGAAGGTTAGTAAGGGTACACACCGTTAAACTTAATGTTTCCAATCCAAATCCTAAAAAGCTTGATCTAATGCCTTAGATCTTAATTCTCTACATTCAATCATTTAATACTTAGTAAAGAGCCATTCGACTATAAATCCAAATCCTAGTAGGATTAGTATACTTAAAACTTACCTTGAAACTCTCAAATCCCGAAATCCTTGTATCCTCTGTCGAAATCCCTTAGATTCTTAAATCCAAAATTCACCGAATAACTAGGGAACACGCGACCTATGGTGTACCTTCTGAAAAGAACTTCTCCTTCCTTGTAGTCGACACTTAGTAAATCCCGGAAGATCTCTTCTACAATGAGATATTAAGGGTATTAGAATCATAATTTACAAATTTTTAAAAGAAATAGAATGAGAATCTAACCTAATCTTACCCTTACTTGAAGAAATCGATTGCATCTTCACTTCAACCTTCAGAGATTCGGCTATGGCCTTGATCTTAACAAGCTTTCGGCTTTTGGAATATTGAGAGGAGAAGAATGAAGAAGAAAGAGAGAAGAGAAAAGAGAATAATGGTAGAGAAAATTCGGCAGAGAGAATAGGAGAAATTTTAGAGAATTTGTGAGAGGTTTTCTTGGAGAGAAAAGAATGAATGAAGAATAGCCTTACTCTTCCTTTTATAGCCAAAATTACTAGCTAGAGTCCTTTACTTGGCCACCACTCTTCTATTTTGATAACTTTATCCTTTAATTATCATAAATAAAAGAGTTTAATCCAATATTTATCTCTTCTAAATAATCCAATTTAAAAATCCTTTATTTATCACCTTTTTGATCGAATATTTATGAAAATAAAACACCTCTCTTTTTAAACACATGTGCCGTCCACCTCAATATGGAAGCAAAATTAAAACCTTCATTTAATTTCTTCCCTTGTGACTCGAACCCGGGCCCATGCCTCTTGCACATGGCGCCATTTCCATAGGCCCTAAGTGGCATCTTGAGCCCACTTTTCCAAGCTTTGTTTGTGTGTCAAATCTTACCATCTTTTTCTTTTAAGGCCCTCTAGCCCTTATTTCCTATTTTGAACTTTAAAACTCATCATTTCGGGGTCATTTCTAAGTTTCCTAAAATTTTCGATCGGCTCAGTAACTTGCCATTTTTCTTACTTTCCAAGTTTCCAAAAATGTTGAGTTTCCTAAAATGTTCGATTTCAAAATGTTCGGTTTTCAAAAATGTGTACTTTCCATTTTGAACCATTTCCTTACATTTCCTAGTTTCCATAAATGTTCACTTTCCTCTTTATTCCTTTACATTTTCAGGACATTTCCTACATTTCCAAGACAAGACATTTCCTTACATTTCCTTGCATTTCCTTACATTTCCATACATTTCCTCACATTTCCTTACATCTCCTTACATTTCCTTACATTTTCTTACATTTCCCTACATTGCCTTACATTTCCATACATTTCCACACATTTCCACACATTTCCATACACTTCCATACATTTCCATATATTTCCTTACATTTCCATACATTTCTTACATTTCCTTACATTTCCATACGTTTCTTTACATTTCCTTACATTTCCATACGTTTCTTACATTTCCATATTTCCTTACATTTCCATACATTTCCTTATTTCTAGAATTCACATAACACATTCATAATTCATAAAACATGCCATTTTACCACATGGTTTCTTGTGTCATGCTTCACACGGAGTTTCTTTTCAAGCCTCATTTGCCTAGCTCCCCTTTTTACTTAAAAACCAATAATTTTCCAAAGCTTTCTTCTTCCATCCTAGAAGTCTAAAAACCCTTAATACACTTCCAAACACTGCCAAAACCTACTAACTCATGAATTATGCACAAACGCATAACCCCTAATCTAGGATGTTACAACACGGCTGAGACATACACTCGTGTCTCTACCAGTATTCTCAATTTTGAGCATTCTATTTCTCAAAATTAAGGTGTAGGGGACACACGACCCAACCACATACCCATGTTACTTGGCCGTGTGTCACACACGGTCTAGACACACGGGAGTGTGTCTGTCCGTGTGGACAAAATAAAGCAATTTTAGCTTCATTTCTCACCCAAAGTTTCACCCAAGACCTACACTTGAAACACACATCCAATACCAACCAGTCTAAGCATTCAAATTCAACAATTCCATCATTTATCATGGCATACCATTACATGCATATGTGTTTATAAACTTACCTTGGATTAACTTAGGCATTAACACCATTTGATCACATATAATATATCATAATAACCTACTTAATCATATTAAAATAAACCATTACTAGCCATTCCAATGGCTAGGTTACAAAACATCATTTTTATGCAACTAGTGGCTAAGTTGTCCTATACATGCCATTATACCAAAATGATTTTACTAAGTATACCCAAAATAACTAGTTGATAGTGTGACGATGCTCTAATGATCTCTAACCTTCTCGAGCTTTCGAGCACTATAAAATAGGAAAAAATAAAACGGAGTAAGCATTACATGCTTAGTAAGTTCGTATAACGGAAACTAAACTTACCAATCCCATTATTTAAATCTAAGTATACAATATATTGTTTTCCATCCATTAGCAAAATTGCCTAAACATATGCAATCAATCAAACATGGTAGTCACCAAAATCTTCTTATCAATCAAGTAAACATAGATGAGCTCATCGTGCAATATTCTTTCAAGTCATTATCATTTCATCTCATAATTCTCATGCCATATCAAGAGTTTTATGTCCATTGAATCATTGAAATTTCGGTGGATGCTCAAGTAGTACACTCGAGGTGTAAGATTCAATAATTCGTCAATTTCTTATTCAAGGGTACCCATTAGGGCACTAAATCAAGGAACACACTCTCGAGCCATATATCATATAACAGGATTACCAGTCCAGGCTAAATCCTTTATATAACGTATGTTCCAAAGAGTTCAATTAGGATTACCAGTCCAGGCTAAACCCTAATCATAACATATACTCGAGAGCTATTATATCCGGATTACCCGTCCGAGCTAAATCCTTCCTATAACAAGGTCAATAGGATTACTCGTCCGAGCTAAATCCCATTTGCAACAAATGCAGGATCTTAGTCATTTCGGGAAAGCACATATATTCATCGGAATTCAATATTCAATCCGGACTTAACCCTTTTTCACCATATCAAACATGTATTAAATTTATCATTATAGCATTCAAGTAATGTACATCAATATAAGTCACATTCCATACAACACAACATTCAATTAAACATATTTACATGCCCAGTTAAGTTACACGAACTTACCTCGACACTTGTTCGCGTATAAAATCTACTAATCCGAAACCTTTTCTTTTCCTCAGTCTAACCTCGAATTTGTGTTGTCCGAATCTATATAAATAGCTTTAATCATCAATTTCACATATTCCATATTTATTTGGACTCAATTTACATCCTAAGCAAAATTACCATTTTGCCCCTAACTTTTCCATAAATTTCAATTTCGTCCCTAGGCTCTAAAAATGAAACTTGTGCAATTTACTTCTTATTCCAAGCTTAACCAAAATCCTATTACAAAATTTACAACACATGTATTCATAAAAATTCATAATTGTTTCTTCAATTTCACAAGTTTACATTTTAGTCCCTAAATCAGGTTTTCATCAAAAATCACTTTGTAAAAGTTGTTTATCTATCATCAACCTTTCATTTTCTACCATAAATTTCTAATTTTCAGCATATACATCCATGACCCATTTTCCATACTTTGATAACTTTTCAAATTAATCCCCCAAATAGATGGATTAAGGTATCCGAGTTTTAAAAATATCAAAATTACTAAAAGCGGGACAAGGAAACTTACCCAATTAAGCATTGAAAGTTTCTTCTCTCTCTCCTAGGGTTTCTATATAAATTCTGGGGTTGAAGATGAAAAAATAAGATGATATTTCTTTTTATCATTTTTTAATTAATTAATTAATTATTTTAATTTCCAATTTAGTCCTTACTCTTTTCTATTTTTTCCAAGGTTGAGTCACCAAAAATCTACATACTTTTCTTTAATGGTCTAATTACCATATAAGGACCTCTAGATTTGAAGTCCATAGCAATTTAATCCTTATAGCTACTAGAATTCAACTTTTGCATTTTATGCGATTTAGTCCTTCTCGTAATTAAGCACTTAATCGATAAAATTTTGGTATCAAATTTTTCAGACGACATGTCTATCATAATATGGACCATATAATAAAATAAAAATAAACTTTTTTTTCGGATCAGATTTGTGGTCCCAAAAGCACTATTCCGATTTCACTGAAAAATGGGCTGTTACTGTAACAGTCCGGTTTATACCCTAGTCAGAATAGTAGTTTCGGGACCACAAATCTAAGTCTGTATAATTTTTTTAATATTATTTTTCTGTGTCGTTGATATGTGATTAAGCATGTGGTAAATTTTCGTAAGTTAATTTATCCGTCTGTGTGTTTAATTTGACAAAAGGATGAAATTGCATTAAATGTGAAAGTTGTATGCTATTTGTTAAGATATCAAAGTGTTGTGGCTTTGTAAAAGTGGAGGCCTTATATGGAAAATAAGCCATCTTTGAGATAGTGGATGATATAATGTCTTAATAACCTTAGTATTAATTTGTCTTATATGTTTAATGGATGGACATTTTAATAATTGAATAAATACCATTAGATTAATGAAACAAAAGATGAGTGTTCATCTTTTATTTCTCTTCTTTGGCCGAATATCAAAAAGAAAAAGAAAAGAAGAAGAAAGCAAGGTTTCGGCTAAGTTTAAGCTTAAATTCAAGGTTAGTTTTTGATCCATTTTTGATAATTTCTACACTTTTGTAATTGTTGCTTTGAGAGCTACAAAACCCATGTATTAATTTTGTGAATTGATGATGTTTGTGTGAAATTCCATTGATGATATGTTGAGTTTTATGATGATGAAAGATTTGAGCTAGATGAACATGTTTTGTTCTTGAAGTTTTGATGAATTTAGCTAAATAGGGCTAAATTGTGAAAATAACAAATTGAGGGACTAAATTGCTAATTTGATGGAAAATATGGGCTTGTATGATATATATGTACATTTGGCTAAGCATGAGTATAGGTTGATTTTGTGAATTTGATGTTTTGAGAAAAATGGACTAAATTGATAAATTGTGCAAATATGAGGGTTAATTTGTAAATAGCCCTAAAAATGTGTCCTTGGATTGAATTGAATGAATTTGTGAATAAAAGGGTTAATTCTGAATATGTTTAGATCAAGAACCAAAGCAAACGGACTTAAATCGCGGGAAAGCGAAAGTAACCGAGTAGTCATTTCCATTCCGATAGATCAAATCCGAGGTAAGTCACTATGCAAATAAACGTACTTGTATGAAATTATAATTGTTCATATTACTAATGTTGATAATGGATACTTATGAGAGGTCATGCATATGAATTCTGAGATAAGTTCGATATAGTGACTAAGTCAGAGATGTCCCGTACGAACCAAGGAATAGATAAGATTAGCTATGTCATGACATAGGTATCTGTCCTGTTTTATCATGTAAGACCACGTCTGGGACGTTGGCATTGATTTGAGATTTCGTGTAAGACCACGTCTGGGACGTTGGCATTGATATGAGCATTACGTGTAAGACCACGTCTGGGACGTTGGCATCGTTATGAGGTTTACGTGTAAGACGATGTCTAGGACATCGGCATCGTATTGATTCGTGTAAGAACCTGTGTGGGATAGTGGCATCGATATCCGAGTGCATGTAAGACCTCGTCTGGGACGTTGGCATTGTACGGCTATTCTGAGTTTCTGAGTACCCTGCTAGATTCCTTACGGTTCAACGGGCAAGTCTGTGATACGAATTGCAAATCCAAGCTTTGATAAATTAAATGAATGAATATCCGTTTTAGGTACGTTGCTTATACACTAATTGTGTATATAAGGTAAGTATCTATGTGATTGTATCATGATGTTATGTATATGGACTTTATAATACGATATGTAAGGTCTTGACTAGATGAACTATATGCATATATGGTAAGTTATGGATAAGCATATGAGCTTGAGAAAGAATGAGGTGATTTTTGTCATGAGAATCATATTTGTTATCTTATTAATTTGGTTGTGCAATTCATGCTAAGTTTATGTAACAACCCAAACCCGGCCTATGCGTTAAGGCCTGGTTTGACATGTCACACAAAATAAATATACTTTGAGTCCTTTTAATTAAAACAGATTTCAAAATTTTGACGAAGTATTTATTGAGTAAAAGATTTGGTTGATAAATCGACAATTTGAGATGTAAGATCTTATAAATCGTAACTTTGAAAATATTGTTAACAATTCAAGAAAATTTTAAAAGAAATTAAAATATTTTTCGAAAAGAACTGATGAAAATTATAAGAGTTAATTTCCGAGTTAAAAATATGAAAATTATTATGAAATCCTTTTTGTATATTCATTTTTGAATAAAATGTTTGTTTAAATTTTTAGAAAAAAATAAAATCTCAATTTGAAATACTTAAAGCAGTTTATAAATTCATCAAACAATTAACAAAACAAAATTAATCCAGAGGCCTTATTACAACCTTAATTTAAAATAGCAAAGTAATTAAAAGTACTAAAAGAAATCCAAATTCCAAATTTATCCGTTTTGAAGTATGGCCTCCACCAAGACATCCACGGCCCAAGTCTTCATCACTGATCATTACCTGAAAGGAATAAGGAAAACGGGGGTGAGTTACTAGAACTCAGTGTGTAACCCACTTACCGTTGTCCACTGGGCCAAAATCAATTAAGCAAAAATTTGAGCCTAAGCCCATATACATTAATAATAATGTAATGAAAATAACATGAATATGAAATGCAATTCCCAAACCAAGCCTAGTATTCCATCCGCTACACACCACCCGTACCAACCAACACACCTGTGGGGTCAAGTCAACCTACCCCGCCAACACACCAATCGCAAGCATTAAGCCATTTATATCAAATATAATTGTGGACAAGCCACCAGAATAACACACTTTACGTGGCATTGCCACTATTCAGATTTGTGGCAGAGCCACCAAAATTTTGTAGTAGAGCTACCATAACTTCTCTTCAACATTAACCCATCCCATGCAAATCATGTATATAATGCTTAACAAATTACAATAAAACAACAAAAATTTTATTTCAGATATTTATTACAAAATTTATGGCCCATTATAACAATTTATCAAAATTGTCCCATTAAACAAATATCATCTTGGCCCATTTCGCAAATTTTTAGATCGGCCCATATAGCAAATTATCAATCGGCCCATATAGTCAATTATCAATCGGCCCATATAGTCAAATATCAATCGGCCCATATAGTCATATACTGATTTTATCAATTTTATCAAATAATGAGGTCTAAGACAATTTTCCTGGTTTCACCATAATACGATTTTAATCAAACGGTTTACTACCAATATGACATTAATCTCTAACCCACGAAAAACGGTGTGAAATTACACACCTGATTACAGTAAGCACTACGCTTTCTCGATCATCGTCACCTAAAATTTTGTAACGCTTGATTAGTCGACATACGCTATTTAATAAATCTACTTTAAAGCAAACGATCTAAAATTTACCCTCAGAATCGTGAACAACTATGATTTGTCAGTTTTCCCCAGTTAATGGTTCACAACCTTGTGGAAAATCTCAAATCGTTGATGCCTCAAAATTGCGAATGACCTCGAATAGTTGATTCTCACCGGATAAGGGTCCACAACCCGGAGGAAAGTCTAGAATCGCCGAAACTCCCTTTCGCTTATATTTAAGAGTAGGGATCGTTAATCTGCTCCTTTTGAGATCTCTACTCGACTTTCCCTTCGAATCGTTACCACAAGCCTCCATTCGATTAGATCTTATAAGGATCGATATTACTATAAAATATGGATTGTCAAAAGGGTAGAGATCGGCTTACCAATAATCTCGAGTGATCAACGATTGGATAGATTAATGATTTAATCCCTATAATTATAATCGGTTAATCATCACCATACTAATAACACCTTAACGAATAAAGAGTGATTATAGAATCCGTGAAGAACTCTTACCTTAAAGATTTTAGGACCAATTTCTAGCGATGGTACGATGACTTCGGAAAAATCCAAATTTTGGCCTTCCACTATATCTCTACGAGGAAGAAAATGATTTCGAATGAGAGAAAGAAAGAATGATGAAAAGGTTTCGGTTATGGAGAAAAATGAACAATGATATTCGGCTATGGAGGGTATGGATTTTGAGAAGAAAAAGAAAAGGGTTGAAAATTTTTGTAAAAAGGAATAGAACGATGAAAAAGGTGTATTTTTGAGGTTTTGGTTCTTCCAAAGGATAAAGAGTGAACAAATTTGTCTCAATGGTTAGGTACATTCGACAATCAAGAAGAAAGAAGAAAAATTTGCTTATTATCAACTTGAAGTTTCAGCATGAAGAGGAAGAATTTGAAGAAAATGGTTCAATTTGACAAAGAGAAAATTTGACCAAAACAAACACTTTGGTTTATCAAAAGTCAAAGCACTAATTCGACTATCAAGGAAGGTGGACAAAAGATAAATATGTGACCAATCAAAAGAGAAGAAAAATGCACTATTGTGCTAGTAGGTTTCGGCAAAGAGAATAGCAAATTGGGAGAAGATAACATAAAAGTTGCAAATAGGATTTTTGGCCAAAACAATACCAAGACCTTGCCAAATGCCAAAGTAAAAATTCAGCTACCTATCTACCCCCAAAACCGTCCACATGCATTACATTATGCGTCAAAAATTTGCCAACCATACTTTCCATTATATTTTCCCCTTTTTGTGCCAATATGTCTCCCATACTTGACTTTTCTCTTGATTCCTTTCCCCAACCTCAACCTTTCCTTATTTCCTTTAGCCACCTTACCAAAAATAAAGAAGTCCACCTTGCCATATATACACCTTAGCCGACACTTAAGGAAGGAGTGCAAAAATAAAAGTCAAAAATTACACACAAAGGGATTCAAACCTCTTCCCTCAAGGTACTACATGTGGCGCCATAACCTCTTTACTATTTGCTCAATTACGCTAACCATTTACTCATTTATTACCATATGCTTTGAGGTCACTTACTCCATCTCCTTAAAGTGCTAAATGCCAAAAATTTTACTAGGTCCAAATAAACCCCGAGCCTTCTCAGGACTCTTTAAACTTACACAATTAATAATTTAACAAGCTTAGCACCAAAAACAATGCAACACATAAAATTCCAAATTTTAGGGTGTTACAATTCTACTCCTTTAAAGAAAATTTCGTCCTCGAAATTTACCTGTTTAAAAGAGATGAGGATATTGCTGCCGAATCACGTCCTCAGGCTCCCATGTAGCTTCCTCCGATCCGTGATTGCGCCATAAAACCTTTACTAACGGTACTGACTTTCTTCTCAGCACCTTAACATCCCGATCTAAAATTTGCACTGGCTCCTCCTCGAACGACAAGCCAGGCCTTATCTGAACTTCCTCTACCGGTACTATATAAGATGGATCCGATCGGTAACTCCTTAACATTAAGACATGAAATACACTATGTATCTGACTCAACTCCGGAGGTAACTCAAGCTGATAAGCCACTGGCCTAACACATTTCAACACACGATATGGTCCAATGAACCTAGGGCTCAACTTGCCCTTCCTTCCGAATCTGAAGATCTTCTTCCAAGGTGAGACCTTTAGAAAGACTTGATCTCCCACCGCAAACTCAATATCCTTACGCTTCAGATCCGCATAATATTTTTGTCTATCCGAAGCTTCCTTTAACCGTGCTTGAATTACCTTTACTTTTTCCTCAGTCTCTGATATTAGCTCAGGACCCAATAACTGTCGCTCCCCCAATTTGGTCCAACAAGTAGGAGTACGACACCTACGACCATACAACGCCTCGTAGGGTGCCATCTAGATACTGGATTGATAGCTATTGTTATAAACAAACTCTACCAACGGTAGGAAATCTTCCCAACTACCCCTGAAGTCAATCATAAAGCCCCTTAACATGTCTTCCAGAATCTGGATTACTTTCTCTGACTAACCATCTGACTAAGGATGAAATGTCGTGTTGAAATTAAGCTTGGTTCCCAAGGCTTCATGTAAGGCTTTCCAAAACCGTGATGTAAACCTAGGGTCTCTGTCCGAAATAATAGACACTGGTACCCCATGTAACCTTACGATCTCTGCTACGTACAACTTGGCCAACTTCTGCAATGAGTAATCCGTACGAACAGGTAGGAAATGGGCAGTCTTCGTCAACCGATCCACTATTACCCAGACATAATCTTTCTTGGTAGGCGTTAAGGGTAACCCACTAACAAAGTCCATCGTTATCCGTTCCTATTTCCATAATGGAATCTTCATCGGTTGTAGTAATCAGGACGACAATTGATGTTCGGCCTTCACTTGCTGACATGTTAAGCAACTACTCACAAAATCAGTAACCTCCCGTTTCAACCCTGGCCACCAATACTGCTCACGAAGGTCTCGATACATTTTATTTCCCCCGGGATGCATAGCATATGGGCTACTATGCGCCTCTCGCAGAATCATTTGCCTCAATTCCGAATCTTTGGGCATACAAATTCTTTCGCGGAAACACAATACTCCATCATTATTCAATCCAAAATCCCCTACCACACCACCTTACACTTGTTGAAGTAAGGAACCCAACTTTTCATTTGATAACTGCTTTTCCTTAATCTGACCTACCCACGTAAGCTTCACCTGAAGTTCAGCTAGCAGACTACCATCTTCATACAAGCTGAGATAAGCGAACATCACTCTCAAATCTGATATCACCTTACGACTCAACGGGTCTGCCAGCACGTTAGCCTTTCCGGAATGATACTTGATTGTGAAGTCATAATCCTTCAATAGTTCTATCCACCTCCGCTGTCTTAAGTTCAACTCCTTTTGGGTAAGGAGGTACTTTAGACTCTTATGACCTATATAGATGATCGTCTTCTCACCATATAGGTAGTCTCTCCAAATCTTCAAAGTAAACACCACCGCTGCCAATTCCAAATCATGAGTGGGATAATTCACCTCGTGCGACCTTAATTGACGAGATACATAAGCCACCACTTTTCCACCTTGCATCAACACACATCCCAAGCCCGTGTGTGAAGCATCACAGTAAACAATAGACTCTTTTCCAGCTTCAGGTTGAATCAGTACTGGCACTTCCGTCAAAATCTTCTTCAGTTTCTCAAAACTTTCTTGCTGTTGATCTGACCACACAAATGGTACTCCCTTGCGCAACAATTTATTTAGGGGTGCAGTAATCAACGAAAATCCCTTAACAAAACGCCTGTAATAACCAGCCAACCCTAAGAAACTCCGAATTTCAGCCACTGACTTTGGCGGTTTCCAATCCAACACGGCCTCTACTTTCCGGGGATCAACTCTAATTCCTTCGGCCGACACAACATGCCCCAAGAAGGTCACTTCCTTCAGCCAAAATTCACACTTACTGAATTTGGCATAAAGTTGCTTTTCCTACAATATTTACAATTGTAACACCCCAAACCCGGCCCAAACACTACAACCGAATCTAGTATGTCACTTGAGTAATTTTGCAAAACATGTCGCATTTTGGAAAATGATTTCTAAGTTTAATCATTAATACTGAAAACTTAATAATTTATTAAGTCATATAAGATATAAAGTTATAAATTGCCTTGGTGAATTTTAATAAAAATCCAAAAATCTTGTACATGTCTTAGCTTAATTTTAATCATAAAAATTAAAATGTCTAATAATTAAACCCAACTTAAACCCAAAAACATAAATAATAGTCTAGTGGCCCATGGCCTTATTACAACGAGGTTTAAAACCCATCAAACAAAAATATAAAATAAAATACTAAAGTCATTTTGCTGAATCCAAATACTCTCTCGCATGGCCACCTTGCGCTTCTCTCTAGCCCGGTCCGTTGCACTAGGTGCTACCTGAAAATGTTAAATTAAAAGGGTGAGTCGCGAGACTTAATGTGCAACCTTCGTGCACCATCAGACTGGGCCTTAGCCCATAGATCAGAATATAGAACATAATATAAAAGATAACATACATAAAAACCCAGCCCAATCCTAGGTTTCCATCTGCTACACGCCACCCTTACCGGCCAGTCACATCATTGGGGATTTTTACGATCAACCCACACCGCTACACGCCATTGATGGCAGTCATACTGCTCATCATCAAAGTTGTGACAGAGTCACCAGGCTGAAATGGCAAAAGCCACCAGAAATAGAGTTGTGACAGAGTCACCAGGCTGAAATGGCATAAGCCACCAGAAATAGAGTTGTGACAGAGTCACCAGACTGAAATGGCATAAGCCACCAGAACAAATCACTTCCCTTTTTTATCAATCACCCAACCCCGAGCATAAATAGAAATTGACATGCAAAACATATCTTTTTAATAGAAACATTCACTGAAGAATGACAGAAAACACTAACCTGATAGTTAGCCTTTACCCTTCTCGGGTTTTCAAAAGTTATGCCGGGATTTTGGCATTTAACAGAGTATAGCAGATTTATAGTTATATATATATATACATAATAGCATTCAATCTAATGGTTTGAGAAGTTACACACCTGATTAATGTCGATACCCTTGCTAGAACGATCTACAACTTTGCTCAAAAAGCCAGAAAGATGTGAAAATAGGGCCTCTCCTATATTCGGCCAAGGGTTAGTAAATCCCGAATTTACACGTTGAAACTAATAGATCTTCTTACCTTGAAATCTCGAAAGTAACACGATTCGAGTGCTACCGATCTATAACTTAGAGATCTATGCGATTGACTCCACTAAAGTTCCCTTCATATTTTGGCACAATAGGCACCACAGAAGCAATTCGGCAATCACAGGAGATGAGATCTAGGGATTTCGGCTTTTAGGAAAATCTCAGAAAAAGTATGAACAAGAGAAGGCTGATGTGTCTTTGGCTTTTAAAATACTTGAGTGAAGAGTTTCGGTTTCTGACAGGAAAAAAGAAGAAGAAAAGAAAACAAGGAAGAGACTTGAAGATTTTGGCTAGGAAGAAAAAGAATGGAAAGGGTTTCGACTTTTGAATCAAAGTGAAGATGAGGGATTAGGCTTAGAGATTTCGGCTTTTGCAGAGAATGAAGAAGAATATGGAATTTTAGGAGTTTTTGGCTTTTACTCAGAGAGGAAGAGAAAAGATTGAGAGAAAAACCCAAATGCCGAAATTGAAGAGATATTCCCCCTATTTATAGAAATTTCGGCACTTACCTAACCTTGCAGATAAATCCTATCTTTTCTCCTTTATCTTAATCTACTAGCTCATCTAAGAGAGACTTAATTATCTCTAACTCCTCCCTCATTTATCAGCATATTTTCCACATATTTTAATCATTAAAATCCCTAAATTTTAGCCTTTATCTGCTTATTATCCATATAAAATAAATTCCTAAATAATAGCCATTATCTGTTTATTATCCACATATTTTAAACATTAAAACCCAAAATAAACACTTTGTACACTATGGTAGAGTACGCACCGGTATTCACATCTAGAGCATCCTCATCCCCTTGTACTCGCGTTTATCTGATTAAAAAAAATTTATGAATTATCGGTTTTCTTCTACTGATTATCCACGAACAGTCTTATGATTAGTAGTTTTAAGAGTAGTTTTTTCGAATTCACAATTCAGTCTCAAGTTCACCTTTCCTAGTTGTGTAAACTACATACATTCAACAATCAACATACAGACAACATCCATACATCCACACTCAATACATAGGGGTATTCTCGTTATTCCACTACCCAGGGGTATTTTCATAATTTATCCTATAGGGGTATTTTTGTAATTTTCCAAAATAGGGTTCCTTGGTGATTTTGTGAAATAAGGGTATTTTGGTAATTTATAATCTGAGGGTATTTTGGTAATCTTGAAATCTGGGGGTATTTCGGTAATTTTAAAATTCAGGGGTATTTTAGAAATTTTGAAATTCGGGGGTATTTCGATAATTTTGAAAATTAGGGGTAATTGAGTAATTTACAAATCAAGGGTACATTGGTTATTTTGCAAATCAAGGGTAATTTGGTAATTTTACAAATCAGGGGTATTTTGGTCATTTTACAAGTCAGGGGTATTTTTAAAATTTTTTTTACAAAACTAAGGGGGTATATATATATTTTAAAACAAGAGTATCTTGGAGAATTTGATTTAACAAGAATAATAGTAGTGTTCAGGTGTTTGTGGGTTTTTGGTTGTTGTCCTGTGTTATATGTGTTTTTTTTTAGGGAAAAAATTTTGTTGACTTTGTAAATCGAAGTATATTTGCAAATCATGGGTATCTTAGTAATGTTTTTTTTTTTCAAAATAAGAGTGTTTTAGCATTTTTTGTAAAAATTAAGGTGGCTGGTCCCTTTCGGGTTTTAAATTATAAGTTCTAGCCTGTCAACAAGTCCTCGTGTCGTCGTGGTGAGTGAGCAAATACTACGCACTGTAGTAGGATTCCAGCGAAGAGGAGGTGAGTCACTAGGACTGCTTAAGTACCAGGCTCTTTTGGATCCAATCATAGACATGCGTATGCCTGTTGCCACACCCTAACATGGATAAGGTGAACAGTCACTACGCATCAGGTAGGATTCTAGTGGAGAGGAGGTGAGTCACTAAGACTGCTTAAATACCAAGCTCTCCCTGTATCCACTCCTAAACATGCGTATGCCTGTTGCCACACCCTAACTCGGTGACTAGTTCACAGGGTTTGTTTGGATAGTTAAGTCTTATGAAAATTTAAGAAGTGGTTTAAACTAAGCCTATAGTCCATCAGACTCTATTTAAACTAGTCTACGTCCCATAAAGCCCATAAAGCCCACATGTATATCACACAATGGTTTAGAATACTTACTTGGCGGACTTGGGCTGGATACGCAGGTGCCATGCTGAGAAAACCCTCCTGTATGATTTATAAATATACATGTTTCAAAAACCTATTTTTAAAAAACATTTTGAGCTCAAAAACCCAAAGTCGAGTTTTGAACCGGGCTCTGATACCAATTTGTAACACCCCAAACCTGGCCCAAACACTACAACCGAATCTAGTATGTCACTTGAGTGATTTTGCAAAACATGTCGCATTTTAGAAAATGATTTCCAGGTTTAATCATTAATACCGAAAACTTAATAATTTATTAAGTCATATAAGATATAAAGTTATAAATTGCCTTAGTGAATTTTAATAAAATTCCAAAAATCTTGTACATGTCTTAGCTTAAATTTAATCATAAAAATTAAAATGTCTAATAATTAAACCCAACTTAAACCCAAAAACATAAATAATAGTCTAGTGGCCCGTGGCCTTATTACAACGAGGTTTAAAACCCATTAAACAAAAATATAAAATAAAATACTAAAGTCTTTTTGCTGAATCTAAATACTCTCTCGCATTGCCACCTTGCACTTCTCTCCAGCCAGGTCCGTTGCACTAGGTGCTACCTGAAAATGTTAAATTAAAAGGGTGAGTCGCGAGACTCAGTGTGCAACCCTCGTGCACCATCAGACTGGGCCTTAGCCCACAGATCAGAATATAGAACATAATATAAAAGATAACATACATAAAAACTAAACCCAATCCTAGGTTTCCATCCGCTATACGCCACCCTTACCGGCCAGTCACACCATTGGGGATTTCTACAATCAACCCACACCGCTACACGCCATTGATGGCAGTCATGCTGCTCATCGTAAAAGTTGTGACAGAGTCACCAGGCTGAAATGGTAAAAGCCACTAGAAACAGAGTTGTGTTAGAGTCACCAGGCTGAAATGGCATAAGCCACCAGAAACAGAGTTGTGACAGAGTCACCAGGTTGAAATGGCATAAGCCACCACAGCAGATCACTTCCCTTTTTTATCAATCACCCAACCCTGAAGAATGGCAGAAACATATCTTTTTAACAGAAACATTCACTGAAGAATGGCAGAAAACACTAATCTGATATTTAGCCTTTACCCTTCTCAGGTTTTCAAAAGTTATGCCGGGATTTCGGCATTTAACAGAGTATAGCAGATTTATACTTATATATATATACATAATAGCATTCAATCTAATGGTGTGAGAAGTTACACACCTAATTAATGTCGATACCCTTGCTAGACCGATATACAACTTTGCTCAAAAAGCCGGATAGATGTGAAAATAGGGCCTCTCCTATATTCGGCCAAAGGTTAGTAAATCCCGAATTTACATGTTGAAACTAATAGATCTTCTTACCTTGAAATATCGAAAGTAACACGATTCGAGTGCTACCGATCTATAACTTAGAGATCTATGCGATTGACTCTACTAAAGTTTCCTTCAGATTTCGGCACAAGTAGGCACCACAGAAGCAATTCGGCAATCACAGGAGATGAGATCTAGAGATTTCAGCTTTTAGGAAATTCCCGAAAAAAAGTATGAACAAGAGAAGGCTGATGTGTCTTTGGCTTTTAAAATACTTGAGTGAAGAGTTTCAGTTTCTGACAGGAAAAGAGAAGAAGAAAAGAAAACAAGGAAGAGACTTGAAGATTTCGGCTAGGAAGAAAAAGAATGGAAAGAATAAGAGAAAAACTCAAATGCCGAAATTGAAGAGGTGTTCCCCCTATTTATAGAAATTTCGGCACTTACCTAACCTTGCAGATAAATCCTATCTTTTCTCCTTTATCTTAATCTACTAGCTCATCTAAAAGAGACTTAATTATCTCTAACTCCTTCCTCATTTATCAGCATATTTTCCACATATTTTAATCATTAAAATCCCTAAATTTTAGCCTTTATCTGCTTATTATCCACATAAAATAAATTCCTAAATAATAGCCTTTATCTGCTTATTATCCACATATTTTAAACATCAAAACCCCTAAATTTTAGCCTTGTTGCCGTCCACTCCACCTAATCCTAATGCCCAAAATTTAGCTAACTTAAATTAAAAGAATTATGCTCCATGAAACTTAAATTGGGGCCCCTTACTCCCTTGTGTGGTGTTACCTCCTAAGATTGGGCCACAAGCCTACTTTGGTATTTTAAACATAGATACTACCTTTTAAACCCTATAATGCCCAAATAGATAATTTTAATCAAGGCCTCTACCCAAGCTTGAGCCCAATTTGGACCCCTAACACTTAAATTAACACATTAAACATATCCACCCATTAAACTCATAGGCCCAAAAATTCAGGATGTTACAGCAATACTATTTGCATATGTGAATCATGCTCTTCTTCATTCTTCGAGTATACCAAGATGTCATCTATGAACACCACCACAAACCTGTCTAAATAGGGTTGGAAGACCCGGTTCATCATGTCCGTAAATGTAGCTGGTGCATTGGTCAACCCAAACGGCATCCCCAAGAACTCATAGTGTCCATAACGAGTTTGAAACGCTGTCTTATGAATATTCGTCTCCTTGACCTTAAGTTGGTGATAACCTGATCTCAAATCTATCTTGGAGAAAACTGAAGCTCCTCATAATTGGTCAAACAAATCATCAATTCTCGGCAACGGATACCTATTCTTGATCGTTAATTTATTCAACTGCCTATAATCGATGCACATACGCATCGACCCATCCTTCTTCTTGATGAACAAGACCGGTGCTCCTCACAATGACACACTCGGTCGACTGAATCCCCGATCCAACAACTCCTGAATTTGAGCTTTAAGTTTCGCCAACTCTTTCGGCGCCATTCTATATGGAGTAATGGACACTGGAGCCGTTCCTGGCAATAGCTCAATGCCAAACTCTACCTCCCGATCAGAAGGCAATCCAGGAAGTTTCTCGGGAATGATGTATGAAAACTCTTTCACCGTTCTAACACCTTCCACCGACAATTCCTTGGCATCCAACACACTAATGAAGGCTAGAAATGCTCCACACCCTTTTCGCACCAACTTTTCTGCCTTTAAAGCAGATACCACATTTGATAGATAATTTCTCCTTTCACCTATCATCACTACTTCCTTATCTTTCGAAGTTCTTATCGCCATCTGCTTTGCAGCACAATCCAAGTTCGCACGGTGTTTCACCAACCAGTCCATGCCCAAAATAAGGTCGAACTCACCGAAAGGCAGTTCCATCAAATCCGCCAAAAATGTTTCTCCTTGAACTTCTAAGAGTACATCTCTAAACAATTTATTTACTACCACAGACTGTCCTAAAGGACTAATTACCGTCATCTTTCTAGCAGAAATCTCAAATCTAATGTTCAGATTTCCAGACACAGCACTAGTAACATACGAATGGGTGGATCCAATATCTATCAAAGCAGTAACAGGTACATCAGTTATGAAGAACGTACCAGTTATCACATCAGGTGCATCGCCATCCTCTCTGCGTCTGACCGCATAAACCAACCCTGGCTACCTCGCCTCCGTGTTACCCCTTAAACCATTACCTTTACCTGATACACCCTAACCTCGTCCTCCGCCATTACCACCTCAACTTGGCCCACGACCTCTCGGTGGCTGCTGAGCACCTCTAGCTGGCTGTGCATCATAGTTACGAGCTTCTTGATTTAGAGCAGTCTATCAGGGACAATTTTTAAGTTGACGATCCTTAGAACCACATTTGAAACAACCACCGATTCTCTTCCAGCATTCACTCGGTGTCGTTTTCCGCAGTCAGCACATGGTTGTATCTGATTGGTAGCAGCTGGTGCCCTATCTCGAGCTAGCTTATCATTCCTGGGCCTCTTCTGAAACCCTCTAGCAAAACCTGAGTATTTAAAGTCCCTCTTGCTCTTGCCTTTATCTTTTTCTCGATTTCGCCGCTCTGAGTGCTTAGCCTCCTCAGCTATCTTGGCTTTCTCCGCAAGTGTGGCAAAATTCCTTTCTTGCTATGGGGCTATCAGTACCTGCAACTCATCACCCAACCCGTCCTCAAAACGCACGCAGCGTTCGTAGTCAGTTGGCACAATACCTCGGGCATAACGACTCAGACGCAAAAATTTCGCTTTGTAAGCTGCCACGGTCTTACTTCCTTGGATCAGGTTAAGGAATTCCTTCCTTCGGGCATCCACATAGTTAGCCCCAACATACTTTCCTTGAAATGCAGTTTTGAAGAAATCCCAAGTAACACGATCGGCCTGAGTGCCCTCCCGAACAGTAAGCCACCATTGATACGCCTCGTCTCTCAACAAGGACACAACCCCTCTCGATTTTTACTCAGTGGTACACTCCAAATCATCCATGATCTGTTCCACTGCCTCGAGGTAATACTCTGCTACATTTGGGGCTACGCTCGAGATACCCCTAAAAACCTCGGCACCACTTAATCTAAGTCGTTCCAAAATTGATCCACGAGCTACTGGCCCAGTTCTAGCCCCAGCAATCCTTTCCAAGACTCGCAACATTGCTTGGGACAGAGCAATATCCTCCCTCATACGGTCTTGTGATCCAGCTTCAGTCACGGGTGATGCAGGTGCGTCCATTTTCGGCATATGACCCGACGCTTCAGACGCAACCCTAACACCTTAGCCTCTACCACGGCCACGTCTACCGCGTCCACGTCCTCTAGCACTCATATTTGGTAATTCAATTTAATCTGATTAAAAGTCTTATGAATCAGTACACTATTTCGATATTTATTAAATAATATTTTATGAGGTATAAGAAGTAAAGTCATTTTTGTAAACGCATCCTATAGTCTCAATCTCTATAGTTTCAACATCTAAAAAAATTTACATTCTAAATTTTACATTTCCAAAACAGTTTTGAAAAAAAATGTTTTTGAACCCAAAGCACAGTCGAGTTTTAAATCGGGCTCTGATACCATAAAATGTAACACCTCAAATCCGGCTTATGCGTTAAGGCCAGATTTGACATGTCACACAAAATAAATATACTTTGAGTCCTTTTAATTAAAACAAATTTCAAAATTTTGACGAAGTATTTATTGAGTAAAAGATTTGATTGATAAATCGACAATTTGAGATGTAAGATCTTATAAATCGTAACTTTGAAAATATCGTTAACAGTTCGAGAAAATTTTAAAAGAAATTAAAATATTTTTCGAAAAGAACTGGTGAAAATTATAAGAGTTAATTTTTGAGTTAAAAATATGAAAATTATTATGAAATCCTTTTTGTATATTCATTTTTGAATAAAATGTTTGTTTAAGTTTTTAGAAAAAAATAAAATCTCAATTTGAAATACTTAAAGCAGTTTATAAATTCATCAAACAATTAACAAAACAAAAATTAATCCAGAGGCGTTATTACAAACTTAATTTAAAATAGCAAAGTAATTAAAAGTACTAAAAGAAATCCAAATTCCAAATTTAACCGTTTTGAAGTATGGCCTCCACCGAGACATCCACGGCCCAAGTCTCCATCACTGATCATTACCTGAAAGGAATAAGGAAAATGGGGGTGAGTTACTAGAACTCAGTGTGTAACCCACTTACCGTTGTCCACTAGGCCAAAATCCATTAAGCAAAAATTTAGGCCTAAGCCCATATACATTAATAATAATGTAATGAATATAACATGAATATGAAATGCAATTCCCAAACCAAGCCTAGTATTCCATCCGCTGCACACCACCCGTACCAACCAACACACCTGTGGGGATCAAGTCAACCCACCCCGCCAACACACCAATCGCAGGCATTAAGCCATTTATATCAAATATAATTGTGGACAAGCCACTAAAATAATAGACTTTACGTGGCATTGCCACTATTTAGATTTGTGGTAGAGCCACCAAAATTTTATAGCAGAGCTACCAGAACTTCTCTTCAACATTAACCCATCCCATGCAAATCATGTATATAATGCTTAACAAATTACAATAAAACAACAGAAATTTTATTTCAGATATTTATTACAAAAATTATGGCCCATTATAACAATTTATCAAAATTGGCCCATTAAATAAATATCATCTTGGCCCATTTCACAAATTTTTAGATCGACCCATATAGCAAATTATCAATCGGCCCATATAGTCAAATATTAATCGGCCCATATAGTCATATACCGATTTTATCAATTTTATCAAATAATTAGGTCTAAGCCAATTTTCCCGGTTTCACCTTAGTACGATTTTAATCAAACGGTTTACTTCAATATGACATTAATCTCTAACCCACGGAAAATGGTGTGAGATTACACACCTGATTACGGTAAGCACTATGCTTTCTCTATCGTCATCACTTAAAATTTTATAACGCTTGATTAGTCGACATACGCGATTTAATAAATCTACTTTAAAGCAAACGATCTAAAATTTACCTTCGGAATCATGAACAACTACGATTTGTCGGTTTTCCCCGACTAACGGTTCACAACCTGGTGGAAAATCTCGAATTGCTGATGCCTCAAAATTGCGAACGACCTCAAATAGTTGATTCTAACCGGATAAGGGTCCACAACCCGGAGGAAAGTCTCGAATCGCCGAAACAGTCCTTCGCTTAAATTTAGGAGTAGGGATCATTAATCCGCTCCTTTTGAGATCTCTACTCGAGTTTCCCTTCGAATCATTACCACAAGCCTCCGTTCGATTAGATCTTATAAGGATCGATATTACTATAAAATATAAAGGGTAGAGATCGGATTACCAATAATCCCGTTGATCAACGATTAGATAGATTAACGCTTTAATCCCTATAATTATAATCGGTTAATCATAACCATACTAATAACATCTTAACGAATAAAGAGTGATTATAGAATCTGTGAAGAACTCTTACCTTAAAGATTTTAGGACCAATTTCTAGCGATGATACGATGACTTCGGAAAAATCCAAATTTCGGCCTTCCACTATATCTCTATGAGGAAGAAAATGATTTCGAATGAGAGAAATAAAGAATGATGAAAAGGTTTCAGTTATGGAGAAAAATGAACAATGATATTCGGCTATAGAGGGTATGGATTTTGAGAAGAAAAAGAAAGGGTTGAAAATTTATGTAAAAAGGAATAAAACGATGAAAATGGTGTATTTTATCTCAATGGTTTAGGTACATTCAGCAATCAAGAAGAAAGAAGAAAAATTTGCTTATTATCAGCTTGAAGTTTCGGCATGAGGAGGAACAATTTGAAGAAAATGGTTCAATTTGACAAAGAGAAAATTTGACCAAAACAAACACTTTGGTTTATCAAAAGGCAAAGCACTAATTTAGCTATCAAGGAAGGTGGACAAAAGATGAATATGTGACCAATCAAAAGAGAAGAAAAAATGTACTATTGTGCTAGTAGGTTTCGGCAAAGAGAATAGCAAATTGGGAGAAGATAACACAAAAGTTGCAAATAGGATTTTTGGGCAAAACAATACCAAGACCTTGCCAAATGCCAAAGTAAAAATTCAGCTACCTATCTACCCCCAAAACCGTCCACATGCATTACATTATGGGTCAAAAATTTGCCAACCATACTTTCCATTACATTTTCCCCTTTTTGTGCCAACATGTCTCCCATACTTGCCTTTTCTCTTGATTCCTTTCCCCAACCTCAACCTTTCCTTATTTCCTTTAGCCACCTTACCAAAACTAAAGAAGTCCACCTTGCCATATATACACCTTGGCCGACACTTAAGGAAGGAATGCAAAAATAAAAGTCAAAAATTGCACACAAAGGGATTCGAACCTCTTCCCTCAAGGTACTACATGTGGCACCATAACCTCTTTACTATTTGCTCAATTATGCTAAACATTTACTCATTTATTACCATATGCTTTGTGGTCACTTACTCCATCTCCTTAAAGTGCTAAATGCCAAAAATTTTACTAGGTCCAAATAAACCCCGAGCCTTCTTAGGACCCCGTAAACTTACACAATTAATAGTTTAACAAGCTTAGCACCAAATACAATGCAACACATAAAATTCCAAATTTTAGGGTGTTATAGTTTATTTGTAATATGACTTACTAAGCTTTTGAAAAGCTTACTCTGTGTGTGTTTCTCTGTTTTATAGATCGTCAAAGCTACTGAAGTATCGGGACTGTCAAGGATCATCATCACACTACTAAATTCATTTTGGTGCACTTTGGAAATGTATAGAACTAGATAAGGCATGTATAGTCTAGTTTTTGGTATAAGTTGATGTATAGACTTGGTCATGAGATGTGTCTAATTATTGGTTCATATTTTGCCTTGATGAATGTGGTATGTGAGGTTGTCTTGGTATGGTTTGCTGCTCATGATATGATCAAGTTTTTGGATAGGAAAATGATTGAGAAATGCTTTAGTTATATATATGTTTGGTCTTAAAAGTTGGCATGAATGAGATGGATATTGAATGTATATATTGAATGGTCAATTTAGTATGTTTTTGGTTGCCATATATGCATGATATGTGCTGGTAAATGTAGCTTGTAGGTGAGACCCAAATGGGTGGCATTTTGGCCTTGAAAATGGCCTATTTTGTCACACGGTTAAGGCACACGGGCGTGCCTATTGACCGTGGGGCTAAGTCAGTAGTTAGCTTAAAAGCACACAGCCATGGCACATGGGCGTGCCTAGTGACCGTGTGAGGAAGTCAGTATATGGCCTAGTAGTACACAGCAAGAGCACATGGGCATGCTTAGTGGCCGTGGAAGGTAAGTCAGTTTCGACCACGGGGAGGATACATGGGGGTGTCTAGCAGCCGTGGAGGGCACACGGTTTTCTTCCACGGGCATGTATCCCTTGTATTTTAGAAAAGTTTTTAATTTTCCATGAAATTTTGTATGTGTTTCGGTTTAGTCCCGACCCGATTTATAAGCATGCCTATGGTCTCGAGGACTCATTTAAGGGACATTATGCTTGAGAATGATGAATGATGTATGAATTTCTATAAATGCTCTCAGATCTGTTAGGTAACGCTCCTAACCCTAAGCCGGTGATGGACACGGGATAGGGGTGTTACAGTTACACTGCTCACACTAGCTGTAGGTCGGAACGTAGCTACATGATGCTGCTCACACGAGATGTACAGTATCCACAACACATGCTAAACCTCAGCCATTGGTAGGACGTTTAGGACCAGCACCTGAATCATGTAAACCCTAATCCTACAAATTCCTAAGGTTCAAATGGGGCTCGGTAATCGTCATACATCATTGGATATGCGATCTATATATATATATGGCAATTTCCAACACATGTATAATTCAATTGAAAAAATATAAATACAATATAATTACACGAACTTACCTCGACGATTAATTATAGATATGGAGGCGACTAATCTGAAACCTTATCTTTACTCTGATCTAATGCCATACGAGGTTTGTCTTGATCTAAATGGATAAATTTGACTCAATTCAATAATTATTCTATTTAATTTAATCCAATTTCATATTTTACCAAAAATACAAATTTTCCCTTATATTTTTGATTTTTTTCAATTTAGTCCCTAGCTCATAAAAATGGAAATTCATGCAATTTTACCAAAACCCATCATAACCGAATATCATATAGGTCCCTAGCAAGCCCTATATTTTATTTATTTCACAAATTCACCATGTATATTTTCTATTTTTCAATTTAATCCACATTTGACAATTTCATCAAAAATCACTTAACAAAAGTTGTTTATCCAAAAACAACTAACCATTTTCTTCCATAAAACATCAAAACATATACATATTCATTCATGGAAAAACTCTAATAGTTTAACAGTTTCACAAATTAGTCACTGGGTTAGCTAGATTAAGCTACAACGATCTTGAAAACATAGAAATCATTAAAAACGAGACAAAAATACATACCACACAAGTAAGGAGAGGTTTCCAAAAGTAAAAGCTCTTCAATGGCTATTCTTACCCTAATTTTCGGTTGAAGATGGAGATGAAAAGATGATAACATTGGTTTTATTTATTTAATCTATCATTTATTTACCAAATTACCATTATAACCTTTAAAAACATTAAAAATTTCACTAATGCCAAGCCATGTACATCCACTATCTCCATTAATGGTCTAATTACCATATATGGACTCATACTTTAAGGTTCTATAGTTATTTAATGCCTTTAGCCTATAGAACTCTACTTTTGTACTTTACGTGATTTAATCCTTTTTATTCAATTAAGCATGTAAACGGTAAAATTTCTTATGAAAATTTTTATATGGTACTACTATCATGTTGTAGACAACAAAATAATAATAAAATAAATATTTTGATGTCAAATTTGTGGTCTCGAAACCACTGTTTCGATTTTCTCTAAAATCGGGCTATTACAAATTCATTGGCATAAAAGTCATAAGAGAAAGTTATGAGAACGAACCTTCTAAATGTATATGCCCCTAATAAAGGAAATAAAATGTAATGCCTAAATCCTAAAAAGGACCTATGTATGGTAGTTAAAAGAGAAATGAACCTATGTGAGATCATATTAAGAGAACTCTAATTAAATGTGGTTGTATGTTTGATTAAACACTAAAAAAGTATTTATTAGAATTCTGAAATGTGATTGCCTAATGAATCAACATCTTGTAAGTTGAGCCTTATAATTTGGAAATGAGAAATAAATTCACTGGAAAACATAAATCATGGCATAAATGAACTCTAGATGATTCTTACTAAGATCTTAATAGTAATAACATGACAAAAATAAATAGGGTTATCCTTAAGTAGTTACTGAGTTCATCAAGCTCACGTGTTTGTTGTTTGAACCTATAGGTTGTTAACTTGATTAGAAGTTTATGGTTTTGACTTAAGAGCTTTATATCACCATTTGAAACTTCAACATTATGATGTATCTATGATAGTTATCATTTGTATTAAGAATTTGGCATGTACATAAAGACTTAATTCAAGTTGTATTTATAAATTTTATTCATAATTCAAATATCTTTATGTTTTCTTAATGAAACATATCTGTTATTCAAATTGAAAAAAATGAATGTATTGTATTTTTGAGCTTCAATGAGTTTTGGAAATTTTGTTATAATCATTTGAAACATTTTGATATATTTTGGTAGTATTTGATGATGGTTTATAGTGTTTTTGAATTGATTTTCAACTCTAAGGATCTAGGCATCAGTACTATGCTCAGTTGTTTTGAAACAACTGAGTCAGGAGGTTTAAATGGGTTTTAACACCCTAGTTTTGGTAGGTACAAGGTTTGGCATATAGTATTAAGGTAATACGATGGGTAGAGTAGGCTTTTCCCAAGTGCCTCTTTCGATGAAGAGAGCAAGCATATGCAGTTATGTGGTTAAATTAATAAAGGTTCCTTGTCAGGTGGCCATATTAGTCGGAATAAGACTAGCAGTCAAGTAAAATGGTATCAAGAGTTTGAGTTCACGCCAAGGGTATGGTACGCTCGATTAACTGTGGTACTATGTAAGTTAAGTTGCAAGGTAAGATGATTAGGAACCAACTGAATGTGAACCAGAATAGTTAAAAGATAAGGGAATACTTAATTAGGTTTCTCGAAAGTTGTAGACTTTTGATAAGACAATTCAGTAATGATGTGACATTTTTCAAGTTCCAATAAGGACTTAGATGATAAAAATAATAGATGTTCAAGTTGGGAAAGGAGAGTTCTCTTCTTCTTTCTTATAAGATAAGGTTATCTGAGGCTTAAGGAACAAAAGGCATTTATCTAAGCTGAAGTTGAGATCTTAGATTTTATTAGTGATTTCTTCATGTCAAGGTAAGTTTTATGACTCTGCATGTTGTGCTATGAAAGAGTAGGTTAGAATGAGTGCATGAATAGAAAGATGAATGAGTAAGGCTGTGTATGGGGTTCATTTGGGTTTGAAATGATAGTATGGCTACTCGAATGAGCTTTAATGGTGTTTCTTTGTTTTATAAGCAATGGTTTCTAAAGTTTCTTGATGAAGGTTGGATTTCGAGTTCAAACTGCTACAAGTGGTTGTAAGGTGAGTTTCTATACCGACTCTTGCATGTATATGTTGGGAAAACATGTTTGGAAAGTGCATTGGAAAATAAATGTAACACCCCAAACTCGGCCTAGAAGTTAGGCCCAAATCTAGCGTGTCACATTGAAGAGTTTTTCGAAAACCATGCTTTCATTAGAAACCCTTCTTAAAAAATTTAAAAACTTTTTTCCATGTAAAACCTCAGATTTCATTTGCTTATCTTCAAAACATAGTTTATTAAATGTTATTCTCTTGCAAAACCATTATTAGTTTCAAAACCTTGTTTGTTGAGGAAAGCTTAATTTAAAACAATTGCGGAACGTGGTATTTTAAAAAACAGTAGTTATTTTCGATAAATCGTGTTCTACTTCTAGCAATTATAAAACAATCTATAAAATCCCAAAACTTAAAGTTCAAAAATCTTAAGGCCTTATTACAAAATTTTTAACCCAACAAATTAAACTAAAATAAAAATAGGACGTGTACTTTAAAGCCAATCGGACGTGTGGTCACCTCCGAGTCCCTCGCAGCTCCGATCCGTCTAAGGCTGGGGATTACCTGCATAATTAAAAACGGGGTGAGTTTGCGAAAACTTAGTGTGTAATCCCTTTACGAGTAACGATCGATATCTGACGAAACCTAAATGATGCAGGCTAAAGCCCTTTCAACAGTAACAGTATAGTGCAGATCAGAGCATACGTGGGTCAAAGCCCACTACGAAATTATTTGGGTCATAGCCCATAACAGTACCAATTGGTTTAGCCCAAACCAATAACAGAACAAGTGGGCCTAAGCCCAGTACAGTGACAGATCTCATAAACAAGTATGCAACAGTATGAGGATGCATCCCAACCCAATCCAACCATCACACCACCCGTACCAGCCCTACACTCCATGTGGGGACCAAGTCAACCTACCCAGCCCTACACACCAAGAACACGATCGGCGTGCGGTATCAACGCAATAAAGGCGCGATAACGATATCGTGGTGAGCCACTAAAATTAGTATATCGTGGCAGAGCTACTGAATCAGTATAACGTGGCATAGCCACCAGTACAGTACTTCCTCCATAAGCATAACCCAACCCAATGTAGTATGTCGTGTATGTCATGCTCAATCATTACACATGTATGCAAAATGGCCATGCTTAGTAATAGTCATTTCAACACATATTAACAGCAAATCAGACACATGCCTACAGTCAAGTTGGTTAAAATGCAGTCATACAATCACAGTCAAATCATGGCACCAAAATTAGTCTTTTACCTTCAGGGGCAAAATAGTCATTATACCCTATAAGGGTATTTCGGTAATCCTACCATACAGGGGCAATTCGATAATTCTACTCATAACTAATCCATGTAAGCAATGCATCTCAAACATAATCAATCATACAATTAACACATACAACACTAGTACTACCCTGAGGGTACAACGGTCAGTTAATCGGTTAGGGGTAAAACAATCATTTCACCACTTAAGGGTCTCCGTAATTTTACCCATTGAGGGTATTTCAGTAACTTTACCCAAAGAGGGTATTTCGATAATTTTGCAAACCAAGGATATTTCAGTAATTTCACAAATTAGGGGTATATCAGTAATTTTACAATCTGAGGGTATTTCGATAATTCCACAAATCAGAGGTATTTTGATAATTTCCCAAATTAGGGGTATTTTGGTAATTTTACAAATTAAAGGTACTTCGGTAATTTTGCAATCCGGGGGTATTTTAGTAATTTTACAAATCAGGGGTATTTCGATAATTTCACAAATCAGGGTATTTTGGTAATTTCACAAACTGGGGGTATTTCAATAATTTTCTAAACTGAGGGTATTTTAGTAATTTAGCAAATCGAGGGTATTTCAGTAATTTTGTAACTGAGGGTATTTTGGTAATTTTGCAAGTTAGGGGTACTTTGGTAATTTTGAAAATCGAGGGTATTTCGGTAATTTTGCAAACCAAGGGTATTTCAGTAATTTTATAAACCAATGTATCCTAAACAGAGATAACGATGCGAATGGGCCTAGGGCCCATTCTCGGCCCAAATGGTCCCATATGCTCGTGTAGCCCATTTAGCCCAAATCTAGCCACAGATATAAGATTCACATAGTCTAATACAATATCTACTACACAATCATGCAATTTATTCATATAGGCCCACGGGCCCATTGGGCCCACTTGGCCCAAACAGCCTAAACCCGCAAGAACACTCATGCTGGCCTCGACTATCTCGTCGAGGCCCCCACACATGCGCTTGCACGCCCGTGTGGCTACCATCGTCGTGTGACCGGCATTTCGACATTTGCCGCTCTACAGCTAGAGTAGTGCGAAATACACAACTGATAAGAATCTGGAGTTGATCCGCGCTCCGAACACTCCTATGCCTAAACGCCGACCCAGGTATGCTTACTCTCCTCATAGATTGCTCTATTTAAAGCCAGCTTCTCACATTCCCTCTTGCTAGCTTCCCGATGTGGGATACCTCCTTCAGCAGAGTTTAATTCCAACACAAACTCTGGCCGTCCCAACTTAGCAAAATAAATATCCCTTTTTACTTGCGATGGGATTCGAACTCAGGCTTCCCTATAACTTAATCCACGCTGCTAGCCACTAGGCCACAAGCTCTTCTTATGTCTAAAATCATGCACAACTGAATATAAGTCTATGGGCCAAAGTCTAAGTTCACTTAAAAATAAATCAAAATGAAATGCAAGAGACAATACTTGAACCTTGGACCCCTTGCTTCCTTGTGTGGCATCATTCCCTTGCCTTCCATGTGGCGCCATTTGCCACTAAACCACAACTCCTTTTGTGTCATTTTTCTCCACATTTTATTCTTAAAGCCTACTTACTAACTCCAAGGGCTTTACTCACCTAAAACCAAAATTTTCCTAAAACCCAAGTTTGACCCCGGGGCTTCATAGAAGCCCCCTAACCTTCCAAAATCACTCACCTAATAGGTCCAACTTCCATTAGTACCGTTCTCTCATTCTCAAAAATTTTAAACGCTCCCATGCCCAAGGCCCAATGGGCCCAATTCTACTTGGCCCAAATTCGGGGCGTTACAATAAATTTAGTGAAGAGCTAGAGTTTTAAAAATTTTTCAAAACAAGATCTTTGTTGTGATATCTAAAGTAATAAACACTTAATCAAACTTGCACCTCTTTTATTCGTCTGGGATGAGCGCTTCGACAGAGTAGTCTTCTCCGCTATCCTCAAGCTCATGTTTGCTGAGTGTGGGCTCCCTTCGAATCAGAAAATTTTTCATAAAAATTATTGGTGGGGTACTTTTGCAGTTTCCTTAAACTTTTGGGTCAAGTTGTAAATTAGAAAAATATCTCTAGAAAATTTCTGAAATAATCTCTTTAGAGAACTTTCTCTTGAATTCAAGTGTGTGTAAATAATAACTCAAGGCTCTCTTTATATAGGGAGAGTTTAAAGAGTTCAACTATGATTAAACTAAATCACTTTAATATTAAATTTAATCTAATATTGATATTAGATTAAATTTAATATTAAATTTTATTAAAATAATAGAATATTTATTTACAAGATAAACATTGAATTAAATTTAATATTAAGATAACTACTTTAGTATTAAATTAATAAAATACTATTAAGATAAGAATTAAATTAAATTTAATACTAAACTATTAAAATAATATTATTTTTGAAACAAGTAATCTGAAATAAAATTCTTTGGTAGTCTCAATAGGAGTGTAACTCTTCCATTACTCAATCACTGATGACCAACCGCCGCTGACCACCGGGATGCTGCCGTCGTAGTCATGGGCACCACCGTGTCTGGTGATGCAAGTGCGACACCCTTACAGCACCCCGAGCCGATTCGGCTGCTAACGGTTCGGTCTAGGTTAATGACGACCTGATCGGTCTGGTCGAGCCACCGATTGGACTTTGGCCCAATTTCACATACCAGGCCCAATTTGACCATTTTTTGCGTCTTGGTATCAATTTTGGGCTCCCGGGTAATTTACTATCTCAGGTCCAAATTTTAAGTTCAATTACCCATTGGGTCAATTATCTCATTTGAAAATTAACTCCCAAAAATATTATATTAATTTTAATTAATTTGATTAATTTAACTTTACTTGATCAAAATCAATTTATCCAAAAATCACTTATATTTTCCAAATTAATTTTCAAGAAAAGTCTTTAATCAAATTATCTAGTTGAATAATTCTCATGACCACCTAATTTAATTTCACATTGAATAAATCAATTCAATTCAATTATTCCCAAAGTCGTAGAATTTTCTTCTAATTCAAATGCAATCTGCTCGAGCTTTTGTTGAGCTAGCGGAGGGACTAATCAAACAAATACAGTTAGGCTCTAGTGATTGCAGTTATGTCCAAAAGCATCATCCTGATAATTCACAATTACTTAATCATGGAGTCAGTCCATAAGATTGAAAGCTCATTATTGTATACTCTTTATGAAAATAATTCATCCAACTGCTTTATCCAATGACATCGTCATGTGTGTATTACCCTCATATGATATCCTTGATTCTTTTGAGTTAAATCCGTTCATTCAATACAATTGTAACATCCTAAAATTTGAATTTTTATATGTTACATTACTTTGGTGCTCTGCTAGTTTATTTATCCTATGTGTAAGTTAAAATAGTCCTGAGAAGGTTCGGGATTTATTTGGAGTTGGTATAATTTTTGGAAATTAGTACTTTAATGAAATGGAACAAGTTACCTTAAAGCCTAAGGTAATTAAGTGGTAAAAAGATAGCATAATTGAGTTAGTAGTAAAGAGGATATGCGCCACATGTATGGTCTTGAGGGGAGAGGTTCGAATCCCCTAGTATGCATTTTGTGACTTTAATTTTGCACTTTTCTAGCATGTGTCGGCCAAGCTCTATTTTTGGTAAGTTGGACTTTATTTTTATGGCAAGGTGGCTAATGGTTTAGGGCAAGATTTGAACTTAGGGAAAGGAATCATGAGCTTATGGTATGTAGGGGGAACACAAGGCACTTTTTAAGGGGTATGTTTTGGAAAGTTTGGAATGGCCAAACTTTGTCCATGAACTTGGACGGTTTTGGGGGCTAGTGGGGTGGCCGAATGTTGTTGGAGGTATGGGTAAGAATTTGTAGCAAGTTTGGTCACTTTCATTTTGGTCATTTTGTGCTTTTCACAAAAAGCTTTTCTTTTCATCTTTATCTCCCTAGCCGAATGCATTTTGTGCATTAGTGAACATCTTGTTTTCTTCTTTTGGTCATTTCTTTTTGATCATTTGGTCATATTTTGCCAAATATTTTAACACTTAAATAGTAAAAACTATGAAATTGGTATCAAGATTATGAAAATTATGAAATTGCCCTTAATGGGCTAAACCGATAAAAGTGACTAATAGGCCATATGTGATATTTGATAAATGGGCCATATATGATTTTGATAAATGGGCCATATGTGATATTTGATAAATAGGCCATATGTGATTTTGATAAATGGGCCATATGTGATAATTGCTAAATGGGCCAAATGTGATATGAGATTATATGGGCCAAAATGTGAAATGGGCCAGTTTGTTATAACTTTTATAATAAGCCTTATGTTGGAATAATCATATGAATGAATTGTCATGCATTTTATATACATGATTGCATGGGTTGGGATATTTGACGAAGAAAAGATGGCTTTGTGCCGAGTTAATGGCTTCGTGCCCAGTTAATGGCTTCGTGCCCAGTTAAAGGCTTTGTGCCTAGTTTAATGGCTTCATTCCTAGTTTAATATATGGCTTAATGCCCAGTTGGTGTGTTGGTGGGGTGGGTGACTAAAGCTCCCCACAGGTGTGCTGGTTGGTACGGGTGGTGTGTAGCGGATGGAAATTTAGGCTTGGTTGGGAATTGCATATCACATGCATTTTATACTTGTTATATTGTATATTTGTAAATGGACTCAAGCCCAATTAAATGTTTAAATAGTTTTGGCCCAGTGGACTTGGTAAGTGGGTTACACACTGAGTTCTAAGTAACTCACCCTGTTTCTTTTACCCATCTCAGGTAACGATCATTAATGGAGGCTTGGGCTGGGGGATGACTTCGTGGAGGCCATACTTCGAATGATGGTTTTTGTGAACTTTGAACTACTTTTAGGTATTTTTATTTAATTACTATTTCAGCTATGATGTAATAAGGCCTCTGGTATTATTTTTATGGATTTTTACTTGTGGATGGATTTTTAATTATGTTTAAATACTAAAATGGGACTATTCTATTTTTCTAAATGTTTTCTTAAGTACTCTTGCAAAAAGGGGTTTTTCTTAAATATTTTATTCTCGTAAATTTTTCTGTAAAATTCTTTTAAGAATCTTGTTTTCAAATTTCTTTTGAACTCTTTTAAACTTCTCGTAAAATTTTAACCAATTAATTTCTAAGTTTTAATTTATAAACTCTTATGTCTTAAATCATAGATTTTAAATTAACCTTGGTTTTTAATAAACTTCAATTCCAAAATAGTTTTGAAGATTTGTTTTATTTAAATCATTAAATGACTAGATGTATGTTCGTTTTGTGTGACATACCAAATCTGGTCTTAACGCATAGACCAGGGTTTGGGGTGTTACAACAATCTTATTTTATCCTGTCATTATTGTGCCTTCTTAATGATTAATATGATCACTATCAACAAATTACTGTGATAAATTGCTCATTCGAGAACAAGCAACCCTGGTCACGTTGTATATTTATCAATCCACACATTGTCAATGAGAGGATATCATTAACTCATTAATTGAGCAATGAATTTCACTATTTCTAGTAAAGCATAAGCCTCCACTTATATCGAAGCACATGAGTTGAACACGCATGGTCAGTGACTAGCTCAGGATTTAGGTAAATCACACCATGAACATCACAATTAAGTAAAATTCGACTATAGTGGGTTGGCACCAAATTGCATGAATTTCATTTTATAAGTTTAGGGACTAAATTGTAAAGAATTTAAAATTGTAGGGGAAAATGTAATTTTGCAAAAAAAAATATGATTTTTGAATTGAATTGAATTGAATAGAATGATTTTTGAATGAGTTGAATTTAATTATTTTGATCAAGAAAAGCATCATATGGATTTAGATCGGGGAAAGGAAAAAGTGTTGGATTAGCCGATCGTATTTCTTCATTTGTGATCGAGGTAAGTTCATCTGTTTAACTAGCATTTTAATATATTTAAATTAAATTCTATTATGTTGTATTGCAATATTACGACTCTATGGAATTATCCACAAAGTTTTGACGACTTTCGAATCTCGTTTGAACCTTAGGAATATATAGGACACAAATGACACGTCATTTGGGTTACCGGTTTCAGGTGCTAGTCCTGAACATCCTACCAGTGGCTGAGTTTTTGGCATGTGTTGTGGTTTCTTGATAGCTTGTGTGAGTAGCACCTTGTAGCTATGTTCCGACCGACAACTTGTGTGAGCAGACCCACTTGTGGCTCGAGAGAGAGCATATATATGAGAAAAGAGAAAATAATGGTTTCAACCATATGTTAGCACACAATGTGTGAGATTCCCAGGTATCCACAATAGGTATACAAAGGGAAGGATCGATAAATGTTTCAATTAGTAATGCCATGAAAGCATGAACAAGGTATTATATGTTGGTGATTAATGATTGCCTAGCTATGCTCATAATAGTATGAATGCCTATATGCTAAATACATGAAAGCTTTATTGTTCTATGATCAACTTGACTAAGTTATGTGTTTATCACTAATTTGAGTTGTGGTTGGTGCTTAGGCTTGTGTCAAGTTATGTTGGATTAATTCAAACTTAGTTTAAGCTTATATATTGAAATGGTAAGCATTGTTTATGATTTACAAATTTACTAAGCATTATATGCTTACGTTGTGTTATTTCTCTCATTTTTTTAAATAATCGGAAGCTCTTTCAGTTTGGAAGCTCGTCGGAGATCCATCACACTATCCATCTACTATATTAGTAGATTTTGATGATTTTGAGTCAATGTTATAATGGCATGTACAGGTGTCTTTGTTTGATGAAATTAGCCATTATGTATTGCTTGTAAATTTGCTATTTCGGTTGATGAAATAGTTTATATGATATCATGTATATATGGTATTTTAAATGGTTGTTATTTTGGCATCTAGGTACTAAAATGATGGTAGTGAAATGATGATTATAGTGGTATGCTATAAAATGTTGATTGGTATGGAATGAGGTAGTACGTTGAGTTATTAATGGCTAGTTTTGGTAGCCTTGAATGTGTTTGGCATTTGGTAAATTTATAAGATACATGGTAGATATGAAAATGGTCATAATGGTATTTTTTTGTGCATGGAAATGGTACGTGAACATTATGGTAAATGTAGTATTTAAGTTCGGCAATTGGTTGATTGAATTATGGATGAATTTAGTAAGTGTTCGATCAAGTTTGATTGTTGAGATTAAGGTGACATTTTGGCATATCGGTTGATGGTTAGTTATTATGGTGTTTAAGCTTGTATATGCATATGTTAAGTGTGTTTTGAATGCATGAATATAGGTACATTTGGGTTGTGTAAGTGGCTAGACTTTGGGTGAGAAAAATGGCTTGGAAATGGCCTAATTTTTGTCCACACGGCCGTGTCTCCCCTGTAGCTTACAGAGGGCTGTAAGTCAGGCGTTTACATGGCCTAACACACGGCCTGGCACACAGGCGTGTGGCTTGGCCGTCTGACCCAAGTTAGAGAGTTACACGGGCTGGTACACTACCGTGTGTCCCTACTTCAAATGCCTACATGGCCAAGCCACACGCCCGTGTGCCTCAGCTATGTGAGTCACATGCCCTGGTCACACAGGCGTGTGACCCTTGAAGTTTCAAAATTTTTATCATTTTCTGAAAAATTCTATATGTTTCCGATTTAGTTCCGACTCGCTTCTAATGTGTTTTTAGGGCCTCGAGGCTTCGAAAAAAAGGACTATATGCACGAGTTTGAATAACATTGCTATGTTTTATGTTGTGTTTTGAATAAGGAGAATAAATGTTTTTTGTATTATGTTATCTTGTGGTAATGCTTCGTAGCCCTAATCCGGGTGTTACACTACAAGTTTCCGCAACCATATTGGATTTCATGGAATCTATTTCGGTATCCATGGCATGTTTCTAGAGCTTGGCATTAATGTTTTGCATAGCCTTGTCCTAAATGAGTGGATCATCATCCTCATGATTGGCTTTCGTATTATAAATACTACCATCATAGATGAAGAAGTATGGTTTCTTAGAAACTCTCCCACTACGATGGATTCCCTTATGCTATTGATTGTTTGTAGGTTTTTCTACAACGTTCTTGAGAATTGAACTTGGTAATAGTTCTACCACTCTTGAAAGTTCCTTGAGTGCCACTTTCCTTCGAGGCCTAAAGTTATCCATGTAGCTTTCCTCGAGGAAAGTTGAATGAGTAGAAACTTTAATCGTATTATCTTTCAGATTGTAGAATAATCCTCCGTTTGTTCCTTTTGGATATCCTACAAACATGCACAATTCTATCCGTGCATCCAACTTCTTTGCATCCTTATCCAAAACGTCTGCTGGACAACCCTATATTCTAAAGTGATTTAGAGCGGGTTTCTTTCCATGCCACAGTTCGTAAGGTGTTTTACAAGAAGACTTAGTTGACACATCATTCAGAATATAGCAAGTCATTTGTATCGCATATCCCAAGAAAGAAGTAGGAAGTTGTGAATAGCTTAACATTGAACAAGCCATGTCAAGTAAGGTTCCTTTCCTTCTTTCAGCTACGCCATTCCACTGTGGAGTGTCCAACGTTGTCAATTGGGATAAAATCACATTATCTATGAGGTATCCTAAAAACTCATCGGAGAAATATTCTCTACCTTGGTAAGACTAAAGATTCTTTATGGATAAACCTAATTGCTTTTCCACTTCCGCACGAAACTATCAAAATTTATCAAAATTTTTGCTTTTGCGGTGCATTAGATACACATATCCATATCAAGAATAGTCATTGATAAAAGTCATGTAACAATCGTAACTTCCTCGGGCACTGATGCTCATGGGATCACATACATCAGCGTGCAAAAGTTTTAAAGGTTAGTTAGGCCTTGTACTTTTCGCATTGAAAGACCTCTTAGTCATTTTAAGTTCTAAGCAAGATTCATATTGTGGAAGACTAACTCTCTTAATCATCCTTAAGGGACCATCTTTCACGAGTCTAGTGATTCTTTTTTGGTTAATATGACCAAGTCTTATCTGCCATAGGTACTCCTCATTAAAGTGAAAAGTTTTAAGCTTTTTATTCACTATTTCAATTTGAAACATCAAGTAGTTATTTGGTTTGATAAATTAGATATTGTTTTCCATCCATCCATTATAGATTAAAGAACGATGTCTGTGAATAGTAATCCATTTCTTGAATGCCATGGTATAACCATCATAAAATAAACATGTTACAGAAATTAAATTCATCTTAAAATGAGATATATAAAACATGTTCTTTAAAATAATATTTCTAAAATTATCAAAGTGTAAAAGAACTTCTCCCACTACTTCGGCTAAAACATAGCTCCCATGTCCAGTTCGCAACGAAAGGCTCCTGTCACGCAGACTTCTTGTTTCGCTAAACCCCTGTAAAAAACACACACATGGTTAGTGGTTCCAGAATCAATAACCCAGTTGTTAATTGATTCTTCCACTAACCAAGCTTCAACCACAAAGAGTTCCATACATTTGCCCTTTTCGATTAGGTAATCCAAATACTCCATGTAGTTTGATTTGAAATGCCATTTTCTGTTTCAGAAGAAACATTTGATCTTTTTAGGATTTGTTGACCTCTTAGCCTTCTTTCGATCCACATGAGGTGCAATCGAAGACTTAGTCGGTTTCTTCTTTCCCTTAGCTTTTCGTTTCCCCTTAGAAGACGATGGGTTCACAGCTAAGTTTGCCTCAGGTTTCTCCTGAACCGACTTACCACCATTCAACATCAACTCATAGGATTGTAATTACTGCATGAGCTAAGTCAAGGTAAGTGCCTTGTTTCCCAAGTTGTAAGTGGCCCTAAAACTAGAAAACTCCTTGGTTAAGGATTTGAACACTATTTCAATTTACATGTTTACATCTAGCTCAACCCCATTGTCCTCCACTTCCGCAAAGAATCCCATAAGCTTAAGCATATGTCCTTTGACAGGAGTATCAGGTTTTTGCTGAGAATTCTTCAAATTTGTAATAGCGGATTGTCAAGACAATGTGACTTGGCCTCCGAGCAAATCCTTCAAAATTGTCATGATCGCTTTTGTAGTACATAAATTCTTGTGTTGCCTTTGCAACACACTACTCATGCTCACTAACATATGACATTGAGAAATCGAGTTAAAATCTGTCTAGTGATTTCTCGGTTTGGGCTAAGCTTCAAGAGGGCAGATTTCATCAAGAACGAATTTGTGTTTCTCACAAGTGAGAACTATCAGCAAGTTTCATTTCCATTCTCAAAAGTTATCCCCATTTAATTTATTCTCAATAAGAATGCTAATAAGAGGAGTAGGAGGCATATTTGAACTTAAAAAACTAAAGATTTACTAATTACTATCTTTTTATTGAGCAAATATTTTTCATTTCAACAATAAATCAATAATGCAGTATGATGCATGCGTCTTATATTAAAACTTTGAAAAAAAATATTTTTTTGTTCTACGATCATTCTCACACCCATCAACCATGTCCCCTTGGGGTCCCATGATTAACCAAAAAGAACATGTATTACATCCAATTAGTTCGTGAATGTAAATTCTTAAGACTCCATGTGAACTAACGGCCATTTAACGTTTGACCATCATCTCTAGCTTAAATATCGTTTATTGGGAAACTATTTAATAAGATATGATCTTGAGTGTGTGACCATTAACTCAACACCTATCATGAACTTGCTTTCATTTTTGTGTCATCTTGGGGCAATCTCTCTGAAAGTCATGCATGACTAGTTGTCCTTAATAGGAAATCCCATCTAGTGAACCCACATTACAAAGTTTACCTTGGGGTGGGGCCAGGGTAGGAACCGACTCGAAACTTTATCATGCTATCACTTAAGGACCATCAATGGAGGTCATAGGTCTTGTTCCAAATATGCAAGGTTTTTTATCCCAAATTTCAAGAAAGATCATACAATAGTCCTAATGACATTCTTACCTAATCTAATTGACATGCTTCCAATATATGCATGACATGCTATGGAAATAATATCCATTCATAAGAATCAATCAATAAACAATTTTAATTCTCCATAATTTTTCTTTTAAGGGAAAAACCAAAGAAGTGAATGTGAATTGTGCACCAGGTAGGGTCCTAGGAAAGGGAGGTGAGTCAAATTTGACCACTTAAAAACCAAGCATTTCCTAGCTAGAGCCAATCCTAGACATGCACCTTCTCAGTACCACACTTCTTACAGTTATTGAATAACCTAAAGAAGTGAACTGAACAATACAACACATGTATTTTCTCATTAACACACTTCATATTTTTAATCAATCAATTGTAGATCAACTAATATATGTATCACAATTATAACATTACATAATATTATAAACAATTATAAAATAGATATATAATGAGATAGATAATTAAAATAAAATTGTTAGCCAATGTTTCCATGGTTATATTTCTAGAAAATAAATGGAAAAATAAAATTATATAATTTTTCACCACAAGGCATTATTGGGTCTTCTACTGCTATCGAATCTTTTCCTCGTCATGGACTCCTTTTGGAAAAATTACATATAAGTCCTATGTTTGTTTTCGGCTCACAAGAATTCTATGAATTTTTAAAAAAATAGCCCTACATGGAGATGATAGTTAACGCTCTATTTCCTAAGAACCACAAACTTGGCAAAAAACAATTATATAACAAATATATAATATTGCATCCATTCGCATATATAACTCAAAATATGCATAAGATCTATAGAATGCCACTTTCTATGTAATTAAATCATTCAAGAAGAACAGAAATTAATTTTGAGTATTTGTTTATACTTATTAATAGAACACAACCTATAAAAGTCCAGTTTCGACCCTAATTGGAATAGTGGTTTTGAGACCACAAATCTGAGTCAAAAAAATATTTAAATATTATTATCTGTGTTTATACTGTGTGAATTGACATATGTGAAATTTTCGTAATTTAATTTTATCGTTTGAGTGTCCGATTTAATAAAACGACTTAATCGCATAAAATGTAAAAGTAGCTTTCTATATGCTAAAGTGCTTATTTGCTTTGAGTAATTAATTATGGGGTCCTTATGTGGCAAATTGGCCATTAACTAATAGCATGGCCTGTTTTGGGCTTGAAATATATGGTTCACTAATTAAATTTATAAGGTTAATTTAGTAATTATATTAATTATGTTATTATAATAAAACATAAAATAAAAACCACATTGCATGTTCATCTTTTCATAGCCGAAATTAGCTAAGGAAAATAAAAAGAAAAGAAAAGCCACATTCAGCCTTGGTTTTACTTGATTGAGGTATGTAATTTGTTTGGTTTTTGATAATTTCTACATTTTTGTGATCGTTGCTTCGGGTACTACAAAGTCCATGTCCTAATTTTTGAATTTGATGATGATTTTGTGTTTTACCATTGATGATAGCTTGTGATTTTTGTTGTTTGATGATAAAATATTAAAGATATGTGATAGATTAAAATGTTTTGTATTGGAAATTTTAATAATTTTTAGTAATTAGGGCTAAATTGTAAAAATAATAAATTGAGGGACTAAAATGTTAAATAAATGAAATATATGGACTTGTATTATCATGGGGTAGATTCGGCCTAGGCATGGGACTATGAAATTTTGCATATTTTGTGTTTTATGCAATAGGGACTAAATTGTGAAAAGTGTAAAATGTCAGGGCAAAATGATAATTTGCCCATTTATGTGTTTTTTTGGAATAAATTGAATAAAATGGTGTTTAAATAAGTTTAATTTGAATATGTTTAGATCAAGAACCAAAGAAAACAGATTTAGATCAGGGGAAAACAAAAATAATCAAATAGTCGTTTATTTCCGTTCGTCGATATCCGAGGTAAGTTTATAAGCATTTAAATGTTGTTAATTTTGAATATATGTAAATTTTATATATCGAATTGAATTCTTGATTATATATATGTGTTGGCTGAATGTCTATAAGCTTGGGAGCTATGTTTTCGAGTTTGATTCGATCGAGTTATGATGTCCGAAAGTCCCATATGAACCTTAGGAATAGCTATGATACATATGTCATGACATAGGATTCTGTTATGTGTTATCATGTAAGACCACGTCTGGGACGTTGGCATCGACTTGTGACTTACGTGTAAGACCCTGTCTGGGACAGTGGCATCGATATGTGATTACATGTAAGACCACGTCTAGGATATTGCCATTGTACGAAATGTTTGACTATCCGAGTATCCTTTTTAATTTAGAATGGTTCAACGGGAAATGATAAGTTAAGAACGAGTGTAAAATTGATCTAGAAAGGCTCAGGTATGTACTCATACTAAGTTATTAAATAAGGTAAGTTGAATATTTGAATTGATGATATAAAGTTATATGTAAGATGAATTATGTGATGGTATATTTGAACATATATGTATTCGGCCTATTGATGTATATGTATTTTAGAAAGTAATGGTTAATTAAAATAATGTTTGAATAAGTATTCGGCTAAAGGAGAATTTATGTAAAATTTATATGTTTTGATATATGAGATTATAAGTTGGAAATGTACATGAGTTAATAATGGCTTATTTCGGTTTGACTAGATTAATTTGTGTATATGATTAAATGTTTCATTGCTTATGACTTACTAAGCTGTGAAAGCTTACTGTGTGTATGTTTTTTCTTTGTTTTATAGATTTTGGAAGTTGGTTACGAGCTCGGGGATCGTCAGAGAAGTCTATCACACTATCGACTATTTTTGTTTTTTTTTTTTTTCAAATTTGAGTTTGAACCAATGGCATGTATAGTCTAGTTCAAATGTTTGATTTTGGGATATGTAAATATGAGCAATGCGAAAATGGCTTATTTTTCTTGGTTAAGCTTAGTTTTTATTCTTTTGATATAATGGATATAGTGAATGCTTAAGTTATATAATTTCGATCATGGTATATCTATGTGTGATTTGTTTAGTATTCTTGGCTAATGATTGTTTGAATTTAGTCATGGTTTAAGCTTGTATCGAAAATAACATGCATTTCATATGTAACAACCCAAACCCGGCCCAAACGTTATGACCGAGTTTGGTTTGCTACGGAGAAAACATTTTGAAATCTTTGAAAACCAATTTAACCTTTTAGTAAAAGATAGTTATTTTGGTTAGAACATTTGAGGTGTATAAAACCCATATTTAGATTTATTTTGAAAATATTTGTTATGTCAAGTTAATATGAATAATTTAAATGTACCCGATGGTACTTTAAAACCTTTACGATTGCTTTGGAAAACATATGAACTCGTTCTTATAAGTAAGTAGTTTAAAACAATTTGATGTAACGATAATAAAATAATCCTAGGAGGCCTTATTACAACCCAATTAAAAATTAAACCAACAACCGAAAAAAATAAATAAACCGGAATTCAAGGTCTATTAAATTTAAATCCTACTGCATGGCCACCTCGAGTCCCTCCGGCTCCATATCCGCGATCTACGTGTCACCTGAAAAATAAGGGAGAAGGTGAGTCACCAAGACTTAGTATGTAACCCTTCCCCCAGTTTAAGCAATTTCATACACACTTTATAACAATCAACATGCATAAGGTTATGTACCCAACCTAGCCAACCAAACGCCTCTGTCTACCCCGTTGTGGTACCAAACCACTGGTGGTGCCAAACCACTGGTGACGTATAGTCACAGATGTGATGCCAAATCACTGGAGGTGCCAAACCTCTGGTGTCCGAAGACACAAATCGGTTGATGGGGCCAACCTATCGTGTGATACCAAATGACTGGCGTCAATCCCATATTATCATCTGTGGGGCCAACCCACTGTGGTGCTAAGCCATTGGGACGAGACGCTATGAGGTGCCAAACCTCTAGAGGTACCAAACCTCTAGTGACCGTAGTCACAATGTGTTACCAAAACACTGGTGTCCGTCGACACAATATCACTGCCCCCTCCACTCATCAACCCATATCCAATCGTTACATAACAGATTTCATGCCATCAAATATTTAGGTTACAAATAACAAACATATCATGCTTCCCAAAAGCATCAAATAATAACCCACATTAGCAAGTACTTACCTGAATCATCACTTATACCGATATGGTATTAAATCCAATGCTACATAAATCAGAGTTAGCATTCACAACATTTAGCATAGTTAATAAGCCATAAAGTGTGTATGTACACACCTGTCATCACCGAATGATCTAAATCCCGAGAAGACAGGTCGGCCACACCCGATCTCTCTGTACCTATATTCGGCCAACCATAGGATTAGCGCTATGGCCTATTCGGCCAACCCAAATAATTTAAAGGGGTCATCTTTTGATCCCGAATCCTTACCTATTCCCTTTTGGTTACAAACCATGGCACTTGATAAACGAATCTGCTTTACCAAAAATCGGTCAAATGATACTGTCAATAGCCTTCGACTTAATTGAATACCAACTAAATGAAATACTCTTACCACTACTTACCAAAATCGATTGCTAGAGATTAGGGGCTTGGGTCGACTGCCTCACGATCTTGGGGTACCTAGAAGAGGTCGATTACCAATAAGCATTTTAGAAGTCTTGTTAACCATCGTTGATATCGGCACTTACCCCTAATAGAAATCGGTAAAAACAGAGAAGGGAAACCATGGAGTTTCGGCACACTTACCTTCAACTGACAACGAGGATGCAAAGAGGTCTATACTACTTTAGCATTCGGCCAAAGTGCTGCCCAAAAGAAGAAGAGAATTTCGGCACTTCAAAGGGGTGTATTCGGCTATTATGAAAGAAAGAAAACTACTGGAGAGGAAGAGGTGATAAGAGTTTTGACTAAAGGGGTTTGAGACAATGGAAAAATGAAAGAAAAATAAGAAGGAAAAGGGTTAAGAATTTCGGCTAAGCAAAAATGGAAAAAGAAAAGCAAGGTGGTCAATTGGTGCTTTTATAGGCATTTGGCACCCCCCTTAAGCTTGCCGTCCACCTCTATCAACAAGGAGTTCAAATTCGGCCAGCTTCCTTATTTTACTCCAAGCCACATATTTGATTTAATTCAAAATAATTTGAATTAATCCCAAATAATCAAATAATAATTTCTTAATAATCCAACTAATATCCTTATTTATCTCCTATTATCTTATTATCTAAATAAATAATAAAAAGAGTTTAAAGAGAGAAAATCTCTCCCTCCCTATGTCGTCCATATCAAGGTGCAAAAAGAAGAATTTTGTGACTCGAACCAAGGCTCTCCCTTATCCCTTGTGGCATCACATGTAACTCCCAAGTAGCCCTCATTTTGCCACTTTACCAAACTGATTTTTATGTCAATAAATCCTCTATTTATTCTTGTAACCCCTTCTTGCTAGGGCTCCTTACCTTTAAAGTTCCCAAATTAAAATTTTCTACTATCCCGAGCCAGCTCAAGACCCTTAATTAAGTCTTACTACACCACAATCAATACCATAGCAATTCAAACTCAGGCAAAATAATGCAAACATGAATAACCCCAATTTTAGGATGTTACAGTTCTACCCCCCTTAAAAATAATTTCGGCCTCGAAATTACCTGATTAGAAGAGATGAGGGTATTGCTGCCGCATCACTTCCTCGGGTTCCCACGTAGCTTCCTCCGCACCATGGTTCCGCCATAGTACTTTCACTATGGGCACTGACTTCCTACGTAGAACCTTCACATCTCGATCTAAGATCTGAACCGGTTCTTCTTCAAAAGATAAATCCGAGTTTACTTCAATCTCCACCACTGGCACAACGTGCAACGGATCTGACCGATATCGCCTAAGCATCGACACATGGAAAACATCATGAATCTGACTCAGCTCTGCCGGCAGCTCCAGCTGATAAGCTACCGGTCCCACTCACTTCAACACCGTATATGGGCCAATGAACCTTGGGCTTAGCTTCCCTTTTCGCCCAAATCTCAACACCTTTTTCCAAGGCGACACCTTCAGAAAAACTTTGTCTCCTACATCATACTCCATTTCTTTACGCTCCAAATCAGCATAAGACTTCTGTCTATCTGATGCTTCCTTAAGAGAGCCCGAATTACCTTAACCTTATCCTCAGTTTCTGTTACCAACTCTGGACCCAAAACTTGTTGTTCACCCAACTCCATCCAACATGTAGGAGTACGGCATTTTCGTCCATATAGTGCTTCATATGGAGCCATCTGAATACTCGCTTGATAACTATTGTTATAAGCGAATTCCGCTAATGGTAGATACTCTTCCCAACTACCACTGAAAACCAACACGCATCCCCAAGCATATCCTCTAAAATCAGATCACCCTTTCTCGATGCACGCCGATTTGTGGGTGGAAAGTCGCATCTTGAAATCCAATCGTGTACCCAAAGCCTGATGCAACGCTTTCCAAAACCTCGACGTGAACCTTGGGTCCCTATCCGAGATAATCGATACTGGCACACCATGCAATCTGACTATCTCAGCCACATACAACTTTGCTAGCTTCTGGAGTGAGTAATCCCTTCTCAACGGCACGAAGTGAGCTGACTTAGTCAAATGGTCCACAATTACCCAAATTGCATCCTTCTTGCTGGGCGTGAGGGGTAGCCCACTGACGAAATCCATAGTGATCCTCTCCCATTTCCACTGAGGGATCTTCATTGGTTGAAGTAACCCTGATGGCAACTGATGTTCCGCTTTAACTTGCTGACACGTCAGACACCTTCCCACGAATTCCGTCACCTCACGCTTTAACCCTGGCCACTAGAACTGTCTCCGCAAGTCTCCATACATTTTGCTTCCTCCAGGATGCATAGCGTATGGGCTGCTATGTGCATCTTGAAGGATTCTTTGCCTTAATTCCACATCCTTCAGCATACAAGGCCGTCCTTGAAAACACAATACACCATGATCAGTCAAGCTATACCCTTCCAAACCACCATTTTGCACTTGCACCCTCTTAGCATTCAATCCTTCGTCTACTATCTGCTTGTCCTTAAATCTCATCGACCCAAGTTGGCTTAACTTGCAGCTCTGCCAACAGACTCCCATCGTCATATAGACTGAGGTGAGCGAACATCGCTCTTAAGTCTGCCACGACCTTCCGGCTCAATGCGTCAGCCACCACGTTAGCCTTACCCGGATGATACTCGATTGAACAGTCGTAGTCCTTCAACAGTTCGATCCATCGGCACTGCCTTAGGTTCAAGTCCTTCTGAGTCAAGAGATACCTTAGGCTCTTGTGATCTGTGTAGACTATCGACTTCTCCCCATACAAATAATGCCTCCTTATCTTCAAAGTGAAGACGACTGCTGCTAACTCCAAGTCGTGAGTCAGATAGTTCACCTCATGCGGTCTTAACTGACGAGACGCATAGGCCACTACCTTCCCTTCTTGCATCAATACAAATCCCAAACCAGTATGGGATGCATCATAGTAAACTGTAAACAACTTCCCCGCCTCAGGCTGTACCAAAACCGGAGCTTTCGTCAGAATCTTCCTTAGCTTATCAAAACTTTCTTGTTGCTTCTCTGACCATACAAATGGAACACCTTTCCTTAGTAACTTAGTTAATGGTGCTGCGATTAAAGAGAATCCTTCCACAAATCTCTGACAGTACCCCGCTAGACCCAGAAAACTTCGTATTTCAGCCACCGACCTAGGCGGTTTCCAATCCAACACCGCTTCCACTTTGCAAGGGTCCACTCTAATTCCTTCAGCCGACACTACGCGACCTAAGAAAGCCACCTCTCTAAGCCAAAATTCGCACTTACTGAATTTGGCATATAACTGTTTCTCCCTCAGCACTTGTAAAACTGTACCCAAATGCATATCATGCTCCTCCTCCGTCTTTGAATAGACTAATATGTCGTCTATGAACACCACGACAAATTGATCCAAGTACTGTTGGAATACTCTATTCATTAAGTCCATGAATGCCGTCGGTGCGTTGGTCAACCCAAATGGCATCACTAGGAACTCGTAATGCCCATACCGAGTTCGGAATGCTGTCTTCTGCACATCACCCTCCTTCACCTTAAGTTGATGATAACCCGACCTAAGGTCTATTTTCGAAAACACCGACGCACCCTTCAATTGGTCAAACAAGTCATGGATCCGAGGCAATAGGTATTTGTTTTTGATCGTTAACTTGTTTAACTGACGGTAGTCGATGCACATCCACATCGAACTATCCTTCTTCTTGACAAACAACATAGGTGCTCCCCACGGAGATATACTTGGTCGGATAAACCCCCTATCCACAAGTTCCTGAATTTGAGCCTTCAACTCCACCAATTCCTTTGGTGCCATTCAATACGGTGCTATAAACACAGGTGCCGTTCCGGGTAGCAAGTCTATACCGACTTCTACTTCCCGGTCTGGAGGCAGACCCGGAAGTTCTTCTGGGAACACATCAGCGAATTCCCCAACCGTTCAGACCTTCTCCACTTCTGATTCCTTAGCCTCCAAGGCACAAATGCGAACCAAATACGCCTCACAACCTTTCTTGACCATCTTCTCAGCCTTCAAAGCAGAGACCACGTTGGATAAGTAATCCCTTCTATTACCTATCATGACCACTTCATCACCCTCAGCCATCTTAAGAACCATGCGCTTAGCCGCGCAATCCAATCTCGCCTGATAGTTAACCAACCAATCCATTCTAAGGATCAGATCGAACTCCCCAAACAGCAGTTCCATCAGATCAACCACAAACACGACCCCTTGGAGTTCTAAGGGTACATCCCTATAAAGCTTGTTCACAACTACAGAATGGCCTAAAGGGCTAATTACAGTCATCTCCCTAGAAGCAGTCTCAGAGTTTAAGTTCATAGTCTCTACTACACTACTAGCAACGTATGAGTGCGTCGAACCCACATCAATTAGTGCAACATAAGGAAGACCAAATATTAGAAACGTACCGGTTATGACGTCCGGTGCGTCACCCTCCTCGCGACGCCTCGCTGCATAGACTAAGCCAGGCTGCCTAGCCTCTGTGTTGCCTGCACCTCTGCCCTGAATTCTGCGACCTCTATTAGGACCATTGCCGCCTCTACCGTTACCGCGACCTCTCTGTGGTCCCACATTTCTATTCTGAGTATGGTTCTGCCCCTCTGACTGATTCTGAGCTCGTTTCCGGGGACAATCCCTCACACGATGATCCAAAGACCCACATTCAAAGCAACCCCTCTCACCGGTCCAACAACCTCCCCAATGGGATTTTCCACAGCCGATTACTGAGCCGGGTCTCGATTAGTAGCCATGGGCCTTGCCGCCGATTTGGCCCACTGCCTAGCCTTTTCCGAACATTACCACTTGACCTGCACGACTCAAAAGCCTCTTTTCAGCTTATTCTTATCATAATTCTGCCTCACAGACTCCTTGATCCCTTCGGCTACCTTAGCCTTCTCCACTAGCGACGAAAACTCACGAACCTGCTGTGGAGCAATTATCAGCATCAAGTCATCTCTAAGCCCGTCCTCAAAGCGGACATAACGCTCATGTTCGGTAGCTACGATGCCTCTAGCATATCTACTCAGCCTTAAAAATTCTGCCTCATACTCCGACACTGACTTAGTTCCTTGCACTAACCCCAGAAAAGCTTTCCTTTGAGCATCAGTGTAGCTAGTGCCCACATACTTCTTCTGAAAAGTAGTTTTGAAGTAATCCCACGTGAGATCATCTGCCGTGGCTCCATCTCGAACCGTGAGCCACCACTGATACACTTCATCCTTCGAGCGACACGCCTTTTCGACTTTTCCTCATTAGTCGGTCGAGATCGTCCATGATCCTTTCCGTGGACTCCAGCCAATATTCCGCTGCACTGGGTGCCACTCCCGACACACCCCAGAACACTTCAGCTCCGTTAGATCGAATTCACTCGGGAACATATTTTTGAGCTCCCAAATTTCCACTAGCCCCAGCCACCAACTCGAGAACTCGCAACACAGCTTGCGATACTGCCTCTCCTCCCGTCTGATCTTGCTCCTCAGTTCCAAAAGCTGGAGGTGGTGGTGGCGGTACTTCATTCTCAGAACCCTGACCCGACCTAACGGGTTCAGACACTGTCATCCTACCCCTACCGCGTCCACAGCGTCCACGTCCTCTAGAGCTCATTCTAACTACTGCGCTTTAATCTGATTAAGAAGATTTTTATGTATTAGCATTTGTTCCACTTGGTTATCCACGAAGAAATTTTATGGAGAAAGTTTATTCAGGGATTCTTTCGAGCAGACAAGGTTTTAAGTCCTCTACCCTAGTTCACACAGAAGAGTACATCCATTCCCTAATACTTTCCATACTTATTCACTCCTTGGACATTTCTGTCCGTTTCTATCCCAGGGGTATTTTCGTCATTTTCCTATAGGGGTATTTTCGTAATCAATCAGAGGAATTTTAAAACTTTTAATAAAGCAGGTCACTTTGAAGTTTCCACAACTGGAGGTTGTTTCTGAAAATTTGTAAAATTTAAAGATATAGAATCGTTTCGGAAACCAGGGGTATTTTGGTAATTTTGTCAATCAGGGGCAATTTTGTGATTTTTGCAAATCAGAGATGTTTTTAACAATTGCAAAATTCTGAGGGTCCTTTTTGAGAGTTCCTCTTCTTAAAACGATGATGTTGCAAAAATTTTAGAATTCAGGGTCATTTTGGTAATTTTGCAAGTTGAGGGTATTTTCGTAATTTTCACAAAATTTTCGAAAAAAATGTTGTAAAGATGATTTTTCTCAAATTTTGAAGGAGAAATTTTAATAGTTCTGAAAACTAGGGTTTTGTTGTGTTCTTCTTTTTCCAAAAACATGGCTAGTTCCCTTTCGGGTTTTAGTCATTATGTTTAGCCTATGACCGAGCCCTCTTGGTCAGGGTGAACCAAAGCTACGCACCAGGCAGGATTCGAGTGGGGAGGAGGTGAGTCACGCGGACCGCTTAAATACCAAGCTCCCACTGAACCTTTCTAGACATGCGCATGCAGGGTTGCCACACCACCAGCCCTCTCGAGTTAGGGTGAACCGAAGCTACGCACTGCAGGAGGATACTGCGAAGAGGTGGTGAGTCACTAGGACCGCTTAAATACCGTGCTCTCCGGATCCAATCCTGACATGCGTGCATGGGTTACCACACCCTAGCTCAAGAATCTTAGCCATAGGTTGGTTTAGTTCATTAAGTCTTATGTTCTGTTTGTGTTTGAGTAGTCTAATCCTAGGGTTCAATTTCCTATAAGTCTATTCTACGTTCCATGCTTCCTACCCTTCTACACAAGAAATAATCTACCAAGAGGTTTAGAAGTACTTACCTGGGCGGATCGGTGCCGGTGACTCGGTGCCATGCTATTCAGAACCCAAAAATAACTTAGAAAGGCCTACTAGTATAAAAACAAAACATTTTGGGCCTTGGGACCCCACAGCCGAACTTTGAACTGGGCTCTGATACCAATTTGTAACAACCCAAACCCAGCTCAAACATTATGACCGAGTTTGGTTTGCTACGGAGAAAACATTTTGAAATCTTTGAAAACCAATTTAACCTTTTAGTAAAAGATAGTTATTTTGGTTAGAACATTTGAGGTGTATAAAACCCATATTTAGATTTATTTTGAAAATATTTGTTATGTCAAGTTAATATGAATAATTTAAATGTACCCGATGGTACTTTAAAACCTTTACGATTGCTTTGGAAAACATATGAACTCGTTCTTATAAGTAAGTAGTTTAAAACAAGTATTCAAACATGTAACGATATTAAAATAATCCTAGGAGGCCTTATTACAACCCAATTAAAAATTAAACCAACAACCGAAAAAAATAAATAAACCGGAATTCAAGGTCTATTAAATTTAAATCCCACTGCATGGCCACCTCGAGTCCCTCCGGCTTCATATCCGCGATCTACGGGTACCAATTTGTAACAACCCAAACTCGGCCCAAATGTTATGACCAAGTTTGGTTTGCTACGGAGAAAACATTTTGAAATCTTTGAAAACCAATTTAACCTTTTAGTAAAAGATAGTTATTTTGGTTAGAACATTTGAGGTGTATAAAACCCATATTTAGATTTATTTTGAAAATATTTGTTATGTCAAGTTAATATGAATAATTTAAATGTACCCGATGGTACTTTAAAACCTTTATGATTGCTTTGGAAAACATATGAACTCGTTCTTATAAGTAAGTAGTTTAAAACAAGTATTCAAACATGTAACGATAATAAAATAATCCTAGGAGGCCTTATTACAACCCAATTAAAAATTAAACCAACAACCAAAAAAATAAATAAACCTAATTCAAGGTCTATTAAATTTAAATCCCACCGCATGGCCACCTCGAGTCCCTCCTACCCCATATCCGCGATCTACGTGTCACCCAAAAATAAAGGAGAAGGTGAGTCACCAAGACTCGATGATGTAACCCTTCCCGGTTTAAGCAATTTCATACACACTTTATAACAATCAACATGCATAAGGTTATGTACCTAACCTAGCCAACCAAACGCCTCTGTCTACCCCGTTGTGGTACCAAACCACCGGTGGTGCCAAACCACCGTGACGTATAGTCACAAATGTGATGCCAAATCACCGGAGGTGCCAAACCTCTGTGTCCAGAAGATACAAATCGGTTGATGGGGCCAACCCATCGTGTGATACCCAATCACCGGCGTCAATCCCGATATCATCGTGGGGCCAACCCACTGTGGTGCTAAGCCACCGGGACGAGGCGCTATGAGGTGCCAAACCTCCGAGGTACCAAACCTCTAGTGATCGTAGTCACAATGTGTTACCAAAACACCGGTGTCCGTCGACACAATATCACGCGCCTCCACTCATCAACCCATATCCAATCGTTACATAACGATTTCATGCCATCAAATAATTAGGTTACAAATAACAAACATATCATGCTTCTCAAAAGCATCAAATAGTAACCCACATTAGCAAGTACTTACCTGAATCATCACTTATACCGATATGGTATTAAATCCAATGCTACATAAATCGAGTTAGCATTCACAACATTTAGCACACGCTTAATAAGCCATAAAGTGTGTATGTACACACCTGTCACCACCGAATGATCTAAATCCTGAGAAGACAGGTCGGCCACACCCAATCTCCCTGTACCTATATTAGACCAACCATAGGATTAGCGCTATGGCCTATTCGGCCAATCCAAATAATTTAAAGGGGTCATCTTTTGATCCCGAATCCTTACCTATTCCCTTTTGGTTACAAACCACGGCGCTTGATACACGAATCTGCTTTACCAAAAATCGGTCAAATGATACTGTCAATAGCTTTCGACTTAATTGAATACCAACTAAATGAAATACTCTTACCACTACTTACCAAAATCGATTGCTAGAGATTAGGGGCTTGGGTCGACTGCCTCATGATCTTGGGGTAAATAGAAGAGGTCGATTACCAATAAGCATTTTAGAAGTCTTGTTAACCATCATTGATATCGGCACTTACCCCTAATAGAAATCGGTAAAAATAGAGAAGGGAAACCATGGAGTTTCGGCACACTTACCTTCAACTAACAAGGAGGATGCAAAGAGGTCTATAGTACTTTAGCATTCGGCCAAAGTGCTGCCCAAAAGAAGAAGAGAATTTCGGCACTTCAAAGGGGTGTATTCGGCTATTATGAAAGAAAGAAAACTACTGGAGAGGAAGAGGTGATAAGAGTTTCAGCTAAAAGGGTTTGAGAGAATGGAAAAATGAAAGAAAAATAAGAAGGAAAAGGGTTAAGAATTTCGACTAAGCAAAAATGGAAAAAGAAAAGCAAGGTGGTCAATTGGTGCTTTTATAGGCATTCGGCACCCCCCTTAAGCTTGCCGTCCACCTCTATCAACAAGGAGTTCAAATTCGGCCAGCTTCCTTATTTTACTCCAAGCCACATATTTGATTTAATTCAAAATAATTTGAATTAATCCCAAATAATCAAATAATAATCTCTTAATAATCCAAATAATATCCTTATTTATCTCCTATTATCTTATTATCTAAATAAATAATAAAAAGAGTTTAAAGAGAGAAAATCTCTCCCTCCCTATGCCGTCCATGTCAAGGTGCAAAAAGAAGAATTTTGTGACTCGAACCAAGGCTCTCCCTTAGCCCTTGTGGCATCACATGTAACTCCCAAGTAGCCCTCCTTTTACCACTTTACCAAACTGATTTTTATGTCAATAAATCCTCTATTTATTCTTGTAACCCCTTCTTGCTAGGGCTCCTTACCTTTAAAGTTCCAAAATTAAATTTTTCTACTATCCTGAGCCAGCTCAAGACCCTTAATTAAGTCTTACTACACCACAATCAATACCATAGCAATTCAAACTCAGGCAAAATAATGCAAACATGAATAGCCGCAACTTTAGGATGTTACATCATATGTATGTGTTATACTTGGTTTATGCTTGGAGCTAAGGTCTTGTGATATAGGTTGAATAAATAGGTGAAATGCTAAGTATATCATAGAAGGAATTATAGTCAAATTTGGTTTGTAAGAGTATAATTTCGTTGATAAATTGATTTGAAAGTAACTAGTAATTTGCGTGTGTATGTTCGGTTATAGGGTATGGAAGAACATGTGTATATTCAGTCATGATCTAGACCTGTTTTGAATGTGTTATTTATACTATAAATGGATGTATAGATATAAGTTTGGAAAATGTGAAGTTATATGTATGCTTTTTATTAAGTGAATTGATATGATTTGAATAGGAAATGGCATATTTTGGCTCATGTTTTGATAGCTAAATTTTATATAATTTATAAGATTACTTATGGTTGCCGATTTTTCATGAAATAAATTAGTATGTAAGTGAAGTATATTATAATTTGCATTTGTGTTAATATAATGGTTTACATGGATAAGCTAAAGTATGTATTTAATAAACAGACATTAAAGCATGTTCGGTCTTATAAATTTGTTATCAAAGTTGTATATATGTTTGGTCAATGAAAGGTGAATAATGGATCATTTGGTTTATAACTTGCGCATATGTTGGTTAAGGGTTATAAACATGTTATATAAGCATATGGTGTATTTGATAAATATTTGATTTGTACATGTGAGTAATATTGATGTGGCTTAATAAGTGTAAGGTGATATGTTTTGTATAGATTTATGAAAATGGCTCAATTGATGTATATATTTATGCGCAAGCCTGTAGTAGGAAAATATGTATGATTTAGTCTTATAAAATAGTGTATATGCAAATTCGACAATGTTTGTTAAATGATTAATGCATGTTTTAGGTTTAACTTTTATAATCTTACGAATTGAGGACAAGATGAATGGCAATGTATGTCTATATTTTATGTTTGAATGATTCAAATTTGATGTGATGAGTACATAATTCATGCTTATATTTGAAATGTATATATATTTTGTATGGCTTAGAGGCATATTTGTTTAAGTGTAAATATGATTATATGAAAGTGAATTGTATTTGTTTTATGATTAATAATGTATGTTTAATATTTAATCAGTCATTTGTTTTATTTTTGCAAATATGACATATATGCACTCAAAATTAATCGAATATTGTGTCTTGTTCAGTAATGCCTCGTAACCCTAATCTGGCGACGGATATGGGTTAGGGGTGTTACACAACCTGGTTCATCGTAACAATTCTTGGAAAAGTGGGTTTTGAAAATGTAGTGGAAAATAAATTTATGGAAAAGCTAGACTTTTAAATTTTTTTTCCAAAACAATATCTTGCTTGTGATATCGAAAGTAATAAACACTTAATCAAAATTGTACATTTTCGAGTCGTCTAGGATGAGCACTTCAGCCGAGTAGTCTTCTCCGCTATCCTCAAGCTTACGTCTACTGAGTGTGGGCTCGCTTTGGATCAGAAAATTTTTCACAAAAATTACCAGTGGGATAATTTTGCAATTTCTTTAAACTTTTTGGTCAAGTTGTAAATCAGAAAAATATGTCTAGAAATTTTCTAGAATAATCTCTTCAGAGAATTTTCTCTCTACAACTTTCTCTTGAATTCAAGTGTATAAATAATGACCTAAGGCTCTCTTTGTATAGGGGGAATTTAAAGAGTTCAACTATGATTAAACTTAATCACTTTAATATTAAATTTAATCTAATATATATTAGATTAAATTTAATATTAAATATTATTAAAATAATAGGTGTTTATCTATAAGATAAACATTAAATTAAAATTAAAATTAATATAATTACTTTAATATTAAATTAATAAAATACTATTAAATAAAGTATTAAATTAGATTTAATATTAAAATATTAAAATAATATTATTTTTAGAATAATTAATCTGAAATCAAATTCTCTGGTAAAATCCCAGTAGGAGTGTAACTCTTCCACTACTCAACCACCAACGACCAACCGCCACAACTACTGGTACCGCTGTGTCCGGTGATGCAACTGCGACACCCTAATTGCACCCCGAGCCAGTTCGGTTCGAGTCAGTAACGACCGACCGGTCCGGTCTAGCCACTAGATGGATCATCAGCCTGATTTCACATATCGAGCCTAGTTCGACTAGTTTTGGGGTGTTGGTGTCGATTTTGGGCTCCCAGGCCCAATTTACGATCTCAGGTCCAATTTTCAAGTTCAATTACCAATTGGCCCAATTGTCTGACTTGAAAATTAACTTCAAGAAATATCTTATTAATTTTAATTAGTTTGATTAATTTAATTTTACATGATCAAAATTATTTTTTCCAAAAGTCACTTAGATTTTCCAAATTAATTTTTCAAGAAATTTTTTTAATCAAATTCTCTAGTTGAATAATTCTCACAACCACCTCATTTAATTCCACATCGAATAAATCAACTCAATTAAATTATTCTCAAAGTTGTAAAACTTTCATTTGATTCAAATGTAGTCTGCTTGAGCTTTTGTTGAGCTAGTGGAGGGACCAATCGACATATACAATTAGGCTCTAGTGATTGCAAGTATGTCCAGAAGCATTGTTCCGATAATTCACAATTACTTAATCATGAAGTCAATCCACAAGAGGTACCATGATTGAGAAATCCTTATTGTATACTCTTTATGAAAACAATTCATTCATCTGCTTTGTCCAATGACCTCATCATGTGTGTGTTACCCTCATATGATATCCTTCATTCCTTTGAGTTAAACTTGTTCAATCAATACAATTCTATTTTATCTCATTATTACCATTGTATTCTTAATGATTAATATGATCGTTGTCAACAAATGACTATGATAAATTGTTCATTCGAGAACTAGCATCCCGTGGCCACATTCTATATTTATCAATCCACATAATGCCAATGAGAGGATATCATTAACTATTTAAATAAGCTATGAATTCCACTGTTGCTAAGTAAAGCCATGCCATACATAAGTCATGTACCCAACATATCAGCTATGGACTCGATCAAATTTAGAGCATAAGCCTCCACTTATATCAAAGCACATGACTTGCATATGCATGGTTAGTGACTAACTCGGGATTTAGGTAAATCACACCATGAACGTCATAAGCAAATTAATTCACAAATGGATTCAGAATTAATTCATCTTGGGTCAAGTATAATGTATCATTCTACCAATGAATATATCAATATCTCTACTTGTGGAGTCAATTGCTTCGACAGCCAAGACTAGCTATCTCCCCAATTGGAATTGTAGATGGCACAGTAATCTTCTCAGTATTTGAATCAAATGCTCACTTTGATTCTTTTACGAGATTACAGACTCATTTAGATTATCTACTGAAGTAAGTTGTCTTTCTTGCAATGTAAACGTTCTTTACAATACCACTTATCTTGTAACGCCCCAAAATTTAAGTCTTTGATGTTTGCATGTTATGACACAAATTTCTCGATTACTTTATTGGCTAAATGATTTGGATGTGTATAGGAGTGTTTGAGAAGCCTGGCTTCAAGTCTTGGCTTTTGCATAATTTTTAGTTTTGCTCTTAAATAAATCTAAACACTAGCATATAGGCCTTATCAATATTAGTGCTTGTTTTATGACACAAAAAGAGCTTGTAGTCTAGTGGCAAGGTGGCGTGTTGTGTAACTGTGAGGTTTGAGGTTCAAGTCCTGGGTTGCACAATGGAGTATTTATTTTGCTGCTTGAGTTGTGTAAGTAGTGGAGTTGGACTGAAACACAACTAAGGGGAGTTTGAATAGAAGTTGAATGGAGTTGTTGGGGGAGTTGAGGAGAAATCGGTGGAGTAATTCAAGGAGGGATAAGGGGAGAGATGCTAGGAGAAAATCAAGGAGTTTGATTGAGAGGACGTGTTTGTTCCAAATTTGGTCACTAGGCACTTAGATAACTGGTTTTGGGGGATTTTGGGTTGTTTTTCTTTGTCTGCTTCGGTTTCGGTCAGGAATCTTTTCACCTTTTTGCTTTTGGTGCCGAATTTTGGCTAAGACATCGAGTACCTCTCAGGTTTGTTCATTTTCTTTTTCTGCTCTTCCCTTTAATTCATTTTTGTTTGGTGATAAACCATAAAAGTAACATATTTTAAGCCCACATTTAATATGCTTTTGGATGATTTATCCCTTGATTTGTGTAAAAAGGTGCTCTTAATCCTTTCTTTTCATGTCTTATACCCAGGAAAGCACCCGAAGATGAAAAGAACACAGAACGGGCCTAAAACGAAGCAAATGGGCCTTTCCACGAAATTGACACGGCCTAGGCCAAGGACCACACGGTCGTGTCTCGACAAACATCTAGAACACTGCCTAATCCTGATTTACACGGTCGTGCCTCATTAAAGAAGTCTGAGCACAGCCTCCTCACCACCATACATGGCCATGCCATTAGTAAAATTCGAACACGGTCAGGTCTCGATTTGCACGGGCGTGTGACATGGCCGTGCCTCTGTCGCTAGAAAGAGCAATTTTAGTCAAAAAAGGATACTTCGGGAGAAAGAATCGCATTCCAAGAGCCTATAAATATACCCCAAGTACCACCTCTGAAGGGGGCGAAAGCTAGGCCAAGGAGCCAAGCCGAGAAGGTCAGAGTTAGGGAGTAACGGGAGGATAGCCAGTTGATTCATCCTAAGTAGCCGAAATTATACTCAAGACAGCGAAATTCTCCTTCAATCCCATCAGGGAGTTTTAGGATTTTTCTTATGTTTTGTTTTATCTTTTCTCTTGTGATGTTTTCTTTTTACACTATGAACTAAACCCCTCAGATACTTGAAGGGGGATGAAACTTAGACAGATTTTATTATTTGATTTTTAAGTTATATGATAAATTACATAGTTTGTTCTTAATTATGTTGCTTAATCCAAATCTAATGTGCTAAGATGGAGGAGGAATAGACCCTGCCTAAGAGTAGATCTAACATAATTAAGCGGAGTTGATCGGGCGCTTAGAGATAGGGTTACGAGATTTTTTTGGATTAGGGTGAAACCTATTATGGGAATCCATTGATCGATTTACTGCTTTCCTAGGGGGTTATTATAAGCGAACGAGAGTTCCACTAATTAACCTAGGATTAGACGTTATTCGCTTCGAGAGAGGGTTTAACATAGGTCAGGGAGTCTCACTGATCAAACTAAGTAAAAGAAATCATATAATTTAAGGTTAGATAATAAGAGAAGTCTAGGTGGATTCTTCCCGAAGGTATCATAAAAATCAACTGAGTCTTTTTCAAGTTATCCCCAAATTCATCTTTATGTCTTTGTTTCCTTAGTTTAGCTGCCGTTAATTTAGTTTTAAAGCAACCTTTATCTTAGTTAGGTTAAATAAAAAAAAGAAAGTGAGTATTAATACTTGTAGTTCGTTTGGGTTCGATATCCGGTCTTGCCTAAGCTATACTACTGTTCGATAGGTACACTTGCCTTAATATCATTGTCAGAGTTAGTCTCCAGGTTTGATCATTCTTTTATAAATGTTTAAAACTCTGATTTTACAGCGATCAAGTTTTTGGCGACGTTGCCAGGGAATTACAATATTAAGAAAGTTCTATTTTTATTACTTTAGCCATTATTTTATTCGCAATTTATTCTTTTGTTTTCTTAGGTTAAATTTTAATTTTTATAATTTTCATTTTAATTTTTTTATTTCTTTCTCTTTTCTAGGTACCTCTAGTTTATGACTAGATGGAATCCGAGAGGACCTTTGGTATATGATAGTGATATCGAAGCAACCGCTCGTAGGAATCGCAGAGAAACCAGGCGAGCCCTAGACTACATAGAAAGAGAGGAAGAAAATAGATCCAATCCTACTAAAGGGATGGGCGAAAACAACCCACCACTACGTGATGTGGGAGATCACAATGCTCCACGTACAATGTTTGATTATGCGAAACCGCATTTAACAGGAGCAGAATCTAGTATTGTTAGGCCTGCTATATCTGCTAACAATTTTGAATTAAAGCCTAACACAATACAAATGATTCAACAGTTTGTTCAATTTGATGGTTTGCAAGACAAAGATCCAAACATGCATATAGCTAATTTTTTGGAGTTCTGTGATACCTTCAAAATAAATAGCATTTCTGATGATGCCATTCATTTTCGGTTATTCCCTTTTTCATTGAGAAATAAAGCCAAATAGTGGTTAAACTCATTACAACGAGGGTCAATCACTACATGGGAGCAGATGACCGAAAATTTTTTAATGAAATATTTCCCACCGGCCAAAATAGCCAAATTACGTAACAATATCTCTTCTTTTGTGCAGATGGATGTAGAGACACTATACGACACATGGGAGAGGTTCAAAGATCTCTTGAGGAGGTGTCCACACCATGGTCTACCCCTGTGGCTACAAGTCCAAACCTTCTACAATGAAGTAAACCCCTCAATGAGGCAACTGATAGACTCAGCCGCCGGTGGAACGCTGAACAATAAAACTCCTGAAGCAGCCTACGAGTTCATTGAGGAGATGTTGATAAACAATTATCAGTGGCAAGCTTCGAGAACTAAACCAACAAAATCGGCAGGAGTTTTCAACATCGACACCATGACCATGCTATCAACGCAGCTAGAGATGATGAATAAAAAGCTTGATAGTTTGTGTTCTTTGCAGATACATCCAGTCATGCAGTGCGACGCTAGTGGAACTGTGGTTAATCCTGAGTACCCACCCTACCAACCAAGAGCAGAAGATGAACAGATGAACTATATAGGTAATAATTTCCGATCTAATAATAATCCTTATAGTAACACTTACAATCCAGGTTGGAGGAACCACCCAAATTTTTCATGGGGAGGACAAGGCAATCAAGGAAATCAAAGGCAACAAATTTCCAAAACTTCCAAATCACCCTATCCACAAGACAAGAAGCCAATCATCGAAGAGCGCATCCAAGAAGCTGACAGAACAATCAAAAGCAACGAAATCCGAATTGATGAAATTACTAAGTCAGTCAAGGAAATCACTAAAGCAGTCGAACAACTTGCAAAATCAATGTCAGAACGACCGCAAGGACGTCTACCTAGTAACACGGAGATTAACCTTAAGGAGCAAATTCAAGCCATCACAGTCCAAGATAGCAAGGAGTTCGATACACCTAACCCGGCTCCAGAAAGTAAGGTAGGCGAAGGTATAACAGAGGGAGTACAAGAAAAACCAAAGCCGATAGTCAAAGAGTACAAACCTCGCATACCTTATCCCGCAACATTAGACAGAGATGATTCAGAGGAGCATTTTGGTAAGTTTCTCAAACTTTTAAAGAAATTACATATTAACTTACCTCTTCTTGAATCTTTTTTTTAGATGCCAGACTCGAGGAAATTTTTAAGACAGCTCTTAACCAATAAACGTAAAATAGATGAAGAGCATCACATGGAATTAAACGCAACATGCTCAACAATGTTAGAAAATAGACTACCACAGAAGCAAAAAGATCCAGGGAGTTTTACAATTCCATGTTTAATTGGTAGTTTAAATATTGATAATGCGTTAGCTAATTTAGGGGCTAGCATAAATGTTATGCCCTATGCATTGTTTAAGCGACTAGGTCTAGGGAAGCCAAAACAAACTAAGATAAGCATTCAAGTAGCTGGTAAAACTGTTAGAATTCTTAGGGGCATTATTGAAGATGTTCTTGTAAAAATCGATAATTTTTTTTCCCAGTAGACTTTGTTGTTATAGACATGGATGAGGATAATTCAATCCCGCTAATTTTAGGAAGACCTTTTCTAGCAACTACCAAGACTAAAATTGATGTTGCCACAGGTGAGCTCATACTTTGTGTAGGTGATGACTCAATTAGTCTTCAAGCCCTCGACTCAGCTAGGTTATCAAAGAATCAAGGTGAACAAGAAAATTCTTTTGTTAATCATTCAATTACACCTTCTTTTCAGGTACCTCCAAAAAAGGGAACGATTGAACCAGATCCTCAGTTCAGTGCCAACAAAGAAACAACTCACGAAGAACAAAGGACCCAAATCGATGACCTAGATGAATGGAAAACACACTTCAAGGAAAAACTAGGATTACACAAGGAAGAATAGAAAACACAGGTCAAAGAAGAGCCAGATTCACACAACGTAAAACCGGAGGAACCACCAGAAGAGCTTGTGGGGACATCCAATCATCAGAAAAGAGGAGACCGTGTTCTCATTAGATACAAATGAGCCGCACATCACCACAACAAACCTGAAAAAAAAGAAAGAACTTCTTAAGGTACACGATATCTTCACACAAGGACTAGTCGAAATAAGCAATCCAACATTTGGCACTTTCAAGGTAAACGTTTCTCGACTTCATATTTGTCATAAAACTAAAACTATAGACATGAGGGAAGATATTCAAACTTTTAAACCTCTCTAAAATTTTCAAATACGAGGAAAGTCTAGCTTAGGACTATAAACGAGAGCTTCTCGAGAGGCAACCCGGGTACTAACCCTATTTCTTTTTGCATTATTTTATATTTTCTTTTCTCCTTTTCTTTTCCTTTTTAACTAACCAAAAGTACAGAATTCCAGGCCACACGGCCTTACACACGACCATGTCCGTGGCTGTGTGGACCACCAAAACAACCACCTTGACAAGGCAGCAGCCGTGCAGTCAGCCCAACCACCACCCCAACGTCACAGATCCAACCACTCTCGACACGGGCACCGATAAATAAGGCACGGCCGTGGCACCAACCGTGTGAGGCTATCGACTTCCATACCACGAACAGAACATGCCCATGCCACAAACCATGTGAAACTACTGAGGTTACTAACGTATCAAGCACGGGTGAGACACGCCCGTGTCAGACAACCGTGCCAACAAGAAAAACATCACGAGCACGGGCGTAGATGGATCAAGCACGGGCATAGGGTGACAACACCTTCTATAACACGGCTGTGCGAGGAGGCTATGTAATTCGACACACCCTGGGACCACGACCGTGTCGGAGCAGAACATATGAACATCTATTTGAACCCCTCACCTCTTCTCCTTTCCCCTATCTGATTCCATTCATATTTCCTTTGTTTTCACTCTTCTTCATTTCAGATGTTCCACTTACTAAGGCTCTATATCCTTGAGCAAGCCAACACCATGCGAAAGAAGTATAAAAGGCCACATTCTGCAAAGGAGAATGATCAATATGAGTTCATGTCAGCAGCTTCGTCTCAACACCAAGCCAAGGACCTATGAGACCATTTATCTTTCGTTTCACATTTATCTTTTCCTTTATTTTCCTTTTTTTTTTACTATATTATGCTTAGTTTATTTTAGTTTCTTAGTGTCAGGTTCTAAAGGCTGCTTGGGAATCACGCCACTTCCGCCACCGCCAGCACCTCCGTCGCCTTAGAAGTCACACCTACCTCGTGAACCACCTACCAATAAGGATTCTCAAGCGCCTTTATCTCCTAGCCTTAGTCTATTTTCCTTCTTAGTCTCTTTCTCTTTCTCTTTCTTGTCTTTATTTATATATTTAGTTTATTTTTATTAGGTCTTAATAAAGCCTGGCTACTTTTTAAAACTCTACCCAATTTCTTCATCTAGCGCAGGAACGTTATCTCGACTAACCATCACCGACACCAAAGACACTCATTCGGGAAAACATCCACAAATCAATGAGTAATTCTTCCCCCTTCTCCTTTGGTTTATCTTTAAAATGTCATTATCTATCTTTGTACATTGAGGGCTATGTACATCTTAAGTGTGGAGGGTGAATAGGTATTTTGAGAAAATGCCTAATTTGTCATTATTCTCAAACCCTAAGGATAAAAATGCCTAACTGTCTGCATTGTTCTCAAATCCCTGAATTTAATCTTATTTTAAAGTAATTTTCTCATATTACTGATTAAGATGAAATTTCTAATGATTTGTGATTTTTATTGATATGTTTTGGAATAAGTCATAGTTAATTGTGCATTGATAATTAAATTTGAAGAATACTAGGGAATCAAGCGTGATAAGTCTAATTTTCTAAAAATTTAAATTTTAGGTTGTCAACCGGAATTTAAATATTATCTTGAAATTTGATATTTATAAGGTTGATGTCAAAAACACCAATAATTTTTGTGAGAATTTGAGCCTTACAGAGCATACATTCTTTTTCATGCTCACTTCTTGATTATGAGTGTGTCGACTATGAATTGTTATTCTAGAACTTGCCTCGATTATACATGTCAAGACCACAGTTATGATTTGATATACCGAGATGATAAAGGCACTTAGGTTTTAACCCACTTATTCTACTAAATAGCCTATGCTTATAATTAACCCTTAGTGAACCCCGTTGAGCCTAACAACCCTTTTTATTAACTTACCCACTAATTTTAACCCAAAACCCTTTGTATTTGTTATCACCCTTTATTTTGACTACTCCTTAATCGAGATTTGATTTGAGCCAGTTATCTGAGTTTATTATTCTGGTAGTTAAATTTATCTTGTATTTAGTCTGTTCCTTAAAAAAAAAAAAATTCAAGTTTTCAATATTAGTAGTATGGAAAGTGAGTTCACACAATCAAAGACTATTTCTCAAAAGAAAAAGCTCGTATTAGTAGGATTTTTACTATTTTCAGTTGATGTAATTATTATCTTAGAAATTTTTAGGTAGGTAACTTATCAATTCAATCTCGATTCTAACCTTCTAATTTCAGCCTTTATCCACACCTTTAACCCTAGCCTTGTTACAACCCTAACAAAGACCTTTTGATCTATTTATCATATCATTTTACAGTGGTGGAGATTTGATTTTCAGGCAAGCCTATGGGATTAACATTTCATGTTAGAGTTATGAGTGCTTAATTTTGACCCTTAAACACTTTTTAAGTGATTTGAGTGAATCTTTTGTGAGGATATCAATCCTTGTCGATTTTGAGTTAAAGGTAATTATTTAGATGAAGGGAAACACCTATGTTTTTCGTGCTACAAATTTATGACTTATCTTGTTTGAATTTTTAGGAATCTTTGAGTTGAATTATCCATGTATAAATTATCTATGAATTAGGATAATTGTTGATAGGAATTATGAATCATGGAAAGTTTGTTTTAACTGTAAGTTGAGAATTTTACTTGAGGACAAGCAAAAACTTAAGTGTGGGGGTATTTCACAAACCGTAAAAGTAACATATTTTAAGCCCACATTTAATATGCTTTTGGATGGTTTATCCCTTGATTTGTGTAAAAAGGTGCTCTTAATCCTTTCTTTTCATGTCTTATACCCAGGAAAGCACCCGAGGATGAAAAGAACACAAAACGGGCCTAAAACAAAGCAAATGGGCCTTTCCACGAAATCGACACGGCCTGGACCAAGGACCACACGGCCGTGTCTCGACGAACATCTAGAACATAGCCTAATCCCGATTTACACGGCCGTGCCTCATTAAAGAAGTCCTAGCACGGCGTCCTCACCACCACACACGTAGAGCCATTAGCACGGCATGTGACATGGCCGTGCCTCTGTCACTGGAAAGAGTAATTTCAGTCGAAAAAGGATACTTCGGGAGAAAGAATCACATTCCAAGAGCCTATAAATATACCCCAAGTACCACCTTTGAAGGGGGCTAAAGCTAGGCCAAGGAGCCAAGCCGAGAAGGTCAGAGTTAGGGAGTAACGCGAGGATAGCCAGTTGATTCATCCCAAGAAGCTGGAATTATACTCAAGACGGTAGAATTCTCCTTCAATCCCATTAGGGAGTTTTAGGATTTTTCTTATATTTTGTTTTATCTTTTCTCTTGTGATGTTTTCTTTTTACACTATGAACTAAACCCCTCAGATACTTGAAGGGGGATGAAACCTAGACAGATTTTATTATTTGATTTTTAAGTTATATGATGAATTACTTAGTTTGTTCTTAATTATGTTGCTTAATCCAAATCTAAGGTGCTTAGGTGGAGGAGGAATAGACCCTGCCTAAGAGTGGATCTAACATAATTAAGCGGAGTTGATCGGGCGCCTAGAGTTCGGGTTACAAGATTTTACCGGATTAGGGTGAAACCTAATATAGGAATCCATTGATCGATTTACTGCTTTCCGAGGGGGTTATTATAAGCGAACGAGAGTTCCAATAATTAACCTAGGATTAGATGTTATTAGCTTCGAGAGAGGGTTTAACATAGGTTAGGGAGTTTCACGGATCAAGCTAAGTAAAAGAAATCATATAATTTAAGGTTAGATAATAAAAGAAGTCTAGGTGGATTCTTCCCGAAGGTATCATAAAAATCAACTGCGTCTTTTTCAAGTTATCCCCAAATTCATCTTTTTATCTTTATTTCCTTAGTTTAGTTGTCGTTAATTTAGTTTAAAAGCAACCTTTATCTTAGTTAGGTTAAATAATAAAAAGAAAGTGAGTATTAATACTTGTAGTTCCTTTGGGTTCGATATCCGGTCTTGCCTAAGCTATACTACTGTTTGATAGGTACACTTGCCTTAATATCATTGTCAGAGTTAGTCTCCAGTTTGATCATTCTTTTATAAATATTCAAAACTCTGATTTTATAGTGATCATTTGGCCGAATAGCTCTTCGATTCTCTCCTCTGCTAAATTCTCCTTTTCTTTTCTTCCATTTATCGGCTTTGGTTCATTCAGATTTGTATTGGTTGCTGCACATTATTCAACAAAAGTCCCTTTCTTTTCGGTCAAGAGTTCTTAGTCGATTTTGTGAGCAATTCTTCCATTTCTTTTTCTCTCTTCTTCTCTCCCTCAATCTGTGCTTTCTTTTGGCCGAATATCACCCTTTTGTTTTATCACTCTTTGCACCGATCTTCTTTTCGCTGCTTCTTGCTGTTCTAGTGCTACAAGTGTTTCTAATTATCGGTAAAGTGTTTATACTTCTCACTTTTTGGTTAAACCTATTCTCTTCTATTCTTTTTCTTAAAACCGAATACCCTCTTTTTTATCCTTTGATTACCGACTTTTGATTCTCTTTTTTTCACGATGTGTTACTCGTTGCGGTGCTAGGTTTTCCTTGAGGAGTGGTGGAGTGTAAGTGGTTTGAAGTAGTCGCAACCCTTATTCTCAGCATTCAATCAAGGTAATAAGTTACCTCACTTTTGGAGTTTAGGCCGTATATTGGTTATGTTCTTATAGGATATCATTTGTGGATTGAGGTCACTTATATGGCCTACCTTGGTTAATGAGATCGATGTTTGTGGTATAGGTAATCGACAAAAGCTTGTGATCACTTTTGGTTAGCGGTCTTCAAGGACTAAAGTCGCCTCAGTTCAAGCAAGGTAAGAATGGTGTTTTTGGATTAAGGGTCAATAAGAGGGTGTTTTACCCTAACGATTAAAGGACTAACATTGGGTCATGTTTGAATCTAGGTTGGGTGCCTGAGAAGCTTGGAGCAGTTTCTTAAACAGGTGTGTATTTACACTGTTTTGATTGTAGAACGGCAAAAGCCAAAAAGCCGAAAAGCAGAAAGATTGGGCTTTGAGGTCACATGGGCGTGAAAATGCTCGTGTGGTCAAACCGAGCTCATGAATCACGGGCGTATGACTGTAGAGGCCTCCATGAGCATTTTCATGGGCTTAAGCCGTAATGGGCCACGTTGGGCTAAAATGGGCTGTATGGGCCCGATGGGCTCATGGGCCTTACACGGATGAAATCCACAATTTATGGCAAATACTGGACTGGGATATGTAGGTCTCATAGCCGTGGCAAAATTTGAGCTGAACGGGCAGCACAATTGTGTGGCCCACTTGGGCCGAGTAATGGGCCTTTGGCCCAATTACACTGCTATGACCATTTAGGTTACTAAAGTCGCTCGAGGCGACTACGGCCCTTCCGAGAGGTCAATATTTGTATCGAGACCCCAAAGTAGGTAAAATGACCAAAATGCCCCTAAAGGATGAAATGACTATTCTACCCCTATAGATGGAAATGACCGTTATACCCTTAAAGGTAGGTTGACTGATGTGTTCATGATTTGTAGATGACTGTTACTGAGTATGACATTCTACATATACGTATGATTTATGACATGACATACTGCATAGGGTTGGGATACTGTTATGGAGGAAGTATACTATATTGGTGGGTTTTCCACATATACTGTTACTGGCAGCTTTGCTACAATACTATTACTGGCAGCTTTACTGCGATATTGTTGTGTTGGCTAGGTGGGTCAATTTTATCCCCATATGGTGTTTTGGTGGTACGGAGTGGTGTGTTGGTTGGATTGGGATGGGTTGCATTATTGCACTGTACTGGTATGGTATTGGGCTAAAGCCCACATCATTCTCATTGGACTAAGACCCATCTTGCATCTTTATTCTTGAATAGGGCTCGAGCCCGCATCATTCTTGCATGTTATATACTGATTGACTGATAAGGGATTACACACTGAGTTTTCGTAAACTGTACAAGTAATCCTTAGCCATAGGCGATTTGGTTGTAACGACCCGAAATTTGGCCTAGTAGGATTGGGCCCACTGGACCTTGAGCGTAGAAGCGTTTTAAATTTTATGGGAATTTGAGAACGACATTATTTCAAGTTGGACTTATAGGAAGGTTATTTTGGAAAGTTACGGGGTTCTAGGAAGTTCCGGGTTCAAATTGGGCCTTAGCAAAATTTTTATGTTTAAGCACTTTAAGGAGAGACGGTAAGTGGCATCAATGCTTATGGAAATAAGTGAGTAATTTGCTAGGATAATTGAGCATATAGAAAAGAGGTTGTGGCGTCACACAAAGGGGCTTTGGGGAAGAGGTTCGAATCCCACCTAGTGCAAAATTTTTGATTAATTTTTGTGCTTCATTTTCAATGTGTCGGCCATGGCATTAATATGGTAAGGAAGACTTTTTAATTATGGAAAGAAGACTAAGGATTATGGAAAGGAGGAAAGCAAGGCAGAAACAAGGAAAGAAATCAAAGAAAGGGATAAGGGAGGGGGACATGTTGGCTGAATATTAGGAGTTTCCATGAGAAAGAATTTTTGGTCAATTCTCATTTTTGGTGGAAGGTGTAACCGGTTTTGGTAAATAGTGGGTGTGCCAAATTTTGTTAGGCATTTTGGAGAGTTTTTGGTATCATTTGAAGGTCTTTTCTTTGTTCTCTTGGTACCTCTTTTTCCTTGCCTAAAACCGAGACCATTTGGGAGCAATTTTCCTTTCTTCTTTTCATCTTTGCCGTAGCTATCTTTATTCTTTTAACATTTTGGTTCTTACCTTCCAATCTTTTCCCTTGGTTACCGAAAAATAAGTTCCTCTTTTTGTTCATCTCCTACATGGTATTAGCCAAAAATTTGACACTTCTCTTGTCCATCTCTTCTTTTCCTTCCTCACTATTTCTCCAACCTTTCTCTCATTTTACATAGAGGCCGAATCATCCTTGTTCTTTTTCTCCAATAGCCGAACCATATAACACTATATCCCTTTTTCTTTTCTTTTTCTTTTGGGTGTTGGGCACACTCTCTTCCTTGACCGAATCGGTGTTATTGAGGGGTTGGCCAAAACTTTCATTTTGTTTTTGTTGACTCATTCTTAGTCATAAAGTCGAATCGATTGGAGCTGAGTTTATTTTCGATTAAGGTAAGGGGTTCCTTCTTGAATTCTTCGTTTTATCTCTACCCGGCTATAATGCAATCAGAGTGAAGTTTCGACTAATCGATTAAGTTTTTAGGGACGAAATCACTTGATATTCTCTACTTGCTAACCCTTCAGAAATAGTGGTAGGCCGAACCTTTTCCTTAGACAATCGTTTCATATCATCGTAATATCGTTTTGACTAAGATTTTATCCAATGGAGGCAAGTGGTACCGATTTGAAAGGGAAAGGGATTGGAAAACACAAAAGGAGTGGATTTACGATTCCTACTCCTAAGTTCAAGCGTAGAGTAGTAATGGTGATTCGAGATTTCCTATCGGGTTGTGGGCCATCATCCGGTGAGAATAGAAAAATCATGGTCATTCACGATATCGAGGGTAAGCGTTTCAATAAATCGCTTGGTTTAGATTTAGATTAAAAAAAAAATCATTCATTAGATTGATCGAGTGTTATGTTGTCATAGGTGCCGATGATTAAGATAGTTTAATACTTACCGTAATCAGGTGTGTAATCTCACACTGAAATCCCGTAAATCTGTGTTTTAGCATCATATTAGAAATATCGATCATTGTTGCCTAAAAACTTAAAATCGGTAAAATGGTATGAATCGAGTATTTTGCCTAAACATCGTAAATATAAGATTTGTCAAATCAAGGATTATTTGTAAAATCTACGAAAATGCCCTTATGGGCCTAATTACGAAAATACCCTCAATGGGCCATTTTCGTCAAATGCCTTAATGGGCCGTATTGCTTAAAAATCTTTAAAAGTGTCGAATTATAAAAATGCCCCTATGGGCTGAATTACCAAAATACCCCTATGGGCCGATTTGATAGATTGCCCTAGTGGGCCGAATTACAAAGTGCTATAATGGGCCGATTTATCGTAACAACTCTCTGAATTAATGATTGTTGTTTATATTTGTAATTATTATGCTTTATTATGTATGTTGCATTTACATAATTTTGTATGGGATGGGAAAAATGTTGAAGAGAAGTGTAGCCCGGTGGCATTGCCACAAAAATGTTTGTTATTATGTTTCACTATGATTCCGGTGGCTTGGCCACAATCAAAATATATTATAAATGGCAACTTGCCTACGATTGGTATGTTTGACGGGGTGGGTTGACTTGATCCCCATAGGTGTGATGGGATGGTACGGGCGGTGTGTAGCGGATGGATTACTAGGATGGGTTGGGTTGCATACATTTATTTCATTTATACATTGTTATGTAAATGGGCTTAGGCCTAAGATACTGCTATACGGGTTCGAGCCAAGTGGACTATGGTAAGGGGATTATACACTGAGTTCTAGTAACTCACCCCTTTTCCTTAAACCCTTGCAGATAATGCTCAGTAATGTAGATTTGGGCCATCGATGACTCGGTGGAGGCCATAGTTTAGAAATGGTGTTTTTTTTTTTTAACTTTAGATTTCTATTTCCGTTCACTTTATTACATTTACTATTTTGGGTTTTTATGTTGTAATAAGGACTCTGGAATATTTTATTTTTGCTTTTTGTTTGACAAACTTATTATCTTGCTTAAATTGTTTTAAATGGGAATTTTTCTAAAAACTTAAATAAATATTTTCCAAAATAGATTAACAAATGGATTTCATAACAAACTTTTACAAATATTTTAACTCGAAAATTTTCTCTCGAATTATCAACGATATTTTCAAAAGTCATGGTTTATAAGATCTCTAAGTTCAAATTATTGATTTATCAATCAACCTTCGAGGTTAGTAGTACTTTATCAAATATTTCAAATCAAACTTGTTTTCTTGATTATAACAAAACAATACCTATTTTAGTACGAATAAAAAGGATTTAACATGTTTTGCTCATGTGACATGTCAGATTCAGTCATAACGCATGGGTTGGGTTTGGGGTGTTACATTGGTGCCATGAGGGACTCGGAGGTGGCCACACAACTGCAGCTGTTCTACACTTGCTTTTATTAAAATTTAAAGTTTGTGTTGGGTTTTGTTTATGTAATAAGGCCATTTATGTTTGTTTAAAATTTTAATTGGGGCTTTTGCTTACTTATTTTAAATTGCTAGTTTAGGATAAGATGAATTTTCAAAATAATTACATATTCAAAGACACAAAATTTAAACATTGGATTTTTCAAAAGCTTCTGCGATTTTAAATCAACCTACTCTAACAATAGCAGATAATAAGGCAAACACATTGACTAGGTGCTTTGTTAAATAATAATAAATGGGATTTTTTAAACTTAGAAACGAATTTTCACTAACAAGTCCAATTTTTAAAAGACACTTCAATGTGACACGCTAGATTCGACCATATCGTGTAGGCCGGGTTCGGAATGTTACATTTAGTGGTATCAGAGTCAAGTTGCAAAACTCGGCTGTGGAATAGGTTTTGAAAATATTTGGAATTTCTGGAAAATTGTTCTTGAAGTGTCTTGGAAGTTTACAAGTGTGGCACACCGAGTCTCCAGCGCCGAATCCATAAGTTTTCTTTATACTGTAGACTGCTTGAACTGAAATATACTGAGTGATATAGGTAGTAGGACTATACTGAAACTCTTTAGTTAGAGTAAACTGAGACTGTAGGAAACTAGAAACTATAGGGAGACCTTGATTTATGAAAACAAAAATCTGATTATTGCTTTTCAGAAGACATCTGTTAATAATTACTGGAATTACAAACTAATACATAAAACTTCTTAAACAGATAATATGTTATTTGATATGAGCACTAGAGGTACTCACGGAAGGGGTACACAAGGCCACGGTAGAGGCCGAGGAGATGCTAGGGCTGGGTCTTCGGCATCAGCCCACATGCCTAATGTTGAGGCTAGGGAGGACCAGCTTCACCGGTGACTGAGATGGGATCATACAATCGAGCGGCTAGGGATGATGCACTATCCCAAGCTATGCTCCGTATTCTGGAAAGGATTGTAGGGACCAGTACTGGTGTTGTGGGTCGTGGGTCGATTTCAGAACTACTTCAATCAAATGGAGCATAAATTTTCAAGGGTCTTTCTAGAGTAGCACCTAACGTGGCTGAATACTGGTTGGAAGCCATAGAGAGAATAATGGATGACCTCGACTGCACTTCTGAACAAAAAGTAAAAGGTGCAGTGTCTTTACTGCAAGACGAGGCCTATCAGTGGTGGCTTACTATGAGAGAGGGTACTCAAGCCGACCGGTTAATGTGGGATTATTTTAAGAAAGCATGCGAAGGAAAGTATATGTGCGTAAGTTATGTGGATGCCCATAGAAGGGAATTTCTGAGCTTGACCAAGGGGAATAAAACTGTAGCAGATTATGAGGCAGAGTTCCTACGACTGAGTTGCTATGCTCGTGGGATAGTGGCAACTGAATATGAACATTTTGTGGGATTCGAGGACGGCCTCTGAGATGAGTTATGAGTCTTGATAGCTCCGCAGAGGGAGCGAGATTTTGCTGCCCTAGTAGAAAAGGCGAAAATCACCGAGGACATGAAGCGCTCTGAGCGCCAGAACCGTGAGAAGGATAAGGGCAGATATAAGAGGGATTCAGACCCTTAACTTTTTCTGGAAGGCCTAAAAAGAAAGCCAGGTTTGATGGGCCAGTCAGAGCTGGGGTTCCTGTTGCAAGACCACAGCCTTGTGCTGATTGTGGGAGACATTACCTGGGTCAGTGCTGGAAGAAGATTGGGGCATGTTTCAGAGGTGGGTGTATGGAGCATCAAGTCAAGAATTGTCCTCAGAGGCCTGTTCAGATGCAAGCTACAGGTCAGGGTTATATTTAGCCAACGAGAGGTGGTTAGCAGCCACTGAGAAGTCGGGGGCAAGCCAAGGGTGGAAATGGTGTGGGAAGAGGTCGTGGAGCGCCATGCAGAGATGCTGATAACATTGAGGTGAGGTAGCCAACACTGGTTTAAACTGCTCGTCGCCGAGAGGATGGTGACGCTCTAGATGTTATAACTGGTACGTTCTTAATTCATAAAGTACCTTACACTAATCTGATTGATATTGTAATATCCTGGATTATGGCTTATGCATTAATGCTAAATTAGATGAAGTAGCATGTTAATGAATATTCTGAATGTGTTCTATGAATTTGGTGAACCCTAGAGTGTAGTGAATGCCTTAGAAATTACTCGATTTTTAAAGTTTAAAAAAGGGAACTAAAGCAAGGTGGCCTTAAGAAAATTTATAGAGGAAATATGACATGAAATTGGGCTTGGTAATGTGGCTACAAGGCGCCACTTAGGGCCTTAGTGTGTGATGCCATATGCTAAGAGGAAAGGGCTTGTGTTCGAGTCGCATGGGAAGCAAATAAAGGCTTTTATTTTTGCGGCACAAAGGGAGGTGATGGACGGCAAATGGAGACTAGGGAAGGAGTTTAAGATGAGGTCCAATTCCCTTGAAAATTTCGGCTAAAGCTGATGATAACTGAGGATTTATTTTTAATTATTTTGAATAATTGAAGAAGGGATAAAATAGGAGAAAAACAAGGAATGAGCTAATGATTGAGTGTTAGCCGAATTCTAGGGAGGGGAGTAAATGAGGCAATTGGTCATGCTAAAGGGGAGTAAGTGCCAAATTTCATTCTTTTTCTCATCTTCCTCTTTGAGCTGAAATTCATCTACTTTCTCCTCCTCTTCTATTCTTCTTTCAAACATTGATTCTTATACCCTTTTTCCTTATAAGGCCGAATATTCCATTACCATTGAGAACCTTAGCCGAACCCTTATAGCTCCTATTCTCTTCTCATTCTCTTTTTACCATTAAAAGTGCCGAAACATCATCTTAATTTTGGGATCTAGAAGCCGAAAGGCCACTTCTTTGGCACTCTCTGAATCGATTTCTCCTGTCAAGCTCTTTGTCGATTTTGTAAAGGTGGTGGATCATTTGCGGTTGGTTTTTCTTCTTTGGTAAGGAATCTCTTTGATGTCAATTTATTCTTTTCTTCTCTAACTTTCGAAATCAACACCCTAATCACAATATGGTTCTTGGCCGAAACTTAGAAGATCTTCCAGGATTTGTCTATTGTTGTCGACTACAAGAGAGAAGGGATCTTTCGGGGTTTCTAAAATATAAGGTAAGCCACAAGTGATATTCGACCATAGGCCATCTTATTGTGTTGTAATGTTAGATCAGATTTAACATATGTGTATAGGGCTGTCGACATCTCCATAGTCAAGTGGTGTTTTCAGGATTTTAGATTCGCAAAGGTAAGTGTATCTACCCATCCGGCCAAGGCCTATTTAGCAACTTAGATCTATTTCCTACTTATTCAAAAGCCGAAAACTAACCAAGTCAAGTGATTAAATGTTAGCCGATTGCAAGGGAGGAAGACTACAAGTTTTCACGATTTGATCAGTAGGCAAATCGGCAGCAAGGTAAAAAAGTGTTTACGTTAATCCTTTGGGATTTGGTTTCATAGCCGAATGGCTTTTCATTGTGATGTTCAGGGTTGGCCGAATATAGGGATTAAAGATCTAAATCAATAGATCGGGTATTCGGGATTTGGAGTAAACTTGCTAAGTAAATCAGGTGTGTACCCCACACTATCGTTCAATAGATTTATGGCACCTATTTAATGTATATGTGTATATAAGAATGTGTAAAATATGGCTAAGGTACCATACAATGGTACAAGTACCCAGGTACGTTAGTTTAACCTTAAGTTAATAAGTGCTATGAATAGTGGAATATAGTACATGTGTAAATAATGACAAGAATGTGAAATAAGGCCTATGGCATGAGATTGCATGATATGAATGATATATGGGGCATATGGGATATTATGAATGGGGAAGTGAATGTGGTGACCTATGTCACGATATCTGAATGTGGTGACCTCGGTCACATTATCTGAATGTGGTGTCTCATGACACGAAATATTATCTGGTGGCTATGCCACAATATTTATAAGGGCGATGAGCATGTCGACTACAGCGACTGCCTTCGATGGTGTGTAGCGGATGGAGGGTTGACTTAGTGGTCCCCATGGTGTGCAGGTTGGTACGGGTGATGTGTAGCGGATGGTACCAAGGTTTGGGTTCGGGTTGCATCATTACTTTTTATCTATTATATATTTGTATGACACGATATGACATGCCTAAATCTTTTGGGACTTAGTGTTGTGGTTACACATTGAGTCTGTTTGACTCACCCCGTTGTGGGATTATTTTTCAGGTGATGATCAGTGATGGACCTGCCTGGCGAGGCTTAGGGGTGGCCATGCTCAGCAAGGAATTTCTTTTATTTGGACTTTTTATTTTAAGTACTATGAATTTAATTTTGGGTTTTGTTTTGATGTAATAAGGCCGTAAGTATTGAACTGTTTTATGTTGGTTTAGTTGTTTTTATCACGATAGTATTATTGATAAATTAAAGACTAAGAAACTTTTTTAAAAATGAATGTTAAACGTTTTGACACTCAAACACAAATGTTTTATAATGTATAAATAAAACTAAAAATCAAATTCGGCCTGTCCTATATATCTATAAAAACAAGGTTTTCAATTAAACCCAACACACACTAAAGCTTATCAAGAAAAATCCCAAAGTTTTCCACAAAGACAAACAAGTTTTGAACCGTTTTACTTTAGGAACATACCGGATCCGGTCAAGGCTCGTGGGCTGGGTTTGGGATGTTTCAGCTTGGTATCAGAGCCCAATTTTAAGCTCTCGGCCTTGGGTTTAAAGCCCATAACATTTTTAAAATGAGGCCCAAATAAGTGTTGAGGAAACTTTTATGAAAAGAGCAGGTTTTAAGGCATGGCACCTAAGTCTCCGACCCGCAGTCCACAAGGTAAGTATCCCTATCCATTGTGTGATTTATAATATATTTGCAGAAGGTTAGAATGGGAACGTAGATTAGTATACTAAGTGCTTGAACCCTAGGACTAGTGTACCCCAACAATTACATAAAACTTAAGTGCCTAATTAAACAACCCTGTGACTTAGTCGCTGAGTTAGGGTGTGGCAACCATTGTGCGCATGTCTAGGATTGGATCCGGAAGAGCCTGGTACTTAAGCAGTCCTAGTGACTCACCTCCTCTTCGCTGGAATCCTACCTGGTGCGTAGCTTCGGTTCACCCTAACCAAGAGGAGTCAGTCACAGGCTAAACACAATAACTAAAACCTGAAAGGGATTAGCCGTATTTTTTTATGGAAACCCTAGTTTTAAAATCACCAAATTACCCCTTTAAATAGTAGCAAAAACTTATTTTGGAAAAAAAATTTCAAAGAATTTTCGATTTACAAAATTACCTAAATACCCCTGATTGTAAAACTACAAAAAATGCCCTTGGTTTATAAAATGTCCAAACTACCCACGGTTCTTATCAAAATTTCCTTACTTATAAAATGTCCAAAAACCCTAATTTGCAAAATATCAAAATACCTTGATTTGGGAAAATTTACTAAAATACCCCTAGTGGTAAAATTTCTAAAATGTCCCTGGTTTTGAAAGTTTCCAATTTTACCCTGATTTCAATAACATTTTTTTGATTTTGTAAAAATATCCCAAAACTTTACCGTTACAAAATACTAAGACACCTTGATTTGGAAATTTACGAGATTACCCCTGTTTCACAAAATTACCAAAATGACCCCCGATCTTCAAAATTTCTGCCACAACACCAATTTGGAAAGCAAATTCTCAAAAATAACCCCCAAGTTTTGCAAATTTTGAAATACCCTTAATTTATTAAGATTTTCAATTTGACCCCGGTTTATTACCAAAATACCCCTGTAGGAAAAATGACGAAAATACCCCTGGGATAGGAATAAGACAGAATGTTTGAATAATGAATGTGTGTGGTAGGGATATTGAATAAATGCGTCCCTCTGAATTAGGATAGAAAACTTGAATGAAAACCTTGATTGATCAAAAGAACTGCTATTAAACTCTGTTCATAAAATTTCTTCGCGGATAATCAGTGGAACATATACTAATGCATAAAATTTCTTAATACCAGATTAAAACGCGAACGTAGACATGAGCTCTAGGGGATGTGGTCGTAATGTGTGTGGACATGGTCGAGGTCGAATGACCATGTCGAAACCCATTAGATCGGGTCAAGGATTTGAGAATGAAGTACCACCACCACCACCAGCAGCTATTGGTGATGCTGAAAGCAAGAAGATCGACGGAGATGATGCCGTATCCCAGTGCAGTCGTCTTGCGAGTTCGAATATGGTGGTCAGGTTTGGAGGAAATATGGGAACTCGGAAGTTCAGCATGCGAGCGACTCTCGCACCAACTGAGCCGAGGTGTTTCGTGGAGTATCTGGTGTGGCACCCAGCATCACCCGAAATCTTGGTTGGAAGCGACTGAGCGGATCATGGATGAGATCTGACTGCTGAGGAAAAGTTGAAAGGGTTGGTGGCGCTGCTACGTGATGAAGCATATCAATGGTGGCTCACAGTTAGGGATGGTGCCACGGCTGAGGATCTGACATGGGAGTACGTTAAGGCGGCGTATCAGAAGAAGTATGTTGGAACCAGATATACTGATGCACAGAGGAAGGCTTTTCTGAGGCTGGTTCAAGTCCGTGGCAGAGTATGAAGCTGAATTTCTAAGGCTAACCGATATACTCGAGGGGTGGTGGCTACTGAGCATGAGCGATGTGTCCGGTTCGAGGACGGACTAAGGGATGACCTAAGGTTGTTGATAGCCCCACATCAGAAACGGGAGTTTTCGGTGTTGGTAAAAAACGCTAAGGTAGCCGAGGGAATTAAGGACTCGGTAAAGTAGAACTCTGATCGGAATAGACAGAAGAGAGGTTATGGATCGTCTGGATCAGTGGAGAATGTTCAGAAGAGGCCTAGAGTTGATGGGCATGAGGTCGCAAAGTCGCTACTGAGAGAGCGATGTCGTTGTTGTGATCAGTATGGGAAGAAACACTTAGGAGAGTGTTGGAAGAAGACAGGAGGATGTTTCAAGTGTGGGTCCAAAGATTACATGTTTAAGGACTGTCCAATGAAACCCGATGGGAATCGACCAGCAACTCAGAATGTTAATCAGGCTGGTAGAAGTGTACAGCAGCATCAGCGGGGTCGTGGTCCGAATAACAGAGGAAATGGTGTTGGCAAAGGATGTGGAACACTGAGCAGAGGTGTTGCTAATAATGAGGCAAGGCAGCCGGGTTTGGTTTATGCGGTTCGTCGGAGGGAGGATGGAGACGCACCGGACGTTATAACCGGTACGTTCCTTATTTATGGCAAGCCTTATGTTGCTTTAATTGATGTGGGCTCGACCCATTCCTATGTTGCATGTAGTGTAGTGGAAACACTAGGCATAGCCTCTAAACTTTCTGCTAAGGAGATGACTGTAGTGAGCCTACTAGGTCAAACTGTAGTGGTGAATAAGATCTTTCAGAATGTACCTTTAGAAATTCAAGGCGTAGTATTTTCTGCCGACTTGATGTAACTCCCTTTCGGAGAATTCGACCTTATACTTGGCATGAATTGGCTAGTAGAATATCGAGCTGTATTGGATTGTACAGCTAAGCGAATGGAGTTAAGGACCCCGGAGGATGAGGTGGTCATTATGATAGGAGAAAGAAGAAACTACTTGTCTAACGTAGTCTCAGCTCTTAAGGCTGTAAAGATGGTTTGGAAAGGGTGCAAGGCTTTCTTGACTTTCGTTAGCGCGTTGGATGCTAAGGAAGGGGGAGTTAGTGGAGTAAGGACAGTAAGGGATTTTGTGGATGTTTTTCCGGAGGAATTACCTGGAATACGCCCAGATAGGGAGGTGGAATTTGGAATTGACTCGCACACAAGTGCACTCCCGTGTCAATTGCCCCGTATAGAATGGCACCAAAAGAGTTGGTTGAGCTCAAGGCTCAGATCCAAGAGTTGATGGATCGTGGGTTTATCTGACCCAGTGTGTCTCTGTGGGGAGCACCGGTCCTATTTGTGAAGAAGAAGGACGGAACTATGCGTATGTGCATAGATTATCGTCAGTTGAATAAGCTGACCATTAAGAACAAGTATCCTTTGCCAAGGATAGATGACTTGTTCGATCAGCTTAAGGGGGTCGCAGCATTCTCAAAGATCGACTTAAGGTCGGGATATCATCAGTTGAAGGTGAAGGAGGCAGATATCCATAAGACAGCCTTTAGGACAAGGTATGGCCATTACGAGTTCTTAGTAATGCCGTTTGGTTTGACGAACGCCCCAGCCGCGTTCATGCATATGATGAACCAGGTTTTTCAACCCTACTTGGATAGGTTCGTCATTGTGTTCATCGATGACATCCTAATGTACTCCAAGTCAGAAGAGGAACATGATGAGCATCTTTGGGTTGTGTTGCAAGTGTTGAGAGAGAAGAAGCTATATGCCAAATTCAGCAAGTGTGAGTTTTGGCTGAAGGAGGTTGCTTTCTTAGGGCATGTGGTGTCTGCTGAAGGAATAAGGGTGGATCCTAGGAAGATTGAGGTAGTGTTGGACTAGAAACCACCTAAGTCTGTGGCTGAGATTCGTAGCTTCTTGGGATTGGCAGGTTAGTACAGAAGGTTTGTGGAAGGGTTTTCATCAATAGCCGCACCTCTGACGAAGTTGCTAAGGAAGGAAGTACCCTTCGTATGAATGGATAAGCAACAGGAGAGCTTTGAGAAGCTTAAGAGGGTGTTGACTGAAGCTCCGGTATTGATTCAGCATGAGGCAGGGAAAGATTTTGTAGTGTACTGTAACGCCTCTCATACAGGATTGGGATGCATTTTGATGCAGGACGGAAAAGTGGTCGCTTATGCGTTTCGACAGTTAAGGCCTCATGAGGTTAACTATCCGACTCATGATTTGGAATTGGTGGCAGTGGTCTTTGCTCTTAACGTGTGGAGGCACTACCTTTATGGAGAAAAGTCGGTGATCTACACAGACCACAAGAGCCTTAAGTATCTGCTGACTCAGAAGGAGCTGAACCTGAGACAGCGAAGGTGGGTAGAGTTACTGAAGGACTATGATTATTTGATAGAGTATTATCCGGGCAAGGCGAATGTAGTGGCGGATGCCCTAAGTCAGAAGGTAGTGTCGGATCTGAGGGCGATGTTCACACATCTGAGTTTGTATGACGATGGAAGTCTGTTAGCAGAGTTGTAAGGGAAGCCGACATGGTTAAATGAGGTAAAAGAGAGTCAGTTGATGGATGAGGATTTAAGTGCTAAGTTACAGCAAGTACAGAATGGTGGTTTAAAGGGTTACAGTATGACCAGTGATGGAGTATTGTGTTTCGAGGGTAAGGTTTGTATGTCGAAGAATGAGGAGTTGAGTCGAAAGATTCTTCAGGAATTGCATAGTAACCTTTATGCTATATATCCTGGAGGCACTAAGTTGTACAGAGATCTAAGGGAACAATTTTGGTGGCCTGGTTTGAAGAAGGAAGTTACAGAATTTGTCAGCAAGTGTTTGACGTGTCAGCAAGTTAAGGCTGAACACCAAGTACCGTCAGGATTGCTTCACCAATCAAAATTCCGCAGGTGGAAGTGGGAGAGAATCACCATGGACTTCGTTAGTGGGCTTCCCCTTACGCCTACTAAGAAGGACTCGGTATGGGTGATAGTGGATCGGTTGACAAAGTCCGCGCATTTCATTCCGGTAAGGGTTGATTACTCTTTGCAGAAGTTGGCAAAGTTGTATGTGGCGAAAATTGTAAGGTTGCATGGAGTGCCGATGTCAATTATCTCAGATAAGGACACAAGATTTACCTCTCGGTTTTGGAAGGCTCTACATCAAGCTTTAGGTACTAAGTTGGATTTCACTACGGCTTTTCATCCACAGTCGGACGAGCAGTCTTAGCGGGTAATCCAAGTGTTAGAAGATATGTTGAGGGGCTGTGTGATGGACTTCAGAGGAAGTTGGGAGGAATATTTTCCTTTAGCAGAGTTTGCCTACAACAACAGCTATCAGGCTAGTATACGGATGGCACCGTATGAAGCATTGTATGGACGGAAGTGTCGTACTCCTACATGTTGGACGGAATTAGGGGAACATCGAGTTTTGGGTCCAGAGATTGTGGCAGAATTCGAGGAGAAGGTTGAGACAATTCGTGCACGGTTGAAGGAAGCATCCGATAGACAGAAGTCGTACGCAGATCTCAAATGGAAGGAGATAGAATTTGATGTGTGAAATCATGTGTTTCTTAAAGTCTCACCTTGGAAGAAGGTGATGAGATTTGGTCGAAAAGGAAAGCTAAGTCCGAGGTTTATAGGACCTTATCGAGTATTGAAGCGAGTTGGACCAGTGGCATACCAATTAGAGTTGCCTTCAGAATTGAAGCAGATGCACGACGTATTCCATGTTTCCATGCTACATTGTTATCGATCGGATCCATCTCATGTAGTCCCGGTCGAAGAGGTGGAGCTAAGGCCAGATTTGTCCTACGAGGAAGCGCTTTCGGATCTTGGAACGAGATGTGAAAGTGTTACGGAGGAAGTCGGTTCCCTAGTCAAAGTGTTATGGCGCAATCATGGATCGGGAAGCTTCGTGGGAGCCGAAGAGGCAATCGACAAAGAATACCCTCACTTGTTTTAGCCAGGTAATTTCGAGGTCGAAATTATTTTAAGGGGGTAGAACTGTAATATCCTGGATTATGGCTTATGCATTAATACTAAATTAGATGAAGTAGCATGTTAATGAATATTCTGAATGTGTTCTATGAATTTGGTGAACCCTAGAGTGTAGTGAATGCCTTAGAAATTACTCGATTTTTAAAGTTTAAAAGAGGTAACTAAAGCAGGGTAGCCTTAAGAAAACTTATAGAGGAAATATGACATGAAATTGGGCTTGGTAATGTGGCTACAAGGCGCCACTTAGGGCCTTAGTGTATGACGCCATATGCTAAGAGGAAAGGGCTTGTGTTCGAGTCGCATGGGAAGCAAATAAAGGATTTTATTTTTGCGACACAAAGGGAGGTGATGGACGGCAAAGGGAGACTAGGGAAGGAGTTTAAGATGAGGTCCAATTCCCTTGAAAATTTCGGCTAAAGCTGATGATAATTGAGGATTTATTTTTAATTATTTTGAATAATTGAAGAAGGGATAAAATAGGAGAAAAACAAGGAATGAGCTAATGTTTGAATGTTAGCCGAATTCTAGGGAGGGGAGTAAATGAGGCAATCGGTCATGCTAAAGGGGAGTAAGTGCCGAATTTCATTCTTTTTCTCATCTTCCTCTTTGAGCCGAAATTCATCTACTTTCTCCTCCTCTTCTTTTCTTCTTTCAAATATTAATTCTTGTACCCTTTTTCCTTATAAGGCCGAATATTCCATTACCATTGAGAACCTTAGCCAAACCCTTATAGCTCCCATTCTCTTCTCATTCTCTTTTCACCATTAAAAGTGCCGAAACATCATCTTAATTTTGGGATCTAGAAGCCGAAAGTCCACTTCTTTGGCACTCTCTGAATCGATTTCTCCTGTCAAGCTCTTTGTCGATTTTGTGAAGGTGGTGGATCATTTGCAACTTAGATCTATTTCCTACTTATTCAAAAGCTGAAAACTAACCAAGTCAAGTGATTAAATGTTAGCCGATTGCAAGGGAGGAGGACTACAAGTTTTCGGGATTTGATCAGTAGGCAAATCGGCAGCAAGGTAAGAAAGTGGTTACGTTAATCCTTCGGGATTTTGTTTCATAGCCGAATGGCTTTTCATTGACATGTTCAGGGTTGGCCGAATATAGGGATTAAAGATCTAAATCAGTAGATCGGGTCTTCGGGATTTGGAGTAAACTTGCTAAGTAAATCAGGTGTGTACCCCACACTATCTTTCAATAGATTTATGGCACCTATTTAATATATATGTGTATATAAGAATGAGTAAAATATGGCTAAGGTACCATGCAATGGTACAAGTACCCAGGTACGTTAGTTTAACCTTAAGTTAATAAGTGCTATGAATAGTAGAATATGGTACATGTGTAAATAATGATAAGAATGTGAAATAAGGCCTATGGCATGAGATTGCATGAAATGAATGATATATGGGGCATATGGGATATTATGAATAGGGAAGTGAATGTGGTGACCTATGTCACGATATCTGAATGTGGTGACCTCGGTCACATTATCTGAATGTGGTGTCTCATGACACGAAATATTATCTGGTGGCTATGCCACAATATTTATAAGGGCGATGAGCACGCCGATCGCAGATGGATCGCCGATGGTGTGTAGCGGATGGAGGGTTGACTTAGTAGTCCCCATGGTGTGCAGGTTGGTACGGGTGATGTGTAGCTGATTGTACCTAGGTTTGGGTTCGGGTTGCATCATTACTTTTTATTTGTTATATATTTGTATGACACGATATGACATGCCTGAATCTTTTGGGACTTAGTGTTGTGGTTACACATTGAGTCTGCTTTGACTCACCCCGTTGTTGGATTATTTTTCAGTGACGATCGGTGATGGACCGGTCGCGAAGCTTAGGGGTGGCCATGCTCAGCAAGGAATTTATTTTATTTGGACTTTTTATTTTAAGTACTATGAATTTAATTTTGGGTTTTGCTTTGATGTAATAAGGCCGTAAGTATTGAACTGTTTTATGTTGGTTTAGTTGTTTTTATCACGATAGTAAATTAAAGACTAAGTAACTTTTTTAAAAATGAATGTTAAACGTTTTGACACTTAAACACTATTGTTTTATAATGTATAAATAAAACTAAAAATCAAATTCGGCATGTCCTATATATCTATAAAAAACAAGGTTTTCAATTAAACCCAACACAGACTAAAGCTTATCAAGAAAAATCCCAAAGTTTTCCACAAAGACAAACAAGTTTTGAACCGTTTTACTCTAGGAACATACCGGATCCGGTCAAGGCTCGTGGGCCGGGTTTGGGATTTTCAGATATAGGGTCTATGCATTCATACATTGCATGCATGGTGTCTGGCACCTTAGGTATCATGTGTGAGAGTACTGTTATTGATATGACTGTCTTAAGTCCACTGGGACAGTCAGCAAAAGTAGACAAGTTGTTCAGAGATGTGCCCCTAGAGGTTTAGGGAGTTATATTTCCAGTGAATTTGATGGAACTGCCGTTTGGTGAATTCGACCTAATCTTGAGGATGGATTGGCTGGTAAACATCGTCCAAGTTTGGATTATGCTGCTAAGCGTATAGTGTTGAAGACTACAGATGATGAGGAGGTGGCTGTAATTGGGGAGCGAATGTACTTTTTGTCTAATGTGATCTGTAAGACCATGTCATAACATGGCATTGGTAAGGCAAGGATCCTGTGTAAGACCATGTCAAGACATGGCATCGACATTGATTAAGGACTCCATGTAAGACCACATCAAGATGTGGCATTGGCACTAAGACAAGGATACCATGTAAGACCATGTTTGGAACATGGCATTTGGTAAGACAATGATACCATGTAAGACCATGTTTGGAATATGGCATTTGGTAAGATAAGGATATCATGTAAGACCATGCCAAGGCATGGCATTGATAAGTTCTATAAGGCAAGGAAATCATGTAAGACCATGTCAAGACATGGCATTGGTGAATTTATAAGGCAAAGGTCCCATGTAAGACCATGCCAAGGCATGGCATTGGTGAGTTCATAAGGCAAGGATACCACGTAAGACCATGTCAAGACATGGCAATGGTAAGTTCAAAAAAGAAAAGGTTCCCGAGTAGTCCAAAGAGTAAGTCAAAGAAATGACAAGGTTAGAACATGAAGAAAGAGTACAGGTATGCATTTAAGGCTTATTTAATATTGAGATCGTAAGTAATTGGGATTATCAAGTATTAAGTAAGTGATGAGTTTTCAGTTATGCTTGTGACACTTTATGACATGATTGGAAATATGCCTATATTATGAAAGAGTACTCATGTGTTAAATGAGAATGTTGCAGGTATGTAAGCAAGCTATTAAGTATGGTGCCCTTTGTATTCTGAGCCTTTGGTAAGGTTACCGATGAGTTCACCGGGAAAAATCGATTAAGTGAAATTATGTGTGGCTTGTAGTGATAAGTGTAGGTATATGCATGTGTAACATATGAGCAATATGCTCGATATGTAATCGGAAATTGGAAAGATTGTTATAGGTAAGTAATGAATACAACTAAAGTGAGTGAGAGCAAAAATTTACAATAAAACTGTTTTGGACAGCAGCAGTGATGTTAATTTTAAAAAGTCACCAAAAATAATAGAAATTGAATTATGAGTTGGATGAGATATTGATTTAAATATTATTGAGTCTATTTTCATATAAAGGAAACAGAGAAAACAAAGGAGTTTTATATTTTGAGATATTTAAATTCTTGTGGTATTGGTTCAGAATAATTACATGATCCCCTATTCTACCTTGGAAAAATCATTAAAAATTGTACAAAAATAATTAAAGGATATAAGTTATATGCTTGAAATTCTTAATGACTATAGTTTCAAATTGAATAAATTATAACATCATTTGAATTCTGTACAAGGAGAAAATTGATTCGTAGTGAAAAGTGATCAGAATAGTCTAATAGTGAAATAAGGGAAATTTTAATGAATAAACTGTACTAATTGGCTAAGCCAAAAATTCTAGAAATATTATGGTATGAAGATATGTGAGTCTAGTTTCAGGAAAAATTAGCGGTTTGGAATTCGGAGCTCTGTAGCTCAAGAAATAAACAATTTAGTGACAGTGATTCAAGTAGACAGAAGAACGTGAACATGAGTAATAAGGTATAAGCATGTGATTTAATGATTGTATCAATTTGAGAACTTGTTGTGAGGATTTGTCATGTTGAGGCTTTGATAAGGCTACAAATGAGTAAGTTGGGAAAGTAAGAACTTAGCATTATTTATGCAAGTTATGATAGCTTAGTAGTAAGCTAAATTCATTGCTAATGCTTAAATTTTTTACATGTGAACTTGCTAAGCTTTATAAGCTTACCCCCCTTTTTTTTCCCATGTTACAGAGTCCTACTAAACAAGCTTGGGTTGGAGGTCGTCGGAGATCGCTTCACACTATCAAGCTATCTATGGGTATCTTTATTTATAAATGATTTAAGTTATGGCATGTATAGGGGCTTGACTAAGTCATTTTGTATATGTGTTAATTAATTTGATTAAATGTATTGCTTCATAACGGTAATAAGGATTATTCTGTATTTAGACATGAGTTGTGGCTCATATTGGTCATGGAGTTATAATGCTTGTGTATGCATATGTTTGTTAAAGTTTAAATTATAAGTGAAATTTTGTGGCTCGGGATTTGGTAGAATGTATTGTTAAGTCTGGTAATGCCTCGTACCCGGTTCTGGCGTAGTATACGGGTAAGGGGTGTTATATTTAGTGGTATCAGAGCTAAGTTTTAGTCCGTTCTCGGACTATCATAGTGAGTGTGAGAGTCTAGCTATACATGCCATAATGAACTGTTATAGTGTGACGACTCTCGACCCTGATGTAAATTATTTTATTAGACAGATGCGCATTTGAACCGAGCTGAATTTGATAGTGCAAACAATGTGTTTATGATGAGTTGTGACTCGTAAAAAGTAAGAATAATAGTTTATGATGTTTATGTGATGATGTATAAATTGTGGATAGGAATTTCTTTTGAAATATGAAAGATGAGATGACAGGAAAGTTTATACTATGATAAGTGTTCATGTTTGATTGGCATTTGTATGATGCTATGAGTGTAAATTGTGAAATTAAGAAAGTGTTATGAGTAATTTTGCTTGAGATTTATGAATGAAAGTATAAGTGCACTTGTTTGTATAAGATGATAGGAAGGTTGTGTAAAATGAGTATGCATGTTAAGTTACTTGAAACAAAATATATATTGATGAGTGTTAAGTTATATGCATGAATATATGAGAGGCAAGTCAGAGGCGTTACAACTTCACCCCCTTCCAATAAGGTATGTTATAAAGAAATTCAGACCGGATGGATTTACAAGTGGAAGACTAAAGAGTTGAGTTGTAGATTAACTGACAACGTGATCAGAGTTGAGAATGGTTTAGTAAATGAACACAGTTGCAGAAAAGATGTCAGATTAATGTGAAGATCATTCAGATTCCGAAATGTTATAGTTAAAGAAAGGTCAGGCTCAGTTAATTAACTCATCCAGGTATGAGACCTAAAGTATGTAATTGCTGGAATTTATTCTGAATTTATATCTGTTTGCAATTGGAATAATATCATATTAGCTATGATAGAATTAGATAGTGCAATCATGATTGAGATGTATTAATGACTGAATGCAGTGTTTATGGTTGAGAAATTACAGCAATCTCTTCTGACTATTATATGTTTCCATTTACTCTCAGAGGTATATATAACTGCAAGATTTCGAAAGAAATTCCTATAGTATGAGAATGTCAGCTAAATTTACAGGTAGATGAAAGCATTGTAGTCTATTTGAGCTATGATCAAAATTGCTCTATCTTTTCTGGTTTTCTGCATCATGCAAAGATAGAAAGTTGACGGTAAGGTTCGTATGATGTTAGCGTCCCGTTTTACTAGCTATTGCTCAATGAAAATAAAGGAAGATTGTGTGGCTTTTGTTAAGATTATTTTTAGTACTTATGAGTATTTTCTGTGTAGCTCTATGTTTTGAGATTTTGTTATTTCTGTTTCCTTACTAAATTATTGTTCAAAGTATCAGCCATGAGATATCAGTAGGAAATGTTCCATTGATGAAAATGGTTTCTTCTTATTATTAAAATGCTTATGATGGTTATAAGTTTTGACTTGATGACGAGAGTACTTTGATACAGTTACCATATGTAGAAAGATTGTGCTTTTGTATTGGTTGTTATGAAAATTTGTGTTTAAATTTCTCCGATGATCGAGATGTTTTGTTTTCAGCTGGGACATTATCTACTAAAGTAATTGAGAAGTTAATCTTGTTATGGTACTATGATTTTTAAGCTGTATGAGTATTGTGACATCAATATAGTTAAGTGCTTCGACGAGTAACAGTTGAAGTAAATTCTATTATAAGTTTAATCTTTCTCTAGATTTGAGAAGAAACTGAAGTTGGAAAAGTGTGAATGATAGGAAGTTCAACTTAGACTTGTGTATTGGTTTTCATTTTCAAATGATCTTAATACATATATTAGCGAGTTAAAGATAGAATGTTATGATGTCTAGCACAGTGATAATTATCTGTTTATTTAAGAAGTAAGATGTTGAAGATACCGAGACTATATGAGAAGCTCAAAGTGACTTGTGAAATTAGACCTAAATCCATTAACTAGTGATATTCTCGGGGACGAAAATCCCTAAAAGGGGGAGAGTTGTAACAGCCCGATTTTGGGCTTAGTCGGAACAGTGGTTTCGGGACCACAAATCCGATGTGGATAAATTTATTTTATTTATATTTTTATGGTCTACAATTTGACGGAATGATATCGTGAAAATCTCATTCGAAAATTTTGACGTTTGGGCACTCAATTTAGTCAAAAGGACTAAATTGTAAAAAGTGCAAAAGTTGAGTTCTACATGTTGGACGTGTTCAATTGTTATGAAATTTTAAACTGGAGGTCCTTAAATGATAACTAGTCCATTGGTTAAGTTGGTGGACAAAATTGGACATGGATGGGTATGTTTCAAAAGATTTTTTAAGGGGCATTTTGGTAATTTAGTGAATTAAATGAATTAAAAACAAAATTTAAATGCCAAATTTGTCCATCTTGAAGCTTAGGCCGAATTTAACATGTGGGAAGCCATGGATAGGGTTTTCAAGCTTTCCAAGCTTCATGGTAAGTCCATTCTAGCCCTGTTTTTCATATTCTTTACGTTTTTGGAGTCCCGGTAACTTGATTTAGCTTATTTTAGCAATAATTTAACCTAGGGTTTATATTTGGAAAAATACCCATAGATGAAATGTGTTTATTTTGATGTTTTATGGCAGAATATGAACCATAGAATTATGTTAAACAACTTTTACTAAGCCATTTTAAGTGAAAACGAGTAAAACGACATAATCGGCAAAAATACCTAATGTACATAAGTGCATGTTAGAGCAAGAATTTGATGTTTCCATAGAAGGGAAAAATGATCATCATGTTATAAAACATAAGAATAAGGGATGAAGTTTAATTTTCGAGCCTAAGGGCAAAATCATAATTATGCAAAAGTTTGGGGGCAAAATTGTAATTTTTCTAAAGTTTGAGTTAGGGATTGTTTTGAGTAGTGCATTAATTAAATAAGTGAAATGTGATGTCTTAGACCCCGAAAAACGAGATTTGGACCTAGAACAGGAGAAAAATCAGAAATCGGGCAAGTTGGTAAAATGACCGTTTTGGTATCGAGGTAAGTTCATATGTTTAATAAGCATTTAATTATGCATATTTGAATGATAAATTGATATTTTGGCCATAAATACTATAGTATTGAGTTTTAGATATAATGATTAATGTTCGATAATAATTTGATATTGGAAAGAGAACTTGTATAATTTTATGTTAGACCATATTTTGTATTATGGCTTTGTATGATAACAAGAAAGTATTGACTAGCATAGTTTGATGAGAATAAGTTAAGTTGATGATATGATGAGATTTAGAATGTAAGTATGTAAGTTGAGTAGCATTTTATTATTATGCAATTATTGTTATTAGTAATGTTATTATTGAGTTATGCGACTAACCTTGAGAATTTGAGCAAGTATGTTTCAGCTATGACTTGACAAGGCATTGATATCTCAAAGTCCATGGCTATACCATGGCAATTAAGGAAGAATTGATGGAAAACTCCATGCTCATAACATGGCATTTAAGGAGGAATTGACGGTTAAGGATACCATGTAAGACCATGCCAAGACATGGCATTGGTAAGGTAAGGATCCCGTGTAAGGCCATGTCAAGACATGGCATCGGCATTGATTAAGGACTCCATGTAAGACCACATCAAGATGTGGCATTAGCACTAAGACAAGGATACCATGTAAAACTATGTTTGGAACATGGCATTTGGTAAGACAAGGATACCATGTAAGACCATGTTTGGAATATGGCATTTGGTAAGATAAGGATATCATGTAAGACCATGTCAAGACATGGCAGATAAGTTCTATAAGGCAAGGAAATCATGTAAGACCATGCCAAGGCATGGCATTGGTGAGTTCATAAGGCAAGGATACCACGTAAGACCATGTCAAGACATGGCAATGGTATGTTCAAGAAGGAAAAGGTTCCCAAGTAGTCCAAAGAGTAAGTCAAAGAAATGACAAGGTTAGAACATGAAGAAAGAGTACAGGTATGCATTTAAGGCTTATTTAATATTGAGATCGTAAGTAATTGGGATTATCAAGTATTAAGTAAGTGATGAGTTTTTAGTTATGCTTGTGACACTTTATGACATGATTGGAAATATGCTTATATTATGAAAGAGTACTCATGTGTTAAATGAGAATGTTGCAGGTATGTAAGCAAGCTATTAAGTAAGGTGCCCTTTGTATTCTGAGCCTTTGGTAAGGTTACTGATGAGTCCACCGGGAAAATCGATTAAGTGAAATTATATGTCGCTTATAGTGATATGTGTAGGCATATGCATGTGTAACATATGAGCAATATGCTCGATATGTAATCGGAAATTGGAAAGATTGTTATAGGTAAGTAATGAATACAACTAAAGTGAGTGAGAGCAAAAATTTACAATAAAACTATTTTGGACAGCAGCAGTGATGTGAATTTGAAAAATCACCAAAAATAGTAGAAATTGAATTATAAGTTGTATAAGATATTGATTTATATATTATTGAGTCTATTTTCATATAAAGGAAACAGAGAAAACAAAGGATTTTTATATTTTGAGATATTTAAATTCTTGTGGGATTGGTTCAGAATGATTACGTGATCCCCTATTCTACCTTGGAAAAATCATTAAACATTGTACAAAACTAATTAAGGGATACAAGTTATATTCTTGAAATTCTTAATGAGTCTAGTTTCAAATGAAATAAATTATAACATCATTTGAATTCTGTACAAGGAGAAAATTGATTCGTAGTGAAAAGTGATCAGAATAGTCTAACAGTGAAACAGAGGAAATTTTAATGAATAACTGTACTAATTGGCTAAGCCAAAAATTCTAGAAATATTATGGTATGAAGATATGTGAGTATAGTTTCAGGAAAAATTAGCGGTTTGGAATTCAGAGCTCTGTAGCTCAAGAAATGAATAATTTAGTGACAGTGATTCAAGTAGATAGATTAATGTAAACATGAGTAATAAGGTATAAGCATGTGATTTAATGATTGTATCAATTTGAGAACTTGTTGTGAGGATTTGTCATGTTGAGGCTTTGATAAGGCTACAAATGAGTAAGTTGGGAAAGTAAGAACTTAGCATTATTTATGCAAGTTATGATAGCTTAGTAGTAAGCTAAATTTATTGCTAATGCTTAAAATTTTTACATGTGAACTTGCTAAGCTTTATAAGCTTACCCCCCCTTTTTTTTTCCATGTTACAGAGTCCTACTAAACAAGCTTGGGTTGGAGGTCATCGGAGATCGCTTCACACTATCAAGCTATCTATGGGTATCTTTATTTAGGCATGTATAGGGGCTTGCCTAAGTCATTTTGTATATGTGTTAATTAATTTGATTAAATGTGTTTCTTCATAACGGTAATAAGGATTATTCTGTATTTAGCCACGAGTTGTGGCTCATATTGGTCATGGAGTTATAATGCTTGTGTATGCATGTGTTTGTTAAAGTTTAAATTATATGTGAAATTTTGTGGCTCGAGATTTGGTAGAATGTATTGTTAAGTCTGGTAATGCCTCTTACCCGGTTCTGGCGTAGTATACGGGTAAGGGGTGTTACATGATCTCTGCATTAAGGGCCGAAAAACTGGTTCACAAGGGTTGTGAGGCATTTCTAGCCTATATTGGTGTATCTGATTGTAAGGGTCCTTCTGTTGGAGATATCAGAACAATTAAGGATTTTTCTGATGTATTTCCTGATGAGCTCCCTGGGTTGCCTCTAAACCGCGAAGTTGAATTTGGTATTGAGCTCCTGCCTAGAACAGCTCCAGTGTCCATCGCTTCTTATAGGATGGCACCGAAGAAGATGGTGGAGTTAAAAACTCAAATCCAAGAACTGTTGGGTCGAGGATTCATTTGACTTAGTGTGTCTCCATGGGGAGCACCAGTGTTGTTCGTATAGAAGAGGGATGGGTCCATGCACATGTGCATCGACTATAGGAAATTGAATAAACTGACTATAAAAAATAAGTATCCTTTGCCCAGGATAGATGATCTATTTGATTAGCTGCAAGGAGCTTCAGTTTTCTCCAAAATAGATCTTCGTTTTGGGTACCATCAGCTGAGAGTTAAGGAGGCTGATGTGTATAAGACTGCGTTTAGGACTCATTATGGTCATTACGAGTTCCTAGTGATGCCGTTTGGGCTGACGAATGCACCAGCTGCCTTCATAGACTTGATGAACTGAGTATTCCAGCCCTACCTGGATCATTTCGTGGTGGTATTTATATACGATATCTTGGTGTATTTGAGAACCGAGGATGAACATGATGCACATCCCTGAATTGTTCTATAGATTTTAAGGGAGAAACAACTGTATGCTAAGTTCAGCAACTGTAAGTTCTGGCTGCGAGAAGTGACATTTTTGGGTCACATGGTATCTTTCGAGGGGATTAGGGTTGATCCTCGAAAAATTGAAGCCGTACTGGATTGGAAACCACCTAAGACCGTATCTTAGATTTGAAGCTTTCTGGGTCTGGCAGGGTATTATAGACATTTTGTTGAGGGGTTTACCTTTGTAACACCCTTAACCCGTAACCGTCGCCGGTTTAGGGTTATGAGGCACTACCAGACAATCGAAAACTTTTACAGACATTTCAAAACTTAATTCGAAAAATCACGTCAAAGTGTCCTTTAAATAGGTCTTTGAGACCTTTAACATGTTTTAGAATAGGCCTAAAACTAAACTAAATACATACGGAATTTCTCAAAATTTAAAAATTTCTCAAAGTTATAGATGTCACACGCCCGTGTCAAAACAAGGCATACATACTGACTTGTCCACACGGGCGTGTCCCTCACCCATGGTCGCTACTAACTTGCACCACACGGCCAGACACACACCCGTGTGTCCAGCCCGTGGTCGACACTGACTTGTTTTGAAATGCAACCATGAAGGACACGGTCGAGCCACACGCAAGTGTGCTCAACCGTGTGGGCATATATAGGCCATTTTCAAGGCCAAATTGCCACCCACACTTTGGGCAAGCCCTACAAGCATCATACCAATTCAATTCATGACAAAATAACCAACTTTTCCAAGCATTCAAAGGCAATTCAATTAAAACAACCTATGCAATATTTAACTCAACTAAATAACAATCATATCTAAGCAAATTTCATCCACGATCTTACCATCAATGTGATACCAACTTTGCCTCATATTTATACCACAATTTTGATCATCTTAATAGCCAACATACCATACCAAAATATGCATCATATATCATGACCACACATACATATCACCAACATTTATCTAGCCATATCACATGGCTATGCACATATTTCAAACATAACTCAAGGTAACTAGCCTATACATGCCATACTTTAGTATATATAATTCCAAAAGGGTACCAAAATAAGATTGAGTAGTGTGATGATGATCCTTGACAATTCCTCGAGCCTTCAGCAGCTTAGACGATCTGTAAAACAGAGTAAACACACACAAAGTAAGCTTTCAAAAGCTTAGTAAGCCATATACAAATAAACTTAGCATAAAATGCTCATAGCCACATTGGTACAATGATATTAATGTTTCTCATTTGCAAATTCATCACATATCCTTTGGCTCATTTGTTTAGCCATTACTTACCCATATTTCATAGCTCAAAGTATCACTTTACTCATAGCTCATTCAAGCATGTATCACATATTATCTCATCAAATCTATACATATATTCACTTTAATAAGCTCATATAAACACTTACGTTTCATACACATTCATAGTGCACTTTTCAAATGTACCTGAATTGTTTATACATTTCTCATAGACATCCATTCCTCAGACTTGCCCGTTGAACCGTTCAGAATTAAATAGGATACTCTGAGTACTCGGAATAATCGTACAATGCCAACGTCCCAAGCATGGTCTTACATGTACTCAGATATCGATGCCACTGTCCCAGACAGGATCTTACACGAATCAAATACGATGCCAATATCCCAGACATGGCCTTACACGTAAATATCATATCGATTCCAACGTCCCAGATGTGTTCTTACATGATCTCATATATCGGAAACCTATGTCATGACATATGTAACCCTATCTATTCTTAGGTTCGTACGGGGCCTCTCGGACTTTGTTATACTATCGGTTCTTCCTCGAATTTCATGTACTCATCATCTCATATAAATTTATCATCATAAATTTTGATATGAACATACATATATCAATGTAAATACATTTATTTGTATATAAACTTACCTCGGATTCGAATAAACAGAAACGAACTCGGCTACTGAATTACTTTTGATTTCCTACGATCTAAGTCCGTTTTCTTTGGTTCTTGATCTATACATATTCAAATTTAACTCATTTATTCACTAATTCATTCAATTCAATCCAAAATCACATATTTAGGGCAATTTACAAATTAGCCCTCACATTTTCACATTTTGACATTTTAGTCCCTATTTCACAAAATCACAAAATTCACAAAATCTCAATACACCCATTCTTAGTCGAATTCTCTATAGGTCTCTAGCAACCCATATCTTTCATTTATTTTACAATTTTGTCCCTCAAAATATTATTTTCTCAATTAAGCCCAAATCACTCAAATTCATCAAAAAAATCAAAGAAAAACTATGTTAATCTATCACATATCTTTCATATTTCATCCTCAAAAATCACAAAGCTTGCAAAATCATAAATAGAATATTACAAATTCATCATCAATTCACAAAATTGAAGCATGGGTTTTGAAGAACACTAAGCAATGATGTAACACCCCAAACCCGGCCCAAACATTACGACCGAATCTGGTTTGTTACAAGGAAAACGTTTTGGTAAAAATCCCTTTAAGTCGATTTAAGTTTTGTCTAAAATCGTTCATTTTCAATTGTCTTGCTAAAACCATACTTAGTACGAGTAAAAATATTTATTAACTCGAATTGCTATAGATTCCAAATGTACCCGATGGCACGATAAAACATTTTTCGTTTGAATTTGAGAAAACATGTGTACTTATTTTAATATCATCCAATAACTTAACCAAACCATTCAAAACATGAAAAATAATAAAACAAAATAATTCTAGGAGGCCTTATTACAACTTGATTAAAATAAAACCAACAGAAAATAAATAAAATTCAAAGTTCAGTAAATCCCTAATTTCACTGCATGGCCACCTCGAGTCCATCTGGCACCTCATCCGCGATCTACGAGTCACCTGAAAAATTAAAGGAGAAGGTGAGTCACCAAGACTCAATGTGTAACCCTTCCCCCGGTTTAATGCTACATCATACATAGTTTATAACTAATTAACATGCACTAAATCATGCACCCAACCTAACCATCCGTAACACCTTTCTCTACCCCGTGTGGTACCAATCCACTGGTGGTGCCAAACCACTGGTGACTTATAGTCACGATATCCGTCAATACTTGTGGTGCCAAACCACTAGTGACCCGAAGTCACAATCAGATGATGGGGCCAACCCATCGTGTGATACCACATCACTAGCGTCAATCCCTTATTATAATATGTGGGGCCAACCCACTGTGGTGCTGAGCCACTGGGTCGAGACGCTATGAGGTACCAAACCTCTGGAGGTGCCAAACCTCTGGTGACCGTAGTCACGAAATGTGGTACCAAACCACTGGTGTCCGTCGACACGAATATCCCTTCCCCCTCCTCTCAGCAACCCACATCAATCAATAATATGCACTTAACAGATTTCATGCCCTAGGTTTATTTAACAGTCATCGAACAGATTTATCATCAACCATATGCTATATGCCACATATACCACATATTTCATGCTTCCCAAAAGCATCATAACAACAAGGACTTACCTGAATTCCTTGCTTATACCCTTTTATGGTATTAAATCCCAAATCTACAAATTAGATTTAGCATACACAGAATACTTAGCATTTTAATTAGTCATAAAGTGTGTATGTACACACCTGTTATTGCTGACAACCCTAAATCCCGAAAAGATAAATCGGCCACACAAGTTTCCCTGCTCCTATATTCTGCTAAACACAAAGGTTTAATGACATGGCCTATTCGGCCAAACCAAATAAATCTAAAGGTTATCACTTGAACCCGAAATCTCACCTAATCGCCTCTGAATACTAGCCACCACACCCAAGTGTTTCTGCTTCCCTATAATCGGCAATCACATGTTAATAGCCTTCGGCTTTTTAATCACAACTAAGTAACTTACTAAAATAGATTCTTACCACCACTTGCCAAGTTCGATTACTAATGAATGGAGACTGAATACTTCACAAATCTCGAAGCCCTACAACAAATCGGTTTCAAAGAGGGGTAAATAACACCCTTGCCATCAATTGCCGAAATCGGCCTTCACCCTTCGTAAAAATCAACAGAGAGACAGAAGAGAAGAAAAATAGCATTCGGCTATGACTACTTACCTTTGCCAAATCGATTGTCAACAAAAATCTGAAGAGATCTATCCCACTTTAATATTCGGCCAAAAGGGGTTCCAAGTAGGAGAGAAGAATTTCGGCACAACAAAGGGGTATATTCGGCTAAAGGGAAGAAAGAAAATAATGGAAAGGAGATGGAGTTTCAGAAAAGAAGGGAGTAGAGGAGATTTTTGGTGTTTAAGCAAAACAAATAGGAGAGAAAAATGTTGATGAAGGTTTCGGCTTGAGAGAATGAGAAGGAGAAAATAGAAGATGAGCAGAGGAATTTTGGCTACTTGCGAATGAAGAAAAGAAGAAAAAAAATAAAAGATGAATAGCCTTAAGGAAATTTCGGCACCCCCCATGCTTGCCGTCCACTCTTCCCATGAAGAGTTCAAAACCTCGACAACTTCCTTGAATTGCTCTTGACCAACCATTTGAATTAATTCAAATTAATTTGAATAATTCATATGCCTAAATTTTCTCTGGCCAACTATTAAAGATTAATCAAATAAAATCTAATTAAAACTTAATCCTATCCTTATTATCTAAAAGAGTTTAAAAAGAGAAATTCTCTCCCCCTATTGCCGTCCAAACTAAAGAGTAAAAAGGGAGACTCCGTGACTCGAACCTAGGCTCCCCCTTGCTCCCCCTTGTGGTGTCATCTCCAGCCTTTAAGTGGCCTCTTTTTCGCCAATTTTCCAAGGCCTTTTTAGTGTCAAATAATCCTTCATTTTACCTTGTAACCCCTACTTACTAGGGCTCCCTATCTTTAAAGCTTATAAATAAAATTTTCAACCACTCGAGCCTATTCAAGGTCCCTAACCAAGTCCTATTATACTACGAATAACATCGCAGAAATTCAAACACAAGCAAAATAATTCAACCACACATAACCCCTATTTTAGGATGTTACAGTTCTACCCCCCTTAAAATAATTTCGTCCTCGAAATTACCTGATCAGAAGAGATGGGGGTATTGTTGCCGCATTACATCCTCGGGTTCCCACGTAGCTTCCTCTACACCATGGTTCCGCCATAGCACTTTCACCAAGGGCACTGACTTCCTAAGTAAAACCTTGACATCTCGATCTAAGATCTGAACTGGTTCTTCGTCGAAGGATAAGTCCGAGTTTACCTTAACCTCGGCCACTGGTACAACGTGTGATGGGTCTGACTGATACCGTCTAAGCATCGACACATGAAAAACGTCATGAATCTGACTTAACTCTGCTGGTAGCTCGAGCTGATAAGCTACCGGTCCCACTCGCTTTAACACTGTATATGGCCCGATGAACCTTGGGCTTAGCTTCCCTTTCCTCCCAAATCTCAATACTTTTGTCCAAGGCGACACCTTCAGAAAGACTTTATCTCCCACAGCGTATTCCATTTCCTTGCGCTTAAGATCAGCATAGGACTTCTGCCTATCTGACGCTTCCTTGAGACGAGCCCGAATCACCTTCACTTTATCCTCAGTTTCCGTCACCAACTCTAGACCCAAAACCTGTCGTTCACCTAACTCCATGCAACACGTAGGAGTACGGTATTTCTGTCCATACAGTGCTTCGTATGGTGCCATCTGAATACTCGCTTGATAACTATTGTTATAAGCGAATTCCGCCAACAGTAGGTACTCCTCCCAACTACCACTGAAATCCAAAACATATCCTCTTAGCATATCTTCTAAAGTCTCAGATGACCCTTTCTCGATCGCCCGTCCGATCGTGGATGGAATGTCAGATCAAATCCAATCGTGTACCCAAGGCCTGATGCAACGCTTTCTAGAACCTTGACGTGAACCTCGGATCCCTATCCGAGATAATTGATACTGGCACACCATGCAATCTTACTATCTCAGCCACATACAACTTTGCTAGCCTCTGAAGGGAATAATCCATTCTCACCGGTATGAAGTGAGCTGATTTAGTCAAACAGTCCACAATTACCCAAACTGCGTCCTTCTTGCTGGGCGTGAGGGGTAGCCCACTGACGAAATCCATAGTGATCCTCTCCCATTTCCATCGAGGATCTTCATCGGTTGAAGTAACCACGACGGCAATCGGTGTTCGGCCTTCACTGCGACACACGCCGACACTTTCCCACGAATTCGCCACCTCACGCTTCAACCCCGCCACTGTAATCAAGCTTTCCGCAAATCTCCATACATCTTGCTTCATCCAGGATGCATAGCGTATGGGCTGCTATGTGCATCTTGAAGAATTCTTTACCTCAATTCCACATCCATCGGCATACAAGCTCGCCCTTGAAAACATAGCACTCCATCACCAGTCGAACTATACCCTTCTAAACCACCATCCTGAACTTGTAATCTCCGAGCATTCAAGCTATTATCTACCAATTACTTTTCCTTAATCTCCTCGATCCAAGTTGGCTTAACTTGCAGTTCTGCCAAGAGACTTCCATCGTCATATAGACTGAGGTGAGCAAACATCGCTCTTAAGTCCGTCACGACCTTCCGGCTCAACGCGTCAGCCACTACGTTAGCCTTACCCGGATGGTACTCAATTGAACAGTCGTAGTCCTTCAACAGTTTAATCCATCGGCGCTGCCTCAAGTTCAGATCCTTCTGAGTCAAAAGATACCTCAAACTTTTGTGATCCGTGTAGACTATCGACTTCTCCCCATACAAGTAATGTCTCCATATTTTCAAAGCGAAGACTACTGCCGCTAACTCCAAGTCGTGAGTTGGATAGTTAACCTCATGCGGTCTTAACTGACGGGATGCATAGGCCACTACCTTCCCTTCCTGCATCAACACGCATCCCAAGCCAGTATGGGATACATCACAAAAAACCGTGAACAATTTCCCGCCAGTCGTATTGTGTAATCGAGCTTCCGCCGAAATCTTCCTTAGCTTATCGAAACTTTCTTGCTGCTTCTCCGACCAAACAAATGGAACTCCATTCCTTAATAACTTAGTCAACGGTGCTGCGATTAAGGAGAATCCCTCCACAAATCTCCGATAATACCCCACTAGACCTAGAAAACTTCGAATTTCCGCCACTGTCCTAGGCGGTTTCCAATCCAACACCGCTTCAACCTTGCGAGGCTCCACTCTAATCCCTTCAGCTGACACTACGTGACACAAGAAAGCCACCTCCCTAAGCCAAAATTTGCACTTACTGAATTTGGCATATAACTGCTTCCCCCTCAATACTTGTAGAACTATACGCAGATGCTTATCATGCTCCTCCTCCGTCTTTGAGTAAACCAATATGTCATCTATAAACACCACGACAAATTGATCCAAGTACTGCTGAAACACCCTATTCATTAAGTCCATGAATGCTGCCGGTGCGTTGGTGAACCCAAATGGCATCACTAAGAACTCGTAATGCCCATACCGAGTTCGGAATGCCGTCTTGTGAACATCAACCTCCTTCACCTTAAGTTGATGATAACCCGACCTAAGGTCTATCTTCGAGAACACCGATGCACCCTTCAGTTGATCAAACAAGTCGTCAATCCGAGGCAATGGATACTTGTTCTTGATCGTTAACTTGTTTAGCAGGCAGTAGTCGATACACATCCTCATTCAACCGTCCTTCTTCTTGACAAACAACACAGGTGCTCCCCACGGAGATATACTTGGTCGAATAAACCCTCTATCCAAGAGCTCCTGAATTTGAGCCTTCAGCTCCACCAATTCCTTTGGTGCCATTCAGTATGGTGCTATAGACACAGATGCCGTTCCGGGTAGCAAGTCTATACCGAATTCAACTTCCCGATCTGGAGGCAGACCCGAAAGTTCCTCTGGAAACACATCAGTGAACTCCCCTACCATTCGAACCTTCTCCACTGCTGACTCCTTAGCCTTCAAGGCACAAATTTGAACCAAAAACGCCTCACATCCTTTCTTGACATTTTCTTCGCCTTCAAGGCAGATACCACGTTGGATAGGTAATCTCTTCTATTACCTATCATGACCACTTCATCACCTTCAGCCATCTTAAGAACCATGCGCTTAGCAGCGCAATCCAACCTCGCCTGATATTTAACCAACCAGTCCATTCCAAGGATCAAATCGAACTCCCCAAACGACAGTTCTATCAGATCAGCCACAAACACTACCCCTTGGAGTTCTAGGGGTACATCTCTATATAGCTTGTTTACAACTACAAAGTGGACTAAAGGGCTAATTACGGTCATCTCCCTAGAAGCAGTCTCAGAGTCTAGGTTCATAGTCTCTACCACACTACTAGCAACGTATGAATGCGTCAAACCCACATCAATTAATGCAACATATAGAAGACCAAAAATTAGGAACGTACCGGTTATGACGTCCGGTGCGTCACCCTCCTCGCGATGCCTCACTGCATAGACTAAACCAGGTTGCCTTGCTTCTATGTTGCCTGCCCCTCTTCTTAGAATTCTGCGACCTCGACTAGAACCATTGCCTCCTCTACCATTACCACGACCCCTCTGTGGTGGTCCTACATTCCTAACCGGAGCACGATTCTGACCTCAGGCTGATTCTTAGCTAACTTCCGAGGACAGTCCCTTACACGGTGATCCAAAGATCCACATTCAAAACATCCCCTTTCACCGGTCCAACAACCTCCCCAATGTGACTTCCCACATCGATTACACTAAGCTGGTCTCTGGTTAGTAGCCATGGCCTTCCTGCCTGATTCGACCCACTCTGCCTAGCCCTCTTTTGTGCATTATTACCCGATCCAGATGACCGAAAGCCTCTTTTCTGGTTGTTCCTACCATAGCTCTGTCTCACGGACTCCTTGACCCTTCTTCGGCTACCTTAGCCTTCTCTACCAAGACAGAAAACTCCCGCCTGCTTTGTGGAGCTATCAAAGAACCTTAACTCATCCCTAAATCCGTCTTCAAAGCAGACACAACGATCATGCTCAGTTGACACGATTCCCCATGCATAGCGGCTCAGCCTCAAGAATTCTGCTTCATACTCAGACACAGACTTATTTCCTTATACCAACCCCAGAAAAGCTTTCCTCTGAGCATCAGTGTAGCTGTTGCCCACATACTTCTTTTGATAAGCAGCTTTGAAGTACTCCCAAGTAAGGTCATCTGCCGTAGCATCATCCCTAACCGTGAGCCACCATTGATATGACTCATCCTTTAGAAGCGACACTGCTCCTTTCAGCTTCTCCTCATTGGTCAGATCGAGATCATCCATGATTCTCTCAGTCGATTCTAACCAGTATTCCGCCGCACTGGGTACCACGCCCAACACACCCCGGAATACCTTAGCTCCGTTGGATCGGAGTCGCTCGGGAATAGATTTCTGAGCTCCCATTCCTCTGCTAGCCCCAGCCACCATCTCAAGGACTCGCAATACAGCTTGCGATACCGCCTCACCCCCTGTCTGATCCTGTTCCTCAGCTCCAAAAGTTGGAGGTGGTGGTGGCGGTGGTACTTCATTTTCCGACCCCTGACCCGACCTAACGGGTTCTGACACGGTCATCCTGCCTCTACCGCGTCCACGACATTCACATCCTCTAGAGCTCATTCTAACTATCGCGCTTTAATCTGATTAAGAGATTTTTATGGATTAGTACTTTGTTTCACTTGGTTATTCGCGAAGAAATTTTATGAGAAGAGTTTAACAGGGATTCTTTCGAGCAATCAAAGTTTTAAGACTTCTATCCTAGTTCACACAGAGGAGCACATCCATTCCCTAATACCTTTCATACTTATTCACTCTTCTAGCATTTCATCGTCGCTTTCTATCCTGTGGGTATTTTCGCATTTACCTACAAAGTGGTATTTTCAGTAATAAAAGAAATTTTGAGGGCTTTTAATAAATCAAGATATTTTAAAATTCCCACAACTGGAGGGTATTTCTAAAAATTTTCCAAATTGAAGGTACGGCAGAATTTTGGAAACCAGGGGTATTTTGGTAATTTTGTCAATCAGGGGCAGTTTTGTAAATTTAATAAATCAGGGATATTTTAACAGTTGTAAAACTTTGAGGGTTCTTTTTTGAGAGTTTCCCTTTTTAAAACGATGATGTTACAAAAATTTTAGAAATTAGGGTCATCTTGGTAATTTTGCAAGCTGAGGCCAAAACCATTGAGTAGTTGGCATTTTATGAACCAAGGGCATTTTTGTAATTTTCACAAATCAAATTTTTCAGAAAATGTTGTAAAGATGGTTGTTCTCAATTTGAAAGAGTGATTTTTAAAAGTTTTGAAAAACTAGGGTTTTGTTGTTTTCTTCTTTTTCCCAAAAACATTGCTAGTTCCCTTTCGGGTTTTAGTCATTATGTTTAGCCTATGACCGAGCCCTCTTGGTCAGGGTGAACCAAAACTATGCACCAGGCAGGATTCGAGTGGAGAGGAGGTGGTGAGCCACACGGATCGCTTAAACCACCAAGCTCCCACCGAAACCATTCCTAGACATGCGCACAGAGGTTGCCACACCACTGAGCCCTCTGAGTTAGGGTGAACCGAAGCTACGCACCAGGTAGGATACCTACGAAGAGGAGGTGAGTCACTAGGACTGCTTAAATACTAGGCTCTTCCGGATCCAATCCTAGACATGCGTACAGGGGTTACCACGCCCTAGCTCAGTGACTTAGCCATAGGTTGGTTTAGTTCATTAAAGCTTATGTTTGGTTTTTGTGTTGAGTAGTCTAATCCTAGGGTTCAAGTTCCTGTAAGACTATTCTACGGTCCATTCCTACCCTTTCTACAAGTAATAATTCAAACAAAAAGTTAGACGTACTTACCTGGGTGGATTGGTGCCGGAGACTCGATGCCATGCTATTCCAAAAAAAAAAAATGTTTCACAAAGGCCTACCAAAATATTTTTGGGCCTTGGGCCCCCACAGTCGAGCTTTGAACTGGGCTCTGATACCAATTTTGTAACACCCCAAACCCGGCCCAAACATTACGACTGAAGCTGGTTTGTTACAAGGAAAACATTTTGGTAAAAATCCCTTTAAGTCGATTTAAGTTTTGTCGAAAACCGTTCATTTTCAATTGTCTTGCTAAAACCATACTTAGTACGAGTAAAAATATTTATTAAGTCGAATTGATATAGATTCCAAATGTACCCGATGGCACGATAAAACATTTTTCATTTGAATTTGAGAAAACATGTGCACTTATTTTAATATCATTCAATAACTTAACCAAACCATTCAAAACATGAAAAATAATAAAACAAAATAATTCTAGGAGGCCTTATTACAACTTGATTAAAATAAAACCAACAGAAAATAAATAAAATTCAAAGTTCAGTAAATCCCTAATTTCACTGCATGGCTACCTCGAGTCCATCCGGCACCTCATCCGCGATCTACGAGTCACCTGAAAAATTAAAGAAGGTGAGTCACCAAGACTCAATGTGTAACCCTTCCCCCGGTTTAATGCTACATCATACACAGTTTATAACAAATTAACATGCACTAAATCATGCACCCAACCTAACCATCCATAACACCTTTCTCTACCCCGTGTGGTACCAAACCACTGGTGGTGCCAAACCACTGGTGACTTATAGTCACGATATCCGTCAATACTTGTGGTGCCAAACCACTAGTGACCCGAAGTCACAATCAGATGATGGGGCCAACCCATCGTGTGATACCAAATCACTGGCGTCAATCCCTTATTATAATATGTGGGGCCAACCCACTGTGGTGCTGAGCCACTGGGTCGAGACGCTATGAGGTACCAAACCTCTGGAGGTGCCAAACCTCTGGTGACCGTAGTCACGAAATGTGGTACCAAACCACTGGTGTCCATCGACACGAATATCCCCTCCCCCTCCTCTCAGCAACCCACATCAATCAATAATATGCACTTAATGATTTCATGCCCATAGGTTTATTTAATAGTCATCGAATGAGTTATCATCAACCATATGCTATATGCCACATATACCACATATTTCATGCTTCCCAAAAGCATCATAACAACAAGGACTTACCTGAATTCCTTGCTTATACCCTTTTATGGTATTAAATCCCAAATCTACAAATTAGATTTAGCATACACAGAATACTTAGCATTTTAATTAGTCATAAAGTGTGTATGTACACACACACTATTGCCGACAAATTCCCTAAATCCCGAAAAAGATAAATCGGCCACACAAGTTTTCCTGCTCCTATATTCGGCCAAACACAAAGGTTTAATGACATGGCCTATTCGGCCAAACCAAATAAATCTAAAGGTTATCACTTGAACCCGAAATCTCACCTAATCGCCTTTGAATACTAGCCACCACACCCAAGTGTTTCTGCTTTCCTATAATCGGTAATCACATGTTAATAACCTTCAGCTTTTTAATCACAACTAAGTAACTTACTAAAATAGATTCTTACCACCACTTGCCAAGTTCGATTACTAACGAATGGAGACTGAATACTTCACAAATCCCAAAGCCCTACAACAAATCGGTTTCAAAGAGGGGTAAATAACACCCTTGCCATCAATTGCCGAAATTGGCCTTCACCCTTTGTAAAAATCAACAGAAAGACAGAAGAGAAGAAAAATAGCATTCGGCTATGACTACTTACCTTTGCCAAATCGATTATCAACGAAAATCTGAAGAGATCTATCCCACTTTAATATTCGGCCAAAAGGGGTTCCAAGTAGGAGAGAAGAATTTCGGCACAACAAAGGGGTATATTCGGCTAAAGGGAAGAAAGAAAATAATGGAAAGGAGATGGAGTTTCAGAAAAGAAGGGAGTAGAGGAGATTTTTGGTGTTTAAGCAAAACAAATAGGAGAGAAAAATGTTGATGAAGGTTTCGGCTTGAGAGAATGAGAAGGAGAAAATAGAAGATGAGCAGAGGAATTTTGGCTACTTGCGAATGAAGAAAAGAAGAAAAAAAAAGATGAATAGCCTTAAGGAAATTTCGGCACCCCCCTATGCTTGCCGTCCACTCTTCCCATGAAGAGTTCAAAATCTCGACAACTTCCTTGAATTGCTCTTGACCAACCATTTGAATTAATTCAAATTAATTTGAATAATTCACATGCCTAAATTTTCTCTGGCCAACTATTAAAGATTAATCAAATAAAATCTAATTAAAACTTAATACTATCCATATTATCTAAAAGAGTTTAAAAAGAGAAATTCTCTCCCCCTATTGCCGTCCAAACTAAAGAGTAAAAAGGGAGACTCTGCGACTCGAACCCAGGCTCCCCCTTGCTCCCCCTTATGGCGTCATCTCCAGCCTTTAAGTGGCCTCCTTTTCGCCAATTTTCCAAGGCCTTTTTAGTGTCAAATAATCCTTCATTTTACCTTGTAACCCCTACTTACTAGGGCTCCCTATATTTAAAGCTTATAAATAAAATTTTCAACCACTCGAGCCTACTCAAGGTCCCTAACCAAGTCCTATTATACTACGAATAACATCGCAGAAATTCAAACACAAGCAAAATAATTCAACCACAAATAACCCCTATTTTAGGATGTTACAAATGATTACAAAGTATATAAATTATGAAAAATCGAACAAAAACTAGCCTTAATTCAAAGACATCAATGGCCGAATGTTTGAAAAGTTCAAACCTTGTTTTTCTTTCTTATTTTCGGTGATGAAGCATGGAAGATGATGACATTTTAGCTTTCGTTTTATTTAATATAACATTAATAATCCATTTACTTATTTACCCTTTTTAATTAACACATGAACTTATATTAAACAAGCCCATAACCGTCGACTACTATACTTAGTGGTTAAAATTCCATTTAAGGACTTCATATAATAAGAACAATGACAATTCGACACTTATTAAATTAATATACCACTTTTACCTTTTATGTGATTTAATCATTTTCTCAAATTAATCACACAAATGACCAAATCAAATCATAGAAATTTCACACATACCAATTAATATACTGTAGACTCAAAAAATAATATTAAAATATTTTTCTGACTCAGATTTGTGGTCTCAAAACCACTATTCCAACTAGGGTCAAAACCGGATTGTTACATCCTTGATTGCTGCAGCTATGAGAAAGTTGTTGCGTAAAGGGGTACCGTTTAACTGGACTGATAAGCAGTAAGAAGGTTTTAAGAAATTGAAGAAAGTTCTGACTGAGGCCCTTGTCTTGATACAGCCAGAGTCTGGGAAGGAATTCACTGTCTACAGTGATGCATCACATGTTGGTTTGGGTTGTGTGCTAATGCAGGAGGGTAAGGTGGTTGCTTATGTGTCTCGTCAGCTTAAGCCTCACAAGGTGAATTACCCTATTCGTGACTTGGAGTTAGTCGCGGTGGTATTCACACTAAAAATTTGGAGGCACTATTTATACAGTGAGAAATGTATTATCTACACAGATCACAAGAGGCTCAAGTACCTCCTCACTCAGAAAGAGTTGAATCTTAGGCAGCGAAGATGGATAGAGCTGCTTAAGTATTATGATTGCTCAATTGAGTACCACCCTGGTAAGGATAACGTGGTAGCTAACGTATTGAGCCGTAGGGCTGTATTTCATTTGGGAGCAATGTTTGCTCATCTCAGCTTGTTTGATGATGGTAGCTTGTTGGCTGAGCTGTAAGTTAGACCGACGTGGACTGAACAGATTAAGGGTAAACAGTTGTTGGATGAGTCACTGGTTCCTCGTTTCTGAAAGGTTGAGAATGAGAAAACTTCAGATTTTGGGCTGAATAGTAAGAGAATACTATGTTTCTGTGGGAGAGTCTGTGTATCGAGGAATTCTGATCTAAGGCAGTCTATACTGTAGGACACGCATAGTAGTCCATATGCTATGCATCCTAGCAGAATCAAGTTATACCGAGATCTTCATGAGCTATACTGGTGGCCAGGACTGAAACGCGAAGTTACTGATTTTGTGAGTAAGTGCTTGACGTGCCAGCAAGTTAAGGCTAAGCATCAGCTACCTTCAAGGTTACTGCAGCTAGTTAAGATTCCACTTTGGAAGTGGGAGAGGGTAACCATGGATTTTGTGAGTGGGCTGCCCTTAACGCCTACTAAGAAGGATTCCGTGTGGGTTATTGTAGACCGATTGACTAAATCTAGCCATTTTATACCAGTCGGTACTGATTACTCATTGCAGAAGTTGGTAAAGTTTTATGTGGCTGAGATTGTGAGATTGCATGGGGTACCGATTTCCATCATATCTGACAGAGACCCTCAATTCACATTACATGAGGCTTTGGGTACTAGATTGGACTTCAATACTGTATTCCATCCTTAGACAGATGGTCAGTCAAAGAGGGTGATTCAGATACTGGAGGACATGTTAAGAAGTTGTGCAATTAATTTTCGAGGCAGCTGGGAAGACTATTTGCCGCTAGTAGAGTTCGCATATAATAATAGCTACCAGACCAGTATTCAAATGCCACCGTATGAGGCATTATATGGCCGTAGGTGTTGTAGTCCTACCTGTTGGACTGAGCTGGGTGAGCAGCGAGTTTTGGGGCTAGAGTTAGTTTCTGATACCGAAGAAAAGGTAAAACTGATTCGAGACCGGTTGAAGGAAGCATCTGATAGGCAGAAGTCTTACACGAATCTTAAATGCCGAGAGATTGAGTATTCTGTCGGGGACATCGTATTTCTCAAGGTCTTCCCATGGAAAAATATACTAAGGTTTGGGTGGAAGGGTAAGCTTAGCCCTAGGTTCATTGGGCTTTACCTATACTGAAGCGTGTGGGACCAGTTTCCTATCAACTTGAATTGCCTCTAGAATTAGACCGGATTCACGATGTGTTCCACGTCTCCATGCTGAGGCGTTATTGCTCTGATCCCACACATATAGTATCAGTCGAGGAGATCGAGGTTAGGCCAGATCTGACCTTTGAGGAGGAGCCAATGTAGATATTGGGCCATGAGGTTAAAGTACTGAGGAAGAAATCTATTCTACTAGTCAAAGTGCTTTGGCATAATCACAGTTCAAAAGAAGCCACGTGGGAACCTGAGGAGGCGATGCGTCGGCAATACCCTCATCTATTCCGACCATGTAAATTTCGAGGCCAAAATTTTGTTAAGGGGGTAGAGTTGTAATGCCCCAAAAATTTAAGTCTTTAATGTTTGCATGATATGACACAAATTGCTTGTTTTCTTTAATGGCTAAGTGATTTGGGTGTGTATGAGAGTGTCTGAGAAGCCTGGGTTCAAGTCTTGGCTTTTGCAGAATTTTTAGTTTTGCTCTTAAATGAATCTGGACACTGGCATATAGGCCTTATCAATATTAGTGCTTGTTTTATGACACAAAAAGAGCTTGTGGTCTAGTGGCAAGGTGGCGTGTTGTGTAACTATGGGGTCTGAGGTTCAAGTCCTGGGTTGCACAATGGAGTATTTATTTTGCTGCTTGAACTGTGTAGGTAGTGGAGTTGGACTGAAACACAACTAAGGGGAGTTTGGATAAAAGTTAAATGGAGTTGTTGGGGGAGTTGAGGAGAAATCGATGGAGTAATTCAAGGAGAGATAAGGGGAGAGATACTAGGAGAAAATCAAGTAGTTTGATAGAGAGGAGGTATTTGTGCCAAATTTGGTCACTAGGCACTCAGATAACCAATTTTGGGGGATTTTGGGTTGTTTTTCTTTGTCTGCTTTGGTTTCGATCAGGAATCTTTTCACCTTTTTGCTTTTGGTGCCAAATTTTAGCTAAGACTTCGTGTACCTCTCGGGTTTGTTCATTTTTTTTCTGCTCTTCCCTTTAATTCCTTTTGTTTGGCCGAATAGCTCTTTGGTTCCCTCTTCTGCCGAATTCTCCTTTACTTTTCTTCAATTTATCGGCTTTTGCTTCATTCGGATTTGTATTGGTTGCTGCGCATTATTCAACAAAAGTCCCTTTCTTTTTGGTCAAGAGTTGTTAGTCAATTTTGTGAGCAACTCTTTCATTTCTTTTTCTCTCTTCTTCTCTCCCTCAATCTGTACTCTCTTTTGGCCGAATATCACCTTTTTATTTTATCACTCTCTACGCCGATCTTCTCTTCGCTGCTTCTTACTGTTCCAATGCTGCAAGTGTTTCTGATTATCGATAAAGTGTTTATACTCCTCATTTTTTGATTAAACCTATTCTCTTCTATTCTTTTTCTTAAAACCGAGTACCCTTCTTTTTATCCTTTGATTACCGACTGTTGAATCTTTTTTTTCACGATGTGTTACTCGTTGCGGTGCTAGGGTTTTGCTCAAGGAGTGGTGGAGTGTAAGTGGTTTGACGTAGTTGCAACCCTTGTTCTCAGCATTCAATCAAGGTAATACATTACCTCAATTTTGGAGTTTAGGCCGTATACTGGTTATGTTCTTATAGGATATCATTTATGGATTTGATAAACCATAATAGTAACATATTTTAGGCCCACATTTAGCATGCTTTTGGATGATTTATTCCTTAAATTATGTAATTTGGTGCTCTTAATCCTTTGTTTTCACGTTTTATACTCAGGAGAGCATAAGAGGATGAAAAGAATGAGAAATGGGCTTAAAACGGGCTAAATGGGCCATATCACAAAGTCGACACGGCCTGGGCCCAAGACCACACGGCCGTGCCTCATTAATAGACTTAACACGGTCTGGCCACAATTCACACGGGCGTGTGCCATGGTCGTGTCCCTGACGTGAATAAGAGGAATTACACTCAGAATAAGATACATGGAGGCAAAGAAACACATTCCAAAGCCTATTTAAACACCCTAGTAGGAATTCTACTTGGATTAGGATACTTAGGGGCCAAGTAAGGCATCTCAAAGCCTATATAAATACCTTAGGGGGCAACTTAAGAAGGGAGTTCGGCAGAAGCCTTCTGCCAGGGCTTTAGTCAGGGGGCATCCAACTAGGCCAAGGAGCCGAGCTAGAGATATCCGAATTGTGGGATTTACTCGAAGATAGCCAGTTGATTCATCTCAAGAAGCCAGAATCATACTCAAGATGAAGGGTCTCTCCTTCAATTCCTTTAGGAGTTTTAGGGATTTCTTTGGTTTTGTTTTATCTTTTCTTCTGAGATGCTTTCTTTTATTATTATGAACTAAACCCTGAGATACCTGAGGGGGATAAAACCTAAGATGAATCTTGTTATTGTTTGCTGAACTGATAAATATTTGACTTGTTCTTAATTATGTGTTCCTAATTCTTGCATTGATATTTCCGGGATATTAATTCAAGTATACGCTTAGGTGGAGGAGCAAAAGTCCCTTCCTAAGAGTAGATCTAGCATAGTTAAGCAGAGTTGCTCGCGCGCCTAGAGATAGGGTGACGAAAATCTTCCGGATTAGGGTCAAACCTAATATGGGAGTCCATAGATCGAGTTAATGCAATTCTAGGGGTTTTAATTAGAAAGAGATTTCAATTAGTCAATCTAGGGTTAGACGTTGGTCGCCTCGAGAGAGGGATTATTAAATGTTAGGGAATCCTACGGATCAAGTCAAATGAATAAATCGTCTAGTTCAGAGTTAGATAACAAGTGAAGTCTAGGTGGATTCTTCATCGGGTATTGTCCTAGTCAATTGGTTTTCTCTCACAAGTATTTTCCCCAATTTCATTCTTCTTTGTCTTAGAGTCTTTAGCTTAGTGGTTAGTTAATTTAGATTAAACAACAAATTCCCTTTATTTTAGGCTAGATAATAAAAAGAAAGTTAGTATTAGTACTTTTAGTTCCTTTGGGTTAGACAATCCGGTCTTGCCTTAACTATACTACTGTTCGATAGGCGCGCTTGCCTCACATCGTTGTCATAGTTAGTGTCCAGGTTTGATCATTCTTTATATAAATTTTAAGACTTTGACATCGCATAAAACAATGATTAGGATTGAGGCCACTTATATGGCCTACCTTAGTTGATGAGATCGATGTTTGTGGTATAGAAAATCGACAAAAGCATGTGATCACTTTTGGTTAGCGGTATTGGAAGACTAAAGTCGCCTCATTCCAAGCAAGGTAAGAATGGTGTTTTTGGATTAAGTGTCAATAAGAGAGTGTTTTACCCTAAGGATTAAAGGACTGATATTGGGTCATGTTTGAATCTAGGTTGGGTGTTTGAGAAGCTTGGAGCGGTTTCGTAAATAGGTGTGTATTCATACTGTTTTAACTATAGAACGACAAAAGCCAAAAAGCCGAAAAGCTGAAAGATTGGGCTTTGAGGTCACATGGGCGTGCGAACACTCGTGTGGTCAAACCAAACCCATGAATCATGGGCGTATGACTGTAGAGGTCTCCATGAGCATTTTTATGTGCTTAGGCCGTAGTAGGCCACGTTGGGCTGAAATCCGCCATGTGGGCCCAATGGGCTCATGGGCCTCACATGGATGAAATCCACGATTTGTGGCAAATACTGAACTGGGCTATGTAGGTCTCATAGCTGTGGCAAAATCTGGGCTGAAAGGGCCGCACGAGCATGTGGCCAACTTGGGCTGAGTAATGGGCCTTAGGCCCAATTACACTATTATGACCATTTAGGTTACTAAAGTCATTCGAGGTGACTACGGCCCTTCCGAGAGGTTAATATCTTTATCGAGTCCCCAAAGTAGGTAAAATAACCAAAATACCCCTAAAGGATGAGATGACTATTCTACCCCTAATAGATGGAAATGACCGTTATACCCCTAAAGGTAGGTTGACTGATGTGTTCATGATTTGTAGATGAATGTTACTGAGTATGACATTCTGCATATACGTATGATTTATGACATGTCTTACTGCATGGGGTTGGGATACTGTTATGGTGGAAGTATATTGTACTGGTGGCTTTGCCACATATACTATTACTGGCATCTTTACTGCGATACTGTTACTGGAAGCTTTGCTGCGATATTGGTGTGTTGGCTGGGTAGGTTGATTTTATCCCCACAAGGTATGTTGGTGGTACGGAGTGGTGTGTTGGCTGGATTAGAATGGGTTGCATTATTGTATTGTAATGGTATGGTAGTGGGCTAAGGCTCACACTGTTATTGTATTGGGCTAAGACCCACACTGTATTGTTACTGAATAGGGCTCAGGCCCAGACTGTTACTGCATGTTATATACTAACTGACTGATAGGGGATTACACAGTGAGTTTTCATGAACTCACCCTTTCCTTTTTATTGTACAGATAATCCTCAGCCATAGGCGATTTGGTGCTGTAAGGGACTCGAAGGTGGCCACACAACTGCAGCTGTTCTACACTTACTTTTACTAAAATTTAAAGTTTGTGTTGGGTTTTGTTTATGTAATAAGGCTATTTATGTTTGTTTAAATTTTTAATTGGGGCTTTTGTTAACTTATTTTAAACTACTAGTTTAGGAGAAGACGAAATTTCAAAATAATTACCATATTCAAGGACACGAAATTTAAACATTGGATTTTTCAAAAGCATCCGCGATTTTTAATCAACCTACTATAACAATAGCATATAATAAGGAAAACGCGTTGACTAGATGATTTGTTAAATAATAATAAAGGGTTTTTTAAACTGTAACGCCCAAAAAATCCTGATACTTTATATTGCTGTACATTGAGGTTGGAATGTATAAGTAGCACTTAGAATATTAATTTTAAGGTATTCTCGAGATTATTTAAAGTCTTAGAGATAGGGAAGACCATATGGAAAATTTTATTTTTCTTGCTTTAGTGGACCCTAGTTTGAGGCATTAGGCCTCTTAAGCAGATTAAGAGAAAATAGGACACAAATGGGCTTGTGGTCCAGTGGCAAGTGGCGTCACTTGGGAAGCTATAAGGTGGCGTCTTGTCAGCTGAGAAGGTCTAAGGTTCGAGCATTAGGAGTGGTATTTTTGGGGTGTGTTATTTTGCATTGGTGGACGGCTAGAGTTGTGTTGAATATGAACTCTTGCGTTGGAGTGTTTGAGTGGTAATGGGAACTGATAATGAAAGGAAATTCGGATAAGGCTAATGTGTTATCTGGGAAGAAAGTTAGGAGATGATGAGGGGGAAGAATTTGTGCCGAATCGGACTGTGGGGAAAAGAGTTTTCAGCTTGTGGCTATAAAAGCAGAGGGTCGGATGCTTTGAAAAGTTCTTTGAGCTTTCACTAGTTTTTCTTCCCCCCCTTAATCGGTTTTCCTATAGCCGAATTCTTCCTATTGCCGAATTCTTTTTGTCAAATTCTCTCATAGCCAAACTCTCCTATTGCTGAATTACCATCAGCCTTCCTTGCCGAAATTCCTATTTGTGCCAAACCCTTGTTGTTTTCCTCTATCACAAATAGATTATTATCTACTATCAGTCAAGGTTAAAAGCCGAATGGCTATATAACTATCCTGTCGTTAACTTTGTGATAACAAGGATAAGGTTCAAAGATCGCAAGCGTGGTAGAATCGTTAGCAAGGGTAAGTGTACTTAACTCGATTGTGGTTTAAGTAAATGGACGAATATGTGTATGATCTATAGGGGTGACTTGTGTGGATTATGAGTCACGCTGATTTTGATGGTGTATGTGTGAGTCCAGATCTAGGGGATACTCCTGATTAGTAGCTAAGGAAGGCCTATTAGAACCCGGTGGCACACGATAAGGTTACGGTAAGGTTTTGGCTTTTGGTAAATGTTTTGATTTAATGATTGATTGAAGGTTGTGTGGTTGTAGGTTCAAGGCTAAGGATTGTATAGCACATCGCAGTAACCAGGTGTGTACAAACACTACACACATGATATCGGCAAGCCGAAATGCCGAAAGTGGCTAAATGGGCCCGATGGGCCTTGAGGCTAAGTTTGATGAAATTGTCTGGTTTAGTTATACGAATTGAGTTAATCATGCATGTTACTTGATCTGGAATTGTTTTGGGCCTAATAGGCCATATGGATGAGATTTGGGCCTAATGGCTGTAAGGATGTGATTTGGGCTTGATGGGCTTTATGGGGACGTAGACAAGTGTGCTAGGGTTTAATGGACACGAGGCCTAGTTCTAAACAACTCTTAAACCGCATAAGACTTAATCTAATAATTAAACATGTCCGTGGACAAGTCGCTGGGTGAGAGTGTGGCAATGGACATATGCATATGTAGGATTGGATCTAGGGAGAGCTTGGTACTTAAGCGGTCCTAGTGGCCCACCTCCTCTTCTCTGGAATCCTACCTGGTGCATTGTGTCTGTTCACTTTAGCTGCAAGGACTTGTTAATGGGCCAAAGTTCATAACTAAAACCCAAGAGGGACCAAATATCCTTAGATTTGTAAAATTACTAAAATACCCCTGATTTGGAAATTACCTATATTCCTTTAGATTTGTAAAATTACTAAAATACCCTTGATTTGAAAATTACCAAAATACCCTTAGTTTGAGAAATTGCCAAATACCCTTAGTTTGAAAATTACCAAAATATCCTTAGATTTGCAAAATTACTGAAATATCCCCGAATTGTAAAATTACCAGAATACCCTTGATTTGTAGAATTACCAAAACATCCCTGATTTACAAAATTTCCAAAATACCTCTGTTTTGCAAATTACCTAAATACCCTTATAGAGTAGATTTACAGAAATACCTCTAGGTAGTGAAATGACTAAAATACCCTTAAGTGCCGAATGGGTGGAAATATATATGTTGCATTCAAGGATTATATGTTGCACTTGGGTGGGTTTTGATGATTCAGAGGAAGATTTGAGGATCGCATAGTCGCTTGACGACCGTGGATCCATCGGTGGCTTTAAGCCCATTATTTGTCTTGCTTTAGTCGACTCTAGTTTCTTGCTTTAGAACCCGGTGGCACACGGTAAGGTTACGGTAAGGTTTTAGCTTTTGGTAAATGTTTTGATTTAGTGATTGATTGAAGGTTGGTTGGTTGTAGGTTCAAGGCTAAGGATAGTATAGCACGCCGCAGTTACCAGGTGTGTACAAATACTCTACATACACGATATCGGTAATGTCGGAAAGTCGGAAAGCCGAAAGCGGCTAAATGGGCCCGGTGGGCGCTGGCTAAGTTTGATGAAATTGTTTGGTTTGGTTATACGAATTGAGTTAATCAATCATGTTACATGATCTGGAATTGTTTTGGGCCTAATAGGCCATATGGATGAGATTTGGGCCTAATGGGCCGTAAGGATGTGATTTGGGCTTGATGGGCTTTATGGGGACATAGACAAGTATGCTAGGGTTTAATGGACTTTAGGCCTAGTTCTAAACAACTCTTAAACCGCATAAGGCTTAATCTAATAATTAAACATGTCCGTGGACAAGTCGCTGGGTTAAAGTGTAGCAACGGACATATGCATGTCTAGGATTGGATCTAGGGAGAGCTTGGTACTTAAGCGGTCCTAGTGGCCCACCTCCTCTTCTCAGGAATCCTACCTGGTGCATAGTATCTGTTCACTTTAGCCACAAGGACTTGTTAATGGGCTAAAGTTCATAACTAAAACCCGAGAGGGACTAAATATCCTTAAAATTGTAAAATTACTAAAATACCCCTAATTTGAAAATTACCAAAATACCCTTAGTTTGAGAAATTACCAGATACCCTTAGTTTGAAAATTATCAAAATATCCTTAGATTTGCAAAATTACTAAAAAACCCCCAAATTGTAAAATTACCAGAATACCCTTGATTTGCAGAATTACCAAAACATCCCTGATTTACAAAATTTCCAAAATACCTGTTTTGCAAATACCTAAATACCCTATAGAGTAGATTTACGAAAATACCTCTGGGTAGTGAAATGACTAAAATACCCCTAAGGGCCGAATGGGTGGAAATATGTATGTTGCATTCAAGGAATATATGTTGCACTTGGGTGGGTTTTGATGATACGGAGGAAGATTTAAGAATCTCATAGTCGCTTGATGACCATGGATCCATAGGTGGCTTTAAGCCTATTATAGTAGCTTTGCTGCAACGTTGAGTAGTGTCGTTGCTGGTGCTAACTTTGGAGTGTAGGGACGAGTGGGTTGATATTTATATCCCTACAGGTGTGTAGGGTTGGAAGGGAAATGGTGTGCAGGGTTGGATTTGGGATGGGTGCATTGCATTCATGTGATACAGATGTGATATGAGGTCGTTGTGGGCTAAGGCCCAAGACCACCGATTTTGATAGGGCTTAGGCCCAATGTAATATTTGCATGTTGATTGGATTGCCAAGGGTCGTACACACTAAGTTACGAAACTCACACCCTTTTTATTAAATGTTTCAGGTGATCCTCAGTAGACGGCTCGACATAGGAGAGGACTCGGGGATGGCCACACTACATGATACTTAGACATTTTATTTAATTGTTCAAAAGACATGATTTTAAATTGCTTAATTTTTAATGAATGTAATAAGGCCTTATACTTTGATTTGACTTTAGATTTTGAGTTTTGTTATTATTGTTTCAATTGTTTACTTAGTTATTAAACCTGAGTAAATTTCTTATGTTTAAACATGGTTTCTGAAATACTTAAAATAATAAAATGGGCTTTTATCATTACTTAACAAGATGTTTAAGGATTTTTGGGCTTTTAGGCCTTAAAATTTAACTTAGCAAAATCGTTTTAAAGTATGCCTTCGATGTGACATTCCCAGATTCGGCCATAACGTCTGGGACGGGTTTCGGGGGTGACATAAACTTAGAAACGAATTTTTACCAACAAGTCCAATTTTCAAAAGGCACTTCAATGTGACACGCCAGATTCGACCATAACATCTAGACCGAGTTTGGAGTGTTACATATCTTTAGTTTGAACTTTAGACTATCAATGAGCTAATATTTTTTTGTCACAATTTGTCCATGCATGAAAAATATAAAATACAGAAAAGAGAAAAGACATCACAATGAAATGTAAAGTTAACTTTATTTATTTATTCATCATCCAAATAAATAGAAAACGGTCACATTTTTACTACAATATGTGTAACAACCCGGTTTAGACCCTAGTGGGAACAGTGGTTTTGGGACCACAAATCCGAGTCTGTATAATATTCTAATATTATTTTTTGTGTTGTTGATATGTGACTACGCATGTGGTAAATTTCCGTAAGCTAATTTTTCTGTTCATGTGTTTAATTTGAGCAAAGGATTGATTTGTATTAAATGTGAAAGTTGTATGCTATTTGTTAAAGTACCAATGTGATGTGGCTTTGTAAAGGTGGAGACCTCATATGGCAATTAAGCCATAATTGAGATAGTGGATGGTAGGATGTCATAATAACCTTGGTATTATTTTGTCTTATATGTATAATGGATGGGCAATTTAGTAATTAAATTATTAGCATTAAATTAATGAAACAAAAAGATGAAGTGTTCATCTTTTATTTTCTCTTCATTTGGCCGAAACAATCAAGGAAAGAAAGGAAAGAAATCTAGCTAGGGTATTAGGCCTTTCTATTGCAAATTAAGGTATGATTTTGATTTGGATTTTAATGATTTTTATGTTTTTGAGATTGTTGCTTAGTTTACTATCAAGCACATGTCTCAATTTTGTGTATTGATAATCTTTGTGAGATATGTCATTGATGATATGTTGAGCTTTGTGATGAGTGAGCTTGATGAACCTATTTTGTTCTTGAATTTTTGATGAATTCAGCTAATTAGGGCTATTGATAAACCGTAATTATAACATATTTTAATCCGACATTTAGTATGCTTTTGGATGATTTATCCCTAGATTTATGTAAAAAGGTGCTTTTAATCCTTTCTTTTCATGTCTTATACCTAGGAAAGCACCCGAGGATGAAAAGAACGTAAAACGGGCCAAAAACGGAAGAAATGGGCCATATCATGAAATCAACACGGCCTGGCCAAAATCCCACACGGCTGTGCCTCGCTGATCACCTAGAGCACGGCCTCAACCCCGACTTACACGACCGTGCCTCAAAGTAGAAATTCGAACACAGCTTGAAGTCGAGCCACACGGGCATGTGCCGTAGCCGTGCCTCTGTCGCTAGAATGAGCAATTTCAGTCAGAAAAGGATACTTAGGGAGAAAGAATCACATTCCAAAGAGCCTATATATACCCCTAAGTGCCACCTTTGGGAGGGCGTCGAGCTAGGCCAATGAGCCAAGCCGGAAAGATCAGAATTGTGGGAATCGATCGAAGTTAGCTAGTTGATCCATCCCAAGAAGCCAGAGTTATACTTAAGACGACGGAATTCTCCTTCAATTCCTTTAGGGAGTTTTAGGGATTTCTTATGTTTTGTTTTATGTTTTCTCTTTAGATGTTTTCTTATTTAGTTATGAACTAAACCCCTCAGATACCTGAAGGGGATGAAACCTAAATGAATCTTGTTATTTGATTTTTGAATTATATGATAACTACTTAGTTTGTTCTTAATTATGCATGCTTAATCCAAATCTGATGTGCTTAGGTGGAGGAGGAATAAACCCTGCTCAAGAGTAGATCTAGCATAATTAAGCAGAGTTGATCGAACGCCTAGGGATAGGGTTACGAGATTTTGCCAGATTAGGGTGAAACCTAATATGGGAATCCATAGATCGATTTACTGCTATTCTAGGGGGTTATTATAAGAGAACGAGAGTTCCACTAATTAACCTAGGGTTAGACATTATTCTCTTCGAGAGAGGGTTTAATATACGTTAGGGAGTCTTACGGATCAAGTTAAGTAAATAAATCATATGATTCAGGGTTAGATAACAAGTGAAGTCTAGGTGGATTCTTCCTGAGGGTATTATCGTGATCAACTAAGTTTTTCTTCAAGTTATTTCCCAATTCGTTCTTTTTTTCTTTGTTCTTAGCTTAGTCGTCGTTAGCTTAGATTAAAACAACTCTACTTTACTTTTAAGGCTAAATAATAAAAAGGAAGTTAGTATTAATGCTTTTAGTTCCTTTGGGTTTGACAATCCGGTCTTGCCTAAGCTATGCTACTGTTCGATAAGTACACTTGCCTTTAATCGTTGTCAGAGTTAGTTTCCAGGTTCAATCATTCTCTTTATAAATTTTAAGACTCTGATCACAGAGATCAAGTTTTTGGAGCTGTTGCCGGGGAACTAAAATATTAAGAACACTCTAATTTTATTACTTTAGCCATTATTTTTATTTTCAACAACTTATTTTTGTTTTTAGGTTAATGTTTAATTTTGCTAATTTTTTCTTTCCTTTCTTTTCAGGTACCTCTAGTTTATGACTAGAAGGAACCCGAGAGGACCTTTAGTATATGACAGTGATATTGAAGCAACCGCTCATAGGAATCACCGAGAAATCAGGCGAGCCCTAAATTACACAGAAGAAAATCAAGAATGCAGATCCAATCCTACTGAAGGGATGGACGAGACTATTACACAACCCCATGATGTGGGGGACCGTAAGGCTCCGCGTACTATGTTTGATTATGCTAAACCACATTTAACAAGACCAGAATCAAGTATTGTTAGGCCCGCTATAGCTGCTAAGAATTATGAATTAAAGCCTAACACAATACAAATGATTCAACAGTTTGTTCAATTTGATGGTTTGCAGGACGAAGATCCAAATACTCATATAGCTAACTTTTTAGAGTTCTGTGATACTTTCAAAATAAATGGTGTTTCTGATGATGCCATATGTCTTCGGTTATTTCCCTTTTCATTAAGGAATAAAGCCAAATAGTGGTTAAACTCGTTACCACGAGGGTCAATCACTATATGGGAACAATTGATCAAAATTTTTTTATTAAAATATTTCCCACCGGCCAAAACGGCCAAATTACAGAATGATATCTCTTCTTTTGTGCAGATGGATTTAGAGACATTATACGACGCATGGGAGAGATACAAGGATCTCTTGATAAGGTGTCCACACCATGGTCTACCCTTATGGCTCCAAGTCTAAACATTCTATAACGGTGTAAACCCCTCAACGAGGCAACTAATCGACTCAGCCACCGATGGAACCCTGAACAACAATACTTTTGAAGCAGCATACAAGTTTATTGAAGAGATGTCACTGAATAATTATTAGTGGCAAGTTACAAGGACGAAACCGAGGAAATCAGCAGGAGCTTTCAACATAGACACAATAACCATGCTATCAACACAGATGGAAATGATGAATAAACAAATTGACAGTTTGTGTTCTTCACAGGTACATCCAGTAATGCAGTGCAACGCAAGTGGAACCGTGGCGAATCCTGAGTACCCACCCTACCAACTGGAAGCAAAAAGTGAACAGATGAACTATATAGGTAACAAATTCAGATCTAATAATAACCCTTATAGTAATACTTACAATCCAGGTTGGAGGAACCACCCAAATTTTTCATGAGGGCCAAGTAAATCAAGGAAATCAAAGGCTACAACCTCCTCAAAACTTCCAAAATCAACCTTATCCACAATAGAAGAAACCAACCCTCGAGGAGATGCTGATAAAGTTCTCGGCAGACACAGAAAAATGTCTCCAAGAAACTGAGAGAACAATTAAAAGCAACGAGAGCTGAATCGGGGAAATTACTACATCAGTCAAAGAAGTCACCAATGCAGTCGAACGACTCGCAAAGCTAATGTCAAAACGACCGCAAGGATGTCAACCAAGCAGCACTGAGATTAATCCAAAGGAGCAAATTCAAGCCATAGTAGCTCAGGAAAATACAGAGATAGACGAACCCATCCCACAACAAGAAACGAAGGAAAAAAAAAAGGTAAAATTGAGGTAACACAAGAAAACCCAAAACCAGTAATCAGAGAATACCAACCTCGCATTCCTTATCCTGAAGCATTAAAAAGAGACAATTTAGAAGAACTGTTCGGTAAGTTTCTTAAAGTTTTAAAGAAATTACATATTAACTTACCTCTTCTTGAAGCTCTCTTTCAGATGCCAGACTCGGGGAAATTTTTCAGACAGCTCTTGACAAACAAATGCAAATTAGATGAAGAGCCACACGTGGAACTCAACGTAAAGTGCTCAGCAATTCTCCAAAATAGACTACCACAGAAATTAAAAGATCCAGGGAGTTTTACAATTCCATGTTTAATTGGTAGTCTAACTATTAATAATGTGTTAGCTGGTTTAGGGGCAAGTATAAATGTCATGCCTTATTCATTGTTTAAACGACTAGGTCTAGGGAAACCCAAACAAACAAGGATGAGTATTCAATTAGATGATAAAATTGTTAGAATTCCTAGGGGTATTATTGAAGATGTTCTTGTCAAAATCGATAAATTTGTTTTCCCAGTAGACTTTGTTGTCTTAGGCATGGATGAGGACAATTAGATCCATTTAATTTTAGGAAGACCTTTTCTAGCAACTGCCAAGAATAAAATTGATGTTGCCATATGAGAACTCATACCTTATGTAGGTAATGAGGCAGTCACTCTTCAAGCTCTCGATTCAGCCAGGGCATCGAATGACCAAGGTATGAAAGAAAAATCCATTGATAACCATTCGATTAACCCTTCTTTTCAAGAAGCACCAGAAAATGGTACGATTGAACCTGATCTTGAATACAGTGCCAACAAAGGAATAGATCATGAGAAATAAAAAGTTCAACCCGATGAATTAGACGAGTGGAAAATGCACTTCAAGGAAAAATTAGGGATACAAGAAACAGCGTCAAAACCACTCTACGAGATAGGCAAGCCCAAAAGCGAAGATCAGGTATCATTAGACCTACGACTATCTACTCCGGACCCTGACACAAACAAGGAAATCCTTTTTAAGGTAATCAATGGTCTACCGCACAAGACAGTCGAGGTAAGCAATCCTAATTTTGATGATCTTAAAATAAATGCTACTCGACCTGAACCACACAATGAACATCAAACAGATAATATGAGGAAAGATATTCAAACCTTTAAACCTCCCTGAATTTTTCAAACACAAGGAAAGTCTAGCTTAAGACTATAAACGAGCGCTTCTCGGGAGGCAATCCGAGAACTAACCTTACTTATTTTTGAATTTATTTTCATTTTACTTTTCCTTTTTCTTTTTCTTTCTAAACTAACCAGAAGTGCAGATTTCCAGGCCACACGGTCTTACAAACAGCCGTGTCTGTAGCTGTATGGACCATCGGAATCTTCGTACTAACATAGCAGAGGCCGTACGAACCAGTTCAACCACCTCCCGACGTCACAGATCTAACCACTCTCCCCTACGGGCACCGACAGAATGGCGCGGCCGTGCCCCTCGACCGTGTGAAGCTACTGACTTACATAGCACAACCGAAACACACCGATGGCTCCCAACCGTGCCTACATACTGACTTCCGAAGCACGGGCGTGGATGGCTGAAGCACGGGCATGGGGTAACAACACACTCCAAAACATGGCCGTGCGAGGCGGCCGTGTAAATCGAAACAGCCTTAAACCACGGCGTGGGAACACGCCAGATTTGAAAATCTATTTAATCTACACCACCCTTTTCCTTACCCCCATCTAATTACATCTTGCTTTTCCTTTTCCCCTTCTTCCTCTCAGACTTTTCACTACTAAAACTCTAGATCCTTGAGCCATCAAACAACATCTCGAAGAAGCATAAAAGGCGAAACTTCTTAAAGGAGGATGATTTACATGAGTTCATGCCGACAGCTTTATCCAACCAACAGGCCAAGGGTCTTTGAGACCATTTAGTTTCTATTTTTCATTTCTCTTTCCTTTCATTCTCCTTTTCTTTAACAATCTTATGCTTAATTTAGTTTAACTTAATTTAGTTTCTTAGTGTCAAGTTCACCAGGCTGCTTGGGAATCACGCCAACCACCACGATAACCATGCCACTTCCCCCACCGCCAGCACCTTCCCAGCCTTAGAGGTCACACCCACCTCGTGAACCATCCAACAATAAGGACTCTTCGGTCCATTTATCTTTTATTTTCATTTTGTTTACATTTTTGTTTCCTCTTTCTTTATCTTTCTTATTTTTAATTATATATTTAGTTTATTTTAAGTAGGTCTTAATAATTCCTGGCTACTTCTCAGAGTGCTACCCAATTTCTTCATCTAGCGCAGGTTCGTCATCCAGACCGACCATCACCACCACCAAAGACACCCCTCTAGGAAAACATCCAAAACTCAGGGAGTAATTCTTCCCCCTTCTCTTTTGATTTATCCCTTAAATGTTAATATTTGTCTTTGTACATTGAGGGTATTGTACATCTTAAGTGTGGGGGGTGAATAATTATTTTGAGAAAATGCCTAACTTTCTTCATTATTCTCAAACCCTGAGGAGAAAAAGTGTCTAACTTTCGGTATTATTCCCAAATCCATGAATTAAATCTTGTTCACAAGTAATTTTCTAATATTACTAATTAGGATTAAATTTCTGAAGATTTATGATTTTTATTGACATGTTTTAGAATAAGTCATAGTTAATTGTGCATTGATGATTAAATTTGAAGAATACTAGGGAATCAAGCATGATAAGTCTAATTTTCATAAAAATTTAAAATTTTTAGGTTGTTTTACCTAAATTTGAAAATTACCTTGAAGTTTGAAATTTATAAGGTTGATGTTGAAAACACCCATAATTTTTGTGAGACTTTGAGCCTTATAGATCATTTACTCTTTTTCATGCTCACTTTATTGATTATGAGTGTGTCAACTATGAACTGTTATTCTAGAACATGCCTCGTTTATACATGTTGAGACCACAGTTATGATTTGATATACCGAGATGATAAAGGCACCTAGGTTTTAACCCACTTACACCACTAAAAAGCCTACCCTCATAATTAACCCCTAGTGAACCCCGTTGATCCTAACAACCCTTTCCATTGACTCACCCACTAATAAACCAAAACCCTTTGTATTTGTTATCACCCTTCTTTTTGACTACACTTTAATCAAGATATGATTTTATTAAGTTTTTATTATTATAAGTTGAAATTGTCTTTATTTAGTTTGTTCTAAAAAAATCAAAATAAGTCAGTATTAGTATTATGAAGAGTGAGCTTATACAAGTTAAAGTCTAATTGTCAAAAGAAAAAGCTCGTATTAGTAGGTTTATTATTATTTTCAATTGATGTAATTATTATCTCATAAATTTTTAGGTAGGTAACTTATCAATTCAATCTCGATTCTAACCTTCTAATTTCAGCCTTTATCTACACCTTTAACCCTAGCCCCATTACAAACCCAACAAAGACCTTTTGATCTGTTTATCATATCATTTTACAGTGGTGGAGATTTGATTTTCAGGCAAGCCTATGGGATTACCTTTTTAGGTTCGACTTATGAGTGCTTAATTTTGACCCTTAAACACTTTTTGTGTGATTTGAGTGAATCTTTTGTGAGGATGTCAATCCTTGTAGGTTTCAAATTAAAGGTAATTATTTAGATGAAGGGGAACACCCATGTTTTCATGCTACAAAAGTATGACTTATCTTGTTTGAATCTTTAGGACTATTTGGATTGAATTATCCATGTATAAATTATCTATGAATTAGGATAAGGCATTGTTGATAGGAATTATGAATCATGGAAAGTTCGTTTTAATTGTAAGTTACAAGCAAAAGCTTAAGTATGGGGGTATTTGATAAACCGTAATTATAACATATTTTAATCCCATATTTAGTATGCTTTTGGATGATTTATCCCTTGATTTATGTAAAAAGGTGCTTTTAATCCTTTCTTTTCATGTCTTATACCTAGGAAAGCACTCGAGGATGAAAAGAACGTAAAACGAGCCAAAAATGGAGTAAATGGGCCATATCATGAAATCGACACGGCCTGGCCCAAATCCCACACGGTTGTGCCTCGCTGTTCACCTAGAGCACGGCCTCAACCTCGACTTACACGATCGTGCCTTAAAGTAGAAATTTGAACATGGCTTGAAGTCGAGCCACACGGGCATGTGCCATGGCCATGCCTCTGTCGTTGGAATGAGTAATTTCAGTCAGAAAAGGATACTTAGGGAGAAAGAATCGCATTCCAAAGATCCTATATATCCCCCCTAAGTGCCACCTTTGGGAGGGCGTCGCGCTAGGCCAAGGAGCCAAGCCGGAAAGATCAGAATTGTGGGAATCGCTCGAAGTTAGCTAGTTGATCCATCCCAAGAAGCCAGAGTTATACTTAAGACGACGGAATTCTCCTTCAATTCCTTCAGGGAGTTTTAAGGATTTCTTATGTTTTGTTTTATGTTTTCTCTTTAGATGTTTTCTTATTTAGTTATGAACTAAACCCCTCAGATACCTGAAGGGGATGAAACCTAAATGAATCTTGTTATTTGATTTTTGAATTATATGATAACTACTTAGTTTGTTCTTAATTATGCATGCTTAATCCAAATCTGATGTGCTTAGGTGGAGGAGGAATAGACCCAGCTTAAGAGTAGATCTAGCATAATTAAGCAGAGTTGATCGAACGCCTAGAGATAGGGTTTCAAGATTTTGCCAGATTAGGGTGAAACCGAATATGGGAATCCATAGATCGATTTACTGCTATTCTAGGGGGTTATTATAAGAGAACGAGAGTTCCACTAATTAACCTAGGGTTAGACATTATTCTCCTCGAGAGAGGGTTTAATATACATTAGGGAGTCCTACGAATCAAGCTAAGTAAATAAATCATATGATACAGGGTTAGATAACAAGTGAAGTCTAGGTGGATTCTTCCTAAGGATATCATCGTGATCAACTGAGTTTTTCTTCAAGTTATTTCCCAATTCGTTCTTTTTGTCTTTGTTCTTAGCTTAGTCATCATTAGCTTAGATTAAAACAACTTTCACTTTATTTTTAAGGCTAAATAATAAAAAGAAAGTATTAATACTTTTAGTTCCTTTAGGTTTGACAATCCGGTCTTGCCTAAGCTATACTATTGTTCGATAGGTACACTTGCCTTTAATCGTTGCCAGAGTTAGTTTCCAGGTTCGATCATTCTCTTTATAAATTTTAAGACTCTGATCACAGCGATCAGCTATATTGAGAAAATAATTTTTTTCGGGACTTAAATGTGAAATAAATGAAATGTATGAGCTTGTATTAGCATGGGGAGAATTCAGCTAGGCTTGAACCAAGTGAAATTATGTGAATTTGATGATTTGGTGAAATAGGGACTAAAGTGTCGAAATGTGAAAATGTGAGGGCTATTTTGTAAAATGCCCTAAATATTTGTGTTTGGACTAAAATGAATGATTTAGTGATTGAATGGATTTAATTTGAATGTGTATAGACCAAGAAAGAAGAAGTTCGGATCGAGATCGAGGCAAAGATAAAGTGCTCGATTAATCGACCATTTCGATAGTTCAACGTCCGAGGTAAGTTCGAATATAATACACGTTATTAAGATATGGTTTAGCTTTATGAAATGAATGTGTATATGTGTATGAAATCGAATTGCTATGTGCAAGATTTAGTTGATGGCACTAAGGGTGCAAAATTGAAATTCAAACAGAGATGAATAGCACTGTGTGTGTGATGTTATGAAAGCTTCGGCTATCTGACGTGGCACTGTGTGTGCAATATCAAGATAAGTCGGTTGAAAAATTAGGAACTAAGTGTGTGATGACTAATATGTATCGACCATGTATATGGCACTGAGTGTGCTATTAAATTGAAAGAATATCAGAGGATGATCGGCTTGAATATCAAGCATTGAGTAGCTTGGAAACTGAATAACTATGTGTTAGCTAAGGTATGTATTAAACCTTTGTGGTTGATGAGTTTATAGATAAAGCTATGAATGGATGAAAATAATTTTAGCTATGGATGATATGGTATGTATAAGAGAGAATTGATTTATGTGATGTTTGGTTTATTTTAATGTGTTATGTTACAAACTTACTAAGCTTTATAAAGCTTACTGTGTTTGTTTCTCTGCTTTAAAGTGTCAGTAGAGCTAGCTCGGATCCGGGAATCGTCAGCATCTCAATCACACTATCGGCATTCTATTTTGGTACTTTTGGAAAGATGTACATAGTTGAAATATGGCATGTATAGGCTAGTTATTTGAAACATATTTGAGTTGTGAAAATAGCTATGTGATATGGCTAGCTAAATGTTGGTAATGTGCATGAGTGAATATGGTATTTGGTGCATATTTTGATATGGCATGATGGTAATAAATTAGCATATGAATGGTGAGTTCAATGATGAATCAATGCCTTAGTGATTTAGTGAAGTTATGGATGATTTATACCTAGATTTACGTGTATTTTGGTTGTATAAACTGGCATGCTTAGAAATGAGATTATATGTGATGATATGATGATTATTGGACATGAAATTTGTTGCCAAATTATGTGTATAAAGATACTTAAATGTGCTTGCAGGATTGACCCATTTTTGCCTTGTAAATGGCCTATTTTTGCCTCGTAAATGGCCTATTTTTGCCACACGGGCGTGCCTAGTGATCGTGGGCGTAAGTCAGTATATGGTTTAAGAGTACACGGCCATGGCACACGGACATGCCTGGTAGCCGTGTGGTTTTTGACAGCATCAATGACTGCCAAAGTACACGGGCGTGCTTGGTTGCCGTGGAGCAAAGGTCAGTTTTGACCACGGGAGGACAAAAGGGTGTGTCTAGCAGCCGTGGGAGGCACACGGCCTACCCCCTCGGGCGTGTACCCCTAAAAATTGAAAGTTTTTTTAAATTTCCATGAATATTCTGTATGTCTTTCGGTTTAGTCCTAACCCCTCTCTAGCATGTGTTTAAGGTCTTATACACCTTATTAATGGATTAATTGTTTATGTTTGATGTATTATGATGACGATTGACTTTGTGTTGTAAATGAGTTGTGAAATGATCCTATTGTTTGGTAATGCCTCTAAACCCTATTTCGGGGACTGTTTTAGGTTAGGGGTGTTACAATATGGGCACATTTCTGAATAGTATACTATTCACATGAGGTATGTCTATTGAAACCAATTGAACGATGAAAATGAAATTAGAAAAGTATAGTGTTATGGTCATGCAACTGTATGAACGAATGCTAAGGATACAATGCATGTTCTGGTATGGAATCTAAGAAGTTTAGGTTTGGTCATATATGTGTGTCTTAGATGTATGCTATGGTATGCTTGATTAAGAAAAACTTGTGGAATTAAAGATGAATAGGAATTGTGTCAGTGTGTGGTGGGTTTATCAAGTGAGTCTGTGTGTGTTCACTGCGATAGAGTCTAAAGGGGTTTGTCAGGACTTCAAACACAATCTCTGAAAGGAAAAGCCCATGCCAGTGACCTTTTCTTGAAAGGAACTAAAAGACAGTGATTACCCAATTGGGATCCCTGCATGTCCCAGGACGATGATGGGCAAACCTCACATATCGTGAGTTTAGGCGAATCCATATCGTAAAAACATGACAGATAAGGAACTTTTTTTTGCACAATATGAAAGGAACGCCTTTGTGGCGCAATATGAAAAGAACGCCTTTGCGGCGGATTATCAAGGAATGACCTCTGTGGCGAGTTGTGCAAGAAGAACTTTTATGGCACACTTCGGAAGGGCTTCTCTAGTGGCGTGTTCTAGAAAGGCTCTTAGGAATGAACTACAAAGGACGCCCTTGTGGCGGGTTCTATGCCAAGTAATTGTCGTGCTCTGTATTGTCCTTAAATGTAAATAGTGAAGTCAGAAGTATGAATATGGACTATATGGTAATGTAGGCCACAAAGATTAAGGCTTAGTCGGAGATAGTGAAGTGAAGGGATGTGGTGAAGTAATGAGCTAGTATTGAGATGGATTCTGAACAAAGACGTAACCTTTGTATATTCAAAGAAAGTACTTGTTACATGTCTCTGTGCTCCTCCCTTATTCACGATGAGGTGATGGCTTAGAGATTTAGAGAGTGCAAGTAAAGTATCAAAGACAATGAAGAGAAGGAAACAGTCTTAGAGCAAGGCATTGCAATAGACAAGTATAAGTGAATAGAATTTGAGGAAATATTCGTCAGATACAAAGTTAAAGGTTAAGAACAATGAGATTGTTATACTAAAATATCGGTTTCTATTTACAAATATGACCCAGGTAAAAGATGTTACCCTCACTAAGTTTTTATGAACTTATATGTGTATGTTGTGTCGCAGGCGTGATGTTGTGGGTCTATGCCAGGAGGGATAATGTGAGGACTACGTCAAGAAATGACGTATAGGGTTATTATGCATACAGAGCAAGTTGGTGGCAAGTCCAATGATTAAGCTACTCCTTAGAAATCCACACTGGGGGTATTTGTAATAATTTAGGGTTTGAATTTGGATACCATTGTAATTTAATTATCTCATGTTGTATTTGTATTTACTTATATATTTTAGTTTGAAATTTGTAATTAAGTAAGTTGTCATTATCTATAAACCGCATTAGTAAATAAAGCTTGTGTCTGTATTTTTGTGGCAATACCCAAGATTCAAATTTGGTCAATCAGATCGGGTTGAGAGTGTTACATGGGTTACCTGTGATAGAAGTATCAATACATTACACTAGAAGTACCTATATAACTACCATAGATGTGGGCCACTGCGCTGTTTTGATCCGTTTTGGTTTTTAATGGCTCGTTTTTGGGTCTCGGACAACCCCAATCATTTTTAAACCTTTTCTAAATGATTTTAATTATTTTATAAACTCCTCCAATTTTTTAAAACTTGATTCAATGATTTTATAAAAATGTTTTAAGATTTTAAATTTTAAATATCTCTGAAATTTTTGTTACATATGTGTTCAAATAACATCTCCCATTTGCATTGTATGTCAGAACGGTGTTATTGTATCGTCATGTGATTACGTGCAAGTGTACATGGCCGTACAAGTAATAACTAGTAAGCAAAACAGTTATCTTCTCCACAGGACTGCATGGTAATTATTTGCAAAGTCAATTTTTAATCAATTTGGTTAAACAAGATAAGAGTAATATTATTATTGGAATTTCATAGTTTAAATTAAAAGATGAAATTAGTATTCAAATTGTAACACCCCTAACCCGTAGTATCTAATACATATGCAAGATATGCATCACAACCCTTTTTCATACATTTCTGGGCTAACATAGATGATATCACAGTAGGTAATTCACAGGCAAAATGAGTTAATTACTCGATAATCTTACCTTTCCCCCGATCCAATTCCAGATTCCTCTTTTCTTGATCCAAATATATTCAAAATTAACTTATTTAATTAACCATTCATTAAATTTAGTCCAAATCATACATTTATAATTATTTGCAATTATCCCTTAAACTTTCACACTTTTATAAATTAGTCTTTATTTCACAAAAATACAAATTCAATCAATTCAATCCAAATACATGCTAGCCAAATTTCATAGGGACTCCTATCAGCCCATATCTTTCATTATTTCACATTTTTACCACATAAAATTTCACATTTCACAATTTAATCACTTTTTTACATTTAAACACCAAAAAACACATAAACTCATCAATGGAAACTCTAAAAATCTTTAACAGTTTCAGAATCTAAGGTACGGTTTAGCTAGATTCAGCTGCAACGATAACAAAAACATAAAAGTCATTAAAAATCGAGCAAAAACCGTACCTTGATTGAACAAAATAGCTTGGTCGAATGAAGAGAAAGGAAATTGGTTTCCTTAGCAATAACTTTCTATTGAACAATATGATAATAATGCTTAATTTAACTTTGTTCTATCTATTTATATGATAAATAATCAAATTAATTAAACATCCTTTAATAAAACATTTAAAAACACCTAATTATAAGTCCATATGTAACACCCCAAAAACCCCTAATTTTTTTATTTTTATTTTCATATGTTGTTGTTATAAATACATGTCTACTTCAATGGTTAAGTGTTCGGGTAGTGTCTAAGAAGTCTTGGGTTCAAGCCTTAGCTTGGGCAAAAAATTTGTTTTTATTGAATAAACCCCTATCTTTAGATAGTAGGCTTATAAATAAATGTTGGTAAAATATATTAGAATGGGCCTGCTGGTCTAATGGTTAGTGGTGTGTTAATTTTGCAAGGAGATCTGGAGTTCGAGTCCTTGCACGAGCAAAGGAGTTGTTTTTGCTACTTGTGCCCTGTGAGTGCTTTGGTGTAGTCAAAATACTGAGTGGTTGAGTAGTTGTGGGATTGGTGGAGGAAATTAAGGAATATGAAGTGTGTGGGGAAAGTGGACGGTTGGTGTTGAGGACTTTGAGGAGAGGATTAGGGCATGGAATGAGATTGAGCTGAACTTGAACTTTGTTTTTCCAAAATTTTGGCATCCTCTTCCCTAATTCCCTAGGTTCTGACGGCAAAACCCTTTCCCCTTAGCCGAAATCTCTTTTTGGCAATTCGGCTTTAGCTTTTTTTTTCTTCTTCTTTTCTATGAAATTTTTGATAACTGTGTTCTTCTCTGGCAAATTGCATTTCGTTCTCCCCTCTCTGCTTTGTTGTTTTTCCCTCCTCTTCTTCTTTCTTGAACCCTTCTCTTGTGCCAAATTTGCGTGCTGGTTGTGCTTTTGTTCTCTTGCCCAACCTTTTCTCAATTTTGGCTTTGGGCTATCGATTTTCTCAAACCTCAGTCGACTGTCCTGCGCTCATTGGTACTGGTATTGCTATTCGATTTCTGGATCTCCTTTTCAATTCAGTTTTGACCCTTCTCAAGGAAAACCTTCCCCTCCATTATTACCAGGTTTTCTCTCCTTTTTTTACCCATATTGTGTCAACTCTTTCCTATTTTGCTCTGCCAAATTTGGGTGCTAATTCTATTCCACGATTTTGTATTTCAGTAAGTGGTTTTTCGTTTTGATTGAAACTAGTCATGGGAATATTGGTTAATAAGTGTTTCGGTTGGATTGCAGGAATTAGTGGTTATTCGGTTTTGATAGTTTAAGTGGGCAGGCCTTAGTTGTTCAAGCGTTGTAAGTGAATGACAGTGAAGTGATTAAGTACTTCACGTAGGGTCGTGATGCATTACATGGGGATGGGTTGTTAAGATTGGAGGAAGTGTACTGAAAGGCTTCAAGCCTAAATTATTGGCAGCCCAGTTGCATATCACTGTATTGTGCCGCATTCGGTACTCTCTAGAGTGTAAGGATGGGTAGATTGATTATATCCCCACATGGAGTGTAGGGTTGGACGGAGATGGAGTGTAGAGGCTGGATGGGTATGACTTGTGTCTTCGTTCCATATGTTATCGCGACCGATTAATATTCTTCAGAATGGGCGAGGCCCAAGCACATGACTGTTTCAGATCGAGATGGGCCAAAGCCCAAACTAAAATTGTCACTGATACTGAAAAAGGGCTTAGGCCAGACTATGTTTGTTGTTTGTCAGTTTGTTACAATGGGATTACACTCTGAGTTTGCGCAAAACTCACCCATCTATTTTAACTATACAGGTAATCCTCAGTCATAGGCGGATAGGTGCAACGGAGGACTCAGCGGTGGCCACACGACCTATCTAATTCGATTTAGTATTTTATAATTTCAACTTAATTTTTGGGGTATTTTATTGTAATAATGGCCTTTGGATTTATATTTTTAATTTGGGATTTTATTTTAGGTTTGGTTTATAACTGCTAGCAATAGAAAAAGACGCGGGTTTTCAAATAGATAAATGTTTTATCAAAATTACCTCGAAAACACAAACAATTTAAAAGCTTCTGCACTAAGTGACATTTTGGAAAAATTAATAACGTTTTTTGTGATTAACTTTTCGAGGAGTCATTATTCGAAAATGAATGACCCATTTTTAGACTCATCATTGAATAACACCAAGTGATGAAATAGAAATGAGGATTTCAACGATAACATATTTTATGAAAAACAATACAATGTGACATTGCCATATTCGACCATAACGTCGAGGCCGCATTTGTGGTGTTACATTTAGTGGTATCAAAGCCAGGTTGCAAAACTCGACTGTGGATTGGGTTTTAAAACTTGGAATTCTAAAGAACTACTTTCCAATGGTTTGAAGTGTTTTGAAATGTTTTGTTGAATGTGTGGCACATCGAGTCTCCGACGCCGATCTTGTAAGTTCTCTCTAAAAATAGCATTATGATTGTGATTGAAAGTGTTATATGTTTTAAATTGAAACTGCTATAAGAAGTATATCCTACGACTATTATAGATGGATTGTACTAAAGACACTTAAGATAGTGTATACTGAGACTGTAGCAAAACTATTAGGCCGATTAACGAAAATGGATATTGAATTACTATACTGCTTTGCATAAAACTTTGATTAACAGATACAAAAACTGTAAACTGATCTGCATAAAACTGTTAATACAAAAAATACGAGATTAGACAATGAGCATTAGAGGTACTCGTGGACGAGGTAGAAGAGGTTGTGGTAGAGGTTGTAGAGGTGCTTGAGCTGGGTCATCGTCATCTGGCCATATACCTAATTTAGAAACCAGTGAGACACCGGCGTCACTTGTGACTGAGACTGGGTCTCATGATCGAACGACTAGGGACAGGCACTGCCCCAACCCGTGTTAAGAATTTTGGATAAGGTCACTGGGACCAATAATGTTACTAGGGTCCGAGGGTTGGTCATGGAACGACTCCAGTTCAATGGAGCTGAGATTTTTAGGGGTATTGCTGGAGTTGACCCTAATATGGCCAAGTACTGGATAGAGGCCACAGAGAGAATTATGGATGACCTGAACTGCACCCCTGAGCAAGAATTAAAGGGTGTTGTATCACTGCTACGAGATGAAGCATATCAGTGGCGCCTCACTTTAAATGAGGGCACTCAGCCCAAAAGACTGACCTAGGAATTCTTCAAATCTGCCTTCCAGGGAAAATACATGGGTGAAAGTTATGTGGATGCCCAAAGGAGAGAGTTTTTAAATATAACTCAGGGGGACAAATCAGTGGCCAAATATGAGGTCGAGCTCGAGCAATATGTTCGCTTTGAGGACTGCCTCAGAGATAGCTTACGAGTCTTGATAGCTCTACAGAGGGAGCAAGACTTTGCTGCACTAGTGGATAAGGCAAAGATCACTGAAGAGGTTAAGCGCACTGAGCGTCAGAACGGTGAGAAAGAAAGTGGTAGGAACAGGAGAGATTCAGAGCCCTCGAGTTCCATTCAGAGGCTTAAGAAAAAGGCCAGGGTGCATGGCCGGTCAGGGTTGGGGCCCTTATGGTTGCTACTGGTCAACAACCTTATATCAATTGTGGGAGATGCCATCAGGGCGAGTGCTGGAAAAGAACTGGGGCATGTTTGAGGTGCGGTTCATTGGAGCAGACGTAACAGAAAGTGTCCACGGAGGCCTGATCAGATGCAAGCTCCTGGTTTGGGTACTGTACAGTTGCCGAGGGGTGTTCAGCAGCCATTAAGAGGCCGCGATTAGGCTCGAGGTGGTAATGGGTTGGGCCGTGGACAGAGAGGACCAGGCAGATGAAACACCCCTTACCCGCGTTCAACACCGGAACAAGATACGGGGCATTACCGAACTTATCTGACTTAAACATACAACATCGAGCTATAAAATTTCGTTCCAACTTAAAACGTTTTCATTCATGTACATAACTTCCTTATTACGGGTCTACGAGGCCCTAAACATACATTTGGAATGGTTTGGAACCAAACCAGAAACTTTTAAGCACTAAGAAAATTTTTACTTAAAACAGGGCCACACGCCTGTATGGAATGGAACACGCCCGTGTGGGCAGGCCGTGTGGTCACACACGCCCATGTGCTCCACCCGTGGTCGACAATGACTTGCATCACACTGCCTGTCACACGCTCGTGTGTTTGGCTCGTAGTCGACACTGACTTGCATCACATGGCCAGTCAGACGCCCGTGTCCTTCGACCATGTGGCGAATTAAATTCAAAATTCAGGTGCAGACTTCGCATGGCCTGGGCACACACCCAGGTCCATGGCCGTGCCATCCACACAGCTGAGACACACGGCCGTGTCTCTGCCCGTGTGTTTACAACTGAGGATACTGACTTGTAGACCTAGCATGCAAAGGACACACGACAAATCAACACGCCTATGGGGCTGGTCGTGTGTCACACACAGCCTAGACACACGCCCGTGTGTCTACCCGTGTTGACAATTATAAGGCTATCCAACAAGCCAATTGTTGCCCTACCAAACAATCACACTTTTACTAATTCATTTCAACATATAACATAACCATAAGGAACTTCCAATACTCAAAATCAAGACGCCCACACACATAAGTATGCATTACATTCATCAAGCATAAACTTACTCAATACCACTTCATCACACAACCATACACTTCATGGATTCATCATCATCATTAAAAGTATATAGCTTATCAAGTATTCGCCAAACCCCAATGGCCATTTACAAAATGAATTGATTAACATTAGTAGACAACATTTTGGCTAACAAATATAGCATAACAAAAAGACCAAGTCCTATACATGCCATACACAAAATATATCTAACTTTGTTATACCAACGAGATGTCGATAGTGTGATTCCAGACTTCGACGTTCCACGATCCCTGAGTTATTTTGGCAATACTACAAGGAAAAGGAAATGAGAGGAGTAAGCATAAAACTTAGTAAGTTTGCATGAAAATAAATAACAACATAAGCTCATAATATCATCCAATCATGGCATTGGATAAAATGAAAAGTCTTAAGTACTTTGCCATAACTTACTCTTGCTTTTTCTTATAGCATTCATACCATGTCACATATCGTAAACAATTTCTCGTGAATTACTCACGGGTACCTGTAACAGCATGGTTTAGACCCTAGTCGGAACAGTGGTTTTGAGACAACAAATCTGAGATCAAAATAGTATTTTAATATTATCTCTGGTGTTGATTCTATGTGATATAGTCTGTGTGAAAATTCTGTGTGGTAATTTTATCAACTGTGTATCGAATTATGAAAAATGATTTAATCACATAAAGTGTAAAATGCTGTGTGCTAATTGTTGAGTGCTTAATTGTTGTTGTTTTTATAATGAAGAGGCCTTATGAGGTAATTAACCACTATTAAAGTTAGTGGATGGTTAAATGGCATATTAACCTTAATGTATATTTGTCTTATATGACTAATAAAAGGGTAAATTGGTAAATTTATAATTTAGTTAATAATAATTAAAACCAAAAGAAAAATGAAGCCATGTTATCATCTTTCTTGCCGAAAATTGAAGGAAAAAGAAAGGAATAGGGCTTTGGGGCATTCAGCCATAGTTTCTCAAAATCAAAGTATGTTTTGAGCTTGATTTTTGATAATTTCTACGTTTTCGTAATCGTTACTTCGTGCTCTAGCTAACCCATGTCATAATTTTGTGAATTGATGATGGTTATGAAATGTGCCATTGATGAAATGATGAGCTTTATGATGAGTGTTGGTGTTAATTGAAAGATATGTGTTTAATGAACATGTTTTGTTCTTGAATTTTTGGTGAATTTATAATTAGTGCTAAATTGAGAAAATAGCATTTTGACGGACTAAAATGTGAAATAAATGAAATGTGTGGGTTTGTATTAGCATGGAAAGAATTTGGCTAAGCAGATGTGATGTGAGATTATGTGTATTTGGTGATTTGATGAATTAGGGACTAAAGTGCCGAAATGTGAAAATGTGAAGGCCATTTTGTAAAATGCCTTAAATAAGTGTGTGTGGACTAACTTGAATAAATTGTGACTGAATGGATTGAATTTGAATGTATATAGACCAAGAGATGAGAGATTCAGATCAAGACCGAGGCAAAGATAAAGTGCTCGATTGATCGACCGTTTCGATAATTTGACATCCGAGGTAAGTTCAGACATAATATGTGTATATAGTTATGTTTGATGTTGTGAAATGAATGGTATGAAAATACTGAAATGTGAATGCTATATGAAGGCTCGGGTTATGTGACACTAAGTGTATTTGGAAATGTGACCGAAATGGTAGCACTGTGTGTGTGGAATAATATAAGCTTCAGCTTTGTGATTGGCACTTTGTATGCGATACCGGTTTAAGATTGGTTTGGTATGGATGCACTATGTGTGCGATGCTAATTGAGTTTTGGCTGACTATTTGGGCACTAAGTATGCGATTAAATCGAATAAGGGATAAAAGTTAATCGGAATGAAATAGTGAGTATTGAATAGTAATTGTAATCGACAACTAACTGTTGGCTAAGGTACATTCGGAACCTATGTGGTTGATGAAACTATGAATGAGTTATGGAAGCTTGATTGAACATATTATCATTGGATGGTATGGTATATATGTGATTGTGAATTAATCTATGTGATAGCTTGTTTCGGTATATTGTATTATGTTACAAACTTACTAAGCTTTTGAAAGCTTACTGTGTGATTGTTTCTCTATTTTACAGTGTCAATAAAACTTGCTCGGATCCGGGGATCGTCAGTATCTCAATCACACTATTGGCAATCTATTTTGGTACCTGTGGAAAGATGTACATAGTTGAAATATGGCATGTATAGGCTAGTTGTTTTGAAACATATTTGAGATGTGTAAATAGCCATGTGATATGGCTAGATATATGTTGGCTATAAGCATGAATAGATTTGGTACATGATGGATATTATGGTAAACTTAGTGATAGAATGATGCTAGTATGATATAGTGAAATTGAAGATGAATCTTATTTGGTATTTAATGCGTTCAAGTTGTGTAATTTAGCTTATAAGTTAACATGTTTAGAAATAAGATTGGTTGAGATGATATGTTGTCTTTTTGACATGTATTTGGTTGTCAAATTGTACGAGAAAACATGCTTAATTGTGCTTGTAGTGTTGACCTTTGTGCGGGTGGCAAATCGGCCTTGTGAATAGCCTATTTTTCATATTTGGTTAAGGGACACCGGAGTGTATCTTCACCATGTGGTTCGAGGACCACTTTGAAGCATGTTTGGACAGGCTACACGGTCGTGGAATACGGGCTTGCCTGGTGGACATATGACCAAGTTAGTAGCTAGCCTAATAACACACAGCCATGTCACATAGGCTTGTCTTGTGGCCATGGGGATAAGCCAGTATGTATGCTCTATTATGACACGGCTTAGACACATGTGTGTGTCTGGTAGCCGTGAAAGACACACGGCCTGACTGCACGGACGTGTGACCTCAACAGTATTGAAGAATGCTTGGGATTTAGAAAACTTTCGTAAGTGTTCGATTTAGTCCCGACCCCTTTTTTGCATGTGCTTAAGGTCTCGTGGACCTCATTAAGGTACTAAATGATTATGTTGTGATATGTTTTAATGATCTTTGACTTTGCGTCGTGAAATGGTTGTAGAGGGATTTGAATGTTTGGTAACGCCTCTTAACCCTATTCTGGTGACATTTTCAGGTTAGGGGTGTTACATTTTATTGGTATCAGAGCTACAGTTTAGTCGATTCTCGGGCTAACGTAGCATGTGTGAGTCTAGCTATACACGCCATATATGAAATTGCGATACTGTGATGAATTCTGACAGCTGAAAATGTGTTTTCATATAGTAATGGATCCCGATCGAGCAGTTGTTGATGATGTAGAGAGTAACGCACCTTCTATCGCTCAGGGGACAGCATCGGCCAAATCTGGGCCGAATGAAAGTAGTGAGGGAGGAGAGGCTAAGCAAACCTTCTTCCGTATAATGAGTGAGTAGTTTTCAGAGTTCGTTCGAACGAATCCAGCTGCTCCACAACCTCCACCCCCACAAGTACCTGTTGTGCCACAAGTTGTAGATCCAATTAGATTGAATAAACCTTCTCTAGATAAGATTCGAAAGTACGGGGCCAAAGAGTTCATGGCCACAACCGATGATGATACCGAGAGAGCTGAGTTTTGGCTCGAGAATACCCTTAGAGTATTTGATGAAATGTCGTTGACTCCTAATGAATGTATAAAATGTGTTGTTTCGTTGTTGAAGGATACTGCGTATAACTAGTGGAAAACATTAATATCTGTGGTTCCGAGAGAGAGAATCACCTAGGATTTCTTTCAAGCCGAGTTTAGAAATAAGTATATCAATCAACGATTCATTGATCAGAAACATAAAGAGTTTTTAGAGCTGAAACAAGGCCGTTGGTCAGTTACTGAGTACATGCGGGAATTTGTGAGATTGAGCCAGTATGCACGGGAATGTGTTTTAACTGAAGCTAATATGTGTAAATGCTTTATAGAAGGGTTGAATGAAGATATTAAGCTATTGGTAGGAATACTTCATATAAACGACTTTGTTGTGTTAATTGAAAGAGCCTGCAAAGCTGAAGAATTCAGTAAAGAAAAGAAGAAAGCTGATTTTGAAGCTTGTGATGAAAGAAAAAGATCGACGAGTAAAAGTTTTCTCAACCTTCAATGAAGAGATTTAGAGATGCGGGTAATCGATCAAATGCTTCATTTGGACATTCAAATAGAGACCGCGCAAGACTAAATTTTGGTCTGAGAACTCAAGCTCCAATAGAATCAAGTGTTGATAGTGTCAAAAGTAACAAACCTGAGTGTAAACAGTGTGGAAAAAGGCATGTGGGAGAATGCTAGGGCAAGTACAACAATAGAGTTTGCTATAAATGTGGATCTCGAGATCACTTTATCCGAGGCTGATCAAAGATGGCTGAGGAAGAAAAGTTTAGAATTTGAGATCGAGTAATGTGACGGCCAGGAGTAGACCACCCAGAAATGCCGGGAATGTGAGTGGAAGCCAGAAAGGGACCACTGATACAACAGTGAGATCGAAGGCGAGAGTACCTGCCCGAGCTTATGCTATACGTGCATGAGAGGAAGCATCATCTTCAGACGTCATAACTGGTACTTTTACTCTATTTGATACTGATCTGATTGCATTAATAGATCCATGTTCAACTCATTCCTATGTGTGTGTGAATTTAGTACTGAATAAGACTCTACCTGTTGAATTTACTAAATTTGTGGTTAGAGAATCGAACCCCTTAGGCAAGTGTACCTTATTGGATAAGGTGTGTAAGAATTGCCCATTGATGTTTCGTGATTTATGTTTTTCGACCAATTTGATGTTGCTACCATTCGATGAGTTCGATATAATTCTGGGTATGGATTGGCTCACTCTGCATAATGCCATTGTGAATTGTAAAAGAAAGAGTATTGAATTGAGAAGTCAGAATGGTGAGATAGTTCGAATTGAATCCAGTGATATGAAAGGGTTACCAGCTGTTGTATCCGCAATGAAAGCTATGAACTATATGAGAAAGGGTTGAGAAGCCTATCTGGCATATGTGATTGATACAAAAGTGTCAGGAAAGAAAGTTGAATCTGTGCCTGTGGTTTGTGAATTTCCAGATGTGTTTCCTGATGAATTACCAGGATTACCTTCGATTCAAGAAGTTGAATTTCGCATTGATTTGGTATCGGGAACGGCTCCTATCTTGATAGCACCGTATAGAATGGCACCAATGGATTGAAAGAGTTAAAGTCACAGTTACAAAAGTTAATCGATAGAGGGTTTGCAAGAAAAGTTTCTTGCCATGGGGTGCTCCTGTGTTATTTGTGAAAAAGAAAGATGAAACTATGAGAATGTGTATTGATTTCCAATAGTTGAATAAAGTGACGATAAAGAACAAATATCTGTTGCCTCGTATTGATGACTTGTTTGATCAGCTGAGAGGAGCTACAGTGTTTTCTAAGATAGATTTGAGATCGGCTTACTATCATTTGAGAGTTAAGGAAATTTGATGTGCCAAAAACTACTTTCAGAACGAGGTACGGACATTATGAATTCTCAGTGATGCCTTTCGAACTAACAAATGCTCCTGCAGTGTTTATGGATCTAATGAATCGGATATTTAGACCGTATTTAGATCATTTTGTTGTGGTGTTTACTGATGATATATTGATCTATTCTTTTGATGATACACAACATGCCGAGCATTTGAGAACTGTGTTACAGACTCTACGTGAGAAACAATTGTATGCTAAATTTAACAAATGTGAATTTTGGTTGAGTGAGGTTGGATTTTTAGGATATATTGTATCGACTGTAGGAATAAGAGTTGATCCGAGTAAAATCTCTACTATATTAGAATGGAAGCCTCCAAGAAATGTGTCTGAAGTCCGTAGTTTTCTGGGACTAGCGGAAGATTATAGACGATTTGTGAAAGGCTTCTCGATGTTTGCGACTCCGTTGACGAAGTTGCTACAGAAAGATGTTAAATTCATGTGGTCAGAAAAGTGTCATAAGAGTTTTGAGCAATTGAAAGTGTTGTTGACAAAGGCACCTGTGTTAGTTTAACCTGAATTGGGCAAAGAATTCATAGTTTATAGTGATGCATCGTTAAATGGTTTGGGCTGTGTGCTGATGCAAGAAGGCAAAGTTATTGCTTATGCTTCGAGGCAGCTAAAACTACATGGAAAGAACTATCCGACGCATGACCTTGAATTGGCTGCGATTGTGCTTACGTTGAAGATTTGGCGTCACTATCTATTTGGTGAGAAATGTCAAATCTATACTGATCATAAGAGATTGAAGTACTTGATGACTCAGAAAGAATTGAATTTGCGATAGAGAAGATGGTTAGAATCGTTGAAAGATTATGAACTTGTGATTGATTACCACCCGGGTAAAGCTAATGTTGTAGCTGATGCCTTGAGCCGAAAATCATTATGTGCCTTGTGAGTTATGAGTACTCAGATAGATTTGTGTGGTGATAGTGCGGTTTTAACCGAGTTGAAAGTAAAGTCGATGTTTGTACGTCAGATTTTTTATGCCCAGAAAAGTGATGTTGAGAGGAATGCTAAACGCACTTAGTGTGAATTGAATGTTGATTTAGAATTTTGAGTTGATAGTGATGATTGTCTGCGATTTCGATATCAGATTTGCGTCCCGATAAATTCAGAGTTGATTCAGATGATTTTGAATGAGGCTCACAATAGTCGTTTGACTGTTCTTCTGGGGAGTATGAAAATGAATAATGATTTGAAACAATTTTATTGGTGGCATGGTATGAAACGAGACACCTCTGAATTTGTATCGAAATGTTTAATATGTCAACAAGTAAAAGCTGAGATTTACCTCGCGATTTTGGAAGAAATTGCAAGAAGCTTTGGGCACAAAACTGCATTTTAGTACTACTTTTAATCCGCAAGTAGATGGTCAGTCCGAGCGAATCATTCAAATTCTCGAAGATATGTTGAGGTGTTCTGTACTTGAGTTTGAAAGTACGTGGGAAAAACATCTGCCGTTGATTGAATTCGCGTATAATAACATTTTTCAATCTAGCATCAAAATGGCACCATATGAAGCTCTTTACGGTCGAAAATGTAGAACTCCATTGTATTGGACTGAGCTTAGTGAGAATAAGATTCACGGGGTTGATCTTATAAAAGAGACTGAGTAGAAAGTGGAAGTAATTCGTAATAGCTTGAAAGCAGCCTCAAATCGTCAAAAGTCTTATGCAAACTTAAAACAAAAGGATATTGAATTCGAAGTTGGTGATGAAGTGTTTTTAAAAGTGTCTCTGTGGAAGAAAATACTTCGATTTGGCAGAAAAGGCAAGTTGAGTTCGAGGTTCATCGGACCATATGAGATTATCGAACGTGTTGGGCCAGTTGCATATAGATTATTGTTGCCATCTGAGTTAGAAAAGATCCATAACATGTTTCATGTGTAGATGCTTCGACGGTACCGATCTGATCCGTCTCATGTAATTGCTCCTACTGAGGTTGAGATTTAGTTAGATTTGTCATGTAGTGAAGAACTAATTCAAATTTTGGTACGAGAGATTGAAGAGTTGAGAAACAAAAGAGTTTCCTTAGTGAAAGTATTGTGGCACAAACACAGAATTGAAGAGGCAACGTGGGAGCCTGGAAATGTTATGAGAGAACAATATCCACACCTACTCATTGATAAGATTTTCGAGGACGAAAATTCCTAAGGGGGAGAATTGTAACAGCCCAGTTTAGACCCTAGTCGGAACAGTGGTTTCGAGACCACAAATTTGAGGTTGAAATAATATTTAAATATTATCTGTTGTGTTGATTCTATGTGATATAGTTTGTGTGAAAATTCTATGTGGTAATTTTATCAACTGTGTCGAATTATGAAAAAGGATTTAATCGCATAAAGCATAAAATGTTGTGTGCTAATTGTCGAGTGCTTAATTGTTGTTGTTTTTATAATGAGGAGGCCTTATGAGGCAATTAGCTATTATTAAAGTTAGTGGATGGTTAAGTGGCATATTAACCTTAATGTATATTTGTCTTATATGACTAATAAAAAGGCAAATTGGTAAATTGATAACTTCGTTAATAATAATTAAAACCAAAAGAAAGATGAAGCCATGTTATCATCTTTCTTGCCGAAACTTGAAGGAAAAAGAAAGAAATAGGGCTTTCGGGTATTCGACCATAGTTGCTCAAAATCAAGGTATGTTTTGAGCTCGATTGTTTATAATTTCTACGTTTTCGTAATTGTTGCTTCGTGCTCTAGCTAACCCATGTCATAATTTTATGAATTGATGATGGTTATGGAATGTGCCATTGATGAATTGGTGAGCTTTGTGATAAGTGTTGGTGTTTAATGAAAGATATGTGTTTAATGAACATGTTTTGTTCTTGAATTTTTGATGAATTTAGCTAATTAGTGCTAATTGAGAAAATAGCATTTTGACGGACTAAAATGTGAAATAAATGAAATGTGTGGGTTTGTATTAGCATGGGAAAAATTCGGTTAAGCAGATGTGAAAATTCGGCTAAGATTATGTGTATTTGGTGATTTGATGAATTAGGGACTAAAATGCTAAAATGTGAAAATGTGAAGGCTATTTTGTAAAATGCCCTAAATAAGTGTGTGTGGACTAAATTGAATAAATTGTGATTGAATGGATTGAATTTGAATGTATATAGACCAAGAGAGGAGAGGTTCGGATTGAGATCGAGGCAAAGATAAAGTGCTCGATTGATCGACCGTTTCGGTAATTCAAAGTCCGAGGTAAGTTCGGACATAATATGTGTATATAGTTATGTTTGATGTTGTGAAATGAATGGTATGAAAATATTGAAATGTGAATGCTATGTGAGGGCTCGGGTTATGTGACACTAAGTGTGTGTATTTGGAAATGTGACCGAAATGGTTAGCACTGTGTGTGCGGAATAATATAAGCTTCGGCTTTGTGACTGGCACTGTGTGTGCGATACCGATTAAAGATCGGTTTGGTATGGATGCACTATGTCTGCGATGCTAATTGAGTTTTGGCTGACTATTTGGGCACTAAGTGTGCGATTTAATCGAAGAAGGGACAAAAAGTTTGTCGGAATGAAATAGTGAGTATTGCGTAGCAATTGTAATCGACAACTAAGTGTTGGCTAAGGTAAATTCAGAACCTATGTGGTTGATGAAACTATGAATGAGTTATGGAAGCTTGATTGAACATATTATCTTTGGATGGCATGGTATACATGTGATTGTGAATTAATCTATGCGATAGCTTGTTTCGGTATATTGTATTATGTTACGAACTTACTAAGCTTTTGAATGCTTACGGTCTGATTGTTGCTCTGTTTTACCGTGTCAGTAAAGCTAGCTCAGATCCGGGGATCGTCAGCATCTCAATCACACTATCGACAATCTATTTTGGTACCTTTGGAAAGATGTACATAGTTGAAATATGGCATGTATAGGCTAGTTGTTTTGAAACATATTTAAGATGTGTAAATAGCCATGTGATATGGCTAGATATATGTTGGCTATAAGCATAAATGGATTTGGTACATGATGCATATTATGGTAAACTTAGTGATAGAATGATGCTAGTATGATCTAGTGAAATTGAGGAAGAACAATGTTTGGTATTGAATGTGTTCAAGTTGTGTAATTTAGATTATAAGTTAACATGTTTAGAAATGAGATTGGTTGAGATGATATGTTGTCTTTTTGACATGTATTTTGTTGTTAAATTATACGAGAAAACATTCTTAATTGTGCTTGTAGTGTTGACCCTTGTGTGGGTGGCAAATTGGCCTTGCAGATGGCCTATTTTGCATATTTAGTTAAGGGACACAGGCGTGTATCTTCACCATGTGGTTCAAGGACCACTTCGAAGCGTGTCTGGATAGGTTACACGGTCGTGGCACACGGGAGTTCCTAGTGGATGTGTGACCAAGTCAGTAGCTAGGCTAATAACAGACGGCCATGGCACACGGACGTGTCAGGTGGCCGTGGGGATAAGTCAGTATGTATGCTCTGTTATGACATGGCCTAGACACATGGGTGTGTCTGGTGGCCGTGAAACACCCCACACCCGGCCCACGAGCCTGGACCGGATCTGGTATGTTCCTCGAAGTAAACCGGTTAAAAATTCTTTTATTACTTTGAAAATCTGTGTGTTTTAAAAGATAGTTTGCTGGTGGGTTGGGCTCGAGTTGAAAACAAATTTATTTTATATTGAAACCCATTTAATTTCAAGTGACAAAATATTTAAAGTTTATTTTAAATTAAATTGACTTAATCTCTAATAAATAAAATTACGTAACATAGTAAATAAAACAGAAAATAACATAGTTTACTATGACTTTATTACATCAAATAAAAACCCAAAATGAAATTTAAAATACTTAGAAAAATGAAGGGTCCACATAATAATTTCCTTGCTGGGCATGGCCACCACTAAGCTCCTGCCGACCCCGGTCCATCACTGTTCATCACCTGAAAAATGTTCCCACGACGGGGTGAGTCAACAGACTCAATGTGTACTACAACACTAAGTCTTAACAAATTCAGGCATTTCATAACATACATATTCATATATCATTAAAGTAAAAATGATGCAACCCGAACCCAAAACCTAGTTAGCCATCCGCTACACATCACCCGAACCAACCTGCACACTGTGGGGACTACTAAGTCAACCCTCCATCCGCTACACACCATCGAAGGTAGTCGTTGCAGTCGACGTGCTCATCGCCCTTATCAATATTCGTGGCATAGCCACCAGATTAAATAATTGTGACCGAAGTCACCGCATTCAGATATCGTGGTCTTAGGTCACCACATTAAGATATCGTGGTCTTAGGTCACCACATTCAGATGTCGTGGTCTTAGGTCACCACATTCAGATATCGTGGTCTTAGGTCACCACATTTAGATATCGTGGTCTTAGGTCACCACATTCACTTCCCCTTTTCATATAACCCATATGCCCCATATCATACATATTATGCATTAACATGCCTAATTTCACATTCTTATCATTGTTCACATATGAGTCATAACATCTATTATGAGTCATAACATCTATTCATATTCCTAGTAGGAGTAGGAAATGTACCTGAGTACTTTTGTACCATTACATGGTACCTTAGCCATATTCACATTCTTATAAACATACACATATTAAGCATTGCCATAAATCTTATTAAAAGTTAGTGTGGGGTACACACCTGGTATTAACGTTTCTGAAAACCCGAAAACCCGATCTAACACTTTAGATCCTTACTCCTGCATTCGGCCAACACTTAGAAATTTAATGAAAACCCATTCGGCCATAAAACCAAATCCCATTAGGATTATTGTAATCGAATTCTTACCTTGGTGCCGATTTCACTATAAATCAAATCCCAAAAAATTTGTGCTATACCTTCCTTCAATCGGCCAACATTAAATCCATTAACTTGGCTAGTTTCCGGCTTTTAAACATTTAAGAAACAAATCAAAATACTAAACTAGGCTTTAGCCGAATGTACATATGTACTTACCTTCCAAATCTTAAATCCTGTAATTGATCTCTTGTCTTAGGTGTATGTCGAAATCCCTATAGCCACATGTTAGATCAATTTCTAAAATTAAATCTCAATAAAAATGGCCTAAGGCCGAATACTTTATTGTCTTACCTTGATCCTTAAATCCCGAAATAGTTGACTTGGACGAATCCCGAAAGATACTCCCCTTGAAATCGACAACTAGCAAATCCTGAAACCTTTTTCCAAAGTTTTGGCCAAGATTATTAAGGTTAGTTTCTAACATTCGGATATAAAGAAAAGGAATGATCAAGACAATAATCGGCCCTTACCCTATTTGTGGAAGTCGACAGCACTTCTTCTTGATGCCACTTGAGATATTCGGCTATAGGTTGGAAAGAACCTAATTTCGGCTTTCTTGAATAATCGGCTATGGCCTTAAAAAGGCTTTCTTCCGGCTTTTGATTGGATTTAGAAAGAAAAGAGAAAGAAGAACAAAGATGGAGGATTCGACTAGAACACAAGGTGTTTTCGGCTTGGCAAAAATAAAAGAGAAGAGAGAATATTGCTTAGGAAATTCGGCAGATAGAAAAAGGAGAGGGAAGAATGATTAATGGCCTTAGTTTTCCTCCTTTTGCCGAAATTACTAGGCCTAGTGTCCCTTACTTGGCCATCACTCTTCTATTTTGATAGCTTTATCTCTTTAATTATCACCTTGTTTTAAATTAATAGAATTAATCCATCATTATCCCTTATCTTTATTATCACACCTTTTATCTCTAAATAATAATAAAAATAAAAGGATTTTAAACTCCTAAAATATAGCCTATGTGCCGTCCACCTCTGTCCATCCTTGCAAAGAAAATAAAACTTTTATTTTGCTTCCCTACACTCGAACCTTGGCCCAATCTCCCATGTGGCGTCACTTACCTGGGCCTTAAGTGGTGCCTTGTAGCCACTTTTCCAAGCCCAATTTCATGTCATATTTCACATACATTTTCTCTTAAGACCACCTTGCTTCATGTCCCTCTTTTAAACTTTAAACTTAACATTTCTAAAGCATTTCCTCACATTTCCAAGACATTTCCTTACATTTCCAAGACATTTCCTTACATTTCCAAGTCATTTCCTTACATTTCCAAGACAAGACATTTCCTTACATTTCCAAGTCATTTCCTTACATTTTCAAGACAAGACATTTCCTTACATTTCCAAGACAAGACATTTCCTTACATTTCCAAGTCATTTCCTTACATTTCCAAGACAAGACATTTCCTTACATTTCCAAGTCATTTCCTTACATTTCCAAGACATTTCCTTACATTTCCAAGACAAGACATTTCCTTACATTTCCAAGTCATTTCCTTACATTTCCAAGATTCTAAAAATGCACACATCACATCCATAACACATAAGACATACTAATGCATAGGCTGTAATCCAGGATGTTACAGTTCTACCCCCTTAAAAATAATTTCGTCCTCGAAATTACTTGGCTAACTGCATTCCTTCTCACCACACTACGCTTATGCTGCGCACTCTGATCTTAATAGAACCATCATACCATCTAGGCACAATCTCTAAGTTCACGTCCCCTAGAACTCATTTCTAACGTCGCGATTTAATCCGATTAAAGAGTTTTACACATCAGAATTTTTGTTCCACTTATTAACCGCGAACAATTTTATGAAATAGAGATATTTAGAAGTAGTTCTTTCGATACACAAAGGTTCAGTTCAAGTTCACTACTCTAATTCAGAGAATCACATTCACATTCATCAACAGAGACACCTTCATCCCTCAATAGAGGCACATTCATTCCATAGTATCTCCCATACACATCCACTCTTCGGACATTTCTGTCCGTTCCTATCCCAGGGGTAGTTTCGTAATTTTTCAAAATAAGGTTCCTTGGTAATTTTGTCAATAAGGGTATTTTGGTAATTTTGCGTTTCTGGGGTATTTTTGGAAATTTTGAAATCCAGGGGTATTTCAGAAATTGTGAAACTCAGGGGTATTTTGGTAATAAACCAGGGTAAATTTGTAAAGCTCAATAAATCAGGGGTATTGCAGATTTTACAAAACTTTAGGGTTATTTTGGAGAAGTTGTTTTTCCAAAATGGTGATGTTGCAAAAACTTTGGGAATTAGGGTCATTTTGGTAATTTACGGGTTAGAGGCAATTTAGTGATTTTCCAAAATCAAGGTATTTTGATATTTTGCAAATTAGGGTTTTAGGACTAGTTATAAAGTAAGGAAATTTTGCTAAAACTGTGGGTAGTTCGGACATTCTATAAACCAAGGGCATTTTTGTAATTTTACCACTAGGGGTATTTTTGTAATTTTATAAATCGAAAATTTTTCGAAAAGTTTTTTTGTAAAAATAGTCTTCATAAATTAAAAAGGTAATTTTAAGAGTTTTAAAACTAGGGTTTTTATAAAAACAAAGCTAGTTCCCTTTCGGGTTTTAGTTATTGTGTTTAGCCTATGACCGAGTCCTCTTGGTTAGGGTGAACCGAAGCTACGCACCAGGTAGGATTCCAGCGAAGAGGAGGTGAGTCACTAGGACTGCTTAAGTACCAGGCTCTTCCGGATCCAATCCTAGACATGCGCACAGGGGTTACCACACCCTAACTCGGCGACTTAGCCATAGGGTTGTTTAGTTAGGCACTTAAGTCTTATGTAAGTGTTGGGGAAAACTAATCCTAAGGTTCAAGTACTTATCATGCTAATCTACGTTCCATTCCATTTCTACCCTTCTACAGATCATTCAATAAATCACACAAATGGATAGAAGTACTTACCTGGTGGACTGCGGGTCGGAGACTTAGGTGCCATGCTAGAAAGACCTGAAAATTTCCACAAATTTCTTTTCGGCTAGATTTTGAAAATGTTTTGGGCCTTAAACCTCATGCCGAGAGTTTGAAACGGGCTCTGATACCAAATTGAAACACCCTACACCCGGCCCACGAGCCTGGACTGGATCTGGTATGTTCCTCGAAGTAAACCGGTTAAAAATTCTTTTATTACTTTGAAAATCTGTGTGTTTTAAAAGATAGTTTGCTGGTGGGTTGGGCTCGAGTTGAAAACAAATTTATTTTATATTGAAACCCATTTAATTTCAAGTGACAAAATATTTAAAGTTTATTTTAAATTAAATTGACTTAATCTCTAATAAATAAAATTACGTAACATAGTAAATAAAACAGAATATAACATAGTTCACTATGGCTTTATTACATCAAATAAAAACCCAAAATGAAATTTAAAATACTTAGAAAAATGAAGGGTCCACATAATAATTTCCTTGCTGGGCATGGCCACCACTAAGCTCCTGCCGACCTCGGTCCATCACTATTCATCACCTGAAAAATGTTCCCACGATGAGGTGAGTCAACAGACTCAATGTGTACTACAACACTAAGTCTTAACAAATTCAGGCATTTCATAACATACATATTCATATATCATTAAATTAAAAATGATGCAATCCGAACCCAAAACCTAGTTAGCCATCTGCTACACATCACCTGTACCAACCTGCACACCGTGGGGACTACTAAGTCAACCCTCCATCCGCTACACACCATCGAAGGCAGTCGCTGCAGTCAACGTGCTCGTCGCCCTTATAAATATTCGTGGCATAGCCACCAGATTAAATAATTGTGACCGAAGTCACCACATTCAGATATCGTGGTCTTAGGTCACCACATTCAGATATCGTGGTCTTAGGTCACCACATTCAGATGTCGTGGTCTTACGTCACCACATTCAGATATCGTGGTCTTAGGTCACCACATTCAGATATCGTGGTCTTAGGTCACCACATTCACTTCCCCTTTTCATATAACCCATATGCCCCATATCATACATATTATGCATTAACATGCCTAATTTCACATTCTTATCATTGTTCACATATGAGTCATAACATCTATTCATATTCTTAGTAGGAGTAGGAAACGTACCTGAGTACTTTTGTACCAATACATGGTACCTTAGCCATATTCACATTCTTATAAACATACACATATTAAGCATTGCCATAAATCTTATTAAAAGTTAGTGTGGGGTACACACCTGGTATTAACGTTTCTGAAAACCCGAAAACCCGATCTAACACTTTAGATCCTTACTCCTACATTCGGCCAACACTTAGAAATTTAATGAAAACCCATTCGGCCATAAAACCAAATCCCATTAGGATTATTGTAATCGAATTCTTACCTTGGTGCCGATTTCACTATAAATCAAATCCCAAAAACTTTGTGCTATACCTTCCTTCAATCGGCCAACATTAAATCCATTAACTTGGTTAGTTTCCGGCTTTTAAACATTTAAGAAACAAATCAAAATACTAAACTAGGCTTTAGCCGAATGTACATATGTACTTACCTTCCAGATCTTAAATCTTGTAATTGATCTCTTTTCTTAGGTGTATGTCAAAATCCGTATAGCCACATGTTAGATCAATTTCTAACATTAAATCTCAATAAAAATGGCCTAAGGCTGAATACTTTATTGTCTTACCTTGATCCTTAAATCCCGAAATAGTTGACTTGGGCGAATCCCAAAAGATACTCCCCTTGAAATCGACAACTAGCCAATCCCGAAACCTTTTTCCAAAGTTTTGGCCAAGATTATTAAGGTTAGTTTCTAACATTCGACTATAAAGAAAAGGAATGATCAAGACAATAATCGGCCCTTACCCTATTTGTGGAAGTCGACAGCACTTCCTCTTGATGCCACTTGAGATATTCGGCTATAGGTTGGAAAGAACCTAATTTCGGCTTTCTTGAATAATTGGCTATGGCCTTAAAAAGGCTTACTTCCAGCTTTTGAATGGATTTAGAAAGAAAAGAGAAAGAAGAACAAAGATGGAGGATTTGGCTAGAACACAAGGTGTTTTCGGCTTGGCAAAAATAAAAGAGAAGAGAGAATATTGCTTAGGAAATTCAGCAGAGAGAAAAAGGAGAGGGAAGAATGATAAATGGCCTTAGTTTTCCTCCTTTTGCTGAAATTACTAGGCCTAGTGTCCCTTACTTGGCCATCACTCTTCTATTTTGATAGCTTTATCTCTTTAATTATCACCTTGTTTTAAATTAATAGAATTAATCCATCATTATCCCTTATCTTTATTATCACACCTTTTATCTCTAAATAATAATAAAAATAAAAGGATTTTAAACTCCTAAAATATAGCCTATGTGACGTCCACCTCTGTCCATCCTTGCAGCAAAATAAAACTTTTATTTTGCTTCCCTACAGCTCGAACCTTGGCCCAATCTCCCCTGCATGTGGTGTCACTTACCTAGGCCTTAAGTGGTGCCTTGTAGCCACTTTTCCAAGCCCAATTTCATGTCATATTTCACATACATTTTCTCTTAAGACCACCTTGCTTCATGTCCCTCTTTTAAACTTTAAACTTAACATTTCTAAAGCATTTCCTCACATTTCCAAGACATTTTCTTACATTTCCAAGATAAGACATTTTCTTACATTTCCAAGTCATTTCCTTACATTTCCAAGACAAGACATTTCCTTACATTTCCAAGTCATTTCCCTACATTTCCAAGTCAAGACATTTCCTTACATTTCCAAGACAAGACATTTCCTTACATTTCCAAGTCATTTCCTTACGTTTCCAAGCCAAGACATTTCCTTACATTTCCAAGTCATTTCCTTACATTTCCAAGTCATTTCCTTACATTTCCAAGACATTTCCTTACATTTCCAAGACAAGACATTTCCTTACATTTCCAAGTCATTTCCTTACATTTCCAAGATTCTAAAAATGCACACATCACATCCATAACACATAAGACATACTAATGCATAGGCTGTAATCCAGGATGTTACAAGCCGTGCGAGGCACACGGCCTGACTGCACGAGCGTGTGACCTCAACAGTATTGAAGAATGCTTGAGATTTAGAAAACTTTCGTAAGTGTTCGGTTTAGTCTCGACCCCTTTTCTTGCATGTTTTTAAGGTCTCGTGGACCTCATTAAGGGACTAAATGATTATGTTGTAATATGCTTTAATGATCTTTGACTTTGTGTCGTGAAATGGATGTGAAAGGTTTTGAATGTTTGGTAATGCCTCTTAACCCTATTCTGGCGACGGTTTCGGGTTAGGGGTGTTACAGTACCTGTATTCACTCAATCACATAGGTTTAACACTAATCTCATTTCTATTTCAAGCTCAATTATTTATCCCACTAAATCACTTGGGATACTCAAAGATACATGTTCATCATCAATCACACAATTACAAAGTCAATGCCACATCCCAGATGTGGTCTTACATAAGGTCACCTCTGAGTGCCGATGCTATATCCTAGATATGGTCTTATACATGATCTCATATCAATTATTGATGTCATATCCCGGATATGGTCTTAAACGATTTTCATATTCGATGCTGATGCTATATCCCAAATATGGTCTTATACGGGATCTCAATTCGGTGCCAAGGCCATGTCTCAGACATGGTCTTACACGGGACCTTATCCATCTCATGACTCAATGATAGTATTCTCACATTTATTATAGTCCAACTTGGACTTCAACATCACAACTTTCATCATTTTTCTCATTCAATACCATAACTCAATTTCATAGAAATAATACGCATCATTATAATATCAAACATTCTCAAACATACTAGCATGATGTTGAATTTATCACATATAAATTTACCTCGGTTTCAAAATAGGCCACTTGTCGATTTAATCCGATCCCTTGCCTTTTCCTCGGTCAAGGTTAATACCTTGTTCTTCTTGGTCTATATTATAGCAAATTAGCTCATTTAATAACCACATTAATCAACACGTTTCAATAGTCATACTTTGGTAAAATTACCATTTTGCCCTTAGACTTTCACAAAATGACCATTTCACCCCTAAGCTCGTAAATCAATTCTAATCAAATTTATTTCTCTTATAACAACCCTTAATACTCATTATTTCACTCATTTACCCCTTATTACACAACCCTTACAAAAAGGTCCTTTTAGCTGTTTTCATGGAAACACCCTTCACAAAAGTTGTTTATCTAATAACTAAGAATCATTTTCTTCCATAAAAATATAGCAAAAAAAATAAATTCTCACATGGAAAAACTCTAAACTTTCAACCATTTTGCAAAATAGTCCCTTCTTTAGCTAGCTTGAGCTTTATGGGTTCCAGAAGTACAAATATTATCAAGAAAAATCACCAAAGTCACTTAATTTCAAAGGCAAGAAGTTGCTGAAAATTTTGAGCTCTAAAACCCCTATTTTGCTTGTATTTTTCAGTGGAGAAGATGGAGAGAAAAGATGATATCTTTTCTTTCTTTATTTTAATATAAAAATCTCAATTTAGTTCACCTAATCCACCTACTTGACAAAAATTTGACCTCTTTTGTCCCCTATAGCTGGCCAACCATTATTTAAGGGGATAATTGCCTTTTAAAGATCTCTAAATAATATTCTATAGCTATTTGGCACCCTTAGCTTGTAAATTAGAACTTTCGCACTTTATGTGATTTAGTCCTTTTTCGCGATTAAGCATGCAATCGCTAGAATTAAATTATCAAAATTTTAAAGCACCTATATAATCATGCTATAACTCATAAAATAACGTTAAAATAATTTTCTCTGACCTCAGATCATTGATTCAGAAATCCCTGTTCTGACTAGCCCCTAAATCGGGTTGTTACAGCAGAGGTTCTAACCAGACTAAGGTAAGGCAGCCGACTCTGGTATATGTTGCACGTCGTCGAGAGGAGGGAGATGCTCTGGATGACATCACGGGTATGTTCTTAATTTTTAATGTACCTTATTTATCGTGTCTGTCTAGTCTTAAAATTTATAAAAAGAATGATCAAACCTGGAAACTAGCTATGACAACGATTTGAGGCAAGCGCACCTATCGACCAGTAGAATAGTTTAGGCAAGACCGGAATGTCGAATCCCAAAGGAACCAAAAGTACTAAGACTAACTTTCTTTTTATTATCTAGCCTAAGAATTAAGGGATTTATTTATCTGATCTAAAATTAACTATCAACTAAACTAAAGATGCAAAGACAGAAAGGATGAATTGAGAAAATAACTTGAGAGAAAACCAATTGATTAAGACGGCACCCAAGGAAGAATCCACCTAGACTTCACTTGTTATCAAACTCTAAACCAGACGATTTATTCATTTGACTTGATCCGTAAGATTCCCTAAGTTATATTAAACCCTCTCTTGATGCGAATAACATCTAACCCTAGGTTGATTAATTGAAATCTCTTTCTAACTAAAACCCCTAGAATCGTATTAACTCGATCTATGGACTCCCATATTATGTTTCACCCTAATCCGGCAAAATCTTGTCACCCTATCTCTAGGCGCGCGATCAGCTCCGCTTAATTATGCTAGATCTACTCTTAAGCAGGGACTTTTGCTCCTCCACCTAAGCACATCCTACTTGAATTAATATCCCGAAAATATCAACACAAGAATTAAGGACACATAATTAAGAACAAGTCAAATATTTATCATATAGTTCAGAAAAAAATAACAAGATTCATCTTAGATTTCATCCCTCTCAGGTACCTGAGGGTTTAGTTCATAACAATAAAAGAAAATATCTCAGAAGAAAAGATAAAAAAAACATAAGAAATCCCTAAAACCCCCTGAAGGAATTGAAGGAGAGATCCTTTGTCTTGAGTATAACTCCGGCTCCTTGAGATGGATCAACTGGCTATCTTCGAGTGATTTCCACAAATCTGACCTTTCTGGCTCGGTTCCTTGGCCTAGCTAACCGTCCTCCTCTAGGTTATACTTAGGGGCTTTATATAGGCTTTTGCAACGGGTTTCTTTGCCCCTAAGTATCCTTTTCCGAGTGAAATTACTCTTCTCTATGATAGGGACACGGCCATGGCACATGCCCGTGTAAATCCTGGCCAGGCCGTGTGGTTTTGGGCCCAGGCCGTGTCGATTTCTATTTTGGCACAATTTAGTCCTTTTTAAGCCCGTTTCTCATTCTTTTCATCATTAGGTGCTCTCCTGTGTATAAAACATGAAAAGAAAGGATTAAGAGTACCAAATTACATAAATCGAGGCTTAAATCATCTAAAAGCATGCTAAATGTGGGCTTAAAATATGTTACTTTTTCAGTTTATCACTTATACTGCATTGATAGATATAGGATCCACTCATTCATATGTTGCCTACTCTGTTACTAAAAACTTGGGGACCTCGGTTGAGAGTACTCTGAGTGAAATTACGGTATTAAGTCCATTCGGGTAGTCCATCCGTGTTAAGAAGTTATTTAGAAATGTCCCTTTAGAGGTATAATGAGTTATTTTTCTGGCCAATTTAATGAAACTTCCTTTTGGAGAATTTGATCTGATACTGGGCATGGATTGGTTAGTTAAACACGGAGTGAACTTGGATTATACCACTAAACGAGTAGTATTGAGAACTGAGGAGGACAATGAAGTTGTTGTAATTAGGGAACGTCGGAACTACTTGTCGAATGTGATTTCTGCATTAAGGACCGAAAAGTTGGTTCGTAAGGGATGTGAGGCGTATTTGGCCTATGTCAGCATTTCAGATTCTAGGGATTCTTCTGTTAAAGAAATCAAAATGGTTAAAGACTTTCTGGACATCTTCCCTGAAGAGCTACCTGGGTTACCTCCAAACCGTAAAGTTGAGTTTAGGATTGAGCTCCTTCCTGGTATAGCTCTAGCGTCCATCGCCTCTTATAGAATGGCATCGAAGGAGCTTGTGAAGCTTAAAGCTCAAATCCAAGAGTTACTAGATCGTGGGTTCATCCACTTAGTGTGTCTCTGTGGGGAGCACCAGTTCTTTTCGTAAAAAAGAAGGATGGATTAGTGCGTATGCGCATTGATTATCGGCAACTAAACAAGTTGACCATTAAGAATAAGTACCCTTTGCCGAGGATAGATGACTTGTTCGATCAGTTCTGAGGAGCTTCGATTTTCTCTAAAATTGATCTCCGATCTGGGTACCATCAGTTGAGAGTTAAGGAGGCTGATGTACACAAGACTGCATTTAGGACTCGTTATGGTCATTACGAGTTCTTAGTAATGCCATTTGGATTAACGAATGCACCAACATCTTTTATGGATCTGGTGAATTGAGTGTTCCAGCCCTATCTAGATCAGTTCATGGTAGTCTTTATTGACGACTTTCTGGTGTATTCAAAGATTGACGATGAACATGATGAACATCTTCGAGTGGTTTTGCAAGTTTTGAGGGAGAAACAACTGTACGCCAAGTTTAGTAAGTGTGAGTTTTGGTTAAAAGAAGTAACATTTTTGGGTCATATGGTATCTGTTGAGGGGATTAGGGTCGATCCTCGAAAGATTGAGGCTGTCTTGGATTGAAAGCAGCCTAGGACTATATCAGAGATTCGCAGTTTTCTGGCACTAGCTGGGTACTATCGACGATTTGTAGATGGCTTTTCTATTATTGCAGCACCCTTGACTAAGCTGCTACATAAGGCTGTGCCATTTAACTTGAACGATTCGTAGCCAAAGAGCTTTGAGAAGCTCATAACCGTACAGATTGAAGCCCCTGTTTTGATATAGCCAGTGCCTAGAAAAGAGTTTACTGTGAACAGCGATGCATCACATGTTGGTTTAGGATGTGTGTTGATGCAAGAGGGTAAGGTGGCGTACGCGTCTCGACAGCTTAAGTCTCATGAGGAAAATTATCCAGCGCATGACTTGGAGTTGGTTACAATGGTATTCGCACTAAAAATCTGGAGGCATTACTTGTATGGTGAAAAGTGTATCATTTACACTAATCACAAGAGTCTCAAGTATCTCTTCGTTCAGAAGGAGCTAAACCTTAGGCAGTGTAGATGGATTGAGGTGTTAAAGGATTACGACTATACGATTGAATACCATCTCGGTAAGGCTAATGTAGTGGCTAACACACTGAGCTGAAGGGATGTGACTGATTTGAGAACGATGTTGGCTTGTCTCAGTTTATTTGATGATGGTAGTCTATTAGATGGACTCTAAGTTAAACCGATGTTGATCGAGCAGATTAAGGGTAAACAGTTGGAGGATGAGTCATTGGGTCTTCGATTTCGATAGATTGAGAGTGGTAATACATCATATTTTGGATTGAATAGTAAAGGGGTTCTCTATTTCTGTGGGAGAGTCTGTGTATCGAATGATGCCGAGTTGAGGCAGTTTATACTACGAGAGGTGCATAGTAGCCTTTATGCTATGCATCCTGGCGGGAACAAGATGTATCGAGACCTTTGTAAGCTATACCGGTGGCCAGGTATTAAGCGAGATGTTACCGATTTTGTGAGTAAATGTCTAACATGCCAGCAGGTTAAGGCTAAGCATCAACTACACTCAGGTTTATCGTAGCCAGTTAAAATACCGCTTTGGAACTGGGAAAGAGTGACTATGGATTTCGTAAGTGGGAAAGATTCAGTGTGGGTCATTGTGGATCGATTGACCAAGTCTGCCCATTTCATATCGGCTCGTGCTGATTACTCTCTGCAGAAGCTAGCTAAACTGTATGTGTCTGAGGTAGTGAGACTGCAAGGGGTATCGGTTTCGATAATATCTGATAGGATCCCTGCTTCACGTCTCAGTTCTGGAAGAAGCTACATGAAGCTCTGTGTACAAGGTTAGACTTCAGTACTGCATTCCATCCTCAGATAGATGGTAAATCTGAGAGGGTGATTCAGATACTGAGGATATGTTAAGGGGTTGTGTAATTGACTTTTGAGGCAGTTGGGAGGAGTTTTTGCCGTTGGCAAAGTTCGCTTACAGCAACAGTTACCAGTCTAGCATACAGATGGAACCTTACGAGGTGCTCTATGGTCGTAATTGTCATACTCCTTTGTGTTGGACTGAGTTGGGCGAGCACCGTATTCTGGGTCCTGAACTAGTTTTTGATACTGAAGATAATGTCAGGTTGATTCGAGATCGACTAAAAGAGGCATCTGATAGGCAAAAGTCATATACGGATCTAAAGTGTTGAGAGATTGAGTATTCTGTGGGGAACTTCATTTTTCTCAAGGTCTCGTCGTGGAAGAAGGTACTGAGATTTGGTCGTAAGGGCAAGTTGAGCCCCAGATTTTTTGGACCTTATTGTATACTAATACGTGTGGGACTAGTTGCCTACCAGTTGGAGCTACCTCCAGAGTTGGAGAGGATTCATGATGTATTCCACGTCTCCATACTGAGGCATTATCACTCTGATCCCATGTATGTTGTTCCTATTGAGGAAATCGAGGTTAGGCCATATTTAACCTTTGAGGAGGAGCCAGTCCAAATATTGGACCGTGTGTGAAAATTCTGAGAAGGAAGTCCATCCCACTGGTTAATGTTCTTTGGCGTAATCATAGTTCTGAGCAGGCCACATGGGAGCCAGATGATGCAATGCGGCAGCAATATCCTCATCTTTTCTGATTAGGTAAAAATTTCGAGGCCGACATTTTCTTTAAGGGGGTAGAGTTGTAAAGCCCCAAAAACCCCTAATTTTTTTATTTTTATTTTCGTATGTTGTTGTTATAAATACATGTTTACTTCAGTGGTTAAGTGTTCTGGTAATGTCTGAGAAGTCTTGGGTTCAAGCCTTAGCTTGGGCAAAAAAAAAAAATTTATTGAATAAACTCCTATCTTTAGACAGTAGGCTTATAAATAAATGTTGGTAAGACATGTCAGAATGGGCCTGCTGGTCTAGTGGTTAGTCGAGTGTTAATGTTGCAAGGTGATCCAGAGTTCGAATCCTTGCGCGAGCAAAGGAGTTATTTTTGTTGCTTGTGCCATGTGAGTTTTTGGTGCAGTCGAAATACTAAGTGGTTGAGAAGTTGTGGGATTGGTAGAGGAAATTAAGGAATTTGAAGTGTGTGGGGAAAGTGGACGGTTGGTGTTGAGGATTTTGAGGAGAGGATTAGGGAACGGGATGAGATTGAGCTGAACTTGAGCTCTATTTTTCAAATATTTCGGCATCCTCTTCCCAAATTTCTCTAGGTTCTGACGGTAAAACCCTATCCTTTTAGCCGAAATCTTTGTTTGGAAATTCGGCTTTAGCTTGTTTTTCTTCTTCTTATTTTCTCTGAAATTTTTGTTAACTTTGTTCTTCTATGCTGAATTGCATTTCATTCTCCCCTCTCCACTTTGCTGTTTTTCCCTCCTCTTATTCTTTCTCGAACCCTTCTCTTGTGCCGAATTTGTGTGATGGTTGTGATTTTGTTCTCTAGCCGAACCTTTTCTCAATTTCAATTCTGAGCTATCGGTTTTCTCAAATCTCAGTCGATTGTCCTGTACTCGTTGGTACTAGTATTGCTATTCGATTCCTGGATCTCCTTTTTAATTCGGTTTTGACCCTTCTCAAGCAAACCTTCCTCTCCATTATTTTCAGGTTTTCTCTCCTTCTTTTACCTTCGTTGTGTCAACTCTTTCCTATTTTGCTCTGCTGAATTTGGGTGCTAATTCTATTCTACAATTTTGTGTTTCGGTAAGTGGTGTTTCGTTTTGATTGAAACTAGTCATGGGAATATTGGTTAATAAGTGTTTCGGTTGGATTGTATGAATTAGTGGTAAGTGAATGACGATGAAGTGATTAAGTATTTCACATAGGGTCGTGATAAATTCGTTAGACTTGCGACTAATTGATTGTTTATAATTGAATTTAGATTAGAGTGCTCAAGGACTAGGAACGTTTTTTCGCAAACAAGGTGTTAAACACAATCGCGATTATGGAAATCGGCAAAAGCAGGAATAAGTGGATGTTGACGCTACACGGGCGTGCGCTCGCCTGTGCGGTAGGCTATGTGACTAAACATGGGTGTGTGATCGACGAGGCCAGCCATGTGCAATTTCATGGGTTGGCCCAAACTGGGCCGTGTGGGCCCCATGGGCATGTGGGCCCCATATGAGCAAATGATACGGGCGTGTGGAAGTTATTGGCCAGGCCGTGTAATCCACACGGCCAAGGCCATTTTGGGCTGTGTGGACCACACGAGTGTGTGGTCCCACATGGACCAGGAACATGGGCTCGAGGGCCTATTTTCACTGTTTGTCTGCTAAGGTTGCACGGGTCACCTGAGACGACTGTGGACCGATTGGTGGGTCGGTAAGCTTACTTAGACCCCTAATTGACTTAATGACTGTTATGCCCCTCTGTGATATATTTATATATATGTACATGTAAGGCTATATTTTAGCATGCTATGTAGACTGTACTGAATACATACATGATACTATGATATGACATGATTGCATGATGCATTGCATGGGGATGGATTGTTATTGATCGGAGGGAGTGTATTGAAACCACTGTTCCGATTTGAATTTGTGGTTTTGAAACTACTATTCTGATTTGACGTAAAAACGAGTTGTTACACAAATACCCACAAAACAACAACATACATTGCATAAAATTATCACAATGGGAAATAAACACAAGGCATAATATAACACAACATGAATAGACTAAAATAAAATATTTCACTTAACAAGAATTCATTAGTAGTCATAAAAAGAATATTATGAGAGATTCGTGGCAATATGAAAATTCTTTAAACCCATTTTAATTAAAACATAGGCTTCTCCTGAAGTCCTATTAAGTTCCTAAGTTAATTAGCATATCTCTATGTCAAAAACTAACTTAGAAATCACCCTCTCAGGCATTTACACAGTTTATGCATACAACAATTATCTTCTGAAATCGACATGATATGTACCATTTTGATTTTACATCTATTAACTATTACCTTTTCCCAGATTAAATAATTAATTCAATAACTTAAAAATGTTGGCTATACATTCACAAGTATAAACATGATTTAAACCTAAATGAATGAAATAATCATTTGCAAAAAATATCCAAGAAACAATCATCTAATGAACTCAAATCAAGATTCATAACCATTTTGAATAAATACAATTAAGTCATATAATATTAAACTAAAAATATAAAGATGTGATGCAATCTTGTCTCCCGACATAGAAAACAATAATTTAACAGAAAACAGAAAGGTAAGAAAGAGTAGCTGAGGGGGCTATCCACAACTATTTCACAATGCAATGAGTAAACAACTAAATGCAGGGAGCTGTTTGCAGTTACTCCTTGCGGCTTTCTGTGGTGGCTTTCTTCCTCATCTTTAAGTTAAAATCACCTAAACATCTTCAAGTCAACCTCCTAATTGCTCTCATTACGGAAAGTGATTGCCTTATTTTCTGGAACTAAGTGTTTAGCAAGCCATGAATAGGGCAAGAACACTTAAGAATGAATATGGAAGGATGGTGTGAAAAAGATGTGTTTGATCGAATTGTGGGCTTTGATAAATGGGTGAATGACCTATTTACAGTGGTTGAACCTACACCAAAAATAGCAAATGTATCCCCTATAATCTTCACGTTTTGTGTCGTCCCTAGGTTAGTTGAAGACTAAGTCTTCCTTGTTATTTTTAGCAAGGAAGATAGCTTTGTTCTCTCCTCATGTGGCCGACCAAAATGTGCTCAAAATGTGATGGTTTTTTCCTATTATTTTTAGCAGTTGATGGACGGTTGAAGGCTTAATTCAAGGGATATTGATGCTGAATTTTATTTGACAAAATATATGGTCAAATCTGATATATATGGGAGTTGAATGGTTGGTGTTGGGACTGTCAATTTAAGCAGTGGATAATTGCCAACTTATTTGTCTTGTAAAATTAGGTAAATGAAATTTGTTTTGGGCCTCCTTGGAATTCATATTGGATCATTACAACTTTGGAATCCATATGACTGCAATATTAATCATTCAACCTGTACCTATCTAAGACCCAAATACAACAAAAAATCTAGCATCCTTTCCCTTAGCCTAATTAATCCCCAAAAAATAACAAAATAACATGCATTTAACATAAAATTCATAATCTTAACACATTCTTATAGGAATAATAAAATAACATGAAATCAAGTATAAAACCATAGAAAGTGTCTGAAATATGTATATATTTTGGAGTTTACAGTTACATGCTAACATGACTTTTTTATAATTTTAAATAATTTTAATAATTTTTTCAATTTTATATGCATTTATAATTCTATAGTTTTTAATAATTTTAATAAGTATATGCAAATGCTTCAAAATTTGTACATATTTATTCAAAAAATGAATGATTAAATTTAGAGCTACCACGTGTCACCATATGATAGATTTGTTAGTGTTTAATGACGAAAACAATTAATATAGGGGCCTAATTATCATTATTATTATTTGTTAACAATAAAGGATCAAATAGATATGAATTAAGTCAAGGGAATTTTTTTTCTTAAGGGATTTTTAGACTTATAATCCTTCATATTCATAATCTTATTGCTCTGGAATATTTATTTCTTAAATGTCTCTTTAATTTAGTAGGTGTTTGAAGCTTTGTTTGGTAAAATGTCCTTTATGTCTAATGTTCACTACTTCTTATTGGTTTAGTTCATAGGATAATGTAAAATACTTAGCTCCTCTACATTTTTGTTAAGGCTACGTAATTATAAATTACAAACAAGACATTTGAGTTCTAAATATATTTGAAGTACACTCATTGTATTAGGAATTCTTTTACTTGTTTGTTCAAGCTCATTTGTATAGATAGATGTACATTCAAGGAATAAAATGCACCTCACTTTTATCTTGCCATAAGCTTCTTTATGGTATATCATGAGAGTTGTAATATCCCAAAATTTGAGAATCATTTGTGTTGGCTCGAGTATGGATTTTGTGTGTTAGCATAGTCTTGTGAAGGCTTGATTTTATTTTAGAAAGCTAGAATAAATTTTAGTATGGTTCATTTAATGAAGTGGATTAAGTGAACTTAGCACTTAAGTTAATTTAAGTGTTCATTTATAGCATAAGAGGAGTAAGTGGCAAGTTGGTTAAGGAGCTTGAAAGGTGGCTTGAGGTTAGAGGTTCGAGTATCATGGAAAGCATTTTTGAAGACTATATTTTTGTGTCTAGCATTGATGGACGGTCAACCTATGTTTATGATAGGTTGGACTATTGTTTTTGGCAAGTCGAATTTTGGAAAGGGAAAGCTTGAGATAAGGGATAAGAATCTTGAAGTTATGGAAGGTTATCTTAAGGTTATGGTACGATGGGGGGACATAAGGCTTGGTTTGTGGGAAATGTTTTAGAAACAATTCCTATGCCTTTAGTGGATGAATGTGGATGGCATAGGTGTCTAGGGGGGTGGCCGAATTTTGTAAGTAGCTTGGGGGGGAATAGTTGGCCAATTTTGCCTTTTGAACATCTTTTTACATTTTTGTTTTCCCTCACCAAAAACTCTCCTTTGGCCGAATGTATCTTATGCATGTTGGTGCATTTTTGCTTTTGATTTTAGCCTCTTTTTGTTGAACCAAACCATACCATTTTCCTTTCTTTCATTTGCTCTTTTGAAACTGAAACAACATTTGATTTTTGGGCATTTTGTGCACATTTCTTTTAGGCAAAATAAGTGTTGGCCGAACCTCTCTCTCCCTCAACTCTCTTTTCTTCATTTGACTTTTGTTCAATCACATTCTCTTTCTCTTCATTTGGCCGAACCATTCTTTTCTTCAACCTCTCTCTTTTCTTTTCTTCTTTTTGATTTTTGATTAATCATATTTCCTTTCATCCTCTCTTGGCCGAATCTTTAATCATCTCAAATACCATTTCTTTTTCATTTGCTCCAAAGATAAAACATCTATTACCATTCGATTTTCTTTTCTTTTTCACTTCACCATAGCCGAACCTTCTTCCTCTCTTTTAGTATTATTTTTGGCCGAATAATCAAGGGTAATTTTCCTTTTTGTTTTCTTCAATCAATTTTGGAAAAGGGTAAGTATTCATGGCCGATTCTCTTCAATTCTTTTCTCGTCTCTATGTTATTTTTCTTGTGGACTAAGGCCGAATCTATGGGCATTGGTTTGCAAGGTTTTAACCATTTTAGGAACCGATTTCTTTTAGGCTTTTCGGACATTGGAAGCAATCGATCTAAGTCTCATTCCTTTAGCGATCGAAGTTGGTAAGTCAAGTGGTAAGGTTTCGATATTATTTAAGTTGGTTGAGAAAGTCTAAGGCTTTTGGGATTTAGTGATATGGCCGAATGGCCTTTATTCATAATCTTAATATTGGCCGATTGTAGGACAAGGTGATCTAGTGGTAGATCGGATCTTCGGACGTTAGTTATTGCTTTTGTGAAAGGTGTGTATCTTACACACTTTATAACTTGGTTTATATATGTATGTTTATGTGTATTATGACTAATCATATTATGAAAGTGGGAAAAATCGATGAGATTTGGATATGATACCATAATGGTATGAATGAGGATTCGGGTAAGTCCGTTTCATTATATTGTTAATACATGTGGATTGAAATCATGATCTACGATTTATGATAATTGTTATGAGATACATATGAAAGTATGTGACATCATTTGTTTGTCTATTGCATTGATATGGGCAATATGAGAGGAGGGGAAAGATTAATATCGTGTCGACAGACACCAGAGATTTGGTATCTCCAGTGATTTGGTATCACATTCGTGTCTTCGGACACCAGAGGTTTGGGACCTCATAGCGACTTGTCCCTGTGGTTAACACCACCGTGGGTTGGCCCCACTTTTGAGATATGGGATTGTCTGCCAGTGATTTGGTATCACACGTGGGTTGGCCCCACAACTTGATGATTCGTGACTTCGGTCACGGTGGTTTTGGCACCACCAAAGTGATTTGGTATCACATTCGTGTCTTCGGACACCAAAGGTTTGGGACCTCATAGCGTCTTGTCCCTGTGGATTAATTCCACCGTGGGTTGGCCCCACTTTTGAGATATGGGATCGTCGCCAAATGATTTGGTATCACACGTGGGTTGGCCCCACACTTGATTATTCGTGACTTTGGTCACCAAAGATTTGGTATCACATTTGTGTCCTCGGGACACCAAAGTGGTTTGGCACCACCAAAGGTTTGGTACCACACAGGTAGAAAAGGAGTTATGGATGGCTAGGTTGGGTGCATTATACATATATATATGCTTTGTTATAATTTTGTGTAAGTATGTGGCATTTACCCTGGAGAGGGAATATGCACTCGAGTCTTGGTGACTCACCTTCTCCTTATCATTTCAGGTGATTCGTGAGATCGCGGATGAGGAGCCTGGATGAACTCGGGAGGCCATGCAATAAATTTTGGTTCTACGTGAATTTTGGTTTGAGAACTTTACTTTATTTATATTTGGTTTTTATATTTTGTGGATTTGTAATAAGGCCTCTCTAAATTATGGTTTGGATTATTTTTATGTTTTACGCATGTTTTAAATATGGGTTATAAATTTCTTGATTATTATAATAAATTGAGCACAAAGTTTTCTAAACTATACAACGCGATGATTTTAAAAGCTTACCATCGGGTAACATAAATTATTTGACAATTTTAACAACTTGAGTGTTTTCGATCATTTAAATGATTTTCAAATATTAAGTTTCTACATTCAAATGCAAATGGCTTTCAAAGTAATAATTCGAGTTTTCTTAAAATGTTATAAATGTTTTCTAACCTATGATTTATTCACTTATTTTTAAAGTTTTATGTAATTTCAATCTAAAATTTCAGTGTTAACTTATTAAACATGTATTTTCTTCAAATATAGAATTTCAAAAGGGTTTTTCACGCGAATTAAATCGTTAATTCGTTTTTCTTCAAAGTATATTCCTCAGTGACATACCAGATTCGGTCATGGCGTATTGACCGGGTTTGGGGTGTTACAGATTGGTATCAGAGCCAAGTTCATAAGCTCGGCTGTGGGCCCGAGGCCCAAAATGATTTAAAGTATGATTTTAAAATGTTATTGTATAAAATTTTATGGTTGGAAAAGCATGGCCCCGAGTCTCCGGCATCAATCCGCCCTGGTAAGTACATCAAACTATTGATTTTGATGTTATGTTATGATGATATAGGCATGACTGTATAGTAGTAGGAACTACTTTAGAGACCCAAAACTATAGGTTTTGTGTGTACTTGCGAAACAACCCTTATTAAAATTTTTCATAAAACTGTACTTTAAAGAAAGTGGAATAATGACTAATGCATAAAACTCTTAACTTAGATAAGAAGAGACGTTAGACATGAGTGCTCGTGGTCGAGGCCGTACTACGCGTGGACGCGGTCGGGGTAGGATGACTGTGTCTGAGCCAGTGAGGTCGGGTCAAGGATCCGAGAATGAGGTACCACCAGTTCCACCACCGGCGGTTGGAGTTGAGCATCAAGATCAAACGGGGGATGATGTAGTGTCTCAGGCGGTGCTACGGGTCCTCGAGAGGGTAGCTGGAATGGGTGGAGGCACTGGAGCTCGGAAATATGTACTCAAGCGACTCCGATCCAACGGAGCCGAGGTATTTCGAGGTGTTTCGGGTGTAGCTCCCAGCTCGGCTGAATATTGGCTAGAGACGACGGAGCGAATCATGGATGACTTGGATTTGAGTGTTGAGGACAAGTTGAAAGGGATTGTATCGCTTCTTCGGGATGAGTCATATCAGTGGTGGCTCATAGTTCGGAATGGTGCTGCTGCGGAGGATCTCACTTGGGATTATTTTAAGGCAGCGTATCAGCGGAAATACGTTGGGTCTAATTACATTGATGTGCAGCGTAAGGCATTTCTGAGTTTGGTCCAAGGCAGTAAGTCTGTGTCAGAATATGAAGCGAAATTTTTAAGATTGAGCCGATATGCTGGAGGTATTGTGGCTTCGGAGCACGAGCGTTGTGTTCGATTTGAGGATGGTTTAAGAGATGAGCTAAGATTGCTGATTGCTTCACATCAGGAGCGATAGTTTGCTGCTTTGGTTGAAAAGGCTAAGATAGTCAAAGGAATAAAGGAGTCTGGAAGACAGAGCTACGACCGGAACAAGCATAAGAGAGGTTATGGATCATCTAGGTCAGCTAGTAGTGCTCAGAAGAGGGTTAGGTAGAGTAGGCCGAATCAATGCGGAAGGCACATTCATCGCTAATCGTCAGAGCCAGCCAGCAGTGTAACCGATGTGGGAAGTATCATTGGGGCGAATGTTGGACTGAAGGGAAAGGATGCTTCGAGTGTGGCTCGCTAGATCATCGTGTTAGAGACTGTCCACATAAGCAAGCCAGGAATCAGTCTGAGGGTCAAGGTCGTGCTCAGTTCAAGAAGGAGGGACCAGCACCACAGAGAGGACGTGGTAATGGTTCTGGTCGAGGCCGTGGAGCATCGGGCAGAGGTGTAAGCAACACTGAGGCCAGGCAGCCTGGTTTGGTGTATGCTGCGAGACGTCGAGAGGAGGGTGATGCACCGGATGTCATAACCGGTACGTTCTTAATCTTTGGTGTTCCATATACTGCCTTGATAGATGTGGGTTCGACTCATTCGTATGTTGCTAGTAGTATTGTAGAGACTATGAGTTTAGTTTCTGAGACTGCTTTTAGGAAGATGACCGTACTTAGTCCTCTAGGTCACTCTGTAGAAGTAGATAAGCTGTATAGGGATGTACCCCTAGAACTCCAAGGGGTAGTGTTTGTAGCTGATCTGATGGAACTGCCGTTTGAGGAGTTCGATCTAATTCTTGGAATGGATTGGTTGGTCAAGTACCAAGCGAGTTTGGATTTCGCTGCTAAACGCATGGTCTTGAAAACAGTTGAGGGTAGAGAGGTGGTCATGATAGGTAATAGAAGAGATTATCTATCTAACGTGGTATCTGCGTTGAAAGCTGTGAAGATGGTCAGGAAGGGCTGCGAGGCGTTTGTAGTTCATATGTGTGCTTTGGAAGCTAAGGAATCTTCGGTGGAGAATGTCTGAATCGTAAGGGAATATCTTGACGTATTTCTGAAGAACTTCCGGATCGCCTCGGATCGTGAAGTTGAATTTGGTATAGATCACATTGCCGGAACGGCGCAGTGTTTATAGCTCCGTATAGGATGGCACCAAAAAAAATTGATGGAATTGAAGGCTCGATTCGTGGAGTCATTGCATCGAGGTTTCATTAGACCAAGTGTTTCACCTTGGGGAGCGCCGGTACTTTTTGTCAAGAAGAAGGATGGTTCGATGCGGATGTGTATTGACTATCGCCAGTTAAATAAGTTGACGATCAAAAACAAGTATCCTTTGCCAAGGATAGATGACTTGTTTGATCAACTTAAAGGGCACAATTTTCTCAAGATTGATTTAAGGTCCGGATATCATCAATTAAAAGGTGAAAGAGGTGATATCCATAAGACGACTTTTTGCACTCGATGCGGGCATTACGAGTTTACGGTGATGCCATTTGGATTGACTAACGCGCGCAAGCGGCATTCATGGATATGATGAATTGGGTATTCTAGCAGTTTTTGGATCAGTTTGTTGTGGTTTTTATAGACGATATTTTGATATACTCGAAGTCGGAGGAGGAGTATGATGCGCATTTGCAAGTAGTGTTGCAGATTTTGAGGGAAAAGCAGTTGCATGCCAAATTTAGTAAGTGCGAATTCTGGCTTAGGGAGGTGACTTTCTTGGGTCACGTTGTATCAGCCGAGGATTAGAGTGGATCCTCGAAAGATCGAAGCGGTGTTGGACTGGAAGCCGCCTAAGTCAGTGGCTGAGATTCGGAGTTTCCTAGGTCTGGCGGGGTACTATCGAAGATTTGTGGAAGGATTTTCTTTGGTCGCTGCACCGATGACCAAGTTGTTGAGGAAAGGAGTTCCATTTGTGTAGACCGAGAAGTAGCAAGAAAGTTTCGACAGGTTGAAGAAGATTCTGACTGAAGCTCCAGTTTTGACTCAACCTAAGGCAGGCAAGGAATTCACGGTTTATTGTGATGCATCACATACTGGTTTGGGATGTGTGCTGATGCAATAAGGGAAGGTAGTGGCTTACGCATCTCGGCAGTTGAGACCAAATGAGGCTAATTATCCGATGCATGACTTGGAATTAGCTGCTGTGGTTTTCGCTCTGAATATTTGGAGACACTATTTGTACGGAGAGAAGTCGATAGTCTACACGGATCACAAAAGTCTTAAGTACCTTTTGACTCAGAATGACTTGAACTTGAGGCAGCGTAGATGGATCGAGTTGTTGAAGGACTATGATTGTTCGATCGAGTATCATCCCGGCAAAGCTAACGTGGTAGCAGACGCGTTGAGCCGTAAGGTTGTATCGAATTTAAGATCGATGTTTGCTCGTCTTAGCTTGTATGACGATGAGAGTCTTTTGGCAGAATTGCAAGTCAAGACGACTTGGTTAGATCAGATCAAGGAGAAGCAGTTGGAGGATGATGGTTTGAATGATCGAAGGTTGCGGGTTCAGAATAGTGGTTTAGAGGATTATAGTTTGTCCAGTGATGGAGTTTTGCGTTTTAAAGGGAGAGCTTGTATGCCGAAGGATGTTGAGTTGAGACAAAGGATTCTTCGGGATGCACATAGCAGCCCATATGCTATGCATCCTGGAGGCAGCAAAATGTATCGAGATTTAAGAGAGCAGTTTTGGTGGCCAAGTCTGAAGCGGGAGGTAACTGAGTTTGTGGGCAAATGTCTGACGTGTCAGCAAGTCAAGGCTGAACATCGATTCCGTCTGCAGGTTACTTCAAATAGGTGAAGATTCCACAGTGGAAGTGGGAGAGGATTACTATGGACTTTGTTAGTGGATTACCTCTTATGCCTAGTAAGAAGGACTCACTATGGGTGATTGTGGATCGTTTGACTAAGTCAGCTCATTTCATTCCGGTTAGGATGGATTATTCACTTGAGGGTTAGCTAAGTTGTATGTGGTGAGATAGTGAGGTTGCGGGTGTGCTGTGTCGATCATCTCGGATAGAGATCCCAGATTTACGTCGAGGTTTTGGAGAGCGTTACATCAGGCGTTGGGTACGTGGTTGGATTTCAGTACAGCATTTCATCCACAGTCTGACGGGCAGTTTGAAAGAGTTATTCAAATTTTGGAGGATATGTTGAGAGGATGTGTTTTGGACTTCAGAGGTAGCTGGGAAGAGTTTTTGCCATTAGCTGAGTTTGCATACAACAATAGTTATCAGTCAAGCATTAAGATGGTCCCATATGAGGCATTGTATGGTAGGAGGTGTCGCACACCTACGTGTTGGACAGAGTTGGGTGAGCGTCAGATGTTAGGACCAGAATTGGTTGCAGAGACTGAGGATAAAGTTAAGATGATTCAGGCTCGTCTGAAGGAAGCTTCAAATAGGCAAAAGTCAAAAGCCGATCTCAAGCGGAGAGATATAGAGTTTGTCGTGGTTGACAAAGTTTTTCTGAAGGTCTCGCCATGGAAGAAAGTGTTAAGATTTGGAAGAAAAGGCAAGTTAAGTCCAAGGTTTATTGGACCGTTTAAGGTGTTGAGACGAGTGGAACCAGTAGCTTATCAGCTTGAGTTGCCAGCGAAACTGAGTCAGATTCACAATGTGTTTCATGTCTCCATGCTTAGACGCTATCGTTCGATCCATCGCATGTCGTGGCGATTGAGGAAATAGAAGTGAATCCAGTTTTGATTGGAAGAGGAACTGTGCATGCGCATTCTAGATCGAGATGTGAAAGTTTTGCGTAGGAAGACAGTTCCTTTAGTGAAGGTCTTATGGCGAAATCATGGCGTAGAAGAAGCTACGTGGGAACCGGAGGATGCAATGAGGCAATAGTATCCTCAACTCTTTTGATCGGTAATTTTAGAGACTAAATTTTCTTAAGGGGTAGAATTGTAATATCCCAAAATTTGAGTATCATTTGTGTTGGCTCGAGTATGGATTTTGTGTGTTAGCATAGTCTTGTGAAGGCTTGATTTTATTTTAGGAAGCTAGAATAAATTTTAGTATGGTTCATTTAATGAAGTGGATTAAGTGAACTTAGCACTTAAGTTAATTTAAGTGTTCATTTATAGCATAAGAGGAGTAAGTGGCAAGTTGGTTAAGGAGCTTGAAAGGTGGCTTGAGGTTAGAGGTTTGAGTATCATGGAAAGCATTTTTGAAGACTATATTTTTGTGTCTAGCATTGATGGACGGTCAACCTATGTTTATGATAGGTTGGACTATTGTTTTTGGTAAGTTGAATTTTGGAAAAGGAAAGCTTGAGATAAGGGATAAGAATCTTGAAGTTATGGAAGGTTATCTTAAGGTTATGGTAAGATGGGGGGACATAAGGCTTGGTTTGTGGGAAATGTTTTAGAAATAATTCCTGTGCCTTTAGTGGATGAATGTGGACGGCATGGGTGTCTAGGGGGGTGGCCGAATTTTGTAAGTAGCTTGGGGAGGAATAGTTGGCCAATTTTGCCTTTTGAACATCTTTTTACATTTTTGTTTTCCCTCTCCAAAAACTCTCCTTTGGCCAAATGTATCTTGTGCATGTTAGTGCATTTTTGCTTTTGATTTTAGCCTTTTTTTATTGAACCAAACCAAACCATTTTCCTTTCTTTCATTTGCTCTTTTGAAACCGAAACAACATTTGATTTTTGGGCATTTTGTGCACATTTCTTTTATGCAAAATAGGTGTTGGCCGAACCTCTCTCTCCCACAACTCTCTTTTCTTCATTTGACTTTTGTCCAATCACATTCTCTTTCTCTTCATTTGGCCGAACCATTCTTTTCTTCAACCTCTCTCTTTTCTTTTCTTCTTTTTGATTTTTGATTAATCATATTTCCTTTCATCCGCTCTTGGCCGAATCTTTAATCATCTCAAATACCATTTCTTTTTCATTTGTTCCAAAGATAAAACATCTATTACCATTCGATTTCCTTTTCTTTTTCACTTCACTATAGCCGAACCTTCTTCCTCTCTTTTAGTATTATTTTTGGCCGAATAATCAAGGGTAGATTTCCTTTTTGTTTTCTTCAATCAATTTTGGAAAAGGGTAAGTATTCATGGCCGATTCTCTTCAATTCTTTTCTCGTCTCTATGTTATTTTTCTTGTGGACTAAGGCCGAATCTATGGGCATTGGTTTGCAAGGTTTTAACCATTTTAGGAACCGATTTCTTTTAGGCTTTTCGGACGTTGGAAGCAATCGATCTAAGTCTCATTCCTTTAGCGATCGAAGTTGGTAAGTCAAGTGGTAAGGTTTCGATATTATTTAAGTTGGTTGAGAAAGTCTAAGGCTTTTGGGATTTAGTGATATGGCCGAATGGCCTTTATTCATAATCTTAATATTGGCCGATTGTAGGACAAGGTGATCTAGTGGTAGATCGGATCTTCGGACGTTAGTTGTTGCTTTGGTGAAAGGTGTGTATCTTACACACTTTATAACTTGGTTTATATATGTATGTTTATGTGTATTATGACTAATCATATTATGAAAGTGGGAAAAATCGATGAGATTTGGATATGATACCATGATGGTATGAATGAGGATTCGGGTAAGTCCGTTTCATTATGTTGTTAATACATGTGGATTGAAATCATGATCTACGATTTATGATAATTGTTATGAGATACATATCAAAGTATGTGACATGATTTGTTTATCTATTGCATTGATAGGGGCAATATGAGAGGAGGGGGAAGATTAATATCGTGTCGATAGACACCAGAGATTTGGTATCTCTAGTGATTTGGTATCACATTCGTGTCTTCGGACACTAGAGGTTTAGGACCTCATAGCGACTTGTCCCTGTGGTTTGGTACCACACGGGGTAGAAAAGGAGTTATGGATGGCTAGGTTGGGTGCATTATACATATATATATGCTTTGTTATAATTTTGTGTAAGTATGTGGCATTTACCCGGGAGAGGGAATATACACTGAGTCTTGGTGACTCACCTTCTCCCTTATCATTTCAGGTGATTCGTGAGATCGCGGATGAGGAGCCGGATGAACTCGAGGAGGCCATGCAATAAATTTTGGTTCTACGTAAATTTTGGTTTGAGAACTTTACTTTATTTATATTTGGTTTTTATATTTTGTGGATTTGTAATAAGGCCTCTCTAAATTATGGTTTGGATTATTTTTATGTTTTAAGCATGTTTTAAATGTGGGTTATAAATTTCTTGATTATTATAATAAATTGAGCACAAAGTTTTCTAAACTATACAACGCGATGATTTTAAAAGCTTACCATCGGGTAACATAAATTATTTGACAATTTTAACAACTTGAGTGTTTTCGATCATTTAAATGATTTTCAAATATTAAGTTTCTACATTCAAATGCAAATGGCTTTCAAAGTAATAATTCGAGTTTTCTTAAAATGTTATAAATGTTTTCTAACCTATGATTTATTCACTTATTTTTAAAGTTTTATGTAATTTCAATCTAAAATTTCAGTGTTAACTTATTAAACATGTATTTTCTTCAAATATAGAATTTTAAAAGGGTTTTTCACACGAATTAAATCGTTAATTCGTTTTTCTTCAAAGTATATTCCTCAGTGACATACCAGATTCGGTCATGGCGTATTGACCGGGTTTGGGGTGTTACAAGAGTCATGCTCTTTTAACCTGTTTTGTCTGCAACCTTCAAGCTTCATTAATGCAGACAATACCTCTAGTTGAACTATGGCTAACCCAATAGATTCAAATGTCTCAACCAATATGACCATTATGGTCACATTTCTCAAGTTTGCAAATCTATATCTCATAATTGTAACAACCTGTTTTCAGTAAAATCGAAATAGTAGTTTTAGGACCACAAATTTGGTGAGTAAATTTATATTTTATTATCATTTTAATGTCTATGGGATGTTGGTATGATCGTATAAAAACTTCGTTAAAAAATTTTGATGTTTGAATGATTAATTAAGTGAAAAGGACTAAATCGTAAAAAGTATAAAAATAGAGTTCTATTAGTTAAAGGTGTCAAATAGCTATGAAATTTTAATCTAAGGGACTGTGATGATAAATAGACCAATTGAGTTGATAGTGGATGCTTATGGACATGGTTTTATTGAAATTATTAATGTTTTTAAAGGGGAAAAAGGTAAATAAGTAATTAAAACTAAATTAAAAAAAGTAAACTATGTTCATGTTCTTCATTCTTCATACAACCACCGAAAATACTCCATTCAACCAAGCTAGGGCATTCGGTCAATCTCCATTTCTTGTATGGTAAGTTTTTAAGCCACATTTTTGATGATTTTTATGTTTTCGGGAACATTGTAGCTTAATCTAGTTAGCCCAGGGATCAATTTGTAAACCCGTTAAAGACTGAGGGTTATGCCATGAATTCTTTTGCATGATTCTTTATGTTTAATGATAGATTATGAGTCCTTGTTGATAAATAAACAAGTTTTATAAAGTGATTTTTTGATGAAAATGGCACTTAGGGACTTATTTGTAAAAGTAGTAAAAGTTCATGTTAAAATGTGAAATGACGGTTTAAGTCCCTAGAGAATCTGGCTAACTTGAAAAGAGGACTAAAATGTTTAAATTTCAATTTATGAGCTTAAGGACAAAATTATGAAAAGTTAAAATATTAGGGGTAAAATAGCAATTTTGTAAAAATGTGAATTGTGAACTAAATTGAATGCTAGGGATATTAAATGGATTAAATTTGTCTATTTTGCTCAAGATAGACCACGTACGGATCTAGATCAAGGAATAGCTAAAGCCTTGGATTGTCGATCTCGTTCCTATGCCCTAGTCGTCAAGGTAAAGTTCGTATGAATGACTATCATTTTAATGCTATTTCAAATTATATGTTAATATGATACATGTCATGCAATTGAACATTTTATGTGCAAGAAATGCTATGATGGTTATCGAGTCCCAATTGAACCTTAGGAATTCGTAGGATAGAAATGACATGTCATTAGGGATTTTATGTTTTGGGTGCTAGTCTTGAATGTCCTACGAATGGCTAAGGTCTTGCATTTATTGCGAATAATCCATAGCTCGTGTGAGCGGCATCTTGTAGCTTACATTCTGACCCACAGCTCGTATGAGCAGGCTCATTTCATAGCTCGATTGAGCAATGATGTAAAGGAAAGGTTACGATTATATGTTTAAGCACACTTCGTGTGAGCTTTCTCAAGTACCTGGTGATATTCTAAATGGTTCAACGGGTAAGAAAAGGGATTGAAAAGGTAAGTTTCCAAGTGAAATATTTCATAAGTTTCCAAGTGAAATATTTCATATGCTCATGAAAAGGTGAATGAATCAAATGATATATGTTCATGTGAAAATAGCTTACCTTATGTTTAATCCAAGTAAGTAATGTATTAATGAACTAACTTGTGTATTGTTGATGATGATGCTTAGGCTTGTATTAAGCTTGTGGTTCGATTAGATTATGCTTATACTTAATGTTATTTAGATGAAATGGTAAGTTATGTTTCATTATCTATGAACTTACTAAGCATTATGTGCTTACGTAGTTTTCTTTCCTATGTTTTATAGATTATCGGAAGCTCGACCACTTTGGAAGCTCATCGAAGATCTATCACACTATCCAGCATAAACTTCGGTAGTTTTTGATGTTTTTACCGAAGTTCTAATGGCATGTATAGGTGGACTGTAACAGCCCAATTTTAGCTAAGTCGAAACAGTGGTTTTGGAACCACCAAATATGACGTTGAAAAAATTATTTTAATATTATTTTAAGCGTTTACAGCATGATAGAATTATTATGTGAAAATTTTGTAAAGAAATTTTATTGTTTGAATGCTTAATTCGGTAAAAAGGACAAAATTTCGTAAAATGCAAAAAGTTGCATTCTACTTGCTAAAGGTGTCAAATAGCTTTTATTTTTAAATATGGTGGCCTTCAATGGTAATTAAACCATTTGAATGGTGAGTGGACAATTTTGGACAACCATTAGATGATTTTATGTTTTATAATTAAGGTTAATCTTGGTAATTGATAATTAATGTTAATATTAATAAAAAACATAAATTTTAAGGCTATCATCTTCACTATAGCCGAATATTGAAGAGAAAAAGAAGCCATTTTAGGGTTCTTGAATTCGGCACACTCTTAGCTTGATTAAAGTACAGTTTTAGCTTGATTTTTGATGATTTTTATGTTTTTGTAATCGTTATAGCTCAATCTAGCTAGCTCATACCTTTAATTTTGAAACTGTTAAATATTTTGAGAGTTGCCATTGTTGAATCTATGAGTTCTTTCATGTTTAATATTGGAATATGAAAGCTTGATGATAGTTTTACATGTTTTGTAAAGTGATTTTTGATGAAAATGCATAAAAGGGATTAAATTGTGAAAAGTGCAAATTGAGTGGTTGAAATGTAAAGTAAATGAAAGTTTTGGGCTGCTAGGGACCTATATGTAATTTAGCCAAGCATGGGTTTTATTTGTAACACCCCAAACCCGGTCAATACGCCATGACCGAATCTGGCATGCCACAGAGGAAATCATTTTTGAAAAGAATCGAATTTAACAGATAAATTTTTAGTGAGAAACTCTTTGTAATTCTATATTTGTAGAAATCAGGTGTAAAATAAGTTAACACCGAAAATTTACTTGAAATTTCATAAATAAAAACTTTAAAACTTAGTCGATAAATCATAGGATAGAAAACATTTATATCTTTTAAGAAAAATCCGAATTATTACTTTGGAAACCGATTGCATTTGAGTATAGAAACTTGAATTTTGGAAATCACTTAAATTGTAGATAACACTTAATTTATAATTTTGCCAACAAACAATTTGTATTACCCGATGGTAAGATTTTAAAACCATTGCGATTTTATAGTTTAGAAAACTTTGGGTTCAATTATTAAATTAACCAAGTAATTTATAAATCACATTTTAACACATGTCCCAAACATATAAATAATCCAAAAACATAATTTAAAGAGGCCTTATTACAAATCCATAAAATATGAAAACCAAATAAAATAAGTACCCAAATAGAAGTTCATATAAGACCAACTTTTATTGCATGGCCTCCTCGAGTTCATCCGGCTCCTCGTCTGCAATCTCACGAATCACCTGAAATGATAAGGGAGAAGGTGAGTCACCAAGACTCAGTGCATAATCCCTCTCCCGGGTAAATGCCACATACTTACACAAATTATAACAAAGCAACATATATGTATAATGCACCCAACCTAGCCATCCATAACTCCTTTCCTACCCCGTGTGGTACCAAACCACTGGTGGTGCTAAACCACTGGTGTCTCAAAGACACAAATGTGATACCAAATCACTGGTGACCGTAGTCACAAATAATCCATCTGTGGGGCCAACCCACGTGTGATACCAAATCACTGGCGACGATCCTATATCTCAAAAGTGGGGTCAACCCACGGTGGTATTAAACCACAGGGACAAGTCGCTATGAGGTGCCAAACCTCTAGTGTCCGAAGACACGAATGTGATACCAAATCACTGGTGGTGCCAAACCACTGGTGACCGAAGTCACGAATCATCAAGTTGTGGGGCCAACCCACGTGTGATACCAAATCACTGGCGACAATCCCATATCTCAAAAGTGGGGCCAACCCACAGTGGTGTTAAACCACAGGGACGAGTCGCTATGAGGTCCAAAAACTCTGGTGTCCGAAGACACAAATGTGATACCAAATCACTGGAGGTACCAAACCTCTGGTGTCCGAAGACACAATATCAATCTTCCCCCTCCTCTCATATTGCCCATACCAATGCAATAGATAGACAAATCATGTCAATATACTTTGATATAAATCACATAACGAAAATATCATAAATCGTAGATCATGATTTCAATCCACATATATCAATAACATATAGAAACAGACTTACCCGAATCCTCATTCATACCATCATGGTATCATATCAAGATCTCATCGTATTTCCAACTTTGTTAATATGATCAATAAATTAATAATATTATAAGTACATATACAAAACTGAGTTATAAAGTGTGTAAGGTACACACCTTTCACCAAAAGCAAATATTAACGTCCGAAGATCCGATCTACCACACTAGATCACTTGTCCTACAATCGGCCAAATCACAATATTTTAAACAAAGGCCATTCGGCCAACATCATAACACTTTAATCCCAAAAACTTTAGTCTTTTCAAAAGAATGATGAATCGAGAAGAATCCTTACCCCCTTGACTTACCAACCTTAGATTGCTAGAGAGATAGGGCTTAAATCGATTGCTTCCGAAATCCTAATGAGGCTAATTGAATAATCGAATCCTAAAAATGGTTAGAACCTTGCAACAAATGCCCATAGGTTCGGCCCTTGTCCGCAAGACAATGACATAGAAAAGAGAGAAAAAATAAAGGAAAAACGGTTATGAACACTTACCCTTTTTATCCAAAATCGATTGAAGAAACCAAAGAGAGTCAACCCTTGAATAATCGGCCAAACTAAAACTAAAAGGAAGTAGAAGATTCGGCTATTTGGTTATGAGAGAAGAAAACAATTGATTTGAGTCTAATAGGATATGAAATACGAAAGTATAAGAGAAGATAAAATGAGAGAAAGAATTCGATTTTTAGCAACAATGGAAGAAAGAAAAATGAGTTTGGAGAAGAGGGAGATTCGGCCAAAAAGAAGAAAAAGAATAAGAGAGAAAATGGGGTTGAAAAATTCGGCCAACTCCTTGTTTGCCAAAAAGAAAAGTGCACAAAATGACAAAATGAACTTTTGGTTTCAAAAGCAAAGATGAAAGAAAGGAAATAGCATTTTTGGTTCAACAAAATGAAGGCTAAAACAAAAGCAAAATTTGCACAAATTGCACAATATACATTCGGCCAAGGTGGAAGTTTTTGGAGAGGAAAAACAAAAATGAAAAAAGATGCACAAAAGAAAAATTGGCCAACTATCCCCCCAAGCTACCTATCAAAATTCGGCCACCCCCCTAGCCTTACATGCCGTCCACATATATTCTCTAAAGGCCTCGGAATACTTTCCAAAACATCCTCCTAAAACCAAGCCTTATGTCTCCCCAACCTTCCATAACTTTAAGATTCTTATCCCCAATTTCATGCTTTCCTTAAACCAACATTCAACTTACCAAAAGATGAAAGTCCAACCTATCATAAACATAGGTTGACCGTCCATAAAAGCTATGAAGAAAAATAAAATCCTCAAAATGCTTTCCATGCTACTCGAACCACTAACCTCAAGCAACCCTTCAAGCATCCTAACCACCTTGCCACTAACTCCTCCTGTGCTTTAATTAACACTTAAATTAACTTAAGTGCTAAGCTCACTTAATCCACTTCATTAAATAAACCATACTAAAAATTATTCTAACTTCCTAATTAAAATCAAGCCTTCACAAGACTATGCTAACACACAAAATTCATACCCGAGCCAACACAAATGATACTCAAATTTTGGGATGTTACAATTCTACCCCCTTAAGAAAATTTCGTCCTCGAAATTACCTGCTCAAAAGAGTTGAGGATACTGCTGCCTCATCGCATCCTCTGGTTCCCACGTAGCTTCTTCTACGCCATGATTCCGCCATAAGACCTTCACTAAAGGAACTGTCTTCCTACGCAAAACTTTCACATTTCGATCTAGAATCAGCACAGGTTCCTCTTCCACCATCAAATCTGGACTCACTTCTATTTCTTCTACTGCCACGGCATGTGATGGATCAGAACGATAGCGTCTAAGCATGGATACATGGAACACATCGTGAATCTGACTCAATTTCGCTGGCAACTCAAGCTGGTAAGCTACTGGTCCCACTCGTCTCAACACCTTAAGCGGTCCAATGAACCTTGGACTTAACTTGCCTTTTCTTCCAAATCTTAACACTTTCTTCCATGGCGAGACCTTCGGAAAAACTTTGTCACCCATGGCAAACTCTATATCCCTCCGCTTGAGATCGACATACGACTTTTGCCTATCCGAAGCTTCCTTCAGACGAGCCTGAATCATCTTAACCTTATCTTTAGTCTCTGCAAACAACTCTGGTCCTAACATCTGACGCTTACCCAACTCTGTCCAGCAAATAGGTGTGCGACACCTCCTACCATACAATGCCTCATATGGAGCCATCTTAATGCTTGCCTGATAACTATTGTTGTATGCGAACTCAGCTAACGGTAAAAACTCTTCCCAGCTGCCTCTGAAGTCCAAAACACATCCTCTCAACATATCCTCTAAAATCTGAATAACTCTTTCCGATTGCCACGATCAGGATGAAATGCGGTACTGAAATCCAATTGCGTACCCAAAGCCTGATGCAACGCTCTCCAAAACCTCGACGTAAATCTGGGATCTCTGTCCGAGATAATCGACACAGGCACACCGTGCAACCTCACTATCTCTGCCACATACAACTTAGCTAACCTCTGAAGCGAATAATCCCTCCTAACCAAAATGAAATGAGCTGACTTAGTCAGACGATCCACAATCACCCATACTGAGTCCTTCTTACTAGGCGTAAGAGGTAATCCACTAACAAAGTCCATAGTGATCCTCTCCCACTTCCACTGTGGAATCTTCACCGGCCGAAGTAACCCAGACGGGAACTGATGTTCAGCCTTAACTTGCTGACACGTCAGACATTTACCCACAAACTCAGTTACCTCCCGCTTCAGACCTGGCCACCAAAACTGCTCTCTTAAATCCCGATACATCTTGTTACCTCCAGGATGCATAGCATATGGGCTGCTATGTGCGTCCTGAAGAATCCTTTGCCTCAACTCAACATCTTTCGGCATACAAGCTCTCCTTTTAAAATACAAAACTCCATCACTGGACAAACTATAATCCTCTAAACCTCCATTCTGAACCCGCAAGCTCCGATCATTCAAACCATCATCCTCCAACTGCTTCTCCTTGATCTGATCTAACCAAGTCGGCTTGACTTGCAATTCTGCCAAAAGACTCCCATCGTCATATAAGCTAAGACGAGCAAACGTCGATCTTAAATCTGATACAACCTTACGGCTCAACGCGTCTGCCACCATGTTAGCCTTGCCGGGATGATACTCGATCGAACAGTCGTAGTCCTTCAACAACTCGATCCATCTATGCTGCCTCAAGTTCAAGTCCTTCTAAGTCAAAAGGTACTTAAGACTCTTGTGATCCGTGTAGACTATCGACTTCTCTCCGTACAAATAGTGTCTCCAAATCTTCAAAGCGAAAACCACAGCAGCTAATTCCAAGTCATGCGTCGGATAATTAGCCTCATGCAGTCTCAACTGCCGAGATGCGTAAGCCACTACCTTCCCTTCTTGCATCAGCACACATCCCAGACCAGTATGTGATGCATCACAATAAACCGTAAATTCCTTGCCTGCCTTAGGTTGAATCAAAACCGGAGCTCCAGTCAGAATCTTCTTCAACTTGTCGAAACTTTCCTGCTGCTTCTCGGTCCACACAAATGGAACTCATTTCCTCAACAACTTGGTCATCGGTGCAGCGATCAAAGAAAATCCTTCCACAAATCTTCGATAGTACCCCGCCAGACCTAGGAAACTTCGAATCTCAGCCACTGACTTAGGCGGCTTCCAGTCCAACACCGCTTCGATCTTTCGAGGATCCACTCTAATCCCCTCGGCTGATACAACGTGACCCAAGAAAGTCACCTCCCTAAGCCAAAATTTGTACTTACTAAATTTGGCATACAGCTGCTTTTCCCTCAAAATTTGCAACACTACTCGCAAATGTGCATCATGCTCCTCCTCTGACTTCGAGTATATCAAAATATCGTCTATAAAAACCACAACAAATGATCCAAAAACTGCTGGAATACCCGATTCATCATATCCATGAATGCTACCGGCGCGTTAGTCAACCCAAAAGGCATCACCAAAAACTCGTAGTGCCCATACCAAGTGCGAAAAGCCGTCTTATGGATATCAGCCTCTTTCACCTTAACTGATGATATCCAGACCTTAAATCTATCTTGGAGAAAACCGCAGCCCCTTTAAGCCGATCAAACAAGTCATCTATCCTTGGCAAAGGATACTTGTTTTTGATCGTCAACTTATTTAACTGGCGGTAGTCTATACACATCTGCATTGTACCATCTTTCTTCTTGACAAAAAGTACCGGCGCTCCCCATGGCGAAACACTTGGTTGAATGAAACCTCGATCCAACAACTCCTGAATCTGAGCCTTCAATTCCCCTAATTCCTTCAGTGCCATCCTATACGGAGCTATATACACTGGCGCCATTTCGGGTAACAGATCTATACCGAATTCAACTTCACGATCCGGAGGCAGTCCCAAAAGTTCTTCTGGAAATACATCAGCATATTCCTTTACAGTCCGAACATTCCCCACAGAAGACTCCTTAGCTTCCAAAGCACACACATAAACTACAAACGACTCGCAGCCCTTCCTGACCATCTTCACGGCTTTCAACATAGATACCACGTTAGAGAGATAATCTCTTCTATTACCTATCATGACCACCTCTTTACCCTCAACTGTCTTCAAAACCATGCGCTTAGCAGCGCAATCCAAACTTGCTTGGTACTTGACCAACCAATCCATTCCAAGAATTAGATTGAACTCCTCAAACGGTAGTTCCATCAGATCAGCTACAAACACTACCCCTTGGAGTTCTAGGGGTACATCCCTATACAGCTTATCTACTTCTACAGAGTAACCTAGAGGACTAAGTACTGTCATCCTCCTAGAAGCAGTCTCAGAAACTAAGCTCATAGTCTCTACTATGCTACTAGCAACATATGAATGCGTCAAACCCACATCAATCAAAGCAGTATATGGAACACTAAAGATTAAGAACGTACCAGTTATAACGTCCGGTGCGTCCCCCTCCTCACGATGTCTCGCAGCATACACCAAACCAGGCTGCCTTGCCTCAGTGTTGCTTGCACCTCTGCCCAATGCTCCGCGGCCTCGACCTGAACCATTACCATGACCTCTCTGCGGTGCTGGTCCCTCCTTTCTGAACTGAGCACGACCTTGACCCTCAGATTGATTCCTAGCTTGCTTACGTGGAAAATCTCTCACACGATGATCTAGCGAGCCACACTCGAAACATCCTTTCCCTCCGGTCCAATATTCGCCTCAATGATACTTCCCACATCGATTACACTGTGCTAGCCTCTGATTAGCAGTAACAGGCCTTCCAGATTGATTCGGCCCACTCTGCCTAACCCTCTTCTGAGCATTACCGGCTAACCCGGATGATCCATAACCTCTCTTATGCTTGTTCTGGTCGTAACTCTGCCTTCAGATTCCTTGATTCCTTCGGCTATCTTAGCCTTTTCAACCAACGCAGCAAATTCTCACTCCTGATGTGGAGCAATCAGCAACCTTAGCTCGTCTCTCAAACCATCCTCAAATCGGACACAACGCTCATGCTCCGAAGCCACAATACCTCCAGCATACCGGCTCAATCTTAAGAACTCAGCCTCATACTTTGATACAGATTTACTCCCTTGGACCAAATTCAGAAATGCCTTACGCTGCGCATCAACGTAATTAGACCCAACATATTTTCGCTGATACGCTGCCTTGAAATAATCCCAGGTGAGATACTCCGCTGCAACACCATTCCGTACCGTGAGCCACCACTGATATGACTCATCCTGAAGAAGTGATACAATCCCTTTCAGCTTTTCCTCCTCATTCAGATCCAGATCATCCATGATTCACTCCGTCGCTTCTAACCAATATTCAGCCGAGCTGGGAGTTACACTCGAAACACCTCGAAATACCTCGGTTCTGTTGGCTCGGAGTCGCTCAGGTACAGATTTCTGAACTCCCGCGCCTCCACCTACTCCAGCTACCCTCTCAAGAACTCACAGCATCGCCTGAGACACTGCGTCATCCCCCGTTTGATCCTGATGCTCAACTCCAACCGCTGGTGGTGGAACTGGTGGTACCTCATTCTCGGATCCTTGACCCGACCTCACTGGCTCAGACACAGCCATCCTACCTCGACCACGTCCACGCATAACACGACCTCGACCTCAAGTACTCATGTCTAACGTTTCTTCTTATCTAAGTTAAAAGTTTTATGCATTAGTCATTATTCCACTTTCTTTAAAGCACAGTTTTATGAAAAATTTTAATAAGAGGTTGTTTCGCAAGTACATAAAACCTATAGTTTTGGGTCTCTAAAGTAGTTCCTACTACTATACAGTCATGCCAACATCATCATATCATCAAAATCAACAGTTTGATGTACTTACCAGGGCGGATCGGTGCCAGAGACTCGATGCCATGCTTTTCCAACCATAAAATTTTAAACAATAACATTTTAAAACCATACTTTAAAACATTTTGGGCCTCGGGCCCACAGCCGAGCTTTTGAACTTGGCTCTGATACCAATTTGTAACACCCCAAACCCGGTCAATACGCCATGACCAAATCTGGCATGCCACAAAGGAAATCATTTTTGAAAAGAATCGAAATTAACAGATAAATTTTTAGTGAGAAACTCTTTGTAATTCTATATTTGCAGAAGTCAAGTGTAAAATAAGTTAACACCGAAAATTTACTTGAAATTTCATAAATAAAAACTTAAAAACTTAGTCGATAAATCATAGGATAGAAAACATTTATATCTTTTAAGAAAAATCTGAATTATTACTTTGGAAACCGATTGCATTTGAGTATAGAAACTTGAATTTTGGAAATCACTTAAATTGTAGAAAACACTTAATTTATAATTTTGCCAACAAACAATTTGTATTACCCGATGGTAAGATTTTAAAACCATTGCGATTTTATAGTTTAGAAAACTTTGGGTTCAATTATTAAATTAACCAAGTAATTTATAAATCACATTTTAACACATGTCCAAAACATATAAATAATCCAAAAACATAATTTAAAGAGGCCTTATTACAAATCCATAAAATATGAAAACCAAATAAAATAAGTACCCAAATAGAAGTTCATATAAAACCAACTTTTATTGCATGGCCTCCTCCAGTTCATCCGGCTCCTCGTCCGCAATCTCACGAATCACTTGAAATGATAAGGGAGAAGGTGAGTCACCAAGACTCAGTGCATAATCCCTCTCCTGGGTAAATGCCACATACTTACACAAATTATAACAAAGCAACATATATGTATAATGCACCCAACCTAGCCATCCATAACTCCATTTCTACCCCGTGTGGTACCAAACCACTGGTGGTGCCAAACCACTGGTGTCTCAAAGACACAAATGTGATACCAAATCATTGGTGACCGTAGTCAAAAATAATCCAACTGTGGGGCCAACCCACGTGTGATACCAAATCACTGGCGACGATCCCATATCTCAAAAGTGGGGTCAACCCACGGTGGTGTTAAACCACAGGGACAAGTCACTATGAGGTGCCAAACCTCTGGTGTCTAAAGACACGAATGTGATACCAAATCACTGGTGGTGCCAAACCACTGGTGACCGAAGTCACGAATCATCAAGTTGTGGGGCCAACCCATGTGTGATACCAAATCACTGGCGACAATCCCATATCTCAAAAGTGGGGCCAACCCACGGTGGTGTTAAACCACAGGAACGAGTCGCTATGAGGTCCCAAACCTCTGGTGTCCGAAGACACAAATGTGATACCAAATCACTGGAGGTACCAAACCTCTGGTGTCCGAAGACATAATATCAATCTTCCCCCTCCTCTCATATTGCCCATACCAATGCAATAGTTAGACAAATCATGTCAATATACTTTGATATAAATCACATAACGAAAATATCATAAATCGTAGATCATGATTTCAATCTATATATATCAACAACATATAGAAACGGACTTACCCGAATCCTCATTCATACTATCATGGTATCATATCAAGATCTCATCGTATTTCCCACTTTGTTAATATGATCAGTAAATTAATAATATTATAAGTACATATACAAAACTGAGTTATAAAGTGTGTAAGGTACACACGTTTCACCAAAAGCAAATACTAACATCCGAAGATCCGATCTACCACACTAGATCACTTGTCCTACAATCGGCCAAATCACAATATTTTAAACAAAGGCCATTCGGCCAACATCATAACACTTTAATCCCAAAAACTCTAGTCTTTTCAAAAGAATGATGAATCGACAAGAATCCTTACCCCCTTGACTTACCAACCTTAGATTGCTAGAGAGATAGGGCTTAAATCGATTGCCTTCGGAATCCCAATGAGCCTAATTGAATAATCCAATCCTAAAAATGGTTAGAACCTTGCAACAAATGCCCATAGGTTCGGCCCTTGTCCGCAAGAAAATGACATAGAAAAGAGAGAAAAAATGAAGGAAAAACGGTTATGAACACTTACCCTTTTTATCCAAAATCGATTGAAGAAACCAAAGAGAGTCTACCCTTGAATAATCGGCCAAACTAAAACTAAAAGGAAGTAGAAGATTCGGCTATTTGGTTATGAGAGAAGAAAACAATTGATTTGAGTCTAATAGGATATGAAATACGAAAGTAGAAGAGAAGATAAAATGAGAGAAAGAATTTGATTTTTAACAACAATGGAAGAAAGAAAAATGAGTTTGGAGAAGAGAGAGATTCGGCCAAAAGGAAGAAAAAGAATAAGAGAGAAAATGGGGTTGAAAGATTCGGCCAACTCCTTGTTTGCCAAAAAGAAAAGTGCACAAAATGACAAAATGAACTTTTGGTTTCAAAAGCAAAGATGAAAGAAAGGAAATAGCATTTTTGGTTTAACAAAATGAAGGCTAAAACAAAAGCAAAATTTGCACAAATTGCACAATATACATTCGGCCAAGGTGGAAGTTTTTGGAGAGGAAAAACAAAAATGAAAAAAGATGCACAAAAGAAAAATTGGCCAACTATCCCCCCAAGCTACCTACCAAAATTCGGCCACCCCCTAGCCTTACATGCTGTCCACATACATTCTCTAAAGGCCTAGGAATACTTTCCAAAACATCCTCCTAAAACCAAGCCTTATGTCTCCCCAACCTTCCATAACTTTAAGATTCTTATCCCCAATTTCATGCTTTCCTTAAACCAACATTCAACTTACCAAAAGATGAAAGTCCAACCTATCATAAACATAGGTTGACCGTCCATAAATGCTATGAAGAAAAATAAAATCCTCAAAATGCTTTCCATGCTACTCGAACCACTAACCTTAAGTAACCCTTCAAGCATCCTAACCACCTTGCCACTAACTCCTCTTGTGCTTTAATTAACACTTAAATTAACTTAAGTGCTAAGCTCACTTAATCCACTTCATTAAATAAACCATACTAAAAATTATTCTAACTTCCTAATTAAAATCAAGCCATCACAAGACTATGCTAACACACAAAATTCATACCCGAGCCAACACAAATGATACTCAAATTTTGGGATGTTACATTATTGAAATTTTGTGAATTTTATGTTTTGTGAAATAAGGACTAAATTGTAAAAGTTGTGAAATACTTGGGGTAATAGTGTAAAAGTGCTTTAAAGTGTGATATGGACTAAATTGAAAGAATATGTGATTGAATAAGTTAATTTTGAATTCATATAGAATAAGAAAGAAAGAATTCAGATTTAGATCGGGGGAAAAAGCAAGGTTATCGAGTAATCGATTCGATCCGTCAATTCCGAATATGTGGTAAGTTCGTATGTGATAAATTTCAATAAAAATGTATTTATATGCTTTGATATTGCATGAATTGCAGATACGAGACTGTGGAAATGAACGATAGTGATTCGACGATGATTTGACATTCAAAATCCCGGTTGAACCTTAGGAATAGTTTAGGATGCTAGTGACATGTCATTAGAGGATATAGTGAGTTGGCTTCGGGCCATGATATAGCACTTCAGTTGTGAGATAAACCGATTTGGCTTCAGGCCATGCATATCGGCTAATTTGGCTTAGGGCCTTGATATCAATATTTCAGATAAGTTTCCTTAATTTGGCTTCGGGCCATGGTATAGGTACTTATCATGTGAGACCCTTGAGTATCTGACTTCTATTCCAAAACAGTTCAATGGGTAAATGAAAGACGAGAATGTGTATGAGAATTGTACAAGATGGTACAGGTATGTCTATAAACTATTTTAGCATTGAATCGAGAAATAATGATGAAAGCACACAATCTTGTGAATGAATATTTGAAAGGTTTCTTGTTAATATAAGCTATATGTTGCTATATTAAAATTATTGAATTATATTTGTGTGATTGTTTTAAGTTTATTTCATACGAGCTTACTAATCTATGAAGCTTACTTTGTGTTATTTTCCTATGTTTTATAGTGAATCAAGGCTAGCTCTGATCCAAGAGTCGTCGAGAACATCATCGCACTATCAAACATCTAAGTTTGTACTTTTGAATTATACATATATGGCATATGGCATGTATAGGCTAGATGGGGTATTTTGGTTTTGATTATAGCCATGACAAATGGCTTGTAAATGATGTTAATTTTGATGTGTGTTTGGCTAATAGAAATGGCTTGTAAATATATATGTTTTGGTTTGTATATATAGCCATGAGTGATGGTTTATTTTGGTATGTTTGGTATGAATATGGTTATGGTTTTATAGTTGCTCAAATGGTTAATTGATTTGTGGAGTATAAATGCTTGAGAAATTCTTTGATGAAGTATGATTTTAGAAGTTAAGTTGATAAGTATTTAATTAGGTAAATGACATTGAATTGAATATTGAATTTGGTTGGAATTCATATAGTATGAATTGTGCATTTGGTTGATGATTTTGGCTGTTTAATTGTATGATGAAATGGTACAATTTTGGTTGTTTAAATGAGCATGAGTTGGGGTGGAAACTTGGCCTTGCAAATGGCCTATTTTTGTCCACACGAGTAGAGACACGGGCATGTGTCTCAGCCGTGTGTGACACACGGTCATGTTACACGGCTATGTGTCCCCTAGTATTGAAATTGAATTGAAGCCAGTATGCTCCACACGGTCTCACACACGGGCGTGTGACTGGCCATGTGGTCCAAGTTAGTATTGTAACACCCCAACCCAGCCTAAAAGTTACGACCAGATCTGGTATGTCACAGGAAGGGTAGTTTGAAAATCTCAACAAAACATCGTAACTTAGGAAAACATATCGATTGGTTTCTTTATTTTTAAAAAAATGATTTGTAAATTTTTGCTTGAAGGTTTCATTTCGTCTCTTTTTTAAATTGATCGAAAAGGCTGTAAGCAAATTTTGTTTTTATAAAAGCCGAAATCAATGAATTCTATAAACTTGTCATTTGAAAACCAAGTTGAGGTTTTAAGAAAACTTCCGAGTTAATTGGCTATTCGCTTGTCATCTTTTGTTAATGTTTTGAAAACTATTTGCTTATGCTTTTAATTTTAGAAAACCCCATATTCGACCGTTTGTAAAATACGCGATATCAGCATTAAATCAAAACCCAAAGTTAAAGATATAGCAGCCTTATTACATAATACAATCCCAAGTTAAAAACAAGTTTAAATAAAGAAAATGATTTAACAGAAAAATCTTTCATGGCCACCTCAAGTCCGCCACGGCTCCAAATTTGTGATCTAGTGATTACCTGAAAAATTAAGCAGAGGGGTGAGTCACCGAGACTCAGTGTGTAATTCCCCTTACGAACACAGTTTGGGCCTAAGCCCAAATAACATGGCATATCAATAGCGCAGGCAATGCAACCCAGCCCAACCTAGTTTTCCATCCACTACGTCACCTGTATCCGCCGAACACCCGTGGCATCAAGCCACTTTGGTCCTAGACCACTGTGGTCCCAGACCACTTGTGACAGAGTAACATAATATAAATGTGGGGCCAACCCACTGTGGTCCCAGACCACTGTGACAATCTCTGATAAGTATACGTGGGCCAACCCACTGTGGTCCCAGACCACTGAGACAAGTCACTGGTAAGCATATGTATATGTGGTTCCAAATCACTGTGGTCCCAGACCACTGTGACAATAGTCACTGAATCACACTGCCCCTGTCAATATCATATCCCAATCCCATGCAACATGTCATGACATAATAATTCGTGTATGCTATGCAAATCATATATCAGATTTAACGTATGAAACGAATTACTATCATAATCAAAATAACAAATACAACATAATGCAGCCAATCAACCTCTAAGGGTATAACAGTAATTTACCTTCCAAGGGTATTTTGGTAATTTACCCTTCCAAGGGTATTTCTGTAATTTTGCATCTAATGACCTTTTCGAAGGTCTAACGTTGCCCCGAGCGATTCGGCTACCATTTCCAGTCGTTACCAGACTATTGGGCCTAAAACCCAATTTCGGTCCATTCGAGCCCACACGCTCGTGTGGCCGATCTAGCACATATCTAGCCACCTATATGAGATTCACATAGTCTAATCCAACATCTACTACAAAACATACAATCTATTCATATGGGCCCATGGGCCCATTGGGCCCAATAGGCCCCATTCGGCCCATCATGGCCCAACAGCCTAAACCAACCAACAAGAATACTATTGATGGCCTCAACTATCCGTTGAGGCTCCCACACGTGCACTCGCACGCTCGTATGGTGTAATATCCCGGGTTAGGGGCTATTTTGTGTTGCATGATATTGCATGTGTTTGGTGTGCTGTGTTGCTATTTCGGTGTTTTAGGGGCTTAATTGTAGCCTAGGTGTGCCTCGAGTGTATGGGAAAATTTTGGTTTTGGGTGTTAAGTCGTGGAGCCGATGGAGTGAGGATGTGTATTTTATGTTGTGTTTCTGAGCACAAAAGAGGAGCTGGTGGAGTGGCAAAGCATGCGTCACTTGGGAGCTTGGTGTGGCGTCAATTCCATGAGGTGGAGGTCTAGTGTTCGAACTGTAGAGTTCCCATTTTGGTTCTCATTTTGGACGGCATGGAGGAAGAGGTAGAAGGCAAGTGAAATTCTACTTGGACTTGGTCTTCAATTTCAAATGAAAGGTGGAGAGAAACTTTAGGAGGAAGACTTGGTCTACTCTTTTGAATGAGTGGATGTGAGTGCATTAAGGGATATGGCCGAATTTTGGGGCTTAGAGTGGGGGAAATGACGGCATAGTGTAGGTGAGGGAAGGCCGAATGTACCTTGCATTTTGGTGCATTTTTCTGGTCACTTTTGTGAGTAAGCATAATTTTCTCAGTTTTTGACAAAGAAGCCGATTTTCTCAAAGAGTATGCTCACATTCTTTTGCTTTTGAAAACCGAAATACCACACTCCTAACCTAGCCGAAATATCTTTGATCTTTGGTGTTCATTGGGTAGCCGAATATTCTCTTCTTCATCTCCTTTTCTTTTGTTTATTGTAAAGCCAATCCTCCATTTCCTTCCCTTTCTTTTGTGCCAAAACTCTGTTCCCATTTCACATTGTTTTCCTCAAAGCCGAAAATAGAAGAGTTGAACACCTAGTGCCGATTTCTTCTTTCTATTGTTTCCAACATAGCCGAATATTCTCTCCTTCTCCTAGTAGTCTCTTTGGCCGAATATCAGTGGTGTATTGGAGGCCTTGCTTCAATCGGTGGGTGTTGGTAAGCTCTTGGCCGAATGGCCATTTCTCCTTTCTTTTTTCTGTTCTTGATTGCTGGATTGGTTAAGAGCCGAATGTGGCCTTGTTGGTGAGAGTTAACCCTTGGTATTGAAACCGATTGCATTATAGGCCATTTGGATTTTGGATACGAGCAAGTGGAGCATTCATTCTCCGATCACCAAGTGGGGGTAAGTATTGGTAAGGGTAGTACTATTGGTTGATTCCTTTATTTCATTAAGCCTAGTTAATTAGAGATTAATAGTTCTCTTTGAAGGTGGCCGATTGTTGGAAGGAAAGCCTTTGTGGTTCGGGTTTGGTAGGAAACCAAACCAAGAGCGAGGTAAGGGTTCAACACTAACCCTTGTGGTTCTTTTGGTTATGGCCGAATGTCATAGATGCCTAACCCCTATGTTTGGCCGATTGTAGGAGTTAGCAATCGAGGGACTTAGATCGCTTTGGGTCAGGATTTCTAGGCTCGTATTATCAGGTGTGTAACTAACACACTGATACTTAGTAAGATTATTAATAAACCTGTTTGCTTGTTAAAAATTATAACAGTATGATGGACAATGGGATACCCAAATAGGGTATGTGTACGATTCGGGTAAGTCTGTTCTATTATGAGTACTATTAATGAAGTATGATATCATGATCTATGTTATGTATGTATGCTATGAGAGGTAATGCTTGGTATGTTGGCATAATATGCATGACTTGTATGAGAGGCATGATTACATGAGTATGGTATGTTGATGGGTGATATGAGAGGAGGGAGCAGTGATATTTTGTCTTGACGAGCACACGGTGCTTTGTAGCACACTTTGTGACTTTGGGTCACGAGAGGTTTGGCACCTCCAGAGGTTTGGTACCTCGGTCTCTCGTCCCAGTGGCTCGGTACCACGATGGGTTGGCCCTGATGATGATTATACAGATTGACGCCGATGTTTTGGTAACACACGATGGGTTGGCCCCATCACCGTTTGTGACTACGGTCACCGGTGCTTTGGTAGCTGCTCGTGTCTTTGGGGACACCAGAGGTTTGGCACCTCATTGCGACTTGTCCCCGTGGTTTGACCACCGTGGGTTGGCCACACTTGAGATATGGGATCGTCTGCTAGTGTTTTGGTAACACACGATGGGTTGGCCCCATCATTGGATTTGTGACTTGGTCACGGTGCTTTATTAGCACAATTGTGTCTTTGGGACACCAAAGGTTTGGGACCACATTGATGGATAATGTGTCTTTGGGACACCAGTTTTTTTGTAACACATTGTGACTATCGTCACCGGTGGTTTAGCACCACCAAGTGGTTTGGTACCACACGGGGTAGAAAAAGGGTGATATGGATGGTTAGGATCGGGTTGCATTAATTATGTTGCTTTGTATGACGCGTGTGTTAGCATGTGGTTTATTCGGGAGCGGGATTTACACACTTTGAGTCACTCGACTCACCCTCTCCTTTGACATTTCGGTGACTCGTGACGGACTTGGGCCGGGATGGACTCGGGTGCACATGCCATGCTCTAATAAAAGCCGTGCTCAGATTATTGCATTTGGGTACTTTAGTTTATTTACTTTTATTTGGGTTCTATCTTGGATTTGTAAAAGCTTTTTTTAAGATGTGCTTTATAACGTTTATGCTTTACGTTGGATTTTAATATGCTGTAACGAAAATAACTTGGTACGAATTTATTTAAAATTTGGAAAGACACCGTTTTCAAACCAACAAAGCGAGATGTTTTGAACTATACCATCGGGTATCACACCGATTTTATAATTGAATGAAAAACAATCAGATTCAAACTTGAAACCAAAAATTTTTCTAAGATCAATGTTCTAGTAACAATATTCAACAACTTGTTTTCAAAAGAAACAAAGTTTTATCAAGTCTAACTAGTACAACCTCAAAATTTTCAAATCGTTTTCCTCGTAACCTACCGATTCGGTTAAGTGGTGTTTGGACCGGGTTTGGGGTGTTACAATTATGGTATCGAGCTAAGTTCAAAAGCTCATTTGGGGCTGAGGCCCAAATTGTTTTCAAAAGTTCGTTTTAAGTGTTTTGGGATTGAATACATGGTTTACAAGGCATAGCACCGAGTCTCCTGCACCAGTCGCCCTGTAAGTAATTCTAAACTCTTACAGTAAATTATTATTTGTAGAAGGGTAGGTGATATGGAACGTAGTTAGATTTATAGGACTTGAACCCTAGGATTAGGTCACTCAAACACTTGAACTAAAGCATAAGACTTAAAGCACTAAACCAATCTATGACTCACCCACGGGGCTGGGGTGTGTAACTCCTCATGACGCATGTCTAGGAGAGGATCCGAAAGAGCTTGGTATTTAAGCGATCCCTCGTGACTCACCTCCTCTTCGCAGTATCCCACCTGTGCGTGCTCGAGTTCACCCCGACCAAGAAGGCTCGGTCATGGACTTAACCTAACGACTAAAACCCTAAAAGGGAATTAGCTATGTTTTCAAATACAACAACCCCTAATGTTTTCACACTTTTCGCAATAAACTCTTTCAAAACCGAAAATGTCACATTTACAACAATTTTCTTGAAAAACTGATTTATGGAAAATTACAAAAAATGCCCTTAGGGGTAAATTTACTAAAATGCCCTCGGTTTATAAAATAACAACCCAAAGATTTTGCCCAAAATTTCAATGATGTTACGAAATTCAAACATTCTGTTTTACAAAATATCAATCGAAAATTTTGATTTTGGAAATTTACTGGCGCCTCGGTTTGTGAGAATTACTAAAATACCCACGGTTTCCAAAGCGAAGTATTTTACAAAATTTTCAAAGAACACTCTCAAATTTTTGAATTTCAAATTGACCGGTTTTTCTGAAAGTTTAAAATATCTTTTATTACGAAAATACCCTGTAGGGAAAATGACGAAAATACCCTTGGGCTAGAATGGGCAGCAATGTCCGATGAATGAATAGGTATGGAAAGGGTTAAGGAATGGATGTATGACTTCTTTTGGGTGAATAGGATAGAAGATTGAAACCTTGGTTGCTCGAAAGAACCCCTGATTAAACTCTATCCATAAAATTTCTTTGCGGTTAAGAAAGTGGAATGATACTAATGCATAAAAATCTTCTTAATCGAAAACGTGATCGTTTAGACATGAGCACTCGAGGCGGACGTGGTCGTAATACTCGTGGTAGAGGTAGGGGTAGAATGACGGTTTCTGAACCCGTAGGATCTGGTCAAGGGTCAGAAAATGAGATGTCGGTTCCGCCACCAGCTGGAGGTGGTGAGTTCGAGATCGGCCGAGACGATGCGATGTCACGAGCGATCTTTGCGGGTGTTGGAAAGGGTAGGCCGGTGTAAGTGGTGGTGCGGGAGTTAGGAAATCGCTCTGAGAGACTCGGGCTAATGGGGCCGAATTTTTCCGAGGTGTATCGGGTGTTGCTCCTAGCATCGCTGCTGAATATTGGTGGAGGCAACAAGCGAGCGGATCATGGATGACTGGACCTTTCTGCGAGGAGAAGCTTAAGGGCATCGTACGCTTCTTCTTGTGGATGAGTCATATCGGTGGTGGCTCACCGTTCGGAGACGATGTGGCGGTGAGGATCGACATGGGATTATTCTAGAGCCGCATATCAAAAGAAATACATCGGGGCTAGTTACATCGACTCCCAAACAAAGGCATTTACGAGGCTTGTTCGGGAGAGTAAATCATTCTTGAGTACGAGGTGAGTTCCTGGTCGAGTAGGTATGCCGAGGCATTGTAGCCACCGAGCATGCAGAGGTGTGTTCGTTTCGAGGATGGTCCGCGAGGCGAGTTGAGGTTGCTTGATTGCTCCTCGGCGGGAGGAGCGCGAGTTCTTTGTCTTAGTTGAGAAGGCTAAGGTAGCCGAGGGGTTAAGGAGTCGGTAAGATGAGCATGGACGGGAGTAGGCTTAAGAGGAGCTTCGGTCTTCTCGATCGTCCGCAATCCGCGAGAGGGCTAGACCGAGTGGGCGAGAATCGATCTGCTAGGTTTGTTGCTTTGCTAGGCGAGGACCGCCGCATGATGTAATCGATGTGGGAAAACTCATTGGGGTGGTTGTTGGACCGGTGGAAAAGGTTGCTTGAGTGTGGTTCTCTGGATCATCGCATTAGGGACTGTCCGCGTAGTGGGATGGCGAGGATTCGATCGGAGAGTCGGGCCGTGTCGGTTCGAGGTATTGGACCGCCACCACGGAGGGGCCGTGGTAATGGCGAGGTGGTAATGGATTTGGTCGAGGTCGTGGAGCACCGGCGAGTGTGCGGGTAGTTCTGAGGCACGACGGCTGATGCAGTGTATGCAAACTAGCGCCGCGAGGAGAAGCGGCCGCACCTGGCGTAATCACCGTGCGTTTTTGATTTTTGGTTCTCCCTATTCTGCTTTAATTGACTTGGGTTCCACGCATTCGTATGTTGCTAGTAGTATAGTTGAGACCATGGACTTAGATTCTCGAGATATCTTCTAGGCGATGACCGTATTTAGCCCTCTAGGTCACTCAGTAGTGGTAGATAAGTTGTATAAGGATGTACCCCTAGAACTCCAAGGGGTAGTTTTTTTCAGCGATCCGATGGAACCGCCGCTTGGGGGAGTTCGATCCGATTCTCGGATGGGCCGGGCCGGTGAAGTACCGTGCCAAGGTGGATTGCGCGCGGCTAAGCGCGCATGGTTCTATCGACGGATAAGGGAGATGAAGTGATTATGATAGGTAATAGGAGAGATTACTTATCCAATGTGGTATCGGCATTAAAAGTCAGTAAAGATGGTCGGGAAGAAATCCGCGCGTATGTGGTTCATGTGTATGCCTTAGAGGCTAAAGAGTCCGCTATTGAGAAGGTTCGTCTTGTTAAGGAATTTGTTGATGTGTTTCGGAGGAGCTTAGGGTTTGCCACCGGATCGTGAGGTAGAGTTTGGGATAGATCTGCTACCGGGGATCGCGCGGTGTCTATTGCTCCATATAGGATGGCACCAAAGGAATTGGTGGAGCTTAAGGCTCGGTTCGGGAGTCGTTGGATCGAGGCTTCATTAGGCCAAGTGTTTCGCCGTGGGGAGCGCCGGTATTATTCGTCAAGAAGAAGGGCGGTTCGATGCGGATGTGTATCGACTACGCCAACCGAATAAGTCGACGATTAAAAACAAGTATCCGCTTACCACGGATAGATGACTTGTTTGATCACCGAAAGGTGCATCGGTGTTTTCAAGATCGATTTGAGGTCCGGGTACCATCGGTTGAAAGTTAAAGAAGCGGATATCCATAAGACAGCGTTTGGACTCGATGCGGGCACTCACGAATTCTGGTAATGCCGTTCGGGTTGACTAACGCTCGCGACTTTTATGGATATGATGAATAGGGTGTTTCAAAGATGATCTGGACCGTTTAAATCGTGGTTTTTATTGACGACATCTTGGTTTACTCAAGGTCGGAAGAAGAGCATGATGCACACTTGAGAGTGGTGTTGCAAATTTTGAGGGAGAAGCAACTCTATGCTAAGTTCAGTAAGTGTGAGTTCTGGCTTAGTGAAGTGACGTTTTTGGGTCATGTAGTATCAGCTGAGGGGATTAGAGTAGATCCTCGGAAGGTTGAAGCGGTTTTGGATTGGAAGCCTCCTAGGTCAGTCGCTGAGATTCGGAGTTTCCTGGGTTTGGCAGGATACTACCGAAGGTTTGTTGAGGGTTTCTCGTTAATTGCAGCACCGATGACTAAGCTGTTAAGGAAGGGAGTTCCGTTCGTTTGGACTGAGAAACAGCAGGAGAGTTTTGATAAGCTGAAGAAGATCTTGACTGAGGCTCCGGTTCTAATTCAACCTGAGGCTGGTAAGGAATACACGGTCTACTGCGACGCATCACATACGGGATTGGGTTGTGTGTTGATGCAGGAGGGTAAGGTTGTGGCTTATGCTTCTCGGCAGCTGAGGCCACACGAGGTCAACTATCCGACGCACGACTTGGAGCTAGCAGCTGTAGTCTTCGCTCTAAAAATCTGGAGGCACTACTTGTACGGTGAGAGATCAATAGTCTACACAGATCATAAGAGTTTGAAGTATCTACTGACTCAGAAGGATCTGAATTTGAGGCAGCGTAGATGGGTTGAGTTGCTCAAGGACTACGACTGTTCGATTGAATATCATCCGGCGGGGCTAACGTGGTGGCGCACGCGCGTTGAGCCGTAGGGTTGTTTCGAACTTAAGAGCGATGTTTGCCCATTTAAGTTTGTATGGCGACGGAGTATTCGCGCAGAGCTGCAGTTAAGCCTACTTGGGTTAAGCGGATCAAAGAGAAACAGATTGGAGGATGAGGTTACGAGTGCGCCAAGGATTCAAGTGCGAGAATGGTGGTTTGGAGGGTTCTGACTTGTCTAGTGATGAGGTTCTGTGTTTTCAAGGAAGGCTTGTATGCCTAAAGATGTTGAGTCGAGGCGAGAGATTCTTCAGACGCATATAGCATCCTTATGCTATGCATCCCGGAGGTAGCAAGATGTATAGGGATCTTAGAGAGCGCTTTTGGTGGCACAGCTTGAAGAAAGAAGTGACAGAGTTTGTTGGAAAATGTCCGACTTGTCACAGTCAAGGCGGAACATCGATTCTGCGTCGGGTTTGCTTCACTGTGAAAATTCCTCGGTGGAAGTGGGAAAGGATAACCATGGATTTAAATCGGTGGGTTTACCGCTTACGCCAAGCAAGAAAGATTCGATTTGAGGTTATTGTGGACCGTCGACTAAGTCGGCCCATTTTATTCCGGTGAGAGTGGACTATTCACTTGAGGTTGGCGAAGCTTTATGTGTCGAGAGATAGTGAGGTCGCACGGTGTTCGGTTCGATAATCTCGAGATAGGGATCCGAGGTTTACGCCGAGGTTCGAGAGCGTTGCATCGAGCTCTGGAGTGCGCTGATTTTCAAAGACGGTTTTTCACCCGATCGGCGGACGATCGTAGGGTCATTCGGATCTTGGAAGACATGTTGAGAGGTTGTGTTCGGACTTGAGCGGTTGGGAAGAGTTTCGCCGTTAGCGACCGCCTATAACAACAAACTACCAAGCAAGCATCAAAATGGCACCATATGAGGCGTTTGTATGGTAGGAAGTGTCGCTCACCTACTTGTTGGACGAGAGTTAGGTGAACGTCGATTGTTGGGACCCGAGTTGGTTCTTTGAGAGCGAAGAGAAAAGGTTAAGTTGATTCAGTCTCGTTTGAAGGAAGCTTCGGACCGGCAAAAGTCTTATGCCGATCTTAAGCGAAGGGATATAGAGTTCGCTGTGGGAGATCAAGTTTTCTTAAAGGTCTCGCCTTGGAAGAAGGTGCTGAGGTTTGGCAGAAAAGGCAAGCTAAGTCCGAGGTTTATTGGGCCGTATAAGGTATTGAGACGAGTTGGACCAGTGGCGTATCAGCTTGAGTTGCCAGCGGAGCTTAGCCAGATTCACAATGTTTTTCACGTGTCGATGCTTCGGAGGTATCGTTCAGATCCATCACATGTAGTAGCAGTGGAGGAGATTGAGGTAAATCCAGATTTATCTATGGAAGAGGAACCTGTGCAGATTCTTGATCGGGATGTGAAGGTTCTGCGCAGAAAGTCCGTGCCTTTGGTTAAGGTTCTTTGGCGAAATCATGGTGTGGAAGAAGCTACGTGGGAACCCGAGGATACGATGAGACAGCAATACCCGCAACTCTTTTGACCAGGTAATTTCGAGGCCGAAATTATTCTTAAGGGGGGTAGAACTGTAATATCCCGGGTTAGGGGCTATTTTGTGTTGCATGATATTGCATGTGTTTGGTGTGCTGTGTTGCTATTTCGGTGTTTTAGGGGCTTAATTGTAGCCTAGGTGTGTGCCTGAGTGTATGGGAAAATTTTGGTTTTGGGTGTTAAGTCAGGGGAGCTGATGGAGCTGAGGGATGTGTATTTTATGTTGTGTTTCTGAGCACAAAAGAGGAGCTGGTGGAGTGGCAAAGCATGCGTCACTTGGGAGCTTGGTGTGGCGTCAATTCCATGAGGTGGAGGTCTAGTGTTCGAATCAGAGAGTTCCCATTTTGGTTCTCATTTTGGACGGCATGGAGGAAGAGGTAGAAGGCAAGTGAAATTCTACTTGGACTTGGTCTTCAATTTCAAATGAAAGGTGGAGAGCAACTTTAGGAGGAAGACTTGGTCTACTCTTTTGAATGAGTGGATGTGAGTGCATTAAGGGATATGGCCGAATTTTGGGGCTTAGAGTGGGGGGGAAATGACGGCATAGTGTAGGTGAGGGGAAGGCCGAATGTACCTTGCATTTTGGTGCATTTTTCGGTCACTTTTGTGAGTAAGCATAATTTTCTCAGTTTTTGACAAAGAAGCCGATTTTCTCAAAGAGTATGCTCACATTCTTTTGCTTTTGAAAACCGAAATACCACACTCCTAACCTAGCCGAAATATCTTTGATCTTTGGTGTTCATTGGGTAGCCGAATATTCTCTTCTTCATCTCCTTTTCTTTTGTTTATTGTAAAGCCGAATCCTCCATTTCCCTTCCCTTTCTTTTTGTGCCGAAACTCTGTTCCCATTTCACATTGTTTTCCCTCAAAGCCAAAAATAAAAGAGTTGAACACCTAGTGCCGATTTCTTCTTTCTATTGTTTCCAACATAGCCGAATATTCTCTCCTTCTCCTAGTAGTCTCTTTGGCCGAATATCAGTGGTGTATTGGAGGCCTTGCTTCAATCGGTGGGTGTTGGTAGCTCTTGGCCGAATGGCCATTTCTCCTTTCTTTTTACTCGTTCTTGATTCTTTGGATTGGTTAAGAGCCGAATGTGGCCTTGTTGGTGAGAGTTAACCCTTGGTATTGAAACCGATTGCATTATAGGCCATTTGGATTTTGGATACGAGCAAGTGGAGCATTCATTCTCTGATCAGCCAAGTGGGGGTAAGTATTGGTAAGGGTAGTACTATTGGTTGATTCCTTTATTTCATTAAGCCTAGTTAATTAGAGATTAATAGTTCTCTTTGAAGGTGGCCGATTGTTGGAAGGAAAGCCTTTGTGGTTCGGGTTTGGTAGGAAACCAAACCAAGAGCGAGGTAAGGTTCAACACTAACCCTTGTGGTTCTTTTGGTTATGGCCGAATGTCATAGATGCCTAACCCCTATGTTTGGCCGATTGTAGGAGTTAGCAATCGAGGGACTTAGATCGCTTTGGGTCAGGATTTCTAGGCTCGTATTATCAGGTGTGTAACTAACACACGATACTTAGTAAGATTATTAATAAACTGTTTGCTGTTAAAAATTATAACAGTATGATGGACAATGGGATACCCAAATAGGGTATGTGTACGATTCGGGTAAGTCTGTTCTATTATGAGTACTATTAATGAAGTATGATATCATGATCTATGTTATGTATGTATGCTATGAGAGGTAATGCTTGGTATGTTGGCATAATATGCATGACTTGTATGAGAGGCATGATTACATGAGTATGGTATGTTGATGGGTGATATGAGAGGAGGGAGCGGTGATATTTTGTCTTTGGCGAGCACCGGTGCTTTGGTAGCACACTTTGTGACTTTGGGTCACGGAGGTTTGGCACCTCCAGAGGTTTGGTACCTCAGCGTCTCGTCCCGATGGCTCAGATACCACGATGGGTTGGCCCCGAGATGATGATTATACGGGATTGACGCCGATGTTTTGGTAACACACGATGGGTTGGCCCCATCACCGATTTGTGACTACGGTCACCGTGCTTTGGTAACACACTGTGTCTTTTGGACACCGAGGTTTGGCACCTCATTGCGACTTGTCCTCGTGGTTTGACCACCGTGGGTTGGCCCCACTTGAGATATGGGATCGTGCGCTAGTGTTTTGGTAACACACGCGATGGGTTGGCCCCATCATTGGATTTGTGACTTCGGTCACGGTGCTTTGGTAGCACAATTGTGTCTTTGGGACACCAAAGGTTTGGGACCACATTGATGGATAATGTGTCTTTGGGACACCATGTTTTGGTAACACATTGTGACTATACGTCACCAGTGGTTTGGCACCACCAGTGGTTTGGTACCACACGGGGTAGAAAGGGTGATATGGATGGTTAGGATCGGGTTGCATTAATTATGTTGCTTTGTATGACGTGTGTTAGCATGTGGTTTATTCGGGAGCGGGATTTACACACTGAGTCACTCGACTCACCCTATCTCCTTTGACATTTCAGTGACTCGTGAGACGCGACTTGGGCCGGGATGGACTCGGTGTGCACATGCCATGCTCTAATAAAAGCTGTGCTCAGATTATTGCATTTGGGTACTTTAGTTTATTTACTTTTATTTGGGTTCTATCTTGGATTTGTAAAAGCTTTTTTTAAGATGTGCTTTATAACGTTTATGCTTTACGTTGGATTTTAATATGCTGTAACGAAAATAACTTGGTACGAATTTATTTAAAATTTGGAAAGACACCGTTTTCAAACCAACAAAGCGAGATGTTTTTGAACTATACCATCGGGTATCACACCGATTTTATAATTGAATGAAAAACAATCGGATTCAAACTTGAAACCAAAAATTTTTCTAAGACTGAATGTTCTAGTAACAATATTCAACAACTTGTTTTCGAAAAGAAACAAAGTTTTATCAAGTCTAACTAGTACAACCTCAAAATTTTCAAATACGTTTTCCCTCGTAACCTACCAGATTCGGTCGTGGTGTTTGGACCGGGTTTGGGGTGTTACATATGGCTACCATCGTCGTGCGACCGGCATTTCGGTATTTACCGCTCTTCAACTAGAGTAGAGAGTATACACACCTGATAGAAATCTGAAGCTGATAAACCGCGCTTCGAAAGCTCCTATGCCCAGACGCCCACCAAGGTATATTAACTCTCCTCATAGAATACTCTATATATATGTAACATCCCAAAATTGGGCCTAGTAGGATTGGGCCCAATGGGCCTTGGCAGTAGGAATGTTTAAAATTTTTGAGAATAAGAGAACGACATTATTTCAAGTTGGACTTTCTAAGAAGGTAATTTTGGAAAGTTACGGGGTTTCTATGAAGTCTCAGGTTAAAGTTAGGCTATAAGAAAATTTTATGTTTAATTCTTTAAGGAGATAGCGTAAGTGAGCTTAAAGCTTATGGAAATAATTGAGTAAATGGTTAGCGAAAATGAGCAATTAGTAAAGAGGATATGATGCCACATGAAGTACCTTGAGGGAAGAGGTTCAAATCCTATTGTGTGCAAATTTTGACTAATATTTTTGCACTCTTTCCTTAAGTGTCGGCCAAGAGGTATATATGGCAAGTTTGACTTCTTTATTTTTGGTAAGGTGGCTAAGAAATAAGGAAAGGTTGAGGTTGGGGAAAGGAATCAAAAGGAAAAGGCAAGTAAGGGGGACAAGTGGCTTATTCCATGAAGAATGTTATGGAAAGTATGGTTGGCAAAATGTTGACCCTTATGGCTATGCATGTGGACGGTTTTTGGGGTAGATAGGTAGCTGAAATTTTACTTTGGCTTTTGGTAAGGTTTTGGTATTGTTTTGGCCAAAAATCCAATTTGCAACTTTGTGTCATTTTCTCCCAAATTGCTACCCTCTTTGCCGAAATCTTCTAGCATAATAGTGCATTTTTTTCTTCTCTTTGGATTGGTCACATATTCATCTTTTGCTCATCTTCCTTGATAGCCGAAACTTCAAGTTGATATTAAGCGAATTCTTCTTCTTTCTTCTTGATTGCCGAAACTCTAAAGCCATTAGTGAGTACTTTTCTTTCTTTGTTTTGCCGAAACCACCTAGCTTAATTGATCATCTTCTCCATCTTCCAAGTTGGGCTTTTCTTTCTTGATTAAACCGGGTAAGTGTTTTTATTCAAATCTTTTCATTCTTTTTCTCTTTAGCCGAATGAGAGTCCCTCATTATTTGGTTGTTTCATCTTGATTCTAAAACTAAAATGGTGTTCTCCCTTACTCCCTCACATCTTGATAATCTTTTATTTGTAGTATTCTAGTGGATTGGCCGAATACCACATCATTGCCTAATTATCTCAAGTCATAAGTCAATTGGTGGGAATTGGGATTATCATCGAGAAGGTAAGGGGGTTCATTTTGGATTTTTCACTATATCTTTATTTGGCTATGTTGCAAATTGGATTGAAGTTTCGACTAATTGACTATATGTTTTAGGGACAAATCACTCGATATATTCTACCTTCGGACATAGTGGTCATCGACAAGTGGTTCGTTAGGAAATTGAAATCAGGTGTGTAATCTCGTACCTTCCGTATACATATCTGAAATGGTTTGTAATCTCACACTTCTCTCAAAGTTTGTATGAAATATTCTGTGAATCGCACGAAATACCGAAGAAAACTGAAAACCAGCATTCGTGATCACTCAGGCGTGCGTATGATCGTAGTGGCAATCGTATTTTGTAATAAAACAGTTTCAGTTAGAAGCAGTAACATGTTTTTGAAAAATCACAAAAAATAGGATAAAGAGAATGTGAAAGTGAATAAGATATCTAATTAAAGCTTACTGTGTAACAGAGAAGGAAAAGAAATTTTATATTCTGAGATATGTTAATTTTAGTGAGACTGGTTCTGATTGACTTTGTGGTTCCCTGATCTGTCTTGGAAAAATTGTATAACATTGTACAAAGTGAATTATGGGTTATAATTTATATGTATGGATTCCTTTGTGAGCTTATTTTCATTAGAAACAAGTGAGAGTAATATATGAAAACTGTACAGTGATATATTTGAATTTTGGGTAAGAGAGGTCAGAATCGTTGGTTAGTGAAACAAGGGAAAATTTAAGGAATAAACTGTACTAAATGGTTAAGCCAAAAATTCTGGAAAAATTGTAGTAAGAATATATATGAGTCTAGTTTCAAGGAAAATTTACGGATTTAGATTTTGAGATTTTTAACTCAAGTTATATTCAATTTAGGAAGTACGACGCAAATGGACAGTTTTAAATTGTTATGCCCAAATTAGTAGTTAAGTCTGGATTGCGAAATTAACGAATTACCCTTAGTGGGTAAATTACCAAATTATGAAATTGCCCTTACGGGCTAAATTATGGAAATACCCCTAAAGGGCCGAAATACGAAATTGCTTATGGGCCGAATGGACATATTGATTAATGGGCCAATCTGATATTTTGCTAAGTGGGCCAATATGATATTTTTCTAAATGGGCCAATCTGATATTTTGCTAAATGGGCCAAGCTAATAAATTGCAAAATGGGCCAAGATGATATATTGCTTAATTGGCCAACTTTATAAATTGTTATAATGGGCCATAAATTTTGTAAGAAATATTTGAATACAATGTTGCGAATTTTTATGCATTATATATATGTTTTGCATGGGATGGGATAATGATGAAGAGAAGTTCTAGTAGCTCTGCTACGTAAATCTGGTGGCTCTGCCACAAATCTGAAAAATGGCAATGCCATGTAAATTCTGTTAATCTGGTGGCTTGTCCACAAACCTGATATAAATGGCTTAATGCCTACGTTTGGTGTGTTGGCGGGGTGGGTTGACTAAAGATCAGCCACAAGTGTGTTGGTTGGTACGGGTGGTGTGTAGCGGATGAAAAACTAGGTTTGGTTTGGGAATTGCATATCATATGCATATTATATATGATACATTATTGTTATCGTAAACGGGCTTTGGCCCAAATAATTTCTTAATGGGATTTTGGCCCAGTGGACAATGGTAAGTGGGTTACACACTGAGTTCTTGTAACTCACCCTCCTTTCTTTCTTAATCCTTGTAGGTAATGCTCCGTAGTGAGGACTTGGGCCCATGGATGACTCGGTGGAGGCTATACTTCAGAAATGGTGTTATCGAATTTTTTTTAAATTTTCTCTTTCTGTTTATTTTATTATTTTGCTGTTTTGGTTTAAGTTTTAATAAGGCATCTGGAGTATTTTATTATTTGCTTTATGGTTGATATACTTATTATTTTGTTTAAATTCTTTAAAATAGAATTTTTCTAAAAACGTAAATAAAGGTTTTCCAAAATCGATTAACAAATGGATTTCAAAATAAACTTTTACAAATACTTTTAATACGGATATTTTCTCTTGAACTATTAATGATAATTTCAAAAGACTCGGATTTTCTTTCTAATTTTTAACGTCATTTTCAAGGTCACTGTTTTGTAAGATCATTAGTTCAAATATATCGATTTATCAATCAAATCTTCAAGGTTAGTAGTATTTTATCAAATCAAACTTGTTTTCTTGATTTTAACAAAGCAATATTTTAGTATGAATAAAAAGGGTTTAACATGTTTTGCTCGTGTGACATACCAAATCCGCTCATAACGCATGGGCCGGGTTTGGGGTGTTACAATATAGCTAGCTTCTTACCTTCCTTCTTTGTATCTTTCCGATGTGGGATCCTTCCGTTCACAGAGTTTAAATCCAACTCAAACTCTGGCCGTCCAATCCGCAAAAAAAAAAAAAAAATACTCCCTTGCTTGACATGAGATTCGAACCTTTGCCCTCTCATATGCTCCAGATACTACATGCCACCACAACACAAGCTCCTTTTGTGTCTTAGAACATGCCCAACTAAAGATAAGTCTATGGCCAATGTCTAAATCCATTTAAAAAAATAATCTAAAAGAAATGCAAGTGCTACAACTTGAACCTTGGACCTCCTTCCTTCCCTGTGGCGTCACTCCCTTGCCTCTTATGTGACGTCACTTTGCCACTACACCACACACTCCACTTGTGTCATTTTTCTCCATATTTTATTCTTAAAGCCTACCTACTAACTCACAGGGTTTTTTTTACCTAAAACCAAAATTTTCCTAAAGCTCAAGTTTGATCCCGAGACCTCATAGAAGCCCCTTAACCTTCCAAAATCACTTACCTAATAGGCCCAACTTGCATTTAATCCGATCTCTTGTTCTCCAAAAATTTAAAAAGTTCATACGCTCGGGCCCAAAATGCCCAATTCTCCTAGGCCCAATTTCCGGATGTTACAAATCTACCCCCTTTAAAGAAATTTCGTCCTCAAAATTTCCAACTATAGATATAGTCACACATCCTAACCTACCACATTATGCTCTTGCTGTGCACTCTGATTCTTAATAACACTAATTCACTTTCTACTTAATCTAGAACCCTCTTCACGCAACCAAAGTCTAACCATAGAAGCCAGTCAATATTTCCCACACATACATACAATTTCTATATTCAAACATCACATCCACACATCAAAGAATAAATACCAGAAATCATTTCAGCACATAATAGAAAAAGGGCACTTACGGATTTGGTGCCGGAGACTCGGGGTGCCATACTTCCAAAAACGATATGTTTTTCTAAACCATATTTCAAAAAAATTTGGAAAACATTTTCGAACCCATTCCACAACCGAGTTTTGCAACCTGTGCTCTGATACCAAAATTGTAACACCCAAACCTGGCCTAAATGTTACGACCGGATCTGGCATGTCACAGGAAGGGTAGTTTGAAAATCTCAACAAAACATCATAACTTAGGAAAACATTTCGATTGGTTTCTTTATTTAAAAAAAATGATTTGTAAATTTTTGTTTGAAGGTTTCGTTCCGTCTCTTTTATAAATGATCGAAAAGGCTGTAAGCAAATTTTGTTTTTATAAAAGCCAAAATCAATGAATTCTATAAACGTGTCATTTGAAAACCAAGTTTAGGTTTTAAGAAAACTTCCGAGTTAATTGGGTATTCACTTGTCATCTTTTGTTAATGTTTTGAAAACTATTTGCTTATGCTTTTAATTTTAGAAAACCCCATATTCGACTGTTTGTAAAATACGCGATATCAGCATTAAATCAAAACCCAAAGTTAAAGTTATAGCCGCCTTATTACATAATAAAATCCCAAATTAAAAACAAGTTTAAATAAAGAAAACGAGTTAACAAGAAAAATATTGCATGGCCACCTCAAGTCCGCCACGGCTCCAAATCCCCGATCTAGCGATTACCTGCAAAATTAAGCAGAGGGGTGAGTCACCGAGACTCAGTGTGTAATTCCCCTTACGAACACAGTTTGGGCCTAAGCCCTATTAACATGGCATATCAATAGTGCATGCAATGCAACCCAGCCCATCCTATGTTTCCATCCATTACATCACCTCTATCCGCCGAACACCAGTGGCATCAAGCCACTGTGGTCCCAGACCACTTGTGATAGAGTCACATAATATAAACGTGGGGCCAACCCACTGTGGTCCCAGACCACTGAGACAAGTCATTGATAAGCATATGTATACGTGGTTTCGAACCACTGTGGTCCCAGACCACTGTGACAATAGTCACTGAATCACACTTCCCCTTTCAATATCATATCCCAATCCCACGCAACATGTCATGACATAATAATTCGTGTATGCAGTATGTCATGGATGCAAATCATATATCAGATTTAACGTATGAAGCGAATTACTATCATAATCAGAATAACAAATACAACATAATCCATCTAATCAACCTTTAAGGGTATAACAGTAATTTACCTTCCAGGGCTATTTTGGTAATTTACCCTTCCAAGCGTATTTTTGTAATATTGCATCTAATGACCTTTCCAAAGGACTAATGTCGCCACGAGCAACTCGGCTACCATTTTCGTTCGTTACCAAACTATTGGGCCTAAAACCTGATTTTGGCCCATTCGAGCCCCCACGCTCGTGTGGCCCATCTAGCACACATCTAGCCACCTATATGAGATTCACATAGTCTAATCCAACATATACTACACAAGTCTAATCCAACATCTACTACACAAACATACAATCTATTCATATGGGCCCATAGGCTCTTTGGGCCTACTAGGCCCCGTTCGACCCATCGTGGCCCAATAGCCTAACCCAACCAACAAGAATACTACTGATGGCATCAACTATCGCATTGAGGCTCCCACACGTTCGCTCGCACGCTCGTGTGGCTACCATCATCGTGTGATCGACATTTTGGCATTGGCCACTCTACAGCTAGAGTAGAGAGAATACACACCTGATAGGAATCAGAAGCTGTTAAACCGCACTTCGAAAGCTCCTATGCCCAAACGCGCACCAAGGTATATTAACTCTCCTCATAGAATGCTCTATATATAGCTAGCTTCTCACCTTCCTTTTTTGTATCTTTCCGACATGGGATCCTTCCGTTAGCAGAGTTTAAATCGAACTCAAACTCTGGCTGTCCAATCCGCAAAATAAATACTCCCTTGCTTGACATGAGATTCGAACCTTTGCCCTCTCATATGCTCCAGACACTACATTCCACCACAACACAAGCTCCTTTTGTGTCTTAAACATGCCAAACTAAAGATAAGTCTATGGACAATGTCTAAATCCATTTAAAAAAATAATCTAAAAAAAATGCAAGTGCTACAACGTAAACCCTGGACCGCCTTCCTTCCCACGTGGCGTCACTTCCTTGGCTCTTATGTAGCGTCACTTTGTGTAACACCCCTATCCCGAGTTCGTCGCCGGATTAAGGTTAAGAGCGTTACCAGACAGATCAGAAACATTCACAGACAAAATCATACATTCAATCATCATTTCCAGACATAATGTCCCTTAATTAGGTCCTCGAGACCTTAATCATACTTATAAGTTGAGTCGGGACTAAACTGAAACACATATGAAATTCAATGAAAATTTGAAACTTTTCTAAAATACAGGGGAGACATGCCCGTGGGAGGAGACCGTGTGCCCTCCACGGCTTCTAGACACCCCCGTGTATCCATCTGTGTTTATACTGACTATACCAACACGGTCATTAGGCACGTCCGTGTGCCATGGCTGTGTACTACAAGGTCATATACTGACTTCCCCACCACGGCCACCAAGCACGCCCGTGTATTTTGGCCGTGTACTTTTATGTTAGCTACTGACTTGCATACCACGGCCAGATGACACGCCCGTATCGAGGCCGTGTGATGATAAACTGCACCCTACATTTCACCCACGGTCGTTAGCTACGCCCATGTGACATTATAGGCCATTTACAAGGCCAAAATGCCACCCGCAAAGGGTCATACCTACATGCCATATTCAACAAGATATTTCATGCACATAAAACCATTAAAAGCATACCAAAATAACCTTTCAAACCTTACATTCAAAACCAATCCCAATTATGGCAATCTCAAGGATTAAAACTCATATCATTACAAGACTAATTCATACATTTGCTCATTCAAACTTGGCCATTCCACATTCTTTCATCCTACCAAAAGATACATTCTATAACACATTCATTTAAGCTAAGTTTCAACTCTTGAATAGCCAAATCACATGGCTAAGATCACATAACTATTTATACCAAAATACTAGCCTATACATGCCATATCTAGCTTTATACAATATCAAAATGTACCAAAATAAGTTCTATAGTGTGATGACGATCCAAGATGGTCCCGAGCCTTCAGTAGCTTTGACGACCTATAAAATAGATTAAACACACACAGAGTAAGCTTTCTAAAAGCTTAGTAAGTCAATATACAAACAAACTTAGCATAAAAAGCATATATTTGCTTTGGTTCATACACTTTTGACCACATTAACCATATTCACAATTCAAAGATCATATAAACACATATCTCATTTCACCAAAACTTTATACAACATATCATCAATTCCATATTAATAGCATCATAGTAAGATCATATTGATGCTTACCTTGTATACACAATTAGTGTATAATCAACATACCTGAATTAGATTTACAATCACATAATTGTTCATAGCTCGGATTTGCAATTTGTGTCACAGACTTGCCCGTTGAACCGTAATAAATCTAATAGGATACTCAGAATGCTCAGAATAATCATACAATGCCAACCTCCCAGATGAGGTCTTACATGCACTCGGATATCGATGCCACTGTCCCAGACAGGGTCTTATACGAATCAAAACGATGCCGATGTCCCAGACGTGGTCTTATACGTAAAGTTTATATTGATGCCAACGTCCCAGACATGGTCTTACACATAATCAAATATCGATGCCACTGTTCGGGACAGGGTCTTACACGAATCTCAAATTAATGCCAACGTCCTAGACGTGGTCTTACATGATAAAAAAGAACAAATACCTATGTCAAGGTTCGTACGAGGCTTCTCAGAGTTAGTCAATATACCGAACTTATCTCGGAATTCAATTACAGAATTTCTCATAAGCATTCATTATTATCATTAAACATATGAACAATTACAAATGCAAACATATTCATTTATTTGTATAGTGACTTACCTCGGATTCGGTTTTATCGGAAATAAAAACGGCTACTCGTTTACTTTCGCTTTCCCGCGATCTAAATCCGCTTTCCTTGGTTCATGATCTTCAATTTAAGCCCTCAAATGGCCGAATATACAAGCTTCAAAACTTTCTTTTTCCTTTTCGTGTTTTTGGTTGAAGATAAGCACTATGGCTTATTTTATGTTTTGTTAATAACTTATAAAAAACAATATATTAAATATTTATATTATAAACTTATAAAAGTAAGCATAATAAAACATACATTATATACATATCATATTGGTATATTGGTATTTAGCAAATAACATATAAATTTCACATTCAATGCAACTTCATCCTTTAATCAAATTAAACACACAGACAGTCAAATTAGTTTACGAAAATTTATCACATGCTTAATCACATATCAACGGCACAGAAAATAATATTAAAATATTATTCAGACTCGGATTCGTGGTCCCGAAACCACTGTTCCGACTAGGGTATAAACCGGACTGTTACAATTCTTCCCCCTTAGGGATTTTCATCCCCGAAAATCTTACCGTTAAACAGATTTGGATATTATTGTCTTATTGAATCTTTAGGCTCCCACGTAGCCTCTTCTACCCCATGTCGATTCTACAGTACTTTCACTAACGAAATTTTCTTATTTCTCAACTCTTTCACTTCATGAGCTAAGATACGGATCGGTTCCTCTTCATATGTTATATCAGATCGGATTTCGATTTCAGATGGGACAATCACATGTGACAGATCGGATCGATATCTACGAAGCATCGAAACATGAAATACATTGTGTATCTTTTCTAGTTCAGAAGACAACTTCAATTTATATGCAACAGGCCCGACACGTTCAATGATCTCATAAGGTCCGATGAACCTCGGACTTAATTTGCCTTTACTCCGAATCGAAGCACTTTCTTCCATGGAGACACTTTTAGAAATACTTTATCACCAATTTCAAATTCTATATCTTTACGTTTCAAGTCTGCGTAAGACTTCTGACGATCTGATGCTGCTTTCAAGGAATCTCGGATCTGTTTCACTTTTTATTCTGAATCTTTTATCAGATCAACCCCGTGTAGTTTATTTTCACTGAGCTCAGTCCAATACAGAGGTGTACGACATTTACGTCCATACAAAGCTTCATAAGGTGCCATTTTGATGCTCGTCTGAAAAGTGTTATTGTACACAAATTCGAACAGCGGTAGATACTGTTCCCACGAACCATGAAACTCTAGTACACAGCATCTTAACATTTCTTCCAGAATCTGAATAGTCCGTTTGGGCTGACCATCAGTTTGTGGATGGAAAGCTATACTGAAGTGTAATTCCGTTCCCAAAGCTTCTTGTAATTTCTTCCAGAATCTCGACGTAAACCTCGGATCTCTATCTGACACAATAGATAGTGGCACCCTGTGTAGTTTCACAATTTTAGCAATATAAAGCTCAGCTAATCTCTCAAGTGAGTAGTCAGATCTTACCAGAATGAAATGACCAGATTTAGTTAGTCGGTCAACTACGACCCATATTGTATCTTTCTTTCTCGGAGACTGAGGCAATCTAGAAACAAAATCCATTGTCACTCTATCCCATTTCCATTCAGGAATCAGAATTGGTTGCAACAACCCAGACAAAACTTGATGTTCGGCTTTCACTTGCTGACAGACTAAACATTTCGAAACAAAGTCAGAAATGTCTCGTTTCATACGAGACCACCAGTATTGTCATTTCAAATCATGATACATTTTTGTACTTTCCGAATGAATAGATAGACGACTGTTATGAGCTTCATTCAAAATCAACTGAATAAATTCTGGGTTTCTCGGAACATAGATACAATCTCGAAATCTTAAACAATCATCAACAATTTGAAATTCAGATTCGGGATTTACTTCACACTGAGCTCGTTTTGCTAGCAACTCATTATCAAGTTTCTGAGCAACATTTATCAGTTGTAAAAATAATGGTTTTGCTTTTAATTCCGCTATCACAGACCTATCATCAGACAAATCTAACGGAGCATTCAAAGCACATAATGCAAACAATAATTTTCTACTCAAAGCATTAGCAACAACATTCGCTTTACCCGGATGATAATCTATCACAAGCTCATAATCTTTTAACAGCTCTAACCATTTTCTTTGACGCAGGTTTAAATCTTTCTGAGTCATCAGATATTTTAGACTTTTATGATTTGAAAACACGTGACATTTCTCCCCGTATAGAAAATGTCGCAAAATCTTTAGCGCAAGCACAATCGCAGCTAACTCAAGGTCGTACGTCGGATAATTCTTTTCACGAGGCTTCAACTGTCTCGAGGCATAAGCTATCACTTTGCCTTCCTGCATCAAAACACATCCTAGACCATTTAACGAAGCATCACTGTACACAACAAATTCTTTACCCGATTCCGGCTGTACTAACTGATTCTGGCTGTACTAACACTGGAGCTTCTGTTAACAGAGTTTTCAACCGATCAAAACTTTTCTGACATTTATCTGACCATTCAAATCTGACATTTTTCTGAAGTAATCTAGTCAACAGAGTAGCTATTATCGAAAAACCTTTCACAAATCTACGGTAATAACCAGCCAAACCCAGAAAATTGCGGACTTCAGATACATTTCTCAGAGGTTTCCAATTCAGAATAGCAGAAATCTTGCTCGGATCAGCTCAAATCCTGGATGCTGACACAATATGTCCCAGAAAACTAACCTCGTGCAACCAGAATTCACACTTACTGAATTTCGCATACAATTGCTTTTCTCTCAAAGTTTGCAAAACAACTTTCAAATGTTCCATATGCTCAGCCTCATCACGAGAATAAATCAAAATGTCATCTATGAATGCCACAACAAATCGATCTAGGTACCGTCTAAAAATTCTGTTCATTTGATCCATAAAAACAGCAGGAGCATTGGTTGGTCTAAATGGCGTAACTAAAAATTCGTAATGCCCGTACCTCGTTCTGAAAGCAATTTTTAGAATGTTTGAATCTTTAACTCTCAACTGATAGTATCCCGATCTCAGACAAACCTTGGGAAACACAGTAGCTCCATTCAACTAATCAAACAAATTATCAATTCTGGGCAACGGGTATTTATTCTTTATTGTCACCTTATTCAACTGACGATAATTAATGCACATTCTCATCGTGCCATCTTTCTTTTTCACAAACAAAACCGGAACACCCTAAGGCAAGAAACTCGGTCTAGCAAATCCTCTCTCAGTCAATTCTTGCAACTGTGACTTTAACTCTTTTAACTCTGTTGGTGCCATTCTATATGGAGCTATCGAAATAGGTGTAGTACCAGGCAACAATTGAATACCAAACTCAACTTCTCGAATCGGAGGTAAACCTGGTAACTCTTCAGGAAACACATCAGAAAACTCACAGATAATAGGCACTGACTCAATCTTCCTTTTAGACATTTTTGAATCAATCACATAAGCGAAATATGCCTCATAACCCTTATTCAAACAACTCTGAGCTTTCAAAACAGATATCACAGTAGGCAATCCATTTAAATCATTCGACTCAATGCTTACAACCTCATCATTTGGACATCTCATATCTATAGTGTTTCTTTTGCAGTTCACAACAGCATCATGCATAAACAACCAGTCCATACCCAGAATAATATCGAATTCATCAAATGGCAAGAGCATCAGATCAGCAGGGAAACAGATATCTCAAAACATTAACGGACAGTTCTTGCATACTTTGTCAACAAGGACACATTTACCTGAGGGGTTCGATACTTTTATAGCAAACTCAGTAGAATCTACAGGCAAAGTCTTGTTGAATACTAAATTCATGCATATATATGAATGCGTAGAACCAGGGTCTATCAAAGCAATCACAGAAGTATCATAAAGAGTAAAAGTACCCGTTATAACATCTGGTGATGAAGCTTCTTATTGAGCTCGGATAGCATATGCTCTGGCTAGCGCTCTAGCTTCGGATCTGACAATGTTGTCTCTCGTAGTTCTCTTCCTACAACTAACATTTCAGACATTTTTTGATGGCCTACCTCTCACAGGTGCATTATCAGATATCAAATTCTGAACAATCTCTGGTTCAACAGACTCAGGGCAATTACGTATAAAATGATCAAGCGATCCACATCTAAAGTAATCTCAATTGTTTAATATACAGCTTCTCGGGTGCCTTTTTCCACAATGTTTACATTTATGTCTCTCGGATCGAACATTACCAACACTGGCCACTGAAGTTGCTAATGTTTTAGAACTCATTTGCAGTCTAGATTGATTTCTATTCGCATGTCCCACATTATCTCTGGAACGACTCTGGTTATCTCTGAATTTCTTCGAAGATGACTGAAATGATTTGCTTGGAAATCTTTTTCTCATATCACGGGCTTCAGATTCAGCTTTTCTCTTATCTTTCTCGACTGCCTCAGCTTTGCAAGCTCTGTCAATGAGTACAACAAACTCTTTTATTTCCAAAATCCCGACTAACAGACGAATGTCTTCATTAAGGCCATCTTCGAACCTTTTGCACATTATAGCTTCAGATGATAGACATTCTCGAGCATACTGACTCAGTCTCACAAATTCTTGTTCGTATTCTGAAACAGACATACGGCCCTACTTTTGTTCCAAAAATTCCTTTCGTTTCTGATCAACAAATCTCTCACTGATATATTTCTTCTAAAACTCGATCTGAAAGAAATCCAATATGACTCATTCTCTCGAAACAACAGAAATTAGAGTTTTTCACCTTTGATATCCTGCATCTAGGAGTAATGATACAACACATTTTATACATTCTTCTGGAGTCAGAGACATTTCATCGAATACCCGGATAGTATTTTCAATCCAGAACTCGGCCTTTTCAGCATCATCATCTTTAGTAGCTTAGAATTCTTCGGCCCCATACTTACGAATCTTGTCAACAGAAGGCTTATTCAACAGATTCAGATGTATAATTGGTGGCACAATTGTAGTCTGAAGGGGATTAACTTGAGGCGGAGGTTGTGAAACAGTCGGGTTGTTCTTTAAAAATTGAGTGAACCACTCACTCATCATCTGGAAGAAAGCTTGTTTAGCTTCTCCCTCTTAACCGCTCATAGCTGGTCTCGATTCGAGAGTTTGTCCCTTAGCGCGAGCGCGCGAGCGCATTACTTTCTACGTCTTCAGCTATGGCTTTTTAGCGATCTATTACTATATGAAAATCACATTTTATACGTCAGGATTCATCACACTATGACAGTTCAGATATATGGTATGTATATCTAGACTCTGACACACTACGTTAGTCCGAGAATCGACTCAATCGTAGCTCTGATACAAACAAATTGTAATACCCCTATCCCGAGTCTGTCGTCGGATTAAGGTTAGGAGCGTTACCGGACAGATCGGAAACATTCACAGACTCAATCATCATTCTCAAACATAATGTCCCTTAATCGGGCCCTCAAGACCTTAATCATACTTATAAGTCGAGTTGGGACTAAACTGAAACACATATGAAATTCCATGAAAATTTGAAACTTTTCTAAAATACAGGGGAGACACGCCCGTGGGAGGAGATTGTGGGCCCTCCACGGCTTCTAGACACCCCCGTGTATCCATCTATGTTTATACTAACTATACAAACACGGTCATTAGGCACGTCCGTGTGCCATTGCCATGTACTACAAGGTCATATACTGACTTCCCCGCCACAGCCACCAAGCACGCTCGTGTATTTTGGCCGTGTACTTTTATGTTAGCTACTGACTTGCACACCACGGCTAGATGACACGCCCGTATCGAGGCCTTGCGATGATAAACTGCACCCTACAATTCACCCACGGTCGTTAGGCACGCCCGTGTGCCACAACCGTGTAACATTATAGGCCCTTTACAAGGCCAAAATGCCACCGACAAAGGGTCATACCTACATGCCATATTCAACAATATATTTCATACACATAAAACCATCAAAAGCATACCAAAATAACCATTCAAACCTTACATTCAAAACCAATCCCAACTATGGCAATCTCAAGGATTAAAACTCATATCATTACAAGACTAATTCATGCATTTGCTCATTCAAACTTGGCCATTCCCCGTTCTTTCATCACATGGCTAAGATCACATAACTATTTATACCAAAATACTAGCCTATACATGCCATATCTAGCTTTATACAATATCAAAATGTACCAAAATAAGTTCTATAGTGTGATGACGATCCAAGACGGTCCCGATCCTTCAGTAGCTTTGACAACTTATAAAACAGATTAAACACACACAGAATAAGCTTTCCAAAAGCTTAGTAAGTCAATATACAAACAAAATTAGCATAAAATGCATATATTTGCTTTGGTTCATACACTTTTGACCACATTAACCATATTCACAATTCAAAGATCATATAAACACATATCTCATTTCACCAAAACTTTATACAACATATTATCAATTCCATATTCATAGCATCATAGTAAGATCATATTGGTGCTTACCTTGTATACACAATTAGTGTATAATCAACATACCTGAATTGGATTTATAATTACATATTTGTTCATAGCTAGGATTTACAATTTGTATCACAGACTTGCCCGTTGAATCGTAATAAATCTAATAGGATACTAGGAAAGCTCAGAATAATCGTACAATGCCAATGTCCCTGACGAGGTCTTACATGCACTCGGATGCCACTGTCCCAGATAGGGTCTTATACGAATCAAAACGATGCCGATGTCCTAGACATGGTCTTACACGTAAGTGTTATAATGATGCCAACGTCCCAGACGTGGTCTTATACGTAAAGTTTATATTGATGCCAACATCCTAGACATGGTCTTACACATAATCAGATATCGATGCCACTGTCCCGGACAGGGTCTTACACGAATCTCAAATCAATGCCAACGTCCCAGACATGGTCTTACATGATAAAACAGAACAGATACCTATGTCAAGGTTCATACGAGGCTTCTCTAACTTAGTCAATATATCGAACTTATCTCGGAATTCAATTACAGAATTTCTCATAATCATTCATTATCATCATTAAACATCTGAATAATTACAAATGCATATATATTCATTTATTTGTATAGTGACTTACCTTGGATTCAGTTTTATCGGAAATAGAAACGACTACTCGTTTACTTTCGCTTTCCTACGATCTAAATCCGTTTTCCTTGGTTCTTGATCTTGAATTTAAGTCCTCAAATGGCTGAATATACAAGCTTCAAAACTTTCTTTTTCCTTTTTGTGTTTTTGGTGGAAGATAAGCACTATGGCTTATTTTATGTTTTTTTATAGTATATAATAACTTATAAAAAACAATATATTAAATACTTATATTATAAACTTATAAAAGTAAGCATAATAAAACATATATTATATATATATCATCATTATGCCGTCCACTAGCCATAGAATTGGCTAAATTGTCATATAAGGCCCTCACTTTTATAAAGCCACATCATATTGGTATTTAACAAATGGCATACAAGTTTCACATTCAATGCAACTTCATCTTTTAATCAAATTAAACACACAGACAATCAAATTAGTTCGCGAAAATTTATCACACGCTTAATCACATATCAACGGCATAGAAAATAATATTAAAATATTATTTGGACTTAGATTCGTGGTCCCGAAACCACTGTTCCGACTAGGGTATAAATCGGACTGTTACACTTTGCCACTACACCACACACTCCACTTGTGTCATTTTTCTCCATATTTTATTCTTAAAGCCTACCTACTAACTTACAGGGTTTTTTTCACCTAAAACCAAAATTTTCCTACAGCTCAAGTTTTATCCCGGGACTTCATAGAAGCCCCCTAACCTTCCAAAGTCACTTACCTAATAGGTCCAACTTGCATTTAAGCCGATCTCTTGTTCTCTAAAAATTTAAAAAGTTCCTACGCTCGGGCCCAAAATGCCCAATTCTCCTAGGCCCAATTTCGGGATGTTACAAGTATACCCCCTAGTTCGCACATGGCCTAGCTCACGGGCGTGTGACTTGGACGTGGTGCTGAAGTCAGTATACCCTACAGGTTTGGCACGGCCTAGCACATGGCCTGGCACACGGGCGTGTGTGGCCACTTCGTAGGGCACACGGGTTAGACACACAGGCTTGTGGTTGGCCGTGTGACCCAAGTCAGTATGTATGCCCTGTTTTCACATGGCCTGAGACACAGGTGTTTCTGGAGCCTTGTGAAGCACACGGCCTACTCACACGGGTGTGTGGCCCCTATATGATTGAAATTTTTCTAGGTTTCCAAAATTTTTCGTATGTTATTAGTTTAGTTCCGAACCATTTCTAAAGCATGCTTAAGGCCTCGTAGGCCCTTTTAAAGGACAATGTGATTATGTTGAATGATTTATGAGAATGTATGCTGTATGTTCTTAATTGATCATATCTCGTAACCCTATTCTGGCGACAAATACGGGTTAGGGGTGTTACATGGATCATAATGATGTTTAGTTGAATGCTTAGATGAAGATTTGGTATGTATAAGTTGTTTGGTTTGGTACATCTGATGCCTTACTAAATTATGTCAATGCGGCTATGTTGTTGCATGTTTGAATGGCTCAAATAGTATAATTTTAGTTGGTTTGGTTATGGATAAGACATGGCATGTTTTGGGAATCTTTTGAGCTAGATTTTGATGATTGGAAATGTGACCAAGTTTGCATGTTTAGATAAGTTTTGGATGTTTGCATTTGAGGTGCCTTGTATGGCATATTGGTTGATTGATTTTAGACTATTTAATTGATCATTTTATGTGAGTTTTGGTCATGTTTTGATGTCTTGATTAGGTGCACAAAAGGCCAATAAGTGTGTGCATGGTTTGGTGTTGAAAATGGCTTGATTTTGGGCAAATTCATGTCCACATGACCTGAGACACGGGTGTGTGACTCAATTAGTTACACGATCTAGGCCTAGCACATGGGTGTGTGAGGCTATTTCGAGAGTTACATGGCCTAGCACATGGGTGTGTGACACGACCATATGACCCAACTCAGAGAGTTACACGGATGAAGAAACGGGCTGAGACACGGCCGTGTGACCCTTGTAGACAAATTTTTCTAACTTTTTCTTAAACTTTCCAATTGTTTCCAATTTGGTCCAGGACTGTTTCTAAGGTATTTCTAAGCCCTTGAGGGCTCGATTAAGGGATGATATGTATGTGAATAAGTATATTATAAGATGATTTCTTTGATGTATGAAATGTATGTTTTAACGTTCCATTTGTACAGTAATGCTCTATAACCCTAATTCGACGATGGATACGGGTTAGGGGTGCTACAATAATAGTTAAGAAGCAGGGTTGTAGCGCCCTTGACTCGACTCGATCTATCAAATTTGAATCTCGAGTATTACATCCTTCTTTCAGAGGTAACTTAAGTTTTTTTCGTTTTATTCATCTATGTAAACGCCTATCAATAAGTGTAACAGAATCTCGTATTTGCATACATTGTATAGTTACATTTACAACTCAATAAAATTTCAGGCTTTCCTACTTTTAGTATACTATGTACATATTGAATTTCTACTTAAATGAATTAGGCGTAGACTTTGGCATGCCACTTGTTTTCCTTTGTATGCATAATAGCCCAATCGTTCCGCTTCCTTGGCGTAACCTTGGCATCATCTCTCGGCGCATATTCTTTTATAAACCTAAAAACAGAAATAACTTTTGTAAGTTTCTAAGAACTTAGTGAGCTAAACCTTAGAATACCTTTTTCATTCATTCTACATTGCATATGTTATTTTGCATATTCTTGGGTATTTCTTGACCTTTCTTCCTCTTTTAGCAGGTACAGTACTAAGGATACCATCTTCTTTCTTTCTTCAGAACCATTTCCCTTCTCTTGAGCGTACTATATTTAACAACTATTTACTTTCTATATTATTTATTAAGTCTTACCTTATTATCAAGGTTAATACTTTATTTCCATACTTACTATTCTTACCATTTTTTTCAAGTGAGCTAGACTACGCCCGATACATGACTCAAAATTCGCTAAGATCTTCCTTACTTCGATGCACTTTTCCTCCTTACTTTTAACTCATATCTTTGCCTCGTCATGTACTCTGATGCACACTGGCCTTTCTATTTACCCGTTGTAACTTTACAGGATTCACCACTCATTCGGTGTCCTCCCAAAGGCATTGTCTTCAAATGGTCATCACAATTTCCATTCTTCATATTTCACAATGAATGATTTCATTTCCAAAGATAGCCACAGAGGCTTTCCTTTCAGAGTCTCACCGTGTAGGTGTCCTTTTAATAGAGTTTGCCACAAGGCATTCATTTAACTGAGATAACCATAAAGGCATCCTTTTAACTGAGATAGCCACAAAGGTATCCTTTTAACTAAGATAGTCACAAAGGCATCCTTTTAACTGAGATTTCCGCAAAGGCTTCCTTTAACAGAGATTGCCACAAAGGCTCCGTTTAACAGAAGTCGCTACAAAGGTTTTCTTTAACATAGACAGCCATAAAGGCTCACTTATACAGAAATTGGTGTTTTTGATGATAGGTATTTTCCTAAACTCGTTATTGTGAGGTTTGCCCTTCATCATTGGTACTCATCCAACCATCCTTTAAATCATTTCCATATAATGTCATAACCCAGTCATGGTCTTACACTATATGGTTTTCAGAGTGCCATGTATTCTTTTTTTTAAAGATTCATGTTTTTAGTCCCGACAAACCTCTTTAGACGACTTCAGAGACAGGCACAGACACTCCATGCAAACTCATACTTGACAGACTCATTCACATCTGCCTTATTAATGACAGCCTTGTTCATATCCTCAATACACACATTAACCACAGATATCATATCCTTATTCCATATGAGTCATTCATGTATGTTCATCAAACATTCATTTCTCATAGAATCATCACATGATGCAGTCTTAGCTTATTTTCACAAAAAGTTCTAACATATATATACATTTGCAAGAGTCGGCTTAGGGACTTACCTTATAACCTCAAGGGCAGTTTAAGCTTCAGATCTAGCCATTTCATCTTGAAATCAACTATTTGAGCTTCAGATCCTTAAACCAGCCAGATGCATCGGCTTACTGACCTAAACAAACACAACACTTTGTTCGAACTCATTCAGGTAACCTTTTACCTCTACTTTAACTCAGACATATCACTTAGCCTTATTTATTCAAGTATACTTATAGATATGCATTCCCTTAGCAAACAGAAATGTACCTTGTTAGTAGGGAGCTTACTAGTAGAAACCAGAGATTAAGACTTGACTTTTTGGGAGGCAACCCAGAGCGTAGATCCATATTTCCAGCTCAGCTTGAAGAACCAGAAAAATTCTCTCAGTTTCTCCCCATTTATAAACAGGGATTACTTCTTGAAGAAAATAGAAAAGGTTCTCTATTTCTTACACAGGTTACCTTGATATTTTACCTTTGTCCCTATGGATATTTAACATGCGTCCCAGTCCTTACAATCCACCAAATAAATGCTTGACATGTATAATTACATAACATACCATTAGGCCTTAATCTATCATTTTATCCTTAGTCATTACGTTAGAGCGTAACTGGTAGCTTAACTTATCACACTTGACGCGTCATGCCTTCTTGCCAATGACCTTATTATCCAAGTTTCCTTAATACCTTGCAAGACCTCTTTTTCCTAATGATTTATACCTTTTCTAAGGCAGTTTTCTATCGTAGTCCACTATTGGTTACGTCCTACTTATCACGTCAAGAGCATCAGTGGGGTGGAAAATAATTCACCATTTGAAGTTACACTTAGTTTACTTCTTAAGTTCCGAGCTCGCCCAAATATTGAGCATTGCCCTACTTTTAAGGAAATCTTCTTCAAACATCATGGTCTTAGTCTTAGCTTAGAAGAGTACCTCGCATTTCTTCTAGACCTATATCTTCAGAAAAAGAAGAGAGAATATATTTTCTTTATAACCTATCTTAAACACTTAACTGAACCCAAGTCTTTATTGAAACTTGTTAAACGTCATTTTAGTCATTTGGTGGTCTTATCCAAATCTACAGTTTCCAAGAAAATTAATCGAGTTCCTACCATTGGTTCTCATTTGGTTGCTTCCTAACTATTGCTCCTTCCATCCTGACTATCTCGAAGCCAAACTTATAGGATACTCTACACTGTTGATGTAATACCCCGAAAGTTACTACAGTAAGAAAGTGAAATAATGTCCTTGATATAATAAAATAAGGAAATAAAGTGACAAAAAGGGGAATTTTGAGTTATGTCAAAAAAATCTATTTGGGAAGTATATTATGATATATTAATTCAAGAAAGGACTAAATCGCAAAGGTGAGAAAAGTTTTATGGTCCAAGAGTAAATACTCAAAATTTGAAAGGTTAAAGTGTAAATATGAAAAAGTTGAAGGACCAGTAGTGCAAATATTTTAATGGTGGAATGATCTAGAAAATAAGGAAAATGGATGAATTATGTAACACCCCAAACCCGGTCAATACGCCATGACCGAATCTGGCATGTCACAGAGGAAAACATTTAGAAGTAAAATGAATTAACGATTTAAATTTTTATGAAAAACTCTTTGTTGTTCTATGTTTGTAGAAATCAGATGTATAATAAGTTAAAAACTGATAATTTACTTTGAAATTCCGGAAATAAACCTTTAAAACTTAGTTACAGATCCATAGATTACAAAAACCTTTTAAAATTTTAAAAGAAACCCAAGCGATTATTTTGAAAACCGTTTCTAATTGAAATTTGGAAACTTAATTTTGGAAAATAGTTTAAGTTATCGAAAAACGCTTAAAATGTTAAATATTATCAAATGATTTATGTTACCCGATGTTAACGTTTTGAAAACCATCGCGTTTTGTAGTTTAGAAAACTTTGTACTCAAATTATTATATCAACCATGTAATTTATAAGCCGTATTTAAAACAAATCCAAAGCATATAAATATTCCAAAAACATAATTAAAGAGGCCTTATTACAAATCCATAAAAAAATAGAAACCAAATTAAAATAAAGTACCCAAATGAAAGTTCATGTAAAACCAATTTTTATTGCATGGCCTCCTCGAGTTCATCCTATCCTTATCATGAAATTTCTGAATCACCGAAAAGGTAAGGGAGAAGGTGAGTCACCAAGACTCAGTGCATAATCCCTCTCCCGGGTAAATGCCACATTCTTACACAAATTATAACCAAGCAATGTGTACATATAATGCACCCAACCTAGCCATCCATAACTCCTTTTTCTACCCCGTGTGGTACCAAACCACTGCTGGTGCCAAACCACTGGTGACCCAAAGTCACGATATCGAATAATGTGATGCCAAATCACTGGTGACCCAAAGTCACGAATAATCAAGTTGTGGGGCCAACCCACATGTGATACCAAATCACTGGCGACGATCCCAATACATCAAATGTGGGGCCAACCCACGGTGGTGTGAAACCACTGGGATGAATCGCTATGAGGTGCCAAACCTCTGCTGTCCCAAAGACACGAAATATGTGGTACCAAACCACTGGAGGTGCCAAACCTCTGGTGTCACAAGGACACGGATATCAAATCTTCCCCCTCCTCTTATATCGCCCATACCAATGCAATAGATAAACAAATCATGTCATTATACTTTGATATGAATATATAACCAATATATATGTATATCATAGATCGTGATAATTAACAACATATAGCAATATCATATCGAAACGGACTTACCCGTATCCATGCTCATACCCATCAAGGTATCATATCAAGATCTCATAGTTTTCGGCTTTAACAACATGAATAGTTATTTAACACATATATACATATTACCGAGTTATAAAGTGTACACCTTTCACCAACGCAAATACTAACTTCCGAAGATCCGATCTACCGCACTAGATCACCTTATCCTACATTCGGCCAAACCACAAAACTATAATCAAGACCATTCGGCCAACATCACACCTTAATCCCAATAGCCTTAGGCTTTTCATCCTCAAAAAGAATAATGAATCATGAATCCTTACCACTTGACTTACCAACCGATTGCTGAGAAGTAGGCTTAGATCGATTGCTTCCGAATCCCAAAGAGCCTAAAAGAATGATCGATTCCTAATAATGGTTAGAACTTTGCAAACAAATGCCCAAAGATTCGGCCTTTGCCCACAAGAAAACGACTTAGAAAGGAGAAAGAAATAACGAAATCGACCATGAACACTTACCTATCTTCCAAAACCGATTGAAGAAAACCCAAAGATTATCTACCCTTGATGATATTCGGCCAATATAACACCAAAAGAGAGAAAGAAGATTCGGCTATGGTGGAGTAAAAGAAAGGAAAAATAAAAGTGAAAGTGAAATAGGAGAAGGATGATTCGAAAATGGAAGAAAGAAGAAAATAGAAAAGAAAATAGAATGATAATGGATGTTTTTAACTTTGAACAAAAAAATGAAAGAAATGGGATTTGGGAAGGAGGAAGATTCGGCCAAGAGGAAGTGAAAAGGAAATGTGGTTTTTTGAGCAACTATCAAAAGAAAGAAAAGAGAGAGATGGGAGAAAGAGGTTCGGCAAACACCTAGTTTGCCGAAAAAGAAAAGTGCACAAAAATGCAAAATGTGGTTTCGGTTTCAAAAGGGAAATGAGAGAAAGAAATTAGAATTTGATTCAAACACAAATGAGAGCTAAATCAAAAGCAAAATTGCACAAAAATGCCTAAGGTACATTCGGCCAAAGAGGGAGTTTTTGGAGAGGAAGAGTGAAACACCCCACACCCGGCCCACGAGCCTGAACTGGATCTGGTATGTTCCTTAAGTAAACCAGTTGCAAAATTCTTTGTCTTTTAGAGAAAATTTGTGTATTTTCAGGAAAATCTTGTTTTGGGTTGGGCTTAGATTAAAAACCCATTTATTTTACTTAGAAATCATTTAGCTATGAAAAAAAAAACAATTTAAGGTTTATTATTATTAAAATAAATATAATTGAACTTAATTAAAAAAAATAATGCGTAACATTATAAAGTAAAAATAAACAGAAGTAAAGACATTCAACTTGGGCCTTATGGCCTTATTACATCAATCAAAAACCAAAAATAAAAATGAAGTACTTAATAAAAATAACAGTCCCTAATAAAAAAAGTTTTTCCTTGCTATGCATGGCCACCTTTAGCTCCGCCAGACCGATCCATTATTGCTCATTACACTGAAAAATGGTCCCACAAAGGGTGAGTCAACAGACTCAATGTGCACACAATACTAACATTCAACAAATCAGGCATACAAGTTCATATCAAGTTCATATTCATATACAATTAAATGATGCAACCCAAACCCAAGCCTATTTGTCCATCCGCTACACACCACCCGCATGCTGCAAATCACACCGTGGGGACTACTAAGTCAACCCTCCATCCGCTACACACCACCATCGAAAGCGATCATTTGCGATCGACGTGCTCATCGCCCATATAATTTGTGTCATTAGACACCATATTCGAATAATGTAACCGAAGTTACCAAATTCGAGATAATGTAACCGAAGTTACCATATTCATATTATGTGACCGTAGTCACCATATTCCGTTAGTGAGACCAAGTCAACACCTTCTTCCCCTTTCACATATAGCCTAAAATGCCCCAAATATGATTATATCATGCATAACATACTTTTTCTCATTCATGTTACTATTCACATGTTCAAAATATATCATATTCGTAATCCTATCGTAAGTAGGAAACGTGCACAGGTACTCTTTACCACATTTGTGGTACTTAGCCACATTCTCATTCTTATGCATATTCATATATTAAAATAATTATTGCCATAATATATTGAAAGTTAGTGTGAGTACACACCGATTAAGCTTAATAGATTCCTTGAAATCCAGAAGAGAATCGATCACGAGTTTAGATCTCAAATCCTACATAAGTTAATCACTTTAAAAGACCATTCGACCACTTTTCCAAATACAACTAGGATTTGTATTACTTACCTTATAATCGAATCGATTTTAAGAATCAAGTGCTGGGATCTTTGTATTCCTCCTTGTGAATTTAGCTAAACACTATATTACTCCATAGGTTAGTTTTCGGCTAAATAATAAATCCAAACATGTAACATAAGCCTTAGCCGAATTTCTTAGCACTTACCTTGTGATTCTAAATCTCGAAAAGTAACCCTTGGCTTATGGAGATGTTGAAATCCCTTAGATCTGAAATCCCAAAATTCCTCCTTTGGTAATCGGCCAAGAGACACAAAAGGGATTATTTCCTAGATCTTGATTAAAAGAATTAGAAGAACAAAAATTCATTGTTCTTACCTTAGATCCTTGACCCTTGTATTCAACAATTGTAGAAACCTGAGAGATCCCTTATAGATTCGGCCAAAATTGCTAATAGAATTACTACCCTGATTTTCAATAAAAAGAGAAGGAATACAAATCGATTGACCACAGATCTTACCCCTTTTGATGCTGTAGTTGATTACTTCCTTGCTTAGAGTCACAGAGATTCGGCTATGGAGTTTAATCAGGTATCAAAAGAAAAGACTTTTGGCTTGACAGATGAAGAAAATAGAAGAAGAGAAGAGGAGAAGAAAATTCGGCAGAGAGAGGGTTTGCTTAGGAAATTTCGGCCACACTTGGAAAAGATGAGAGAAAATCTTTTAATTCTCCTTCTTTAGCCGAAATTACTAGGCCAAGAGTCCTTGACTTGGCCACCACTCTTCCTTGTGATAATATTATCACCTTATTTAAAAATAAATAAAGAACAATCCTTTTTATCTCTTCTAAATAATCCAAATTAAAAAGCTTTTATTTATCACATTATTATGCAATATTAATGGAAATAAAACACCTCTCTTTTTAAACACATGTGCCGTCCACCCCTTAGCCTGGGAAGCAAAAATAAAACTTCATTTATTTGCTTCCCTTGTGACTCGAATCCAGGCCCATGCCTCTTGCACATGGCGCCATTTCCATAGGCCCTAAGTGACATCTTCAGGCCACTTTTCCTAGCCCGTTTGTGTGTCAAATTTTACCAACTTTTTCTTTTAAGGCCATCTTGCCCTTATTTCCTATTTTAAACTTTAAAATTTGACATTCTGCATCATTCCTAAGTTTCCTAAAATTTTCGATCGGCTCTGTTTACTTGCCATTTTCTTACATTTCTAAGTTTATTAAAATGTATACTTTCTATTTTTGGATCATTTCCATTTTCATTTCTTAGTTTCCAAAAAATGTGTACTTTCCATTTTTGAACCATTTCCTTACATTTCTGGGTATCCTAAAATGTTCATGTCCTAATGCATTTCCAGGTTTCCAAAATGTTCGAGTTTCAAAAATGTTCATTTCCATTTCTATGCATTTTCATACATTTACGAGTTTCCAAAAATATCAAAAATTTATTCATAATGCTTAAGACTTGTCATTTCATACAACTAAACCGAAAATGCATCGGCGCTTTCCAGGATGTTACAGTTCTACCCCCCTTAAACAAAATTTCATCCTCAAAATTTCCTAACTAAACAATCGAGGGTATTCTTTGTCGCATTGTCTCTTCCGACTCCCACGAAGCTTCTTCCGATCCATGGTTGCGCCATAACACCTTGACTAGAGGTACTGACTTCCTCCGTAGTACTTTCGCATCACGTTCCAAGATTGAAATCGGCTCTTCCTCGTAGGATAAGTCCGGCCTTAGCTCCACTTCTTCAACAGTACCACGAGATGGATCCGATCGATAGCGGCGTAGCATGGATACATGGAATACGTCGTGCATTAGTTGCAACTCGGTGGCAACTCCACTTGGTATGCCACTGTCCAACTCACTTTAGTACTCGATAGGGCCCTATAAACCTCGGGCTTAACTTCCCTTTGCGACCAAACCTCATAACCTTTTTCCAAGGCGAGACTTTCAAGAACACTTGGTCTCCCACTTCAAAGTCAATTTCCTTCCGCTTAAGGTGCATCGACGACTTACGCCTATCGAGGCTTCCTTTAACCTTGCCCGATTATCTCAACCTTCTCCTCGGTTTACGCCACTAACTCCGGACCCAAAACACGACATTCTCCTAACTCGGTCCAACAAGTAGGAGTTCTACACTTTCGACCATGCAATGCTTCGTATGGTGCCATCCGAATGCTTGCACGATAGCCTTTCTTTGTTGTAGGCGAACTCATTTAAAGACACATAATCCTCCCAACTTCCTCGAAAGTCCATAACACAACCCTTTAACATATCCTCCAACACTTGTATAACCTGTTCGGTCGCCATCGGATTGTGGATGAAAAGTCGTAGTGAAGTCCAACACAGTGCCTAAAGCTTGGTGAAGTGCCTTCCAAAATCGAGACGTAAACCTTGGGTCTCGATCGGAGATGATCGATCGATCTTTGGTCCTCCATGTAACCTTACAATTCCCGCCACATATAACTTAGCCAACTTTTGAAGAGAATAATCCATTCTTCTTTGGGATAAAGTGCGCGGACTTGGTCAAGCGGTCTACTATCACCCATATTGAGTCCTTCTTAGTAGGCGTAAGGGAAGCCCACTAACGAAGTCCATGGTAATTCTTTCCCACTTCCATTGGGGAATCTCAATTGGTTGAAGTAATCCCGATGAAACTTGGTGTTCGATCTTAACTTGCGACACGTCAAACATTTCCCCACAAATTCGATCACCTCTGCGTTTTGATCGGACCACCAAAATTGTTCCCTTAGATCTCTATACAACTTGATGCCTCGGGATGCATAGCATAAGGGCTACCATGCGCTTCCCAAGAATCCTTTGTCTCAACTCCTTATCCTTCGGCATACGGACCTTTCCTTGTAGCACAATACTCCTTCTTCATTGACACCATAATCCCTAATTCTCTGCTCCATACTTGTTGTAACTTAGCACTTAGATCCTTATCACCCAAATGGCCCTCTTTCACCTCATTCACCATGTGGGCTTGACTTGTAACTCGCCAAACAGGGCTTCCATCATCATACAGACTTAAATGAGCGAACAAAGCTTTTAGATCCGACACAACCTTTCGACTTAGGGCATCTGCTACCACATTCGCCTTGCCCGGGTGGTACTCTATTGAGCAATCGTAATCCTTCAACAACTCCACCCACCTTCGTTGCCTCAAGTTCAACTCCTTCTGAGTCAACAAGTACTTAAGGCTCTTGTGGTCTGTGTAGATTACTGACCTTTCTCCATAAAGGTAGTGCCTCCAAACCTTCAGGGCGAAAATCACTGCTGCTAGTTCCAAGTCATGGGTTGGTTAGTTAACCTCATGAGGCCTTAACTGCCGAGACGCGTAAGCGACCACTTTTCCATCTTGCATTAGCACACAGCCTAATCCCGTATGCGAAGCGTCATAGTACACCACAAAATCCTTGCCTGCGTCCGGATGAATTAACACCGGAGCTTTCGTCAGCACTTTCTTAAGCTTTTCAAAGCTCTTCTGTTGCTTATCCGTCCACAAAAATGGTACTTCCTTCCTTAGCAATTTTGTCAAAGGCGCGGCTATTGACGAGAATCCTTCCACGAACCTTCTGTAATAGCCCGCCAATCCTAAGAAACTTTAGATTTCAGCCACAGACCTAGGTGGTTTCTAATCCAACACTGCTTCAATCTTCCTAGGATCCACTCTTATTCCTTCGGCGGATACCACATGTCCTAAAAATGCCACCTCCTTAAGCCAAAATTCACACTTGCTGAATTTGGCATAAAGCTTCTTTTCCCTTAACACTTCCAACACCACTCGGAGATGCTCATTATGCTCCTTTTCCGACTTAGAATACACCAAAATATTGTCGATGAACACAACGAAAAACCTATCCAAATAGGGTTGGAAAACCCGATTCATCATGTCCATGAACGCGGCTGGAGTGTTCGTCAATCCAAACAGCATCACCACAAACTCAAAATGGCCGTATCTTGTCCTAAAGACCGTCTTATGGATATCTGCCTCCTTCACCTTTAACTGATGATATCCCGACCTTAGATCTACCTTTGAGAACACAGCTGCCCCTTTCAGCTGATCGAACAAGTCGTCTATCCTTGGCAAAGGATACTTGTTCTTGATGGTCAGTTTGTTCAACTGACGATAATCTATGCACATACGCATAGTTCTATCCTTCTTCTTCACAAATAGGACTGGTGCTCCCCATGGAGACATACTGGGTCGAATGAACCCACGATCCAACAGTTCTTGGATTTGAGCCTTGAGCTCCACTAACTCCTTTGGCGCCATTCGGTATGGAGCGATTGACACAGGGAGTCGCTCCCAGAATAACAAGTCTATTCCAAATTCTACCTCCTATCCGGGGTATTCACAGTAATTCATCTGGGAACACATCTACGAAGTCCCTTACCGTCCTAACTCCATGAACACCTTCATCTTTACCTCCTAACGCACTTACGAAGGCTAAGAACGCCTTACACCTCTTCTTAACCATCTTCTCAGCCTTCAGCGACGAAACCACGTTAGACAAGTAGTTCATCCTTTCTCCGATCATCACTACTACCTCATCCTTGGGGTTTCTTAGTTCCATACGTTTAGCCGCACAATCCAACACAGCTCGATGCTCTACTAGCCAATCCATTCCAAGTATAAGCTCAAACTCTCCGAAGGGTAACTCCATTAAGTCAGCCCGAAAGTTCACTCCCTGAATCTCTAGGGTACATTCCGAAAGATCTTGTCTACCACTATGATTTGGCCTAATGGGCTTACTATAGTCATCTGTCTATCAGAGAGTTCTGAGTCTAGGCCTAGTGTTTCCACTACACTATATGCAACATAGGAATGGGTCGAGCCCACATCAACCAAAGCAAAATAGGGTTTGTCAGAAATAAAAAACGTACCGGTTATTACATCCGGTGCGTCACCATCCTCCCTTCGACGAACCGCATAAACCAAACCTGGTTGCCTTGCCTCGGCGATTAGCAAAGACACCTCGGCCTGTGCTCCACGACCTCTGCCAATACCATTACCTCTGTTGGTGAACCACGACCCGTTGAGGTCGCTGTCGCCTCTACCGGCGACTAACATTACGAGTGCCGGTCGGCTCTCATCTGGTTGCTTGGGACAATCCTTAAGCATATGGTCCTTGGACCCACACTTGAAACATCCTCCCGTCTTTCTCCAACAATCTCCCAAGTGCCTCTTTCCACAATGCTCACAAGGGCGATACTATCAGCCCTTACCAGCTTATTGATTTCGTGGCCCGTCAACTCTAGGCCTCTTATGACCCTTTCCAGATGGTCCAAAACCTCTTTTAGGCTTATTCCTATCCACATCCTGCTTGGTAGCATCCTTAATTCCCTCGGCCACCTTGGCCTTTTCCACCAAAGCAGAAAATTCCCGCTCCTGATGCGGTGCTATCAACAGTCTCAGATCGTCCCTCAGTCTGTCCTCAAAACGGACACAGCGTTCATGCTCAGTTGCCACTACCCCTCGAGCATAGTGGTTCAACCTTAGAAATTCCGCCTCATATTCTGCGACAGACTTACTCCCTTGTACCAACCCCGGAAAAGCCTTTCTTTGTTCATTCGTATACCTGGTTCCCACATATTTCTTTTGGTACGCTTCCTTAACGTACTCCCAGGTCAGATCCTTAGCCGTAGCACCATTTCGCACAGTTAACCACCATTGATACGCTTCATCGCGTAACAGTGCCACCATCCCTTTCAACTTCTCCTCAGGGGTCAAGTCGAGCTCATCCATAATGCGCTCAGTTGCTTCCAACCAGTACTCAGCTGTACTGGGTGCCACTCCCGACACTCCACGAAACATCTCATCTCCATTAGCTCGGAGTCGTTCAGGCACAGATTTCTGGGTTCTCGAATTTCCACCCGCACTAGCCACCAATTCCAAAACTCGCGATCTGACTGCGACCACGATCTCTTCCGTCTCGAGCTTGTCTGCTCGGCCCCACACCAGGGGGTGGTGGTGGCGGTGGTATTTCATTGTCGGACCCCTGACCCGATCTAACGGGTTCTAACACAGTCATCCTTTCTCTACCTCGCCCACGACGACCACGTCCTCTGGAGCTCATTTCTAGCGTCGAGATCTGATTAAAAAGTTTTATGAATTAGTCATTGTTCCACTTATTTACCGCGAAGGAGTTTTATGAAAAGAGTTTTAGGAGTGGTTCTTTCGTATTCACACAAGCACACGTCTTTCATCCATTCATCCATCCATCAAACAATTATGAACTTTCGTTCATTCGAGAGAAACGTTGTAATTTTCATCGTTGTTGTTTTTCCACTACCCAAGGGTATTTTTAGTAATTTTGTCCTCTGAGCATTTTCGTAATTTCACAAAATAAAAAGTTCCTCGATGATTTTGTCAAAAGTATTTTTGTAATTTTAAAGTCCCGGTGTAAATTTGGAAAAATTTTGAAATCCAGGGGTATGTCGGTAATTTTTGTCCTCGGGTATTTTGGTAATTTTCCAAAAACCAGGTAAATTAGTAAAATTTAGTAAGTTAGGGATATTTCAAAAGTTGTAAAACTTTATGGGTTCTTTTTGAAAGTTTTATTTTCCAAAACGGTGATGTTGCAAAAATTTTAGAAATCAGGGTCATTTTGGTAATTTTGTAAGTTAGGGGCAATTTTGTAATTTTCCAAAAATCAAGGTATTTTGATATTTTACAAATTAGGGTTTTTGAATGTTTATAAAATAATGAAGTTTTGGCAAAATCATTGAGAAGTTGGACAATTTGTGAATCAAGGGCATTTTGGTAATTTTAGCACTAGGGGTATCTTTGTAATTTTCACAAATCAAAAATTTTTCGGAAAATTTTGTAAAGATGGTTTTCACAAACTCAAAAGAAAGTTTTAAGAGTTTTAAAACTAGGGTTTGTTGTTTCGTTTCTCTTTTTTTTTTTTTTTTTTTTCAAACATGGCTAGTTCCTTTCGGGTTTTAGTCACTATGTTTAGCCTATGTCCGAGCCCTCTTTGGTCGGGTGAACCAAAGCTACGCACTGAGCGAGATTCAAGTGAAGAGGAGGTGAGTCACACGGATTTGCTTAAATACCAAGCTCTCATTGAAACCATTCCTAGACATGCGCACAGAGGTTGCCACACCACTGAGCCCTCTGAGTTAGGGTGAACTGAAGCTACACACCAGGTGGGATACCTGCGAAGAGGAGGTGAGTCACTAGGATTTGCTTAAATACCGTGCTCTTCCCGGATCCGATCCTAGACATGCGCACAGGGGTTACCACACCCTAGCTCAGCGACTTAGCCATAGGTTTGTTTAGTGTATTAAATCTTATGCGTTTTGTGTTTGAGTAGTCTAATCCTAGGGTTCATGTTCCTATCATTCTATTCTACATTCCATGCCTTTTCTACCCTTATACAGTTCATAAATCACAGAATCACACATAAAGTTAGGATACTTACAGGTGGATCATGGGTTGGAGACTTAGGTGCCATGCCAGAACACCTGTTTTTTTCAAAGAAAATCATTTGGGCTCGAATTAAAAATATTTTAGGCCTTAGCCCACAGGCCGAGAGTTTAAAACTGGGCTCTGATACCAAACCAAAACACCCCACACCCGGCCCACGAGCCTGAACCGGATTTGGTATGTTCCTTAAGTAAACCAGTTGCAAAATTCTTTGTCTTTTAGAGAAAATTTGTGTATTTTAAGGAAAATCTCGTTCTGGGTTGGGCTTAGATTAAAAACCCATTTATTTTACTTAGAAATCATTTAGCTATGAAAAAAAAAAACAATTTAAGGTTTATTATTATTAAAATAAATATAATTGAACTTAATTAAAAAATAATAATGCGTAACATTATAAAGTAAAAATAAACAGAAGTAAAGACATTCAACTTGGGCCTTATGGCCTTATTACATCAATCAAAAACCAAAAATAAAATTGAAGTACTTAATAAAAAATAACGATCCCAAATAATAAAAGTTTTTCCTTGCTATGCATGGCCACCTTTAGCTCCTGCCCGACCGGTCCATTATTGCTCATTACGAAAAATGGTCCCACAAAGGGGTGAGTCAACAGACTCAATGTGCACACAATACTAACATTCAACAAATCGGCATACCGGTTCATATCAAGTTCATATTCATATACAATTAAATGATGCAACCCAAAACCCAAGCCTATTTGTCCATCCGCTACACACCACCCGTACACGCCAATCACACCGTGGGGACTACTAAGTCAACCTTCCATCCGTTACACACCATCGAAGCGATCATTTGCGATCGGCGTGCTCATCGCCCATATAATTTGTGTCATTAGACACCATATTCGAATAATGTAACGAAAGTACCAAATTCGAGATAATGTAACCGGTTACCATATTCATATTATGTGACCGTAGTCACCATATTCCGTTAGTGAGACCAAGTCAACACCTTCTTCCCCTTTCACATATAGCCTAAAATGCCCCAAATATGATTATATCATGCATAACATACTTATTTCTCATTCATGTTACTATTCACATGTTCAAAATATATCATATTAAGTAATCCTATCGTAGTAGGAAACGCACTGCACAGGTACTCTTTACCACATTTGTGGTACTTAGCCACATTCTCATTCTTATGCATATTCATATATTAAAATAATTATTGCCATAATATATTGAAAGTTAGTGTGAGTACACACTGATTAAGCTTAATAGATTCCTTGAAATCCCAAGAGAATCGATCACGATTTAGATCTCAAATCCTACATAAGTTAATCACTTTAAAAGACCATTCGGCCACTTTTCCAAATACAACTAGGATTTGTATTACTTACCTTGTAACTGAATTGATTTTAAGAATCAAGTGCCGAAACTTTGTATTCCTCCCTTATGAATTCGGCTACACACTATATTACTTCATAGGTTAGTTTTATTTAAATAATAAATCCAAACATGTAACATAAGCCTTAGCCGAATTTCTTAGCACTTACCTTGTGATTCTAAATCTCGAAAAGTAACCCTTGGCTTATGGAGATGTTGAAATCCCTTAGATCTGAAATCCCAAAATTCCTCCTTTGGTAATCGGCCAAGAGACACAAAAGGGATTATTTCCTAGATCTTGATTAAAAGAATTAGAAGAACAAAAATTCATTGTTCTTACCTTAGATCCTTGACCCTTGTATTCAACAATTGTAGAAACACGAGATATCCCTTGTAGATTCGGCCAAAATTGCTAATATAATTAGTACCACGATTTTCAATAAAAAGAGAAGGAATACAAATCGATTGACCACAGATCTTACCCTTTTGATGTTGTAGTTGATTACTTCCTTGCTTAGAGTCACGAGAGATTCGGCTATGGAGTTTAATCGGTATCAAAAGAAAAGACTTTTGGCTTGACAGATGAAGAAAAGAGAAGAAGAGAGAGGAGAAGAAAATTCGGCGAGAGAGAGGGTTTGCTTAGGAAATTTCGCCACACTTGGAAAAGATGAGAGAAAATCTTTTAATTCTCCTTCTTTAGCCGAAATTACTAGGCCAAGAGTCCTTGACTTGGCCACCACTCTTCCTTGTGATAATATTATCACCTTATTTAAAAATAAATAAAGAACAATCCTTTTTATCTCTTCTAAATAATCCAAATTAAAAAGCTTTTATTTATCACATTATTATGCAATATTAATGGAAATAAAACACCTCTCTTTTTAAACACATGTGCCGTCCACCCCTTAGCACAGGAAGCAAAAATAAAACTTCATTTATTTGCTTCCCTTGTGACTTCGAATCCGTGGCCCATGCCTCTTGCACATGGCGCCATTTCCATAGGCCCTAAAGTGACATCTTGAGCCACTTTTCCTAGCCCGTTTGTGTGTCAAATTTTACCAACTTTTTCTTTTAAGGCCATCTTGCCCTTATTTCCTATTTTAAACTTTAAAATTTGACATTCTGCATCATTCCTAAGTTTCCTAAAATTTTCGATCGGCTCTGTTTACTTGCCATTTTCTTACATTTCCAAGTTTATTAAAATGTATACTTTCTATTTTTGGATCATTTCCATTTTCATTTCTTAAATTCCAAAAAATGTGTACTTTCCATTTTTGAACCATTTCCTTACATTTCTGGGTTTCCTAAAATGTTCATGTCCTAATGCATTTCCAGGTTTCCAAAAATGTTCAGGTTTCCAAAAATGTTCATTTCCATTTCTATGCATTTTCATACATTTCTGAGTTTCCAAAAATATCAAAAATTTATTCATAATGCTTAAGACTTGTCATTTCATACAACTAAACCGAAAATGCATCGGCGCTTTCCAGGATGTTACAGTTCTACCCCCCTTAAACAAAATTTCATCCTCGAAATTTCCTAACTAAACAACTGAGGGTATTGCTGTCGCATTGTCTCTTCTGACTCCCACGAAGCTTCTTCCGATCCATGGTTGCGCCATAACACCTTGACTAGAGGTACTGACTTCCTCCGTAGTACTTTCGCATCACGTTCCAAGATTGAAATCGGCTCTTCCTCGTAGGATAAGTCCGGCCTTAGCTCCACTTCTTCAACAGGTACCACACGAGATGGATCCGATCGATAGCGACGTAGCATGGATACATGGAATACGTCGTGCATTAGCTGCAACTCTGGTGGCAACTCCACTTGGTATGCCACTGGTCCAACTCACTTTAGTACTCGATAGGGCCCTATAAACCTCGGGCTTAACTTCCCTTTGCGACCGAACCTCATAACCTTTTTCCAAGGCGAGACTTTCAAGAACACTTGGTCTCCCACTTCAAAGTCAATTTCCTTCCGCTTAAGGTCTGCATACGACTTCTGCCTATCAGAGGCTTCCTTTAACCTTGCCCGGATTATCTCAACCTTCTCCTCAGTTTCTGCCACTAACTCCGGACCCAAAACACGACATTCTCCTAACTCAGTCCAACAAGTAGGAGTTCTACACTTTCGACCATGCAATGCTTCGTATGGTGCCATCCGAATGCTTGCCTGATAGCTGCTGTTGTAGGCGAACTCAGCTAAAGACACATAATCCTCCCAACTTCCTCGAAAGTCCATAACACAACCCTTTAACATATCCTCCAACACTTGTATAACCCGTTCAGACTGCCCGTCGGATTGTGGATGAAAAGCTGTAGTGAAGTCCAACCTGGTGCCTAAAGCTTGGTGAAGTGCCTTCCAAAATCGAGACGTAAACCTTGGGTCTCGATCGGAGATGATCGATACTGGTCCTCCATGTAACCTTACAATTCCCCGCCACATATAACTTAGCCAACTTTTGAAGAGAATAATCCATTCTTACTGGGATAAAGTGCGCGGACTTGGTCAAACGGTCTACTATCACCCATATTGAGTCCTTCTTAGTAGGCGTAAGGGGAAGCCCACTAACGAAGTCCATGGTAATTCTTTCCCACTTCCATTGGGGAATCTCAATTGGTTGAAGTAATCCCGATGAAACTTGGTGTTCAGTCTTAACTTGCTGACACGTCAAACATTTCCCCACAAATTCAGTCACCTCTCGTTTCAGATCAGACCACCAAAATTGTTCCCTTAGATCTCTATACAACTTGATGCCTCCGGGATGCATAGCATAAGGGCTACCATGCGCTTCCCGAAGAATCCTTTGTCTCAACTCCTTATCCTTCGGCATACAGACCTTTCCCTTGTAGCACAATACTCCTTCTTCATTGACACCATAATCCCCTAATTCTCTGCTCCATACTTGTTGTAACTTAGCACTTAGATCCTTATCAGCCAAATGGCCCTCTTTCACCTCATTCAGCCATGTGGGCTTGACTTGTAACTCTGCCAAACAGGCTTCCATCATCATACAGACTTAAATGAGCGAACAAAGCTTTTAGATCCGACACAACCTTTCGACTTAGGGCATCTGCTACCACATTCGCCTTGCCCGGGTGGTACTCTATTGAGCAATCGTAATCCTTCAACAACTCCACCCACCTTCGTTGCCTCAAGTTCAACTCCTTCTGAGTCAACAAGTACTTAAGGCTCTTATGGTCTGTGTAGATTACTGACCTTTCTCCATAAAGGTAGTGCCTCCAAACCTTCAGGGCGAAAATCACTGCTGCTAGTTCCAAGTCATGGGTTGGTTAGTTAACCTCATGAGGCCTTAACTGCCGAGACGCGTAAGCGACCACTTTTCCATCTTGCATTAGCACACAGCCTAATCCCGTATGCGAAGCGTCATAGTACACCACAAAATCCTTGCCTGCGTCCGGATGAATTAACACCGGAGCTTTCGTCAGCACTTTCTTAAGCTTTTCAAAGCTCTTCTGTTGCTTATCCGTCCACACAAATGGTACTTCCTTCCTTAGCAATTTTGTCAAAGGCGCGGCTATTGACGAGAATCCTTCCACGAACCTTCTGTAATAGCCCGCCAATCCTAAGAAACTTTAGATTTCAGCCACAGACCTAGGTGGTTTCCAATCCAACACTGCTTCAATCTTCCTAGGATCCACTCTTATTCCTTCGGCGGATACCACATGTCCTAAAAATGCCACCTCCTTAAGCCAAAATTCATACTTGCTGAATTTGGCATAAAGCTTCTTTTCCCTTAACACTTCCAACACCACTCGGAGATGCTCATTATGCTCCTTTTCCGACTTAGAATACACCAAAATATTGTCGATGAACACAACGAAAAACCTATCCAAATAGGGTTGGAAAACCCGATTCATTATGTCCATGAACGCGGCTGGAGTGTTCGTCAATCCAAACAGCATCACCACAAACTCAAAATGGCCGTATCTTGTCCTAAAGACCGTCTTATGGATATCTGCCTCCTTCACCTTTAACTGATGATATCCCGACCTTAGATCTACCTTTGAGAACACAGCTGCCCCTTTCAGCTGATCGAACAAGTCGTCTATCCTTGGCAAAGGATACTTGTTCTTGATGGTCAGTTTGTTCAACTGACGATAATCTATGCACATACGCATAGTTCTATCCTTCTTCTTCACAAATAGGACTGGTGCTCCCCATGGAGACATACTGGGTCGAATGAACCCACGATCCAACAGTTCTTGGATTTGAGCCTTGAGCTCCACTAACTCCTTTGGCGCCATTCGGTATGGAGCGATTGACACAGGAGCTGTTCCCGGTAACAAGTCTATTCCAAATTCTACCTCCCTATCTGGGGGTATTCCTGGTAATTCATCTGGGAACACATCTACGAAGTCCCTTACCGTCCTAACTCCATGAACACCTTCATCTTTACCTCCTAACGCACTTACGAAGGCTAAGAACGCCTTACACCTCTTCTTAACCATCTTCTCAGCCTTCAGCGCCGAAACCACGTTAGACAAGTAGTTCATCCTTTCTCCGATCATCACTACTACCTCATCCTTGGGGTTTCTTAGTTCCATACGTTTAGCCGCACAATCCAACACAGCTCGATGCTCTACTAGCCAATCCATTCCAAGTATAAGCTCAAACTCTCCGAAGGGTAACTCCATTAAGTCAGCCCGAAAGTTCACTCCCTGAATCTCTAGGGTACATTCCGAAAGATCTTGTCTACCACTATGATTTGGCCTAATGGGCTTACTATAGTCATCTGTCTATCAGAGAGTTCTGAGTCTAGGCCTAGTGTTTCCACTACACTATATGCAACATAGGAATGGGTCGAGCCCACATCAATCAAAGCAAAATAGGGTTTGTCAGAAATAAAAAACGTACCGGTTATTACATCCGGTGCGTCACCATCCTCCCTTCGGCGAACCGCATAAACCAAACCTGGTTGCCTTGCCTCGGCGTTAGCGGCACCTCGGCCTGTGCACACACGACCTCTGCGGCAAAGACCATTACCTCTGTTGGCTGAACCACGACCCCGTTGAGGCTGCTGTCCGCCTCTACCAGCCTGACTAACATTCTGAGCTGCCGGTCGGCTCTCATCTGGTTGCTTGGGACAATCCTTAAGCATATGGTCCTTGGACCCACACTTGAAACATCCTCCCGTCTTTCTCCAACAATCTCCCAAGTGCCTCTTTCCACAATGCTCACAAGGCGTCTTGTCGGCCGTGCCGGCTTATTGATTTCGTGGCGTCAACTCTAGGCCTCTTATGACCCTTTCCAGATGGTCCAAAACCTCTTTTAGGCTTATTCCTATCCACATCCTGCTTGGTAGCATCCTTAATTCCCTCGGCCACCTTGGCCTTTTCCACCAAAGCAGAAAATTCCCGCTCCTGATGCGGTGCTATCAACAGTCTCAGATCGTCCCTCGATCATCCTCAAACGGACACGGCGTTCATGCTCGATTGCCACTACCCTCGAGCATAGTGGTTCAACCTTAGAAATTCCGCCTCATATTCTCACGACGGACTTACTCCCTTGTACCAACCGGAAAAGCCTTTCTTTGTTCATTCGTATACCTGGTTCCCACATATTTCTTTTGGTACGCTTCCTTAACGTACTCCCAGGTCAGATCCTTAGCCGTAGCACCATTTCGCACAGTTAACCACCATTGATACGCTTCATCGCGTAACAGTGCCACCATCCCTTTCAACTTCTCCTCAGGGGTCAAGTCGAGCTCATCCATAATGCGCTTCGATTGCTTCCAACCGATGACTTCACGGTATCTTTGGGTGCCACTCCCGACACTCCACGAAACATCTCATCTCCATTAGCTCGGAGTCATTCAGGCACAGATTTCTGGGTTCTCGAATTTCCACCCGCACTAGCCACCAATTCCAAAACTCGCAGTACAGCCTGCGACACAGCATCTTCCCCCGTCTGAGCTTGCTGCTCAGCACCCACAGCTGGGGGTGGTGGTGGCGGTGGTATTTCATTGTCGGACCCCTGACCCGATCTAACGGGTTCTAACACAGTCATCCTTCCTCTACCTCGCCCACGACGACCACGTTCTGGAGCTCATTTCTAGCGTCGAGATCTGATTAAAAAGTTTTATGAATTAGTCATTGTTCCACTTATTTACCGCGAAGGAGTTTTATGAAAAGAGTTTTAGGAGTGGTTCTTTCGTATTCACACAAGCACACAGTCTTTCATCCATTCATCCATCCATCAAACAATTATGAACTTTCGTTCATTCAGAGAAACGTTTGTAATTTTCATCGTTGTTGTTTTTCCACTACCCAAGGGTATTTTCGTAATTTTGTCCTACAGGGGCATTTTCGTAATTTCACAAAATAAAAAGTTCCTCGATGATTTTGTCAAAAGTATTTTTGTAATTTTAAAGTCCCGGTGTAAATTTGGAAAAATTTTGAAATCCAGGGGTATGTCGGTAATTTTTGTCCTCGGGGGTATTTTGGTAATTTTCCAAAAACCAGGGTAAATTGGTAAAATTTAGTAAGTTAGGGATATTTCAAAAGTTGTAAAACTTTATGGGTTCTTTTTGAAAGTTTTATTTTCCAAAACGGTGATGTTGCAAAAATTTTGGAAATCAGGGTCATTTTGGTAATTTTGTAAGTTAGGGGCAATTTTGTAATTTTCCAAAAATCAAGGTATTTTGATATTTTACAAATTAGGGTTTTTGAATGTTTATAAAATAATGAAGTTTTGGCAAAATCATTGAGAAGTTGGACAATTTGTGAATCAAGGGCATTTTGGTAATTTTAGCACTAGGGGTATCTTTGTAATTTTCACAAATCAAAAATTTTTCGGAAAATTTTGTAAAGATGGTTTTCACAAACTCAAAAGAAAGTTTTAAGAGTTTTAAAACTAGGGTTTGTTGTTTCGTTCTCTTTTTTTTTTTTTCAAAACATGGCTAGTTCCCTTTCGGGTTTTAGTCACTATGTTTAGCCTAAGTCCGAGCCCTCTTTGGTCAGGGTGAACCAAAGCTACGCACCAGGTAGGATTCAAGTGAAGAGGAGGTGAGTCACACGGACTGCTTAAATACCAAGCTCTCATTGAAACCATTCCTAGACATGCGCACAGAGGTTGCCACACCACTGAGCCCTCTGAGTTAGGGTGAACTGAAGCTACACACCAGGTGGGATACCTGCGAAGAGGAGGTGAGTCACTAGGACTGCTTAAATACCAGGCTCTTCCGGATCCAATCCTAGACATGCGCACAGGGGTTACCACACCCTAGCTCAGCGACTTAGCCATAGGTTTGTTTAGTGTATTAAATCTTATGCGTTTTGTGTTTGAGTAGTCTAATCCTAGGGTTCATGTTCCTATCATTCTATTCTACATTCCATGCCTTTTCTACCCTTATACAGTTCATAAATCATAGAATCACACATAAAGTTAGGATACTTACCTGGTGGACTGCGGGTTGGAGACTTAGGTGCCATGCCAGAACACCTGTTTTTTTCAAAGAAAATCATTTGGGCTCGAATTAAAAATATTTTAGGCCTTAGCCCACAGTAGGAGTTTAAAAACTGGCTCGATACAAACCAAAACACCCCACACTTCTACCCACGAGCTGAAACCGGTTTGGTATGTTCCTTAAGTAAACCAGGTTGCAAAATTCTTTGTCTTTTAGAGAAAATTTGTGTATTTTTCGGGAAAATCTCGTTACAGGTTGGGCTTAGATTAAAAACCCATTTATTTTACTTAGAAATCATTTAGCTATGAAAAAAAAAACAATTTAAGGTTTATTATTATTAAAATAAATATAATTGAACTTAATTAAAAAATAATAATGCGTAACATTATAAAGTAAAAATAAACAGAAGTAAAGACATTCAACTTGGGCCTTATGGCCTTATTACATCAATCAAAAACCAAAAATAAAATTGAAGTACTTAATAAAAATAACAGTCCCAAATAATAAAAGTTTTTCCTTGCTATGCATGGCCACCTTTAGCTCCTGCCGACCCGGTCCATTATTGCTCATTACCTGAAAAATGGTCCCACAAAGGGGTGAGTCAACAGACTCAATGTGCACACAATACTAACATTCAACAAATCAGGCATACAAGTTCATATCAAGTTCATATTCATATACAATTAAATGATGCAACCCAAACCCAAGCCTATTTGTCCATCCGCTACACACCACCCGTACCTGCCAATCACACCGTGGGGACTACTAAGTCAACCCTCCATCCGCTACACACCATCGAAGCGATCATTTGCGATCGACGTGCTCATCGCCCATATAATTTGTGTCATTAGACACCATATTCGAATAATGTAACCGAAGTTACCAAATTCGAGATAATGTAACCGAAGTTACCATATTCATATTATGTGACCGTAGTCACCATATTCCGCTAGTGAGACCAAGTCAACACCTTCTTCCCTTTCACATATAGCCTAAAATGCCCCAAATATGATTATATCATGCATAACATACTTATTTCTCATTCATGTTACTATTCACATGTTCAAAATATATCATATTCGTAATCCTATCAGAAGTAGGAAACGTACCTGGGTACTCTTTACCACATTTGTGGTACTTAGCCACATTCTCATTCTTATGCATATTCATATATTAAAATAATTATTGCCATAATATATTGAAAGTTAGTGTGAGTACACACCTGATTCGCTTAATAGATTCCTTGAAATCCCGAAGAGAATCGATCACGCTTTAGATCTCAAATCCTACATAAGTTAATCACTTTAAAAGACCATTCGGCCACTTTTCCAAATACAACTAGGATTTGTATTACTTACCTTGTAACTGAATTGATTTTAAGAATCAAGTGCCGAAACTTTGTATTCCTCCCTTATGAATTCGGCTACACACTATATTACTTCATAGGTTAGTTTTCGGCTAAATAATAAATCCAAACATGTAACATAAGCCTTAGCCGAATTTCTTAGCACTTACCTTGTGATTCTAAATCTCGAAAAGTAACCCTTGGCTTATGGAGATGTTGAAATCCCTTAGATCTGAAATCCCAAAATTCCTCCTTTGGTAATCGGCCAAGAGACACAAAAGGGATTATTTCCTAGATCTTGATTAAAAGAATTAGAAGAACAAAAATTCATTGTTCTTACCTTAGATCCTTGACCCTTGTATTCAACAATTGTAGAAACCTGAGATATCCCTTGTAGATTCGGCCAAAATTGCTAATATAATTAGTACCCTGATTTTCAATAAAAAGAGAAGGAATACAAATCGATTGACCACAGATCTTACCCCTTTTGATGCTGTAGTTGATTACTTCCTTGCTTAGAGTCACAGAGATTCGGCTATGGAGTTTAATCAGGTATCAAAAGAAAAGACTTTTGGCTTGACAGATGAAGAAAAGAGAAGAAGAGAAGAGGAGAAGAAAATTCGGCAGAGAGAGGGTTTGCTTAGGAAATTTCGGCCACACTTGGAAAAGATGAGAGAAAATCTTTTAATTCTCCTTCTTTAGCCGAAATTACTAGGCCAAGGGTCCTTGACTTGGCCACCACTTTTCCTTGTGATAATATTATCACCTTATTTAAAAATAAATAAAGAACAATCCTTTTTATCTCTTCTAAATAATCCAAATTAAAAAGCTTTTATTTATCACATTATTATGCAGTATTAATGGAAATAAAACACCTCTCTTTTTAAACACATGTGCCGTCCACCCACTTTAGCACAGGGAAGCAAAAATAAAACTTCATTTATTTGCTTCCCTTGTGACTCGAATCCAGGCCCATGCCTCTTGCACATGGCGCCATTTCCATAGGCCCTAAGTGACATTTTCAGGCCACTTTTCCTAGCCCATTTGTGTGTCAAATTTTACCAACTTTTTCTTTTAAGGCCATCTTGCCCTTATTTCCTATTTTAAACTTTAAAATTTGACATTCTGCATCATTTCTAAGTTTCCTAAAATTTTTGATCGGCTCTGTTTACTTGCCATTTTCTTACATTTCCAAGTTTCCTAAAATGTATACTTTCTATTTTTGGATCATTTCCATTTTCATTTCTTAGTTTCCAAAAATGTGTACTTTCCATTTTTGAACCATTTCCTTACATTTCTGGGTTTCCTAAAATGTTCACGTCCTAATGCATTTCCAAGTTTCCAAAAATGTTCAGGTTTCCAAAAATGTTCATTTCCATTTCCATGCATTTTCATACATTTCTGAGTTTCCAAAAATATCAAAAATTTATTCATAATGCTTAAGACTTGCCATTTCATACAATTAAACCGAAAATGCATAGGCCCTTTCCAGGATGTTACAAAGAGAAAAATGCCAAATGATACACAAAATGCTAAAGTTGGCCAACTATTTCCCCCCCAAACTTCCTATCAACATTTGGCCACCCCCCTTACCCACACATGCCGTCCACATTCATGCACAAATGGCCATAGGAGAGTTTCCAAAACAACTCCCTTAAGCCAAGCCTTATGTCCCCCCATCCTTCCATAAACCTTAAGATTCCTTTCCCAAAGTACAAACTTTTCTAAACCAATATTCAACTTGCCAAAAATTGAAAGTCCAACCTTCCATAACTAGAACTTGACCTACACTTAATGCTAGGATGCATAAAAATAAAATCCTTAATATGCCTTCCATGCTACTCGAACCACTTCCCTCAAGCAACCATCCATGAGCCATAACCACCTTGCCACTAACTCCTCATGTGCTAGAATTTAACACTTAAATTAACTTAAGTGTCAAGTTCACTTAATTCACTTCACTAAATTGTCAATACTAAAAAATTATTCTAGCTTAGCTAATAATTCCAAGCCTTCACACAAATATACTAAGCACACAATAAACATCCTATTCGAGCTAACACAAGTAACAAAATGATACTCTAATTTTTTAGAATGTTACAAATTAGGACCAAATTGAATAAGTGAAAAAAGTATGAGGGGTTAAATCAAAATTTTACCAAAATAAGTGATAAGTCAATGGAGAAATTTTGAAGAATCATAAGGGGCAAAATGATCATTTAGCAAGGAAGATAATTTTGAAGAGTAATGATGATGTTGGTGATATTTTAAAATAAATAAATAAACAATTATTAGTTTATTAATATTTTGATTTGATTTTTAATTATATTTTAAAATAAATAAATAAATAAAATATATATGAATATTCAGCTCACATAAGTTTACGTTAAAAATGGCTAATTTGCATGTTTTAGGCTTAGGGACTAAATTGAATAAAAGTAAAATTTTAGGGGCAATTTTGTAAAAATGTCAAAATGACCAAATTGCATGAAATAAATTATTTTATTGTCTAAATTAATATATTTAAATAAATTATTAATATCAAGTGAGTTTAGAGCTTTAACTTTGTTGTATGATGAACTTATAAAGTGATTTTGTTAAATATTAATGTTTGTTCAAATGGTGAAAATAGTTAAAATATTAGGGTTTGGTATTAAATTTCTATTTTATTAAGGGCTGTATGATAGCCTAGAATATTTGGATAAATTATTAATTAAGAAATGTTAGTTGATTTGATAAATTAATTAGTTAAGAGACTAAATTGTAAAAGTTGTAAAAGGTGGGATAATTGTGTAAATTTGAAAAAATTTAAGGGTATAAATTGTGAAATAAATTAGAACTGAAATATATGAATGAATAATTTTATATTTTAGATCAAGATTCCGTAGATACTCGTGAAAAAGGAAAAAAAGCGGAGTAGTCCATGAACTCCTCTAATTATTACAATTCAATTTAGGTAAGTTCGTGTAACTAAATTATGTATATTTTTATGTTTGAATTGAATGTTGTATTTGTGAATTAAGTAAATTCCATATATATGAAGTTTACCACATATCCGACAATATCTGATAAATAATAAGTCCCAATTGAATAAATTAAATTCGATGGATACAGGGTTCCCGGATTGGTTGTGGTCTTGCATATGTTGCGGACACACCATAGCTCGAAAGTGCATCCCACTATTAACCCTCTCGAGCTTCCTGTTATATGGTTCTTGTGAGCTTCCCTTTAATAGCTCTTCGGAGCATCCCGATCTATTGTGATCCTGCATGTGTTGTGGACACACCGCAACTCTTATGAGCATCCCGATATATGGCTCTTCGTGAGCTTCCCGTTGATTGGCTCTTTGTGAGCTTCCTGATTAATGGCTCTCCGGAGCTTCTCGATATTGGCTTGCTTGAACTTCCCAATATATGGCTATCCAAAGCTTTCCGTTAATGGCTCTACGGAGCAACCCGTTATTGGCTTGTATGAGCTTCGTGTTATACAGCCCAGATAAGCTTCCTGTTACATGGCTCATATGAGCTTCCCATTATATGGCTTGAGAGAGTGCTTCCCGATTATATGCTCTAATGATCATTCTCGAATATGAATTGACGGATTACAGTTGTGTACACTTGTGTGTACTATGTAACACCCCTAACCAATATCTGTCGCCGGATTAGGGTTACAAGGCATTACCAAACAGAACATAGCTCAAAACAGGCATTCATTACATTTCATGCTTCATAATTCAATCACATCAATACACATGTATTTTATATTTAATAAACAATATCACACGGCTTATAAATCAAAGCACATTCATATTAATCACTATACATATAAATCACTTAATCAACTAAAACCCAACCATACTTTATTACCGTTAATACATAAACTATTCATGCTTCACAATTAAACAACTTTACTTAATAAGTATAATATTCAAAACATACAAACAATACATACATGATATTCGAATACCTAGTTTATAATCAAACATATTTTATTTTATTAAACAAGTGCAGATATTACCACATTTATTTATAAGACATTATATTGTTCACTTGACTTCTATTAGCCATTTTTCTATGTACTTAACTGAATCAATATATATACCACTTCCGTATGCTTTTAACCATGCGAAATTTCATTCACACTACTAAGCTAACTTTCTCATATTTGGTTATTTAATAAAACTTTCATATAACATTTGTATACTTAACCATAATAAAGCATAACATGGATATGAAAATAAATATTTTACTTAGCATATGTCGAATATATGAAAAACTTATCCTTTCGTACCTAATTAGTTAACCACAACCCAATTAATTGAATATATATTCGATCAATCCTGACAACATTCAATATATAATATAATTATGTAATTATGCTACAAACGATATCACATACTTATCATTATGAATTCAAAGCCTTAGTCAAATATACATATACACATTATTTATCATTGCTCATGCAAGTATGCCATTTCAATCCAACACAAAAACACATTCCTTAATCAAATTTTCATAACCTAACTTAGTCCACTTATGTCCAATACCACAATTTTAGTATTAACATATAACTAAACACTTAATGACATAATTTAAACACCATTTCCTGTAACACCCCAAACCCGGCCCAAACCACCACGGCCGAATTCAGGATGTTACTGGGAATAATGTTGAAAAGGGTTCTGTTTTGATGGTGAGAAAATAATAAGTTTCAAATTCTAAAACAAATACTTCGTTTAAAAGAGTTTCTCGTTTACGCTAAGCAAATTGACGACAATTAAAATTTTCAGGTTGTATGAGGTTTAAATCGTTTATTCATGCTTGAATTTCTGGAACACAAACTTTTGCTTATAAGCGATCTAAAATTTAACATAACCTTCTTTGAATTGCCCCTTTGTTAAAGACATTTTAAAAATCACTTTTTAACTAGTTAACCGATAATAAATCTGACTTAAAAGAAAAACCATAACATCTCAAAACATTTAGAGCGGCCTTATTTCAGTAGAATTTATCCCAAAAAGTAATGAAAAGTGCAAAAATAGATATAGTAATAAAACAACTTCAGCATGGCCACCTCGAACCCACTCCAGCCCGGTCCAAAGAGTCATGTATTACCTACATCGTTTTTAGGAAAAATAGGGTGAGTCAAACCGACTCAGTGTGCAATTAATCCACATGTTTCCACAAACGGGCTTGGCCCCAAATCCACATCAACCACATACCACGCATAATGACGCAAAATGTTAACCCAACCCAACCTAGTATCCAACCACTACACACCATTCGTATATCCATCCACCACACACCTGGGGATTACTAAATCGACCCTCCATCCGCTACACACCTCTTTGGCAGAACATTGCTCAGAGTCCACTTAGTGGTCTAGACACTGATCCACGTGATTAAATCACAAATATCCACGATGAGACTCAAGGTCATCATCATTCCACAATGAGGCTCGAGGCCATCATCAATCCACGTACATAAATGTACACACTTCCCCTTATCCAATATTTCCCAAACCCCATGCACATGCAGCATATTATAAGGGGTATTAACATATAACCTAACTTTCCTGCTGCTTATCCCAAACCACAACTTTCCCCTCCTACATCAGTACACAACCTAACCCGTATGGGAAGCATCACAATACACCACAAAATCTTTCCCCTCCTCAGGCTGGATCAAAACCGGAGCCTCTGTCAAAACCCTCTTAAGCTTCTCGAAACTCTCCTGTTGCTTATTCGTCCACACAAAAGATACCTCTTTTCTCAACAACTGAGTCAAAGGTGCTGCTATCGAAGAAAACCCTTCAACAAATCACATACAGTAGCCTGCTAACCCCAAGAAACTGCGAACCTCTGCCACTGGCTTAGGTGGTTTCCAATCCAATACCGGCTCAATCTTTCGAGGATCCACTCTTATCCCTTCCGCAGATACCACATGACCCAGAAAAGCAACTTCTCTCAACCAAAATTCTCACTTGCTAAATTTGGCATAGAACTTCTTTTCCCTTAAGATCTGCAGCACTACTCGAAGATGCTCATCATGCTCCTCCTCTGACTTGGAATATACCAGGATGTCGTCTATGAACACCACGACGAACTGGTCCAAATAGGGTTGGAAAACCTGGTTCATCATATCCATGAACGCAGTTGGGGCATTCATCAACCCGAACGGCATTACTAGGAATTCATAATGCCCTTATCGAGTCCAGAAAGTCGTCTTATGGATATCCGCTTCCTTCACCTTAAGCTGATGATATCCTGACCTCAAATCTATCTTCAAAAACACCGCAGCCCCTTTGAGCTGATCAAACAAGTCATCTATCCTCGGCAGCGGGTACTTGTTCTTGATTGTCAGTTTATTTAACTGGCGGTAATCTATGCACATACGCATAGATTCGTCCTTCTTCTTTACGAATAACACCAGTGCTCCCCATGGAGACACACTAGGCCGAATGAAACCGCGATCTAGCAACTCTTGGATCTGGGCTTTAAGTTCAACCAACTCTTTCGGTGCCATCCTATAAGGACCGATGGACACCGGCGCTGTACCCAGTAGCAAGTCGATTCCAAACTCCACCTCACGATCCAAAGGCAACCCTGGAAGTTCTTCCAGAAAAATATCCACAAACTCCTTCACTATTCTCACCTCCCCCACAGCAGCTTCCTTTGCATCCAAAGCACTAACAAACATTAGGAAAGCCAAGCACCACTTCCTCACCATCTTCTCTGCCTTAAGAGCAGACACTACATTAGACAAGTAGTCTCTCCTCTCACCTATCACCACAACCTCATCGTCCCCGGGAGTCTTTAACGACATGTGCTTAGAAGCACAGTTCAAATTCGTACGATACCTTACTAACCTGTCCATACCTAGGATCAAGTCAAATTCTCCAAACGGCAGCTCCATCAAGTTAGCCGAGAACACTGCCTCCTAAACCTCTAAAGGCACATCTCTAAAGAGTTTATCTACCACTACTGACTGGCCTAAAGGACTAACTACAGTCATATTCCTAGAGGCAATTTCATGGTTCACATTCAAGGTTCCAGACACCATACTAGCAATGTAAAAGTGAGTCGACCCTACATCAATTAAAGCAGTAAAGGGTAACCCAAAAATGAGAAACGTACCCGTGATCACATCTGGTGCATGCCCCTCCTGACGATGTCTGGCTGCGTAAACCAATCTAGGCTGTCTTGTATCTGAGCTCCCAGCACCTCTGCCGGTGCTCCACGACCTCGGCCAGAACCATTCCCTCAGACCACAACCCCTTGACATCTGTTGACCACCCCTTCCTGGCTGCACATACCCCTGACCTACTCTTCGAGTCCTATCCATGTCTTGAGGATAGTTCTTAACCAAATGATCCTTCGACCCACACCTGTAACACTCTTTACTCCTTCCCCAACACTCTCCTACATGAGACCTCCCACACTGAGCACACGAACAAAACTGACTTCCAGTAGATGGCACAGGAGCGCGAGCAGAACTCTCAAACCTAGGCTTTTTCAGAAAACCCCCAGATGATGCTGACGGTCCAAAACTCCTCTTATTCCTGCCTCTGCCCTTATCTATATTCTGTCTCTCAGTTCGCTTAACCTCCTCGGCTATCCGAGCTTTTTCTACCAAAGTAGCAAAGTCCCTCTCCCGTTGAGGAGCGATTAACACCAGCAGCTCATCTTGTAGCCCATCCTCAAATCTCACACAGCGCTCGTAATCAGTTGCAACAATTCCCCGAGTGTACCGGCTCAGTCGTAAAAATTCTGCCTCATACTCAGCTACTAACTTACCCCCTTGCACTAAGTTCAAGAATGCCTTCCTTTGTGCATCTACGTAACTGACCCCGACATACTTTCCCTCAAACTTCATTTTAAAGAAACCCCAATCCACTCCGCCGAAGTACCCTCCCTGACAGTGACCCACCACTGGTAGGCCTCATCCCGAAATAAAGAAATAGTGCCCTTCAGCTTCTCCTCAGCTATGCAACCCAAGTTATCCATGATCCTCTCGACTGCCTCTAACCAATACTCCATCACATTTGGAGCTACCCCCAAGATGCCCCTAAATATCTCTGCTCCATTCACTCAGAGTCGCTCAGAAACTGATTTTAGGGCCCCAGTACCCAAATTTGCTCCCGCAACTCTCTCCAAAACCTGCAGCATAGCCTAAGACACTGCGTCATCTCCACCCGTCTGATCTTGAAACTCAGCTTCTGCAGCTGGCGGTGGTGGCTCATTCCCTGATCCATGACCAGACCCAACTGGTTCCAATATAGCCACTCTGCCTCTACCACGCCCACGTGCGTCCACGTCCCCTAAAACTCATGTCTATTGTCGCGTTTTAATATGATTTAAGAAATTTTATGCATTAGCTTTCTTTCCATTGTTTGATTAAAAGAGTAGTTTTATGATATAGAATTTTAAGTTATTCTTTCGTAAAGAGGAGACATCCCTAAAGTTTCAGTCTCTAGAGAGAATACCCTAAATTTTAACATCCACAACAATATCCACAATAATGCATCATATATACACTTCCACTCAATTCATTTATACAGTCAGAGGACTTACCTGGTAGACCTGGGCCGGAAGATTCGAGTGCCATGCCATCAAAAGTCCATTCCACGAAAAATTTCTTTTAGCTATCTTTAAACAAAAATTGGAAACATTGTGGGCCTCAAAACCCAAAGGCAGTGTTAAAAATTTGGGCTCTAATACCAAATTGTAACACCCCAAACCCGGCCCAAACCACCACGGTCGAATTCAGGATGTTACTGGGAATAATGTTGAAAAGGGTTCTGTTTTGACGGTGAGAAAATAATAACTTTCAAATTTTAAAACAAATACTTCGTTTAAAAGAGTTTCTCGTTTACGCTAAGCAAATTGACGACAATTAAAATTTTCGGGTTGTATGAGGTTCAAATTATTTATTCATGCTTGAATTTCTGGAACACAAACTTTTGCTTATAAGTGATCTAAAATTTAACATAACCTTCTTTGAATTGCCCATTTGTTAAAGACATTTTAAAAATCACTTTTTAACTAGCTAACCGGTAATAAATCCGACTAAAAAGAAAAACCATAACATCTCAAAACATTTAGAGCGGCCTTATTACAATAGAATTTATCCCAAAAAGTAATGAAAAGTGCAAAAATAGATATAGTAATAAAACAACTTCAGCATGGCCACCTCGAACCCACTCTAGCCCGGTCCAAAGAGTCATGTATTACCTACATCGTTTTTAGGAAAAATAGGGTGAGTCAAACCGACTTAGTGTGCAATTAATCCACATGTTTCCACAAATGGGCTAGGCCCCAAATCCACATCAACCACATACCACGCATAATGACACAAAATGTTAACCCAACCCAACCTAGTATCCAACCGTTACACACCATCCGTATATCCATCCACCACACACCTGGGGATTACTAAATCGACCCTCCATCCGCTACACACCTCTTTGGCAGAACACTGCTCAAAGTCCACTTAGTGGTCTAGCCACTGATCCACGTGATTAAATCACAAATATCCACAATGAGACTCAAGGTCATCATCATTCAACCATAAGGCTCGAGGCCATCATCAATCCACGTACATAAATATACGCACTTCCCCTTAATGAATATATCCCAAACCCTATGCACATGCAGCATATTATAATGATATGGCAATATAACGTATGAATATACCAGATAGGCACATATGACATGCTTACATGTATCCACAATATTTAGCCACAACCACAACATAAGTAGTATACTAACCTGGTTACCGGATTACCCAAATTAGGTAATAGCATCACCACAGCCACTATTTTGGCTACCACTCATAATGCATATTTTAATTAAATCAAGTAAGTAAACAGTGTGTTAATTACACACCTGATAACCCATAACACCATGCCCTCTATGTCGACACTGTCACTAAATGACACTACCGCTATTTGTCTACGATCCTGCTCCGACGCTGGCCCATACCCTGATGGCAAATCACGAACTACTGAAATCGACCGCTTCTTGAATTTAGGGGTAGGGACTACGTGTCCAACCCCTTTCTCTCCTTGGCTGGTGTTCGCATCCATCAAATAGTATCTTAGTCAGAAGACCCAGTTAAGATATTGAATCAGATCTAAACGAAACCCAAAAGAACATTTGATAAAAGAATACCCTTACCGCAGTCGACCAAAACCCGAAGGCTATAGCCTTGAGCTTAAAAGTTGTCGAGATCCCTTACATAAGCCTTGTTAGATTCGGCTCTAACACTTATGGACAAAAGAAATGGCCTTTGGCTGAACCAAAAAGTACACCCTCCTTACCTGGATCGATCGAATCCCGAAAGATCCATTACTCCCTTAACGCTAGCCCAACAGAGATCCCGAAATCAACCCTTCATAGATTTGGCCACACATGAGAACAAGGTTAAGCCTTTGGTTTCAGAAACCAAATAAAGAAAAGAAAAAGATTAAAATGAATAACGAACCCTTACAACTATTACTATCCTGATTGAGAAGATTGATAGGAGATGAACGACGATGCCCCATTTACAGGCTCTGACAGATTCGGCCAAGAGATATAACTGGAGAAATAAATACAATCGAAGAAGAAAAGAAAGAGTAAGGACAAAAAAGAGAAAAGAAATGGTGAATGGGAGATTTGGCCAAGGTATAGAAAAATTATTTGATTTTGATGATGAAGCAATTGGTGGAAGAAAAGAAGAGAAAGTTTGAGGTTAAGAGGTTCGGCTATAGGAGAAAGTGAAGAGAAAGGTTCGGCTAGAGAGGTTTCAAGAAAGAAGATGAAAACTTGAAATGAAAAAGGGAGAAAATGTGACACTTTCGGCTTTTGAGGATGAAAAGAAAAAGATGAATGAAAGTGACCTTAATGGTCTTCTAAGTTTCGGCTAAGGGTCAACAAGAGGGAAAAAAAGTTGAGATGCTAAGTGTTTTCGCACAAAAGAGAGGATGAGAAGCTAGAAAGAAAAGAAAGACTAAATTTCGCACTACACACCACACTAACACCCAATTTCGGCACACTTAGCTCCCCCTCAAAATCGAATGCTCCCTTACCCCTTAGCCAATACAAGATTTGGCTATACACACACCAACCCAATCCCTTCTTTTCCTCCTCTTTTTCCTCCGGAACACTCATTCAAACAAGTTTGAATAATTCAAACTTATATCTCCCCTCATAGCCACACATTTGAGTTGTTGACTCAATCAACACCTCATCCTTGAAGTATCCTAGCCGACCTCCTACACCTCCCCTCTTTGACGCAAAAACAACCTCCAAAATGCAGTTCATGCAACTCGAACCTCCTTCCCTCTGCAACTCCCTTTGACGCAACCTCCCCTGCACCCAAGGTAGCGTCCCCTTGCCACTCCACCAATCCACTTGTTGTGTCAAAGAACACCACCTTAAATCCCTTAAGGCCTAGCTCCCTCAGCTCTCCCCTTATCAGCTTCAAACCAAAATTTCACTAAAGCTAAAACTTAACCCCAAGGTTTCTCGAAGCCCCCAAACACACTCACACAGCATACAGAGCATACTAATACATAAATATGAACTAAAATGCAAGACCCTTAAATCCCGGATGTTACATTGCCAAATCATAAATAGCTTATAACTAACACTTATATTTCATCACATGGCCGAATACATAATTAACATTATAAACAATATTCAAACTGATTCATGTTTAAAATTATGCATCTCAATAATAAGTCATTAACAATCGATAACCCAAAACACATTCAACAATCACATGTATCAAGCTTTCCAAAACATATATATATACCAAGCATAAACAAAAGCTAAATTCAATCAATCATTAACAAAACATGCTAAACAAATCTCACTTAATATACCACGACCAAATCTGTAGCACCCAAGCACTAAATATATCCATTATATCAAAAGCATAGAAACTAAGCTTAACCAAAAGAAATAAGCCATTTTTGCGTGGCTCATAATTACAAGTCCCAAAATCAAACATTTTAACTAGACTATACATGCCATAAGCTCAAATTCAAACTTAACAAAACACCGAAAAGAGTCCATAGTGTGGTAGACTTCTCTGATGATCCTTGAGCTCGTAACCAACTTCCAAAATCTATAAAATGAAAAGCAAATACACACAGCAAGCTATCATAGCTTAGTAAGTCATAAGCAAATAAACATTTAATCATTTACATAATTTAAGCTAGATAAGTAGTAATAGGCCATCATAATTTCATATACAATCCAACTTATCATCTTATATATCAAAGCATATATAACTTGTAATAACTTTCCTTTGGTCGAATACTCAATTGAACATTAATATGTTTAACCTTTACTTTCTATAATACAATTACAACAATAGGCCGAATATACATACATTCATATATATATATATACACATAGTTCACATTAACATATAGCATTATATCATCAATTTAAACCTTCAACTTACCTTATTTTCATAACTTAATATGAGTACATACCTAAGCCTATCTAACTCGATGTTATATTCGACCTTAACTTATCATTGCCCGTTGAACCATTCGAAATTAAAAAGGATACTCGGATAGTCGAACATATTGTACGATGCCATTGTCTCAAACAGGATCTTACACGTAAACACAAGTCGATGCCAATGTCCCAGACGTGGTCTTACACGATAACACATAACAGAATCCTATGTCATGACATATGTATCCTAGCTATTCCTAAGGTTCGTACGGGACTTTCGGACATCATATCTCGATCGAATCGAACTAATAAACATAGCTCCCAAGCTTAAATACATTCAACCAATACATATGTATATTCATAAAATTCAATTCAACATATAAAATTTACATATATTCAAAATTTACAACATTTATATGCTTATAGACTTACCTCAGATATCGACGGACGGAAATAAACGACTACTCGATTATTTTTGTTTTCCCCCGATCCAAATCCGTTTTCTATGGTTCTTGATCTAAACCTATTCAAATTAAACTTATTTAAACACCATTTTATTTAATTTATTCTAAAAACACATAAATGGGCAAATTACCATTGTACCCCTAACATTTTACACTTTTTACAATTTAGTACCTATTGCATAAAACACAAAATATGCAAAATTTCTTAGTACCATGCCTAGGCCGAATCTACCCCATGATCATAAAAGTTCATATATTTCATTTATTTCACATTTTAGTCCCTCAATTTATTATTTTTACAATTTAGCCCTAATTACACAAAATCGTCAAAATTTGCAATACAAAACATTTTAATCTATCACATATCTTTAATATTTTATCATCAAACAAGAAAAATCACAAGCTATCATCAATGGCAAAACACAAAATCATCATTAAATTCAAAAATTAGAACATAGGTTTTGTAGTACTCGAAGCAACGATCACAAAAACGTAGAAATTATCAAAAACCGAACAAATTACATACCTTAATTGAGCAAGACCAAAGCCGAATGTGACTTATTCTTTTTTATTTCTTTTTCTTTTAATTTCGGAAAGAATAAAAGATGAACATGCATGTTTCTTTATTTTATGTTTTATTTATTTAACATATTAATATACCAAATACAAAATTAACCTTTATTATAAACATTATAAAATCATATACTAATGTCCATTACCGTCCATGCTATTTTTTAATGGTCCATTTGCTACTTAAGGACCCCACATTAAAAGAACAACGCATTTAACACTTCAACAAATAGTTAGCTACTTTTACATTTTACGCGATTTAATCCTTTTAATCAAATTAAGCACACAAATGCTAAAATTAATTCCCAAAAATTTCATAGATATAAATTCACATAATATAAACACGAATAATAATATTTAAATATTATTCTAACTCAGATTTGTGGTCCTAAAACCACTATTTCAATTAGGGTCGAAACCGGATTGTTACATACTACCCGTGTATCCATCAATATTTTAAATGATTAAACGGGAAAAAATCTAATATGATATAATATAAGTACGAAATGAATTATTACCTCGTATATGCTTGATATATATAATGATTTGTACATGTTATATGGACACGTGATTTGGAAAGTATATGTACATGGAATTTGATTAATGTTGAGTTCGATATAAACTATTATCAGAATAAATGTACATTAAATACATGGAAATGATGGTATATGGAATATTGATATAATGAAATGAATAATATATGTTTATGAAGAAATGATAAGAGAATGATATGTATCATGACATTTACATATATGATTATCTTTGATATGTTGATACAAGGAAATTATGTAAGTTGAGCCGAATAATAAACTCAAGTGTGACATGTGGAGAAAATAAGCATATCAATGTTGAATTTATATGAAATATGTGCAAGTACACTAACAAGTGTTGTTGTTTGATGTTTAGACAAGTGCCAAGCTATTGGTTGAATGGTAAAATGTTTATTTATGCATTGAAGTGGTAAGCAATCAAAAGAAAATATGCTAGTGCTCATGAAAAAATGGTAAGTTTTAAATTGTGCAATTTCTTACTAAATGACTTATCATGTGATCAATTTGAAAAAGGCTTTGTTTAAATGCACTAACTTGTGACCATGGCTGAATGGTATGTTTAAGACTTGTGTGCCATGCATATGGAATAAGTGTGGAAAGTAAAGAAATGCAAATGAAAATAAAGAAATTTTGAAGAGTTAAATTTATTTAAATCCTACTAAGCTTGGGATAATATGTATAAGTGATGTTGTGGGTTTAGTCACCTTGTGTATGGATGAATATAGCTTCGTGAGTATTGCGGTATCAATTTTGAATTATTATTGATATGTATAAATTTCATATTTGAAAAGAAGTATTATGATTAAATTTTATATGAGCTTACTAAGCATTCATTGCTTATGTATTTGTTTTCCTTTACTTTTTAGATTATTGGAAACTCGAATGGGTTGGAAGCTTGTTAGAGTTGTATCACACTATCCATCGGTTCTATCGGTACTTTCGAATGTTTTGATTTTGGTTATAATGGCATGCATAGATATTTTGCTTAATGATGGTATATATGTAATTTGTTGGGTTTAGCCACTTATTTTGGCTTGTTGATATGTGTAACGTTGATTGCAGACTAACATAAAATTTGGGTGAGAAATATGACTTGTAAAATGGCCTATTTTCGTCCACATGGGTGTATGTCTCAACCGTGTGTGACACACGGCTAGGTGACATAGCTGTGTGTCCCCTGCATCTTAAATTTACACAAAACAGAGTGCTCACACAGTCTAGCACACAGGCGTGTGACTTAGGTGTGTGACCCAAGTCAGTATACTCACACGGGCATGGACACAGGCTGAGACACAGTTGTGTGTCCCTGTTTCGAATGCCCACATAGCTTGAGACATGGGTATGTCTCCAAACTGTGTGACTCCTGGCCACAAAGTTGTGTGACCCCTACAATGTTTGAAATTTTAAATATTTTCGAATTTTTTTCAGTTTTTGACTTAGTCCCTATTTGTTTCTAATTGTTTAAAGGACAATATGTATGATTTCAACTGGTTTCTAATATGAATTCTAGATGAAAGGAAATGGCTAAAAATTAATTTGTAAACTTTGGTAATGCTCCATAACCCTGTTCCAGTGACGGATTCGGGTTAGGGTGTTAGTGTAACATCTTAAAATTTGGAATTTTATGTATTGCATTATTTCTTGCGTTAAGCTAGATAAATTACTAATCGTGTATGTTTTAGGGTCTTAAAAAGGCTCGGGGTGTAACATCCTAAAATTTGAATTTTTATATGTTGCATTATTTTGGTGCTCAGCTAGTTTATTTATCCTATGTGTGTGTTAAAATAGTCCTGAGAAGGTTCAGATTTATTTGTATTTGGTAAAATTTTTGGAAATTAGTCCTTTAATGAAATGGAACAAGTGACCTTAAATCTTAAGCTAATTAAGTGGTAAAAAGTTAGCATAGTTGAGTTAGTAGTAAAGAGGATATTCGCCACATGTATTGTCTTGAGGGGAGAGGTTCGAATTCCAAGGTATGCATTTTTGTGACTTAAATTTTTGCACCTATCTAGCATGTGTCGGCCAAGCTTTATTTTTGGAAGGTTGGACTTTTAGTTTATGGCAAGGTGGCTAATGGATTAAGGCAATAATTGAACATAGGGAAAGGAATCAATATGATAAGGTATGTAGGGGAACAAGTGGCTTAAATTGAGGAATGTGCTATGGAAAGTAAAGTTGGAAAATGTTGACCCTTTTTTGGCTTGAACATGGACGGTTTTGGGGGATAGGGAGAGTGGCCGAATGTTATTAGTAGTTTGGTTAGGATTAATAGTTAGTTTTGGTCAATTTCTTAGCATCAAGTGTATCAAAAAAATTCTCTCCAAACTCTTCCTTCTAGCCGAATATTGTCATAAGAAAAAGGTAAAGTTTTTGTTTTCTTTTGGCCATTTCATCTTTGTGACCATTTTGATATCATCTTTTCTCCCTAAACTCTATTCCTCTTTGTGCCGAAATCATATAGTCTTTGAGTGACATTTTCTTTGTCTTCCATTTGGCCAATTATTCACCAACCACAAGACCCTTTCTTTGTTCATCTTCCATCACTGAAAATCAATACATAAACACTCTCTTTCTTTTAATTCTTTTTCTCCTTCCTTCCTTCTTGCAAAGAACTTTTAAACATTTTTTTTTCTTCTCCTCCAAAATCTTTCATCATGATCGAATGTTATTAAATATCTTCATAGCCGAATCTTCCATTTCTCATATATTTCTTCTTAATCATTTCTTCTATTCAAACTTTTGACAATCGGTAAGAATTCTTTTCATTGGTTCCTATTTTGTTATTTTTTGCTTTTGGCTGAATCCATAGGTTGGCTTAGGAGAGTTTTTTTTTTATCGAAATAATCATTTGTTTTCTTAGACAATTTCTTTTCATTTTATTTTAGTGAAATAGTGGAGGACCAAATCACCATCTCCTCGAAGTTATCTCGAAATCATTAGAGTTTGGATCGAAAGTCTTCAAGGTAAAAAGAATTCTTCATGGATTTCATGATCACCCTCAATATTATCAAGATGATTATCAAATTGGAATGAAATAACCGAAAATTTTATATAGGGATTCTTTTGGGGATCACTCAGAACATCGTGGTAAGCCTAGCTATATCATTTCTTTAAGTCCATACTTTAGAATATTATCAATTTACTAAAGATCTAACGAATGGAGGCCCGTAGTGACGTTTTGAAAGGGAAATCTAGTGTGATTCCAAAAGGAGTGGATTGACGATCCCAACTCTAAAATTCAAGCGTAGGGCTATTTCAGCAATTCAAGACTTTCCACTGGGTTGTGGACCCTCCTCTGGTGAAAATTAATTATTTGAGGTTATTCGCAGTTCAGAGCCATTAGCTATTCGGGGTTTTCCAACGGGTTGTGGACTGTCAATTAGGGAAAATCGACAAATACTAGTTATTCGCGATTCCGATGGGAAATCTTAGATCATTTCTTTAGAATAGCTTTATTAGAATGCGTTTTTTTTTTCTAATCGAGCGTTAAACATAATTATAGATGTCAACGATCAAGAGAGCGTAGTGCTTACTGTAATCAGGCGTAACTCCCTGAAAAGGGCCTATGCATTTTCGGTTTAACTATACGAAATGACATGTCTTATGTGTTATGATCATTTTTGGAAACCTGGAAATGTATGGAAATGTTAGGTTTAAAAGAGGAAAGTGAACATTTCTGGAAACTTGTAAATGCAAGGAAGTGATTTAGAAATGATTCAAAAGAGGAAAGTGAACATTTTTGGAAACTTGGAAATGTAAGGAAATGTCAAGTTTAAAGAGAGAAACGAAAATTTTTGGAAACTTGGAAATGTAAGGAAATGACTTAGAAAATGTCGAGTTTTAAAGTTTAGAAGAGGAAACTGAGGCAAAGTGGCCTTAAGAGAAATTGTATGTGAAATTTGACACACAAACAGGCTTGGAAATGTGGCCTGGAGATGCCACTTAGGGCTTCTGGAAATGGCGCCACATACAAGGGTATTGGGCCTAAGTTCGAGCCACATGGGAAGCAAATAAAAGAAATTTTATTTTGCTACAAGGAGCAGAGAGGTGGACGGCACATGGCTATAATTTAGTAGCTTTTATTCTTTTATTTTTAAGAGATAAATAAGGGATAAATAAGGGATTTATTTATCATTATTTTCAAGAGATAATTGTGGGATTAAATTCTTTTAATTTGAATAAAGTGATAATTAAAGGGATAAAGCTATCAAATAGAAGAGTGGTGGCCAAGTAAGGGACTTTAAGTTGATAATATCGGCCAAACTAGGAAATGGGTAGCCGAATTTTCCTTGGCCAAGTAGCCTCTCTTTTCATCGATTATTTTCCTCTCCAAAATCCCCCTTTTCTTCTTTTCTTCTTTCTCTTTTATTTTTGCCAAAGCCGAAATCCTCTTCTCCCTAAGTCCACCATTGCCGAATCTCCTAAGTGCATATCTCTCTTTTTCAATTCGATTGAAGCCAATACACATAGGTGACTATAGCCATCTAGTCTCCAAGTCTTCATAGCCGAATCCTTGAAGGGCTTCAAACAAAGGTGCAATTGATTTCTTCAAATAAGGGTAAGATCCAAGTTGGTTTCCATTCTTTTATTCTTAAAGATTTGTCGAAATCTAGGACTAATTCTATTAAGGTGCTTTGGTCGAAACTATGAAGGGTCTTCCGGGATTTAGGTGTTGTTAACTTCAAGAAGATATACTTTCGGGTAAGCACATCTGACATTCAGCCATAGGCCATTTAATGGTGATTAAGTGTTAGAAATTGATCTAACATGTGGCTATAGGGATTTCGACAGACACCTAAGACAAGAGATTAATTCCGGGATTTCAGATTTGGAAGGTAAGCACATAGGTATATTCGGCCAAGGCCTATTTTGATATCTAGATCTATTTTTATTATCTTAAGAGCCGAAAAACTAACCCATTTGTTGATTTAATGCTTGGCCGAATACAAAAAAAGAAATTAAGCAAAGATTTCGGTATCTGTTGGTGACCCAATCGGCAACAAGGTAGGTTTTAAGTGTACTAATCCTATTAGGATTTGGTTTATAGCCGAAGAGGCTCTTTGCTAACATATTAGGGTTGGCTGAATGTAGGGATTTAAGATCTAAGGCATTAGATCAAGCTTTTCGGGATTTAAGTGAACTGCTAAGTTAATCAGGTGTGTACCTCACACTACTTCTTAATATATTTATGGCAATATTTATTCTATATGTGATTATAAGTATGTATAAGAATGTGAATATGGCTAAGGTACCATATTGTGGTACAAAGTACCCAGGTACGTTTCTTACTCCTTCTAGGATTATGAAATATGTTATTTTAACACGTGAAAAGTTATAAGAATGTGAAAATTGGCTTATTAATGCATAATTTATGATTTGGGGCATATGGGTTATGAAAAAGGGGAAGTGAATGTGGTGACCTAAGACCACAAAATCTGAATGCGGTGACCTAAGACCGCGATATTTGAATGTGGTGACCTAAGACCACGATATCTGAATGTGGTGACCTAAGACCACGATATCTGAGTGTGGTGACCTAAGACCACGAATACTCATAAGGGCGATGAGCACGTCGACTGCAGCGACTGCCTTCGATGGTGTGTAGCGGATGGAGGGTTGACTTAGTAGTCCCCATGGTGTACAGGTTGGTACGGGGAAGTGTAGCGGATGGCTTTCAGGTTTGGGTTCGGGATTGCATCATTAATTTGATCTGTTATAGGAATTGTTATGTGATATGATCATGTATGCCTAAGTTGTTAAGATTTAGTGTTGTTGTACACATTGAGTCTGTTGACTCACCCCATTGTGGGAACATGTTTCAGGTGATGAACAGTGATGGACCGGGACGGCAGATCTTGTGGTGGCCATGCTCAGCTTGAAGTTTTATTTAATTTGGACTCTTTATTTCTTTTAAGTACTTTATAATTTTTTTTTTTTGAATTTTATTTGATGTAATGAGGCCACCATTGAACTTACATTTATTTTTATTTATTATGTTTACAAATTTAGTTAAGATAAATATTAAGTAATTTATTTTAAATGTACTTTATATGTTTTTTTTTTTTTTAAATTTAAAAGGGTTCCATTATCAAAACGAATTTGTTTTTAACTCAAGCCCAACCCAAATAAAATCTTTCTTCAAAACACAAGGTTTTTCCAAAGTACAAATGAATTTTAAACCGGTTTTCTTCGAGGAACATACCAGATCTGGTCCAGGCTCGTGGGCCGTGTTTGGGGTGTTTCAATTTGGTATCAGAGCCTAGTTTTAAACTCTCAGCCTGTGGGCTAAGGCCCAAAACATTTTCGAATCGAGCCCAAATAAGTTTTCTAAAAATATGTTATGAAATCAGCAGGTTTTCTGGCATGGCACCCAAGTCTCCGACCCGCAGTCCACCAGGTAAGTACTTCTATCTATTGTGTGAATTATAGTATGAATTGTGGAAGGGTAGAAATGGAATGGAACGTAGATTAGCATGATAAGTACTTGAACTCTAGGACTAGTTTTCCCTAACATTTACATAAGACTTAAGTGCCTAACTAAACAACCCTATGGCTAAGTCGCGGAGTTAGGGTGTCGTAACCCCTGTGCGCATGCCTAGGATTGGATCCGGAAGAGCCTGGTACTTAAGCAGTTCGGGTGACTCACCTCCTCTTCGCTGGAATCCTACCTGGTGCGTAACTTCGGTTCACTCTAACCAAGAGGACTCGGTCATAGGCTAAACACAATAACTAAAACCCGAAAGGGAACTAGCCGTGTTTTTATAAAAACCCTAGTTTTAAAACTCTTAAAATTACCTTTTTAATTTATGAGAACTATTTTTTACAAAATTTTCCGAACAATTTTCGATTTATAATAATTACACAAATACCCTTGAGTGTGAAATTACAAAAAATGCCCTTGGTTTATAAAATATCCAAACTACCCATAGTTTAATCAAAATTTCCTTACTTTGTAAATGTTCAAAAACCCTAATTTGCAAATTATCAAAAATACCTTGATTTTGGAAAATTACGAAATTGCCCCTAACTTACAAAATCACCAAAATGACCCTGATTTCCAAAATTTTTGCAACATCACCGTTTTGGAAAATAGAAGTCTCAAAAAGAACCCTTAAAGTTTTGCAAATTTTGAAATACCCCTGAATTATTAAACTTTACAAATTTGCCCTGGTTTATTACCAAAATACCCCCGAGATTTAAAATTACTTTATCACCAAGGAACTTTTTCTTTTGAAAAAATTACGAAAATACCCCTGGGTAGTGGAAAAACAACAACAATGAAAACTACAACATTTCTCTGAATGAACGGAAGTTCATAATTGATTGATGGATGTATGAATGTAAAGACTATGTGCATGTATGAATACGAAAGAACCACTCCTAAAAATTCTCTTCATAAAACTTCTTCGCGGTAATCAAGTGAAACAAGTACTAATTCATAAAGTTTCTTAATCAGATTAAAGCACGGTAGTAGAAATGAGCTCTAGGGAACGTGGTCGAAATGTGTGAGGACGCGGTAGACGTAGGATGACCGTGTCGGAACCCGTTAGGTCGGGTCAAGGGTCTGACAATGAGGTACCGCCACCACTACCCCACCGTTGGTGTTGGCGCGACAAGCTCGGGACGGGGATGATGCTGTGTCGCAAGCTGTGCTGCGAGTTCTTGAGTTGGTGGCTGGCGCAGGAGGAAATTTGAGAGCTCGAAAGTCGGTACCTGAGCGACTTCGTGCCAACGGAGCTGAGGTGTTCCGTGGAGTGTCGGGTGTGGCACCCGAAGATCACTGGAATGAATCTTTGGTTGGAGGCAACCGAGTGAATTATGGATGAGCTCGATCTGACCCCTGAGGAGAAGTTAAAAGGAATGGTGGCACTGCTACGCGATGAAGCGTATCAGTGGTGGCTCACGGTTCGGGATGGTGCCACATCTGAGGATCTGACCTGGGATCATGTTAAAGCCGCATATCAGAAGAAATATGTTGGCACAATGTATACTGATGAGCAAAGGAAGGCTTTTATGAGACTAGTTCAAGGGAACAAGTCTGTAGCCGAGTATGAAGCTGAATTTCTGAGGTTGAGTCGATATGCTGGAGGAGTAGTGGCTACGGAGCATGAGCGATGTGTCCGATTTGAGGACGGATTAAGGGATGATTTGAGGTTGTTAATAGCTCCACATCAGGAGTGGGAGTTTTCTGCCTTAGTAGAGAAAGCTAAGGTAGCTGAAGGGATTAAGGACTCTACAAGGCAGACCTCCGATCGAAATAGGCCAGAAAGAGGTTTTGGATCGTCTGGATCATCTAGGAATAAGAGGCCTAGAGTTGATGGGCCGCGAGGTCAGCAAGCTGCTATAGAAGAGCAGTATCGTCCTTTTTGATCAGTGTGGAAAGAAGCACTTAGGAGAATGTTGGAAAAAGACAAGAGGATGCTTTAAGTGTGGGTCAAAGGACCATATGATTAAGGACTATCCTATGGAATCGGAAGGGAGTCGGCCAGTAGCTCAGAATGTTAATCAGGCTGGTAAAGGTGGACAACAGCCTCAATAAGGTCATGGACCGAACCATGGAGGAAATGGCTCGGGCCGAGGACGTGGAGCACCAAGCAGAGATGCTGAAGGTGCAGACGCGAGGCAACCAAGGTTGGTTTATGCAGTTGGCCGTCGCGAGGAGGAAGAGGTGCCAGATATGACAACGGGTACGTTCCTTATTTCTGGAATGCCCTTAATTGCTTTGCTTGTTATAGGGTTAGCTTATTCTTGTATTGTTAATGAAGTGCCAGAAACTTTGGATGTGAACCTAGAGAATGTGCCTAGGAAGTATGATAGTTCTTTAAGATCAGAGTGCGCAGCAATAGCGTAGTGAGGTGAGTTAGATCATACGATTGTTCGTTAGTAAGTAATTTTGAGGACGAAATTATTTTTAAGGGGGGTAGAACTATAACATCCTGAAAAGGGCCTATGCATTTTCGGTTTAATTGTACGAAATGACATGTCTTATGTGTTATGAACATTTTTGGAAACCTGGAAATGTATGGAAATGTTAGGTTTAAAAGAGGAAAGTGAACATTTCTGGAAACTTGGAAATGTAAGGAAGAGATTTAGAAATGATTCAAAAGAGGAAAGTGAACATTTCTGGAAACTTGGAAATGTAAGGAAATGTCAAGTTTAAAGAGAGAAACGAAAATTTTTGGAAACTTGGAAATGTGAGGAAATGACTTAGAAAATGTCGAGTTTTAAAGTTTAGAAGAGGAAACTGAGGCAAGGTGGCCTTAAGAGAAATCGTATGTTAAATTTGACACACAAACAGGCTTGGAAAAGTGGCCTGGAGATGCCACTTAGGGCTTCTGGAAATGGCGCCACATACAAGGGTATTGGGCCTAAGTTCGAGCCACATGAGAAGCAAATAAAAGAAATTTTATTTTGCTACAAGGAGCAGAGAGGTGGACGGCACATGGCTATAATTTAGTAGCTTTTATTCTTTTATTTTTAAGAGATAAATAAGGGATAAATAAGGGATTTATTTATCATTATTTTCAAGAGATAATTGTGGGATTAAATTCTTTTAATTTGAATAAAGTTATAATTAAAGGGATAAAGCTATCAAATAGAAGAGTGGTGGCCAAGTAAGGGACTTTAAGTTGATAATTTCGGCCAAACTAGGAAAGGGGTAGCCGAATTTTCCTTGGCCAAGTAGCCTCTCTTTTCATCGATTCTTTTCCTCTCCAAAATCCCTTTTTTTCTTCTTTTCTTCTTTCTCTTTTATTTTTGCCAAAGCCGAAATCCTCTTCTCCCTAAGTCCACCATTGCCGAATCTCCCTAAGTGCATATCTCTCTCTTTTCAATTCAGTTGAAGCCGAATACATAGGTAACTATAGCCATCTAGTCTCCAAGTCTTCATAGCCGAATCTTTGAAGGGGTTCAAACAAAGGTGCAATCGATTTCTTCAAATAAGGGTAAGATCCAAGTTGGTTTCCATTCTTTTATTCTTAAAGATTTGTCAAAATTTAGGACAAATTCTATTAAGGTGCTTTGGTCGAATCTATGAAGGGTCTTCCGGGATTTAGGTGTTGTTGACTTCAAGAAGGGATACTTTTGGGTAAGCACATCTGATATTCGGCCATAGGCCATTTAATGGTGATTAAGTGTTAGAAATTGATCTAACATGTGGCTATAGGGATTTCGACAGACACCTAAGATAAGAGATTAATTCCGGGATTTCAGATTTGGAAGGTAAGCACATAGGTATATTCGGCCAAGGCCTATTTTGATATCTAGATCTATTTTTATTATCTTACGAGAAAAACTAACCCATTTGTTGATTTAATGGTTGTAGAGATACAAAAAAGGAAATTAAGCAAAGATTTCGGTATCTGTTGGTGACCCAATCGGCAACAAGGTAGGTTTTAAGTGTACTAATCCTATTAGGATTTGGTTTATAGCCGAAGAGGCTCTTTGCTAACATATTAGGTTGGCTGAATGTAGGGATTTAAGATCTAAGGCATTAGATCAAGCTTTTCGGGATTTAAGTGAACCGCTAAGTTAATCAGGTGTGTACCTCACACTACTTCTTAATATATTTATGGCAATATTTATTCTATATGTGATTATAAGTATGTATAAGAATGTGAATATGGCTAAGGTACCATATTGTGGTACAAAGTACCCAGGTATGTTTCTTACTCCTACTAGGATTACGAAATATGTTGTGTTTTAACACGTGAAAAGTTATAAGAATGTGAAAATTGGCTTATTAATGCATAATTTATGATTTGGGGCATATGGGTTATGAAAAAGGGGAAGTGAATGTGGTGACCTAAGACCACGAAATCTGAATGCGGTGACCTAAGACCGCGATATCTGAATGTGGTGACCTAAGACCACGATATCTGAATGTGGTGACCTAAGACCACGATATCTGAGTGTGGTGACCTAAGACCACGAATACTCATAAGGGCGATGAGCACGTCGACTGCAGCGACTGCCTTCAATGGTGTGTAGCGGATGGAGGGTTGACTTAGTAGTCCCCACGGTGTACAGGTTGGTACGGGGAAGTGTAGCGGATGGCTTTTAGGTTTGGGTTCGGGATTGCATCATTAATTTGATCTGTTATAGGAATTGTTATGTGATATGATCATGTATGCCTAAGTTGTTAAGATTTAGTGTTGTTGTACACATTGAGTCTGTTGACTCACCCCGTTGTGGGAACATGTTTCAGGTGATGAATAGTGATGGACCGGGACGGCAGATCTTGTGGTTGCCATGCTCAGCTTGAAGTTTTATTTAATTTGGACTCTTTATTTCTTTTAAGTACTTTATAATTTTTTTGAATTTTATTTGATGTAATGAGGCCACCATTGAACTTACATTTATTTTTATTTATTATGTTTACAAATTTAGTTAAGTTAAATATGAAGTAATTTATTTTAAATGTACTTTATATATTTTATTTTTTTAAAAAGATTTAAAAGGGTTCTATTATCAAAACGAATTTGTTTTTAACTCAAGCCTAACCCAAATAAAATCTTTCTTCAAAACACAAGGTTTTTCCAAAGTACAAACGAATTTTAAACCGGTTTTCTTCGAGGAACATACTAGATCCGGTCCAGGCTCGTGGGCCGGGTTTGGGGTGTTTCATCAGGTGTGTAATTTCACACCGTATCTCGTGGGTTGGATAACTATATCGTATTAAATGTTGAATTAAATTGCAAGTTAGTGAAATCAGGCAAAATAGTATATTTATCACTTAAATGGTAAAAACTATGAAATCGATAGTAAAATCGTGAAAATTACGAAATTGCCCTTAATGAGCTAAATCGATAAAAGTGACTAATGGGCCATAAGTGATATTTGTTAAGTGGGCCATATGTGATAATTGATAAGTGGGCCATATGTAATATTTGCTAAATGAGCCATAAGTGATATTTGTTAAGTGGGTCATATGTGATAATTGATAAGTGGGCCATATATGATATTTGATAAATGGGCCAAGTGTGATATGAGATTATATAGGCCAAAATGTGTAATGGGCCAGATTGCAATAATATTTCTAATGGGCCTTGTGTTAGAATAATTATATGAATGGTTTGTTATGCATATTATATACATGATTGCATGGGTTGGGATATTTGACGAAGAGAAGTTCTGGTAGTTTTGCTACAAAATTCTGGTGGCTTGTCCACAAATTGATATATGGCTTAATGCCCAGTTTGATATATGGCTTAATGCCCAGTTTGATATATGGCTTAATGCCCAGTTTGATATATGACTTAATGCACAGTTTGGTGTGTTGGCGGGGTGGGTGACTAAAGCTCCCCACAGGTGTGTTGGTTGGTACGGGTGGTATGTAGCGGATTGGAAAACTAGGTTTGGTTGGGAAATTGCATATCACATGCATGTTATATATGATATTATCTTATGATTGTAATGGGCTTTGGCCCAATAAATGCTTAATTGAATTTTGGCCCAGTGAAAATGGTAAGTGAATTACACACTGAGTTCTAAGTAACTCTCCCCTGTTTTCTTTACCCTCCTCAGGTAATGATCAGTGATGGAGGCTTGGGCCGGGGACAACTTAGTGGAGGCCATAATACGAATTATGGGTTATTTAAATTTTGGATTTCTTTTTAAGTACTTTTTATTATTTTTGTTATTTTGTAATAAGGCCTTTGGTTAAATTTTTATGGATGTTTTACTTTTCGATGGGTTTTATAATATGCCATAAATACTTAAATGGGTTTATTTTTCTAAGAATAGAAATAAACGTTTTTCTTTAATAAACGTATGAAAAGGATTTTATTCTTATATAATTTTAACTCGGATATTTTCTGTAACAATATTTTAATTTTTTGTTTTCAAATTAATTTAGAACTCTTAAAATTTTCTCAAAATATTAAATCCAATTTTTTTTTCTAAGTTTCAATTTATACGACTCAAATTATTAGATTTAGTATTCAACCTTAGTTTTAATAACTTCATGTCAAAATCTTTTGTTGAAATTTCGATTTTTTTAAAAGACTAGATGTATGTTCATTTTGTGTGACATGCCAAATTTGGTCTTAACGCATAGACTGGGTTTGGGGTGTTACATTTTATGGTATCAGAGCCCGGTTCAAAACTCGACTGTGGTTTTGGTTCAAAGACATTTATGGTTCAAAACTATTTTGAATTATTGAACTTATGTTTTTAAAGGTAGTATGGCACCACGAGTATCCGGCACCAAGTCAAGTAAGTGTATGTTAATTGAATGTTTATTATTATTGTGATATAACTATAGGAACACTCTAGAACTTTTAGTTTTAGGTGTTGAAACTATAGAGATTGATACTATAGGATGAGTTTACGAAAACAACTCTACTTCTTATATCTCATAAAATATCGTTAATAAACACTAAAATAGTATACTGATTCCTAAAACTTGTAATCAGATTAAAACGAAATAGTCAATATGAGTGCTAGAGGATGTGGACGTGGTAGAGGTCAAGGTGCTAGAGTTGTATCTGAGGCATTGGGACATATGCCGGAAATGGACACACCAGCGTCACCTGTGTCAGATAATGGATCACATGATCGTATGAGAGAAGACATTGCTCTATCCTAAGCAATGCTACGAGTCTTGAAAAGGGTTGCTGGGGCTAGATCAGGGCCAGTAGCTCGTGGGTCAATATCGGAGCGACTCAGATCAAAGTGCTGAGACTTTTAGGGGTATCTCGAGAGTAGCCCCAAATGTCGCGGAGTATTGGCTCGAGGCTGTGGAGCAGATCATGGACGACCTAGAGTGTACCGCCGAGCAAAAATTAAGAGGAGCTGTGTCCTTGTTGAGGGACAAAGCGTATCAATGGTGGCTCACTGTTCGGGATGGCACTCAGGTCGATCGGGTTACTTGGGATTTCTTCAAAACTGCATTCCAAGGAAAGTATGTCGGGCCAAGTTATGTGGATGCCCGGAGGAAGGAATTCTTGAATCTGGTTCAAGGAAATAAGACAGTGGCAGCTTACAAGGCAGAATTTCTACGCTTGAGCCGTTATGCTCGAATAATAGTGCCAACTGATCATGAGCGTTGTGTACGCTTTGAGGATGGGCTGAGTGATGAGTTGCGGGTATTGATAGCTCCACAACAAGACAGGACTTTTGCCACGCTTGTGGAGAAAGCCAAAATAGCTAAAGAGGCTAAGAACTCTGAGCGTCAGAACCGAGAAAGAGACAGAGGCAGAGGCAAGAGGGACTTTAAGTACTCGGGTCCCGCTAAAAGGTTTCAAAAGAGGCCCAAGAATGATGAGCCAGCTCCAGCTAGAGCACCTCTCGCTACTGTCAGATTCAACCATGTGTTGGCTCATGGAAAGACGACACCACAGTGAATCTTTGGAAGAGAACTGGTGGTTGCTTCAAATGTGGTTCTAAGGACCACCAGCTTAAAGATTGTCCTCGACGGACCGCTCTGAATCAGAAAGCTCGTAACCATGTTGCATAGCTAATTAGAGGCGTACAGCAGCGACCGAGAGGTCGTGGGCCAGGTCGAGGTGGTAATGGCGGAGGACGAGGTCAAGGTGCACCGAGTACAGGAAATGGCTTTAGAGGTAAGGCGGAGGCGAGACAGCCAGGGTTAGTGTATGCAGTCAGACACCGAGAGGATGGTGATGCACTTGATGTGATAACTGGTACGTTCTTCATCTCTAATGTACCTATTATTGCTTTGATAGATATCGGATCTACCCATTCGTATGTTGCTAGTGCTATATCTGGAAATCTGAATATTAGATTTGAGATTACCGATAGAGAGATGACGGTAATCAGTCCTTTAGGACAGTCTGTGATAGTGAATAAACTGTATAGAGAAGTGCCTCTAGAATTTCAAAGAGAAATTTTTTTGGCGGATTTGTTGGAGCTACCTTTCGGTAAATTCGATCTTATTTTGGGCATGGATTGGTTGGCAAAGCACCATGCGCACTTGGATTGTGTTACAAAGCGGATATCGATAAGGACTTTGGAAGATACGAAAGTAGTAATGATAGGCGAACGGAGAAACTATTTAGCAAATGTGGTATCTGCTTTAAAGGCAGAAAAGTTGGTGCGAAAAAGGTATGGAGCATTTCTAGCCTTCATTAGTGCTTTGGATACCAAGGAATTATCAGTGGAAGGTGTTAGAACGATAAAAAAATTTCTAGATGTCTTTCTCGAAGAACTTCCAGGTCTACCTCCAGACTGGGAAGTAGAGTTTGGCATTGAGCTTTTGTCCAGAACGGCTCCAGAATCCATTGCTCCTTATAGAATGGCGCCAAAGGAGTTAGCGGAGCTTAAAGCTCAAATTAAAGAATTGTTGGATCGGTGATTTATTAAACCGAGCGTGTCTCCGTGGGGAGCACCAGTTTTGTTCGTCAAAAAGAAGGATGGGTCTTTGCGTATGTGCATTAATTATAGGCAGTTGAATAAATTGACAATCAAGAATAGGTATCCATTGCCGAGAATCGATGACCTGTTTGATCAGTTGAGAGGAGCTTCAGTTTTTTCCAAGATAGATTTGAGATCGGGTTATCATCAACTTAAGGTTAAGGAGGCGGATATTCGTAAGACAGCATTTCAAACTCGTTATGGATATTATGAGTTCTTGGTGATGCCGTTTGGATTGAATAATGCACCAGCTGCATTTATAGACATGATGAACCGAGTCTTTCAACCCTACCTAGACCGGTTCGTGGTGGTGTTCATAGATGATATCTTAGTATACTCGAGGAATGAAGAAGAGCATGACTCACATTTGCGGATAGTATTGCAATTACTGCGAGAAAAGCAACTTTATGCCAAATTCAGTAAGTGTGAATTTTGGCTGAAAGAAGTGACTTTCTTGGGACATGTTGTGTCGGTCGAAGGAATTAGAGTTGATCCTCGGAAGATAGAGGTTGTGTTGGATTGGAAACCACCGAAGTCAGTGGTTGAAATTCGGAGTTTTTTAGGGTTGGCTGGTTATTATAGACGTTTTGTTGAGGGGTTTTCGTTGATTGCTGCACCCCTAACTAAACTGTTGCGAAAGGGAGTACCGTTTGTGTGGACAGAGAAACAATAAGAAAGTTTTGAGAAATTGAAGAAGATTTTGATGGAACCACCAGTACTGATTCAACCTAAAGCTGGAAAAGAGTTTATTATTTACTGTGATACGTTACACACGAGTTTAGGTTGTGTGTTGATGCAGGGTGGAAAAGTGGTGGCTTATGCATCTCGTCAGTTAAGGCCGCACGAAGTCAACTATCCTACCCATGATTTGGAGTTGGCTGCGGTGGTTTTTGCTTTGAAGATTTGGAGGCACTATCTATACGGTGAGAAGTTGATTATTTATATGGACTATAAGAGTTTAAAGTACCTCCATACCCAAAAGGAGTTGAATTTAAGACAATAGAGGTGGGTAGAGCTATTGAAGGATTACGACTTCTCAATCGAGTATCACCCTGGAAAAGCTAACGTAATGGCGGACGCGTTGAGTCGTAAGGTAATATCGAATTTGAGAGCAATGTTCGCTCATCTCAGTTTGTATGAGGATGGAAGTTTATTAGCCGAACTTCAGGTGAAACCGGTATGGTTAGATCAGATCAAGGAAAAGCAGTCATTAGATGAAAAATTGGGTTCTTTACTTCAGCAAGTGGAAAGTGGTGTGATAAAGGATTTTGGATTGAATAATAACGGAGTACTGTGTTTTCGCAGAAGAATCCGTATGCCCAAAGATTCGAAATTAAGACAAATGATTCTGCGAGAGGCGTATAGTAGCTCTTATGCTATGCACCTCGGGGGAAATAAAATGTATCGAGATCTTCGTGATCAGTCTTGGTGGCCAAGGTTGAAACGGGAAGTTACAGATTTTGTGAGTAAGTGCCTGACGTGTCAGCAAGTTAAGGTGAAACACCAATTGCCATCGTGATTATTACAACCGATGAAGATTCCATTATGGAAATGGGAATGGATAACGATGGACTTTGTTAGTGGGTTACCCTTATCACATACTAAGAAAGATTCTGTCTGGGTTATAGTGGATCAATTGACGAAGACTGCCCATTTTCTACCTGTTCGTATGGATTACTCACTATAGAAGCTGGCTAAATTGTACGTAGCAGAGATCGTGAGGTTGCATGGGGTACCAGTGTCTATTATTTTGGACAGAGACCCTAGGTTTACATCACGGTTTTGGAAAGCGTTACATGAGGCTTTGGGAACAAAGTTAAACTTCAGTACGGCTTTTCATCCTCAGTCAGATGGTCAGTCGAAAAGAGTAATCCAGATTTTGGAAGACATGTTAAGGGGTTGTGTGATTGACTTCAGAGGTAGTTGGGAGGATTTTCTACCGTTGGCGGAGTTTGCATATAACAACAGCTATCAATCCAGTATCCAAATGGTACCTTATGAAGCATTATATGGTCGTAGGTGTCGTACCCCTACTTGTTAGACTGAATTGGGGGAACGACAGTTGTTGGGTCCTGAATTGATATCAGAGACGGAAGAAAAAGTAAAGGTGATTCGAGCGCGATTAAAGGAAGCTTCGGATAGACAAAAGTCATATGCGGATCTGAAGCGTAAGGACATTGAGTTTGCGGTGGGAGATCAGGTTTTTCTAAAGGTCTCACCTTGGAAGAAGATCTTCAGATTTGGAAGGAAGGGCAAGTTAAGCCCTAGGTTCATCAAACCGTACTGTGTGTTGAAGCATGTAAGACTAGTGGCTTATCAGCTTGAATTACCTCCGAAGTTGAGTCAGATTCATAGTGTTTTCCATGTCTCTATGTTGAGGCGTTATCGATCGGATCTGTTTCACATAGTACCGATAGAGGAAGTTGAGTTAAGGCCTGACTTGTCATTCAAGGAAGAGCCAGTGAAAATTTTGGATCGAGATTTTAAGGTGCTAAGAAAGAAGTCAGTACCGTTGGTTAAAGTTCTATGGCGTAATCACAGAGCGAAGGAAGCTACATGTGAGCCTGAGGACATGATTCGATAGCAATATCCTCACCTCTTTTAACCAGGTACATTTCGAGGATGAAATTTTCTTTAAGGGGGTAGAATTGTAACATCCTAAAATTTGAATTTTTATATGTTGCATTATTTTGGTGCTTAGCTAGTTTATTTATCCTATGTGTGTGTTAAAATAGTACTGAGAAGGTTCGAGATTTATTTGGATTTGGTAAAATTTTTGGAAATTAGTACTTTAATGAAATGGAACAAGTGACCTTCTCAGGACTATTTTTGGGGTTTTTGGGGCTAGGAGAGTAGCCGAATGTTGTTAGTAGTTTGGTTAGGATTAAGAGTTAGTTTTGGTCAATTTCTTAGCATCATGTGTATCAAAACAATTCTTTCCAAACTCTTCCTTCTAGCCGAATTTTGTCATAAGAAAAAGGCAAAGATTTTGTTTTCTTCTGGCCATTTCATCTTTGTGACTATTTTGATATCATCTTTTCTCCCTAAACTCTATTCCTCTTTGTGCCGAAATCATATAGTCTTTGAGTGACATTTTCTTTGTCTTCCATTTGGCCGATTATTCACCAACCGCTAGACCCTTTCTTTGTTCATCTTCCATCATTGAAAATCGATACATAAACACTCTCTTTCTTTTAATTCTTTTTCTCCTTCCTTCCTTCTTGCAAAGAACTTTTAAACATTTTTTTCTTCTCCTCCAAAATCTATCATCATGACCGAATGTTAATAACCATCTTCATAGCCGAACCTTCCATTTCTCATATATTTCTTCTAAATCATTTCTTCTATTCAAACTTTGGACAATCGGTAAGAATTTTCTTCATTGGTGTCTATTTTGTTATTTGTTGCTTTTGGCCGAATCCATAGGTTGGCTTAGGAGAGTCTTTTTTATCGAAATAATCGTTCATTTTCTTAGACAATTTCTTTACGTTTTATTTAGTGAAATAGTGGAGGACCGAATCCCCGTCTCCTCGAAGTTATCTCGAAATCATTAGAGTTTGGATCAAAAGTCTTCAAGGTAAAAAGAATTCTTTATGGATTTCATGATCACCCTCATATTATCAAGATGATTATTAAATTGGAATGAAGTAACCGAAAATTTTATATAGGGATTCGTTTGGGGATCACTCAGAACATCGTGGTAAGCCTAGCTATATCATTTCTTTAAGTCCATAATTTAGAATATTATCGATTTACTAAAGATCTAACGAATGGAGGCCCATAGTGACGTTTTGAAAGGGAAATCTAGTGGTGATTCCAAAAGAAGTGGATTGACGATCCCAACTCCTAAATTGAAGCATAGGGCTGTTTCGGCAATTTGAGACTTTCCACCAGGTTGTGGACCCTCCTCTGGTGAAAATCAATTATTTGAGGTTATTCGCAATTCGGAGCCATTAGCTGTTCGGGGTTTTCCAACGGGTTGTGGACCGTCAACCGGGGAAAATCGACAAATCGTAGTTATTCGCGATTCCGAGGGTAAATCTTAGATCGTTTCTTTAGAATAGCTTTATTAGAGTGCGTTTATTTTCTAATCAAGCGTTAAACATAATTTTAGGTGTCAACGATCAAGAGAGCGTAGTGCTTACCGTAATCAGTTGTGTAATCTCACACCGTATCTCGTGGGTTGGATAACTATATCGTATTAAACGTTGAATTAAATTACAAGTTAATGAAATCAGGTAAAATAGTATATTTATCACTTAAATGGTAAAAACTATGAAATCGGTATTAAGACCGTGAAAATTACAAAATTGCCCTTAATGGGCTAAATCGATAAAAGTGACTAATGGGCCATCAGTGATATTTATTATGTGGGCCATATGTGATAATTGATAAATGGGCCATATGTGATAATTTTTTAAATGAGCCATTAGTGACATTTGTTATGTGGGCCATATGTGATAATTGAAAAATGGGCCATATGTGATATTTGATAAATGGGCCAAGTCTGATATGAGATTATATAGGCCAAAATGTGTAATGGGCCAGGTTGCAATAATATTTATAATGGGCCTTGTGTTAGAATAATTATATGAATGGTTTGTTATGCATATTATATACATGATTGTATGGGTTGGGATATTTGACGAAGAGAAGTAGAAGTTCTGGTAGCTTTGCTACAAAATTCTGGTGGCTTGTCCACAAATCGATATATGGCTTAATGTCCAGTTTGGTGTATTGGCAGGGTGGGTGACAAAAGCTCCCCACAGGTGTGTTGGTTGGTACGGGTGGTGTGTAGCGGATGGAAAACTAGGTTTGGTTGGGAAATTGCATATCACATGCATGTTATATATGATATTATCTTATGATTGTAATGGGCTTTGGCCCAATAAATGCTTAATTGAATTTTGGCCCAGTGAAAATGGTAAGTGAATTACACACTGAGGTCTAAGTAACTCACCCATGTTTTCTTTACCCTCCTCAGGTAATGATCAGTGATGGAGGCTTGGGCCGGGGACGACTCAGTGGAGGCCATACTACGAATTATGGGTTATTTAAATTTCAGATTTCTTTTTAAGTACTTTTTATTATTTTTGCTATTTTGTAATAAGGCCTCTGGTTAAATTTTTATGGATGTTTTACTTTTGGATGGGTTTTATAATTTGCCTTAAATACGTAAATGGGTTTATTTTTCTAAAAATAGAAATAAACGTTTTTCTTTAATAAACGTATGAAAAGGATTTTATTTTTATATAATTTTAACTCGGATATTTTCTGTAACAATATTTTAAATTTTTATTTTCAAATTAATTTCGAACTCTTAAAATTTTCTCAAAATATTAAATCCAATTTTTTTTCTAAGTTTCAATTTATACGATTCAAATTATTAGATTTAGTATTGAACCTTAGTTTTAATAACTCCATGTCAAAATCTTTTGTTGAAATTGTGATTTCTTTAAAAGAATAGATGTATGTTCATTTTGTGTGACATGCCAAATTTGGTCTTAACGCATAGACCAGGTTCGGGGTGTTACACGAGTCTAATTTGGCCTTAGTAAAAAATTTGGTGTTTTAGCACTTTAAGGGGATATAGTACGTGGCCTCAATGCTTATGGAAATAAATGAGTAAATTGCTAGCACAAAGGAGCTTATAGTAAAGGAGATATAGCGCCACATGAAGGACTTTGTGGGAGGACGTTCAAATCCCATCAGATGCAAAATTTTGACTATTTTTTTGTGTTCTTTGTAACATCCTGGATTAGGGTCTCTGTATTTAAGATGTTCCTGTGTGTATACTATGCTCTCTGTGTTAATTTGGGGTGTTTGGGGGTCCAGGAAAGGCTTAGGGTTAAGCCGAAGCTTTGGCCAAAATTTTAATTTTGGAACTTTAGGGGAAAGCTAGTTGAGGCCAGGGTTAAGTGGTATAGTTTGGGTTTAATGACACAAGAAATGTAATAGTTAAGTGGCAAGGGGATGCCACTTAAGGTGTAGGTAGGAACGCCACATGGAGCTGTGAGGGAGCAAGTTCGAGTTGCATCATCAGCAATGTGGGATTTTATTTTTGCTCATGCTCCTAGGGAGCTGGGATGGTGGATTTGGCAAGGACACTTCTTAGATGGGTGTTGAATTGGTCAAAAGTTTTGAATGTGAGGCTAGGAGGAAAAATGGGGAATTTGAAGTATTCAGACTGTTTGAATGGGTGAACAAGAGTCAATCTAGGAGGAAAGTATGGGATTTGAGGGTAATGGGGATATTGGCCGGTTGTGGGAAGCTTGAAGGGAGAGAGAAATTGGTTTAGTGTTAGGCATGGGTGTGTGCCGAAATCTTTAAGGCTAGTGGCTTGGTCTTTCTTTTGGGTGTGGTGCAATCAATCTTGGGGGTGTCATAGTGTGCTGTTTTCTTCTAGGGGTCAAAACCAATTGTTGAAACACTTCCTTTTCTCTTTTTCATTTTGTGACCTTTTGCTTCATTTCTCTTCTAACAAAAACCGAAACTCTCACCTCATTTATTTGCTTTCATTTTCTTTCTTTACCAAAACTAAGGGGCTATTCTCACTATTCTTCATCTTTTTGTGCACTAGCTGAAACCTTTTTAGGCACTCTTTTTCCCTTATATTCTTTTCTTTCTTCTCTCATTTGCGTCACTTCCCAAGCTCCCATCCCTTTGTCGATTTCTCATAAGCTCCCATCCTCCTTTTTGGTCCCTTTACTCATTTACTCAAAGCCATAGCACTCCTTTGTTTCTCTTCTCTCTTTCTTGCATCATATTTCCTCCACTTGTTTCTATATTGCCGAGACCTATCCCTCATCTTTCTTTCACTTCAACCGAATCCAGTGCTCATCTTCTAGTCACCATTTGTCATGAGTTCCTTCTTCAAAGCCGAGGCATCTATTTGTTTCATACTCTTTCTCCATTTCTTCGAAAAGCCAAACATAAACTCCTCAATCGGTATACTCTTGCTTCATGGCGGAGGGTTGTGTATTCATCATCTTTTCTTTGTGTGGCCTGCTTTTGAGAGGATGTTGGTAAGTGTTGTTGGCCGAATAGGCCATAAGAGGGTCTCTATTCGCTTGTATGGCCGAAAGGCCACTTCTTTGGATCCATTTGTGAGAAACGATTCTTATATGGTGTTGATGTAGGGACTCAGCCGATTTCTTAATACAAGTTGTTAGCTTTCAGGATTCAATCGACCTAGGTAAGGGAATCTTTACATATTGAGTGTATATCATTATTTTCGCTGTTTCAATGCCTTAATCTGGTCTGTTGACCAAGATCTCTTTCATGGACTCAAGTACCAGCCAAGCAAAGGAAGGGGTTGGACCCGTAGTCCCAGCCCCTAAGTTCAAAAAGGGAGCTGTGTCTGCGGTTCAAGATTGGCCACCTGGTTGTGGACCGGCTTCAGAACAGAATAGTAGGCAAATAGCAGTCGTTCCTGCTGACGATAGTGTCCACATAGAAAGCATAATATTGCGTGTTATCAGGTGTGTACTACTCATACGCCTTCTCTATTGTTTGTTATTAACTGAAATGGCTGAAAGCCAAAATAACTGATATGATAGATTAACTACCCTTACGGGTGAAGGTTAGAGACGCTGGGTAAGTCTTCGATACTAATATTGCTATTTATACGCATGTATATATATTTTGATGTTATGGATGTATGAAACATAATCTGTTATACACTGATTTATTGCATTGCATACATAATGTGCACAATGGAAAGAGCATGGGCTCGAGATTGATTGATAGAGGAGGAAGAATCAGTGACTACGGTCACGAGTGACTTTTGTCATGAGTGGTCTAAGTAACACGGTGGTTAAAACTACAGATAAACTGATAGTGACTATTGTCACGAGTGGTCAAGGACCACGGTGGTTAATACCACGATTGCTTATATCAGTGACTTGTCTCGGTGGTCTATGACCATAGTGGGTTGGCCCCACATATGCTTAATTGCTGGAGATCGTCACGGTGGTCTATAACCACGGTGGGTTGGCCCCACGATTATATTACAGTGACTTTGTCACGAGTGACTACGGTCACAAGTGGTCTAGAACCACGGTGGTTATGAACCATAGTGGCATAATGCCACGGGAGTTTTGGATGGAGAGCTGATCTAGGATGGGTTGCAACATGACCTGTATTGAGTGGGCTAAGGCCCAAATTGTGTTACATTGGGAAATGTACACACTGAGTCTCTATGACTCACCCCTTTGCTAATATTGCAGTTGATCAGTAGATAGTGGGTTGTGGGCCGAGACGGACTCGAGGTGGCCATGCGTTGCGGTTTCTTTAGTAAACTCGAACTTTAGCTTTAATTTATTTTTATTTTGGGATTTTTGGATTTGTAATAAGGCCGCTTAACTTTAAGTTGGGATTTGTTTTTAAGCTATTTTATTCGTGCTTTGAATCACTGTAAATGGGGTTTTTCTTAAAAACATAATAAGAAGTTTTCCAAATTCACGATAAACGGATATTAAGCAGTTAACAAATAAAACTTGGAATTTTTCTTAACATTTCAGATGTTGTTTTCAAAGGAATTCAGCACTTAGAAATTCATTTTAAATTCTCACATTCCAAACACTCCTCAAAGTTGGGTTTTGACAAAATAAGTCTGTTTTGGCAACCAATTGGCTTGATTAATTAAAAAAATATATTTGGTTATAACGGTAAGGTTGATAGTAACAAAATAGTTTTGGCTCTCAGCTGAATTTCTCTAAACAAAATTCTCAATTCGCGAAGTTTTCCAAAATTTTTCAAATCTACTCATTCTGTAGCAATCCAAATTCGATCGTAACATTTTGACCGGGTTTGGGGTGTTATAATTTTGGTATCAGAGCCAGTTTCAAAAACTCGACCGTGGGTATGGGGGTTTAAAATGTTTTAGAAGATTGTTAGAAAGTGATTTAGAAATATATGTGTTGGTTGGAAGCATTGCACTCGAGTCTCGGGCACCAAATCCGCACAGTAAGTCTTCTGACTTTTGGTTTTTGTGCATGAAGTGAGTATGATATGTTGTGATTGTGTGTTAAGGAATACAACTTTAGAGACTGAAATCTTAGGTGTGCATGAAATGGCGATAACTGCTTATAATACTCTTTCCATAAAACTGCTCCATAATAAACAGTGGAAGAAAACACTAACTCATAAAACTCTTAATCAGATTAAATCGAGTTAATAATAATGAGTACTAGAGGACGCGGACGTGGTGTGCGAGGCCGTGGAAGAGGCCGAGATGTTGAGGCTGAACCTTCAGAATCTGGGCATGGGCCGGAAGGTGAAATACCAGTATCGCCGGTTGCAGGGGCAAAATTTCAAGTTCAAATTGGTGCAGACGATGATGTGTCTCAGGCTATGTTACGTGTTCTAGAGAGAGTGGCTGGAGCGACCACGGGATTAGTGGTTCAGAAATCTGTGCCTGAGGGACTCAGGGCTAATGGAGCAGAAATGTTTAGGGGCGTATCGGGTGTGGCTCCTAATGTAGCTGAGTATTGGTTAGAAGCAGTGGAACGAAATATGGATGATCTTGATTACACTGCAGAGGAAAAACTGAAAGGAGTGGTGTCTGTCCTTCGAGACGAGGCTTATCAATGGTGGCTCATGGTTAGAGATGGTACGGCTGCGGATCGCATGACCTGGGACTTCTTTAAGTCTGCGTTCCAGGGAAAATATATTGGGTCAAGTTATGTGGACGCTCAACATAAGGCATTCCTAAACTTGGTACAAGGGAGTAAGTCGGTGGGCAAGTATGAGGCAAAATTCTTGCGTCTAAGCCGGTATGCTCGTGGTATTGTGTCCGATTTGAGGATGGCCTGAGGAATAAGTTGCGAGTACTGATAGCTCCGTAATGAGAAAGGGAATTCGATGTTCTAGTTGAGAAAGCTATGATAGCTGAAGAGGCGAAGCGTTTAGAAAGACAGAATCAGGATAGGGACAAGGGTAAAAATAAAAAAAGCTTTGGACCATCAAGATCCACTGGGAACTTTCAGAAAAGGCCTAGGTTGGATGGGCCGGGACGAGCTGTGAGGCCCGCTGTTACTGGTAGGCCTCCGCAATGTGCTACGTATGGGAAGTTTCATTTTGGGAATCTTTGGGCAAGAAGTAATGGATGCTTGGATGTGGGCGCGTGGATCATCGGGTGAAAGACTCGTCCGCAAGAGCCAAATAAAGTGCGACTGCGCAGTCGAAATTATGTTCAGCCTGGTAGAGGTGGTCAGCAGCCACAGATAGGCCGTGGTCCGGCCAGGGATGGTTATGGTTTTGGTCGTGGACGTGGAGCACCGGGTAAAGGTGCTGGGAATACAAATGTAAGGCATCCTGGGTTAGTTTATGCTACTAGACGCCGAGAAGAGGGCGATGCACCAGACGTTATAACCAGTACGTTCTTTATTTATGGACTGTCCTTTTCTGCATTGATTGATATTGGATCAACGCATTCTTATATTGCTATCATGATCTGGAACTCGAACATAGATCGTGAGATCGCTTACAGGAGATGATCATACTTAGCCCTTTAGGACAATCTGTAGTTGTGAATAAACTTTTTAGGGATATACCTCTAGAAGTACAAGGGATGGTTTTCCCAGCTGATCTGACGGAACTGCCGTTCGGGGAGTTCGATTTAATCTTGGGTATGGACTGGCTAGTGAAGTATTGAGCAAACTTGGATTGTGCTGCCAAGCACATGGTGTTAAGGACTCCTGAGGATGATGAGGTTGTGGTGATAGGTGAAAGGAGGAACTACTTGTCTAATGTAGTGTCTGCGTTAAAGGCTGAAAGAATGGTGAGAAAAGGATACGAGGCTTTCTTAATGTTTGTTTGTGCTCTGGAGGCCAAGGAGTTGACTACAGGAGATGTCAAAATGATGAGGAAATTTCCCGATGTTTTTCCAGAAGAGCTTCCAGGGATACCTCCGGATCGAGAGGTGGAATTCGGAATTGATCTTCTTCCAGGAGCAGTGCCAGTTCCTATTGCTCCATATAGAATGGCACCGAAGGAGTTGGTGGATCTGAAAGCCCAAATTCAGGAGCTGTTGGATCGAGGTTTTACTCGACCCAATATGTCACCTTGAGGAGCGCCGGTGTTATTTGTTAAGAAGAAGGATGGATCAATACGGATGTGAATTGACTAGAGGCAGTTGAACAAGTTGACATTAAGAAAAAGTACCCGCTGCCTAAAATCAATGACCTGTTCGATCAGTTGCGAAGCGCTTCTGTCTTTTCAATGATAGACTTGAGGTTAGGTTACCACCAACTTAAGGTCAAAGAGGCAAATATTCATAAGACCGCTTTTCGAACTCGTTATGGTCACTACGAGTTCCTGGTGATGCCGTTTGGGTTGACCAATGCACCAGCCGCGTTTATGGATATGATGAATCGGGTATTCCAACCCTATCTGGACAGGTTTGTAGTGGTATTTATAGACGATATCTTGGTTTATTCAAGATCGAAAGAGGAGCATGATTTGCATCTTCGAGTGGTTTTACAAATTCTAAGGGAAAAATAGCTGTATGCCAAATTCAGTTAGTGTGAATTCTGGCTGAAGAATGGTACCTTTCTGGGTCATGTTGTGTCTGCTGAGGGGATTAGGGTTGACCCTCGAAAAATTGAAGCTGTGTTGGATTGGAAACCGCCTAAGTCTGTGGCAAAATTTTGGAGTTTTCTTGGTCTGGCTGGGTATTACAGAAGGTTTGTTGAGGGGTGTTCATTAATTGCTGCACCATTAACCAAGTTGCTACGGAAAGGGATATCGTTTGTATGGTTAGATAAACAACAGGAAAGTTTTGAGAAGCTAAAGAGAATTTTAACTGAGGCTCCTGTGTTAATTCAGCCTGAGGCTGGAAAGGAATTTGTTGTCTACTGCGATGCATACACAAGATTGGGATATGTGTTGATGCAGGAAGGAAAGGTGGTAGCATATGCGTCTCGACAGTTGAGACCTCATGAAATGAATTATCCCACGCATGATCTGGAATTGGCTGCAGCAGTGTTTGCTCTAAAGATCTGGATACATTATTTATGTGGGAAGAAGTCCATTATCTACACGGACCATAAGAGCTTGAATTATCTTCTTACCCAAAAGGAGTTGAATTTAAGGCAGCGACATTGGGTTGAATTGTTAAAGGACTATGATTGCTCGATTGAATACCACCCGGGTAAAGCTAATGTAGTGGCAAATGCATTCAGTCGTAAAGTGATATCAGACTTGAGGGTAATGTTTGCCCATCTTAGCTTGTATGATGATGGAAGTGTGTTAGCGGAGTTGCAAATGAGGCTTTCTTGGGTCAGTCAGATTAAAGAGAAGCAATTGTCTGATGAATCGCTAAGCTTGAAAATTTAGTTTGTGGCAAGTGGTAAGACAGAAGATTTTAGTGTGAACAATGATGGGATACTGTGTTTTCGAGGGAAAGCTTGTATACTGAAGGATTTCGAATTGAGGTGGAAGATTCTATAGGAAGCGCATAGTAGCCCATACGCTATGCATCCTGGTGGAAGCAAGATGTATAGGGATCTGCGAGAACAGTTTTGGTGGCTGGGTCTGAAGCAAGAAGTGACTAAGCATGTGGGTAAATGCTTGACATGTTAGTAGGTGAAGGCGGAACACCAAGTACCTTCCGGGTTGCTACAGCCAGCGAAGATACCACTTTGGAAGTGGGAAAGGATAACGATGGATTTTTTGAGTAGGCTACCCCTTACGCCTACGAAGAAAGATTTAGTGTGGGTAATTGTGGATCGGTTGACAAAATCCGTTCACTTCATTCCGGTTCGGGTTGATTATTCACTACAGAAGTTAGCAAAACTTTATGTGGCAGAGGTTGTGAGGTTGCATGGGGTACCTGTGTCTATCATATCAGACAGAGACCTCAGGTTTATGTCGAGGTTCTGGAAGGCACTGCATTAGGCATTGGGCACAAGATTGGATTTCAGCACAGCATTTCATCCACAGACTGATGGTCAGTCCGAGAGGGTAATTCAAATCTTGGAAGATATGTTGAGGGGCTGTGTCATTGACTTCAGTGGTAGCTGGGAGGAGTTTCTACCGTTGGCAGAATTTGCAAACAACAATAGCTACCAGTCTAGTATTCAGATGGTGCCCTATGAAGCGTTGTATGGACGAAAGTGTCGTACTCCGACTTGTTGGACGGAGTTGGGTGAGCGTCAGATGTTGGGACCAAAATTGGTTACAGAGGCAGAGGAGAAAGTTAAGTTGATTCGAACTCGGTTGAAAGAGGCTTCCGACAGGCAGAAATCTTATCTGAATCTTAAGCGTAAAGACATATAATTTGCAGTGGGTGATTGGGTTTTCCTAAAGGTTTCACCGTGGAAGAAAGTTCTAAGGTTTGGACGGAAGGGTAAGCTGAGTCCCAGGTTCATCGGCCCTTATCGTGTAGTGAAACGTGTAGGACCGGTAGCTTTTCAGCTCAAGCTACCTTCAGAATTGAAACAAATTCATGATGTGTTCCATGTCTTGATGTTAAGGCGCCACCGTTTAGATTTATCTCACATAGTGCCAGTGGAAGAAATTGAAGTAAGGCCTGACTCATCTTTTGAGGAGGAATCGGTTCAAATCCTAGATCGAGATAGTAAGGTATTGAGGAGAAAGACGATTCCGTTGGTTAAGGTATTATGGAGGAATCATGGTTTAGAGGAAGCCACGTGGGAGCCAGAGGAGGTGATGCGACAGCAATACCCTCATCTCTTTTCACGAGGTAAATTTCGAGGCTGAAATTTCTTTTAGGGGGTAGAACTGTAACATCCTGGATTAGGGGCTCTGCATTTAAGATGTTCCTGTGTGTATGCTATGCTATGTGTGTTAATTTGGTGTGTTTGGGGGTCCAGGAAAGGCTCGGGGTTAAGCTGAAGCTTTGGCCAAAATTTTAATTTTGGCACTTTAGGGGAAAGCTAGTTGAGGACAGGGCTAAGTGGTATAGTTTGGGTTTGATGACACAAGAAATGTAATAGTAAAGTGGCAAGGGGACGCCACTTAAGGTGCAGGAATGTAACGCCACAGGGAGCTGTAAGGGAGCAAGTTCGAGTCGCATCGTCAGCAATATGGGATTTTATTTTTGCTCATTCGCCTAGGGAGCTGGGATGGTGGATTCGGCAAGGACACTTCTTAGATGGGTGTTGAATTGGTCAAAAGTTTTGAATGTGAGGCTAGGAGGAAAAACGGGGAATTTGAAGTATTCAAACTGTTTGAATGGGTAAACAAGAGTGAATGTAGGAGGAAAGTATGGGATTTGAGGGTAGTGGGGATGTTGGCCAGTTGTGGGAAGCTTGAAGTGGGAAAGAAATCGGTTTGGTGTTAGGCATGTGTGTGTGCTGAAATCCTTAAGGCTAGTGGCTTGGTCTTTCTTTTGGGTGTGGTGCAATCGGTCTTAAGGGTGCCATAGTGTGTCGTTTTCTTCTAGGGGTCAAAACCAATTGTTGAAACACTTCATTTTCTCTTTTTCATTTTGTGACCTTTTGCTTCATTTCTCTTCTAACAAAAACCAAAACTCTCACCTCATTTCTTTGCTTTCATTTTCTTTCTTTACCGAAACTAAGGGGCTATTCTCACTTTTCTTCATCTTTTTGTGTAGCTGAAACCTTTTTGGGCACTCTTTTTCCCTTCTATTCTTTTCTTTCTTATCTCATTTACGTCACTTCCCAAGCTCCCATCCCTTTGTCGATTTCTCATAAGCTCCCATTCTCCTTTTTGGTCCCTTTACTCATTTACTCAAAGCCATAGCACTCCATTGTTTCTCTTCTCTCTTTCTTGCATCATATTTCCTCCACTTGTTTCTCTATTGCCGAGACCTATCCCTCATCTTTCTTTCACTTCAACTGAATCCGGTGCTCACTTTCTAGTCACCATTTGTCACGAGTTCCTTCTTCAAAGCCGAGGCATCTATTTGTTTCATACTCCTTTATTTCTTCAAAAATTCGAACGTAAACTCCCCAATCAGTATACTCTTGCTTCGTGGCGGAGGGTTGTGTTTTCATCATCTTTTCTTTGTGTAGCCTGCTTTCGAGAGGACGTTGGTAAGTGTTGTTGGCCGAATAGGCCATAAGAGGGTCTCTATTCGCTTGTTTGCCCGAAAGGCCACTTCTTTGGATTTATTTGTGAGAACTGATTCTTATATGGTGTTGATGTAAGGACTCAGCCGATTTCTTAATACAAGTTGTTAGCGTTTGGGATTCTGTCGACCTAGGTAAGGGAATCTTTACATATTGAGTGTATATCATTATTTTTGCTGTTTCAATGCCTTAATCCGGTCTGTTGACCAAGATCTCTTTCATGGACTCAAATACTAGCCAAGCAAAGGAAGGGGTTGGACCTATACTCCCAGCCCCTAAGTTCAAAAAAGCAAGCGGTGTATGCGGTCTGAGATTGGCCACCGAGTTGTGGACCAGCTCCGGAACAGAATAGTAGGCGAATAGCAGTCGTTCCTGCTTACGATAGTGTCGACATAGAAAGCATAATATTGTGTGTTATCAGGTGTGTACTACTTACACGCCTTCTCTATTGTTTGTTTTTAACTGAAATGGTTGAATGCCGAAATAACTGATATGATAGATTAACTACCCTTACGGGTGAATGTTGGAGACGCTAGGTAAGTCTTTGATACGGATATTTCTGTTTATACGCATGTATGTATATTTTGATGTTATGCATATATGAAACATAATCTGTTATACACTGATATATTGCATTGCATACATATTGTGCGCAATGTAAAGAGCATGGGCTCGAGATTGATTGATGGAGGAGGGAGAATCAGTGACTCCGGTTACGAGTGGTCTAAGTACCACGATGGTTAAAACCACGGATAAACTGATGAGTGACTATTGTCACGAGTGGTCAAGGACCACGGTGGTTAATACCACAATTGCTTATATCAGTGACTTGTCTTGGTGGTCTATGACCACAGTGGGTTGGCCCCACGTATGCTTAATTGCTAGAGATCATCACAGTGGTCTATGGCCACGGTGGGTTGGCCCCACGATTATATTACAGTGACTTTATCACAAGTGACTACGGTCACGAGTGGTCTAGGACCACGGTGGTTATGAACCACAGTGGCATAATACCACGGGAGTTTGGGATGGAGAGCTGATCTAGGATGGGTTGTATTGCATGCACATAACATGACCTGTATTGAGTGGGCTAAGGCCTAAATTGCATTACATGGGGAAATGTACACACTTGAGTCTCGATGACTCACCCCTTCGCTAATTTTGCAGGTGATCTGTAGATAGCGGGTTTTGGGCCGAGACGGACTCGAGGTGGCCATGTGTTGCGGTTTCTTTAGTAAACTCAAGCTTTAGCTTTAATTTATTTTTATTTTGGAATTTTTGGATTTGTAATAAGGCCGCTTAACTTTAACTTGGGATTTGTTTTTAAGATGTTTTATTCGTGCTTTGAATCATTGTAAATGGGGTTTTTCCTAAAAACGTAACAAGAAGTTTTGCAAATTCACGACAAATAGATATTAAGCAGTTAACAAATAAAACTTGGAATTTTTCTTAACATTTCAGATGTTGTTTTCAAAGGAATCCAGCACTTAGAAATTCATTTAAAATTCTCACCTTCCAAACATTCCTCAAAGTTGGGTTTTGACAAAATAAGTCTGTTTTGGCAACCAATCAGCTTGATTAATTAAAAAGAATATATTTGGTTATAACGGTAAGGTTGATAGTAACAAAACAGTTTTGGCTCTCAGCTGAATTTCTCCAAACAAAGTTCTCAATTCGCGAAGTTTTTCGAAGTTTTTCAAATCTACTCATTCTGTAGCAATCCAAATTCGGTCGTAACGTTTTGGCCGGGTTTGGGGTGTTACATTCTTTCCCTAAGTGTCGGCCAAGATGGTAAATAAGGCAAGGTGGACAATTTAATTTTGGAAATGTGGCTAAAGAAATAAGGAAATAATGAAGGTAGGGAAATAAATCAAAAGAAAGGGGAAAGTATAGGGAACATGTTGGCACAAAGAGAGGAAAATGTTATGGAAAGTTTTGGTTGGCAAATTTTGACCTTTTTGCCAAGGCATGGACGGTTTAGGTGAGGGGGAAGTATAGCCGAATTTTGCTTTACCTTTTGGTAGAAACCTAAGTTTTTGTTTTGGCCAAAATTTCTTTAGTATCAAATTGTGTCTTTTTCTCCAAAAATTTTTTCTCCTTGCCGAAACTCCAAGTTGCTAGTGAACATATTTTCTTCTTCATTTCTTCTTATTTCCGGATGTACCAAACCATTGAGACCAAATCATTCTCCCTTGTCATCTCTTGAAAATCGAAACTAGTTACCACCCATTCTCTCCCTTTCTTTTCTTTTAATCATCTTTTCAATCCTTCTTCCATTTCTTAAAAGCAAAACTTTATCTTGATCAAATCCTTTTCTTTTATTCATTCTCTCCATAACAGAACTTAATAGCAACTTGTCTCTCCATTGTCTCTTTTTCCTTCGTGTTTGGACACTATCTTCTTGACGAATCGGTGAGTAATATTTTCTCTTCAATTTCTTCTCTTAAGGCCGAATATATGTCCGTGTCATGGGATGGTTCTCTTAATCGGAATCATCATTTCCTTCTCTCTCACACAATGTGATCATTTTCCCTTTTGTAGTATTCTAGTGGGAGGCCGAACATCACTCTAGTCTTAAGTTGAACGGTGAACATTTGGAGCCAATATCGATACGGTAAGAATTCGTTATGGATTATTGATAATACTCAATATTCGATTGATTGCTTAAGGAGTAATAATTTGAGATAATCGACTTTATGTTTTAGGGACTAAATCACTCGATCTATCGACTTGTGATCATACGATTCTAGTGGTAAGCCGACCTTTCTCCTTAATCAAACGTTCATATCAACGTAATATTAGTTTTGACTAAGATTTGTTTTTAATGGGGTCAAGCAATATCGAATTGAAAGGGATAGTGATTGGAGATCGCAAAAGGAGCGGATTTGCGTTCCCTACTCCTAAATTCAAACAAAGGGTAGTTTCAGCTGTTCGGGATTTTCCTCCGGGTTGTAGACCGCCATCTGGAGAAAATCGACAAATCGTGGTCGTTCACGTTTCCAAGGTAAAAACTTTAGATCATTTTTTTAGAGTCGATTAATTAAATCGAGTATGTCGACTAATCGAGTGTTACGGTATCTTAGGTGTCGACGAGCAAGAAGGCTTAGTGCTTACCATAATCAGGTGTGTAATCTCACACGTTTTCCTTGGGTTTAAGATTTATATCATATTCGTAGTAAACCGCTTGACTAAAATAGTATTATGGTGTAACTGGGAAAATTGTCCTAAATCTCACTATTTTGATAAAATTGACAAATCAGAATTAACACCATAAAAATTACGAAAATACCCTTAATGGGCCAAATCGATATATATTGCTTAATGGGCCGAATTGATATATTGCTTAATGGGTCGTATTGATATATTGCTTAATGGGCAGATTTGATAAATTTCTTAATGGGCCGATTTGATATATTGCTTAATGGGCCGATTTGATATATTGCCTAATAGGCCGATTTGATATATTGCTGAATAGGCCAAATTGATATATTGCTCAATGGGCCGAATTGATATATTGCTTAATAGGCCGTATTGATATATTGCTTAATGGGTCGAATTGATATATTGCTTAATGGGCCGAATTGATATATTGCTTAATGGGCCGATTTGATAAATTGCCTTAAAGGGTCGATTTGTAAAGTGTTAATTGGCTTAACTTTTGTCTGAATTAATTATTGTTGTTATATTTGTAAATATCATGATTTGCTATGTATGATGCATCTACATGACTTTGCATGGGTTGAGAAAATGTTGAAGAGAAGAAAAGAAATTTCGGTGGCACTGCCACAAATATGTTTGATAATATGATACTTTGAGATTCTGGTGGCTTGCCCACAATTAAATTTGTTATAAATGGCATAATGCCTGCGATTGGTGTGTTGGCGGTTGACTTGATCCCAACAGGTGTGATGGAAGGTACGGGTGGTGTGTAGCGGATGGATTATTAGGATGGTTTTGGATTGCATTACATTCATATGATATGTTTGATATATTATATTGTAAAAAGGGGCTTAGGCCCAAAATATTGCTAAACGGGTTTCAGGCCCAGTAGACATCGGTAAGGGGGTTATGCACTTAGTTCTAGTAACTCACCCCATTTCCTTATTTCTTGCAGGTAATTCTCAGTGATGGGGGCTTGGGCCACGGATGACTCAGTGGAGTCCATACTATGAAAACGGATTTATTTGGACTTTGGATTCCTTTTTAGTACAGTTAATTACTTTACTATTTTGAGTTAAGGTTGTAATAAGGCCTCTGGATTATTTTTATTTTGTTTTATGTTTGACGTATTTATATTTTGCTCTAAATACTTTAAATGAGATTTTTCTAAAACTTAAATAAATATTTTCTAAAATGGATTATACAAACGGATTTTTATAAGCTTATATGAATATTTTAATTCAGAAAGTTTTCTCAAATGTTCATCAATGTTTTCAATAATCACGGTTGAAAAATCATTAGTTTAAATTTATCGGTTTATCAAGCAAATTTCAAAGACAGTAATATATTTTAAATTATTCTAAATTGAAACTTGTTTTTGTTGATTTTACCAAACCTATTTTATATACGAAAGAAAAGAACTTAGATGTATTCTTTCTCATGTGACATGTCAGATCTGGCCTTAACGCATGGGCCGGGTTTGGGGTGTTACATTTTATGGTATCAAAGCCCGATTTCAAAACTCTGCTGTGGTTTGGGTTCAAAAATGTTTTCTAAAGCTGTTTAAAATTGAAATTAAAAATGCATGTTTTAAAAGAAGTATGGCACCACGGGTATCCGACACCAGGTCAAGTAAGTATATGTTACCATTGTGTGGTTATGATGATTGTGATATGACTATAGGAATACTCTAGAACTTCTAGTTTTAGGAGTTGAAACTATAGAGATTGAGACTATAGGATGCGTTTGCGAAAACGACTTTACTTCTTATACTTCATAATATATTGTTTAATAAATATTGAAATAGTATACTGATTCATAAGACTTTTAATTAGATTAAATCGAATTAGTCAATATGAGCGCTAGAGGACATGGATCCAGTAGACGTGGCCGTGGTAGAGGCCGAGGCGCTAGAGTTGTGTCTGAGGCGTCAGGACATGTGCCGGAAATGGACGCACCTGCATCACCTGTGACTGAAGCTGGGTCACATGATCGTATGAGGGAGGACGACGCTCTGTCCCAAGCAATGTAGCGAGTCCTGGAAAGGGTTGCTGGGGCAAGAACTGGGTTAGCAGCTCGTGGGTCAATTTCGGAATGACTCAAATTGAATGGTGCTAAGGTTTTTAGGGGTATCTCTGGTGTAGCCCCAAATGTAGCGGAGTACTGGCTTGAGGCTGTGGAGCGGATCATGGACAATCTGGATTGCACCACCGAACAGAAACTGAAAGGAGTTGTGTCCTTGTTGAGAGAAGAGGCGTATCAATGGTGGCTCACTATTGGGGAAGGCACTCAGGCCGATCGTATTACCTAGGATTTCTTTAAGACAGTATTCCAGGGAAAGTATGTCGGGGCTAGCTATGTGGATGCCCAAAGGAAGGAATTCCTAAATCTGGTCCAAGGAGGTAAGATTGTGGCAGCTTAAGAGGCGAAATTTCTGCGTCTGAGTCGATATGCCCGTGGAATAGTACCGACTGATTATGAACGCTGTGTGTTTTTGAAGACTGGTTGCGTGATGAGTTACGGGTACTGATAGCCCCTCAAAAGGAGAGAAATTTTCCCACACTGGTGGAGAAAGCCAAGATAGCTGAAGAGGCTAAACACTCGAAGCAGCAAATTGAGACAAGGATAGGGGCAGGAGCAAGAGGGACTTTAGGTACTCAGGTCCTGCTAAAGGTTTCAGAAGAGGCCCAGGAATAAGGAGCCAGCTCGAGCTAGAGTACTAGCTGCTACCAATCAGTTACAGCCATGTGCGAATTGCAGGAAATGACACCCGGGTGAATGCTAGAAGAGAACCGGTGGTTGTTTCAAATGTGCTTCCAAGGACAATCGGCTTAATGATTGCCCTTGATAGACTGCTCAGACTCAAGATGTTCGTAACTATGATGCATAGCTAGCTAGAGGTGCTCAGCAGCCACCGAGAGGCCATGGGCTAGGTCGAGGTGGTAATGGCGTAGGACGAGGCCAGGGTGCACCGGGTAGAGGTACTAGTAATAGGGGTAACGCAGAGGCGAGACAGCCAGGGTTGGTTTATGCAGTCAGACGTCGAGAGGATGGCGGTGCACCTGATGTAATAACCGGTATGTTCTTCATATCTGATGTACTTGTTACTACTTTGATAGATATCGGATCCACCCATTTGTATGTTACTTGCACTGTATCTGGAAATCTGAACATTAGATCTGAGATTACTACTAGAGAGACAATGGAAATTAGTCCTTTGGGACAGTCAGTGATAGTAAATAAATTGTTTAGGGATGTGCCCTTAGAAATTCAGGGCGAAATAGTTTTGGCGGATTTGATAGAACTGCAATTCGGCGAGTTTGACCTTATTTTGGGCATGGACTGTTGGTGAAACATTGTGCGAACTTGGATTGTGCTGCAAAGCAAATGTGGAGGATAAGGAGGTAATGATGATAGATGAAAGAAGAAACTATCTGTCTAATGTGGTATCTGCTTTAAAGGCAGAAAAGTTGGTGCGAAAGGGGTGTAGAGCATTCCTAGCCTTCATTAGTGCTTTGGATACCAAGGGATTATCGGTGGAAAGTGTTAGAACGGTGAAAGAGTTTTTTGACGTCTTTCCCGAGGAACTCCCAGGTTTGCCTCCGAATCAGGAAGTCGAGTTTGGCATTAAGTTATTGCCAGGAATGGCTCCGGTGTCTATTACTCCTTATAGAATGGCGCCGAAGGAGTTAGCGAAGCTTAAAGCTGAAATTCTAGAGTTGTTGGATAGGGGATTCATTCGACCGAGTGTGTCACCATGGGGAGCGTCGGTCTTGTTCGTCAAGAAGAAGGATGGGTCGATGCGTATGTGCATCGATTATAGACAGTTGAATAAGTTGACGATAAAGAATAAGTATCTGTTGCCGAGAATCCACGATTTGTTTGATCAACTGCGAGGAGCTTTAGTTTTCTCGAAGATAGATTTGAGATCGGGTTATCACCAACTTAAGGTCAAGGAGGCGGATATTCATAATACTGCATTTTGAACTCGTTATGGGCATTATGAGTTCTTAGTGATGCCGTTTGGGTTGACTAATGCACCAGCTGCATTTATGGACATGATGAACCGGGTCTTCCAACCCTTTTTAGATCGGTTTGTGGTGGTGTTCATAGATGACATCTTGGTGTACTCAAAGAATGAAGAAGAGCATGATTCGCATCTGCGGGTAGTATTGCAAATATTAAGGGAGAAGAAACATTATGCCAAATTCAGTAAGTGTGAATTTTGGCTGAAGGAAGTGACCTTTTTGGGGCATGTTGTGTCTGCTGAAGGAATTAGAGTTGATCCTTGGAAGGTCGAGGATGTGTTGGATTGGAAACCACCGAAGTCAGTGGCTGAAATTCGGAGTTTCCTAGGGTTGGCTGGTTATTACAGGCATTTCATTGAGAGGTTTTCATTGATTGCTGCATGCCTAACTAAGCTGTTGCATAAGGGAGTACCATTTGTGTGGTCAGATCAGCAGTAAGAGAGCTTTAAGAAATTGAAGAAGATTTTGGTAGAAGCGCCAGTATTGATTCAACCTGAGGCTGGAAAAGAGTTTATTGTTTACTGTGATGCATCACACACGGGCTTGGGATGTGTGTTGATGCAAAGAGGAAAAGTGGTGGCTTATGCATCTCGTCAATTAAGGCTGCACGAGGTGAACTATCCCACTCATGATTTGGAATTAGCTACAGTGGTGTTTGCTTTGAAGATTTGGAGACACTATCTGTACGGTGAGAAGTCGATTATATATACGGATCATAAGAGTCTGAAGTACGTCCTTACCCAAAAGGAGTTGAACTTAAAACAGCGGAGGTGGATAGAACTGTTGAAAGATTATGACTTCTCAATCGAGTATCATCCCGAAAAGGCTAATATGGTGGCAGATGCATTGAGTCGTAAAGTGATATCGAATTTGAGAGCGATGTTCGCTCATCTCAGCCTGTATGAAGATGGTAGTCTGCTAGCCGAACTTCAGGTGAAGCCTACGTGGGTAAGCCAGATTAAGGAAAAGTAGTTATCAGATGAAAGGTTGGGTTCCTTACTTCACAAGTGGAAGGTGGTGTGATAGGGGATTTTAGATTGAATAGTGATGGAGTATTGTGTTTCCGCGGGAGAATTTGTATGCCCAAAGATTCAGAATTGAGACAAATGATTCTGCGTGATGCACATAGTAGCCTATATGCTATGCACCCTAGGGGAAATAAAATGTATCGAGACCTCCGTGAGCAGTATTGGTAGCCAGGGTTGAAACGGGAGGTTACTGATTTCGTGGGTAAGTGCTTAACATGTCAGTAGGTGAAGGCGGAACATCAATTGCTGTCGGGATTATTGCAACCGGTGAAAATTCCATTATGGAAATGGGAAAGGATAACGATAGACTTTGTTAGTGGGTTACCTTTAACGCCTACTAAGAAGGATTCAGTTTGGGTAATAGTAGATCAGTTGATGAAGACTGCTCATTTCCTACCTGTTCGTACGGATTTCTCGTTGCAGAAGTTGGCCAAGTTGTATGTAGCAGAGATCGTGAGGTTACATGGGGTACCACAAAGTCTATTATTTCGCATAGGACCCTAGGTTTACATCACGGTTTTGGAAAGCTTTACATGAAGCTTTGGGAACAAAGTTAAATTTTAGTACGGCATTTCATCCTCAGACAGATGGTCAGTCGGAGAGAGTAATCTAAATTCTTGAAGACATGTTAAGAGGCTGTGTGATCGACTTCAAGGGTAGTTGGGAGGATTTTCTACCGTTGGCAGAGTTTGCATACAACAACAGCTATCAATCCAGCATCATGATGGCACCCTATGAGGTGTTGTATGGTCGTCGGTGTCATACTCATACTTGTTGGACTGAGCTGGGGGAGCAACAGTTATTGGATCTTGAGCTGATATCGGAGACGGAGGAAAAAGTAAAGGTAATTCAGGCACAATTAAAAGAAGCTTCAGATAGACAAAATCGTACGCGGATTTGAAGCGTAAGGATATTAAGTTTGCGGTGGGAGGTCAGGTCTTTCTAAAGGTTTCACCTTGGAAGAAGATCTTTAGATTTGGATGGAAGGGCAAGTTAAGCCCTAGGTTCATCGGACCGTACCGTGTATTGAAGCATGTTGGGCCAGTGGCTTATCAGCTTGAGTTACCACTGGAGTTGAGTCAGATACATAGTGTTTTTCATGTCTCAATGTTAAGGCGTTATCGATCGGATTCGTCTCATATAGTACCGGTAGAGGAAGTTGAGTTAAGACCTGACTTGTCTTTCAAAGAGGAGCCAGTGCAAATTTTAGATCAGGACATTAAGGTGCTGAGAAGAAAGTTAGTGCCATTAGTCAAAGTATTATGGCGTAATCACGGATCGGAGGAAGCTACATGGGAGCCTGAGGACGCGATTCGGCAACAATAATCAGGTAAATTTCGAGGACAAAATTTTCTTTAAAGGGGGTAGAATTGTAACATCCTAAAATTTGGAATTTTATGTGTTGCATTATTTCTTGCGTTAAGCTAGTTAAATTACTAATCATGTATGTTTTAAGGTCTTAAGAAGGCTCGGGGTTTAATTGGGCCTTAGTAAAAAAATTGGTATTTTAGCACTTTAAGAAGATATAGTAAGTGGCCTCAATGCTTATGCAAATAAATGAGTAAATTGCTAGCACAAAGGAGTTTATAGTAAAGGGGATATGGCGCCACATGAAGGACTTTGAAGGAGGAGGTTCAAATCCCATCAAATGTAAAATTTTGACTATTTTTTTGTGTTCTTTCCCTAAGTGTCGGCCAAGATGGTAAATAAGGCAAGGTGGACTTTTTAATTTTGGCAAGGTGGCTAAAGAAATAAGGAAATGATGAAGGTAGGGAAAGAAATCAAAAGAAAGGGAAAAGTATAGGGAACATGTTGGCACAAAGAGAGGAAAATGTTATGGAAAGTTTTGGTTGGCAAATTTTGACCTTTTTGCCAAGGCATGGACAGTTTAGGTGAGGGGGAAGTATAACCAAATTTTGCTTTGCCTTTTGGTAGAAACCTAAGTTTTTGTTTTGGCCAAAATTTCTTTAGTATCAAATTGTGTCTTTTTCTCCAAAATTTTCTTCTACTTGCCAAAACTCCAAGTTGTTAGTGAACATATTTTCTTCTTCATTTCTTCTTATTACCGAATGCACCAAACCATTGAGATCAAATCATTCTCTCTTATCATCTCTTGAAAACCAAAACTAGTTAGCACCCATTCTCTCCCTTTCTTTTCTTTTAATCATCTTTTCAATCCTTCTTCCATTTCTTAAAAGCAAAACTTCATCTTGATCAAATCCTTTTCTTTTATTCGTTCTCTCTATAACCGAATTTAATAGCAACTTGTCTCTCTATTATCTCTTTTTCCTTCGTGTTTAGACGCTATCTTCTTGACGAATCGGTGAGTAATATTTTCTCTTCAATTTCTTCTCTTAAGGCTGAATATATGTCCTTGTCGTGGGATAGTTCTATTAATCGAAATCATCATTTCCTTCTCTCTCTCACAACGTGATCATTTTCCCTTTTGTAGTATTCTAGTGGGAGTCCGAACATCATTCTAATCTTAAGTTGAACGATGAACATTTGGATCCAATATCGATACGATAATAATTCATTATGGATTATTGATAGTACTCAATATTCGATTGATTGCTTAAGGAGTAAGAATTTGAGATAATTGACTTTATGTTTTAGGGACTAAATCACTCGATCTATCGACTTGTGATCATACGATTCTAGTGGTAAGCCAACCTTTCTCTTTAATCAAACGTTCATATCAACGCAATATTAGTTTTGACTAAGATTTGTTTTCAATGGAGTCAGTCAATATCAAATCGAAAGGGATAGCGATTGGAGATCGCAAAAGGAGCGGATTTGCGATCCTTACTCCTAAATTCAAACGAAGGGCAGTTTCGGCGGTTCGGGATTTTCCACCGGGTTATGGACCGTCATATGGAGAAAATCGACAAATCGTGGTCGTTCACGATTCGAAGGGTAAAAACTTTAGATTGTTCATTTTAGAGTCAATTAATTAAATCAAGTCTGTTGACTAATCGAGTGTTACGGCATCTTAGGTGTTGACGAGCAAGAAGGCTTAGTGCTTGCCGTAATCAGGTGTGTAATCTCACACCGTTTTCCGTGGCTTTAAGATTTATATCATATTGGTAGTAAATCGCTTGACAAAAATCGTATTATGGTGTAACCGAGAAAATTGGCCTAAATCTCACTATTTTGATAAAATTGAGAAAATCAGAATTAACACCGTAAAAATTACAAAAATGCCCCTAATGGGCCAAATCGATATATATTGCTTAATGGGCCGAATTGATATATTGCTTAATGGGCAGTATCGATATATTGCTTAATGGGCCGATTTGATATATTGCTTAATGGGCCGATTTGATATATTGCTTAATGGGTCGAATTGATATATTGCTTAATGGGCCGATTTGATATATTGCTTAATGGGCCGATTTGATATATTGCTTAATGGGCCTTATTGATATATTGCTTAATGGGCCGAATTGATATATTGCTTAATGGGCCAAATTGATATATTGCTTAATGGGCCGATTTGATAAATTGCCTTAAAGGGCTGATTTGTAAAGTGTTAATGGGCTAAACTTTTGTACGGATTAATTATTGTTGTTATATTTGTAAATATCATGATTTGTTATGTATGATGCATCTACATGACTTTGCATGGGTTGGGAAAATGTTGAAGAGAAGAAATTCCGGTGGCACTGCCACAAATATGTTTGATAATATGATACTCTGAGATTCTGGTGACTTGCCCACAATTAGATTTGTTATAAATAGCATAATGCCTGCGATTGGTGTGTTGGCGGTTGACTTGATCCCCATAGGTTTGATGGATGGTACGGGTGGTGTGTAACGGATGGATTATTAGGATGGTTTGGGATTGCATTACATTCATATGATATCTTTGATACATTATATTGTAAAAAGGGGGCTTAGGCCCAAATTATTGCTAAATTGGTTTCAGGCCCAGTGGACATCAGTAAGGGGGTTATGCACCGAGTTCTAGTAACTCACCTCGTTTCTTTATTCCTTTCAGGTAATGCTCAGTGACGAGGACTTGGGCAACAAATGACTCAGTGAAGGCCATACTACGAAAACGGTTTTATTTGGACTTTGGATTCCCTTTTAGTACAGTTAATTACTTTACTATTTTGAGTTAAGGTTGTAATAAGGCCTCTGGATTATTTTTATTTTGTTTTATGTTTGACGTATTTATATTTGCTCTAAGTACTTTAAATGAGATTTTTCTAAAACTTAAATAAAAATTTTCTAAAATGGATTATACAAACGGATTTTTATAAGTTTATATGAATATTTTAATCCTGAAAGTTTTCTTAAATTTTCATCAATGTTTTCAATAATCACGGTTGAAAAATCATTAGTTCAAATTTATCGGTTTATCAAGCAAATTTTGAAGACGGTAATATATTTTAAATTATTCTAAATTGAAACTTGTTTTTCTTGATTTTACCAACCTATTTTATATACGAAAGAAAAGAACTTAGATGTATTTTTTTCTCATGTGACATGTCAGATCTGGCCTTAACGCATGGGCCGGGTTTGGGGTGTTACAGTTAGAGTTGACGTAAACTCACTTCATAAAGATCGTTTCCCTTATCCATAACGGAGATAAACTTAGTGAGCTCAGCAGTTTGTTGGACAGAGGCTTTAAATGATTAAAGGAGCTAGGTAAGGGACTATTCACTAGAGAGAAGAGCCCTCTTATACATTGCTCACTTGGCCTCAGTTTAAACACAAGCCTTTTGGAGGGCCCAGCTCGTGAGGCCACACTTCGCAGTTAACATGGAGAAGGAACCTGCAATCTCAAAGAGAGTAGGCTTGTGAACGTCAAATGAAGGGGGAAGGATAAACAAACTCTTTCAATTCCTAGGACAGCTCCCTGTCCTGTTTTTGTTGGATAGCAAAGGGAGAGAAGGGATACTAGCCCGCACCGATATGTTTCCTCCAAGGGAAGAAGGTTTGGACCTCTCTTGAAGGGGGAGTATATTTGAGGGTGGCAATTAGGAAAGTATGGGGAGCTTGGCGGTGAATGTCAAAATCCGTGGGAAAGGGAGCGAAGGTGGTAACAAGTGGGTCCGTAGCATTGGCAGACTCAATAGGAGGATCGAGAAGGATTGGAGGAAGGAACAATGGGCCTATTGTAGAGTCAAATGTTGGAAATGTTGTCATAGGCACTAGAGGAGGAGCAGAGGATTCAACCTCTAGAAAGATAGGTTGTTTGCCAGGTCTGTTGTCATGGGCACTAGAGGACTAGCTTTTGAGTTTCAACCTCTTACAGCTACTACTTCCAACGCACGCACTTGAATCAACCGCATCCATGGCCTATTGCGCATTCCCAAACAAAGCCTTACCATCCATTACACAGGGCAAGGATAGAGGTGATAGGGGCAATACTTAGTAAGACCTACAGTATGAACAATAGGGTCAAAATAATTCTCAACTAATTCTCTACCCGATGACTAACCCATCAATACCAAAGTTGAAGAAAGCCAGCGGCAGGGAGGATTATTGCAGACTTTATAGATGAAATTAATGGGCTCCCTCCACTTCCTAGTTAAAGCCTAAGCTAACTCATGATTGGCCCTGTAACACCCCTAACCCTATCTGTCGTCGGAATAGGGTTACGGAGCATTACCAAACTAATCCTATAAACAATTATGCATTCGTATCCATATCTCATATCTGAACAAAACTCATTTAAATTCAGTCATATAATCCCTAACACGAGCCGTCGACCTTTAAACAAACATTAGAAGTGGTATGCGACTAAATCGAATACTTAAGAAATTTTTAGAAAAAAACATGGAAAATTTTCAAAGTTCAGGGGACACACGCCCATGTCACAGGCCCTGTGGACATTCGAAATGGGATCACATGGCCGTGTCTCAGCCCGTGTTTGACCTCGTGTAACTCATTGACATAGGTCACACGGTCAGACCACACGCCCGTGTGCTAGGCCATGTGAAGCTACTGACTTGATTTCTAAAGAAGTATCAGAGGACACACGGCCGTGTCACTTTACCATGTGTCATACACGGCTGAGACACATGCCTGTGTGGACAAAAATAGGCCATTTTTCAATCCTTATTTCTCACCCAACATGGCACCAACCTACACATACCAAATAGCATATAACCATATCATTAATAACCATTCAAACCAATCACAACCAAGTCCAAATCATGCAATTTTGTTACCAACAATCCTAAGTTCTTTGATATCTCAAATGATCATTTTAAAACATGCCAAAATTTACTCCAAAAACTACCTAAATGGTCAATTACATGTATGCAGTATCTTACCTAAAACTTAGCATGCAAATACATTCTCTATTTCAACCATTTGCTACCCTAAATACCAACTCACAATGAGGCAATCACGTAGCAATTATAAACCATATATCAAAGAGCCATTTACACCTATTTAAATATCAAAATATATATCATTGACAAGCCACATCAAAGGCTAAAACATAACAAAACATATAGGCTTACATTAGCCAACTAACCTATACATGCCATATAACCAAAATACATTAAATTCAAAAGTAACAAAATAAGAGTTCGATAGTGTGATGCAATCTCTGAAAACTTCCAAAACGAGCGAGCTTCCGAATCACTATAAAGCACGAAAAAATAAACAAAGTAAGAAATTAAGCTTAGTAAGTTCTTATAATTGCAAATATAACTTACCAACAACCACAATAAAGCAAGTAATTTAAATCATAATGCATTTCAATTTGGTGTCAATAGCTTAACATATAATCACCAACAAAGTTAATTATGAAATCAAAAATCTCATAGATTCAATTTCCACATGATTCACGTACATAATTGTACTGGTTCATATCGAACTCATACACTCTCATAATATCACTATACCCATTGCACCATTTGGAATAGTATCGGATACTCGGGTATCTCGCACACTAAATGCCAATGCATGGTCGAAGTGATCTCTATCTCATATCTCATATATATATATATATATATATATATATGCTCACTCTCGAGCTATTATCGGGTTTGCTCACACAAGCTGACGATCAAGACGTAGTTACAGGGTGCTGCTCACACAAGCTAACAATATAACACCCCTAACCTGAGACCGTCACAGGAATAGGGTTAAGAGGCGTTACCAAAAAACCACAATAATTCACATTCATTCCACAACACATAGTCTATCATCATTCATACACGTTCAAATACAAACATACAGTCCCTCATCTAGGTCTACGAGACCTTAATCCAGTGTTAGAAAGGGGTCGGGACTAAACTGAACACTTAAAGAAGTTTTCAAAATTTCAATCATTTTTCAATATTATTGAGGTCACACGCCCGTGCAGTCTGGCTGTATGCCTCACACGATCACCAGACACACCCATGTGTCCAATCCGTGCTAAACAGAGCACGTATTCTAACTTTTTCGCATGGCCACCAGGCACGCCTGTGTGCTAAGGTCGTGTACTCTTAGGCAATATACTGACTTATTCACATGACTACTAGGCACGTCCATGTACCATGGTCGTGCATACTTGAACTAGCTACTGACTTTATCCCACAGTCACTAGGCACGCTCGTGTGCCATAACCGTGTAGGCAAAACAAGCCATTTGCAAGGCCAAATTTCCTCCCACAATAGGGTCATACCTATAAGCACCAATACAATACCAATTCATGCTTTCAAATGCATTCAATCATACCATTTCTTGCATTATTCAATCACCAACTAAACCATTTACTTCCATGCTCATCATCATCACAATTAAAACCATTCAAAGTGACAAATATACATCTCAAAACATATGTAATTCAAACTTCATGTGATCCATATCAAAGTTTAACTTTAAACATCTTTCTCAATCAACTAAGTCATGAAATATACCATATCCATAGCTCATTCATCAACTCTACATCATCCAACTTCCAAGCCAAACCACATGGCAAGGATTAAACCTTTCAAAACATATCATAACATCTATCCTATACATGCCATATTTCATCTATATACATCTTTCCAAAGTACCAAAATAGATTGCCAATAGTGCGATAGAGATTGTTGACGATCCCCGGATCTGAGCTAGCTTTACTGACATTGCAAAATAGAGAACAAATCACACAGTAAGCTTTCCAAAGCTTAGTAAGTTCGTAATATAATACAATATACCGAAACAAGCTATCACATAGATCAATTCACAATCACATATATACCATACCATCCAAAGATAATATGTTCAATCAACCTTCCATAAATCATTTATAGTTTCATCAACCACATAGGTTCCGAACGTACCTTAGCCAACACTTATTTGTCGATTACAATTGCTACTCTATACTCACTATTTCATTCTGATTAACTTTTTGTCCTTTATTCGATTCAATCGCACACTTAGTGCCTCAAATAATCAGCCAAAACTCATTTACCATCACACACATAGTGCATCCATATCAAACTGATCTTAAATCGGTATCGCACACATGTGCCAACCAAAAAGCCAAAGCTTATATTATTCCGCACACATAGTGCTAACCATTTTGGTTACAATTCCAAATACACACACTTAGTGTCACATAACCCGAACCCTCACATAGCATTCACATTTCAATATTATCATACCATTCATTTCACAACATTAAACATAACTATATACACATATTATGTCCGAACTTACCTCAGACGTCGTACTATAGAAACAGTTGATTAATCGAACACTTTGTCTTTCCTTGATCTCGATCCGAACCTCTCCTTTCTTGGTTTATTCACATTCAAATTCAATCCATTCAATCACCAAATCATTTATTTTAGTCCACACACATATTTAGGGAATTTTATAAATTAGCCCTCACATTTTCACATTTCAACACACTTTAGTCCCTATTTGATAAAATCATCAAATTCACATAATTTCTTTTCACACAAGTCTAGCTGAATTTTCCTTGTGTTAATACAGGTCCACACATTTTAACTAAAAATACTCAATTTCACTAAAAATTCAAATACAAACTATATTAACCCAACACTTAGTTTTCATATTTCACTTGTAACACCCCAAACCCGGCCTAGAAGTTAGGCTTGAATCTGGCGTGTCACATTAAAGAGTTTTTTGAAAACCATGCTTTTATTAGAAACCCTTCTTACAACTTAAAACTTTTTGCTATTCAAAACCTCAGATTTCACTTGCTTATTAAAAATCATTCCTGGAAAACATTATTATCTTTAAAACCTTGTTTGTTGCGGAAAGCTTAATTTAAAACAGTTGTGGAACGTGATATTTTGAAAAACAGTAGTTATTTTCGATAAATAATGTTCTACTTCTAGCAAATATAAAACAATCAATAAAATCCCAAAACTTAAAGTTAAGAAATCTTAAGGCATTATTACAAAATTTATAACCCAACAAATTAAACCAAAATAAAAATAGGACGTGTACTTTCAATCCAATCGAACGTGTGGTCACCTCCGAGTCCCTCGCAGCTCCGATCCATCTAAGGCTGAGGATTACCTGCATAGTTAAAAACGAGGTGAGTTTATGAAAACTCAGTGTGTAATCCCCTTACCAGAGTAACAGTCAGTATACAGAAGCATAAACCTAAACAGTCTGGGCCAAGGCCCTTTCAAAAGTCACAGTACAGTACAGATCAGAGCATATGTGGGTTAAAGCCCACTACGAAATTATTTCGGTCAGAGCCCATAATAGTATCAATTGGGCCTAGCCTAAACCGATAATAGAACAAGCGGCCTAAGCCCAGTACAATGACAGATCTCATAAACAGATATGCAACAGTATGAGGATGCATTCCAACCCAGTCCAGCTAACACACCACTCGTACCAACCCTACACACCATGTGGGGACAACTCGACCCACCCAGCCCTACACACCAAGAGCGCAGCCTAGCTGCTAATATCAACGCAGCAAAGCTACCAGTAACAGTATACGTGGCTGAGCCACTAGAATCAGTATACGTGGGAAAGCCACTAAATCAGTAAAATGTGGCATACCCACCAGCATAATACTTCCTCCAAAATACAAATTCCAACCCCATGTAATATGTCGTGCATGTCATGCTCAATCATTACACATGTATGCAAAATGGCCATGCTCAATAATAGTCATCTAAACATATATTAACAGCATATCAGTCACACGCCCACAGTCAAGTTAGTTAAACTCATAGTTATACAATCACAGTCAAATTCACAGTTTAAATCAGTCATTTACCTACAAGGGCAAAATAGTCATTTTACCCTATAAGGGTATCTCGGTAATCCTACCCTTCAGGGGTATTTCGGTAATTCTACTCATTACTAATCCATGTATGCAGTGCATCTCAAACATAATCAATCATACAATTAACACATACAACACTAGTACTACCCCAAGGGTACAACGGTCATTTAATCAGTTAGCGGTAAAACGGTCATTTTGCCTCGTAAGGGCATCTTGGTAACTTTATCCGTCAAGGGTATTTCGGTAACTTTACCCATAGAGGGTATTTTAGTAATTTCGCAAACCAGGGGTATTTTAGTAATTTTACAAACCAGGGGTATTTTAGTAATTTCGCAAACTGAGGGTATTTCGGTAATTTCGCAAATCGAGCGTATTTTGGTAATTTCATAAACCAAGGGTATTTCAATAATTTTGTAAAGCAAGGATATTTTAGTAATTTTGTAAACCAAGGGGATTTCAGTACTTTTGTAAACCAATGGTATTTCAATAATTTTGTAAACCAAGGGTATTTTAGTAATTTTCTAAACTAAGGGTATTTCAATAATTTCATAAATCAGAGGTCTTTCAGTAATTTTGTCAACCCCACAAAAGGTCTACAGTCGCCTCGAGCGACTCAAGTATTCCAAATGGAGATAATGATGCGAATGGGCCTAAGGCCCATTCTCGGCCCAAGTGGACCCACATTCTCGTGTGGCCCATTTAGCCCAAATCTAGCCACAGATATGAGATTAACATAGTTCTGTCCAATATCTACTACACAATCATACAATTTATTCATATTGGTCCACGAGCCCATTGGCCCCACAAGGTCCATTTTAGCTCAAACAATCTAAACCCGCAAGAACACTCATGATGGCCTCAACTATCGCATCGCAGCCCCCACACGTGCGCTCGAACGCTTGTGTACTTATCATCACCGTGTGACCGGCATTTCAGTATTTGCCGCTCTACAGCTAGAGTACTGTGACATACACACCTGATAGGAATCTGGAGTTGATCCACGCTCCGAACACTCCTATGCCCAAACGCCAACCCAAGTATGCTTACTCTCCTCATAGATTGCTCTATTTAAAGCCAGCTTCTCACCTTCCCTCTTGCTAGCTTCCCGATGTGGGATCCCTCTTTCAGCAGAGTTTAATTCCAACACAAACTCTGGTCGTCCCAACTTAGCAAAATAAATATCCCTTTTTGCTTGCGATAGGATTCAAACTCAGGCTCCCTTGTAACTTAATCCACGCCGCTAGCCACTAAGCCACAAGCTCCTCTTGTGTCTAAAATCATGCACAACTAAATATAAGTTTATGGGCCAAAGTCTAAGTTCACTTAAAAATAAATCAAAATGAAATGCAAGTGCTAAGACTTGAACCTTGGACCCCTTGCTTCCTTGTGTGGAGTCATTCCCTTGTCTCCCATGTGGCGCCATTTGCCACTAGACCACAACTCCTTTTGTGTCATTTTTCTCCATATTTTATTCTTAAAGCATACTTACTAACTCCTAGGGTTTTACTCGCCTAAAACAAAATTTTTTCCTAAAGCCTAGGTTTGATCTCGAGACTTCATGCAAGCCCCCTAACCTTCCAAAATCACTCACCTAATAGGTCCAACTTACATTAGTGCCATTCTCTTGTTCTCAAAAATTTTAAACACTCCCATGCCCAGAGCCAATAGGCCCAATTCTACCAGGCCCAAATTTGGGTCGTTACAAATCTACCCCCTTAAAGAAATATCGTCCTCGAAATTTCCAACTATATAATAGCTGCATAACATAGATTACACCACTACGCTCTCGCTGCGCACTCTAATTCTAATATCCCTATCATATTTTAGCTAGCACTTGGAACTCCCTTCACATACTTAAACACCTAACCATTGAAGCAGACAGATATTTTACACGCAACCAATTTCTATATCCAAATCACATCCAAGCAAAACACACACAGAATAAATACCAAAAATACAGTCCAGTATCTAAAGAAACCACCGTATTTCTAACTCACTATATTTAAATTTCTAAACAAACAAAAGTATTCAGAAAACTTACTGATTCGGTGCTGGAGACTCAGTGTACCACACTTTTAGAAAAACGGTCAATACAACATTTTAGATCTTCAAATCTTTTCAAGCCTTTTTGAAATGACACTTTCAGAAATTAAATTTTGAAAACCCAATCCACAGCCGAGTTTTGCAACCCGAGCTCCGATACCATTAAATATAACACCCCAAACCTGGCCTAGAAGTTAGGCCCGAATCTGGCGTGTCACATTGAAGAGTTTTTTGAAAACCATGCTTTCATTAGAAACCCTTCTTACAACTTAAAACTTTTTGTTATTCAAAACCTCAGATTTCGCTTGCTTATTAAAAATCATTCTTGGAAAACATTATTATCTTTAAAACCTTGTTTGTTGCAGAAAGCTTAATTTAAAATAGTTGCAGAACGTGATATTTTGAAAAACAGTAGTTATTTCCGATAAATTGTGTTCTACTTCTTGAAATTATAAAACAATCAATAAAATCCCAAAACATAAATTTCAGAAATCTTAAGGCCTTATAACAAAATTTATAACCCAACAAATTAAACTAAAATAAAAATAGGACGTGTACTTTAAAGCCAATCGAACGTGTGGTCACCTCTGAGTCCCTCGCAGTTCCGATCTGTCTAAGGCTGAGGATTACCTGCACAGTTAAAAACGGGGTGAGTTTATGAAAACTCAATGTGTAAACCCCTTACCAGAGTAACATCAAGATATCTGAAGGTAAACCTAAACAGCTTGGGCCAAGCCCTTTCAACGATCCATCAGATAGTATGATCGAGCATATTTGGGTCAAAGCCCACTACGAAATTATTTGGGTCATAGCCCATAACAGTATCAATTGGGCCTAGCCTAAACCAATAATGAACAAGTGGCCTAAGCCCGAAAGATAAAGGATGTGATCTCATAAACAGATATGCAACAGTATGAGGATGCATCCCAATCCAGTCCAGCCAACACACCATCTGTACCAACCCTACATACCATGTAGGGACAAGTCGACCCACCCAGCCCTACACACCAAGAGCGCAATGAGCTAATATCAATGCAAAGAAAGTCGCGAGAATGATATAATGTAGCTAAGCCACTAGAATTAGTATATGTGGCAAAGCCACTAAATCAGTAAAATGTGGCATAGCCACCTGTACAGTACTTCCTCCAAAATACAAATCCCAACCCCATGCAATATGTCGTGTATGTCATTGATAAACCGTAAAAGTAACATATTTTAATCCCACATTTAGCTTACTTTTGGATGATTTATCCCTTGATTCATGTAAAAAAGTGCTCTTAATCTTTTCTTTTCATGTCTTATACCCAGAAAAGCACCCGAGGATGAAAAGAACATAAAACGGGCCCAAAACAGAGTAAATGGCCATATTACAAAATCCACACGGCCTGGCCCAAAGATCACACGGCTGTGCCACGCCAAACATCTAGAACACGGCCTTCTCCCGATTCACACGGCCGTGGCTCATTAAAGAATCTGAGCACGGCCTGGCCACGATCCACACGGGCGTGTGCCATGGCCGTGTCCCTGTCGCTGGAAAGAGTAATTTCACTCGGATTTGGATACTTCGGGAGAAAGAAATGTCTTTCAAGAGCCTATATAAACCCCTTAAGTATTAGCTGAAAGGGGGGCGGTGAGCTAGGCCAAAGAGCCAAGCCGGAATCACTCGAAGAAAGCCAGTTGATCCATCTCAAGAAGTCGGAGTTCTACTCAAGACGGCAGATTTCTCCTTCAATTCGTTCAGGGAGTTTTAGGGATTTCTTATGTTTTGTTTTATCTTTTCTCTTGAGATGTTTTCTTTATTTGTTATGAACTAAACCCCTCAGATACCTGAAGGGGATGAAACCTAGATGAATCTTATTATTGATTTCTGAATTATATGATAAATACTTAGTTTGTTCTTAATTATGCATGCTTAATCCAAATCTGATGTGCTTAGGTAGAGGAGGAATAGACCCTGCCGAAGAGTAGATCTAGCGTAATTAAGCGAATTTGATCGCACGCCTAGAGATAGGGTGATGAGATTTTACTGAATTAGGGTGAAACCTAATATCGGAATCCATAAATCGATTTACTGCTATTCTAGGGGGTTATTATAAGAGAACGAGAGTTCCACTAATTAACCTAGGGTTAGACATTATTCGCCTCGAGAGAGGGTTTAATATATGTTAGGGAGTCCTACAGATCAAACTAAGTGAATAAATTGTATGGTTCAGTGTTAGATAATAAGTGAAGTCTAGGCGGATTCATCCTGAGGGTATCGTCGTGATCAACTGAGTTTTTCTTCAAGTTATTTTCCAATTCGTTCTTTTTGTCTTTGTGTCTTTAGCTTAGTAGTCGTTAATTTGGATTAGAGCAACTTCACTTTAATTTAGGCTAAATAATAAAAAGAAAGTTAGTATTAGTACTTTTAGTTCCTTTGGTTCGATAATCCGATCTTGCCTAAACTATACTACTGTTCGATAGCTACACTTGCTTTTAATTGTTATCAGAGTTAGTTTCCAGGTTCGATCACATTCTTTATAAATTTTAAGACTCTGATCACAGCGATCAGTCATGCTCAATCATTACACATATATGCAAAATGGCCACGCTCAGTAAGAATCATCTAAACATATATTAACAGCATATCAGTCACACATCCACAGTCAAGTCAGTTAAACTCATAGTTATACAATCAAAGTTAAATCAGTCAAATTCACAGTCTAAATCATTCATTTACCTACAGGGGCAAAACAGTCATTTTACCCTATAAGGGTATCTCGGTAATTCTACCTTCAGAGGTATTTCGGTAATTTCGCAAACTGAGGGTATTTTGATAATTTCGCAAATCGAGGGTATTTCAATAATTTTATAAACCAAAGGTATTTCAGTAATTCTGTAAACCAACGGTATTTCAGTAATTTTGTAAATCAAGGGGATTTCAGTAATTTTGTAAACCAAGGGTATTTCAATAATTTTGTAAACCAAGGGTATTTCAATAATTTTGTAAACTAGGGGAATTTCACTAGTTTCACAAATCAGGGGTATTTCGATAATTTTGTCAACCCCTCAAAAGGTCTACAGTCGCCTCGAGCCTAGCCACAGATATGAGATTCACATAATCTAGTCCAATATCTACTACACAATCATACAATTTATTCATATGGGCCCACGGGCCCATTGGCCCCACATGGCCCATTTCAGCCCAAACAGCCTAAACCCACAAGAACACTCATGATGGCCTCAACTATCGCGTTGAAGCCCCTACACGTGCGCTCGCATGCTTGTGTGGTTATCATCACCGTGTGACTGGCATTTCGGCATTTGCCGCTCTATAGCTAGAGTACTGCAAAATACACACCTGATAGGAATCTGGAGTTAATCCGCGCTCTGAACACTCTTATGCTCAAATGCCAACCCATGTATGCTTACTCTCTTCATAGATTACTCTATTTAAAGCCATCTTCTCACCTTGCCTCTTGCTAGCTTCCCGATGTGGGATCCCTCCTTCAGCAGAGTTTAATTCCAACACAAACTCTGGCTATCCCAACTTAGCAAAATAAATATCCCTTTTTGCTTGCAATGGGATTCGAACTCAAGCTCCCCTGTAACTTATTCCATGCCGCTAGCCACTAGACCACAACCTCCTCTTATGTCTAAAACCATGCGCAACTAAATATAAGTCTATGGGCCAAAGTCTAAGTTCACTTAAAAATAGATCAAAATGAAATGCAAGCGCCAATACTTGAACCTTGGACCCCTTGCTTCCTTGTGTGGCGTCATTCCCTTGTCTCCCATGTGGCACCATTTGCCACTAGACCATAACTCCTTTTTGTGTCATTTTTCGCCACATTTAATTTAAGAATTAAGCTTAGTAAGTTTGCATGTAAATAAATAACAACATTCATAATAAATTATTTTATTCTTTTCTTATCAAGATCACTTAAGCTTTTAACTCAATGTACTTAAAATTTCATTCTTACCTATACCTTTTAACATGAACTTGTCTTACCTTTCCTTTGGTATACTCTTTGAATTTTCCCGTTGAACCACTTGGAATACTAAGAATACGCGGGTACCTTTCCTTATGAAACTTAACCATTGCCATGTCTTGACATTGTCTTACGTGGTATCCTTGCCTCATGAACTCACCAATGCCATGCCTTGGCATGGTCTTACATGGGACCTTTGCCTTATAGAAACTTATCAATGCCATGTCTTGACATGGTCTTTGTAACATCCTAAATTTGGGGCTATTTGTGACTGAATGATTATTCTTGTGTTTGAATTGTTGTAGTATTAATTATGGGAATATAAGGCTTCATTAAAGGCCTTGAGTAGGCTCGGGTTAGTAGAAAATTTCATTTTTGAACATTAAAGGTAAGGAGCCTTAACAAGTAGAGGATACAAGAATAAATAGAGGATTTAATGACACAAAATGGGCCTTGGCAAAGTGGCACAAGTGAGGCCACTTAAGAGTTAGTGTTGACGCCACCAAGGGGAGCAAGGGAGCTTGTGTTCGAGTCGCGGAAATCCCTCTTTTTGCTCTTTAATGGGACGGCACAAGGGGGGAGTTTTTCTCAGTTTGAACACTTTTAAATAAATAGGATATTATTAAGATTAAAATAGATTATTAATTAGATTATTATTAATAAATCTTTAAGAGTTGGCCAGAGAGAATTTAGGCATTGAAACAATTCAAACTATTTTGAATTAATGCAAATGTGTGGCCAAGAGTAATTTGTAGTGTTTGCCGAGATTTGAACTCTCCTTAGGGGAGGAGTGGACGGCAAGCATAGGAAGGGGGGGAGCCGAATTTCCCTAGTGTATTACTTCATAAATTTTCGGCAAACTCTCATCTCGTCTTTTTCTCTCCTTTTCACTCTCTCTCAAAATCGAAAACCCCTTTGCTTTCACCTTTTTCTTCTCTTGATTCTTGGCCGAACCTCTAATCCTCTCATCCCTCTGCTTCTTTGATTTTTCTTTCTTTCATAAGACTTTTGTGCCGAAACTTACCCTACTCCTCTTTGCCGAATTCTTTTCCTTCTCTTTTGTCAAGCCTTAGCCGAACGCAAGCAAGGGCAATCTCCTTTGATTTCTCCTTCAAACTGGCCTAAGGGGAGGTAGGTATTTGTAGCCAAAACTCCATAGTCTCTTCTTAGTCTCTTGCTGATTTCCATTAAGGGGGTAAGTGCCAATTTTAATGGTGGTTAACAGGGCTTCTAAACGCTTTGTGATAAACGATTCTTTTTCTAGGTACTCCGGATTCGTAAGCAATCAGCCCAAGCCATAATCTTTAGTGACCGGGTTGGTAAAGTGGTAAGAACGATCCTCTTTATTTTTAGTATTCAAAGACGAAGGCTATTAGTTTTACTTACTAATCAATGGTAGTTGACGAGCAGATTCGGGAATTGAGTGCTGTAGTTAGTAGCCGAAAGGGTGAAGGTAAGGTTTCGGGTTCACAAGGAACCATCCTCAATTTATTTGGTTTGGCCGAATAGGCCATAATACTAACCCAGGTGTTTGGCCGAATATAGGGACAAGTAGATCTAGGGTGGCCGACTTCTCTTTTCGGGATTTAGACTGTTTAGTGGTGACAGGTGTGTACATACACACTTATAGTTAATTAAATGTACTAAATCTTTTGCATGTGATAATTGGATCTATGTAGATTCGGAGTTAATACCATGAATGGTATAAGCAAGGATCCGGGTAAGTCCCTAATTGATTATGAAATTTTATGATGCTTTTGGGAAGAATGATATGTTGTTTATGATTAATGATAGATCTGATGTATGTGATTAAACATATAATGGCATGAGTATTGTAAATATTTGATATGAGTTGATGAGTGGAGGGGCGCGATATTGTGTCGACGACACCAAGTGTTTTGGTAACACACCGTGACTACGGTCACCGAGAGGTTTGGTACCTCCGAGGTTTGGCACCTCATAGCGTCTCGTCCCAGTGGCTTAGCACCACAGTGGGTTGGCCCCACAGATGATAAAACGCGATTGACGCCAGTGATTTGGTATCACACGATGGGTTGGCCCCATCAATCGTTTGTGTCTAAAGACACCAGAGGTTTGGCACCTCCAGTGATTTGGCATCACATCTGTGACTATACGTCACCAGTGGTTTGGCAGCACCAGTGGTTTGGTACCATACGGGGTAGACAAGGCGTTTGGTTGGCTAGGTTGGGTGCATGACTTAGTGCATGATGGTTAATTATATGTTGTGTATGAAATTGCTTAAAATCGGGAGAAGGGTTACATACTGAGTCTTGGTGACTCACCTTCCCCTTTCCATTTTTCAGGTGACACGTAGATCGCGGATGTGGAGCTGGGTGGACTTAGCTATTTTATTTTATTATGGGTTAAATTTTATTTTAGATGTAATAAGGCCTCCTGATACTTTATTTTATTATTTTTTTTCCATATGTTGGATACTTTGTTTTAAGCTAAGTTATTGATATTAAATTAAAATCACGTGTTTCCCAAATTAAAACGAAAATGTTTTTATCGTGCCATCGGGCACATTCGAAATTTTATAATAACTTGGCTTAATTAATTTCAAATAAACTCTAAGTAAGGTTTTAACAAGACAACCAAATGAAAGGTTTTCAAACAACTTAAAATGATTCTAAAAAAAGAGTTTTTTTTAAAATATTTCCACTGTACCAAACTTGATTCGGCCATAGTGTTTGGGCCAGGTTTGGGTTGTTACAAAATTGGTATCAGAGCCCAGTTCAAAGCTCGACTGTAGGGGCCCAAGGCCCAAAGATGTTTTGGTAGGCCTTTTGAACTGTTTCTGGGTTTTTGGAACAGCATGGCCCGAGTCTCCGGCACCGATCCGCCCAGGTAAGTACTTCGAAACCTCTTTGTGAATTATTGGCTGTAGAAGAGTAGGAAGCATGGAACGTAGATAGACTTATAGGAACTTGAACCCTAGGATTAGACTACTCAAACACACAAACAAGACATAAGACTTAAGGAACTAAACCAACCTATGACTTAGTCACTGAGCTAGGGTGTGGTAACCCCTGTACGCATGTCTAGGAGTGGATCCTAAGAGCACAGTATTTAAGCAGTCCTCGTGACTCACCTCCTCTTCGCAGGTATCTTACCTGGTGCGTAGCTTCGGTTCACCCTAACTCAGAGGGCTCAGTGGTGTGGTAACCTCTGTGCGCATGTCTAGAAAGGTCTCGGTGAGAGCTTGGTATTTAAGCGGTCCGTGTGACCCACCTCCTCTTCACTCGAATCCTGCCTGGTGCGTAGCTTTGGTTCACCCTGACCAAGAGGGCTCGGTCATAGGCTAAACGTAATGACTAAAACCCGAAAAGGAACTAGCCATGTGTTTGAAAAGAATGAAACGACAGAACCCTAATGTTTTCAAAACTTTTGTAATCACTCTTTCAAATCTGAGAACAATTATTTTTACAACGTTTCTCCTGGAAAATTTGATTTGTGGAAAATTACAGAAATGCCCTTAGGGGTAAAATTACCGAAAGGACCCTGGTTTTCGAAATCTTCACAAACATCACCATTTGAAAAGGAAAACTTGCAAAAAGAAACCCTCGAGTTTTACAACTATTAAAAATATCCCTGATTTACTGAAATTACACAATTACCCCTGATTGAAAAAAATTACTAAAATACCCCTGGTTTCAGAAACGATGCCATATCTTTAAATTTTACAAATTTTCAAAAATACCCTCCAGTTTTGGGGAATTTCAAAGTGATCTGTTTAAGTAAAATGTTACAACTTCTTTTATTACGAAAATACCCCTGTAGGAAAATGACGAAAATACCCCTGGGTTAGAAATGGGCAGAAATGTCCGAAGAGCGAATGGGTATGGAAAGTATTAGGGAATGGATGTATGTACTCCTTTGTGTGAACTAGGCTAGAAGACTTGGAAACTTGTTTGCTCGAAAGAATCCCTAACTAAACTTTCTGCATAAAACTTTTTCGCGAATAATAAAGTGGAACTAATGCTAACGCATAAAAATTTTCTTAATCAGATTAAAAGCGCGATAGATAGAATGAGTTCTAGAGGACGTGGACACCGTGGACGCGGTAGGGGTAGGATGACCGTGTCGTAACCCGCATCGTCGGAGACGGGGTTACGAAAATGAAGTACCACCGCCACCACCACCTCCTACTTTTAGAGTGAGGAGCGAGGATCGGGCCGGTGGTGAGCGATGACGCATAGCGGTATTGCGAGTTCTTGAGATGGTGGCTAGGGCTAGTGGAAATTTAGAAGCTCGTAAATCTGTTCCCGAGCGACTCCGATCTAACAGAGCTGAGGTATTCCGGGGTGTGTCGGACGCGCACCCAATCAATGGAATCTCGGCTTGAATCAACTGAGAGGATCATGGATGATCTTGACCGACTAAGGAGGAAAAGGCGAAAGAGCGCGTGTAAACCGAAGGATGAAGCGTACGAGTGGTGGCTTACGGTTCGCGATGGCACTACGGCAGATGATCTGACCTGGGATCATTTCAAAACCACTTATCAGAATAAGTATGTGTGCACCAGCTATACTGATGCTCAGAGGAAAGCCTTTCTAGGATTAGTGAGGGGAAATAAGTCAGTGTCTGAATACGAAGCGGAATTTCTGAGGCTAAGTCGCTATGCTAGAGGCATTGTGTCATCTGAACATGAACGGTGTGTCCGCTTTGAGGACGGACTTAGAGATGAGTTGAGGCTACTGATTGCTCCACAGCAGGAGCGGGAATTTTCTGTCTTGGTTGAGAAGGCTAAGGTAGCCGAAGGTGTCAAGGAGTCTGTGCGACAGAGTTATAGTAGGAACAATCAGACGAGAGGATTTGGGTCATCTGGATCGGGTGGCAATAATGCACAGAAAAGGGCTAGGCAGAGTGGGACAAATTAGACAGGGAGGCCCACGACTACTAATCAGAGTCCGACTCAGTGTAACCGTTGTGGAAAGTCACATTGGGGAGGTTGTTGGATCGATGATAGAGGATGTTTTGAATGTGGATCTTTGGATCATCGTGTCAGGGACTGTCCATGAAAGCTAGCTAAGAATCAGCCTGAGGGTCAGAACCGTGTTCAGGGCAGAAATGTTGGACCACCACAGAGGGGTCGTGGTAATGGTAGAGGAAGCAATGGTCCTAATAGAGGTCGTGGAACTCAGGGCAGAGGTTCAGGCAACACAGAGGCTAGGAAGCCTGGCTTAGTCTATGCAGCGAGGCGTCAAGAGGAGGGCGACGCACCGGATGTCATAACCGGTATGTTCTTGATCTTTGATGTGCCTTATAATACCTTGATAGACATTGGCTCAACCCACTCGTACATTGCTAGTAGTGTAGTGGAAACCTTACATCTAGGCTCTGAGCTCACTTCTAGAAATATGACTGTACTAAGCCCCCTAGGTCACTCTGTAGAAGTAAATAGACTCTATAGGGACGTACCCCTAGAACTCCAAGGGGTCGTGTTTTTGGCTGATTTGATGGAACTACCATTCCGGGAGTTCGATCTAATACTCGGGATGGACTGGCTAGTAAAGTATCAAGCTAGCCTGGATTGCGCGACTAAGCGCATGGTGTTAAAAACTGAGAAGGGTGATGAGGTGGTGATGATAGGAAAAAGGAGAGATTGCTTATCCAACGTAGTGTCTGCCTTGAAGGCTGAAAAGATGGTCAAGAAAGGTTGTGAGGCGTATTTGGTTCGAATATGTGCCTTGGAAGCTAAGGAGCCAGTAGTTAGAAAGGTCCGAACGGTTGGGGAATTTGCTGATGTGTTCCCAGAAGAACTTCCGGTCTGCCTCCAGATCGGGAAGTTGAATTCGGTATAGACTTGCTACCCGGAACGGCACCAATGTCTATAGCACCATACCGAATGGCACCAAAGGAATTGGTGGAGCTGAAGGCTCAAATTTAGGAGCTCTTAGATAGAGGGTTTATTCGACCAAGTATATCTCTGTGGGGAGCACCTGTGCTGTTTGTCAAGAAGAAAGACGGTTCAATGCGGATATGTATAGACTACCACCAGATTAACAAGTTAACGATCAAGAACAAGTATCCGTTGCCTCGGATTGACGACTTGTTCGACCAACTGAAGGGTGCCTCGGTGTTTTCGAAGATAGACCTTAGGTCAGGCTATCATCAACTTAAGGTGAAGGAAGTTGATGTTCACAAGACGGCATTCTGAACTCGGTATGGGCATTACGAGTTTCTGGTGATGCCATTTGGGTTGACCAACACGCCAGCAGTACTTGGATCAATTTGTCGTGGTGTTCATAGATGACATATTGGTTTACTCAAAGACGGAGGAGAAGCATGATAGGCATTTGCGAATAGTTTTACAAGTAGTGAGGGAGAAGCAGTTATATGCCAAATTCAGTAAGTGTGAATTTTGGCTTAGGGAGGTGGCTTTCGTAGGTCACGTAGTATCGGCGGAAGGAATTAGAGTGGACCCTCGCAAGGTTGAAGCAGTGTTGGATTGGAAACCGCCTAGGTCGGTGGCTAAAATACGAAGCTTTCTGGGTTTAGCGGGGTACTATCGGAGATTTGTGGAAGGATTCTCTCTAATTGCAGCGCCGTTGACTAAATTACTAAGGAAAGGTGTTCCATTTGTATGGTCGGAGAAGCAGCAAGAAAGCTTTGATAAGCTGAGGAAGATTCTGACAAAAGCTCCGGTTTTGGTGCAGCCTGAGGCAGGGAAGTTATTCACAGTTTATTGTGATGCATCCCATACTGGTTTGGGATGTGTGTTGATGCAGGAGGGGAAGGTAGTAGCCTATGCATCGCGTCAGTTAAGACCGCATGAGGTTAACTACCCAACGCACGACTTGGAGTTAGCAGCAGTTGTCTTCGCTCTGAAAATATGGAGACATTACCTGTATGGGGAAAAGTCAATAGTCTACACGGATCACAAAAGTTTGAGGTATCTCCTGACTCAAAAAGATCTAAACCTAAGACAGCGGCGGTGGATTGAACTGTTGAAGGACTACGATTGCTCAATCGAGTACCATCCGGGTAAGGCTAACGTGGTAGCTGAAGCGTTGAGCCAGAAGGTCGTGACAGACTTAAGAGCGATGTTTGCTCGTTTAAGTCTATATGACGATGGGAGTCTTTTGGCAGAGCTTCAAGTTAAGCCAACGTGGATCGAGGAGATGAAGAATTGAATGCTAGGAGGGTGCAAGTCCAGGATGGTGGTCTGGAAGGGTACAATCTGTCTAGTGATGGAGTGCTATGTTTTCAAGGGCAGGCTTGTATGCCGAAGGATGTGGAGTTGAGGCAGAAAATACTCCAGGATGCACATAGCAGCCCATACGCTATGCATCCGGGAGGAAGCAAGATGTATGGAGATTTACAGAAACAGTTCTGGTGGCCCGGGTTGAAGCGTGAGGTAACTGAATTTGTGGGTACGTGTCTGACATGTCAGCAGGTTAAGGCTGAACATCAGTTGCCGTTAGGGCTACTTCAACTTGTAAAGATCCCTCAATGGAAATGGGAGAGGATCACTATGGATTTCGTCAGTGGGCTACCCCTTACGCCCAGCAAAAAGGATGCAGTTTGGGTGATTGTGGACCGTCTAACTAAGTCAGCTCACTTCATACCGGTGAGGGTGGACTTTTCTCTTCAGAAGCTAGCTAAGTTGTATGTGTCGGAAATAGTGAGATTGCATGGTGTGCCAGTATCGATCATCTCGGATAGGGATCCCAGATTCACGTCAAGGTTCTGGAAAGCGTTGCATCAAGCTTTGGGTACACGGTTGGATTTTAGTACAGTCTTCCATCCACAGTCTGACGGACAATCGGAAAGGGTGATACAGATCTTAGAGGACATGTTAAGAGGATGCGTCTTGGATTTCAGTGGTAGTTGGGAGGAGTACCTACCATTAGCGGAATTCCCTTATAACAATAGTTATCAAGCGAGTATTCAGATGGCTCCATACGAAGCACTGTATAGACGGAAATGCCGTACTCCTACATGTTGGATGGAGTTGGGTGAACGACAAGTTCTGGGTCCAGAGTTGGTAACAGAGACTGAGGATAAAGTCAAAGTGATCCGGGCTCGTCTTAAGGAAGCATCGGATAGACAGAAGTCCTATGCTGATTTAAAACGCAGGGAAATGGAGTATGAGGTAGGAGACAAGGTTTTTCTGAAGGTGTCACCTTGGAAAAAGGTGTTAAGATTTGGCTGGAAAGGGAAGCTGAGCCCAAGGTTTATCGGGCCATATACTGTGACAAAGCGGGTAGGACTGGTAGCTTATCAGCTTGAGTTGCCGGCAGAACTAAATCAGATCCATGATGTCTTTCATGTGTCGATGCTTAGACGATATCGGTCATATCCATCACACATTGTGCTAGTGGCTGAGATTGAGGTTAATTCAGATTTATCTTTCGAGGGGGAACTAGTTCAGATCTTAGACCGGGACGTCAAAGTTTTGTGCAGGAAGTCCGTACCCTTAGTAAAAGTGCTATGGCGGAACCATGGTGTAGAAGAAGCTACGTGGGAACCCGAGGATGTGATACGGCAGCAATACCCCCATCTCCTCTGATCAGGTAATTTCGAGGACGAAATTATTTTAAGGGGGTAGAACTGTAACATCCTAAATTTAGGGCTATTTGTGACTGAATGATTATTCTTTTGAATTGTTGTAGTATTAATTATGGGAATATAAGGCTTCATTAAAGGCCTTGAGTAGGCTCGGGTTAGTAGAAAATTTCATTTTTGAACTTTAAAGGTAAGGAGCCTTAACAAGTAAGGGATACAAGAATAAATAGAGGATTTAATGACACAAAATGGGCCTTGGCAAAGTGGCAAAAGTGAGGCCACTTAAGAGTTAGTGTTGACGCCACCAAGGAGCAAGGAGCTTGTGTTCGAGTCATGGAAATCCTCTTTTGCTCTTTAATGGGACGGCACAAGGGGGAGTTTTTCTCGGTTTGAACTCTTTTAAATAAATAGGATATTATTAAGATTAAAATAGATTATTAATTAGATTATTATTAATAAATCTTTAAGAGTTGGCCAGAGAGAATTTAGGCATTGAAACAATTCAAACTATTTTGAATTAATGCAAATGTGTGGCCAAGAGTAATTTGTAGTGTTTGCCGAGATTTGAACTCTCCCTAGGGGAGGAGTGACGGCAAGCAGCATAGGAAGGGGGAGCCGAATTTCCTAGTGTATTACTTCATAAATTTTCTAAGCAAACTCTCATCTCGTCTTTTTTCTCTCTTTTCACTCTCTCTCAAAACCGAAAACCCCTTTGCTTTCACCTTTTTCTTCTCTTGATTCTTGGCCGAACCTCTAATCCTCTCATCCCTCTGCTTCTTTAATTTTTCTTTCTTTCATAAGACTTTTGTGCCGAAAATTACCCTACTCCTCTTTGCCGAATTCTTTTCCTTCTCTTTTGTCAAGTCTTAGCCAAATGCAAGCAAGGGCAATCTCCTTTGATTTCTTCTTCAAACGGGCCTAAGGGTAGGTAGGTATTTATAGCCGAAACTCCATAGTCTCTTCTTAGTCTCTTGCCGATTTCCATTAAGGGGGTAAGTGCCAATTTTAATGGTGGTTAACAGGTCTTCTAAACGCTTTGTGATAAACGATTCTTTTTCTAGGTACTCCGGATTCGTAAGCAATCAGCCCAAGCCATAATCTTTAGTGACCGGGTTGGTAAAGTGGTAAGAACGATCCTATTTATTTTTAGTATTCAAAGCCGAAGGCTATTAGTTTTACTTAATAATCAATGGTAGTTGACGAGCAGATTTGGGAATTGAGTGCTGTGGTTAGTAGCCGAAAGGGTGAAGGTAAGGTTTCGGGTTCACAGGGAATCCTCCTCAATTTATTTGGTTTGGCCGAATAGGCCATAATACTAACCCAGGTGTTTGGCCGAATATAGGGACAAGTAGATCTAGGGTGGCCGACTTCTCTTTTCGGGATTTAGACTATTCAGTGGTGACAGGTGTGTACATACACACTTATAGTTAATTAAATGTACTAAATCTTTTGCATGTGATAATTGGATCTATGTAGATTCGGAGTTAATACCATGAATGGTATAAGCAAGGATCCGGGTAAGTCCCTGATTGATTATGAGATTTTATGATGCTTTTGGGAAGCATGATATGTTGTTTATGATTAATGATAGATCTGATATATGTGATTAAACATATGATGGCATGAGTATTGTGAATATTTGATATGGGTTGATGAGTGGAGAGCGGTGATATTGTGTCGACGGACACCGGTGTTTTGGTAACACACTGCACTGACTACGGTCACCGAGAGGTTTGGTACCTCCGCAGGTTTGGCACCTCATAGCGTCTCGTCCCGGTGGCTTAGCACCACGCCTCTGGTTGGCCCCACAGATGATAAAATGGGATTGACGCCAGTGATTTGGTATCACACGATGGGTTGGCCCCATCAATCGTTTGTGTCTAAGGACACCAGAGGTTTGGCACCTCCAGTGATTTGGCATCACATCTGTGACTATACGTCACCAGTGGTTTGGCACCACCAGTGGTTTGGTACCACATGGGGTAGACAAGGCGTTTGGTTGGCTAGGTTGGGTGCATGACTTGGTGCATGATGGTTAATTATATGTTGTGTATGAAATTGCTTAAAATCGGGAGAAGGGTTACATACTGAGTCTTGGTGACTCACCTTCCCCTTTCCATTTTTCAGGTGACACGTAGATCACGGATGTGGAGCCGGGTGGACTCGAGGTGGCCATGCATTGGATTTGAATTAAATGAACTTCAAACTTAGCTATTTTATTTTATTATGGGTTAAATTTTATTTTGGATGTAATAAGGCCTCCTGATACTTTATTTTATTATTTTTTTTTTCCATATGTTGGATACTTTGTTTTAAGCTAAGTTATTGATATTAAATTAAAATCACGTGTTTCCCAAATTAAAACGAAAATGGTTTTATCGTGCCATCGGACACATTCGAAATTTTATAATAACTTGGCTTAATTAATTTCAAATAAACTCTAAGTAAGGTTTTAACAAGACATCCAAATGAAAGGTTTTCAAACAACTTAAAATGATTCTAAAAAAAGAGTTTTTTTTAAAATATTTCCACTGTAACAAACTAGATTCGGCCATAGTGTTTGGGCCGGGTTGGGTTGTTACAGTCTTACATGATTTCCCTAATGTCATGACATTTGTATCCTACACATTCCTAAGGTTCAACCAGAACTTTCTGAGATAGCTTTTCCGTCAATTCATACTTAGCCTACTTACTAACTCCCAAGGTTTTACTCACCTAAAACCAAAATTTTTCCTAAAGCCCAGGTTTGATCCTGAGACTTTATGGAAGCCCCCTAACCTTCCAAAATCATTCACCTAATAGGTCCAACTTACGTTAGTGCCATTATCTTGTTCTCAAAAATTTTAAACACTCCCATACCCAAGGCCCAATAGGCCTAATTTTACTAGGCCCAAATTCGGGTCGTTATATCACCAACGAACATCACAAAGCTCACCATTTCATCGATGGCACATCTCACAAACATAATCAATTCTTCAAATTACAACATGGGTTTTATAGCATACGAAGCAATGATTCGAAAAACGTAAAAATAATCAAAAACAGAGCTTAAACATACCTTAAATCAAGCAAATTGCTAACCGAATGCCCTAGTTTCCTTATTCTCTCTTTCTTTTCTTTATTTCAGTGATAGATGGATGAATGAATCCATTATCATGCTTATTTTTTTCTGATTCATAAGATAATAACTTAATTACCATTTTACAATTTTAACCTTTACTAATAAATATAAATAACATATAAACCTAATGTCAATAATGTCGAATGCCACCCACTATCATATTTATGGCATAATTGCCTCATAAGGCCTTCATATTAAAAGACAACAACACTTAGGTACTTATAAATCAACACACATCTTTTATACTTTATGTGATAAAATTACATATAATCAACACCAAAAATAACATTAAAATATTATTCTGACCTCGAATTTGTGGTCTCGAAACCACTATTCTGACTAGGGTTTAAATCAGGCTGTTACAAACGAGTAGTCGCAACACATGCCGAAAAACTCAGCCAACGGTAGAACGTACAGGACTAGCACCCAAAACACGGTAACCCCTAATGACATGTCATTTGTATCCTATCTATTCCTAATGATCAATTGGGATCCAAATAATTGACAATATCTCGTAGATAATTTCTGTAGTATTGTATCATCTCAGTTGTATTAATTAAACATATAAACACATATAATTTAAAGCTTATTGATATATGAACTTACCGCGAATTAATAAGAAGAAAATCGACCGATCAATCTACTATTTTTTTCCCCCGATCTAATTCTGAACGTGGTTTTTCTTGATCTATATAATTAAATTTAACCACTTTAATATTTATTCTATTCAATTCAATCCAATTTCATATTACAACAAAATTATCATTTTGCCGCTAAACATTTGACTACTTTACAATTTAGTCCTTAGCTCATAAAAATGCAAATTCATGCAATTTAATTTCAACCCATTATAGCTGAATTCTATATAGACCCATAACAGCCCGTACATTTCATTGTTTCACACATTTACCACATAATTTTCACATTTTACCAATTTAATCCCTATTTAACAAAATTAATCAAAAATCACCTTAAGAAAGTTGTTTATCTAACAACAAAGGTTCATTTTCTTTCATCAAACATCAAAACACATAAAAATTCATCAATGGTAAAACCCTAATACTTTAATAGTTTCACAAATTAGTCCTTGGGCTAGTTAAATTAAGCTACAATGACTCTAAAACATTAGAAATCATTAAAAACCGTGCAAAATTGCACTTAAATGCACGAGAAATGTTGGCCGAATGCTTCAAGCCCTAACCATGGCTTCCTAACCTTCAATTTCGGTGGTGTTTAGCTTTTAGGAAGATGATACTTTAATTTTACTTATTTTAATTTTAAGTTATTTAGTTATTTACTAAATTATCCTTAACATATAACCTTTATAATTTTATTTTAATGGTCATAAAAGTCCACTAGCAATTTATGTGGTCTAATTGCAACATAAAACCCTCAACCATTTAATTACATTGTCATTTGATACCTTTAACTAATAAAACTTAAGTTTTGCAGTTTACATGATTTAGTCCTTTTTATCAAATTGAGTATGCAAACGATAAAATTTCTTAACCAAATTTTAATATGACTCAACTATGATACTGTAGACATTAAAATAATAATGAAATAATTATTTTAACTTCAGATTTGTGGTCCCAAAACCACTATTTGATTTGACTAAAAACGGGCTGTTACAACTCTCCCCCTTAGGAATTTTTGTCCCCAAAAATCTTACACAAAAAAAAAAAAAAGATTAGGGTACTGTTTTGTCATAGTTTCTTTGGGTTCCCACGTAGCTTCTTCGATGCCATGACGTTGCCAAAGTACCTTCACTAAAGTTATGCTTTTGATTCTTAACCCTTTAATCTCTCGGGCCAAAATTCTGATCGATTCTTTGTTTTACGACATGTTGGGCTGAATTTCAACTTCTGTCAGAGAAATTATATGCGAAGGATCTGATCTATATCATTGTAACATGGATAGGTGAAACACATTATGAATCTTTTCCAACTCTGATGGTAATTTAAGTCGATAGGCCACTAGCCCTATTCTTTTGATAATCTCATACGGCCCAATAAACCACAGACTCAATTTCCCTTTGCGACCAAATCAAAGAATCTTTTTCCATGGTGATACTTTCAGAAACACTCTATCACTAATTTGAAATTTAATATCTTTATGTTTCAAATCTGCATACGATTTCTCTCGATCTAAAGCTACTTTCAAAATATCACGAATTACTTTCACTTTCTCTTCGATCTCTCTAATCAAATTAACCCTGTGAATCTTTTTCTCACTAAGCTCGGTCCTGTACAATGGAGTTCAGCATTTATGACAATATAAAGCTTCATACGGTGCCATCTTTATGCTCAATTGATAACTATTATTAAATGCAAATTCCACCAATGGTAAATATTTTTCCCAGATGCCTTCAAATTCTAAAACACAACAACGAAGCATATCTTCGAGAATTTGAATCAATCTCTCAGATTGACTATCGGTTTGAGGATGAAATGTAGTGCTAAAATATAATCGTGTACCCAAAGCCTCTTACAATTTCTTCCAAAATCATGATGTGAACCGTAGATCTCTATCAGAAATTCTAGAGACCGGCACACCTTGCAATTTTACAATCTCTGAAATGTACAATTCAACTAATCTATCAAGTGAAAAATCTGTACGTACCAGAATGAAATGTGCAGCTTTCGTCAAAAGATTAACAACAACCCAGATAGCATCTTTCTTTTTTGGAGATAGGGATAATCCTGATATGAAATTCGTCGTAACTCTATCCCACTTCCACTCAGGTATCATTACTAGCTGTAATAGCCTTGAAGGCACTTGATGTTCGGCTTTAACCTATTGAAAAATCAAACATCTCGACACAAATTTAGAAATGTCAGGTTTCATACCCGACCACTAGTACATCTGTTTCAAAATACTATACATCTTAGTACTCCTCGGATGAGCAGATAAGCAACCACTGTGTGCTTCAGATAAAATTTTGTGTATAAGCTCAGTATTCTTTGGTACACACACTCTACCTCGAAATAGCAAACAATCATCAGATCCGATCTGAAACTCTGAATCAGTAGTTGACTCACATTGTGTTCTTCTAGCTTGCAATTCATTATCACATTTTTAAGCCTCTCAAATTTGTTGTAAAAACATTGATCTAGCTTTTAATTCAGCTAAAATTAAACCATCATCTGACAAGCTCAATTGCGTATTCATCACTCTCAGAGCAAACAAAGATTTTCTACTTAAAGCATCCTCGACGACATTTGTTTTTCCCGGATGATAATCGATTACTAACTCATAGTCTTTCAACAATTTGAGCCATCTTCGTTGTCACAAATTCAAATCTTTCTGAGCCATCAAATACTTCAAACTCTTGTGATCAGAAAAATATGGAAATTTTCACCAAATAAATGGTGTCGCTAAATCTTCAATGCGAATACAATAGCGGCCAACTCCAAGTCATGTGTCGGATAATTTTTCTCGTGCGTCTTTAACTGTCTAAAAGCATACGCTATCACTTTACCTTCTTGCATTAAAACACATCCCAAACCGTTTAATGATGCATCACTGAAAAACACAAACTCTTCACCCGACTCAGGCTGAACCAAAACTGGTGTTTCGGTTAACAGTTCTTTCAACTGATTAAAACTTTATTGACATTTCTCAGACCACTCAAACTTTATGTCTTTTTGTAATAACACAGTCATTGGTGTAGCAATCATCGAGAACCCTTTCAAAAAATGCCGATAATAGCAAGCTAATCCTAGGAAACTTCTGACCTCGGATATATTTCTTGGAGGTTTCCAATCAACAACAGCTGAAATCTTACTCGGATCAACTCGGATGCCATCTGTCGATACTATGTGTCCCAAAAATCCAACTCCCTAGAGCCAAAATTTGTATTTGTTGAATTTAGCAGATAATTGTTTATCTCTTAGAGTTTGTAACAAAATCCTTAAATGCTTGGCATGTTCAAACTCATCTCGAGAGTAAATCAGAATATCATCAATGAATACAAAAATGAATATGTCTAAATACGATCTGAATATTCTATTCACCAAATCCATAAATACTGCAGGAGCATTAGTTAACCCAAATGGCAGAACAAGAAATTCATAGTGTTTATATCTGGTCCTGAATGTAGTTTTCGGCACATCCGAATCTTTAACCCACAATTGATAATCACCAGATTGCAAATCAATCTTAGAAACTACGGTGGCACCTTTTAGCTGATCAAACAAATCATCAATTCTCGGCATTGGATAGGCAACATCCTGAAATTCAGAATTCTATGTTTTGAAGTAGGTCATGCTTTAGGCTAGTTCAAAATGTTAATTGTGTATGATTAGGGGTCCTAAGAAGGCACGGGATTGAGTTGGGCCTTAGCAAAATTTTTGTGTTTAAGCACTTTAAGGAGAGAAGGTAAGTGGTATCAATGCTTAAGGAAATAAGTGTGAATTTTGCTAGCATAAGTGAGCATATGGCAAGGAGGTTGTGGCGTCTCATGAAGGGCTTTTAGGGAGGAGTTCGAATCTTACCTAGTGCAAAAAAAATATGGATTTATTTTTGTGCTTCCCTTCCAAGTGTCGGCCATGGTCTTAAATAAGCTAAGGAAGACTTTTTATTGATGGCAAGAAGAATAAGAAAATATAGTAAGGAGGAAAACAAGGGAAAATGAAGGAAAGAAATAAAAGAAAAAGGCAAGGGAGGGAACATGTTGGCCGAATATTAGGAGTTGCCAAGGGAAGGAATTTTTGGTCAACATGCATCTTTTTGGTAAAGATGAAATCGGTTTTGGTAAGAGGGTGTGCTGAATTTTGTTATGCATCTTGAAGAGCTTTTGATTTCTTTTTGAAAGTCTTTTTCTTTGTTCATTTGGACCTCTTTTCCTTGCCTAAAACCGAGACCATTTGGGAGCATTTTCCTTTATTCTTTTCATCTCTGCCATAGCCATTTTTATTCTTTTATCATTTTGGTGCCTTTTTCTACCAATCTTTTCCTTGGTTGCCGAAACACAAGTCTCTCTTTTTGTTCATCTCCTTCATGGTATTAGCCGAAACTTTGACACTTCTCCTGTCCATCTCTTCTTTTCCTTCCTCACTATTTGTCTAACCTTTCCCTCATTTTCTTTAATTGATTTTACATAGAGGCCGAATCATCCTTGTTCCTTTTCTCAAATAGCCGAACCACATAACACTATATCCCTTTTTCTTTTCTTTTTCTTTTAGGTGTTGGGCACTCTCTCTTCCTTGACCAAATCGGTGTTATTGAAGGGTTGGCCGAAACATTCATTTTGTTTTTTTTTTTGTTGACTCATTCTTAGTCATAAGTCGAATCGATTGGAGTTGAGTTTATCATCGATTAAGGTAAGGTGATTCTTCATAGTTTATTTTGATATATTTCATTGTGTGGTGATTTCGCTAAAACGAATCGATGGATTTGACTAAAAGGTTATTATAGGGATTAAATCACTTGTTTCATCCACTCGTTGTTTCTTCGAAAGAAGTGGTAAGCCAAATCCTATTCCAAAACAAATACATTCTCTCATCATAGTACTTTCTAACTGATATCTTTTCAATGGAGGCAAGTGGTAATGATTTGAAAGGAAAAACGATTGTAGGGGACAAAAGGAGTGGATTTGCAATTCCTACTCCTAAGTTTAAACGAAGGGCAGTATCGACGGTTTGGGATTTTCCACCGGGTTGTGGACCATCATCATGTGAAAATAGACAAATCGTGGTCATTCACGATACTAAGGGTAAGCGTTTCAATAGATCGTTTGATTTAGATTTAGATTAATAAAATCTCGTTTGTTGGATTAATCGAGTGTAAAGGTGATTTAGGTGCCGATGATCAAGAAAGATTAATCCTTACCGTAATCAGGTGTGTAATCTCATGCCGAAATCTTGTAGATTCATGATTAGATATCGCATTAGAAAATAGATCGTTATTATTTATATGGCTAAAAATCATAATATGGCACAAATCGAGAAATTTGCTTAAATTACATTATTTCTACAGATTAGTCAAAATCGGTATTAAAATTGTTAAAATTACGAAAATACCCCTATGGGCCGTATTATGAAAATACCCCTATGGGTCGATTTATGAAAATGCCCCTATGGGCCGATTTAGCAAAATGCCCCAATGGACCGAATTGCTAGAATGCCTTACGGGCCGAACTACGAAAATGCCCCTAATGGGCCGATTTGCTAGAATGCCTTAGTGGACCAAATTATTATTGCTTAAATGGGCCGAGTCATCAAAATAAATTACTTAATTGATGGTTGTTATTTATATATGAACATCTTATGATGTATGCTGCATTTTCATATTTTGCATGGGATGGGAAAAATGTATGAAGAGCAGTGTAGCCTGGTGGCATTGCCACAAAATATTCATTATAATGTTTACTTATGATATCGATGGGTTGGCCACAATAAAATTATATGATAAGCAGCTTGACTGCGAATTGTGGTGTGAGCAGCGGGGTGGATTGACTTGATCCCCACAGGTGTGATTGGTTGGTCGGGGGTGTGATGGATGGATGGGTTGGGTTGCATACATTTACTTTATTTTAATATTGTTATGTAAATGGGCTTAGGCCCAAGTATTGCTATATGGATTCAAGACCAGTGGATGACGGTAAGGGGATTATGCACTGAGTTCTAGTAACTCACCCCTTATCCTTAACCCTTGCAGGTAATGCTCAGTGATGTGGACTTGGGCCATGGATGACTCAATGGAGGCCATACTTCAAAAATGGTGCTTTTGAACTTTAGATTTCTATTTACATTTACTTTATTACTTTTACTATTTTGGGTTTTTAAGTTGTAATAAGGCTTTTGGAATATTTTATTTTTGCTTTATGTTTGATATACTTATTATCTTGCTTGATTTATCTTAAATGGGAATTTTCTAAAAATCATAAATATCGGTTTACAAAATTGATTGACAAAAGGTTTTTATAAATATGTACAAATATTTTAAATCGAATTCTCTTTCAAATTACCAATGACATTTTCAAAAGTTACAATTTTTAACGTTCACTACCTCGATTTTTGATTCATCTATCAACGTCTCAAAAATAGTTGTATTTTATCAAATATTTATATGCAAACTTGTTTTCGTAACCATAACCAAGTAACACTTATTTTAGTACAAATCACAAGGACTTTATACGATTTCCTCATGTGACATGTCAGATTCGATCATAACGCATGGGTCGGGTTTGGGGTGTTACATTTTATGGTATCTGAGCCTGGTTGCAAACTTGGCTGTGGATTGGGTTCAAAAGCCCTTTCTAAAACTATTTAAAATTTTAATTTATAAATACATGCTCTAAAGGAAGTATGGCACCATGGGTATCCAGCACCAAGTCAAGTAAGTTTATGTTTTCATTTTAGAAATTATTATGGTATGGCTGTAGAAATACTCTAGAACTTCTAGCTTTAGGAGCTGAAACTATAGAGATTGAGACTTTAGGATAAGTTTTGCGAAAACGAATTTCCTTCCTTTTCTCCATAAAAAATTGTTTAATAAACAATGAACAGTATACTGATTCATAAGACTTGTTATCAGACTAAATCAACATTAGTGAATATGAGTGCTAGGGGACGTGGACACGATAGATATGGCCGTGGTAGTGGCCGAGGTGCTAGAGTTGTATCTGAGGCATCGGGACATATGCCAAAAATGGACACACCTGCATCACCGGCGACTGAAGCTGGGTCACATGATCGAATGAGAGAGGACGACGCTCTGTCCCAAGCGATGTTATGAGTTCTGGAAAGGGTTGGTGGGGCGAGAACTGGGTCGGCAGCTCGTGGGTCGGTATCTAAGCGTCTCAGATCGAATGAGGCTAAACTCTTTAGGGGTATTTCGGATGTAGCCCCAAGTGTAGCGAAGTACTGGCTGGAGGCGGTGGAGCAGGTTATGGACGACCTGGATTGCACCGCCGAGTAAAAACTGAAGGGGGTTGTGTCGTTGCTGAGAGACTAAGCATATCAGTGGTGGCTCACTGTTTGGGAAGGCACTCAAGCTGATCGTATTACTTGGGAATTCTTCAAGACCGCATTCCAAGGAAAGTATGTCGGGGCTAGCTATGTGGATGCTCGAAGGATGAAATTCTTGAATCTGGTCCAATGAGGTAAATCTGTGGTAGCATACGAGGCAAAATTTCTGCGTCTTAGTCGGTATGCCCGAAGAATAGTGCCGACTGATTATGAATACTGTGTGCGTTTTGAGGACGGGTTGCGTGACACGTTATGGGTATTGATAGCCCCACAGAAGGAAAGGAATTTTGCCACACTTGTTGAAACAGCTAAGATAGTTGAGGAGGTCAAGCTCTCGGAACGGCAAAACTGAGACAAGGATAGGGGCAGGAGCAAGAGAGACTCTAGGTGCTCAGGTCCTTCTAGAGGGTTTCAGAAAAGGCCCAGGAATGAGGAGCCAGCTCGAGTAAGAGTTCAAGCTATTACTAATCAGTTACAGCCATGTGTGGATTGTGGAAAACTTCACTCGAGTGAATGCTGGAAGAGAATCGATGGTTGTTTCAGATGTGGTTCCAAGACCATCGGTTTAAGGATTGCCCTTGAGAGCCTGCTCAAGCTCAGGTAGTTGGTAACAGATTTGCACAGCCAGCTGAGGCGCTCAGCAGCCGCCGAGAGGTCATGGGCTAGGTCGAAGTGGTAATGGCGTAGGACGAGGTCAAGGTGCACCAGGTAGACGTACCGGTAATAGGGGTAACACGAAGGCAAGACAGCCAGGTTAGGTTTACGCGGTCAGACGTCGAGAGTATGGCGATGCACCTGATGTCATAACCGGTACGTTCTTCATATTTGATGTACCTGTTGCTGCTTTGATAGATATTGAATCCACCTATTCATATGTTGCTTGTGCTATGTCTAGAACTTTGAACATTAGATCTGATATTTCTGCTAGAGAAACAACTGTGATTAGCCCTTTAGGACAGTCGGTGGTAGTAAATAAGTTATTTAGGGATATGCCCTTAGAAGTTCAGGGGGAAATATTTCTGGTGGATTTGATGAAACTGCCATTCGGCGAGTTTGATCTTATTTTGGACATGGACTTGCTGGTTAAGCATCGTGCAAATTTGGACTGTGCTGCAAAGAAGATGGTACTAAGAACTTTAGAGGATAAGGAAGTGATGATGATAGGTGAAAGAAGAAATTATCTATCTAATGTGGTATCTGCTTTAAAGGCTGAAAAGTTGGTGCGAAAGGGGTGTGGAGCGTTCATAGCCTTTATTAGTGCTTTGGATGCCAAAGAGTTGTCGGTTGAGAGTGTTAGAACGGTGAAAGAGTTTTCAGATGTCTTTCTCAAAGAGCTTCCAGGATTACTTCCAGATCGGGAGGTGGAGTTTGGTATTGAGTTGTTTTTGTGCTTCCCTTCCAAGTGTCGGCCATGGTCTTAAATAAGGTAAGGAAGACTTTTTATTGATCACAAGAAGAATAAGAAAATATGGTAAGGAGAAAAACAAGGGAAAATGAAGGAAAGAAATAAAAGAAAAAGGCAAGGGAGGGAACATGTTGGCTGAATATTAGGAGTTGCCAAGGGAAGGAATTTTTGGTCAACATGCATCTTTTTCGTAAAGATGAAATCAGTTTTGGTAAAGGGGTGTGCCAAATTTTGTTATGTATTTTGAAGAGCTTTTGATTTCTTTTTGAAAGTCTTTTTCTTTGTTTATTTGGTACCTCTTTTCCTTTCGTAAAACCGAGACCATTTGGGAGCATTTTCCTTTCTTCTTTTCATCTCTGCCATAGCCCTTTTTATTCTTTTATCATTTTGGTGCCTTTTTCTACCAATCTTTTCCTTGGTTGTCGAAACACAAGTCTCTTTTTTTTTTTTTCATCTCCTTCATGGTATTAGCTGAAACTTTGACACTTCTCTTGTCCATCTCTTCTTTTCCTTCCTCACTATTTCTCCAACCTTTCTCTCATTTTCTTTAATCGATTTTACATAGAGGCCGAATCATCCTTGTTCTTTTTCGCCAATAGTCGAACCACATAACACTATATCCCTTTTTCTTTTCTTTTTCTTTTGGGTGTTGGGTACTCTCTCTTCCTTGACCAAATCGGTGTTATTGAAGGGTTGTCCGAAACTTTCATTTTGTTTTTTTTTTTGTTGACTCATTCTTAGTCATAAGTCGAATCGACTGGAGTTGAGTTTATCATCGATTAAGGTAAGGTGATTCTTCATAATTTATTTCGATATATTTCATTGTGTGGTGATTTCGCTAAAACGAATCGATGGATTTGACTAAACAGTTATTATAGGGATTAAATCACTTGTTTCATCCACTCGTTGTTTCTTCGGAAGAAGTGGTAAGCCAAATCCTATTCCAAAACAAATACATTCTCTTATCATAGTACTTTCTAACCGAGGTCTTTTCAATGGAGGCAAGTGGTAATGATTTGAAAGGAAAAATGATTGTAGGAGACAAAAGGAGTGGAGTTGCAATTCCTACTCCTAAGTTCAAATGAAGGGCGGTATCGGTAGTTTGGGACTTTCCACCCGGTTGTGGACCATCATCCGGTGAAAATAGACAAATCGTGGTCATTCACGATACTAAGGATAAGCATTTCAATATATCGTTTGATTCAGATTTAGATTAATAAAATCTCGTTTGTTGGATTAATCGAGTGTAATAATGATTTAGGTACCGATGATAAAGAAAGATTAATCCTTACCGTAATCAGGTGTATAACCTTACACCGAAATCCCATAGATTCATGATTAGATATCACGTTGGAAAATAGATCGTTATTACTTATATGGCTAAAAATCGTAATATGGTACAAATCGAGAAATTTGCTTAAATTACATTATTTCTATAGATTAGTCAAAATCGGTATTAAAATTGTTAAAATTACGAAAATGCCCCTATGGGCCAAATTACGAAAATGCCCCTATGGGCCGATTTACCAAAATGGCCCTATGGGCCGAATTGCTAGAATGCCTTAACGGACCGAATTATGAAAATGCCCTTATGGGCCAAATTACAAAAATGCCCCTAATGGGCCGATTTGCTAGAATGCCTTAGTGGACCGAATTATTATTGCTTAAATGGGCCAAGTCATCAAAATAAATTACTTGATTGATGGTTGTTATTTATATGTGAACATCTTATGATGTATGCTGCATTTTCATATTTTGCATGGGATAGGAAAAATGTATGAAGAGCAGTGTAGCCTGGTGGCATTGCCAAAAAATATTCATTATAATGTTTACTTATGATATCGATGGCTTGGCCACAATAAAATTATACGATAAGCAGCTTGACTGCGAATTATGGTGTGAGCGGTGGGGTGGGTTGACTTGATCCCCACTGGTGTGATTGGCTGGTCGGGGGTGTGATGGATGGATTGGTTAGGTTGCATACATTTACTTCATTTTAATATTGTTATGTAAATGGGCTTAGGCCCAAGTTATTGCTATATGGATTCAGGACCATTGGATGACGGTAAGGGGATTATGCACTGAGTTCTAGTAACTCATCCCTTATCCTTAACCCTTGCAGGTAATGCTCAGTGATGTGGACTTGGGCCATGGATGACTTGATGGAGGCCATACATCAGAAATAGCACTTTTGCGCTTTAGATTTCTATTTACGTTTACTTTATTACTTTTACTATTTTGGGTTTTTAAGTTGTAATAAGGCCTCTGGAATATTTTGTTTTTGCTTTATGTTTGACGTACTTATTATCTTGCTTGATTTATCTTAAATGGGAATTTTCTAAAAATCATTAATATCAGTTTACAAAATTGATTAACAAAAGGTTTTTATAAATATGTACAAATATTTTAAATCGAATACTCTTTCAAATTACCAATGACATTTTCAAAAGTCACGATTTTTAATGTTCACTGCCTCGATTTTTGATTCATCTATCAACCTCTCAAAAATAGTTGTATTTTATCAAATATCTACATCCAAACTTGTTTTCATAACCATAACCAAATAACACTTCTTTTAGTACAAATCACAAGGACTTTATATGATTTTCTCATGTGACATGTCAGATTCGGTCGTAACGCATGGGCTGGGTTTAGGGTGTTACAGGATACTTGTTCTTGATAGTAACTTTATTGATCTATCGATAATCGATACATAATCTCATCAATCCATCTTTCTTCTTGACGAATAGAACTGGTGCACCCCAAGGTGAGAAACTCGATCGTGCAAAACCTCTATTCGTTAACTCTTGCAACTGAGCTTTTAACTCTTTCAACTCTGTCAGAGCCATTCTGTACTGAGCTATCATATCGATGATGTTCCTGTTACTAACTCAATAGCAAATTCGATTTCTCTGACTGGTGGCAACCTAGGTAACTCTTCTGGAAACACATCTGGATATTCACAAAGCATTAGCATCGATTCAATCTTCGATTTAGGCACTTTTGTATCCATTACATAAGCAAGGTAAGCATCACAACCTTTCCTCTCATATTTCAGAGCCAGCATAGCCAATATCACAATAGGCAACCCACTTGAATCATCGAATTCAATACGAATAATTTCACTATTCTAACGTTTCAACTCAATAGTCTTTCGTCAACAATTTACAACAACATCATGCAGAGTCAACCAATTCATACCCAAGATCACACCAAATTCATCAAACGGTAAAAGCATCAAATCGGTTGGAAAGCAATAACCCTGTGTCATCAAGGGAAAATTCTTACAAACTTTATCAACTAAAACATACTGGCCTAAGGGGTTTGATACTTTAATCGCGAATTCTATGGATTCAATAGGTAAACTCTTACTAGACACTAAATTCATGTAGACATATGAATGGGTCGATCCAGTATCAATCAAAGCAATTACATCAGTGTCATAAAGAGAAAAAGTACCAGTGGTAACATCTAGTGCCGATGAATCCTCACCAGTACGAATAGTATAAGCTTTGGCTGGCACGTAGGCTTTGGATCTCATAACAGAATCCTTTGTTGCACCTTTGCTACTATTCACATTTCTAGTATTTCGAGGTGGTCTCCCCTGGCAACTGTATTACTCGGCCTTGTAGTTGAAAATTTGTGTTTCTAGGATAACTCAGGACAATCACAAATAGAATGTTCTTACGAGCCACATTTGAAACAAGCCTTATTATTTATCCAAAAATTTCCAAAATGCCGTCTTCCACATTGTTGACACTCAGGTTTGTTAACTTTGATGCTACCAACGCTCGATACTAAAGTGACTTGAGCTTTTGCACTCATGTGCTGCTTTTCACGATCGTTTCTAGAATACCCCACTGAAGTAGTCGAACGATTATAAGAATCCTTTGATTTATTTGATGATGAATGATAGGATTTACCCATTGACCTCTTTCTCAAATCTTTTGCCACAGAATCGACTCTTCTCTTTTCTTTGCTAAGCTTCTCGGCTTCGTAGGCTCTATCTACCAAAACAACAAATTCTTTCAATTCCAGAATTCTGATTAAAAGCTTGATATCCTCATTCAACCCGTCTTCAAACCGCTTACACATAATTTCTTCAGTGGAGACGCATTCTCGAGCATACTTACTCAGTCTCACGAATTCTCTTTCATACTCAGTTACTGTCATATGACACTGTTTCAATTCTAGAAATTCCTTGCATTTCTGATTGAGAAACCCCTGACTTATGTACTTTTTCCTGAACTCAGTCTGAAAGAATTCCCACATGATCTACTCTCTTGGTACAACAGATATCAGCGTATTCCACCACTGATAAGCTGTATCTCTTAGGAGAGAGACATAGCACACTTAACACACTTAGATGGTGTACAGGACAATTCATCAAAAACTCGGACCGTATTCTCAAGCCAAAACTTAGCTCTCTCAAGATCATCATCAATTGTAGCTCTAAACTCTTCGGCCCCACACTTTCCATTTTATCAACAGGTGGTTTGCTTAAACGTACGGGTTCTAGAACTTGAAAAGCTACCGGAATCGATTGGGGAGTGGTTGGGGGTGGAGGTTATTGAGTAGCCTGATTCATTCGGACAAACTCAAAAAACCACTCATTCATCATTTGGAAGAAGTCTTCCTTGGCCTCTCCTTCCCGACCCTCAGATACTGGTATCAAACCAAAAGGTCCTACTCCGTGAACAGAGGCCGGCACATTACTTTCTACATTATCGGAATCTGCTCAATTGGAATCCATTACTATATGTAAACATGATTTAAATCTGTCAGGAGATATCACACTATCACAGGTTAAATATGGCATGTATAGCTAGACTCACACACGCTATGTTAGTCCTATAATCGACTAAATCGTAACTTTGATGCCAATAAATGTAACACCCCTAACCCGTATCTATCATCAAAACAAGGTTACGAAGCATTTCTGGACTAATCTCATAAATAATCATGCATTTCATATCTATATCTCATATCTGAACAAAAATCATTTAAATTCAATCATATAATCCCTAACACGAGCCATCAAGGCTTTAAACAAATATTAGAAGTGGTATGGGACTAAATCGAATACTTAAGAAATTTTAAAAAAAAACATGGATAATTTTCAAACTGTAGGGGACATACGCCCGTGTGCTAGGCCGTGTGTCTGACATGGCCGAGAGGCATGCCCGTGCTACAGGCCATGTAGACATTCGAAATGAGATCACATGGCCATGTCTCAGCCCGTGTCCGACCTTGTGTAACTCACTGACTTGGGTCACACGGCCAGACTACATGCTCGTGTGATAGGCCGTGTGAAGCTACGGACTTGGTTTCTAAAGAAGTATTAGGGGACACAAGGCCATGTCAATTGACCGTGTATCGTACACGGCTGAGACACATGCCCGTGTCTCTACCCGTATGGACAAAAGTAGTCCATTTTCCAAGTCTTATTTCTCACACAAAGTGGCACCAACCTACACAAACCAAATAACATATAACCATATCATTAATAAGCATTCAAACCAATCACAACCAAGTCCAAATCATGCAATTTCATTACCAACAATCCGAAGTTCCTTGGCATCTCAAATGATCATTTTAAAACATGCCAAAATTTCCTCCAAAAACTACCTAACTGGTCAATTACATGTATACACTATCTTACCTAAAACTTAGCATGCAAATACATTCTCCATTTTAACCATTTGCTACATTAAATACCAATTCACAATGAGGCAGTCACAGCAATTATAAACCATATATCAAAGAGTCATTTACACTTATTAACATATAAAAATATATTTCATTGACAAGCCACATCAATGGCTAAAAGATAACAAAACATATAGGCTTACATTAGCCAACTAACCTATACATGCCATATAACCAAAATACTGTAACACCCCTAACCTGTGTCTGTCGCTGGAACAGGGTTACGGAGCATTACTGGAGTTTTCAAAACATTTACAGATAATTCATGTCAATTACTATACATTTTTTTAAATTATTCATAATGTCCCTTAAATGGACCTTTGAGGCCTAATACGAGTATTAGAATCGAGTCGGGACTAAATCGGGAACTCAAAGAATTTTTGCCAAATTTCCAAAATTTTTCCTTGATGTAGGGCACACACGCGTATGTGGTCAAGGGACACGCCCGTGCTACAGGCCATGTTCGACCCTGTGTAACTCTCTGACTTGTGCCACATTGCCAGCCACATGCCCGTGTTTTAGGCCGTGTGGTTAATTTAATTTTCCATAACTAAGTGCAAGTTTTACATGGCCAAGACATGCCCGTGTTCTAGGTCGCGCAGCACACACGGCTGAGACACAAGCCCGTGTCTCTGCCCTTGTGCTCAATTCTGAGCATTATGTTTCTTAAATTTAAGATGCAGAGGACAAACGGCCAAACCACATGCCCATGTGCCAGGCCGTGTGTCACACACGGTCAAGACATACGCCTGTGTGTCTACCTGTGCAGACAAAATAAAGTCATTTCCTAGCTTTATTTCTCACACAAATTTTCCAATGGTGAAGAGAGAGAGATCACACCAAAGTGGAGGGAGTTGAATGCTAAGAGGATTCGGCTATGGTGTTTCTTAAAATTTCAAGCAAAGACAAGAGAGAAAGAGGCTATAGGGTTCGGCGAAGCCTTACCAATGGTGATGACATACTTGGCTATCAAAAGGAAAAGAAGGAGTTTGGGAAAGGAGATAGATTCGGCCAAACTAGCAAATAGAGAAAGAAGAAAACGCTAGTGACCTTAATGATCATTGAAGTTTCGAACACAAAACAAAGAGAAGGGAAACCGAAACTAAATGGCTTATGCACAAAAACGGCACTTTGATGGCATTAGGATTTCAGCACCACACTAGAGAAAGAAGAATAAACCCAAAAAGAAAACATCTAAACTCCTTAAGAGAAATTCGGCTACTCCCTCTACTCACAAAACCGAAATGGTCATCAAAGAAATCCCCCTTGGCCATCCAACTCACATATTCATCACAAATCCCACAATTTCCTCTTTATTTCCTCCTAATCCTATTCCTTCCAAAAATTCGGCCAACTCCCCTTAGTCCATGAAACCATCCATGTTCATGGACAAAATGCCATAGAAGAGTTTCCAAAACAACACTCCATAATCCATGCCTTTTGTCCCCTCATTATACCATAATTCCTTGATACCATACCATAAATAAGTAATTGCCTTATTCCTTAGTCTACTATCCATAAATAACAAAGTCCATCCTTACCATAAGTAAAATTTGACCAACACATGCCATACAAAAATTAAAATTCACCTTAATGTCATCCATGGGATTCGAACCTAAGACCATTAATACACTCCACACTCCACTTGCCACTTTACCAATTGACTCATTGTGATTAAAACCTCAAACTAATTTTCTTAAGGCCAATTTTGCTTAGCTCCCCTTCTAAGAATAAAAATCTAGTATTTTTCTAAGGCATTCCCTTACATTCTAAAATTCTAAAAACCCTTAAAACATATCCAAACAAACACTAAGCCCACTATCACTTGAATTATGCATAAACGCATAACCCCTAAAAATAAGATATTACAGTTCTACCCTCCTTAAAAATAATTTCGTCTTCGAAATTACTTACTAACGAACAATCGTACATCCTAACTCACCACACTACGCTACTGCTGCGCACTCTGATCTTAATAAAACTAACATACTTTCTACTAAATCTTGGAATCCCTACCAGACCCAACTGGTTCCGTCACAGCCATTCTGCCTCTACCACGTCCTCTAGAACTCATATCTACGATTGCGCTTTAATCTGATTAGAAAGTTGTATGCATTAGTACTTTTGGTTCCACTGTTTATCCGCGAACAGTTTTATGAAAAGAAGTTTAATAGTGGTTCTTTCGATCAATCAAAGTTTTCATCTCAAGTTCACTATTCTAATTCAGAGAAATTCACAACGTTCAACACACTATTATGGGCATCTTTGTCCATTCCCAACCCAGGGATAATTCCGTCATTTTTCCTATAAGGTATTTTAGTAATAAATCGGGGTCAATTTGAAAATCTTTACAAATCAAAGGCATTCCAAAATATATAAATCTCTAAGTTATTTTGAAAATTCTACCAAATCAATGGTATTGCAGAAATTTCAGAAATCGGGGTTATTTTGGTAATTTTTTGAAAGTCAAGGGCATTTTAGTAAATTTCCCAAATCAAGGTATCTTACTATTTCACAAAATAGGGGTTTTGGTATTTTTGTAAAGTAAGAATATTTTCATAAAAGTCGAGGGTAATATGGTAATTTTATAAACCAAGGGAATTTTCGTAATTTTTCAACCAGGGGTATTTTAGTAATTTTGTGAATTAAAAAAATTTAGAAAAATTTTCAAAGTCGAAAATGGTTTTTTTTTTTACAAATCAAGGGGTAATTCAGTGATTTTAAAGCTGAGATTTTTATAAAAATACAGCTAGTCCCTTTCGGGTTTTAGTTATCGGGTTTAGCCTGTGAATAAGTCCTCTTGGTTAGGGTGAACCGTTAGTACACACCATGTAGGATTTCAGCGAAGAGGAGGTGAGTCACGAGGACTGCTTAAATACCAAGCTCTTCTTGAATCCAATCCTAGACATGCGCACAATGGTTGCCACACCCTAACTCGACGACTTAGTTCACAGGTTTGTTCGGTTGTTCTTAAGTCTTATGAATCTTGTGTTGGAGTAAGCTAATCCTAAAGTTCAATAACTTAATTTACTAATTTACATTCCCATCATACCCACATACCAATCATATAATAATTCACACAACAATTAAAGGTACTTACCTGGTGGACTTCGGGTCGGAGATACAGGTGCCATGCCAGAATAAACCTGAAAAATTTATGAAAGCCCAAAGCTTTGATAAGCCCATCTTAATTGTTGGACCCAAAACCCTCAAAGCCGAGTTTTGAACCAGGCTCTGATACCAAACTGTAACACCCCAAACCCGGCCCATACGCCACGGCCGAATTTAGAATGCCACTGCGGAAAACGTTTAAAAAATATTTTGACTTAGAGTGAAAACATAAAAATTTATTGTCTTTACTAAAACATTGTATAATTAAAATTCTAAATAAAATTAAGTTGTTACAAAATTTCCGACTTGAAAATTTTAATATAGATTTTTAAAACATAAGTTGCTAAAAATAAAACATTTTCAAATAATAATATAATCGACAATCCAACTTAAAACATAATAAAAATCCTTAAATACTTAAAGTGGCCCTTATTACAATAAATAACCTTTCATAAATAAAATGTGTAAAACAAATAAAATATCTTCTGCATGGGCCACCTCGTATCCACTCTAACCCGGTCCAAGCTTTATGCATCACCTGTAAGGTTTGAGAAAAATTTGGGTGAGTCACACAGACTCAGTGCATAGTTATTTCACATGTCCCCACATATGGGCTTGGCCCATATCCACACAGTCCACATACAAAATTATGCAATTATGAAGCCCAGCCCAACCTAGTGTCCATCCATTACACCTACCTCAAAGACACCTGCACGCCCAAGGCCGTGGCTAATCCACCGATCACCTAAGTGATCCCACATATCTCACCTTGGCAGACTTGCCGCCCAAGGCCGTGGCTAAGCCACCGATCACATAAGTGATCCCACATATCAATTAATCCACGGTGATGCACACAGCTATCAACCGCCGAGATGGGCACCTAGCCAACACCTCCCTTGATGAAGCACATAGCTAACATCAAGCGCTAATGTAGCACAAGGCTAACATTAGACCACGTACATAAATATGTACACCCTTTCCTTCGATTTTCACATCCCAAGTCCCATGCATATATGTATACCATGTCAGATTAACATTTAGAGTAAATATTCCTCACATGCTCACCACAAATATCACACATATATCATAGGCAAAATAGAGCACTGACCTGATTAATTGATTACCCACTACGGGTATCCACTTTCTTAGCCATTATTTTCGGCTAACATACACACATATATATATCAATATACACAAATAACAGGAGAATAGTGCGATAACTACGAACTTGCTTTGGCACAATCAATCAAATCCTGAAACCCACGTCTAACGATTTGTACTCCTACGATTGTTGAACCTACACAACCTAAGTTAGAATCGACTTTAAGTAATAATCCATAAGAATGGCCCTTGGTCGAATGCTACACTTACTTACCTTGAAGAATCGAATCCAAAAGACTCCTCTATGCGAGCACTTCACACTTTAAAATGAAACTAAGAGTAAGAGATCGATGGTATCACCCTCAGAGAATCGACTTCAAGTCCCAAAGAGAAAGATTTCGGCACTTGAATGGTGAAGAGAGAGAGATCACGCCAAAGTGGAGGGAGTTGAATGCTAAGAGGATTCGGCTATGGTGTTTCTTAAAATTTCAAGCAAAGACAAGAGAGAAAGAGGCTATAGGGTTCGGCCAAGCCTTACCAATGGTGATGACATACTCGGCTATCAAAAGGAAAAGAATGAGTTGGGGAAAGGAGATAGATTCAGCCAAACTAGCAAATAGAAAGAAGAAGAAAACGCTAGTGACCTTAATGATCATCGAAGTTTCGAACACAAAACAAAGAGAAGGGAAACGAAACTAAATGGCTTATGCACAAAAACGGCACTTTGATGGCATTAGGATTTCAGCACCACACTAGAGAAAGAGAATAAACCCAAAAAGAAAACATCTAAACTCCTTAAGAGAAATTCGGCTACTCCCCTCTACCCACAAAACAGAAATGGTCATCAAAGAAACCACCTTTGGCCATCCAACTCACATATTTATTACAAATCCCACAATTTCCTCTTTATTTCCTCCTAATCCTATTCCTTCCAAAAATTCGGCCAACTCCCCCTAGTCTATGAAACCATCCATGTTCATGGACAAAATGCCATAGAAGAGTTTCCAAAACAACACTCCATAATCCATGCCTATTGTCCCCTCATTATACCATAATTCCTTGATACCATACCATAAATAAGTACTTGCCTTATTCCTTAGTCTACTATCCATAAATAACAAAGTCCATCCTTACCATAAGTAAAATTTGACCAACACATGCCATACAAAAATTAAAAGTCACCTTAATGTCATCCATGCGATTCGAACCTAAGACCATTAATACACTCCACATTCCACTTGCCACTTTACCAATTGACTCATTGTGATTAAAACCTCAAACTAATTTTCTTAAGGCCAATTTTGCTTAGCTCCCCTTCTAAGAATAAAAATCTAATATTTTTCTAAGGCATTTCCTTATATTCTAAAATTCTAAAAACCCTTAAAACATATCCAAACACACACTAAGCCCACTATCACTTGAATTATGCATAAACGCATAACCCCTAAACTAGGATATTACAATCCAAGCCAAATATAACATTTACTATGATATTTTATCATATGCATTCATGTTTATATTCTTACCCTTGTTTAACTTATATGTTAAGCATAACTTGATCAACCATACTTAATATATTTAACACATAGGTATTTTTCATAATATAACCTTATAAATATACCAAAACAAATCATTACTAGCCATTCTAATTGCTAGTTTACAAACCACATTTATATGCCAACAATGACCAAGTTACCTATACATGCCATTATACCAAAATAAGTTTACTATTTATACTAAAACAAGCTAGTGGATATTGTGATGATGCTCCAACTGATCTCTAACCTTCGCAAGCTTCTGAGCGCTATAAAATAGAGAAAATAAAATCTAGTAAGCATTTGATGCTTAGTAAGTTCATATAACAGGAATTAAAACTTACCAATTACATTTATTAATGTTAAGAATACAATTAACATGCTTTTCATCAATTTGACAAGTTTACCTAAACACATATACTCAATAATGCAAATTAGTCATATAATACATTTGAACATCAAATAAGTGTAACACACCAAACTCGGCCTAGACGTTATGGCTGGATCTAGCGATGCCACATGATAGTCGTTTGGAAAAACATAATTATAATAAAACCCTTTTTCGCTGTCTTATGGTACTTTCAAAACGTGTCATTTGTTTCCATCATTATCCATTTTCAAAATGTTGTCCATTTTCCAATACATTTATAGTTCTCGGAAGCAATTAAATCAGTTTGCATAATCGTGATGTTTCGGTAAAACATTTGTTCATTTTGAAAACTCGCGTCTCTTCCTACTGCTAGCAGTTATAAATAAAAATCCAAAATTTAAACGATAATCCGTAAAGGCCATAGTTACAAAAACATCCCAAATATAATCAAAACCATAAATAAAAGTAGAAACCATAAAGATCCAGAACTGTGGTCACTGCCGAGTCCTCCACCGCACCTATCTGTCTAATGCTAGGGATTACCTGAACAAATTAAACAGAGAAGGTGATTTTTCATAACTCAGTGTGTAATCCCCACATAAAACATGCACACAGTATAATACCAGAAACAAACATGAATTCAGAGTTCGGGTTTGAACCCATTACAGAAACGGTGTGGACCCTAGCCCACTCAGATACAGAATAAGATATGTTCTAAGGCCTTAGCCCATTTTAGACATAAAATGCACATCAGAATAGAAAAGCAGAGTCCTACCCAACAGCCTCTACACACCAACTCTGTCCAACCCTACACACCATGTGGGAATAAAATCAACCCACCTATCCCTACACACCGTGCTATACCGAAAGCGGCACTTAATCAGATAATTGCAGCTGGGTTGCTAGATAACATGCTTAAGAGCCTTTCAGACACTTCCTCCAATAAATCATCAACCCAACCCGATGCAATGCAACATACATAACATGTTATGCTATTATGCCAATACAGTTCATACACTCAGATATCAGAATTCATGGCTAGTACAGAAACCAGAAAGTCAAGTCACATAACCAGGGGTCTAAGTAAAGCTTACCGACCCTACAATAGGTCCACAGTCGACTAGGGCAACCCGTGCAACCTTACAGAACTTCTCAGAAAAATGAGCTCACATGCCCATGTGGTCTGCCCGTGTGGGCCTACACGCCCGTTCGGTTCACCCGTGTAGGCCCACACGACCCATTTGGTCGAGTCTGTGTGTCGTACATGGCCTTGCCCGGCCATCACATGGCTGTGTCACTCACGCACAGCTTGGCTCGTCCATCACACGGCTGTGTGGTGACTTATAGTCTTGGACATGGCCTACCACAGGGGCAACCACACGCCTGTGTGGCATCGATAGTGAGGTTTTTAGCTTTTGTCGAAACCTCATTTTCTACAATTCCGAGTACACACCTGGTATCAGATTGATGCTAGCGCAATCTAGAGCAATCCCAAACCTATAACTGACATTACAAATTTTGGAATTAGCCCATAACCACTGTTTAAACGAATCCATCATTCCAACAACTAATCAACAGAACCCCTTAACACTTACCTCCAAACGTACAGAAGGAACTTTATAGCTTAACACCCCTAATGGCTAATCTCCAGCCCCTTGATTGACTCCTAACAATCAAAATAAACACTCCTCTTAATTCACGATTTGCACGGAACCACAAGGCCGACAATACTTCCAATTTATTGGTACAACACCTACCTCGAAGCCCCAAACGAACAAGACCAAAATTCCGCAGAAGAGGAAAATAGTTCCAAACGATTACTTGATGTCAAACAAAAGATGTAATCCTACAATCAATAACTTAAAATCCAAACTACAACACACTTAAACTACTCACCAACTAACGACAGAACGGTGCAATAAATCGAAAGACCCCAATCGGGTGAACAGAGTAAGGAGAACAATAATCGAAACGAAAAAGAAAAGGAGAGAAAAGGGGAAAAACGTCAGAAAGGTGGAGAGGAGACGAAACCAAATTTTGGCAAAAAGAATCCAAAGAGTTTGAAACCAAAAAGGTAGGAGAAAGAAAAAAAAAGATATTCAGATTTTTCCTTATCAGAAAATCCCTCAATATTCTCCCCACTATCCTCTTAATCTCAACTACTACAGTAGTTCAGTCTCATGTAATCTCTTACTGATTCCAGAAGAATAAATTAATCCTTTATGCCCATGCAAGGATTCGAACATGATAAACCGTAAAAGTAACATATTTTAAGCCCACATTTAGCATGCTTTTGGATGATTTAAGCCTTGAATTATATAATTTGGTGCTTTTAATCCTTTGTTTTCATGTTTTATACTCAGGAGAGCACCGAATGACGAAAAGAACGGAAAACGGGCCAAAACCGGAGTAAATGGGCCATATTACAAAATCCACACGGCCTGGGTCCAAGACAACACGGTCGTGCCCCATTAAATAGGTTCCAACACGGCCTGGCCATGACTTACACTGGCGTGTACCATGGGCGTGTCCCTGTCATAGGAAAGAAGAGTTTCACTCGGATTTGGATACTTAGGGGCAAAAAACATATTCAGAAGCCTATATAAACACCCTAAGGATGACCAGAAAAGGGGGAACCTAAGGCTTTAGTCAGGAGGCATCTGACTAGGCCAGAGAAGGCAGATTTGTAGAGAATTTACTTGAAGATAGCCATTTGATCCATCTCAAGAAGCCGAAATTATACTCAAAACGGAGGATCTCTCCTTCAATTCCTTCAGGGGGTTTTAGGGATTTCTTATGTTTTGTTTTATCTTTTCTTTTGAGATGTTTTCTTTTATTGTTATGAACTAAACCCTCCGATACCTGAGGGGGATGAAACCTAAGATGAATATTGTTATCGTTTGCCAAACTATATGATAAATATTTGACTTGTTCTTAATTATGTGTTCTTAATTCTTGTGTTGATATTTCCAGGATATTAATTCAAGTGTGATTTGCTTAGGTGGAGGAGCAAAAGTCCCTGCCTAAGAGTAGATCTAGCATAATTAAGCGGAGTTGATCGCGCGCCTAGAGATAGGGTGATGAGATTTTGCCGGATTAGGGTGAAACCTAACATGAGAGTTCATAGATCGAGTTAATGCGATTCTAGGGGTTTTAATTAGAAAGAGATTTCAATTAATCAACCTATGGTTAGACGTTAGTTGCCTCGAGAGAGGGATTAATATAACTTAGGGAATCTTACGGATCAAGTCAAATGAATAAATCGCCTGGTTCAGAGTTAGATAACAAGTGAAGTCTAGGTGGATTCTTCCTTGGGTTTCGTCTTAATCAATTGGTTTTTCTTCCAAGTTATTTTCCCAAATTCATTCTTCTTTGTCTTAGAGTCTTTAGATTAGTTGTTAGTTAATTTTTGATTAGATAAAAATCACTTTAATTCTTAGGCTAAATAATAAAAAGAGAGTTAGTATTAGTACTTTTGGTTCCTTTGGGTTCGACATTCCTGTCTTGCCTTAACTGTACTACTGTTCGATAGGTACGTTTGCCTCAAATCGTTGTCATAGTTAGTTTCCAGGTTTGATCATTCTTTTTATAAATTTTAAGACTTTTGCATCGCGAAAACAATGATCAAGTTTTTGGTGCTGTTGTCGGGTAACTAAAATATTAAGAAAGCTTAATTTTTATTACCTTAGCCATATTTATTTTTATTTTTGCAATTAAATTTTATTTTTGTTTTTCAAATTTTCTTTCTTTCTTTTGCTCCTTTCAGGTACCTCTAGTTTATGACTAGAAGGAACCCGGCAGGACCTTTACTCTACGAAAGTGATATTGAAGATACCATTCGTATAAATTGCAGAGAGATAAGGTGAAGCTTAAACTACATAGACAAAGAGCAAGAAGCGAAAATAAATACCATGGAAGAGATGGCTGAAAATAATCCGCCACCTCCAGAGGTGGCCGAACATCATGCTCCACGTACTATGTATGATTTTGCTAAACCTAGTTTAACAGGAACTGAGTCTAGTATTGTTAGGCCTACTATTGCTGCAAATAATTTTGAACTGAAACCTAACACTATACAGATGATACCACAGTTTGTTCAGTTTGATGGTTTGTAGGATGAGGATCCTAACACACACTTAGCGAATTTTCTAGAATTCTGCGATACCTTCAAGATAAATGGCGTTTCTGATAATGCTATCCGTCTTCGGTTATTTCCATTTTCCCTAAGGAATAAAGCCAAACAGTGGTTTCATACTCTTCCACGAGGGTCAATCACTACATGGGATCAAATGATCGAAAATTTTTTATTAAAATATTTCCCACCGGCCAAAACGGCCAAATTGAGGAATGATATCTCTTCTTTTGTGCAGATGGATTTAGAGACACTTTACGATGCATGGGAGAGATACAAAGACTTATTAAGGAGGTGCCCACACCACGGATTACCTTTGTGGGTGTGAACCCTTCAACATGGCAACTAATTGATTCAGCTGCCGGCAGAACCCTGAACAACAAAACTCCTGAAGCAGCCTACGAGTTTATAGAAGAGATGTCACTGAATAACTATCAGTGGCAAGTTACAAGGACAATGCCAGCCAGAGCAGCCGTAGTTTTCAACATTGATGCAGTGACCGCACTATCAAATCATGTAGAATTGCTACATAAAAAATTTGATGGTTTATATGGTTCTTCACAGGCACATCCAGTTATGCAGTGCGACGCAAGTGAAGGAGTGGTGAATCCTGAGTACCCACCCTACGGACAAGGCATGGAGAGCGAGCAAATGAACTATATGGGTAATAATTTTCGATCTAACAATAACCTTTATAGTAATACTTATAATCCAGGTTGGAAGAACCACCCCAATTTCTCATGGGGCGGTCAAAGAAATCAAAGGCAACAACCATCCCAAAACTTCCAACAATAGCCCTACCCACAGGCAAAGAAGCTGAACGTTGAAGAGATGCTGACAAACCTCATAGCAGCCTCAGAAATACGGTTTCAAAATACAAAAACACGTTTCCAAAAGATAGAAACAAAACTTGAGGCATTGACACAAGAGTTTAAAGAATTTGGGCAACTTACTGAGCAAATTCTGCGAGACCACAGGGAAGACTACCGAGCAACACTGAAACTAACCCAAGGGAGCAAGTTCAAGCCATAACAGCTCAAGATAATGAAGGGTTAGATGAGCCTAATCCAAAACAAAAGAATACGGTAGAAGAAGATACGGTTGAGGTCAATAACAAGCCGAAACCAATAATCAAATAGTACAAACCTATCATACCATATCCCCATGCAATAATAAAAGACGATACAAAGGAAAAGTTTGGTAAGTTTCTTAAACTTTTAAAGAAAATACATATTAACTTGCCGTTTCTTGAAGCTCTTTCGCAGATGCCAGATTCCAGGAAATTTTTAAAGAAACTATTGACAAATAAGTGGAAGATAGACGAGGAATCGCATGTGGAACTGAATGCAGTGTGCTCAACAATGTTGCAAAATAAACTACCACCGATATTAAAAGATCCAGGGAGTTTTACAATTCCATGCTTAATTGGTAGTTTATCTAGTGATAATGCGTTAGATGATTTAGGGGCACGCATAAATGTCATGCCTTATAAATTATTTAAACAACTAGGTCTAGGGAAACCCAAACAAACTAGGATGAGCATTCAATTAGCTAATAAAACTATTAGAGTTCCTAGGGGTATAATTGAAGATGTACTCGTGAAAATTGACAAATTTGTATTCCCAGTAGACTTTGTCATTTTAGACATGGATGAGGACAACACGATCCCCCCTAATTTTAGGAAGACCATTCTTAGCAACCGCCAGAACTAAGATCGATGTTGATGCAGGTGAACTTATACTCTGTGTAGGTGACGAGACAGTCACTCTTCAAGCCCTCGGTTCAGCTAGAACATCGAATACTCAAGGTGAGAAAGTAAATTCTATTAATAACCATTCGATTAGCCCTTCTTTTCAGGAAGCACCACAGCATGATCCCGATCCTAGACCCTGTGCCAACAAAAAAATAATTCATGAGGAAAAAGGGATTCAAATCGATGAACTAGAAGAGGGAAAGAAGTATTTTAAAAGAGGACTAGGGATACACGAAGCAAAACCAAGGCCACCCTACGAGACAAACAAGTTTAGAATTGGAGACCAGGTATTGCTAGATAAAGCAGATCCACGAGTGTCCCCTCCTCATCCTAACACCAGCAAGGAATTCCTTTCAAGGTAATCAATGTTTTTCTGCACGGAACAGTCGAGGTAAGTAACCCTATGTTTGGCACTTTGAAAATAAATGCCACATGTTTTAAACTCTATCATGATCATGGAACTACCAGCACGAGGAAGGACTTTCAACTCCTCAAACCACCATGAATATACAAATAAGAGGAGAGTCTAGCTTAAGACTATAATTGAGCGCTTCTCGGGAGGCAACCCAAGTACTAACCCTATTAACTTCTGCATTGTTCATGTTATTCATTTTATTTTATTCTCTCTTTATAACACCTAACTATAAACTAACCAAAAATACAGAACTTCAAGTCACACGGCCTTACACACGGCCGTGGCCATGGCCGTGTGGGTATATAGGATCTCCATACTGACATGGCAGAAACGGTACGAGTCAGAACAAATAAAATCTTCAAATCACGGACTTCAACCACCACACCACGGGCACCGACAAAACCCCACGGCCGTGCAAAGCGGCCGTGGTCGATACTGTTAAATCACACACGGGCGTGGCGACCTGAGCATGGGTGTGGGAGAAACAAACGAAGCCCACCATGGCCGTGCGACATGGCCGTGTGAATCGACATGCCCACGACACACGGGCGTGTGAATGTACCAGATTTGAAATTCTATATAAACCAACCCTCCCTCTCTCTTCTCAACCACTTCCCATCCCCTTTCTTTCATCCTATTTTTCAGAATTCTCCCCTTCCATATTTCTCTTCTTTAATCCTTCCCCAATTTTCGATGCCCATAAACTCAATGTTGAAGAAGCGGAAGGACCCCAGCACAGTCTCCCTCATAGAGACCGATCTATATAAGTTCATGCCGGCTGCTTCATCCACTCGACAAGCCAAGGGTCTTTGAGACCATTTATCTTTTGTTTTACTTTTCTCTTCTCCTTTATTCTCCTTCTTTTTGACTATCTTATGCTTAATCTAGTTTATTTTATCATAGTTTCTTAGTGTTAGGTTCTAAAGGCTGCTTGGGAATCACGCCATTTCTGCCACCGCCAGCACTACCGCAGCCTTAGAAGTCACACCCACCTCCCGAACCATCTAACAATAAGGACTCATCCGTCCATTCATCTTCCATTTTAATTTTATTTACATTTCTATTTTCCTTCTCTTTATCTTTCTTGTCTTTAATTATATATTTAGTTTATTTTAAATGTGTCTTAATAATTCCTGGCTAATTCTCTATGAGCTCCCTAATTTCTTCATCTAGCGTAGAGCTCGGTAGCAGCCACCACCCCTATCGACTTCCAACTCCAGGAAACCATCCAAATTTAGGAAGTTTCACCTCTCCCTCTCTCTTCAATTTCATATACATCTTTGTACATTGAGAGCAATGTACATCTTAAGTGTGTGGGGTGAATATTTGTTTCGAAAAAGTACCTAACTTTCTTCATTATTCTCAAATCCCTGAATGATATATTGTCTTAAATTAAGTGTCTCATATTATGATTAGAATGAAATTTCCTTTGATTTATGATTTTTATTGATATGTTTTAGATTAAGTCATTGATAATTGTGCATTGATGATTAAATTTGAAGGATACTAGGGAATCAAGCATGATAAGTCTAATTTTCATTTAATTAAAAATTTTTCTAGGTTGTCTACCTAAATCTAATTATTACCTTGAAGTTTGAAATTTACAAGGTTGACATCAAAAACCCATAATTTTTGTGAGACTTTTAGCCTTTTAGAGCATATATTCTTTCCCTTGCTCACTTTTTGATTATGAGTGTGTCAACATTGATTTGTTATTCTAGAACTTGCATCGATTATACATGTCGAGACCACACCTTTGATTTGATATACAAAGATGATAAAGGCACCTAGGTTTTAATTCACTTACTCCACTAAAAGCCTACCTTAGCAATTAACCCCTAGTGAACCATGTTGATCCTAGCAACCCTTTTTATTGGCTCACCCACTAATATTAACCCAAAACCCTTTATATTTGTTATCACCATTCTTCTTGACTACCCTTTTTTGTCAAGATTTGATGTTGAGCATTTTCATAACTATGTTCTATATTTCAGTTGTTAAAGTTCTTTCTTATTATTGTAATGACTTGTTCTTGAAAAAAATGAAGTATATTCATCATTAGTTCTATAATTAAGTGAGATTACAAGTTTAAATTTCAAATCTTGAAGAAAAAGCTCGTATTATTAGTTTTCAATTGATGTAATTATTTAAGATTAGTTCATATTTCTAGTTAGGTAATTTGTCAGGTCAGTCTCGATTCTAACCATCTAATTCAGCCTTCGTCCACACCTTTAACCCAAGCCCCGTTACAACACTGTCAAAGACCTTTTGATTTGTGTATCATCTTATATTATAGTGGTGGAGATTTGATTGTCATGCAAGCCTATGGGGTTAACTCTTCATATTTGACTTTTGAGTGCTTAATTCTAAACTTTAAACACTTCGAGTGATTTGAGTTAATCTTTAGTGAGGATGTCAATTCTTGTCAGTTTTGAATCAAAGGTAATTATTTAGTTACGGGGAAATGCCTATGTTTTCGTGCTACAAATGTATGATGATAAACAGTAAAAGTAACATATTTTAATCCCATATTTAGTATGCTTTTGGATGATTTACCCCTCGATTTATGTAAAAAGGTGCTTTTAATCCTTTCTTTTCATGTCTTATACCTGGGAAAGCACCCGAGGATAAAAAGAACGAGAAACGGGCCCAAAATGGACCAATTTGGTCCAAGGAAGAAATCGACACGGCCTGGACTTAAGCCCATACGGCTGTGCCACGCCAATCATCTAGAACACCGCCTTCTCCCGATTTACAAGGCTGTGCCTCATTAAAGAAGTCTGAGCACGGCCTAGCGAGGATCCACACGGACGTGTGCCATGGCCGTGTCCCTATCGCTGGAAAGAGCAATTTCATTGCGGAAAGGATACTTGGAGGCAAAGAAACACATTCCAAAGCCTATTCAAACACCCTAGTAGGAATTCTACTTAAATTAGGATACTTAGGGACCAAGTAAGACTTCTCAAAGCCTATATAAACACCCAAGGGGGCAACTTGAAAGGGGAGTTCGGCAGAAGCTGAAACCGGCGTCAAAACTAGGCCAAGGAGCCAAGCCGAGAAGGTAAAAGTTAGGGAATAAACGCGAAGATAGCCAGTTGATTCATGCCAAGAAGCTAGAATTATACTCAAGACGGCGGAATTCTCCTTTAATTCCTTCAGGGAGTTTTAGGGTTTTCTTATGTTTTGTTTTATCTTTTCTCTTGTGATGTTTTGTTTATTCATTATGAACTAAACCCTTCAGATACCTGAAGGGGATGAAACCTAGATGGATCTTTTTATTTGATTTTTAAGTTATATGATAATTACTTAGTTTGTTCTTAATTATGTTGCTTAATCCAAATCTAATGTGCTTAGGTGGAGGAGAAATAGACCCTGCCTAAGAGTAGATCTAACATAATTAAGCAGAGTTGATCAAACGCCTAGAGATAGGGTTACGAGATTTTGCCAGATTAGGGTAAAACCTAATATGGGAGTCCATTGATCGATTTACTACTATCCTAGGGGGTTATTATAAGCGAATGAGAGTTCCAGTAATTAACCTATGGTTAGATGTTATTCGCCTCGAGAGAGGGTTTAATATAGGTTAGGGAGTCTTACAGATCAAGCTAAATAAAAGAAATCATATAATTTAGGGTTAATTAATAAGTGAAGTCTAGGTGGATTCTTCCTGAAGGTATCGTCGTAATCAACTGAGTTTTCCTTCAAAGTTATTTTCCTATTCGCCCTTTTTGTCTTTGTGTCCTTAATTTAGTCTTCGTCAATATAGTTTAAAGCAACCTCACTCTATTTTTTAAGGCTAAATGATAAAAAGAAAGTTAGTATTAGTACTCTTAGTTCCTTTGGGTTCGATATCTGGTCTTCCCTAAGCTATACTACTGTTCGATAGGTACACTTGCCTTTAATTGTTGTCAGAGTTAGTTTCCAGGTTTGATCACTCTTTTATAAATTTTAAAACTCTGATTTACAGCAATCAAGTTTTTGGCGCCATTGTCGGGGAACTAAAATATTAAGAAAGCTCTATTTTTATTACTTTAGCCATTATTTTATTTTCAATTTATTTCTTTTGTTTTCTTAGGTTAAATTTTAATTTTTTTATTTTTTTATTTTTTCTAGGTATCTCTAGTTTATGACTAGAAGGAATCTGAGAGGACCTTTGGTATACGATAGTGATATCGAGGCAACCGCTCGTAGGAATCGTAGGGAAACCAAGCGAGCCCTAGATTACACAGAAAGAGAGGAGGAAAACAGATCCAATCCTACTAAAGGGATGGACGAAAATAACCCACCCCTACGTGTTGTGGGAGATCAAAATGCTCCACGTACAATGTTTGATTATGCGAAACCGCATTTAACAGGAGCAGAATCTAGTATTGTTAGGCCTGCTATATCTGCTAACAATTTTGAATTAAAGCCTAACACAATAAAAATGATTCAACAGTTTGTTCAATTTGATGGTTTGTAGAACGAAGACCTAAACATGCATATAGCTACTTTTTGGAGTTCTGTGATACCTTCAAAATAAATGGCGTTTCTGATGATGCCATTCGTCTTTGGTTATTCCCCTTTTCATTGAGAAATAAAGCCAAACAATGGTTAAACTCGTTATAGCGAGGGTCAATCACTACATTGGATCAGATGACCAAAAAGTTTTTGATGAAATATTTTCCACTAGCCAAAACGGCCAAATTACGTAATGATATCTCTTCTCTTGTGCAGATGAATTTAGAGACACTATACGACGCATGGGAGAGGTTCAAAGATCTGTTGAGAAGGTGCCCACACCATGGTTTACCCCTGTGGCTACAAGTCCAAACCTTCTACAACGGGCTAAACCCCTCAACGAGGCAACTGATAGATTTAGCCACCAGTGGAACACTGAACAACAAAACACCTGAAGCAGCCTACGAGTTCATTGAAGAGATGTCATTAAACAATTATCAATAGCAAGCTTCGAGGACCAAACCGACAAAATCGGCAGGAGTTTTCAATGTCGACTCCATGACCATGCTATCAACACAGCTAGAGATGATGAATAAAAAGCTTGATAGTTTGTGTTCTTCACAGATACATCCAGTCATGCAGTGCGACGTTAGTGGAACTGTGGCGAATCCTGAGTATCCACCCTACAAACCAGGATCAGAAGATGAACAGATGGTAACACTTACAATCCAGGTTGGAGGAATCACCCAAATTTTTCGTGGGGAGGACAAGGCAATCAAGGAAATCGAAGGCAACAACCCCCCCAAAACTTCCGAAATCAGCCCTATCCACAAAAACAAGAAGCCAACCATTGAGGAACGCATCCATGAAGCAGACATAACAATCAAAAGCAACGAAAGCCAAATTGATGAAATTACTAAGTCAGTCAAGGAAATCACTAAAGCAGTCGAACAACTTGCAAAGTTAATGTCAGAACGACCACAAGGATGTCTACCTAGTAACACTGACATTAACCCTAAGGAGCAAATTCAAACCATCACAGTCCAGGGTAGCAAGGAGTTAGATACACCCAACCCAACTCCAGAAAGAAAGGTAGGCGAAGGTATAATAAATGTAGTACAAGAAAAGCCAAAACTGGAAGTCAAAGAGTACAAACCTCCATACCTTATCCCGCAGTATCACAAAGAGACGATTCAGAGGAGCAGTTCGGTAAGTTTCTGAAACTTTTAAAGAAATTACATATTAACTTACCTCTTCTTGAAGCTCTTTTTCAGACGCCAGACTCGAGGAAATTTTTAAGACAGCTCTTGACAAACAAACGCAAATTAGATGAAGAGCACCACGTGGAATTAACGCATCATGCTCAGCAATGTTACAGAACAGACTACCGCAGAAGCAAAAAAACATAGGGAGTTTTACAATTCCATGCATAATTGGTAGTTTAACTATTGATAATGCGTTAGCTAATTTAGGGGCAAGCATAAATGTTATGCCTTATAAAATGTTTAAATAACTAGGTCTAGGGAAACCCAGACAAACTAGGATGAGCATTCAGTGAACTGATAAAACTATCAGAATTCCTAGGGGTATAATAGAAAATGTTCTAATAAAAATTGATAAATTCATATTCAAGTAGATTTTGTTGTCTTAGACATGAATGAGGATAATTCGATTCCTTTAATTTTAGGAAAACCCTTTCTAGCAACTGTCAGGACTAAAATTGATGTTGGTACAGGAGAACTCATTCTTCGTGTAGGTGACGAATCAATCAGTCTACAAGCTTTTGACTCGGCCAAGACATCAAGTGATGAAGGTGAGAAAGTAAATTCAGTTGATAATCAAATTGTTCAACTTTCACCACAGGAAATACCACAAGGCTACAAACCTGAGCCGAATCATGAGCCCCAAGATGTACAAGCTCATAACAGTGAATTATTAGTGCAATCTGACCCAAGGCAAGAGACTGTGGTAAGCAAAGGTAAGATTGAGGTAAGCCTTGATTTACCAAACCAGGTAAATACAGAGTACCAAGCTCGTGTGTCATATCCTGATGTAATAAAGAAGGACCACACAGAGGAAGAATCCAGTGAACTCACACTTCGTGAAGACGATGAAACAATCATTCTTCAAGCTCTTGACTCAGCTAGGACATCAAGTAATAAATGTACGAACGTTAAATCTATTGTTAATTTTTTGGTTCAACCTTCTTTACAGGAAGCATCACGAAATCACTTAGCTGAACTAGATCTTAGACCTCGTGCCAACAAAGAAGAAATACCTAAGTAACAAAGCCTTAGGGTCGACAAACTAGAAGAGTGGAAAACACAACTTAAAGAAGAACCGGAACCATAAGAAGTGAAACTGAAGGAAACCCCAGACGAGCTAATGGGAACAACAAATCACATCAAAATAGAGGATCAGGTATTGATGAATAAAGAAGACCCTCGAATCACCAATTCAGACCTCAAGGTAAACGAAGAAATCACTTTTGAGGTACTTAATGTCTTCCTATATGGGATAGTCGAGGTAAGCAATCCTAAATTCAGCACTTTTGAGGACACTACTCGACTGAAACTTTATATCAAAAATCAAGTTGAGCGCATGAGAAAGGATTTTCACCTCCTCAAACCACCTTGACCATACAAATAAGAGGAAAAGTCTAGCTTAAGACTATAAACAAGCGCTTCTCGGGAGGCAACCCGAGCACTAACCCTACTAATTAGTTTAGTTTTTCTTTTCATATTTAGGCGCAGGTTTCCACCATTTTTACATTTTTTATTTTTTTATTTTATTTTCTTTTCTTTTTCCTTTTAGCATCTAACCATAAACTAACCAAAGAGCATATTTCTAGGCCACACGACCCTACATACCGACGTGCCCGTGGTCGTGTGGAAGCCAGGGGATGCACTATGGGCGTGCCAGTAGCCGTGCACGACATAGAAAAATTTCTTTTCCCAAACACGGGTGGCTATAATAATCCACGCCCGTGCCGACACCCCGTGCAATGTTACTGACTTGTTAAGCACGGGCTAAACACGGCCGGACCTTCCAACCGTGCCAACACTCTGACTTATCGAACACAGGAGGATCACGCCTGTATTAAATGACCGTGTGAAGAAAGACACGAGCGTGCCACTACGTCCACTGTCGTGCCCGAACACCCTGAACGTGCCCAAAATTCAAAATCCCAAGACATAGATTTAGCTTAGGATACAATAAAATCAGACCGGCTGCTTTGAGGATTCAACTTCAAACAGTTCGAGACACTTCCCCACGATCACCTCCAATCCTATCCGGTTTCTTTTCATTGACTTCATCCAAAATTCAGCAAGTTTCACTTCTCTCACCATCTTATGATTTTTATGATTATTTTCCATCTTTGTACATTAAGGACAATATACATCTTAAGTGTGGGGGGGTTAGCTATAGTATTATTTGAAAATCCCTGAATTATGCCTTGTTCTAAAGTAAGTTTCTCATATTATGATTAGAATGAAATTTCCTTTGATTTATGATTTTTATTGATGTGTTTTGGAATAAGTCATAGTTAATTGTGCATTGATGATTAAATTTGAAGAATACTAGGGAATCAAGCATGATAAGTCTAAATTTCTAAAAATTAAATTTTTAGGTTGTTAACCTGAATTTGAATGTTATCTTGAAGTTTGAAACTTACAAGGTTGATGTCAAAAAACACCCATAATTTTTGTGAGAATTTGAGCCTTAATAGAGCATATATTCTTTTTCCGTGCTCACTTCTTGATTATGAGTGTGTCAACTATGAACTGTTATTCTAGAACTTGCCTCGATTATACATGTCAAGACCACAGTTATGATTGATATATCGAGATGATAAAGGCACTTAGGTTTTAACCCACTAGATAGCCTACCCTTATAATTAACCCTTAGTGAACCCCGTTGAGCCTAACAACACTTTTATTGACTTACCTACTAATTTTAACCCAAAACCCTTTGTATTTGTTATCACCCTTTATTTTGACTACCCCTTACTCAAGATTTGATTTGAGCTAGTTACCTAAGTTTATTATTCTGGTAGTTAAATTTATCTTGTATTTAGTTGTTCTTAAAAAAAAGTATATTCAGTATCAGTATTATGAAGAGTGAGCTTATACAAGTTAAAATCTAATTATCAAAAGAAAAGCTCGTATTAGTAGGATTATTATTTTTAGAAATTTTTAGGTCGGTAACTTATCAATTCAATCTCAATTCTAGCCTTCTAATTTCGGCCTTTATCCACACCTTTAACCCTAGCCCCGTTACAACCCTAACAAAGACCTTTTGATCTGTTTATCATTTCATTTTACAGTGGTGGAGATTTGATTTTCAGGCAAGCCTATGGGATTAACTTTTCAGGTTCGACTTATGAGTGCTTAATTTTGACCCTTAAACAATTTTTTGAGTGATTTGGGTGAATCTTTTGTGAGGATGTCAATCCTTGTAGATTTTGAATTAAAGGTAATTATTTAGATGAAGGGAAACACCTATGTTTTCGTGCTACAAATATATGACTTATCTTGATTGAATCTTTAGGAATCTTTGAGTTGAATTATCCATATATAAATTATCTATGAATTAGGATAAGGTATTATTGATAGAAATTGTGAATCATGGAAAGTTCGTTTTAATTGTAAGTTGATAATTTTGCTTGAGGACAAGCAAAAGCTTAAGTGTTTAGGTATTTGATAAACCATAAAAGTAACATATTTTAATCCCACATTTAGTATGCTTTTGGATGATTTATCCCTCGATTTATGTAAAAAGGTGCTTTTAATCCTTTCTTTTCATGTCCTATACCCAGGAAAGCACTCGAGGATAAAAAGAACGAGAAATAGGCCCAAAACAGACCAATTTGGGCTAAGGAAGAAATTGACACAGCCAGGACTTAAGCCCACAAGGTCGTGCCACGCCAATCATCTAGAACACGGCCTTCTCTCGATTTACACGGCCATGCCTCATTAAAGAAGTCTGAGCACGGCCTGGCGACGATCCACACGGGCGTGTGCCATGGCCGTGTCCTTGTCGCTGGAAAGAGCAATTTCATTCCGGAAAGGATACTCGGAGGCAAAGAAACACATTCCAAAGCCTATTCAAACACTCTAGTGGGAATTCTACTTAAATTAGGATACTTAGGGACCAAGTAAGGCATCTTAAAGCCTATATAAACACCCAATGGGGCAACTTGAAAGGGGAGTTCGGCAGAAGTCGAAACTGGCGTCGAAGCTAGGCCAAGGAGCCAAGTCGAGAAGTTGAAAGTTAGGGAATAAACGCGAAGATAGCCAGTTGATTCATCCCAAGAAGCCAGAATTATACTCAAGACGGCGGAATTCTCCTTCAATTCCTTCAGAGAGTTTTAGGATTTTCTTAAATTTTGTTTTATCTTTTCTCTTGCGATGTTTTGTTTATTCATTATGAACTAAACCCTTCAGATACCTGAAGGGGATGAAACCTAGATGGATCTTTTTATTTGATTTATAAGTTATATGATAATTACTTAGTTTGTTCTTAATTATGTTGCTTAATCCAAATATAATGTGCTTAGGTGGAGGAGGAATAGACCCTGCCTAAGAGTAGATCTAACATAATTAAGCGGAGTTGATAGAACGCCTAGAGATAGGGTTACAAGATTTTGCCGGATTAGGGTGAAACCTAATATGGGATTCCATTGATCGATTTACTACTATCCTAGGGGTTATTATAAGCGAACGAAAGTTCCACTAATTAACCTAGGGTTAGACGTTATTCGCCTCGAGAGAGGGTTTAATATAGGTTAGAGAGTCTTACGGATCAAGCTAAGTAAAAGAAATCATATAATTTAGGGTTAATTAATAAGTGAAGTCTAGGTGGATTCTTCCTGAAGGTATCCTCGTAATCAACTGAGTTTTCCTTCAAAGTTATTTTCCTATTCGTCCTTTTTGTCTTTGTGTCCTTAGTTTAGTCTTCGTCAATATAGTTTAAAGCAACCTCACTCTATTTTTAAGGCTAAATAATAAAAAGAAAGTTAGTATTAGTACTCTTAGTTCCTTTGGGTTCGATATCTGGTCTTGCCTAAGCTATACTACTGTTCGATAGGTACACTTGCCTTTAATCATTGTCAGAGTTAGTTTCCAGGTTTGATCATTCTATTATAAATTTTAAAACTCTGATTTACAGCGATCATATGACTTTGATTGCTTGAATCTCTAGGACCCTTTGAGTTGAATTATCCATGTATGAATTATCTTTGAATTATGATGAAACATTATCGATAAATTTTATGGATCGAGGAAGTTCATTTTAATTGTAAGTCACGAATTTTGTTTGATGACAAGCAAAAGCTTAAGTGTGGGGGTCTTTGATAAACCGTAAAAGTAACATATTTTAAGCCCACATTTAGCATGCTTTTGGATGATTTAAGCCTTGAATTATATAATTTGGTGCTCTTAATCCTTTGTTGTCATGTTTGATACTTAGAAGAGCACCGAATGATAAAAAAAATGGAAAACGAGCCCAAAATGGAGTAAATTGGCCATATCACGATATCCACACGGCCTGGGCCCAACACCACATGGCCGTGCCCCATTCAACAGGTTTGAACACGGCCTGGCCACGACTTACACGGACGTGTGCCATGGGCGTGTCCCTGTCGCAGGAAAGAAGAGTTTCATTCAGATTTGGATACTTAGGGGCAAAGAAACATATTCAGAAGCCTATATAAACACCCTAAGTATGACCAGAAAAGGGGAACCTAAGGCTTTAGTCAGAGGACGTCCGAGTAGGCCAGGGAAGGCAGATTTGTGGAGAATTTACTCGAAGATAGCCATTTGATCCATCTCAAGAAGCCAGAATTATACTCAAGACAGAGGATCTCTCCTTTAATTCCTTAGGGGGTTTTAGGGATTTCTTATGTTTTTTTATCTTTTCTTTTGAGATGTTTTCTTTTATTGTTATGAACTAAACCCTCAGATACCTGAGGGGGATGAAACCTAAGATGAATCTTGTTATCGTTTGCGGAACTATATGATAAATATTTGACTTGTTCTTAATTATGTGTTCTTAATTCTTGTGTTGATATTTTCAGGATATTAATTCAAGTGTGATGTGCTTAGGTGGAGGAGCAAAAGTCCCTGCCTAAGAGTAGATCTATCATAATTAAGTGGAGTTGATCGCGTGCCTAGAGATAGGGTGACGAGATTTTGCCGGATTAGGGTGAAACCTAAAATGGGAGTCCATATATCGAGTAAATGCAATTCTAGGGGTTTTAATTAGAAAGAGATTTCAGTTAATCAACCTCGGGTTATACGTTAGTCAACTCGATAGAGGGATTAATATAACTTAGGGAATCTTACGGATCAAGTCAAATGAATAAATCGTCTGGTTCAGAGTTAGATAACAAGTGAAGTCTAGGTGGATTCTTCCTTGGGTGTCGTCTTAATCAATTGGTGTTTTTTCCAAGTTATTTTCCCAAATTCATTCTTATTTGTCTTAGAGTCTTTAGATTAGTTGTTAGTAATTTTAGATTAGATAAAAATCACTTTAATTCTTAGGCTAAATAATAAAAAGAGAGTTAGTATTGGTACTTTTGGTTCCTTTGGGTTCAACATTCCGGTCTTGCCTTAACTTTACTACTGTTCGATAGGTACGCTTGCCTCAAATCATTGTCATAGTTAGTTTCCAGGTTTGATCATTCTTTTATAAATTTTAATACTTTGACATCGCGAAAACAACGATCAGAACACAGGACCTCCAACATTTTAACACACCACTTAACCACTAGACCAGCAAGCCCATTCTGATATATTTTCACAAATAATCAAATAAAAGCCTACTGACCAAGGATAAGGCTCTATTCATACAAATACTAAAATTTTCCAATGTCAAGGCTTGAACCCAAGACCTCATACACACCCCCAGAATACTTAATCACTAAAGCAAATACACAGTTGTGTCACAAACTTACAAATGCTAAAATTAAAGAAAAACTGGGGTGTTACAACTCTACCCCCTAAAAAAAAATTTCGTCCTCAAAATTTTACCTGATCAGAAAAGGTGAAGATACTGCTGCCGCATTGAATTCCCTGGCTCCCAAGTGGCCTCTTCCGTGTTGTCATTCCGCCACAACACTTTCACTAAAGGGATAGGCTTCCTTCGCAGAACTTTAATGTAGCGATCCAGGATCTGGATCAGTTCCTCCTCAAACGTCTGATCTGATTTGACCTCAATGTCCTCAATAGGAACAACATGCGTGGGATCAGAGCGGTAGCGTCTCAACATTGAGACGTGGAACACATCATGAATGCGATCCAACTCCGGATCAAGCTCCAACTAATATGCGACTGGCTCTACTCCTTTCAGAATATAGTACGGCCCAATAAATCGAAGGCTTAGCTTACCCTTGTGATCGAATCTCAAGACCTTCTTCCATGGCGAGACCTTGAGAAAAACTAAGTCCCCCATCAAGTACCCAATATCCTTTTTCTTCAGATCTGCATAGGACTTCTTCCTATCTGATGTCGCTTTCAGTCGATCTCGAATCAATCAAACCTTATCTTCAGTTTCAGAAACCAATTCCGAACCCAAAACATGTTGTTCCCCCAGCTCAGTCCAACATAAGGGAGTGCGACACTTACGATCATATAAGGCCTTCTAAGTCGCCATCTAGATGCTAGACTGGTAGCTATTATTATAGGCAAATTTTTCCAATGGCAAATACTCCTCCCAATTGCCTCGAAAATCTATAACACAACTTCTCAACATATCCTACAGTACTTGAATCACCTTCTCCGACTGACCATCTGTCTGAGGATGGAAAGCAGTACTGAAATCTAACCTTAAACCCAGAGCCTCGTGTAAGAATCGAGACGTGAAGCGAGGATCCCTATCAGATATGATCGAGACAGGAACCCATGCAGTCTCACTATTTCGGCTATATACAACTTAGCCAATTTTTGGAGCAAAAAGTCTGTCCTGACCGGAATGAAATGTGCAGACTTGGTCAATCAATCCACGATGACCCAGGCAGAATCCTTCTTAGTGGGTGTTAAAGGAAACCCACTAACGAAGTCCATCGTTACTCGCTCCCATTTCCACATCGGTATCTTTACCGGCTGAAGCAACCCCGAAGGCAACTGATGCTCAGCCTTAACCTGACAAGTCAAACAGTGAGCAACGAAATCAGTAACCTCACGCTTCAACCCTAGCCACTAGTACAACTCTCAGAGATCTCGGTACATCTTGTTCCCACCGAGGTGCATAGCATAAAGGCTACTATGCGTCTCCCTCAGAATCAACTGTCTTAAATCATCATCCTTCGACACACAGATCTGAACACGGAAACAAAGTACCCCATCACTGTTAATCCCAAAATCAGTAGTATCCCCATTCTCAACCTGATGAAACCACAACTCAAGCGACTTATCCCCCATTTGTTTACCTCTGATTTGATCAATCCATGTAGGCTTAACCTGAATTTCTGCTAACAGACTCCCATCGTCGAATAAGCTGAGTCGAGCAAACATCGCTTTCAGATTGGTCATAGCCCTACAGCTCAAAGCATCTGCCACCACATTAGCCTTACCAGGGTGGTACTCAATGGTGCAGTCATAGTCCTTAAGCAGTTCAACCCATCTACGTTGCCTAAGGTTTAACTCATTCTGAGTGATGAGATACTTGTGGCTTTTATGATAAGTGTAGATAGTACACTTTTCACCATACAGATAGTGCCTCCAGATTTTTAGAGAGAAGACTACCGTGGCCAACTCCAAATAGTGCGTCCAATAGTTAGCCTCATGTGTCTTGAGCTGACGAGATGCATAAGCTATCAATTTACCATCCTGCATCAGGACACAACCTAGACCGACATGCAACGGATCACTGTATACCATGAAGTCTCTACCAGGATCGGTTGTATCAGAACAGGAGCCTAAGTCAGAATAGATTTGAGCTTCTTGAAGCTCTCTTGTTGCTTATCAGTCCAGACAAAAGGAACTCCCTTATGTAGAAGCTTGGTCACTGGTGCTGCGATCAACGAGAACCCTTCTACGAAGCATCGATAATAACCCGCCAGCCCCAGAAAGCTATGGATTTTAGACACATTCTGCAGCTATTTCCATTCCAACACAGCCTCAATCTTATGAGGATCAACACAAATCCCCTCCGCAGACACTACATGCCCCAGAAAGGTTACTTCTCGGAGCCAGGATTCACACTTATTAAACTTTACGTACAATTGTTTCTCACGAAAAGTCCGTAATACCACTTGGAGATGCTCATCGTGCCATCCTTAGTCCTGGAGTACGCTAAGATATCATCGATGAACACCACCACAAACTGGTCCAAATAAAGCTGGAACACGCTGTTCATCAAATCCATGAATGTTGCTTGTGCATTGGTCAACCCAAAAAGCATAACCAGGAACTCGTAATGTCCATACAAAGTCCTGAATGCCGTCTTATGCAGATCGACCTCCTTAACCTTCAGTTGGTGATACCCTGATTATAGATCAATCTTGGAGAACACAGAAGCCCCTCTGAACTGGTCAAATAGATCATCTATTCTCAGTAGTGGGTACTTGTTCTTGATTGTTAGCTTGTTCAGCTGCCGATAGTCAATACACATCCTCATTGTCCCATCTTTCTTCTTCATAAACAACACCAATGCTCTCCATGGAGACACACTGGGACGAATGAATCCACGATCCAACAGTTCTTAAATTTAAGCTTTAAGCTCTGTAAGCTCCTTCGGTGCCATTCGGTAAGGCGTAATGACACCGAGTCAGACGCGCGATGACGCGTTCGAGCATCTTGGTCCTCACAAGATGATGGCAAAGATAAACCGATCCACCGCCTCGCCTTAGTCGATCCAAAGACCTCTCGCCTGTGCTCTCAGACACCCCTAGGTGGCTGTTTAGCTACTCTCGGTGGCGGCGCAGTACCAATACCCGTAGCTTGCATCTGATCGGTTCTCAGCAGACAATCCCTAATGTGATGCTCAGTCGACCCGCATCTCAAACATGCCTTAGTCATCCTCCAACATTCGTCCGGATGGCGCCTACCACAGTGTCCACAGAGTGCCACCCTAGTAGGTCCAGTAGAAGGCCCAACTCTCACTGGCCCATCACACTTGGCCTTCTTCTTAGGCCTCATCACATTATTTGATGGCTCTAATTCCCTCTTATTCTTTCCGTTCTCGCAATTTTGGCACTCAGCGCGCTTAACCTCCTTGGCGATATTCGCCTTCTCAACCAGTGCAGTAAACTCATGCTCCCTCTGTGGAGCAATCAGAATTCGCAAACTGTCCTTGACTCCATTCTCAAAATGGACACAATGCTCATACTCGGTCGCCAACATGCCCCAGGCTTACTGACTCAATCTCAAGAACTCGGCCTTATACTCGGCCACTGAACGGTCCCCTTGGGTGAGATTAAGGAACTCACGCCTCCCAGCATCAATGTAGTTGGCCCCCACATATTTACTCTGGAACGCCGACTTAAAATAGTCCCAGGATAGTGCGTCATCCCTAGCCTCACGATCATGAGACCCAGTCTCTACAGCAGGTAGATCGACGTCTCACTCGTATCCAGATTAGGCAGATTTTCAGATGCTGAGGACACAGCTAGAGCCCCCTACGGCCTTTACCATAGCCTCTAGTACCCCGTCCACGGATACCTCGTGCACTCATCGTAAATTTGGAGTTTATCTGGATTAACAGTTTTATGCATTAGTTACAGTTCCAATATTTATCAACAGATGTTTTATGCAGAACAATATCAGAAGTTCAGAGTTTGTTATCACGAATCGCAGTTTTACTTCAATATTCATTTTTGCTATAGTTTTTAGTTTACACTAGCTAGGGTGTTTTCAGCACAGTATACTACCTATTGGCTGTTTCAAACATGCAAGTAGTATTTTCAAACAAATTTAAATAGAGTTCAGAACACTTATAGGATCGGCACCGGAGACTCGGTGTACCACATACTCATTCAAAAAATATTTTCCATTACTTAAAATCATTTTCTAGAAACCAGTTTTTTTAAAACCCAAATCCTCAGCCGAGTTTTGCAACCTGACTCTGATACCACTAAATGTAACACCCCAAATCTGGCCTAAACGTTATGGCCGGATCTGGCGATACCACATGATAGTGCTTTGGAAAAACATAATTACAATAAAACCCTTTTTCGTTGTCTTATGAAACATTCAAAGCGTGTCATTTGTTTCCATCATTATCCATTTTCAAAATGTTGTCCATTTTCCAAAACATTTACAGTTCGCGGAAGCATTTAAATGAGTTTGCGTAATCGTGATGTTTCGGTAAAACATTTGTTCATTTTGAAAACTCGCGTCTCATCCTACTGCTAGCAGTTATAAATAAAAATCCCAAATTTAAACGATAATCTGTAACACCCCTTACTCGTGTTCAAAGCCAGGACCAGATATGAGGCGTTACCTAACTTAGCTTTCTTAAACATATCAAATTTAGCTATAAAATTTTGTTTCAACTCATATTCTGTTCATTCTTAACCTACGAGGTCCTAAACATACTTTCGAGAAACTTTGGAATTAAACCGAAAACTTTTACAAACTTAGAAAAGATTTCATCAAATCAGGGACCACACGCCCGTGTTGTTCTAAGGACATGCCCGTGTGCCCCTAGGACATACCCGTGTCTTTCACCCATGGCTGACACTGACTTATTTCACACGGCTAGACACACGATCGTGTACCTTGCACGGCCTAGACACGGCCGTGTCTCAGCCAATGTGCCAAAACCTTGGCATTCTGTTTATGACATCATCATCTCACTATGGCTACATGGTGTCCTTAGACCGTATGTCGAATTAAGTTCCACATTTAAGTGCAGATTTCAAACGGCCTGGGCACCCGCCCATGCCCTAGGCTGTGCCTCCCACATGGTCGTTTCTCTGCCCGTGTGTTTACTACTGAGCATACTAACTTGTAAGCCTATCATGCATGGGGACACATGGCCACTTAACACGCTCATGGAGTTGACCGTGTGTCTCACATGGCCTAGACACACGCCCGTGTGTCTACCCGTGTGGGCATTAAAAAGGCTATATTCCAAGCCAAATACCACCCTGCATTGCAAACATACTTATTTCAACTCATATAAGCACAACTCATAACCCAAAGGCACATCCAAGACCTCAATTCAAAACATTCATTCAAACATAAACTTCATAATTCCATTATCATCGAATATATAAATTTATCAAGTGTTGGCCCATTTACAATGACCATTTACAAAATGACTTTAATCATAAACATAGCCAACACTTTGGCTAACAATTACGACCTAACAAAATACTGAAGTCTTATACATGCCATGCTCAAAATAAGTCTAAATTGTTATACCAAAGTGAGGTTGATAGTGTGAATTTCGAACTCCTGCGTCCCACAATCCCTAAATTATTTTTGCAATACTACAAGGAAAAGGGAAATGAGAGGGGTAAGCAAAAAGCTTAGTAAGTTTGCATGAAAACAAATAGCAACAATAAGTTTATAATGACATCATCCATGACATTTGATAACCATACAAGGTCATAAATACTTTGCCATAACTTACTCGTACCCGTTCTTATCTATAACATACCATGCCACATATCGTAACATTTTCGTGAATTTCTAACGGGTACCTATATTTACTCAATCACATAACTTTAGTACTAATATCATTTCTATTTCCAAGCTTATCTATTTATCCCATTAATCACTAAGGATACTTAATGATGTATACCTATCATCATTATTATAAGCGTGAAGCCAATGCCATATCCCAGATGTGGTTTTACATGGGGTCACCTCTGAGTGCCGATGCCATATCCCAGATATGGTCTTATACAGAATTCTCACATCAAGCATCGAGGCCATATCCCGGATATGGTCTTATACGATTCTCATATTCAATACCAAAGCCATATCCCGGATATGGTCTTATACAGAATTTCAATTTGATACCGAGGCCATGTCCTCGACATGGTCTTATACAGGACCTTATCTATCTCAAATCTCGATAATATTCTACTCACATTCATAATAGTCCAACTAGGACTTCAACATTTCAATTCCTTAGAATATTGTACATCAATATAATGTCAAACATTCTCAAACAATACGAGCATAAGTGTTGAATTCATGACATACAAACTTACCTCGATTTAAAAATAAGCTAGATCGTCAATCTAGTCTAAGACTTTATTCTTACTCTGAGCAAGGTTGACTCTTGGTTCTTCTTGCTCTATAATAGCAAATTAGCTCATTTCAATCATCACATTAATAAAAGCATTTTAATAATCATGCCTTGGCCAAATTACTATTTTGGCCTTACACTTTGGCAAAATGACCATTTTACCCTTAGGCTCAGAAATCAATTCTAATCCAATTTCTACCTTTAATGAGCCTAAGTGAACATTTATTTCTCTTATGGCTATCATCAAAACCTAATATTTTACTCATTTACTACCAATTTTACAACCTTTACAAAAATGTTCATTTAGGTGTTTTCATGGCAACACCTTCCACAAAAGTTGTTCATCTAACAACTAAGATTCATTTTCTTCCATAAAAATGCAGTAAATCACATGCAAGCTCTCATGGCAAAACTCAAACTTTTCACCATATTGCAATTTAGTCCCCTCTTTAGCTAGCTTAAGCTTTAGGGACTCCAAAAGTACAAAAATCATCAAAAATAATCACCAAAATGACTTACTTGTAAGGAAGATATGTTGCTAAAAATTTCAAGCTCTCAAACTCTATTCTTGCTTGAATTTTCGATGGGTAGAAGAAAAGAAAATCGAAAGATGATAGCCATTGTTTATTTTATCTTATTTTATTCATTTAATCAACTAATGTTACCAACCCTTGTCAACTTTTAATATCCTTGTCTCCCTTGGCCGGCCATGACCTTTAGATAGGTCTAATTGTACATTAAAGGCTTCCAATTAAAATTCTATTGCTATTTGGCACCTCTAGCAACTAAAATAGAACTTTCACACTTTATGCGATTTAGTCCTTTTTGCGATTAAGCATAAAATCGTTAAAATTAAAACACCAAAATTTTCATGCATATATATAACCATGCTCTAATTCATGAAATAATATTAAAATAAATTTTCTCGGAACCCAAATTAGTGGTTTCGAACCACTGTTCTGACTAGCCCCTAAATCGAGCTGTTACATAATCCGTAAAGGCCATAGTTACATAAAAATTGCCAAATATAATCAAATCCATAAATAAAAGTAAAAACCGTAAAGATCCAGAATCGTGGTCACCGCCGAGTCCTCCATCGCACCAATCCGTCTAATGTTGGGGATTTCATGAACAGATTAAATAGAAAGGGTGAGTTTTGGCAACTCAGTGTGTAATCCCCACAGAAAACATGTACACAGTATAATACCAGAAACAAACATGAATTCACAGTTCGGGTCTGCACCCATTACAGAAACGGTGTGGATCTTAGCCCACTCAGATACAGAATCAGATATGTTCTAGGGCCTTAGCCCATTTCAGACAAAATGCATATCAGAACAGAAAAGCAGAGTCCTACCCACCAGCCTCTACACACCAACTCCGTCCAACCCTACACACCATGTGGGGATAAAATTAACCCACCCATCCCTACACACCGTGCTGTACCAAAAGCGGCACTTAATCAGATAATTACAGTTGAGCTACCAGATAACAGGCTTAAGAGCCTTTCAGACACTTCCTCCAATAAATCATCAATCCACCCCGATGCAATGCAACATACATAACATGTTATGCTATTATGCCAATACAATCATTACACTCAGATATCATAATTCATGCTCAGTATAGAAATTAGAAAGTCAAGTCACATAATTAGGGGTCTAAGTAAAGTTTACCGACCCTATAATAGGTCCACAATCGACTAGGGCGACCCGTGCAACCTTACAGAACTTCTTAGAAAAATGAGCTCACACGCCCATGTGGCCTGCCCTGTGGGTCCACACGACCCAAATTGTCCTTGGCCGTGTGGATCACAGGGCCTGGCCCAGAAATCCACACGCCTGTGTGGTTCACCTGTGTGGGCCCACCACCTGTTTGGCCCACACGGCCAATTTGGTCGAGCCCATGTGTCGAACACGGCCTTTCCCGTCCGTTACATGATGATGTCACTCACGCACGGCCTGGCTCGTCAATCACACGGCCGTGTGGTGACTTATAGTCTTGCACACGGCCTACCACACGGATGACCACACGACCATGTGGCGTCAACAGTGAAGTTTTCGACTTTCGTTGAAACCTTATTTTCTATGTTTTTGGGTACACACCTGGTATCAAATTGATGCTAATGCAATCCCGAGTAATCCCGAACCTATAATTGACATTAAAAATTTCAAAATTAGCCTATAACCACGGTTTAAACGAATCCATCATTCCAACAACAAATCAACACAGCCCCTTAACACTTATCTCCAAACGCATAGAAGGAACTTTACAGCCTCACACCGCTAATCTCTAGCCCCTTGATTGACTCCTAATAATCAAAATAAACACTTCCCTTAATTCACGATTTGTACGAAACCACAAGGCCGACAATACATCCAATTCATTGGTACAATACCTACCTCGAAGCCCCAAACGAACAAGACCAAAATTTCGCAAAAGAGGAACACAGTTCCAAACGATTCCTTGCTATCAAACAAAAGATGTAAACCTACAATCAATAACTTAAAATCAAAACTACAACACACTTAAACTACTCACCAACTAACGACGGAACGACGCAATGAATCAGAAGACCCCAGTCGGGTGAACGGAGTAAGGAGAACAATAATTAAAATGAAAAAGAAAAGGGGAGGAAATGGGAAAAATGTCAGAAGGTGGAGAGGAGAGGAAACTGTATTTTGGCAAAAAGAATCAAAAGAGTTTGAAACCAAAAAGGTAGGAGAAAGAATATCAAAAATAAAAGATACTTAGATTTTTCCTCATCAGAAAATCCCTCAATATTCTCCCCACTATTCCCTTTATCTCAACTACTACAGTAGTTCAGTCTCATGTAATCTCTTACTGACGCCAGAAGAAAAAATTAATCCTTTACGCCCATGTAAGGATTCAAACACAGGACCTCCAGCATTTTAACACACCACTTAACCACCAGACCAGCAAGCTCATTCTGATATATTTTCACAAACAATCAAATAAAATCCCACTGACCAAGAATAAGGCTCTATTCATAAAAATACCAAAATTTGACAATGTCAAGCTTGAACCCAAGACCTCATACACACCCCTAGAATACTTAACCACTGAAACAAATACACGGTTGTGTCACAAACTTACAAATGCCAAAATTAAAGAAAAACCAGGGCGTTACAATAAGCATAGATGATCTCATCATATAACCCTTCATCAAATAATTCAAAAGCATTCAAGGAATATTTCTATTTATCTCATCATTTTTCTCATGTCAAGAGTTTTATTTGTTGAATTATTGAAATATTGATGGATACTCAAATAGTACACTCAAGGTGTACAAAACTGAAATTCTTCAATTCATAATCAGGGGTACCCAGTATGGCACTTATTCAGGAAGCACACTCTCGAGCCATATATCAGGATGCTCAAATGAGTCATGTAATCATGTAGCAGGACACTTATCCGGCTAATTAATAAACTCATAAGAGTTTTATTCAGGGAGCTCATAAAGCTTTAAAATATCTCCAAAGAGATAATATCAGGGAGCATCAGATAAGGTAACAGGGAGTTCAAGCGAGCCATGTCAAGAAACTCTTAAGAGTTCATATCAGGACGTGAACAAAGAGCCACGATAATGCGCAACACATGCTAAATCACTACCGATCAAGATGCTTGTAGGAACTATACATCAGGATGCTCGAAAGGGCTATATCAGGATTACTTGTCCGAGCTAAATCTTATCTACAACATATGCAGAATCACATTCACATACGAGAAATCATACGTATCCATCGATTTTCATTATTCCAACGGAACTTAACATTTTAAATATATTTCCAATCATGTAATCATTTCATGTATTTATAACATTCATATAAATCACATAAAGATATACCACATTCAAATCATTTTCAACATTAAATTGAAATATATTAACATGCGTAATTAAGTTACATGAACTTACCTCGATAATAGTTCGTATAAGAAAATCTACTAATCCGAAACTCTCTCTTTTCCTCGGTCTAGCTTCAAATTTGAGCTATCTGGATCTATATAAATGAATTTAATACAATTCATATTCAATTATATTCAATTTACACTCTAGGCAAAATTAACATTTTGCCCCTAAACTTTTCATAAATTCCAATTTCGTCGAATGCTTCAAGCCCTAACGATGGCTTCCTAACCTTCAATTTCGATGGTGTTTAGCTTTTAGGAAGATGATACTTTAATTTTACTTATTTTAATTTTAAGTTATTTACTAAATTATCCTTAACATATAACCTTTATAATTTTATTTTAATGGTCATAAAAGTCCACTAGTAAATTATATGGTCTAATTGAAATATAAAACCCTCAACCATTTTCATTTGATACCTTTAACTAATAGAACTTAAGTTTTGCAATTTACGCGATTTAATCCTTTCTATCAAATTGAGTATACAAACGTTAAAATTTCTTAACGAATATTTCATATGACTCTAGTATGATGTTGTAGACATTATAATTATTTTAACTTCAGATTTGTTGTTTTGAAACTACTGTTCCAATTTGATTGAAAATGGGTTGTTACAGGCCCCAAAAGGTCATGCCTCTTTAGTTGATTGAACCATCTAGGGCTCACGCTAAGATAAAGATCTGATGCTCGCCAACCATTCAGGCTTCTTCCCTCTAAAAAGAAACGAGAGATATCTGTAACTGTGAGGAGCCTTTGTAATTGTGAGGAGTGTTTCAACTTGTGCCCTCTAAAAAGAAACGAGAGATATCTCGGTGTCTAAGGGTTGGGCTTGGAAGCAAATCGACTCATTAGAAATTGACTATCTCGTGAGGAACCCAAACCTATTGGTAAGTTTACATTTCACAAAGATAAATTTATTTCGGTCCAGGTGATGGTTTGCAGCTTAATTCTTGAGTATGGGCTCATGACCTTGACGAACACTAAAGTAGACCATCCTAACTAAATGCCCTTAAGTTAGAACCTTCAACAGATAGTAGTGTTGGAAGACGCCAAGGAAGGGTGGCTCATTTAGGCTATTCCACTGTATGTATTACGCCACCAAGGTGCACCGAGATATCCCAGTCAGCTACCCTAGTGCAATTTTGTATTCTTCTAGTATCGTGTAGAAGAAGGGATTGTAACACCCCTAACCCGTATCCATCATCGGAACAGGGTTTCAGAGTATTACCAAAACATTCAAAACATTTTTTAGATAATTCCTATAAATTACTATTCATCTATCGAGATCATTCAAAACGTCCCTTAATTGGACCCTCAAGGCCCAATATGAGCATTAGAATCAAGCCGGGACTTAATCGGAAACTTATAAAAAATTTTCTCGACATTTTAAAAATTTTCCAATGTGTAGGGCTCACACGCCTGTGTGGTCGGGCTGTGTACTACACATGCCCGTGTCTCTAACCCGTGTAACTCTCTGACTTTTAAGGCATGAAGAAATTGAAGTTACATGCCCGTGTGCTAGGCCGTGTGGAGAATTTTATTTTCAAAATTTAGGTGCAGTTTTCATACGGCCATGTAACACGCCAGTGTTCAAGGTCGTGTCAACCATACAGCTGAGGCACACGCCCGTGTTCAAGGTTGTGTCTCTGCTCGTGTGCCTAATTCTGAGCATTCTATTTCTCATTTTCAAGATACAGGGGACACACGGCCAGACCACATGCCCATGGGAGTGTGTCACACACGGCCAAGAAACACGCCCGTGTGTCTACCCTTGTGGACAAAATAAAGCCATTTCCTAGCTTTATTTGTCACCCAAAACTTACCATTTTCCTACACCAAAACTCACAAACATATATCCACTAATCCAATATCATATTCACATAAATTTAGCCATCAATCATGTGGTATTATCTCATGCATCAAAGGATATAAACTTACTATTATCATAAACTTATATGCTAACATAATTCCAACAAACTAACACATAATAAGCACTTATGTGATTACCAAAATATTACTTCAAAAATAGCCAAACTTAGGCCACCACTAGGCACTTCAATGGCTAGATTACAAAACAAAAATTACAAGCCATCATTATCCAAATAATCTTAAACATGCCATTATACCACAATGAGATTTCTATTTGTACCAAAATGAGGTAGTGGATAATGTGATGATTGCTCCGATTGACTTCCAACCTTCGCGAGCTTTGAGCACTATAAAACAGGGAAAATTAAACAGAGTAAGTATTTTATGCTTAGTAAGATCATATAACGGAAAATAAACTTACTGGTCATATATATTAATGCAAGCATACATAAATTTACATTCCATCGATTTTGGATAAGTTACCTAAACACATTCACTTATTCAACAAGTTAGTCACATAACCTCTTATAAATATCAAGTAAACATAGATGAGCTCATCATATTACAAGCTTCCATTAATTTCACCTTTCCACACTTCAAGGGTCTTTTCCGTCGAACTATTGAAATCTCGATGGATGTTTGAGTAATATACACATGTGCAAAATTACCCATTAGGGTACATAATAAAAAAGGCACACTCTTAAGCCATACATTTTACAGTAGGATTACCAGTCCAAGCTAAATCCTATCCGTAGCATATGCTCTAGAGAGCTTAATATGGATTACCCGTCCTGGCTAAATCTAATTTACAACCTAAGCTCAAGAGGGCTTACATTAAAATTACCTGTTCGGGCTAAATTTTATCTGCAACATATGCACTATTATTCTTAACCCATCGAAATTCAACACTCAATCAAAACATGATAATTTGTCCATATTACACCACCTAAGACTATTTTATTATGTATATATCATCTCACACATATCAACACAATCATACAATTCAATCCAAGCATATTAACATACATTTTTAAGTTACACGAACTTACCTTGAAAATGGTTCGTATTTGAATTTCAACTAATCTGAAACCTTTCGCTTTCCTCGATCTAGTTTCGTGGTTGGTCTTTTCGGATCTATATGGGTAAATTTAACTATTAATCGATCACATTTCATATGCATTTGCATCCTATTACATCCTAGGCAAAATTACCATTTTGCCCCTATCTTTTTTAAAAATTTTGATTTCCTCTCTAGGCTCGAAAAATGAAATTCATGAAATTTAACCCTCTTTCCAAGCCTAGCCGAAATTTATATACTACATTTATAGCACATACATTTTACAAATTTCAAAATTTTCCATGGGTTTTACAACTTTTTCATTTTAGTCCGTAAATCAAGTTTTCATCAAAAATTGCTTTGTAAAAGTTGTTTGTCTATGAATAACTTTTCATTTTCTACCATAAATTTCAAATTTCCAATATATTCATTCATGACCCAAATTTCATACCTTGATAACTTTTCAAATAAATTCCCTAAATTGTAACACCCCCAAACCCGGCCCACGAGCCTTGACCGGATCTGGTTATGTCACTGCGGAAAGACGGTTGAAAATCTTTTTGACTTTAGAATAAAACATGAAATTTTGTTAACTTTTGATAACCATGTCCATTTAAAATTATAAGTAAAACTTTGTTATTATAAAATGTCCATATTAAAACTTTAGTGTATATATATATCTTGAATAAATAGATTGCTAAAAATAAAATCATCTTCATATAGTGATTAAATTTTAATCAAACCATAATAAAAATAATACCAAAAATAATAATAATAAGGCCCTTATTACAACCAATACTTGAACAAAATACTTAATATTAAAATGCACAAAAATATTCAAAGTAATCTCCTTCATCTGCATGGCCACCTTGTACCCACTCCAACCCGGTCCAAGCTCACGAATCACCTGCGATGGTTAAGAAAAATTGGGTGAGTCCACAGACTCAGTGCATAATCATTACACATGTTTCCCCACGTATGGGCTTGACCCATACCCACACAGTCCATACCAACAGATATGCAATTATGACCCAACCCAACCTAAGTCTATCCATTACACCTACCTTAGCAGACTCCCTGCTCAAGGCCGTGGCTAATCCACCACTGATCAAATCGTGATCCACAAATCCTACCTTAGCAGACCCGCTGCCCAAGGCCGTGGCTGAGCCACCGATCACATAAGTGATCCCAACATTAATCCGTCTACGGTGATGCACACAGCTATCAACCGTCGAGATGGGCACCTAGCCAACACCTCCCTTGATGTAGCACACAGCTAATCATCAAGCGCTAATGTAGCACGAGGCTAACATTAGACCACGTATATAAATATGTACACCCCGTCCTTCCTTGATCACATCCAATCCCCCATACATATATGTAAATGTATCATGTCAAATCACATATATAACAAGTGTACATCACATGCTCATTACCATATCACACATATATCATAATAATTTAATATCACATACTACTGGCCTGTTAACCGATTACCCCAAACATGGGTTCCCACCACTTTAGCCTTTGTTGTCGGCTATCACACATCATACACAAATATATATATACAACAATACACAAAATAGGAGAAACAGTGTGATAATTACGCACCTGTTTGATACAATCAATTAAACCTCGGAGCCACCCGTTGCACCTAAAATTCTGCCGAAATCCCTAAATAGAACCATATTAGATTCGGCTTGAACACAAGATTACCTAAGGAAAAACACCCTTGTCCAAAACTAGCCCTTACATTATGCAACCGAACCTTAAAAGATCCTTAGCGCTTCCTTCCTTTGGCTACACATAAAAGAACAATAAAATCAAGGCCCTAAGAATATTCGGCCATCACCAAAAACCAAGACCACCTTTGGTTTCGGCACCCCACAAGTGAAAGAATCAAAACCGAATACTAGGGAAGAGCTTACCTACTACCACACGCTTGCAGAGACTGAGAGAAAGTACTTGACGGCCTTAAGAATCGGCTTAGCAAGATGTCAAGAGAAGAGAAAGGTTTCGGCTAAGAGTACTTTTGGCTTTGAGAAAGAAAAGAAGTAAGCTTTACTTGAAGGTTCGGCCAAATGACAAAAGGAGAAAAAACAAGAAAACTAAAGGAAGTAAGGGCTTGAGAACTCAAAGAGCATTCGGCTACCAAAGTTTCAAGAAAGAAAAGAAGGTACTCACTGAGGGTTCGGCTTAGAGACAAGTGAAGGAAAATAGGTGTTTTTGGTGTTGGTAGAGTATGAGAATAAAAGGATGAAGGCTTAGAAATAAAAGGCTAAAATTCAACTAAAGGAGAGCACACCCCTTTCAATAAGATTCGCCACTCCCCCTTGAAGACTCCAACATTCAGCCACCACCTACAAACACTCATGACCACTAATTCAAACCACTTTGAATTAGTCCACTACCTAAATTTTCTCTCCAACACTTATTCAAAATAAGTTGAATAAGTCCACACTTATCCCTCTTCTATTTATCTCCTAGCTTATTCAAAAAAATAAAAACAATAATTATCCTACACTTCTATAATAAATAAATAAATAGCAAGATAAAACATTATCCCCATCCAAATAGAAAGCCTTCTAGCCGTCCAACACCTCTCCCCCCTTGACGCCATAGTGCAAAAATAAAACAGCACTCCATGCTGCCAGCATGATTCGAACATGAGACCCCTTAGCACCTTGAGGCGTCACTTCCCCATGCTCTAAGTGGCGTCTCCCTTGCCACCCTGCCAAGCCTTCTCTTGTGTCTTAACCTTCCAAATATTTCTTTTAAGACCCTTATAGCCAAGCTCCCCTTCTTAGCACTAAAAATCAAAAATTTCCTAAGGCATCTCTTACCTTCTAGGGTTCTCCGAACCCCTTAAAACTCATCCAACCTCACCATAAGCCTACCATCACTTGAGTTATGCCCTAAATTCATAACCCCTAGAACCCGGATGTTACAATTCTACCCTCCTTAAAAATAATTTCGTCCTCGAAATTACTTGGCTGCCTAACTGTCGCACATCCTAATTCACTATACTATACTACTGCTGCGCACTCTGATGTTAGAGAGCTATCCGCATTTTCTAGGTACAGTTTCAAAGTCCACATTCAAGGTTCTAGATACTTTACTAGCAATAAAATAAACTGCCATTAAAGCGAACAAAACAATAAAGGATATTTCAGGCATTAGAAACTTACCCGCTGACACATCTGGCACATCATTATCCTCCTTTCGACGAACTGCATAAACCAGGCCTGGCTGTCTTGCCTCAGTGCTACCATTACCTCGGCCTACTGCTACACGACCTCGGCCGGAACCATTCCCTCCATGGTTCGGACCACGACTCCTCGTCGCCTGCTGACCACCTCTACCTGGCTGCTCATAACCTTGGCCTACTGTCTGAGTTCTATTCGGATCCTGGGGACAGTCTTTAATCAAATGAGTCTTAGACTTACACCTAAAACATTCTCGATCCCGATTCCAGCACTCGCCAACATGATACCTTCCACACTGAGCACATGGACGGTCCAGATTCCCAGTAGTTGTCTTAGGATTACGAGCAGAAGTCTCGACCCTCGGTCTTTTCTGAAATCTCTCAAACGATTCTGGTGATCCAGAACTCCTCTTATCCCGGTTCCTTTCTCTATCTCTATTCTGCCTCTTAATCCTCTTGACCTCCTCAGCTATCCGAGCTTTCTCCACTAAAATGGCGAAATCTCTTTCTCGTTGCGGTGCAATCAAAACCCGCAATTCATCTCGCAGCCCATCTTCAAATCTGACGCATCTCTCATAATCGGTAGCCACGATGCCCCGAGCATACCGGCTCAAACGCAGAAACTCAGCCTCGTACTCCGCTATTGACTTGCCACCTTGCACCAAATTTAGGAACGCCTTCCTCTGAGCGTCCACATAGCTCGCTCCGATATACTTCCCTTCAAACTTGATCTTAAAGTAACCCCAGTCCACTCGATCGACAGGGGTACCTTCCTTAACAGTGAGCCACCACTGATAGGCTTCATCCCGTAGCAACGAAACAGCACCCTTAAGCTTCTCCTCAGCAGTTAAATCCAAGTCATCCATAATCCTTTCAACTGCCTCCACCGGTTCCGCCGCCACGTTCGAGCTACCCGCACACTCCTCTCAAAAACCTCGGCTCCGTTCGACCTAAGTCTTTCGGGCACTGACTTTCGAGTTCCATTACCCATATTGGCTCCTGCCACTCGCTCAAGCACCCGCAGCATAGCCTGCGATACTGCGTCATCTCCTCCAATTCGATCCAGATGTTCAACCTCAACAGCTGGTGGTGGCGGTACATCGTTCTCTGACCCATGGCCAGACTCAACCGGTTCTGATACTGACATCCTGCCTCTACCACGTCCACGAGTATTGCGACCACGCCTCCTAGAACTCATATCTAGCGTCGTGATTTAATCTGTTTAAAAAGTTTTATGTATTAGAAATTTTGTTCCACTATTTATCCACGAGCAAATTTTATGAAATGAAGTTTCCTGAAGTGGTTCTTTCGATCACACAAAGGTTTAGTTCAAGTTCTCTATTCTAATTCAAATAGTCACATACACGTTCATAAACAGAGACACATTCATTCATCAACACATTCATTCAGTGGTATCTACCACACACATTCACTATTCAGACATTTCTCGCTGCTTCTATCCTGTGGGTATTTCATCATTTATCCTACAGGGGTATTTTGGTAATAAATCAGGGTCAATTTGAAAATCACAAAAGTCATTTCGAAATTTTTTTCAAACTCATGGGTATTTTGAAAGAAAGATTTTCCAAATCAAGGTTTTGTAGAAATTTCGAAAATCGGGGTTATTTTGGTAATTTCGTAATTTAGGGGTAATTCAGTAATTTTCCAAATCTGGTTATCTTAGCATTTTGCAAAAATAGAATTTTCTGGTATTTTTGTAAAGTAGAAATATTTTAGCAAATGTCGAGGGTATTTTTGAAAATCTTAAGAACTAAGGGTATTTTAGTAATTTAAAACATAGGGGCATTTTAGTAATTTTGTAAATCGGAGATACTTTGGAAAAATTTTCACAATAATCTTTTTAAAAGGGTAATTTAGGAACTTTAAAACTAGAAATTTTATAAAACTGCCTGGCTAGTCCCTTTCGGGTTTTAATTATTGGGTTTAGCCCGTGAATAAGTCCTCTTGGTTAAGATGAACCGTAGCTACGCACCAGGTAGGATTCGAGTATAGAAGGGGTGAGTCACTAGGACTGCCTAAGTACCAAGCTCTTACTGAATACCAATCCTCGACATGCGTACAGTGGTTACCACACCTTAACTCGGTGACTTACTTCACAGGTTTGTTTAATAGCCTTAAGTCTTATGCATGTGTTTGAGTGCACTAGCCCTAGGGTTCAACAGATCCTAGTTCACTAATCTACGTTCCCTTCATACTTATAGAATTCACATTCATAATTCACTTCAGTAGTTAGAACTACTTACCTGGTGGACTTCGGGTCGGAGGTACAGGTGCCATGCCAGAATAAACCTGAAATAAAAGTCCATATATATATATATTTGAAAAGCCCATTTTGAAAATGTTTTTCGGGCCCAAAACCTCAAAGCCGAGTTTTGAACCAGGCTCTGATACCAATTTGTAACACCCCCAAACCCGGCCCACGAGCCTTGATCGGATCTGGTTATGTCACTGCGGAAAGACGGTTGAAAATCTTTTTGACTTTAGAATAAAACATGAAATTTTGTTAACTTTTGATAACCATGTCCATTTAAAATTATAAGTAAAACTTTGTTATTATAAAATGTCCATATTAAAACTTTAGTGTATATATATATCTTGAATAAATAGATTGCTAAAAATAAAATCATCTTCATATAGTGATTAAATTTTAATCAAACCATAATAAAAATAATACCAAAAATAATAATAATAAGGCCCTTATTACAACCAATACTTGAACAAAATACTTAATATTAAAATGCACAAAAATATTCAAAGTAATCTCCTTCATCTGCATGGCCACCTTGTACCCACTCCAACCCGGTCCAAGCTCACGAATCACCTGCGATGGTTAAGAAAAATTGGGTGAGTCCACAGACTCAGTGCATAATCATTACACATGTTTCCCCACGTATGGGCTTGACCCATACCCACACAGTCCATACCAACAGATATGCAATTATGACCCAACCCAACCTAAGTCTATCCATTACACCTACCTTAGCAGACTCCCTGCTCAAGGCCGTGGCTAATCCACCACTGATCAAATCGTGATCCACAAATCCTACCTTAGCAGACCCGCTGCCCAAGGCCGTGGCTGAGCCACCGATCACATAAGTGATCCCAACATTAATCCGTCTACGGTGATGCACACAGCTATCAACCGTCGAGATGGGCACCTAGCCAACACCTCCCTTGATGTAGCACACAGCTAATCATCAAGCGCTAATGTAGCACGAGGCTAACATTAGACCACGTATATAAATATGTACACCCCGTCCTTCCTTGATCACATCCAATCCCCCATACAAATATGTAAATGTATCATGTCAAATCACATATATAACAAGTATACATCACATGCTCATTACATATCACACATATATCATAATAATTTAATATCACATACTACTGGCCTGTTAACCGATTACCCCAAACATGGGTTCCCACCACTTTAGCCTTTGTTGTCGGCTATCACACATCATACACAAATATATATATACAACAATACACAAAATAAGAAGAAAGCAAGGTCACGATAGTTACGCACCTGTTTGATACAATCAATTAAACCTCGGAGCCACCCGTTGCACCTAAAAGTCTGCCGAAATCCCTAAACAGAACCATATTAGATTCGGCTTTAACACAAGATTACCTAAGGAAAAACCCCCTTGTCCAAAACTAGCCCTTACCTTATGCAACCGAACCTTAAAAGATCCTTAGCGCTTCCTTCCTTTGGCTACACATAAAAGAACAATAAAATCAAGGCCCTAAGAATATTCCGCCATCACCAAAAACCAAGACCACCCTTTGGTTTCGGCACCCCACAAGTGAAAGAATCAAAACCGAATACTAGGGAAGAGCTTACCTACTACCACACGCTTGCAGAGACTGAGAGAAAGTACTTGACGGCCTTAAGAATCGGCTTAGCAAGATGTCAAGAGAAGAGAAAGGTTTCGGCTAAGAGTACTTTTGGCTTTGAGAAAGAAAAGAAGTAAGCTTTACTTGAAGGTTCGGCCAAATGACAAAAGGAGAAAAAACAAGAAAACTAAAGGAAGTAAGGGCTTGAGAACTCAAAGAGCATTCGGCTACCAAAGTTTCAAGAAAGAAAAGAAGGTACTCACCTGAGGGTTCGGCTTAGAGACAAGTGAAGGAAAATAGGTGTTTTTGGTGTTGGTAGAGTATGAGAATAAAAGGATGAAGGCTTAGAAATAAAAGGCTAAAATTCAACTAAAGGGAGAGCACACCCCCTTCAATAAGATTCGGCCACTCCCCCCCTTGAAGACTCCAACATTCAGCCACCACCTACAAACACTCATGACCACTAATTCAAACCACTTTGAATTAGTCCACTACCTAAATTTTCTCTCCAACACTTATTCAAAATAAGTTGAATAAGTCCACACTTATCCCTCTTCTATTTATCTCCTAGCTTATTCAAAAAAATAAAAACAATAATTATCCTACACTTCTATAATAAATAAATAAATAGCAAGATAAAACATTATCCCCATCCAAATAAAAAGCCTTCTAGCCGTCCAACACCTCTCCCCTCTTGGCCATAGTGCAAAAATAAAACAGCACTCCATGCTGCCAGCATGATTCGAACATGAGACCCCTTAGCATCTTGAGGCGTCACTTCCCCATGCTCTAAGTGGCGTCTCCCTTGCCACTCTGCTAAGCCTTCTCTTGTGTCTTAACCTTCCAAATATTTCTCTTAAGACCCCTATAGCCAAGCTCCCCTTCTTAACACTAAAAATCAAAAATTTCCTAAGGCATCTCTTACCTTCTAGGGTTCTTCGAACCCCTTAAAACTCATCCAACCTCACCATAAGCCTACCATTACTTTAGTTATGCCCTAAATGCATAACCTCTAGAACCCGGATGTTACATAAATAGAAAGATTATGCTATCCCGATTCCAAAAATATAGAAATTACTCAAAACGAGACTTGATTTCATACCTTATTAAGCTTGAAAAGGTTTCTTCCTCTCTCCTAGGGTTTCCATAGAAAAATTGGGGAAGATGATATGAAAATAGATGATTTTTTTCTTTTTAATTAATTATCATCTATTAATTTTATTAATTTCTAATTTAGTCCCTACACTTTTCTAACTTTTCTCTGGTGAGTTATTAAAATATCTACTAACTACTATTCAATGGTCTATTATCGTATAAGGACCTTAAGTGTAACATTTGGGATTTAGGGGTTTCGCATTTACTTCGTATTTAAGTGTTGGTATGCTTTGTATGATTGTTTGAGTGTGTTCGGGGCTTCGGGAAAGCTCGGGGTTTAAGTCTGAGCCTTGGTGAAAATTTTTGGTTCTAAGCTTTTAGGGGAGAGCTAGTGGATCCAGGCTTTAAGGGATTAAATTTTGTGGTTACTGACACAAGGAAAGAGTTGGTGTAGTGGCAAGGAGGTGCCACTATAGGAGCTTAGAAGTGGCGTCAGAGGGAAGTTACAAGGGGGAAGGATTTCGAGTAGTATGAATGACATTTTGGAGTTTTATTTTATAGCCTGGAAGGGGAGCGGTGGATTCAGAAAAGTACTTAAGGGGGGAGTGTTGAAAGGGTCAAACATTTCGAATGGATGGTGGAGAGTGATCAGGGGAGTTTGAACTATTCAAACTTGTTTGAATGGAAGGGTGTGAGTGAAGTGAGGAGAAAGTTAAGGAATTTGGAGAGGGGTGAAGCTGTTGGCTGAATGTGGGGTTCTAGAGGTGGACTTTCAGTCATGTAAGGTGGCGTTTTAGTTTAGGAGTTGAGGTGCCAAAATTTAGAAAGGCTAGTTAGGAGTAGTGAGCTCTCTGTTGCCATTTGATGCATGTTGTTTCCTTTGAGGTGCCGAATTCTCTCAGTCATTTCACTTTTTCAGCATTTTGCTTATAGGGCCGAAAGTTAGAAAGCACTTTTCTTCTTTCCACAGTTTTCTTTCTGGTATTTTCTCTTCTATCGAATTTTCCTAGCATCCATCTCTTTTCTTTTGAACATCCCTCATTCTTCAAAGGTCAAATCCTCTACCATTCTTTTCTCATTTTTCCAACTTCATCTAGTTGTTCATAAGCCGAACCTCATCTCTCTATTCCTCTCTTTTACACGTTGGTAGCCTGAAACGATTACTTCACTTTCAAAAGCCGAACAACCCTTTTCTTCTTGTGGCCGAATGTACTTTCTATTCATTGAACCATAGCCGAATCTTCCAACCATCTCTACTCCTTCTTCTTTTTTTCTTCTTCTATTCATTCATTTCGCAAGCCCCATCTCTTGGCCGAAGTGGTGACTCTTTTCATTTGTTAATTTGCTAGCGAAAGTGCCGTCACTCTTCTCCTTCCAATCCTCTCACTCGAATTCCTCGTGGTAGTGGTAAGGGTTCTCTTCCCTATGAATCTTTCTCTTTTCTCTCTTTGGTTTGCCGAAAACTTAACTCTATTTCTTTAGTGTTGGCCGTACATTTAAAAGGATGGACTTTGTGTCTCTGTTGCTTTTAGCCAGCGTGAAGGGTAGTAGGGATCATTCGGTTTTTGATCAACCAAGGTAAGAGGGTTACAACATTCGTTCGGCCGAAGGCCACTTCTTTTGGACAATAAGTTGTAAGGCCGAATCTAATATTAGTTTATGTAGGGACTTCGACGATTTTTGTGTTCAACTGTAGACCCTCCGGGTACTGTTGATTTCGGTAAGGATTATTCGATCAAAGTATTTATTTAGTTTCCGCTATTATCTTACCCCACGTTTTAACCAGGTCTTCTGACCAAGATCTTTTCCATGGAATCGAATGCCAATCAAGCAAAGGAGGGGGTTGGACCCGTAGTCCCAGCCCCTAAGTTTAAGAGGCATGCGGTGTCTGCTGTTCGTGATTAGCCACAGGGTTGTGGGCTAGCATCGGAAAAGGATAAACAGATCGCTGTGATCCCTGCGAGAGAGAACGCTAGCGAGATTGATAGTGTAGTTCTGTGTGTCTTCAGGTGTGTAATTCTCACACCATCTATAGTTATTTCTGCTAATTATTTATGTGCTTTGCTAAAATGCCGAAACTCAGTATATGTTGTTAGATTACCCATGGAGGGTAATGTCGAGACGTCAGGTTAGTTGTTTTGACTATGTGATACAAGCAACTATGTTGACATGTTTATATGCATATTCTGAGTATCGTTTATATGTATGTATATGTCGAAATCTATTGTATTTTTATATCATGACCGTATGTATTTGCATGAGGATAGGCATATAATTTTGATGAAAGGGGAAGCGTTCTGTTCTAGTGGCTTTATGTCACAATCTATTCTGGTGGCTCTGCCACGTTCTATTTTGGTGGCCATGCCACATATTTGGTGACTCTGTCACAATCTGATGATGTGCAGCTAACTGCAGCATGTCTGCCATTGATGGTGTGTAGCGGTGAGGGTTGATTGCAGAAATCCCCATTGGTGTGATTGGCAGGTACGGGTGGTGTGTAGCAGATAGAAATTTAGGCTGGGTTGGGTATTGCATCATCTTGCATATGCTATCTGGTATTCTGTATTATGGGGCTATAACCCAGTGATGGTGCTTGGAAATTGCACACTGAGTCATTAGACTCACTCTGTTGTTTAACATTTTCACAGGTAATACATAGTGCAGGGGATAGGGCCGGAGGGGACTACGAGGTGGCCATGCACGGTTTTATTCATTATTAGAACTTTGATTTTCCTTAAATTTCGGGATTCTGTTATGTAATAAGGCCACTTTTAATTTGGTTCAATTTCGATTTAAACTTAGACCATTTTAAATACAAAATAATCGACGAGTTATTTTACAAAATACAATTGAAAGTTTTTCTCACAACTTAAATTGACGATTTTGCAAACGGATTCTGTTGGCAAACATTTAGTTTAATCTAATGTAACAACATGGGTTTTCAAATGTCACCTAACATGCGAATTGGGCTAATTAAAGTTTTTCTCAAATGAATAATGAGTTTTTTAATAAAACAACTAACTCGGAGTTTTGAAACGTGAGGGGGCTTAAAATGCTTTCTGAAGTTCACGGGGTTTTTATGAATTCTTTTTGAGTGACATGCTAGATCCGGTCATGGTGTTTGGGCCGGGTTTGGGGTGTTACAATTTGGTATCAGTGCCTGGTTTGAAAGCTCGACCGTGGGGTTTTGGGTTCAAAATGTTTTCCAAAATTTTGGGTTTAAGATGGTTAGAAAGGAAAATGCATTTGTATCTGTTTTCTGAAGTATGGCACCCAAGTGTCTGGCCCAAGTCCGCAAGGTAAGTCTTTTGACTGTTTGGGTGATTTGCATGAAATGAATGTGCTATGTGTATGTTGTTGTGGACAATAGAATTAAGAAACTTTACTTTAGAAACGGAAACCGTTAGGTATGCCTGTGTTGTGTGGAAAAACTACTTAAAGCTATATTCTCATAAAACTACTCCTTAAACGAACAGTGAAAAGAAACACTAATGCATAAAATTTGTAAATCAGATTAAGATGAAATGTTAGACATGAGTGCTAGAGGACGTGGACGTGTTACACGCGGTCGTGGTAGGGGCCGGGGTGCTGAGGCTAAACTCTCGGAAGCGATGCATGAGCCTGGCGGTGAGGCGCCAGCATTACATGTGGCAGAGGTGGGGTCGCAAGATAGAACTGGTGGGGATGATGCCCTGTCTCAAGCAATGCTGCATGTGTTAGAGCGAGTGGCTGGGGCAAGTACCGGGACAGCATCTTGGAAGTCTGTTCCTAAATGACTTCGAGCAAATGGAGCAGAAACGTTTAGAGGTGTTTTTGGAGTAGCTCCAAATCTGGCAGAATATTGGCTAAAGGCGGTCGAAAGGATTATGGATGATCTACACTGTACGGCAGAGGAGAAGCTAAAAAGTGCGGTGTCTCTACTTCGGGAGGAGGGGTTGACTAAGACTTCTTTAAAAGGGCTTTTCAAAGGTAATATGTTGGGCCCAGTTATGTGGATGCTCAGAGGAAGGCATTCCTAAATTTGGTACAAGGAGGCAAATCTGTGGCTGAGTATGAGGCAGAATTTTTGTGCTTGAGTCGTTACCCCCGAGGCATTGTGGCGACTGATTATGAGCACTGTGTGCGGTTTGAGGATGGGCTGCGGGACGAGTTGAGGGTATTGATAGCTCCGCAGTGAGAAAGGGACTTTGCCGTTCTGGTTGAGAAAGTCAAATAGTCGAAGAGGTAAAGCGGTCTGAGAGGCAGAATAGGGATAAGGATCTGGGTAGGAACAAGAGAAGTTTTGGGTCGTTAGGATCATCTGGGGGATTTCAGAAAAGGCTTAGGTTTGATGGGCCAGCTCGTGTTCCGACGCCTGCTGCAGGGAGTCAGGTTCGATCATAGGCTTTGTGTGGGAAAGTGCATTTTGATGAGTGTAGAAGAAGAATAGGTGGATGCTTTATGTGCGGGTCTATGGATCACATGATTAAGGATTGTCTACAAGTGGAACAGGTGCGGCCAGATAGACGAGGTTTCGATCAGTTCAGGAGGGGTAGACAGCAATTGTCGATAGGTTGCGGTCCAGCTAGAGGAGGAAATGGGTTCGGTCGAGGACGTGGAACACCTGGCAGGGGTGATGGTAGTACGGATGGAAGACAACTGGTTTTAGTCTACGCAGCTCGTTGACGAGAGGATGGCGGCACACCGGATGTCATAACCGGTACATTTCTTATAGCTGATAAGCCACTTCTTGCTTTGATTGATATTGGATCAACCCATTCTTATGTTGCATGTTCTGTATCTGAGACTTTAAGTATAGAATATGAACTAACTGCTAGAGAAATGATGGTAGTTAGCCCGTTAGGACAATCTCTGGTAGTGAACAAGCTGTTTAGGGATGTACCTTTAGAGATTCAGGGAGTAGGGTTTCTGGTAGATTTAATGGAGTTACCATTTGGGGAGTTTGATCTTATCCTGGGTATGGATTGGTTGGCTAGGCATGGTGCTAAGTTGGATTGCGCGACTAAGCGAATGGTGTTAAGTACCCCAGAAGGTGAAGAGGTGGTAGTGATAGGGGACAGAAGGAATTATTTATCTAATGTAGTTTCTGCGTTAAAGGCTGTTAAGTTGGTTCAGAAAGGTTGTAAAGCATTCCTAGCATTCATCAGTGCCTTGGATGCAAAGGAGGTGAGTGTTAATGAGGTAAGAATAGTTAAGGAGTTCGTCGATGTTTTCCCTGAGGAACTTCCGGGGTTTCTCCGGATTGTGAAGTGGAGTTTAGAATTAAGCTACTTCCGGGTACAGCTCCGCTGTCCATCGCTCCTTATAGGATGGCACCGAAGGAGCTGGTGGAACTTAAGGCCCAGATCCAGGAGCTGCTGGATCGTGGTTTTATTTGAACAAGTGTGTCACCGTGGGGAGCGTCGATGCTGTTTGTGAAGAAGAAGGACGGGTCAATGCGTATGTGCATTGAGTAACGTCAGTTGAATAAGTTGACGATTAAGAACAAGTACCCACTGCAGAGGATTGACAATTTGTTTGATCAGCTGAAAGGGGCTTCAGTCTTTTCAAAGATAAATTTGAGGCCAGGGTATCATCTGTTTAAGGTTAAGGAGGCGGATATTTAGAAGATGGCGTTTCGAACACGCTATGGTCACTATGAGTTTCTAGTGATGCCGTTTGGGTTGACGAATGTGCTAGCCGCATTCATGGATATGATGAATCGGGTTTTTCAACCCTATTAGGACCAGTTCGTATTAGTGTTCATAGATGACATTTTAGTATACTCCAAGACAGAAGAGGAGCATGATTCGCATCTTCGAGTAGTTCTACAGATTTTAAGGGAGAAGAAATTGTACTCCAAATTTAGAAAGTGTAAATTTTGGTTAAGTGAAGTTACTTTTCTCGATCATGTTGTATCGGCTGAAGGGATAAGAGTTAATCCTTGGAATATCGAGGCAGTGTTGGATTGGAAACCACCTAAATCTGTGGCAGAGATCTGAAGTTTCTTCGGATTAGCGGGTTACTACAGAAGGTTTGTCGAGGGCTTTTCCTCAATTGCGGCACCCTTGACTAAGTTGTTGAGAAAGGGGGTACCTCTTTGTGGACGGTCAAGCAGCAAGAGAGTTTCGAGAAGCTAAAAAGAATTTTGACAGAGGCTCCGGTCTTGATTCAGCCTGAGGCTGGGAAGGATTTCGTAGTGTATTGTGATGCTTCTCACACGGGGTTAGGTTGTGTGCTGATGCAGGGGGGAAGGTTGTTGCCTATGCGTCGCGGCAATTAAGATCGCATGAGATTAACTATCCCACGCATGATCTGGATTTGGCTGCGGTGGTTTTCGCATTAAAAGTGTGGAGACATTATTTGTATGGAGAGAAGTCTGTTATCTACACAGACCACAAGAGTTTAAAATATCTGTTGACTCAGAAGGAACTGAACTTGAGGCAGCGAAGGTGGGTAGAGCTATTGAAGGATTATGACTGCTCGATTGAATCTCACCCGGGTAAGGCGAATGTGGTGGCAGATGCATTAAGCCGAAAGGTAATATCAAATTTGAGAGCGATATTCGCTCATCTTAGTCTATACGACGATAGGAGGTTATTAGCTGAGCTGCAAGTGAAGCCAACATGGGTAAGTCAGGTTAAGGAGAAACAGTTATCGAATGTCGTTCAGAGTGCTCGACTTCTGCAGGTACAGGATGGTGGAATAGAGGATTACAGTTTGAACAACGACGGAGTTCTGTGTTTTCGTGGGAAGGTTTGCATGTCGAAGGATGTGGAGTTGAGGCAAATGATTCTTCAGAAAGCGCATAGTAGCCCTTACGCTATGCATCCTGGAGGAAGTAAGATGTATCGGGATCTACGAGAACAATTTTGGTGGCCTGGTTTGAAGCGAGAAGTTATGAAATTTGTGGGGAAGTGCTTAACGTGTCAACAGGTCAAAGCTGAACACTAGTTGCCTTCAGGGTTGTTACAGCCGGTGAAGATCCCACAGTGGAAGTGGGAGAGAATCACTATGGACTTTGTTAGTGGGCTACCTCTTACGCCTACTAAGAAAGACTCAGTATGGGTGATCGTGGATCGGTTGACAAAATCCACTCCTTTCATACCTGTTCGTGTCGACTATTCTCTTCAAAGGTTGGCTAAACTGTATGTGGCAGAAATTGTGAGACTGCATGGGGTACCAGGGTCAATCATATCAGATAGGGACTCTAGATTTATGTCACGATTCTGGAGAGCATTGCATCAGGCTTCGGGCACAAGGCTGGACTTTAGCACGGCATTTCAAAGGGTAATTCAAGACAGATGGCCAGTCTGAAAGGGTAATTCAAGTTTTGGAGGATATGTTGAGGGGATGTGTCATAGATTTCAAAGGCAGTTGGGAAGAATTCTTACCATTGAAGGAGTTCGCGTACAACAATAGTTACCAAGCTAGTATTCAGATGGCGCCATATGAAGCGTTGTATGGGCAGAGGTGTCGCACTCCGACCTGTTGGACGGAATTGGGTGAACACCATATCTTGGGTCCAAAAATGGTTGCGGAAACAGAGGAAAAGGTTAAGGTAATTTGAACTCGATTGAAGGGGGCGTCAGACAGACAGAAATCGTATACGGATCTAAGAGGGAAGGAGATAGAATTTGCAGTAGGTGATCGGGTCTTCTTGAAAGTTTCGCTGTGGAAGAAGGTGATGAGATTTGGACGTAAGGGTAAGCTGAGTCCCAGATTTATAGGGCCGTATCGTGTTTTGAAACGAGTGGGACCAGTAGTGTACCAGTTGGAGTTGCCGTCAGAGTTGAAGCAGATGCATGATGTGTTTCACATCTCGATGCTAAGACGTTACCGTTCGGATCCGTCTCACGTGGTGCCCGTCGAGGAAGTAGAAATAAGGCCGGAGTTGTCTTATTAGGAATAACCAATTTAGATCTTGGAACGAGACGTCAAGGTGCTACGGAGGAAATCAGTTCCTTTGGTCAAAGTCTTATGGCGGAATCATGGTTCGGAAGAAGCGTCGTGGGAGCCAGAGGAGGCAATGCGACAGCAGTACCCTCATCTCCTTTGATCAGGTAATTTTGAAGTCGAAATTTCTTTAAGGGGGTAGAACTGTAACATCCAGGATTTAAGGGTTTCGCATTTACTTCGTATCTAAGTGTTGGTATGCTTTGTATGATTGTTTGAGTGTGTTCGATGCTTCGGGAAAGCTCGGGGTTTAAGTCTGAGCCTTGGTGAAAATTTTTGGTTCTAAGCTTTTAGGGGAGAGCTAGTGGAGCCAGGCTTTAAGGGATTAAATTTTGTGGTTACTGACACAAGGAAAGAGTTGGCGTAGTGGCAAGAAGGCATCACTATGGGAGCTTAGAAGTGGCGTCAGAGGGGAGTTACAAGGGGGAAGGAGTTCAAGTAGCATGAATAACATTTTGGAGTTTTATTTTGCGACCTGGAATGGGAGTGGTGGATTCGGCAATGGCACTTAAGGGGCGAGTGTTGAAAGGGTCAAACATTTCGAATGGATGGTGGAGAGTGATCAAGGGAGTTTGAACTATTCAAACTTGTTTGAATGGAAGGGTGTGAGTGAAGTGAGGAGAAAGTTAAGGAATTTAGAGAAGGGTGGAGTTGTTGGCCGAATGTGGGGTTCTAGGGGGTGGACTTTCGGTCATGTAAGGGGGTGTTTCAGTTTAGGAGTTGAGGTGTCGAAATTTAGAGAGGCTAGTTAGGAGTAGTGAGCTCTCTTTTTCCATTTGATGCACGTTGTTTCCTTTGAGGTGCCGAATTCTCTCAGTCATTTCTCTTTTTCAGCATTTTGCTTATACGGCCGAAAGTTAGAAAGCACTCTTCTTCTTTCCATTGTTTTCTGTCAGGTATTTTTTTTCTACCGATTTCTCCTAGCGTCCATCTCTTTTCTTTTGATCATCCCTCATTCTTCAAAGGTCGAATCCTCTACCATTCTTTTCTCATTTTTCCACCTTCATCTAGTTGTTCATAAGCCGAACCTCACCTCTCTCTTCCTCTCTTTTACACATTGGTAGCCTGAAACGATTACTTCACTTTCAAAAGCTGAACAACCCTTTTCTTCGTGTGGCCGAATGTACTTTCCATTCATTGAACCATAGCCGAATCTTCTAACCATCTCTACTCCTTCATTTTTTTTCTTCTTCTATTCGTTCATTTCGCAAGCCCCATCTCTTGGCCGAAGTGGTGACTCTTTTTGTTTGTTAATTTGCTAGAGGAAGTGCCGTCACTCTTCTCCTTCCAATCCTCTCACTCGAATTCCTCGTGGTAGTGGTAAGGGTTCTCTTCTCTATGAATCTTTCTCTTTTCTCTCTTTGGTTTGTCGATAACTTAACTCTATTTCTTAGGTGTTGGCCGTACATTTGAAGGACTGGATGGGCACCGGGTTGTGGGCCAGCATGGGAAAGGGATAAACAAATCGCTGTGATCCCTGCGAGAGAGAACGCTAGCGAGATCGATAGTGTAGTTCTGTGTGTCTTCAGGTGTGTAATTCTCACACCATCTATGGTTATTTCTGTTAATTATTTATGTGCTTTGCAAAAATGCCAAAACTCGGTATGTGCTGTTGGATTACCCATGAAGGGTAATGTCGAGACGTCAGGTTAGTAGTTCTGACTATGTGATACAAGCAACTATGTTGACATGTTTATATGCATATTCTGAGTATCATTTATATGTATGTATATGTCGAAATCTACTGTATTTCTGTATTATGACTATATGTATTTGCATGAGGATGGGCATATGGTTTTGATGAAAGGGGAAGCGTTTTGTTCTGGTGGCTTTATGTCACAATCTATTCTGGTGGCTCTGCCACGTTCTGTTCTGGTGGCCATGCAACATATTTAGTGACTCTGTCACAATCTGACAATGAGCAGCTAACTGCAGCATGTCTGCCATCGATGGTGTGTAGCGGTGAGGGTTGATTGTAGAAATCCCCATTTGTGTGATTGGCAGGTATGGGTGGTGTGTAACGGATGTAAATTTAGGTTGGGTTGGGTATTGTATAATCTTGAATATGCTATCTATTATTCTGTACTGTGGGGCTAAGGCCCAGTGATGGTGCTTGGAAATTGCACACTGAGTTGCTATACTCACTCTGTTGTTTAACATTTTCACAGGTAATACATAGTGCAAGGGACAGGGCCGGAGGGGACTACGACGTGGCCATGCACGGTTTTATTCATTATTAGAACTTTGATTTTCCTTAAATTTTGGGATTCTGTTATGTAATAAGGCCCCTTTTAATTTGGTTCAATTTCGATTTAAACTTAGACCATTTTAAATACAAAATAATCGACGAGTCGTTTTACAAAATACAATTGAAAGTTTTTCTCACAACTTAAACTGACGATTTTGCAAACGGATTCTGTTGGCAAACATATAGTTTAATCTAATGTAACAACATGGGTTTTCAAATGTCACCTAACATGCGAATTGGGCTAATTAAATTTTTTCTCAAATGAATGATGAGTTTTCTAATAAAACAACTAACTTGGAGTTTTGAAACACGAGGGGGCTTAAAATGCTTTCTGAAGTTCGCGGGGGTTTTATGAATTCTTTTCGAGTGACATGCTAGATCCGGTCATGGTGTTTGTGCCAGGTTTGGGGTGTTACATTAAGTTTTGAATTCCATAGCTATTTGATACCAAAATTTTCATGCGACCTTCCTATTATGATACCAACCATAAAATAAAATAAAATAAAATATTATTTTTGGCTCAGATTTGTGGTCCTGAAACCACTGTTCCAATATCACCGAAAATGGGCTATTACAGGGATGTAGGGGGAAATGCAAGCCAACCTCTAGTAGGTAAAGGGGTAGGACGAGGCCCTCACTGGAATCACTCAGGCATCTCTCCCCGGTGATGATATCGCGATGGAAGGCGAATTTTGGGAACCGTATACCATAGGCTGTCAAGTGACTTACCATCTCCGCTTGAATGGTTAAGCATCTCTACAGTGGCATTCTTGTTGAAGTACTAGTTCTTTGGGATTGGGAACCACCATCATCTACAACTGTAGAACTTCTTGAGTGGCCCCTCTAGCTCTAAGGACTAGAAACCCTAGCCCTTCCTCCCGACGCTGGTGCAACTCTAAACATAATGATATAATGTATGATGAAAGAAAAAAGAAGGTGAAAGACTACTTGGAAACTAAGAAGTGCACACAAAGGACGAGTAACTCTAATGAAGGAAATAAAGAATGATGAAAGAAATGGTGGAAGGGAGTTGAAGAAAGAAGATTTAGGATCTAGAAAGAAACTCAAATGACAAAAGAATTGGGGGAAATTTTGATTTCAGATAAAGTGATTTCTTCTACCTTGTGGCTTAATTTAAATAACCAAGCATCCAAAAGAAGCTTTGATTTCAAAAAATATATAAACTATTTAGGTCCTCGAACCTATTTTTGTCACCTGTTAATCAAGGGAAGGGGTTTTCTTAAACCCCTCGATAACAAGAAAGCGGGAAGATCTACCAAATTAAGTATCTGCTAAGTTATGGTACGTTTGTATAAAATCAGTTAAGTAACTTCTTCTATGGGGACGACTAGCACTAGGAGTAAGCCAGAGGCCCCGCCAGGATGATAGTGAGTTATCCTTAAATTTCTCACTCGCTACAATAGAGTATGGGCAAACCCACTACTCAAGTAGGATGGTTTAAGGAAAAGCTGAGATAGTAGTTATTGTTGAAGCAACTAGAATGTATGATGGTGTCATAGTTACTCGAAGACTACTTCTAGAGCTAGTCACAAAAGAAAATTTTGAGAATGGGATTTTTTTAAGGGTGGGGGTTGTCACACCCAGTTATCCTTTGTCTCGAAATTTAAGGAAAGTTAGGATTAAATTGAATGGATAGGCAAGTTGTCGGACTTCACTGTGAAATTCAGAAACAGTTAGTGGTTGAATTGTTTTTAGTTGGATCTCAATTATGATTTAGTTAGTTTGAGATTAGCTATGTCTTTAGTAGGGGACAAAATAATTAGCAGTGAATGGCTAAAATGGACTAAAGAGACCGTGCAAACTTTGGATATATATATGTGTGAGGAATGGAAAGAATTATCCTAAATTTGCTAGAAATCTCCCTCTCATCTGCAACATCTTCTTCGGTTACTTCGAAGAGGAAGAAAAGAAATTCAAGAAGTCTTTTCAGAAGGAAGTAAACGTGAGATTTGAGTCTGGGAAGAAGAGAATTGGATAAGCTAGTAAGCCCTTAAGCCTCCTTGTACTCGTAGATTAAAGGAAAGATATGTTAGAATTCTCGAGAAGTTTCTATATAATTATGGATTTTAGGTTTTAAGGTATGAGATACCTTCAAATTGACCGATAAATGGTTGTTATGCTTAGCTGCTGTAAACTAAAAAAATGTATAAGATTTTTCCTATGTAATTTATCACATTTTTACTTAAATTCGTTGTTAAAACTAAGTAATTGCTTAAAAAATTAATGAAATATGAGAAAATATGAAATTAGGACACAGAAATTATTAAAATGTAATTTTATGCTTTATTATATAGTTTTCATGCATAAAATGGCTTATTTTATATTTATTTGAACATATTATATTTTTAAGACATAAAATGGGCCATGCATGATTAAATTAAATAATAAAATATAAAATTATATTTAATAATTCATTTTAAAATATTTCATTAATAATTTGGGTTTTAATTAATTCTTTAAATTGGATAAATTTTATTCTTTGGTCCTTTAATTTATTGATTTAGTTTGGACAGGTCTAATAGCTTTGTTGGATTACAAAAAACCCGTCCAAATTGAAGACAAGTCAACCCAATTTCGGCTACACATGGCTGCCCACATAAACCACTTTTTGGTTTAATTACACAAGGTCCTTGCAATGTTGAAGAAATTAGAGATTTGCCTGAAGATTTACATTTGACCGAGTCTTAGTCCTGAGTTGTTATGGAATTTAAATTTCTTAGAAATCAAGAAAAATTCAACTCAAATCCACTAAGCATGGTTGGCCACTCATTGGAAAAGCTTGAAGAGACTAAACCTCTCTATTTTTAGCAAACTAAGGTCCTCTCTTCACCTATAAATAAGACATCATTTGATCCCTCATCCATCATCCCTCAGCCCTCATCATTCACTCTTTTCTCTCAATTCTCTTTAGTATTTTCCATTCCCCATGCCTAGCATCATCTCTTCATAGAGATTTTAGCAATTAAGATCTTAAAAAGCCCTTGGTCGGCCACCTTGGAGAGCTATCAGCAAAGGAGCAAAGCAAAGGAGGCTTGTCGGTCAGAGTCTTGGGTGACAACCTCTCTGATTTGGGTCTAATCTTTCTTTTCTTTAATTTAATCTAAAAATGTTTGCTATGTGTTCTTTGTTCGTGATTACGACAATGTTAGCTTAATTTTATTTAAGCTAGGATGATTGCTTTGATTAAATAATATTTATTTGATTCATGCTTATAATGTTTTTGCCTCAATCGATCATGTTTTCAATTAAAATCAAGTATGTATTTCGTTCATGCGTGATTGAAATGCACCTGAATTAGCTGAGCGATCCTAACCAAACAATGGCTAGTGGACACATAATTGAAATGTGCATGCTCAATTTAGATCCTAACTCGATTAAATTGCAGGTTGCATAACAACTCTAACCAAGCTCTGTTATCTACATAGTTTTTAGATTTGTGTGATTAAACTGTTTCAAACCTAACACGTCCCTGTTACCTCACACGAATGCTAAGAAACCCTTAGTAAATAAGGATCAGTAAAATGCGTATTTACTAAGTAAAGGATTCCGAAAGGACCTAATATGGTTTCCAAACTCATGAAAGATGAGTTGCCATGGAATGTTTTTTTGAATGTTATTAAGCATGTTGATAATAAACTAAGTTTAATTAAAGTAATTGTCCTAGTTTGTTTATGTTATAAATTGTTGCAATTTGTGTTTAATTTTACTAAAATCTATTCCATTCATATAGTTTGCATACTTAGGATAATTTGCATTAGGGATCATTGCATTTAGTTTAATATATTTAATTTTAATAATCACTCTCAACCATATTGTGTTTTTATTTACCAAGTTGTTAGTATAATTTTACAATTAAGTGATTTAACACAAATACAATCCCTGTGGAGACTATAACAACCCAGTTTTTAGTGAAATCAGAACAATGGTTTCGGGACCACAAATCCGACCCAAAAATATAATTTATTTTTATTTTATTATATGGTCCGTAATATGGTAGATATGTCATGTGAAAATTTTGATATGAAAATTTTATCAATTAAGTGTTTAATCACAAGAAAGACTAAATCGCATAAAATGCGAAAGGTGAATTCTAGTAGCTATAAGGATCAAATAGCTAAAGGTGAATTCTAGTACCTATAAGGATCAAATAGCTATGGAATTCAAATCTAGTGGTCCTTATATGGTAATTAGACCATTAAAGAAAATTATGTAGATTCTTGGTGACTCATCCATTGAAAAATTAGAAAAGGTCAATGACTAAATTGGAATTTGGAATAATTAAATTAATCAAAAGATGAAAAAATAAAATATCATCTTATTATTATCATCTTCAACCTAAAATTTTATGCAAACCCTAGGAGAGAGAGGGGAAACTTTCAAGGCTTACTTGGGTAAATTCTCTTATCCCGTTTTTAGTAATTTTGGTATTTTTGAAACCAGGATAGCTTAATCTCTCTATTTGAGGGAATTTGAAAAGTTATCAAGGTATGAAAATGGGTCATGGATGTAATATGCTGGAAATTAGAAATTCATGGTAGAAAATAAAAGATTATTGATAGATAAACAACTTTTACAAAGTGATTTTTGATGAAAACATGATTTAGGGACTAAAATGAAAAGTTGTAAAATTTGATGAAAACTTATGAAATTTTATGAATACATGTGCTGTAAAATTTTGTAATAGGGCTGAAACACCCCACACCCGGCCCACGAGCCTGGACTGGATTTGGTATGTTCCTCGAAGTAAACCGGTTAAAAATTCTTTTATTACTTTGGAAATCTGTGTGTTTTGAAGATAGTTTGCTGGTGGGTTGGGCTCTAGTTGAAAACAAATTCATTTTATATTGAAACCCATTTAATTTCAAGTGACAAAATATTTAAAGTTTATCTTAAATTAAATTGACTTAATCTCTAATAAGTAAAATTTTGTATCATAGTAAATAAAACAGAAAATAACATGGTTCACTATGGCTTTATTACCTCAAATAAAAACCCAAAATGAAATTTAAAATACTTAGAAAAATAAGGGGTCCACATAATAATTTCCTTGCTAGGCATGGCCACCACTAAGCTCTTGCCGACCCTGGTCCATCACTGTTCATCACCTGAAAAATGTTCCCACAACGGGGTGAGTCAACAGACTCAATATGTACTACAACACTAAGTCTTAACAAATTCAGGCATTTCATAAATACATATTCATATATCATTAAATTAAAAATGATGGAACCCAAACCCAAACCTATATGCCATCCGCTACACATCACCCGTACCATCCTGCACACCGTGGGGACTACTAAGTCAACCCTCCATCCGCTACACACCATCGAAGGCAGTCGCTGCAGTCGACGTGCTCATCGCCCTTATGAGTATTCGTGGTCTTAGGTCACCACACTCAGATATCATGGTCTTAGGTCACCACATTCAGATATCGTGGTCTTAGGTCACCACATTCAGATCTCGCGGTCTTAGGTCACCACATTCAAATATCATGGTCTTAGGTCACCACATTCACTTCCCCTTTTCAATAACCCATATGCCCCATATCATACATATTATGCATTAACATGCCAAATTTCACATTCTTATCACTTATCACATGTTAAATATAACATATTTCACAATCCTAGTAGGAGTAGGAAACGTACCTGAGTACTTTGTACCATAACATGGTACCTTAGCCACATTCACATTCTTATAAACATGCACATATTAAATATTTCCATAAATTTTATTAAAAGTTAGTGTGGGGTACACACCTGATTAACTTAACGAATTCCTTGAAATCCTGAAAAACCGATCTTATCGCTTTAGATCTTTTAAGTCCCTACATTTGGCCAACACTTAGAAATTTAATGAAGACCATTCGGCCATAAATCCAAATCCCAATAGGATTAGTACACTTAAAACCTACCTTGGTGCCGATTGATGTCTAATCAAATGCCGGAAACTTTGTGTCCTTCTTTCTTGAAATCGGCAATCATTAGATTACTTGAATAGATTAGTTTCGGCTTTGGAATAATTAATGAACACATATATTTACCAAACATGTCCTTGGCCGAATGCTATAGACACTTACCTTGTGGATTTTAAATCCCGAAACTCACCGAATAACTAGGGAACACGCGGCCTATGGTGTACCTTAGGGAAAAGAACTTCTCCTTCCTTGTAGTCGACACTTAATAAATCCCGAAAGATCTCTTCAAAGTTTCGACAACAAGATATTAATGGGGTTAGTCCTAGATTTCGCCAAATCTTAAAAAAAAATGAAACCGAATGAGATCTTACCCTTACTTTAGGAATCGGCAATCCTTGCTTAAGCCTTTAACAATATTCGTCTATGTAGGCTAGAAGAATCTTGATTTCGGCTTTTTGATTGGTATAAAGAAAGAAAAGAGAAAGAAGAATAAAGGTGGAGGATTTGGCTAGAGCACAAGGTATTTCGGCTTGGCAAAAATAAAAGAGAAAAGAGGAGTTATTTGCTAGAGAGAATTCGGCAGAGAGAGAGAGTTGAAAGAAAGATTGAATGGCCCTCTTTTCCTTTAGTAGCCGAAATTACTAACTTAGAATCCCTTACTTGGCCATCACTCTTCTATTTTGATAGCTTTATCTCTTTAATTATCACCTAAAATAAAAGATAATTCAAAGAACTATCCTTACTTAGCCGAAATTATTAAACTCGAGTCCCTTACTTGGCCATCACTTCTCCCTTATTTTCCTAATTAAAGAATAATTCCTCATTTATCATCTTTTATCCTTAAATAAAATAAAAGGGATAAAACTCCTAAAATTTAGCCATGTGCCGTCCACCTCTGTCCATCCTTGCAGCAAAATAAAACTTCTATTTTTAGCTTCCCATGCGACTCGAACCTTGGCCCAATACCCCTGTATGTGGCGTCATTTCCAGAGGCCCTAAGGGGCACCTCCAGGCCACTTTTCCAAGCCCAATTTCATGTCATATTTCCTCCATAAATTTTCTTAAGGCCACCTTGCCTTCGTTCCCTCTTTCAAACTTTTAAAACTTAACATTTCTAAAACATTTTCTTACATTTCCAAGTCATTTCCTTACAAGACATTTCCTTACATTTCCAAGTCATTTCCTTACGAGACATTTTCTTACATTTCCAAGTCATTTCCTTACAAGACATTTCCTTACATTTCCAAGTCATTTCCTTACAAAACATTTCCTTACATTTCCAAGTCATTTCCTTACAAGACATTTCCTTACATTTCCAAGTCATTTCGTTACGAGACATTTCCTTACATTTCCAAACACTGCCAAAATCTACTAACTCATGAATTATGCACGAACACATAACCCCTAATCTAGGATGTTACAGTTCTACCCTCCTTAAAAATAATTTCATCCTCGAAATTACTTGGCTAACTGCATTCCTACTCATCACACTACGCTTACGATGTGCACTCTGATCTTAATAAAACTATCTTACCTTCTAGGCACAATCTCTAGGTTCACGTCCCCTAGAACTCATTTCTAACGTCGCGATTTAATCTGATTACAAAGTTTTATGCATTAGTACTTTCGTTCCACTTTTTATCCACGAACAAATCTTATGAGAAAGGAGTTTTAGAAGTAGTTCTTTCGATCACACAAAGTTTCAGTTCAAGTTCTCTATTCTAATTCAGAGAATCACATTCACATTCACATTAATCCATCTCGATAGAGACACATTCATTCCTCCTTAGAGGCTCATTTATTCATCAACATAGACATATTCATTCAGTGGTATCCACCACCCACATTCACTATTCGGACACTTTTGTCCATTTCTATCCCAGGGGTATTTTCGTCATTAGTCCTATAAAGGTATTTTGGTAATAAACCGGGGTCAATTTGAAAATATTTTTCAAATTAATGGTATTTCAGAATTTACAAAATCTCTGGGTTATTTTGTTTTCCAAATCAGAGGTGTTGCAAAAATTTCAGAAATCGAGGTTATTTCGGTAATTTTATAAGTCAGGGGTAATTCAGTAATTTTCCAAAATCAAGGTATTTTTTATAATTTGCAAATTAGGGTTTGTTGAACATTTTATAAAGTAATGAAAATTTTGATAAAAACTGTGAGTATTTTGGAAATTTCATAAACCAAGGGCATTTTTGTAATTTTACCACTAGGGGTATTTTTTGTAATTTTATAAATCGAAAATTTTTCGAAAAATTTTGTAAAAATAGTTTTCACAAATTAAAAAGGTAATTTTAAGAGTTTTAAAACTAGGGTTTTTATAAAAATACGACTAGTTCCCTTTCGGGTTTTAGTTATTAAGGTTTAGCTTTGTGGATCGAGTCCTCTTGGTCGTAGTGAACCGTAGCTACGCACTGCAGTGATTCCAGTGAAGAGGAGGTGAGTCACTAGGACTGCTTAAGTACCAGGCTCTTCCGGATCCAATCCTAGACATGCGCACAAGGGTTACCACACCCTAACTCGGCGACTTAGTCATAGGCTTGTTTAATTTAGCATTAAGTCTTATGTAAGTGTTGGGGTAAACTAGTCCTAGGGTTCAAGTACTTACATGCTAATCTACGTTCCATTCCATTTCTACCCTTTTACAAATCATAATATAAATCACCCAAGAGATCGAAGTACTTACCTAGTGGACTTCAGGTCGGAGACTTAGCTGCCATGCCAAAAACCTGCTTATTTCAAAAAAAAATGTTTTCTTAAAACTTATTTGGGCTCACTTTGAAAACGTTTTGGGCCTTAAACCTCAGGTCGAGAGTTTGAAATGGGCTCTGATACCAAACTGAAACACCCCACACCTGGCCCACGAGCCTGGACCGGATCTCGTATGTTCCTCAAGAAAAAGCTGTTAAAAATTCTTTTATTACTTTGGAAATCATGTGTTTTTGAAGATAGTTTGCTGGTGGGTTGGGCTCGAGTTGAAAACAAATTCATTTTATATTGAAACCCATTTCATTTCAAGTGACAAAATATTTAAAGTTTATTTTAAATTAAATTGACTTAATCTCTAATAAGTAAAATTTCGTATCATAGTAAATAAAACAGAAAATAACATGGTTCACTATGGCTTTATTACCTCAAATAAAAACCCAAAATGAAATTTAAAATACTTAGAAAAATAAGGGGTCCACATAATAATTTCCTTGCTGGGCATGGCCACCACTAAGCTCTTGCCGACCCCTTGGTCCATCACTTGCTCATCACTGAAAAATGTTCCCACAGGGGTGAGTCAACAGACTCAATGTGTACTACAACACTAAGTCTTAACAAATTCAGGCATTTCATAAATACATATTCATATATCATTAAATTAAAAAAGATGGAACCCAAACCCAAACCTATATGCCATCCGCTACACATCACCCGTACCATCCTGCACACCGTGGGGACTACTAAGTCAACCTTCCATCCGCTACACACCATCGAAGCGCGATCATGCGATCGACGTGCTCATCGCCTCTATGAGTATTCGTGGTCTTAGGTCACCACACTCAGATATCGTGGTCTTAGGTCACCACATTTAGATATCGTGGTCTTAGGTCACCACATTCAGATCTCGTGGTCTTAGGTCACCACATTCAAATATCGTGGTCTTAGGTCACCACATTCACTTACCCTTTTCAATAACCCATATGCCCCATATCATACATATTATGCATTAACATGCCAAATTTCACATTCTTATCACTTATCACATGTTAAATATAACATATTTCATAATCCTAGTAGGAGTAGGAGACGTACCTGAGTACTTTGTACCATAACATGGTACCTTAGCCACATTCACATTCTTATAAACATGCACATATTAAATATTACCATAAATTTTATTAAAAGTTAGTGTGGGGTACACACCTGATTAACTTAACGAATTCCTTGAAATCCTGAAAAACTGATCTTATCGCTTTAGATCTTTTAAGTCCCTACATTTGGCCAACACTTAGAAATTTAATGAAGACCATTCGGCCATAAATCCAAATCCCAATAGGATTAGTACACTTAAAACCTACCTTGGTGCCGATTGATGTCTAATCAAATGCCGGAAAATTTGTATTCTTCTTTCTTGAAATCGGCAATCATTAGATTACTTGAATAGATTGGTTTCGACTTTTGAATAATTAATGAACACATATATTTACCAAACATGGCCTTGGCCGAATGCTATAGACACTTGCCTTGTGGATTTTAAATCCCGAAACTCACCGAATAACTAGGGAACACGCGGCCTATGGTGTACCTTCAGGAAAAGAACTTCTCCTTCCTTGTAGTCGACACTTAATAAATCCCGAAAGATCTCTTCAAAGTTTCGACAATAAGATATTAATGGGGTTAGTCCTAGATTTCGGCAAATCTTAAAAAAAAATGAAACCGAATGAGATCTTACCCGTACTTTAGGAATCGGCAATCCTTGCTTGAGCCTTTAACAATATTCGGCTATGTAGGCTAGAAGAATCTTGATTTCGGCTTTTTGATTGGTATAAAAAACGAAAAGAGAAAGAAGAATAAATGTGGAGGATTCGGCTAGAGCACAAGGTATTTCGGCTTGGCAAAAATAAAAGAGAAGAGAGGAGTTATTTGCTAGAGAGAATTCGGCAGAGAGAGAGTTGAAAGAAAGAATGAATGGCCCTCTTTTCCTTTAGTAGCCAAAATTACTAACTTAGAATCCCTTACTTGGCCATCACTCTTCTATTTTGATAGCTTTATCTCTTTAATTATCACCTAAAATAAAAGATAATTCAGCAACTATCCTTACTTAGCCGAAATTATTAATAATTCAGCAACTATCCTTACTTAGCCGAAATTATTAAACTCAGAGTCCCTTACTTGGCCATCACTTCTCCTTTATTTTCCTAATTAAAGAATAATTCCTCATTTATCATCTTTTATCCTTAAATAAAATAAAAGGGATAAAACTAATAAAATTTAGCCATGTGCCGTCCACCTCTGTCCATCCTTGCAGCAAAATAAAACTTCTATTTTTAGCTTCCCATGCGACTCGAACCTTGGCCCAATACCCCTGTATGTGGCGTCATTTCCAGAGGCCCTAAGGGGCACCTCCAGGCCACTTTTCCAAGCCCAATTTCATGTCATATTTCCTCCATAAATTTTCTTAAGGCCACCTTGCCTTCGTTCCCTCTTTTAAACTTTTAAAACATAACATTTCTAAAACATTTCCTTACATTTCCAAGTCATTTCCTTACAAGACATTTCCTTACATTTCCAAGTCATTTCCTTACGAGACATTTCCTTACATTTCCAAGTCATTTCCTTACAAGACATTTCCTTACATTTCCAAGTCATTTCCTTACAAAACATTTCCTTACATTTCCAAACACTACCAAAATCTACTAACTCATGAATTATGCACGAACGCATAACCCCTGATCTAGGATGTTACAGGGGCTTTGGTTAGGCTTGGAATAGGGTGTAATTTACACAAGTTTCATTTTCCAGGCCTAGGGATAAAATCAAAATTTATGGAAAAGTTAGGGGCAAAATGGTAATTTCACCTAAGACGTAAATTGAGTCCATTTAAATATGAAATGAGTGAAATTGGTGGTTAAATTCATTTATATAGATCCAGACAACACTAATTTAAGGTTAGATCGAGGAAAAGAAAATATTTCGGATTAGTAGACTATTACGCGAACAAGTGTCGAGGTAAGTTTGTGTAACTTAATCGGGCATGTAAATATGTTTAATTGAATGTTGTGATTGTATGAAATCTTATTATCATTTGATTTTAATTATTTGATTACTATAAAGAAAAATTGAATACATGCTTGAAATGATGAAAAAGGGGTTAAGTCTTGATTGAGTATTGAATTCCGATGATTATATACGCTTTCCTGAAACTAATAAGGTCCTACATTTGTTACAGACGGGATTTAGCTCCGAGGAGTAATCCCATTAACCTTGATTGATAAGTTTAGTTTTCGTTATACGAACTTACTAAGCATGTAATGCTTACTCCATTTCATTTTCCCCTGTTTTATAGTACTCGGAAGCTCGTGAAGGTTGGAAGATCACTAGAGCATCGTCACACTATCAACTAGCATTTTGTGTAACACCTAAAACCAGGCCTAGAAGTTAGGCCCGAATCTGGCGTGTCACATTGAAGAGTTTTCCGAAAACCATGCTTTCATTAGAAACCCTTCTTACAACTTAAAACTTTCAGATATTCAAAACCTCAGATTTCGTTTGTTTGTTTTCAAAACGTGGTTTATTAGAAATCCTTCTTGGAAAACGCTATTATCTTTAAAACCTTGTTTGTTGCAGAAAGCTTAATTCAAAACAGTTGCGGAATGTGGTATTTTGAAAAACAATAGTTATTTTCGATAAATCGTGTTCTACTTCTAGCAATTATAAAACAATGAATAAAAACCCAAAACTTAAGGTTCAGAAATCTCAAGGCCTTATTACAAAATTTATAACCCAACAAATTAAACTAAAGTAAAAATAGAATGTGTACTTTAAAGCCAATCGGATGTGTGGTCACCTCCAAGTCCCTCGCAACTCCGATCCGCCTAAGGCTGAGGATTACCTGCACAGTTAAAAACGGGGTGAGTTTATGAAAACTCAGTGTGTAATCTCCTTACAGGAGTAACAGTCAATATACAGAAGCAGAAACCTAAACAGTCTGGGCTGGAGCCCTTTCAACAGTCACAGTATAGTACAGATCAGAGCATATGTGGGTTAAAGCCCACTACGAAATTATTTGGGTCATAGCCTATAACAGTATCGATTGGGCCTAGCCAAACTAATAATAGAACAAGTGGCCTAAGCCCAGTACATTGATAGATCTCGTAAACAGATATGCAACAGTATGAGGATGCAGCCCAATCCAAACCAACCATCACACCACCCGTACCAACCCTACACACCTGTGGGGACCAAGTCAACCCACCCAGCCCTACACACCAAGATCGCAGCCGAGCTGCCAGTATATATATGTGGCTCTTAAGCCTTTAATAGCGGTATTATAATTGACATAGAGCCATCAGTAACTGTATTATGTTTGGCATATAGCCATCAGCAACGATAATATAATCGGCACACAGCCTTGGGTAAACATGATTGACACAGAGTCATCGATATCTGTTAAGCACATAGCCACGGGTAAATACGATTGGCACAAAGCCATAATCAAGATGGCACAGAGCCAAGCTCTCCAATAATGCAGCCTTACTGCTAACAACGGTATATGTGGCTGAGCCACTAGAATCAGTATACGTGGCATAGCTAACAGTACAGTACTTCCTCCAAAATACAAATCCCAACCCCATGCAATATGTCGTGTATGTCATGCTCAATCATTACATATGTATGCAAAATAGCCATGCTCAGTGACAGTCATCTAAACATATATTAACAGCATATCAGTCACATGCCCACAGTCAAGTTAGTTAAACTCATAGTTATACAATCACAGTCAAAACAGTTAAATTCACAATCTAAATCAGTCATTTACCTATAAGGGCAAAATAGTCATTTTACCCTATAAAGGTATTTCAATAATCCTACCCTTCAGGGGTATTTCGGTAATTCTACCCTACAGGGGTAATTTAGTAATTTCATAAACGAGGGGTATTTTGGTAATTTTAAAAATCAAGGGCATTTCGGTAATTTCATAAACTTGGAGTATTTCAATAATTTTGTAAATTGAGGGTATTTTGGTAATTTCATAAACCAAGGGTATTTCGGTAATTTTGAAAATCAAAGGCATTTCGGTAATTTTCATAAACTGGGGGTGTTTCAGTAATTTTGCAAATCGGGGTATTTCGGTAATTTCGCAAACAAGGGGTATTTCGATAATTTTAGAAACCAATGGTGTTTTGGTAATTTTTAAACCAATGGTATTTCAGTAATTTTGTAAACCAATGGTATTACAGTAATTTTGTAAACCAAGGGTATTACAGTAGTTTCATAAACCAGGGTATTCTAAACAGCGATAATGATACGAATGGGCCTAGGGCCCATTCTCAGCCCAAATAGGCCCACACGCTCGTGTGGCCCATTTAGCCCAAACCTAACCACAGATATGAGATTTAAATAGACCAGTTCAGTATCTACTACACAATCATACGATTTATTCATATGGGCCCACGAGCCCATTGGCCCCACTTGGCCTCTTTCGACCCATCGTGGCCCAAACAGCATCAACCCACAAGAATACTCATGGTGGCCTCAACTATCGCGTTGAAGCTCCCACATGTGCACTCGCACGCTCGGATGGCTACCATCGCCGTGTGACCGGCATTTCGACATTTGGCACTCGACAACTAGAGTAGGGCGAAATATACACCTGATAGGAATCTGGAGTTGATTCGCGCTCCGACCACTCCTATGCCCAATGCCAACCCAGGTATGCTCACTCTCCTTATAGATTGCTCTATTTAAAGCTAGCCTTTCATCTTCCCTCTTGCTAGCTTCCCGATCTGGGATCCCTCATTCAGCAGAGTTTAATTCCAACACAAACTCTGGTCATCCCAACTTAGCAAAATAAATATCCCTTTTTGCTTGCAATAAGATTCGAACTCAGGCTCCATTGTAACATAATCCATGCCGCTAGCCACTTTACCAACTAGCTCCTTGTTGTCTTAAAACATGCGCAACTAAATATAAGTCTATGGGCCAAAGTCTAAGTTCATTTAAAAAGAAATCAAAATGAAATGCAAGCGCCAAGATTTGAACCTTGGACCCCTTGCTTCCTTGTGGCGCCATTCCCTTGTCTCTTATGTGGCGTCATTTGCCACTAGACCACAACCCTTTTTTTGTGTTATTTTTTCTCCACATTTTATTCTTAAAGCCTACTTACTAACTCCCAGGGTTTTATTCAGCTAAAACCCAAATTTTCCTAAAGCCGAAGTTTGATACCGGGAATTCATAGAAGCCCCCTAACCTTCCAAAATCACTCACCTAATAGGTCCAACTTGCATTAGTGTCGTTCTCTTCGTTCTCAAAAATTTTAAATGCTCCTAAGCCCAAGGCCCAATAGGCCCAATTCTACTAGGACCAAATTCGGGTTGTTACATTTTGGGTATATTTAGTGAAATCATTTTGGGTATAATAGCATGTATATGACAACTTGGCCAATAGTGGCTTGAAATGTTATTTTGTAATCTAGCCATTTAAATGGCTAGTAATGGTTCATTTTGGTATGATTAAGTAGGTTGTGATGATATATTCATATGTGATATGTTACGTATATGTGATCAAATGATGCTAATGCCTAAGTTATTCCAAGGTCAGTTTATAAACATTTATGCATGTAACGATATGCCTTGTTGAATGATGAGGATTGCCCAATTTGAATGCTTGAATTGGTTGGTTTTAAATGTGTGTTACAAGTGCAGGTCTTGGGTGAAATTTTGGGTGAGAAATGAAGCTAGAAATGGCTTCATTTTGTCCATACGGGAAGACACACGGGCGTGTGTCTAGACCGTGTGTGACATACGCCTGGTAACATGGGCATGTGGCTAGGCCGTGTGTCCCCTGCATCTTAATTTTGAGAAATAGAATGCTCAGAATTGAGCACATGGGCAGAGACATAGGCGTGTGTCTCAACCGTGTGAAACCTACACCTAATTTTGAATTGAATTAATTAACCACACAACCTAGCACACGGGCCTGTCCCAGGGCATGTGGCAAGTCAGAGAGGTACACAAGGCCAAACACGACCTCCAACATGGGTGTGTCCCAGGGTCACATAGGCGTGTCCCAGGGTCACACGGGCGTGTTCCAGGGTCACACGAGTGTGTCCCTTGGACCACGCGAGTGTGTGAACCCTGCACCTTGGAAAAAATTTGAAAATTCGAGAAAAATTCTTAGAGGTCTAGATTTAGTCCCAACTCGATTCTAATGCTCGTATTGGGCTTTAAGGGCCCAATCAAGGGACGTTATGAATAATCTCTGTAAATGAATAGTCATTTATGCAGTTTAATGGAAAAATGCTCTGAATGTTCTAGTAATGCTCTGAAACCCTGTTCCGATGACAGGTACGGGTTAGGGGTGTTACAGAGACGATAACTCGATACTTACTTATTACTTGATAACAACTGTGTACACTTGCACAAACCTACACGTTACAAGTTTTTGGCGCCGTTGTTGGGGATTGTTAACTATCGCCATAGTCATTTTTTTAATTATTTACTTCCAATTTGGTTTATTTCTAGCATTACTAACTTATTCTTTTTAATTTTGTGATTTTTTTTTCAGGCGTTTATGAGCATAGATCAGATAATCGACTTACTCCCTGTAGACCCTGAAATGGAGCGAACTTTCAAACAAAGAAGACGTGAATGAACAGCTCAAAGACAAGTTGATATAGACCCTGGAAATCAGAATCAAGACTAAGGTAATGAAGCCGATCGTGTATGAAATCCCATCCTCATTGCCGATGATAGGGATCGATGCATCAGACAATATGTTGTGCCACTTTTCAGTGAGTTAAATCCGGGAATTAGAAGGCCAGATATTGAGGCAACCCAATTTGAATTGAAACTAGTAATGTTTCAAATGCTCCAAATGGTGGGCCAATTCAGTGGAATGCCCACAAAAGATCCACATCTCCACCTTTGATTGTTTATAGAGGTGAGTGATTCATTCAAGATAGCCGGTGTGACTGAAGACGCACTGAGGTTGAAGTTGTTTCCATACTCGTTGTGAGATCGAGCACGAGCATGGCTCAATTCATTGCCACCAAGTTCCATATCTACATGGTAAGAATTAGCAGAGAGATTTTTGTTTAAGTATTTCCTGCCTAGCAAAAATGGTAAGTTGACCAACGAGATCACAACTTTCCAATAGTTGGATGATGAGTCTTTGTATGAGGCTTGGGAGCGATTCAATGAGTTACTTCATAAGTGTCCTCATCATGGGATTCCTCATTGTATCCAGTTGGAGACATTCTATAATGGTCTCAATGCACATATAAGATTGGTTGTAACACCCCTAACCCGTATCCGTCACCGGATTAGGGTTACGAGGCATTACCGATCAAAAACACAGTTCAGAACAATCATTTATTACAATTCAAGCATAAAGTTATAACATCTCCTATGTAAACACTTCAAAACTCGAATACCACAATTCACATATACCAATTTTGCATATATAAATCATATAGCCAACCACAATTAATCATGCTTTACTAATCATAAATCATATACAAACCATACTCAAAAACTCAACCATTTCAATTTGGTCTACCTATTCAAATTTTTGAACTAAGCTATCATACATCAATAAATAGTACACGCTTGATAAGTCCAATGTTCGAACTTTATTACCAACACATTCATGTCATTCGAATACTTAAAATATATTCAAGTATATATATATATCCATACAAATCATATACTCATGCATATGTCAAAACATCCAATTGCATACATTTATTTCATTATCTAATTAACAAATGTACCATTTCATAAACCTATATACATTTGCATATCAAGTCAAAACAAAACATATTATACAACTCATAAGCTATCTATATAATGAATTTTTATTAAACATCACCAATTGATCAAATATAGTTCTTCTACATTGCAAAACTATGCGCATTTTACTAAATCAACATGGACCATTTTTGAACACAAATAACAAGCCAAAACATACTTAATTCACATGTAAATATCATGTCTAGACATCATATATTCAACAATCCAATAAGCCTTTAACACTTTATACTTATAACAAAAATCAAACATTAAACTAACCAACTTGACCTTTAAGTACCAAACCACAAACAAACATGTCATATGTATATGTATTTAGTTTATCTATCATTAGCCGAATATGAAAACCCATCATTTACCAATTTCCAAGCCAATATACAAAACAAATTATACATCAAATTATAAGTCAATAATAAGCCATTCAAATAGCCAAATTCACATTATAAAGAAAAGACATCACCTAGTTTATAAAAACATGTATCACAAATCAAAAACACATCCATCAACTACGTAATTACTAGAGCTGAATCACATGTTCATCAAACATACTTCCCAAGATAAGCACATTAACAAGATCGATCATTCATAAACATTAACATTATCATCAAGCCATTTTCGCATGGCTATTTATTTACATTTCAAAACAAACCATATTAAAACTAGCCTATACATGCCATATGTCAAAAGTGCAAACTATCAAAGTACCAAAATAGCGATCGATAGTGTGATGATGATCCTTGACGATCCCCGAGCTCGAGCTAACTTTATATATCTATAAAACAATGAAAGAAAGGCACGAAGTAAGATTTGAAAGCTTAGTAAGTCATAAGCAAATAAATCATCACAAGAACATGAATAATTCAATTTGAATAGGCCAAATTTAACTAATCTTATATACATATACAATCACTTTTCTCATATAATCCATAATACCAAATTAGTAACTTCACTTACCTTATTTTTCAATGAACATATAAACTTTATACATACCAGAATTATTTAGCTCAAATACACATTCAGATTATTTTGACATTGCCCGTTGAACCATTCGGAATCGTTAAGGATACTCAGAAACACATATACCACATACAATGCCATATCCCATATATGGTCTTACATGTTATCACATATCGATGCATCTTTCCCAGACATGGTCTTACACAAAATAACACCTCGAAAATTGTAACACCCCAAACCTGGCCTAGACGTTATGGCCAGATCTGGCATGTCACATAGAATGATTGTTTAAAAACTGCGCTTACATTAAAAACTTCGTGTAACACCCCAAACCCAGTCAACACACCACGACCGAATTCAGCATGTTACAGAGTGAAACCTTTTTGAAGAAAACGAGTTACCGATTCAATTTCAGTAAAAACCCTATTTGTTATTTCTTGTGTTCGGAGAAATCTTATGCATGTAAAGTTGGAATCGTTAGGTTGTCTTTAAAATCCCGATAATCTTTTAAAACCCTCTTGTTGATTAATACTTTGGAAAACGTTTATGTCTATTAAAAACCCGAGTGAATTTTACTTAGTTAATTTGGAAACTGTTTGTATTTGAGCTTTGAAAACTTAGATTTGGAAATCATTAAAGTTGATTTGTTATCATGTGAATTGTATTACCCGATGGTAAAGTGTTGAAAGCCATTGTGTATTTTAGTTTAGAAAACTTTGAGTTCAGGTTATTAAAACAAATCAAGTAATTTACTTAATCATATTTGAAATCGAATCCAAAGCAGATAAAAATAATCCAAAAAACATAATTTAAAGGCCTTATTACAACCCAAATAAAAACCGAAATTTAAATAAATTAAAGTACCCAAAAGATGTTCAATGAAACCTTAAAGCAAATATCGCATGGCCACCACGAGTCCACCCGGCTCCTCATCCGCGACCTATGAATCACCTGAAAAGATAAGGGAGAAGGTGAGTAGTGCATAATCCCCCTCCCGATTATTGCAACATGCTTACACAAATCATAATCAAGCAAATATAGCATGCACCCCAAACCTAGCCATCCACAACTCCGTTTTCTACCCCGTGTGGTACTAAACCACTGGTGGTGCCGAACCACTGGTGACCCAAAGTCACTGATATCAAATAATAGTGTGGTGCCAAACCACTGGTGACCCAAAGTCAGGAATAATCCAATTGTGGGGCCAACCCACGTTGTGATACCAAATCACTGGTGGCAATCCCGTTATATCAAATGTGGGGCCAACCCACTGTGGTGCTAAGCCATTGGGACTAGTCGCTATGAGGTGCCAAACCTCTGGTGACCCAAAGTCACAAAATAAACTGTGGTACCAAACCACTGGTGACCTAAAGTCACAGATATCAACTTCCCCCTCCTCTCATATCACTCATAAAAATGCAATACATATATAAATCATGCCACCGTGCTTAAATATTAAACATATATCAAATATATCATAAATCATAGCATCAAACATCATATGGCATAATCTCATCAAAACAGACTTGCCCGGAATCCATGCTCATACCCATTAAGGTATCATATCGAGATCTACACAACTTTCGACTTTTAACATATTTAAGTTATTAGCATATTTACTATGATTAAGAAGAGTGTAAGTTACACACCTGGCTACTAACGCGGTTACTGAATCCCAAAGTTCCCGATCTACACACTAGATCTCCTTTATCCTACATTCGGCCAAACCAATATCATTAACAACGCCATTCGGCCATATTAACAAATCCCGAAGGGTTAACGCATGGAACCACAATCCTTACCTTAGTACCGATTTGGTTTCCAATTAAATCCCGAAACTACGTGATGATCCCCCTTGCAGTCGGCCACACACTAACACATAGAAACAATTAGCCTTCGGCTTTGAAAGAATATGAAACAGATCCTAAAACGTTAGAGCCCTTACCTAAATCGACGACCAAATCCCAAAGATCTAGAAGGTCTAGATCCAAGCCACGATCCAAACGAAACCCGAGAACCTTAACGTAAAAGATCCCTCCGGCTCTTACCAAGATTGAGCCCTAGCATCCAAAAACCAAAGAATCGGCAACCAAAAGAGAGGGTGAGGCTACCTAGGAGATTCGGCCATACACCACAAGAAGTAAAGAGGGAGAAGTAACGAAACTTACCACCCCAAGGTTTGGGATTCGGCAAATAGAACTAATGAAGAGATGAGTTCGGCACTTGAGATGATGATGAGAAAACGCAAGAAGAGAGGGGTTTATGAACAAGGTATTCGGCCAACCACTTGAAAGAAGGGGAGAAGAAGAGAACTCACAAGGTTTCGGCTTTTGAAGATGGTGAAAGATGGAGAAGGAAAATGAGATGGAAAAGAAGTGATTCGACAAAGGGAAAATGGAAGAAGTTCCGGCACAAGGGGATTGGAAAAAGAAGAAGAAGAAGGTCAGCTGAAGAGTGGTGTTGGTTTCGGCTTTGAGCAAAAATAAGAAAAGAAGAAGTACCAAGGGTGGATTCGGGAAAGAGGGAGTTCCGACTAACAATGGATGAACCAAATAAATAAAAAGGGAAAGAATAGCTAATTAAGTTTCGGCTCTTGCAAGATATGGCAAGGTTTGGTTCGGCCAAATACAAAGCTTGCCGAATGAGAAAAGAAAGAAGGACAATGAGGTCTCGGTTTTGGCATAAAACGAAAATGAAGAGAGCTCCCTCAGCTAGCCGAAAATGCTCATCTAGGAACCTAAGGAATTTCAGCACCCTCCTAACTCAGCTTTCCAACCGAATACTCCTCTTCAACAAGAGTTCAAATTTCGGCAACTACCTCAAGCTCCTCCTGGCCACTAATTCGAATGAGTTTGAATTATTCAAGCTCCTAAATTCTCTCCTTGCCACCAATTCAAATTAATTTGACTTGTTCAACAGTTATCTGATAGAGTTTGAGCTGAGCACAACTTCTCCTCAGCTTGGCGTCAAAATGGTAAGCAGAAAATGGGATTTCTGCTGCTCGAACCTGAGCTCCCCCTTCCCTACATGTGGCGTCATTCTCAAGGCCCTAAGTGGCGCCTCCTTGCCACTCTACCAAGCCAATTCTTGTGCTTAAATTCCCCACGAAATATACTTAACCCCTAGCTCCTTCAGCTCTCCTTAACTAAAGCTTAAAAACAAAATTTTTCCTATAGTTCGGGCCTACCCTAGACTTATAACTAGCCTCTAGAACACCTCAATTAAACACACAATTATTCCAGCCACATGCAAAACAATTCAAACACAATAGCCCCTACTTCAGGATGTTACAGTTCTACCCCCCTTAAAAATAATTTCGGCCCCGAAATTACCTGGTCAAAAGAGTTGAGGGTATTGCTGCCTCATCCCATTCTCTGGCTCCCACGTAGCTTCTTCCACGCCATGATTTTGCCATAATACCTTTACTAATGGAACTGCCTTCTTGCGCAAAACTTTCACATCCCGATCCAGAATCTGCACTGGTTCCTCTTCCATGGTCAAATCTGGGCTCACCTTTATAACACCTCAATTAAACACACAATTATTCCAACCACATGCAAAACAATTCAAACAAAATAGCCCCTACTTAAGGATGTTACACTTCGTATTCTTTTTGAAGCTTCGAGCTTTGGTGAAATTCAAATTGGTTTTTATAGTTTTCTTGTAAAAATGTTGTTATTATTATTTTCGAAAACTTTGTTTGTAGCAGAAATCGGATTCAACAAATTTCGGAGATGTGACATTTTGAAAATCGTTGTTGTTGTTTTAAGAAAATCCAAAGTTTAACTATTTATAGTTTGAATATAATAGAAATAAAAGTTTAAAAGAAAAATAAAATCCAATGGCCTTATTAGATAAAATTAAACCCAATTTAAAATAATCTTAAAACAAAGCATAACGGAAATTTACTAAAGATCACGAGAAGTATCTCCGATGTACGGCCACCACAGAGTCCTCCGCAGCTCCAAATCCTCTAACGCTGGGGATCACCTGAAAAGTTAAAGCAGAGGGGTGAGTTAAGAGAACTCAATGTGTAATCCCTTAAACAGTCATTAACTGGGCCCGAGCCCATACAGAAGCAGACTGGACCAAAGCCTTTACAGAAGTAGTCTGGGCCGAAGCCCTATTTGGTAAATAAACTCGGCCTTAGCCCTATAAACATGATAATGCAGCCAGAATATGCAACCCAACCTAACAATCCATCCGCTACACACCCCCGTACCAGCCCAACACACCTATGGGGACCAAGTCAACCCACCCAGCCAAAACACACCAATATTGCAGACAAGCTGCCAATTATAGAATTTGTATATACGGCTCTTAAGCCTTCAATAGTGGTATTATAATTGGCACAGAACCATCAGTAACCATAATATAATCGGCACACAGCCTTGGGTAAATATGATCGACACAGAGTCATCTATATCTATTAGGCACATAGCCACGGGTAAATACGATTGGCACAAAGCCATAATCAAGATGGCACAAAGCCAAGCTCTCCAATAATGTAGCCAAGCTGCTAATAACGATATATGTGGCTGAGCCACCAAAATAACAGAATATACGTGGCGTAGCCACCAGAACAGAATGTGGCAGAGCCACCAGAATAACAGAATATACGTGGCGTAGCCACCAGAACAGAATGTAGCAGAGCCGCCAGAGTACACTTCCTCCGACCATCAAAATCCCAAACGATGCAACGTGATATGAATGCATTGTATGTCATGCTCACTCATTACATGTGTATGCAAAATGGCCATGCTCAGTAACAATCACTTCAGCGCACATTAACAACATATCAAACACACGCCCACAGTCAAGTCGGTTAAACACAGCCATACAATCACAGTCAAATCGGTCATATCATAGCACAAGCTAATCATTTACCTACAAGGGCAAATCAGTCATTTTACCCTGTAAGGGTATTCCGGTAATCCTACCCTTCAGGGGTAGTTCGGTAATTCTACTTATATCTAATTTCTGGATGTAGTGCATCTCAAACATAATCAATCATACAATTAACACATACAACGCTAGTACTACCACGAGGGTACAACGGTCATTTTGTCGTTTAGGGGTACAACGGTAATTTCACCCCTTAGGGGTATTTCGATAATTTTGCAAACTAGGGGTATTTCGGTAATTTTGGAAACTGGGGGTATTTTGGTAATTTTGCAAACTGGGGGTATCTCGCTAATTTTGTAAATTGGGGGCATTTAGGTAATTTTATAAATTAAGGGTATTTCAATAATTTTGTAAATTGAGGGTATTTCGATAATTTTTTAAATTGAGGGTATTTTAGTAATTTTACAAATCAAGGGTATTTAGGTAATTTTCCAAACTAAGGGTTTTTCAATAATTTTGCAAATCGAGGGTATTTCAGTAATTTTCCAAATTAAGGGTATTTCGGTAATTTTGCAAATCGGGGGTATTTTGGTCATTTTGTCAACCCCTCAGAAGGTCTACAGTCGCCTCGAGTGACTCAAGTATTCTAAACAGAGATAATGATGCGAATGGGCCTAAGGCCCATTCTCAGCCTAAATGGGCCCACACGCTCGTGTGGCCCATTTAGCCCAAATCTAGCCACAGATATGAGATTCACATAGTCTGATCCAACATCCACTACACAATCATACAACTTATTCATACGGACTCACAGGCCTACTTGGCCCTGTTTGGCCCATCGTGGCCTAAACAGCATTAACCCACAAGAATACTCATGGTGGCTTCGACTATTGCGTCGAAGCTCCCACATGTGCGCTCGTACTGTCGTGTGATTACCATCACTGTGTGACCGGTATTTCGGCACTTGCCGCTCTACAGCTAGAGTAGTGCGAAATACACACCTGATAGGAGTCTGAAGCTAATTCGCACTCCGAATGCTCCTATGCCCAAACGCCCACCAAGGTATGCTTCCTCTCCTCATAGATAGCTCTATTTAAAGCCAACTTCTCACCTTCCCTCTTGCTAGCTTTCTGATGTGGGATCCCTCCTTCAGTAGAGTTTAAATTCAACACAAACTCTGGCCGTCCAATCCGCAAAAATAAATACTCCCTTGCTTGTCACGAGATTCAAACTCAGGCTCCCTTGTAACATAATCCACGCTGCTAACCACTTGGCCACAAGCTCCTCTTGTGTCAAAAATCATGCGCAACTAAATATAAGTCTATGGGCCAAAGTCTAAGTTCATTTTAAAAGAAAACAAAAACAATTGCCAGCGTCAAGACTTAAATCTTGGACCCCTTGCTTCCTTGTGGCGTCATTCTCTTGTCTCTTATGTGGCGTCATTTGCCACTAGACCACAACTCCTTTTGTGTCATTTTTCTTCACATTGTATTCTCAAATCCTACCTTCTAACTCCCGGGGTTTTATTCACCTAAAACCAAAATTTTTCCTAAGCCAAGTTTGATCCCAAGCCTTCATAGAAGCCCCCTAACATTCCAAAATCAGTCACCCAATAGGTCCAACTTGCCTTTGAGCCGTTCTCTTGTTCTCAAACATTTTAAACGCTTCCCTACCCAAGGCCCAATGGGCCCAATCCTATTATGCCCAACTTCGGGTCGTTACAAATCTACCCCCTTAAAGAAATTTTGTCCTCGAAATTTCCATCTATAGGAACAGTCACACCTCCTAACCTACCACACTACGCTCACACTACGCATTTTGATATTAATAACACTAATACACTTTTAACTTAATCTTGAAACCTCTTACATACAACCAAACATCTAACCATAGAAGCAGACCGATATTTATAACACATACATACAATTTCTATATTCAAACATCACATCCAAACAAAATGCATACGACATAAAAACCAAAAATACAGTCATTACAGCACATAACAGAGTATAAGGTCAGGAAACTTACGAATTTGGTGCCGGAGACCCGGTGTGCCATACTTCCAATAACACTATCACTTTTTCTAAATCACAGTTTAAGCAGACTAGGAAAAAAATTTTCAAACCCATTCCACAGCCGAGTTTTGCAACCGGGCTCTGATACCATAAAATGTAACACCCCAAACCTGGCCGAAACGTTATGACCGAATCTGGCATGTCACATAAAAGTATTGTTTAAAAATTGTGCTTACATTAAAAACTTTGTATTCTTTTTGAAACCTCGAGCTTTGGTGAAATTCAAATTGGTTTTTATAGTTTTCTTGTAAATATGTTGTTATTATTATTTTCGAAAACTTTATTTGTAGCAGAAATCAGATTCAACAAATTTCAGAGATGTGACATTTTGAAAACCGTTGTTGTTGTTTTAAGAAAATCCAGAGTTTAACTATTTATAGTTTGAATATAACAGAAATGAAAGTTTAAAATAAAAATAAAATCTAATGGTCGTATTACATAAAATTAAGCCCAATTTAAAATAATCTTAAAACGAAGCATAACGGAAATTTACTAAAGATCACGAGAAGTATCTCTGATGTATGGCCACCACAGAGTCCTTCGCAGCTCCAAATCCTCTAACGCTGGGGATCACCTGCAATGTTAAAGCAGAGGTGTGAGTTACGAGAACTCAGTGTCTAATCCCATAATGAATGCATGACGGTAGAAGCCCTTACGAGAGCGATGCGGGTGAAGCCCTATTTGGTAAATAAACTAGGCCTTAGACCTATAAACATGATAATGCAGCTAGAATATGCAACTTAACCTAACAATCCATCCGCTGCACACCCTAGTACCAGCCCAACACACCTGTGGGGACGAAGTCAACCCACCCAGCCAACACACACTAATATTGCAGACAAGCTGCCAATTACAGAATTTGTATATACGGCTCTTATTATAATTGGCACAAAGCCATCAGTAACGATAATATAATCGGCATAGAGCCTTGGGTAAATAAGATCGACACAGAGTCATCTATATCTGTGTGGCCCATACGATTGGCACAAAGCCATAATCAAGATGGCACAGAGCCAAGCTCTCCAATAATGCAGCCAAGCTGCTAATAACGGTATATGTGGCTGAGCCACCAAAATAACAGAATATACGTGGCGTAGCCACCAGAATAGAATGTGGCAGAGCCACCAGAATAACAGAATATACGTGGCGTAGACACCAGAACATAACGTGGCAGAGCCACCAGAGTACACTTCCCCCGATCATCAAAATCCCAACCCGTTCAACATGATATGAATGCAGTGTATGTCATGCTCACTCATTACATGTGTATGTATAATGGCCATGCTCAGTAACAATCACTTCAACGCACATTAACAACATATCAGACACACGCCCAAAGTCAAGTCGGTTAAACACAACCATACAATCACAGTCAAATCAGTCATATCATAGCATAAGCCAATCATTTACCTCGAAGGGCAAATCAATCATTTTACCCTGTAGGGGTATTCCGGTAATCCTACCCTTCAGGGGTAGTTCGGTAATTCTACTCATATCTAATTTCTGTATGCAGTGCATCTCAAACATAATCAATCATACAATTAACACATACAACACTAGTTCTACGATGAGGGTACGACGGTCATTTTTTCGTTTAGGGATACAACGGTAATTTTACCCCTTGGGGGTATTTCGATAATTTCGTAAATTAGGGGTATTTCGGTAATTTTACAAACCAGAGGTATTTTGGTAATTTTGCAAACTGGGGGTATCTCGATAATTTTGTAAATTGGGGGCATTTAGGTAATTTTATAAATCAAGGGCATTTCGATAATTTTGTAAATCGAGGGCATTTTGATATTTTGTAAATTTAGGGTATTTCAGTAATTTTGCAAATCGAGGGTATTTTGGTAATTTTCCAAACTAAGGGTATTTCGATAATTTTACAAATCGAGAGTATTTCGGTAATTTTCCAAACTGAGTGTATTTCGGTAATTTTGCAAATCGGGGGTATTTTGGTCATTTTGTCAACCCCTCAGAAGGTCTACAGTCGCCTCGAGTGACTCAAGTATTCTAAACAGAGATAATGATGCGAATGGGCCTAAGGCCCATTCTCAGCCCAAATAGGCCCACACGCTCATGTGGCCCATTTAGCCCAAATCTAGCCGTAGATATGAGATTCACATAGCCTGATCCAACATCCACTACACAATCATACAACTTATTCATATGGGCCCACGAGCCCATTAGGCCCACTTGGCCCCGTTCGTCCCATCGTGGCCCAAATAGCATCAACCGACAAGAATACACATGGTTGCCTTGACTATCGCGTCTAAGCTCCCACACGTGCGCTAGCACGCTCGTGTGGTTACCATCGCCGTATGACCGGCATTTCGGCACTTGCCGCTCTACAGCTAGAGTAGTGCGAAATACACACTTGATAGGAGTCTGAAGCTAATCCGCGCTTCGAATGCTCCTATGCCCAAACGCCCACCAAGGTATGCTTCCTCTTCTCATAGATAGCTCTATTTAAAGCCAGCTTCTCACCTTCCCTCTTGCTAGCTTTCCGATGTAGGATCCCTCCTTCAGTAGAGTTTAAATCCAATACTAACCCTGGCCGTCCAATCTGCAAAAAATAAATACTCCCTTACTTGTCATGAGATTCGAACTCAGGTTCCCTTGTAACATAATCCACGCTGCTAACCACTTGGCCACAAGCTCCTCTTGTGTCAAAAATCATGCGCAACTAAATATAAGTCTATGGGCCAAAGTCTAAGTTCATCATAAAAGAAAACAAAAAGAATTGCCAGCGCCAAGACTTGAACCTTGGACCCCTTACTTCCTTGTGGCGTCATTCCCTTATCTCTTATGTGGCGTCATTTGCCACTAGACCACAACTCCTTTTGTGTCATTTTTCTCCACATTTTATTCTTAAAGCCTACCTTCTAACACCCAGGGTTTTATTCATCTAAAACCAAAATTTTTCCTAAGCCCAAGTTTGATCCCGAGACTTCATAGAAGCCCCCTAACCTTCCAAAATCACTCACTCAATAGGTCCAACTTGCGTTAGAGTCGTTCTCTTGTTCTCAAACATTTTAAACGCTCCCCTGCCCAAGGCCAATGGGCCCAATCTTACTAGGCCAAACTTCGGGTCGTTACAGAAATCCTAATGTCATGACATCAGTATCTTATACTATTCCTAAAGCTCATACGGGGCTTTCGACTTCGTAATTCAATCAATTCATGCTCGAAATAATTCCTCCAATACTCAATTCAATTCAGAAATATATATATCTATACGCAATTCAATTTGAAAATTTATCCATTAAAATTTAAAAAACGTTTATTTGCATATGAACTTACCTCGTACAGAAACGAACAAATCGGAATGACTATTCAACAACTTTCGACTTCCCTCGATCAAAATCCGATTTCTTCCTTTCATGATCTAAATCAATTTAAATTTAACTTACATAATTACAAGTTCATTCAATTTCATCCAAAAACACATAAATGAGCATTTTGCACTTTAGCCTGTAATATTTCACATTTTTTCAATTTAGTCCCTATTTCAAGACAACACAAAATACACAAAATTTCCTTAAACCCATGCTTGGCCAAATCTTCCATAGGTCCCTAGTAGCCCATTAATTTCATTTATTTCACATTTTGACCCCTCAATTTACAAATTTCACAATTTAGTCCTTAATAAGCATTTTTATCAAAAATCACTTAATAAACTATGATAATCTACCAACATTTATTTATTTTTCATCATCAAACAAAAAAAAACATCAAGCTATCAAAAATGGCAAATCACAAATTCATCATCAAATCCAAAAATTAAAGCATAGGCTAGCTAGTATACGAAGCAACGATCTCAAAAACGTAAAAATTATCAAAAACTGAGCAAAGAAAAACGTAAAAATTATCAAAAACTGAGCAAAGAACATACTTAAATCAAGCTTCCTAGGTGCCAAAATTTAAAAGCTTCAACAATGGCTTCTTTCTTCTCACATTCAGCTATCAAAAGATGAATATGCATGTGTTTTTTTTCTTATGTTTTATTTTATTAACTATTATTACTAATTTACATAATTAACCTTTATAATTTAATTTGAAAATCATATAATAAATGCCCAAAACTATCCACTCATAAATTCAATGGTCAAATTACAACATAAATACCTCACCTTTAATTAAATAATACAATTAAGCACTTTAACATATAGCATGCTACTTTTACATTTTATGCGATTAAGTCCTTTTATTAAATTAAGCACACAAACGGTAAAATTAAATCACGAAATTTTCACACATATCAAATACCATGCTGTAAGTACCAAAAATAATATTAAAATAATTTTACGACCTCGGATTTGTGGTTCCAAAACCATTGTTCCAATTTAACTAAAATCGGGTTGTTACATTTATGGTAGATGCTTCTGCGAATGGTGCAATTTTGTCTAAGTCTTATAATGAAGCTTATGAGATCATCAAGAGGATCGCGAGTAATAACTATCAATGGCCAACAAATCGAACAGCTTTAGGAAGACGTGTAGTCAGAGTTCATGAAGTTGACGCCCTCACTTCGTTATCAGCTTAGGTATCGTCTATTTCCTATATGTTAAAATAGTTTACCGCTAATAGTGCTAATAATTTTTCAGCTCAGCCACCAAGTCCATTTGAAGTAGTTTCCTGTGTGTACTGTGGGAAAGGTCCCTCTTTTAAGAATTGTCCATCAAATCCCGAGTCAGTGTACTATATGGGGAACCAACATCAAAATAGGAGTGGACAAGGACCTTACTCCATACAATCCTTCATGGTGTAATCATCCTAATTTTTCTTGGAGCAAACAATGAAATAGACCGAACAACAACCTATTGCAGCATAGACCAAACCAATCTTAAGGGTTTAATCAGCAAGCTCTAAAACCACCTCAAGCTAAGGCATCAAATAGTTTGGAGAACTTGATGAAAGCGTACATGGCAAAGAATGACGCTTTGATCCAAAGCCAGGCAGCAACATTGAAAACTTTGGAAAAGCAAATGGGTCAGTTAGCTACGAAGCTTCGTAATAGACCACAAGGAACCTTGCCGAGCAATACAAAGAATCCAAAAAATTTAGGTAAAGAACATATCAAGACAGTGGCATTGCGAAGTGGTAAAATTCTGGAACCCTGATTGATTGATGTCGAAGATAAGCCTGTTGAGAAGAATCAACCAACTATTGAAATTCCTACACGAGAAGAGTCAGAATCTGCAAAGACTAACAAGGTAAATCCTAACTTAGTGAATTCAAATACTTTGACATCTTCTTTGGATGTAGATTTACCTACTCAGAGGAGTTATCCGATTCAACCGAAAGTTTCATCACCTAAATATCCACAAAGATTGCAGCAACACAAGCAGAAACAGGAGGTGCAATTCAAGAAGTTTTTGAATGTTCTGAAGCAGTTACACATCAATATTCCATTGGTGGAGGCTTTAGAACAAATGCCAAATTATGTTACGTTTATGAAGGATATACCATCCAAGAAGAGTATGAGACTGTTGCCTTGACAAAGGAGTGCAGTGCGTTCTTGCAGAACAAACTGCCACCAAAATTGAGAGACCCAAGAAGCTTTACTATACCCTGTAACATTGGTGAATCTTACTGTGGTAAAGCTTTGTGTGATTTAGGAGCGAGTATCAACTTGATACCTAAGTCTATTTTCAAGATGCTAAGGATAGGTGAAGTAAGACCTACAACTGTAGCGCTTCAGCTAGCAGATCTATCTTTAGCATATCCCGAGAGAAATATCGAGGATGTTTTGGTAAGAGTCCATAAATTTATTTTTCCTACTGATTTCATTGTCTTAGATTTTGAAGCAGATGAGAAAGTTTCGATCATCCTTGGGAGACCTTTCTTAGCCACAGGAAGAACATTAATTGATGTGCAAAAAGGTGAACTCACCATGTGAGTTCAAGATGATCAGGTAACCTTAACATTCTTAAAGCGATGAAATTTCCCGATCTGGTAGAAGAATGTTCAGTTATGGAAGAGACAAAAACCTTGTTTTCTATGGAATGCAATTTTGAAGAAGATCCATTGGATTAAGACTTAGATCTTGACCTCTGGAGGATGAAGAAGGTGAAGGAAACATGGCTTTGATGGAAGCTAATCTGAGAAATTTTATTCAATCCACACGACTTGAACCATTGGAGTTATAAGTCAAAGAATTTGTGCAATCCAAGTTGTCAATTGAAGAACCACCTAAACTCGAATTAAAGGTACTTCCTTCTCATTTGAAATACGCTTATTTAGGTGACTGTTCACTTTACCAGCGATTATTTCAGCAGAACTGACGAAAGATCAAGAGGATCAACTAATTGTTGTTCAAAAGAAATTTAAGAAAGCAATTGGTTGGACCATAACTGATATTCGAGGTATAAGTCATTCTTTTTGAATGCATAAAATTATTTTAGAAGAAGGTGAAAGAGCTTGAATTGATGGGTAGATGAGGCTTAGTCCTATTATGAAAGAAGTTGTAAGAAAGGAAGAGATCAAATGGTTAGATGTAGGAATCATCTGTCCTATTTCAGATAGTTCGTGGGTAAGTCCGATGCAGTGTGCACCGAAGAAAGGTGTAACACCCCTAACCCGTATCTGTCGCTAGAGTAGGGTTACGATGTATTACTGTCAATAAACATCATTTAACATACAATACTCATATATTTATGCATTCATACTCAAATATCGTTCAACACAATCACATTGTCCCTTATAAGAGCCTACGAGGCCTTAAACATGCTTTAGAAGTGGTTCAGGACTAAACCGATAATATAAAAAATTCTTGGAAAACTTAGAAATTTTTCAATCATTCAAAGGTCACACACCCGTGTGAACAGGCCGTGTGCCTTACACGGCTTCAGACACGCCCATGTCACAGGCCGTGTGGAAACATGGCATACATACTGACTTGGGTCACAGGCCGACCATACGCTCCTGTGTCTAGCCCGTGTGCCCTTCGAATTTTCCTCACACACTCGTGTGCCAGGCCGTGCCAAACATGTAGGGTATACTGACTTATGCAACACGGCCAAGTCACACGCCCGTGTGCTAAGCCGTGTGCCATTTAGTGGTATACTGACTTGTGCCACACGATCGATCACACGCTCGTGTGTGAGGCCGTGTGGAGTATAGTGACTTAAATTCAATTTCAAAACCAGGGGACAGACGGCCATGTAACATGACCGTGTCTCACACACGGCTGAGACACAAGCCCATGTCTCTGCCCGTGTGGACAAAAGTAGGCCATTTGCAAGGCCAATTTGCCACCCTTTCTCATGCTCAATTAAGCAACCAAAATGGTACCATTTCATCATACAATTAGGCAGCCAAAACCATCAACCAAATGCACAATTCATAACATATTCATTTCAACCAAATTCAATACCCAATTCAATGCCAATTACCAATTCAAATACTTATTAACACAACTTATAAAATCGTACTTCATCAAAGCATTTCTCAAGCATTAAACTCCATAAATCACTTAACCATTTGCAACAATAGGACCATAACCATTTTCATACTAAACATGCCAAAATAAGCAATCACTCATGACTATATATATACAACCAAAACATAAGCATTTACAAGCCAATTCTAATAGCTAACACACAACCATATTAACATTATTTATAAGCCAACTCTCATGGCTATATGCACAACTAAAATACCACAAGTAGCCTATACATGACATATACCATATATACACAACACAAAAGTACCAAATAGATGTCCGATAGTGCGATGATGTTCCTGATGACTCCCGGATCTGAGTTAGCCTTGATTCTCTATAAAACATAGGAAAATAACACAAAGTAAGGTTCACATCTTAGTAAGTTCGTATTAACGTAATGAGCAACTTCACCATTCATTCACAATTCAATAAATAGAAATTTAAGATAACACAAATACATTAAATCTCAGGTCATTTGATCATTCAATCACTAGCTTACCAAGAATTCATCTACTTCGTGGATTCAATATTTATAAACTTTACGTACGTACCTGTACCAACTCGTACCAATCTCATTCTAGCCCACACCTTTAATTTTATGTTGAACCATTCAGAATAAAAGTCAGATATTCAAGGATCTCAATCGATAAGTACCTATACCATGGCCCGTAGCCAAATCAAGGTAACTCCTCTCCAAAATACCTATACCATGGCCCATAACCAAATCAAGGTATAACTCGCACCCGAAGTGCCGATCATGGTCTAAAGGTAATTTAATACCCTAATGACATGTCTTTAATATCCTAAATTATTCTTAGGGTTCAACTAGGAATTTACAATACCAAAACATAATCGAATCATTTCGAATTACTGTCGAATCATTGTAGAATCAAGGTCGAACAAGCCTGGAGTCTAGTACTTACAATTTATGCATAATCAAAGCATTTAAATACAATTATAATAGAGTTGGTTACATACAAACTTACCTCATATTCGGAATTGACAGATCGGATCGACTACTCGATAACCTTGCTTTTCCCCCAATCTAATTCCAGGTTCCTCTTTTCTTGATCTAAATATATTAAAAATTAACTTATTAAACCAACCATTCATTCAATTTAGTACAATGCATACATTTAGGCCTATTTGCACACTAGCCCTTAAACTTTCACATTTAATCAATTTAGTCCCTTTTTCACAAATACACAAAATTCATATAATTTCATTAAACACAAGCTTGGTCGTATTACCATAGTGCCCCTAGCAGCCCAAACTTTCATTTATTTCACATTTCAACCACTCAATTTTCATATTTCACAATTTAATCCCTTTTATGCATTTTCATCAAAAATCACTTAACAAAACATGAAAATCTATCATCAAAAATTCATATTTCATCCTCCAACACCAAAGAACATATAAGCTCATCAATGGAAACTCTTAAAATCATTAACAGTTTCAAAATTAAAGGTACGGGCTAGCTAGATTAAGCTGCAACAATTACAAAAACATAGAAATCATTAAAAATCGAGCAAAAATTGTACCTCAATCAAGCTAATAGTTGGCTGAACCTTTGAAACCCTTTAATGGTGTTTTTCCTCTCTTAGTTTTGGCTAGGAGAAGATGATAGCAACCAAAATTTGTTTTTGTTATATTTTATTAACTTAATTAACTAAATTACACATTTAACCTTATTATAAAACATTAACATATCAAATAAAGCATTGACATAAATGTCCACTAACCTTATAATGGTCTAATATCAACATAAGGACTCCCATAATTTAATTTCATAGCCATTTAACACCTTTAACAAGTAGAATGCAACTTTTGCATTTTACGCTATTTAGTCCTTTTTCTCAAATTAAGCAATTAAACGATAAAATTAGCTCACAAAATTTTCACACATATCAAATAACATGATGTAAACACAAAAAATAATATTAAAATAATTTTTTGACATTAGATTTGTGGTTTCAAAACCACTATTCTGATTTAGCTAAAACCGGGTCGTTACAACTCTCCCCCCTTAGGGATTTTTGTCCCCAAAAATCTTACCAGTTAATAGGTTCGGGTATTATTTTCTCATAGCATCCTTGGGTTCCCATGTAGCTTCTTCAATCCCGTGTCGATGCCATAATACTTTCACTAATGTGATTCTATTATTTCTCAGCTCTTTGATCTCACGAGCTAAAATTTGAATTGGTTCTTTAACATACGACATATCAAGCTGAATTTCAACCTCGGTCGGGGAAATGACATGTGAAAGGTCGAATCGGTATCGTCAAAGCATTGACACATGAAACACATTATGTATTTTCTCTAACTCATACAGTAAAGATAATCAATAAGAAACTGGCCCAATTCGCTCGATAATCTCGTACAGTTCAATGAACATCAGACTCAATTTCCCTTTTTGACGAAAACGCAATATTTTTTTCCATGGCAACACTTTCAAAAACACTTTATCCCCAATCTGAAACTCAATATCTCCGTTTCAAGTCTGCGTATGATTTTTGTCGATCCGAAGCTGCTTTCAAACTATCACGAATCACTTTCACTTTTTCTTCAGTCTCTCTGATCAGATCAACCCCGTGAATCTTACTCTCGCTAAGCTCAGTCTAGTACAATGGTGTTCGACATTTACGACCGTATAGAGCTTCGTATGGTGCCATCTTTATACTCAATTGAAAGTTATTATTATAAGCAAATTCAATCAACGGTAGATATTTCTCCCAACTAGCTTCAAACTCAAGAATTCAACAACGCAACATATCCTCAAGTATCTGAAACTCGTTTAGATTGACCATCCGTTTGCGGATGAAATGCAGTGCTAAAATACAGCTTTGTACCTAAACCTTCTTGCAATTTCTTCCAAAATTGCAAAGTGAATCTCAGATCTCTATCCGAAACAATAGATTGTGGCATTCCGAATAATCTCTTAGATATACAACTCAGCTAATCTATCAAGTGAGAAATTTGTACGTACCGGAATGAAATAAGCTGATTTTGTCAATCTATCAACAACAACCCAGATCGTATCTTTCTTTCTCAAAGATAAAGGCAAACCCGATACAAAGTCCATTGTTACTCTATCCCACTTCCACTCGGGAATCAAAATAGGCTGTAGCAAACTTGATTGTACCTAATGTTCAGCTTTAACTTGCTGAAAAATCAAACATTTTGAAACTAATTCTGAGATATCTCGTTTCATGCCCTGCCACTAATAATTTTGTTCCAAATCATTATACATTTTCGTTCTTCCCGGATGTACTGATAAACAGCTACTGTGTGCTTCGTTTAGAATCTTCCAAATAAGCTCAGAGTTTCTTGGTACACATATTCTATCACAAAACATCAAACAGTCATCAAGCCCTATCTGAAACTCTGAATTAGAAATCGACTCACATTGAGCTCGTTTTGTTTGCAATTCATTATCAAATTTTTGAGCCTCACAAACCTGCTATAGAAATAGCAGTCTCGCTTTCAACTCGGCTACTATCAAACCATCGTCAGACAAAGCTAATTGTGTGTTCAAAGCACGTAAAGCAAATAAGGACTTTCGGCTCAAAGCATCAGCAACCACGTTAGCTTTCCCCGGATGATAGTCAATCACTAATTCATAGTCTTTTAGTAATTCCAACCATATTTGTTGTCGCAAATTCAAATCTTTCTGAGTCATCAGATATTTCAAACTTTTGTGGTCAGTATAATTATGGCATTTCTCACCAAACAAATAATGACATCAAATTTTCAATGTGAATACTATCACAGCTAACTCTAGATCATGTGTCGGATAATTCTTTTCATGCGGCTTCAATTGTCTAGAGGTATAAGCTATAACTTTGCCTTCCTGCATCAAAACACAACCCAAGCCATTTAACGATGCATCATTGAAAATTATGAATTCTTTATCTGATTCAGGCGGTACTAACACTGGTGCCTTTGTCAATAATGCTTTCAACTGTTCGAAGCTCTGTTGACACTTTTTTGACCATTCAAATTTAACATCTTTTTGAAGAAATCGTGTCATTGGAGTTGCAATCATTGAGAAACCTTTCATAAATCGTCTATAATAGCCAGCTAGTCCCAGAAAACTACCAACTTCGGATACATTTCTCGGAGGTTTCCAACCTATAATCGCTGAAATTTTGCTCGCGTAAACTCGGATACCCTCAACTGAAACTATATGTCCCATAAAACAAACCCTTTGTAGCCAAAACTCACATTTTCTGAACTTTGCAAATAATTGTTTATCTTTCAAAGTTTGTAATATGATTCTTAAATGCTCGGCATGCTCAGATTCATCATGAGAGTAAATCAAAATATCATCAATAAACACAACTACGAATCGGTCTAAGTACGACCTGAAAATCTGGTTCATCAAGTCCATAAAGATAGCAAGTGTATTTGTTTGTCCGAAAGGCATAACAAGAAATTCGTAGTGTCCGTACCTTGTTCTAAATGGAGTCATTGGCACATCAGAGTCTTTAACTCACAATAGGTAATAACCTAATCTCAAATCAATTTTTGAAAACACTGTTGCCCCTTTTAACTAATCAAACAAATAATCTATTCGTGGTAAAGGGTATTTATTCTTGATCGCCACTTTGTTGAGCTGTCGATAGTCTATACATATTCTCATCGCGCCATCTTTCTTTTTCACAAATAACACCAGTGCACCCCAGGAAGAGAAACTTGGTCTAGCAAAACCTCTATCCCTCAATTCTTACAACTGAGCTTTCAATTCTTTTAACTCTATCGGAGCCATTCTGTACGGAGCTATCAATTTCGGCGTTGTTCCCGGTACTAATCCAATACCAAACTCAACTTCTCTGGTAGGTGGTAAACCCTGTAACTCTTCAGGAAATACATCTGGATATTCGCACATGACTGTTACTGATTCAATCTTTGTTTCTGTCATTTTCATATCAAGTACATATGCAAGATAAGCTTCACACCCCTTTCTCACAAATCCCTGAGCTAACATAGACGAGATCACAACTGGAAAACTATTCAGATTATCTGATTCAATTCTAATAGTCTCATTATTCTGACATTTCAATTCAATTGTCTTTCGTATGCAATTCACTATAGCCTCATGCATTGTTAGCCAATCCATACCCAGAATCATATCAAATTCATCAAATGGCAACAACATTAGGTTAGTTGGAAAGCAAAAATCCCGATACACTAACGAGCAATTATTACAGACTTTGTCAACCAAAACACATTTGCCTAAAGGGTTCGATACTCTAATCACAAATTCAGTAGACTCTACAAGAAAAGTCTTACTAGATACTAAATCCATGCATATATAAGAATGAGTTGATCCTAGATCTATTAATGCAATCACACTAATATCATAAAGAGTGAAAGTACCGGTGATAACACCTGGGGATGACGCTTCTTCGCGAGCGCGAATAGCGTAGGCTCTAGCAGGTGCTCTGGCCTCAGATCTCACGGTAGAGTCTATCGCCGCCCCTCGACTACCACTCACATTCCTAGTATTTCTTGGTGGTCTTCCTCTAGTAATGTATTACTCGGTCTCACATTCTGAGGTCTATCTTTCTCACCCATATCAGGATAGTCTTTAATAAAATAATCCGGCGAGCCACATTTGAAGCAAGCTTTAGTACTTTTATTCCAGCATTCTTCGAAGTGTCATCTTCCACAATGCTGACACTCGAGTTTGTTGTCTCTCACACTACCAACACTCGATACTGAAGTAGCTTGAGCTTTAGGACCAGAGTATTGTTTTCTACGATCCCTGTTCGAATGTTCATTTGAAGCATTTGGATGAGCATACAAATCTCTGGATTTCTTTGACGAAAATTGATACGGCTTACTCATTGATCTTTTTCTCAAGTCTCTAGCTTCTAAATCAGCTTTTCTCTTTTCTTTGCTATGATCCTCGGCTTTACAAGCCCTTTCAACCAAAACAACAAATTCTTTCAACTCTAAAATTCTGACTAGTAGTTTTATATCTTCGTTCAACCCGTCAACGAACCGTTTACACATAATCTCCTTAAACACATACTCTCGAGCATACTTACTTAACCGTACGAATTCTCTTTCATACTCAGTGACAATCATGCGGCCCTGTTTTAATTCTAGAAACTCTTATGCTTTTGATTAAGGAATCGCTGACTTATATATTTCTTTCGAAACTCTGTCTGAAAGAATTCCCAGGTAACTCATTCTTTCGGAACCACAGATATCAACGGGTTCCACCATTGATAAGCGATGTCTCTCAGTAAAGATACAACACATTTAATACATTCATTAGGAGTATGAGACAATTCATCGAATACCCGAATTGTATTTTTGAGCCAAAACTCAGCTCTCTTAGCATCATCATCAACAGTAGCCCAGAACTATTCAGCCCCATGTTTACGTATCTTATCTACTAGTGGCTTATTCAACTGTATCAAATCTATAACTTAAGGAACAAAAGGGATTTGTTGAAGAATAAGTGGGGGTGGAGGTTGTTGAAGAGCCTAATTTGTTCAGACATACTGAGTGAACCACTCGTTCATCATCTGGAAAAAGGCTTCTTTAGCCTCACCTCTGTGACTACTCGACACGGGTCTAGATTTAGTAGGCGCTGTCCCTTGAGCGGGAGTGGACACATTACTCTCTAAATCATCAGTTATCGCTTGTTCGGGATCCATTACTATACGAAAACACAATTTAAGCTATCAGGAATCATCACACTATCGCAGAGTATATATGGCATGTATAGCTAGACTCTCACACACACTATGTTAGTCCTAGAATCGACTAAACCGTACCTTTGATACCAATAAATGTAACACCCCTAACCCATATCAATCGCCGAAGTAGGTTTCGAGGTATTACCGATTAATACACATTATTTAACATACAATACTCATACATTTATGCATTCATAATCAAATACCATTTAACACAATCACATTGTCCCTTACAAGAGCCTACGAGGCCTTAAACATGCTTTAGAAGTGGTTCAGGACTAAACCGAAAACATACGAAATTCTTGGAAAACTTAGAAATTTTTCAATCATTCAAAGGTCACACGCCTGTGTGAAAAGGCCGTGTCCCTCACACGACTTCAGACACGCCCATGTCACAGGCCGTGTGGAAACAGGGCATACATACTAACTTGGGTCACACGACCGACCACACGCCCGTGTGTCTAGCCCGTGTGCCCTTCGAATTGGCCTCACACTCCCGTGTGCCAGGCCGTGTACTAGGCCTTACCAAACTTGTAGGGTGTACTAACTTATGCAACATGACCAAGTCACACGCCCGTGAAACACCCCAAATCCAGACTAAATGTTACGACCGGATCTGGCATGTCACATAAAAGGGTTGTTTAAAAACTGCGTGTTTGTTTAAAATTTCGAGTTTAAATATTTATTGATTGTTATCCTTTTTGTTAAAATTTTGAAAAACAATTATTAAAGGTTTAGGAAATTCCCGTATTGCATATTGAATAATAATAGGCAGTGATCAAATTAAAAGCAAAACAAATAAAATGCCAAAAATAAAGTTAAAGCGGCCTTATTACAACTTAAAAACCCGAATTAAAAATAAGTTTGAAATAAGAGAACAAGTTTACGAGAAAAACAATGTATGGCCTCCACGAGTCCGCCTCAGCTCCCAAATCCGCGATCTAATGATTACCTGCAAAATTAAAGAAGGGGTGAGTCACCGAGACTCAGTGTGTAAATCCCCGTCCAGTTGAGCTTTGAGCTCTCACACCAATCATATATTAAGCATGTATGCAATGCAACCCAATCAACCTAGTATCCATCCTCAATATCTCCAGAATCTACCCAACTTTTGTGGCACCTAGCCACTGGTGGTACCTAACCACTGGTGGTTTCAAACCACTGGTGACAAAAGTCACAAATAATCATATGTGGGGCCAACCCACTTATGGTACCTAACCGCTGATGACAATCCCCTATATCGATATGTGGGGCCAACCCACTGTGGTACCAAACCACTGGGACGAGTCACAGAGATAAATATATGTGGTACCTAACCACTGGTGGTTCCAAACCACTGAGACTTAGTCACAAAATATAGTATGTGGGGCCAACCCACTTGTGGTACCAAACCATTGGTGACAATCTAAAAGAGATCATGTTTCCTCCCTTTTCACATCATACCCCAAGCCTATGCAACATGTCATGACATAGTAATTTGTGTATGCAGTATGACATGTATGCAAATCATATATCAAAGATAACGTATGAAATGAATTACCATCATAATCAGAATAACAAATACATAATCAAGCTAACCAACCTCTAAAGGTATAACAGTAATTTACCTTCTAGGGGTATTCTGGTAATTTATCCACTAAGGGTATTTCAGTAATTTCGCACCTGCAATGGCCTTTCCAAAGGCCTAATGTCGCCTCGAGCGACTCAACTACCATTTTCGGTCGTACCGGACTATTGGGCCTAACACCCAATTTCGGCCCATTCGAGCCCACACGCTCGTGTGGCCCACCTAACACAAATCTAGCCACGTATATGAGATACACCTAGTCTAGTTCACTATATACTACACCATCATACATTTTATTCAATTGGGCCCACGGGCCCATTGGGCCCACTTTGGCCCATCAGGGGCCCAAGCAGCCTCAACCCACAAGAATACTACTGATGGCCTCAACTATCACGTCGAAGCCCCACACATGCGCTCGCACGCTCGTGTGGCTACTATTGCCGTGACCGGAACTTCGGCATTTGCCGCTCTACAACTAGAGTAAAGAGAGTTACACACCTGATAGGAATCTGGTGCTAATCCACACTCCGACCACTCCTGTGCCCAAACGCCCTCCAAGGTGCATTCATCCTCCTCCTAGAATGCTATATATATAGCTAGCTTCTCACCTTCCTTCTTTGTATCTTTCCAATGTGGGATCCTTCCATCAGCAGAGTTTAAATCCAACTCAAACTCTTCCTGTCCAGACCGCAAAATAAATACTCCTTTACTTCTCATGAGATTCGAACCCAGGCTCCCTTGCAACATAATCTACGTCGCTAACCACTTGGCCACAAGCTCTTCTTGTGTTTTAAACCATACACAACTAAATATGACCCTATGGCCAAATTCTAGAGTCCATTTAAAAATAAAACCAAAATGCAAGAGCCAAGACTTGAACCTTGGACCTTTTTCCTTCCTTGTGGCGTTATCCCCTTGCCTCTTATGTGGCGTCACTTTGCCACTATACCACACACTCCACTTGTGTCATTTTTCTCCACATTTTATTCTTAAAGCCTACCTACTAACTCCCAGGGTTTTTTCCACCTAAAACCAAAATTTCCCCAAAGCCAAAGTTTGATCTCGGGACTTCATAGAAGCCCTCTAACCTTCCAAAATCACTTATCTAATAGGTCCAACTTGCATTTAAGCCGATCTCTTGTTCTCTAAAAATTTAAACGCTACTACGCTCAAGGCCCATTGGGCCCAATTCTTCTAGGCCAAATTTCAGGATGTTACAGCCCGTGTGCTAGGCTGTGTGCCATTTAGGTGGGTATACTGACTTGTGCCACACGGCCGATCACACGCCCATGTGTGAGGCTATGTGGAGCATACTGACTTAAATTCAATTTCAACACCAGGGGATACACGGCCATGTAACATGACCATGTGTCACACACGGCTGAGACACGCGCCCGTGTCTCTGCCTGTGTGGACAAAAATAGGCCATTTGCAACGCCAATTTGCCACCCTTTCTCATGCTCAATTAAGCAACCAAAATGGTGCCATTTCATCATACAATTAGGCAGCCAAAATCATCAACCAAATGCACAATTCATACCACATCCATTTCAACCAAATTCAATACCCAATTCAATGCCAATTACCTATTCAAATACTTATTAACACAACTTCTAAAATCATACTTCATCAAAACATTTCTCAAGCATTAAACTCCATAAATCAATTAACCATTTGCAACTATAAAACCATAACCATTTTCTTATTAAACATGCCAAAATAAGCCATCGCTCATGACTATATATATACAACCAAAACATATGCATTTACAAGCCAATTCTAACAACTAACACATAACCATATTAACATCATTTACAAGCCAACTCTGATGGCTATATTCACAAAAAAAATACCACAAGTAGCCTATACATGCCATATACCATATATGCACAACACAAAAGTACCAAATAGATGTTCGATAGTGTGATGATGTTCCCGACAACTCCTGGATCTGAGTTAGCCTTGATTATCTATAAAACATAGGAGAATAACACAAAGTAAGCTTCACATCTTAGTAAGTTCGTATTAACGTAATGAGCAACTTCACCATTCATTCACAATTTAATCAAAAGAAATTCAAGATAACACGAATACATTGAATCTCAGGTCATTTGATCATTCAATCATTAGCTTACCAGGAATTCATCAATTTCATGGATTCAATGTTTATAAACTTTACATATGTACCTATACCAACTCGTACCAATCTCATTCTAGTCCACATCTTTCAATTTTCCATTGAACCATTCGGAATAGAACTCAGATATTCAATGATCTCAATCGATATCATGGCCCGTTACCAAATCAAGGTAACTTATCCCGGAGTACCTATACCATGGCCCGTAGCCAAATCAAGGTAACTCATCTCCAAAATACCTATACCATGGTCCGTAGCCAAATCAAGGTATAACTCGCACCTGAAGTACCGATATCATGACCCTAAGCCAATTTAGTCCAAGGCATACATTTAGGCCTATTTGCACATTAGCCTTAAACTTTCACATTTAATCAATTTAGCCCCTATTTCACAAATACACAAATTCACATAATTTCATTAAACCCAAGCTTGTCGAATTACCATAGTGCCCCTAGTAGCCCAAAACTTTCATTTATTTCTCATTTCAGCCACTCAATTTGCATATTTCACAATTTAATCCTTATTACCCATTTTAATCAAAAATCACTTAACAAAACATGAAAATCACTTAACAAAACATGAAAATCTATCATCAAAAATTCATATTTCATCCTCAAACACCAAAGGACACATAAGCTCATCAATGGAAACTTTTAAAATCTTTAACAGTTTCGAAATGAAAGGTATGGGCTAGCTAGATTGAGTTGCAACAATTACAAAAACACGAAAATCATCAAAAACCGAGCAAAAATCGTACCTTAATCAAGCTAATAGTTGGCCGAACCTTTGAAACCCTTTAATGGTGTTTTTCCACTTTTAGTTTCAGCTAGAAAAAGATGATAGCACCAAAAATTTGTTTTTGTTATATTTTATTAACTTAATTAACTAAATTACACATTTAACCTTATTATAAAACATTAACGTATCACATAAACCATGGACATAAATGTCCACTAACCTTATAATGGTCTAAAATCAACATAAGGACTCCCATAATTTAATTTCATAGCCATTTAACACCTTTAACCAGTAGAATGCAACTTTTGCATTTTACGCGATTTAGTACGTTTTCTCAAATTAAGCAATTAAACGATAAAATTAGCTCACGAAATTTTCACACATATCAAATAGCATGCTGTAAACACAGAAAATAGTATTCAAATAATTTTTCAACATAAAATTTGTGGTTGTAAAACCACTGTTCCGATTTAACTAAAACCGAGCTATTACAAAAGGTGGAATCACAATTGTTGAAAATAAGTGTAACGAGTTGATTCCAATGAGAACTATTACTGGTTGGAGAATCTGTATTGATTATAGAAAATTGAATAAAGCCACTCAAAAGGACCATTTTTCGTTGCCTTTTATGAATCAGATGTTAGATCGACTGGCAGGTAATGAACTCTATTATTTTTTTAGATGGTTATTCGGGATATAACCAAATAGTTGTAGCTCTAGAAGGCCAACATGAAACAACCTTTACTTTTCCATAAGGTATGTTTTCTTTTAGGCGAATGCCTTTTGTTTTATGCAATGCACTTGCAACATTTCAACGTTGCATGATGGCAATATGCACTGATATGGTTGAAAATTTTGTTGAGGTTTTCATGGATGATTTTTCTATTTTTGGTAACACTTAGGATATTTTGTTGAGTAATTTGGCTAAGGTACTAAAGAGATGCGAAGAGACAAATCTTATCCTTAACTGGGAAAAATGCCATTTTATGATTAAAGAAGGGATTGTCTTAGGGCATAAAATCTCAAAGAGAGGAATTGAAGTCGACAAAGCAAAGCTGGATGTAATCGAAAGATGACCGGCCCCAATTAATGTGAAAGGAGTCAAAAGTTTCTTCGGCCTTGCCGATTTTTACTGAAGGTTTATCAAAGATTTCTCAAAAATTTCTAAATCGTTGTGTTTGTTGTTGGAGAAAGATACAGAAAGCATGTTTGGAAGCTTTTAAAGATCTGAAAAAACGGTTAATCTCAGCCCTAATAATCGTTACACCTGATTGAAGCTCACCTTTTGAGTTGATGTGCAATGCAAGTGATTATGTCGTTAAAGCTGTGATGGGTCAAAAAAGAAACGAAGTGTTTCACGCTATTTACTATGCAAGTAGAACTTTGACGGGGCCCCAACTTAATTATACGGTAATTGAAAAGGAACTCTTTGCTATAGTTTTTGGTTATGACAAATTTCGCTTATATCTTATAGGTACCAAAGTTACAATATTTACTGACCATACGACCATTAAATACTTGCTCATGAAGCAAGATGCGAAACCTAGGATAATTCATTGGATACTTTTACTCCAAGAATTTGACCTTGAGATCCAAGACAGAAAATGTGTCAAAAATCAAATAGCTAATCATCTGTTGAGGTTGGAACAAGACGAGGTAACTCGATCATGTGTGCCTATCAACGAGAATTTCCCAGATGAACACTTATCTGAGGTAAGTCGAATTCATGAAACACCTTGGTTTGCTGATTTTTCCAATTATCTTGCATGTGAAATAATTCCTCGAGAAATGACATACCAACAAAGGAAAAAATTCCTTCATGATAGTCGGTATTATTTTTAGGAGGATCCGTTTTCATTTAAACAGTGTGCAGATAATATAATCCGAAAGTGTGTAGATGAAAGTGAGATTGCTGAGATCTTGTATCATTTCCATTCATCTCCAAGTGGGAGACACTTTGGTAGTTCACGGGCTGCAGCAAAGATTTTGCAAGCAGGTTTCTTTTGGCCTACACTATTTAAAGATGCTTATGCTTATGTGAAGAACTGTGGTAAATGCCAAAGGACCAGAAATATATCAAGGAGGAATGAGATGCCCTTGACAAACATTTTGGAGATTGAATTATTCGACGTATGGGGCATTGACTTCTTAGCCCCGTTTCCTTCTTTCTAGGGGAACAAATAAATCTTAATTGCTGTAGACTATGTATCCAAGTGGGTTGAAGCTGAAACATAGCCTACAAATGATGCTAATGTAGTCATGTGATTCCTACATAAGCATGTGTTTACACGATTTGGGACACCAAGAGCTATTACTAGTGATGAAGGCTCTCACTTTGTGAACAAATGGCTTAAGTGTTTGCTTGAAAAATATGATGCGAAGCACAAGATTGTTACTGCCTATCACCCCTAGTTTAATGGGCAAGTTGAAAGAGTGAATCGTGAAATCAAAGGTATCCTTGAAAGGGTAGTATGCCCTAGCAGAAAGGATTGGTCTCGAAGGCTTGATGATACATTATGGGCCTATTAAACAGTATTTAAGACACCGTTAGGAATGACTCCTTATCGGTTAGTTTTTGGAAAGGCATGTCATTTGCCATTAGATTTGGAGAATAAAGCTCATTGGGCTTTGAAGCAGTTAAACTTTGATCTTAAGCAAGCCAGTGAGAGAAAGATATTACAACTTGATTAGTTGGAAGAGTTGAGGTTGTTTTCCTATGAGAATGCCAAAATCTGTAAAGAAAGATCAAAGGGATGGCATGATAGTCATATATAACCTTGCGAGTTTAAAGAAGGTCAGAAGGTTTTGTTGTTTAATTCAAGGTTGAAGTTATTTCCTGGGAAGCTTAAATCCCGATAGAAAGGACCCTATACCATATACCGAGTTTATCCTTATGGAGCTATTGAATTATATGACAATTATGGAGGTATGTTTAGAGTTAATGGTCAACGTCTCAAACACTACTGGGATAGTGAAGTTAAGCGAGTTGAATCCTCGTTCAAATTAACAGACCCTTAATTTTTCATGAAATTAACTTATTAGAACTTATTTTCTTAACTTATTACATTTAATTAATTCTATCTAAGGAGATTAGAACTTAAGTGGGACTACTATGACCCCTCCAACCTTTCCTAGGAGTTAATTTAATGTAATTTGTTAAGAAGAAATTTTCTAATTAAGATAGTAAAACAGAGGGAAAAATCCATACTTTGCCGCCACTCCCATTACTTGCCACCCAAGTAACCGTAATGTAGCTAAATTTTCGCTACATGTTACCCTAATTCTTCCCTATATAAACTTCTCTTCGTTCTACTATTTTTCATATCCCTCAAAGCAATTTGCTTAACCCTAAAAATCCCTAAATCTCCCTCTTGTGCTGCTAGCCTCAAATCCAAAAAGAAACCCAGTCTTTCTTTCCTTTTTGTCAAAATCACCTATTGCCACTGCAAAAAGATTGTCAAAGCACCAAAATTGTTGCCGCACATTGCTATTGTTGCTGCCACACATCACTGTTGCTGTCGCACTCTGTCGTTACCACCGCACCAACCTTGCCATCGCAAGATTTTTGTCGTAGCAAGTCCTTAGCCATCTTGTCAATTTCTCTTTTCCCCATTGTGCAAAAACTTTTCCAAATTCTTAAGAAAAGATACCATGTCTCGCAAAAGAACTAAATCTGTATATGACATGTGTGTGACAATGCATGAAATGAGAGTTATAAAGTGATAAGCTTATCTGTATTGGCTTGATGTGCATAAGGTGTTATATACTCAACCTATTGGTTTAGGTGCATATAGTGAGTAAATTTACCCAGAGAATAAGGTATATGTGTATGTATGATTTTTTGAATGATATGTGATCAATATGTCCACATAGTTGAATCTCATGTGCGACTGTTAAAGTAGATGGTGTATAATGTTTTATTCCGTAACTCTGTATGGAACCACACGTATTATGGTGTGAGAGTTAAACTGGGAAGTTTGACTAAGTAGAATGCAAGAGATGAGTACGATCGTTCAATGATAAAATGATGAATAAGACCATGGTTGGACCATGGCGATACATGTGATCCCATATAAGACCATGTCTGGGACATGGCATTGGTGATGATACGTGATCCCGTATAAGACCATATCTGGGATATGGCGTCAGCATCGAATAGTGATTCCGTGTAAGACCACGTCTGGGACTTGGTTTCGGCATGAAATCGTGTAAGACCATATCTGGAATATGGCGTCGATATTGATATAAGATCCTGTACAAGACCATATCTAGGATATGGCATCAGCATCAACATGAGTTTCCATGTCAGACCGTATCTGGGAATGGCATTGGTATTGATATGAGATTTCGTGTAAGACCATAGCGAGGCTATGGCATCGTGACGACATGTAAAGTAATAGCTGGGCTATGATGTTGTGATACGAGTAAGACCATAGTTGGACTATGGCAATCAAGTAAACGACGTACTCAAACCCGTAAGACATTCTCTAAATTGATAAGCAATGATAAGAGAAATTAGAGTTAAATATTGAGTACTCGGGTAGATATTAATGTGGAACTTGAGTATGTGAAAGTCTCAATTGAAGTTGAATTACTTAGGATACTCAATCACTCACATGAGACGATAAAGTCCGTATAAGACTAAGCTAAGACATGGCAATGGTAAGTTCCCAAGGGAATATACAAGGAAGATTTCGTGTAAGTCCATGTCAAAACATGACATCGAGAGTAAGTTAAGAGATCCCATGTAAGACTATATTTAGGAGATAGCATTGTCATCGAGATATATGTAAGATGAGATTCAGTATCCTCGGTTATTCATAGTAATTCATCGGGCAAAAGAGTGAAGATTGAATGAGAAAGCAATGAAGTTAAGTAAGTAAAGTTGTTATCAAGTTATGCTAGTTAAAGCTAACTAAGAGTATTACTCATGTCATAATGATGAAGTTGAGATTATGTTTACCATATCAAAGTATGCTGATATGTGTGATTAATACAATATTTATGATAGCATAATTCTGAATGCGTTGTATCACATTGATACATAATACTCCACTAGATAGAGTAATTGTTGTTGAACATGAGGTTGAAGTCCTAGAGGACTAAAATGAAAAGATTATCATTGAGATATGAAATAGATAAGGTCTCGTATAAAACCATGTCCGGGACATGGCCTCGGCACTGAGTTAAGATCTCGTATAAGACCATATCTGTAATATGGCATCAGCAATGAATATAAGAATCGTGTAAGACCATATTCAGAATATGGCATCAATACTTGATGTGAAAGTCCATATAAGACCTTATTCGGGATATGGCATTGGCATTTAGAGGTGACTCCATATAAAACCACCTCGTTGGATGTGGCGTTGGTTTCGTACCTACATGAATGATGATGAATATGTGTCTTTGATTATCCCTAGTGATCAAAGAGACAGATGTATGAGTCCAGAGGTAGAAATGAGAATTGTACTAAAGCCATGTGAATGGGTGAAAACAGGCACTTGTGAACGAATCAAAAAGAAACCAGTATGATGTATGGCACGATATGTGCTAAATAAATGGCAAGTATGAGTAAGTTGGCTCAAAACCTGTAGTTTGTGCATGGTTAGTTGATGCCATGGATGAATTATAATAATCTCCTTGAGTATTATGTACTAATATCTGCTACCTTTCCGGGCTAATGTAGCTTTTCTTTCCATAGACCACGATTGTGTGGGAATGTTAGCTGATAGTAAAAATCATACAAAATGGTTGTCGATTTAGTTAATTTAAAATCAACATTTCTTTATTTCCTCGTAAACCTATTCGGGTACTTTGAGGAGGAAGTTGGTGATGATTCTAGTATAAGAAGTGAAATCACAAGTTTCACGTTATATGATGAGTTTTCAAGTAAACTGAATAGAGGTAATGAATTCAATCGAGATGTCTCTGCTATCATGAGATATGATGATAGTAAAGGTTTTAGATTGGTATAACAATAGAAACTCAGATAAGAGTGTGCTTAAAATATGTTCTCAGTATGGAGAAGAGAGTAGATTAACGTATTGAGATATGATTCAAGTTCTGTGTATATTTACGCATGAATCAGTAAAAAGAATAAAATTTTGTATATGTGAGTAGGGAGCATGATACAAAGATATGCTCATCGGAATGTTCAAACCATGATGGTTGAGTTGAAAGCTATAGAAAGAACTACTAATTGAAAGTTCTAGTACTGAGTTCAGCCTGAATCGAGAAAAAGAGTTGACAGGTTGGTGATCCAAAGACGATCACTTTTGTGTCTGTGTTGTGAGTTAAATGTTGTAATGATCCATGGGAAAATCGATGTGTATTTTCTAAATTTTTAATGAGTGAGAGTATCATATGCTAAAGAACATTTTGAAAATGAAATAGTGGAAACAACTAGAACTATTACAATAACAGGTATAGTTATTGTAATACTTCTCGGATAGTAGACATAGTACAGATGTCTGAATGAAAGATCCTTGTTAAGCAATGCGAGTTAGTCACTTGGTTGACTCCAGTTGGTAATGTCCTAGTTTCAGTAGGGTTAATGACTATAGTGAGTCTTCATTTCAAAACAAAGGAGTTCGGAAGTGATATAGTAAATGGTATTTAGTAAATGGTATTTTAAACAAGCTCTGAATGAGTTTATTTAAGGTAGTAAAATCCAGGTTGGATAAGATTTCCGTTATTGATATTTCCTAATTGAGATAGAATTTGAATGATGATGAATCCAAAACTTATATAGAAGTTTTGGTATGAGATAGTAGTAGCATATCTACTAATGCAAGAATAAGGAAGTACAGTTATGTGCATAAATGTTTTGACAGTAGAGTACATTTCACGATATGATCGAGTTTATGGTCAGAAGTAGTTGACCACTAAAAGTTGAGTTTTCAAAGTGTACAAGTCAAGACTATTACAGTCGGTGAATGCTTTAATGAGAAAGTGAGATAAAGCTTTATAGATTTCAACTTTGGTTTGACAAAATTCCTAAGGAGGGGGATGTCATTCGAATTGTAGTTAATCAACCAGTAAAGATCCGAACGATCATTTGGACATGTACGGAGTTCCAAATTAGTGGATTACTGGATATAGTATATGCCCTAGAGGAAGAATAACCCAGGTCTCAAGTTATGTTTCGACCTTGTGTATCACAGCTTAAGGGTTATTGGCAAGAGAAATTTGAGGATAAGTGGATTCGTGATTTTGAAGAGTAGATGGAAACGTTTTAAGAATGTTGGTAGCAACTTCTCCTGATAAGATTTTCGGGGACGAAAATCCCTAAGGGGGAGAATTGTAACAGCCCAATTTAGGGGTTAGTCGGAACAGTGGTCTCGAAATCACTAATCCCAGGTTAGAGAAAATTATTTTCATGTTATGTTATGTGTTATAACATGTTTATAAGGATGCATGAAAATTTTGGTGCCTTAATTTTAGCGATTTCTAGCTAAATTGTAAAATAGGACTAAATTGCATAAAGTGCGAAAGTTCTATTTTATTTGCTAGAGGCGCCAAATAGCTATGGTTTATAAATTGGAGGTCCCAAATGTGTAATTAGGCCATAGGATTTAGCTTGTCCGGTCAAAGGAAGACAAAGGGGACAAGGGCATTAAATGTTGTCATGTTAGGTAAGTAAAAAGAAATAAAATAAGATGAAATAAGCAAAAAGCTATCATATTTTTATTTCTTCTCTTCTTCCACCGAAAATACCAATAAGAATGGGGGTTTCTGAAGCAAGCATTCCTCCTCACAAGGAAGTGATTTTCATGATCTTTCTTGATAAAAATTGCATTTTTGGAGTCCCCAAAGCTTAAGATAGCTAATGGGGGGACTAAATTGCAACATGGTTGAAAGTCTAGGGACTTACCATGAGAGAGTTTATGTTGTTTGATAAATTTTCATGGAAGAAAATGAATGATAGGAAGATGAGAAACAACTTTTGTGAAAGGTGTTGTCATGAAAACACCTAATTGGACTAAAATGTAAAAGTTGTAATTTGTTCATTAAGGCATGGAATTGATGGAATTGTGAATAGTATAAGAGGATTAAATGTTCATATAGGCTTGTTTAACAAGAAAATGTGATAAAAATTTATTTACGAGCCTAGGGGCAAAATCATAGTTTTTCCAAAGTGTAGGGGCAAAATTGTCATTTTTGCCTAAAGTGTAGGTTATGGTATATTATGATTTATAGGTGATTAATCAGTAAATATCATTGTTCTAGATCAAAGAAAATGAGTTTTGGACCTAGAACGGGTGAAAAGAGAAATGTGGGCAAAAAGGTCCCTTACGACCCTTTTGACATTGAGGTAAGTTCATATGCAAACATTGCAATTACGTACGAGTTAATATTCCAATGTTGTATGAAATCCATATTTACTTTATGAATGTATTAAATATCTCTTGATGAAGTGACAAGAGAATTGAATCTAAGAGTAATGGGAAATGTATATAGCATGATATGATAATAGTTAATGTCTCGAGTAAGACCATATTGGAATATGGCCTCGGTGTAAGAATTCGTATAAGACCATGTCAGGGACATGGCATCGATATGTTAATGCAAGTAAGACCCTATTGGGGTACAGTGTCATTGTGACACTATGTGTATAAGACTCAAGAGAGTTATTTAACAATTTGAGTGATTCAACGGGTATGTTGAAAGAGAGAAACTATGTGGTTGTACCACGAGAAGTACAAGTATGTGATTAGAACTGAATTGAGATGAATTCAGTATATAATGAGCCCCTAGTGGGTTATGTGTAATCAATACACCTTAGTTGTATGAGATAGATTTATTAATACATTGTGTGAATGCGAATGAGTATTGTAGAAAGTTAAGTAAGAATAGAAGTGTGTGATGGGGTTCTCGGATGAACATTTGAAATAGAGATATACACGTGGATTATTATCCATGAATGTAAAATAATGGTGAGCTATGTGCGACATCACTTTATTGATGGTAATGATGGGCTGTGTGGGATACCATCAATTATGTTATTATCGGTGGGCTATGTGTATTACCACCTGATTAATTAGTAATCGATGGGTTGTGTGCGATACCATCGCTTATAAATGATTGGTGAGCTAAGTGCAGAATCACCATAAGTATAAATGATTAGTAGGCTGTGTGCGCTACCACCCTATTAGAGATCAATGGTGGGCTAAGTGCGTGACCACTGAGAGATTAGTAGTATGTGTGGCTTATTGAAAATGCTTGATGTTTTCTTTTATATGATCTTGTGGTGATCAGTGCAGGAATGTGTACTAATTTAACGAGCAATTGGCTTGTTGCATGGTAAGAATGTGGTAAGAGATAGAATAAGTAAGCTTCAAGAATGGTTGAGTAAGTAACCATGAGTTAATGGGAAAAACTCAGTATAATACTTTGTGGTTATCTATATTCAATGAATATCAGTATTTGTCAGTTTATGCAGTTGAACTTACTAAGCAATATTGCTTACTCCTCTCCCTTTCTCATCTCTTATAGGTTAATTTAGCTAGCTCAGGTTGGAGATCGCCGAAGATGTTTTTCACTATCGAGCAGACACTTGGTATAAGGTATCAAGTCCCTATGAGTTATGGCATGTATAGGGCTAGTAGTCAAGGTTGATTAAATCATTGTTAATGTGCCAAATGTGTTGGCCTAAATAAGTTATAGGACGATTGTATATAGACATAGATGACGACAAAAGTCGATTGAAATTGTACTAGAAATAGTTCTACCCCATGTATGGGAGGAAGACTTCATTTTTATGAATCAAATGTGTTAATTCATGTGTTTTAATTGATGATTTGAGAATGTTTTGAAATAGCATATGAATGTATGTAATGTAGGGTGAAAAAGGGCTTGGTAGATAGCCTAATAATTGTCCACATGGGTAGACACATGGGCGTGTGTCTAGACCATGTGGGAGGCACGGCTAGTACATGAACGTGTGTCCAGGCCATGTGAAGTCTGCACTTTGCACTTGGGATTTGAATCACAACACGGCTTAAGTACACGGGCGTATGTATAGGCCGTGTGGATAAGTCAGAATGCCAAGGTTTGGCACACGGTTAGAAGGCACAGGCGTGTCAAGGCCGTGTGAAATTAGTCAGTGTCGACCACGGGTGGAAGACACGGGCATGCCTTATGGGCACACGGGCGTGTCCCTAGACCTACACGGACGTGTAGCCCCTGTTTTATTAAAAAGTTCTCGAACTCGTGAAAGTTCTCAGAAAGATTTTGATATTTCTTGGAAGTATGTTTAGGATCTCCTAGGCCGAGTATGTACGAGCGATGGGGTTAAACGAAATTTTATAACCCTATTCTAGATGTTTATGCCTTGAACCCTGTTCCGGCTTGAACACAGGCAAGGGGAGTTACAACTGTGGCCTTATACAAAAGAGTTCATCTTAGAATGAGCCAACATACATGGCCAAAACAATATGACATTCAACTAAGTCTAGTCGCTATACATGCCATACACAAAATACAAAGACTAACTATACCAAGATAAGTTGATAGTGTGGGTGATCTTCTGATTATCTTTGTATCCCGAGCTGGCTCTTTCACACTATAAAATAAAGGAAGAGAAAAGGAGTAAGCTTTAAGCTTAGTAAGTCCACATGTAAAAAATAAGTACCATACTATACGCTAATCAATCCTAAACATTACATACTATGTAAAAACAATTCACATTTTCATAATCATGCTTACTCATCTCAACTCTTACCACATTCCAACCATATATAATACACATTTCTCACATTTCTTTGTACTTACGCCCTGCACTTATCACCACAAAACCACATGAAATCTTTACTTAAACAAGTTTCTTGATGAACCCTTCGGAATGATACAAAGTACCTGGTGGTTTCACAAACAGCCCATCATTAAACAATAATATGGTGGTAACGCATATAGCCACCAACAATGATAATTACGGTGGTATCGAACATAGACCACCAAATGATAATATAAACGATGGTATCGGACAAATCCAATCGTGAATAGATAACAATGTGGTATCGCACACAACCCACCAACAATTACATAATTACGGATATTTGACCGTATCCACATTTTGATTCTGAGGTTCATTCGACAATTACTCATTTTCTATCATTTTCAATAAATCTCTCCCATAAGTATTTACATCCATACAATGCATCAATAGGTAACAACATATGTATTAAAGATGTATCGTTTACATATAAACTTACCTTGATGCAAAATGTGTTAATTTGTGGCTTAATCCATAACCTTGCCTTTTCCCCGGTCAATGTTGTTTCCGCATTCTTCTTAATCTATAATAATAAAATTTACCCATTTAATCACTACATAAATCATGACACTTCCATATTTCTACTTAGGCAAAAATGACCATTTTGCCATTTACTTTGGCAAAAATTATGATTTTGCCCCTAGGCTCATAAATCATTTTTCATCACATTTTCTCATTAAACAAACCTAGCTAAACATTTATTACTCTTATAACCATTCACAATATCAATCATTTCATGCATTTACTCCTCAATTTATAACCTTTACAAATAGGCCCTTTTTAGGTGTTTTCATGGTAATCCCTTTCACAAAAATTGTTTATCTAACAACCACAATTCATTTTTTTCCCTAAAAACTCAGCAAACATCACAAGTACTCACATGGAAAATCCTTAAACTCTTAACCATTTTGCAAAATAGTCCCCTCATTAGCTAGATCATGCTACAAGGGTCCCAAAAGTACAAAATCATGCTACAAGGGTCCCAAAAGTACAAAAATTTTTGAATCCTCAAACCCCTATTTTTTGGTAATTTTCGCTGGAGGAAGAAAATGAACAAGGATGATATCATATTTTCTTTATTTTATTTATTTCCTTCAATTTAGTCACTTGATTCACCCACTTTGACCAAATTTTGACATTTCTTGTCCCCTATGGCCGACCGCTTATTTTCTAAGGTTCTAATTGGACATTTAGGGCTTCCAATGAATATTCCATAGCTATTAGACACCTCTAGATTGTAAAATGAAACTTTCGCACTTTATACGATTTAGTCCTTTTTCGTAATTAAGCATACAATCACTAAAATTAAAGCACCAAAATTTTCATACATCCTTATAGTCATGCTATAACACATAAAATAATATTAAAATAATTTTCTTCAACCTCAAATTAGTGGTCCCAAAACCACTGTTTCGACCAGCCCCAAAATCGAGCTATTACAAACCGAGCCCCATTACAACCTTATAAAATACCTATTGATTTGATGATTTTGTCACCTACATTAGTGGAGAGGAAGTACTAAGTTCAAAATATGAAGATCATAAATAAGCCTTATGATTGTTTTCTTGATTGATAAGAAATTATGTTGAATGAAGAATGTTATCTGCGGTTGTGACATACATACAAACTATGATTCATGTTGGCATATTTTGAAACTTAGTATGAAACTCTAAAAATGTTTTCATATGAATTACTTGTTAATAAAGAAGATCTATGAACATGAAATTATTAATGCATGATTATGGGACAAAGATTAATGCTGCTTACACAGTTAGCAATTTTGCCTTAGCAATACCTTTTGCTGTGCATAAACATTACTAGGGACGAGCAATAATTTAAGTTTGGGGGTGTGTAAACTTAAAAATATATAGGAATTTTCCTATGTAATGTATCACCTTTTTACTTAAATTCGTTGTTAAAATTAAGTAATTGTTTATTAAATTAATGAAATATGTGAAAAATATGAAATTAGGACATAGAAATTATTAAAATGTGATTTTATGCTTTATTATATAGTTTTCATGCATAAAATGGCATATTTTATATTTATTTGAACATATTATATTTTTAAGACATAAAATGGGTCATGCATGACTAAATTAAAGAATAAAATATAAATTTATATTTAATAATTTATTTTAAAATATTTTATTAATATTATGGGTTTTAATTATTTATTTAAATTAGATAATTTTTATTCTTTGGTCCTTTAATTTATTGATTTATTTTGGATAGGTCTGATAGCTTTGTTGGATTACAAAAAAAACCATCCAAATTGAAGACCAAATCAACCCAATTTCAGCTACACATGGCTACTTACATAAACCATTTTTTGGTTTAATTACATAAGGTCCTTGCAGTGTTGAAGAAATTAGAGATTTGCCCGAAGATTTACATTTGACCGAGTCTCGGTCCTGAGTTGTTATGGCATTTAAATTGCTTAGAAATCAAGCAAAATTCAACTCAAATCCACTAAGCATGGCCGACCACTCATTGGAAAAGCTTGAAGAGACTAAACCTCTTTATTTTTAGCAAACTACCCTCCTCTCTTCACTTATAAATAAGACCTCATTTCATCCCTCATCCCTCATCCCTCATCATTCTCTCTTTCTCTCAATTCTCTTTATCATTTTCCATTCCCCATGCCTAGCATCATCTCTTCATAGAGATTTTAGCAATTAAGCCTCTTAAAGAGCCCTTGGTCAGCCACCTTGGAGAGCCATCAGCAAAGGAGCAAAGTGAAGGAGCGAAGGAGCCTCGTCGGTCAGAGTCTTGGGTGACAGCCACTCTAATTTGGGTTTAATCTTTCTTTTCTATAATTTAATCTAAAAATGTTTGCTATGTGGTCTTTGTTCTTGTTTACAAAAATGTTAGCTTAATTTTATTTAAGCTAGGATGATTGCTTTGATTAAATAATATTAATTTGATTCATGATTATAATGTTTGTGCCTCAATTGATCATGTTTTCATTTAAAATCAAGTTTGTATTTCATTCATATGTGATTGAAATGCACCTGAATTAGCTGAGCGATCCTAACTAGACGATGGCTAGTGGACACATAATTGAAATATGCATGCTCAATTTAGATCTTAACCCAATTAAATTGCAAGTTGCATAACAACTCTAACCAAGCTCTGTTATCTACATAGTTTTTACATTTGTGTGATTAAACTATTTCAAACCTAAAAAGTCCCTGTTACCTCACACGAATGCTAAGAAACCCTTAGTAAATAAGGATTAGTAAAATGCGTATTTACTAAGTAAAGGATTCTGAAAGGACCTAATGTGGTTTCCAAACTCATGAAAGATCAAGTTTCCACGGGATGTTTTTCTGAATGTTATTAAGCACGTTGATAATAAACTGAGTTTAATTAAAGTAATTGTCCTAGTCTATTTATGTTATAATTGTTGCAAATTGTGTTTAATTTTGCTAAAATCTATTCATTCATATAGTTTGCATACTTAGGATAATTTGCATTAGGGATTATTGCATTTAGTTTAATATATTTAATTTTAATCATCACTCTCAACCATATTTTACAATTGTTAGTATAATTTTATTTACCAAGTTGTTAGTATAATTTTACAATTAAGTGATTTAACAAAAATACAATCCCTGTGGAGATGATAACTCGATACTTATTTATTACTTGATAACGACTATGTACACTTGCACAAACCTACGCGTTACAGCTGCCAAGACAAAGGAGGCTCTAGCGTTTGAACAAGCTAAGTTGTCGAGGATAAATAAAGCAAGGTGAGTTTTTGTACTTGACTTTTCGGTGATCATTGATGTTGTGTTGCTTGCTTAAACCACATCCATGTCTTCTTTGGATTGTGTCTAAAATAATGGTTGTGTATGAACATGGAGGTTAAGTAAAATGTGTATGCACAATGTTGTAAGCCTAGTTGTTGACTGTTATATGGTTTCGAATTGAAGAATAGATGCATAATATAGTGTATGTGATAGTAACTAGCACAATGAACTGTATGAATTACATTATTATAGTATACAAGGATAGATGAAGTTAGGAATAATTGGCGGAATTGAGAAATGGGCAGATTGTTAAGGGACTACAAAGGAGCATGGCAACCTCATGGAATGTTATCAATTGGCTCACTAGAGGATACTGTGACGATGGTCTATCGACTTTATGGAGCAACACCGCAACAGAGGTTACGGACTGGCTCGGTAGAGCGATACGGTGATAATGGTCGACCAACTCGATAGAGTGACACTGCAGCGATGATTATCAACTAACTCGCTAGAGTGACACTGTGACGACGGTCCTTCAACTCTATGGAGCAACACCACGACGAATGTATTAGATAGGTCCTTCATAATGGTACCGTGGAAATGATTATCAGGTCCTTCGGGGCGACACCTCTAAAGAGGTTTAGTGATTCCTTGGAATTTAGAGTCTACCAGGACATTAACATGGGATCCACAATATGTAAGATCATAGCTAGGCTATGGAATCAAAAGAGAGTTCACCAGGACATTAAACATGGATTTATAATATGTAAGACCATAGGTAGGCTATGACATCAGATAAAGTCTGCCAAAATGTTGAACTAGGAAGCTAACAGGACAAGGAAAGAGAGATCATTGTATGACTCGCATGGAAAGCAGCATGATCAGACGAATATGGCGTGTCTTAGAACACGAGTAAATGAGATTGTCTAAGGATCCATGAAATTAAGAATATAAGAAAATAGGTAGAAATGTCTGAGAATGCAAGTAAGCCTGTTGATAAGGGATTTCGCCAAATTGTTACGAAAAAGAAACTATAATATGCAACTTTTAACAATGTAGAGGAAATAGGAGGGGTAACTATGTTGAGGTATGATGTATCCGTAGGTATGAGTCCACTGGTTTTTGGTGAGTAAACTAGAGTTAGGGGTGATAATAAGATGATCAAGCAGGATCTAAGCCTAAGGCTCATCCAGTAGAAGGACAGTCAGAGACGGGTTGTAACACCCCATCCAGCGTAGTCCTAGTTGGTGGTTTGTGTGGGTGGATTGTTGGCTAAGATATAGGCCAAGGAAGGCTGATTTATGCCTATTTTTCAAGTTAAAGTTAGTGGTGGTTGTTACCCCATGATTGGCAGATTTTTTGGCCAATCGGGTAAGTCTGTAAAGACTTGGTTAGAGGTTCGTGTTTTGGTGAAGTATAGGTTACTGATTTATAAGTCTTGGCGGGGTCGTTGTTAAGAACCCGCCAATTGGTGGACTCTCTTGGCAAGCCTTATGTTGGCAGACCTTTCTGTTAGTATCTGCCAATAATGAATTGTTAAGTCATGGCCCCGATAGTTTTCTTTACGAGCACGTGGGTATGCTGTTCAATTTTAGTTGGTTTCTTGTTAAGATCTAGTTTGAAATTAACTAGAGTGAAAGGATGTTTAAGGTATGATTTGTTTAGAAATTATTATGTCAGCCACAAAAGAGTGCTGAGTCAGCTTTGCATGGTTGGCCACATGTAGGGTTATTGTGAGAGTTGTGTGGGCTATAAGTAACGGTGTGATTCTTTTAATGAGGGTTCTTTTCTTCCCTTTCTTCTACCTTTTTTATTTATTTCTTGTACCCCGAGAAAAGGGGGAATAAGCTCGTTAGAGGAGAACCAATGAGTGTCTGAATAACAAGTAAAGGTTGTAGAGTGTAGCAAAAGACGTGTGGTGTAACCAGCTACTTGGAGATCTTTTATGAGTATCCATTTTGTGTTATTCATCTGAGAGTTTCCTCCGAGTCTTTATATACTATTAAGTTTTGATCGTCATAGTTATATTTTATGAATTCAAGTGAAATTGTCCTCATGAAATATGGTGAGCTATTGCATGTAATCATCTACATGTGCATGTAAGTGATAGGAAACAGACACGACTTCCTTGGTGTGCAAACTAAAAATCTGGAAAAAAATGGGCCATTGGTAGGGCATGTTAGTAGCTAACTAGACTGGTGTACGTGTCAGGTCTCTGGTAGGGTCTGTTAGTTGCTAACCAGTCTAGCGATATGAGTGCTGCCATCAGTAGGGCATTTTAGTTGTTATCCATGGCAATGAACCCTAAACTTATGGGAATACGCATGTGTTCAAAATAACGTGGATTATGATATCTATTCTGATGTGTAAATATGGAATATGAGGTTAACACAAGGAAGGGCGATAAAAAGAGTAACAAAATGTAAATTTTGATTTGTTGTTTGTAATGCATTTTATATATATCTAAAGAGAGGAATGAGACACTAAGAAGAAATGTTGAATAATGTAATTGCAGTGTATGATAATATTACATGATAAGTGGTAAATATTAATCCTATTACTGTGTTGAGTACGTAGTGTATCCGCTAAGTTGTTGTGCTTGTCGTACAGTATCCGCCCTAGTGAAAATGAATTCGGTAGGCGTATAAGTACCAGTCAATCAATATGTTTGAGATGACAAGGGTATGAGTTGGTAGCATTCGTGTTCCTTAAGGGAAGTATTCATTTTGTTGATGTTAAGGCAATTGTTCTTTGGGAAAGTAGTTGTAAATTTTATTCAACAGATGATAGAGTCCGTCAGGGATAAGTATTCACCATTGTTGTATATATGAGGGTATAAGCCCAATTATATTGGCGTGAAGTTTGTTGACTTATTGCTATTTATATATATAAATATATGTATAGTAATCATGCTTATGGAACTTGTTTAAAAAGGGTTGAGCATTTTTAATTCTGGAGCTCACTAAGTTCTTTCAAACTTACTCCCTTTCTTTCCCTTTTCCAAGTGGTACCTCGGCATAAAGGGCTTGTAGAAGGGACTCAAGCAGAAAGAGCAACCTCTATTGTAAGCCTTACATATGTTTGTTTTGTAATATGCATATGAATATTTTGGGGTGATGTGAAATATCAATCTTGTATTTTGAAATGATGTATATGTTTCTTACTATGAATATATATTTTACAAATTGTTTGGCGAATAGTAACAAAGTACCCTATTTCATAATTATGGTTCAATAGTTTCAACTGTCTTATTATGTCGAATTTCCAAATGTTTTCCTACATTTTGCTAAAAAGCATGAAAATAATAAATCAAGTTTAAGCTTGTTTTCTATGTAATGCTTTCGTCCACCAGTTGGGGTGTTACACGGGTAAGTCCATCGAGGTTCACTTGGAGGTAATGACTGCTCGAATGGTCTGATGGTAGAGTCTAACAAAAATCTACAAAGAGGAAGAATGTTTGACCAGGACTATTTAATACAGGATAGACCACAAGGGCTAAAAGAAGAAGAAGTCTGCAAAAGGCTACCTTGGGCCTATAGTTCGCCGAAAAGTAGCAGGGGGTATGGTTCATTAGGAACTATCTGTTAATTTCAATTTTTCATAAGATTGGAACAAGGTGAACTAATAGCTTAGGTCTAGATTGTAAAGTACGAATCCACTAGGATGATGGGACATCTATTCATTTAGCTTATCATCATGTTTAGAACTGTGAATTTGGGCTGGAGAATGTGTTAAGGTGGGGAACTCTAAGTTTAGTCTAGTATTGGATGAACAGATCAGAGTAAAGATCTAAATTTAAGGAGAACATAAGTGGAAGATAGTCTTTTGTAGGCAACGAACCTTATATCCAAGTGTATGATTAATTGTGAGGGTTAAGCTTATTAAGATATAAAAGAATTTGGATGAGGTGGAATCAGGCCAGGATCATAGAGAACCATTATCGTAAAGAACGCACTTACGTCTACAACAATAAGTCTGTTAGTGAAGAGTTATAGGAAAGGGTAAGGCGTTGTCCATGCCGGTGAAATCTATGGAAGGCCAAAGATATATATGGAGTTTGAAATCTCTGCTTTAAATTTTATTTCTTAAAGATTACGAAATATTGTTGTTGCACTGTTTTGCAAAATATCACTAAGTTGATTTGAACATACGAATTTACTGCCTATTTCAACTTGGAAATCAAGTGGAGGGACCAAGCCAAGCACCGTCAAATTTGAGGATTAGGCATGGAAGTCATTCATGTGTATAGAAAGGCTCTTTCAAATGCTAAGGTAGTACATTCTTATTGTTAAGGTAGTACAGTTTTAATTTAATTATTCGAGAAATTTTGGTAGGTTATTAGGTTGTTCGTGACATTTGGTACCTTGTCCCGGTGATGGGGTCAGGTATAGGGTGCTACATAGGATCAACCTACCAAGAATCTTGGGCTCACACAATGGTGATACCAGTGTACTGAAGGAACTACCCTACTTAAACCTGTGATTTTCTTCAAAGTGCATCAGCTACTACATTCTGAAATGTTTCGATAAGTGACCATAGTCATACCCCAACATTTTTGCCATCCACTTTAGTTAAAAATGTGTGATAGCTTGTTTATCATCTAAAATCGAATACTTTGGTGGTAATTATGAATTTCAAAGCACTTGCCAACCAAATATGGATGCCACTTCTTGAATGTGAGGAGAAAAACTATGTAACCACCCAAACCCAGCCTAGACGTTATGGCTAGATTGAGAAGGCTACATTAGACACCGAAATGGCTATGCTAACTTACGTTATTTTTTAAGACTATAAAAAAACTCATTTTAGAGAAAACCGTAGCTGTCCTTTGAGTTAGCTTAAAAGCATTCATTCATTAGGTCGTGTATGTAACACCTCTTACCCGTATTCAACGTCGGAATAGGGCTCAAGGCATTACCGGACTTATACACAGGCAATCATACAAAACCGAGACTTAAATTTCCATCCAAATTAAAACTTTTCACACACATTCATATCGTCCCTAAAACGAGCCTACGAGGCCCAAAACATGCTTTGGAAGTGGCTTGGGACTAAACTAAGAACTTTAGAAAATTTTACAAAACTTAGAAAATTTTCCATGTTACAGGGCTCAAAGGCCCGTGTGGTCCAAGGGACACGCCCGTGCTGCAGGCAGTGTTCAAAATTAGGGTGCTCTCTAACTTATGCCACACGGCTGGGCCACATGCCCGTGTCTCTTCCCGTGTGCTCAATTCTGGACATTCTATTTTGCAACAATTAAAGTGCAAGGGACATACGGCCGGATCACATGCCGTGGGGCAAACCGTGTGTCTACCCGTGTGGACAAAAACAAGGCTATTTACCAAGCCATTTTGCCACCCTCACTTGCACACATCAACACAACATCACATGGCACAAATTCAAGCATAAAAGAGCAACTAAACAACCACAACCAAGACAATAACATGTCATTCTCATGCCATTATTTATCATGCTTAGAACATCAACCTTTCCACACCAATTCATGCAAGATCCCACATTCATGGTTAAAACATATCAACTTTATATCTTTGTCTAACATATTCACTACATTTATTAAGCCCTAAATCAAACATACAAATTTCACATTCAGTAGGCTTCATTCAACTACTTTCAAGCTACCAAATAATACTCAAATTCCCTATTTCATCAATAGGTCACATTTCCAAAAATCACATAATCATGCCATAAATAACAATTCCAAATATTTCACATTCACCAAGCATACCATGATCATATCACTATAGACATTGACACATATATGAATATACTTAGGCCTACAACCATGTTAGCCAATATGAGCCAACTTACATGGCCAAATAGCAAAACAAGCCTTTGATAATCACAAGCCAACACATTGGCTACAATCACAATAACACATTTAACAAAATCAATAAGTCCCTATACAAGCCATAAACTCAAAATACTTGAATTCATCAACACACAAAATGATAGCTTGATAGTGTGATAGGATCTCTAGCGAACTCCAATCCGAGTTAGCTTAATAACCCTAAAAGACATGGGAAAGGAAAAAGGGGTAAGCTATATTATATAGCTTAGTAAGTTCATATGCAATAATACAAAACATTATTCATACACTTGACATACAAATAACTTAACAATTATTAACATAAATGTCATTCAAAATTCATGAACACAACTTACTCAATCCTAATCTTACCAACAACTCCTCATATAAATAACATAATATATTTAAACATAAATGTCATTAAACTTCATGAGTATAATTTACTCAATCACATTCTTGCCCTTAGCTCATCATATGAATAACATAACATATATCAACATAAATGTCATTAAAACTTCATAAATGTCATATGAACATAAATCTCATTTAATATCAACATAACACATGTTAACATAATTTTCATATACTAATAGCTCATCATATGAATTTCATAACACATGTCAACATAATTATCATTTAAGCTTCATAAGCACAACTTACTAAATCACAATCTTACCACTGGTTCATCATATACTGAGCTCATTTTCTTTGAGTTTTATGTACATACCTATACCATCACATAACATATTCACATGCTCTCTCATCTTTGACACACCCATTGAATTTCTCGTTGAACCATTTAGAATACTAAAGGATATTCAAGGATCTTGTACACATAGTACTGTACCAATACCATATCCCAGATATGGTCTTACATGTATTCTTGTATCGATGCCAACAGCCCAGCTATGGTCTTACACGAAGTCTCATATCGATGCCATACCCTAGATATGGTCTTACACGAATGTCTCATATTGATGCCATATCCTAGATATGGTCTTACGCATGATCTCAATAACCCTAATGTCATGACATTTATATCCTATCTATTCCTAAGGTTCAACTGGGAATTTTGCTATACCAAATCTTTGTCGGTCATTTCTGTAGTATCGTACTCAATAACATTCACATTTCGTTTCAATAATATAGCATTTACCATAATTATATCAATTAAGCATTTATACACATATAATTTAATGCTTATTAAACATACGAACTTACCTCGACATAAAAATGGCGAAAACTACTAAATTGTCAAATACTTATTTTTCCCTGTTCTAACTTCGAACCTCGTTTTTCTTTATCTATAATATCACATTTAACTTATTCAATCATTATACTATTAAAATCAGACCAAAATCACATTATGGCAAAAATTACATTTTTACCCCTAAAGTTTGACATTTTTACAATTTAGTCCCTAGGCTCGTAAAATGATTTTCATTCAATTTCTTCAATACCCATGCCTTGCCGAACCTCATACATACTCATAGCAGCCCACATTTTTCATTTATTCACACTTTTACTACATATTTTACAACTTTTATAAACAAGTCCTTTTAGGCATTTTTACCGAAAATCACTTAGCAAAAGTCGTTTATCATACACTAAACATGCATTTTCTACCATTAGCCATCAAAAAACACAAACATCCATCATGGGTAAAATTTTAGACCTTAGCATCTCTTCAAATTAATGGTAGAAATAGAAAGATCGAGTTACAATGACTTTAAAAAAGTAAAGAGCATTAAAAACGGGGCTAGAACAGACTTACAATCGAGCTGGAAAGCTTGAAAAACCCTAGACATGTCTTTTATATGTAAAATTGGGCCAAGGAAGAAGAAGATGGACAATTTTGGCTTTATTTTAACTTTTTAATTCATTTTTATTACCAAATTACTAAAATGCCCTTAATTAAAAACTTCGAAAACATACCAAACCATGTCCATTTTTTTCCACCAACTTAAACAATGGTCTAATTACCATTTAAGGACCTCTAATTTAAAATCTCATAGCAATTGGACACCTTTAACATATAGAATTCAAGTTTTGCACTTTTTTGCAATTTAGTCCGTTTAACTAAATTGAGTGCCCAAACGTCAAAATTTTCGAATGAAATTTTCACGAAATCATTTCGTAAAACTATAGACCATAAAAATGTAATAAAAATAAATATTTCTTCGTCGGATTTGTGGTCCCGAACCACTGTTCTGACTAGACCCAAAATCAGGCTGTTACAGTGTATGCTTAGGATTCATTTTATTGTTGATAGTGTTTTTTTAGAAAAATCGTTTGCTTGTCTCTCTTCTTTTTAAAAAAAAACTCGAAGTTAAACTAATGCAGTAGAAAAACCATTTTTCAAGTCATTTTGGAAAATTAGTTGCCTTATCGATTTGTTTTTCAAAAGTAGTTCTTTTGCAATGTAATGGAAACTAGGGAACACCATCAAATTTTACTTAAGCCCGATATCGTGCATGTAACACCCCTTACCCGTATTTAATGCTAGAACAGGGTAAGAGGCATTATCAGACATAAACACAAGCAAACATATAAAACCGAGACATAAATTTCCATCCAAGTTTAAAACCTTTCACATACATTCATATCGTCCCTATTACGAGCTTACAAGGCCCAAAACATGCATCGGAAGTGGTTAGGGACTAAATCGAGAACTTTGGAGACTTTTGGGAAACTTAAAAAAATTTCATGGAAAAGAGGTCACACGCCCGTGTGGGTTCAGGACACGCCCGTGTGACCCTAAGACACGTCCGTGCTTCAAGCCGTGTTCAAATTAGGGAACTTTTTGTTTATGAAATCATCATCAAATTGAGGTCACACGACCAAGTCACATGCTCGTGTGCTTAGGCCATGTGACTGATTAAATTTTCATAAATTTTCATAAAATAGGTGCAGACTTCACACGGCTAAGGCACAAGCCCGTGTTCGAAGCCGTGTTGTCCACACGGCTGAGACACGCTGTAACACCCCTCACCCGTATCCAACTCCGGGATAGGGTTCGAGGCGTTACCGGACTTAAACACTCACAATCATACAAAATCGGGTTACCAAATTTCACCCAAAATTACAACTTTTCAAATACATGCATTTGACCTTGTCATCTATTTAATCACTTATACCACATAACAAGACATTAACACATACCATGGACAAATAGGCTTACAAGCCAAAATCATCATAAGCCACATCTCATGGCTATAATCAACAAATCAATATAAGCCAATACATTTGACTAATCACAACAACTTCCATCATAGAAAAATTAAGTCCCTATACATGCCACTCACTTGAAAACATTTAACATACATATGCCAATACTCCAAGGATAATGGCTCGATAGTGTGATGCTGCCTCCGACGATCTCCAACCCTGAGCTGACCTAACAAAACTAAAAGAAATAGAAAGGAGGGAGTAAGCTTTACGCTTAGTAAGCTCGCATGAAAATAATAAGCAATGCGATAACATGCTATTTTCATATCTTTTCTATTTATTCAAATTCCAGTTAAGTTGTTTTCTCGAGTCATAGTCATTAAATTATTTATATCTAGAGATACAGTACTCCAAATTAAGATCCGTTAATTTTCCATGAAACTAGACTCACATATCCTCTTACCATAAAATTTTCAGAATTTTTTATTCACCCAATTAGTACAATTTATTCTTTAAAGTCTCCCCTATTTCACTATTCAACTATTCCGACCTCTCTTCACTACAAATCAATTTTCTCCTCGTACAGAGTTCATATGACCTTATTATTTAGTTCATTTGAAAATAGGCTCATTCAAGATTTCAGGCATATAAATTATATCCCATAATTATTTTTGTACAATTTTTAATGATTTTTCAAACGCAGAATAGGAGATCACGTAATCATTCTAAACCAGTCTCATAGAAATTCAAATATCTAAAAATATACGAATCATTTGTTTGCTATGTTTCTTTTATATGAAAATAGACTCAATAATATTTAAATAAATATCTCATGCAACTTATAATTTATTTTCTACTATTTTTGGTGATTTTTCAAACTCATGTCACTGTTGTTGTCCAAACAGTTTTATTGTAAATTTTTGCTCTCTCTTTCGCTTTAGTTGTGTTCATCACTTGCCTATACCAATCTTTCCAATTTCCGATTACATATCGAACATATTGTTCATACGTACATTTGCCAAATTTCTCAATTGGTCACATTCACACTTGTACTTATTCATAACATGATCGTATTCAATTACACTTAGACGTTACACAATCACATGTATTTTCACTTAGTCAACTTCCCGTTGAACTCATCGGAATAATAACAGATACACGGTGGCCTACACATAGTACCACCGTTGTAGCCGAAGCTATCTGGTACACATAGTAGCCTGCACTTAGTACTACACATGTGACCAAAACCATCACTTGCACATAGTGGCCTGCAATTAGTACCACACATGTGATCGAAACTATCGAGTACGCATAGTAGCCTGCACTTAGTACTACACATGCGGCCTATCCGTCTGGTACACGTAGTAGCCTGCACTTAGTACTACACACGTGACCTAAAACCATCTCATAGCTCTCTTGTACACATAGTGGCCTACACTTAGTACCACACATGTGACCTAGCTACCTCATTCGTATCTTTCTATTCCATTCAAGGTTCAACCGAATTCTCACTTTTCAACATTTTACCAATTCATAAATTTTCATGCCATCATTTTATACAACTATCATACATTCATAAAACATGCACTTAGGCATATTATGGGTTTACTTTAGGTTATTCGAACTTACTTGTCAAAATCTCGTAAGGTACAACTGTGAAGCAACTCATACAACCCATGTAATATTAATTTAACATTCAATTCATGTAACATTAATTTGCCATTCAATTTCACATAACACAACAAACATCACATTTTCCATACCATACATCAACTTCTCATAAACATATTAAATCATGCAATTTATGTCATATCAATAGAGAATTACAATTCAAGCATGGTGTGGCATTATTATTAACACACGAATTTACCTCGGATCTAGAAACAGCAATTTACCATTTTAATCCATAACCTTGTATTTTCCCGATTTAAGCCCGAATCTCAATTTCCTTGATCTATATCATATTTAGCCTACTAATTAGTCACATTATTCATATGGGTCCAAAAATCATATTTTTTTACAAATTGCACTTTGACCCCTAAACTTTCACATATTTGCACTTTTGCCCCAATGCTCGTAAATTAAACTTCAGCCCTTATTCTTATGTTCTATAACATGCTGATCATTTTTCTAATGCATGGCAACATCAAATTCTTGCTCTAACATGCATTTATGTACATTAGGTATTTTTGCTGATTATGTCGTTTTACTCGTTTTCACTTAAAATCGCTTAGTAAAAGTTGTTTAACATAATTCTAAGCTTCATATTCTCCCATAAAACAGCAGAATAAACACTTTTCACCTATGGGTATTTTTCCAAATATGAACCCTAGGTTAAATTATTGCTAGAATAAGCTAAATCAAGTTAGCGGGACTCCAAAAACATAAAGAACATGAAAAACGGGGCTAGAATGGACTTACCATAAAGCTTGGAAAGCTTGAAAACCCTATCCATGGCTTCCCACATGTTAAATTTGAAGATGGACAAATTTGGCATTTAAATTTTGTTTTTAATTCATTTAATTCACTAAATTACCAAAATGCCCCTTAAAAAATCTTTTGAAACATACCCATCCATGTCCATTTTTGTCCACCAACTTAACCAATGGTCTAATTATTATTTAAGGACCTCCAATTTAAAATTTCATAACAATTGGACACCTCTAACATGTAGAACTCAACTTTTGTACTTTTTACAATTTAGTCCTTTTGACTAAATTGAGTGCCCAAACGCCAAAATTTTCGAATGAGATTTTCACGAAATCATTCTGTGAAATTGTAGACCATAAAAATATAATAAAAATAAAGTTTTCCTCGTTGGATTTGTGATCTCGAAACCACTGTTCCGACTAGGCCCTAATTCGAGATGTTATACACGCGCCCATGTCTCTGCCCGTGTGCTCATTACTAAGCATTCTGTTTTGCAACAATTAAAGTGTAGGGGACACATGGCCAGAACACACGCCCATGGGGCAAGCCGTGTGTCACACACGGACTAGACACACGCTCGTGTGTCTACCTGTGTGGACAAAAACAATGCTATTTACCAAACCATTTTGTCACTCTTCCATGCACATACCTGCACAACAAAACATAACACCAATCTAAGCATATACATTCAACCAAATCAGCCACAACCAAATCAGCAACACTCATTCATGTACTACTATCTATCACATACAACCATCACATACTTATCAACTCAAGCATGCAAATTCCGACATCCATGATACGCAATCATCATATATAAATAAATTTAAACAATATTAGCCAATTTTAATGGCCATTTATAGAATGAATTATCAACCATCATAGGCCAACACATTTGGCCAAATCAATTATGACACATAACAAAATGACCAAGTACCTATACATGCCATAACTCAAAATGTTAAATTCATTGGTACCCAAAATGATATGTTGATATTGTGAGTGAATCTCCGATAGTCTCCAATCCTCGAGCAAGCTTGGTGACACTATAAGACAACGGAAAGGAAAGGGAGTAAGCTTTAAGGCTTAGTAAGTTCCTATGCAAATAATAAGCATTATAACACACATTTAACACATAATTAACATTATGTAAATTAAAATGTCACTATAAATCCCATAGTCAAACTTACTCAATCACAAACTTACCGAGGGTTCATCACATATCGATCTTATTAAGCATGAGTTTTATGTACATACCTGTACCCAAGTGCAACATACCAAAGTCTTTCACAACTTTAACATTTCTGTCAAACTACACGTTGACTCACTTGGAATACTAAAGGATACTCGGGATGTCTCGCATTCACAGTACCATACCAATGCCATATCCCAGATTTGGTCTTACACGGGATCTCATATCGATGCCAATAGCCCCGCTATGGTCTTACACAAAGTCACATATCGGTGCCATATCCCAGATATGGTCCTACACGAAATCTCAATAACCCTAATGTCATGACATTTGTATCCTAACTATTCCTAAGGTTCAACCGAGATTTTCTCGCTTGTCAAACTTTGTCGATTATGTTCAAGGAGTCGATCATAATTCATACAATATTAAAGCATTTACAACATAAATAAAACAATGCATTATTTACATACGAACTTACCTCGGCACAAAAATAGTAGGAATGAGACCTAATCGTCAAATACTTTGTTTTTCCCTCGATCTAGGTCCGAACCTCATTTCTCTTGATCTATAATAGCAAAGTTAACTCATTTATTATTCAGATTATTCAATTCAGTCCAAAAATTACATTATGGTAAAATTACATTTTTCCCCTAAACTTTGACATATTTATATTTTTGCCCCTAGGCTCGAAAAATAAAATCTATTCAATTTCTTCGATTCCCAACCCTAGCCGATCCTCTTTTATACTTATAGTAGCCCACAATTTTCATTTAATCACACTTTTACACACATTTTATAATCTTTTTACAAATAGGTCCTTTTGACATTTTCATCAAAAACCACTTACCAAAAGTTGTTTATCACACATCAAACATGCATAATCCACCATTGGACATCAAAATACACAAATATTCAACATGATTCAAACCATAGACCTTGATTATTCCTTAAATTAATGGTAGAAATAGATAGATCAAGTTACAATGATTTCAAAAACATGAAAATCATTAAAAATGGGGCTAGATCGAGCTTGGAAGCTTGAAAAACCCTAGCTATGTCTCCTTCTTATAAGTTTAAGCCAAGGGGTTGAATATGAGCAAAAATTGGATTTTAATTTGATTATTAATTCATTTAATTAGCCAAATGACCAAATTGCTCCTAATTTAAAACATGAAAATTCTCTTACTCCATGTCCATTTTTGTCCACTAAATTAACCAAAGGTCTAATTACCATCTAAGGGCCTTCAATTTAAAATTTCATAGTAATTAGACACCTCTAGCATGTAGAACTCAACTTTTGCACTTTTTACAATTTAGTCCTTTTGACTAAATTGAGTGCCCAATGTCAAAATTTTCAAACGAAATTTTCACGAAATCATTCTGTGAAACTGTAGACCATAAAAATATAATAAAAATGAACTTTTTTGTGTCGAATTTGTGGTCCCAAAACCACTGTTCCGACTAGGCCCAAAATCGGGCAAAATTTTCACGAAATCATTCCGTGAAACTGTAGACCATGAAAATATAATAAAAATAAACTTTGCTACGTTGAATTTTTGGTCCCGAAACAATTGTTCTGACTAGGCCCAAAATCGGGATGTTACAGTGCCTTATCCGGTTATTATGCTTGAGTAATCCATGCATGCAAAACTCCCCAAAAGAAAAGTTACCAAGCCACAGACCAGAAATAATTAAAAATTACAAGCCAAAACCAATAAAGACTTAATAATACTTAATTAAAAAATGATAATCTGTGGTCCAAGTTGATTCTTCGAATGCCAAGTCCGGTCTTAATTTTGAGGTTTACCTGAAAAGTTAAACACTATTGGGGGTGAGCTTATGAAAAGCTCAGTGTGAGTCGAATAATTATGTGAACGGGCAAAAACATTAAATATAGTGAAACATATTAGCATTAATAGAAGAAAATAGAACAATCATAAGAATTTCATGTCATTACATAGCCATTATCAAATTGATGTCAAACAGTGTATGAGCATAAGTCATCATTTATTCGAGTAACAATCATTAATTTTGATACCATTCAATACAACAAAATATAATGTGTAGTATAAATCAATAACACTCGAATATGTCGTGCACATGATGCAATGCAAAAAGGTTCCTATCCATACCATCCACTACACACCACGAGTTCCCTAGAACCCGTCTGCCAAACTCCAAAACATTATGAGCATAGCTCGATGTGGTAAAATCACCGAATAATCAATAATGCAAAAAATCTACCAGATATCAAATAGTGCGATACAATCACCAATAAACATATAATATGTGATAAAATCGCCAATCCCCTCGGTACTCCTGGTGTAGTGCACTAACTATGAATAATGCAGACTTAATATGTCGTCGGTACTCCACGGAACTCCTCCGTCTACCACAAAATCCCAACCCAATGCATATGCAATATGTCACTCAATCTCATACATAATCATATCTCAATCCTTTTCACATTCATTTGACATGCTCAGCATGTCCTCAATAATTGCATACTATCAGTAAATGGAAATAGTGTTCCGATCTTTCAAATTACCATTGTGTTGGTATCAATCAATATTGTTCAATTTCACATACTTTACGGATTTTTATTGTGCATAAATAACACCCTTTTCAGTACACATTATAACAAATATCTCATGCATTTAAATCATACATAAGCTTAATATCTCAACACATTATATCATTAAGTCAAACATGCTCAAATCTCATAACTCAAATATGCAATTGCAAACTCAATCAAACATCCATACTATCAAACTAGCAATTTTGCCAACATGCCAATCTTTTAAGGCTCGAAACATACCTAGTTTGGCCACTCACAAAATCAATAATTTGGATATTAGGAAATCCAATAAGCAAGCTAATTTATCATATATAACATGATATTTGAAATTTTCGAACAATTTTATGAGTTTAGGACCCACACCTTATTTTTCGCTTTCTCGCAGCACCCTATTGAATCTTCAAATTTTCCTTAGTAAACCTTTATAAGATCCTAAACAAAAATTCAGTATAAATTAAATCAATTTACAATTTAACCAACTTCGAATTACCCACTTATGGGTTCAAACCAATTGTCGAATTAATAACTATTTTACGAATTCAACTAGTTAGATTTCTTACACTATATCGATGCAAACCGTACGTACAATCGCTCTTCACCTTTACGGATGATTTGGGGCATTTGGGTCGGCACCTAATTAAATAATATACTAGAAATTCAGTAGATAATTAATGATTAAATTCTTTCATTTAATCAAACCATACCCTTTACCCAACAACTATGTCAAAATAACAAACTAGTTGCCCTTAATTGCACTTACGCTTCACGATTTGTGGGATCCGAATGGCTAATCGATCAAGAACATTTTTCCCTAATTGAAATGGGTTTAAAAGCTGTTTAGGAGGGTTCAAGAACTCAAATTAATTCTGGAAAAATATAGGTAAGGACCAAGAAACAAAACAGCCCCTTTTCTTGCCCATAGGTGCACGCACTACCACTCGCGGAGGCCAAAATTGGGCCTAAATTTTAAAACGGTTTGAGATCTCATTAAATTCTGGAAAAAAATACCTTTGAAATCATTTAAGATCCCCCAAATTCCAAATTTTTAAATTTTTGTTTTTAATGGACAAGATTAATTAAGAAATTGAAGAGAGAAGAGATCTTATCCATGCTAGTCGAGAGAAACGACAATTGCACTTTCGTGGCAATGTTCGGGATCGATCTTGGAATTCAAGATTTCAGATTTGGGGCTGATTTGAATGAGGGAAAATGACAGAAATATGGTGGAGAATATGTTAACAAATCTTGTGGCAAAAAGAAAAAGGAAAAAAAAAAAGCAAGCAAGAGATTGTAAAACTAGGTGTAGGTGACGACAACACTGGGAGAAAGAAAGAAATTTGAAGAGAAAAGAGGAGAGGAAGAGGGTGAACAGCTAGGGTAGGTAAAGTTTGAATTAAAGGCTGAAAAATACAATAAAAATTTATCTTTATACTTAGGGTTCAAGGGTATGGATGGCACACACATTAAAAAAAAGGATTTTGCAAAATTTAAATATTTCGCAAGGAAAGGTATTCGAACTTGGGACCACATTTAATTTCCATGCTTTCTCATATTTCTTTTAACCATTAGGCTTTTTCCTCATTCTTGAAATAATTTTGCAATATTTATTTTAAAAACAAGGCATGTCACATATTAGGGTTTAAGGCAAAATTTGCAAAAAATAAAAATGGTGAGAGAGAAGGGATTTGAACTTGGGTTTCAAGGAACATTTCACTAACACTTAACCAAAAAACTAATACCTCATTTATTTCCTAAAAATGCATAGATAAATTTCAAAAATTAATGCATTACCACTCTCTCTCGATTCACAAACTCGATTATACTAACCCCTAACTTTGGGATGTTATAAACTAGCCTCTCATTATCATGTATGGGGAGTGCTTGATGTTTGACCCCAAGACCCTTTTCTAAAAAAATCAATAGGTTGTCCTTTTTATTGTAGAACAACCTCGATTCCATGACCACAAGCATCTGTGTCTACGTAAAACTCAAACTAAAAATTAGAAAGAACAAGGACAGGATACTTGCATATGGCATGCTTCAGTTGTTGGAAGGCTTCATTGGCAAGACCAATCCATTCCCACACCACATATTTCTTAAGTAACTCAATCAATGGTTTGGCTAAAGCACCATAGTTTTCGATGAATCTACAATAGTACCCGAGAGCCTCGAAAAACCCCTTAATCCCTTCAATGAAGTTGGCACTAGCCATTTAACCATGCACTATACTTTGGAGATGTCAATAGCTACTAATCCATTTGAAATAACATGGCCCAAGTTTTTGATTTCTAAAGTTCCCAAAATGTATTTTCTCCTTTTTGCATAAAATTGATGAATCCTTAACAAATGAAGGACTTTCTTCAGATGTACTAAGTGGTCAAACCAGGTAACTGAGTAGCCTAGTATATCATTAAAGAACACTAGGCCTAATCTCCTTAGGAATGGCTTAAACACATCATTCATTACATCTAGAGACTGAAAGGCATAACCTGGAATTCATAATGCCCTTCATGTGTTCGAAAGGTCATTTTATGAATGTTCTGTTCCCACATTCGAATCTGATGGTAGCCAGACCTCAAATACAACTTGGAAAAAATTAGCTTGCCAAGCTCATCCAACAGCTCCTTTATCACCGGGATGAGAAATTTTTCCTTGATGGTGAGCTGGTTGAGTTGTTTATAGTCAACACAATGCCTCCATCTCCTATCTTTCTTTTTGACCATGACAATAAGGGAAGCAAACAAGTTGTTACTGTCTTAAATGACTTTATCCTATAACATCTCTTGAATCAATCTTTCCATCTCATTCTTCTGAACTATCGGGTAACTGTATGGTCGAATCTTCACTACCAAGTTCTCATACTTGAAAAGGATCCTATGATCTTGTAAAAAAAGAGGAAGGAAACACACTTGGTGTTTGAAATACATCAACATTCCACACTCCCAAAATCAGTGAATTTGAAAAGATAAGTAAAGTATGTATGTAAACTATTTGGCGCGCTGTGTAACATAATCCGCTACCTTGTTGGCCTGATGGCAAGTCAGAGTATTGGAACATAGTAGCATTAAAGTATCCGCCCATTGGTGGTATTTAAGGAATTAATTGTAGGATGTTTTCAAGTGAAGAAAGATTACTCTTAAGAAAGTGTGCGCCTAAGATGAGTACGCCCCAAATTTTTGTTTGAGCACTAAGAGCCTGTCAAGTGTATGAGGAAGTTGTAGGAGACTTAATTGTCTTTAAGACCACGCCAAATGTGAAACACTGCCAAGACATAGTACACCTAATTTTCATGAATACTATTCAAGTGGATCTTGTATCGTGTTTAATTAGGAGTTGTTGGGATTTTGCATCAACAGAAATAAAGATCAGAGTAAAGAGCAGAGTAGCAAGATATATGAAAAATTACTTGTACACTAAATCCAGCCAACTAAACAAATCATCGCAATAACATGGTTGGACTCTTTTCAACAATAGTCAATTGGATTAATTTGATCATCGCCATGGCTGGTCAACGATAAGTTAGACCTTCACTGGATTTTCTCTTACCTACCTTGGTTTTGGTTGGGAAATCAAAGGGGACCAAGAGTATATTTATAGGAATGGGACATTTTAGATAAGTTTTATATCAACTTAATGTTCAGGTTCTTCTTTCTAACCTCAACATTCTCTTCTTCTTATTTGTTAATATCGAACTAAGGTCTCGTTTAATGAGTAGATGATTCAACATTCTAGTAAGTTTTAAAGCTTTGAACGTTACGATTATAGAAGGGAAAGATGTTATAGGAAGGCCCAAATTGGGGGTCGCATGTAGTTGAAATTTTAGTAAAATGTCTGTAATGAGGATTCTAATGGAAATCTTATGATCTTTTAAGCAATTATTGCTGCTACTGGTTTGGGACAAACATTTGAAACAAAAGCTCTAGGCTGAGATTAAGGTAGGTCTCTGATGAGCCTTTAAAACTGACTTCTGCACACTTATTATAATGATTCCGTGTATGATCAATGCATATATCTTCTTAATAAGTTGTTGTGTCTATGAATGGTTATATGTTCTCTATGAAGCATTCGTGTGTATGCTCCAAAGTGTATGATGCATTACATGAGTATGACAATGTGTGGTAATCATGCATTGAAACACCCCAAACCCGGCCACGAGCCTTGACCGAATCTGGTATGTTCCTTGAGTAAAACTTTTTCAAAATTTGTTTGTTACTTTGGAAAACTTGGGTGTTTTTAAAGAAAGTTTGATTCGTGTTGAGTTCAAATTGAAAACGGTGTTGTCCTTGAAGACTAGATTTCATTAAATCAATTGTTTTACTTGTATTTGAAATCAATAAGTTAAAAGTATTACCTGATTTTTAGAGTTTGACGTTAAATTGAAAACCGTTGGTCTTTAGGTAAAAAAACGTTTACAAATTTATTTTTTTGAAAAGTTACTTAAACTTTAATTTGATAAAATCGTATCATACTAAAATAATTAAAATGCATGCATAAAACAGTATCATACTAATGGCCTTATTACATCAAAGAAAACCCGAAATAAATCCAAACTTAGAAATAAATTCTCAAAATAAAATAACTTTAAGCTGAGCATGGCCACCACTAAGCTCCTGCCGACCCGGTCCATCTACTGAATCTCACCTGAAAAGATATCCCACAACGGGGTGAGTCAAACAGACTCAGTGTGTAACAGCCAACACAAAGTCCCAACGATTTAGGCACATCAAATCATACATATATAACAGATATAAATAATGATGCAATCCCGAACCCAAACCTAGTTAACCATCCGCTACACATCACCCGTACCTGCCATCACACCGTGGGGATTACTAAATCGACCCTCCATCCGCTACACATCATCGAAGGCAGTCGCTGTAGACGACTTGCTCATCGCCCTTATAAATTTGTGGCATAGCCACCAGATAATATTATGTGACATAAGTCACCAAATTCAGATTATGTGACCGAAGTCACCAGATATTGTGGTAAAAACCACCAGATCACTTCCCCTTTCACAATCACCCATATGCCCCATGTCATACAATTCATGCAAATGTAATGCTATATGCCATATTCCATATTCATATCAATATTCACATATGTGCCATATTCCAAATGTTCATAACATTTATTAACATAATGTTAAGGTTACGTACCTGAGTACTTTGTACCATTGTATGGTACCTTTAGCCATCTCTTTCACATTTTTAATAACACATACATTAAAATAATACCATAAAGCCTTTAAGACTTAGGGTAGGGCTAAACACCTGGTTTACTAACGTGTTCACTGAAATCCCGAAAATCCCGATCTAATGATCTAGATCTTTAGTTCCTACATTCGGCCAAGCACTAGATCACTTAACTGGTCAGTTCAGCTTTTGAACAAAATAAGAAACAGATCTGAATTACTAAATATGGCCTTGGCCGAATGTCATTTCTACTTACCTTGTGGATCTAAGTCCCGAAGTCGTCCTTGCTCCTAGTGATGTCAAAATCCCTCTAGGTACATGTTAGATCCGATTTCAATACTTAATGGACATCATTAATGGCCTTCGGCCTAAGACTACTCTGGCTTACCTTAGATCTTGAGGTCCCAAATGATCTCCTCTTTGTAGATGACAACTACCAAATCCCAAAGCCTCCTTCAAAGTTTCGGCCAAGAACAATAATGGGATTAGAGTCCTAGTTTCGGTTAATCTAAAATAAAAGGAGGAGAAGAACGATAGTTGATTCCTTACCCTCAATACAGGAGTTGACTGCTCCTTTGTTTGGACCCACAGAGATGTTCGGCAATGAAGGCTAGGTAGTGATCAACACGTTTCGGCTTTTCGAAAATTATGAAAAGAAAAAGAAAAAGGTGAAGCAATTTCAGCAATGGTGATAGGTAAAGATTCGGCTAGCACAAGGGATATTTCGGCTTTTGATGCTATGAAGAAATCGGCTAGGTTTACTTGTGTTTTCGGTTTTGACAAAATAAAAGAGAAGAGAAGATTCACTTAGAGAATTCGGCAGAGGCACAATGAAGAAGAAAGAATATGGCCTCACTTCTACCCTTTAGCCAAAAATACCACCAAAAGAGTCCCTTGGCCGGCCATCACACATCCCCTTCTCAAATTCCACATTTTTCCCCTTATTTTTCTCTTTATCACTCATTCGAAATAATTTAAAATAAATCAACATTTATCTCCTGAGCTTAGCCGAATTTTAAAAAGATTTGACCACATCTTAAACTCATCCATCCAGTCTCCCCATGCCGTCCACCTCTGTCTCTCCCTGCTGTAAAATAAAAGCTCCATTTTTGCTTCCCTTGTGGCTCGAACCTAAGCACTTGCCCACTGCATATGGCGTCACTTTCAGAGGCTTTAAGTGGCGCCTCCTGGCCACTTTAGCAAGCCCCTTTTTCATGTCAAATTTCCCCTATAAATTTTCTTAAGGCCTCTCCTACTCAGTTCCACTTCAAGACTTAAAATCTAATAATTTCTAAGGCACTTACCTACACTCTAAAGGTCTCACAGTTCATAAAACACATTCAACATACACATAGACATACTTCCACATATATTTAAGCAATACTGCACAAGCCCAAAATCCCGGATATTACAGTTCTACCCCCTTAAAATAATTTCGACCTCAAAATTACCTGGCTAAAATAAGTGAGGGTATTGCTGTCGCATTGCTTCTTCCGGCTCCCACGAAGCTTCTTCCGATCCATGATTACGCCATAATACTTTGACTAGAGGAACTGATTTCCTTCGGAACACTTTCACATCTCGCTCTAAAATTTGGATCGGCTCCTCCTCGTAGGACAAATCTGGCCTTAGCTCCACCTCTTCAACCGGCACTACGTGAGATGGATCCGATCAATAACGACGTAGCATCGAAACATGGAATACATCGTGCATCTGTTTCAACTCCGGAGGCAACTCTAACTGGTATGCTACTAGTCCAACTCGCTTCAATACCCGATAAGGTCCTATAAACTTCGGACTTAACTTTCCTTTGCGACCAAATCTCATCACCTTCTTCCAAGGAGAAACTTTAAGAAACACTTGATCTCCCACATCAAATTCTATTTCCTTCTGCTTGAGATCTGCATACGACTTCTGCCTATCAGATGCCTCCTTTAATCGTGTTCGAATTACCTCAACCTTTTCCTCAGATTCTACCACAATCTCTGGACCCAAAACTCGACGTTCCCCCAATTCTGTCCAACACGTAGGAGTGCGACACCTCCGTCCATACAGCGCTTCATACGGTGCCATCCAAATACTAGCTTGATAGCTATTATTGTAAGCAAATTCTGCTAGAGGCAAATATTCTTCCCAACTCCCACTGAAGTCTATCACACAGCCTCTCAGCATATCATCTAACACTTGGATTACTCGCTCGATCGCGCCGTTCGATCATGGGATGAAATGTTTGTAGAAAATCTAGCCTAGTGCCCAAAGCCTGATGTAATGCGTTCCAAAACCGAGACGTAAACCTTGGATCTCTATCTGAGATAATCAACACCGGCATTCCATGCAACCTCATAATTTTCGCCACATACAATTTCGCCAACTTCTGCAAAGAATAGTCAACCCTTACTGGAATGAAATGCGCAAATTTTGTCAATCGGTCCACTATCACCCATACCGAGTCCTTCTTAGTAGGCGTAAGGGGAAGCCCACTAACGAAGTCCATGGTAATTCTCTCCTACTTCCACTGCGGAATCTTTATCGGTTGAAGCAATCCTGACGGAACTTGGTGTTCAGCCTTAACTTGCTGACACGTTAAGCACTTCCCTACAAATTTGGTAACTTCCCGCTTAAGACCAGGCCACCAAAACTATTCCCTATGATCTCTGTACAGCTTACTACCTCCAGGATGCATGGCATAAGGGCTACTATGCGATTCTTGAAGAATCCTTGAAACACAGTACTCCCTCGTCATTAATACCATAATCTTCCAACTCCCCACTCTGCACTCGCCGTAACTTAGCACTTAAATCTTCATCCATTAACTGTCCCTCTTTCACCTCATTCAACCACATCGGCTTAACTTGCAATTCCGCCAACAAACTTCCATCGTCATACAAGCTAAGGTGTGCAAACATTGCCCTCAGATCCGACACAACTTTCCGACTTAGGGCATCTGCCACTACATTCGCCTTGCCCGGGTGATACTCTATAGAACAGCCGTAGTCCTTCAGTAACTCCACCCACCTTCGCTGTCTCAGGTTCAGCTCTTTCTGAGTCAATAGATACTTAAGGCTCTTGTGGTCTGTGTAGATCACTGACTTTTCTCCATATAAATAATGCCTCCATACCTTAAGAGCAAAGACCACCGCCGCCAATTCCAAATCATGCGTCGTGTAGTTAACCTCATGTGGCCTTAGTTGTCGAGACGCATAAGCGACTACCTTCCGATCTTGCATCAGAACACATCCTAATCCTGTGTGAGAAGCATCACAGTACACCACAAAATCCTTCCCTGCCTCAGGCTGAATTAAAACCGGAGCTTCAATCAAAACCCTCTTAAGCTTCTCAAAGCTCTCCTGTTACTTATCTGTCCATACAAAAGGTACTTCCTTTCTCAACAACTTTGTCAAAGGTGCGGCTATCGATGAGAACCCTTCTACAAACCTTCTGTAGTAGCCTGCCAATCCCAAGAAACTACGTACCTCAGCCACAGACTTAGGTGGTTTCCAATCTAGCACTGCCTCAATCTTCCTAGGATCCACCCTTATTCCTTCTGCAGACACCACATGCCCTAAGAATGCGACCTCTTTCAGCTAAAATTCACACTTGCTGACTTTGGCATAGAGCTTCTTCTCCCTTAATACTTGCAACACAATCCAGAGATGCTCATCATGTTCCTCCTCAGACTTGGAATATACTAGGATGTCGTCGATGAACACAACGACGAACTGATCCAAGTAGGGTTGAAAGACCCGGTTCATCATATCCATGAACGCGGCTGGGACGTTCGTCAATTCGAACGGCATTACTAAGAACTCATAATGCCCGTATCTTGTCCGAAAAGCTGTCTTATGGATATCTGCTTCCTTCACCTTAAGCTGATGATATCCAAACCTTAGATCTATCTTTGAGAATACCGCTGCCCCCTTAAGCTAGTTGAACAAGTCGTCTGTCCTTGGCAAAGGGTACTTGTTCTTGATGGTCAGCTTATTCAACTGACGATAGTCTATGCACATACGCATAGTTCCATCCTTCTTCTTCACAAACAAGACCGGTGCTCCCCATGAAGACACACTGGGTCGAATAAACCCATGATCAAGCAACTCTTAGATTTGAGCCTTGAGCTCAACCAACTCCTTTGGTGCCATTCCATACGGAGCAATTGACACAGGAGCTGTACCTGGCAGCAAATCAATTCCGAACTCCACCTCCCTGTCCGAGGGTATTCCAGGTAACTCTTCCGGAAAGACATCTACAAATTCCCTTACTATTCTAACTCTACTAACTCCCCCTTCTTTTGCATCCAATGCACTAACGAAGGCCAAAAATGCCTTGCACCCCTTCCGAACCATCTTATCAGCCTTTAGAGCAGAGACTATGTTACACAGGTAGTTTCTTCTTTCTCCTATCATAATTATCACCTCATCCTCAGGCGTCCTTAACTCCATTCGCTTAGCTGCGCAATCCATATAGCCCAATGTTCCACTAGCCAGTCCATGCCAAGAATGAGATCAAATTCTCCGAAGGGTAGTTCCATCAAGTCGGCAGGGAATATCACTCCATGAATCTCTAGAGGTACACTCTGAAATATCTTGTTCACCACTACAGTTTGACCTAATAGGCTCACTACAGTCATCTCCCTATCAGACAGTTCAGAGGCTATGCCTAGTGTTTCAACTACACTACATGCATCGTAAGAATGGGTCGATCCAACATCAATCGAAGCAAAGTAGGGCTTGTCAGTTATAAGGAACGTACCGGTTATGACGTCCGGTGCGTCTCCATCCTCCCTCCGGCGAACTGCATAAACCAGACCCGGCTGCCTTGCCTCTATATTACCAACACCTTTACCCGGTGTTCCACATCCTCTTCCAGGACCATTACCTCTACCATTCGGACCATGACCCCGCGGTGGCTGCTATCCACCTCTTCCAACCTGATTAAGACCCTAACCTATTGATCGGTTCCCGTCTATTCTTATAGGACAGTCCTTAATCATGTGTTCCTTGGACCCACACTTGAAACATCCTCCTATCTTTTTCCAACACTCTCTTAGGTGCATCTTTCCACACTGGGTACAAGTACGGTATTTTTCTCCTGTAACAGCTTGCTGACCTCGCGGCCCATCAACTCTAGGCCTCTTCTACACATTCCTAGACGACCGTGACGATCCAAAACCTCTCTTTTGCCTATTCCGATTAGTGTTCAGCCTTACAGAGTCCTTAATCCCCTCGGCAACCTTAGCCTTTTCTACCAACACGGCAAACTCCCGCTCCTGCTGTGGAGCTATCAACAACCTCAGGTCATCCCTTAGTCCGTCCTCAAACCGGACACATCGCTCATGCTCCATAGCCACGACCCCTCGAGCATACCGGCTCAACCTTAAGAATTCAGCCTTGTATTCCGCTACGGACTGGTTCCCTTGAACCAGCCCCAGAAATACCTTTCTCTGCGCATCAGTATAACTGGTACCAACATACTTCTTCTGATACGCTGCCTTAACATACTCCCAAGTGAGATCATCAACTGTAGCACCATCCCGAACTGTGAGCCACCATTGATATGCCTTGTCGCGAAGTAGTGACACCATTCCTTTCAGTTTCTCCTCAGTAGTCAGATCCAGCTCATCTATAATTCGTTCTGTCACCTCTAACCAATACTCAGCCGTACTAGGTGCCACACCAGATACGCCACGGAACACCTCAGCTCCATTGGCTCAGAGTCGCTCGGGTACAGATTTTCGAGCTCACATACCTCCACCTGCTCTAGCTACCATCTCAAGAACTTGTAGCACCGCCTGCGATACTGCATCATCCCCCGTCTGGTCTTGCTGTTCAACACCAACAGCTGGTGGTGGGGGTGGGGGTGGTACCTCATTCTCAGACCCTTGACCCGATCTAACAGGTTCCGATACGGTCATTCTGCCTCTACCACGTCCTCGCACATTACGACCACGTCCCCTAGAACTCATTTCTATGATCGCTCTTTAATCTAGTTTAAGAAATTTTATGCATTAGTATTTTGTTCCACTGATTATCCGCGAACACTTTTATGAAAAGAAGTCTTTTAAAAGTAGTCCTTTCGATCAATCAAAGTTTTTGTTTCAAGTTTTCTACCCTACTTCAGAGAAACACATCCATTCAGTAGTATCTACACACACATCCACCATTCGAATATTTTTGTCTATTCCTATCCCAGGAGTATTTTCGTAATTTGTCTTAGAGAGGCATTTTGGTAATAAATCGGGGTCAATTTGAAAATCTTAATAATTCAAGGCACTCTGAAATTTTCAAAACTCGAGGGTATTTTAAAAATTTTCCCAAATCAAAGGTATTGCAGAAATTTTGGAGATCGAGGTTATTTTGGTAATTTTGTAAATCGAGAATATTTTGGAAAAATTTTATAAAATAGTTTGTACAATTCAAAGGGGAAATTCGAAAATTTTAATAACTAAGATTTTTATAGAAAGTATGGCTAGTCCCTTTCGGGTTTTAATTAATGAATTTAGCCTATGAATGAGTCCTCTTGGTTAGGGTGAACCGTCACTACGCACCAGATAGGATTCGAGCGAAGAGGAGGTAAGTCACTAGGACTGCTTAAATACCAGGCTCTTCTTGAATCCAATCCTAGACATGCGCACAATGGTTGCCACACCCTAACTCGGCGACTTAGTCACAGGTTTGTTTAATTAGGCATTAAAGTTTTATGTAATTCTTATATTGGGGTAAACTAATCCTAGGGTTCAATAACCTAATACACTAATCTACGTTCCCGTTATTCCCACATACAGATCATACAATAATTCACCCAACAGTTAGAGGTACTTACCTAGTGGACTTCGGGTCGAAGACTTAGGTGCCATGCCAGGAAACCTGCCCAAGTCACAAAATTTTTTTCACAAAACTTATGTGGGCTTAATTTTTGAAAACGTTATGGGCTTTAAACCCAAGGCCGAGAGTTTAAAACTGGGCTCTGATACCAAACTGAAACACCCCAAACCCAGCCCACGAGCCTTGACCGAATCTGGTATGTTCCTTAAGTAAAACTTTTTCAAAATTTGTTTGTTACTTTGGAAAACTTGGGTGTTTTTAAAGAAAGTTTGATTCGTGTTGAGTTCAAATTGAAAACGGTGTTGTCCTTGAAGACTAGATTTCATTAAATCAATTGTTTTACTTGTATTTGAAATCAATGAGTTAAAAAAGTATTACCTGAGTTTTTAGAGTTTGACGTTAAAATGAAAACCGTTGGTCTTTAGGTGTCAAAACGTTTACAAATTTATTTTTTTGAAAAGTTACTTAAACTTTAATTTGATAAAATCGTATCATACTAAAATAATTAAAATGCATGCATAAAACAGTATCATACTAATGGCCTTATTACATCAAAGAAAACCCGAAATAAATCCAAACTTAGAAATAAATTCTCAAAATAAAATAACTTTAAGCTGAGCATGGCCACCACTAAGCTCCTGCCGACCCGGTCCATCTACTGAATCTCACCTGAAAAGATATCCCACAACGGGGTGAGTCAAACAGACTCAGTGTGTAACAGCCAACACAAAGGCCCAACGATTTAGGCACATCAAATCATACATATATAACAGATATAAATAATGATGCAATCCCGAACCCAAACCTAGTTAACCATCCGCTACACATCACCCGTACCTGCCATCACACCGTGGGGATTACTAAATCGACCCTCCATCCGCTACACATCATCGAAGGCAGTCGCTGTAGACGACTTGCTCATCGCCCTTATAAATTTGTGGCATAGCCACCAGATAATATTATGTGACATAAGTCACCACATTCAGATTATGTGACCGAAGTCACCAGATATTGTGGTAAAAACCACCAGATCACTTCCTCTTTCACAATCACCCATATGCCCCATGTCATACAATTCATGCAAATGTAATGCTATATGCCTTATTCCATATTCATATCAATATTCACATATGTGCCATATTCCAAATGTTCATAACATTTATTAACATAATGTTAAGGTTACGTACCTGAGTACTTTGTACCATTGTATGGTACCTTTAGCCATCTCTTTCACATTCTTAATAACACATGCATTAAAATAATACCATAAATCATTTAAGACTTAGGGTAGGGCTACACACCTGGTTTACTAACGTGCTCACTGAAATCCCAAAAATCCCGATCTAAAGCTCTAGATCTTTAGTTCCTACATTCGACCAAGCACTAGATCACTTAACTGGTCAGTTCGGCTTTTGAACAAAATAAGAAACAGATCTGAATTACTAAATATGGCCTTGGCTGAATGTCATTTCTACTTACCTTGTGGATCTAAGTCCCGAAGTCATCCTTGCTCCTAGTGATGTTGAAATCCCTATAGGTATATGTTAGATCCAATTTCAATATTTAATGGACATCATTAATGGCCTTCGGCCTAAGACTACTCTGGCTTACCTTAGATCTTGAGGTCCCGAATGATCTCCTCTTTGTAGACGACAACTACCAAATCCCGAAGCCTCCTTTAAAGTTTCGGCCAAGAACAATAATGGGATTAGAGTCCTAGTTTCGGTTAATCTAAAATAAAAGGAGGAGAAGAACGATAGTTGATTCCTTACTCTCAATACAGGAGTCGACTGCTCCTTTGTTTGGACCCACAGAGATGTTCGGCAATGAAGGCTAGGTAGTGATCAACACGTTTTGGCTTTTGGAAAATTATGAAAAGAAGAAGAAAAAGGTGAAGAAATTTCGACAATGGTGATAGGTAAAGATTTGGCTAGCACAAGGGATATTTCGGCTTTTGATGCTATGAAGAAATCGGCTAGGTTTACTTGTGTTTTCGGTTTTGACAAAATAAAAGAGAAGAGAAGATTCACTTAGAGAATTCGGCAGAGGCACAATGAAGAAGAAAGAATATGGCCTCACTTCTACCCTTTAGCCGAAAATACCACTAAAAGTGTCCCTTGGCCGGCCATCACACATCCCCTTCTCAAATTCCACATTTTTCTCCTTATTTTTCTCTTTATCACTCATTCAGAATAATTTAAAATAAATCAACATTTATCTCCTGAGCTTAGCCAAATTTTAAAAGGATTTTACCACATTTTAAACTCATCCATCCAGTCTCCCCATGCCGTCCACCTCTGTCTCTCCCTGCTGTAAAATAAAAGCTCCCTTTTTGCTTCCCTTGTGGCTCAAACCTAAGCCCTTGCCCACTGCATATGGCGTCACTTTCAGAGGCTTTAAGTGGCGCCTTCTGGCCACTCTAGCAAGCCCCTTTTTCATGTCAAATTTCCCCTATAAATTTTCTTAAGGCCTCTCCTACTCAGTTCCACTTCAAGACTTAAAATCTAATAATTTCTGAGGCACTCACCTACACTCTAAAGGTCTTACAGTTCATAAAACACATTCAACATACACATAGACATACTTCCACATATATTTAAGCAATACTGCACAAGCCCAAAATCCCGGATATTACATGCATGGGAAGTTTTATGTTAGGAAGTATGTCTCTGTTAAGATTATAAGTGAAACTTATGTAGATGCATCCATTATGTTATTTGAGTAGTGTATGATAATGTATGTTGGCGTTAAGGGGGTTCGAGAGGAGTGTCGAGAAAATATGTGATATAATAATGGGCCCGGTGGTGGTGGTGCTTGACAACATCCGTTGGGACAGTAAACACGAGAAAAGGCCAGTATAACAATCATTGTGAAAACACCATGGCCATGGCATATTATGTAAAGATTTTGTAGCGAACTCTTTGTGAAGCCTTTGTGGAGAACTCTCTGTGGAGCCTTTATGGTGAACTCTCTGTAAAGTCTTTGTGGCAAATTCCTTGTAAAATCTTCTTGGCGTATTATTCATATAGCTTCAATGGCGGGTAATTTGGGGAATACTTATGGTAAGTTTTCTAGAAAGTCTGTATTGTGAATTTTGTAATGCCTAAACGATGAGTTGATATTCCATCCTTGTGGCAAGACCTGGTATATCTATAAGACATTATCTGAAAAAGTTCTCGGTAGTATAACAGTTTAATGATTCCTCCATTGTGATTTTCCATGTTAGGGAACCTTGTGTATTTGGAATATTGGTGGTGCAAGTGCCTGCCAAACTTGGAATTTCTTAGGTCATGTATTGAAGTCATCTGGGATTCTATTGCTTGAATTAAAATGTTGTACTTTTCTAAGCAAGAATGTTTGTTTAGAATAATTTGAAGATACGATGTAACTAGTGCTCTGATAATTGTTGGGCACTGTAAATGAATCTGTCAAGAGTAGTATTCGTTGAGTTTAATTTTGGGAAGCGTATCAAACTACTATCTGCAAAGAAGTTGTGTAATGGGATTCAAAATATGGTGTGAAGCCTGAGATCTGCCAGTCGAGTGAAATATGTATAAAACGGTTAAGCATATAGAATTGGCATATGGTTTTTCACCAACTAGGAATCAGAGAAGTATTCGTCAAGGTCTGAAAGGAAATCCAAAGCCCTTGAGTCGAGAAATTCTACAACACTGCTTAAAGGTAAAAATGATTGACGCTCACTAAGTTCCTTTGAACTTATATATGCCCTTTGGTATGCAGGTTTTGAGAATCAAACTAATGAATCGAAAGGGACCAAGCTAGGGATGGCCATGGTGGTAGATTGAAAGTAATGTTATGCATACAAAGAGATACTTTTAGAAACATGTTTTCAAATGGCAAATAGTAATACACACTACAAATATGTTTGTTTTATCAAAAAACTATGTTGTAAGGCTTTATACTACTTTTGAGAGTCTGTGACAAATGATAAATGTTTCTTTCAGACCTTTTTTCTTAGAAAGGATTTTAAATAAATAAGAGGTACATTCAAATCTGGTAAATCGGGTCGGGTTTGGGTGTTATAAGCATACCTTCCAAGAAGCTGCTGTAATTTTGACTTAGGAGCATTGACAGCTACTCCTAATGTAACTTGATCCCTTGAAGTCATGACCATAGGCACAGGGTCCCAATTAATGCCCTACCATAAAAATTCACTTTGAAGATTGTGCAGCAGACATGATTTGAATAGCACCAAGTATGATTCCTTGAAACGTGCATGGTTGCCCTTGGCAGGAAAATTGCATTGTCAAAGAAGTAAAGTTCCAAGCTATAAAACCCAAGGATGACAACCATCGGATTCCTAATACAAGGTCAAACCCCTTTAGTGGTAAACCATAAAATCAGTGGCAAATTGGTTGCCTTGAGCTTTCCAAGATACCCCTTTACAAATCCTATGGGTGGAAAGGTTGCCCCTATCAACAATGGTGACCTTAAATCTGCACTGATACTCTTCTAGCAAAAATAAACTCATAACCAGTTTGACATCAACAAAATTGTGGGTGCTTCTTGAGTCTACCAAAATAATTACCCAAGAATTACCAATCTGAGTTGCAATCCTCATAGTGTTATGGCCCTGAGATCCTTGGATTGCATACAATGATAGAATGAGTGGTTTGGTGGCATCTTCCTCCTATGTTCTTGGCATTCTTGGAGTTCTTCCCCTTCATTCTCAAAATGAGGCTCCATCAATAGCTAGTGCAATTGGGACTTCATGCACTTATGGTAAGAGCTATATTTGGCTGCTTACCAAAAACAAAAACTCTTCTTTTTTGCATCTTTCATATCCGCTTGGGAGAAGGTGGAACGGCGAAAATGTGCAAGTGTACACAATCGCAACAAGTAATAAAGTGACAAGTAAATATCGAGTTATCATACCTACAGGGATTGTGAAAAGAATTATTTATGAAATTAATTTAAAAACACTTTGGTGAAGAAAAATATTTTGATTTGAGGAGGTGATTAAAAACTAGGATTAGGTGATTAAAAACTAGGATTTTAACTAAGTAAAATAAATAAAAATAAAATAAAAGTTCTAATGCACGATTTCAAAAGATGATTTTAATCAAGATGACATAATTGTGCTAGATTAATTACATTTCTTAACTTAGAATTATTAAACTCATGTTTATGTTGTTCCGAATAAATTCACAGCAACTCGGTTATTTGCTAACTTATGAACATATTCACCTACCAAAATCCATTCATCTCTTGACTATATCTCTATGTCAATTCAACCAATTAAACAAATTTTAATAGGCAAATGTGTTAATGCACATACATACTTATGGAATTAAAATATTCTCTTGTACATATCTCTATGCCAATTCAAACAATTAATTCAATCTCATAAGCACATAAAAGATTACGTGAGGTAACAATGTATTTCTACCTTGAAACAATTTAATCACAAAAATCTTCCAAGTTATGCAAGGCAAATGTATCGTTAGATACCATTGCTATTTTAACCCTCAGCTACCTTAGATGATTAAACATGCACTGATTAAGCATCGTGTCAATTAATTACAATTTCAATCCGTTCAAATAATTAATTCATTAGTTACCTTACAATTGTAATGCAAGAATAACTTAGTCATGGTTTTACTTAATCAAACATCTTACCGAGGCATATAACAACACAAACACAATTTTAATAAATTAAGTAGACGAAATGCAATCAACCTAACACGAATCAAATTTAAGCCATATCAATTAAATTAAACATTTCAACATCACAAATATTCATAGACATGTTCATCATAACAACAACAAAAATTAAAAGGATGGGAATAAGAATTAAATCCGATGTTTCTCCGTGGCTTGACTGGGTTGCTCCATTCTTCCTTCTCCGCTTGTTCTTGTCAAACCGAGGCTACTATGAACACTTTAATGCTACTCAAAATGGTGGATGAATGACTCTTTTTCAAGAGGTGAAATCGGCAAGAGAATAAAGAAAAATGGATGGGAAATGAAGAGAGAAGACATGAGATGAGAAAGTTGAGGTGTGTCTGAAGTGAGCAGCCAAAGGGGGTATTTATAGGTTGAGAAGGTTGCTAAAAATAGCCAAAATTAGCAGCCAAAGACTCCCCCCGGCTGGCCACACATGTGGAATGTTTGAAGATTTCAAACATGCTATTTTTAGGTAAGGGCAAATCTTGAAAGGCATGAATAGTGGAGGGGTTTTGTAACACCCCAAACTCGGACCATGCGGTATGACCGAATCTGGAATGTCACATGTAGAAAAATGTTTGAAGATCTTATGATTGCACTAAAGTTGACGTTATTTCGTTATAGTTAAGAAAAACAAGTTTGGTTTATAAATATTTGATAAAAATAATTCTAATATCGAGAGGTTGATTTGATGAATCGAAAAGTGAACTTTAAGACCGTAACTTTTGAAAATGATGACGATAATTCGAAGAAAAATCCAAGTTTAAATTATTTGTACATATTTGTTATGAAATCCGTTTGTTAATCATTTTTGGAAAAACTGTTGCTTATGATCTCAGAAAATCCCCGTTTAAAACAATTCATGAAAGATAATAAGTACGTCAAAACATAAAGCAAATTAAAAATCCCAGAGGCCTTATTACAACTTTAAACCCAAAATAGTAAAAGTAACGAAATAAAGCGGAAAAGAAATTTACTAATGTTCGAAAACATCATTCCTAAAGTATGGCCTCCACCGAGTCATCCATGGCCCCAAGTCCTCAATACTGAGCATTACCTGCAAGGATTAAGAAAAAGGGGTGAGTTACAAGAACTTAGTGCATAATCCCCTTACCGTCATCCACTGGGCCTACACTCGCATAGCAACATCTTGGGCCTAAGCCCATTTACATAACAATATTTAAAAGAAATGAATGCAACCCAACCCATCCATCCATCACACCCCCGACCAGCCAATCACACCAGTGGGGATCAAGTCAACCCACCCCGTCGCTCATACCAAAATTGCAGTCAAGCTGTTAACATAAAATATTTTTGTGGCTGAGCCACCGAAAACATAATCAAGCATTTAAAAAAAAAAACATGATTTGTGGCTATGCCACCAGGCTACACTGCTCTTCATTCAAATTCCCGCCCCATGCAATATGAAAAGGTGCAACAAGTATATATACATACATATATATATATAAGAATTTACATGTAAAGTAAGAGTCACCCCCAACAAGGGAATTTTTAATATACTAGCCAAGTAAAGCTTTTCAGTGAGTCGGCCCATTAAGGCATTCTAGCAAATCGGCCCGTTAGGGCATTTTCGTAGTTTAGCTTATTAACATGTTTACAACGGTTTTGAGAGCAAATATTGTTTAAGCACATTAATCGATTCCATAGAATACCCAGTTATCAAACTTGTACGCAATGATGACTTGGTTTACCGATTTTATGAAAATTTCAAAACTACGGATTTATGGTGTGAGATTACACACCTGATTACGTAGAGCACTAAACCTTCTTGATTGTCGGCACCTATGTCACCATAACACTCGATTAACTAACAAAAGAGAGTGTCTTAATCCAAATCTAAATCAAACGATCTAAAGAAATGCTTACCCTTAATATCCTGAACAACTACGATTTGCCTACTCACACCAGAAGATGGTTCCCTTCCACAACCTGGTGGAAAATCCCAAACTGCCGACATTGCCCTTTGTTTGAACTTGGGTATATGAATTATGGGACCGCTTTCCTTCGGTTCCCTTAGCGTTATCCCCTTCAACCGATTATCCTTTGCATCCATGAGTAAAAACCTGATAAGTAATGTACCACAATGAGACCATTACTCTCCTCTCCGTTACCTCAATCTCCTCTCCATCACCTCAATCTCCTCTTCATTACCTCAATCTCCTCACCATTACTCATTCAAATGGATTTGAATGATTCTTCATTTCCTTCTTTATAGTCCTGACCGAATCTTACCATCTTTCACTTGATTAACATAAAAATTAAATCCAAAAATTGTAATAGGTGGGATTCGAACTCCACCCCTTAAGCCCCTTCATGTGACGCCACACCACTCTGCTACTAGCTCCACTTGTGCTAGCAAAATACACACTTATTTCCTTAAGTCTTGACGCCACTTACCCTCTCCCCCTTAAGTGCTTAAACACAAAAATTTTCCCAAGGCCCAGCTCAACCCCAGGTCTTCTTAGGGCCCCCATAAACATACAACGAACACATTTAACAAGCTCAATGCATGGAATAATGCAAAACATAAAATCCCGAATTTCAGGATGTTACAAGTTTGAATGCAAATTGAAGGAGCCTTCAAGGGACATTTTGAAAGTCAAATAATTAGCCAAACAATTTGATTGTTTCAGCATGTGAGACGGTTTTGGGCTGCCCAGTGCTCGGTTGGATCGGTTTTCTCGGTTCAGCTTAATTGGGCCACTTTTCATAATTAATTAATAATAATTTATTTAACCCAAATTAAATTGGGTTAAAATTAAAATTAATTATATTATGAATTATACATAATTTGGACCGTCTTAGGCTGAAAAATTAATTTGCCTCGATGCTTCAAAAATCGCTTCTTGGTTTTGTGCTTCTGGTAGTGTCTGCCGGTCCAATTTTCGCCCGTTGTGCAAATCTATCAAAAATGATCAAAATTAATCGAAATTTATTATAAAATTAATTAAAATTCAAAATTTTTCATAATTTAAGTACAATTTAATTATTTAATAAATATTATATATTTTTTGACAAGAATTTTTTTGAAATTGCATGAATTTGAGTTTAAAAGGGCATGAAAAAGTGTATATATTTTCGTGTTTCCAGAGGGCTCTATTTGCAACCTTATAACTACTTACACTAGGGTGAGACCCACTGGAAACTAGGGTGGGATTCAAGGTAGGGCCAATTTTTGTGGTAGAAAACAAGGTAGAAGGACGAAAGTGTACACCAGCACCAACTAGAGAGTATTTCTCTTGAGAGTTAAGTAGAATGTTTTCAACTTGTCTAGAAACTAAGAACCCATTACCAATGTCTTAGGTTTGAAAATTTTTATGTATTGTCTAATTCTAATTTTAGACTACTGGTAAAAATGCTTAAAGCATAAGTTTCAGGTAACTAAATTTGTTTAAGGAAACTTACAAACTCATCATGAAACTGTTAACTGAGATATGTTGCTTTAGAGAGACCAATTTAGCCATGGGATCTCGAAATGAACTAGATTCAAATCGCTCTTTCAAGCTACGAGCATAACAACCCTATGTTAAAAAATGAAACCCTCATTATTTTTTAGTATAGAAATAGTGCCAATCAAGTGCTCCCCTTCAAATGAAGCATCACAGTCCTCACTTTGGCGTTATCAATAATACCCTTAACTTTAAAGTATTACTCTAGCTTGGACCACCACCACCACCCCTCCCCGAAAATCGGAGCCATCAAATTTTGGACACTCTAGCTTATAAGAGCGTAGAGCTCCCTCTAGGCTGTTAGAATGTGAGAGAGTGCCCATACTTCCCAGATCCATCATAAGAGAGACAATAAATGTTTTTTTTGGTGGAAAACCGAGGGAGGGCCACCTAAAATGCCCTTCCCTTTATCTTGATCAGCCTTAGTAGTAGGAACAAATGGTGGGATACCTAGATACTACTCGAACAAATTTTGCAACTCAGGTTTTCACTTACCACGAAAACCATTTTGAGCCCCTTTAAACGAGTTTCAAGCTTGGCGTCCCACTGGGATAACTCAATTTGAAGTTGGGAAAGTTCCTGTTGAAGATGGCCAACCTCTTTCTGAATATAGGTGGTAACTCCATCACCGACCATTGAGGATCGACTTTCTCTGATACCTTGTTATGTTAGTTTTAGAAAGGAGAAAAGAATAAAGAAAGGAGAAGAGAATTATCCAAGAAGAAGTTTTTTCATTTACATAATTGTATAACCATTTCCATTTTTCCTCCTCTACTTATAATGGAAATAAGAAATTGTTACAAAGTTGGCTATGGAAGCTGCTCATCATTTTAATTAAATATAAAAACTAACTAAAACGCATAATTTTATTTACTAACATTCGCTAAAATGCAACATAATAGCAACTAACTTAACAAACTAATTCCTCCCATAACATAGGCTTGATAAGGGATTTATCAAGGAAAAATAGTTTAAAATTCTTATAAATAGGGTTGAAATCATTAAGGATTTCAAATGGATAAGATCTCGTCATGATGAGGTAGAAGAAGGGCCAGAGTTGGGAGAAGGAAAAGAACAAATAACAAGAAAAGGATAAAAATAATGAATATAAATAGAGGAAATCAATTGGTTAGAAAGGGAAGAATAAAAGACAAAAGAGAGAAAAGAATGAACCAAACCTAATGAAAGAAGAAAGAAATTGATTTTAAAAATTCAAAAGAGAAAAGATAAGAACAAAACTGTTGGTTGCAAAAAGGAAAGAGAAGCAAGCTTGTGCTACGATCACTAAGAAACGAACCAACCAATGGAAACAAGGAAAATGAATAGTTCAATAGAAGGCAAGGATGTTCGAAGATAATACCAAAAGAAGAAAATTGATTACTAATGTCATTGAAAAGCGATGACGAAAAACATAACGCTTTTAGTAGAGAGTTTGTGTTCATGTGATATAATTTCTAGTAAATAATTAATGATTTCATCTAACTTTTTTTATTAAAAATATGAGTATTTAAAAAAATTAAAGAGAGTTTTATGGTGAGCTAATTAAAATGATTGGATTTATTATAATATTATTGTTATAAAATAAAGAGAGATAGAGAGACTAGAGAATAAAAAAAATATGGGAAGCAATAGAGAATGTATTTTATTAATCAATGGGATGATTACAATGCTTCATCAGAGTCTCTATTTATAGGCATAAGAAGTATAAAACAAGTAGAGATCTAATTCTAATAAATATTAGAATTTAAAGTACATCAAAACTTTATCTTGATCATGATGGACATCCACTTAATAAGATATTCATAACACTCCCCCCTTGGATGTCCAATGGTAGATAATGTGCCTCGTTAAAACCTTATTAGAAAAAACCTTGTGGGAAAAAAACTTAATGAAGAAAAAAGAGTACAGAATCTTCTATTACAAATTGCCTCATTAAAAACATTTACCAGGAAAACCCAATGAGACGAAACCTTGGTTAAATGAAAAGAGAACAACTTGTTTTTAGACTCCCCTAATGGTAACATTACATTACATATTTGAGTCGACACATTCCAATCTTGTGTAGTAGTCTTTCAAAAGTTGAAGTTGGCAATGCTTTAGTAAAAAGATCAGCTAAATTATCACTAGAACGAACTTGTTGAACATTTATATTGTAACACCCCTAACCCAAATCCGTCGCCGGATTAGGATTACGAGGCATTACCTGACAAAACACAGTTCAGCATGCTCATATAAATCATTTCATTTTCACGGATATATCAACTTCTTCAATCAAATTTTTGAACTAACTAACATGCATCAAAGCTAAAATACTTATACTTAGTAGACATAATGTTCGACACAAACAAACATTACATGCATGATATTCAAATACTTAGTTTATAAACAAGCATATTCTTAGTTTATAAACAAGCATATTTCACTTCATAACCAAGCACATATATTACCACCTTCAATTATAAGACATTAGCAAACATTACCAAATTATTACAATGTTCACTTGACTAACTTTGGTCATTTCTATGTACTTTAGCCGAATCAAGACATACCCAAATCCATATGCTTTAAACCATGCTAAAATTTCATTCACACAACTAAGCTAAATTATTTCATATTCGGTCATTTAATAAAACCTCAATGTATATTCATTTGACCTACCTTTAATCAATTATCAAGCTCATCACCTAAGCCGAATTTAAACATTCCATAAATGCAAAACAAATCAATTGTAACATCACATATATATCTATATAAGTATAATACCCTCTTCGAATGTTTATATATTTAGTATTCACCAATTTCAAAAGTAAAGTTCCCATGACATAGCATAATCCACACTTAGCAAATATAACCAAATTTAACGTTAACATAAACTAGACATTTTTAAAAACATCACTACCAAATCACAAGGTGATTTATAATCATTAATTATAACTCATTCATCAACCATAACTAATTCACTTGAATCAAATTATATCAAACCATAATTGCAAATCAGACCAATTTTCAAGACTATATCATCATGCATATACCAAATACATCATACATATATATATCATGATCGAAATTTTGCACAAACTTAAGCATCATATCTAGCCATTTTCGCACGGCTTAATATTTACAACTTCAAAACTAACCCCAAAACACAAGCTAGCCTATACATGCCATAAACTTTAAATTCAACTTCGAAAGTACCAAAATATTGATGATAGTGTGACGAGCTTCACCAACGATCCCCGAGCACGTAAGGATCACCTAAAATCTAAATCACAAAAGTAACCAAAAACACCAAGTAAGCTTTAATAGCTTAGTAAGTTATAAGAAAATTAAGAATTCTATCAATTATACTCAAAGTGAAATAAACAAAAAAAATTATAGATAAGGATTTGTAACATCCTGGAAATGGGCCTATGCATTTTTGATTTAATTATACGAAATGGCATGTCTTATGTGTTATGAATGTATGGTGAACATTTTTGGAAACTTGGAAATGTAAGGAAATGACTTGGAAATGTAAGGAAATGTCTTGTCTTGGAAATGTAAGGAAATGACTTGGAAATGGAAGGAAATGTCTTGTCTTGGAAATGTAAGGAAATGACTTGGAAATGGAAGGAAATGTCTTGTCTTGGAATTGTGAGGAAATGACTTGGAAATGTAAGGAAATGACTTGGAAATGTAAGGAAATGTCTTGTCTTGGAAATGTTAGGAAATGTCTTGGAAATGTAAGGAAATGTCTTAGAAATGTAAGGAAATGCTTTAGAAATGTCAAGTTTAAAGTTTAAAAGAGGAAATTAAGGCAAGGTGGCCTTAAGAGAAAAAGTATGCGAAATTTGACACGCAAACAGGCTTGGAAAAGTGGCCTGGAGATGCCACTTAGGGCCTCTGGAAATGGCGCCACATGCAAGGGGATTGGGCCTGAGTTCGAGTCACAGGGAAAGCAAATAAAAGAAATTTTATTTTGCTTCCAGAAGAAGTGACGTGGACGGCACAAGGCTATAATTTAGAAGCCTTTATTCTTTTATTTTTAAGAGATAAATAGTGGATAAATAATGGATTTATTTTAGATTATTTTCAAGAGATAAATGAGGAATTATTCTTTAATTAGGAAAATAAGGGAGAAGTGATGGCCAAGTAAGGGACTTTGAGTTTAATAATTTCGGCTAAGTAAGGATAGTTGCTGAATTATCTTTTATTTTAGGAGATAATTAAAGAGATAAAGCTATCAAAATAGAAGAGTGATGGCCAAGTAAGGGATTCTAAGTTAGTAAATTCGGCTATATAAGGAAAAGAGGGCCATTCATCATTCTTTCTCTCAACCCTTCTCTCTACCGAATTTCCTAGAGCATTTGTTCTTCTTCTTTTTGTTAGCCAAAGCCGAAAATTCAAGATATCACTATTAGCCAATTTCTTTTCTTTCCAATCCATCAAAAGCCGAATCTTTGAGGGGCTTCAAGCATAGGTCTTTGTCGATTTCTTCAAGAAAGGGTAAGAACAAGTTTTGATATCTATTCTTTTCTTTTAGATTTGTCAAATCTAGGACTAATCCCATCAATATTCTTATTTGCCGAAATTTGGAAGGATTCTTTCGGGATTTTTGCATAGTCGACTATAAAGGAAAAGATCTTGAGATTTGACCATCAAGGTAAGTCATATCGACATTCGGCCAAGGGCCATTGATTGTGATTAAAGGTTAGAAGTTGATCTAACATGTGGTTTTAGGGATTTCGGCGTAAGCTATAACCAAGGGATAATTTCGGGATTTAAGATCCTTAAGGTAAGTGACTATGAATATTCGGCCAAGGCCTATTTTAGTAGTTAGATCTATTTTTATGTGTTTTAAGCCGAAAACTAACCGATTCAAGGGATCTAGTGATTAGCCGATTTCAAAGGGGAAGAATACAAGTTTCCGGGATTTGATTAATTATCAAATCGGTAGCAAGGTAAGAAAGAGGATATGATAATCCTTCGGGATTTGATTAAATTAGCCGAATAGGCTTTTTCCTAAAATACTAAATGTGGCCAAATGTAGGGATTTAGGATCTAAAGCGATAGATTGGTTTTTCGGGATTTCATGGAATTCGTTAAGCTAATCAGGTGTGTACCCCACACTATTTCATAATATGTTTTATGGCTATGTTTAATTAATATATGTGATATTAAGAATGTGGCTAAGGTACCATAATGTGGTACAAAGTACTGTGCACGCGTTCCTACTCCTACTAGGAATATGAAATATGTTATTTGTAACATGAGAATAAGAATGTGAACTTTGGCATATTAATGCATATTACAAAATAGGGCATATGGGTTATTGAAAGGGGAAGTGAATGTGGTGACCTAAGACCACGAACACAGTGACCTAAGACCGTGGTATCCGAATGTGGTGACCTAAGACCACGATAATCTAAATGCGGTGACCTAAGACCGCGATATCTCCGAATGTGGTGACCTAAGACCACAAATGCGGTGACCTAAGACCGCGATATGGAGTGTAGCGGAAGGAAGGTCGACTTAGTAGTCCCCACGGTGTACAGGTTGGTACGGGGGAGTGTAGCGGATGGCTTATTAGGTTTGGGTTTGGGAATGCATCATAATCAGTATGCTATGATATGAATGTGTAATATTTGTTATGCTGATTCTATTATGATTTAGTGTTGTGTACACATTGAGTCCTGTTGACTCACCCCGTTGAGGACCATGTTTGGTGATGAACAGTAATGGACCGGGGCGGCGGAACTTGTGGTGGCCATGCTCAACATGAAGTTTTTATTTTTATGGACTATTAATTTTTAAGTACTCCGAATTATTTGGATTTACTTGAGGTAATAAGGCCATAAGGCCATAGTGCACTATTTTATTTCTGTTTTTATTTATTATGTTACGAAATTTACTCGAGCCCAACCCAAAATAATATTTCTTTCAAAACACACTATTTTCCCAAAGTAACAAAAGAACTTTGAACCGGTTTACTTGAGGAACATTCCAGATCCGGTCCAAGCTCGTGGGCCGAGTTTGGGGTGTTTCAGTTTGGTATCAGAGCCCGTTTCAAACTCTCGGCCTAAGGTTTAAGGCCCAAAACGTTTTCAAAGCGAGCCCAAATAAGTTTTATGAAAGCATTTTTTTTGAAATAAGCAGGTTTTGGCATAGCACCCAAGTCTCCGACCCGCAGTCCACCAGGTAAGTGCTTCTATCCATTTGTGTGATTTATTAAATGATCTGTAGAAGGGTAGAAATGGAATGGAACGTAGATTAGCTTGATAAGTATTTGAACCCTAGGACTAGTTTTCCCCAACATTTACATAAGACTTAAGGCCTAATTAAACAAACCTATGGATAAGTCGCGAGTTAGGGTGTGGTAACCCACAATGCATGTGTCTAGGATTGGATCCTAAGAGCTTGGTACTTAGCGCGTCCTAGTGACTCACCTCCTCTTCGCAGAATCCTACAGTGTGCGTAGCTTCTGTTCACCCTAACCAAGAGGACTCGATCACAAAGCTAAACACAATAACTAAAACCCGAAAGGGAACTAGCCGTGTTTTTATAAAAACCCTAGTTTTAAAACTCTTAAAATTACCTTTCTAATTTGTGAGAACTATTTTTACAAAATTTTCTGAAAAATTTCCGATTCATAAAAAGATTACCAAAATGCCCCTAGTGGCGAAATTACAAAAATGCCCCTGGTTTCTAAAATTTTCATATTACCCTCAACTTTTGCTTTGAATATTCTTACCTTACAAAAATATCGAAAATTCTATTTTGCAAAATATTAAAATACTCTGATTTGGAAAATTACTGAATTACCCCTGACTTACAAAATTACCAAGATAACCCTGATTTTTGAAATTTTTGCAATACCTTGATTTAGAAAATTTCTGAAGTACCCACGAGTTTTGAAAATTTTGAAAATACCTTTGATTTGTAAAGATTTTTAAATTGACCCCGATTTATTATCAAAATACCCTTGTAGGAAAAATGACGAAAATACCCCTGGGATAGAAACGGACAGAAATGTACGAATAGTGAATGTGGGTGGTGGATACCACTGAATGAATGTGTCTATGTTGATGAATGAATGTGCCTCTATTGAGGAATGTGAATGTGATTCTCTGAATTAGAGTAGTGAACTTGAACTGAAACTTTGTGTGATCGAAAGAACAACTTCTAAATATCTTTATTTCATAAAATTGTTCGCGGTTAATAAGTGGAACAAAATTCTGATGCATAAAACTTTTTAATCAGATTAAATCGTGACGTTAGAAATGAGTTCTAGGGGACGTGAACTTAGAGATTGTGCCTAGGAAGTATGATGGTTCTATTAGAATCGAGTCAGCGCGACATATAGCGTAGTGCGGTGAGTTAAGATGTACGATTATTCGTTAGTAAGTAATTTCGAGGACGAAATTATTTTTAAGAGGTAGAATCAGTAACATCCTCGAAATGGGCCTATGCATTTTTGATTTAATTATACGAAATGGCATGTCTTATGTGTTATGAATGTATGGTGAACATTTTGGAAACTTGAAATGTAAGGAAATGACTTGAAATGTAAGGAAATGTCTTGTCTTGGAAATGTAAGGAAATGACTTGGAAATGGAAGGAAATGTCTTGTCTTGGAAATGTAAGGAAATGACTTGGAAATGGAAGGAAATGTAAGGAAATGACTTGGAAATGGAAGGAAATGTCTTCTCTTGGAAATGTATGGAAATGACTTGGAAATGTAAGGAAATGTCTTGTCTTGGAAATGTAAGGAAATGTCTTAGAAATGTAAGGAAATGCTTTAGAAATGTCAAGTTTAAAGTTTAAAAGAGGAAATTAAGGCAAGGTGGCCTTAAGAGAAAAAGTATGTGAAATTTGACACGCAAACAGGCTTGGAAAAGTGGCCTGGAGATGCCACTTAGGGCCTCTGGAAATGGCGCCACATGCAAGGGGATTGGGCCTGAGTTCGAGCCACAGGGAAAGCAAATAAAAGAAATTTTATTTTGCTTCCAGAAGAAGTGAGGTGGACGGCACAAGGCTATAATTTAGGAGCCTTTATTCTTTTATTTTTAAGAGATAAATAGTGGATAAATAATGGATTTATTTTAGATTATTTTCAAGAGATAAATGAGGAATTATTCTTTAATTAGGAAAATAAGGGAGAAGTGATGGCCAAGTAAGGGACTTTGAGTTTAATAATTTCGGTTAAGTAAGGATAGTTGCTGAATTATCTTTTATTTTAGGAGATAATTAAAGAGATAAAGCTATCAAAATAGAAGAGTGATGGCCAAGTAAGGGATTCTAAGTTAGTAAATTCGGCTATATAAGGAAAAGAGGGCCATTCATCATTCTTTCTCTCAACCCTTCTCTCTGCCGAATTTCCTAGAGCATTTGTTCTTCTTCTTTTTGTTAGCCAAAGCCGAAAATTCAAGATATCACCATTAGCCAATTTCTTTTCTTTCCAATCCATCAAAAGCCGAATCTTTGAGGGCTTCAAGCATAGGTCTTTGTCGATTTCTTCAAGAAAGGGTAAGAACAAGTTTTGATTTCTATTCTTTTCTTTTAGATTTGTCGAAATCTAGGACTAATCCCATCAATATTCTTATTTGCCAAATTTGGAAGGATTCTTTCGGGATTTTGCCATAGTCGACTATAAAGGAAAAGATTTTCGGGATTTGACCATCAAGGTAAGTCATATCTGACATTCGGCCAAGGGCCATTGATTGTGATTAAAGGTTAGAAGTTGATCTAACATGTGGTTTTAGGGATTTCGACAGAAGTTATAACCAAGGGATAATTTCGGGATTTAAGATCCTTAAGGTAAGTGACTATGAATATTCGGCCAAGGCCTATTTTAGTAGTTAGATCTATTTTTATGTGTTTTAAGCCGAAAACTAACCGATTCAAGGGATCTAGTGATTAGCCGATTTCAAAAGGGAAGAATACAAGTTTCCGGGATTTGATTAATTATCAAATCGGAGCAAGGTAAGAAAGAGGATATGATAATCCTTCGGGATTTGATTAAATTAGCCTAATAGGCTTTTTCCTAAAATACTAAATGTGGCCAAATGTAGGGATTTAGGATCTAAAGCGATAGAATGGTTTTTCGGGATTTCAAGGAATTCGTTTAGCTAATTAGGTGTGTACCCCACACTATTTCATAATATGTTTTATGGCTATGTTTAATTAATATATGTGATATTAAGAATGTGGCTAAGGTACCATAATATGGTACAAAGTACTCAGGTACGTTTCCTACTCCTACTAGGAATATGAAATATGTTATTTGTAACATGAGAATAAGAATGTGAACTTTGGCATATTAACGCATATTACAAAATAGGGCATATGGGTTATTGAAAGGGGAAGTGAATGTGGTGACCTAAGACCACGAACACGGTGACCTAAGACCGTGGTATCCGAATGTGGTGACGTAAGACCACGATGTCCCGAATCGCGGTGACTTAGGACCGCGATATCCGAATCGCGGTGACCTAAGACCACAAATGCGGTGACCTAAGACCGCGATATGGAGTGTAGCGGAAGGAGGGTCGACTTAGTAGTCCCCATGGTGTACGAGTTTGAGTGCGGGGAGTGTAGCGGATGGCTTATTAGGTTTGGGTTTGGGAATGCATCATAATTTGTATGCTATGATATGAATGTGTAATATTTGTTATGCCTGATTCTATTATGATTTAGTGTTGTGTACACATTGAGTCTATTGACTCACCCCGTTGAGGGACCATGTTTCAGGTGATGAACAGTAATGGATCGGGACGGCAGAACTTGTGGTGGCCATGCTCAACATGAAGTTTTTATTTTTATGGACTATTAATTTTTAAGTACTCCGAATTATTTGGATTTACTTGAGGTAATAAGGCCATAAGGCCATAGTGCACTATTTTATTTCTGTTTTTATTTATTATGTTACGAAATTTTTATTAAGTTAAAGATTAAGTAATTGACTTTAAATGTATTCTATATGTTTTATCACCTAAAATTTAAAAGGGTTTTATTATAAAACGATTTTGTTTTCTACTCGAGCCCAACCCAAAACAATATTTCTTTCAAAACACACTATTTTCCCAAAGTAACAAAAGAACTTTGAACCGGTTTACTTGAGGAACATACCAGATCCGGTCCAAGCTCGTGGGCCGAGTTTGGGGTGTTTCAGTTTGGTATCAGAGCCCGTTTCAAACTCTCGGCCTAAGGTTTAAGGCCCAAAACTTTTTCAAAGCGAGCCCAAATAAGTTTTATGAAAACATTTTTTTTGAAATAAGCAGGTTTTGGCATGGCACCCAAGTCTCCGACCCGCAGTCCACCAGGTAAGTACTTCTATCCATTTGTGTGATTTATTAAATGATCTGTAGAAGGGTAGAAATGGAATGGAACGTAGATTAGCATGATAAGTATTTGAACCCTAGGACTAGTTTTCCCCAACATTTACATAAGACTTAAGGCCTAATTAAACAAACCTATGGATAAGTCGCCGAGTTAGGGTGTGGTAACCCCTGTGCGCATGTCTAGGATTGGATCCGGAAGAGCTTGGTACTTAAGCAGTTCTAGTGACTCACCTCCTCTTCGCAGGAATCCTACCTGGTGCGTAGCTTCGATTCACCCTAACCAGGAGGCTAAACACAATAACTAAAACCCGAAAGGGAACTAGCCGTGTTTTTATAAAAACCCTAGTTTTAAAACTCTTAAAATTACCTTTCTAATTTGTGAGAACTATTTTTACAAAATTTTCTGAAAAATTTCCGATTCATAAAAAGATTACCAAAATGCCCCTAGTGGCGAAATTACAAAAATGCCCCTGGTTTCTAAAATTTTCATATTACCCTCAACTTTTGCTGAAATATTCTTACCTTACAAAAATATCAGAAAATTCTATTTTGCAAAATATTAAAATACTCTAATTTGGAAAATTACTGAATTACCCCTGAGTTACAAAATTACCAAGATAACCCTGATTTCCGAAATTTTTGCAATACCTTGATTTAGAAAATTTCTGAAGTACCTACGAGTTTTGAAAATTTTGAAAATACCTTTGATTTGTAAAGATTTTTAAATTGACCCCGATTTATTATCAAAATACCCTTGTAGGAAAAATGACGAAAATACCCCTAGGATAGAAACGGACAGAAATGTACGAATAGTGAATGTGGGTGGTGGATACCACTGAATGAATGTGTCTATGTTGATGAATGAATGTGCCTCTATTGAGGAATGTGAATGTGATTCTCTGAATTAGAGTAGTGAACTTGAGGAACATACCAGATCCGGTCCAAGCTCCTGGGCCGGGTTTGGGGTGTTTCAGGATTTGTCAATACCCATTTACTTGTACAATCGTATAACAATTCATATTTCTCACATTCAAAATCGAATCCAATATAACAATTACATTCTCAAGTCTTATCCAAATTTTCAAGTCCAAACTAATCAAAAGAACACCTTATACGAATTTCATATGGCCGAATTACCTTTGGTAATTCATATAACAATCAACATGATTTTTGTAAACATTTCCTATATCAACTTATATCATCCAAACTATACGTTTAAAAGAAATATTCCATCCAATCCACAATTAAACACTTACACATGATTTCAAATAACAACTTCTCGTAGTATCAAAACTTACCAAATTCGACCTTTGAATTGAAAATTAACTCGTACACTTATTACTTATTAACCGATTTCACACACTTAGTGCTTGGTAATTAAATTCACACACTTAGTGCTCATTGATCGATATCGCACACCTAGTGCTTAGTAATTCAATTCGCACACTTAGTGCATAATAACCGATTTCGCACACTTAGTGCTCAGTATTTAAATTCGCATACTTAGTGCATTTCTCAATCTTGTTACACATTATATACACACACATAAGAATTAAACCTCAACTGCTAATATACAAATTAACTTATTTCAATCTCTATAATCAACACCACATTCGGGTGTACCAATGGCATATATGCATACCTCACATTCAGCTACATCATCTATAAAATCAATAACACATTCGAGTATACCTTTAGCATATAGTTACACAACCCATTCGGCTATATCATCAATGTACATATATATTTCCATTAAATTCATGTATATCATTATAGAAAAATCCAATACCACATAATTGATTAAAAACTTACCTCGAGTATCGACGGACTATGTTTTCCGACTATTCGACCAACTTCGCTTTTCCCCGATCCAATCCCGATCCTTTTTGTTCTTGATTTAATAAATTTCAAATTTAGCTAAATTAAGTATAATTCCATTGACTTTGATCCGAAAACACATAAATGGGCAAATTACCATTTTGCCTCTAATATTTTACACTCTTTACAATTAAGTCCTTTTTGCACAAAACACAAATTACACAAAATTTGACCACACTTCTTTAGGGCCGAATATTCATAGCCTTATTACAAGCTCATACATTTCACTTATTTCAAATTTTGACCCCTCAATTTACAAATTTCACAATTTAATCCTATTTAGACATTTCTACCAAAAGTGCCTTAATTAAACCTAACAATCTAACGTTCTATATTTATTTTCCATCACTAAACATCAATTTCATCAAGCTATCAACAATGGAATTTCAAGAACACATCATCAAATTCGAAAATTCCAACTTGGGCTAGCTAGTATCCAAAGCAACGATATCAAAAACGTAAAAATTATCAAAAATCGAACTCAATTACATACCTTAATCAAGCATGCAAGGGCCAAAAGTTGCAAAGTTTAAACTTTCTCTTCTTTCTCTTAGTTTCGATCACTTGAGAAGAAAGATGAACACTTTTCATGTTTTATTCATTTTAATATTTTATCATATATTAAATTATATCATTATAACATAAAATATAATAAAATTTTCAAATCACTATTTCACGCAAATTTTTGGCCGGCCACTATGTTCAATTATGGCTAAATTATCCTATCAATACCTTAATTTATAAAACCATCATCAATTTGGTACTTACACATTTAACCACCAAATTTTCATTTTACTCGATTAAGCCATTTTTCAAAATTAAGCACCAAAACGATCAAATTTTAATACGAAAATTTCACATACACACCAATTCACATATAATGAACATAGAAAAAAATATAAAAAATATTTTTCTGACTCGGATTCATGGTTCCAAAACCATTGTTCCGATTAGGGTAAAAAATCGGGCTGTTACATATATCACCTCTTTTCTCAAGATCATAGGTGAAGAATAATTTTGGTGAAAGATGTTTCGTTCTATCACCTTTGACTTAACCACCCTTCAATTAAGCTATACATGTTGCATTATCTTCATATAAGATAGTTGGCATCTTTTCCAATAAAGGCAAATTACATATCTTCTAGATATGTTGGGTTAATAACCTTAGCTAAATACACTCTCGACTTGCCTCATGCATTGCAATTATTTCTCATTATTTTAAGAAGATGTAGGTAATGTTTTCTTTTTTGAACACCATGATATGGCAATACCCCCACATGTAAATAAATATCCTGTTTGAGATCGACCTTTATGTGGATCTGATAAATATCCAACATCAGCATAGCGGACTAATAGGGATTTTGAATCATTTGCATAAAATAACCCCATATCAATGGTCCCTCTGAGATATCTAAATACATGTTTAATTTCATTCCAATGTCTACGTGTTGGAGAATAACTAAATCTTGCTAACAAGTTACAACGAAAGCTATATTAGGTCTTGTATTGTTTGCAAGATACATCAATGCCCCTATGGCACTTAGATATGGTACTTCAGGACCAAAAAACTCTTCATCATTCTCACAAAGATGAAATTGATCTTTATTCACATATAATGATCGTACAACCATCGAAGTACCCAATGGGTGTGCTTTAGCCACATAAAATTTCTTTAATATAATTTTCATATAAGCTGATTGATGAACATCAATTCCATATTTTAAATGCTCGATTTGTAAGTCAAGACAAAAATTTGTTTTTTTCAAGATCTTTCATCTCAAATTCTTTCTTTAAATAATTTATTTTATTTTAAAGCTCTTCAGGAGTTTCAATAATATTTAGATCATTAACATAAATATCAATTATTAAAAAATTTGATCCAAACCTTTTTATAAAGACACATGGACAAATTGGATCATTTTTGTAACCTTTCTTTTAACAAGTATTTAGTAAGACGATTGTACCACATACGTCCAGATTGTTTTAATCCATATAAACTTTTATTTAATCTGATTAAGCAATTTTCCCTAGACACTCTATATCCTTTTGGGATTTTATATCCTTTAGGGATTTTCATTTAAATTTCACTATCAAGTGTACCATATAAATAGGTTGTAACAACATCCATTAGATGCATATCAAGTTTTTCATGCACTGGCAAACTAATAAGATATCTAAATGTGATTGCATCCACCATAGGAGAATATGTCTCTTTATAATCAATGTTGGGCCTTTGCAAAAATCCTTGTGCTACAAGTCATGCTTTATATCTTACGACTTCATTTTTTTTTCATTTTATTTTTGCAAAAATACCCATTTATATCCTACCGGCTTTACATCTTTAGGTGTTTGGACTATAGGTCCAAAAACTTCTCATTTAGAAAGTGAATTTAATTATGCTTGAATTGCATCTTTCCATTTTGGTCAATCTTTTCTATTTTTACATTTCTCAATAGATTTATGCTCTAGATCCTCATTTTCTTTTATTATTTCAATAGTAATATCATAAGCAAAGTTGTTGTCGACAACTACATTTTTTTTTCAGTTCCATCTTTTTCTTATATTGACATAACTTATCAAGATCTCTTTATTTTCATCATTTTCATTTTCACTTTTAGGTACCTTAATCTCTTCTTGAGTTTTATAATTAGTTATGTCATGGGTCTCTTTAGGAACTCCTGCCTCCACTATATGTCCATCTTGAATGTTTGCTCCTTTTTCTTTACGAGGATTTTTATCTTTGGAACCGACTGGTCTTCCAAGCTTCAGAGATGGATTACTTTCTTTTGCACTAACAGTTTGCCCTATTAGGACATCAATTCGTATTGGAGCATTTTCAGTTGGTATGTGAGACTTAATGAATCTAGCAGTTGATTTATAAAATAAATTATCTGTTGAACTTCTGGTTCACATTGCTTTGTACGAGGATATTAGAGATTGATAATTCATTTCGAGTACTTTATTAATCCAGCTTTTTATTCTCTCCCCTTAATGTTGGGAAAACTGACAACTCATGTCATAATTAAATCTCGAATTAATAGCTCAAAAATATTTTAATGAGACTCATATAAATATACATTCTCAATCTCTTATGATGACCCATCTTTGTGCGTTGTGGTGGAGCAATTGGAACATATACCGCACATCCAAAAATTGTAAGATAGGAAATATTTAATCTTGACCAATAATCAATTGTAATGGAGAGTATTTATAATTTATTAGCTTGATGCGTACAACATGTAAAACAATACAATCTCATGCTGAAATAGGAAGTTTTGTTCTCATAAGTAATTGTTTAGCTATTAGTTGGAGGCATTTAATGAATGATTTAGCTATATCGTTTTATGTGTGAACATGAGCTCAGGATGTTCAACTTTTATCCCGATTGACATATAATAATTATCGAAAGCTTAGGACATAAACTCATCAACATAAGCAAGATGAATTGTTTTAATTACATAATCTAAAATTAATCATTTAAACAACCAATCTAGCAAATGATAGGTTGCGAGTTGATAACGTATGTGATTATTTTGTAGATGCATCTACCAAAATCATATAATGTCAAAATCATCCACTTGGTGGATGAATGAGCCTATATTCATTTTAGAAATGCAAAACATTAAATCTCAACTTTAACTAGTGAATTTGTAATAATCAATTATCATTCAGAACAAATAGCACATGAGAATTCTTTAAATTAAAGAATCTTTTGGTTCTTTAATAAATGTTTATATGAATTCTCAATTGATTTTCACATCATATGTAATCTAGGATGGTTTAACTAGTCACGCCAAATAGTAAATGTATTTGTATAAGTAAACTAATTTACTTAATCATGTTTTTCACTTGCACTAATAATGTAAATATAAATTTTGACAATTAATAATTTTATCGTCATTTTTTTTATTTTGTATTCACATATAAGCAATATTGTAACATTTACTTCTAGAAATGTCTACATCAATGTGAAGCTCATAATGTTATTAACTTAATAAATGAAATATAATTTGCAAACAATTATTTGCAATATTCACTTAAGGGAATATGCCAATATCTTCAAATATTTTGACCACAATTTTCTTGTTTTTCATTTTTATTCTTTTTCTAATGGTTAGAAGTACCATTATTATAACCACCTTGATAACAGTTATTAGTACGTCTCCAACCACATCCTCAATTACAACAACAATCACGATCTCTATATTTTTATTTTTTTATAATTGTTATGTATTGCTACATTCGCATCAGGGAATGGAGCAAAATTAGTGGGAAGAATTTCATAGCTTTTCATTAATAACTTATTATTTTGCTTCGCCACTAGAAGGTATGAGATCGTTCGAAAATACTTTTGAAGTCATTTTCACAATATTGCTACTGTAGGAGGACATTAAATATTTCAATCATATATTGTAATGTATTCCTTCGGGGAATATATATAATACAAATATATGAGTATCTCATGTTATTTCTATATATGGTTTTAATGTAAAACACGTGCAGGTTTTATTCAACATATATCTTCTTGATCTAAAAAATTATATTATATTTTACAAAAGCTAAAATATTAACTCTTAAAAATCCTTTTTTTTTCTTTTTTACAGTTTGATGCAATATTAACTCTTCAGAAGCATATAATTATTTTATTATATAACCTTAGTGAATGTTTAATTTATTTTTAATAATATACAATTTTTGCAATTCTTTTTAACTTGAATGATAAAAAAATTTTATAATCTTCTAAAATTTGATTTATTCATATAAAATGAATAGGTATAAATAAAATATATATTAAACATAACAAATAATAAATTAATGTTATTAATAAATAATTGTGGTTACATAATATATATATTTATATATCATAACGCAACAAAATACAAAATATTATAATATCAAATTAAAATAACTTTACAATTATAAAAGTTTAAACATAAACATTTTCTAACCTCCACCTCTTACGACATAATTTCATTTCAAATTTTACAATGAATTGAAATTATCATATACAAGGTGAATATCCCAAAGTTTATGACAAGTAAGTATTTTTACTCGCATTCCGTAATAATCATATATCTTAATCAAAATCAAAATTAAACCAATCAATTCTATCAAAAAATATTTATTTTCACATAAAAATTTCAATAACTAAATGCATGAAAGGTTTTATAAATTCATAGATATACAAATAGTGAATTATATAACTTGAATTATTTAATAGAAAGCAAATCAATTTTCAAAATAAGTTGATTAGATTGACTTACGTTACCATGAATGAGAAGTAGTGATTATAAACATCCTTTGTAATGAAGAGAAATAGATCATCCCCAAGCAAATATCAAAAAGCAAACTTTGAGAGTGGATCTTATTTCTCGATTTCATATAGATAACGATATCAAATCTTTCATCATCCTTAAGAACAAAAAGTAAAATAAGTTAATCAAAACAATGATAACATATAATGAAAGAAGAATGAAAAATAATAATAAGATATAGAACATTAAATAAAAGAAACTTCCTGTAAAAAATTTGCATCTTGCTGTAAAAGATATTGGAAATCATGCATCGGTAAAATGAACTATCACTTTGAACAAGATTGTGCTGATGACGTGTTATAAAATAAAGAGAGATAGAGAGACTAAAGAACAAAGAAAATATGGAAAGTAATAGAGAATGTATTTTATTGATAAATAGGATGATTATAATGCTTCATCAGAATCTCAAATTATAAGCATAAAAAGTATAAAAAAAAGTATAGATCTAATTCTAATAAATATTAGAATTTAAAGTATATCAAAACTTTATCTTAATCCTAATAGACATCCACTTAATAAGATATTTATAACAATTATAATGTTTTAATAAATTATTGAATCTTATAAATAATTGAATTTTTATAAAATTACTTATAATAAAATAATATTAAATCTTTTACCAGGTTTTAAAAGTTATTAAAAATTCTATTCAGCAAAAGGAAGATCATTTCAGAAATTTCCAAATTAAGGTAGGGAAACTGAAAAATTATAACCCATGACAGCGACAACAATAAATTGAAAAACTCTCTGAATTGTTTCAATCTTTCTTCCCTTTTAACACTGAGAATATATCTCAGCAAAAACAGAAGAAAAGTAATTAAAACTTTTAAGAGAAAACCCAAAGCCATGTCTAATAGGTATACTCACGGCAATAGACAAGACGGCGACAACAGAAATAATTTCCAAAAATCCCAGAAGAAATTCATCCCCAAAAATCAAAATCAAAATCCAAATCCAAATCCAAATCCAAATCCAAATCCAAACCCAAACCCAAACCCTAATCCCACCTCCCTCTCTAATTCCATCAGGCAACCCCTTCCCAAACAGCACGATGCTCCGCCTTCCAGCAGCCGTCTTCGTATGGGAGAGAATGGGGATTGGGTGCCAAACAGAGCAACTCCATCCAGTCTCTCTAATGGGAATTTCGTAAATTACTTGCCACAAGATGAAGCCGTGGCGGCGGGCCTCAGCGCGGAGGAAGGAGGATTGGATCCAGTGGAATCACAGAGAGTTGTTGACCTCTTAAATAGAGAGTTGTCTTGCTTGCTCAAGCTTAGTCCCAGGGAATTCTGGAAGCAAGGTATTTTAACTGATATTTGATCGTGTTTTTATCCTTTTTAAAGGCATTTACGGTTTTTTTTTTCTCTCTCGAAGTCTTATTTATTGTGCTTGTTTGCCAGTGGCTGGCGACACTTCTTTGCATGAATTTTTGGACAGCTTCTTGCAGTTTAGAAGCAGGTGGTACGATTTTCCTCATCGCGGTGTGAAAGGGATCGTTGCAGGGGTTATTGTTGGAGAGTCTGAACTAAGCTGCCGTGTCTTCATGATTTTGTATCGAATGTAAGTTTGAAGTCTTATAACTCTTTCTTACATATTCACCCTTTTATCTGGTAAATTGCAATGGACCTTCTTGCTATTTTAGATCTTCAAATCGGGACCCTGGTGCTAGAGCCGTCGATAGTCTTAGTGTCAACGACCATGCAGGTAGGTTGTCTCTTTTCCGTGTCTTCTTGTTGGAGGATGAATGTATTTTAGTCTGGTCACATGTGCTGCTCAATCTTTATCCCCAAAATTGTTGTTAAATTTCTATGTATAGAGTATTTAATATGCACATATTTTTCACTAATTCTTCCTGTAGTCATCTTGCAGGAGAAGAAATTGCTTGACTTGCCTAAGTTGTTGGACATATGCGCTATTTATGGTCATGAAAATGATGATCTGACTAAATTGCTGGTAAGCCTTCTTTTGTACAAAGTGATTGAAGACTTGATTTCTTTTCTCTACATGTTTTTAACCATTTTAAGGCTTATATTTGAGCTAGTGTTTTGAAGGCAATCTGTTTTAATTCCCGCTGCAAGTAACTCTTCTTAACTAAGAATTTACTGCTTCCTTTTCATTACAGTTAGATTTATGCTTGATAAGCTTCAAATCCATTATTGTCAAAAGGAGATGTTTTAATTTATTGATCCTGGAGATGCCTCTAATGGTCACCTAGAAATTTCAAATTGCAGTAAAACCATTCAGAGTCAAACAAGGCATATCAAGACGGTTTAGATAAAAATTACTTCCTATGGTTTCTAATTTATGTAATCATATTAAATAGCTAAATTGCAAATTGGCCATGGACTTTTCCGCCTTAAATTCATTCTTCTAGGATGTATCAAGTGCTGCATGTCTATACCCTTTTATTTCAAAGTAGTCTTCTGTATCTCATAGTTGTGCAAGGTAGGAGATTTCCTCGAATGCCTCAAGCGAGTCCCCTTCCTGCTCTTTTTCAGGTCTTTCCTCTCTCTCTCTCCTGGTCTTTCTCACACTTGATTTATTTTCAGATTGCAAATGCTCTGAAAGCTCAGCCTACAATCCATGATAATCTGACTGGGGTATTGTCTCATTTCTTGAGTATTGTTCACACAATGCATGAACGCTGCAGCACATCCTTGGAGGTACTTTGTAATCTGCTTTGAGTCTGGAACAGTTTTTTCCTTATCTGAGTGATATGTTTGACAGTTTGTGCATTTCTGTTAGTTTCTCCCTTTATCTGTAGTTTGCTTAGTCATGACACTCACAATTGCTTTCTTATGTGTTGCTAATACTGGATAGGTCCTTCTCTCTTCTGGAAATCATGGGGATCATGGATTTGATCGGCTTCATTCTGACTTTTTGGAGGTTTGTTGTTGTTATTGCTTTTATCATGCACTGAACTCACAGTTGGAAGATATTATGGCATTGTATTTTATTTTTAGGGATGATTTTCACCTGGAAAAAGAAAAAATATGCCCAGTATGTGTATTTTGAACAAAATAATTTTCATTTTATCTCAATATGAATAAACAAACATTTATAAGAGTATCACAGACGTGTGTCAAGAAGGGGTGGAGAACTTGCCAAAACAGGAAGTTGTAGTATTATAGGATGACCTCCTGATTCAGTGGCTTATTCCTATCTCAAGTTGATTTTCTCTGCGTCTAGTGGAGCTTTAAAATTATTTGATTACTTCTTGCGACAGGTGATGGACTTTATTAATGATGCCATTGTATCCATGGATGCTTTTATTACCGCGTACAGACCTGCAGCTGTTTTTTTCTCTTGCCCTGTTGAAATGAGGTACCTCTTTTATTACTGGAATTTCTATTCTATATGAAGTACACACTTGTTATTCATGCAGTAAGAACCGTGGATGTTGTATGAAATTTTATGGTTGTGAGTAGATATTTGCACTGGGCTTAACCTAACTGATTGTGGATCATAACTACTTTATGTTGTTATTGTCTTAATCTTTTTCTTTTGTTATTATGTGGGGAATTTCTTTGTGGATGTGTCCCATCTTTCCCTTTTTCCTTGCAAATTATACAGGAAGTTATGCTCTGATGCAATTTTAATATAAAACTTCTCTATCTATGCAGTTATGGAAATGAAGAATTGCTCACAGCTCTTTCACGTCTGCATGACAATTTACTTCCATCTTTGCAGCGAGGTTTTCAAAGCAGTACTAAATCAGGAGAATTCACAATGCTAACAGATATTGCTATAAGTTTGAAGATGTTATCTTTGAGAATAGTCAAACTTGGTTTGAAACTATTAGATATTTGCTATCTTAGTGATGAAGTGTTTTTGGATGGACATCCCATTCCAACTGCATCAAAGATGTTTCCAGCCACAGTGGAAGATCCATTTATAAGAGCAGATATTTTAGTTCAAACTCTCAGGGAGATACATGGAGTTTCATTGCAAAGTCTGGAGAACGAGAAACAAGATACTTTCCTTAAGAGTGTTGAAAAATATTGCAAAATAATGAGCAAACTTGAGAAATTGCAGAATACTGGTCAGTGCATTAATTAAAATCATTCCTTTACTTAAAGATTGAGATACTTCCGTTATGATCAATTTCTATTTCTATATACTACAATGGGAGGAATATTGGGGAAGAGAGAAGAAGGAACTTAAAATAGGCTTAGGTGCCTCTCCCCATAACGCTGGTAACAACCTTGCTGAAAACTGCTTAGATGTCAGACTTAATGCCCATTTGGGAACAAGCGACATATATTTCCGTTTTTAAGTCTATGAATATGGTAATCATATTAGAGTGTTATTTATTTTGTTTCTCATTGTAGTATAAATTGTGCACTTTAGATGGAATGGCGTATGTCTATTGTTATTTGATTAGAAGGACAATCATTATCTGAATAAATGGTGGAGAGCGATTTATGTATTGCTGTAATAGTTGTGAACTGGGCCTTTTTCTTTTCTGAAGTCATCTAATCATTAAACTTTTGCATTGGAGGATGTCAATAGTTCACCAATCCTTCATTATTCTTGTTCTTTCATAAATGTGCTTGCACTCCTATACAGTAATTTGTATTTGACAACTTTTGTGCAGGGTGGATATTCATGGATGATGAACAGTTTCAGTATCTATCTGGGATTATGATGTTTTCAACAAAGGGCATTGCTAAAGAGCAAACCCCTAAACCCCCCATGTCAGCCTCTGTGACAAGCAGCAAGGCACAGATGGATGAAGATGCAGCAATTATGCAATCAAAAATCAACCAAGTTAAAGATCTCTTTCCTGATTTTGGCAAAGGGTTTATAGCTGCATGCCTTGAAGTTTATAACCAGAATCCAGAAGAGGTTATTCAGAGGATTCTTGAGGGAACACTTCATGAAGATCTGCTGGCCTTGGACACTTCCCTGGAGACAATGCCAGTGCCCAAGTCTGCTTCAACCCTGAGCAGGAATGATAAAGGGAAAGGGAAAATGGTTGATGCTGATAAAGGGAAAGGGAAAATGGTTGATGCTGATAAAGGGAAAGGGAAACTGGTTGACACCATAGCAGTATCCTCAACCACAACTGTACCGGTAGTTAACAGACAACCAGTTGAAGGTCCATCTGTTTCATCCTCTTCTACAGTTGGGAGGTTTATTAGGAAGTCTAAAGATGACTCGCCCGATTCTGCTACTCTTGATAGCAGAGATGAAAACAATTCATTAAGAAAAGTTGCTTTGATTTCTCAGTACGAGTACGAAGATGAGTATGATGACTCTTTCGACGACCTAGGTCTAAGTGTTGCAGAGTCAGGGGTGGAGGAAACTGAAATATTAAGTGACAAACTCAGCTCAAACTTTGGAAAGAGTCAACCTGAAAGTTCTGGTCAAACTATGCCTAGTTCAAAGTGGGGCTCGAGAACGAAACCCCAATACTATGTCAAGGATGGTAAGAATTATAGTTATAAGGTTGCAGGTTCAGTTGCAGTTGCAAATGCCAATGAAGCCTCATTAGTAACCCAAGCTCAGGAGGAATTAATACATGGCCTCGGACGCGGTGGCAACCTTCCCCTTGGTGCAGTTAAGAAGCTGGTGGAGCATGAGGAGCAAACCAACCAGCCTGATGTTTCTGAAACAAGAGGGAGGGAACATACAAGGAACCCTAGGGGCAGAGGAAGAAGGGGAGGAGGAAGACAAAGAGAGTCGCAAGCAGAGCAAGAAAACCTGCCCGACAACACTGAAGCTGAAGAGAGAGGGAATGTAGGAAATCATAGGGGCAGGGGAAGAAGGGGTGGTGGAAGACATAATAATTACAGGAAGGATAGGGCCATGAATAAGCATTTCTCTGGATTGACTGGTTTTTAGACACACATGAGACAGAGATACCCATTCCTATTCAAAGGGACCCTTATTTCATACACAACTTTCCTTAAAATCTATTTCAAGAATTGTAAGTACTTTTCTTTTGAGTTACATTTTACGCAGGCAGTTGAGAATTCAAAATCTACATGTAAGTTCACCCCTTTGGATAAATTTTTTTGTTTACTTATCGAATTCCATCTTTTCATGGAGGTTGATTCAGATTTCAGAGTATAGTTGCCCCGCATGATGATTTGTGTACTTATGTAGTGTTCGTATATTTTTGTCATTTAAAATATTTTAATATTTATATAAATTTGAACATATTGATGATTTGTTTTTATATAAATTTTGAAATATTGAAATATTCCTATTTGTCATATTTCATAGGCTTAGCACACAATTTTGCTTTCGAACTTGACCACTTTTCTTATCTGATGTTTAAAAGAATATCTGACAGAAGTTGGAATACAAAATTCAGTCATTGCACAAATGTAAAAGAAGCCAGAAACCATACAACCAATTCAAAAATAAGCCATCAAACATAGAGACGTATTTAAGCACAATTCAGTATACGAAATTATTCATTAAACATAACAAAAAAAGATCAGAAACCATACCAATCTCTAAACAATTAAAAAATAAACCATTAAACAGGGTCATGTATTTAAGCACGGCTCAGTATAGGAAAATTATTCATCGAGCATAATAATAATAATAAGTCAGAAACCATACCAACTATTAAACATAACAGAAAAGTTGGAAATCATACAAACCATTAAACATAACAGTAAACATATTGAGTGTTGCAACCAATAAAACATCAAACAAGGGCAAAACAAGTGACAGTGAACTTCAAAAAAGTCAACAAAAATTAAATGTTTTGCGTATAAATAGTTAAACATGATTAAATAAGCATTCCCATTCATTAATAAACATCTCTTCCAACTTGCCCTGCATTAAACAAAAATTTTGCAAGTTAGTGAACTTCAAAGAATTGTAATAATTGATGATAAATATTCAAATAGCAACTTCATACTTTCTGCATATCACTGATGACTGTGAAATATTGCCCTTCTCTTAGTCCAAGATTAATCTTGGAGTTAAGGAGCCAAGTCCAAGTCTCTGTTCTCACCCTCCATAACTGTCCAAACTAGTGAAAATATCTGGTTTTTTCCATCTTTCCCAACAGCAGCGAGTATTTCCCCCTTGAATGACCCCAAGCAATAGATCATCTACCCCAACAGCTTGTTCTTCACTTTCTCCCTAAATGTTTCAAACTTCTTAAATATGCTCCTTATCTCTTCATCCTCATCATCCAAACCAAGACAAAGTAATATTCAAATATCTCTTCTAAGTCTTGTCTCTACTTCATTATCTACCCTATGTGCCCAATTAACATCATGACTATTTTCTTCTTTTGCCCCACTCCTCTCTAACCCTATTTGACCATTAATACCATTGGTCTCATTTAACCCTTAAGGATCACTATGACCATCAGCAGTATTTGACCATTGGGGACCATTCATTAATTAATGATGGACCGATAGAAAAGTTAGGTATACTTGCAGCTTGTTCAACATAAATATGAATGACACCAACACTGGTTAAATGGTTAACAAAAGTTATAAAAGATACATTGTCATAACAAAGTCTTAACCCCTCTCCTAGACTGAAACCTAGTTCTAATTACGCAAAATTGGTGACAGAAGCATACTTGCTTTTTTAACCATTTCTCTAAGAACCCCATAAGATACATAATCCAGATCTAAATCCCATTCTACTACATCACCCCCAATATATTCAAACCAAGGTGTTTTCACTAAACTATCCCCACGAGTGCATAATGACCCTATACTTCTGCATGTTACATAAAGAAGAACCTTAAATCAATACAAAGTAGTCCACAAAATAACTTAATATCATTTTTTTGTATTATACATCACCTTGTAACAAAATCAAAACCTATTTTATTGGGACACATGTCATCGCAAACAGTACTGGAGCACAAAAATGACCTACACTGTGAAAGAAATTTTAACTTATCAAAACACTATACATGTCCTCTTATAAAATGTGACACAACAGTAACCATTTTTTAGATTGAGAATTTCTAAAGTTCTCCTTCTGTTAAGACAACTCTTATTGGTTAATCTTTTACCACAATATTTTTAAACATTTTTTTTAACACCTCTCACCGATCCTGATCATCAGTACAGATGAAGGATGCTATCAGAACACTTTTGTTATAAAAATCTTAAATTTATTTAAAAATTAAATATTAAAACATTTTAAAAAAACCACAAAAAATAGATAAATTTAATTTTAGAATTTTAAAATCTTGTTAAAACTATTTTGAATCAATTTATAGGTGATCTAAGTGTATAAAAGTAAATATGAGCTTTAGTGAGCTCAATAAAGCTCAATTTCAACGAAACAGTGCAGTAACATTATCAGGGGCTAGGTATTAACACTTAAGACGTTAGGTACCGTACCTAGGTCTATATACTATTTAGTGGAGTATTTTGCCAAGCTAGGATGCAATGCATTCGACAAAGGTACCCTGAACGTTTGGGATGAATTTTTAGCCCTCTTTTAGTTGATATCCAGTACCTACACCATAGCTACCAATCCCTAGGTGCAGAAGACTAAATTTTTTAATTCTAAACACGTAAAAGTCATTCTGAAACACCCCAAACAAATTAACCATGTAAGATCATATAAAGGTAAAAATCCTCGTAAAGCTTCCTCAATCTAAACCAATCGCCAACAACTTAACCACTGATAAGGCTAGCATAATAAGGCCTTTATAATAGCATTCAAAATGAGTTTGGTGATCATTCAATCAAGACTCAGCAAATGAAGCTAGTTGCATGTGTTGAAATCAAATTACGAGCCCAACATAATGTTTCACAACCAATACAATTTAACCCAAATTTAGTTGTCAAATTTAAAAACCCACAAAATTACTCATTTGTTGGACATATTTACATTTTGGATTAATATGCTGCTTGATATATTTGCAAATAGTGGATATTTTAAATTTTGATTAAACTTGGGTTTGATTGGACTTATTTTATAAATTTAATTTTGGGATTTTTTTTTTATAATTTTGTAAAATTTGATTTGGACCTTTAGGTATATTTAATATGAGCTTTTATTTTGAGTTGGATTATCAATTTTGGGCTTTGACTTATTAATTTTTGAATATATATATTATATTAAAGAAAAAAATAAAAAAATGGAAAATTTTCAAAAAAGGAAGAAAAAGCTGAATACCAAAAACAAATGAAAAGTGAAAAGGAAATTTTACAATTAGGTCTTTCAAGTTTTCAAATTTTACAATCAGGAACTTAAAGTTTCTAAACTTTACAAATTGATCCCTATAATATTACTTATCACTCCTATCAGCAAACCCCATCAACCCTGCTCCTAGTTGCCTACACTGCCACCAACGCACCCTACCAACAACTCCTATCAACCACCTTACACTACTGACCCTCATCTCTTTCACACACCACCATCTTTAAAATAGAAAAGAAAAGAAAGAAAGGGGGGGCCATCACCATATTTCTCCATCCCTCCTGTCTTCCTCTCTCAACCAAAACTAACCATCACCACAAAGCCACTCAAACCCCTCATCTCCTTCAACTCTCAATCAATTCTCTTAAACTTACCCCTAAACTGAAACCCACCTCATCAATCACCTGTTATGGGATATCTATGCTATATCTTATTTTTGCTATTTTTGTTCTTTGATATTCCTATTTTATTTCCTTTATATGTTTGTAAAGAAAGAAACGTAGTGTTTAGAAGCAATGTTTAATGAAATGGTGTGTTTCATTACCTACAATTGACATAACAACCTCTAACAGACATATTCAAATCTCTCTCTCTCTCACACATGTTTACCAAGAGGGATATGGGAATGGAATGGTTATGCAAGCAATTATTGAATGAAATTTCTTCTTCTCCTCACCTATTCTTTAATTCTTCTTGGATTTTTTGGAATTTATCTTAACAAAGGTATTAGAGTTTGACGTTTCTCATGGTCATGGATGGGATTTCAACGTGCTTGTAGAAAAAAGTGCAAACACTTCGTTAGGCGATCCACAATCACCCAAACTATGTCCTTCTTGGTCGCAGTCATTGGCAACCCAGTCACAGAATCCATGGTTATTCTTCCACTCATGTATTTTAAATGGTTATAAAATTTCTGAAGGAAATTGATGCTCGACTTTGACCTTCTAACAAATTAAGCACTTCGCCACAAATTCTATAACAACTCACTTTAAACCAAGCCACTAATACAATCTGCGAAGGTCACGATACATCTTATTACTGCCTCAGTCATTGCATAAGGACTATTGTGTGCCTCTTTAAGTATCATCTATTGAAGCTCTTCATTACTAGGCACACAAAGCCTTCCACGGAAACAGAGCACCCTTTCATTGTTAAGTGCAAAGTCGGCTCACATTCCTTGTTCCACTTGGTGAACCTTATTTGCTAACTCCTCATCAGTAACTTGCTTCGTCTTAATCTGCTATGACAGTGTTGGCTTACTTGCCATTCCGTGAGCAGACCCCCATCACTCATCACACTTAGTTGCATGAATATATATCACAACTCACTCTCAGACTTCTTACTTAAAGCATCTCCTACAAAATTTTCCTTACCAAAGTGATACTGATACGAACTCATCTAGGTGATGATTCGGGTCATATTAGTTGCCCGATCATAAAATCAAGAAGTTCCGTTCCAATTGAAGTAAGTTAAAATTGGTAAAGATTAGGCTTTAAACAAAGGGTTTCGAATAGGTATAGAAGGTGAAAGTTATAAGGTTCGATCTAACAAACAAGCAAGTGATTTCAAATGAGGATAAGTTGGATGGAGAGAATAGATTTAAGTATGGAATTCGATAAAATAAGGAAAATGGTTAAGGAAATGGATGATGAACTTTCGGTGGACAAAGTAACAAGATAATTAAGTGGATAGTTGAGGGTGGAATGGAAATAAGGTTTAAGAGTCAAGAATGAACTAATAATAAAGTGAGTATTGACCTGAGACTTATAGGACACTTAAAGGTGGATAGGTGATTGAAATAGGACCTTGACCCGCTATCTAGGAAGATAGGAACCAAAGGTATCAATGGGGTAAATGCCACACTCGGTTTAGGAGTGATAAGTTCAAAGAAACAAGGTAGACGCCACTAGCTATGCTAGATAAGTCAGCTTGAGTCTTAACGAAATAAGAGAGTTGAAAAAAAACTCACAAATTTTATAAATATTTATCAAATGAGCAAAAAGTTCTCATTACAATTTAGGAGTTTTATTATAGCTAAACTATAGGCTAATCGAATGGACTTTAAGCAACTAAGAAGTCAGCTTTCATTCAGCTCAAATGAGTTGAAACTTCTATGAAGTTTCCTAGTCATTTCCTAGAAGTTTCCTAACAAGCTGAAAATTAATAATAAGCTGAAAGGTCCTTGGTAGGTTCAGCCAAAGAGGGTGCATTGAATTTAACATGTTGCTTTGATCAACTAAATAGTCTTGAGTAGTTTAATAGCATCTTGAGTGCTCCAATGGCCAATAGGTGTGAAAGCTGAATGTACGCAGCCCATTGGATGTGAATATAAATAATCGAATGACCATTCCATGTGAAAAGAATTTACAGCAATGTGAAAGCAATTAAGCAGCTAGCTAGTTAGCTTGGGAAAAAGGAAACAACAGCTCTTTTGGCTCTTGGCATACACGAAGAGGTGTTGGACATTTCAATCATCAGCACACCATGTTAATGACGTCCCATGCATGTCCTTGGAAGAAATAAATCAACAGCTCACTTGCATTTATGCCATCCCAAGCATGTACTTGCACCTAATTAATTCAGCAAATTAATTCAATTAAGACATTATAAATTCGGCAGCTCAAAGACACATTAAAAACAAATTTTGAACTAGGACATATTTATAACATGTATTTAAGCTAAGACACCAATCAGATTTGCCTGTAGCTAGACATATTAAAAACATGTAATAACTAAAACACAAATTAAATTCGGCTGTACCTAGGACACATGAAAAATATGTATTAGACCAGGACACATTTGACACTCTAATTTAACATGTTCAGATTAAAGACATATTTATTAACACTTTTTCATTAACATAAGTTAACTAGCTGAATTAACTAAATGCATTTATTTTATTCCAGCAACAATTAAAATAAACTCAAAATGAGCAAACGAGCTCATTGAGCTAGAAACGAGCTGATTTGAGCTCAATGAGCTGGAATCGAACTAATTCAGTTCGCAAGGGATTGCAAACAACGCTTAGGGAGCTGGTCCAAGAGTGTGCTCGGGGCGTGGCCGTATCATCCCCTCTCTCTTTAAAGCGATTTGTCCTCAAATCGGGCCACTTGCTTGCGAAAAATCTTTCAGCGTCATAGCCCCCTTGGTTGATGAAGTTGGCAATGTTGCTCTCGATAACCTAAAATTGACACACAACTTGAACACAAAATAGGTTGTTTACACGCCCTCCCTCTTTTAGAGGGAACCTTTCCAAAGTGCCACTTACATGAAATTTAAATGGATTAGTGACACCATGTTTTATAGACTCAATAGAACTTGTGAAAATCTTATTCATAAATTGAACATATGAATCAATGCCAGAATCAAAAACAGAAGTTAATTTTAACTTGTTCCTTGATGAAAACAAACCAGAATCATGGAGCATTCGAGAGTTATAATTTTGGACAACAAAAGTCCATGACTCAAATCCTTTGAACAATGATAGAGAATAATGTTTTCCGGGATCAAAAACAATATTTCCTCTTACCTCTCCAATCTGACTCGAAAGTGTCATGACCGACAACTTAGAAAGAACATATAGCAATTGAGTAGTATAATCTTGCAAAACATGGTTGAATTTTTTGAACCACAATTTAGAACAACCTCCGGAGTCAAAGATTCGAGTTTGACTTTGCAAGCCAACAAAATTCACTTCTTTTGTTTTTGAACAAAATGATAAAATTCGGAGCAGATGAAAAGGTTCAACACATTTATTTAAAACGAAATTATGATGCTCACCTTTTCTTAGTAACAACTTAAGATGACTTGCTCCGGGCTTAAACACACGATTTTGGTCGTTCATTGTTAAAAGCGGCAAAGGCTTTTCTTTCATCAACAACTCACATATGCAAAACAAAGAAAATGTGAGCATACAAGAAGATTTCGCACAAAAATTTAAAGACTCCATATAACCATCACAATCAAACAAAACAAGCTTTCTATGTGAATAATCTTTATCACACACATCCAAAGTTTGTATAGACTGAATTAATCCAACGTTTTCAACAAGCTTGCCAACATGAAACTTATCAAAAGAAAAATTTTCCCATAGACATGAAGATCCCACACAAAACTTTGGAGAGTTTACAATATCGTTACATTCAAACAAATTGAGCACTTTATGTGTAAACTCGTTATAACATAAGATCGCATTTTGTATTTGTCGATTTAATCAAACGACATCAACAGGTTTTTCAGCACAAAACACATCAAGTGAACAACTCTTTATGCCCCCACTTAAAATGAATTTATCAACCACAAACAATGAATAACAATTAACCAAATCAAACTAAAGTGATCTTCTAAGAACTAAGTCATCGAAAATTTTATCGACAACTTTCAAACCTGATTGCCGTGGCTCGGTTGCTAAAGATTCCTTACCTTGCTTACCTTTAAACACTTGTGGTTGGATTTCACCTTCAACCTTATCTTTTTCGATCAATTGAAACTGTCTTTCGTTAGGAAAGTAATGAAGTTGGAACTTGTCACATGAACCTTTAAAATCCTGAAAAGAAGAAACAATACGAGAACAACTCGCATGTTGGTTAGTAAAAACATTCTTCGCTTTGTTTTGTCCACTTGCATCTTTCTCACTCGTTTCTTCAAGCTCTCTTTCTTTTTCCATAGTTTCTTTTATTTTTGAAAACTCAATGACTCTCGTTTCTTTTTCAACAACACTCGTGTCTTGCATACTTTCTTTTTTGATCTTAATCTCTTTTTGCTTTCTTTCATTCTCTTTTCCTTTTTTGTTTTCTTTTTCTTTTTCAATTTCTTTTTCTCTCATTTCTTTTTTCTTCTTTCAATTTCATTTAAGATTTGTTCATTTTCTCGCATTAACATTTCTTTCCTTTATTTTTGTCTAATTTCTTTTTGTCTCGTACTTTCGTTACAAGAAGAAGACAATATGAAAGATTTAGAACGACAAGCTTTTCGTTGGTAATGAGTGGAAGAATCTTCATAAGAGTCACGATCAACTCTTCATGAATAACCTTCCATGGGTGAATACTTTGATGCATACGGAACATATTCACCTCTTCGTAAGTGTTTCTCCATGGATGAACGCCTTGATGAGCTTGGAGAGATGTTTCTACCTTCTCGTTTGTCTTCTCGGAAGGACTCAAACTCGAAGTTTACTTTACTTTGTCTTGAACTCATCGACATATAAGAATCACGGTATGGATCTTTTCTTGAATAATCATTGGATGTTTGTCTCCGGGATGATCTTTTCTCCGTCCCTTAACTTGGTGAAATTTGCTTCCATCGGGGTCTTTCCTCCACTCGGTCCAATCTTTCATGCAATTTGTCAAATTTAGATTTCACAATTCGACACATTTCTTTCATCATATATTAAAAATCTGGTTCTGAAAGCTCTTCTTGAATTATGATTTATGGGTGGAAGGAAAAGTGTTCGAAAATATAAAATGAATGCCACGCCAATATAAACCTCACGTTTCACTCAAAAGGGAAAACGTTGATGGCACTCCACTCGTGTTTGCACTTTTTATGCCTTTTTCTTCTTTCTAATGCTCTCATTTCACTCGTATCTTTTTCCACTTGATTCTCCTCTCAAATTTTGTAGAAGACTTGTTTAGACTTAGAAGCATCTTAGGGGTCGGCTTCAAAAGGTTTGCAAGGGTAGATGATGTTTTGGAATTGGGAAGGCTGAAAAAAATAATAATTAAGAAGGGTTGAAAGTGTGGCGCAAGGGGTTGATTGTGGGCAGAAATGGATTTGGAAGATCGGGAACAAATTGAGCACTTTCAAAATAACTTCTTTCTTTCTTTCTTTCTTTTTTCCAATACAAATATTCTAAATGTATATATTCCATTGCAAACGAAATAATTTTTTTTTGATTTTTTTATTTTTTTCAAAACTTACCCCGAAACTTCACGAACGTCTGTACTCCCCGATTTTAGCTAACTCTGATACCAAACAATACGAACTCACCTCGGTGATGATTCAAGTTGTATTAGTTGCCCGATCGTAAAATTAAGAAGTTCTGTTCCAATTGAAGTAAGCTGAAATTGGTTAAGATTAGGCTTTAAACAAAGGGTTTCGAATAGGTATAAAGGGTGAAAGTTATAAGGTTCGGTCTAATAAACAAGCAAGTAGTTTCAAAGGAGGATAAGTTGGATGGAGAGAATGTATTTAAGTATGGAATTCAGCAAAACAAGGAATATGGTTAAGGAAATGGATGATGAAGTTTCGGTGGACAAAGTAACAAGATAATTAAGTGGATAGTTGAGGGTGGAATGGAAATAAGGTTTAAGAGTAAAAAATAAACTAATACTAAAGTGAGTATTGAATCGAGACTTATAGGACACCTAAAGGTGGATAGGTGATTGAAATAGGACCTTGTCCCACTATCTAGGAAGATAGGAACCAAAGGTATCAATGGGGTGAACGCCATACTCGGTTTAGGAGTGATAAGTTCAAAGAAACAAGGTAGATGCCACTAGCTATGCCAGATAAGTTAGCTTGAGTCTTAACGAAATAAGAGAGTTGAAAAAACCCTTAAAAATGTTATAAACATTTATCAAATAAGCAAAAAGTTCTCATTACAATTTAGGAGTTTCATATTTATAGCTAAACTATAGGCTAGCCGAACGGACTTTAAGCAACTAAAAAGTTAACTTTCATTCAGCTCAAATGAGCTGAAACTTTTATGAAGTTTCCTAGTAATTTCCTAGAAGTTTCCTAACAAGTTGAAAATTAATAATGAGCTGAAAGGTCCTTAGTAGGTTCGGCCAAAGAGGGTGCATGGAATTTAATAAGCTGCTTTGATCAGCTGAATAGTGTTGAGTAGTTTAATAGAATCTTGAGTACTCCAATGGCCAGTAGGTGTGAAAGTTGAATGTGAGCAGCCCATTGGATGTGAATGCAAATAACCAAATGGCCATTCCATGTGAAAAGAATTTCTAGCAATGTGAAAGTAATTAAGTAGCTAGCTTGTTAGCTTGGGAAAAGGAAACAACAGCTCTTTTGGCTCTTGGTATGCACGAAGAGGTGCTGGACATTTCAATCATTAGCACACCATGTTCATACCGTCCCATGCATGTCTTTGGAAGAAATAAATCCGCAGCTCATGTGCATTTATGCCATCCCAAGCATGTACCTGCACCTAATTAATTCAGAAAATTAATTCAATTAAGACATGATAAATTCGGTAGCTCAAAGACACATTAAAAACAAATTTTGAACTAGGACATATTTATAACATGTATTTAAGCTAGGACACCAATTAAATTTGTCTGTAGCTAGACATATTAAAAACATGTAATAACTAAAACACAAATTAAATTTGGCTATACCTAGGATAGATTAAAAATTTATATTAGTCTAGGACACATTTAGCACTCTAATTTAACATGTTCAAATTAAAGACATATTTATTAACATTTATTTATTAGCTTAAGCTAGCTGAATTAACTAAATGCATTTATTTTATTCCAGCAACAATTAAAATAAAATCAAAATGAGCAAGCGAGCTCATTAATATGGAAACGAGCTGATTTGAGCTCAACGAGCTGGAATCGAACTAATTTAGTTCACAAGGGATTGCAAGCAACACTTAGGGAGCTGGTCCAAGAGTGTGCTCGGGGCATGGCCGTATCAGATGGCCATTCGCAGATGGGTGTTGTGCTCTTCCTCAATTCGTTAGTACATCAGGATATTGCCAATGAATACAACTACACAGCTATCCAAGTACTCATGAAATACTTAGTTCATTAGGTTCGTGTAACACCCCTAACCCATATCCATCGCCAATAGGGTTATGGAGCATTACCAAACTTATTACAATAACTAACATACATATCTCATATAAACTTCCATTCCAAATAAAAATCATTCACAATAATTCATAACGTTCCTAATACGAGCCTACGAGGTCCAAATCATACATTAGGAGTGGTTCGAGACTAAATCGACATCTCAGGAAATTTTTGGAACACTTAGAAAATTTTACAAAATACAGGGGACATACGCCCGTGTGTCTCACACGGCCAAAGACACACCCGTGTGGACATTCAAAATAAGATCACATGGCCATGTCCCAGCTCGTGTCTGACCCTGTGTAACTCCCTAACTTGGGTTACACGGTCAACACACACGCCCGAGTGACTAGCCTGTGTGCCCTTGGAAATGGCGTGGGCTAGGCCGTGCCAAACCTGTAGGGTATACTGACGTATGCCACACGGCCAAGTCACAAGCCTATGTGCTGGGCCGTGTGGAGCATACTGACTTGATTTCTAATTAAACACAAGGGAACACACGACCGTGTCACCTGACCGTGTGTCACACACAGCTGAGACACACGCCTATGTCTCTGCCCGTGTGGTCAAAAATAGGCTGTTTATGAAGCCATCTTTCTCACCCAAATTGCATTCACCTACACCAAACCAAAAAACATATAACATGGAATAAATGGGCATTCAAACCAAACTCAACCAAGCCTAATTCATGCTAATCCATACCATTAATCACAAGATACACAAGTATCACAATAAGCCATTTAATTTCATACCAAAATTCACATTCTCAAATCATCAATATGGTCACTTTCAACTATGCATCACTTTACCTAAAACCACATGCATGCCAATCTCAAATTCAACCATTTGATACTCAAAATACCCCTTCACAACAAGCATATATGTAATAGCCCATTTTTAGTCAAATCAGAATAGTGATTTTAGGACCACAAATTCGAAGTCAAAATAATTATTTTATTATTATTTTAATGTCTACAGCATGATAATGTGATTGTGTGAAAATTTTGTTAAGCAATTTTATTGTTTGAATGCTTAATTCGATGAAAAGGACTAAATCGCGTAAAGTGTAAAACTTGTGTTCTATTAGTTAAAGGAATAGAATGGCTATGAAATTAATTAGTGGAGGCCCATATGTAGTAACTAGTCCATTGTTAATGTTAATGGACATTTATGGGCTTAAAATGGATGTTTAAAATGATTATATAACAAGGTTAATTTGGTAATTTGGTAATTAAGTAAATTAAATAAAAACAACAAATTATATCATCTTTTAGTCACCTTCTTCCACCAAATTTTGAATGAATAAAAGCCATTTCTAGGGCTTCAACATTTGGCCACTTCATGGTTTAATTGTAAGTTCGTTTTTGTTCCGTTTTTAATGATTTTTATGTTTTTGATATCGTTGGAGCTTAGTCTAGGTAGCCCAGGGACTATTTTGCAAAACTGTTAAAGGTTTAGCATTTTTCCATTAATGAATGTTGGTGTATTTTGATGTTTGATTATAGAAAATGCATGCTTGTTGTTAGATAAACAACATTTGAAAAGGGATTTTTGGTAAAATTTCAAATTAAGGATTTAATTGAGAAATATTGAATTTTTGTGGTTAAATTGTGAAATAAATGAAAAATGTGGGCTGCAAAGGACCTAATTGAAATTTGGCTGGCACGGGTTTAGGTTGAATTGCATGAATTTGTATTTTTATGAAATAAAGACTAAATTGTAAAAATGTGAAATATTAGGGGCAAAAATGTAAAGTTGCCTTAATGTATATTTTTGACTAAATTGAATAGAGAGATTATTAAATAAGTTAATTTTGATTACATTTAGATAAGAAAAGCAAAATAGGGATTTAGATAGGGGAAAGAACAAGGTTTCGGATTAATCGACTCATTTCACCGTTTTTACATTCGAGGTAAGTTCGTATGTAATAAGCATTGTTATATTTGTGTTTAAAATGCTTTGATATTGCATAAATTGTGAATATGACCTTGTGGACATATTTGACGACAATTCGAAAAATGAGAAATTCCGGTTAAACCTTAAGAATATATTAGGATACAAATGACATGTCATTAGAGGTTATGTGATTTGGGTGTTGGTCCGTACGTCCTACCGATGGCTGAGTTATCCGACATGTGTTGCGGATACTCGTCAGCTTGTGTGAGCAACACCTTGTAGCTTCTTCATGACCGTCAGCTTGTGTGAGCAGACCTGTTGATAGCTTGAGAGTGAGCATTATATTGTGATAAGAGATTGAGATAGCTTCGGCTATATATGTGGCACTTAGAGTGCGAGATTCCCAAGTATCCGATAGTATTTCAAATGGTTCAATGAGTATACCAAAGATATGAAATGGTGAGAAATAGATAAGTAACAGTACAGGTATGTACGGAAACTATATGAGCATCGAATTTATGGAAGCTATAAGTTTATGTCTATATATGTGATTGAATAAAAGTTAACATTTGATTAAAGGTTTTGTAATATATATATTTCATATTATTTGATTAGTGAATAATTGATGAGTTTGCTTATTAATTAATACGAGCTTACTAAGCTTTAAAGCTTACTTTGTTTAATTTTCCATGTTTTATAGTAATATCAAGCTAGCTAGAATTTGGGAATCGTCGGAGACTTTATCGCATTATCCAACTATCACTTTGGTACTTTTAAACTTAAGTATTTTGAGTATATGGCATGTATATGGACTTCGGTCTTGTTTGTATTTGTGTTGTTAATGAATGTAGTCATTAGAAATGGCTTGTAAATATTAAGAGTTTGGTTTTGTATATAGCCATGAGAGTTGGCTTAATTTGGTTGGTTTGGTTGTGTATATATATATGCATATGGCTTGTGTTGTGAGTTTGTTGATGGATATGTGATGCTAGATGGTATTTGGTAATTAGGGGTACTAAATGGTTGAGAATTGAATTTGGTATGTTTGTGAGATTAGGTTAAATGATGCATGTTTGAAAGTGATTATATTGTTGATTTGAGATTATGAGTTTTGGTATGAAATTGAATGGCACATTGTGGTATTGATGTGTTTTCGTATTGGTTGGTATTTAAATGGTATGAATTATGCTTGACTGAGGTTGGTTAAATGCCTAATTATGCCATGTTTTTGTGCCAATTAGGTTGGTTTAGGTTTGTGCAAGTTTGGGTGGCAAAATGGCTTGGTAAATAGCCTATTTTTTTGTCCACATGGGCAGAGACACGGGTGTGTGTCTCAGCCATGTGTGACACATGTCAGTTTACACGGCCGTGTGTCCCGGTTTTGAAATAGAAATCAAGTCAGAATGCTCCACACGGCCTAGCACACGGGCGTGTGACTTGGCCGTGTGGCCTTAGTCAGTATACCCTACAGGTTTGGCACGGCCTAGCACACGGCCTGATGCACGGGTGTGTGTGGCCATTTCTTAGAGCACACAGGCATGTGTGTTGACCGTGTGACCCAAGTTAGAGAGTTACATGGGGTTGGACACGGGCTGGGACACGACCTTGTGATTCCTTTTCGAATGTCCACACGGCCTGGCCACATGGGCGTGTATCCCCTGTAATTTGGAAATTTTTCTAAGTTTCGTAAAAAAATTATTGAGTTATTGGTTTAGTCCTGAACCACATCTTAAGCATGTTTTGGGCCTCGTAGGCACGTATTAGGGATGATGTGAATGATATCGAATGATGATTACTTGAAATTTTAAAAGTATGTGAAATAAATGTTTAACTGTTTTATAAGTCCGGTAATTTTCCGTAACCCTACTCTGACATTGAATACGGGTAAGGGGTGTTACAATATAAATGGAAATTATACACAACATATCAAAAGGCCTTTTTGACATATATACATACATCACCAAACATGCAAAAATAAGCCAAATCACATGGCTATACACATAACAAACCATTCATCATTTACAAGCTAACTCAAATGGCTAAATCCATTACTAACTTATACGAAAATGACCATAACTCCTATACATGCCATATAAACAAATACATAAGTTCAAAAGTACCAAAGTGATAGCTTGATAGTGTGATGCAATCTTCGACGACTCCCAATCCGAGCTAGTTTCGATAAACAATATAAAACACGAAAAAATAAACAGAGTAAGCTATAAAGCTTAGTAAGCTCGTATGCAAAGCAAGTAAAACTTACCAACCAACAATTCAATAACAGAAACATCATATTATGCAATTCAAATTTGATCCAAAACTTAACACATATATTCAATCCAAAGATTAAACACAATTTCCATCAATTTTTTCGATTTGATGATTGTATAGTTTACGTACATACCTATACAAGCTTGTATCAATCTTATACTTATTCATATCCTTGATATACCCATTGAACCATTTGGAATACTATCAGATACTCAGGAATATCTGACCTTAAGTGTCAATACATAGCCGAAGTTATTTCAATCTCATACTCATATAATGCTCACTCTCAAGCTATCAACGGGTCTGCTCACACAAGCTAATGGTCATGACGTAGCTACACGGTGCTACTCATACAAGCTGACGAGAATCCGTAACACATGCCAGATAACTCAGCCACCAATAGTGTAACACCCCTAACCCGTATCCGTTGCCGAATTTGGGTTATAAGGCATTACCGAACATATCATAGTTCATACAGAAAATCATTTCTTTCTTAACTCGAATTTAATCATCTCAAACATATTTAAAACATGTTCTAACATATATCAAAACATATCATATACTGAATGTATAACGAAACCACTCATTCATTAGTTATAACAATCCCTTATGAAAGAGCTTTCGCACATGTAAAATTTAGACTTCAATCAAAACAAATTTCACTACTAAATTTCCCATTCATTTACACGGCATTTGGTGACATAAATAAAACCAAACATACTTAGTTCATCATTATATCACATGCACATTTGCTAATGTAAAATCTGTATCTAATATTTATTTAAACCAAATCAATAATTAATATTCAATGTGAAGTTATCTAGGTTATCCACAACCATTGAATTCGTAGGCATAGCTAAAAATTAAGTATCACCAGTCGAATATAACCATGCATTTAATTGACTTAATAAGTAACCATAGAACCAATACAACCTATTTATAATATGGTTTATGAAATTCAATTTGATAGGTATAAAGTCGAATCAAGTCACATGTAATACCCGAAATAGGGGTTGCGAGTTTAGAAAATAACTCGAGTGTGTTAGGCCTCAAGAGTGGTTTTGATGTGTTTTTGGAGTCCCTAAAACTCCCGGATTAAAAAGGGACACTTTTGAAAATTTTGAAAATTTAGGGTTAAAAGTGGAAATTTGGGCAAGGAGGCCTTAAGAATAAATTTTGATAGGCTGTGGCATAATAATCCCCCTGGTAAAGTGGCTTCCGTATGCCACTTAAGGGTCAGTATAAAAATCTGGTCGGGGTTGAGTGGCATGGGGCGCATAGCATTTTATTTTGCAAGCATGCGCTACTTTAAAGAAGGCTTTAAAAAAATGGGGTAGAGTTATGTCACAAAAGGGCGCTGCAGAGTGGCTAAGAGCGCAAGGAGGCTTCAAGAGGTCATGCGTTCGAGTCACGATTGTACCGCATGAGCATCCTATTTTTGCTTCTAGCGCTGAATCATAAAAAGGCCTGCGAGTATGGTTTAAAAGAATTTTCGAAGCAAAATTGGCAAGAAAGTCACATTAGCGAGAATTGGCGGGACGCATGGGCTTGATGCTTGGTCTTGGGTTCGAGACCCTAGAGCGCGACATGGTTCTCGATTATTTTGCTAACGTGAAAGGGGCTGCATGGGCATTAATCTGCAGCGAGAGCGCATGAAGCAAAGGATTCTCTTCTTTTTATTTTATTTGTTTTGGAAAGTATGGGGGCTTAAACCACTATTTTATTTTTATTTGTTTGCTTAGGATAATGGGATAATTTATATATATAATAATATTATTATTATTTTGAATATGAAAGGATGAGTAAGTTTAATTCATTATTGATAAATGATGGTTATTATAATATTATGTATGAAAGGTGATAGACGATAGAATAAATAATGTATTTTTGAGCATGGGTCTTGGCCTTGGGGAATAGAAGCATGCGGCATAGGGGTTGTAAAAATATATGGTTTTTGGAAATTATGGAGTAGTTTAATTATGTTGTTATATTATTTGAAGGTGAGGATGATAGGTTAGAATGAGGACTTTTATTAAATAATAATATTGAGATAGGTGATGGTCTTTTTAGGCGTGGGAGCATGGCCGAATAGGGAGCGAAGTTTCCTAGGCATCTCATGGACGGCCTCCTAGTAGCAAAGAGTGCCAAAATTTCTGATTTTTGGCAATTGTTTTGACCAAATGAAGCTTTGGGGAGCTTTTGATCAGCCTTGAGCTTTGAAGAGCACAGCTAAATCTTCCTAGTTTGTTTTTAGTTCTCCTCCAAATGTGCATGGCTAACTTCTTGAAATGATTTTTCCTTAACTTTGCCTTGAGCATGGCCGGATTAGGGAGACTCTAGGGAAGCTTATTTTTTTGTTCTCGGTTTCAAAAGGGAGGGGATTAAGTGCCGATCTTCCTCATTTATCTTTCTCTATGTTCCCTTTCAACCCCAATCTATCTCTCTACCTCTTGAAGCCGAATGCCTCTCTGCCTTTGGAAACCATAACCGATTATATAACCATCTTTTGAAAGGTTAGCCGAAACCCCTCCACCATTACACCATTGCCGAATCTTGTGGTGAGTTTTAAAAGTTGAGATCTTAAATCTATTTCTCTTATGTGGCCGAATGGAGGCTTCCCTCATGGTGACCATTTTCGGCTTTGAAGAGTGTTAAGATGTGGTAGCCGAAACCTAAATCTAATTTACTTGTGGCCGAACCTTCAAGGACTATATTGGTGTGCTCTTTTGTGTAGTCGAAGGAAGGAACTTTAAGAGAGCTCCCGGAATTTTGAACATCAAGGACTATCGATACCTTGAGAGCTAATCGACAGGAACAAATGGTGTTTCGGGATCAATAAGCAAGATAGTGTTATGGAGCATCAAAGGAATCTTTCGGGAATTGAATTGCTCCAGGCAAATCGTCAGAAATGAGTCAAGTTTCGGGACTTTAAATTGTGTTAGATAAATCGGATAGCGCTATAGTCAGGTGGCGTGTAAAGCTTGGACCGGGTCGGAGAGGATATAAAGGTGGCCATGCAAAAGTGGATTTTCATGCAAAGGAATCTCTTGGTTAATGAATAAAATATTTATATTTTTCATATTTTGATTAAGTGTGTATTGTAATAAGGCCCACTAAAGTATTTCAGTTCATTTGTTAAGTATCGTTACTATTATGCCCTATTATGGAAAGATAGTTTAAAAGTCGATTACAAATGGTTTTATTTTCTCAAGTAAAGTTTAAATCTGATATTTTTATAATGAACTCCGATTTTACTTAGAATATTACAAGTCACGAAAATATTTTATTAAAGGAACAAATTTTCAACGGTTTATCTCTTAAGTAAGAATGTTTTTCGAAAGTGTTCCGCAGTGGCATTCCAAATTCGGTCGAAGTAAATGGGCCTAGTTTGGGGTGTTACATTTTGGTATCAGAGCATGGTTCAAAACTCAGCTTTGAGGTTTTCGGCCCGAAAATAGTTTTCGAAAGTGGGCTTTTCAAAATGTGAACTTCTATTTTGGGCTTGTTCTGGCATGGCACCTGTACCTCTGACCCGAAGTCCACCTGGTAAGTACCTCTGACTATTGAGGTATAGTGAATATATGTATTATATGGGCATAATTGGGCTTGTAAATTAGAAAATTTGGGGTATCGAACCCTAAGACTAGTCTATTCAAAAACAAGTGCATAAGACTTAAGGACTGAAATGACCATAGAGGTGTAGTAAATGAATGTGTCCTTGCTTATGAACGTGTGTGTGACTCTCTGAATAAGAAGTAGCGAACTTGAACTGAACCTATGTGTGATCGAAAGAACCACTTCTAAATACTTATTCCATAAAATTGTTCGTGATTAATAAGTAGAACAAATTCCTAATGCATAAAACTTTTAAGTCGATTATGCGATAAGAGATGAGTTCTAGAGGACATGATCGAGGCAAAATGGCCGTACCGGGACTCGTTAGATCGGGTCAAGGGTTGATAATAAGGTATTACTTCCACCACCAACTTTTGATAATGAGTAGCAAGATCGGGCGAGAGATAATCTTTGTATCGCGGGGCGATCTTTGCGAGTTTAGAGATGGTGGTTGGAGAGGAGAAAATATGAGAGCTCGAAAATTTGTTTCCGAAGCGACTTTGAGCCAATAGAGCGAAATTGTTCTGTGATATATATCGGCGTGGCACCCAAGGTGTGATTGAATATCGGTTGGAAACAACCAAGTGAGTTATGGATGAGCTCGATCCCGAGCCACGAGGAAAAAGTGAAAGGAATGGTGATGCTACTTCGCAACAAGGCGTATCAAGGGTGGCTTACAGTTCGAGATAGTGTCACAGCAGAGGACCCCACTCGGGAGTATGTCAAGACGGCATACCAAAAGAAGTATGTCGAGACTTACTGCATGATGCTCGAGAGGCATGTGTTTTTGGGACTAGTTCAATGGAACAAGTCCATGGCGAAATCTGAGGCTAATTCCTAAAGTTAAACCGATATGATCAAGGAATAGTGACTACAAAACATGAATGATGCGTCCGGTTTAAGGGCGGGTTAAAGGACGGCTTTGAGATCGTTAATAGTTCCTCAACGAGAACGGAATTTGTTGTGTTAGTCGAAAAAGCTAAGATAGTTTGAAAGATTAAGAACTCGATGAGACAAAATCGAGATAAGGATATGAACCGTGAAGGAAGGAAATTTTGAATTGTTTAAATTATCCGAGGTCTTGAAAAGACCGAAGGTTGAAAGTTTTGCTCATGTGATTGAGCCAACTATGAGAAATCGGGACCGTCAGTGTGTGCTCGATGTGAAAAATATCGTGTCGGCGAGTGTTGGAATTAAAACTGAAAATGTTTTAAGTATAAGTCTATAAGCAATTGAATATTGTTAAGGTTAGTTATAACCTTGTGTACATGTTGGAATCATGGTTATAAATATAGTAAAAGCCGACTGTGGATAGACTATCTATCATGAAATATAATTGAAGTGATAAATACAAGTGATGTGAATTATATGGTTTATAATTACGCCACTTGTAATGTGATTGAATCTTGATAATATTATATTTCGGGCTTTGATGCCTAGCGAGCTTTGTCTTTGAGTGTATATTTGAGCTTTGATGCCTAGCAGAGCTTTGTCTTGCCGTGTATATTTGAGCTTTGATGCCTACTAGAGCTTTGTGCCGGGTGTATATTTGAGCTTTGATGCCTAGCGAGCTTTGTGCTTGCAGTGTATATTTGAGCTTTGATGCCTAGCGAGCTTTGTGCGGTGTATATTTCAGGCTTTGATGCCTAGCGAGCTTTGTGCCGCAGTGTGTATTTCAGCTTTGATGCCTAACCAGGCTTAATCTTGATGATGTGTTATAATAGAGAATTCATGAATCACTTACAAGATGGAACATGTTTGTTACCATAAGCTAAATGCTTGGGTAAGTACAAGTCTTTCCTAGTTGCATGGAATGAGGAAAGTTACTGAGTTTCCATTTGAGTTAAGTAAGATGTGATATAGTAAAAGCTTCGGTAAGACTTTTAATATGTGCAATTGATCTTACCATGGATGTGTATGACATCCGTAATGGAATTTACGTTTAAATATGCTTATGGAGAAGTGGCTATATGTGAAAATGCTAAATGTAAAAAAGTTTGAAATGTGTTTGCATATGTGTACATTTGAGTATACGTGATTGATATACTGTAAATTGAAATATACGGATGTTAGTTTGTAAGTAATTTAGTCTGAAAATTATTTTTAAGAAAGTAGAATTGTAATACCCGAAATAGGGGTTGCGAGTTTGGAAAATAACTCGAGTGTGTTAGGCCTCAAGAGTGGTTTTGATTTGTTTTTGGAGTCCCTAAAACTCCCGGATTAAAAAGGGACACTTTTGAAAATTTTGAAAATTTAGGGTTAAAAGTGGAAATTTGGGCAAGGAGGCCTTAAGAATAAATTTTGATAGGTCAGGCATAATAATCCCCACAGTAAAGTGGCTTAGTATGCCACTTAAGGTCGGCACAAAATCAGTCGGGGTTCGAGTGGCATGGGGCGCATAGCATTTTATTTTGCAAGCATGTGCTACTTTAAAGAAGGCTTTAAAAGAAAATGGGGCAGAGTTATGTCACAAAAAGGGCGCCTAGCAGAGTGGCTAAGAGCGCAAGGAGGCTTCAAGAGGTCATGCGTTCGAGTCACGATTGTACCGCATGAGCATCCTATTTTTGCTTCTAGCGCCTTTGAATCATAAAAAGGCTCATGAGTATGGTTTAAAAGAATTTTCAAGCAAAATTGGCAAGAAAGTCACATTAGCGAGAATTGGCGGGACGCATGGGCTTGATGCTTCAGGTCTCGGGTTCGAGACCCTGGAGCGCAGCATGGTTCTGATTATTTTTGCTAACGTGAAAGGGCTGCATGGGCATTAACTGCAGCAGGCACACATGAAGCAAAGAATTCTCTTCTTTTTATTTTATTTGTTTTGGAAAGTATGGGGGCTTAAACCACTATTTTATTTTTATTTGTTTGCTTAGGATAATGGGATAATTTATATATATAATAATATTATTATTATTATTTTGAATATGAAAGGATGAGTAAGTTTAATTCATTATTGATAAATGATGGTTATTATAATATTATGTATGAAAGGTGATAGACGATAGAATAAATAATGTATTTTTGAGCATGGGTCTTGGCCTTGGGGATTAGAAGCATGCGGCATAGGGGTTGTAAATATATGGCTGTTGGAAATTATGGAGTAGTTTAATTATGTTGTTATATTATTTGAAGGTGAGGGATGATAGGTTAGAATGAGGACTTCTATTAAATAATAATATTGAGATAGGTGATGGTCTTTTGGCGTGGGGAGCATGGCCGAATAGGGGAGCGAAGTTTCCTAGGCATCTCATGGACGGCCTCCTAGTAGCAAAGAGTGCCAAAATTTCTGATTTTTGGCAATTGTTTTGACCAAATGAAGCTTTGGGGAGCTTTTGATCAGCCTTGAGCTTTGAAGAGCACAGCTAAATCTTCCTAGTTTGTTTTTAGTTCTCCTCCAAATGTGCATGGCTAACTTCTTGAAATGATTTTTCCTTAACTTTGCCTTGAGCATGGCCAGATTAGTTAGACTCCTAGGGGAAGCTTATTTTTTTTTGTTCTCGGTTTCGAAAGGGGGAGGGGATTAAGTGCCGATCTTCCTCATTTATCTTTCTCTATGTTCCCTTTCAACCCCGAATCTATCTCTACCTCTTGAAGCCGAATGCCTCTCTGCCTTTGGAAACCATAACCGATTATATAACCATCTTTTGAAAGGTTAGCCGAAACCCCTCCACCATTACACCATTGCCGAATCTTGTGGTGAGTTTTAAAAGTTGAGATCTTGAATCTATTTCTCTTATGTGGCAGAATGGAGGCTTCTCTCATGGTGACCATTTTCGGCTTTGAAGAGTGTTAAGATGTGGTAGCCGAAACCTAAATCTAATTTACTTGTGGCTGAACCTTCAAGGACTATATTGGTGTGCTCTTTTGTGTAGTCGAAGGAAGGAACTTTAAGAGAGCTCCCGGAATTTTGAACATCAAGGACTATCGATACCTTAAGAGCTAATCGACAGGAACAAATGGTGTTTCGGGATCAATAAGCAAGATAGTGGTATGGAGCATCAAAGGAATCTTTCGGGAATTGAATTGCTCCAGGCAAATCGTCAGAAATGAGTCAAGTTTCGGGACTTTAGATTGTGTTAGATAAATCGGATAGCGCTATAGTCAGGTGGCGCGTAAAGCTTGGACCTGGTCGGAGAGGATATAAAGGTGGCCATGCAAAAGTGGATTTTCATGCAAAGGAATCTCTTGGTTAATGAATAAAATATTTATATTTTTCATATTTGGATTAAGTGTGTATTGTAATAAGGCCCACTAAAGTATTTCAGTTCATTTGTTAAGTATCGTTACTATTATGCCCTATTATGGAAAGATAGTTTAAAAGTCGATTACAAATGGTTTTATTTTCTCAAGTAAAGTTTAAATCTGATATTTTTATAATGAACTCCGATTTTACTTAGAATATTACAAGTCACGAAAATGTTTTATTAAAGGAACAAATTTTCAACGGTTTATCTCTTAAGTAAGAATGTTTTTCGAAAGTGTTCCGCAGTGGCATTCCAAATTCGGTCGAAGTAAATGGGCCGAGTTTGGGGTGTTACATCACAACTATTACATGAATTTTGTATTGTACCAAAATATCACACAAGTGCAAACGGCTTTTCATCAATTCGGTTGGCAAAATGAACCTAAAACACATGTATCAACTATCCATTCATAACCAAACCTATATATAGTTAACTCACATTATTCTATCATACATATTACTTCACATTTCCAAAACAAACATACATTCAGTTCACAATTTATAGCATAAATCACACTTTCAAAACAATTTTAAACCATGATCAAATATATTCAAGCCAACATATATATATATATAGATAATAATCAAGCCATATTCGTATGGCTTAATTTATATATACAACTTCAACCTTAAATCAAAATGAAATACTAGTCTATACATGCCTTAAGAACAAAAGCTAAACATTTTAAGTACCAACGTGAGTCGATAGTGTGAGTGACTTCAGTGACGATCCCCGGAGCTTGTAGCTTGATCAAAATCTATAAGACAGGAAAAACAAACATACACAGAGTAAGCTTACTAGCTTAGTAAGTCTCAAGCATATGATAATACAACAATTAAGCTCTAGAACATTTTTATTAATTAAATCTAGGACATTGAATATGAACATTTCCATATGCAATTGATACAAGGCCGAATACTAGTAGTAGTACATTAACTCAAATGATTGTACTTCATTACCACCAACCTGCATCTCATCAAAGTACAAAGTGCATATATTACATGAATCACATGTTTTGAATCATATAAATACAACATTTATATCAACTACATTATCACACTAAAAATTCTGTTATATAATACTCATACACGTCGATTATAAGCTTATTTGCATATAACATCGTTCTTATAACATTATTTCAACTCAAGTAATATTAAACACAACTTACCTTACTTCTGATGAATTCAAAAAGGGACTTATGCTTACCTGAGTTTTTGACTCAATACATTAATTATGTTACACCTCAAGTAATTTATGATTCCTTCGTTTAAAAGTATCACCGGCATTAAGCCTGCTAGGCATTAAAGCCCGAATAAGTCACCGACACTAAGCCTGCTAGGCATGAAGCCCGAATATATCACCGGCACTAAGCCTGCTAGACACGAAGCCCGAATATATATATATCACCGGCACTAAGCCTGCTAGGCACTAAGCCCGAATATCAACACATTCAACCTTTCAATACAGATTACTTAATACTAAAATATCAACCATCTCATATTCTTCATTTTTACTTTCACCTATTAATCCAAACATACATATTCACATTACATTAACCAAATTAAATTCACTACAAACTCATACTCCACATTCGACCAACATGTATATTTATACTTTAAATTTCCAAATTTTATCATATACTATGTTCATAAATAATTTTTTGGCATATACTTACTTAAGGACTTACCTCGACTGTCGACGGACCGCGTAATCCGGCTATTCGATAAACTTTGTCTTTCCCCGATCCAAATCCGTTTTTCTTTGTTTTTAATCTAAACACATGAAAATTTAGCTCATTCAAGTACATTTCATCTCAATTTAGTCCCTAAGCACATAAATAGGCAAATTACCATTTTACCCCTACTATTTCACATTTTTACAATTTAGTCCTATTTGCATAAAACACAAAATACACAAAATTTCTCAATACTACTTAAGGGTCGAATATGTATAGGGACTATACAAGTCCATTTATTTCATTTATTTCGCAAATAAGCCCCTCTAAAATTTTATTTTTGTAATTTAGCCCAAATACTCAAATTTACCAAAAATTCAAAGACAAAACATATTAATCTTTAACATATCTTTAATTCAAAATCATCAAACATCACAACCTACATGAACACATCAATGGCCGAATATCACATGTACATTAATCTCAAAAATTTTAGCATGGGGTCGGATAATATACTAAGCAATGATCTCAAAAAACGTAAAAATTAACAAAAACCAAAGTTAGACTAACCTTCAATTTGAGCTTCTAAATGCCGAAATTTCAAAGAAACAAACCTTTTCTTCCTTCACTAACATTCGGCCAAAGAGAAAAGCAAAAAAATGATGGCTTATTCTGTGATATTTTAGCATATATTAAATTATTAAACCAATTACTAATATAACCTTTTAATAATAATAAAACTAACTTATAATATAAGGGTAATTTAGTCCTATGCCGTCCACTATCTTGAATAATGGGCTTATTACCCTTTTAGGACTTCCATTTATAAAGCCACAATCAATTTGGTACATTTCACTATAGTTTGCAACTTTTACCTTTTACGCGATTAAGTCCTTTTTCTAAATTAAACACACAAACGATAAAATTTTTTCACGAGACTTTCACACACATTAATTCACATATGATAAACACAAAATATAATATTAAAATATTTCTCGAACTCGGATTCGTGGTCCCAAAACCACCGTTCCGATTTAGGGTCAAATTCGGTCTGTTACAACTCTTCCCCCCTTAAGGATTTTTGTCCCCGAAAATCTTACCGTTAAATAACATCGGATATTGTTGCCTCATTGAATCCTCAGGCTCCCACGTAGCCTCTTCAACTCCGTGCCGATTCCATAGTACTTTCACTAATGGAATTCTTTTGTTTCTTAACTCTTTCATTTCCCGAGCTAAAATACGAATCAGTTCTTCCTCATACGTCATATCGGGTTGGATTTCAATCTCAGATGGAGCAATCACATGTGACGGATCTGATCTGTATCTACGAAGCATCGAAACGTGAAATACATCGTGTATCTTTTCTAATTCAGAGGGCAACTTCAATCTATAAGCAACAGGCCCAATACGTTCGATGATTTCATACGGTCCGATAAATCTTGGACTCAGTTTGCCTTTCCGACCAAAACGAAGTACTTTCTTCCACGGAGATACTTTCAAGAATACCCGATCTCCGACTTGAAATTCTATATCTTTACGTTTCAAATCAGCGTAAGACTTTTGATGATCTGATGCAGCTTTCAAACTATCTTTGATTATAGCCACTTTCTATTCAGTCTCTTTAATCAAATCAACCCCTTGTATCTTATTCTCACTGAGCTTGGTCCAGTACAATAGCGTACGACACTTGCGGCCATATAGAGCTTCAAAGGGTGCCATTTTGATACTTGATTGAAAACTGTTATTATAAGCAAATTCAATCAAATGTAAATACTTTTCCCACGTACCTTCAAACTCGAGAACGCAACACCTCAACATGTTCTCAAGTGTTTGAATGGTTCGCTCAGACTGACCGTCTGTCTGTGGATGAAAGGCGGTGCTAAAATGAAGTTTAGTAGCTAAAGCATCCTGCAACTTCTTCCAAAATCGCGATGTGAATCTTGGGTCTCTATTTGAGATAATAAAACTCGGCACACCATGTAATCTCACAATTTGAGATATATACAACTCAGCAAGTTTATCGAGTGAATAGTCCATACAAACCGGTATAAAACGAGCCAATTTGGTCAGTCTATCTACTATAACCCAGACTGCATCTTTCTTACTCGATGTCATAGGCAACTCAGATACAAAATCCATAGTGATTCTATCCCATTTCCATTCAGGTATCATGATCGGTTGAAGCAACCCAGAAGGCACTTGATGCTCGGCTTTTACTTGCTGACAGATTAAGCACTTTGAAACAAATTCGGATATATCCCGTTTCATGCCAGGCCACCAATAGAACTGTTTCAAATCATTATACATTTTCGTACTACCCGGATGTATCGATAATCGACCACTATGAGCCTCACTCAGAATCATCTGTATCAAATTCGAGTTCTTCGGAACACACATTCGGCTTTTAAAGTTCAAACGATCATTTGCATCAATTTGATACTACGATTACGCATCTTTTCACACTGAAATCATCTAGTAACCAGATCCTTGTCAATTTTCTGTGCATCACAAATTTGCTGAATAAACATCGGTCTTGCTTTTAACTCGGCTATGATCGAACCATCACCAGACATAACCATCTGTGCGTTCATCGCACGAAGAGCAAACAATGATTTTTGACTTAACGCATCTGCAACAACGTTAGCTTTCCCCGGATGGTAGTCAATCACCAACTCATAGTCTTTCAACAGTTCTAACCATCTGCGTTGTCTCAAGTTTAGATCTTTCTGAGTCATCAAATACTTTAGACTTTTATGATCCGAATAAACGTGACATTCCTCGCTGAATAAGTAATGACACCAAATTTTCAATGCGAAAACAATGGTTGCTAATTCTAGATCGTGAGTCGGGTAATTTCTTTCGTGCGGCTTCAATTGTCTCGAAACGTAGGCTATAACTTTGCCTTCCTGCATCAAAACGCAACCCAAACCATTCAATGAAGCATCACTATAAATGACAAATTCTTTACCCGATTCAGGCTAAGCTAACATTGGAGCTTCAGTCAAAAGGGCTTTTAGCTGATCAAAACTTTTCTGACACTTTTCCGACCACTCAAACTTGACATCTTTCTGTAGTAACTTTGTCAAAGGTGTAGCTATCACAGAAAAACCTTTTACAAACCGTCTGTAGTATCCCGCAAGGCCCAGAAAGCTCTGAATCTCGGATACATTCTTTGGTGGTTTCCAATCAAGTATAGCCGATATTTTGTTTGGATCAACCCAAATGCCTGATGCTGAAACAACATGACCTAAGAAGCTGACTTCATTCATCCAGAACTCATATTTACTAAACTTTGCATACAGCTGTTGATCTCGCAAAGTTTGTAGCACTAATCTCAAATGCTCAGCATGCTCGGTTTCATCTTTGGAGTAGATCAGTATATCATCAATAAACACTACTACAAACCGATCCAAAAACTGTCTGAAGACCCGATTCATTAGGTCCATAAAAATAGCAGGTGCATTAGTGAGTCCAAAAGGCATAACCAGAAACTCAAAATGTCCGTACCTCGTCCGGAATGCAGTCTTTGGCACATCTCAGTATCTCGACTCATAATCGATAATAACCCGATCTCAAATCTATCTTCAAAATACCAAGCCCCTTTCAAACCGATCAAACAAATCATCAATCCGAGGTAGCGGTACTTAATCTTTATAGTTACCTTATTCGATTCTTAGATAATCAATACACATTCGCATCATTCCATCTTTCTTTTTCACAAAAAAATGGTGCACCCAAAGGAGAGAAACTCGATCGTGCAAAGCCCCTATCTGTTAACTCTTGCAATCGTGCTTTCAACTCTTTTAACTCGATGAGTGCCATCCGATCACGAGCTATATCGAGATCGGAGTCGCCCCCGGTTTCTAATTCAATGCCAAACGCAATCTCTCGTACTGTTGGTAAACCCAATAATTCTTCAGGAAACACATCTGGGTATTCACACACAACCGGTACAGATTCAATCTGTTTTTCAGACACTTTATTATCTAGTACATAAGCCAAATAAGCTTCACACCCTTTTTTCACATACTTCCGGGCTAACATCGAGGATCTTACTGTAGGTAACCCACTTAAATTACTAGATTCAACTCTGATAATCTCACCATTCTGACATCTCAAATCAATAAGCTTTCTTTTACAATTCACCACTGCATCATGCGAAGTTAACCAGTCCATTCCCAAAATTATATCAAACTCATCGAAAGGCAACAACATTAAATCGGCTGGAAAGCAAGAATCTCGAATCATCAACGGGCAACCTCTACACACTTTATTAACAAATACACATCTGCCCAAAGGGTTGGACACACGAATCACAAATTTAGTAGACTCAACTGGTAGAGTCTTACTCAATACTAGATTTTCACACACATATGAATGAGTCGAACCAGGATCAATCAATGCAATCACAGTAGTATCGTAAAGGGTGAAAGTACCGGTAATGACATCTGGAGAAGAAGCATCCTCTCTGGCTCGTGTAGTATAAGCTCTAGCTGAGCTCTAGCCTCTGATCGTATTGCAGTGTCCTTCGTCCCTCTCTGACTGCCACCTATATTGCCTGAATGTCTGAGTGGTCTACCCATGTTGGCGCACTACTCGGTCTAGTGTTCTGAGTCGTATTTTGCTCGGCTAATATCGAGCACTCTCGGATAAAATGGTCCGACGATCCATATTTAAAGCAGGACCGATCGCGAACTCTACAACTCCCAGTATGCCATTTCCCACAATGTTTACACTCGACTCGGTTCTATGGAACATTACCAACACTAGCTATTGAAGTGGCTCGGGAACTCACTGGAGGTCGATCACATCTAGGCAAGTCTGAAGTGGCTTTATGTCGACTGGGGTCATCTTTGAACTTCTTATGCACTGAATGGAAAATTTTACTCGATGATCTTTTTCGAGTGTCTCTAGCTTCCACTTCAGCTTTTCTTTTCTCCTTTCCGAGCTCTTCAGCTTTACAAGCTCGCTCGACTAATGTCACGAACTCTTTAATTTCAAGAATGCCAACAAGTAACTTTATGTCTTCATTCAGGCCATCTTCAAATCTTTTACACATAATGGCTTCAGTAGATAGACACTCTCGGGCATAACGGCTCAATCTGACAAATTTTCGCTCATATTCCGTCACAGTCATGCGACCCTGTTTTAATTCTAGAAATTCTTTTCATTTCTGATCGATGAATCTCTGACTGATATATTTCTTACGGTTGGAAGAAGTCCCAAGTTACTTTTTCTTTCGGAACCACTGATACCAGTGTGTTCCACCAATGATAGGCAGTGTTCCGAAGTAAAGATATAGCACACTTTAGGCATTCATCAGGAGTACAGGATAGTTCATCGAGTACCCGAATAGTGTTATCAAGCCACATCTCGGCCTGCTCTGCGTCATCATCATCATTGGCCTTGAATTCCTCGGCCCTATATTTCCTAATTTTATCAACGGGAGGCCTATTAGATCTCATCGGATCTATCATCGGGGGTACTGAAGGTACCGGAGTTGGATTATTTGGGGGTGGAGGTTGTTGTACAGCCGGATTTGTCTGAATAAATTGAGTAAACCATTCGTTCATCATCTGGTAGAAGGCTTGTTTGGCCTTCCCCTCATGGCTACTCGAAACTGGTCGAGAGTCTATTGGCTCTTATCCACGTGCAAGACCAGGCGCGACACTCTCTACATCATCTGCTACAGCTCTGTTAGGATCGGAATCCATTTACTATATAAAACACAATTGAAAATGTCAGAAGTCACCACACTATCGTATCTATAATTTAAGGCATGTATAGCTAGACTCTTACGTACTACGGTTGTCCTAGAATCGACTAAACTGTAAGCTCTGATACCAAATAAATGTAACATCCCTAACCCATACCCGTCGCCGAATTTGGGTTATAAGGCATTACTGAACATATCATAGTTCATATAGAAAATCATTTCTTTCTTAACTCGAATTTAATCATCTCAAACATATTTAAAACATGTTCTAACATATATCAAAACATATCATATACTGAATGTATAACGAAACCACTCATTCATTAGTTATAACAATCCCTTATGAAAGAGCTTTCGCACTGTAAAATTTAGACTTCAATCAAAACAAATTTCACTACTAAATTTCCCATTCATTTACACAGCATTTGGTGACATAAATAAAACCAAACATACTTAGTACATCATTATATCACATGCACATTTGCTATTGTAAAATCTGTACCTAATATTTATTTAAACCAAATCAATAATTAATATTCAATGTAAAGTTATCCAAGTTATCCACAACCATTGAATTCGTAGGCATAGCTAAAAATTAAGTATCACCAGTCGAATATAACCATGCATTTAATTGACTTAATAAGTAATCATAGAACCAATACAACCTATTTATAATATGGTTCATGAAATTCAATTTGATAGGTACAAAGTCGAATCAAGTCACAACTATTACATGAATTTTGTATTGTACCAAACTATCACACAAGTGCAAACGGCTTTTCATCAATTCGGTTAGCAAAATGAACCTAAAACACATGTATCAACTATCCATTCATAACCAAACCTATATATAGTTAACTCACATTATTCTATCATACATATTACTTCACATTTCCAAAACAAACATACATTCAGTTCACAATTTATAGCATAAATCACACTTTCAAAACAATTTTAAACCATGATCAAATATATTCAAGCCAACATATATATATATAGATAATAATCAAGCCATATTCGTATGGCTTAATTTATATATACAACTTCAACCTTAAACCAAAATGAAATACTAGTCTATACATGCCTTAAGAACAAAAGCTAAACATTTTAAGTACCAACATGAGTCGATAGTGTGAGTGACTTCAGTGACGATCCCCGGAGCTTGTAGCTTGACCAAAATCTATAAGACAGGAAAAACAAACATACACAGAGTAAGCTTACTAGCTTAGTAAGTCTCAAGCAAATGATAATACAACAATTAAGCTCTAGAACATTTTTATTCATTAAATCTAGGACATTGAATATGAACATTTCCATATGCAATTGATACAAGGCCGAATACTAGTAGTAGTACATTAACTCAAATGATTGTACTTCATTACCACCAACCTGCATCTCATCAAAGTACAAAGTGCATATATTACATGAATCACATGTTTTGAATCATATAAATACAACATTTATATCAACTACATTATCACACTAAAAATTTTGTTATATAATACTCATACACGTCGATTATAAGCTTATTTGTATATAACATCGTTCTTATCACATTATTTCAACTCAAGTAATATTAAACACAACTTATCTTACTTCTGATGAATTCAAAAAGGGACTTATGCTTACCTGAGTTTTTAACTCAATACATTAATTATGTTACACCTCGAGTAATTTATGATTCCTTCGTTTAAAAATATCACCGGTATTAAGCCTACTAGGCATTAAAGCCCAAATAAGTCACCGGCACTAAGCATGCTAGGCACGAAGCCCGAATATATCACCGGCACTAAGCCTGCTAGACACGAAGCCTGAATATATATATCACTGGCACTAAGCCTGCTAGGCACTAAGCCTGCTAGGCACTAAGCCCGAATATCAACACATTCAACCTTTCAATACACATTACTTAATACTAAAATATCAACCATCTCATATTCTTCATTTTTACTTTCACCTATTAATCCAAACATACATATTCACATTACATTAACCAAATTAAATTCACTACAAACTCATACTCCACATTCAACCAACATGTATATTTATACTTTAAATTTCCAAATTTTATCATATACTATGTTCATAAATAATTCTTTGGCATATACTTACTTAAGAACTTACCTCGACTGTCGACGGACAGCGTAATCTGGCTATTCGATAACCCTTGTCTTTCCCCGATCCAAATCCGTTTTTCTTTGTTCTTGATCTAAACACATTAAAATTTAGCTCATTCAAGTACATTTCATCTCAATTTAGTCCCTAAGCACATAAATAGGAAAATTACCATTTTACCCTTACTATTTCACATTTTTTACGAGACTTTCACACACATTAATTCACATATAATAAACACAATATAATATTAAAATATTTCTCAGACTCGGATTCATGGTCTCGAAACCAGCGTTCTGACTAGGGTCAAATTCGATCTGTTACTGGTAGGACGTACGGACCAGCACCCAAATCACATAACCCCTAATGACATGTCATTCGTATCCTAATCTATTCCTAAGGTTCAACAGGGATTTCTCATTGCTGAATCTTCATCTAACGTTCCGTACAATCGTATTCATCAACAATTCAAATGTAAAGCATTTAGAACACAATTAAAATAATGCTTATTAACATACGAACTTACCTCGATTACAAAAACGATAAAATAGATCGATTAGTCCAAAACTTTGTTTTTCCCCCGATCTAGATCCGAACTTCCCTTTTCTTGATCTATATGTAATCAAATTTAGCTTATTTAATTTTCATTCTATTCAATTTAACCCATAAAGCATATTATGGAAACTTTACACTTTTACCCCTAATATTTCAACATTTTTACAATTTAGTCCTTAGCTCATAAAAACACAAATTCATGCAATTAGGTCCCTACCCATGCTATCTGAATTTCTCTTATTACCATAGAAACCCATATTTTTCATTTATTTCACAATTTAACTACAAAATTTTCACATTTCACAAATAAATCCCTAATTGACAATTTTACCAAAAATCACTTTACAAATGTTGTTTATCTAACAACAACCATGCATTTTCTATCATCAAACATCAAAATACATATACTTCCATCAATGGCAAAACCCTAAACCTTTAACGGTTTTGCAAATTAGTCACTGGGCTAGTTAGATTAAGTTACAACGACTCCGAGAACATAGAAATCATTAAAAACGAGACTCAAAACGTACCATGCATGTAGCAAAATGAAAAACTGAAGCTCCCTTCTCCAACCATGGCTATTTCAGTTGTGGAAAGATGAAATGAAAAAGATGATAGCCATTTTATTTTCTTTTTCTTTACTAAACATTTAATTAATTATCAATTTACTAAATTAACCTTTAAAACTTATTAATATTTCAACAAAACCTATCTAAAAAATGTCTACTAACACATCAATGGTCTAATCACCACTTAAGGACCTTTACTTTAAAGTTCTATAGCTATTAGAAACCTTTAGCTATTAGAACACCACTTTTGCATTTTACGCGATTTTGTCATTTTTATCAAATTGAGCATTCAAACGATAAAATTTCTTAACGAAATTTTCACACAATCATACTATCATACAATAGACATTAAAACAATAATACATTAAATATTTTAACCTTATATTTGTGGTCTCAAAACCACTATTTTGATTTGACTAAAAACGGACTGTTACAACTCTCCCCTCTTAGGAATTTTCGTTCTTGAAAATCTTACCAGAAAATAAGTTAGGGTATTGTTTTCTCATAGCTTCCTCGAGTTTGCACGTAGCTTCTTCGATACCGTGATGTTGCCATAGAACCTTCACTAAAGCTATGCTCTTATTTCTCAATTGTTTAATCTCTCGAGCCAGAATTCTGATCGGTTCTTTGTTATACGTCATATCAGGCTGAATTTTAATCTCTGTAGGAGAAATTACGTGTGACGGATCTGATCTATATTGACACAACATCAAAACATGAAACACATTGTGGATCTTTTCTAATTCTAACGGTAAAGCTAGTCGATATGCCATTGGCACTATGAAACACCCCAGACCCGGCCCACGAGCCCTGACCGGATCTGGCATGTTCCTCGAGTAAAACGATTCAAAACTCTTGGTTACTTTGGAAAAATTCGGATGGTTTTGAAAGAAATTTTACTTTGTGTTGGGCTCGAGTTGAAAACAAGTTTATTTTACATTGAAAACCATTTGTTTTAGGGTGTCCATAACATTTAGAGTTTATTTTAAAAATAAATTTACCTAATCTTTAATTTGATAAAAATTCGTAACATAATAAATTCAAATAAAAAAAACATGCATAAAACAGTTCATACTATGGCCTTATTACATCACAATTTAAAACCCGAAATAAATCCAAAGTATTTAAAATATAACATGTCCAAAATTAAACAAAATCCCGTACTGAGCATGGCCACCACTAAGCTCCCGCCGACCCGGTCCATCACTGAGCGTCACCTGAAAAATATTCCCACAACGGGGTGAGTCATACAGACTCAGTGTGTACAACCAACACTAAGCCCCAACGATTTTAGGCACAACAATTCATACATAAGCATATAATTAAATACAATGATGCAAATCCGAACCTAAACCTAGATGCCATCCGCTACACATCACCCGTACCAACCTGCACACCGTGGGGACTACTAAGTCAACCCTCAATCCGCTACACATCATCGAAGGCGATCATTGCGATCGACGTGCTCATCGCCTCTTATAAAATTCGTGGCATAGCCACCGATAAAATATTTGTGACATCACTCACCACATGCAGATAATGTGACCGAAGTCACCACATTCAGATATTGTGGTATAAAACTAGCACATTCACTTCCCCTTTCATAATCACCCATATGCCCCATGTCATACAAATATGCATAAGCCATGTCATATCCCTTATTCTCATTCTTATGATTTCACATATGCCATAACAGATCATGTTATGCTCATAGTAGGAGTAGGAAAACGTACCTGAGTACTATGTACCATTGCATGGTACCTTAGCCACATTTTACATATTCTTATTACACATTTATTAAAACATAGCCATAAATCTATAGAGAAATAGTGTGGGGTACACACCTGATATTCTTAGCAAGTTTACAGAAATCCCGAACAACCTGATCTAGCGCTTTAGATTTTTAACCCCTATATTCGGCCAACCCTAAATGTGTTAGTAAAAAAAATCATTCGGCTAATACTCAATCACTTCATAAGTTAGTTTCGGCTCTTTAAAAACATAAGAAATAGATTTGAACCACCATATCTGGCTTTGGCCGATTAGTATTCACTTACCTCTGCGGATCTAAAAATCCTGAAATAGCTACTTGATTATGGTATCTGTCGAAATCCCCATAGACATGTGTTAGATCCAAAGCTAACATTTAAGCACAATACCTGGCCTTTGGCCGAATACCACATGACTTACTTTAAATCCCGAATGATTCTCCTTACAGTTGACTATGCTAGAAATCCTGAAATACTCCTTCAAAGAGTCGGCCAAAGATCATTAATCGTATTAGAGTTTTGATTTCGGCTTTAAGGAAAAGAAATAATACGACAACAATCGAATCCTTACCTTTAATGTTGTAGTCGACAGCACCTTCACCAAAAACCCACAGAGATATTCGGCTAGAACTTCTTGTTGAGCACTCAAATTCCGGCTTTTGGGGTTTTAATGAACCAATCGGCTATGGTCAAAAAGAACCTGTTTTCGGCGTTTGGAAGATTGAGAGGAAAAGAAAAGAAGAAGAGAAGAAAGGTGAAGAAATCGGCTAAGCTTCGCTTGAGTTTTCGGCTTAGCAAAATAAAAGAGAAGAGGAGGTTCACTTAGAGAATTCGACAGAGGAAAAGAAAGAATAATGAATAGCCACCCTTTTCCCCTCTCTGCCGAAATTAGTCTACCTAGAGACCCTTATTCGGCCAACTCTCCCTATTCTGATAGCTTTATCTCTCAATTATCACCTTATTCAAATTAATAAAATTAATCCAACATTTATCCCCTATCTCAATTAATTATCACCATTTATCTCTTAAAAAAATAAAAGGATTAAAGCTCCTAAAATTTTGCCTTAGTGCCATCCCTTGTCATCATCTCTCACAAAAATAAAACCTTTATTTTGCTTCCCTTGCAGCTCGAACCTAGCCCCCTTTGAACTCCTTGTGGCGTTACTTATTGGGCTTTAAGTGGCGCCTCCTTGCCACTTTTCCAAGCCCATTTTTGTGTTATATTTTCCCTACTAATTCTCTTAAGGCCTATCGGGCCTAGCTCATTCTTTTAATTCTTTAAAATTGAATAATTTCTAAGGCATTTGACTACTCACTGGAATTCACAAAATTCATAAAACACATTTAACACACACATAGACATGATCTCAGATTTATTCAAGTGAAATGCATAAGCCTAAAATCCAGGATATTACAGTTCTACCCCCTTAAAATAATTTCGTCCTCGAAATTACCTGGCAGAAATAAGTCAGGGTATTGCTGTCGCATTGCCTCTTCCAGCTCCCACGAAGCTTCTTCCGATCTATGATTGCGCCATAACACTTTGACTAAAGGAACTAATTTCCGTCGTAACACTTTCACATCTCGTTCCAAGATCTGAATCGGCTCTTCCTCGTAGGACAAATCTGGCCTTAGTTCCACCTCTTCAACCGGAACTACATGAGATGGATCCGATCGATAACGACGTAGCATAGAAATGTGGAATATGTCGTGCATCTGCTTCAATTCCGAAGGCAACTCTAACTGGTATGCCACTTGTAACACCCCTTACCCGAAACCCTTTCACGGAATCGAGTACGTGGCATTACTAGACTTGACTATTAACTCGGGGTGTAAAATTTTAAAGCTGTCTAACTGCGTCACGCTGACTAAATCGATCATAACTCGAGTTAGAAAACTCAAAATTTAGATCCGTAAATTTTCCTTGAAACTAGACTCATATAAATTTTCACCATAATTTTCCAGAATTTTTCTTGTGGCCAATTAGTACAGTTTATTCATTAAAGTTAGCCTTATTACACTGCTTGACAATTCTGACCTGTCTCTACAAAAATACAATTATCTCGTTGCACAAATTTCCTATAATGTTCTTGTTTATACCAATGAAAAATAGACTCATTAAGGGTTCTACACATATAAACCATGCTTCTTAATTAGTTTTTTACAATATTTGACAATTTTTCCAAAATAGAACAGTGACTCACGAATTCATTCAGAGCAGGTCTCACTAAAACTTAATTATATCATAATATATAAATCTTTTGCCTACTATGTTTCTTTCATGTAAAACTAGACACAATAAGGTTTAATTTCATATTTCATTCACCTTCTAATTCAAGGTATCCTATTTTTGGTGATTTTTCAAAGTCACACCATTTCTGTTACTACAAGCTGTTTCATTACAATTCATGAAAAACTAACTTCTAACCGAACATGTCCATATACCTAATTCAAGGATACATTTCGTATACATACAATTTCTTATCAAAAACGATTAAACTTCAACTAAGAATGCATAAACATTGCCAACATAAACCAACATACATATCAAAAACACAACGGCATATTTAACCAAAAATTTAGCCATATTCGCATGGCTATTATATACAAGAACCTTAAAATTTCATCAAGTCAAAGACCAAGTCCTTCCTATACATGCCTTCATTTAAAACCAAAATAAAAGAGTACCCAAAATGTAGATTGATAGTGTGAGCGACTTTCCGAACGATCCCGACGAGCTTGTAGCTTGCACCTAATCTAAAAAAAAAAAACAGAGAAACACTTCACACGATAAGCTTACTAGCTTAGTAAGTCCTAATTTCATAAAAAAAATATATATATATATAATGTTTAAAAATCAATGATTTAATTACTACAATTCAACTTGTAGGCTTATACTCGTATTTATTTTCAAACTTTAATTTCATACCCATATAAGCAAGTATGAATTCGTAAGAAAAATATCTCTTTACACACATGTTCATAATCGAATTACTTATTTATATTCAAATCTTTCGAAACCCAAAATATCATCATGTAATCATAGGTACAACATTTATACACTTAAATGTCAATTACTATACCATGGCATCAATTACACTACCACTCATGTGGCCGAATACCCAGTCATGTATCCACATACTAAAAGACCAAGATACAACATCATGTAATTCATTAGTAAAGCCGAGAACACATATATTAGAACCATATATATATGTTCCACACTCGTAACACATGCCAGTTGTAATAAATCACTGATTTACCTTGTCTTATATAAGTAAGAAGTTCATTCCTACTTTACATACTCACCTGAGCAGTTAACTTGATAAGTTTGCTTTAATTCGCCTTGAACACAAATTTCAATTTCTATTTCATAAAATACATCACCGGCATTAAGCCTGCTAGGCATAAAAGCCCGATAAGAATCACCGGCACAAAGCCTGCTAGGCATGAAAGCCCGAATAGAATCACCGGCACAAAGCCTGCTAGGCATGAAAGCCCGAATAGAATCACCGGCACAAGGCCTGCTAGGCGTAAAAAGCCCGAGTCATGTCAATACAGTTAAACATTCCCAACACACTTCATAACTATTATATATTCGTCTAATTCAATCGGGTATGCTTACATTGAACCATCAAAACCATTTTATCACTATACAATCTAACAATTCCCCATCACATACTCAACAAAATCACCAACCTAACATACCAATATACATTCGGCCATGGTGAAAAAGAATACTAAAATTCCTCAATTTTTAATATTCAAGATAACCATAATTAATTCTTTGACATGATTTAACTAAAGGACTTACCTCGGTTGTCGATAGTCCGTGCGAATCGGCTATTCGAGAACCTTCGTCTTTCCCCGGTCTAATTCCGTTTTTCTTTGCTCTTGATCTAAAACACATTAAAATTTAGCTCATTTAATTGCATTTCATCTCAATTTAGTCCCAAAACACACAATTGGGCAATTTACCATTTTTGCCCCTAATGTTTTCCATTTTTACAATTTGGTCCAATTTACACAAAACACAAAATATGCCAAATTTTCCAACACTATAGCTTGGCCGAATATCCCCCATAGCCATATGTGTCCATGCATGCCATTTATTTTATGTTTTAGTCCTTCAAACTTTTTATTTTTTTCAAATAAATCCCTAGCATCCAATTTCATCACAATTTCAAATTCAAAAAGGATGATTTAACATATACTAATTGAAATCTACTATCAAACATTTCAAGTCATGCATATACAACCATAGCCGAATTTAATGTGCCAAAATCTCAAAAATTTCTACATGGGTTGTATAGGATTCAAAGCAACCATTCCAAAAATGCAAAAATTATCAAGAACTAAGCAAAATACATACCCCTAATTAAGCCCCAAAGTGCCAAAATTTCAAGCTCCAACAATGGAGTTTCTTCTTCAAACTTTTGGCCAAGAAGATGAGCAAGATAAGCTTCTCTTTCTTCCCACTTGTTTTTATTATTTTATGCTAAAACAAGCATATATTTTAACATTTTATTAACACACTAATATAACATATAATCATACTAAAATAACATCAATTTTGTGATTAAAAAGGCCCATTGCCGTCCCTCTTTATAGCACATGGGCTAATTGCCCTTTTAGTACACCCACTTAAAAAGCCACAATCAAATTAGTACCTTTCACTTTAGCATGCAACTTTTACACTTTTCTCGATTAAATTCTTTTTATCAAATTAAGTACTTAAACGATAAAATTTTTCTACGAAACTTTCACACATTTTCATTCACATATAATAGACATGAAATAAATTATTAGAACATTTCTCGGGCTCGAATTCGTGGTCCCAAAACCACCGTTCCGATTTGGGTCAAATTTGGTCTGTTACACCACTGGTCCAATTCGTTTCAATACCCGATAAGGTCCTATAAACCTTGGACTTAACTTCCCTTTCCGACCAAATCTCATCACCTTCTTCCAAGGCAACACCTTAAGAAACACTTGATCCCCTACATCAAATTCTATCTCCTTCTGTTTGAGATCTGCATACGACTTCTGCCTGTCGGACGCCTCCTTTAACCGTGCTCGAATTACCTCAACCTTCTCTTCAGATTCTGCCACGATCTCTGGACCCAAAACTCGACGTTCCCCTAATTCTGTCCAACACATAGGAGTTCGACACTTCCGACCATATAACACTTCATAAGGTGCCATCCGAATACTAGCTTGATAGCTGTTGTTGTAGGCAAACTCTGCTAATGGCAAATATTCCTTCCAACTACCTCTGAAATCTATCACACAGCCTCTCAACATATCCTCTAACACTTGGATTACTCGTTCAGACTGCCCATCCGACTGTGGATGAAAAGCCGTAGTAAAATCCAATCTGGTGCCTAAAGCCTGATGTAGAGCCTTCCAAAACCGAGACGTAAACCTTGGATCCCTATCTGAGATGATCGACACCGGTACTCCATGCAACCTTACAATCTCTGCCACGTATAACTTTGCCAACTTCTGCAAAGAATAGTCAACTCGCACTGGAATGAAATGCGCGGACTTTGTCAACCGATCCACTATCACCCATACCGAGTCCTTCTTAGTAGGCGTAAGGGGAAGCCCACTAACGAAGTCCATGGTGATTCTCTCCTACTTCCACTGCGGAATCATTATCGGCTGAAGCAATCCTGACGGAACTTGGTGTTCAGCCTTAACTTGTTGACACGTTAAACACTTGCCGACAAATTCTATAACTTCCCATTTTAGACCAGGCCACCAAAATTGTTCCCTTAGATCTCTGTACAACTTGGTACCTCCAGGATGCATAGCGTAAGGGCTACTATGCGATTCCCGAAGAATTCTCCGCCTCAACTCCTCATTCTTCGGCATACAGACCTTTCCCTTGAAACACAGTACCTCCTCGTCATTAACACCATAATCCTCTAACTCTCCGTTCTGCACTTGCTGTAACTTAGTACTTAAATCTTCATCCAACAACTGACCCTCTTTCACTTCATTCAACCATGTCGGCTTCACTTGCAACTGTACTAGTAGACTTCCATCGTCATACAAGCTCAGATGTGCGAACATTGCCCTCAGATCCGACACAACCTTCTGACTTAAGGCATCTGCCACCATATTCGCCTTGCCCGGGTGATACTCTATAGAACAATCGTAGTCCTTCAGTAATTCCACCCACCTTCGCTGCCTTAAGTTTAACTCCTTTTGAGTCAATAGATACTTAAGGCTCTTGTGGTCTGTGTAGATTATCGACTTTTCGCCATAAAGATAGTGCCTCCACACCTTGAGAGCAAAGACCACTGCCGCCAATTCCAAATCGTGAGTCGGGTAGTTAACCTCATGTTGCCTTAATTACCGAGACGCATACGCGACTACCTTCCCATCTTGTATTAACACACATCCCAATCCTGTATGAGAAGCGTCACAATACACCACGAAGTCCTTTCCTGCCTCAGGCTGAATCAAAACCGGAGCTTCAGTCAAGACCCTCTTAAGCTTCTCAAAGCTCTCCTATTGCTTCTCTGTCCATACGAAAGGTACTTCCTTCCTCAGCAACTTTGTCAAAGGTGCAGCGATCGATGAGAATCCTTCCACGAACCTTCTGAAGTAGCCTGCCAATCCCAAGAAGCTACGAATCTCAGCCACAGACGTAGGTGGTTTCCAATCCAACACTGCCTCAATCTTTCGAGGATCCACCCTTATCCCTTCTGCGGATACCACATGCCCTAGGAATGCCACCTCCTTAGGCCAAAATTCACACTTGCTGAATTTGGCATAAAGCTTCTTCTCCCTTAGCAGTTGCAACACAACCCGAAGATGCTCATCATGCTCCTCTTCAGACTTGGAGTATACTAGGATGTCGTCTATGAACACAACGACGAACCAATCTAAGTAAGGTTGAAAAACCCGGTTCATCATATCCATGAACGCGGCTGGGGCGTTCGTCAATCCAAACGGCATTACTAAAAACTCATAATGGCCGTATCTTGTCCTAAAAGCTGTCTTACGGATATCTGTTTCCTTCACCTTCAACTGATGATATCCCGACCTTAAGTCGATCTTTGAGAATCTCATGGCCCTTAAGTCGATCGAACAAGTCATCTATCCTTGGCAAAGGATACTTGTTCTTGATGGTCAGCTTATTCAACTGACGATAATCTATGCACATATGCATAGTTCCGTCCTTTTTCTTCACAAACAAGATCGGTGTTCCCCATGGAGACACATTGGGTCGAATAAACCCACGATCAAGCAATTTTTGGATCTGAGCCTTGAGCTCAACCAACTCCTTTGGTGCCATTCGATACGGGGTAATTGACACGGGAGCTGTTCCTGGGAACAAATCAATTTCGAACTCCACCTCCCTATCCGGGGGTATTCCGGGTAATTCCTCCGGGAACACATCTTCAAAGTCCCTTACAGTTCTAACTCCACTAACTCCCCCTTCTTTTCCATCCAACGCACTTACGAAGGCTAAAAATGCCTTACACCCTTTCCGAACCATCTTCACAGCCTTAAGTGCTGAAACTACATTAGACAAGTAGTTTCCTCTTTCTCCTATCATGATTATCACTTTATCCTCTGGGGTCCTTAACTCCATTCACTTAGCTGCACAGTCCAACACAGCCCGATGTTCCACTAGGCAATCCATACCAAGTATGAGATCAAATTCTCCGAAGGGTAGTTCCACTAAGTCGGCAGAAAGTACCATTCCTTGTATTTCTAGAGGTACACTCCGAAAGATCTTATTCACCACTACAGTTTGACCTAGTGGGCTCACTACAGTCATCTCCCTATCAGAAAGTTCAGAGGCTATGTCTAGAGTTTCCACTACTCTACATGCAACATAAGAATGGGTCGAGCCTACATCAATCAAAGTAAAATAAGGCTTGTTCGCTATAAGGAACGTACCGGTTATGACGTCCGGCGCGTCTCCATCCTCCCTTCGGCGAACCGTGGACACTAGACCTGGCTGTCTTGCCTCTGCATTACCAACACCTCTGCCAGGTGTTCCACGTCCTCTTCCAGTATTGTTACCTCTATCATTCGGACCACGACCTCGCTGAGGCTGCTGTCCACCACTACCAGCCTGATTAACACCATGTCCTGTTGGGCGACCCCCATCTATCTTAATGGGACAGTCCTTAATCATGTGATCCTTAGATCCACACTTAAAACATTCTCCTGTCTTCTTCCAACACTCTCCTAGATGCATCTTTCCACACTGGTTACAAGTACGATATTGCCCTCCTGTACCAGCTTGCTGATCTTACAGCCCATCAACTCTAGGCCTCTTTTGAACATTGCCAGACGATCCTGACGATTCAAAACCTATTTTCTGCCTGTTCCGATCAGTGTTCTGTCCTACAGAGTCCTTAATTCCCTCGGCTACCTTAGCCTTTTCTACCAACGCAGAAAACTCCCGCTCCTGATGTGTGGCTATTAACAACCTCAGGTCATCCCTTAGTCCGTCCTCAAACTGGACACATCGCTCATGCTCCGTAGCCACCACGCTCGACCATATCGGCTTAACCTTAGAAATTCAGCCTCATACACTGCTACGGACTTATTCCCTTGAACCAGCCCTAGAAAAGCCTTCCTCTGTGCATCAGTATATCTGGTTCCAACATACTTTTTCTGATATGCTGCCTTAACATACTCCCAAGTTAGATCCTCAGCTGTGGCACCATCCCGAACTGTGAGCCACCATTGATATGCTTCATCGCATAACAAATACCACTATTCCTTTCACTTCTCTCCTCGTGGTCGATCCACTCATCCATGATTCGTTCGGTTGCTTCCAACCAATACTCAGCTGTACTGGGTGCCACACCAGATACGCCACGGAACACCTCAGCTCCATTGGCTCGAAGTCGCTCGGGTACAGATTTTCGAGCTTCCATATTTCCTCCAGCACCTACCACCATTTCAAGAACTCGCAGCACCGCCTGTGATACTGCATCATCCTCCGTCTGATCTTGCTGTTCCACCCAACAGCTGGTGGTGGTGGTGGCAGTACCTCATTCTCAGATCCTTGACCCGACCTAACGGGTTCCGACACGGTCATTCTACCTCTACTGCGTCCTCGCACATTACGACCACGTCCCCTAGAGCTCATTTCTACGATCGCGCTTTAATCTGATTAAGAAATTTTATGAATTAGTCCTTGTTTCACTGATTATCCGCGCAGAAATTTTATGATAGAAGTTTAGAAGTAGTTCTTTCGATCGATCAAAGTTTCAAGTCCTCGTTCCCAATTCAGAGAAGTACAATCATTCAATATTCCTACCACACACATTCATTATTCAAACATTTTCAGTCTATTCCTATCCCAGGGGTATTTTCGTCATTTGTCCTATAGGGGTATTTTGGTAATAAGTCAGGTAACTTCCAAAAATCCTTATAAATCAAAGGTACTTCAAGGTTTGCAAAACTTGGGGGTTCTTTTGAGAATTTATTTTCCAAATCGGTGTTGTTGCAGAAATTTTAGAAATCGGGGGTCATTTTGGTAATTTTGTAAAATAGGGGTAATTCCGTAATTTCCAAATCAAGGTACCTTAGTATTTTGTTACGATAAAGTTTTTGGATATTTTTGCAAAATCAGAGAATGTTATTGAAATCGGGGGTAGTATGGTAATTTTGGAAACCAAGGGCATTTTAGTAATTTTACCACTAGGGGTATTTAGGTAATTTTGTAAATCGAAAATATTTTGGAAAATTTTCAAACTAAGTCTTGCTAACATTTAAAGGGGTAATTTGGTGATTTTAAAATCGAAGTTTTTATGAAAATACAGCTAATCCCTTTCGGGTTTTAGTTATTGGGTCTAGCCCGTGAATAAGTCCTCTTGGTTAGGGTGAACCGAAGCTACGCACTAGGTAGGATTCCAGCGAAGAGGAGGTGAGTCACTAGGACTGCTTAAGTACCAGGCTCTTTCGGATCCAATCCTAGACATGCGCACAATGGTTGCCACACCCTAACTCGGCGACTTAGTCACAGGTTTGTTTAATTAGGCTTTAAAGTTTTATGTAATTATTGGGGTAAACTAGTCCTAGGGTTCAAGTACTTAATATACTAATCTACGTTCCATTTTTACCCTTCTACAATTCATACTATGAATCACATAATTGATTAGGGGTACTTACCTGGTGGACTTCGGGTCGGAGACTTGGGTGCCATGCCTGAAAACCTGCTCTTTTCATAAAAGTTTTTCTCAAAATTTGTTTGGGCCTTATTTTAAAAACATTATGGGCTTTAAACCCAAGGCCGAGAGTTTAAAATTGGGCTTTGATACCAAGCTGAAACACCCCAGACCCAGCCCACGAGCCCTGACTGGATCTGGTATGTTCCTCGAGTAAAACGATTCAAAACTCTTGGTTACTTTGGAAAAATTCGGATGGTTTTGAAAGAAATTTTACTTTGTGTTGGGCTCGAGTTGGAAACAAGTTTATTTTACATTGAAAACCATTTGTTTTAGGATGTCCATAACATTTAGAGTTTATTTTAAAAATAAATTTACCTAATCTTTAATTTGATAAAAATTCGTAACATAATAAATTCAAATAAAAAAAACATGCATAAAACAGTTCATCCTATGGCCTTATTACATCACAATTTAAAACCCGAAATAAATCCAAAGTATTTAAAATATAACATGTCCAAATTTAAACAAAATCCTGCACTGAGCATGGCCACCACTAAACTCCTGCAAACCCGGTCCATTACTGAGCGTCACCTGAAAAATATTCCCACAACGGGGTGAGTCATACAGACTCAGTGTGTACAACCAACACTAAGCCCCAACGATTTTAGGCACAACAATTCATACATAAGCATATAATTAAATACAATGATGCAAACCTGAACCCAAACCTAGATGCCCTCCACTACACATCACCCGTACCAACCTGCACACCGTGGGGACTAGTAAGTCAACCCTCCATCCGCTACACATCATCGAAGGCAGTCGCTGCAGCCGACGTGCTCATCTCCCTTATAAAATTCGTGGCATAGCCACCAGATAAAATATTTGTGACATGAGTCACCACATTCAGATAATGTGACCGAAGTCACCACATTCAGATATTGTGGTATAAAACCAGCACATTCACTTCCCCTTTCATAATCACCCATATGCCCCATGTCATACAAATATGCATAAGCCATGTCATATCCCTTATTCACATTCTTATGATTTCACATATGCCATAACAGATCATGTTATACTCATAGTAGGAGTAGGAAAACGTACCTGAGTACTATGTACCATTGCATGGTACCTTAGCCACATTTTACATATTCTTATTACACATTAATTAAAACATAGCCATAAATCTATAGAGAAATAGTGTGGGGTACACACCTGATATTCTTACAGAAATCCCGAACAACTCGATCTAGCACTTTAGATTTTTAATCCCTATATTCGGCCAACCCTAAATGTGTTAGTAAAAAAAAACCATTCGGCTAATACTCAATCACTTCATAAGTTAGTTTCGGCTCTTTAAAAACATAAGAAATAGATTTGAGAAATAGATTTGAACCACCACATCTGGCTTTGGCCGATTAGTATTCACTTACCTCTGCGGATCTAAAAATCCTGAAATAGCTACTTGATTATGGTATCTGTCGAAATCCCCATAGACATGTGTTAGATCGAAAACTAACATTTAAGCACAATACCTGGCCTTTGGCCGCATACCACATGACTTACCTTAAATCCCGAATGATTCTCCTTACAGTCGACTATGCTAGAAATCCTGAAATTCTCCTTCAAAGATTCAGCCAAAGATCATTAATGGTATTAGAGTTTTGATTTTGGCTTTAAGGAAAAGAAATAATACGACAACAATCGAATCCTTACCCTTAATGTTGTAGTCGACAGCACCTTCACTAAAAACCCACAGAGATATTCGGCTAGAACTTCTTGTTGAGCACTCAAATTCCAGCTTGTGGGGTTTTAATGAACCAATCGGCTATGGTCAAAAAGAACCCGCTCTCGGCTTTTGGAAGATTGAGAGGAAAAGAAAAGAAGAAGAGAAGAAAGGTGAAGAAATCGGCTAGCTTTGCTTGAGTTTTCGGCTTGGCAAAATAAAAGAGAAGAGGAGGTTCACTTAGAGAATTCGGCAGAGGAAAAGAAAGAATGAAGAATAGCCACCCTTTTCCCTCTCTCTCAATCAAAATTAGTCTACCTAGAGACCCTTATTCGGCCAACTCTCCCTATTCTGATAGCTTTATCTCTCAATTATCACCTTATTCAAATTAATAAAATTAATCCAACATTTATCCCCTATCTCAATTAATTATCATCATTTATCTCTTAAAAAAATAAAAGGATTAAAGCTCCTAAAATTTAGCCTTAGTGTCGTCCCTTCTTTGTCATCTATCTCGCCGCAAAATAAAACCTTTATTTTGCTTCCTTGCAGCTCTAAACCTAGCCCCTTTGAACTCCTTGTGGCGTCACTTATCGGGCTTTAAGTGGCACCTCCTTGCCACTTTTCCAAGCCCATTTTTGTGTTATATTTTCCCTACTAATTCTCTTAAGGCCTATCAGGCCTAGCTCCTTCTTTTAATTCTTTAAAATCGAATAATTTCTAAGGCATTTGACTACTCACCGGAGTTCAGAAAATTCATAAAACACATTTAACACACACATAGACATGCTCTCACATTTATTCAAGCGAAATGCATAAGCCCAAAATCCAGGATATTACACACTATTCTCTCAATTATCTCGTTTTGGCCCGATAAATCACGGACTTAATTTTCCTTTGTGACCAAAACGAAAAATTTTCTTCCACGGAGATACTTTCAAAAATACTCTATCATCGATTTGAAATTCAAAGTCTTTATGTTTCAAATCTGCATACGATTTTTGTCGATCTGAAGCTACTTTTAAACTATTGTGAATTACTTTCACTTTATCTTCAATCTCTCTAACCAAATCAACCCCTTGAATCTTTTTCTCACTAAGCTCAGTCCAGTATAAAGGAGTTCGACATTTTGGACCATACAAAGCTTCATACGATGCCATCTTTATGCTTGCTTAAAACTATTGTTATACACGAATTCAACCAAAGGGAAATATTTCTCTCAGTTGCCTTCAAACTCTAAAACACAGCAACGAAGCATATCTTCGAGAATTTAAATTACTTTCTCAGACTGACAATCGGTTTGCGGATAAAATGCAGTACTAAAGTGCAATCGCGTGCCCAAAGCTTCTTGCAATTTCTTCCAAAACCGCGATGTGAACCTCAGATCTCTATTCGAAATAATAGAAATTCACACCCCGTACAATCTAACGGTCTCAGAGATTTACAATTCAGCTAGTCTATCAAGCAAAAAGTCTATACGTACTAGAATCAAGTGTGCAGGCTTTGTCAGTTGATCAACGACAACCCAAATAACATCTTTCTTTTTCGAAGATATGGGTAATCCTGATACGAAATCCATCGTAACTCTATCCCATTTCCACTCTAGTATTATCTCTGGCTGTAGTAGTCCCGAAGACACTTGATGTTTGGCTTTAACTTATTGACAAACTAAACATCTCGACACAAACTCTGAAATGTCTCGTTTGATGCCCGACCACCAATACAACTGTTTCAAATCATTGTACATTTTTGTACTCCCAGGATGAACAGATAAACAACCACTGTGTGCTTTGTGTAAAATTTTCTAAATAAGCGCCGAGTTTTTCGGTACACAAATTCTACCTCAAAACATTAAAAAATCATCGGATCTAATCTGATACTTTAAATCAGTAGTCAACTCAACTGTACTCTTTTAGCTTGCAATTCATTATCACATTTTTTATCCTCACAAATTTGCTGAAGAAATAATTGTTTAGCTTTTAACTCAGCTAAAAATTGAACCATCATCAGATAAGGTTAATTGTGTGTTCATCGCCTGTAAAGCAAAAAAGATTTTCTGCTCAGAGCATCCGCGACGATATTCGCTTTTCCCGGATGATAATCAATTATTAATTCATAGTCTTTCAACAACTCGAGCCATCTTCGCTATCGCAAATTCAAATCTTTTTGAGACATTAAATACTTCAAGCTCTTGTGATCGGTAATGATATGACACTTCTCACCGAATAAATGATGTCGCCAAATTTTCAATGCAAATACAATAGCAGCCAACTCTAATTCGTGCGTTAGATAATTCTTTTCATGTGGTTTTAACTGTCTGGAAGCATAAGCTATCACTTTGCCCTCTTGTATCAAAACACATCCCAAACTGTTCAATGACGCATCACTGAAAATTACAAACTCTTTACCTGATTCAGGTTGAACTAAAATTGGTGCCTCAATTAACAATACTTTTAACTATTCAAAACTCTATTGGCATTTCTCGGACCATTCAAACTTCACATCTTTCTATAACAATCGAGTCATCGGTGTAGCAATCATCAAAAAGCTTCTGACTTCGGATACATTTCTTGGTGGTTTTCAGTCAACAACTGTTGAAATCTTACTCGGATCAATTCGTATACCTTCCGTTGAAACAATATGCCCCCAAAATCCAACCTCTCAGAGCCAAAACTCACATTTGTTAAATTTAGCAAACAATTGCTTATCTCTCAATGTTTGTAATACATTCTCAAATGTTCATCATGCTCAGACTCATCTCGGGAATAGATCAGAATGTCATCAATGAAAACAACAAGTCTGTCCAAATACAGTCTAAAGATTCGATTCATCAAAACCAAAAGGCATAACAAGAAATAGATAATGCCCATACCTTGTTCTGAATGCAGTTTTCGATACATCCAAGTCTTTAACTCTCAATTGATAATAACCAAACCGCAGATCAATCTTTGAAAATACTGTTGCTCCTTTCAACTGATGAAACAAATCATCAATTCTTAGTAAAGGATACTTATTCCTAGTTGTAACCTTGTTGAGTTGATGATAGTCAATACACAGCCTCATCGATCCATCTTTCTTCTTTACCAACAGAATTGGAGTACCCTAGGGTGAAAAACTAGGTCGTACAAAACCTCTATCTGTTAACTCTTGCAACTGAGCTTTCAATTCTTTCAATTTTGTCAGAGCCATTCTATATGGAGCTATTGATATCAGAGATGTTCCTGGTACTAATTCAATAGCAAATTCAACTTCTTTGATCAGTGGTAACCCAAGTAACTCTTCTGGAAACACATCTGAATACTCATAAACCACTGGTACTAATTCAATCTTTGATTCAGACACTTTTGTATCCAGCACCTACGCAAGGTAAGCATCACAACCTTTTCTCACATATTTTTAAGCTAACATCGTCGATATCACAACAGGCAACTCACTTGACTCAATAGATTCAAGTTGAAGAGTTTCAGTATTCTGACATTTCAATTCAATAGTCTTTCATCTATAATTCAAAACAGTATCATGCAGAGTCAACCAATCATACCCAAAAAAACATCAAATTCATCAAACAGTAAAAGCATCAAATCAGCCGAAAAATAGTAACCCCAAGTCATCAGAGGACAATTCTTGCAAACTTTATCAACTAGAACATACTTTCCTAAGGGGTTCGATACTTTAATCACAAATTCGGTAGACTCAATAGGCAAACTCTTACTAGACACTAAATTCATACAGATATATGAATGAGTCGATCCAGGATCAGTCAAGGCAATTACATTAGTGTCATAGAGAGAAAATGTATCAGTGATAACATCTGGTAACAACGCATCTTCGCAAGCGCGCATCTTTGAGCTTCGGATCTCATAGCATAATCGTTTGTCGCACCTTTACTACTAGTCACATTTCTTGTATTTTGAGGTGGGCTCCCTCTAGCAGCTATATTGCTCAGTCTTGCATTTTGAAAATTTTCTTTCTCGATTAACTCAAAACAGTCCCGAATGAAATGATCTTGTGAACCACATTTAAAACAACCTTTATTATTCATCCAGTAGTCTCCAAAATGCCATCTTCCACACTATTGACACTCGGGTTTATTGTTTCTCACACTACCAACGCTCGATACTGAAGTGGCTTGAGATTTAGAACTCGTATATTACTTCCCACGATCTCTATTAGAATATCCTACTGAAGCATTAGAACGATTATATGAATCTTGTGATTTCTTTGACAAAGAATGATATGGCTCATCGACCTCTTTCTCAAATCTCTAGCCTCGAAATCAACTTTTCTCTTTTCTTTTCCAAGTTCCTCGGCTTTGGAAGCTTTGTCCACTACACAACAAATTCTTTCAATTCCAGAATCCTGACTAGAAGTTTAATGTCTTCGTTCAACTCGTCTTCAAATCTCTTACACATAATTGCCTCAGTGGGAACACATTCTCGAGCATATTTACTAAGTCTCACAAATTCTCTCTCATAATTAGTCATAGACTTTCGACCCTGTTTCAACTCTAGAAACTCTTTGCATTTTTTATTGATAAACCGCTGACTTTGTATTTCTTTCTAAACTTGATTTGAAAGAATTCCCATGTGACCCTTTCTCTCAGCACAACAGATATTAAAGTATTCCATGATTGATATGCAGTGTCTCTCAGAAGTGATACGACGCATTTTAGACATTCAGCTGGCGTGCAAGATAGCTTATCAAATACTCGAATTGTATTTTCAAGTCAAAACTTGACTCTCCCAAGATCATCATCAACTGTAGCTCTGAACTCTTCAATCCCGTATTTTTAAATTTTATCAACAAGCGGCTTACTTAAACGTAAAGTTGGGGAATAGGTGGGGGTGGAGGTTGCTGAGCAGCCGGATTAGTACGAACAAACTTAGTAAATTATTCATTCATCATTTGGAAGAAGGCTTCTTTGGCCTCTCCTCCCTGACTACCCGATACAAGTCTCGACTCAGATTGCGCTACTTCATGAACGGAGGCTAGTGCATTACTCTCAACATCATCAGCCACTGCTCGATTGGGATCCATTACTATATGAAAACACGGTTTAAACTATTAAGAGATATCACACTATCACAAGTTATATATGGCATGTATAGCTAGGCTCTCACATATGCTACGTTAGTCCTTGAATCGACTAAATCGTAGCTCTGATACCAATAAATGTAACACCCCTAACCCTTAACAGTTGCCAGAATATGGTTACAGAGCATTACCGAACTTATTTCATAAACATACATACATTTCTCATATAATTATCAATCCAAATATTAATCATTCATAATAATTCACATTCTCCCTAATACGAGTCTACGAGGCCCAAATCATGTTTTAGAAGTGGTTCGGGACTAAACCGATATCTTAGGAAATTTTTGGAACACTTAGAAAGTTTTACGAAATACAAGGGACATACACCCATGTGGCCTGGCCGTGTGTCTCACACAGTCGAAGACACGCCTGTGCCACAGGCCATGTGGACATTTGAAATGGAATCACATAGCCGTGTCCTAGCCTATGTCCGACCCTGTGTAACACTCTAACATGGTCACACGGCCAACACACATGCTTGTGTGCCATTCAAAATGGGCTCACACGCCTGTGTACTAGGGCATGTGCTAGGCCCTGCCAAACCTGTAGGGTATACTAACTTATGCTACATGGCCAAGTCACACGACCGTGTGTTGGGCCATGTGGAACATACTGACTTGATTTCTAAATAAACACCAGGGGACACACGTAAGCTGACTTAGTTGCCATTCCGTCAGTAGACCCCCATCACTCATCACACTTAGTTGCATGAACATATATCACAACTCACTCATAGACTTCCTACTCAAAGCATTTGCTACAACATTTGCCTTACCAGGTTGATACTCTATCACGTAGTTGTAGTTCTTTAGTAACTCAATCCACCTTCTTTGTTGTTGGTTTAATAATTTTTATGAAACTAAATACTTTAGACTTTTGTGATCAATGTAGATGGTACGCTTCTCAACATACAAGTAGTGTCACCAAATCTTCAGTGCGAACACCATTGCTACTAGCTCCAAGTTATGGGTTAGGTAGTTACACCCATGAACCTTCAGTCATTTGGAAACATAAGCTACCACTTTCCCTTCTTGTATCAGTATGCATCCAAGCCTTGTGTGAGAGGCGTCACTATAAACCACAAACCCCTTTCTCGATACTGGTTTTGTCAATGGTACTGGTTGTGTCAACATATATACTTTGGTGAGGATCTCCTTTAGCTTATCGAAGCTTTTTTGTCTTTCATCAGTCTAGGTGAACTCCTCTTTCTTCTGGAGTACCTTGCAAGCCCTAAAAGTCTTCGCACTTCCATCACGTTTCTCAACGATCCCCACTACACAATGGCTTCGATCTTCTTTGGGTCTAAGCGAACCATTTTAGCTAAAACAATGTGCCTCAAAAATGCAATTTCTTCCGGCCAAAACTCACATTTATTGTACTTTGTGAACAACTGCTTCTCTCACAGAATCTGCAATACAGTTCGCGGATGGGTGTCGTGCTCTTCCTTAATTCATTAGTACATCAGGATATTGTCAATGAATACAACTACAAAATCATGAAATACTCAGTTCATTAAGTCCATGAAAGCAATAGGTGCATTTTTCAATTTAAAAGGCATCACCAACAAAATCATAGGGCACATATCTCGTCCTGAAAGCTATCTTCAGTACATTGGATTATTTCATCTTGAGTTGGTAATAACTAGATTGCAAATTGATCTTTGATAGCACAGTAGCACATTGCAGTTGGTCAAACACGTCATCGATTCGCAGTAATGGGTACTTGTTTTTGATAGTTATCTTATTCAACTATCTTTAGCCGATACACGTCCTCATGCTTCCATCTTTTTTTACAAACAGCACTAGTGAACCTCAAGGTAAGATGCTTGGTCGAATGAAACCTTGATCCAACAGCTTCTGAAGTTGTATAGTCAACTCCTTAAGTTCTTTAGGTGCTATACGATACGACGTGATAGACACTGGCAAACTACCATGTTACAACTTAATGGCGAACTCTACCACACGATTTAGAGGTAGCATAGGTAGCTCGTCAGGGAACACATCTGGGAAATCTTGCACAGTTCGTATCTCACGAACACTTTTCACTGTATCCTGTGAACCAATCATGAATGGGAGATAGGCTTCGCAACCCTTACCTAACATTTTATTTGCCTTCAACGTTGAGACTATATTAGACATTGCTTGAACGTGCTCACCTACCCCACTTCTTTGCCTTCACTACTTCGCAAAGAGACTTCCTTTAACTTGAAATCAGTTTTGGCTTTATGTTCAGTCAACTAGTCCATTCCCAAAATTACATCAAACCCATATAACGGTAACTCCATCAAGTTCACATAAAAAACTTGACCTTGTACCTCTAGTGGACACCAATTGTATACTCCATTGACTAACATACTATCCCTAAATGAACTACTAACAGTTACTCCCTTTTCTATGGTTTTTACTGTTATTCCTAACTTACTAGCTAGTTCACTCAAAAGATACGAGTGTGTTGAACCAAAATCAATCAAGGAAAATATGGGAATAGTTCGCAGACGCTATAGTGGAAGTCCACAATTTGCTGGTGCAACATTGGCTCTAGTAACTCACTGAAAGCCCCTAATCATAGCTTGAAATAGAGGCTCCATGATTTCTTCCAAAACACTTGTTGTAATAGCCTACTTTTTAGTGGTGTCAGAAATGGTGATTCGAGATCACTACATCCGATGAGTAAGTTTGAAAATTTAGTAAATTAATACTTATCAGTCAAGTGTGACATTAGAAATATTCTTGAATTAGTGAATTTTGTGAATTAAAATAATTTATAGGTCAAATAGGTTGAAAATAAGGTATCGAGACCTCAAATTCATAAACCGAGCCATAAATATTTTTATAAATAATTATGGAGTGTTATTGAGTTAGTATTAAAGTTTTATTGCAAAATTTTAACGTTTTGATAGTTAATTAATTAAAAAGGACTAAATTGTAAAAGGTGTAAAGCTTGTTAAAGTGATTAAATAGCTTAAATGTCTAATAATGAGGGATTTAAAAGGCAATTAGACCCAAATTAAATGGGCTGGATGGTTTGGGGCATGAAATAAGTAAGAAAACAATGTGAACAAGGGGCCAAATAGGAAATAACCTAAAATTCATTAGTTAAAAAGGATTTAATTGAAAAATCTAGGGATTTCATCATTTTTCTTCAGCTAAAAATGCCATAGCAAACCTTTTAAGCTAGTTTTTCATATTTTTGCACCATGTAAGTTCAATTCTTGCTTTTTCTTTGCAATTTTTATGTTTTTGTGACTTTTACAATTAGGCCCAGGTATTGAATTCATTAGTTTTTTATTCTATTGGTGAAATTGAAAGTTACCATGGTTGAGTGCTGGAAGTTTATGATGAATAAACATTGATTTGAAGCTTTGATTTTTGCTATGTGATGATTTTATTAAGTGATTTCAATAGAAATTGATTTTTAGGACCTAATTGTGAAAAAGTTAATAATTAGGGTTTTGTACTGAAATTATGAATACCAAAGGTTGCGTAGTAGTTTAGAATGATGGAATAAATTGTTGAAGCTCAATTGATAGGTTAATTGAGTAGGGACTAAATTGTAAAAACTATAAATTTTAGGGTAAAAGTGTAATTTTGAAAATTGAAGGGTATAGATTATGAAGTGAATTTGTAACAGCCCGATTTTGGGTCTATTCGGAATAGTGGTTTCGAGACCACAAATTCGAAGCGATAAAATTCATTTTTATTATATTTTTATGGTCTACGATTTTATGGAACGATTTCGGAAAAAATTCATTTGAAAATTTTGACGTTTGGGCACTCAATTTAGTTAAAAAGGACTAAATTACAAAAGGTGCAAAATGTGTGTTCTAAAATCTAGAGGTGTCTAATTGCTATGAAATTTTAAATTGGAGGTCCTTAAATGGTAATTAGACCATTATATTTTGGTATGGACAAAAATGGAAATGGCTAGGTGAAATTTTAAAGTTTGGCATTAAGGGCATTTTGGTAAAATGCTAAATAAAGACAAAATTAACTAAACAAAATATATTCATCTTCATCAAATTAGTCCCTTGGCTGAAATTCACAAAAGGAGTCCATAGCTAGGGTTTATTCATCTTCCAAGCTCTATTTTTTTCATGATTTTTATGTTTTTGAGATCCTTGTAACCTATTCTAGCTATTTCAAGGACTAATTTGAAAGAAAATCAAAGTCTAAAGTTTTACCCATGTTAGATATTTGTGTATTTTGATGTCTAATGGTAGATTATATAAGTTTGATGTTAGATAAACAACTTTTACTAAGTGATTTTTGATGAAAATGCCTAAAAAGACCTATTGGTAAAAGTTGTAAAATATGTAGCAAAAATGTGAATAAATGGAAAATGGGTAATGAAGAAATTGAATGAAAATCATTTTACGAGCCTAGGGACTAAAATGTAAAAAGTTAAAAAGTTAGGGGCAAAAATGTAATATTACCATAATGTGATTTTTGGACTGAATTGACTAATGAGAGTATTAAATGAGTTAAATTTTCTATTATAGATCAAGAAAAATGAGGTTCGAACCTAGATCGGGGGAAAACAAAGTGTTTAATGATTAGGTCCATTTTTATTATTTCTGTACCAAGGTAAGTTCGTATGTTAATAATGCAATGTTATATTTGTATTTTAATGTTTTGATATTACATGGATTGCATGATTGATTCTATGAACATATTCGACAAAGTTCCGGCAAGAGAGAAATTTCGGTTGAACATTAGGAATAGATTAGGATACAAGTGACATGTCACTAGGAACCCATGTAATTATGTGATTTATGTGTCTCGGGTGCTGGTCCTGTACGTTCTACCGGTGGTTGGGTATACCGGCATATGTTGCGAATACCTGACAGCTTGTGTGAGTAGCACCGCGTAATTACGTCTCGACTGACAGCTTATGTAAGCAGGCCCGTGGATAGCTCGAGAGCGAGCCTATATGTTTTATGAGATTTGTGGTAGCATTGGAAACATATGTGGCACTTATGTGCAAATCTTTCTGTGTATCCGATAGTATTCCAAGTGGTTCAACGGGTATGTCAAAGATGAGAAAGTATGTGATTATTTTATGAGTTAGTACAGGTATGTACGAAAAACTCAAAGGAAATAGATTAGGTATATGATGAACTATTGGTAAGAATATGATTGAGTATGTTATGTTCATGAAGTTTTAATGACATTTATGTTGATTTATGTTATGTCATGCATATGATAAATGTATAAGTAATTTTGTTTATTATTTGCATATGAACTTACTAAGTTGTATAGCTTACTCCCCTTTCTTTCCCTTATCTTATAGTGTCACCAAGCTAGCTCGGGATTGGAGATCGTCAGAGATCCATTCACACTATCAACCATTATTTTGGTATCAATGAATTCAACATTTTGAATTATGACATGTATAGGGGACTTGGTCATTTTTTTATGTGTCATAATTGATTTGGCCAAATGTGTTGCCCTATGTTGGTTAGAAGTTTACTTTGTATAGGGCCATTTGAAATTGGCTAATATTGGAATAAGTACATTCATATGATGATGCCTTTCATGAATGAGGAAACTTGCATGATTTGAGTTGATAAGTTATGTGATGTTTATGTATGTTAGATGTTAGCATGTGAATGATGTGTTGATGTCTTGGTTATGAATGACTTGATTGTATGTATAAGCTTGAATTCGTGCTATGTTATGTTATGTAGGTGTGTGCATTAAAGGGGTGGCAAATGGCTTGGTAAATAGCCTTATTTTGTCCACACGGACGTGTGTCTTGGCCGTGTGTAACACACGGTCTGCCCCACGGGCATGTAGTTTAGCCGTGTGTCCCCTGCACCTTAATTGTTGCAAAACAGAATGTCCAGAATTGATTACACGGCTTTGAACACGGGCATGTGCCCCGGTCGTGTGAAGTCTGCACCTATTTTATGAAAAATTATGAAAATTAAATTGACCACATGGTATAGCACACAGGTGTGTGACACGGCCGTGTGGCACAAGTTAGAGAGCACCCTAAATTGAACATGGCCTATAGCACGGGGGTGTCTTAGGGTCACACGGGCGTGTCCCTTGAACCACACGAGCGTGTAACCCCTGTAACAAATTTTTTTTCTAAGTTTTGTAAAAATTTCTAAAGTTCTCGGTTTAGTCCCGAACCACTTTCGATGCATGTTTAGGGCCTCGTAGGCTTGTATAAGGGACCTTATGATTGAATATGAATGGTTTTAATTTGGACGCAAATTTATGACTCGAAATTGTATGAATGCTTGTGTTATAAGTCCGGTAATACCTCGAGCCTTGTTCTGGCATTGAATACGGGTAAGGGGTGTTACAGAATTAGAATTGAATCAGATGCTAATGAATGGAAAATTTTATATTATAGATCGAGAATCCGAAGATAAATGCGGAAAAGAGAAAATTTCTGATTAATCCCTAAATTTCTACAACTTTCATAAATTAGCCTAGGTAAGTTCATATGGCTGAATTTTTATGTTCAATTGTTAATTTTGAATCGATACAAAATTTTATTTTTTATGTTTTTATTATTGAATTATGATAATTATATGATGTGAAAATCGAATTGAAAGTTCAAATTAAGGGAAACGCAAGATTGAGTACGTTCATTCAGTGATCAGTGATGAATTGACGGTTAAGACCATGGTTAAACCATGACAATGTGTGAAGTGTAAGACCATAGCAGAGCTATAGCATAGTGTGAAAGACCACAACTGGGTTATGGCACTATGAAAGTGAACGTAAGACCATGATTAATTCATGGCAGTTATATGTGTGTACAAGTGTAAGACCATAGTTAAGCTATGGCATTGTGATAAAGTGTGTAATCATGGCTAAGCCATGATAAAATGTGTGCAAGACAAAAGTGAATGTGGCATCAAGTTAACAACGTACTCTATTCCGTAAGACGTTCCCTAATTTGACAAGTATTGGTAAGTGTTATGTGAATTTAAGTGTTGAGATTTAATTAGATATTAGTATTGAGCTCAATCAAGTGAATTCATCATTTAAAATTGTGTATGACAGGAAACATTAGTGAAAAACTGGTTATATAAATTGTTATTGTAATTCGGTAAGATTTATGTTTTAAGCCTATGAGCTTACTAAGCTTTCACAAGCTTACTTTTGTGTGTTAATTTTCTGTGTAGATTGACGAAAGTTTGGAGGATCAGATCAACACATCAGGGCACACTATCCAGTTATCATTGGTAGATTTTGTATTACAACTTACAGTTTATATGGCATGTATAGGGTTAAATGGTTAAAGGATAAACTTAATTAAGAATGTGAATGATGGATATGAGTATATATATATGCTTATTATTATGTTTAAACTTAGTAGTTCAGTTGGGTAGAACAATGAATGAGGTTGTGTTGGTAAGTTTGGCTAAATAAGTTTTAAGATGACTTATTTTCAGAAGAATATGAATTTTAACTTGTATTGGTTGCTTGAATGAAATATCATGGTATATGAAAGCTTGTATGCAGGTTGAATTGTGTAAAGGGTGAGAAAAATGACCTTAAAATGGCCTATTTTTGTCTCCACGGGTAGACACACGGGTGTGTGTCTTGACCGTGTGTGACACACGGCCTGACATATGGGCATACATTCTAGCCGTGTGTCCCCTGCACCTTAAAAATGAGAAACAGAATGCTCAGAATTGAGCACACGGGCAGAGAAATGGGTATGTGTCTCAACCGTGTGAGTTGCACGGCCTTGGAAACGGCCATGTGATTTGGCCGTGTGAAAACTGCACCTAAAATGTAAAAATTAAATTAGCCACACGGCCTAGCACAAGGGCGTGTGACTTCAATTTCTTCATGCCTTATAAGTTAGAGAGTTACACGGGTTAGGGACACGGGCATGTGTGACCACACGGCCTGGCCATACGGGCGTATGGGCACTGTTCATAAGAAAAAATTGGTAATTTTGCGAAAAGTTCTTAAAGCTTTCAAATTAGTCCCGATTTGATTCTACTGTTCATATTGGGCTTCGATAGTCCAATTAAGGGACAATATGATTATTTTTGAATATGAATAGTACTATTCATGATTTATTCGAAATTAATCTGTAAACTTTGGTAATGCTCTGAAACCCTATTTCGGTGACAGATACGGGTTAGGGTATTACACTTGCCCTATGAGGTCACTCTTGCTATAACACTTAACCCGTAACCGTCGTCGAAATAGGGTTACGGAGCATTATCAGACTTATTTCACAAACGTACATACATTTCTCATACAATTATCAATCCAAATATAAATCATTCACAATTATTCATATCGTCCTTAATACGAGCCTACGAGGCCCAAATCATGCTTTAGAAGTGGTTCAGGACTAAACCGATAACTCAGGAAATTTTTGGAACACTTAGAAAATTTTACAAAATATGGGGGACACACACTCATGTGGCCCAGCCTTGTGAGACACACTTGTGTCACAGGCCGTGTGGACATTCGAAATAGGATTACATGGCCATGTCTCAGCCGGTGTCCAACCTCGTGTAACTCTCTGACTTAGGTCACGTGTGACTAGCCCGTGTGCCCTCCGACATGGCCTCACACGCCCATGTGCCAAGCCGTGTGCTAGGCCGTGCCAAACCTGTAGGGTATATTGACTTATGTCGCACAGCCAAGTCACACGCCCGTGTGCTGGGCCATGTGGAGCATACTGACTTGATTTCTAAATAAACACCAGGGGACACATGGCCGTGTCACCTGACCGTGTGCCACACACTGAAACACCCCAAACCCGGCCCACGAGCTTTGACCAGATTTGGTATGTTCCTCAAGTAAACCGGTTCAAAGTTCTTTTGTTACTTTGGGAAAATAGTGTGTTTTGAAAGAAATATTGTTTTGGGTTGGGCTTATGTTGAAACAGACTCGATTTTATTTTTGGAAACCCCTTTTTAATATTAAGTGATAAAACAATTAGGATTTAGTTTAAAGAAATTTTTACTTAAACTTTAATAAATAAGGTTCCTCAACATAATAAATAATAATAAATGTAAAATGGTTCAACTATGTCCTTATGGCCTTATTACAACATATAATTTCCAAATAATTCAAGTACTTAAAAAAAAACTAATAGTTCCATAAAAATAAAGACTTCATGTTGAGCATGGCCACCACAAGTTCTCGCTGTCTCGGTCCATCACTTTGTCATCACACAAACATGGTCCCACAACCGGGGTGAGTCAAACAGACTCAATGTGTACACGACACTAAATCATAATAGAATTAGGCATACAAGAGTTACACATTCAAAACATAGAATACAAGTTATGATGCGTTCCCAAACCCAAACCTAATTGTCCATCCGCTACACACTCCCGTACCTGCCAATCACACCGTAGGGACTACTAAGTCGACCCTCCTTCCGCTACACACCAATTTGCGGTCTTAGGTCACCGCATTCGTGGTCTTAGGTCACCACGTTCAGATTACTGTGGTCTTAGGTCACCACTTTTTAGATTTCACGGTCTTAGGTCACCGTGTTCGTGGTCTTAGGTCACCACAATCATTTCCCCTTTCAAACAAACCCATATGCCCCATAATAATAATATGCGTAATATGCCAAAGTTCACATTCTTATCATATTCTCATGTTACAACTAACATATTTCGAAATCTTAGTAGGAGTAGGAAACGTACCTGGGTACTTTGTACCATAACATGGTACTTTAGCCACTTTCATATTCTTAATATCACATATTTTAATTAACATAGCCATAATACATATTATGAAAAAGTGAGGGGTACACACCTGATTAGCTTAAGATTTCCTTGAGATCCCGAAAAGCTTGATCTAATGCTTAGATCCTTAATCCCTATATTGATTTATCACTTATTACCTTAATAAAAAGCCATTCGACCAAGATTCCAAATCCTAGAAGGATTAGTATTCTTACCTTGTTGCCGATTGGAACACCAACAAATCCCGAAACTGTTCCTTGTTTCCCTAGGAACGTCGAAATCCCTAAAACCTTACGTTAGACTTAATCTTAATCATCGAAACATAAATGAAGGCCTTTGGTCGAATATTCACATGTCTTACCTTAATCTTAGAAATCCCGAATATTCCTCCTTTTAGTCGACTACTCGATAATCCCGAAAGATCCTTCCATATTCGGCAACCATAATATGTATGGGGTTAGATTATCTCTCGCTAATCTAAAAGAAAAGAATGGAAATCAAACTTGTTCTTACCTTTGAAGAAATCCACAGCACCTATGCTTGAAGCCCTTCTAAGATTCAGCTTTTGAATGGATTGGTAAGAAGAAATAGGAAGAAAAGAAAACTTGAGAATTTTGACAATGGTGGACTATAGATTCGGCTTGACAAAAGAAAAAGAGAAGAGAAGAGAAGAGAAGAGAGCACTCAGAAATTCGGCAGAGAGAAGAGGAGGAAGAAAAATTGATGAGTAGCCCTATTCTCTTCCTTTTATAGCCGAAACTACTACTCAGAATCCCTTACTTGGCCACCACTCTTCTTTATTTGATAGCTTTATCTCCTTAATTTAAAATAATTAGAGAATAATCCTTTATTATCTCTTCAAAAATAATCCAAATTAAATCCCTTATTTATCACCTTATTAATCGAATATTAAAGAGAATAAAACTCCTTCTTTCTAGAAGGCTTGTGGCCGTCCACCTCGAAAGCCTGGAGCAAAAATAAAACTTCCTTTATTTGCTTCCCAAGTGACTCGAACTCAGGCCCATCACCTTGCATGTGGCGCCATTTCCATAGGCCTTAAGTGACATCTTCTGTGCCACTTTTCCAAGCTTTGTTTGTGTGTCAAATTTCACCAACTTTTTCTTTTAAGGCCACCTTGCCTTAATTTCCTCTTTTAAACTTTAAAACTCGACATTTCTAAGTCATTTCTAAGTTTCCTAAAATTTTCGTTCGCTCTTTAAACTTGACATTTCCTTACATTTCCAAGTTTCCAGAAATGTTCACTTTCCATTTTGAATCATTTCCAAATCATTTCCTTACTTTTCCTAGTTTCCAAAAATGTTCACCTTCCATTTTTAAACTTAACATTTCCATACATTTTGTGTTTCCGAAAATGTTCATTTCTAACTCATTTTCATTCATTTCCGGGTTTCCAAAAATATTCAAAATTTATTCTTAGTACATAAAACATGTCACTTCGTACAACTAAACCGAAAATGCATAGGCCCTTTTAAGGATGTTACACACACAGCTGAGACACACGCCCGTGTCTCTGCTCGTGTGGACAAAAAAATAGGTTATTTACCAAGCCATCTTTCCCACCCAAATTGCATTCACCTACACCAAACCAAAAGGCATATAACATGGCATAAATAGGCATTCAAACCAATCTCAACCAAGCCTAATTCATGCTATTTCCATACCAAGAACTGTATGACTCATTACATCATATTTTGCCAATTCAAAACATACCAAATCCACATTCTCAAATCATCAATATGGTCACTTTCAATTATGCATCACTTTACCTAAAACCACAAACATACCAATCTCAAATTCAAGCATTTCATACTCCAAATACCAATTCACAACAAGCATATAATTGGCAAATGCACAACATATCAAAAGGCCATTTTCACATGAATACTCATCATCAGGTATACCAAAATAAGCCAAATCACATGGCTATACACATAACCAAACATTCATCATTTATTAGCCAAATCAAATGGCCAAATTCATTACTAACAAATATACCAAAATGACCACAATTCTTATGCATGCCATATAACCAAATACATAAGATCAAAAGTACTAAAGTGATAGCTTGATAGTGTGATGAGATCTCCGACGACTCCCAAATCTGAGCTAGCTTCGATAAACACTATAAAACACGGAAAGTAAACAAAGTAAGCTATAAAGCTTAGCAAGATCGTATCGTTAATAAGTAAAGCTCACCATTTATTCACCAAATCAAGTTGTATGAACATATTATACTACAAAATCATTAAATCATAAGGTTAACATATATTCAATCACATAAGTAATCATTAACTCACAACTTTTGTAGATTCAATGCTCATATAGTTTCCGTACATACCTGTACTGATACATATCTATTTCTCATCGTTTCATATCTTCGATATACCCTTTGAACCATTTGGAATAATATCAGCCAAATACATAGCCGAAGCTATCTCAATCTCATATCTCATATAATGCTCACTTTTGAGCTATCAATGAGTCTGTTCACACAAGCTGACGATCACGATGTAGCTATATGGTGCTGCTCACACAAGCTAACGAGAATCCGTAACACATGCCGGATAACTCAGCCACGGTAGGACGTACGGACCAGCACCCAAATCACATAACCCCTAATGACATGTCATTCGTATCCTAATCTATTTCTAAGGTTCAACCGGGATTTCACATTGCCAAATCTTCATCAAACATATCCGTAAGGTTGTATTCACAATTAAATTCAATAATAAATCATTTAAAACACAATTATAATAATGCTTATTAACATACAAACTTACCTCGATTACAAAAACAACAAAATGGATCGACTAGTCCAAAACTTTGTTTTTCCCCCGATCTAATTCCAAACTTCACTTTTCTTGAACTATATGTAATCAAATTTAGCTTATTCAATTATCATTCTATTCAATTTATCCCAAAAAGCATATTATGGAAAAATTACACTTTTGCCCCTAATATTTCAACATCTTTATAATTTAGCCCTTAGCTCATAAAAATGCAAATCCATGCAATTAGGTCCCTACCCATGTTAGCCGAATTTCTCTTATTATCATAGAAGCCCATATTTTTCATTTATTTTACATTTCTACCACAAAATTTCCACATTTCACAAATAAATCCCTAATTGACAATTTTATCAAAAAATCTCTTAACAAATGTTGTTTATCTAACAACAACCATTTATTTTCTATCATCAAACATCAAAATACACCTATATTCATCAATGGTAAAAACCTAAACCTTTAACAGTTTTGCAAATTAGTCCCTGGGCTAGCTAGATTAAGCTATAACAATCTCAAAAACATAGAAGTCATTAAAAACGGAAAATCACCCACCAATTGCATACACAAGCTTGGCCAAACCCTAGCTTCAAAAATGGCTATTTTTTTTTTTGAAATCGGTTGAAGAAGGAATAGAATGATGATAACTTTTTTTTTCCATATTTTTAATTATCATTAATTACCAAATTACAAAATTAACCTTGTTATAAAATCATTTAAAACATCCATTATATGTCCATAATTGTCCACTAACTATAACCATGGTCTAATTACCACATAAGGACCTCCACTTTAAGGTTCCATAGCTATTAGACACCTTTAGCTAATAGAACTAAAGTTTTACACTTTACGTGATCTAGTCTTTTTTATCAAATTGAGCATTTAAATGATAAAATTTCTTAACGAAATTTTCACACAATCATACTATCATGCTGATGACTTAATAATAATAATAAAATAATTATTTTGACCTCAAATTTGAGGCCCCAAACCACTGTTTCGATTTGACTAAAAAAGGGTTGTTACAATTGTGTAGCCAAAATCTGTTCACCTTCTACATGATTAACAACTTTATTCACACGGTTCACATTCACTCTAAGAGGATGGATTCTTGCTTACTCTAAACGTGCATAAGATATTGAAGTTAGGTAAGATATTAAACACATAACTCGGTATCCAAACTACCAAACACACTTACGAACACAACTCACCCAAAACAGACTTTCACTTGCGAACACAATCCACCCTTATCAATCTTGCACTTGCGAACACAGTTCGCATCTAACATAACTTACTTTACAGAGTTGGTAGATAGTAGAGGGGTGATTCGAGGTGTAATCCTATAGAAGATATGGCTAACCAAAGGCGATGTTTATCCCCAGTCCAACCCCAGCAAACAACCACACAATGATGCATGCAGGGCACTTCAAACTTTACACATTACGATCTTACCTTTTCTGCTATGGCAAGCCTACTTCGCCAAATCTGGCAAACACACTTCGCCATATTCTGGCGAATACACTTCACCACATTCTGGCGAACTTACCTAGTTTGACCTTATTTTGGCAAGCTCAATCTAGCTAGCTTTAATACCAACCAATATAACACCCCAAACCTGGCCTAGGAGTTTCGGCCCGAATTTGGTGAGCTACATTAGCCACCGAAGTGACTCTCCGTTAACTCCTAACCTAACCTCGAACACACCACTTAAGTCATAACAAAAGTTGCGCTAACTTAAAACACAATAGTGGAAATATGAAACAAGCATCTGAGTTTCACAAACAAACAAAAATAGGTTCACATGCCTTTTAACAACATACTTAAGAGTTTGCAGAACAACTCAACTTTTCAAACGACAACATAGTTCACAAAACAAGAAAATATGTGAGTTCGCAATACAACATGATACATAGGCTCGCATACTTATCAGTCATCACTTAAAAAATCACATAGCATAAGGGTTCGCATAACTTTTAAAGTAAGGACTTCACACAAAACTAAGGTTCGCATAATATCATTAGTTCACAAAAACTTCATGCTTTTCCAAAAAACATACCTCGCAAAGTAACAAAACATGCATGCAAAGGTTTTCATACGTTGGTGGGGTTCGCATATTTTCATGGGTTCGCATACATGTATGGGTTCGCATATTTTCTAGGGTTTGCATGTAATAAGACAATCATTACAGGGGTGTATAAATGATTATTGTTCGCAACACTTACACGGGTTCCCTAAGTTAGGGGTACGCATGTAAATATGGTAAAAACACCTAGGGTCTCACATGAAATAAAACTATCACAATAGGGGTACGCATGTAATTATGGTTCACTGTATACAATGGTTAAATACAAGGGTATGCAAGTAATTTATGCAAACATACATGAACCACAATTATCGACACTCAACCAAACAACGAAATACTCATATATGAATAATATTGACTTTATTCATAGAATAATCATATATTTTAAGACATGATTCATAAGGTAATAAACTGGAAATCAAAACAGGGTAAAATATCTAATCTTTAATTCTTATTGTTAGAACCATGAAATCAAAATTTTAAATAGTCTAAGCATCAAATAATATCATCATATTCATAAAGTCAGAAATTTAATTCTAAACCCATAATAAAAATCCCGTCGCCTTTAACCCAAGTTCGCTAACATCTGCTCAAGACCGCTCCTCGCCACATCATTGACCTCACCAATGCTAATCTGCGACCTACTTACTTGAGAAGAACTAAGAGACGAGTAGGTGAGTTCATGTGAACTTAGTGAAAAATCAGAAACATTAGGATATGTTTTATAAATATAGAAAGGAAACTTTAGTCTTGAAAATGTTTTGCGTGTTGGGTTCGCGGGCCAAGTTGAAAAACCTAGTTTGCATATTTTGTCAGAAAGCATAACTTTGGAAAATAGTTTTTAACATTTTCTTAAAACATACTTGGAAAGGGTTACCTTAAAATTTCAAGGCCTATCTCATTCACCAAAAACATTTACAAACTCGAGTCTAAGTTGGCCCTAAAATCGCAAAGCCAGTTGGCATTTTCCAAAAAAACATTTTCTTTGAATAGGGTCTGCCTTAGCTCGCAAGAACGATTCAGAATTATGGTCAGAGTATACCTTAAGTTGCAAGACTAGCTCGTCACTTTCTCTTTTTGGATATAATCCAACAAAACTCGTAAAGGAGCACGCACTTTGAAACATATCACACTAGCTCGTATAGAGCTGGGCTTACTAAGGAGCACAACCACTTAAGCTTGCATGGGGAGCTTCAGTGATACATAGGTTGTCCCTTAAGCTCGCGTGGGGAGCTTTGTTAATACATAACTTATCACTTAAGCTCATATAGGGAGCTTTGCTGATACACAACTTATCACTTAAGCTCATGTAGGGAGCTTCGCTGGTACACAACCTATAAAATCATTGCTGAAAACATTCTTTAAAACTTTAGCTTGCACAGGAGCTGCACAAAACTGTGTTTTAAAAATCATATTTTCAACCCGTATTTAAAAATAGAGGTTTGTAGCTTGAAAACATATCTTTTCAGAAACTTACCTTTGAAACTTTTTTGAAAACATAATTCTTAAAGAAAGCATATCAGTATAAATCGAACATTATGGAAGTTAACATACTCTAAATGATTCCACTCACCGGAAAATAGAGAAATTTAAACAAGTTTAGCTTTGTCTTTATCCTAGTTGGTAGATAGTCCAGATTGTTCACAACAAACATACACACATATTACTTAAGCAGAACAAGACATACATAATTCATGTAATGCAAACTTGGAAAATCTCACCAAATAAGATAGAGGCTTACCCCGCTAGCTATGTATTGAACTTAGAACAGAGACTTCGATGGTAGAATATTCAATGAATAATTTAACATAATTAAGGGTCGTATTTATAGACATAAAAGTCCTAATAATCTTAGGATACCCTACTTGTATGCAAAGTATTCCTAGATATGCTAAATCTCTTTTTCTTTATTTGAGTCTGACTGTATCTTTGACTATTGACCCCAATTCGCAACTTAACTGGAAAATCTAGCTTGTCAATACATCAATGATCCTACCTCGTGGAGAAACTGACAAACCTAACTTGGTAATGGATCTGGCAAACCCCTTACAACATATTCAAGCATAGACTACTATTGGTGAACCCCCTAGCTAATATACTTTTGGTGAACCCCCAGCTTTCCTACTCCTTGGTGAACACCTAGTTCTTTGGAGCACAGGTGAACCTTCACTTGCAAGGCCAAAACTTCTAGGCCTGTCTGTAGGGTGTTACACTCTTGCTCAAAAAATATTACTATAAATATCACAAATTGACTTGATTTTCAAAATTTTAATTTTTCGCTATGACAGAAAATCGTTCTTTAAACCAGATTTTTCGAACAAACTCAACATTTCCCATTTTGTTTCTAACATGTTTCTCATGTAAACTAAGCTTAACAACTAAACATTTCATGATTTCAAGTTTCCATTCTCAATGTTCTCAACAATGGTAAACTAAGCTAAATTCAACAATAACAAAACCTAACTCTTAGGTTGGTTATACCAAGCTTCCCACTTTAAAAGTCTATGAAATGTGTTAAAGAAAAAGCTAGTTTAACTTTGAATTAATGGCCATCTATGGAGGAGAAGGCCGAGCCCTTCCTTCATTATTCCTTAGCTACGGTTTGGGAGAGAAAAAGATGAAAATTTCTTCTTTTTCACTTACAACTTATACATATATATATATGTGATCAACCATTTTAATTAAGCTAATTAATCATTAATCTAATGGCCACCATTTTAGATTAATATCAAAAATGGAGATGGATGGAAAGGATCATTCCATGCCACTAATCTCATCCCAATTATGGTAAAATAACACTTAAGTCATTTGCTTAATTACCACATAAGGGCTTGGAAAAAATCCTTTATCAAATTTCACTAGTTTAATCACCTTACATTTTAGTACCTATACTATAATTAACTTATCTAATTTAATCACTTAGCAATTTAGAATTATAATTTCATATACTTTATGTAACTCCTCAAATAAAATTATCAAGTTAGCTTGACTTAGAAAATTCAGCCTCAAAACTGACTATTCTAACATCAACGAAAATTGGGTTGTTACAAAATGCACGTAAAAACTATTTTTCTAAATGAAGAACTAGAAGAAGATAAAATTTAGATGGAAAAACCAGTAGGTTTTAATGATAAAAGTGGAGCACAAAGTGTGCAAGTTACTAAGATCCATTTATGTTCTTAAGCAATTCTCTAAATAGTGGTATATAAGATACCATCAAACTATCATTTTGTATCATTTTACTTTGATTGATGAAGACCACTATGTGTGTGTCAAAAGAGAAAATGGTAAGTTTCAAATCTTTTCACTTTATATGGATGACATACTATTGGCTGGAAACGACAAGGAGTACATAGTAATGGTAAAAAGTTGGTTGTCCTTCACTTTTGAAATAAATGACATGTGAAAAGCAACTTACATTCTTGGGGTAAAGATTACTTGAGATATTTTTTAAGAAACTAGTAGCTCTTCCCAAGGAGTCATACATTAAGAATATCCTCGAATGATTTAGGATGCAAGACTACAAGCCAATTGATACTCTTGTTGTAAGAGGCGAAAGCTTGAGAAAATGGCTTAAATGGAGAAATTCCCTTACTCTAGTGTAGTTAGAAGCTTTATATATGCAACAATGTGTACGAGGCCTAATATTTGTTATGTTGTTGGATTAATAAGCATATATCAATATAATCCAGATCAACCCTATTTGAAGGTAGCAAAAAGGATGCTAAGGTATATGAAAGGCATTACAAAGTATTACTCGATATATGAAAGGCACTACAAATTATTCTTTGGTGTTTTTAAGAATGTGACTTCAACCTAATAGATTATAAAAAAACTAATTGGTAAGGAGATTTGGATGAAAGAAAGTCAACATATAGATATGTTTTCTTATTAAACAATTGTGCAATCTCCTAGGGTAGCAAGAAACAAACTTGTATTGTATTATTCGTAATGGAAGCTGAGTTTGTGGCAATTTTATCTGTAGTGCAAGAGGTTGTTTGGCTTAAATAACTCTTGAGTCACTTGGGATTCAGTAAAAAGGCATCAAAAGTGGTAGTGAATTGTAATAGTCAAGCTGCAATTGATTCACTAAAGATCTCAAATACTATTCAAGAGCTAAACACATAGATATGAAGTACAATTTCGTACAAGACATGGTTGCACATAAAGAAGTCAACATATAATATATATCTACATAAAAGATTGCTGTAGACCATTTATGAAAACAATTGCTAGAGATGTATTTAGTGAGCATGCTAGATCTCTAAGATATGATGTACTAGTTGCATTGAGTATCATGAATAGTTTTCCAAGCATAATGCCTACTAAGTTTAATATTTTATCTCATGAGTGCATACACATGTGTTTATGCATGTTAAATACATATATAAGATTAAAAGTATGTTGGGTGGATGTTGGACCTTCTCACACACACAATCACCTCTATAGCTTGGTGCCAGGTGGAGACGAGATTAGTTTTATGCTTCAAAGTTGGAAGTTTTAATAAGAGCTCAAACTTAAAACGGAGTTGCCTTGATAAAAGATCAAGATAAGATCAAGAAATGATGAAATTATGATTGAAAGTGAATTATAACTCCAACAATTTAATTTTTTTTTTGTAACGCTAGGTCGAAGTCTTATAGATAAGTTCATCAATAAAATAGCATTGAGGACTCAAGTTAGATATCGAGTGTTTCTAAACTATCACCAATACTTGATTGGAATTTTTTTATAAAAAAAACATGCATTTTGAGGGAAAAGAAATAGCAATATTGTAGCATGTGTTTCATACCCCATAATCATTTTTTAAGGAACCCCATGTGCATTATATGATCAACATGGGTAATGGAAGTTTGAATCTCTATTTCTAAGTTGTGTGAGACCCATGACATCAATTAGAGATCTTTATTAAGTACCCTTATAACTTTTGACTGTTTTTTGATGTTTTAGTTTAATGTTAGCTATTTTAGTTTGCTACCAATGATCATGTATGATTCGATATGTCAAGAGATATCTAAAGAGTAGCTAAATTAAATAAAGGGATTCAAAGAAAATGGAAGATTATTATGTTTTCTCATTCAATTGTATTTACTGACTTTACAAGTCAGTCAATTATGTTTAAAGTTGTGAACATAATTGTGAATACAAAAGTTCATTATATCATTGATAACAAAAGTGATCATAGAAAACTTGAAATGCGCCGAAATGTATTTGAAGGTAAGGCATACTAATTTTACTCATTTTTACGAGTTGTTATATACCTAACAATTATATAGCAACTAACTCTCAAGAACAATGTATGTTGGTCGCATGACCTACTTCATTGTGTGAAACTAAGAGAGGGAGAGAGGGAGAAAGAGGAGAAAACTATCTTCTAATGTTTAAACTCGAAAGTATGGTCAGACAATTTTTTTTTTCAAAATTTTACTCTCCCTCTCTTATATAAAAACAAAAGAAAAGGAAGGTCGGGTTCCTTTTAAATTCTTGAGAATAAATTTTAAGTATATTTTTATAGAATTGTACTAAAAATATATTATTAAATTTTTTATTTTTATTTTTAAATAATCTAGTTTTAGGTGTACTTTAATTTTTTAATTTTACTCCATAAATTTAGTTGCCTACTAAAAAAATACTACACACAATGTTTTGCTTAATTTTTTCATTTATAAAAATAAAATACGTATGATCAATTTTTTTAAAGAAATATATATTATAGAGAATATAACCAGGTTGTAAAATATAAATAAAAAATACTTTTCTATTATTTAAAAAAATTTAGTTGATAAATATCAAATTTATAGTAATGATGGTTTAAAACAAATTAGAAACCTTAAAACGGCATAACTTTAATTTCAATTTCATTGTATCCTAATCCTTCCCCACTTCGGAAAGGAGTGTAATACTACTACAATACAATCGTCGTTAACATATCTTTCTTCATTTTCCATTTAGATATTTTTTTTTTTTTTTTTTCCAGTTCTCTTGGGGTTTTCTTCTTCAAGTCGGTTGAACGATAAAGCTACCATGTCTGTAGGTGAAGGTGAAGTATGTGAAGGAGCTGTTCGCAAAACAGGATGTTCAGGTCCACCGAAGAACTCCAAAGCCAAAAGCCATCTTTGGGCTAAGGATCGGGTTTTCAGGTATGCCCACAAAAATGGAAAACAAGAAGTGCCGTATCAATCCCCCAACGTAAAACTTTATCATTCACTGAAAACGGCTTGCAAAAGCTTCATCGACGATGGAACAATAGGAAACTTGGAACCCAAGCAACCTCAAAAACGAAAGTGTTCGGGTCCGAAGACTCAACCGCTATCACCGAAAAGAAGCAAAAAGGTGAAGAAACAAGAAAATCGAACTTCTGATCATAAGCCTCGAACTGATCTCTCTTGGCTGATAGATAACAAGGCTGTTTCGATACTGGAAAAGGTGTATTACCGCAGTAAGACATGGACTCCATTGATAAAAGGTCGGATAACTCGTGATGGGATTCAATGTCTTTGTTGTTTCAAGGTCTTCGCTCTCACCGCCTTTGAAGTTCATGCTGGGAGTACCAATCGGAGGCCAGCCGCTAACACAATCTTGGACGACAGTACTGGCAGGTCACTTTCCGATTGTCAAAGACAAGTTCCGAATCCTAATGTAGACAACCCTAATTCTAAAACTGCGAAGTCCAATTCAACTGAACATGAGAATGATGAAGCGTGCTCCGTTTGTTGCTATGGGGGAGAGTTAATTTGCTGTGAGTAATGCCCTTCAGCTTTCCACATGAATTGCCTTGGCTTAAGCGAAGTTCCCGATGGCAACTGGTTTTGCCCATCCTGCTGCTGTGGAATCTGTGGTATTGGGTATTTAAGGGAGAAAAGTTTTCGTACTTGTCATCAATGTGAGCTTAAGTTCCATATTGATTGCTTGAGCTTGAAGAGTTGCGAAAATATGGTATTATTATGTAGCCAGAAGTGTGAAAAGATCTTTTATGGCCTGCAAAAACTTACAGGGAAGCCAATACCAGTGGGAAACAATCTGACATGGACATTATTGAAATCTGATCATCATGGTGCAGGGAATCACAGTAAGTTAAGGGTTGCACTAAAAGTGATGCATGAGTGTTTCGAACCAACCAAAAATGATGAGACGGGGAGAGATGTGGTCGAAGATATGGTTTTCAGCCGAGTCTCAAAGCTGAAACGATTGAATTTCAAAGGATTCTATACTGTGATTGTGGAGGAAAAGGAGGATGTGGTTTCAGTGGCCACTCTGAGGGTGTACGGTAACAGGGTGGCTGAAATGCCCCTTGTCGCCACCAGTTTCAGACACCGCCGCCGCGGAATGTGTCGACTTTTGGTAGATCAAGTTGAAAAGAATCTAGTGAAATTAGGGGTGGAGAAGCTGATTTTGCCTGCACTGCCTACCACGGTGGATACGTGGGTTAAGTGCTTTGGGTTTACTCGCATGGAAAAGGATGAAATATTAAATCTTTTACGGTATAGCTTACTAGATTTCCAGGGAACTATCCTTTGCCAAAAACTGTTGACATAGAAAATAATATTTGGAATTATTCATTGTTTAAACTAATGTTTCACCGTGTGTTTATTTGTTGCAATGTAAAATTTTGGATTATTATTCTCCAGTGTTTTAAAAAAAATGCATTTATATATTGAAATTTGTTTAATTATAAGGTTATATGACATATTTTTCGATATTTGTTCAAGTAATATTATATATTTGTATTTTTTTTATTAATGCAATTTTATAAATATTTTTATTTTTTCCTTGTTGATGAGCCTTGCAAATAATTTATAGTAACCTCCAAAAGGAATCTGACATGGTCTTATTTAAATATCTAATGGGTTAATACAAGGAAACCTTAATTATTACATATTAAGATGGGTAAAATTTTAGTGAACAATATGAATTCCTCAAACTTTGTTCAAAATAAATAATGTAAAAAGTTAAAAATTGACAAATAAAATTAATTTATTTGCTAATTCATATATTAAGGCACTGAATATAACGTCAATGGAGTTGGCAAGGAGATGGGAATTAAGGATTGCTTTAAACCTAGTTTCAAGAGTTTTTTTATATAATATGTAAATTACTTGTAAATCAAAAGATAATTTGTGCAAAACCACACTGAAATACTCGTCTTTTTTTTTGTTGTTGCAATGAAAACAATACTTGATACACCCCGCGGTGGAGCCACAAACATAGTGGGGTCAAACAAAGAAATAGTAAAAACACAAATACATATAAAAAAATTTAAATTTATAAAATTGGTGAATTGATCTCACAAAAAAATTAAAAATAATCACCCAAAACTTTTGAAAAATGATAATTTTATAAAAAATTAATTTTTTCTCCACCCACTAACACCCAACATACCTTAATCCTTTTATTTTATTGTAACACTCCTTACCCAACCCGATCGTTGGGTCTAAATCACCGGATGCTACGATCGTTGTCAGAGCAATTACGTGTAATCATACACTTCTTAATCATTTAAATATATAAATAAAAATTAAACACATTCGCAACATGTCACACAATCTTTTTTGGGTCACAAACAAGTTTACGAAAACTCTTTTACTAACCCGAGTATGAATTAGGACTAAAATGTAAAGTTTTAAAAGTCTCTCGCGGCAACTTCATTTCAGAGAGTTATGTCGTGACAACATGTATACCCATGTCGCAATGTCACTCACTATCGAACGAAGTTACGACGTCAAGGATCTCTCGTCGCGACGTTATCCCTGTTTTGGGCAAATCCACATTTGATACCTAATTCAATGAACTTTAATCCATTCCCAATGTCATTCATTCAACCTTATACAAGATTGTAATCATCAACTAACATCATGGCAAACAATTCAAGTATCTAATCATCAACATTCAATCATGTTCAAATGCTCTTTCACTTATCCATGTTTAAAATGTTTACACTACAATTACAACATATTTATCATGATAATTGTTACTTAACACTTCAAGGAATTTTAACAGCCCGCTTGACGTAGATCTTACCGATATGTTGTTGGTGTATAATTAAGCCAGAGTAGAAAAGGGGTGAATTATCAATTAAACTGTAGGGTTGGCATGTTCCGTGAATTTATCAGTACGTTGTTTTGGGGGATGCCTTGCTTGAATTCGCCATTTGGCGGACTCTTCTGTGAATTGATCCACCAACCCCAAATGTTCTGGGCGAACTTGTTAGTTTGCAGAGCGATATAATTATTTTATGTGGAAACTGTAATAGCCTGTTTTTAGTCAAATCAGAACAGTGGTTTCGGGACCACCAATCCGAAGTTGAAATAATTATTTTATTATTATTTTAATGTCTACAACATGATATTGTGAATGTGTGAAAATTTCGTTAAGAAATTTTATCGTTTGAGTCCTTATTTTAATAAAAATGACTAAATCACGTAAAGTATAAAACTTGAGTTCTATTAGCTAAATGCATCTAATAGCTATAGAACTTTAAAATGGAGGTCCTTATGTGGTAAATAGCCCATTAATTAGATAATGGATGTTAATATTTTGGCATTATTGAAATTTTAAATTAATAATAAGGTTACTTTTGGTATTTAGTAAATAAGGTTAATAAAATAAAATAAAACAAAATTCCCACTCATTGTCATCTTCTTCCACCGAATTTTGGATGAAGAAAAGCCATTCTAGGGTTTCAACATTTGGTTACTTCATGGTGTAATTGTAAGTTCGTTTTTGTTCCGTTGTTAATGATTTTTATGTTTTTGAGATTGTTGCAGCTTAGTCTAGCTAGCCCAGGGACTAATTTTGTAACAGCCCATTTTTTGGTGAGGTCGAAATAGTGGTTTCTGGACTACAAATCTGAGTCAAAAGTAAAAAAAAAAAAATATTTTATTTTATTTTATTTTATGGTTGGTATCGAGGAAGGTCACATGAAAATTTTGGTACGAAAATTTTACCGATTGTGTGTTTAATTAAGGAAAGGACTAAATTCCATAAAATGCAAAAGTTGAGTTCTAGTAGCTATAGGTATCAAATAGTTATGGAATTCAAAACTTAAGGTCCTTATATGGTAATTAGACCATTGAAGAGTAGTTAGTAGATATTTTAATGACTCGTCCATGGAAAAATTAGAAATGCGTAGGGACTAAATTGGAAATCAATAAAATTATTAGATGATAATTATTTAAAAAGAAAAAAATCATAATAAAATTATTAGATGATAATTATTTAAAAAGAAATAAAATCATCTAATTTAATATCATCTTCCCTAATTTTTCTATGGAAACCCTAGGAGAGAGGAAAAAAACTTTTCAAGCTCAATAAGGTATGAAATCAAGTCTTGTTTTTAGTAATTTCTATATTTTTGTAATCGGGATATTCTAATCTTTCTATTTAGGGGATTTATTTGAAAAGTTATCAAGGTAGGAAATTTGTGCCATGGATGAATATACTAAAATTTAGAAATTTATGGTAGAAAATGAAAAGTTATTCATAGATAAACAACTTTTACAAAGCAATTTTTGATGAAAACTTGATTTAAGGACAAAAATGGAAAAGTGGTAAAAACCCATAAAAAAATTCTAAAATTTATAGAAAATAAGTGCTATAAATTTTAAGTTGAAATTTCTGTTAGGCTTGGAATAGGGAGTAAATTGCATGAATTTCATTTTTCAGGCTTAGGGACGAAATCAGAATTTTTAAAAAGGATAGGGGCAAAATGGTAATTTTACCTAGGATGTAATAAAATGAAAATGAAAATGAAATGTGATAGATTAATAGTTGAATTTATCCATATAGATCTGAGAAGACCAACTATGGAACTAGATCTAGGAAAGCAAAAGGTTTCAGATTAATTGACATTCAAATACGAGTCATTTTCAAGGTAAGTTCGTGTAACTTAAATATGTATGTTAATATACTTGAATTGAATTGTATGATTGTGTTGATATGTATGAGATGATACACATAATGAAATAGTCATAAGTTGTGAAAAATGGACAAATTGCCATGATCTGGTTGAATGTTGAATTTCGATGGGTTAAGAATAATAGTGCATATGTTATAAATAGAATTTAGCCCTGACCGATAATTCTAATGTAAGCCCTCTTGAGCTTAGGTTATAAATTGAATTTAGCCCGGATGGGTAATCCATATTAAGCTTTCTAGAGCACATGCCACTGATAGGATTTAGCCTGGACTTGTAATCCCACTGTAAAATGTACGACTTAAGAGTGTCCCTTTCTATTATGTACCCTAATGGGTACTTTTGCACATGTGTATATTACCTAAACATCCATCGAGATTTCAATAGTTCGATGGAAAGGACCCTTGAAGTATGGAAAGGTGAAATTAACGGAAGCTTGTAATGTGATGAGCTCATCTATGTGTACTTGATATTCATATGAGGTTATGTGACTAACTTGTTGAATAAGTGTATGTGTTTAGGTAACTTATCCAAAATCGATGGAATGTAAATTTATGTATTCTTGCATTAATAAATATGACCAGTAAGTTTATTTTTCGTTATACGAACTTACTAAGCATAAAATGCTTACTACGTTTAATTTTCCCTTTTTTATAGTGCTTAAAGCTCGCGAAGGTGGAAGTCGGTCGGAGCAGTCATCACACTATCCACTATTTCATTTTGGTACAAATAGTGTCTCATTTTGGTATAATGGCATGTATAAGCTTATTTGGCCAATGATGGCTTGTAATTGTGGTTTTGTAAAGTAGCCACTGGAGTGGCTAATGATGGTCTAAGTTGGCTATTTTTGAAGTAATACTTTAGCAATCACATAAGTGCTTATTATGTGATAGTTTTTTGGAATTATGTTAGCATATAAGTTTATGTTAAGAGTAAGTTTATATCTTTTAATGCATGAGATAATACCACATGATTGATGGCAAATTTTATGTGAATATGATGTTGGATTGATGGATATATGCTTGTGAGTTTTGGTGCAGGAAATTGGTAAGTCTTGGGTGACAAATGAGGCTAGGAAATGGCCTTATTTTGTCCATACGGGCAGACACACGGGCGTGTGTCTTGGCCGTGTGTGACATAGGGCACATCCCATGGCAGTGTGGTCCGGCCGTGTGTCCCCTTCATCTTAAAAAGGAGAAACAAAATGCTTAGAACTGGGCACACGGGTAGAGACACGGGCGTGAGTCTTAGCCGTGTGGTTGACACGGCCTTGAACATGGGCGTGTTACACGGCCGTGTGAAAACTGCACCTAAATTTCGAAAATAAAATTTGTCACACTGCCTAGCACATGGGCATGTGACTTTAATTTCTTCATGCCTTAACAGTTAGAGAGTTACACAGGTTAGGGACACTGGCGTGTGTAGTACACGGCCCGACCACATGGGCGTGTCCCTAGACTGCACGGGCGTGTGAGCCCTGTACCTTGGAAAATTTTTGAATTGTCGTGAAAATTTTTATAAGTTTTTGATTAAGTCCCGACTTGATTCTAATGCTCGTATTGGACCTCGAGGGTCCAATTAAGGGACATTTTGAATGATATCGGTAAAAGAATAGCAAATTATAAGAATTATCTATAAAATGTTCTGAATGTTTCGGTAATACTCTGAAACCCTGTTCCGACGATGGGTACGAGTTAGGGATGTTACAAATTTGCAAAACTATTTAAGGTTTGGGGTTTTTCCATTGATGAATCTATGTATGTTTTGATGTTTGATGATAGAAAATGCATGCTTGATGTTAGATAAACAACATTTGTAAAGTGATTTTTGAGAAAAAGTGTCTTTTAAGGATTAAATTGTGAAATTTGAAATTTTTGTGGTTAAATTGTGAAATAAATGGAAAATATGGGCAGCTAGGGACTTAATTGAAGTTTGGCTAGCATGGGTTTTGGTTGAATTGCATGAATTTGTGATTTTATGAAATAAGGACTAAATTGTAAAAATGTTGAAATGTTAGGGGCAAAAGTGTAAATTTTCCTTAACGTGTATTTTGGACTAAATTGAATAAAGTGATAATTAAATAAGCTAAATTTGATATTATTTAGATCAAGAAAGGTGAAATAAGGATTTAGATCGGGGAAAGAACAAGGTTTCGTATTAATCGACTTATTACGCCAATTTTGCATTCGAGATAAGTTCGTATGTAAAAAGCTTTGTTATAATTGTATTTTAAATGCTTTGTTATTAAATAAATTGTGAGTATGACTCTACGGACATGTTCAACGATGATTCGACAAGTGGGAAATCTCGGTTTAACCTTAAAAATGGATTAGGATGCGAATGGCATGTCATTAGGGGATATGTAATTTGGGTGCTAGTTCGCACGTCTTACCAGAGGCTGAGTTATCCGGCATGTGTTGCAGATTCTCATCAGCTTGTGTGAGCAGCATCGTGTAGTTCCGTCATGACCGTCAACTTGTGTGAGCAGACCAGTTGATAGCTCTAGTGTAACATCCCGATTTAGGGCCTAGTTGGAATAGTGGTTACGAGACCACAAATCCGAAGTAGAAATATGTGTTTTATAATTTTTATGAGGCTAATGATATGTTTGCATGATTATGTGAAAATTTCATGAGGAAATTTTATTAATTAGTGATCAATTTGTCCATTAGGAATAAATTGCAAAGATTAGAAAATATGAGAATCTATAATATTTAAGTATGAAATAGTATTAGAAAAATTACTAGAGGTCCTTATTCAGCAATTAGACCATTATATGTTAAGATGGACAAAAATAGACATGGGAAGGAAAAATCTCAAGAAAGGGGCCTTAAGGACATTTTTATCATTTGGTTAATTAATAAATTAAAAAGGGAAAATAAGTAAAAAATGGTGTCCATCTTCTCTAAGCTTGGCCGGAAATCACAAGGACTCCATAGCTAGGGTTTCTTAAACTTTCAAGCTTGATTGTAAGTACCTCCTAGCACCGTTTTTAATGTTCTTCGTATATTTGAAATCCTCGTAGCTCGATTTAGCTATTTATAGCTATATTTTGAGCTAGGGTTTATGTTCAAAAATTTACCCATGTATGACATGTATGTATTTTGATGATTAATGGAAGAAAATGAAAGTTTGGTGTAGGATAAACATCTTTTTCTAAGTGATTTTCATGGGAAGTTCATAAAAAGGACTAAATTGTAAAAGTCATGAAAATGGTCATACATGAGTGAAATAGTGGTAATTGGGGGCTATTGTAGTTATGAAAATAATTCAGCTAGTGTTAAAATACAAGGAAGTTGAATAAAAATTATTTTACGAGCCTAGGGGCAAAAGTGTAAATATGTAAAATTTAGGGGCAAAATAGTAATTTTTCCAAAGTATGATTCATGGGTCAATTTAGTCAATGTGAGTATTAAACAAGTGAAATAATTATTATAGATTAAGAAACAAGAAGCTCGGACCAAAACCGAGGGAATAACAAGGTTGTAGATTAAATTGAATATCTACACACATTTTGAGTACCTAGGTAAGTTTGTGTGAAATTAAAGCTACATAATGTTTTTATATTTTTAATTGCTTGATATTATGAGAAATGAATATTATTTCTGTAAAAACCGATTAATGATGCCTCTATGAGAGTATGATGAAAATATGTTAAGTTAAAGTACTGGTTGAATATTCGGAATAGCAAGGATACTAAAGTCACGACATGAGATAAGGAAGGTCCCTTATAAGACCATGTCTGGGACATGGCGTCGGTACCGAATAAGGAAGGTCTCGTATAAGACCATGTCTGGGACATGGCCTCGGTACCAAAGAAAGATCTCGTTAAGACCATGTCTGGGACATGGCATCGACATCTATATACGATCTCGTATAAGACCATATCTGGGATATGCAATCGACATCGAGATAAGAGATCCCGTGTAAGACCATATCTGGGATATGGCATCAGCATCAAGATGTGATCCCATGTAAGACCATACCTGAGATATGGCATTGGCATCGTGATACATGTATGATGAGATTGAGTATCCTCCGATATTCCGAGTAGTTATTATTATTACTCATTCATTTTGTAAATGGCCATTAGGAATTGGCCAATACTTGTTAAATTATATATATATCCAATGGTGATGATATTCATGAAATGCAAGTTCGTGTGATTGATCGAGTAAAATGTGAAGTGTATGCATGATGAATTAGTGATTCTTCATAGTGTATTAGTGCTATGCTATGTGTTGTTGGTACTGGTATAAGTGTGTTTGTTTTTCAGGGTGGCAATTGGCTTGGAAAATAGCCTTATAATTGCCCACACGGGTAGACACACGGGCGTGTGCCTAGGCCGTGTGTGACACACGGTCAGCCCTATGGGTGTGTTGATAGGCCGTGTGTCCCCTACATCAAATTTGCGAGAATTCAAATCGTTACACGGGCCAGCACACGGACGTGTGACTAGGCCGTGTGCCCTAAAGTGTTTGCTGATGTGATAAATAGAATACATTGGTTTTCACACACGGGTGAGGACACAGGCGTGTCTTGGCTGTGTGAGGGACATGGGCCACAGACATGAGTGTGTGCCAGGCTGTGTGAAACCCCTGTATGTTCGAAATGAAAAATAAAATCCACACGGGCTAGGAACATGGGTGTGTGTGACCACATAGCCTGCCCACACGGGCTTGTGGCCCTGTTTTGAGTAAAAAATTTCTAAGTGTGCATAAGTTTTCGGTTTAGTCTCGAACCATTCCGTATGTATGTTTAGGGTCTTGTAGACCCATAATAGGGATGTTATGAATGTGAATGAAAAAGTTTTAAGTAACAAAAATTTTATGGCCCGATGTTATATGTTTGAGCAAGTTAAGTTCAGTAATGGCTCGTATCCGATTCTAGCGTGCAATATGGGTAAGGGGTTTAGTGGTATCAGAGCTACAGTTTAGTCAATTCTCGGGCTAATGTAGCATATGCATGAGTCTAGCTATACATGCCATACATTTGAGTTTTTACCTAATGATAGTGTGACGACTCCTAACGATTTAAATTGTGTTTTTATATAGTAAATGGATCCCGATAGAGTTGTGGCAGATGATGTAGAAAGTAACGCGCCGGCTCCCGCCCAAGGGTCAGTGCCGAATGAAAATGAGAATAGACCAACGATTGTAAGTCAAAGAGGAGGAGAAGAGGCTAGGGAAGCCTTTCTCCACATAATGAATGCATGGTATATGCAGTTCATTCGTACGAACCCGAATACGCAACCCCCTCCACCCTACCTATTCCTCAACCTACTCCTGTAGCTCCCTTAGTGGTAGAGGTGGTAAGGAGAGAAAAGCCTCTGGTTGATAGAACCTGGAAACAAGGAGCTGAACAATTTCGAGCTAGTAAAGATGATGATCAGGAAAGAGCAGAATTTTGGCTTGAAAATACCATCAGGGTATTTGATGAGTTATCCTGCACACCTGAAGAGTGCATGAAATGTGTGGTGTCCCTCTTGAGAGATTCCACTTATCAGTGGTGGAACACCCTTGTGTCGGTTGTACCAAGGGAGAGAGTTATTGAGAGTTTTTCCAAGAAGAGTTCTGGAAGAAGTACATTAGCCAAAGATTTATTGATCAGAAGAGAAAGGAATTCCTTGAGTTAAAACATGGTCGGATGACAGTAACTGAGTATGAGCGTGAGTTCGCAAGGCTCAGCAAATATGCTCGAGAATGTGTATCCTATAAAGCCATTATTTGTAAAAGGTTTGAGGATGGATTAAATGAAGATATCTGATTATTCGTTGGTGTCCTATAATTGAAGGAATTTCTCGTGCTAGTGGATAGAGCTTTCAAAGTAGAGGAGTTGGTTAAAGAGAAAAGAAAAGCTGAAATTGAGTCTCGTGACTCAAGAAAAAGACAACTGAACAAGCTATTTCAATCTTCATCCAAGAAGTCAAGAGATTTCACTACTCGATCAGCTACTTCAGCTGGGTTTTCAAAAAAAAAAAAAGTAAGGGTAAACAGTACTCGGGTCTAAAGAGTGTTGGGAACACACGACCAAATTGACCGGAATGTCCACAGTGTGGCAGATGTCACCTCGATGAGTGCCCAGCACATGAGAGAGCATGTTTTAAGTGTGGTTTCCAAGATCATTTTATTAGAGAAGGCCCCGAGATAGTTTAAAAAGAGAAAATTCAGAGTACATGATGGAGCTCGGAACTCACTATTATTTCGACAAAGGCAAGCGTACCTATCAAACAGTAGTATAGCTGTGGTGAGTCCGGAATATCGTATCCTCAAGGACCAAGAGTACTAGTATTAACTATCTTTTTATTATTAACCTAATAATTAAGGGGATTTATTTTTAATCTAAAATTAACTAATTATGAATGCGACAGAGAGTAAATTGGGAAAATACTTTGGACAACTTATATGAGGTAGACAATACCTAAGGAAGAATCCACCTAGACTTCACTTATTACATTTGATTCATGCCATTTATTCACTTGGCTTAATCATTAGAAATTCCTAAATTGTATTAATACCTATTTCGAGGCTACTAACAACTGACTCTAGGTTGATTAATTGAAATCTCTTTCTAATTAAAACCCCTATTGTCACATTAACTCGATCTATGCATTCCCGTATTAGGTTTGACCCTAATCTGGCAGATTTTTGTCACCCTATATCTAGGGTTGCAATCAACTCCGCTTAATTGTGTTGATCTACTCTTAAACAGGGACTTTTTCTCCACTGAATAAGCACATTCAATTTTGAATCAATAACCTTAATTATCAAAACAAGAATAAGAACTCACAATTAAGAATAAGCACAAGTATTTATCTTATAAATCAAATAATAATAAGATCTATCTTAGGTTTCATCCCCTTAGGTATTTAAGGGATTTAGTTCATACTGATAGAAGGAAACATATTAGAATAAGGAAAACAACAAAACATAAGAAAACCCAAAAACTTCTAAAGAACTTGATGGGAGATCCTCCGTCTTGATGGAGATCCTTCTCATAAGCTGTTTCCTACGGCTGTCTTGGAGTATTTTCTCCTTCTACTCGGTGCCTATTCGACGTCCTGTCAAACTCTCCTTTTAGGTTGCCCCCTAGGGTGTTTATATAGGCTTTGAGATGCCTTACTTGGCCCACAAGTATCCTAATCCGAATAGAATTTATCTTAGTTTTGGCAGGGACACGCCCGTGGTTGATAGTCCAGGTCGTGTTCGATCCTGCTTAGCATACACGATTGTGTGGTTTTTCCTGTGTACGTTGGTCCAGGCCGTGTAGGCTCAGATTAGGAGCATCAAATTCATCAAATTCAATGGAAAATCATCCAAAATTAAGCCAAGCATGGGGTTAAAATATGTGTAAATTATGGTTTATCAAATATCCCCACACTTAAGCCTTTGCTTGTCCTCAAGCAAAATCCTCAACTCACAATTTAAATTAACTCCTTTAATTCATAATCCTCATTAATAATGTTTCATCATAATTTATAGATAATTCATACATTGATAATTTAATTAAAAGAGTCTTAACTATTCAAAAAATCTAAGTCATAAAATTTTATTACACGAAAATATAGGTGTCTCCCCTTACTTATATAATTACCTCTGATTCAAAACCGACAAGAATTGACATCCTCACTAAGGATTCACTCAAATCACTCAAAAGTGTTTTAAGGTTTAAATTAAGCACTCAAAAGTCAAACATGAAAAAGTTAGTCCCATAAGCTTGCATGGAAATCATATCTCCACCACTATAAAATGAGATGATACACAAATCAAAAGGTCTTTAAAGGGTTGTAATGGGGCTTGGGTTAAAGGTGTGGATATAAGCTGATTTAGAAGGTTAGAATTGAGATTGAATTAACAAATTAGCTAAATAGAAACAATGAACTAATAATGAATAATTACATTAAAACAAGAGCTTCTTCTAAAGATGTGAATTTAACTGTTTACGCTCATAAAACATGGAACTAATAATGAATATACATTTTTTTAAGAATAAGAATAAGCACAAACAATTAATAAGAAAGGACTTAACAACGAAAAGAGAGAACATAGTTAAGCAACTGATCAAATCGAATCTCGACAAAAAGGGTTAAAACAAGAGGGAAAATTCTCAATGAATAAAAAAGAATGGGTCTTGGGTTAATATTAAAGGTGAATCAAGAAATGGTTTATTAGGCTAAAAATGGTTCACTAGGGGTTAATTATGGAGGTAGGCTTTTTGGGATAAGTGGGTTACATCCTAGGTGCCTTTATCATCTCAGTATATCAAATCAAAAATGTAGTCTTAACATGTATAATTGAAGTAAGTTCTAGAATAACAAATCAATGTTGACACACTAATAATCAATAAAGTGATCAAGAAAAATATATGCTCTAAAAGGCTCAAGATTCTTACAAAAATTATGGTTTTTGATGTCATCCTTGTAGATTTCAAACTTCAAAATAATATTTAAGATTAGGGAAACAACCTAGCAAAATTTTAATTTCAAAAATAGACTTATCTACTTGATTCTCTAATGTCTTAAAGTTTAAATCATCACTGTACAATTACTTATGACTTAATCCAAAACATATCAATAAAAATCATAAATCAATGGAAGTTTCATTCTAATAGTAATATGAGAAAATTACTTAAAGAACAAGACATAATTCAGGGATTTTTTGGTTATCAATTAAATGACCTCCCCACACTTAAGATGTACATTGTTCTCAATGTACAAAGATAGATATATACAATATAAAAAATCATAAGATAGGGGAAGAAGTGAAACTTCCTGAATTTCAGATGAACTCAAGGAGAATGAACGGTAAGTTGGGCGTAGATGAAGGTAGAGGTGAATACTAGGGTCGTGGTGTGGTGATTCCCTAATAGCCTTTTGAACCTAAATTAAAGAAATCAAAATATAATAAAATAAATTAAAGACAAGAAAGATAAAGTGAAGGAAAATAAAGGAGAAGAGAAAAGGAAAAGAAAAAGTAAATGGACTCTAAGGTCCTTGTCCTGTCGAGGAAATGAAGTGGCCGACATGAACTTATGGAGATTGGTCTCGCACAGGGAGACTGCACTAGGGTCCTTTCGCTTCTTCGGCATGGGGATGGTGGTGTAGAGAAAAAGTGAGGGGAAGGGAAAAAGGAAAATGAAAGGGAAAAGAAAAAGAAAAAGAAAAAGAGAAGGGGTGTGGTGGTTAGGGTGTGGGAGAAGAAGAAATTGGGGAGAAAGTGAGAAGAAGGGCGTTTAAATAGAACTCAGTGGCCCACGCCCGTGTGCCACAGGTGTGTTATGTCACACGACCATATCGTACGGTCGTGTGGTGTTTCGTTCGTTTCTCCCACGCCTGTGTAGAGGTTTCCACGCTCATGTGGAGTAATTAGTGTCAGCCACGGCCTACAAGCACGGGCGTGTCGTACACCCGTGTCACTGTCTTAGTGTCGGCCACGGTCGAATCGCACGGTCGTGGCATTTTATTGTAGACCGTGTTTTGCAGAATTTACGTCCTTGGTTCGCAAGGTCTCTGCCACGCTAATGTACCTATTCGTGGTGTCCACACGGCCACGACCACGCCCGTGTGCAAGGCCGTGTGGGATGAGAAACCTGCATTTTATTAACTTGGTTAGTTGTTAGTTGGGGTGCTAAAATCGAAAATATGACATTAGTGAAGTTAGAGGTCAGGTTGCCTCCTGAGAAGTGCTCATTTAAAGTCTAGCTTTAGACTTACCCTTCATTCACATAATCATGGTGGTTTGAGGAGTTGAAACTCCTCTCCCTGGCTATCAGTTCTATGATCACTATATAGTTTGAGTCGAGTGCCGTTTACCTTAAAAGTGTCGAGTGTAGGATTAGTTACCTCAACTTTTCCGTATGGGAAGATATTCAGTATTGTGAAAGGGATCTTTTTGTTTGTATCAAGGTTTTAAGTGGCGATCCGAGGGTCTGTTTTATCTAACAATACCTGATCTCTGATCTTAAATTAGTTTGGCTCATGGAGTCATTTTGGTTCATCGTGTTCTCTTGGTTTCTCTTTGAAATGTGTCTTCCACTCGTCTAGTTCATCGATCTGAAGCCTTTGCTCCTCATAAGCTATTTCTTTGTTGGCACGAGGGCTAGGATATAGCTCAGTTGTGTAATTTCTTGGTGCTTCCTGAAAAGAAGGTTGAACCGAATGGTCATTAATAGAATTTATGTTCTCACCTTTTTTACTCGATGTCCTAGCCGTGTCAAGAGCCTAAACAGTGATTGTTTCGTCACCAACAGGAAGTATGAGTTCACCTGTACCAACATCAATTTTAGTTTTAGCAGTTGCTAAAAAGGGTCTTCCTAAAATCAAAGGAATATTATTGTCCTCATCCATGTCGAAAACGACAAAGTCTACTGGGAATATGAATTTATCAATTTTTACTAATACATCTTCGATTATACCCATAGGAATTCTAATAGTTTTTCAGCTAATTGAATGCTCATCCTAGTTTGTTTGGGTTTCCCTAGACCTAGCTGTTTAAACATTTTATAAGGCATATATTTATGCTTGCCCCTAAATCAGCTAAAAGATTATCAACAGATAAACTACCAATTAAGCACGGAATTGTAAAACTCCCTAGTTCTTTTAACTTTCGTGGTAGTTTATTTTGTAAAATTGCTGAGCACACCGCATTTAGCTCCACATGCGACGTATCGTCTAACCTCCTTTGTTTTTCAAAAGCTCTTTTAAAAATTTCCTTGAATTTGGCATCTGCGAAAGAGCTTCAAGAAACGGTAAGTTAATATGTCATTTCTTTAAAAGTTTAAGAAATTTACCGAATTGTTCATTTGTATGGTCTTTCTTCATCGTGTTGGGGTATGGTACACGAGGTTGGTACTCCATAATTATCGGTTTTGGCTTATCATGGCTTACCTTAACCTTACCTTCCTCTACCACTTTCTCTTGCCTCAATTTTGGTTCATCTAACCCTTCCCTATTGTGAGCAGTTATGGCTTGAAGTTGCTCCTTCGGGTTTGTTTTGGTGTCGCTTGGCAAGCTACCTTGTGGTCATTCAGAGATCAGCTTAGCAAGTTGTCCTAATTGGTTCTTGACCTATTGAATCGATGCTTGTTGAATTTTAAGTACTGTTTCGGTGTTTTGGGAATGAGTTTTTGACACCACGATGAATTTTGTTAGCATATTCTCAAGGTTCGGCTTCTTTTTATGTCGGTAGGGTTGTTGTCTTTGATTTCCTTGGCAACCCCATGAGAAGTTTGGGTGGTTCCTCCAACCTGGATTGTAAGTGTTACTATAAGGGTTGTTTTAAGGTCTAGAATTGTTACCCATATAGTTCATCTGTTCGCTTCCTATGCCAGGGTTGTAGGATGGATATTCTGTATTGCTCATCCCTCCTCCATTTGTATCGCACTGCATCACTGGATATACCTGCGAAGAACCACACAAACCATCAATTTTCTTACTTAAAAGTTCTACTTGATTTGATAGCATGGTTACTGCTTCACAGTTGAAAACACTAGCAGCTTTTGTTGGCTTTGTCCTTGTAACTTGCCACTGATAGTTATTCAGTGACATCTCCATTATAAACTCATAAGCCGCTTCAGGAGTTTTGTTATTTAGGGTTCCACCGGCGGTTGAATCAATCAACTGCCTAGTTGAGGGGTTCACACCGTTGTAAAACGTTTGAACCTATAACAGTAAAGGTAATCCATGGTGTGGGCACCTTCTTAGTAGATCCTTGTATCTCTCCCATGCATCGTAAAGTGTTTCTATATCCATCTGCACAAAAGAGGAGATATCATTCTTCAACTTAGCTGTTTTAGCCGGCGAAAAATATTTTAGTAAAAATTTTTCAGTCATTTGGTCCTATGAAGTGATTGATCCTCGTGGTAATGAGTTCAACCACTGTTTAGCTTTGTTTCTCAATTAAAAGGGAAACAACCGAAGGCGAATGGCATCATCAGAAATGCCATTGATTTTGAAAGTATCGCATAATTCTAAAAAATTTGCTAAGTGATTGTTGGATCCTCATCCTGCAAACCATCAAACTGAACAAATTGTTGAATCATCTGTATAGTGTTAGGTTTCAGTTCAAAATTATTTGCAGCAATAGCAGGTCTAACAATACTTGATTCAGTTCCTGTTAAATTAGGTTTAGCATAATCATAAATAGTACGAGGAGCAGGATTTTGATTCACCGAATTTGCAGCAACCATAGGAGGTAGCAAATTATTATCAACCATCTCTTCGGTAGTGTTGGTATCGTCCTCTTGCTATTCTTCTATGTATTGTAGGCTTCGCCTTATTTCTCTTCGGTTTCTGTGAACGGTACCTTCTATATCACTATAAAAAATCAAAGGTCCTGACGGGTTCCTTCTAGTCATAAACTAGAATTACCTGCCAGAAGTAAATAAAGAAAAATTATCTAAGTTAAAAATAAAGTAAATATAAATAGCAAATAAATAATGTGACTAAAGTAATAAAAAATTAGTGTTCCTAATATCTTAGTCCCCGGCAATGGCGCCAAAAACTTGACGGAGCTCGAAGCTAACTATTATTTTGACAAAGGCAAGCGCACCTATCGAACAATAGTATAGCTGTGGTGAGTCTGAAATATCGTATCCTCAAGGACCAAAAGTACTAGTATTAACTATCTTTTTATTATCTAACCTAATAATTAAAGGGATTTATTTTTAATCTAAAATTAACTAACTATGAACGCGATAGAGAGTAAATTAGGAAAATACTTTTGGACAACTTATATGAGATAGGCAATACCTAAGGACGAATCCACCTAGACTTCACTTATTACTTTTGATTCATGCCATTTATTCACTTGGCTTAATCCGTTGAAATCCCTAAATTATATTAATACCTCTTTCAAAGCTACTAACAACTGGCTCTAGGTTGATTAATTGAAATCTCTTTCTAATTAAAACCCCTATTGTCGCGTTAACTCGATTTATGGATTTCGTTATTAGGGTTGCAATCAACTCCTCTTAAGCTCCACTGAATAAGAACATTCGATTTTGAATCAATAACCTGAATTATCAAAACAAGAATAAGAATTCACTGTTAAGAATAAGCACAAGTTTTTATCTCATAAATCAAAGAATAATAAGATCTATCTTAGGTTTCATCCCCTTAGGTATTTAAGGGATTTAGTTCATATTGATAGAAGGAAACCTATTAGAATAGGGAAAATAACAAAACATAAGAAAACCCAAAAACTTCTAGAGAACTTGATAGGAGATCCTCTGTCTAGATTGAGATCCTTCTCCTAAGCTGTTCCCTACAGCTGTCTTGGAGTATTTTCTCCTTCTACTCGGCGTCTATTCGATGTCTTGTCGAACTTTCATTTTAGGTTACCCCTAGGGTGTTTATATAGGCTTTGAGATGCCTTACTTGGCCCACAAATATCCTATTCCGAATGGAATTCATCCTAGTTTTGGCTGGGACACGCCCGTGGTCAATAGTCCAGGTCGTGTTCGATCTTGCTTAGCACACACGGCCGTGTGGTTTTGCCCGTGTGCGATGGTCTAGGCCGTGTAGGCCCATTTTGTCCCTTTTTGGCCCGTTTCCCATTTTTTCGACTCCCTAATCTCTCCTGAGTATAAAACATGAAATTAAGAGATTAGGAGCATCGAATTCATCAAATTCAATGGAAAACCATCCAAAATTAAGCAAAGCATGGGGTTAACATATGTGTAAATTATGGTTTATCAGTACAAGATCGGGAAGTACTACTAGAGGGAGATAGCAGAGAAACCTAGGAAGTGGAATGAGTAGCAAGAGTACACCCAGAGAGCAGACCGCAAGATCTGAGGGTAGAGGGCCTGCGAGGACTTATGCATTTTTGCTCGCGAAGAGGCGTCATCCCCTTATGTAATTACGGGTACATTTTCTATCTATGATACTAATTTTGTTGCTTTAATTGATAGGGAATCTACTCACTCATATATTTGCATGAAATTAGTATCTAGTATGAGTATGCCTGTAGAGTCTACAAAATTCGTGATAAAAGTGTCTAATCCCTTAGGCAAATGTGTATTAGTTGATAAGGTATGCAAAGGTTGCCCATTAATGTTAGAGGTTATTATTTTAAGGCGAATCTCATGCTATTGCCATTTGACGAATTCGATATAATTCTTGGTATGGACTGGTTAATCGCTCATGATGTGACAGTAAATTGTGGAAAGAAATACATTGATTTGAGATGTGAAAATGGGGACACTCTTCGTGTTGAATCAGATGAACATGATAGATCATCTGTAGTGATTTCTCATATGTCTGCCCAGAAATATGTAAGAAAGGGATATGAAGCTTTTCTTGACTTTGTGATGAATGCCAAAGAAACTAAGTTAAGAATTGAATCAGTACCGATAATATGTGAGTATTCAGATGTATTCCCAGAAGAATTGCCAGGGTTGCCCCCGGTTAGAGAGGTTGAATTTGGCATTGAGTTAGCCCCTGGTACTGTACCTATATCGATTCCTCCATATAGAATCGCTCCAACTGAGTTGAAAGAATTGAGACACAGCTACAAGAGTTAACAGACAAAGGCTTTGCAAGACCGAGTTATTCTCCGTGGGGTGCTCTAGTATTATTTGTGAAAAAGAAAGATGGTTCCATGAGATTATGTATAGATTATCGATAGCTTAATAATGCAACTGTGAAGAACAAGTACCCGTTGCCAAGGATTGGTTATTTGTTTGATCAATTGAAGAGAGCCACTGTGTTTTCTAAGATAGATTTGAGGTCGGGATATTACCATTAAGAGTCAAAGACTCTTGTAACATCCTAGAATTAGGGGCTCTGCATTTTATGTTTGCTGTGTGTTTGGCATGTTTTGTTTGTTAATTTGATATGTTTGGAGGTCCCAGAAAGGCTCGGGGTTAAGCTTGAGCCTTGGTGAAAATTTTGTTTTTAGGCTTTAGGAGGGGAAAGCTAATTGAAGTAGGTCTTAAGGGTAATTTCTTGTGTTTGTGGACACAAGAAGAAGGAGTGGAAGAGTGGCAAGAAGATGCCACTTAAGGTGCAGGGGTGTGGCATCACATGGGAGCAGCAGGGGGAAGGAGTTTGAGTCTCGCTAGCAGCATTCAGGAGCTTTATTTTTTGTGCCTAGGGAGCTAAAGTGTTGGCTTTCGGGTGGACTCTTCATGGTGGTTGGTTGAATGAGTCAAAGTGTTTGAATGGGTGGTGTGGAGGAGATTGTAGAGGAAGACTTGGTCCACTAATTCAAAATGGGTGAAGGGGAGTGAAGGGTGGAGAGAATCAAGGGATTTCAAGTTGGTGGAAGTGATGGCCGGTTGTGGTGAGCTTGAAGGGGGAGGAGAATTCAGTTTTGACTTGTAGGAGGTGTGTGCCAAAATTTCACTAAGCAACTTAGGCATCTTGGGTGAGCATTTCGGTCATATGTGTGTTTGTGTGCTGATCTTCATAGTGTCTATTGGGTGAAGGTTAAGCCGAAACCATCTTGAGGGTCCTCCCTTTTCTTCTGGTCTTCAATCAGTTGGTCTAATTTTCTTTTTGTTTACCAAAGAAAATCGTAGCTCCCTATTCTCTTTCTCTCATCATTTTGTTTCTCTACATCTTTTCTACATTTCATGTGTTAGCCGAAACTCCTTGAAGCTCCCTTGCTGAATCTTTTCTTCTTCTTTGCTCTTCTCTTAAACACCATAACCGAACCTAGTTCAACTCTCATCTCCTCTCTTGCCAAGCCAAAACCCTTTTTCTTCTCTACTATTTTCCTTCCCTAGCTGAATCATGTCTCAAACTCATCTGCTCCATAGTCGAACCTTGTTTTCCATTTCTTCTACTTCATTTCTTTTCTCTAATTATTTTCTTTTGCAAAGTCAAAATTCTCCTCTACTCCCTAACGCTTCTCTTTTCTTTGTTAGATAGCCACCGTTTATCCTTCTAGCCTTCTCAATCGGCATCTTCTTGTTATTTTTTGGTAAGGGATTCTTCTTCTTCTTTTTCTGTTCATTCTTTTCCTTTACTTCTGTTGGTTGTTAAACCAAAGGTGCTGACTCGGTTCCTTTGGGGCATTGGCCGATTGTAGGGGGGCTTATTCTCGAATTCTCTTCTTCATTTAGCCTGCATTCGGGTGGTTTTTGGTAAGTTGGATGTTGGCCGATTGGTTGGTAAGGGGATCTCTTCTCGTTTTTGGTTTGGCTGCAAGGCAATCTCTTTTGTTCAGTATGTGGGAATCGGTTCTAACTTGATTTTATCTAGGGACTCATTCGATTTCACAAGCCAACCTTCTAGTATTCGGTTTTTGTTGATCAAGCCGAATATCAGGAAGTGAAGTGCTAAGACTTCTTCAGTTGCCGAAGTTCTTTTCCAAGCAATTTTGCTTATTCACGTTAGTAACAAAGGTAAGGAGTTACCCTCTGATTCTATTCGTTTGGTCATTCACTGTTGATTCGTCGCCTTAGTCTGATATCGTTGTTAGAAAACCGTTGTTTTCGTTATAGTATTGTATTGATCAAGTTTCTCCATGGATGCAAGTGTCAGTCAATCAAGAGTAGGGAGCGAACCCATAGTTTCGACTCCTAAGTTTAAAAGGCGAGCTGTGTCGGCAGTTCGAGATTATCTGCTGGGTTGTGGTAGAGAGCCGATGTTTGGCCGAGATAGGCAAATAGTCGTTGTCCTTGCTAGTGAAGGCGTTGACGTAGAAAACGTAGTGTTACGCTTTATCAGGTGTGTATTACTCACACGCTTCTTTACTGTTTGTGTTATTAATTGCATTGGCTGAAAGCCGGAATGACTGTATCGACAGTCGGGATACCCTTGTGGGTAAGGTAGGAATCGGGTAAGTTCTGTTATGATGATATTTCTAATTATATGCATATATGAAATAATTACTGTTACACATTGAAAGAATGTTGCATTCATATTTAGCATGATGACATGAGCATGGGCTTGGGATTGAATGAAAGGGGAAGTGTGAATTAAATGACTATGGTCACGGTGGTCCATGAACCACAGTGGTTGAAACCATGTATACGTATATCAGTGACTTGTCTCGGTGGTCTAAGACCACAGTGGGTTGGCCCCATGTATACATAAACTTATCAGAGATCGTTACGGTGGTCTGAGACCACATTGGGTTGGCCCCACGATTATATATCTTAGTGACTTGGTCACAAGTGGTCTGGGACCACGGTGGTCAAGAACCACAGTGGCATAATGCCACGGGTGTTTGGATGGAAAGCCAGATTGGGCTGGGCTGTATTGCATACATGTGATACATGCCATATTGAGTGGGCCAAGGCCCAATGTGCATCTGTGGGCTTACGGCCCAGTTTGCGTTATTCGGGGATTTACACACTGAGTCTCAGTGACTCACCCCTCTGCTAAATTCTGCAGGTAATTAGTAGATCGTGGGTTTTGGAGCCGGGGCTGACTCGAGGTGGCCATGCGTTTCTATTTCTCTCGTAAATTTCATTACTTTATTTTGAACTTAGTTTAATTCGGGATTTTATTTTGTAATAAGGCCATTATAACTTAAATTTGGGTTTTATTTCAGTGCTGATATCAAATGTTTTATGAACTACTAAATATGGGGTTTTTCTTCAAAACGTAACTAACAGTTTTCCAAAATATTAACATACGGGTCACAAGCAATAAATAATTAAACTTGGGATTTTCTGGATACTACAAATATTATTTTCAAAAGATCACGTACCTCCACATTGTTTTAAATTGTCACCTTATAAACTTTCCAAGTTCGGGTTTTAAATAAACCAGTTATCAACTTCTAGTTAACTTAATAAGAAGTTGGTAAGATATAACCTAACCGAATTTTGAATTATCCAAGAAATGGAAACACTAGCAAACGGTTTTCAACTTATAAACGTTAAAACTCGGGATTTTTTTTAAGCAGTCACGAAGCTTCTTTAAAACAACCTTTCCATGTGACATACCAGATCCGGTCGTGACATTTAGGCCAGGTTTGGGGTGTTACAACTCTGATGTGCCGAAAACTGCATTCCAGACAAGGTATGGTCACTATGAGTTTTTAGTCATGCCATTTGGTTTAACAAATGACCCTGCTGTGTTTATGGATTTAATGAATCGCAATTTTTGGCCATACTTGGATAAATTTCTTGTGGTTTTTATTGATGACATATTAATTTATTCTCGTGATGAGAACGAGCATGCAGAGCAGTTGAGGACAGTTTTACATATTTTACGAGATAATCAGTTGTATGCTAAGTTTAGAAAAAGTGAATTTTGGCTTAAAGAGGTTGGATTTTGGGGGCACATTATCCCAGGAGATAGAATCCGAGTTGACCCAAGGAAGATTTTAGCTATTGTTAATTGGAAACCGCCGAGAAATGTATTAGAGGTTAGAAGTTGTCTGGGCCTAGCAAGCTATTACAAACGGTTTTTAAAGGGGTTTTCTATGATAGCTACTCCGATGACGAGGCTATTACAAAAAGATGTAAAGTTTGAATGGATAGAAAAGTGCCAATAGAGTTTCGAGAAATTGAAGGCATTATTGACTGAGGCTCCAATTCTAGTGCAACCTGAACCAGGAAAAGAATTTGTGATTTATAGTGATGCATCGTTAAATGGATTGGGCTGTGTGCTTATGCAAGAGGGCAAGGTGATAGCATATGCCTGTAGACAGTTAAAGCCGCATGAGCAGAATTACCTGACACATGATTTAGAGTTAGCTGTCATTATGTTTGCATTGAAGATATGGAGACACCGTTTATATGGTGAAAAGTGTCGGAGTTGAATTTGAGGCAACGAAGATGGTTAGAGCTGATAAAGGATTGTAACATCCCCAAACCCGGCCCATTCACTACGACCGAATCTGGTTATGTTAGTGCGAAAAAGACGGTGGAAAATCTATTTAACTTAGAAAAATTTATTCGAGCTTGTTAACTTTTGAAAATCCATGTTTATTTAATATTGTATGAGAAAAACTTTGATATCATATAAATATTATAAAATGCCCAAAAGTAAACTTTAATGAATATATAAGACTAATTTTGAATAAATAAGTTGTCAAAATAAATTCGTTTCCACTTAGTAATTTAATATAATCCAAACATAATTTAAAATAATAATTAAATAATTTCAGAGTAAATAAAAATCAAAAGGGCCTTATTACATATTCTATTTTAAAACAAATACTTAAAGTAAGCCTAAAACGTTTAATCTCTTCTTTCTCGCATGGGCCACCATGTGTCCTCTCCGAACCCGATCCAACTACGCGTCACACCGAAATGGTTAATGAAAGAGTGAGTCCACCGACTCAAATGCATAACCACAAAGACATATTTCCATCCGTATGGGCTTGGCCCATACCCACACAGCCATCGAAACAAATCATGCAAGAATGCATCTCAGCCCAACCCATTGTCCAACCGTGACACCAACCTTAGCAGACTCCCCGCCTAAGGCCGTGGGAAACTCCCCACCGATCACATCGTGATCCATAACATCTTACCTTGGCAAGCTCACTGCTCAAGGCCGTGGCTGAGCCACCGATCAACCCAAGTGATCCAATATCGTAACCCGTCTACGGTGATGCACATAGCCATCAACCGCTGAGATGGGCACCGAGCCACACCTCCCTTGAGGTAGCACAAAGCTAACCATCAAGCGCTAATGTAGCCGGAGCTATCATTAGACCACGTACAACTTGTGTACTCTTCCTCCTTCATCGAATCAAGCCCAAATCCCATGTATGCATGCATAAGTTCAACATGTCAGATTAACAAAAGAGTAAGCATCACATGTGGATTATCATATCATGTATATATCATAAATAACTCACCATTCAAGCCACTATAATCGGCCATCACATATCACGCATATGTAAACACATTTAACAAACCAAAGATCAAGAAGAAATAGTGCGTTGATTACGCACCTTAACACTTGTAGTTCTAAGCTTTCAATCCCTAAGCTATCGCTCAAAGAAACAACAACTATCTATCGCCCCATAGCTATCTCTCATTCTTGTGGCCCACACCCCGGTGGCCAATCCCGAATCGCCGAGACAGCCCTCTTCTTGAACTTCGGGATAGGGACCTTCCCTTGCCCACTCTGACTGGTCGTTGCCTCCATCAAAAGCTTAAACAGGTAACAGGTTAACCTTACAAAACACAACCTAAATATTTAATCTTAATAAATATTTCTTACCAACTCAACTTGAATCCCGAACGCTACTTACTCAGAATCACGACTAAACGACCTTGCTAACCACTCCCTATTGCTCAAACTAGAAACGGTCACCACAAGAAAGTATGGTTCGGCTTGCCAGGACTTGTAACCAAAATGGAGAAAATAGGAGAACAAAAGATTCGGCAAGGCTCCTTAGATGGTTTGGGATATTCGGCAATGGCGGCATTTTAAAGGGTGACTTCGGTTTGAAACAAAGTTTAAGAAAAGGAGTGAAGGGAGAGGATATGGGTTCATAAAAGTTTATGCCCTCTGCCAATTTCTGGCTTCAAAGAAATAAGATGGAAAAAGGATTTGCTTAGACTCACTTTCGGCAATGGACTAGAGAATGAATAAATGAAGACAAAGGGAAGAACTTTTGGCAAGGGAGAAAACAAAGTGGTGAATGAAAATGAGCACCTCCTCGCCCCCTATTTATAACATTCGGCCAAGCCTCAACCTCCCAAAAAAAATCCCTCAAATCTCTCCTAAACTACCTCCCTTCCATCCATTCAAAAAGATTTGAAAAAGTCAAACCTATCTAGCCAAATTCAAAAAAAGAAGACCAAGTCTTTCTCCACTTTTCAAGCCTCCAAAAACCACCCAACTCTTCTCCTCTTTGACGCAAAAACAAGGCCCCAATTGCTGCTCTTGCGAATCGAACCTGAGCCCCTTCTCCTTGCAAATGGCGTCACTTCTCCATGCTCTAAGTGGCGCCTCCTTGCCACTCTGCCAAGCTACTCTTAGTGCTAAAATTCCACCAAAAATTCTCTTAAGGCCCCCTCTGTCCAAGCTCCCCTTTTAACCCCTAAAACTAAAAATTTTCCAGGGCATTCCACTACACTCTAGGGTTCTCAAGACCCCTAAAACTAACCCAACCACACACTGAAGTGTGCCAACACCCGAGCTAAGCACCAAAAACCTAACCCTTAAAACCAGGGTGTTACAAGGATTATGAGGTAGTGATTGACTACCACCCGGGAAAGGCGAATGTAGTTGCCGACGCTTTGAGTAGAAATCCTTATTTGCATTGAAGGCTATGAACACACGGGTGACTTTGTCAAGTGATGGTTCTATTCTAGCTGAGTTAAGGGCTAGGCCGATGTTTCTCCAAGAGATTTGTGAAGCTCAGAAAGGTGACAACGACTTGCAAGACAAAAGAGTTCAGTGTGAGTCAGGTGTTGAGTTCGACTTTTGTATTAATTCTAATGGATGTTTGATATTCCGAGACAGAGTATGTGTACCAAGAAATGATAAGCTCATTCAAGAAATTTTACACGAGGCACATAGCGGATGTCTATCTGTACATCCAGGCAGCAAAAAATGTATAATGACTTGAAGAAATGGTATTGGTGGCCGAGTATGAAGAAAGATATTTCTAATTTTGTATCAAAATGCTTGATTTGTCAGCAAGTGAAAGCTGAACACCAAGTATCTTCCAGTCTACTTTAACTGATTATGGTTCTCGAGTGGAAATCAGACCGTGTTACTATAGATTTTGTGGCGAGTTTGCCATTGACATCGAGTAAGAAAGATGCCGTATGGGTTGTGGTAGATAGACTTACGAAGTCGGCCCATTTCATACCTTCACTTGATAAGTTGGCAGACTTGTATGTTTTAGAGATTGTAAGACTACATGGAGTGCCTTTGTCGGTTTTATTAGATAGAGATCCGAGATTCACATGATGATTTTGGAAAAAACTGCAAGAAGCTTTGGACACAAAGCTGAGTTTTAGTACAGCTTTTCACCCACAAACCGACGGACAGTCGGAAAGATTAATACACATACTTGAGGATATGCTTCGGTGTTGTGTTCTTGAGTTTCAGGGCAGCTGGGAAAAGTACTTATCGTTGGTAGAGTTTACCTACAATAACAGTTTTCAGTCGAGTTTGAAAATGGTGCCTTATGAGGACGTAAGAGCCGAACGCCTTTGTATTGGATTGAACTCAAGGAAAATCAGATTTACGCGGTCGATCTGATTTGAGAAACTGAAGAGAAGGTAAAAATAATCCGTACTTGTTGAAAAGCTACTTCGGATAGACAAAAGTCCTACTCGGACTTGAAAGGGAAAGAGATCGAAATTTAAGTTGGTGACAAGGTATTCTTGAGAGTGCCACTATGCAAGAAAGTTCTCAGATTTGGCCGAAAAGGCAAATTGAGTTCGCATTTTATCAGACCGTATAAGGTCACCGAGAGGATAGTGCCGGTAGCTTATCGATTGGCTTTGCCATCCGAATTGGAAAAGATCCATATAATTACACCGAAAGAGGTTGAAATTCAACCGGACATGACTTATGGCGAAGAACCGATTAAGATTTTCATGGGAAATTACTATGGGAAAGACATGGGGTAGAAGAGGCTACATGGGAGCCTGAGGAGGCTATGAGAAACCAATATCCCAACCTTTTTATAGGGTTGATATTCGGGGACGAAAATTCCTAAGGGGGGAGAATTGTAACAACCCGATTTAGGGCCTAGTCAAAATAGTGGTTGCGAGACCACAAATCCGAAGTAGAAATATGTGTTTTATGATTTTTATGAGGCTTATTATATGTTTGTATGATTATGTGAAAATTTCATGAGGATATTTTATTAATTAGTGATCAATTTGTCCATTAGGACTAAATTGCAAAGATTAGAAAATATGAGATTCTAGAAGATTTAAGTGTGAAATGGTATTAGAAAAATTACTAGAGGTCCTTATTTAGCAATTAGATGATTATATGTTAAGATGGACAAAAATGGACATGGGAAGGAAAAATCTCGAGAAAGGGGCCTTAAGGGCATTTTTGTCATTTGATTAATGAATGAATTAAAAAGGGAAAATAAGTAAAAAATGGTGTCCATCTTCTCAAAGCTTAGCCGAAAATCACAAGGACTCCATAGCTAGGGTTTTTTCAACTTTCAAGCTTGATTGTAAGTACCTCCTAGCCCCGTTTTTAATGTTCTTCATATTTTTGAAATCCTCGTAGCTCGACTTAGCTATTTATAGCTATATTTTGAGCTAGGGTTTATGTTCAAAAATTTACCTATGTATGACTTACATGTATTTTGATGATTAATGGAAGAATATGAAAGTTTGATGTAGGATAAACATCTTTTTCTAAGTGATTTTCATGGGAAATTCATAAGGACTAAATTGTATAAGTCATGAAAATGGTCATACATGAGTGAAATAGTGGTAATTGGGAGCTGTTGAAGTTATGAAAATGATTTGGCTAGGCTTAAAATACAAGGAAGTTGAATAAAAATCATTTTACGAGCGTAAGGGCAAAAGTGTAAATATGTAAAAGTTTAGGGGCAAAATTGTAATTTTTCCAAAGTATGATTCATGGGTCAATTTAGTCAATGTGAGTATTAAACAAGTGAAATTGTTATTATATATCAAGAAACACGAAGCTCGGATCGAAACCGAGGCAAGAATAAGGTTGTGGATTGAATCGAATATCTACACACATTTTGAGTACCGAGGTAAGTTTGTGTGAAATTAAAGCTACGTAATGTTTTTATATTTTTAATTGATTGATATTATGAGAAATGAATATTATTTCTGTGAAAACTGATTAACGATGCCTCTATGAGAGTATGATGAAAATATGTTAAGTTGAAGTGTCGGTTGAATATTCGGAATAGCGAGGATACTAATGTCACGACATGAGATAATGAAGGTCCCGTATAAGACCATGTCTGGGACATGGCGTCGGCATCAAATAAGGAAGGTCTTGTATAAGATCATGTCTGCGACATGGCATCGGCAACGAATAAGGAAGGTCCCGTATAAGTGTAACACTCCAAACCCGGCCTAGAAGTTAGGCCCGAATCCAGCGTGTCACATTAAAGTGTTTTTGCAAAAACCTTGTTTTCATTGAAAACCCTTCTAGAGAAAAGTTAAGTAAAATCTAGTTTGCTTTCAAAATGAGGTGTATCCAAAAAACCATTTCCTTGTTACTATGTAAAAAATATTTCCTTTGATAGCAGAAGCACGTTCTTAAGACACAATTATTTTCAAAAACTTGAAATATGCTTAAAAAAAATAAATCCAGGTCCCATTTCAAAATTTCAATGCAGAGTGGAGGTAATGGAATAATAACTAGAGGGGAAATGTTATTACAATTCGAAATAACATAACTTAAAATAAATAACTTAAAATCTAGAATTTAGATATTAAGAAAAACAGGTCTAATCGTCTTGCTAGTTGGCCACCTCTGAGTCCCTCCATTCGTCGAACCGCCTATTGAGGATCACCTGAGAAAAATAAAAGAGGGAGTGAGTTTTCGAAAACTCATTGTGTACGACCCTCGTCAAAAAAAAACATACATATCATAATAATAACATAATAATATCATACGTGCAATGCAGTGCAAACCCTCCCCCAAACAATCCATCCGATACACTTCGTTTCTGTCCAACCGAAACACTTCTGTGGGGATTTCTAAATCAACCCACCCATCCAATACACTTCAAGGGTAGCCCGATTGCGGTACTACCTAACGTTGCAGCAAAGCTGCTAATCATATAATGGGCTTAAAGCCATCGGTGGATCCACGGTCGTCAAGCAACCATGCGATCCTCATATACTTCCTCCATTCCATAATTTCCCAACCCATATGCAACCTAAACAGAATATCATATGAATGCAGCAAATGTACATGTAACATCCATAAATCTTACATTCAACACATAGGGGCATTTTAGTCATTTTCGCCCTTAGGGGTATTTCAGTCATTTCTCATTATTATGGGTATATTACTCACCTTGGCCTGTTATCAAGTCCTCGTTGGCTAAAGTGAACAGATACTATGCACCAGGTAGGATTCCAGAGAAGAGGAGGTGAGTCATTAAGACCGCTTAAGTACCAAGCTCTGCCTATAACCAATCCTAGACATGCATATACCCATTGCCATACCTTAACCTTATGACTTGTCCACGGTCACAATTAGTTAATTATTAAAGTTTTATGCAAGTTTAAGCAATTTACCAAATACTAAGCCCAAGACCCTTACAAAGCCCAAACAAGTTCACATACGTTCATATGGCCCACCAGGCCCAATTTAGGCCCAAATCACATTCATATGGCCCATCTGGCCCAATCACATTCGTATAGCCCCTTAGGCTCAAACCACGTTCATATGGCCCATCTGGCCTAATCACATTCATATGGTCCCTTAAGCTCAAATCACATCCATATGGCCCATCTGGCCCAATCACATTCATATGGCCCATTAGGCCCAAATCACATTCATATGGCCCATCTGGACCAATCACATTTATATGGCCCATCTGGCCCAAAGTAATTCGAAGCCATGTAACCAGCATGACTAATTCATCACTTATTACCAAATCATCAAATTCGCCTATTTTGAGCCTACGGCCCATCGGGCCCATTTTGCCCATCCTTGCCCAGTTGGCCACAACACGACCCAAGTCCATGAGATCTCTCATGGGGTCTCTGTTACCGATTCCATTTCCCTCATACTGTGTTCACAACACTCGCAAGACTACCGAGGCCAAACTTTTGGGATTTCGTGATTTCTTAATCCATTGTGTGTATAGTGTATGTACACACCTGATAACAAAATGTGCTGCGATCTCCTTAGCCATGATCCTACAAACGATGTCACTCAATGATTAATCACATATGCTTATCGAATACTTTACCAAAAGCCGAAATCTCACCTTAACCTTACTTGAAACACCAAGCCTTAATAGCTTTTCCTTGACCACTAATCACGAGTACTTCCTAAATCTGCATCAATCTTAATTATTAAAAACTTAACCATAAGTGACTTATATCCATCTTAAGTCACCCTTACATTACTTATAACCATTCGGCCAACCTTCAAAACCAAAAGTGAAGAATACTTACCCAAATCCCGAAACGCATAAAGAGTAACTCGGTAGAGATCTGAAGAACAGAGATTTGATATCAATCTCCTACCAAAATCGATTTAGAAAGACTGAGGGAGAGGAGAAGTCGGTTCTAGTAAGATCAATTGAAAAAGTAAAGTGCTTATACAAGAATTGGCTAGGTTGAAGAAATAGTGACGATACAAAAAGAATTTCGGCAAAGGGAGGGTGGAATTATTCGACTTTAGAGGGTTTGGAAAAGGTAACAAGAAGAAAAGAAAAAGATCAAATGTGTTTGTGTGAGGGTAACTGCAAGATATTTGCTAAAGAAAGAAAGACTGACCTATTTGCAAAACTCTCCAAAGGCTGAATGCCACAATGAAAATTCGTAATACCCCATAAAAGACCCAAAAATGACACTCATCTATCCTCCTAAACCGAATTTATACACATCCCACTTCCCAAAACGGCACCAACTCTTCACACTTCTCAGCTCCTAACTTTTCTCCCTGATAACTCCTCAATCTCATCCTAAATTTTCTCCAAGATAAGCTCCTACAATCTCTCCATAACCCTTCCAAACCTCTCATCCATTAGACTTTCATTGCAACACAAACTCTAGCCGTCCTGACAGCAAAATAAATACCATAATAAAACACCATGCCACTACTCAAACCCTGGACTCCCTTGCCTGCTAATGATGCCACCTCCCAGCTCCCTAAGTGGCGCCACTTTGCCACTACACCACAAGCTCTTTTGTGTCATTTTTCTTCCTCATTTATTTAAAAGGCCTACTAACTGAAGTCACAGTTCCTTTGGGGCTAAAACCAAAATTTTTCTTATACCCTTACTTGATCCTAGGGCATCTACAACACCCCTATACACTCCAAATTCATTAACCCTCAAAGCCCACATGCCAATTGTCAATTTCTCGCTCACTTAAAAAAAATTTCTGAGACCCAAAGCCCAAAGCGCAATTCATCTAGGCCCAAATATTCGGGACGTTACAATAAGACCATGTCTGGGACATGGCGTCGGTACTGAATAAAGAAGGTCCCATATAAGACCATGTCTGGGACATGGCGTCGGCACCGAATAAGGAAGGTCCCGTATAAGACCATGTTTGGGACATGGCCTTGGCACCGAATAAGGAATGTCCTGTATAATACCATGTCTGGGACATGGCCTCGACTCCAAAGGAAGATCTCGTGTAAGACCATGTCTAGGACATGGCATCGACATCTATATACAATCTTGTATAAGACTATATCTAGGATATGGCATCTACATCGAGATAAGAGATCCCGTGTAAGACCATATCTGGGATATGGCATCAGCATCAAGATGTGATCCCATGTAAGACCATATCTGGGATGTGGCATTGGCAATGTGATACATGTATGATGAGACTGAGTATCCTCCAATATTCCGAGTAGTTCAACGAGCAAAGAGCTAAGTTATGTACAGATGACCAAGATTTAAGTTTATGCTTAAAAGTATGAAAGTGCTAAAGTTATGCGATGAAGTGATACAGGTACCCATGAGTAACTTACGAGAAATGAATGCAAAATGTGATATGTAATGTGGTAAGATTATGCATGAGTAAGTTATGTTGATGTGTTTGAGAACTTGTGTATTATTCCATGAGATAAAAGGATGTTATTATAAGTCTTAATGTTGTTATTTATTTCATGCAAACTTACTAAGCTTTATGCTTACTCCTCTTATTTCCCTTTTCCTTATAGTATCACCAAGCTAACTCGGGGATTGTAGGACGTCGGAGTTCGGATCACACTATCAACTATTCTTTTGGTATAGTAAAGTTGATTTATTTTGGGTATGGCATGTATAGGAACTTGGTCATTTTATTATGTCATATTTGTTAGCCAAAGTGTTGGTTATTATTATTACTCATTCATTTTGTAAATGACCATTAGGAATTGGCCAATACTTATTAAATTTATATATATATATCCAATGATGATGATATTCATGAAATGCAAGTTTGTGTAATTGATCGAGTAAAATGTGAAGTGTATGCATGATGAATTAGTGATTCTTCATAGTGTACTATTGCTATGTTATGTGTTGCTGGTACTGGTATAAGTTTGTTTGTTTTTTAGGGTGGCAATTGGCTTGGAAAAATAACCTTATAATTTTCCACACGAGTAGACACATGGGCATGTGTCTAGGCCGTATGTGACACACGGTCAGCCCTATGGTGTGTTGATAGGCTGTGTGTCCCCTGCATCAAATTTGCGAGAATTCAATTTGACACACGAACCAGCACACGGGCGTGTGACTAGGCTGTGTGCCCCAAAGTGTTTGCTGATGTCATAAACAAAATACTCAGGTTTTCACACACGGGTGAGGACACGGGCGTGTCTTGGCCATGTGAGGGACACGGGCCACAGGCATGGGCGTGTGTCAGGCCGTGTGAAAACCCCTGTAGGTTTGAAATGACAAATGAAATCCACACGGGCTAGGAACATAGGTGTGTGTGACCACACATCCTGCCTACACGGGCATGTTCCATTTCACATGGGCGTGTGGCCCTCTTTTGAGTAAAACTTTTCTAGGTGTGTAAAAGTTTTTGGTTTAGTCTCGAACCATTCCAGATATATGTTTAGGGTCTCATAAACCCATAATAGGGATGTTATGTATGTGAATGAAAAAGTTTTAAGTTCTGTAATGCCTCGTATCCGATTTCGGCGTGGAATACGGGTAAGGGGTGTTACATCTAGTGTGAGAATTACGTGTGATATGAGATTGAGATAGCTTCGGCTATATATGTTGCACTTAGGGTGCGAGATTTCTGAGTATCTGATAGTATTCTGAATGGTTCAACGGGTATGTAGGTCTGAGATGTGGTTGAGTATAAGTTTGATACGAGATCGTACAGGTATGTACACAAACTGTATGAGCTTTGCATCAAAGAAAACTGTTAATTTACATCAAATCTTATGATTTAATATGTTAATGGTTTGTTAGCTAATGTGAATTAGATGTTGATATATTTCATTGGTTGAATGGTATATTTTTGTTTAATTGAATATATTATTATATGAACTTACTAAGCTTTATAGCTTACTGATCGTTGTTTTATGCGATGTCAAAGTCTTAAAATTTATATAAAGAATGATCGAACCTAGAAACTAACTATGACAACGATTTGAGGCAAGCACACCTATCAAACAGTAGTTTAGTTTAGGCAAGACCGGAATATCAAACCCAAAGGAACCAAAAGTACTAACACTAACTCTCTTTTTACTATTTAGCCTAAGAATTGAATGAATTGTTTATCTAATCTAAATTAACTAACTACTAAACTAAAGACTCTAAGACAAAGAAGAATGAATTTGGGAAAATAACTTGGAAGAAAAACCAATTGATTAAAACGAAACCCAAGGAAGAATCTATCTAGACTTCACTTGTTGTCTAACTCTAAACCAGACGATTTATTCATTTGACTTGATCCGTAAGATTCCCTAAGTTATATTAATCCCTCTCTCGAGGCGACTAACATCTAACCCTAGGTTGATTAATTGAAATCTTTTTCTAATTAAAACCCCTAGAATTGCATTAACTCGATCTATAGACTCCCATATTAGGTTTTACCCTAATCCGGCAAAATCTCGTCAGCATATCTCTAGGTGCGCGATCAACTCCGCTTAATTATGCTAGATCTACTCTTAGGCAGGGACTTTTGCTCCTCCACCTAAGCACATCATAATTGAATTAATATCCCAGAAATATCAACACAAGAATTAAGAACACATAATTAAGAACAAGTCAAATATTTATCATATAGTTCAGCAAATGATAACAAGATTCATCCCCTCAGGTATCTGAGGGTTTAGTTCATAACAATAAAAGAAAACATCTCAAAAGAAAAGATAAAACAAAACATAAGAAATCTCTAAAACCCCCTGAAGGAATTGAAGGAGAGATCCTCCTTCTTGAGTATGATTCCAGCTTCTTTGAGATGGATCAACTGGCTCTCTTCGAGTAAATCTCCACAAATCTACCTTCTCTGGTCTAGTCGGATGCCCTTTAACTAAAGCCTTGGGTTCCCCCCTTTCTGGTCATACTTAGGGTGTTTATATAGGCTTCTGAATATGTTTCTTTGCCCCTAAGTATCCAAATCCGAGTGAAACTCTTTTTTCCTACAACAGGGCCACGCCCATGGTACACGCCCTTGTAAGTCGTGGCCAGGCCATGTTTGAACCTGTTGAATTGGGCACGGTCGTGTGGTCTTGGGCCCAGGCCGTGTGGATTTCATGATATGGCTAATTTACTCCATTTTGGGCCCGTTTTTCATTCTTTTCGTCATCCGGTGCTCTCCTATGTATAAAACATGAAAACAAAGGATTAAGAGCACCAAATTACACAATTCAAGGCTTAAATCATCCAAAAGAATGCTAAAGTGGGCCTAAAACATGTTACTTTTACAGTTTATCAAATACCCCCACACTTAAGCTTTTGCTTGTCCTCAAGCAAAATTCTCGACTTACAATTAAAATGATCCTCCTTAATTCATAATATTTATCAATAATGTTTCGCCATAATTCAAAAATAATTCATACATGGATAATTCAACTCAAAGATTCCTAAAGATTCTAACAATCAAAGTCATAGTTTTTATAGTACGAAAACATAGGCGTTTCCCCTTACCTAAATAATTACCTCTGATTCAAAATCGACAAGAGTTGACATCCTCACTAAAGATTCATTCAAATCGCTCAAAGTGTTTAAGGTTCAAAATTCAGCACTCAAGAGTCGAACATGAAAAGTTAATCCCATAGGCTTGCATGAAAATCAAATCTCCACCACTATAAAATGAGATGATACACAGATCAAAAGGTCTTTAACAGGGTTGTAATAGGGCTTGGGTTAAAGGTGTGGATAAAGGCTGAATTAGAAGTTAGAATCGAGATTGACTTGACAAATTACCTAACTAGAAAAATGAACTAATCTTAAATAATTACATCATTTGAAAACTAATAATACCAGCTTTTTCTTCAAGGTTTGAAATTTAAACATGTAAGCTCACTTAATTATAGAACTAATAATGAATATACTTCGTTTTTTTTAAAAGAACAAGTCAAGTAATAATAGGAAAGAACTTTTACAACTGAAATATAGAACATAGTTAGGCAACCGCTCAAAATCAAATCTCGACAAAAAGGGAGTCAAGGAATGGTGATAACAAATACAAAGGGTTTTGGGTTAATATTAGCTGGTGAGTCAATAAAAAGGGTTGTTAGAATCAAAAGGGTTTACTAGGGGTTAATTATGAGGGTAGGCGTTTTAGTGGAGTGAGTGGGTTAAAATCTAGGTGCCTTTATCATCTCTATATATCAAATCAAAGGTGTGGCCTCTACATGTATAAACAATGCAAGTTCTAGAATAACAAATCAATATTGACACACTCATAATAAAAAAGTGAGCAAGGAAAAGAATGTATGCTCTAAAAGGCTCAAAATCTCACAGAAATTATGGGTGTTTGATATCAACCTCGTAAATTTCAAACTTCAAAGTAATAATTAGATTCAGGTAGACAACCTAACAAAATTTTTAATTTTTGAAAAATAGACTTATCATGCTTGATTCTCTAGTATCCTTCAAATTTAATCATCAATTCACAATTATCTATGACTTAATATGAAACATATCAACAAACATTATAAATCAAAGGAAATTTTATTCTAATCACAATATGAGGAAATTACTTTAAGACAAGATATCATTCAAGGATTTAAGAATAATGCAGAAAGTTAGGCACTTTCTCGAAATAACTATTCACCCCCCACACTTAAGATGTACATTGCCCTCAATGTACAAACATGTATATGCAATTTAAAAGATATGGAGAGGTGAAACTTCCTGAATTTGGATGGTTTCCTGGAGTTGGAAGTTGATAGGGTTGGTAGCTGTTATCGAGCTCTGCGCTAGATGAAGAAATTGGGTAGCTCGTAGAGAATTAGCCAGGAATTATTAAGACACATTTAAAATAAACTAAATATATAATTAAAGACAAGAAAGATAAAGAGAAAGAAAATATTAAGGTAAGTAAAATTAAAATGAAAGATGAATGGACCGAGGAGTCCTTATTGTTGGATGGTTCGCGAGGTGGATGTGACTTCTAAGGCTGTAGAGGTGCTGGCAGTGGCGGAAGTGGCGCGATTCCCAAGCAGCCTTTAGAATCTGACACTAAGAAACTAAAATAAGATAAACTAAATTAAGCATAAGATAGTCAAAGAGAAGGAAAATAAATGAGAATATAAAGTTAAAACAAGAGATAAATGGTCTCAAAGACCCTTGGCTTGTCGAGTGGATGAAGCGGCCGGCATGAACTTATGTAGATCGGTCTCCAAGAGGGAGATTGTGCTGGGATCCTTCCGCTTCTTCGACATAGATGTGGTGTAGCTCGATGGTTGTGGGCAAAGGTTAGAGAAGGAAAGTTGCGAGAGGTTTGAGAAAGAAAAGGAAAATTAAATGGCTGAATTGGTGAGAAGAGGGAGGGGTGGGTCGTTTAAATAGAATTTTCAAGTCAGGTACATTCACACACCCGTGTATCGTGGGCGTGGCATGTCACATGGCCGCATCTCATGATCGTGATGGGCTTCGTTCATTTCTCCCACGCCCATGCTCAGGTCGCCACGCCCGTGTGTAATCTAACAGTGTCGACCACGGCCGCATCGCACAGTCGTGGGGTTTTGTCGGTGCCCGTGGTGTGGTGGTTGGAGCCCGTGACTCGAAGATTTTATTTGTTCTGACTCGTAACGTTTCTTCCATGTCAGTACAGAGATTCATGAGGTCTATACGGCCACGACCACGACCGTGTGCAAGGTCGTGTGGCTTGAAATTTGTATTTTTTTAGTTAGTTTATAATTAGGTGTTATAAAAAGATAATAAAATAAAACGAATAAGATGAACAATGCAGAAGTTATTAGGATTAGTACTCGGGTTGCCTCCCGAGAAGTGCTCGTTTATAGTCTTAAGCTATACTCTCCTCTCATTTGTGTATTCATGGTGGTTTAAGGATTTGAAAGTCCTTCCTCGTACTGGCAGATCCATTACCATGATAGAGTTTAAGACGGGTGGCATTTATTCAAAGTGCTAAACATAGGGTTACTTGCCTTGACCATTCCGTACGGGAAAACATTGATTACCTTGAAAGGGATTTCCTTGCTGGTGTTAGGATTAGAAGGGGACACTCGTGAATCTATTTTATCTAGCAATACCTGATCTCCAATTTTGAACTTGTTTGTCTCGTAGAGTGGCCTTGGTTCTACTTTGGGCATCCCTAGTTCTATTTTAAGGTGCGTCTTCCCTTCTTCTAGTTCATCGATCTGAATCCATTGTTCTTCATGAGTTATTTCTTTGTTGGCACAGGGTCTAGGATCGGACTCAGTTCTGTTCTTTTGTGGTGCTTCCTAGAAAGAAGGTTTACTGAATGGTTATCAATAGAACTGACTTTCTCACCTTGATTATTCGATGTCCTAGCTGAATCGAGGGCTTGAAGAGTGACTGTCTCGTCACCTATATAGAGTATAAGTTTGCCTGCATCAACATCGATCTTAGTACTGGCAGTTGCTAAGAATGGTCTTCCTAAAATTAGGGGGATCGATCCATGTCTAAAATGACAAAGTCTACTGGAATACAAATTTATCAATTTTCACAAGTACATCTTCAATTATACCCCTAGGAACTCTAATAGTTTTATCAGCTAATTGAATGCTCATCCTAGTTTGTTTGGGTTTCCCTAGACCTAGTTGTTTAAACAATTTATAAGGCATGACATTTATGCTTGCCCCTAAATCAGCTAACGCATTATCAATAGATAAACTACCAATTAAGCATGGAATTGTAAAACTCCCTGGATCTTTTAATTTCTGTGGTAGTTTATTTTGCAACATTGCTAAGCACACTGCATTCAGTTCCACATGTGATTCCTCATCTATCTTCTACTTATTTGTCAATAGCTTCTTTAAAAATTTCCTGAAATCTGGTATCTGTGAAAGAGCTTCAAGAAACGGTAAGTTAATATGTAATTTCTTTACAAGTTTAAGAAACTTACCGAATTGTTCCTTTGTATCGTCTTTCATTATTGCTTAGGGATATGGTATGCGAGGTTTGTACTCTTTGATTACTGGTCTCGGCTTGTTATTGACCTCAACCATATCTTCTTCTACCATATTCTTTTGCTTTGAATTAGGCTCATCTAACCCTTCACTTTCTTGAGCTATTATGGCTTGAACTTGCTCCCTTGGGTTAGTCTAGGTGTTGCTTGGTAGTCTTCCCTGTGGTCTGTCAGAGATTTTCTTGGCGAGTTGCCCGATTTGATCGTTGAACTCTTGTGTCAGTGCCTCAAGTTTTGTTTCTATCTTTTAGAAACTTGTTTTTGTATTTTGGGAACGTATTTCTGAGGCTGCTATAAAGTTTGTCAGCATCTCTTCAAGGTTCGACTTCTTTTCCTGTGGCTAGGGTTGTTGTTGGAAGTTTTGGGATGGTTGTTGCCTTTGATTTCTTTAACCACCCCATGAGAAATTGGGATGGTTCTTCCAACTTGGATTATAAGTATTACTATAAGGGTTATTTTTGGATCGAAAATTATTACCCATATAGTTCATTTGTTCGCTCTCCATCCCCTGTCTGTAGGATGGGTACTCAGGATTCACCACTCCTTCACTTGCGTCGCACTGCATAACTGGATGTGCTTACGAAGATCCATATAAACCATCAAATTTTTTATGTAGCAATTCTACCTGATTTAATAGCGCGGTTACTGCGTCGATGTTGAAAAATCTGGCTGCTTTGGCTGGCCTTGTCCTTGTAACTTGCCACTGATAGTTATTCAGTGACATTTCTTCTATAAACTCGTAGGCTGCTTCAGGAGTTTTGTTGTTCGAGGTTCACACACAGTGAATCGATTAGTTGCCTTGTTGAAGGGTTCACACCATTGTAAAAAGTTTGGACCTGTAGCCACAAGGGTAATCTGTGGTGTGGGCACCTCCTTAACAAGTCTTTGTATCTCTCCCATGCATTATAGAGTGTCTCTAAATCTATCTGCACAAAAGAAGAGATATCATTCCTCAATTTGGCCATTTTGGCCAGCGAGAAATATTTTAATAAAACTTTTTCGGTGTAGTGATTGACCCTCGTGGAAGAGATTGCAACCACTGTTTAGCTTTATTTCTCAGAGAAAAGGGAAATAACCGAAGACGGATGGCATCATCAAAAACGCCATTTATTTTGAAGGTATCGCAGAACTCTAGAAAATTCACTAAGTGTGTGTTAGGATCCTAATCCTGCAAACCATCAAACTGAACAAACTGTTGTATCATCTGTATAATGTTAGGTTTCAGTTCAAAATTATTTGCAGCAATAGTAGGCCTAACAATATTAGACTCAGTTCTTGTTAAACTAGGTTTAGCATAATCATACATGGTACGTGGAGCATGATTTTCGACCATCTCCAGAGGTGGCGGATTCTTTTTAGCCATCTCTTCCGTGGTATTTGTTTCGGCTTCTTGCTCTTCATCTATGTAGTTTAAGCTTCGCCTTATTTCTCTGCGATTTCTATGAATGGTACCTTTAATATCACTGTCGTAGAGTAAGGGTCCTATCGGGTTCCTTCTAGTCATAAACTAGAGGTACCTGAAAGGAACAAAAGAAAGAAAAAAAATTTAGAAAAATAAAAATAAAATTTAATTGCAAAAATAAAAATAAAAATGGCTAAAGTAATAAAAATTAAGCTTTCTTAATATTTTAGTTCCCCGGCAACGGCGCCACAAACTTGATCGTTGTTTTATGCGATGTCAAAGTCTTAAAATTTATATAAAGAATGATCGAACCTGGAAACTAACTATGACAACGATTTGAGGCAAGCGCACCTATCGAACAGTAGTATAGTTTAGGCAAGACCGGAATGTCAAACCCAAAGAAACCAAAAGTACTAATACTAACTCTCTCTTTATTATTTGGCCTAAGAATTGAATGAATTGTTCATCTAATCTAAATTAACTAACTACTAAACTAAAGACTCTAAGACAAAGAAGAATGAATTTGAGAAAATAACTTGGGAGAAAAACCAATTAATTAAAATGACACCCAAGGAAGAATCCACCTAGACTTAACTTGTTATCTAACTCTGAACCAGACGATTTATTCATTTGACTTGATCCATAAGATTCCCTAAGTTATATTAATCCCTCTGTCGAGGCGACTAACGTCTAACCCTAGGTTGATTAATTGAAATCTCTTTCTAATTAAAACCCCTAGAATTGCATTAACTCGATCTATGGACTCCCATATTAGGTTTCACCCTAATCTGGAAAAATCTCGTCACCCTATATCTAGGCGCATGATCAACTCCGCTTACTTATGCTAGATCTACTCTTAAGCAGGGACTTTTGCTCCTTTACCTAAGCACATCATACTTGAATTAACATCCTGGAAATATTAACACAAGGATTAAGAACACATAATTAAGAACAAGTCAAATATTTATCATATAGTTCAGCAAACGATAACAAGATTCATCTTAGGTTTCATCCCCCTCAGGTATCTGAGAGTTTAGTTCATAACAATAAAAGAAGACATCTCAAAAGAAAAGATAAAACAAAACATAAGAAGTCCCTAAAACCCCATGAAGGAATTGAAGGAGAGATCCTCCATCTTGAGTATGATTCCGGCTTCTTTGAGATGGATCAACTGGCTCTCTTCGAGTAAATCTCCACAAATCTGCCTTCATTGACCTAGTCGGACGCCCCCTGATTAAAGCCTTGGGTTCCCCCCTTTTTGGTCATACTTAGGGTGTTTATATAGGCTTCTAAATATGTTTCTTTACCCCTAAGTATCCAAATCTGAGTGAAACTCTTCTTTCCTACGACAGGGACACGCCCATGGCACACGCCCGTGTAAGTAGTGGCCAGGCCGTGTTCGAACCTGTTGAATTGGGCACGGCCATGCGGTCTTGGGCCCAGGCCGTGTGGATTTCATGATATGGCCCATTTAATCGTTTTGGGCCCGTTTTTCGTTCTTTTCTTTATTTGGTGCTATCCTGAGTATAAAACATGAAAACAAAGGATTAAGAGCACCAAATTACACAATTCAAGGATTAAATCATCCAAAGGCATGCTAAATGTGGGCCTAAAATATGTTACTTTTACGGTTTATCATTTTATTTATTTTCCGTGTTTTATAGTGAAATCAAAGCTAGCTAGGATTCTGGATTGTGGAAGATTTTATCACACTATCCAACTATCACCTTCGTACTTTTGAACTTAAGTATTTTGAGTATATGGCATGTATAAGAGTTATGGTCATTTTGTATAGTTTGGTAATGAATTTAGTCGTTTTGAAATGGCTTGTAAATGTCTAAAGTTTGGTTTTGTATATAGGCATGGGAGTCGGCTTATTTTGGTATAGTTGATCATGTATATATATGTGCATATGGCTTTTGTGATGTGTTGGATGATGGTTATGTGATGCTTGTTGATAATATGTGTTGTGGATAGCAAATGGTTGAGTTATAAATATTGGTATGCTAGTGAATTTAGGGAAATAATGCATTTGATGTATTGTAAAAGTGAATTTGACATAAAATTGAATGGTATATTGTGGTAATTGTGTGACTTGGAGTGGTTAGTATTGAAGTGGTATGAATTGAGCTTGATTGAATTTGATTTAAATGCCTACTTACACCATGTTTTGTGCCATTTGGGTTTTGTGTACATGTTTATAAATTTGTGTGGCTAGGTGGCTTGGTAAATAGCCTATTTTTGTCCACATAGGCAGAGACACTGGCGTGTGTCTCAGCTGTGTGTGACACACGGTCAGGTTACACGGCCGTTTGTCCCCTGGTGTTGAATTAAAAATCAAGTTAGTATGCTCCACATGTCTTGGGACATAGTCGTGTGTGTTGGCCGTGTGACCCAAGTTAGAGAGTTACACGGGGTCGGACAGAGGCAGGGACATGGCCATGTGATTTGATTTAGAATATCCACACGGCCTGCGACACGGGCGTGTCTTTTGCCGTGTGTCTCACACGGCTGGGCCACACTGGCGTGTGTCCAATGTAGTTTGAAAAATATTATAAGTTTTCTAAAAAATTCCTGAGTTCTCGGTTTAGTTCTGAACCTTCCCGAGTGCATGTTTAGGGCCTCATAGGCTCGTATTAGGCACAATGTGATTGTTGTTGAATGATGATTACATGAAGTTGAAAAATATATATGAAATGTATGATTAAATGTGTTATAATTCTGGTAATGCTCTTTAACCCTATTTCGGCATTGAATATGGGTGAGGGGTGTTACAAAAACAATAGCTCAGTGAGCACCGTTAGAGTTTAGTTGAGAGCTTGTTAGAATTGAAGTAGAGTACTGTAGATGACAAGATAATATGTTTTAGGTAGCCGAATAACTTGTTTACTTGGTTGCTTAAGTGCTTAAGTGTACAAGTACCAACTAACAGGTAATTTTTGGAAAACCCTTAGGTTGATGTCAAGGGTTTGGGACCGCCGGTTCACCTTGTGACGCAGCAAAAATATTATTTCGGCAATCCACAACCAATGATCCATGTACAAGGAACAAATTGGGTTGAAATATGGTTGAAAATTTACCTTATTTACTGAAAATATTTAAAGGATGTTGTTGATTCGATGTCGATTCCAAGCCACAACGAAAACATCTTGGCCTTTATGTAGTCTACCCCATCAAAAAGAAACTGGCCCTTTCTCTTGATCTTTTTAGAGAGAATTAAAAGTGGTTGCTAGACCTTTTAAATTATTTCGTCGGTAATCTTAACATACTAAGAGAGTATCATCCTTTTATCCTCTTTGATAACATATTTTAAAAAGGAAAACCATAATTATTCCCTTATTAATAGAAAGACAAATGGGAAGTTAGAAAAAGGAATTATATTATGTCCAAAAGAATATATGATTATTCCCTTATTAATAGAGAAGACAAATGGAAAGTTAGAAAAAGGAATTATATTCTATCCAAAAGAATATATGCTTTTTCCCTTATTAATGCAAAGTTAGAAAAATGAATTATATTCTTTCCAAAAGGATGTTAATTTCCATGTCTTTTATATTTTGACAGAAATTAATCAATATAATTGTTTATATTAATAAATTCGGTAAAATATATATAATTAATATTTTGTATGAATCAAATTCATATATTAATTATATTATTTCCAAAAGAATATTAATTTCCATGTCTTTTATATTTTGATCGAAATTAATTAATATAACTATTTGTATTAATAAATTCGGTAAAATTTATACAATTAATATTTTGTATGAATCAAATTCATATATTAATTATATCTATATTCTCTATTTGTGTACAACAAGTTTGTACAAAAAATGTGTTTAATATTTAGCTAACGAACTAAATTAATTCAACAAATAATTTAATTCTTGTGACAACTAAATCTAATATCAAATGTAGTTGGATTCTGTTCGTTTCAACTATAGGATGTGACCCTGTAGGCTCTTGTAACTTTAGTAGTAATACTAGAACATTTCTAACATTACAAGCAATGAGTGACATCTAGCAATGCATCATTCCCACCCAAGTTAGAAGAAGTCGTGATTTAGTATAACCTTTTTGTGATAATCATTTCATGTATTATATCATTTTATTCTTAATATCTAGATTAGACACAAGTCATGCAATAGTCACACTTGTATAGTCCAATATCATATTTCTTGATTTTTTCAGTAGACTACAATAAACAAACAAGCGTGATATCTCATATCAACTTCTTCGAGCATGACTATGCATTTCTAGTCTCACTCCATCAAGAAGCCTAAGATATTGCTCCCATTATGTAAGAGGGATAAATCCTATCTTGATCAACCATATCCCACTACATGGATTGTGGTATACCCAACATCAATCTTTATAGTACAACCTATTACGATAGATGTTTTGATTATATTAAAATATATGACTCACGATGTTAGGACAATGATGATCTCAAGTCTGAGGATCATATACATAGATATCACTATGAGTAATATTGTGACTATTACATAATAATCCAGGAAACATACTCATAGCGTGTCAGTCCAATATGTTGTTCTCTAACATATACTAATGTATTGATCTTGATATCCTTATGTCAATGACAATTATTTGTCATCAATCAACTACACATTAGTCTCAATGCATTATTGTTGTCCAAGCTTACAATAATACTTAACTAAGGACCTTTTTAAGAATAATCATATTTTCTTACGACTTTACTACAATTCAGTTTATTTATATACACAAAAAAAGAAATTGAAATAATAATGGCAATGCCTTATATTAATAAACAAGGTAAAACGAGTTTGTGCTTACAATCATCTCATTATTGGTAGTTGGGCATACTTTAACATAAGGAATTTATGTCTTTACAATAGTACATGCGTGATCAATTTTTTAGTAGATAAATGGTCTGATAATTATGCTTGTTTCTTATTTAGCTCAAGAAACTAGCGAAGGTTCGAGCAATCGAGGCAAATGACCAATAGAGTAGATTATGTCTTGAAGGTTCTGATAAGTTCTATTTTTCTTCCTTTGGGTTTTGAAACTCTATGATATGGGGTTGTGCAAGGTAAGTTGTCTTTGCTGGAGATGAGTTGGTGTGTTTTGTTTTAATGTATGCTTAACAAGTTACTGTTATGTGTGTGAACATAGCCATGGTCATGGTAAATACACATCTTGTGTGCGAGCCCAGTACAAGACTACCTGTGACATGTGAAAATGTGGAAAGAAGCTTTATTTGTGATGCATTCGGTAGGACAGCTTCATTGTAAACCAGACTGGCAGATCACAACTCGACCTTGCGGGAGAATGCATGTTCAATTTAATAAGGAATATGAATATAATTATGATTATGACTTATATGTGATTCTAATTTTTGAAATAAGGGTTCGAGGCAGGCACATGATTGGGTCACATGTAAACATATATGATTGATAGAAGTATGTATGAGTTAGTGGTATTGTAACACCCCTAACCAGTACCCATCGCTGGATTAGGGTTACGGAGCATTGCCGAATGAATGGAATATTTAAACATAAATTTAATATATTATCATAAAAACATTGTAAAATAATCATTCACATACATATTGTCCCTAAATCGAGCCCTCGAGGCCCTAAAAATACTTTAAAAATGATTCGAGACAAAATAAAAAACATTTGGAAAGTTTAAGAAAAATTCACAAAATTTTAAAAATAGGGGTCACACGACCGTGTGCCACACACGACTGAGACACATGCCCATGTATCAAGCCGTGTAACCTTCGAAATAGGGACACATAGCCGTGTCCTAGCCCATGTCCTTACCCGTGTAATTCTCTAAGTAGGGTCACACGGCCGTGTGCCACACACCATTGAGACACACGCCCGTGTCTTAGGCCGTGTAACCTTCGAACTAGGGACACACAGTCGTGTCCCATCCCATGTCCTTACCCGTGTAATTCTCTAAGTAGGGTCACACGGTCGTGTCACATCCCCGTGTGCCAAGCCGTGTAACTCCTGAAAAAGCCCACACGCCTGTGTGCCAGGCCGTGTGCTAGGCTGTGTAACTGACTAGCTTGCATACAAAGGAACCTACAGGAGACACAAGCCCATATCACCAAGTCGTGTGTTACACACAGCTGAGTAACACGAGCGTGTCTCAGGTCGTGTGGACATAAATTTGCCCAAAATCTAGCAATTTCCAACACCAACTCAAACCTAAACCTTAGGGCCTTTTGTGAACACTAACAAGGCATCACAACATACCTAAAGATACATTCCATTCACAAGCAATTCACACCTAACCAATCTAACCATTTAAATATGCTTCCAATGGACATCAACATCATTACCACTACACAAACATACCATTTTAATATCCTATAATCAACTAATCAATGTGCCATTCATAGACATAACAATTATATCAAAACATTAATAACTAAAACATATCAACATTGATCCATTCCTTGCATAGTAACTTAATTCAATCATAAACCAAAACATACCACAAGTTTTCACTTTCATACCATTCTATTTATACAAAAAAGAAACCTATTCACAAGAATGATAAAATACCTATTGACATAGTTTAGTATAGTATTAAATTGTACCAAAATAACCTATTTAGCCACATATACATGCCACTACCCTAAGAGACACAAAACCTACCAACTTTGATGGATAGTGTGAATCGGTCGATTAATCCTTCCAAAGTGTTAGCAACAGAACTCTACAAAACAATCCACAAGAATCGATAAGTTTACATAACTTAGTAAGATCATAGTATTACATTCAATCTAACATAATTAGATACAATTCATAAACTATTAGGTTTCAGGATTACTAGAGTATAATAACTTATGTAAACACGTTCAGGGGTACTGAAGTACAAACAGGGGCACGTTTGTGCAAACAGAGATACCAAAGTACAAATAGGCGCACGTATGTGCAAATAGGGGTATCAAAGTACAAACAGGAGCACATATGTGCATACATGGGTACCGAAGTACAAACAAAGGCACGTTTGTGAAAATAGGGATATCAAAGTAGAAACAGGGGCACCTATGTACAAACATTCAATAGTTTAATTATCGATCATTAACTAAGTAACTGTAATGCCCCAAAAATATAGGGTCTTTAATTTTTCATGTCCTGACAAAATTGCTTGTCTGCTTCAATTGCTAAGTGTTTTGGGTGTGTATGGGGGTATTTAGGAAGCCTGGGTTCAAGTATGGCCTTTGGCAGAATTTTGATTTTTGCTCTTTTGGGAAACTTGGATGTTAGCTTGAAGGGCATATATTAAGTTGTGGTTGTTTTGTGACACAAGAGATCTTGTGTTCTGGTGGCAAGTGGCGTGTTGGGGCATCTAAGAGGGAGTGGGTTCGAATCCCATGGCATGCAAAAAGGGGGTTTTATTTTGTCTCTGTGGCGTGAGAGGTAGAATTTGATTCAAACTCTGCAGAGGTGGTTGGAGACTTGGTCATCAAAATTTGAATGGGTTTGAATGAGGGGTGTGGAGTGAATCTAGGAGGAACCGATGGAGATTTTCAAGGAGTTGGGATGTGAAGGGAGTCATAGCCGAATGGGGTAGCTAGAGTAGGGGAATTCGACTATGAGCATTCTTTTGGTGCATTTTTGGCATTTGGGGAGTGGGTAGAAGCCAATTGTCATTTCTACTGTTTTGGGATTTTCCTTTTCCTTCTTTTCGACTTTTTCTCTACTTGTGGCATTTCGTACAGAGTTTTTGACCATCTGGGTTTGTTCCTTTTCAGCATTATTTTGCAATTGTTTTCATTTTGCCGAAACTCAAGTGAGCAAATGCCAAATTCTCTTTAAAGCCTTCTTTTCTTCTTCCCTTAATTTCTTTTTTGGCCGAATCTGTTTCATCTTCTTTGCTTACACTAAATCCTTTCTCCTCTTTCCTCATATTGTTTTATCAATTCATTTTCAATAGTCGAATTTTCCCCTCATTCATTTTTTTCTCCTCTTGGCTTTCTCCTTTGGCCGAACATAATTCCCTTGTCTCTCTTGATTCCCTAAGCCTATTATTTCCTTTTTATTATTCACCGAATAGCATAACTTTGTAGGGAAGGGTGGTTTGGTCAAATTCAGCTATTGGTCATTGTCTCCATTTCATTTCCTTGTGACGCCAACCTCTGTCAACTGGCTGAATACTCAAGCTTTCGACTTTACTCTTTTCTTTTCCACTATTAGATTTTGGCTTTTGAAGGGGGAGGTTTCTCTGGTATCGCAGGGCATCTGAAGCGATTACGTGGGGGTAAGTGTTTTGGCCGAATGCTTCTTTGGTATTGATAGGGATTCTAAACCTTAGGTTTAATCAATCATAATTATGGGAATCTGTGGTAGTACAGATTCATGACTCTGACAAGTGATCAGTTCAGATCGGTGACTTTGGAGGATTAGTGATCCACTTGTGCTGCAAAGGTTTTGGGCGAGAGTAGTGACTCAATTTCGCAAGTAAGGTGTGTAACCATACACCCTATATTGTTACCATCAAGTGATGGACAATGGTGTGTATTCATACCCCTGTTTTACTAGGAATCGACAAAAGCTGAAAAGCCGAAACTTCGACATCTGAGACCGTACGAGCTTGCAAACGCTCGTATGGTAAACCAAGCTCACAAACCGTTAATGCTAGACTGTAGAATCCACCACGACCATTCTCGTGGGCTTGGGTCGTAAGGGGCCTCGATGGGCCATGTGGGCCCAATATGGGCCCCACATGTGTAAAATCCACGGTAAGTGACAAATAATGGATTGGGCTGCGAAGACCACATAGCCGTGACTGAAATTGGGCTGAATGGGCCACATGAGCGTCTGGGCCCATTTGGACCGAATAGTGGGCTTTGGGCCCATTTACACTGTTTTGGCCATATAGGTTATCTGAGTCGTTCGAGATGACTGTAGACCTTCTAAAGGATCGTCATCTGTACTGAGACCGAAAAGGTAGTTAAGTGACCAAAACACCCCTGAGGGGTGAAATTACTATTTTACCCCTAATCGACGAAATGACCATTATACCCCTAGTGGTAGTTTAATTGATATGCGTATGATATCTATATGACTGGTTATGAATATGACATACTGCATACACGTAATATTTATACCACGACATTCTACATTGGGGTCGGGATTCAAATTTGGAGGAAGTACTGTACTAGTATGAAACACCCCATACCCGGCCCACGAGCCTGGACCGAATCTGGTATGTTCCTCGAAGTAAACCGATTAAAAATTCTTTTATTACTTTGGAAAACTGTGTGTTTTGAAGAAAGTTTGTTTGTAGGTTGGGCTCGAGTTGAAAACAAATTTATTTTATATTGAAACCCATTTAATTTCAAGTGACAAAATAATTAAAGTTTATTTTGAATTAAATTGACTTAATCTCTAATAAATAAAATTTCGTAACATAGTAAATAAAACAGAAAATAACATAGTTCACTATGGCCTTATTACATCAAATAAAAACCCAAAATGAAATTTAAAGTACTTAGTAAAAAAATAAAGAGTCCACATAATAATTTCCTTGCTGGGCATGGCCACCACTAAGCTCCTGCAGGCCGGTCCATTACCGATCATCACACAAAAATGTTCCCACAACGGGGTGAGTCAACAGACTCAATGTGTAACACAACACTAAGTCTTAACAAATTTAGGCATTTCATAGCATAAAAATTCATATATCATTAAATTAAAATGATGCAACCCGAACCCAAACCTAGATGCCATTCGCTACACATCACCCGTACCAACCTGCATACCGTGCGGACTACTAAGTCACCCCTCCATCCGCTACACACCATCGAAGGCAGTCGCTGCAGTCGACGTGCTCATTGCCCTTATAAATATTCGTGGCATAGCCACCAGATTAAATAATTGTGACCGAAGTCACCACATTCAGATATCGTGGTCTTAAATCACCACATTTAGATATCGTGGTCTTAGATCACCACATTCACTTCCCCTTTTCATATAACCCGTATGCCCCATATTATACATGCCATGCATTTCACATTCTTATCACTTATCACATGTTAAATATAACATATTTCATAATCCTAGTAGGAGTAGGAAACGTACCTGAGTAATTTGTACCATAACACAGTACCTTAGCCATATTCACATTCTTATAAACATGCACATATTAAATATTGCCGTAAATTTTATTAAAAGATAGTGTGGGGTACACACCTGATTCGCTTAACAAATTCACTGAAATCCCGAAATTCGATCTACTGCCTTAGATCCTTAATTCCCTACATTCGGCCATCACTTTAAAAATTTAATGAAGACCATTCGGCCATAAAACCAAAACCTATTAGGATTGTTATTACTCAAAACTTACCTTGGTGCCAATTTCGCTACTTAATCGAGTCTCGAAATCTTTGCTATGCTCCTTCTTGTATTCGGCCAAACACTAGATCTCTTCATAGGTTAGTTTTCGATTTTTAGGATAATAAGAAATAACTCTTTAATCAACAAATAAGGCCTTGGCCGAATACCACAAGTGCTTACCTTAGGTTTCTCAAATCCCGAAAGTGATTTCTTGGCTATGGAGTTGTCGAAACCTACAGGGTACATGTTAGATCCTCCTCTAACATTTAAATACTAATAACTGGCCCTTAGCCGAATACAGTACTTACCTTAGATCCTTATGAATCCCGAAATATCCCTCCTTGTAGTCGACAGTTGTAGAAACCCAAGAGATCCTTTGTTGATTCGGCCAAAAGACATAGATGGCATTAGAATCTTAATTTTGTTTTTGAAGAAAAAGACAAAATGTTGACACTAAAATCCTTACCCTTAATGCACAAGTCGACAACCCCCTTGCTTGAAGTCCCAAAGTGTTTCGGCTCTTGCTTAAATGATCAATTCGGCTCCTGAAGGATAGGAGAGAGGGTGTTGAGGCTTGAAGAATCGGCAATGGTGGATAATGAAGAAGTAGATTTTGGCTTAACAAAATAAAAAGAGAAAAGAGAATATTGCTTAGGAAATTTGGCAGAGAGGAAAAGGAGAAGGAAGAATGATGAATGGCCTTAGTTTTCCTCCTTTTGCCAAAATTACTAGGCCTAGTGTCCCTTACTTGGCCATCACTCTTCTATTTTGATAGCTTTATCTCTTTAATTATCACCTTGTTTTAAATTAATAGAATTAATCCATCATTATCCCTTATCCTTATTATCACACCTTTTATCTCTAAATAATAATAAAATAAAAGGATTTTAAACTCCTAAATTATAGCCTATGTGCCGTCCACCTCTGTCCATCCTTGCAGCAAAATCAAACTTTTATTTTGCTTCCCCTACAGCTCGAACCTTGGCCCAATTTCCCCTGCACGTGGCGTCACTTACAGAGGCCTTAACTGGTACCTCTAAGCCACTTTTCCATGCCCATTTGTGTGTCAAATTTTCCTTACATTTTCTCTTAAGACCACTTTGCTTTATGTCCCTCTTTTAAACTTTAACTTAACATTTTTTAAGCATTTCCCTACATTTCTAAGACATTTCCTTACATTTCCAAGACAAGACATTTCCTTACATTTCCAAGACATGACATTTCCTTGCATTTCCAAGACATGACATTTCCTTACATTTCCAGGTTTCCAAAAATGTTCACTTTCCTCTTTTAAACTTAACATTTCCTTACATTTCTAGGTTTCCAAAAATGTTCGTAATACATTTATAACACATAAGACATGTCATTTCATATAATTAAATAAAAAATGCATAGGACCATTTTCAGGATTTTACAGTTCTACCCCCTTTAAAATAATTTCGTCCTCGAAATTACCTAGCTAAAATAAATGAGGGTATTGCTGTCGCATTGCCTCTTCTGGCTCCCACGAAGCTTCCTCCGATCCATGGTTGCGCCATAACACTTTGACTAGAGGATCCTCCGTAACACTTTCATGTCTCGTTCCAAGATCTGAATTGGGCTCTTCCTCTTAGGACAAATCTGGCCTTAGCTCCACCCCTTCAACCGCTACTACGTGAGATGGATCCGATCGATATCGACGTAGCATGGAAACATGGAATACATCGTGCATCTGCTTCAACTTCGGTGGCAACTCTAACCGATATGCCATTGGTCCAACTCGCTTCAACACTCGATAGGGCCCTATAAACCTTGGGCTTAACTTCCCTTTCTGACCAAACTTTATCACCTTCTTCCAAGGCGAGACTTTCAGAAACACTTGGTCCCCCACTTCAAACTCTATTTCCTTCCGTTTGAGGTCTGCGTACGACTTCTGCCTATCCGATGCTTCCCTTAACCGTGCCCGAATTATCTCAACCTTTTCCTTAGATTCTGCCACGATTTCTGGACCCAAAACTCGGCGTTCCCCTAATTCGGTCCAACATGTAGGAGTCCGACATTTTCGGCCATACAACGCTTCGTACGATGCCATCCAAATAATAGCTTGGTAGCTATTGTTGTAGGCGAACTCTGCTAAAGGCAAATACTCTTCTCAACTTCCTCTGAAGTCTATCACACAGCCTCTCAACATATCCTCTAACACTTGTATTACACGTTCAGACTGCCCGTCAGACTGTGGATGAAAAGCCGTAGTAAAATCCAACTTAGTGCCTAAGGCTTGATGTAGAGCTTTCCAAAACCGAGACGTAAACCTTGGGTCTCTATCCGAAATGATTGACACCGGCACTCCATGTAACCTCACAACTTCTTCCACATATAACTTGGCCAACTTCTGAAGAGAATAATCAACTCTTACCGGAATAAAGTGCGTGGACTTGGTCAGACGGTCCACTATTACCCATACCGAGCCCTTCTTAGTAGGCGTAAGGGGAAGCCCACTAACGAAATCCATGGTAATTCTCTCCCACTTCCACTGCGGAATCTCGATTGGTTGAAGTAATCCCGATGGAACTTGGTGTTCAGCTTTAACTTGCTGACACGTCAGACATTTTCCTACGAATTTCGTAACTTCCCGCTTAAGATCAGGCCACCAAAATTGTTCCCTTAGATCCCTGAACAACTTAGTGCCTCCGGGATGCATATCATAAGGGCTACTATGCGCCTCCCGAAGAATCCTTTGTCTTAACTCCTCGTCCCTTGGCATACAGACCTTTCCCTTGAAGCACAATACTCCCTCATCATCAACACCATAATCATCTAACTCTCCGTTCTGCACTTGCTGTAGCTTAGCACTTAAGTCCTCATCCAACAATTGACTTTCCTTTACCTCATTCAACCACGTGGGTTTGACTTGTAATTCTGCCAGTAGACCTCCATCATCATACAAACTTAAGTGTGTGAACATCGCCCTTAGATCTGACACTACCTTCCGACTTAAAGCGTCTGCTACCACATTTGCCTTGCCTGGGTGATACTCGATTGAACAATCATAATCCTTCAGTAACTCCACCCACATTCGCTGCCTCAAGTTCAACTCCTTTTGAGTCAACAAATACTTAAGACTCTTGTGGTCTATGTAGATTACTGACTTTTCCCCATAAAGATAGTGCCTCCACACCTTAAGAGCGAAGACTACTGCTGCCAATTCCAAGTCATGAGTCAGGTAGTTAACCTCATGAGGCCTTAGTTGCCGAGACGCATACGCGATTACTTTTCCATCTTGCATTAGAACACAGCCTAATCCCGTATGCGAAGCGTCACAGTACACCACAAAATCCTTTCTTGCTTTAGGCTGAATCAAAACTGGAGCTTCCGTCAAGACCCTCTTGAGCTTCTCAAAGCTCTCATGTTGCTTATCCGTCCATACAAAGGGTACTTCCTTCCTCAATAACTTTGTCAAAGGCGCGGCTATTGACGAGAACCCTTCCACGAACCTCCTGTAATAGCCTGCCAAACCTAAGAAACCTCGGATCTCAGCCACGGACCTAGGTGGTTTCTAATCCAACACTGCCTTGATCTTCCTAGGATCCACCCTTATACCTTCTGCGGATACTACATGTCCTAAGAATGCCACCTCCTTAAGCCAAAATTCACACTTGCTGAATTTGGCATAGAGCTTCTTCTCCCTTCATACTTGTAACACTATCCGTAGGTGCTCATCATGCTCTTCCTCCGTCTTCAAATACACAAGGATGTCATCGATAAACACGACGACGAACCTATCCAAGTAGGGTTGGAAACCCCAGTTCATCATATCCATGAACGCGGCTGGTGCGTTCGTCAATCCAAATGGCATTACTACAAACTCATAATGGCCGTATCTTGTCCTAAAGGCTGTCTTATGGATATCTGCCTCCTTCACTTTCAACTGATGATATCTCTCGATCAGATCTATCTTGGCTCTGACAAATGCCCCTTTTTAGCCGATCGAACAAGTCGTCTATCCTTGGCAAAGGATACTTGTTCTTGATGGTCAGTTTATTCAACTGACGACAGTCTATGCACATTCGCATAGTTCCATGCTTCTTCTTTACAAACAGGACCGGTGCTCCCCACGGAGACACACTGGGTCGGATGAACCCATGATCCAGCAACTCTTGGATCTGAGCCTTGAGCTCAACTAACTCCTTTGGTGCCATTCGGTATGGAGCGATTGACACAGGAGCTATTCTCGGTAGCAAGTCTATTCCAAATTCCACCTCCCTATCCGGGGGTATTCCGGGTAACTCCTCCGGAAAAACATCCACGAAGTCCCTTACCGTTCTAACTCCACTAAGTCCCCCTTCCTTCGCATCCACAGCACTAAAAAAGGCCAACAATGCCTTACATCCTTTTCGAACCATTTTCTCAGCCTTCAATGCCGAAACTACATTAAACAAGTAGTTTCTTCTTTCTTCTATCATAATGACCACCTCATCCTCCGGGGTCCTTAATTCCATCCGTTTAGCCACACAATCCAACACGGCCCGATGCTCCACTAACCAATCCATACCAAGTATGAGGTCAAATTCTCCGAAGGGTAACTCCATTAAGTCAGCCCGAAAGTTTACTCCCTGAATTTCTAGGGGTACACTCCGAAAGATCTTATCCACCACTACAGTTTGGCCTAATGGGCTTACTACAGTCTTCTTCCTATCAGAAAGTTTAGAGTCTAGGCCTAGTGTTTCCACTACACTACATGCAACATATGAATGGGTCGAGCCCACATCAATAAGAGCAAAATAGGGCTTGCCATGAATAAGGAACGTACCGGTTATGACGTCCGGTGCGTCTCCATCCCCCCTCCGGTGAACTGCATAAACCAAACCCGGTTGCCTTACCTCAGTATTAGCAGCACCTCTGCCTGGTGTTCCACGTCCTCTGCCAACACCATTACCTCTATTATTCGGACCACGACCTCGCTGAGGCTGCTGTCCACCTCTACCAGCCTGATTAACATTCTGAGCTGCTGGTCGACTCCCCTTCGGTTTCATTGGATAGTCCTTAATCATATGGTCCTTAGACCCACACCTGAAACATCCTCCTGTCCTCTTCCAACACTCTCCTAAGTGTTTCTTCCCACACTGGTCACAAGGACGATACTGCCCTCCTATACCAACTTGCTGACCTCGCGACCTCTCAACTCTAGGCCTCTTCTGAACATTCCTAGCTGATCAAGACGATCCAAAACATCTTTTCTGCCTATTTCGATCAGAGTTCTGCCTTGTAGAGTTCTTAATTCCTTCAGCTACCTTAGCTTTCTCTACTAAAGCAGAAAACTCCCGTTCCTAATGCGTAGCTATCAACAACCTCAGATCATCCCTTAGTCCATCCTCAAATCGGACACACCCCTCATGCTCCGTAGCCACTACTCCTCGAGCATATCGGCTCAACCTTAGAAACTCATCTTCATATTCCTCCACAGGCTTATTCCCTTGAACCAATCCCAGAAAAGCTTTCCTTTGCTCATCAGTATAATGTGTGCCACCATATTTCTTCTGATAAGCCGTCTTAACATAGTCCCACGTCAGATCCTCAGCTGTGGCACCATCACAAACTGTGAGCCACCATTGGTACACTTCATCGCGTAGGAATGCCACCATTTCTTTCAGCTTCTCCTCAGGGGTCAGATCCAGTTCATCCATAATCCGCTCAGTTGATTCCAACCAATACTCAGCGGTACTGGGTGCCACTCCTGACACTCCACGGAACACCTTAGCTCTGTTGGCTCGGAGTCGCTCGGGTACAGACTTCTGAGCTTCCAAATTTCCTCCTGCACCAGCCACCAACTCAAGGACTCGCAGTACAGCCTGCGACACCCATCATCCTCCGTCTGAGCTTGCTGTTCAACACCAACAGCTGGGGGTGGTGGTGGCGGTGGTACCTCATTGTCAGACCCCTGACCCGATCTAACGGGTTCTGACACAGTCATTCTTCTTCTACCGCGTCCGCGACGGCCACGTCCGCGACGGCCACGTCCTCTAGAACTCATATCTATTGTCGCAATCTGATTAAAAAGTTCTATGAATTAGTCCTTGTTTCACTTATTAACCGCGAACAGTTTTATGAAAAGAGATGTTTAAAAGTGGTTCTTTCTATCAAACAAAGTTCTCAGCTCAAGTTCACTATTCAGAAAGTCACGTTCACATTCATCAACCAATTATGAACTTTCGTTCATTCAGAGAGGTGTTGTAGTTTTCATTATTGTTGTTTTTCCACTACCCAGGGGTAATTTCGTAATTTGTCCTACAGGGGTATTTTCGTAATTTTTCAAAATAGGATTCCTTGGTGATTTTATCAATAAGGGTATTTTGGTAATTTTGTGTTCCTGGGGTATTTTTGGAAATTTTGAAATCCGAGGGCATTTCGGTAATTTTAAAACTCAGGGGTATTTTGGTAATAAACCATGGTAAATTTGTAAAGCTCAATAAATCAGGGGTATTGTAGATTTTACAAAACTTTAGGGTTATTTTTTTGAGAATCTGTTTTCCAAAATGGTGGTGTTGCAAAAATTTTGGGAATTAGGGTCATTTTGGTAATTTGTACGTCAGGGGCAATTTCGTAATTTTCCAAAATCAAGATATTTTGATATTTTGTGATCTAAAATTTTTTTGGTCATTTTATAAAATAAGGAAAATTTTATTGAGATCGGGGTAGTACGGTAATTTTAGAAACCAGGGGCATTTTTGTAATTTCGCCACTAAGGGCATTTTGGTAATTTTTTTGTAAATTGAGAATATTTTGAAAACCTTCTAAAAATAAGTTTTTGTTACTATTTAAAAGGGTAAATTTGGGGATTTTAAAACTAGGGTTTCCATAAAAACATGGCTAGTCCCTCATGGTTAGGGTGAACCGTAGCTACGCACCAGGTAGGATTCCTGCGAAGAGGAGGTGAGTCACTAGGACTGCTTAAGTACCGTGCTCTTCCTGGATCCAATCCTAGACATGCGCCTGCGGGGTTGCCACACCCTAACTCGGCGACTTAGCCATAGGTTTATTTAATTAGGCCCTTAAGTCTTATGTAAATGTTGGGTAAACTAGTCCTAGGGTTCACATACTTAACAGTCTAATCTACGTTCCATTTCTACCCTTCTATACTTCATACCAGAATTCACACAGAGGATAGGGGTACTTAACTAGTGGACTGCGGGTCGGAGACTTCGGTGCCATGCCAAAAACCTGCTTATTTCAAAAAAAATGTTTTCTTAAAACTTATTTGGGCTCGCTTTGAAAATGTTCTGGGCCTTAAACCTCAGGCCGAGAGTTTGAAACTGGCTCTGGTACCAAATTGAAACACCCCATACCCGGCCCACGAGCCTGGACCGGATCTGATATGTTCCTCGAAGTAAACCGGTTAAAAATACTTTTATTACTTTGGAAAACTGTGTGTTTTGAAGAAAGTTTGTTTGTGGGTAGGGCTCGAGTTGAAAACAAATTTATTTTATATTGAAACCCATTTAATTTCAAGTGACAAAATAATTAAAGTTTATTTTGAATTAAATTGACTTAATCTCTAATAAATAAAATTTCGTAACATAGTAAATAAAACAGAAAATAACATAGTTCACTATGGCCTTATTACATTAAATAAAAACCCAAAATGAAATTTAAAGTACTTAGAAAAAAAATAAAGAGTCCACATAATAATTTCCTTCTTTGCCGGGCATGGCCACCACTAAGCTCCCGCCCGACCAGGTCCATTCTGATCATCATCACACGAAAAATGTTCCCACAGCGGGGTGAGTCAATAGATCAATGTGTAACACAACACTAAGTCTTAACAAATTTAGGCATTTCATAGCATACAAATTCATATATCATTAAATTAAAATGATTCAACCCGAACCCAAATCTAGATGCCATCCGCTACACATCACCCGTACCAACCTGCACACCGTGGGGACTACTAAGTCAACCCTCCATCCGCTACACACCATCGAAGCGATCATTTGCGATCAACGTGCTCATCGCCTCTTATAAATATTCGTGGCATAGCCACCGATTAAATAATTTGACCGAAGTCACCACATTCAGATATCGTGGTCTTAAATCACCACATTCAGATATCGTGGTCTTAAATCACCACATTCAGATATCGTGGTCTTAGATCACCACATTCACTTCCCATTTTCATATAACCCGTATGCCCCATATTATACATGCCATGCATTTCACATTCTTATCACTTATCACATGTTAAATATAACATATTTCATAATCCTAGTAGGAGTAGGAAACGTACCTGAGTACTTTGTACCATAACACGGTACCTTAGCCATATTCACATTCTTATAAACATGCACATATTAAATATTGCCATAAATTTTATTAAAAAATAGTGTGGGGTACACACCTGATTCGCTTAACAAATTCACTGAAATCCCGAAATCCGATCTACTGCCTTAGATCCTTAATTCCCTACATTCGGCCATCACTTTAAAAATTTAATGAAGACCATTCGGCCATAAAACCAAATCCTATTAGGATTGTTATTACTCAAAACTTACCTTGGTGTCGATTTCGCTACTTAATCGACTCTCGAAATCTTTGCTATGCTCCTTCTTGTATTTGGGCAAACACTAGATCTCTTCATAGGTTCGTTTTCGGTTTTTAGGATAATAAGAAACAGCTCTTTAATCAACAAATAAGGCCTTGGCCGAATACTACATGTGCTTACCTTAGGTTTCTCAAATCCCGAAAGTGATTTCTTGGCTATGGAGTTGTCGAAACCTACAGGGTACATGTTAGATCCTCCTCTAAAATTTAAATACTAATAACTGGCCCTTAGCCGAATACAGTGCTTACCTTAGATCCTTATGAATCCCGAAATATCCCTCCTTGTAGTCGACAGTTGTAGAAACCCGAGAGATCCTTTGTTGATTCGGCCAAAAGACACAGATGGCATTAGAATCTTAATTTCGTTTTTGAAGAAAAAGACTAAACGTTGACACTAAAATCCTTACCCTTAATGCACAAGTCGACAACCCCCTTGCTTGAAGTCCCAAAGTGTTTCGGCTCTTGCTTAAATGATCAATTCGGCTCCTGAAGGATAGGAGAGCATTCGGCTATGGCCACCACACAGGGAATTCGGCTTGAATAAGGAAAAGAAAAGAGAGGGTGCTGAGGCTTGAAGAATCGGCAATGGTGGATAATGAAGAAGTAGATTTTGGCTTAACAAAATAAAAAGAGAAAAGAGAATATTGCTTAGGAAATTCGGCAGAGAGAAAAAGGAGGGGGGAGAATGATGAATGGCCTTAGTTTTCCTCCTTTTGCCGAAATTACTAGGCCTAGTGTCCCTTACTTAGCCATCACTCTTCTATTTTGATAGCTTTATCTCTTTAATTATCACCTTGTTTTAAATTAATAGAATTAATCCATCATTATCCCTTATCATTATTATCACACCTTTTATCTCTAAATAATAATAAAATAAAAGGATTTTAAACTCCTAAAATATAGCCTATGTGCCGTCCACCTCTGTCCATCCTTGCAGCAAAATAAAACTTTTATTTTGCTTCCCCTACAGCTCGAACCCCTGCCCAATTCCCCTGCATGTGGCGTCACTTACAGAGGCCTTAAGTGGCACCTCCAAGCCACTTTTCCATGCCCATTTGTGTGTCAAATTTTCCCTACATTTTCTCTTAAGACCACCTTGCTTCATGTCCCTCTTTTAAACTTTAACTTAACATTTCTTAAGCATTTCCCTACATTTCTAAGACATTTCCTTACATTTCCAAGACATTTCCTTACATTTCCAAGACAAGACATTTCCTTACATTTCCAAGACATGACATTTCCTTGCATTTCCAAGACATGACATTTCCTTACATTTCCAGGTTTCCAAAAATGTTCACTTTCCTCTTTTAAACTTAACATTTCCTTACATTTCCAGGTTTCCAAAAATGTTTGTAATACATTTATAACACATAAGACATGTCATTTCATATAATTAAATAAAAAATGCATAGGCCCATTTTCAGGATGTTACATAGTAGCTCTGCCACATTTTTATTGCTTTAGAAGCTTCACCACGTATTTTGATTTTAGTGGCTTGGCCACGTTTACTGTTATTAGCAGCTTTGCTGCGTTACTATTAGCAGCTATGCTGCGATATTGGTGTGTTGGTTGGTACGGGTGGTGTGTTGGCTGGATTGGGTTGGGGTTGCATCACTATTCTGTACTGTTATTATTTTGGGCTTATACCCATACTGTTACTGTATTGGGCTAAGGCCCACACTGTACTGTTACTAAATAGGGCTCTAGCCCAGACTGTTATTGCATGATAGGGGATTACACACTGAGTTTTCGTAACTTACTCTTTTCTTTTAACTATACAGGTAATCCCCAGCCTTAGATGATTTGGAGCTGCGAGGGACTCGGAGGTGGCCACATGTTCACGAGTATTTTAATTTATACCTAGCTTTTTAAATATTTTATTTTGGGGTTGATATTTATGTAATAAGGCCATTTGAGGTTTTAACTTTTATTTGTTTTTAACTTCTTACTTCAACCTACTAGATTAGAAACACAGGTTTTCAAAATAATAACTGTTTCCAAAGAAAATCACGCATTTCAAATTTTAAAGTTTACAATTAGAAAAGCTTTCGCGATTTTTAATTCAAATTATTAAACTTGTAACAAATGATATGACCAATAGTTAGCCAACATATTTTGATTTTACAACACCTACGTTTTAAATAGCAATTGCTTTAAAAGGGTTTTTAAAACTTAGTCACGAACTTTCATTGACAAGCAGTTTTCAAATTAACACTTCGATGTGACACGTCAGATCCAGTTGTAACGTCTAGGCTGGGTTTGGGGTGTTACTGTAACTATAATGTAAAAGTACAAAAAGAAATTCAAAACACTATGAACTTACCTAATAGTCAACTCTGAACAACACGTAGGGGCTAGATCGTTATTTTCCCTTTTCTTCGATTATTGTCTTTTTGATCCAAATTTTGATCTATATAATAATTAAACACAATACATTAATTTCATACATACTCCACATTCCATTCAATGCATATGACCATTAACTTCTTATTAATTTCACATTTCCCCTAAACTTTTATAACTTTTGCAATTTAGTCTTTTAACCCAATATTCATCAAATTTGATCATTTCTTAATAAAAATATTACAACCAAGTTTTCTAGGCCATTAAACAGTCCCTACTATACATTGAATTCTCTACTAAACCTTGAAAATTTGGCATTTAAACAACTTAATCCGTAAATCAAAATCTAACAAAAATCACTTCACATATTTATCATCAAGAAAGTATCCCCAAACACATATTTATCATCAAGAAAATTCAAGATTCATCAATGGTAACTTCTAAAACTTTTGACAGTTTCGAAAACGAAGGTTTAGGCTAGCTGGACCTAGTTGCAACGATCTAAAAAACATAAAGATAATTAAAATCGGGCCTCAGAATCACTTACATGCATCAACCAAAGCTAGCCCTAACTCAAGCCTTAATGATGACTATTCTCCGCTTTAAATTCGGTGGAAAGAAAAAAAAATCTAAAAGATGATACTTGTTTTACTTTATTTTTCAATTACATAATTATTACATTATTTCATTAACCTTGCTTATAAACTTTAAAATCATTTAAATTGTGTCCATAATATCCCACTAGCTTTATGAATGGTATAATTACCATTTATGTCCATTAACTTTAGAGTTTCATAGCAATTTAACTCCTTTAACTAAATGAACTCTACTTTTACACTTTTTACGATTTAGTCCTTTTCACTTAATTAATCATGCAAACATTAAAATTTCTTAATGAAATTTTAATACAACCTTAATAATATCCCATAGACATTAAAATAATAATAAAATAAGAATTTAATCATCGAATTTGAGGTCCCAAAACCACTATTCTGATTTCACTAAAAAACAGACCGTTACAGGTATGTGTCTACAAGGGATTCTGTGTGTGTTATAATGGTGAAGTATTCGCTAGGGACCCGTACTGGCAAATTGGTGTAATGTGACTGTAGGATGAGGTTTCAAAGATGTCTTTATCTTTGAGATGATTATCAATAACCTGATAATCATTTTGTGTCTATTTGGAACTCACTAAGTTCAATTGAACTTACTCCGTTAATTTTCTTTCTCAAGCAATTGATTAGTAGAAGAAGATTACTAGTTGGGGACTACGTCAAAGCTGCATCTATGAGTGAGCCACTTGTCTATTTTGTATCATGCATGACTGATTAGCAGATGGCATATACATATGTTTTGTATTTAACTTTTTCTTTTACTTCGCAATTGTATTGTTCTGTCTTATAAAGTGAAATTGTCCTTGATTGTAAAGGTGAACGCCAAAATCCCCTGATTTGTAGTTTACAAATTTTTATTTTCTTTAAATGTATTCGCCTTTGATGGCAGAGAATAATTATTAGGTCGTTTTTATTAAGTCCTATTAATTTCCTTAAAGATACATAACCAAATGAGGGAAGAATAACAATTTTAACAAAAAAGGGAATCCTTATTACTGTCTTCTCAAAGTTTTAAAACAAGTCAATGGATTTGAATCTGTCAGTAACTCCTCGTCCCGTCGAGTGATTTATTTGGCTGTTTGGAACATGCCATGTCTTCCTGACAGTCTGAGGGGTGTTACAGGAATAGTCATGCATTTTAAGCATACACAAGTCTATTAAACACACACTTAACACATATAGCATGCCATTTTCAAAAGCCTTAATTCAAATTGATCAACTCATATAGCTTATAAGGTAGTTTTTTCATACCAACTAATCAAAATAAATATCATTATCCACAAAACATCAAGCTTGACAAAAACTATGCATTAAAAAGTTTCATACCAAGGGTTATATTCAAGATCAATCATCACTACCATTAACATAAGGTTACCAAGCCTCAAAATGGTCATTTACATAATAGAAACCTTAAGTACATGCCAAATAGTGTATACTCATAATGAACTTATAACTACTGTCTTGGGATAGTGTGTGTGCTTCTTCACTAATCTGGCTCGACAATTCTGCAAGGTGAAAAATCTACAGGAAATGAAAACAGCCAGAGTAATCATTAAGAGTGTTTAGTAAATTTGTATGAAATTTACATTACTTACCTTAATCAATTCAAGCAAGCTAAATTAAAAATCATTTTGGCATTCAATATGGCTTTCCTTGACATATATTGATACAACTAAATACATATAAACACATACAACCAAATAGGTTAGTCAAATTACATATCAAGAACATTAAAAAGAATTTCATGTAACACATATCAAGTTGAAAGCATATAAAATCCATTTCTAAATCATTTCAAGTTTCCATTTCCATTAAATTAAAATTTTACCAGAAAGAACTATTATGAAATGTGTCTACATTGTAGTAAACATGTAACTGTTTTCTATGTATTTGAATGATGAATAAATAAACAAAGTTAATTTCATATTTTACGGTTGTATCTTTTGTGTTTCTGTCTTTCATGTTTTGCATACATAGACAAATTGTGACAAGAGAATATTAGTTCATTGATTGCTTAAGTTCAAACTAATGATAAGTGGCATTGTAAGATTGTTTACATTGCGAGAAAGACAACTTATTTCTGTAGATAATTTCAATGAGCCTGTAATCCAATAAAAGAATCAAAGTACGCATTTAATTCAAATACTTAGAAGGACTATTATGTCGTTTACAATTCTAATTGGGGAGATGAATAATCTTGGCTATTGGAGCAGTTGACTCCACGGATAGAGACATAGATGTATTCATTGGAAGAATGATACATTAGATTGGACTCAAGATGAATTAATTTTGAATCTATTTGTGAATTAATTCACTTGTGACGTTCATGAAGTGATTTACCCAAATCATAAGTTAGTCAGTAACCATGCGTATGTAACTCATATGCTTCAATATAAGTGGAGGCTTATGTTCTAAAGATGATCGAGCCCATAGCTGATATGTTGGATACATAAATTGTGTATGACCTGACTTTACTACCAACAATAAAATTCATAGCTTGGTTAAAGAGTTAACGATATCCTCATTGATAAATATGGAACGTGGTCATGGGTTGCTTGTTCTCGAACAAACAATTTATCACAGTCATTTGTGAACAGTGCTCAAATTAATCATTAAGCAGATACAATGGAAATAATAAGATAAAATAATATTGTATTGAGTGAACGGATTTAACTCAAAAGAATCAAGGATATCATAGGAGGATAAAACACACATGACGAGGTCATTAGACAAAGTAGTTGGATCAATCGCTTTCATAAAGAGTATACAATAAGGAGTTTTCAATCATGGTACATCTTATGGACTGACTCCATGATTAAGTAAATTGAAAATTATAGAATAATGCTTCTCAACATTATTACAATTACTAGAGCCAAATTGTATATGCCTGATCGGTCCCTCCTCTAGCTCAACAAAAGCTCGACCGAACTACATTTAAATCAGAAGAAAATTCTACAAATATGAAAATAATTTAATTGAGTCTATTTCTTCGGTGTGGAATTAAATTGGGTAGTCGTGAGAATTGTTCAACTAGAAAATTTGATTAAAGAATTTTCTTGAAAAATTAATTAGGAAAATCTTAGTGATTTTTGGGAAAATTAATTTAATCAAATTAATATGATATTTTTGGAAATTAATTTTCAAGTTAGACAATTGAACTAATGGGTAATTGAACTTGAAAATTGGACTTAAGAATGAAAATTGTAATTGAGAACCAAAAATTGAGATCCAGACTCAAAAACTAGTTGGATCGAGCTTGGTATGTGAAACCAGACTGGTGGTCTAACTCGTGGCTGGACCAGACCAGTCGAGTCGTCACTGGCAATAGTCGAACTGGCTCGAGGTACCATGAGAGTGTCGCACCTGTGATGACACCACCAGACACGAAGGTGCTGGTAGCGGCGACAACAACATTTCGGTGGCCAGTGGATGATCCTTCAGTGGTTGAGCAATGGAGGAATCACATTCCTACTGGGACTTTATTCAATAATTTGATTTCAAATTAACTATTCCAAAAATAATATTGTTTTAATAGATTTAATATTAAATTTAATTCGATACTTATATTGGTCATATTTTATTAATTTAATATTACAACGATTATCTTAATATTAAAGTGGATTTAATATTTATCTTGTAGGTAAATATTCTATTAATTTAATAGATTTAATATTAAATTTAATCTTATCTTGATAAGTATTATAGTGATTAAATTTAATCATAGTTGAACTCTCTAAACTCTCCCTATATAAAGAGAGTCATGGGTCATTATTTTTCATACACTTGAATTCAAGAGAAAGTTGTAGAGAGAAAATTCAGTAAAAGAATTATTTCAGAAGATCTCTAAATATATTTTTCTTAGTTATATCTTACTTAAAAGTTTAGAGACATTTCGAAATTATCGCAATGGTAATTTTTTGAAAAATTTTCTAATTCAAAGAGCACCCATATTTGTCATACGTGAGCATGAGGATAGCGGAGAAGACTAATCAGTCGAAGTGTTCATCTTAGATGAATTTAAAAGGTACAATTTTGATCAAATATTTATTACTTTAGATATCACAAACAAGTTCTTGTTTTTGGAAAAATTTTTAAAACTCTGATTTTTTCCTTAAACTTTTTTCCTCTGGGTTTTCCAAACTCGATTTTTCAACAAGAACTATAGTAAAACAGACTTGGATACATGAGAATAATTTGCTCACACAAGCTAACATATATCAGGGTTGCTTACACAAAATGACATTATAACAAAATTGCTCACACAAGTTGACATTATATCGAGGTCCCCCATTTGTGCTATACCTACGAAACATATAATCCATGAGTCTGCAACAAATGCTAGACTTTGTTACAATCTATAAAATCCCTAACCAAGCACACGTATAACCTTGATGGCATGTCATACGTATCCTAACCTTTTATTAAGCTCACACGGGCACCGTTGTCATATCTATATCATTATCAAACCCTATACCAGTTTACGTATTTCGTTACAAGTCTTGTAAATATTCAACATTCATATTTGCACTTCGTACCTTTTCATAATAGCCAATATTCATATGACTTTCAATTCAATCCATTTTAATCCACATATGCCAAATTCACTAAATCCACTTCAATCTAAACATATAAATGAAATAAAACATGATTCAAACATAGTATAAAATAAGGTACTAGGTTCCTTATGAACGTACCTGTTCATAGCATAAAATAAGGTACTAAGTTTCTCTTTAATTTCTCTTCAATCGAGCTTAGAAATTTTAACCTTACTATCCACTATCACTTCATGAAAATCATTTATTTAGCATTTTAAACCTTCGGTTAATTTTCATTTAAGTCCTCAAGCATTTAAACAATTAAAACTTTATAACGATTGGACTTTTACAATTTAGTACCTAGACCTAAACTAACTACCAATTCGACACAATTACCGAACCAAACTTTAATTTACTAATCTAACATCCTCATAAATATTAATATTTAATAATTATAAGCTCGATTTATAGAAATGGGGTTCCATAACTGCATTTTTTGGTACCACTGAAAATCGGGCCATTACAACTCTCCCCTCTTGAAAACTTTCGTCCTCAAAATTTTTACCTAAGAAAAGGTAGAGTATTGAGATCTCATAGTCTCTGTAACACCCCTAACCCGTATTCGTCACCGGATTAGGGTTAAAGTCGTTACTGGATAGATTGAAAACTTTTATAGACATTTCATAAAACAATTCATCAATCGCAATCAAAGTGTCCCTTTTATAGCTCAACAAGAGCTTAAGCATGTTTTAGAATAGGGTTGGGACTAAATCTAACACATATGGAATTTTTCCAAAAATTTAAAAACTTTTCTAAGTTACAGAGGTCACACGCCCGTGTGGGCAGGCCGTGTGACTCGCACGACTACTAGACACTCCCATGTGTCCTGTCTGTGCCAAAACAGAGCATGTATACTGACTTATCCATGGCCGTGTAAAATTAGGCTAGCTAATGACTTATTCACACGGCCACCCTACAATATACATTTGAAAGGCTAAAATGCCACCCACACTAGGTCAACCCTACAATCAATATACCAATTCATTTCATTCACAATTGACATCAAAAAACATATCAAATTAATCAAAAAATCTTTACATCCAATCTCATTACCAATCATGCCAATTTGCACAACTAAAACACATATACATTCAAACATGATTCATCTACATTTACCTTTCATATAATCATTCCTTTGCTCAAACATACATACTCGTAATGCATTCATATGCTTACCATAAACTTGACCATTTTATTTGCTATCAAGGCATACCAAAACATGCATCTTATTCCACATTCACAAATGTATATTATCAACATTTAACTAGCCACATCACACTGCTAATTCCAGATCTCAAACTTATACAAAAAGGACTAGCCTATACATGCCATATTTAACTATATACACATTTTCAAAGTACCAAAACAAGTTTGAGTAGTGTGATGACGATCCTCGATGGTCCCCGAGCCTTCAGTAGCTTTGATGATCAATAAAACAGAGCAAACACACACACACAGAGTAAGCTTTCAAAAGCTTAGTAAGCCATATACAAATAAATCTAGTATAAAGTGAATATAACCATATTGATTCAATGATATTAATGTTTCTCATTGCAAATTCATCACATATTCTTTGGCTTGTTTGCTTAGCCATCACTCATTCCTCAACTCAAGCATCACTTATGCTCATAGCTCATTCAAGCTTGTATGTCACATATTATATCATCATATTCATATACACATTCATTTTGGTAAGTTCATATATATATACTTACCTTTCATACACACATAGCGTACCTTTCAAATGTACCTAAATCATTATACAGTTCACTTAGCCATTCACATCTCGGACTTGCTCGTTGAACCGTTCAGAATCTAATAGGATACTCATAGTGCTCAGAATAGTCGTACAATGCCAACGTCCCAAACGTGGTCTTACATGTAACCAAATATCGATGCAACTATCCCAGACAGGGTCTTACACGAATCAATACGATGCCAATATCCCAGACATGGTCTTACACGTAAATCTCATCTCGATGCCAACGTCCCAGACACGGTCTTACATGAAATATTGAATCAATGGCAGCGTCCCAAATGTGGTCTTACATGATATTACATAACGGACACCTATGTCATGACATATACTATCCTATCTATCCTTAGGTTCAAACAAGACTTCTCGGATATTATCAACTTGTCAACTTATTCGTAAACTCGGATTTCACATACATTCCATCTCAATGGATAATCATAGCAATTCAAATATCATTTATACACAAATAATTAAATGCAAATACATTTATTTATATATCGACTTACCTCAAGTTCGGTTTAACGGAAATGTGAGGCTATTCAATGATTTTTGACTTCCCTCGATCTAAGTTCATTTTCTTCGGTTCTTGATCTATACATATATAGATTTAACCAATTCATTCACTGATTCATTCAATTCAATCAAAGAACACATATTTAGGGCAATTTACAATTTAACCCTCACATTTTCACATTTAGACATTTTAGTCCCTATTTATCAAAATCAAAAAATATACCAAATTTCATATTACCCATGCATAGCTGAAAATACCCCATGATCCATACATTTCATTTATTTCACAAATTAGTCCTTCAAAATTTCATTTTCTCAGTTTAATCCAAAATACTCAAATTCAACAAAACTCCAAATACAAACTATGTTAATCAAACATATATCTTCCATATTTCACTATCAAACATCATAAAACAAATGAGTTCATCAAAGGCCCATCTCAAAAACATCATCAATTCTCAAAATTAGAATATGAGTTTCATAGTTCCCAAAGCAACGATTGCAAAAACGTAGAAATTATCAAAAACCGATCAAAAACACATACCCGATTATGCATAGGCCATGGTCGAATGTATCAAGCTTTTCTTCTTTCTTTCTTTTGTGTTTTCGGTGGAAAGATGAACATTATGGCTTAATTTTCATATCATTTTATCATATTAAACATAATAATACACTTTTACTATATTACCCTTTTTCAATTAACAAATAAAACATATAAACACAATGTTATATTTGTCCAACAACTATCCACTATCTTAAAAATGGTTTAATTGCCTCATAAGGCCACAACATTTAAAAGCCACAACACATAGGTGCTTTAACAAATAGCATGCAAATTTTGCATTTTATGCACTTTAATCATTTTCTTAAATTAAACACACAAATGATCAAATTAATTCACAGAGATTTCACACATGCTAAATCATATACTGCAGACATAGAAAATAATATTAAAATATTTTTCTAACTCAGATTTGTGGTCCCAAAACCAGTGTTTCGACTAGGGTCTAAATCGAGGTGTCCGCAAGTGCACGAGTCAAATTATAATATAGTTATGTTACAACAAAACACTGGTAAGTATTCTGAGGATCGTACCCAAGAGAGGATCAATTAAACCAAAAATATATTTCTTCAATAATAAGTATAAATAGTAGTAATTAAAATATATATTACGATGAACAATTAAATAGAGAATCAATTATAGCTAAATTAACTAAATTAAATAAATAGAAAAAGTAATCAAACAATGAAATCAGAATAACAAGCTGAAGATTAACTCATTTCAGTGGTAACAAATAACTTCAGAATTAGGTTTTATGTGGAATGAACTATTAACTAACCAGTATTACCTCTCGACCTCTACTAATTAATTAATCGATAGGTACTCACTTATCTATCAACCTCACTTTTCCCACTAGGTGAAACAATGATTTACTTAGTAAACTTATCTCTCAACCTTGTTTATCCTAGATTACTTCCTAGGGTCGTCACTACTAATGTCTAAGCACACATAGTTTATTACCAGTTAATTTCTCTCAGGAAACCTAATCCATAATTTAATTAATCTTTGATAGTACTAGAAAGAACACATGTTTTCTCCCTACTTATTGGTTAATTTGTTCCCATTTAGTTATCTTTAGCACATATTTTAGCATTTTCAGTTTAGTAATTTACATTTTATAACTTAGTGGATCTTAGCTTATTTATCCTTAATTTTGTCATGTTTTGGTTCAAATGTCGCTACATAATTATTTCTAGATTGCACCTAGAATTGTCGTTGCACCTAACAAATTGCAGACAGAAACAAAAATGTGTGAAATCAGATGCAGTACAACTAACTTGTGCGTCTGAGGCGACATGATTATGATGAAAGGAAACCTGTGCTATTTGGATAAATATATATTCACATGAGGAGAAGAGAGATGAAAGCTTTTTTGGGTTATCATCTTCTTCAACCTATCCTTTGAAGCTTTCGGTTATGGCGACTTAAGCTCCGACGGGTGAACCGATGTGAAAAGGATGCAGCTTAGCTCTTGACGAAGAGCCCTGAGTGCAACATAAAAGGGAATAGATAGATTCAAGTCGAGTTGTCTAGGAAGAGTATTCTCCACTTGTTTCTTTATTTTTCTTTTCTAAACGCTGGTGATTACTTTCTAATTCATGTTTGTACAGAAGTACACATGATTTCTGGGTTAAATGTTATTTTATTCAACCTTGCTTCTACTGTTTAATCTTTGGGTTTGAATGTTTTTAGCATGGAAGTGTTATTGCGGTCACTAACACTAGAAAGTGTAGTGACAGTTCAAGCTAACAAGCATGACAACGAAAGTTGCTTAAGGATTAGAGGAATTTAATCTGCTTGTTCTTAATAGTGTTCCATTGCCATCATCAGAAGGTGGGGTTAATGTGCATGTTTAAGTCTTAGATTAAATATAGATGTTAAGCTTGGTAAGATATTCATATGTAGCTTAATGCATCGACAATCACCTATCCCTTTATACCTTGTGAGCACTTAGCATTCTATTGAATATTCACATTGGGGATCCCTTTTTCTCACTATCATATTTTATCTTATTATTATCAAGTTATTGCTTCGACACCTCTCACAGTTTATCTAGTTTCCATCCATTTATTACACTAACATTGATAAATTAAAGACAACCATCCTCATGGGATCGATATTCGACAGACTCATATCTATCTACTATACTTGCATTAATAGTGTACGCTTGCACATTATTGCTGTGACGTTAAACAGTTGGTCAAGTTTTGGCGCCATTGTCAGGGATGACATTTGTTTGATGTTTATTTTTTTTTGTTTTTATTTATAATATTTTTGTTACTAACTTTTTTTCTTTTTGTCGATATTTTCACATTTTATTTTAGGTGTTGCATGACCCGAAGCAATTTGAAGCTTATTACTGATTTTGATCCAGAAATTGAAAGAACCGTTTGAAGCATACTTCGAGAATGAAGGAATATGGCTTTGCCAAGAAATAATGCAGTCATACCTCTGATGCAAAACCAAAATGCTAATGACCAATAGTTGCTGCAAGATGCTCAAATAAAAAATAGGACTATACGAGACTTTGTAGTACCTATCTTGGATGACTTACAACCGAGAGTTGTTAGGCCAGCAATCCAAACTGGAAATTTTGAACTCAAGCCAGTAATGTTTCAAATGTTGAATTCTAATGGGCAATATGCTGGACTGCTGCATGAAAATGCATGAGAACATAAATAATTTTTATTGATTTTTGCTTTCTTTAGTCAACAAGACATTTCTGATGATGCTTTGAAGATGTAAGGAAGAGCTTGTACTTGGTTCCTTGCGCTACCTGTCGAATCAATTACTTCTTGGAATGTACTAGCAACACAATTTATTTTGCGATTTAACTCACCGACAATGAATGCTCGTCTCCGAAATGATATTACAGCTTACCATCATTTGGATGATGAGAATTTTCATACCACACAGGAACGTTATAAATATTTGCTTTGATGTTGTCCCATGTACAACATTCAACAGGAAACACAAATGAGATTTTTTATAATAGGCTGGATTCGCACACGAGGAATCCTGTCTACGCATCAGTCAATGGACCTTTGTTGGATTGTACTTATAATGATGCTATTGAAATTCTGGAGAGAATTACATAGAATGATTATTAATATCCAATCTCTAGAGCTGCACAAGCAAAAGCTACTTCGAGAGGTATTGAACTGGACACAATATCTCACTTAGTGCTCAAGTTTCATCTCTTGAAAATATGATAAGAAATATGCAAGGGACTAGTGATGTTGCACCTATACAAGTCGCTCAACAAGTTGATGTTCCTACCTTTTTTTGTGATATTTGCAGTGGAAACCACAGTTATGAAAATTGTCCACAACATGCAGAGAATGACTTTTACGCCAGTAACATCTATGACAATTCTTATCGTAACTCTTATAATAATTCTGCATGTAATCAATAGTCCTAGAGAATTCAGAATGTTGGACAAATAATGTGACATTCCAATATGGGAATATATCTACTCAAGGCAATTATAATTCAAGACAAGGGAATTTGTAATAGCCCGTTTTTGGTCAAATCAAAACAGTGGTTTTAGGACCACAAAAATGAGGTCAAAATTATTATTTTATTATTATTCTAAGGTTTACAACATGATTGAATGATTATGTGAAAGTTTCGTTCAGTAATTTTATTGTTTGGTTGGTTAATTTGATGAAAAGGACAAAATCTCGTAAGGTGTAAAAGTGCTGTTCTGATAGATAAAAGTACCTATTAGCTATGGATTATATGAGTTAGAGTCCTTATGTTGTTATTAAACCATTATTATTGGTAATGGACATTTATGGACATAAAACAAGTTAACTTTAATGTTTTAAAGTAAGGTTAATTTAGTAAATTTTGTATTAATGATAAAATAAATTAAAGAAACAAAGATATCATCTTTGTTTATTCACACTTGAACCAAATATTAGGGCTAGTAAACATCATTGTTGAGTTCTTCATTTGGCAAAGCTTGTAAGGCTAATTAAGGTACGGTTTTTGTCCTGTTTTTTAATAATTTCTATGTTTTTGTGATCGTTGCAGCTAGTACTAGCTAGCCTAGGGACTAATTTGTAAAACTATTAAAGATTTTGAATGATGCCATTGATGAATATGTATGAGGTTTGATGTTTGATGATAGATTATGAATATTTGTTATGAAAATTACAAGTTTTGTTAAGTGATTTTGAGTGAAAATGCAAATTAGGGGCTAAATTGTGAAATGTGCAAATATAGGGGTTAAAATGTGAAACAAATGAAAATTATGGGCTTCTAAGGGCATTATGGTAATTTGGTTAGCTGGGTTAGTCTTGAATTTCATGAATTTGTGATTTTATGCAATAAGGACTAAATTGTAAAAAATGTGAAAGTTTAGGGGTAAATCTATAAATGTGCCTTAAAGAGTGTTTTGGACTAAATTGAATGAATAGATTATTAAATAAATTAATTTTGAATATACTTCGATCAAGAAAAATGAAATACAGACTTGGATCGGGGAAAAGATAAAGTTATCGACTAATCGTCTTGATTCGTCGTTTTAACATTTAAGATAAGTTCGTATGTTATAAATTCATTTCAAATGTATTTTATATGCTTTGATATGGCATGAATTGTGATTATGTAATTACAGAAAAGTTCAAAAATGATTTGAAAATGATTCGACAATTGGAATCCCGGTTGAACCTTAGGAATAGTTTAAGATGCTAGTGACATGTCATTAGGTATACATTGAGTTGGCTTCGGGCCATTATTTAGCACTTCGGGTGCGAGATACCTATTTGTCTTCGGGCCATGCATATCGGCTGATTTGGCTTCGCGCCATGATATTAGAATTTCAGAAAAATTACCTTGATTTTGCTTCGGGCCATGGTATAGGTACTTATCAAGTGAGACCTTGAGTATCCGACTTCTATTCTGAATGGTTCAACGGGTAAATAAAGGATGTTGTAATGCCCCAAAAATATAGGGTCTTTAATACATGTTTATAGCCCGTTAATACATGTTTAAGGTCAAGGATAGTAATGCCTCGTGTCTGATCCCGGTGTCCGGCACGGGTAAGGGGTGTTCCATTTAGTGGTATTAGTGCTACGGTTTAGTCGATTCTAGGACTAACATAGCGTAAGCATAAGTTTAGTTATACATTCCATACACAGGAGTATTTTTTTATGATAGTGTGACGACTCCTAATGACCTAAATTGTATTTTATATATGGTAAATGGATCCCAAAAGAGCTGTGGTGGATGATGTAGTAAGAAATACGCCAGCTCCCGATGAGGGAACGGTGCCAAATATGGATGAGAATAGACCCACTATGGTGAGTCAGAGAGGAGGAGAAGAGGCTAGAGAAGCCTTCCTCCACATGATGAATACATGGTACACGGAGTTCGTTCGGCAAACCCGAATGCACAACCCCCTCCACCCCCGCCTATTCCTCAGCCTACCCCTGTAGCTCCTCAAGTGGTAGAAGTGGTAAGAAGAGAAAAACCTCCGGTTGATAGAATTCGGAAAAAAAGCAGCTGAGGAATTTCAAGCTAGTAAAGATGATGATCCGGAAAGAGCAGAGTTCTGGCTTGAAAATACCATCAAGGTATTTGATAAGTTGTCGTGCACACTTGAAGAGTGCATGAAATGTGTTGTTTCACTTCTGAGAGATTCCGCTTATCGATGGTAGAATACCCTTGTGTCGGTGGTACCAAGGGAAAGGGTCACGTGGGAGTTTTTCCAAGAAGAATTCAGAAAGAAGTACGTCAGCCAAAGATTTATTGACCAGAAGAGAAAATAATTCCTGGAGTTGAAGCAAGGTAAAATGTCAATAACTGAGCATGAGCGTGAGTTTGTAGGACTCAGTAAATACGCTCGAGAATGTGTATCCACTGAAGCTATCATGTGCAAGAGATTTAAAGACCGATTAAATGAAGACATTAAATTGTTTGTTGCTATTCTAGAGTGGAAAGAATTTGTTGTGTTGGTGGATCGGGCTTGTAAAGCCGAAGAACTAGTTAAAGAGAAAAGAAAAGCTGAAATAGAGTTTCGTGACTCAAGAAAGAGATAGTGGAGTAAGTTATTCCAGTCCTTGTCCAAGAAATCAAGAGACTTCTCCACTCGATCAGCTACTTCCGCCGGGTTTTCAAGCATAAGCAAGGGTAAGCAATCTTCGAGGAATAAGGCTCAGACTACTTCAGTCGCTAGTGTTGGGAACTGTAACACCTCATACCCGAGTTCGAGGCTTAGACCGGATACGGGACATTACTGTGCTTGAACTTGCTTAATCCTGAAATTACGGGTTATAAAATTTCATTCTGAATTAAAACTTCTCTTTCTTATTCGACTCATACATCTCTGGCCTTACGAGGCCTTAAACTCATGTCCAAAAACTTTCGAAACTCAACTGGAAACTTTTACTCAAAATAGGGGTCACACGCCTGTGTGACTTTGGACACGCCCGTGTACTATTAGACATGCTCGTGTCTTCCACCCGTGATCAACACTGACTAATTACACACAGCCTTGACATGCCCGTGGACTTAGACCATGTGCTATTCCTTGATATACTGACTTATTTACATGGCCTGGGCACATGCCCGTGTTCTAACTATGTGTCATGCACGGCCTAAACAAACAGCCGTGGGACTAGCCCGTGGCCTATCCTGACTTAAGGTACAAAGGTGCAGGGTTCGCACGGCCTAGAACACGCTCGTGTGTCCATCCGTGTGGGTACTTAGAGGCTATTTTCCAAGCCAATTGCCACCTTGAAATTAAAGATCAATCCAATACTCATTTCAACAACTCAAGTATTACATCTAACATGAACAAGGATACATACTTCATGTAACACCCCAAACCCGGCCCAAACACCACGACTAGATCTGGTATGTCACTTGAATACGAAAATGCGAGCTTTGAAAAACTTTGTAAGTTATTTTTGAAACTCCAGGTTTAGTGATTCATTTGAAAACTCAGTAAAAATTATGATTAGCCCATTCTTGTGTTTAGGTTACATTTGTAAACGCTAATCATGACATTATAGTAATCAGAAGGTTTTCTTATAGATTTCCGTGCGTAAAAGTGTTAATTTAGATTTGACGAAAACCCATTTTATTCATCATATAAAGAAAACCTTTTGTCGATCAAGTTTGTGATACAAAACATCTTAACAGTTAAACCATAATCAAAACCAAAATAACAGTGGCCTTATTATAAATAAAAAATCCCCATAAGTAGAAAATGATAAATGAAATAAAGTTTTAACTGATTAACCCTTGCATGGCCACCTCGAGTCCAATCCAGCCCAGTCTGCTGAACTAAGAGTCACCTGCAGTTTGTTTAAGCAAATAGAGTGAGTCACAAGACTCAGTGTGCAATTAGTCCACATAATCCACAAGTGGGCCTGAGCCCCAAACACAATCTGCCAAAGCCCAATCATAATAGCACATCAAAACAATCAATATGATAACCCAACCCAGCCTAATTTTCCATCCTTTACACAACGCTCTATATGTCCATCCTCAATACACCTGTGGGGATTTCTACAATCAACCCTCCATCCTCTACACACCTCTTTGGCAGTCATGCTGACTGTCACACTGCTCAAAGTCGATATAACGTGGTCTAGCCACCGATAATTATGTGACCAAGTCAGAGATATACAACAAGGCACTAAGCCATCAATTTAGTGTGACAGCGTCACCAATATACACTTCCCCTTCATTTCATTATCAATTCCTAATCCCATGCATATAGAGCATAATATAATAAACATGTCATATACTATCATACATTCAATGGCAAGAGCACGCACACCATCATGTTATCAATATTAATTATAAGGCTTAAACAAAAGACACTAACCTAGGGTTTCGGTTTTACCCTTCAGGGGTAACGTAATCACCATTGCGGAGATTTCTGCTTTCAAACATATCATATAAACTATTTATACATAAATGGGAAAAGTGTGGTAATTACACACCTGTAAACACGAAGAACTAAACTATCAATCTCGTTAATGTTCTCACTCACAGGGATCACAGCGATCTACTTATCCCTCTCCAAAGCCGACCCACAACCTGGTGGAATGTCTCGAATGGCTGACATCGCACATTTTTTGAATTTAGGGGTAGGGACTACGTGTCCAACCCCCTCCTTTTCTTGACTGGTATTTGATTCTGTGAAAACAATCTTGGTCAAAAGACCGGGTTAAGGCATTGAAGTAGAGAAAATAAGGATATATGCTCAGAATGGAAAGATTTCTTACCTAGATCGATAGAACCCGAAGGCTTACGCATTTACCAAATCAGATTCGGCTCTCCAAAGTATAGGTTAGAAGGAGTGGCCTTTCGGCCAAACGAATGGTATAAACCCCTTACCTTGATTGACTGATTGTCCCCCTAGAACCCTTCAACCACTGACTAAATGCAGAAAGAATATGAAAAGGAGGCTCCCCTACATTCGGCCAAAGAACCACAGTACAAGATTAACCCTATCGGTTAACAACCAGTAAGAAAACTAGAAAGAATCAAGAAAGAAGAATACGCTTACCACTTAACAGGAAGGAATCGGTTGAGAAGGTTAGGGAACAGAGTGACGAAAATCTTCTGAAATAAGTATGAATGAAGAAGATGAACACGTAAGAGGGATTCGGCTAACAGAAACAAAATGGAAGATATGAGAAATAAGTAGATGTTTCAGCTTTGTATAGATGTGAAAGAAAACAAAAGGGGATTCACCAAGGTATAGGTTGAAGATTCGGCTATTAAGAAACAAAAGAGAGAAAAAGATAAAGATAAAGAAAGTAATAGGAGGGTTCGGCTAGAGAGAAATGAAGGATAAAGTAATTATGGAGTAAAAGAATAGAAAGAGGATTGTAAAAGTAAAAACCTAAATAGTGTGAAGAGACTCGGCTATACACCAAAGAGAATGATTTGATTCGAGAGCAAAAGAAGAACAAATGATGCTTGCTAAGAAGAGGTCACTTGCCGAAAATGAAGAAGGGGTTAAGAACATTCGGCTCCTTCAAAGTTTAAGCTACCCAAAGTGCACCCAAAACACACATCTACACTCGCAAAATCGAAAATGACAAAAAGCAATTAGGCAAGGTTTTGTCACACCCCTAGCTACTACTAACCCGAAACCAATCCCCCTTAACAAGCTTTTCCAACCAGCCAACATGTTCACCAAGCTTCAAATCCCACATTTCCCTCTTACATTCACTCTCCTCCCCACATTCAAATCGATTTGAAAGGTTCAACTTCTACCTTTCACTCATGGCCACTTATTCAAATTATTTGACTTTTTCAACCCTCACTCCTTAGAGTCCAAACCGATTCCACCTCCTCTTCACCCAACGCCAAAAATAAACTCCAAAAAAAAACAATCCATGTGACTCGAACCTGCTCCCTCACCGCTTCCTTGTGGCGTCACTTACCAGCACTTTAAGTGGCGTCCCCTTGCCACTTTACCACAACACTTCTTGTGTCAACAACCAAAAGCAATAAGACTTAACACCTGTCCCAACCATCTCTCCCCTAAAGTTCCCAAAATTGAAATTTTTACCAAGGCTTCAGCATAACCCCGAGCCTTCCCAGCGCCCCCAAACACACTCAAACAACAGGCAAAGCAACCCAACACACAAAAGCGTAATAAATGCAAAGCCCCTAATTCCCGGATGTTACAGTTCTACCCCCTTAAAGAAATTTCAGCCTCAAAATTACCTGATCAAAAGAGATGACGGTGTTGCTGACGCATAACATCCTCTGGTTCCCATGTGGCCTCCTCTGAACCGTGGTTCCACCATAAAACTTTGACCGAAGGGACTAATTTCCTTCTCAGTACCTTAACTTCCCGATCCAAGATCTGCAATGGTTCCTCTTCAAAAGACAGGTCTGGCCTTACCTCAATTTCCTCCACCTGCACAAAGTGAGACGGATCGGAACGATAGCGCCTCAACATCGAGACATGGAACACATCATGTATCCGCTTTAATTCTGCAGGCAACTCAAGTTGATACACCACTGGTCCAACATGTTTCAATACACGATAAGGCCCGATGAACCTGGGACTTAGCTTGCCTTTCCGTCCAAACCTCATTACCTTCTTCCACGGTGAAACTTTCACACAAACTTGCTCACCCACTGCAAGTTCTATATCCTTATGCTTCAGATCAGCATAGGATTTCTGCCTGTCAGACGCTTCCTTTACCTAAGTTTGAATCAATTTAACTTCCTCCTCGCCTCTGAAATCAAATCCGGACCCAACATTTGACGCTCCTCCAATTTCGTCCAACATGTAGGAGTACGACATTTCTGTTCATACAATGCTTCATAGGGTGCCATCTGAATACTAGATTGATAGCTGTTATTGTATGCAAATTCTGTCAACGGTAGAAACTCTTCCCAACAACCCCTGAAGTCAATAACACAGCCTCTCAACATATCTTCCAAGATCTGAATTACCCTTTCTGACTGACCATCCGACTATGGATGAAAAGTTGTGCTAAAGTCTAGCCTTGTACCCAATGCCTGATGCAGTGCTTTCCAGAACCGCGACGTAAACCTAGGGTCTCTATCACATATGATCGACACTGGTACCCCATGCAACCTCACGACACGTACAGCTTAGCCAGCTTCTGCAAAGAATAGTCGACAAGAATAGGTATGAAATGAGTGGATTTTTTCAACCGATCTACAATCACCCATACCGAATCTTTCTTAGTAGGCGTAAGAGGTAGCCCATTAACAAAGTCCATCGTGATCCTTTCCCACTTCTACTGTGGAATCTTCACCGACTGTAATAACCCTAAAGGCAACTGATGCTTTGCTTTCACCTGCTGCCATGTTAAACACTTTCCCACAAACTCGGTAATTTCCAGCTTCAATCCCGGCCACCAAAACTGGTCACGCAAATTCTGATACATCTTATTCCCTCCTATGCATAGCGTAAGGGCTACTATGCGCTTCCTGAAGAATCATCTACCTCAACTCAACATCCTTCGGCATGCAAACCCTCTCACAGAAACACAAAACCCCATCAATGTTCAAACTATAATCTTCTACTCCACTATTCTGTACCTGCAGAATTCGAGCACTCAAGACTTCATCCAATAACTGCTTCTCTTTAATCTGACCTACCCACGACGGCTTCACTTGGAGTTTTGCTAACAAACTTCCATCGTCATACAAACTGAGATGGGCAAACATCGCTCTGAAAGCCGATATCACTTCCCGACTTAACGTATCTGCCACCACGTTAGCTTTTTCCGGATGATACTCGATCGAGCAGTCGTAATCCTTCAATAGCTCAATCCACCTACGCTGCCTTAAATTCAACTCCTTCTGAGTAAGGAGATATTTCAGACTCTTATGGTCAGTGTAGATGGTAGACTTCTCCCCATACAGGTAGTGTCTCTAGATCTTCAGAGCGAACACCACCGCAGCCAACTCCAGGTCATGCGTGGGATAGCTTATCTTATGCGGTCTTAACTGCCGAGATGCATACGCAACTACCTTTCCACCTTGCATTAACACATACCCCAACCCCGTGTGTGAAGCATCACAATAGACAACAAATTCTTTCCCTGCTTCAGGCTGAATCAAAATCGGAGCCTCTGTTAAGATCTTTTTCAGCTTCAATAAACTTTTCTACTGCTTGTCAGTCCAAACAAATGGTATCCCTTTCCGCAATAACTTAGTTAAGGGTGCCGCAATTAAAGAGAATCCCTCAACAAATCTTTTGTAGTATCCTGCCAATACCAGGAAACTTCGAATCTCCACCACCGACTTAGGCGGTTTCCATTCCAATACAGCCTTAATCTTCCTGGGATCTTAATCCCCTCAGTAGAGACAACATGACCCAAAAAGGTAACTTCTTTCAACCAAAATTCATACTTACTGAATTTGGCGTATAGTTGTTTCTCCCTCAAAATTTTTAGAACTACCCGAAGATGCGACTCATGCACTTCTTCTGTCTTGGAGTATGTAACATTCCGGTTTAGACCCTAGTCAAAACAGTGGTTCGAGGCCACAAATTCGAGGTCGTAAAAATATTTTAATGATATTTTCTGTGTGAATGATATGTTATAGTCTGTGTGAAACTTCTGTGTGATAATTTGATCGTTTGTGTGTCGAATTAAGAGAAAGGACTTAATCGAATAAAGTATAAAAGTTGTGTGCTGATTGTTGAAGTATCCATGTGTTATGGCTTTTAAATGAAGTGGCCTTATAAAGAAATTTGGCCATCATATAGTGGGTGGATAGTAGTTGGACAATTATAACCAACTATCATAAGTCATATTATGTTTATAATAACGGTAAAATAGTAAAATTTTATTAAGTTACTAATAATAAAACATAAAGATAAAATGCATGGAATTTGTTCATCTTTTACACCGAATGTGGAAAAAAGACAAGGGTTTTAAAGCTTTTGAAATTTTGGCACTTGCTAAGCTCACTCAAGGTATGTTTTGAGCTCGGTTTTTGATAATTTCTATGTTTTCATAATCGTTGTTTTGTGCTTTAGAAAACCCATGTTGTAATTTTATAAATTGATGATGTTTATAGAATGTACCATTGATGAAATGAGGAGTTTTGTGATGAGTGTTGGTGTTAAATGAAAGATATGTGTTTAATGAACATGTGTTGTTCTTGAAATTTTGATGAATTTAGCTAATTATGGCTAAATTGTGAAAATAGCATTTTGAAGGATTAGATTGTGAAATAAATGAAATGTGTGGATTTGTATAAGTGTAAGAAGAATTCGGCTAAGCACATGTATATTGAAATTTTGTGTATTTGATGATTTTGTGAAATAGGGACTAAAGTGTCGAAATGTGAAAATGTGAGGACTATTATGCAAAATGCCTTAAATGTGTGTGTATGGACTAAATTGAATGAAATGGTGATTGAATGGATTGAATTTAAATGTGTATAGACCAAGAGAGAAGAGGTTCGGATCGAGATCAAGGCAAAGATAAAGTACTCGATTCGTTAACCGTATCGATAGTCGACGTTCGAGGTAAGTTCAGACATAATACCTGTATTTAGCTATGTTTAATGTTATGGAATAAATGGTATGATATTATTACTATGTGAATGCTATGTGATAGATTGAGTGAAATAGCATTCAGTGTGTGAATTCAAAAACGTGATCGAGATAAACAGCACTGTGTGTGCGGAATAATTAAGCTTCGGCTAATTATTTATGCACTAAGTGTGCGAATGAATCTAGGAAGAAACAAGAGTGGATCGAAATGAATTGTGATTATTGATTAGCAAAAGTATTTGATAACTAAGTGTTGGCTAAGGTATGCTCGGAATCTATGTGATTGGTGAAACTATGAATGTGGGTGTGGATGAGTATATTGAACATGTGTTGTGAATGGTATTATATTTGTGATAGTAAACATTAATCTATGTGATGCCATGTCGGTATTATGCATTATGTTATGAACTTACTAAGCTTTATAAAGCTTACTGTGTGATTTGTTTCTCTGCCCTGCAATGTCAGTAAAGCTAGCTCGGATCAGGGGATCGTCAGCTTCTTAGTCACACTATCAGCAATCTATTTTGGGGTATTTTGGAAAAATTTACATAGTTAAAATGTGGCAGGTATAGGCTAGTCATTTGAATCATGTTTGAGATTTGTAGTAGATATGAGATGTGGCTAGATATGTGCTAGTTTTAGCATGAATGACTTTGGTATATATGTGATGCATCTTTTGGCATGGTTTGTGGTTTGAGAAGTTGACTTATGAATGGTAACTTGGTGTTGATAAAATGCTAATATGAATTATTGAATTGAGAAGAAATGATGTTTGGTATTGGATGTATTATGCTTGTGATGAGATAAGTTTTGGTATTGAATTTGTTATGGTTGGAATGGGAATTGAATTCATAGATTAAATGGTCATTTGGTAAGTTTTTGGTTGCCTTATGTGCATGATATGTTTTGGTATGTGTTGCTTTTTGGTTTGACTCTAAGTGGGTGGCATTTTGGCATTGCAAAATGGCCTATAATGTCACACGGTTATGGCACACGGGCGTGCCTAATGACTGTGGGTGAATTATAGAATGCAGTTTAGAATAACACAGCCTCGACACAGGCGTGTCATCTGGCCGTGGTGTGCAAGTCAGTAGCTAACATAAAAGTACACGGCCAAATACACGGGGGCGCTTGGTGGCTGTGGTGGGGAAGTCAGTATATGACCTAAAAGTACACGGCCAAATACACGGGCGTGCTTGGTGGCCGTGGTGGGGAAGTCAGTATATGACCTAAAAGTACACGGCCATGGCACACGGGCTTGCCTAATGACCGTGTTGGTATAGTTAGTATAAACACGGATGGATACCCCGGGGGTGTCTAGAAGCAGTGGAGGGCACACGGTCTCCTTCCACAGGCGTGTCTCCCTTGTATTTTAGAAAAGTTTCAAATTTTCATTGAATTTCATATGTATTTCAGTTTAGTCCCGACTCGACTTATAAGTATGATTAAGGTCTCGAGGACCCGATTAAGGGACATTATGTCTGAGAATGATGATTGAATGTGTGATTTGTCGGTGAATGTTTTCAATCTGTCTGATAACGCTCTTAACCTTAATCCGGTGACGGACTCGGGATAGGGGTGTTACATTTGATTGGTATCAGAGCTACGGTTTAGTCGATTCTCGAACTAACATAGTGAGCGTGAGTCTAGCTATACATGCCATATTTGAAATTGCGATAGTGTGACTAAATCTGACATTTGAAAATGTGTTTATATATAGTAATGGATCCCAATCGAGCAGTTGCTGACGATGTAGAAAGCAATACGCCTGCTCCCGTTCAAGGGACAGTGCCGGCCACATCAAGGCCTAATGATAATGGTGAGGGAGGAGAGGCTAAGCAAGCCTTCTTCTGAATGATGAATGAGTGGTTTACGGAGTTCGTTCTAATGGATTCAGCTGCTCCACAACCTCCACCCCCGCAAGTACCTGTTGTGCCTCAAGTTGTAGATCTGAATAGATTGAATAAGCCTCCCGTGGATAAAATTCGCAAGCATGGGGCCGAAGAATTTAGAGCCACTTCTGATGACGATGCTGAGCGAGCCGAGTTTTGGCTTGGGAATACAATCAGAGTATTTGGTGAGATGTCGTTGAATCCTGATGACTACATTACGTGTGCAGTTTCCTTGTTAAGAGACTCGGCTTACAACTGGTGGAAAACATTGATATCTGTGGTTCCGAGAGAGAGAATCACTTGAGATTTCTTTCAAGTTGAGTTCAGAAAGAAGTATATCAGTCAAAGCTTCATTGATCAGAAACGTAAAGAGTTTTTAGAATTGAAGCAGGGCCAATTGTCTGTTACTGTGTACGAGCGAGAATTTGTAAGATTGAGTCAATATGCTAGAGAATGTGTCTCGACCGAAGCTACTATGTGAAAACATTTCATAGAGGGATTGAATGAAGACATCAAGTTGTTGGTTGGGATACTCAATATAAATGAATTTGTTGTGTTAGTTGAAAGAGCATGCAAAGCTGAAGAGCTCAGTAAGGAAAAGAAGAAAGCTGATTCAGAAGCTCATGATGAAAGAAAGAGATCAATGAGTAAATTTTCTCAACCTTCTACTAAGAGATATAGAGATGCAAGTAATTGTTCAAATGCTTCGTTTGGACATCCAAGTAAAGATCGTTCGAGACAAAGTGCTGGTTTACGAATTCAAGCTCTAAATGAACCAAGTGTTGGCAGTGTTAAGAGTAACAAACCTGAGTGTAGACAGTGTGGAAGACGACATGTGAGAGAGTGCTGAGGCAAGTATAACAATAGAGTTTGTTATAAGTGTAGATCTCGAGATCATTTCATTTGAGATTGCCCAAAGATGGTTGAAGAAGAAAATTTTCAGAATGAAAGACCGAGTAACGTGACAGCTAGGGGTAGACCACCTAGAAGCACCAAAAATGTGAGTGAAAGTCAGAGATGGTAAAATGACACAGCTATGAGATCAGAAGCGAGAGCACCTGCTCGAGCCTATGCTATACGTACATGAGAGGAAGCATCATCTCCAGACGTTATCACCGGTACTTTCACTTTATTCGATATTGATGTTATTGCATTAATAGATCCAGGGTCAACTCATTCCTATGTGTGTGTGAATCCAGTATCGAATAAAACTCTACCTATTGAGTTTACTGAATTCGTGATTAGAGTATCGAACCCTTTAGGCAAATGTGTCTTGGTGGATAAGGTGTGCAAGAATTGCCAATTGATGTTTCGTGATATATGTTTTCCGATTAATTTGATGTTACTTCCGTTTGACGAATTCGACATAATTCTGGGTATGGATTGGCTTACTCTACATAATGCCATCGTGAATTGTAAAAGAAAGAGTATTGAATTGAGGAGTCAGAACGGTGAGCTAGTTCGAATTGAATCCAGTGATATGAAATGATTACCAGCCGTTGTATATGCAATGAAAGCCATGAACTATGTGAAAAAGGGTTGTGAAGCTTATCTGGCATATGTGATAGATACAAAAGTGTCGGAAAAGAAAGTTGAATCAGTTCCTGTGATATGTGAGTTTTCAGATGTGTTTCCTGAAGAGCTGCCAGGATTACCTCTGATTCGAGAGGTTGAATTTGGTATCGAATTAGTGCTGGGGACTAATCCCATTTCTATAGCTCCATATAGAATGGCACCAACAGAATTGAAAGAGTTAAAATCACAGTTGCAAGAATTAACTGACAAAGGTTTTGCACGACCGAGTTTCTCACCCTAGGGAGCTCCTGTGTTATTTGTGAAAAATAAAGACGGAACTATGAGAATGTGTATTGATTACCGACAGTTGAACGAAGTGACGATAAAGAACAAATATCCGTTGCCTCGTATCGATGATTTGTTTGATTAGTTGAGAGGAGCTACAGTGTTCTCTAAGATAGACCACAGGTATGGTTACTATCAGTTAAGGGTTAAGGAAGCTGATGTGCTGAAAACTACTTTCAGAATGAGGTACGGACATTATGAATTTTTAGTGATGCCTTTCGGACTAACAAATGCTCCTGCAGTGTTTATGGATCTGATGAATCGGATATTCAGACCGTATTTGGATCACTTTGTGGTGGTGTTCATTGATGATATTTTGATTTATTCGTGTGATGAGACGCAACATGCCGAACATTTGAGAATCGTGGTACAAACTCTACGTGAGAAACAGTTGTATGCAAAGTTTAGCAAATGTGAATTTTGATTGCGTGGGGTTAGTTTTCTAGGACATGTTGTATCAGCTGCTGGAATACAAGTTGATCCGGGTAAAATCTCTGCTATTTTGGAATGGAAACCTCTGAAAAGTGTGTCTGAAGTCCATAGTTTTCTAAGATTAGCAGGATATTATAAACGATTTGTGAAAGGTTTTTCGATGATTGCAACTCCATTGACAAAGTTGTTACAGAAAGATGTTAGATTTTGAATGGTTAGAAAAGTGCCAGCAGAGTTTTGAGCAATTGAAAGTGTTGTTAACAGAAGCACCAGTGTTGATTCAACCTGAGTCAGGTAAAGAGTTCATAGTTTATAGTGATGCATCGTTGAATGGTTTGGGTGTGTGTCTTTGATGCAAGAAGGGAAAGTCATTGCTTATGCTTGAGACGATTAAAGCCGCATTTAAAAGAACTACCCAACGCATGATCTTGAACTGGCTGCGATTGTATTCGCATTGAAGATTTGGCGTCACTATCTGTTTGGGGAAAAATGTCACATTTATACTAACCATAAGAGTTTAAGGTATTTGATGACTCAGAAAGATTTGAATTTACGACAAAAAAGATGGTTAGAGTTGTTGAAAGATTATGAACTTGTGATAGATTACCACCCGGGTAAAGCTAATGTTGTAGCCGATGCCTTAAGCCAAAAATCGTTATATGCTTTGCCAGCTTTTAGTAATCAGATAGATCTGTGTGATAATGATGTGGTGGTAGCTGAATTGAAAGTAAAACCCTTGTTCTTACAACAGATTTATGAGGCTCAGAAGAGTGATAAGGAGTTGTTAGCAAAAAGAATTCAGTATGGTCCAGATGCTGTATCGAAATTTCGAGTTGATAGTGATGATTGTTTGAGATTCAGAGATCGAATTTGTGTTCTGAGAAATTTAGGGTTACTTTCAAAAATTTTGACTGAAGCTCACAATAGTCATTTGACTGTACATCTGGGGAGTACAAAGATGTATAATGATTTGAAACAGTTCTATTGGTGGCATAGAATGCAAAGAGATATTTCTGACTTTGTGTCGAAATGCTTAGTTTGTCAGCAAGTCAAAGCTGAACATCAGGTTCCATCTGGTTTATTACAACCGTTTATGATTCCTGAGTGGAAATGGGAAAGAATCATGAAGGACTTTGTGTCGGGATTACCCTTATCTCTGAGAAAGAAAGATGCAATCTGGGTGATAGTGGACAGATTAACGAAATCAGCTCATTTCGTTCCAGTGAGAACTGATTATTCTTTAGATAAATTAGCTGAATTGTATATCGATGAAATTGTGAGATTGCACGGAGTACCATTATCTATAGTGTCTAATAGAGATCCGAGATTTACCTCGTAATTTTAGGCACGAAATTGCAAGATGCTTTAGGCACGAAATTGCATTTTAGTACTGTTTTTTTATCCGCAAACAGATGGTCAATCAGTGCGAATCATTCAGATTCTTGAAGATATGCTGAGATGTTCCATACTTGAATTTGACAATACGTGGGAAAAGCACTTATCCTTGATTGAGTTTACGTATAACAATAGTTTTCAATCTAGTATTAAAATGGCACCATATGAGGCTCTTTACGGTCGAAAGTGTCGAACTCCATTATATTGGACTGAGCTGAGTGAGAATAAGATTCACGAGGTTGATTTGATAAGAGAGACCGAACAGAAAGTGAAGATAATTCGTGACAGTTTAAAAGCAGCTTCAGGTCGTCAGAAATCTTATGCAGATTTGAAACGAAAAGATATTGAGTTTGAAGTTGGTGATAAAGTGTTTTTAAAAGTGTCTCCGTGGAAGAAAATACTTTGATTTGGCCGAAAGGGCAAACTGAGTTTGAGGTTCATCGGACCGTACGAGATTATTGAACGAGTTAGGCCAGTTGCTTATAGATTGAGATTACCATCTGAGTTAGAAAAGATTCATAACGTGTTTCATGTGTCAATGCTTCGACGGTACAGATTAGACTCGTCTCATGTAATTGCTCCTACTGAGGCTGAAATTTAGTCAGACTTGTCGTATAGTGAAGAACCGATCCGAAATTTCAAAAGCTTTAAATCCCTTTTCTTTCGTCAGTTGAAATTTCGTCTTTGTGGTTGGCACTGTGTGTACGATGCTGATTTAAGATCCGTTTGGGATGGATGTAGTAAGTGTACGATGCTAATTAAGCTTCAGCTAATTATTTATGCACTAAGCGTACGAATGAATCGAGGAAGAAACGAGAGTGCATCGAAATTAATCATGATTATTGATTAGCAAAAGTATTTGATAACTAAGTGTTGGCTAAGGTACGTTCGGAATCTATGTGATTGGTGAAACTATGAATGTGGGTGTGGATGAGTATATTGAACAAATATGTTGTGAATGGTATTATATTTGTGATAGTAAACATTAATCTATATGATGCCATGTCAGTATTATGTATTATGTTATGAACTTACAAAGCTTTATAAAGCTTACTGTGTGATTTGTTTCTCTGCCTTGCAGTGTTAGGAAAGCTAGCTCGGATCAGGGTATCGTCAGCTTTTTTGTCGCACTATCAGCAATCTATTTTGGGGTATTTTGGAAAAATGCACATAGTTAAAATGTGGCATGTATAGGCTAGTCATTTGAATCATGTTTGAGATTTGTAGTAGCCATGAGATGTGGCTAGATATATGCTAGTTTTAGCATGAATGACTTTGGTATATATGTGATGCATCTTTTGGCATGGTTTGTGGTATGAGAAGTTGACTCATGAATGGTAACTTGGTGTTGATAAAATGCTAATATGAATTATTGAATTGAGAAGAAATGATGTTTGGTATTGGATGTATTATGCTTGTGATGAGATAAGTTTTGGTATTGAATTTGTTATGGTTGGAATGGGAATTGAATGCATAGATGAAATGGTCATTTGGTAAGTTTTTGGTTGCCTTATGTGCATGATATGTTTTGGGATGTGTTGCTTGTAGGTTTGACCCTAAGTGGGTGGCATTTTGGCCTTGCAAAATGGCCTATAATGTCACACGGTTATGGCACACGGGCGTGCCTAATGATCGTGGGTGAATTGTAGGATGCAGTTTAGCATCACACGGCCTCGACACGGGCGTGTCATCTGGCCGTGCTGTGCAAGTCAGTAGCTAACATAAAAGTACACGGCCAAATACACGGGCGTGCTTGGTCGCCGTGGTGGGGAAGTCAGTATATGACCTAAAAGTACACGGCTATGGCACACGGGCGTGCCTAACGACCATGTTGGTATAGTTAGTATAAACACGGATGGATACATGGGGGTGTCTAGAAGCCGTGGAGGGCACATGGTCTCCTCCCACGGGTGTGTCTCCCTTGTATTTTAAAAAAGTTTCAAATTTTCATGGAATTTCATATGTATTTCAGTTTAGTCCCGACTCGACTTATAAGTATGATTAAGGTCTCGAGGACCCGATTAAGGGACATTATGTCTGAGAATGATGATTGAATGTATGATTTGTCTGTGAATGTTTCTGATCTGTCCGGTAATGCTCCTAACCTTAATTCGGCGACGGACTTGGGATAGGGGTGTTACATGGTATACCAGGATGTCATCTATGAACACTACAACAAACCGGTCCAGATAGGTTTGGAATACCCGATTCATCATATCCATAAACATAGCTGGTTCATTTGTCAACCCAAACGATATCACTAAAAACTTATAGTGACCATAGCAGGTTCAAAACGTCATCTTATGAATATCCGCTTTTCTTGATCTTAAGCTGATGATATCCTGACCTCAAATCTATCTTCGAAAAGACTGAAGCCCCCTTAAGTTGATCAAACAGGTCATCAATCCTCGGCAACAGGTACTTGTTCTTAATCGTCAACTTATTCAACTGACGGTAGTCAATGCACATACGCATTGACCTGTCCTTCTTCTTCACAAACAGCACAGGCGCTCCCCACGGAGACACACTTGGTCGGATAAAACCACGATCCAACAGCTCCTGGATCTGGGCCTTAAGTTCCACCAGCTCCTTCGATGCCATTCTATAAGGGGCGATGGACACCAGAGCTGTACCCGGAAGTAGCTCAATTCCAAACTCCACTTCACGGTCCGGAGGCAACCCTGGATGTTCCTCAGGAAATACATCCACAAACTCTTTTACTGCATCCAAAGCACTGATCCAAGCTAGGAATGCCTTGCACCCTTTCTGAACCGTCTTAACCGCCCTTAATGCCGAAACCACGTTAGACAAATAATCCCTTTTTGCTCCCATCACCACCACCTCTTCATTCTCTAAAGTTCTCAACAACATCCGCTTATTCGCGCAATCCAATTTAGCACAATGTTTAACCAACCAATCTATGCCTAAGATAAGGTCGAATTCTCTGAATGGTAACTCTATCAAGTCAGCCAGAAACAGCACTCCTTGAATTTCTAAAGGCACATCCCTAAATAATTTGTTCACTACCATGGATTGTCCTAAAGGGCTAACCACAGTCATCTCTCTAGCAGCTATTTCAGATTCTATATTTAAAGTATCAGATACAGTACTAGCAACATAGGAGTGGGTCGATCCAATATCAATTAAAGTAAGAAACGACTTATCAGCTATAAGAAACGTATCGGTTATGACGTCTGGTGCGTCGCCATCCTCTCACCGTCATGCTGTATAGACTAAACCCGGCTGTCTTGCATCTGTATCACTGACACCCCTACTCGGTGCTGCACAACCCCGTCTAAAACCATTCCCTCCTTTGATCGGACCACAACCTATCGGCATCTACTGTCCACCCCTTCCTGGCTGCACATACCCCTGACCTACCATCCATGCCCTAGTCATTTCTAGCGGACAATTCCTTATTAGATGATCCTTTGACCCACATTTGAAATATACCCTACCTCTTCTCTAGCATTCTCCTGCATATGACCTCCCACACTGAGCATACTGTCGAAATTGCCAAACCGCAACTGGCATTGCCACACGACCCGGCCCATCAACCCTAGCCCTCTTCTAGAAACCCCCAGATGACCCTGACGATCCATAACTCCTCTTTCTTCTACCTCTATCCTTGTTCCTATTTTGCCTCTCAGTCCGCTTTACCTCCTCGGCTATTTTAGCCTTTTCAACTAGAATAGCAAAATCCCTCTCCCGCTGCGGAGCTATCAGCACTCTCAACATGTCTCGCAGCCCATCTTCGAACCGTACACAACACTCGTAATCAGTCGCGACTATTCCTTGGGCGTAACGGCTCAATCGTAAAAATTCTACCTCGTACTCAGCCACAGATTTACCCTCTTGTACCAATTCAGAAATGCTTTCCTCTGAGCATCCACATAACTTGCCCCAACGTACTTCCTCTGAATTGCAGTTTTTAAGAAACCCAGTCAATGCGATCCGTCGAAGTACCCTTTCTTACAGTGAGCCACCATTGATATGCCTCGTCCCGAAGAAGAGACACAGCTCCCTTCAGTTTTTCCTCTGCCGTGCAGTCTAAATCATCCATAATTCACTCTGAAACACCCCAAACCCGGCCCACGAGCCTTGACCGAATCTGGTATGTTCCTTGAGTAAAACCTTTAAAAATTCATTTGTTACTTTGGAAAACTTGGGTGGTTTTGCAGAAAAATTTGTTTTGTGTTGGGCTCAAGTTGGAGTTTTGGGAAAATGTTATTTTTATGTTTCAAATCTTTAAGTTAAAAGAAATACTGAGTCATTTAAGAGTTTACCTTTAAATTGAAATCATTCGTTTTTAGGTGTCAAAACATTTACAAATTTATTTTTAAGAAAGGTTACTTAAACTTTAATTTAATAAAATCGTGCTATACTAAAATAATTAAAATGCATGCATAAACAGTTTCATACTAATGGCCTTATTACATCAAAGAAAACCCGAAATAAATCAAACTTAGAAATAAAGTCTCAAAATAAAATGACTTTAAGCTGAGCATGGCCACCACTAAGCTCCTGCCGACCCGGTCCATCTACTGAGTGTCACCTGAAAAGATATCCCACGACAGGGTGAGTCGACAGACTCAGTGTGTAACAGCCAACATAAAGCCCCAAAAGACTTAGGCACATCAAATCATACATATGTATATAACAAATATCAATAATGATGCAATCCCGAACCTAAACCTAGTTAACCATCCGCTACACATCACCCGTACCTGCCATCACACCGTGGGGATTACTAAATCAACCCTCCATCCGCTACACATCATCGAAGGCAGTCGCTGTAGACAACTGGCACATCGCCCTTATAAATTTGTGGCATAGCCACCAGATAAATAAATGTGACATAAGTCACCACATTCAAATTATGTGACATGAGTCACCAAATATTATGGTAAAAACCACCAGATCACTTCCCCTTAAAATATCATCCATATGCCCCATGTGTCATACAATCATGCAAGTATCATACTATATGCCTTATTCCACATTCATATCAATGTTCACATATGTGCCATATTCCAATTGCTCATAACATTCATTAACATAATGTCTAGGATTACGTACCTGAGTACTTTGTACCACTGTATGGTACCTTTAACCATCTCTTTCATATTCTTAATAACATATGCATTAAAATAATACCATAAATCCTTTAAGACTTAGGGTAGGGATACACACCTGGTTTACTAATGTGTTCACTGAAATCCCGAAAATCCCAATCTAATGCTCTAGATCTTTAGTTCCTACATTCGGCTAAGCACTAGATCACTTAACTGGTCAGTTCGGCTTTTGAACAAAATAAGAAATAGATCCGAGTCACCAAGTATGGCCTTAGCCGAATGTCATTTCTACTTACGTTGTGCATCTAAGTCCCGAAGTCGTCCTTGCTCCTAGTGATGTCGAAATCCCTATAGGTATATGTTAGATCCAATTTCAATTCTTAATGGACATCCTTAATGGCCCTCGGCCTAAGACTACTCTAGCTTACCTTAGATCTTGAGATCCTGAATGATCTCCACTTTGTAGACGACAACTACCAAATCCCGAAGCCTCCTTCAAAGTTTCGGCCAAGAACAATAATGGGATTAGAGTCCTAGTTTCGGTTAATCTAAAAGAAAAGAAGGAGAAGAACGATAGTTGATTCCTTACCCTCAATACAGAAGTTGACTGCTCCTTTGTTTGAACCCATAGAGATGTTCGACAATGAAGGCTAGGTAGTGATATACACGTTTTAGCTTTTGGAAATTTATGAAAAGAAGAAGAAAAAGGTGAAGCAATTTCGGCAATGGTGATAGGTAAAGATTTGGCTATGGCTCCTAATGGAGATGAAATCTTCGGCTTGTGAAAGAATCGTGAGAGATAAGAAGAGAAGAAGAAGTTGAGAGATTCGGCAATGGTGACAAGGAGGATTCGGCTTCAAATGAAAAAGAAGAAAAAGAGAGAATTCTCTTCATTCACAATTCAGCAGAAAAATGGACACACTCCCTAACTAAAATTCGGCACTTACTTCCCCCTACATGACCGAATATACCTCTACCAAGAGCCTCGCATTCGACCACTACATCCTTCCTTATCAAATCCCTTCTTTTCCTCCTATTTTTCCTCTTCCTCCATTATTCAAACAATTTTGAATAAGTCAACAATTATCCCTCTCTTCTAGCCGAATTTTAAAATAAAACCAAGCCTCATCCTCATCCATTTGAAAGTCCAATTGCCGCCCAACTCCTCTCCTCCTTGACGTAAAAATAATAGCTCCCACTGCTTCCCATGTTGCTCGAACCTGAGCCCTTTCTCACAGCTTATGGCGCCACTTACCAAGGCCCTAAGTGGCGCCTTCATGCCACTTTACCAAGCCCAATCTTATGTCCAAAAACCCCTACAATTTTTCTTAAGGCCTCCTCTACCTAGCTTTCTCTTTTAAACTTTTAAATCGAATAATTTCTAAGGCATTTTCCTACACCCTAAAGTTCTCAAAATTCATTAAACACATTCAACATATACATAGACATGCTACTTCATTCGATTAAACATTAATGCATAAGCCATAAATCCCGAATGTTATACGCTCGACTGCCTCTAGCCAGTACTCAGCTACACTCGAGGCCACACCAGAAATACCACTAAACGTTTCATCCCTGTTTGCTCGAAGTCGCTCAGGAATAGACTTCCGAGATACTGACCCAGTGCTTGCCCCAGAAACTTGCTCCAACACTCGCAGCATTGCTTGAGACAGGGCATCATCCCCACCAGTTCTATCTTGTGATCCCGCTGCTGCCATAGGTGATGCTGGCGCTTCACCCTTAGGCTCATGCCTTGCTTCCGAAAACTCAGCCTCAGCGCCCCAGCCTCTACCACAGCCGCGTGCAACCCATCCACGTTCTCTAGCACTCATGTCTACCATTTTGTTTTAATCTGATTTACAAGTTTTATGAATTAGCATTTCTTTTCACTATTTATTAATGGGTAATTTTATGAGAATAGAGTTTTAAGTGGTTTTTTCACCAAACACATGCATGCCTAAAGGTTTCCGTTTCTAAAGTAGAGTTTCTTAATTCTATTGTCCATAACAATATATTCACATAACACATTCACTTCATGCAAATCATTCAATAGCCAGAAGACTTACCTTGCGGACTTGGGCCGGAGACTCGGGTGTCATACATCCAAAAAACATGTACATATATATTTCCCTTCTAAACCATCTTAAACCTACATTATTGAAAATGTTTTAAACCCAAAACCCAAGGCTGAGTTTTTAAAACCTAGGCACTGATACCAAATTGTAACACTCCAAACCCGGTCCAAACACCACGACCGGATCTAGTATGTCATTTGAAGAGGTTTTTACGAAAATGCGATCTTTGAAAAACTTTGTAAGTTATTTTTCTAGGTTTAGTGATTCATTTGAAAACTCAGAAAAAATTATGATTAGCCCACTCTTGTGTTTAAGTGACGTTTGTAAACGCTAGTCATGACATTCTAGTAATCATAAGGTTTTCTTATAGATTTCCGTGCATAAAATTGTTGATTTAGTTTTGAGGAAAATCCCTTTGATTCATTATATAAAGAAAACCTTTTGTCGATCAAGTTTGTGATATAAAACGTCTTAACAGTTAAACCATAATCAAAACCAAAATAACAGTGGCCTTATTACAAATCAAAAATCCCCATAAGTAGCAAATGATAAATGAAATAAAGTTTTAACTGATTAACCCTTGCATGGCCACCTCGAGTCTAATCCAGCCAAGTCTGCTGAACTAAGAGTCACCTGCAGTTTGTTTAAGCAAATAGAGTGAGTCACAAGACTTAGTGAGCAATTAGTCCACATAATCCACAAGTGGGCCTGAGCCCCAAACACAATCAGCCAAAGCCCATTCATAATAGCACATCAAAACAATCAATATGATAACCCAACCTAGCCTAATTTTCCATCCTCTACACACCACTCCATATGTCCATCCTCAACACACCTGTAGGGATTTCTACAATCAACCCTCCATCCTCTACACACCTCTTTGGCAGTCATGCTGACTGTCACATTGCTCAAAGTTGATATAACGTGGTCTAGCCACCGATAATTATGTGACCAAGTCACCGATATACAGCAAGGCACTGAGCCATCAATTTAGTATGACAGTATCACCAATATACACTTCCCCTTCATTTCATTATCAATTCCCAACCCCATGCATATGTAGCATAATATAATAAACATGTCATATAATATCATACATTCAATGGCAAGAGCACGCACACCATCATGTTATCAACATTAATTATAAGGCTTAATCGAAAGACACTAACTCAGGGTTTTGGTTTTACCCTTTAGGGATAATGTAATCACCATTGCCGAGATTTTGGCTTTCAAACATATCATATAAACGATTTATACATAAAAGGGAAAAGTGTGGTAATTACACACCTGTAAACACGAAGAACTAAACTATCAATCTCGTTAACATTCTCACTCACAAGGATCACAGCGATCTACTTATCCCTCTCCGAAGCCGACCCACAACCTGGTGGAATGTCTCGAATGGCTGACACCGCACATTTTTTGAATTTAGGGGTAGGGACTACGTGTCCAACCCCCTCCTTTGCTTGACTGGTATTTGATTCTATGAAAACGATCTTGGTCAAAAGACCGGGTTAAGGCATTGAAGCAGAAAAAATAAGGATATATGCTCAGAATGGAAAGATTTCTTACCTAGATCGATAGAACTCGAAGGCTATTAAGCTTGGATTAAGGAGTCGCCGAAGTCCTTACACATTTACCAAATCAGATTCGGCTCTCCAAAGTATAGGTTAGAAGGAGTGGCCTTTCAGCCAAACGAATGGTATAAACCCCTTACCTTGATTGACCGGTTGTCCCCCTAGAACCCTTCAACCACTGACTAAATGCAGAAAGAATATGAAAAGGAGGCTCCCCTACATTCGGCCAAAGAACCTCAGTACAAGATTAACCCCATCAATTAACAACCAGCAAGAAAACAAGAAAGAATCGAGAAAGAATAAGACGCTTACCACTTAACAGGAAGGAACCGATTGAGAAGGTTAGGGAACAGAGTGATGGCAATCTTCTGAAATAAATCTTCTGAAATAAGTACGAATGAAGAAGATGAACACATAAGAGGGATTCGGCTAACAGAAACAAAATGGAGGATATGAGAAATATGTAGATGTTTAAACTTTGTATAGATGTGAAAGAAAACAAAAGGTGAATCACCAAGGTATAGGTTGAAGATTCGACTACTAAGAAACAAAAGAGAGAAAAAGATGAAAATAGAGAAAGCAATAGGAGGGTTTGGCTCGAGAGAAATGAAGGATAAAGTAATTATGGAGTAAAAGAAAATAAAGAGGATTGTAAAAGCAAAAACCGAAATGGTATGAAGATACTCGGCTATACACAAAAGAGAATGATTTGATTCGAGAGTAAAAGAAGAACAAATGATGCTTGCTAAGAAGAGGTCACTTGCTGAAAATGAAGAAGGGGTTAAGAACATTTGGCTCCTTCAAAGTTTAAGCTACCAAAGTGCACCCAAAACGGGACATCTCACTCTCAAAACCGAAAATGACAAAAAGCAATTAGGCAAGGTTTCGGCACACCCCTAGCTACTAGTAACCTAAAACCAATCCCCTCTAACAAGCTTTCCCAACCGGCCAACATCCTCACCAAGCTTCAAATCCCACATTTCCCTCCTACTTTCACTCTCCTCCCCACATCCAAATCAGTTTGAAAGGTTCGACTTCCACCTTTCACTCATGGCCACTTATTCAAATTATTTGACTTGTTCAACCCTCACTCCTCAGATTCCAAACCGATTTCACCTCCTCTTCACCCCCAACGCCAAAAATAAACTCCAAAAGAAACAATCCATGTGACTCGAACCTGCTCCCTTACTGCTCCCTTGTGGCGTCACTTACCAGCATTTTAAGTGGCATCTCCTTGCCACTTTACCATAGCACTTCCTGTGTCAACAACCACAAGCAATAAGACTTAACACCTGCCCCAACCAGCTCTCCCCTAAAGTGCCCAAAATTGAAATTTTTACCAAGGCTTCAACATAACCCCGAGCCTTCCCGGGGCCCTTAAACACACTCAAACAATAGGCAAAGCAACCCAACATACAAAAGCATAATAAACGCAAAGCCCCTAATTCTCGGATGTTACACTTCATTGATAAGTAAAACATACATACTTAATCATTCATGACCAATCTCTTTGGCAATATACAAAAAGAATCCTAAGCTTGATGGCCAACACTTTCGCTAAATTTAAAACATAACTCAAAATGAAATGCTTCCTATACATGCCATACTTAATAAAAACACTTGGCTATACCAAAATATCGATTGATAGTGTGCTCCAAGCTCCGACGACGATGATCCACGAGATTAGCTTGGCCTGACTACATGGAAAGAACGAGTAAAGGACGTAAGCATTTAGCTTAGTAAGTTTGCATAAAATGCACATAACAACATACTTGCTTAATATAAACCATTTGACATAAATAATGGTATCATAAATTTCAGCTATAAAGCTTATTTACTCATACTTGATTCTTACATATCTCATGATACTTACTAGTCTCATACTTATAAGGTAAACAAGGTACCTGTGTTACTAGATCACAGTGACCAGTATACTTTAACATAATAATCATAATCTCCAATTCATCATTCATAACATGAACAATACACATTTTCAACTTGATAATAACTTTGCTTACTTAGCTTTCTTATTATCTCATATGAGCTTAACTCGTTTGCCCAGTGAATTTCAATGAATAACCGAGGATACTAAATCTCATTCCACATATAATTTGATGCCAAAGCCATATCCTGGATATGGTCTTACATGGAATATCTCATCTTAGGTTCGAGGCCATGTCTTGACATGGACTTATACGAAGTCTTTCTCGTAAGTTCCCTTGGGAATTTACCATTGCCATGTCTTGACATGGTCTTACTTGGTATCTTAACTCATGAACTGGTCAATGCCGAGCCTTGGCTTGGACTTATATGAAATCTTTCTTGTTACTCACCAATGCCATGCTTTAGCTTGGACATACATGGGATCTCTATCTCATGATAGCTTTTCAACGCCAAGACTTGTCTTGGACTTATATGACGTCTTTGCTTGGAGACTCACCAATGCAATGCCTTGGCCTAGGCTTACATGGGTCTTCTGTACAAGTCCGGTTTGTACCCTAGTCGAAACAGTGGTTTTGGGACCACAAATACGAGTCTGTATAATATTTTAATATTATATTCTGTGCCGTTGATATATAATTAAGCATGTGTTAGAGTTTCGTAAGTTAATTTATCTGTCTGTGTGTTTAATTTGACGAAAGGATGAAATTGCATTAAATATGAAAGTTGTATGCTATATGTTAAAGTGCTTATGTGTTATGGCTTTTTGAATATGAGGACTTATGTGGCAATTTGGCTATTTTCATGGTTAATAGATGGCTAAGGTCATAAATGACCTTGTAACTATGTATAATATATGTATTATTATGAAAGGTTATAATGGTAACATAGTTTATATCATAAAAATCAGAAATCAAAAGCTTAAAATAAGCTTAAATTTCATGTTCTTCCATCGAATGCATGAAAGAAAAGAAATAAGAATGGCTTTTTACATTCGGCTAGTTTGAGGCACAAATTCAAGGTATGTTTTAGTCGGTTTTTGATAATTTCTATGTTTTTGTAATCGTTGCTTTGTCAACTATCAAACCCATTTTCAGTTTGATAACTTGATGATGTTTGTGTTTGATGTCACTATTGATATGTTGAGCTTTGAGATGCTTTAAGGTGTTAAATGATAGATTGGTGGTAGATGAACATGTTTTGTTCTTCAAGTTTTGATGGATTTATCTTAATAGGGCTAAATTGAAAAAATGACAAATTGAGGGACTAATTTGTGAATTTGATGAAAATGTGGGTTTGTATGTGATATAAATGTGTTCGGCCAAGCTTGAGTAAAAGTAGATTTTGTGAATTTGATGTTTTGAGAAAATTGGACTAAATTGCTAAGTTGTGCAAATGTGAGGGATAATTTGCAAATTGCCCTAAATGTGTGCCTTTGGATTGAATTGAATAAACTAGTGAATAAAAGGGTTAATTTTGAATATGTTTAGATCAAGAATCGAGGAAAACAGATTTAGATCGCGGGAAACCGCAAGTTATCGAGTAGTCGTTTTCTATTCCGATAAACCAAATCCGAGGTAAGTCACTATACAAATAAATGAATATGTATGCATTTGAAATTGTTCATATGTTTAATGATGATAATGAATGCTTATGAGAAATTCTGTAATTGAATTCCGAGATAAGTTCGGTATATTGACTAAGTCTGAGAAGCCTCGTACCTTGACATAGGTATCTGTTCTGTTTTATCATGTAAGAGCACGTCTAGGACGTTGGCATTGATTTGAGATTCGTGTAAGACCCTGTCCGGGACAGTGGCATCGATATCTGATTATGTGAAAGACCACGTCTGGGACGTTGGCATCAATATAAACTTTACGCATAAGACCATGTCTGGGACGTTGGCATCATTATGTCACTTACGTGTAAGACCATGTCTGGGACATCGGCATCGTTTTTATTCGTATAAGACCCTGTCTGGGACAGTGGCATCGATATCCGAGTGCATGTAAGACCTCGTCTGGGATGTTGGCATTGTACAATTAGTCTGAACTTTCTTAGTATGAAAGAATATGAAAAGGAGGCTCCCCTACATTCGGCCAAAGAACCTCAGTACAAGATTAGCCCCATCGGTTAACAACCAGCAAGAAAACAAGAAAGAATCGAGAAAGACGAAGACGCTTACTACATAACAGGAAGGAACTGATTGAGAAGGTTAGGGAAAAGAGTGACGGCAATCTTCCGAAATAAGTACGAATGAAGAAGATGAACACGTAAGAGGGATTCGTCTAACAGAAACAAAATGGAAGATATGAGAAATAAGTAGATGTTTCGGCTTTGTATAGATGTGAAAGAAAACAAAAGGTGAATCACCAAGGTATAGGTTGAAGATTCGACTATTAAGAAACAAAAGAGAGAAAAAGATGAAAATAGAGAAAGCAATAGGAGGGTTCGGCTAAAGAGAAATGAAGGATAAAGTAATTATGGAGTAAAAGAAAATAAAGAGGATTGTAAAAGAAAAAACTGAAATGGTGTGAACAGACTCGACTATACACCAAAGAGACTAATTTGATTCGAGAGCAAAAGAAGAACAAATGATGCTTGCTAAGAAGAGGTCACTTGTCGAAAATGAAGAAGGGGTTAAGAACATTCAGCTCCTTCAAAGTTTAAGCTACCCAAAGTGCACCCAAAACGGCACATCTCACGCTCACAATCAAAAATGACAAAAAGCAATTAGGCAAGGTTTCGACACACCCCTAACTACTAGTAACTTGAAACCAATCCCCTTAACAAGCTTTCCCAACCAGCCAACATCCTCACCAAGCTTCGAATCCCATATTTCCCTCCTACATTCACTCTCCTCCCCACATTCAGATCGGTTTGAAAGGTTCGACTTCCACTTTTCACTTATGGCCACTTATTCAAAATATTTAACTTGTTCAACCCTCACTCTTCAGAGTCCAAACCGATTCCACCTCCTCTTCACCCCAACGCCAAAAATAAACTCCGAAAAAAACAATCCATGCGACTCGAACCTGCTCCCTTACTGCTCCCTTGTGGCGTCACTTACGAACACTTTAAGTGGCATCTCCTTGCCACTTTACCATAGCACTTCTTGTGTCAACAACCACAAGCAATAAGACTGAACACCTGCCCCAACCAGCTCACCCCTAAAGTGCCCAAAATTGAAATTTTTACCAAGGCTTCAGTATAACCCCGAGCCTTTCCAAGGCCCCCAAACACACTCAAACAACAGGCAAAGCAACCCAACATAGAAAAGCATAATAAACGCAAAGCCCCTAATTCCAGGATGTTACACTTCATTGATAAGTAAATCATACATACTTAATCATTCATGACCAATCTCTTTGGCCATATACAAAAAGAATCCTAAGCTTGATGGCCAACACTTTCGCTAATTTTAAAACATAGATCAAAATGAAATGCTTCCTATACATGCCATACTTAATAAAGACACTTGGCTATACCAAAATATCGATTGATAGTGTGCTCCAAGCTCCGATGACGATAATCCACGAGCTTAGCTTGGTCGGACTACATGGAAAGAATGAGTAAAGGACGTAAGCATTTAGCTTAGTAAGTTTGCATGTAATGCACATAACAACATACTTGCTTAATATAAACCATTTGACATAAATAATGGTATTATAAATTTCAGCTATAAAGCTTATTTACTCATACTTGATTCTTACATATCTCATGATACTTACTAGTCTCATACTTATAAGGTAGACAAGGTACCTGTGTCACTTGATCACATTGATCAGTATACTTTAACATACTAATCATAATCTCCAATTCATCATTCATAACATGATTAATAATCATTTTCAACTTGATAATAACTTTGCTTACTTAGCTTTCTTATTATCTCATTTGAGCTTAACTCGTTTGCCCGATGAATTTCAATGAATAACCGAGGATACTAAATCTCATTCCACATATAATTTGATGCGAAAGCCATATCCTGGATATGTTCTTACATGGAATATCTCATCTTGGGTTGGAGGCCATGTCTTAACATGGACTTATACGAAGTCTTTTTCGTGAGTTCCCTTGGGAACTTACCATTGCCATGTCTTGACATGGTCTTACCTGGAATCTTAACTCATGAACTGGTCAACGCCAAGCCTTGGCTTGGACTTACATGAAATCTTTCTTGTTACTCATTAATGCCATGCCTTAGCTTGGACATACATGGGATCTCTATCTCATGATAGCTTTTCAATGCCAAGACTTGTCATGGACTTACATGACGTCTTTGCTTGGAGACTCACCAACGCCATGCCTTGGCCTGGGCTTACACGGGTCATCTATAACAGTCCAGTTTATACCCTAGTCGGAACAAGTGTTTCGGGACCACAAATGCGAGTTCGTATAATATTTTAATATTATATTCTGTGCCGTTGATATATAATTTAGCATGTGTTAAAGTTTCGTAAGTTAATTTATCTGTCTGTGTGTTTAATTTGAATAAAGGATGAAATTGCATTAAATATGAAAGCTGTATGCTATATGTTAAAGTGCTTATGTGTTATGGCTTTTTGAATATGAGGACTTATGTGGCAATTTGGCCATTTTTCATGGTTAATGGATGGCTAAGGTCATAAATGACCTTGTAACTATGTATAATATATGTATTATTATGAAAGGTTATAATGGTAACTTAGTTTATATCATAAAAATCAGAAATCAAAAGCTTAAAATAAGCTTAAATTTCATGTTCTTCCATCGAATGCATGAAAGAAAAGAAATAAGAATGGCTTTTTACATTCGGCTAGTTTGAGGCACAAATTCAAGGTATGTTTTAGTCGGTTTTTTATAATTTCTATGTTTTTGTAATCGTTGATTCGTCTACTATCAAAACCCATGTTTCAATTTGATAAATTGGTGATGATTGTGTGAGATGCCATTGTTGATATGTTGAGCTTTGAGATGTTTTAAGGTGTTAAATGATAGATCGGTGGTAGATGAACATGTTTTGTTCTTCAAGTTTTGATGAATTTAGCTTAATAGGGCTAGATTGAGAAAGTGAAAAATTGAAGGACTAATTTGCGAATTTGATGAAAAATGTGGGTTTTTATGTGATATATATGTGTTCGGCCAAGCTTGTGTTAAAGTAGATTTTGTGAATTTGATGTTTTTTAAAAAATGGACTAAATTGCTAAGTTGTGCAAATGTGAGGGCTAATTTGTAAATTGCCCTAAATGTGAGTCTTTGGATTGAATTGAATAAAATAGTGAATAAAAGGATTAATTCTGAATATGTTTAGATCAAGAACCGAGGAAAATGAATTTAGATCGCGGGAAAGCGAAAGTTATCGAGTAGCCATTTTCTATTCCGATAAAGTGAATCCGAGGTAAGTCACTATACAAATAAATGAATATGTATGCATTTGAAATTGTTCATATGTTTAATGATGATAATGAATGCTTATGAGAAATTCTATAATTGAATTCCGAAATAAGTTCGGTATATTGACTAAGTCTGAGAAGCCTCGTACGAACCTTGACATAGGTATCTATTCTGTTTTATCATGTAAGAGCACGTCTAGGACGTTGGCATTGATTTGAGATTCGTGTAAGACCCTGTCCGGGACAGTGGCATCGATACCTGATTATGTGTAAGACCACACCTGGGACGTTGGCATCAATTTAAACTTTACGCATAAGACCATGTCTGGGACGTTGGCGTCATTATGTCACTTACGTGTAAGACCATGTCTGGGACATCGACATCGTTTTGAGTTGTATAAGACTCTGTCTAGGACAGTGGCATCGATTTCCGAGTGCATGTAAGACCTCGTCTGGGACATTGGCATTGTACGATTATTCTGAACTTTCTGAGTATCCTATTGGATTTATTACGGTTCAACGGATAAGTCTATGATACTAACTGCAAATCTGAGCTATGAACAAATATGTGATAGTAAATTCAATTCAGGTATGTTGATTATACACTAATTGTGTATACAAGGTAAGCATCAATATAATCTTATTATAATGCTATGAATATGGAATTGATGATATGTTGTATAAGGTTTTGATGAAATGAGATATGTGTTTATATGATCTTTGAATTGGGAATATGGCTAATGTGGTTAAAAGTGTATGAGTCAAAGCAAACATATGCATTTTTTGTTAAGTTATTTGTATATGACTTACTAAGCTTTTGAAAAGCTTACTCTGTGTGTGCTTAATCTATTTTATAGGTCGTCAAAGCTACTGAAGGCTCGGGACCATCAAGGATCGTCATCACACTACTAATATCATATTGGTACACCTTGGATATGTATATAGCTAGATATGGCATTTATAGGCTAGTTCTTGTGATGATTTGTAAAGTGAACTTAGCCATGTGATTTGGCTAGTTATGTTTTGGTACCATGCTTAGATGAATGTGATATGTGAAGTTATTATGATATGATTAGTTGATATATGGAATGGTTATGAGATGGTAAGTATATAGACAAATGGTGCATAGGTATAATTGAGTTTTAGTTATGCAAATTGGTATGTTTAGTATTGGTTTTGAATGTATATATATAATGAAAATTTAATGTATAGTTGTGAATATCTTAGTGATCAAATGTGCATGATTTGGATGGCTATTTGTATGTTTTTGGTTGCCATATATGCTTGATATGTGTTGGTAAATGATGCTTATAGGTATGAACCTTTTTGCTTGGCATTTTGGCCTTGTAAATGGCCTATAATGTCACACGGTTGTGGCACACGGGCGTGCCTTAGACTGTGGGTAAATTGGCAGGATGTAGGCTAAAATCACACGGCCTCGACACGAGCGTGTCACCTGGCCGTGGTGTACAAGTCAGTAGCTAGCATAAAAATACACGGCCTCAACACGGGCGTGCTTGGTGGCTGTGGAGGGGAAGTCAGTATATGGCCTAAAAGTACACGGCCATGGCACACGGGCGTGCCTAATGACCGTGTTGGTAGTCAGTATAACAACGGATGGTTACACGGGGGTGTATAGAAACCGTGGAGGGTGCACGGTCTCCTCCCACGGGCGTGTCTCCCCTGTATTTTAGAAAAGTTTCAAATTTTCAAGGAATTTCATATGTGTTTCAGTTTAGTCCCGACTCGGTTTATAAGCATGTTTAAGGTCTCGAGGACCCGATTAAGGGATATTATGTCCGAGAATGATGATTGAATGTATGATATCGTCTGTGAATGTTTTCGATCTATCTGGTAACGCTCCTAACCTTAATCCGGCGACGGACTTGGAATAAGGGTGTTACATTTGATTGGTATCAGAGCTACAGTTTAGCCAATTCTCGGACCAACGTAGCATGTCAGAGTCTAGCTATACATGCCATATATCTGAATTGTGATATTTTGATGAATCCTGATGTATAAATGTGATTTTCGTATAGTAATGGATCCGGAAAGAGCTATAGCTGACGACGTAGAAAGTAATGTGCCTGCTCCTGTGCAAGGGACAACGCCTTCTGAATCGAGACCGGCTAGGAGCGGTCAAGAGGGAGAAGCTAAACAAGCTTTCTTCCAAATGGTGAGTGAGTGGTTCACTCAGTTCGTTAAGAATAACCCGACTGTTTCGCAACGCCCGCCCCCGGTTAATCCCCCTCAGACTATAGTTGTGCCACCGGTTATGCATCCAAATCTGTGGAATAAGCCTCCTGTTGACAGGATCCGTAAGTATGGGGCCGAAGAATTTTGAGCTACTAAAGATGATGATGCTGAAAAGGCCAAGTTCTGGATTGAAAATACTATTCGGGTATTTGATGAAATGTCTCTGACTCCGGACGAATGCATAAAATGTGTTGTATCAGTACTCCGAGATGCAGCATATCAATGGTGGAAAACTCTGTTTTCTGTTATTTCGAGAGAACGATTCACATGGGATTTCTTTTAGATCAAGTTTCGGAAGAAATATATCAGTGAGAGATTCGTTGATCAGAAACGAAAGGAATTTCTGGAACTAAAGCGTCATATATGTCCGTTTGAATCTGACGAGAATTTGTGAGATTGATTCAGTATGCTCGAGAATGTGTATCATCTGAAGCTATAATGTGCAAAAGGTTCGAAGATGGCCTTAATAAAGACATTCATCTGTTAGTCGGGATTTTGGAAATAAAGGAGTTTGTTGTACTCGTTGATAGAGCTTGCAAAGCTGAGGCACTCGGGAAAGATAAAAGAAAAGCTGAATCTGAAGCCCGTGATATGAGAAAAAGATTTTCAAGCAAATCATTTCAGTCATCTTCGAAGAAATTCAGAGATAACCAGAGTCGTTCCAGAGATAATGTGGGACATGCGAATAGAAATCAACTTAAACCGCAAATGAGTTCTAAAACTCCAGCAACTTCAGTGGCCAGTGTTGGCAATGTTCGATCCGAGAGACCTGGATGTAAACATTGTGGAAAAAGGTACCTGGAAAGCTGTAAATTAAACGACAGAGCTTGCTTTAGATGTGGATCACTTGATCATTTTATACGTGATTGCCCGAGTCCATTCGAACCGTAGATCGCTCGTAATTTAAGATCTGATAATGCACCTGTTAGAGGTAGGCCATCGAAAAATGTCAGAAATGTTAGTTGTAGTCAGAGAACTACGAGAGACTACATTGTCAGATCCGAAGCCAGAGCGCTAGCCAGAGCATATGCTATTCGAGCTCGAGAAGAAGCTTCGACACCAGATGTTATAACAGGTACTTTTACTCTTTATGATACTTCTGTGATTGCTTTGATGGACCCTGGTTCTACGCATTCATATATATGCATGAATTTAGTATTCAGTAAGACTTTGCCTGTTGAGTCTACTGAGTTTGTTATAAAAGTATTGAACCCCTTAGGTAAATGTGTCCTTGTTGACAAAGTATGCAAGAACTGTCCGTTAATGTTTCGAGATATCTGTTTCCCTGCTGATCTGGTGCTCTTGCCATTTGATGAATTCGATATTATTCTGGGTATGGACTGGTTATTATACATGATGATGTTGTGAACTGCAAAAGAAGGACTATAGATTTGAGATGTCCGAATGATGAGATTTTACGCATTGAGTCGAATGATTTAAATGGATTGCCTGCTGTGATATCTGTTTTGAAAGCTCAGAGTTGTTTGAATAAGGGTTATGAGGCATATTTCGCTTATGTGATTGATTCGAAAATGTCTGAAAGGAAGATTGAGTCAGTGCCTATTGTCTGTGAGTTTTTTGATGTGTTTCCTGAAGAGTTACCGGGTTTACCTCCAATTCAAGAAGTTGAGTTTGGTATTGAATTGTTTCCTGGTGCTACACCTATTTCGATAGCTCCGTATAGAATGGCACCAACAGAGTTGAAAGAGTTAAAGGCACAATTACAAGAATTGACTGATAGAGGTTTCACTAGACCGAGCTTCTCGCCTTGGAGAGCTCCTGTTTTGTTTGTGAAAAACAAAGATGGCACGATGAGAATGTGCATTAATTATCGTCAGTTGAATAAGGTGACAATAAAGAATAAATACATGTTGCCCAAAATTGATAATTTGTTTGATCAGTTGAAAGGAGCTCTGTGTTTTCCAAGATTGATCTGAGATCGAGATATTATCAGTTGAGAGTTAAAGATTCAGATATTCTGAAGACTGCTTTCAGAATGAGGTACGAGCATTATGAGTTTTTAGTTATGCCATTTGGACAAACCAACGCTCCTGCTATTTTTATGGATCTGATGAACAGAATTTTTAGACCGTACCTAGATCAATTTGTTGTGGTATTCATAGATGACATTTTGATTTATTCTCATGATGAGGCAGATCATGCTAAACATTTGAAAGTTGTTTTGCAAACCTTGAGAGAAAAGCAATTGTATGCGAAATTCAGCAAATGTGAATTCTGGTTTCACGAGGTTGGTTTTTTGGGACATATTGTGTCAGCATCTAGGATTCGAGTTGATCCGAACAAGATTTTTGCTATTTTGAATTGGAAACCTCTGAAAAATGTATCTAAAGTCCACAGTTTTCTGGGTTTGGCTGGTTATTATCGCAGATTTGTGAAAGGCTTTTCGACAATAACTACTTCATTGACTAAATTACTTCAGAAAGATGTCAGATTTGAATGGTCAGATAAATGCCAGAAAAGTTTTGATCAGTTGAAAACTCTGTTAACAGAAGCTCCAGTGTTAGTACAGCCAGAATTGGGTAAAGAATTTGTTGTGTATAGTGATGCTTCGTTAAATGGTTTGAGATGTGTTTTGATGCAAGAAGGTAAAGTGGTAGATTATGCCTCGAGACAGTGGAAGCCTCATGAAAAGAATTATCCAACGCATGACCTTGAGTTAGCTGCAATTTTGTTTGCGCTAAAGATTTGGCGTCATTATCTGTACGGTGAGAAATATCACGTGTTTTCAGATCATAAAAGTCTGAAATACCTGATGACCCAGAAAGATTTGAACCTGCATCAAAGAAGATGGTTAGTGCTGTTAAAAGATTATGAGCTCGTGATAGATTATCATTCGGGTAAAGTGAATGTTGTTGCTGAAGCTTTGAGTAGAAAATCATTGTTTGCATTATGTGCTTTGAATGCTCAGTTAGATTTGTCTGATGATAGTTCTGTGTTAGCTGAATTAAAAGCCAAACTGTTGTTCTTACAACAGATATGTGATGCTCTGAAATTTGATAATGAATTGCTAGTGAAACGAGCTCAATGTGAAGTGAATTCCGAATCTGAATTTCAAATTGTTGATGATTGTTTGAGATTCCGAGGTCGTATCTGTGTTCTGAGAAATCTAGAGTTGGTTCAGTTAATCTTGACTGAAGCTCATAACAGTCGTTTATCTATTCATCCAGGAAGTACGAAAATGTATCAGGATCTGAAACGACACTACTGGTGGTCTGGTATGAAACGGGACATTTTTGACTTTGTTTCAAAATGTTTAGTCTGTCAGCAAGTGAAAGCCGAACATCAAGTTCCATCTGGATTGCTTTGGCCAATTCTGATTCCTGAATGGAAATAGGATAAAGTAACCATGGATTTTGTTTCTGGTTTACCTCAGACTCCGAGAAAGAAAGATGCAACATGGGTCGTGGTTGATAGATTAACGAAATCTGCCAATTTTATTCCAGTAAGATCTGACTACTCACTTGACAAATTAGCCGAGCATTATATCTTGGAGATTGTGAGATTGCACGGGGTGCCACTGTCTATTGTATTCGATAGAGATCCAAGGTTTACGTCGAGATTCTGGAAGAAATTGTAAGAGGCTTTAGGCACGAAACTCCATTTCAGTACAATTTTTCATCCGCAAACTGATGGTCAGTCCGAACAGACTATTCAGATTCTTGAAGACATGTTAAGATGCTGTATACTAGAGTTTAATGGTTCATGGGAACAGTACCTGCCACTGATCAAATTTGCGTATAATAACAGTTTTCAGTCGAGTATTAAAATGGCACCTTATGAAGCTTTGTACGGATGGAAATGTCGTACACCTTTGTATTGGACTTAACTCAATAAGAATAAGTTACATGGGGTTGATCTGATAAAAGATTCAGAACAGAAAGTGAAACAAATCCGAGATTGCTTGAAAGCAGCATTTGATGGTCAGAAGTCTTATGCAGACTTGAAACATAGAGATATAGAATTTGAAATCGATGACAAAGTATTTCTGAAAGTGTCTCCATGGAAGAAAGTGTTTCGATTCAGACGTAAAGGCAAATTAAGTCTGAGGTTCATCGGACCTTGTGATATCATTGAATGTGTTGGACCTGTTACATATAGATTAAAGTTGCCGTCTGTGTTAGAAAAGATACACAATGTATTCCATGTTTCGATGCTCCGTAAATACTGATCTGACTAGTCACATGTGATTGCTCCATCTGAAATTGAAATTCGATCAGATATGACATATGAAGAGGAACCGATCCGTATCGTAGCTCGTGAAGTGAAAGAGTTGAGAAACAAAAGAATTCCGTTAATGAAAGTACTATAGAATCGACACGGATTAGAAGAGGCTACGTGGGAGCCTGAAGATTCAGTGAGACAACAATATCCAAACTTGTTTAACGGTAAGATTTTTGGGGACGAAAATCCCTATGAGGGGAGAATTCTAATAATTTGGTTTATACCCTAGTCAGAATAGTGGTTTCGGGACCACAAATCTGAGTCCGTATAATATTTTAATATTATATTCTTTACCGTTGATATATAATTAAGCATGTGTTAAAGTTTCATAAGTTAATTTATCTGTCTGTCTGTTTAATTTGACGAAAGGATGAAATTGCATTAAATATGAAAGTTGTATGCTATATGTTAAAGTGCTTATGTGTTATGGCTTTTTGAATATGAGGACTTATGTGGCAATTTGGCCATTTTCATGGTTAATAGATGGCTAAGGTCATAAATGACCTTGTAACTATGTAAAATATATGTATGATTATGAAAGGTTATAATGGTAACTTAGTTTATATCATAAAAATTAGAAATCAAAAGATTAAAATAAGCTTAAATTTCATGTTCTTCCATTGAATGCATGAAAGAAAAGAAATAAGAATGGCTTTTTACATTCGGCAAGTTTGAGGCGCAAATTCAAGGTATGTTTTAGTCAGTTTTTGATAATTTCTATGTTTTTGTAATCGTTGCTTCGTCTACTATCAAACTCATGTTTTAATTTGATAAATTGATGATGTTTGTGTGAGATGCCACTATTGATATGTTGAGCTTTGAGATGCTTTAAGGTGTTAAATGATAGATTGGTGGCAGATGAACATGTTTTGTTCTTCAAGTTTTGATGAATTTAGCTTAATAGGGCTAAATTGATAAAATGACAAATTGAGGGACTAATTTGTGAATTTGATGAAAAATGTGGGTTTGCATGTGATATAAATGTATTCGGCCAAGCTTGTGTAAAAGTAGATTTTGTGAATTTGATGTTTTTGAGAAAAATGGACTAAATTGCTAAGTTGTGCAAATGTGAGGGCTAATTTGCAAATTGCCCTGAATGTGTGTCTTTGGATTGAATTGAATAACCTAGTGAATAAAAAGGTTAATTCTGAATATGTTTAGATCAAGAACCGAGGAAAATAGATTTAGATCGTGGGAACGCGAAAGTTATCGAGTAGCCCTTTTCCATTCCGATAAACCGAATCCGAGGTAAGTCACTAGACAAATAAGTGAATATGTATGGATTTGAAATTGTTCATATGTTTAATGATGATAATGAATGCTTATGAGAAATTCTGTAATTGAATTCCGAGATAAGTTCGGTATATTGACTAAGTCTGAGAAGCCTCGTACGAACCTTGACATAGGTATCTGTTCTATTTTATCATGTAAGAGCACGTCTAGGACGTTGGCATTGATTTGAGATTCGTGTAAGACCCTGTCCGAGACAGTGGCATCCACGTCTAGGACGTTGGCATCATTATGTCACTTACGTGTAAGACCATGTTTGGGACATCGGCATCGTTTTGATTCGTATAAGACCCTGTCTGGGACAGTGGCATCGATATCCGAGTGCATGTAAGACCTCGTCTGGGACGTTGGCATTGTACGATTATTCTGAACTTTCTAAGTATAAAAGAATATGAAAAGGAGGCTCCCCTACATTCGGCCAAAGAACCTCAGTACAAGATTAACCCCATCGGTTAACAACCAGTAAGAAAACAAGAAAGAATCGAGAATGAAGAAGACGCTTACCACTTAACAGGAAGGAACCGATTGAGAAGGTTAGGGAACAGAGTGACGGAAATCTTTTGAAATAAGTACGAATAAAGAAGATGAACACGTAAGAGGGATTCGGCTAACAGAAACAAAATGGAAGATATGAGAAATAAGTAGATGTTTCGGCTTTGTATAGATGTGAAAGAAAACAAAAGGTGAATCACCAAGGTATAGGTTGAAGATTCGACTATTAAGTAACAAAAGAGAGAAAAAGATGAAAATAGAGAAAGCAATAGGAGGGTTCGGCTAGAGAGAAATGAAGGATAAATTAATTATGGAGTAAAAGAAAATAAAGAGGATTGTAAAAGCAAAAACCGAAATGGTGTGAAGAGACTCGGCTATACACCTAAGAGAATGATTTGATTCGAGAGCAAAATAAGAACAAATGATGCTTGCTAAGAAGAGGTCACTTGCCGAAAATGAAGAAGGGGTTAAGAACATTCGGTTCCTTCAAAGTTTAACCTACCCAAAGTACACCCAAAATGGCACATCTCACTCTCAAAACTGAAAATGACAAGAAGTAATTAGCCAAGGTTTCGGCACACCCCTAGCTACTAGTAACCCAAAACCAATCCCACATAACAAGCTTTCCAACCGGCCAACATCCTCACCAAGCTTCAAATCCCATATTTCCCTCCTTCATTCACTCTCCTCCCCACATTCAAATCGGTTTGAAAGGTTCAACTTCCACCTTTCACTCATGGCCTCTTATTCAAATTATTTGACTTGTTCAACCCTCACTCCTCAGAGTCCAAACTGATTCTTCATCCTCTTCACCCCAACGCCAAAAATAAACTCCAAAAAACACAATCCATTCAACTCGAACCTGCTCCCTTACTGCTCCCTTGTGGCGTCACTTACCAGCACTTTAAGTGGTATCTCCTTTCCACTTTACCACAGCACTTCTTGCATCAACAACCACAAGCAATAAGACTTAACACCTGCCCCAACCAGCTCTCCCCTAAAGTGCCCAAAATTGAAATTTTTACCAAGGCTTCAGCATAACCCCGAGCCTTTGCGGGGCCCTCAAACACACTCAAGCAACAGGCAAAGCAACCCAACATACAAAAGCATAATAAACGCAAAGCCCCTAATTCCAGGATGTTACACTTCATTGATAAGTAAAACATACATACTTAATCATTCATGACCAATCTCTTTGGCCATATGCAAAAAGAATCCTAAGCTTGATGGCCAACACTTTCGCAAATTTTAAAACATAGCTCAAAATGAAATGCTTCCTATACATGCCATACTTAATAAAAACACTTGGCTATACCCAAATATCGATTGGTAGTGTGCTCCAAGCTCCGATGACTATGATCCACGAGATTAGCTTGCCCGGAGTACATGGAAAGAAAGAGTAAAAGCCGTAAGTATTTAGCTTAGTAAGTTTGCATATAATGCACATAACAACATACTTGCTTAATATAAATCATTTGACATAAATAATGGTATCATAAATTTCAGCTATAAAGCTTATTTACTCATACTTGATTCTTACTAGTCTCATACTTATAATGTAAACAAGGTACCTGTGTCACTTGATCACATTGATCAATATACTTTAACATACTAATCATAATCTCCAATTCATCATTCATAACATGAATAATACTCATTTTCAACTTGATAATAACTTTGCTTACTTAGCTTTCTTATTATCTCATTTGAGCTTAACTCGTTTGCCCAATGAATTTTATGAATAACCGAGGATACTAAATCTCATTCCACATATAATTTGATGCCAAAGCCATCCTGGATATGATCTTACATGGAATATCTAATCTTGGGTTTGAGGCCATGTCTTGACATGGACTTATACGAAGTCTTTCTCGTAAGTTCCCTTGGGAACTTACCATTGCCATGTCTTGACATGGTTTTGCTTGGTAAGTTAACTCATAAACTGGTCAATGCCAAGCCTTGGCTTGGACTTACATGAAATCTTTTTTGTTACTCACCAATGCCATGCCTTAGCTTGGACATACATGGGATCTCTATCTCATGATAGCTTTTCAATGCCAAGACTTGTCTTGGACTTACATGACGTCTTTGCTTAGAGACTCACCAATGCCATGCCTTGGCCTGGGCTTACATGGGTCTTCTGTAATAGTCCGATTTATACCCTAGTCAGAACAGTGGTTTCGGGACCATAAATGCGAGTTCGTATAATATTTTAATATTATATTCTGTGCCTTTGATATATAATTAAGCATGTGTTAAAGTTTTGTAAGTTAATTTATCTGTCCGTGTGTTTCTTTTGACGAAAGGATGAAATTGTATTAAATATGAAAGTTGTATGCTATATGTTAAAATGCTTATGTGTTATTGCTTTTTGAATATGAGGACTTATGTGGCAATTTGGCCATTTTCATGGTTAATGGATGGCTAAGGTCATAAATGACCTTGTAACTACGTATAATATATGTATGATTATGAAAGATTATAATGGTAACTTAGTTTATATCATAAAAATTAGAAATCAAAAGCTTAAAATAAGCTTAAATTTCATGGTCTTCCACCGAATGCATGAAAGAAAAGAAATAAGAATGGCTTTTTACATTCGGCTAGTTTGAGGCACAAATTCAAGGTATGTTTTGGCCGGTTTTTGATAATTTCTATGTTTTTGTAATTGTTGCTTCGTTTACTATCAAACCCATGTTTCAATTTGATAAATTGATGATGTTTGTGTGAGATGCCATTATTGATATGTTGAGCTTTGAGATGCTTTAAGGTGTTAAATGATAGATTGGTGGTAGATGAACATGTTTTGTTCTTCATGTTTTGATGAATTTAGCTTAATAGGGCTAAATTGAGAAAATGAAAATTTGAGGGACTAATTTGTAAATTTGATGAAAAATGTGGGTTTGTATGTGATATATATGTGTTTGGCCAAGCTTGTGTAAAAGTAGATTTTGTGAATTTGATGTTTTGAGAAAAATAGACTAAATTGCTAAGTTGTGCAAACGTGAGGGCTAATTTGCAAATTGCCCTAAATGTGTGTCTTTGGATTGAATTGAATAAACTAGTGAATAAAAGGGTTAATTTTGAATATGTTTAGATCAAGAACCGAGGAAATCGGATTTAGATAGCGGGAAAGCGAAAGTTATCGAGGAGCCATTTTCTATTCTGATAAATCGTATTCGAGGTAAGTCACTATACAAAAAAATGAATATGTATGCATTTGAAATTATTCATATGTTTAATGATGATAATGAATGCCTATGACAAATTCTGTAAATGAATTCCGAGATAAGTTCAGTATATTGACTAAGTCTGATATGCCTCGTACGAACCTTGACATAGGTATCTGTTCTGTTTTATCATGTAAGAGCACGTCTAGGACGTTGGCATTGATTTGAGATTCGTGTAAGACCCTATTTGGGACAGTGGCATCGATATCTGATTATGTGTAAGACCACGTCTGGGACGTTGGCATCAATATAATCTTTACGCATAAGACCACGTCTGGGACGTTGGCATCATTATGTCACTTACGTGTAAGACCATGTCTGGGACATCGGCATCGTTTTGATTCGTATAAGACCTTGTCTGGGACAGTGGCATCGATATCCGAGTGCATTTAAGACCTCGTCTAGGACGTTGGCATTGTACAATTATTCTGAACTTTCTGAGTATCCTATTGGATTTATTACGGTTCAACGGATAAGTCTATGATACTAATTGCAAATCTGAGCTATGAACAAATATGTGATAGTAAATTCAATTCAGGTATGTTGATTATACACTAATTGTGTATACAAGGCAAGCATCAAGATAATCTTATTATAATGCTATGAATATGGAATTGATGATATGTTGTATAAGGTTTTGATGAAATGAGATATGTGTTTATATGATCTTCGAATTGGGAAGATGGCTAATGTGGTTAAAAGTGTATGAGTCAAAGCAAACATATGCATTTTTTGTTAAGTTATTTGTATATAACTTACTAAGCTTTTGGAAAGCTTACTCTGTATATGTTTAATCTATTTTATAGGTGCACCTTGGATATGTATATAGCTAGATATTGTAACATCCCCAAACCCGGCTCATTCACTACGACCTAATCTGGTTATGTTATTGCGGAAAGACGGTTGAAAATTCTTCTTGATTTAAAATAAAACATCGTAGTTTGCTGAATTTTGGAAAACATATCTTCGAAATAAAACTTTGCTATTTAAAACTCATTCATTTTTAAAACTTTAGTTTATAATATCCAACTTGAATAAATAGGTTGCAAACCATAAATCATTTTCCCATAGCAATTTAATTTAAATAAACCATAGTTGAAGTAATACCAAAAACATAAAATGGCCTTTGTTACAACCTAACAAATTCAAATAAAATACTTATATCAAAAACAAGCATAATATAATAAATCTTCATCTTCGGCATGGGCCACCTTGTCCTCTCCGATCCCGTTCCAGCTTTATGCACTACCTGAAAATGTTAAAGGAAAAAGGTGAGTCACCAAGACTCAGTGTGCTACCTTTTTTCCCGGATTAGCAAAATATCACATTCAAACATAATCATGATCATCATGCATCCAAGTCATATGCACCCAATCCTAACCGTCCATCCACCTTTTCTACCCCGTGTGGTACCAAACCACTGGTGGTGCCAAACCACTGGTGACGTATAGTCACAGATGTGATGCCAAATCACGGGAGGTGCCAAACCTCTGGTGTCCGAAGACACGAAGTGTGTTACCAAAACACAGGTGACCGAAGTCACAAATCAATTGATGGGGCCAACCCATCGTGTGATACCAAATCACCGCGCGATTTATCCCGTGTCTCAAAAGTGGGGCCAACCCATGGTGGTGTTAACCACGAGGATAAGTCGCTATGAGGTGCCAAACCTCGGAGGTACCAAACCTCTGTGACCGTAGTCACAAGCAGTGTTACCAAAACACAAAGTGCTCGTCAAGCACAAAATATCACTTCACTCGTACAACCCACATAGATAATGATATGCATTTTAACGGACTTATACCCACATGCTTGATTAGTAACATACATATTATTTATCAGCCATCCAATATCATAGCACACGTAACAGATACACCATGCTTACCAAAAGCATCATAACAGGGACTTACCTGACCCCGTGCCTTATACCATAATGGTATTCAATCCACCTTTCATGGAACCAACCACACACACACACCATATATATATATAGATACAATAACAGAGAGGTGTGTAACTGTACACACAATAATAATAATAATCAGCATATAAATTACTAGAAGAGTGTGTGTGTACACACCTGTAAGCCTTAACCAAAGAATCGATCTAACAACCTCGCTCCTACACGCTCTTGCACACTAGCCCACCACCAAGTGCTCTTGCTTCACTCGCCTACAATCGACAACCAACCAAAAGTAATAGCCTCACGCTACCAATACCAAGCGAATAAACCGATAAAGTAATCCCTTACCATCACTTACCCAATGATCGATCAAAGAACCGAGGCTACGCTTGATCGCCGAATCCGGATGCCCTACGACAAAACGATTCCAAACAACGAGCAATACACCATCAAATAAATACCAAAACCAACACTTACCCTTGAAGATGACGACGAGAGAATGTAAGGAAGACCATAAGCATTCGGCCTTACCTATAAACCTTCTCCAACAATTGACCACCAAAATCCAAAGAGATTTATACAGCTTTCACTATTCGGCCAACACTTGAACAAGAAGAAAAAGAATTTGGCTTTAGGTGTTTAACACCTTTGTGTGCGGCTTGAAAGAAAAATGAGAGTTTAAGAAGAGAAAATAATATAGTTTCGGCTCAATAGAAATGGGGAAAGTGAATGAAGAATTCAGTTCCTAGAAGAAGAAAAAGAAAAATGAGGAAAATGTTTTTAGAGAATAACTTTCGGCTATCAAGGTGTTAATAGGAAAAATAAAGAAAGAAAGATGGAAGGGCATTCGGCTATCAACAATATTGAAAGAACACAAATCAAATTCGGCAAGCTTCTGGGAGGTTTAATCTTTCGGTTCCAAGAAGAAAAGAGTGAAGGAATTCTCTTTGACAATTTGGCTTTGCTACCCTCAACTAAGGCTGGCCGAATATACCCAAAATGCTAAAGAAACAAACATCATTCCCCTTCCTAAAACACCTCCAAAACCGGCCACATACACCCAATTGAAAAACCCCATAGTCGGCCACCTCCTCAAAAAGCTCCTGGCCACTAAATTCAAAATAATTTGAATTAACAAATCTCCTAATTCACTCCCAGCCAACCACTAAAAATCAATTCAAAATACAATAATATCCCACCTTTATCCTTTAATAAAATAAAAAAAAATCAACCCATTATCCCACCGAATAAAACAAAGCTCATCCTAATCTTCCAATTTAATCTACATGTGCCGTCCACTGCCTTCAATTTGCTGCCCAAAATAAATAAATAATAAAAAAAAACTAAAACTCCAATTGCTATTCTCCAGGTTCGAACCTGGGACCAAGCTGCTGCACCCTTACTTCCAACGCCTAGGCCACTCGGCCACCTTGACTTTTATGACAAAAACCCCCATCATTTAATCTTAACCCTTCCTAGCCCAGCCCCATAACCGCATAAAATAAAATCACGCCCAAAAATGTTGCTTCCGTCGCTCGAACCAGTGCCCACACGCACCTCCAACGCCTAAGTTCCGCACAGGCACCACCTGGACCAGCTGCTCCTTGCGACAAAACATGCCCCAAATTATTTTAAGGCCTTCTACCCTGCAACGCCATAATCCCAAAAATTAAAACCCAACTGCTGCCTTCTTGGATCGAACCCAAGACCGGCGCTACCTCCAGCCCCTTCAGCAGTGCGCATAACCACTTTGCCAAAGCCTTACTTGTGTCCTATTCTCCCAATTAATTCCTTTAAGGCCTCCCAAAGCCAAGCTCCCCTTTACTACTAAAAAAACCAAAATTTTCCCAAATCTTTCCCTTTCATCCAAACCTTCTTAAAACCTTTAAAACTCATCCAAGCGCTCCAAAAACCTACTAACACTCGATTTATACCCGATATGCACAGCCCCTAAACTAGGGTGTTACAATTCTACCCTCCTTAAAATAATTTAGTCCTCGAAATTACTTGGCTAGACTAACGACTCCACAAATTAATTCCCACACTATGCTATCGCTGCGCACTCTGATCTCCAAGAGCTAACACACTTTCTAGGCGTACTTTCTAAGTCTATACCACAGGTTCCCGATTTTCTACTAACAATAAACAAACAGCCACCAACCGAACTTAACAACAAGGAATATTCCAATCAAGAGAAGCTTACCCGCTGACACATCCAGCACATCACTAACCTCTTTCCGGCGAACCAGAGCTTCACGACCTCGGCCGGAACCATTTCCTCCATGGTTCGGACCACGAGCTCGTCGCTCACGACCACCTCTCGCCCCCAGCACACAACACTTTGACCCACTGCCCGAGTCCTATTCGGATCTAGGGGACAATGCTTAACCAGATGCGACTTGGACTGGCATCTGAAACATGCCCGAACACGATTCCAGCACTCGCCCACGTGATACCTTCCGCACTGATCACACGGACGATCTGGGTTCCCAACAACTGTCTTAGAAACACGAGCAGATGCCTCGACCCTCGGTCTTTTCTGAGACCCCTCAAGTGATTCCGACGATCCCGAGCTCCTTTTGTCCCGATTCTTTATTCTATCTCTATTCCGCCCCTCAGCTCTTTTGACCTCCTCAGCTATCGGGGCTTCTTCCACGAAGACAGCGATACCACTGACCACACCGATTCCTGCCACTTGCTCGAGCACCCGCAGCATAGCTTGCGATACTGCGCTACCTCCTCCGATGGCCCGATTCTATTTCCATTTCAACAAATGGTGACGGCGGCACATTGCTCTCTGACCCAACCGATTCCGATGCTGCCATACTACCTCTACCATGTCTACGAGAAATGCTACCACGCCCCCTAGAGCTCATATCTAGCGTCTCGATTTAATCTGATTAGAAATTTTATGCGTTAGAAATTTGGGTTCCACTGTTTACCACGGCAAATTTTATGCAAAGAAGTTTCCGAGAGAAGTTCTTTCGAGCAATCAAGTTTCTTACCCTACCCAGGGGTAATTTCGTCATTTTGTCCTACAGGGACATTTTGGTAATAACTCAGGGTCAATTTTGAAAACAGTTCCCCAACTTAAAGATATTTCAAAATTTACAAAATCTCAGGGTCATTTTGAAAATTTTGTTTTTCCAACAAGGTATGTTGCAAAAATTTCAGGAAGCAGGGCCATTTTTATAATTTTAGAAATCAGGGGCATTTTTGTAAATTCTCCAAATCGAAATATCACAACATTTCACAAAATCAAATTTTTTTTTTTAGTAAAACAGGAATATTTAGTAAAAGTCGAGTGAAATCTGAAAATTTAACGACCCAAGGGCGTTTTGGTAATTTTACCAACCAGGGTAATTTTGTAATTTCCAAAGTCAGGGCATTATTTTGAAATACAAAAATTTGGATACTTTTGCAAAGTGAGAGAATTTTATTAAAGTTGGGGTTATCTTAGAAATTTTGATAGTCAGGGGCATTTTAGTACTTTTTAGCACAGGGGTATTTTCGTAAATTTTCCCAAATTGGAGTATCTTGATATTTTGAAACCTCGAAATTTTGGTATTTTGTATAGTAAAAATTATTTTATCAAAAGTTTGAGGGTAATACAGTAATTTACACTACAGGGGCATTTTTGTAATTTTGCCACTAGGGCATTTTGGTAATTTTGTAGATCGAAAAAATGTCTCTCAAAATCGAATTTAGGGTTTATAGACCAAAGGGGTAAAGTTGATAATTTTAAAACAGAAGGTTTAAAAACAGCAAGGCTAATTCCCTCTCGGGTTTTAATAATCGGTTTAGCCTATGAACAAGTCCTCTTGGTTAAGGTGAACCGTAGCTACGCACCAGGTAGGATTCAAGTAAAGAGGAGGTGAGTCACTAGGGCGCTTAAATACCAAGCTCTTCTTGAATGCCACTCCTGACATATGCGTCTGATGGTTACCACACCTTAACTCGGCGACTTACTTCACAGGTTTGTTTAAGAGATTTAAATTTTATGCAAATGTTCGAGTAGTCTAATCCTAGGGTCCAACAGATCCTAGTATTCTATTCTACGAGCCCAAACTAAGCCCAAATTAATTCATACAAACAAATCACTTCAAAAGCTAGAAGTACTTACCTGGTGGACTTCGGGTCGGAGGTACAGGTGCCATGCCAGAGTAACCTGAAAACCTTTTTATAAAAGCCCATATTTCGGAAAGCCCATTTTAAAAAAACTGTTTCGGGCCCAAAACCCTCAAAGCCGAGTTTTGAACCGGGCTCTGATACCAAACTGTAACATCCCCAAACCTGGCTCATTCACTACGACCAAATCTGGTTATGTTATTGCGGAAAGACGGTTGAAATTCTTCTTGATTTAAAATAAAACATCGTAGTTTGCTGAATTTTGGAAAATATATCTTCGAAATAAAACTTTGCTATTTAAAACTCATTCATTTTTAAAACTTTAGTTTATAATATCTAACTTGAATAAATAGGTTGCAAACCATAAATCATTTTCCCATAGCAATTTAATTTAAATAAACCATAGTTGAAGTAATACCAAAAACATAAAATGGCCTTTGTTACAACCCAACAAATTCAAATAAAATACTTATATCAAAAACAAGCATAATATAATAAATCTTCATCTTCGGCATGGGCCACCTTGTCCTCTCCGATCCCGTTCCAGCTTTATGCACTACCTGAAAATGTTAAAGGAAAAAGGTGAGTCACCAAGACTCAGTGTGCTACCCTTTTTCCCGGATTAGCAAAATATCACATTCAAACATAATCATGATCATCATGCATCCAAGTCATATGCACCCAATCCTAACCGTCCATCCACCTTTTCTACCCCGTGTGGTATCAAACCACTGGTGGTGCCAAACCACTGGTGACGTATAGTCACAGATGTGATGCCAAATCACTGGAGGTGCCAAACCTCTGGTGTCCGAAGACACGAAGTGTGTTACCAAAACACAGGTGACCGAAGTCACAAATCAATTGATGGGGCCAACCCATCGTGTGATACCAAATCACTGGCAGACGATCCCGTGTCTCAAAAGTGGGGCCAACCCATGGTGGTGTTAACCACAGGGATAAGTCGCTATGAGGTGCCAAACCTCTGGAGGTACCAAACCTCTGGTGACCGTAGTCACAGTGTGTTACCAAAACACTGGTGCTCGTCAGCACAAAATATCACTGCCCCCCCACTCGTACAACCCACATAGATAATGATATGCATTTTAACGGACTTATACCCACATGCTTGATTAGTAACATACATATTATTTATCAGCCGTCCAATATCATAGCACACGTAACAGATACACCATGCTTACCAAAAGCATCATAACAGGGACTTACCTGACCCCGTGCCTTATACCATAATGGTATTCAATCCACCTTTCATGGAACCAACCACACACACACACCATATATATATATAGATACAATAACAGAGAGGTGTGTAACTGTACACACAATAATAATAATAATCAGCATATAAATTACTAGAAGAGTGTGTGTGTACACACCTGTAAGCCTTAACCAAAGAATCGATCTAACAACCTCGCTCCTACACGCTCTTGCACACTAGCCCACCACCAAGTGCTCTTGCTTCACTCGCCTACAATCGACAACCAACCAAAAGTAATAGCCTACGGCTTACCAATACCAAACGAATAAACTGATAAAGTAATCCCTTACCATCACTTACCCAACGATCGATCAAAGAACCGAGGCTACGCTTGACTGCTTCGAATCTCGGATGCCCTACGACAAAACGATTCCAAACAACGAGCAATACACCATCAAATAAATACCAAAACCAACACTTACCCCTTGAAGATGACGACAGAGAACAGAAGGAAGACCATAAGCATTCGGCCTTACCTATAAACCTTTTTTTAATTCGAGGGGTGCAACACGAGGACTTCCCAGGAGGTCACCCATCCTAGTACTACTCTCGCCCAAGCACGCTTTACTGTGGAGTTCTGATGGGATCCGGTGCACTAGTGCTGGTATGATCGCACTAGTAAAGGAAGGCTTTTCTGGGGTTGGTAAAAGGAAGTAAGTCTGTCACCGAATATGAAGCGGAATTCTTGAGGTTGAGCCGATATGCCCGAGGAGTAGTGGCGACTGAGCATGAACACTGTGTTCGTTTTGAGGACGGACTTAGGGACGATTTGAGACTTTTGATAGCACCGCATCAGGAGCGGGAATTCTCTGCCTTGGTGGAAAAGGCTAAAGTGGTGAGGAATTAAGACGCCACCAAGCGGTGTGTGGACAGAAATAAGCCCAAAAGAGGTTTTGGGCCATCTGGAAAAGGCCATAAGAGGCCTAGAGTTGACAGGCCACAAAGTCAACAGGCTGATACGGGCTGGCAATTTCGCCCTTGTGAACATTGTGGAAGGAAGCACGGGGGAGAGTGTTGGAAAAAGGCGGGACGATGTCTCAAGTGTGGGTCCAAGGACCATATGATTAAGGATTGCCCCAAGCTATTAGATGAGAGCCAACCAGCTGACTCAGAATGCTAACCAGTGGGTAGAGGCGGACAAGCGACCTCAAAGAGGTCGAGGTCGGCCAACAGAGGTAGTGGAAGAGGCCGTGGAGCTCGGGGCGAGTGCGACTAACGCCAAAGCAAGGCAACCGGGTTTGGTTTACGCGGTTCACCGGAGGGAGAGAGGGAGCGCGGATGTTATATAACCGATACGTTCTTTATTCATGACAAACCCTATTTTGCTCTTATTGATGTGGGCTCAACTCATTCCTATGTTGCATGTAGTGTAGTTGAAACACTAGGCCTAGACTCTGAACTTTCTGATAGGCAGATAACTGTAGTGAGCCCATTAGGCCAAATGGTGAGGATAGATAGGGTCTTTTGGAATGTACCCCTAGGGATTCAGGGAGTGAATTTTCGGGCTGACTTAATGGAATTACCCTTCGGAGAGTTTGAGCTCATACTTGGAATGGATTGGCTAGTAGAGCATCGAGCCGTGTTGGATTGTGCAACTAAACGTATGGAACTAAGAACCCGAGAAGATGAGGTAGTAGTGATGATCGGAGAAAGGAGGAACTACTTGTCTAATGTAGTTTCGGCACTGAAGGCCGAGAAAATGGTTAAGAAAGGGTGTAAGGCATTCTTAGCCTTCGTGAGTGCATTAGGAGGAGAAGAGGAAGGTGTCAAGGGAGTTAGAAACGCAGTAAGGATTTTGAGGATGTATTTCCGGAGGAGTTACCCTAATACCCCAGATAGAGAGGTGGAATTTGGAATAGATTTGCTACCGAGAATGTGCTCTGTGTCAATCGCTCCCTACCGAATGGCACCAAAGGAATTAGTGGAGCTCAAGGCTCAAATCCGAGAGTTGTTGGATCGTGGTTTCATTCGACCCGAGTGTGTCTCCATGGGGAGCACCCTGGTTCTCTTTGTGAAGAAGAAGGATGGAACTATGCGGATGTGCATAGATTATCGTCGATTGAACAAATCGACCATCAAGAACAAGTATCCTTTGCCAAGGATAGATGACTTGTTCGACCAAGCCGAAAAGAAGCATTGTGTGTTCTCAAAGATCGACTTAAGGTCGGGGTATCATCAACCGAAAGTGAAGGAGGCGATATTCATAAGACCGCTTTTAGGACAAGGTGCGGTCATTTGATGCCGTTTGGGTTGACGTAACGCACCGCCGCGCGTTCATGGATATGATGAATAGGGTTTTCCAACCCTACTTGGATAGATTCGTCGTGGTGTTCATCGATGACATTTTGGTGTATTCCAAGGCGGAGGAGGAGCACGATGAGCATTTCCGAGTTGTGTTAGAAGTGTTAAGGAAAAGAAGCTTTATGCCAAATTCAGCAAGTGCGAATTTTGGCTCAAGAAAGTGGCGTTCTAGGACATGTGGTATCCGCATGAAGGAATAAGAGTGGATCCTAGGAAGATCGAAGCAGTGTTGGATTGGAAACCACCTAGGTCGGTGGCTGAAATCAGAAGTTTCTTAGGCTTGGCAGGCTATTACAGAAGGTTCGTGGAAGGATTCTCGTCAATAGCCGCACCTTTGACAAAGTTACTAAGGAAGGAAGTACCGTTTGTGTGGACGGATAAGCAACAGGAGAGCTTTGAAAAGCTTAAAAAGGTGCTGACAGAAGCTCCGGTGTTAATTCAGCCGGAGGCAGGTAAGGACTTTGTAGTATATTGTGATGCTTCGCACACAGGGTTAGGCTGTGTGCTAATGCAAGAAGGTAAGGTAGTCGCTTATGCATCTCGACAGTTAAGGCCGCATGAGGTGAACTACCCAACTCATGACTTGGAACTCGCGGCAGTGGTTTTCGCCCTCAAAGTTTGGAGGCACTACCTTTATGGAGAAAGGTCAGTAATTTTCCACGGACCACAAAAGCCTTAAGTATTTGTTGACTCAGAAGGAGTTGAACTTGAGGCAACGAAGGTGGGTGGAGTTATTAAAAGATTATGACTGTTCGATAGAATACCATCCGGGCAAGGCGAATGTGGTAGCTGACGCCCTAAGTAGGAAGGTTGTGTCGGATTTAAGGGCTTTGTTTGCTCACTTAAGTTTGTATGATGACGGAAGCCTGTTGGCAGAGTTACAAGTCAAGCCAACCTGGCTGAAGGAGGTGAAAGAGGGACAGTTGGCGGATAAGGACTTAAGTACTAAGTTACAGCAAGTACGGCAAGGAGGATTAAAGGATTATGGCGTCAATGATGAAGGAGTCTTGTGCTACAAGGAAAAGGTTTGTATCTTGAGGGATAAGGAGTTGAGACAAAGGATTCTTCGGGAAGCGCATGGTAGTCCTTATGCTATGCATCCCGAGGCATCAAGTCATATAGAGATCTAAGGGAACAATTTTGGTGGTCGGACACAAACGCAGCGGTGGTGAATTTGTGGGGAAATGTTTGGCGTGTCGACAAGTAAAGGCTTGAACACCAAGTCCCATCAGATTGCTTCAACCAATTGAGATTCCCTAATGGAAGTGGGAAAGAATTACCATGGACTTCGTTAGTGGGCTTCCCCTTACGCCCACTAAGAAGGACTCGGTATGGGTGATAGTGGATTTGTTTGACCAAGTCCGCACATTTTATCCTGTGAGGATCGACTATTCCCTTCAAAAATTAGCCAAGTTATATGTGGCGGAGATCGTGAGGCTACACGGGTACCGATGTCGATCATCTCCGATAGAGACCCAAGGTTTACGTCTCGATTTTGGAAAGCACTTCATCAAGCATTAGGCACTAAGCTAGACTTCACTACGACTTTTCATCCACAATCGACGGGCGATCCGAACAGGTTATACAAGTGTTGGAAGATATGCTAAGAGGTCATGTGATGGATTTCCGAGGAAGTTGGGAAGATTACTTGCCTCTAGCCGAGTTCGCCTACAACAACGACTATCGGCAAGCATTCGGATGGCACCATACGAAGCATTGTATGGAAGGAAATGTAGAACACCAACTTGTTGGACCGAGTTAGGAGAACGCCGCATTTTGGGTCCAGAGTTAGTGGCGGAACCGAGGAGAAGGTGGAATTAATTCGGACACGGTTGAAAGAAGCTTCGATGAAGCGAGTCGTCGCAGACTACCTTAAGAGGAAAGAAATTGAGTTTGAAGTAGGAGACCAAGTGTTTCTAAAGGTCTCACCTTGGAAGAAGGTTATGCGGTTCGGTCGCAAAGGGAAGCTAAGCCCAAGGTTTATAGGGCCCTATCAAGTACTGAAGCGAGTTGGGCCAGTGGCATACCAATTGGAGTTACCACGAGTTGCATCAAATGCACGACGTATTTCACGTGTCCATGCTACGTCGCTATCGATCGGATCCGTCTCACGTGGTACCTGTTGAAGAAGTGGAGTTAAGGCGAGATCTATCTTACGAGGAGGAGCCGATTCGAATCTTGGAACGTGACGTGAAAGTACTACGAAAGAAGTCGGTGCCTTTAGTCAAGGTGTTATGGCGCAATCATGGATCGGAAGAAGCTTCGTGGGAGCGGAAGAGACAATGCGACGGCAACACCCTCAATTGTTTAGTTAGGAAATTTCGAGGACGAAATTTTATTTAAGAGGGGTAGAATCGTAACATCCTAGGAAGGGCCTATGCATTTCAGTTAATTGTATGAAATGACAAGTTTCAAGTCCTATGAATAAATTTTTGAAACCTAGAAATGCATGAAAATGGAAATGAAAATGCATAAAAATGGAAATGAAAATGCATGAAAATGGAAATGAAAATGGAAATGAAAATGGAAATGAAAATGGAAATGGAAATGAAAATGGAAATGGAAATGAAAATGGAAATGGAAATGGAAATGAACATTTTGGAAACCCGAACGTTTTTGGAAACTTAGACATTTTGGAAACTTGAACATTTTTGAAATGATCCAAAATGGAAACTTGAGCATTTTAGGAAACTTGGATATGTAAGAAAAATGGCAAGTTCTGAGCCGATCGAAAATTTTAGGAAACTTAGAAATGACCCTTAAATGATGAGTTTTGAAGTTTTAAATAGGAAATAAAAGCAAGAGGGCCTTAAAAGAAAAAGTTGGAGAAATTTGACACACAAACAAGCTTGGAAAAGCGGCTGAAGATGGCACTTAGGACCTATGGAAATGGCGCCATGTGCAAGAGGCATGGGCACAGGTTCGAGTCACAAGGAAGCAAGTAAATGGAGTTTTATTTTTGCTTCCCGGTGCCAAGGAGGTGGACGGCACAAGTATTCTAGAATGGGGAGTTTTATTTCCATAAATATTACTTAAAATAAGTGATAAATGAGGATTTTAAATTAGGATTATTTGAAGAGATAAAAGAAGGATTAAACTCTATTTTATTTTTAAACAAAATAGATGATATTATCACCTAAGTGGAGTGGTGGCCAAGTAAGGGACTCCTAGGCTGATATTTTTGACTATAAAGGAAAGACAGGAAGGCTACTCATCAACTTTTGCTCCTCTTCCTCTCTCGCCAAAAATTCTCCCAAAGCAAAACCCTCTCTGCAGAAAATTTTCATTAAGCAAAAATCCTCTCTTTCTCTTCTATTTCTTCTCCGTTCTCTTGTCAAGCCGAATCTTTGTGGATTCTAAGGAAGAGGCAATCATCCACAACATAAAAGGGGATCTTTCGGGAAATCTAAGGATCTAAGGTAAGGATTATAATATAAATATTTGGTTAAAGATTATGATTCACGTTTTCAAAGTTAGATTTAATCTAACACGAAGTTAAAGGATTTCGACGAGGATTATAAAGGAATCCTCTTGATTTGGAATCCCATCATAAGGTAAGTGATATTCGGCCAAGGCTAACTTGTTAAATATTTGGGATTATTTTTCCATTATTTCAAAAGCCGAAAACTAATCTATGGAGAAATATAGTGGTTAGCCGATTTCAAGGGAGAACACAAACCTTCTGGGATTTGATTAGCAATCAAATCGGCAAAACAAGGTAAGTGGTAGTAAATTCTACTTCTAGTAGGATTTGGTTTTTAGAATAAAGGGGTCATTTATATGTTTTAATTAATGGCCGAATATAGGAGTGAAAGATTTAGACCGGTAGATCGCTCTTGGGAATTCACGGAATCTATTAAGCGAAAAAGGTGTGTACTCTTATTAACTTTCAATAAATTGCATGGCAATCATTAGATATGTAAATATGTAACAAAGATGTGAATGTGGCTAAGCACCACAAATGTGGTAAGGAGTACCTGTGCACGTTTCCTACTTATGATAGGATTGTGAATGTGATATATTTTGAACATGTGATTAGTAACATGAATGAAAATTTAGTATGTGAAATATGTTATGAAATAATTGGGGCATTCGGGATATTTGTGGAGGAAGAAAGTGAAGGTGATGACTACGGTCTCACCAACGTAAAGTGGTGATGCGGTCACATAAAGTGAAAAGTGGTAACTTCGGTTACATCCAAAGAATACAATGTCTAATGACACAACATAAGTGGGCGATGAGCACGTCGATCGCAGCTGACCGCTTCGATGGTGTGTAGCGGATGGAGGGTCGACTTAGTAGTCCCCACGCGTGTACACAGTTGGTATGCGGGTGGTGTGTAGCGGATGGACAAATAGGTTTGGGTTTGGGTTGCATCATTATTTGATTTGAATATGCTTGATATGACTTGTATGCCTGATTTGTTGAAAATTAGTCTCAGTGTACACATTGAGTCAGTGGACTCACCCGTTGAGGAATTACTTTTCGTGTGATGAGCGGTAATGGGTGGGTCGGCAGGAGCTAAAGGTGGCCATGCAACACTTGAAGAATTTATTAGAATTTAGACTCTATTTAAATTTAGTACTTTAAATTTTATTTTGGGTTTGAATGATGTAATAAGGCCATAAGGCCCAGTTGGATTTTCTTTATTTCTGTTTATTTTATTTGATTAAGATACGAATTATTTTTTTTGAATAAAGTTAGGTAAATTTATTTCTTTTAAAATTATTTTGTCACCTTATTTAAGTTGGATTTTCAAAATTTATTAAATGGATTCCAATTTAAGCCCAACCCAAAACGAATTTTTCTTAATTACACAAATTTTCTCTAAGTTAATCAGGACATTGAAAACCGATTTTCTTAAGGAACATACCATATCCGGTTCAGGCTCGTGGGCCGGGTGTGGGGTGTTTCAGATATGGTATTAATATCATTTTGGTACACCTTGGATATGTATATAGCTAGATATGGCATGTATAGGCTAGTTCTTGTGATGATTTGTAAGGTGAACTTAGCCATGTGATTTGGCTAGTTATGTTTTGGTACCATGCTTAGATGAATGTGATATGTGAAGTTGTTATGATATGATTAGTTGATATATGGAATTGTTATGAGATGGTAAGTATATAGACAAATGGTGCAGAGGTAAAATTGAGTTTTAGTTATGCAAATTGGTATGTTTAGTATTGGTTTTGAATGTATATATATAATGAAAATTTAATGTATAGTTGTGAATATCTTAGTTATCAAATGTGCATGATTTGGATGGCTATTTGTATGTTTTTGGTTGCCATATATGCTTGATATGTGTTGGTAAATGATGCTTATAGGTATGAACCTTTTTGGTTGGCATTTTGGCCTTGTAAATGGCCTACAATGTCACACGGTTGTGGCACACGGGCGTACCTTAGACCGTGGGTAAATTTGCAGGATGCAGCCTAAAATCACACGGCCTTGACACGGGCGTGTCACCTGGCCGTGGTGTACAAGTCAGTAGCTAGCATAAAAGTACATGGCCTCGGCACGGGCGTGCTTGGTGGCCGTAGAGGTGAAGTCAGTACATGGCCTAGAAGTACACGGCCATGGCACACGGGCGTGCCTAATGACCGTGTTGGTAGTCAGTATAACTACGGATGGTTACACAGGGGTGTATAGAAATCGTGGAGGGTGCACGATCTCCTCCCACGGGCGTGTCTTCCATGTATTTTAAAAAAGTTTCAAATTTTCAAGGAATTTCGTATGTGTTTCAGTTTAGGCTCGACTCGGTTTATAAGAATGTTTAAGGTCTCGAGGCCTCGATTAGGGGACATTATGTCTGAGAATGATGATTGAATGTATGGTATTGTCTGTGAATGTTTCTAATCTGTCCGGTAACGCTCCTAACCTTAATTTGGTGACGGACTCGGGATGGGGGTGTTACATCTTCATCTCATAATAACTCTTCAATGCCAAGACTTGTCTTGGACTTACATGATAACTTTGCTGGATTACCGATGTCATGCCTTGGCTTGGTCTTATACTATTAGTGGAGAGTAAAAGACTCAGATGTGCAAAAGACAGCTTTCCGAACGAGGTATGGGCACTATGAATTTTTAGTTATGCCCTTCGGTTTGATAAATGCTCCTGCAGTGTTCATGCATTTAATGAACCATATTTTTCGGCCATACCTAGACATGTTTGTTATTGTTTTTATTAATGATATACTGATATATTCCCCGGATGAGAGGGAGCATGCCGAGAACTTAAGGACAATTTTACAGATTTTACAAGATAATTGGTTGTACGCCAAATCTAGCAAAAGTGAGTTTTGGCTTAAGGAGGTTACATTTCTGGGACATTGTGTCTCTGGAAATGGAGTCCGAGTAGACCCAAGTAAAGTTTCAGCTATTGTCTTTGCATTGAAAATTTGGAGAGATGTCGGATATTCACCAATCATAAAAGCCTAAAGTATTTGGTGACTCAAAAGGAGTTAAACTTAAGGTAACGGAGATGGTTAGAGTTGATAAAAGATTATGAGCTGGTTATTGATTACCATCCCCGAATGGCAAACGTAGTCACCGATGCTTTGAGTAGGATGATCGCTGAAATCAAAGCTTTAAAATTTATAAAAGAGAATGATCAAACCTAGAAACTAACTTTGACAACGATTAAAGACAAGTGTACCTATCGAACAGTAGTATAGCTTAGGAAAGACCGGATTGTCGAACCCAAAGGAACTAAATGTATTAATACTAACATTCTTTTTATTATTTAGCCTAAAATAAAGTGAAGTTGTTTTAAACTAAATTAACGACTACTAAGCTAAAGACACAAAGACAAAAAGAACGAATTGGAAAATAACTTGAAGAAAAACTCAGTTGATCACGATGATACCCTCAGGAAGAATCCACCCAGACTTCACTTGTTATCTAACCCTGAACCATATGATTTATTTACTTAGCTTGATCCGTGAGACTCCCTAACGTATATTAAACCCTCTCTCGAGGCGACTAACGTCTAACCCTAGGTTAATTAGTGGAACTCTCGTTCTCTTATAATAACCCCCTAGAATAGCAGTAAATCGATCTATGGACTCCCATATTAGGTTTCACCCTAATTCAGCAAAATCTCATCACCTTGTCTCTAGGCGTGCAATCAACTCTGCTTAATTACGCTAGATCTCCTCTTAAGTAGGGTCTATTCCTCCTCCACCTAAGCACATCAGATTTGGATTAAGCGTGCATAATTAAGAACAAACTAAGTATTTATCATATAATTCAAAAATCAAATAACAAGATTTATCTAGGTTTCATCCCCTTAGGTATCTGAGGGGTTTAGTTCATAATGAATAAAGAAAACATCTCAAGAGAAAAGATAAAACAAAACATAAGAAATCCCTAAAACTCCCTGAAGGAATTGAAGGAGAATTCCGCCGTCTTGAGTATAATTCCGGCTTCTTAGGATGGATCAACTGGCTAACTTTGAGCGATTCCCACAATTCTGACCTTTTCGGCTTGGCTCCTTGGCCTAGCTGAACGCCCCCTCAAAGGTGGTACTTAAGGGGTATATATAGGCTCTTGGAATACAATTCTTTTTCCCTAAGTATCCTTTTCCGACTGAAATTGCTCCTTCTAGCGATAGAGGCACGGCCACGGCACACGCCTGTGTGGATCGATTTCAAGCCGTGTTCAGATTTCTAACTTGAGGCACGGCCGTGTAACTTAAGGTTGAGGTTGTGTTCCATCTGTTCGACAAGGCACGACCGTTTAAGCTTTGGGCTAGGCCGTGTCATTTTCGTGCTGAGGCCCATTTACTCCGTTTTGGTCCGTTTTATGTTCTTTTCATCCTCGGGTGCTTTCCTGGGTATAAGTCATAAAAAGAAAGTATTAAAAGCACCTTTTTATATAAATCAAGGAATAAATCATCTGAAAGTAAGCTAAATGCGGGATTAAAATATGTTATAATTACGGTTTATCAAATACCCTTACCCTTAAGCTTTTGCTTGTCCTCAAGCAAAATTCTCAACTACGATTAAGACGAACTTTCCATGATTCATATTTCCTATCAACAATGCCTTATCCTAATTCATAGATAATTTATACATGGATAATTCAATGCGAAGAATCCTGAAGATTCAATCAAGATAAGTCATACATTTGTAGCACAAAAACATAGGTGTTTCCCTTCATCTAAATCATTACCTTTAATTCAAAACCTACAGGGATTGACATTGAAACACCCCAAACCCGGCCCACGAGTCTCGACCGAATCTGGTATGTTTCGGGAGTAAAACATTTTCAAATTCATTTGTTATTTTGGAAAACTTGGGTAGTTTTGAAGAAAGTTTGATTCATGTTGAGTTCAATTGGAAACATTGTTATTTTTGAAATCAGGGATTTATTAAAAACCTTGTTTTTAAATCAGAAGACATGCTGAATTTGTTAAAGATTTATCTTTAAATTGGAAATCATTTGTATTTAGATGTCAAAACATTTGAAGATTTATTTTAAGAAAGATTACTTAAGCGTTAGTTTAATAAAATTTGTATTGTACCAAAATAATTAAAAATGCAAGCGTTACCAGTTCATACTATGGCCTTATTACATCAAAAACAAAACCCGAATAAATCCAAAGTACTTAGAAATAGAAAGTCCAAAATTAAATAAACTCTGAGTTGAGCATGACCACCACTAAGCTCCTGTCGTCCTGGTCCATTACTGAGTGTCACCTGAAAACATATCCCACAACGGGGTGAGTCAAACAGACTCAGTGTATAACAACCACACTAAGTCCTAATGATTCAGGCATATCAGATCATACATATACATATCACAATTTACAATTAATGATGCATTCCCGAACCCAAACCTAGATACCATCCGCTACACATCACCCGTACTAACCATCACACCGTGGGGACTACTAAGTCAACCACCCATTCGCTACACATCATCGAAGGCAGTCGTTGCAGACGACGTGCTCATCGCCCTTCTATATATTGTGGCATAGCCACTAGATAAAATTTTGTGACATGAGTCACCACATTCAGATTATGTGACCGAAGTCACCACATTCAGATATTTGTGGTATAAACCACCAGATCACTTCCCCTTTCCATATAACCCATATGCCCCATGTCATACAAATATGCATAAACCATGTCATATTTCTTATTCACATTCTTATAATTTCACATATGTGCTTTGTCATGAGATCATATTATACTCATAGTAGGAGTAGGTAAACCACTGAGTACTTTGTACCATTGCATGGTGCCTTAGCCCACTTTGCACATTATTATAAACACATATATTAAATTTAATGCCATAAATCTATTAAGACTTAGGGAAGGGCTACACACCTGGTATACTTAACGAGTTCACTGAAATCCCGAAGAATCCCGATTTAATACTCTAGATCTTAGTCCCTACATTCACCAACAATTAATATTTTAACAAAAGCCTATTCGGCTATAAAACCAAATCCCGAAGGATCACTGCAACCAAAACCCTTACCTTGCTGCCGATTTGATTACTAATCAAATCCCGAAACCTTGTGATGCCCCCTTTTTGCAATCGGCCTACTACTACGTCACTTAACTAGTTAGTTTCCGGCTTTTGAATAAATAAAAACATATCGAAGCCACTAAATAGGCCTTGGCCGAATGTGTATGTGCACTTACCTTGCGATTCAAATCCCGAATGTAGTCTCTTGGCTATGAAGATGTTGAAATCCTACAGAGCACATGTTAGATCCAGTTCTAACATTAAATCACAATAAGTAGCCCTTGGCCGAATATCACATAACTCACCTTGGATATTGAAATCCCGAAACCTCCTTATAGTCGACTAGAGACGAATCTCGAAATCTCCTTCAACATTTCAGGCACAAAATAATAATGGTATTAATTCCTGGATCTAAAAGATAAAGGAATAGAAATCGAGCAACACTTGTTCTTACCCTTAATGTTGTAGTCGACAGCACCTTTGCCTGACACCACAAAGAATATTCGGCTTTGACAAAATAAAAGAGAAGAGAAGCTTCACTAAAGAATTCGACAGAGGAAGAAGAGAAAAGAAAAGAATGAATAATGGCCTCCCTTTTGCTCTTTTTGCCGAAATTACTATGCCTAGAGCCCCTTATTCGGCCAACACCTCCTCACACTATCAAATCCCTTATTTTGCTCCTCTTTTTCCTCTTCTTCCCTTATTCCAAATAATTTAAAAATAAATCCTCATTTATCCTCTACTTAGCCAAAATTTAAAAGGGATTAAACCACATCCACTGCCAGTCCCTGTGCCGTCCACCACAGCTTATCCTTGCAGCAAAATAAAAGCTCCCTTTTTGCTTCCCTTGCAGCTCGAACCTAGGCCTCTCTGACACTCCTTGTGGCGTCACTTACTGGGCTTTAAGTGGCGCCTCCAAGCCATTGTACCAAGCCCATTTTTGTGTCTAATTTCACCTACATATTTTCTTAAGGCCTCCACTGCCCAGCTTCCTTTTTTAAACTTAAAATTTGATAATTTCTAAAGCACTCTCCTATTTCCTAAAGTTCACAAAATTCATACAACACATTCATAACACACAAAGGCATCCTTTCACATATATTTAAGCACAAATGCATAAGCCCAAATCCAGGATATTACAGACATCCTCACGAAAGATTCACTCAAATCACTCAAAGTGTTTAAGGGTTAAAATTAAGCACTCATAAGTCAAACCTGAAAAGTTAATCCCGTAGGCTTGCCCGAAAATCAAATCTCCACCACTGTAAAATGAAATGATAAATAGATCTAAAGGTCTTTGTTAGGATTGTAACAGGGCTAGGGTTAAAGGTGTGGATAAAGGCTGAATTAGAAGGTTAAAGTTGAGATTGGCCTGATAAATTACCTAACTAGAAAAAATGAACTAATTTTAAATAATTACATTAATCGAGCTTTTTCCTTAAGAATTGGAAATTTGAACATGTAAGCTCACTTTAATCATAGAACTAATAATGAATATACTTTTTTTTAAGAACAAACTATAAATAATAATGACTTTAACAACTGAAATATAGAACATAGTTAGGTAACTGCTCAAATCAAATTTTCAACAAAAAGGGTAATTAGAAGGATGGTAATAACTAATACAAAAGGTTTTAGGTTATATTAGTGGGTGAGGCAATAAAAAGGGTTGTTAGGCTCAACGGGGTTCACTAGGGGTTAATTGTGAAGGTAGGCTTTTTAGTGGAGTAAGTGAGTTAAATCCTAGGTGCCTTTATCATTTTTGTGTATCAAATCATAACTGTGGTCTTGACATGTATAATCAAGGCAAGTTCCAGAATAACAGTTCATAGTTGACACACTCATAATCAAAAAATGAGCATGAAAAGAATAGATGCTCTATAAGGCTCAAGGTCTCACAAAATTATGGGTGTTTTTGACATCAACCTTATAAATTTCAAACTTCAAAGTAATATTCAAATTCATGTTAACAACCTAAAGTTTTAAATTTTTGAAAATTAGACTTATCATGCTTGATTCTCTAGTATTCTTCAATTTTAATTATCAATGCACAATTATCAATGACTTACTCTAAAACATATCAATAAAAATCATAAACCATCAGAAATTTCATCTTAATTAGTAATATGAGAAAATTACTTAAGAACAAGATTAAATTCAGGGATTTGAGAATAATGAAGAAAGTTAGGCATTTTCTCAAAATAATTATTCACCCCCCACACTTAAGATGTACATTGCCCTCAATGTACAAAGATAGATAATAACATTTAAGGGATAAATCAAAAGAGAAGGGGAAAGAATTACTCCCTGAGTTTTGGATGTTTTCCCGGAGGAGTGTCTTTGGTGGTGGTGATGGTCGGTTTGGATGACGAACTTGCCCTAACTGAAGAAATTGGGTAGTGCTCTGAGAAGTAGCCAGGAATTATTAAGACCTAATTAAAATAAACTAAGTATGTAATTAAAGATAAGAAAGATTAAGAAAGAGGAAACAAAAATGTAAACAAAATGAAAATAAAAGATAAATGGACTGAAGAGTCCTTATTGTTAGATGGTTCGCGAGGTGGGTGTGACCTCTAAGGCTGGGGAGGTGCTGGCGGTGGCGGAAGTGGCGTGATTCCCTAGCAGCCTGACGAACCTGACACTACAAAACTAAATTAAGTTAAACTAAATTAAGCATAAGATTGTCAAAGAAAAGGAGAATGAAAGGAAAGAGAAACGAAATATACAAACTAAATGGTCTCAAAGACCCTTGGCCTGTTGGTTGGATAAAGCTACCGGCATGAACTCATGTAAATCATCCTCCTTTAAGGAGTTTGGCCTTTTACGCTTCTTCAACATGTTGTGTGATGGCTCAAGGATCTAGAGTTTTAGTAAATGCAGTGAAAAGTCTGAGAGGAAGAAGGGGAAAAAGAGAAGCAAGATGAAATTAGATGGGGAGAAAGGGAAGGGCTGTGGGGTTTAAATAGAATTTCAAATTTGGCATGTTCCCACGCCCGTGGACCGAGGGTGTGTCGATTCACACGGCCGCTTCGCACGGCCATGTTCCTATATGTGTTGGCTTTCCATGGCCATTCTTCCGTATGCCACGCCCGTTTTCGACAAGTCAGCATATTGGTACGGGTTGAAGGCACGAGCATGTTCTACCCGTGGTTGGTAAGTCAGTAGCTTAACACGGTTGTGGGGCACGGGCGTGCCACTTTGTCGGTGTTCATGGGGGAGTGGTTGGATCTGTGACTCAGAAATTGGTTGAGTCTGATTTGTACTTCCCCTGCCATGTAAGTACCAAGATTTTGGTGATCCACACGGCCACGGACACGGCTGTGTGTAAGGCCGTGTGGCCTGGAGATCTGCACTTAGTTTTAGAGAGAAAAAGAAAGAGAAAATAAAATGGAAATAGTTGTAAAAAGAAGTAGGTTTAGCACTCGTGTTGCCTCCCGAGAAGCGCTCGTTTATAGTCTTAACCTAGACTTTTCCTTAAAAAAAAGTCAGGGGGTTTAAAGGTTTGGATATCTTCCCTTATACTTACAGTTTTATTTCCTTGATGAAATTCAAATTAGGAAGTGTTTACCTTAGAAGTGTCGAATGTTGGGGTGCTCACCTCGATTGTCCCGTGTGGGAATACGCTAATTACCTTGAAAGATATTTCTTTATTCGTAATAGGATCAGGAGGAGATGTTTGTGGGTCTACTGTGGTGGTGTGATGATCTGATTTATCTAGTTGTACCTGGTCTCCTATTTTGAAGTGGTTTGATGATCCTACGAGTTCTTCTGGGTGCTCCTTCGGCTTTACTTCATGTGACTCTGGTTCTTCCTTGAAGTGTGTTTTCCACTCGTCTAAGTCATCGGTTTGAATCCTTTGTTCCTCGTGAGTTATTTCTTTGTTGGCACCGAACTGAGGATTAGATTCAATCATGTCCTTTTTTGGTGGTTCCTGAAAAGAGAGGTTAATCGAATAGTTATCAATAGATTTTTCTTTCTCACCTTTGTCATTCGATGTTTTGGCTGAGTCAAGAGCTTGAAGAGTGACTGCCTCATTACCTGCACAAAGTATGAGTTCTCCTGTGGCAACATCAATTTTAGTCTTGGCAGTTGCTAGAAAAGGTCTTCCTAAAATTATAGGGATCGAATTGTCCTCATCCATGTCTAAGACAACAAAGTCTACTGGGAAAATGAATTTATCGATTTCGACAAGAACATCTTCGATAATACCCCTAGGAATTCTAACAGTTTTATCAGCTAATTGAATACTCATCCTAGTTTGTTTGGGCCTCCCTAGACCTAGTCGTTTAAACAATGTATAAGGCATAACATTTATACTTGCCCCTAAGTTAGCTAACGCATTATCAATAGTTAGACGACCAATTAAACATGGAATTGTAAAACTCCTTGGATCTTTTAATTTTCGTGGTAGTCTATTTTGTAGAATTGCTGAACACTTTGCATTGAGTTCCACATGTGGCTCTTCATCTAATTTGCGTTTGTTTGTCAAGAGCTGTCTTAAAAATTTCCTCGAGTCTGGCATCTGGAAAAGAGCTTCAAGAAGAGGTAAGTTAATATGTAATTTCTTTAAAAGTTTAAAAAACTTATCGAATCGTTCTTCTGAATCGTCTCTTTTTAATGCTTCGGGATAAGGAATGCGAAGTTGGTATTCTCTGATTACCGATTTTGGCTTTTCTTGCGTTACCTCGATTTTACCTTTTTCTACCTTGGTTTCTTGTTGTGGGATGCATTCGTCTACCTCTGCATTTTCCTGAGCTATTACAGCTTGAATCTGTTCCTTTGGATTAATCTCAGTGTTGTTTGGTAGACGTCCTTGCGGTCGTTCTGACATTAGCTTTGCAAGTTGTTCGACTGCATTAGTGACTTGTTTGACTGACTTAGTAATTTCTTCGATTCGGCTCTCGCTGCTTTTAATTGTTCTCTCAGTTTCTGGGAAATGTTTTTCTGTGTCTGCCGTGAATTTTGTCAGCATCTCCTCGAGGGTTGGTTTCTTCTCTTGTGGATAGGGCTAATTTTGGAAATTTTGATGAGGTTGTTGCCTTTGATTTCCTTGATTTCCTTGACCTCCCCATGAAAACTTTGGGTGGTTCCTCCAACCTGGATTGTAGGTATTACTATATGGATTATTTGTTACATATATAGTTCATCTGTTCGCTTTCTGCTTCTGGTTGGTAGGGTGGGTACTCAAGATTCGCCACAGTTTCACTTGCGTCACACTGCATTACTGGATGTACCTGCGAAGAACACAAATTTTCAAGCTTTTTATTCATTATCTCCATCTGTGTTGATAGCATGGTTACTGTGTCTATGTTGAAAGCTCCGGCTAATTTTGTCGGTTTCATCCTTGTAACTTGCCACTAATAATTATTCAGTGATTGCTTCAGGAGTTTTGCTGTTCAGGGTTCCACTGGCAGCTGAGTCGATTAGTTGCCTTGTTGAGGGGTTTATACCGTTATAGAATGTTTGGACTTGTAGCCATAAGGGTAAACCATGGTGTGGACACTTTCTCAAGAGATCCTTGTATCTCTCCCGTGCGTCGTATAATGTCTCTAAATCCATCTGCACAAAAGAAGAGATATCATTCCCTAATTTGGCCGTTTTGGCCGGTGGGAAATATTTTAATAAACATTTTTCGGTCAATTGTTCCCATGTAGTGATTGACCCTCGTGGTAATGAGTGTAACAACTGTTTGGCTTTATTCCTTAATGAAAAGGGAAATAACCGAAGGCGTATGGCATCGTCAAAAAACACCATTTATTTTGAAGGTATCGCAGAACTCTAAAAAGTTAGATATATGAGTGTTTGGATCTTCGTCCTGCAAACCATCAAATTGAACAAACTGTTGAATCATTTGTATTGTGTTAGGCTTTAATTAAAAAATTGTTAGTAGCTATAGCAGGCCTAACAATACTTGATTCTGCTCCTGTTAGATGTGGTTTAGCATAATCAAACATAGTACGTAGAGCATTGTGTTCCCCCACATCATGGGGTTGTTGAATATTCTCGTCCATCCTATCAGTAGGATTGGATCTGTCTTCTTCCTCTCTTTCTGTATAGTTTAGAGCTCGCCTGGTTTCTCGGCAATTCCTTTGAGCGGTAGCTTCAATATCACTATCGTATACTAAAGGTCCTCTTGGGTTCCTCCTAGTCATAAACTAGAGGTACCTGGAAAGAAAAGAAAGAAAGAAAAATTAGCAAAATTAAAATTTAACCTAAAAATAAAAAATAAATTGGTAAATAATAATAAAAATGGCTAAAGTAATAAAAATAGAGTTTTCTTAATATTTTAGTTCCCCGGTAACGGCACCAAAAACTTGATCGCTAAAATCAGAGCTTTAAAATTTATAAAAGAGAATGATCGAACCTGGAAACTAACTCTGACAACGATTAAAGGCAAGTGTACCTATCGAACAATAGTATAGCCTAGGCAAGAACGGATTGTCGAACCCAAAGGAGCTAAAAGTATTAATACTAACTTTCTTTTTATTATTTAGCCTAAAATAAAGTGAAGTTGTTTTAAACTAAATTAACGACTACTAAGCTAAAGACACAAAGACAAAAAGAACGAATTGGAAAATAACTTGAAGAAAAACTCAGTTGATCACGATGATACCCTCAAGAAGAATCCACCCAGACTTCACTTGTTATCTAACCCTGATTCATATGATTTATTTACTTAGCTTGATCCGTGAAACTCCCTAACGTATATTAAACCCTCTCTCGAGGTGAATAACGTCTAACCCTAGGTTAATTAATGAACTCTCGTTCTCTTATAATAACCCCCTAGAATAGCAGTAAATTGATCTATGGACTCCCATATTAGGTTTCACCCTAATCCGGAAAAATCTCGTCATCCTATCTCTAGGCGTGCGATCAACTCCGCTTAATTACGCTAGATCTACTCTTAAGTAGGGTCTATTCCTCCTCCACCTAAGCACATCAGATTTGGGTTAAGCATGCATAATTAAGAACAAACTAAGTATTTATCATATAATTCAAAAATCAAATAAAAAGATTTATCTAGGTTTCATCCCCTTCAGGTATCTGAGGGGTTTAGTTCATAATGAATAAAGAAAACATCTCAAGAGAAAAGATAAAACAAAACATAAGAAATCCCTAAAACTCCCTGAAGGAAGTGAAGGAGAATTCTGCCGTCTTGAGTATATTTACGGCTTCTCGGGATGGATCAACTGGCTAACTTTGAGCGATTCCAACAATTCTGACCTTTCCAGCTTGGCTCCTTGGCCTAGCTGAATGCCCCCTCAAAGGTGGTACTTAGGGGGTATATATAGGCTCTTGGAATGCGATTCTTTCTCCCAAAGTATCCTTTTCCGATTGAAATTGCTCTTTCTAGCGACAGAGGCATGACCATGGCAGACGCCCTTGTGGGTCGATTTCAAGCCGTGTTCGGATTTCTAACTTGAGGCACGAACGTATAACTTGAGGTTGAGGTCGTGTTCCAGCTATTCGACAAGGCACAGCCGTGTGAGCTTTGGGCCAAGCCGTGTCGTTTTCGTGCTGAGGCCCATTTACTCTGTTTTATGTTCTTTTCATCCTCGGGTGCTTTCTTGGGTATAAGTCATAAAAAGAAAGGATTAAAAGTACCTTTTTATATAAATCAAGGAATAAATCATCTGAAAGTAAGCTAAATGGGGGATTAAAATATGTTATAATTACGGTTTATCATAAGAAGACTCTTTTACATTGAAGGCATTGAATACGCAAATGACATTCTCTGATGGTGGTTCTATTCTAGCTGAGTGTTGAGCTCAACCAATGTTTCTTCAAGAGATTTATGAGGCTCAAAAAAGATGACATTGATTTACAAGCTAAGAGAGTTCAATGGAAGTCGGGTATTGAGTCTGATTTCGGGCTAATTCCGATGGATGTCTGATGTTCAGAGACAGAGTTTGTGTACCGGGGAATGATGAGCTTATTCAGAGGATTTTGCATAGGGCACATAGTGCGTGTTTATTTGTACATCTAGGTAGCACCAAGATGTATAATGACTTGAAGCAACTGAATTGGTGGCCAAGTATGAAGAAAAGTATTTCAGAGTTTGTGTCAAAATGCTTAATTTGTCAGCAAGTAAAGGCTGAACACCAAGTACCTTTAGGCCTGCTTCAGCCTATTATGGTTCCCAAGTGGAAATGGGACCGTATTACTATGGACTGTGTAATGGGTTTGCCGTTAACATCGAGCAAGAAATATGCCGTGTGGGTTGTGGTCGATAGACTTACGAAGTCAACCCATTTTATACCTATGCGAGTTGACTACTCACTTGATGAGTTGGCAAACTTATATATTTCAGAGATAGTAAGGCTTCATGGAATGCCTTTGTCGATTATATCAGATAGGAATCTGAGATTCACATCCTGATTTTGGAAAAAGTTGCAGGAGGCTTTAGGTACAAAGCTGAGTTTTAGTACAGCTTTCCATCCTCAAACCGACGGTCAGTCGAAAAGATTACTACAAGTACTCGAGGATATGCTCCGGTGCTGTGTTCTTCAGTTCCAAGTTATTTGAGAAAAGTACCTTCCATTGGTAGAATTTGCCTACAATAATAGTTTTCAACCAAGTTTAAAGATGGCACCTTATGAGGCCTTATACGGGCGTAAGTGCCGAACGCCATTATACTGGACTGAACTCAAGGAAAACCAAATTCACGTGGTTGATTTGGTTAGAGAAACTGAAGAAAAGGTGAGAGTGATCTGAGATTTTTAAAGGCTACTTCTGACAAACAAAAATCCTACTCAGATTTAAAAAGAAAAGAGACCAAGTATCAAGTTGGTGATAGAGTATTCTTGAAAGTGTCGCCATGGAAGAAAGTGCTTAGATTTGTCTGAAAAGGCAAGTTGAGTCTGCAATTTATCGGGCCATATGAGATCACTGAGAGGACGGGGATGGTAGCCTATCGGTTGGCTTTGCCTTCTGAGTTAGAGAAGATTCATGACGTGTTTCATGTGTCTATGTTGTGATGCTACTGATCAGATCCTTCGCATGTGATTATACCAACAGAGATTGAAATTCAAATCGACACGACTTATAGTAAAGAACTGATTAAGATTTTAGCTCGGGAAGTCAAGCAGCTAAGGAATAAAAGCATCGCCCTTGTGAAAGTCCTATGGCCAAGGCATGGAATAGAAGAGGCTACATGGGAGCCCGAAGAAACTATGAGAAACTAATATCCCAACCTTTTCACTGGTAAGATTTTCGGGGACGAAAATCCTTAAAGGGGAGAAATGTAACAGCCTGATTTAGGGGCTAGTCAGAATAGTGATCTCGGGATCAGTAATCTGAGGTTAGGGAAAATTATTTTCATATTACTTTATGTGTTAGAGCATGATTTTAGAATTACATGAAAATTTTGGTACTTCAATTTTAGCGATTTCTTGCTTAATCGCGAAAAAGGACTAAATCGCATAAAGTGTAAAAGTTCCATTTTATAAGCTAAAGGTACCAAATAGCCTTAGAATGTAAATTGGAGGTCTTTAAAAGGAAATTAAACCCCCAATATATGCTTGGCCGGCAATAGGGGACAAGAATTGACCAAGTTGGTCAAAGTTGGTGATGTTTGGTGGACTAACAGCTAGATTAATATTAAAATAAGAAAAGAAAAGATATCATCTTTCTCTCCATCTTTCTCCATTGATTTTAGCAAGAAAAATAGAGGTTTGAAAGCTCAAAATTTTCAGCAAGCTCTCCTCCATTCTAGTAAGTGATTTTGATGATCTTTCTTGATAATAATTGTACTTTTGGGACCCCTAAAGCTTAAGCTTTCAAATGAGGGAACTATTGTGCATTATGGAGAAAAGTTTAGAGTTTTTCCATGAGAGCTATCATTGTTATTTGCTGCATTTTTTATGGAATAAATTGAGTCTTAGTTGTTAGATGAACAACTTTTGTGAAAGATGTTGTCTTGAAAACACTTAATTGGACCTTGATGAAAAGGTTACAAATTTGTAGTAATTATGTGAAATGTTGAGTTTTGATCTTAGCTATAAGAGTATTAAATGTTCACCTAGGATTTTTGAAGGTAAAAATGTGATTAGAATTTATTTCCAAGCCTAGCGGCAAAATGGTCATTTTGCCAAAGTCTAGGGGCAAAATAGTAATTTTGTCAAAGCATGATTATTGAAATGCTTTTATTCATGTGATGATTAAAATGGGAAAAATTGTTATTATAGAGCAAGAGATACGAAGCCCGAATCGAAACCGAGGCAAGAATAAAGTTGAAGACTAAATTTCATACCTATATACATTTTGAATACTGAGGTAAGTTTGTATGAATTTAAGGTTTCACATGTATTTTCAATAAATTGGTTATTATGCTGTATTATATACACTATTTTCATGAAGTTATGATTAATGATATATTGATAAGAAAGTGGATGAGAGTACATAAGAGGAAGTCCCGATTGAAGACTCAGAATAATGAGGAATACTAATATTATGGTATGAAACAAGGAAAGTCCGAGTAAGACAATGTCAAGACATGGCATCGGCACCCAAGGAATGTAGGTCCCGTGTAAGACCATGCCAGGGACATGGCGTCAGCACGGAATGTAGATCTTGTGTAAGACCATGTCTGAGATATGGCATCAACACTATACAAGGAAGGTCTCGTGTAAGACCATGTCTGGAATATGGCATCGAAACCATACAAGGAAGGTCTCGTGTAAGACCATGTCTGGGACATGGCATCGACACCATACAAGGAAGGTCTCGTGTAAGACCATGTCTGGGAAATGGCATCGACACCATACAAGAAAGGACTCGTGTAAGACCATGTCTGGGACATGGCATCGACACCATACAAGGAAGGTCTTGTGTAAGACCATGTTTGGGATATGGCATCGACACCATACAAGGAAGGTCCCGTGTAAGACCATGTCTGGGATATGGCATCCACACCATAAAAGGAAGGTCCCGTGTAAGACCATGTCTGAGACATGGCTTCGGTACCAAAGGAAGATCTCGTGTAAGACTATGTCTGGGAAATGGCATCGACATCAAGTTAAGGGATCCCATGTAAGACCATATCCGGGATATGGCATTGGCATCATGAGGTGATCCCATGTAAGACCATGTCTAGGATAAGGCATTGGCATCGAGACCCATGTGTGATGAGATTGAGTAACCTCAGTTATTCCGGGTAATTCATCGGGCAAAAGAGCCAACTATGAAAGAGGTAACAAGAAAGCTAAGTAAGTAAAGATATTAATAAGCTAAGTTATTCAAAGTTGATAAAGAGTATTATTCAAGTTAAGGAAGATGAAGATTGAGTTTATGTTTGCATTAGCAAAATACACTAATTTATGTGATTAAGTGATACAGGTATCATGAGTATATTACAAGTATGAAATTGTTATATTACATGTGATGAGTAAGGATAAGTATAAGTAAGTAAGCCAAGTACTTGAGATTTATGTTGTCATTATTTCATGATAGATGAATTATATTTAGCAAATATATTGCTATATGAGTTTCATGCAAACTTACTAAGCTATAAGCATACTTCTTTCATTTCTTTCTTCCTCTAAGTTTTGCCAAACTAGTTTCGGAATCATAGACGTAGGAGCTCGGATCACACTATCAATCATTATTTTGGTATAGCCTAGTTGTTTATATTAAGTATGGCATGTATAGGAATCATTTCATTTTGAGTTATGTCTTGGAAGGAGCCAAGGTGTTGGCTATTAAAGTGATTATTCTTTTTGTATATGGTTAAAGAGATTGGCCAAAATTTACTAAGTTTATACATCAATTGATGATGAGTTATGCATTAATGTTCATGTTTTTGATGAAGTATTTGAGTGGTTGGATTCAGTAATGAATGATCTTGATTTCAGGGTGGTAATCGTCTTGGAAAATAGCCTTTAAGGGTCCACTCGGGTAGGCACACGGGCGTGTGTCTAGACCGTGTATGACACACATGTCAACCCATATGGGTGTGTTAACAAGCTGAGTGTCCTCTGCATGTTAGTGTTTTAAGCCAGTGTCGACAACGGCCTGGCTACATGGGCGTGTGCCTAGGCCATGAGGGGTTGCTGATGTCACAAATAGAATACCCCTAATTTTTCACACGGATGAGGACACGGGCGTGTCTAGGCCGTGTAAAGGACACGAGCCATTGACACGAGCCTGTATAGAGCCATGTGAAAACCCCTGTAGGTTTGTAATAAAAATAAATTGTACACGGACTAGGACATGGGCGTGTGCGACCACACGGCCTGCCCACACAGGCATGTCCCAAGTCACATGAGTGTGTGACCCCTGTTTAGACAAAAATTTTTAAATAGGGTAAAAGTTTCCGGTTGAACTCCGAAACCTTCTAGATGTATTTTTATGGCCTCGTCGGCCCATGAGATGAATGTTAGGACTAAAAAAGGAAAGTTTTTGAATCGAAACGAAATTTTATAGCCCCTTAATACATGTTTAAGGTCAAGGATAGTAATGCCTCATATCCGGTCTCAGTGTCAGACACGGGTATGGGGTGTTGCATTTAGTGGTATTAGTGCTACAGTTTAGTCGATTCTAGTACTAATGTAGCATAAGCATGAGTTTAGTTATACATTCCATACACAGGAGTTTTTTTTTTTATGATAGTGTGATGACTCCTGACGACCTAAATTGTGTTTTATATATAGTAAATGGATCCCGAAAGAGCTATAGTGGATGATGTAGAAAGTAACGTGCCAGCTCCCACTGAGGGAACGGTGTCGAATGAGGATGAGAATAGACCCACTACGGTGAGTCAGAGAGGAGGAGAAGAGGCTAGAGAAGCCTTCCTCCACATGATGAATACATGGTATAGAGAGTTCGTTCGTGCGAACCTGAATGCACGACCCCCTCCACTCCCGCCTATTCCTCAGCCTACCCTTGTAGCTCCTTAATTGGTAGAAATAGTAAGAAGAGAAAAACCTCCGGTTGATAGAATTCTGAAACAAGCAGCTGTTGAATTCCAAGCTAGTAAAGATGATGATCTAGAAAGAGCGGAGTTCTGGCATGAAAATACCATCAGGGTGTTTGATGAGTTGTCATGCACACTTGAAGAGTGCATGAAATGCGTTGTTTCACTTTTGAGAGATTCCGCTTATCAATGGTGGAATACCCTTGTGTCGGTGGTACCAAGGGAAAGGGTCACATTGGAGGTTTCCAAGAAGAATTCAGAAAGAAGTACGTCAGCCAAAGATTTATCGACCAGAAGAGAAAAGAATTCCTGGAGTTGAAGTAAGGTAAAATGTCAGTAACTGAGCATGAGTGTGAGTTTGTAAGACTCAGTAAATACGCTCGAGAATGTGTATCCACTGAAGCCATCATGTGCAAGAGATTTGAAGACGGATTAAATGAAGACATTAAATTGTTTGTTGCTGTTCTAGAGTTGAAAGAATTTGTTGTGTTGGTGGATCGGGCTTGTAAAGCCGAAGAACTAGTTAAAGAGAAACGAAAAGCTGAAATGGAGTCTTGTGACTCAAGAAAGAGACAATGGAGTAAGTCATTCTAGTCTTCATCCAAGAAATCAAGAGACTTCTCCACTCGATCAGCTACTTCTACCAAGTTTTCGAGCAGAAGCAAGGGCAAGCAGTCTTCGAGGAATAAGGCTCAGACTACTTCAGTCGCTCGTGTTGGGAACCTTAGATCAAATAGACTGAAATGCCCACAATGCGGTAGATGTCACCATGGTGAATACTAAGCGTGTGCCTAGGCCGTGTGCTCCTTAAGGGGTTGCTGACATCACAAATAGAATACCCCTATTTTTTCACACGGGTGAGAACACGGGCGTGTCTAGGCCCTGTGAAGGACACGGGCCATTGACACGGGCGTGTGTCAACCTGTGTGAAAACCCCTTTAGGTTTGTAATAAAAATAAATTGTGCACGGGCTAGGGACATAGGCGTGTGAGACCACACAGCCTGCCCACACGGGCGTGTCCCATGTCACACGGACGTGTGACCCCTGTTTAGACAAAAATTTTCAAAGAGGGTAAAAGTTTCCATTTGAACTCCGAAACCTTCTGGATGTATGTTTATGGCCTCGTAGGCCCGTGAGATTAATGTTATGACTAAGAAAGGAAAGTTTTCGAATCGAAATGAAATTTTATAGCCCGTTAATACATGTTTAAGTAAGGTCAACAATAATAATGCCCCGTATTTGGTCCCGGTGTCGGACATGGGTAAGAGGTGTTATAATTACTATTTTACCCCTAATACATGAAAATGATATTTTACCCCTAGAGGTAGATTGACAGATAAAAGTATGTACTGTATGACTGTACTGAGTAGGACATGTTGAATACACGAAATATTGATGACATGGCATATTGCATGGGGTTGGGATTCTATTATGGAGGAAGTATCATTCTCGGTGGCTCGCCACACATATCGATCTTCGGTGGCTTTGCCACAATTATCGAGGCCCGTGGCGGTGCCATATATCTCAGATCGCAGCACTCTGCTGCGCATTATTATCTTGCGGCTATCTTTGCAATATTGGTGTGAGGGCTAGGTGGGTCGACTTTGTCCCCACATGGTGTGTTGGGTTGGTACAGGTGGTGTGCTGGCTGGATTGGGGTGGGTTTGCATACTTGCACCATACTGATACTGTATCGGGCTTAGGCCCACACTATTTATGTATTGGGCTAAGGCCCACACCGCATCTTGTTACTAAATAGGGCTCGTGCCTGGATCATTATTACATGATAAGTGGTTACACACTGAGTTCTCGTAATCTCCAGCCTTAAATGATTTGGAGCTGCGAGGGACTTGGAGGTGGCCACACGTTCGCTAATAATCTATTCTAGACTAGTTATTTAAATTTTTATATTGAGTTGGTATTTATGTAATAAGACCTCTGGTGATTTTAATTTCTTTTAATTGGGTTTTAATTTCTTATTTTGAAACTGCCAAACTGATACAAATAAGTTTTCAAAAATAATAACTGTTTTAAAAGTCTAATGCACTTTTTCAGAACTTCAAAATGACGTTAATTTGAGTAGCTTCTGCGGGTTTTTAACCAACTAAGAAACCAACAGAAACAAACATGACGATCGTTTTAATAAGTGGTTTTTCCAACTTAATGATTTACCAAATGTTTTCCCAAGCAATAAAACTAAATGAGTTTTTCACTTAAAATTGATTTTTATCAACAAGTCTTGATTTCGAAAAACACTTTGGTGTAACATGCCAGATTCGGTCGTAACGTCTGGGCTAGGTTTGGGGTGTTAAAGATGTGGTTGAGTATGAGATTGGTACAAGGTAATACAGGTACATACGGAAATGAACTGAGTATTGAAAACTAGGAAGTTGATGAGTTCCTTGGTAAGTTAGATGAATGATCATTTGATAGTTTGAGATTAAATAGAATTGATGCACATTGTTTCCATTATATGAATTATTAATGAATGATAATAGTGTTCAGTATTAACATATGAGCTTACTAAGCTATATAGCTAACTTTTTTGCTTTTCCATGTTTTATAGTGATTTCAAAGCTAGCTCAAACTTAGGGATCGTCAGAGACTCCACCACACTATCCACTGATTCTTTGGTACTTTTAAAACTATGATTTAAGTACATGGCATGTATAGGTATTTGAGTCATGTTGATTACGTTTTGGTAATGATGTTGGCCAAATGAATTGGCATTGTAAATGTATATGTTTTTGTTTGTAAATATAGCCATGAGTTTTGGCTTAATTTGGTGAATTTGGTTAGGTGCTTATATGTGCATATATGTTGATAGTTAAGTTCATGTATGGATATGTGAATGGCTTATATTATGAGAATTGTGGTCATTTTTTGCTAATACGTATTATGAATGTTAAATTGATGATTTGCAGAAGTTGGTATGCTTGTGAAATTAGACCTAATAATGCATATTTGATAATGGTCATTTTGATGATTGAGTAGACAAGGATTGGTATGAATTTAGTTAGTATATTGTGGTACTTATGTGCCTTGAATTGGTTAGTATTGAAATGTTAAGATTTAGGCTTGGTTTGGTTGTTTTGGATTGCATGTTATGCTATGGTTTGGTGCCATATGTGTAGGTGAAGGTGTGTATCAAATGGGGTGGCAATATGGCTTGGTAAATAGCCTATTTTTGTCCACACGGGCAAAGACACGGGCGTGTGTCTTAGCCGTGTGTGACACACGGTCATGATACATGGTCGTGTGTCCCCTGGTGTTGAAACTGAAATGAAGTCAGTATGCTCCACATTGTCTCACACACAGGCGTGTGATCAGCCATGTGGTACAAGTCAGTATACCCCCTAATTGGCACACAACCTAGCATACGGACGTGTTTTGTAACCATATAAGACACACGGCTTGGCCACACGGGCGTGTTTTGTGACCATGTGAGACACACGACCTGGCCACAGGGGCGTGTGTCCCCTGTTTGAAGCAAAATTTGCTAAGTGTTGAAAAATTTCCCGTGTTATCAGTTTAGTCCTGAACCATTTCTAAAGCCTTTTTCAGGCATCGTAGGCTCTTAATAGGGACAACTTGATTGAGATTGAATGATGAATGATTGAATTAAGTAAATGTATGTTAAATGTATGTTTAATTGTTTCGTAAGTTTGGTAATGCTCTGTAACCTTATCCCAGCATTGAATACGGGTGAGGGGTGTTTGATAAATCATAATTTACACATATTTTAACCCCATGCTTGGCTTAATATTGGATGATTTTTCATTGAATTTGATGAATTCTATGCTCCTAATCTCTTAATTTCATGTTTTATTCTCAGGAGAGCTTAAGGAGTCGAAAAGAACGAGAAAGGGGCCAAAAAGGGTCAAAATGGGCCAAGACGGCCTGGACCACTACACACGGGCGGATCGCACTGTAACACCCCCAGACCCGGCCTAGACGTTATGGCCGAATCCAGGAATGTCACATCAAAGGCATAATTCAAAATGATTTTCTAAGTTAAAATTTTAAGGCCTAAAAGCCAAAAATCATTAGATCTTGCTAAGTAATGTTAAGAGGCCATGTTTAAATTTAAGAAATTTATCCAGGTTCAAAAATTAAGTAAACAATTGAAACAAAAACAACAAAACTCAATAATCTAAAGTCAAATCGGAGTACAAAGGCCTTATTACAACCAATGAAAATGAAGTAACTAAAAACATGTCTTTTGAAACAAATAGACAAAACTCCTAAATATCTTGTAGTGTGGCCATCTCTGAATCCTCTTTCACGTCGAGCCGTCTATTGAGGATCACCTTAAAGATTTAATAAAAAGGAGGTGAGTTTCGAAACTCAGTGTGTACGACCCTTGGTAATCCAATCAACATGCAAATATCACATTGGGCCTAAGCCCTATCAAATTCGGTAGCCTTGGGCCTTAGCCCACAATGACCTCATATCATATTAATATCACATGAATGCAATGCACCCATCCCGAATCCAACCTTGTACTCTATTTCCCTTACAACCCTACACTCCTGTGGGGATATAAATATCAACCCACCCATCCCTACAGTCCAAAGGTAGCACTAACAGCGGCACTACTCAACGTTGCAGCAAGGCTACTAAGCATATAATGGGCTTAAAGCCACTGGTGGATCCACGGTCATCAAGCAACTATGCGATCCTCACATATCTTCATCCGTATCATCAAACCCACCCAAGTGCAAGATATATTTCATGAATGCAACACACATTTTCATACATTAAGCACTTAGGGGTATTTTAGTCATTTCACTACCCAAGGGTATTTTCGTAATTCTACCCTACAGGGGTATTTAGGTAATTTTGCAAAATTGGGGTATTTTGGAAATTTTGTAAATCAATGATATTTTGGTAATTCTGTAAATTAAAGGCATTTTGGTAATTTTACGAATCGAGGGTATTTTAGTAATTTTGCAAATCTAAGGATATTTTGGAAATTTTCAAACTAAGGGTATTTAGGTAATTTTTCAAATCAAAGGTATTTTGGTCCCTCTCGGGTTTTAGTTATGAACTTTGGCCCATTAACAAGTCCTTGCGGCTAAAGTGAACAGACACTACGCACCAAGTAGGATTCCAGAGAAGAGGAGGTGGGTTGCTAGGACCGCTTAAGTACCAAGCTCTCCCTAGATCCAATCCTAGACATGCATATGTCTATTGCCACACTCTAACCCAGCGACATGTCCCCGAACATGTTGATTATTAAATTAAGTTTTATACCATTTAAAAAGTTATCAGAACTAGGCCTATAGTCCATTAAAACCCTAGCATACTTTCCTAAGACCCCATAAGGCCCATTAAGCCCATTTCATATTCATATAGCCCATTAACCCCACTTCATATTCATATAGCCTAAAGCACATCCTTATGGCCCATTAGGCCCAAATCTCATTCATATGGCCTATTAGGCCCAAAACAATTCCAGATCATGTAACATGCATAACTAACTCAATTCATATAACCAAATCAATCAATTTCATCAAACTTAACCTTAGGGCCCACCGGGCCCATTTAGCCACTTTCGGCTTTTCGGTATTACCGGTATCATGTGTGTAGTGTTTGTACACACCTAGTTATTGCAACGTGCTATACTATCCTTAGCCTTGAACCTACAACCAACCAACCTTCAGTCAATCACCCATACTTAATCAAAACATTTACCAAAAGCCGAAGCCTTACCGTAACCTTACCGTGTGCCACCAGGTTCTAATAGCCCTTCCTTAGCTACTAATCATGAGTATCCCCTAGATCTGTACTCACACATACACCATTAAATTTCTAGTGACTCATAATCCACACAAGTCACCCCTATAGATCATACTCACATTCGGCCATTTACATAAACCATAATCGAGTTGAGTACACTTACACTTTGCTAACGATCCTTACCACACTTGCCATCTCTGAACCTTACCCTTGTTAATACAAGATTAACGATGATGAGAAGTTAGATAGCCCTTCAACTTTTAACAAAACACACTAAGGGGGTTAAATGAACACTTATCGGATCCACCTTTGATCCTGCGGCCTAGATAGCTACTAAACGAGATTTAGCTTTTAGCCTTTACTGATACTAAATAACAATCGATTTGTGATGGAGGAAAACAACAAAGATTCGGCACTAATAGGGATTTTGGCAAGAGAAGATGATGATACTTCGGCAATAAAAGTGTTTGGCAATGAGAGAATTCGGCAAAAAGGGATTCGGCTATAGGAGATTTCGGCAATAAGGCAAGGTATTTTTGGTTGTGGAAAAATATGGTTTCGGCAAGGAAAAGAAAAAGAATGGAAAATTCGGCATTACCTAGGACCCCGGAATCAACACACACACATTTATATATGCTATAACCGGAACTTAGCCACCCCTAAAGTCCAATTCGGCACCATTTCATCCACTGCTCATCTCCAAATTTTTCTCCATGATATCTTCCTTATCCTTCTCCTAAATTCTCTCTACTGATCACTTCTCCTTAGAGTCCCTCTACACCCCACTTCTAACCTTCTAGAAGCCTAAAATTAAACTCCAAAATAAGGCTAAGCTAGCACTCGAACCTCAGACCTTCATGCATGCATATGTCGCTACCTCTGTACACCCTAGTGGCGTCACTTAGCCACTTCACCACAGGCTTCTTTGTGCCATTCTTCACTTATTTTTATTTAAAAGCCCACTACTCACAACCCTGATTCCTTAATTAATTAAATTAAGAATCCTCCACTACAAAACTTGAACCCAGAGCTTCTCCAACAGACCTAGACACTCCAAATTCATTAAACCTTTAAAGCCGTCATGTCAATTGTCATTTTCTTGCTCACTTAAAAATTTTATGAGACCCAAAGCCCAATAGACCCAATTCTATGAAGCCCAAATTCGAGGCATTACACGCACAGTCGTGTGTGCTAGGCAAGATCGAACACGGCCTGGACTATCGACCATGGGCGTGTCACACGGGCGTGTCCCTGCCAAAATTAAAAAGAATTCTATTCGAAATAAGATACTTGTGAGCCAAGTAAAGCATCCCGAAAGCTTATATAAACACCCTAGGGGCAACCTAAAAGGGAGTTCGACAAGACGTCGATCGTCAAGTAAAAGGAGAAAATACTCGAAGACAGCCATCGGGAACAGCTGAGGAGAAGGATCCCCATCAAGACTAAAGACCCATCAATTCCTCTTGACGTTTTTGGGTTTTCTTATGTTTTGTAGTTTTCCCTATTCTATGATGTTTCCTTTATTTAGTATGAACTAAATCCCTCAAATACCTGAGGGGATGAAACCTAAGATGGATCTTATTATTATTTGATTTATGAGATAAATACTTCTGCTTATTCTTAATTGTGAGTTCTTATTCTTGTTTGATAATTCAAGTTATTAATTCAAGTCGAATGTGCTTATCAGTGGAGCAAAAGTCCCTATTTAAGAGTAGATCACCACAATTAAGCGGAGCTGATTACAACCGTAGAAATAGGGCGACAAAAATCTATCGGATTAGGGTCAAACCTAAGAAGGGAATCCATAGATCGAGTTAATGCGACAATAGAGGTTTTAATTAGACAGAGATTTTAATTAATCAACCTAGAGTCAGTTGTTAGTAGCCTCGAAAGAGGTATTAATATAATTTAGGGATTTCTACGGATTAAGTTAAGTGAATAAATTGCATGAATCAAAAGTAATAAGGGAATTCTAGGTGGATTCTTCCTTAGGTATTGCTTATCTCATATAAGTTGTCCAAAAGTATTTTCCCAATTCAATCTATATCGCGTTCACAGTTAGTTAAATTAGTTTGTTTATTTTCGATTAAAAATAAATCCCCTTACTTATTAGGCTAGATAATAAAAAGATAGTTAACACTAAGTACTCTTGGTCCTTGAGGATACGATATTCTAGACTCACCATAGCTATACTACTGTTCGATTGGTTAGCTTGCCTTTGTTGAGGACTAAGATATTAGGAAAACTAAATTTTTATTACTTTAGCCGTTTTATTTATCAGCAATCTAATTTTATTTTATTATTAACTTTGCTAATTTTTCTTCATTTGCTTCTGGCAGGTAATTCTAATTTGTGACTAGAAGGAACCCGTCAGGACCCTTGATTTTTGGCAGTGATATAGAAGGTACCGTTCACAGAAACTGTAGGGAAATAAGGCGAAGCCTACAATACATAGAAGAATAGCAAGGGGACGATACCAACACTACTGAAGAGATGGCCGACAGTAATCCGCTACCTCCTGTGGTTTCCGTAAATCTGGTGAATCAAAATTCTGTTCCTCGTACTATGTGTGATTATGCTAAATCTAATTTAATAGGAACTGAATCAAGTATTGTTAGACCTACTATTGCTGCAAATAATTTTGAATTGAAACCTAACACTATATAGATGATTCAGTAATTTGTTCAGTTTGATGGTTTGAAGGATGATGATCCAAACAATCACTTAGCAAATTTTCTTGAGTTTTGCGACACCTTCAAAATCAATGGCTTTTCTAATGATGCCATTCACCTTCGGTTGTTTACCTTCTCATTAAGAAACAAAGCTAAACAGTGGCTGAACTCGTTACCACGAGGATCAATCACTACATGGGACCAAATGACCGAAAATTTTGGCTAAGTTGAAGAATGGTATCTCTTATTTTGTGCAGATAGATTTAGAGACACTTTACGATGCATGAGAGAGATACAATGATTTATTAAGAAGGTGCCCTCACCATGGGTTAACAATGATTTATTAAGAAGGTGCCCTCACCATGGGTTACCCTTGTGGCTACAGGTTCAAACCTTTTACAACGATGTGAACCCCTCAACTAGGCAATTGATTGATTCAGCCGTCGGTGGAACCCTGAATCACAAAACCCCTGAAGCGGCTTATGAGTTTATAAAGGAGATGTCACTGAATAACTATTAGTGGCAAGTCACGAGGATAAAGCCAACAAAAGCCGCCAGTGTTTTCAACCTCAATGCAGTGACCATGCTATTAAACCAGGTAGAACTATTAAATAAAAAGATTGATGGTTTGTGTGGTTCTTCGCTGGTACATCCAGTGATGTAGTGCGATACAAATGGAGGAGGGACGAACAATACATAATATCCGTCCTACAACCCTGGCATAGACAGTGAACAGATAAACTATGTGGGTAATAATTCTAGACCTCAGAATAATTCCTATAGTAACAATTATAATCCAGGTTGGAGAAACCATCCCAACTTCTCATGGGGTAGCCAAGGAAATTAGAGACAACAAACCCCTCCAAGCTTTCAGCAGCAACCTTACCCACAGGAGAAAAATCCAAACCTTGAGGATATGCTAGCAAAGTTTATTTCAGTGCCAGAAACTAATTTTCAAAACACCGAAATGGCGTTGAATAATCAGTAAACATTAATTCAAGGGCTTAAAAATAAACTAGGACAGCTGACCAAGTTAGTTTCCGAAAGGCAACCAGGTCGTTTACCTAATAATACTGAACCTAAACCACAAGAGCAAGTGAAGGCAGTAACATTAAGGAATGGGAATGTATTGGTTGAAGCAAAAAAGAAGATGCTATAAGAAACTAATAAGGAAAAAGGTGAGGAAGTCGAGAATGTAACACCGGTACGTGAAGAATATAAACCACCAATCCCATACCCGACAAAGTTGAAAAAAGATCGCTTAGACACACAATACGGTAAATTTCTTGAACTTTTTAAATAGATACATATTAACTTACCTTTTTTTGAAGTTATTTCGCAGATACTGACATACGCAAAATTCCTAAAAGAGCTTCTAACAAATAAAAGGAATTTTGAAGAGACATCAACGGTGGAACTTAATGAGGAATGTTTAGCTATTCTCCAAAATAAGCTACCAACCAAATTGAAAGATCCAGGAAGTTTCACTATTCCCTATTTAATTGGTAGTTTAAACATTGAGAAAGCACTAGCTGATTTAGGTGCCAGTATTAACTTAAAGCCTTATAAAATGTTCAAATAGCTTGGTCTTGGGGAACCAAAACCCACCACGATGAGTATTCAATTAGCTGATAGATCTATTAAATATCCTAGGGGAATTATTGAAGATATTCTGGTAAAAGTTGATAAATTTATATTCCCTATTGATTTTTTTGTGCTTGACATGGATGAGGGCGTTGAGGTGCCTTTAATTTTGGGACGCCCCTTTTTAGCTACTGCTAAGGCTGTTATTGATGTAGGTGGTGGTAAACTTGTGCTAAGGGTAGGCAACGAGGAAATTATTTTTCAAATATACGATGCTATGCGATATTCTAGAGAGCAAGATGATTCCTTTTATTTTATTGATGCCATTGATCATTTTATTCAAGATTCTTTGTAGGAAATCATACATGACGACACGTTGGAACTGTGTCTGACCCAAGGTGAGGGGGCAGACGATGATACCAATAAGTTGAATTCTAATATGTCTTCCCCTAGACAAAAGAAAGACGAGGGCATTGAAATAAAAGAAAAACTAAAATAAAAACCCTCTATTGACCCACCTAAATTGGAATTAAAACAATTACCAAATCGCTTAGAACATGCATTCCTTAAAGAGAATTCTACACTACCAGTAATCATCTCTTCAGAATTGGAGCCCAAAGAGAAAGACGAGTTGCTGTAGGTACTAAAGTAGCATAAAAGAGCCATAGGTTGGAGAATTTCTGACATTAAAGGGATAAATCCATCGTTTGGCACCCACAAACTTTTAATGGAAGATGAATATAAACCATGTGTGCAACCTCAAAAACGACTGAATCCCAACATGAAAGAAGTTCTTAAAGCTGAGGTAATTAAACTTCTAGATGCTAGAGTTATTTATCCTATTTCTGACAGTACTTGGGTGAGTCTTGTGCAGGTTGTTCCAAAAAAAGGAGGCATGACTGTTGTAGCTAACGAAAAGAATAAATTGATTCCTACATGAACAGTCACAGGTTGGAGAGACTGTATTAACTATAGAAAGTTGAAGGATGCCACGAGAAAAAATCATTTCCCTTTACCCTTTATTGATCAGATGTTAGAAAGATTATCTGGCCATATGTACTACTGCTTCCTAGACGGACTTTTTGGCTACTTCCAAATCCCAAGAGCCTCTGAGGATTAGGAAAAGAAAACATTTACATGTCCATATGGTACATTTGCTTATCATAGAATGCCTTTTGGATTATGTAATGCTCCTGCTACTTTTCAGCGCTGCATGCTAGCCATCTTTGATGAACTCGTGGAAGATATTATGGAGGTATTTATGGATGACTTTTTGGTATTTGGTAATTCTTTTCATCTTTGCCTTAAAAATTTAAAACCAGTTCTAATGAGATGTGAGGAAACAAACCTTATGCTTAATTGGGAAAAGTGTAACTTTATGGTTTGAGAAGGGATTGTGTTAGGCCACAAAATTTCTAGTAAAGGGATTGAGGTTGATAAAGAAAAAATTGAAACCATAGAAAAATTACCTCCTCCTAGTTCAATTAAGGCTATTCGAAGCTTTTTAGGACATGCTGGATTTTATAGAAGATTTACTAATGATTTTTCTAAAATAGCTAAGCCTTTAACAAAACTACTAGGAAAAGATGTGCCTTTCGATTTTGATCAAGAATGTTTAGATGCATTTAATACCCTCAAAAATAAATTAATAAATGCTCCAATTATAATTGCACCTGATTGAAATTTACCCTTTGAACTAATGTGTGATGCGAGTGACTGTGCAGTAGGTGCAGTTTTGGGACAGCGAAGAGACAAGTATTTTCAGTCGATCTATTATGCTAGCAAAACATTGACGGCCGCACAAGAAAATTACACCACCACAGAAAAAGAATTGCTAACCGTGGTTTTTGCATTTGATAAATTTAGACAGTATTTGATATTATCTAAAATTGTCGTTTACACTGACCATTCAGCTCTGCGTTATCTTTTAACTAAACCTGATGTAAAACCTCGACTCATAAGATGGATTTTACTCTTACAGGAATTTGATTTGGAAATTCAAGATAAGAAATGAGCTGAAAATCTTGCGGCAGATCATCTTTCTAGGCTTGAAAATCCACATATCAAATAACTCGATGAGAGTGAGATAAATGACTTGTTACCTGAAGAACAACTATTTGCTATATCAGACTCTGAGGTGCCTTGGTTCGTAGACATTGCAAATTACTTAGCTTCTAACATACTACCAAAAAGGTTAACACATTATCAAAAGAAGCGATTCTTTGCTGATGTGAAAAACTATTTTTGGGAGGACCCTTTTCTTTTCCGTATATGTGCAGATCAAGTAATTCGAAGATGTGTTACAAAGGAGAAGCAAGAAAAATCCTAGAACATTTCCATTCAGGACCTTCAGGAGGACATTACAGTAGGATCAGGACAGCACATAAAACGCTCGAATCAGGTTTTTATAGACCCACTCTGTTCAAAGATGCTAACAGGTATGTTGCTTCGTGTGATAGATGTCAGAGAACAGGTAATATCTCTAAACGTGATGAAATGCCTCAAACATATATGCTATCATGTGAAATATTCGATGTATGGGGTATTGATTTTATGGGTCCATTCCCTAGCTCATTTGGGAATAAATACATCTTAGTAGCAGTGGACTATATGTCAAAATGAGTGGAAGCTCAAGCTTTACCTACTAATGATGCCAGAGTGGTAGTGAGATTTCTTAAGAAACTCTTCTCTCGATTTGGAACATGCAGAGCAATTATTAGTGATAGGGGTACTCATTTTTGTAATAATCAATTTGACAAAATCTTAAAGAAATATGGAGTACACCACAGAACAGCTACCCCTTATCACCCTCAAACCAATGGACAAGTGGAAGTAGCAAATTAAGAGCTTAAGCATATTCTAGAGAAAAAAGTTGAATCAAATAGGAAAGTAGACGATGCTTTATGGGCCTATAAAACAGCGTTTAAAACTCCCATAGGAACATCCCCATACAGACTTGTCTACAGAAAAAGTTGTCATCTACCATTTGAATTAGAGCACAAAGCTTTTTAGGCTATAAAATTCTTAAATTACGATCTTAAACCTGCAGGTGAGAAAAAAAATGATGCAGTTGAACGAGCTAGATGAGTGGCGAGCTAATGCCTACGAGAACTCACGTCTATATAAGGAGGCAACAAAGCGATGCCATGATGCTCGTTTAAAGCAACCAAAGCAATTCCAAATAAGAGATTTAGTTCTACTATACAATTCAAGGATCAAATTGTTTCCTGGGAAGCTAAAATCAAGATGGTCAGGTCCATTCGTAATCAAAACTATTTTTCCCTATGGCACAATCGAGGTAACTCATCCGACTTGTGGCACATTCAGGGTAAACGGTCAGCGACTGAAAATTTATAATGGTGAAGATTTTAAGGATATGAGAGAGGAGCTTCAGCTTCGTGAACCTTCATTTAGGAATGAAAATAGGGTAAGTCTAGCTTAAGACTTTAAACAAGCGCTTCTTGGGAGGCAACCCGAGCACTAATCTCACTAACATCCATAGTTTTGGTTTTATCATCTAACTAAGAACTAACAAATTTAACAGATGCAGGATTTCTCATCCACACAGCATAGCACACAGGCGTGGCAGTGTGGAAACCACGGGAAGATACATAGGTGTCGCAGAGGCCGTGCGAGGCCAAGGAAGAAAAACTTTTCCCCAACACGGGTTGCGATAAAAGGGTAACGGCCGTACGATGCAGCTATGGTTGATACTGAGTAAATGACACGGGCGTGCGACACGCCTGTGCCTCAAGGCCATGGTCGACACTGATTAATGAACATGGGCATATGACCATCTACATGGGTATGGGAGAAGCGAACGAAGAAGTACACGACCATGCGATTCGGCCGTGTCATACAACACGACCTGGGACATTGGTGTAGGACAAGGCTCAGACGCGCCCAAAACTTAAATTCACGAATCAAACGGCCTAAATAAAGACCCCACGGGCGTGGCCACTAGCCATGTACCCCAATTTCTATATAAAACCCCTCACTGTTCATCTTCTCCCCCCCAAAACCCTAGCCGTTTTCACCCAAGCACCCCCTCCTCCCCTTTTCGGCCACCATCGACCCTCTCCTCTCCTCCCCTCACTTTTTTTTCTCCCTTTTTTTCCCTCATTTTTCCTTTTCCCTCCCCACCCTTTTCTTCTCCACGTACATAGCCCGCAGACCATGCCCCTGCAACACCGACACGCCACCACCCCAACACCCTCGTCGGTTCATAATTTTTCACTATTGTCGCTCATTTCATTCGTTCGTCATTATTTTTATGTTTCTATTCTTTGTTCTTACTTTTATTTTCATGATTATTGTTGTTTCAATTTTTATTTCAAATGCAATAATTCTCTTGATAGTTTAAGTTAGTTGGATTTTATTAGTTTTATAAGAATCTTAACCTTGTTTTTCATTCATACTAGTATTCACATTTCATTTTATTTGATGAACTATTTTTTGGCAGGCATAATTATTTGATTTATGGGAACTTATTTTTTTTCAGGTACATAATGACTCCCCCACGTGGGAAAAAGACCATTGTCCCCACCGCTAAAAAGTGGAAGGGACCCGGTGCGACTTCCTTGAGCGCTTCCACCGAAGTGCGCCATCCATTCCTACTATTTCCTCCAAGATCCCAAGAGGACCTTTTTCAAATACCTCGCGCGCGACCTCTTAGCATGGGGACGTACATTGATTGGGCCGCTTTGGAGCAGGTCCAACTAGCCAAAGACGTCCGGGCCCTCCTAACTACCGACCCATGGGGGCAATTCTTCGAGACCATCGAGCCCATATACCTAGAGCTCACTTTAGATCTTTGTTCCACATTCCACCACCAGATGGTGATGACGAACCACGATGACCCCAACACAATCCAATTTCGTCTCGGAGGCATTGAACGTGAGCTCAGTGTTCCACAGTTCGGGACCACCTTGAGACTCTACACCGATGAATTCATGGAGGACAATGATCTCGAGAACCTCCATCGTCACATCCATAAATCCCCTTCTAGATGTTGGAACAACTTAGCCCCTGTCTCTGCCACCTATGACCCCATTCGCTCCAAGGCGACAGCTCTCGCCCCATCCCTGAGGTACTTAAACGCCATCTTAGCTCATACACTGATAGGTAGACAAGAGAGTACCGGCGTCATCAACACATGACGCATGCTTCCTATGGTGCATGGTGAACGGGTACGTCTTCAACTTGGCCTACTTCATAGCTCGCGCCATTCAACATCAGACGGAGCAGCATAGGAGAGGGGTCATCTCCATGGGTCCCTACATCACATGTCTAGCTCGGTATTTTGGGCTCCTCAACCCCGCCGCTCTGTCCTCCTCACTCACACCGATAGGACAGATGTCCCCACAGGGCATTCAGATGATGCTCCACATGAGAATGATTGAGCGTCGCCATGGGTTCGATCCTCCCTGGTATAGGCTATCACAAGCCACCAACGACCCAAAGGACATTACTGATGATGTCCCTCCACAGCACGAGGAGCCACCTTTGGCACCACATCCCCCTCGCCGATCAGTTCATGCAGCTGCTTAACTTTCAGACATCTCTGAAAGCCTCACTCGGTTCGAGCATTACTGTACTCAACAATTTAATGACACCATTCGATGATTTGACGGCATTGAGGCAACTCTTCAGCAGATTTTTCATCACTTTCACATATTGCCACCTCCACCACCTCGCGATACAGCCGATGATGAGGACCTTTGAGTCCCTCTATTTTTATTTTTATTTTTATTTTTATTTTTATTTTTATTTTTTTATTTATACTTTTATTTCTATTTTCACTTTTATTTTTATTTTCATTTGTTTGTTCAAATCTTTACCTTTCTTGTTTAAAACTTTTATTAGTATAGTTCGATTTCTTTTATCTTCGGCTGTCTAATTCTCGAGTAAATATAACAACGTCAACTAATAGAACTCCATAAAAATTTACGGATGACTTCGCAGTTTACAGAGGTTCAAGATGCCACTAAAGGAACAAACATACCACCGGAGTATTCTTCCCCACCTTCACCTCTGCCTAGTTATCATGTTCATCATTGGATATTTTTTAAGGATTTCATCCACAATTCAGGAAGTTTCATTTCTCTCCCTCTCTTATGATTTCTAACTTTATTGTTATTATCCATTTTTGTACAGTGAGGACAATGTATTTCTTAAGTGTGGGGAGGTTATGATTTCATTACCAGAAAATCCATGAATTATGTCTTGTTCTTAAAGTAATTTTCTCATATTACTAATTAAAATAAGATTTCCATTGATTTATTATTTTTGTTGATATGTTTCGGATTAAGTCATAGATAATTGTGTATTGATAGTTTAAACTTTAAGATATTAGAGAATCAAGCATGATAAGTTTATATTCAGAATTAAAATTTATTAGATTGTTTCCCTGATTTTAAATATCACTTTAAAGTTTGAAATTTACAAGGTTGACATCAAAAACCATAATTTCTGTGAGATTTTGAACCTTTTAGAGCATATATCCTTTCTTGCTCACTTTACTGATTATGAGTGTGTCAACATTGATTTGTTATTCTAGGCTTGCTTCGATTATACATGTCGAGACCACATTTTTTATTTGATATACTGAGATGATAAAGGCACCTAGGTTTTAACCACTTACCCCATAAAAAGCCCACCTCCATAACTAACCCCTAATAAGCCATTTCTTAACTCACCCATTAATATTAACCCAAAACCAATTTTTTAATTTCCCTAATCTTTTGATGTCCCTAACTATTCTAACGCCCTGAATTTTTAGCCCTAGATGAATTGGGCTTTGGGTCTCAAAATTTTTTTAAGTGAGCGAGAAAATGACAATTGGCATGTGGGCTTTGAGGGTTAATGTATTTGGAATGTCTATGGGTGTTGGAGATGTCCTAGGATCAAGTAAAGGTATAGGAAAAATTTTAGTTTTAGCCCCAAGGGAACTGTGACTTCAGTTAGTAGGACTTTTAAAAAATGAAGAAGAAAAATGACACAAAAGAGCCTGTGGTGTAGTGGCAAAGTGGCGCCACTTAGGGAACAAGGAGGTGGCATCATTAGCAGGCAAGGGAGTCCAAGGTTCGAGTAGTGGCATGGTATTTTATTGGGGTATTTATTTTGCAGATTGGACAGCTAGAGTTTGCGTTGTAGTGAAAGTTTGATGGATGAGAGGTTTGAAATGGTCATGGAGAGATTGTAGGAGCTTATCTTGGAGAAAATTTAGGATGAGATTGAGGAGTTATCTGGGAGAAAAGTTAGAAGCTGAGAAGTATGAGGAGTTGGTGCCATTTTGGGAAGTGGAAAGTGTATATTCATCTTAGGAGGGTAGATGAGTGTCGTTTTTGGGTCTTTTAGGGGGTATTATGAATTTTCATTGTGGCTTTCTGCATTTGGAGAGTTTTGCAAATAGGTCAGTCTTTCTTTTCTTTACCGAATATCCTGTAGTTACCCTCACACAAGTACATTTGATCTTTTTCTTTTCTTCTTGTTACCTTTTCCAAACTCACAAAAGCCGAATAATTCTACCCTCTCTTTTCTAAAATTCTTTTTATGCTGTCACTATTTCTTCAACCCAGCCAATTCTTGTGTAAGTACTTTACTCTGTCAATTGATCTTGCTAGAACCGACTTCTCCTCTCCCTCACTCTTTCTAAATCAATTTTGGTAGGGGAATGATATCGAATCTCTGTTCTTCAGATCTCTGCTGAATTAATTTTTAATTCGTTTTAGGATTTGGGTAAGTATTCTTCACTTTTGGTTTAGAAGGTTGGTCGAACGGTCGTAAGTAATGTAAGGGTGACTTAAGATGGATATAAGTGACTTATGGTTCAGTTTTTAATAATTAAGATTGATGCAGATTTAGGAAGTACTCGTGATTAGTGATCGAGGAGAAGCTATTAAGGCTTGGTGTTCCAAGTAAGGTTAAGGTGAGACATCAGATTTTGATAAAGTATTCGATAAGTATATGTGATTAATCATTGAGTGACATCATTTGTAGGATCGTGGCTAATGAGATCACAACGCGTTTTGGTTATCAGGTGTGTACATACACTATACACACAATGGATTGGGAAATCCTGAAATCCCGAAAGTTTGGCTTTGGTAGTCTTACAAGTGTGCGAACACTCGTATGAGGGAAATGGAATCGATACGTTATCATAGGCCCCATGAGTGATCTCATAGACTTGAGCCGTGTTTTGGCCAATCCGGCCAGAATGGGCAAATGAGCCCGATGGGCCGTAGGCTCAAAATAGGCGAATTTGATGATTTGGTAATAAGTGATGAACTAGTCATGCTGGTTACATGGCTTGGAATTGATTTGGGCCAGATGCGCCATATAATGTGATTGGGCCAGATAGGCCATATGAATGTGATTTGGGCCAAATGGGCCATACGAATGAGATTGGGCCTGGTGGGCCATATGAACGTATGTGAATTTGTTTGGGCATTGTAAGAGATCTTGGGCTTAGTATTTGGTAAATTTCTTAACATTGCATAAAACTTTAATAATTAACTAATTGTGACCGTGGACAAGTCTTAAGGTTAAGGTGTGGCAATGGGTATATGCATGTCTAGGATTGGATCTAGAGAGAGCTTGGTACTTAGGGGGTCTCAATGACTCACCTTCTCTGCCCTGGAATTCTACCTGGTGCGTACTATCTGTTCACTTTAGCCGCGAGGAGTTGTTGACGGGCCAAGGTTCGTAATTAAGACCCATACTGTTAAAAATTACTGAAATACCCCTATACGGTAGAATTACTGAAATTCTCCTGTAGGGTAGGATTAGAGAAATACCCCTGAATTGCAAAATTACCGAAATACCCTTGACTTGCAAAAATGACTAAAATGCCCCTATGTGTTGAATGTAAGATTTATGGATGTTACATGTACATTTTCTGCATTCATATGATATTCTGTTTAGGATACATATGGGTGGGAATCATGGAACGGAGGAAGTATATGTGGATCGCATGGTTGCTTGACGACTGTGGATCCACCACTGGCTTTTTAAGCCTATTATATAACAAGCAGCTTTACTGCAACGTTTTGTAGTATCGCAACCGGGATACCCCTGAAGTGTATCGGATGGGTGGGTTGATTTGGAAATCCCCATAGAAGTGTTTCAGTTGGACGGAGATGAAGTGGACCAGATGGATTATTTGGGAAGGGTTTGCATAGCCTTGCATGTATGATAGTATTATGTTATTGTTATGATATGTATGTTTTTTTTTACGAGGGTCATACACACTGAGTTTTCAAAAACTCACTCCCTCTTTTATTTTTTTCTCAGGTGATCCTCAGTAGGCGGTTCGAAGAATGGAGGGACTTAGAGGTGGCCAACTAGCAAGACGATTAGACGTATTTTTCTTAATATCTAAATTCTAGATTTTAAGTTATTTATTTTAAGTTATTTTATTTCGGATTGTAATAAGGTTTTCCCTCTAGTTCTTATTCCATTACTTCCACTATGCATTGAAATTTTGAAACAGAACCTGGATTTATTTCTTTTAAGCATATTTCAAGTTTTTGAAAATAATTTTGTGTTAAAAACGAGCTTCCGCTGTCAAAGGAAATGTTTTTTTTTTAACATAGTAACAAGGAAATGGGTTTTTGGATACACCTTGTTTTGAAAGCAAACTGGATTTTACTTTACTTTTATTTAGAAGATTTTTCAATGAAAACAAGGTTTTCACAAAAACACTTCAATGTGACATGCCAGACTCGGGCCTAACTTCTAGGCCAAGTTTGGTGTGTTACATTTAGTGGTATCAGAGCCCGATTACAAAGCTCAGGCTGTGAAATCGGCCTTATTACTTGGGTTTTAAAAAAATTATTTTTGGATTGGATCAAAATGTTTTGGAAATTCTTGTGATGTGGCACACCGAGTCTCCAATGTCGAACCAAATAAGTCTCTTATTATTAAGCTTGTTTAACTTGATATACTGCAAATAGTTAGTGGGCTACTTTAGATTATTATACTAAAGCTTTTTAGTTAGAGTGAAACTAAAGCCCGTAGGAATTTGAAACTGTAGAGGATTTACGAAAACAATATCTTTACTTAATACTATCATAAAACATCGGCTTAATTACTGAAACTAGCTAAAATTTCATAAAATTCCTAATTCAGATAATACAAGAATCAACGATGAGTGCTAGAAGAGGTGTAAGAGGCCGCGGCAGATGTTGTGGAAGTGTTAGGGCTAGGTCATCAGCAGCGGGCCACACATCTGCTAGGGAGGCACCAGCTTCACTAGAGCATGAGATGGTCCAGGAGACAGAGGTCAGAGTGAGCCACCAGCCTCGAGTAGCGGTAACCCAGAACTCTTTACTAATGTGAAGGCTCAGCTAGTAAAGGAGGTACTAGAGAAGGTTAAAGAAATTGGTGAGACACTTCGGGTTAGGTGCGTGGACTGTAAGAAAAAAATAGATCGCATTTTACTAGGGCTACAGTCTCGTTCTTTGAAGCATGTTAAGGTACGTCTAAAGTTTTCAGCTTGTGAACTTTGCAAAAGACGTCATCCGAGGGAATGCTGGAGGAAGTTAGTAGCGTGTTTCAGATACGGGTCTGAGGAGCATCAGGCTCGGGATTGTTCAATCACCATTAAGTCGAGTATGTTTTGTGTGGATGCGATATTTTAGGTATAGAAACTATGTGTGTACAATGCTTATTTGCTCCAGTGGGTAGGTTTTTTTTTTTGGGTAAGTGTAAGAGAGTTCAATTAAAGTTAAAGTGTGTTAGTGTTATTAAAATCAAAGTGCGCAGCGAAAGCATAGTGGTGTGACTTGAGTGCTGCGATTAATAGTTAGTTGGAAATTTCGAGGATGAAATTTCTTTAATGGGGTAGAATTGAAACGCCCTAAATTTTTGGGCCTAGATGAATTGGGCTTTGGGCTTTGGGTCTCAAAAATTTTTTAGGTGAGTGAAAAAATGACAATTGGCATGTGGGCTTTGAGGGTTAATGAATTTGGAGTGTCTAGGGGTGTTGGAGATGTCCTGGGATCAAGTAAGGGTATAGGAAAAATTTTGGTTTTAGCCCCAAGGGAAATGTGACTTCAGTTAGTAGGCCTTTTAAAAAAATGAAGAAGGAAAATGACACAAAAGAGCCTGTGGTGTAGTGGAAAAGTGACACCACTTAAGGAGCAGGGAGGTGGCGTCATTAGCAGGCAAGGGAGTCCAAGGTTCAAGTAGTGGCATGGTATTTTATTGGGGTATTTATTTTGCAGATTAGACGGCTAGAGTTTGTGTTGCAGTGAAAGTCTGATGGATGAGAGGTTTAAAATGGTCATGGAGAGATTGTAGGAGCTTCTCTTGAAGAAAATTTAGGATGAGATTGAGGAGTTATCAGGGAGAAAAGTTAGGAGCTGAGAAGTATAAAGAGTTGGTGCCATTTAGGGAAGTGGAAAGTGTATAAATTCAGCTTAGGAGGGTAGATGAGTGTCGTTTTTGGGTCTTTTAGGGGGTATTACGAATTTTCATTATGGCTTTTGGCATTTGGAGAGTTTTGTAAATAGGTCAGTCTTTCTTTTCTTTACAGAATATCCTGTAGTTACCTTCACACAAGCACATTTGATCTTTTTCTTTTTTTCTTGTTACCTTTTCCAAACTCACAAAAGCCGAATAATTCCCCCTCCCTTTGCTGAAATTCTTTTTGTGCCATCATTATTTCTGCAATCTAGCCGATTCTTGTTTAAATACTTTACTCTTTTAATTGATCTTGCTAGAACCGACTTCTCCTCTCCCTCACTCTTTCTAAATCAATTTTGGTAGGGGATTGATATCGAATCTCAGTTATTCAGATCTCTACCGAATTACTCTTTATGCGTTTCAGGATTTGGGTAAGTATTCTTCACTTTTTGTTTTGAAGGTTGGCTGAATGGTCGTAAGTAATGTAAGGGTGACTTAAGATAGAAATAAGTCACTTATGGTTCAGTTTTTAATAATTAAGATTGATGCAGATTTAGGAAGTACTCGTGATTAGTGATCGAGGAAAAGCTATTAAGGCTTGGTGTTCCAAGTAAGGTTAAGGTGAGACATCAGATTTTGATAAAGTATTCGATAAGTATATGTGGTTAATCACTGAGTGATATCGTTTGTAGGATCGTGGCTAAGGAGATCACAACGCGTTTTGGTTATCAGATGTGTACATACACTATACACACAATGGATTGGGAAATCCCGAAATCCCAAAAGTTTGGCTTCGGTAGTCTTGCGAGTGCACAAACACTTGTATGAGGGAAATGGAATTGATACGTTATCAGAGGCCCCATGAGCGACTCATGGACTTGGGTCGTGTTTTGGCCAATCGGGCTAGAATGGGCAAATGGGCCCAATGGCCGTAGGCTTAAAATAGGCGAATTTCATGATTTGGTAATAAGTGATGAACTAGTCATGCTGGTTACATGGATTGGAATTGATTTGGGCCAGATGGACCATATGATGTGATTGGGCAAGATGGGCCATATGAATATGATTTGGGCCAAATGGGCCATACGAATGAGATTGCCTGGTGGGCCATATGAACGTATGTGAATTTGTTTGGGCTTTGTAAGAGATCTTGGGCTTAGTATTTGGTAAATTTCGTAACCTTGCATAAAACTTTAATAATTAACTAATTGTGACCGTGGACAAGTCATAAGGTTAAGGTGTGGCAATGGGTATATGCATGTCTAGGATTCGATCTAGGGAGAGCTTGGTACTTAAGCGGTCTTAATGACTCACCTCCTCTGCTCTGGAATCCTACCTGGTGCGTAGTATCTGTGCACTTTAGCCGTGAGGACTTGTTGACGGGCCAAGGTTCGTAATTAAGACCCATACTGTTAAGAATTATTGAAATACCCCTGTAGGGTAGAATTATTGACTTGCAAAAATGACTAAAATGCCCCTATGTGTTGAATGTAAGATTTATGGATGTTACATGTACATTTGCTACATTCATATGATATTTTGTTTAGGATGCATATAGGTGGGAATTATGGAACGGAGGAAGTATATGAGGATCACATGGTTGCTTGACGACCATGGATCAACTGATGGCTTTTTAAGCCTATTATATAATAAGCAGCTTTACTGCAACGTTTTGTAGTATCGCAACCGGGATACCCCTAAAGTGTATCGGATGGGTGGGTCGATTTGGAAATCCCCACAGAAGTGTTTCGATTGGATGGAGACGAAGTGTACCGGATGCATTATTTAGGGAGGGTTTGCAGAGCATTGCATGTATGATATTATTATGGTATTATTATGATATGTATGTTTTTGTTTGATGAGGGTCGTACACACTGAGTTTTCGAAAACTCACTCCTTTTTTTATTTTTTGCTCAGGTGATCCTCAGTAGGAGGTTAAAACGAATGGAGGGACTCAGACGTGGCCAACTAGCAAGACGGTTAGACCTGTTTTTCTTAATATCTAAATTCTATATTTTATGTTATTTATTTTAAGTTATTTTATTCCGGATTGTAATAAGGTTTCCCTCTAGTTATTATTCCATTACTTCCACTATGCATTGAAATTTTGAAACGGAACCTGGATTTATTTCTTTTAAACATACTCTAAGTTTTTGAAAATAATTTTGTTTTAAGAACGAGCTTCCGCTGTCAAAGGAAATGTTTTTTCTTTTACATAGTGACAAGGAAATGGGTTTTTCGATACACCTCGTTTTGGAAGCAAACTGGATTTTACTTTACTTTTCTTTAGAAGGGATTTCAATGAAAACAAGGTTTTCGAAAAAACACTTCAATGTGACATGTCAAACTTGGGCCTAACTTCTAGGCTGAGTTTGGGGTGTTACAACTATGTTCTTTATTTCCGTTATGAAGTTCTTTGTATGTTCTTATTTAAAAAAATAAATAGTTGAAAGTATATTCATTATAAGTTCCATATTTTATGAGCGTTAACAGTTAAATTTACATCTTTAGAAGAAGCTCTTGTTAATGTACTTATTCATCATTAGTTTATTGTTTCTAGTTAGGTAATTTGTCAATTCAATCTTGATTCTAACCTTCTAATTCAGCCTATATCCACACTTTTAACCCAAGCCCCATTACAACCCGTTAAAGACCTTTTGATTTGTGTATCATCTCATTTTATAGTGGTGGAGATTTGATTTTCATGCAAGCCTATGGGATAAACTCTTCATGTTTGACTTTTGAGTGCTTAATTTGAACCTTAAACACCTTGAGTGATTTGAGTGAATCTTTAGTGAGGATGTCAATTCTTGTCGGTTTTGAATTAGAGGTAATTATTTAGGTAAGGGGAAACACCTATATTTTCGTGCTATAAAAATATATGACTTGGATTGTTTGAATCTTTATGACTCTTTTAGTTGAAGTTATCAATGTATGAATTATCTATGAATTATGATGAAACATTATTGTTAAGAATTATGAATTAAGGAAGTTAATTTTAATTGTGAGTTGAGGATTTTGCTTGAGGACAAGCAAAGCCTTAAGTGTGGGGATATTTGATAAACCATAATTTACACATATTTTAACCCCATGCTTGGCTTAATTTTGGATGATTTTTCATTGAATTTGATGAATTCGATGCTCCTAATCTCTTAATTTCATGTTTTATTCTCAGGAGAGCTTAGAGAGTCGAAAAGAATGAGAAACGGGCCAAAATGGGACAAAATGGGCCTACACAGCCTGGACCACTAAACACGGGTGGATCGCACAGCCGTGTGTGCTAAGCAGGATCAAACATGGCCTAGACTATCGACCACGATAGGATACTTGTGGGCCAAGTAAAGCATCCTAAAAGCCTATATAAACATCCTAAAAGGGAGTTCGATAGGACGTCGAATAGATGTTGAGTAAAAGGAGAAAATACTCGAAGACAGCCATCGGGAACAACTGAGGAGAAGGATCTCCATGAAGACTGAAGATCTCCCATCAATTCCTCTTGAAGTTTTTGGGTTTTCTTATGTTTTGTATATTTCCCAATTTTATGATGTTTTCTTTATTTAGTATGAACTAAATCCCTCAAATACCTGAGGGGATGAAACCTAAGATGGATCTTATTATTATTTGATTTATGAGATAATACTTGTGCTTAGTCTTAATTGTGAGTTATTATTCTTGTTTGATAATTCAGGTTATTAATTCAAGTCGAATGTGCTTATTCAGTAGAGAAAAAGTCCCTGTTTAAGAGTAGATCAACACAATTAAGCGGAGTTGATTGCAACCCTAGAAATAGTCGATGAAAATCTGTCAGATTATGGTCGAACCTAATAAGGGAATCCATAAATCGAGTTAATACGACAATAGGGGTTTTAATTAGAAAGAGATTTCAATTAATCAACCTAGAGTCAGTTGTTAGTAGCCTTGAAAGAGGTATTAATATAATTAAGGGATTTCTATGGATTCAGTCAAGTGAATAAATTGCATGAATCAAAAGTAATAAGTGAAGTCTAGGTGGATTCTTCCTTAGGTTTTGCTTATCTCATATAAGTTGTCCAAAAGTATTTTCCCAATTCACTCTCTGTCGTATTCATAGTTAGTTAAATTAGTTAGTTAATTTTAGATTAAAAATAAATCCCCTTAATTTTTAGGCTAGATAATAAAAAGATAGTTAATACTAAGTACTCTTGGTCCTTGAGGATACGATATTCAGGACTCACCACAGCTATACTACTGTTCGATAGGTGCGCTTGCCTTTGTCAAAATAATAGCTAGTTTCGAGCTGCATCAGTGTTACAGAATTACCATCAACAATAGTAGAACTACAATCAACACACTTAGATACAGCCACAACAAAGCCAGATACACCTACCCCAGAGTCAGATGCAATCACAACACTTTTCGATGTCGAATCAGCATGCTCTAGAACATTGACGACAATAGTACATGCAAGCTTCTCCTTCTGACATGTCAGCTACTTTTGAGGCTTTAATGCGGGAGCATATGACTCGCACAGAAGCTATTGTGCAAAGGAATTCATCTTCTATTTAGGCATTAGAGGAAAAATTAGGACAACTTGCTTTGAATCTGAATACTCAACCACAGGGCACATTATCTAGTGACATAGAAAATCCCAGTCCAAGGGGGAAAGAACACTACAAGGCAATCACGCTTAAGAGTGGTAAACAAACTGGCGAGCCGACTCCAAATTCTTTTGTTACACCTCAAGCTACTGGTGAAGTGATCCCTAGTGAGAAGGTTGAATTTTTCAAAGAAGTTCCATAAATTGTCAATCATATGCCTAATGTTCGACCCTTGAAACTGTCGACGCAACCAAAGGTTTTGGCGCAATCAAATGTATCTCCACCCTTACCTTCTCCAAAAAGATTTAGGGAGAATAAGTAGGATAAATAATATCAATGATTCCTGAACACACTGAAGCAACTTCGGGTCAATATTCCTTTCGTAGACGCTCTTATGCAAATTCTGAATTATGGGGAATTTATAAAGGAGCTCTTGGCTAGGAAGAAGAAGCTCAGTTATATGGAAACTATTGCACTCACAGAGGGCTGTAGTGCTTTTTTGACAAATAAGTTTCCCCCAAAATGAAAGAGACTAGAAGCTTTACTATCCCATGTTCAATTGGCAACCAATATTTGGGCAAGGCTTTATGCAACTTGGGAGCTAGCATCAACCTAATGTCGCTATCAACTTTCAGAAAGTTGGGAATAGGTTACATGAAACCTACTACAGTGACATTGCAACTATCTGATCGATCTTTGGCTCAACTTGGAGGGAAAATCAAAGATATCTTAGTTCGTAAGGATAAATTTAGTTTTCCAACTGATTTTATCATACTTGACTGCGAGCCAGACAATAAGGTTCCCATAATCTTAGGACGACCATTTTTAGCCACTGGACAAAGTCTTATTGATATTTACAAAGCTGAACTGACAATGCGACTTACTGATGAGCAAGTTTCCTTCAGTGTTTTTCAATCTATTCAATGCAAGGATAAAGAATAATGCCATATTGTCAATGTGCTAGATGATTTAATTGTGGAAGAATTCAATGACCAAAGCACAATAATTTTTGAGGAGTTTGCAGTGATATCTACTGATGAATTCTTAGATAATTGTGACAGTAAGGTTGAAGCTGATAATATTGAACTCAGGCATGGATGGCATATTGAATCCTTAGACTTAGCCAACAGAACAACTCCAATTTTCAAGTCATCTATTAATGAAGCTGCTACTCTAGAATTGAAACCACTATCTACTCATCTTTAAAACGTCTTTCTTAGTGATAATAATACTCTCCTAGTTATTTTCTTGCAACACTGGATGTAACTCAAGAAGAGAAATTGGTCCATATTCTTCAGCAACATAAACGAGCTATTGCTTGGAGTATTGTTGATATTTGAGGCATTAGTCCTTCTTTGTGCATGCACAAGATCAAGTTGGAAGATGAAGTCAAGCAATCGATTGAGCAACAAAGAAGATTAAATAAGAAAATGAAGGAAGTTGTTAAGAAAGAAATTATAAAATGGCTTGATGCTAGAATTATTTACCCTATTTCTGATAGCAATTGGGTAATTCCAGTGCAATGCGTTCCTAAAAAGAGTGGCAGCAATGTGGTTAGCAACGATAAAGATGAGTTAATTCCTACACGTATTCCTACGGGATAGCGAGTCTGTATGGATTATTGCAAGCATGGTTTTACTGAAGATTTATTAGAGATTTCTCAAAAATTGCAAAACTCTTATGCTCATTGCTGGAACAGAATCAAAAATTCCTCTTTGACGATGCATGTCTAGACGCATTCATTCAATTAAAGAAGAAGCTAGTAAATGCACCCATTGTCATTGCACCAGATTGGTCTCAACCTTTTAAAGTTATGTGCGGTGCAAGTGACTTTGATGTAGGTGTTGTTCTAGGACAACGCAAGTGAAAAATATTTCACGCCATCTATTATGCTAACAAAACTCTTACAGAGGCTCAAATCAACTATACCACTACGGAGAAAGAATTGCTAGTTGCAGTCTTTCCTTTCGACAAGTTTTGTTTTTATCTTGTAAGGGCAAAGGTTGTCGTATTTACTGATCACTCGACGTTGAGATATCTTTTTGCGAAGAAGGATGCAAAACCAAGATTGATATGCTGGATCTTACTGTTGCAAGAATTCAACATCGAGATAAAAGACCGTAAAGGTTCAGAGAATCAAGTTGCAGACCATCTGTTTCGATTGGAAGTTGGTAGTGAAGATGGAAACATACTTCAAATTGGAGACGCATTCCTAGATGAGAAGTTATTTGCTGTAGATGCAACCCCTTGGTATGCTGATCTGGTTAATTATCTAGTGTGTAGAAAACTCCCATTGGGTGTCACAGGCCATAAAAAAGAAAGATTTGTTTGTGAAGTAGTGAAGTATCATTGGAACAAGCAGTATTTATTCAAGGTATGCAATGACAACATTATTCGATGTTGTGTTCCAGAAGAGGAGATGCTTTTAATCCTAAAGAACTGTTATGATGCCCCTTATGAAGGTCATTTGGGTGGCATGCGAACTGTTGCTAAGGTTCTCCAATCAGGATTCTACTAGCCTTTATTATTCAAAGATGCCCATAATTTTATGAATCAATTTGATAGGTTTCAGTACACTAGTTCTATATCCTAATGCAATGAAATGTTGTAGCAACCAATTATGGAGGTTTACTTGTTTGATGTTTTAGGTATGGACTTTATGGGACCATTTTCAAGTTCATTCAAAAATCTTTATATATTTGTAGGTGTTGACTACGTCTCGAAGTGGGTTGAAGCTGTTGTAGTCCCAAAGGATGATGCAAATACAGTGCTTAAATTTTTTTACAAGTAGATACTTACACGCTATGGCACACCAAAGGCATTGATTAGTGATCAGGGTACGCACTTTCATTGTAACCAAGTGGCAGCCGCACTGAAGAAAGATGGAGTTAATTATAGAATGACTACTACTTATCATTCGCAAAATAATAAACAAGCCGAAGTATCAAATCGAAAAATTAAAAACATTCTTCAAAAGGTTGTAAACCCTTGGAGAAACGATTTTTCTTCCAGACTGGATGACACTTTATGGGCATTGCGGATAGCATGCAAAACTCCATTAGGGATTTCACCGTATCAATTGGTGGAAAGCTTGTGACGTGCCAGTTGAACTAGAACACAAAGCAATATGGGCAACAATGATCAAAAGCAGGCAAAGACCATTAAATTGGTCGAAAAGTTTTAATTTTTAATTATTACTCTGTGATTTTATTTATTTTATTTTATTAAAGTTTGTTTTCCTTCTTTACTGCAGAACAATTAGGTACCATTGTTGATGCATTGAAATCTTATTGTCAGCACATTCCATACGTCTACACTACCATTTAAAACTCGTTAGAACTCGAAGAAATTTCAATTCCATCATTGGATTAAAAATCACTCAACTGTTTGATCTTTCTGAGCAGGCACAATTTCTATTGGACATCACTCTTCCCACTAGCCTTATATCTCCCCAAAAAACAACATGCTTCTCCATCTTCCTCTTTCACTCACTATAAATTCTCCCTCATTGTACCGACTGTAATGCATTCAAGCAACCATTTTTTATTTCTTTTCTCTTTTAATAATCCTATCTTTTTACCTTTAAACTATTTTCCCTCAACAAAAGATGGCAAAAACAAAGACGCTCCGTCAAAAAAGCAACCAAATCTTCTGGGGAACATGCATCCTCTACTACCATAGTCCGTAAATTGGAATCCTCCAGGCCAGTGCAGGCAAATAAGCTGGTAGTCTTTTTGAATAAAGCAGAAAAAGAACGATTTCAGAACAACATATTGAAGAGCAACTTTCATCCTGAGCAGGGTATTTCTCTTTCGCCACAACGGGATTTGTGTAAGTAAGTCTCCAAAATCCTCTCGAAGTTAAAGTGGGAAACTTTTCTCAACCATCCTAGAAGCTACTCGTCTTCACTGGTACGTGAGTTCTATGCCAATCTCTACGATTATGCGTTAGAGTTTATTTTCATTCGAGAAGGTTTGATACCATGGGATGCAGCAAACATCAACGAGCTGTATAAAACCAAGGTCGATATAGACGAACACTCAAAGTTCAGAGATGACATCACAGATGAAAAAAGTGACATGTTGGTGAGAGACATGTGTGTCGAGGGAGTAGTTTATACGGGTTCCAATCAAAAGAACTATACGATGCACCGTCACTTCCTGACATTGCAAGGTAAAATTTTGTTTCACTTTGTCAACTGCAGACTAAAGCTGTAACCCCTCGAATTTGGGCCTAGAAGAATTGGGCCTATTGGGTTTTGGGCTTTAGATTTTAGAAAATTCTTTTAGTGAGCGAGAAAAATGACAATTGGCATGTGGGCTTTGAGGATTAATGAATTTGGAGTGTCTAGGGGTGTTGGATATGTCCTGGGATCAAGTAAGGGTAAAGGAAAAATTTTTGTTTTAGCCTTAGGGAATAGTGATTTCAGTTAGTAGGCCTTTTTAATAAATGAAGAAGAAATAGGACACAAATGGGCTTGTGGTCTAGTGGTAAGTGGCGTCACTTGGGAGCTATAAGGTGGCGTGTTGTAAGCTTAAGAGGTCCAAGGCTCGAGGCTTAAGAGTGGTATTTTGTGGAGTGTTTATTTTACTGTACAGATGGCCAGAGTTGTGTTGGTTTTGAATTCTTGCCGTGGAGAGTTTGAAGTAAACAAGTGTGTTGGATGTGGAGGAAATTTCGGATAAGATTAAGGTGTTATCAGGGAGAAAAGTCAAGAGATGAGGAGAGGGAGGAGTTGGTGGCGAATGGGACTATGGGAGGAAGGTAGGATTCGGCTTTGGCTATAAAAAGGGGGTGCCGAATTCATTAAAGGGTTCCTTGGGTTTTGTTATTTCTTCCTTTTCTCCCCCTCAGCCGAATTCTTTTATTTTCCGAAAAGAAATCCCATCATTCTTTTTGTTGAAATTCCTATTAGAGTTGTGTTCTTCTTCTTTCTCTAAAAGCCAAATTCCCTTATAGCCAAATTCTCTTCTTTGCCGAATTACCATCATCCTTCCTTTCCAAAATCCCCATTAGTACCGAATCTTTGTTGTTTTTCTCTATCACAAATCATTTGTTAGCTACTATCAGTCAAGGTTAAAAGCCGAATCTCGTTCGGTAGTTATCTAGGCTGCAGGATCTAAGGTTGGATTCGGTAAGTATTCTGTTAACTCCCCTTAGTATGTTTTGTTAAAAGCCAAAGGGCGATGTAATTTTTCATTATCGGTGATCTTGTATTAACAAGGGTAAGGATCAGAGATCGCAAGCGTGGTAGGATCATTAGCAAGGGTAAAAATACTCAACTCGATTATGGTTGAAGTGAATGGCCGAATGTGTAGATGACTTGTGTGGATTACCAGTCACCCAAATTTTGATGGTGTATGTGTGAGTGCAGATCTAGGGAACACTTGTGATTAGTAGCCAAGGAAAGGCCATTAGAACCCGGTGGCACACGGTAAGGTTACTGTAAGGTTTCGGCTTTTGAGTAAATATTTTGATTAAGTATGAGTCGTTGATTGAAGGTTGGTTGGTTGTAGGATCAAGGCTAAGGATAGAATAGCACGTCGCGATATCCAGGTGTGTACAAACACTACACACACACATGATTTCAGCAATGCCGAAAAGCCGAAACGCCGAAAGTGGCCAAATGGGCCTGGTGGGCGCTGAGGCTAAGTTTGATAAAATGGTTTGATTTAATTATATGAACAGGGTTAAGCAAGCATGTTACATGATCTGAAATTGTTTTGGGCCTAATAGGCCATATGACTGAGACTTGGGCCTAGTGGGCCATAAAGATGTGACGTGGCCATTATGGGTTATATGAACGTGAAATGGGTTTGATGGGCTTTATGGAGATGTAGACTAGTATGCTAGGGTTTTATGGACTTTAGGCCTAGTACTAAACAACTCTTAAACCGCATAAGACTTTCTAATAATTAAACATGTTCGTGGACAAGTCGCTAGGTTAGAGTGTGGTAACGAGCATATGCATATCTAGGATTGGATCTAGGGAGAGCTTGGTACTTAAGCGGCCCTAGCGGCCCACCTCCTCTTCTCTGGAATCCTACCTGGTGCATAGTGTCTATTCACTTTAGCCGCAAGGACTTGTTAATGGGCCAGAGTTCATAACTAAAACCCGAGAGGGACCAAATACCCTAGATTTGTAAAATTACTAAAATACCCCTGATTTGAAATTACCAAAATACCCTTGGTTTCAAAAATCACTAAGATAGCCCCGAATTGTGAAATTACCAGGATACCCTTAATTTGCAGAATTACCAGAACATCCCTGATTTACAAAATTTCTAATGTACCTCTGATTTGCAAAATTACCTAGATACCCCTGTAGATTAGATTTACAAAAATACCCTTGGGTTGTGAAATGACGAAAATACCCCTATGTGATGAGTATAAGTTTATGGATATTACTTATGTGTTTGATTCATTCATATGATATTTTGCTTAGGATGCATATGGGTGGGAATTATGGTACGGAGGAAGATTTGAGGATCGCATAGTCGCTTGACGATCGTGGATCCACCGGTGGCTTTAAGCCCATTATATGATTAGAAGCTCTGCTGTAACACTGGGTAGTGCCGCTGTGAGTACTACCTGTGGTGTGTAGAGGATGGGTGGGTCGATTTAGAAATACCCATAGGTGTGTAGGGTTGGAAGGGAAATGATGTGTGTAGCGGATGGATTTTTGGGAGGGTTTCGCATTACCTTGTCTTGCATATGATATGATATGATATGAGGTCATTGTGGGCTAAGGCCCAAGACCACCGATTTCGATAGGGCTTAGGCCCAATGTGAATATTTGTATGTTGATTTGATTGCCAAGGGTTGTACACACTGAGTTTCGAAACTCACACCCTTTATTTAATGTTTCAGGTAATCCTCAGTAAAGGGCTCGACGTGGGAGAGGACTCAGAGATGGCCACACTATAAGATGTTTAAATTTTTATTTTTATTTATTTGTTTCAAAGGACATAGTTTTAGTTGCTTTACTTTCGTTGGATGTAATAAGGCCTTGTACTTTGATTTGATTTTAAATTTTGGTTTTTGATGTTTTAACTGTTTACTTAATGATTAAACTTAAGTAAACTTCTTATGCTTAAACTTGGTTTCTGAAATACTTAAAGCTATAAAATGGGCTTTTATCATTACTTAACAAGACTCATGGGCTTTAGGCCCTAAAATTTAACTTAGCAAAATCGTTTTGAAATATGCCTTTGATGTGACATTCCCAGATTCAGCCATAACGTCTGGGCCGGGTCTGGGGGTGTTACAAAAGCCTTCCACTCACAGCCCCACAGTCACTCTAGACATAATGTGCTTGATACATTCTATAGTCAAAGGCCAAAAAATTGATGTGGGTGTAATTCTTCATCAAGAAATAGTTGACTGTGCTGCAAGGCAAACTAGGATATTAGTTTTCCCATCACTGGTGATGTTATTGTGCCAGCAAAGAGGAATCGTGCCCCATGATGGTGAAAAAATCTTGGAAAATAAAGGTCCAATGAATGAAGCATCTGTAGAATGAATGACTCGAGGCAAGGAAATGCCGATACTGAAGGAGGCAGAGACCAGTAAGATAAGAAAGGGCAAAGCCAAAGCCGATAGAAAAGAAAATGTCGATACTGAAGTTTGTCGCTACCATAGAAGATATGGAGAGATTCTAGAATTTATTTTATGCTTATACCAAAGCCTGGAACAATTCTATTTTTGCCACATTAGGTCAACTGAGCCCATCCCCACTACTGAAATTTCCTGTGTTTCTACCAATCATTCATAATTATGACCTCTTCCTCAGATGACAACATAGAAGACTGAGATAGACCGGTGGCATCCTCACCCATTGTATAGGTCTCTGATACTGAGAAAGAAGAGGAATCCAGGGATATCGATGAATGTCTACGAAAGAGTGATAGCTTATTTGAGGATGGCATTTTTACTGATCAAGAGGACATTATTGTTGATAAGGAAGTTGATGCTGTAACAGATCGATTTTGGGGCTAGTCGGAATAGTGTTTTAGAGACCGCTAATCCGAGGTTGAGGAAAATTATTTTGATATTATTTTATGTGTTATGGCATTAATATATGGCTATATGAAAATTTTGGTGCTTTAATTTTAATGATTTCATGCTTAATTGTGAAAAAGGACTAAATCGCATAAAGTGCAAAAGTTCTATTTTTCAAGGTAAAGGTGTCTAATAGCCATAGAATATTAAATTGGAGGTCCTTAAATTGTAATTAGGCCATTATAGGTGTGTTGGCCGGCCATAGAGACAAGGAGACAATGGCATTAAATTTTTTGTCAAAATTTGGTGAAATTAGGTGAGAAAAAGATGAATAAAATAAGATAAAAAGAAAAGCTATCATCTTTCACTATTCACCCTTCTTCTTCCACTGAAAATTGAAGAACAAATAGAGGTTTTTGGAGTTCAAACTTTCAACTAAGCTATCTCCTTGCAAGTAAGTGATTTTAGAGGTCTTTCTTGATGATTTTTGTATTTTTGGGACCCCCAAAGCTTAAGCTAGCTAATGAGGGGACTAATTTGTAATATGATTGAAAGTTTAGGGACTTGCCATGAGAGTGTTTATGTTGTTTTTTGAGTTTTTATGGAAGAAAATGAATGTTAATGAGATGAGAAACAACTTTTGTGAAAGGTGTTATCATGAAAACACCTAAATGGGACCAAGTTGTAAATGTTGTGATTTAGTAATAAATGCATGAAATAGTTGGATTTGTGAGTAGTTGTAACAGGAATAAATGTTCAGCTAGGCTTGTTTAATGAGAAAATATGATAAAAAAATGATTTACGAGCCTAAGGGCTAAATTGTAATTTTGCCATAGTACAAGGGCAAAATGGTCATTTTTGCCTAAGTAGAGATTACGATGTATTATAATTATAAAATGACTGAATGAATGAATTTTGTTATTATAGATCAAGAAGAGCATGAAATTAACCTTGACTGCGAAAAAGGCAAGGTTTCGGATTAAACCGCAACTTAACACATTTTGCACCGAGGTAAGTTTATGTGTAAACGATGCATCTTAAATACACATGTTGTTACTTATTGGTGCATTGTATGATTGAAAACATTTATGATTCAAGTAGATTGAATTTGGTAGATAATGAATAATTTCTGTATGAACGTTGAAATAGATATGTAAGTGTTGAATATTACTCGTAGTAATTAATGGTGGGCTATGTGCGATACCACCTTAATCATTCTTGTTGGTGGGCTATGTGTGATACCACCTTATTACTTATTCACGATGGGCTGTGTGCAAAACCATTGTTTATAGTATCATTTGGTGGGCTATGTACGATACCACCGTAAATATTCTCTAAGGTGGGTTATGTGCAATACCACCCTGTTAAAGATTAATGGTGGGCTAAGTGCGAAACCACCGAGTGTTTGGTATTACTAGGATTGGCTTATTATGAAATTGTTAAGTGTTGTTTCATGTGATCATCTGGTGATAAGTGCAGCGATGTATGTTAAAATAATGTGAGCATTTGGCTTGTGATATGGTTGGAATGTGGTCAGAGATGAAATGAGTAAGCATGATCATGGAATGTAGATTGTTCTAGCTTAGTATGTAATGCTATTTATTGATTAGCACATATTATGATGTTTATTGTTTACATGTAAACTTACTAAGCTTAAAGCTTACTTACTTTCTTTTCCCTTGTTTTATAGTGTCAAAGAGCCGGGTCAGGATACAAAGATAATTAGAAGATCACCCACATTATCAGCTCATCTCGGTATATCTAGACTTAGTGTTTTGAGTATGGCATATATAGAGGCTAGACTAGGTGAATTATTTTTTTATTTTGGCCAAGAGTGTGTTGGCTCCTTTAAAGATGAACTCTTTTGTATATAGCCATAGTTGATGACTAATTATTACTAATTTATGAAAAGATGTACTTATTTATGGAAGTGTATGTTGCAAATCTGAGTTACTTAGTGATTTGTTGAATGGAATTATGTGTGAACTAGGGTGGTGAAAAGAGCTTGGTAAATAGCATTGTTCTTGTCCATACGGCTAGGCAGACGGGCGTGTAACTAGGCCGTGTGTGACACACGGTCAGTCCCATGGGTGTGTGACCAGACTGTGCGTCCCCTGCATGCTAAAGTTGTAAGTTAGTGTCGACCATGGGCTAGCCACATAGGTATGTGCCTAGGCCATGTGTCCCATATAAGGTTACTGACGTCACAAACAGAATACCTAGGTTTTTACACACGGGCGAGGACACGGGCATGTCTAAGCCGTGTGGAGCACATGGGCCAAGAACACGAGCATGTGTCCGGTCGTGTGAAAACCCCTGTAGGTTTGAAATGAAAATAAATCCCACACGGGTTAGGTACATAGACGTGTGTGACCACACGGCCTACCCATATAGGCATGTTCCTTTTCAGACGGGCGTGTGGCCCTTGTTTAGGTAAAAAATTTTAAGTGCACAAAAGTTTTCGGTTGGGTTTCGAAACCCTTCGTATGCATGTTTAAGGCCTCGTAGGTCCTTAATGAGAATGTTTTGATGGTGAAAGAGATATTTTAAGTTGGAATAAAATTTTATGGACTAAAGTTGCATGACCAAGTGAGTTAAGTCCGGTAGTGTCTCGTGCTTGGTTCCAGAGTAGGATACGAGTAAGGGGTGTTACAGGTGCTGCACAAGAAGAAGTTGTTGCTGAAGAAGAAGAAGTTGCTAAAAGTAAGAAAGAAAATGAAGGAGAAGATTTTGTTAAGAACGTTGTCACCGCACCTGGATCTGTGGGTGCAAATATTGAGAATTTATAGCGAACTGGAGCGAGACTGGCGGAAGTTGCAGAGGTTACTAGTGAGGAGCGTTGCAATTCATAGGCAATAGTGGTTTACACTGGACCACTCCAAGTGGCCTCTCCTACACAACTAGCAGTCGATGATTTCAAGGCTAAGCCAGAAACTAAGGAGCAATCTGAAGACCGCGCAAAGCCCAAAGAAAAGAAAAGGAAGCGCCCCAAGGATAAAAAATGAAAGAAGGAAGAGAAGAAAATGAGGAGAAAGAAACATCATGCAACCACATCGACGACTATGGATAACTGAGTTTGTTTGTTTTAAGCTTTAGTTATAGTATTCTTGCATTGCATGTAGCTATAAGTTTTATTTTATTAAGTATACATTGTCATTGCATTGTCATTGTCATTACATTTTCAAATTACTGCATTGGGGAAAATGTAAACTTTAAGTTTAGGGAAATGTACTTGGGGTTTGGAAATGCACCCACATTTCAAATTTTTTTATGAAGCATGTAAGGTTTAATTAATGAAATTTGTTAAAAAAAAATTTGTTACATTTGATGCCTAATTCTTGAATCATGTGAATTATCAATGAATGAGTGGGATAAATTTGACAGAAGATTATAGCTTCAATTCTTTGATGAATGGATTAGGTAGCATGGGTAATGGATGGCTGCCATCATTCCTTAAATCTTGAATAAATTTGCTTTTTACAGCTGTTATATATGTATATATAGTTATAAAGTAGAGACACTCCAAAGTGGGTGTAGTATGGAATTTTAAAAAAGGAACACTCCAATACAAGCATTAGAAAAATCAATCTGACCAAAGGCTGTCACTGTATGAGTGTATGTTGGCGCAATTACATACTCCTTGGGGGTTTGTTGTAGCCCATCATTAATTATCAGTAACAAGGGTACAATAATGCAATGATATCCCTTATTCTGAATATATATATGTATATAAATACTTAGTACTTAACAATAAATGTTGTAATCGTAGATAGAGATTAGGGTCTGAAGCATGATGCATTGATGAAGTTGAAACCTTATTCATTCATTGTAACATCCTAGATTAGGGGTTATGCGTTCATGCCTAATTCATGAGTTAGTAGGTTTTGGCAGTGTTGGAAGTGTATTAAGGGTTTTTAGAATTCTAGGATGGAAGAAGAAAGCTTTGGAAAATTATTGGTTTTTAAGTAAAAAGGGGAGCTAGGTAAATGAGGCTCTAAAAGAAACTCCGTGTGAAGCATGAAACAAGGAACCATGTGGTAAAATGGCATGTTTTATGAATTATGAATGTGTTATGTGAATTCTAGAAATAAGGAAATGTATGGAAATGTAAGGAAATGTAAGGAAATGTAAGGAAATGTGAGGAAATGTATGGAAATGTAAGGAAATGCAAGGAAATGTAAGGAAATGTCTTGTCTTGGAAATGTAGGGAAACGTCCTGGAAATGTAAAGGAATAAAGAGGAAAGTGAACATTTATGGAAACTAGGAAAATGGTTTAGAAATGATTCAAAAAAAGGAAAGTGAACATTTCTGGAAACTTGGAAATGTAAGGAAATGTTAAGTTTACAGAGCCAAACGAAAATTTTTGGAAACTTAGAAATGATGCAGAAATGTCAAATTTTAAAGTTTAAAATAGGAAATAAGGGCAAGATGGCCTTAAAAGAAAAAGTTGGTAAAATTTGACACACAAACGGGCTAGGAAAAGTGGCCTGAAGATGCCACTTAGGGCCTATGGAAATGGCGCCATGTGCAAGAGGCATGGGCCTGGGTTCGAGTCACAAGGGAAGCAAATAAATGAAGTTTTATTTTTGCTCCCCAGGCTAAGGGGTGGATGGCACATGTGTTTAAAAAGAGAGGTGTTTTATTTCCATTAATATTGCATAATAATGTGATAAATAAAAGCTTTTTAATTTGGATTATTTAGAAGAGATAAAAAGGATTTTTCTTTATTTATTTTTAAATAAGGTGATAATATTATCACAAGGAAGAGTGGTGGCCAAGTCAAGGACTCTTGGCCTAGTAATTTCGGCTAAAGAAGGAGAATTAAAAGATTTTCTCTCATCTTTTCCAAGTGTGGCCGAAATTTCCCTAAGCAAACCCTCTCTCTGCCGAATTTTCTTCTCCTCTTCTCTTCTTCTCTTTTCTTCATCTGTCAAGCCAAAAGTCTCTTCTTTTGATACCTGATTAAACTCTATAGCCGAATCTCTGTGACTCTAAGCAAGGAAGTAATCAACTACAGCATCAAAAGGGTAAGATCTGTGGTCAATCGATTTGTATTCCTTCTCTTTTTATTGAAATCAGGGTACTAATTCTATTAGCAATTTTGGCCGAATCTACAAAGGATCTCTCTGGTTTCTACAATTGTTGAATACAAGGGTCAAGGATCTAAGGTAAGAACAATGAATTTTTGTTCTTCTAATTCTTTTAATCAAGATCTAGGAAATAATCCCTTTTGTGTCTCTTGGCCGATTACCAAAGGAGGAATTTTGGGATTTCAGATCTAAGGGATTTCAACATCTCCATAAGCCAAGGGTTACTTTTCGAGATTTAAAATCACAAGGTAAGTGCTAAGAAATTCGGCTAAGGCTTATGTTACATGTTTGGATTTATTATTTAGCCGAAAACTAACCTATGGAGTAATATAGTGTTTAGCCGAATTCACAAGGAGAGAATACAAAGATCCGGCACTTGATTCTTAAAATCAATTCGATTTATAAGGTAAATAATACAAATCCTAGTTGTATTTGGAAAAGTGGCCGAATGGTCTTTTAAAGTGATTAACTTATGTAGGATTTGAGATCTAAACTGTGATCGATTCTCTTCGGGATTTCAAGGAACCTATTAAGCAAAACAGGTGTGTACTCACACTAACTTTCGATATATCATATGGCAATTATTTTAATATATGGATATGTATAAGAATGTGAATGTGGCTAAGTACCACAAATGTGGTAAAAAGTACCCAGGTACGTTTCATGCTTCCGATAGGATTACGAATATGATATATTTTGAACATGTGAATAGTAACATGAATGAGAAATAAGTATGTTATGCATGATATAATCATATTTGGGGCATTTTGGGCTATATGTGAAAGGAGAAGAAGGTGTTGACTTCGGTCTCACCAACGGAATATGGTGACTACGGTCACATAATATGAATATGGTAACTTCGGTTACATTATCTCGAATTTGGTAACTTCGGTTACATTATCCGAATATGGTGTCTAATGACACAAATTATATGGCGATGAGCACGTCGATCGCAGCAACGCGCTTTGATGGTGTGTAGCGGATGGAGGGTTGACTTATTAGTCCCACGGTGTGATTGGCGGTGCGGGTGGTGTGTAGCGGATGGATAACTAGGCTTGGGTTTGGGTTGCATCATTTTTATATGAATATGTCTTTGATATGAACATGTATGCCTGAATTGTTGATTGTTAGTTTGTGTACACATTGAGTCTGTGAGACTCACCCTTGTGGGACTATTTTTGGTGATGATGCGATAATGGACCGGGTCGGCAGGAGCTGAAGGTGGCCATGCAGGAGAAAAATAAACGATTTGGACTTTATTTTTGCTAAGTACTTTTCATTTTAATTTTGGAAATTATTTGATGTAATAAGGCCATAAGGCCCAAGTTTGATTGCTTCATTTCTGTTTAAATTTTTATTATTATGTTACGAATTACTTTAAAATTAATGATTGTTTAAAAACATATTTCTTAAATAAACCCTAAATTGTTTTTTTTTTTTTGTCACTTTAAATGATTGTTCTTTTAAAATTAAGTAAACGGGTTTCCAACCTAAGCCCAACCCAAAACTAATATCTTTCGAAAAATACACAAATTATCTCTAAGTAATAAAGAATTCAAAACCGTTTTTCTTAAGGAACATACCAGATTCGGTTCAGGCTTGTGGGCCGGGTGTGGGGTGTTTCAATTTGGTATCAGAGCCCAGTTTTAAAACTCTCGGCCTGTGGGCTAAGACCCAAAACGTTTTCAAATCGAGCCCAAATGAGTTTTATGAAAGTATTTTTGAAGATGAGCAGGTTTTCTGGCATGGCACCTAAGTCTCCGACCATTGATCCACCGGTAAGTACCCTAACTATCTGTATGATTATGTGAATTATGGAAGGGTAGAAAAGGCATGGAACGTAGAATAGCATGATAGGAACTTGAACCCTAGGACTAGTCTACTCAAACACAAATACATAAGACTTAATGCACTAAACAAACCTATGGCTAAGTCACTGAGTTAGGGTGTGGTAACCCCTGTGCGCATGTCTAGGATTGGATCCGGGAGAGCCTGGTATTTAAGCAGTCCTAGTGGCTCACCTCCTCTTCGCTGGAATCCTACCTGGTTCGTAGTAACCGTTCACCCTAACCAAGAGGACTCAGTCGCAGGCTAAACTCACTAACTAAAACCCGAAAGAGAACTAGCCGTGTTTTTATAAAAAAACCCTAGTTTTAAAACTCTTAAAGCTTTCTTTTAAATTTGTGAAAACCATCTTTACAAAGTTTTCCAAAAAATTTTCGATTTATGAAATTACAAAAATGCCCCTAGTGGTAAAATTACCAAAATACCCTTGGTTTATAAAATGTCCAACTACCCAACAATTTTACCAAAATTTCATTATTTTATAAACGCTCAAAACCCTAATTAAGTAAAATATCAAAATATCTTGATTTTAGAAAATTACAAAATTGCCCTTAACTTACAAAATTACCAAAATGACCCTGATTTCTAAAATTTTTGCAACATCACCGTTTTGGAAAAATAAAATTCTCAAAAAAAACCCTCAAAGTTTTGCAACTTTTGAAATATCCCTGATTTACTAGATTTTACAAGTTGACCCCGATTTGTGAAAAAATACCAAAATACCCCCGAGGTCTAAAATTACCGAAATACCCCCGGATTGCAAAAGTTTTCCAAAATACCCGAGAATTTGAAATTACTAAAATACTTTGTGAAAAAATCACCAAGGACCTTTTTCTTTTGAAAAATTACGAAAATACCCCTGTAGGACAAAATTATGAAAATACCCTTAGGTAGTGGAAAAGCAACAACAATGAAAACTACAACATTTCTCTGAATGAACAAAAGTTCATAATTGGTTGATGAATGTGAACGTGACTTTCTAAATAGTGAACTTGAGCTGAGAACTTTGTTTGATCGAAAGAACCACTTTTAAATATCTCTTTTCATAAAACTGTTCGCGGTTAATCAGTGAAACAAAAGTACTAATGTATAAAACTCCTAAATCAGATTAAATCACGACGTTAGAAAATGAGTTCTAAAGGGACGTGAACTTAGAGATTGTGCTTAGAAAGTATGATGGTTCTATTAAGATCAGAGTGCGCAGCGTAAGCATAGTCCGGTGAGAAGGATTGTACGATCATTAGTAAGTAATTTCGAGGACGAAATTATTTTTAAGGAGGGTAGAATCGTAACATCCTAGATTAGGGTTATGCGTTCGTGCCTAATTCATGAGTTAGTAGGTTTTGGCGAGTGTTGGAAGTGTATTAAGGGTTTTAGAATTCTAGGATGGAAGAAGAAAGCTTTGGAAAATTATTGGTTTTTAAGTAAAAAGGAGCTAGGTAAATGAGGCTTTAAAAGAAACTCAGTGTGAAGCATGACACAAGGAACCATGTGGTAAAATGGCATGTTTTATGAATTATGAATGTGTTATGTGAATTCTAGAAATAAGGAAATGTATGGAAATGTAAGAAAATGTAAGAAATGTAAGGAAATGTATGGAAATGTATGGAAATGTAAGAAATGTAAGAAATGTAAGAAATGTAAGGAAATGTATGGAAATGTATGGAAATGTGAGAAAATGTAAGGAAATGTGAGAAATGTATGGAAATGTAAGGAAATGCAAGGAAATGTAAGGAAATGTCTTGTCTTGGAAATGTAGGGAAACATCCTGGAAATGTAAAGGAATAAAGAAGAAAGTGAACATTTATGGAAACTAGGAAAATGGTTTAGAAATGATTCAAAAAAAGGAAAGTGAACATTTCTGGAAACTTGGAAATGTAAGGAAATGTCAAGTTTACAGAGCTGAACGAAAATTTTTGGAAACTTAGAAATGATGCAGAACTGTCAAATTTTAAAGTTTAAAATAGGAAATAAGGGCAAGATGGCCTTAAAAGAAAAAGTTGGTAAAATTTAACACACAAGCGGGCTAGGAAAAGTGGCACAAGATGCCACTTAGGGCCTATGGAAATGGCGCCATGTGCAAGAGGCATGGGCCTGGGTTCGAGTCACAAGGGAAGCAAATAAATGAAGTTTTATTTTTGCTTCCCAGGCTAAGGGGTGGACGACACATGTGCTTAAAAAGAAAGGTGTCTTATTTCCATTAATATTGTATAATAATGTGATAAATAAAAGCCTTTTAATTTGGATTATTTAGAAGGGATAAAAAGGATTTTTCTTTATTTATTTTTAAATAAGGTGATAATATTATCACAAGGAAGAGTGGTGGCCAAGTCAAAGACTCTTGGCCTAGTAATTTCGGCTAAAGAAGGAGAATTAAAAGATTTTCTCTCATCTTTTCCAAGTGTGGCGAAATTTCCTAAGCAAACCCTCTCTCTGCAATTTTCTTCTCCTCTTCTCTTCTTCTCTTTTCTTCATCTGTCAAGCCAAAAGTCTCTTCTTTTGATACCTGATTAAACTCTATAGCCGAATCTCTGTGACTCTAAGCAAGGAAGTAATCAACTACAGCATCAAAAGGGTAAGATCTGTGGTCAATCGATTTGTATTCCTTCTCTTTTTATTGAAATCAGGGTACTAATTCTATTAGTAATTTTGGCCGAATCTACAAAGGATCTCTCTGGTTTCTACAATTGTTGAATACAAGGGTCAAGGATCTAAGGTAAGAACAATGAATTTTTGTTCTTCTAATTCTTTTAATTAAGATCTAGGAAATAATCCCTTTTGTGTCTCTTGGCCGATTACCAAAGGAGGAATTTTGGGATTTCAGATCTAAGGGATTTCAACATCTCCATAAGCCAAGGGTTACTTTTCGAGATTTAAAATCACAATGTAAGTGCTAAGAAATTCGGCTAAGGCTTATGTTACATGTTTGGATTTATTATTTAGCCGAAAACTAACCTATGGAGTAATATAGTGTTTAGCCGAATTCACAAGGGAGGAATACAAAGATCCGGCACTTGATTCTTAAAATCAATTCAGTTACAAGGTAAGTAATACAAATCCTAGTTGTATTTGGAAAAGTGGCCGAATGGTCTTTTAAAGTGATTAACTTATGTAGGGTTTGAGATCTAAACTGTGATCGATTCTCTTCGGGATTTCAAGGAACCTATTAAGCAAATCAGGTGTGTACTCACACTAACTTTCGATATATCTTATGGCAATTATTTTAATATATGAATATGTATAAGAATGTGAATGTGGCTAAGTACCACAAATGTGGTAAAAAGTACCCAGGTACGTTTCCTACTTCCGATAGGATTACGAATATGATATATTTTGAACATGTGAATAGTAACATGAATGAGAAATAAGTATGTTATGCATGATATAATCATATTTGGGGCATTTTGGGCTATATGTGAAAGGGGAAGAAGGTGTTGACTTGGTCTCACTAATCGGAATATGGTGACTACGGTCACATAATATGAATATGGTAACTTTGGTTACATTATCCGAATTTGGTAACTTCGGTTACATTATTCGAATATGGTGTCTAATGACACAAATTATATGGGCGATGAGCACGTCGATCGCAAATGATCGCCTTCGATGGTGTGTGTGCAGATGGAGGGTTGACTTAGTAGTCCCCACGGTGTGATTGGCGAGTGCGGGTGGTGTGTAGCGGATGGATAACTAGGATTGGGTTTGGGTTGCATCATTTTTATATGAATATGTCTTTGATATGAACATGTATGCTTGAATTGTTGATTGTTAGTTTGTGTACACATTGAGTCTCAGAGACTCACCCTTGTGGGACTATTTTTCGTGTGATGAGCGATAATGGACCTGGTCGGCGGGAGTGAAGGTGGCCATGCGGGAGAAAAATAAACGATTTGGACTTTATTTTTTCTAAGTACTTTTCATTTTAATTTTGGAAATTATTTGATGTAATAAGGCCATAAGGTCCAAGTTTGATTGCTTCATTTTTGTTTAAATTTTTATTATTATGTTACGAATTACTTTAAAATTAATGATTGTTTAAAAACATATTTCTTAAATAAACCCTAGAATGTTTTTTTTTTTGTCACTTTAAATAATTGTTCTTTTAAAATTAAGTAAACGGGTTTCCAACCTAAGCCCAACCCAAAACCAATATCTTTCGAAAAATACACAAATTATTTCTAAGTAAGAAAGAATTCAAAACCGTTTTTCTTAAGGAACATACCAGATTCGGTTCAGGCTCGTGGGCCGGGTGTGGGGTGTTTCATTCATGCTTATGAATTATCGATGCAATATTCTTTCACCTGAATGTGATTCATCCATTGGGAATTTAGAGGGTTCAAGTTGCTAGAATAATCATTTTCCTTAGTAAAAGTTCTTGTAACCTTGCTATTTTCTGTTTTACTTGAGGATAAGTAAAAACTCAAGTTTGGGGTGTGATAGCACTAGAAAGAACATAGGTTTTCCCCCTACTTATTGGTTAAATTATTCCCATTTAGTTATCCTTAGCATACATTTTAGCATTTTTAGTTTAGTAAATTGCATTTTATACCTCAGTGAATCCTAGCCTATTTTATCCTTAATTTTACTCTCTTATTGCAATAATGTCGCTGCATGAGTTAATTTTGATTGCATCCAGAATTGTTTCCGCACTTGACAAATGTCCGTAGTGTCCCTACATGGGTTAATTCTAGATTGCGTTAAGAATTATCGCTGCACCTGACAGCTGTCCGAATAAGAACCAAAATTATGTGAGCTGTCTAATCTGGTATAACCAACCTATATGAAAAAGGATAGAATAATTTTAGGGAAATGACACTTGTACTGTGGAGAAGGACATAAAAGATGGACATGAGAAGAAAAAGGGGGCGGCTAGAGCTTTTTTCTCTATCATCATCTTCATCATCCAACCTTAGAGCTGGAGGCCATGGTAGCTTAAGCCTCTCACTGGTGAGCCAACGTGAAAACCAGATGCAAACTAGCTTCTGAAGAGGAGATCTAATTCCGCGACAAGAGGGAATAGAGAGATTCAGTCGAGTTGACTAGGGATAGTGTTCTCCTTTCGATTCTTTCTTATTTCCTTCTAAATGCTGGTGATTACTCTCTAATTTTTTATTGTATGGAAGTACTGATGAAATCTTAGTGAAATGTTATCTTATTTAATCTTGCTTTTATTGTTTAATCTTGGGGTTTGAATGTTTTTTAACACGGAATTTTTATTGCAGTCATTGACACTATAAAGTGTAGTGACAGTTTGAGCCAACAAGCATTTCAACAGAAGTTGAGTGAGGATTAGAGGAATTTAGTCCACTTGTTCTTAATAGTGTCGTATTGCTTTCAACGGAAGACGAGATTAATATGCATGTTTAAGTCTTAGATTAAATGGAGGAGTAACGCTAGGTAAGATATACATTGAATTTCATTGCATCTACAATCAGCTATACTTTTATACCTTGTTAGCACTTAGTATTCTGCTGAAGATTCATGTTGGAGATCCCAATTTATCATCATCATATTTTATTTTATTGTTTTTAAAGTTATTGCATCGACAACTATCCTCACAATTTATCTCGTTTATATTCAGTTATTGCACCGACATTAATAGAAAAAAGACTAACATCCCTGTGGGATAGATATTTTGAAAGACTCAAATCTATCTACTATACTTGCATCGACAGTGTATGCTTTCACATTTTTTTTATGACGTTAAACAGCCAATCAAGGGTCTACGATGTTGATTTAAAGGTCAGGATTACTCAGTATATGTCCTTACTGACAGTAATGCCTCTACAAAACCATATTCAATCTACTACTTAGAAGAGTTCTAAAATGGTCAGTTTCTTTCGAGAACAAGACCTCAAGTTACCTTACTTAGAAGATGGATGGAGCAAACAACTACATCCTTAGTTACTCAGCATGTCACTACAATGGAGTGCCCCTAATTTTCTTTTCTTTATTACACACTCTTACTTGGACTCACCTTTCTAGTTAATAGCATGATGAACCAAACAAAGTGGTGCTGATTTACTTGGAAATTCTGAGCATTGCGATGTCTATTGTCCTTTATTTAAGTGATACAGTGGCAATGTGACTGAGTTTGGATTCAGAAGTCTCTAAGTTCATTAAAAGATACTTACTATACTCCAAAATTAACTAAGGTTAGGACACCTTATTTTTGGGAGGTAATCTTCAAGCAACCTAACCTAAGATAAATTCACATAATCTCCCATCACATGTTCTTAGTGTATTGAAGAATTTAAGTTCATCATCGAATATCATAAGTAAATATTGTACTCTACATAGGCAAAATAGTACTTAGTAGTTACATCGCAGTGGCAAAACAAATTTAACGAGCATATTAGAATGAGCATATGTACTAGATATATAATGCTACCTAAATGTACAATACACCCCCAAACCTAAGGGATGCATTGTCCTCAATGCATGTATAAATATGCAACAGAAATAACAAGAAAATATAGACATGTACAGAGGATGTTATGGTAAAAGAAATTAAATGCATGCGGTAGGAAAAAAAACTTCCCTGGCTTGGACTGGAGTGTAGTTACTTCATTTAGTCCTATGAGTGGATTTATGAGCACTGACTTTATACCTCAGCTTTCTCTTCATGAGGTTCATTTTGTCCCCCTCTTTATCGTTTTATATGAGTTCATCAATAAGACAATCGATGTCACAGTCTTGTGCAGTCGTAGAAGATGGTTGGGTGGGTGGATTAGGTTCCTTACCTTTCGTAGCGGTAGTAGTGGCAGGGGCAATTTCATCTTTATTTGCTTCTTCTTCTTTCTCAAGATTTAATGATGTTGTCTTTTTAGGCTCCTTAGCGATAGTTTCCCCTTAATCAGCAGTGGTTCCCAAATTCACATTCGACTCTGGCAGTAGGAGTTTGGGCTGTCTTCTCTGTAGCTTTAGGAATTTGGAGGAAAAAGGTGAGGAAGGTAGGGAATTCTGGCATCAGCTCTGTAAAGTTCTTCTGCAGGGATCTTTTAAGAGCCAAATCTCTACTACTTATATAAGTCCAATATTGAGCCTGCTCCTCTCGGGCCTTGACTATCTCTGCAGCTAGTTGAAATTGTTGAATGCCAAAAAGGGAAATCATTTTCTCAAGTTGCTTTAAGGAGTGCAACACTTGCTATTCGAAGGAGTTGTAAGATGCTGAGGGTGCTACCACGGGGAAAAGTGCAGTAGTAAAACTAGTAGCTTGACTATGCTGAGCTCATTTTGCAGCATCAATGCCTTGGAATTTGGCAATAATGGCTCGGGATAGTCCACCCTTGTTGGAGGTGACATCCTCATCATCATTGAAAGGGACTCTAGTAGTGCGGCATAAAGCAGTAATGAGGGAGGGGAAGTTTAGGCTGCCAGCATTTTTCTCGGCACATCGGTGCACCTCCTAAAAATAGATCCAGCCAATGTTGATTCTTCACCCTATGATGATGGAGTGTAATAAGAGCATTCTTTCCTTTGAAACAGTCGTGTTATGAGTTGGTGGTGTAATAGCCCGTTTTAGTCAAATCAGAATAGTGATTTTGAGACCACAAATCCAAAGTCAAAATAATTATTTTATTATTATTTTAATGTCTACAACATGATAATGTGATTGTGTGAAAAATTCGTTAAGAAATTTTATTGTTTGAATGCTTAATTCGATGAAAAGGACTAAATCACGTAAAGTGTAAAACTTGTGTTCTATTAGTTAAAGGTATTAAATGGCTATGAAATTAGTTAGTGGAGGCCTTTATGTAGTAATTAGTCCATTGTTAATGTTAATGGACATTTATGGGCTTAAAATGGATGTTTAAAATGATTATATAATAACGTTAATTCTGTAACTTGGTAATTAAGGTAAATTAAATAAAAACAACAAATTGTATCATCTCTTAGTCACCTTCTTCCACCGAATTTTGAATGAAGAAAAGCCATTTCTAGGGTTTCAACATTCGGTCACTTCATGGTTTCATTGTAAGTTTATTTTTGTTCTGTTTTAATGATTTTTATGTTTTTGAGATCGTTGCAGCTTAATCTAGCTAGCCCAGGGACTAATTTGAAAAATTGTTAAAGGTTTAGGGTTTTTCTATTGATGAATCTATATGTTTATTGATTTTTAATGGTAGAAAATACCTGTTTGTTGTTAGATAATCAACATTTGTTAAGTGATTTTTAGTAAAATGTCCAATTAGGGATTAAATTTTGTGATTAAATTGTGAAATAAATGAAATCTATGGGCTGCTAGGGACTTAATTGAAATTCGACTAGCATGGGTTTGGATTGAATTGTATGAATTTGTATTTTTATGAGATAAGGACTAAATTGTAAAATGTTGAAATATTAGGGGCAAAAGTGTAAAGTTGCCCTTATGTGAATTTTGAAATAAATTGAATAGAGTGATTATTAAATAAGTTAATTTTGATTACATTTAGATCAAAAAAAGCGAAATACGAATTTAGAACAAGTTTTTGAACTAATCGACTTATTTCGTCGTTTTTGCATTCGAGGTAAGTTCGTATGTAATACGCTTTGCTATAATTGTATTTTAAATGCTATAATATTCCATAAATTGTGAATACGAATCTACGGACATATTATACGAAAATTCGGCAAGTGTGAAATCCCGGTTGAACCTTAGGAATAGATTAGGATACGAATGACATGTCATTAGGGGTTATGTAATTTGGGTGCTTTGTCAAATGCACGTCTTCTTCTTTGGTGATTCATCCGACATGTGTTGTAGATACTTGTCAATTTGTGTGAGCAGCACCGTGTAGCTTCGTGATGACTGTTAGCTTGTGTGACCAACCCAGTTGATAGCTCGAGAGTGAGCATAATATGTGATACGAGATTGAGATAACTTATGCTATATATATGTGGCACTTAAGGTGCGAGATTCCCGGGTATCCAATAGTATTTCAAATTGTTTAATGGGTATATTAAAGACACGGATGAGTATGAGACTAATAAAAGGTGGTACAGGTATGTACATGAATCGTGTAAGTTTTGAATCAAAGAAAGTTGTGAATTTCACATCTAATCTTATGTTTGAATATGTGGAAGGTTTGTTAGCTAATTTGAATTATGTGTTGATATATTCAATTGACTGAATTGTGTATTTATGATTAGTTGAGTTTATTTCATACAAGCTTACTATGCTTTATAGCTTATTTTGTTTATTTTCTCATGTTTTATAGTGAAACCAAAGCTAGCTCGGATTCGAGAATCATCAGAGACTTCATCACACTATCCAACTATCACTTTAGTACTTTTGAACTTAAGAATTTTGAGTATATGGCATGTTAGTAACTTTGTTCATGTTGGTATATATGTTGTTAACGAATTTGGTCATTTAAAATGGCTTGTAAATATTAAGAGTTTGGTTTGGAATATAGCCATGAGAGTTGGCTTAATTTGGTTGGTTTGGTTGTGTATATATATATGTGCATATGGCTTGTGTTGTGAGTTTTTTTATGGATATATGATGCTAGTTGGTATTTGGTTATTAGGAGTACTAAATGGTTGAGAATTGAATTTGGTATGTTTGTGAGATTAGGCTGAATGATGCATGTTTGGAAGTGATTATATTGTTGATTTGAGATTATGAATTTTGGTATGAAATTGAATGGCACATTGTGGTATTGATGTGTTTTGTATTGGTTGGTATTGAAATGGTATGAATTTTGCTTGATTGAGGTTGGTTGAATGCCTAATTATGTCATGTTTTTGTGCCAATTGGGTTGATGTTGGTGTAAGCAAGTTTGGGTGGAAATATGGCTTGGTAAATAGCCTATTTTTGTTCACACGGGTAGAGACACGGGTGTGTGTCTCAGCTGTGTGTGACACACAATCAGGTTACACGACAGTGTGTCCCCTGTATTGAATTAAAAATCAAGTCAGTGTGTTTCACATGGCTTAGCACACAGGCGTATGACATGGCCATGTGGCATAAGTCAGTATACCCTACAAGTTTGGCACGGCCTAGCACACGGCCTAGCACACGGCCTGACACACGGGCGTGTGTGGCCATTTCTTAGGGCATACTGGCTAGCCACAAGAGTGTGTGTGTTAGCTGTGTGTCCCAATTCAGAGAGTTACACGGGGTCGAAAACAGCTAGGACACAACCATGTGATTCCTTTTCGAATGTTCACAAGGCTTGTGACACGGATTTGTCTCACACGGGCTGGCCACATGGGTGTGTATCCCCTGTAATTTGGAAAATTTTTCTAAGTTTTGTAAAAATTTCTTGAGTTGCCGGTTTAGTCTCGAACCACACCTTAAGCATGTTTTATGCCTCGTAGGGTTTACTTGTTTTATAAATGATGATTAATTGAAATTTGAAAATAAATGTTTAATTGTTTTATAAGTTTGGCAATACTCTTTAACCTTATTCCGGCGTTGAATACGGCTGAGGGGTGTTACATTTATTGGTATCACAGCTACAGTTTAGACGATTCTCGGACTAGCGTAGCATATGTGAGTGTCTAGCTATACATGTCAGATATAACCTGTGATAGTGTGATATCTCATGACAGTTTAAATCGTGTTTTCATATAGTAAATGAATCCCAATCGAGTTGTAGTTGATGATGTTGATAGTAATGCATCAGCCTCCATTCACGGAGTAGCGTAATCCAAGTTGAAACCCGTAACGGGTAGCCAAGGAGGAGAGGCTAAAGAAGCCTTCTTCCAGATGATGAATGAGTGGTTTATGGAGTTTGTTCGAACAAATCTGACTACTCAACAACATCCACCCCTACCTAGTCCCCAACCAGTTCCGGTAGCTCCTCAAGGTGTGTAACTTTTGTGATTTAATAAGCCGCTAGTTGATAAGATTTGAAAATATGGGGCCGAAGAGTTTAGAGCTATTGTTAACGATGATTCTGAGAGAGCTGAATTTTGGCTTGAAAATATGATTTGGGTATTTGATGAGCTTTCTTGCACACCTGCAGAGTGTCTAAAATGTGTCGTATCACTTTTAAAGGAAACAGTGTATCAGTGGTGGAATACTCTTGTATTAGTGGTGCCGAGAGAAAGGGTCACCTGGGATTCTTTCAAGTTGAGTCTAGAAAGAAATACATCAGTCAACGATTTATAGATCAAAAGCGCAAAGAGTTTTTTAGAGCTAAAACAGAGCCGTATGTCTGTGATTAAATATGAGCGACAGTTTGTGAGACTCAATAAGTATGCTAGGGAATGTGTTTCAAAAGAAGCAATTATGTGTAAACGATTTGAAGATGGATTGAACGAAGACATCAGATTGCTAGTCAGGATTCTAAAGCTAAAAGAATTTGTGGTGCTAGTTGATAGAGCTTGTAAAGCTGAAGAATTGGGCAAAGAAAAGAGAAAAGCTATTTTCGAGGCTAGAGATTCGAGAAAGAGATCAATGGGTAAACCATATCAATCCTCATCAAAGAAATCACGAGATTCGTATAGTCGTTCGAATGCTTCAATCGGGTACCCAAATAGAGATCGTGGAAAGCAATACTCAATTCTTAAAACTCAAGCTACATTAGTATCGAGTGTTGGCAGCGTGAGAAATAATAAACTCGAGTGTCAACAATGTGGTCGAAGACATTTTTGTGAGTGCTGGATGAATAATAAAGGTTGTTTTAAATATGGCTCGCAAGATCATTTCATTCGAGAATGCCCAAAGTTAGCCGAGAAAGATAAATTTCAGAATGCAAGACCGAGCAACACAGCTACTAGAGGGAGTTCACCTTGAAATACAGGGAATGTAACCAGTAGTAAAGGTGCGACAAAAGATTCAGTTGTGAGATTCGAGGCTAGAGCACTTGCTAGAGCTTAAGCTATTCGCACTCGGGAAGATGCATCATCACCAAATGTTATCACCAGTATTTTTTCTCTTTATGAAACTAATGTAATTGCATTAATTTATCCTGGATCGACCCATTCATATATCTATATGAATTTAGTGTCTAGTAAGAGTTTGCCTGTTGAGTCTATCGAGTTTGCGATTAAAGTGTAGAACCCCTTAAGCAAATATGTTCTAGTTGATAAAGTCTGCAAGAACTGTCTTTTAATGATTCGGGGTTACTACTTTCCCGCTGATTTGATGCTTTTTTCATTTGATGAATTTGATGTGATGCTGGGTATGGATTGGTTATTTCTGCATGATGCTGTTGTGAATTGTAGACAAAAGACTATTGTATTGAAATGTCAGAATAGTGAAATCCTTCGAATTGAATCAGATGAGTCAATTGGATTGCCTGTTGTGGTTTTATCTGTGTCAGCTCAGAAATATGTGAGAAAAGGTTGTGAAGCTTATATTGCTTATGTATTGGATACAAAAGTGTCTGAATTGAAAATTGAATCAGTACCAGTAGTCTATGAGTATCCAGATGTGTTTCTAGAAGAGTTATTGGGTTTGCCACTGATCAGTGAGGTCGAGTTTGCTATTGAGTTAGTACCGTGAATATCACCGATATCGATAGCGCTGTATAGAATGGATCTGATAGAATTGAAAGAATTGAAAGCTCAGTTGCAAGAGTTAACAAATAGAGGTTTTGCACGACCTAGTTTATTGCCTTGGGGTGTACCGGTATTGTTCGTAAAAAAAGAAAGACAGATTAACGAGACTTTGCATTGATTATTGTCAGCTCAACAAGGTTACGATAAAGAACAAGTATCCTTTGCTGCGAATTGATGATTTGTTCAATCAATTGAAAGGTGCAATAGTGTTTTCGAAAATTGAACTGAGATCTGGTTATTATTAGTTGCGAGTTAAAGATTCGAATGTACTGAAAATTGCGTCCAGAACAAGGTATGGGCATTATGAATTTCTTGTTATGCTTTTTGGATTAATTAATGCTCTTGTAGTTTTATGGATTTGATGAATCGAATTTTTAGACCATATTTAGACAGATTTTTTGTTGTATTTATTGACGACATTTTGATCTATTCACGACATGAATCCGAGCATACCGAGAATTTAAGGATTGTGCTACAAACTTTGAGAGATTAGCAACTGTTTGCTAAATTCAGTAAATGCAAGTTTGGGCTTCGAGAAGTCAGATTTTTGGGATATATTGTTTCAACGGAAGGAATACGAGTTATTTCGAGCAAGATTTCAGCCGGTGTTGATTGGAAACCACCAAGAAATGTATCAAAACTCAGAAGCTTTTAGGGGTTAGCTGGTTATTACCGGTGTTTTGTTAAAGGATTCTCGATGATTGCTACACCATTGACTAGATTGTTACAAAAATATGTGAAATTCAAGTGGTCCGAAAATGTCAACAGAGTTTTGATCAGTTGAAAGCATTACTAACTGAGGCACCAGTTTTTGTTCAACATGAGTCGGGTAAAGAGTTTGTGATTTTTAGTGACGCGTCATTAAACGGTTTGGGTTGTGTACTGATGCAAGAGTGTAAAATGATAGTCTATGCCATTAGATAGTTGAAACCGAGTGAAAAAAATTATGTGACACACGATTTAGAGTTGGCCACTATTGTATTTGCATTGAAAATTTGGCAACATCATTTATACGGTGAAAAGTGTCATATATTTACTAATCATAAAAGCTTGAAGTATATCATGACTTAGAAAGATTTGAATTTGAGACAACGAAGATGGTTAGAGTTGCTGAAAGATTATGAGTTAGTGATTGATTATCATCCGGGAAAAGTGAATGAATACTCAGTTAACCTTGTCTGGTGATGGTTCAATTCTAGCAGAATTAAAAGCTAAACCGGTATTTCTTCAGCAAATTTGTAAAGCTCAAAGGTGTGATAATGAATTGCAAGCTAAAAGAGTGCAATGTGAGTCGACTAGTGATTCAGACTATCAGATCAGATCTGATGATTGTTTAATGTTTCGAGATAGAATTTGCATACCAAAGAATTTCGAGCTCATTCAGAAAATTTTACGCAAAGCACACAGTTGTTGTTTATTCGTACATCTAGCGAGTAAAAAAATATATAATGATCTGAAACAATTGTATTGCTGGTTGGGTATGAAACGAAACATTTCAGAGTTTGTATTGAGATGCTTGGTTTGTCAACAAGTTAAAATTGAACATTAAGTGCCTTTGGGATTACTACAACCGATGATGATATAGAGTGGAAATTGGATAAATTAACAATGGATTTCGTATCGAGTTTGCCCCTATCTCCGAAAAAGAAAGATGCTACTTGGGTCGTCGTTGATCGACTGACGAAATTGGCGCATTTCATTCTGGTACGTACAGACTATCCACTTGATAAATTGGTTGAATTGTACATTTCTGAGATTGTTAGATTACACGGGGTGCTAGTTTTAATTATTTCGGATAGAGATATGAGGTTTACAGTGCAATTTCGAAAGAAATTGGAAGACGCTCTGGGTACGAGGTTGAACTTTAGTACCGCATTTCATCCGCAAATCAAGGGTCAGTCTGAGAGAGTAATTTAGATTCTCAAAGATATGCTTCATTGTTGCGTTTTAGAGTTTGAAGGCAATTGGGTGAAATATTTACCATTGGTTGAATTCGTGTATAATAATAGTTTTCAGTCGGGCATAAAGATGGCACCGTATGAAGCATTGTATGGTCGAAAATGCCGAACTCCGTTGTACTGGACTGAGCTTAGTGAGGAAAAGATTCACGGGGTTGATTTGATTAGAGAAACTGAAGATAAAGTGAAAATAATTCGCAACAATTTAAAAGTAGCTTCAGATCGACATAAATCTTACGCGAATTTGAAACATAAAGACATAGAATTTCAAGTTGCTGAAAGAGTATTCTTGAAAGTATCTCTGTGGAAGAAGATTCTTCGATTTGATCGTAAAGCCAAATTGAGTCCATGATTTATCGAGCTGTATAAGATCATCGAAAGAATAGGGCCAGTGGCATATCGGCTAGCTTTACCATCTAATTTAGAAATCCCGGTTGAAGCTTAGGAATAGATTAGGATATGAATGACAAGTCATTAAGAGTTATGTAATTTGGGTGCTAGTTCTACGTCCTACCAGTGGCTGATTCATCTGGCATGTGTTGCGGATACTCGTCATCTTGTGTGAGCAGCACCGTGTAGCTTTATCATGACCGTCATCTTGTGTGAGTAGACTCTTTGATAGCTCGAGAGTGAGCATTATATGTGATACGAGATTGAGATAGCTTCGGCTACATATATGTGGCACCTAGGGTGAGAGATTTCCAGGTATCCATTAGTATTTTGAATGGTTCAATGGGTATATTGTAACACCCCTAAACCATAACCGTCGGAATAGATTAAGAGGCATTATCAGACTTTTAACTTAGTTTAGAACAATCAATTATCAAATATCATCTCATTACAGTAAATATCATTCATTCACATTCAATATATACTTAAATTGAGCATATAAAGCTTAAATCATACATTCGGAACTAAATCGGTAACATATGAAAATTTTGGAAAACCTAGAAAAATTTCAACATTTCAAGTGCCACATGCCCGTGTGAATAGGTCGTGTGCCTCACACGGCTAGTAGACACGCCTGTGTCTTAGACCGTGTAAAAACAGGGCATACATACTGACTTGCATCACATGGCCGAGGACACGCCCGTGTGCCAGGCCGTATGAAAACTAGAGAGTATATTGACTTGGGTCACAACGCCAACCACACGCTCGTGTGTCTAGCACGTGGGCCCTTTGAAATGGCCATACACGCCCGTGTATGAGGCCGTGCCAAAATTGTAATGCCCCGAATTTGGGCCTAGAAAAATTGGGCCTATTGGGCTTTGGATTTTAGAAATATTTTTTAAGTGAGCAAGAAAAATGACAATTGGCATGTGGGCTTTTAGGATTAATGAATTTGAAGTGTCTAGGGGTGTTGGAGATGTCCTCGGATCAAGTAAGGGTAAAGGAAAAACTTTGGTTTTGCCTTAGGGAACAGTGATTTCAATTAGTATGCCTTTTTAATAAATGAAGAAGAAATAGGACACAAATGGGCTTGTGGTCCAGTGGTAAGTGGCGTCACTTGGGAGTTATAAGGTGGCGTGTTGTAAGCTGAAAAGGTCCAAGGTTCGAGGCTTAGGAGTGGTTTTTTGTGGAGTGTTTATTTTACTATATGGACGGCCAGAGTTGTGTTGGTTTTGAACTCTTGCTGTGGAGAGTTTGAACTAAATAGGTGTGTTGGATGCGGAGGAAATTTCGGGTAAGATTAAGGTGTTATTAGGGAGAAAAGTCAGGAGATGAGGAGAGGGAGGAGTTGGTGCCGAATGGGACTATGGGGGGAAGGTAGGATTCGACTTTGGCTATAAAAAGTGGGTTCCGAATTTATTGAAGGGTTCCTTGGGTTCTGTTATTTCTTCTTTTTCTCCCCCTCAACCGAATTGTTTCATTTGCCGAAGAGAAAACCTATCATTCTTTTTGCCAAAATTCCTATTAGAGTTGTGTTCTTCTTCTTTCTTTGAAAGCCAAATTCCCCTATAGCCAAATTCTTTCTTTGCCAAATTACCATGATCCTTCCTTGACAAAATCCCCATTAGTGTCGAATCTTTGTTGTTTTTCTCTATCACAAATCAGTTGGTAGCTACTCTCAGTCAAGGTTAAAGGCCGAATCTTGTTCGGTAGTTATCTAGGCCGCAGGATCTAAGGTTGGATTCGGTAAGTATTCTGTTAACTCTCCTTAGTATGTTTTGTTAAAAGCCGAAGGCCGATCTAATTTTTCATTATCGGTGATCTTGTATTAACAAGGGTGAGGATCGGAGATCGCAAGCGTGGTAGGATCATTAGCAAGGGGTTTTTGATAAAGTGTACATTAAGTTATGATTAATCATTCTGTGTTTTCGATTGTAGGTTCGTGATTAAGGGATTTGCAGCACGCGTGGTTACCAGGTGTGCACAAACACTACACACACAATATCAGCAATGCCGAAAAGCCAAAAGTGGCTAAATGGGCCTGGTGGGCCCTAAGGCTAGGTTTGATGAGTTTGTTTGGTTTGGCATATGAATTGAGTCTGTCAAGCATAATACATGATCTATAATTGTTTTGGGCCTAACAGGCCATAAGGATGTGATTTGGGCTTTGTTGGCCGTAAGGATGTAATTTGGGTTTGATGGGCTTTATGGGGACGTAGGCAAGTATGCTAGGGTTTATGGACTTTAGGCCTAGTTTAATCAACTCTGAAATTTCATAAGACTTAATCTAATTAAACATGTCCGTGAACAAGTCGCTGGGTTAGGGTGTGCCAACGAGCATACGCATGTTTAGGATTGGATCTAGGGAGAGCTTGGTACTTAAGCGGTCCTAGTGGCCTACCTCCTCTTCTCTGGATTCCTACCTGGTGCATAGTGTCTGTTCACTTTAGCCGCAAGGACTTGTTGATGGGCCAAAGTTCATAACTAAAACCCGAGAGGGACCAAATACTCTTTATATTTGTAAAATTACTAAAATACCCTTATATTTGTAAAATTACTAAAATACCCTTATATTTGAAAATTTATTAAGATACCCTTATATTTGTAAATTACCAAAATACCCTTGTTTTGTGCAAGTACCAAAATACCTCTGTTTTGTGCAAGTACCAAAATACCTCTGTTTTGTGCAAGTACTAGAATACCCCTGTTTTGCAAAATTACCAAGATGACCCCTATTATGCCAGATTACCAAAATACCCCTGTAGGGTAGAATTACGAAAATACCTCTGGGTAGGGAAATGACAAAATACCCCTATGTGACAAATATGAGTTTGTGGATGATACTCGTGTGTTTGATGCATTCATATGATATTCTGCTTAGGATGCATATGGGTGGATATTGTGGTACAGAGGAAGATTTGAGGATCGCATAGTCGTATGACCATGGATCCATCAGTGGCTTTAAGCCCATTTTATGATTAGCAGCCTTGCTACAACGTTAGGTAGTACCGCAACCGGGCTACCTTTGGTGTGTAGAGGATGGGTGGGTTGATTTAGAATCCCCACAGGTGTGTATAAGGTTGGAAGGGAAATGGTGTGTGTAGCGGATAAATTATTGGAATGGGTTTGCATTATCTTGTTGTATATGATATGATATGATTTGAATGATATGAGGTCATTGTGGGCTAAGGCCCAAGGCCACCGACTTTGATAGGGCTTAGGCCCAGTGTGAATATTTGTATGTGATTTGATTGCCAAGGGTTGTGCACACTGAGTTTTGAAAGTCACACCCTTTAATTTAATGTTTTAGGTAATCCTGAATAGACGGCTCGACGTGGGAGAGGACTCGGAGCTGGCCACACTACAAGTTGTTCAAATGTTTTAATTTGTTCAAATGAATTTGTCTTAAATACTTTTTTTTTGTATTGAAATAAGGCCACGTAACTCCTAATTTACTTTGGATTTTGGGTTTATTATTATTGTTTCATCTATCCACTTAATAAATTTTCATAAAATTTCTAAAGTTAACATGGTTTTCGAAATAACTTAACATATGAACGTTTTCCTAAAATGTGGGCTTTCCCTCTTAACTTAATAAGATACAAGGGTTTTGGGCTTTTTGGCCTTAAATTGTTAAAGTGTAAAATCATTTTGAAGTGTGCCTTTAATGTGACATTTCGGACTCGGGCCTAACCTCTAAGCCGTGTTTGGGCTGTTACAAAAATTGTAGGCCATACTGACTTATGCAACACGGCCAAGTCACATGCCCATGTGCTAGGCCGTGTGCCATTTATGGGGCATATTGACTTGTACCACACGGCCAGTCACATGCTCGTGTGTAAGGCCGTGTGGACCATACTGACTTCAATTCCATAACAACACCAGGATACACACGACCGTGCAACATGAATGTGTGTCACACACAGCTGAGACACACACCCGTATGGACAAAAATAGGCTATTTGCAACGCCATTTTGCCACCATATATACACAAGCATTCACAAGCATAAATGACCACATTTCATAACCCAATTGGCAATCATTCCATAACATTTCATACACATAATATACAAATTCAACTTGGTACTCAATTACCTAATTAATACTATGCATAATCCATGGATATATCAACTACATATCAAGACTTCACTTGCACATTTTCATTTCATTAATTCCTTGCCCAAAACATACAATAATTGAACACTTATACACAACAAAATATGATACCAAAATAAGCCAAAACTCATGGCTTAACTCATACACAAAAAATACCAAAAGCATAATTTTCAAGTAAATATAACTATCACCATTTAAACTAGCCTATACATACCATATTTACATATATCCACAAGTTCAAAAGTACCGATCGGAAATTGGATAGTGTGATGTGTAACTCTGACTTGTCCGAAATGAGCGATCTATCAAACCTCTATAAAACATAGAAAAAGAAACAGAGTAAGCTTTATAGCTTAGTAAGCCTGTATAATTTAGAATTAAACTTACCATTTATACCAAATCAAGATAAATAAATAAGGTAAACTCATTACAATTTCCAAATGCCTAACACAAGCATTCATCAATAGGTTAGTCATATAAATACATGAAATCATCTAATATCTTAATACATTACAGTAAACCAAATTCATATATATTGTACAATATTGGCAACATCTCATTTTCAATCATATAAACAATAATTCGTTTAAAAATCGTATCACATCCGTATAAATAGTATATATGCTCGTTGAACCTATTAGAACTTCAAAGGATACTCGGGTGATACACATCAGTAACCTGTCAATTCATTATCATTCCTGCTCTTTCGAGCCATGATCAGTAAGCTCCTCCTGAGCTGATGAACAGTAAGCTCTATTGAGCTGAAACGGTAAGCTTTGATGAGCTAAACAGTAAGCCCTTATGAGCTGATATATCGATAACCTCATACGAGCTGTGGTGAGTCCGCAACAAATGCAAGAGCTCAACCAAAACGGTAACCCTAGTGACATGTCGCTCGTATCCTACAAATTCATACGGTTCAAATGGGGCTCGGTTAGGAATAGATTATATCGATAAAGCATTCATATTTCAAGTATATCAATTATTCAATTATATACATTTATTGCAAATAATTACAAGTATCTAAAAGTTCAATTCATATTATACGAACTTACTTCAAGTTGCTCGGATGGAAATTATCGTCTATTTGCTTTTTCCCCGATCTAAATGTTCAATTCTAACATTTGTTTTTCCCCGATCTAGTTCCGATTTTCGCTTATCTTGATCTATAATATACCAAATTTAACCCATTCAGTAGTTATTCAATTCAATTAAGCCCATATTTCCTAATTTTTGGAAAATTACACATTTACCCCTAATGTTTTACATTATTTACAATTTAGTCATTTTCACATTAAAATTGCAAATTCATGCAATTTGGTACAATTTCATGCTAGCTGAAATTTCTTAAGGACTCCTAGAAGCCCATATCTTTCATTATTTCACACTTTTAACCACATAATTTTACATTTTTACAAATTAATACCTTTTTGACATTTTTCTCAAAAATCACTTTACAAAACTAGTTTAACTATTAACAAATATTCAAAATCCATCATCAAACATCAAATAACTCAAATATTCAACAACCGCAACATTTTAAATCTATAACAATTTCAAAATCTAAGGTACGAGCTAGCTAGAATACGAAGCAACGATCACAAAAACATAGAAATTATCAAAAACTAAGCTAAAACTGTAATTTAATCAAACTAGGAGTATGCTAAAATCATGGAAGCTTCAAACCCTTATTTTCTTTCTCAATTTTGCAAATATAGATGGAAGATGATGAATAAAATGATTTTGGTTTTATTTATTATAACTTATTAAACATTTTACCAAACTAACCTTAATTAAAATCCATCAAATATCATGATATTATGCCCATTAATGTCCATTCAATTTAATTACGGTCTAATTCAAACATAAGGACTTCTCATTTAATAAATCATAGCAATTAAACACCTTTATCAATTAGAATGCAACTTTTACGAGTTACGCGATTTAGTCCTTTTTACCGAATTAGGCATTTAAATAGTAAAATTTCTTAACAAATTTTTCACATAATAACTCTATCATGCTGTAAACCTTATTAAATAATAAAATAAATATTTTGATCTCAAATTTCTTGTCCCGAAGCCATTGTTTGAATTTGACTCAAAAACGGGTTGTTACAACTCTCTCCCCTTAGGGATTTTCGTCCCCGAAAATCTTACCAGTGAATAAGTTAGGGTACTATTTTCACATAGCTTCCTCGGGTTCCCACGTAGGTTCCTCAATCACATGTTTGAGCCAAAAAACCTTTACCAAGGCTATGCGCTTATTTCTCAACTCTTTGATCTCACGGGCTAGAATCCTGGTCGGGTCTTCATTTTTCGTCAAATCAGCTTGTATCTCAACATCTACCAGAGAAATCACATGTGATGGATCGGATCTGTATCAATGTAGCATAAAAACGTTAAATACATTATGAATCATTTCAAGTTCTGATGGTAAAGCTAGTCGATATGCTAGAGGCCCTATTCTTTCAATGATTTCATATGGCTCGATGAATCACGGACTCAGTTTCCGTTTATGTCCAAAACGGTGAATCTTCTTCCATGATGACACTTTTAGAAATACTCTGTCTCTGACTTGAAATTCAATTTCTATATGTTTCAAATCTGTATAGGATTTCTATCGATCTGAAGCTGCTTTTCAACTGTCGTGAATCATTTTCACTTTTTCTTCAGTTTCTTTGATCAATTCAACCTGTGAATCTTTTTCTCACTGAATTCAGTCCAGTATAGTAGAGTTCGGCATTTACGGCCATTCAAAGCTTCGCACGGTTCCATCTTTATACTCATTTGGAAACTTTTGTTATATGCAAATTCAATCAACAGTAAGTATTTTTCCCAACTGCCCTCAAACTCTAGAATACAACATCTCAACATGTCTTCAAGAATCTGGGTAACTCTCTCAGTCTGAGGATGAAAAGTAGTACTGAAATTTAACTTTGTTCCCAGAGCCTCTTGTAGTTTCTTCCAGAATCGTGACGTAAATCTCGGATCTTTATTAGAAATAATAGATAGTGGCACCCCTTGTAACCAAACAATCTCAAAAATGTATAATTCAGCTAATCTATCAAGTGAGTTGTAACATCCTGGAAAGGACCTATGCATTTTCGATTTAATTGTACGAAGTGACATTTTTGGATCTGGAAATGAACATTTCTGGAAACTTAGAAATGTAAGGAAATGATTCAAAAGAGGAAAGTGAACATTTCTGGAAACTTGGAAATGTAAGGAAATGTCAAGTTTACAGAGCTGAACGAAAATTTTTGGAAACTTAGAAATGACTTAGAAATGTCGAGTTTTAATTTAAAAGAGGAGATTAAGGCAAGGTGGCCTTAAAAGAAAAAGTTGGTGAAATTTGACACACAAACAGGCTTGGAAAAATGGCCTGAAGATGCCACTTAGGGCCTCTGGAAATAGCGCCACATGCAAGGTGTTGGGCCTGAGTTCGAGTCACTTAGGAAGCAAATAAAGGAAGTTTTATTTTTGCTTCCAGAAGCCTGAGGTGGACGGCACAAGCCTTCTAGAAAGGAGGAGTTTTATTTTCATAAATATTCTATTAATAAGGTGATAAATAAGGGATTTAATTTGGATTATTTTTGAAGAGATAATAAAGGATTATTCTCTAATTATTTTAAATTAAGGAGATAAACTTATCAATAAAGAAGAGTGGTGGCCAAGTAAGGGATTCTGAGTAGTAGTTTCGGCTATAAAAGGAAAAAAATAGGGCTACTTATCAATTTTTCTTCCTCTTCTTCTCTCTGCCGAATTTCTGAGTGCTCTCTTCTCTTCTCTTCTCTTTTTCTTTTGTCAAGCCGAATCTATAGTCCACCATTGTCAAAATTCTCAAATTTTCTTTTCTTCCTATTTCTTCTTACCAATCCATTCAAAAGCCGAATCTTGGAAGGGCTTCAAGCATAGGTGCTTTGTTGATTTCTTCAAAGGTAAGAACAAGTTTGATTTCCATTCTTTTCTTTTAGATTAGCCAAGAGATAATCTAACCCCATACATATTATGGTTGCCAAATATGGAAGGATCTTTCGGGATTATCAGAGTAGTCGACTAAAAGGAGGAGTATTCGGGATTTCTAAGATTAAGGTAAGACATGTGAATATTCGGCCAAACGCCTTGATTTATGTTTCGATGATTAAGATTAAGTCTAACGTAAGGTTTTAGGGATTTCGACATTCCTAGGGAAACAAGGAATAGTTTCGGGATTTGTTGGTGTTCCAATCGGTAACAAGGTAAGAATACTAATCCTACTAGGATTTGTAATTTTGGCCGAATGGCTTTTTATTAAGGTAATAAGTGATAAATCAATGTAGGGATTAAGGATCTAAGCATTAGATCAAGCTTTTCGAGATCTCAAGGAAATTTTAAGCGAATCAGGTGTGTACCCCACACTACTTCATAATACGTTTTATGGCATGTTTAATTAAAATATGTGACATTAAGAATATGAAAGTGGCTAAAGTACCATGTTATGGTACAAAGTACCCAGGTACGTTTCCTACTCCTACTAGGAATATGAAAAATGTTATTAGTAACATGAGAATATGATAAGAATGTGAACTCTGGCATATTTATGCATATTATTATTATATGGGGCATATGGGTTTGTTTGAAAGGGGAAGTGAATGTGGTGACCTAAGACCACGAACACGGTGACCTAAGACCGTGATATCTGAAAAGTGGTGATTTAAGACCACAGTAATCTGAACGTGGTGACTTAAGAGCACGAATGCGGTGACCGAAGACCGCAATTTGATGTGTAGTGGAAGGAAGGTTGACTTAGTAGTCCGCACAGTGTGATTGGCAGGTACGAGGGTGTGTAGCAGATGGACAATTAGGTTTGGGTTTGGAAATGAATCATAACTTGTATTCATTATTTTGAATGTGTAACTCTTGTATGCCTGATTCTATTATGATTTAGTGTCGTGTACACATTGAGTCTGTTTGACTCACCCTATTGTGGGACCATGTTTCAGGTGATGAACAGTGATGGACCGGAACGGTAGAACTTGTGGTGGCCATGCTCAACATGAAGTCTTTATTTTTATGGAACTATTAGTTTTTTTTAAAGTACTTGAATTATTTGGAAATTATTTGTTGTAATAAGGCCATAAGGCCATAGTTAAATCATTTTACATTTATTATTATTTATTATGTTTAGGAACCTTATTTATTAAAGTTTAAGTAAAAATTTCTTTAAACTAAATCCTAATATTTATTAAAGTTTAAGTAAAAATTTCTTTAAACTAAATCCTAATTGTTTTATCACTTAATATTAAAAAGGGGTTTCCAAAAATAAAATCGAGTCTGTTTCAACACAAGCCCAACCCAAACAATATTTTTTTTTAATCGCACAAGTTTTCTCTAAGTAACAAAAGAATTTGAAACCGGTTTTCTTGAGGAACATACCAGATCCGGTCAAAGCTCGTGGGCCGGGTTTGGGGTGTTTTAGTTTGGTATCAGAGCCCAGTTTTAAACTCTCAGCCTGTGGGCTAAGGCCCAAAACATTTTCAAATCGAGCCCAAATGAGTTTTATGAAAGTATTTTTAAAGATGAGCAGGTTTTCTGGCATGGCACCTAAGTCTCCGACCCGCAGTCCACCAGGTAAGTACCCCTATCTATTGTGTGATTTATGCTATGAATTGTAGAAGGGTAGGAATGGAACGTAGAGTAGAGAATAAGTATGTGAACCCTAAGACTAGGTTACCCCAACTATTACATAAGACTTAATGCCTAATTAAACAAACCTATGGTTAAGTCGCTGAGTTAGGGTGTGGTAACCCTTGTGCGCATGTCTAGGATTGGATCCGGAAGAGCCTGGTACTTAATCAGTCCTAGTGACTCACCTCCTCTTCGCTGGAATCCTACCTGGTGCGTAGCTTCGGTTCACCTTAACCAAGAGGACTCGGTCATAGGCTAAACACAATAACTAAAACCCGAAAAGGGAACTAGCCGTGTTTTTCTTAAAAACCCTAGTTTTAAAACTCCTAAAATTACCTTTTTCAATTTGTGAGAACTATTTTTACAAAATTTTTCGAAAAATTTTCGATTTATGAAATTACAAAAATACCCCTAGTGGTAAAATTACCAAAATGCCCCTAGTGGCAAAATTACAAAAATGCCCCTTGTTTCTAATATTACCGTACTACCCTGACTTCAATAAAATCTTCCTTACTTTACAAAAGCACCCAAGAATCCTATTTTGCAAATATTAAAATACCTTGATTTTGGAAAAATTACGAAATTACCCCTGACGTACGAAATTACCAAAATGACCTTGATTTCCAAATTTTTGCAACATCATCCATTTGGAAAACAAATTCTCAAAAATAACCCTAAAAGTTTTGTAAAATCTGCAATACCCCTGATTTATTGAGCTTTACAAATTTACCCTGGCTTATTACCAAAATACCCCTGAGTTTCAAAATTACCGAAATACCCCCGGATTTCAAAATTTTCAAAATTTCCCCGAGAATGCAAATTTACCAAAATACCCTTATTGACAAAATTACCAAGGAACCTTATTTTGAAAAATTACGAAAATACCCCTGTAGGACAAATTACGAAAATACCCCTGGGTAGTGGAAAAAAAAACAACAACAATGAAAACTACAACATTTCTCTGAATGAACGAAAGTTCACAATTGGTTGATGAATGTGAACGTGACTTTCTGAATAGTGAACTTGAGCTGGGAACTTTGTTTGATCGAAAGAACCACTTTTAAACATCTCTTTTCATAAAGTTGTTCGCGGTTAATCAGTGAAACAAAAGTACTAATGTATAAAACTCTTAAATCAGATTAAATCGCAACGTTAGAAAATGAGTTCTAGGGGAAGTGGTCGTCGTGGACGGGATAACAGGAGTCTTGGACCGTCAGAATCGTCTAAGAGTCTTCAGAAAAGACCGAAGGTTTAGAATTCTGCTCGTATTTTTAAGCCAACTACTAAAAATCCAGACCGTCCGTGTGCTCAGTGTGGAAGGTATCATGTTGGCGAGTGTTAGAACCGAGATCGGGAATGTTTTAGATGTAAGTCTAAGGCTCATTTGGTTAAGAATTGCCCTCAGGCAACGAAGGTTTGTGGTTTAAACCATGGAGGAAATGGTCATGGAACACCCGGTAGAGGTGCTGAAGGTTCAGATGTGAGACAACCAAGGATATGATAGCGGTTAAGTTCCTTGTTTTTGGAGTACTATTTATTGTTTTAGAGATAGTTCATTCTTGTGTTACAAGTGAACTGTTTGAAACTTTGGATGTGAACTTAGAGATCGTGCCTAGAAGGTAAGATAGTTCTTTAAGATCGATGCACGCGAGAATAGCGTAGTGGGGTGAGTTAGACCGTACGATGGTTCGTTAGTAAGTAATTTCGAGGACGAAATTATTTGAAGGGGGTAAAACTGTAACATCCTGGAAAGGGCCTATACATTTTCGGTTTAATTGTACGAAGTGACATGTTTTATGTACTAAGGATAAATTTTGAATATTTTTGGAAATGAATGAAAATGATTTGGAAATGAACATTTTTGGAAACCTGAAAATGTATGGAAATGATCTAGAAATGAACATTTCTGGAAACTTGGAAGTGTAAGGAAATGATTCAAAAGAGGAAAGTGAACATTTCTGGAAACTTGGAAATGTAAGGAAATGTCAAGTTTACAGAGCCGAACGAAAATTTTTGGAAACTTAGAAATGACTTAGAAATATCGATTTTTAAAGTGTAAAAGAGGAAATTAAGGCAAGGTGGCCTTAAAAGAAAAAGTTGGTGAAATTTGACACACAAACAGGCTTGGAAAAGTGGCCTGAAGATGCCACTTAGGGCCTTTGGAAATGGCGCCACATGCAAGGTGTTGGGCCTGAGTTTGAGTCACTTGGGAAGCAAATAAAGGAAGTTTTATTTTTGCTTCCAGAAGCCTGAGGTGGATGGCACAAGCCTACTAGAAAGGAGGAGTTTTATTTTCATAAATATTCGATTAATAAGGTGATAAATAAGGGATTTAATTTGGATTATTTTTGAAGATATAATAAAGGATTATTCTCTAATTATTTTAAATTAAGGAGATAAACTTATCAATAAAGAAGAGTGGTGGCCAAGTAAGGGATTCTGAGTAGTAGTTTCGACTATAAAAGGAAAAAAATAGGGCTACTCATCAATTTTTCTTCCTCCTCTTCTCTCTGCCGAATTTCTGAGTGCTCTCTTCTCTTCTCTTCTCTTTTTCTTTTGTCAAGCCGAATATATAGTCCACCATTGTCAAAATTCTCAAATTTTCTTTTCTTTCTATTTCTTCTTACCAATCCATTCAAAAGCCGAATCTTGGAAGGGCTTCAAGCATAGGTGCTGTTGATTTCTTCAAAGGTAAGAACACGTTTGATTTCCATTCTTTTCTTTTAGATTAGCCGAGAGATAATCTAACCCCATACATATTATGGTTGCCGAATATAGAAGGATCTTTCAGGATTGTCAGAGTAGTCGACTAAAAGGAGGAGTATTCGGGATTTCTAAGATTAAGGTAAGACATGTGAATATTCGGCCAAACGCCTTGATTTATGTTTCAATGATTAAGATTAAGTCTAACGTAAGGTTTTAGGGATTTCAACATTCCTAGGGAAACAAGGAATAGTTTCGGGATTTGTTGGTGTTCCAATCGGCAACAAGGTAAGAATACTAATCCTACTAGGATTTGGAATTTTGGCCGAATTGCTTTTTATTAAGGTAATAAGTGATAAATCAATGTAGGGATTAAGGATCTAAGCATTAGATCAAGCTTTTTGGGATCTCAAGGAAATTTTAAGCAAATCAGGTGTGTACCCCACACTACTTCATAATATGTTTTATGGCATGTTTAATTAAATTATGTGACATTAAGAATATGAAAGTGGCTAAAGTACCATGTTATGGTACAAAGTACCCAGGTACGTTTCCTACTCCTTCTAGGAATATGAAAAATGTTATTAGTAACATGAGAATATGATAAGAATGTGAGCTCTGGCATATTTATGCATATTATTATTATATGGGGCATATGGGTTTGTTTGAAAGGGGAAGTGAATGTGGTGACCAAAGACCACGAACACGGTGACCTAAGACCGTGATATCTGAAAAGTGGTGATCTAAGACCACAGTAATCTGAACATGGTGACTTAAGAGCACAAATGCGGTGACCTAAGACCGCAATTTGGTGTGTAGCGGAAGGAGGGTCGACTTAGTAGTCCCCACGGTGTGATTGGCAGGTACGGGGGTGTGTGGCGGATGGAAAATTAGGTTTGGGTTTGGGAATGCATCATAACTTGTATTCATTATTTTGAATGTGTAACTCTTGTATGCCTGATTCTATTATGATTTAGTGTCGTGTACACATTGAGTCTGTTTGACTCACCCCGTTGTGGGACCATGTTTCAGGTGATGAACAGTGATGGACCGGGACGGCAGAACTTGTGGTGGCCATGCTCAACATGAAGTGTTTATTTTTATGGAACTATTAGTTTTTTTTAAGTACTTGAATTATTTGGAAATTATTTGTTGTAATAAGGCCATAAGGCCATAGTTGAATCATTTTACATTTATTATTATTTATTATGTTTAGGAACCTTATTTATTAAAGTTTAAGTAAAAATTTCTTTAAACTAAATCCTAATTGTTTTATCACTTAATATTAAAAAGGGGTTTCCAAAAATAAAATCGAGTCTGTTTCAACACAAGCCCAACCCAAACAATATTTTTTTTTAATCGCATAAGTTTTCTCTAAGTAACAAAAGAATTTGAAACCGGTTTTCTTGAGGAACATACCAGATCTGGTCAAAGCTCGTGGGCCGGGTTTGGGCTGTTTCATGAGTAATCTATACGTATCGGTATGAAATGAGCAGACTTTGTTAGTCGATCAAGGACAATCCAGATAGCATCTTTCTTTTTTGGAGTTAGAGGCAATCCCGACACAAAATCCATTGTAACTCTATCCCATTTCCACTCAGGAATCATTAGAGGCTGTAGTAATCTCGATGGTACTTGATGTTTAGCTTTGACTTGATGATACATTAAACATTTAGAAACAAACTCTGAGATATCTCGTTTTATGTCTCACCACCAGTAAAGTTGTTTCAGATCGTTGTACATTTTGGTACTTCCTGGATGAACATATAATCAACTATGATGTGCTTCATGCAAAATCTTCTGAATGAGTTCTGAATTTCTCGATATGAAAATTCTACTCTGGAACCTTAAACGATCATTGGTCCCAATCTGAAACTCTGAATTAGGGATGTTCTCACATTGAATCCGTTTAACTTGCAATTCACAGTCATCTTTCTGAGCTTCTCAGATTTGTTGAAGAAATACCGGTTTAGCTTTTAATTCAGCTTAAATAGAAATATCATCACAAATCATCAACTGGGTGTTCATTGCTCATAATACAAACAAAGATTTTCGGCTCAAGGCATCAACAACAACATTAGCTTTTCCCGAGTGATAATCAATCACAAAGTCATAATCTTTCAATAACTTGAGCCATCTTCATTGTCGCAAATTCAAATTTTTCTGTGACATCAGATATTTCAAGCTCTTGTGATTCATATAAATGTGGCATTTCTCACTGTATAAGTAGTGTCGCCAAATTTTCAACGCAAATACAATTGTAGCCAACTCTAAGTCATGTGTCGGATAGTTCTTTTCATGTGATTTCAATTGTCGAGAAGCACAAGCTATAACTTTTCCTTCTTGCATCAGAACACATCCCAAACCGTTTAATGACGCATCTCTATAAATCACAAATTCTTTCCCAGATTTCGGTTGTACCAAAACCAGTGCTTCAGTTAACAGTACTTCCAACTGTTAGAAAGTCTGCTGACATTTTTTCGACAATTCAAACTTCACTCTTTTTGAAGCATTCATGTTCAAACTTCACATCTTTTTGAAGCATTCATGTCATAGGTGCCGCAATCATCGAGAATCCTTTCATGAATCTTCAGTAATAGCGCGCTAAACCTAGAAAACTATGGACTTCAGACGCATTCCTCGAAGATTTCCAATCAACAATAGTAGAAATTTTACTCGGTTCAACTCTAATACCATCGACTAAAACAATATGCCCCAGAAATCCAACTCTCGAAACCAAAACTCGCATTTACTAAAGTTTTCAAATAATTACTTGTCACGTAGAGTTTGTAACACAACTCTCAAGTGCTCGATATGTTCAGATTCATCTCGCGAATAGATCAGAATGTCATCAATGAATACAACAAAAAATCTATCTTAATATGGTCTGAATATCTGGTTCATCAAATCCATAAAAATTGCAGGAGCGTTAGTTAATTTGAAAGGCATAACAAGAAATTCATAATTTCAACGCGATTTTCGGGACATCTGATTCTTTAACTCGTAACTGATAAGAACCCAATCTCAAATCAATCTTTGAAAATACTGTAGCCCCTTTCAACTGGTCAAATAAATCATCAATCTGAAGTAGAGGGTATTTGTTCTTTATACTCACTTTATTCAGCTGCCTATAACCGATGCACATCCTCATTGTGCCATCTTTCTTTTTCACGAACAATACCGGTGCACCCCAGGGATAATAACTCGGTTGTATAAAACCTCTATCTGTTAATTCTTGCAACTGAGCTTTCAACTCTTTTAATTCTGTTGGAGCCATTCTATACGGAGCTATCGATATCGGTGTTGTTCCAGGTACTAATTCAATACCAAATTCAACTTTTCTGATCGAAGGTAAACTCTGTAATTCTTCTAGAAATACATCCGAAAACTCACAAACAACAACTACAGATTCAATCTTTGATTTAGACACCTTTGTGTCTAGTACATATGCAAGATATGCATCATAGCCCTTTTTCATATATTTCTGAGCTAACATAGATGATATCACAGTAGCTAATTCACTCGAATCATCAGACTCAATCTGAAGAATTTCACCATTTTGACGTTTCAATTCTATATTCTTTCGTCTACAATTCACAATTGCAACATGCATAGTCAGCCAGTCTATGTCGAGAATCATGTCAAACTCATCAAATGGTAGAAACATCAAGTCAGCTCGAAAACATTAACCCCGAATCATCAGAGGACAATTCTTACAAAATTTATCAACTAAAATAGATTTACCTAAGGGGTTCGATACTTTAATTACAAGCTCTGTAGACTCAACATGTAAACTCTGTTTAAATACTAAATTCATACAGATATATGGATTGGTTGATCTAGGATCAATCAACGCAACTATATTAGTATCAAAAAGATAAAAAGTACCGGTAATAACGCCTAGCGATGATGCCTCCTCCCGTGCACAGATAGCATAAGCTCGAGCAGGTGCTCGTGCCTCAAATTTTATAGTAGAATCTCTCATAGCACCTCAATTACCACTTATATTTCCAGTGTTTCTAGGTGGTCTCCCTGTAGTAGTTGTATTACTCATTTTCACTGGTTGATCTGTTTCAGCTATAGACTTTTCTAGACAATCCCAGAGATAATAATCAAGAGATCCACATTTAAAGCAAGCTCCACTCACTAATCTACATTCACCATAATGTGTCTTATTGCAAAGTTTCAGGTCCACCTTGATAACGGAACGTCCCGGGTTAGGAGACGAGTCGTTAATGTTGCCCGATCGTAAATTAGACAGTTTCTCGTTCCACTAACAAAGGGATAATTTTGTTGGAAAATAAAATCTCTGAAAGGTAAAGATAGGTATTAGGATGGATGGATATGTATTTGAAACAAGAAAGAACCTTTAATAAAAATTAAAGACCCGAATCTTATAGGTTTCAAATTGATGGAAGGAGTTTTGAAATAAAACCGAGACCCACTATCTAGCGAGATAGGAACCAACGGTATGATATTTCGAAATAAAACCGAGACCCACTATCTAGCGAGATAGGAACCAACGGTATAGGTAGATGAACGCCACACCCGAAAGGATGATAAGTTCAAATAAGGAAAGAACGACGCCACTAGAAAAACTAGATAAGTCAATTCAAACCTCGAGAATAAGGAGAGTGAAAACTCACCAAAAGAAATTCTTCTTTTCATTCAAATTCAAGTTGTATTTTCACAAATAAAAATAGCTAGTATTTATAGCCTAAAAATTTGGTGGCTAAATGTTCAAAAAAAATAAAAATAAAAATAAAATAAAAACTCATTCAAGTTGTGGCCGTCCTTTACCCTTGAATAATCTTCCACTATAGCCGTCCATCAACCAACCCATTTGCACATGCATCCAAATTTCCAATTTTTTTTAAGGCCTTTCACGCATGCTTTTCATGGTGCCTATTTCACATGTGTTATGCGCCCACTGCTTATTCCATTTGCCAATATTTTATGTTCCATGTGCTTGCTCCACCTTATCATCCAATTGATCTTCACGCATGGAGGTCTTCCATTTATCTTAATTAATTTTCTTTGGCCACTTGTTAATTCCACCACTTAAAGTTTGCATTTCCACCATCATCCCTAGTTGCCGTCCATCCACTTTAATTCCTCCATTTGCTTCATTAGTTATCTGTTCCTCCATTAGCTAAGCACTCAAACCGAATTTCCCTAAAAAGAAAAAAAAAATATTGCACAATTAAAACTTATCTCACAATATTAACTTTATTTTACTAACATTTAACTAAAATGACGAAAATGCAACAACTTCTGAAAATAATTTAACATGCGTAATTCAAGGTGTTGAATAAACTAGCAGTCGAATTGGCTGGTATATTCAACTTCAAGTAAGTTGTAGTAATTTAGCATGTTTTTGGGCTCTTCTCTAACGTCATTCCAAATTTGTGCCACCAAAACCATTGCGGCATCTTTGAATTGTTTGGTTCGGGAACGTGTGATTGGCCCATTAGGTAGCCTCATCGGGTCATGGTTGACGTCCGTCACAGGCTTCATAGGTGAGCTCGTATCATCCCTCCTCTTTAAGTTGATTCGCCCCTCGAATCATCACCTATATCGAAAGGAGAAAGATCGAAACATTAAAACTCGCTACCACATTATAGTCACCGGCAAGTCCAATTTGTACGAATTGTCATTTATGCGTTCAATGACTTGAAATGGACCGCCCCCTTTGGGAGAAGTTTAGATCGCCTTTGCTTAGGAAACCTTTCTTTTCGCATATGAACCCAAACCCAGTCCCCGGTTCAAAGAGAATGCGTCTCTACGACCTTTGTTAGCTCGTTTGGTGTATTGCTTGGTTCTTGCTTCAATATTCTCGCGCACCTTTCGATGCAGCTCCTTTATGTATTCCGCCTTTTTCCTACCATCGAATGGATAAATTTATCTCAAGGCGCGTGGTAATAAATCAAGAGGGTGAGAGGTTAAACCCGTAAACAATCTCGAAAGGCGAAAATTTAGTTGCGAGAATGAACAAATTTCGGTTGTAAGCAAATTCGATGTGGGGCGATAGTCTTCCCACGTTTTGAGATTTTTTGCACCAAGGTTCGCAACAATGTTGTTAGGATTCGGTTTACTACTTGATCATCCATCTGTTTGAGGATGACATGTGGTCGAGAATAGTAGTTTCGTCCCTAACTTTCCCCACAGAGTTCGCCAAAAATGACTTAAAAATTTTACGTCCCTATCAGATACGATCGTCTTCGGAACTCCATGCAATCGTATGATATCCCTAAAAAACAAATTGGCAATATGCACAAAGATCGCCGGTTTTAGAACAAGGGATAAAATGGGACATTTTAGAAAAACGATCAACTACAACAAAAATCGAGTCCTTCCCAATTTTAGATCTAGGTAGTCCAAGGATGAAATCCATGGAAATGTCGACCCACGGAGTGTCTGGAATAGGAAGGGGCGTATATAAACCGTGAGGCTGGACCCGTGATTTGGCTTGTTTGCAAGCAATGCAACGTTCACAAATTCGTTCAACATCCTTGCTCATTCCCGCCGGAAAAATGTGTTCTTGAAGAGTGGACAATGTTTTGTCTCGTCCAAAGTGACCCATAAGGCCACCACTATGTGCTTCTATCACAAGCATGTCTCGTATAGAACCTTGCGGTATACAAATCTTGTTTTCCTTGAAAAGGAATCCTTCATGCCTGTAAAACTTATCAAAAGCACCACTCTCACAAGCATTATAGACATTGCCAAAATCAGCATCGTTAGCATACAATTCCTTAATATGATGGAAACCAAGTATTTTAGAATCAAGAAAGGTTAATAAAGTGTACCTTCGTGATAATGCATCCGCAACCACATTTTCCTTACCTTTCTTATACTTAATTACGTACGGAAACGATTCTAAATACTCAATCCATTTTGCATGTCGCTTTGTTGAGCTTGTCTTTGACCTTTAATATACTTGAGTGCTTCATGATCCGAATGAATAACAAACTCTTTCGGCCTCAAGTAATGTTGCCACGTTTCAAGTGATCTTATTAGAGCGTACATCTCTTTGTCATACACGGGTAATTGAGTGTAGCTCCGTTCAATTTCTCACTGAAATACGCCACCGGTCTTCCATTCTGAGTTAGAACAGCTCCGATCCCTACTCCTGATGCATCACATTCAATTTCAAAAGTTTTAGTAAAGTCAGGAAGGGATAACAATGGAGCTTTAACAAGACATTCTTTAAGAGCCTTAAAAGACCGTTCTTGCTCATCGGACCAATGGAAAGCTAAATTCTTCTTGATCACGCTCGTTAAAGGAGCGGCTATCGTGCTGAAGTTGGGCACGAATCGACGGTAAAAACTAGCCAACCCATGGAAACTTCGTGCCTTGGCTAACTGTTGTGGGGCGGGGCCATTCTTGGATGGCTCTAACCTTCTCTTGGTCCACTTCTAATCCATTTGCACTCACGACGTATCCTAAGAAAATAACCTTGTCGAGTACAAAAAGAACATTTCTCGAGATTAGCGTACAATACCTCTTTTTGCAGTGTTTCTAAGATCGCACGTAGATGTTGGAGGTGATCCTCTAAAGATTTGCTGTACACTAATATGTCATCAAAATAAACAACACATGATTTGCCAATAAAAGCTCGTAAGACATGATTCATAAGTCTCATAAAAGTACTCGGAGCGTTTGTAAGTCCGAATGGCATTACCAACCATTCATACAAACCTAACTTTGTTTTGAAAGCCGTTTTCCACTCATCACCTTCTCGCATCCTAATTTGGTGATAGCCACTTTTGAGATCAATCTTTGTGAAGATTCGAGCTCCGCTCAACTCGTCTAGCATATCATCAAGTCGGGGTATCGGGTGTCGATATTTGACGGTGATTTTGTTGATGGCGCGACAGTCGACACACATTCGCCACGAACCATCTTTCTTTGGCACTAATAACACCGGTACCGCGCATGGGCTAAGGCTTTCTCGGATATATCCCTTTTCTAGCAATTTAGTGATTTGCTTTTGGAGCTCTTTTGTTTCTTCGGGATTGCTTCGGTACGCAGGTCGATTGGGCAGAGAAGCTCCCGGCACCAAGTCAATTTGGTGTTCTATACCTCTTATGGGCGGTAAACCACTTGGTAACTCCTCTGGAAATATGTCCTTGAATTCCTGAATCAGAGACAACACAGAAGAAGGAAGATTCTTGGGTAAGTCGTTAGTGTTCAAAAACGATTCTTTGTATAGTAAGACATACATCGGTTGTCTCACACACAAAGCTTTTCGAATATCTCTTGCTTTTGCAAAAACACTCATTTTTTTATTTTCTTCCTTCGTTTCTTCTTCTTTTTGTTCACACTCTCTTGTTTTATCACTTATTTTCTTGTCCCTCTTTTTTTTAAAATTCTTTTCTTTTTCTTTCTCATTTTTCCGCTCATTTTCTTTTGATTTTTCCATTGATGTCTTCATTTTCAACTGATCCTCATAAACTTGCTTGGGTGTTAACGGAGCTAGTGTTACGTTCCGGCCCAAGTACTTAAAAGTGTACCGATTAGTGTAGCCGTCATGAATTGCTCGCTTGTCAAATTGCCAAGGTCGTCCAAGCAGTAGATGTCCCGCTAGCATCGGAACCACATCACACAAAACCTCATCTTGATACTTCCCTATTGAAAAGGAAACCAAAACTTGTTTTGTGACCTTAAGTTCTCCCGCGTCGTTAAGCCATTGTAGCTTATACGGATGGGGATGTTTTGTGGTAGTCAATCCAAGTTTCTCCACCAATATGGTGCTAGCCACATTAGTACAACTTCCTCCAAATCAATAATGACGCAACAAATCTTTCCTTGTATTTGGCAACGCGTATGGAAGATGTTTTCGCGTTGTTGTTCATTTTCGACACCTTGTAAGCTAAGGCTCCTTTTTACCACCAAGATCTCTCCACTTTCAACTTGTTCTATTTCTTCCTCATCTTGGGATGTCACACTGGCATCGTCTTCCTCTTCACTTTCGGATTCGATCTCACCATTATCTCGAACAAACATAGTGTTTCGATTTGGACATTGACTTGCAATATGTCCTCGTCCCAAACATTTGAAACACCTAATGTCTCGGGATCGATTCGGAAGAGTTTCCATTTTGCCTTTGCTTGTTTCACCGATAGGCTTGTTAAACTTAGATACGCCACTGATTTCTTTGGCTCGGCTCGGCATGTCCCTTTTGTTGGTCACTTGCCCCCATTTCGATGTTGAGGCTTGATTGGGGTTTGCTCTAGGCGTAGCTTTTCGTTTCAGCTGTTTTTCTACTTTTATAGCCATATGAACCATTTCGATGATATCGATGTAATGATGTAATTCTACAATATTTGCGATATCTCGATTGAGGCCAGCGCTAAATCGTGCCATGGTGGCTTCTCGTTCTTCTTCCACATTGGCTCGGATCATGGCTACTTCCATCTCCTTGTAGTAATCTTCTACGCTTCGGTGACCCTGGGTTAGGCTTTGCAATTTTTGATGCAACTCGCGGTGATAATAGGTTGGAATGAACCTTTTCCGCATTAGTGCTTTCATTTCTGCCCAGGTGGATATTGGGCGTTCACCATCCCGTCTTCGACTTGTCGTTAGTTGATCCCACCAAATAAGGGCGTGATCGAGAAAATTCAATGGCAAAGCAAGTTTTACCTTCTTATTTTCACGAATAATTGTGACAGTCGAAAATTAATTCCACCTTCTTTTCCCACTCAAGGTAGGCTTCCGGATCGGACCGCCCTTGAAAAGCAGGAATCGTCATTTTAATGTTCTTTAAATCGTCATCGGCCCATTCTCGATCTCTTCGCTCACGGGCTCGTGGATTTCTTCGCCGTTCATCGTGTTCAAAAACCGGGTTGCTATCGGCTTCACTTGGTTCGTAGACTTCGTTGTCACGTAACCAAGGCTGTTCTCGTCCCCTTCTCGGAATTGGAGGGGTGTTTGCTCGAGGTCTTCGCTCCTCTCTTCGATCTAATTGTTCAGTGATTGTTCTGAACATACGTGTGATTTCTTGCAATACTGTTTGCACATCCTGATTTCTCCCTTCGGGATCATTTCTTCGGGGTTGTAATCCTTCCCCACCTCCGGCAGCGTCGGATGCTTCGTCACTTATTACTCGATGTTCGGGGTTCCTAGACATGTTTTTTTTAAACAAAATTAATGGATTCCTCACTACAATCCTCACTTGTTCTCTCACAAAGAAAAATTATCAACACTCACACTCGTGTTTTTACTCAATTCTGGCTTTTTCCTTAATGTGTTCACTCTTGTCTTTTACCGCTCGATTTCACTCTTCTAGATTCTAGAAGGTTGTCTTTGACTTATTAGCAATCGTAGGTCGTGTTAAGCTAATTGAGCATGAAGCTGGAAAGCAGTTTAATGTAGAAAAGCCAAGAGATGACCAAGATATGTTGAAGGAGGTAACAAATGTGAGGAAGTCAACTATAGTTGATTTCCAATATCTTATAGAGCTAACTAATTATACAGACAAGGACTCGTCTCAGTTAGTATACTTTGTAAAACACTGGGAATATAAACAAGCGAATGTCGTTCGTCTTTTTAGAGAAGAACTTGACAATCTAAACAGGTCAAGGTAGGAAGAGGGTTCTTTTTTTTTTTTTTTAAATATGCTAAATACAATGAAAATAAAATACAACTATTTTTTTTTTTGGATATTTTTTTTTTGAAACTTACTCGGAAAAACTCAAGACGATCAAAACGTGCCTAATTTAATTGGCTCTGATACCAGATGATGTCGGAACGTCCCGGGTTAGGAGACGAGTCGTTAATGTTGCCCGATCGTAAATTAGACAGTTTCTCGTTCCACTAACAAAGGGATAATTTTGTTGGAAAATAAAATCTCTGAAAGGTAAAGATAGGTATTAGGATGGATGGATATGTATTTGAAACAAGAAAGAACCTTTAATAAAAATTAAAGACCCGAATCTTATAGGTTTCAAATTGATGGAAGGAGTTTCGAAATAAAACCGAGACCCACTATCTAGCGAGATAGGAACCAACGGTATGATATTTCGAAATAAAACCGAGACCCACTATCTAGCGAGATAGGAACCAACGGTATAGGTAGATGAACGCCACACCTGAAAGGATGATAAGTTCAAATAAGGAAAGAACGACGCCACTAGAAAAACTAGATAAGTCAATTCAAACCTCGAGAATAAGGAGAGTGAAAACTCACCAAAAGAAATTCTTCTTTTCATTCAAATTCAAGTTGTATTTTCACAAATAAAAATAGCTAGTATTTATAGCCTAAAAATTTGGTGGCTAAATGTTCAAAAAAAAAATAAATAAAAATAAAATAAAAACTCATTCAAGTTGTGGCCGTCCTTTACCCTTGAATAATCTTCCACTATAGCCGTCCATCAACCAACCCATTTGCACATGCATCCAAATTTCCAATTTTTTTTAAGGCCTTTCACGCATGCTTTTCATGGTGCCTATTTCACATGTGTTATGCGCCCACTGCTTATTCCATTTGCCAATATTTTATGTTCCATGTGCTTGCTCCACCTTATCATCCAATTGATCTTCACGCATGGAGGTCTTCCATTTATCTTAATTAATTTTCTTTGGCCACTTGTTAATTCCACCACTTAAAGTTTGCATTTCCACCATCATCCCTAGTTGCCGTCCATCCACTTTAATTCCTCCATTTGCTTCATTAGTTATCTGTTCCTCCATTAGCTAAGCACTCAAACCGAATTTCCCTAAAAAAAAAAAAAAAATATTGCACAATTAAAACTTATCTCACAATATTAACTTTATTTTACTAACATTTAACTAAAATGACGAAAATGCAACAACTTCTGAAAATAATTTAACATGCGTAATTCAAGGTGTTGAATAAACTAGCAGTCGGATTGGCTGGTATATTCAACTTCAAGTAAGTTGTAGTAATTTAGCATGTTTTTGGGCTCTTCTCTAACGTCATTCCAAATTTGTGCCACCAAAACCATTGCGGCATCTTTGAATTGTTTGGTTCAGGAACGTGTGATTGGCCCATTAGGTAGCCTCATCGGGTCATGGTTGACGTCCGTCACAGGCTTCATAGGTGAGCTCGTATCACACCTTTTCTATCACTTCCCACACTAGCAACGGATGTCGCCTGAGGTTTAGAACTAAAATGTCTCGTATCTCTGTCTCTAATTGAAATTCCCGCAGGAGCCATAGAACGAGGATGATATTCTCTAGATTTCTTTGATGCTGACTGATGTGATTTACCAGCAACTATCTTTCTAAAATCCCTAGCCTCAAAATCAGCTTTTCTTTTCTCTTTGTAAAGCTCTTCGATTTTACAAGCTCTGTCAAATAGAACGAAAAACTCTTTCAGCTCAAGAATTCCAACTAAAAGTCTGATTTCTTTATTCAATCCATCCTCGAATCTTTTACACATTATAGCTTCAGAAGAAGCGCATTCACTAGCATATTTGCTGAGTCGTACAAACTCTCTTTCATATTCTGTGACTGACATACGACTTGTTTTAATTCAAGAAATTCTTTTCTTTTCTCATCAATGAACCTTTGGCTAATGTATTTCTTTCTAAATTCAACTTGAAAGAAACCCTAAGTGACTCTTTCTTACGGAACTACGAAAATTAAGGTATTCCACCACTAATACGCAGTATCTCTTAAAAGTGATACAACACACTTTAAGCATTCTTCAGGTGTGCAAGATAATTTGTCGAATACCCGAATCGTGTTCTCAAGCCAAAACTCGGCTCTCTCAGGGTCATCATTAATAGTGGCTCTAAATTCCTCAGCTCCGTGTTTGTGTATCTTATCAACAAGTGGTTTATTTAATCACAAAGGATCAATACCTTGAGGAACTACAGGGATCGTTTGGGGAACAGGTGGGGGTGGAGGTTGCTAAATAGCCAGGTTCGTATGAATGTACTATGTGAACCACTCATTCATTATCTAAAAGATGGCTTCTTTAGCCTCACCCCCATGACTACTCGTCACGGGTCTAGATTTAGAATGTGATGTACCTTGAGCGGGAGCTGGCGCGTTACTCTCTACGCCATCCACGACAACTCGTTCGGGATCTATTACTGTATAAAAACACATTTGAAAACGTCAGGAGTCACCACACTATCAAAGTGTTATATATGGCATGTATATCTAGACTCACATATGCTACGTTAGTCCTAGAATCGACTAAACCGTAGCTTTGATACCAACAAATTAACACCCCTAAACCGTAACTATCGCCGGAATAGGTTAAGAGGCATTACTGGACTTATAACTAAGTTCAGAATAGTCATTTATCAAATATCATCTCATTACAGTAAATATTATTCATTCACATTCAATATATATTTAAATCAAGCATACAAAGCTTAAATTATACATTCGGGACTAAATCGGTAACATATAAAAATTTTGGAAACTTAGAAAAATTTGAACATTTCAAGTGTGACACACTCGTGTGAACAGGCTGTGTGCCTCACACGGCTAGTAGACACGCCCATGTCTTAGGCCGTGTGAAAATAGCGCATACATGCTGACTTGCATCACACGGTCGAGGACACACCCGTGTGCCAGGCCATGTGAAAACTGGAGAGTATACTGACATGGGTCACACAACCAACCACATGCCCGTGTGCCCTTTGAAATGGCCATACACGCCCGTGCATCAGGCCGTGCCAAAATTGTAGGGCATACTGACTTATGCAACACGGCCAAGTTACACGCTCGTGTGATAAGCCGTGTGTCATTTAGGGGGTATACTAACTTGTACCACACAGCCGATCAGACGCCCGTGTGTGAGGCCGTGTGGAGCATAATGACTTCAATTCCATAACAACACTAGGATACACACGGCCATGCAACATGACCATGTGTCACACATGGCTGAAACACACACCCGTGTCCCTGCCAGTGTGGACAAAAATAGGCTATTTGCAACGCCATTTTGCCACCCTATATACACAATCATTCACAAGCATAAATGACCATATTTCATAACCCAATTAGAAATCATTCCATAACATTTCTTACACATAATATACCAATTCAACTTGGTACTCAATTACCTAATTAATACCATGCATAATCCATGCATATATCAACTACATATCAAGACTTCACTTGTACATTTTCATTTCATCAATTCCTTGCCCAAAACATACCATAATTGAACACTTATACACAACCAAATATGATACCAAAATAAGCCAAATCTCATGGCTTAACTCATACACAAAATATACCAAAAAGCATAATTTTCAAGTAACCATAACTATCACCATTTAAACTAGCCTATACATACCATATTTACACATATCCACAAGTTCAAAAGTACCAATCGGAAATTGGATAGTGTGATGTGTAACTCTGACTTGTCCGAAACGAGCGAGCTATCAAACTTCTATAAAACATAGAAAAGGAAACAGAGTAAGCTTTATAGCTTAGTAAGCCTGTATAATTAAGAATTAAACTTACCATTTATACCAAATCAAGATAAATAAATAAGGTAAACTCATTACAGTTACCAAATGCCTAACACAAGAATTCATCAATAGGTTAGTCATATAAATACATGAAATCATCTAATATCTCAATACATTGCATTAAACCAAATACATATATATTGTACAATATTGGTAACATCTCATTTTCAATCACATAATCAATAATTCATTTGAAAATAGTATCACATCTGTATAAATAGTATCTATTCTCGTTGAACCTATTAGAACTTCAAAGGATACTCAGGTGATAAACATCAGTAATCCGTCAATTCATTATCATTCCTGCTCTTTCGAGCCATGACCAGTAAGCTCTTCATGTGCTGATGAACAGTAAGCTCTATTGAGCTGAAACGGTAAGCTCTGACGAGCTGAACAGTAAGCTCTTACGAGCTGATATATTAATAAGCTCATACGAGCTATGGTCAATTCGCAACAAATGCAAGAGCTCGACCAAATTGGTAACCCTAGTGACATGTCACTTGTATCCTACAAATTCATACGATTCAAACGGGGCTCAGTAACAAATAGATTATATCTATAAAGCCTTCATATTTCAAGTATATCAATTATTCAATTATATACATTCATTGCAAATAATTACAAGTATCTAAAAGTTCGATTATATTTATACGAACTTACCTTGAGTTGCTCGGATGGAAATTATAATCTATTCGCCAACCTTTCTTTTTCCCCGATCTAGTTCCGGTATTTGTTTATCTTGATCAATAATATATCATATTTAACCCATTCAATAGTTATTCAATTCAATTAAGCCCATATTTCCTAATTTTTGTTAAATTACACATTTGCCACCAATGTTTTACATTATTTACAATTAAGTCCTTTTCACATTAAAATTGCAAATTTATGCAATTTGGTACAATTTCATGCTAGCCGAAATTTCCTAAAGAATCCTAGTAACCCATATCTTTCATTATTTCACACTTTTAACGACACAATTTTATATTTTTACAATTTAATCCATTTTTTGACATTTTTGTCAAAAATCACTTTACAAAACTAGTTTAACTATTAAAAAAATTTAAAATCCATCATCAAACATCAAATAACTCAAATATTCAACAATTGCAACATGTTAAATCTTTAACAGTTTCAAAATCTAAGGTACAGGCTAGCTAGAATTCGAAGCAACGATCACAAAAACATAGAAATCTTCAAAAACCAAGCTAAAATAGTACCTTAATCAAGCTAGGAGTGTGCTGAAATCATGGAAGCTTCAAACCCTTATTTTATTTCTCAATTTCGGCAATATAGATGGAAGATGGTGAATAAAATGATTTTGGTTTTATTTATTATAACTTATTAAACATTTTACCAAAATAACCTTAATTAAAATCCATCAAATATCATGATATTATGCCCATTAATGTCCATTCAATTTAATTATGGTCTAATTAAAACATAAGTACTTCTCATTTAATAAATCATAGTAGTTAAACACCTTTATCAATTAGAATGCAACTTTTACATGTTACGCGATTTACCCCTTTTTACCGAATTAAGCATTTAAACAGTAAAATTTCTTAACGAAATTTTCACATAATAATCCTATCATGCTGTAAACCTTATTAAAATAATAAAATAAATATTTTGACCTCGAATTTGTGGTCCCGAAACCACTGTTCTGATTTGACTCAAAAACGGGCTGTTACATATATCAAAGACATGGATAAGTATGAGACTAATAAGAGATTCTACAGGTATGTACATGAACTGTATAGGTTCTAAATCAAAGAAACTTGTGAATTTCACATCTAATCTTATGTTTGAATATGTGGAAGCTTTGTTAGCTAATATGAATTATGTATTGATAAATTCAATTGATTGAATTGTATATTTATGATTAATTGAGTTTATTTCATATGAGCTTACTAAGCTTTATAGCTTACTATGTTTATTTTCTCATGTTTTATAGTGAAATCAAAGCTAGCTCGGATTTGGAAATCATCGGAGACTTCATCACACTATCCAACTATCACTTTGGTACTTTTGAACTTAAAAATTTTGAGTATATGGAAAGTATAGGGACTTTGGTCATGTTGGTATATATGTTGTTAATGAATTTGGTCATTTGAAATGGCTTGTAAATATTAAGAGTTTGGTTTTGTATATAGCCATGAGAGTTGTCTTAATTTGGTTGGTTTGGTTATGTATATATATATATATATATGTGCATATGGCTTGTGTTGTGAGTTTGTTTATGGACATGTGATGCTAGTTGGTATTCGGTTATTAGGGGTACTAAATGGTTGAGAATTGAATGTGGTATATTTGTGAGATTAGGCTAAATGATGCAGTTTGAAAGTGATTATATTGTTGATTTGAGATTATGAGTTTTGGTATGAAACTGAATTGCACATTGTGGTATTGATGTGTTTTGTATTGGTTGGTATTGAAATGGTATGAATTATGCTTGATTGAGGTTGGTTCAATGCCTAATTATGTCATGTTTTTGTGCCAATTGGGTTGATGTAGGTGTAAGCAAGTTTGGGTGGCAATATGGCTTGGTAAATAGCCTATTTTTGTCCACACGGGTGTGTGTCTTAGCCGTGTGTGACAGACGGTCAGGTTACATGGTCGTGTGTCCCCTGGTGTTGAATTAAAAATTAAGTTAGTGTGCTCCACATGGCTTAGCACACGAGCATGTGACTTGGCCGTGTGGCATAAGTCAGTGTACCCTACAGGTTCGGCACGGCCTAGCACACGACCTGACACACGGGCGTTTGTGGCCATTTCTTAGGGCACACAGGCTAGCCACACGAGTATGTGTTGGCCGTGTAACCTAATTCAGAGAGTTACATAAGGTCAGACATGGGCTAGGACACGGTCATTTGATTCCTTTTCGAATGTTCACATGGCCTGTGACACGGGTGTGTCTTTAGCCGTGTGAGACACATGGCTTGGCCATATGGGCGTGTGTCCCTTGTAATTTGGAAAATTTTTCTATATTTTATAAAATTTCTTGAGTTACCGATTTAGTTTCGAACCACACCTTAAGCATGTTTTATGCCTTGTAGACTTGTATTAGGGACAATGTGAATGATATTGAATGATGATTAATTGAAATTTGAAAATGTATGTTTAATTGTTTTATAAGTTCGGTAATACTCCATAACCCTATTCTGGCATTTAATACAGGTGAGGGGTGTTATAGATGGCATGATGCGACTCTTTAGAAAATGGTACCACACTTTCCCAATAGGCTTTAATGAAGCCCTTACAATGGTATAGCAATCTTGACTGCAAATAGTCCAATGCATACCTTCGACACATAAATCATTCAAGACTTGAGTCAATCCAGCAGCAGTGTGTTCATCTTGTGCATCAGCGATCCCAAATTGGGCATTAATATGATCTTCATCGAACAAAACTGAAGTGCCATGAACATAGATAACAGGAGAATCAGGTGAACTAACATATGCATAAAATTCACGAACAACCTTTCCGAAAACTTATTTAGGATGCAAATAAAAAATACTCCACCCGTGCTTCTCTACAATGGAGGGACACAGACTCGTCATAGCCCATGAGTAGTTCGTCCTTGAACAAGAACCCTTGTTCAAAATAAAAAGGGAGCTTTGAGATGTTGCTGTTGTATTTTGCAGTCACGACACTGTTGGAAGAGGTTTTAGGTTGGGTAGTCCTGGCCTGCGACGCTTCAGCAGCCTTCAAAACAATTGTTACTTGTGCTATTGAATGAGGCTATAAAGAAATCTCAGAGAATTTGGTCAGAGGAAATGTAGGATAAGTTGAAGATAAAAAAAATGGTAAAGATGGAAACTTTGTGGGAAACGTAAGTGTAATTGGTCTATTTTGCTCGGGCCCATAAGAAAATACACCAAATCAAAAATAATAATCTAAAGTCCAAATGTCCATTTAATAATAGCCCAATTTACCTGGCCCTTGACCCAAAATACAAAAAACCCTAGTAGCCCAATATGGCCCAAAAACTAAACACTTTCATCAGCAAAAAAAGAGAGGCAGAAAACCCTAGCCGTCGCTACTCCCGCCGCAGCTCCACGTCAGCTGCCGTACGACTTCCGTACCTACAAGGAAAAAACACAACAGCACACAAAAAACAGAGGAAAATATTGTATTTTTTATTATTTCAGCTATAAAAAGCCTCCAAAACAATGTATATATTTTTTACAGACACAGGCAATATACAAAAAAAAAAAAGCAAATCAGAAAAGTTTGGAAAGGTTGTTCTTTTGTCTTTATTTATTGATTTTTCTTCTTTTCTATTTTTTTCTACTAGTTTAAGGGAAATAAAAAAGGGAAAGGGATTAAATATTACCCTATTCTTGCGTTTACGCAGCTGTGGATGGCCGAGGTTCATCGTTTTCGATGAAAAACGTCGTCTTTAGCCCAGGAAAGTCGAAAAAACCCAAAATATGGGACATTTTCATTTTTCGGCCACCGTGGTCGGCGACCACCACGGTGGTCCAGTGCCGGAGCTCTCACCAGAGCTTGCAGATCAGGGGAGAGGGCAGAGAGAAGTTGAGGGAAACTATTCTGTTTTTTTTTTAAAGAAGAGAAATGAAAATTTTTGTCAAAAGTATAACTTTTATAGCCTATGTGAAACGGCGCCATTTTGGGCCAATGCATAGACGCCAAAATGGCGTCGTTTTGAGCCTGACCCGTACCGTGACCCGACCCGCAAGCAGGATCCGCGGGTTTTCACTTTGACGAGTTATTTGTGGATCCAGCCCTCCGCTTTTATGGCCTGTTGCGATTTGGTCCTATTTCTTTTTTTCTTTTAATTTTACCCTGTAATTTTTGTAGTGTTTCATTTCAGTCCATATTGAAGTTATGCGTTTTGGGGGACATTAGATATTATCCCATTTGGTCCCCCATCTCATTCGGGTGTCACAATTTGGGCCCGATATTTTATTTTTACTCTGATTTTTCCCTTTTAATTTTGTTTTGATTTCGATTTAATCCTAATTTGATTAATTTCGTTATTTATTTCTTTTTTATTGTCTGTTTCCTTTTAAATACTAAAATTTAAATAATATTTATATATTATATTTATCTATATTTATTCACTACTTGTTTTTATGTTCAGACATTTATTTATCAATTCATTTATTTATTTATAATTCTTTTACTTTAAAAATTTTTACATTTAATATTTTTATATTATTTTATCTACTTATTTATTATTTTTACTCTTAAAGTATAAATTTAATATTATGTATATTTATCTATGTACGTATTATTATATTACCTCTTAAATATTTAAATCAAATTTATTTATATTTACTTTACCTATTTATTTATTTTTTATTCGTTTTACTTTTCAAACGTTTAAATTCCAAGTTATTTATTTTGTCTATTTATTTATGATTCTTGCATTTTTTTAAAATATTTTAATTGGATGTTATTTATATTTTCTTTTCATTAAGCATCTTTCATTTTCACCCTTTCATTTATTTTGAGTTATTTTATTTACTTGGTTGTCAATACCTCAAATTAATGCTCATATTGCTACTTTATTCATGTTGTTATTACCATGATATTTATTTATTTGGTATTTATCATCCTAATATTCTACCCGTATATCTATTTTTACATTATTTCACCGTCATTTCATCATGCATTATGTTTAAATATATAGGTCGTTTTTACACTACACCCCAAATAAGATAAATACACATCACTTTAAAAAAGGTTTTACATTTGTATTTATTCAAAAAAGAAAATTTTCAAAATAAGGTAATATTTCGTATTTGGAACTTCGAGAAGTCGTACCCTAACTTACAGGGTTTCGATTTTTTTCGTCGAATCCAAATAATCGAACATCTTTTTTTAAAAAAACACGAGGTCTTAATTAAAATGTTTCAGGAATTAAGAAGAATTGTGTTCTAACTTACGGAATATGATTTCTTTCTAGAAAATCGAGATAATTGAATCCTTTTTTAAAACAAAAATGAATATTTTAGTGATATTTCTTGTTTCGGGAATTTAAGGCATTGTAACTCACTTACAAGACGTGATCTTTTTTCTCGATTAATTAAAAAATAAAGTCGTTTTCGTGTTAATAATGCTTTAATAAAATGATCGTATTTTAAAAATTTCCTCGAATTTTTTTAACTTTCGACACTAAGACATTAATTAATCAATTAGGTACTAATTTTGGGCGTTACGAGGGTGTTAATCCTTCCTCCTACGTAACCGACTCCCAAATCCGTTTTTCTAAAATTCGTAGACCAAAGTTGTTGGTTTAGTAAATCAAAACTATTTATTAAAATGATCAAATTGCGAGGTGATTCCAATCACACCTCATCAAAAAAGATTGGCGGCAACTCCCATTTTCGTTTTCGAAACAAAAGTCGACCCCTTTCAGAAAAATGATTTTGACAGCTTGACGACTCCACTGGGGACAAAATAAGAGAGTTAAGACATAAATTGATTAATTTTTTTCTTTTTATAGAAAAATCAAAAATCTGTTTTAAATTTATGATTGCCCCATTGCATTTTATCCGTCATTTTCGTGGTTTTCATCATTGTATCATGCTTTGTTGGTTTAAATCTGTTGACGTGTCTCTGCATTTTGCATTGCATAAGTCGGTCAATTTTACCCTTTTAAGTGGGAGCAAGAAGCTATTCCTTCGTGAGGTCTTCACCTTCATATAGGATAGTGGATCGCTTTCGGGATACATTCGTACCTATGTCTTCGTGAGATTTTCATCTCCGTATGGCCATAGGGAAATGTATTCCCTTTAACTGAACTCGGTCCGCATGAGCCTATAGGTGAGGATCAAGGAATTTGCCGATTCAGGTACCTTTACCCTAGAACCAAACCCCCATATAGTGAGCCATAATAGCCCACCTTAAGTAGAGCCGCGCCTAGTGGTCACCCAAGTAGGTGCTTTATTTATTATTCTTTGCTTACTTTAAACGGTGTATGAAGTATTGACTTGCTTTGTTTTTTCTTTGATTTGCAATGGCATGGCATTTTCAAAATAGGTCTTGATTCACATTCGGTTCCTAAATAGATAACGTATCATGGAAAAGGGGTTTCTTGATAAAGTGGAGGATAATGCGGCAGTCTAGATTTGGGCCGAGACAGCACAGCAAGAAAAGGGTGATAGTCTGACCGAGGGATATGTATCAGAGTTGTGGGATTTCATCTGCGTCAGCGTGAGTCAGAATAATCTTCAAGAATTAAAGTAGATATGAGATTAGTGGAATGATGAGGTCAAGCAACTGTTTTACTGTAACTATAGAGATTTGCCCTATCTGCTCGATGTGAAGGTGGACAAGCACTTATTTCAAGCTCGAGCCCAGTTCTGGAATCCTGCTTACAGTTGCTTCACTTTTGGGAAAGTTGACTTGGTACCTACCGTGAAGGAGTATATGGCCTTACTTTGTTGCCCGAAGATTCAAGCCAACAAAGTATATTCAAGAGCCGCTAATGTCCCGACCTTTTTGAAGAAATTGATGAGCATCACAGGGATGAGTGAGTAGTGCGTGGCAGCCCGGATCAAGAAAAAAAAGGAGATAGTTAGTGTATCCCTTGGAAAAACTTGAGGGATCTGATTCTAACGCATCCAGATATGAAGAAAAGGGTTGATGTGTTCGCTTTGAGTATCTACGGTTTGGTCGTCTTCCCCAAGGCATTAGGGCATATAGATGAGCTAGTTTCGGATCTCTTTGATCGACTTGACAAAAGGGTCATGTCGGTTCCTGCGATTTTACTCGAAACTTTGAAATCCTTTAACGTGTTTCGGAGAGCAGGCGAGGGCAGATTTATAGGCTGTGCGCAACATTTTTTGGCATGGTTCCACAGCCATTTTCCCCTGAAAGAGAAAGTGGCTATGCCGAGACAGGATGATATTACGGAAGAAAAGTGGATGATGACTCCAAAGTCTGCAAGAGGGCTCCTTGGATGGTCCTCGACGAGATCTTGTATTGATGTGGTGATTTTGATTGGGTTCTCCTGCTTAGGTTATGAGGAGTTGTCGGGTATGCTCCCCTACTCATGTTAAGGCAATACAGGTCAAGACAGTTCACACCAGCAGCACAAGGGTTAGCTCAATGCGAATTCGTATATAAGGGAGATAACTACAAAAAGAAAGTTCGTGAGATATCCAATGCCTGGAACCAAACTCGTAGAATGAAAAGGTTTGCTGCTAATCCAATGACTACCTCTGAGTATGACCAGTGGTAGGGTCAGAGAATCAATGACAACATCCCTACGTCAAATCAAGAAAACATCCGATCAATGGAAGAACACTTGTAAGTGGTCCCGAATGAACTAGAGATCATCAAATAAGATTTTGAGAAGAAAAGTTCAGAACTAGGAAAAAGGATCGAGCAATTGGAAGAAGAGAAAATGTAGCTGGGGTTAGATGTCGATGTCCAGAAACTAAAAGCCGAGAAACTAAGGAATGGAAAGAATAAGGCCGAAGAGGATTTGGACAGTTTGAAGACTGATTACAAGAAGCTGCGTATGTCAATAAGAACAGTGGTTTGGGTAAAACATTTGAGCAATGGCAACAAGAAATCCAAGAAGAAAAGACTAGAGCTGATCAGTGTCAGAAGAAGTTCTATGATACTCAAGTATGGGAAGACACTTTAAAAAAGAGTTTGTTAGAGAGCCAAAATGAAAAGGAGAAGCTAAGAGCTCAGGTGGCGGAGTTAGAAAAGTTACTACATCAGCATCATAGCCGCAACTCTGTAATTGAATTAAGGGCCAGCCTAAGTAAGATTGAGGAACTAAAAGGGAAGATAGAAAAACTTGAAACCGCGCTGCAAAACTGCGAACTCCAGGTTGAACTTCTGGAAGCAAATAATGGGTGGTGGAAAGATTAGCTTCATAGATCTCAAGACCAGGTCAGGGATAGGGATTACGTCATGGGTTAAGCTTTGGCTCAAGTGCGAGAGGTGGCTAATCATTTACAAACCTTGGCAGTTCAGGCTGATGTACTGAGTTTGAAATATGAGTCAGAGTCAGATCGAGGCCGAGAGTTAGCTTGGCTTCTTAAGCAAGTCAAGACCTTAAGCACTAGGGCAAAACCATATATGTAATCCATTTTATATAAAGTAATTTGTTTTCTGGAAAGGTTATTCTAATGAAATTGAATCAGAATCAATGCCTTTTTTCTTTTTCTTTTTTTGCATTCATTACATTCACGCATCAGCATTACATTGCATCGTGTGCACTAAAACTCACAAAGACACTTTAAAATCGTGGCAGTTACCCTGGAACATCATTACGGTACACGAAGAAAGACTAAAGCCATGAACCAAAAGTTAGAAAGATTGGAACAAATATAAAGGGAGATGCAGGATCAACTGCAAATACAGATGCATGAACAGTTGGCCAACATCCAACAGGATATGAGGGATAAAATGCTAGAATCCCAAAGAAGCATGATGAGCTAGTTAACGTAGTTGTTGGCTAGGGGGCTAGAAAAAGGAAAGAGCCCTATGATCAATACCGGAGACGACAATAAGGAGCCTGCTTATCCTTCGGGCTTCACCCCAACGAATACCCAAGCACAACCGCAAAGGGTGTTCGTCAACATCAGACCCCAATATCAGACCGGTACTTCAGTATCGATAAACTTCCCGACGGGTTCAGGCTCTAACCCCGGAGACAATCCAGCAAATCCCGTTGTCCCTGACCTTAATGATATAGCAGAAATAGGAAAAGCGAGAGTGGAGCTCCCAAAGAAACTGAAAGACAGATGCATATGGCTGGAGGAGAAATTCAAGGCATTGGAAAACGCTGATTACCATTGTGGAATTGACGTTAAGAAATATTGCCTGGTCCCAGATCTAGTACTTCCTCTAAAGTTCAAAATGTCAGAATTTGAAAAATATAACGGGGCCTGTTGCCCTGAGGCTCACATTACAATGTTCTGTTGGAGAATGACCGGATATGTCAGTAATGATCAGTTATTGATTCACTGCTTCCAAGACAGCTTGACTGGGGCTCCGGCCAAATGGTATAATCAGCTAAGTCATGCCGAAAATAGTTTGTGGAAGGACCTGGCACAGGCCTTCATCAAACAATATGGCCACAAGATAGATATGGCGCCTGACAGAATCACACTACAGAATATGGAGAAAAAGCCAAACAAAAGTTTCAGGCAATATGCTCAAAGGTGGAGGGAAGTCGCCACGCAAGTCCAACCGCCACTGCTAGAAAAGGAAACTATCATGCTCTTCATTAATACCCTGAAGGCACCTTTTATCAATCACATGCTGGGAAGCGCAACTAAGAGTTTCTCAGACATAGTGATGTCTGGAAAAATGATAGAAAATGCAATAAGGTGCGGAAAAATAGAGGCCGGGAAAAGCACAAAGAGGTCGGCCCCTAAAAAAGAAAAAATGAGGTGAATAATACGAGCATGTATAATAGGGGTTACTCGAAACCAGTCATTGTGAACCAATCTAGAATAGTAACCACTGGCCATCAAGGCCCACCGAGACAAGAGTCCAACACAAGGCAAAATACAGAGAAACTCCAGTTTACGCCTATTCCACCCGAAATGGTACGATGAAAATGCCAATGCGAATACCATGCGGGAATTAAGGGAAACTCGATAGAAAACTGCACCGCTTTCAAAAAGTTAGTCGAAAGGATCATCAAAATGGGAATTGTAAAGTTCAATGATCCATCTGGTGTAGAAAATCTGTTACCCAACCATGCTGATAAGGGGGTAAATTCGATAGTCAAGAACACGAGGAAGAAATTCAAGGTGAATATTACAGAACTGAAAACCCTGTTGAAAGAAGTTTGGAAGAAAACAGTGGAAAATGGGGTTAATTATACAAGACTTGAGGAATAGGTCCCGAGAAGCAAGGAATTACTGTGAGTTCCATGATGAAGAAGATCATGAGATTCAAAAATGCAGTAAATTTAGGGCCTTAGTACAGGGTCTAATGGACAACTAGGAACTCAAATTCTTTAAGTATACTGAAGGAGAAAAGGTATACGCCTCAGAGGGAGGGTCGATAGAGAAGGAAGCCAACCAGCCGGTGGTAATCATCTCACGACCGAGAATCAATGAACCCGGAGGAAGAATTGCACCAAAAACTGTAATCCAGAGACATGTTGCTTTTCTTTATAAAGATAGCAAAAAGGTACCTTGGAACTATGACTGCAATATGACAATCCCGGGAGAGGTAGGCCCGGTCAACACGTCAGAGGAAGGTCAATATATGGGTTTCTATACACGTAATGGAAGACGTTATGATACCCCAAATACAAAAGCCGAACCTGTAAAAAGGAAATCTGTGGTGGTCGAACAAAGGAAAGAGAAGCCAGAACTACCTGTTAATGAGCCGGTAAACGAGAAGAAGGCTAAGGAATTCTTGAAATTCCTAAAACACAATGAGTATAGTGGCATGGAACAATTACATAAGCAGCCAGCTCGCATATTGGTACTGCCTTTACTCTTAAGCTCGAAGACGCACCGTAACACGCTAATGAAGTTGTTAAATGAAACCTACGTCGCTGATGATATTCATTACACAAGCTAGACCGTCTCGTCAACAACAAAGTGCCAATAATTTCATCTTCTTTAATGACGATGAAATACCGCCAGGGGGCATAGGATCCACCAAAGCTCTGCACATCACCACCCGCTGGAAGAGGTATACATTATCCGGGGTACTGATTGACAATGGATCGGCACTGAATGTATTTCCCTTATCCACATTGAACAGGTTGCCCGTATGTAGCTCTCACATGAAGACATGCTAAAACATAGTGAGAGCATTCGATGGCACCGAAAGGAAGGTAATGGGAAGGGTTGAGATGCCTCTCTTGATCGGTCCAAATATATACGAGGTAAACTTCTTAGTGATGGACATCAAGCCTTCTTACAATTGCCTATTAGTGAGGCCTTGGATTCACTAAGCAGGGGCGGTACCACCATCACTGCACCAAAAGCTAATTTTGGTAATGGAGGGCCGACTGATAACGATAAACGCGGAAGAAGACATTATTGCGTCCGTTACCAGTAATGCGCCATACATAGAGTCTGATGGTGAAGCGATAGAATGTTTCTTTCAGTCACTGAAATTTGTGAATGCAACCTTCATCGTCGAGGGAAGTAAGATCCCAATGCCCAAAATATCCAAAGCCACGGTGATGAGCTTACAACTAACAATGGGAAAATGAGCATCGCCTGGGAGGGGACTCGGGAAATACCTCCATGGAAGGGTTGAAGTACCAATCTTGGCCGACAAATAAGATCGCTTTGGCTTGGGGTATAAGCCAGACACGAAGTAGAGGAAGAAGGATTTGGGGAAGAAGAAGGAGAGAAGAAAAGTGTGATTAAGAGGGGTAGAAGTCAAATGGGAACCAATGACCTTCCCCCATATATCCATAACATTCGTGTTAGGAGGAATTTTTCACCCTGAATGGAAGATGACAAGGAAAGAAATTGTTGAAGATATGATGGGAAATCTAAGCATCAATGCCATAGCTGAAGAGGGAATAGTGGAAGAAAACTTATTGGGCATCTGCCCTTATGAACCTGGAAGTGTTCTGAACAACCAGACTGCTAAAGACATTCCTGTAGTTTTTAGAGCTAATTCAGAGTAATGTTCAAAACACGTTTGTTGCTTTAAGCCTAGAAGCAATAAGAATCCATTTGTGAAATAGGCTCATGTCCAACATCTTTATTTCAATAAAAAATGCATTTTTTTGTATCACTCTAAGCAAATATTCTTTTATTCTTTCATTTCATTCATAATCACACCATACAAATAGCTATTCTTAGATTTATTTGTTCTTTGGATATTCATTCATGCCTACAATAGGTCTCCAAATATCAACGACAAGAGCACGCTACTACTGACCCAAAATCTCGTTTTGAGCAGGACATGTGTTTAGAGGGATCTCAGGATTTTGAAGATGACAGAGACTGTAACTTATCTCTGAATTTGTTAAGGATGGTAGAATAAGAAGAGAAACAGATCCTACCCCACAAAGAGACAGTACAAATTGTGACCATAGAAGAAGGAAAAGAAGTGAAAATTAAAACTTGTATAGCCGAAGAAACAAAACGAGACCTCATTGAGTTACTCCAAAAATTCAAAGATGTCTTCGCATGGTCATACCAAGATATGCCCGGGGTTAAGCACTGATATTGTGGTTACCTGCCTCCCCATAAAAGAAGAGTGCAAGCCAGTTCAGTAGAAGCTTCGAAGGATGAGGCCATATGTTGTGATAAAAATAAAAGAAGAAGTCAAGAAGCAATTCGATGTTCGGTTCTTACAAGTGGTCAAATACTCAGAATGTGTAGCTAATATCGTCCCTGTCCCTAAGAAAGACGGAAAGGTATGGATGTGTGTAGATTACAGAGACTTAAATAAGGCCAGCCCAAAAGACAATTTCCCATTGCCTCACATTGACACCTTAGTGGATAATACGGCAGGCTACTCACTATTCTCCTTCATGGATTGCTTCTCTAGATACAATCAGATAAAGATGCATCTTGAAGACATGGAAAAGACCACATTCATAACCCTGTGGGGAACATTTTTCTATAAGGTGATGCTATTTGGATTAAAAAATGCGGGAGCAATGTATCAAAGAGCCATGGTAACCTTATTTCATGACATGATGCATAAGGAAACCGAGGTTTACGTTGACGATATGATTGCAAAATCCCGATCAGAAAAAGAGCAAGTGCAAGTTCTGAGGAAATTGTTCTTAAGGTTGAGAAAATTTCAGCTAAAGCTCAACCCAACAAAATGTACTTTTGGGGCTAGGTCAGGAAAACTACTAGGTTTCGTAGTCAGTAAAAAGGGAATCAAAATCGACCCAGACAAAGTCAAGGCTATACAAGAATTTCCTCCGCCACGTACTCAAAAGGAAGTTCGAGGTTTCCTAGGAAGACTAAATTATATTGCCCGATTCATTTCACAACTAATAAGAAATGTGACCCAATATTCTACCTTCTTAAGAAACACAATCTAGGCGTATGGGATGATGAATGCCAGAAAACTTTTGACAAGGTACAATAGTACCTTTGCAATACCCCAGTGTTGTCACCACCTAGTCCAGATAGGCTACTAATACTGTATTTGACCATTCTATGGGATGTGTACTTGGCCAACACGAAAAGACAGGAAAGAAAGAAAGGGAGATATACTACCTCAGTAAGAAATTCAATGAGTGTGAAATGCGATACTCCCCAATTGAGAAATTATGTTGAGCCTTGATCTGGACAACTCGAAGATTGAGGCAGTGCATGTTATATTATAGCACTTTGCTCATCTCGAAACTGGACCCTCTGAAGTATATGATGGAGTCGACTGCTTTGAATGGAAGGATGGCCAGATGGCAAATTCTGCTTTCCGAATTTGACATAGTCTATGTGAACCAGAAGGTTATGGAAGGGAGTGTGATAGCAGATTTTCTAGCCAGTAGAGCTGTAGAAGATTATGAGCCTGTAACACCCCAAACCCAGCCCATGCGTTTCGACTGGATTTGGCATGTTATCGAACACATAACACTTTATCGCGTTTTGACAACACCAGTTAAGTTAATTAAATTTGAATAAAGGAGAGACTTTTTGAAAATAAACCTCTTTGTATTTTTATTATTAAGTATAAATAAACCTTATCATAAAATTCATAAGTTGCTTAACATTGATAACTGTTGAGTTGAATGAACACTAGGGGCCTTATTAAATAAATATTCTCGAAATAATAATGAAATAAATTAAACTTTAAGAAATCCCAAAAGAAAATAACTTGTAGAAATAGAACTTGATGGCCTCTCGAGTCCATCTCGGCTCCCATATCCACGATCTATTGCTCATCTGAAGAGTAGAGAAAAGGAAAGCGTGAGTCACAAAGACTTAGTGTATAAATCACAAAACACACATCGACCTGAGCCCACAAACACATTATGGGCCCTGGCCCATACGGGAAGGCATCATTCATAATCACATAATAAACAATAAGGAATGAATAACCAAACCCATCCTAGGTTTCCATCCTCTACACGCCAACCTGTACCAACCATTACACCTTGGGGATTTCTACAATCAACCCTCCATCCGCTACACACCAAAACGACAGCCGTACTGCCTATTCCTATCAAGTAGGAATCATTAAACGTGGCATAGCCACCGATCACTATGTAACCTTACATTTATATTATGTGGGATTTCTACCACCGATCACTAAGTGACCTATCATGCACTTCCCCTTCAATTATCATCATTCCCACCCAATGTATACATACATAAGAAAACCTCATGCAGACTTAAATATTTTTCGATACATATAGGGAGTTCCATGTTTACATACATGGCATCCTTGCCTAACCCTTTTAGGGTTCCATTCGACTGTCTATACAGCCTTGTTCCGGCTTTTTAGCCTATAACATACATAAATAGATATACATACAGGTTTATTAGTAGTGTGCTAGAGATCTACACACCTGATTACTGATAAAATGAGGCTTTCTATATCGACGCTATCCTTGGTCGACACAACTACTATCTGCCTAAGGTGTTGTTCATAAGCCGGTCCACAACCAATTGGCCAATCTCGAACAGCAGATACTGCTCGTTTTTTAAACTTCAAGATTCTTTCTTTTGCCTGATCCATATTTAATTCCATCAAATCCTTATCAGAGCTACTATAATAATATTTAATCATTAATCCTCCTTATAGAGTTAAAATCATATATATATTGAACGAGTCTAATAAAAATCTAGGGATAATCTTCTTACCTTAAATTCCCAAAATTGGAGACTTATGATTTTCGGCTTTTAGATCTAGTCGACTAGGCTTCCTTCAAATCTCGAATTGCCGCCCATCATAAAACCATTAACTATTAGCTTTCAGCTTTTGCCTTTCTAAAATAGATTATGAGAACTAATCAAAAATCGACTCTTACCTTAGCTTAGGAGATTCGACTAGCACTAGGGAGAGGATTCGGCAATGCCAATGGAAGATTTAAATGCCGTAAGTATAAAACAATTCCTCAAAAATGATGAATAAAAGAAAAAACGATGGATGCTTCGGCTTTTTAGAGAAATCGGCACAAGGGAAAAGAGAGTGGGGAGGAGTTTCGGCTTTTGAAGTAATTGAAGAAAGAAATTTGGAGAAAGAAATTAGAGAGGGAGAGGCTAAAGAATTCGGCACAAAGAATAAAGAAAACTAGGGTTTTTAAATGTTAGAATCAAGGAGCTAGCCCCCCTATTTATAGATTTTTGACACCTATTGCTAAATACCGAAAACGCCCTTAAAATTTAAGCTAAAGGAGAGGAGAATTTCAGCACCCTCTTTGCCATGCAGTAGCCGAATTTTACACTCCTCTAGGTGATAGATTTTCGGCCAACACTTCCCTTGGAGATAAGCTCCTAACTTTTCTCCTTTTTATCTATGATATTATCACTTAAAAATCCATATAATTTTTCCTATTTTGTAACCTTGTAGCTGTCCACCCCTACTAACCCTAATGTCAAATTTAACTCACTTAAATTAAAAGATCTGGGCCTTATTAAACTTAAATTTTGGGCCTCTAAATCCCTTGTGTGTGGCGTCACTTCTAATTCCCTTATAATGCCACTTAATGTTAGGCGACAAGCCCATGTTTGGTATTTTAAACATAATTACCACCTTTTTAATTCTTTAATGCCCAATCTAGTAATTTAATCAAGGCCTTAACCTAATTCTGAGCCCAATTTGGACCCCTATCACTTAAATTAACCTATTAAAGTTATCCCTACTCTAAATGCATAGGCCCATAAATTTAGGATGTTACAGTTCTATCCCCTTTAAAGAAATTTCATCCTCGAAATTACCTGATCAGAAAAGATGAGGGTATTGTTGCCTTATTGCTTCCTCGGGTTCCCACGTAGCCTCCTTAGAACCATGATTTTTCCACAGCACTTTAACCAATGGAACCGTTTTCCTTCTCAACACCTTGACATCACGATCCAAAATTTCTACTGGTTCCTCTTCGAAGGATAGATTGGGTCTTACCTCGATTTCCTCCACAGGCACAATATGGGACTGATCCGAACGGTATCGTCTTAACATAGAGACGTGGAATACATCATGAATTTGGCTTAATTTCGGAGGTAACTCCAGCTGATAGGCTACTGGTCCTACTCGCTTTTAACACTCGATATGGTCCGCTAAATCTAGGACTTAATTTACCCTTTCGACCAAACCTTAGTACCTTCTTCCATGGTGACACTTTTAAAAATACTTTATCACCCATTGCGAACTCTATGTCCTTACGCTTTAAATTAGCATAAGACTTCTGTCTGTCCGATGCCTCCTTCAGTCGAACCCGAATCAATTCAACCTTCTCTTCAGTCTCGGTCACCAACTCCGGACCCAAAATATGGCGTTCTCCTAGTTCTGTCCAGCATGTAGGAGTACGACACTTCTGTCCGTACAAAGCTTCGTAGGGCGCCATCTGAATACTTGACTGGAGCTATTGTTGTAAGCAAATTCTGCTAACGGTAAGAACTCTTCCCAACTACCTTTGAAATCTATGACACATCCTGTCAACATGTCCTCTAAGATCTGAATCACTCGCTCAGATTGTCCATCAGTCTGAGGATGAAACACTGTACTGAAGTCCAACTTCGTACCCAATGCTTGATGCAACGCCTTCCAAAATTGTAAGGTGAACCTAGGGTTCCTATCCGATATGATTGAGACCGATACTCCATGCAACCTTACCACCTCTGCTATGTATAACTTAGCTAACCTCTGCAAGGAGTAGTCAACACGTACTGGTATAAAGTGTGCAGACTTCGTCAAGTGATCACCAACTACCCAAATCGTATCTTTCTTAGTGGGTGTGAGGGAAAGCCCACTAACAAAATCCATGGTGATTCCTTCGCACTTCCATTATGGATTCTTCACTAGCTGTAATAATCTTGATGGTAACTGATGTTCTGCCTTGACCTGCTGACAGGTCAAACACTTACCCACCAATTTAGTACCTCTTGCTTCAATCCCGGCCACCAGAACTGATCTCTCAAATCTCGAAACATCTTATTTCCTCTAAGGTGCATAGCGTATGCACTACCATACGCCTCATTCAAAATTCTCCACCTTAACTCTGGATCTTTCGGCATGCAGACCTTCCCTTGAAAGCATAACAATCCTTCCTCATTCATACTAAATTCTGTTGGCCCATCCTTTGAGATTAACTGCAATTTCCCCTTTAGCAACTCATCGGTTTGTTGCCGCTCCTTCACTTGACTAATCCAAATAGGTTTCACTTGAAGTTCGGCTAATAAGCTTCCATCCTCATACAAACTAAGGTGAGCAAACATTGCCCTTAGGTCAGAGACCACTTTATGACTTAGAGCATCCGCTACTACATTAGCCTTACTCGGGTGATATTCGATCGAGCAATCGTAATCCTTTAGTAACTCGATCCATGCGGTCTGAACACACACCCTAATCCAGCATGTGACGCATCACAGTAAATTACGAACTCCTTCCCTGCCTCCGGCTGAATCAACACAGGAGCCTCCGTCAGAAATCTCTTTAACTTTTCAAAACTCTCCTGCTGCTTATCAAACCAAACAAACGAAACTCCTTTCCGTAACAACTTAGTCAGGGTGCCGCTACCGAAGAAAATCCTTCAACAAACCTTCGGTAGTATCCAGCTAAACCAAGAAAACTCCTAATCTCAGCCACGGACTTGGGTGGCTTCCAATCTAACACTGCTTCAATCTTTCGAGGGTCAACCCTAATCCCTTCTGTGGACACAACGTGCCCTAGAAACGTTACTTCCTTCAGCCAAAATTCACACTTACTGAATTTTGGCATACAATTGCTTCTCCCTTAGGATCTGCAAAACTATTCGCAGATGAGCATCATGCTCCTCTTCTGACTTCGAGTAAACTAAGATATCATCGATAAACACCACGACACACTGATCTAAGTAGGGTTGGAATACTCGGTTCATCATGTCCATGAACGCTGCTGGCGCATTGGTTAATCCGAATGGCATCACCATAAATTCATAGTGACCGTAGCGAGTCTTAAAAGCTGTCTTGTGTATATCCGCCTCCTTGACCCTAAGTTGATGGTACCCTGACCTCAGATCTATCTTAGAAAAGATTGAGGCTTCCTTCAACTGATCAAACAAGTCATCGATCCTTGGCAATGGGTACTTATTCTTGATTGTTAGCTTATTCAACTGGCGATAATCAATACACATGCGCATTGATCCATCCTTTTTCTTAACAAATAACACCGGCGCTCCCCACGCTGACACACTCGGTCGAATAAATCCTCTATCCAGTAACTCTTGAATCTGCACTTTTAACTCTACTAACTCTTTCGGTGCCATCCTATACGGAGCAATAGATACCGGCGTTGTTCCCGGAAGAAGATCGATTCCAAACTCTACTTCACGATCTGGGGGTAATCCCAGAAGCTCTTCAGGGAAAACATCAGGAAATTCCTTTACTGTCCTGACGTCTCCAACAGTCAGATCTTTGGCTTCTAGAGCCCGAACAAACAATAGAACTACCTCACATCCTTTCCTCACCATCCTCTCTGCTCTTAGGGCAGTCACTACATTCGACAAACAGTTCCCCCTTTCTCCTATCACCAACACTTCATCACCCTCGGGGGTTTTTAACAACATACGCTTGGCCGCACAATCTAGATTAGCTTGATACTTCACAAGCCAATCCATGCCTAAGATTAAATCAAACTCCCCGAACGGTAATTCCATTAGATCTATTCGGAAAACTCTGCCCTGAACTTCTAGAGGTACTTCCCGATAGAGTTTTTCCACTACTACAGATTGTCCTAACAGGCTAACTACAGTCATTGCCCTAGGGTTAATTTCAGATTCTAGTCTTAAAGTTCCCGATACGCTACTAGCTACATACGAATGCGTCAACCCAATGCCAATCAATGCAGTGTAAGGAAAACCAATGATTAAGAACGTACCAATTATAACATCCGGTGCATCAGCCTCCTCACGACGTCTGACAATATAGACCAACCCCGGCTATCTTGCCTCAGTGTTTCTTGCCCCATGACCTGGTGCTCCACGACCCCGACCAGCACCATTACCACTTCTGGCTGCACCACGACTTATTTGTGGCTGCTGACCTCCTCTACCAGGCTGAGCATTCCCTCGACCCATGGTCCCTTCACCGTCCCGTTGCCGCGGACAGTTTTTAACTTGGTGGTCCGTAGATCTACACCTAAAACACTTCCCACTGCCTGCCCAACATTCACCGGCATGAAACTTGCCATATCGAGCACATTTCGGGGTCTGGTTAGCAGCAATAGGTTTCTCTTCCCGTTTCGGTCCATCAGACCTGGACCTTTTCTGAGTACGCCCGATTGACGATCCAAAATTCCTCTTTTTTTCACCTCTATCTTTATCCCGATTCAGTTTCTCAGTCCGCTTCACCTCTTCGGCTATCTTAGCCTTTTCCACCAGCACATCTAATTCCCTTTCCTGCTGTGGGGCTGTAACACCCCAAACCCAGTCAAAACGCCACGACCGAATCTGGTATGTCACGGGGGAAAATGTTTTGAGAAAAACGAGTTACCAATTAAATTTTAATGAAAAACTCGCTGTTACTATGTGCTTGTAGAAATCAGGTGTATTATAAAAAAAACTCATAATTTACTTTGAAATTCCGTAAATAAAATTTTAAAACATAGATGCAGATCCATAGATTAGAAAACCTTTTTATAATGTTTAAAGAAACCAAAGCGATTAGTTTGAAAACCGTTTCTAATAGAAATTTGGAAACTTGAGTTTTGTAAAATAGTATGAGTTATTGAAAACACCTGAGTTCTCATTTATTAAAGAGAGATTGGTATTACCCGATGGTAATGATGGAAAACTATAACGACTTGTATTTTAGAAAACCTTGCGCTCAAATTATTAAATTAATCAAGTGATATACTTAATCATATTTAGAATAAATCCCAAAGCATATAAATAATCCAAAAAAAAAAAAAAAACCATAATTAAAGAAGCCTTATTACAAATTCAAATAAAGACAAAAACCAAATTAAAATAAAATAAAGTACCCAAATCGGAGTTTATGTAAAACCAAGTTTTATTGCATGGCCTTCTCGAGTTCATCCGGCTCCTTATCCGCGAATTTACGAATCACCAGAAAAGGTAAGGGAGAAGCTGAGTCACCAAGACTCAGTGCATAATCCCTCTCCCGGATAAATGCCACATACTTACACAAATTATAACCAAGCAGTATATATATAATGCACCCAACCTAGCCATCCATAACTCCTTTTCTACCCCGTGTGGTACCAAACCACTGGTGGTGCCAAACCACTGGTGACCCAAAGTCACGATATCCAATAATGTGATGCCAAATCACTGGTGACCCAAAGTCACGAATAATCAAGTTGTGGGGCCAACCCACATGTGATACCAAATCACTGGCGACGATCCCAATACATCAAATATGGGGACAACCCACGGTGGTGTGAAACCACTGGGACGTGTCGCTATGAGGTGCCAAACCTCTGGTGTCCCAAAGACACGAAAAATCAACGATCCAGGTGTGGGGCCAACCCACGTGTGATACCAAATCACTGGTGACGATCCCAATACATCAAATGTGGGGCCAACCTACGGTGGTGTGAAACCACTGGGACGAGTCGCTATGAGGTGCCAAACCTCTGGTGTCCCAAAGACACGAAATATGTGGTACCAAACCACTGGAGGTGCCAAACCTCTGGTGTCCCAAGGACACGGATATCAAATCTTCCTCCCTCCTCTCATATCACCCAAACCAATGTACTACGAGTGTAAATCATGCCATCATACTTTGATGTGAACATATAACAAATATATATATCATAAATCATGATATTAAGCAACATATAGCAACATCATATCGAAACGGACTTACCCGTATCCTTATTCATACCCATCAAGGTATCATAACAAGATCTTATAGTTTTCGGCTTCAATAACATGATTAGTCATTAACACATAAAAATATAATACCGAGTTATAAAGTGTGTAAGGTACACACCTTTCACTAACGCAATACTAATTTCCGTAGACCCGATCTACCGCACTAGATCACCTTGTCCAACTTTGATTGCTAGAGAAGTAAGGCTTAGATCAAATGCTTCCAAAGTCCCAAAGAGCCCCCCTTCCAAAACCGATTGAAGAAAACCAAATGAAGACCTACCCTTGTTGATATTCGGCCAAGACAAATCAAAAAGGAAATGGGAAATTTCGGCAATATGGTTAAATGGAGAAGGGATTTTCGGCTATGGTTTTGAAAAGAAGAAAGCAATTGATTAGAGACTAAAAAGAAATGAAGTATGTGAGTAGAAAAGAGAATAAAAAAAATAAGAGAGGGAGGATTCGGCTTAAACAACAATGGAAAAAAAGAAAAGAGAGTTTGGGGAAGAAAGAGGTTCGGCCAAAAGAAGGTAAAAGCAATTTGTAAGTGTTAACATATATGAGAAGAAAAGAATAGGAAGATGAGAACCAAAAGAGGTTCTTTTCGGTTACAAAGAATTAAAAGATGAGAGGGAGGTTCCAAATGAGTTTCGGCCAAATGACTAAGAGGAAAAATCAACAACACCTAATGGCATTCGGCTATGGTTCACTTTGGTGCACAAGAGAGAAGAATTGGTAAGGTTCAAAAGGGATTTTTGATATGGCTCAAAACAAGAAATGAAAGCATTCCTAACTAACCAAAAATGACCACCATCCAAAAGAAATTTTGGCACCAACTAGCTACCAACAAAACCAAGATTCGGCCACTTCCCCTAGCCACACATGCCGTCCACATTCATGGACTAATGGCCTAAGAAAAGTTTCCAAAACATTTTCCATCATCCAAGCTTTTTGTCCCCCCATCCTTCCATAAGTCTTAAGATTCTTATCCCAAAATACAAGCTTTCCTAAACTAACATTCAACTTGCCATAAAATTGAAAGTCCAACCTTCCATAATTAGAACTTGGCCGACACTTAATGCTAGGATGCATAAAAATAAAGTCCTAAAAATGCATTCCATGCTATTCGAACCACTTCCCTCAAGCAACCTTTTATGCGCCTTATCCACTATGCCACTAACTCCTCTTGTGTTAGAATTTAACACTTAAATTAACTTAAGTGTCAAGTTCACTTAATCCACTTCACTAAATTTTTAATACTAATAATTATTCTAGCTTCATAAATAAAATCCAGCCTTCACAAGACTATGTTAAACACACAAAAATTCATACCCGAGCCAACATAAATAACAAGATAATACTCTAATTTTTAGGATGTTGCAGGGGCTATCAAAACATGCAAGTCATCTCTCAGGCCATCTTCAAACCTAACACAATGTTCATGCTCCGTGGCTACCATCCCACGAGCATATCGGCTAAGACGTAAGAACTTAGCTTTATACGCAGCCACTGACCTACTCCCTTGCACTAGATTCAGAAATGCTCTACGCTGCGCATCCACATAACTTGATCCAATGTACTTATTCTGAAATGCTATTTTAAAGAAATCCCAGGTGATACGATCAGCCACAGCACCATCCTTTACCGCAAGCCACCATTGATAGGCTTCATCCCTCAAGAGGGATACAACTTTTCCTCCTCCGTAAAATCCAAATCATCCATTATGCGTTCTACCGCCTCCAACCAATACTCAGCTGAACTTGGGGCTACATTAGAAATTCCTCTAAACACTTCTGCCCCATTGGCTCTAAGCCGTTCTGGCATAGATTTTCGGGCTCCTGTGCCCATACCAGCCCCAGCAACCCTCTCTAAAACCCTTAGCATTGCCTGAGATACCGCGTCATCTCCGGTAGTCTGATCCTGAAATTCCTCCTCCGCGGCTGGCATCTCATTTCCAAAACCATGACCAGATCCTACTGGTTCTGACAACGTCATCCTACCCCTACCACGACCACGTGGCGGATGTCCTCAGCCCCTTATACTCATTCTACCGATTCGCATTTATCTGATTAGAAATTTTATGAACTATTAGTTTTCTTCCACTATTTTAACCACGAACAGTCTTATGGATAATACATTTAAGAGTAATTCTTTCGAATTTGCATTCACCATACAGTCTCAAGTTCATATCCTCTAAGAAACACATACATTCAATCATGAAATCACGTTCATTACAGAAAGATGGTGTTGTTGTTGTTGTTGTTGTTGTTGTTGTTTTCACTACCCAGGGGTATTTTCGTAATTTTATCCTACAAGGGGTATTTTTGTAATTTTTTTCAAGATGAGGTTCCTCGGTGATTTTGTAAAATAAGGGTATTTTGGTAATTTTGCATTCCCGGGGGTATTTTGGTAATTTTGGAATCTAGGGCATTTCGAAAATTTTGAAATTCGAGGGTATTTCGATAATTTTGGAATTCAGGGGTATTTCGATAATTTTGAAATTCGGGGGTATTTCGGTAATTTTGTGATCCAGGGGTATTTCGGTAATTTTACAAAATAATGGTAATTTGGTAATTCTACAAACCAGGGTTATTTTGGTCATTTTGCAAAACAAGGGTAATTTGAAATTTTTTTTCATAACTGTGAACATTTTCAAATCAAGTGTATATTTTTGGAAGTGTACAAAACTTAGGGGGTTTTGTTTGCAAAATAGGGTGGTTGGTCCCTTACGGGTTTTAATTATAGGTTCAGCCCATGAACAAGTCCTTATAGCTAGAGTGAACAGTCACTACGCACCAGGTAAGATTCCAGCGAAGAGGAGGTGAGTCACTAGGACTGCTTAAATACCTAGCTCTCCCTGAATCCACTCCTAGACATGCGTATGCCTATTGCCGCACCCTTTCATGGCCAAAGTGAATAGTCACTATGCACCAAGTAAGATTCAAGCGAAGAGGAGGTGAGTCACTTGGACTGCTTAAATACCAGGCTCTTCCGGATCTACTCCTAGACATGCATATGCCTGTTGCAACACCTTAGTCTTGCGACTTGTTTACAGGTTTTGTTTAGTGAAATTAAGTCTTAAGGATTTGCAGAGTTGTTTGTCTAAGCCTAGAGTCCATCAAGTTCTAATCTAGATAGTCTACGTCCCATAAAGCCCATTAAGCCCATTAAGCCCATATTTATATCACAATCAGGAGTTCAGAATACTTACCTGGGTGGATTGGGTGCCGGTAGACTCGAAGGCCATGTCTTCAAACCAAAATCTTTTTCTTAAATTCAATTTTTTTCTTAACACACTTCTAGACCCATTTCACAGCCCGGTCCACAACCAATTGGCCAATCTCGAATAGTAGATACTACTCGTTTCTTAAACTTAGGGATTCTTTCTTTTGCCTGATCCATATTTAATTCCATCAAATCCTTATCAGAGCTACTATAACAATATTTAATCGTTAATCCTCCTTATAGAGTTAAAATCATATATATATTGAACGAGTCTAATAAAAATCTAGGGATAATCTTTTTACCTTAAATTCTCGAAATTGGAGACTTATGATTTTCAGCTTTTAGATCTAGTCGACTAGGCTTCCTTCAAATCCCGAATTTGCCGCCCATCATAAAACCATTAACTATTAGCTTTCGGCTTTTGTCTTTCTAAAATAGATTATGAGAACTAATCAAAAATCAACTCTTACCTTAGCTTAGGAGATTCGGCTAGCACTAGGGAGAGGATTTGGCAATGCCAATGGAAGATTTAAATGCCGAAAGTATAAAACAATTCCTCAAATATGATGAATAAAAGAAAAAACGATGGATGCTTCGGCTTTTTAGAGAAATCGGCACAAGGGAAAAGAAAGTGGGGAGGAGTTTCGGCTTTTGAAGTAATTGAAGAAAGAAATTTGGAGAAAGAAATTGGAGAGGGAGAGGCTAAAGAATTCGGCACAAAGAATAGAGAAAACCAGGGTTTTTAAATGTTAGAATCAAGGAGCTAGCCCCCCTATTTATAGATTTTTGACACCTATTGCTAAATACCGAAAACGCCCTTAAAATTTAAGCTAAAGGAGAGGAGAATTTCAGCACCCTCTTTGCCATGCAGTAGCTGAATTACCACCTTTTTAATTCTTTAATTGCCAATCTAATAATTTAATCAAGGCCTTAACCTAATCCTGAGCTCAATTTGGACCCCTATCACTTAAATTAACCTATTAAAGTTATCCCTACACTAAATGCATAGGCCCATAAATTTAGGATGTTACAGAGCCCTTGAACTTTGATTTCCCTAATGAAGATCTAATGTATGTGGAAACTACTGAAGAAGACACTCCAGAAGATCGTCGTTGGAAACTGAACTTCGACGGAGCATCAAATGCTGTTGCTAATGCAATTGGGGCACTCATGATATCCCCACATGGAGATAATTATCCGTTTACTTACAAATTGGATTTTGATTGTACAAATAATATGACAGAGTATGAAGAATGTATCATGGGAATCCGTGCGGCCATAGAACGCAGAATCAAAATGCTAGAGGTGTATGGGGATTCTGCACTAGTGATCTATCACCTTAAAGGTGAATGGGAAACAGGAGACCCCAAATTGATCAATTATCGAAAGCTAGTTCTGGAATTAATTGAGGAGTTCGATGACATCACCTTCTGTTACCTCCCGCGAGATGAAAACTAGATGGCTGACGCCTTGGCTACGTTAGCTTCTATGATCAGAGTAAATAAACAAAAATATGTGAAGCCTATCCAAATGAGTATTTACGAGGCTCCAGCTCATTGCTACAACATCGACGAAGAGGAAAAAATAGATGATCATCCTTGGTATCACGATATACTACGATATGTGAAGAATCGTGAATACCTTGATCAAGCAACTGAGAATGATAAAAGGACTTTGAGAAGACTGGCCAGTGACTACTTCTTAGATGGGGAGATCCTATACAAAAGAAGAAAGGATCAGGTGTTTTTAAGATATGTGGATGCTGTCGAGGCCAAGAAAATCTTGGAAGAAGTCCATGAGGGTGTTTACAGAACACATGCTACTGGTTTTACAATGGCCAGGAAAATCATGAGATTCGGAGATTATTGGTCTACGATGGAAGGGGATTGCATCAATTATTCCAAGAATGGTGCAAAAATGAATCGGTGCCAATTCATAGGCACCGATTCATAGAAAATTAAACACCACAACTCGTCACCATATAGCCCAAAAATGAATGGTTCAGTTGAGGCGGCTAATAAGAATATCAAGAAGATTGTGGGAAAGATGGCTGAGACTTATAAAGATTGACTTGAGAAGTTACCGTTTGCTTTTTATGCTTATCGAACGTCAGTCAGGACCACCACCGGGGCAACTCCTTTCTTATTGGTCTATGGAATGGAGGCAGTATTACCCATCGAAGTTGAGATTCCTTCCCTTCGAGTCTTGTCAGAGCTGAAGTTGGATGAAGCAGAATGGATCCAATCCCGATATGATCAGTTAAATTTGATCGAAGAGAAAAAGCTAAAAGCTATCCGTCATGGTCAAATGTACCAGAAACGAATGATACGAGCTTACAACAAAAAAAGTTCACCCTAGAGAATTCCATGAGGGGGACTTGGTATTGAAGAAGATCCTACCCCTACAAAAAGATTTCAAAGGAAAATGGATGCCAAACTGGGAAGGACCTTACGTGGTAAAGAAGACCTTTTCTAGAGGAGCGCTAATATTAACTGAAATAGATGGCAAGACTTTGACTAATCCAGTGAATTCAGACGCAGTCAAGAAGTACTTCTACTAAAAAAAAGGGAGAGGCCAAGGCAAAAACCCGCAACGGGGTTTTGAATTGAAAACCCGTAAAGGGCAATTCAAATTTTGATGCGGCATGCGATAGTCTCGCTTTCTCTGAATTAACAAGAAGGAAATATGTTATGTCTTGGGGCATCAACAGAGTACTCTAGATTCCCTAAACACATGTTGAGCTCAAAATGGTCCTCAGGAAGGTCGTACAGAGAAGCTCAGGATGTGATATCTAAGGCACCTAGTTGTCCCCTCACTTATCTTGTATTTTAGCAATGTTTGCTTTCTTTAGTTAATCCTTCCTTTTCAGATTTTGTTCCCGATAAATTTTAGTTTCGTCCATCATTATGATCCTTCTCAAGCATTTCGCATTGAAATAACAATTAATGGACTAATAATACTTTCAAAAAAGGAGTTCTGCATATTACTCTGGAAGCTTCTAAATAGTACAAGAACCTGAAACAGGACTAGTATTTAGAACTCAACAAGCCTAAGGGTTGGAAATATTTGAGAAAGTAGAGTCTAGATTGTGACTATTTCTTCAGATTTTTTGTATCAGCTGAACAAGAGGACGTCGGTAATACAACCTTGATGAACAACGAGTAATGACAACCTAAGCAATAAAAAAGGATCATTCTCATGACATTCTGCATTCATACAAATATCATTCATAACACATCTAGTTAGGAACATTTGATTCATTTTGATCATTGCATCCTAATCATTGGGCATAAGCATAGGCCCATGAAATCAATTCTATAGGTCATGTCCCCCAAAGGACGGTTGGAACGGTGGAAATGTGCAAGTGTACACAATCGTAACAAGTAATAAAAGTGACAAGTAAATGTCGAGTTATCGTACCCACATGGACTGTAAAAGAATTATTTATGAAATAATTCCAAACACTTTGGTTAGGGAAAAATATTTGATTTTTGAAAACTATTTGAAAATTAAAAGAAAAAAAAAACAAAGTAACTTAAAATAAAACAAAGTTCAAGTGTGCGATTTCGAAAACTGATTTTAATCAATATGACATGATTGTGTTGGTTTAATCACATTTCTTACCTTAGAATTATTAAACTTGTGTTTATACTTGTTACAACATGGCAACATGGTAATTTGATAACTTATGAACACATTTACAAATAAAAAATCCATTTATCTCTTGTACATATTTCTATGCCAATCCGACCGATTAAACAGACTGCAAAAAGTAAACATGTTATTGCACATACATACTCATTAAATTAAACAATCTCTCGCATATTCCTATGTCGATGCAAACGATTAATTCAACCTAACAAGCATATAATCATGTGAAGTAACAAAGTATTTTTACTGTGAAACAATTTAATCACAAACATCCTGCAAGTTATGCAAGGCATACATATCGTCAAATACAATGCTAATTTAATCGTCAGCTACCTTAGAAGAATTAAACATGCACAGATTAAGTATTGTGTCCATTAATTACAATTTCAATGCGTTTAAATAATTAATTCATTAGCTATCTAAACAAATATAATGCCAGATAACTTAGCATAATTTTACTTAATCAAACATTTCACCGAGGCCTTTAACAGCATAAACACAATTTTAATAATCTAAGAGAGCGAAATGAAATCAAACCAACAAGAATTAAATTCAAGCTAACTTGATTAAATTAAACATTTCAAAAGCATGAATATTCATAAGCATGTTTGTCAAAACAACAACAAATAATTTAAAGAGATAGGAAACAAGAAACAAATTCGGTGGCTCTCCGTGACTTGTCTGATTGATTCCTCCTTCGTTCTTCGTTGTCCTCAGCTATCAAGGGGGCTTATGAACACTTCAAATTATGCTTCAAATGGCTGGAAAACACCTCTTTTCCAAGAGGGGAAATCGGCACAAGAACAATGGGAAAATGGAATGAAAATGATGGGAGAAGAGTTGAGAGAAAGGAAGAGAGAATGAGAGAATGTTGGAGCATTGATGGAGGCCTTGAATGAGCAGCTAGGGGCTGTATTTATAGGTGTTAGGGGCTGCTAAAAATAGCAAAAAATCAGCAGCAAAAGCGTCCCACTTGGCCGGCCATCCCATGTGGCAAAGTTGATGGATTCAACTTTGCTAAAATTAGCTTGGGCAAATCTTTAAAGCCATGAATTTTGGAGGGGTTTGAATGGGATTTTGAGAAGTATTCAAGGGCTTCTTTGCAACTCAATTAATCAAAAATAAGCTGATTTGGGCCTTCATTGTGGACGGTTTGGGCTGCCCAATTGGTGGCTGGTCCGGTTCAATTGGTTCGGTTCAACCAGTGCGATTTTATTGGACCCTTTTTCATAATTGATTAAAAATAATTTATTTAACCCAAATTAAATTGGGAATAAATTAAAATTAATTATATTATGATTAAATCCTTATAATTGGACCGTCTTGGGCTGGAAATAGAGTCACCTTGACACTTCAAATCGCTTCTCGGTTTTATTCTTGAGCGATGTCTGTAAGAAATTTTTTTGCCCTTTTTTTGCGATTCTCATTTAAAATAGTCGAATTAAACAAAATTAACTATAAAATTAATTAAAATTCATCATGTTCATATTTTTAGCACAAATTAATTTTTTTATAATATTTAATTATTTTTCGACAAGAATTTACTCGGAACCACATGAAATTGGGTCAAAAAGGGCATGAAAAAGTATATAAATTTTCGTGTTTCCACACCCCCAAACTTAATTCATTGCTCGTCCTGAGTAATGCACAAGATTGAAAAGAATTTCCTCAGAAATGCCTTTGAAAAACTTCTTTCAGAACAACTTTCTTTTCAAAATTATGAATTGAATATACTTAAGCTCAAAGATAAGAAATTTGATAGTTATGCAACTTAAGCAATCATATCGTTCAAATTACCTCCAAAAATTATCATACTAGCGAAATTAGACTAAATGTTTCTTTAATAAAGACATGTTCTTCACTACCAAATTGATTTTAATTCCTTTATTCAGAAATTAAACTACAATCACTAAGCTTAACTTAATGTCTTCTTATGTTGAATATAGCAATTTCTCTCCACTAATGTAGGTAACATGGGAATCTCGAATCAATAGGTCTTTAATAAGGTTGTAACGTGGCTGGGCTTAAGGGTAGGTAAAAGATATATAAAATTTTTGGCCTAAAACCCTAGACTCAGCTTAATATCGAACCTTCGGAACTTCAATCCTTGATACCCAACTTATGCTCTTTCGAACACTTATTTCATTTTGAGTAAATGTTTTTTTTTAAACTCAAACTTGAGCACTTGCTTCATGTACAACAATTTTTTGAGCATTTGATACTTCTTTTCAACTCCCCCAAACTTATTCTCAAATGATCTTTTGAATAGTACTGAGTCTAGTGTTTGGGATGATTTTAGAAGTAATTAAGAGAAAGTTGATGGCTAAATGTTGCATAGGTCCAAATAAAATTAGGCCATATAGTCTCAAAATTGGGTTTCAAAGGATAATTTCATCAGGGTCAGCTTGAAAGGCTCAAACGGTCCAAACAAAAGTTTGCCTAAATCATTTTCAATATTCCATGCTTCCTAGGATTTCGCCTCAAGAAATTACTGAGTCAATTCTAAAGACTTAAGCTTTTATGAATGCCTAATTTTTTCGTAAGGAACTAAAAATTTTATGGTATGAATTTGTATGTTTTATTAAAAATACATTCACATATTTATTAAGCTAACATAATAAATTATTGAAATTTCAATTTATTGAACAAAAATATATCCTAAGCATAATTGAAAGAACATTTTATTTTGAATGGAATCAATTCAAATTTTCGGTCCCCCCTACTTAAAGTGAACAATGTCCTCATTGTTTAAAGTGAATAAATACTATACACCAGGTAGGATAATTAGAAAAGAGGAGGTGAGTCAAATTGACTGCTTAAGTATCAGGCTCTTTCTAAAATCCAATCCTAGACATGTATATATCTATTGCCACACTTTATCCTTTGAGACTTTTTCAGATTTTATTAATGCTTTCTATCTCTTATTTTATTGTGCAAAAAATAAAAATTCCTAATTGACCTAATCCTAAGATACTTAAGAAAGAAATAAAAGTTGAAGTCCTCCCATTTTTTATTTGTTTGCCGATCCTTCCGAATTTGACTCATCCTTTGCTCCATTAGTATTATTCTTCCATGAATCGCCTTGCTCATTCTTCAGTGATGAAAGCCATGGTTCAAATATGAAATCTGGAAACTCAGGCACAAAAATAAATGGGTCATTATAAATCTTCTTAAGGGCACTCCTCATTAAGTCATCTCTTATTTTTGCATATCTCCAGTAGGCTTGTTGCTGCCATTGCATGTGCTGCATCAAGTCCATCAACTTAAACAATTCATTACAAAGATCTGGGCTAGGTGGTGGAGCTCTAAACATTGCGGGCTCGATATCAGGTTCAACTTCTGGATCCATCGATTCTGCCTCATGAGGGACGTCAGTTGATGGCTCTGGCGGTATTTCTGTGGGATTATCTTACGCTTCCGGGATCCTCGCTCTCTTCAATTCGTTCTTTGAAGAAGCAATCTCTGCGGCTACTCGGTAGAGGTCCCAATCGATGATTGTGCCTTGACTATACTCGCATGCGCTTTACATCCGCAAGGAGTTTTGCTTTTAAGCATAAGATTGTGATGGTAAAGGGAAAATAGGCAGGGCCGGATTGTCTAACGGCACAATTTCGCATTTCTCTCAGGATGATTTTGCCCACATCAATGGTCTTTCTGGTTAGAATCAAGTATAATAGGACCATTCGCTCTAATGAAATTGTCGTCCCGTGCGAACTAGGCATAAGGCTAAAATGGATGAAATAGAACCATACCTTCGCTAGAGGTGTCAAATACTCCCTTCGACACGTGTGGATTCCTTGCTTTGACACAGTCCACTTGGAACCTGGCACTGTAAGTTCCTCGAGGATTTCTTGTAGATTTTCTGGCTTAATATTTCTCAACAGAGAGGAATATTCATCGTTGTCGAAATCAGGTAATTCAAAGAGCTCATTAATAGCACTAGAATTTATTGGTACCTTGATTCCGCGGATTGGAACTTCGGTCAGTTCGTTTGAAGTTAAGTTCGCGTAGAATTCACGAACTAATTCTCATCCACACTTGGTCTCTTTTCACAAAACAATTCCCAATTGAGGGCTTCAGCAACTTGACGAATACGAGCCATAAAATCCCTGTAGTTGCTTTCCTTCAATGTGAAGCCTTTCTATGGATGCATCTGTTGATTTTTGAAGATACTTTCGTATCTTATTTTGGCTTCTTCACAGTGAAATTTGCTTTGTGTTTTGTCGATTTGAGCGGAGGCACGAGTTCTTTTACGAGTCATGATGGTCTTGAACATAAGATGGAAAGAATAAAAATTAGTTAAATAATTTAATTAATTCAACAAATTGAAAATTCAATAATTGAATAAAAATTAAAAATAAAATTTAATAGCAATTACTAATATTTCAACAAATTGAAAAATTAAGTAATTGAAAAGAATTAAATTTTAAAAATAAAATTTACTTCACAATTATCAATATTTCAATAAGTTGAGAAAAATTAAATAATTGAAAAAAATTAAATTAAATTAAATTAAATTAAGAGAGAAAATTATTCTTACCACCTACCTTGTAGATTTTAAGAGTTCTAAAAGGAGGGATGGCTTAATTTGGGGGAAGGGAGAATGTGCGCCTAAGCACACAAAGCAGCAGCAGCAGCTGGCGTGCAAGGTGCTGCAGCAAGCGGCAAAGCAAGCGGTGGCGTGTGGAGCGAGCCACGGCACCGATTCGCATAAGAAGGCTGCTTTGGGGCAGCGATGGCGTCTTGGTCTTGGCTGCAGGCGGGCGCGGGCGCAGGCGTGTCTTTGGAGCCGAGTTGCTTACTCTTCTTTGGCCGAATGGAGGCTTGGGGACTAGGGGCTTGCGACAATTAAGGTGGAAGGAAGGTTGGGTGATGAGTGAATGGGGTGCATCAATGGTGCAATATATAGATGCAATAGTATAATTTTAAGTAAAACTCTTAAAATAATTAAAACATTAAAAATAAGAGTCCCCTTCTAATTTTACTCATGATAAACAACAATTAATAATTAAAAAAACATAACTAAATTATCAATTGTTATTTAATTATTAAGATAAATATGAAAAATAAAAATAATTCTAATCCTAAGCTAAATTGATAAAAGTTAATATATAAATTATAATGATTATAATTATATATTAAAGTTTATCAATAATTTATAAATATGAAATTGAATAAAAATGTTTATTTTAGATGCCTTTTAAAAATATTTACAAAAAAAGGCACCTAGTTTTTATTATTTATGAAAATAGCAACCACATTTTGAAAATAATTCAATTAAGTCCTTAGACTTAATGAAAATTTGCAATTAAGTTGCAATTTAAGACTTCGGTCAAAATTGACCTTTTTATTTGGAAAACTAAAAATTTATTTTGCTATTTAAGGGCTAATTCCTTGGAAAATTATGCAAAAATCAATTCCCAGGAAAGATTGGAGGGGTCACTAGCGGTCCCGCTTAAGTTCCAATCTCCTAGACAGAATTTATTTGAGCATGATAAACCCGGAAATATTCCCTAAATATTTTATTGAAAGCAATAAAAACTAAGGATTAGATAAACTGAACGAGATTTTATCCCGTTCAGGGTTTCCTCCGTAATAATGTTTCAAATGCTGAGCATTGATTGAAAATTACCTCTCTTACCTTGGAGTTCAATAACCCCGTATGGATAGACACGGTGAATTGTAAATGGACCGAACCAACGTGACTTTAACTTACCCGGAAAGAACTTTAGTCTGGAATTAAATAGCAAGACTTGCTGACCTGCTTCAAACTCTCGAGCTCGAATATGCTTGTCATGCCATTTTTTTAGTCTCTCTTTGAGTAATTTGGCATTTTCGTATGAGAACATTCGAAATTCCTCTAGCTCATTGAGTTGGAGCATTTGTTTCTCTTTAGCAAGCTTAAGATCTAAATTGAGTTGTCGAAGAGCCCAGTAAGCTCTATGCTCTAACTCTAGAGGTAGATGGCATGCTTTCCCAAAGACCAACCGAGAGTGTGACATTCTTAAGGGTGTCTTGTATGCCGTTCTGTAGGCCCATAAAGCGTCATCTAGTCCCTTGGACCAATCTCGTCGGTTCGGGCAAACTACCTTCTCAAGTATGCCTTTGATCTCCTTATTTGCTAGTTCAGCTTGCCCATTTGTTTGCGGATAGTAAGCTGTGGCAACCTTGTGTTTCACTCCATGCTTATCTAGCAACCATTTTAACCACTTGTTCACAAAGTGGGTCCCCTCATCGCTGATAATAGCTCTTGGGGTTCTGAACCTAGTGAACACATGTTTCTACAAAAACTTCATCACAATCTTCGCATCGTTTGTCGGATACGCTTCAGCCTCGACCCATTTGGACACATAATCTACTGCTACCAATATATACTTGTGACCGAAGGACGGAGGAAAAGGGCCAAGGAAATCAATACCCCACACATCGAACAATTCTACCTTAATGATATTTGTTCGAGGCATCTCATCTCTATTAGATACGTTTCCCACCCTCTGACATCGATCACAATTCTTTACGTAAGCATATGTATCCTTGAATAGTGTTGGCCAAATGAATCCAGCTTGCAATACTTTGGCCGCTGTACGAGTACCTCCAAAGTGTCCTCCACTTGGAGCTGAATGACAGTGGTATAAAATTTTCGGCATTTCGTCCTCTGTCACACATCTTCTAATCATCTGATCTGTGCACTTTTTGAACAAATACGGCTCTTCCCAAAAATAATACTTTACATCGTGAAGAAATTTTTTTCTTTGCTGATATGTTTTATCAATTGGCATCAAACCACAAGCTAAATAGTTGGCAAAATCAACAAACCAATGAGTATTATGGACATGAGTTACCTTCAGTATTTGTTCATCTGGAAATGTCTCATGGATCGGTAAAAGTGAAGAATTTTCCTCTTGCGGCTCCAATCTGGATAGGTGATCTGCTACTTGGTTCTCTACTCCTCTTCGATCCTGAATTTCCAGATCGAACTCTTGGAGTAAAAGCACCTACTGGATCAATCTTGGCTTAGCATCTTTCTTGGCTAATAAATACTTAATCGCGGAGTGGTCTGTATAGACAATCACTTTGGTACTTACAAGATAAGATCGAAACTTGTCAAAAGCAAAAACAATAGCAAGTAACTCTTTTTCTGTTACCGTATAGTTCAGTTGGGCTCCGGTTAGAGTTCTGCTTGCGTAGTAGATAGGATGGAAAACTTTGTTCCTTCGCTGGCCCATGACAGCTCCAATGGCGAAGTCATTTGCGTCACACATCAATATGAATGGCGAATCCCAGTCTAGTGTGACGATTATAGGTGCCGTGACTAATCGATTCTTCAGATCATTGAAGGCTTTTAAACAATCCTCGTCAAACTTGAATATTGAGTCCTTCTCCAATAACTTGTATAAGGGCTTAGCCACTTTGGAGAAGTCCTTGATAAACCTTCGATAAAACCCAACGTGGCCCAAAAAGCTCCTAACACCTTTTACAGATGTTGGAGGTGGGAGTTTCTCAATAACATCTACTTTTGCCTTGTCCACCTCGATCCCATGTGTCGTTATCCGATGGGCTAGAACAATTCCTTCTCGTACCATGAAATGGCATTTTTCCCAATTGAGCACGAGATTCGTCCCTTCACATCGCCTTAGTACCTTCGCTAGATTGGCTAAACAATCCTCGTAAGTATCTTCAAATACTAAGAAATCGTCCATGAAAACTTCCAAGTATTTCTCAACCATGTCAGTAAAAATAGACATCATACATCTTTGAAATGTAGCAGGTGCATTACATAAACCAAATGGCATGCGTCTAAATGCAAATGTATCGTACGGACAAGTGAATGTCATTTTGTGTTGATCTTCCAGTGCTACCGTAATCTGATTATACCCTGAGTATCTGTCGAGAAAATAGTAGTAATCTCATCTTGTGAGTCTATCTAGAATCTGGTCCAAGAACGGTAAAGGAAAGTGATCTTTCCTAGTCGCCTTGTTCAGCTTCCGGTAATCGATACAGATTCTCCATCCCATAACTGTCCTCGTTGGTATCAACTCGTTGTTCTCGTTCTCCACGACCATGATACCTCCTTTCTTCGATACGCACTAGACTGGACTCACCCATGAACTATCTGAGATGGGGTAAATTATACCCGCATCCAACCATTTGATGACTTCCTTCTTCACGACATCTTTCATGATTGGGTTCAGTCTTCGCTGTCCATCAATCGTTCCTTTCTTGCCATCTTCTAATATGATCTTGTACATACATACAGACGGGCTAAAACTGCGAATGTCAGCTATGGTCCATCCGATAACCTTCTTGAATTGTTTCAAAACTATGATAAGCTTCTCTTCTTGTTCAGTAGTTAATTCTGCTGAAACAATCACAGGCAAAGTAGAGGCGTTACCTAAATAAACATATTTTAAATGTGAAGGTAGTACCTTGAGTTCTAACTTACGTGGATCCTCGAGTGATGCTTTTGGCTACATGTAATCTCTGTTCTCTAATTCCAAAGACTCAAAATGAGTTTGTAGATTAAATCTCTTTTGGTTAGCTTCGAGCGAAGCTAAGTATTCATCCTCCTCTTCCTTATTTGGGGGATCCGATGTCAAAATTCTTTCCAAAGGGTCATCAACACTGTTAAGTTCCTTCTCTACTATTAATTCCCCTAAATCGGTCACTGCAGAACAATCATCCATAGTGTCAGGAAATCGCATTGACTTAAAAACATTAAATGTTACCTGATCGTCCTGAACACGCATAGTTAGCTCGCCTTTCTGCATATCAATAAGAATCCTTCCAGTTGCTAGGGATGGTCTTCCTAGGATAATTGGCACTTTTTTGTCTGCTTCAAAATCCAGAATTACAAAGTCGGCAGGAAAGATAAACTTATCTACGCGTACCAATACGTCCTCGATTTTTCCTTCTGGATGCGCTAAGGATCGATCAGCTAGTTGAAGTGTAACCGTAGTTGGTCTAACTTCTCCTATCCCCAATTTCCTAAATATTGACATAGGCATCAAGTTAATACTTGCACCTAAGTCACATAATGCTTTACCACAATATGTTGATCCAATATTGCATGGTATGGTGAAACATCCAGGATCTTTCAATTTTGGGGGTAATTTGTTCTGAAGATATGCACTGCATTCCTTCGTCAGAGCTACCGTCTCAAATTCTCCAAGTCTTCGTATCTTAGACAAAATATCTTTCATGAACTTCTCGTAGTTTGGCATTTACTCAAGTGCTTCGACTAACGGGATGTTGATGTGAAGTTGCTTGAGTACGTCTAGGAACTTCTTGAATTGAATTTCTTGCTTCAGCTTCTGAAGTCTTTGAGGGTAGGGTGGCGGTGGTTTCAATACTGGAACTGGTTTCAGTTGGTTCGCCTTTGGCAGTAATCTGCATCTAACAACATTGTTGGGAGATCAGAATTAACTGGTCCTGCAGTTACTTTGATGGGTCTTGTAGATTTTGGTTCTGGTGAAACTGGGGTGTCAACACTTGGTTGAACTTCTTCTTGAGCATCAGCTTGCTCCTTTTCAACTTCGACAGTGTTGGGCTCTACTATCTTTCCGCTCCTCAACTGTAACACTTTGCAGTGTTCTTTTCCCGAATTTCTCAGATTTTCCTTGTTACTAGGTAAAGCACCTTGTGGTCGGTTCCTAAGTTTAGTCGCAAGCTGGCCCACTTGATTCTCCAAATTCTTCAATGTAGCTGCTTGGCTCTGGATTAAGGCATCATTTTTCACTAGATATGCCTTTAGCAAGCTTTCCAGACTATTGGATGCTTCAGCTTGAACTGGTTTCTGGACTTGTTGCGGAAAATTTGGCGACTGGGTCGGTCTTGGTTGGGTGTAACTGGTTCCAGCCCCTTAGTTACTCCAGGAAAAATTCGGGTGTTTTCTCCACGATGGGTTATAAAAGTTGGACTGCAGCCCTTGCCTTCCTCGATTTTGGTTCTGATTGCCCATGTAGTACACAGATTCTGGGTTTGATGGACATTTTTCGAACAAATGTCCCTCCCCACAATAAACACAGGCTATATTCTCAAATTGATTAGTTGGTTGTGCTGTAAAACTATTAGACCCATTAGCAGTAAGATTTTTAAGCATTAAGAATATCGATGATACCTGAGATGCGAGTGAAGTAAGGGTGTCTACTTCATGAATTCCAACGACTCGTCTTCCTGACGCTGTTCGATTGGTTGGCCACTGATAATTATTGCTGCAATCCTCTCAATAATTTCATAAGCCTCGTTATAAGACTTAGAAAGGAGAGCACCATTAGCAGAGGCATCCACTACCATCCTTGTGTGAGCATTGAGACCATTATAGAATGTCTCAAGTTGAATGCAATGAGGAATTCCATGCTGAGGGCATTTTTGTAATAGCTCCTTAAATCTTTCCCATGCCTCATACAAGGACTCGTCATCCATTTGATGGAAAGCAGTGATCTCGTTCCTCAGTTTAGCATTCTTGCTTGGCGGAAAATACTTCATGAGGAACCTCTCAGCTAACTCTTGCCATGTAGAAATGGAGTTCGATGGCAATGAATTTAACCAGGCACGAGCTCTGTCCCTTAACGAATATGGGAACAACTTCAATCTTAAGGCATCTTCGGGTACTCTGGCTAACTTGAAAGAATCGCTCACTTCCATGAATTGTCTTAAGTGAAGATGAGGATCTTCAGTAGGCATCCTGCTGAATTGGCCCACTGTCTGAAGCATCTGGAACATGACTGGCTTCAGCTCGAATTGTTGTGCCTCGATTCCGAGTCTCCTAATACCCGGATTAAGGTCGTTGAATACTGGCACAGCATATTGTCTTAAGGCTCTATCCCTATCATCAGCAATAAGGATAGGATTCTGAGCAGAATTTGCTCCGTCTCCTTGGTTTATATTCTCAAGATTCATTCCTTCAGTCCTTCTCTGGTTTGCTTGTCTTCTTCATTGGCGAAAGGTTCGTTCTATTTCAAGGTCCACAGGAAGTAAGTCAATAATCTGGTCAATACTCATAAACACCTGAAATTTTCACAGAAAAATTAATTAAGTTAAATTTTAAACAAGAAAATAAATAACCAAAATGTAAAACAGATTCACAAATAATGACTTTGAAAAATAGTCCCCGGCAACGGCGCCAAAAACTTGGAACGGTGGAAATGTGCAAGCGCACACAATCGTAACAAGTAATAAAAGTGACAAGTAAATGTCGAGTTATCGTACCCAGAGGGACTGTAAAAGAATTATTTATGAAATAATTCCAAACACTTTGGTTAGGGAAAAATATTTGATTTTTGAAAACTATTTGAAAACTAAAAGAAAAAAAACAAAGTAACTTAAAATAAAACAAAGTTCAAGTGTGCGATTTCGAAAACTGATTTTAATCAATATGACATGATTGTGTTGGTTTACTCACAGTTCTTACCTTAGAATTATTAAACTTGTGTTTATACTTATTAAAACATGGCAACTCGGTAATTTGGTAACTTATGAACACATTTACAAATCAAAAATCCAGTTATCTCTTGTACATATTTCTATACCAATTCAACCGATTAAACAGACTGCAAAAAGTAAACATGTTATTACACATACATACTCATTAAATTAAACAATCTCTCGCATATTCCTATGTCGATGCAAACAATTAATTCAACCTAACAAGCATATAAATGATCATGTGAAGTAACAAAGTATTTTTACTGTGAAACAATTTAATCACAAAAATCCTGCAAGTTATGCAAGGCATACATATCGTCAAATACAATGCTAATTTAATCTTCAGCTACCTTAGAAGAATTAAACATGCACAGATTAAGTATTGTGTCCATTAATTACAATTTCAATGCGTTTAAATAATTAATTCATTAGCTATCTAAATAAATATAATGCCAGATAACTTAGCATAATTTTACTTAATCAAACATTTCACCGAGGCCTTTAACAGCATAAACACAATTTTAATAATCTAAGAGAGCGAAATGAAATCAAACCAACACGAATTAAATTCAAGCTAACTTGATTAAATTAAACATTTCAAAAGCATGCTTATTCATAAGCATGTTTGTCAAAACAACAACAAATAATTTAAAGAGATAGGAAACAAGAAACAAATCCGGTGGCTCTCCGTGACTTGTCTGATTGATTCCTCCTTCGTTCTTCATTGTCGTCGGCTATCAAGGGGGCTTATGAACACTTCAAATGCTGCTTCAAATGGCTGGAAAACACCTCCTTTCCAAGAGGGGAAATCGGCACAAGAACAATGGGAAAATGGAATGAAAATGAAGGGAGAAGAGTTGAGAGAAAGGGAGAGAGAATGAGAGAATGTTGGAGAATTGATGGATGCCTTGAATGAGCAGCTAGGGGCTGTATTTATAGGTGTTAGGGGCTGCTAAAAATAGAAAAAAATCAGCAGCAAAAGAGTCCCACTTGGCTGGCCATCCCATGTGGCAAAGTTGATGGATTGAACTTTGCTAAAATTAGCTTGGGCAAATCTTTAAAGCCATGAATTTTGGAGGGGTTTGAATGGGATTTTGAGAAGTATTCAAGGGCTTCTTTGCAACTTAATTAATCAGAAAATAAGCTGATTTGGGCCTTCATTGTGGACGGTTTGGGCTGCCCAATTGGTGGCTGGTCTGGTTCAATTGGTTCGGTTCAACCAGTGCGGTTTTACTGGACCCTTTTTCATAATTGATTAAAAATAATTTATTTAACCCAAATTAAATTGGGAATAAATTAAAATTAATTATATTATGATTAAATCCTTATAATTAGACCATCTTAGGCTGGAAATAGAGTCGCCTTGACACTTCGAATCGCTTCTCAGTTTTATTCTTCGAGCAGTGTCTGCCGAGCCGATTTTTGCCCTTTTTGCGATTCTATCGAAAATAGTCAGAATTAAACAAAGTTAACTATAAAATTAATTAAAATTCATCATGTTCATATTTTTAGCACAAATTAATTTTTTTATAATATTTAATTATTTTTCGACAAGAATTTACTCGGAACCATATGAAATTGGGTCAAAAAGGGTATGAAAAAGTATATAAATTTTTGTGTTTCCAACGGTGTAGCAATACAACTGAAGATAGCAAATCTTATCTCTCTGAAGTTGTAGTAGAGCAGATTAAAGCTATAAACCTTATCTCCCTGAAGTTGCAGTGGAGCAAGTTAAAAATAAACAAATCTTATCTCCCTAAAGGTGCAGTGGGAAAGATTGAAGACAGACTACAAATCTTATCTCCCTGAAGTTGTAGTGGAGCATATTAAAGCCACGAACCTTATCTCCCTGAAGTTGCAATGGAGCAGGTTGAAGTTACAAGTCTTATCTCCCTGAAGTTGCAGTGGAGCAGACTAAAGATGGCGAAACTTATTTCCTTGAAGTTGCAGTGGAACAGATTAAAGCTATGAGTCACAACTCCTATATCTCTGAAGTTGCAATAGGTCGAATCAAATCTACCAAAACCAAACCTTATGTCCTTGAAGTTGCAGTGGAGCAGACTGGAGATAGCAAATCTTATCTCCATAAAGTTGTAGTGGAGCAGATTGAAGCTACAAGTCTAATCGCCCTGAAGAGGATCGAAGCACTAGTTCCTATGCCCTTGAAGATGCGATGGAATGGAAGGAGGCTACTTGAAAGAAAAAGCACCAAAAAGTCAAAACTCGGCAAGACAGGGCAAAATTGGCCCTTTTAAAGTCTTTGCTCCATTCCCACCACAAGACAATGAGCAAAGAGGGCAACTGTAATGGGCCTATTTTGCCCGAAGCCCATAAGCAAATAAACCAAAACAAAAATAATAATCCAAAGTCCAAATGTCCATTTACAAACAGCCCAATTTACCAAGCCCTTGATCCAAAATAAAAAAACCCCTAGTAGCCCAATATGGCCCAAAAACTAAACATTTTCAGTAGCAAAAAAAGAGAGGGAGAAAACCCTAGCCGCTGTCACCATTCCCGCCGTACCTATATGTCAGCCACCGTACTGCCTCCATATCTGCAAGGACAAAAAACCAACAACACACAAAAAACAGAGGAAAATATTGTATTTTTTTATTATTTCGGGTATAAAAAGCCACCAAAACAATGTATATTTTTTTACGGAGTGTTTAAGGTTCAAAGTTAAAAGATCACTTATAAGTCGAACCTGAAAAGTTAATCCCATAGGCTTGCCTTAAAATTAAATCTCCACCATTGTAAAATGAAATGATAAACAGATCAAGAGGTCTTTGTCAGGGTTGTAACGGGGCTAGGTTTAAAGGTGTGGATAAAGGCTGAATTAGAAGGTTAGGATCGTGACTGAATCGACAAGTACCTACCTAGAAAAAAAATAAACTGATCTAAGATAATTTACATCAATTGAAAATTTATAATACTAATAATACGGGCTTTTTCTTTTGATAATTAAACTTTAACTGTATAAGCTCACTCTTCCTAACACTAATACTGAATATACTTTGAATTTGAATTTTTTTTTAAGAACTAACTATAACAACTAATGAATTTAACTCATAGCATAATATAATTCGGTGACTAATCAAATCATATCTCGATCAAAGGGTAGTCAAAAGGAAGGGTGATAACAAATACAAAGGGTTTTGGGTTAATATTAGTGGGTGAGTCAATAAAAGGGTTGTTAGGCTCAACTGGGGTCACTAGGAGTTAATTGTGAAGGTAGGCTTTTTAGTGGAGTAAGTGGGTTAAAACCTAGGTGCCTTTATCATCTCTATATATCAAATCATAACAGTAGTCTTGACATGTATAATCAAGGCAAGTTCTAGAATAACAGTTCATAGTTAAGACACTCATAATCAAAAAATAAGCATGAAAAAGAATAGATGCTCTATAAGGCTCAAAGTCTCGCAAAAATTATGGGTGTTTTTGACATCAACCTTGTAAATTTCAAACTTCAAGATAGGTTAACAACCTAAAATTTTAACTTTTTTGGAAATTAGACTTATCATGCCTGATTCCTTAGTATTCTTCAAATTTAATCATCACTGCACAATTAACTATGACTTATTCAAAAACATATCAATAAAAATCATAAATTATTAGAAATTTCATCCTAATTCATAATATGAGGAAATTACTTTCAAACAAGACTAAATTCAGGGTTTTGAGAATAATAATAAAATTTAGGCACTTTTACTCTCAAGGATTGAGAATAATGCAGAAAGTTAGGCATTTTCTCAAAATAATTATTCACCCCCACACTTAAGATGTACATTGTCCTCAATGTACAAAGATAGATGTGACATTTAAGGGATAAATCAAAAGAGAAGGGGAAAGAATTACTCCCTAAATTTTGGATGTTTTCCCGGAGGAGTGTCTTTGGTGGTGGTGATGGTCGGTCTGGATGACGAACCTGCGCTAGATGAAGAGATTGGGTAGCGCACTGAGAAGTAGCCAGGAATTATTAAGACCTAATTAAAATAAACTAAGTATATAATTAAGGATAAGAAAGATAGAGAAAGAGGAAACAAAAATGTAAACAAAATGAAGATAAAAGATAAATGGACCGAAGAGTCCTTATTGTTCTATGGTTCGCGAGGTGGGTGTGACCTCTAAGGCTGGGGAGGTGCTGGCGGTGGCGGAAGTGGCGTAATTCCCTAGCAGCGACTGTGACAACTGACACTCTGAAAACTAAAATAAGTGAAACTAAATTAAACAGAAAAGAAGTAAAATTAAGGAAATTGAAGCAAAAGAGAAAAGCAAAATAGAAATTGTATGGTCTCAAAGACCCTTGGCTTGTTGTTTGGATGAAGCTGCCGGCACGAACTCATGTAAGTTAGTCTCTTTTGAGGAGATTGGCCTTTTAGGTTTTTTCGACATGTTGTGTGATGGCTCAAGGATCTAGAGTTTTAGTAAATGGAGTGAAAAGTATGAGAGGAAGAAGGGAGAAAAGAAAACCAAGTTTAGATAGAGAGAAGAGGAAAGGCTGTGGGGTTTAAATAAAATTTCAAATCTAGCATGTTCCCACGCTCGTGGGCCGAGGGTGTGTCGCTTCGCACGGTCGTGTGCCTAGGCATGTTGGCTCTCCATGCCCGTTCTTTCTGCAAGCCACGCCTGTTTTTGACAAGTCAGCATATTGGCATGGGTTGAAGGCATGGGCATGTTCTGTCCGTGGTTGGTAAGTCAGTAGCTTCACATGATCGTGGGACACGGCCGTGCCACTTTGTCCGAGCCCGTGGGGGAGTAGGTAGATTCGTGATGTTGAAAAAGTGGTTGGGACTGAATCGTACGGCCTCTGCTATGTCAGTACGAGAATTCTAGTGGTCCATACGGCCGCGGACATGGTCATGTGTCGTGTGTAAGGCCGTGTGACCTGGAATTCTGCACTTCTGGTTAGTTGAAAAGAGAAAAAGAAAAATAAAATAAAATGAAAACAAAAGAAGTAGGGTTAGTGCTCGGGTTGCCTCCCGAGAAGCGCTCGTTTATAGTCTTAAGCTAGACTTTCCTCGTGTAGAAATTTTAGGGAGGTTTGAAGGTTTGAATATCTTCTCTTATGCTTCTAATTTTATTTTAGTGATAAAATTTAAGTCGAGAAGCATTTACCTTAAAAGTGTCGAATGTTAGGTTGCTTACCTCAACTGCTCCTTGTGGGAAGATATTTTGTGTCTTAAGAGGAGTTTCTTCGTTCGTGTTTAGGTTCGGTGTGTTGATACGAGGATCTGCTTTGTCTAACAGTACCTGGTCTCCTATTTTGATGGGGTTTGATGTTCCTATGAGCTCTTCTGATGGCTCCTTCGGCTTTACTTTGTGTGGTTCTGGTTCTTCTTTCTGTATCCCTAGTTTTTCCTTGAAGTGCTTTTTCCACTCATCTAAGTCATTGGTTTGAATTCTTTGCTCTTCATGAGTTATTTCTTTCTTAGCACTGAACTGAGGGTCAAGTTTAATCGTGCCCTTTTTCGGTGGTTCCTGAAAAGAAGGTGTAATCGAATGGTTATCAAAAGAATTTTCTTTCTCACATTTGTTACTTGATGTTCTGACCAAGTCGAGGGCTTGAAGACTGATTGAATCGTCACCTACACAAAGTATGAGTTCTCCTGTGGCAACATCAATTTTAGTCTTGGCAGTTGCTAGAAAATGTCTTCCTAAAATTAAGGGGATCGAATTGTCCTCATCCATGTCTAAGACAACAAAATCTACTGGAAAAACAAATTTATCGATTTTAACAAGAACATCTTCGATAATGCCCCTAGAAATTTTAACAATTTTATCCGCTAATTGAATACTCATCCTAGTTTGTTTGGGTTTCCCTAGACTTAGTCGTTTAAACATTGTATAAGGCATGACATTTATACTTGCCCCTAAATCAACTAACGCATTATCAATAGTTAAACTACCAATTAAACATGGAATTGTAAAACTCCCTGGATCTTTTTGCTTCTGTGGTAGTCTATTTTGTAGAATTGCTAAGCACTTTGCGTTGAGTTCCACATGTGGCTCTTCGTCTAATTTGCGTTTGTTTGTCAAGAGCTGTCTTAAAAATTTCCTCGAGTCTGGCATCTAAAAAAGAGCTTCAAGAAGAGGTAAGTTAATATGTAATTTCTTTATAAGTTTAAGAAACTTACCGAACTGCTCCTTTGAATCGTTGGTATTCTTTGATTGTCAGTTCTGGCTTTTCTTGCGTTACCTCAACTTTACCTTCTTTGACCTTGTCTTCTTGTTGTGAGATGGGTTCGTCTATCTCTGCATTTTCCTGAGCTGCTATGGCTTAGATTTACTCCTTTGGATTAATCTCAATGTTTCTTAGTAGACGTCATTGCGGTCGTTCTGACATTAGCTTTGTGAGTCGTTCGACTGCATTGGTGACTTCCTTGACTGACTTAGTAACTTTTTCAACTGATGCTTGTTGATCTTTATGTATTTTCTCATATTCTTAGAAACGGTTTTGTGTCTGCCATGAATTTGTCAGCATCTCTTCAAGGTTTGGCTTCTTCTCTTGTGGATATGGCTGATTTTGGAAGTTTTGAGGAGGTTGCTGTCTTTGATTTCCTTGATTTCCTTGGCCTCCCTATGAAAAATTTGGGTGGTTCCTCCAACCTGGATTGTAAGTATTACTATAAGGGTTATTATTAGATCTGAAATTATTACCTATATAGTTCATCTGTTCGCACTGCATTACTGGATGTACCTGCAAAGAACACAGATTATCAAGCTTTTAATTCATTATCTCCATTTGTGTTGATAGCATGGTTACTGTGTCTATGTTGAAAGCTCCGGCTGATTTTGTCAGTTTCGTCCTTGTAACTTGCCACTGATAATTATTCAGTGACATCTTTTCAATGAACTCGTACACTGCTTCAAGAGTTTTGTTGTTCAGGGTTCCACTGGCGGTTGAGTCGATTAGTTGCCTCGTTGAGGGGTTTACACCGTTATAGAATGTTTTGACTTGTAGCCACAAGGGTAAACCATAGTGTGGACACATTCTCAAGAGATCCTTGTATCTCTCCCATGCGTCGTATAATGTCTCTAAATCCATCTGCACAAAAGAAAAGATATCATTCTGTAATTTGGCCTTTATGGTCGGTGGGAAATATTTTAATAAAAATTTTGCGGTCATTTGTTCCCATGTAGTGATTGACCCTCGTGGTAACGAGTTTAACCACTGTTTGGCTTTATTCCTTAATGAAAAGGGAAATAACCGAAGACAGAGCCATTTATTTTGAAGGTATTACAGAACTCTATAAAGTTAGCTATATGAGTATTTGGATCTTCGTCCTGCAAACCATCAAATTGAACAAATTGTTGAATCTTTTATATAGTGTTAGGCTTTAATTCGAAATTATTAGCAGCTATAGCAGGCCTAACAATACTCGATTCTACTCCTATTAAATGCGGTTTAGCATAATCAAACATAGTACGTGGAACGTTGCGTTCCCCCACATCAAGGGGTTGTGGAATATTCTCGTCCATCCCTTCAGAGGGATTGGATCTGTCTTCTTCCTCTCTTTCTGTATAGTTTACGGCTCACCTAATTTCTCTGCAGTTTCTTCGAGCAGTAGCATCAATAGCATTGTCGTAAACTAAAGGTCCTCTCAGGTTCCTTCTAGTCATAAACTAGAGGTACCTGTAAAGAAAAGAACGCAAAAAAATTAGCAAACTTAAGATTTAACCTAAAAACAAAAATAAATTGCAGAAAATAGAAATATTGGCTAAATTAATAAAAATAGAGTTTTCTTAATATTTTAGTTCCCCGGCAACAGCGCCAAAAACTTGATCGCTGTGATCAGAGCTTTAAAATTTATAAAGAATGTGATCGAACCTGAATACTAACTCTGACAATGATTAAAGGCAAGTGTACCTATCGAACAGTAGTATATGTAACGTCCCGGTTTAGACCCTAGTGGGAACAGTGAATCGAGACCACAAATTCAAGGTCGAAAAAGATATTTTAATATTATTTTCTGTATGAATAGTATATGATATAGTCTGTGTGAAAATTCTGTGTGATAATTTGATCGTTTGTGTGTCGAATTAAGAGAAAGGACTAAATCGCGTAAAGAGTAAAAGCTGTGTGCTGATTTATAAGTACCTAAGTGTTGATGTCTTTACATTGTGGAGGCCTTATGAGGAAATTATGCCATAAATGTGATAGTGGATGGCAATGGACAAGTGTGGCCTTGATTTTTAAATGTTTTATTTATTGATATAAAGGTTATTTTAGAAAATGGCATAATAATAATATATATGTTAATAAAACAAAAATCAAGAGTAGGTGGGTGTGTTGATCTTCTTCCACCGTTTGCAAAAGAAAGAAAATAAAAGGTTTAAGGCTTTGAGACATTCGGCCACATTAAGCTTCAATTAGTAAGTGTTTTATGTTCGATTTTTGATAATTTCTACATTTTTATAATCGTTATTTTGTGCTCTATCTAACCCATGTTGTAATATCATGAATTGATGATGTTTTGTGATGAGCCATTGATGAACATTTGAGCTATGTGCTAGTTGGTAGTAAAATATGAGAACTTGGTGTTGGATTAACATGTGTTTTTTTTTTTGTGGTGAATTTAGCTAATTAGGGCTAAATTGTGAAAATAGCAGATTGAAGGGTTAAAATGTGAAATAAATGAAATGTATGGGTTTGTATAGACACTAGTAAAATTCAGCTAAGCTTGTGCTAGGTGGAATTTTGTGAATTTGATGATTTTGTGAATTAGGGACTAAAGTGTCGAAATGTGAAAATAATAGGGTTAATTTGCAAAATGCCCTAAATTTGTGTATGTGGATTAAATTGAATGATTTGGTGGTTGAATGAATTTAATTAAAATGCGTATAGACCAAGAGAGAATAGGTTCAGATCGAGATCGAGGCAAAGAGAAAATGCTCGATTAATCGACCATTTCGGTATTTTGGTATCCGAGGTAAGTTCGGACATAATATATGTATTTAGTTATGTTTACCGCTATGAAATAAATGATATGATATTATTACAAAGTGAATGCTATGTGATAGATTGAGTTTAATGGCACTAAGTGTGCATATTTGAAAACGTGATCGAGATAAACAGCACTGTGTGTGCGGAGTAATATAAGCTTCGGCTTTGTGATTGGCACTGTGTGTGCAATGCCGATTTAAGATTGGTTTGAGATCAATGTACTAAGTGTACGTTGATAATTAAGCTTCAGCTAAATATTTATGCACTTTGTGTGCAAATGAATCGAGGAAGAGACGAATGTGGATCGAAATGAATCGTGATTATTGATTAGGAAAAGTATTTGACTACTAAGTGTTGGCTAAGGTACGCTCGGAACCTATGTGGTTGGTGAAACTATGAGTGTAGTTGTGGATGAGATAATTGAACATATTGGTTGTGAATGGTATTATATTTGTGATTGTAAACTTAATCTATGTGATGACATGTTGATGTATTATGCTATGAACTTACTAAGCTTTATAAAGCTTACTGTGTGATTTGTTTCTCTTCTTTGCTGTGTTAGTAAAGCTAGCTCGGATCAGGGGATTGTCAGCATCTCAGTCACGCTATCGGCAATCTATTTGGGGGTATTTTGGAAAGATCTACATAGTCAAGATATGGCATGTATAGGCTGGTCATTTGAATCATGTTTGAGATTTGTTGTAGCCATGAGATGTGGCTAGATATGTGCTAGTTTTGGCATGAATGGTTTTGGTATGTATGATGCATCTTTTGGTATGGATTGTGAGTTGGGAAATTGACTTATGAATGGTAACTTTGTGTTGGAAAAATGCTAGTATGAATTAGTGAAATTGAGAAGGAATGATGATTGGTATTGAATGTATTATGCTTGTGATGAGATAAGTTTTGGTATTGAATTTGTCATGGTTGGAGATAGTATTGAATGCATGGTTCGGATGAATATTTTGGTATGTTTTGGTGGTTATATGTGCATGAGAGGTATTGGTAAATATGGATTGTAGGTTTGACCTTAAGTGGGTGGTATTTGGCCTTGCAAAATGGCCTATAATGTCACACGGCCATGGCACACGAGCGTGCTTGGTGGCCGTGGTGGGGAAGTCAGTATATGGCCTTGTAGCACACGGCCAAGGCACAGGGGCATGCATAGTGACCGTGTTGATAAAGTCAGCATATAGACACGGATGGACACACAGGAGTGTCTAGAAGTCGTGGAGGGCACACGGTCTCCTCCCACGGCCGTGTCTCCTCTGAATTTTAGAAAAGTTTTAAATTTTCATGAAGTTTCATATGTGTTTCAGTTTAGTCCCGACTCTCTTTATAAGCTTGCTTAGGGTCTTGATGACTCATTGAAGGGACACTATGTTTGTAAATGAATGCGAACGGAAATGATTGACTTTGTGTTGTAATTTCTGGATGTTAAATGTTCCGTTTGATTGGTAATGCCTCTTAACCCTGTTTAGGTGACAGTCTCGGGTTAGGGGTGTTACATTTTATTGGTATCAGAGCTACGGTTTAGTCGATTCTCAGACTAACGTAGCATGTATGAGTCTAGCTATACATGCCATATTTGAAATTGTGATAGTATGATGAATACTGACAGCTAAAAATGTGTTTACTTATAGTAATGAATCTCGATCGAGCAGTTGCTGACGATGTAGAAAGTAATGTGCCTACTCCCGTTCAAAGGGACAGTGTCGGCCACATCAAGGCCGAATGATAGTGGTGTGGGAGGAGAGGCTAAACAAGCCTTCTTCCAAATTATGAGTGAGTGGTTTACAGAGTTCGTTCGAACGAATCCGACTACTCCACAACCTCCACCCCCGCAAGTACCATTGTGCCTCAAGTTGTGGATCCGATCAGATTGAATAAGCCTCCTACAGATAAAATTCGTAAGTAAAGGGCTGAAAAGTTTAGGGCCACATCAGATGATAATGCTGAACGGGCCGAGTTTTGGCTTGAGAATACAATCAGGGTATTTGATGAGATGTCGCTGAATCTTTATGAATGCATTAAGTGTGCAGCTTCCTTGTTGAGAGACACAGCTTACAACTGGTGGAAAACATTGATATCTGTGGTGCCGAGAGAGAGAATCACCTGGGTTTTCTTTAAAGCTAAGTTCAGAAAGAAGTATATCAGCCAACGCTTCATTGATCAGAAACGTAAAGAGTTTTTAGAATTGAAACAGGGCCGGTTGTCTGTTACTGAGTACGAGCGAGAATTTGTATGACTGAGTCAAAATTGGAGAGAATGTGTCTCGACCGAAGCTACTATGTGCAAACGTTTCATAGAGGGATTGAATGAAGACATCAAGTTATTGGTTAGGATACTCGATATAAATGAATTTGTTGTGTTAGTAGAAAGAGCGTGTAAAGCTGAAGAGCTCAATAAGGAAAAGAAGAAAGCTGATTCAGAAGCTCGTGATGAAAGAAAGAGATCAATGACTAAATTTTCTCAACCTTCTACTAAGAGATACAGAGATGCAAGTAACCATTCCAATGCTTCGGTTGGACATCCAAATAGAGATCGTTTGAGACAGAGTACTGGTCCATGAATTCAAGCTCCGAATGAATCATGTGTTGGCAGTGTCAAGAGTAACAAGCCTGAGTGCAGACAGTGTGGAAGACGACATGTGGGAGAGTGCTGGGGCAAGTACAACAATAGAGTCTGTTTTAAGTGTGGATCCCGAGATCATTTTATTCGAGATTGCCCGAAAATGGTCGAAGAGGAAAATGTTCAGAATGAAAAACCGAGTAATGTGATGGCTAGAGGTAGACCACCCAGAAACACCAGAAATGTGAATGATAGCCAGAGAGGGAAAACTGATACAGTTGTGAGATCGGAGGCGAGAGCTCCTGCCCGAGCCTATGCTATACGTGCACGAGAGGAAGCATCATCTCTAGACGTCATCACCAGTACTTTCACTTTATTTGATATTGATGTTATTGCATTGATAGATCCAGGGTCAACTCATTCCTATATGTGTGTGAACCTAGTATCGAGTAAAACTCTACCTATTGAGTCTACTGAATTTGTGGTTAGAGTGTCGAACCCTTTAGGCAAATGTGTCTTGGTGGATAAAGTGTGCAAGAATTGTCTATTGATGTTTCATGATATATGTTTTCTGGTTAATTTGATGTTGCTTCCCTTTGATGAATTTGACATAATTCTGGGTATGGATTGGCTTACTCTACATAATGTCATCGTGAATTGTAAAAGAAAGAGTATTGAATTGAGAAGTCAGAACGGTGAGCTAGTTCAAATTGAATCCAGTGATATGAAAGGACTACCAGCTGTTGTATCTGTGATGAAAGTTATGAACTATGTGAGAAAGGGTTGTGAAGCTTATTTGGCATATGTGATAGATACAAAAGTGTCGGAAAAGAAAGTTGAATCAGTTCCTGTGATATGTGAATTTCCAGATGTGTTTCTTGAAGAGCTGCCAATATTACCTCCAATTCGAGAAGTGGAATTTGGTATGGAATTAGTGCCGGGGACTACTCCCATTTCCATAGCTCTATATAGAATGGCACCAGCAGAATTGAAAGAGCTAAAGTCACAGTTGTAAGAGTTGACTGACAGAGGATTTGCACGATCGAGTTTCTCACCCTGGGGAGCTCCTGTGTTATTTGTGAAAAAGAAAGACGAAACTATGAGAATGTGTGTTGATTACCGACAGTTGAACAAAGTGACGATAAAGAACAAATATCCGTTGCCTCATATCGATGATTTGTCTGATCAGTTGTGAGGAGCTACAGTGTTCTCTAAGATAGACTTGAGGTCTGGTTACTATCAGTTAAGGGTTAAGGAAGCTGATGTGCCAAAATCTACTTTCAGAATGAGGTACGGACATTGTGAATTCTTAGTGATGCCTTTCGGACTAACAAATGCTCTTGCAGTGTTTATGGATTTGATGAATCGGATATTCAGATCGTATTTGGATCACTTTGTGGTGGTGTTCATTGATGATATTTTAATTTATTCATGTGATGAGACGCAGCATGCGGAACATTTGAGAATCCTACTACAAACTCTACGTGAGAAACAATTGTATGCAAAGTTTAGCAAATGTGAATTTTGGTTGCGTGAGGTTGGTTTTCTGGGATATGTTGTATCAGCTTCTGGGATATGAGTTGACCCGAATAAAATCTCCGCTATTTTGGAATGGAAGCCTCCGAAAATGTGTCTGAAGTCCGTAGTTTTCTGGGACTAGTAGGATATTATAGACGATTTGTGAATGGTTTTTTGATGATTGCAACTCCATTGACAAAATTGTTACAGAAAGATGTTAGATTTAAGTGGCTAGAAAAGTGTCAGCATAGTTTTGAGCAGTTGAAAGTGTTGTTAACAGAAGCACCAGTGTTGATTCAACCCGAGTCAGGCAAAGAGTTTGTAGTTTACAGTGATGCATAATTGAATGGTTTGGGCTGTGTGTTAATGCAAGATGGAAAAGTCATTGCTTACGCTTCGAGGCAGTTAAAGCCGCATGAAAAGAATTATCCGATGCATGATCTTGAATTGGCAGCAATTGTGTTTGCATTGAAGATTTGGCGTCACTATCTGTTTAGAGAGAAGTGTCACATCTATACTGGTCATAAGAGTTTAAAGTATTTGATGACTCAGAAAGATTTGAACCTACGACAGAGAAGATGGTTAGAATTGTTGAAAGATTATGAACTTGTGATAGATTACCACCCGGGTAAAGCTAATGTTGTAGCTGATGCCTTAAGCCGAAAATTGTTATATGCTTTGCGAGCTTTGAGTAATCAGACAGATCTGTGTGATGATAGTGTGGTAGTAGCTGAATTGGAAGAAAACTGTTGTTTTTACAACAGATTTGTGAGGCTCAGCAGATTGATAATGAGTTGCTAGCAAAAAGAGTTCAGTGTGATTATATACTGTATCGGAATTTCGAGTTGATAGTGATGATTGTTTGAGACTCAGAGATTGAATTTGTGTTCCGAGAAATTCAGGGTTGATTTTGATGATTTTGACTGAAGCTCACAATAGTCATTTGACTATACATCCGGGGAGTACGAAGATGTATAATGATCTGAAACAGTTTTATTGGCGGCATGGCATGAAAAGAGATATTTCTGACTTTGTGCCTAAATGTTTAGTTTGTCAGCAAGTTAAGGCTGAACATCAAGTTCCATATGGTTTATTACAACCGATTATGATTCCTAAGTGGAAATGGGAAAGAATCACGATGGACTTTGTGTCAGGTTTGCCCTTATCTCCAAGTAAGAAAGATACAATTTGGGTGATAGTGGATAGATTAACGAAATCAGCTCATTACGTTTTGGTGAGAACTGATTATTCTTTAAATAAGTTAGTTGAACTGTATATCGATGAGATTGTGAGATTACACGGAATACCGTTATCTATAGTGTCTGACAGAGATCCGAGATTTACCTCGCGATTTTGGAAGAAATTGCATGATGCTTTAGGCACGAAATTACATTTCAGTACTGCTTTTCATCCGCAAATGGATGGTCAATCAGAGCAAATCATTCAGATTCTCGAAGACATGCTGAGATGTTGCATACTTGAACTTGAAAGTACTTGGGAAAAGCATTTATCATTGATCGAGTTTGCTTATAACAACAGTTTTCAATCTAGTATCAAAATGGCACATATGAGGCTCTTTACGGTCGAAAATGTCGAACTCCATTATATTGGACTGAACTGAGTAAGAATAAGATTCACGGGGTTGATCTGATGAAAGAGACAGAACAGAAAGTGAAGGTAATTCGTGATAGTTTAAAAGCGGCCTTAGATCGTCAGAAATCTTATACAGATTTGAAACGAAAAGGTATCGAGTTTGAGGTTGGTGATAAAGTGTTTTTAAAAGTGTCTCCATGGAAGAAAATACTTCGATTTGGCCGAAAGGGCAAGCTGAGTCCTAGGTTCATTGGACCATACGAGATTATTGAGCGAGTTGGACCGGTTGCTTATAGATTGAGATTGCCACCTGAGTTGGAAAAGATTCATAATGTGTTTCATGCGTCAATGCTTTGACGATACAGATCAGACCCGTCTCATGTGATTGCTCCTACTGAAGGTTGAAATTCAGATAGACTTGTCGTATAGTGAAAAATCGATCCGAACCTTGGCACGAGAGATTAAAGAGTTGAGAAACAAAAGAATTTCATTAGTGAAAGTGTTATGGCACAAACACGAGGTTGAAGAGGCTACGTGGGAATCTGAGGACGTTATGAGAGAGCAATATCCACACCTATTCACTGGTAAGATTTTCGGGGACAAAAATCCCGAAAGGGGGAGAGTTGTAACATCCCGGTTTAGACCCTAGTCAGAATAGTGGTTTGAGACCACAAATCTGAGGTCAAAAAAATATTTTAATATTATTTTCTGTATGAATAGTATATGATATAGTCCGTGTGAAAATTCTGTGTGATAATTTGATCGTTTGTGTGTCGAATTAAGAGAAAGGACTAAATCGCGTAAAGAGTAAAAGCTGTATGCTGATTTATAGGTACCTAAGTGTTGATGTCTTTATATTGTGGAGGCCTTATGAGGCAATTATGCCATAAATGTGATAGTGGATGGCAATGGACAAGTGTGACCTTGATGTTTAAATGTTTTATTTATTGATATAAAGGTTGTTTTAGTAAATGGCATAATAATAATAATATATATGTTAATAAAATAAAAATCAAGAGTAGGTTGGTGTGTTCATCTTCTTCCACGGTTTGCAAAAGAAAGAAAATAAAGGGTTTAAGGCTTTGAAACATTCGGCCACATTAAGCTTCAATTAGTAAGTGTTTTATGTTCGATTTTTGATAATTTCTACGTTTTTATAATCGTTATTTTCTACTCTATCTAACCCATGTTGTAATTTCATGAATTGATGATGTTTTGTGATGATCCATTGATGAACATTTGAGCTATGTTCTAGTTGGTAGTAAAACATGAGAACTTGGTGTTGGATTAACATGTGTTGGTTTTTTTTTTTTTTTTTGAATTTTTGGTGAATTTAGCTAATTAGGGCTAAATTGTGAAAAGAGTAGATTGAAGGGTTAAAATGTGAAATAAATGAAATGTATGGGTTTGTATAGACACTAGTAAAATTCGGCTAAGCTTGTGCTAGGTGAAATTTTGTGAATTTGATGATTTTGTGAATTAGGGACTAAAGTGTCGAAATGTGAAAATAAGAGGGTTAATTTGCAAAATGCCCTAAATTTGTGTATGTGGATTAAATTGAATGATTTGGTGATTGAATGAATTTAATTTAAATGCGTATAGACCAAGAGAGAAGAGGTTCAGATCGAGATCGAGGCAAAGAGAAAATGCTCGATTAATCGACCATTTCGGTATTTTGGTATCCGAGGTAAGTTCGGACATAATATATGTATTTAGATATGTTTAACGTTATGAAATAAATGATATGATATTATTACAAAGTGAATGCTATGTGATAGATTGAGTTTAATGGCACTAAGTGTGCATATTTGAAAATGTGATCGAGATAAACAGCACTGTGTGTGTGGAGTAATATAAGCTTCGGCTTTGTGATTGGCACTGTGTGTGCAATGCCGATTTAAGATTGGTTTGAGATCAATGTACTAAGTGTACGATGATAATTAAGCTTCGGCTAACTATTTATGCACTATGTGTGCAAATGAATCGAGGAAGAGACGAATGTGGATCGAAATGAATCGTGATTATTGATTAGGAAAAGTATTTGACTACTAAGTGTTGGCTAAGGTACGCTCGGAACCTATGTGGTTGGTGAAACTATGAGTGTAGTTGTGGATGAGATAATTGAACATATTGGTTGTGGATGGTATTATATTTGTGATTGTAAACTTAATCTATGTGATGACATGTTGATATTATGTATTATGTTATGAACTTACTAAGCTTTATAAAGCTTACTGTGTGATTTGTTTCTCTTCTTTGCAGTGTTAGTAAAGCTAGCTCGGATCAGGGGATCGTCAGCATCTCAGTCACACTATCGGCAATCTAGTTTAGGGTATTTTGGAAAGATCTACATAGTTAAGATATGGCATGTATAGGCTGGTCATTTGAATCATGTTTGAGATTTGTTGTAGCCATGAGATGTGGCTAGATATGTGCTAGTTTTGGCATGAATGGTTTGGTATGTATGATGCATTTTCTGGTGTAGATTGTGAGTTGGGAAATTGACTTATAAGTGGTAATTTTTGTGTTGGAAAAAATGCTAGTATGAATTAGTGAAATTGAGAAGGAATGATGATTGGTATTGAATGTATTATGCTTGTGATGAGATAAGTTTTGGTATTGAATTTTTCATGGTTGGAGATGGTATTGATGCATGGTTCGAATGACTATTTTGGTATATTTTTGGTGGTTACATGTGCATAAGAGGTATTGGTAAATATGGCTTGTAGTTTTGACCTTAAGTGGGTGGCATTTGGCCTTGCAAAATGGCCTATAATGTCACACGGCCATGGCACACGAGCGTGCTTAGTGGCCGTGGTGGGGAAGTCAGTATATGGCCTAGTAGGACACGGCTAAGGCACACGGGCGTGCTTAGTGACCTTGTTGATAAAGTCAGTATATATACATGGATGGACACACGGGAGTGTCGAGAAGCCGTGGAGGGCACACGGTCTCCTCCCAAGGCCGTGTCTCCTCTGAATTTTAGAAAAATTTTAAATTTTCATGAAGTTTCATATGTGTTTCGGTCTAGTCCCGACTCGGTTTATAAGCTTGATTAGGGTCTTGATGACTCATTGAAGGGACACTATGTTCGTAAATGAATGCGAACGGAAATGATTGACTTTGTGTTGTAATTTCTGGATGTCAAATGTTCCGTTTGATTGGTAATGCCTCTTAACCCTGTTTAGGCGACGGTCTCGGGTTAGGGGTGTTACAATATAGCTTTGGCAAGACCGGATTTTCAAACCCAAAGGAACTAAAAGTACTAATACTGACTTTCTTTTTATTTTTTAGCCTAAATAAGTGAAGTTGTTTTAAACTAAATTAACGACTACTAAGCTGAAGACTCAAAGACAAAAAGAACGAATTGGGAAAATAACTTTAGGAAAAACTCAGTTGATCACGATGATACCCTCAGGAAGAATCCACTTAGACTTCACTCGTTATTAAACCCTGAACTATATGATTTATTTACTTAGTTTGATCCGTAAGACTCACTAACGTATATTAAACCCTCTCTCGACGCGAATAACGTCTAACCCTAGGTTAATTAGTGGAACTCTCGTTCTCTTATAATAACCCCTAGAATAGTAGTAAACCGATCTATGGACTCCTATATTAGGTTTCACCCTAATCCGGAAAAATCTCGTCACCCTATCTCTAGGCGTGCGATCAACTCCGCTTAATGATGCTAGATCTACTCTTTGGCAGGGTCTATTCCTCCTCCACCTAAGCACATCAAATTGGGATTAAGCATGCATAATTAAGAACAAACTAAGTATTTATCATATAATTCAGAAAATAATAATAAGATCCATCATAGGTTTCATCCCCTTCAGGTATCTGAAGGGTTTAGTTCATAACTAAATAAGAAAACATCTCAAGAGAAAAGATAAAACAAAACATCAGAAATCTCTAAAACTCCCTGAAGGAATTGAAGGAGAAATCCGCCATCTTGAGTAGAATTCCGGCTTCTTGGGATGAATCAACTGGTTAACTTCGAGTGATTCCCTCAACTCTGACCTTTCAGGCTTGGCTTCTTGGCCTGGCTCGACGCCCGTTTCGGCTTTATATAGACTTTGAGATGCCTTACTTGGCCCCTAAGTATTTATATAGGCTTTCAAGTTGCCCCCTTGGGTATTTATATAGACTTTGAGATGCCTTACTTGGCCCCTAAGTATCCTAATTTAAGTAGAATTCCTAATAGGGTGTTTGAATAGGCTTTGGAATGTGTTTCTTTGCCTCCAAGTATCTTTTCCCGAATGAAATTGCTCTTTTCAGCGACAGGGACACGACCATGGCACACGCCCGTGTGAATCGTGGCCAGGCCGTGTTCGGACTTTTAATGAGGCACGGTGGTCTTTGGGCCAGGCCGTGTCAATTTTGTGATATGGCCCATTTACTCCGTTTTGGGCCCATTTTCCGTTCTTTTCATCCTTAGGTGTTTTCCTGGGTATAAAACATGAAATCAAAAGATTAAGAGCACTAAATTATACAATTAAAGGCTTAAATCATCCAAACGCATACTAAATGTGGGCCTAAAATATGTTGCTTTTACGATTTATCAAATACCCCCACACTTAAGCTTTTGCTTGTCCTAAAGCAAAATTCTCAACTTACAATTAAAACAAACTTTCCATAATTCATAATTCCTACTGACAATGTCCTTCCCTATCCATATTACGTAACTCCTTTTTTCTCCTTTGGAAAGTTCTTTCAATCTTTGGGTCAAAAGGATACTCTTTGTTAGTAGGAATGCCTTTTCTCATAAACTGACGACGAACCTGTAGAAATTAAATACAACTAAGTTAAATAAAACTAAGAAAACAAAAGAAAATAACAAAACTAAGTTTCACCAATTGACAATCCCTGACAACGGCTCCAAAAACTTGTCGCTTGTGAATACGACATGCAAATTGTGCAAGTATACATGTGGAGCAAGTAATAAAGTGATGAGTGAGATCATTTCCATAGGGACAAGAATAGTATAATTTGGTTGAGTTATCAAAGTAAGGTATAATTAATTTTATGACAAAAAGAATGATAAGAATGTAGTGGTGATTTGAAGGAATAATGTGTTTTATTGATAAATACTGGAAAATGTCGTGACAGGACAAGAGTAAGAATGCAATAGAAAAGATACTATGGCAAAGGATAGAGGGTCTACAATGTTGATTTAGAATGTCAGGGTTACTCAAGATCTACCCTTATTGAAAGTAATGCCTCGGCAAAACCATACTCAATCTACTGCTCAGAAGAGTTCTAAAATGGTCTGTTTCTTTCGAGAACAAGACCTCAAGTTACCTTGCCTTAAGCGATATATGTCTATAGGCCTTTAGCACGGTACCCTCTACCATTTTGTTTTCTTTCTATATGAACGCTACTCTATGTCTAGAGGCTGCTACAAGTATTCGGTCAAACATTTGCTCATATCATTCAATTTCGAACTCATTAACCTAACCTTGTCAGAATCAGATTAATTTAATGAACATGTAGTACATTCATCTACGTCTAGAGTTTGCAAACATGTAATTTTATAAAAAAAAACATTGAATGAAACATTATATTAAAGCAGATCTATGCTTCAGTCATTAAAGAAAATAAGATTTTCATCAAGTAATCCTTACCCTATGATGTTTAGCTCATGGGGTGGCAATTAAAATTCAAATCCAAAATAACATTCAACATTATTTTCATAAAATTAATTCACAAAGAGTAATCAAGAAATAACAGAAGAACTTTAGGAAGATAACTTCCGCTTATTCAACCCATACTCCAGCAATGCACTGTCTTGTGGTGGCTGAGAAGGATTGCCTTCATCTTCCACTTTTCATCTCTACTCAGCCGCTACCCTCTATTCCCCCCCGCTACCTTCAGGGTTTCCTCGTTTGGATTTTATAATGGTTTTCCCTAGGTTAAATCAAACAGTTCATGATTTTCTTTTCTCTTTGTCGAGTAGATATATCTGGTACAAGCTCACTGGGCCTAAAACCGGTATGCTTTGACCGCTGACTAGATACTTCTTGGCATTGCCAAGGCATTTTTGTTGACAAATTGTCCAACCATTTGCCTCAGCAAACCTTCACTCCATTACTTCTTGTTCCTGAACCTGCACCTGCCAATCCACCACCACACACAACCCTTCTACAAGCAATTAAAAATAACTAACATTTAAGTACAGTCCAAGCTCCTAATAGTAATGTTAAAACAAGGAAAATACTAATTAAATGTCCTAAAATTCAACTAAATGTACTTATGTATAGGCAATTAGCTAGATCTAAAGGCATGAAATATAACTCTTTTCTAATGGAAGAAGTGAAGAGCAAAAAGTGTGCAAGTTACTAAGATCCATTTGTGTTCTTAAGCAATCCTCTAAATAGTGGTATATAAGAAACCATCAAACTATCATTTCGTATCATTTGTCTTTGGCTGAAAAAAACCACTATGTGTGTGTCAAAATAGAAAATGGTAAGTTTCAAATCTTGTCACTTTATATGACTGATATACTATTGGCTGGAAACGACAAGGAGCACATAGTAATGGTAAAAAGTTTGTTGTTCTTCATTTTTAAAATAAAAGACATATGAGAAGCGACTTACATTCTTGGAGTAAAGATTACTTGAGATATTTTTTAAGAGCACTACACCAAAACAGACTTTTAGCGGCGTTTTTAGTGGCGTTTCAAAGAAAAACGCTGCAAATTTTATACATTAGCGGCGTTTGAACGAAACGCCGCTAAAAGTCTTATCGTGCGCGCTTTCCAAAACGCCGCTAAAAATCTGGTCATTAGCGGCGCTTTCCCAAAACGGCGCTAAAAGTCTGGTCATTAGCGCGCTTCCACAAAATGCCGCTAAAAGTCTGCAGTCGTTAGCGCGCTTTCCCAAAACGCCGCTAAAAATCTGATCGTAGCGGCGCTTTCCCAAAAACGCCGCTAAAAGCTGGTCATTAGCGGCGCTTTCCCAAAACGCCGCTAAAAGTAATTAAAGTTTGTTTTGGATATATATGACTTATTGTTTTTAAATTTATATATTAAATAATTTTTTATATAATTGTAAAAGAGATAACATTAATTTTAATACATTAAAATTATGATTCTAGTTTAAATTATTTAAGAGAAAAATATTTGTTAAAAATGAAAAAAATATTAAATAATTTCTTATATAATCGTAAAAGAGATAGTATTAATTTTAAAATATTGAATATTAATTCTCATGATTATTTAGGGGTTATGGTTTAACATATATAGTTTAAGGTGTAAGGTTTAGGAGTTACTGTTTTAATTTTTAGGGATTATAGTTTATGATTTGCGGTTTAAGGTTGTCCTAGGGTTTAGAGTTTAGGGTTTAGGGTTCAGGGTTTATGATTTAAGGTTTATGGTTTAGGTTTTAGGGTTTAAGGTTTGATGTTTAGGGTTTAAGGTTCATGGTTTAGGGTTTATGGTTTGATGTTTAAGGTTTAGGGTTTAGGGTTTAGGGTTTTAGGGTTTTAGGGTTTTAGGGTTTAGGGTTTAGGGTAAGTTTAGTGTTTAATTTTTTGCCTTAGTGTTAAAGGTTTAGCATTTAGTGTTTAGTGTTTAGGTCATAAGGTTTAGGGGTTAATGTTTATAGTTTAGGATTTTAGTTTAGAGTTTATAAAGGTTTATAGTTTAGGGTTTAGATTTTGGGGTTACGTGTTTAAGGTTTTATAGGTTTTAGGGTTTAGGGGCCGACTTATGGTTTGGATGTAAACAAACTAGTGTTGATTATTTTCAAAACTCATGCAATACTCGTTCATCCTCTTGATCTATTATTATTTATCTAATTTTTATATTGATTAATTAATATAAAATTTATTTGTAATTTACTTTTTAAATATTAAAAATTTATATATTAAATCGATCTATTATTATTTGTAATGTAGAAAAATTTAGAACCAATAACATTAAAAATAAATGTTAAAAATGAAAAAATAAAATACTATTATTTAAAATATATTTTATTTTTTTTTGAGTATATGAGTAATTGTATTTTAATTTATATATTAAATAATTTTAAATTTTAAAAATTTCAAAATTTATCTAGTTGTTTTAAATATTACTTAAACTTTAAAATAAAGAAAAAATTTGATTAAAATAAAGATTAATCTTTAAAAATATATTAGTATCAAGAATATTAGCGGCTTTTGTAATTTAAAACGCCGCAAAAGGAAATAAATAGCGGCGCGTTTCAAAAAACGCCACAAATAATCATTTTATTTTAGTTAAAAACGGCGCCGTATTATTAGCGTAAAATTGATTAATGCCTTCTTCCCCCATTTTTGGATTTCCCGAAATCCCTAAGTACTCTCTGATCATCTCTTTGCTCTTCCCCCATTTTTTGATTTCCCGAAATCCCTAAGTACTCTCTCATCTCTTTGCTCTTCCCATTCTCATCTCTGCTTCCCTCTCTTTCGTCGTTAAAACTACCGCCACCTTGCCTTTCCTTTCGCTCTCGAAGGTCTCTTTTCGCTTCTCTTGGAGGCCACACCTCCGATTCTTCTCCAAGGTAACCATCTCTCTCTCTCTCTCTCTAACATGATTTATTCTTTGAATCTTTTATTAGAAATTTTCTCTTCATTGCTACGTTTAATTTTGTGAGAATTGGAGTGTACCTTTGAGATATACATTGCGTGATCAATGTTAAGCTTCAACATTTGTGTTTTTTTGCTTTTAGAATTAGTAGCAGATAGAAATGTGCTTCAACATTTGTGTTTTTTTGCTTTTAAAATTAGTAGCAGATAGAAATGTGCCAGATGCGGTTTTATTTGCATAATGCCCTCATAATTTAGGCTCTGTCATATTATTTGAATTGAATATAACTTTGAGGAATCACAATGTATATCTTGTTTTGAAATAGAAAAATGTTTTTATGTATGTGGAATTTTGGTGATATTTTACAAATCAAGCACGATGTCGATTACATACATAACTTCTTTTTAAGCGATGAAGGTATCATGTGTGGAAATTCCAGAGGATTAAAACCAGATTTTTACTAAGAAAAAGAATGTTCTAAAGTATTGGAGATTTCTTTGGTTTTGTAACACCACACGTTTTAGGGTTTGTGCGTATTGGGTTTAAATCAAGTGTTAGTAGGTTTTGGGAGTGCTTGGATGAGTTTTAGGGTTTTAGAAATGTTTGGATGAAAGGGAAGAGTTTGGAAAAGTTTGGATTTTTGGTGTGAAAAGGGGATCGGGCCAAAGGAGGTTTTAAGGATTATTTTTGGTAATTTATGGCACAAGCAAGGCTTTGGCAAGGTGGCTGTGCGCACAGCTTAGGGGGCTGGAGCGCTGTGAGGGTCTTGGGTTCGAGACCAAGCGGCAGCAAAAGGGGTTTTAATTTTTGGATTATGGCGCTATGGGGTTGGAGGCCTTAAAAGAACTGGGGCGCGAATGGGGCACAAGAAGCAGCTTGTCCAGGTGGTTCTCGTGCGGTGCATAGGAGTTGGAGGGGAGCGGAGGCGCAGTTCGGCGCTGGAGCGACATTTTTTGGCGTAATTTATTTTATGCGGTTATGGGGCTGGGCTAGAAAGGGTTAAGATTAATTGGTGTGGCTTTTTGTCATAAAAATCAAGATGGCCGAGTGGCCTGGGCGTTGGGGGTTAGGCGTGCGGCAGTTGGTCCCAGGTTCGAACCTAGAGAATGGCAATTGGAGTTTTAGTTTTTTTAATTATTTATTTATTTACTTTGGGCGAAGAATTGAAAGTGGACGGCACATGTAAAGGATAAGCTTGAGTGATTATTTTGAATTAGAATTTGGTGGTGGATGGTTTGTTGTTTTATTATTTTAGATAATTATAGTTTTTCTTAATTAGTTTAAATTGACTTGATAAAGAGATAAGATGTGGATAGAATAATGGGGATTAGTTTAATTCGGATGTAATTCAAATTTGTGGCTTGAATTGGTTCCGGAGGAGGTGGCCGACTATGGGGTTCTTCAATTGGGTGTATGTGGCCTGGTTTTGGAGGTATTTTGGGAAGGAGAATGCCAAAATTTCCTTAGGCATTTTGGGAGGTTTCGGCCCGACTTTTGTTTGTGTACCCAAAAGCCAAATTTTCCTTTGATAATTTCCTTGAAACCGAAAACCCCAATTAGCTTATACTTCTAGCCGATTTTCTCAAAGCAAACACTCTCTCTCTTTTCATTTTGAAACCCAAACTTTATGTGACCGAATGCTCATCTTGTATTTCCTTTTCTTTGTTCATGAATGTTAAGCCCGAAATAGCCATTCTCTTCTCCACCTATCTTGTGCTATTTTCTTCTTTTTATGCCAAAACATAAACTTGTCTATCGAGGTCGAATTCTTCAATTGTTTTCTTCTCATCTATTTGTCTGTCTTTTTTCTTTTTCACAAACCCGAATATAGGAGGGTAAAACACCTAAAAGCCAAATCTCTTCCCTTTTTGTTGAGTGTTAATCGAATCTCTCCCCCTCTCCTAGTGGTGTTTGTTTTGGCGAAATGTTGCTATAAGTGTTGATCTCGGTTGTTTCTCTCAAGTTCGGAGGAAGGACATCGAGATTTTGGAACGAGCAAGAGGAGTTTTTCCACTCTGTTAATCTTTGGTAAGTGGTGGTAAGGGATTGCTTTATCGAGTCTATTCGTTTGGTATTGGTAAGCCGTAGGCTATTACTTTTGGTTGGTTGTCGATTGTAGGCAAGTAAAGCAAGAGCACACAGTGGTGGGCTAGTGTGCAAGAGCGTGTAGGAGCGAGGTTGTTAGATCGATTCTTTGGTTAAGGCTTACAGTGTGTACACACACACACTCTTCTAGTAATTTATGTGCTTATTAAATCGTGTGTATATTTACACACTTATCTCATTATGGTATTTATATATATGATGTGTGTGGTTGGTTCCATGGAAAGGTGGATTGAATACCATTATGGTAGAAGGCACGGAAGTCGAGTAAGTCCTCATTATAATGCTTTTGGTAAGAATGATGCATCCATTACGTGTGCTATGATATTGGATGGTGATAAATAATATGTATGTTACTAATCAAGCATGTGGGTATAAGTCCGTTAAAATGCATTATCATTATCTATGTGGGTTGTAATGCAGTGGAGGGGGCGGTGATATTTTGTCTTGACGAGCACCATGTTTTTTGTAACACTGCTGTCTCTTGGACACCGAGGTTTGGTACCTCGGAGGTTTGGCACCTCATAGCGACTTATCCTGTGGTTAACACCACCGTGGGTTGGCCCCACTTTTGAGACACAGGATCGTCACGGTGATTTGGTATCACACGATGGGTTGGCCCCATCAATTGATTTGTGACTTCGGTCACCGGTGTTTTAGTAACACACTTCGTGTCTTCTGACACCGGAGGTTTGGCACCTCCGGTGATTTGGCATCACATCGCGCGACTATCGTCACCAGCAGTTTGGCACCACCAAAGTGGTTTGGTACCACACGGGTAGAAAAGGTGTATGGATGATTAGGATTGGGTGCATATAACGTGGATGCACATTGATAATATATATGTTTATGTATGATATTTTGCTAATCCGGAAAAAGGGTTGCACACTTTGAGTCTTGGTGACTCACCTTTTCCTTTAACCATTTCGTAGTGCATAAAAATTTGGGCCGGATCGGAGAGGACAAAGTGGCCCATGCCAAAGATGAAGATTTATTAGATTATGCTTGTTTCGATATAAGTATTTTATTTGAATTTGTTGGGTTGTAACAAAGGCCATTTTATGTTTTTGGTATTACTTTAACTATGGTCTATTTAAATTAAATTGCTATGGGAAAATGATTTATGGTTTGCAACCTATTTCTTCCAGTTGGATATTATAAACTAAAGTTTTAAAAATGAATGAGTTTTAAATAGCAATGTTTTATTCCAAAGATATGTTTTTTTCCAAAATTCAACAAACTACGATGTTTTATTTTAAATCAAAAGAATTTCAACCTGTCTTTCCTTAATAACATAACCAGATTCGGTCGTAGTGAATGGGCTGGGTTTGGGGATGTTACAGTTTGGTATCAGAGCCCGGTTCAAAACTCGGCTTTGAGGGTTTTGGGCCCAAAAACATTTTCAAAATGGGATTTTCAAAAATAGGGGTTTTTATGAAATATTTTTCAGGTTATTCTGGCATGGCACCTGTATCTCCGACCCGCAGTCCACCAGGTAAGTAACTCTACTTGATGAATTGATTTATATGTGAATATTATGGGCTTTTATGGGAACGTAGATTAGTGAACTAGGATCTGTTGAACCCTAGGACTAGTCTACTCAAACACATGCATAAGACTTAAGGCTACTAAACAAACCTGTGAAGTAAGTCACCGAGTTAAGGTGTGGCAACCAATTATGCGCATGTCGAGGATTGGTATTCAGTGAGAGCTTGGTATTTAAGCAGTCCTAGCGACTCACCTCCTCTTTACTCGAATCCTACCTGGTGCGTAGCTATGGTTCACCTTAACCAAGAGGACTTGTTCATAGGCTAAACCGAATATTAAAACCCGAAAGTGATTTGACCGGATTGTTTTAAAGTCTCCTGTTTTAGGGTTTTGAACTTTACCCCTTTGGTTTGGAAAAACTCTAAATTAGATTTTGAAAGATATTTTCTCGGTTTACCAAAATTACCAAATTGCCCCTAGTGGCAAAATTACAAAAAAAAAATTCCCCTGTATTATAAAATTACCACACTACCCTCAACTCTTGTTAAAATGATTTTTACTTTGCAAATATTAAAATCTCTAGTTTTCGAAATAGCAATATACCCCGATTTGAGAAAATTTACAAAAATACCCCTATGTTGAAAATTACCAAAATGCCCCTGATTTTCAAAAATTTCCAGTTTAGCCCCAAGTTTAATAAAATTTTCTTACCTTGCAAAAGTACCCAATTTTTGTATTTCAAAATAATGCTCTGACTTTGGAAATTTACAGAATTACCTTGGTTGATAAAATTACCAAAACGCCCTTGGGTCGTTAAATTTTCAGATTTCACTCGACTTATACTAAGTATTCCTGTTTTACTAAATATTAAATATATATATATATATTTTTGTGAAATCTTGTGATATTCGATTTGGAGAATTTACTGAAAATGCCTCGATTTCCAAAATTTCAAAAATAGCCTCTTTCAAATTTTTGCAACATACTTTGTTGGGAAAAACAAAATTTTCAAAATTGACCCTGAGTTATTACCAAAATGTCTCTGTAGGACAAAATGACGAAATTACCCCTGGGTAGGGTAGGAAGCTTGATTGCTCGAAAGAACTTCTCTCGGAAACTTCTTTGCATAAAATTGGCCGTGGTAAACAGTGGAACCCAAATTTCTAACGCACAACATTTCTAATCAGTTTTAAATCGAGGCGCTAGATATGAGCTCTAGGGGGCGGAATAGAGATAGTATAAGGAATCGGACGAAAGGAGAGCTCGAGATCGTCGGAATCACTTGAGAGGTCTCGAGAAAAGACCGAGGTCGAGGCATCCGCTCGTGTTTCTAAGTTAGTTGTTGGGAACCCGGATCATCCGTGTGCTCGGTCATGGAAGGTATCACGTGGGCGAGTCTTTGGAATCGTGTTCGGGCATGTTTGGGATGCCAATCCAAGTCGCATCTGTTAAGTATTGGCCTCTCGGATCCGGTGGACTCGGACGATGGGTCAAGGTGTTGTGCGACTGGCGAGAGGTGGTCGCGACGAGAGTCGTCGTCCAAACCATGGAGGAAATGGTTTCGGTCGAGTCTGTGTGCGCTTTGATTCGTCGGAAGGAGGATAGTGATGTCTTGGGATGGGTCGTGGGTAAGCTTTTCTTGGCTAATTATTACTTGCTTTGCTTTGTTCGCTTTGGTGGTTTGTTTGTTCATGTGTTAGCGAGTATCTAAGAACTTGAGTATAGACTTAGAAAGGGCGCCTTGAGAGTGGGTTAGCTCTTGGAGATCAGTCTTGTGATGATAGTGTAAGATTGGAGAGTTAGGGCGTGGACCGTTAGTCTAGCCAAGTAATTTCGAGGACGAAATTATTTTAAGGAGGGTAGAATTGTAACACCACGGTTTAGGAAATTTGTGCGTATTGGGTTTAAATCAAGTGTTAGTAGGTTTTGGGAGTGCTTGGATGAGTTTTAGGGGTTTTAGAAATGTTTGGATGAAAGGGAAGAGTTTGGAAAAGTTTGGATTTTTGGTGTGAAAAGGGGATCGGGCCAAATGAGGTTTTAAGGATTATTTTTGGTAATTTATGGCACAAGCAATGCTTTGGCAAGGTGGTGTCTTGCGCACACTTAGAAATTTGGAGCGCTGTGAGGGTCTTGGGTTCGAGACCAAGCGGCAGCAAAAGGGGTTTTAATTTTTGGATTATGGCGCTATGGGGTTGGAGGCCTTAAAAGAATCCAGGAGCACGAATGGGGCACAAGAAGCGGCTTGTCCAGTGGTTCTCGTGCGGCGCGCATAGAGTTGGAGGAGCGCGAGGCGCGAGTTCGGCGCTGGAGCGGCATTTTTGGCGTAATTTATTTTATGCGGTTATGGGGCTTGGGCTAGAAAGGGTTAAGATTAATTGGTGTGGCTTTTGTCATAAAAATCAAGATGGCCGAGTGGCACAGGCGTTGGGGAGTTAGGCGTCGGCGATTGGTCCCAGTTCGAACTCGGAGAATGGCAATTGGAGTTTTAGTTTTTTTAATTATTTATTTATTTACTTTGGGCAACAATTGAAAGTAGACGGCACATGTAAAGGATAAGCTTGAGTGATTATTTTGAATTAGAATTTGGTGGTGGATGGTTTGTTGTTTTATTATTTTAGATAATTATAGTTTTTCTTAATTAGTTTAAATTGACTTGATAAAGAGATAAGATGTGGATAGAATAATGGGGATTAGTTTAATTCGGATGTAATTCAAATTTGTGGCTTGAATTGGTTCCGGAGGTGGCCGACTATGGGGTTCTTCAATTGGGTGTATGTGGCGGTTTTTGGAGGTATTTTGGGAAGGAGAATGCCAAATTTCCTTAGGCATTTTGGGAGGTTTCGCCACTTTTGTTTGTGTACCCAAAAGCCAAATTTTCCTTTGATAATTTCCTTGAAACCGAAACCCCAATTAGCTTATACTTCTAGCCGATTTTCTCAAAGCAAACACTCTCTCTCTTTCATTTTTGAAACCCAAACTTTATGTGACCGAATGCTCATCTTGTATTTCCTTTTCTTTGTTCATGAATGTTAAGCCGAAATAGCCATTCTCTTCTCCACCTAACTTGTGCTATTTTCTTCTTTTTATGCCGAAACATAAACTTGTCTATCGAGGTCGAATTCTTCAATTGTTTTCTTCTCATCTATTTGTCTGTCTTTTTTTCTTTTTTCACAAACCCGAATATAGGAGGGGTAAAACACCTAAAAGCCGAAATCTCTTCCCTTTTTGTTGAGTGTTAATCGAATCTCTCCCCCTCTCCTAGTGGTGTTTGTTTTGGCCGAATGTTGGTATAAGTGTTGATCTCGGTTGTTTCTCTCAAGTTCAGAGGAAGGACATCAGGATTTTGGAACGAGCAAGAGGAGTTTTTCCACTCTGTTAATCTTTGGTAAGTGGTGGTAAGGGATTGCTTTATCAGTCTATTCGTTTGGTATTGGTAAGCCGTAGGCTATTACTTTTGGTTGGTTGTCGATTGTAGGCAAGTAAAGCAAGAGCACTTGGTGGTGGGCTAGTGTGCAAGAGCGTGTAGGAGCGAGGTTGTTAGATCGATTCTTTGGTTAAGGCTTACAGGTGTGTACACACACACACTCTTCTAGTAATTTATGTGCTTATTAAACTGTGTGTATATTTACACACTTATCTGTTATGGTATTTATATATATGATGTGTGTGGTTGGTTCCATGGAAAGGTGGATTGAATACCATTATGGTACAAGGCACGGGTCGTAAGTCCTCGTTATAATGCTTTTGGTAAGCATGATGCATCTGTTACGTGTGCTATGATATTGGATGGTGATAAATAATATGTATGTTACTAATCAAGGATCAGGTATAAGTCCGTTAAAATGCATATCATTATCTATGTGGGTTGTAGAGTGGAGGGCGGTGATATTTTTGTCTTGTGAGCACACGGTGTTTTGGTAACACACCGTGTCTTGGACACCGAGAGGTTTGGTACCTCCGGAGGTTTGGCACCTCATAGCGACTTATCCTGTGGTTAACACCACCGTGGGTTGGCCCCACTTTTGAGACACGGATCGTCGCGCGGTGATTTGGTATCACCACGATGGGTTGGCCCCATCAATTGATTTGTGACTTCGGTCACGGTGTTTTAGTAACACACTTCGTGTCTTCTGACACGGAGGTTTGGCACCTCCGGTGATTTGGCATCACATCGTGACTATACGTCACCAGTGGTTTGCACCACCGGTGGTTTTGGTACTACACGGGGTAGAAAAGGTGTATGGATGATTAGGATTGGGTGCATATAACGTGGATGCTCATTGATAATATATATGTTTATGTATGATATTTTGCTAATCCGGGAAAAGGGTTGCACACCGAGTCTTGGTGACTCACCTTTTCCTTTAACCATTTCGTGTAGTGCATAAAGTTTGGGCCACCGGGATCGGAGAGGACAAAGTGGCCCATGCCAAAGATGAAGATTTATTAGATTATGCTTGTTTGATATAAGTATTTTATTTGAATTTGTTGGGTTGTAACAAAGGCCATTTTATGTTTTTGGTATTACTTTAACTATGGTCTATTTAAATTAAATTGCTATGGGAAAATGATTTATGGTTTGCAACCTATTTCTTCCAGTTGGATATTATAAACTAAAGTTTTAAAAATGAATGAGCTTTAAATAGCAAAGTTTTATTCCAAAGATATGTTTTTTTCCAAAATTCAGCAAACTACGATGTTTTATTTTAAATCAAAAAGAATTTCAACCGTCTTTCCGCAATAACATAACCAGATTCGGTCGTAGTGAATGGGCCGGGTTTGGGGATGTTACAGGTTTTGTAGGATCCACTGGTCAAGAATGTTCATAGCAAAATTTGTTCCAGTGGCTAAGAAATCAGCTCCATTGCCTTCTTAGTTATAGCTACTATTAGTTCTAAAAGCATTTTTAATTTTTTTGTTTTCCTTAGATGGAAGTTTGACCAAAATCTTCATAATGTTAAGTGCTAAATCTCATTGCTAGGGTACAATGTTTTGTAATCTATTTTAGAAAACCATGCAAGAATGTAAATTATTAATAGAGAGTATAATGTTCTTTAGGTGCTATTGACAATAAAAAATAAGGTCATGCAACTTGTTCTTGGAAATGGCTTGCCCTTTAGAATCAATGTTCTATTTATTTGGGTTGTTATTTAGCAGTATAAACAAATTCAGTAGGCCAGATAGAGATATTAAAAAGCTATTGCCATGTATTCTATAATCAATTATTGACAGTCAAATGTAATAGTGCTTTAATCCTTTCGTCATAAAAACCATTTGATGGGGTTCAATCATAGAATTCATATTTTATCTATTATACTGTAAATTGTGCTTCTAGTTATCATATATTATGCACAGAATTTTAGAAGTTTACTAATTGTTTTTTTTTTTAAGATCTATTATAAAAATTGGATTATATGTATGATTTCTCTAAGAAAGTAGTTAAATCTTCTTCCTGAAGTTAAAAATAATTTTCATTAGGCTAATAATATATTGGTAGTAATGGTCAAACATCCCTGCCTAGTATAATATAATAAATTAATGAATCTTGTTATTTCATAGTTTTCTTCAGGTCTTCAAGAGCATCTGATACCGATTCTTTATTTATAGTTGAAGTCTGTATGGTCGTTTTATATTGTTTTAAAGGGAATTATTTAGCATTTCGATGCATAAGTGAGAAGTAAGTTAATATTTGCAATTAAGAAGATCAATGGGTTTCTCTTTCTGTTTAAGAATTGTTATTTGATTTACTTTGTTCTTGATGGTGCAGTAATTGGATTCAATGTCGAAACAGTGCAGTACAATAACATCAAATTTCAAGTGTGGGATTTAGGTATGCCGATCACTACTTCTTGATCTAGATCTTTAGCATGTATAGTAGACTTTTTATAGTGATGTCCTGAAGGTTTGATAATATTCTCTTACTGACTTGATTGTTCTCATGAAGGAATTCAATAAAGCGTTTTCAAAATTTTTTTATTTGTCGAGCAAGAACATCTCCACCAAATCTGCCCCAAGAAGTTCTGCACAAGCACCCGTAAGTTCATGCTTGGAATATTTTTCCTCCTCAAAATCGCCTTTTTCCCAAAGTCAGAGCATTGATAATTTCTTTCATTTCAGGGACTCAATCGGTAGCATTCAATCTACATCATTGTTATTAGAAAATATAAGTTTAAATAAAATAAAAATTAAATGAAACATATAAACATTGATTTAAATTTTGATTTTAATTCAATTTTACCCAGTGAATACATACATTTCTTTTTCTTTTATATATATATATGTTGAATTAATATAATTTTTGTATATGTAACATTTTAACATAAAATCGTACTAATTTAATAATATTGTTAGTAATTTTTGAAAATTAAATTAAAAAAATTGAGAAAGTGGACAAAAAAAAAAATTAGGGTGAGAATACGGTTAAATTGATGGCTGTTTTAGGTGTTTGTATTATGAAGTAAGTTTGTGTTCTGAACCTTGTATACATCATTGCAGGAGCTGTTATACAGGCGTTTATTAGACTTCACGAAAAAGGATTAATTTATCAAGGTATATGCAAAAATTCCATTGCTTACTATCATGTTTCACCTTGTGAACTGATATTTAGTACTTTCTGATTTGATCATAATTGTCTATCTTCCTCCTTTGTTTCAATAAAGTTAGTAGACAAGGTTTCTTCTGGACAAGCTTTCTTTTGGACTTCAAGTACAGGTATATGCCTTTATTAGACAAGCTTTCGTTTGGACTTGAAGTATATATGCTGTTTGTTCTATTGCTATCCCAAAAAAGAGAAAAAAGATTCAAAGTATATAGGCTGGAAACCTAACGGGTTGCCTTATATCGGATCCTCCCTAGGTGTAACAATGCCACGTATGATGAATCTTAAAGAATTTCTGCCTAAACTAATTTTTTATTATTGCTATTTATTATTAATAATGTTTGAACAACCTCTATATGTTTTGTTTGTTCTATTGCTTTGTCCCAAAAAGAGAAAAAGATTCAAAGTATATAGGTGGAAACCTAACAGGTTGCCTTATATCGGATCCTCCTAGGTGTAACAATGCCACGTATGATGAATCTTAAAGAATTTCTCGCCTAAACTGCTTTTTTATTATTGCATTTTTATTATTAATAATGTTTGAACAACCTCCAATTTGCTATCTACTCATGCCGCTTTAGATTTTTACAAGCTTAGTGTATTATTTTTTTAAAATTTAAGGTACTGATGCGATATAAAAAATAACATAAACAAAATATAAAAGTAAATTGTTAAAGTTTGTTATAATTTTTAACATAAATGTAATATTTTAATAAATATTTGCAAGTTAAGAAGATATTAACATATTTTAATACAAACTTGTCATTAAATATATTATATATTATATTAAAGAATTTTTATTACTTTATCTTCCTTAAAAGTAAAAATACTTTTTTAAGAATACTTACATTTATATGGCTTTTGGTTTATTACTAATTACTAATTACTAATTTTTATATTAATAATGTTTGCTTTTAATATTTAATATTTTGATTTTTCCAAAATGGTAATAATATTTTGTTATCGATTATAATAATAATATTGATCATTACTTAAATATGTTTTAATTACAAAAAGTAAATTATTTTTATAAGAAGTAATTTAAAAACTTTTAAATTTAATATTGTTATCAATATAATAATATAGATCATTATTGACATATGTTTTAATATAGAAAATAAATTTTTTTAAAAGAAGTAAGTTAAAAACTTTGTAAACTTAACAACATCACAAAGAAAATTTCAATTATAAAAAACCATATAATAACATTTTCCAAATTTAACTTATTCTCGATTTGAAATTTTAATTTAACTTACATAATTCATAATACATAACTAACATAAAATTACATAACTTACGTGTACATAACTTACATAACTTACATAGCTTTTATCACATTATTTAACTTACATAATACATAACTTACATAATACTTGTATAGAAAAAAAGAGATTCAAAGTATATAAATTTGAAACTCTTTGTGGGTTGCCTTATATCTCATTATTACATATAACGGATCCTCCCTAGGTGTAACAATGCCACGTATGTTGAACCTTAATGAATACATAACTTACATAATACATAACTTACATAATACTTACATAGTACTTAGTTATATATATGAAATTATCATTACTTACGTAAATTATAAATTAACAATATAGCCGTGTAATTTATTGTCAACATTAGACTTCAACAACTACGAAATGGATAGGACTTGGATGAATTTGTCAAGGGTAAGCAACGGTTATCGAAATGGAGTAGAAACTTTTCTGAATTTCGCATTTCAAAATGCAAGCCAAGAGAATATGATTCTTTGCCCGTGTGAGAAGTGTTGCAATACCAATTGGCATTACCGTGAAGTTGTCTACGAACATCTAGTTGTTGATGGCTTTGTTCGGGGGTACAAAAAATGGATTTTTCATGGAGAGTGTACATCTAGTGGAGCATCATCATCGATGAATCTAGGTTATCCTCATAGTGCTTACAATCGAAATGTTAGAGATTATAACATGGAAGGCATGTTGCGGGATGCTTTTAATATGCACGATGATGGTTTCGGTCATTTCCACGACATGGGTGCAACCGATGATTATAGTTTTGGTGGAAATACTTTCACCGAAGGGGAAGAAGCGTACAAGATGAATGACCAAATGAAGAAGCGGCAAGGTTCTACACGTTACTTGGTGAAATGAATGAAGAATCGTATGAGGATCAAAATTTTCCAAATCGTCTTTACAGTATTCGTCTTTTTCACTTGAAATGTTTGGAAGGATGGACCGGAAACTCATTGACAATGCTGTTAGAGTTTCTGCAAGAAATGTTCCCGTTTGCGAAAATCCCTAAATCGTCCAAAGACATGAAGAAACTGATAAAGGATTTGGGTCTTGGCTACAACAAAATTCATAGTTGTCGTAATGATTGCATGTTGTATTGGGGCGGCCGGATAAACCAACGATCTTTGTGATGTCGCGGTGAATCTCGTTGGATTAAAAGAAATGCAGAGAGGATGGTAACGAGGACGAGCAGGATACACGATCAATGAAGCGTATTGGTTAAGATTTTGTGGTATTTCCCGCTAATACCAAGGCTTCAAAGGCTTTTCATGTCGTCGAAGACAGTAAAGTCAATGACGTGGCACCATGATGGACGAACCGATGATGGATTGTTAAGGCACCCCGCAGATTCTTTAGCTTGGAAATCATTTGACTCAAAATTTCCAAGCTTTGCACGCGATCCTCGGAGTGTTAGGCTTGGGCTAGCATCGGATGGATTTAACCCTTACAAACTCATGAGCACACAGTAGTATAGTACTTGGCCTGGTGGTGCTTGTTCCTTACAATTTACCTCCATGGGTTTGCATGAAATAGTCATCTTTTATCTTATCTATGATTATACACGGAGAGAAAGGGCCCGGGAATGATATTGACATATATTTGCAGCCACTTGTTGAAGAGTTAAAACAACTATGGGTTGGTGTTGAGACATACGATGCAATGAGAAAAGAGAACTTTAACTTACGTGCAGCTTTAATGTGGACTATTAATGACTTCCCGCTTATGCTAATTTATCCGGTTGGAGTACTAGGGGGCCGTTATGCTTGCCTTGTTATGCTCGCGCAGACATGTTCGAAATGGTTATATAATGGGAAGAAGTTCTCTTATATGGGGCATCGTCGGTGGTTACCAGAAAATCATAGATTTAGATATCAGAGTGCTCAGTTTGACGGTACTGAAGAGTTCAAAGAAGCTCCATCGCAGACCAGTGGATCCGAAATATTATTCATGTTGAAAGATATAAATTTTATTTATGGGAAGATGAATCAACCGGCCAAGCCGCAAAGAAACTGGAGAGAAAGGGATGAATCTGATGATGAATCTGACGAAGAGGATGATCCTAATGAGGCGGAGTTGTGGAAAAAAAGAAGTATTTTTTTTTTTTGAGTTGCTTTATTGGGAGCATCAGATATTACGCCATAATCTTGATGTCATGCACATTGAGAAAAATGTCTGCGAGAACATCATTGGGACTATTTTGAATGTCGATGGAAAATCAAAAGACAATCTTCAAAGTCGACTTGATTTAGTCCACATGGGAATTCGGCGTGAGCTTCATCCCCAAGCACTTCCGAATATGAAATATCGGTTACTGCCTGCTATTTATTCAATGTCAAAGACAGAAAAGGAAGTGTTCTGTACGGTGTTGAAGGATATAAAGGTCCCGGATGCATATGCATCAAATATATCTCGATGTGTTAGTCTTAAAGATCGAAGACTATATGGCTTAAAATCGCATGACTATCATATCTTGATGCAAGACTTACTGCCAGTTGCTATGCGGTGTTGTATGTCAAAAAAGGTGACGTCTTGTGTAATTGAATTGTCCAACATAATGAAAGGCATTTGTGGCAAAGTTTTGGACGTTCAAGAACTTGAGACACTACAAGATCGAGCCGCACTGACTTTATGCAATCTGGAGAAGATCTTCCCGTCTTCCTTCTTCACAATTATGGTGCACTTGTTAATTCATCTCCCGCGTGAAGCGATACTTGGTGGACCCGTGTTCTATCGATGGATGTATCCCATTGAAAGGTCTTAATTTATTTGTAAATTATTCCTTCATTCACCTAAATGCCTTTAATTCCAAATTTTGATAATGTTCAATTCCGTGTTTAGGTTCCTCTCCAAATTGAAGTCTTATTGCCGCAATAAACGTTATCCGGAAGGATCAATTGCCGAAGGCTACTTGGCAGAAGAATGTATGACTTTCTGTTCAAGGTATTTGGAAGATGTTGAAACAAGAATGAACAGACCAAGTAGAAATGCTGGGCTCACAGATCATAACTTGGCCGGAACTTATTTATTTCAAAGTTTCAGAGAATCGATCGGCAAAGTCGAAATTGCAAAATTAGACGACAGATCATGGGTCCAAGCACATCGATACGTTCTTTTTCATCACGATTCAATAGAACCATTACGGAAGTAAGTTCTAGAATTTGATAAATACTCATCACTTATAATTTCTTTGTCTTTTAACAAAGTCACCATTTGTTAACATAGTGAGTTCAAAGAAGTATTGAGAGCTCGTTCACGGTCCCGAAGGTTACATCGACGAGAAATTAATAAGATGTTCACAGAATCATTTCATGAATGGTTAAGCCAAACGGTATGCAATTGAAGTTTTCATTGACAAGTAATAATGTTTTCGCACAACATTTATAATTACTCGATTTACTTTTGATTCAATAGGTTTGGAGTCGAAATGAAGTAAATGATGAAGTTAAATGGCTTTCACAAGGTTGAACCGAATAGTGAAAAGATATAGTGCATTCCTCATCAACGGATACAGATTTCATACAATGTATCGCGAGAGGTTGAGGAGAACCCAAAATTGTGGAATTGTTGTTAATTCTTCAATTATGAGTTATTCTAGTGCTAGGGACGATAATCCCATGAGGGGAATCAGAGTATTACGGACTTATTAATCGACATCATTGAGTTGGATTATTACGGCAAATGGAAAGTTGTCTTGTTTCGAGGTGAATGGGCTGATGTGAATACGACTCGCGGAATTAGAAAAGATCAATATGGTTTTACAATGGTGAATTTCTCTCGATTGATTCACACCGGAGAACAACTGATAGACGAGCCGTATGTGTTTTCTTCTCAAGTGAAACAAGTTTTTTACTCGGAAGATCCAACTGATGAGGGTTGGTATATTGTACTTCGAAATAATCCTAGAGACTTGTTCGACATGGGCGATGGAAGTAGAGATGACATCGTCGAAATATCGTAAACTCGCCTTTTCCGAACAAAACTTAAATGAAAATATCCCTAGTACTAGTGCACAATTTCAATGGGTTCGTCAGGATGTGGACGAAGATATTTACGAATTATGATGTAGTAAGATTTTACTATTTTTTTATTTATATGTAATATTATAATTTTAATCATGGTCATTTTATGTAATTTAAATATTTTATATGTACCATTATTGTTGTTATTTGTTACTAATATTTCAACTATTTTATGTGTATTGCAGGGAAAATGAGTAGAAGAAGAATGCGAGATTTAAATATTGTACATGATACTATAAATTCCGGAGAGGGCAATAGTGAACAGCGAACGGTAGTTGGATCCTCTAATGTGCCTGACATAGATGATGAGCCTCTGAAATTACAAAGTAAAATTAAATTATTTTACATGGATGTTGACTTTTTTATTGATTTATTTTTCAATTTTAATATAACAATAATTTATCATTGGTCACCGAGAGGTCGGTGGGACGCGCAAAAAGGTCGCGGACGTTATTTGCTAAAGGTTTATACGAATTAAATTCCGCGACCGTGTGAAAGTAAGGAGAAATAGTCATGGCCACCTATTGGCCCCAAGCTCGAGTTCTAGGAGGCTATTTGGGCATTATTACACGAAATGCAAATATGTTGCCCATCAATTACGAGTCATGGCATCACATGCCCGACGCAAACAAAATCAAGCTCGGAGAACATTAAGGTAACAAAACATGAATGTAATTTATAATACTTTGGTTGAAGTTTCATTTATATTTACTTTTTAATTTATGTTTTTTTAGGAGAGGTTTAATTTGGAGGTCTCAGATGCCTATATAAAAAGACATTGGGAAAAAATGGAGAGACAACAAAAGCATATTGAAAAAGAATATTTTAAGAAAGAAATAAGCCTCGAGGATAAATCATGCGAAATGTCCCACCGAAATGTTTGAGGTATCAATGGGAAGATGCGGTTAGATTCTGGAACTCAAAGAAAGGAGAGGTATTACCTACTTCTAAACTCTTATAAATTTTTCTGTATAGTATTTACTATATACGTAACAATAATATCGTTATGTAGGACCGTGAGCGTGTGGAACAAGCGTGACATGAAACAAAAATTCACGCACACAGCGGGATCGAAGTTTTGCTTCAGAAATGAGGCCGAGGTATTATAATTTATTAATTCACAAATATTAATGACTTTATACTATTAAATTATATTTGTAATACAACACTTGTAGGAACTCTCCACCCGTCAAAAAGTTGGGCGTGTTCACTTTTTTGACATTACGCATAGGAAGAAGGATGGGTCTCCATGACACACGGAAGCTGGAGAGATTATGGTATATTTACTTAATAAAATTTGATTTATTAAAAATGGATTTATAATGTTTACTTATAATAGTTTAATTCTTCGTTAGTAGTTTTAAATTAATAATGTTAAGTTATGATGCATTCCTTCTTATTATATATATCGTTTCTAACTTTTTGATTAATTTATTAGGAGAAACTAAAGGAGAAGAAGACACTTTATGAAGCGGCTGCTTCGAGTGATAGTTCTGTTCATCTTGAGGATGTCGATAACAGAATTATTACCGATCTTTTGGGTCCTGAAAGGTACGATCGTTCGATCGATAGTTCATTACTCTTGAGTATATTTATAACAAAATTATCACTAATGTTTTGGGTGTTGAAAGGTACAGTCGGGTTCGACTTCAAGGATCCGTGTTACTCCGACCCAATATTTTGGATCCGACTCCCAACAATATATGCCTTCCGAGTCAATCTCGTCTTTGAAGTTCGAGGCTAAAAGACCGAGATAGCTCAAATGCAAGCTAGCACGGTTGAGCAAATTTCTCAACTTAGAGCCGAGACAAAGAGAGGAGGCCGAGGCAAAGAGCGAGGAGGCAGAGCAAATTTCTCTACTTAAAGCGGAAGCAAAGAAGAGGAGGCAGAGAGCGAGCAGAAGTATGAAGAACTTCAAAGAATGACTTGAGGCTATGATGAAGATGTTGAAACAGTCGCAGACGCCGCCATCTTAGACATTTATGTTCCTATTGTAAGATGATTTTAACTTTGTTACATTTAACATTTTTGTAAGGATATTCTGTACGATATCATATATCTTTTATTTATTTTAACATATCATTTAGAATTAATGTAGTTGGTGCAATTTTTATGCTACATTTTTGTTATTTGGGTTGAAATTATATACTATATTTGTTGTCATTGGTTGGTTTTAGTGCAGGAGGGGGTATGATATTGGATAAATTAAATATTTTAAATCTGTACAAGTTAGCAGCGTTTTTGATATAAGCGCCACTACAAGTCTTTGTTTTTTAGTGGCGTTTTAAAAAAAAGCGCCGCTAAAAGTCATGTTTTTAGCGGCGTTTTTAAAAAGAGCGCCGCTAAAAGTCATGTTTTTAGCGGCGTTTTTTTTAAAGCGCCGCTAAAAGTCATGGTTTGTAGCGGCGTTTTTCGCGCAAAAACGCCGCTAAATTTTGCGGCGCCTCATATAGCGGCGTTTTTTGTGGCGTTTTTTAAAGCGCCGCAAGCTCGATTAGTGGCGCTTAAAAACGCCGCTAAAGGCCTAAAAAAACGCCGCTAAAAGTCTGTTTTGCTGTAGTGGAGGCAAGTAGCTCTTCCAAATTAGTCATACATTAAGAATATCCTTGAGTGATTTAGAATGCAAGACTACAATCCAATTGATACTCTTATTGTCAGAGGCGAAAGCTTGAGAAAATGTTTTAAATGGAAAAATTCCCTTACTCTAATATAGTTAGAAGCTTTATATATGCAACAATGTGTATAAGGCCTAATATTTATTTTGTTGTTGGATTAGTAAGCATATATCAATATAATCCAGAATAACCCCATTGGAAGGTAGCAAAAAGGATACTAAGGTATATAGAAGGCATTACAAATTATTCTTTGTGTTATCAAAAATGTGACTTCAACCTAATAAAATATAAAAACCACTAATTGGTAAGGAGATTTGGATGAAAGAAAGTCAACATCTAGAAACGTTTTCTTATTAAACAATGGTGCAATCTCCTATGGTAGCAAGAAACAAACTTGTATTGCATTATCCATAATGGAAGCTAAGTTTGTGCAATTTTATCTGCAGTGGAAGAGGTTGTTTGGCTTAAATGACTCTTGATTCATTTGGGATTCAGTAAAAAATGCATCAAGAGTGGTAGTAAATTGTAATAGTCAAGCTACAATTGATTCACTAAAGATCTCAAATACTATTCAAGAACTAAACACATAGATATTAAGTAGAATTCTGTACAAGACATGGTTGCACATAAAGAATTCAACATATAATATATATATCTACACAAAAGTTTGTGGTAGACCCATTTATGAAAACAATTGGTAGAGATGTATTTAGTTAGCATGTTAGATCTCTAAGATTGCGTAAAATTTGATGTACTAGTTGCATTGAGTATCATGAATAGTTTTCCAAGCATAATGCCTACTAAGTTAAATACTTTATTTCATGAATGAATACCAATGTGCTTATGCATGTTAAATACATATATAAGATTAAAAGTATGTTGGGCAGATGTTCGACCTTTTCACACACACAATCACCTCTATGGCTTGGTTCCAAGTGGAGATGAGATTAGTGTTAAGCTTCAAAGTTGGAAGTTTTAATAAGAGCTCAAACTTAAAACAGAGTTCATAAAAGATCAAGATAAGGTCAGGAAATGATGAAATTATGATCGAAAGTGAATTATAGCTCCAACATGTCACTTCTTTTTCTTTTTTTTGTAATGCTAGGTCGAAGTCCTATAGATAAGTTCATCAATAAAATAGCGTTGAGGACTCAAGTTGGGTACCGAGTGCATCTAAACCAAGTGTATCTAAACTATCGCCAATACTTGATCGGAATTTTTTATAAAGAACATGCATTTTGAGGGAAAGGAAGAGTAATACTGTAGCTTGTGTTTCATACCCCATAATCCTTTTTTAAGGAACCGCATGTGCATTATGTGACCAACATGGGTAATAGAAGTTTGAATCTCTATTTCTAAGTTGTGTGAGACCCATGAGATCAATTAGAGATCTTTATTAAGTACCCTTATAACCTTTTACTTTTTTTGATGTTTTAGTTTAATTTTAGCTACTTTTGTTTGTTACCAATGATCATGTATGATTCGATATGTCGGGAGATATCTAAAGAGTAGCTAAATTGAATAGAGGGATTCAAAGAAAATGGAAGATTATTATATTTTCTCATTCAATTGTATTTACAAGTCAGTCAATTATGTTTAAAGTTGTGAACATAATTGTGAATACAAAAGTTCATTATATCATTGATAACAAAAGAGATCATAGAAAACTTGAAATGCAACGAAATGCATTTGAAGGTAAGGCATACTAATTTTACTCTTTTTTACGAGTTGTTATATATACCTAACAATTATATAGCAACTAGCTCTCAAGAACAACGTATGTTGGTCGCACAATCCACTTCCTTGTATGAAACTAAGAGAGGGAGAGAGGGGAGATAACTATCTTCTAATGTTTAAACTTGAGAGTATTGTCAGACAATTTTATTTATCCAGATTCTTACTCTCCCTTTCTTATAAAAAACCAAAAGAAAAGGAAGGTAGGGTTCCTTTTAAATTCTTGAGAATAAAATTTAAGTATATGTTTATACAATTGTACTAAAAATATATTATTAATTTTTTATATTTATTTTTAAATAATCTAGTTTTAGATATACCTTAATTTTTTAATGTTGCTCCATAAATTTAGTATGCCTACTAAAAAAATACTACACACAATGTTTTGCTTAATTTTTCATTTATAAAAATAAAATACGTATGATCAATTTTTTAAAAGAAATATATATTATAGAGAATATAACAAGGTTGTAAAATATAAATAAAAAATACTTTTCTATTATTTAAAAAATTTAGTTGATAAATATCAATTTTATAGTAATGATGGTTTAAAACAAATTAGAAACCTTAAAACGGCTAACTATAATTTCAATTTCATTGTATCCTAATCCTTCCCCACTTCGGAAAGGAGTGTAATACTACTACAATACAATCGTCGTTAACATATCTTTCTTCATTTTCCATTTAGTTTTCTTTTTTCTTTTTTTTTTTTTTTTTTCAGTTCTCTTGGGGTTTTCTTCTTCAAGTCGGTTGAACGATAAAGCGGCCATGTCTGTAGGTGAAGGTGAAGTATGTGAAGGAGCTGTTCGCAAAACAGGATGTTCAGGTCGACCGAAGAACTCCAAAGCCAAAAGCCATCTTTGGGCTAAGGATCGGGTTTTCAGGTATGCCCACGAAAATGGAAAACAAGAAGTGCGGTATCAATCCCCCAACGTAAAACTTTATCATTCACTGAAAACGGCTTGCAAAAGCTTCATCGACGATGGAACAATAGGAAACTTGGAACCCAAGCAACCTCAAAAACGAAAGTGTTCGGGTCCGAAGACTCAACCGCTATCACCGAAAAGAAGCAAAAAGGTGAAGAAACAAGAAAATCGAATTTCTGATCGTAGGCCTCGAACTGATCTCTCTTGGCTGATAGAAAACAAGGCTGTTTCGATACTGGAAAAGGTGTATTACCGCAGTAAGACCGGGACTCCATTGATAAAAGGTCGGATAACTCGTGATGGGATTCAATGTCTTTGTTGTTTCAAGGTCTTCGCTCTCACCGCCTTTGAAGTTCATGCTGGGAGTACCAATCGGAGGCCAGCCGCTAACATAATCTTGGACGACGGTACTGGCAGGTCACTTTCCGATTGTCAACGACAAGTTCGTCATTCAACGAGTCCTTCAAATGTAGACAACCCTAATTCTAAAACTGCGAAGTTCAATTCAATTGAACATGAGAATGATGAAGCGTGCTCCGTTTGTTGCTATGGGGGAGAGTTAATTTGCTGTGAGTATTGCCCTTCAGCTTTCCACATGAATTGCCTTGGCTTAAACGAAGTTCCCGATGGCAACTGGTTTTGTCCATCCTGCTGCTGTGGAATATGTGGCATTGGGTATTTAAGGGAGAAAAGTTTTCGTACTTGTCATCAATGTGAGCTTAAGTTCCATATTGATTGCTTGAGCTTGAAGAGTTACGAAAACATGGTATTATTATGTAGCCAGAAGTGTGAAAAGGTCTTTTATGGCCTGCAAAAACTTACAGGGAAGCCAATACCAGTGCGAAACAATCTGACATGGACAATATTGAAATCTGATCATCATGGTGCAGAAAATCACAGTAAGTTAAGGGTTGCACTAAAAGTGATGCATGAGTGTTTCGAACCAACCAAAAATGATGAGACGGGGAGAGATGTGGTCGAAGATGTGGTTTTCAGCCGAGTCTCAAAGCTGAAACGATTGAATTTCAAAGGATTCTATACTGTGATTGTGGAGGAAAAGGAGGATGTGGTTTCAGTGGCCACTCTGAGGGTGTACGGTAACAGGGTGGCTGAAATGCCCCTTGTCGCCACCAGTTTCAGACACCGCCGCCGCGGAATGTGTCGACTTTTGGTAGATCAAGTTGAAAAGAATCTAGTGAAATTAGGGGTGGAGAAGCTGGTTTTGCCTGCACTGCCTACCAAGGTGGATACGTGGGTTAAGTGCTTTGGGTTTACTCGCATGGAAAAGGATGAAATATTAAATCTATTACGGTATAGCTTACTAGATTTCCAGGGAAGTATCCTTTGCCAAAAACTGTTGACATAGAAAATAAGCTTTACTTGGTATATATTTTTATATAATATTTTGAATTATTCATAAGTTTAGGGTAAACACGTTTCAGTGTTCCAACTAATGTTTCACTGTGTATTTATTTGTTACAATATAAAAACTTGGATTATTATTCTCTAGTGTTTTAAAAAATGTATTTATATGTTTAAATTTGTTTAACTGTAAGGTTATATGACATGTTTTTTTATATTTGTTTAAATAATATTATATATTTGTATTTTTTTATTAATGCAATTTTATAAATATTTTTATTTTTTCCTTGTTGATGAGACTTGAAAATAATTTATAGTAACCTCCAAAAGGGATCTGACATGGTCTTATTTAAATATCTAATGGGTTAATACAAGGAAACCTTAATTATTGCATATTAAGATGGGTAAAATTTTAGTGAAAAATATGAATTCCTCAAACTTTGTTCAAAATAAATAATGTAAATAGTTAAAAATTGACAAATAAAATTAATTTATTTGCTAATTCATATGTCAAGGCACTGAATATAACGTCAATGGAGTTGGTAAGGAGATGGGAATTAAGAATTGCTTTACACCTAGTTTTAAGGTTTTTTTTATACCATGTGTAAATTACTTGTAAATCAAAAGATAATATGTGCAAAACCACATTGAAATACTTGTCTTTTTTGTTGTTGCAATGAAAACAATACTTGATACACCCCGTGGTGGAGCCACAATCGAGTCAAACAAAGAAATAATAAAAACACAAATATATATAAAAAAATTTAAATTTATAAAATTGGTGAATTGACCTCAAAAAAATTTAAAAATAATCACCCAGAACTTTTGAAAATGATTATTTTATAAAAAATTAATTTTTATGAAAATAATTTTTTCTCCACCCACTAAAACCCAACATTCCTCAATCCTTTTATTTTATTGTTACATCCATCACTTTTCTCTCATATTTCTCTTACTCTTTCACATTTTCTCTAAAAAAAAATTTTATTGTAACACTCCTTACCCGATTCTGTCATCGGGTCTAAGTCACCGGATGCTATGATCCTTGTCAGAGCAATTACATGTAATCATACACTTCTTAATCATTTAAAGATATAAATAAACATTAAATGCGTTCACAACATGTCACACAATCTTTTTTGGGTCACAAACAAGTTTACGAAAGCTCTTTTACTAACCCGAGTATGAATTAGGACAAAAATGTAAAGTTTTAAAAGTCTTAGACTGACATCACAACTTGAAAGCCTCCTTGTCACGACAACTTCATCTCAGAGAGTTATGTCGTGACAACATGTATACCCAAGTCACGATGTCACTCACTATCAAACGAAGTTACGACGTCAAGGATCCATCGTCACGATGTTACCCCTGTTTTTGGCAAATCCACATTTGGTACCTAATTCAATGAACTTTAATCTATTCCCAATGTCATTCATTCAACCTTATACAAGATTGTAATCATCAACCAACATAATGGCAAACAATTCAAGTATCTAATCACTCAACATTCAATCATGTTCAAATGCTCTTTCACTTATCCATGTTTAAAAATGTTTACACTACAATCACAACATGTTTATCATGATAATTGTAACTTAACACCTCAAGGAATTTAATAGCCCGCCCGGCGTAGATTTTACTGATATGTTGTTGGCGTATAATTGAGTAAGCCAAAGTAGAAAAGGGGCGAATTATCAGTTAAAGTGTGGGGTTGGCATGTTGCATGAGTTTATCAGTGTGCCGTTTTGGGGGACGTCTTGCTTGAATTTGCCATTTGGCAAACTTTAAGGTTTAGCGGACTCTTCTATGAAATGATCCACCAACCCTAGATGTTCTGGACGAACTTGTTAGTTTGCGGAGAGAGATAATTATTTTATGTGGAAACAATAGCTCAGTGAGCACCATTAGAGTTTAGTTGAGACTTATTTAGAATTGAAATAGAGTATTGTAGATGACAAGATGATATGTTTAGGTAGCCGAATGACTCGTTTAGTTGGTTGCTTAAGTGTACAAGTAATGTTTTACCACTCTGATTAGTGGTAGCAGTTGCGTTTGGTAAAACATTAGACTTCAAATTTTGTTAGGTAAGTTTACTCTCAGATTTCAAGGGTGATAGAGGTATGTTTGACTTTCCCACTAAGCTTTTTTTTTTTTTGTTTGTGTTATAAAAAAAGTGCCTATAGCCAGCATGTTTCACATTTGTTTTTCTCTTTATGTTGTTCCTCATGTCTATAAAATTTTTAAGTTATCTTCACTAGAGGATACGCGAAAGGTTTCTAGAAGTTTGTCAAAACACCATTGATAAGTACCAACTAACAAGTAATTTCTAGAAAATTGTTAGGTTGATGTCGAGGGTGTTAGGACTACCGGTTCGCCTTGTGACACTATGAAAAAATTATTTCGGTGATCCACAACCAAGTATCCATGTACAAGAAACGAACTGGGTTGAAATATGGTTGAAAATATACCTTACACTACAGCAAATTAATCTTTTAGCGATGTTTTTAGTGGCGTTTGGATGAAAAATGCCGCAATGAGAGCAGCGTTAGCGGCGGTTTTCCCATAAACGCTGCAAAAGGTAAAGCAATAGCGGCGTTTATGCAAACATCGCAAAAGGTTAAAACTATAGCGCCGTTTTTCTCATAAACGCCGCTAAAGGTAAAGTAATAGTGGCGTTTTGCCCATAAACGCTGCAAATATTTTTTAATTTTTATTGAAACGGTGCCATTTTGATAGTTGACCCCCAACCTTTATTCCCCCAAATTATTTTCCCCAAATCACTTAGTTTTTTCCCCAACATCTCTTCATGACGCTTGGTGGTAAATGCACTACAATTTCCCCAAATCCATTAGTTTTTTCCCCAAATCATTTTGTTTGTTTGTTAATTTATTTTCTCATCTTTCAAATCCTAACCCTTTTCTCTTCACCAGAAACAACAATGCAGAAAAGAGAGAGAGAGACAAGCGAGACAAAAAAAAAAAAGGAAGAAGAGAAAGTAGTAAATCGACCTGCCGTTCTCTTCGCTTTCTGCAAAAATTTCTCCCGATCTGTGCAATTAATCTGGTAATTTTTCATTTCATTCTATATTTGCACTCTTATCTTTGCACTCTTTTTTTTTCTTTTCTATTTTTAATTTGTTCATTCATTTTTTTTGTGTGTATTTTTTTTATTAATATACTTAAAGATAAAATATGACTGTTAGATATTGAGGAATGGATTGGTATATGGAAAAGGTGATATTTTTGTTTTCAAGTTTTCTTTCATAACTGGTGCCGAAATCTGTCACCCCCATCACCTGTTTAATTAAATTACGAAATGAGTTTTCAATGTAATTCAACCTTTTTTTTTAGTTAGAACTTTGGTTTCCTTCTCTATTAATATTTCAAACTTTGAAGACCTTGCTATTCTCTGATGGCTGGTTAATGTCTTCTCCTTATTTAGATTCTCAGCTTCTGAACTTCTCTATTTTTCTCTTAGTCCAAGTAAATAACCGGTCTCTATTTTAGTTACCCTTTTTCTTGTTTCATGCAATCAATGTATAAAATTTATAAATATGTGTATGTATTTATACATATATTAGAAAAAATAAAGGGGGGAGATACTGGATAATTAATACCTAGGCCGTCTGATATGCTCATTTCTTTAACTATGTTTATATAGGTTATTCCAAAAGGACAAGGAAGAGAAGCACACTGTGACCACGTTGTGGAGGTAAGTTTTTTTGTTGATATGTTGTCATTAAGTTGTTGTAGTTTTTCAAAAATTTGAAGCATTTGTCATTTTATTGTTAGTGGTATATTCTAACCAAGTTGACCAACAAAGTTAAATGTTTGAACTTCACTCAGAAAAACTTGAAAGAAATCCCAAGTGATCCTCTCTCTCGGCACTACAGAAGTCAATGTATTCCACCATTGGTAAGCTGAATCTTTCAGAGATACTGCACACTTTACACATTCAATTGGTGAACAGGATAACTCGTCAAAAACCCTGATGGTATTCTCTAACCAGAATTCAGTTCTCTCAGGATTATCTTCAGTAGTAGCTCAGAATTCTTCAGATCTGTACTTACAAATATTAAGAACAGGAGGCTTACTAACTCGGATTAGTTTCGTACCTTGAGGAATAACGGGAACCGATTAGGGAACAGGAGAAGGTGGAGGTTGTCAAACAGTCGGGTTCTTCCGTATGAACTCGGTGAACACTCATTCATCATCTGGAAGAAAACTTCCTTAGCTTCTACTCCCCGACCCTCAGATACGGGCCTCGTACCATTTGAAGCTACTCCGTGAATGGAGGCTTGAGCGTTACTCTCCACTTCATCTAAATTAGCTCGATTGGATGTCATTGCTATATAAAAACATGTTTTAAAATGGTTAGGAGATATCACACTATCTCAGGTTATATAATGGCATGTATAGCTAGACTTGTATACACTTTGTTTAGTTCGAGAATTGACTAAATCGTAGCTCTGATACCAATAAATGTAAATCCCTAACTTGAATTCTTCACCAGAACAGGGTTACAAAGTATTACCAAAGTTTTAAAATTTAAACAGAAAAAATATTCAAACATTTCATAACATATAACATTCATGTCAGAAACCAATCATAATCATGCATATTGCCCATAATACGAGCCCTCAAGGACCAAAATACACATTAGAAACAAATCAGGACTAAATCGAAAATTCAGAGAATTTTTTAGAAATGTATAAAATTTTCAAAACTGCAAGGGTCACACGACCGTGTAACTAGGCCTTGTGACTCACACGGCCAAGAGACACGCCGGTGTCTTAGGCCATATGGGCATTCGAAATAAGGACACACAGCCATGTCCCAAACCGTGTCCGTGCCTATGTAACTCACTGACTTGTGCCACACGGCCAAGCCACACGCCCATGTGCTAGGTCGTGTGAGCATACACTCTTAAAAAGATATAGAGGACACACGGCCGTGTCACTTGGCCGTTAGTCACACACGGCTGAGACACCTGCCAGTGTCTCTGCCCGAGTGGACGAAAATAAGTCATTTTACAAGCCACATTTCTCACCCAATTTAGCATCCACCTATACTCAACATTTTGCATATACACAAGTCATAATTAGGCATCCAATATGCCCTTAGGCACCTCAAATGAAAATATGCTAACATGTCAACCATGTATCCAAGTTTACCTAAGTGACCAAATACATATATGCATAATTATACCAAAACCTATCATGTAGGTCACTTATCAAGCTCACCCATTTGGTACCCAAAATATACCGTTCTACACCAATCATCAATATACCTATAAGTTTTCCATAACAAAGCACTAAATCACACCAAGGTATATAACATATCTTATATGCATATTCAAACCACATTTTACTTTCCATCATTCTACCATATCAAACACACATCAAATATAACAAGGCCATACATATATACACATCAAAACATACCAAACACAAGCCATATAAGTGACTAATCTCAATAAAACACTTATATGTCAACATTGGCCAAAATAACCTATACATGCCATTATAATCAAAATTAAATAACCAAAAGTACCAAAAGAGCCTATGGATAGTGTGATATAGCTCCGACAAGCTTCCAACCCGAATGAGCTTCCAAATTACTATAAAACATGGAAAACAACACATTGTAAGCATTTAAGCTTAGTAAGTTCATATAACATAGAATTTAACTTACCATTTAGTTACATTTAAGGTAAGCATACAAATCATATCCAAACTCAATTTGGCCAAAAGCCTAGACACATATCCTCATCAACGATGTTAGTCATGTAATTCATATAAATATCCAGTAACATGTATGAGCTCAACAATAATCAAACTTCCATGTACATATAAATTCCAAATCATGTATTTATATATCATGTACAAATCATTTTCATATATCTCATGTAAATACCTGTGGTAGTTTGCATTGAACTCATGTAATCTCGTAATAGAACAATGCCCGTTGAACCATTTAGAATGTCATTGGATATGCGGGCAGTACACATAAGGTATACTGAACTGTAATTCATCAATTCATGTACATGTATGCGCATACGAGCTGTAAACGATAAGCTCCTCTTAGCTGATAACGGTAAGCTCATACGAGCTGTGTATCGGTAAGCTCATAAGAGCTAAAATCAATAACCCTAGTGACATGTCATTTGTATCTTACGAATTCTTAAGGTTCAAACAAGGCTCGGTAATCGTCGTACGTCGTCAGATATGCGATCGGTATTCATATATAATGATTACACACTTCACAAACATATAATTCAATTTAAAACATATAAATGTACAATTTAATTACACGAACTTACCTCGACGATTGTACATAGATACGGAGGCGACTAATCCGAGATTTTCTCTTTGCCTCGATCTAGCTCCGTACGAGGTCTAACCGGATCTATACGAATAAATTTAACTCAATTCAATACAATTCACATACAATTTAGTCAAACACACATTTTTGGCAAAGTTACTTTACCCCTATACTTTTAATTCTTTGCAATTTAGTCCCTAGGCTCAGAAAATGAAATTCATTCAATTTTATCCCTACCCAAGCCTAGCCAAATTATAAACATATTTATAGTAGCCCATATATTTCACAAATTCAAACTTTTATCACACAATTTATCATATTTTTCAATTTAATACTAATTGATAATTTCATCAAAAATTCCTTTACAAAAGTTGTTTATCTAACAACAACCATTCATTTTCTACCATTAAACTTTAAAACCCTAACATATTCAACAATGAAAAAACTCAAATACTTTAACAGTTTTGCACATTAGTCCCCGGGCTAACTAGATTAAGCTACAACGATTCCAGAAACATAGAAATCATTAAAAATGACAAAAAGCACTTACCAATTGGATTTTGAAGCTTGACCGAACCTTAGCTCTATTTTCTCCAAGTAGAATCGGTTCGTGGTGTATTTTGAAGAAGATGAACATAATAAAATTGTTTTGTTTTATTAATATATCATTTAATTACCTATTTACTTAATTAACCTTTATAATTAATTCAAATTACAAAATTGTCAAGCCATTATCATCCACTAACATATTAATGGGCTATTTATCATATAAGGACCTCTACTTTAAAGTTCCATAGCTATTTAATACCTTTAGCTATTAGAACTCAACTTTTGCACTTTACGTAATTTAGTCCTTTTTATCAAATTAAACATGTAAACGGTAAAATTCCTTAACGAAATTTTTATACAGTAATACTATCATGTTGTAGAGCATAAAATAATAACAGAATAAATTTTCTAACTTTGGATTTTTGGTCTCAAAGCCACTGTTCCGATTTTACTAAAAACGGGCTGTTACAATAATCGTCGTATGTCATTGGATATGCACTTGGAAATTATATATGACAAATCATAATATTTATATATTTCAATTAAAAATATATAAACACAATTTAATTACACGAACTTACCTCGAAGAGTATACATAGATACGGAGGCGATTAATCTAAGACTTTCTTTTTGCCCCAATCTAACTCGGTGCGAGGTCTAACTGGATCTATACATATAAATTTAACTCAATTCAACATATAATTTATTCAATCTAATCCCAAACATATTTTTGGCAAAATTACCATTTTGCCCCTATACTTTTAATTCTTTGCAATTTAGTTCCTAGGCTCCAAAAATAAAATTCATGCAATTATATCCCTACCCAAGCCTAGCTGATACATACTTATAGCAGCCCATATATTTCATAAATTCACAAATTATACCATGTAAAAAAATTTAATTTAATCCTTATTTGACATTTTTACCAAAAATCACGTAACAAAAGTTGTTTATCTATAAACAACTATCCATTTTCTACCATCAAACAACAAAAGCAACCAATATTCATTCATGGTAAAACTCAAATCCTTAAATAGTTTTACAAATTAGTCCCCGAGCTAGCTAGATTAAGCTACAACGATCCCGAAAACATAGAAATCAATAAAACAAGACAAAAATGCATACCTAATAGGCAAAAATGAGATTGCCGAAACTTCAAGCTCAATAATGGCTTTCCAAAGCCCTAAATTCTGTTGAACAAAGATAATGGAAGATGATGATTAATTTATTTCATTTATTTTTTTATCATTAATTACCTATTTACAATTATAACCTTTAAAATCGTTAGTAATTAGACAATATGCCAAACCATCATATTCCACTAACACATTTATGGTCTAATCACCATATAAGGACTTCCACTTTATAGTTCTATAGCTATTTAATACCTTTAGCCTATAGAACTCCACTTTTACACTTTACACGATTTAGTCCCTTTTATCAAATTGAGCATGTAAATGATAAAATTTCTTATCGAAATTTTTAAAAGATAATACTTTCATGTTGTAAGAAATAAAATAATTTTTTTTGACTTCGAGTTTGTGGTTCCGAATCCACTGTTCCAATTTCACAGAAAATGGGCTGCTACAATAACTGTGGATAATACTGATGAACCTCAAGACAATTCTGTAGAAGTGGAAGACGAACCTGAACTAGAGGAGAAAAAATGTGCTAGTGGCTGAGACGGGAAAAGAGATACCCAAAGATGCCAAAATGATAAAATTCCCATTTCCATCAAGATTAGAAGAAAGAAAAAAACGGGACAAGGATAAATTTGTAAGTTTTTTTAATTTGTTTAAAAATTTAAATGTTAACCTAATTTGATCGATTTAATCGAGAAGGTTCCCAATTATGCCAAGTTTTTTAAGGGGATGATGGCAAGGCGTAAGAAAATCAAGGTAGGAGAACAAGTTAATTTAAGTGCTTCCTGTAGTGTAATTATTTCTAAACAAGTACCGTAAAAATTGAAAGACCTAAGTAGTTTTACTATTCCCATAGAAATAGGGGGTGTTCAGTTTAATAGAGCCTTATGTGATTTAGGAGCTAGTATTAATTTAATGCCCATATCAATTTTTGAAAAACTCGGGTTATGGAATCTTAAAGCAACTCGAATAACTTTGCAATTAGCTGACAGGTCTTTTGTACACCTGAAAGGGGTACCAGAAGATGTGTTAGTGAAGGTGCAAAGCTTTATTATTCCTGCGGATTTTCTAGTACTTCATTTTAAGGAAGATTGTGAGATACCTGTCTTACTAGGAAGAACTTTTCTGGCCACTTCTAGATCTACCATTGATTTAGAGAAAAATGAGTTAACAATGAAAATTAATGTTGAGACTGAAACCTTCAAATGTGTCTATAAACCGAACGAGGAAAATAAGAGGAAATTAGGGGAGCATTGCAAAAATTTATCTATTTTTGGTGTTCCCAAATCAAGGGAAATGCTTCCTTTTATGACTACAAAAAGAATAAACAGGTTCAAGGTATGGGACAAACGGGTAAGGGTGGAATGGCACGACGGACGGTGGACCAATATTAATAAAATAAAAAGATCATCTACTGTTGAATTGACAATACTGCTGGATAAATCGGCAGTATAAGTTAAAATTTGTGAATTGTTGCATGATATTTGTAAATTACTGTATACTTCACGAACCACATAGTTTAGATTTTAACTTTTATTTGATGTAGGTTATCCTTAGATTGAAATATCTTTAAGATGGAGTTTTGGATCGAAACAGAGTTGATGTCGCGACATCACAACAGCAAGTTGTGACATAGCAAACTACCCTAAAGATCTCCAAACTGATGGATGTGTCGCAACATGGAACCCCAGTGTCACAATATTGGTATCCTGCCAGGGATATCGTGACACGGAACCCCCGTGTCACGACATCGTTGCAATTTTCTATAAGGTTGACTAGACCCATTGTGCAACTCGACGGCTTAAACATTAATTTTACCAGATTTTTTAACCTTTAAAACCCTATTTTATAACCTAAACTCATTTTTACTCCTAATTAAAACACTCTTTAAACCCTAATCCCTCAAATTCTCTCAAATCTCTCAACACTTCTTCAACCCTAAACCCTTAATTTTTTTTTCAAATTTCCTTTCACAAACTTCTCAATCCTACTCAGTGCAACAAGGAATAGGAACATCGTAGGGAACCAAGGAATTCAAACGAACCTCGAATATAAATTCAATGTTATGGGTTTTAAACTCCAACTTTTTACTATTCCAATGAATCAGTTATTTAGTAAGTTATTAGGATTGAAACATCATCCCTCCTAAGAAAGTTAGGCAAACAATGGAAACAGAGTCATCAATGGTTCAAAATCCCTCTACTTTTCTAACTCCGAATATTGAAAAGTATTTTAATGAACTTCAAGGAAAAATAATCATTCAAGAGGGGATTTGCTCCATTGATGATTTTGTGTAAAGAAATTTGGCTTTTGGTCAAATATCATTGATGGGAATGTTTTTGGATGATCCCAAAGGATAATGCTGTGGTCCTTATTTTCCAGGATTGCTACGCATCTCTACTGGACCATGAATCCAGAAATATTAAAGGTCATATATGAGATACAGTACTTGTGCGAGGAAAAGAGGTGCAAGTAACCCTAGAATAATTTGCGATTATAATGTTTCATACAATGAGAATGATTTAATTGATGAAACTGACTTAGAATATTTTAAAGACATAGATATGGACAATATTATAAACTTTTTAACTGAAAAAAGGGGTGAATAGAAGTATCGCGTAGGTACTATCGCGTGTGAATATGATGTGCGAATTGTGCAATTGATGAAACTGACTTAGAATATTTTAAAGACATAGATATGGACAATATTATAAACTTTTTAACTGAAAAAAGGGGTGAATAGAAGTATCGCGTAGGTACTATCGCGTGTGAATATGATGTGCGAATTGTGCAAGTGTACACGTTGAATCAAGTAATAAAGTGATGAGTGAGTATCGATTCTACGAGGATTGGATGAGTGCTCTTTGTCTAAGTTATCACAAGTGTACAGAAAAGATAAATGTATTGAATGATTTTTAATGATATTAAAATGGGATTAACACATTAGAAGTGAGAGTAATGGAGTATACTAGAAGAGATTACAATTGCAACAAATCAACTGAGAGTACAAAAAACTTTAACATGGTTGGAATATTGGTCCTGAAGGTTGAGATTACTAAGGGATCTATTTTAACCCATGAACAATGTCGTGGCAAAACCATCAAACTTACTGTTCGATTTGGTACTAATGTAGGTTACCTCTGTCGAAAGCAAGACCTAGGCTCACTCACCCCTAAGGAACTATATGTCTATAGGCTAGGGATTAGCAACTAATACTAAAACTTAACCCTCTAAATCGTATAAGGTAAGCTTCTATGTCTAGATTTTACACGAGTATTTCACTCAACACTCATCGGTCCAGGTGTCAACCTACCTTAAGACTTATGAACCACATTAATCCATAAACATTAATTGCAGTTAAAACATCATCCAAAGCAAACCCCAGCCGTATTAAGTTAACTCATGTTGGCCTACACAAATTCAAGTTGTTTTTGTATCATTAATATCCCAAAATATAAGTTTAGAATAGAAAATGTAGCACCCCAAACCCGGTTTAAACGCTACGACCGAATCTGGTATGCTACAGGGTAAAGTGACAACGATTTGTTGTGACTACTTTGGGAAAACCATAGTTTTGGAAACCTTTTTGTTAAGGCGATGTTTTGGAAAATAGCTGTTTGTAGCTTAAGAGAAATTTCTGAGTTTAATTAATTGCTAATTTGTTATTTTTGTTAACATTCGCGAAAAAACGGTTGTTTTATGCTTCTTGTGTTTTGAAAGCTCCATTTAACAATCATGTTTAAAATGTTTAATGACGTCATGTCAAAACTAAATACAAAATGTTAAAACCAAATAGTAATTTAAAAGGCCTTATTACATCAACTAAAATCCCCAAATTAAGACAGTTTTAAGAAAAAAATTGAGTTTACGGAAATTATTATGCTATGGCCTCCATTCACGAGTCCGCCTCGGCTCCCAAGTCCACGTCTTACTGATCACTTGCAAGGTTAAGCAGAGGGGGTGAGTTACCGAGACTCAGTGTGTAAATCCCCCTTCAGTCACATAAATGGCTCTAGGCCCACAATCACATATTGGACCTTAGCCCATGTTAAAGTAACATACACAATTATGAATGCAATGTACCCAGCCCAACCTAGATTTTCCATCCTCTACACACCACCCGTACTAGCCCACCACACCGTGGGGATTTCTACAATCAACCCTCCATCCGCTACACTCCTTATGTGGCACCTAGCCACTGGTGACAGAGTCACAAAATATCATATGTGGGGCCAACCCACTTGTGGTTCCAAACCACTAGTGACAATCCCTAATAGTCATGCATGTGGGGCCAACCCACTGTGGTACCAAACCACTGGGACAAGTCACGAGATCATATGTATGTGGTACCAAACCACTGGTGGTTCCAAACCACTGAGACTTAGTCACGGAATCAAGAATGTAGGGCTAACCCACTTGTGGTACCAAACCACTAGTGACAGTCTTAAGCACTTCCCCTTTACACAACATATCCAACCCATGCATAACATATGTAAACCAATGAAAGTATCATGCTACTTGAATGGACAGTATCATTATGGCATATATATTAACTCATACATAGCAACAAGATACTTACCTGGTATTTCAACCATACCCTTATAGGCATAACGACTATCCATCTAGTCACTTCGGCTTTTCAACCCCAAACGATTAGTATCACATATTAATATTAAAGTGTGAAGTTTTACACACCTGATTACCCGCAGCACTATGCTATCTATGTCGACACTATCACTAGCAGGAACTACTGCTATCTATCCACTATTCTACTCAGAAGCTGGCCCACAACCTGATGGCCAATCTCGAACAGCAGACACCGTGCGCTTCTTGAACTTAGGGGCTGGAATTATGGGTCCAACCCTTCCCTTCGCTTGGCTAATATTTGGATTCATGAAAAAGACCTTGGTCACTAGATCGGATTAAGGCATTGAAATCGAGAATAAAAGAGAATAGACGCTCAAAGGCTAAGGGTCCTTACCTAAATCAACAAATGCCGGTGATTAAAAAGGCTTGGATTCTGCACCGATCGAATACCTGACTAGAATCGAATGTACCTTAACACACTTCAATCATAGACCAGAAGCTGGAAGAAGGCGAAGACAAAGCCCCCTTTCAATCGGCCAAGAACATAGGATAAGATTAATGTTTTCGGCCCTCAAAAGAGAGAAAAGAGAATTGAAACAAAAAGGAAAATACTTATCACGATCAATAGAGAATCCGATTGGGAGTGGTGGAAGATAAGTAACGGCGATCCACTGGAAACAAGAGTCGAAGAAAAAGATATGAATCTCAGAGAGATTCAACTAACAAACAAATAAGAACTGCCTAGGAAAGATGATAAGTTTCGGCTTTTTTTTAAAGAAATCAAGAGAAACAGAAATGAAAAGGAGATGGCTAGGAAGGTTCAGCTAAGCGAAAAGAACTCATAGAATGAACGAATGCCGAAGGTGTTCTGCTCAGGAAAAGAAAGAAATGGAGAAGAGAGGTGCTATCTAACAAGAAAGGTTCGACTATAGTGTTAAAGAGAAGGGTAGAGAAGATGACAGAGCTTCAGTAGGAAAGGTGGCTTCAGAGGATTTCGGCTTGTAAATATAATAGCAAAAGAGAATGAAAAAGTGAAGGAAGGTAATGCAAGATTCGGCTATGAAGGAAAACAATAGAGTGCCAGTTTCGATCTCTTGAATAAATGCCAAAAAGTGATAGCCAAGATGATGGTTTCGGTATTGGTAATTGAGAGAAAAGAAAATGCAAACAAGGTGGTGTGAAGGTGTTTCAGTTTTGACCAAAAAGAAATGAGGCAAAAGAATGCTTAAGTTTTCTAGCTAGCTGAAATGCTCATCGCGCCCCCTAAGTGCTACCATCAAAAGTTCGACCACCCCCCCAAACCAACTACCGTACACACACACACACTCACACACCTTACTTCCAACATTCGGCCAAACTCTCTTCATCTCTCCCAATCCCATAATCCTCTCCATCGATCACTCTCCACTCCCCATTCAAACTTGTCGATCGATTCCTCCTCCTTGAATTCCTATCCTCCCTTAATTCAAATGTGTTGACTCATTCAACACTCATCCACCAGAGTCCAAGCCAAATACACCTCTTTTTCACCTTGGCATCAAAAAGAAATCCCCAAAAGGGAAACCACGTAACTCAAACATGCTCCCTGATAGCTCTCCTAAGGAGTCACCTACCTGAACCCCCCCAAGTGGCACCTCCTTGCCACTTTACCACTCATTTTCTTGTGTCAACAACATCCAAGTAGCAACCCTTAAGTCCTATACCATCTAGCTCTCCCCTAAAGTGCCCTAAAAGAAAATTTTGGCCAAGACTTCGGCTTAGCCCTGAGCCATCCCTGGACCCCAAAACACCCTAAACTAGCATATCAAGCATAGCATACACACAAAACACATCAAATGCAAAGCCCCTAATTTAGGATGTTACAGAAAAATTGAAAAAAATGCAGAAGATGAAATCTGGGTTTCAAAACTCAAATCCCCTCAACTCGTCGTCTTGTTTTTTGTCTTCACCAAAGTTCACGGTCAGCTCAACTTACCCTTCTTGCCATAATGAGACCTCTATCAGAGCTAAAAAGACTTTTCATTTTTCGTCTCTCCCCTTTTTATTTCCTTTTATACTTGGGTTGTCATCTAGGGTAAAAATCATTAGCCAATGATTGATTTTTCCCTAATTTTGAGGTGAATATTCTCCATTAGGGGCTTTGCATGTGGGGGACTTTGCATGTGGGGGACCAAATTTTGAGTGCTCTTATTGCTGACTGGGTGTTTGTCATTTTCTTCACCAGTATTGCAATGGCAACCTCTTATAATGCGTCGACAAACCTCCATCCTCTGCTATCCTTCTCCCTTAAACCTTCCATTCAACCACAACAAGACCTTTCCACAAGTAATTAAAAGTAAAGATGCAATAAAGTAATCACCACTCAAGTTCTTAGATGCACTACTTGATTGACTAGAAATGATCATGAAATTACCTAAAATAAAGCTAATTATACTTAAGTACAAGGAATTAATTAAGTCTAAAAGTATGAATTATAACTCTTTTCAGGAGTTATCACACCCTCAAACCTTAATTATTGCTTGTCCTCAAGCAATGCAATGCAACCTAACAACTAATACATGCTCTAATGCACTTCATTGCCTGTACTTACATTATTGAGTTGATCAAACATTGCCAATTTTCAGTCTTTAGAATACCCTGCACTAAAAAATATGTGTAATCTGTCTAATAAAAACTCATCAAATCTAAACATGCAAAAACCTTTCCCTAAAATTAGAATTTCCTTAAGCGTAGTTATGTGCACTCGGTTGTATTTAGTCAATTCTTAAAGAACTTAGGAATTCCTGGTCTAACTCACTTATTATCGCTGTGAACTTGATTTTAGCTAATGCTTCTCCCATTTATTGGTTTACTCTTTGTTTTTGGGAATTCATCTCATCACACATGCTTTTCTACTTGGAATTGAAGATGGAGCAAACACCAAACTCCCAAGATACTTAGTAGTCTTCCACAACGGAGTGTCCCAAAATTACTTTAGTTACTCTTATTTGAAGCTTTTTTCTGCCGAAAAGTAAAGATGGAGCAAACACCAAACTCTTGGGCTAGTCAATGAGACAGAAATTGGAGTTTTTACTATAAAATTTAGCTTAGCAATCTATGCTTATGGGAGTTTAAATTTAGCCTTTTATTTGCTACATTTATGCATTTCAACTCAATGACTTCTATAAGAAACTGTGAGTTTTAGTCTAAAAATTCCTAAGATCATTAAAGATTGAATGAATACAATCTAAGTGTCATAGATATGATAAAGGATGATAACCTTAGGAGTGGGTTCTATTCATTTCCTTTCTATATCTCGCAAAACATTTTAAGGACTATTTTCATCATTAGACTTCACTAAATTAGCTATCATACAATCAACTCAATAATGCTATAACAAACAATTCTTTACTACTTACTAAAATGCATGAAATGTTATGGCAATTAAGTATGTCTATAAGGGTAAGATATAACAACGAATGATGTAATGTTAAACTAAAATCTAAAATCATTCCTACACCCCTAAACCTAAGGGATGTATTATCCTTAATGCATGAGGCTTAAAATTAACAAAATGCAGTGTGATTTATTTCTTTAACAGAGGGTAAAAGAAACTCACTAACGGCTTGTGATGATGGTACTTCACTTCCTGCGAGTTGATTTTCTTGCTGTACGCTTGTATCTTAGCTTTCTTTTAAGTGACTGAATGGGTGGTTCCTCCTTTTCCTAGTCAGACTCGGTGATCTTGTCAATGATTCAATAGATTACATGTTCTTGTTCGGGCATGGCTTCTATTGGCGGAGGTGGGATAGCTTCAGTACTATCCTTCTTTGGTGTAGGTGTAGAAGTGGTTTCATTTTGTTCTTCTTCCTCACCCTCAGTATTCATAGACTTTTTTTTCTCTGGTTCCTCCTCGGCTACTTTCCCTTTTTCAAGATTTTCTCTCACAATTGCAGGTTCTGCCTTGTCAGATGGCACTGAAACTGGTTCCTCCCCAACACGTCCAACCTCGGGAAGTGGTACCAAATCCTTGGAGAAATTAGGAAATTCAGGAATTGGCTTAGTGAAGTTCTTTTACAAGGATCTTTTTAGAGCAATATCTCAATCCTTCACATAGAACCAATAGAGTGTCTATTGTTCTTGAGCCTTTATTAATTCTTCAGTAATTTTATAACAACCCGATTTAGGGCGTAGTCAGAATAGTGGTTACGAGACCACAAACCCGAAGTAGAAATATGTGTTTTATGATTTTTATGAGGTTTATGACGTGTTTGCATGATTGTATAAAAATTTCATGAAGAAATTTTATTTATTAGTGATTCAATTGTCCATTAGGACTAAATTGTAAATATTAGAAAATATGATATTTTAGAAGATTTAAGTATGAAATAGAATCACAAAAATTTTTAGAGGTCCTTATTTAGCAATTAGACCATTATATGTTAAGATGGACAAAAATAGACATGAGAACGAAAAATCTTAAGAAATTGGCCTTAAGGGCAAATTGGTCATTTGGTTAATTAATGAATTAAAAGGGAAAATAAGTCCAAAACGGTGTCCATCTTCTCCAAGCTTGGCCAAAAATCACAAGAGCACCATATCTAGGTTTTCTTCAACTTCCAAGCTTGATAGTAAGTACCTCCTAGCCCTGTTTTTAATGTTCTTCGTATTTTTGAGATCCTCGTAGCTCGATTTAGCTATTTCTAGCTATATTTTGAGCTATGGTTTATGTTCAAAAATTTACCCATGTATGACATGCATGTATTTTGATGTTTTGTGGAAGAATATGAAAGTTTGATGTATGATAAACATCTTTTTCTAAGTGATTTCCATGAAAAATGTATAAAAGGACCAAGTTGTAAAAGTTATAAAAATGGTCATACATAAGTTAAATAGTGGAAATTAGGGGCTGTTGTAGTCAATAAAATGATTTGGCTAGGCTTGAAATACAAGAAAGTTGAATAAAAATCATTTTACGAGCCTAGGGGAAAAAGTGTAATTATGTGAAAGTTTAGAGGCAAAATTATAATTTTTTCCAAAGTATGATTCATGAGTCAATTTAGTCAATATGAGTATTAAACAAGTGAAATTGTTATTATAGATCAAGAAACACGAAGCCCGAACCGAAACTAAGGCAAGAACAAAGTTGTAGACTAAATCGAAATCCACCCCTATTTTGAGTACCAGGGTAAGTTTGTGTGAAATTAAAGCTTCATAGTATTTATATGTTTTAAATTACTTGATATTATGATAAAGAATATTATTCCCATGAAAATCGACCAATGAAGCTTCGATGAGAAAATGATGAGAATATGTAATGTTGTAGTCCCGGTTGAAGATTCGGAATAACGAGGATACTTATGTCACAACATGAGATAAGGAAGGTCCGTTATAAGACCATGTCTGGGACATGGCATCGGCACCGAATGTAGGTCCCGTATAAGACCATGTCTGGGACATGGTATCGAAACCGAACGTAGATCTCGTAAAAGACCATGTCTGGGACATGGCATCGACATCGAATAAGGAAGGTCCCGTGTAAGACCATGTCTAGGACATGGCTTCGGCACCAAAGGAAGATCTCGTGTAATACTATGTCTAGGACATGGCATTGACATATATATACGATCTCGTATAAGACCATGTCTGGGACATGGCATCGACATCTATATATGATCTTGAATAAGACCATGTCTGGGATATGGCATCGACATCGAGTTAAGAGATCCCGTGTAAGACCATATCTGGGATATGGCATCGGTATCAAGAGGTGATCCCATGTAAGACCATATCTGGGATATGGCATTGGCATCGTGATACATGTATGATAAGATTGAGTATCCTCTGATATTTCGAGTAGTTCAATGAGCAAAAGAGCTAAGTATGTAAAGATGATAAGGAGCTAAGTTATACAAGGATGACAAACAGTTCCATTTAAGTTAAGAAAGATAATGATTAAGTTTATGTTCAATAGCATAAATGCTAAATTATGTGCTGAAGTGATACAGGTACCATGAGGAAAATTTCGAGTTATGAAAACCATAATGTGATATGTGATAGGTAAGAATAAGTATGAGTAAGTATGTTTAAGTTCTGGAGAACTTGTGTTGTTATTGTTCTATGAGATGAATGGATTTTACCATGAGTACTTATGTTGCTATTTTAATTCATTCAAACTTACTAAGCTATATGCTTACCCTCTCTTTTCCCTCTTTCCTTGTAGTATTGCCAAGCTAGTTCAGGGATCGTAGAACGTCGGAGCTCAGATCACACTATCAATCACCCTTTTTAGTATAGTAAAGTTGATTTATTTTGAGTATGGCATGTATAGGAACTTGGTCATCTTGTGTTATGTCATATTTGAAAGCCAAAGTGTTGGCTCTTAATGTTACTTACTCATTTTATAAGTGGTCATTATGAATTGGCCAATATATGTCAAGTTTCTTATTTTTAATGATGATGATTTTTTGGAATGAAAGTTCATGAAATTGATGGAGTAACATGTGGTTTGTGTGAATGATGATTTAGGGATTTTTCATAGTGTATTAATGCCATGTTATGTTACATGTTGCTTGTGGTGGTATATGTGTGTTTATGTTTCAGGGTGGCAAATGGCTTGGAAAATAGCCTTCTAATTGTCCACACGGGTAGACACACGGGCGTGTGTCTTGGCCGTGTATAACACACAGTCAAGCCCATGGGTGTGCTAATAGGCTGTGTGTCCCCTGTATCAAATAGCGAGAATTCGATTCGTCACACGGGCTAACACACGGCATGTGACTAGGCCGTGTGCCATTAAGAGGTTACTGACGTCATAAATAGAATACCCATGTTTTTCACACATGGGTGAGGACACGGGCGTGTGTCTGGCCATATGAAAACCACTATAGGTTCAAAATGAAAAATAAATTCCACAAGGGCTGGGAACATGAGCGTGTGTGACCACACGGCCTGCCCACACGGGGCGTGTGGCCCTGTGTAGGCAAAAAATTTCTAAGAGAGCAAAAGTTTCCAGATTAATTCTAAAACCTCCTGTATGTATGTTTAAGGCCTCGTAGGCCCATTATAAGTATGTTATGTATATGTTGAAACGAAATTTTATAGCCCAATGTTGTATGTTTAAGCAAGTTAAGTTCGGTAATTCCTCGTATCTGGTTCTGTCGTCGAACATGGGTAAGGGGTGTTACTAATTTGATATTGCTGAATGTTGAATAGTGCCATTCTTTTCTTTAGTTTCTCTAAGGACTGCATCACTTATTTTTCAAATGAACTCCAAGAGGTCGAGGCTTCTGATGAGGCAAAGTGCCTGGCAGAAGATGTAGGTGCCATACTTTTCTAGTATTGTTTCGGTGTTTCTACTCCTTAGATTTTCGTACATATAGACCATGAAATTCCTCATTTGTTTGGGGTAACATCTTCATTGGAATTCAAAGGGACTTTAGCCATTCTGCAGAGAGGAGTGATTAGGGAAGGGAAATTTAGACTACTTGTATTCTATTTCACACACTGATACACCTCATGAAAAACAACCTTGTGGATGTTGAGTTTCCTACCCATGATGATCGAATGCAATAGTAGCATTCGTTCCTTAGACACTGTGGAATTGTGGGTAGATGGCATTAACCTACTCTTGAACAAGTGACACCAGAGCTTACAAATGGGCTTTAGTGATGTCCTCTCGACTGTGTGGCATTTTTTGCTAGACACAGTCCATCGAGTTCCTTCAACACACAAGTCCTTTAACACCTGATTTAAGCCTTGAGCATTGATGTTTTCAGTGAATGAGTTATGCTCGTCTTTAACATCTTCCAACCCAAATTGGGCATTGATTCTACCTTCATCAAATGGTATTGATGTTCCTCGAACATAAATTAAGGGGTTATCAGGGGAAGTTATATATGCATAGAATTCTGGAACAACTATTCCCAAGACATCGTCCAGGTGCAAGTAGAAGATTTGCCAATTGTACGTTTCCACAATAGATGAAACTGACTTGTCATAACCCATGATGGCCCATCCTTAAAAAAAAAAAAGCCTTGCTCAAAGTAGAATGCTCTTTTTGAAATTTTATTGTCATATGTCGATGCAGTAGCATTGTTGAAGAAACTTTTTAGCTGGTTGGCCCCTGCCTAAGAAGATTTTGGCTCCCTTAGAAGTTGTTATGACTATTGCCATTGATTAGTCTTGAAGAATCCTTGTGATTTTTCTATAGTCTAAACAGGAAAATGGTTTGCGAAACTACTCAAGAGAAGTTAGTGGGAGGAACTTTAGAGTTCAAGAAAGGTTGCAAGGGATGTTAAAAAAGATGAAAATGGAAAGACTGTGTAACTGCGGGTAAATGAAAAAGTGTTGGCAGTTGGAGAGATGTAAATAAGGGTAATGGGTTGGGCAGTTTGTAGAAACTTACAGGGTAAGTAGTGCAAAAAATAGGTAAGATGGAAAAGTAAAAAAGGTTTGGAGGGAACCTTAGAATGACCTAGCCCTAAAAATTTTTGGCACTTTCTCAATGGGCTTCCTAAAAATGATAGGGTCCAGCTATTCAAAATTTTTTCCTTTATATTTTGCTCTCTTTTCAACCCATATTTTATCTTTCTTCAATGTCCACTTACCCACTTTGCAGGCATTGGCAACTAGCTTGCAATCGAAGTGAGATCCCTCATCACTAATGATGGCTCGAGGCATACCGAATCTAGTGTAGATGTTTTTGTACAGTAACTTCATCACTGATCTGGCATCATTGGTAGGTAGATCTATGGCTTCTACCCATTTGGAGACATAAGCTACTACCATAAGTATGTATAAATTGGTAAACGAGGGTGGAATTGGACCCATAAAGTCTATCCCCCAAACATTGAATAACTTGATTTCCAGAATAATTTGCAGTGGCGTTTCGTGCCTCCTTAATAGGTTGCATGTTCTTTAACAATGATCGCATGTCTTATAAAATTCATGAGTGTCTTTGACCAAATTAGGCCAATAGAACCCAAATTGGAGTACCTTTGTTACGATTCTTACTCTTCCAAAATGCCCTCCTTATGGGGCTAGGTGAGAATGCTACAATACACTGTTCATCTTTTCATCAGGAATACATCTTTGAATTATTTGATCAGCACATTACTTATATAGATAAGGCTCATCACAATAGTAGAGTCTTGCATCATTCAAGAATTTTTGTTTGCCCTGGCTATTCAGATTAGATGGCAATAGTCCACTAACTAAGAAGTTTACACTATCAACATACAAATGCAATGTCGTGGCAATTAACAACTGCTCATCTGGGAAATCATCCTTAATAAGCTTGATATTGTCGTCTTCATTTCCAGCTTCTAATCTTGATAGATGATCTGCCACTCAATTTTTGATTCCTTTCTGTCTCAAATCTCCAAATCAAGCTCTTACAGCAAGAGTATCCATCGAATTATTCTTGGCTTTGCATCTTTCTTAGTCACTAAATACTTAATGGTAGAATGGTCTGTGTAAAATGTGACTTTGGTACCAACTAAATATGATCGGAATTTATCGAATGTAAATACCACAACTAATATTTCCTTTTCAGTGGTGGCAGTTAGACTCCAACTAGCATAATAGATCACATGAAATATTTTGCCTTTTCTTTGCCCTACTACTGCACCCACGGCATAATCACTGGCATCACACATGAGCTCGAATGGCAATGTCCACTCAGGAGCTATTACAATCGGTGCAGCCACTAGTCACTTTTTTAACTCCTCGAAAGCTTATAGACAAGGTTCATCAAAGATGAAAGGTTTATCTTGGAGGAGTCTTTGATAAATCTCTTATATAATCCAACATGGCCTAAGAAATTCCTAATTCTCTTAACACTCGTTGGAGGTGACAGCTTCTCAATCACTTCAATTTTTTCCTTGTTAACTTTGATTCCTTTATGGGAAACCTTATTCCCTAGGACAACGCCTTCTCTTATAATAAAATGACACTTCTCCCATTTTAAGACGAGGTTCACAGTGTTGAAGTACCAATTCTAAGTTGTGCAAACAACCTTTAAAATCATTCCCAAATAATGAGAAATCATCCATAAACACTTTGAGGAAATTCTCAACCATATCCCAGAATATGGAAATCCTGCACCATTGGAATGTTGCTAGCGCATTACACAAACCAAAGGGCATTCTTCTGAAGGCGAATTTACCATACGGACAGGTGAATGTTGTCTTTTCTTTCTCATATAGGGAACTTGCAATCTGATTGTACCTAGAGTATCCATCAAGGAAACTATAGAAGTCTTTTCCAGCTAATCAATCTAACATTTGGTCAATAGAGGGCAGTGGAAAATGGTCATTTCTTGTGGCTTTCATGAGCTTACGATAATCCATGCAGACTCGCCATCTCGTGACAGTTCGTTTATGTGCAAGCTCATTATTGTCGTTACTGACCACGATGACACATCCCTTCTTTGCCACATATTGGACTAGACTCACCCAAGAGCTGTCAGAGATTGTGTAGATAATGTCAGCATCCAACCATTTGATTATGTCATTTTTCACCACCTCTTTGATAACGGGGTTCAACCTCCTTTGCTGGTCAATAAAATTTCCATGACAGTCTTCTAGCAAAATTTTGTGCATGCAGAATGTGGGGTTGATTCCTTTAATATCTGCGATTGTCCAACCTAAAGCCTTTTTGAATTTCTTAAGCATAGCTAACAACTTGACCTCTTGCTCATCAGTCAGCTCAGCAGACACAACTACGGGTAGTGTGCTATCCTTTCCTAAATATGCATACTTCAATTGTGAAGGTAGAGGTTTTAAATTTAAGGTGAGTGGTTCTTCTGTGGACAATTTATAAGGTATGAAAGTTCAAGTAGATAAATCTAATGTGTCAAATGTCTTTCCAAATCTATCGACAATTAGTTGGCCTTTCCTGATGGCTCTTCATCATCAATATCAATTGAATCTTATTCACAATGCTCTTTTTCATGGTATCCTTTCTCAAATTCCTCTTTCACGAAAAAATCTAATAAACTGACAGCATGACACTCTTCGATATCATCATCACATTTCAGAGCCTTGAAAACATTAAAAGTGATATGTTGATCTTTTACCCTCATAGTTGATTCTCCCTTTTGAACATCAATCATAGTCCTACCTATTGTAAGGAAAGGTCGACCCAGAATAATAGGAACATATTTGTCAGCTTTACAATCTAACAGAATGAAATTATCAGGAAAAATGAATTTATATACCCTTACCAAAACATCCTCAATTTTACTTTCTGGGTAAGCATATTTTCGATCTTAGTGGGGGTGGCAGAACTTCAGGTTGTAACGATTATTTTGCCCGGGCTTTGAGTTTGGAAGTGCTATCTTAGTTTGCTTCGGCATTTTTTGGTCCTATTTTCTCAGTTGTGATGCTCTTGTTGGGTTATTCAAGGGTTTTTCTTGTAATTGTCTCTGAATTCAGTGGTCCAGGAACAACATTCTTGACTACTCTATCTAGCTATGTGCCACTTCTAAGAGTGATTTATTTACAATGTTCTCTCCCATGTGGTCTTGCATTCTAAGTATCATAAGGCAAAGTTCCTTGTGTTCTTGAGTTTAAAGCATTAACTATCTATCCTATTTTATTCTCTAAAGCTCGTAATGATGATGCTTGACTCTAGATCATAGCACTGCTCTTGGCCATATACTCTTTCAGTAGAGACTCAAAAGATAAGGAAGAAGATGACGGTACTCCTTATTGAACTCATTGTTGAGGCGGTATAGACTAATTGAAACCATGTGGAACATTCATGGCATTAGGTCTAATAGCTGTGTCAGAAATTCTAGCTCCTCGATTGTTTCACTCAAAATTTGGAGTTGTTTCCAACCAGGGTTATACATGTTGGAATAAGTATTGTTGTTCCTATTGAAGTTTTATAGTAAATAGATGTAGGATTCAAGGGACACTTCAAACATGCGATCCTCACCACAATAAGCACAAGATAACCCAACTACTTTCAACTTTTTCGCCTCACTAGGCTTCTACATGGTCTTTATCATGTTTGCTAAAGAAGATGCCTAAGCTGTAAGCGAGGTAATAGGATCAAGTTCAAATGATCCAGCCACTCTTCTACCAATTCCAGCTCTTCTTATGGGGTATTGATAATGATTATTGGCGATTCTCTCCAAAATCTCATAGGCTTCATTGTAGGATTTATCCAATAAAGTTCCATTAGCTGAAGCATTGACCACCATTTGTGTCTGTGCATTCAAACCATTGTAGAACATCTCCATTTGGGTCCAATGCTGAAATCCAAGAATAGGACATTTCCTAAGAAAATCTTTGAACCTTTCAATGCTTCATATAGTGTTTCATCCTCTAGTTGCTTGAAGGATGTTATGTCATTTCTTAGTTTGGCATTCATATTGGGTGGGTTATATCACAGTAGAAATATTTGACAGAGATCATTCCATGATTCTATTGTTCAAGATGGTAAAGCATTGAGCCTGTTCTAGCACGATCTCTTAAAGAATAAGGAAACAATTTGAGTTTTAAGGCATCTTTAGGGACACCTTGTTGTGTGAAAGAATCACAAACTTCCAAAAAGAAGTCTCAAGTGTAATATGGGATCGATGGTTGGCAAACCACCACACTGACCAATTGATTAAAGCATATAAAAGATTATGGGTTTCAGTTCAAAGTGGGGAGCTTAAATTAGTGGTCCGACTATTCCAGGATTCAGGTTGTCTAGGCACTATATGCTCTCAAATTGGCCTATCCCAATCATCAAACATCTGAGCAATAAGAGGATTAACATTCGAACCTCCTAGATTAAATCGCCTATTCATAGTGGGTGGATTGTTACTGTCTTAATTCATTGCTTTTTGTTCTCTTCTCCTTCTTAGTAAGGTCCTTTCAATTTTTGGATCTAAGGGATAAAGTCTTTCAGCAGGAGTGTCTATATGCATACAGCTAGTAACAGACCTGTTGAGATCCCGAAACACACAAATTAGCAATTAAAACTATAAAAATTACAATAATAAAAACTAAAGTTACCAATCGCCAATCCCCAGTAACAGTGCCAAAAACTTGTCGTGTGTGAATATAATGTGTGAATTGTGTAAGTGTACACGTCGAATCAAGTAATAAAGTGATGAGTGAGTATCGTTCCTAAGAGGATCTGATGAATGCTCTTTGTCTAGGTTATCATAATTGAACATAAAATATAAATGTACCGAATGATGTTTAATAAAGTTAAAATGCGATTAACATATTAGAAGTGAGAGTAATGGAGTATACTAGTAGAGATTACAATTGCAATAAATCAACAAGACTACTAAGAACTTTAGCAAGGTTGAAATATTGGTCGTGAAGGCTGGGATTACTAAGGGATTTGTTTTAACCAGTGAGCAATGTCGTGGCAAAACTATGGCAAACTTACTATCCGATTGGGTACTAATATGGTTTACCTCTATCAAAAGTGAGACCCAGGGTTACTTACCCCTAAAGCACTATATGTCTATAGGCTAGGGATTAGCAACTACTACTAAAACTCAGCCCTCTAAATCGTATAAGGTAAGGCTCTATTTCTAGAGTTTACATGAGTATTTCACTCAACACTCACTTATATTTCCCAACTTTGGTCTAGGTAACCTAATCTTGTTGGTGCCAAACTACCTTAAGACTTATTAACCATTCATCAACATTCTCTTAAGCATTTAAACAAAAACAACCATTGGGTAAAGCATTAATATGAACCATATTAATCCATAAACATTAATTGAAGTTAAAACAAAATCCAAAGCAAACCATTGGGTAAGTTAGCTCACGGTTAGGCTACACAAATTCAAGTTGTTTTCGTATCATTGATATCCTAAAAGATCAGTTTAGAATAGAAGAATTGAAACAAAATGTAGAGGAAGAAATTTGGGTTTCGAAACTCAAATTCCCCTAACTCAGTATTTTTTTGCTCTTCTTCACCAAAGTTCACAGTTAGCTCAACTTTCCCTTCTTACCACAATGAGACCTCTATCCAAGCTCAGAAAACTTATCCAAGCTCAGAAAACTTATCATTTTTTCGTCTCTCCCCTTTTCATTGCCTCTTATACTTGTGTTGTCCTTTAGGGTAAAAGCCTTTAGCCAATGATTGCATTTTCCCTAATTTTGAGGTGAATATTCCCCATTACACGTGCATGTGGGGGACGAAATGTTGAGTGCTCTTATTGTTGACTAGGTGTTTTTCATTTTCTTCACCAACATTGCAATGGCAACCTTTCATACTGCCTCGACAAACCTCCACCCTTTATTATCCTTCTCCCTTAAACCTACCATTCAGCCATAACAAGACCTTTCCACAAGCAATTAAAAGTAAAGATGCAATAAAGTAATTCTTAGATGCAGTGCTCGATTAACTAGAAATAATCATGCCATTACCTAAAATGAAGCTAATTTTACTTAAGTACAAGCAATTAATTAAGTGTAAAAGTATGAATTATAACTCTTTTCAAGAGTTATCAAGTGCTTGTAACAGCCCGATTTAGGGGCTAGTCAGAAAAGTGGTCTCGAGACCACTAATCTGGGGTCAGAGAAAATTATTTTAATGTTATTTTATGAGTTATAACATGATTATAAAGGTGTATGAAAATGTTGGTGCTTTAATTTTAGCGATTTCATGCTAAATCGCAAAAAAGGGCTAAATAGCATAAAGTTCGAAAGTTCAGTTTTGCAATCTAAAGGTGCCTAATAGCCATAGAATATTAATTGGAGGTCCCAAATGTGAAATTAGGCCTTGTTTTAAGATGTGGCAGGCCATAGGGGGACAAAGAAGTCAGAATTGGTCAAAGTGGGTGTAGTTGGTTGATTAAATTGATGAATAAAATAAAATAAAGAAAGAAAAGATATCATATTTTCTTCTCCTTCCTTCCACCGAAAATTAGCAGCAAAAATAGAGGTTGAAAGCTCAAAAATTTCAGCAAGCTTCTCTCTTTACAAGTAAGTGATTTGATGATCATTCCTTGATAAAAATTGTACTTTTGGAACCTCTAAAGCTCAATCTAGCTAACGAGGGGACTATTTTGCAAAATGGTTGAAAGTTTAGATTTTTTTTCATGTGAGCTTTTAAGTTGTTTGCTGCATTTTTATGGAATAAAATGAGTCATATTTGTTAGATAAACAACTTTTGTGAAAGATGTTTCCATGAAAACAACTAAAAGGACCCTTTTGCAAAAGTTGTAAAATATGTGATAAATGTGTGAAATAATGAGTATTGAGGGTTACCATAAGAGTAATAAATGTTCAACTAGGCTCGTTAAAGAAAGAAATTTGATTAGAACTGATTTTCGAGCTTAGGGGTAAAATGGTTATTTTGTGAAAGTCTAAGGGTAAAATGGTAATTTTGCCAAAGTATGATTATTGAAATGTGTTGATTAGTATGGTTATTAAGTGAGATAAATTGTTATTATTGATTAAGAAGAATAAAAGATTAATCTCAACCGAGGAAAGAGCAAAGTATCGGACTAGATCGACAATCTAGCCTATTTTGAAATCGTGGTAAGTTTGTACGTGATAAATTCAACATCATGCTAGTATGTTTGAGAATGTTAGATATTATAATGATGCATAATGTTTCTATGAAATTGAGTGATGGTGTTGAATGAGAAAAATGATGAAAGTTGTGATGATGAAGTCCGAGTTGGACAATAATAAATGTGAGAATACTATGAGTGAGACATGACATGGATAAGGTCCCGTGTAAGACCATGTCTGGGACATGGCCTCAGTATCGAATTGAGATCTCATATAAGACCATATCTAGGATATGACATCAGCATTGAATATGAAAATCGTATAAGACCATACCCGGGATATAGCATCGATAATTGATATGAGATCCCGTATAAGACCATATTTGGGATATGGCATCGGCACTCAGAGATGACCTCATGTAAGACCACATCTGGGATGTGGCATTGACTTCATAATTGTGTGAATGACGATGAACATGTATCTTTGAGTATCCCAAATGATTTAGTGGGATAAGTAGTTGAGCTTGAAATAGAAATGAAATTAGTGCTAAAGCTATGTGATTGAGTGAATACAAGTACCCGTGAGTAATTCACGAGAAATTGTTTACGATACGTGACATGGTATGTATGTAATAAGAACAAGAAAGAGTAAGTGTTGGCAAAGTACTTAAGACTTTGCATTTTATCCAATGCCATGATTGGTTGATATAATGAGCTTATGATAATTATTTTTCATGCAAACTTACTAAGCTTTATGCTTACTCCTCTCATTTCCCTTTTCCTTGTAGCATTGCCTAGTTAGCTCGAGAATTCATGGAACGTCGGAGTTTAGAAATCACACTATTGACTACCCTTTGGTATAGTAAAGCTAGATTCATTTTGAGTATGGAATGTATAGGACTTAGTCTCTTTTGTTATGTCTTATTTGTTAGCCAAAGTGTTGGCTATTTATGTTGTTAAATTCATTTTGTAAGTGGTCATTGGAATTGGGCCAATACTTGACAAGTTTATATATGTTCAATGATGATGAAATTTGTTAAGTGTATGCTTGTGTGGATGCCTTGATTTTGAGTCTTTCGAAGTGCTTTATAGCCCTAATATATGTTGCATTTTATTGGTGTAAGTATGATTGCTGTATAGGGTGGCATTTGGCTTGGTAGATAGCCTTTCAAATGTCCACACAGGTAGACACACAGGCGTGTGTCTAGGGCGTGTGTCTAGGTCGTGTTTGACACATGGTCAGCCCCATGGGTGTGTTGGTTAGCCGTGTGACCCCATGCATTCTAGGTTTACAAGTCAGTATGCTCAGTAGTAAACACACGGGTAGAGACACGGCCGTGTGTCTCAGCCATGTGGGAGGCACGGCCATGGACATGGGCGTGTGCCCAGGCCGTGTGAAGTCTACACCTGAAATTAGAAATAAATTCGACACCTAGTATAAGGACACAGGCGTGTGCCTTGGCCGTGTGACCATATTAGAATGATAACGTCATAAACAAAATGCCAAGGTTTTTACACACGGGCGAGGACATGGGCGTGTCGTGGCCGTGTGAGAGACACGGGCCAGGGACACAGGCGTGTGTCCGGCCATGTGAAAACCCTTATAGGTTCAAATTGAAAAATAATTCCACATGGGGCTGGAACACGGGCATGTGATATGCCACATGAGCGTGTCCCACCCTTTACACGGGCGTGTGGACCTCTTTTATGTCAAATTTTCTAAGTGTTCAAAAGTTTCCGATTTAATCTTGAACCATTTCGTATGCATGTTTAGGGTCTCTTAGACCCATAATAAAGACATTCTGGTCTTGAATGAAAAGTTTTATTTTGAAACAAAATTTTATGGATCAGAGTTGTATGATTGAGCCAGTTAAGTACGGTAATGCCTCGTACCCGTTCAAGTGTCGAATACGGGAAAGGGGTGTTATAGTACCAATATCCCAGTATATTTCCATCAAGCTATTATGTTTCCTAACGCTAAGATGTAGACTCAATTCGTTATCATAGAAATTGTACCTGTTTTAAATGTTTCTAAAGTTAAAACCTTTAGGGCAGTTTTACTCTATGTTATTCTGTAGAAAAAGTAGGCATGTGTTGGCAAACAGATCCACCAGAACATGGAAAGATGCATTAGGAGCCAGAAGGTGGGAGTTTTCTTTCCCCATTTAGTAAAGGCTTTATGCAAAAAGGCAGGTGTAGCTATGACATCCATTGAGAAATCTTTGAAACCATCCCGAAGCATTATTGGGGACACCTTGTTCCAACAATACATTAAGCTACAGGCCAAACAGATAAAAGATTGGAACAAGAGACAACAAGAAATGACAGCTACACCCACTTTGTGAAAAAGGTTGGCACAAGCTCAACAATACGTTGGTGAAAATAGTCATACAAAGTTAGACTAGATGATTCAGTGGATACAAGAATCAGAACCAATTTTTCAAGAGTTTTCTAGGAAAAATGACATCTGACTCCCCAATTATACACTAGATATGTTTGGTTCAATGAGTATAGAACAAGAAGAAGAAGCACCGAAAAGCAAAGAGGAAGGAGAAGATGAGGAGGATGAAGGGGATAAAGAGATGGACAAGGAGGAGGATGATTGAAATATTGAAGAAGCACCGAAAAGCAAAGAGGAAGGAGAAGATGAGGAGGATGAAGGGGATAAAGAGATGGACAAGGAGGAGGATGATTGAAATATTTTTAATTTTATATAAACTTGTATTAATTTTTGGATAATTTTAATTTAGACTTTGTAGAAGTAGGATTAATAAGTAGATTTTAGTATGTTGCATCTGTTTAAACTTTCTATATAGGAACCCAACACAAATGAGGCACAAATATATCTAAACTTCATACGATCAAAGGAGGAAGCACTCACTAGTAGCAGTTAAAACAATCACGATAAATCAGGTAACTTCTTTCCTTATCTTTTGATAGGCTACACATTGAGGACAATGTGTTAACTAAAGTGTGGGGGTAAAATAGGTTGTTTTAAAATTTTTATGTCTTTTGGTGTGCTTGAGCTTGTAGAAATACAAGTGATTGGTTAGGAGCATGTACATAGGTTTCTTGTGTTTAAGAATAAATCTGGCATGATGGTAGGTGATTTTAAACCTTCGATTATTAGACTACTAAGTTCTATATAGTACACTATAAATAGGTATTAAGCTATCATTTGTACCAAGTGATATAGAAAATACAAGGAAATGAGTATACTAGAATGAATGTTAAATGGTTGAATTTGTGTTTATTTGGTTGATTAGATTTGTGCATGATGAGATATTTAGGGATGACCTAAGGTATTGTTTGGAACACATCCAAAGCCAAAAATTTATCCTATTTATACTTCACATTTAGTACCAATTTTGAGCCTTTTGACACTTCTTGATGAACCACATTACAAACCTCGAGCCTAAAAATGTTAATTTGTATATGCCCTTTTTTTTTGTCCTATACCGCACGATTATAGACGTCTGGCCATACGTATTGAGGGTTTAGTAGATACATGATGGCGAGGCTATAAAAATAGTGTGAAATAGGAAATATAAGAGTGATATGAGAGTTATAGGTTAGCCTGAAAGTGCAAAGTAGGAATAAACAAAATCCATACTAGTAGAAAAAGTACTTAAAAAGCCAAAAAGCATTCTTAAGTGAGAAAAAAAAATTGAAAACGAATAGTGACAAAGTCACAACAGTAAAAAAACTCATTCATTAGTGCACCAAAACTTGTAGGCTAGCCATAGTTACAATGTCATGCTATGATTTCCTATATATAGAGAGATAAGGAAGGTGAGAGAAGAAGAAATAAGGCGGTGAGCGGGTAAGGGTCACTAAAGGAGGAAGAATAGGAATCAATACTATGTGTCAGACTATTTTTGTGTTTGTAACCTTTTGATGCTTAATGTTTTTTAATTCCATACCTGTCCCAAGCCGCAGAACATTACATGCCGAAAAGCCCTATGTGACCTAGATATCCTCATACGTGAATGGACATCATACTGAACATATGTATAAATGACTACTTGTATTCTGTTTAGATAATCAATGTACTTGATTGATTTGTTGATGGATTTCTATAGGTGAGAACCTTCATATTTGTACATTTTGTAACATACTAAACTTAGATGTTTATGATCAAAAGTGGTAAGTCGACTACTCATCATGTTGAAATTGTTTGTAAGCATGAAATTTCTAAGTCTTATGCTCTGAAATTAATACTTGACCATACTTACTCAATGGTCATCATTTTTATTTTGTCATCTTTGTTTATGTTTCTTGAGGACAATCAATGACTTAAGTGTAGGGGAGTTTGTAACACCCCGTACCCAAGACCGATGCTAGGACTGGATACGAGACATTACCATGCTTGATCTTACATAAACATACACTTACGGGCTGTATCGTTCCAACTTAAAACTTCTCTTTCTTAGACTAATCATACAGTTCATAGGCCTACGAGGCCTTAAGCACTTATCCGAAAACTTTCGGGACTTAGTCAAAAACGCTTCCTTGAAGCAAGGTTCACACGCCCATGTGACATGTGACACGCCCGTGTACACTTAGACACGCCCATGCCTACAACTGTGGGGAGTTATGACTTCATTCACACGGTCTTGACACGCCCGTGTCTTCCAACCGTGGGAAGCTACTGACTTGATCCACACGGCTTGGGCACACGCCCATGTCCAAACCGTGTGTATCTACACGGTTCATACAAACGGCCATGGGGAGTAACCGTGGCCTATCCTATTTTTAAACAATATGGTGCAGGGTATACACGGCCTAGACACACGCCCGTGTGTCTAACTGTGTGGGTGCTTAAAGGCTATTTGCCAAGCCATTTGCCACCCTGAAACTAAGATCAGCCAATACATTTTCAATAACAATACTACATACTTCATTGACTTCAGTAAACATACATACATAGTCAATTTGGCCCATCACTTAGCCATTTACAAAAGAATAATAACTTAATAGCTTATACAATCTCCCTTCTTAAAACATGTCCACAAAATGAATGTTTCCTATACATACCATACTTAGTAAAATAACTTGGCTATACCAAAAATAAGAGTTGATAGTGTGTTATGAGCTCCAACTCCAACAATCCACAAGTTAACTTGGCGGAACTACATAGAAAGATTTAAAGATGTAAGCATTTAGCTTAGTAAGTTTGCATGTAAAACACATATCAATATACTTGCTTAATAAAAACCATTTGACATAACAATGGTATCATAATTTCAACCATAAAGCTTACTTACTCATAATGATTCTTACATGTCTCATGATACTTAATATTCTCATACTTGTAAGGTAAACAAGGTACCTGTAACACTTGATCACATTGATAAGCATGCTTAAATATAATAACCATGATCTCTAATTATTCATTCATAACATAATAATACTCAATTTCAACTTGGACTTACATGATAATTGTTCAATGCCAAGCTTACCTTGGACTTACATGATATCTGTTCAATGCCAAGCTTGCCTTGGACTTACATGATAACTATTCAATGCCAAGCTTGCCTTGGACTTACATGATAGCTGTACTTGATTGCTGATGCCATGCCTAGGCTTGGTCTTATACGGATTTTCTTATCTCTTGTGATAGACCGAGTATCCTGGGATTCACTTTCAATCGGGACTTTCTCTTGCTTAATCTCCTTAATTTCTTTGTTTAACGTAACATTAAGCATTCCATGACAATAATATACATTATTCTAAGTAATTCAATGATATAAATCATAAAGCTTAGAAATCATACAAACTTACCTCAATATTCAAAATGTATGTAGATATGCAATTTAGTCGTCGACTTTGTTCTTGCCTCGGTTTCGGTCCGGGCTTCATTTTTCTTGATCTATAATCATAAGTAGATCATTTAATAATCATATTTACTAAATGGACTCATTACTTAAACTTTGGCAAAATTACTATTTTGCCCCTATACTTTCTCATATTTGCACTTTTGCTCCTAGGTTCGTAAAATGATTTTCATATGACTTTCTTAAACTTCATGCTTAGCTAATTAATAGTCTCAACTATAGCAATCATCAATACTCACTATTTCTAGTATGTACGACCAATTTTTATAACTATTACAAATTGGTCCATACTATCATTTTTCATGAAATTCATTAAGAAAAATATGTTTATCTAACATTAAACTCTCATAAAATTCCATAAAACATCATTTAACATGCATGTCATTCATGGGTAGATTTTTGAACATGCATCTTAGCTCATTTTATAGCTAAAAATAGCTAATTCATAATACGATAACTTCGAAAATACGAAGAATATCAAAAATGGGACTGAGATAAACTTACTAGCAAGCTTGAAAAATTGAAGAACCCTAGCTATGGCTTCCTTCAAATTTTCGGCAATAAGGGAAGAAGATGAGTGGATTTTTATCATCTTTTTCCCATTTTAATCATTTAATACATAAATGACCAAAATGTCCTTATCACTAAAAATTTCTATAATACCAACTCATGACCAATTTTGTCCAAAAATTAAATTTTGGGAAAATTGCTATTTAATGGCTTATAGATATTATTCTAAAGCTATTTCATACAAAAAGTTTCTAGAAACTCATATTTTGCAACTTTTGCAATTTAGTCCTTTTGGACCATTCAACCACAATTTAGCAAAATTGCTTCACGAAACTTTCATACTAGCATGCAAACATGACATAAACCTTAAAAACTCATAAATTCATCTCGGTTTTGTGGCTCGCACCACTATTTCGACTAGGCCCTAAATCGAGCTATTACAAATTTGATCTGTTGTGATTCGATGTAGCAAATTAAACTAGTTTTCACATTTAAGGAGCTTGAATACATGCATTTACATCATGTTTTAATTAAGTTTCTTTAGTTTTATTTACATTTAATAAAATGTGCACATTGAGTCTTTCATTAATATTAAGGTCTGAATGAGGCTTAAGGAAAAGCTAACATACTTCATAAGAGTGCAGGAGACCATTAGAAGGTATTTCGAGTCAATATTGGACACTATGCCGCAACATGGGGACTCAATGTCGCAACATAGAGAGCAGAATAGAGAAGTGAGAAACTGCCTTCAATGTCACCACATAGACTGAGGGTGTTTTGACATATCCTTGAAGATGGTTACATTGGAACATAGTGGTTGCTATGTCGTGACATAGGTCCTCGTGTGTCGCGACATTAACTCTGTGATGAGAATAAAACACGAAGTAGGGGGCATTCTAGTTTGCACAATCGAACTTTAAGCCCAGGAACGTCAGCTATCCTAAGGTTAAGGATAGCGGCCACTTGAAGGCTATAAATAGACCCCTTTAGCAAATGCTAAAGAGACGGAAGCATTAACCTAGTTTCTTCTGTCAAATTTAGTCTTGTTTTCTTTCTTTCTTAGGTTTTTATTGTTTTAGTAAATTATTTTCTTCAATAGATCTAATTGTAAAGGAGATCAACTCCTGTGGATTCTCACTATTCATCAATATCAATTAGCCTTTTTTAAACTCTCTATTTCTATCCATTCTCTATTATTAATGTAACGCCCCGATTTTCCATTATTTTCAGCTTTTGTAGTTTCAAGACATAAACTGCTTGTTTGATTTATTGGCTAAGTGATTTGGGTGTGTATGGGAGTGTCTAAGAGGTCCCAAGTTCAAGTCTCAACTTAGGTAAATTTTGGTATTCTTATGAATAATGCCTAAGTTTCGGTTAGTAGGCTTATAAGTATTTATTTGTAAGAACATGTCAGAATGGGCCTGCTGGTTTGGTGGTTAAGTGGAGTGTTGGTGTGCTGGAGGTCTTGAGATCGAGTCCTGGCGTTGGCATTAATTTTTACTCTATTATGGGGCAGTGTTTCGGTAGGATTAAAATGCTGATTGGGGATGGATATGGCCGGATTAGTAGGGGATTTGGTCAGTGTTGTGTTGTAGTGGGATACTTGGGAATTGGGGGAAATATGGGAAGTAACAGGAATTCTAATCTATTTCTTCTTTTGTGAAAATTTAGTTTCCTCTCCTCTCTATTTTTCTGACGTTCGTATCCTCTTTTCCTTCTTTTTCCTTCGTTCTTCGATTGTTGCTCTCCCAATTCCGTTCGTGCATTCATTGCCCTCTAAAGTCATTGTGTCTTTTTCGTCGATAGTTGGTAAGTAGTTGAGTACATTATAGTTTCGATTTCTTTTAAGTATTACTGAATGGGGATTCACAACTTCTGTCTTGGATAGCAGAGAATAAGATTGAGTGAGGCCTCTTGCGTTGATTCGTAGTCGACATCGTGCGTGGTTTCGAGGTAATCGTTAAGCGATCATGTTAGAAATTTGTTGGTATTGTGTTTCAGAATGACTGTGATCTAAGGCTAATTATGGGGTTTAATATGCCAATTATAGGTTCGAGATTACTCAAGGATGACTTTAGCATCAATCGGAACCAGGTGTGTACCCGAAAATGCAGAAAATGAGGTTTCAGAGAAAGCTGAAAACCATTCTGTCGACGCCACACAGGCATGTGGTCGCCCGTGTGGTAGGCCGTGTGTGAGACTGTTAGTCACCACACGACCGTGTGACCGTTGAGCCAGGTCGTGTGACAGCTGGGCGAGTCCGTATGCGACACACAGGCTCGACCAATTGGGCCGTGTGGGATTCTAGGCCAAGCTGTGTGATCAACGAGCGCGGCCGTGCACCGTGCGAGGTCGCGTAATCCACATGGCCAAGGCCAATTTGGGCCTTGTGGGCCACACGGGTAGGCTACATGGGCGTGTGAGCTCATTTTTTTGTAATGTTCTGTAAGGTTGCACGGGTCGCCCTAGTTGACTGTGGGCCTAATATAGGGTCGGTAAGATTTACCTAAACCCCTAATTATGTGACTTGACTTTCTGATTTCTGTACCAAGCATGAATTCTGATATCTGAATGTGTGAACAGTGTTTGCATAATAGCATGACATCCTATGTATGTTGCATTGCATCGGGGTGGGATTCATGTTATTCGGAGGAAGTATCTAAAAGGCTTTTAAGTCTGTTATCTGGCAGCTCAGCTGCAAATTTCTAATTATGTGCCGCATTCAGTACAACATGGAGTGTAGGGCTGGGTGGGTTGATTTTATCCCCACATGGTGTGTAGGGTTGGACGGAGTTGGTGTGTAAAGGCTGGTGGGTAGAACTCTATTTTCTGCGTACTCTGACTGAAATGGGCTGAGGCCCATGTAATATATCTGATTCTGTATCTGAGTGGGCTAAGGTCCACACCGTTTCTGTAATGGGCTCAGGCCTGAACTATGAATTTCTATCTGTTTTTTTTATATGACTGTGTGTATGTTTTCTGCGGGGATTACACATTGAGTTTGCGAAAACTCACCCTTTTCTGTTTAATCTGTTCAAGTAATCCCCATCAGTAGACGGATCGGTGCAGCGGAAGACTCGACGGTGACCACAGCTTTGGACATTTTAATTATGATTTTATTGTTCACAATGGTTTGATTAAATCTGGGTAAATTTTTATGTAATAAGGCCTTTACGTATTTTGTTTTAAATTTTGAATTTATGACGTAGTGATACTGCGGTTAGAAATAGGAAAACTTAAGTTTTCAAAGTAAACAAAGGTTTTATTAAAATACATACGAATTCAAAAATTATTTTTGAAAGCTTCCGCGAATGTATAAGGTTTTGAAACTTGATAATAAATAAATAAATAAATAAACGATACATTTTGACAATAGCCTAAGATACCTAAAACTGGTTTTAACGTAGTTACATTTTCTAAAGCACTATCATGTGATGCCGCCAGGTTCAGCCATAACATCCAGGCCGGGTTTGGGGTGTTACATTTAATTCTTCCATTTTTTCTATATTGTTTATGAAAGTCATGAGGAATTAATCCTTCTATGGGGGATTAGCGAGTGGAGGCATGATCTCTTAACTATTTTGTAAGGTTACTAAATGGATCAACTGTTTGGAAAAGGAAGAACGTGAAACAAACCCTATGTTTGACAATCTTGGGAAGTCATCAAGGTGGAATTAACCCAAAATTGGTATTGCACATTCGTAAACACCTTTACCCCAAGCCAATCTGGACTATAAGGTCAGAAGATAAGTAGTTCTTGCTGACTCGTTATGACTTTTAGCCATGAAATGAAAATTTGACAACCACAAATGGCTGGAGGTCATCTACTATTGACTAATTGGAGATATATAATTATTTTCTTAAAATATGCTCTTAGTTTTAAGTTTGAGATTTATATAAAAGATTAAAAATTAAGTCCTTGTTACTTTTTTTCTATTTAGAAATTTAGTCCAATTAGTAACATTATCAATATTTCCTATCAAAGTTTATCAAATTTGCACATTGATTAGGTTATCTTCATATGATTGAGATATGATTAACAAAAAATAAATATATTAAATTAATAAAATTTTAATGAAAACTATCATCAACAGTAATAACTTGACTAGGATTTTAAATCAGAAAAAAATAAAAACTTTAGTTTTTTTAAAATATAGAAACTAACAACATATTTTAAAAGAAATGAGACATTGGAATTTTCTTATTTTTCCATGATTATTAAGGCAATAAAATGGGTATAGCCATCTCAATCAAAACTCCAACTTGTGTTTCCCTAGAATTTAAAGTGATAGAGGTTAGAAGTAAAAATGTTGATCATTTTCAGCTGGGGATAATTACAAAGTTAAATTTACTTTCCATAACGTTCATTCTTCATCAAATGGTTAAAAAACTAATGCATCACTTTATTAAAGATTTTGAAGTTCATCAATGTTCATTTAAAAGAAGAATAGCCAACCTTACAAACCACCACAAAACAAAGCTCAAAATAGAGACAGACAAACAACTATAAAAACTTGTAGGTTGTAGCTCAATAGTTAAATCTGTACCCACAACCTAAATCTCTTTCCATTTCTAGTAATCAAAATAGATATAAACTTGAGTTTGATCCCAATTTCGATTGAAAAAGAAAACCCCACATAAGAAAATAGGATACAAATTTATTCAATAAGATGTGAAAATAAAATTCCTAAAGTTAATGGAATATAAAGAAAACATTCGAATTAAGTATAGTTCAGGTGACCAAACATTCTAAATGGGCCTATATTTTTACCCAAACCCTCCCATTTTTTAGTCGGCCCATGAGTAAGTCTAGTTCAAACTGATGATAATTGACATTGTAAGAACATTTACTTTCCGAGAAAGACAACTTACTTCGGTAGATAATCTAAACGAGTCGTAATCCCTTAAAAGAATCAAAGTGAGCATTTAATTAAAATTCTTAAAAGGACTATTATGTCGTCTACGATTCTAATTGGGGAGATGACTACTCTTGGCTATCAGAGCTGTTGATTCCTTGGGTAGAGACATAGATGTATTCATTGGAAGAATGATAAATTGGACTGGACCCTGGATGAATTAATTCTGAATTTGTTTGTGAATTAATTCACTTGTGATGTTCATGGTGTGATTTACCTAAATCTTAAGTTAGTTACTGACCGTGCATATGTAACACATGTGCTTTGATATAAGTGGAGGCTTATGCTCTAAATATGATCGAGCCCATAACTGATATTGTAACACCCCTAACCCGTACCCGTCACCAGAATAGGGTTACGAGGCATTACCCAGAAGTACAGGACACTTAAAGATAATTTGAAATCATTATCGTTCAAATACTGAGACTAATTATAAATGTTCCTTTAACAGACCTTCGAGGTCCAAATCATGCATTAAGATCGGGTCGAGACTAAACTGGATCCTCAGGAAAATTTTTCGCGACTTTTAAAATTTTTCTCGCATATAAGGGTCACCCGCTCGTGTGACTAGGGACACACAGCCGGACCATACGCCCATGGGGTAGATCGTTTGTCACACACAGCCTAGACACACGCCCGTGTCTACCCTTGTGGACGAAAATTAGGCTATTTTCCAAGCCATATTTCTCATTCACTTGATCCTTTATCTTTACCAACATTTTAATACAGTCAAGAACCAATTTAAGATATTCAACCAAGCCTTATACTTATTACCATTTGTTAGTCGTACACTTCATATAAATAACAAGAAATGTATATAGGCTCAATTCTTATTAAATTCCTCTTATACCTATACTTTTTCACGTTATGTATTCATATCACATATAATAATCATACCTCTGTATTTCATATACATTTTCGTAACAATTTGTATTGGTTTCTAACTACTTCATATTTGAGTTCTTCTCATCAAATCATTTGAACATCATCTTTACACAAATAGTACACTTGAGGTGTACAGTTCTATAATTATGAAAAAACACATTTATCAAACATATTCCATATTTTTATATATCACAGTATCATATTTCTATGTATCAAGTACCATTATTTCCTCATATTTTAGACAAATATGTGTAACAATTCATAAACATGCAACTCACTAACTCTTCCTGTCAATCACAACTTAAACTGACAAATCACTTATTGAATCCAATTTTAATGTTCACTAAAATTTATCATATAAATTTGAATGTACGTATCCACCAATAGATTCCATGTACAGATATCATCATCTCAAATTTCCACATACATTTACTTTCCACATTATGAACTCAAATAACATATAAAAGATATACCAATGTATTTCAAGTACGTTTTCATAATATTTCATTTCAAATTCAGATTATTTCATATTAGAACTTTTCTCATTAACTCATTTGGAATACCAATTCATACGGATAATACACTCAAGGTGTACAAATATATACTCACAAATGAACTCATTCATCAACCAAAATTTATGTTCATGTCTCATTAACTCGTATTTCCTTATATCACATAATTCCATGTAACACTTACCAAACTTTGTCAAATTAGTGAACGTCTTACAGAATTGGTCTGCACCAGTATGCACTGAATTTCACTGATAATCACTGATGTCATAGCATAGCTATGGTCTTTTCACTAGAATGCCATAGCTCAGCTATGGTCTTACATCTTCGCTATCATTATGCCATGATGCAACCATGGACTTATCTGTAAATTCATCACTTATCACTAGAATGCCATAGCCCAGCTATGGACTTATACGGATATCACTTATCACTTGTAGCTGAAGCTACCACTTATCATTTGTAGTCGAAGCTACCACTATTCACTTGTAGCCAGAGCTACCACTTTTCACTGATCAGATAGCCAGAGCTATCTGGTGCACATAGTAGCCTGCACTTAGTACTACACATGTGACCAAAACCATCACTTACACATAGTGGCCTGCACTTAGTACCACACATGTAATCGAAGCTATCGGCTACGCATAGTAGTCTACACTTAGTACTACACATGCGACCTATCCATCCAATACACATAGTAGCCTGCACTTAGTACTACACACGTAACCTAAAACCATCTCGTAGATCTCTTGTACACATAGTGGCCTACACTTAGTACCACACATGTGACCTAGCTACCTCATTCGTATCTTTTCTATTCCGAAGGTTCAACCGAGAATTCTCACTTTTCAACATTTTACCAATTCATCCATAATCAATCACAATTCATAATTTACATCAAATAATTACTCCATATTCAACCATATCTCATATAATATAACAAAATATTAAAACATAAATAAAAAAATGATGTATTATTTACATACAAACTTACAAATTCAATTTTTATATCATAACGATAATCACAATTTCATAGTAAATATTCGAAATAAAAAATTATATCATTTCTAATTTAACATTTATCGATTATAATCAGGCATGTGATCAATTTATACACAAGTCATTCATATATTTTTCCTCCTCCTCCTCTCCATCCACATCCTTAGTATAAATAACACACTTGTAAGTAACATTATCTATAATTTTCACTATTTACTTATATGGATATTCAAGTTGTGCATCTATGTCACAGTTGTAAATTATTTTTATCTTGAGCTACAGAACTCCAAAATAAGATCCGCTAATTTTACCTGAAGCTAGACTAACATATCTTCTTACCATAATTTTTTTAGAATTTTTGGTTTAGTCAGTAAGTACAGTTTATTCTTTAAAGTTTCCCCTATTTTGCTGTCTGATAGTTCCAATCCCTCTACACTAACAATTAATTATATCATCATAAAGAATTTGGATAATGTTTCTTTTTATTTCTCTTGAAAGTAGACTCATTCAGAATTTTAAAAATATAAATATAAGCCCGTAATTATTTTTCTCCAATATTTGATGATTTTCCAAAATCAAAACAGGGGAACTCGAAATAATTCTGACCTTGTCTCACAAAATTTATTATATCTCATGATTCACAATTTCATTGCGTACATCGTTTCTTGAAATACCCTAAACCCGGCCCACGAGCCTTGACCGGATCTGGTATGTTCCTCGAAGAAAACCAATTCTAAATTTTGTTTTCACTTAAAAAAAAAATCTTAAGTGATTTTGGGAGAAAATCCGAATTGGGTTGGGCTTGAGTTGGAAACAAAAAAAAAATCGTTTTTATAATGAAAACCCATTTATATCCGGTAACAAAATATTTAAAGTTTATTTCAAATTAAATTTACTTAGTCTTTAATGAACAAAAAGTTCGTAACATGATAAATAAACAAGACAGAATTAAAAGAATTCACTTTGGCCTTATTACATCAAATAAAAACCCAAAATAAATTTAAAGTACTTAAATGAAATAAAATATCCAAATAAAATAAAACTTGTCGCTGAGCATGGCCACCATAAGTCCTGCCGTCCCGGTCCATCACTGTTCATCACCTGAAACATGTTCCCACAACGGGGTGAGTCAACAGACTCAATGTGTACTACAACACTAAATCTTAACAATTCCAGGCATTACATAACATACAAATTCATATATCATCAAATTAAAATGATGCAACCCGAACCCACACCTATATGCCATCCGCTACATATCCCCGTACCAACCTGCACACCGTGGGGACTACTAAGTCAATCCTCCATCCGCTACACACCATCGAAGGCAGTCGCTGCAGTCGACGTGCTCATCGCCCTTATGAGTATTCGTGGTCTTAGGTCACCACATTCAAATATCGTGGTCTTAGGTCACCACATTCAGATATCGTGGTCTTAGGTCACCACATTCAGATCTCGTGGTCTTAGGTCACCACATTCACTTCCCCTTTTCAATAACCCATATGCCCCATATTATACATGCCATGCATATCACATTCTTATCACTTATCACATGTTAAATATAACATATTTCATAATCCCAGTAGGAGTAGGAAACGTACCTGAGTACTTTGTACCATTACATGGTACCTTAGCCATATTTTTGCACATTCTTATAATCACATATAGATTAAATATTGGCATAAATATATTAAGAGATAGTGTGAGGTACACACCTGATTAACTATCGAATTTACTGATTTCCCGAAGAATTCCGATCTACTGCTTTAGATCCTTAATCCCTACATTTGGCCACATTTAGTATTTTAGGGAAAAGCCCATTCGGCTAAATTAATCAAATCCCGAAGGATTATCGTATCCACTTTCTTACCTTGCTGTCGATTTGATAATTAATCAAATCCCGGAAACTTATATTTTTCTCCTTTGAAATCGGCTAATCACTAGATCCCTTGAATCGGTTAGTTTTCGGTTAAAAACAAATAGATCTAAATACTTAAGATAGGACCTTGGCCGATTACATAACCACTTACCTTGTGATGAACTTCCCGAAATTGATCCTTGCTTCCCTAGGGATGTCGAAATTCCTATAACCATATGTTAGATTTAATCTAACATTAAAACATAAAAAAGGCCGAATATACATATGTCTTACCTTGAATCTTTAACTCCCGAAACTCTCTTCCTGGTTAATGGAGATGCTGAAATACCCAAGATCTGAAATCCCGGATTTCACCTTCCATATTTCGATCAACAAGATTAGGAGGGGTTAGACTAACTTTCGGCTTAAAAGAAAGGAATACAATTATGACTATAGATCCTTACCCTTTATATGGAAATTGGCAACACCTTTTGAACTCCAAAAATATTCGGTTATGGCCTAGATGTGGATCAACAATTTTGGCTTCCTTGAATAATCGGCTAGGGGGTTATCTTTGGGGTTTCGGCTTTTGATGGACTGGAAAGAAAAGAAGAAGAAAGAATAGAGGATTCGGCAATGGTGAGCCTTTGAGAGGGAGCTTGCGGTTTTGTCAGAAAAAGAAATTGGGGAAGATGACAAGAGAATTTCGGCAGAGGCTTGCTTGGAGAGAAAATGTAGAATGCCTCACTTCTCCTCCTATTGCCGAAATTACTAGGCCAAGACTCCCTTACTTGGCCACCACTCTTCTATTTTGATAGCTTTATCTCTTTAATTTAAAAATTAAAGAATAAATCCTCTTTTATCTCTTGAAAATAATCTAAAATAAATCCATTATTTATCCCCTATTTAGCCGAAATTTAAAGAGAATAAAACTCCTCTTTTAAGAGCCTTAATGCCGTCCACCTCTCTGCTCCTTGTAGCAAAATAAAAATTCTTTTATTTGCTTCCCATGCGACTCGAACTCAGGCCCATTTGCATAGCTTGTGGCGTCACTTACCTGGGCCTTAAGTGGTGCCTTCAAGCCATTTTAACAAGTTGATTCTTGTGTCAAATTTCCTCTATTAATTTTCTTAAGGCCACCTTGCCTTAGTTCCCCCTTTTTAAACCTTAAAACTTAACATTTTCTATGACATTTCCTTACATTTCCAAGTTTCCAGAAAAGTTTACTTTCCTCTTTTGAATCATTTCTAAATCATTTCCTTACATTTCCTAGTTTCCAAAATGTTCAAAATACATTCATAACACATAAGACATGTCATTTCGTTCAATTAAACCGAAATTGCATAGGCCCTTTTTAGGATGTTACATTTCTTCTATAAGAAACTATGTTTAATAAGCTTTAATTTAATATTTTATTCATCCTTTAATTTAATTTCTACAATTTTTGGTGATTTTTCAAAGTTAAACTACTGCTACAGTCCAAAACTGTTTTAGTACAAAATGTTGATTTTCATTTTGCCCCAAATTTCACAGTTCATACAACTCAGTCATTGTTCAATTAACCTCTCAATTGAGCTAATTTTTCTCAAGTAATACTTTATTCTATCATTTTAAACTACTTCATAACTCTTGGAAATCAAAACTTTAGTATTAGACCTTAATTCCAAACTCTTTCGCTATTAGGTCCTAAAGTCAATTTCCATCAATTTTACTTGATAAAATCATCATATGTCAAAACTAAAGCTTCAATTCTATGTTTATTCATCATATGCTTCTAGAACTCATCCATAGCAACTTTCAAAATTAGCCATGGAATCAAAAACTAATGACAGAGTAAGTTGGACCCAATTGTAAAAGTCCAAAAACATAGAAATTTCAAGGAGAAAGCTAGAATTAAACTTACATGAAACTAGAGTATGAAAACCAGCTTGAACCCTCTTCCATGGCTATTTTTCAACTGATGAATATGAAAAAAATGATGAGAATTCTAGATATTCCAATTTGGTTCCATTTTTATTTAACTAATTTTGGCAATTTTCTAATTTTGCCCTTATTTCACCCATTTCTAATTTTTCTCAGCTATTGCAGCCCAAAATATCTCCTTTGAACTTATTTGCACTTTAGGTCCTTCCTCAGTTAACAATTGAGCTATTTAATCTTTCTAGCAACTTTTACACCCTTTTCAATTTAGTCCTTTTTATTTAATTAACCATCCGAATGTCAAAATTTTTCTAACGAAATTTTAATACCACCTTATTGACACTCCGTAAATATTCATAAAAATATTTATGGCTTAGTTTATAACATTGAGATCTCGATACCTCTTTTTCTCAATTTCTTGACCAAATAAATCTTTATAAAACAAAATTTACTATTTCAAAAATCTTTTAAAAGCTACATTTGGCTCGTAAATAATAAATAATATAATCTACGAATTTATTTGTCAAATTTGGTGGTCTCGAACCACTATTTCTGACATCGCTGAAATTTGGGCTATTACAGATATGTTGGGTACATGACTTATGTATGGCATGACTTTACTAGCAACAATGGAATTCATAACTCGATTAAAGAGTTAACGATATCCTCATTGATAAATATGGAACATGGTCACGAGTTTCTTGTTCTCGAAAAAGCAATTTATCACATTCATTTGTTGAAAGTGATCATATTAATCATTAAGAAGACACAATGGTGACAATGAGATAAAATAGGGTTGTATGGAGTGAATGGATTTTACTCAAAAGAATCAAGGATATCATAGGAGGGTAATGTAACACCCTATACCTGGCCCGGTCGCTGAGCCCGAGTAACAGGACGCTACACCATCGTCACATCTCACATACATTATAAATCGTCCCATTAGCAAGCGAACAACATTTGTTTAGCATTTATTAAAATTTTAAGTCAAACTTATCATAACCATCAATTAAGCTTACATGGAACAAACTTAAAATAGGAATTGAACAGGCTTTAACTAAACAAAAATTTTGAAGAAATCACGTTGTATCAATACTGAATAAAAAATATTAATAATTCTCCTAGATGGTATCGGTACCACCCAGAATATCGGTACCAAATTAGCATTTTGTTTCTCATCTAAAATCAAAACCCAAGAAAATATTGGTACACTTCAAAAAGTATCTATTTTATTTCCCCGAGTATCGATACTTGTGATATGGTATCGATACCAAATTGAGTTACTGGCTTCCTGCACATTTGTAATATCAAGGAGGTATCATTTTTAAAACCCGAATATCGATACCTCTGCTCTAGACTGCAAAAATACAACATATTAAAGCAATTAGCCGAACCTAGCTTAAATCCATTCAACATGCAACTTTTACCACATCAAACAATTGTCAAAATGACTATAATAACAGTTCAAAACATAAAAATATGTTCGAGCAAGAATCAACATATTAAGCTTGATATCCATAAATCCTAAGAGCAATATATCATGCAAACATCCAAAACATCATGGCATCAATCAGCTAAAAGTCCACCACATTGCTTTATTCCCACAAGTTAAAAGAATAATAATAATATCACCTACACAAAAACTAAAGCCTAACTTGGATCACTTTGAAACACCCCAAACCCGGCCCACGAGTCTCGACCGAATCTGGTATGTTCCTGAAGTAAAACATTTTCAAATTCGTTTGTTATTTTGGAAAACTTGGGTGGTTTTGAAGAAAGTTTGATTCGTGTTGGGTTTAATTGAAAACATTGCTATTCTTGAAATCGGGGATTTATAAAAAACCTTGTTTTTAAATTAAAAGACATGCCGAATTTGTTTAGAGTTTATTTGCACTTTGGAAATCATTTGTATTGAAGTGTCCAAACATTTGTTTTTAGGAAAAATTACTTAAACTTTAAACTTTATAAAGTTGCATCATACTAAAATAATTAAAAAGCCTGTATGAAACAGTTTAATATCAAGTGGCCTTATTGCATCAAAAACAAAACCCGAATAAATCCAAATACGTAAAAGAAAATAGAATGTCCAAATTAAAAATAACTTTGAGTTGGGCATGGCCACCACTAAGCTCCCGCCGACCTGGTCCATCACAGAGTGTCACCTGAAAAATATCCCACAACGGGATGAGTCAAACAGACTCAATGTGTATAACCAACACTAAGTCCTAATGATTCAGGTATATCAGATCATACATATACATATCACAATTTACAAATAATGATGCATTCCCGAACCCAAACCTAGATACCATCCGCTACACATCACCCATACCAACCATCACACCGTGGGGACTACTAAGTCAACCCTCCATCTGTTACACATCATCGAAGGCAGTCGCTGCAGACGACGTGCTCATCGCCCTTATATATATTGTGGCATTGCCACCAGATAAAATTTTGTGACATGAGTCACCATGTTCAGATTATGTGACCGAAGTCACCACATTTAGATATTGTGGTATAAACCACCAGATCACTTCCCCTTAAAATATCACCCATATGCCCTATGTCATACAAATCATACAATTACTATGCCTTATGCCTTAATTCACATTCTTATCAATATTCACATATGTGTCATAACAGATATTCATGATATCATAACTATAGTAGTAGTAAGTTAACGTACCTGAGTACTTTGTACCATTGCATGGTACCCTTAGCCACATCTTATTTACTCTTATTAACACATTTAATAAAGCATAACCATAAATCTATTAAGGCTTAGTGCGGGGTACACACCTGGTATACTTATCTAGTTCACTTCAAATCCCGAAAATCCGATCTATTGCTTTAGATCTCAAGTTCCTACATTCGGCCAACACTTAATATTTTAACAAAAGCCTATTCGGCTATAAAACCAAATCCCGAAGGATTAACGCAATCAACTTCTTACCTTGCTGCCGATTTGGTTACTAACCAAATCCCAAAATTTCGTGATATTTCCCCCTAGCAATCGGCCACCCACTAGATCACCTGAAGGATTAGTTTCTGGCTTTTGAATAAATAAAAAATAGATCTAGATCATTGTTTATAGCCTTGGCCGAATATCAGATTCACTTACCTTGTCGATCTAAATCCCGAAAAGTGCTACTTGGTTGGGGGTATTTGTCGAAATCCTTATAGACACATATTAGTATCAGCCTATTACACAAGATCTATTAAAATGGCCTATGGCCGAATATCACCCATAGCTTACCTTAGATCTTAAAAGTCCCGAAAACCTTCTCCCTTGTAGTCGACACTAGCAAAATCCCGAAAGAATCCTTCACAGTTTCGGCCAAAGACATTAAGGGGATTAGCACTTTGATTTCGGCCAAAAGAAAAAGAAATAAAACGATGATAGAAGAATCCTTACCCTTAAGATTGAAATCGGCAACACCTTTACTTGCGCCCACAGAGCTATTCGGCTATGGCCTAGATCTTAATCAATTGATTTCGGCTTTTGATGAATACTAGAGGGTTTCGGCTTCAACAAGGGAAAGAAAAGAAAAGTGTAGAGCTTAGGAAGAATCGGCAATAATGGCCTTTAGGGAGAAGTTTTGGCTAGAACAAGAAAAAGAAGAGAAGATGACGGTTTTAGAGAGAAAAGAGAGTAATTGAAAGAGAGCCCAAAAATGTTTAATGAAATTCGGCTATCCCCCTTTACTAGCTTGGCCGAAAATCCCTTCAAGAGAGTCCCTAGGCTGGCCACACTCTTCCACTATCTAATCCCTAAATTTTCTCTTTATCACCTTATTCAAATTAATAAAATTAATCCATCATTTATCCCTTATCTAGCCGAATTTTTAAAAAGGATTAAACTCATCCCTCTAGTGCCTTAGTGCCGTCCACTACTGCTCACTCCTGCAGCAAAATAAAACTCTTTTATTTGCTTCCCTTGCAGCTCGAACCTAGCCCCTTGCACCCTGCTTGTGGCGTCACCTACCAAGCCTTAAGTGGCACCTCCAAGCCACTTAAACAAGCCCATTTTTGTGTCATATTTCCCCTACTAATTTTCTTAAGGCCTTATCAGACTTAGCTCCCTCTTCAAACTTAAAACTTAATATTTTCTAAGGCATTCTCCTATTTTCTATAGTTCACAAAATTAATACAACACATTCATAACACACAAAGGCATGCTTTCACATATATTTAAGCACAAATGCTTAAGCCCAAAATCCAAGATATTACATACTTCCTTGGTGTCCCTGCACCGCTCACACTGCAATGCTAAAAGTCTGCAGATGTTTTAAAAGGAGTGGGTGGGCTTAATCAAGCTCAATGAATGTCGAAACAACCACAATGTATACACAATATCAAAGGTTAAACAAGATATGCTACAGCACATTCACAACTATATTCTAAACAAGTCACAATAACATATTCAAACTTCATTAAATCATAAAACTAACATATACTCTCACGTATAACTACACTCAACTCATATTCAAATAATTCAGTTTACAATAATTCATCAAGTCTAACAACGTATACATTCTTCAATAACTCACAAGTCTATGAAACATAAAATTGGGCTCTATCACCACACATCGAATACATGGATATCTAACACACCAAATGACTCGTAGAGTCGAACATATCCCAAAAGTGTAGGATTTAGCCAACACTCTCCAACACACCAACATATCCTGGTGAATGGAGCTTGGCTCACATTTTCTTATCTCTCCAAACTGTCCCGGAGCCTCAATGCCAAAATCACAAAACACAAACTTGAGTACTCACAATCATATGGCATACCAACTATATCAAACAGTTTCAAGAGATCACAAGGCCAAAATATCCACAATCACACAATTTTAATTACTCATTTAATGCACATCATATCTGTTCATATTCATCAATTTACATCACAAACTTCTAGGCAATGCATTCTTATAAATTCACATTTAATTGCACTTTACGTGCCACAATAATGCTCATTGAGCCATCACATATCTGACAACACATGCGTGCATTAAAATCAGTAAATCATATATCACATGCAAGTATTATCACATATTACTTGTCATAATAATATCACATTCCACAATTCAACACATATGTACTTACCGAAATATCGCTCACTTTCACTGCATATTTCCATTATTAGCATATCATAATAACTGCTATTTGGCATGTATATCATCCCATAACACAATTCATAATAGTCATCAAATATGTTTCATATCACAATATTGCATCATAATAATTAATCCACAATTATTTACATAATGACATAATTTGCCAAAATAAAACAAGAGAAATAGAAAGCTTACACTCGAAAATTAGGATAGGGTTTAGGCTATTCCTAAGCTCCCAATTAACACTACGAATCATGTCGACTAGTAGCGATTCCAAACACTCACTGCTCATACTTTTGCCTAGTCGTCGAAAGTTTAAACTAGTTTTTCCTTTCCTTTCGCCTTGCTCATCGAAGTCTCCAAGACTTTTTTATCTTCACCAAAGTTAACCACACAATAACCATGATTAAAATTCAGCTATAGACACTCTTAAAAAAAACCAAAACGCAAGCCTAAGTTGGTTTCTCTTGGATCTGAAATCTTCGACATAGCAAAGTTGAAACTCAATTATCTCAACCTATATTTATCCTATTCACCTAAAACTAATTCCATTCATCTAAATATTCACCTACGATTGACTCTTAACATTCAAACTACACAAAATTACCAAAATTCATGGTTCTAAAATTTCGACGTAAAATAGCATTTTTCATGAAAACTAAATAAAACCTTAAAATCTCTTAACAAAACTTTAGGGAAAGCTTAGAAACCTTCTAATCATGTCAAAACAAGTTGAAAAACACTTTGAAACATCGTATTTATGCACAATCCCGAATTTCACCATTAATGACCCAATTTTTGACTTTTATTCAAATATTTCGATTCAATGAATAAAAACACAATTTAAAAAGCTGGATATCATTAAAAGCCATTAGGAAAACCAAACATTACCTTAGTTGATGAAGAATTGAGCGTTTGATCAAATATCTGAAAAACCCAAAAGTTAAGTAATAGAGAAATCCATGGTGTTTTTGATGGTTTGTATGGAATTCTAAAGAGGTTTAATGTTATGATGATGAAAAAAATCAAAGGGATGAAATATGGGAATCAAAATTGAATATATAAGGTTTGAGAAGACAATGGACAGCAAAACAAAAAGAATGGGAAGAACTAATATGGGTTTTGTGAAGATAAAGGAGGGAAATAAGGTATTTTTAAAAACTTTGGTATAATTGCTTTATAACTACTCCTATTTTGAACCCTTTTACAAAATAGTCCTTATTCAAAATTAAAGGTCTTTTGAAACTCATTTTCATAAAGTGATTTAATTTCCTAAAAGTCATAGACGAAGACATTTCTGGTTTACCATGCTACAAAATTTCGAACACATATGAGCTAAATTTCCCATTTTACCCTCGAAAATCCTAGGCCCAATTTTGTGGTGTAACAAGTAACACACACATGAGGTCATTAAAGAAAGCAGTTGGATGAGTTGCTTTCGTAAATAGTATACAATAAGGAGTTTTCAATAATGGTACTTCTTGTGGACTGACTTCATGGTTAAGTAAATTGCGGATTATAAGAATAATGCTTCTCGACATAATTGCAATTACTAGAGTCTAATTGTATATGTCTGATTGGTCCCTCAGCTAGCTCAACAAAAGCTCGTTTGAGCTGCATTTCAATCATAAGAAAATTCTACAAATTTGAAAATAATTTAATTAAGTCAGTTTATTTCATGTGAAATTAAATTGGGCAGTCGTGAGAATTATTCAACTAGAAAAATAGATTAAAGAAATTTCTTTAAAATTTAATTTGGAAAATCTTAGTGATTTATGGGACAATTAATTTTGATCAAGTATAATTAAATTAATCAAATTAATTAAAATTAATATGATATTTTTGGAAATTAATTTTCAAGTCAAATAATTGAACCAAAAGGTAATTGAACTTGAAAATTTGACTTGAGATCAAAAATTGGAATCAAGAACAAAAAATTAAGATTGGGACCCAAAGACTGGTCGAATCAGGCTTGGTATGTGAAACTGGACTGGCTGTAACACCCCTAACCCGTATCTATTACCGGACTAGGGTTACGAGGTATTACCAGTTGAATCATAACATTTAAAAAACCATTGCTCACACTTCAGCATATCATAGTTAATCAATAACATAAAGTCCTTTAGAAGGTCTACGAGTCCTTAAACATGCTTTAGAAGTGGTTCGGGACTGAACCGATCACATTTAAAACTTTTACGAAACTTTAAATTTTTTTCTTCAAAACAGGGCACACGCCCGTGTGGCTAGGCCGTATAATTCACACGGCCGTGCCTTGGACCATGTCTTATCCCGTGTACAACACTGACTTGGATTACAGGGCCTGTCACACGCCCGTGTGTCTGGCCCGTGTGCAACACTGACTTGAATCACATGGCCTGTTACACACCCGTGTGCCTGGCCCGTGTGCAAGTCTAATTTGCTTCGAGTAGGGCCATTGAAGGACACTGTCGAGACACATAGCTGTGTGCTTAACCGTGCGGGTAATTATAGGCCATTTACAAGGCCAAATTGCTACCAATTTTGAGTCATTCCAACAAGCATCACTCTATACTCAATTCATGCCCAATTAATGGTCAAACCCTACCAAAACATTTACAATTCATGCTATAGTATCCTCATTCATTTCCATATACAATTCCAACTCAACCTATGTCCATTTCATGAACCAATTCCATACCAAAAGCATATGATTCACATCTCATTTCAAACCATTTCAAACATGCAATATATTCATCATCTCAACTACCAAATCAAGTATGAAACATACTGTTTCTATTTCACTAAAGCATACCATAATGGCCATTCACACAAGATTATATATACACATCACTTATACCAATTTCACATAGCAAAACATATACCAAAACCAATCTAAAGTCTCATCCATTATCAAGCCGTATCACATGGCAAGATTTATACATCTCAAAACATTCCACAACCTCACTAGCCTATACATGCCATATACCATAAATACAACTTTCAAAAGGTACCAAAATAGATGTCCGATAGTGTGATTGAGTCACTGACGGTCCCTGCATTCGATCTAGCTTTAAATACCACTGTAAAATAGAGAAAGACTTCACACAGTAACCTTTAAAGCTTAATAAGTTAGTAATATAACACAATTAACTCAACAATTCAATTTCAATATGCAAAAATTAACTATCACTTAGTTCAATTCACATCATTACTCAATTTCATCCATGGCTATTACTCACTTTCATACCATATCTATAGGTTCATGTACAAGCATTTATAATGCTATTCAATCCAACTCTTTGCATCGTTCATTCACATAATCTTTCATCTATCTCGTACACAATATCATCAACCACATAGGTTCTGTACATACCTGTACCATCACGTATTTATCTATCACATTTACCACGTCAATGTTCGATGCTATAATTCATTCGATCCTCTTTACACATTCGATAAACTCGCACACTTAGTGCCAATTAATTAGCCAAAGCTATAATAATATCGCACACTTAGTGCCATCACAATAAACATAATTTATCTTGGCATCGCACACGTAGTGTCAAATAATACAGCCGATGCTTTCTTTATTTCGCACACTTAGTGCCATTCATCACGGTAACGATTCTATTTACGCACACTTAGTGCCACATATCTTCGAACTCACATTTCACATTACCAAACTCCACAATCACATTTCCATTCATTTCATCACATATAAACATTGTTTAAACAATACATATTATACATGAACTTACCTTAGACTTAGAAATGACGATACTAGTCGATCAATCGAGCACTTTGTTCTTGCCTCGATCTAGGTCTGAATTTCTCCTTTCTTGATCTATATAATATCAAATTCAACTCATTTAATCACATTTTCACTAAATTTAGTCCACAACACATAATTAGGGCATTTTCCACATTAGCCCCCTAATTTCCATATTTTTATCAATTTAGTCCTTTTTGCATAAAATCACAAATTCAATAAATTTCTTAGCAACCCATGCTAGCCGAATTTATCACATGCTACTAGTAGCCCATAACTTTCATTTATTTCACATTTTAGCCCCTCAATTTCTCATTTTCACAATTTAATCCTTAATAGGCAATTTTCACCAAAAATCACTATACAAAACATGTATATCAACCATCAAACACTTAGTTTTCATCATCAAACATTACAAAAATCAATTAATTAACAATTGTACTTCATAAAATCATCATCAATTCTGAGAATCAAGGTACGGGCTAGCTAGTACTCAAAGCAACGATCACAGAAACATAAAAATCATCAAAAATCGAGCTCAAAACATACTTCATGCAAACTCAACAAGTGCCGAATGCTTAAAGCTCATAAACCCTATCTATTTCTTCAATTTTCGGTGATGAATGCATGAAAAGGATGAGGATTTGGCTTTGTTTTAATAATAATATCATGATTTATCAATTACCAAAATTAACCTTTCATAATCACATTAAAATCCACTAATATAAACCCATTTTTGTCCATCCAAGCTATTAATGGTCTAATAACAACATAAGGACCTCTCATTTAATAGGACATAGCATTTAAGCACTTTTAACCACTAGCACATAGCTTTTACTTTTTAGGCGGTCGGTCTTTTTTTCACAAATCGTCACACAAACGATAAAATTTTCACACAAAACTTTCACACATACTTTATCACATTCCATAAACATCAAAAATAGTATTAAATTATTTCTCCAACCTCGGATTTGTGGTCCTGAAACCACTGTTCTGACTAGGGTCTAAATCGGGTTGTTACACTGGCGATCCAACTAGTGGCTGGACTAGTCTGGTCGACTCATCACTGACTACAACCAAACAAACTATGAGTGTCGTGAGGGTGTTGAACTTGCGATGGCAACACTAGAAATGACGGTGTCGATAATGACGACGACAACATTCCAGTGGCCGGTGGGTGGTCCTTCAACTGTTGAGCAGTTGTGGAATCACACTCCTACTGAAATTCTACTGGATAATTTGCTTTCAAATTAACTCTTCTAAAATTAATATTATTTTAATAGATTTAATATTAAATTCAATTTGATACTTATATTGATAGTATTTTATTAATTTAAAATTACAGTCATTATCTTAATATTAAATTGAATTTAATATTTATCTTGATAAGTATTATATTAATTTAATATTAAAGTGATTATATTTAATCATAGTTGAACTCTCTAAACTCTCCCTATATAAAGAAAGCTATGGATCATTATTTTTTACACACTTCAATTCAAAAGAAAGTTGTAGAAAGAAAATTCTCTGAAGAAATTATTTTAGAAGATTTCTAGAGATATTTTTCTTATTTATAACCTGACCAAGAAGTTTAGAGAAATTGCGTAATTACCCCACTAGTAATTTTGTGGAAATTTTTTTGATTCAAAGCAAGCCCACATTTGACAAACATGAGCTTAAGGATAGTGGAGAAGACTACTTAGTCAAAGCTTTCATCCTAGACGAATCGAAAAGGTACAATTTTGATCAAATTTTTATTACTTTAGATATCACAAGCAAGTTCTTATTTTTGGAAAATTTTTGAAAACTTTAATTTTTTTCCCTTAAACATATTTTCCGCTACATTTTGCAAACCCGATATTCCAACAAGAACTATAGTAAAACAGACTTAGATACATGGGAATAATTTGCTCACATAAGTTGACATATATCAAGGTTGCTTACACAAAATGACATTAGAAAAAAATTGCTCACACCAACTGACATTATATCGAGGTCCCCCATTTTGGGCTAGACCTAGAAAACATATAATTTAAGAGTCTGCAACAAATGCTAGACCTCGTTACAATCTATAAAATCTCTGACCAAGCATGAGTATAACCTTGATGGCATGTCATACGTATCCTAAACTTTTACTAAGTTCACATGGACACTGTTGTCATATCTATATCATTATCAAACCCTGTACCAGTTTACATATTTCATTACAAGTCCTGTAAATATTCAACAATCATATTGGCACTTCGTACCTTTTCATAATAGCCAATATTCACATGGTTTTCAATTCAATCCATTTTAAGCCACATATGCCAAATTCACTAAATCTACTTAAATCTAAACATGTAAATCAAATAAAACACAATTCAAACATAGCATAAAATAAGGTACTAAGTTCCATATGAACTTACCTGTTCAAAATACGTAATGTAACAGTCCGGTTTAGACCCTAGTTGGAACAGTGGTTTTGAGACCACAAATCTGAGTCTAAATAATATTTTAATATTATTTTCTGTGTCATTAATATGTGATTAAGCATATGTTAAATTTTTGTAAGTTAATTTGTCCGTCTGTGTGCTTAATTTGACAAAAGGATTGAATTGCATTAAATGTGAAAGTTGCATGATATTTGTAAAAGTGTTTATTTGATGTGGCTTTTAAGAGTAGTGGCCTTAAGAGGAAATTTAACCACTATTTAGTTAGTGGATGAACAAAGGACAAATGTGCCCTTAATGTATGTTTATTTGAATTATTAAATGAAGGTTAATAAGGTAAATATATTAATATGTATGTTATTATATTATAAAAACATGAAAATGGCCATTTTTGCTCATCTTTTTGACCGAATTTTTTAAGAAAAGAAAAGGGGTTTAGCTTGGTTATATTCAGCCATTCCAAGCATAAATTCAAGGTATGTTTTTAGTCAGTTTTCGATAATTTCTACGTTTTTGCAATCGTTGCTTTGTCTACTACAAAACCCATGCTTCAATTTTGAGAATTGATGATGTTAATGAAATGTGCCATTGATGAAATGGTGAGTTTTGGGATGAGTACAAGTGTTAAATGAAAGTTGTGTTATATGAACATGTTTTGTTCTTGAAATTTTGATGAATTTAGCTAAATAGGGCTAAATTGAGAAAATGATAATTTGAGGGACTAAATTATGAATTTGATGGAAAATAGGGGCTTGTATGATATACATAAGCATTCGGCTAAGCATGATTATGTGATGATTTTGTGTATTTGATGTTTTGACAAAAATGGACTAAATTGATAAATTGTGCAAATATGAAGGCTAAATTGTAAATTGTCTTAAATGTGTGTTTTTGGATTGAATTGGATGAGTTAGTGAATAAAAGGGTTAAATTTGAATATGTATAGATCAAGAACTGAAGAACACGGACTTAGACCGCGGGAAAGCGAAGATAGTTGAATAAACGAGTCCGAACGAATATCCGAATCCGAGGTAAGTCAATATACAAATAAACATATTTGTATTGAATTATGTATGTTCATATGATTATTGTTAAAGATGAATGCTTATGAAATGTTGTATACATGAATTCTGAGATAAGATCGACTTCGTAACAATGTCCGAGAAGTCCCGTACGAACCTAGGAATAGATAGGATTAGCTATGTCATGACATAGGTGTCTGTTCTGTTTTATCATGTAAGACCACGTCGAGGACATTGGAATTGATTCGAGATTTCGTGTACGACCACGTCTGGGACGTTGGCATCGATATGAGCTTTACGTGTAAGACCATGTCTGGGATATTGGCATCTTATTAATTCGTGTAAGACCCTGTCTGGGACAGTGGCATCGACATCTAATTACAGGTAAGTCCACATCTGGGACGTTGGCATTGTACGACTATTCTGAGTATTCTGCATATCCTATTAGATTTCAAACGGTTCAACGGGCAAATCCGAGTTATGAATGATTACGTGAATGTATCTCTGTTTCAGGTATGTTCGATAAGTACATGAGGTGTGTATGGAAGGTAAGTATCTATTTGAACTTACCCAAGGTGAATATATGCCATGGAATGATGAGATGATATGTGAAATTATGATTAGATGAACTATGTATATATATGGTGTTTGAGTTGAATAATGTGATAATTTATGGCTAAGTAAGTGAGCCAAATGCTATATGAGTTGTATATGCTATGAGAACCATTATGGTCATTGTATAAATATGATATGTGCATTTTTAAGTTAAGTTTACTTGTATATGACTTACTAAGCTTTTGTAAGCTTACTCTGTGTGTGCGTTTGCTCTGTTTTATAGATCGTCAAAGCTATTGAAGGTTCGGGACCGTCGAGGATCGTCATCACACTACCTAAGCTTATTTTGGTATCTTTTGAAATATGTATAAAGTTAGATATGGCATGTATAGACTAGTCATTTTGGTTATCTTTGAAATGTGTATAAAGTAGCCATGAGATGTGGCTTATTAAGTGTTGATAATATTCATTGGTGATTATGATATATGATGCATGTTTTGGTATGTCATGATGGCAATGAAATAGCCTTATGAATGGTAAGCTTATGGGTGAATTGATGCCTTAGTAATTTAATGAGGTTATGGTTGATTTATACTTGGATTTACATGAAGTTGATTGAACAAATTTGGTATGTTTTTGGTTTCCATTTGATTGTGGAAATAGGATTGTTTGTGCTTGTATGTGTGACCTTATTGTGGGTGGCAATTTGACTTTACAAGTAGCCTGTTTTGCCTACAGGGTCGTGGCACACAGGCGTGCCTAGTGACCGTGGGATTAAGTCAGTATCGAGCTAAGTGTGCACGGTCAAGGCACACGGGCGTGCCTAGTAGCTGTGTTAATAAGTCGGTATATGGCCTAAGAGCACACGGTCATGATACATGGGCATGCCTAGCGGCCGTATTGAAAAGTCAGTATGCATGCTATGTTTTGGCACGGCCAAAACATGGGCGTGTTTGGTGCCAGTAGAAGACACACAGCCTACCCATACGGGTGTGTGTCCTGCATAACTTAGAAAAGTTTTAAATTTTTGAGAATTTCTGTAAGTGTTCGGCCTAGTCTCGGCCCTACTCTAAAGCATGATTAAGGTCTCGTTGACCTATTTAAGGGACACTTTGTTTACGATTGATATATGATTGTGTGTAATGTCTGTAAAAGTTTTCGATATGTCCGGTTACGCGTTTAACCCTATTCCGGTGACGGATACGGGTTAAGGGTGTTACACGTAAAATGGATACTGCAGGGACTAATTTGAAATTATATTTTTTCTTCGATCAATTCCACTTCGGTCCAATTCTTGATCTAAACAATTATTTATATAATCAATCAATATCAAATATTTATGTTCTATTGTAAATTGGAATGGGTTAATTGCATGATGTTTAGGAACTAAATTGGAATGGGTTAATTACTTAAATATGTAGCATTTTTGAGGTCTAGAGCAGAGGTATCGATAATCAGGTTTTAAAATTGATACCTCTATATTTTGAAATGTGCAGGAAGTCAGAATAGAGATTTGGTATCGATACCTTAGCCTAAGTATCGATACTCGTGGTGTAATTATCGATACCTTGCGAAAGGTACCGATATTTTGAAATTTGGCGAGAAATAGTATGCTAGTTTGGTATCGATTTTTCGGGTGGTATCGATACAACTTAAAAGAAATATCGATACCATAAAGGCGGTATCGATACCAACATAACACTTTTGGAAAAATTTGCTAAGTGGTCCCAATGCTCAAGATATTGACATTTTATGTTTGTCGTTTGCTAGTATGATTGACTTAACATCGATGCGAATAGCAAACTGATATATGCTTTGTTGGAATGAGATTTTACTTGTTGGATAGGACATGAGATGGTAGTGTGACATCCTGATATTCGGGCTTGGCGACCAAGCCAGGTATGGGGTGTTACAGTTAAATCATACACCATTTGTCACATACTAAGCTTTACATACAATTCAACCTTTTCCACAAACATCAAGCATACCATTTAACATGAACATGATCATTTCCATATCACTTTATCCATATTTACATGCCTCAACTTTGACGACAAAAAATAAAAACATATTACTACCAATTCGGTAATAGTGTGAGCTTCGTGATGATTTGACTCGGTAAGTTTCGCAAGGTGACGATCTACAAGGGAGAGAAAACAATGGAGGTAAGCATATAGAATACTTAGTAAGTTCATATGTATATTATACAAGATTTACCTTATTCTTTTACCTAAAGAATTTAAGCTAACTTAATTTGGCATAACTTTGGCTGGACATGGAAATCAAAACACCAACAATGTAAGCATTGAATTATATTCAAAATCATTTAATACCACAAGCACTAACATGCCAATTCATGTCACTTTTATGTAACTTATCTCAAAAGTACATTTAATCAACCATCATAAGATATTAAAAAGTATATATAATTCAAATCAATCATTGATACTATCTCCAATCATAAAAATTTATATAATTTACAAATCAATCCATTCAATGGCTTTTCAATTTGGATATCTAGTTTCATGTCATCACATTTTGAATTCTCTATTTCATTTAACCTGTTTCACCCGATAAACCCTAGTAAACAAACTCAGATACTCGAGTAACTACACCACACTAGTTGCTCATTCGAGCTAAGTATATATATCAAGTTACCCATTCGGGCTAAACATATATCACGACACATCAGGTCACTCGTCTAAGCTAAACCTATGTCACATAATATCTAAGAATTTGTAACAAATGTTGGATCTAATTAACATTTGTAATATATCTAGTACAAGCACGCATAAGACCTTATTGGCATGCCAATCATATCCTAACATTTGCTAAGTTCTCACAGGCATCAAGTTTCCACATATTTTAATATCAACCCTGTAATCATTTACATTTATATAACATATCCCGTAAAGTGGTCACATATAATGTTCCCATATCATGTAATCATCAATGTTTACACATTTATACCCTGTATTATTACATAACATCCAACATTACACAATATTCCAATTCAGTCCACCATTAGCTAGTTATACCAAATTCCATGATATTTCAATTATATAAAAATATTCATGTATTAAATTAAAAACAAGCATTCACATATAATTGAAAGTGAAATAGTAAGTTCTATATGAACTTACCTTATCAAAACATTAAACAAGTTGATTCTTCAAAGACTAATCAACAATTTTAGTTTTTTTCTCGGTTAACTCCACTTTGATCCGATATTAGATTTTGATATATAGCATTATTTTATACAATCAATCAATACCAAAAATTTTCATAATATGCCATGAAATGAATGAATCTATACAAACTCTTTTTTTGATACTCCTAAAATTTTGCATTTTATTCAATTCAGTCTCTAAACTCGAGATAAGCATAGCTTTCAATTTCTAGCTTCGGATTAAATCCAATTTCACATACTTTCATTAAGGAACATATAATTTCTATTTCTAATATAATTTCATGACATGTTTTGCATTTATTCAATTTGGTCCCTAATGTAACAAAGTTAACAATTAAGATAAATTAACTTTACAATCTAGTCCTTTTCATAATCTAAGCTTAAAATCTATTATGTCAAGCCTAATTCTTTAAGAAATCAACAATGACAACTTTCAATAACTTTAATAGTTTTATAAATTGGTACATGGGCTAATTAAATCAAGTTCTCAAGACATTATATTCATAAAAATCACAGGAAAAGACTTGAATTAACTTGCCAAATCATGGACGAAAGATTCAACATTTTTCCTAGGTTTTTCTTCTTCAAGTTACGGCAAGGAGATGAAGATGAATAAAAGGCTTTTACATGATTTTCCACTAACTTAGTATATATAATTTAATTAAGATTTAATTAAGCTAAATTAATTAACAAAATCATGGTTTATTTAACTTAAGACTTATTTTAATTCAAGTTAGTGGATTTCATCAACATCATCCACTATCTAACATTTACAAATGGTTTAATTACCATTTTATACCTACGGTTAATTGTTACTTGGGTCCTTAAACCTTTGGCCAATTAAAAACCTTTAGCGATTGGACTTTTATAATTTAGTTCCTAGGCCTTAATTAACTATTAATTCGAATAAATTGTTGGACCAACCTTTAATATATTTTTATATTATCTCCATAAATATTAATATTTAATATTTACGGAGTTGGTTTACAAAAATGAGATTTTGAAATCGCATTTTCTGATACCACTGAAAATCGAGTTGTTACATGTTTTATAATTTAACCAATCGGAATTTATAATTAGTAGATTTTTTTAAGTGATAAATTTCGATAAGTTGAATTTCAAATTATTTAAATAAGGAAAAATAATGTTATTTCAATTCAAATAATAATTTAAATAATATTTTTAATTATTCTAAATATTTTTTACTATCTCAATACAAATTATTTGCCTTTAGATGAATATCTTAATTCGCAAATAAAATATTTTAAAAGTGAAGCAAATATCTAAAAATTATCCGTTGCCTTAAAAATATTTGAATCCTTCATATTTGTTATCATAATTACAAATCAAATGCCCCTCAAATATTTGAATATGTCATCATTTCCTTAAGTCCACCACTACTGTCAAGTGTATGAATCATGATTGGTACAAAATAAAGAGAGCACGTGCACGATGATGGATGACAGAAGTTTATTGCATACATTAAATAGGGATCCGAGTCAAATAAACATTTTGTCAATAACACTAGGAAAGTACGAAAATTGATGTATTTAAAATATTAAAAATGGTTAAACTACAATAGTAGTCACCCAAATATGAAAAGTTACAAAATGATCACCTAAATATTATTAAATTTCTTTTTGGTCACTCAATTTGCTCTCTCTCTCCCTCCCTCCCTCCCTCTCTCTCTCTCTTTGTAGTCTTGCTTTTCTTGATGACATTGAGGTTTAATTTTAAAAGAATGAGAAAATATAAAAATTATTATCGTATATTTTTGGGTATTTCCATTTTTTGTATATTTTAAATAAAATTTAGCTGATAAATATATTTTTTTTTTAGCTTTTTAGGTGAAAGGGTAATAAAGAAAAGCAAAACTGCAAAAAAAAAAAAAAAAGACCAAATTACACAATGTGTAAATGTTGAAGGTTAGATTTTTTAGAATCAAAATTAAACTAACACAATGTATACATGTTGAGGATTAAAGATGCAATTATGTCAATTTTAAAAGCTACCACTTTTAGCCAACTAATGACCAAAAAAGAAAAAATTTGAATTTTTGGTGACCATTTTGTAACTTTTCATAGTTAACAGACCTAAAAAGAAATTTACTAATAGTTGGGTGACTACTAGTGTAGTTCACTCATTAAAAAAATATTTAGAAATTCAGTTTTTCTTAAAATATTTTTAAAATACATTTTTTATATCAAATTTTAGATGTGATTATTGAAGGCATACTTTATTTCAAGATACAATTTTTTTATTTATTATTTTTAACAATTTCTAATAATTTTTATATTTTTTATACTTTTCAATATTTTTTCACAATTTTTTTTTAAAAATTATAACACATTCTAAAAAAATTATAAACAATATAATATTTTATAATTTTATTTATATATTTTTCTTTTGCAAATTTTAAAAGTTTTTAAGTTTCTTTTATAGATAATGGTGTCATTGTGACAACTACATAAAATTCGTGTCAATTTATAATTGGTTGTACATCTTAACTATTTTTATAATAACTAAAGTATTGAACTGAAAATGTTGATAACTTTAAAATTGAAGTGGACAAAAAAAATTTTAAGATCAAAATGATTACATTTAAGCCATAAAATGTGAATACTCGAATAATGTTCATTTTACTTTTCAAATTATATTTTCTCGTAATCAGAAAAGAATAGAAGCGCAGTATCTGTACAGGAAATCAAGATTATTGTTTCAATTTTATACATTACAATTGAAAGAAAAGCAGAAACATAAAATGCATTTGTAGTATTTACCACGATGAACTGGCAACATGAAAACCACACAATAATCTTATTGTATTTCTGCACAACAGAAAAGAATTAAGTTCACCCACCGTCCAAACGAAGTGGTGTCTCCCATAGGGAAAATTCTACCGTGAGCTTTTGTTAGAAATTTTGTTGCACTTTTTGGAGCTCATGGTAGAATCCCGAAGACTGTCATTCATAAAGATAGAATGGTTGATTTCTGATACAACATCTATCTCTAATAGCGTGAAGAAACCTTAGGCATCACTAGAGAACAGAATTAACTTTACCAATAAATAGATGACCAGTTTTTGCTCAACAAAGGCTAACAAAGCTTCAACTTCAACCCATCTGCCACTGCAACAAAATCACCAACAAAAGGGTCAAATTTGTATACTGTTACAAATGATCCCCAAAGAAAATGGAATTATTTACTAGGGCTGGATTGCATACACATGATGAACAAATCCTTGAATCTAACACTCACATCTAAGTATGAGTAATATAGAAAGAAAACAGCAAACTCATATCTCACACCAAAGTCCAAATAACATATAGAGAAAAGGACATGATACAATAGGTAAATGTACTATGGAAGCCCTTGTACTAGGAGCTAGATTGTATTTTGCCCTCTCTACTAAAAGATTAAATAAATTAGTTCTTTTATATTAGAACAAAGAGCAATTTAGTCTAATTCTTTTGTTAAAAATTTCATTCGTTTCTAATGTTAAAAACTAGTCCATGTATATTAGACTGAGATATATATGACACGTCATGTGTAACTTTCTGATTAGTCTGACAGCAACACTAGTTTTTATTTGTAGAAATGAAATGACTAATTTACTCTTTGATGTAATGTATAGAGACTAATTTACTTATTTTTTTAATAAAGAGAGCAAAAATAATTTAAATAAACCATAGTAGTTTTACCTAACACAATAAGATAGAGCAAAACTTCCAATCCACACCACAGCCCATTCCACTCTCGACCTTCATCATTTTATGAAGCAGAATTTATTTTAATTTTAATTACCATAAAAGATGAAAACCTATTATAGTTAAAAACAACATGAGCACATTAGTAAACAAAAACCTTCAAAGCAGGTTCGCCTTTATTAGAATTCGTGGATTGCTTTGCAGCAGCTTGTAGCTGTGCACGAGCTGCTCTTCCCGCAGCCGACTTTTCGAACTGCTCTTGCCTGCAATTTTCATCAATGATTCAAATGTGTAAAAGTCAAAAGTAAATTAAGGCTCTGTTTGTTTGACAGTAAAATATTTTTCGAAAAATAATTTCTGGAAAATGATTTACTTTTCTAAAAAATGATTTACTGAAAATATTTTCTAATTTTCTGTTGTTTGGCAGTTTTCCTGAAAATATTTTTCGAAAAATCTGTTTTTACATATATTAATAAATTTTATATACATATTAATAAATTTTTATATTTTAAATTGTTTTTACATATATTGCAATGATTTATTTATAAATAAATAAATTAAATTAAATATATAATAATACTCAATTATTAAGCTACATTATTAACCGTCATAAAATGAAAACAACCAAAGTCAAATTTTGTAATTGTGTTAAAAAAAATAAAAAACAAGGATTGAATAATTATAAATAAACTTCCAAACTACTAAAAATTAGTAATATTATCCAAATACATAATTAGTAGTACACTTATAATAACAACATTGTCTAAGTACATAACTAATATTACAACATAAAAGTATCAATATCTTCAACCCAATTTTTTTTATGCTTCTTACTTTTAACTAAAAAAGCTTTGGTCTCGGATTCATGACTTACTAAATAATCAAACACAGAACAAAAGAAGTCATCATCAAATCCTTCATCCTCCATCGACATCACTTGTTCGTAAAGCTGTGGTGTCTTATCCGTAGTAAATTGTTCCAAAGCATTAGCAATTTTCCCAAGTTGTTCACCCACAAATTTAATTTGTTCATCAACGACACTTTCTTGAACATTTTTTGTTTTACGTTTGGATGTGCCAGATGAAGATACATTTGTTCTTACTTCTTCAGCCTCTTCATTGTCGCAGTCTAGAGGCACTGAATCTTGGATATCATCATCCATATCTTTGTTGCCCTTACCCATTCTACATTAATAATTGTCATTGTCAATCATTACAATATCCAACAAACTTAAAACATAATAAATTCAATATCTAACAAGCTTAAAACATAACCACTATCTAACAAATTCAAGACATAATAATTTCAAATTCCAACAAACTAAAATTTCAATATCATTATCCAACCAACATTAACAAAAAATAATAATAATTTTAATACTAAACATGCATAACATAGAAACAATAACCCTAAGCCTTAAACCTACCTAATATTTCTAGCCATATAATCAGTCCACATAGTTTGTGCAATTTCGTCTCTTTTAGCAGACCATTCTCTTGCTTCTTCTCTTTCTTCTCGCTCCGTAAAAGTTGGAATTATCAAATCAGACTCAGACTCCTCGTATAATCCTTGATTAAGTAAATCATTAGGATCAACTCCCATTATATGATTATGAATGATACAACAAACTAAAACTATATCTACTTGAGTTTGAAAATTCCAAAATGGTTCAGCATCTAATACACGAAACTGTTTCTTCAAAATTCCAAAAACACGTTCAATAGTGATTCGCAATAATGAATGTCGAAGATTAAAGAGTTCTTTTGCATTTTCAGGCCCCTAAGCACTAAACTCTTTTAAATGATATCGAACACCACAATATGGGGTAATATATCCATTTCGGATGCCATATCCAACATCAGCAAGATAATATTTACCTACAATTTTACAAAACATAATTAATACTAATAAATTATGAGCTTACTAGAACTAGTTGGTATTTAATAATAATTATTACCTTCCGAAATTCTTAATCCTCTTGGGCGTGAAAGTGCATCACTTAAAATACGAGAATCATGTGCACTACCTTCCCAACCAGCTAGAACATAGGAAAATTTCAAATCAAATGTAATGGCAGCCAACACATTTTGTGTCGTCCCCCCTTTACGGCTACGAAATCTTCCTTGAATGTTAAGTGGAACGGATGCACGAATATGAGTTCCATCTAATGCTCCAACACAATCTTTAAAATAAGGATAAAACATTGGATTGTTTCTGATTTCACTAGGAGTTGACTCATTAAGTAATCTAATAACTAGTTTATACAATTTCAAAAAAAGCTCTCAATACAAGCCTAAAATAACGGTGAACTGTCTCAGTTGATCTATAATATCTAGATCCAATCACTCGAAACCTTACATTATGACCAATTATATGTAAAAATATAACTACTTGCTCCCTAATATTGACAGATTTAGATGATTGTAACAAATTATTTGTAACATCCGGGATTTATGGCTTATGCATTTTTGCTTAATTATATGAAGTAGCATGCCTTTGTGTGTTATAAATGTGTTTTGAGAATTTTGAGAACCTTAGAAGGTAGGAAAAATACCTTAGAAATTATTCGATTTTAAGTTTAAAAGAGGAAGCTAGGCAGAGGAGGCCTTAAGAAAAATTGTAAGGGAAATTAGACACACAATTGGGCTTGGAAAAGTGGCAAGGAGGCGTCACTTAAAGCCTAGGTAAGTGACACCACAAGCATGTGTGCAGGGCCAAGGTTCGAGCTACAAGGGGAGCAAAATGAAAGTTTTATTTTGCAGCAGAGATGAGCAGCAATGGACGGCACTAAGGCCATATTTTAGGAGCTTAAATCCTTTTATTTTTAAGAGATAAATGGTGATAAATTAATTAGGATAAGGGATAAATGATGGATTATTTTTATTAATTTTTAAATAAAGAGATAAAGAGAAAAACAAGGGATTTGATAGTGTTAGCCGAATAGGGGATTCTTGGGGTAGTAATTTCGGCAGAAAAGGGAAAAGAGAGGCCAATCTTCATTCTTCCTTTTCTCTTTTGTTCATCTGCCGAAATCCTCTAGCAAAATTTCTCTTTACTCTTTTATTTTGCCAAGCCGAAATAACCTGTGTTCTAGCCGAATTTCCATCATAAACCTTCTCTTCTTTTCATAGCTTCTCAAAAGCTGAAATATATTTGTGATAGCCGAATAATCTATCTCCATTAGGAGCCATAGTCGAATCTCAAGGAGGTTTTCTTCTTCTCCCTTTGTCGCAAGTTTCAAAAGCCGAAAGCGAGTTCTTCCAAGCCTAGCCGAATATCTCTGTGAGTTTTGGTAAGGGTGCCGTCGCCTACAACATTAAGGGTAAGGATTCAATTGTTGTCATATTATTATTTCTCTTCTTTTAGCCGAAATATAGGTATCTAATCCCAATAATACTCTTTGGCTGAAACTTTGAAGGGTCTTTCGGGATTTGGTAGTTGTCGACTACAATAGAAGATCATTCGGGATTTTGTTAGATCGAAGGTAAGCAAATAAGATCTTAGGCCGAAGACCATTTTATTATGTTTTAATGTTAGATCTAATCTAACATGTGCCTATAGGAATTTCGACATCACTGAGGAAGCAAGGATCCAATTCGGGATTTAAGAATCACAAGGTAAGTGGACATATGTATTCGGCCAAGGCCATAGTGGTATTTCAGATCTATTCCTTATTTGTTTAAAGCCGGAACTAACCAAGTCAAGTGATCTAGTATAGGCTGATTTCAAGAGAGAAATAGCACGAAATTTCGGGATTTGTTTGATAAACCAATCGACAGCAACGAACTTGAGATCTAAAGCACTAGATCGGGTTTCCGGGATTTGAGTGAACTCGCTAAGAATATCAGGTGTGTACCCCACACTATCTCTTAATAAATTTATGGCACGCATTTAATATATGTGTATAATAATGTGAATGTGGCCAAGGTACCATGCAATGGTACAAAGTACTCAGGTACGTAACGTTAACTTTAAGTTAATAGAAGATATGAATATTTGGAATAAGTCACGTATGTGAACATGATAAAAATTTGAGATAAGGCTTAAGGCATGATATTGCATGATATGTATGACATGAGGCATATGGGTGAATTTGAAAAGGGGAAGTGATCTGGTGGTTCTTACCACAAATATCTGAATATGGTGACTCATGTCACAAATATCTGAATGAGGTGACTTATGTCACAAATAATTATCTGGTGGCTACCACAAAGTATTCCACTATCCTTATTAATGGCATAATTGCCTCATAAGACCTCTACACTTAAAAGCCACATCAAATAGGCACTTAATCAATTACAAGGACACTTTTACATTTTATGCAATTTAGTCCTTTTGTCAAATTAAGCATACAAACAGACAAATTTTCATACGAGGCCTTCACACATGCTTATTCACATATCAAAGACACAGAAATTAATATTAAAATATTTTAATGACTCAGATTTGTGGTTCTGAAACCGCTGTTTCTGACTAGGGTTTGAAACAGATTGTTGCAATTCTCCCCCTTAAGGATTTTCATCCCCGAAAATCTTACTGTTAAACAGATTTGAATATTGTTGTTTCATTGAATCTTCAGGCTCCTACGTAGCCTCTTCTATTCCGTATCGATGCCATAACACTTTAACTAACAGAATTTTTTTGTTTCACAATTCTTTCACTTCACGAGCTAAGATACGAATTAGTTCCTCTTCATAAGTCATATCGGATTTAATTTCAATTTCAGACAGAGTTATCACATGTGACGGATCAGATCTGTACTGACGGAGCATTGACACATGAAATACATTATGTATCTTTTCTATCTTGGAGGACAACAGCAATCTGTATGCAACTGGCCCAACTCGCTCAATGATCTCATAAGGTCCGATGAACCTCAGGCTCAATTTTAAGAAAACTTTGTCACCGATTTTAAATTCAATATCTTTTCTTTTCAAGTCTACATAAGACTTCTGACGATCAGATGCTGCTTTCGGACTGTCACATATTACTTTCACTTTTTGTTCTGTATCTTTTATCAAATCGACTCCGTGTAACTTACTTTTACTGAGTTCAGTCCAATACAGAGGTGTTCGACATTTACATCCGTACAGAGCTTCGTAAGGTGCCATTTTAATGCTCGACTGAAAAACTATTATTATAAGCAAATTCAATCAATGACAGATACTGGTCCCACATACCATCAAACTCAAGATGCAACATCTCAACATATCCTCGAGAATCTAAATGATCCGCTTGGATTGACCATCCGTTTGCGGATGAAAAGTTGTACTAAAATGCAATTTAGTACCTAAAGCTTCTTGTAATTTCTTCCAGAATTGTGAAGTGAACCTCGGATCTCTGTCAAACACAATAGACAATGACACTTCGTGCAATCTCACAATATTAGAAACGCAAAGTTCATCTAACTTATCAATTGAAAAATTAGATTTCACCGGAATAAAATGAACGGATTTCGTTAATCGATCAACTACAACCCAAATCGCATATTTCTTTCTCAGAGTCAAAGGCAATCCCGAAACAAAATCTATCGTCACTCTATCCCATTTCCACTTGGGAAACAAAATCGGTTGTAGCAACCCAGATGGAACCTGATGTTCAGCTTTAACTTGCTGACAGACTAAACATTTCGACACAAAATCAGAAATGTCTCGTTTCACACCAGACCACCAATAATGTTGCTTCAGATCATGGTACATCTTTCTACTTCCCAGATGAACAGATAAGCGACTATTATGAGCTTCATTTAATATCAACTGAATCAACTCTAAGTTTCTTGGAATACAAACTCGATCTCGAAATCTCAAACAATCATTAGCATCCACTTGAAATTCAGAATCAGAGTTCAAATCACATTGAGCTCGTTTCGCTAAAAGTTTATTATCAAACTTCTGAGCATCACAAATTTGTTGTAAAAACAACGGTTTTGCTTTCAATTCAGCTATCACTAAACTATCATTAGACAGATCTACTTGAGCATTTATAGCACACAATGTAAATATTGACTTTCGACTTAGTGCATCTGCAACAATATTTGCTTTACCTGGGTGATAATCAATTACAAGCTCGTAGTCTTTCAACAGTTCTAACCATCTTCTCTGTCACAGATTCAAATCTTTCTAAGTCATCAGATATTTTAGACTTTTATGATCCAAAAATATATGATTATTTTTCACCGAAAAAGTAGTGACGCCAAATCTTTAATGCGGACACAATCACAGCTAGCTCAATGTCATGTGTTGGATACTTCTTTTCATGAGGCTTCAGTTGTCTCGAGGCATAAGCTATAACTTTGCCTTCTTGCATCAAAACACATCCCAGACCATTTAACGAAGCATCATTGTAAATTACAAACTCTTTGCCTGATTCTGGCTGTACCAAAATTGGAGCTTCAGTCAAAAGGGTTTTTAACTGATCAAAGCTTTTCCGACATTTATCGGACCATTCAAATCTAACATCTTTCTGAAGCAATTTAGTCAACGGAGTAGCCATCGTAGAGAATCCTTTTACAAATCGACGATAATAACCAGCGAGTCCTAAAAAGCTGTGAATTTCAGACATATTTTTCGGAGGTTTCCTTTCCAGAATAGCAGAAATTTTGCTCGGATCAACTTGAATTCCTGATGCTAACACAATATGCCCCAGAAAACTAACTTCACGTAACCAGAATTCACATTTACTGAATTTCGCATACAATTTCTTTTCTCTCAAATTTTGCAACACAATTCTCAGGTGTTCAACATGTTTAGTTTCACCCCGTGATTAAATCAAAATGTCATCAATAAATACAACAACAAATCCATCTAAATACGGTCTGAAAATTCTATTCATCAAATCCATAAAAATAGCAGGAGCATTCGTTAGTCTGAAAGGCATAACTAAAAACTCATAATGCCTGTACCTCGTTTTGAAAGCAGTTTTTGAAATGTCTGAGTCTTTCACTCTCAACTGGTAGTATCCCGATCTCAGATCTATCTTTGAAAACACAGTGACTCATTTTAGCTGATCAAACAAATTGTCAATCCTGGGCAATGGATATTTATTCTTTATGGCCACTTTGTTCAATAGATGATAATCAATACACATTCTCATCGTGCCATCTTTCTTTTTCACAAACAGAATGGGAGCACCCCAAGGTGAGAAACTCGGTCTTGCAAACCCTCTATCAGTCAATTCTTACAATTGTGACTTTAATTCTTTCAACTCTGTTGGTGTCATTCTATACGAAGCTATCGAAATAGGGGTCATACCAGGCAACAAATCAATACCAAATTCAACCTTACGTAGCAATCCTGGTAACTCTTCAGGAAACACATCAGGGAACTCACAGACAATTGGCATTGATTCAACTTTCTTTTTAGATACTTTTGAGTCAATTATGTAAGCAAAATAAGTTTCATAACCCTTTTTCACATAGCTTTGAGCTTTCAATACAGATATCATAGCAAGCAATCCGTTCAATTCACTAGACTCAATCCGAACTATTTTATCATTCTGACCTTTCAAATCAATGATCTTTCTTTTGCAATTTACAATCGTATCATACAATGTCAACCAGTCCATACCCAGAATTATATCAAATTCGTCAAAAGGTAACAGCATCAAATCAGCAGGGAAACAGATATCTTGAAACATTAACGGGCAGTTCTTGCATACTTTGTCAACCAGGACACTTTTACCTAAGGGGTTCGATACTTTTATAACAAAATCAGTAGACTCTATAGGCAAAGTCTTATCAGATACTAAATACATGCATATATACGAATGAGTAGAACCAGGGTCTATCAATGCAATCACAAAAGTGTCATAAAGAGTAAAGGTACCAGTAATAACATCAGGAGACGAAGCTTCTTTACGGGCTCGGATACCATATGCTCTAGTAGGCACTCTAGCCTCAGATCTTACAACAGTATCTCTCGCAGTTCTCTGACTACCATTGACATTTCTTGCATTTCGAGAAGGTTTACCTCTCGCTGGAGGATTATCGGATCTTGGATTCTGGACAGTTTCTTGCTCAATAGACTCTGGACAATCACGGATAAAATGATCTAACGATCCACATCTGAAGCAAGCTCGATCATTCAATCTACAGCTTTCTGGATGTCTTTTACTATAATGCTTACATTTAGGTTTCTCATATTGAACATTTCCAACACTTGTCATTGAAGTTGTTGGAGCTTTATAACTCGAATGTGATCTAACTCGATCTCTACTAGAATATCCCAAATTAGCTCTCAAATGACTTTGTTCATCCCTGAATTTCTTCGAAGCAGTCTAAAATGATTTACCCGAAATTTTTTTCTCACATTTCTAACTTCAAACTCAGCTTTTCTTTTGTCTTTCTCGAGTGCCTCGGCTTTGCACGCTCAGTCAACAAGCACAACAAACTCTTTTATCTCGAGAATCCCAACTAGCAAGCGGATATCTTCACTAAGGTCGTTTTCGAACCTTTTGCACATTATTGCTTCAGATGATACACATTCACAAACATACTGACTCAGTCTCACGAACTCTCATTCATATTTTGTAACAGTCATACGGCCCTGTTTCAGTCCTTTCGTTTCTAATCAATGAATCTCTCACTGATATATTTCTTCCGGAACTCAGACTGGAAGAAATCCCAAGTGACCCGTTCCTTTGGAACCATAGAAATCAAAGTCTTCCACCACTAGTAAGATGCATCTCGTAGCAGTGAAACAACATATTTAATACTTTCTTCCGGAGTCAAGGCATCTCATGAAATACCCAGATAGTATTTTCAAATCAGAACTCGGCTCTCTCAACATCATCATCACTAGTAGCCCTGAATTCTTCAGCCCCATACTTACGGATTTTATCTACCGGAGGCTTATTCAACAAATTCAGATTTGTAGTCGGAGGCATAGCAGATGTCTGAGGGGGATTAAATGGGAGCGGAAGTTGTGAAACAACTAGATTATTTCTCACAAACTGAGTGAACCACTCACACATCATCTGGAAGAAAGCTTGTTTAGCTTCTCCCTCTTGACCGCTCTTAGCAGGTCTCAAATCAGATGGCTTTGTCCCTTGTGCGGGAGCAGGCGTATTGCTTTTTACATCGTCAGCTACGGCTTTTTCGAGATCCATTACTATACGAAAATCACATTTTACACGTCAAGATTGTCATCACACTATCACAGTTCATATTTATGGCATGTATAGCTAGAATCTAACATGCTATGTTAGTCCGAGAATCGGCTAAACCGTAGCTCTGATACCAATCAAATGTAACACCCCTAACCTGTACCCGTCATTAGATTAAGGTTTAAGGCATTACCGAACAGATCAGAAACTTTTACAGACATTTCATATTACAAGTCACCAATCACAATCAAAGAGTCCCTTTTATAGGTCAATGAGACCATAATCATGCTTTTGAATAGGGTCGGGACTAAACCAAACACATACTAAAGTTCTCGGGAATTTAAAACTTTTCTAAGTTATGAAGGCCACACGCCCGTGTGAGCAGGTGTGTCTTCCACGAACACCAGACACACCCATGGATCTTGGTGTGCCACAACCGTGTAGGCAAAAAGCCATTTGCAAGGCCAAAATGCCACCCACACAAGGATCAATCCCTACAAGCAAATTACCAATTCATTTCATGTACACTCGATATCCAAAACATGCATCATTATTCGTATATGCCCAAACATATTACCAATACTTATCTAGCCATATCTCATGGCTATTATACACATTTCAAGCATAACCAAAATGACTAGCCTATACATGCCATATCTAACTATATACATATTTCAAAGGTACCAAAACAAGTTGAGTAGTGTGATGTTGGTCCTCGACAGTCCCCGAGCCTTCAGTTGCTTTGACGATTTATAAAACAGAACAAACACACACAGAGTAAGCTTTTAAAAGTTTAGTAAGCCATATACAAATACACTTAGTATAAAATGCACATAGCCATATTGATATAATGACCATAATGGTTCTCATAGCAAATTCATCACATTAATTCTTTGGCTCATATGAGCATATATTTACATACCATTCCATCAATTCATTGCACGTAATTCATCTTAGTAATTTTAGATAGATGCTTACCTTTCATACACACTTAGTGTACAAACCAAGCGTACCTAAAACGGATATACAAATCATGTAATCGTTTGTATCTCATATTTTCCCATTGAACGATTCGGAATCTAATAGGATACTCAGAGTGCTCGGAATAATCATACAATGCCAACGTCCTAGACGTGGTCTTACATGTAATCAAATATTGATGCCACTGTCTTAGACAGGGTCTTACACGAATCAATACGATGCCAATGTCCCAGACATGGTCTTACACGTAAATCTCATATCGATGCCGACGTCCTAAACGTGATCTTATACGAAATCTCATATCAATGCCAACGTGCCAGGCGTGGTCATACACGAAATCTCGAATCAATGCCAACGTCCTAGACTTGGTCTTACATGATTTCACATAACAGACGCCTATCTATTCCTAGGTTTATACGGGACTTTTCGGATGTTATCAATATTTTAATCTTATCTCGAAACTCACATATATATAACATTTCATGAGCATTCATCTTTATCATTGATCATATGAACATTCATAATTCAATACAATTACATTTATTGGTATATAGACTTACCTCGAGTTCGGTTTTAACGGAAACGTACGCCTATTCAATGATTTTTTACTTTCCCCGATCTAAATTCGTTATCTTCGGTTCTTGATTTATACATATGTAGATTTAAATGATTCATTCATCCAATCATTCAATTCAATCCAAAGCACATATTTAGGGTAATTTACAAATTAACCCTCACATTTTCACATTTGGACATTTTAGTCCCTATTTCATAAAATCACAAATTACACCAAATTTGCTTATACCCATGTTTGGTCGAATACATACTATGCTTATATCAATCCATACATTTCATTTATTTCACAATTTAGTCCCTCAAAATGCTATTTTCACAATTTAGCCCTAATTAGCTAAATTCACCAAAAATTCAAGAACAAAACATGTTCATTAAACACATATCTTCCATTTAACACCAATACTCATCACAAATCACATGAGTTCATCAAAATCTCATTTCAAAATCATCAACAAATCTAAAAATTAAAACACGGGTTTCAAAGTTTACGAAGCAACGATTACAAAAACGTAGAAATTATCAAAAACTGAAGTCAAAACTTACCTCAATTTTGCTTGCACATAGTCAAAACCTAGCTTAAATATTTCTTCTTCTTTGTTAATTTCGGCACAAAAGAGGATAACTATCATCTTTCTTATGTTTGTTTTATTTAATATTCATATTAATGCCAATTTACCATATTAACCTTGATATAAAACATACATAACTCATAAAATAAATGGCATAACCGTCCAAAGTATTCCAATATCCTTATTAACGGCATAATTGCCTCATAAGACCTCTACACTTAAAAGCCACATCAAATAGGCACTTAATCACTTTCAAGGCCACTTTTACATTTATTGCAATTTAGTCCTTTGTTCAAATTAAGCATACAAACAAACAAATTTTCATACGAGGCCTTCACACATGCTTAGTCACATATCAAAGACACAAAAAATAATTTTAAAATATTTTACTGACTCAGATTTGTGGTTCAAAAACTACTATTTCCAACTAGGGTCTAAACTGGACTGTTACATTTGCATTTTATGCGATTCAGTCCTTCTCGTAATTAAGCACATAATCGGTAAAATTTTATTTTCAAAATTTTCACACGTCATTTCTAGTATAATATTGATCATATAATAAAATAAAACAAAATTTATTTTTCCGCTCGGATTTAAGGTCCCGAGACCACTATTCTGATTTCACCAGAATTTGGGTTGTTACATTAGGAGTAGCCAAAGGGAAGTTATACCAAAGTTAGGAAGTCAACTTATTTTTCTCTTCATAACACCACTTATGCAAGTAATTCTTTACTACTTCTACTGCGACTAGGGCATCCTAAGAACATCAAAACACTTAGTGTCTATAAATTAAGCTTTTTTCATTCAAATTTCATAATCTTTTAAACAAATTTTTTTTTTCAAATTTCTTGATCGATTATTTCTTTCTCTTGTTGTCAAGTTTCTATGAAAGCAAGAACTCAGAACTTAGCTCTTAGGATTTAAAGGGAAGACTCTATTTTTCTATTGGGTTAAGATATTTAGAAGTAATTGAGAAAGTTAGCAACAAAGGAAACTAGATTCGCTAAAAAACTAACATGTGCTTTAAGTTAGAAAAAATTCAGTTTGAAAACGGTTTTCTTGTATAGCGAAAAAAATTAAAATTTTGAAAATCGACACGGCTTGTAATATTTATAGGAATAAACCTTAATTGAATATGCAACAATTTTTTCTGATAAGTGGATCCTTGATGTTTTCTAGCTTTCAACCAAATGATCTTCTCCGCTATTCTAGTACCACGAACTGTATCGAATGTGGGCTCGAACTGTAACACCCCTTAACTCGTATCCGTCGCCAAAATAGGGTTACGGAGCATTACTATAACATAAAAACATACATTTCCAAACATTTCATTAGAGATAGCATAATCAATTCATATTCATGCATGACGTCCCTTATCTGAGCCCTCAAAGCCGTAGAAACACTTTAGAAATGATACGGGACTAAATTGGAAACTTTTGAAACATTGAGGAAAAAGTTAGAAAAATTCAAACTGTAGAGGTCACACAGCCGTATGGCCAGGTTGTGTGACTCACACGGCTGAGACACACACCCGTATCTCAGGCTATGTAACAATTGAAATAGGGATCTCCGCCTGTGTCCGTGCTCGTGTAACTCTCTGACTTGGGTCACACGGCCAAGCCACACGCCCGTGTGCCAAGCTGTGTAACACTAAAAATGGCCTTACACGACTGTGTGCCAAGCCGTGTGCTAGGCTATGTAACATTCAAAATGCAACCTTTAAAACCTACTGGGGACACATAGCTGTGTCGCATGGCTGTGTGTCACACATGGCTGAGACATACACCTGTATGGACAAGAAATACGCCAAAATCAAGCCATTTCTGTCACCCAATTCAAGCATGTACCTGCAAGCCATTTGCACATATAACCAAGACCTTAAATCATGCCCCAAACATACATAATAAGACCAATCCAAAAGGCTATTGATTTATCCAACCAATATGCCATATAGGCACCTCAAACTCAACAATCAAACATGTCTAAGCATATGCATATTTTTCCATAAATCAACCATACACAACTATTCATATTTTTCCATAAATCAACCATACACAACTACTTATTTCCATACCAAAACTTAACCCAATTTACCATAAATCAAATCAAATCCTAACATACCAAAATGGTCATTCAAAACATATGTCCACTTAGCTGTATCAACACCAACCATCAAGGCATCAAAGTACCAAAAGCTCACCAACCATATACATGCCAAACATAACAACTAGATCATTAAGCATAAGTAAACCTATACATGCCATTATAACCTAAACCAGAAAATCAAAATCTACCAATATAATTGTTGCATAATGTGATAGGTCTTCGACGAGCTTCCAAATCTATCGAGCTTCCGATAATCTATAACACATAGGAAGGAAAATGTAAGCATAAAATGCTCAGTAAGTTCGTATAACATGAACATAACTTACCATTTCAACGCATAACTTTATATTTAAACATGAACCAATCCAACATAAGCTTTGCAAAAGCCTCAGATTCATCAACAACATAAGTTACTGCTTAAACACATAGCTTAACAAAATTATTACATGGTAAGATAGATTTCATGAACATAGCATATTTAAATTCATACTTTCCATAAACATGGTTATTCATACTTTGATCATCATCAATTTATACTTTTCCATAAGTTCATAACTTAGCCATTGGAACACTTACCGTTCCTTCCCTTTTCATGTCTGTTGAACCACTTAGAATAATATCGGATACACGAGAAGCTCACACAAGGTGTGCTAAACATATGGTCGAAACCATCCTTTTCCTTTTCATTTACATTGATGCTCACTGAAGCCATAAATGGGTCTGCTCACACAAGCTGACGGTCGGAATATAGCTACAAGATGTTGCTCACACAAGCTGACGAGTATCCACAACAAATGCTAGAACTCAGTCATCGGTAGGACATTCAGGATCAACACCTCAAACATGGTAACCCTAATAACATGTCATTTGTATCCTATATATTCCTAAGGTTCAAACAAGACTTGATAGTAGTCGAAATGTTGTTGGATTTTCATCATAACATGACATGATAAATACCATAATAGCATATAAATCAAATAACATTATAATGTTATTTAAATATACGAACTTACCTCGATTTTAAAGATGTTGAAATAGGTTCAACTAATCCGATGCTTTATCTTTCCCTCGATCTAGATCCGTACAAGGCTTAACTTGGTCTAAATAAGCAAATTCAATCCATTTAATAGTTATTCTATTCAATTCAATCCAAAATTCATACTCTTGCAAATTTACATTTTTGCCCTTAATGTTTTAACTTCTTTACAAATTAGTCTTTAAGCTCGTAAATTAACATTTATACAAATTAATCCGCATACAAGCTAGCCAAATTACCTAGGGATTTATACAACCTCATACAACTCAATATTTCACAATTTTATCATGGTATTTTACTATTTTCACATATAAGTCCCTAAATGATAATTTAATCAAAAATCACTTTACAAAAGTTATTTATTTAACAACAAAGACTCATAATCTTCCACCAAAATTCATAAATCATGCTAGAACATTCATGAAAAAACCCTAAACCTTTAACAATTTTGCAAATTAATCCCTAGGCTAGTTAGATTAAGTTACAACGACTTTGAAAAGATAGAAATCATTAAAAAAAGATGAAATTTCACTTACACGCACTTCCTCTAACTAGCCAAATTCAAGAACCCTAAGAATGGATTTATTTCATTCAAAATTCAGTGGTAGGAAGCTTTGGAGAAGATGAGTACATTACTTCTTTTATTTCTTTTTAGTTTAATTTACTAATTACTAAACTAACCTTTGTTTTTAACTTTCAAAATCATTTAAGCTATGTCCAAATATGTCCACCAACTAATCAAATGGTCTAATTACCAATAAGCCCACTCATATTAAAAATTCATAACAATTTAGCACCTTTAGCTAATAGAATTATACTTTTACACTTTTTACGATTTAGTCCTTTTTTATTGAATTATGCATATGATAAACCATAATTTATACATATTTTGACCCCATGCTTGGCTTATTTTTGGATGAATTTTCATTAAGATTTGATGAATTCAGTGCTTCTAATCCTTTAATTTCATGTTTTACACTCAGGAGAGCTTAGGGAGTCGAAAAGAACGAGAAACAGGCCAAAAAGGGACAAAATGGACCTACCTCATAAATTAACACGACCTGGACTATCCCACACGGGTAGACCACACGGCTGTGTGTGACAAACAGAATCGAACACGGCCCAAGCTATCGCACACGGGCGTGTCCCTGCCAAACCCAAGACTAATTCTATTCAGAAAAGACTACTTGTGGGCCAAGGAAGGTGCTCCAAAGCCTATATAAACACCCTAGGGGAGGACCTAAAGGGGGACAGAGAGTAGATTGTAGAGATTACTCGAAGGAAGACGTCAGAATCATCTCGAAATCTGATTCACTCCAAGATTAAAGATCTCCATCAAGTTCTTAGAAGTTTTTGGGTTCTTTATGTCTTGTTGTTTTCTTAATTCTATGATGTTTTCCTTTTACGTTATGAACTAAACTCCCTAAATACCTGGGGAGGATGAAACCTTGATGAATCTTATTATTTAATAAATCTGAATTACCTGATAAATACTTGCTCTTGTTCATGTTCTTAATTATGTGTTCTTAATCCTTGTTTTAATGCTTTAGGAATATTAATTCAAGATTGATGTGCTTATTCAATGGAGCAAAAGTCCCTGTTTAAGAGTATATCCACCATAATTAAGCGGAGTTGATTGCAGCCCTAGAAATAGGGTGACATAAATCTATCAGATTAGATTCAAATCTAATAAGGGAATCCATAGATCGAGTTAATGCGACAATAGGGGTTTTAGTTAGAAAGAGATTTCAATTAATCAACCTAGAATCAGTTGTTCTTAGTCTCGAAAGAGATATTAACATAATTTAGGGATTTTTACGGATCAAGTCAAGTGAATAAATCATTTAATTCAGAGTCAGAATAATAAGTGGAGTCTAGGTAGATTCTTCCTCGGGTATTGTTCTTATCATTGGTTTATTCGATTATTTCTTAACTCTCTGTCACGTTCATCGTTAATTAATTAGTTAGTTAAATTTTAGATTAATTTTTATATAGACAAATGGATTGTTTATATAAAGATAAAACTTGTAATCATACTATGCATATAGACTCTAAGAATGAAAATAATGTATCGGTTCTTAGTATGGGTATCAACAGTTTAATAGATATGACTAATGTATATTTTGGTAAATTATATACTAAAATTAGTAAAATAGAAGAAAAAGTAATAGTATGGGAGAAGTAACTAATTTAGATTTGAATAGCAAATCTAAAGAGTTATTATTAATAGCCTAATAATTTTAGAAAAAGTTTTCTAAAATTTCTGAAGATTTCTTGTAACACCCCAAACCCGGTCTATGCGTTTAGACAAGATTTGGTTTGTCACACCAATCAAACATTCTTTTATTTTCAAATGGTTAAGATGAAATAGTGCTACAAAAACTTTTTGAAAATAGAGTTTAATAAAATTAAATTCGAGGATTTGAAATTTGTGGCTTAAGAAAAATACTTGTTTGAAAACTTATCGTCAAAATATAAATGTCAAAATCTTAAGATAGTTTAAAAGAACTTTGAAAGAATTTAAAATAATTTAAAGTGTCCAAAAATTGTTATAAAACCAATGTTTTTAAGAAAACTTAACATATTTAAGGTAAAACCATATTAAAAGTTTGGAAATGAAAATAAATCCAACCACACAATAGAATCCATAAGATGTAACTAGAGGCCTTATTACATCAAACCCATAACAGTAATTAAAATAAGTGACTTAAAATAAAGTTCATAGTTTATAAAACCCAAATTCGTAGTATGGCCTCCACCAAGTCATCTTCGGCCCAAGTCCACGTCAATTTCCATTACCTGAAATGGTTAAAAAATTGGGTGAGTTACAAAGAACTCAATGTGCAACTCACTTACCACCATTATTGGGCCAGATCGTCAAGATATTATGCTGGGCTTGAGCCCATTTACAGAATTCAACAATATAATATAAAGTAAAATAAAATAAATTAAAATGCATGTATAATGAATTTTTCCCAACCAAGCCTAATTTCCATCCGCTAACACCCCCGTACCAACCAACACACCTGTGGGGATCAAGTCAACCCACCCCGCCAAACACACCAATCATAGGCTTTAAGCCTTTAAATAATTTTGTAGTGCACTACCGAACTAGATTGTGACATTGTCACCGAACTAGAGGCATTTAGCCGAATTTGTGGCAGAGCCACCGAACTAGAGGCATTGAGCCAAATTGTGGCAGAGCCACCGAACTAGAGGCATTGAGCCAAATTGTGGCAACTGGCCATTCTTCTCTTCAAATATCCCACCCCATGCAATTATGCGTGTATAACAAATATAATCATATAACATATTTTCAATTAATCCATAACATCGGTGGGTTTATCAATAAACATTTCATTAGGCCCATATAAACAATTTAGCAACTAGCCCATTTCGTAGTTTAGTGAACTTTGGCCCATTTTAGCCCAATTTATCGAACTAGAGTATTTTGGCCCAATTATCGAACTAGAGTATTATCGGCCCATTTATCGAACTAGAGTATTATCGGCCCATTTATCGATTTAACAGTTTTTCGCATAATTCTCGGTTTTCACCCTTTTCGTGCATTTCACAAAAGTATCAATTACTACATGATTTCCGGATTTACCATTTTCACGATTTTATCGCAATACTTATGATTAGAAATCTAACCCGAAAATGAGTGTGAAATTACACACCTGGTTATGGAGAGAACTAAACTTTCCCGCTCTTCAACACCTATACGTATTGTGTTAAATAAAACACTATAATCTATAATAAAACCGATCTAAATATAGCGATCTAGAAATTTACCCTCGGATTTCCGTAAGACTTCTACTTGCGATTTCTCTCCGATCGATGGTTCGCTAATCGAATCAAATCCACGAACAAATAATGGTTCGGGAGTACGAATGACTTCGAACAATTGATTTTCCTCGGTTGAACGTCCGCAACCCGGTGGAAAATCCCGGATTCCCGAAATAGTCCTTTGCTTGTACTTAGGGGGAATAACAGAACCTCCCTTCTTTCGAAGGCTAAACACCGCCCTTTTCTTCCCTATTTTGAATGTCTTCAAAGACAAAGGAATATTAATCCACTGATATCGAAATAATTCTAAGGTTTTAAAAATATGATTTCCTTACCACAAAATTGATTCCAACGTTTTGTCACCCACAACTTCTTGATTCCAAACTTCCGTTATCGCACTAAAGTATAACAAAATAAACGTTAATAAAATGAACATTTATTTTGATCTAATAAAGCCTTCAAACCACCATCAATATTCGGCTATAACCACTATTAACTAATCGAAACGAAAAGAATCTCTTACCTATTTTCCACGTTGAAAAGAAAGGATTTGAGAATGGTATTGATAGATGAAAGATTCGGCTATGTGAGATTAAGGAGAGAAGAAAATAATTTGGCTTATGAACACCTTAATATTCGGCCATGAAAGTGCAGGTAAAGAGAATTTCGATTGAAAAGAATAAAATAGGAGAAAGATGGTGATGATGTTGCTTTGATTTCAAAGTGAATAGGACAAAGAAAAGAAAAAGATGAGCTTGAGAAAGAGATGAATAGTCGGCAATGGTAACAAGAAAAGAGAAAAGGAATGGCTTTTGGTGTATGTGATTTTTGGCACTCAAAGGAAATAAGGCACAAAAGAATACCAATTGATGTGCAAAAATGACCAAATGGTCAAAAATTAACAAGGCTTACCAAGGATCAAATTCGGCCAAAGGGAGAAAAGGTTGAGAGAATTTTCAAAACTTGCACAAAACAAAAATGACCAAAACAAAAACTAAAACTCCTAGCCAAAACTATCACCAAAATTGCCTCCCCTATAGCCATATTGCAGGTCCATGTGCATGGTCTTTAGGCCAAGATATTGTTTCCAAAATATTTCCTTGATTCTTGCCTCATATCCTCACATTTTCCTTATTCTTTTGATACCCTTCCTTAAGTTCAAAATTTCCTTATTCCATTGATATACTAACCAAAAATAATATGGTCAACACTTACCATATAAACTCTTGGCCGACACTTGCTATATGTGTGCAGAAAAATTCAAAATAAAATTCACCTAAATGCTAAACAAGGGATTCGAACCTTCAACCTCATGCACAAGCTCATGCGCCATCACCACTTGTCCAATAACTCATCTTATGCTTCACTTTGACACTTAAATTAATTTATGTGTCATAGCCACTTAATCCACTTCCATAAATAATTTCTCAAAATTAATATTATTCCATCTAATAAAATTTTTAATCCTTCTTCAGGACTATACTAACCACGAAAATAAATCAGAAAATTTTCCTTCATAATCTAAACACCAAAATACGAAATAAATCGATACTCGGATTTTTCCTAAAGCCCAATTCCCAATCGGCCCAATCCTACTAGGCCCAATTTTGGGATGTTACATTTCTTTTTAACAATAAAAGACTAGGATAGCCAATCCAGTTATACCTTGTCTAAATTAAAATTATGTGACATTAGATATTTAGATGAATTTTCTAAAAAATTTCTCCATGAATATCAAAAGCTAAAAAATGATAGTGTAGACTTTTGGAGAAATCAATATTTTCATAAATTACCCCCACCTTGGGATGAAATTTGCATAAACAAATCTTTCATTATAAAACATAGTAATGATAGTAATAAAGATATATCAGATATAGATACTATAGGAAATAGAATTAATTTTGCTAAAGAAAGAATTATATTACATTGTTTACAGAGTAAAGCGGCTAAACAAGTCAAAAATAAATTAAGTCATAGATATTGTACAAAAATGTTAGAAGGAGAATGGGAATTTGGTTTTGTAATACCATACGACCAAAAACTATAAAAACATAAAAATATAGATTAGCTAAATGGAAACCAGAAATAAAAATTATAATAATAATAAAAAGAAAAAATTTGTTAGAAGAAAAACTTCTAAAAATACTAAAAAACAAATCTGTAAATGTTTTATTTGTGACGAAGAAGGTCACATAGCAACTTTCTGTCCTAACAAAGGCAAAAGTGCAAGGAAAATAATCAAAAATCTTGAAGAACAAGATTTAGAAATTTGTTTTAGTGAGGAAACAAATCCTACTGAAATACTATATGAATTAATTTCAAAAACAGAGTCTGATACAGATTCTGATGAATATTGATTTATAAAATTATTACCTAATAATATGTCTCCATACATATCAGGTAAACATAATAATTTTGGAATTATAAATCTAACATTGTTTATGTAGATTGGAATATTTTTGGCTTTATAATAAATAGTAGTTTTGCTACCATTTATTCCACTAATATTTATTATCTTTTTTACAGGTTTCCAGTATTCTTCTAGAATGGCATTTCTTTTGCAACTACTTGTTGTAGCTCCTATATCTAATAATGCATGTAAAAAATATGTTTTATATTCTCTATCATGTAATGTAATTTCAATGTATTTATTGAAATTTAATATATTTTCTACAGAATAATGTATATCTTCCATTCTAGTGTTTCTAGAAATAGAATTTCTACTTGGGGTAGTAGGAAAAATAGGAATATGAATTGTTTTCATACCTATTGGTGTAGAAGTACTTATATTATCTTCTTCTTCCTCTGGTTGAGAATTAGAAGGTAATACTAATTTATCATCTGTATCAATTATCAGATTGTTTTTAAAATATAACTTATCACCAGATGATATGTATTCAATAGTACTTACTGGTTTAGAAGTACTAGCATTATTAGTTTTATCAATTATCCAGTCTTTTGGAATTGATAAATCTTTTAAATGCAATAATTTCGGTTGAATTTTTGTTGTAAATTTATTGGGCTCAAAAAGCTCAATAATTTTATTATTAATTTCTTTTATTTCAACCTCTGCCGTATTAGTATATTCATTAATAGCAGTCTAGCTTATTGCTAGATCTTCTGCTAAATCACTAATGTCAGAATTTTTTGTCTGAATTCTAAGGCATAGACACTCTTCTATTAGAGGGTCTGTTATGGAAATAAAGTAATTTGGTTTTACCTTAAATCCTATAACACCTGTGTGTAGATTAGATTGAATTCCTCCAATAAGTGCTTTTATTGGATTTTCAAATCTTTTATCTAATAATACTGCTAAAATAGGAACATCATGACCTCTTCTAAATAAAGCTCTGATTGTTATCATAATGACTCCTAAATGTATATATCTAACTTGAGGATAGTTTATTCTAATCCTTTTTATTTTTTCTTTAGTAAATAAGGGGATTTCTGTTAATCCACCTTTAGTGTCTTTAGCAACTGTATTACCGCTAATTTTTTCTATGTGTCTTTTTGACCATATTTTAAATTTAGATATTTTATATATTTCTTCTTTAGAAATATGATTTTTATTAATCTTATCTATTATATCATCAGAAAAGTCTATTTCTTCTCCGATAATATTTCCTAGTTTAATATCCTGTTGTTCAGAATTAGGAATTTCTTCTAACTTGTTATTAGAACTATTTCCCATCATAAATATATATTCATTAGAATCTGTATTAGACTCTGTTTCTGATATTATTTCAGTAGGATTTGTTTCCTTACTAAAACATATTTCTAAATCTTGTTCTTCAAGATTTTTAATCATTTTATTATTGGAATAAACTGATTTAAGTTCTATTAGGAATTTGTTTTCCCAATATTTCTTTGGTTTATATCTACCATAAGGATCTTGTTTATCAATTTCCCTAGGTTTTGGTATTTCATACTCATATGGATCTGGAGGTTCCGTATCCATAGGTTCTATATTTTTTATCTTATTACCTAATGTTGTGTTTTCAACATTTTTGTAATATTTATTAATATTTCTCAGATTATCTTCTTTTTGAAGATCTGAGTCTATTTTCTTCTTACCATAAGATTTACTCTTATCTTTTTCCCATGGTTTTGGGGCTACATAATCATATGGATCCGAGGGTTCCGTTTCCATAGGATCTTCAGGAATCTCTATATTTTCTTCTATTGAAGTTTTTTCTTCTTCAGAATCATAACTAGTAACGTTAATAACTATTCCTGAATTATTATCACTAATATTATCATTATCATTATCTTCTATCTCTAAATTATAACTATTATCATTATTATCATTAATATTATTAGAACTGTCACCACTTTCGTTAGTGTCATATTCTAACATATAATGATAATTATATTTTTCAAACAGATCTTTATGTTCTTCATAAAGGTCTTCTATTAATTTTAAATACTCTACTCTCTCATAATTATCATCTGTTTTAGAAAATTGGCGTTTCCAATGTTCTATCAGATTTTTATAAGTTTCAAAATCATATTTTTGTGATTTTTCTGTTTTTTCAATTTTTTCTTTTGTTTTTTCATTTTTTATATAGTTAGTAGATTCATCAGAAGAATCATCTTCGAAAGCTAATATATAATTACTATTACCATAACATAAAGGTCCTAAGTCTGATTCTACGTTATTATTATTAATAACCTGATCTAATTTATTATTTACATCGGATAATAACTCTTTAGATTTGCTATTCAAATCTAAATTAGTTACTTCTCCCATACTATCTACTTTTTCTTCTATTTTACTAATTTTAGTATATAGTTTACCAAAATATACATTAGTCATATCTATTAAACTGTTGATACCCATACTAAGAACTGAGACATTATTTTCATTCTTAGAGTCTATATGCATAGTATGATTACAAGTTTTATCTTTATATAAACAATCCATTTTTTCCATTATTATTATCCCTGGTACCTAAGACCTTCTGTGTCTTAAACATCCTCTCAACGCCAACAACGTCCCACTCGGACTCAACGGCTACAAAGACTAACGACAGACATATGGGTTTTGAGATAATAACAGCGAAATAAATAGAATTGCAGATGTAAAGATAGAAACTTACAATGATACCAAGATATTAGAACTCCAGAAATCGTTACTCCGGGGCTCCTCGAAGGGATATCTGATACCAGTTGCAGGGAGGGGGATGGAGATACAGAGATATGTGCAAGCGGAAGGGATTCTAATATCGGCTATTTTATTATAAGAAGAAAAGATAGTTTTTACAAAAGAGAAAACTTAATATTCTAGTATGTACCGCGATGCCCTTCAAGGCTTACAAGAATGCCTATTTATAACTAAATTTCTAAACTAGAATCTAATTACATTTGAAGTCCGAAATAATTGTTCGGATAAGAATTAAAGAATAGACTCTAATTTAATTACATTTGAATTCCGAATAGTATCTTGATAAGGACACATTAATTGTCCGCTTCTTGGTGGCTTCCAAGTAGCTTCCTTTAATTGGTGGATGCTATGTTGACTTTTTCCACGTAGCTTCCTCGAACAGTATCTTGATAAGGACGCTTTTGGTTTTTTCCACGTAGCTTCCTTGAATAGTGGTTGCCATCATGGTTGCTTCCAGGTGGCTTCCTTTTCTGGCAATATCTGCTGCTTGCATCATTGCTCGTGTCATGTAGCTTTGATGGTTGATTACCTCATTGCTTACATCATTTGGATGCTGACGGGTTGTCATCTTCCAATTCGTCTTCATCCTTCTTGGATGTTTCTCAGATTCATCTCCTCGATTTCGTCAAGGTGTGAAGGGACTGGTGTGTTCCAGCGTTCCCATACTTCTCTGATCTCCGCTACTAACGGATAATCTTCGATCTCCATTTCTGCTATTTTTGTTAATAACGAAATGGCTTCTTCATTTTCTTCATTTGATCTCTGGTGGTTTCCAGTATCATAGGCTAATATTCTTCTACCATCAGTCCAGAACATATAAGTGTCTTGATGGAGAAGATGTCGAGCCATGCTCATAAGATCAATTCCTGCTTGGACTTGATACTTGTTGAAATTATTATAGCACTCATCAATGATTTTTGACAAATGCTCTGGATCTTCTCTTACTGCTGCCAGGGCTTTTCCCGAAAACATAGTATTTATATTCCAAATTTGATAAGGCTGATGAAATTTTTCTTCCTCAGCAATACCAATGAGACTGTTTATCTCAATATAGAAATAATAGACAAAATCGTCTATGTTTACAAAATTTGATAGCCGGGATTTGACTATCGCTGGAAAATCTTTTAATAAATCAAAAGAGAGATTTTGGACTGTTATTTCTTTAACAAATCCCCATTCAATACTTGTTATATCGAACGGCTCATGATTTAAACGAAATTTGATAGTAGGAATTTTTTCTCCTATATCATTTATAAAAACATAAGCTTGCGAAAAATATTTAGAAAAAGTTTCCAAAAATAGAGCTTCTTTGTTTGCAAATGGCTCCTTTTATTTTTGAAAATATTTCAAGGTAAAATTTGTCTACATTTGTTATATAGACATTTTCTAAACATCTTATTAATAATAGGAGTGTTTCTCCCTTTATCAATAAAATATTGAAATGTATCAAGAAGATTGTTTATCTCCTTAATATCCATATAATCGATTAGAATTTCATCCCAATCTCTGTATAAAATACTATTTAATAATAATTCTTCAGATTTATTTTCTTTAGTTGTTTTTTCAACTAAGAATTCTGAGAATTGGGTAAGAGCTTTTCTGAAACTAGCTCTTTGTTCAAAAATATGGTTTTTCCATATTACATCAATGAAATGGTAATATTCTGGGTAAGCTTTGGATTATAAAAATCCTTTAGATTCGAGAACTCGAGGTTTGTTGTTTTTTCAACAAATCTTACAGATATTTGAGAATTTCGGAATCGATATAAGGCTTTTGAGAAAATTGAGAATAATTCACCGGTGTTGGTGATTGTGATCCAATTGGTTGGTTTACCATTGGATATGGTAAATAATATCCCTGGTTAGGATAAAATTGTACCTGTGTAGGTGCAGCCATAAATCCTTGTTTAGGAATTACTTTTGCAGGTGTAGCAATAAATCCTTGTTTAGGACTCATTGGTGATTTTCCCTTGTTGGGTTTTTTATGGACAGTTCTCCATCCATCATTTTCTATTAGAGGTTGTTTACCTCTATCCATAAGGCCTGCTAAGAAATCATCAAACATTAGTAAAATTATGTTTATAATTTACTAATGGTATTTCTATAGAATTGTTTTCTATAGATAATATAACCGATTTCTTTTTAACAATAAAAGACCAATAAAACTTGAGGATAAATAAAAAAACTCCTTAATTATTAGGCTAGATAATAAAAAGATAGTTATTATTAGTAATTTTAGTCCTTGAGGATATGATATTTCGGACTCACCAAAACTATACTACTGTTCGATAGGTGCGCTTGCCTTTGTCGAAATATTAGTTAGTTTCGATCCCATAATCATACAAACGTTAAAATTTCTTAACGAAAGTTTTATACGACCTTACTAACATACCATAGACATGAAAATAATAATAAAATAAATATTTACACATCAGATTTGTGGTCTTGAAACAACTATTTCGATTTCACTAAAAATGAGCTATTACAACTCTCTCCCCTAAAAGAATTTCCATCCCCGAAAATCTTACCAGTAAAGAGGTTCAGGTATTGCACTTTCATAGCTTCTTCTGGTTCCCAGGTAGCTTCTTCTACGACGTGTCATTGCTAAAGGACTTTCACTAAAGCTACACTTTTATTTCTTAACTCTTTAACCTCTCGAGCTAGAATTCTTATAAGTTTTTCACTGTATGTCATATCCGGCTGAATTTTAAATCAACAAGTGAAATCACATGCAATGGATTTGATCGATACCGTCGTAAAATTTATACATTAAATACGTTGTGAATTATTTCTAATTCTGGTGGCAAAGCTAATTTGTAAGCCATCGGCCCGATTCTTTCAATAATCTCAAACGGCCCAATAAACCGTGGACTTAGCTTTCCTTTACGACGGAATTGAAAAACTTTCTTCCAGGGTGAGACTTTCAAGATCACTTCGTCACCAACTTGAATTCAATGTCTTTTCTTTTCAAATCTGCATAAGATTTCTGTCGATCTGAAGCTGCTTCCAAACTGTTTCGAATTACTTTAACCTTTTCTTCAGTTTCTTGTATCAAATCAACCCCATGAAGCTTTTTCTCACTAATCTCATCCCAATACAATCGAGTTCGACATTTTTAACCCTACAAAGCTTTGTACAGTGCCATTTTTATACTCGATTGATAACTATTGTTGTATGTAAATTCAACTAACGGTAGAAATATCTCTCAATTACTCTCAAATTCTAAAACATAGCATCAAAGCATATCCTCAAGTATCTGAATCACTAGCTCAAGCTGACAATCAGTCTGAGGATGAAACGCGGTGCTAAAATGTAAATGAGTACCTAGAGCCTCATGTAACTTGCTCCAAAATTGAGACGTAAATCGCGGATCTCTATCAAAAATAATAAAAAGTGGCACCCTGTGCAATCTGACAATCTCTGCAACATACAACTCTGCTAATCTCTCGAGTGAATAACCTGTACGCATAGGAATAAAATGTGTAGATTTCGTCAAACGATTGAAAATGACCCAAATAGAATCTTTCTTTCTCAGAGATAGAGGCAGTCCCGATACAAAATCTATAGTAATGCGTTCCCACATCCACTCTGGAATCATCACTGGTTGTAACAAACCAGATGGTACCTGATGTTCAGATTTAATTTGTTGACAAACTAAACATCTCAACACAAACTTAGAAATCTCTTGTTTCATCCCTGGCCACCAGTACATTTGTTTCAAATCACCGTACATTTTATTACTACCAGTATGAATAGATAAGCTACTACTATGAGCTTCCTGCAAAATCTTCTGAATGAGATCTAAATTTCTTAGAAAGCAAATTCTTCTTTAAAATACAAATTATCATCAAACCCAATCTGAAAGTCTGAATCAAGATCCATCTCAATCTATTTCTGTTTAGCTGCCAACAAATCATCATTTTTCTGAGCTTCACAAATTTGTTGAAAAAACATCGATTTAGCTTTCAACTCAGCTAAAATCGAACCATTATCAATTAACGTCAGCCGCGTGTTCAAAGCTCACAAAGAAAATAGGGATTTTCTACTCAAAGCATCAGCAACTACATTTGCCTTTCCCGGATGATAATCAATGATAAAATCATAGTGTTTTAATAACTCGAGCTATATACACTATCTCAAATTCAAATCTTTCTATAACATCAAGTACTTCAAACATTTATGATTCGTGAAGATATGGCATTTTTCTCCATATATATGATATTGCCGAATCTTCAAATCAAATGTAATCGCTGCAAGCTCTAAATCATGTGTCAAATAATTCTTTTTGTGTGGCTTCAACTGTCTAGAAGCATACGCTATCAATTTGCCGTCTTAAATCAGAACTCAACCCAAACCATTTAATGACGCATCATTATAGATCATAAATTCTTTACCTGACTCTGACTGAACTAACATAAGTGCCTCAGTTAACAATGCTTTTAATTAATTAAAGCTTTTCTGACATTCCCTAGAACACTCAAACTTCACACTTTTTGCAACAATCTCGTCAACGACATAGTAATTATCAAGAATCCCTTGACGAATCTTTTGTAATATTCGGTTAAACCCAGAAAAATTCTAACTTCAGATACATTTATTGGAGGCTTCCAATTTACAGCAGCGAAAATTTTGCTCGGATAAACCCTAATGCTTTCAGGTGATACAACATGTCCCAAAAATCTGGCTTCCTGAAGTTAGAATTCACATTTGCTAAACTTAGCGAACAATTGCTTTTCATGCAAAGTTTGCAAAACAATCTTCAAATGCTCAGCATGTTCAATCTTATCTCGTGAATAGATTAAAATATCATCAATGAATACCATCACAAATCTATTTTTAGACGGTCTGAAAATTTTGTTCATCAAATCCATAAATACTGCAGGTTCATTAGTCAAACCAAACGACATCATAAGAAATTCGTAATGTTCGTACCTGGTCTTGAATGCAGTTTTTGGCATATTTGAGTCTTTAACTCGTAATTGATAATAATCAGAATGAAGTTCAATCTTTGAGAACACCGTCGCACCTTTCAACTGATCAAACAGATTATCAATACGTGGTAATGGATACTTATTCTTGATCGAGACTTTGTTGAGCTATCAATAGTCGATACATAATCACATCGATCCGTCTTTTTTCTTAATAAACAGAACAGGTGCACCCCGAAAAGAAAAGTTGGGTCGAGAAAAACCCTTATCTGTCAATTGTTGCAATTCTACTTTTAACTCTTTTACCTCCATAGGTGCTATTCTGTAAGGAGCTATCGATATCAGATACGATCCAAACACTAACTCAATAGCAAACTCAACCTCTCTGATCGGTGGTAACCCGGGTAACTGCTCTAGAAACACATCTGAATACTCACATACCACTGGGACCAATTCTAACTTCAACTCAGAAATTCTAGCATCAAATATGTAAGCGAGATATGCTTCACAGCCTTTTCTAACATATTTCGGTGCTGATATAGCCGAAATAACATTAGACATACAATCCAGTCTATCTGATTCAATCTGAAGCTTTTCACCGTTCTAACATTTTAATACAATAAGCTTTCTTCTAAAATTTACTACAACATCATGCAGAGTCAACCAATCTATTCCCAAAATCACGTCAAACTCATCAAAGGGTAGTTGCATCAAATCGACCAGAAAGTTGTAACCCCGAATCATCAAAGTACAGTTTTTACAGATTTTATCAACTAACACATACTGGCCTAGGGGGTTCGTTACTTTAACCACAAATTCAGTAGACTCGAAAGGTAATTTCTTACTTAACACTAGATTTATGCATACATACGAATGTGTTGATCCCAGATCAATCAAAGTAGTAACATCAGTATCAAAGATATAAATTGTACCAATGATAACATCTGGCGTTGACACTTCCTCTCGTGCACGGGTTGTGTAAGCTCTAGTCGATGCTTATGCCTCGAATCTCACAGTAGAGTCCTTTGTACCGCTGCGGCTATTTCCTGCATTTCTGGTATTCCGAGGTGCTCTACCTCGCACAACTGTGTTGCTCGGTCGAACAATCTAAGCTTTTTCTTTTTTGGACCTCTCTGGGCAATCTTAAATAAAATGTTCATATAAACCACATTTAAAACACGCTCCATCTTTCATATTGCACTTTTTCAAGTCTTGACATCCACATTGTTGACATTTAGGTTTCTTACTCTTAACACTGCCTACGCTCGCTACAAACATAGCCTAAGGTTTTGAACTTCCATGTTATTTACCTCGGTCTCTACTCGAATAACCTATGAAAACTGAAGAATGGTTATGATATTCTTTTGATTTCTTTGATGGTGGTTGAAATTATTTTCCCACCTATCTCTTACCCGAATCACGAGCCTCATAATCAGCTTTTCTTTTAGCTTTACTCAATTCTTTAGCTTTGTGTGCTCAGTCAACTAAAACAACAAATTCTTTCAATTCTAGAATCCTGACTAACAACTTTATGTCTTTATTTAGCCCATCTTCAAACCGTTTACACATGGCAATCTCGGTCAAAATACATTCTTAGGTATACTTGCTCAATCAAACAAATTCCCTCTCGTACTCGAATACTGTCATCTGGCCCTATTTAAGCTTGAGAAACTCTTTGTGTTTCTGGTAAAGAAACCTCTGACTTATGTATTTCTTTCGAAACTCGATTTGAAAGATTTCCCAGTCTACTAGCTCTCTCGACACAATTGAAACCAGGGTGTTCCATCATTGATAAGTTGAGTCTTTCAATAAGGAAACAACACATTTTACACATTCAATCGGTGTACAAGATAATTCATCGAAAACCCTAATTATATTTTCTAACCAGAACTCGGCTCTATCTAGATCATCTTCAAATGTAGCTTAAAACTCTTCAGCTCCATATTTATAGATTTTATCGACTGGAGGCTCACTCAATAATACTAGTTCAAAACCCTAAGGAACTACAAGGAACGGTTGGGGAACAAGTGAGGGTGGAGGTCATTGAGCCATTGGGTTCGTTCGTACAAACTTGCTAAACCACTCATTCATCATCTAGAAGAAGGCTTCTTTAGCCTCTCCTCTCTAGCCTTCAGATATGGGCCTACTACCACTCGATGCTACCCCATGAACGGAGGCTTGCGCATTACTTTCAGCCTCATCAAAATTAGCTCGATTGGATGACATTATCTATATGAAAGCATAGTTCAAATTGAGTCAAGAGTTATCACACAATCACATGTTATATAATGGCATGTATTTCTAGACTTATACACGCTACCTTCGGTCCAAGAATTGACAAAATTGTAGTTCTGATACCACTAAATATAACACATCTAATTTGTATTCATCACTAAAATACGGTTACGGAGCATTACCATAAAACCGTAACATACAAACATACATTTCCAAACATTTCATTAAAGATGGCATAATCAATTCATATTCATGCATGTCATCCCTTATTCGAGCCCTTAAGGCTTTAGAAAAACTTTAGAAATGATTTGGAACTAAATTGGAAACATTTGAAACATTAGGGAAAAAGTTAGAAAAATTCAAACTGCAAAGGTCACACGGCCATGTGACCAGGCCATGTGACTCACACGCCCGTGTCTCAGGCCATGTAATAATCAAAATAGGGACACACGGTTGTGTCCCAGCCTGTGTCTGTGCCCATGTAACTCTTTGACTTGGGTCACACAGCCAAGCCACATGCCCGTGTGCCAAGCTGTGTAACACTTGAAATGGTCTCACACACCTGTGTGCTAGGCTGTATAACATTCAAAATGCAACTTTCAAAACCTACAAGGGACACACGGTCGTGTCGCATGGTTGTGTGTCACACACAATTGAGACACACGGTCATGTCTTAAGCCGTGTGGACAAGAAATAGGCCAAAAACAAGCCATATCTTTCACCCAATTCAAGCCTGTACCTACAAGCCATTTGAACATATAACCAAGACCTTAAATCATGCCCAAAAAATGCATAATAAGACCAATTCAAAAGGCTATTTATTCATCCAACCAATATGTCATATAGGCACCTCAAACACAACCATCAAACATGTCTAAGCATATGCATATTTGTCCATAAATCAACCGTGCACAACTACTTATTTCCATACCAAAACATAACACAATTAACCATATATGTAACAACCCAATTTTAGTGAAGTCAGAATGGTGGTTTCAAAACCACAAATTCGAGTCCAAAAAAAATAAAATTGATTTAAAATTCATGAAATGATTGGTAATATGTTAGAAAGATTGCATGAAAATTTTATAGAAAAATTTTATCGATTATGTGTCTAATTATAAAAAGGACTAAATTCCATAAAATGTCAAAGTTGAATTCTATTAGCTATAAGGATCAAATAGCTATGGAATTTACAATGTGAGGTCCTTATATGGTAATTAGACCATTGATAAAAACTATGTAGATATTTTTAGTGAATCATCCATGGAAAAATTGAAAAAGGTTAAGGACTAAATTGGACATGAGGAAAATTAAAAGATATATCATCTAATTTTATATCATCTTCTTGAACCTAAAATCCATGGAAACCCTAAGAGAGAGAAAACAAGCTTTCCAAGCATAAATTGGTAAGTTTCTATGTCCCGTTTTTAGTAATTTTTATATTTTTGAGATCAAGAAAGCTTAATTCCTCTATTTCAGGGGTTAATTTCAAAAGAAATCAAAGTATAAAAAATTTTCCATGGATGAATATGCTGAAATTTAAAATTTTATGGTAGAAATGAAAGGTCGTTGATAGATAAACAACTTTTACAAAGTGATTTTTGATGGAAACATGATTAAGTACTAAATTGAAAAGTGATGAAATTTATGGAAACATTCTAAATTTTATTAAACATGTGTTCTATAAAAGTTGTATTAGAATTTTGGTTAGGCTTGGAATAAGGATTAAATTGCATGAATTTCAATTTTCGATCCCAGGGACAAAATTGGAATTAATAAAAAGTTTAGAGGCAAAATGGTACTTTTACTTAGAATATGAAATGGGTTCAATTGAATGTTAAACGTATGGAATTGATGATAAAATTCATTTATATAGATCCAAAAATACCAAATAAAGAGAAAGATCGAGGAAAAGGAAAAGTTTCGGATTAGTAGATACAAGCAATTATCAAGGTAAGTCTGTATAACTTAAATAAGCATGAATATGTGTTGATTTGATTATTGAGTTGTATGAAACACAATATGTGAATTATATGTACATGAAGCATGAAATATATATATGATGGAAAATGATTGAAAAAGGGTTAAAATCCGTGAATATTGTATTCTAATTGGATTGGTGATTCCCGATGTAGAATGAGATCCTGCATATGTTGCAGTAAAGATTTAGCCCAGATGGGTAATCTATTGATCTCATCATGGAAAGGATTAGCCCGGACGGGTAATCTTATAAAAATAAAATGGACTCTCGAGCATGTGTTTTCAATATGGATTTAGCCTGGACTGGTAATCCAGATTGAACTCTATAGGGAATTCTTTGTCATACAAATATTTAGCCTGGACTGGTAATCTGTCAAAGCCCTTAGAGTATATGTGCTACGGCTAGAATTTAGCCTAGACTAGTAATTTGTATCATATGTGGCTCGAGAGTGTACCTAGACGGTACTACTGGATATGAATTGATGGATAACGGAATTGTACACCTCAAGTGTACTACTGGAAACATCTATCGAAAATTTGATAATTCAACAGAAACAGTGAATAAGTGACATGGAAGAGATGAAATGGAATGTGAATGTGGCATGATGAGCTCATCTATGCATTTTGGTGTATTTGTGACTAACATATTGATTGAATGTTTGTGATTAGGCAAATTTGCCAAATTGATGGATACATGCTTTACTTGTTTTAAATGTTAAATATGATTGGTATGTGTAATTTTAGTTATACGGGCTTACTAAGCATATATTGCTTACTAGGTTTATTTTCCCAGTTTTATAGTGCTCAAAGCTCGTGAAGGTTGGAGATCGGTCGGAGCAATCATCACACTACCAACTCCTTGATTTTGGTATAAATGTCAATCTTATTTTGGTATAATGGCATGTATAGGCTAATATGACCAAATGATGCTTTATAATGTTGGCTTGTAATCTAACCATTGGAATGGCTAGAAATGGTTGTTTTTGGTATGGTATGAATTTATTATATGTTAATTATTACATGTTAAACAAGGTAAATATGACTTTCATGAAGTGTATTATATGAGATAATGTAAAGGTAAGCTTAAAAGTATGATATATGAAATAATGTATCAATTTGGATGATGGAAATTGGTTGGATTTGGTTGGTTTATACTTGTGAGTTTTGGTTTAGGAAAATGGTTAAATTTGGGTGAGAAATAGGGTTTGGAAATGACCTTATTGCGTCCACACGGGCATGTGTCTAGACCGTGTGTGACAAACGGCCTGAGTACATGGGCATATGATCTGGCTGTGTGTCCCCTGCTTCTAAAATGTGCAAAACAGAATATCCAGAATTTAACACATGGGTAGAGACACGGGCGTGTGTCTCAGCCGTGTTGGTGACACGGTCTTGAACACGGGGTATCTCATGGCCGTGTGAAACCTGCACCTAATTTTAATTAAATTAATTAACCACACAGTCTAGCACATAGGCATGTGACATGGCCATGTGGCGTAAGTCAGAAAGCTACCTAAATTGAACACTGCCTGAGGCACGGGCGTGTGAGCCCTATACCTTGGAAAAATTTTGAAATTTTGTCAAAAATTCCTAAAGGTTCTGAGTAAGTCCTGACTCATTTCTAATGTTCTTATTGGACCACGAAGGCCCGGTCAAGGACATTATGGATAAGCTCGGTAAATGAATAGGAAATTTTTGTAGTTTAATAAAAAATGTTTTGAATATTGTGGTAATGCTCTAAAACCCTGTTTCGGTGACGGGTACAGGTTAGGGGTGTTACTTTTATTGGTATCAGAACTACGATTTAGCTGATTCTCTGAATAACGTAGCAAGCATGAGTTTAGCTATACATGCCATTATATAATTGATGATAGTGTGATATCTCTTGACCATTTTTAAATTTGTTTTTCATATAATAAATATCTTCCAACCAAGCTAGAGCTGAATCTAAGGAAGCTGAGAGTGCTTCTCAAGCTTCTGTACAACAAGTTATAAATAGTAGTAGTAAAAGGCCCAAATCAGAAGGCCGAGGTTAACATGCCAAAGCAGCCTTCTTTGAAATCATGGATGAATGGTTTGCAGAATATCTGAGAAGAAATCTGGCTATTCTACAACCACAACCTCCCCCACTTGCTCCTCAAATTGTCCTTGAGAGATCATAGGGTACTGAAACTGTTAGAATTGGAAAGGCTCCGGTTGATACAATTAGAAAGTATGGGGCTGAAGAATTCAGGGCTACGATTGAAGATGACCTAGAAAGAGCCAAGTTTTGGCTGGAAAATACTATCCGGGTACTAGATGAATTATCATGTGCACCAGTCGAATGCCTGAAATGTGTTGTATCTTTGCTAAAAGACATAACTTATCATTAGTGGAAAACTGTACCTTCAGTTGTTCCGAGAGAAAGTATTACATTGGAGTTCTTTTAGACGAAATTCAGAAAGAAGTACATTAGTCAAAGATTTCTGGATCAAAAAAGAAAGGAATTTTTAGAGCTTAAACAGGGGAATATGACTGTCTCTGAGTATGAAAGGAAGTTTGTTCGGTTGAGTCAGTATGCTCAAGAATGGGTTTGAACTGAAGCTAAAATGTGTAAATGCTTCAAGGAAAGACTAAATGAAAATATCAAGTTATTGATTGGTATTCTTGAAATAAGAAAATTTGTAGCACTAGCTGATCCAGAAAAGAAAGCAGAAAAGTTAAGTAAAGAGAAGAAACAAGCAAATAGAGAAGCCCGATTCTCTGGAAAAAGACCTATTGGTAAGTCTCAATCATCTATTTCAAAGAAACCAAAGAGATACCAAGATCGTTTTATTACCTCTATTGGGTATTCTGGAAAAGAGCGGGGTTCTCAATGCTCTAATTCGAGGTCACCATCACCGTCAGTGACCAATGTTGTTAGTGTGGGAAATACAAAGCCCAAATGTAAACACTACAAAAAATTTCATTATGGAGAATGTCATCTAAAAAGTGGTGTCTGTTATAGATTTGGCTCCTTTGATCATTTTCTTAGAGATTGTCCAGAAAGATTTGAATGGGATGTTGAACAGACTTCAAAACCGAATAAAACAAATCCTATTTTGAGAGGCAGACCACCCTTACATCCTGGGAATGCTAGTGGTAGCTGAAGTGCTGCAAAAGATTCAACAGCTAAGTCTGAAGTAAGAGCTCCGGCAAGGACATATGCTATACGTTCCAGAGTAGATGCTTCAGCATTAGACATCATTATTGGTACCTTTTCTTTACTTGATACTGATATTACTACATTAATTGATACTGGTTCCACACACTCATACATATGCACAAATTTAGTGACTGTTAAAAATTTACCTATTGAATTCACTGAATTTATGGTGGAAGTTTCAAATCCCCTAGGTCAATGTGTTATGGTGGATACAATTTGTAAAAACTGTCCGTTGATGGTAAAGGGTAAATGCTTCTTTTGATCTAATGTTATTGCCTTTTGATGAATTCAATGTGATATTGGGAATGGATTGGTTAACCCAACATGATATAGTAGTGAATTATAAACAGAAATATATTGTATTGAAATGTTAAGATGGTGAGTTACTTCATGTTGAATCTGATAAATTAGATGAGTTATCTAATGTGATTTTAGCAGTATCAGCACAAAAATGTATCAGAAAGGGATATGATGCTTATCTTGTTTATGTGTTGGACACAAAGGTAACTGAGTCAAAGATTCAGTCAGTGTCGGTAGTATGTGAATTTTCAGATGTGTTTCCAGAAGAATTACCTGGTTTGCCACCAGTTAGAGAAGTGGAGTTTTCTATAGACCTTATTTCGGGAGCAACACTAATATCAATAGCAGCTTATAAAATGGCTCCAGCTGAGTTGAAATAGTTGAAAGCACAGTTACAAGAATTAATTGACAAATGCTTTGCTCGACCCAGTTTTTCACCTTGGGGTGCATTAGTTTTGTTTGTAAAAAAGAAAGATGGTTCTTTGAGATTGTGTATTGATTATAGGCAACTCAACAAAGTCACTATAAAGAATAAGTATCTGTTGCCTCGTATAGATGATCTGTTTGATCAATTAAAGGGAGATACTGTATTCTCAAAGATTGATCTTCGTTCGGGTTATTACCAACTCCGAGTAAAAGATTCAGATGTTCCAAAGACAGCTTTCAGGACCAGATATGGCCATTATGAGTTTTTGGTGATGCCATTTGGGCTGACAAATGCACCGGCAGTGTTTACAGATTTGATGAGCAGAATTTTTAGACCGTACCTAGACAGGTTTGTGGTGGTATTTGTTGACAGTATTTTAGTTTATTCCTGAGATGAAAAAGTGCATGCTGAATGCAAACTTTACTGGAGAAAAAATTATATGCCAGGTTCAGTAAATGTGAATTTTGGCTATGGGAAGTCAGTTTTCTTGGACATATTGTATCTGCTGTAGGTATCAGGGTTGATTCAAGTGAAATTTCAGCAATTGTTAATTGGAGTCCACCATAGAATGTGTCGGAGGTTAAAAGTTTTCTTGGCCTAGCTAGATATTATCGAAGGTTTGTTATAGGATTCTCGATGATAGCTTCTCCGGTAACTTGTCTATTACAGAAAGATGTAAAGTTTGAGTGGAATGATAAATGTCAATAGAGTTTTGACAGATTGAAAGCTCTATTGACTGAAGCACCTGTATTAGTACAACCTGAATCGGGTAAGGATTTTGTAATTTACAGTGATGCATCTTTAAATGGTTTAGGTTGTGTTTTAATGTAAGAAGGAAAAGTAGTTGCTTATGTTTCAAGACAACTTAAACCACATGAAAGAAACTACCGATACATGATCTTGAGTTAGCAGCCATTATGTTTGCATTGAAGATATGGCGACATTATTTGTATGGTGAAAAATGTCATATTTATAATGATCATAAAAGTCTGAAGTACTTGATGACATAGAAAGACTTGAACTTGAGACAACGCAGGTGGCTTGAGCTAATAAAAGATTATTATTTGATCATTGATTACCATCCGGGAAAAGCCAACGTAGTGGCGGATACACTGATCAAAAAATCTTTATTTGCTCTAAGAGCAATGAATACCCGATTATCTTTGTCTGATGATGGTTCGATTGTATTTGAGTTAAAAGTTAAACCGACATTTTTGCAACAAATATGTGAAGCCCAGAAGAATAATGATGAATTACAAGCTAAATGGAAGCAGTGTAAATTAAATTCTGATTCAGAATTTCATATTGGGTCTGATGGTTGTTTATTCTTCAGAGATAGAATATGTGTTCCGGAGAATTCATAATCAGTACAGAAGATTTTACATGAAGCCCATAATGGTACAATGTCTGTTCATCCCGGTAGTAATAAAATGTACAATGATCTGAAAAAGATGTATTGGTGTTTGAGAATGAAAAGGGATATTTCTGAATTTGTATCCAAATGTCTAATATGTTAGCAAGTAAAAGCTGAGCATCAATTATCTTCTGGATTATTACAGCTAGTTACTATATCAGAATGGAAATGAGAAAGGAATACTATGGACTTTGTATCTGGGTTACCTACGTCTCCAAAGAAGAAAGATGCCATTTGGGTAATTGTTGAATTGTTGACAAAGTTCACACACTTTATTCGAGTACGTATGGATTACTCCTTGGATAGATTGGCTAAGTTATATGTTTATGAGATTGTTAGATTGCATAGAGTACCAGATTCCATTATTTTTTATAGAGATCCCCGGTTTACATCTCGATTCTTGAATAAATTGCAAGAAGCACTGGGTACACAATTGTATTTTAGCACTGCATTTCATCCTCAAACAGATAGTCAATCTGAACGGGTGATACAGATATTGGAGGATATGCTTCGATGTTGTGTACTTGAATTTGAAAGTAACTGGGAAAAATACCTGCCTTTTATTGAATTTACTTCTAACAACAGTTATCAATCTAGTATTAAAATGGCACCGTATGAAGCTCTGTATGGTCGAAAATGTAGAACACCGTTCTACAAGACAGAGCTTAGTGAAAAGAAGATTCTTGGAGTTTATCAAATTCGGAAAACTGAAGAAAGGATAAAGGTGATTTGGGATAGCTTGAAAACAGCCTTAGATCGGCAAAAGTCTTATGCTGATTTGAAAAGAAAAGAGATAAATTTCAGGTTGGTGACAAAGTATTCTTGAAAATGTCGCCTTGGAAGAAAGTTCTCCAGTTTGGTCATAAAGGGAAATTGAGTCCACGGTTCATTGGACCTTATGAAATTATTGAAAGAATTGGGTCGGTTGCCTATCGACTAGCACTACCACTGAAACTTGAAAAGATTCATAATGTTTTTCATGTATCAATGTTACAACGGTATCAATCGGATCCTTCACATATTATCTCTCTGATAGAAGTTGAGATTTAGTCCGATATGACATATAAAGAAGAACCAGTCAAGATTTTGGCACAGGAAACAAAAGAGCTGAGAAATAAAAAGGTGGCATTGGTAAAAGTTCTTTGGAAAAAACATAGAATTAAAGAAGCTACTTGGGAGCCGGAGGGTACCATGAGAAAGCAGTACCCTATTTTCTTTACTGGTAAGATTTTCGAGGACGAAAATCCTTAAGGGGGAAGAGTTGTAACAACCCAATTTCAGTGAAGTCGGAATAATGGTTTCGTAACAACAAATCCGAGCCCGAAAAAAATAAAATTGATTTAAATTTCATAAAATGATTGGTAATATGTTAGAAAGATTGCATGAAAATTTTAACGAAAAATTGCATGAAAATTTTAAAGAAAAATTTTATCGATTACGTGTCTAATTACAAAAAGGACTAAATTGCATAAAATGTCAAAGTTGAATTCTATTAACTATAAGGATCAAATAGCTAAGGAATTTACAATGTGAGGTCCTTATATGGTAATTAGACCATTGATAAAAAACTATGTAGATATTTTTAGTGAATCATCCATGAAAAAATTGAAAAAGATTAAGGACAAAATTGGAAATAAAGAAAATTAAAAGATGATAATTAAATTAAATGAAATATCATCTTATTTTATATCATCTTCTTTAACCTAAAATCTATAGAAACCCCAGGAGAGGGAAAACCAAGCTTTCCAACCATAAATTGGTAAGTTTCTATGTCCCGTTTTTAGTAGTTTTTATATTTTTTAGATCGGGAAAGCTTAATTTCTCTATTTGGGGGGTTAATTTAAAAAGAAATCAAAGTATACAAAATTTTCCATGGATGAATATGCTGAAATTGAAAAGTTTATGGTAGAAAATGAAAGGTTTTTGATAGATAAATAACTTTTACAAAGTGATTTTTGATGGAAACATATTTAGGGACTAAATTGAAAAGTGATGAAATTCATGGAAAAATTCTAAATTTTATTAAACATGTGTGCTGTAAAAGTAGTATTAGAATTTTGGTTAGGCTTGGAATAAATATTAAATTGCATGAATTTCAATTTCCGAGCCTAGGGACGAAATTGGAATTAATTAAAAGTTTAGGGGCAAAATGGTACTTTTGCTTAGAATATGAAATAGGTTCCATTGAATGTTAAATGTATGGAATTGATGATAAAATTCATTTATATAGATCCAAAAATACCAGACAAAGAGAAAGATTGAGGAAAAGGAAAAGTTTCGGATTAATAGATATGAACAATTATTAAGGTAAGTTCGTATAACTTAAATAAGCATGAACATGTGTTGATTTGATTATTGAGTTGTATGAAATACAATATGTGAATTATATGTACATGAAGCATGAAATATGTATATGATGGAAAATGATTGGAAAAGGGTTATAATCTGTTTGAATATTGAATTTCGATTGGATAGGTGATTCCCTATTTGGAATGAGATCCCTTATGTGTTGCAGTAAAGATTTAGCCCAGACAGGTAATCTATTGAACTCATCATGGAAAGGATTTAGCCCAGACGGGTAATCTTATAAAAATAAAATGGATTCTCGAGTATATGTGTTTTCAATATGGATTTAGCCTGGACTGGTAATCCAGATTGAACTCTATAGGGAATTCTTTGTCATACTAGGATTTACCCTAGACTGGTAATCCGTCAAAGCCCTTAGAGTATAAGTGCTACATCTAGAATTTAGCCTGGATTGGTAATTCTACTGTATGATATGTGGCTCGATAGTGTACCTAGACGGTACTACTAGATATGAATTGATGGATAACGGAATTGTACACCTTAAGTGTACTACTGGAAACATCCATCGGAAATTCGATAATTCAAAGGAAACAGTGAATAAGTGACATGGAAAAGATGAAATGGAATGTGAATGTGGCATGATGAGCTCATCTATGCATTTTGGTATATTTGTGACTAACATATTGATTGAATGTTTGTGATTAGGCAAATTTGCCAAATTTATGGATATATGCTTTACATGTTTTAAATGTTAAATATGATCGGTATGTGTAATTTTGGTTAACGAGCTTACTAAGCATATAATGCTTACTAGGTTTATTTTCCCAATTTTATGGTGCTCAAAGCTCGTGAAGGTTGGAGATCAGTCGGAGAAACCATCACACTATCAACTCCTTGATTTTGGTATAAATGTCAACCTTATTTTGGTATAATGGCATGTATAGGCTAATATGACCAAATGATGATTTATAATGTTGGTTGTAATCTAGCCTTTGGAATGGCTAGAAATAGTTGTTTTTGGTATGGTATGAATTTATAATATGTTAATTATTACATGTTAAACAAGTTAAATAGGACTTTCATATGAAATATATTATATAAGATAATGTAAAGGTAAACTTAAAAATATGATATAGGAAATAATGTATCAATTTGCATGATGGAAATTGGTTGGATTTGGTTGGTTTATACTTGTGAGTTTTGGTTTAGGAAAATAGTTAAATTTGGGTGAGAAATAAGGTTAGGAAATGGCCTTATTTCGTCCACACAGGTAGACACACGGGCGTTTATCTAGATCGCGTGTGACACACGGCCTGAGTACATGGGAATGTTATCTGGCCGTGTGTCCCCTACTTCTAAAATTTACAAAACAGAATATCCAGAATTCAGCACACGGGCAAAGACACGGGCATTTGTCTCAGTCGTGTGGGTGACACGGTCTTGAACACGGGCGTGTGTCATGGCCGTGTGAAACCTGCACCTAATTCGAATTAAATTAATTAACCACATGGCCTAGCACACAGGCGTATGGCATTGTCATGTGGCACAAGTCAAAAAGTGACCTAAATTGGACACAGCCTGAGGCACGGGTGTGTCTAAGGGTCACACGGGCGTGTGAGTCCTGTACTTTGGAAAATTTTTAAAATTTTGTGAAAAACTCCTAGAGGTTCTGAATAAGTCGCGACTCGTTTCTAATGTTCGTATTGGGCCTTGAGGGCCCGATCAATGGGCATTATGGATAATCTCGGTAAATGAATAGTGAATTTTTGTAGTTTAATAGAAAAATATTCTGAATGTTCTGGTAATGCTCTGAAACCTTGTTTCGGCGACGGGTACGAGTTTGGGGTGTTACAATATACCAAATCACATCCTAACATATCAAATTAGTAATTCAAAACATACATCCACTTAGCCATATCAACACCAACCATCAAGGCATCAAAGTGCCAAAAGCACACTAACCATAATACCATATATACATGCCAAACATAAAAACTAGATCATTAAGCACAAGTCCACCTATACATGCCATTATAACCTTGGCCAAAACATCCAAATTTACCAATATTATCAAGCTTCCAAACCAATCGAGCTTTCGATACTCTATAAAACATAGGAAAGAAAACAATGTAAGCATAAAATGATCAGTAAGTTTTTATAACAGGAACATAACTTACCATTTCAATGCATAAATTTAAAATTAAACATGAACCAATCCAACATAAGCTTGGCACAAAGCCTAAGCATCATCAACAACACAAGTTACTGCTTAAACACATAACTTAACAAAATCATTACATGGTAAGATAGATTTCATGAACATAGCATATTTAAATTCACACTTTCCATAAATGTGGTTATTCATACTTTGATCATCATCAATTTATACCTTTCCATAAGTTCATAACTTAGCCATTGGAACACTTATCGTTCCTTCCCTTTTCATGCCCATTGAACCACTTAAAATAATCTTAGATACGTGGGAAGCTCACACAAAGTGTGCTAAACATATGGTCAAAGCCATTACTTTTCCATTTTTCTTTACATTGATGCTCACTCAAGCCATAAATGGGTCTGCTCATACAAGCTAACGATCGGAATGTAGCTATACGATGCCGCTCACACAAGCTAACAAGTATCCACAATAAATGTCGAAACTCAACCATTGGTAGGACATTCAGGGCTAACACTCGAAACATGGTAACCCTAATGACATGTCATTTGTATCCTATATATTCCTAAGGTTCAAATGGGACTTGATAGTCGTCGAAACGTTGTTGGATTTTCGTCGTAACGTGACATGATAAATAGCATAATAGCATATAAATCAAATAATATTAAAATTTTATTTAAACATACGAACTTACCTCAATTTTAAAGATGTCGAAATAGGTTCAACTAATCCGAGGCTTTATCTTTCCCTCGATCTAGATTCGTACGAGGCTTAACTTGATCTAAATAAGAAAATTCAATCCATATAATATTTATTTAATTCAATCCAAAATTCATATTTTTGCAAATTTACATTTTTACCCTTAATGTTTTAACTTCTTTACAAATTAGTCTTTAAGCTTGTAATTTAACATTTATGCAAATTCATCCACATACAAGCTAGCCAAATTACCTAAGGAATTATACAACCTCATACAACTCAACATTTCAAAATTTTATCATGGTATTTTACTACTTTTACATACAAGTCCATAAATGATAATTTCATCAAAAACCACTTTACAAAAGTTGTTTATTTAATAAAAAAATTTCATAATCTTTCACCAAACTTCATAAATCATGCTAAAACATTTATGGAAAAACCCTAAATCTTTAACAGTTTTGCAAATTAATCTCTAGGCTAGTTAGATTAAGCTACAACGACTTCAAAAACATAGAAATCATTAAAAATGAGATGAAATTTCACTTACATACACTCCCTCTAGCTAGCCGAATTCAAGAAACCTAAGAATGGATTTATTACCTTCAAAATTTGGTGGTAGGAAGCTTTGGAGAAGATGAGTACATTATTTCTTTTATTTCTTTTTAGTTTAATTTATAAATTACTAAACTAACCTTTGTTTTTAACTTTCAAAATCATTTAAGCTACGTCCAAATATGTCCACCAACTAATCAAATGGTCTAATTACCAATAATCCCACTCATATTAAAAATTCATAAAAATTTAGCATCTTTAGCTAATAGTATTATACTTTTACTTTTTTTTTTCAATTTAGTCCTTTTTTACTTAATTAAGCATGGAAACGTTAAAATTTCTTAACGAAAAGTTTATACAACCTTACTAACATACCATAGACATGAAAATAATAATAAAATGAATATTTACACATCAAATTTGTGGTCCTGAAACTACTGTTCCTATTTCACTAAAAATGAGCTATTACATGAGCCAATTAAACCAAAACACAAAACTAGATAAACATTTTTTTGGGATGAAAACATAAATTCTCTCTTCTATAATAAAAATAGGTATAATTTCTATTGTGAAAAATATGTTTATAAGTTGAGAATAGTAATCTCACAAAAGTTGTGTCAATAGCTCTACCGGTGCCATCTATTTATAGGAAGAGAAGGTAGGGCCCTTATAGAGTTGTAAAGGTTTATTTTAAATAGAAAAACAATATCCTACTTAGAGTAGGGTTGTTACCCCCTTCATGTTATATGAGGGGTTTTGAGCCTCTCTCACATCGGATCCAATTACGTGTACTTCCTAGACCTTTTTGACCTAGTACTCAGTAACATAATCCAACTAGATTCAATTTTTCTATTTCCCAAAATAAAATTTAATATTTACATATTAAATAATTTACTCATCCCAAATTTACTTGAGTAAAATTTTGATAATTTTATCCCAAAGAAAATTTAGACAATTTTACCCCGAAAAAATTTCGAGAAAATTTGTTCAATATTTCACAAATGAATATGTTCACTATGACTAAATTGTTTATTTCCATTTTTGGGCTTCAAAATAGTTTGAAAACATAAACTCATTCTTCCATCAGTTTTTAAGTAATCCTATATAAGATTGAAATTTTTCATTTTCATTTCCATTTTCATTTTTGGAAACCTACATTCATTTCCATATAATTTCATTTCTCTATTTCAGAGAAAACCATAATCATTCATAGATGTTTCTAATTTCCCTTTTTCTATTCATTTCTTGTATTAATGAGCTAGTTGAGGGACCGATTGGACATATGTAGTTGAGGCTCAAATGATTTATAATTAAGTTTTGGGTTTTCGTCTATTAAATATAAACCCATTTAGTCACGAAGTCATTCCACTATAGTATCATGACTGAGCTTTCCCCAGCGACATACCATTACGAAAGTAACTACTCAGTGCTCATCCAATGACCTTGTCATAACTGTGTTACACTCATAGGATATAATTGATTTATTTGAGATAATATCTGTAACACCCCAAACCCGGTCAACACACCACGACCGAATCCAGCATGTCACAAAGGAAAAATGTTTTGGAGAAAACAGGCTACCGGTTAAAATTTTAGTGTAAACTCTTTGTTGTCTTATGTTTGTAGAAATCAGGTGCATGACTTTGTTTAAATCGATGGTTTATTTTAAAATTCTGGGAAACAATCTTTAGAACTTAGTTGTCGATCCATAAGTAGAAAAACGTTTAGGTTATAAAAACACGATTGATTCTTGCTTAGCTAATTTGAAATCATTTGAATTAAGTATGGAAAACTTTAGTTTGGAAATCATTTGAGTTCTCTTTATTATCAAGTGATTAATATTACCCGATGGTAAAATTTAGAAACCTTCGCGTTTTTGTAGTTTAGAAAACTTTGTGTTCAAATTATTAAGTTAATCAAGTAATTTACTTAGCCATGTTTAAAACAAATTTCAAAGCATATAAGTAATCAAAAAAAATATAATCAAACGGCCTTATTACAAACCCAAATGAAAAAGGAGAAGAAAATAAATATCCAAATCAAAATCCAAGTAATACCAAATGTTTTTAATGTATGGCCACCTCGAGTCCATCCGGCTCCTCATCCGCAACCTACGAGTCACCTAAAAAGATAAGGGAGAAGGTGAGTCACCAAGACTCAATGCATAAATCCTCCTCCCAGTTAATGCCACATACTTACACAAATCATAACCAAGCAATATAAACAATGCACCCAAACCTGCATCAGCACACATCCCAAGCCCGTATGTGATGCATCGCAATATACAGTAAATTCCTTTCCTGCCTCAAGCTGAATCAAAATCGGAGCTTCAGTCAAAATCTTCTATAGCTTGTCGAAACTCTCCTGCTACTTCTTAGTCCACACAAATGGAACTCCTTTCCTTAACAACTTGGTCATCGATGCTGCGATCAAAGAAAATCCCTCTACAAATCTTCGGTAATACCCTGCCAAACCTAAAAAACTCCGAATCTCAGCTACTGACTTAGGCGGCTTCCAATCCAACACTGCCTCAATCTTTCGAGGATCCACTCTAATCCCCTCAGCTGATACTATATGACCCAAGAAAGTCACCTCCCTAAGCCAGAACTCGCACTTACTAAACTTAGCATATAGCTGCTTTTCCCTCAGAATCTGCAACACTACTCGCAAATGTGCATCATGCTCTTCCTCTGTCTTTGAGTATACCAGGATGTCGTCTATAAATACCACGACAAACTGATCCAAATACTGCTGGAATACCCTATTCATCATGTCCATGAATGCTGGGGGCGTGTTAGTCAACCTAAACGGCATTACCAGAAACTCGTAATGCCCATACCGAGTACGAAACGCCGTATTATGGATATCAACCTCTTTCACCTTTAGGTGATGATACCTAGACCTTAAATCAATCTTTGAGAATACCGATACACCCTTAAGCTGGTCAAACAAGTCGTCGATCCTCGGCAACGGATACTTGTTCTTGATCGTCAGCTTATTCAACTGGCGGTAGTCTATGCACATCTGCATAGTACCATCTTTCTTCTTGACAAAGAGTACCGGTGCTCCCCAAGGCGAAACACTTGGCCGGATAAAACCTCAGTCCAACAACTCCTAAATCTGAGCCTTTAACTCCACTAATTCCTTAGGCACCATCCTATACAGGGCAATAGACACTGGCGCAGTTCCGGGTAGCAAATCTATGCCAAATTCAACCTCACGATCCGGAGGCAGTCCTGGAAGTTCCTCTGAAAATACGTCGGTAAATTCCTTTATTGTTCGGACATTCTTTACAGCAGACTCCTTAGCCTCCAAGGCACACACATGAACCATAAATGCTTTATAACCCTTCCTGACCATCTTCTCTGCTTTCAAAGCAGATACCATGTTGGACAGATAATCTCTCCTATTACCTATCATCATCACCTCTTCACCCTCAGCCGTCTTCAGAACCATGCGCTTAGTCGCGCAATCCAAACTTGCCTGGTACTTAACCAACCAGTCCATCCCAAGAATCAGATCGAACTCCCCAAACGGCAGTTCCATCAGATCAGCCACAACCACTACCCCTTGGAGTTCTAGGGGTACATCCCTATACAGCTTATTCACTTCTACAGAGTGACCTAGAGGGCTAATTACTGTCATCTCCCTAGAAGTAGTCTCAAAGTCTGGGTTCAGGGTCTCTACTATGCTACTAGCAACATATGAATGCGTCGAACCCACATCAATCAAAGTAGTATATGGAAATCCAAAGATTAAGAACGTACCAGTTATGACGTCCGGTGCGTCGCCCTCCTCTCGACGCCTCGCTGCATACACCAACCCAGGCTGTCTTGCCTCAGTGTTGCCTGTACCTCTGCCCGGTGCTCCGCGGCCTCGACCAGAACCATTACCTCCTCTGCCATTACCACGACCCCTCTGTGGTGGCGATCCCTCATTTCTGAACTGAGCACGGCCCTGACCCTCAGGCTGAATCCTGGCTAACTTACGTGGATAGTCCCTCACACGATGGTCCAGTGAGCCACACTCAAAACATCCTTTTCCACCAGTCCAACATCCTCCCCAATGAGATTTCCCACATCGATTACACTGCGCTGGTCCCTGATTAGCAGCAACGGACCTACCAGACTAATTTGGCCTACTCTGTCTAGCCCTTTTCTGAGAATTACCTGCCGACCCAGATGACCCAAAACCTTTCTTATGTCTATTCCTATCCAGATTCTGCCTCACAGACTCCTTAACCCCCTCGGCTACCTTAGCCTTTTCTACTAGGACAGCAAACTCACGCTCCTGCTGTGGAGCAATCAGCAACCTCAGCTCATCTCTCAGTCCGTCCTCAAATCAGACACTTCGCTCATGTTCTATAGCCACGATACCCCTAGCATATTGGCTCAACCGTAAGAACTCTGCCTCGTACTCTGATACGGACTTACTCCCCTGAACCAGCCTCAGAAATGCCTTTCGCTGCGCATCAATGTAGCCAGACCCAACATACTTTTTCTGATAAGCTGCCCTAAAATAGTCCCAAGTGAGATCATCCGCTGCAGCACTATCCCGAACCGTGAGCCACCACTGGTATGACTCATCCCGAAGAAGCGACACTATCCCTTTCAGTTTTTCCTCTGCAGTCAGATCCAAATCATCCATGATTCGCTCCGTCGCCTCCAACCAATACTCAGCCGTACTGGGAGCCACACCAGAAACACCTCAGAATACCTCGACTCCATTGGCTCGGAGTCGCTCAGATACAGATTTTCGAGCTCCTGCGTCTTCACCTACTCCAGCTACCCTCTCAAGAACTCGCAGCATCGCCTGCGACACTGTATCGTCCCCAGTCTGATCTTGAAACTCACCACCTACAGCTGGTGGTGGTGCTGGTATCTCATTCTCTCGACCACGGCTGCACTCCTACTCGGTTCGAGAGATCGTCATCCGACCCCGACCACGTCCACGCATATTGCGACCACGACCACCTCGAGTACTCATGACTAAAGTCTTGACTTATCTGATTTAAAAGTTTTATGCATTAGTCATTATTCCACTATTATTAAAGTACAGTCTTATGAATAATTCTTATTAAAAGGTTTTTATTTTCGCAAGCCCATAGAGTCCTAATAAGTTTCAGTCTCTAAGATAGTCCACTATCGCTAATCATTCAAAACTTATAACATCCAAAATCATACACAAAAGTTAGGGGTACTTACCTGGGCAGATTGGTGCCGGAGAGTCGGTGCCATGCCTTTCCAACCATATAATTTCAGACAAAACATTTAAAACCATGCTTTTCAAACATTTTGGGCCTTAGGCCCACAGCTGAGCTTTTGAACTTGGCTCTGATACCATAATTGTAACACCCCAAACCCGATCAACATACCACGACCGAATCTGGCATGTCACACAGGAAAAATGTTTTGGAGAAAACAGGTTACCGGTTAAAATTTTAGTGTAAATTTTAGTGTAAAATTTTACCTGTTTCTAAACAGGTGCATGACTTTGTTTAAACCGATGGTTTATTTTAAAATTCTGGGAAATAATCTTTAGAACTTAGTTGTCGATCCATAAGTAGAAAAAAGTTTAGGTTATAAAAACTCGATTGATTCTTGCTTAGCTAGTTTGAAATCGTTTGAATTAAGTATGGAAAACTTAAGTTTGGAAATCATTTGAGTTCTCCTTATTATCAAGTGATTAATATTACCCAATGGTAAAGTTTAGAAACCTTTGCATTTTTGTAGTTTAGAAAACTTTGTGTTCAAATTATTAAGTTAATCAAGTAATTTACTTAGCCACGTTTAAAACAAATTTCAAAGCATATAAGTAATCAAAAAAATATAATCAAACGGCCTTATTACAAACCCAAATGAAAACGGAGAAGAAAATAAATATCCAAATCAAAATCCAAGTAATACCAAATGTTTTTAATGCATGGCCACCTCGAGTCCATCTGGCTCCTCATCCGTAACCTACGAGTCACCTGAAAAGATAAAGGAGAAGGTGAGTCACCAAGACTCAGTGCATAAATCCTCCTCCCGATTAATGCCACATACTTACACAAATCATAACCAAGCAATATAAACAATGCACCTAAACCTAGCCATCCACAACTCCTTTTCTACCCCGTGTGGTACCAAACCACTGGTGGTGCCAAACAACTGGTGACCCAAAGTCACGATATCCAATAATAATGTGGTGCCAAACCACTGGTGACCCAAAGTCACGAATAATCCATCTGTGGGGCCAACCCACATTGTGATACCAAATCACTGGTGACAATCCCATAATGTCATATGTGGGGCCAACCCAATGTGGTGCTAAGCTACTGGAACAAGTCGCTATGAGGTGCCAAACCTTTGGTGACCCAAAGTCACGAAATAATCTGTGGTACCAAACCACTGGAGGTGCCAAACCTCTAGTGACCCAAAGTCACGGATATCATCTTCCCCCTCCACTCATGTTACCCATATCAATGCAATACTCATGCAAATCATGCCATCATGCTTTAATATGAACATATAGTAGACATAGCATAGATCATATTTCCATACATCATATAACAAATCATATTGAAACGGACTTACCCGAATCCTTGCTCATACCCATAGGGTATCATACCAATATCCACACTGTTCCGGCTTTAATACATTCAGGTTATTTATATATTTACCTAATTATAAAGTGTGTAAGTTACACACCTGTTACTGACGTTATCACTGAATCCCGAAACCGGTCTACTGCACTAGATCCCTTAATCCTATATTCGGTCAACCCACAAAGTCATCAATAAGACCATTCGGCCAAACCAACCAGTCCGAAAAGAGTTAACACATGGACCCCTACCTTACTACCGATTTGATTTCCAATCAATTCTCGAAACTATGTGATGGTCCCCCTTGCAATTAGCCACACCCTATTACGCAGAAACAATTAGCCTCAATAGCCTTCGGCTTTACAACAACCTAAAGAATGATGAACCAACATATACATCCTTACCACTTGACTTACCAAATTCGATTATTAGAGAATAGAGGGCTTAGATCGACTGCTTCCAAGAACCCGAAGATCCTAGGAGAAATCGGTTCTAAAAGAGGGTTAGAAATCTAACACCAAATGCCAAAATTCGGCTTTGCTCTTATATGAGTCGACAGAGAGGAGAGAAAAAGAATTAAGAAATTCGGCCAAGACTACTTACCCTTCTTCAAAATCGATTGGAGAATAACCCACAGAAGTTTTACCCTTGTTGATATTCGGCCAAACAACACTAGGAGAAAGAAAGAAGATTTCGACAAAGGTTGAATGATGAAGGGAGATTCGGCTATGGTTGATAGAAGAGATATAATTAATATTCGGCTAACACAAAAAGAAAAGAAAAGGAAGAGGTATGATGGGTGTTCAGCCTTGGGTTTAAAGAGAAGGGACTAAGGGGTTTCGGCAAAAAAAAGTGAAGAGGAAGATGTTACTTTGAGCAGTTATGAAGAGAAGAAGAAGAAAGGTGGAGAAGAGGAAGATTCGGCCAAGCTCTTGAGAAGGAGAAAAGATGAAGAGGAGAGGGTTATTTTTCGGCTATCAAGAAAAAAAAAGATGAAAAAGACTCCAATGAAGATTCGGCCAAATGATTTAGAAGGGAAATCGACAATTACCTATGGAGTTTCGGCTTTTGGTTCATTATGGTGCACTAAGGTGGAATTGACAAGGCTTCGAAAAGGGCTTTTCGGCTTTTGACACAGAACCAAGGCTAGCCAAAACTGTCATCTAGCCACCCAAAAGAATTTCGGCAACCCCTCTACTCAGCTCTCCAAAACCGAACACTCTCCCCTAAACAGGAGTTCAAAATTCGGCCACCACCTAAAATCTCTCCTGGTCAACAATTCAAATGAATTTGAATTCCAAAAGTTCCTTATTTTTCTCCTTCCCACCCATTCAAATATTTTGACTGAGTCCAAGCTTATCTGACAGAGTTTGTGCTGAGCACAACTCTTCCTCCTTGGCGTCAAAATAATAAGCAAATAGTGGGATTTCTGCTGCTCGAACCTGAGATCTCTTTCCTTCCTTGTGCCGTCACTCCCTTGTCCCCTAAGTGGTGTCACTTTGCCACTACACCACACACTCCACTTGTGCTAAAATTTCCCTTGAAATACATATAACCCCTAGCTCCTTTAGCTCCCTTCACTTAAAACTTAAAAACAAAAATTTCCCGCAACTCGGGCCTACTCTAGACTTATAACTAGATCTTAAAACACCTCAAATAATATCACAACAGTCCAAACTCACGCAAAACAATTTAATCAAAAATAACCCTATTTCAGGATATTACAATATCGGTTCTCCCAATATGATCCTATTTTATCTCATGGTAGCCATTACATCTTCTTTCATGAAAAATTCAATCACTATTAAATAGTGATCAAGTCATTCATCACAAAGACGGATAGCCCATGGCCACATTTACTTTTCATCAACCATGTAATGCCAATGAGAAGATATCATTTAACCATGTTTTGGGCTATGAATTCCACTGTTGTGAATGACGCTACATACTACAGAAGTCCTACACCCAACACACCGGCTTTTGGTTCCTTATTTATTTGAACTTAGGCTCTGACTTATATCAAAATGTATGAGTCACACATACATAGTCCACCATCCACTTAGGATTTAGGTATGTCACACTATCAACGTCACAAGTGAGTAATTCCATAAATAGATTTAGGTTTTATTTGTTTGGGTCCTATCCGATGTACTGTTAGTCCATTCAGTTATATATATGTTTCTATTGTAATACCTCTAACTCGTATCCGTCGCTAGAATAGGGTTATGGAGCATTACTGAATCTTTTAGAACATTTACGAATAATTCACATTAATTACTATTCATTTACCGAAATTACTCATAACGTCCCTTAAATGGACCCTTGAGGCCCAAAATGAGTATTAGAATCAAGTCGAGACTTGATCGAAAACTCTAAGAATTTTTCGTGAAATATAAAAAATTTTCAAAGATGCAAGGCTCACACGCCCATGTGGTCCAAAGGACACGCCTGTGCTGTAAGCCGTGTTTGAAACTAGGTAGCTCTTTGACTTGTACCACACGGCCAGCCACAAACCCATGTGCTAGGCCGTGTGGTTAATTAAAATTTTTAAAATTAGGTGCAGGTTTCACACGGCCAAGACACACGCCCGTGTTCCATGCCGTGTAGCACACACGGCTAAGACATACGCCCGTGTCTCTACCCGTGTGCTCAATTCTGAGCATTCTGTTACTCAAATTTAAGATGCAGGGGACACACGACCTAACCACACACCCATGTACCAAGCCGTGTGTCTCACACGGTCTAGACACACGCCCGTGTGTCTACCCGTGTGGATAAAACAAAGCCATTTCTAGCTTTATTTCTCACCTAAAATTTTACCAATATCCTGCACCAAAACTTACATCCAAATACCAATCAATCCAAGCATTGATTTCAAGAAAATTCTAACATCTAATATGATATATCATTGCATATATAATTATATTTATAATCTTACCTTAGTTTAACCTTAACATTAAACATCACTTGATCATTAAGATATATGTATTTATCATGACATAATGCCTTATAAGTACCAAAACAAACCATTACTAGCCATTCGCTAAATTACAAATATCATATTCAAGCCATCTATGGTCAAGTTAACCTATACATGCCATTATGCCAAAATAAGTTTACTATTTATACCAAAACAAGCTTGTGGATAGTGTGATGATGCTCCAACTGTTCACCAACCTTTGCGAGCTTCCGAGCACTATAAAACAGAGAAAAGTAAACCTAGTAAGCATATTATGCTTAGTAAGTTCGTATAATTGGAATTAAACTTACCAATCTCATTTATTAAAATTAAACATATAATAACATGTTTCCATCAACTTGGCAAATTTGCCTAAACACATGCATTCAATCAAACATGTTAGTCACAAAATTCTCATTTATATCAAGTAAACATAGATGAGCTCATCATGCTATATTCTTTCAAAACATTATTCATTTCATCTTATAATTCTCATATCATGTCAAGTATTTTGTCCGTTGAATCATTGAAATTCCAATGGATACTCAAATAGTACACTCAAGGTGTACAATTCAATAACCCGCCAATTCATATTCAGGAGTACCCATTAAGGCACTTAATTAGAAACCACACTCTTGAGCCACATATCATATAACAAGATTACTTGTCCAAGCTAAATCCTGTTCCCAACATATGCTCATAAGAGCTTAATCAGGATTACCCGTCCGGGCTAAATCCTATTTATAACATATGCTCAAGAGGGCTTATATCAAGATTACCAGTCCAGGCTAAATCCTTTCTATAATGAGGTCAATAGGATTACTCGTTCGGGATAAATCTCATCAGCAACAAATACAAGACCTCATTCAATAGGGAAAATCAGATTTGTCCATCGAAATCTAATATTCAAACGAAATTTAACTCTTTTCAAATAATATCAAGCATGTATTCAATTCTTATATTATAACATCCAATTAATTCACATAAATATAAACCACATTCTATACAAATACAACATTTGATTCGAAATATTTACATGCTCAATTAAGTTACCTCAACACTTGTTCGCGTATATAGATCTACTAATCCGAAACTTTCTCCTTTCCTCGATCTAACTTTGAATTTGAGTTATCCGGATCTATATAAATGAATTTAATAATCAATTTATCACATTTCATATTCAATCGGACTCAATTTACATTCTAGGAAAAATTACCATTTTGCCCCTAAACTTTCCATAAATTCCAATTTCGTCCCTAGGCTCGGAAAATGAAATTCATGCAATTTACTCGCTATTCCAAATATACAATTTATAGCACATGTATTCCATAAATTTCAAAATTTTTCTTCAATTTTCACAACTTTACAAATTAGTCCCTAAATAATGTTTTCATGAAAAATCACTTTGTAAAAGATGTTTATCTATCAACAACCTTTCATTTTCCACCATAAATTTTAAATTTTCAGCATATTCATCCATGGCATAATTTCTATACTTTGATAACTTTTCAAATTAATTCCCCAAATAGATAGAGTAAACTATCCCGGTTTCAAAAATATAAAAATTACTAAAAACGGGACAAGAAGACTTACCCAATTAAGCGTATTTAATTTCTTCTCTCTCTCTTAGGGTTTCCATGCAAATTTTGGGAAAGATGATATAAAATAAGATGATATTTCTATTTAATTTAATTATCATCTTTACTTTTATCACTTTTCAATTTAGTCCTTAGCCTTTTCTAGTTTTTCCATGGATGAATCATCAGAAATATCTACTAAATTTTGATTAATGGTCTAATTACCATATAAGGACCTCAATGTTTTGAATTCCATAGCTATTTGATCCTTCTAGCTACTAGAATTCAACTTTTGCATTTTATGCGTTTTGGTCCTTCCCGTTATTAAGCACTAAATCAATAAAATTTTCTTATCAGAATTTTCACATGATATTCCTATCTAAATGCTAATCATACAATAATATAAAAATAATTTTTCTTTCCGGTTTGGATTTGTGGTCCCGAAACCACTGTTCCGATTTCACTTAAAATGAGCTGTTACATCGATCTTCTGGGAGTCATCCGCTCCGATGTCCAAGACAAGACATCTCCCCAATTGGACGTGATAGATGACATATTATTATTTCAATTGTTTTGCACATTTCGATTAGATTAAGGATATGTTTAGGTTCGCCTACTAATACAAGTTGTCTTTCCGTACTTCGATATAACCACGTAATACCACTTACTGTCAATTTAAACAATAGATAACCAATGAACAACATCTGCTTATATTTTGCTTTATATGAAAAAACCATTTGAGGACAACTATACAAAGTATATTAATGTAATCAATGAATTTGTTTTATTAACCAATCTGTTCGAAAAACATACAAGTGTATATTGACGAAAATACTATACTTAGGGTACCAAATCCATCACGAACCTAGGTTCGCTTGTGTTTATGTATGAGTCTTATGTGTTGGTAGTGACTTGTGTATATTTGTGAAATTGTGAACCTGACAAAATCGTCTACAAGCAAAGACAGGGGAAAGACGAAACTTGTTTAAAGCTTTCAGCAAATTGGTGAGTGTTCAAGGATCGTCATTTGTATGTATAAACGATAGTGTTAATTGGGAGTTTAGGACTTTATCCCAAGTTCTGAGAGTAAGCCTTCTTTAAAACTCTGTTTTATGATGTATTTAAATGTGTGTTTTTATAAACATTGATATGCGAGCTCTAAGCTGCGAGCTAATCATGAATAGTATTTCATGAGCTCACCATGAATTATGAGCTCTATGTTTGAGTAAATGTTTAACACTATAATATTTAGGAATCATTGGATATAATGGCATGTCATAGGATTGTGAGTATTCACCCTTATGTTTTATGATTTGGGCGAGAGGCCTTAGGATAGGTTAGGTGAAATAAGGAAATCTTGAGCCAAGCTCCATTTAATAGGATATGCTAGTGTGAAGGATAATGTTAGCTTAATGCTACACTTATGGGATAATGAGATCTATTTATCCAACAAAGAAGAACATATGAACAAGATTGTGTTTTCCAAATTATTATGTTTTATCGTTTTAAGCTAATTGATAGTAAGTATCCGTAAACCAAGCTTCACGTAAGTATAGTAAACCCAGTTCGCAATTCAGTAACCTTGTTAAAGCTTTTGTTTAACTTATGTTTTGTGCGTGCTATGTAGTTCTTCATGTACATTCACTAAGTTTGCCAAAGTTTACACACTTTTTTCTAAACACTGTAGACAACTAAATTGCACAGTGCATAGCGGCGAAGCGAGTGATCTAGACGAGGCATAAACACTAAATAGTTGGTACAAATAAACTTTGGACTAAAAGGTAATTTGGGACTCTGCTTGGGTGTGGAAATATCTTTCTCTCTATTGGCTTAGCTGATTGTTCCAAGACTTTGTTTATTTATTTATTACAAGATCGTGAAACGATAGAACTATAAATATATTCCTAAATGTTAAGTATGTCAACTTTCTATCGCAATGAACCCTTAATAATTTTTTATGTGCGAAATAGGAGAGACCCTGTAATGCGAGTTCACAGACTCTGAACACAAAAGGATCGTCTGCAGGACTACCCTATTTTAGGAGACTTATTCTATGAAGACTAAAAATGCGTGAGCTGTGCGAAGGAACGTGAAGTTAAGCTTTTACAAACAATGGAGGTTCGTATACTACTACTACTGTGTCATGAAGTAAGCGATGTGAGTTTGTGAGCTTGTCTTTTCTCAAATCTGAACATATTTGTACAGTGTGTTGGAGGTTCGGTTGGATTTCAACCGAAGGGTCACTTAGGTGGCCAATGTGGCATTCCATAGCTTGGGTCCGGCGACTGAATCAAGTTTGGGGTGTTACAATATGGGTAATAATGAATTCATTAGTTGATTCGTTAAGCACTATAAAATTATGTTCCTCCTATGGTGTATATAGTGCTAAAATTACAAAAAAAAAAAAAAAAAGATGAGTAAAAGCTTTAAATCAAATCCATGTTAATATGTAGAATGCACTTGATGGATTGACCTATATGAGTGTGAAGAAGGGTTGTTTCTACGAGATTTATGGCAGAGCCTCATTCTTTATCAAATCCATATTTTTTTTGTAAACATGTGTATAGCCTATTAGCACACAATTGCGTCGAACGACAATACTTTAGGTATAATGTGATTGGTGAGAATTTTAATTTAGGTGAAGAATTCTTAATTAATAGAAAAATTATGTTTCACCAATTATTCTATAAATTATGTCTCATTCTTTCTAAATTTGGTTCATAGCCTAAAAGACACCAGAGTCAATGCATTATATCTAAATAGTAGATACTGAGTAAAACTTTATCCTTGGTTCTTTTGAAATGTATGAGGGATTGTTGGAAAATTTGAAATATTTCAAAAGAACCAAATCTCACATTCCTTAAACCTTGCTACCCTAGTTTATAAATCATCATACTTTATTAAGTTAGTAAGAACCAAGTTGAGAGGGTAGACTCACACGCATGAGAATTAGGCTTGAATGACCAGTGTAGTGTGAATCCATGTGATATATTGCGGTGTCTGACCTCTTTACTAAATTTTTAGAGTATGAGACAAATAAATTACTTGCATAGTAAAACTTATATTTAGCCAAGTCCAGATTCGTTGAACATTTTTTAAACTATATTTGGCGAAGTTTAAGTCCACTTATTTTTATTATTTTAGTCACTAAAAGTCTTATATATATATTATGGCTCATTTCACTCTAACAAATCTTTACAAATTCTCTCTCTCTTTTTTTTTTCTCACTCATTCTCTTTATCTTTTTGAAATTGCTCAATATTTCCTTTTCTGATTTGATCTATTGTTGATTCTTGCCCATATTTTATAACTGAAAAACTCGAATACGTTATATAACAAAATATCCTTAAAAGGCTGTATCTAACATTTCGTTAACTTGGTACAATATTTGCCCAAACGGTTTTCAATTTGGAAATGTCAACTAAAAAACAAGATGAAACCAAATATTTCACACTAAAATCCCCCATTTAGCATGGGTTTTATGCCCAAAACTAGATTACTATGGATTCCCTGTTTTTCTTTCCGCCTTAGTCAATTTTTATTTTTACTAGCTGAAGAAGGCTAAGGGCTCCAAATTTGGCACTAATGGATTCCGTGAAGGCTTTAAATACTGCCCATTTTATCATAGTTTGGCACTTGCGTTGCATTGATAATGAAAATTTCAGTATCTGCTTCTAACTTTGGACATAATTGTATTTCTTCCCGCTGCAAACATGAGAAGATTCATTCCATTTGCATATAAATTCTATAATCCTTAAACTTTCTAATGAAACCATCTCTAAACAACAAAAAATTGCTAAAAAATAGAGAAAAGAAAAAAGAGAGTTTCTTTTTGCTTCCCTTTACATGCAAAAGAAAAAGTTACAGATATCAATAAGAATCAAAAGCAACACTAGTTCTTTTTGTGACAGAAGCATAGGTTTTACTTCTTTTAAACAAAGAATCTTGTTTCTTGTTATCAACAGGAGCTTCATCTTTTTCTTCAAAATCATCACAAGGCTTATCTTCATCAATTCTCCCCATCCCCACACTGCTACTCTTTGGCAACCCTTTCGATGATCTCATCTGCTTCAATTGTTCTTGCATGAACATCTCTATTTCATTCCTATGTCCCAAGCTTCTAACCGATGCAGCCCTAATAAGGTCTCTAAGATCTTCATTATCATGGCTAGATGTGGCAGAGCTTGCACTAAAGCTCCTAGGCAAGCCTGAATATTGGCCTGAGTAATCACCACCGCCTTGCCCAAAGCTGACCCTTGAAGCACAGCTTGTCATGCTTTTAACATAAAGATCCCTAGCTTTGCCCAAGGCTCTGAAAGGAATTGTGATGAATCTCACCAACTTGTTATGGGAGTGCCCTTTTCTGCTCATTCTGTAAGTTCTAGAGAAGCAATGATTTTCGGGGATTTGATTAAAAGCAATGAAAAACAAAGAAATTTGGAAGGGAAATTAAATAGTTAGGTAAGAGAGGTAGAGTTGATTGAAGGTAATTTGCTAATTAGTATATAGTTGGAAGGCTTTATAAGGTGGTTGAGTGAGACTGAAACTTCTTTAAATGGAAGGAGTCGGATGCTTTGTTGGTTTTTGACCGATTCCCAAGCACGCTGGTTTAGACAATCAAAACAATCAGATAAGAACAAGTATGCCTTCACAAATCCCACATTTTTATAACTATAGGTATTTTTTTAAAAGATATTTTATATTTATGTTATGTTTGCATGCTTTTCATTTATTTTGTGTTTTATATTTTATTAATTTGACCATTAAAAATATTATATTATTAATAATTTAATTTTTAATAATTTAATTTTTTATGCAGGTTTGATAATCTAAAATAAAAATAATTTGATAAAAAAATTTAACAAAAGAGTGTGAAAAAATAATAAGTATATAAGAGCTACTTATTAGTTAATGAAGAATATTTTTAATTAATTCTATTCTATTTTATTATTTTATTTTAATATTATATTATTCTATAAAATTTAGATTCAAAATTTGATATTTGTTTAGCATAAGGTGAAATGATTAAAAATTAAGGATAAAATATAAAATTGTATTTTTTATAATTTAAAATTTATATTTAGCAAACAATTTTATAAAGTACTTAATTTTTTAACACTTATTTTTTCGGTACTTAATTTTTTTTTAGTTTATCAAACATCACCTAAGTTAATATTTGATGTATTGATAGTGTCCTTATTGGTAAAAATATTATAGAGACCCTTGTACTTGATGTCAAATTGTATTTCACCCATTCTATTAAAAAAAAGGGCAAATTAATCCCTATACATTTGACCAAAGAGTAAATTGACCATTTCTCTTAAAAATTTCATCCATCTACTATTAAAACTAGCATAGCTAATAGAATGATCAAGCAGTAATATGTGGTGTGCCATGTATACCTTATGCTGACATACATAGACCGATTTTTAATAGTAGATTTGAAAGAAATTTTTCATAGAAGGATCAGTTTACTCTTTGATCTAACGTATATGAATTAATTTGTCTATTTTTTTAGTAAATGGGGCAAAATACAATAACATTCCTAATAAAAGGGCTTCTATTGTATTTTTACCTGTCCTTATCTTTATTATAATAAAATATTTCTCTGAATTGGTATCATTCATTAATCATGTCTTAATTCAATTAAAAAATTACCAAAAACTCATTTTTATTACAAAGTTATATTATCATGAGAGTGTTTTTTTAATCTTTTTATATATTTATAAAGTAATAAAATTTTATATATAATGAGATTAGAATCAAGTATATTATGCATAATAATTTTTTTACTCAGAATGTATCATAATTTAATATAATTTATGTAATATTAATAAATAAGATAATCACACTATTCAAAATGAAGTTTGGTGGATTTAATTTTAAATTCTTTCTGATATGTATAATCTTTTCAGTAATAATACATAAACCATACACGATTATTACATTAAATATAAATTATTGTTTATAATATCTTTTGATGGTTAGGGAAAAAAAAAGGAAAAAAAGACGGCCGTTGATTGAACAAGATCATTTGACTGGAAAAAACTGTCAGACAGTTTGACTTTCAATTGCCAAACGATGCACGGTACCGTTTAATCCTTTCCCAATTCCATCTCTTTGCCTAATTTTCAACGGGCTTTACCTGACCTGCCCTGTTTAGAGGACCTTATTTATTATTCTAATATGAAAGTGAAGGCTATCTTATGAAAGTGAAGGCTATCTTATTTTTGAATATTAGAATTTAGTATCTTAAATACAATACGGTTATATAATTCAAAAACATATATAAAAATTGCATATGAATACGAAAATGATTTTATACAATATCTTTAAAATAATATAATATAAATACATGAAGTATTAAATTTAATGACAAATGAATAAATTTAGGGTTGGCCTCTAAGCTCCTAGAGATTAATTGTTAATTGCCTAATCCAACGATTTCTAAGTATAATTATGAGTAAATTTATAAATAATATGGGATGATTAATTAAAATTAACATTAATTTAATATAAATATAACGGACTGAAAATAAAAAAATATTTAAATTAAAATAAGAATAAATTTAAACACAGCCCATACATAATTGGACTTGTAATCAAAATAATTTGAGAGACAAGACACATCTAGTATTTGCGCATAATAAGTCTCAAATCAAGACTACTAAAATCTCAAGATCTTAATCTTAGGAAAAACAATCATACCGTCTTTAATAACTAATTTTACTACTATAACTTTTTTTTTATATTCTTTATATTTGTTTTACGATACATATTTTAGGTTCATGACTATTTCTCTCAACAATATTATCCTTAAAGTTTAAATACACATTTTTTCTTAAGAATATAATATATTTTATCACTACACAAAATATTTATTGATTACCTAACTATTTTAAATTTAACTTTAAAATAATCTCACAAACTATCCAAGAAACCCTCATTAAAAGTTTTCACATATAACCACATGAAACGTACGGATTCTTATTCAAATTTGTTTGATGTGAAGATATTAATAAATTTAAGTCCACTTGACTTGATGATTAAGATAATATTGTATATCAAAACTTTTGATTATTAAGTTTAGCCTTTTATGGACTTGTTTTCATAAATAAATTGGTAACATGATTTCTGTTTAATAGCTTAAATGGTAATCATAAAAATAATTTGATGTAATTAAAAAATATCATCGTATTCAAAATAATCAAATTTAATTAATACAAGTATAGCACAAGCCTTCAAGCCAATGGGGAGTTTAATGATAAAATTGAAATTGGAAAAACTTTGAAAGTTTAGATTTGACTTTTATTTTAATTTAAATTTCGCGTATTTTTTTAATTATAATTATTTGAAATATAAATTACAGTCGTAACTTCTTTTTTGAAATTGAATTCAAATTGGGCTTTATTAAAATAAATCAAGAATATATAACTTAAAACATAATCTAAATAGGAAAGCAAATGTGAAAGGGCTCAGAGATAAGTTTTTGACGCATGAAAGCAAAAATAAAAGACGGGTGCATAACCCATCAGCTATTATCAATCAAAGGAAAAGAGGCCCGAAACTGAAATAACGGCCCGAAAATTCAAAAACAAGATAAAGAAAAATTAGAAGTCTCTGGAACCATATTAATGGCACCTTTATTTTGCCCAATCAGAAAAAGATCTGGTCACCGTCCTGTCTAATCGTCTGCCTTTTCTTCTGCTGGACGTTTCCAGATTCCAATGGAGGCCTATTCACCTAACCTTTTGGATTTTCGCATTTCATCCTCTCGCTTCTTTCGCATCTTTCATTTTGTTTTCAGTCTGGTTCTCTCTCTTTTTCCCTTCTGGGACATTTCCGACCAGGTAAATCTCACTCTTTTTCTTCAGTGTTTCTGTTTCAAGAATATGTGCTAGGCTATTCACTGTTTGTGGAATATGTTCAAACCAACATCTTTTAGTTTTAGCTAGTAACTGTTGAATATTGTGAATATATGCCCCGACCATTGATTTGTCTTTACTTCTTACCTTGCATTTCTTTATTATTGATAATATGTCACCTTCAAAAAATGAGTTTTGGACATTGCATGTCGATGCCGATTTGGGTTACTGTCCTACAAGCGATTGCTTCTGCAATAAAAACTGATGCAAGTTGTTGGTGGATCTCTGAATATGATAAGAGAACTATACCTTCACTATTTCTGGCTACGATCCCCACTGCCGATTGACAAAGATTTCCATCATATGCTGCGTCGAAGTTAATCTTCACGAACTGACCAGGTGGGTGTTTCCATCTTTTGACTTCTGGAAGAATTTTTGGTATTTTCTCTTCAATCCCATTTAGTTCTAAAATATAACTGTTGATGAAATTTGCTATCTCTTTTCCAGATTTTCTAGCCTTTTCATGCATTCTCTTGTTTCTTTCTCCCCAAATTGCCCATAGAGCACAACAAAAAATTCTACACTGGGATGGAGTAGTCTGTTCGAAAACCCAGGTGAACCACTGTAGAAACTCTATATGTGATACTTTAAGGAAGTCCGAAAATGATAATTCTTCCCATACTGATTTTGAAACAGGACACTCACAAAATAAGTGGTTCATGGTTTCTGCTTCTTTTCCACACCGAGGGCAGATTGCATTTTTAGATAGCTTTCTATAATGCATATTAACCCGTATAGGTAGATAATTCCATGATATTTTCCAGGCTGTAATTTTGATCTTAGAAGGTATATTAAGTAGCCAAAGTTTTTTGTAAAATTTCCTATAGTCGGTTTGTAAAGCATAAGCTCTAAGATCTATTTTAATGCCCTGTAATAGTTTATAGGCACTACGTACCGTGAATTCTCCCAAGGACTCCCCACTCCAGGCCAGAATATCGTCATGGGGTTCTTTTGCTAGCAGAATACACAGAATCTTCGCCAGCTACATCCTCTAGAAAGGTAGAAACTATCAACTTTTTTCCATTTTCTGCTACTATCATCAATTAATTCGACAACTTTAAAATCACTCAAATTATTAACGTAAGATGATAATCTGGAATTATTCAAATCTGGTATCCAAACATCATTCAAAACTAAAATTTCTGATCTCCTACCCACTTTCCAGCAAAGACCATCTGCTAAAACACCTTTAGTTGCCCATATGCTTTTCCATGTAAATGAACTATTATTTCCCAGACGTGAATTTAAAAAATTCTCATTCAAAAAATATTTTACTTTTAATACTTGCGCAACTAACGAGTTGGGATTGTTTAAGATTCTCCAACCTTGTTTAGCTAATAAAGACACGTTAAATTTAGCCATACTCCTAAAGACCATTCCTCCCTCGTCCTTGGGTTGACACATATGTTTCCACTGACACCAATGAATTCCTTTCTTTCCATTGCTTTTTGCCATCAGAAATTAGTGATGATCCTTTCAAGTTTTCCACAAAGGGAAATAGGTAGGAGAAAATAAGACATAGCGTAGGTCGGTATTGCCTGAAGTACTAATTTAATAAATACTTCCTTGCCTCATTGTGATAATAATCTAGTACTCCAACCTTTGATTCTAAAGTGAAACTTTTCTTTAAGATTTTGAAAAGACTCTTTTTTACATTTGCCAACCACATTAGGAAGACCTAAGTACTTTTCCATATCTGTTGAAAGTCTTACCCCTAAGATTGTCGATATTTCACCTTTGTTTCCTTCCGATGTGTTCGAACTGTAAAAGATCGTAAATTTATTAAAATTAACACATTGGCCAGAACATTCTTCGTATTCCTTTAGAATTCCTTTTAGCAGCCTCGCTCCTTTGTTTGTTACTTCCTCGAACAGTATACAATCATTTGCGAAGAGTAAATGTGAAATCGCTGGTCCTTTCCTACTTGCCTTTGCTCCTTTTATCAGGCCCTCTTTCATAGCCAATCTCATTAAAGCCGAAAGTCCCTCACTACATAATAGGAAAAGAAAATGGCTAAGAGGATCACCCTGTCTCAAACCTCTAGTAGCTTGAAAAATTCGTCCTTTTTTTCCATTGATGTTAACTACATAGGACGTTGTGGTAATACATTTCAAAATTAATTCCACCCATTCCTTTGCAAAACCTATCTGCATTATTACTTCCTTAAGAAAACCCCACTCAACCCTATCGTAAGCTTTGCTCATGTCAAGTTTGACTACCATATATCCTTTTTACCCTGTACGCTTTTGTCGAAATGTGTGTAGAATTTCATAAGCTAGTAAAACATTATCAGAAATTAGCCTTCCCGGGACAAAAGCACTTTGAGCCGCATCAATACATCTTCCAATTACTGCTTGAAATCTATTGCAATTGTCTTTGCCACGATTTTGTAGAGAATCATACACAAGCTAATAGGTCTGAAGTTGGCTAAATTAGTGGGGTTTTGAGTTTTTAAAATAAGCACAATATCTGTTGAATTTAGAGGGCCAAATCATTGTTTGGAATTCCCAAACAGAAAGTAGTGACTTCTTTACCTACAATGTGCCAATATCGTTGAAAAAATAATGTTGGAAATCCATCAGGTCCTGGTGCTTTAGTTGGCTCCATTCCTTTTAAAGCTGAAAACACTTCTTCTTTTGTATAAGTTGATAATAAGGGAGCATTGATGTTTGGCGAAATGCTCTCCTCAATGCCTGATAAGAGATGAGATAGATCCCCAACTCCATGTGACATAAATAGCTTTTGAAAATATAAAGTAGCAGTTTCATTGATCTTACTTGCCTCAGTAGCCTCTCCTCCTTCATCTAGCTCCAGCCCAGGTATTGTATTTCTTTTACCGTGAAAAGAGTTGTACTTATGAAAAAAGACCGAATTCTTGTCCCTTACTTTAAGCCAGTTCGCCCTTGCCCTTTATTCCTAGTAAATTTCATCTCTGTCAATTTCCATGTTTAGATAGACCTTAGTGTCAATAATCTTCGCTATCGTATCATCGTCTCTTTCTTTTTCCATCAGCATCTCAAGTTCCTTAGTCAACTTTTTCTTTAACCCCTCTCTCCCTTTTTTAATTGACCCTGCCCATTCTTTTAGGTTTGCTTGTAACTTTTCCATTGTGCTTGTATTTGATTCCCAAAATGCCTTAATTTCTTTCTCAAGGGATTCCTCTATAGTCCACAACGCCTCAAATTTAAATTGTGGGTTTCCAGCATAGATGTTTCCACTTTTTGTATTTAGAAGAAGTGGACAATGGTCGAACGTCGAATGGGTTAAATGATGAATGTTTCCTGTTGGAAAAAGAATCTTCCATTTCTCATTTGCAACTCCCCTGTCAAGTCTTTCCTTGATATTTGTTTCTGCAAAGTTTCCTTTTTCCCATGTAAACCAAACCCCCAAATATCTTATATCTTCTAATTGACATTCTTCTAGAGTCTCACGGAAGGCCTCCATTTTTCTTTTTTCTCTTGGTATCCCTCCACTTTTCTCAAAAGAGTACATTATTTTATTGAAATCCCCACTTAATAACCATGGATGGCTTTGGTCTTCTCCCAATTTTCGTAGCAGATTCCAAGAATCATTTTTATTATTAACATAAGATGAACCATAAAAGCGTGTAAATCTCCATTATTCATTAGTATTCTTCCCCTTAACCATTGCATTAATGTGGTTCTTAGAGAAACTTCTTAAAGTAACTATGATATCTTCCTTCCATGCTAAACATAAACCTCTATGCAAGCATTCTACTTCAATATCAATCCCATTCAGAAAAACACAACTCCTTCTAACCTTTTCCATACGTTGCTTATCAATTTTTGTCTCTATTATTAAGACCATATGGGGATTAGGCTGCTTTAAGAAATACCGTAGCCTTCTAATCGCCCGTGGACTCCCCAACCCACGAACATTCCAGCTTATATTTTTCATTGCGTCCGATTGGCTTGCCTTTTGGCTACCGCCGATCCCATAAATTGTGGAACATCACTTTGCTCCATAGTTTCAATAACTGCTTTTGGTAAAGATTCACCATAAACCTTTTTTCCTTCTTTTTTCAGCCTTTTTGTTCCATCTTCGTATGGTTCTTCTTTACAGCAATTCTCAATTTCGTCTTCCGGGGATTTCCTCTTTCTTGTATTGTAATCATCCTTTCTTTTCATCATCGTTTGTACTGGAGCTATTCTTTTCCATCTTACCTTCTTAACTAAATTTGGATTATTAACTTGTCTGTTTTTGCTGTCATTCATCTGTACATCTTTCATAAGTGTAGATACTTCCTCTTTTTTCTTTACATTTTCCTCCACATCATTCAATTCTAGTTTCTTTAGCAGCATTCCGTTCATACTGTTTCCCTCTTCAGTTATTTTTCCTTTAAGTGCCAGTACCTCTGAACATCCTATATAAGAGCACTGAGCCCTCCCCTTTTTTGAGAAAGCATTAAATTTCATACTCTCCTTCCCAATTAAATTTGATTCTTCTTTTAAAGCCAACGTGTATGGTGGATCATCTTTGATTTTATTTTTTTCTGCATGATTTAGCTTAAGGCAGTCTATATGATCGTGTCCCATTCTTCCACATCCAAAGCAAAACATTGGTAACTTTTCATACTTAAAAGAAATCCACAATTTATTCATATTATCAATTGAGACAAAAATACCTCGTCTGAAGGGTTTCTGCACATCAAGATTTATTCTAAGAAGACATAAGTCTCCATTAATTTCAAATCTGAGCACCCCCCCAAAAGTATCACCAATGGCATGTAGTAGATCTTTTTTATCAAATTCTGGTAAAAATGAACCTATCTTTATCCAATACGGTGAAGAGTTAAGCCAAATCTGGGCTCTTTCCATCGGCTGGGATATTCTGTTAAATAAAATTAGGCTTTTCGGAGCAACCATGGCCTCCCCTCCATAATCGTCTCCAGAACTTTTTCTAAATCAAACACGATCAAAAATGAATTCTGCCCTGCCATCTGAATCTCAAACTTCTTGTTTGTCTTCTATATGCTTTTCATCTGTGCCCTAAAACTTTCTGGGTTGTAAAGCTTCTCTGTCCAAATTGTACAAATCAGAGTTGGTTTCTCACTTGGAACCACCATCGACTCTTTGACAGATAATTATACGAGTTCTTCTGCTTGGAGGGAAATCTCATCCCTCTCTTCTCGACTGTCACCATCGCTTTCCTCCATCCCAAGCTGCAACAGTTACTGCTTTCTCTAGGACTCTAAGCAAAGCACTCTTGGCGACGAAATTTCTATTTTTTATAGTCGTAACTTTTTAAACATGTATAAAAAACAAGAAAAACTAAAAGCCCTTAAATTTAAGGTAAAAAGCGGAGTTTCGTACCAAATCTAAAGAAAAGTTCCAAATGTCAAAATAATTAAATTGCTTTTATTGAGTACCCTCGCTTCTAAGGCACAATGCCTTTGACAAGAAAATGTAAACCAAAAATAAATAAAAGGTGGTTTCACACAATAAATAAAAAGGTTAATATATCCTTTGAGTCCCTTGTTCTTCATAATTTTAGAATTTAGTCTTTATACTTTTATTCTTAAAATTGAACCTTTTACTTTTCAAATTTTAAAATTCAAGTCTAATTATTTAACATTTTTACATTTTTTGTTAAGTTTATTGATGCTGCATTTTGAAATTTTAAAAATATTCACTAATAGCCATATAACTTAGAAATGACAATGAACCTGGATTTAACAAAATAAGTTTAATAGTATTAATAGTAAGACCCGAATTTTGAAATCTGATAAGTAGAAAAATTAAATTCTTAAAAATAAGAATACATGAACTAAATTCCAGAGAAGAGTATAAAAAAATTATAGGTAAATAAAATATTCAAAGGAAATTAAAATAAAAAAAATTCCCTTTTGATTGGATTTAGGAATGACAAAAATAAATAAATAAATAAAATCCAATGAGTTTTGACTCAATCCGATAAATTAGGGTTGGATTTTTTATTTTGACAAATCGAGTTCAAATCAGGTCAGATGAAATAATAAAAAAAAGTCGAATCGAGTCAACATTGGATTTGAGATAAATCCACCCGTGCTACTCGAAGGCATTTACAAAAATACTCCTTAATATATATATATATATATATATCCATATCAAATTATAGTTTTTATGACTTTAAAATGTAATTCAGTCACCATTATTGTGTAGTATTCGGTATTATGAAAAAAATTCATTTTCTAATTTCCTCATAAAAACATGGCATAAAAACATGGTATTTTCTTCACAATGACGATATTTGAGTCGTTATTAAACCGTAAAAGAGAAAATCAGTTTAGGAATTAAATTTATAAACAACATTATGACGAGGCTGCTTCATTTTCAACGCTTGTAAAACTGCTTTACTTTGGTGTTGAAATTTATAATAATTTCTCTTTTCAAAATTAAAAGTCAATAATCATTAGACATATATTTTTTCTTGATTTTAGATTTCAGACGGCAAATCTTATATTTGAATTTCGGTACTTTTATCTTATCATAAACATATACTAAATTTAGTTTTCAATACTATATTTATTAAAATATTGATATTTTAGTTATAATGGTTAAATAATTGTTGGTTTGATACATAATTGGGTATTTAAGTTTAATACTTTTTTAATGTAGTACTTATGTTATTTTTTGGTTCAATGTTATATTTATATTTGACAAAAGTTATATATTTTAGTAGTTGAACATAACAATGTTTAATTCAAATTCTAGAGTTCATTTTGATAAAAATTCATAATTAGTTGATAATATTTGCAATCAGCTTTCATCAAATTAACCCTAAAATTAGAATTAAATCATATTCATAGAACTGTATTTGACAAATTAAGCATAAAATTAAACAAATTCTCAATTAACACAAAATTTATTCTTTTAAAAACCATGAAAATTTTAAATTTAATGTTATTATCAATTAACTTTCATCAAATCAACCTTGAAGCTTGAATTAAACACTAAAAAGTTAACACCGTCACTTTTGTGTATCAAAATATATAACTTTTGTCAAATACATGTACCAAATTGGATAAAAAATAACATAGGAACTACATTAGAAAAATGTGTCAAACTTAGGTACCAAGTGATATATTAAGCCATTAATTATTATTATGCCATGTGTTTTAGGTACAAATCTTATTATAATAATATTTTCATTTATTTATTATAAAATATAAAAAACCCTCCTAAAATTATAGTTTAATTTGTGTATCAAATGACATTTAAAATAAATATATATTAAATAAATTGCCTTTTGAATTGCATGATTTTATCATATCAGGATATCATTATATAATTGAAAATTGAATTCTTAAAATATTAGTTATAAATATAAGAGTAAAAATAATATTTATTAATTGTAGATATCCTAAGTGGAAAAAGAGAGAGAGAAAGTTGGGGTTTGAAGAAGGATTTCTGTTTGTTTTTATTGCGGAAAAATGAAATTAGATTTAAATTGTAGTGTTTAAAACAAATTTTTTATTCTAAATGTTTAAAATAAAAGTTTATGAAAATTGGATGATTATATATGTAATTTATCCAATATAATGATATCATAAAAAAAAAAAATCACGTGTGAAACATAAATCGATATTGAATTATTTTTTATTTTTAAGAAACGAAATGGTCAAGAATATATGATGTAAGCTAGGTCTCATCATGCAGTTAAAAATAGTGTTTATTCTCTAAACTCTTATCTCATCAAATAAAGAATACAAGAAGTATAAAAAATGATTTTCCATGTAAAATAAACCCATAAATGATTAATTAAACTATTACAATAGTGACAAGTTATGTATGACCCAACTATTTTCATCGAAAATCAAGCAACCGATGTCTTACACAATTACTTTTCAATACTATGAAATAGCAAAGGAAAAGTCCACGCCTACTTATCATATATAATAAATATAAAAAAAAAACAATTTTAAAATCTTGTTTGACTAATACTAGTAATAATAGAGGAATAAAATTGTCCAATATTTATGACTATTTCTCAAATTTTGAATTGAATTTGAATTCAAAACAAACTCAGCTTTTTCACATTTACATTTCCCAATAATTTAAAGGAGTTGCTGAAATTATGTAACCTATTTATTCTTTTTTTTTTTTGTCATAACATTTCATTCTAAGAAAAATATTATAAGCACTAGAGAAATAAGTCCTCTACAAGTGTACAATTGGTAAATACAAATTAAAACAAAAGAACCAATAAGTTGGAGATAAATCATGTAAAATACAGAGACAAGACTCAAAAAGATTGAAACCCATATTTGAGGAAAGAGCAAACTCCACATGAATCAAGCTACCATAGCCATTAAAGAGGAGTAAATGCGAAAACCTTCACCTGTATGTTGGTGTTCAACCAACAGAGTGAATAGCCACCATGATGCATAGAGCCCCTGTTGCAATGGGCATGTCTCTTGTTGACCTAAGACAATAGGTGTGGATAACTCATGAGAAATAACAAACCCGGAATGCCCAAAAGATTGCAAATGAGAACCATAACCTTCTATGGCGGCATCCTCGAAAACGCGAAAACCTTAAGATGATGCATACACCAAGGAAAACAAAAGCCACACGGCAAAGGAGGGCTAGAGGTGTCGTAGACAAAATAACGCATTATTTTCTTCCAAAAAGGAGCCACTCACTCCCATCACGTCGACACCCATAGGCCGATGACGACTTTGGTGAAAAAAAAGGCCACCAAACTAAAGGAAATGAGGGATCAAAAGGGGAAGAGAAAAGAAAAAAAAATGGGGAAGAGAATGGCAGAAGACGAGGGGCAACTGCCAGCCAAGGTTGCTCACCTGAGAAAGAATGAAAACCTCACTGCTAACCATAGAGGGGAAAAAGGGGTGGAGCAAGGAAAAAGGGGAAGAGAAGAAAAGACAAGGTAGGGAGAGAAAAGAGTGAAAGATAATGAAAGGGAAATGAGAAGGGAAGAAAAGGGGTGATGGCTGGCCAAAAGGCCGCTACTGTCATTGACTAAAAACAAAAAAAAGAAGGTCCCCTTGAGAATACAAAAATGAAAGAGGAAAGTAGAGGGACCTTAAGAGAAAAATAGCTTTTAACTCTTTTCTTGCAAGTTGCAATTTACAAAATTTCACCTATTTTTCATATTTGAGTGGATTTTAGGCTAAATTGTGCATATATGCTAATTTTATTTTTTTAATTGACCTTTTAGGTCATTTTTTAATTTAGGGAAATAGGCTGATTTTGGAGAGAGTGTGTGAAAGTGAACCCAACTGGACACGTTTTTATACACTCTCTCCTTATACTCTCTCTTTTTTAAGGTTTAGGGTTATGGTTTTTTGGATTAATAATTAGGGTTTAGTGTTTTAAGAGTGAAACTGCGGAAGTTTATAGGTAGATTTGAAGAGTCGGGGATGCAATAACGTGTCTTAGAATACATATATTTCATACGTCATGTCGAGATAGGACCATTACGTCAAAAACCCATCCTATGAAGTCACGTTTTGGGGTGGCAGTGTTTGATATGGCCACGAGTCAAAGTTTAATTAGAGGTCCCAATCGACAGCCGTGATGCGATCACGAGTTCGAGTATAACCGGGGCTAGTTGACGGTCGTTATGCAGTCACGAGTTCAAACTTTTTGGATACCCACAAATGATGTCCTATATATACCGTAATAAGATTGAAGCCATAATCATAAGGAAAAACGAAGGGCTTTTCAGTGTAGTTAACGTAAATTTTTTCTCTATTCCAAGCAGTTGATATCTTTAACCTTTCATTCTTATTTGAATGTTGACATCGAGGTGGACACAATAGGGCTTTCAGGCAGAGAGCATATGTTCCGGCACAAAGAGGTCAAACTTGGGCCAGTGCGGTAGTGGTTGTAGTTATTAATGGTTGTTTAATAACGAAAACTATTGTCACCCCAAAAACAACATTACCTTTACTGCATCGCAATAGCCGTTGCCCGCTTGAGAGTCTTCTTGTGTCCACGACGGTGCTGGCCTTCAAATAAGAAAGATGGTTAATGATACCGGCTGTGTGGAAATGGAGAAAAAAATTACGCCGATTATAGCAGGAAACCCCATATTTTTTCTTTATGATTATGCCCTCAAACTTCTGTATGGTATTTATAAGGCAACATCTTTGAGTATCCGAAAAGTTGAGCTCATGCTCGCATAACGACCATCAACTAGATCCTCCATTATACTCCGATCCATGACCTCAAAACGATCATTGACTAGGACTTCTCTGTAGACTTCCACTCGTGACTGTATAAAGCAAAATCACCCCAGAACCCAACTTCCATAAGATATGTTTCCAAGGTAATGGTCTTATATCGATAGGATTTATAAAATGTGTGTGTTTGGAGCAATATTGCATTATCGACAAACAAATAATACCTCAAACCGAAAATTTTATTAGAGACAAAATTTTTTAACATTGAAGCGGGGAAGAAAACTGAGAGAGAAATATTGTAAGATTGAGGGATGGAGGCCAGGAGAGATGATGGATTTAGGGATGATGGAGTATGGAGGGGGAACCCCTCTTTTATAGGCGTGGGGGAGGGGTGAGATTACAAAGGAAAAAGTTGTGGTTGAAAACGCGCCATAAGAAAGGCGTTTTCATCGAATATTTGAAAAATGTGCTTCAAATCTTAATCAGGATTCCCGAGGTTAGGGCACTTTTGGAAGACTTTTAGTGGAAATGGTAAGAAAGCTCGCCCAATTGGATGAGCTTTCTTACCATTTCCATTGGATGTGTTTTCCTACTATGTCAATAAGAAAACTCACCCAACTGAACGAGCTTTCTTACCATTTCCACGGAAAGTCAGCCAAAAGTGCCTTGACCCTGGGAATCCTAAGATTTGAAGCACGTTTTGAAGTACTAAATACCCTTTGAAGCATGCGTCTAATAAAATTAGTTGATCTCTGAAACGCATTTTGAAGCACCCCTTCCTTCTCTCCTCGTTCTATTTTGCTATTAAAGTACTGAAGTATTCAAAACTTGGACACACAACAAATTAATATCAAATATTGAAAAGTTGCTCTGTGAGTGTTGTCTGCATTTCTTTGGATAACTGAACAATGGAAATGTGCAAGTGTACACAATCGTAACAAGTAATAAAGTGACAAGCATGTCGCGTTATCGTATCCACAGGGATTGTGCAAGCAAGAATTTATGAAATGTAAATTTAAGCAATTTGGTAGAGGAAAACTATTTTTTTTTTTTGAAAAGGTGAGCTATAAATTAAATCTAAGTAAACAATTAAAATTAAACTATAATTCCGATCACATTTTTTGGTAGGTTTTAATCAATATGACATAAGTGTGTTAGATTAATCTCATTCCTTTAACTCAGAATTATTAAAACTATGTTCATTTTATTACAAATAATTTCATTGCAACTTGGTCTTTTGTTAACTAATGTACATACATACTTACTCAATTAATCAGCCTTTCAAACATATTCCTATATTAAATTAATTAATCAATTTTCATAAGCAATTATAAAACAGAGTGAAGTAACAATACATTCTTGCATTGAAACAAATTTAATCACAACAATCCTACAAGTTATGCAATGCAAGAATATTGTTTAATACTATTGCTAATTTAACCCACTTTTACCAATTAGATATTTTGAAAATTAATTCCAATTTTAGTATAATTAATAATTAATTCAATTGCTACCTTACAATTATAATGCAAGTATAACATAGACATGATTTTATCTAATTGAACAAACTACCAATGCATATAATAACACAAACATGATTTTAATAATTTAAGTGGATAAAATGCAATCAATCTAACACAAACATAATTTAAGTCATCTTAATTAAATTAGAAGCATCAAAACAATAAGCATTCATGTTTATGATCACAAAACAAACTATAAAGAAGTAGAGAGGGAAACTAGAAGGCAAATCTGGTGTTTTTTCGAAGCCAAACTAGCATTCATCTTTTTCTTTCTACTTGTTCTGCCGATCAAAGGCCTTTAAGATGCTTGATTGTTGCTGCTCCAAGAGGCTTGCTAGCTCTTTATCAAGAAGGGAAATAGGCAAGGAAAAGAAAAGAAAATGGAAAGACAAAAGGAGAGAAAAGAATAGATGAGTGAATGAGAGAAGTGAGTGGTGAATAAGTGATTTAAGAGAAGGTGATGGGTGATATTTATACTTGAAGAGGACAACTTGTATTGGCTAAAAATAACAACCAATCCTCCTTTCCATAGTTGACCCTTGATAATAGGGAGAGGGGTTGAGATGGCTTTGTTAAATTTAGCTTAATGCCACAAGTAAGAATGCAGAAAAAGAGGAGGTCTTGGAACAAGTTTGGAAAAAAGTTATGGGATGTTTTGAAAATATATAATAAGCTTTGGGAGATAATTTGCTTGGGTTCTAGATGGCTTTTGGGTTCTCCTTAAGCTCATGCTTCATCCTCCTTCAATTGGACACTCTAGGCTCTTTCTTCGATATCAGACTGAAAATTAATTAGACCAAATTTTTGTTGGATCAATTACATTTTTTGAATGGGTCCAAGAAGCTGATTTGGGGCATCCATGGCAGTAAAATAATCAGCCATCCTCATGTCTCATATGCTTCGAAGGATGCTACAGCAATCTAATGTAACAACTCGATTTAGGGCCTAGTCGGAACAGTGGTGCTAGACCACAAATCCGAAATAGTAAAATGAATTTTTATGATAATTGAAATGTTTGCATGATAGTATGAAAGTTTCATGTGGAATTTTTATGAAAATTTACATTAAAGATTAAAGGGTCCATTAGGACTAAATTGCAAAAGTTGCAAAATAGGAGTTTCTAGAAGCTTTTTGTATGAAATAGCTTTAGAATAGTAATTAGAAGTCCTTAAATAGCAATTTGCCCAAATTATAATTTTTGGACAAAATTGGACATGAGTTAGTAATTTGTAAAAATTTAAAGAAAAGGGCATTTTGGTCATTTATCAATTAAATGATTAAAATAGGAAAAAGATGATAAAAATCTCATTCATCTTCTTCCTTGGTGCCGAAAATTTGAAGAACCCCATAGCTAGGGTTTATTCATCTTTCAAGCTTGCTAGCAAGTTCATATTAGCCTCGTTTTTAATATTCTTCGTATTTTTGAAGTTTTCGTATTATCAATTAGCTATTTTTAGCTATAAAATGAGCTAAGATGCATGTTCAAAAATCTACCCAAGAATGACATGCTTGCAAAATGATATTTTATGGAAGTTTATGAGAGTTTGATGTTAGATAAACATCTTTTCCTTAGTGAATTTCATGAAAAATGATAGTATGTACTAATTTGTAATAGTTATGAAATTGATAATACATATTAGAAATAGTGAGAATTGATGATTGTTATAGTAGAGAAAATGAATCAGCTAAGCATGATGTTTAAGAAAGTTGAATGAGAATCATTTTACGAGCCTAGGGGCAAAAGTGCAAACATGAGAAAGTTAGGAGCAAAATAGTAATTTAGCCAAAGTATGAGTTAAGAGTCAATTTAGTCAATGTGAGTATTAAATGATCTAATTATTATTATAGATCAAGAAAAACGAAGCCCGGATCGAACCGAGGCAAAAATAAAGTCGAGGACTAAATTGCATATCTACATACATTTTGTATATTGAGGTAAGTTTGTATGATTTCTAAGCTTTATGATTGCTATCATTGAATTGCTTAGTATAATGTACATTATTACCATAGAAATTCTTATTTCTATGTTAAATAATGAAATTGATGAGATTAAGCATGAGAAAGTCCCAATTAAAGTTGAATTACTTAGGATACTCGATCTACCACACGAGATAAGAAAGTCCGTATAAGACCAAGCCAAGGCATGGCATCGGTAAGCAAGTAAAGTTATCATGTAAGTCCAAGACAAGTCTTGGCATTGAAGAGTTATTATGAGATGAAGACCCATGTAAGCCCAAGCCAAGGCATGGCATTGGTGAGTCTCCAAGCAAAGATGTCATGTAAGTCCAAGACAAGTCTTGGCATTGAAAAGCTATCATGAGATAGAGATCCCATGTAAGTCCAAGCCAAAGCATGGAATTGGTGAGTAATAAGAAAGATTTCATGTAAGTCCAAGCCAAGGCTCGGCATTGACCAGTTTATGAGTAAAGATACCAAGTAAGACCATGTCAAGACATGACAATGGTAAGTTCCCAAGGGAACACACAAGGAAAACTTTGAGTAAGTCCATGTCAAGACATGGCATCAATACCAAGATGAGAGATGCCATGTAAGACCATATCAAGGATATGGCTTTGGCATCAAGTTATGTGGGATGAGATTCAGTATCCTCAGTTATTCATAGAAATTCATCGAGCAAATGAGTAAAGCTTAAATGAGTAAAGTTTAAAAGAGTAAAGCTTACATGAGTAAAGCTTAAATGGGTAAAGCTTAAATGATATAGCAAGAAAATTAAGTAAGCAAAGCTATTATTAAGTTGTGAATGAGTATTATTCATGTTATGAATGATGAATTAGAGATTAAGATTATTATAGTAAAATATGCTGATCTATGTGATCAAGTGATACAGGTATCTTGTTTACCTCACGAGCATGAGACTAGTAAATGTCATGAGATATGTAAGAATCAGTATGAGTAAGTAAGCTTTATAGCTGAAATTTATGATCCTATTGTTAATGTCAAATGGTTTATATTAAGCAAGTATGTTGCTATGTGCATTATATGCAAACTTACTAAGCTAAATGCTTACGTCTTTAATTCTTTCTTCCTATGTAGTCCCGCCAAGCTAATCTCGTGGATCATCGTCATCGGAACTCGGAGCACACTATCAATCGATATTTTGGTATAGCCAAGTGTTTATATTAAGTATGGCATGTATAGGAAGCATTTCATTTTGAGAATGTGTTTTAAAATTAGCCAAAGTGTTGGCTATCAAGCTTAGTATTCTTTTTATATATGGCTAAAGAGATTGGTCATGAATTATTAAGTATGTATGATTTTATTTATCAATGAAGTATGCATCCTTGTTCATGTTAGATTTATTAAATTGAGTTGTTGATTTGAGCATGAGTTTGGTCTTGATTTCAGGGTGGCAATTGGCTTGGTAAATAGCCTCTAAGTGCCCACACAGTTGGACACACGGACGTGCATCTAGGCCGTGCGTATCCTACACATTTGTACCTTAAGTCAGGATAGACCACGGGCTAATCCCACGACCTTTTGTTTAGGTCGTGTGTGTTACACACGGTCATAACATGGGCGTGTGTCCCAGGCCGTGTGAATAAGTCAGTATATCAAGGTATATCACACGGTCTAAGTCCACGGGCGTCTGAGGACTGTGTGAAATTAGTCAGTGTCGACGACGGTTGGGTGACATGGGTGTATCTTAGGGGCACACGGGCATGTCCCAAGCCACATGGGCGTGTGACCCCTATTTCGAGGAAAAGTTCCCGATTGAATTCCGAAAGTTCCCGGATATGTGTTTAAGGCCTCATAGGCCCATGATATGTACGTTTTGACTAAGAAAGAAGAGTTTCTATTTCGGAACAAAATTTTATAGCCCGTAAGTACATGTTTAAGTGAGTTCAAGCATGATAATGTCTCGTATCCAGTCTTAGCCTCGGACTCGGGTATGGGGTGTTACATCTAATCTCCTCAAGTTGACTATTGTGTTGTTTTTTCTTCCATTGTGCAAAACTATCCCAAATTGGCCAAATTATGCAAATTTATTATAAAAATAAATAAAATTGAAATTTTTTATGAAATTAAGTTCAATTTAATTATTTTATAATAAAAAGCATAAAATCTATTGAAACTTACTTAGAAACTGCATGAAGTAAAGCTTAAAAGGTGCTGAAAAAGTCTATGTATTTTAGTATTTCCAAGAACCATCTAAATATTTTTTGTTCTAAATATCTAATTTTTTTTTAAATTGAAATGAATTGACGAGTGAAATCTGTCATTACTACGACGATCAAATTTGGAATACAGAAGTCGGGCTCTTATTTATAGGCGCTCAGTTCGTGGAATTGATTTTCAACTGTACTATTCAATTGCGTGAGCTATGGACCAGAATCAGTAGAAAAATTGTGGGTTTGAGTCGAGGTAGAATTTAGAGCTTGCAATGTAGGTATCTGGCGTCGTCAACTATTATTGTGGTTAATGCATGAACCAAAGAAGAAGAAGAAGAAGAAAGTCCTACTACACGGTTGAGAGGGAGGTTCACTGATTTGTTACAAACCTCTTATTATGATGTCCTTGAAGCATCAATGGGTAGACATTCTTCGATTTCAGGCACTGATTTCAACTTTGGTAGCCATTATCAGTCGGGGTATGAGTATATTCTAAACCACGACACTCGGGAATAATATTTAGTCATTGCATTTGATTTCATCTTTAGTGGTTCGATGTCTTGGGGCAAAAGCACTAATACTAAGGGACCATCAACCTACACCAGTTGGCAATCTGGTGCAGATTTTTCGGGTACATAGGATATAGAAAAACTAATGACTTACTCCCTACGATCGGGTCCGTCGAAGGTCCATCGAACCCTTTGGTTGAAGATGACAATGAAGATGCAACTTAGGAAGAATATGCAGTCGAGGAAGAAGGGGTAATGAATGTTGTTGACGGATCATAGTTAGACCTCGATCTAATTTGGTACTCCAGTCTGGATGGTTCGAAAGTAGCATTTTTTTCTAAACTAAAGCAGGTTCAAACTGAAACAGAACCTTGTGGTTCAGGTGATGACGATTCAAAAAATTTTTCGAATCCAGATCCGTATTCAGGGCATATGAACTTCCGCCCCACATGACCAACATCAACCTCTCCGCTGATGGTGGTGTAAAGTTCTGATAGCTCCCACACATAACACTTAGCCATGCAAGCTCATCGTCAAATGTTTGGCTATTCGAAGTTTGCATGGAGTACTCTAACAAAGATGCTTTTCTTGCTACATTGAAGTAGTACAACTTCAAGAGTGACATGGACTATTACGTCACAAAATCCCAATCAGATAAATTCGATAGAAAGTGTGCAATGCACGACGGGACGTGCAAATGGAAAATCATGGCCTCTTTTCAAAAGAATACAGGCTTGTGGATGATAAAGAAGTATTTTGGTCCACATACTTGTGTTGCAACAGGTGCGCGATACGATCAACCAATTTTTTGACATAATGTGACCTGACTGGGGTTTTCGTTTTTGCCAATAACATAATTTTAACTTGTACTTTGTAGGTGTAAATCAGGATCCTCTGAGGCTAGACTCCAATATTATATTTGACATAATTCTACCTATAGTGAAAGTAAGTCCCACGATTCCCGTCCCGATGTTGATTGCCAACATTTGTAGCCAGTATGATTACTCGCCATCGTACTATAAGGCATGGGTCACAAAACAAAAAGGCTGTGGATAAGTTGCATCATGGATGCAATAGGCCATACAACGATTTGTGACAGTGGTGTTAGGTGCAGGATCGGTCGGTACTAGCTTTCATAACAGATTTGTAAATGCATCTAGCATACTTCGATGATCACCTAGTCCTTGGGAAAAGAGCATTCCACTGATTCTTTTGGACCTTCAATCAATGCAGGGAAGCTTTGCGACACTGCAAGCCTTTGGTATAGATTGACAATATCTGGCTGTATGAAAGGTATGAGCATCAGTTGTTGATGGCCATTACCAAGGATGGTAATTGGAGGATTCAACTGATAGCATTTACAATAACTCCCTCTGAAAGGGCAGATGATTGGGATTTCTTCCTTAGTTGATTGTGCTATCACGTTTGCCTGCAGCTCGAAGTATGTGTCATATTTGACAGGGGACCCGTAATCTTGACTCCTATTGAACGACATGGTAGCCTTTGGGATCGCACATACCATAGGTACTATATACGACATGTTGACTCCAATTACCAGACAAAATGACCTTTAAAAAGTGAGCGAGATCAATGCATCGACATGGGTACGTAGCCTTCCATTGTGTCCAACATCATGCTAAACCATATTTCGTTTATTTTTTTCCCTTCATAGTATATTTTTCTTGATAAGGTACGAGCTTGTCCAACATCGTTTCCATGAAATGTTGGATAACTTGTATGCCATCAACAACGGTAGTGCAAACTACCTCGCCAACATATCCTTCAAATAGTTAACATAATCATATGACGGGGATCTACGGTATGAGCACATGATGACGAACCTAGAGGAATGCATCAATTTTGTACTAAAGGGGACACGTCATTTTTTGATAACCTTGATTGTCAAAGAAACATATTTTCACCCAGCTGCCTTATTTTCAAAACGGGCTACGACATATCCTAGATAGATAGCAAATGGTCACGTTTGGAGCGACGATTTCATGAAAGAAATTAGATGAAATGTAGAGAAAGTGAACACTTTGTACGTAGTGTGTCATTTGTGTCCGAAATCTTGAGATTTCAAATCACATAGTACGTTAGGCTCGACCAAGTCATGTCAGAGGCATCATACCATGTTGAATACCAGAAGGGACTTCGATTATGGAAGATTCTAGGCACTTTGATTTCCATACGCACATGTAATTGTCGTATGTGAAAATGTACGAATTGAGTACACACCTTATATTAAGGATGTGTACAGACTAGAATACGTGTACAATGTATGGAGATCTAAATTTCTACCTGTCCTAGACAAGAGTATGTGGCTACCAGTGTCCAGCGTCTCATTCGAGTTGGCCTCAAACATGAACTTATGTCACGTCTCGAAAGGTCGTCCGATTTCTACTCAGATACACACCAATATGGATGTTCGAGTGAGAGACAATTAACAAAGGTTATGTGAGTACTATAGAAACCTAGGGCATACGAAGGCAACATGTTTCGTATTGAGGGATGCATTGAGGCCTCAACATCGCTAACATTCGATTTTTTATACAGAAATTGATTATAATGCTTCTTATTTTTTTGTGCAAAATTTATCCATTCATTTTTTGTATGTCATTTGTATTTTTCACCGTCTATTAACAACCATATTGTGGAAAAATTGCTACTTTAAGTGCTACTTAAAGTACCAATTACAATTTCTCTAGCGATTGAACTTTTACCATTTTTACTATCTAGTCCCTGTACCTTAATTAATCACTAGTTCAAAAAAGGTACCTATCCAAAGTTTCATATTTCATATCAAACTGTAACACATATTTCATATCAAATTGTAACACCCTATACCCATCCCAATTTACCGAATCCAAACATAAGATGTCATAATTCTTACATACTTAAAATTTTTTTATAATATGCCAAAACCATATTGAATGTAACTCTTATTTATTTAAAATCCTTTCTAAGACAAAAGGATTTAATGAAACATTTATCATTCGTTCCAGACTTTCAAAGGTAGCATAAAACCTTACAATATAAATTTTTGATTAAACAGACATATTTGTAGCATGTATTATTATTTTTCATTTGAAAACATGTTTCTAAAAATGTCTCTCTATATGCATGACATTGCCCTCAATCTACCACTATGGCCCATTTCTGGCTTGGTCCCCTCAAGCGAACTGGTGCAAACCTACTAACCTGTATGGAAAATAAACGCCCATAAGTTCAATGGAACGTAATGAGTCTCAACCAGTATTTACCTTTTTAATATTACTACTGAAATCCTAGACTTTAAGATTTTGGACATCCTTTCAAACCTTGGAGGATACTTTTCTGCTTCCTAGTTGGTGGATAATCACATGCCAATATCTATACTTAACCATCTTTTACACAATTTTTGTGAAAATGGGTACACTTCTCAGAATAATATTCAACAAATGCTACTCTTGACGTATTCCTTTACAGGATCCAACAATTATCAGGACACCAGTTACATCATATTTTCAAATCACTCTAGGCAACCAAACTTGCTTTGAAGAGTATAACATTTTAATTTAAGTGATAAAATCTCATATGGCTTCAATATTAAACTTAAGAAATTCCAATTTTGGCAGACACTTGCACCACCAATATTCCAAATACCCCAAGTTTTATGTCATGGAGTATCACCATAACGGAATCATTAAACAGGTTCACAGTCAAGAACTCTTTTAGATAATGCCTCATAGGCTTGTCCAGGCCTTACCACAAGGGTGGAATAACAACTTGTTGTTTAGGTATTGTAGAATTAACAGTACAAACTTTCCAGAAAACCTGTCACAAGTATTGTAATATCCCGGGTTAGGGGCTATTTTGTGTTGCATGATATTGCATGTGTTTGGTGTGCTGTGTTGCTATTTCGGTGTTTTAGGGGTTTAATTATAGGCTAGGTGTATGCCTGAGTAGGTAGGAAAATTTTAGTTTTGGCCTTAGGTGTGGGGAGCTGATAGAGTTGGGGCTTAAGAAAATAAATTGGAGTTTTATTGCACAAATAAGGAGCTAGCTTAGTGGCAAGCATGCGCCACATGGGGAAGCTTGAGGTGGCGTCATCTTCAGGAGAGGGAGGTCCAGTGTTCGAGCTGCAGAGTCCTCCTTTTTACTTCTTTTTGGGACGGCATGGAGGAGAGGTAGAGGGCTAGTGAAACTCTGCCTTGGACTTTGTCAACCCATTTGAATGGTGGGTGGAGAGTAGATTTAGGATGTTGACTTGTTCAAATAATTTGAACTTGTGGCTAGGAGTATTTGGGGGATATGGCCGAATATTGGGGAGTTGGAAGGGGGAAATGACGGCATAGTGGGGATGAGGGGCAAGCCGAATGTACCTTGCATTTTGGTACATTTTTCGGTCACATCTTGGTAAGCAAAAGTCCTCTCACTTTCACTCTTTCTTTCATCTATTGGAACCGAAGTTAGCACCCATTCTTTTCATACTTTCTTCTTTTCTTCTCTTGAAACATTGGTAGCCGAAATTGCCTTACTCTCTTTTGATTTGTGCCAGCCGAATGTTCTCTTCTATATCATCTTCTTGATCCCCATTTTGTTGAACCGAAACTTGTCTTCCAAAGCATTTTTCTCCATTCTTTTTCTTGCTCAAAACCGAAAGTCCAAGTAGCCTTGCCGAATGTGCTTTGTTCCTCTCCATATTCTTGGTAACCGAATCTATCTTCTCTCCTAGAAGTCCTCTTTTGGCCGAATATTGGATATTGGTAAGCCTTGGCCGAATGGCCATTTAGTTTCTTTCTTTTTCTTAATCAATTCAAGTTGTTTTAAAATCGTATATGACAACTATTGATGAGTGTCATCTTTTATGTTGGAACAACTGCATCATAGGACAACGGGGACTTCGGCAGTCAAGTGGAGTTTCTACCTTGGTTTAACCATTTGATAAGTGGTGGTAAGAAGAGTAGTTGTTAGTCTATTCTTTTGGATTTCAATAAGATTAGGATTCAAGTGGATTAACTGCTTCATCTGTTATGGTGTAGCCGATTGCTAAGGGGAGAAGCATTTGTTGGGTTCGTGGATTTGGTAGGAAACCAAATCGGGAGTAAGGTAAGGGTTCAACATTAACCCCTTTGAGTGTATATGTCTTTGGCCGAATGGTTTTAGTGCCTAATCTTTGTGTTGGCCGAATGTTGCGAGTTAGTAATCGGGGACTTAGATCGCTTTTGTCGATTTCTAGACTCGTGTTATCGTGTGTGTAACTAACACCTTGATACTTAGTAATATTTTTAATAATAAACCGATTTGCCTTTTAAAACTATAACAAGATGATGGACAAGTGAATACCCAAATGGGGTATGTGGACGATTCTGTAAGTCTGTTTCTATTATGAGTACTAATAATGAGGTATAATATCATGACCTATGTTTTGTATGTATGCTATGATGCTTGGTATGTTGGCATAATATACATGACTTGCATGAGATGCATGATTACATGAGTATGGTATGTTGATGGGTGATACGAGTGGAGGAGCAGTTGATATTTTGTCTTGACGAGCACCAGTGCTTTTGGTAGCACACTTTGTGACTTTGGGTCACTGGAGGTTTGGCACCTCCAGAGGTTTGGTACCTCGCCTCGTCCCCAGCTGGCTCAGCATACCACGCTGGGTTGGCCCCACGATGATTATACGGGATTGACGCCGTTGTTTTGGTAACACACGATGGGTTGGCCCCATCACCGGATTTGTGACTACGGTCACCGCTGCTTTGGTAGCACATTGTGTCTTTGGGACACCGAGGTTTGGCACCTCATTGCGACTTGTCCTCGTGGTTTGACCACCGTGGGTTGGCCCCACTTGAGATATGGGATTGTCTGCTAGTGTTTTGGTAACACACGATGGGTTGGCCCCATCATCGCTGGATTTGTGACTTCTGGTCACCAAAGTGCTTTGGTAGCACAATTGTGTCTTTGGGACACCAAAGTGGTTTGGGACCACATCGATGGATAATGTGTCTTTGGGACACCGGTGTTTTGGTAACACATTGTGACTATACGTCACCGGTGGTTTGGCACCACCAAAGTGGTTTGGTACCACACGGGGTAGAAAAGGTGTATGGATGGTTAGGATCGGGTTGCATTAATTATGTTGCTATGTATGATGTGTGTTAGCATGTTGTTTTATCGGGAGCGGGATTTACACACCGAGTCATTCGACTCACCCTCTCCTTTGACATTTCAGTGACTCGTGAGACGCGACTTGGAGCCGGGATGGACTCGGGGTGCTCATGCCATGCGGAATAAAAGTTTTACTCAGATATTATGCTTTGGGTATTTTAGTAATTTACTTTCGGTTGGGTTTATTTCAGATTTGTAAAAAGCCTTTAAATTCTCGCTTTTTGATATTATGTTTTGAGTTTGATTGTAATATGCCTTAACAAATAAGTTGGTATGAAGTTTACTAAAACTTGGAAAGATAATGATTTCAAATTATAACGCAAAGTATTTTTAAACTATACCATCGGGTATCGCACTGATTTTATAAGCATATGAAAATCAATGGTTTTTCAAACTTGAACGCAAATTTTACTAAGTCTAAATGTTTTAGTAACAATATTGAACAACTTGTTTTTCGCAAAAGAAACAAAGTTTTAGCAAATCTATTTAGTACAAATTCGAGATTTTCAAATCGTTTCCTCGTAACATACCGTTTCGGTCGTGGTGTTTGGACCGGGTTTGGGTGTTACAATTGTGGTATCGTGAGCTAAGTTCAAAAGCTCACTACTGTAATGGAGGCCCAAATTGATTTCAAAAGTTTGTTTTAAGTGTTTTGGGGTTGGATACATGGTTTACAAGGCATGGCACCGAGTCTCCGCACTGAGCCGCCTGTAAGTAATTCTAAACTCTTACAGAATTATTATTTGTAGATGGGTAGGTGATATGGAACGTAGTTAGATTTATAGGATCGGAACCCTAGGATTAGATCACTCAAACACTCGAACTAAAGCATAAGACTTAAAGCACTAAACCAATCTATGACTCACCACTGGCTGGGTGTGTAAACTCCAGTGCGCATGTCTAGGAGAGGATCCTAAGAGCTTGGTATTTAAGCGGTCCTCGTGACTCACCTCCTCTTCGCAGTATCCCACCCGGTGCGTGAGCTCGAGTTCACCCCGACCAAGAAGGCTCGGTCATGACTTAACCTAACGACTAAAACCCTAAAAGGAATTAGCCATGTTTTCGAAAATACAACAACAACCCTAATGTTTTCAAACTTTTTGCAATAAACTCTTTCAAAACTGAAAATGACACATTTACAACAATTTTCTTGAAAAACCTGATTTATGGAAAATTACAAAAATGCCCTTAGGGGTAAATTTACTAAAATACCCTCGGTTTATAAAATAGCAACTCAATGATTTTTGCTCAAAATTTCAATGATGTTACGAAATTCAAACATTCTGTTTTACAAAATATCAATCGAAAATTTTGATTTTGGAAATTTACGAAAACGCCCTCAGTTTGTGAAAAGTACTAAAATACCCCTGGTTTCCAAAACGAAGTATTTTACAAAATTTTCAAAGAACACTCTCAAATTTTTGGAATTTCAAATCGACCGGTTTTACGAAAGTTTTAAAATGTCTTTTATTACGAAAATGCCCTGTAGGGAAAATGACGAAAATACCCTTGGGCTAGAATGGGCAGCAATGTCCGAAGAGTGAATAGGTATGGAAAGGGTTAAGGAATGAATGTATAATCTCTTTTGGGTGAATAGGATAGAAAGTCAAAACCTTGATTGCTCGAAAGAACCCCGATTAAACTCTATCCATAAAATTTCTTTGCGGTTAAGAAAGTGGAACGATACTAATGCATAAAAATCTTTTTAATCGTAAACGTAGATCGTTTAGTCATGAGCACTCGAGGCGGACGTGGTTGTAATACTCGTGGTAGAGGTAGGGGTAGAATGACGGTTTCGAGCCCGTAGGATCTGGTCCGGCGGGGTCGAAAATGAGATGCCGCCCGCCACCACCGAGGTGGTGAGTTCGAGATCGATCGAGACGATGCAAAGGTGTCACAGCGATCTTCGCGGGTGTTGGAAAGGTAGCCGTGTAAGTGGTGGTGCGGGAGTTAGGAAATCGCTCTCGAGCGACTCGGGCTAACGGGCCGAGTTCTTCCGAGGTGTATCGGGTGTTGCTCCTAGCACCGCCGAGTATTGGCCGAGGCAACCGAGCGGATCATGGACGATCCGGACTTGACGATCGAGGAGAAACTTAAGGGATTGTATCGCTTCTCCGGGATGAGTCATACCAGTGGTGGCTCACGGTTCGGGACGATGTGTGGCACCGAGGATCCGACATGGGATTATTTCGTAGCCGCATATCAAAAGAAATACATCGGGGCTAGCTACATCGACTCCAAATGAAAGGCATTTCGAGGCTTGTTCAGGGAGTAAGTCCATTCTTTCGAGTACGAGGCCGAGTTCCCGGCGCCGAGTAGGTATGCCGTGGGCATTGTAGCCACCGAGCATGAGAGGTGTGTTCGTTTCGAGGATGGTCTCATGAGACGAGTTGAGGTCGCTGATTGCTCCACGCCAGGAGCGCGAGTTCATTGCCTTAGTTGAGAAGGCTAAGGTAGCCGAAGGTGTTAAGGAGTCGGTAAGACAGAGCATGGACAGGAGTAGGTTTAAGAGGAGCTTCCGGGTTTGCCACCGGATCGTGAGGTAGAGTTTGGGATAGATCTGCTACCAGGGACTGCGCCAGTGTCTATTGCTCCATATAGGATGGCACCAAAGGAATTGGTGGAGCTTAAGGCTCGATTCGTGAGCCGTTGGATCGAGGCTTCATTAGGCCAAGTGTTTCGCCGTGGGGAGCGCCGCCGGTATTATTCGTCAAGAAGAAGGGCGGTTCGATGCGGATGTGTATCGACTACCGCCAACTGAATAAGCTGACGATTCAAAAACAAGTATCCGTTACCACGGATAGATGACTTGTTTGATCACCAAAAGGTGCATCGGTGTTTTCAAGATCGATTTGAGGTCCGGTACCATCGGTTGAAAGTTAAGGAAGCGGATATCCATAAGACAAACGCGTTTCGACTCGATGCGGCAGCACTACGAATTCTGTGTAATGCCGTCGGGTTGACTAACGCTCCGGCAGCACTTTTTATGTATATGATGAATAGGGTGTTTCAAGAGATGATCTGGACCGCTTTAAATCGTGGTTTTCATTGACGACATCTTGGTTTACTCAAGGTCGGAAGAAGAGCATGATGCACACTTAAGGGTGGTGTTGCAAGTTTTGAGGAGAAGCAACTCTATGCTAAGTTCGATGAAAGTCACGAGTCCCGCTTAGTGAAGTGACGTTTTTGGGTCATGTAGTATCACCGAGGGGATTAGAGTAGATCCTCGGAAGGTTGAGGCGGTTTTGGATTGGAAGCCTCCTAAGTCGGGTTTGAGATTCGGAGTTTCTGGGTTTGGCGGGATACTACACCAAGATTTGTTGAGGTTTCTCGTTAATTGCAAAGACCGATGACTAAGTCGTTAAGGAAGGGAGTTCCGCTTTGTTTGACCGAGAAACAATGCAGGAGAGTTTTGATAAGTTGAAAAGATCTTGACAGAGGCTCTGCTTTGATTCAACTCGAGGCCGGTAAGGAATTCACGATTGTCTTCGCGACGCATCACATACGGGATTGGGTTGTGTCTTGATGCGAGGAGGGTAAGGTTGTGGCTTACGCTTCTCGGCAGCTGAGGCCACACGAGGTCAACTATCCGACGCACGATTTAGAGCTAGCAGCTGTAGTCTTCGCTCTAAAAATCTGGAGGCACTACTTATACGGTGAGAAGTCAATCGTCTACACAGATCATAAGAGTTTGAAGTACCTATTGACTCAAAAGGATCTGAATTTGAGGCAGCGCAGATGGGTTGAATTGCTCAAGGACTACGACTGTTCAATTGAATATCATCCGGGCAAGGCTAACGTGGTGGCAGACGCGTTGAGCCGTAGGGTTGTTCCGGACTTAAGAGCTTTATTTGCCCATTTAAGTTTGTATGACGACGGAAGTATTCTCGCGCAGAGCCGCAGTTGCTAAGCCTACTTGGGTTGAGCGAGATCAAAGAGAAACATTGGAGGATGAGGTCCTGAGTGCGCGAAGGTTACAAGTGCAGAATGGTGGTTTGGAGGGTTACAGCTTGTCCGGTGATGAGGTTCTGTGTTTCCAAGGGAGGACTTGTATGCCCAAAAATGTTGAGCTGAGGCAGAAGATTCTTCAGGACGCACATAGCAGTCCTTATGCTATGCATCCTGGAGGTAGCAAGATGTATAGGGATCTTAAAGAGCAGTTTTGGTGGCCTGGCTTGAAGAAAGAGGTGACAGAGTATGTTGGGAAGTGTCTAACTTGTCAGCAGGTCAAGGCGGAACATCAGTTGCCGTCGGGTTTGCTTCAGCCTGTGAAAATCCCTCAGTGGAAATGGGAAAGGATAACTATGGATTTCGTCAGTGGTTTACCGCTCACGCCAAGCAAGAAGGATTCAGTTTGGGTTATTGTGGACCGTCTGACTAAGTCAGCCCATTTCATTCCGGTGAGAGTGGACTATTCACTTCGAAGATTGGCGAAGCTTTATGTGTCAGAGATAGTGAGGCTGCACGGCGTACCAGTTTCGATAATCTCGGATAGGGATCCCAGGTTTACGTCGAGGTTTTGGAGAGCGTTGCATCAGGCTCTGGGTACGCGCTTGGATTTCAGCACGGCTTTTCACCCGCAGTCTGACGGTCAGTCAGAAAGGGTTATTCAGATTTTAGAGGACATGTTGAGAGGTTGTGTTCTGGATTTCAGGGGCAGTTGGGATGAGTTTCTGCCGTTGGCCGAGTTCGCCTATAACAACAGCTACCAAGCAAGCATCAAAATGGCACCATATGAGGCGCTGTATGGTAGGAAGTGTCGCTCACCTACATGTTGGACAGAGTTGGGAGAACGTCAGTTGTTGGGACCCGAGTTGGTTGCGGAGACAGAAGACAAGGTTAAGTTGATTCAGTCTCGATTGAAGGAAGCTTCAGACCGGCAAAAGTCTTATGCTGATCTTAAGCGAAGGGATATAGAGTTCGCTGTGGGAGATCGGGTCTTCTTAAAGGTCTCACCTTGGAAGAAGGTACTGAGGTTTGGCAGAAAAGGCAAGCTAAGTCCGAGGTTTATTGGGCCGTATAAGGTTTTGAGACGAGTTGGACCAGTGGCGTATCAGCTTGAGTTGCCAGCAGAGCTTAGTCAGATCCACGATGTTTTTCACGTTTCGATGCTTCGGAGGTATCGATCGGATCCGTCGCATGTGGTAGCAGTGGAAGAGATCGAGGTAAATCCAGACTTGACTATGGAGGAGGAACCTGTGCAGATTCTAGATCGAGATGTCAAGGTTCTACGAGAAAGTCCAGGCCTTTGGTTAAGGTGCTTTGGCGAAATCATGGTGTAGAAGAAGCCACGTGGGAACCCGAGGATGCGATGAGACAAAGAATACCCGCAACTCTTTTGACTGAGGTAATTTCGAGGCCGAAATTATTTTTAAGGGGGTAGAAGCTGTAATATCCCTGGTTAGGGGCTATTTTGTGTTGCATGATATTGCATGTGTTTGGTGTCTTTGTGTTGCTATTTCGGTGTTTTAGGGTTTAATTATAGGCTAGGTGTATGCCCGAGTAGGTAGGAAAATTTTAGTTTTGGCCTTAGGTGTGGGAGGCCGATAGAGTTGGGGCTTAAGAAAATAAATTGGAGTTTTATTGCACAAATAAGGAGCTAGCTTAGTGGCAAGCATGCGCCACATGGGGAAGCTTGAGGTGGCGCCATCTTCGGAGAGGGAGGTCCAGTGTTCGAGCCACAGAGTCCTCCTTTTTACTTCTTTTGGGACGGCATGGAGGAGAGGTAGAGAGGGCTAGTGAAACTCGCCTTGGACTTTGTCAACCCATTTGAATGGTGGGTGGAGAGTAGATTTAGGATGTTGACTTGTTCAAATAATTTGAACTTGTGGCTAGGAGTATTTGGGGATATGGCCGAATATTGGGGGAGTTGGAAGGGGGAAATGACGGCATAGTGGGGATGAGGGCAAGCCGAATGTACCTTGCATTTTGGTACATTTTTCGGTCACATCTTGGTAAGCAAAAGTCCTCTCACTTTCACTCTTTCTTTCATCTATTGGAACAGAAGTTAGCACCCATTCTTTTCATACTTTCTTCTTTTCTTCTCTTGAAACATTGGTAGCCGAAATTGCCTTACTCTCTTTTGATTTGTGCCACCAATGTTCTCTTCTATATCATCTTCTTGATCCCCATTTTGTTGAACCAAAACTTGTCTTCCAAAGCATTTTTCTCCATTCTTTTCTTGCTCAAAACCGAAAGTCCAAGTAGCCTTGCCGAATGTGCTTTGTTCCTCTCCATATTCTTGGTAACCGAATCTATCTTCTCTCCTAGAAGTCCTCTTTTGGCCGAATATTGGATATTGGTAAGCCTTGGCCGAATGGCCATTTAGTTTCTTTCTTTTTCTTAATCAATTCAAGTTGTTTTAAAATCGTATATGACAACTATTGATGAGTGTCATCTTTTATGTTGGAACAACTGCATCATAGGACAACGGGGACTTCGAAGCAGTCAAGTGGAGTTTCTACCTTGGTTTAACCATTTGATAAGTGGTGGTAAGAAGAGTAGTTGTTAGTCTATTCTTTTGGATTTCAATAAGATTAGGATTCAAGTGGATTAACTGCTCATCTGTTATGGTGTAGCCGATTGCTAAGGGAGAAGCACCTTTGTTGGGTTCGTGGATTTGGTAGGAAACCAAATCGAGTAAGGTAAGGGTTCAACATTAACCCCTTGAGTGTATATGTCTTTGGCCGAATGGTTTTAGTGCCTAATGCTGTGTTGGCCGAATGTTGCAGGAGTTAGTAATCGGGGGACTTAGATCGCTTTTGTCAGGATTTCTAGACTCGTGTTATCAGGTGTGTAACTAACACCTTGATACTTAGTAATATTTTTAATAATAAACCGATTTGCTGTTAAAACTATAACAATTATGATGGACAAGTGAATACCCAAATGGGGTATGTGGACGATCGGGTAAGTCTGTTCTATTATGAGTACTAATAATGAGGTATAATATCATGACCTATGTTTTGTATGTATGCTATGATGCTTGGTATGTTGGCATAATATGCATGACTTGCATGAGATGCATGATTACATGAGTATGGTATGTTGATGGGTGATACGAGTGGAGGGAGCAGTGATATTTTGTGCTGACGAGCACCAGTGCTTTGGTAGCACACTTTGTGACTTTGGGTCACCAGAGGTTTGGCACCTCCAGAGGTTTGGTACCTCAGCGTCTCGTCCCAAAGTGGCTCAAGATACCACGATGGGTTGGCCCCACAAATGATTATACTGGGATTGACGCCGATGTTTTGGTAACACACGATGGGTTGGCCCCATCACCGGATTTGTGACTACGGTCACGGTGCTTTGGTAGCACATTGTGTCTTTGGGACACCGGAGGTTTGGCACCTTATTGCGACTTGTCCTCGTGGTTTGACCACCGTGGGTTGGCCCCACTTGAGATATGGGATTGTCTCGCTAGTGTTTTGGTAACACACGATGGGTTGGCCCCATCATCGTTGGATTTGTGACTTCGGTCACCGGTGCTTTGGTAGCACAATTGTGTCTTTAGGACACCAGTGGTTTTGGGACCACATCGATGGATAATGTGTCTTTGGGACACCAGTGTTTTGGTAACACATTGTGACTATACGTCACCGGTGGTTTAGCACCACCAAAGTGGTTTGGTACCACACGGGGTAGAAAAGGTGTATGGATGGTTAGGATCGGGTTGCATTAATTATGTTGCTATGTATGATGTGTGTTAGCATGTTGTTTTATCGGGAGTGGGATTTACACACTGAGTCATTCGACTCACCCTCTCCTTTGACATTTCAGGTGACTCGTAGACGCGGACTTGGAGCCGGGATGGACTCGGGGTGCTCATGCCATGCGGAATAAAAGTTTTACTCAGATATTATGCTTTGGGTATTTTAGTAATTTACTTTCAGTTGGGTTTATTTCAGGATTTGTAAAAAAGCCTTTAAATTCTGCCTTTTGATATTATGTTTTGAGTTTGATTGTAATATGCCTTAACAAATAAGTTGGTATGAAGTTTACTAAAACTTGGAAAGATAATGATTTCAAATTATAACGCAAAGTGTTTTTAAACTATACCATCGGGTATCGCACTGATTTTATAAGCATATGAAAATCAATGGTTTTTCAAACTTGAACGCAAATTTTACTAAGTCTAAATGTTTTAGTAACAATATTCAACAACTTGTTTTTCGCAAAAGAAACAAAGTTTTAGCAAATCTATTTAGTACAAATTCGAGATTTTCAAATACGTTTCCCTCGTAACATACCAGATTCGGTCGTGGTGTTTGGACCGGGTTTGGGGTGTTACAAGTATTCCCCAAATGACTCTGCCACTGAGGCTTTTTAAATAGTACACCATAAAAGTTTTACAGAGAGTTCGCCACAAAGGCCTTACAGAGTATTCGCCACAAAGGCTTTCTAGAGAATTTTCCCTAAAGGCTTTCAAGAGAATTCACCACAAATACTTTCCAGGTAATTCGTGTTTACTGTCTCAAAGGACCATCTTTGTGGATGCCATAGGGCTTCTCCCATATGATCTTATACATTCATGCCCTATTAGTGTATTATCATATAATGTCATGGCCATTGACTTCCCACAACTTTATTTAGTGATATGTCAGTCTAGTTAGCATTGTAGCTACCCTATTGGAGGTTACACCATAAATCTCCAGTCAGCAATATTCCTACCCTACCAAAGGCTACAAAAACAAATCTTTTTCTCACCTTTTTACATAACCTAGATTTGTCACATACTGGAATCATATAATAGGAAAGTATTAGGCAATGACCACACATACACCAGCAACATATTATATCACACAATGTCATCATGCCGGACATTGTTCACCTTATTTATGTATTTGTAAACACCTCTCAGAAAACACACATAAACATAATTACATGACATGCAGAAGTCAGGTTTAGGGACTCACTAGATACCAACTTTAACCTTGGCCTAGAGCTCTGTTTCAAATATTTTTCCCAAACCAACAACAACAACTACTGAAAAGATTATAATATTTCCATTAGAATCCCCATTACAGACATTTTACTAATATTTCAACTAGTGTGACCCCCAATCAAGGCTTTCTTGTAACACCCTTTCTATAATCGTAACGTGCAAAGCTATAAGACTTACTAGAAGGCTGAATCATCTACTCATTAGAAGAGATTTTAGTTTGATCTTAACGAAGAAGAAGAGAATGTTGAGGTTAGAAAGAAGAACTTGAACATTAAGTAGATAGAAAAGCCATCTAAAATGTTCCTTTCCCATAGATATATTTTCTGTCTCGATAATTTCCTTACTAAATACAACGCAGGTAAAAGAAAATCTGCGAAGGTTTAACTTACTATTGATAAGTTATGGGGAAGGTCAAATCAATCCAATTGACTCCTGTTGAGAAGTGGCCTACCATGTCGCTATAATGATGTGTTTAGTTGGCTTGTTTTAATGTACAAGCAATTTTTCATATATCTTTCTACTCTACTCTTTACTCTGATCACTGCTTCTAATGCTGCAGAATCCCAACAACTCCTAACTAACCCAATACAAATCTATTTAAACAATATTCCTGTAGATCAGACGTACTATGTTTTGGCGATGTTTCACGTTCAGCGTAGTCCTAAAGACAATTAAGTCTCCTACAACTTCTTCATACACTTGAAAGGCTTTTAGTTCTTAAACAAAACATTGGGCTTATAGTTCTTAGGCGTTGTAACATGGTTTACGCAAGTGTACATAGTCGTTCAAGTAATAAGTAAGTAAAAATGAGTTATTCTCTTTGTAGGGATCGAAGGCCTGTGAGCTCCGGTGGGAATTTCGGCGAATCACCGTTACGATAGCAAGGGGCCCAAAAGCCGCGTTTTTTGATAAAAAAAAGTAAGTTTCTTTTTTAATATATTCTTTATATATATGTATATTTGCGTATATAATTAAAAAAATGGAGAAATATGTGTATACTGTTTCGAAAGGAAAAAGAAAATAAGAAGAAAAATAAAAGAAATAGATCTTAGCCTGTTCTTTCTTCCAATTACTTACTGCTTTTCTTATTTGTGGATGCTGTAAATCTCTACTTTTTTTGTATCCAAAGTCTTTTTTGTATTTGAAAAACTATCTGAAACTTACATCTAAATTTTTCAATGGCTTTATAGCCATTTACAAAGCCTAAATCTATTATTTTATCTATTGCAGGCCTGGCATGGGCGGTGGCTAGTGGTGGCTGATCAGAAGACCTTAGGGTTTAGTTTTTTTATTTTTTTTATTTGGAGTAATTGGGCTAGGTTTTATTTGGCTATTTGGGTTAGGTTCTATTGGGCTATTTAGTTTGGGTCATTTGGTTTTTACTTTGGGTTAGTTTGGGTTGTTAGTGGGCTGTATTTTATTATTTTTTGTTTGATTTGTTCTAATGGGCCCCGGGCTAAAATTGGGCTCTACAGCTACCCCTCTTTGCTCATTGTCGTGTAACGAGAATGGAGCAAAGACTTTAAAGAGGACCAATTTTGCCTGGTCTTGCTGAGTCTCGGCGCTTCTCTTCTTTTTCAAGTAGCCTCGCTTTAACCCACTGCAACTTCAAAAGTTTAGGAATTGGTGCCTCGATCCACTTGAATGTAATTTCAGGGAGAAGAGATTTGTTGCTTCGATCTACCCCACTGGAACTTCGAGGAAATAAGAATTGGAAATTTCAACCTGCTTCTCTGTAACTTTAGGAAGATAAGGCTGAGGGTTTCAATCTGCTTCACTGTAACTTTAGAAAGATAAGATTTGCCATAATCTGTAGCTTCAATCTTTTCCACTGCATCTTTAGGGAAATAAGATCTGTTATCTTCAGTTTGCTGCACTACATCTTCAGGGAGATGAGAATTGATCCTCAATGTAATTTCAGGGAAAAGGGATTTGTAGCTTCGACCTACCCCACTGACGTTTCAAAGAGAGAAGAATCCATAGAGAAGAGATTCGTAGCTTCGATCTTCTCTATTGAAACTTCAAAGATATAAGATTGATCCTCAAAGTAATTTCAGGGAGAAGGGATTTGTAACTTCGACCTTCTCTACTAAAACTTCAAGGAAATGAGGATTTCAGGGAGAAGGGACTTATAGCTTCAACCTACTTTGTTGGAACCTCAAAGGGATAAGAATTTACGGAGAAGAGATTTGTAGCTTCGATTTTCCCTACTGAAACTTTCAAGGATATAAGAATTCAGAGAGCAGAGATTTGTAGCTTCAATCTTCTCTACTGAAACTTCAAGGAAATGAGGATTTTAGGGAGAAGGGATTTGTAGCTTCAACATACTCTTTTGGAACCTCAAAAGGATAAGAATTCAGGGAGAAGAGATTTGTAGCTTCAATCTTCTCTACTGAAACTTTCAAGGATATAAGAATTCAGAGAGAAGAGATTTGTAGCTTCGATCTTCTCTACTGAAACTTCAAGGAAATGAGGATTTCAGGGAGAAGGGATTTGTAGCTTCGACCTACTCCGTTGAAACCTCAAAGGGATAAAAATTCAGGGAGAAGAGATTTGTAGCTTCGATCTTCTCTACTGAAACTTTGAAGGATATAAGAATTCAGAGAGAAGAGATTTGTAGCTTCGATCTTCTCTACTGAAACTTCAAAGATATAAGAATTTAGGGAGAAGAGATTTGTATCTTCGATCTTCTCCACTGAAACTTTAAGAAGATGAAAACTGGTAACTTCAACCTACTCCGGTGTATCTTCAAGGAGACGAGGTTGGTGGCTTAAATCTACTTTGCTGCTTCTTGGAGATAAGATTCGTCGTTTTCGATCTGCTCCACTACTGCTTAGGGAGACAAGATTTGTAATCTTCAATCTACTCCACTGTTGCTTCAGAGAGATAAGGCTGATAGATTCACCGATATTGCTACACCATCCTCTAGGGACATGATCTGTAGAATCGGTTTCATGTATCTATGCTTATGCCAAATGATTAGGATGCTATGATCGAAATAAGTCAAATGCTCCTAACTAGATGTGTATTAATGATATTTGCATGAATGCATGAGAATGATCCCTTTTTAATGTTTGGGTTGTCATTGCTCATTGTTCCTCAAGGTCATATCACTGATGTGTTATCACGTCCTCTTGTTCGGCTGTTATTCTTGATAGAACACCCAAAGAAATAGTCATATTCTACTTAGCAAGCTTGCCCCGCTGTAATTTCAGAGTCCCTTCCACTGTATCTTCTAGGACATAAAGTTTGTACCTCCCACTGCAATTTTAGGAGAATAACATTTGGTTTCTTCCATCCATCCTGCTGCAACTCCAAGGTATAGGATTTGTATCATCTTCAATCAATTTGATCTGTTACACCATTCACTAGGTATAATGACCAGATGTATATGCCTGATATTTGCATGAATGCAAAGTATTATTTTTCTTTTCCCGAGAATGATCCCCTTGTACAGTTGGGTTGAAATTGCTCGTTATTTATCAAGGTTGCATCACCGACGAAATTTCTTGTCTTTTTGTTCAACCAATAAAAAGTACAAAAAGATAATCATCTTTCTCCAATATTTCCAAACCTTAAGCTTGGTGAGTTCTAAACAATAGTCTTGTTTTAGGTCCTTGTATTATTTAGAAGCTTCCAGAGTAATATGCAAAACTCCTTTTATGAAAGTATTATTAGTCCACTAATCGTTATTTCAATGCAAAAATGCTTGAAAAAGATCATAACAATAGACAAGAAGGAAATTAATTAAGAGCATAGCTCGAAACAAATAAGTTAAGCAAAGATAGCAAATGCAATCAAGAAGGAAATTTACTGGTAGTGTATTTTGAGACGAATAAGGTAATCAAAGATAGAAAATTCAAAATGGGTAAAATAGAAAGCTAGGTGCCCCAGATATCGCAACATGAGCTTATCTGTACCAACTTCTTGAAGACTAATTTGAGCTTAATCTGTGCTTAGGGGATCCGAAGTACTTTGTTAATGCCCCAAGACGTAGGATACTTCTTCATTGTTAATTGAGGAATAACAAGACTACTGTATGCCCCACTTTTATTTGAATTGCCCTTTACGGGTTTTCAATTCAAAATTCATTTGGTCTCAAGACGCCCTTTGCGGGTTTACTCCTTGGCCTCTCCTTTTTCATTTTCTATTTTCTTTTCATTCTCTCTTTATCTTCTTCTTTATCTTTATCTTTATCTTTTTCCTTTTTTTTTACTAAAATATCTTTTGATTTGAACTCATAGGATTAGGCAAGTCCTGGTTATCCCTCTCGGTCAAAATCAATGCCTTTCTAGAAAAGACATTCTTTACCACATACGGTCCTTCCCAATTTGGGATCCATTTTCCTCATAAGTCCTTTTGTATGGAAGGATCCTTTTCAAAATTAGGCCCCCTTCATGGAATTCTCTAGGGCGAACCTTCTTAACATAGGCCCGTATCATTTGCTTTTGGTACACTTGACCATGAGGATGGCCTTTAGCCTCTTTTCTTCGATCAAGTTAAACTAATCTATTTGGGTTTGATCCATTCTGCTTCCAACTTCAACTCTGATAAGACTCAGAGAGAAGGAATCTTGACTCTCATGGGCAAAATCGCCTCTATTTCGTAAATCAATAAGAAAAATGTTGCCCCGGTGAGGGTCCTAATAGACGTTCGACAAGCACAAATGCCAATCTTCATGAGTCTCAATCTTTTCCCGGGAATCTCTTTTTTTCTTTTTTTACCGTTCGTTTTGGTCGATACAATGTTTAATCTTGAACAAACTATGAACTTTTGATGTCGTGCTGTTGTTCATATTTAATACACCGTCAGATATGATCCCCTTTTGGGATTCTATACCAACATAGAATTTACTGACTGTCGACTTTGTGACATCGACATATGAAGTAGCTTCGGCTCACCTGGTGAAGTAATCGATGACCACAGAGGTGAATCGATACCTATCAGAAGCTTTTGGCAAGATTGACCCACTGCGATCCATGCCCCACATAGAGAAAGTCATAGATTCTACTTATTCTTTGTAAGGTGGGATCTGTTTCTCATCTTATTCTACCATCCTTAACAAATTAGGAAAATATCTACAATCTCAGTCGTCTTCAAAGTCTTGAGATCCCTCTAAACACATATCTCGCTCAAAAGGAGATTCTGGGTCAGTAGCAACGTTGCTCATGTCATTGATATCTGGGTACCTATTGTAGGTACGAAGAAAGATTTAGATGAATCTAAGAATGATTATTTGTATGGTATAATCATGGATAAAGAATAAAATAATATTTGATAGATAGCTCAAAGGATAAATGAATTCATAGTATGAAATGGAAAAAAGAAAAAATAAAAGAATATTTTCTCAAAAGATGCATCTTATTGAAATAAAAATTTTGGACACAAGCCTATTTCACAAAAGGACTCTTATTGCCTCTAGGCTTAAGGCAACAAGCGTGTTTTGAATATTACTCTAAATTAGTTCTAAAAATAGAGGGATCTCTTCCACAGTCCCATTGTTCAAAACTCTCCCAAGTATGTAAGGGCTTCGAAACTTTTATTCCCTAGTTCCCTCTTCGGATATGTCATTCAGATTCCCCGATATTCCTTCCGGGTTCTTGTCTTATTCAAGGCATCGCAACTCTTTTGCCCCCACTTTCAACTATCGCATTTACTAATTTGTCAGAGTGATTAGGCTCTGAAGAATCGTCGAACTTCAAAATTCCCATTTCAATGAACCTTTCGACCAACTTCTTGAAAGCAAGGCAGTTTTCTATTGAATGTCCTATAATCCCCGCATGATACTCACATTGAACTTTGCGTCATACCATTTGCGGTACGGGGGCTGTATTGGTTTTGGGTAGTAAGGAAACACCACATGCGCATCACATAGATTTTGATAGAGCTCCTTGTATGTCATTGGGATGGGTGTGAACTGGGGCCTTTCTGTATTTGGCCTTGAGTTGGATTCTTGCCTTGAAGAGCCTTGATAGCTAGTGGTTACAGCTCTTGGTTGACCTACGGTGACCAATTTAGAATGCATGCTCAAGATATTTATTTCATTTTTCCTTATTTCTCGAGGTGACCTTTTGGTGCTTTCTCCTGCTTCAATCCTCCCGCATCTTATCGCATTTTCTATCATCTCACCCGTCATCACTATGTCCGCAAAACGTTTTGTGGCACTTCCCAATATATGAGTGATGAATGGGGCCTTTAAAGTGTTGATAAAAAGCATTGCGGTTTCTTTTTCTAGGAGGGGTGGTTGGACTGCGTCGCTATCTCCCTCCATCATTGGGCGTACTGCCTGAAGCTCTCACTTGGCTTCTTTTCCATGTTTTGCAGTGTGATTCTGTCGGGTGCTATGTTTGTCACGTGGCCATATTGTTTTATGAAAGCTTATGACAAGTCCTTCCACGAACCAATTTGGGCACGGCTTAACTGGTTGTACCATTTAGCCGCGGACCCAATCAGATTATCTTGGAAAAAGTGTATTAATAGCTGATCATTGTTAACGTATCCTATCATCATTCGACAGAACATTGTGATGTAAGCTTCAGGGCAACTAGCCCCGTTGTACTTTTCAAATTCTGGAGCTTTAAATTTGGCGGGAGCACCAGATCCGGGACAAAACTTAGATCTTTAGCATCAATCTCGCAATGGTAGTCAGCACTTTCCATTGCCTTAAACTCTCTTCCAGCCATCTACAGCGTTCTTCAAGTTGTTTTGGCAGATCCACTCTCACTTTCTCCATTTCTGCCACTTCACCAAGATCCAGGACAACGAGATTAGTTGGATTATCCCCTGGGTTAGAACCCGAACCCGTTGGAAAGTTTATCGATGCCGATGCACTAGCTTGGTACTGGGACCTGATGGTGACAGGTACCCTTTGTGGGTATGCATCCGGTTGCGTTTGGGTGTTCATTGGGGTAAAACTCGGAGAATAGGGAGGTTCTTCATTGTCATCACCAGGATTGGTCACAGGGCTCTTTCCTTTGTCGGAACCTCCGGCCAATAGCTAGGCCAGTTGATTCATGATACTTCTTTAGGATTCCAGCATCTGATCCCTCATGTCTTGTTGTATTTTGGCTAATTGCTCTTGCATCTGTACTTACAATTGATCTTGCATATCCCTTTGCATTTGTTCTAGTCTTTCCATTCGTTGATCCATTGCTTTCGTCTTGCGATGGGTATTGTAGCGATATGTAGTTGGTGGGTTTTCATTGGTTTTCAGGGTAACTGAAATAATTTTTAATTAATTAGAGACTTTCTACAAATTTTAATGCATATGATATGATGTAATGAAAATGCATGAAATGCAATGCAAATGCATGGGATGAATGTAAAGAGAAAGAGAGGCGTTGATTCTGAATTCAATTCCATTAGAACTTTCCTAAAAAATAAATTCCTTTACATAAAACGGATTACATATGCGGCCTTACCCTCACATTCCAAGCGAAGATACCGATCTTCTCCTTCATATTCGGACGCTATGGTCGAATCTTGCTAATTTTCCCAAAGATGTCTCTATTGTCTCCTTTTTTGCTTGATTTGTGTCGTGACCCATTGCTCACTTATCCCCGCAATGCTCAATAACTCCTTTTAAAAGAGTTGAGACGTGACGGCTCTCGAATAATCCTTGATGGCTTGAATCCTCGGGTAATGAAGCAAAGTCTTGTTTTCCTTCGCGGACTATCAGTCTTTTTTCGTTGTGTTTACTTGGACCCTACTTGGACGACCGTACTATATTCCACTATATCAAGAAGCTCGTTTTCCTATGAAAAGATCTTCTATTTAGAAATCGAATATGAATCAACACCTCCCTTCTAAGATGATGCGATGCGATGCAATGCAATGCAATGCAATAATAAACAAAACAAAACATGTTAGCACAGGAGAAATAAACAAAATAGAGTACCTATCTGGGTGACCACTAGGGGTTCGGAGTGACTCTACTTAGGGTGGGTTCTTAAGACTCGCTATATTAGGTTTGATTCTAAAGAAAGGGTACATGAAGTAGCAAATTCCTCGATCCTCACCCATTATAGGCTCATATGGACCGAGTTCAGTTCAGAGGAATACATTTCCCTATGGCTGCATGGAGATGAAAATCTCACGAAGACATAGGTACGGATGTATCCTGAAAGCGATCTACTATCCTGTACGGGGGTGAAGACCTCACGAAGGAATAGTTTCTCACTCCCACTTAAAAGGGTATAATTGAGCGGTCATGTAATGCAACGTGCAGAGACATATAAAAAAAAAAAATAAACCAGAAAAGCAAACCAAAATGATAAAAGTCCAAACAAAGAAGAATGACATGTAACAAAAGGATCGTATATTTAAAACAAGTTTTCAATTTTTGACAAAAAGAAAAAAAACTAATCAACTCATGGCTTGACTCTCTTATTTGAAGTCCCTAGTAGAGTCGCCAAGCTGTCGAAACCATTTTTTTTTTGTAAAACAGGATCGACTTGGATTTTGGAAATGAAAACAAAAAACGGGAGTTGCCACCAATCCTTTTTGTTGAGGTGTGATCGGGTCACCTCGTAAAATGGTTGTTTTTAATAAACAGTTTGATTTATCAAAATAACGATTTTGGTCTATAAAACTCAGAAAATGGGTTCGGGGATTCGGTTACGTACGAGGAAGGATTAGCACCCTCGATACGCCCAAAAATTGGTACCTAGTTGATTAATCAATGTCTTAGTGTCGAAGATTTGAAAACTTGAAAAAATTTAAACTATGATCCCTCTTTTTTTTTTTTTAAATAAAACACTTGAATAAATCGAAACGAATGTTAAAGACCCTCTCGTCTTGAAGTAATAAAGTGTCATATCCAGTAAGTTAGGACACGACATCTTGAACCTTCGAGCATAAGCTTTCCTTTATTTAAAACTCATGTATTTTAACTTCAAAAGGATATTCGCTTATTTAGGTCAAACGAGAAAAAATCGAAACCCAGTAAGTTAAGGCACAATTTCTCGAACTTCCAAATACTGAATATTGCCTTTATTTACAAAAAAAAAAAAAAATCTTATCTCAGGGTAACAAGATGTCATGGCCAGTAAGTTAGTGCACAACACTTCGAATCTCCGAGAACAAGTATTTTATTCGAAACTCGTGCTGCAATTTAAAAGGATATTCCGTTATTTAGATTAAATGAGAAAAACCGAAACCTAGTAAGTTAGGGCACGATTCTCGAATCCCTAAATACGAAATATCGATTATTTTAAAACTTGATGTATCGGGTAAAGGTTAATGTGACAAGTAGTAATGTGAAAATACGATGCTACATGCGTGACAGGATAAATGCGTTAATAAAATAATGATATGAAATTCGAAAATAAAATGAGCAAGATAATATATATATATATATATATATATATATATATATATATATATAACATAAATTTCGAGTAAATAAATAATGAAATGTAATAAGAATGTTAAAAAAACAGTAACAATACTATATTTATAAGAACAATATATATAATACTAGTGATAAAAGAGGATAATAAAAATTATAATAATGAAAATAATAGTAGTAATAACGATGATAAATAATAAATATAATAATAACATATACAAGAAGCAAATACAATGTAATAATAATGTTAGAAATAAAATAAATAATAATAGTGAGTATAAGAATAAGAATAACAAAAATAAATATGATAGATAATAAAATAGTAAAAATAATGTTAAGAATAATATTTAAAACAATTATTAAATATTATAACATTAAAACAATAATGGTACAAATTAAGATTAATACCAATAATAATAAATATAATAGTAATAACATTAATAATAGTACATATAACAACAATAATAATATTAAAAGTAATTAATTTAATAATAAAGTAGTCAAAATAATCATAAAAAAGGACTAAAATCGAATTAAAAGCGGACTTTTGGGGTAAATCTAAAATAAAAATAAAAGGAAAAGGATCTATTTGTATTCGTAAATAACCAAGAGGGACTAAAACGGGAAATAACCCCTCTCTTCCAAGTGCACAGCATCTGGTAGGACCAGATTGAAAACCGAAATAAATTATTGGGGCAAAATTAAAAATAAAATAAACTTAATTGTAAAACAGTGAAAGAGCGGAAGTGCTAAATGTGCAATTAGCCTTCATCGAAAACGCACGGATCCTCCTTGCTGGTTGGGTCAAGGCGCGGGTCAGAGGGGCAAAACGATGCCGTTTTGGGGATTTAGGACGCCGGCCAAAACAGTGCCGTTTTGAGTGGCTATATAAGCCAATTTTTTTTTTGAAAAAAAATCATTTTTCTTTCTTTGCTCAAAAAAACAAAACTCACCCCTCTCTTTTTTCTCTGCAGGGATCGAAGGCACATGAGCTCTGGTGAATTCCGCTGAATCGCCGTCATGTACACGCCATATATCTGTGTGGGGAGTCAAAAGCTACTTTTTTTGATAAAAAAGTAAGTTTCTTTTTTAATATATTCTTTATATATATGTATATTTGCGTATATAATTAAAAAAATGGAGAAATATGTGTATACTGTTTCAAAAGGAAAAAGAAAATAAGAAGAAAAATAAAAGAAATAGATCTTAGCCCGTTCTTTCTTTCAATTACTTACTGCTTTTCTTATTTGTGGATGCTGTAAATCTCTGCTTTTTTTGTATCCAAAGTCTTTTTTGTATTTGAAAAACTGTATGAAACTTACATCTGAATTTTTCGATGGGTTTATAGCCATTTACAAAGCCTAAATCTATTATTTTATCTATTGCAGGCCTGGCATGGGTGGTGGCCAGTGGCGGCTGATCAGAAGACCCTAGGTGCGGTGCATCTAGGGTTTAGTTTTTTCGTTTTTTCTGATTTGGGGATGATTGGGCTATTTGGGTTAGGTTCTATTGGGCTGTTTAGTTTGGGTCATTTGGTTTTTAGTTTGGGTTATTTTGGGTTTTTGGTGGGCTATATTTTATTATTTTTTTGTTTGATTTGTTCTAATGGGCCCCGGGCTAAAATTGGGCTCTACAACCGGTATACACTTGAAATACATGGAAATGATATTTACTTGATATATTGAAACATGACATGAAAAATACATGTATACGAAAGTTGCTTGATAATTACGTATATTCATGATTATAAACTATTACCAGAAAAAATATACAAAAAATTCATGAAAATGATGGTACATGAAATATTGATATATGTTTATGAAGAAACAACAAGAGAATGATATGTATCATGACATGTAAATATGTGATTATCTTTGATATGTTGATACAAGGAAATTATCTATGTTGTGACGAGTAATAAACTCAAGTGTGACATGTCGAGAAAATAAGTTTATCGATGTGGAATTTATATGCAATATGTAATAGCCCATTTTTGATAAAATCGGAACAGTGGTTTCGGGACCACATATCCAAGTTTGGAAAGAAAAATTATTTTAATACTATTTTATGATCTATGGTATGATAATAATATTGTGTGAAAATTTTGTAAAGAAATTTTATCGATTACATGTTTAATTTGATAAATGACCAAATTGCACAAAGTGTAAAAGTTGAGTTCTAATAGCTAAAGGGATTAAATAGCTATATAACTTTAAATTGGAGGTCCTTATATGATAATTAGACCATTAAAAATGCTTAGTTGTTAAGGATGATAATTCATCCATGGAAAATAAAATAAAGAAAATGATGAAATTGGAAAGATGAAAAAAATAAAAGGTGAGAAATTAATTAAATAATAAAATATCATCATTTTATATCATCTTCTTCCCCAAAATACATGGAAACCCTAGGAAAGAGAAAGAAAGCTTCTTTGTGTAACACCCCAAATCCATCCTAGAAGTTAGGCCCAAATCTGGCGTGTCACATTAAAGAGTTTTTCGAAAACCATGTTTTCATTAGAAACCCTTCTTATTGAATTTAAAACTTTCTGCCATGTAAAACCTTAGATTTCGTTTGCTTATCTTCAAAACGTAGTTTATTAAAAGTCATTCTCTTGCGAAAACATTAATATCTTTAAAACCTTATTTGTTGTAGAAGCTTAATTTAAAACAGTTGCGGAAACGTGATATTTTGAAAAACAGTAATTATTTGTGAAAAAACCCGTGTTTAATAGACTAGCAGTTTGTAATTAAAAGAAATACCAAATAAAAGTTAAAAAGAAAATCCCAATGGCCTTGTTACAAAAAAATATTAACCCAATAAATTAAATAAAATAAACTAAAATAAAGTCGTTAAGTTTAACTTTAAAACAGATCAGGCGTGTAGCCACCTCCGAGTCCCTCGCAGCTTCAAATCCTGTATGGTTGGGGATTACCTACACAGTTAAAGGAAAAGGGTAAGTTACGAGAACTTAGTGTGTAATCCCCTGTTATGGTCACAGTCTGGGCCCGAGCCCATATGGTATTAGTCTGGGCCTAAGCCCTATTCGGTAACAGTTTGGGCCTAAGCCCTATTCGGTAACAGTCTGGGCCTAAGTCCTATTCGATAACAGTCTGGGCCTAAGCCCTATTCGGTAACAATCTGGGCCTAAGCCCCAAAATCTTATCAATGCAATGAACATGTACCCAACCAATACCAACCAAACTCTCCACCCATACCAACCAATCTCTCCATGTGAAGACCATGTCAACCCACCCAGCCAACACACCAAGCTTAGCACCGGTTGTGGCACTAAGTCAACAGAACGACTCAGCACCGTAGACAGAATGGCTGAAAGCCAAAAATATCGCAGCATCACTGCCGGTTAACAGAACGACTGAAAGTCGTAAACAGAATTGTTATAAACCATAATCTGGATGGCACAAAGCTATCGGTGACTGTAATAAGTTTGGCACATAGCCATCAGCGACGGTAATATAATCGGTACACAGCCACGGGTAATTATGATCGACACAGAGTCATCAATATATATGTTAGGCATATAGCCATGGGTAAATACGGTTGGCACAAAGCCATAATCAAGATGGCACAGAGATATATTTATCGCAGAAAGGCTGAAAGCCTTTACAGAACGGCAATGGGCCGTACACTTCCTCCGTAACTTTGTCCCAACCCATGCAATATGTCGTGTATGTCATGCTCAATCATCACAGGTGTATGCAAAATGACCATACTCAGTAACAGTCATTTAAAACATATATTACAAGCATATCAGTCAGGCGACCACAGTCAAGTTAGTTAAAACACAGTCATAAGATCATAGTCAAGTCGTGGCACAAAATCAGTCTTTTACCCTCAGGGGCAAAATAGTTATTTTACCCTATAATGGTATTTCGGTAGTCCTACCCTGCAGGGGTAATTTGGTAATTCTACTTATAACTAATCCATATATGCAGTGCATCTCAAGCATAATCAATCATACAATTAAAACATACAACGCTAGTACTACCACGAGGGTACAACGGTCATTTAATCGTTTATAGGTACAAGGGTCATTTAATCGTTTATGGGTAAAACAGTCATTTCGCCTCGTAAGGGCATCTCGGTAATTTTACCCGTCGAGGGTATTTCGGTAACTTTACCCATAAAGGGTATTTCAGTAACTTTACCCATAGAGGGTATTTTAGTAATTTCCCAAACCAGGGGTATTTCTGTAACTTTACCCATCGAGGGTATTTTAGTAATTTCCCAATACAGCGGTATTTTGATAATTTTACAAATTAGGGGTATTTCGGTAATTGTAATCAAGGGTATTTCGGTAATTTTGTAATCTAATGGTATTTCGGTAATTTCACAAATCAAGGGTATTTCAATAATTTCACAAATTAAGGGTATTTCAGTAATTTTGCAATCCCAGGGTATTTCAGTAATTTCACAAATTAGGGGTATTTTAGTAATTTTACAATTCGAGGGTATTTCAGTAATTTGTAAACCAAGGGTATTTCAGTAATTTGTAAACCAAGGGTATTTCAGTAATTTTAAACCAAGGGTATTCTAAACAGAGAGAACGATGTGAATGGGCCTAGGGCCCATTCTCGGCCTAAATGGACCCACACGCTCGTGTAGCCCATTTAGCCAAAATCTAGCCATAGATATGAGATTCACATAGACCAGTCCAATATCTACTTACACAATCATACAATTTATTCATATGGGCCCACGGGCCCATTTCAGCCCATCGAGGCCCAAACAGCCTAACCCACAAAAACACTCATGATGGCTTCAACTATCACGTCGAAGCCTCCACACATGCACTCGTACGCTCGTGTAGCTACCATTGCCGTGTGACCGGTATTTCGGTATTTGCCGCTCTACAGCTAGAGTAGTGCGAAATACACACCTGATTGGAATCTGAAGTTAATCCGTGCTCTGAACACTCCTATACCTAAACAACAACCAATGTATGCTTATTCTCCTCATAGATTGCTCTATTTAAAGCCAGCTTCTCACCGTCCCTCATGCTAGCTTCCAGATGTGAGATCCCTCCTTCAGCAGAGTCTAAATCCATCACAACCACTTGCCATCCCAACTTAGCAAAATAAATATCCCTTTTTGCTTGCAATGGGATTCGAACTTAGGCTCCCCTGTAACATAATCCACGCCCCTAGCCACTTTACCAACTAGCTCATTTTTGTCTTAAAACATGCGCAACTAAATATAAACCTATGGGCCAAAGTCTAAGTTCATTTAAAAAGAAAATAAAAAGAATTGCACGCGCCAAGACTTTAACCTTGGACCCCTTGCTTCCACTCTGACGTCACTTCCTTTTCTCCCATGTAGCACCATTTTCCATTAGACCACAACTCCTTTTGTGTCATTTTTCTCCACGTTTTATTCTTAAAGCCTACTTACTAACTCTTAGGGTTTTATTCACATAAAACCAAAATTTTCCTAAAGCCCAAGTTTGAACCTAAAGACCTATTGTTTAAAGTAGCCCAATATCTAAATATAGTCCAGTAATTTAAATAGTAGAAGAACAGAAAAAAAAACTTACTTGGCTCGACGTCAAGGGCTCGATGAACCACACTGCAAGAATCCTGCCAAACTTTCTAATCTACTTATTTTGAAAAACCCAAAATCTAAGGCCCATTTCACAGCTTGAGCTTTACAACCTGGCTCTGATACCACTAAATGTAATGCCTCCAGACCCGGCCCAGAAGCTATGGCTAAATTTGACGATGTCACATCAAAGGAAAATCCAAAAGGATTTTGTTTAGCGGAAAATTAGGTTTGAGGTTTAGAAACCCAAAAACTCTCGAATCTTATTAAGTTAAGATAAAAAGCCCATATTTTAATAAGTCATCCATGTGTTGAGTTATTTTGAAAATCATGTTTAATCTTAAGAAATTTAATTAAGTTCAATAAATAAACAATAATAATAAAACCCATAAGTAAAGTCAATTTGGAGTTACAAGGCCTTATTACAACCCAACAAAAATAAAGTGATTAAAATAATAGAGTTATACGAAATAAAGTAACAAAACGTCTAAATCACTTGCAATGTGGCCATCTCCGAGTCCCCTTCCACGTCGAACCGTCTACTTTGCATCACCTGAAACATTAAATAAAAGGGTGTGAGTTTCGCAACTCAGTGTGTACAACCCTTGGCATTCAATACAATATACAACTATCACATTGGGCCTAAGCCCTATCACAATCGGTGATCTTGGGCCCTAACCCACAATGACCTCATATCATTCATATGGAAACAAGGTTATGCAAAACCCTCCCAAAAATCCATCTGCTACACACCATTTCCCTTCCAACCTTATGCACCTGTGGGGATTTCTAAATCGACCCACCCCTCCGCTACACTCCAAAGGTGGCACCAACAGCGGCACTACTCAACGTTGCAGCAAATCTACCAATCATATAATGGGCTTAAAGCCACCGATGGATCCACAGTCGTCAAGCGAGTATGCGATCCTCAAATTCTTCCTCCGTACCATGGTTTTCCACCCATATGCATCCTAAATAGATTATCGTATGAATGCAGCAAGCACATGAGTAACATCCATAAAACTCATATTCATCACATAGGGGTATTCTAATCATTCCACCTTACAGGGGTATTCTCGAAATTTTACCCTTCAGGGGTATCCTTGTAATTTCTTGCTTGTCAGGTTTTAGCTATGAACTTTGTCCTATCAACAAGTCCTCGCGACTTAAGAGAACAGACACTATGCACCAGGTAGGATACCAGAGAAGACGAGGTGGGCTACTAGGACCGCTTAAGTACCAAGCTCTCCCTAGATCCAATCCTAGACATGCATATGTCCATTGCCACACTTAACCTATCGACTTGTCCACAGACATGTTTGATTATTACAAGAGTTTTATGTTATTCAAGAGTTTGTCAAACTAGGCCTAGAGTCCACTAAACCATAACATATATTTCTAAAATCTCTTAGGGCCTATTAAGCCTATTTCATGTCATATAGCCCATTAAACCAATTTCATGCTCTTATAGCCCATTGGGCTCAATTACGATCCAATCATACAACCGTTCATGCCAATTCATTATTCATGCTCACATATCAACCATTTCCGTTTTAGGCCTACAAGTTCTACAGGCCCATTTAGCCACTTTCAGCTTTTTGGCTTTTCGGCGTTGCCGATATCGTGTGTGTAGTGTTTGTACACACCTGGTAACCACGCGTGCTGCAAACCCCTTAATCACCAACCTACAATCGACATCACTTAACGATTAATCATGGCTTAATACACACTTTATCAAAAATCGAAACCTCACCGTAACCTTACCGTGTGCCACACGTTCTAGTAGCTCTTCATTTGCTACTATTTTGCAATTATCCTCTAGATCTGCACCCAAACATATATTGTCAAAATCAAGTAACCTATATTCCTCATAAGTCCCCCCTATAAGCCATATTACATTCGGCCATTTACTAAACCACAACCAAGACGAGTGCACTTACCTCTTGCTAATGATCCTTACCAACCACGTTCGTGATCTCTGAATCTTGTTAATACAAAGTTAACGATAAGGAGAGGAAAGATTGCCCTTCGGCTTTTAAAAAAACTCACTATAAAGATTGACTAAATACTTATTAAAAACCCTTCTTTGATCCTGTGGCCTAGATAGCAACCGACAAGATTCGACTTTTAAACCTGACCAAAAGTGGGTAACAATCGATCGTGATGAATGAGAAATAACTAAAAATCGACACAAGTAGGGCTATATGATATAAATGTGTATTCGACTTTCAGAGAAAGAAAAAGAACACAACACTTATAGGAATTTTTGGCAAAAAGAATGATGGGTTCTTTTTTCGGCAAATGGAAGAATTCGACTGAGGGGAGAAAAACAAAATTTCCAAGAACCTCTTAAAGGGATTCTGTAATATCCTGAAATAGGGGTTGTGTGTTTGGAGAATAACTCAAATATTAGTGGGCCTCAAGAGTGGTTTGGATGTGTTTTAGGAGTTCCTAAAACTCTCGGATTGAAATGGGACACTTTGGAAAATTTTGGAAATTTGAGGGTTAAAAGAGGAAAATAGGCAAGGAGGCCTTAAGAATAAATTTTGGTATGTTATGGCATATGAAATGCCCTGGTAAAGTGGCTTCCGTGTGCCACTTAAAGATTGGGAGTGACGCCACAATTAGGTTAGAGGTTCGAGTCTTGGGCGCGGCATAAGCATTTTATTTTGCAAAATGGCGCTGCTTTGAAGGAGGCTTTATAATAAATTGTGGCGGGATTTTGACATCAACGTACCAGTAGCAAAGTGGTTGGGGCGCTTGCAGCCAGGGGAGCTTCATGAGGTCGGGCGTTCGAGCCCTGATGGAGGCGCGCGAGTGTTTTTATTTTGCTTGGTGTTAAGGCTCAGGGAAGCTCAAGAAGAAAGGGTTAAAAGGGAGCCGCGATGCGTTTGTGTCATGAAATTCAAAGTGGCTGAGTGGTTAAGGACTTTGCTTGAGAGCTGCGGCTAGGAGGACTCGTGTTCGAGTCCTTAGGGTCGCGCTTGAGGCGTTCTATTTTGCTTTTAGCGCTAAAGCATAAAGAGCCAGTGAAGAAGGGTTTGAAAGAATTTCGATGCATTTATTCGCATGAAATGCGCAAAGGGCTGAGTGGCAGAAGGCTTGGAGATGCTTCCTCAAGTCTCGGGTTCGAGACCTGGAGGTAGCAAGGCATGGGTTTTTCTTTTTGCCAGCGTGGGAAAGGGCTGCATGGGGCATGCACGCGTGAACAATGCTTCATGGGGTGCTTGTTATTTTTATTATTATTATTTTTATTATTTTGAGTATGGGGAGTTGTATTTATTTGGAAGCATGGGCATTAATCTTTTATTTAATAAATGATGGGTTATTATTATATTTTGTATAGGAAATGGTGAGGTATGGGTTATATTTTGTTAGTTTATGAAAGGTGATGGAAGAATGAATAAACAATGCTTATTGGTATTGGATGATAGGAATTTTGAATTGGATGGGAATTTGCAAGGAAGCATGGCCGGCCATTAGTTGGCTAAGCATGCCAAAATTCATTTCTTTCTTCCCCATTTTGAAAGCATGGCCGAATTCTTAATTTTTGGTTTTTCCTTCTTGGCATTTGGTGCATAGCCGAATGTTGAATTCTTGAGGGACCTTCATTTCGACTTTGAGTGTAAGAAAGGGTGCCGAAACTCTTGTTTGTTTTTCTTTCCATTTTATGCTTGGCCAAATATGAAGCATTTCTCTAAGGACTTCCTTTCGGCTTCAAGTTATCAAGGAGTGCCGAATTTCTTTGCTTTGCTTTCTTTCTTCCTACATGTTTGCATGGCCGGTTTTGAGTAAAGCTAAAGGAGTGTTAAGATGAGATAGCCGAACACCCCATCTTCCTTTGAGAGCCATAGCCGAATGTGTAGTCATTGTTTAGAGTATAAGCTGAATCTCTGGTGAGCCTCATCAACATCTCTTTTTGGTCTCAAAAGCTGAATCATTAAAGAAGGTGCCTTCGACTACTTCCTTTTAGTCTCTCTAAACAAATGTTGCTAGCGTTAAGGAGTATCAAAGGAATCTTCAGGGTTTGACTATTCAAGGAAATGGTAAGTGTAATATTCGGCCAAGAGCTTTTGTTCATAGATTTGTGTATTAGCTGTTTTTAACAATGTTTTAATAGGAATTTCGATAACTTCGGGAGCAAATCTACAGGAACAAGTGGTGTTTCGGGATCGAAATAAGCTAGGTATACGACTCATGGTATTCGGCCTAAGGCCATATTATTGGTACTAAGTGTGACCGATTTCGGTTATGTGTTCTATGGGCAAATCGATAGAAGTAGCAGAAGCTTTCGGGATTTTAGATTTTGTTAGATTCGATAGATCAGGAACTCGCTATAATCAGGTGCGTAGTTATCGCACTGTTCTCTTGCTTGCTATATGTGTTTTATGTGTTATTTTATGTAAATGTATATGTTGTGCATGTTAGCCGAAATAAGGGCTAAGAGTGTGGATACCCAAGGTGGGTGATTGAATAATCAGGTTAGTGGTTATGGTATTAACCTTTCAGTGATTACGGTAACAAATGATTATTGATGAATGTACAAAAAATGTGATGACATGTGATGTATGTGTGTTTCAAGTAATATGTTGCCATGGTATATTTATATATATATATAAGTATGGGTTGAGTTTCATAATTGCATATTCATGTGTATGGACTTTGTGGATATGGGCCAAGCCCATATGTGAGGACATGTGTACTAACTATGCACTGAGTCTTGGTGACTCACCCAATTTTTCTAAACCTTTCAGGTGATCGTGATTTTGGACCGGGTCAGAGTGGATACAAAGGTGGCCATGCGGAAGCGGATTCTCATGAAAAAGGATATTTTGATTAATTAAGTATCTACATTTTCATTATTCTGATTGAGTGTTTAATGTAAAAAGCGCCATTAAAGTACTTAAGTACTCTTATTAAGCATCTTTATTATTATGCTCTATTATGGATGGACAATTTAAATGTTGATTGCAAATGGTTTTATTTTCTCAAGTAAAGTTTGAATCCGATATTTTTACAACAAACTTCAATTTTTACTTAGAATATTTCAAGTCACGAAAATGTTTTATTAAAGGAAACAAATTTTTCCACAGTTTTCACTATTAAGTAAGAATATTTTTGAAAGTGTTTCGCAGTGGTATTCTAAATTCGGTCGGCGTGAATGGGCCGAGTTGGGGGTGTTACATTTTGGTATCAGAGCACGGTTCAAAACTCGGCTTTGAGGTTTTAGGCCCAAAAGTAGTTTTCAAAAGTGGGCTTTTCAAAAATGTGGACTTTTATTCTAGGCTTGTTCTGGCATGGCACCTGTACCTCCGACCCGAAGTCCACCTGGTAAGTACCTCTGACTATTGAGGAATGTTGAATATGTGAACTGTATGGGCATAATTGGGCCTGTAGATTAGAAAATTAGGGCTATCGAACCCTAAGATTAGTCTACTCAAAAACAAGTGCATAAGACTTAAGGACTGAAATGACCATAGAGGTGTAGTGAATGAATGTGTCCCTGCTTATGAACGTGTATGTGACTCTCTGAATTAGAATAGCGAACTTGAACTGCAACTATGAATGATCGAAAGAACCACTTCTAAATACTTATTCTATAAAATTGTTCGCGGATAATCAGTGGAACAAATTTCTAATGCATAAAACTTTTTAAGTCAGATTGCGCGATATGGGATGAGCTCTAGAGGAAGTAGTCGAGGCAAAATGGCCGTATCGGAACCCGTTAGATCGGGTCAAAGGTCGATAATGAGGTATCACCTCTACCACCACCCCTTGGTAATGAGCGCAAGATCGGGACGAGGGATAATCTTTGTATCGCGAGCGGTCTTTGCGAGTTTTAGAGATAGTGGCTAGAGAGGGAGGAAATATGAGAGCTCGAAAATTTGTTCCCAAGCGACTTTGAACCAATGGAGCAGAGTTGTTCCGTGATGTATCAGGCGTGGCACCCATTACGGTTGAATATTGGTTGGAAGCAACCAAGCGAGTTATGGATGAGCTTGATCTGAGCCCTGAGGAAAAAGTGAAAGGAATGGTGGCGCTACTTCGCAACGAGGCGTATAAATGGTAACTTACGGTTCGGGATAGTGTCACAGCTGAGGACCTCACTTTGGAGTATGTCAAGACGGCATACCAGAAGAAGGATGTCGATACTTACTACATTGATGCTCAGAGGAAGGCGTTTTTGGGGCTGGTTCAACGGAACAAGTCCATGGTGAAATACGAGGCTAAATTCCTATGGTTAAGCCAATATGCTCGAAGAATAGTGGCTACGGAGCATGAACGATGTGTCCGATTTGAGGATGAATTAAGAGACGGCCTGAGACTATTGATAGCTCCTCAATAGGAACGAGAGTTCGCTGTGTTAGTTGAAAAAGCTAAGGTAGCTGAAGGGATTAAGGACTCGATGGGAAAAAACAAAGATAAGGATAGGAACCGGGATAGAAGAAATTTTGGATTGTCTAAATTATCTGAGGGTCTTCGGAAAAGACCGAGGGTTGAAAGTTTTGCTCATGTGACTAAGCCAGTTATGAGAAATCGGGATCGTCCATGTGCTCAGTGTGGAAAATATCATGTCGGTGAGTGTTGGAACCGAAATTGAGAATGTTTTAGGTGTAAGTCTATAAACAGTGAAATATCGTTAATGTTAGTTATAACCTTGTATACATGCTGAATTATGGAATCCTAGTTATAAATATAGTGAAAGCCAAATGTGGATAGACATTCTATCATGAAATGTTATTGAATTTTTAATTGAATTGATAAGTACAAGTGATATGAGTTACATATGGTTTATAATTTTGGTCAGCTTGTAATGTGATTCAGATGGTGATAATATCGTATTTCGGGCTTTCAGCCCAGCAGGCCTTGTGCCGGTGAATTGTATTTCAGGCTTTGACGCCTAGCAGGCTTAATGCCGGTGTGTATTTCAGGCTTTGATGCCTAGTAGGCTTAATGCCGGTGTGTATTTCAGGCTTTGACGCCTAGCAGGCTTAATGCCGGTGTATATTTCAGGCTTTGATGCCTAGCAGGCTTAATGCCGGTGTGTATTTCAGGCTTTGATGCCTAGCAGGCTTAATGCCGGTGATGTGTTATAATAGAGAATTCATGAATCACTTACAAGATGGAACATGTTATTACCATAAGCTAAATGATCGGGTAAGTACAAGTCTTTCATATTTGCAAGAAATAAGGTAAGTTAGTATATTTCCATTTGAATTAAGTAAGATGTGATATAGTTAAAGCTTCGGTAAGACTTTTAATATGTGCATTTGATAGTACCATTGATGTGTATGATTTATCTATAATGAAATTTAAGCTTGAATATGCTTATGGAGAAGTGGCCATATATGAAAATGCTAAATGTGAAAGAGGTTGAATATGTTGCATATGTGTATAATTGGGTATATGTGGTTGATATAGGGTGAATTGAAATGTACGGATGTTCGTTAGTAAGTAATTTCGAGGACGAAATTATTTTTAAGGGGGGCAGAATTGTAATATCCTGAAATAGGGGTTGTGCGTTTGGAGAATAACTCAAATATTAGTGGGCCTCAAGAGTGGTTTGGATGTGTTTTAGGAGTTCCTAAAACTCTCGGATTGAAATGGGACACTTTGGAAAATTTTGGAAATTTGAGGGTTAAAAGAGGAAAATAGGCAAGGAGGCCTTAAGAATAAATTTTGGTATGTTATGGCATATGAAATGCCCTGGTAAAGTGGCTTCCATGTGCCACTTAAAGCTTGGGAGTGACGCCACAATCAGGTTAGAGGTTCGAGTCTTGGGCGCGACATAAGCATTTTATTTTGCAAAATGGCGCTGCTTTGAAGGAGGCTTTATAATAAATTGTGGCGGGATTTTGACATCAACGCACCAGTAGCAAAGTGGTTGGGGCGCTTGCAGCCAGGGGAGCTTCATGAGGTCGGGCGTTCGAGCCCTGATGGAGGCGCACGAGTGTTTTTATTTTGCTTGGCGTTAAGGCTCAGGGAAGCTCAAGAAGAAAGGGTTAAAAGGGAGTCGCGATGCATTTGTGTCATGAAATTCAAAGTGGCTGAGTGGTTAAGGACTTTGCTTGAGAGCTGCGGCTAGGAGGACTCGTGTTCGAGTCCTTGGGGTCGCGCTTGAGGCGTTCTATTTTGCTTTTAGCGCTAAAGCATAAAGAGCCAGTGAAGAAGGGTTTAAAAGAATTTCGACGCATTTATTCGCATGAAATGCATAAAGGGCCGTGGCGGTAGGCTTGGAGATGCTTCCTCAAGTCTCGGTTCGAGACACAGGGCGACAAGGCATGGGTTTTTCTTTTTGCCAGCATGGGAAAGGGCTGCATGGGGCATGCACGCATGAACAATGCTTCATGGGGTGCTTGTTGTTATTATTATTATTATTTTTATTATTATTTTGAGTATGGGGAGTTGTATTTATTTGGAAGCATGGGCATTAATCTTTTATTTATTAAATGATGGGTTATTATTATATTATGTATAGGAAATGGTGAGGTATGGGTTATATTTTGTTAGTTTATGAAAGGTGATGGAAGAATGAATAAACAATGCTTATTGGTATTGGATGATAGGAATTTTGAATTGGATGGGAATTTGCAAGGAAGCATGGCCGGCCATTAGTTGGCTAAGCATGCCAAAATTCATTTCTTTCTTCCCCATTTTGAAAGCATGGCCGAATTCTTAATTTTTGGTTTTTCCTTCTTGGCATTTGGTGCATAGCCGAATGTTGAATTCTTGAGGGACCTTCATTTCGACTTTGAGTGTAAGAAAGGGTGCCGAAACTCTTGTTTGTTTTTCTTTCCATTTTATGCTTGGCCAAATATGAAGCATTTCTCTAAGGACTTCCTTTCGGCTTCAAGTTATCAAGGAGTGCCGAATTTCTTTGCTTTGCTTTCTTTCTTCCTACATGTTTGCATGGCCGGTTTTGAGTAAAGCTAAAGGAGTGTTAAGATGAGATAGCCGAACACCCCATCTTCCTTTGAGAGCCATAGCCGAATGTGTAGTCATTGTTTAGAGTATAAGCCGAATCTCTGGTGAGCCTCATCAACATCTCTTTTTAGTCTCAAAAGCTGAATCATTAAAGAAGGTGCCTTCGACTACTTCCTTTTAGTCTCTCTAAACAAACGTTGCTAGCGTTAAGGAGCATCAAAGGAATCTTCAGGGTTCGACTATTCAAGGAAATGGTAAGTGTAATATTTGGCCAAGAGCTTTTGTTAATAGATTTGTGTATTAGCTGTTTTTAACAATGTTTTAATAAAAATTTTGATAAATTCGGGAGCAAATCAACAGGAACAAGTGGTGTTTCGGGATCGAAATAAGCTAGGTATATGACTCATGGTATTCGGCCTAAGGCCATATTATTGGTACTAAGTGTGACCGATTTCGGTTATGTGTTCTATGGGCAAATCAATAGAAGTAGCAGAAGCTTTCGGGATTTTAGATTTTGTTAGATTCGATAGATCAGGAACTCGCTATAATCAGGTGCGTAGTTATCGCACTGTTCTCTTGCTTGCTATATGTGTTTTATGTGTTATTTTATGTAAATGTATATGTTGTGCATGTTAGCCGAAATAAGGGCTAAGAGTGTGGATACCCAAGGTGGGTGATTGAATAATCAGGTTAGTGGTTATGGTATTAACCTTTCAGTGATTACGGTAACAAATGATTATTGATGAATGTACAAAAATGTGATGACATGAGATGTATGCGTGTTTCAAGTAATATGTTGCCATGGTATATTTATATATATATAAGTATGGGTTGAGTTTCATAATTGCATATTCATGTGTATGGACTGTGTGGATATGGGCCAAGCCCATATGTGAGGACATGTGTACTAACTATGCACTGAGTCTTGGTGACTCACCCAATTTTTCTAAACCTTTCAGGTGATCGTGATTTTGGACCGGGTCAGAGTGGATACAAAGGTGGCCATGCGGAAGCGGATTCTCATGAAAAAGGATATTTTGATTAATTAAGTATCTACATTTTCATTATTCTGATTAAGTGTTTAATGTAAAAAGCGCCATTAAAGTACTTAAGTACTCTTATTAAGCATCTTTATTATTATGCTCTATTATGGATGGACAATTTAAATGTTGATTGCAAATGGTTTTATTTTCTCAAGTAAAGTTTGAATCCGATATTTTTACAACAAACTTCAATTTTTACTTAGAATATTTCAAGTCACGAAAATGTTTTATTAAAGGAAACAAATTTTTCCACAGTTTTCACTATTAAGTAAGAATATTTTTGAAAGTGTTCTGCAGTGGCATTCTAAATTCGGTCGGCGTGAATGGGCTGGGTTTGGGGTGTTACAGATTCGACACCCTCCTTTTATAGCCAATAGCCGAAACTCCCTTCCTTTAGAGTCCCATTCGGCATCATCACATCCACACTCCTCATCTCCTAACTATTCTCTCTGATAATCCCTCCATCTTATCTGAATTTTACTCCTCTATCAGCTCACAAGACCAAGTCAAACACTCCAACGAAAGTGTTTCATTTCAACCCAACTCTGGCCGTCCACTATGAAAAATAAACACTCCCAAAATGCCTTACCTTTGCTCGAACCTTGGACCTCTTCATGCCACCTTGTAGCTCCTCAAGTGACGCTATCTTGCCACTGGACCACAGGCCTACTTGTGTCCTATTTTCCTTTTATCCTGCTTAAGAGGCCTAAAGCTTGAGACTAGGGTCCTCTAAGGCAAAAATTAACTTTCTCCCTATGGTTTTCCTTATCCTTAAGACTTCAAATAAACCCGGTAACACCACAAAATTAATATTATAAATGCTACTCATACATACCAACTTTAGTGCACAAAAATTAGGGTTTTGAGATTTTGGGTCTTTACAACTCTACCTCTCTAAAAACAATTTCAGCCTCGAAATTTATCTGATTGAAATAAGTGAGGGTATTGTCGCCGCATTGCCTCCTCCGGCTCCCAAGTAGCCTCCTCGGCATTATGGTTACGCCAAAGCACTTTGACTAAAGGGACAGACTTCCTTCTTAGTACCTTAACATCTTGATCAATTATCTGAACCGACTCCTCTTCAAAAGTTAAGTCTGCTCTAACCTCGATCTCCTCGACCGACACGACGTGAGAAGGATTTGAGTGATAACGCCTTAACATTGACACATGGAACACATCGTGTATTTGGTTCAGTTCAGACGGCAATTCTAGTTGATAGGCAACTGGCCCAATTCGCTTGAACACCCGATATGGCCCAATGAATCTAGGGCTTAACTTACCCTTTCGACCAAATCTTAACACCTTCTTGCAAAGGGAAACCTTGGGAAAAACCAGGTCCCCTACAGCATACTCGATCTCTCTCCGTTTGAGGTTGGTGTATGACTTTTGCCTATCCGTCACCTCCTTCAATCGATCTCGGATCAACCTTACCTTATCTTCGGTATCAGCTACCAACTCCGAACCCAAAACTCGCTACTCACCTAACTCAGTCCAACAAGTCGGAGTACAACATCTTCGCCCATATAGTGCTTCATATGGAACCATTCCAATATTTGCCTGATAACTATTGTTATATGCGAATTCAGCTAACGGTAAGTAGTCCTTCCAACTACCTCGAAACTCTATTACCCTCTCCGAATGATCGTCAGTCTGAGGGTGGAATGCCATACTAAAATCCAACCTCGTACCCAATGCTTCATGCAACTTCTTCCAAAAGTGAGACGTAAAATGAGGATTTGTATCAGATATAATAGAGACCGAAACCCTATGCAATCTCATAATCTCTGCCACATACAAACTTGCCAATTTCTATAATGATTAGTCAGTGCGGACCGGTATAAAATGGTTAGACTTAGTTAACCGATCCACAATGATCCACACAGAGTCCTTTTTAGCAGGCATCAAAGGTAGCCCACTAACGAAATCCATGGTAACCCGCTCCCACTTCCATAGTGGGATCTTAATCAGCTGAAGTAATCCTGATGGCAACTGATGTTCCGCTTTCACCTGTTGACATACCAAACATTTCCCAACAGACTCTGTAACCTCGCGTTTCAATCCTGGCCACTAATAAAGCTCTCGTAAATCCCGATACATCTTGTTACCTTCGGGATGCATAGCATAGGAACTACTATGTGCTTCCTGTAGTATAGACTTCCTTAGCTCTTCGTCCCTTGGCACACAAATTCTACCAGAAACACAACAACCCGTCACTATTTAACCCAAAATTCGTCGTTTCCCTATTCTCAATTTCCTTGAATCGAGCACCCAGAGTTTCATCCAATTCCTGTTTAACTTTAATCTGCTCAACCCACAGTGGCTTCACTTGCAACTCGGCTAACAAACTCCCATCATCATACAAACTTAACCGAGCAAACATTGCCCTCAAGTCCAACATAGCCCTACGGCTTACCGCATCAGCCACCACATTCGCTTTGCCCGGGTGATATTCGATCGTGCAATCATAATCTTTTAACAGCTCAATCCATCTACGCTGCCTCAAGTTCAACTCCTTCTGAGTTAAGAGGTACTTTAGACTCTTGTGATCCGTATAAATGGTGTACTTCTCTCCATACAAGTAATGCCTCTAAATTTTAAGTACGAAAACCACTGCTGCCAACTCCAAATTGTGGGTTGGGTAATTCCCCTCGTGAGTATTAAGCTGGCGCGACGTATAAGTAACCACCTTCCCATCCTGCATAAAATCACAGCCTAAGCCCAAGTGTGAGGCCTCGCTATAAACCGTATACTTCTTTCCGGGCTTTGGCTGAATCAACACAGGGGCCTCCGTTAAAACCTTCTTAAGCTTCTCAAAGCTTTCTTGCTGTTTATCAGTCCACACAAATGACACTCCCTTCTGTAGCATCTTGGTCAAGGGTGCAGCGATTAGGGGAAACCCTTCAACAAACCGCCTACAGTACCCTGCCAGGCCTAGAATGCTCTGAATTTCTAACACCGTCTTAGGTCGTTTCCAATCCAACACTGCTTCCACCTTCCAAGGATCAACTCTAATCCCCTCAGTTGAGACCACATGTCCTAAGAAAGTGACTTCCCTTAGCCAGAATTCGCACTTGCTAAACTTGGCATAAAGTTGCTTCTCTCTTAGAATCTGCAACACAATCCTTAAGTGTGCATCATGATCAACCTCTATTCTCGAGTATACCAAGATGTCATCTATGAATTCTACTACGAACTGGTCTAGGTACGGTTGAAAAACCCAGTTCATAAGATCCATAAAAGTAGTAGGTGTGTTTGTTAGCCCAAAAGGCATCATCAAAAACTTGTAATGTTCATAACGAGTTCTAAAAGCTGTCTTATGTACATCTGCTTCCTTAGCCCTTAGTTGATGGTACCCTGAATGCAAGTCAACCTTTGAGAAAACTGAGGTTCCCTTAAGTTGATCGAAAAGGTCATCTATCTTAGGCAGAGGGTACTTATTCTTAATGGTTAACTTGTTTATCTGTCTACAGTCGATGCACATCCTTATGGACCCGTCCTTCTTCTTCACGAATAATACCAGTGCTCCCCATGGAGACACACTTGGTCTAATAAATTCACGGTCCAATAACTCCTGAATCTGGGCCTTCAACTCCACCAGCTCCTTCGGCGCCATCCTATGAGGTGCGATGGACACTGGAGCCGAACCAGGTGACAACTATATTCCAAACTCCACCTCTCTATTGGGAGATAAACCCAGCAATTCCTTGGGAAAAACATTAGGGAATTCTTTTACTCTTTTCAAATCCTTGACAGTAAAACTCTTAGACTCCAAATCACTGATATAAGCTAAGTAAGCTTCACAGCCCTTCCTTACCAACTTTTCTGCCCTTAAAGCTGAAATCACGTTCGACAAGTAATCTCGTCGTTTGCCGATCACTACCACTTCATCACCTTCCATAGTTCTTAACACCATCCTCTTCGCAGCACAATCTAGAGTTGCTTGGTGCCTCGTCAACCAATCCATGCCTAAGATGAGGTCAAACTCACCAAATGATAGTTCTATCAAGTCAGCTAAGAAGGTAACTCCTTGAACTACCAATGGTACATTCCTAAACAACTTGTTAACTTCCACCGACTACCCTAAAAGACTTAACACCGTCATTTCATTCTCAACAGTTTCACACTCAACCTACTGTTTCAGTCCTATTGCATGCAACATACGAATGTGTCGACCCTACATCAATTAGTGCAATATAAGGTAGCTCACGAATTAAGAACGTATCCGTTATTACATCTGGTACATCTCCTTCCTCTATGTGACGAGCAACATATATAAAGCTGGCTGCCTTGCCTCTGCCTGTCCTGCACCTCTACCCGGTGCTCCACGTCCTCTTCTTGAGCCATTGCCGCCTTTGACTTGTCCACGGTGCCCCTTGGTGGTTGTTGACCACCCCTTTGTGGCTGAAAATTACCTCTACCATTGGCTCGCTCCTGATTTGACCTTCTCGAGCACTCTCTAATATTATGTTCCATAGACCCACAGCTCAAACAAGCTCCTATTCTCCTCTAACATTCACCCGTATGCCCTTTTCCACACACCTCACAAGGTGGTATCCCAGTATTAGCAACAGCAACAAGGGCCACAGCCCTAACCGGCCCATTCACTCTGGCCCTTCTCGTAGGCCTCTGTCCGGTCCCCATAGCTTCCACGTTCCATTTGTTCTTGCCCTTCTCCTTTTCTCGGTTGAGGCATTCCGTGTGCTGTACTTCCTCTACTATCTTTGCTTTCTCCACCAAGACCGTAAGGTCCCGCTCCCTCTGTGGATCTAAGCACCCTAAGGTTGTCTCTTAACCTATCCTTGAACCGAACGCATCTCTCATACTCTGTTGTGACTATTCCTTTGGCATATCGACTAAGGCGCAGAAACTTAGTCTCGTATTCTGCTATCAGCTTATCTCCTTGAGTCATATTCAAAAACTCCTTCCTTCGGGCATCCACATAGCCTACTCTAATGTACTTCCCCTGGAATGTCGATTTGAAGAGCTCCCAAGTGATCTGCTCCAGTTGGTTACCCTCCTTTATGGTCAACCACCACTGATAAGCTTCCTCCCTCAGTAAAGATATCGCCTCTTTTAACTTTTGCTCCGCCGTGCAATTTAGGTCGTCTAATATTCTCTTTGTTGCTTCCAACCAATACTTTGCCACATTCGGGGCCACCCCCGCTACTCCTTTGAAAATCTCTGCACCATTAGCTTGTAGTTGCTCCGCGATCGACCCACGACTCCCCGTACCATTATTGGGCCCAACGACCCTTTCTAAGATTCTTAAAATAGCCTGCGATATTGCATCTTCTGTAGCGGCAGCTCGGTCGTATAGTCCCCTTTCAGCTACTGGGGAGGCCGAAGCTTCCCCTACTCCAACGTTGGGCATATGGCCTGACTCCGAAAACCCAGCCTTAACACTTCCACGGCCTTGACCGCGACCCCTTGCACCTCTTCTAGCACTCATTGTTGCGTGCGTATTTCTGGATTAGAATTTTATGAATTTAGTGCATAGTTCCACTATTTAGAGCACATGTCTGATGTAAATAACAATTTTGAAGTTATTTCGCGATCGTATATCTACTACAGGCTTAAATTTCCTACGGGCTTTTGTCTCTAAAGATTTATTGTTTAAAGTAGCTCAATATCTAAATATAGTCTAGTAATCTAAACAATAGAAGAACAGAAAAAAACCTTACTTGGCTCGACGTCAAGGGCTCGGTGAACTACACTGTAAGAATCCTGCCAAACTTTCTAATCTACTTGTTTTAAAAAGCCCAAAATCTAAGGCCCATTTTACAGCTCGAGCTTTGCAACTGGGCTCTGATACCACTAAATGTAACACCCTCAGACCTGGCCCAGGCGCTATGGTCGAATTTGACGATGTCACATCAAAGGAAAATCCAAAACGACTTTGTTTAGCGAAAAACTTAGGTTTGAGGTTTAGAAACCCAAAAACTCTTGAATCTTGTTAGGTTAAGATAAAAAGCCTATATTTTAATACGTCGTCCATGTGTTGAGTTATTTTGAAAATCTGTTTAATCTTAAGAAATTTAATTAAGTGACCCATATTCCTCATAAGTCACCCTTATAAGCCATATTACATTCGGCCATTTACTAAACCGCAACCGAGACGAGTGCACTTACCTCTTGCTAACTATCCTTACTTACCACATTTGTGATCTCTGAATCTTACCCTTGTTAATACAAACTTAACAACAAGGAGAGTTTAGATAGCCCTTTGGTTTTTAACAAAACTCACTAATGCTATGTTTGGTTAGGGGGAATAGGAATGCACTCCCCCCAATTCGGTGGGCCCACCACCAAACCAACGTTTGGTTGGTTGTAAAAGGATTACAGCCTGATTCCATTCAGGCCTTATTACAGCTAAAGGTTGTAATAGCCATTCATTGCTCATATACCTGAATACCTATTCGTTCGACTCTCTTTTTCCCATTTTCCAAATTTTGCCCTCCTTCATCTGCCGTCAAACTCTCTCATTTTATTCACTGCAATTTATCGGTCCAACACTGCTAGAGAAAAAGATAGATAGCATGAGATTTCTCTACAACAACAGCGTTGTTTCTTGCTCCTCCGATGCTCCTCCCATCACTGCTTTCCTTGAATCCCTTCCAGGTACTAAAACCCAAACCCATTTCCATCTCTTTCCATTTTGTTCTTTTTTAGTCAACCAAGAAAAGAAATCTTATTGAAAATTTGCAAAACACTTAATTAAATGAACTTTTCCCACTCTCAGGATCTTACACAACAACTAGAACGCATGAAAATGGAACAACACTTTTGTTTTGGGAAAGGTATTTAAAAGATTGTCAAATTCTACAATAATTCTACTAAATTCAAACCTAGAACTCATATTGAAGATGAACATGAAAAGCCCATTGTTATTTTCTCCTGTTTCTGTCACTTCATTGAAATGGGAGTCAAGGATTCGGTCATTGGTTAGTAATTCATTGAACCAAGTTTTACCCATTACTATCAAGGAGAGGTCTAATAGGGAGGAGTTGGCTATTACTACTCTTGTTTCTGGGGATATTGAGAAGCTGAAGGCAATGAAGAATTGTGGTGGTGGTGATGATGATAACGAAGTTTTTCAGGTTCTTGATCTTCATTTGCATATAGGTAGTTATATTCATCCTGTGTTTGGGATAGAAGAAACTGGAGCACATTTGGCTTTGGTGGGTCACTGAAGGGATCTTCCCGATGCTAAGTATTCAGATTGGGTAAGGTTAGAATTGCTTGTAATTCTTGTATTAGTATCATGTTACTTTTTCATTTTGATACTTTCATATATCCATATCTTTTTCATGTTACTTTTACATCTGCAATATATTTTAGTTACATTTTTCATGTGTTGTTAGTGTATGATATTGTCAAGTTGCATTTGGAAGAAAATAAGTTAAGATTTTCATGAAAATGTGAAAATTTAAGATGCAGGTGGAAGAAAAACGTAAATTGACTTATTGGGTTTGTTTTGTCTTTCTTTTTGGTGGATAATTTATGTTAGTCGGACTCAGACGTGAGAGTCATTTACAAATATATGTCCAACATGGGTATGCTCAATTTTTCCCAAAATTTCTATGTATATCGGATAGAAATATCAAAGCCAGGATAAGCATTAGACATGGATATCGGATAGAAATATGAAGAGTTGGACCAAGATAATTATATATATGCGTATATATGTGAAGTTTTTGGTTTTCTTTATATCTTTTTGATATTCTGTGATGAACTTTCGATTTGATAACTTTACACTCTGTGTAGGTTAAGGAAGCCATTGGAGGAATTGAGGCCTCCTTCAGTGACTGAGCTCTTATTTCCTAACGATGGTGATCGAATACTTGATGGTTGCATTACAAACTTTTTTGTCATTTGCTAAAGGGTAAGTGGTCAAGAATTCAGAACCTACACTTGGAATGGTTTATATATGGTACTTTGACTCTATTTGTCTTAAAATGCTTGTATTTAACAATTGTATCCAAGACTTTCTCAAATAAGTATGGGGGATATGATATGACTCTCCAAATACATGGAAAATTTAGAAGAAAAAGAAATTTCCACATATCAGTGCCGGACACTCATACAATTGCCAGAAACATAGAATTATGTGAATGAATTGATTTCTCTAAGCATTATAGTGGGAGTATATGTTTCATGCATGGAATGATTTTCTAGTTATAGATGTCAACTTTAAAAGAAAGATTAAGATAGTAGTTTGACCTATGTTGTTCCAAGTTTTCATTTTTCTTGAATTACTTTTGTTCGAGGTTTGTGTCCAATACATATTCAGATATGGGTATGTGGATATGATTATGTGGATATGATTTGGATTCATCAAATACATAGAAAAACATAGGGGAAAAAAACCATATCAGATACACAGTTGTATATGATACTCATACCCAGGTCTAAGAAACATAGGTCTAACAATCTAATATTGTTAGCCTGGCTGAATTGTAGAAAAATATGGATTTTCATGATATTTTACGACTATTTTATAGCGATTTTCATTCTGTGTTGTGTTGGTGTAGCTATGGGTGTTTATGTGCTTCCTTTGTTCTTCTCTTAATTTTTATAATTTCTATTCCCCTATGGCATTTGCTTTTAAGATAAGAGTGAAGCAGAGGGGAAATACATGGATGACTACAATAATGACTAAATACTTACCGAAAACCCTCCTTTGATCTTGTGGCCTAAATAGCTACCGACAAGATTCGACTTTTAAACCTGACCAAAAGTGGGTAAGAATCTGTCGTGATGAAGGAGGAATAACTAAGAATCAGCACAAGTAGGGCTATATGATATAAAGGTGTATCCGGCTTTCAGAGAAAGAAAAAGAACACAACACTAATAGGAATTTTCGGCAAAAAGAATGATGGGTTCTTTTTTCGGCAACTGGAAAGATTTGGCTAAGGGGGAGAAAAACAAAATTTCCAAGAACCTCTCAAAGGGATTCGACACCCTCCTTTTATAGCCAACAGCCGAAACTCCCTTCCCTCAGAGTCCCATTCGGCACCATCACATCCACACTCCTCATCTCCTAACTTTTCTCTCTGATAATCCCTTTATTCATCTGAATTTTCCTCCTCTATCAGCTCACAAGACCAAGTTAAACACTCCAACGAAAGAGTTCCATTTCAACCCAACTCTGGCCGTCCACTATGCAAAATAAACACTCCCAAAATGCCTTACCTCTGCTCGAACCTTGGACCTCTTCACGCCACCTTGTAGCTCCCCAAGTGACGCCATCTTGCCACTAGACCACAGGCCCACTTGTGCCCTATTTTCCTTTTATCCTGCTTAAGAGGCCTAAAGCCTGAGACTAGGGTCCATTAAGGCAAAAATTACCTTTTTCCATATGGTTTTCCTATCCTTAAGACTTCAAATAAACCCGGTAATACCACAAAATTAATATTCTAAGTGCTACTCATACATACCAACTTTAGTGCATAGAAATTAGGGTTTCAGGATTTTGGGGCGTTACAGCACATTCCAGTGTCCATGGCCTATGTCCCTCACACGGCCATGACACGCCCATGTCTCAGCCTATGTGTTAAAACCTTGACATTCTGTTTCTGACGTTAGCAACATTTTAGGGTCACACAGCCAAGGCACACGCCCGCGTGCTAGGCCGTGTGGCGAATATAATTTTGCATTTAAGGTGCAGACTTCACACGGCCTTGCCACATACCCATGTATTTTGGCCGTGTCATCCACACGGTTGACACACACGGCCGTGCCTCAGCTCGTGTGGTTACTACTGGGCATTCTGTTTTACCAAATTAAGGTGTAGGGGACACATGATTGGACTACATGACCATGGGGCAGACCGTGTGTCACACATGGCCTAGACACAAGCCTGTGTGTCTACCCGTGTGGACAAAAAGCAAGGCTATTTACCAAGCCCTTTTGCCATCCTTACTTGTACCAACATAAGCCGCATCAAGTAACACCAATCTACACATAAACATCTAACCAAATCAGCCACAACCAATACATACACACATCAAGGCCACTACACTCTATTCATATGCAAAACTTATCACATACTTTATCAATTCAATCATGCGACTTACTCATCCATGCATTAACACACCACATATTTCACCATGCAAATTGCACATTCATGAAAAACATCATCATTTACATATATCAATAACAAGTATTAGACATTATCGATGACCTTATAGAAAATGATTCAATCTTCAAGACAAGCCAACACATTTGGCCAAAACAATATGAAACTTGACAAATGACAAAGTCCCTATACATGCCATACTCAAAATGATAAATCTAACTATACCAAATGTTCAGATTGATAGTGTGATTGAGCCTACGACGTCCTTTAATCTCTGAGCTAGCTTGGTGATACTATAAGAAAATGGAAAAGAGAGGGAGTAAGCATAGAGCTTAGTAAGTTACATGTAACTAAGTAACAATATCAGCCATGCATCTTTAAAAACATAGCATATTATAAACACGCACAACATTCTTGATTTAGCAATGGTAGATTTACTACATATTTACACATCACAAGTGTAAGACAAAGATTACAAGATCGTCCTAAAATCATTCTTATAGATAGAACTTACTCAATTTCATCCTTACCATTAAGGCATCATAATTAAACTCATATCTTATGAGTTTCGAGTAAGAACCTGTACCACTCACAACATGATTATATCCTTTCATATCTTTATCATAAACTTTAAATAACCCGTGTAACACCCTTTACACGTGTTCGACGTTGGAACAGGGTATAAGGCATTACCGGACAATAAGACAACATTTATGCAAAAACGAGCCATAAAATTTCTTTCAATTTAAAATTTTCGTATTTAATCATAAAGTCCCTAAAATGGGCCTACGAGGCCCAAAACATACTTTGGGAATGGTCTAGGACCAAACCGAGAACTTTAGAAAAATTTAGAAAATTTGCATAAAAACTGGGCACACGCTGGTGTGGAAAAGGGACACGCCCGTGTGGGTGCACACGCCTATGTCCCCAGCCCGTGTGATTTATTTTTCATTTTAAGCATATAGGGGTTTTGATACGGCCGAGCACATGCCCGTGTCCTTCACATGGCCGAGACAAACACCCATGTCTCTGCCCGTGTGCAAAAACCTGGGTATTCTGTTTATGACGTCAGCACACAATTTAGGTCACATGGCCAAAGCACATGCCCATGTGCTAGCCCATGTGATGAACTTAATTTTTCACAAATTAGGTGCAGGGGACACACGGCCAGGCTACACGCCCATGACGCAGACCATGTGTCACACACGACTGTGCCTCAGCCTGTGTGGTTACTACTGGGTATTCTATTTTACCAAATTAATGTGCAGGGGACACACAGCCGAACTACACGCCCATGGGGCAGACTGTGTTTCACACACAGCTTAAACACATGCCCGTGTGTCTACCCGTGTGGACAAAAAACAAGGTTATTTACCAAGCCCTTTTGTCACCCTTACTTGCAGCAACATAAGCCGCATCAAGTAACACCAATCCACACATAAACATCTAACCAAATCAGCCACAGCCAAGACATACACACATCAAGGCCATTACAGTCCATTCACATGCAAAATTTATCACGTACTTTAACAATTCAATCATGCGACTTACTCCTTCATGCATTAACACACCATATATTTCACCATGAAAATTGCAATTTTCATGAAAAAACATAATCATTTACATATATCTATAACAAGTATTAGCCATTATCCATAGCCTTATACAAAATGAATCAATCTTCAAGGCAAGCCAACACATTTGGCCAAAATAATATGACACTTGACAAAAGACCAAGTCCCTATACATGCCATACTCAAAATGATAAATCTAACTATACCAAATGTTCAGATTGATAATGTGATCGAGCCTCTGACGTCCTTTGATCCCCGAGCTAGCTTGGCAATATTATAAGAAAATGGAAAAGAGAGGGAGTAAGCATAAAGCTTAGTGAGTTGCATGTAAATAAGTAACAACATCAACCATGTATCTTTAAACACATAGCATATTATAAACTAACACAACATTCTTGATTTAGCAATGGTAGGTTTACTACATATTTACACATCACAAGTATAAGCCAAAGATTACAAGATCATCTCGAAATCATTCACATAGATAGAACTTACTCAATTTCATCCTTACAATTAAGGCATCATAACTAAGCTCATATCTCATGAGTTTCAAGTAAGAACCTGTACCACTCACAACATGATTACATCCTTTCATATCTTTATCATAAGCTTTAATAACCCGTGTAACACCCCTTACCCGTGTTCGACGCCGGAACAGGGTACAAGGCATTACCGGACAATAACACAACATTCATGCAAAATCGAGCCATAAAATTTCTTTCAATTTAAAATTTTCATATTTAATCATAAAGTCCCTAAAATGGGCCTACTAGGCCCAAAACATACTTTGGGAACAGTTTGGGACCAAACTGAGAACTTTAGAAAAATTTAGAAAATTTATATAAAAGCTGGGCACACGTCCGTGTGGCACAGGGACACGCTTGTGTGGGCAAGACGTGTGGTCGCACACGCCCATGTCCCCAGCTCGTGTAAAAAGCATCCTCACTTATACCATTTCCAACCAAACTTAACATGCTATTATTAGACATCTATTAGTTCACATTAAAAGCATTCATGCACCATTTAATAACCATACTCATCATGTATAACCACACCTATACTTAGCCATCACATATGCACCTACACAACCATTCACATGTCACACTTCCCACACTTCATTTTTATTCTATCATTCATTCCGACTTAGGTAAGCAAACTCATTCATGAAAGGCCTCATCATAGACTTATAACACAACCAATATTAGCCACATCACATGGCCTTATACAAAATGATATATCAAATGACATAGACCACATTCTTGGCCAAACAATTACGAAACTTACAAAATAACCAAATTTTTATACATGCTATAATTAAATGTAAATCTCAATATACCAAAATGTGTGGATAGTGTGGATGATCCTCCGATGATCTCCTTATCCCGAGCTGGCTTGGCAACATTATAAAACAAGGGAAAAGTGAAGGGAGTAAGCTTTAAGCTTAGTAAGTCTATATGTAAAAATGAACATCATGCCACATACTTATCAATCAAGAACATTACATACTAATCAAGAACAATTCAGATCCTTGTAGTTGCACTTACTCATTTCAAACCTTACCACATTCCAAATATATATCATAGACATTGCTCACAATTACATACACTTATAACCCTGCACTTGTCACCATATTGTCACACGTAATTTTACTTAGTCAAAATTTCCCGATGAACACTTCGAAAAAATACCGGATACACGGTGGTTTCGCACACAGCCCACCCATTAATAATAAACATGGTGTGTCGCACACAGCCCACTAATAATAATAAACTCGGTGGTATCGCACAGAGCCTACCAATAATAATAAACACAATGGTATCGCACACAACCCACCAATAATAATAAACATGGTGGTATCACACACAGTCCACCAATAATCACATATACAAGGTGGTATTGCACGCAGCCCACCAAACAATTATACAGTGTTCATACGTATCCTTTTTCTATTCCGAAGGTTCATCCGGGAATTTCCTCACTTTTCATCATTTTAATAAATATAAATAATATTCACTCACATTTTACATAAGACATTAATATGTAAAAACATAAATAAAAAGGATGTATCATTTACATATAAACTTACCTTGATACAAAATGTGTCAATTTGCAATTTAGTCTGAATCCTTGCCTTTTCCTCGGTCAAGGTTGATTCCACATTCTTTTTTATCTATAATGACACATTTAGCTTATTTAATATACACATTATTCAAATCAGTCCAAATTCTTCCTATGGCAAAATTTACAATTTAGCCCCTAACTTTCTCAATTTTTACACTTTAGTCCCTAGGCTCGTAAAATGAAATGTGTTCATTTTTCACACACTCAAGCCTAGCCGATTCATATTCTCTCTAATAGTAGCCCAAAATTTTAATTATTTTACATTTTATACACATATTATTTCATCTTTTGCAAATAAGTCCTTTTTATCAATTTCACCAAAAATCATCTAGCAAAAGTTGTTTATCACACTTCAAACTTTCATATTCTACCACTAGACATCAAAATACATGTATGCCATCCATGGGTAAAATTTTAAACACAAACTCTAGCTCAAAATAGTGGTAGAAATAGCTAGATCGAGCTACGAGGATTTCAAAAATATGAAGAACATAAAAAACGGGCCTAGGAGGTACTTACAATCAAGCTTGAAAGTGAAACAAAACCCTAGTTATGGCTCCTTGCAAATTTCGACTATGGAGGATGAAGATGGACAAATTTTTAGCCTTATTTTCCCTTTTATTTCTTTTATTAGCCAAATGACCAAATTGTCCTTCATTAATCCTTTAGATATTTTATCCTTCTATGAGCATTTTGTGTCCAAACTATAATATAATGGTCTAATTACCAACTAAGGACTCTCAATTTAAAAACCCATCTCAATCAACTATAATATAATATAGCTAGATTAAGCTATAGGGGTTCCAAAAACACAAAAATTATCAAGAATTACCATTAAAATCAATTACTTTCAAGGGTGAAGAGTTGCTGAAATTTCAAGCTTCCAAAACCCTTATTTTTGCTGAAAATTTTGGTGGAAGAGGAAGAAGATGGGAAAAGATGATAACTTTTTCTTTGTTTTGTTTTATTTTATTCATCTAGCCACCTAATACCACCAAACTTTGACCATTCATGATTTTTGAATTCCATGTCCAGCCACCACTAATTTTATTGGTCTTTTTACTCAATAAGGACCTCTGCTTTAGTGTTACATAGCTATTTAACACCTGTAGCTTGTAGAATAAAACTTTCACACTTTATGCGATTTAGTCCTCTTTCAAAATTAAGCATGAAATCGATAAAATTAATTTACCAAAATTTTCAAACACTAATATACTCATATCAAGACACTTGAAATAATATTAAAATAATTTCTTGGACCTCAGATTTGTGGTCTCGAAACCACTATTCCGACTAGGCCTAAAATCGGACTGTTACAAGCTTCCTGAGTAAAACTCTTATGAGTTCCCTGTTTAGCCCAGATAAGTGTCCTATTACATGGTTCATCTAAGCATCCTAATATGTGGCTCGAGAGTGTGCTCCCTATTTATGTGCCCTAACGGGTACCCCTGAATATGAATTGACGGATCCTGATTTGTACACCTCGAGTGTACTACCAGTGTATCCATCGATATTTCAGATAAATTCAATGGAAAAAAATCCTGACATGAGAAGATATGAATAAGAAATGAGTTATTACACGTATCTGCTTGAAATACATGAAAATGATGATACATGATAATTAATATATCGAAATATGAGATGATTTTATTTGTATATGGAATTTATTTGATGAATATTTTCATCCTTGATTATAGATTTGTTCACCTTGAGTGTATTACTCGTGTGGCATTAATATTTAGAATGATATGAGTAAAGTTCTGACGTGAAATACTCTGAACTCGAGATGAATTATTATGAAAATATACTTGTAATATAAAGATATAATTTATACATGTTAAATGAATATGTGATGTGGAAAGCATATGTGCTTGGAAATCTGATTGTTGTGGAGCCTATATATGTTTCTTCACAATATTGTGGAATGTATGACTAACAAGGGCAATGAGGATGTGTGTAGGGCTTGAGATCAAATTGATTGAATGTGCCTTACATGTTTATCTTGAAATAGAATGACTGGTAAGTTAAGTACCATGTTATACTTAGTTTTATTTCCTTGTTTTATAGTAAATCGGAAGCTCGTTGGACTGGAAGCTTGGCGGAGATCACTCACACTATCCATCGGCCCATTTCGGTACATATGGTAAATCAGTTATGGTTATAATGGCATGTATAGGTTAATTGACCATATTGGCATGTAAATGTTTTGGTTATAACTAGCCATTGGAATGGCTTGTGATAATCATGTTTTGATATATTTAAAAATGGATCTATCATGTTTAAGTAATGAATGTGATCATACGTATATGCATTTGGTAAATAGGTAATTATGAATGATAAATTAACACGATAATAAATTATCATTCTGAGACATTGAAGAGTATATTAGTTGTATGTGATATTATGTCATGCATGAAACTTGGTTTTGACTTAAATAAATTGTCTTAATATGGCTTGTAAATGTGTTTAACTGTTTGTTTAGGTAAGTGACAAGATGGGTGAGAGATATGGCTTGGAAAATAGCCTATTTTTGTCTACACGGGCAGAGACACGGCATGTGTCTCAGCCGTGTGTGAGACACGGCCTAGAACACGAGCGTGTGCCTTGGGCGTGTGAATTCTGCACCTAATTTTCAAAAATTAAATTAACTACACGGCCTATTACACAGGTGTGTGGCCGGTCGTGTGACCCAAGTTAGAGAGTTACACGGGGTCGGACATGGCCTGAGACACGACGTGTCCTATGGCCACACGATTGTGTGACCCCTGTATATGAGGAGAACTTTGAAATTTTGCAAAAAATTTTCTGAGTTCTCGATTTAGTCCCGACTTGCTTCTAGTACTTAAATTGGGCCTCGAGGGTCCATTCAAGAGACAATATTATTAGTTTCGATTACGAATAATAAATGACATGAATTATGTGTAATTGTTCTATAAGCTCCGGTAATACTCCGTAACCCTGTTTCGGTGACGGATATGGGTTAGGGGTGTTACATAATATGTGCAAGTACGCTAACCAGTGTTGTTGCTTGATGTTTAAGCAATTTTCAAGCTATTAGTTGAATGGTAATATAATTATTTATGCGATGTATTGAGATGGTAAGTATTTAAGTGAAAATATACTAGTGCTCATGGAAGAGTGGTAAGGTTTAAATTATGCAAATTCTTATGAAATGACTTATCAAGTGATCAATTTGAAAAAGGCATTGGTTAAATGCACTAGCTTGTGACAATGGTTGAATAATATGATTATGACTTGTGTGTCAAGCATATGGAATAAGTGTGGAAAGTAAAGAAATGCAAATGAAAATAAAGAAATTTGGAAGAGTTAAACTTATATAAAATCCGACTAAGCTAGGGATAATATATATAAGTGATACTGTGAATTTATTCACCTTGTGAATTAATTTTTTTATGTATTAATTTTATATTTGAAATGAATTGATATGATTAAAGTTTATACGAGCTTACTAAGCATTCATTGCTTATGTAATTGTTTTCCTTTACTTTTCAGATTATCGGAAGCTCGATCGAGTTAGAAATTTTGTCGGAGTTATATCACACTATCCATCAGTACTTTCAGATGTTTTAATTTTGGTCATAATGGCATGTATTGGTATTCTGGTTAATGTTAGCCTATATGAGTTTTGTTAATATTAGCCAATTATTTGGTTTGTGTTTTGGCACATTTTGGTTTGTGCATATTTGCCTTATATAGTTAATGTGTGGGTTGGTTTATGTTTGAATAGTGAAAGGTAAAGTGTTAGATAAATGTGAAATTATATACATGTGTTTTGGTATGTTTTGATAAGTAAGTGACTTGGTTTGAAATAATGCAAATTAGCTTGGTAAACCTTGGGTACAATTATGCAAATAAGTTAGTTATACATATAAATATATTGAATACATGAACACAGATGTTATAATCTATCATCTGAGGTGCCTGAAGGAACAATGGTTGTATATGAAGATATTATATATATTTAAGGCTTGATTTTTACTTGTTTTGGATGCAATAATATGGCTTGTTTACATGTATGATGATAGTTTTAGATATATGCCTTGTTGGGTGAGAAAAATGGCTTATAACATAACCTATTTTCGTCCACACGGGTAGAGACACGGGTGTGTGTCTCAGCCGTGTGTCCCCTGTATCTTTTAAATGAATACAAGTTAGTGAGTTACACGGCCTTAGACACAGACGTGTCTCTTAACCATGTGAGTCACATGGCCTGATCACACGTCCGTGTGACCCCTGCAGTGTTGAAAATATTAAATATTTTTGAAAAAATTTCTGAGTTTCTAATTTAGTCCCTATTTGTTTCTAATGTGTATTTTGGGCGTGGAGGGCTCGTATAAGGGACAATATGTATGATTTTGATTGGTTTTTGACATGAATGATATATGATATGAAATGTTTGAATTTTCTGTCTGTTTGATTTGTAAATTTTGGTAATGCTCCGTAACCTTATTCTGGTGACGAATTTGGGTTAGGGGTGTTACATCTTGAGTGGGTAACCATTAACTCAACACCCATCATAAACTCATTTTCATTTGTTAGTCATCTTGGGATAATCTCACTGAGATTCATGCATGACTAGTTGTCCTTAAAAGGAAATCCATCCAGTGAACCCACATGATAAAGTTTACCTTAGGGTGCGACCAAGGTAGGAACCGGCTCAAAACTTTATCATGCTACCACTTAGGGACCATCAATGGAGAATGGTGGTCTTGTTCAAGAACCTTCTTCCACTCAATATTTTAAAATAATATGCAAGGTTTTTTATCCCATATTTCACGAATGATGATACAATAGTCATAGTGGCATTCTTACCTAATCTATATGACATGATTCCAATATATGCATGGCATGCGATGACAATTTTATAATATTCATATTTATTTATTAATAAGAATTAATCAATCATAAAACAAACAATTTTGATTCTCTGTAGTTTTTCTTGAGGGAAAATCCGAAGAAGTGGATGTGAACCGTGCACTAGGTAGGGTCCCAAGAAAGTGAGGCGAGTCAAATTTGACCGCTTAAAAACCAAGCCTTTCCTAGGCAGAGCCAATCTTAAACATGCACCTTCTCATTACCATACTTCTTATTTTTTAAACGATCAACTGTGGATCCTTTCATATATATATATCATAATAATAACATTACATAATATAAATATTATAAACAATTATAAAACATATATATAAGGAGACAGGTCATTAAAATAAAATTGTCAGCCAAGTTTTCTATGGTTGTATTTCTAAAAAATAAATGAAAAAAATTACATATTTTTTCACCACAAGGCATTCCTTGGGTCTTCAACCGCTATTGCTCCATCTTCTCCTCGTCATGGACTCTTTTTGAAAAAATTACATTTAAGTCCTATGTTTGTTTCCAGCTCACAAGAATTCTATGAATTAAAAAAAATAGTTCTACATGGAGACAATAGTCCACAACCTATTTCCTAAAAACCACATCCTTGGCAAAAAAACAATTATATAACAAATATATAATATCGCATCCAATCTCATATATAACTCGAAATATGCATAAGATCTAAAGAATGTAACATTCTATGTAATCAAATCATTCAAAAAGAAGAGAAATTTATTTTGATTATCTATTTATACTTATAGATAGAGCACAACCTGGCTATGATACCAATTTTTGGAAAATCGTGTTTGGAAAACACAGCGGAAAATAAATTTAGGGAAAAATCAGAGTTTTTTTTTTTAAAAAAATTCAAAACAAGAACTTCCTTGTGATATCTAAAGTAATAAACACTTAACCATAATTGTACCTTTTCGATTCATATAGGATGAAAGCTTCGATTGAGTAGTCTTCTCCACTATCTTCAAGCTCATGTCTGTCGAGTATGGGTTGGCTTCGAAAAAAATTTCACAAAAATTACTACTAGGGTAATTTTGCAATTTCTCTAAGCTTTTGGGTCAAGTTGTAAATAAGAAAAATATCTTTAGAAATTTTCTTAAATAATTTCTTCAGAGAATTTTCTCTTTAATTTAAGTGTGTGCAAATAATGACCCAAGACTCTCTTTATAAATAGAGAGTTTAGAGAATTCAACTATGATTAAACTTAATCACTTTAATATTAAATTAATAGAATATTTATCTATAAGATAAACATTAAATTAAGTTTAATATTAAGATAATCACTTTATATTGAATTAATAAAATACTATTAAGATAAGTATTAAATTAAATTTAATATTAAATCTATTAAAATAAAATTATTTTTGGAATAGTTAATCTAAAATCAAATTCTCTTGTAGAGTCCCAATAGAAGTGTAATTCTTCCATTGCTCAACCACCAAAGACCCACCATCGTCGATCATTTTTCGGCCATCGGAATGTCGTCGTTGCAGTTGCCAGCACCCCAAGCTAGTTTGGTTTCTACCTGTTCGGTCCGAACCATTGACAATCCAACTGGTATGGTCTAGTCATCGGTTGAACCGTCAACTCGGTTTCACATACCTGGCCCAGTTCGATCAGTTTTTAGGTCTTACTCTCAATTTTGGGCTCTTGAGTCGAGTTTACGATCTCAGGTCTAATTTTCAATTTCAACTGCCCACTAGACCAATTGTTTGACTTGAAATTAATTTCCAAAAATATCGTATTAATTTTAATTAATTTGATTAATTTAATTTTACTTGATCAAAATTAATTTCCCCAAAAATCATTTATAATTTCTAAATTAATTTTTTGAGAAAATTATTTAATCAAATTGTCTAGTTGAACAATCCTTATGACCGGTCTATTTAATTCCTCATCGAATAAATCGACTCAATTAAATTATTTCTAAGTTCATAGAATTTTCTTCTAATTCAAATGCAATCTGATTTGAGCTTTTTTTGAGCTAGCGAAGGAACCAATCAAATATATACAATTAGGCTCTAGTAATTGCAATTATGTCCAGAAGCATCGTTCCGATAATTCACAATTACTTAATCATGGAGTCAATCCAAAAGAAGTAGCATGATTGAAAACTCCTTAATGTATACTCTTTACGAAATAAATTCATCCAACTGTTTTGTCCAATGACCTCGTCATGTGTGTGTTACCCTCACATGATATCATTGATTCCTTTGAGTTAAATCCATTCACTCATTTTATCTCATTGTCACCATTTTGTCTTCTTCATGATTAATATGATCAACAAATGATTGTGATAAATTGCTCGTTCAAGAACGAGCAACAAGTGGCCACGTTCCATATTTATCAATCCACATAATGCCAATGAGAGGATATTGTTAACTCTTTATGTCACGCCTTGAATTTTGGGCCTAGAAGTTCTGGGTTTTGAGTGTAGTGACAGCAAGGAGGTTGCACACATAAGTTAAGTTGTGCAATTCAGTGACAAGATTGGGCTTGTTGGTCTAGTGGTTGTGTGTGTGTTAGTTTGCGTTGGGGACTTGAGTTCGAGTCCTTGTGTGCGCACATTGGGGAGTCTTTTATTTTTGTTCTACTTTAGTCAATAATTATAAATGTCTATTTATTATATTATATTTTTATTTATTATCTGTTTTATTGATATGGTACTTTCGTTTTTGTTTTATTTTTGTTCCTTTTTTTTTGCACGTTCTTTTACTCTGCCTTTTTTGGGTTTTCCTTCTTTTGTTCATCTTTGTTTTGGAATACCTGTTTTAACTACGGATTCTGGAACTTCGCTCATCAGTCATCTTTTTCGCCGTCAAAACAGGTGTGGGATTCAAACCTTGTCCACAGTTCTTATCTATTTATTTTGTTTTGTGAGTCTTTACTTTTGACTTTACTTAACCGTATGCTAACCCATTCATTTTGGGTTTTTAGTTGATGGAAGTGATGGGAAATCATCACTTTCTGATATATGTTGATAGGACAAAGATTAGAAACGATTCTGGTGGCTGAAATAGTGGTTTTCGGGCTGTGGTAGGGTGGTTTCGTGATCACCCCGACGGCCACACGGGTGTGTGCCATGGCACACGGCTTTGTGGATTTGGGAACTAGGGTTTTCAGGCTAAATTGGGTTCCACATGACCTAGCCACACGGCCATGTGGCTGATTTGGGGATTTTGTCAAAATTCACACTGTCGTGTCCCATGGGCACATGGGTGTGTGAGTTTGGGAATTCGGGATTCAAGGATTTGGTGTCACATGGCCTGGCCACATGGTCGTGTAACGGATTTGGGGATTTAGGGATCCCACACGGGCATATGTTTCAGAACACACGGACATGTGAGACCCTCACACGGTCGTGTCTGCCCTGCACCTTATTTTAGTGAAATTGGACAGTGAGTTACACGGCCGTGTCCCTGCACCACACAGACGTGTGCCTCTATCACACGGTCATGTGCTACTCTTCACACGGCCGTTTGGACCCTCACATGGCCTAGATTGCTCCACACAGCCGGAGGACACGGGCGTGTGGCCCTATCTCACCGAATAATGATGTTAGGTCAAATTTATGTGTAATCGCAACTCTAGGTGTTTCAACCCTCGACTGAGGGTAATTATGACTCTAATCTTGGCTTCATGTCTGTGTTATTTGGATTGGTTGTGCGATAAGCTTGATACTAAACTCGAGTTATGAATGTGTACATGTCTGATTCTGTGACTGACTGATTGGATGTGAGTGTCTGCTTCTGACTAACTGTCTGAAACAGGTATTTTTGGGTGGGATTTTGAAGAGAGGGAATATTGACGGAACTGGCAGCTGATCTGCTAGTTACTGATAGCCCTTATTACCCAGAGAGACGTGGGCAGTCCCAATACCCTGAGGGTCGTGGACTTTACTGATAACGGTATAGCAGATTACCACATTGCACTATACTGCATGTACGTTAGCTACGCTATGTACCATTGATTGAACTGACAGTTTCACTGTAACCTATCGGTATAACAGATTACCGCATTGCACTGTACCGCATGTATGTTAGCTACGCTACGTACCACTATCTGAACTAGCAGTTCATACTGCATGTTTGTACTGCAATTTACCGCATTGCATAATACAGCTTATACACTAGCTTTGTTGCGTCATATATGTGACTGGCAGTTTATCTGCATACTGTTAGTCCCAATTCCCTAAGGGTTGAGGACAATGCTGATGATCATCGTTGCCGGGAAACCTGGGATGACATCATATGGATTGCAGGGTTGGATGAGCTTAATAGCTCTTTTAGGAGTGATGAGGGACAGAAAGGAGTGTTGGCTGGATAGGTGGGAATTGTATAACTCATTTGAATTCATTTACATCTGGTTGATCTGTTTGACTGAATAGATACTTGTGAATGGTTGGGAATTACTGATACCGTGACTAGATGTGTTACTGTTCGACTGAAAGGTACTTGTGTCTATATGAATTTAGTAGACTTTGACTATAACTGTCTGACTAAACTGTTATTGTGACTATATGACTGACTTATGAATTATTGATATTGTATCTGAATAGCATGCGAGACTGTGTGTGTCTGATTGTCCCATGTGACAGTAAAATACCTATGGTATATTAATTTTGGGTGAATATGTTCAACTGTCATCTGTCGGTAAGTTTACTTTGCATATATCGACCGGTTCTGAATAGTTTTGTAAGTTAGTTCTATTTCATAACTGAATCTAAACTGCTTCCAGGTTTTCTGTTTCTGTTCTTGTTTCCATTTCTGTAGTTTAACTGGTTTGATTTCACGCTAATCTAGTGTAGCTCACCCCTTCTTTTTTCCCCTTTTAGGTATAGTTTTGGATTCTGGATGCTGGACTCAGTACGCAGTGGTCTCAGACAGTTTTGGTGGAAATAAGTTATAAGCTTTTATTTTCAGGTTTAAATTGCTATATGTTTAAGTTCGAATTGTAAAGTTTCACAATATCGTGGTATAGCTCTTGTTAAGTTTTCATTCGTACATTTTCTACTGTTAAACTTACTGATGAATTTTATATGATTAAATGTTTTGATTTGCTCTGGGATAAACATTTTCGGAAATTAGATTTTGAACGACTTGATTTGTAAAATTTTCTCACGATCACTTTGCTAATTAGCATCCCGGATTTGGTCTAGACTTCTAGGCCGGGCTTGGGGTGTTACACTTTAAATGAGCTATGAATTCCAATGTTTCTAGTAAAACCATGCCATACACATTTTATGTACCCAACATCTTTAGAGCATAAGCCTCCGGTTATATCAAAGCACATGAGTTACATAAGCATGGTCAGTCACTAACTCAAGATTTCGGTAAATCACACATTGAATGTCACAAGTGAATTAATTCACAAATGGATTCAGAATTAATTCATCTAGGGTCCAGTCCAATGTATCATTCTGCCAATGAATACATCTATGTTTCTACCAGTGGAGTTAACTACTCCGATAGCCAAGACTGTCCATCTCTTTAATTGGAATTGTAGACGACATAATAATCCTTCTTAATATTTGAATCAAATTCTCACTTTGATTCTTTTATGGGACTACGAACTCGTTTAGATTATCTACTAAAGTAAGTTGTCTTTCTCGCAATGTAAATGTTCTTACAATGCCACTTATCATCAGTTTGAACTTAGACAATCAATGTGCTAATATTTTCTTGTCACAATTTCACTATGCATGCAAAATATGAAAGACAAAAATACAAAAGACATAATAGGGAAATGTGAAATTTATTTATTCATTGTTAAAAAACATAGAAAACAATTACATGTTCACTACAGTATGGACACATTTCCCAACAAACACTTCATTAGACAATGAAGAGATTTTAGAGGTAGATTTTGAGGATGAAGAGGTGAGAAATATCAAGGCTTGGTATAAAAGTTAAAAAGCCAAAAATAAGAAGCAAACAATGGCAGTAGATAAGGTTAACAATGAGGGTGTAGAGTTAGGTCAAGGTAGTCAAAGGAAGAAGAAATGTGCTAGGAGAGAAAAAAATGATAAGTTATCAAATGAATCTAGGGGGACTAGATTATGTTGATTAATCAGATTTGGAGTCTTATGGAAGTGATTCAGAGGGTGAGGTAGTCTATAGGAGATGTCAATATGTTTTTTTTTATCATACTAACCCAATCGCACATTTAGAGATTGGTATGGTGTTTGATGGACCAGAAGAATTCAAGACTACTTTAGCAAAGTATGAAGTAAAAAAGAGGTTTGATATTGTTTATCTTAGGAATGAAAAGGAGAGGACTAGAGCTAAGTGTAGGTAAGATAGGTGTCCTTTTAGAATATATGTTGGTTTACATAATAGTGACAGGTTTTATAAGATAAAGACTTTCATAGAAACCTGCGAGTGTTCAATAAATTAAAAAAAAAAAGGCAACTTACAAGTTTGTTGGGAAACATTTCTTAAGGAAAATTAGGGTGATGCCAATGATGAAGTTAACTGAAATGAATAAACTAGGCAAGGAATAGTTAAGATGAGCATTGAAGGAGATTAATGGAAGGGTAAGCTATAAGTTTAATAGATTATGGGATTATGCATATGCTCTTAGAAAGATAGATTTGAATGTAAATATAAAGTTGATGGTAGAAAGACCAACCCCTAGTGAAGTTCCTAAGTTTAGGAGATTTTACGTAGGGTTTATTGCATTGAGGAAGGGGTTTAAGGAGTGTTGTAGACCTTTTCTTTGTCTAGATGAATGCTTTTTGAAGGGAAAATTCAATTGGAAATGTTTTTCTGTTGTTGACAAAGATGGTAATGACAAAATCTACACCATTTCATTGGTTGTTGTGGAGAATGAAAGCAAAGAAACATTGTGTTTGTTTCTTAAAAATCTTATTTCAGATTTACAAATTGGTGATGGTGTTGGATTCACCATGATGACTGATAAACAAAAGGTATGTTTGGGACCTTACTGAACTAATTCCTTCCTAATACGAATAACTTATTAAAATCCATCTAATATCATTTATTTGTTTTTGTATTTAGGGATTGAAGGAGGAGATAATTGAGTTATTGCCAAGGGTGGAAAGTAGAGTCTGTGCAAGGCATTTTGTAACAGCCCATTTTTAGAGAAATCGAAACAGTGGTTTTGAGACCACAAATCTGATTTCGAAAAGAAAATTATTTTAATATTATTTTATTTCTATAATATGATAATAATGTTGTGTGAAAATTTCTTAAAGAAATTTTATCGATTATGTGCTTAATTGTGAAAAGGACCAAATCGCATAAAATGCAAAAGTTGAATTCTAGTAGCTATAAGTGTAACACCCCAAACCCGGCCTAGACGTTATGGCTGGATCTATCATGTCACATCAAAAGGGTGTTTAAAAGCTACGCGTTCGTTGAAAACTTCGTATTCTTTTTGAAACTCCGAATTTCGTTGTTTGAAGAAAAAAAAAACAAGATTTGCTTGAAGTGTACTCTTGTAAAGATGTTATTATTTTTTTAAAACTTGTTTATTGTAGAAATCTGACTTAAGAATTGCGAAAACGTGATACTTTGGAAAATGGTTGCTATCATTTTAAAAATCCGTGTTTAACCAATTAACAATTATTAATTAGCAGAATTACCAAATGAAAGTTTAAAAAGAAAAATCCAACGGCCTTATTACACAAAATATTAACCCAAAAATATTAATATAAAATAAAATAAAACCAAATTTACTAAGTTCCGTAAGAAGCAAAATCGACGTATGGCCACCTCCGAGTCCACTGCAGCTCTAAATCCTCTATCGCTGGGGATTACCTGCATGGTTAAAAGAAAGGGGTAAGTTACGAGAACTCAGTGTGTAATCCCCTTACTAGAGTAACAATCGAAGATACTGAGAATCGAAATCTAATGATGCAGGCCAAAGCCCTTTAATAGTTATAGTACAGTCTAATTTAGAGCGTACCTGGGTCAAAGCCCACTACAATATCATTTGGGTCACAACCCATAACAGAATCAATTGGGCCAAGCCCAAAAATCATTGTAATGCAAACAAATTAATGCAGCCCAACCCAATCCAATCATCACACCACCCGTACCAGCCCTACACTCCATGTGGGGACCAAGTTAACCCACCCACCCTACTACACACAAGAATGCAATGAAGCCGCTAATATCAACGCAAAGAAAGCTACTAGTAACAGTATACATGGCAGAGCCACTAAAATCAGTATATCGTGGCAGAGCCACTGAATCAGTATAACGTGGCATAGCCACCAGTACAGTACTTCATCCAAATTAGCAACCCAATCCAATGCAGTATGTCGCGTATGTCATGCTAAATCATTACATGTGTATGCAAAATGGCCATGCTTAGTAACAATCATTTCAACACATATTAACAGCAAATCAGACACACGCCCACATTCAAGTCGGTTAAAACACAGTCATACAATCACAGTCAAATAATGGCACAAAATCAGTCTTTTACCCTCAGGGGAAAAATAGTCATTTTACCCTATAAGCGTATTTCAGTAATCCTACCCTACAGGGGTAATTCGGTAATTCTACTAATAACTATTCCATGTATGCAGTGCATCTCAAACATAATCAATCATATAATTAACACATACAACACTAGTACTACCACGAGGGTACAACGGTCATTTAATCGATTAAGGGTAAAACGATCATTTCGCCTCGTAAGGGCATCTCGGTAATTTTACCAGTTGAGGGTATTTCGGTAACTTTACCCATAGAGGGTATTTCGCAAACCAGGGGCACTTCGTTAATTTTGCAAATCGAGGGTATTTTAGTAATTTTGTAAACCAAGGGCATTTAAGTAATTTTGTAAACTAAGGGTATTTCAGTAATTTTTTAAATCAAAGGTATACAATATTTCAGTAATTTGTAAACTAAGGGTATTTCAGTAATTTTAAACCAAGGGTATTCTAAACAGAGATAACGATGTGAATGGGCCAATGGCCCATTCTCGGCCCAAATGGGCCCACATGCTCATGTGACCTATTTAGCCCAAATCTAGCCACAGATATGAGATTCACATAGACCAGTTCACTATCTCCTACACAATCATACAATTTATTCATATGGGCCCACGGGCCCATTGGGCCCACTTGGCCCCTTTCGGCCCATCGTGGCCCAAACATCATCAACCCACAAGAACACTCATGGTGGCCTCAACTATCGCATCCAAGCTCCCACACGTGCGCTCTCACACTCGTGTGGCTACCATCACCCTATGACCGGCATTTCGGCATTTGCCACTTTACAGCTAGAGTAATGCGAAATACACACCTGATAGGAATCTAGAGTTAATCCGCGCTCCGACCACTCCTGTGCCCAAACGCCAACCAAGGTGTGCTTACTCTCCTCATAGATTGCTCTATTTAAAGCTAGCTTCTCACCTTCCCTCTTGCTAGCTTCCCGATGTGGGATCCTTCCTTCAGCAGAGTTTAATTCCAACACAAACTCTGGCCGTCCCAACTTAGCAAAATAAATATCCCTTTTTGCTTGCGATGGGATTCGAACTCAGGCTCCCCTATAACATAATCCACGCCACTAGCCACTAAGCCACAAGCTCCTCTTGTCTCTAAAATCATGCACAACTAAATATGTCAATGGGCAAATGTCTAAGTTCACTTAAAAAATAAATCAAAATGAAATGCAAGCGCCAAGACTTGAACTATAGCACCCAAAACCCCGCCTAAACGTCACGATCGGATCTGGTATGTCACATGGAAAGATTATTTTAAAGAAGCTTCGCATCTACTTAAAAAAAATCCAGAGTTTTAACGTTTATAAGTTGAAAACCGTTTGCTAGTGTTTCCATTTCTTGGATAATTCAAAATTCGGTTAGGTTATATCTTACCAACTTCTTATTAAGTTAACTAGAAGTTGATAACCGGTTTATTTAAAACCCGAACTTGGAAAGTTTATAAGGTGACAATTTAAAACAATGTGGAGGTACGTGATCTTTTGAAAATAATATTTGTAGTATCAAGAAAATCCCAAGTTTAATTATTTATTGCTTGTGATCCGTATGTTAATATTTTGGAAACCCCATATTTAGCAGTTCATAAAACATTTGATATCAGCATTGAAATAAAACCCAAATTTAAGTTATAGTGGCCTTATTACAAAATCAAATCCCGAATTAAACTAAGTTCAAAATAAAGTAATGAAATTTACGAGAGAAATATCTACGCATGGCCAACTCGAGTCTGGCTCGGCTCCAAAACCCACGATCTACTGATTACCTACAGAATTTAGCAGAGGGGTGAGTCACCGAGACTCAGTGTGTAAATTCCCGAATAATGCAAACTGGGCCTTAAGCCCACAGATGCACATTGGGCCTTGGCCCACTCAATATGGCATGTATCACATGTATGCAATGCAGCCCAGCCTAATTTGGCTTTCCATCGAAAAACCCGTGGCATTATGCCACTATGGTTCTTGACGACCGTGGTCCCAGACCACTTGTGACAAAGTCACTAAGATATATAATTGTGGGGCCAACCCACTGTGGTCTCAGACCACCGTGACGATCTCTGATAAGTTTATGTATACGTGGGGCCAACCCACTGTAGTCTTAGACCACCGAGACAAGTCACTGATATACGTATACGTGGTTTCAACCACTGTGGTTCATAGACCACCGCGACCATAGTCACTTAATTCACACTTCCCCTTTCATTCAATCCCGAGCCCATGCTCATGTCATCATGCTAAATATGAATGCAACATACTCTCAATGTATAACAGTAATTATTTCATACATGCATATAATCAAAAATATCATCATAACAGAACTTACCCGGTTCCTACCTTACCCACAAGGGTATCCCGACTGTCGATAGCCAATGCAGTTAATAACACAAACAGTAAAGAAGCGTGTGAGTAATACACACCTGATAACGCGTAACACTAAGCTTTCTAAGTCAACACTTTCACTAGCAGGGATGATGACTATTTGCCTATCCCGGGCAAAAATCAGCTCTCTACCACAACCCAGCCTATAATCCCGAACCACCGACACAACCCGCCTTTTAAACTTAGAAGTCGAAACTATGGGTTCGCTCCGTTCTCTTGATTGACCAACACTTGAATCCATGGAGAAACTTGATCAATACAATACTATAACGAAAACAACGGTTATCTAACAGCGAAATCAGTGGCGAATCAATAGTGAATGACCAAACAAATAGAATCAGAGGGTAACTGCTTACCTTTGTTACTAACGCAAATAAGCAAGATTGCTTGGAAAGGAACTTTCGGCAACTGAAGAAGTCTTAGCAGTTCACTTTCTGATATTCAGCAACTAGCCAAGAAGAATGAAAGAACACATTACGGAAGAATGAGTAGTCGGTTTATTGATTAAAGATAAAGATAAAGGAGATGAAGAGAAACCAAGGAGAATACCTTACCTTGATCAACCAAAACCGAATACTAGAAGGTTGGCTTGTGAAACCGAATGAGTCCCTAGATAAAATCAAGTTAGAACTGATTCCCAAATACTGAACAAAAGAGACAACCTTTTGGCCAAACCAAAAATGAGAAGAGATCCCTTCACCAACCAATCGGACAACATCCAACTTACCAAAAACCATCCGAATGCAGGCTAAATGAAGAAGAGAATTCGAGAATAAGCCCCCTACAATCGGCCAATGCCCTATAGGAACCGAGTCAACACCTTTGGTTTAACAACCAACATGAGTAAAGGAAAAGAATGAACAGAAAAAGAAGAAGAAGAATCCCTTACCAAAAAATAACAAGGAGATGCCGATTGAGAAGGCTAGAAGGATATGCGGTGGCTATCTAACGAAGAAAAGAGAAGAGTTAGGGAGTAGAAGAGAATTTCCACTTTGCAAAAGAAAATGATTAGAGACAAGAAAAGTAGAAGAAGAAGTGGAAAATAAGGTTCGGCTATGGAGCAGATGAGTTTGAGAGATGATTCAGCTAGTGAAGGAAAATAGTAGAGAAGAAAAAGGGGTTTAGGCTTGGCAAGAGAGGAGATGAGAGTTGAAATAGGTTCAGTTATGGTGTTTAAGAGAAGAGCAAAGAAGAACAAAAGATTCGACAAGGGAGCTTCAAGGAGTTTCGGCTAACACATGAAATGGGGAAAAGATGTAGAGAAACAAAATGATGAGAGAAAGAGAATAATGAGCTACTGTTTTCTTTGGTAAACAAAAAGAAAATGAGACCAACTGATTGAAGAGCAGAAGAAAAGGGAGGACCCTCAGGATGGTTTCGGCTTAACCTTCACCTAATAGACACTATGAAGATCGGCACACAAACACACATATGACTGAAATGCTCACCCAAGATGCCTAAGTTGCTTAGTGAAATTTTGGCACACACCTCCTACAAGTCAAAATCGAATTCTCCTTCCCCTTCAAGCTCCCCACAACCGGCCATCACTTCCACCAACTTGAAATCCCTTGATTCTCTCTACCCTTCACTCCCCTTCACCCATTTTTAATTAGTGGACCAAGTCTTCCTCCACAATCTCCTCCATACCTCCCATTCAAACACTTTGACTCTTCAACCAACCACCATGAAGAGTCCAGCCGAAAACCAACACTTTAGCTCCCTAGGCACAAAAAATAATGCTTCTGAATGCTGCTGGCGAGACTCGAACTCCTTCCCCCTGCTGCTCCCATGTAATGCCACACCCCTGCACCTTAAGTGGCGTCTTCTTGCCACTCTACCACTCCTTCTTCTTGTGTCAACAAACACAAGAAATTACCCTTAAGACCTGCTTCAGTTAGCTCTCCCCTCCTAAAGCCTAAAAACAAAATTTTCACCAAGGCTCAAACTTAACCCCGAGCCTTCCCGGGACCTCCAAACATATCAAATTAACAAACAGAACATGCCAAACACATAGCAAACATAAAATGCAAAGCCCCTAATTCCAAGATGTTATAGTTCTACCCCCTTAAAGAAATTTCGGCCTCGAAATTTACCTAGTCAAAAGAGATGAGGATATTGCTGTCACATCACATCCTCTGGCTCCCACGTGGCTTCCTCTAAACCGTGATTCCGCCACAACACTTTAACCAACGGAATCGTCTTTCTCTGCAATACTTTAACATCTCAGTCTAAGATCTGAACTGGTTCCTCCTCAAAAGATAAATCAGGTCTTACTTCGATTTCTTCCACCGGCACTATATGAGATGGATCTGAGCGGTAGCGCCTTAACATCGAGATGTGGAATACATCATGTATCTGCCCTAATTTCGGAGGTAACTCGAGCTGATACACTACTGATCCCATACGCTTCAACACTAGGTAAGGCATGATGAACCTGGGGCGCAGCTTGTCCTTCCGTCCAAACCTTAAAACTTTCTTCCATAGTGAAACTTTTAAAAAAATCTGCTCACCTACTGAGAACTCTATATCCTTACGCTTCAGATCTGTATAAGATTTATGTCTGTCAGAAGCTTCCTTCAATCAAGTCTGAATCAACTTAACATTTTCCTCTGTCTCCGAAACAAACTCCGGCCCCAACAACTATCGCTCACCCAACTTTGTCCAGTAGGTAGGAGTATAACCCTTCCGACCATACAACGCTTCATAGGGTGCCATATGAATACTGGATTGATAGCTATTGTTGCATACGAACTCTACCAACGGTAGAAAATCCTCCCAAATACCTCTGAAGTCGATAACACAGCCTCTCAACATGTCTTCCAAGATCTGAATTACCCTCTCAGACTGACCATCAGTCTATGGATGAAACGCCATGCTAAAATCTAGTCTTGTACCCAACGCTTGATGCAATGCCTTCCAGAACCGTGACATAAACCTAGGGTCCCTGTCTGATATGATAGACAATGGTACCCCATGTAACCTCACAATCTCCGCTACATACAGCTTGGCTAACTTCTGCAATGAGTAATCAACACCAACCGGTATGAAGTGAACGGACTTCATCAACCGATCACCAACTACCCATACTGAATCTTTCTTAGTAGGCGTAAAAGGTAACTGACTAACAAAGTCCATCAGTATCCTCTCCCACTTCCAAAGTGGAATCTATACTGGCTGTAGCAACCCCGACGACAACTGATGTTCCACCTTCACCTGCTGACACGTCAAGCACTTACTCACAAACTCGGTCACCTCTTGCTTCAAACCTAGCCACCAAAACTGTTCACGCAAATCCCAGTACATCTTACTCCCACCAAGATGCATAGCGTATGGGCTACTATGCGCTTCCTGCAGAATCTTCTGCCTTAACTCAGAATCTTTCAGAATATAAGCCTTTCCACAGAAGCACAGTACCCTATCACTATTCAAACTAAAATTTTCTGTCTCACCACTTTCTACTTGCTGAAATCTAGATCTTAACGATTCATCCAACAAATGCTTCTCTCTAATCTAACAGACCCAAGAAAGCTTCGCTTGAAGTTCAGCTAGTAGACTTCCATCATCATACAAGCTGAGATGAGAAAACATTGCCCTCAACTCTGATATTACCTTACGACTTAATGCATCTGCCACTACGTTAGCTTTACCCGAGTGATACTCGATCGAGCAATCATAATCCTTTAATAACTCAATCCACCTCTGCTGCCTTAAATTCAACTCCTTCTGGGTAAGGAGGTATTTCAGGCTCTTGTGGTCTGTGCAGATAATCGACTTCTTTCTATACAGGTAGTGTCTCTAGATCTTCAGAGCAAACACTACTGTAGCTAACTCCAGATCGTGCGTGGGATAATTCACTTCATGTGGTCTCAACTACCGAGACGTATATGCTACCACCTTCCCCTCTTGCATCAACACACATCCTAACCCCGTGTACGATGCATCACAGTAGACGACAAACTCCTTCCCAGCCTCAAGCTGAATCAATACAAGTGCCTCCGTCAAAATCCTCTTCAACTTCTCAAAACTTTCCTACTACTTAACTGACCAGACAAACGATACCCCTTTCCGTAACAACTTGGTTAACGGTGCAGCTGTTAACGAGAACCCCTCAACAAATCTTCTGTAGTACCCAGCCAAACCAAGGAAACTCCAAATTTCTACCACAGAATTATGCGGTTTCTAGTCCAACACGGCTTTAATTTTTCAGGGATCAACCCTAATTCCCTCAATAGACACAACATGTCCCAGAAAGGTAACTTCTCTCAACCAGAATTTACACTTACTAAATTTGGCATACAGCTGCTTTTCTCTCAAAATCTGCAGAACCACCTGAAAATGCAAATCATGTTATTCTTTCGTCCTTGAATAAACAAAGATGTCGTCTATGAACACCATGATAAACCTATTCAGATAGGGTTGGAACACTCGGTTTATCATATCCATAAATGCAGCTGGTGCATTCGTCAACCCGAATGGCATCACTAAGAACTCGTAGCGACCATAACGAGTTCGAAAAGCTATCTTATGAATATTTGCCTCCTTGGCCTTAAGCTGATGATAACCTGACCTCAAGTCTATCTTTGAAAAGACCGAAGCGCCCTGCAGTTGATTAAATAGATCATCTATCTTTGGCAATGGGTACTTGTTCTTAATTGTCAACTTGTTCAGTTGCCTATAGTCAATGCACATCCGCATCGACTCATCCTTCTTCTTAACAAATAACACCGGCGCTCCCCAAAGTGATACACTGGGTCGGATAAAACCCCGATCCAACAGTTCCTGAATCTGGGCTTTAAGTTCTACCAGCTCCTTCGGCGCCATTCTATACAGGGCAATAGACACTAGCGCTGTTCCCGGAAGAAGATCAATGCCAAATTCCACCTTGCGATCCAAAGGTAACCCTAGAAGCTCTTCTGGAAAAACATCGGAGAATTCCTTCACAGTTCTAACATCCTTTATAGTCAACTCCTTAGCCTCCAGAGCACTGATGAAAGCTAAAAATGCTTCACACCCTTTTCTCACCATCCTTTCAGCCTTAAGAGCAGACAACACATTGGACAGTTAATTCCTTCTTTCGCTATCACTAACATCTCATTATCCTCAAGAGTCTTCAACACCATGCACTTAGCAGCACAATCCAAGTTCGCTTGATATTTCCCTAACCAATCCATGCTTAAAATCAAATCGAACTCGCCGAACGGTAGTTCCATCAAATCGACCGGGAAAACTATCCCTTGAACTTCTAAAGGTACATTCCTAAAGAGTTTGTTCACAACTACAGATTGTCCTAAAGGGCTACGTACAGTCATCTCTCTAGAAGCAATCTCAAAGTCTATGTTCAAAGTTCCAGACATAGTACTAGCAACATAGGAATGTGTTTACCCAATATCAATAAGTGCAGTAACAGGCAAACCGAAAATAAGGAATGTATCGGTTATGACGTCTGGTGCATCGCCCTCCTCTCGGCGTCTAGCTGCATAGACCAACCCAGGTTGTCTTGCATCTGCGTTCCTAGCACCTCTGCCCAGTGCTCCACGCCCTCGGCCAAAACCATTTCCTCCTCTGGCCGTACCAAGACCTCTCTATGGTTGCTGACCACCCCTACCATGCTGAACATAATTCTGACCTACTGGCCGCTCTCTATTAGGCTCTTGCGGACAATCCCTTACCCGATGATCCACTAATCCACACCTGTAACACCCATTACTCTTTGCCCAGCACTCCCCCGAGTGAAACTTCCCACACGTAGCACATTGCTGAGGCCGACTAACAACAAGCCTTGCAACTCGACCCGGCCCATCCAACCTAGGCCTCTTCTGGAAATTTCTAGCAGACCCTGACGGTCCAAAACTTTTTTTATTCCTACCCTTGTCCCTATCCTGGTTCTGCCTTTCAGATCACTTTACCCGTTCAGCTATCTTAGCCTTCTCAACCAAAATAGTGAATTCCTTTTCCCGTTGCGGAGCTATCAGTACTCGCAACTCATCCCTCAGACAATCTTCAAATCGAACACAACGCTTATAATCTGTTGACACAATACCCTGGGTATACCGACTTAGACGTATGAATTCTGCCTCATACTCGGCCACCGACTTACTCACCTGAACTAAGTTAAGGAATGCCTTTCGCTGAGCGTCCACATAGCTCGACCTAATGTACTTCCCCTGGAACGCAGACTTAAAGAAGTCTCAGGTAATGAGCTCGGCTGCTGTACCATCTCTTACTGTGAGCCACCATTGGTACGCCTCATCTCGAAGGGGAGATACCACCCCTTTCAATTTCTCTTCCGCAGTACAGTCAAGATCATCCATGATGTGCTCCACCGCTTCCAGCCATTACTCAGCTAAAATAGGAGCCACACCCGAAACGCCCCTAAACATTTTAGCCCCATTAGGTCGAAGTCATTTCGACATAGATTTCTGAGCTACTGACCTCGTGCTCGCTCCAACAACCCACTCCAAAACACGCAACATAGCTTGAGACACAGCATCATCTCCACCAGTTTGGTCTTGAAATTCTGCTTCCGCAATTGGTGATGCTGGCACCTCACCTTCCGGCCTATGCCCAGATTCCGAAGGTTCAGCCCCAACACCTCAGCCTCTACCACGGCCTCGCATGCCACGTCCACGACCTCTAGCGCTCATGACTACTAATTCGACTTAATCTGATTAAAAGTTTTATGAATTAGTACTTCTTTCACTGTTTATTACCGAACAGTCTTATGAAAATAGCATTAAAAGTAGTTCTCGCAAATACATATATACCTAAAGGTTTCAGCCTCTAAAATTGAATTTCGTAGTACTAGCAATCATAACACAATACAATTATTTCATGCAAAACAACCAATAGTCAGAAGACTTATCGTGCGAATTTGGTGCCGAAGACTCAGGTACCATGCTTCCAGAAAACATGTATATTTCTAAACCGTTTCCTAGACTAACTTTTGAAATATTTTTGAACCTCATACCCACAGCTGAGTTTTTGAACCTAGGCTCTGATACCATAATTGTAACACCCTAAACCTGGCATAAACATCACGACCGGATCTGGTATGTCACATGGAAAGGTTGTTTTAAAGAAGCTTCGTGACTGCTTACAAAAAATCCCAAGTTTCAACGTTTATAAGTTGAAAACCATTTGCTAGTGTTTCCATTTCTTGGATAATTCAAAATTCAATTAGGTTATATCTTACCAACTTCTTATTAAGTTAACTAGAAGTTGATAACCGGTTTATTTAAAACCCGAACTTGTAAAGTTTATAAGGTGACAATTTAAAACAATGTGGAGGTACATGATCTTTTGAAAATAATATTTGTAGTATCAAGAAAATCCCAAGTTTAATTATTTATTGCTTGTGATCTGTATGTTAATATTTTGGAAAACCGTTAGTTACGTTTTTAAGAAAAACCCCATATTTAGCAGTTCATCAAACATTTGATATCAACATTGAAATAAAACCCAAATTTAGGTTATAATGGCCTTATTACAAATTAAAATCCCAAATTAAACTAAGTTCAAAATAAAGTAATGAAATTTATGAGAGAAGTAGCTACGCATGGCCACCTCGAGTCCGCCCCGGCTCCAAAACCTACAATCTACTGATCACCTGCAGAATTTAGCAGAGGGGTGAGTCACCGAGACTCAGTGTGTAAATCGCTAAATAACGCAAACTGGGCCTTAATCCCACAGATGCACATTGGGCCTTGGCCCACTCAATATGGCATGTATGACATGTATGTAATGTAGCCCAGCCCAATCTGGCTTTCCATCGAAACATCCGTGGCATTATGCCACTGTGGTTCTTGACAACCGTGGTCCCAGACCACTCGTGACAAAGTCACTAAGATATATAATTGTGGGGCCAACCCACTGTGGTCTCAGACCACCGTGACGATCTCTGATAAGTTTATGTATACGTAGGGCCAACCCACTGTGATCTTAGACCATCGAGACAAGTCACTGATATACGTAAACGTGGTTTCAACCACTATGGTTCATAGACCACCGTGACCATAGTTACTTAATTCACACTTCCCCTTTCATTCAATCCTGAGCCCAAGCTCATGTTATCATCCTAAATATGAATGCAACATACTCTCAATGTGTAACAGTAATTATTTCATACATGCATATAATCAGAAATATCATCATAACAGAACTTACCCAGTTCCTTCCTTACCCACAAGGGTATCCCGACTGTCGATACAGTCATTCCGGCTTTCAGCCAATGTAGTTAATAACATAAATAGTAAAGAAGCGTGTGAGTAATACACACCTGATAACGCGTAACACTAAGCTTTCTACTTTGACGCTTTCACTAGTAGGGGCGATGACTATTTGCCTATCCCAGGCAAACGTCAGCTCTCTACCACAACCCGACAGATAATCCTGAACCGCCGACACAGCCCGCCTTTTAAACTTAAGAGCCGAAACTATGGGTTCACTTCCTTCTCTTGATTGACCGACACTTGCATCCATGGAGAAACTTGATCAATACAATACTATAATGAAAACAACAGTTATCTAACAATGATATCAGACTATGGCGACGAATCAACAGTAAATGACCAAACGAATAGAATTAGAGGGTAACTCCTTACCTTTGTTACTAACGTGAATAAGCAAGATTGCTTGGAAAAGAACTTTTGGCAACTGAAGAAGTCTTAGCACTTCACTTCCTGATATTTAGCTACTAGCCAAGAAGAATGAAAGAACACATTATAGAAGAATGAGTAGTCGATTTGTTGAATAAAGATAAAGATAAAAGAGATGAAGAGAAACCAAGGAGAATACCTTACCTTGACCAACAAAAACCGAATACTAGAAGGTTGGCTTGTGAAACCAAATGAGTCCCTAGATAAAATCAAGTTAGAAGTGATTCCCATATACTGAACAAAAGAGACGACCTTTTGGCCAAACCAAAAACGATAAGAGATCTCCTCACCACCCAATCGGCCAACATTCAACTTACCAAAAACCACCCGAATGCAGGCTAAATAAAGAAGAGAATTCGAGACTGAGCTCCCCTACAATCGGCTAATGCCCTAAAGGAACCGAGTCAGCACCTTCGGTTTAATAACCAACAGGAGTAAAGGAAAAGAATGAACAAAAAAAGAAAAAGAAGAATCCCTTACCAAAAAATAACAAGGAGATGCCAATTGAGAAGGCTAGAAGGATATGTGGTGGCTATCTAACGAAGAAAAGAGAAGAGTTAGGGAGTATAAGAGAATTTCGGCTTTGCAAAAGAAAATGATTAGAGAAAAGAATAGAAGAAGAAGAAATGGAAAACAAGGTTCGACTATGGAGCAGATGAGTTTGAGAGATGATTCAGCTAGGGAAGGAAATTAGTAGAGAAGAAAAAGGGTTTCAACTTGGCAAGAGAGGAGATGAGAGTTGAACTAGGTTCATTTATGGTGTTTAAGAGAAAAGCAAAGAAGAAGAAAAGATTCGGCAAGGGAGCTTCAAGGAGTTTTGGCTAACACATGAAATGGGGAAAAGAAGTAGAGAAATAAAATGATGAGAGAAAGAGAATAGAGAGCTACAGTTTTCTTTGGTAAACAAAAAGAAAGTGAGACCCACTGATTGAAGAGTAGAAGAAAAGGGAGGACCCTTAGGATGGTTTCGGCTTAACCTTCACCCAATAGACACTATAAAGATCGGCACACAAACACACATATGACCGAAATGTTCACCCAAGATGCCTAAGTTGCTTAGTGAAATTTCGGCACACACCTCCTACAAGTTAAAACCGAATTCTTCTTCCCCTTCAAGCTCCCCACAACCGGCCATCACTTCCACCAACTTGAAATCCCTTGATTCTCTCCACCCTTTACTCTCCTTCACCCATTTTAAATTAGTGGACCAAGTCTTCCTGCACAATCTCTTCCACACCTCCCATTCAAACACTTTGACTCATTCAATCGACCACGATGAAGAGTCCAGCCCCAAAGCCAACACTTTAGCTCCCTAGGCACAAAAAATAAAGCTCTTGAATGCTACTGGCGAGACTCGAACTCCTTCCCCCTGCTGCTCCCATGTGATGCCACACCCCTGCACCTTAAGTGGTGTCTTCTTGCCACTCTACCACTCCTTCTTCTTGTGTCAACAAACACAAGAAATTACCCTTAAGACCTGTTTCAGTTAGCTCTCCCCTCCTAAAGCCTAAAAATAAAATTTTCACCAAAGCTCGAGCCTTTCCGGGACCTATTAACAAAAAGAACATGCCAAACACACAGCAAACATAAAATACGGAGCCCATAATTCCAGGATGTTACATGAACCTTGGACCCCTTGCTTCCTTGTGTGGCGTCATTTCCTTGTCTCCCATGTTGTGTCATTTGCCACTAGACCAGAATTCCTTTTGTGTCATTTTTCTCCACATTTTATTCTTAAAGCCTACTTATTAACCCCCAGGGTTTTACTCACCTAAAACTAAAATTTTCCTAAAGCCCAGGTTTGATCCCGGGACTTTATGGAAGCCCCCTAACCTTCCAAAACCACGCACCTAATAGGACCAACTTGCATTAGTGCCGTTCTCTTGTTCTCAAAAATTTTAAACACTCCCCTCGTCAAGGCCCAATAAGCCCAATTCTACTAGCCCAAATTCGGGTCGTTACAATAAGGATCAAATAGCTATGGAATTCAAAACTTAAGGTCCTTATATGGTAATTAGACCATTAATGAAAAGTTATTAATATCTTTGGATGATTCATCCATGGAAAATTAGAAAAAGTCTAAGGACTAAATTGGAAAGTGATAAAATTAAAAGATGATAAGTAATTAAATAGAAATAAAAATCATTTTATATCATCTTCTTCCCCAAATATTCCATGGAAACCCTAGGAAAGAGAAAGCAAGCTTTCTTGGCCAAATTAGGAAAGTATTCAGGCCCCAGTTTTAGTACTTTTTATATTTTGAAATCGGGATGGCTTAATCTATCTATTTGGGGGCTCAATTTGAAAAGTTATCAAAGTATAGAAATTATATCATGGATGAATATGCTGAAAATTTGAAATTTATGGTAGAATATGAATGGTTGTTGGTAGATAAACAACTTTTACAAAGTGATTTTTGATGAAAACATGATTTAGGGACTAAAATGTAAAGTTGTGAAAATTGAAGAAAATTCTGAATTTTATAGAATACATGTGCTGTAAATTTTATATTGAATTTTTTGTTAGGCTTGGAATAAGGAGTAAATTGCATAAATTTCATTTGTTGAGCATAGGGATGAAATAGTCACTAATTAAAAGTTTAGGGGCAAAATGGTAATTTTGCCTAAGATGTGAGTTGGACTAAATTGATTTTAAATTGTATTAAATTTATTTTAAATTCACTTGTATAGATTCGGATAGACCAAATTTGGAGTTAGAACGAGGAAAAGAGAAAAATGTCAGATTAGTAGATTTTACGTATACGAACATTTGTCAAGGTAAGTTTGTGTAACTAAATTATGTATATTTATATGCTTGAATTTAATGTTGTGTTCGTGAATTGTATAAATATCATATATATATGACATTGAAAACATATATGGCAAAACCCGATCAATGATAATGCCCAATAACTGATAAATGATAAAAATGTTACTTTTATGCTTGAAATGAATGTGAAATGTGTTTATTTGAATTATATGAATGTTATAGATGTATGAAATAATTACATGCCTGTTAATGCCTGAAAAATGTTAAACTCGGTTTGAATAAATGAAAATTGATGGATAGGTGTGATTTCCCTTATTGAATGAGGTCCTGCATTTGTTGTTGACTGGATTTAGCTCAGACGAGTAATCTTATTGACCTCATTAAAAAAGGATTTAGCCTGAACTGGTAATCCTGATTTATGTCCTCTTGAGCATATGTTATGGATTGGATTTAGCCCGGATGGGTAATCCAAATCAAGCCCTTTAGAGCATATGACATAAAAAAGGATATAGCCTGGACTAGAAATCCTGACTAAACTCTATTGAGTAAATATATATATACTGGAGACATGATTTAGCCTAGACTAGTAATCCTGTTGTATACATTGTGGCTAGAAAGTGTACTCTCTGATATAGTACCTTATGGGTACCATTGGACATGAATTGGCGGATCCTGATTTGTACACCTCGAGTGTACTACCCGTGTATCCATCGATATTCTAAATAAATTCAATGGGTAACAATATAGACATGAGAAGATATGAATAAGAAACGAGTTCTTACACGTATTTGCCTAAAATACATGAAATGATAATACATGATAATTGATATATGGAAACATGGGATGATGATATTTGTACATGGAATTTATTTGATGAGTATGTTTATCATTGATAATAGATTTGAAGACATTGAGTGTACTACTCGTGTGACATTGATATTTCGAATTAGAGGAGTAAAGCTCTGTCATGGAATAATCTGAACTCGAGTTGAATTATTATGAAAATATACTTGTAATATAAAAATATGATTTATACGTGTTATATAGATACGTGATATGGAAAGTATATATATTTAGAAATCTAATTGTGTTGATCCCATATATGTTTCTTGATGTTGTTATGGAATATATGACTAACAGGGGCAATGAGGATATGTGTAGGGCTTGAGATCAAATTGATTGAATGTGCCTTACATGTTTATCTTGTAATAGAATGAATGGTAAGTTAAGTACCTTGTTATACAAACTTCCTAAGCATTATATGCTTACTTAGTTTTATTTCCCTATTTTATAGTAAATTAGAAGCTCGTTGGATTCAAAGCTTGGCGGAGATCACTCACACTATCCATCAGCTCATTTCAGTATATATGGTAAAACAATTTTGGTTATCATGGCATGTATAGGTTAATTGTCCATATTGGAATGTAAATGTAAGTGGTTATTGTAATCTAGCAATTGGAATGGCTAGTGATGATTATGTATTGATATATATATATTAAGATTATTTCATGGTGATAACATAAGGTAAGATTAAAAGCATGAAAGCATGTAACGATATACCATGTTAAATAGTAGAATTAGCTTGATTAAAATGCTTGGATTGGTTGGTTTATGAATGCAAGTTTTGGTGTAGGTTTATGGCAAGGTTTTAGGTGAGAAATGAAGCTAGAAATGGCTATATTTTGTCTACATGGGTAGACACACGGGCATGTGTCTTGACTGTGTGTGACTCGCGGCTTAGCACATGGGCGTGTGGTCTGGCTGTGTGTCCTCTGCACCTTAAATATGAGAAACAGAATGCTCAAAATTGAGCACACGGGCAGAGACACGAGCGTGTGTATCAGCAGTGTGTGCTACATGGCCTAGCACACGGGTGTGGTCAGTCATGTGGCACAAGTCAGAAAGTTACACAGGGTCAAACACGGCCTGCAACACGGGCGTGTCCCTTGGACCACACGGGTGTGTGAGCCCTGCATCTTGGAAAATTTTAGAACTTTTGCAAAAAATTCTCTGAGTTCCTGATTTACTCCCAATTCGATTATAATACTCGTGTTGGGCCTCGATGGTCCATTTAAGGTACGTTATGAATAATCTCAGTAAATGAATAGAATTTAACTTAAATTGTCTATAAACATTCTGAAAAACTCTGGTAACACTTCGTAACCCTGTTTCGGCGATGTATACGGGTTAGGGGTGTTACATTTAGTGGTATCAGAGCTACGATTTAGTCGGTTCTCAGATTGAACGTAGCATAAGTGAAGTCTAGAAATACATGCCATTATATAACATGTGATAGTGTGATATCTCCCGACTCTGATGAAAATTATTTACAAATAGACAGAGATGCTTTCCAATCGAGCTAATTCCAATAATGTTGAAAGTGATACTCAAGTATCTGAGTAAAATGTTACTTATGATGAAACAAAATTAGAAAAGGTACGGATAAATGTTTTATAGTACATAGGAATGATAAATTGTTATGTTATATGAGTATATACATGAAAGTTAAATTGTAAGGCTTTACGATCTCCACCCCCTTATTAGTACAGTTATATGTACTGAAATTCATAAGATTTATATTGATTTAGTTTAGAAGTGTGGAACTGAAGAGTTTAGTGGCTGAATAATAAATAAAGTAGTTAAAACTGAGAATGGGTTAGTAAATAAAAATGGGTTTTGAAGAGAGATATCAGATTTTTCTGAAAACTATTTGGGATATGCAATGTCACTATTAAAGAAAGAAGTTATTTATGAGAAATCAATTTATTCAAATATGGTATCTACAGAATAGGTTAATTGAAAATTTCTTCCGAATACGCTTTGTGGGTGAACTGAATGATATGCGATTGTTGATGACTATATATTTAGTGGATTAGTGATGAAATTGTGAAAATATTTGAATATAGCTGTTATAATCGGGTATATTACAACAATCTCTTTGGGTATTTTATTTGGGTATTCTTAGAGATATATGTAACTGTTCATGTTCAGATGCTATAATTATTATATGGAAAGGTTGGCTAAACATGGTAATAGACGGAAATTATTGCAAGTCCGATTGATTCATGAGTGGTATTGCTTTATTTTTCTTTTGTTTTCCAAGCCATTATGGGTGATAGAAGACTTGATGATAAGATTCGTATGATACTAATTTTCTACTTCTGTTGGTTGAAGTTCTGAATGGAAAATGTGTAAATTACAATGTCTTTATTATGACTGTTTATAGTGTGAATGTACAATATTACTCTTCTAGACTTTCTCTAAGATGTCATCAATCTTTTTATTATTCAACATGTATTATGTTCTCGAAAATTCAATATAGCTTTGTAATTTGGATTTTGTTATCTCGGTTTTCTTGTTATTTTGTGGTCTGACTGAAAGAGATATTCATTGGTCAGTAGTAATTATTCTTACTACTGTTATGAATTCTGACTTGATCATAGGAAATTGGTAATATGGATCACAGATTATAGAAACTGTATTATTGCACTGGTTGATATTGGAGCCACCCTCGGTTTTCCTCTTCTATTTGAAAAATATTATTGAAGTTGAGGTATTGTTCCATTTGCATTATTGAAACGTCAGATCTATTATAGTATTATGGTTTTAACCTATCTCAAGATTCTGGCCTCGAAATAATTTAAAGCTTCGATATCCTTTTTAATTTTTGTGAAAGTGTTTTCTATGATAGCTACATCAATGATATGGATATTATAGAAAGATGTAAGATTTGAATGGACTGAATAATGTTAATAAAGTTTTGACCAGTTGGAAGCCATGATGACCGAAGCATCAATTCTGGTTCAGTCTGAATCGGGTAAGGAATTTATTATTATAGTGATACATCATTGAATGGATTAGACTGTATTTTGATGAAGAAAGGAAAAGTATGGTCTATACTTCCAGCCAGATAAAGCTACAGGAATAGGATTACCTGATATATGATTTTGAATTGACAATTATTATGTTTGCACTGAGAACTTGGTAACAGTATATGTATGGTGAAAATATCACATATGTACTTATCATAAAACTTTAAAACACCCAATGGCATAGAAAGAATTGAATCTAAAACAGAGTATATGATTTGAATTATTGAAAGACGTTGATTTGGTAATTGATTTTCATTTAGGAAAAGTAAATATAGTTGCTGATATTTTGAGTAGAAAATCTTTGTTTGCTTTATAAACAATAAATACTCGATTGCTATTGTCTGATGAAAGATTAATTTTAGCTGAGCTTAAAGCTAAGTTGATGTTTCTACAATAGACCGGTGAAGCTCAGAAAAGTGATAATGAGTTTTAAGTTAAATGAGTACAGAGTGAAATAATTGCTGATTTAGGATATCAGATTTGAATCTGATGATTGTCTGTTATTCCGAGATAGAGCCTGTGTATTTAAGAAATTAAAGTTTGTATAGAAAATTTTATACGGAATTCACAATGGTAATACATCTATCATCCGAAAAGTATGATAAATTGAAAAAGATGCTCTGGTAAACCAGAATGAAATGTGATGTCTCTGAAATTATGTTTAAATGTTTAACGTGTCAGCAGATTAAAGCTGAATACCAGGTACTGATACTTTTAGAATTGTTACAGCTAGAGATGATATTGGAATGAAAATAGGATAAAGTTATTATGAATTTTATATCAAGATTACCCCTGTCTCAGAAAAAAAAAATCTTATTTGGGTAATCACCAATTGTTTGACAAATTTCATACATTTTATCTCAATATAAATGGATTATTCACTTGATAGATTGAATGAGATATAAGTTTGATAGAGATCCACAGTTTATGGTTCACTTCCTGATTTTGGAATAAATTATAAGAAGCTCTGGGTAAGCAGTTACAATTTTTGATACAGCATTTCGCTTTCAGATTGATGGTCTTTCCGAGTGTGTTATTATGATTCTTGAAGATATGTTTTGATACTGTATTTTATAAATTGAAGGCAAACGGAAAGGAAATAATTGCTGTTAGTCAAAATTACATATTATTGGGCTAAGCTTGGTAAGAGAAGATACATAGCGTGATATGATTCGTGAAACAGAAGAAAATGTGGAAGAGATTCGAGATAGGTTTAAAGAAACTTCTGATTGTCAGAGATTTTATGTGAATTTTAAATGAAAAGAAATAGAGTTTCAAGCTAGTGACAAAGTGTTTCTGAAAATGTAACATCTGGGATTTATGGCTTGTGCATTAATGCTTAATTGTATGAAATAGCATGTCTATGTGTGTTTTGAATGTGTTGTATGAATTCTTGAGAACCTTAGAGTGTAGATAAATGCCTTAGGAATTATTAGATTTTAAATCTAAAAGAGGAAGCTAAGCAAAGTGGCCTTAAGAAAAATTGTAAGGGAAATGTGACACAAGAACGGGCTTGGAAAAGTGGCAAGGAGGCGCCACTTAAAGCCCAGTGGGTGACGCCACAAGCATGGTGCAGGTCCTAAGTTCGAGCGGCAAGGGAAGCAACATTTTGGGATTTTATTTTCGGCAAAGAGGGAGAGAGGTGGACGGCATAGGGACTTCATTAAATGAGCTTTGGATATGGTTTAATTCCTTTTAAATTCGGCTAAGGTGGATAGATAAATGATGTTCTATTTTGAATTATTTTCGAATGGGTAAAAGGAGAGAAAAGAGGAGAAAAAGGAGGAACCTGATAAGAAGCAAGAGTTGGCCGGCCAAGGGAGTGTTTTGGATGGTATTTTAGGCTAATCATAGTATAGGTATGCTGAAAATTCAATCTCCTCTTATTTTTTTTCAGTTGTGCCGAAATTCCCAAAGAGAGCAACTGAGTTCTTTTTCCTTTTTCTTTTATTTGTTCTAGCCGAAATCTCTTTCTCTCTACTTCACCATTGCCGTAACCCCTAAGGCTCCATATCTCTCTTTTTGTGCCCTTTGTAAAAGCCGAATCTCAAAAGGGCCTCACTCTCTTTTCTTTGTTGCAAGCCCCAAAAACTGAAACGTGTGTGATCATCATCTAGGCCATAGCCGAATAGCTCTGTAGATTCAAGTAAAGGTGTTGCCGATCCTAATATTAAGGGTAAGGATTCTATTGTCATTATCTTATTTCTTTTCTTATAGCCGAAATCAAGTCTCTAACCCCTTAATGATCTTTTGCCGAATCTTTGAAGGAGGATTTCAGATTTTCTGCTAAGTCGACTACAATAGAAGATTATTCGAGATTTTGTTAGATCGAAGGTGAGCAAATAAGATCTTAGGCCGAAGGCCATTTTATTGTAATTTAATGTTAGAATTGGATCTAACATGTACTCTGTAGGATTTCGACATCTCCTTGGTTAAGTGACTATTTTTGGGATTTGGAATCACAAGGTAAGTGAATGTGCATATTCGGCCATATTGGTTACTATGTTAGCCGAATCTAACTATGGATATTTAGGGGCAGTCGATAGTGGTATGCAAGGATTTCGGGATTTTAAATCGCAAGCATTGGCTGATTGGAGGGTAGGAAGATCACAGATTTTCGGGATTTGATTAATAATCAAATCGGCAACAAGGAACTAGAATCTAAAGCATTAGATTGGATTTTCGGGATTTGAGTGAACTCGTTAAGTGTACCAGGTGTGTACCCCCACACTAAATCTTATTAGATCACGGCTTTAATTTAATATATGTGTTTGTAAAAATATGAATGTGGCTAAAGATACCATGCAATGGTACAAAGTACTCAGGTACGTAATCCCGACATTATACTAATAAGTGATATGAATATTTGGCACATGGCATATGAAAATATTGATAAGAATGTGAAATAAGGAATATGGCATGACTTATGCATGATTTGTATGACATGGGGCATATGGGTGATATGTAAAGGGGAAGTGAATTGGTGGTTTAGTACCACAATATATGAATGTGGTGACTCATGTCACGAATATCTGAATGTGGTGACTCATGTCACAAATAATTATCTGGTGGCTATGCCACGAATTTTATAAGGGTGATGAGCACGCCGATCGCAAATGATCGCTTCGATGATGTGTAGCAGATGGAGGGTTGACTTAGTAGTCCCCACGGTGTGATGGTTGGTACGGGTGATGTGTAGCGGATGGCTATCTAGGTTTGGGTTCGGGATTGCATCATTATATTTAATTGCTATTTGTATAAGTATGAGCTGTTATGCCTAAATCTTTTGGGACTTAGTGTTGGCTGTACACACTGAGTCTGTTTGACTCACCCCATTGTGGGAATATTTTTCAGGTGACGCTCAGTGATGGACCGGGTCGGCAGGAGCTTAGGGGTGGCCATGCTCAGTTCGGGACTTTATTTTGAACTTGTTATATTTTAAGTATTTTGGATTTATTTTGGGTTTTGTTTTCGATGTAATGAGGCCATAGTATGAATTGTTTTATGCATGCTTTTTATTTGATTTTATTACAATACGATTAAGGTTAAATCAAAGTTAAATAGTTTTTCTTAAAAATAAATATTAAGTGTTTTTGACCACCTATCACAAATAATTTCCAATTTAAAGGTAAAATTTCTAAAACAATTTCGGCATATCTTTTCATAAGAAAACGAGGTTTTTAATAAACCCCTGATTTTTTTTAAATTAACAAAAGTTTTCAATTGAACCCAACACAAGCAAATCCTTCTTCAAAACCACACGAATTTTTCCTAAGTAACAAACAGATTTTCAAATGTTTTCTCGAGGAACATACCAGATCCGGTCAAGGCTCGTGGGCTGGGTTTGGGGTGTTTCAGAAAATTTGCCCCGGAAGAAAGTTTTCCAGTTTGACTGTAAAAGGCAATTTAAGTCATTAATTTATTGAATTACATGAAATTTACTAAAAGAGTAGGAAGTGTTGCTTATCAGATGGTATTAATCAGATACATTATTAGTTATTCCTCCGATGGATATTGAAATTCAGCTTGACATGAGTTATAGTGAAGAATTGATCAGAATTCTGGCACGTGAAGTGAGAAAACTGAGAAATAAAACGTAGCTTCGGTAAAAGTTTTCTAATAATGATATGATGTACATAAAGCTACCTAGGAAAAACTGGAAGAAAACATGAGAAATTAATATCCAAATCTTTTTACTGTTACAAATTTTCAAGGACGAAAATTTTTAAGGGGGAAGAGTTATAACAGCCCATTTTTAGAGAAATCAAACGAATGGTTTCGGGACCACAAATCCGATTTCAGAAAGAAAATTATTTTAATACTATTTTATGGTCTATAATATGATAATAATGTTGTGTGAAAATTTCGTAAAGAAATTTTATCGATTATGTGCTTAATTCTGAAAAGGATCAAATCGCATAAAATGCAAAAGTTGAATTCTTGTAGCTATAAGGATCAAATAGCTATGGAATTCAAAAATTGAGGTCCTTATATGGTAATTAGACCATTAATGAAAAGTTATTAGATATTTTTGTATGATTCATCCATGGAAAATTAGGAAAAGGCTAATGACTAAATTGGAAAGTGAAAAATTAAAAGATGATAAATAACTAAATAGAAATAAAAATCATTTTATATCATCTTCTTCCCCAAATATTCCATGGAAACCCTAGGAAAGAGAAAGCAAGCTTTCTTGGCCAAATTAGGTAAGTATTCAAGCCCCGTTTTTAGTAATTTTTATATTTTTGAAACCGGGATAATTTAATCTATCTATATAGGGGATCAATGTGAAAAGTTATCAAAGTATAGAAATTATGTCATGGATGAATATGCTAAAAATTTGAATTTTATGGTAGAATATGAAAGGTTGTTGATAGATAAACAACTTTTACAAAGTGATTTTTGATGAAAACATGATTTAGGGACTAAAATGTAAAGTTGTGAAAATTGAAGAAAAATTTTAAATTTTATAGAATATGTAACACCCCTTACCCGTATTCAACGCTGGAACAGGGTTCGAGACATTACTGGACTTATAACACAAGCATTCACACAATTCCGAGTCACAAATTTGCGTCCATATTAAAACCATTCATATTCAATCATAAAGCCCCTTATACGAGCCTACGAGGCCCAAAACATGCTTTGGAGTGGTTAGGGACTAATCGAGAACTTTAGAAATTTTTACAAAACTTAGAAAATTTTTGCTAGATGCAGGGCTCACACGCCCGTGTGGTCCAAGAGACACGCCTGTGTGGCCTTGGGACACACTCGTGCTTCAAACCGAGTTCAAATTAGGGTGCTCTCTGACTTGTGCCACACGGCCGTGCCACACGCCTATGTGCTAGGCCGTGTAGCACACACGGATGAGACACACGCCTGTGTCTCTGCCCGTGTGCTCAATTCTGGACATTCTGTTTTTCAAAATTTAGGTGTAGGGGACACACGGCCGGAACACATGCCCGTGGGACAGACCGTGTGTCACACACGGCCTAGACACATGCCCATGTGTTTACCCGTTTGGACAAAATAAAGGCTATTTACCAAGCCATTTGCCACCCTTATTAACACATACACTTCACCAATTCAAAAGCATAAAACATAATATACTTAGGCAACCAAAACATCTGCAATTATGACCAACACATGCCAATACAAAATCAACCTCTATCATACTCACAACATTTATTAAGCCACAATTGACTACTTTCAAGATACCTAATTGTACATCACTTTATCATCTCATCAATAGACCACATTGCCAAACATCTCACACTCATGTCATAAATCACATTTCTATCATTCACCAAGCATACCATGACCATATCACGAAAGACATTAGCGCATATATATATATATATATATATATATATATATATATATATATATATACACACACTTAGGCTTACAACCATGATAGCCCAAATAAACCAATCTACATGGCCAAATATCAAAACAAGCACAATCACAAGCCAACACATTGGCTACAATAACAATGACACATTTAACAAAATGATTAAGTCCCTATACATGCCATAAACTCAAAATACTTGAATTCATCAATACCCAAAGTGATAGCTTGATAGTGTGATAGGATCTCCGGCGAACTCCAATCCGAGCTAGCTCAATGACATTATAAAACATGGGAAAGGAAGGGGTAAGCTATATAGCTTAGTAAGTTCATATGCAAATAATACAAAACATTATTCATACATTTGACATATAAATAACTTAACAAATATTAAGATAAATGTCATTAAAACTTCATAAATGTCATATGACCATAAATGTCCTTTAATATCAACATAACACATATCAATATAAATGTCATTTAAGCTTCTAAGCACAACATACTCAATCACATTCTTACCAATTGTTCATCATATACCGAATCCATTTTTCTTTTAGTTTTTTGTACATACCTATACCAACTCATAACATAATCACGTATTTTCTCATCTTCAACATACCTGTTGAACATTTCGTCAACAATTCCCGTTGAACCATTTGGAATACTAAAGGATACTCGGGAATCTCGTACACATAGTACCGTATCAATGCCATATCCCATATATAGTCTTACATGTAATCTTGTATCGCTTCCAACAGCCCAGCTACGGTATTATATGAAGTCTCATATCGATGCCATATCCCAATATGGTTTTACACGTAATCTCAGTAACCCTAATGTCATGACATTTGTATCCTATCTATTCCTAAGGTTCAACCGAGATTTACTTGCTTGTCGAAACTTCGTCAATTTCATCCATAGAGTCAATTATACAATCCATGCCATAACAAAACATTATAAATACAATTATAACATTGCATTATTTACACACAACTTACCTCGATACAAAAATAGTATAAATGGGCCTAGTCGTCAAACACTTTGGTTTTCCCCCGATCTAGACCCGAACTTCATTTTTCTTGATCTATAATACCAAATTCATCTCATTTAATCATCACATTATTCATTTCAGCCCAAAAGTGACATTATGGAAAAATTACATTTTACCCCTAAACATTTGATATTTTACACTTTAGTCCCTAGGCTTGTAAAATGATTTTCATTCAATTTCTTCACACCCAAGACTAGCTGAAACTATTTCCATACCCATAACAGTGCACATTTTTCTACTCATTTTTAGACTTTTATAAATTAGTTCTTTTTGACATTTTTACCAATAATCACTTAACAAAGGTTGTTTAACAAACAACAAACATGCATTTTCTACCATCAAACATTGAAATTCACACATATTCAACATGGGTAAAACCCTAGACCTTGATCATATCTTAAATTAGTGGTAGAAATAAATAGATCAGGTTATAATGACTTCAAAAATGTAAAGAGCATAAAAAACGGGGCAAGAATGGACTTACAATCGAGCTTGAAAGCTTGACAAACCCTAGCCATCCTTTGGGACATTCGGCCATAGGAGAAGAAGATGAACAAGATTTTGGCTTTATTTTGGCTTTTTAATACATTTAAGTACCAAATTACTAAAATGCCCTTAATGAAAAATTTTAGAAACATACATAACCATGTCTATTTTTGTCCACCAACTTAACCAATGGTCTATACCATCTAAGGACCTCTAATTTAAAATCTCATAGCAATTGGACACCTTTAACATATAGAATTCAAGTTTTGCATTTTTTGCAATTTAGTCTTTTTAACAAAATTGAGTGCCCAAACGTCAAAATTTTCGATCAAAATTTTCACGAAATCGTTCCATAAAATTGTAGACAATAAAAATATAATAAAAATGAATTTTATTACGTCAGATTTGTGGTCCCGAAACCATTGTTCCTACTAGACCCAAAACCGGACTATTACAGAATACATGTGCTATAAAGTTTATACTGAATTTTTGGTTAGGCTTGGAATAATAAGTAAATTGCATAAATTTCATTTTCCGAGCCTAGGGACGAAATAGTCATTAATTAAAAGTTTAGGGGCAAAATGGTAATTTTACCTAAGATGTGACCTGGACTGACTTGAGTTTAAATTGTATTAAATTGATGTTAAATTCACTCGTATACATCCAGATATACCAAATTTGGAGTTAGAACGAGGAAAAGAGAAAAAAGTCGGATTAGTAGATTTTACGTATACGAACATTTGTCGAGGTAAGTTCGTGTAACTAAAGTGTGTATATTTATATGCTTGAATTTAATGTTGTGTTTATGAATTGTATAAATATCATATATATATATGACATTGAAAACATATTTGACAAAGCCTGATCAATGATAATGCCTGAGAAATGATAAATTATAAATTATAAAAATGTTACTTTTATGCTTGAAATGAATGTGAAATGTGTTTATTTGAATTATATGAATGTTATATATGTATGAAATAATTACATGCCTGTTAATGCCTGAAAAATGTTAAACCCGGTTTGAATAAAAGAAAATCGATGGATAAGTGTGATTTCCCTTATTGAATGAGGTCCTGCATTTGCTGCTGACGGGATTTAGCTCAGACGAGTAATCTTATTGACCTCATTACAGAAAGGATTTAGCCTGGACTGGTAATCCTGATTTAAGTCCACTCAAGCATATGTTATGGATTGGATTTAGCCCAGACGGGTAATCCAGATCAAGCCCTTTAGAGTATATGTCATAAAAAAGGATTTAGCCTGGACTGGTAATCCTGACTAAGCACTATTGAGTAAATATATATATTGGAGATAGGATTTAGCCTAGACTGGTTATCTTGTTGTACTTTCTGATATAGTACCTTACGGGTACTATTAGACATGAATTGACGGATCCTGATTTGTACACCTCAATTGTACTACCCGTGTATCCATCGATATTCCGAATAAATTCAATGGGTAACAATCTAGACATGAGAAGATATGAATAAGAAATGAGTTATTACACGTATCTTCCTGATATACATGAAATGATAATACCTGATAATTGATATATAGAAACATGGGATGATGATATTTGTACATGGAATTTATTTGATGAGTATGTTCATCATTGATTATTGATTTGTACACCTTGAGTGTACTACTTGTGTGACATTGATATTTCAAATTAGAGGAGTAAAGTTCTGACATGGAATAATCTGAACTCGAGATGAATTATTATGAAAATATACTTGTAATATAAAGATATGATTTATACGTGTTATATGGATACATGATATGAAAAGTATATATATTCAGAAATCTAATTGTGTTGAGCCCATATATGTTTCTTGATGTTATTATGGAATATATGACTAACAAGGGAAATAAGGATATGTGTAGGGCTTGAGATCAAATTGATTGAATGTGCCTTATATGTTTATCTTGTAATACAATGAATGGTAAGTTAAGTACCATGTTATACGAACTTACTTAGCATTATATGCTTACTCAGTTTTATTTCCTTGTTTAATAGTAAATTGAAAGCTTGTTGGATTGAAAGCTCGGCGGAGATCACTCACACTATCTATCAGCTCATTTCAGTATATATGGTAAAACAATTGTGGTTATAATGGCATGTATAGATTAATTAGCCATATTGGCATGTAAATATAAATGATGATTATAAACTAGCCATTGGAATGGCTAGTGATGATTATGTATTGATATATATATACATATTAAGATTATTTCATGGTGATAACATATGTGTTTATTATTGATTGATTGAGAAAGGTTAAATAAGTATGCTTAATAAGGTAAGATTAAAAGCATGGAAGCATGTAACGATATACCATGTTAAATAGTAGAATTAGCTTGATTAAAATGCTTGGATTGGTTGGTTTATGAATGCAAGTTTTGGTGTAGGTTTATGGCAAGGTTTTGGGTGAGAAATGAAGCTAGAAATGGCTTTATTTTGTCCACAAGGGTAAACACACGGGCGTGAGTCTTGACCTTGTGTGACACATGGCTTAGCACATGGTCGTGTGGTCTGGTCGTGTGTCCCTTGCACCTTAAATATGAGAAACAGAATGCTTAAAATGAAGTACACGGACAGAGACACGAGCATGTGTCTCAGCAATGTGTGTTACACGGCCTAGCATACAGGCGTGTGGTCAGCCGTGTGGCACAAGCCAGAGAGTTACACGGGGTTGAACACGAGTAGCAACACGGGCGTATCCTAGTTTCACACAGGCGTGTCCCTTGGACCACACAGGCGTGTGAGCCCTACATCTTGGAAAATTTTAGAAATTTCGTGAAAAATTCTCTGAGTTCTAGATTCAGTCCCAATTCGATTATAATACTTGTTTTAGGCCTCGATGGCCCATTTCAGGGACGTTATGAATGACCTACATAAATAAATAGATTTTGAATTAAATTATCTATAAATGTTCTGAAAAACTTTAGTAACGCTTCGTAACCCTGTTTCGACGATGGATACGGGTCAGGGGTATTACACATTTGTATGCTAATTGGAGGAAAGAAAATTAAGGAGGAGATCTGCAACAAGTATTTTGGGGAGCATGAAAATCATACATAATGGCTGACTTTGAAGAAAAAATCAGTAAGATTAACCATATTAAACATAGTGCCAAAGTAAGTCTACTGAGGGTTGATCCTAAGCAATGGTCAAATGCATTTTTTTTCTGAGAGGCCTATATGTATGCAACTAACAACAGTTTTGTTAAGGCTATTAATTAAACAATTATAGGAGCTAGTTCAATGGTTATCATTTCCATGTTAGAAGATATTATGCGATATGTAAAGAGGGGATTGTAAACAATTTGTCCAAATGTAAAAATTAGAATGATACATTATGTCGTAAGATTTGTGCCAATTTAAAAAAGAGTAAGAAAATTAGTATGTAATGTCATGTTAAATGGAATGGAGCAGAAGGGTTTGAAGTCTCAAACTTTGGTTATGTTGTAATTATCAACTTAAGTGAGTGGTCATGTAGTTGTAGGAGATGGGCCCTTATTGGCATCCCATGTTCACATGCTGCTACAAATTGGTGATGGTGTTGGATTCACCATGATAAATAATAAACAAAAGGTATGTTTGGGAACTTACTGAACTAACTCATTCCTAGTATGACTAATTTATTAAAATCCATCTAATATCTTTTATTTATTTTGTATTTAGGGATTGAAGGAGGAGATAACTGAGTTATTGCCAAGGCTAGAATGTAGATTCTGTGCAAGGAATTTACATGCTAATTGAAGGAAAGAAAATTGAGGAGGAGATCTATAACAAGTATTTTGGGAAGCATGAAAATCATACATAATGGCTGACTTTGAACAAAAAATCAATAAGATTAACCATGTTAAACATAATGCCAAAGTAAGTATACTTAGAGTTGATTCTAAGCTATGGTCAAAAGCATTTTTTTTTTTGAGAGGTTTATATGTATGCAACTAACAATAGTTTTGTTGAGGCTATTAATTCAACAATTATAGGAGCTAGTTCAATGGTTATCATTTCTACGTTAGAAGATATTAGGCGGTATGTAACATCTTAGATTAGACGTTATGCATTTGGAGCATAACTCAAGTGCTAGTGGGTTTTAAGGGTATTTGGAGATGTTTTAAGAGTTTTTAGAACTCTAGAATGAAGGGGAAAGCTTTGGAAAATTTTTGGTTTTTAAGTTAAAAAGGGGGAGCTAGGCTAAGGTAGCCTTAAGAAAAGTTTTGGCGAGTTTAGGACACAAGGAACCATGTGGTAAAGTGGCATGAAGGCGCAAGGGTGCAAGGGGGGAAGGTTGCGTCACTTGGAGTGCCCAGGAGAAGAGGTTCGAGCTGCAGGAATTGCGTTGGGAGCTTTTATTTTTTTTTTTGGCGTTAAAAGGGAAATTGGGCCAGGGAAGCCTTAAGGAAAAATTGTGGGCGTTCTTGGCATAAAGCAGGCCTTGGTAAAGTGGCTGCAAGGCGCTACTTAAGGGCCTAGAAATAACGCCATAACAGGTTTGGAGTTCGAGTCTTGGGATGGCATAAGCGTGTTTTATTTTTACAAGTTGGCGTTAAGGGAGAAGGAGGTTTTAAAAGAAAATATGGGGAGTTGATGACACAAAAGAACCAGCAGCAAAGTGGCTAGGACGTTTGCGGCAAAGGGAGGTGCAGGAGAGTTCAAGTTCGAGTCCTGTTGACAGCATAAGGAGTGCTGTTATTTTCACTTTTTGCGTGAAGAAAAAGGTGCTTGGGCTAAGAAGGTCTTAAAATAAGTTTTGGGTGATTCATATCACAAAAAAAAAAAGCCTTGGCAGAGTGGCTTGGGGCGTTTTTGCAGCTTGTTTCAGCAGGTCCCATGTTCGAACCTGGCGGGCAGCAAATGGGTGTTTTAAATTTTTGGGGCTTTTGGCGAAGGAAAGGAATTGGACGGCAATTGGATTTTTAATTTGATGAGGATTAAGTTTGCTTTTATTTTGGAATTCAGCTAAGAACAGGATATTTGTGAATTTAATTTGTTTATTTTTAATGTGAGATAAGAAGATAATTAAGGTTTTATTTTATTTTAGATGGGTAAGATAATTGAAGATTTATTTTAGTTATTTTGAATATGTGTAAAAGAGATAAAATAAGAGATTAAATTGGGATTTGATAATTGAAGTTTTATTTTATTTAGATAGATAGATAGAAGATTAAGGAGAAGATAATAATTGTTTTAATTTAGTTATTTTTGAATAAGCTTAGAGATTAAATAGGAGATGGATAAATGTTGACTTATTCAATTTATTTTGAATAAGTATTGAAGAGGGAAATAAGAGATTGATTTGGATTTGATAAGTGGAGATAGGTGTGCCGAATTGTGTAGTTAAATAGGAGTGATCACCTGTTGGAATTCGTTTTTCCAATTATTTTTCCTTTAGCCGAAATTCTCCTCTCAACTCACTCCCTCATTGTGCCGAATTCTAAGAAGCCAAAAGGCCATTTGTGTTTCTTCTTCTCCTCTATTTGTTAGCATTAGCCTAATCCTATAAGCTTCCTTTCTCTTTTCTTTGCTTGGCACCCAAAAGAAACATCATAGCCGAATACACTTTCTTTCGCTTGTGGCCGACTTTTCCATCAACATTTGAAGGGCTTAGCCGAACCTTGTAAGTGCTTTTCTTCTATTTGTATTTTTCTTTTATTAATAACCATAGCCGAATCTCAAAGGAGTCCGTATTCTTTTCCTTCTATCGCAAGTTCTAAAAGCCGGGATCCATTCTCTTTTAGTCTTCGCAAGCAACGATAGTGGAAGCATTAAAGGAGTTTCGAGATTTGGAGTACTCAAGGGATTTCGACAGTTTCATAGTTAAGTGGTGATTCAAGATTTTCGGTAAGCAAGGTAAGTGGTATATAGTTTCAGCCATAGGCCATTTTATAAGTTTAAGTGTGACCGATTGTGTATTATGATTTTTAGGGGCTAATCGACAAGTAAGCAGAGTATCGGGATTCTAGATTGTGTTAGATTCGAGTAGTTCGGAATTTCGCTAGAAAGTCAGGTGTGTAGTTAGCCTATCGTTTTCCGGGTTATATGTTTATATGTATGGGATATATGTGTGCTATGAATGTGCTAACTAGTGCAGTGGAAATTGTGATATGGATGCCCTCAAGAGGTATGTCAATAATCCGGTAAGTATCAAATCTGATGAATGTGACTATTGTTATGAATATATGATAATATGTTAAATAACATGTACATGCATTATCATGGCATTATTTTATGTTGCATGTGCATGGGTGGGTTATGAAAGAAGGACAGGGTGTACTTCGAGTACGTGGTTTGATGTTAGCCTTGAGCTACATCGTGGATTGACGTTGACTGAGGTCACGTTGTGGATTATTTGCGATTAAGTTCGCGTGGTTTGATGAGTAGCTCTGTGCCTCATCGTGGTTGATATGAGCTATGTGCCATATCGTGGTTGATGATTGACTATGTGTCCCATCATGGTTTTGGTGTTAGCTACGGCTACATCGTGGATTGGCACTGACTGAGGTCGCGTTGTGGATTATTGTGCTTAATTGCACGTGGACGGCAGTGATTGCCTTTGGAGTGAAAAGGAGAGGGTGATTTGATAATCCCTAGTGTGTGGTAGGTTTGGATAAGGGGTCAGTAAAACGGATGGACCCTAGGTTTGGGTTGGGCTTCATAATTGCATGATTTCGTATGTGAACATATGTGGAAATGGGCCAAGCCCAATATGATATGTGGATTAATGTGATATGAGTATTTAATGTGAAAATGGGCCAAGCCCAGTGATATGTGGATTAATGTGAAAAGGGCCAAGCCCAGTATATGAATGTGGATCCAGTGTGGAAATGGGCTAAGCCCAGTATGTGGAAATTATGTGGTTAACTACCCTATTATATGAATGTGATATGAATATGGGCCAAGCCCAGAATGTGATAATATGTGATTATGTTAATTTGTATCTAATATATGGGATAATATGTGGTTAACATGTGGGTGGAATTCAGTGGTTTAATTACACACTGAGTCTGTATGACTCACCCAATTATTTATCAAACATCGCAGTGATATGATGATCGGGCCGGGTTGGAGTGGATACGAGGTGGCCCATGCACGTAAGACGTTTTGATTATTTCAATCAGTTTCTTATTAAGTACTTTGGTTTAATTATTTATTGTAATAAGGCCCAGTTAAAGTATTTGAATTTTGTTATGTTTAAGTTAGATTTATAATTAAGTTAATATTTTGTAAGTTAAATTTTTAAAAGCTATGTATATCTCAAAAGGCATATTAAAGTTTTGAATCCGGTACTTTTATAATAATTTGAATTTTATTTTCCTAGAATGTTTTAAATTACGAAAATGTTTTATTAAAGGAAACAATTTTTAACGGTTTTTACTTTTAAGTAAGAATATTTTCGAACGTGTTCCGCAGTGGCATTTCAAATTTGGTCGTAGTGAATGGGCCGGGTTTGGGGTGTTACACGGTATGTAAAGGGGGGATTGTTTCAATTTTTCCAAATGTAAAAATTGGAATGATGTATTATGTCGTAAGATATGTGCCAATTTAAAAAAGAGTAAGAAAATTAGTATGTACTGTCATGTTAAATGGAATGGAGCAGAAGGGTTTGAAGTCTCAAACTTTGGTGATGTTGGAATAATCAACTTAAGTGAGTGGTCATGTAGTTGTAGGAGATGGGGGCCCTCATTGGCATCCCATGTCCACTTGCTGTTGCAACAATTTTGTGAAAGAAATCTGATGTTTCTGATTATGTGTATAAGGGGTTTAAAAAAAGTATGAAAAGTTGTATGCCTTTGTATTTCTTGTTATCCCTAGTGAAAAATATTGATATAAAACCAATTGACCCTGCCATCCCAAGGAAAATTCCCAGGAGACCAGAAAAAAAAAAAGAAAGAGTAAGAGAATAAGGAGATAGGTTTAGGACTAAACTATCTAGAAGAGGGATAAAGATGAAGTTCTAGATGTGTTTCAAAGTTGGACACAACTCCAGAATGTATCAAACTTCATCTACTATAAGTGTCTAGTTTCCTAAAAGTTATAATGCATTATAATTTTTGACTAATTTGACAAGTCCTAATCTAACTCCAACATGTGAATTTTCCAGGCTATAGCTCCACCAGAACCTCCAACAAGTTTTACTCCAACAGCTCCATCAGAAGCATCCACATCATCACCACCAACTTCAACATCACCCTTATCTGTAGCAAGACCAACAACACCTCAAGCAAATATAGTAGTGGAACCTATAGCTTCAACCTATAAATTTGCAAGTCATCCACCCCATGCTAATGTTGACAGCTTACTTTAGGTAACCAACAGTTAGGGAATTTCAATTTTTTTTGAAACATGCTCATACATAACCTATATTAACATATTTCTTTCCTTCTTTAGGACCAAGACATGTTAACTGTATACAATGCTTCTATAAAAATTACAGTACCATCTCATTCAACCACAAATCCTGCTAGAATTATATCTTGTTTGATAAACTTTATTATTGTTTTATTAACCATTGTTTCATAGTTTTAGACATGTTACGACATCTACTGCAATAACCACCAACTCCTTCCACCATGCAAACCTCTTCAATAAAGAAAATACTTACATGACTTAGTAGAAGGGGAAAACAAGTTGTGCCACGGATTGGGCTATACACAGATGAGACGTTAGGAATGAAAAATTTTAATTTAACTAACAAAAAATGAAATTGTTGAACCATATACCAATTGTTTTTTATGTTCATCGTATTTTGGTGACATGTTTTTATTTATTATGTGCTATTGTAGCCTAGTATGAGAGGGGAAACCTTGGTAACTACCCCAACCAAGTGCACCAATAAAAGGAAAGAGAGCATCAACATTCAAACTATAAGTGGCACTTAAGAAAGTAAGAACATAAAAAAATTTAAGTCTAAGACTCCAACTAATCAGAATCCTAAGCATCAAGATATTTAGTTAAGAAATATGATGTTGAAGTTCAATATGGATTTTTTTTATACTCTATGGTTTATGGCCTGAGAAAACATGTCTTTTGATGTGTGAAACTAATTTGGTTAGGTTGGATGAGTATTGGATTGTATTTTTTTTTTTTTTGTTTATACCTCCCAATCAGATTAAGTTAATTAACATACTATAGCTATATTGATACTACAATATTTTGTTAATATCATGCTCAGTTGAATCACTCAAAAGTGTTGCATATCATTTCTATAATTTCTTTTATCATTTTCGTACTTATTTTAAATGCTCCTGTAACACCCTATACCAGGCCTGGTCGTCAAGCCCGAATATGAGATGCCACACCATCGTCTCATGTCATATATAATAAGTAAAATTTCATTCTAAACAAAACGTCTTCCATTTTAGTATTCGTATAGGTTTCAAGTCAATTATACTTGTTAATTATTAACGTTACATGCTAATCATACATCAACTAGTCTTATACTAATAATTAAACATGCATAAGGTCTATTTAGCAAAATTCCAAGAAAATCACGTACGTATCGATACTAGGACAAGGGTATCGATATTTTCTTGGAACGGTATCGATACTGTTTGCAAAATCGGTACCAAATCAGTATTTTGTTTCTCGTCTAAAATCAAAGTCTCAAAAAATATCAGTACCTTTGCAAAAGTATCGAAAAAATTATCCTGAGTGTCGATACTCGTGATATGGTATCGATACCAAATTACGATGCGCATCTCAAAATCACAGAGGTATCGTTTTTACAACACGAATATCAATACCTCTTCTTTAGACCAGAAAAATACAACATACATGAGCATATAAGTCATTCCAACATGTACCAAATCATCATGCTATCATATCATCATCAAAAAAACATAAAAATGGCCATAATACTAGTCTCAAATATCGAAAGTGAGTTCAAATGATAATCGCATAATACGATACCATTCTCAAAATCCTAAGAGCAAGTAAGCTATGGAACTTTCAAAACATCATGACAAATATCATTAAAAGTCTACCACATTGACTTATTCCCAAAACAAAAACAAATAACAATAACACCTATGAAATAACGGAAAAGGACTTGTTTGAATCACCCCTTGGAACCACACCACTCACATCGGCACACAACTAATTTGCATAATTTAAGAAGGGAGTGGGTGAGCTTAACAAGCTCAGTGAATGCTCAGAGAAACCACAATGTACACACAACATCAAAGGTCAATCAAGAGCATACTACAACACATTCACAACCATATTCCATTCGAGTTAGAATTACATGTTCATTATTCATTAATTCATTTAACAATAATTTGTCAAGACTAAAACAACATATACATGCTTTAATAACTCACAAGTTTAACTTATATATTCACAGGCATTCACAAGTTATATGAAAACAACTCAATCCACAATTACATATGCAATTTACTATGACAACATACTAACATTTTCATGTAACTTAAATCGACTCATTTAACATATTATTCGCAATTAAAAGCATTCGTCTCTTATCGTATTAACATAACATATAAGATCATATTTAAACGATAATTTGCATAACAACCACATACTCATGCCAATCGAACTAAAACTCAATGTACTACGCAAACAAGTCATTATGCATCGACTAAGCAGACATGTGACATATTCATAACATATTTAAGTCTAATATCATTTCACACGTTTAATCATCTTCCATTTATACTACTACACATTTATCACATAAATCACATGATTATTTTAGCATATATCACAACACATATAAATCTCATTTAATCACATTCAGTCACATTTTATGATAGTTTGGCTCTTGAGGTTATGAAAAATAAAGTGATCTCTATCACCACTTATCAGATACACGGATCTCCAACACACCAAACAGACTTATAGAGTCAAACATGTCCCATAAGTGAAGCATAGAACTAACACTCTCCAACACACCAAACATATCCCATTGAATGGAGCTTAACTCACATTCCTTTATCTTTCAAACATGTCCTAGGGCCTCAACCCTCAAATCACATAACAAATATAGGTGAGTACTCACAATCCTATGGCATGCCAACTATATCCAACAGTCTCATAAGGTCACAAGGCCAAAGTATCCACATCATAATTACACATTTTTAATTACTGATTTAATGCACATGATTTCTATTCATATTCATCAATTCACATCGCAAACTTGTACACAATGCATGCTTATCGAATTCACATTTAATTGCACTTAAAGTGCCATAATAATGCTCATTGAGCCATCATATATCCGTCAACATATGAGTGCATTAAAATTAGTTTATCTTATATAAAAACATGTTACATTAGCATCATATTCCACAATGAAACACATACATACTTACCGACTTTTGCATACTTCCACTGCACATATTTATATCGCTAACACAACATCATTACTATCATTCGGCATATTTAATATACCCACAATACAATACAATTCACAATATTGCATCATAATAGCCAATTCATAGTTATTCACATATTCGCATAATTTGCCAAAAATAAATCAAGGAAAATAGAAAGTCTACAAGTAATGATTCCAAACACTCACCAATTATGCTTTCGTCAAAAAGACGAAAGCTTAAACAAGCTTTTCTTTACCTTGTCTCTACTCGTTGAAGGTCCTATTGACTACGACACTTCAACAAGATAAACCACACAAATATTCAATCAATAATCAGTCAATAACTTACCTAAAATAGTCACACACATAAGCCTAAGCTATGTTCTTTTCTAACAGAAACCTTCGACATGGAAAACATTAAATTCAAATATCTCTGCCTACACTTAATCTTTTCGTATGAAATAAATTTCGTTCATCTACATAATCATCTACGACTAATTCCCAACCTTTAAACTATACAAAACTACACGTTTTAAGGTATTAAAATTTTTGACATGTTTATGGCAATTTTCGTGAAAATTCATTAAATCCCTAGAAATTCTTAACAATACTTTAAATTAAGTTTAGAAACCTCTTACTCATGTCAATGTTAATTGAAAAACACTTTAAAAACATGTTTTTTACTCAAAATCCAAAAAAATTCCATTAACGATCCAATTTTTGGCTTTTATTTAAAACATGCGATTTAATGGATAATTGTAACACCCCTATCCCGTATCCGTTGCCGGATTAAGGTTAAAGGCATTACCTGACAGATCAGAAACTTTATCAAACAATTCATAAATTAAACCATCATTTTGAATCATAATGTCCCTTTGGTATGTCATCGAGACCAAAAACATGTTCAGAAGAAGGGTCGGGATTAAACCGGAACACATACAGAAATTCTCAAAAATTTAAAACTTTTTCTAAGTTTTAGGTCTTACACGCCCGTATGAGCAAGCCGTGTGCCATCCACGGCTGCTAGTCATGCCCATGTGTCTCCCCTGTGGTCAAATCTGACTTAACTCCACTGCCACCAAGCACGCCTGTGTACCTTGGCCGTGGTCGAAACTGACTTGGCTCCACGTCCACCAAGCACGTCCGTGTGCTAATGTCGGGGTTGAGTTTGACTTAACCACACGGCTACTAGGCACGTCCGTGTGCCAAGGCCGTGTACTCTTAATCAGCTACTGACTTAGTCCCACGGTTGATAGGCACACCCGTGTGCCACAACCGTGTGGCAAAATAGGCCATTTCCAAGGCCAAACTGCCACCCACTTAGGGTCATAACCTACAAGCAACATGAACATGCCAAAATAACCATTCAACCTTTACAAGACTAAAATTCCTATTATCACAAGCATAACTCATTCAAATACTTACCCAAAAACTTGATCATTGCCAATGTCATTGTAACACCCCTTACCCGAAACCCTTGCCGGAGTCGGGTACGTGGCATTACTAGACTTGACCATTAACTCGGGAAGTAAAAATTTTTAAAGCTGTCCAACTGCATCACGCTGACTAAATCGACCATAACTCGAGTTACAAAACTCGAAATTTAGATCCGTAAATTTTCCTTGAAACTAGACTCATATAACTATTCACCATAATTTTTCCAGAATTTTTCATGTAGCCAATTAGTACAGTTTATTCATCAAAGTTACCCTTATTACACTGCTTGACAATTCTGACCTGTCCCTACAAAAATGCAGTTATCTCATTGCACAAATTTCCTATGATGTTCTTGTTTATACCAATGAAAAATAGATTCATTAAGGGTTCTACACATATAAACCATGCTTCTTAATTATTTTTGTACAATTTATGGCAATTTTTCCAGAACAGAACAGTGACTCACGGATTCATTCAGAGCAGATCTAACTAAAACTGAATTATCTCATAATATATATATCTTTTGCCTACTCTGTTTCTTTCATGTAAAAATAGACACAATAAGGTTTAATTCCATATCTCATTCACCTTTTAATTCAATATACCCTATTTTTGGTGATTTTTCTAACTCACATCACTGCTGTTACTACAAGCTGTTTTGTTGCATTTTATGAAAGACTAGCTTCTAACCGAACCTACCTACATTCCAAATTCAAGGATTCATTTCAGTATATAAACATTTCCTTAACAAAATGATTAAACTTTAATTAAGAAAGCATAAACCTTGCCATCATGAACCAACATACACATCAAAAACACAACAACGTACTTAACTAGAAATCTAGCCATATTCGCATGGCCATTATATACATGAACCGTGAAATTTTATCGAACAATAACCAAGCCTTTTTCCTATACATGCCTTTGTTTAAAACCAAAATGAAAGAGTACCAAAATATAGATTGATAGTGTTGGCGACTTCCTTGACGATCCGTCTTGAGCCCGTAGCGTAACCCAAAATCTATAAAACAGAGGAAATATTTCACATAATTAAGCTTACTAGCTTAGTAAGTCCTAAATTTATAATAGCATAACATTTAAATTAATCAACTTATGATATTTCTCCACAAACATTTAATTATGATAATTTATCTACATAAAGCCAAATCTTATTAGTACATTAACCAAGAAATTATACTTGATTCCATAAACTGTATTATTACTTAATACGACTTAATATATTTTACAAGTAACACATACCCCAAGTTGTGTAACTATAGCATTCATATCAACCACACTACCATATTAAAATTTCTTGTATTCCAAGCATTTATACATGCAAACCGAATTTCCATAGTAGTAGTAGGCATAACATACCTTACATACTTACCTGAACAGTATACTCAATCGCTTAGCTTTAAATTGTCTTGAGTTAAGAGTCAACTTCTCTTTTGTACAATACATCACCTAGGCATGAAGCTCGCTAGGCGTAAAAGCACTGAAAGGTAACACCTACACAAGGCACGCTAGGCGTAAAGCCCGAAAAGTAACACCGCACAAGGCACGCTGGGCATAAAGCCCGATAATTAACACCGGCACAAGGCACGCTAGGCATAAGCCCGATTATGTCACTTGCGACGCGAGGGCTGCTAGGCTCAAAGCCCGAAGGTCGAATGGTTTTACATGCTTTTCACATTTCATTATCACATATCGAATCATATGTATTTATTCACATTGCATTAAAATATTGAAAACCAATTCAATCCATAATCATCACATTCGCCAACTCATGATTTTACACCAAACTTATATAAGTTTTATCATTCATTAGATTTATAAATAGCCCTTAAACATAAGATAGCTCGAGATCTTACTTATTCATCTTGCATTAGCCAAAATAAATTCACTTCAATACTATACTTTCACATTCGGCTATATCATGAATTTATACTCTAATTTTCCACAATTCATCATTCACTAAATTCATAATTAATTTATTGACATATTTTAACTAAAGGACTTACCTCGGTTGTCAATATGCTTAAAATTTTCTGCTATTCAGTCACCTTAGCCTTCCCTCGATCAAGTTCTTTCTTCTTTTGATCCCGATCTATGAAATATCAAGTAGGTTTTATTTACATCCATTCTATCCATTTGCTCAACTCAAAAATGCACATAATTTAAAACAGTAATCATACCATTTCACCCAATAGTCCTATCTAAAATAATCATTCATCCTTGACCGATTTCACAATATATATATCCTAGTATCAAATTCATAGAAAAATTTCATGAACAATCTTCTTCACCTTAGGCCGAATATAAGGCATCATCATGCATAAATTAAAACAATCTTTTTACACTCTTAACTACTTCTTTTATAATCGAATTTTGTTAACTCAATGTACCCATGTGTATTCTTCAATATAAGACCGAACAACAAGCTAAATGTTCACCATTTATAATCATCCATTTCAACCGAATAATAAGAGCATTTTTATGCTCAATTCCAAAATAATTTTATAATTCCCATATAATTGAAATCACAAGTCTTAAATTTATTTAAGTCTCATAAGTAATTCATGTTGTTTTTGAATCAATATTAAGCATTTTTTCAAATCAAAATACACACAAGAGTACTCATCCTAGGCCAATATTAACATGCTAAATATCAAAATTTTAACATGATTTCCTTTGCATTCAAAGCAACCGAATTCAATATGTAAAAATTTTTCCACACTCAAGCTAAAATACTCACCTTACTACTACATGCAAGCCAAAACAATGGAGGTTTCAAGTTTTCTTCTCTTCTTTCAATTTGAATCGGTCAAGAAGGTGGGGAGAGAAGAGAAATTAAAATAGGAAAATACTTCTTTTGTTTTTAATTTCCTAACACATATTAGCATGCTTATTATAATAATACTACTTTAGTTATAAAATACTAAAACTATAATTTTCATAGCATGCTTACAATCCACCATACTAAATTGTGGGAAACTTGACATGCAAGTCCTCCCAAGCAAGAGAAAATCAATTTACCCCTTTTCACTAGCTAAAATCGGCCATGAGAGAATGAAGAAGATTGTGGCATTATTTTATGTTTTATTTAACATGCACACTAACATTATTTCTTTATAAAATACTAACATAAGCATAAAATAAAAATATAATTAAACTAACACATATTCCTACCTAACTTAGCCCATTGCCGTCCATCCCTATGGTAATTGGCTAATTGCCCTTTTAGGACACTCACTTAAAAAGCCACAAGCAATTTAGTACATTACACTTTAGCATGCAACATTTACGCTTTTAGCGATTAAATCCTTTTATCAAATTAAGCACTTAAACGATAAATCTCTTCTACTGAAACTTTCACCCATATTAATTCACATATAATAGACATAAAATAAATTATTAGAATATTACTCGGCTCGGATTCGTGGTCCCAAACCACCGTTCCGATTAGGGTCAAAATTGATGCATTACAACTCTCCCCCTTAAGGATTTTCGTCCCCAGAAAATCTTACCGTTAAATAAGTTCGGATATTGTTGCCTTATCGACTCTTCAGTCTCCCGTAGCCTCTTCAACTCCGTGACGATTCCAGAATCTTTACTAATGGAACTCTTTTATTTCTTAACTCTTTGGTTTCCAGAGCTAAGATACAAATCGATTCTTCATCATAGGTCAAATCGGTCGAATTTCAATCTCGACGGGCAATCACATGAGACGGATCCGATCTGTATTTGCGAAGCATCGAAACGTGAAATACATTGTGTATCTTTTCTAAGTCAAGGCGGTTTCAATCGATAAGCAACGAGGCCCTATTCGCTCGATGATTTCATATGGTCCAATAAATCTCGGACTCAACTTGCCTTTTCGCCAAATCGGAGTATTTTCTTCCACAGAGAAACCTTTAAGAACACCCGATCTCCGACACGAAATTCAATATCCTTACGCTTCAAATCGGTATAGGACTTACGACGATCCGGCGCGCTTTCAAGTTATTTCTAATAAGTACCACCTTACGCTTCATTTCTTTAATCCAATCAACCCGTGTATCTTGTTTTTCATTGAGTTCGGTCACCCAATACAACGGTGTGCGACATTTTCGACCATATAAGGCTTCATAAGGCGCCATTTTTATGCTAGATTGGAAACTATTATTGTAAGCAAATTCAATCAAAGGTAGGTATCGTTCCCACGTACCTTCAAACTCGAGAACGCAACACCTCAACATGTCCTCAAGTATCAAAATAGTTCGCTTCGGATGACCGTCTGCGTTTGCGGATGGAAGGTCGTACTAAAATAAAGTTTAGTACCTAAAGCATCTTGCAATTTCTTCCAAAACCGCGATGTGAATCTTGGGTCCCTATCGAAAACAATGGAACTCGGCTGCCCGTGCAACCTTACAATCTGCGACACATACAATTTGGCAAGTTTATCAAGTGAATAATCGGCACGTACCGGCACAAAATGAGCTGATTTAGTCAGCCTATCAACGATAACCCATACGGCATCTTTCTTACTCGGTGTCATAGGAAGACCGGATACAAAATCCATTGTAATTCTATCCCATTTCCATTCGGGTATCGTGATTGGTTGAAGTAATCCGGACGGTACTTGATGCTCGGCTTTCACTTGTTGATGATTAAGCACTTGAAACAAATTCGGATATATCCCGTTTCATGCCGTGCCACCAATAGAATCGTTTCAAATCGTTATACATTTTCGTGCTACCCGGGTGTATCGACATTCGACCATTATGGGCCTCCCTCAGAATCATCTGTATCAAATCTGAGTTCTTAGGAATACACAATCGACTTTTGTAACTCAAACAATCATTTGCATCAATCTGAAAAATCGATTCTATACCATTTTCACATGAATCCGAATAGAAATCAACTTTTCGTCAACTTTCAGTGCATCACAAATCTGCTGAATGAACATCGGCCTTGCTTGTAATTCGGCTATGATCGAACCATCATCAGATATAGCCACCCGTGCGTTCAATGCACGAAGAGCAAATAATGATTTTCGACTTAACGCATCTGCAACAACATTAGCTTTCCCCGGATGGTAGTCAATAACTAATTCATAGTCTTTCAGCAATTCTAACCATCTACGTTGTCTCAAGTTCAAGTCTTTCTGAGTCATCAAATACTTCAAACTTTTGTGATCTGAATAAATGTGACATTTTTCGCCAAATAAGTAGTGACGCCAAATTTTTAATGCGAACACAATGGCTGCTAACTCCAAATCATGAGTTGGATAATTTTTTCATGCGGCTTCAATTGTCTCGAAGCGTAGGCTATCACCTTGCCTTCTTGCATTAAAACACAACCCAATCCATTCAAGGAAGCATCGCTAAAAATAATAAATTCTTTACCCGATTCAGGCTGAGTTAACACTGGGGCTTCAGTCAAAAGGGCTTTCAACTGCTCGAAACTTTTCTGACACTTCTCTGACCACTCAAACTTAACATCTTTCTGTAGTAGTTTCGTCAAAGGTGTAGCTATTACAGAAAAACCTTTTACAAATCGTCTATAATATCCCGCAAGGCCTAGGAAACTTCGGATCTCAGAAACATTCTTTGGTGGTCTCCAATCAAGTATAGCTGTTAATTTGTTTGGATCCACCCGAATACCTGACACTGAAACAACATGACCCAAGAAGCCGACCTCATTCATCCAGAATTCACACTTACTGAACTTTGCATACAATCGTTGATCTCTCAAAGTTTGTAGTACTAATCTCAAATGTTCAGCATGTTCCGTTTCACTTTTGGAATAGATCAATATATCATCAATAAACACTACTACAAACTGATCCAAAAACTGTCGGAAGACCCGGTTCATTAGATCCATAAAAACAGCAGGTGCATTAGTGAGTCCAAAAGGCATAACCAAAAACTCATAATGTCCGTACCTCGTGCGAAATGCAGTCTTTGGCACATCTAAATCTCTGACTCGTAATTGATAATAGCCCGATCTCAAATCTATTTTCGAAAACACTGAAGCCCCCTTTAACTGATCAAATAAATCATCAATCCGAGGTAACGGGTACTTATTCTTTATAGTTACCTTATTTAGTTGCCGGTAGTCGATACACATTCGCATAGTCCCATCTTTCTTTTTCACAAATAAAACCGGTGCACCCCAAGGAGAGAAACTCGGTCGTGCGAAGCCCTTATCTGTCAACTCTTGCAACTGCGCTTTCAATTCTTTTAATTCAGTAGGCTCAATGCCGAACTCAATCTCTCGCACTGGGGGTAAGCCCGGTAGTTCTTCAGGAAACACATCAGGGTATTCACATACAACTAATACAGATTCAATTTGTTTCTCGGACATTTTATTATCCAGTACATAGGCCAAATAAGCTTCACACCCTTTTCTCACATACTTTTGGGCTAACATTGAAGATATTGCTGTAAGGCAACCCTTTATGTCGCAGGATTTAATTCTGATGGTCTCACCGTTTCGACATCTCAAATCGATAAGCTTTCTTTTACAATCCACTCTTTGCCTCATGTAAAGTTAACTACCCATACCCAAGATTATATCAAATTCGTCAAAGGGCAACAACATTAAATCAGCTGGGAAGCAATAATCCCCAATCATCAACGGGCAATCTCTACACACTTTATGAACAAGCACACATCTACCCAAAGGGTTGGACACTCGAATCACAAACTCGGTAGACTCAACTAGTAGAGTCTTGCCAAATTTTAAAGTTTCACACACATAAGAATGAGTCGAACCAGGATCAATTAGTGCAATCACGGAGTATCATAAAGAGTGAAAGTACCAAGATAATGACGTCGGGGAGGAAGCATCCTCTCTAGCTCAAAAGATATGCTCTAGCCGGAGCTCTAGCCTCAGACCGATCCGTAGTGTTCTTTGTTCCTTTCTGACTACCACCCACATTGCCTGAATGTCTGGGTGGTCTACCTCGCATTGACACGTTGCTCGGTTTAGAGCTCTGAATTGTATTTTGCTCAGCTAATTTCGGGCACTCTCTAATGAAATGATCTGACGATCCACATTTATAGCAAGACCGATCATGAAATCTACAACTTCCGGAGTGCCATTTCCCACAGTGCTTACATTCAACTCTCATTACGAGGAACATTCCCAACACCAAGCTATCGAGGTAGCTCGAGAACTCATAGGAGGTCGATCCCGTCTAGGTGGGTCGGTAGTAGCTTTATGTCGACTGTAGTCATCTCTGGACTTCTTGGTTGTGGAATGAAAGATTTTACCCGAAGACCTTTTTCGGATGTCTCTAGCTTCTGTCTCAGCCTTTCTCTTCTCTTTCCCGAGCTCTTCAGCTTTGCAAGCTCTCTCAACTAAAGTCACAAACTCTTGAATTTCAAGAATGCCAACAAACATCTTTATATCTTCATTTAAACCGTCTTCAAATCTTTTACACATAATAGCTTCAGTAGAAACACACTCTCTAGCATATCGGCTGAGCCTGACAAATTTTCTTTCATATTCCGTCACGGTCATTCGCCCTTGTTTCAGCTCAAGGAACTCCTTTCGTTTTTGATCAATGAATCTTTGACTAATATACTTCTTGCAAAATTCAGTTTGGAAGAAGTCCCATGTCACTTTTTCTTTCGGAACCACTGATACTAGTGTATTCCACCAGTGATATGCAGTGTCCCGCATTAAGGATATAGCACATTTCAGGCATTCATCCGGAGTACAAGATAGCTCATCAAGTACCCGTATAGTGTTATCAAGCCACATTTCGGCTCTCTCAGCATCATCATCATCATTGGCTTTAAATTCTTCAGCCCCAAATTTTCGGATTTTATCAACTGGGGGCCTACTAGATCTCATCGGATCTATCATCGGGGGTGCTGAAGGAATCGGAGCTGGATTATTCGGGGGTGGAGGTTGGTGTACATTCGGGTTATTCTGAATAAATTGGGCAAACCACTCATTCATCATCTGATAAAAGGCTTGTTTAGTCTCTCCTTCGTGGCTACCCGAAACAGGTCGAGAGTCTATCGGCGCCGATCCGTGGGCACGGTCAGGCGCTACGCTCTCCCCATCATCAGCTACGGCTCTTTCAGGATCAGTGTCCATTTACTATATAAAACAAAGTTCAGGCTGTCAGAAGTCACCACACTATCAACATATAACAAAGGCATGTATAACTAGACTCACACGCGCTACGGTAGTCCTAGAATCGACTAAACCGTAAGCTCTGATACCAATCAAATGTAACACCCCTTACCCGAAACCCTTGCCGGAGTCGGGTACGTGGCATTACTAGACTTGACCATTAACTCGGGAAGTAAAAATTTTTAAAGCTGTCCAACTGCATCACGCTGACTAAATCGACCATAACTCGAGTTACAAAACTCGAAATTTAGATCCGTAAATTTTCCTTGAAACTAGACTCATATAACTATTCACCATAATTTTTCCAGAATTTTTCATGTAGCCAATTAGTACAGTTTATTCATCAAAGTTACCCTTATTACACTGCTTGACAATTCTGACCTGTCCCTACAAAAATGCAGTTATCTCATTGCACAAATTTCCTATGATGTTCTTGTTTATACCAATGAAAAATAGATTCATTAAGGGTTCTACACATATAAACCATGCTTCTTAATTATTTTTGTACAATTTATGGCAATTTTTCCAGAACAGAACAGTGACTCACGGATTCATTCAGAGCAGATCTAACTAAAACTGAATTATCTCATAATATATATATCTTTTGCCTACTCTGTTTCTTTCATGTAAAAATAGACACAATAAGGTTTAATTCCATATCTCATTCACCTTTTAATTCAATATACCCTATTTTTGGTGATTTTTCTAACTCACATCACTGCTGTTACTACAAGCTGTTTTGTTGCATTTTATGAAAGACTAGCTTCTAACCGAACCTACCTACATTCCAAATTCAAGGATTCATTTCGTATATAAACATTTCCTTAACAAAATGATTAAACTTTAATTAAGAAAGCATAAACCTTGCCATCATGAACCAACATACACATCAAAAACACAACAACGTACTTAACTAGAAATCTAGCCATATTCGCATGGCCATTATATACATGAACCGTGAAATTTTATCGAACAATAACCAAGCCTTTTTCCTATACATGCCTTTGTTTAAAACCAAAATGAAAGAGTACCAAAATATAGATTGATAGTGTTGGCGACTTCCTTGACGATCCGTCTTGAGCCCGTAGCGTAACCCAAAATCTATAAAACAGAGGAAATATTTCACATAATTAAGCTTACTAGCTTAGTAAGTCCTAAATTTATAATAGCATAACATTTAAATTAATCAACTTATGATATTTCTCCACAAACATTTAATTATGATAATTTATCTACATAAAGCCAAATCTTATTAGTACATTAACCGAAGAAATTATACTTCGATTCCATAAACTCAGTATTACTTATGTCTACGACTTAATATATTTTACAAGTAACACATACCCCAAGTTGTGTAACTATAGCATTCATATCAACCACACTACCATATTAAAATTTCTTGTATTCCAAGCATTTATACATGCAAACCGAATTTCCATAGTAGTAGTAGGCATAACATACCTTACATACTTACCTGAACCGTATACTCAATCAGTTAGCTTTAAATTGTCTTGAGTTAAGAGTCAACTTCTCTTTTGTACAATACATCACCGGCATGAAGCCTGCTAGGCGTAAAAGCCTGAAAGGTAACACCGGCACAAGGCCTGCTAGGCGTAAAAGCCCGAAAAGTAACACCGGCACAAGGCCTGCTAGGCATAAAGCCCGATAATTAACACCGGCACAAGGCCTGCTAGGCATAAGCCCGATTATGTCACCGGCACGAGGCCTGCTAGGCTCAAAGCCCGAAGGTCAGAATGGTTTTACATGCTTTTCACATTTCATTATCACATATCGAATCATATGTATTTATTCACATTGCATTAAAATATTGAAAACCAATTCAATCCATAATCATCACATTCGGCCAACTCATGATTTTACACCAAACTTATATAAGTTTTATCATTCATTAGATTTATAAATAGCCCTTAAACATAAGATAGCTCAGGATCTTACTTATTCATCTTGCATTAGCCAAAATAAATTCACTTCAATACTATACTTTCACATTCGGCTATATCATGAATTTATACTCTAATTTTCCACAATTCATCATTCACTAAATTCATAATTAATTTATTGACATATTTTAACTAAAGGACTTACCTCGGTTGTCAATATGCTTAAAATTTTCTGCTATTCAGTCACCTTAGCCTTCCCTCGATCAAGTTCTTTCTTCTTTTGATCCCGATCTATGAAATATCAAGTAGGTTTTATTTACATCCATTCTATCCATTTGCTCAACTCAAAAATGCACATAATTTAAAACAGTAATCATACCATTTCACCCAATAGTCCTATCTAAAATAATCATTCATCCTTGACCGATTTCACAATATATATATCCTAGTATCAAATTCATAGAAAAATTTCATGAACAATCTTCTTCACCTTAGGCCGAATATAAGGCATCATCATGCATAAATTAAAACAATCTTTTTACACTCTTAACTACTTCTTTTATAATCGAATTTTGTTAACTCAATGTACCCATGTGTATTCTTCAATATAAGACCGAACAACAAGCTAAATGTTCACCATTTATAATCATCCATTTCAACCGAATAATAAGAGCATTTTTATGCTCAATTCCAAAATAATTTTTATAATTCCCATATAATTGAAATCACAAGTCTTAAATTTATTTAAGTCTCATAAGTAATTCATGTTGTTTTTGAATCAATATTAAGCATTTTTTTCAAATCAAAATACACACAAGAGTACTCATCCTAGGCCGAATATTAACATGCTAAATATCAAAATTTTAACATGATTTCCTTTGCATTCAAAGCAACCGAATTCAATATGTAAAAATTTTTCCACACTCAAGCTAAAATACTCACCTTACTACTACATGCAAGCCGAAACAATGGAGGTTTCAAGTTTTCTTCTCTTCTTTCAATTTGAATCGGTCAAGAAGGTGGGGAGAGAAGAGAAATTAAAATAGGAAAATACTTCTTTTTGTTTTTAATTTCCTAACACATATTAGCATGCTTATTATAATAATACTACTTTAGTTATAAAATACTAAAACTATAATTTTCATAGCATGCTTACCGTCCACCATACTAAATTGTGGGAAACTTGACATGCAAGTCCTCCCAAGCAAGAGAAAAATCAATTTACCCCTTTTCACTAGCTAAAATCGGCCATGAGAGAATGAAGAAGATTGTGGCATTATTTTATGTTTTATTTAACATGCACACTAACATTATTTCTTTATAAAATACTAACATAAGCATAAAATAAAAATATAATTAAACTAACACATATTCCTACCTAACTTAGCCCATTGCCGTCCATCCCTATGGTAATTGGCTAATTGCCCTTTTAGGACACTCACTTAAAAAGCCACAAGCAATTTAGTACATTACACTTTAGCATGCAACATTTACGCTTTTCGCGATTAAATCCTTTTTATCAAATTAAGCACTTAAACGATAAATCTCTTCTACGAAACTTTCACCCATATTAATTCACATATAATAGACATAAAATAAATTATTAGAATATTACTCGGGCTCGGATTCGTGGTCCCGAAACCACCGTTCCGATTAGGGTCAAAATTGGTCTGTTACAGTCATCTAACCATACCAAAACATACATCACATATCATATTCATTAAAGCATATTACCTACACATAACTAGCCAAATCACATGACTAAGTTTACTTCATATTCATATACAAATATCTAGTCTATACATGCCATATCTAGCTATATACATTTCCAAAATGTACCAAAACAAGTTAAATAGTGTGATGACGATCCTCGATGATCCCGAGCCTTCAGTAGCTTTGACGATCTATGAAACAGAGAAAAACACACATACAGAGTAAGCTTTCCAGAAGCTTAATAAGTCATATACAAATAAATTTAACATAAAAGGTATATAGGCATATAGGAACATTGGCACAATTAGCTTTCATAGCAAATTTATCACATGTATGCTTTGGTCCATGTACTTGGCCACATTTTGCCACATTCATCAATTCAAAAATCTTATATACACATAGTTCTTTCATGCATACTTTCACATATCACATTATTGTTCCAATATACATATTCATTGTAGCAAGATCATATAGATGCTTACCTTGTACACACACTTAGTGTATAAGTCAACGTACCTGAAACGGATTTACAATTCACATAGCCATTCGTATCACAGAATTGCCCATTGAACCGTTAGAAACCTAATAGGATACTCAAAGAGCTCAAAATAGTAGTAGAATGCCAACGTCCCAGACAAGGTCTTACATGTACTCAGATATTGATGCCACTGTCCTAGACAGGGTCTTACATGAATCAATAAGATGCCTACGTCCCAGACATGGTCTTACACGTAAATCTCGTATCGATGCCAACGTCCCAGACGTGGTCTTACACGAAATCTCAAATCAACACTGACGTCCCAGATGTTGTCTTGCATGATATCACAGAACTGACATCTATGTCATGACATAGCTAATCCTATCTATTCATAGGTTCATACGGGACTTCTCAGACATTGTCACTATATAGATCTTATCCTGGAATTCATATACATAGCATCTCGTAAGCATTCATGGTTATCAATAGTCTTATGAATATGCACAATTCAATACAAATACATTTATTTGCATAATGACTTACATCGGATTCGATTTAACTGAAACAGAAACGGCTACTCGGTTACTTTTGCTTTCCCACGGTCTAAGTCTGTTTTCCTCAATTCTTGATCTATACATATTCAGAATTAACCCTTTTATTCACTAACTCATTCAATTCAATCCAAGGACACGCATTTAGGGCTATTTGCAAAATAACCCTTATATTTGCACAATTTATCAATTTAGTCCATTTTTCTCAAAACATCAAATTCACAAAATCATCATTTATCTATGCTTAGCCGAATGCTTATGAACATCATAAAAGCCCATAATTTCCATAAAATTTGCAATTCAGTCCCTCAAATTGCTATTTTCACAATTTAGCCCTATTTAGCTAAATTCATCAAAATTTCAAGAACAAAGTATGTTCATCTAACACATATCTTTCATTTAACACCATAAATCATCATAAAACATATGAGTTCATCTAAGTCTTATTTCAAAAACATCATCAATTCTCAAAATTAAAGCTTGGGTTTTGAAGTAGACAAAGCAACGATTACAAAAACGTAGAAATTATCGAAAACTGACTAAAAACATACCTTGAATTTATGCTTGTAATGGCCGAATATAACCAAACTAAACCCCTTTTCTTTTCTTACAAAATTCGGTCAAAAGATGAACTAAAATGGCCATTTTTCATGTTTTTATCAAATTATAACATACATGATAATCCATTTACCTTTTTAGCCTTTCATTAAAAAACTAACACAAACATTCATTAAGGGCACATTTGTCTTTTGTCCATCCACTATCTAAATAGTGGTCTAATTTCCTCATAAGGCCTTTTCTTTTAAAAGCCACAACACATTGGTACTTAACAAATATCATGCTAATTTTACAATTAATGCAATTCAATCCTTTTGTCAAATTAAGCACACAGACAGACAAATTAACTTACGGAATTTTAACACATGCTTAATCACATATCAGCGACACAGAATATAATATTAAAATATTATACAGACTTGGATTTGTGGTCCCGAAACCACTGTTTCGACTAGGGTATAAACCAGACTGTTACAATTCTCCCATTGTAGGGATTTTCGTCCCTGAAAATCTTACCGTTAAACAGATTCGGATATTGCTGTCTCATTGAATCTTCAGGTTCCCACATAGCCTCTTCTATTCCGTGTCGATTCCATAATACTTTCAGTAACTAAATTGTCTTATTTCTCAATTTTTTACCTCACGAACTAAGATACAGATCGGTTCCTCTTCATAAGACATATCAGATCAGATTTCAATTTCAGACGGAGCAATCACATGTGACGGATCAGAATGATATCTACGGAGCACTGAAACATGGAATACATTGTGTATCTTTTTTAACTCGGAGGGCAACAACAATCTATATGCAACTGGCCCAACTCGTTCAATAATTTCATACGACCCGATGAACCTCGGACTCAATTTGCCTTTACGTCCAAAACAGAGTACTTTCTTCCACGGAGACACTTTTAGAAATACTTTATCACCGACTTCAAATTCTATATCTTTTCGTTTCAAGTCTGCATAAGACTTCTGACGATCAAATACTGCTTTCAAACAATCTCGGATCTGTTTCACTTTCTGTTCTGAATCTTTTATCAAATCGACCCCGTGTATCTTATTTTCACTAAGCTCAATCCAATACAGAGGTGTACGACATTTACGTCCGTACAAAGCTTCATATGGTTCCATTTTGATACTTGACTGAAAACTATTATTATACGTAAATTCAATCAATGGCAGATATTATTCCCACGTACCGTTAAACTCAAGTATACAGCATCTTATACAGCGGATGAAAAGCTGTACTGAAATGTAGTTTTGTGCCTAAAGCTACTTGTAGTTTCTTCCAGAATCTTGATGTAAACCTCAGATCTCTATCAGACACAATGGATAGTGGCACCCCATGCAATCTCACAATTTCAGAAATGTAAAGCTTGGCTAATCTATCAAGTGGGCAATCAGATCTTACCAGAATGAAATGAGCAGATTTTGTCAATCGATCAACTACGACTCAAATTGCATCTTTCTTTCTCGGAGTTAGAGGCAATCTGGAAACAAAGTCCATTGTTACTCTACTCTATTTCCATTCAAAAATTATAATTAGTTGTAGCAAACCAGACGGAACCTGGTGTTCTGCTTTCACTTGCTGACAAACTAAACATTTAGACACAAAATCAGATATGTCTCGTTTCATTCCAGACCACCAATAATGTTGTTTCAAATCATGGTACATTTTTGTACTTCCTAGATGAATAGATAGACGACTGTTATGTGCTTCACTCAAAATCAACTGAATCAACTCCGGATTTCTCAGAACACAGATATGACCTCGGAATCTCAAGCAATCATCAACAACTCGAAATTCAGATTCAGAATTCGAATCACATTGAGCTTGTTTCGCTAATAACTCATTATCAGATTTCTGAGCATCACATATCTGCTGTATAAACAACGATTTCACTTTTAATTCCGCTATCACAGAACTATCAACAGACAAATCTAACTGAGCATTCAAAGCACGTAGTGCAAACAATGATTTTCTACTCAATTCATCAACAACAACATTTTCTTTACCCGGATGATAATCTATCACAAGTTCATAATCTTTTAACAGCTCTAACCATCTTCTTTGTCGCAGGTTCAAATCTTTATGAGTCATTAGATCTTTTAGACTTTTATGATCTGAAAACACGTGACATTTCTCACCATATAGATAATGGCGCCAGATCTTTAGTGCAAACACAATTGCAACTAGCTCAAGGTCGTGTGTCGGATATTTCTTTTCATGAGGCTTCAATTGTCTCGAGGCATAACCTACAACTTTGCCTTCCTGCATCAAAACACATCCCAGACCGTTTAACGAAGCATCATTGTATATAATAAATTCTTTACCTGATTCTGGCTGTACAACACTAGAGCTTCTGTTAACAGAGTTTTTAACTGATCAAAACTTTTCTGACGTTTATCAAACCATTCAAATCTAACATCTTTCTGAAGTAGTTTAGTCAACGGAGTAGCTATCACTGAAAATCCTTTTACAAACCGATGATAATAACCAGGTAAACCCAGGAAGCTACAGACTTGAGACACGTTCCTCGGAGGTTTCCAATCCAGAATAGTAGAAATCTTGCTCAGACCAACTCGAATTCCAGAAGCTGATACAATATGCCCCAGAAAACTAACCTCGTGTAACCAAAATTCACATTTGCTGAATTTTGCATACAATTGTTTTTCTCTCAGAGTTTGCAATACAATTCTCAAATGTTCAGCATGCTCATTTTCATCACGTGAATAAATCAAGATGTCATCTATGAATACCACAACAAATCGATCTAGGTACGGTCTAAAAATTTTGTTCATCAGATCCATAAAAACAGCAGCAGCATTGGTTAGTCCAAATGGCATAACTAAAAGCTCATAATGCCCGTACCTCGTTCTAAAAGCAGTCTTCAGAATGTCTGAATCCTTCACTCTTAATTGGTAGTACCCCAATCTCAGATCAATCTTAGAAAATACGGTAGCTCCTTTTAACTGATCAAATAAGTCATCAATTCTGGGTAACGAATATTTATTCTTTATTGTCGCCTTTTCAACTAAGGGTAATCATTGCACATTCTTATCGTGCCATCTTTCTTTTTTCACAAACAGAACAGGAGCACCCCAAGGCGAAAAACTCGGTCTAGCAAACCCTCTATCGGTCAATTCTCGCAACTGTGACTTTAACTCTTTCAACTCTGTTGGTGCCTTTCTATACGGAGCTATTGAAATAGGTGTTGTACCAGTCAATATATCAATACCAAACTCAACTTCACGAATCGGAGGCAAACCCGGTAATTCTTCAGGGAATACATTAGAAAACTGATAGACAACAGGCATTGATTTAATTTTCTTTTCAGTCACTTTCGAATCAACCACATAAACAAAATATGCCTCATAACCCTTTTTCACATATCTTTGAGCTTTCAATATAGATATCACAGCAGGCAATCCATTTAAATCATTAGACTCAACTCGTACAATTTCATCATTCGAACATCTCAAATTAATAGTCTTTCTTTTACAGTTTACAACAGCATCATGCAATGTCAACCAGTCCATACCCAGAATGATACCGAACTCATCAAATGGCAGAAATATCAGATCAGCAGAGAAACAGATATCTCAAAACATTAATGGGCAGTTCTTGTATAGTTTGTCAACCAGAACACTTTTACCTAAGGGGTTCGATACTTTTATAGCAAACTTAGTAGACTCTACAGGCAAATTCTTACTAAATACTAAATTCATGTATATATACGAATGAGTAGAACCAGGGTCTATCAATGCAACCATAGAAGTATCATAAAGTGTAAAAGTACCCGTTATAACATCTGGAGATGAAGCTTCCTCTCGAGCTCGGATAGCATAAGCTCTGGCAGGCGCTCTAGCTTCGGATCTCGGAACAGTGTCTCTCGTAGTCCTCTGACTACCACTGACATTTCTTATATTCTTTGAAGGTCTACCTCTCATAGGTGCATTATCAGATCTCAGATTCTGAACAGTCTCTGGCTCAATAGACTCAGGGCAATCACGGATAAAATGATTAAGTGATCCACATCTGAAACAAGCCCTGTCATTTAATCTACAACTTCTCAAATGCCTTTTTCCACAATGCTTAGATTCAGGTTTCTTGGATCGAACATTACCAATACTCGCTTCTGAAGTTGCTGGAGTTTTGGAACTTATTTACGTTCTATCTCTATTTCTATTCAATTGTCCTACATTATTTCTTGAACGACTTTGATCATCTCTAAATCTCTTCGAAGCAGACTGAAATGATTTGCTCGAAAATCTCTTTTTCATATCTCGAGCTTCGGACTCAGCTTTTCTTTTATCTTTCTCGAGTGCTTCAGTTTTACATGCTCGATGAACGAGTCCAATGAGCTCTTTTATTTCTAAGATCTCTACTAGCAAACGGATATCTTCATTAAGGCCATCTTTGAATCTTTAGCACATTATTGCTTCAGATGAAATACATTCTCGGGCATGCAGACTCAATCTTACAAATTCTCGTTCATACTCTGAAATAGTCATTTGGCCCTATTTTAGTTCCAAAAATTCCTTTCATTTCTGATCGACGAATCTCTCACTAATATATTTCTTCTGAAACTCGATCTGAAAGAAGTCCCATGTTACCCATTTTTCAAAACAACAAAAGTTAAAGTTTTCCACCATTGATAAGCTGCATCTCAGAGCAAAGATACAACACACTTTATGCATTCTTCCGGAGTCAGAGACATTTCGTCGAATACCTGGATAGTATTTTCTAACCAGAACTCGGCCTTTTCAGCATCATCATCATTAGTAGCCCGAAACTCATCAGCCCAATATTTACGGATCTTGTCAACTAGAGGCTTATTCAACAGATTCAGATACATAATCGGTGGCATAACTGTAGTCTGAGGGGGAATAACCGGGGGCGGGGGTTGCTAAAAAGTCGGGTTATTTCTTACAAATTGAGTGAACCATTCACTCATCATCTGGAAGAAAGCTTGTTTAGCTTCTCCCTCTTGACCGCTCGTAGCTGGTCTCGAATCAGAGGGCGCTGGCCCTTGTGCGGAAGCAGGCGCATTACTTTCTATATCATCAGCTACGGCTCTTTCGGGATCCATTACTATACAGAAATCACATTTTATACGTCAGGATTCATCACACTATCACAATTCAAATATATGGCATGTATAGCTCGACTCCAACACACTATGTTAGTCCGAGAATTGACTAAACTGTAGCTCTGATACCAACAAAATGTAACACCCCTATCCCGTATCTGTTGTCGGATTAAGGTTAAGGACATTACCTAATAGATCGGAACCTTTATCAAACAATTCGTTAATTAAGCCATCATTTAGAATCATAATGTTCCTTCGATAGGTCATCGAGACCTAAAACATGCTCAGAAACAGGGCCGGGACTAAACCGAAACACATACAGAAATTCTCAGAAATTTAAAACTTTTTCTAAGTTTCAGGGCTTACACGCCCGTGTGAGCAGGCCGTGTGCCATCCACGGCTGCTAGACACGCCCATGTGTCTTCCCTGTGGTCGAATCTGACTTAACTCCACGGCCACCAAGCACGCCTGTGTACCTTGGCCGTGGTCGAAACTGACTTGGCTCCACAGCCACCAAGTACGTCCGTGTGCTAATGTCGTGGTCGAGTCTGACTTAACCACACGACTACTAGGCACGTCTGCGTGCCAAGGCCGTGTACTCTTAATCAGCTACTGACTTAGTCCCACGGTTGATAGGCACGCCCGTGTGCCACAACCGTGTGGCAAAATAAACCATTTGCAAGGCCAATTTGCCACCCACTTAGGGTCATATCCTACAAGCAAATACCAATACAATCCATGCACATTTAACAACCATGAACATGCCAAAATAACCATTCAATCTTTACAAGACTAAAACTCCTATCATCACAAGCATAACTCATTCAAATACTTACCCAAAAACTTGATCACTGCCAATGTCATCTAACCATACCAAAACATACATCACATACCAAATCACATTGCTAAGTTTACTTCATATTCATATAGAAATATCTAGTCTATACATGCCATATCTAGCTATATACATTTCTGAAATGTACCAAAACAAGTTAAGTAGTGTGATAACGATCCTCGACGATCCAGAGCCTTTAGTAGCTTTGACGATCTATAAAACAGAGAAAAACACACACACACAGAGTAAGCTTTCCAAAAGCTTAGTAAGTCATATACAAATAAATTTAACATGAAAGGTATATAGGCATATAGGAACATTGGCACAATTAGCTTTCATAGCAAATTTATCACATGTATGCTTTGGTCCATGTACTTGGCCACATTTTGCCACATTCATCAATTCAAAAATCTTATATACACATAGTTCTTTCATGCATACTTTCACATATCACATTATTGTTCCAATATACATATTCATTGTAGTAAGATCATATAGATGCTTACCTTGTATACACACTTAGTGTATAAGTCAACGTACCTGAAACGGATTTACAATTCACATAGCCATTAGTATCACAGACCTGCCTGTTGAACCGTTAGAAACCTAATAGGATACCTAGAGAGCTCGGAATAGTAGTACAATGCCAACTTCCTAGACGAGGTCTTACATGTACTCAGATATCGATGCCACTATCCCAGATAGGGTCTTACACAAATCAATACAATGCCTATGTCCCAGACATGGCCTTACACATAAATCTCGTATCGATGCCAACATCCCAGACGTGGTCTTACACGAAATCTCAAATCAACACCGACGTCCCAAGCGTGGTCTTACATGATATCACAGAACTGACACCTATGTCATGACATAACTAATCCTATCTATTCCTAGGTTCGTACGAGACTTCTCGGACATTGTCACTATATAGATCATATCCCAAAATTCATATACATAGCATCTCGTAAGCATTCACAGTTATTAATAGTCTTATGAATATGCACAATTCAATACAAATACATTTATTTGCATAATGACTTACCTCGGATTCGATTTAACTGAAACGGAAACGGCTACTCGGTTACTTTTACTTTCCCGTGGTCTAAGTCTGTTTTCCTCAATTCTTGATCTATACATATTCAGAATTAACCCTTTTATTCACTAACTTATTCAATTCAATCCAAGGACACGCATTTAGGGCTATTTGCAAAATAACCCTTATATTTGCACAATTTATCAATTTAGTCCATTTTTCTCAAAACATCAAATTCACAAAATCATCATTTATCTATGCTTAGCCGAATGCTTATGAACATCATACAAGCCCATAATTTTCATCAAATTTGCAATTCAGTCCCTTAAATTGCTATTTTCACAATTTAGCCCTATTTAGCTAAATTCATCAAAATTTCAAGAACAAAGCATGTTCATCTAACACATATCTTTCATTTAACACCATAAATCATCATAAAACATATGAGTTCATCTAAGTCTTATTTCACAATCATAATCAATTCTCAAAATTAAAGCTTGGGTTTTGAAGTAGACACAGCAACGATTGCAAAAATGTAGAAATTATCGAACACCGACTAAAAACATACCTTGAATTTATGCTTGGAATGGCCGAATATAACCAAACTAAACCCCTTTTCTTTTCTTAGAAAATTCGGTCAAAAGATGAACTAAAATGGCCATTTTTCATGTTTTAATCAAATTATAACATACATAATAATCCATTTACCTTTTTAGCCTTTCATTAAACAAATAACACAAACATTCATTAAGGGCACATTTGTCTTTTGTCCATCCACTATCTAAATAGTGGTCTAATTTCCTCATAAGGCCTTTTCTTTTAAAAGCCACAACACATTGGTACTTAACAAATATCATGCTAATTTTACAATTAATGCAATTCAATCCTTTTGTCAAATTAAGCACACAGATAGACAAATTAACTTACAGAATTTTAACACATGCTTAATCACATATCAGCGACACAGAATATAATATTAAAATATTATACAGACTCGGATTTGTGGTCCCAAAACAACTGTTTTGACTAGGGTATAAACTAGACTGTTACACTAATAATTTAGTTTTTAAAGACTAGATAACATTAAAAATTAATAGGAAGATGAATCATTACCTCAGTTGATGAAAAATCAATCATATGATCGAAAACTCGAAAAATGCACAAGCTTGACAATGGAGGAAACTATGGTGTTTTTGGGTGTTTTTCATGAAGTATTATAGAGGTTTAATGTTGTAAGGGTGATGAAAATCAAAGGACTAGAGTTTGGAATCAAAATCGAATGGAGAGGGTGAGGGAAATCAAAGGGACGGCAACAAGAATGTGAGGGGAAGAACTAACGTGAAATATATGTAGGTGGGAGAAGTGTAGGTTGAATTTTAAAATTTGGTTTAATTACTTCATAAAGACTCACAATTTTGACTCTTTTACAAATCATTCCTATTTTCAAAAGTAAAGGTATTTAAAACTCATTTTCAGAAATTAATTTAATTTTCTAAAGACCATAGTAAAAAACCATTACCGATAAACCATATCACAAAATTCCGAACACTCTATGGCTAAAATTCCTAAAATACCTATAAAACTCCTAGGCCCTATTTTGGGTTGTTACAACTCCAATCAATAGAAAATATATTTCAACATTAAGAAAGTTGAAACTTATGAAATCTATACAATTTTGTTTACAACTCATATCAAAGTGAATGGCAATATAATCACTACCAAATTCATAAGTCAAAATACCAACCTTTCGACATCTTATATTTTAACAAAAGTTAAGCTAAAACCCAACAAATACATATAAAAACAACTAATGCAACAAATACATAGATAACAAATCACCATCCATAACATATTTCCTAATACGTAACATAAACCAAAAATACCATCCATGATACAATTAACATCTTATAAGCAAGTATTACTTTGTTATTTCATGACATATTAGTCTTGTACAATGTGATCTTCTCTTCCAAACGAGTTTCCTTGAATCACATTCTTTGTTTTTTGTCAATATTGAGCTTATTATTCTAAACTCTTAATCTCCTATTCTTTGTCAATAACATCTTATTTTGCAGCATTATTTCACTGATTGTGCAACCTTATTCCTTTTCGGTTGAATCGGTGTCATTACCGTTAAATTCAACCCAGTGGAAAAGTTACAACCCCAAATCTTCATTACTCATATACAATAAAAAAATAAGAATATATGTGTAATTAAGGTACAATTTCCATATTTCCAACTTTAAGCAAAATATTTCAAATTCATTTTCAAAACATGTCGTTAAAACCTTAAATTACACAAAATCTTCCACTAAAATCACAAAGCCCTCTATTTTTTTGCACATCTAACAATGATAGTACACAAACAAAACACAAAATATAATTTCCTTCAAATTGATAATTAAAATTCAAACTTTTACCTCTTTGAATTTTGCAAACGCAAATAATTTTCTCCCTTAGCTCCGTGGAGTATTTGCGTTGCAAACTGGAGCCGTTAACCTGCAATGACAATACACAACTCTCAATTGACCATGAAACACCCCATACCCGGCCCACGAGCCTGGACCGGATCTGGTATGTTGCTCAAAGTAAACCGGTTAAAAATTCTTTTATTACTTTGGAAAATTGTGTGTTTTGAAGAAAGTTTGTTTGTGGGTTGGGCTCGAGTTGAAAACAAATTTATGTTATATTGAAACCCATTTAACTTCAAGTGACAAAATAATTAAAGTTTATTTTGAATTAAATTGACTTAATCTCTAATAAATAAAATTTCGTAACATAGTAAATAAAACAGAAAATAACATAGTTCACTATGGCCTTATTACATCAAATAAAAACCCAAAATGAAATTTAAAGTACTTAGAAAAAAATAAAGAGTCCACATAATAATTTCCTTGCTGGGCATGGCCACCACTAAGCTCCTGCCGATCCGGTCCATTACTGATCATCACCTGAAAAATGTTCCCACAACGGGGTGAGTCAACAGACTCAATGTGTAACACAACACTAAGTCTTAACAAATTTAGGCATTTCATAGCATACAAATTCATATATCATTAAATTAAAATGATCCAACCCGAACCCAAACCTAGATGCCATCTGCTACACATCACCCGTACCAACCTGCACACTGTGGGGACTACTAAGTCAACCCTCCATCCGCTACACACCATTGAAGGCAGCCGCTGCAGTCGACGTGCTCATCGCCCTTATAAATATTCGTGGCATAGCCACCAGATTAAATAATTGTGACCGAAGTCACCACATTCAGATATCGTGGTCTTAAATCACCACATTTAGATATCGTGGTCTTAAATCACCACATTCAGATATCGTGGTCTTAGATCACCACATTCACTTCCCCTTTTCATATAACCCGTATGCCCCATATTATACATGCCATGCATTTCACATTATTATCACATGTTAAATATAACATATTTCATAATCCTAGTAGGAGTAGGAAACGTACCTGAGTACTTTGTCCCATAACACGGTACCTTAGCCATATTCACATTCTTATAAACATGCACATATTAAATATTGCCGTAAATTTTATTAAAAGATAGTGTGGGGTACACACCTGATTCGCTTAACAAATTTACTGAAATCCCGAAATCCGATCTACTGCCTTAGATCCTTAATTCCCTACATTCGGCCATCACTTTAAAAATTTAATGAAGACCATTCGGCCATAAAACCAAATCCTATTAGGATTGTTATTACTCAAAACTTACCTTAGTGCCAATTTTGCTACTTAATCGAGTCTCGAAATCTTTGCTATGCTCCTTCTTGTATTCGGCCAAACACTAGATCTCTTCATAGGTTAGTTTTCGGTTTTTAGGATAATAAGAAACAACTCTTTAATCAACAAATAAGGCCTTGGCCGAATACCACATGTGCTTACCTTAGGTTTTTCAAATCCCGAAAGTGATTTCTTGGCTATGGAGTTGTCGAAACCTACAGGGTACATGTTAGATCCTCCTCTAACATTTAAATACTAATAACTGGCCCTTAGCCGAATACAGTACTTAAATTAGATCCTTATGAATCCCGAAATATCCCTCCTTGTAGTCGACAGTTGTAGAAACCCGAGAGATCCTTTGTTGATTCGGCCAAAAGACACAGATGGCATTAGAATCTTAATTTCAGTTTTGAAGAAAAAGACTAAACGTTGACACTAAAATCCTTACCCTTAATGCACAAGTCGACAACCCCCTTGCTTGAAGTCCCAAAGTGTTTCGGCTCTTGCTTAAATGATCAATTCGGCTCCTGAAGGATAGGAGAGCATTTGGCTATGGCCACCACATAGGGAATTCGGCTTGAATAAGGAAAAGAAAAGAGAGGGTGTTGAGGCTTGAAGAATCGGCAATGGTGGATAATGAAGAAGTAGATTTCGGCTTAACAAAATAAAAAGAGAATATTGCTTAGGAAATTCGGCAGAGAGAAAAAGGAGAGGGAAGAATGATGAATGGCCTTAGTTTTCCTCCTTTTGCCGAAATTACTAGGCCTAGTGTCCCTTACTTGGCCATCACTCTTCTATTTTGATAGCTTTATCTCTTTAATTATCACCTTGTTTTAAATTAATAGAATTAATCCATCACTATCCCTTATCCTTATTATCACACCTTTTATCTCTAAATAATAATAAAATAAAAGGATTTTAAACTCCTAAAATATAGCCTATGTGCCGTCCACCTCTGTCCATCCTTGCAGCAAAATAAAACTTTTATTTTGCTTCCCCTACAGCTGGAACCTTGGCCCAATTTCCCCTGCATGTGGCGTCACTTACAGAGGCCTTAAGTGGCGCCTCCAAGCCACTTTTCCATGCCTATTTCTGTGTCAAATTTTCCCTACATTTTTTCTTAAGACCATCTTGCTTCATGTCCCTCTTTTAAACTTTAACTTAACATTTCTTAAGCATTTCCCTACATTTTTAAGACATTTCCTTACATTTCCAAGACAAGACATTTCCTTACATTCCCAAGACATGACATTTCCTTGCATTTCAAAGACATGACATTTCCTTACATTTCCAGGTTTCCAAACATGTTCACTTTCCTCTTTTAAACTTAACATTTCCTTACATTTCCAGGTTTCCAAAAATGTTCGTAATACATTTATAACACATAAGACATGTAATTTCATATAATTAAATCAAAAATGCATAGGCCCATTTTCAGGATGCTACAGTTCTACCCCCTTAAAATAATTTCGTTCTCGAAATTGCCTGGCTAAAATAAATGAGGGTATTGCTGTCGCATTGCCTCTTCTGGCTCCCATGAAGTTTCTTCCGATCCATGGTTGCACCATAACACTTTGGCTAGAGGAACTGACTTCCTTCGTACCACTTTCATGTCTCGTTCTAAGTTCTGAATTGGTTCTTCCTCATAGGACAAATCTGGCCTTAGCTCCACCCCTTCAACCGCTACTACGTGAGATGGATTCGATCGATATCGACGTAGCATGGAAACATGGAATACGTCGTGCATCTGTTTCAACTCCGGTGGCAACTCTAACCGATATGCCACTGGTCCAACTCATTTCAACACTCGATAGGGCCCTATAAACCTTGGGCTTAACTTTCCTTTCTGACCAAACCTCATCACCTTCTTCCAAGGTGAGACTTTCAAAAACACTTGGTCCCCCACTTCAAACTCTATTTCCTTCCATTTGAGGTCTGCGTACGACTTCTGCCTATCTGATGCTTCCCTTAACCGTGCCCGAATTATCTCAACCTTTTCCTCAGATTCTGCCACAATTTCTGGACCCAAAACTCGACGTTCCCCTAATTCGGTCCAACATGTAGGAGTCCGACATTTTCGGCTATACAACGCTTCGTACGGTGCCATCTGAATACTAGCTTGGTAGCTATTGTTGTAGGCGAACTCTGCTAAAGGCTAATACTCTTCCCAACTTCTTCTAAAGTCTATCACACAGCCTCTCAACATATCCTCTAACACTTGTATTACTCGTTCAGACTGCCCGTCAAACTGTGGATGAAAAGCCGTAGTAAAATCCCACTTAGTGCCTAAGGCTTGATGTAGAGCTTTCTAAAACTGAGATGTAAACATTGGGTCTCTATCCGAAATGATTGACACCGGCACTCCATGTAACCTCACAACTTCTGCCACATATAACTTGGCCAACTTCTGAAGAGAATAATCAACTCTTATCGGAATAAAGTGCGTGGACTTGGTCAGACGGTCTACTATTACCCATACCGAGTCCTTCTTAGTAGGCGTAAGGGGAAGCCCACTAACGAAGTCCATGGTAATTCTCTCCCACTTCTACTGCAGAATCTTGATTGGTTGAAGTAATCCCAAAGGAACTTGGTGTTCAGCTTTAACTTGCTGACACGTCAGACATTTTCCTACGAATTTCGTAACTTCCCGCTTAAGATCAGGCCACCAAAATTGTTCCCTTAGATCCCTGTACAACTTAGTGCCTCCGGGATGCATAGCATAAGGGCTACTATGCGCCTCTCGAAGAATTTTTTGTCTTAACTCCTCGTCCCTTGGCATACAGACCTTTCCCTTGAAGCACAATACTCCCTCATCATCAACATCATAATCCTCTAACTCTCCGTTCTGCACTTGCTGTAGCTTAGCACTTAAGTCCTCATCCAACAGTTGACTTTTCTTTACCTCATTCAACCACGTGGGTTTGACTTGTAATTCTGCCAGTAGACTTCCATCATCATACAAACTTAAGTGTGCGAACATCGCCCTAGATCTGACACTACCTTCCGACTTAGAGCGTCTGCTACCACGTTTGCCTTGCCTGGGTGATACTCGATCGAACAATCATAATCCTTCAGTAACTCCACCCACCTTTGCTGCCTCAAGTTCAACTCCTTTTGAGTCAACAAATACTTAAGACTCTTGTGGTCTATGTAGATTACTGACTTTTCCCCATAAAGATAGTGCCTCCACACCTTAAGAGCGAAGACTACTGCTGCCAATTCCAAGTCATGAGTCGGGTAGTTAACCTCATGAGGCCTTAGTTGCCGAGACGCATACGCGACTACTTTTCCATCTTACATTAGAACACAGCCTAATCCCGTATGCGAAGCGTCACAGTACACCACAAAATCCTTTCCTGCTTCAGGCTGAATCAGAACTGGAGCTTCCGTCAAGACCCTCTTGAGCTTCTCAAAGCTCTCCTATTGCTTATCCGTCCATACAAAGGGTACTTCCTTCCTCAATAACTTTGTCAAAGGCGCGGCTATTGACGAGAACCCTTCCACGAACCTCTTGTAATAGCCTGCCAAACCTAAGAAACTTCAGATCTCAGCCATGGACCTAGGTGGTTTCCAATCCAACACTGCCTCGATCTTCCTAGGATCCACACTTATACCTTCTGCGGATACTACATGTCCTAAGAATGCCACCTCCTTAAGCCAAAATTCACACTTGCTGAATTTGGCATAGAGCTTCTTCTCCCTTAATACCTGTAACACTATCCGTAGGTGCTCATCATGCTTTTCCTCCGTCTTCGAATACACAAGGATGTCATCGATAAACACGACGACGTACCTATCCAAGTAGGGTGGGGAAACCCGGTTCATCATATCCATAAACGCGGCTGGTGCGTTCGTCAATCCAAATGGCATTACTACAAACTCATAATGGCCGTATCTTGTCCTAAAGGCTGTCTTATGGATATCTGCCTCCTTCACTTTCAACTGATGATATCTCAACCGTAGATCTATCTTCAAAAACACAACTGCCCCCTTTAGCTGATCGAACAAGTCGTCTATCCTTGGCAAGGGATACTTGTTATTGATGGTCAGTTTATTCAACTGACGATAGTCTATGAACATTCATATAGTTCCATCCTTCTTCTTTACAAATAGGACCGGTGATCCCCACGGAGACACATTGGGTCAGATGAACCTATGATCCAGCAACTCTTGGATCGGAGCCTTGAGCTCAACTAACTCCTTTGGTGCCATTCGGTATGGAGTGATTGAAACAGGAGCTGTTCCCGGTAGCAAGTCTATTCCAAATTCCACCTCCCTATTCGGGGGTATTCCGGGTAACTCCTCCGAAAAAACATCCACGGAGTCCCTTACTGTTCTAACTCCACTAAGTCCCCCTTCCTTCGCATCCACAGCACTAACAAAGGCCAAAAATGCCTTACATCCTTTCCGAACCATTTTCTCAGCCTTCAATGCCGAAACTACATTAGACAAGTAGTTTCTTGTTTCTCCTATCATAATGACCACCTCATCCTCTGGGGTCCTTAATTCCATCCGTTTAGCCGCACAATCCAACACGGCCCGATGCTCCACTAACCAATCCATACCAAGTATGAGGTCAAATTCTCTGATGGGTAACTCCATTAAGTCAGCCCGAAAGTTTACTCCCTGAATTTCTAGGGGTACACTCCGAAAGATCTTATCCACTACTACAGTTTGGCCTAATGGGCTTACTACAGTTATCTTCCTATCAGAAAGTTCAGAGTCTAGGCCTAGTGTTTCCACTATACTACATGCAACATATGAATGGGTCGAGCCCACATCAATAAGAGCAAAATAGGGCTTGCCATGAATAAAGAACGTACCGGTTATGACGTCCGGTGCATCTCTATCCTTCCTCCGGCGAACTGCATAAACCAAACCCGGTTGCCTTGCCTTAGTATTAGCAGCACCTCTGCCTGGTGTTCCACTTCCTCTGCCAGTACCATTACCTCTATTATTCGGACCACGACCTCAATGAGGTCTTTGTCCCACCTCTACCACTGATTAACATTCGAGTGGCCGGCCGACTCCTCCGGGCCATTGGGCGCCCCTTAATCATATGGTCCTTGGACCCACACCTGAAACATCCTCCTGTCCTCTTCTAACACTCTCCTAAGTGTTTCTTCCCACACTGGTCACAAGGACGATACTGCCCTCCTGTACCAACTTGCTGACCTCGCGGCCTCTCAACTCTGGGCCTCTTTTGAACATTCCCAGCTGATCCAGACGATCCAAAACCTCTTTTCTGCCTATTTCGATCAGAGTTCTGCCTTGTAGAGTTCTTAATTCCTTCAGGTACCTTAGCTTTCTCTACTAAAGCAGAAAACTCCCGTTCCTGATACAGAGCTATCAATAACCTCAGATCATCCCTTAGTCCATCCTCAAACCGAACACACCGCTCATGCTCCGTAGCCACTACTCCTCGAGCATATCGGCTCAACCTCAGAAACTCAGCTTCATATTCCTCCACAGACTTATTCCCTTGAACCAATCCCAGAAAAGCTTTCCTTTGCTCATCAGTATAACGTGTGCTAACATATTTCTTCTGATAAGTCGTCTTAACATAGTCCCACGTCAGATCCTCAGCTGTGGCACCATCACGAACTGTGAGCCACCATTGGTACGCTTCATCGCGTAGGAATGCCACCATTCCTTTCAGCTTCTCCTCAGGGGTCAGATCCAGTTCATCCATAATCCACTCAGTTGATTCCAACCAATACTCAGCGATACTGGGTGCCACTCCTGACACTCCACGGAACACCTCAGCTCCGTTGGCTCGGAGTCGCTCGGGTACAGACTTCCGAGCTCCCGAATTTCCTCCTGCACCAACCACTAACTCAAGGACTCGCAGCACAGCCTGCGACACAGCATCATCCCCTATCTGAGCTTGCTGCTCAACACCAACAGCTGGGGGTGGTGGTGGCGGTGGTACCTCATTGTCAGACCCCTGACCCGATCTAACGGGTTTTGACACACTCATTCTTCCTCTACCACGTCCATGACGGCCACGTCCTCTAGAACTCATTTCTATTGTCGTGATCTGATTAAAAAATTTTATGAATTAGTCCTTGTTTCACTTATTAACCGCGAACAGTTTTATGAAAAGAGATGTTTAAAAGTGGTTTTTTCGATCAAACAAAGTTCTCAGCTCAAGTTCACTATTCAGAAAGTCACGTTCACATTCATCAACCAATTATGAACTTTCGTTCATTCAGAGAGATGTTGTAGTTTTCATTGTTGTTGTTTTTCCACTACCAGAGGTAATTTCGTAATTTGTCCTATAGGGGTATTTTCGTAATTTTTCAAAATAGGGTTCCTTGATGATTTTGTCAATAAGGGTATTTTGGTAATTTTGCATTCTCGGGGCATTTTGGTAATAAACCAGGGTAAATTTGTAAAGCTCCATAAATCAGGGGTATTACAGATTTTACAAAACTTTAGGGTTATTTTTTTGAGAATTTGTTTTCCAAAATGGTGGTGTTGCAAAAATTTTGGGAGTTAGGGTCATTTTGGTAATTTTGTACGTCAGGGGCAATTTCGTAATTTTTCAAAATCAAGAGATTTTGATATTTTGTGATCTACAATTTTTTTGGTCATTTTATAAAATAAGGAAAATTTTATTGAGATCGGGGTAGTACGGTAATTTTAGAAACCAGGGGCATTTTTGTAATTTCGCCACTAGGGGCATTTTGGTAATTTTTTTGTAAATTGAAAATATTTTGAAAACTTTCTAAAAATAAGTTTTTGTTACTATTTAAAAGGGTAAATTTGGGGATTTTAAAACTAGGGTTTCCATAAAAACATGGCTAGTCCCTTTTCGGGTTTTAGTTATTGGGTTTAGCCTATGAATAAGTCCTCATGGTTAGGGTGAACCGTAGCTACGCACCAGGTAGGATTCCTGCGAAGAGGAGGTGAGTCACTAGGACTGCAAAAGTACCAGGCTCTTCCGGATCCAATCCTAGACATGCGCACAGGGGTTGCCACACCCTAACTCGGCGACTTAGCCATAGGTTTGTTTAATTAGGCCCTTAAGTCTTATGTAAATGTTGGGGTAAACTAGTCCTAGGGTTCACATACTTAACAGTCTAATCTATGTTCCATTTCTACCCTTCTATACTTCATACCAGAATTCACACAGAGGATAGGGGTACTTACCTGGTGGACTGCGGGTGGGAGACTTGGGTGCCATGCCAAAAACCTGCTTATTTCAAAAAAATGTTTTCATAAACCTTATTTGGGCTCGCTCTGAAAACATTTTGGGCCTTAAACCTCAGGCTGAGAGTTTGAAACGGGCTCTGATACCAAATTGAAACACCCCATACCCAGCCCACGAGCCTGGACCGGATCTGGTATGTTCCTCGAAGTAAATCGGTTAAAAATTCTTTTATTACTTTGGAAAACTGTGTGTTTTGAAGAAAGTTTGTTTGTGGGTTGGGCTCGAGTTGAAAACAAATTTATTTTATATTGAAACCCATTTAATTTCAAGTGACAAAATAATTAAAGTTTATTTTGAATTAAATTGACTTAATCTCTAATAAATAAAATTTTGTAACATAGTAAATAAAACAGAAAATAACATAGTTCACTATGGCCTTATTACATCAAATAAAAACCCAAAATGATATTTAAAGTACTTAGAAAAAAATAAAGAGTCCACATAATAATTTCCTTGCTGGGCATGGCCACCACTAAGCTCCTGCCGATCCGGTCCATTACTGATCATCACATGAAAAATGTTCCCACAACGGGGTGAGTCAACAGACTCAATGTGTAACACAACACTAATTCTCAACAAATTTAGGCATTTCATAGCATACAAATTCATATATCATTAAATTAAAATGATGCAACCCGAACCCAAACCTAGATGCCATCCGCTACACATCACCCGTACCAACCTGCACAACGTGGGGACTACTAAGTCAACCCTCCATCCGCTACACACCATCGAAGGCAGTCGCTGCAGTCGACGTGCTCATCGCCCTTATAAATATTCGTGGCATAGCCACTAGATTAAATGAAACACCCCAAACCCGGCCCACGAGCTTGAGCCGGATCTAGTATGTTCCTTAAGAAAGCCGGTTTCAAGGTTCTTTGTTACTTAGAGAAAGTTTGTGTAATTTTAGAAAAATATCATTTGGGGTTGGGCTTAAGTTGGAAACCCATTTATTTTAATTAGAAATCATTTAATTACGGTGACGAAACAATTTTTTTTTTGAGTTTATTTTTAAAATAAAATAAATTAAACTTTAGTCAAAATAATTCGGAACATGATAATAAAAAAAATAAACAGAAATAAAGAAATCCAACTTGGGCCTTATGGCCTTATTACATCAAACAAAACCCAAATTTAAAATTAAAGTACTTAGTAAAAATAAAAGTCCAAATCTTTAAATTTCTCCTTGCTATGCATAGCCACCTTTAGCTTCTGCCGACCCGGTCCATTATTGCTCATCACCTAAAAAAGATTCCCACAACGGGGTGAGTCAACAGACTCAATGTGTAACCAACACTAACATTCAATAGCTCAGGCATACATGTTCATATCAAACACTTATTCATACAACAGATAATAATGATGATGTAACCCGATCCCAAAACCTAGATGCCATCCGCTACACATCCCCATACCAACCTGCACACCGTGGGGACTACTAAGTCGACCCTCCATCCGCTACACACCTTCGAAGGCAGTCGCTGCAGTCGACGTGCTCATCGCCCATATAAAAATTTGTGGCATAGCCAGCAGATATAATTGTGTCAAAAGACACCAGATTCACATAATGTAACCGAAGTTACCATATTCAGATAATGTGACCGAAGTCACCACATTCAGATAATGTGACCGAAGTCACCATATTCAGATAGTGAGACCGTAGTCATCACATTCACTTCCCCTTTCTCATATATCCCGAATGACCCATATTATTCATATCATACATCTCCTACTTAAATTCACATTCATATATATTTTCACATGTTATAAAATAACATATTTCATAATCCTAATGGAAGTAGGAAACGTACCTGAGTACTTTGTACCACATTAGGGTACTTTAGCCACATTCACATTCATATATTAAATATTTTCCATATAGATATTAAAAGCTAGTGCGGATTACACACCTGATTCGCTTAATGAAGTCCTTAAAATCCTGAAGAACTGATCTACTGATTTAGATCCTTAACTCCTATATTCCGTCAATCATTTAAACATATTAATAACCCTTTTCAACCACAAATCCAAATCCTAGTAGGATTTATACACTTACCTTGGTGTCGATTTCCTTTTTGTTCAAATCTCGAAAACCTTGCCTTATAAGTCCATTAAAAATCCTATAAGCACATGTTAGATTGATTTCTAACACTTAATCATCTTTAAATGGCATATGGCCGAATATTCATATGACTTACCTTGAGTCTTAGAAATCTCGAAACTTCGTGGTACTTCTACTTGTAGTCGACAACTACTAGACCCCGAAGAAAACCTTTCAAATTTCGGCCATGGAATTCTAAAGGAGTTAGATTCCTATATTTCGACTAAAGAGAGATTGAAAATCAAATAATAGCTGATCTTACCTTTTTGAATGAAATCGGCAACACCCTTCTATCACAACAAAGATTCGGCTGTGGCAGATTTTCGGCTTTGTCGGATTGTGTTTTTGGTTTTGAATAAAAGAGAGAGGAGGCTAGGGAATTCGGCTAGACAAAGAAAAGAGAAAAGAAGAGGAGAGAACCCTAATTTGGCAGAGCAGAGAAAAAAGAAAACTGATGAGTATACCTCCTTCCTTCCTTTTATAGACGAAATTATTAGCTAAGGAGTCCCTTACTTGGCCACCACTCTTCAATTTGATAGCTTTATCCCTTAATTATCATAAAATAAAAGAGTTTAATCCAGCCTTTATCTCATGGAAATTATGATAAATAAATTCCTTTTGAAAATACTTAAGATAAATCATTTTTTATCTCTCCAATTAAAAAAATCATTTATTTATCCTTAATAGCCGAATTTTAAAGAGGATAAACATCCTTTTTTTCTAGAAGCCTTGCCGTCCACTCCTTGGCTTATGGAAGCAAAAATAAAACTCCTTTATTTGCTTCCCAAGTGACTCGAACCCAGGCCCATTCCTCTTGCACATGGCGCCATTTCCATAGGCCCTAAGTGGCATCTTCAGGCCACTTTTCCAAGCCTGTTTGTGTGTCAAATTTCACAAACTTTTTCTCTTAAGGCCACCTTGCCTTAATTTCCTATATTAAACTTTAAATCTTGACATTTCTACGTCTTTTCTAAGTTTCCTAAAATTTTCGATTGGCTCTGTAATTTGCCATTTTCTTACATTTCCAAGTTTCCAGAAACGTTTACTTTCCATTTTTGAATCATTTCCTTACATTTCCAGGTTTCCAAAAATGTTCATGTCCATGCATTTCCAGGTTTCCAAAAATGTTCATTTCCATGTTCATTTCCATGCATTTCTAGGTTTCCAAAAATATTCATTTCCATAAATATTAGAAATTTATTCATAGTACTTAAGACTTGTCATTTCGTACAATTAAACCGAAAATGCATAGGCCCTTTCCAGGATGTTACAATTCTACCCGCTTAAAATAATTTTGTCCTTGAAATTTCTTAACTAAAATAACTGAGGGTATTGCTGTCGCATTGTCTCCTCTGACTCCCACGAAGCTTCTTCCGATCCATGATTGCGCCATAACTCCTTGACTAGAGGAACTGAATTCCTTCGTAATACTTTCACATCACGTTCCAAGATCCGAATTGGCTCTTCCTCGTAGGATAAGTCTGGCCTTAGCTCCACTTCTTCAACAGGTACCACATGGGACGGATCCAATCGGTAGCGACGTAGCATGGACACATGGAATACGTCATGCATCTGCTGCAACTCTGGTGGCAACTCCAATTGGTATGCCACTGGCCCAACTCGCTTCAGTACTCTATAGGGCCCTATGAACCTTGGACTTAACTTCCCTTTGCGACCGAACCTCATTACCTTCTTCTAAGGTGAGACCTTCAGAAACACTTGGTCTCCCACTTCAAACTCTATCTCCTTTCACCTAAGGTCTGCGTACGACTTCTGCCTATCAGAGGCTTCCTTTAACCGTGCTCGAATTATCTCAACCTTCTCTTCAGTTTCTGCCACTAACTCTGGTCCCAAAACTCGACGTTCTCCTAACTCGGTCCAACAAGTAGGAGTTCGACACTTCCGACCATATAATGCTTCATATGGTGCTATCCGAACGCTAGCTTGATAGCTGTTGTTGTAGGCGAACTCAACTAAAGGCAAATAATCCTCTCAACTTCCTCGGAAATCCATCACACAGCCTCTCAACATATCTTCCAATACTTGTATAACCCGCTCGGACTGCCCGTCGGATTGTGGATGAAAAGCTGTAGTGAAGTCTAACTTAGTGCCTAAAGCTTGATGAAGTGCCTTCCAAAACCGAGACGTAAACCTTGGGTCTCTATCGGAGATGATCAATACTGATACTCCATGTAACCTTACGATCTCTACCACATACAACTTAGCCAATTTCTAAAGAGAATAATCCACTCTTACTGGGATAAAGTGCGCAGACTTGGTGAAACGATCCACTATCACCCATACCGAGTCCTTCTTAGTAGGCATAATGGGAAGCCCACTAACGAAGTCCATGGTAACTCTCTCCCACTTCCATTGTGGAATTTCAATCGGTTGAAGCAATCCCGATGGGACTTGGTGTTCAACCTTAACTTGCTGACATGTCAAACATTTCCCCACAAATTTAGTCACCTCTCTTTTAAGATCAGACCACCAAAATTGTTCCCTTAGATCTCTATACAGCTTAATGCCTCCGGGATGCATAGCATAAGGGCTACCATGCGCTTCCCGAAGAATCCTTTGTCTCAATACCTTGTCCCTCGACGTACAGACCTTTCCCTTGTAGCATAATACTCCTTCATCATTGACGCCATAATCCTTTAATTCTCCGTTCTGTACTTGCTGTAACTTAGCACTTAGGTCCTTATCAGCTAACTGCCCCTCTTTCACTTCCTTCAGCCATATGGGCTTGACTTGCAACTCTGCCAACAGGCTTTCATCATTATACAGACTTAATTTAGCGAATAAAGCCCTTAGATCCGTCACAACCTTCCTACTTAGGGCATCAGCTACCACATTCGCCTTGCCCAGATGATATTCTATCGAACAATCGTATTCTTTCAACAATTTCACCCACCTTCGTTGCCTCAAGTTCAACTCCTTCTAAGTCAACAAGTACTTAAGACTTTTGTGGTCTGTGTAGATAACTGACCTTTCTCCATAAAGGTAGTGCCTCCAAATCTTAAGAGCGAAAACCACTGCTGCCAATTCCAAGTCATGGGTTGGATAATTAACCTCATGCGGCCTTAGCTGCCGAGACGCATAAGCGACTACCTTTCCTTCTTGCATTAGCACACAGCCTAACCCCGTATGTGAAGCGTCACAGTACACCATAAAATCTTTTCCTGCCTCTGGTTGAATTAGCACTAGAGCTTCTGTTAACACCTTCTTAAGCTTTTCAAAGCTCTCCTGTTGCTTATTTGTCCATTCAAAGGGTACTTCCTTCCCTAGCAACTTTGTCAAAGGCGCGGCTATTGACGAGAACCCTTCCACGAACCTTCTGTAATAGCCTGCCAAGCCTAAGAAACTTTAGATTTCAGCCACGGACCTAGGTGGTTTCCAATCCAACACCGCTTCGATCTTCCTAGGGTCCACTCTTATTCCCTCTGCGGATACCACATGTCCTAAAAATGCCACCTCCTTAAGCCAAAATTCACACTTGTTGAATTTGGCATAAAGCTTCTTCTCTCTTAACACTTGTAACACAACTCGGAGATGCTCATCATGCTCCTCCTCCGACTTCGAGTACACCAAAATATCGTCGATGAACATAACGACGAACCTATCCAAATAGGGTTGGAAAACCCAATTCATCATATCCATGAACGCGGCTGGAGCGTTGTCAACCCAAACGGCATCACCACAAACTCAAAATGGCTGTATCTTATCCTAAAAGCGGTCTTGTGGATATCAGCCTCCTTCACTTTTAACTGATGATATCCCGACCTTAAGTCGATCTTTGAAAACACTGCGGCCCCCTTCAGCTGATCGAACAAGTCATCGATCCTTGGCAAAGGATACTTGTTCTTGATGGTCAGCTTGTTCAACTGACGGTAATCTATGCATATACGCATAGTTTTGTCCTTCTTCTTCACAAATAGGACCGGTGCTCCCCATGGAGACACACTGGGTCGGATAAACCCACAATCCAACAATTCTTGGATTTGAGCCTTGAGCTCAACTAACTCATTTGGCGCCATCCGGTATGGGGCGATTGACACAGGAGCTGTTCCTGGCAGCAAATCTATTCCGAATTCCACCTCCCTATCTAGGGGTATTCCTGGTAGTTCCTCCGAAAATACATCCTCAAAGTCCTTGACCATTCTAACTCCGCTAACACCTTCTTCCTTTCCACCCAACGCACTTACGAAGGCTAGGAATGCCTTGCACCCTTTCTTAACCATTTTCTCAGCCTTCAGCGCCGAAACTACGTTAGACAGGTAGTCTTTTCTTTCTCCGATCATTATTACTACTTCATCTTCTGGAGTCTTTAACTCCATACGTTTAGCCGCACAATCTAACATGGCTCGGTGCTCTACTAACCAATCCATTCCAAGTATAAGTTCAAACTCTCCGAAGGGTAACTCCATTAAGTCAGCCCGAAAGTTCACTCTCTGAATCTCTAGGGTACATTCCGAAAGATCTTATCTACCACTACAGTTTGGCCTAATGGGCTTACTACAGTCATCTGCCTATCAGAGAGTTCAGAGTCTAGGTCTAGTGTTTCCACTACACTACATGCAACATATGAATGGGTCGAGCCCACATCAATTAGAGCAAAATAGGGCTTGTCAAAGATAAGGAACGTACTGGTTATAACATCCGGCGCGTCACCATCCTCCTTCCGGCGAACCGCATAAACCAAACCCGATTGCCTTGCCTCGGCAAAGATAGCAAACACTCGGCCACGTGTTCCACGGCCTCTGCCAAAGACCATTACCTCATTGCCCGACCCACGACCCCGTTGAGGCTGCTGTACCAGCCTGACTAACAGTCTGAGCTGCCGGTCGACTCTCATCTGGTTTCTTGGGGCAATCCTTGAGCATATGGTCCTTTGACCCACACCGAAAACATCCTCCAGCCTTTTTCCAGCACTCCCCTAAGTGCCTCCTTCCACAATGCTCATAAGGACGGTACTGCCATCCTGTACCAGCTTGCTGATTCCGCGGCCCATCAATTCTAGGCCTCTTATGACCCTTTCCAGTTGGTCCAAAACCTCTTTTGGGCTTATTCCTATCCATAGCCTGCTTGGTAGAATCCTTAATTCCCTCGGCCACCTTGGCCATTTTTACCAAAGCAGAGAACTCCCGCTCCTGATGCGGTGCTATCAACAATCTCAGATCGTCCCTCAGTCTGTCCTCAAAACGGACACAGCGCTCATGTTCAGTTGCCACTACTCCTCGAGCATAGCGGCTCAACCTCGAAATTCGACTTTCATATTCCGCAATGGACTTGCTCCCTTGCACCACCCGAAAAGCTTCCTTTGCTCATCTGTATACCTGGTTCCCACATATTTCTTCTGAAATGCCTCCTTAACATATTCCCAGGTCAGATCCTCAGCCGTGGCACCATCCCGAATAGTTAACCACCACTGATACGCTTCATCACGTAACAGTGCCACCATCTCTTTCAACTTTTTCTCAGGGGTCAGATCAATCTCATCCATGATGCGCTCCGTTGCTTCCAACTAGTACTCAGCTGTGCTGGGTGCCACTCCAGATACTCCTCGAAACATTTCTGCTCCATTTGCTCGGAGCCGTTTCGGCACAGACTTACGTGTTCCCAAATTTCCCCCTGCACCAGCCACCAATTCCAAAACTTGCAGCACAGCCTGTGACACAGCATCTTCCCCCGTCTGAGCTTGTTGCTCAACACCAACAGCTGGGGGTGGTGGCGACGGTGGTATCTCGTTGTCAGAACCTTGACCCGATCTAACGGGTTCTGACACAGTCATCCTTCCTCTACCTCGTCCACGATGACCACGTCCTCTAGAGCTAATTTCTAACGTCGAGATCTGATTAAGAAGTTTTATGCATTAGTACTTTTGTTTCACTTGATTACTCGCGAAGAAGTTTTATGAAAAAGAATTTAGGAGTGGTTCTTTCGTATTCATACAAACACACAGTCTTTCCATTCATTCATCCATCCATCAAACAAGTATGAACTTTCGTTCATTCAGAGAAACGTTGTAGTTTTCATCGTTGTTGCTTTTCCACTACCCAGGGGTATTTTTGTAATTTTGTCCTACAGGGGTATTCTCGTAATTTTTCAAAAGAAAAAGTTTCTTGGTGATTTGCCGACAAGTATTTTGGAAATTTTAAGTTCCCGGGGTATTTTGGAAAAATTTTGAAATTCGGGGGTATTTCGGTAACTTTTCACAAATCGGGGTAAATTTGTAAAATTTACTAAATCAGAGATATTTCAAAAGTTGCAAAACTTTGAGGGTTCTTTTTGAGAATTGTTCTTTTCAAAACGATGATGTTGCAAAAATTTTGGAAATCAGGGTCATTTTGGTAATTTTGCAAGTTAGGGGTAATTTTGTAATTTTCCAAAATTAAGGTATTTTTGGTAGTTTGCAAATTTGGGTTTTTGAACACTTATAAAATAACGAAATTTTGGCAAAACTGTTGAGTAGTTTGTCATTTTGTAAATTAAGGGCATTTTGGTAATTTTACCACTAGAGGTATTTTTGTAATTTTCATAAAGCGGAAATTTTTCGGAAAATTTTGTAAAGATGGTTTTCATAAATTTAAAAGAAAGTTTTTAAGAGTTTTAAAACTAGGGTTTATTGTTTTGTTTTTTTTTTTTAAAAAAAAACATGGCTAGTTATTGTGTTCAGCCTATGACCGAGCCCTCTTGGTCAGGGTGAACCAAAGCTACGCACCAGGCAGGATTCGAATGGAGAGGAGGTGAGTCACGCGGACTACTTAAATACCAAGCTCCCACCGAAACCATTCCTAGACATGCGCACAGAGGTTGCCACACCACTGAGCCCTCTGAGTTAGGGTGAACCGAAGCTACGCACCAGGTAGGATTCCTACGAAGAGGAGGTGAGTCACTAGGACTGCTTAAATACCAGACTCTTCCGGAACCAATCCTAGACATGCGTATAGGGGTTACCACACCCTAGCTCAGTGACTTAGCCAAAGGTTTGTTTAGTGCATTAAGTCTTATGTGTTCGTGTTTGAGTAGACTAGTCCTAGAGTTCAATATTCCTATCATTTTATTCTACGTTCCATGCCTTTTCTACCCTTATACAATTCATAAATCACATAATCACACATAGAGTTAGGGGTACTTACTTGGTGGACTGCGGGTCGGAGACTGAGGTGCCATGCCAGAAAACCTGTTTATTCATAAAATCCTTTCAAAAACTTACTTGGCTTGATTTGAAAACGTTTTGGGCCTTAGCCCACAGGCCGAGAGTTTTAAAACTGGGCTCTAATACCAAACGAGCTTGAACTGGATCTGGTATGTTCCTTAAGAAAGCCGGTTTCAAGGTTCTTTGTTACTTAGAGAAAGTTTGTGTAATTTTAGAAAAATATCGTTTTGGGTTGGGCTTAAGTTGGAAACCCATTTATTTTAATTAGAAATCATTTAATTATGGTGACGAAACAATTTTTTTTGAGTTTATTTTTAAAATAAATTAAATTAAACTTTAGTCAAAATAATTCGGAACATGATAATAAAAAAAATAAACAGAAATAAAGTAATCCAACTTGGGCCTTATGGCCTTATTACATTAAACAAAACCCAAATTTAAAATTAAAGTACTTAGTAAAAATAAAAGTCCAAATCTTTAAATTTCTCCTTGCTATGCATGGCCACCTTTAGCTTCTGCCAACCCGGTCCATTATTGCTCATCACCTGAAAAATATTCCCACAATGGGGTGAGTCAACAGACTCAATGTGTAACCAACACTAACATTCAATAGCTCAGGCATACATGTTCATATCAAACACTTATTCATACAACAGATAATAATGATGATGCAACCCGATCCCAAAACCTAGATGCCATCCGCTACACATCCCCGTACCAACCTGCACACCGTGGGGACTACTAAGTCGACCCTCCATCCGCTACACACCTTCGAAGACGATCATTTGCGATCGACGTGCTCATCGCCCCCATATAAAAATTTGTGGCATAGCCACGGATATAATTGTGTCAAAAGACACCAGATTCGATAATGTAACCGGTTACCATATTCGAGATAATGTGACCGAAGTCACCACATTCGAATAATGTGACCAAGTCACCATATTCGATAGTGAGACCGTAGTCATCACATTCACTTCCCCTTTCTCATATATCCCGAATGACCCATATTATTCATATCATGCATCTCCTACTTAAATTCACATTCATATATATTTTCACATGTTATAAAATAACATATTTCATAATCCTAATGGAAGTAGGAAACGTTCACAGTACTTTTTGTACCACATTAGGTACTTTAGCCACATTCACATTCATATATTAAATATTTGCCATATACATATTAAAAGCTAGTGCGGATTACACACCTGATTCGCTTAATGAAGTCCTTGAAATCGCGAAGAACTGATCTACTGATTTAGATCCTTAACTCCTATATTCCTTCAATCATTTAAACATATTAATAACCCTTTTCAACCACAAATCCAAATCCTAGTAGGATTTATACATTTACCTTGGTGTCGATTTCCTTTTGTTCAAATCCCAAAACCTTGCCTTATAAGTCCGCTTTAAAATCCTATAAGCACATGTTAGATTGATTTCTAACACTTAATCATCTTTAAATGGCATATGGCCGAATATTCATATGACTTACCTTGAGTCTTAGAAATCCCGAAACTTCGTGGTACTTCTCCTTGTAGTCGACAACTACTAGACCCCGAAGAAAACCTTCCAAATTTCGGCCATGGAATTCTAAAGGAGTTAGATTCCTATATTTCGGCTAAAGAGAGATTGAAAATCAAATAATAGCTGATCTTACCTTTTGAATGAAATCGGCAACACCCTTCATCACACAACAAAGATTCGGCTTTGTGATTTTCTATTGGTTGGATTGTGTTTTTGGTTTTGAATAAAAGAGAGAGGAGGCTAGGGAATTCGGCTAGACAAAGAAAAGAGAAAAGAAGAGGAGAGAACCCTAAGAATTTCGGCAGAGCAGAGAAAAAAGAAAACTGATGAGTATCCCTCCATCCTTCCTTTTATAAACGAAATTATTAGCTAAGGAGTCCCTTACTTGGCCACCACTCTTCAATTTGATAGCTTTATCCCTTAATTATCATAAAATAAAAGAGTTTAATCCAGCCTTTATCTCATGGAAATTATGATAAATAAATTCCTTTTGAAAATACTTAAGATAAATCATTATTTATCTCTCCAATTAAAAAAAAAATCATTTATTTATCCTTAATAGCAGAATTTTAAAGAGGATAAACCTCCCTTTTTTTCTAGAAGTCTTGCCGTCCACTCCTTGGCTTATGGAAGCAAAAATAAAACTCCTTTATTTGCTTCCCAAGTGACTCGAACCCAGGCCCATTCCTCTTGCACATAGCGCCATTTCCATAGGCCCTAAGTGGCATCTTCAGGCCACTTTTCCAAGCCTGTTTGTGTGTCAAATTTCACAAACTTTTTCTCTTAAGGCCACCTTGCCTTAATTTCCAATTTTAAACTTTAAATCTTGACATTTCTACGTTATTTCTAAGTTTCCTAAAATTATCGATCGGCTCTGTAACTTGCCATTTTCTTACATTTCCAAGTTTCCAGAAATGTTTACTTTTCATTTTTGAATCATTTCCTTACATTTCCAGGTTTCCAAAAATGTTCATGTCCATGCATTTCCAGGTTTCCAAAAATGTTCATTTCCATGTTCATTTCCATGCATTTCTAGGTTTCCAAAAATATTCATTTCCATAAATATTAGAAATTTATTCATAGTACTTAAGACTTGTCATTTCGTACAATTAAACCGAAAATGCATAGGCCCTTTCCAGGATGTTACATTAAATAATTGTGACCGAAGTCACCACATTCAGATATCGTGGTCTTAAATCACCACATTCAGATATCGTGGTCTTAGATCACCACATTCAGATATCGTGGTCTTAGATCACCACATTCATTTCCCCTTTTCATATAACCCGTATGCCCCATATTATACATGCCATGCATTTCACATTCTTATCACTTATCACATGTTAAATATAACATATTTCATAATCCTAGTTGGAGTAGGAAACGTACCTGAGTACTTTGTACCATAACACGGTACCTTAGCCATATTCACATTCTTATAAACATGCACATATTAAATATTGCCGTAAATTTTATTAAAAGATAGTGTGGGGTACACACCTGATTCGCTTAACAAATTCACTGAAATCCCGAAATCCGACCTACTGCCTTAGATCCTTAATTCCCTACATTCGGCCATCACTTTAAAAATTTAATGAAGACCATTCGGCCATAAAACCAAATCCTATTAGGATTGTTATTACTCAAAACTTACCTTGCTGCCGATTTCGCTACTTAATCGACTCTCGAAATCTTTGCTATGCTCCTTCTTGTATTCAGCCAAACACTAGATCTCTTCATAGGTTAGTTTTCGGTTTTTAGGATAATAAGAAACAACTCTTTAATCAACAAATAAGGCCTTGGCCGAATACCACATGTGCTTACCTTAGGTTTTTCAAATCCCGAAAGTGATTTCTTGGCTATGGAGTTGTCGAAACCTACAGGGTACATGTTAGATCCTCCTCTAACATTTAAATACTAATAACTGGCCTTAGTTTTCCTCCTTTTGCCGAAATTACTAGGCCTAGTGTCCCTTACTTGGCCACCACTCTTCTATTTTGATAGCTTTATCTCTTTAATTATCACCTTGTTTTAAATTAATAGAATTAATCCATCATTATCCCTTATCCTTATTATCACACCTTTTATCTCTAAATAATAATAAAATAAAAGGATTTTAAACTCCTAAAATATAGCCTATGTGCCGTCCACCTCTGTCCATCCTTGCAGCAAAATAAAACTTTTATTTTGCTTCCCCTACAGCTGGAACCTTGGCCCAATTTCCCCTGCATGTGGCGTCACTTACAGAGGCCTTAAGTGGCACCTCCAAGCCACTTTTCCATGCCCATTTGTGTGTCAAATTTTCCCTACATTTTCTCTTAAGACCACCTTGCTTCATGTCCCTATTTTAAACTTTAACTTAACATTTCTTAAGCATTTCCCTACATTTCTAAGACATTTCCAAGACATTTCCTTACATTTCCAAGACAAGACATTTCCTTACATTTCCAAGACATGACATTTCCTTGCATTTCCAAGACATGACATTTCCTTACATTTCCAGGTTTCCAAAAATGTTCACTTTCCTCTTTTAAACTTAACATTTCCTTACATTTCCAGGTTTCCAAAAATGTTCGTAGTACATTCATAACACATAAGACATGTCATTTCATATAATTAAATCAAAAATGCATAGGTTCGTTTTCAGGATGTTACAGACCACTTGATTTTATCCTGATTGATTAAGACATTTTTCCTTGTTTGCTTCTTCGATTCTCACTATGGAAATCTACTGTGCAGAATATGAAGATAAACCCTAAACTAAAGAATGTTGATAGAAAGATTAGAAAAGGAAGAATAGATAGATTTTGGGTTTGAGAAGAAAATGGAGAAACTTAAGAAATTCTTTTCAAATTTATTAAACTTAATAATAATAATAATAATAGAAAATTATTTCTATTACCATTTTTTAGATGTGGAATATAAGGTTTGAAAAATCCTTGATTGGTTGCTGCCAAATAATAGTTTATGTGGCATCACACAATTCGAAAGTGCTGCCACGTCATTAAAAACTAACGACGTTAGAGAAAAGTACCAATTTAGTTGACAGAAAAAAGTTTGGGTACGAATCTAGGAAAAAAACTTGAAATATTAATCTAGGAGAAATGGATAAGTTCAAGTATCAGTTTAATATTTAAGCCAAGTTTTTACAAACAGCAGACTTGAAAGACAACTGATTCAATAAAGTGATTTTTAGAAGGAGAAAAAAAAACTAGAAGTGTAATAGCCCGATTTTGGGGCTCGTCGGAACAATGGTTTCAGGACCACAAATCCGACGCAGTAAAATTTATTTTTTATTATATTTTTATGGTCTACATTTGTATGGAATAATTTTGTGAAAATTTCGTTTGAAAATTTTGACGTTTGGGCACTCAATTTAGTAAAGGGGACTAAAATGCAAAATTTGAGTTCTATATATTAGAGGTGTCCAATTGCTATGAGATTTTAAATTGAAGGTCCTTAGATGGTAATTAGACCATTACTTAAGCTATTAGACAAATATGGACATGGAGTAAGAGAAATTTTATGATTTAAGTTAGGGGCATTTTGGTCATTTGGTTAATAAATTAATTAATAATCAAATTAAAAGCCAATTTTTGATCATCTTCTACCCCTTGGAAAAAGTTTACAAGAGGAAGACATACCTAGGGTTTTTCAAGCTTCCAAGCTCGATTGTAAGTCTCTTCTAGCCCCGTTTTTAACGATTTTTATGTTTTTTAGATCCTTGTAACTCCATCTACCTATTTCTAGTACTAAAGTATGATTAAGGTATAGGGTTTGAACCATATTAGATATTTGTGTATTTTTATGTTTAATGATAGATTATGCGAATTTGATGTTGGATAAACAACTTCTACTAAGTGATTTTCAGTAAGAATGTAAAAAATGACCTATTTTTAAAAGTTATAAAATATGTAGTAAAAGTGCAATTTAATGGAAATTGTGGGCTGTTATGGGCATGAAAATGGTTCGGTTAGGCTTGTGTATTAAATAAATTGAACACATTTCATTTTACGAGCCTAGGGACTAGATTGTAAAAATGTGAAATATTAGGGGCAAAAATGTAATTTTTCCATAATATGATTTTTGGACTGAATTGAACAATGTGAGTATTAAATGAGTTAAATTTGTTATTATAGATCAAGAAAAATGAGGTTCGGACCTAGGTCGGGGGAAAAACAAAGTGTTTGACGATTAGGTCACGGGAAAAACAAAGTGTTTGACGATTAGGTCACATTTCTACATTTTTGTACCGAGGTAAGTTCGTATGTAAATAATGCATTATTATATTTATATTTTAAATGAATTTAATATTGTATGAATTGTGATTTCCCCTTTGGGTGTATTCGAAAAAGTTTCGACAAGCGAGAAATTCCGGTTGAACCTTAGGAATAGATAGGATACAAATGTCATGACATTAGGGTTACTGAGATTATGTGTAAGACCATATCTGGGATATGGCATCAATATGAAACTCGTGTAAGACCATAGCTAGGCTATTGGCATCGATACGAGATTTCATGTAAGACCATATCTAGGATATGGCAATGGTATGGTATATGAGTACGAGATTCCCGGTATCCTTTAGTATTCCAAGTGATTCAACGAAAAATTTAACGAAAATGCCAAAGTTGTGAAAGACTATGTTCATGTTGTGAATTGGTATAGGTATGTACATAAAACTCATAATTAACGAGCTCGATATGTGATGAACCCTCGGTAAAGTTGTGATTGAGTAAATTATGACTATGAGATTTTAGTAACATTTATGTTAACTTACATTATGTTAATTGTATGTTAAATGTGTGGTTATGATGTTTATTATTTGTATAGGAACTTACTAAGCTATATAGCTTACTCTCCCTTTCTTTCCATGTCTTATAGTGTCACCAAGCTAGCTCGGGGTTCAGAGATTGTCGGAGATCTACTCACACTATCAACAATTATTTTGAGTACTAATGAATTTAACATTTTGAATTACGGCATGTATAGGGGACTTGGTTATTTTGTTATGTGTCATGATTGATTTTGCAAAATATGTTGGCTTATATTGGTTGAAAGTTCATTTTGTAAATAGCCATTGAAATTGGCTAATGTTGGTATAAGTAATTTATATGATGATGTCTGTCATGGATGTGAGAGTTTACATGATATGAGTTGATAAGTATGAAATGTTTGTGTATGATAGATGGTAGCATGTGAACGATGAGTTTATGTCTTGGCTGTGGCTGATTTGTTTGTATGTATATGCCTGAATTTATGCTATGTTATATAGTATAGGTGTGTGTCTTAAAGGGTGGCAAAATGGCTTGGTAAATAGCCTTATCTTGCTCACATGGGACGTGTGTCTAAGTCGTGTGTGACACACGGTCTACCCTACGGGCATGTGTTTCAGCCGTGTGTCCCCTGTGCCTTAATTGTTGCAAAACAGAATGTCTAGAATATAGCACACGGGCAGAGACACGAGCATGTGTCTCTACCGTGTATGGTACACGGCCTTGGACATGGGCGTGTGTCTCGACCGTGTGAAGTCTGCACCTATTTTATGAAAAATTATGAAAACTAAATCAACCACACGGCCTAGCACACGGGCATGTGGCACAAGTCAGAGAGCTCCCTAATTTGAACACGGCCTATAGCACGGGCGTCTCCTATGGTTACATGGGCGTGTGACCCACATGGGATTTTTCTAAGGTTTGTTAAATTTTCTAAAGATCTCAGTTTTGTCCCGCTTCCAATGCATGTTTTGGTCTTCGTAGGCTCGTAATAGGGACTCTATGATTGAATGCAAAAAACTTTTAATTTGTACCAAAAATTATTACTCGGAAATGTATGTTTATTTGTGTTTAAATCCGGTAACACCACGTACCCTGTTTTGATGTCGAATACGGGTAAGGGGTGTTACATTTAGCGGTATCAGAGCTACGGTTTAGTCGATTCAACATAGTATGTGTAAGAGTCTAGCTATACATGCCATATATGAACTGTGACAGTGTGATAACTCTTGACAATTTTAAACTATGTTTTCATATAGTAAATGGATCCCGATCGACCTGTAGCTGATGAAGTAGAAAGCAATACGCCGGGTCCCGCTCAAGGGGTAGCGCAATCTGAAAGTACACCTCTCACGGTTAGTCAGGGAAGAAGAGAAGGGGCTAGAGAAGCCTTCCTCCACATGATGAATCAGTGGTATTAGGGGTTTGTTCAAACAAATCCAAATGCACAACATCCTCCACCCCTTCCTTATCCCCAACCGAATCTCGTAGCTCCTCAAGGTATGGATTTGGTAAGACAGAATAAGCCTCCAGTTGATAAAATTTGGAAGCAAGGGGATGAGGAATTTAGGGCTAATGTAGATGATAGCCCCTTGAAAACTGAGTTCTACCTTGAGAATACTATCAGGGTATTTGATGAGTTATCATTTACACCCGAAGAATGCTTGAAATGTGTTATATCACTCTTGAGGGATTTGGCATATCATTGTGGAAGATGATCGTGTTAGAAAGTCTTAATATTTATAAAATGAATTATCGAGCCTAGAAACTAACTTACGACAACAATTGAGGCAAGCGCACCTATCATTTGGTAGTATAGTTATGGCACAGAAGTATCCTATCCTCAAGGACCAAGAGTACTAGTAATTACTATATTTTTTTATTATTTAGCCTAAGAATTAAGGGAATTGTTATTTAATCTAAAACTAATCAACTAATCACTAAGATAAAGATGCTAAGACAAAGAGAATGAATTGGGAAAAATACTTTTGGGAAAAACCAATTGATTAAGACAATACCCGAGGAAGAATCCACCTAGACTTCACTTGTTATTTAACTCTGAACCAGACGATTTATTCACTTGACTTGATTCGTATGATTCACTAATTTATATTAATACCTCTCTCGAGGCTACTAACGTCTAACCCTAGGTTGATTAATTGAAATCTCTTTCTAATTAAAACCCCTAGAATTGCATTAACTCGATCTATGGACTCCCATATTAGATTTGACCCTAACCCGGTAGATTTTCGTCATCCTATCTCTAGGGTTACGATCAACTCCACTTAACTATGCTAGATCTACTCTTAAATAGAGAATATTCCTCCACTACCTAAGCACATCAATACTTGAATCAATATCCTGAAATATTAAAACAAGAATTAAGAACACATAATTAAGAACAAGTCAAGTATTTATCATATAGTTCAGAAAACAATAACAAGATCCGTCTTAGGTTTCATCCCCCTCAGGTATTTGAGGGGTTTAGTTCATGTTTATAAAAGAATACATCTCAGAAGAAAGTATAAAACAAAACATAAGAAAAACCCTAAAACCCCCTGAAGGAAATTGAAGGGAAGGTCTTCCGTCTTGAGTATGATTTCGGCTTCTTGAGATGAATCAACTGGCTTCCTTCGAGTAAATCCCACAATTCAACCTCTCTGGCTTGGCTCGTCGGCCTACCTGAATGCCCGCCTCTTTTAGGTCACACTTAGGGTGTTTATATAGGCTTTCGGAATATCTTTATTTTCCCCTAAGTATCCAAATCCGACTGGAATTAAAATAGGTCACGACAAGGACACGCCCGTGTGGCACGCCCGTGTAAATCGAGTCCAGGCCGTGTTCGGGTCTACTATAGAGGCACGACCGTGTGGCGCAGGCCCAAGCAGTGTGAATTTCGTACGTTGGCCCATTTTCTCCATTTTTGGCCCGTTTCTCGTTCTTTTCATCCCCCGGTGCTCTCCTAAGTATAAAATATGAAAGTAAAGGATTAGGAGCACCAAATTCTACAATTCAGGGGATAAATCATCCAAAAGTATGCTAAATGTGGGATTAAAATATGAACATATTACAATTTATCAGAAGAACTAATATCTGTGGTACCGAGAGAGAGGGTTACCTGGGAATTCTTTCAAGAGGAATTCTGAAAGAATTATAGCAGTCGGCGTTTCATCAATTAGAAACGTAAAAAAATTCTTGAGCTGAAATAGGGCCAAATGTCGGTGACAGAGTATGAGCGAGAATTTGTCAGGCTCAGTAAGTATGCCCGAAAGTATGTTTCCTCCGAGGCTATTATGTGTAAAAGGTTCGAAGGTGGGCTGAATGAGGACATCCGACTATTAGTTGGAATCTTGGAACTAAAAGAATTTGTTTTATTGGTTGAACTAGCTTGCAAAGTCGAAGAGCTGAGCAAAGAGAAAAGAAAGGCCGAGACTGAGGTTAGAGATGCAAGAAAAAGGCCGATGCGTAAGTCATTTCAATCTCAGTCAAAGAAATCTAGAGAAATGAATTCTGGTTTGAATGTATCAGGTGGGTATTCGCACAGAGACCGTGGGAAGCAACATTCATGTTTTAAATCTCAAGCTACTTCAATGGAAAATATGGGTAATGTTAGGTCAAACAGACCCGAATGTTAGCATTGTAGAAGAAAACATCCCGGAGAGTGTAGGATGAATGACCAAGCTTGTTTCAAGTGTGGTACTCAAGAGCATTTTATCCGAGCTTACCCTGAGATGGCTGAGAAAGAACAATTTTCGAGTGTAAGGCCAAGTAATACTACCAATAGAGGTAGGCCACCAAGAAACACCGGGAATGGAACTAGCAGTAAAGGTGTGACAAAGGATTCAGCTGTGAGATCCGAAGCTAGAGCACCTGCTAGATCTTATGCCATAAGTGCGCGTGAGGATGTGTCATCTCCCGACGTGATTATTGGTACATTTTTTCTTTATGATACTAACGTTATTGCATTGATCAATCCTGGATCGACTCATTCTTAAGTTTGTGTGCATTTGGTATCTAGTAAGAGTTTACATGTTGAGTTTACTGAGTTTGTAATTAAAGTGTCAAACCCCTTAGGCAAATATGTGCTAGTTGATAAAGTTTGCAAGAATTATCTTTTGATGATTCGAGGTCACTATTTTCCTGCTGATTTAATGTTGTTGCCATTTGATGAATTTGACGTTATTTTGGTATGGATTGGTTAACACAGCATGATGCAGTAGTAAATTGTAGACTGAAAACTATTGAATTGAAATGTGAAAATGGTGAGGTTCTTCGGGTTAAAACCAATGAGTCAAGTGAATTGCCTGTTATGATTTCGTCTATAACTGCTTAGAGATACGTAAGAAAAGGTTGTGAAGCTTATCCTGCTTATGTGTTGAATACTAAGATGTCAGAATTGAAACTTGAATCAGTGTCGATAGTTAGTGAATATCCGAATGTTTTTCCTGAAGAGTTGCATGGGTTACCACTGATTAAAGAAGTTGAGTTTGGTAATGATTTAGTGCCAGAGACTTCATCAATATCGATTGCTCCGTATAGAATGGCTCCAATTGAATTGAAAGAACTAAAAGCTCAGTTGCAAGAATTGAAAGATAAGGGTTTTGTGAGACCGAGGTTTTCTCCCTAGGGTGCTCCAGTGTTATTTGTAAATAAGGAAGATGAATCTATGGGACTTTGTATCGATTATCGACAGCTCAACAAGGTGACTATAAAGAACAAGTATCCTTTGCCAAGGATTAATGACTTGTTTGATCAGTTGAAAGGAGGAACGGTATTCTCGAAGATTGATTTAAGATCTGGCTACTATCAGTTAAGAGTTAAGAGTTAAACGGTATCCCTAGAATTGTTTTAACTCGATCTATAGACTCCCATATTAGATTTGACCCTAACCCGGCAGATTTTCGTCATCCTATCTCTAGGGTTACGATCAACTCCGCTTAATTATGCTAGATCTACTCTTAAACAGCGAATATTCCTCTACTGCCTAGGCACATCAATACTTGAATCAATATCCTGAAATATTAAAACAAGAATTAAGAACACATAATTAAGAACAAATTAAGTATTTATCATATAGCTCAGAAAACAATAACAAGATTCGTCTTAGGTTTCATCCCCCTCAGGTATTTGAGGTTCATGTTTATAAAAGAATACATCTCAGAAGAAAGTATAAAACAAAACATAAGAAAAATCGTAAAACCCCCTGAAGGAAATTGAAGGGAAGGTCTTCCGTCTTGAGTATGATTTCGGCTTCTTGAGATGAATCAACTGGCTTCCTTTGAGTAAATCCCACAATTCAACTTCTCTGTCTTGGCTCCTCGGCCTACCTAAACGCCCTCTCTTTTAGGTCACACTTAGGGTGTTTATATAGGCTTTCGGAATATCTTTCTTTGCCCCTAAGTATCCTAATCGGAGTGGAATTAAAACAGGTCACGGCAAGGACACGCCCGTGTAAATCAAGTCCAGGTCGTGTTCAGGTCTGCTAAAGAGACACGACCATATGGCTCAAGCTCAGGCTGTGTAAATTTTGTACTTTGGCCCATTTTCTCTGTTTTTGGGCCGTTTCTTGTTTTTTTCATCCTCCGATGCTCTCCTATGTATAAAACATGAAAGTAAAGGATTAGGAGCACCAAATTTTACAATTCAGGGGATGAATCATCAGAAAGTGTGCTAAATGTGGGATTAAAATATGAACATATTACGGTTTATCAAATACCCCACACTTAAGCATTTGCTTGTCCTCAAGAAAAATTCTCAACTCACAATTAAAATGAAGTTCCTCAATTCATAATATTCATCAATAGTGTTTCATCATAATTCATAGATAATTTATACATTGATAATTTAACTTAAAGAGTCTTAAGGATTCAAACAATCTACGTCATAGTTTTTATAGCACGAAAACATAGGTGTTTCCCCTTACCTAAAGAAATACCTTTAGTTCAAAATCGACAAGGGTTGACATCCTCACGAAAGATTCACTCAAACCACTCAAAGTGTTTAAGGTTCAAAGTTAAGCACTCAAAAGTCGAACATGAAAAGTTAATCCCATAGGCTTGCATGAAAATCAAATCTCCACCACTATAGAATGAAATGATACACAGATCAAAAGGTCTTTTAAGGGTTATAAATGGAGCTTGGGTTAAAGGTGTGGATAAGGGCTGAATTAGAGGGTTAAAATCGAGATTGAATTGACAAATTACCTAACTTAGAAATATGAACTAAGACTTGAATAATTACATCAATTAAAATTTCATTACTAATAATACGAGCTGCTTCTCAAGATGTGGAATTTAAACGTATAAGCTCACTTAATCATAGAACTAATAAATATACTTTGTTTTTTTTTTAAGAACAAATCAAGTAAATAGATTTTAACAATTGAAATAAAGAATGTAGTTAGGCAACTGATCAAATCATATCTCGATATAAGGGTAGTCAAAAGAAATGGTGATAACAAATACAAGATGGGTTTTGGGTTATAATTAGTGGGTGAGTCAATAAACGGTTTGTTAAGATCAAAGGGGTTCACTAGGGGTTAATTGTGAGGGTAGGCTTTTAGTGGAGTAAGTGGGTTAAATCCTAAGTGCCTTTATCATCTCTGTATATCAAATCAATGATGTAGCCTTGACATGTATAATCGAAGCAAGTTCTAGAATAATAAATCACTGTTGACACACTCATAATCAATAAAGTGAGCAAGAAAAGAATGTACGCTCTAAAAGGCTCAAAATCATACAAAAATTATGGGTTTTTAATATCAACTTTGTAAATTTCAAACTTCAAGGTAATAATTAGATTCAGGTGGACAACCTAACAAAATTAATTGATTTTGAAAATAGACTCATCATGCTTGATTCTCTAGTCTCCTAAAGTTTAAATTATCACTGCACAATTATCAATGACTTAATCCAAAACATATCAATAAAAATCATGAATCAAAGGAAATTTCATTCTAATAGTAATATGAGAAAATTACTTAAGAACAAGATACAATTCAGGGATTTGAGAATAATGCAAAAAGTTAGGAACTTTTCAAAATAAAATTCACCTCCCACACATAAGATGTACATTGCCCTCAATGTACAAAGATATATGTAGCATGAAATCATAAGAGATAGGGAGAAGTGAAACTTCCTGAATTTTGGATGGATTCCTTGAGTTGGAAGTGTAGAAATTTGACTCGGAGGTGAAAGATAAGTTGGAGGAGGCGTCTTTGGTAGTGTATGGTCGCCGCCAACAATCTCCGCGCTGTATGAAGAAATTGGGAAACCCATGAAGAATTAGCCAGGAAATGATAAGAATAATTTAAAATATACTAATAATATATTTAAAGAAAAGAAAGATAAAAAGAAAGAGTGTAAGAAGCAAAATAAAATTAAAAGAAAAGATTAATGGACTGAAAAGTCCTTTTTGTTAGATAGTTTGTGAGGTGGGTGTGATTTCTAAGGGCGTGGTGTGGTGATTCCCTAACAGCCTTTAGAACCTTGGACGTGTTGGATCACACGACCGTGTCGCACGGCCTTGTTGTGCTTCGTTCGTTTCTCCCACGCCTAAGAGCAGGTCGCCATGCTCGTGTTGATAAAATAGTGTCAACCACGGCTGTATCACACGGCCGTGGTATTTAGTTGGAGCCCGTGGCTTGAAGATTTTTTTTCCTATTTTGTACTATCTCTGCCACGTCGGTACAAAAATCCGTGATGTCCACATGGCCACGGCCACACCCGTGTGCAAGGCTGTGTAGGTAGAGAAACCTGCGCTTCGGTTAGTTTATAGTTAGGTGCTTAAAAATAAAAATAAAAATAAAAAATGTAAAATTTAATGGGGTTAGTGCTCGGGTTGCCTCCCGAGAAGCGCTCGTTTAAAGTCTTAAGTTAGACTTACCTCTCATTCGTATAATCATGGTGGTTTGAGGAGTTGAAAATCCTTTCTCATGCATTCAGTTATATTATCAGTATACAGTTTGAGTCAACTAGCGTTTACTTTAAAAGTGCCGAATATAAGATTGCTTACCTCGGCTATTCCGTAAGGGAAGACATTGAGTACCTTAAAAGAGATTTTTTTTCATTTGTATTAAGGTCTGAGGTGGCGATCCGAGGGTCTGTTTTAGCCAACAATACCTAATCCCTGATCTGAAATTGGTTTGGTTCATCCTTAAGTTTGACATGGTTTTACTTTGGTTCTGCTTCGTGTGTTCCTAATTTCTCTTTGAAATGCGTCTTGCACTCGTCTAGTTCATCTATCTGAAGCCTTCATTTCGCATGAGTTATTTCCTTGTTGGCATGAGGTCTAGGATCAGGCTCATTTGTGTAGTTCCGTGGTGCTTCCTGAGAAGAAGGTTTAACCGAATGGTCATTAATAGAATTTATGTTCTCACCTTGATTACAAGATGTCCTAGCCGAGTCAAGAGCCTGAAGAGTGATTGTTTCGTCACCTACACGAAGTATGAGTTCACCTAAACCAACATCAATTTTAGTCTTAGTAGTTGCTAAAAAGGGTCTTCCTAAAATTAAAGGAATATCATTGTCCTCATCCATGTCTAAAACGACAAAGTCTACTTGGAATACGAATTTATCAATTTTTACGAGAACATCTTCGATTATACCCCAGGAATTCTAATATTTTTATCAGCTAATTGAATGCTCATCCTAGTTTGTTTGGGTTTCCCTAGACCTAGCTGTTTAAACATTTTATAAGGCATAACATTTATGCTTGCCCCTAAATCATCTAAAGCATTATCAACAGATAAACCGCCAATTAAGCATGGAACTGTAAAACTCCCTGGATCTTTTAATTTTCATGGTAGTTTATTTTGCAAAATTGCTGAGCACACTGCATTTAGTTCCACATGCGACTCCTTGTCTAACTTCTGTTTGTTTGTTAAAAGCTCTTTTAAAAATTTCCTTGAATCTGGCATCTGTGAAAGAGCTTCAAGAAACGGTAAGTTAATATGTAATTTCTTTAAGAGTTTAAGGAATTTCCCGAATTGTTTATCTGTGTTGACTTTATTCATCATATTGGGGTATGGCACACGAGGTTGGTACTCTTTAATTACCGACTTTGGCTTATCATGGTTTACCTCAACCTTACCTTCCTCTACCATATTCTCTCGGCTTGCTTTGGGTTCATCTACCCCTTCACTATCATGAGCGGTTATTGCTTGAAGTTGCTTCTTCGGATTCGTTTCAGTGTTGCTTGGTAGGCTTCCTTGTGGTCTTTTGGAGATCAGCTTAGCAAGTTGCCCTAATTGGTTCTCGATCCCTTTAATCGATGATTGTTGATTTTTAAGTGTTGTTTCGGTGTTTTGAAAACGGGTTTTTGACATCGCGATGTATTTTGTCAGCATCTATTTAAGGTTTAACTTTTTCTCTTGTGGGTAGGGTTGCTGTTGAAAACCTTGGAGGGGTTGTTGTCTTTGATTTTCTTGGCCACCCCATGAGAAATTGAGGTAGTTCCTCCAACCTGGATTGTAAGTATTACTATAAGGGTAATTTTGAGGTTTAAAATTATTACCCATGTAGTGAGCTTGATCGTTTTCAGCGTTCGGGTTGTAAGGCAGATATTCTGTGTTGTTCATTCCTCCTCTATTCATATCGCACTGCATAACTGGATGTACCTGTGAAGAACCACAAAAACTATCAATCTTTTTATTTAACATCTCTACCTGATTTGATAGCATGGTTACTGCGTCGAGGTTGAAAACACTGGTGGCTTTTGTTGTCCTTGTCCTTGTGACTTGCCACTGATAGTTATTCAGTGACATCTCTTCAATGAATTCATAGCCAGCCCCAGGTGTTTTGTTATTCAGGGTTCCGCCGGTGGTTGAATCATTCAATTGTCTAGTTGAGGGGTTCTGTAACATCCTAAAATTCGGGATTTTATGTTTTGCATTATTCCATGCATTGAGCTAGTTAAATGTGTTCGTTGTATGTTTATGGGGGCCCTAAGAAGACTTGGGGTTGAGCTGGGCCTTAGGAAAGTTTTTGTGTTTAAGCACTTAAGGGGGAGAGGGTAAGTGGCGTTAAGACTTAAGGAAATAAGTGTGTATTTTGCTAGCACAAGTGGAGCTAGTAGCAGAGTGGTGTGGCGTCACATGAAGGGGCTTAAGGGGTGGAGTTCAAATCTCACCTATTACAATTTTTGGATTTAATTTTTGTGTTAATCAAGTGAAGGATGGTAAGATTTGGTCAAGACTCTAAAGAAGGAAATGAAGAATCACTCAAATCCATTTGAATGAGTAATGGTGAGGAGATTGAGGTAATGGAGGGAAGATTGAGGTGATGGAGAGGAGATTGAGGAGGAAATTAGGGAGAAATAAAGGAAAAAGATAAGGGGAATGTTGGCCGAATTTTGGGAGGTGCTTGGGGAAAGAAATTTGGTCAAGTATGATCTTTTTGGTAAGGGGTATATGGTTCTGGTAAGGGGCGACAGAGCCGAAATTCTTAAGATAGTTTTGCAAGTTTTGAGCATGTAGAGTTTTTCCTCTTGTTAGCATTTTGTGTTTTTTTTTTCCAATCTTTTCCCTTACTTGCCGAAACACTCAAGCCATTTTTGTCCATCTTTTCCTTGGTGTTAGCCGAAACTCTTTGACACTTCTTTTCCATCTCTTTTTTTCTTTTCTCACTGTTTCTCCTATCTTTCTCCCTTTTTTCTTTAGTCGACCATATTTGGAGGATGAATCTTCCTCATTTCTTTCTCTCCATGTAGCCGAATCCTCTTAGCCCTTTATCTCTTCTCCATTTTGCGTGTTGGGCACCTTCTTCCTTGGCCGAATTGAGTAAGTGGTTTCATTCTCCTCCTTTCATCTTCTCTTCTACATGACCAAAAGTTGGACCCTTAATAATTGGCTGTTTTGTTTAATCTTTAGACCGAAACTTCACTTCCCTTATTCTCTTCTTTTTGTGATGGTATTTTTAGATATTTAACTGGAGTTGGCTGATTTACAATTCTCTGTCGATTTGTGGGTAGTCAAGCCGAATCTACCCATATTCGACTCTCTTTTGATCAAAGCCGAGTTTCATAAGGAGAATACAAATCCCTTTCTCTATTTTCTAATCGTCGGGGACTTGAAGAATCTGTGGTAAGAGCCGAAACCCCTTGTGTGCCGATCTCAATGTGGTATATTACTTATAGGGTTTTTACTCATGGATGCAAAGGATAATAAGTTGAAGGGGATAACGCTAAGGGAATCAAAGGAAAGCGGTCCCATAATTCATATACCCAAGTTCAAACGAAGGGCAGTGTCGGCAGTTCAGGATTTTCCACCAGGTTGTGGAAGGGAACCATTTTCTGGTGCGAGTAGGCAAATCGTAGTTGTTCATGATACTAACGGTAAGCATTTCTTTAGATCATTTGATTTAGATTTGGATTAAGACACTCTCTATTGTTAGTTAATCGAGTCTTATGGTAACATAGTTGCCGTCGATCAAGAAGGTTTAGTGCTCTACGTAATCAGGTGTGTAATCTCACACCATAAATCTATAGTTTTGAGATTTTCATAAAATCGGTAAACCAAGTCATCATTACAAACAAGTTTGATAACCGGGTATTGTATGGAATCGATTAATGTGCTTAAACAATATTTGCTCTCAAAACCATTGTAAACATGTTAATAAGCTAAACTACAAAATACTCCTATCGACCAATTTACCGAAATGCCTTAACGGGCTGATTTGCTAGAATGCCTTAATGGGCTGACTCACCGAAAAGCTTTACTTGGCTAGTATATTGACTCGGTGGAGGCTATACTTTAGTAATGATGTTTTCGAACATTAGTAAATTTTTTTTCCGCTTTATTTCGTTACTTTTACTATTTTGGGTTTAAAGTTGTAATAAGGCCTCTGGATTTTTAATTTGCTTTATGTTTTGACGTACTTATTATCTTTCATGAATTGTTTTAAACGGGGATTTTCTAATATCATAAGCAACAATTTTTCCAAAAATGATTAACAAATGGATTTCATAACAAATATGTACAAATAATTTAAACTTGGATTTTTCTTCGAATTATCATCATTATTTTCAATAGTCACGGTCTTAAAGTTCATTTTCAATTCACCAAATCAACCTCTCGAGATTAGAATTATTTTTATCGAATATTTATAAACCAAACTTGTTTTTCTTAACTATAACCAAATAACGTCAACTTTAGTACAATCATAAGATCTTTAAACATTTTTCTTCATGTGACATGCCAGATCCGGTCATACCGCATGGGCCGAGTTTGGGGTGTTACATTTTATGGTATCAGAGCCCGGTTGCAAAACTCAGCTGTAGCTTGGGTTCAAAAGCGTTTTCCAAAACCGTTTGAAATTTAATTTATAAATACATGTCTTAGAGGAAGTATGGCACCAAGGGTATCCGGCACCAAGTTAGTAAGTCTTTGTTTTCATTTTATGATTATTGTGGTATAACTGTAGTAAGAAAACTTCACATGACAGAAGTACATTAGAACTTTTAGCTTTAGGAACTGAAACTATAGAGATTGAGACTCTAGGATACGATTTGCGAAAACAACTTCTACACCTATACTCCATAAAACATTGAATAGCATATTGATCCATAAGATTCGTAATTAGATTAAATTGACTTTGCAAACATGAGCGCTAGAGGACGTGGACGTGGTAGACGTGGCCGTGGTAGAGGCCGAGGAGCTAGCTTTGGGTCTGAAACATCGGGACATATGCCTGAAATGGACGCACCTGCGTCACCGGTGATTGAAGCTGGGTCACATGATCGAGTGAGAGTGGACGATGCTCTGTCCCAAGTGATGTTGCGGGGACTGGAAAGGATTGCTGGGGCAAGAAATGCCGAGCGACTTAGGTTGAATGGGGCTAAAATTTTTAGGGGTATTTCGGGTGTAGCCTCAAGTGTAGGGGAGTACTGGCTTGAAGCGGTGGAGTGGATTATGGATGATCTGGATTGTACAATTGAGCAGAAACTGAAAGGAGTTGTGTCATTGCTGAGAGACGAGGCGTATCAGTGGTGGCTCACTATTAGGGAAGGCACTCAGGCTGATCGTATTACCTGGGATTCCTTTAAGACAGCATTCCAGGGAAAATATGTTGGGGCTAGCTATGTGGATGCTCGAAGAAAGGAATTCTTGAATCTGGTCCAAGGAAGTAGATCTGTGGCAGTATGCGAGGCGGAGTTCCTGCGACTGAGTCGGTATGCCCGGGGAATAGTGCCGACTGATTATGAACGTTGTGTGCGTTTTGAGGATGGGTTGTGTGATGAGTTACGGGTACTGATAGCCCCGTAGAAGGACAGAAATTTTGCTACACTGGTGCAAAAAGCTAAGATTGCTGAGGAAGTAAAACACTCGGAATGGCAAAATTGATATAAGGATAGGGGCAGGAACAAAAGAGACTCTAGGTACTCAGGTTCTGCAATAGGGTTTCAAAAAAGCCCAGGAATGAGGAGCCAGCTCGAGTAAAAGTTCCAGCTGCTACCAATCAATTACAGCCTTGTGCGGGCTGTGGTAAACTTCACTTGGGTGAGTACTGGAAGAGAATTGGTGGTTGTTTCAGATGTGGATCCAAGGACCACTGGTTTAGGGATTGCCCTCGAGAGCCTATTCAGACTCAGGTAGTTCGTTACAGATTTGCCCAGCCAGTTGAGGGCGCTCAGCAGTCGCTGAGAGACCGTGGGCCAGGTCGAGGTGGAAATGGTTTAGGATGAGGTCAAGGTGCACCGGTAGAGGTGCTGATAACAGGGGTCAAGGACCACTGGTTTAGCGAAGAGAACCGGTACATTTTTCATATCTGATGTACCTTTTACCACTTTGATAGACATTGGATCCACCCATTCATATGTTGCATGTGCTGCGTCTGGAACTTTGGATATTAGATCTGAGATTACTGCTAGAGAAACAACTATGATTAGTCCTTTAGGACAGTTTATGGTAGTGAATAAGTTGTTTAGGGATGTGCCCTTAGAAGTTTAGGGGGAGGTATTTCTGGTAGATTTGATGGAATTACCATTCGGCGAGTTCGATCTTATATTGGGTATGGACTGGTTGGTTAAGCATCGTGCGAATTTGGACTGTGCTGTGAAGTGGATGGCATTAAAAACTCCTGAGTATAAGGAAGTGATGATGATAGGTGAAAGAAGAAATTATTTGTCTAATGTGGTATCTACTTTAAAGGCTGAAAGGTTAGTACGAAAGGGGTGTGAAGCGTTCCTAGCCTTCATCAGTGCTTTGGATGCCGAAGAGTTGTCGGTAGAGAGTGTTAGAATGGTGAAAGAGTTTTAGAAATCTTTCTCGAGGAGCTTCCTGGATTGCCTCCGGATCGGGAATAGAATTTAGCATTGAGCTGTTACCAGGAACGGCTCCGGTGTCCATTGCCCCTTACAGAATGGCGCCGAAGGATAGGTCGATACGTTTGTGCATCGATTATGGACAATTGAACAAATTGACGATCAAGAACAAGTACCCGTTACCGAGGATCGATGATCTGTTCGATCAACTGCGAGGAGCATCGATCTTTTTAAAGATAGACTTGAGATCGAGGTATCACCAGCTAAAAGTTAAGGAGGCAGATATCTATAAGACTACGTTTCGAACCCGATATGGGGATTACGAGTTCTTGGTGATGCCGTTCGGGTTGACTAATGCACCAGCTGCATTTATAGACATGATGAACCGAGTCTTCCAACCTTATCCAGACCGATTTGTGGTGGTATTCATAGATGACATCTTAGTGTACTCAAAGACTGAAGAGGAGCATGATTCGTATCTACGAGTTGTGTTGCAGATATTAAGGGAGAAGCAGCTGTATGCCAAATTCAGTAAGTGTGAATTTTGGCTGAAGGAGGTAACCTTTTTGGGGCATGTTGTGTCTGCCGAGGGAATTAGAGTTGATCCTCAGAAGATCGAGGCAGTATTGGATTGGAAGCCCCCAAAGTTAGTGTCAAAAATCTAAAGTTTTCTTGGTTTGGTTGGGTATTACAGGCGTTTCGTTGAGGGGTTTTCATTGATTGATGCACCCCTAACTAAGCTGTTGCGTAAGGGAGTACCTTTTGTGTGGTCAGACAAGCAGTAGGAGAGCTTTGAGAAATTGAAGAAGATTCTGACAGAAGCGCCAGTATTGATTCAACCTGAGGCAGGTAAAGAGTTTATTATTTATTGTGATGCGTCACACACAGGCTTGGGATGTGTGCTAATGCAGGAAGGGAAGGTGGTGGCTTATGCATCTCGTCAACTAAGACCGCATGAGATAAACTATCCAACTCATGATTTGGAGTTAGCTGCGGTGGTGTTTGCCTTGAAGATATGGAGACACTATCTATATGGGGAGAAGTCAAATATCTACACCGACCATAAGAGCCTGAAGTATCCCCTTACCCAGAAGGAATTGAATTTAAGGCAACAGAGGTGGATAGAATTGTTAAAAGATTATGACTGCTCAATCGAGTATCACCCAGGTAAAGCTAACGTAGTGGCAGATGCGTTGATTCGTAAGGTGATATCAGTTTTAAGAGCGATGTTTGCTCATCTCAGCTTTTATGAAGATGGTAGCCTGTTAGCTGAACTTCAAGTGAAGCCTGCATGGGTAGGCCAGATTAAGGAAAAGCAGTTACTGGATGAAGTGTTGGGTTCTCGACTTCAACAAATGGAAAGTGGTGAGATAGGGGACTTTGGATTAAATAGTGATGGAGTATTATGTTTTCGTGGATTGTATGCCGAGGGATTCTGAATTGAGACAAATGATTCTGCGGGAGGCGCATAGTAGCCTGTATGTTATGCACCCCGGGGGAAACAAGATGTATTGAGACCTTCGTGAGCAGTATTGGTGGCTGGGGTTGAAATGGGAGGTTACTGACTTTGTGAGTAAGTGCTTGACATGTCAGCAAGTGAAAGTAGAACACCAATTGCCTTCAGGGTTGCTACAACCAGTGAAAATACCACTATGGAAATGGGAAAGGGTAACAATGGATTTTGTTAGTGGGTTACACTTAACGCCTACTAAGAAAGATTCAGTATGGGTTATAGTGGATCGGTTAACGAAGTCTGCTCATTTCCTACCTGTTCGTATAGACTATTCGTTGCAGAGGTTGGCCAAACTATATGTGGCAGAGATTGTAACATTGCATGGAGTACTAGTGTCTATCATATCAGACAGGGATCCTAGGCTTACATCACGGTTCTGGAAGGCTTTACATGAGGCTTTGGGTACAAGGCTAGATTTCAGTACAGCGTTCCATCCGCAGATTGATGGTTAGTCGGAGAGAGTAATCCAGATTCTAGAAGACATGTTAAGGGGTTGTGTGATCGACTTCAGGGGTAGGTGAGAAGATTTTCTACCCTTGGCAGAGTTTGCATACAACAACAGCTATCAATCCAGCATCCAGATAGCACCTTACGAGGCGTTGTATGGTCGTAGGTGCCGTACTCTTACTTGCTAGACTGAGCTAGAAGAGCGACAGATTTTGGGTCCAGAGTTGATCTCAGAGATGGAGGAAAAAGTTAAGGTAATTCGAGCTTGGTTAAAAGAAGCCTCAGATAGATAGAAATCGTACGCGGATCTGAAGCGTAAGGATATAGAGTTTTCGGTGGGAGATCAGGTCTTTTTGAAGGTCTCACCTTGGAAGAAGATCTTAAGATTTGGGCGGAAGGGCAAGTTGAGCCCTAGGTTCATCGGACCATACCATGTACTAAAGCGTGTTGGGCCAGTGGCTTATCAGCTTGAGTTACCTGCAGAGTTAAGTCAGATCCATAATGTATTCCATCTCTTGATGCTAAGGCGTTATCATTCGGATCCGTCTCATGTTGTGCCAGTGGAGGAAATCGAGATATGACCTGATTTGTCTTTTAAAGAAGAGCCAGTGCAGATTCTAGATTGGGATATTAAGGTGTTGAGAAGAAAATTGGTTCCGTTGGTCAAAGAATTATGGCGTAATCACGGGTCAAAGAAGCCACATAGGAGCCAAAGGACACGATCCGGTATCAGTACTCTCATCTCTTTTAATCAGGTAAATTTCGAGGCTGAAATTTCTTTAAGGGGGTAGAATTGTAACATCCTGAAATTTGGGATTTTATGTTTTAAATTATTCCATGCGTTGAGCTAGTTAAATGTGTTCGTTGTATGTTTATGGGGGCCCTAAGAAGACCTGGGGTTGAGCTGGGCCTTGGGAAAATTTTTGTGTTTAAGCACTTAAGGGGGGAGGGTAAGTGGCGTCAAGACTTAAGGAAATAAGTGTGTATTTTGCTAGCACAAGTGGAGCTAGTAGTAGAGTGGTGTGGCGTCACATGAAGGGGCTTAAGGGGTGGAGTTCGAATCCCACCTATTACAATTTTTAGATTTAATTTTTGTGTTAATCAAGTGAAGGATGGTAAGATTCGGTCAGGACTCTAAACAAGGAAATGAAGAATCATTCCAATCCATTTGAATGAGTAATGGTAAGGAGATTGAGGTAATGGAGAGGAGATTGAGGTGATGGAGAAGAGATTGAGGAGGAAAATAGGGAGAAATAATGGAAAGAGATAAGGGGAATGTTGGCCGAATTTTGGGAAGTGTTGGGGAAAGAAATTTAGTCAATTATGATCTTTTTGGTATGGGTAATACGGTTTTGGTAAGAGGGAAAAGAGCCAAAATTCTCAAGATAGTTTTGTAATTTTGAGCATGTAGAGTTTTTCCTCTTGTGAGCATTTTGTGTTTTTCTTTTCCAATCTTTTCCCTTACTTGCCGAAACACTCAAGCCATTTTTGTCCATCTTTTCCTTTGTGTTAGCCGAAACTCTTTGACACTTCTTTTCCATCTCTTCTGTTCTTTTCTCACCGTTTCTCCTATCTTTCTCTCTTTTTCTTTAGTTGACCATATTTAGGGGACGAATCTTCCTCATTTCTTTCTCTCCAAGTAGCCGAATCCTCTTAGCCCTTTATCTCTTCTCCATTTTGAGTGTTGGGCACCTTCTTCCTTGGCCGAATTGAGTAAGTGGTTTCATTATCCTCCTTTCATCTTCTCTTCTACATGACCGAATGTTTGACCCTTAATATTCAGCTATTTTGTTTCATCTTTAGACCGAAACTTCACTTCCCTTACTCTCTTCTTTTTGTGACGGCATCTTGTAGATATTTAACTAGAGTTGGCCTATTTACTTTTCTCTGTCGATTTACTCTCTTCTTTTTGTTTCATCTTTTTGTGACGACATCTTGTAGATATTTAACTAGAGTTGGCCGATTTACTCTTCTCTGTCGATTTGTGGGTAATCAAGCCGAATCTACCGGTATTCGATTCTCTTTTGATCAAAGCCGAGTTTCATAAGGAGAATACAAATCCCTTTCTCTGTTTTCTAATCGTCGGGGACTTTAAGAATCTGTGGTAAGAGCTGAAACCCCTTGTGTGCCGATCTCAATGTGGTACATTACTTATCGGGCTTTTACTCATGGATGCAAAGGATAATCGGTTGAAGGGGATAACGCTAAGGGAACCGAAGGACAGCAGTCCCATAATTCCTATACCTAAGTTCAAACGAAAGGCAGTGTCGGTAGTTCGAGATTTTCCACCACGTTGTGGAAGGGATCTTCTAGTGCGAGTAGGCAAATCGTAGTTATTCACGATACTAAAGGTAAGCATTTCTTTAGATCGTTTGATTTAGATTTGGATTAAGACACTCTCTTTTGTTAGTTAATCGAGTGTTAAGGTGACATAGGTGCCGACGATCAAGAAGGTTTAGTGCTCTACGTAATCAGGTGTGTAATCTAACACCATAAATCTGTAGTTTTGAGATTTTCATAAAATCTATAAACCAAGTCATCATTGCATACAAATCTGATAACCGGGTATTGTATGGAATCGATTAATGTGCTTAAACAATATTTGCTCTCAAAATCGTTGTAAACATGTTAATAAGCTAAACTACGAAAATGCCCCTATCGGCCGATTTACCAAAATGCCCTAACGGGCCGATTTGCTAGAATGCCTTAATGGGCCGACTCACCGAAAAGCTTTACTTGGCTAGTATATTAAAAATTCCCTCGTTGGGGGTGACTCTTACTTTACATGTAAATTCTTATATATATATATATACTTGTTGCACCTTTTCAGATTGCATGGGGCGGGAATTTGAATGAAGAGCAGTGTGGCCTGGTGGCATAGCCACAAAGCATGTTTTTTGAAATGCTTGATTATGCTTTCGGTGGCTTAGCCATAAAAATATTTTATGTTAGCACCTTGACTGCAATTTTGGTGTGAGCGGCGGGGTGGGTTGACTTGATCCCCACTGGTGTGATTGGCTGGTCAGGGGTGTGATGGATGGATGGGTTGGGTTGCATTCATTTCTTTTAAATACTGTTATGTAAATGGGCTTAGGCCCAAGATGTTGCTATGCGGGTTCAGGCCCAGTGGATGACGGTAAGGGATTATACACCGAGTTCTTGTAACTCACCCCTTTTCTTAATCCTTGCGGTAATGCTCGATGTGAGGACTTGGGGCCGTGGGTGACTCGATGGAGGCCATACTTTAGGGATGATGTTTTTGAACATTAGTAAATTTCTTTTCCGCTTTATTTTGTTACTTTTACTATTTGGGGTTTAAAGTTGTAATAAGGCCTCTGGGATTTTTAATTTGCTTTATTTTTTGACGTACTTATTATCTTTCATGAATTGTTTTCAACGGGGATTTTCTGAGATCATAAGCAATAGTTTTTCCAAAAATGATTAACAAACGGATTTCATAACAAATATGTACAAATAATTTAAACTTGGATTTTTCTTCGAATTATCGTCATCATTTTCAAAAGTCACGGTCTTAAAGTTCACTTTTCGATTCACCAAATCAACCTCTCGAGATTAGAATTATTTTTATCGAATATTTATAAACCAAACTTGTTTTTCTTAACTATAACCAAATAACATCAACTTTAGTACAATCATAAGATCTTTAGACATTTTTCTTCATGTGACATGCCAGATCCGGTCATACCGCTTGGGCCGAGTTTGGGGTGTTACAGGTTCACACCGTTGTAAAAGGTTTGGACCTGTAGCCACAAGGGTAATCCATGGTGTGGGCACCTTCTCAATAGATCTTTGTATCTCTCCTATGTATCGTAAAGTGTCTCTAAATCCATCCGCACTGTGAAGAGATATCATTCATTAACTTAGCCATTTTAGCCGGCGGAAAATATTTTAACAAAACTTTTTTGGTCATTTGTTCCCATGTAGTGATTGATCCTCGTGGTAACGAGTTCAACCACTGTTTAGCTTTGTTCCTCAACGAAAAGGGAAACAACCAAAGACGAATGGCGTCATCAGAAATGCCATTTATTTTGAAAGTATCGCAAAATTCTAGGAAATTCGCCAAGTGATTATTTGGATCTTCATCCTGCAAACCATCAAACTGAACAAATTATTGTATCATCTGAATTGTGTTAGGTTTTAGTTCAAAATTATTTGCAGCAATAGCTGGTCTAATAATACTTGACTCAGTTCCTGTTAAATTAGGTTTAGCATAATCATACATAGTACGAGGAGCATGATTTTGATTCACCTGGTTTGCGGCAACCATAGGAGGTAGCGGATTGTTATCAGTCATCTCTTCGGTAGTATTGGTATCGTCCTCTTGCTCTTCTTCTATGTATTGTAAACTTCACCTTATTTCTCTTCTGTTTCTGCGAACGGTACCTTCTATATCGCTGTCAAAAATCCAGGGTCCTGGCGGGTCCCTTCTAGTCATAAACTAGAAAAACCTATCAGAAGCAAAGAAAAGAAAATAAAAATTAGAAAAATAAAATAAAAATAAAAAATAAATTGAAATAAAAAATAATTGGCTAAAGTAATAAAAATCAAGTGTTCCTAATATCTTAGTTCCCGGCAACGGCACCTAAAAACTTGATCGTGTCAGAAAGTCTTAATATTTATATAATGAATGATCGAGCCTAGAAACTAGCTTATGACAACGATTGAGGCAAGCGCACCTATCGTTTGGTAGTATAATTATGGCAAGACCGGAAGTATCGTATCCTCAGGACCAAGAGTACTAGTAATTACTATCTTTTTATTATTTAGCCTTAGAATTAAGGGAATTGTTATTTAATCTAAAACTAATTAACTAATCACAAAGCTAAAGATGCTAAGACAAAGAGAATGAATTGGGAAAAATACTTTCGGGAAAAACCAATTAATTAAGATAATACCCGAGGAAGAATCCACCTAGACTTCACTTGTTATTTAACTCTGAACCAAACGATTTATTCACTTGACTTGATCCGTATGATTCCCTAATTTATATTAATACCTCTCTCAAGGCTACTAACGTCTAACCCTAGGTTGATTAATTGAAATCTCTTTCTAATTAAAATCCCTAGAATTGTATTAACTCGATCTATGGACTCCCATATTAGATTTGACCCTAACCCGACAGATTTTCGCCATCATATCTCTAAGGTGGCGATCAACTCCGTATAACTATGCTAGATCTATTCTTAAACAGGGAATATTCTTCCACTGCCTAAGCACATCAATACTTGAACCAATATCCTGAAATATTAAAACAAGAATTAAGAACACATAATTAAGAACAAATTAAGTATTTATCATATAGTTCAGAAAACAATAACAAGATTCATCTTAGGTTTCATCCCCCTCAGGTATTTGAGGGGTTTAGTTCATGTCTATAAAAAAATACATCTCAGAAGAAAGTATAAAACAAAACATAAGAAAAACCTAAAACCCCCTGAAGGAAATTGAAGGGAAGGTCTTCCGTCTTGAGTATGATTTCAGCTTCTTGAGATGAATCAACTGGCTTTCTTCGAGTAAATCCCACAATTCAACCTCTCTGGCTTGGCTCCTCGACCTACCTGAACACCCCCCTCTTTTAGCTCACTCTTAGGGTGTTTATATAGGCTTTTGGAATATCTTTCTTTGACCCTAACTATCCTAAGCTGAGTGGAATTAAAACAGGTCACGACAGGGACACGCCCGTGTGGCATGCCCGTGTAAATCGAGTCCAGGATATGTTCGAGTCTACTATAGAGGCACGACCGTGTGGCTCAGGCCTAGGCAGTGTGAATTTTGTAAGTTGGCCCATTTTCTCCATTTTGGCCCGTTTCTCGTTCTTTTCATCCTCTGGTGCTCTCCTAAGCAAAAAATATAAAAGTAAAGGATTAGGAGCACCAAATTTTACAATTCAGGGGATAAATCATCCAAAAGTATGCTAAATGTAGGATTAAAATATGAACATATTAGGTTTATCAAAAGAACTAGTATCTGTGGTACCGAGAGAGAGGGTTACCTGGGAATTCTTTCAAGAGGAATTCCGAAAGAAATATATCAGTCGATGTTTCATCAATTAGAAACGTAAAGAATTTCTTGAGCTAAAATAGGGCCAAATGTCAGTGACAGAGTATGAGCGAGAATTTATCAGGCTCAGTAAGTATGCCCGAAAGTGTGTTTCCTTCGAGGCTATTATGTGTAAAAGGTTCGAAGGTGGGCTGAATGAGGACATCCGACTATTAGTTGGATTCTTGAAACTAAAAGAATTTGTTGTATTGATTGAACTAGCTTGTAAAGTCGAAGAGCTGAGCAAAGACAATAAGAAAGGCCGAGAATGAGGTTAGAGATGCAAGAAAAAGGCCGATGAGTAAGTCATTTCAATCTCAGTCAAAGAAATCTAGAGAAATGAATTCTGGTTCGATTGTATCAGCTGGGCATACGCACAGAGACCGCGGGAAGCAACATTCAAGTTTTAAATCTCAAGCTACTTCAATGGAAAATATGGGTAATGTTAGGTCAAACATACCCGAATGTTAGCATTGTAGAAGAAATCATCCCGGAGAGTGTAGGATGAATGACCAAGCTTGTTTCAAGTGTGGTACTCAAGAGCATTTTATCCGAGCTTGCCCTGAGATGGCTGGGAAAGAACAATTTTCGAGTGCAAGGCTAAGTAATACTACCAATAGAGGTAGGCCACCAAGAAACACTGGGAATGGAACTAGCAGTAAAGGTGTGACAAAGGATTCAGCTGTGAGATCTGAAGCTAGAGCACCTACTAGATCTTATGCCATAAGTGCGCTTAAGGATGCATCATCTCCCGACGTGATTATTGGTACATTTTCTCTTTATGATACTAACGTTATTGCATTGATCGATCCTGGATCGACTCATTCTTAAGTTTGTGTGCATTTGGTATCTAGTAAGAGTTTACCTGTTGGGTTTACTGAGTTTGTAATTAAAGTGTCAAACCCCTTAGGTAAATATGTGCTAGTTGATAAAGTTTGCAAGAATTATCCTTTGATGATTCAAGGTCAATATTTTCCTGCTGATTTACTGTTGTTGCCATTTGATGAATTTGACGTTATTTTAGGGATGGATTGGTTAACACAGCATGATGCAATAGAAAATTGTAGACTGAAAACTATTGAATTGAAATGTGAAAATGGTGAGGTTCGTCGGGTTAAAACCAATGAGTCAAGTGAATTGCCTGTTGTGATTTCGTCTATAACTGCTTAGAGATACGTAAGAAAAGGTTGTGAAGCTTATCCTGCTTATGTGTTGAATACTAAGATCTCAGAATTGAAACTTGAATCAGTGTCGATAGTTAGTGAATATCCTAATGTTTTTCCTGAAGAGTTGCATGGGTTACCACTGATTAGAGAAGTTGAGTTTGGTATTGATTTAGTGCCAGAGACTTCATCAATATTGATTGCTCCTAATAGAATGGCTCCAACTGAATTGAAAGAACTAAAAGCTCAGTTGCAAGAATTGACAGATAAGGGTTTTATGAGACCGAGGTTTTCTCCATAGGGTGCTCCAGTGTTATTTGTAAAGACGAGAGACGAATCTATGGGACTTTGTATCGATTATCGACAGCTCAACAAGGTGACTATAAAGAACATGTATCCTTTGTCGAGGATTGATGACTTGTTTGATCAGTAAAAAAGGAGCAACGGTATTCTCAAAGATTGATTTGAGATCTGGCTACTATGAGTTAAGAGTTAAGAGTTAAACGGTATCCCTAGAATTGCTTTAACTCGATCTATGGACTCCCATATTAGATTTGACCCTAACCCGGCTGATTTTCGTCATCCTATCTCTAGGGTTGCGATCAACTCCACTTAACTATGCTAGATCTACTCTTAAACAGGGAATATTCCTCCACTGCCTAAGCACATCAATACTTGAATCAATATCCTGAAATATTAAAACAAGAATTAAGAACACATAATTAAGAACAAATTAAGTATTCATATAGTTCAGAAAACAATAACAAGATTCGTCTTAGGTTTCATCCCCCTCAGGTATTTGAGGGGTTTAGTTCATGTTTATAAAAGAATACATCTAAGAAGAAAGTATAAAACAAAACATCAGAAAAACCCTAAAACCCCCTGAAGGAAATTGAAGGGAAGGTCTTCCATTTTGAGTATGATATCGGCTTCATGAGATGAATCAACTGGCTTCCTTCGAGTAAATCCCACAATTCAACCTCTCTGGCTTGGCTCCTCGGCCTACCTAAACGCCCCCTCTTTTAGGTCACACTTAGGGTGTTTATATAGGCTTTTGGAATATCTTTCTTTGCCCCTAAGTATCCTAATCCGAGTGGAATTAAAACAGGTCACGGCAGGGACACGCCCGTGTGGCATGCCTGTGTAAATCGAGTCCAGGCCGTGTTCGGGTCTGCTAAAGAGACACAGCCGTGTGGCTCAGGCCGAGGCTATGTGAATTTTGTACTTTGGCCCATTTTCTCTGTTTTGGCTCGTTTCTTGTTCTTTTCATCCTCCGGTGCTCTTCTAGGTATAAAACATGAAAGTAAAGGATTAGGAGCACCAAATTTTACAATTCAGGGGATAAATCATCCAAAAGTTCGCTAAATGTGGGATTAAAATATGAACATATTACGGTTTATCAAATACCCCCACACTTAAGCATTTGCTTGTCCTCAAGCAAAAGTCTCAACTCACAATTAAAATGAACTTCCTCAATTCATAATATTCATCAATAGTGTTTCATCATAATTCATAGATAGTTTATACATTGATAATTTAACTTAAAGAGTCTTAAGGATTCAAACAATCTAAGTCATAGTTTTTATAGTTTCCCCTTACCTGAAGAAATACCTTTAGTTCAAAATCGACAAGGGTTGACATCCTCACTAAAGATTCACTCAAACCACTCAAAGTGTTTAAGGTTCAAAGTTAAGCACGCAAAAGTCGAACATGAAAAATTAATCCCATAGGCTTGCATGAAAATTAAATCTCCACCACTATAGAATGAAATGATACACAGATCAAAAGGTCTTTTAAGGGTAATAATAGAGCTTGGGTTAAAGGTGTGGATAAAGGCTGAATTAGAGGGTTAAAATCGAGATTGAATTGACAAATTACCTAACTTAGAAATATGAACTAAGACTTGAATAATTACATCAATTAAAATTTCGTTGCTAATAATACGAGCTTCTTCTCAAGATATGGAATTTAAACGTATAAGCTCACTTAATCATAGAACTAATAAATATACTTCGTTTTTTTTTAAGAACAAATCAAGTAAATAGATTTTAACAATTGAAATAAGAAATGTAGTTAGGCAACTGATCAAATCATATCTCGATATAAGGGTAGTCAAAAGAAATGGTGATAACAAATACAAGATGGGTTTTGGGTTATAATTAGTGGGTGAGTCAATAAACGGTTTGTTAAGATCAAAGGGGTTCACTAGGGGTTAATTGTGAGGGTAGGCTTTTAGTGGAGTAAGTGGGTTAAATCCTAAGTGCCTTTATCATCTCTGTATATCAAATCAATGATGTAGTCTTGACATGTATAATCGAAGCAAGTTCTAGAATAATAAATCACTGTTGACACACTCATAATCAATAAAGTGAGCAAGAAAAGAATGTATGCTCTAAAAGGCTCTAAATCTCACAAAAATTATGTTTGTAAATTTCAAACTTCAAGGTAATAATTAGATTCAGGTAGACAACCTGACAAAATTAATTGATTTTGAAAATAGACTCATCATGCTTGATTCTCTAGTCTCCTAAAGTTTAAATTATCACTGCACAATTATCAATGACTTAATCCAAAACATATCAATAAAAATCATGAATCAAAGGAAATTTCATTCTAATAGTAATATGAGAAAATTACTTAAGAACAAGACACAATTCAGGGATTTGAGAATAATGCAAAAAGTTAGGAACTTTTCAAAATAAAATTCACCCCTCACACATAAGATGTACATTGCCCTCAATGTACAAAGATGTATGTAGCACGAAATAATAAGAGATAGGGAGAAGTGAAACTTCCTGAATTTTGGATGGATTCCTTGAGTTGGAAGTGTAGAAATTTGATTCGGAGGTGAAAGATAAGTTGGAGGAGGCGTCTTTGGTGGTGTATGGTCGCCGCCAACAATCTCCGCACTAGATGAAGAAATTGGGAAACTCATGAAGAATTTGCCAGGAAATGATAAGAATAATTCAAAATATACTAATAATATATTTAAAGAAAAGAAATATAAAAAGAAAGAGTGTAAGAAGTAAAATAAAATTAAAAGAAAAGATTAATGGACTGAAAAGTCCTTATTGTTAGATAGTTCGCGAGGTGGGTGTGATTTCTAAGGGCGTGGTGTGGTGATTCCCTAACAGCCTTTAGAACCTTGGACGTGTTGGATCACACGACCGTGTCGTACGGCCTTGTTGTGCTTCGTTTGTTTCTCCTACGCCTAAGAGAAGGTCGCCATGCTCGTGTTGATAAAATAGCGTCGACCACGACTGTATCACACGGCCGTGGTGTTTAGTTGGAGCCCGTGGATTGAAGTTTTTTTTCCTATTTCGTACTATCTCTGCCACGTCGGTACGAAAATCTGTGATGTCCACATCGCCACGACCACGCCCGTCTGCAAGGCTGTGTAGGTAGAGAAACCTGCACTTTGGTTAGTTTACAGTTAGGTGCTAAAAAAGAAAAATAAAAATAAAAAATGCAAAATTTAATAGGGTTAGTGCTCGGGTTGCCTCCGAGAAGCGCTCGTTTAAAGTCTTAAGCTAGACTTACCTCTCATTTGCATAATCATGGTGGTTTGAGGAGTTGAAAATCCTTTCTCATGCATTCAGTTCTATTATCAGTATACAGTTTGAGTCAAGTAGCGTTTACTTTAAAAGTGTCGATTATAGAATTGCTTACCTCGATTATTCCGTAATGGAAGACATTGAGTACCTTAAAAGGGATTTTCTTCATTTGTATCAAGGTCTAAGGTGGCGATCCGAGGGTCTGTTTTAACCAACAATACCTTATCCCCAATCTGAAATTGGTTTGGTTCATCCTTAAGTTTGACATGGTTTTGCTTTGGTTCTGCTTCGTGTGTTCCTAATTTCTCTTTGAAATGCGTCTTCCACTCGTCTAGTTCATCTATCTGAAGCCTTCGTTCCACATGAGTTATTTCCTTATTGGCATGAGGTCTAGAATCGGGCTCAGTTGTGTAGTTCCGTGGTGCTTCCTGAGAAGAAGGTTTAACCGAATGGTCATTAATAGAATCTATGTTCTCACCTTAATTACAAGATGTCCTAGCCGAGTCAAGAGCCTGAAGAGTGATTGTTTTGTCACCGACACGAAGTATGAGTTCACCTAAACCAACATCAATTTTAGTCCTGGCAGTTGCTAAAAAGGGTCTTCCTAAAATTAAAGGAATATCATTTTCCTCATTCATGTCTAAAACGACAAAGTCTACTGGGAATACGAATTTATCAATTTTTACGAGAACATCTTCGATTATACCCCTAGGAATTCTAATGCTCATCCTAGTTTGTTTGGGTTTCCCTAGGCCTAGCTGTTTAAACATTTTATGAGCCATAACATTTATGCTTGCCCCTAAATCAGCTAAAGCATTATCAACAGATAAACCACCAATTAAGCATGAAACTGTAAAACTCCCTGGATCTTTTAATTTTCATGGTAGTTTATTTTGCAAAATTACTGAGCACACTCCGTTTAGTTCCACGTGCGACTCCTCATCTAACTTCTATTTGTTTGTTAAAAGCTCTTTTAAAAATTTCCTTGAATCTGGCATCTGCGAAAGAGCTTCAAGAAACGGTGAGTTAATATGTAATTTCTTTAAGAGTTTAAGGAATTTATCGAATTGTTAATCTGTGTTGTCTTTTTCCATCGTATTGGGGTATGGCACACAAGGTTGGTACTCTTTAATTACCGGCTTTGGCTTATCATGGTTTACCTCAACCTTACCTTCCTCTACCATATTCTCTCGGCTTGCTTTAGGTTCATCTACCCCTTCACTATCATGAGCGGTTATTCCTTGAAGTTGCTCCTTCGGATTCGTTTCAGTGTTGCTTGGTAGGCTTCCTTCTGGTCTTTCAGAGATCAGCTTTGCAAGTTGCCCTAATTGGTTCTCGATCCCTTTAATCGATGCTTGTTGATTTTTAAGTGTTGTTTCGGTGTTTTGAAAATGAGTTTTTGAGACTGCGATGAATTTTGTCAGCATCTCTTCAAGATTCGGCTTTTTCTCTTATGGGTAGGGTTGCTGTTGAAAACCTGGGAGGGGTTGTTGTCTTTGATTTCCTTGGCCACCCCATTAGAAATTGGGGTGGTTCCTCCAACCTGGACTGTAAGTATTACTATAAGGGTAATTTTGAGGTCTAAAATTGTTACCCATGTAGTGAGCTTGCTCATTTTCAGCGTTCGGGTTGTAAGGCGGATATTCTGTGTTGTTCATTCCTCCTCTATTCATATCGCACTGCATAACTAGATGTACCTGTGAAGAACCACAAAAACTATCAATCTTTTTATTTAACATCTCTACCTGATTTGATAGCATGGTTACTGCATCGAGGTTGAAAACACTGGCGGCTCTTGTTGTCCTTGTCCTCGTAACTTGCCACTGATAGTTATCCAGAGACATCTCTTCAATGAATTCATAGCCAGCCTCAGGTGTTTTGTTATTCAGGGTTTTACCGGTAGCTGAATCATTCAACTGTCTAGTTGAGGGGTTCTGTAACATCCTGAAATTCGGGATTTATGTTTTGCATTATTCCATGCATTGAGCTAGGTAAATGTGATCATTGTATGTTTATAGGGGCCCTAAGAACACCTAGGGTTGAGCTAGGCCTTGGGAAAGTTTTTGTGTTTAAGCACTTAAAGGGGAGAGGGTAAGTGGCGTCAAGACTTAAGCAAATAAGTGTGTATTTTGCTAGCACAGGTGGAGCTAGTAGCAGAGTGGTGTGGCATCACATGAAGGGGCTTAAGGGGTGGAGTTCGAATCCTACCTATTACAATTTTTGGATTTAATTTTTGTGTTAATCAAGTGAAGGATGGTAAGATTCGGTCAAGACTCTAAAGAAGGAAATGAAAAATCACTCAAATCCATTTGAATGAGTAATAGTGAGGAGATTGAGGTAATGCTGAGGAGATTGAGGTGATGGGGAGGAGATTGATAAGGAAATTAGGGAGAAATAAAGGAAATAGATAAGGGGAATGTTGGCTGAATTTTGGGAGGTGCTTGGGGAAAGAAATTTCGTCAACTATGATCTTCTTGGTAAGGGGTATACGGTTTTGGTAAGGGGGGAAAGAGCCATTTTTGTCCATCTTTTCCTTGGTGTTAGCCGAAACTCTTTGACACTTCTTTTCCATCTCTTCTTTTCTTTTCTCACTGTTTCTTCTATCTTTCTCTCTTTTTTCTTTAGTCGACCATATTTGGAGGACGAATCTTCCTCATTTCTTTCTCTCCAAGTAGCCGAATCCTCTTAACCCTTTATCTCTTCTCCATGTTACGTGTTGGGCACCTTCTTCCTTGGCCGAATTGAGTAAGTGATTTCATTCTCCTCCTTTCATCTTCTCTTCTACATGACCAAATGTTGGACCCTTAATATTTAGCTGTTTTGTTTCATCTTTAGACCGAAACTTCACTTCCCTTATTCTCTTCTTTTTGTGACTGCATCTTGTAGATATTTAACTAGAGTTGGCCGATTTACTTTCTCTGTCGATTTGTTGGTAGTCAAGCCGAATCTTCCCATATTCGACTCACTTTTGATCAAAGTTGAGTTTCATAAGGAGAATACAAATCCTTTTCTCTGTTTTCTAATCGTCGGGGACTTTAAGAATATGTGGTAAGAGTCGAAACCCCTTGTGTCCCGATCTCAATGTGGTACATTACTTATCGGGTTTTTACTCATGGATACAAAGGATAATCAGTTGAAGGGGATAACGCTAAGGGAACCGAAGGAAAGTGGTCCCATAATTCCTATACCCAAGTTCAAACGAAGGGCAGTGTTGGCAGTTCGGGATTTTCCACCAGGTTGTGGAAGGGAACCATCTTCTGGTGCGAGTAGGCAAATCGTAGTTGTTCATGATACTAAGGGTAAGCATTTCTTTAGATCGTTTGATTTAGATTTGGATTAAGACACTCTCTTTTGTTAGTTAATCGAGTGTTATGGTGACATAGGTGCCGACGATCAAGAAGGTTTAGTGCTCTACGTAATCAGGTGTGTAATCCCACACCATAAATCTATAGTTTCGAGATTTTTATAAAATCGGTAAACCAAGTCATCATTGCGTACAAGTCTGATAACCGGGTATTGTATGGAATCAATTAATGTGCTTAAACAATATTTGCTCTCAAAACCGTTGCAAACATGTTAATAAGCTAAACTACGAAAATGCCCCTATCGGCCGATTTACCAAAATGCCCTAACGGGCTAATTTGCTAGAATGCCTTAATGGGCCGACTCACCGAAAAGCTTTTCTTGGCTAGTATATTAAAAATTCCCTCGTTGGGGGTGACTCTTACTTTACATGTAAATTTATATATATGTATGTATGTATGTACATACTTGTTGCACCTTTTCATATTGCATAGGGCGGGAATTTGAATGAAGAGCAGTGTAGCCTGGTGGCATAGCCACAAATCATGTTTTTTTAAAATGCTTGATTATGTTTTCGGTGGCTCAGCCACAAAAATATTTTATGTTAGCAACTTGACTGCAATTTTGGTATGAGCGGCGGGGTGGGTTGACTTGATCCCCACTGGTGTGATTGGCTGGTCGGGGGTGTGATGGATGGATGGGTTGGGTTGCATTAATTTCTTTTAAATATTTTTATGTAAATGGGCTTAGGCCCAAGATGTTGCTATGTGGGTTCAGGCCCAGTTGATGACAGTAAGGGGATTATACATTGAGTTCTTGTAACTCACCCCTTTTTCTTAATCCTTGCAGGTAATGCTCAGTAATGAGGACTTGGGGTCATGAATGACTCGGTGGAGGCCATACTTTAGGAATGATGTTTTCGAACATTAGTAAATTTCTTTTGCACTTTATTTCGTTACTTTTACTATTTTGGGTTTAAAGTTGTAATAAGGCCTCTGGGATTTTTAATTTGCTTTATGTTTTGACGTACTTATTATCTTTCATGAATTGTTTTAAATGAGGATTTTCTAAGATCATAAGCAACGATTTTTCCAAAAATGATTAACAAACGGATATCATAACAAATATGTACAAATAATTTAATCTTGGATTTTTCTTCGAATTATCGTCATCATTTTCAAAAGCCACGGTCTTAAATTTTTCACTTTTCAATTCACCAAATCAGCCTCTCGAGATTAGAATTATTTTTATCGAATATTTATAAACCAAACTTGTTTTTCTTAACTATAACCAAATAACGTCAACTTTAGTACAATCATAAGATCTTTAAACATTTTTCTTCATGTGACATGCCAGATCCGGTCATACCGCATGGGCCGAGTTTGGGGTGTTACATTTTATGGTATTAGAGCCCGATTGCAAAACTCGGCTGTGGCTTGGGTTCAAAAGCGTTTTCCAAAACCGTTTGAAATTTAATTTAGAAATACATGTCTTAGAGGAAGTATGGCACCACGGGTATCCGGCACCAAGTTAGTAAGTCTTTGTTTTCATTTTATGATTATTGTGGTATGACTGTAGTAAGAAAACTTCACATGACAGAAGTACATTAGAACTTTTAGCTTTAGGAACTGAAACTACAGAGATTGAGACTCTAGGATACGATTTGCGAAAACAACTTCTACACCTATACTCTATAAAACATTGAATAGCATACTGATCCATAAGATTCGTAATTAGATTAAATTGACTTAGCAAACATGAATGCTAGAGGACGTGGACGTGGTAGACGTGGCCGTGGTAGAGGCCGAGGTGCTAGCATTGGGTCTGAAGCATCGGGGCATATGCTCAAAATGGGCGCTTTGCGTCACCGCATGGATCAAGCCGGGTCACATGATCGAGTGAGAGTGGACGACAGTCTATCCCAAGTGATGTTACGGGTATTGGAAAGGGTTGCTGGGGCAAGAAATGGGTCGGCAATTCGTGGATCAATATCCGAGCGACTTAGATCGAATGGGGCTAAAATTTTTAGGGGAATTTCGGGTGTAGTCCCAAGTGTAGCGGAGTACTGGCTTGAAGCGGTGGAGTGGATTATGGACGATCTGGATTGTACAGCTGAGCAGAAACTAAAAGGAGTTGTGTCATTGCTGAGAGACGAGGCGTATCAGTGGTGGCTCACTATTAAGGAAGGCACTCAGGCTGATCGTATTACTTGGGATTTCTTTAAGACAGCATTCCAGGGAAAATATGTCGGGGCTAGCTATGTGGATGCCCGAAGAAAGGAATTCTTGAATCTGGTCCAAGGAAGTAGATCTGTGGCAGTATACAAGGCGGAGTTCCTGCGTCTGAGCTGGTATGCCCGGGGAATAGTGCCGACTGATTATGAACGTTGTGTGCATTTTGAGGATGGGTTGCGTGATGAGTTACGGGTACTGATAACCCCGCAGAAGGAGAGAAATTTTGCTACACTGGTGGAAAAAGCTAAGATTGCTGAGGAAGTAAAACACTTGAAACAGCAAAATCGAGATAAGGATAGGGGCAGGAACAAAAGACACTTCGGGTACTCAGGTTCTGCACGAGGGTTTCAAAAAAAGCCTAGGAATGAGGAGCCAGCTCAAGTAGGAGTTCCAGCTGCTATCAATCAGTTGCAGCCTTGTACAAACTGTGGGAAACTTCACTCGGGTGAGTGCTGGAAGAGAACTGGCGTTTGTTTCAGATGTGGATCCAAGGACCACTGGTTTAGGGAAGAGAACCGGTACGTTTTTCATATCTGATGTACCTTTTACTGCTTTGATAGACATTGGATCCACCCATTCATATGATGCATCTGCTGCGTCTAGAACTTTGGATGTTAGATCTGAGATTTCTGCTAGAGAAACAATAAGTTGTTTAGGGATGTGCCCTTAGAAGTTTAGGGGGTGGTATTTCTGGCAGATTTGATGGAACTGTGGTTCGGCGAGTTCGATCTTATATTGGGTATAGACTGGTTAGTTAAGCATCGTGCGAATTTGGGCTGTGTTGCGAAGCAGATGGTATTAAAAACTCCTGAGTATAAGGAAGTGATGATGATAGGTGAAAGAAGAAATTATTTATCTAATGTGGTATCTACTTTAAAGGCTAAAAGGTTAGTACGAAAGGGGTGTGAAGCGTTCTTAGCCTTCATCAGTGCTTTGGATGCCAAAGAGTTGTCGGTAGAGAGTGTTAGAACGGTGAAAGAGTTTCAGAAATCTTTCCCGATGAGCTTCCTGGATTGCCTCCGGATCGAGAAGTAGAATTTGGGATTGAGCTGTGGAACTTAAAGCTCCGGTGTCTATTGCCCCTTACAGAATGGCACCGAAGGAGCTAGTGGAACTTAAAGCTCAGATCCAAGAGGTGATGGATCGTGGGTTTATCAGGCCAAGTGTGTCGCCGTGGGGAGCGTCAGTTTTGTTCGTTAAGAAAAAGGATGGATTGATGCGTATGTGCATCGGTTATAGACAATTGAACAAATTGACGATCAAGAACAAGTACCCATTCCCAAGGATCGATGATCTGTTCGATCAACTGCGAGGAGCATTGATCTTTCCGAAGGTAGACTTGAGATCGGGGTATCACCAGCTAAAGGTTAAGGAGGCAGATATCTATAAGACTGCGTTTCAAACCCGATATGGGCATTACGAGTTCTTGGTGATGCCGTTCGGGTTGACTAATGCACCAGCTGCATTTATGGACATGATAAACCGAGTCTTCCAACCTTATCTAGACCAATTTGTGGTGGTATTCATAGATGACATCTTAGTGTACTCAAAGACTGAAGAGGAACATGATTCGCATCTACGAGTTGTGTTGCAGATATTAAGGGAGAAGCAGCTGTATGCCAAATTCAGTAAGTGTGAATTTTGGCTGAAGGAGGTAACCTTTTTGGGGCATGTTGTGTCTGCCGAGGGAATTAGAGTTGATCCTCAGAAGATCGAGGCGGTATTGGATTGGCAGCCCCCAAAGTCAGTGTCAAAAATCTGAAGTTTCATTGGTTTGGTTGGGTATTACAGGCAGTTCGTTGATGCACCCCTAACTAAGCTGTTGCGTGAGGGAATACCATTTGTGTGGTCAGACAAGCAGCAGCAGAGCTTTAAGAAATTGAAGAAGATTCTGACAGAAGCTCCAGTATTGATTCAACCTGAGGCAGGTAAAGAGTTTATTGTTTATTGTAATGCGCCACACACAGGCTTGGGATGTGTGCTAATGCAAGAAGAGAAGGTGGTGGCTTATGCATCTCGTCAACTAAGACTGCATGAGATAAACTATCCAACTCATGATTTGGAGTTAGCTGCGGTGGTGTTTTCCTTGAAGATATGGAGACACTATCTATATGGGGAGAAGTCGAATATCTACACCGACCATAAGAGCCTGAAGTATCCCCTTACCCAGAAGGAATTGAATTTAAGGCAATGGAGGTGGATAGAATTGTTAAAAGATTATGACTGCTCAATCGAGTATCACCCAGGTAAAGCTAACGTAGTGGCAGATGCGTTGATTCGTAAGGTGATATCAGATTTAAGAACGATGTTTGCTCATCTCAACCTTTATGAAGATGGTAGCCTGTTAGCTGAACTTCAGGTGAAGCCCGCATGGGTAAGCCAAATTAAAGAAAAGTAGTTACTGGATGAAGTGTTGGGTTCTCGACTTCAACAAATGGAAAGTGGTGAGAAAGGGGACTTTGGATTAAATAGTGATGGAGTATTATGTTTTCGCAGAAAAGTTTGTATGCTGAGGGATTCTGAATTGAGACAAATGATTCTGCGTGAGGCACATAGTAGCCTGTATGTTATGCACCCCGGGGGAAACAAGATGTATCGAGACCTTCGTGAGCAGTATTGGTGGCAGGGATTGAAATGGGAGGTTACTGACTTTGTGAGTAAGTGCTTGACATGTTAGCAAGTGAAAGCAGAACATCAATTTCCTTCAGGGTTGCTACAACCGGTGAAAATACCACTATGGAAATGGAAAAGGGTAACAATGGATTTTGTTAGTGGGTTACACTTAACGCCTACTAAGAAAGATTCAGTATGGGTTATAGTGGATCGGTTAACGAAGTCTGCTTATTTCCTACTTGTTCGTATGGACTATTCGTTGCAGAGGTTGGCCAAACTGTATGTGGCAGAGATTGTAAGGTTGCATGGAGTACCAGTGTCTATCATATCAGACAGGGATCCTAGGTTTACATCACGGTTCTGGAAGGCTTTACATGAGGCTTTGGGTACAAGGCTAGATTTCAGTACAGCGTTCTATACGCAGATTGATGGTTAGTCGGAGAGAGTAATCCAGATTCTAGAAGACATGTTAAGGGGTTGTGTGATCGACTTCAGGGGTAGTTGGGAAGATTTTCTACCCTTGGCAGAGTTTGTATACAACAACAGCTATCAATCCAGCATCGAGATGGCACCTTACGAGGTGTTGTATGGTCGTAGGTGCCATACTCCTACTTGCTGGACTGAGCTAGGAGAGCGACAGATTTTGGGTCCAGAGTTGATCTCGGAGATGGAGGAAAAAGTTAAGGTAATTTGAGCTTGGTTAAAAGAAGTCTCAGATAGAAAGAAATCGTACGCAGATCTGAAGCGTAAGGATATAGAGTTTTCGGTAGGAGATCAGGTCTTTTTGAAGGTCTCACCTTGGAAGAAGATCTTAAGATTTGGGCGGAAGGGCAAGTTGAGCCCTTGGTTCATTGGACCATACCGTGTACTAAAGCGTGTTGGGCCAGTGGCTTATTAGCTTGAGTTAACTCCAGAGTTAAGTCAGATCCATAATGTATTCCATGTCTCGATGCTAAGGCGTTATCATTCGGATCCGTCTAATGTTGTACCAGTGGAGGAAATCAAGATATGACCTGATTTGTCTTTTAAAGAAGAGCCAGTGCAGATTCTAGATTGGGATATTAAGTTGTTGAGAAGAAAATCGGTTCCGTTGGTCAAAGTATTATGGCGTAATCACGGGTCAAAGAAGCCACATGGGAGCCAAAGGACACGATCCGGTATTAGTACCCTCATCTCTTTTAATCAGGTAAATTTCGAGGCCGAAATTTCTTTAAGGGGTTAGAATTGTAACATCCTGAAATTTAGGATTTTATGTTTTAAATTATTCCATGCGTTGAGCTAGTTAAATGTGTTCGTTGTATGTTTATGGGGGCCCTAAGAAGATCTGGGGTTGAGCTGGGCCTTGGGAAAATTTTTGTGTTTAAGCACTTAAGGGGGGAGGGTAAGTGGCGTCAAGACTTAAGGAAATAAGTGTGTATTTTGCTAGCACAAGTGGAGCTAGTAGCAGAGAGGTGTGGCGTCACATGAAGGGGCTTAAGGGGTGGAGTTCGAATCCCACCTATTACAATTTTCGGATTTAATTTTTGTGTTAATCAAGTGAAGGATGGTAAGATTCGGTCAGGACTCTAAAGAAGGACACGAAGAATAATTCAAATCCATTTGAATGAGTAATGGTAAGGAGATTGAGGTAATGGAGAGGAGATTGAGGTGATGGAGAAGAGATTGATGAGGAAATTAGGGAGAAATAAAGGAAAGAGATAAGGGGAATGTTGGCCGAATTTTGGGAGGTGCTTGGGAAAAGAAATTTAGTTAGCTATGATCCTTTTGGTATGGGGTATACGGTTTTGGTAAGGGGGAAAAGAGCCAAAATTCTCAAGATAGTTTTGCAAGTTTTGAGCATGTAGAGTTTTTCCTCTTGTTAGCATTTTGTGTTTTTCTTTTCCAATCTTTTCCCTTACTTGCGAAAACACTCAAGCCATTTTTTCCATCTTTTCCTTTGTGTTAGCCAAAACTCTTTGACACTTCTTTTCCATCTCTTCTATTCTATTCTCACCGTTTCTCCTATCTTTCTCTCTTTTTCTTTAGTCGACCATATTTGGAGGATGAATCTTCCTCATTTCTTTCTCTCCAAGTAGCCGAATCCTTTTAGCCCTTTACCTCTTCTCCATTTTGAATGTTGGGCACCTTCTTCCTTGGCTGAATTGAGTAAGGGGTTTCATTATCCTCCTTTCATCTTCTCTTCTACAAGACCGAATGTTTGACCCTTAATATTCGGCAGTTTTGTTTCATCTTTAGACCGAAACTTCACTTCCCTTACTCTCTTCTTTTTATGACGGCATCTTGTAGATATTTAACTAAAGTTGGCCGATTTACTCTTCTCTATCGATTTGTGGGTAGTCAAGCCGAATCTTCCCATATTCGACTCTCTTTTGATCAAAGCCGAGTTTCATAAGGAGAATACAAATCCCTTTCTCTGTTTTCTAATCGTCGGGGACTTTATAAATCTGTGGTAAGAGCTCAAACCCTTTGTGTGCCGATCTCAATGCGGTACATTACTTATCGGGTTTTTACTCATAGATACAAAGGATAATCAGTTGAAGGGGATAATGCTAAGGGAACTAAAGGAAAGCGGTCCCATAATCCCTATACCCAAGTTCAAACGAAGGGCAGTGTCAGTAGTTCAAGATTTTCCACCAGGTTGTGGAAGGGATCTTCTGGTGCGAATAGGCAAATCGTAGTTGTTCACGATACTAAGGGTAAGCATTTCTTTAGATCGTTTGATTTAGATTTGGATTAAGACACTCTCTTTTGTTAGTTAATCGAGTGTTAAGGTGACATAGGTGCCGACGATCAAGAAGGTTTAGTGCTCTACGTAATTAGGTGTGTAATCTAACACCATAAATCCGTAGTTTTGAGATTTCCATAAAATCGGTAAACCAAGTCATGATTGCGTACAAGTCTGATAATCGGGTATTGTACGGAATCGATTAATGTGCTTAAACAATATTTGCTCTCAAAACCGTTGTAAACATGTTAATAAGCTAAACTACGAAAATGCCCCTATCGGCCGATTTTCCAAAATGCCCTAACGGGCTGATTTGCTCGAATGCCTTAATGGGCCGACTCACCGAAAAGCTTTACTTGGCTAGTATATTAAAAATTCCCTCGTTGGGGGTGACTCTTACTTTACATGTAAATTCTTATATATATATATATATATATATATATATATATACTTGTTGCACCTTTTCATATTGCATGGGGCTGGAATTTGAATGAAGAGCAGTGTAGCCTGGTGGCATAGCCACAAAGCATTTTTTTAAAATGCTTGATTCTGTTTTCGGTGGCTTAGCCATAAAAATATTTTATGTTAGCAGCTAGACTGCAATTTTGGTGTGAGCGGCGGGGTGGGTTGACTTGATCCCCACTGGTGTGATTGGCTGGTCGGGGCTGTGATGGATGGATGTGTTGGGTTGCATTCATTTATTTTAAATACTGTTATGTAAATGGGCTTAGGCCCAAGATGTTGCTATGCGGGTTCAGGCCCAGTGGATGACGGTAAGGGGATTATACACTGAGTTCTTGTAACTCACCCCTTTTTCTTAATCCTTGCAGGTAATGCTCAGTAATGAGGACTTGGGGCCGTGGGTGACTCGATGGAGGCCATACTTTAGGGATGATGTTTTTGAACATTAGTAAATTTCTTTTCCGCTTTATTTTGTTACTTTTACTATTTGGGGTTTAAAGTTGTAATAAGGCCTCTGGGATTTTTAATTTGCTTTATGTTTTGACGTACTTGTTATCTTTCATGAATTGTTTTAAACGGGGATTTTCTGTGATCATAAGCAACGGTTTTTCCAAAAATGATTAACAAACGGATTTCATAACAAATACGTACAAATAATTTAAACTTGGATTTTTCTTCGAATTATCGTCATCATTTTCAAAAGTCACGGTCTTAAAGTTCACTTTTCGATTCACCAAATCAACCTCTCGAGATTAGAATTATTTTTATCGAATAGTTATAAACCAAACTTGTTTTTCTTAACTATAACCAAATAACGTCAACTTTAGTACAATCATAAGATCTTTAAACATTTTTCTTCATGTGACATGCCAGATCCGGTCATACCGCTTGGTCCGAGTTTGGGGTGTTACAGGTTCACACTGTTGTAAAAGGTTTGGACCTGTAGCCACAAGGGTAATCCATGGTGTGGGCACCTTCTCAATAGATCTTTGTATCTCTCCTATGTATCGTAAAGTGTCTCTAAATCCATCTGCACAAAAGAAGAGATATCATTCATTAACTTAGCCATTTTAGCCGGCAGAAAATATTTTAACAAAACTTTTTCGGTCATTTGTTCCCATGTAGTGATTGATCCTCGTGGTAACGAGTTCAACCACTGTTTAGCTTTGTTTCTCAACGAAAAGGGAAACAATCAAAGACGAATGGCGTCATCAGAAACGCCATTTGTTTTGAAAGTATCGTAAAATTCTAAGAAATTCGCCAAGTGATTATTTGGATCTTCATCCTGCAAACCATCAAACTGAACAAATTATTATATCATCTGAATTGTGTTAGGTTTTAGTTCAAAATTATTTGCAAAGAATAGTTTGTCTAATAATACTTGACTCAGTTCTCGTAAATTAGGTTTAGCATAATCATACATAGTACGAAGAGCATGATTTTGATTCACCTGGTTTGCGGCAACCATAGGAGGTAGCGGATTGTTATCAGTCATCTCTTCGGTAGTATTGGCATCGTCCTCTTGCTCTTCTTCTATGCATTGTAAGCTTCGCCTTATTTCTCTTCTGTTTCTGCGAACGGTACCTTCTATATCGCTGTCAAAAATCAAGGGTCCTGGCGGGTTCCTTCTAGTTATAAACTAGAAAAACCTATCAGAAGCAAAGAAAAGAAAATAAAAATTAGAAAAATAAAATAAAAATAAAAAATAAATTGCAAATAAAATAAAAATAATTGGCTAAAGTAATAAAAATCAAGTGTTCCTAATATCTTAGTCCCCGGCAACGGCGCCTAAAAACTTGATCGTGTTAGAAAGTCTTAATATTTATATAATGAATGATCGAGCCTAGAAACTAACTTATGACAATGATTGAGGCAAGCGCACCTATCGTTTGGTAGTATAATTATGGCAAGACCGGAAGTATCGTATCCTCAGGACCAAGAGTACTAGTAATTACTATCTTTTTATTATTTAGCCTAAGAATTAAGGGAATTGTTGTTTAGTCTAAAACTAATCAACTAATCACAAAGCTAAAGATGCTAAGACAAAGAGAATGAATTGGGAAAAATACTTTTGGGAAAAACCAATTAATTAAGACAATACCCGAGGAAGAATCCACCTAGACTTCACTTGTTATTTAACTCTGAACCAAACAATTTATTCACTTGCCTTGATCCGTATGATTCCCTAATTTATATTAATACCTCTCTCGAGGCTACTAACGTCTAACCCTAAGTTGATTAATTGAAATCTCTTTCTAATTAAAACCCCTAGAATTGTATTAACTCGATTTATGGACTCCCATATTAGATTTGACCCTAACCCGGCAGATTTTCGTCATCCTATCTCTAGGCTTGCGATCAACTCCGCTTAACTATGCTAGATCTACTCTTAAACAGGGAATATTCTTCCACTGCCTAAGCACATCAATACTTGAATCAATATCCTGAAATATTAAAACAAGAATTAAGAACAAATCAAGTATTTATCATATAGTTTCGAAAACAATAACAAGATCCGTCTTAGGTTTCATCCCCCTCAGGTATTTGAGGGGTTTAGATCATGTTTATAAAAGAATACATCTCAGAAGAAAGTATAAAACAAAACATAAGAAAAACCCTAAAACCCCCTGAAGGAAATTGAAGGGAAGGTCTTCCGTCTTGAGTATGATTTCAGCTTCTTGAGATGAATCAACTGGCTTCCTTCAAGTTAATCCCACAATTCAACCTCTCTGGCTTGGCTGCTCGACCTACCTGAATGGCCCCCTCTTTTAGGTCACACTTAGGGTTTTTATATAGGCTTTCGGAATATCTTTTTTTGCCCCTAAGTATCCTAATCTGAGTGGAATTAAAACAGGTCACCGCAGGGACACGCCCGTGTGGCACGCCTGTGTAAATCGAGTCCAGGCCGTGTTCGGGCCTACTATAGAGGCACGACCGTGTGGCTCAGGCCCAGGCAGTGTGAATTTTGTATGTTGGCCCATTTTCTCCATTTTTGGCCCATTTCTCATTCTTTTCATCTTTCGATGCTCTCCTAAGTATAAAATATGAAAGTAAAGGATTAGGAGCACCAAATTTTACAATTCAAGGGAGAAATCATCCAAAAGTATGCAAAATGTGGGACTAAAATATGAACATATTACAATTTATCAAAAGAACTAGTATCTGTGGTACCGAGAGAGAGGGTTACCTGGGAATTCTTTCAAGAGGAATTTCAAAAGAAATATATCAGTCGGGTAAAGAAATTCTTGAGATGAAATAGGGCCAAATGTCGGTGACAGAGTATGAGCGAGAATTTATCAGGCTCAGTAAGTATGCCCGAAAGTATGTTTCCTCCGAGGCTATTATCTGTAAAAGGTTTGAAGGTGGGCTGAATGAGGACATCCGACTATTAGTTGGAATCTTGGAACTAAAAGAATTTGTTGTATTAGTTAAACTAGCTTGCAAAGTCGAAGAGCTGAGCAAAGAGAAAAGAAAGGCCGAGAGTGAGGTTAGAGATGCAAGAAAAAGGCCGATGAGTAAGTTATTTCAATCTCAGTCAAATAAATCTGGAGAAATGAATTCTGGTTCGAATGTATCAGCTGGGTATTCGAACAGAGACTGCGGGAAACAACATTCAAGTTTTAATTCTCAAGCTACTTCAATGGAAAATGTGAGTAATGTTAGGTCAAACAGACCCGAATGTTAGCATTGTAGAAGAAAACATATCGGAGAGTGTAGGATGAATGACCAAGCTTGTTTCAAGTGTGGTACTCAAGAGCATTTTATTCCAGCTTGCCCTAAGATGGCTGAGAAAGAACAATTTTTGAGTGCAAGGCCAAGTAATACTACCAATAGAGGTAGGCCACCAAGAAACACCAGGAATGGAACTAGTAGTAAAGGTGTGACAAAGGATTCAACTGTGAGATCTGAAGCTAGAGCACCTACTAGTTCTTATGCCATAAGTGCGCTTAAGGATGCGTCATCTCCCGACGTGATTATTGGTGCATTTTCTCTTTATGATACTAACGTTCTGGCATTGATCGATCCTGGATCGACTCATTCTTAAGTTTGTGTGCGTTTGGTATCTAGTAAGAGTTTGCCTGTTGAGTTTACTTAGTTTGTAATTAAAGTGTCAAACCCCTTAGGTAAATATGTGCTAGTTGATAAAGTTTGCAAGAATTACCCTTTTATGATTCGAGGTCACTATTTTCCTGCTGTTTTAATGTTGTTGCCATTTGATGAATTTCACGTTATTTTGGGTATGGATTGGTTAACACAGCATGATGCAGTAGTAAATTGTAGACTGAAAATTATTGAATTGAAATGTGAAAATGGTGAGGTTCTTCAGGTTAAAACCAATGAGTCAAGTGAATTGCCTGTTGTGATTTCGTCTATAACTGCTTAGAGATACGTAAGAAAAGGTTGTAAAGCTTATCCTGCTTATATGTTGAATACTAAGATGTCAGAATTGAAACTTGAATCAGTGTCGATAGTTAGTGAATAGCTGAATGTTTTTCCTGAAGAGTTGCATGGGTTACCACTGATTAGAGAAGTTGAGTTTGGTATTGATTTAGTGCCAGAGACTTCACCAATACCGATTGCTTCGTATAGAATGGCTCCAACTGAATTGAAAGAACTAAAAGCTTAGTTGCAAGAATTGACAGATAAGGGTTTTGTGAGACCGAGGTTTTCTCCCTAGGGTGCTCCAGTGTTATTTGTAAAGAAGAAAGACGAATCTATGAGACTTTGTATCGATTATCGACAGCTCAACAAGGTGACTATAAAGAAAAAGTATCATTTGCCGAGGATTGATGACTTGTTTGATCACTTGAAAGGAGCAACGGTATTCTCGAAGATTGATTTGAAATCTGGCTACTATCAGTTAAGAGTTAAAGAGTCGGATGTTACGAAAACTGCGTTCAGGACAAGGTATGGGCATTATGAATTTCTTGTTATGCCAATTGGATTAACTAATGCTCCTGTTGTTTTTATAGACTTGATGAATCAAATTTTCCAACTATATTTGGACAAGTTTATGGTTGTGTTCATCGATGACATTCTGATTTATTCTCGAGATGAGACTGAGCATGCCGAGCACTTAAGAATAGTATTGCAGACTTTGATAGATAAGAAATTATTTGCAAAATTTAGTAAAAGTGAATTTTGGCTCCAAGAAGTCGAATTTTTGGGACATATAGTTTCTGGAGATGGTATTCGGGTTGATCCGAGTAAGATTTCAGCAATTGTTGATTGGAAACCGTCGAGAAATGTATATGAAGTTAGAAGCTTTCTGGACTTAGCCAGTTATTATCGGTGATTTGTTAAGTGTTTTTCGACGATTTCTGCTCATGTGACTAAGTTGTTGCAAAAAGATGTTAAGTTTGAATGGTCTGAAAAATATCAGCAAAGTTTTGAGAAGTTGAAAGCATTCTTGACTGAGGCACCAATTTTAGTGGAACCTGAACCGGGAAAAGATTCTGTGATTTATAGTGACGCATCACTGAATCGGTTAGGATGTGTGTTGATGTAAGAGGGCAAAGTGATAGCTTATGCCTCAAGACAATTGAAACCACACGTGAAGAATTATCCAACGCACGATTTGGAATTGGCTCCATTGTTTTTGCTTTGAAAATTTGGCGTCATCATTTGTACGGTGAGAAGAGCCACATCTATACCGACCACAAGAGTTTGAAGTTTTTGATGAATCAAAAGGATTTAAACTTGTGACAACAAAGATGGCTCGAGTTACTAAAAGATTATGAGTTGGTAATTGACTACCATCCTGGAAAGGCAAACGTAGTCACAGATGCTTTGAGCAGAAAGTCCTTGTTTTCCTTGAGAGCTATGAATACGAAGTTGACTTTATCTAATGATGGTTTGGTTCTAGAGGAGTTGAGAGCTAGACCAGTGTTTCTTCAACAAATTTATGAAGCTCATAAAAGTGATAGTGAGTTACAAGACAAAAGAGCTCTGTGTGAATCGAGTAGTGATTTAGACTTTCGGATCGATTCTGATAATTGCTTAATGTTCTGAGATAGAGTATATGTATTGAAAAATTTATGAAGCACATAATGGTTGTTTATCTGTTCATCCGGGAAGTACGAAGATGTATAATGATTTGAATAAACTGTACTGGTGGTCAGGTATGAAACAAGATATCTCTGAATTTGTATCGAAATATTTGATTTATCAGCAAGTGAAAGTCGAACACCAAGTACCTTCGGGTCTACTTCATCCAATTATGGTAACCGAGTAGAAACGGGACAGGATTACAATGGACTTCGTAACGGGTTTGCCTTTAACTCCGAAAAAAGAAAGATGTCGTCTGGGTTGTTGTCGATAGATTAACGAATCCAACTCATTTTATTTCGGTACGTAGCGATTACTCACTTGACAAGCTAGCTAAATTATACATTGCTGATATTGTGAGATTGCACTGAGTGCCTATTTCTATTATTTCGTATAGAGATCTGAGGTTTACGTCTCGATTTTGGAAAAAGTTGCAAGAAGCTTTGGGTACAAAGTTGAACTTTAGTACCGCATTTCATCCGCAAACCGACAGCCAATTAGAGAGAACGATTCAGGTTCTCAAAGATATGCTTCGTTGTTGTGTTTTAGAATTCGAAGGTAGTTGGGAAAAATATTTACCTTTAGTCAAATTTGCTTATAACAACAGTTTTTAGTAGAGTATAAAGATGGCACCGTACGAGGCATTGTATGGCCTCAAGTGTTGAACTCCGTTGTACTGAACAGAGCTTAGTGAGAAACAGATTCACGAGGTTTACTTGGCTAGAGAAACTAAAGAAAAAGTAAAGGTAATCCGTGATTGCTTGAAAGCCGCTTCAGATCGACAAAAGTCGTATGCAGATTTGGAAAGAAAAGAGATCGAATTTCAGATTGGTGATAAAGTATTCCTAAAAGTATCTCCGTGGAAGAAGATTCTGAGACTTGGCCGTAAAGGCAAGTTAAATCCACGTTTTAATGGGTCGTATAAGGTTATTGAAAGAATAGGGCCGATGGCATATCGGTTAGCTTTACTGATAGAGTTGGAAAGGATTCACAACGTGTTTCATGTATCTATGTTATGTCGTTATCGATCAGACCCTTCATATGTGGTTTCTCTGACAGAGGTCGAGATTCGACCCGATATGACTTATGGTGAAAAACAGATCAAGATTTTGGCTCAAAAAGTTAAACAGTTGAGAAATAAGAGTATAGGCCTAGAGAAAGTTTTATGGCAACAACATGGGGTCGAAGAGGCTACGTGGGAACCTGAGGAAACTATGCGAAAATAGTACCTTAAACCTATTTTTTGGTAAGATTTTCAAGGACGAAAATCCTTAAGGGGGAGAGTTGTAACAGCCTAATTTTGGGACTAGTTGGAACAATGGTTTCGAGACCACAAATTCGACCCAGTAAAATTTATTTTTATTATATTTTTATGGTCTACAATTTTATGGAATGATTTCGTGCAAATTTCGTTTGAATTTTTTGACGTTTGGGCACTCAATTTAGTAAAAGGGACTAAATTGCAAAAAGTGCAAAATTTGAGTTCTATATGTTAGAGGTGTATTTTGATTTTTAATGGTAGATTATGCAAATTTGATGTTGGATAAACAACTTTTACTAAGTGATTTTCGGTAAAAATGTCAAAAAAGACCTATTTGTAAAAGTTATAAAATATGTAGTAAAAGTGCGATTTAATGGAAATTGTGGGCTGTTATGGGTATGAAAATGGTTCGGCTAGGCTTGCGTATTAAAGAAATTGAACACGTTTTATTTAACGAGCTTAAGGACTAGATTGTAAAAATGTGAAACATTAAGGGCAAAAATGTAATTTTGCCATAATATGATTTTTGGACTAAATTGAACAATGTGAGTATTAAGTGAGTTAAATTTGTTATTATAGATCAAGAAAAATAAGGTTCGGACCTAAATCGGGGGGGGAAACAAAGTATTTGACGATTAGGTCACATTTCTACTATTTTTGTACCGAGGTAAGTTCGTATGTAAATAATGTATTATTATAATTATATTTCAAATGCTTTAATATTGTATGAATTGTGATTTACCCTTTGGGTGTATTCGAGAAAGTTTCAACAAGCGAGAAATTTCGGTTGAACCTTAAGAATAGATAGGATACAAATGTCATGACATTAGGGCTACTAAGATTATGTGTAAGACCATATATGGGATATGGCATCGATATGAGACTCGTGTAAGATCATAGTTGGGCTATTGGCATCGATACGAGATTTCTTGTAAGACCATATTTTGGATATGGCATTGGTACGGTACTGTATGTACGAGATTCCTGAGTATCCTTTAGTATTCCAAGTGGTTCAATGGAAAATTTAACGTGAATGCCAAAGTTGTGAAAGACTATGGTTATGTTGTGAATTGGTATAGGTATGTACGTAAAACTCATAATTAATGAGCTCGATATGTGATGAACCCTAGGTAAGGTTGTGATTAAGTAAATTATGACTATGAGATTTTAGTAACATTTATGTTAACTTACATTATGTTAATTGTATGTTAAATGTGTGGTTATGATGCTTATTATTTGCATAGGAACTTACTAAGCTATATAGCTTACTCCCCCTTTCTTTCCATGTCTTATAGTGTCACCAAGCTAGCTCAGGGTTCGAAGATTGTTGGAGATCCACTCACACTATCAACAATTATTTTGGGTACCAATGAATTTAACATTTTGAGTTATGGCATATATAGGGGACTTGGTCATTTTGTTATGTGTCATAATTGATTTGGCCAAATATGCTGGCTTATATTGGTTGAAAGTTCATTTTGTAAGTGGCCATTGAAATTGGCTAATGTTGGTATAAGTAATTTATATGATGATGCCTTTCATGGATATGAGAGTTTACATGATATGAGTTGGTAAGTATGAAATGTTTGTGTATGATAGATGGTAGCATGTGAATGATGTGTTGATGTCTTGGTTGTGGCTAATTTGATTGTATGTATATGCCTGAATTGGTGCTATGTTATATGGTGTAGGTGTGTGTATTAAAGGGTGGCAAAATGGCTTGGTAAATAGCCTTAGTTTGTTCGCACGGGTAGACACGCAGGCATGTGTCTAGGTCGTGTGTGACACACAATCTGCCCCACGGGCATATGTTTCAGACATGTGTCCCCTGCACCTTAATTGTTGAAAATCATAATGTCTAGAATATAGCACACGGGTAGAGACACAGGCGTGTGTCTCGATCGTGTGTGCTACACGGCCTTGGACACGGGCGTGTATCTCGGCCGTGTGAAGTCTGCACCTATTTTATGAAAAATTTATGAAAATTAAATCAACCACACGATCTAGCACACGAGCGTGTGGCGCTGCCATGTGGCACAAGTCAGAGAGCTCCCTAATTTGAACACGGCCTATATCATGGGCGTGTCCCAAATCCACACAGGCGTGTGACCCCTGTAACATGGGAAATTTTCTAAGGTTTGTAAAATTTTTTAAAGTTCTCGGTTTAGTCTTGAACCACTTCCAATGCATGTTTTGGGCCTCGTAGGTTCGTAATAGGGACTATATGATTGAATGCAAAAAGTTTTTAATTTGTACGAAAATTTATGACTCAGAAATGTATGTTTGTTTGTGTTGAAGTCCGGTAATGCCTCGTACCCTGTTTCGAAGTCGAATACGGGTAAAGGGTGTTATAAGAAGTGTATACCTATGCTATGTAATTTACAAGAGTTGAATGGGAAAGACATGGGCGGCAAAAAAAAATACTTAAATTACTAGAAAGGTTGGTAGAAAATATGGCAAATTGAGGAGCGATAGAGATAGAAGAGCAAGGGATGGGCAGTGATGAGGATTGGTGGTTATTATGGTAGGTGTTGAGTGATGATGAGGATTGGTGGTTCTTATGTTGCAAATAAACAAAAAAAAAGGTGTTTTGAATTAATTATAGAGAAGTCCCTAGCTTTAGTCAAAAGTAAAAGAAATGTCAAGTTGGAAACCCGTTAGTGGATTAACAAATTTATTAATGATGGTGACCAATTCAAACAATTATCTTAATTAGAGTGACTAAGTTGACAAAAAAAATTAGAGTGATCAAAATAGGAACGACACTATTTTATAGTGACTTGTGGTGTAGTTTACCCTTTTATGATTATTTTTTAATATCATTTATTTATTTAAAATGGTAAACTATGAGAATAGTCACCCAACTCTGTATTTGGTTTTCTTTTAGTCACCCAACTATTTTTTTATTTAGTTACCAAACTTTTTGAAATTAAATGTTTTAGTTGCTCTTTAATTAGTTGTGTTAATTCAGTAACATAAATCTAATGTGAGCTTTTTTTTATTAGCCTAATAATAAATTTAGCCATCCAATGTTTACACATTCTATCAATTTGATCATAAATATAAAACATTTAACAAATTTATCCCTTAATGTTCACAAAAATCATCAATTTAGTTTTAATTCTAAAAATTTCAAATTAAAAAAATAATTTTTGATAAAAATTATAAGAAAAATATAAAAGTTATAAATAAAAAGCAAAATATATGTATTAAAAAATCAAAAGTGTATATATATATATATGATAACCCTAAATTTTTCCTTCAAACAAATCTAGGTTTGGGATCAATTTGCCAATGTCGTCGATAAAAGTTAGGCCAAAGATTAGCGTTTCCATTAAAATAAACAATCCTCAACAACTTCCTCCAAAATCGTGTAATCCAAAACACAATAAATCACAAACTTATGATTAACCTAAACGATAATTTATTCCAATTTTAACTTTTCTTATTTCTAGAATTTATAACTAAATCTTGTTTCAAAATTACAACTAATAATAGTGGGAAAAAAGAAACTTCCATTTGCAATCAAAGCAACTGAGATTCCTAAGGTTGTATAACTTTTATAAAATAGACACCAAGCTAAATACTAAAATCTTGATAAATAAATTTACGTCATATCCAAATAAGCTGAAATTCTATAAATACAAAAATATAATAAAAAAAACAAAGTGAAAAAAAGAACATCAAACTTGAATTAGATCTAAAAAGAAATCCAACCCAATTTTCTAAGTACCTTAAAATTGAGATTAAAAGAAGAGAGCATTAGGTCAAAGACAAATTGTTGAACAAAAAGATATGTAAATAGTTATCTTGACAGAATAGATAAATGTTGTAAAATCTTGATAACTAAAATGAAAAAAAAAATTATGCTTAAATTTGTTGAATTTTAAAATTTAATATCAAATTGATAGAATGTGTAAACATTGGAAGAATAAATTTATTATTAAGCCAATGACAAAAAGCCCACATTAAACATTCATTATTGAGTTAACAATAATTAATGGGAGAGAGTGACTAAAATATTTAATTTTAAAAAGTTGAATGCTTGAACTGAAAAAAAAAATTGATAGTTAAGTGACCAAAATAAAATCAAGTACATAGTTGGGTGACTATTCTTATAATTTACCTTGTACAAAATTGATTTATATGACACAAGACAGAATTATACACGCCAAATGTGGAGACTATCTACATAAGAATTATTTTCTGTTTTTAGTAGAGGTCTCAAACTTAAATATATATTATATAAGATAATATTAATACAATCCCCAATGCCTTGGGATTAAAGAAACATTAGCTTGGAAGGTACCTAGGCTTTCCCATTAACTCGAAGCGAGCGACTCGTGGCAATTACAAGTTCATCGTCAATAAAGTGAGAAGTAATTGATTGCTTGGAAAGCTAACCTACTGTCACCAGCGTGAAGACTTGTGTTTATCGAATCAACAACGACGATGATTCCCAATTATTTCATGCAATGTCATTTATTCCCTCGAGAATCCTTAAGCAACTTGATTACTTTAATAGAATTTTCCTATGGGAGGAAATGAACTTTCAAAAAGAATTCGTCTTGTCAACAAGGATAATGTTACTTGTCCTAAGGATAAAGAAGGGTTGGGTATCACACTAGCCAAGACAAGAAATTAAGTTAATTTGGTAAAATTAGGGTGGTTCCTCATTCATGAGAAACAAATTACGGGCAAGGACTCTTATTGGCAAGTACGTCCATGACCCCCGCAACCTCCAACGCCTATCCAATACATCTGGACCTAGAGCTCACTTAGAAAGATTAGTTCGATCCTTGAATTAGGTTTGAGATAGGTGGTTCGTGATGGGAGAACTATGAATTTCTAGCACGATAATTGGTCCGAGAAAGAGCCTCTCAGGAAGTTAATCCAAGGACCATTGAGGAATTTGAAAGACAATTGGAATTTCGAACAAGTGAGAGAAAGGTGGGATGTGCAAGGTTCTAACTATCTTTCGATTCAACTGACACAAGAGATCATGGATTTCTTCTTGACCACTTTAGCTCACTATTAACCAAATGGTAATGATTATCACTACAGGAAAACAGACTTTTTGCGGTGTTTTTTTTGGCCTTTAGCGGCGCTTCTAAGCGCCGCAAAAGATGCCTATAAAATTTGCGGCATCTAAAGACCAGGACCTTTAGCGGCACTTTTATAGAAAATGCCGCTAAAGGTCATGGTCTTTAGCGGCGCTTTTATAGAAAACGCCGCTAAAGGTCATGTTCTTTAGCGGCGCTTGTATAGTAAACGCCGCTAAAGGTCATGGTCTTTAGCGGCGCTTGTATAGAAAATGCCGCTAAAGGTCCTGGTCTTTAGCGGCGCTTTTATAGAAAACGCCGCTAAAGGTCCTGGCCTTTAGCGGCACTTTTTTTACAAACGATGCCAATTTGGGCAGATTTGCAATATACATTTTTCACCAATATCCAACCCTTCCTGCATGAAATCCAACCAAAAATAGCAAATCTAAATGATAAAAAATTATATGAAAGATATATGATATAAATTATAAATGAAGTATAAATCAAAATTTTCTTACAATAATATTAAAAGTTACAAGAAAACAAATGTCTAAGATGGCGGCATTTGCGACTGCTGGAACATCTTCATCATAGTCTGAAGTTGTAGCTGGAGTTCATCATACTTTCTATTCTACTCTGCCTCCCTCGCTGCTACCTCCGCCTCCCTCTTTGCTACCTCGCTCAACTTTACTAGCTTCCATCTGAGCTATCTGATCTCTTAACCTCTGAACTTCAGCTTGAGCTTGGCTCCAGGAAGGCATGTATTGCTGCGAGCTGGATCCAAAATATTGGGTCGGGTTAACACAAGATCCTTGAAATCTAACCCGACCATACCTTTTAGGACCCAAAACTTCATTAATAATTATGTTATCAATGTCCACAAAATTAACAGAACTATCAGTCGAAGCAATCGCTTCATACTCTGCCTTCTTATTTTTAGTTTCTCCTAATAAATTAATTAAAGAGTTAAAAACGATATATATAATAAAATTTAAAACTACTAAAGACGAATTAAACCATTATAATTAAACATTATAAATATTTATAATAAATCAAATTTTATTATAAATATACCATAATTTCTGCAGCTTTGAATGTCATCGGAGATCCATCTTTCTTCCTATGCATAATGTCAAAAAGCTGAAGGCATCCAACTTTTTGACCAGAGATGCTTCCTACAATATAGTAGTAAAAATATTATTTAATAGTAGAAAATCATTAATATTTGACTGAATTAATAAATTCATAATACCTGGGCCTCAGCTACACAAGCAAAACTTCTCGACCCTGCCGTGTGCGTGAATTTTTGTTTTTGCCTACTGCTTGTTCCAACTCGCTCACAGTCCTACATAATTAAATTATTGTTACATATATGGTAAATACTATAAATCAAAAATTTTATAAGAGTTTGGAAGTACGTAATACCTATCCTTTCTTTGAATTCCAAAATCTAACTGCTTCTTCCCATTGGTACCTCAGCATTCCCGGCGGAACATTTCGCAATTTTTCTTCGAGGCTTATGTCTTTCTTAAAATAATCTTTGTCCAAAGTTCTTTTATGGTCTCTCCTTTTTTTACCCAATGCCTTATTGATATAGGCATCTGAGACCTGTAAAGCAAATCTCTCCTAAAAAACACAAGTTTAGAAAGTAAATATAAATGAAACTTAAACCAAAGTATTATAAACTACATTCACTTTTTGTTACCTTAATATTATCGAGAGCTTGATTTTTGTTGCTATCAGGCATGTGATGCCATGATTCGTAGTTGATGGGCAACATATTGGCATTTCGTGCTATAATGCCCAAATAGCCTGCTAAAAGTCGAGCTTCTGATCCAACAGGATGACCATGACTGTTTCTACTTACTTTGACACGCTCGACAGGATTTAAGTCATATAAATCTTTAAGTAGCGTACATCCTCGACCTCTGCGCGTCCCACCACTTTCAACTAGAAAATAATATATTATTATATTGAAATTGAGAAATATGAGCAATAATAAAAGTCTATACGTATGTAAAATAAACTTACATTACTTTGAAATTCTGCAGGCTCGTCAACTATCTCTGGCACATTCAAAGATCCAATAGTTGTCCACTGTTCACTATTTCCTTCTTCCGAATTTGGAGTATTTTGGACAATACTTAAATTTCGTAATCTTCTTTTACGCATTTTTCTTGCAATACACATAAAATAGTTGAAATTTTAGTAACAAATAACAACAATAATAGTACATATAAAATAGTTAAATTATATAACATGACCAATATTAAAATTATGATATTACATATATTTAAAAAATCGTAAAATCTTACTACATCATAATTCGTAAATATCTTCGCCCACATCCTGACGAACCCATTGAAATTGTGTACTAGTACTAGGGATATTTTCATTTAAGTTTTGTTTTGGAAAAGGCAAAGTTTCTGATCTTTCGACGATGTCATCTCTACTTTCATTGCCCATGTCAAATAAGTCTCTAGGGGTATTTCGGAGTACAACGTACCAACCCTCATCAATTGGATCTTTCGAGTAAAAAACTTGCTTCACTTGAGAAGAAAATACATACGACTCATCTATCAATTGTTGTCTAGTGTGAATCAATCGAGAGAAGTTCACCATTGTAAAACCAAATTGATCTTGTTTAATTCCGCGAGTCGTATTAACATCAGCCCAATCACCTCGAAATAAGAAAACTTTCCATTTGTCATAATAATCCAACTCAATTATGTTAGTAAGAAGTCCGTAATACTCCACATTTCCCTCAATTGGATTACTGTCCCTAGCACTAGCATAACTTGTAATTGAAGAATTAACAACAATTCCACAATGTTGAGTTCTCCTCAATCTCTCGCGATATTTTGTATGAAATCTGAATCCATTGATGAGGAAGGTAGTATATCTTTTTACTATTCTATTCGGACCTTGGGAAAGCCATTTAACTTCATCATTGATGTCCTTCCGACTCCAAACCTATTGAATTGAAAGTAAATTGAGTAATTATAAATGTTATGAGAAAACATTATTATTTGTCAATGAAAGCTTCAATTGCATACCGTTTGGCTTAACCATTCATGAAATGATTCTGTGAACAACTTATTAATTTCTCGTTATTGTAATCTTCTAAACGAGCTCTCAATATTTATTTGTACTCACTATGTTAAAAAAAGGTTTACTGTGTTAGAAGATAAACAAATTATAATTGATGAATATTTATCAAATTCTAGAACTTACTTACGTAATGGTTCTAATGAATCGTGGTGAAAAAGAACATATTGATGTGCTTGTACCCATGATCTATCATCTAATTCTGCAATTTCAACTTTGCCGATTGGTTCTCCATAACTTTGAAGTAAATAAGTTTCATCCAAGTTATGATGAGTAAGCCCAGCATTTCTACTTGGTCTGTTCATTCTTGTTTCAACATCTTCTAAATATCTTGAACAGAAAGTCATACATTCCTCTACCAAGTAGCCTTCAGCAATTGATCCTTCTGGATAACGCTTATTACGGCAGTAAGACTTCAATTTGGATAGGAACCTAAACACGATATACAATATTATCAAAAGTTGCAACTAAATGCATTGAGGTGAATGAAGGAATAATTTACAAATAAATTAACACCTTTCTATGGGATACATCCATCGATAGAAAACGGGTCCACCAAGTATTGCATCACAAGGGAGATAAATTGTAACACCCCAAACCAGGTCTATGCGTTTAGATGAGATTTGGTTTGTCACAACAATCAAACATTCATTTAATTCTCTAATGATTAAAGTAAAACATTACTACAAAACCTTTTGGAAATAGAGTTTAATAAAAATTTAGTACGATGATTTGAAATTGATGATTTAAGAAATTACTTGTTTGAAAATCTTATTATTTAAAATATATTTGTCAAAACCTTAAAGTAATTTTAAAAGAATTTGAAAGAATTTAAAAGAGTAATTTAGGTGTCCAAAATGTTATAAAACACAATATTTTAAGAAAACTTTAAAAATTTAACATAAGCCCATTTTGAGAGTCTTAAACAAAATTAAATCCATCCACACATAGAAATCCATAAAAACATAAATAGAGGCCTTATTACATCAAACCCAAAATAGTAATTAAAATAAGTAACTTAAATAAAGTTCATAGTTTATAAAACCCATGCTTGTAGTATGGCCTCCACCAAGTCATCTCCGACCCAAGTCCACATCAATTTCCATTACCTGAAATGGATAATAAAACGGGGTGAGTTACAAAGAACTCAGTGTGTAACTCGCTTACCATCTTTATTGGGCCAGACCATCGAGGCATTAATTTGGGCTTGAGCCCAATTAAAAAATTTAACAATATAGAATAAAATAAAATAAAATAAAATGCATGTAAAAATGAATTTTCCCAACCAAGCCTAATTTCCATCCGCTAAACACCCCCGTACATACCAACACACCTGTAGGGATCAAGTCAACCCACCCTGCCAAACACACCTATCGTAGGCATTAAGCCTTTTTAATAATATTGTAGTGCACTACCGAACTAGATTGTGACATAGTCACCGAACTAGAGGCATTAAGCCAAAATTTGTGGCAGAGCCACCGAACTAGATTCATGGCGACAGGCCTTTCTTCTCTTCATCATATATCCCATCCCATGCAATTATGTATGAATAACAAACTTTAATCATAAATAATTTATCAAGTAACCCATAATACAAATGAGTCTTTAATTAAACTTTTCATTTGGGCCTATTAAACAAAATAATATTTAGCCCGTAAAGCAATCTAGCAAACTTTGGCCCATATTTCGAACTAGAAGGTTTTTGGCCCATTTTTATCGATCTAGCAGTTTTTCGGCCCAATTTATCGATCTAGTAGTCTTTCGACCCAATTTAACAATCTAACATCTTTCGGCCCAATTTATTGATCTAGCAATATTTCGGCTCAATTTATCGATCTAGCAATATTTCGGCTCAATTTATCGATCTAGCAATTTTTTCGACTTTAACCGTTTTCATGCATTTATACAAAAGTGTTAATTATCACATAATTTTCGATTTTGCCATTTTTACGATTTATCAAAATACTTACGGTTTGGTATCTAACCCGAAAGATAAGTGTGAAGCTACACACCTGGTTATAGTAAGAACTAGACTTTCCCGCTCGTCGATACCTATACGCATCACGATAAATTAAAACGCTATAATTTATTAACGAAACCAATCTTAAAAATAACGATCTAAACTTTTACCCTCGGATTTTCGAACTACTTCTACTTGCGGTTTCTCCCCGATTGATGGTTCGTTAACCGATGCAAATCCACAAACAAATAATGGTTCGGGAGTACGAACTACTTCAAACAATTGATTCTCCTCGGATGAACGTCCGCAACCCGGTGGAAAATCTCGGATTCCCGAAATAGCCCTTTGCTTATACTTAGGGGGATTAACGGAACCACCGTTCTTCCGAACACTATACACCGCCCTTTTCTTCCCTATTTTGATTGTCTTCAATGACATTAGATCATTAGTCCAATCTAACATAATATCGAAAACAATATGACCAAAGGGTTTTAGGAGTGAGATTTCCTTACCACAATATCCTTGTTCCACAAAATGAGAGTCGACCAAAACGTTCCCTTAACACCTTAAATCGATTCCAACGTTCTATGATACTTACGAACACTTGATTTTCGATCTTCCGTTATCGCACTATCGTCCACGATTGAAAAGAGATGATTGAGAAAGATGTTTAGATGTGATGGAGGATTCGGCTATGTAATATCAAAGAAAAGAGAAAAAAAATGATTCGGCTATGGCACACTAACATTCGGCCATGAGAGAGAATAATGGAAAAATATGGTTGAAAAGAATTAAAAGATGAGAAAAAGAGATGGTGTTGATTCGGTTTTCAAAGAGAAGAAAAGAGAAAGAAAAGAGATGGGTTTAGAAGCAAGGTACATTCGACAATGGGGAAAGAAAAGAAAAAGAATGGCTTTTTGGTATAGGTGATTTCGGCACTAGGGGTAAGTCACTAGAATGATGAGCAAAGAAATGACCAAATGGTCAAAAGATAACCGAAAATGATAGAGCAAAATGTTGTATTTTCTTCTACCAATACATTCGGCCAAAGGGAGAAAAATGAGTGGAGGAAATGTCAAAAAAAAAAATGACCAAAAGGATTTTCACAAGCTATCATCCTACTCAAACTAAACACCAAAATTCGGCTCCCCCCCCTTAGTCCACTATGCTGTCCAAATTCATGGTCAAATGACCATGAATTTGTTTCCAAAACACTTTCCAAATTCATGGTCAAATGACCATGAATTTGTTTCCAAAACACTTTCCTTGATACTTGCCCTATGTCTCCATATCTTTCCATATGTTCTTGATTCCCTACCATAAATTCACTCTTACCTTATTCCTTTGATATACTAACCAAAAATAACAAGGTCAACACTTACCATAAATAAGCTTGGCCGACACTTACCATAGAAGAGCAAAATAAAAGTTGTCAAAATGCCATCCAAGGGATTCGAACCTTTCCCCTCATGCTATAACCCATGCGCCAACACCACCTTGCCATTACTCATCTTATGCTACACTTTGACACTTTAATTAACTTAAGTGTCAATGCTACTTACTCCACTTCAATAAATTCTCAAACTAAAAATTTATTCCTTACCCGAATAATTCTAATTCTTCTTCAGGACTATAATAAGCACGAAAAGAAATAAGAAAATTTTCCTTTAAAGACTTAGCACCAAAACATGCAATAACTCGATACTTGAATTTTAGGGTGTTACAACTCTACCCTCCTTAAAGAAAATTTCGTCCTCGAAATTTACCTGGTTGAAAGAGGTGAGGGTATTGTTGCCGAATTGCATCCTCAGGCTCCCACGTAGCTTCCTCCACTCCGTGATTACGCCATAAAACTTTGACCAATGGCACGGTTTTCTTTCTTAGCTCTTTGACATCTCGATCTAAGATTTCCACTGGTTCCTCCTCAAAAGACAAGTCTGAATTCAACTCCACTTCTTCTACCGGTATTATGTGCGAAGGATCCGATCTATAGCGCCTCAGCATGGAAACATGAAAAACATTATGAATCTGACTTAACTCCGGAGGTAATTCGATCTGATAGGCCACTGGACCAACACGCTTCACCACACGATATGGTCCAATGTATCTAGGACTCAATTTGCCCTTCTTCCCAAACCTAAAAATCTTCTTCCAAGGTGAGACCTTCAAGAAAACTTGATCCCCCACAGCATATTCGATACTTCTACGCTTCAGATCTGCATACGACTTCTGTCTATCCGAAGCTTCCTTTAACCGTGCTCGAATAGATTTTACTTTTTCTTCCGTTTCAGAGATCATCTCAGGACCTAACATCTCGCGTTCGCCCAAATCACCCAACAAATAGGAGAAACGACACACCTCGACCATACAATGCCTCGTAGGGTGCCATCCGAATGCTAGACCGATAGCTATTGTTGTAAGCAAATTACGCGTGATGAGAAAATCCTCCCAACTACCTTGGAAGTCAATTACACATCCTCTTAACATGTCTTCCGAATCTGAATTACTCTTTCAGTTGACCATCCGATTGAGGATGAAAAGTCGTACTAAAGTTTAGCTTTGTTCCCGAGCTTCATGCAAAGCTTTCCAAAACCGTGATGTAAACCTAGGATCCCTATCCAATATAATAGACACGGGTACCCCATGCAACCTCACGATTTTGGATACATACAAACAGCCAACTTCGTAATGAGTAATCCGTACTTTAACCGGTAGGAAATGAGCAGTCTTCGTCAATCGATCAACAATTACCCAAACAGAATTTTTCTTAGTAGGTGTTAAAGGTAACCCACTAACAAAATCCATTGTTGTCCGCTCCTATGTCCAAAGAGGAATCTTTACCGGTTGTAATAAACCTGACGGTAATTGATGCTCCGCCTTCACTTGCTGACAAGTTAAACATTTTCCCACAAATTCAGAAATCTCACGCTTCAACCCTGGCCACCAACACTATTCACGAAGATCCCGATACATCTTATTTCCTCCGGGGTGCATAGCATAAGGGCTACTATGCGCCTCCCGTAGAATCATTTGTCTCAGATCCGAGTCTTTAGGCATACAAACTCTTCCTCAAAAACACAACATACCTTCCGTGTTTAGTCCAAAATCCTCTATTCCACCATTTTCCACTTGTTGAAATAAAAGTACCAACTTCTTATCTGATATCTATTTTTCCTTGATTTGTTCTAACCACAGAGGCTTCACCTAAAGTTCCGCTATCAGGCTACCATCCTCGTACAAACTCAAATGGGCAAACATTGCTCTCAAATCAGATACCACCTTACGACTTAACGCGTCTGCTACCACGTTAGCCTTTCCCAGATAATACTCAATTGAGAAATCATAGTCCTTTAACAACTCCACCCATCTTCGTTGTCTCAAGTTTAATTCCTTCTGAGTAAGAAGATACTTAAGACTCTTGTGATCCGTATAAATGATAGAATTTTCACCGTAAAGGTAATGCCTCTAAATCTTTAAAGCAAACACTACCGCAGCTAACTCCAAGTCATGAGTAGAGTAGTTCACTTCGTGCGGTCTCAGCTGACGAGAAGCATAAGCCACCACTTTCCCACTTTGCATCAGTACACAACCTAAACTCGTATGTGACGCATCACAGTAAACTATAAACTCCTTTCCAGCCTCAGGTTGAATCAGTACTGGCGCTTCCGTCAAAATCTTCTTCAATTTCTCGAAACTTTCTTGCTGTTTATCGGTCCATACATACGGTACTCCCTTTCGCAAAAGCTTAGTTAGGGGTGCAGCAATCAACGAAAACCCCTCAACAAAGCGTCTATAGTAACCAGCCAAACCCAAGAAACTCCGAATCTGAGCTACTGACTTCGATGGTTTCAAATCCAATACAGCTTCAATCTTCCGAGAATCCACCCTTATTCCTTCGACTGATACCACATGACCCAAGAAAGTCACTTCTCTTAACCAAATTCACATTTACTGAATTTGGCATACAATTGATTACCTCGAAGCAACTGCAATACAATTCGCAAATGTGAGTCATGCTCCTCTTCATTCCTTGAATATACCAAGATGTCATCAATGAATACTACCACAAACCAGTCTAAAAATGGTTGAAAGACCCGGTTCATCATATCCATAAATGCAGTTGGTGCATTGGTCAACCCAAACGGCATCACCAAAAACTCATAATGTACATAACGAGTTCGGAAAGCCGTCTTGTGAATATCCGCTTCTTTCACCTTAAGCTGGTGATAACCCGATCTCAGATCAATTTTGGAGAAAACTGAAGCTCCCTTCAATTGATCAAACAGGTCATCAATTCTCGGCAGAGGATACCGATTCTTGATCGTCAATTTATTCAATTGCCTGTAGTCAATACACATACGCATCGACTTATCTTTCTTCTTAACAAACAAAACTGGTGCTCCCCACGAAGACACACTCGGTCGAATAAAACCCCGATCCAACAATTCTTGAATTTAAGCTTTAAGCTCCGTCAACTCCTTCGGTGCCATTTTATAAGGAGCAATGGACACTTTGGAGCTGCCCGACAAAAGCTCAATACCAAATTCCACTTCCGATCCGAGGTACACCGGAAGTTCTTCGAAAATACATCCAAAATTCCTTCACTGTTCTCACATCTTCCACTGATAACTCCTTGGCATCTAAAGCACTAATAAATGCTATAAATGCTCTATACCCTTTTCGCACCAACTTTTCCGCCTTTAGCGCAGATATCACATTAGCCAAGTAATTCCTTCGCTCGCCTATCATAATTATCTCCTTATCCTCCATGGTTCTTATTGACATTCGCTTTTCCGCACATTCCAATTTCACCCGGTGCTTAACCAACCAATCCATGCCCAAAATAATATCGAATTCGCCAAAAGGCAATTCCATCAAATTTGCCAGAAATATCTCTCCTTGAATTTCTAATGGCACGTCTCTAAATAGTTTATTTACCAACACCGACTGTCCTAAAGGACTAATTACCTTCATCTCACTATCAGAAATTTCAGATTCTAAATTCAAGTTTCCAGATATGGTGCTAGCAACATACGAGTGGGTAGAACCAATATCTATCAAAGCAATAACAGGTACATCAAAGATGAAGAACGTACCAGTTATCACATCAGGTACATTGCCCTCCTCGCGCTGTCGATCGCATAATCCAATCTGTCAGTCTTGCATCCGTGTTGCCTCTAGGACCATTGCCTCGACCCGCTGCACCTTGACCACGTCCAGCCCCATTACCACCACGACCTGGTCCACGACCTCTAGGTGGTTGCTGAGTTCCTCTTGCCGGAGGTGCATCAGTATTATGAGCTTCCTGAGTTGTGTCCATTCGACGAGGGCAATTCCTATATTGATGATCCATTGAACCACATTTATAGCAAGCACCTGCTTTCTTCCAGCACTCTCCAGAATGCCGTTTCCCACAATCAGCACAGTCTCGACTCTGATTAACAACTACAGGTGTTCTACCTTGAGCTGGCTCATCATTCCGAGGCCTCTTCAGAAACCTTTTTGAAGAACCCGAATACTTTAAATCTCTCTTGCCTCTAGCTCGTTCCCGATTCTGACGTTCTGAGTTCTTAGCCTCTTCGGCTATCTTGGCCTCCTCCACGAGCGTGGCAAAAGTTCTAACTTGTTGTGGGGCTATCAAAACCCGCAACTCATCGTTCAACCCATCCTCAAAGTGTACATAACGCTCATGATCCGTTGACACTATTGTTCGGGCATAGCGACTCAAACGTAAAAACTCAGCCTCATATGCCGCCACTGTCTTATTTCCTTGAACCAGATTCAAGAATTCCTTCATTCGGGCATCCACATAACTTGTTCCCACATACTTCTCTTGGAAAGAAGCCTTGAAGAATTCCCAATTAACTAATGCAGCTTCAGCGCCTTCTCGGACAGTAAGCCACCATTGGTATGCTTCGTCCCTTAACAAAGACACCGCTCCTCTTAGTTTTTGTTCCACGGTGCACTCAAGATCGTCCATACTTCGCTCCACTGCCTCAAGCCAATATTCAGCAATGTTTGGAGCTACACCAGAAACACCTCTGAAAACCTCAGCACCACTTGATTTCAATCGTTTTGATACCACGAGCTGTTGGTCCAATTCTGGTTCCAGCGACCCTTTTAAGGACTCGCAGCATTGCTCGTGTCATAGCATTATCTTCATCCATGTGGTCATGTGATCCTGTCTCACCCTCGAGTGACGCAGGTGCATCCATTTCCGACATATGATCCAGCGCTTCAGTTGCGCCCCTAACACCTCGTCCTCTACCACGGCCACGTCTACCGCGTCCACGACCACATCCTCTAGTGCTCATAATGACTAATTCGATTTAATCTGATTAAGAGTTTTATGAATCAGAATACTATTTCAGTGTTTATTAATGATATTTTATGATATGGAAGAGATAGAGTTGTTTTCACAATCATATCCTTATTGTCTCAATCTCTACGGTTTTTCAACACCTAAAACTAGAAGTTCTAGAGTGTCTCTATAATCATATCACAATAATAATAAACAATCAATATACAGATACTTAGTTGACTTGGCGCGGGATGCTCATGGTGCCATACTACCTTTAAATCAAAAAGTCTAGAAATTTGAATTGTTTCTCAAAAAATTATCATTGTTGAACCCAAACCACAGCCGAGTTTTGAAACTGGCTCTGATACCATTAAATGTAACACCCCAAACCAGGTCTATGCATTTAGACGAGATTTGGTTTGACACAACAATCGAACATTCATTTAATTCTCTAATGATTAAAGTAAAACATTACTACAAAACCTTTTGGAAATAGAGTTTAATAAAAATTTAGTACGATGATTCGAAATTGATGATTTAAGAAATTACTTGTTTGAAACTCTTATTATTTAAAATATATTTGTCAAAACCTTAAAGTAATTTTAAAAGAATTTGAAAGAATTTAAAAGAGTAATTTAGGTGTCCAAAATGTTATAAAACACAATATTTTAAGAAAACTTTAAAAATTTAACATAAGCCCATTTTGAGAGTCTTAAACAAAATTAAATCCATCCACACATAGACATCCATAAAAACATAAATAGAGGCCTTATTACATTAAACCCAAAATAGTAATTAAAATAAGTAACTTAAATAAAGTTCATAGTTTATAAAACCCATGCTTGTAGTATGGCCTCCACCAAGTCATCTCCGGCCCAAGTCCACATCAATTTCCATTACCTGAAATGGATAATAAAACGGGGTGAGTTACAAAGAACTCAGTGTGTAACTCACTTACCATCTTTATTGGGCCAGACCATCGAGGCATTAATTTGGGCTTGAGCCCAATTACAAAATTTAACAATATAGAATAAAATAAAATAAAATAAAATGCATGTAAAAATGAATTTTCCCAACCAAGCCTAATTTCCATCCGCTAAACACCCCCGTACCAACCAACACACCTGTGGGGATCAAGTCAACCCACCCCGCCAAACACACCAATCGTAGGCATTAAGCCTTTTTAATAATATTGTAGTGCACTATCGAACTAGATTGTGACATAGTCACCGAACTAGAGGCATTAAGCCAAAATTTGTGGCAGAGCCACCGAACTAGATTCATGGCCATAGGCCTTTCTTCTCTTCATCATATATCCCATCCCATGCAATTATGTATGAATAACAAACTTTAATCATAAATAATTTATCAAGTAACCCATAATACAAATGAGTCTTTAATTAAACTTTTCATTTGGGCCTATTAAACAAAATAATATTTAGCCCGTAAAGCAATCTAGCAAACTTTGGCCCATATTTCGAACTAGAAGGTTTTTGGGCCATTTTTATCGATCTAGCAGTTTTTCAGCCCAACTTATCGATCTAGTAGGTTTTCGACCCAATTTAACAATCTAACATCTTTCGGCCCAATTTATTGATCTAGCAATATTTCGGCTCAATTTATCGATCTAGCAATATTTCGGCTCAATTTATCGATCTAGCAATTTTTCCGACTTTAACCGTTTTCATGCATTTATACAAAAGTGTTAATTATTACATAATTTTCGATTTTGCCATTTTTACGATTTATCAAAATACTTACGGTTTGGTATCTAACCCGAAAGATAAGTGTGAAGCTACACACCTGGTTATAGTGAGAACTAGACTTTCCCGCTCGTCGATACCTATACGCATCACGATAAATTAAAACGCTATAATTTATTAACGAAACCAATCTTAAAAATAACGATCTAAACTTTTACCCTCGGATTTTCGAACTACTTCTACTTGCGGTTTCTCCCCGATTGATGGTTTGTTAACCGATGCAAATCCACGAACAAATAATGGTTCGGGAGTACGAACTACTTCAAACAATTGATTCTCCTCGGATGAACGTCCGCAACCCAGTGGAAAATCTCGGATTCCCGAAATAGCCCTTTGCTTATACTTAGGGGGATTAACGGAACCACCCTTCTTCCGAACACTATACACCGCCCTTTTCTTCCCTATTTTGATTGTCTTCAATGACAATAGATCATTAGTCCAATCTAACATAATATCGAAAACAATATGACCAAAAGGTTTTAGGAGTGAGATTTCCTTACTACAATATCCTTGTTCCACAAAATGAGAGTCGACCAAAACGTTCCCTTAACACCTTAAATCGATTCCAACGTTCTATGATACTTACGAACACTTGATTTTCGATCTTCCGTTACCGTACTGTCGTCCACGATTGAAAAGAGATGATTGAGAAAGATGTTTAGATGTGATGGAGGATTCGGCTATGTAATATCAAAGAAAAGAGAAAAAAATGATTCGGCTATGGCACACTAACATTCGGCCATGAGAGAAAATAATGGAAAAATATGGTTGAAAAGAATTAAAAGATGAGAAAAAGAGATGGTGTTGATTCGGTTTTCAAAGAGAAGAAAAGAGAAAGAAAAGAGATGGGTTTAGAAGCAAGGTACATTCGACAATGGGGAAAGAAAAGAAAAAGAATGGCGTTTTGGTATAGGTGATTTCGACACTAGGGGTAAGTCACTAGAATGATGAGCAAAGAAATGACCAAATGGTCAAAAGATAACCGAAAATGATAGAGCAAAATGTTGTATTTTCTTCTACCAATACATTCGGCCAAAGGGAGAAAAATGAGTGGAGGAAATGTCAAAAAAAATGACCAAAAGGATTTTCACAAGCTATCATCCTACTCAAACTAAACACCAAAATTCGGCTCCCCCCCTTAGTCCACTATGCCGTCCAAATTCATGGTCAAATGACCATGAATTTGTTTCCAAAACACTTTCCTTGATACTTGCCCTGTGTCTCCATATCTTTCTATATTTTCTTGATTCCCTACCATAAATTCACTCTTACCTTATTCCTTTGATATATTAACCAAAAATAACAAGGTCAACACTTACCATAAATAAGCTTGGTCGACACTTACCATAGAAAAGCAAAATAAAAGTTGTCAAAATGCCATCCAAGGGATTCGAACCTCTCCCCTCATGCTATAACCCATGCGCCAACACCACCTTGCCATTACTCATCTTATGCTACACTTTGACACTTTAATTAACTTAAGTGTCAATGCTACTTGCTCCACTTCAATAAATTCTCAAACTAAAAATTTATTCCTTACCCGAATAATTCTAGTTCTTCTTCAGAACTATAATAAGCACGAAAAGAAATAAGAAAATTTTCCTTTAAAGACTTAGCACCAAAACATGCAATAACTCGATAGTTGAATTTTAGGATGTTACATAAATTATCAAGTGCACCATAATAGTGAAGAAGGAAGTTGGGAAGATCTTCTCCAAATTGCATAAAGTCAATGCGGCTCGATCTTGTAGTGTCTCAAGTTCTTGAACATCCAAAACTTTGCCACAAATGCCTTTCATTATATTGGATAGTTCAATTATACAAGACGTCACCTTTTTTGACATACAACACCGCATAGCAACTGGCAGTAAATCTTGCATCAAGATGTAATAGTCATGTGATTTTAAGGCATATAGTCTTCGATCTTTAAGACTCACACATCGAGATATGTTTGATGCATATGCATCCGGGACCTTTATATCCTTCAACACCATGCAGAACACTTCTTTCTTCGTCTTCGACATTGAAAAAATAGAAGGCGGCAACCGATATTTCCTATTCGAAAGTGCTTGGGGATGAAGCTCACGCCTAATTCCCATGTGGACTAAATCAAGTCGACTTTGAAGATTGTCTTTCGATTTTCCATCGACATTCAAAATAGTCTCAATGATGTTCTCGCAGACATTTTTCTCAATGCGCATGACATCAAGATTATGTCGTAAAATGTGATGCTCCCAATAAGGCAACTCAAAAAAAATACTTATTTTTTTCCACAAGTCTGCCTTATCAGGATCATCCTCTTCATCAGATTCATCCCTTGATCTTCTATTTCTTTACGTGTTGGGCGGTTGATTCATCTTCCCATAAATGAAATTCATATCTTTCAACATGAACAAGATTTCGCCCACACGGCTCACGAAGGAGCTTCTCGAACTCTTGATGCAGTCAAAATAGAGTACTCTAAAATCTAAATCTATGATTTCCCGGTAACCACCGACGATGCCCCATGTAAGAGAACTTCTTCCCATTATATAACCATTGCGAACATGTTTGTGCAGCACATCAAGGACAAGCATAACGTCCCTTGGTACTCCAACCAGATAAATTGGCATAAGCCGGGAAGTAATTAATAGTCCATATCAAAGCTGCACGTAAATTAAAGTTCTCCTTTCTCAGTACATCATATGTCTCAACACCAGCCCATAATACTCTTCAATAAGTGGCTACAAATAAATGTCAATATCATTTTCGAGACCTTTCTCTCTAGGGATAATCATAGATAAGATAAAGGATGATTGTTTCATGCAAATCCATGGAGGCAAATTGTAAGCAACAAGCACTACAGGCCAAGTACTATACGCAGTGCTCATGATTTTGTAAGGATTAAATCCATCAGATGCTAGCCCAAGCCTCACACTCCGAGTATCGCTTTCAAAGCTTGGAAATTTACTGTCAAATGATTTCCAAGCTAAAGAATCCGCAGGATGCCTTAACAATCCATCATTGATTCGTCCATCATGGTGCCACGTCATAGACTCGGCTGTCTTCGACGACATGAAAAGCCTTTGAAGCCTTGGTATTAGTGGAAAATATGGCAAAATCTTAATTGGCTTCTTCCTTGATTGTGCATCGTTTTCATCCTCGTTACCATCTTCTGTATTTCTATTCATCCAACGGGATTGACCGCATACATGACAGCACTGTTGGTTTTTCCGGTCGCCCCAATACAACATACAGTCATTTGGGCAACTATGAATTTTGTTACACCCAAGGCCCAAATCTTTTATCAGTTTCTTCATGTCTTTGCATGATTGAGGGATTTTTGCAAACGGGAACATTTCTCTCAAAAGCTCTAACAGCATTGTCAAAGAGTTTCCGGTCCACCCTCCCAAACATTTTAAGTGAAAAAGACGAATACAGAAAGACATTTTTGAAAATTTTTATCCCTCATAAAGTTCTTCATTCATTTCACCAAGTAACATGTAGAACTTTGCCGCTTCTTCATTTGGTTGCTCATCGGGTACACTTCTTCCCGTTTCGGTGAAAGTATCTCCACCAAAATTATAATCATCGGATGCAACCAAGTCAGGTGGAAATTATTGCACACCATCACTGCGCATATTAAATGCCTCCCGCAACATACCTTCCATGTCATCTTCTCTAACATTCTGATTGTAAGCACTATGAGGATAACCCAGATTAATCGTTGAAGAGGCTCCATTAGATGTACACTCTCCATGGAAAATCTATTTTTTATACCCGCGAATAAAGCCATCAACAATTAGATGTTCGTAGACAACTTCACGATAATGCCAATTGATATTGCCACACTTTTTACGCGGGCAAAGAATCATATTCTCTTGGCTTGCATTTTGAAATGCAAAATTTAGAAAAGTTTCTACTCCATTTCGATAGTCGTTGCTTACCCTTGACAAATTCATCCAAGTCCTATCCATTTCGTAGTTGTTGAAGTCTAAAGTTGACAATAAATTACACGGGTAAGTTGTTTATTTATAAGTGTGATTAAGTTATGTAAGTTATGATATGATATATATTTATGTATCATGTAAGTTATGTAAGTTATGAAATTTGTTCTTAAAATCATGTAAGTTATGAATATGTAAGTTATGTAAATTATGTAAGTTATGAAATTTAAACTTTAAATTATGTAAGTAAGGTATTATGTAAGTTATGTAAATTATGTAAGTTATGAAATTTGATCTTAAAATTATGTAAGTTATGAAATTTGATCTTTAAATTATGTAAGTTACGTATTATGTAAGTTATGTAAATTATGTAAGTTATAAAATTTGAACTTTAAATTATGTAAGGTATGAAATTTAAACTTTAAATTATGTATGTTATGTAAATTTGAACTTTAAAATAAATTAAAATATTAAAAAAATTTGTGATTAAAATAAAATAAAATATTTAAAATATAACTTTAAATACAAATTTATTTAATTAGGTAAATTAAAAATAAAATAAAACAAAACAAAGTAAGTTTTGTAAGTTATGCAAGTTATTATTTAATATATTTTTATGTAAGTTATGTAAGTTTGACGAAAATATTCAATTTAATTGGGTAAGACTATTAAATTTATCATTAAAACAATCGACTTAAAAATTAACATAAATTTTTTAAAATTTTTATCGCATAATTGGGTTAAAATTTTTAATTAATTGTTGTTAGTGATAATATGCATGATATAAAATATTTTGGTACCAAGTACCGACAAAAGCATACAAATTTTACATTGGGTCGAGGGATGTCCTTTAACATTAAAATTTATGATATTATAGTGTAAGAAATGAAAAAAATATATATGTAAAGTTTTTTTATAGTTAATAATTTAATAAAATTTTACAAAATAATTGTTTTAAAAAATTATGAGTGAAGAGGCATGTGTTATCTATTTGTAAAAAATAGATGTGCTCAGTAGACTTAAGAAGTCATATTTTAGATAGTGTCGAAAAAAAATATAAATATTAATTGGTTTTAAAACTCATGACAACTAGATTTGAAAAATTAAAATCTACGAAATTACATTTTTTTAATTTTTGTAAAATAGAAAGATAAAATTCATAATTACAACTACAACAAAATCTAAGGAGGAGCATGTTGGACTTAAAAATGTAATTTGTGAATTTAGATTCCATGTTAAGCATCGATTAATTTTAAATTAAGTGGCAATAGATTAAAATTTCAACTTATATATAGTCATAAAGTATTCATAGATTAAGCTGCAATAAGACCATTTTATCAAATTTTACACTTTTATCTTCTTCTTTTTTAATAAAAAAGTGTAAAGGTTGAAGAAAATATATTTTAAAAATATCAATAATTAAAAATCAACATGAATAAAGTAGCGATTATCTAATAAAGCAAAGCATATTATCATGACGTTTTTATCGCATACTATCACTAACAACAATATTTTATATCATGCATATTTTAAAAATTAACATACTGGGTTAAAATTAACACAATATCATGCATTCTACATAAATCACTAACAACAATTAATTTACTAAAAAGCCATAACTAAGTGCCACAACCAGTTGAAACAATATAATGAAAGGAAAGGCTCAACTTTAATGAAAGACTCAAACAAAAAAAAAATCGTACTTATAATCAATCAAATAAAAGCATTGACATGAGAAATCCAGAGATAGGGAAAATGCTGGAAAAAAGACCAATTTAAAGAGTTTTTTTTGTAATAAATCAAATTTCCAAAAACAAAACTTACCCATAAAAATCAATCAAGTAGTAAAACTTCTAGAATGAACATAAAAAAAAATCACCAACAATCAGATTCCCAAATTAATCCAAAAGAAAAAAGAAGGTAGAAAAATTAAGAAACATGAAAACAAATAAATTCAAAAGGAAAGTTTAAGAGCAAATAACCTTGTTAATTTTCAGACAAGCTTTGACGGTTTGTGTTATTTGGTGGGGGGGTTCGTTTCTCTTTGTTTTCCCTTCAATTTAAGGAGTGGAAAGTAGACACCGGAACCTAACATGCGTATTTGTTGTAATTGAGTTACAATATAAAATTAAAAATTGAGTTACAAGTATTTAACAAGTATTTATTTTAACATAAATAACATGTGTATTTGATTTACAACTATATTCATATTTATGTTATAAAAAAAAAAGGTAGAACAATCTAAACAGTGAAAACTTACCAACAAACTAACAGAGAACAATCTGTAGAAGAAACTAAGGTAGAACAATCTGCAAAAGAAATAAGGTAGAACAATCTGCATATAAGGCACCATAAAATACAATAAACCAGTTGACTTCATTAACAAGCAACAAAAATTGGAGAAAGAAAGGAAGTAGAACTTACTTACCTTAGACAATGTGGATTGAAGCTAAGCAAACCGAACGGCAAAAAACTGGACGGCAAATTCAATTTCAGGAGTGAAATGATGATAAGAGTCTTTAACTATACCTTTTATATTTTATAGAAACATCAGTTTTCAATAGCAAAATATTTTAAAATCTTATGAAGTTGTCGATGATATACATCCCTTAAATAATGAAGGATTAAAACATCAATAAAATAACTACAATAACTACATCAATAAAAATGGGTTCTAACTTGGAGATTTTTGCAACATTAGCCTAGAAAATTAATTTAAAGGGTAAAAATATTGTTTACCTTGTAATAAAATAAATAAAGTAGATGTTCTATACATATTACTGTTAAGCGTATGAAATAGGAAGATTGAAGCAAAAAACGGTTAACGTGATGGGGCATTAACAGAAGGGCAATAAAAAATAAAATAAAGAGGCCCTCAACCTTATATTATTTGATGCAGTCTAGTATAGTTTTAGATTATAGAAAATTATGACAAATGTTCCATCATTTATGAGCCACTTAAGTTATATACTAAGGACAAAATTTAGGATTATAAAAATTGAATATATGTGATCTCATTCACCACTCTGATTATAAAAAAACCTTAACACTCAGTAGAACATGCACAAGAAACAACTTCATTCCAAGGAAAAAAATAGGATATATATAAAACCATATATAATGACAAAATATTTTATCCAACAAATGTTCTATAAGTGATACTTTCACCAAATTCAGGTTCAATACCCAAGGTAACATATTTTACACTAGCTCCCACTAGAAACCTAAATTATTTCTTCAAGTGTTACATAAATTCATTTCCAAATATACTAAAATCATCCATATTCAACTACAACACATTATACAACCAAAAAAGGGATATATCTTCACAAAATGGAATTTTATAAATGAGTAAAAGTAAAAGCTTTCCAACATTTTACAAGGCAAATAAAGTGAAAGCTTATCCTAAAAGTGAAAAGGTTTCAATTTCCCACCTCCAACATATTGAAAATGTTCAAAACACTGTTTCATGATGCCTCTTCCATGTTTTTCAAAGGTGGCTGCTGCACTATGATTTAAACAAATGATTCTGTTTTTTTTTTTTAATTTCCTTTTCGGAAAGGCTCTGCTTTTTTATAATTTAACCTAACAACAAATGGTATCTAATCTAAATAAACCATATATTACCAACTTTCACTTAAACCTTCCATAGCAGTCAATAAAATAAAAAAGAGGCCTTGAAATTTTAATGTCAATGTAAAATAACTACAATAAGCTACAGCCTATGCGCATAATATTCTTCTTCCAAAATTTCAAATTCCCTAGTAAAAATAAAGCCAGTACCAAAATCCCATTCACTGTTAAAGCCTCAAATATTACTAATAAAATTTAAACCAAGTACTGAAATTTACCAATTGGTTGTGGCAGCGAAGAGCGACAGTGACAGTGATGCAGTAGAGGAGACGACAATGTAGCAAGTTGTCAGCTCGGAGTCTTTAGCGGCAGAAGGATGTTTCGATTTTGATTTGGGGAAATATTTAGGGATTAGGGGAAAAGTTAGGGATTTGGGGAAATTTGGGTGGGGGAAAATTATGTTCTTTCGGGTTTAACTTTAGGGATATACTGGATGGAAAACAACGACGACGTTTTGGTATAAAACTGAATCCATTTTGGCGTTTCTAAGAAAGTGCCACTAAAAACAAAGGACAAAACGGAGACGTTTTACAAACACTTAATGCATATTTGAGGCATTTTCGGCTAAAACGCTAGTAATGCATAGCCTATTGCGCCGTTTTGGACAAAAAACCGCTAATAACATGGCCAAAATGGCGACGTTTTCCGAAACCTTAATACATATTTGAGGCGTTTTTAACAAGGCTAAACGACACTGTTTTGCTAACACTTAACACATATTTGTGGCATTTTTTGTCTAAAACGCCATTAATGTATAACCTATTGCGGCATTTTGGACAAAACGCCACTAATAAGAAGGGTAAAACGACGTCATTTTTTGGACTCGAAATACACATTTGTGGCGTTTTGGTTGAAAATGCCGCTAAAGCATAACATTCTAAATACATAGAATAAAACGGCACCGTTCTAATATTTTTTAATACATATTAGTGGCGTTTGGACAAAAAACACCACTATTGTTCAACTTAATTAAAATTTGATTCACGTTATACCCTAATCTAGATATGAGCCAAATTTTAATGCCCAAGCTAAAAAGTAAAATGAAAAAAGACTATGATTGTTAAGACACTTGTTATTTGATGACTCAAACAAAACATTTTAAAACAACTAAATTAGAATGCTAACCATAATTTAAGAGAGATAATTATGAATTTCAAAATAATATTTTTCATAAACCTAAAAGTAAACATAAAATATATGTTGAATTGAAAAGGAAAATTAATATTTTGATATATTAGTCATCCATTTGTGAAATGCATCGTTTTTCCATTTCACTTTTTTTCCTGTTTTATTGTTTTTGAAATTTATTTTTAGGGTTTACAATTTTAAGGTTTATGGTTTGGGGTATAAGGGTTTAAAGATTTAATTTTTAGAGTTTATGATTTTAGGGTTTTAGGGTTTATAGTTCATGGGTTATGATTTAGGGGTTAGGCTTTATATTTTAAGGTTTAGGGGTTAAGGTTTTGGGATTAGGCTTTGGAGTTTAGGCTTTAGGGGCTAAAATTCAATTGCAAGTAAAAATGCAATCTGATCATTTTCTTATTGGATCATTATAAGTCCCCATATTTTTTCCATTTATAATTTATTTTTAGGGTTTAGAGTTTTATTATTTATGTTTGGGGTTTAGAGGTTTAAGGATTTCGTTTTTAGAGTTTACGGTTTTATGATTTAAGGGTTTAAATAAAAAAATTCACTTTAGGGGGGCCAAGACCCTTTCAACCCTGTAGTTATGCCCCAAATTGAATATGATTCACTTGAGATTGTAAAAACTCGAATTCAAGTTGAATTTGTAATTTGAGACGTAAAGTTTTATTTAAGTTGGATTCAATTTTATAAGATTCAAAATAAAAATCGAGGCATTCAAAAGTAGTTGATTAAGTTTGATTTTGGGATTTTGGGGAGGGGGAACTGATTTTGGGAAAAAGACTAAGGCATTTCAGGGATAACAAAACGGAGACGTTTAGTAAAAAAAAATATTCACGGTGTTTTTATAAAAAATGGCACTATCGCTTAACCCTTTGTGGCGTTTGGACCAAAAATACCACTATTTCTCAATTTTTAACGCGTTTTGACAAAAACGCCACTAGTGCGCAGTGTTTAGCGGCGTTTGGACCGAAAGCGCCAATATTGCTCAGTTTTTAGCAGCGTTTTCTTGCAAACGCCGCTAATGTATAATCTTTGCAGCGATTTTTTATTCAAACGCCACTAAAACCCTATTTTCCTGTAGTGTATATTTGTTGGGGTCCCACAATCTCAAGTTTATTTACTCTTGCTAGCTCATATTACCTTGTATTATGTACATAGGTAGGCGACACTCACCTCACCAAGGAGTTTTAGAGATTGATTTGGAAATCTAAACTACCCCCAAAATTAAAAGTTTTCATGTGGAAATGTGGATTAAGAGCTCTTCCCTATAAACAAGTTCTAAGTAATAGAGAGTTAAATGTTTGGACTTGCATTCTCTTTGCACAAACTCTCAAGGAAGCAATTAACATTTATTTTTGGAGTGCTAGGTCACAAAGTAGCTTTGAGATTGTATTCATGTCATATCCCAATGCTTGCCTCTCATTGATAGTGATTAAGAAAAGTGGTTAGAGTCAAATTTATCCTCTAAACTTTGTTCAAATAGTCTTGGATTACCTTGGAATATCATTTTTTTTGTTTACCTAATGGGATATTTGGCTCATCCGAAATGCTGTGATTTTTGGCAAGAAACGACCTAGAGAGACTTTTCTCAAATGCAACGGAGTGGGTGGCTCTTTCCTTCCTATTCGGCTAAAAGCCCTCATCGATTTTGTAACACCCCAAACCCAGCCCAAACACTACAACCGGATCTGGTATGTCACTAAAGAGATTTTATAAAGCATGTCGCATTTTTTGAAAAAAAATAATGTATCAGGTTTAAACATTTATACCGAAAAAAAACTTAATAATTTAATAATTCATATAAGAAGTAAGTTGTATAAAATGCCTTGGTAAATAAAAACTGAATTTGTTACATGCCTCAACTTAATTAAAGGAAAAATTTAAACGTCTAATAATAGTAAAAGCCCAAAATAAAACTGGAATAAAATAAAGCTAATGGCCCATGGCCTTATTACAATGAAACTTAAAACCCATTAATTAAAAATAAAACTTCTAAGTAAAATCTTCTACTGGACCAAATGTCTCTCTCGCATGGCCACCTTGCGCTCCTCTCCAACCCGGTCTGATGCACTAGGCGCTACCTGAAAATGTTAAATAATAGGTTGAGTCGCGAGACTCAGTGTGCAACCCTCGCGCACCATCAGACTGGGCCTTAGCCCACAGATCAGAATATAAAACATAATATAAAAGATAACATACATAGAACCCAACCCAATCCTAAGTTTCTATCAGCTACACACCACCCTTACCTGCCATTCACACCATTGGGGATTTCTACAATCAACCCACACCGCTACACACCATTGATGGCAGTCATGCTGCAGTTAGCTGCTCATCGTCAAGTTGTGACAGAGTCACCAGGCTGAAATGGCAAAAGCCACCAGAAATAGAGTTATGACAGAGTCACCAGGCTGAAATGGCTTAAAACACCAGAACAGATCACTTCCCCTTTCATCAACCACCCAACCCCAAACATACATAGAGATTGACATATAAAACATATTGTTTTTAACAGAGCATTCACTGATGAATGGCAGAAATCACTAACCTGATATTTAGCCTTTACCCTTCTCGGGTTTTCAAACGTTATGCCAGGATTTCGGCATTTAACAGAGCATAGCAGAGTTATTACATATATATATTAGCAAACAATCTAATGGTGTGAGAAGTTACACACCTGATATCGCGTAGCTTTATACCCTTAGTTAGTGCCCTTACTATCCGGATCTACAACCTTAGTCTAAATCCTTGCTCAAAAGCCGGAAGAACCCAAAGATTTGGCCTCCCCTTAAAATCCCAAAAGTAACACGATTCGAGTATTATTGAACTTATGACTTAGAGATCCACACGATTGACTCCTCTTCAGATCCCGGAATGCCGAAAATAAGAGATAAATAAGAGATTAGTTTCTAAATAGCCATTCGGCTAGGGACTTTGAAAAGCTGGAAAAGATTGAAATCTTACAAATCAATACTTACCTTTAGTTTCTTTCGAGATTCGGCACAAGAAGATACCTCAGAGAGAATTCGGCAAACGCAGGAGAGGAGATCTAAGGATTTCAGCTTTTATGGAAATCCCGGAAAAGATGAACTGATGCGTTTTCGGCTTTTAGAAGATCTGAATAGAGTGTTTCGACCTTGGCTTAGAAAGAAAGTAAAAAGAACTCAAGAAAAGGCTTAGAGATTTTAGCTAAAATATTTGAAAGAGATGAGAAAGAAGTTGTCAGAGGATTCAGCCAAATGGGAGAAGAAAAGAAAGAAAGTTGAGAGGAATAATGGAGTGGGAATTTCGGCAGAGAAAGAAAAAGATGATGTGAACTTAGCAGTCAATTTTCGGCACACCTCTCTGCCTATACAAAACCGATTTCCCCCCTTCACAGAGTTTGATTTTCAGCCAACTCAAGCCTCCTGGATGAGCTCTCATCTTTTCCCTTATCTTAATCTATTATCTCCTCAAAAATAGCCTTTATCTACTTACTATCCACATAAAATAAATCCCTAAATAATAGCCTTGTGCTGTCCTCCCTTAGTCCCTTACGAGTGCCGAATTTGGCCCTACAACTTGGGCTCCAAGCAGCCAAAATTTAGGCCTTTTACATCTACTAGTAACGCCACTTACAGCTCCCCTTTACTGCGCCCCTATTTGCTGGGTCACAAGCCCAATATGTCAATTAAACTACTAAAACTTTATTTTAAATCCTAGAGTGCCTAACAAAATATCTCATCAAGGCCCCAGCCCATTCTTAAGCCCAACTGAACCTCTAATTCTCAATCTAACATATTTAAGCATACATTACACAAAATGCACAGGCCCATAATTTAGGATGTTACAGATTTTATCCTTGTCCATGGAAACCACTTATGAGAGGATGCTACAAGCTCAACACGGATGGTTCATTGGTGGGGAATTCGAGCAAAGTGGGGGAAAGGGTCTTTATTCATGATTATAAGGGGGAATTGGATTGTAGGTCATTTCAACACATCTCAAGTGTAACAACTGTGAAAGTTGAACTATGTGCTCTTGGGTATGAGCTAATGCTAGCTTGAGATTTAAATATTAGGAACCTTGAGATAGAAGTGAATGATACCACTTTTATTTATTTTATGTCTAATAGTTCCACTTCTAATTTCATTCTATCTCCTTTGGTTGATGAGTACAGGATGTTCCTCCATACTATGAATTCTAGCATCACGAAGCATGTCTTTCAGGAAAGGAACAACTGTACCAATACGTTAGCATAATTAGGGAGTAATTTTCAATCTTTTCCTCCCTCGAGTGTTGCTAATTTCCAAGACTTATTTTGTATTTTCTCTAATCCACCTAGTGGTCCATCAACGCCCACGGGATAATTATAGGTGAATGTACCTGAGAGGTCCCTTTATTATAGGGGCTTGATCAAATTAGCCCCTTTACTATTAAATGGATTAATTTAGTCCCTCTACTATTAAGAATTAAATAACTAAATTGGAATATAGTTAATATTTACTATTTAAAAAATGTTTACTATGTCACAAAGTTAATATTTTTTAAGTTTTTATGGTTTTGTAAATGAAATCTTTTGTTTGTAATTGAACTTCAAGTGAGTCGATTTCAAACAAGTCTAGCCAATTGGTTCTCAGAACGATTGGTTTGACCGACACAAAACAAATAAATTGTAAAACATCAAAAATTATAAAAATCAGTTCAACTGCAATTCCAATTGATTTTTTTTAGCTCGGTTCAACCAGTCTTTACCAGTTCGTGGGTCAACCAATTTTTTACCTCTCGCCAAACTAATACTCCAGTCAGTTCCTGGTCCAACCAGTCTAGTTTGGTTTAGGTAACATTGAATTTAGAATTTTTTTCTATTTTTTATATTTTAAAAAGTTCATTTTTTATTTTTTTAAAAATTTTAAAGAGTTTTTATTTTTTTACATAATTTTTATTTTAAAAAATTATAATTATAATTTTTATTTGTTTAAAATATGAAAATTTTTAATTTTAAATTTTTTATGTAGTTTAAAGGGTAAGGATCAAATTGACAAAAAACTCGTAAATGTTGAGGGCTAAAAAAGTTATTTTACCTTTGATATCATTAACTTAACTGCAAAATTAGACAGAGGGTCCAAGATTTTTAAATAAAAAATGTATAAGGACTCAATGTCTCAAAATTAAGTATAAGGACTAAATTTTAATTTTCAAAAGAGTAAAGAAACATTTGACATATTTAAACCAATTAATTGAAAACATGGTTTGATTCATAATTACCGGTTGAAGTATTTGGGAGGTTCTTGTATTGAAGGGACTAGATCAAAATAGTCCCTCTATTATTAAATGGATCAATTTAGTCCTTATACTATTAAAAATAATTAAATAAGTTCAAATTATAATGGAGTTAATATTTACTATATAAAAAATATATTAAAATTAGTTTATTCAACCAGTTCAATTGATTTTTAGCTCGGTTCAGCTAGCCCATACTGAATTGCAAGTCAATTGGTACTTTTACCTCTAACCAAATTGATGCCCTAGTTAGTTCCCAATCCAACTAGTCTGGTTTAAATAACATTGAATTTTGAGTTTTTTTTATATTTTTAAAATCATATTTATTTTTTCAATTTTAAAGATTTTTTTTCAAAATTTTTTATTTTTAAAAAAAATTATAATTTAAATTTTTTTATACTTTTTATCTAAAATATAAAAATTATTTTTAAAAATTGTTGTTATGTGCTTTTAAAAGGTAATGACCAAATTGATAAAAAAAATTAAAAAGTTGAGTGCTAAAAAATTGTTTTACTTTTGACATTATTAGCTTTAACGGAAAAATTAGACGGAAGGGCCAAGATTTTTAAATAAAAATATACAAGGACTCAATGTCTCAAAATTAAAGTATAGGGTCAAAATTTTAAATTTCAAAAGAGTGTAGGGACCTTCGGCATATTTAAACCAAATTAATTATATTCCCGACTAAATGACCAGAAAAGGCCCATTTCCAAAATAAATTATAGAAATGGGTCGTTTTGTTAAAAAAATTATTGGAAAGGGCTGATTTCCCTAAAACGCGCTGAGCTGGCGTTGTTTTCAGGGGAAACGCATGAAAGTGTCTACAACTCAGCACTTTTTTCCCTGATGACTAGTAAATTGTGCCCACGTCAACGTACTTTAGCAAAGTTGTAATGACTCGATAGTCGGGTAATTGGAAAGTGCATTTTCGGGTCACTATTTTCGAAAAACATATTCTTAAATATTTCTAATAGATATTTACGAAGTTAGTTGTGTGGTTAATTAGATTTTGGCTAGGTGAATTAGCTTGAATTAAGGTTAATTTAGTGTAAGGACTAGATTGAATATAGGGTAAAAGTTGAATAATAGAATCAAGAAAAATTGAAGGACTAAATTAACAAATAAACCATAAGGGAAATAAGTGACAAATCTATGTAAAATATTATTCCATGTGTATGTATAATATACATATATTTATACTTAATACTTAAGTATATAATATAATAATATAATAATATATTAATATAATAATATAATATAATAAAACATAAATAAACTAAAGTAAATAAAACAAAGAAAAAGAGAAATAAAGAAACGAAACAGGGAAGAACAGGGGAGAAAGAAAGAAAAGAAAGAAAAAAAGGGAAATTAGGGATTTTAAGGTTTCAAGCTTAAGTGGTAAGTCAATTTAATCCCTTTTCATGTAATTTTGATGTTTTTGGAATCCTAGAACAAAATATTACTTGATTTATATGGAAATTTTGAAAGTTAGTTGATTTCTAGATGTGGTTTATATTGAATTAATTTAGGAATTAGGGTTTGAATTGATAGAATTTCAAGTTAGAATTGAGAAAAGGATTGAATTGTAAAGTACATCATAAGTTTTATACAGTAGGGACTAAATTGAAAGAAATTTGAAATTAAGGTTTTATAGTGAAATTAGAGAGTTAAATTTAATTTTAAAGGATAAATTGAATGAAAAATAAAGAATAAATTGTAAAGAAATAAAGTTAGTATTGGTTAGTGATAAATTGAAAATTATGTAAGAATTGAGTATAAATCGAAATGTTCAAATTCAAATTGTAGTGTATTGATAAATTTTAATTGTTTTAATTCCGTAGCTAACGTTGAGTCGGAAGCCTCGACTAGGAAAGGAAAAGAGAAAGTCAACAAGGATTAGCTCGGAAAATACGGTTTGTATTTCTATAATCGAATTTAATAATTATTTAATGTATTTATTAATGATATGTGTGGTAAGTGAAAATTGAGGTAAGTGTTGATATTAAGGTATTGAATTGGATTGTGAATATGTATGGATTATTGAATTGAAATGTGTATTGACTGAAAATAGAAAGTGAATTGAATACCCTATTAACAATGTCGGGCTAAGTCGGATATAGTTGGCATGCCATAGGATTGGAAGTGTTCAGGGATACTTCGACTTCGAGTCGATGAGGCACTATGTGTCGTATTATTATTACTTCAGATAAATCTGATGAGGTATCGAGTACCGTATTGTTTTACTTCGGCAAGGCCGATGAGTCACTGAGTGCCGTATTGGTGTGTTTTGGTTGGATCTGTGTATTCCTTTGAGTCCGAGTCATGTTAATAGGGGTATAGAAGTGAATTGACCAATTGATTGACATTGAAATATATTGATTATAGATTGGAAAGAACTATGAGATGAAAAATATAATTGAAATGCTTGAAATTTGCATGAATTATGGATTTATGAAATGAATAATGATATTGAGATTGAATTGAGTATCTTATTGTGAAATGTTATTGAATAGCAATTATGAGTTTGAAATAAAAGATGTGATGTTTGGAATGTTATGATTTATGTGTTTATGAAATTTGATTATTTATTGAATGATTTTTATTATGCGCAATTATGTATTAAATATAGTAAGTTTTTGTTTAATAAGTATTCGGATTATAGGAATACCATTGAGTTTTATACTCAGCGTACGGTTTATTTTCGTGCGCAGGTTAGGTAAAAGTCAAATTGCCGAATCAGCATCTAAGGCCAATCCCAAACTCATTGTGGTGAAATACTTTCCTTTTCGGTATATGGCATGTACCTCGGTTGTTGTATTTGTCATTTTGAAAATGTTTGTAAATGATGTTATAATATGGTAATGGTTGGAAATATATATATATGTTAAAATTATTAAATGGTAAGTTTTAGTAGTAAATTCATATGAAATTGAAATTGGTTTGAATGTGTTCTAATTAAATTAATTTGATTAGTATATGTGAATTACTTATGAAAACATATGAATTAAGTACTTAGAATGATTAATTTAACATGTTTTAGATGTATTTGTATGTGTTTTGGATTGGTTGAAAGATTGATAAATTAATTGCTTGTTGTCCAAGATTTGCAGGGTTGGTAAACTTGATGTCTAAGGCTCATTTTGAGTCCACACGGCTTATACACGGGCATGTGGTTAGGTCGTGTTTTCCCTGCAATTTTAATTTCTCAAAACAGAATGCTCAGGTTTTGCCACACGGGCATGTGTCTCAACTGTGTGAGGAGCACAGCCTGGTAAACGGGTATGTACTTTGGCCGTGTGAAGACTGCATCTAATTTTCGAAAAATAAATTGACCACATGGGCGTGTGGCTCGGCCGGGTGAGGTAAGCCAGAGAGCACATAAATTAGGACATGGCCTAAAGCACGGGCATGTCATAGGGTCACACGGGCGTGTCCTTTGACCACACGGGCGTATGATCCCTGCACCTAGGAAAAATTTTGAAATTTCTCAAAAAATCTTCTAAGCTTCCAATTAAGTCCCGATTTGTTTTTAACACGTGTTTTGGGCCTCTAAGACTCATTAAAAAGACTTTATGATTAAACTGTGAAATGTATGTTAAATTATTATGTAATTGTTCATAATTGATCTAAATTGTCTGGTAATGCTCTGTAACCCTATTCCGACGATGGATAAAGGTTAGGGGGTGTTACATTTAGTGGTATTAGAGCTATTTAGGTTTAATCAATTTTTGGACTAAATCGGGCTCGGAATTGAGTCTAGTGGTACATGCCATAATTGATTCGCAATTGAGTTAGGATTGGATGCTGATATTTGTTTGTTTCTGTTTTATAGTGAAAATTTCGGATGAGTACATTAATGATACTTATCAAGAAATGTATAGTGAGGATGATGAATCTCGGGAATTAGATGAAACTGAATCAGCAACACCGAGTGTAAATCCAATGGGAAATCAACCGTCTAATGTCAGAAGAGGTAATGTAGGAGAAAGAGATAATTTTGAATTACTTAAAGTGATAGCTGATGCTCTTCAACGAGTAGCAGAGACTGCCACTGCAACAACATCTGCTCCTATTACTCGTCGAGCACCAATTAAAGAACTACGTAAGTACAGTGCCACTGAATTTTAGGGTTTGAAAGGGGTTGATCCCTCCACAGCTGAAAATAGGATAGAATCAACAAAAAGGATTTTGAAGCAACTTGAATGCACTCCCCAGGAAAGTTTACTATGTGTTGTTTCTTTGTTACAAGGGGAAGCTTATGTATGGTGGGAATCGGTAACCCGACATATGCCAGAAGAACAGGTAAACTAGGATTTCTTTCAAACAGAATTTCAGAATAAATATGTGGGTGAGATATACATTGAAGATAGGAAACATGAATTCTTGATGTTAAAACAAGGTGATATGTCGGTAGTTGATTATGAACGAGAATTTTCACGGCTCAATAGATATGCTGTAGAATATGTGCCAACCGAAGCCGATAGTTGTAAGAGATTTTTAAGAGGTTTATGTGACGAACTACGGGTGCAATTTGTGTCTCTTAAAATTACAGAATTTGCAGATCTAATGGAGAGAGCAAAAATGGTTGAACAGGTATTGGGTCTTGATAAAAAGCCTGAAATTACTCATCTACCTGTAAAACGCCCTGGAGTCGCTAGTTCAAATCCGCAACCCAAAACATCAAAAGAATCTCGGGGCAATTGGAGATTTTGTTCTAGATCAGACAGAAGTGATAAAAAATCGTGGAAAGTAGACGACATTTTCTACTGGTAGTATCAAATGTCCATCTCGAAATACAGAACTTCTAGAATGTGAACACTACGGAAATAGGCATCGAGGTGAATGCTAGAAATTGACTGGGGGTTGTTTTTGTTGTGGGTCCACTGAGATTTTGTAAAGGACTATCTGAAGAATAAAAATATTGTACGAGTTACATCACAAAGATCCGAATCTGCTTCTAGAGGCTGAGGATCAGGCCGAAGTGGTTCAGTTATTAGAGGAGGTGTTAGAAGAGGAAGCGATATTGCCACTCAACAATCAGAAGCTAGAGTACCAGCACGAGCATATGTGGTACGAACTCGTGAATGTAAACAATGTGGTAACAAGTATATTTTCATTGCATTTAGAACCTGTTTATATTTTAATAGATCCTGGATCATCGCACTCATATGTTAATACAAAACTAGTTGAATCGGGAAATTTAAATATGAAATGTCTAGAGTATCTATAGCAGTGTCTAGTCCATTGGGGAAAACTGTATTAGTGAATCAAGTATGTAGAAGATGTCCATTAATGATACAGGATAAAATTTTCTCTGTCGATTTGTTAATTATGCCATTTCGTGACTTTGATATAATTTTGAGAATGGATTGGCTATCTGAACACTGAGTGATTTTGGACTGTTGTAAAAAGAAGTTCACTGTTCAGAATGAGAGTGGTGATAAGATTGAAGTTAATGGTATTCAAAGCGGGTCAGCTCGTATTATTTCAGCAATTCAGGCTAATAAAATTCTTCATCAGGGTTGTGCAGTTTTCTTGGCTTATGTTATTAATTCTGATTCAGTTGGAAGCCAATGCAGTAAAATTCAGACAGTGTTTGAATTTGCTGATGTATTTCCTGAAGAATTACTAGGATTACCACCAAATCGGGAGGTTGAGTTCGCAATTGAAGTTTATCCGGGTATAGCTTCGATATCAATACCCCCATATCGTATGTCACCTACGGAATTAAAAGAATTGAAAGTTCAGTTGCAAGACTTATTGGATCGAGGATTAGTCGTCCAAGTACTTCACCTTGGGGAGCTCCAATATTGATTGTTAAGAAGAAAGATGGTTCGATGCAGTTGTGCATTAATTATCGGCAATTGAACAATGTGACAATCAAGAATAAATATCCACTACCTCGTATTGATGATTTATTTGATCAGTTGAAAGGAGCTTATGTATTTCCAAAGATTGATCTGAGATCGGGCTACTATCAATTAAAGGTGAAAGAAAATGATGTACCAAAGACAACATTCTTAACAAGGTATAGGCATTATGAATTTTTTGTGATGCCATTTGGTTTTGACAAATGCCCCAGCTGCTTTTATGGATCTTATGAATCACATCTTTCAACCTTATTTGGACCAGTTTGTGGTGGTCTTTATTGATGACATTTTGATTTATTCAAAGTCTGATATCGAACATGAGCAACCTCTTAGAATCGTTTTGCAAATATTATGGGAGAAGCAGTTATATGGGAAATTGAGTAAATGTGAATTTTGGTTGTCTGAAGTTGTATTTCTAGGGCATGTGGTATCGGCAGAAGGAATTAGAGTTGATCCGAAGAAGATTGAAGCAATTGTTCAATGGAAAGCACCGAGAAATGTGTCAGATGTACATAGTTTTCTGGGATTGGCTGGTTGCTACTGAAGAGTTGTAAATGGATTTTATAAGATAGCTCTACCAATGACAAAAGTTGTTACAAAAGAATGTTCTATTCATTTGGAATGATCAGTGCCAGGAAAGTTTTGTTAAGTTAAAGCAAATGATGACTGAGGCACCAGTTCTAACATTACCAGAGTCAGGAAAAGAATTTTTTCATTTATAGTGACGCTTCATTAAATGGTCCCGGGTGTGTTTTGATGCAAAATGGAAAAGTGATAGCTTATGCCTCTCGCCAATTGAAACCACATGAACGTAATTATCCGAAACATGATCCAGAGCTTGCTGCTGTGATTTTTGCTTTAAAAATATGGAGACATTATTTGTATGGTGAAAAATGTTACATTTATACAGATCATAAAAGTCTCAAATATCTTTTGTCACAAAAGGAATTAAATTTGAGACAGTGTCGGTGGATAGAACTTCTGAAAGATTATAACTATGCCATTGACTATCATCCGGGTAAAGCTAATATAGTAGCTGATGCATTAAGTCAAAAAGCAGCAATTGAATTATGAGCAATGTTTGCACAGCTCAGTATCAGTGATGATGGAAGCTTATTGGCGAACTAAAAGTTAAATCAGTGATGTTTGACCGAATCAAGCCAGCTCAGTCAGAAGACGACAAGTTAATAAAGAAAAGAGAAATGGTTTAGAGCGGCAAGGCAGAGAATTTTAGCATTGATGATCATGATTGCCTGAGATTTCGTAATCGAATATGTGTTCAAATGTTCCACAATTGAAAGAATTGATACTTCATGAAGCACATGATAGCCCTTTTGCATTGCATCTAGGAGGAACAAAAATGTACCGTGATTTACAAGAATTATATTGGTGGTCAGGTATGAAGAAAAATATTGTGGAATATGTGGCTAAATGTTTGACATGTCAGCGAGTAAAAGCAGAGCATCAGGTTCCTACTAGATTACTTCAGCCTATTAACATTCCTGAATGGAAATGGGACAGCATTACAATGGATTTTGTAATGGGGTTACTATTGTCAGCGAGTAAGAAAAATGTTGTTTGGGTGATTGTCGATCGGCTTACAAAGTTAGCTCATTTTATACCAATCAGAACAGATTGGTCACTTCAGAAACTTATTGAAGTTTACATTCGGGAGATAGTAAGATTGCATGGTATTCTGATATCGATAATTTCTGATCAGGATCCACGATTCACATCGAGATTTTAGAAACAGTTGCATAAATCTCTTGGTACGTGACTCAATTTTAGTACAACTTTCCATCCACAGACTGATGGACAGTCAGAGCTAGTTATTTAGATTTTGGAAGATATGCTTCGAGCTTGTGTTATTGACTTTGAATTAGGTTGGGAACGTTATCTACCGTTGGCTAAATTTTTATATAATAATAGTTTTTAATCGAGTATTCAGATGGCTCTGTGTTAAGCTCTATATGGACGTAGATGTAGATCACCTATATGCTGGATAGAATTGAGTGAAAGAAAAATGATTTGGCCAGAATTAATTCAAGAAATAGAGGACACTGTCGAGACGATTCGGGATAGACTGAAAGCAGTTTTTGATCGACAGAAATCATGCAGACTTGAAATGTTGGGATATCGAATATTCTATTGGTGATAAGGTATTTCTTAAAGTGTCACCTTGGAAGAAAATATTGAGATTTGGTCGAAAAGGAAAATTGAGCCCTCGTTTTATTGGGCCATATGAGATTATAAAGAGAGTTGGGACAGTTGCATATCGTTTGGCTTTGCCTCCAGAATTACAGAAGATTCATAATGTTTTTTTATGTTTCTATGCTCAGAAGATATCGATCAGATCCGTCTCATGTTACTACTACAAAGGATATTGAAATCCGACCTGATTTGTC